>OY728152.1:329580750-339580750 GCA_963277665.1 Viscum album
GGAGTTTAGGTGGTAGAGAATAGGGGCCTTTAGGGAAGACTCTAGATTAAAATTTGATGCCTTATGCTAAATTAGGGGTTATCATATTACAATAACCCCCTTGGAAATATGGAATAGATAGGGTTTTGATTCGAGATTCTAGGTACAATAGGGGATATATTTTTAGTTGTTTTATTTGGATAATAAACTTAAATAATAAAAAATACCCCATAGAGAGGTAAGAAGTTGTCAAGTGAGATTATCCTGAAGGGGGAATTACTATATTTGGATACTTAGAGAGGGTGAGTTTTTTATCATTATTATATTAACATTGTGACCCTCTAGGGAGAACTCCGAAATGAGGATGTTAGGAGATAACCCATTTATGTCTGGTCGATGCTTGTTAGGTGATGTCATTTTGTCGATGATGATAGGTTTTGAATCTTGTTGGTTGATAATTTCTTTACTTGTTTATCTTATCTCATTATTGAGAGTTTACAGGTGTGATAGATTTTGTTAAATAAAAACCCCAAGAAGTGCCATATGGTTCTCATGTGATAGAACATTGGGATTGGGGGATGGATATATAGGTCCTATTTTGAGTTTAATAGGTTGCAATAGATAGAAGACCTAGAGACCCAGTGTTGTGAATAAAAAACTAGTGAGTCAGTGATGTTGGTTTGATGAAGGTAAACCAATGATATATGTTGTATTTGGGTTTACATTTTTTATGTGAAATGATATTGGTTATATTATTATTACATAGAAGATACATGGAAGGTGGTCTTGTTATGAAATATTGATTTAAAGACACATATGGTTTTCCAAATAAGAACTCTATGTGTTGGGTTTTCAAACAAGCATTGATGTGAAATATTGTTTAGGTCTCCATCATAGTTGACCAGGGCTTGTGTGGTTAATGATTTATTTTTTGAATTAACACAATTTGATAGGAATAAGTTTTATATATCATTGACAATGTAGGTTCTTGATTTTAAAATGTATTCTATGTGGTCTTTAGAGTTATTTAAACTGACACACATGTAACATAATAAAATTGGAATTGAAAACGAATGAATAGAGGGGGCATGAGTCAGGTTATGAATGGGGTGTTGTGGTATATAAACCCACTCTGTATGAAACAATTAATTATCACATATTTTAGATGGGAGATGTTTAGAATTTAACATTAGTGAGTTGTGGTGTGAGTTACAAGGAACTATGTTTTCAATGAATTGACACATGTGGACAAGTTGAATCGGATATTTGCATAAATTTTAAAGCAAGATCTCGTGATGTAAGATAATTTCCAAATATACCTTGTTTCATGAGATGGATAACTATGGTTAAAATTTGACACATATTATTAGGATAAATTGTGTCAGGATTATGTTAAAGGAAAGTATACAATAATTTTATGTGATATTGGATTGAGAGTGTGGAACACACCTATCTATGAAATTTTGGTATACTCCTAGATTAGATATGATCATTACCAATATATTTCGATTTAACTATGTATTCTTTAGGAGATTTTGTTATGCATTAATCAACCTAGCTATATTTTCTAGTGTAATTAAAAGAATCTTTAGGAGTTACACTTGATGAGTGAATTTAAGTAATCCACGTGATATATAGTTCATGATTTTCCATTTAAGTGTTGTAAACCACATTGTTTTTATGATATATTATGAATTCCATGGGAATAATTCATAGTAAGTAGGAATAAGTGATGGGTGAGGTTTATGTTAGTGCTCAAGAGTGAGCAGGCTCCTAGCCATGTCATTCGTTATTCTATGGGATGGAGGGGGTGTGGGATTTGATTTTTTTTGAACTCTATTGATTGTCGCGATGACATGGATGCCCCTAAGGTGTGAAGTGGGATGTAGATCTATAGCATATGACCCTTTTGTTGAAATTATCTTTATACTTGGAGAACTATTGTGTGATGGTAATTTTGGATCTTTTATGTCATCAGATAAATGTAACAGTGTAAAACTAGATTTATTTGTAAACGTAGAGTGAAAGTTCAAGGGACACAAGGAAATATTTTGGTTATTTAATGCTTAACTATAGACATGTTCCTAGATCTCTAGATAAGCATGGATTTTCCGAAGTGGCACATGTATTCTTAAGTAGGATTGTATTGGAAAGAATCAAATACACCATCTGAATCTTTTAATCAACCACTAGCTAAGATACAACCTTTTATATTGGTAAGTGTTTTTGATGGGAAGACATATCTACATTGTATGAATGTGTCACTCAAAAACTGTAGATAATTTACTACATTGGAAGAGCTTCATGGACTTTAGTAGTTTATATTGAGGTTAATCAAGGCTTATTGTTGGTATCTGTTTATGGTTAGAGTGTGATGATCAAAGGATGATAAATTGTTAATATACCGATGTTTTTATAGTGATATGGCAACATAAATTATCCAATAGTATTTTGGCCGTGATATGTCACCAGGAGTCATTTATGAGTGTAGATGAGCATGCTCGAGTACCATGTAATGTTCATATAGAAATTTTAAAATAAAAATCAATGTGAACAAAATATTTTAGGTCTATTATAAATCAACCATTTGGATCAAATTTATGAATGAGAGTAATATACTCAGGTGTGATCGGGTTTAAAAAATTATAAGCATTATCGAGATTGTATCTAGGAAGTAAGGGGTGGGCTTTTGTGTGATATTCTGATCATGGAAGTACCATGATTTATAATTATCTATTTAAATCTTGAACCTATTGTGGGATGTTCTATAGGCCGGTTGATGAAATTAATGATGATGGAATCATTTCTTTTCTTATAAGGCCTTGGGTAAGCATTATCTTAGTAGTTTGTTGGTAGTTAAGAGCGTTGGATTGAGTGATAGTGACTTACATACCATATTAATCAAATGAATCTTAGAGGTGAATTGAGAATTCATAAATGAAACATGGCCATTTGAATATAAAATCATGACCAAGTAGGATGGGTGATTTTTTCATTGTCCACTAAGGCTTCTCGAAGATGATAATTTATAAGGTGGGGAGGATTTAATGCGTTTTTTTGGGATCAGTTGAAAATTTTCAATGGATTTTGAAAATTTCATCCTATGGATAGGATGAATATTTAACTGAGCATTAAAATGTAATAACATGAGTTAGAACACATTAATGTGTTTTTATGAGGTTTACATACAAAAATATGTCCCATAACATTAGACGAGTTTCAAAATCCCAATCCTTTTAAAACTCATTTCTAGGAGAGACAAACATATGCACTCTATTGGCACACGGTTAGTACTAACTATGAAGAAAATGTATGAATCATATTTTTATAAAGCACACAATTTGACTTCTATGTGGTATGTACTATGAAACCCTGAGGTATTTAAAGGGTGTTATAGGATTTTTCAATGTATGCACCTGATGCCACATGACTCTATATGGTGTCTGCAAATAACTATATAGGGGAACCGCATGAGATATGTAGGTTTTTTCAAACCATGGGACTAGGCATTCAAGGGGGGATTCCCCTTGAATACTTTCATTCCATGGTTGGAACATAATATTCTAAACCATGTAAAAAAATCACAGGCCTCTTTAAATGAAATGTAATATATCCTTTTCCCTTTTCACCCTTCAACCAATTTTCCTATAAATCCTACCTCAAATGCATAGTGGCTGAACACGGGAGCTCTTCCTCTCCATATTATTCAATTATGGATGTATATCCTTAATTTTTACTTGGAATAAAGCATCGTCAGTCCTTTGGGATCTCCATCAGTTAGTCTAAAATTCGCCTAGACACTTTTCTCATTTTCCCTTACTGTATTGATCTTTACGTTTATGTGATCTAATATGCCCTATTTTGTATGGTGTTTGTTTATTCATTAAAATTTCTTCATTTTGGATCAAATAAATTCTTGACAATGGATGAGTGTGACATCCTAATAATTATTCTGTCTTTATTCCTTTCCCTTAATGTTTCATTGTTTAAAAAATGTGTTATTGAGTTTTTCACTATATATTCCATGTGTCACATAAAAAATTTGAAAGAGATTATGAAAATTTATTTTAATTATAATTAGTTATACCCAAAACACAATTCCACCATTGGAGGTTTATGACCTCAACACAAATCACCCCATTGGTGTGTGTTTCTTATATTCCACAATTCCATTATTGTGGTTTTGTTATTATACCACCCCTAAGTAGATTTAAGCTCAAAACCTAATTATTGGAATTAATTGAATAAATTGGGAATTGATTAGTTAAATGATTCATGATGTACTCTATATTAGCATGATGTCTTCTGAGTAAACTGTTTAATTATGAAGTGTAATTAGTACCATGATTTAATTATGGAATTGAACCACATTTAGAGGCATGTTAGGTTTCCCCTTTAATTTGGATATTTGATAAACTAAAATGAAATGGATCGAAAGAGGAATGGATATCAACTTGGACCATTTTTATTTATACTCTAGGACAATAAATAGATTTATTAAATGAATTTTTAAATGGATAATTACATTATATAGAACATATTAATTTATAATTAAATTATGAAAAATTGTAAATGAAGAATTTACTTACATTTCCATTATATCACTTTTGTGTGATTTTTTAGTGAAATAAAACATTAAATGGACTAATGAATTGAATAATGATGAACGTATATATGCATGAATATTTTTACATAGACATTAAAATAATTTAAGGCAGTGTAACTATCTATTGATTGCTTTGAGAACCACTTGGATTGCGATATGGAAGTACATTGATAGGATAACAAGTAACATTAAACTAAATTAATTATGATTGGTTAATTATTATTTCTCATAATTCTCATCATCAATTAGTTTAAATTTTTGGAAACAAAATCCCTCTTTATTAATTGATGTTATTGGACATGATGGTCCTTCTTGTAATTATTTGAATCTATTAGACAAAATGTTCATTATAATATCTATTAGTGGTTATTGGGAATTATTACCCTTCTCTTTTCTTATTGAATTTTTTTAGCACTGAACCCCTTATCATTTCTCAATGAATGATTTTCATAGAACCCCATATCAATACTCATTTAACTGTTAGTTAAGGTTCCATTATCATTACTTATAATTGAACATTTTCAGCATTGATTATCTTTTCATTATTATTATTATTGGATGAATTTTTGGTTATTTCGCCCCTTAACAATTTCTAGTAATTTTTTGATATGATTCTCTACTCTCACAAGATTTAGGAGTTTTGGCTTATTCCCCTTTATTAAATTTGAGACCCTTATTATAATACCATTATGTGGACTCATTGGTCATATGAATCAGTTCATCACTGGTGGATGTATATATTTTAATATATATATATGTTTACGTATGAAAATATATACATGATGCACATGTTCTTAGATATTTAGGCGTACATCGTAGTAGGTAGGGTCAACCACGTGTCTTTTGAGGAACCAAATCCAAAATTGATTACATTATCATTTACAGGGTTTTTTATTATAACTACCAACCACTTTATATTATTCTAATAAATTATATTGCATTATACGTCATTGGTGGTGGCCTACTATGTTTAAATTAAACTTATTTTGGGCCGCAATTTGGTACTAGGATAAATATCCTGATTGATGGTTAGCAATTGGACTGTGTTCTATATTGTTTTTCATTCCGAGATAGGATTGGGATTTGGTTCTTTGATGTATAATTTAATAATTTACTCATGATTCCAGGTAGAGTTAGATTCATTTAGTTATTTATTAATTCCCTTTTCCAGTTTATCCCTTTTATTGTATTATCTATAGTATGCTTGACTGTTTAGTATTTAAGGGATTATATTGTCATGTTTGTTTATTTATTTGTAACTGATTGGTTTAACAGTTATTCTATATTCATATATCAATGTTATTTAATTATTTTCTCCATTTTTTGTACTAATCCAAATGATTGAGTCTCCACACTGTACCTTAATTTTACCCTCACTTCTCGTTATCAGCATCTGGCTTTTGGGGAGGCATGCTTAAGTGCATATAGCAAACTGGCTGGAGGCACTGTTTAAGTGGATCCCAGGTAAGGATGTTACAATATATCATTATATATATATATATATGGTTTCAGTATAAATTATTAATATGTTTATAACCATTATAAAGAAGGTCAAATCCTCTTTAGCAATGTGGATGGGTCATGTAAGGGATTTCATCTCAATTTCCACTCCATTAAGAAATATTTCATATTATGAACTTTTTTATTTTTATATAGTGCATATACTATCCATTAAATGTATTTAACATGAATATATATTTATTCATGATGATAAAATTTTTAATTCATGTTTACTCTTTCAAGGTGTATTATTTTAAACTTTACCAAATAGGTTATAAATTATTTTAAAATCTCATTGTTTTCTAGCAAGGATCTTATTTTCATTATTGAAATATAATAATTTATCCTACATAAACGCAGTATATTTTATTATTCAATAAATATTTAAGGATTTTACATATTTGCTTCCATATTTTCCTCTCTTAGGCACTTAAATCGAAAAAATTTATATTTAAAACAAAATCTGATCTTATTTATTTTTTTATTAGATATATTTTTCTTATATGCCAACATTTATTAAAATTGTTTTATAAAATTACATTATATTTAAAAAACTAATTTATTAATGTTATTTTATTTTATATTTTTATTTTTAAAAGGTTTTAATGTAATCATTATAATTATTTTGGAAGGTTTATTTTCAAATTTCATTAAAAAAATTAAAACTAAAAATTTCCATTTTATTGTATATGGAATTAAAATATTTTCCATCCCGTATTACTTTTTTATGCTACTTATAGTATTCTATATGTTATCAATAGTTTTAAAATGGAAAATATTTCATTATATATTTTTTATATAGAATATTTATTAAAAAATAAATTAAACCTTAAATATATGAATAATTAAATGGATAGGTACTGATAGGAGGGGGCATGTCATATATATCCCCTTGATGTAGTGGGAGTTCTCATGAGAAAAATAGCTAGCTAACCACGTCTAATGTTTTTTGTATACCTACTAATCGATTAAATTATCTTGGAACACATCCTTTATAATTAAGATATAACGATGTCTGAGATCATGGCGTCCCATATTATTCTTTTACTCCATTATGAATTTAGTTATTATTATCCATGAGATTATTTCGTTGATATTAACTATGGATACATTTTGTGTTAATGTTATTGATTAGATGTAATGTGTTATTAAATATTCAACAGGACATAGATAATATACCTTATTTTCACATAATAAACTCTATTTTACACAACCCTTACTAATATTTTGAGCCCACCCTTATTTTATTTCATTTCCCAAGGTTGTGAATATTTAATCATAGACAGATTTAAAGGATACTTTATAATTACATTCACTATGTTTTATATTTCATTTTCAATGTAAAATGGGAAACATGTTTATATTTTCTTCTTCACGATTATTAAACTCACCTGTCCTTAGGATGATATCCCTTATATCTTATGAAAATATAATTAAGAAATCATTAACTCAAGGATACTATAGTTTGGATAGGTAAAAGGGTGGTTAATTATTGTTCCTTAATCATAATAAAATATCTGTATATTTGGGATACTGATGTTATTATATAATGATGAATTCCATATATTTAGAGGAGGTAAAAGATCAAATAAAATTACAGAGGTGAGGTAGTAATATGACCTCATCATTGGTATAACTCCTTTATATTATTTCATAACAACCATTGGATTGGTTTTTTTGAAAACACCAGTTCCTCTACATATTGGATAGGGAAGTTTACAAGAGAATTTGGTAGGGTTTCTTGAGCATGGTGGATAAATGTAGTGGAAAGAAGAGTGGGGAGTGTGGCTCATGGTTTAAATTATTTACATAATACAACATTCATAGGAATATAAAATCGTGATCCATCTGAAAGAAAATAATTTTGATTAGAATCTATTAGAATTCATTGAAATTATTGAAAACGATGATGGTATATTGGAATATCAAATATTTAGAATGGAATCACCTAACTAGATAATTACCAAATCTATTAAGAGTGAACTGTAACTGATAAAATCTTTCGTCTCATTGGAGTAACATAAATATATTAAACTCATCATCTTTTAAGAGTAACATACAATAATTATTTCTATAATCTATTTCTGGATTCTCATATTTAGTGAACATAATCACCTCTTACAAGTAACTTAAAAAACTTTACTATATCATATCTTAGTATTATCTCCCATTTAGTTAAATTTGTCTCATCACCTAATATATTGGAAGTATACAATGGAACAACCCATTATATATTCGATGAAGCCCCTTAATGATTTGGGTTAACTCCCAAATCCCACATTAATTGATTATTTGCAAGTAATCTATCATTAAAAAATACAAGGATTATCCCATTTAATCTACACTTTCATATCATGATTTATCCATGAAAATAAATGAGTTTCCTAAATATATATTCTATACATCATAATAAAAACAATTCATTTAAAGGAAGTGAATGGTATCATAAGGTCATATCCCAAGGGAATCATAGTAAAAATTAAAGGATTTTGACATATATTAAAAAATTCCCTTAAAATATAATTCAAATATTTAATTGAAAACTAGAGAAAATATCCTTTCCTTTGTTAACATTTTAACAAAAAAAAATCCCATAATATTGTGAAAATACATTTATTTTAAAACTAACATGTATTTTTGTAAAGGGATATTCAATGAAAATAATTTTCAATATGGTGATAAAAATTATTCATGTCATAAACTTTTAATGAAAAAAATTCCACATCTCGAAAAAATAAAAAATAAATTGTTTGAAAATATTTTTGAATAATTACATTTAAAATCAATTTTATATAAATTCAACATTAATGAAAAATTCATTTCTAAAATATTATATGTCTAGGTAATAACTTTTATAAAATAATATTAATGATCATGGGAACATATGATATAGTTTATTGAATAAAGTGGAAATATGATTGAATATTCATTAAAAAAAATTTAAGTACTAAAGATAAAAAAATAGTATTGACCCTTGAAAATTATAGTAATAAAAAAGGATAAACAAATATATGGGGATTAAAGAATTACATCCTGATAATATTCGTCAATATAAATTTTACATAGACAAACCAAATAATAAATTTGATTATAACATACATCCAAACCGTTTTGGTAACTCTTGATTCATAACTACCAATTAAGAAATTAGTTAAAATAAAGTTTTAGATACCATGAAAATATTTATATAAATGTTCAATCATATAAATATGGAAGTATACACACCTCATAAAAGAAGATAGTGTTGGTCAGAGTAGGACACTCTAGATGAGGGTAAATTGAGTTCTTAAAAAAATTCTCTTAAACTGTTTATTTAAGAGATTCCAAAAATATAAAATAAAACTGGCCAGTTAACCAAGGAAGTAAAATTATAATATCTTGGCTATTCAAATAGTTTCTCAAAAGATTTAATAATTCTCAATTGTGAAAATATGAGATATTGATACAACTTTTGAAACTACTCTAATACGGTAAAAAAGTTATAAAAACAATCCAAGACTAACTATCAAAGTAAAATTTAGTTTAAAAAAATATGACTATAAATAGAGAAATAATAAATTGAAAAATACAGTGGATATAAAACAAGAGGATTAGTCTCAAATAGATACATAGTCCTTAACACATGGGGATCACCTACCACAAAGAAATCTATATACATAATGATTTTGATCCACACCCTGGATCGGGATTAACACAATAGTACAAATTGTCCTGGTCACAAGACCTCTACCATAGTTCCACCTGGGAATATAATCAACTAGGTCACATATGAACACTTAATTATTTCATTGTAGAGAAACATGTATAAGAATATAATTGTTTAAGGATATCTAGTATACTCTTTTTTACTACAGGAGATAGTGTGCGGTTTTAGTTCAGACACACACTACTCGAATGTTTAGTAAAATAGTATACTAATGATAAAAATATAGAAAGATTGGATTAGAAATGCTCTGAGTGTTATCCAATTCATCTCTAGACTATCTGATGTATCAGATTTGATGCTCGAGTCCTTTTCTAGAAAAAACACGAAAATAAGTGTGTTGATGAGTGTTAAGTTCTATCTTCTAAGAAGATGAGATGTTCTACTACATATATTTTTTTGGATACTGTAGATATTATAGATCTACGATGAACAATAGTTCGCTGGTTCACAAGAATCAGGAATGAATAATTCCTTGTGTGTTCTTCCTTTATGCATGATGCTCATGGGGGTCTTCTCGTATCATCTTATGAATGCGTGTTTACACTTGTATCTCCATTGATGATCTGTTATTGATATATATAATATAGTAGTTCAACAATATACATTCTTGAGGTAGATGAAATACCTCATATTTCTGACATACTCATTTAAGATGTCTGAAGAAAGGCATTAAATTAATTAGTCACATTAAAATACACTAAACCATAGTATTAGAAGTAAATTTAAAAAAATAAATATTGTATTGGTGAGTCCATAGTCGATATCTACTTATTTCACTGAATTATACCATTGATCTGTCATTATTTTAGTCTTTTTATGCATCGGTGAGTCATTACATCAGTGAATCATTTTAACTATCGGTGAGTCCTTCTGTTGGTAGTAGCATGTGTCAATAAGTCATTTGAACTGGAAGTAAGTCATCTACATTGGTAGGTTATCTATGTCGGTATGTCATTTTCATTGGTAGGTCATCAATCGATTGGTCATCTGTCGGTGACTCAGTTGAATTATCAGTATCTCTTTCCCTTCTATCAGTGTCAGTCTGTTATAATTATAAAATATTTTTTATTGGACTATCTTACAACATAAATATTTTTAGAATGTATCAAATTTATATGAGATAACAGATACTCATAATTGAAGATATTAAAACATAGATAATCATGATACAAATATTTTAATTTTATTAATAATAATTGAAAAGATTTGTGATTATTAAGTCTATTAATACTATTATGGGTGGCCAACAGTCTCTAATGGGCCAACAATCTCCCCCTTTTTTATGATCACAAATCATGGAATTTTTTAGTACGATCATTGGATGTGGAATGAAATAATTCTACTTATCATATCCCATTATTTATGATTGTTCAAAATTTTTAGATAATGTTCACATGTAAAAGAAATTAAAATGGTTTTAAAAAATACAATAGTGATATCAGAGGTAAAGTAAATAAAGATAATTCCACTATTCTCAAAGCATAATTAATGACTATTTTTTCCCATGTTGGGAATATATAAAAGTGCATGGGGAGCTAAAACAGTTCACCACCTTAGGAGAATAGGAAAGAAGGAAAAAAGTTGAATAGAAATATGACATGGCCAAGAATAATATATAGAATAGAATTAAATTAATGAAACGAACTTGATATTCCATTAATTGATAATTCATAATGTGATAAAATTTTCAACATAGAAAAATTCAATCAAAAAAGTCCTATTAGAGAATGATCCACACTACAACATAGGATTAAGAGGCTCCTTACCATTCTCATAGGGATTAATAGAGGGTCCATTAGGTTGTGGCTGAGGAGATGGAGGGTCTGAAAAAAAATTATGGGAGGTAGAATCACACCTTATGGATCGTTAGGTACATGGCTGGGTTTGTGTTGTGACAACATAGTAGGTTGAATATATTCTTGAATCACTTGGTGAATCAGAGTTGAGGCCTATGAAACTATTATTCTAGGAGGAGGCACTAATTCAGTAGGTCTAAGTGGTGAAACATTAGGAACTACAATCAATTCACTTTGTACATGATGTTATGACTTCAATAGCCTGATGAAATCCTCAATGATCTCAAAACCAGACTTCATTGATTTATTAGAATCATCTTTATTTACTTCCTATTTGTACTAGATATTGGTTAATTCCAACAGTGTCTTGACGTGTTCATTGAGTGATTTTGTAGCTGGGGGTAAAGTCAAATTATTTTAAATGTACTTAATGTGACTTGTCAATTATTCCTTATTGCAAATCTTTGAGAAATATGAATTAATATTATTTGTAAGATCTTCCTTAGGGGAAGATGCTTCATTGGTATAAAATCTGACCATATCTTTCACACGATCATTAATTTACTGAATTTTAGAAAGACATTCAAAACCAGAGGAAAATTTAGATCATGAATATCTTCCATGACAACACTTAAACAACCTCAATGTCTATATCTTGGGATGTCAGACTAGAGGTAGAAAGAATATTAGTAGAAACTCAGGTATGCGACTTCAAATCATTAATAGTAGTCTCCACACAACCATTTTAGTCTGAGGTCAAGGTATTTATTGTAGAATAAATCCCAATATTTTCTTTTTTCATCTTGGAAGATCTTGAAACAATTTTTTCAGTAGTGGAAATTGTGTGGTGTTGAATCCCCTTTATCACAATCTTTGAAATCCAGGCTGTGTAAGTCTCACTTATAACCACTTTCAGACATGTAATAAAAACCACTTTCCAAGAAAACTTCATTTTTGCAGTGGAATATCTGATAGGGTGTAATTTATCACTCAACTCTATGTTTTCTCTTATAGTTGTTTTAATCTCACGAACCATATTATATTTAATAGACATACTTACAAACAAAAAAATTCTTCCTTAAACCTTTAAAAATATTCATTAGTGAAAATTTCACTATTAAGGGTCACAACCAATGATTATCTTGCAACATGTACGAAATAATCATCATTCGAGTCTTCATTATCTAAACCTAGTTCCGTATACCTTTGAGTCCTACCCATTCAAACATTACATCATCATATGGTGGAGTAATAGTGTCATGTCTTTCTCTTCCATGTTGATGCACTACACTAGCTTCATCACCCCTTCATGAGGCCCCCCCTCAATCTAAGATCCCATCAATGGTATCTCACCTTAATTATGAGGTCTCCATCTTTCATATACTAGATGAGGTATAGTAATTTCTTGATCTTCCACATCATCACAAACTTCTGCATTTTCTCTTACTTCAAAAACAACTTCAGGAGGTACATTCAACTGTGCCTGATTCATTGATTTAACCATTTCAAAATTTTCCCCATGATCATTATTAATATGGTCAAAATCACATTAATTTATTTTTATGACATGATATCCAGATACATGCTCTTCATATCCATTTCTACCACCATATTCTTCACCTTCTTCCTCTTCACTACCTCTACCACTCTCATCATCTTCTCTTTCATAATCTTCTTATTTTTTGACGGAGCCACTGGATATACTTACATATTACACAAAACCTCTTAATTCTATCTTCTTATATCGATTGTATTAAAATGTGGTCTCATAAAAGGGTATGGTAAGTAGAGGACTAAGAGGTCCAAAAAAACCTTCGTGAGATTCAAGGTGGTCAAAATCACTTATATCATCGATAGGTGACCCTTGATATATAACTAGATTAGAAGGATCTTCTTATTCCTAGGAAGAGTATATAACTTCTTCATTTGGTCCTAGATGAGGATAATCTATATTCTAGGGACTAGTTTGGTATTCCACTAAATTAAACTTAACATAAATGTTATCTTCATCTCCAACCAATTATCTCTTCCATGGGTTCATATAGATTTTCATCCTTTTATATAAGTCTCTACTGAGGAATACCCAATTAAACATAGAAACAACATATTATCCCTCAATAAAACATCCTTTCTCTTTTAACATAGTTGAGATTAACCATGGATAAATTAGGGAACTGTTTCTGTAGTAATGATTGATCATTTTGATCATGTGCGCAACACAGTATCTGCACAGATTTACTTTGATCCCAATTCTCACCAAATAAAACAAGTAGAAATCTTGATACTCCAGAGAGTAAAAGTCCACATTCCTATGACATATTTGATTCTTAATAAGAACTAATAAATTACTGAATTATCTACATAACTCTATAGAAATGGGTCTTATCTGCTTGTCATTATTAGTAAGCTCCTTCAGAGCTATCTCAAAGAAGAAAATATCACTCTCGTGTGGATAGGTACCTTGAAAATCATTAAATACACCTTCATGAGGGACTTTAATACATTGACCCCATTTTCCTGAAGAGAAATAAATTATCCTGCCACTTAAAAATAACATAATTCAATCAAAATCACATCCATCTAGTTGGAACTCTATTTTCATATAAAACTCAAAAACTAGATTTCGGTAGAAGGGTCTTTCATTATCTTAGTACTAGAGAAGCCATCCCTGATCATGTGGTACCTTGAGCAGAAAATTATTGATTTCTAACATCCATTTCCCAATAACATATTTTTATAGAGTAAAAACACAATTCTTTAGAGAATGATCCACAGGTCCAAAAGTATTTCTCTATTCACTTTTATTTTTCTCAGTGGCAAGAGACTTGCCACATTCAAGAGCTTCTTTCACATGTGCCATTACATTATTTTGGTTTGATGGTCGAAAGATGAATGTTCGAGGGTAGAGAAAGCAATGTCGAAATGAATGTATTTTTAAAGGAGTTTAGTGGATCGTTTCAAATTTATATAATTTATTGCTTTTGAAATCATAATTCATAAAATTATGAACCATGTACCACAATATCAATGAAACAGTTTCATTTTGGTAAAAAAATTGATCGGATAAAAAATAGTAAGTCACTAGGGTTGGAATGACAAATTTTCCATAAATCTAATGGTGTCATCTTGAAAAGGCATCTTTGGGCACATGATAGGGTATCAAAATAACAATGTATTAGTTTTGGCATGACAATTGTGTCAGTATGACATAACACCAGTGTCGGTAGGAAAACTGTGTCAATATGGCATAGCATCAGCATTTGGATGAAAACTAGGTTGGCATGACTATGCTATCAGTGTCGACATGAAATTTTTGGCTTCATAATATCATTTTCAAAATGAACATTTTTTTCATTTACAGTGTTCGTAATAAAACTTCACATAAATATATCAAGGAAATATAATCATTAGGTCTTATAGATTTATCATTACTAACTCATGTCTAATGTAGTAAGTTATGACATTGTTCAATGGATTAGTGAAACTTTCAACTAATTTATGTTTAGTGCCAATCTTAAGTAATATTACCTTTTTGATAATGGTTCCTAAAAAAATGATGCATTACATAAATGCCTTTTGTCCCATAATGTGATAGAATATTCATATAAATAATAATATCAGTTTTGTTATCACAATTTTTGGGTCATTTCTAAAAAGATATCCATAATATATTAATGTGTGTTTGATCCACAAAATTCGTGCACAACAACTACCATCATCTATGTATTCACCTTCAAGAGTAGATAATGAATCATAATTTATTTTTCTTACTACACCAAGAAATTAAAGAATTTCCCAAAAAGTGACATGTTCCAAACGTTATTTTTCTATCTAAATTAAAAACACCATAATTATAATCTGAATTAATCACCAAATTAAAAGGTTGTCCTCTCGGATAGAACAACCCTAGGTTAGTAATATGTTTGAGGTATTTCAGAATCCTTTTGACAACAATAAGATGATATTCATTTTGGTTTTCTTGAAAACGTGCACACATGAAAACAATAAACATAATATCTATCCTACTATTTGTTAAATATAGTGAACATACAGTCATTCCTCTATATGTGTTTTATAAATAGATTTACCATCTTCATGAAGGTCTAACATACAAGTGGTACTCATTGGAGTGTCTCTAATATTATTTTTTTCAAAGACACATCCTTAACAATGATCCTTAGTATATTTACATTGATTCAAAAAAATAATTTATTTGTTTTTAAATATTTAAAACCCATGAAATAATTTTATTTCACCTATTAACACTTCAAATTAACTTTTCATCATCATTGAAAAACCAACACATAAAGAATTTTTAGATGATCCATAAATAATATCATCTAGATAAATTTGTACAACTTGAACATGTTTGTAAATAATTTTTATAAAGAGAGTAGGATAGATATAGATTTTCAGAACCATTAGAAATAATAAAAGCATTGATCCTATCATACCAAGATCATATATCTCTTTTTAAACCATATAATTATTTTGTTAATTTAGAAACATTATTTTTTAATTGGGGGTCTGTAAAGCCATGGGTAATTCCACAAAACATCCTCAACTATTTACCTATTTAAGAATTCACTATTGACATCCATTTGATAATGTTTTAAATCTACATATTCTACATAGGAAAGAATAATTATAATGAAATCATGTCAAGCTACCAGTGTAAAGGTGTCAGAATTGTCAATTCCTTCTTATTGACTATAAACATGTGCAACCAATCTATCTTTGTTTGTAAATATGTTACCCTATTCATCTAAATTATTCTTAAACTCCCTTTGGGTTCATATAGTCTATGTGTCTTTGGGTATATATAAAAGTTTCTAGATATTTTTTCTTTCAAACAAATTTAACTCTCCCTATATAGAAATCACTCAAAGTTCATCATTGATAGCATTATTGATGTTATTAGGTTCAAGTGGTGAAATGAAAGCATGATTTTCAACCTGCTTTATAAGAGAAGCTCTAGTCTGAGTTCCCTTGTATAATTATATAAATATATCATCTAATGTATAGTTATTAATTGTTCTAATAATTCTAGAAAACCAAGGGCTAGTCAGTTCAGGTTCTCCAATAGGTTCAGGTTTATTATGGGAAGGATCTAGAGAATTTACAGAAAATTAAATTTTAACATATTTCTTTACAAGATGGTCTAATGATTTAGTATTGATGTCCATTTTTTATATATCATTATCAAGATCCACTAGAGAGGTTTTTATCTCATGTGGATCTCTCACTTCAAAATTTCCCTATAAAGATTCATCCACACATTTGTTTCTTATTGAGGACTCTATATGCTTTACAATAAATTTAAGAACATATGAAAATTACTTCATCAGTCTTAGTGGATTTTTTTCCACATTATCCATAGTGTTATGAATATAGACTTTGAAAAAATATAAATGAAGTACACTACAATTAAAATGGCTTATAGAAACAGAAATTTATTGACATATAATATATCTATTGGTAAAAATGAGAAATTCCAACAAATATTAACTATTATTGGTATTAATTTTTAATAACAACATTTTTTTAACAATAGAAATATCTGTTGATATTGATCATTCAATACCCACATATCATTTACCAATAGTTGAATCTATTTCTTTATCATACTACAACCAACAATTTTTTTACTAACAATTGAGTATGTTATTAAAATCGCAATTACCAACAAATCTTTTGTCGTAAAAAAAGATACAATAAACCATTTAATCAAAAAAAATATTTTATCAATATAAAATTATGAAAAAACATAGTTTATATATATATATACACATATTATTTTCATGAAAAAGGTAAATTTTTATTTCTCAGTGTTTTACTAAAAACATCAGAAGATTGATTTTAATTTTCAATTTTTTCCAAATCAAAAATGTTTTTATATTTTTTAAAAAAAATTATTCATTTTCTGGAAACTTTAACAATTTTTATATTTTTTAGTATTATTTATTTAATAAATATTTTTATATTTTTATAAAAATAATAACACCGAAAACCCTGATTTGACTCTTGATCTCCTCCATCGCTGCCCATCTTTGTTCGACCTCACCTCTATCATTGACCTCCCACTGCCTGTGTTCGGCCTCACCTCCACCAACACCCCCTATCTTTGATCGGCCTTGCCTCCATCACCGCCCCCTTATCTCTGTTCGGCCATGACTCCATCGATGCCCCATATTTGTGTTCAGCCTCACCTCCCACCACCCGCCTCACATCCCGCCCTGCTCTAGCCTCACATCCCGCCTTTCCTTACTCTGGTCTTACCTCCATCACCGCCTGCCCCCTGTTTATGTTCGGCCTTGCCTCCCCCACTGACTGCGTTTGTAACACCCCAGGAAAATAAAGAATATGACATTTTCATATTTATCCATATTTGTGAATAAAATATTAATATGTCTTTAAAGGGGATGCTATTCTCGATGGCGTACCCAACACACAACAACGAGTTTCTTGGGAATCTTACACTGCACTCTAATAATAAAATAATATTATTTTAAATGGTAGTTAACATGTAGCTGTTGTATTGGCGGGAATGGATAAAAATAACTAAAATATGATTATATATGTTTTTAAATGTTTTTACATTTATCCCATAAAAGATAATGGCTTAAAATACGGAAAGAATTCAATATTAGGCGTATATGCCCTAGTTTTCACTAAAGGTTCACTTATCTCCTTTTGATGGTAAACCGTCAATAAATATAGTTTTTTTCACTCTTATACATTCTATTGGACCAAATAAAACTCTTATTAAGAATTGGGACATCAAAATTTACTTTCTGTAAACTTTTGGTATCTTTCCGATAAAGTTCATTTTTTAATGAATAGTGTAAAATGTTGTATTTTAATTCAAAACCACTTTTTAATATAATTTATTTATAAGATTATATTATCTTTTGAATTGGTTTTAAAGTGAAATTATAATATATTTTTACCATTAAATCCAATAGTGGTCTTTGGAATTAATTTCACTTTCAAATCAGACTTAAACTAGTGTCAATCTTTTGATAATTATTGTTTCATAAAAACACGCAATTTGTTCTGACAACGGGAATTAATTATTAAATTAATTAATGTGACTTATATGTTTTGAATTTTGTAAAATAGATTTCATTTTTTAATTCAGAATATCAAATATATCTTAGGGTGAATTTTTGGGATTTTTCTGAAAAACTTCAATTTTTGATGAATAGTGAAACCACTAAGTGGTACTTATAAAAACTAATTTTTCCGTTTAAATGAAATTTTGCCATCTTTGTGTTTTTAATTTCAAAAATCCGACATACATGGTTGTCATTAAGAAGTAAAATGTGGTTTAATGGGATAAAAATAATTTTTTGGTGAATAGTAACTTATTATGTTTTTAATCGCGATTAGAGGTAATTAGTGTAGTTTATGGTAAGAATAATGTTTTAATAAAATGTAATGAGCTAGAAACATGTACTACCCTCATTGGATGTGTCATGGGCCACCAAGACAATCGATGGGTCAACTTGGGGACCCCATGGAGCCACTTTGGTTGGGAAATGACATAAATATCTTTTTATTTAATGTTAAAGTAAAAATGACACAAACATGAAATGTTTTACTAAGAAAATTTTTACATGGGGTTATACAAGTCATATTTTTTACTATAACAAGTCATTGGAAAGATAAAAAGATTTCATACATCATAGAATTTTTTTTATAATTTTTAGAAATTAAATAAAATAAATTATTTATGACATCATGATGATGCAGTGATGACCTCATTATTTAACGATTTAAATAAAATGGAAAGATAATGTAAAATCTAAGACCTAAACATGTCCAAAACCTATTGGATGAGTGGATTTTGAACCCTTATCACCTTATCTTCGAAATAAATCAATGTGGGACCTTTAAAATCCGAAACTCTTTTTAAAATAAAGTAACATTTTGTAACTTTACAAGAGTGCCCCTCCTCTCCTCTTAAAAAGGCCCCCAAATCTACCTCCTTACCCACACTCCCAAATCCTTTGGCTCATCCAACCCATGCCCATTTTGTCTCTACACTTCCCTCTCTTACTCCTTGAAGCCTCACTTCGGGAAGAAGTCTTCCCAAGGAAGCCTTTGAGCTAAAACCAAAAGGAGTTACCTGATTTTATGGCAATGTCTTCACTTGTGTCCTTTTGTTTTATTTTTCTTCTCCAACCCCCTAAACTAATTTTATTCATTTATTTTGTAACAAATACAGTATCTTAAATATACTAGGATTTTTTTATAATAAGTATTCGAGCTACAACTACACACACCTATATCTAATGGTTGAAGAACATACTGTTTCTGTGGATGGCAAATTTCTGCCTCCCGAAATGATGATTGTTCAACATTCCTCTAACACCTTAAAAGGTGGCCATTAAGATGACAATATATTTATATATGATATCTAATATGTTTATGTTTTACTTAAACTTATGTATTTTTCATTTATGGCGTACCTTTATGGTTTCCATTATGGGTAAACGTGATATCTTCATTTAAGGAAGTGCGGACTACCGCCCCTCAAAGTGATTTGATTTGTTAATACCATATGTGGTACGTATAAAGGATATATTTAATGATATTATATATGATACCATACTGGAATTAAAATACTATTATGTATCATTATGTTTTAATTCCATTAAATATGAAATGGAAATGGAAGTAGCGTTCATGCGTACGTACGGCTTACCGTCTCCATTAACGGTACATTTCATTTTTTATCTCAAAATGTTATGTAATATTATAAGTACATATATATAATGTATATATATGTAATATATTACATCTAAATTATGGATATCATTCTGGAATTATAACATATATATCTCTCCCATTTTGTTTTAATTCCATTAATATGACAAAAAAATGAAAGTAGTGTTCATGCGTACGTACGGCCTACCGTCTCCATGAACGGTGATTTTCGTTTTTTTATCTCCAAATGATATGGAATAGTATAAAATGAATATTAACTGGATATATATGATATTTTAATAATTTATACTATTCTAGAAATTATTTACTTATAACTACATGGGCAATCTTTTTTCAAACAAGTTCATTTTTGACTCATGTACCAAACATCGGCAAAAACGTCTGATATGAACTAAAATTATTAAACAATTATTATAACATTATAATATTTGATATGAACTGAATAATAATATCTAAATGAGTTAATTATGCAATTATTAATTGACCAAAGTTTATTATTCAGGAATATAAAGAAACGAACAAGACAAGTCGGACCTGAGGTAAGGGATCCTACACCTCTCTTTCTTTTTAAGTACAATCTTTTTTGTCATTCCTTTTAAGCACATATTTCTTATGATTGAGATGTTCTTTTATATTAATACTACTATAAATATTATGTTCATATGACGAGAGACCCTATTTCCTCTCATAAATCCATTTTGGAAGTTTTCAGTGGCGCCGTTAGGCTGCCGAATTTTCGTAAGAGATGTAACCTCTCTCTTTCTCTTTAAGTACTCTCCTTTATGTCACTTATTTTAAGCTACTATTTTTTATGATGGGGGATGTTCTCTTATATTCCTCTTGCTGTAAATTTTATTGTAATGTGATGAGATACCCTATTCGATCTCATCAATCCATTTTTGGAAGTTTTAAGTGGCGCCGTTAGGCTGCAGTGTAGAGACCCGTATCTTGACGTACATTGACATTACATTACTCTTGCGGAATACTTAGTACATTAAAGAAACACACACACAAGGACCGTAATAGTTTAGTGTCTTTGGAAACTCGGACTATGATCTTCTAATCGTGGTGAAAGATCTTCAAAATCTCCCATAAAGATCTTCCTTTTTTTACCTAAAACCTTTCTTTATATCCTGGGGAAAAGAAAACATAAAAGGGTGAGCTCAAATGCTCAGTAAGGGTAAACAAAATAAATATCAATCACATCATATTCATAAGAACATAACATTTTGGAAATCATAACCTGCAAAAGAGATCATAATTTCATAATCATGGGATAAATCATGGCAGTGAAAAAGTAATCTCAATAATCATAACTTAAAACATGAAACTTTGTGGCATACACACATAATCATAGATAATCATTTATTGTGTGTCAAGACTAATTTCCAAGACTATCTTAGTGGACAAAGTCCCTTTCTGAATCGAGTAACCCTCGTTTCAGTCCTGTTTCACTGAACCGGTATAACCTACCGTTCCAGCCCTGTCTATCTCATGAGATATAAAATCTTTACCCAATGCATTGGAGGGAGATATAGGTCCCAACCATCTTATAATTAATCCTTTCTTATGTGTGCCACATAATCATAAAACATACATCATCGCATAACACATGTAAAAAAAATGGGATTCTTGAAACATCATGACATCATAAATCAATTCATATAAGATAAAGGAATTCATAAACATAATTACATCACAACATAGTCAAATAAATGTAAAAATATGGATATAAACAGAACCCTTTATTATCTTAGATGGAAAATAATTTTGATAAAACACTTGAATTGAATTCTTGACGAAAATATCCTTTCTTCTTCAAAATCAATTTCTTTTCACAAAACATCATTCAATTTTAAAAGAAAGAGATTTTATTGAAAATAGTCATGAAATCTTTTAGAGGAAGCTTCATGAAAATAAGGCTTTATAAAACAGTAGAAATTCGTTCGTGTGGTATAAGTTAAAAAAAACATTCTTTGTACTTTTGTCGGAAAAGTCAAAAAGTACCTCGTACGAAAAACGAAAAAAGATTCCTTTCATACGTATTACTAAAAACTCACCGAAGGGTAAAAATGGATTTAAAAAATTTTAGGTGGATGGAAATAATATTACATATTGAGTAAACATGGATGTGGATGATAAAATACACCCCAGTAAATACTTACGAATAAACAATCTCGGATAAAAATGAGATTGTGATATTTCTATTACCTTAGGTCCGATTTGCTTTGTACGTGTCCGAAGCTCCTCTTCTTTGAAGCGCCTTTTGGAGACCTCCTCTTAGGGAACTAAAATTGGTCTTTGAGGAAGACCAGAACCTCTAAGATGTTGCTAGGGAAGTGGAGAAGAGATTTTGGCAGGGGTTGGCCGAGCTTGAGTGCTCAAATTGGTGTGAGGAGGAGGGGGAGGAGGTGCCCTTTTATAAGGGAGGAGAGGGGCACCTTATGAATATCTCAAAATATTATTTTATATTAAAGTCAAAATCGGTTTATAATGGTTCCAAAGGGTCTTATTTCGAAGCTAAAGTGGGGATGGGTCGAAATCCTATCAACCAATAGGATTTAGACAAGTTTAGGGTATTATTTTAACCTTATCAATTAGATTTAACTCTAAGTTAATTAATTTAACTTTTACCGTGTCTTTTTGTTTTCTTTCACTATATGGTTAATAAACTTACTATAACATGCCAAAAGAACCCCAAATTGTTTATTATTAATATATATATCCTTATCTAAGTCATTAGGCCGAACCTTAGATTTTGAGGAATAAAATAACAATTAATAATATAATATTTGATTTAAAAACTATTTTGTGTCAATTTTGACACTATTTGATATATGATTTTTGTGAAAGTCATAACAGAATTATATGTTCGAACCAAGTTTATTAAATCAACACTAATATATCATAGTAACCTAAAAAATTAGTGTAATTCATAAAAAGTCTCAAATTACATTCATTTGAGTATTTATAACATCAATTATGTTAATATTTCCTTAAAAGGGTAATTACTGCATCATCGTTGTGTCATAAATAAATTTATTTATTTAAAGTCTAAAAATTATAAATAAAATTTCATTATGTAGGAAATCTTTTTATCTTTCTAATGAATATTTATAGTCGAATTTATCGTATGTATAACCCCATATTAAAAATGTTTTAGTTATTAAACTTTGATTTTAACTATTATATCTATTCATTAAATAATATAATATTAAATGTCATAATCTAATCCAAGTGGACCTAAATGGTCATATTATATTCATAAGGTTGTTTTTGGTCGAATTACACTTATCCAATAGAATTAGGACACGTGTTAGGGTAATAGTAATATCATATTCACCCTTAGTTACCCTATTTACTATTAACCGTGGTAAAAAAAGTAAAAAGTTACTATTCACCAAAAATTATTTTCATCTCATTGAACCACATTTTACTTACTGAAATCAACCGTGTCTCTCGGATTTTTAAAATTCCATTCACAGAAGCGGTAAAATTAAGATTTATGAAGAAATTAATTTTTTTAACTACCACTTAGTAGTTTCACTATTCATCAAAAATTGATGTTTTTTCAGAATAATGCCAAAATTTCATCCTAAGCTATATTTCATATTCCGAATTCAAAAATGAAGTCTATTTTACCAAATTCATATCATAGAATTTGCATTAATTAATTTTATAATTAAATCCCGCTGTTAAAACAAATAGCGTGTTTTTAAGAAACAATATCTATCAAAAGATTGACACTTGTTTATGTCTAGTTTAAATGTGAAATTACATCCAATGACCAACATTGTATTAAATTGTAAAAATATATTCTAAATATACTTTAAAACTACTCAAATTATTAATTTATCACTATTAATTATTTCGATTAAAAAATTTGTTTTTTAATTATAATTTAGTAATTTTCACTATTCATCAGAATATGAAAGTTATCCGAAAAGTACCAAAATTTCACCTTAGGCTAAATTCGATACTCCGAATCCAAAAATGAAGTTCATTTTGAAAAATAAGATTTACAGAGTTTTAAAAAGTGGTTATTACTATTCATAACGGCTAGTTTTAATAATATTTTAATAGCATATCGTTGTTTAGTGAAACTCTGTATTGCGTATTACACACGCTATCGAGGAAGGTCGTGATTGCGTGTAATGCAAGGAAAGTCAAGGATGCATGTTGTGAAAGCTCCTTTTGGTGTAGCGTACAACACAAGACTTTAATAAAATTAAAAAGAATATTTTTTTATAAAATCTTGGGCTGTTACATTCTACCCCCCTTAAAATGAATTTCGCCCTCGAAATTCGTCAGGGTTATAAATGGTTTACTATTCGAAAGTTTCTTTAATAGAAACCCACATCATAAAAAGGAATATCAAAACCAATCTCTAAAAACAAAAGTATGAAACGTAACGGTTACCCAAATAAACTAATCATTGGGTTTCCACATAGGTGAAAATATGGATATGGAAGAGAAATCTAACCATCATGTTCTGATGGAGAGTGGTAGAGAACATGGCTATGGAAAAGCCAGTAATCACAAATCCATAGATTTGTGATGATATAAGGTACCATCTGATTCATCAGGTATAAGATCACTAGGACAACATTTTTGATTTTCAAGATCATTTCCCTAAAGTTGAAAATTTGAATTAGAATAAATACTTACTTTATTTTGGTACAATCTCACTGTTGTTCGTGCCTTGAACAATTTCCACTTCATCTATTAAATAAATGAAGTTGAATTTGTTATTCATGAAGTGTTAGCAGATCATGTGATAGAATGACGGGTCATTCCATCTGTCTCAAACAAAAGGTTAGCAAAAATTATATACATAAGTCGATCTATAGTGAGATTAATCATATATGGTTCCTAAAATGGACCTATACTTCATATATCATACTGCTTAATATAATAAAACTAGTTTCTACTAAACAGGGACTTCCTGTAGGTCAGTGGTAGGCGATAAAGGCCAGTCGCACTTCGGTTGTGGGTTCGATTCCCACAGCCTTGTCCGAAGCGATGGGCTGTCGCCCGTCCTGCAGGTTGTCCTTTTTCTAAAACTATATTACTATAACATCCCATAAATAATATCGAAAAAACTTCTATCCTTAAACAATACTAACTTATGTCCAACATAATCCATTCCAATCTTTAGTCCTATCCATAATACTGGAGTCCATTCTCATAACATAGTGAAAACGATTACCAGAGATTTAATACCATCGTTGATCCCCATATATCATAAGATATATCTTGTTGGACACATTCCAAACATTCAAAGGCCTTAATCTTGTACTCTCTTGAATACCCATTGAACCTTAGTGAAAACTTGAATGCAGTTAAAAGTTAACACTTTCCAGATACCAAAATCCTCAAAATTCTATATACTCAAACAATGATATCACTTAGTCCTTATATCAATCATGAGCTCATGAATACTGTTAAACATTTCATTTTCTCGTTTTCCCTTCATTATGCGCATAATATCTCAATCACTTTGAATACCACATTAGAACAATACATAAATATTCCAATATTCCATGATAGAACATTATTTTGGAATCCCATTACATAAAAACTTAATCATTCCACCACATCGTTGTCATATTCAACATTGCCAATAGTGATCGCATGTGACTTCCCTTTGTCCTTTGCCTTAAGCGGTTGCTCATGTCGATCATCACTAACCCTTGGATTAGGGAATTTATTGGCATAATGTCCCATCTCCTTGCACTTGAAGCATTGAAGTGTTGGTTGTATGTTCTCTGCAGTGTTTGCTTTATTCACTTCATTAGAATCCCTTTTTCCATTACTTCGACACTCAGCTGCTTGATGACCTTCTTTTCCACACTTAAAACATTTTCTAGTCCCTTTAAGACAATCTCCACCATGCTTCTTTCCACACTTTGTGCATAAGGAAACATTCATCTTCTTTTCACCATTATTCTGAGATTTCTCCTTGAACTCCATCTTTCGTTTCTTGTCAAAACCATGAGATGGATATGTAACACCAACTTCCATTTCTACCTTGATAGCACAACGCACAATTTCATCATAGCTACTGAAGTCTCTTATAGCTAATGCCCTTCGAAGACTTGGTTTTAAGCCACTGAAAAATCGATCAACTTTACTTTCAGGTTGGATGATAATACCAGAAGCGTACCTTGCAAGTCTTGTAAAATTTGCTTCGTATATACCAACAGATTCATCATCCTTTTGCTTTAGTTCAAGAAACTCCTTCGCCATCTTCGTTTGAAGAATACGAGGGAAGTACTTACTGAAAAACAAGTTCTTGAACTAGTCCCATTCCATGGAATCAATTTCATCTCTTTGCCTCATATTCTTGATAAGATTCCACCATTGATCAGCTTCACCTTCCAAACGATATACTGCTAAGATGAATTTATCATGTTCAGAACATTGAAGAACTGAAAATATCTTTTCAGTAGTACTAATCCATTGTTCAGCAACTAATGGATCAGTAGACCCACTGAAAGAAGGCGGACGCTGCCTCATGAAGGATTCAACAGAATGTTGCTCCTTCCTTTGCTCGTTTGGAAGTCCTGCATGATTCATAGCTTGAGAAAGTTGTGTGAGCATGGCTACAAGATTTTGCATTCTAGCTCCCATATCGTTCGGTTGCTCAGGGGGACAATCATTGCATTGTCCATTGCATTGATAAACACGGTTCCTTCGGGTTCCAGCCATCGTCTAAAACCCCAAAAGAATAGTATGAGAGGCAAAAATCATGCTAGGGAAAACAACATATTAAAGGGTTAGTACCCTCAATATCTAACATCTTAGGTTAAATTCTAAGATCGTTAGAGCAATTCTAGGACTATAACCTATACGTATAGTTAACCTTAGAGACATCCCTAGACATACGTTAGAAATATCTCTAGGGATATCACTAACGTTTTCGCATCCTAGTTTCCAAAGGTTGACGAAACCTCTCCTCTGATACCAACTGTAGAGACCCGTATCTTGACGTACATTGACATTACATTACTTTTGCGGAATACTTAGTACATTAAAGAAACACACACACAAGGACCGTAATAGTTTAGTGTATTTGGAAACTCGGACTATAATCTTCTAATCGTGGTGAAAGATCTTCAAAATCTCCCATAAAGATCTTCCTTTTTTTTACCTAAAACCTTTCTTTATATCATGGGGAAAAGAAAACATAAAAGGGTGAGCTCAAATGCTCAGTAAGGGTAAACAAAATAAATATCAATCACATCATATTCATAAGAACATAACATTTTGGAAATCATAACCTGCAAAAGAGAGCATAATTTCATAATCATGGGATAAATCATGGCAGTGAAAAAGTAATCCCAATAATCATAACTTAAAACATGAAACTTTGTGGAATACACACATAATCATAGATAATCATTTCTTGTTAGTCAAGACTAATTTCCAAGACTATCTTAGTGGACAAAGTCCCTTTCTGAATCGAGTAACCCTCGTTTCAGTCCTGTTTCACTGAACCGGTATAACCTACCGTTCCAGCCCTGTCTATATCATGAGATATAAAATCTTTACCCAATGCATTGGAGGGAGATATAGGTCCCACCCATCTTATAATGAATCCTTTCTTATGTGTGCCACATAATCATAAAACATACATCATCGCATAACACATGTAACAAAAATGAGATTCTTGAAACATCATGACATCATAAATCAATTCATATAAGATAAAGGAATTCATAAACATAATTCCATCACAACATAGTCAAATCAATGTAAAAATATGGATAGAAACAGAACCCTTTATTATCTTAGATGGAAAATAATTTTGATAAAACACTTGAATTGAATTCTTGAGGAAAATATCCTTTCTTCTTCAAAATCAATTTCTTTTCACAAAACATCATGCAATTTTAAAAGAAAGAGATTTTATTGAAAATAGTCATGAAATATTTTAGAGGAAGCTTCATGAAAATAAGGCTTTATAAAACAGTAGAAATCCGTTCGTGCCGTATAAGTTAAAAAAAACATTCTTCGTACTTTTGTCGGAAAAGTCAAAAAGTACCTCGTACGAAAAACGACAAAAGATTCCTTTCATACGTATTACTAAAAACTCACCGAAGGGTAAAAATGGATTTAAACAATTTTAGGTGGATGTAAATAATATTACATATTGAGTAAACATGGATGTGGATGATAAAATACACCCCAGTAAATACTTACGAATAAACAATCTCGGATAAAAATGAGATTGTGATATTTCCCTTACCTTAGGTCCGATTTGCTTTTTACGTGTCCGAAGCTCCTCTTCTTTGAAGCGCCTTTTGGAGACCTCCTCTTAGGGAACTAAAATTGGTCTTTGAGGAAGACCAGAACCTCTAGGATGTTTCTAGGGAAGTGGAGAAGAGATTTTGGCAGGGGTTGGCCGATCTTGAGTGCTCAAATTGGTGTGAGGAGGAGGGGGAGGAGGTGCCCTTTTATAAGGGAGAAGAGGGGCACCTTAGGAATATCTCAAAATATTATTTTATATTAAAGTCAAAATCGGTTTATAATGGTTCAAAAGGGTCTTATTTCGAAGATAAAGTGGGGATGGGTCGAAATCCTATCAACCAATAGGATTTAGACAAGTTTAGGGTATTATTTTAACCTTATCAATTAGATTTAACTCTAAGTTAATTAATTTAACTTTTACCGTGTCTTTTTGTTTTCTTTCACTATATGGTTAATACACTTACTATAACATGCCAAACGAACCCCAAATTGTTTATTATTAATATATATATCCTTATCTAAGTCATTTGGCCGAACCTTATATTTTTAGGAATAAAATAACAATTAATAATATAATATTTGATTTAAAAACTATTTTGTGTCAATTTTGACACTATTTGATATATGATTTTTGTGAAAGTCATAACAGAATTATATGTTCGAACCAAGTTGATTAAATCAACACTAATATATCATAGTAACCTATAAAATTAGTGTAATTCATAAAAAGTCTCAAATTACATTCATTTGAGTATTTATAACATCAATTATGTTAATATTTCCTTAAAAGGGTAATTACTGCATCATCGTTGTGTCATAAATAAATTAATTTATTTAAAGTCTAAAAATTATAAATAAAATTTCATTATGTAGGAAATCTTTTTAGCTTTCTAATGAATATTTATAGTCGAATTTATCTTATGTATAACCCCATATTAAAAATGTTTTAGTTATTAAACTTTGATTTTAACTATTTTATCTATTCATTAAATAATATAATATTAAATGTCATAATCTAATACAAGTGGACCTAAATGGTCATATTATATTCATAAGGTTTTTTTTGGTCGAATTACACTTATCCAATAGAATTAGGACATGTGTTAGGGTAATATTAATATCATATTTACCCTTAGTTACCCTATTTACTATTAACCGTGGTAAAAAAAGTAAAAAGTTACTATTCACCAAAATTATTTTCATCTCATTGAACCACATTTTACTTACTGACATCAACCGTGTCTCTCAGATTTTTGAAATTCCATTCACAGAAGTGGTAAAATTAAGATTTATGAAGAAATTAATTTTTTTAACTACCACTTAGTAGTTTCACTATTCATCAAAAATTGATGTTTTTCAAAATAATGACAAAATTTCATCCTAAGCTATATTTCATATTCCGAATTCAAAAATGAAGTCTATTTTACGAAATTCATATCATAGAATTTGCATTAATTAATTTTATAATTAAATCCCGCTGTTAAAACAAATAGCGTGTTTTTAAGAAACAATATCTATCAAAAGATTGACACTTGTTTATGTCTAGTTAAAATGTGAAATTACATCCAATGACCAACATTGTATTAAATTGTAAAAATATATTCTAAATATACTTTAAAACTACTCAAATTAATAATTTATCACTATTAATTATTTCGATTAAAAAATTTGTTTTTTAATTATAATTTAGTAATTTTCACTATTCATCAGAATATGAAAGTTATCCGAAAAGTACCAAAATTTCACCTTAGGCTAAATTCGATACTCCGAATCCAAAAATGAAGTTCATTTTGAAAAATAAGATTTACAGAGTTTTAAAAAGTGGTTATTACTATTCATAACAGCTAGTTTTAATAATATTTTAATAGCATATCGTTGTTTAGTGAAACTCGGTATTGCGTATTACACACGCTATCGAGGAAGGTCGTGATTGCGTGTAATGCAAGGCAAGTCAAGGATGTGTGTTGTGCAAGCTCCTTTTGGTGTAGCGTACAACACAAGACTTTAATAAAATTAAAAAGAATATTTTTTTTATAAAATCTTGGGCTGTTACATGCAGAGTTTTCGTAAGGGATATTTCATCTCACTTTTATTCCTGTGAGATTTATGCTATATTTGCTACCATTTCCTTTGAGTTGTGTATGTACTGACCATTATCTTACTCATTGTGTAATATTCATTCATTTATTAGTATTTACATCAATGTTTTATTGTCCTTCTTTCATGGGGCGTATGTTTCGAAAGATACCCATGTCGGTAAGGGAACCTTTCACCCTCCTCTTTTTAAAAGACTTATTTTGTTGGGTCTTTTAATTTACATATTTTTATGTTGGGATATGTTATCATATATCCATATTGATTTAAATTTTATGTCCAAGTGATGAGATACCCATTTTTTGATGTGACGCTGTTTGGCTGTCAATGGAACTTCTTAACCCAATTTCGATTTCATTGGGTTCAATATGTAGTTATGGAATATTTCATCCTATAAATATGTGTCAATGACCATTGATTATTTTACACTTAATATCCACTTATATTTTGCGTATTCATTTGTCACACATAATTATGTAATTGATTTATCCTTAAACCAAGGATACTGTCTTTGTAAGGGACTTCGTCTCAATCTTCTTTCATTGAGGCATATTTTGTTTTATACACAAGCTTCTTTTATACGGTGTATAAACCCCTTTGACTTTTACGTTTATTCAGAAGGAATATTTTTTATACGAAGCGTTTACTAGATGAAAAAAGGGAATGTTTTTTTCGTACGTATGCGGCGACAATGACTTCTCCTCCGCCGTGACCATTATTTGAGTTTCGGCTTCCTCTACAAGCCATACATTTTTTTAAAAGAAAAATAAATACCATGTTTTACTTTTCTTTTATTTTTATATTGAAAATGGTTTCCATAATGTTTTTATATCAATGTGTAGTATTGATATCTGGTGATTGAAAGGTGGAAATGTTATGTTTCCTTTATGCATGTTTTATGTGATACGATTATGGTGAGGTTCATGGGCATTATTATGAAGACGGGTGGTTTTGTGATAAACTAAGGGTGGGTGAGCCCGGTATAGCTCTCCAATGCATTGGGTAATGTGAAGGAGTGAAACGTTAAGGTTTCTCTAAAGAGAATTTGGGAATATACTGTGATGGGTATTCCAAAACGTAACTAAGAGGGTTACTCCCTACGTAAGAATGTTATGAATTCCTCAAGTTACCTTTTATGTCTTATGATTTCTATGATTTATTCATGATTTTATGCGGTATGTTAAAGTGCTTATGTTTTATGGGTAATGTATGATTTAATTCTTATGTATACATATACTCATGTTTCCTTTCCATATTTTTATATCCCTTACTGAGCATTTTATGCTCATCCCATGTTTTTGAAATGTTTTTCATAGGTCAAGGTAAGGGTACATGATGTGATGATAGTGTCAAGGATGTGTCGAGAAACAATCCATGTTTTATTTTAAATATGTTTCCGTCTATGGGAAGAATGAATACTGTCTTTTATGTAACCACTTTGTTTAAATGTGGAATGTAATGCAAGTTTCATGATCTAATTCTCTAAAACTCTAAACCTGAAAAGATCCTCAATGTTTAATCTTTTAATAACTCAAGATTAATTATGTTTTATAGCTGGGGCCTTATAGTTGGTATCAAAGGTCAGTTTAGATAACTTTAGAGGTTAGGGTATTCTTTAAGCATAAGTGACATTACCATAATGGTTAAGATTTCAGAAAGAGTCCTAGTTTTAGATAAAGTGAATGAGTAAGTATATCTTAGTGTTTATCTTCTTCATTAGTACATTATGGTTTTGTTGATAAACTCACACTGACCTTTATGGTTTTAGTAAATGGCTAGATCTAGAATGCACCAAAGGAAAAGTGGATGTGAAGGAAACTGTGACAGTTTTTTGAGCAAGCAACTGAATGATATGGGAGCTTCAATGAGAACTCTTGTGATTATCCTCAACCAACTATCTGGAGTCACGATTGACCACCTAAACCTTGGTGATTTCTCTAAGGCATCATATATGAGAGAAACAAATCCCTACGGAAGTACATGTAATAATCATAAAGGTAAGTGTGTTCAAAAACCTATGTGTCAAAGATGTGGAAAGAAACACCTAGGAAAATGTTTCAAAGGGACAGAAATATGCTATAGATGTGGAAATGAAGGTCATAAAGCAAGAACCTGCCATGGAAAAAGGAAGCATCCAGTTGACTCGAGGAAAGGGAAAGAAGTTCTTTCTGAGGGATCAATTGAATGTTTTAAATGTGGTGTGCATGGTCATTATGCAAACAAATGTCCTATGAAGAAGTTTCGTGAATGGGATCACCAAGAACGTACAAATGTTTGTTTACCAATACCTAATTCCATTTCGATTGAGGATGAAGAAACTGACAGTGACCAATCAAAGGTATGTATTATTTCATGACTATTGTTTTCCTATTTTGGAATCTTAGTATATGATTCATGATTTTGTTTGTAGGAAAGAGGTATTTCGGAATATGTTGGAAAGGAATGGTTAATGGATCATGAAGAATGTTGAATGAGTAAGATGTCAACATATAAGGGCTTCAAGAGTTATGGTGAAATTCATAAGATTATTAAGTCTCTTTTGATGATGGGGTTACATTAGAAGACTTTTTATATTATGTGTAACCCTGATGTTTAATATATGAAAATTTTATTCAAGGAATAGTTATCTTTTCATTTGTGGACATATTTATAAAGAACCATTTAGGTTTATATGATCCTTACTTTTGAGGTAATTATGGGTTACTATATGTTATGATTGAAGTGAAAGGCATGAGATAAAATTGAGGTTAAATTATGTTATGGTTATTTTTGGTGATTTTATCCCTTTTTGGGGAATGATTTGAGAATTATATAGTTTTGGAAAAAGGACAACACGCAGACCATGTGACTACCCGTCGCATTGGACAAAGCTGCGGGAATCGAACCCACAACCAAAGTGCGACTGGTATTTATCGCCTACCACTGGACTACGTGAAGTCCCTGTTTAGTTTGACTGATTCTTTTTAGTTATATGATTTTATGAATTAAGAGTAAATTTATTTTTGGTTATTTATGATAATTATTAACCTATCATGGAGGATATGTGATTAGGTTAATTACTTTTCAATACGTGAATTTAAGAGCAACTGATGTTGTTTGGAGATAAATGATACAATTTAACTTGGAAGACTATGTGACAAAATCCTTCCAATATTTGGGTTTAAAACATAGTTTGGTTTACTTTGAATAATTTTATGGACAATTTGATTATAGAATGGTCCTATTTGAACTTTGGGTTTTGTAGGACAAATTTTGGAGATTAAGAATAGATTTTATTTTTATAAAGGGTTATCCTTTTCTGGATTATCTGATCTTGTACTATCCTTTTTGGTTTTGGTTTTGGTAAAAGTCTAAAGACATGGGAAGTATATAGTTCTCTTTTGTGGATTAGGTGACTATCTAGAAGTTGATTATAGTACTCTTAATGCGAACAAGTCTCCCTAAATACTCGTCTTTTGGAAAAAAATATGAGTTTGATTAAGGAATCTAGTAAAATTTGAATGTCAACATGATAAGTGATTATGTTTCCTTATGAATAAATTCCTCAATAAAATGTAACTTAAAACAAAAATGTGGTTTATTAACTTTTCCAACTGGGGAATCGAATACCATTTAACCCATCACAAGTTTGTGATTTTCTTATGGTTAACTTTATCCTAGACATGTTTACTATCACTCTCCCTCAAGAACATGACCCTTTGCTTTTTCTTCCATGTCCATGTTTTTCTACATGGAATCCTAGTATGGGTTAACTCGGGTGACATCTGTACTTGTATTCCTTTATTTTAAAGTGATTGTTTTACCGACTCTTGTTCCGATGTGGTACTTTCAAGGATGTTTCCAAGCTCAATTTAAGAAATTTTGAGGATGCAATTCCCAAAAGGGGGGAAGGATGTAACACCCCAGGTAAATAAAGAATATGGAATTTTCATATTTACCGATATTTGTGAATAAAATATTAATAATACTTTAATGGGGATTCTATGCTCGACGGCGTACCCAACACGCAACAACGAGTTTCTTGGGAATCTTACGTTGCACTCTAATAATAAAATAATATTATTTTAAATGGTAGTTAACATGTAGCCGTTGTATTGGAGGGAATGGATATAAATAACTAAAATATGATTATATATGTTTTTAAATGTTTTTACATTTATCCAATAGAAGATAAAGGCTTAAAATACAGAAAGAATTCAATTTTAGGCGTATATGCCCTAGTTTTCACTAAAGGTTTACTTATCATCTTTTGATGGTGAAATTTCATTAAATATCGTTTTTTTCACTCTTATAAATTCTATTTGACCAAATAAAACTCTTCTTAAGAATTGGGATATCAAAATTTACTTTGTGTAAATTTTTGGTATCTTTCCGATAATGTTCATTTTTTATTGAATAGTGTAAACTGTTGTATTTTAATTCAAAACATCTTTTTAATCTAATTTATTTATATGATTAGATTATATTTTGAATTGGTTTTAATGTGAAATTATATTATATTTTTACCATTAAATCCAATAGTGGTCGTTGGAATTAATTTCACTTTGAAATCAGACTTAAACTGGTGTCAATCTTTTGATACTTATTGTTTCATAAAAACACGTTATTTGCTCTGACAGAGGGAATTAATTATTAAATTAATTTATGTGACTTATATGTTTTGAATTTTGTAAAATAGATTTCATTTTTGAATTCGGAATATCAAATATAGCTTAGGGTGAGTTTTTGGGATTTTTCTGAAAAACATCAATTTTTGATGAATAGTGAAACAACTAAGTGGTACTTATAAAAACTGATTTTTCCATTTAAATGAAATTTTACCATCTTTGTGTTTTGAATTTCAAAAATCTGACATACATGGTTGACATTAAGAAGTAAAATGTGGTTCAATGGGATAAAAATAATTTTTTGGTGAATAGTAACTTATTATGTTTTTAATCGCGATTAGAGGTAATTAGTGTAGTTTATGGTAATAATAATGTTTTAATAAACTGAAATGACCTAGACACATGTCCTACCATCATAGGATGTGTCATAGCCGACCAAGACAATCCATGGGTCATCTTGGGGACCCCATGGAGCCACTTTGGTTGGGAAATGACATAAATATCTTTTTATTTAATGTTAAAGTAAAAATGACACAAACATGAGATGTTTTACTAAAACAATTTTTACATGGGGTTATACAAGTCATATTTTTAACTATAAATAGTCATTGGAAAGATAAAAATATTTCCTACATCATAGTATTTGTTTTATAATTTTTAGACATTAAATAAAATAAATTATTAATGACATCATGGTGATGCAGCGATGACCTCATTATTTAATGATTTAAATAAAATGGAAAGATAATGTAATATCTAAGACCTACACATGTACAAAAACTATTGTATGAGTGGATTTCGAACCCTTATCACCTTATCCTAGAAATACATCAATGTGGGACATTTAAAATCCGAAACGCTTTTGAAAATAAAGTAACATTTAGTAACTTTACAAGAGTGCCCCTCCTCTCCTCTTATAAAAGGCCCCCACCTCTACCTCCTTACACACACTCCCAAAGAATTTGGATTGGCCAAACCCTACCCATTTTGTCTCTCCACTTACCACTATTACTCCTTGAATCCTACATTTGGTCATAAGACTTCCCATGAAAGCCTTTGAGCTCAAACCAAAGGGAGTTACCCGATTTTAAGGTAATGTCTTCACTTGTGTCCTTTTGTTTTATTTTGCTTCTCCAACCCCCTAAACTCTTTTTATTAATTTATTTTGTAACAAATACAGTATCTTCAATATACAAGGATGTTGTTATAATAAGGATTCTAGCTACACTTACACACACCTACATCTAATGGTTAAAGAACATACTGTTTCTGTGGATGGCGAATTTCTGCCTCCCAAAACGATGATTATTCAACATTCTTATAACACCTTCAAAGGTGGCCATTAAGATGACACTATATTTATATATGATATATAATATGTTTATATTTTACTTAAGCTTCTGTATTTTTCATTTATGGCGTACCTTTATGGTTTCCATTATGGGTAAACGCGATATCTTCATTTAAGGAAGTGCGGACTACCGCCCCCTCAAAGTGATTTGATTCGTTAATACCATATGTGGTACGTATAAAGAATATATTTAATGATATTATATATGATACCATACTGGAATTAAAATACTATTATTTATCATTATGTTTTAATTCCATTAAATATGAAATAGAAATGGAAGTAGCGTTCATGCATACGTACGGCTTACCGTCTCCATGAACGGTACATTTCATTTCTTATCTCAAAATGTTATGTAATATTATAAGTACATATATATAATGGATATATATGTAATATATTACATATAAATTATGGATATAATTCTGGAATTATAACATATATATTTCTCTCTCATTTTGTTTTAATTCCATTAATATGACAGAAAAATGAAAGTAGCGTTCATGCGTACGTACGGCCTACCATCTCCATGAACGGTGCTTTTTGTTTTTTTATCTCAAAATGATATGGAATAGTATAAAATGAATATTTAATGGATATATATGATATTTTAATCATTAATACTATTCTGGAAATTATTTACTTATAACTACATGGGCAATCTTTTTTCAAACAAGTTCATTTTTGACTCCTGTACCAAACATCGGCAAAAACGTCTGATATGAACTAACATTATTAAATAATTATTATAACATTATAATATGTGATATGAACTGAATAATAATATCTAAAGGAGGTACTTAGGCAATTATTAATTGACCAAAGTTTATTATTCGGGAATATAAAGAAACAAACAAGACAAGTTGGACTTGAGGTAAGGGATCATACACCTCTCTTTCTTTTTAAGTACACTCTTTTATGTCATTCCTTTTAAGATCATATTTCTTATGATTGGGATGTTCTTTTATATTAATCCTACTGTACTTATTATTTTCATATGATGAGAGACCCTATTTCCTCTCATCAATCCATCTTGGAAGTTTTGAGTGGCGCCGTTAGGCTACCGAATTTTCGTAAGAGATCTAACCTCTCTCTTTCTCTTTATGTACTCTCCTTTATGTCACTTCTTTTAAGATCCTATTTTTTATGATGGGGGATGTTATTTTATATTCCTCTTGATGTACATTTTATTTTAATGTGATAAGATACCCTATTTGACCTCATCAATCCATTTTTGGAAGTTTTAAGTCGCGCTGTTAGGCTGCCGAGTTTTCGTAAGGGATTTTTCATCTCACTTTTATTCCTATGATATTTATGCTACATTTGCCACAATTTACTTTGAGTGGTGTATGTACTGACCGTTATTTTACTCATTGTGTAATATTCGTTCATTTATGAGTATTTACATCAATGTTTTATTATCTTTCTTTCACGAGGCGTATGTTTCGAAAGATACCCATGTCGGTAAGGGAACCTTTCACCCTGCGCTTTTTAAAAGGCTTATTTTGTTGGGTATTTGAATTTACATATTGTTATTTTGGGATATGTTCTCATATATCCTTATTGATGTAAATTTTATGTCCAAGTGATGAGATACCCTTTTTTTGATGTGACGCCGTTAGGCTGTCAAGGGAACTTCTTAACCCAATTTCGATTTCTTTGGGTTCAATATGTAGTTATTGAATATGTCATCCTTTGAATATGTGTAAATGAACATTGATTATTTTACAGTTAATATCCACTTATATTTGGTGTATTTATTTGTCACACATAATTATGTAATTGATTTATCCTTAAACCAAGGATACCGTCTTTGTAAGGGACTTCGTCTCAATCTCCTTTCATTGAGGCATATTTTGTTTTATACACAACCTTATTTTATATGGTGTATAAACCCCTTTGACTTTTATGTTTATTTTGAAGGAATATTTTTCATACGAAGCGTTTACTAGACGATAAAAGGGAATTTTTTTTTCGTACGTATGCCGCGACAACGACTTCTCCGCCGCCGTGACCATTATTTGAGTTTCGGCTTCCTCTAAAAGCCATACCTTTTTTTAAAAGAAAAATAAATACCATGTTTTACTTTTCTTTTATTTTGTTATTGAAAATGGTTTCCATAATGTTTTTATATCAATGTGTTTTATTGATATATGGTGATCGAAAGATGGAAATGTTATGTTTCCTTTATGCATGTTTTATGTGATACGATTATGTTGAGGTTCTTGGGAATTATTATGAAGACGGGTGGTTCCGTGATAAACTAAGGGCGGGTGAGCCTGATATATCTCTCCAATGCATTGGGTAACACGAAGGAGTGAAACATTAAGGTTTCTACGAAGAGAATTAGGGAATATACTGTGATGGGTATTCCAAAACATAACCAAGAGGGTTACTCCCTACGTAAGAATGTTATGAATACCTCAAGTTACCTTTTATGTCTTATTATTTCTATGATTTATTCATGATTATATGAATTATGTTAAAGTGCTTATGTTTTATGGGTAAAGTATGATTTCATTCTTATGTATACATGTACTCATGTTTTCTTTCAATATTTTTATATCCCTTACTGAGCTTTTTATGCTCATCCCATGTTTTTGAAATTTTTTTCACAGGTCAAGGGAAGGGTACATGATGTGATGATAGTTTCAATGACGTGTCAAGAAAGAATCCATGTTTTATTTTAAATATGTTTCCTTTGATGGGAAGAATGAATACTGTCTTTTATGTAACCACTTTGTTTAAATGTGGAATGTAATGAAAGTTTCATGATCTAATTCTCTAAAACTCTAAACCTGGAAAGATCCTCAATGTGTAATCTTGTAATAACTCAAGATTAAGTATGTTTTAAGGCTAGGGCCTTATAGCGTTCTTCTTGTTACTCATGATTTCTGTGAGGCGTCAGTCCCATATAGTGATTTTGGTTCGTTTATATTTCATTTGGTGTTTTCTATTGAGGGTTTATTCCCCATCATTTCAGATTAACCCTCAACATGATTTTATATTCCACTTATCTACATTGGGGTATGTTAATTTAAGCTTCAACTAGTTTTGATTTCCCAGTTTCATATCCTTTTTTGGCCGCAAGATCTGAATGATGATTGATGTTAATGGTGGATTCAATTGTCATCTTTGCCAGCCCCACTATGTCTTGAAGGTAGTACTCCTAGCCCAAAGCAGCATTGGTCTATCCATCGTGATCTGTCGGGTACTATAATCATGTATCTTGAAAGAGCCGATTTAGGTAGAATTTATTATTGTGTACTTGTTGAAGTTTCTCCTGGTTTGGTGTCAATCTGTGTTGAATTTCAAGGTTTTCAATTATTCGTTTGGTCGGAATGCATGACACTATGGTCATTAATTTACTGTATTTGATTTACAAGATTTTGACTAAAATAAGGCACTGAAAAATGATGATGGAAGTGATTCTAGATTGGATTTGTATTGTCGGGATTGGAAGTAGCAGTTGATATCTTTACTAAGGGAGTGTTCTTTTGAGGAAATTCTTCTTACTGATCTGGTATGTAATTGTTTTGGAATTAGGTGCTGATATTGTATAATGTATGAATGTTTTTTGTTATTGTTTATTGAAATTCTGTTATGCATTATAGACTTAGTTGCTTATGATGCTTACATTTAGAGTAAGTGTGAAGCATAATTAAAGGATGGAGTTTTTCAATGCAATGTGTAAAAAATTAAAATCACTATAAAGTTGTAATCTATTATGGTTGATTATAACTATATTCAATCTAATTTATACATCATCATGTTATCTCTTTGGATACAACATATATTTGATAACATATATTTGGATTCTAATAATTATTTCTGTTACATAAACTATAGAAATTATCCTTTATCATTCTCTGTTGGCTTATATGATTTAGGATCTTGGTCTCATGTATTATTTTACTTTTTATTTTGATGGTTATGCATACTCTTATAGCTTTTTTTAGTTCAAACATTATCATTCCTTGAATATTGAATATTCTCCTACCTCTAGTGCAGCTAGTATGCAACATATTTCAGGGTTTTCTTTTTATTTGAGTTCTCAACCATATTGCATGTGCTCATGGATCCTAACCAATACAGTTATTTTTTTTTGCTGTTAGAATGTTTGGCTAATGAACATGTCATATTAGACTCTAGATGAATTTTTTCGTTGTCAGGATACATAGATGCATATAAGATGATTCAAGTTGTGGAAGACATATCTAATGAAGATAATGTTTATATGGATATGAATGTCTATAACAATCTCTTCAATGACGTAAAAAACTTCATAAATCATATGGATTTTTGGTCATGCTCTTTGGTGGTGTGTTGTGTGAATCTTGGATCCGAATGGTGTGGCCAAACAATGACTTGTGGGTTCTCTCTGGTACTAGAGCTAACTTTTTTTTTGAGGTATGAAAAATTCCCATTCTATGCCGATAATTTTTTTATATTTTCATTTATTTCTATTTTGGATTCAAATAATTATTGTATATTCATTTATTTGTGTGCATTCTCTTTGGTTGTGTGGTGAAGATCCTTGAGTTGAATGATGCGACATAAAAGCGACATGATATTTCTCACTATTAATGGAGCTGACATGATTTGTTGAGACGCCAATATGGATGATGAATGTACTTTCTCACTTTTTATATAGTTTTATCCTTCTTGAAATAAAATGATTTAATGTGATGTCAATTTTGTTTATTTTTTAGGTACATCAATGAGAAAAATCAGGTTGAGGGAAATATAAAAAATAATGATGGATGGTTCATAATTTTCTAAGGGATAACACCCTATCATTGTAAGGAAGCAGTTTCTTCATTTGATATTTATTTGAATCAAACTTCTCATCCATTTTTTAACCTATTATAACCCCCTTCGTTATGATGGTAGTGTTTTAGTACCTAATATTTTCATTCAAATAATCAATCCACTAAGTCTGTAAAAACAGGTTAATACAATACTACTTGGTCGGTTGTAAAACATTTTGGGTGTTGAGTCCAAAGGCCTGCTAGTTTTATTTTGACATGTATTTTTCATGGGTTGGTTGTTGAAATAAGACTGAATATTCATTGGTTAAAATCATGTACGTTGAAATACCTACCTTCATACTATTAGAGCACCGTAAAAAGATGATTTAATGTTATCTTTATGTTAAAAGAGAATTTCATTCATGATGAATCCATGATTTTTAGATATAATCACATAAAATACTATCATTAGATTATTTTCTCAACTATTGATGGGTTTGAACATTATAGATTCCTTTTCGGTAAATTCAATCCTTAACTGATTGAAAAAGCTGTTAATATTTTTCTCCAGAATGATTATTATGGTTTTGTGAATTAGGGGAATCGTCAAAGATAACTGTTTCTTATCCTGGAGCATTATACTCATGGTTTTAGTAATATCAATGTTGAAATTAATTATTTTAATCATAATTTACTTGAAGGTGTCAAATAGACCAACTAGGATTAACATTTGAAAATTGAAATGGGAATGACACTCTTGGATTTAATTAAATGGAAGGAAAACAACCTAGTTATTTTATGAACGCTGACTTTTTTAGGAGAGTAATATATTATTATTTTTTCATGAAGTTTTTAGAGCTTATATGGTTAAAATGCATGATATTATTATCAATCTTTTTTCATGCAGGTTAACATAGTGAAGTATCTACTGGGAATTTATAGATGGTCTAGTTGGTGCAGTTTTGATTTTTATGTTGTTTTTTTATGATTTGCTTGCAGGTTTTGTCTTTGTATTGTGCTAAGATAGTAGTTTTCATGTTTTTATTTTTGGTCAAGTTTTGTTGATGGTTGGGCTAAAATATGCTTGTTGACTCATTTATCTGAGGTTTCAATATTCTTTTTGTGTTATGCTTTAAGGGATACTTCACATGCTTTTGATTTTATTTTATTGTTCGTTTTGAGATTAAATTGAATCAAGTTGGAGTTCTCTCTGAATCTACCTCTACAAGTGCTTAATGTTCAAAAAATTTCATTAAAATAATGTTTTTTGAACCATTATCCATTAGCACTATGGGTGCACCTAGCATCACAACTTCAAGTATAAATTCAATTAGTGCATATTTGTCTCTTGAAATGGTTATTGGAGGTCATCTTGTAGTCGAGCCTCACCCCGAGAGAAAAATTGTGGATCATACTGGTCTTACCGAGGGTCTTCAATATTTTGAGATCTACGGATTAGATTGCGGAGCATGAGGTAAGGTTACTCTTTTTAGAATTCTAGTTACTATTACAAAATCTATTATTGATAGAAGTCTCCCTCTACTTAGACAACTACTGCGATCAATTCATGGCTATTAGTTTATTCATTTTGGATTCTCTTACCCCTTAAATTTTTAGCATGGTTTCATTACATTATCTATATACTATTGGTATTATTATATTAGTAATAGAACTATATTATCTGTTGCAATAACAATTAGTGAAAGAGTTTTTACCGACAGTTTAGTGACTGGATAATTTTTTTTGGTAAAACGTTTTACCCACAAAAAATTCACTTTTACCAACAAATATACCCATGTTGGAGAAAACTAATTATTTTTTAGTGGTATGCAACTATGGGTTTTTTATTTTTCCAAAAAACATAGGGATTTATATTAAGGATATGTATAATCATGAATCTGTTGATTAGATATCATACTATATTAATATATTCTTCCAATAAGTATATAGTTATGTTATACTCACAGAGCATGGTGATAACAATTTCTAATAGGGTTATATTTCTTCCTTCAACAATTATAATTTTTTGGGATGTCCTAGATGTAGATAAGTTATGAAAATAGCCATTTTGTGAGAAAAAGGATTCAAACTCTTCTTTTTCAAAATAATGTTCATGGTAACTTCTTATGCTTTTAATTCTAAGACCACTATGATTTTCTACGATCCTAGTATACATGGTGAAATGAGAGAAAAATTCACTTTTGTGAGCCAAGAAGAAGGTCCATGCATATATATAGTAGTCATCTACAAGAACATAAACATTGTGCTTCCCACATGGACATGAAACCCTATAAGGTCAAAACAAATACATGTGAACCAACTTGAGATGTTGAGAAGATGAAAGTTAGTTATTTTATTTGGATTATATTTTGTGTTGTTTACTTTTTTGTCAAGGATTATAGACGTTGTACTTTGGAAAATCATGTTTTGGTAGATACTTGACTTCGCCTTTACTAGTATTCTTTCTAAGTGAGTTTACATTTTAGTGTAATAATCTCCTATTTCAAATCCATGATTACTTATATAAGTCAATCAAGAAGGAAACATTTTGAGAAATTAATGAATCTATGTTAACAACATAAACATTTTCATTTCTAAGAGAAGAAAATACTAACTTGTTTTTAGATTTTAAAATCTTGCATGCATCATTTTCAAGTGTAAAAATAAGTCCATCATCATATAACTGAGAGATAATAAGAAGATTATACTTTAATAAATCAATATAGAGTACATAAGAAATTTGAACTAAGTTAGAGTTACCAATCTCACCATGGCTAATTATTTTTTCCTTTATCATTTTCACCAAAGTTGACATGGCCACCATCAATATTTATCATGTTCTTGAGGGATGAGTAATCTACAATCCTGTGTATTGAACATCCAATATCCACGTACCAAAATATTTTACAGGAGCTCTTCAAATAGTTTTCCTATAGAGCATATTAGACAAGAAAATATTTTAGTACCCAGATTTGTTTGGGTCCATTAACATTAGTTATAAGGGATTTGGGAACCCAAATTTTCTTCATGAGTTGCCTATAAAAATTATTTAAATCATTTGAAAAATATACATTATTTGGTCCAAATAAACATGAAAAAGATGAAGTTGTTTTATAGAAGGAACTCGAAGAATAATTTTTAAAACTGGGAATAAATATGGATTTTCTAGTTTTTGATACATAATGAGTATTTTTCATATTCGTATTTCATGGTTGGTAGCTTATTCCAGTAGAATACTTATGAGAGACTTGTTTACATAGCATTAGAAATAAGATTTATTTTCAATTTGTAAATATCCCTAGATCCCTTTTCAAGTGTTCGTTTGAAAATTTATATTTATTGTTATCCTTAAAAAAATTAGAATTTTTCTCTTTTTCTAGAGAATGTTCATATTTAATAGTGGTTGTTAAAAACATACTATTTATTTATGGATTTGTATTTATAATTTAATTCATTAAAAGTGTCTTCTAGAATCTTGAAATATTCAAACATTTATTAATTTTTCAAATTTTCAAACCGTTTGTTCTCAAAAATAATTTGAATAATTATTAGGAGAAATTAGTATTACCTCAAATGTGTTTTTCATAAAACACATATTTTCGTTATTATAATTTTCATCATGAGTGGATTCTGAGTCACTTGAGTTAACCTCAGAAGAACTCTAATATGGATTCAAGAGATTTTTATACTTTATGTCCTTATCATCATACTCCATTATGTATTTTAGCTTGGGACAATCATCCATTACAAATCCCTTTCTCTTACATTCATAATAGATTATTTAATCAGAAGTATCACCTTTCTTCTAATACATTTTATAATATCCCTTGTATTCACAATTACCTTTGCAGTTGGGATTTCAAATTAATTTCTTCATTATATAAATTTTTTTAAACCCTCTATCTATTTTATACATCACTTCATCACTGTCTACAGATAATTTTCATCACATGAACTTTCACTTTAATATTGAAATTTTTCCTTATTCTTAGAGACATTAGATTTAAAAGAAATAGATTTTATTTTGGGTTCATAATCCTATTATTTGTTGAATTTTAGTTCTTCCTTATACAAAATAAACTTGTTTTCCATCTCTATTACTGGAAACATGATGATGTCATAGAATTATCTAATTGATATAGATATTCCTCTCCAACTATTTTTTAAGAATCTGAGTATTCTCATGATTTTCTCTTTGGCTATAACCTCTCTTCGGAGAGATATCTTAGAATTCAAAAATTCATTAATCCTAAGATACATGTCAGAAATAGGCTCGTCATGATTTATGTTTGAGTTATCATGGTTTACATTACATGTGTTAAGTATCATTTTCTTGACACTATAAGTCCCTTCATGTGAAAAAGATAACGTTTCACAAATTTAATGGGATATTTTACACGTATAAATTCTATTAAACTCTTCATCACCTAAAGAACAATATAAGTAATTGATGACTTTTAAATTATTTTTAAAGGTATTCTTAGTTGGGTTATCCCAAGTATTCTTAGAAGTAGAAGGAGTCATATATTCATCTATAATTTATGTCCAAATATAAAAATACATACTGTTTTGGTTTCTTTTCAGTATAATTTTCCATTAGGCATAATTTGTTCCATTATAGAATGGAGGTGTGTTGATATCATCACCTTCCAATATATTATCCACAATAATGAAAATTGGATTTTAAAGAACTGGAAATTTAGAAGTAACATAAATTTAACAATGATTACAATATAACTAAAATCATTGTTGAAAAAGATTCTAAAACAAATTTAAAATTTTGAAAATAGGAACATTAAAATAACATTTGATACATAATGTTGGTCCGAGTAGGAATCTCATGAGTGGGTGAATTGGGTTCCTATAAAACATTTTGTTAAAAAGTTTATTTAAGATATTCCCCCAATTTAAAATTAAATTGGCCTATTAACCATTGTAGTATCATTATAATTGATAGGTTGTTCAAATAGTTTCCCAGAACATTGATTAATTATTATTTATAAAAATATGTGATACTGATACAACTTTTGAAACTACTCTAATTAGTCAAAACAGATATAACTACTATCCCAGATTAACTATCAATGTAAAATTTAGGTTTCTAAAACACAAGTTAAAATTGAGAGAGACTAAATTGAAAAACATAGTGGATATAAAACAAGAGTTTTATTCTCAACCAGATACTTAGTCCTATATACTTTGTAACCACATGGCACTATGAAATCTATATAAAAAATATTTTGATACACTAATTGGGTTTAGGTTCTCAAAATAATACGCAGACTCTCTAGGTCACAAGACGTCTACCACAGATCTACATGGGAATAGAAACAACCCGGTCACAAATGGCCACTTCAGAAATTCATCATGGAAAAAATACAAGTAAAAGGATAGTTATTTGAGGATATCTAGTATCCTCCATTACAGTGTTGAAGAGAGAGTGTGTTTTTTGTACAGACACACACACTACTCAAATGTTTAGTAAAATAGTACACAATAGAGAATACTATAGTAGGAAGTGATTAGAATTTCTTTGAGTGTTATCCAATTTAGCTACGAACACTCTAATTTATCAGAGTTTACACTCAATTCCACTTAGAGAAACAGACACTGAAAACAGAGTTTTGAGGAGCATTGTGTTTTGTTTTCTTGGAAGTTGAGATGTTTTTCACCTTCAGTTTTGTTGTATACTGTAGAGATGATTGAAATATGATGAATAGTAGTTCTCCAGTTATAGAAATTAGAAATAAGGAATTTTTTTCCTTTAATTCTTTATGTATGATGCTCGCAGGGGTCTTCCCATATCTTCTTGTGTATTCATGTTTGCATTTGTCTCTCCTTTCATGAACTCTTCTTTATTTATATACTCCAGATACCTAAAAATATGCATGTTTGAGGTTGATGAAGTACCTTTTATTTCAGAAATACTAATTTAAGATGTCTGCAAAAAGACATTTAATTAATCTGTCTTATTATAAAACTCAAAATTTGACTATTACAAGTAATTTTAAATGAAAAAAATTTAAACAGTCTATCGGTGAGTCCTCTATCAGTATCTCCTTCTATCGGTGAATCATTTCACTGGTGAGTTATTTTGTAGGTATTTCCATAAATTGGTCACATGATGCAACATTGAACCATTTTAACTATTGGGGAGTCCTAGAGTCGGTAGCATCATGCATCATTAGTTAATTTGAACGGATGGTAATTCATCTGCATCAGTAGGTCATCTATGTTAGAAGGACATCTGCATCAGTAGGTCATCTTCATTGGTAGGTCATCTGTCTGTAGGTCATCTGTCAATGACTCAGTTGAATTGTCAGTATCTCCTTCTCGTTTTTCAGATTAAGTTTGTTATACATAGAAAATAATTTTCCTTGGAGTGTTTTAAAACATATATATTAACAGAATGTATCAAATTTATATGAGATCATAGATAAACATAATTTCACATATTGAAACTTAAACAACATTGATTAAAATGTTTAGAAATAATTAATAAGAATTAATATTATTTTTTTATTATTAAAATTATTAATATATAGAGGTTGGCCAATAGTGTCTGATGGACCAACAGATTGGTGTATAACAAAACATAAGTCCTAAATAAGAAAATTAGAGATGAAAAACTCTTAAAAAATGGTAACTTTCAAGTCAAATTCCCTTGGATGAAATAATTTGAAACATATTTTTAAATACTATGAATTAATAATGGTCTATGATATAACATATAAAATGGGTAGTATATATATATCATAACCATAAAACATTGTATAACATCAAACATGTATCAGTGAAACAATATTGATATGAAGAATCCTTATAATGATTGTATCACTGATGTGGGAATTAATCCTTGAAATGATTATGTGTGACAATTCTAAAACATAAAACATTTTGAAATAAAAAATTGAATCAAAGGTCATTAAACATATAATATTGTCATAACATAGAAAATGAATTCGAATTATAACCCAATAAATGCAAATTGTGTTTATAAACCCCTTACCTCAAGTCCAAACATGCAATGTGCATTCATTAAATTCTTATATAATAAATAAGTAAAAATTAATTACATATTTAAGAACATTTCATAGGTTTAGTAAATTTTCATTAAAACATTTATTTCATTTATTACAATGAATATATAATTATTTAATTGGTTAATTCCATGTTAGGTGTTTTTAGTATGATCAGTTCATAATTGAAAAAATTCAATGGTATGTTGAGTGTGGTCAAAGGGATAATTTTTTCAAAATATCTAGAATAAAAATCATGAAATAATTATAATTTGTCAACATAAAATACTATTTCAAATTAACTCATGTAATATGGAAATAAAAAATGAGTCACATCATTTTCTGAAGGTGGTATTACATACTTGTGCATGAGCGACATTGTCATTTTTAGGGGGTCGAAGGGTAAAATGTACATAATATATTATATTTAATATATAATAATTATGTCATGATTATCATAAATATTTATTAAATATATATTAATAACCATACTTGTTAGGTGGAAGTGAAATATAAAACACATCATTTCATGGGGGTGGTAGTCTACACGTACACACGAATAATGATTTCATTCCCCTTTGGGTGGAAAAGTGAAATGAATAAAGTTGAGAAATAAAAATAATAAAATATAATTATATTGTATATATGGATTTTATTATTTCATAATGTTTAATATGAAATTAATAATTGTACAATAATAAGTAAAATGAAATAGATCAGTTAAAATGATTACAATATCCTTAAGATTACCCTTTTGTATTTGTTATTAAGGACCCTAGGGATGTTATTTTCCAGAGGAAAGAACCTATAAAACACTGATAAAGAGATTTATAAAGGATTTTTTAGGGTTTTTTCATTATAAATGGATCATGTTGGTGAGGATAATAGAGGATAGTTCCAATCCTTTTATAGTGAAATAAATGATATAATTAAATTATCTTAAAATATTTAAGAAATATAAACTATTTTTCATGTTAATGTTAAACCATGGGAAAAAACTATAAAATTTTAGACATATTAAAGTTAAAATAATTTTAAAAAATAATATTTAGATAGGTTCCTGTGGAATTTTAAGCCATATCATTGGTTTCAAACCCTTCGTTAACTAATTTGAACCTTAATTATAATAACAAATTTATAAATACTAAAGGCTTATAAATTTACATATAATGTAAAATTCAGATAAAAACATTCAAGGGATGTAATTTTATACCATATACCATACCCCTAGTCATATTTCATTTTTGTATGATTTTAAATCATTTAATAAAATATTATTTTACAAAAATACAATTAATGGCATTTTGAGAAAATTTCACATTTTTTGGATATTAAATACTTAAAAAAATGCACATAATTCAAATATAAACTCTTAAAACCTAAATTACACATTACTATTCACCATAAAATTAGTGAAATACCATTATCCATCTAAAAAATATATAATTTTTATTTTTTAAAAAGCATTTTTTTTTATTTTTTTCTGCTTCCACAAGCATTGTGTCTGTGTTGTGTAAGCATTTAAATTAATTTTACCCTAAATAAAAATTAAAAATAAATTTCTATAAAAAATAAGTAAATAAATGTCAAAATAAATTTTTATTTTATTTCATACAATTTTCTTATCCATATGTGAACAAATTATAGAAAATAAAATCAAGAGAGTGAAATTTTTGAATTTCCCTTTACATAAAATAATATCAATGTCTTTATCAAAGAAAAATGAATAAAAAATGCCACATTTTAAAATATATGATGTTTTGGTAAAAATAAACTCATATAATAGAAAAAAATATATGTTAGATATATTTTTAAATCCTTATCCTATTATTTTTAACCATTATTATCTGATTAACCCTTACTGAGGTGAAAAATATTTACCATAGTTATTATTCATGATGTCCAAAAACAATGTTGAACTATTTATCAAATTTATAAATTATTATTCAAAATATGTAATTCATTTTATAAAATTAAAAATAATTAGGTGATAAGAATTAAATTTAATATAATATAGAAATCAAATGAAAAACATATATTATGAAAATAACTATTTTAAGCATAAAAATCATTTAATTTTAAAATCAATTAAGGTGATCATCTTCATGAATTTTTTTTGTAAAATAAATAAATTTTAAAAATTTAAAAATTTTATCAATTATTACCTTAAATGTGACTTCCAACCATACCATTAAATACATGGATAAAAAAAATTGAATAAAATATAATTTATATTAATAAAAGTTAAGCCTAAGTTCCCAAATTGAAAATAATTTTTTTAAAATATATTATTTAAATATTTTAATATATAATGGGTAATGGTTCTAAATTTATTAATTTATTTTTACATTAAAATAATCTCATAAAAGTGGAAGTATTTCAGAAATTGGTAATTTCACTATTCACCACAAAATGAATTGTTTCTAAAAAAATCCTAGAAATGTCATCCTATGAGAATTTTGATATGCTGATTTCAAAAATGATATCCTTTTAATCTAATAAAATTTATTAAATTTACATAAATTAATTATAATATTCACTCATAAAAATAATAAAAACCATTTCTAATGAATTTTTTTTTGAAGCATAAAATTGATTCACTAAAAATATAGTGATTATTTCATAAGGATTTATATTAGTAAAAATTGAATATTATTATTTAACTATTATTAATGCTCAGTGTTGTATATCTTTTATGCTATTAAACATAGTCTTATTTTAAAATATTTTGGTGTTGCAATCTCGATAAATTACAACATGATCCATTGGAATTAAAACTAAAATGCCAAGTATAAATTCATGAATTCAAAGGGGAATGAGAAGAAAGAAGGACAAAAGAATAGCTTAACATTATTACTTTTATTTTATATTATACTAATTAAAAAAGCTCCCACTATGGATATTTTTTTAAGGAGAGGCAAGGTAGACAAGAGGTTGTCCAAAATGGCCTCTCTCAATGCCCGAATACCCAAAAAATATGAAGTTCAATAACCCCAAATATACAATACTTCTACCAATAAACACACCCCCAAAGCACCCCCATCGACTCACTTGTCGAGCCTCATCGAGTAGTCAATGGATCTATGTAGTATAGAATGCCATTGGTCAGCCCACCGACTTGTTGATAACCTTTCATAATGATTTTCAGTATCCTTGTCCACCCACAACTTCTACAAATGCTTTCTTAAACTCCCAAATCACCACCTAGGGCTTGAACCTCATCCAAAAACAAATCTATTGAGTATTCAAAATTTTGTAATATCATTATGTCCTTTTAATATTAAAATGACCCATTCACTAACACAATATAAAAAATCACAAAAATTTTAATGACCATAGGTTCCATAGGGAATTACAAAAACCCCCACCATAACTCTTATCATCCTCAAGTATCCATGGTAATACTATAACCATGCCTCATGACCTAAGAATACCCAACCAAAAAACACACATCTAGTGGTCTACAGACCACATAACTGCATTCCAAATAGCACTATCTATAAAATTACAACATCAATTTGTTTAACTCTGATTAAAACCACGAGTCAGACCTTCTCTGGTTGAAGTTTTCTGAAAATAGTTGGCCACACCCACTGAAACATCATCAAAAGGGCACCCACCTCCAACTCAGAATTCCCATTCATGAACCCCACACAATGTACCAATCTTTCCGAAAGTCACAATAAAAACATACATTTCAATTAAAGATTTTTATTAATAAACTAGTACCATTAATGAGATTAATCACTTGATTTACATATAATTATAAGATAAAACAAGTAAACCTCAAGGACTTCCTCAGATTATATTGAGACTCCCCCAAGCATGATGAAAATGAATCAACTCTAACTATTACACCATTAAAATATATAATACACTATTAACCATGTAACTAAATCACATTTTATCATTCCTGCAAATGTTTCACGATGCTTCCTTGACCGTCCAATGACTAGTCTCACTACCTCACTAACGAATCATCTGGTATGAGGTTCATTCACCTACTTCTAATACGAATCTCCCACAAAGGGATTATCATTAAACCCACTACGAATAACACAAATCCCTACTATCTATATTCCAAAATCTATCCAATATAACATAAAATGATTGAATGTGGTATCCCCACTTATAGACAAGACCCATCATAAATCACCAATGTTTCTAACTACTCATGGATCATTGGAGCATCCTCTATTCCCACCGCTGATAGCCATTGGGGTGCTTTCTGCCATATGGATTCTATTATAGAAATCCATTAGTGCTATCACAATTTTTCCCCATAACCAAATTTGGGTCTCTCCTCTCAATATATTCCCTTCTAGATCAACCTATGACACCAAAAAAAACCTTGGTTATCCGTGTAATGTCCTCCACTCAGATCGACCACATCATGGTCCATCGATCCATCGTAGACATCACATAAAATCACTAAGAGACTTCATATATCATCTCTTGAAAAAATGGGATGCCCTTATTGGGAGCATCTCACCAACATAATTCCATTGTAGTCTGTCTCAGGATCATCCAGACCACAAATCATTACCAATAGACCCACACATATCTCAATAAAAAATTCATAACCTAACCTGTACTATGTCTACCCAACTTATGTATTCCCTCATACACAAAGACATTTTCCCATTAGTCATTACAACTACCAATCTCCTCTCCAAGGGATAGTGATCCTCTAAGACTGCACTAAAAGGTTCCTTCTCATTATACCACTAGGTATCAACCTAACTTAATGACTTCATTCTTATGTTAAACCCATTAACATACCACTAAACTCATGTTCACATGAGCCACATCTCACCTAACATAGGATCACATGGCTAACACACAGACATGTAAATCTCATCCAACATCCCAAGTCACCTCACATGTTCAAAAGCTGACCACACAACCACACAACCACATGTTACATGAACATAATTCAAAATCATGAACATCTACTCATGCCCCCATCAATCTATATCAAAGTTAATCCTAAGAACCACAATCCCTATAACCCAACAGGTCACACCCTAAAAACTCATCCTAAATACCAGTATCATTTCAAGTGATCCTCATATAAAAATCCTATGGAATTTCCCAATCTGTTCCTAGTTTCCCAATACAGTTAACCAAACCTTCAATTTAAATTCAACTCATGCCCACTCTCAGATATACACTCAGGAATACCATGATATATCGATTCATCACAAGTGTTTTAATTCTTATTTAATCCTATGATGGGCCTCTATACATACCTCGATAAAGGGGATATATTTCCATCATCACAGAACCTATATTGAATGATCCACATAACCTTCCATCAGAAGGGAATACACTACTATCCATATTAATTGAATGAAAATAAAAATTATGCAAGAAAAGACCATAAATGTTTTTTTGTTGAAGCTTTAAAACACTAAATCTACCATCATAAAACAAACATAGTTATGAAAAGAAAATTTATATGAATCCTATAGGCCATTAAAAACCTTCCCCCATTCAAATGTAAGTGGTTAAATATAATTTAATAATCTATCATATAACTCCCTCTTCTGTTGGATTTTTCATAAATTTGGTACATATCTAGAGTGTTTGAGGATGTGAGGCCTGCAATTTAAATGATAAACAAGGGAATATGATAGGAGGGATACAATAGTTCCACCAGATCACCCATAAAAATACATTAGCAAGTTGATGGAAATCTAGTATCCTTGCATGCACAGTAGAATCACTATCCACCTAGTGGAATCGTATTTTATTTTTAATTAGGGGATGCCCCGTAATTTTACCAGGTCCACCCATTTTTTATTCTTCTCATTATTTTGGTCCCCCTTTTATCTTATAAAAAATCCCATACCCCTTATTAATCCTATGAAGTCCATAGTGGATCTTTGTCATCCATGATATGTTTTGTCTTCTATTGGGTGTGATCAAGAGAATTAGGTGATTCTAGTAGGAATATTTCTCCCTCAATTAACTTAATTTATTGGCTAGTGTTCCATTACCTTTTTATTCTAATATACCATATTTCATGTTATTTTTATGATTTTTTTAATTCATTCAATTTTAGGTAGAACTAGAAGATGATATTGGGTGACTATACCTTTCAAAGAATTAATAAGTTGGTCCCAAATTTTAACCTAATATAACACCAAGTTTTATTCATGTTATTAACTATGAATTCATACCGACCAGGCAATGTTTTGACCGAATTTAAGATAAATTTTTTAAATTATGTTTGTTATAGGGAACCCCCTAGGGATGTGTATTGAACAATTGGGAAATTTCATTACAAGTAGAATAATATTTTGAAGGAATTGGACTTATATTTTTATAAAAAATAGTGAGATATGTTTTAAAAAATGTATATAGATAATATTAAATGGATTCCTCAAGTCGTAACCTTGACCTTAATTTGGTTTGACATAATTGAATAGATAAATTTGTTTTAATTGGTTAAATATGGAATTCTTAATAAAATAGATGATTATCAAATGGAATTTCAAAATAATAGGTATTGTAAATGGATTTATGAGATCCTAATCCCTGATGAAATAAAGGGAAATTCAAAGGGGATTCCCTAGTTTAGAATTGGAGCTTTACATGACTAAATATGTTGGTGAATGGTTTTGTATTTTCATGAAATTGATCATGGAACATTAAATTTTAATAACATAGTGAACTAGTAAACTGGGGTATATGAAATGGAAAATGGATATTATCATGTGAACTATTGTCTTGTAAATTGAATTTTATTGTAATGTTTTTTGGTGAATGTTAAATATAAATTTAAAAAATGTGGTTAATGGAAATGATGATGAATTTGTAGGGGATACATGAAATGGTAAATTAAATGGGACAAAATGTTTTGTTTGACTTGGGAACAAACTCATATAGAAAACATCCCTATGGTGAGGTTTTGAAATAACACATATGTGTGGATGTAAAATCTAATGTAATAGAGGTTATGAAGCATACCCCAGGGAGGATAGAAAAACCCATGTAACTGTGTTCTTAAAACTCATACTGTGGAGGTTGTTAAAATCCCCTTTGGGAGGTCATGATACATAAATGGATGTAACCCATAATGGTGGTCATGAAAACTCTCATTACGAGAGGTTGTGAAAACAACCTAAAGTGAAGTTATTACATGCTTATAGAAAGCACCTGTAAGGGTGCACATGATACAATGGTTGGAATGATCACCATAATGTGCTTAGAGACACCTTAGAACTATAAAAAGTAGGTATGTCTAGTTATGGTTATAAACATGGGGGTCAACAGAGCTATAGAATGATCTCAGGTCTCACCACTAATTCTATGAATCTGTGGTTGTCTAATAATTTTTATCTAAATTTTGAAATCATTTATAAATTAAACTACAGAACATACACAAGGAATTTATCATTAGGATGTCTATATTTGGGATGTTATTGGTAGTTTACAATTAAGATGCACTCACACCATAATCATCCTTCCATAGAAATATTTTACCCAAGAAGATATCACAATTTTTTAGCTACAATTGGTTTAGGTAAGAGGCCCATTTCACGATGAATTGTTTGGCGTACTAGGATAGTTTATGGATGCTAGTTCAATGACAGACATAGGACTAGTTGTGTATAATTGATAGACATTTTTTTTATTTTTATTTTTTTATCCTATTTTTATGACCCTCCCTCTTGGGATCCACTGTGACATGTATGAAATTCTCGATTTTTATTGATACTGTAGTTATTTTTAGTACATACCGTGACTTGTCTGTGATGTTATTTTGATTTAGTTTATATTATTTTCTATTTTTCCATTGGACTATACTATGATATTGGGAGCATAGTATCCAAATATTATCACCTTACCACTAGTTTAAATCCTCTAGTGTAAAGGATAGTGCACTTAAGGTGATGTAGTTCTAGGAGTCTAGGGAATTGAATGAGTTACATTCATGTTGGGATGTTTCAAATTGTTAGTAGAGGTTTATGTTATTTTTTCTTATTACATTTTATTGGATGAAATGATAATATAATGTTATGGGACTTGTTAATGAGCTAATGCTTTGGAGGGATCAAGTAATGCATGGGGGGAAATATGTTTCTTGGGATGTGACCTGTTGTTCAGGGAATTTTCTTATTATAGTATTGATTATTTACCTCAATTGATGCATTTAATTTTTTATTTTATAATTTTTTTGGTTTTTACTCATTGCAATAAATATAAATAGAACATGTGTGTATTTAAACATCAGTCTAGGAATATAAGGTTTATATATAATATTAATAATGAATACAATTCATATATTCATGTGATTTACATAAGAAAGTGATTTATAAAATGTATGTGAATCATATCTGCAAATAATTTATTTCTTCTTATGGATAAAATAATTGAATGGTTGATTATTTAATGTATCATAAATGATTTATATTTTGTTTTCAATATAATTATATATTGAAAAATAACATGAAAAACTCCTTAAGTAATTGTTTTTTAAAAATACAGATATAAATGTGTTATTAAGATGATGATATTGTTTAAATAGAGTTTTAATAAGAAACCTATAAGGTTTTTTCCTATATAGATTTTTAATGGTACCCTATTGGATCAATCCAGGAAAACATGTAATATTATTAAATCATTGAAGGCTACAAAATTTAAATCTCAGAAATGATTTAGATTTGAATCTTTTGGGACTAATGATTGATATACTAGAAGAGTAAATAAATCTCGAAACAGTGTGTAGTTTAAAAATTATTAAATTGTTGATATTTTAATTAATGTGAAGTAAGAAATGATGAAACAATAAATGAATGATATGACTTAAAGCCCTTATGTTCTTGTATTGTCCTTTTATATGGTTTTTGGGGATTTATATTGTGCTTGTGTTATGAGATTTCTCAAATATGAGGTGAATTAATATTGGATAATATAGTATTATATTTTTTGGACATTATGAATAGATATATAACATGGTCCTGGTAAGAGTATATGGAGATTGGGGAGAGCTGGTATTATAAAAACATCTTGATATAGGGTGTATCTGTTCGTAGAGGTTTGTATCTCACATGACCTCCAGTTAATCTATGGCCATGAAAATAGTAGTATTCCATGATTGTCAAACCCCTTGTAGGAATATGTTCTAGTAGGCTGTGTCAATTTATAGTATTTGTAATAACACTAGAGATGGATTTTTATCATATTGTATGTTTTTAAAATTTGAAACAAGAACAAGAACGTTTACCATTTTTTATGACCAATATGAGATGGGAAATGTTGGATTTTTGGGATATCGTAGTTATCCATTGATGATAATTTTGGTTAGAGAGTCAATGCCTTATGACATACATGGTAACCTGTTGTAGGGAAAAGATGGTTATATTAGTTTCTTATAGGCAGAAACCATGGGATAATTATTATATTGATGGTTTACGAGTGGAAAATACATTGGTACATGAGTATTAGGAATGAATAAATAAATTGAGAATGTTATTACATGTGAGATATACCTAAAGTTTGTGATAATATCAGGCATGATGTTCCTTGATCAAGTGGACACCCTTAAAAAGTGTTAAGAAAGGGTGTGTGAGTTACCATGTTCTTAGTGATGTAAATCTTCTTGAGTGCTATTATTCATTATTTTTTGTATAAATAGTGAGTTTTTAAAACAAAGTTTGGTCATGTGGAAAACCCTATTGATATCAAGTGTCATTTAATGCATGGTGGGGACATGGGTAAGTAATTTTGAAAAGGCTATAATGTGTTTTCTCTTGGATTGATAGATATGGAATATCATGATAACATGGTAAGTAGTTTAGGCATTAGATCCTAGTATATATGATATTAAATTAACGGGAACATGATTTAGGATCTCTGATTTGTCAAGGGAGCGGCATGGGACCCTTAGTATTCATGGATAGAAAGGTGACGCATGCTACCTATGTGGGGGGGGGGCTTTGGATTTATTTGTTAAATTCTAGAGTGACGGGATGCTTATCATGCCATAATGAACCTAAATTTGTGACTTCGAATTAGTGATTTATATTTTCACATAGGTTTTATATTGATATGACTCTCTCATATTGAGGTCACCTATAAAAGTATTGTGGATCTTGAGGATAGGATGATCGAAGTACATGAGGGGAATTTGAAATGTATTTTTTTAATAAATTATAATATTCAACGGATGAATGTCTGATGAGATGGTTGAAAAGTATTTCCCTTTCTATAGACATTAATGTAATAGAAGATAGGCATGTTTCATAAGGATTGAAACTCATGTTTTGATGAAGGAACCTTTTCAGTTTCACACCAAAATAGGCTTCTGTGAATTCCTACAGTTTGGAGTTCTATATACGTCACTGTTACATAAACGATGTGTAGAAGGCCTCAAGTGTAATAAGACTAATTTTTGGATGATAATTGTCTTAAAATTTTTGTTTGTGGGTTGACATAACCCTACTATGTTTCCAAGAAATGAATTCAATGATCAAAAAATAGTTGGATCATTAGTGATCCAATACCACATTGGGTATAATTAAAATTTTGATCAATTGGAAATTTAGACATTAAAATAACACTGGGTATTGGGTACAGATATTGGTGTTGGTGTTTGGTTTTTCATGAGATTAATTTTAGGATTTTATACATCATGATATAGTTAATCATGGGGTGTTTGTGGATGAATATGCTCATTTTGAGATAGGTTTTACGAAGGAGGACCAACATATTATATTGAGTAGAACTTAATATGGTAGATTATAAACTACATTAGGTAGGTTTCTTGGAAATGGAAATCATGGTTCGAGCATGGCCTTATATTTTTGAGTTGAAACCATTTATTTTATAACCTATTCATAAACGATGTTTGTTCCTTGATCGGTGTCCATGAGTGTAAGTTATGTTGATGAGAAAATCATATGGTTGTTAGTGCACCATGTATGGAATGAGTTCATGGGGATAATTTTTTCTAGTTCAAAGTAATGATATTTGTAAAATGATGATTAACCCATCTTAGAGATTACCTCACACGTATAGCACGACCTATATATTAGTAGTTGGTCTTGGATTGAATGAAAGGTAATATGTATGGTATTAGTTGCTATTTTAGTGTGGAATCCATGTTTTTGGTGATTTATAAACACTATATAGTGGTAAAGGTCAGGTGATATGGCCAGATATGGTTATCAAGAAGTGTCTGTAAGATAGTAGAGTCTGCGGGACTTCATAAATCCAGGCTGGCCAACAAATGGGAATTTTTAGGGGATGGTGTTGTGTTTTAGGTTATCCTAAGAGTATAACTATGTATTTAGATATGGATTTTCAAGCGAGAGACTAAATTTATTCATCCAATTGTGATTTTGAGTGGTTCATGTCAGCAAATTGATTATTCAGGGATTCCACTGGGATTGAAGCATCATAATGGTTTTTAATTATAGGATTCATAGTGCATGGCCTAATGGGGTTTCTTTTTAATATATAGAGCTGGTTTCGGGTGGTGTGAGAATAACCATAATATGACAGTGGTTTTGTTTTAGTTTATGCCTCATGAGTTAGTGATGTTATAGTTCATGGTACATATATAATGAGGCTTGGTAATGCTTTGGAATGTAGCTTAAGGATGAGATATAATGTAGAATAACGGTTTTAAAACCCCACCCCATTTTTGAAGTATGGGTTCCTCTCTTATTTAAGTGAGCCTCATATGACTCCCTCTTCTATGGGCCTTTTTTGGAAATTTGGGGCATGTAAGGAGTATTTGGGGGGCAAGGGTAAAGAATTTGAATGGAGAATTAGGTGCTGTGGTAGGACAGTCTACTATAGTTCCACCAACTAGCTCATATATATCCACTAGCATGATAGTGAAAATCTAGTATCTAATCATAGGAATTGGGCTCACCAGCTAGCTAGTGTTCTATTGGATCACTTGGGGCCTCTGATTTTATTTTTAATTTGGAGTACCTAAATAATTTTTCTTATACAAACCCTTTTTCTCCCACTTTGTATATTCGATCCCTATTCAGCCAGAAGCCCCTCCCATGCCACTTCCTCATCCTTTAAATGACATTGTATTTTTTTCATTTGTGGTCAATTTCTCCCACCACCAAGTGAAACAAAGAGATTAAATTTGATCTAAAATTCCATTTTATACCTCTCATTTTTTAATTTAGTATCTAGTGATACCTCGATTTTTATTCAAATATTTTTTATTTATAGTAATTTTTTTGTTATTTCAATATCTTCCATTTTAGGAAGAACAATAAGTTTATATTGGGAAAGTACACCTCTCAAACCATGAGGTATGTGGTCCCCAATTTTAACACATATTCTCACCTTATATTCATTATATGATGTATTGTGTGTTCATACTATCATAATCGTGTATCGGCCTAAATTGTGTTAAAAATTTTAAATGTTGTTTTCAATAGTCCATCATATCCACCGATTTGATGTGTCTTGAATATTATGACATGGTTATTCCTAGTGGAATTCCATTGTGATGGAATTAGGAAAATAGTTCACAACTATTATGGTAAAATATGATTTATAAAAATTAAATGAATAATATTAAAGTAATTCATATATTTGAAACCTTGACCTTGATTTAGTTTGATTTCATTAAATGTTACCTATGTTTTAAATGGTCAAATGGTTAATTATGAATTAAATTGATGGTTATGAAATGCAATATCATAATCATTGATGTTTTAAAGGGATTAGAGAGCATAATAACACCATATTAGATAATGGGTGATTCATTGTGGATAACCTAGTTTGGAATTGAACATTTATATAACTAATTATGTTGGTGAAAAAAATCGATTTTCCTAAAAAGGAGGGATGAAATTAAAATTTTAAGGACATAGTGATTTTTAACCATGTTTTATAAAATGGTTAATGGATTTTATCATGATAAATATTCTTTTTAAAATGTAATTGATTTTTTATATTTTTTATTGATGTTAAATGTGGAATGGAATAAACTTTGTATCTAGAAAATGATGATAAATTAACAAGAGAACCTTGAAATTGTAAATTGAAAGGCCCACTACATATTTTTAACTTTTTATTGGATTAATATGGAAAAATACTATCAAGGATGTGTGTGATACTTAAATGGAAAACACATATAAGGGTGGTCATGAAAACTAAAATTGTGTGTTGTTGTGAAAACACCAAATAGGGTGGTTGTGATACTCATTTAGAAAACACCAAAAAGGATGTTCATGACCCTATGGTTGGCACAATAACTAGATTTTCTTATAGACATATCTCCACTAGATGATGTTTGTATAGTCAATCAGGGATATAGACCTAGGGATTGGTGGTGCTCTACTATGATCTCATGTGTCACCATGATGCCCAAACATTGAATGTTTTTTTAATGTTTTTGATTTAAATTACTTAAAATTTGTCAAAGAAAATTATGAAACTTTTCCATGAACATTTATTTATAGATATTTATATTTATCACATCATTAGTGGTACCCATCTGAGTTATATTCATTAACTTCATGGGTTCCCATGGAAAATGGTACCCAATAAGATTTGACTATTTGGTCACGGGTGCTAGTTTATATCAAAGGAAAAACCTATGATGATTGTTTTGGTATGACATGACTGACTGTTATTGATGTGGTCAGGATAGACTAAGGACTAGTTATTGTAGGGTATTCATCCTTGTTTCCTCTTAGAATAATGGGTTGATGGAAGGAATTCTAGAGAAGGGGGAGATCCATGTGGTTGTGGTGAACCTATATCATGATAGTTCCACAAGACCTAGCAGTTTCCCTAGTTATTTCTACAGGAGAAACTAGGAGATGGTAAAGGGTGATAACATCAATGTCATATTGGATTTTTTAGAGCAGGAAGCCTCCCATAGATAGTGTCTACAACAACTATTATCCTATTAAAAAAGATCAAGGACCCATCCTCCATCCATCATTATTGGCATGTGTGTATGTGTAACATTCCATATAAAATAATTGCGAGCATCATTAACAGGATGCTCTCTGGGTTTCTTCCTCAGTGGATCTCCATGAAATTTCATGGTTTCATGAAAGATAATTCTATTCAGAGATCTACAACATTGGAGCAGGAGATGTTGATATATATTAATTACAAGGCTTAGGGATCCAATATGGCCATCAAACTTGATATGAATATGGTGTATTATTGAATTTAATAAGGATTTATTAACAGTGTTCTGAATCAGATGGTTTTCTCGAGCCGGGACTATGATATTATTTTTAGTTGTTTCAATTTGATATGGATTTATATTTCTTTTATTGGAAGAAATATTATTTTCTTCCATGAAATTTGATACTTTCATCATAGAGATACATTATCTTTGTGTATTTTCAATTTTATGGAGGATATCTTTAGTAAGATGATCAACAGGGGAATATATAATAGGGATTCTATCCCTTGCTTAAGGAGGTTGATCCTCCCACCAATATCACATTTGATGTCTGTGAATGATAAAATTACCTTCATAAATGATGGAAGGTGGTCTATTCAAGGGATTAACAATATCTTAGAGAACTATTGACACTATATTGGAAAAAAATATATAGGGAGAATATTGGTTTCTAGGTATCCCATGCATGAAATTATATCAGGGTAGAAGATATGGATAATAGTTTGGGTATGAGTCATGGTTTGTTTCCCATAGAGTATCTCGGTATGCCAATTCTCAAGAAATAATGCGCATAATCGATTTTGGCCGCATATTGAGAATGATTTGAGGCTGTATTCTCAATTGGAAAAACCATTTTTTATCCTATGGTGGTTTCATTACTCTTGTGAATAGCATCCTATCTTCCATTATGGTGCATGATCTCTAGTATGACAATGTGCCAAAGGGTGTTATCGGATCCATTGACAGACTTTTATCTCGTTTCATAATGGATGCATCATCCATGGGAAAGAAGAAATGGGTTTCTTTGGGGAAGGTGAAATGATCCATTTTGGAGGAATTTATCATTGTTAAAATCCTGTAAAACACTATCCACTATATGAACATAAAGATGGCATGGGAGCACATCAAGGAATGAAATCTGTGAGGGGATGCTTACGATCTGAATGTATAGGTTAATGGAAAATCTTAAATAGTGAATATGTCTTCTCTAGGGCCCTAAATTATTAGTGTTATACTGACTATCCTCCATCACTTGTAGTGAATTAATGGGGAGGGGAACATCCTGTTCTAGTATAACAATTGGTCCGGAAGGATACTTCGTATCCCAGGGGGCCCAACCCCAATGATCACCTTCAAGGAGTCAAGCCAGTACCCATAATTTTTTAGATCAATATTGGATGCTTACCTGAAGTTGGTGTTCAACTCAATTATCATGGTCATGGAGTTGGACTAGTGCATCTTCATCCCCTCCACCTCAGGTAAGTTCAACACAAATAATTTTTTCTGGATAAGATCTCCTCAGAAACTGGACGGAGTTTGGTAGGGTATTTCTTGGTGTAATAGGGTCCCTACTAAATTATATTTCCTCAAATGGAGGATCCATAACCATTATCTACCTATTGTGGATAATATTAAAATACTATACATCATCATGGCCTCATGATGACTATTATGTGTGAACAAATTCGAAGAGAGTATGATACATATCTTATTCTAAGGAGAGTGGGCTCTCCATGTGTGGAGCTTCTTCAGAGAGTTTACAGTGTACTCCTCCAATGTGAAAAAGTCTCCACACCTTCATGGTGTGATTTTTCAAGTGGATGTAAAATTCAGAGAGATAAAGAGTGAAGAGATGTATTATCATCAATGGTGGTTTTTGGGGATTATTGAAAGAAAAAAACCCAGAATGGTTTGAGGGGATTACATCCGTGGGATGATCCATTATTTCTCGATAAAGATGCATCCTGGTTGATATGTTTGGTGTTAATGGAAATTGGAAGTATGATCCCTCACTTTTTAAGGTGTATGCGCCTCAAGTCACTGCCTAATAGTCAGGTAATAGGCAATATGGGCAATGGGTTTGGTGGAGTCCTCCTAGAGTTGGCCATAAACATAATAAAGATAGATCTTGTATGCTGGTTGAAATGCTTGGTCGTAGTGTGGTTTGGGATTCAATGGGTTGTGTGGATTTGGCCTTCATTGTGCATTATGGAAGTGGAAATTAATGTAGGTTGAGGACAAGGTGTTTCTAACAAGTATCACCATCAGTAGGCAAAGAGAGCATTAAATCTTCCATGTGGAGACTAATTCCAGGTTTATTCGTGACACCCTTCATCGTAATGGTAACATTCCCTGGTCTATATTATACATAATTTATAAATTAAAATCCCTCCTTGATAATAACACTAGTTTCACCCACACATTGTGAAAGGGTGGAAATGTGGCAGATTACTTAGAATCTATTGAAACATTGGAAAACTCGCCCAATTTTCCTTCTTATGTTTCTCAATTTAATCATGAGTGGTTGAACTTGATTCGGGGAGATGATCTTGGGATCCATTAGTTCTGGACCCTTCTAGGCCGTGTTTTTCACCTTTTATGAATTCATTTTTTAATATAAATATTAATGTGTATGATGTATTACATACTCCATTGATATATCATTTTGATAGACTTTTTTGGACCATTCCATGAAATTATAATGATTTTTTAGGTAGATTATATGATTTTATACTATTTATGTTGTCTTGAACTCTAATATTTGAGGATTATTATCCCATTCATACCAATTACACCCATACCACTAGTCAATAACCTCTGGTGTATGGGTAGTTTCTCTTAAAACGATAAGGAACTAGTTTTACCAGGTATTGATTGAGTGGATTCTTGGCCACGATGTTATAGTGCCTACAATGATTCAGGCCCATGCCCTCATTAAAATTTTCTAGGATCTAAAAATGAGCCTATTTTCAAGGGTATAATAGTTTCAATCCATAATAATCCATAAAAATAAATTTCATTTCCTTCATCTAGGTTAAAATAATACAAATGTAACATCAAAATCAATGAAAAAAATATTTTTCCACGAGTAAACTGGACATTGTATTAGAAATTTTTTTCTCAACGCACCATTGGGATATAAATCAAATGATAGGACACATTTATATGTCCCCTATCTAAAATATCCATAAATCATTATATAACACTCATGATTTAATCCAATTTTTTAATTCCCCTACACAGCCTACTCAATAATTCATGGACGAGAGATAGAATAAGACCACAGGCATGACTCTAAATATTCTTGAGGTTTCCAACAAGGTGTGAGGGGATAATATATAAAATGGTGAGAATATTCCCTCCATTCAGAGTCATAAAAATACATTAAAATAACATCACATCATACACATAAATAAAAAATAGAGTACACGTATTAAACTATCAAATCATATATATTAGAAAATGATGTTTTCAAACATAGTGTGAAACTGATTTCCCAACGGGTCAATCAAAAATAAAATGGAAATTGATAAAATAAAACCCAGGAATAGTGGCCATACTAAATTCCTTAGACATTATCCCTATCTCCTAATACTCTATAGATTCTTTATCTTATTCCCCTATACAACCTATTCTCTAAACTAAAATGCATATATAAAGAATGAACACACACATGTATTCAAATATAGGGTGTGAGAATAATACTCAGTAGGATCTCAAAAATCACCCCTAATATATTAAAAAAATTCTTATGTATTCATGAGTAAAATAAGTATAGTTTATATTGATGTTGATGGATTGGGAACTAACCATGTTTCTATGAAACTTGACTTTTTACATAATCTCATATAGTCATTGTGTGCTAACCAAGACACCTCAACCCTAACCAAAACTACTTAAATTCAATTATAGAATCCCTTCATATCCTCATTTAATTACACTAATAACTGATTATCATACCATACTCAAGGAATCAGAGTAGGGTGACATCTAAAACCATATCCCACTAGCCATAGATAATTTATATTGTAATGTATCTATAACCCTCAACCCAATTTAATCACTCAAGGGCATTACATCATTTATATGTCACATCAAAGCATGTAACATACCCCCGTCTAGTACATGACGAAAGATAACTCAATGGAATGTCCAATTTTTGTACACTAATCCACTCCATGCTTGGAAATTGCATCGACCATATATCCAATGTAACATGGCATGGTTATCCCACTAACCCATCGCCACAATCTTTAGGGAGGTCAAAATCACTCTAACTCATGAAATGTATGGAATGTTCCTCAGACGAATAATTTTTTTAGGGATGGTCATCCCACAAACCTTCCATAAATATATCAGCGAGCTCCATCACACTGACCCTTCTCCTTTTCCATTAGTGAGGTCCTTCAATTACATGAAAATCATACTGGGTCATAGATCACAACATAGCTCACCTACTAATTATAATGAAAAAGCCACTGAAGATTTATATCCTAACGACATCACATCATTAATCATAATTAAAAAAATCAAATTGGTCCTCTAGGACCTCCATGATCCATAACCATTAATACAATCACACTTTTGTCACCCGAAAAAGACATCAAAACCTGAAGGAACCACCAACACAAAACTCACATTCCAATCCATCTTTACCAACTACCACATCAGTATTAGTCACTCTACGCAGGTAATATACAGATATATCATGTTAAACCAAACCATATCCTCTATTGGTAGGGCCAATATGTCATCCTAAACCCATTATCATTATAATGCCAAAACATGAATAATGCATAATACCAACACATGTTTCTTATCACCCATCTATTAAGGGAGATCACATAACCCATCCCCCAAAAGATAACCTCTTAATAACCATAGAAAAAGTCCCTATGTACACCTCATGCCCCATATGCATGTTGAGACTCACCTCTTACCTCAGGTGGGAGTTCCTCGCGAATCATGAGAAATTCAGTCATCTCCTCTTTAATCACCCAACCCTAATCCTCTCATACCTACCCAAAAGATCTGAAAACAATGCATAGCAAATCCATATACATGATTACAACATGGGACCTCCTATAGGTCTCTTATCATCCTAATAAACTCCCTCACCCTTTGGGGTCATAGTTGTGGAGGGATCCAAAACCACACCAACTGTAAACTTGTACATGGTATCATCCTGGGAGGCTTACATCACCTCGTCACCTCGCCTAAGGATTATAACTATACATATAACCCATTATGTAACCATATAAAGGATGAAGGCTTGTACTCTAATAAAATATATATTCCTATTATTTTTATATATATGGGATACATACCTCTATATAGGAGTTACCACTAGAGCTATGACCCATATCACATTAGCCAAGACTACCCGAGCCTCTTCCAAGCCAAAAACCTATCATCCCTGATCCTAAGAATTTTATTCCATTTTCTTTTCATAAATGTGGCGAACAAGTGTTAGTCAACTAAAAAGACACTACTAGACCTAGGATGTTCAAAATCCCCAATTATTATACCCATTTTAACAAAAGATTAATTACAATTTCATTGAAAAACCTTGAAAAAATCATAAGGAAACATAGATTTGTAGAAACTAATTGCAGTACCATACATACACCATCTCAAGAAATCCCCTACATACATTTCAAAAAATCCCATATTATCAATGTTTATTACATCATTATACAATTAAATCAACCATAAAAACACTATAAAAGGCTTGAAATAATAGGGGAAAAATAGGAAATAACGATGGATGAATAAATGGATGTCTTACATTGTTTCTTAAACAATATTGCATCAAAAATCATCCCCATAAAGGTAGGTTAATGGAGATACAAGGGAGAGGTATTGGCTTTCCAAAATAACATTTCCCAAATCTCAGACCTCATAAAATCCCTTGGATGTTTTACCCAATATGATAATATTCTTTCCACTAAAAATACCTCCAAAATACCCCCAATGACTATCAAGTCAGGCCTCATAGGTTAAGTTCTAGATCCATGTAATGCATTGGCCTTCTAGGAAGCCCAATAGATATCCATTAGTGGTTCATTTATTAGATTGTGTCCTCTATTATTTATTTTCTATAGTCTTTTCCTCAAGAACCATCATACAGGACTTTCCCAAACCCATGGGTCACCACTTGGTCACTGATGATCATCTAAAGAACATATTTTGGGTAATATTATATTTAAAAATTCTTTTTTGAGAATTGGATCTCAAAAACAATTACTGACCAACTCCAAATTGTTTTTAAATCCAAAACATAACCACCCAAGAATCCATATGGAATTAAACAATACTCTACAGATTGGTGTGTGAGAAATATATATAATGTCATTTCGATCTCAAATAATATAAAATCTCTTACATTAATATATTTATATTTCGACATTCATTATTAAAACATCATATAAACTTAATTATTTGGGATTGAATTGTAAAATATCTTAATCCACCAAATTTTTATTATAATTATAATAAATTTAATTTTTTTAGGGAATCATATCACACAACATAACCTCCTATTATATATTTTAATTACCACTATAATGAACTGATTAATAGGAGGGTTTTGTTTCTCTCAGAAGGACAGGCATGATTTAAAAAAATTATTTTACAATCATTAGTCAGACATGGATTTCTGGGGAGATTAGATTACCTGGTGTATTAAAATATGAATGTTTTATAATATTGAGGTTCCTCAAATGTTTTATTTCTAAACCCAGTGGGATTTCATTCCCAAAAAAATCTTCATTCAGTGATTTTTTCACATCCTTATGTGTCCACAAACCTACCTCTTCTTGTGGGAAAGTGGTTCTTGGATTCACTTGTTGAAAATATATCTATATGTGTTTGTTGATTTTGTGGATGATTATGGATGGACTATTACTAATCCATGGGTTTGAATTTAATTTCTTGATCGAAAAATATTAAGATTATATTATTTTAGTAAGGTGTTTAAGAGTATGTTCTACTTAAATGGATGTGGTTATTTTTTTTGTACATCATGGCTGTATATATTTAACATAGAATACAAAAATGTAAATATTGTTTTTCTGATCATTAATTAAACTAATGTAATGTGTTGGAGATTTATGGAAAACTAACTACATAATGTTTGATGAGTTTTTGAGATGTATTATTAAGGATAGACTTTATTTTGAGAAGCCAAGATGTATTATGAAGGAATTATTCAATGTTGAGATAAGATCAAAAAGGTGTGATGTCCTTGAATGTAAAGCTTCATCTTAAGAATTTTTTACTGAGTGAAAAAATTTTATGTTAAATATAAAGTTTCATCATACTAATTTTTTCATTGTGTGAAATGCTTTGATATTTAAGCTAATGATTAATCATAAGACATTGTTATTGAGTGTATGTATTTGAGAATAACTATAATCTATTTGAAAAGAATCAATCAAATATGTTGGTCTTTAAAAAATTGTGAATTTGGTATTTATGTAGATATGATTAAAAAAATATAAGATCTACTCACACAAAAAGAAAGGTTCATATGAAAAAATTCATGACATGAGGCATGTAGAGATTTTGAATTTTCTCAATGTAGAAGATTTTATACCGGATATGAAGAAGGAAATGGATGAGTAAAATTGATATTCAAAATAATGTTTTGGCTTGGAAATTAAATGATATCTTGAGGAAGATCTCAAATGTTTATGAATATAAAGAAGTTACCAAATATGAATAGAAATTATGTATGAGAAATTTTTCTATGTATAAATATCTTGGTAGGCGAAGAAGTTCAGATGAGAGTGAATATTTATATTAAATTCAAACACTATGAAATATAGTTCTAAGAACATAATACGCTTTTGTACCATGGAGAGACAAGTATAAAAATTCAGGTTCTATTAAAGAAGAACAATATCTGTTTTGAACCCAATTATTCCAGAACATGAGGAAGGACTAGATCACTCTTGATATGGAAGGTGTCTCAAGACTAGTACTATTATTGCGGATCTTGAGGAGGTAGATGATAAAACACGATCATATATGCTTATGGAGTAGATCATACTTCAATGTGGTGAAATATAAAAAATGGGATTAAGTATATCTTATTAAATACTGATCAACATAATTGAATCCATTGAGTGATTTGGGGGAATAACCAATCGAGGTTGGGATTATAACCCATTTGAGGTTGTACTAGATGTGTATAGAGTTTAGTAAAATTTGAATAGTAATGTGATGATCGAATATAGAGAAAAATCCATGTTGGGTAGATTAGAAAAGATGGAAAGGGGAGGTAATTGAACCTATCATTGTAAATATTCACAGTTACTCTCTTTCTTTAAAAATGTACATTAAGGTGATGCAATGGGAAATAATTTGTTGGATACAGAACATTAAATGGTTAAAAAATTTATGTTAACAGGAAAATAGATCATAAAATAATATTTTCACTAATTCACCGCCTCCCCCTCTCAGTGATCCAATAGATCCAATACAATCAATTAGTATCAATATATATGATCCCTATAAATATCCAAGGGATAGTTTGGAGAGATGAAGAATCATTACTTTTTCCATAGTTGATGTGTTCCCATATTCAATGAGAATCATTCTCAAAATTGGAGGAATGGAATAATACCTTTCCTCTTATCTGTTGGCATGGATGTGAGATATGATATAATATTTGGAAATTAAACTATTACCAAAGGAGCGTCATTAACATTATAGGATTAGGGGAACATAGAGTTAGATAGAAGACTCAAAAAAAATCTCGATGTCTCTATCAGAGAAGGACTACACCATAGTAATGGGTTTCCATACCACCAAGGTGATTTGTTGAAAATTAATAAGTAGATATTAACATAATAACAATGTTAAGGAAGATAAAATTTAAGTATAAGGGAAATAAATTGAATATATCAGAATGAATTATGATAAAAATATTGATATCTAATTATCCCATGTAAATGTAATTGTTAGAAAATTTGAGTGTTTTGTTAGAATATAATGGATTATTTCATTGTCAAAAAAATATATGTTGAATCTTCCTAACCAGTTTACTCCAAAAAAATAGCATCCCAAAAGAAAATAAATACTTGAAAATGGATGAGCTACATTAAATACTCATATATTATGAGATGATAAATGCATATAATTTTAAAAATGATTTCAAAAGATTAAATTTATTTTGAATCCATGTGAAAATAAAATGTCATAAAAGAATATGATACATAATCTGAAGACACAGTTTCTCATTATGAATAAGACTTTACCCAAATTTTTTCTATTATATCAAGGAAATAAATAAATAGTAAATGTAATTTAAAGGTAATAATATATCTAGGTGTTATAATTGTAATGATGTTAGTTATATTACAATTTATTTCATTTTGACATACATTATATATTTTAAATATTTTTAGGATGGAGATAATACAAAACAACCAAAGTAGAAAAAGTGTTTTAGGGGGAAAATAATAATTATTGTGATAAAAAAGAGAAATATTACACATATCGAGACATATAAAATGAATTTGCTCTCTTTTTTTATGTTTAGAATGGATCTTATTCATTAATACCTAATAATAATTAAGATAAGTGGTCAAAAAAAGTCAGGTATCTAAAAGAAAAATTATAATTCTACATGGTATTGATTAAATACCTCAAGAAGGAAAATAAGAATATTGAGAAATAAAAAAAGGTTAATGCTGAAAAGGTATAGTAAATATATAAATATGTTACATACATTAATGACACCAAGAATATAAATAGTAGAGAATATAAACATGAGAATATTATAATAGTTTTTAAGGAGGAACTAGATTTAACAGAAAAAAGAACAACAAGAGAGATAAGACATATTTATCATAGTATATCATGGTTTAAACAATGATAAGTAATAATTCACCATGGTTGCTAAGAAAAATGGAGAATATTATTAGAAAAATGAGAAGAAGTGTTCATGAGAACAAGGTAAATGATCCTTTAATTAGTTTAAAAATAGACACGTTTTATCTAATAATATATATATAAAAATAAAATTTAAAGGTATTTGGGATAATAAATCTATGTTGAAATATTACTTATCAGAGTGAGAGAATAATATTCCAATAATCCAATAGACCCATAAGGAATGTGAGGCATGGAATTCATTAGAATATCATCATTTAAATTTTGTTAAAATTTCCTGGAGAAATTAAAGGTCATATTTCATATTTTATTACTATTGTTGATGATAGTATGAACAAAAATATTACTCTATTTTATATAATTTTATTACTAAGAAATTAATAAGGACCAAATGGTCTAATTTTCATATCTTGTGAGGTCATATTTAAAGGAACAGAATGATGTGTCCATTTCTACATGGAATATATCCTAAGAATACATTCATGGATGTCTTGAAGAAGTGTGTGGGAGATTTTTATTGGAATGTTATAAGGTTGATGGGTGAAAAAAGAGACTACCACATGATAATCCCTATCATATGAAAGGGAATCATATTTAATATTCTAGTTATGAGGTGGTGGGAAAGAATAATACTTTCAAAATGAAAAATAATAATCTTAGGTATGATAGGAAGGTTAAAAGATAATTCTCGATAATCTGTATAGACATACTGTAGTTGTAAAAGTGCCTATAGTTAGAATATATGGATACTAATCATAATGTATAACAAGTAAATATACATAAATATATTCGAATTTAATAGAAACTCTCCCTAAATTCATGTTTTAATGATCAAGGAAAATCAAGTGAAAAGTATGGTCTGTCTATGAAAGGATCAAAAGATTATATGATAATTTTAACAACTAAAAAGAATGAATAAAGAATGAAACCTATTGAAGATAATTATATGTGGTAGAGTGATGAGATAATAATAAAATAATTGTATAGGATGTGAAATAACTCACAACATAATTATTAGCAATGAGGAAATAAGAGTTCCATCCTTAATCTCTATTATGGTTGCATACCTATGTTATATTTTAATTAATTAAAATTGAAGTATTGGATTGTCCCAACGAGATAAAAAATAGTTTCTGATCATCTGGTTTCAACATCAATGAAGTTTAAGTGTGATTTTATCCCTCTATGGTGATAAAAATTTATAGGTAAAGATTCAATAATTCTATAAGCTGTGTGAAACTTGATTATAATGTATGAAAATAACCATTACAACACCTAATGATGATTCTATTAAATTCACTTATTAAGGGGAGTGTTGATTATTAAAGGATGAGATAGAGGGGAACTTTTCATTTTAACATCTTGATCTGTTCATATAAGAATGTGTAGGCTATAATGAATTTCAAGATAAATATTTTATGAGAAGCCCATTAAAGAGAGATTTTGATCATAGTGCAACATGATATGTTGTTTATAGAAAATATTTACAACCATAGTTAAATAAAGATAATTTATAAACTAGGTAATCCCATGTAGACATCGATTGGACTAATAATAAGGTATTTTTTATGAAAAACATGTCATGTCATCCTTCTCTTATTATGTGATCATATTTATTTTATATAGTGCGGAAGAGGTTGTCTTGATGACCTTATAATGACCCTATAGAATCATTGAATTTGGTTATAAATAAAGTGGAGAAATTAACAAGAATACATATTGAACCATTCAAATGTGTGGCGATTTTGACAACAATTACAAAGTGTGAGATTCTTATTCCCAAGTGCTTTTTAGTTGTATGTTTTGTCAATATATCAATATGTTTTCGTAGATGAACTGATGATTCTTGAGGGATTGTTATGGATCAATTAGATGGAATTTCATTTCATTCTTTATAATGAGTCTAAGTCTATTATTTGAGAACTTTTCTAAGAAATATGTGCTATTAAAGAAGATGTGGTGATACTTCTTGATGACCTTAGCGAAATAGCTTCATTAAAGTAGCCATAAATGTCTCAATTATTATTTTGATATTTAAGAACAATGAAGGGAAGTGTTTTTTAAAAAAGGGAAACTATCAATATAATGTTTTATAAAGATTTAAATTATTTAATATGGGATATATTTATTTTGGATAATTCTAGATGTGTTATAAAGGAATTGTGTGATTTTGAGTTGAGACTATGAATGCAATGTTTTTTCATAACAGTTTATTGATGAGAATAATAAATTGATATTGAATAGAAAAATAAATCAAAATTTTTTTATTGATCATAAGTATTTTACTAGGAGAAAAGGAATTTGGATAAGAATACAAATTAAGAATAATATTTCAAGAAATATCAAATTTGATATGTATTTAGAGAATAAAGAAAACGAAGATAATGTTCATAGTCATAGATAGGAAGCTCCACATGGTAGAGACACATGAGGACATGAACGTGGTTATTTTGAATGAGTTTAATGTATTATATTATTTGAATATGTTGAATAATTTATTTCTTGAGTCACATATATATTCAGATGGACAATTTAAATAGGAAGTAAAATGAGATCTCAAGGAAGATCACACATACTACAATGATAAATGAGTTTTCAAATATGAATAAACTAGGTATGATCAATATCATTATTAATAAATATGCCATTAAATGATAAATATCTGGTGGGAGAGAAGACTGAGATAAATTATAAGCACTATGTAAGAAAATTATAAGAACCCAATAAACTTCATTATCATGGAGAGAGATTGATACAAACTCAATCCACATTGACGAAGAAGAATATATGTTGTGGAGATTAGTGTTCATAAATTTGAGGAAGATCCATATAAATCTTGATCATGAAGGAGTATTGAGACTACTACTAGAACATATGTTCCTGATACAATATATAAGAAAAAATAATCCTATAGAATCAATAGAGAGAACATACTTCCAATTGGTATAGAACCAACCAAGGGGAAGTTGGACTTTTTAATTATGTATTAAAACCATTGAATCCTACAAGTAGTTATTGGGTGAATAATTGATCGAGGTTGCGTGTATAACCAACAGAATGATAGTGGATTTGTAGAATGCACAATGGACACATTTTTGTAAAATTATTATTGGATATATCGGAGAATCCATGTTGTGTGGGGGGGGGGGTATGCAACATAGAAAGGAGTAAGAATTTGAGACATAAATGTAAATATTATTTTCTAATCACTTTCATTATTACTACACATGAATTTAATGCTATTAGAAATCATGATGTGGATCAATAACATTAATAGGGTCAATATGATAGGTTAAAAGGGAATATCATAAAATAAAAGAGATCAAAAATTTACCATCCCACCTATTGGTGATCCAATGAATATGTAACTATCAGTTTTTAACTTTAAAATACCTGGGTAAAAATTAATGATCTTTTACTTCACCATGTAGTGGATACAATAATAAGAATTACCACAAAATTTCTTCCAATAATGGGACAACACCTTTCAGGGTCGACCATTGGATATACATTAAAAGAAAACTCAGACTCCTTAATGATTACATTTATGCATATTATAATATTCATGACTATCCTAAGCACAGAATTAAAGTCGTGGAAGATGAAATTATTATTTTGTATCTTATTATCCACAAATCATGTAATGATGATATTTTTGTGGATATTGTTTCCATACAATCGGACCTGGAGGATTAGATGATGGAGGTGGAAAATAATGATTGTGAACGGTGTAGGATCTGGTGGCTCAGATTAAGTGATATATACACTGATTAACATGATACATATATCAAATAGAGGATGTTCATTGGAAAACATAATCATTGAATGTATTATTATGACATCACCAAGGATATTTGTTTATTATGTCCTTTTTTATTGATAATTTCTATAATTTTCTTAAAGGATTCATACCTAAAACAAGATAAGTCTATCCTAGAGAACCTACTAATTAGGATATATATAATTTCATTCATCATATTATTAAATATCACTATAATATCCATCTTGAATCTAACATAGATATTGATGATATTATCAATTCATTCAAGATTATAAAACCATACAGTTCCCATTTTGTATATTTTTACATTTTATTTCTTCATGGTAGAACAATAAATTTTCACTAATGATATCATAAAAGAAGTTCATAATTTATTGAATTTTGTAAATCAATATAGAGATACTTGATACACCTACCAAGTTAATATCATGATAGTAAAACATCCCATTCACTTAAATTTATATTATCAGATAAATATTTTATACTTCACCAATATGTTTATAATGAATATCCAAAAATAAAGGCTCACCCATCCCCTATAATAGTTGAATTTAGTGAAGCATTATGTTTTTATAAATAATAGCCACATTCATGGATTAATTTCTATATCCCAATAAATTATATTTGACATCAATATAATGGTATTGGGTGTGAATATTATGGTGAAGGATGATATGGAAAAAATTACACCCTATAATAGAACAACAATATCAAATGTATGAGACACAAATATTTCTCTAAATGGTATTGGGATCTATAATTTTGGCTTTTCTCTGCCCCATGTCTATTAGTCTAACTAAAGTGATTTAAATTCACTTTCTTCAAATCTACTAGAGGGCTCTACTACAGTGAAAATATATTTCATAGTCAATTAATCTTCACAAAAGTCACTCTTAGTATAAACCTATCTTGTGATATTTCATCTTATATATTTATCTACGTAAAAGGAAGTGATAGTTCCCTCAGAGCCTCTCACAAATTTTTTTAAAAATGGTGTTCTCTTTTTTTGAATGCATGGAAAAAATAAATATTATGATTCAAATAAACAATAAATTAATAATTCAAATAGAGTAGGAAATGATTAATAAAATACAAAATCATTTTGAACATCTATAATTTTTTTATCTAGTTAGGCTTTAATAATTTATAATTGACCTGGATTTCAAAAATTTATCACCCATATGGAATATCTAAGTTCCCTGTTATTTTTTGTATGATTTGGATTAAAAAAATATAATACTTTGTTCAAATAATAATGGCCTGATTCACTAACAATAAAAGGATACTTTTATATTTTGAAGGGTATATTAATATCCTTGATGTTTTTTATCATCAATTCACATGAATTTTATTTCAATCATCAATGCTAGTAAGATTATATTTTGAACACTAGAAAACAATAAATTCTTTCTATTTCGACTATATTCATGATGAAAAGATCAATTGGGCCAACTAAATCCACTTGGAATGTCCCAATGATTAAATTTTTATTAGGATATGTATCCTTGAAGAATTTATGAAGGACATGAGTGTTAAACTTGTGTGGGATTTTATCATTCATGACACTTTATGTGATATATATACTTGGAAAAGATATGATAAATCTCATGATTATGTTCACCACATTCGTCCCTACTATTACTCATTATGGAGGAGCCTCCAACGATCAATCAAAATCATTTTTTAACATTCACATTTTATTATTGGATGAGGGGATGTCCTATTATAGAAAGTTTAATGGGTGGTGTGAACTCTACTCTTCCCTTCCTGCATGAAATTTTATATGAGTTTCAAAATAGATAAGGATAATAATATCTTAACCAATACCAATCATAAAAAAGATTAAATTTTATTTTTTATAACAATAAACAGGTCAAGGATGATGAAACTTATTTCCTCATCTATACTAGCTGGTCTTTTTCAATATGATGTACTATTTTATCATCAAATATAACAATCAAGTGATTGATCTGCAGGGTACAATTTGATGGGATTGTGATATTTATACTATGTAATGAATTGAAATTTTAGAAATAATTTCATAATTATATTCCCATGGGTGATATTATCCAACATAGAGTTTATCACCAAGATTCGATATGTCTCTACTACAATAACCCTTGCATGAATATTATTGATCATCTATTTTTAGGTGGGGACAAGGATTCATTAATCTGATTTTTCCTTTCAGGACATCTAGACATCAAAAAAAAGCTTGAATCCTTCGAGAATTTTCTAGTTTCATGGTTCTATGATCTAGGTATTTATTCTAACATTGGATCCACCTACAAGGTGGTCCTTTATATGTATTGATGGAATAATTTAGAGATCTATAGTCACTCATGACACCACGTATTGGTTTAAAAATATGAGAACCTAAAATTCATGGTAATATCATTGATCGATGTTATGAAATTCCAATCCCGTGATAATATATTCATATATTGCTTGATGAGTGTATTTTTTGACATACCATGTCTCGGACACCATATTGATGGTAATGATGGAAATTGTCTTTAATAGATTCATCCAGATTCTAGTTACAAACTCAAATATGATAGTTCCAAATCAACTGTAATTAAATTCACAAAGGGTATTATTATTCATCATCAGGGTTTATTGATTTTTGCCTATAGTTCATAATATGGTGAGGTAAATACTCTTTAAACAAAATTTAATTTCCTTCATATTCATATCAATATCTATAGGGATAGAATCATTCAACTACCTATCGTAAGGTCTAATTTTGAATTTATTATTAGTACATGAAGGGTCTCATCTTGGACCACTGTCTGATTTCCTATTCTATTTATAAATGTAAAAATTTGTTCAAACATAGTTATTTAATTTTTCATACCTCCTTGGAGGGAAATAGGTTGATAGATATCCTATATGATAAAGGAGATGAATCCTTAACCCTTATTATTTTCTCTTCTTTAATATCACTCCCCCTAGATTATATTTCTTTTATGGATCATGATTATCTTATCATTTTCCAGTTAAACCAAAATTAACTCTTTTTTCATTGTTATTTCACCCTTCCCTTTAAATATAAACTTATCTTTTAGTAAAAAATCAATTCTAGATGAGTGGTGTCTCTTTATATTGTCCTATTTTAATGTTATTTGGTTATTTTATCTTATAAAAAAGTTTGAAAAACATATTAAGGGTGCAATATACTGATATTTTAGATTTAATTTACTTTAAATAAGTACTACATTAAATATACTTTACTAAACACAACACTGAGTAGGAACAAACAGCAATATACTGTAGAAATATTATTATTTGAATTTGACCATTATAACCTAGTTGTTTGTTTGGAAGGTATGAATGAGAGTAACCATATTATGAAATTTATGTAGAAAAGTTCATTTAAAATAAATTTATTTATTATAACCTAGGAATTATATACTTATTTTTCAATGATAAGAATTAAATAACATAAGGATTATAATAGTTAATGATCAAATGAGACTTTTTTATATAAAGTAGTTTTTCCTTAGGTTTTTTTATTTTATTTAAAATTATAAATTTCTAAATTTTAGAAATTTAATTTGAATAAAATGACAACAAAATTACGAATTCTCTTAGGGTGTATTTTTCATATTTTTCTTAAAATGTTATTTTTTTTGGAGAATAGAGAAAAATACTAATTTTACAAATTCTGTCACTTCTATTACAATTTCATGTTATGAGGATTGTTTTAGTGTTTTGGAAAAAAAATTGGTTGATAAATTATATATTTAAGATGAAATATAATTCATTTAAAAATATAATATTGAACTTATACATCTATGTTTGATATTTTTAATATCAAAGTGATGTTTTTATTAAAAAAAATTCTAATTACATATCATTTAATCATGTTTTTAAAAGGTCAATTTAGGCTTTAGTTTCACTTTAATGTTAAATAATTTTCTATAGATTTTTAAAAAATTAAATTAACTAAATTGGAATCAACATTTCACATAATTTTTATATGAAATCATTTTTTATCCTTAGAAGGGAATTAATCTAAAAATAGGTTTTCATTGCATCCTAAAATTTTATATTAATGTTAAAATTTACCACTTCTATAAAGTAAATCATATAAAATAGATTCCATTTTATATATCAAAAAAAATTTAGTTTTTACTGGGTGATATTTCATTTTCGACAGAACTAATAGTAACTATGGTAGTAATTTTTCACCTCAGTAACATGTAAGCTGAGTTAAACAGGGTTAAAATTATGTGATAAAGCCTCAAAATATCTCAAAAAAAATCATAAATTTCATTGAATGATTTTATTTTGACCAAACACATCCTATATTTGTAAATATGGAATTTTGGTTTCATATTCCTTTGATAATGACCATTTTATTACTTTAATTAATGATTGAGTACAAAATATCACTCCCTTTATTTTAATATTAATAAAAAATTCATCATAAAAATATTTATTTTGGATGGTTCTAAATTGTTATTTAGTTGATAATTATTATAATAATTTTTTATTAATTTTATATAATGGTTTTGTTACATAGAATTACTACACATTATCGATGTAGTGCTTATTCAAGTGGGTTAAAATTCAATTTAAATATTATTGAAGTGTTTAACATTATGATTTTTGGATATGATAGAATATTAGATGATTTTTATAAATTAACATTAAAGGTATATATTTTTATGTATTCAAATTTGAAATCCACGCCAATCTTGATGTTTTTAGGTTATATTTTGTTAAAAACCAGAAAATTACTTTAAAGATATTTTATGAAAAGAATTATTTATTTATTTGTTTTCAAAATAGTAAAAACATTATCACTTGTAAAATTAATAATAAAAATTCAATGATATAAACCATTTTCTACTTTTTATAAACTTTCCCTTTTAGAATTATATTATTGACCCGCAAATACTATGTATCTTATTAACTATGTTAGAGTTAAAAAGGGTTAACGAAGGGTTAAACCATATAGATAAGGGTTAAAATAACCTAAAAACATAACTAAATCCTACTGGTTGACTTATGATTGGACCAATCGCATAAAAAATTATAAATGGATCCAATTTTGAGCCACTTTTCCTTGAATGTTGACTTATGATATGTTAATGTTTAAAATTATTACAAGTGTGCCACTCCCCTCACTTATAAAAGGGATCCTCCTCTATTATACTACTAACACATTATAAAACAACATAATTTAAAAGAAATATACATCAATATATTTAAAATTACATATCCACATTGTAGATGTTTTTGTTTTTTTTAAACTCTAACCCAAGGTTCCTTAAAAATATATTCGAATGTGGTTTCAGAGAGAATAGGTAATCACATAATAATGTTGAGCTTATTTCAACATCTACCTCCTGAAAATAATATTTTTTAACATATTAACATACTGAAATAAATAATATTATACATATAAAATATGTTTATGTAAATATAATAACCATGATCTATTCATTATTTATCCTAATGAAAGATGGAAATTCCATCGTCCGAACATACATACTACCATCTCCATAACCGGTGTATTTTATTTTTCACCACCAACTATTATATATGTATATATATATATATTTTGGATATATCTGTTTTTTAAATAATTATTATATTTTAAATATAAATTATTGTCTATCATCTTACCCTTTAATCCATTAGAAAACGATAAAGTCTGTAATACGTACGAGTGGACTACCACCTCCACGAAGTGATTTTTTTTCATTCCACTTAAAATTGATGGTAATAAGGATATATTTAGTGAATATACTTATAATATTTATGATAATGCTTTTATTTTTTAAATATATATTATTATTTGACTTTCTTTATTTCTAATCTATGTAAAATAACGACATAACTTATGCATGCCTATGGACTATTATCTCTATAAAGTGATGTAATTAGTTTTTAATCACCACTTTATATAAATAGTTACAGTTTTTTTATAATTAATAATCATGAAATGTTTTACATGATTACGAATATTGATATAATGTAACCCTGATCATGTTTTGTGGACTAGAACTATAGAACCAAAACATCTATAAAAAATAATGCAATCCTAGAAAATAATTTTAATGTGAAATTATTTAGAAAAGAGTTATTAGAAATTAAAATTTATTTTTATCTGGTAATATAATTATGAATATGGTTTTGGAATAAATTTATAATATTTATAAATTTATTATACATGTTTTTAAGTGTGTGATTCGAGATTTTCATATCATGAGGTAATGTTTTCTCATATCACATTTATTTTTTTGATGTAAGTTCTATATTCACTACTTGTTTATTTTTTGTGGTGTATATAGGAGATTTAATAATCCATCTATGTTTATATCTTTCATGAGGTTTTGATTCAAATATTTCTAAAACACTAAGGGTTCTTTATCTCAATATTATATCATATATACATGTTTCATGTTATGAACTTATTTGTGTTTATATGGTTTATAAACAACAATTATATTGGTTATATCATGAATCTATTTATTTACATGGTTTTTAATATATCATTTGAAGTTATTTCTTTCAAGATGATATGATTAAAAAGTTACCAAAGTGGAAAGAGTTTATGTTACAATAACATATCTTTTAGATATTGTCTATGCTAAATTACCATAAATATAAATTATATGATCCTTTTCTTTTAAACTAGATATATTTACTTATAATATATTTATTTCTATGGTTTTCATTTTTGTCATTAAATTTTTATTTTTGGTTACTAAAAATGATGGAGAAAAGTTTCTTAAAAAATATTGACCTAATATCATATTTTTGGGATGAGAATTATTCACCCACATACCCATGTTCTTAATGTTCTTTTGAAATTGTATTTATGGATTGATAAATTTATAAAAAGGTCACTTACACTATCATTTACTTTATTTAATAATAATTAAAAGTGTCCTTCTAAAAGGATTTTCATAAAATTCAATTATGACAATTTTACAAATGTATGAATGGAATATCAGATTATAATGTAAATGTTATGATTAAATTTTACCCACTATTATGTATTTACATCATTACGAAGATTCCTTTACATGTTTCACCGGTTTAACAAAGAAAATCAAATTCCATTTTTTCATATAATTTATGTTCTGTTTAACTTCCAAAATAAAAGGAAGTTTTCTCTTGATTTTCATTGTGTAATTTAAATGCTTTTATAAATATTATTTTTCTTATATGTAAAACTTTTTTATGTATTTTTATGATTCATTGATGATATTGTCTTCTGATACTATCTATATTATTTCTATGAATGAAATATGAAGTTTTTGTTTAATTGAATATTTCTTGAAACCCATTTCTTTTCCAAATGTAATTCTATAAAAAAATGATGAATGATTTTTTGATATTATAAAAGGCATATGTAAGGAATATTTTTATAAGATTTTTTAGTAAATTCTTTCCAACAAATACACTAGGTAATGTGATATATATATATATATCATGAGATGATAATGATAATAATGGAAATGATTGTGAAAAAGTTATGGTCACATCTTAACACGTGTGTATGATTATTTCTAGCTATGCTCGCGAGATTGTGTGTGGAAATAACCGTGGATAACTATTTTCATATCGTTATGTCCTCGTATGATTGTTTATATCTATTATCAAAAAAGTATATGAAGATATGGTTTTAAATAGCTCTATTCATAGATTATGATTTCCAATTATTATAATGTTGTATGCATATGTTATGACACATAAAAGATTATTTATACTTCAATTCCTATAGGAATCATTATTCAGGATATTAGAATATTTTTGAGTAATAATATATTATATTCTAGCTACGAATATTTTGTGGTGAGAATTCACACTTATTTATATTATCATACCCCCCATTTTTATCTTATGATCACTTACGATCATTGATTGATACCTCCCATGTTTACCTTTATTGATCATCGAAGTTGAACCCTTTTTATGATTCCATTATTTATAGTCATAATGAATTATAAAAATTTAGATTTGTCTAGATGGGTATCATGTGTGTTGAATTTTTTAGGAAATGTTTAATACTAATAATGTAATAACAAAAACTATGTATAATGGGGAAAATATCCATTTAATGATAGACATTGGTTTTTACTTATATTTGTTTATTAATTCTCTAAAACCATAAAACTAAGAGGTATTAGGAATATTAGTGAAAAAATGTAGTTGATATTATAATTATTGATGGTAATATTATGGGTCTCATAGGTTGGTATCAAAGACCTAAATTTGTTTTTAGCACCAAATCCCATAGTGAAGGTATGGGGATTGTTCATTTGTTTTCAAATAAGGGTTTAGATAATTGTATAGCATGTTAAGTTATCAAAAAAAGACAACTTATTAGTAAAGGATACCATTAATTGTTTATAATTTTAAAGATGAGAATATATTTAAGGCCTAAATATCATTTTTTTTGTTTTAAATGATGGGATTTTAAGTTGATTAATGAATTTTTTTGAAACATAATAGATGATTGTGGAAAATGTTAACCTTAGGATTAATATATTATTTATTGTGATGTCATTCAATAATAATTTAGTTAATAAGTTAAAATAAACAAAAAGCCTTTAATATTAATATTTTATATGATGAATAGGTATTCATGAATTATGTGAATTAAAGGATTATAATATTTTGAGAATATATGTTTAGATAACCATGAGATTGAAAATTGATATGGTGACAAAGTGATAAAATTATTTTCGAGGATGGTAAATATATTGGTAATATTATATTATTAAGGTTTGTTGAATATTATTTTATAGGATCAAATTTTATTTGGGGAATAAATATTGAGTTTACTTGTGGAAGCATATATGTTTTTCTTGTGGTTTTATAGTGATTCATGTTTTTATGGAAATGAATAGAATATTTTGGAGAATATATGATTAGGATATATAAATTTTTTATATGTGACTTTATGAGTAATGAATGTTATTTGAGAATAAATATTAAGTTCATATTAAATGAATTTTTGATATAATCATTCTAATTTTAGGTTCTGAATTTATTCAATCAAATTTTGGAACATTAATAAGGATTATTATTTATATAATGATTTATGTTGAATTTTGGGGTTATTGTTGAGGTTTTAGATTTTGATGTATAAAATTTTGTTCATATTAGATATTGTATTAGCATGTACTAACAATTTTGGTTTTTTTCAATTGTTATAAATAATAGGAAAACATTTTCATCGTGGTGTTGATCTTGGGATTTGTTATGATATAATTTAAGTTCTCTAGGAATGAAAAATAATTCATGTTTATTTATCTTATAAACTAAAGTAGAGGTTAAAAAATACTCACAATAGAACCAAATGATGAAATTATACAATAAAATAAAATATGTATATTCTCTCTTGTTGTATTCTCTCGTGTTTTATTCTTATAAAGTTAAGTAATTCATCAAACACAATAAATAGGAATATAAATCTATCTATACTTATGTATATAAATTGGAACATCTATGAAAATAAACTTTCTAAAACTTATTCACAAGTATGAGTCTCACAGTAGTAAATACCTGGTTTATGAAATATTTAGGAAATGATATGATTCTTTGTGTAAACATAGATATTAAAGTAATAAAAAATTAAATGTAAACAATGATTATTAAGATTTATTTAATTCTACATATGTATTCTTATCTTCCACTCTGTGGAATTGATTTTGAAAATGCATAATCCCATTTTACTGAACATTAAATAAAATTTTGAGAACGCAATTTATATAAGTTGTATAATTTAACACCCTGATATTTTTAATTTATTTTATTTTAAATAAATAATATTTTTGATATTGTGTACCACATGAAACACTTAGTTTAGGTGAGTTTTGAATTACAAAGGAAATATTATTATTTAAATATGACTATTATAACCTACCTGTTGGTTTGGAATGTATTAAATAGATTACCTGTAATATGAAATATATGTAAAAATTTTCTCATAATAAAAGTTTATTTATTGTAAATTTTTAAATAAGAAACTAATATCGTATGAAAATAATTACATCACATAAGGCTAAGAATAGTTGATGTTTAAACAATCATTTTTAATAAAAGATGTTTTTCCTTCTATTTTGAATTTTAATTTTAAATGTTAAATTTATAAATTCTATATATTGAATTTTATAAAAAGTATTTAGTGTTTAGATTAACCATATCTAAATTTTTTACTTGTATTTTTTTAAATTTTACAGAAATTGTTGATATTTTGGTGAACAGTAAAAACTACGATTTTAAAAATAATGTTGCTTTTATGAAGTTACCATGATAAAAGAATGGTTCGAAAGATTATTTGACCTTTTTATAGACCATATATATATATAAGTAATATAATTAATTTAAAAATATAATTTTTAACTTTTAAATCCGTGTTTGACATTTTTAGAAATCTATGTGATGATATTATTATAAAAAAATATATGAAAAACTTCTCTTTAAATATTGTTTTCATATTTATAATTTTAATTTTTGTTTTATAAGTTAAATATGTATCAATATATTTAAAATAATTTATTGAATTCAATTTCAATCAGTATTTTACATCATTTTTGTATATTATCATATCACATGCTTAAAACATGAATTTTTCTAAAAATAGGCGTTAATTGAACTGTTGAAAACTTATATTAAAAGTAATTTTTATGAATTATGGAAATTGAATCATATAAAATGGATTCCATACTTGGGATCCACAAGTTATAATTATTTAATAAGTCCTCTTTCATTTTTTGTAACACTCAAATATTTTTTGATATATTTCTATGCTAATAAATTTGATTTCATTGATAGATTTAGATGCACACAAACATCTATATAATACAACATAATAAAGTATACCATTGAAAATTCTCTGTATGTTGGAAATATAAATAGGAATAATTTTGAATATATATATATATTAGGTAAATAAAATATATTTATATATAAGTAATAAATTTTTATCGAAGTCACTATAAACATAAAAAATAAAATATTCCCTAAAAAAATATATTTATTAATTTTTTTGTGAGAGAATAAAATAAATAATTTATTACACTATTAGAATATTTATCTCATATATATAACATAAATTTCTACATCATCATTTGAAAAATATATTAGAGAAATTTTTTGAAAATCCTATCGAATGATTGTTATTTTGATTAATAGTGAAAATATAGATTTTTATTGAAAACCAACTATTTGTATCGAGAATTTACATACATACATTTTGTTTTTAAATGGTTTCAAGGTAAAATTAGTTCATTTATATTATTAATAATCCAAATAAGTTCATTAAAATTAATTTTATGCTTGATTTTGATATAAATACTTTATATTCTTAAGGAATTATTTTATCTCGAAAACTGTTTTTCATTACGTTTTATAGGTATAATTTTAAATTAAATTATACAACTTATATGAATTAAATTTCATAAAATCAATTTGATATTTTTAATCAGAATAATTTATATTACTTAATAAGTTCAACTTCATTTTTGGTCATAATAAATAGTAAAAATAGTTAGTATCCATCACAGCCATTAAGGTTAACACAAGTGTTTAGAAATTAAATTAAAGTGATAAGTGTTAAAATGAATCAAAACTTTTAAAATTTTTATTAAAGGGACTTATTTTTTCTAACTCATTTCATATTCAAAAATCATATGTTTTGGTGATATTTTTCATCAGTAATATATTAATATATTTTAATCTTTTATGAAATTCTATGTGTTTCATCTCCCCCACATATAAACAATTTATGATCCATGTTTTATGGCTATTAATTATCTTATGTAATGATATTGAAAATTATTTATGTAATCATAACATTTTTTATATCTTATTCAAACTGAATATGTTCAATAATTAATGCTTATATTTACCCTTACTGAGAGTTAAATCTCTTATTATGTTTTCTATTTCCCCAGGTAATGAAGATTGATTTTAAATGAGTTATATATGAAATTGATTCATGTTTGAATAATTTAATGGGACATGTTGAATATGTAATTTGAAATAAATAAATATGGTAGTAGTGGAAAAAATTAACTTTAGGACACGTATAATGTTATGTAAGATTACTTTTCTAAATTTATAAAAACTATAAACATAAATGGCGTTTCCGTATGTAATAGATACAATATTTTCCAGTGATGTTGATATTACTTATTGATTTAAATAGGGTCAGGATTATTGGTTTCAAATACATAAATTTAATGATTATGTTTTTATCATATCATCTATGAGTGTAGGTTTGACACTATTATAGTTAGTATTAGATAATATTTTAGATAACTTTGGATATTAGGATGTTTTAATATGATTTTAACCTAAGAGTTTTGAATATGATAATGGGATTATAAGTTTATTGATATTTATATGTTTAAAGGAATAAAAAACCACTTGTTGTATAAATGTAATGGGATTTTAAAACAGATTAAGGTTTTTTTGGGAGATATTTTATTATGTTACAATATAATTAACCCTTAGGTGTATCATGTGATTTCATATAAAGGACTATTTGATAATAATTTTTTATCATTTTGGGGATGTTAATTGAATTTTATAAGATAAAATTTGACTTCAATAGGTTTTTTTCAGGGTTATTTTGGATATATGGAATGTTATTTGTGGAATGATTTAATTTAAACATTCGGTATTATTGTTTAATTTTTGAGATTAATATTTTAATTTCTTTTAATAAATGGGTTTAATTTGTTTTATTACCATAAAATATTATAATTTTTTTTCTTTAAATAAGGGATGAAATATCTTCATCATTTTATTTCTCTCATGGTCAACAATAAAGTGATTTTTGTGATTTTGACATTAAACATACATTCTCATCATTTTGAGTAAAGATGAGATAAAGGTTAAACTGATTGAAATGGATATCCAAATGATGAAATTGAATTTATATATTTGATTAAAATCATGTAATTATATTTTATTATTTTTTTATTAAATATGATAGAATGATTACATAGCTAGAGGAAAATTATTGTGGAAGAGACAAGGAAGATGGAATCATTACCAGTGTCATCAATCCAATCGATTATGACTGAATTAGTAACCAGTATAGCCTCTGAAAGAGCACCTGTTGTAATTTCTCTTACTGATATGATCACCAGGGATGACCTAGAATCTATAAAGGATGAAATGAAAGAGACTTTTATATCTTCTGTTACTGAGTTGATGCACTACTTTTTTGAAATGATGAGTAAATTGAAAAAATCTTTTGAACTCTCTCACGGTTGTAATTTTTCAACCTTTGTGGCAGAAATAGTGGAAGATGTTACAGATTGCCAGACTCCAGTTTCTAGACTGGAAGCAGATGTTGAATCTCTTAAGAAATCTATTATCTCTTTAGACTCTTACATTCGCTAAAAATCCCATGAAGACAAGGACGTAGCCTATGTCAAAAGTGTTGTAATCCAGATGGTTTCAGGGTTCTAAGGTTTTAAAACATCCATGAAAGATCATGTTAAATCCCAGGATTCCCAAGTCCAAAATATTATTAGTGGGTTGACCAAAAACTTCAAGGCAAAAATAAACTTCTCTATTGGTTCTGTTGCATCAAAACCCTCAATGTATTTGAATCAGATTCAAGCTTTCATGAAGGAGGATCTTGGTTCAGCTTCAACCAGTGGCTCTGTGGACTCATCCGACAAGAGAAAATTTGTTATTTCTACTAGAGATTCAGCTAGAGAAATAATGAAGATAGTCCAAGACTATATAAGAGAAGCTTCTGCCTATCGGAAAGAAGTGAAAGAAAAGGTGGACTCCAATTTCCAATAGGTTTACACCAAGAATCAACTCAACAATCACTTCAAACATCTTCTGGAAAACCTGAAGTTACCTCCTATCAGTCAAGCATTCAGAGAGAAAGTCACCAAACTAAGAGAATTGACTCCAACCTTGGACAAATTCATGGAGAACAAGGATGACGTCATATCTGTTATAGAGAGAGGAGGAGGAATAAATATGGATTTTAGAAATCATTTGCATCCTTTCCTGCATGTTGATGCTAGGGCAGTGATTGTACGTCCAGCCTTACCTGCCTCTACCTCTACTGCTTCCCCTATTAAGTTGACTCAAGCCCAAGCCATTCAAAGCCTTACACCTATGATCACTCAAAGAATTCCTCAGTACCGACCAGGCACATTGTCAGTGGCTCAGTCTCCTGTGATCAATTCCTGAATTCCTAATACCTCTCCAGTATCCACACAGTCAGAATCTTCTTCTGATCCAAAGGGAAAATCTCACATTGAGGATGTGGATTGAACAAGTGTCTAGGATGTTTGATAGGAATCCCTTGTATTTTGTTTTCTATCTATGTACCATTCTACAACATATAATACAATTGGATTTCTTTTCTTTCTCATTTTGTTCCTCTTATCTTTATTGTTTTAGACTTTTGGATTATCACAATGGGGGGGAAATATTATATAAGGAATTATCAAAGAGGGTGAAATATTCACAAAGGGGGAGAAATATTATCTAAAGAAGAGCTACCATGATTTTCCCTTTTGATATCATTTCATTTAATTCCACCTCTGATACATTATGTTCTATAACATACTATTTTCTCTGAGATAATTGCATTAAATGATATATCCTATGATACAACTACTCTTTTTTTAAAACTTGAATATAAGAAGTTTTGATTATCAAAAAAGGGGAGATTGTTCACCTTAGTTGTTTTGATAATCCCAATTATGCTTTCATATACTTTGATAAACCTAATTAATGTTTATCTATATTAAAATTTGCTCAATCTATTATATACTATTATCAATATGATAATAATATTAGAATAGTCCTTGAGATTTGTTAATCAATGTTTATCCATGTTTATATGAGTTCTGAAGTAATTCTAACTGAATCGGATAAGTTTTGCATAAAACATATAAGTGTTAGTCAGTGATCTGTATATAGCTACTGATTCAGAGCTACTGGTACATAGTCTACCAATAGACCATAGTCTACTGATTGACAGAGTCACTGATACACAGAGCTACTAATATGTACAGATCTACTGATATGTACAAATCTACCGGTAAGCATAGAACAAGGACATGTATGCCGATAGCTATCAATAGAACATGTTTTCTGATAGTACAGAATGGAGCTACCGATATGCATAAGTCTACCGATACACATAATCCATGGAACTAAGTAAGCTATCCATACTGATAGTCACCAATACCTAGAGCTTTTACCAGACCAGAGCTACAGATAGACCGGAGCTACCGATAGTCCAAGAGAGACCGATATACAGAGTTACCGATATAGAATAAAGCTACCGATAGAATGGAGTCACCGATATATAGAGATATCGATATCAAAAGTTACAAATACAGAGGGAGTTGCCGATACCAAGAGCTACCAATGCAAATAGCTACTGATACAAGTTCATAGAGCTACCAATGGAACGTCACTGTTTCACAAAGTCCACAGTACACATCTACCAACAGGAGGATACTAATGATTGACCAACCAGTCAACTTTATACTCTCAATACTATTTACTTATTAAGGTAACGATTACATTTCATTTTTTAATGTAGTTAAAGTTATTTAATAAATTCTGTTTCCATGTCAGGGAACTGTACCTAGTACCCATGAAAATGGAAATCATTCCCATTTTCCAGAGCTGAAAGTTATAAAAGGGAAGATAAAGACCTAGCTAGATAGCAGTGAACACGGGGTGGTGCATACAGAGAGTATCAAGGAACTAAGAAGGCACATGAAGGGTGAACAAGATAGGGGCTGAACATCAATGAAACATGGTGCATTCATGCAAGGCTACATCCATACTCCAAGAACACTAGACATACACGAAGCAATTATTTTCTATAAGAGAACACAAGCTGCATCTTCAGTGAAGAACTACAACAGACACTTCATGCACTCAGGCTGATAAGCTGAACCTGGAACCAATGATGAAAAAGATTCACTGTTTTTCAGAACAAGAACTAGAGATTGACTCAAAAGATTTTCTGAGAAATCAAACGAGTCTAGAGCTACACTACCAATCACTAATGTCTTTCTAAACTCATTCACACTTACTTTAGGGATTCTTTCATCTACATTTCGACCAGTGTGTGTACCATGTTTATTTTACACACAAACTGTCTCTTGAGCTAAGATGGAGGATTCTAAAATACTCATTCAAATTCTATTAACTCCCTTGTATCCCACTGTGGAGAGTGGTAGAGGTCGAGTAAGATCAGGATAGCTGGGAGCTGTTGTTTGTTTTCCCACGTAGAACTGTGGTAGAGGTTTTTGAACCTGGACAGTTTTTGCACTGTTTTTTACCCTGATCCAAGGTATGGATAAATTTATATAATGTTTTGAGAGGACTAACTCTCAGCTTGAGACTGAACCTCTTGGTTACCTATTCTATGCATTTTAGTTTATGTCATAAGTATACTATATATATTTCATATTCCTCTACTAACTACTTTTAAATATAATTTGTTTTAATGTTACTTTTCTAGTTAAATTAGAAACTGTTTATACTTATTGTAAACAATAAGTTAGTTTCAAATGTCAATTTAATCTTCAGATTAAATTAACTGAGACCCAATTAGTCTTTGAGAATCTAATTGAACAGTTCCAATATGTATAAATTCACTAGATTTTAACTTTGTTTTTAAATAGGGGGTTTTACGATAAATATTTTGAACAAAAATTTTGATTGGAAATCAATTCTCCCCCTTCTTGAGTATCCACTCTGACCAATATTTGGTATCAGGGGTTGTATTTATTAATAATAATTTCCAAAACATTCTGTTTTTCAACTATGATTTTAGTTGCATCTTTAATGATCTTAAATTTGTGTTAGTTCTAAATTTTATCTCTTTAAAACTATTTTATAAAATCTAGTTATGGACAATAGACTATTGGGTGTTTCTACTAACCAGACACCTTTCTTCAATGGTACCAATAATTCCCAGTGGAATCATAAAATGAAAATTCATTTAGAATGTATGGGTTTTGATATCTGGACTGCTATAGTGTCACAATATAAAATTCTAGGAACTGAAATAACTACTTGGGATGAACCTACAAAGACTACATACAATAATATTTGTAAATCTATGAATACATTGTATTGTGCTTTATGATATGAGGAATTCAAAATAATATCTCCTTGCAAAATTACTTATGAAATATGGGATACTTTGGGTGTTTCTCATGAAGGAACCGCCAATGTTAAAGAAATGATATTAAATAAAAATACTATTAAATACGATAATTTTAAAATGAATACTGATGAACCTAATTATGAAATGTATCTCAGGTTCAATGAGATTGTTAATACTATGAGATCTCTTGGAAAGGTTATTCCAGCAAAGGAACAAATCAAGAGAATCTTGATATGTCTACCAGACCGATGGAGGGGGACATCTGTTTTAATTAGAGAATCATGTGACATTGGTGCTCTCCCTGTAAAAGAGATTATTGCTAAATTAATGATGTATGAGGAAGAACTCAAGGTGAATAAGGAGAAATATGTTGAACCTAAAGAAATTCCAAAGCTTTTAAATCTACTGCTTCAAAGAGAAAGGAAAAAGATAATGTTCAAATACAAACAAAACGTTCAAAAAGTGAAAATTCGGATTCTGACAGTGATGCTGAAATGGCTCAAACACCCAGGAGATTCAAGAAGTTTTATAGGAAAAAGAGATTCTACAAAAAATCTAACTACAAAGGAAATTATGACAATAAGGGTCATAGGAAGAAGGACTAGAGGAAATATGATAAGGAATATGATATAGTCTACTATGAATGTAAGAGGAACGAACACATCAAGGCTAACTGTCCAAAATTAAAATTCAAAATTAAATATGATTATAAGGACAATAGTACAAAAAAGAAATGAAACAAACCTGAAGTGACTTAGATGATAGCACAAGTGAATCTGAAGTTTTTGATTCTGAAAAGAATCATGCCAAAATGTGCTTCATGACTAACATATCTGAGGTACCTGTTTTCCATGTTCCAAATGTTTATTGTTCTAGAAATAACAGTGATTTAGATAATGATGAAGATATGTCTAAGGCCGAATTGTTTCAATATTGTAATATGTTGGAAGAAACATGTTATGAACTTACGGAAAAATATAAGTCACTAATGAAACAGCATGCTCCCACTACCAATGTTAAATCAGCCATTGATATAGAAAACGAAAAGAATGCTCAACTGTTAAAGGAAAATACTTAGCTAAAAATGTCTAATGAGAAACATAGAAAGAGCATAGAAAAGTTCACAAAGGTAAAAGATACACTTACTCAAATGATAGGTAAACATGTTTCACCAACGTACAGTACTGGTTTGGGATACCAACCTAGACAGAGACAGTTCAATAAAAGTCGATTTATTCCTAAATCTGGACAAAATTCTCCATGTTCCAGTTATGGAAATTCATACGATTCAACTAGTTATTCATATTTTAATAGATCAAATAAAGTTTATATTTTAAAATATATCGATTATGTAAATTATATGAGACCCATAAGACAAATCTGGGTACCTAAATATTTGATTGCTAACCTTTATAGACCTAAGAAGATCTAGGTACCAAAATCATTTTCCATCTAAATCTGTTTTGTAGGAGACCTGCTTAAAGAGTTATCACAAGAAGGTATGGCACTTGGACAGTGGATGTTAAGGCACATGTCTAGATATTATTCATGCTTCAAGAGTCTAATCAAAGTTGATGGAGGCCATGTCACCTTTGGTGACAATCCTAAAGGAAAAATCATCTCCCTAGGCAATATTGGTAACACTGATTCAGTTTTAATTTCTAAAGTTTTATTTGTTGATGGACTTAAGTATAACCTGTTAAGTTTCTCCCAATTATGTGACGATGGCTTTAATGTGATGTTTGAAAATGAGTCCTGTAATGTTTTTAACTCTAAAAATGTTATAGTTTTTTCTGCTTTAATAAATGAAAATGTTTATAATGTTGATCTGAATTATTTAGAAAAAATATTGTTACTTGCCTAAATGATTTTCATAAAGAATCTTGGCTATAGAATAGAAGATTATGAAATTTCAACATCCATTCAAATTGAAAATTCACTATGAATAACTTAGTTAGAGACCTACCCAAACATGAATTCCCAAATGGAAAATATTGTAATCCTTGTCAAAAGGGAAAGCAACATAATGTTTTTTTCAAATCAAAGAAAGATGTTTCAACTTCTCAACCTCTCGAGTTGGATCACATGGACTTGTTTAGACCTATAAGAGTTTCTAGTTTAAATGGGAAGCACTATGTCTATGTCCTAGTAGATTAATTTTCTAGATATACTTGGGTACACATCTTAGCTCACAAAAGTGAAGCATGTTCTTACTTTATTAAATACTCTAAGTCTGTAGAAAACCTTAGTGGACTTAAGATTAAAACCCTAAGAAGTGATCATGGCTGTGAGTTTGAAAATCATGAGTTTGAATCTTATTTCTCACACAATGGATATAGGCACAACTTTTCTGATCCAAGGACACCTCAACAGAATGGTGTAGTTGGAAGAAGAAACAGAACCCTTCAAGAAATTGCAAGAACCATGCTCAATGAGTATGACCTGCCTATTTATTCTTGGGATGAAGATGTGAATATAGATTTTTATATTATTAATAGAGTCTTAATTAGAAATGTTGTCAAGAATACCCCATATGAACTATGGAATAATAGGAAACCAAAAGATAGTTACTTTAGAGTGTTTGGACGTAAAGTTTTATTCTCAATACAATGGATAATCTGGACAAGTTTGCTTCTTAAATTGATGAAGGAATTTTTCATGGATATTCTTTAACTAGAAAATGCTATAAAGTTATAAATAAAAGAACCAAATGTGTGGAAGAATCTGTTCACATCATTTTTGATGAAACTGATCCAAATGATCCTAAAACCTATCTTGAAAATCATGAAGAAGATTTGACTGTTCTGGACCTTAATGATAAAAATAAAGAACCTACTATAAAAATATCCAGTTCTGTATATAATCTAGAATCTGCTTCTATTGAACCCAAACATATAGATAAACATGAAATTTCTAGTCCTACCTTTACTAGATCAACTAGGATTCTAAGGAATCATCCATTAGATGCTGTTGTTGGTAATCTTGATAGAGGGACACAAACTAGAGCTTTTCTAAGAAACCAGGTTGAACATCAACATTTTCTTTCACAGCTAGAACATAAAAATGTTAATGATTATATCAATGATTTATTTTGGCTAACGTCTATGCAAGAAGATTTAAATCAATTTGAAATGACAAATGTTTTGGAATTAGTTGATAGAACCAAGGAAACTTTAACAATAGGCACTAAAAGGGTTTTTAGATTTACTAATCCTCATTTTCTAAGTCATGTTTTCAAACTTTCAAAATCTGGATATAGTTTAAAACAAGCTCCAAGAGCATGGTATGATAGGATTAGTAATTTTCTTATTTCAAAATTTTTTCCTAAAGGGATTGCTTAACCAACTATTTTTATTAAAAGAATTTCAAAATATGTTTTAAAAGTAAAAATATATGTTGATGATATTATTTTTGGATCTTCTAAACACTCGTTATGTACTAAATATCCGAAGAGTATGCAAAATGAATTTTAAATGAGTTTAATGGGAGAACTTAAATATTTTCCTAGATTTCATGTTTTTTGAAATGAAAATGGTATTATTTTGAATCAATGTAAATATACAAAGGATATTTTAAAACATTTTTGTTTGGATAGTATTAAGGAATGTGATACTCCTATGAGTACAGTCTGTAAATTGGATTCAGATGAAAATACGAAACCAGTGGGTCAAACCAATTACAGAGGTATGAATTGATGCTTAATATACCTTACTAATATTTGACCATATATTATGTTTAGTGTATTTATGTGTGAAATATTTTAATATAATCCAAAAGAATCTAATTTTATTATTGTTATAATAATTTTTAAGTATATTAAACACACTGTAAACATAAGATTGTTTTACCGAAAAGGACAATCCTTTGAGTTAATGAGTTATTTAAATACTAACTTTTCTGGTTTCATGTTAGATAGAAAAAGAACATCTGGAACATGTCATTTATTGGGAAAATCCTTAGTATATTGGTGTAGTAAGAAGCAGTATTCTATCACTTCTTCTACTGTCGAAACAGAGTATATAGCTACAGGTAGTTGCTGTGCACAAATTCTGTGGATGAAACCCACTCTTTTGGACTATAGATATGATTTTAAGCATGTTTCTATCAACTATGATAACAATAGTGCAATAAACATTTTGAAGAACCCTGTATCTCACTCTAGGACCAAACACATTGATGTAAGGCATCATTTCTTGAGAGATCATTACCAAAAGGGTGATATTACTCTTGAATTTATTGGTACCAAACATCAATTAGATGAAATTTTCACCAAACCTTTGTGTTCTGATAGGTTAAGTTACATTAGACATGAGTTGGGAATGATTAAGCTTGTTTGGTAACTACCTCACCGATGGACCTCACTGATGTGATACCTCACCGATGTGAATACCTCACTGATGTGAATACCTCACTGTTGTAAAACCTCACCGATGTAACCTCACTGATGTAACCTCACCGATGTAGCCTCACCAATGTAACCTCACCGATGGACCTCACTGATAGGAATTCTCACCGATAAACTCTACCGATGAGTGCACTATTTTAAACTTCTGTCTACTACCAGAATCTGAATTATTTTTTCTTTATTTCATTTTATTTATTTATTTTATGATTCCAAAATGATAAAAACTATGTCCTAGTGACTTCTCAATCCACCGAGCCTCAAACCCTTTACCCTCAATCCTTAGCTCCTGAAGCTCTCGAGAACCCTAAATCCCTTGAACCAGTGATGGTAAAAACTAAACTCCCTACCATCACAGATGAGACTAATGAGATGATTTCAGTGAAGCAGAAGTATGAGCCAGAAGCAAGTGGTAGTGTTGGTAGAACTAGGTCGGGTAGGCGACCAGTGAATCCTCATTTGCAGAATAGAGTTATTGTGATTGAAAAAGTGTTGTGCATTGAATGGTTGGTGCCCAGCAAGTCATTAGTTCTCCTAGTGCTGGAAGATCAAAAGTGGGTAGATTTCTTTTCGAACAACAATATTCCCTACTATTCGAAGCTAGTGAAACTAATTTATGAGTTTTTGATCTTTGAGAAATCTGAAAATGAAAAATGAGTGACTTATTTTGTGAATGGAAAGGAGATGCCTTTTTCATCTATTGATTGGGATGAATGCTTGAAGGTTCCACATGAAGGTGTATCTGGATATGTCTCAAAATCTATACCACCTACAAGTGATGTATTCGATTATGAGACTGCCATGGAGGAGCTAACCGGTGATGGAAATCAAAGACAAGTAGTGGCTACTGAAATGGATGGAGAGAATATATTTCTGTTCAAATTTGTTCAGAATGTCTTAATACCAAGGAGAGGAGACTTTGCGAATTTAAGATATCAGGATATCTATATCCTACATCTCTTAAGACATTGTGTAAAAGTGAATCTGTGAAAATTGATGATGATCCAAATGGAAGACATGACAAGGCCAAACTCAAAGACTAATACCCTATTCTTTTCCATGTTGATATTAGTGATGATCAAAGTGAAAGGGGTAGTTGAGTCTCAATATGAGACAGTGGAAGTAAAAAATAACATTTTTATCAATAATATAGTTTGAAAATTCATGAAGATAAATTGGAACCCATGGAGAGGAGAGTGGGTTAATGATGACCTGCAGGTATATGATAAATTTAATCCTGTGGATCATCCTTCAAGACCTATGGATGTGAGGGATCCAGGTCTAGGACATGATATAGAAGAACATCAGTACAATGATGAGACTGGAGAAGAAGATACTTCTATGAATGATGGAAGGGATCTAAACTTGCCTCCATGTCCTGCTGCTGAAATTTTATCTTCTAGAACGAAAGCCTTAGTATAAGAAGAGACACCTGCATATAAGGAAGACCAGCCTACCCCTGAGCATAAATAAGAAAAGGAGAATGAATCTAAAGCCTCTGATTCTGTCTGTTTAATTCGGAGTCCATTAATTGGAAGATGAGTTGTGCCTACTGATGATGTAGTATAAGAAATGGAATAAGCTGTACCAAATCAAGAGGACCCTCCAGCTGTTAAAGATAATGAATTTATAGTAGAAGATTCCCCTCAGGAAGAAAGACCCACAGAGAATTCCCTTGCAATACAAGAGACTTCACCCATTGAGGGGGATCATCAAACCAATTTTGGAAGTGTGTCAGTGGATGTTGATATTGAGGATTGCGGAGAAGACCCAAGTTTTGTGGTCTGTGGATTAGACTATCCTGATTCTTATAATGAGGCATCCCTAAATAGAAAAAAAATCAATTATTATGTTGAGTCTAAGTTTCTACATGAAGATGTGGCCAGAATGCATGACCAGGATATTTTGAAGAAATATATTTAGAACGGTTTTGTGGAAGAGACAAGGAAGATGGAAGCTTTACTAGTGTCATCAATCCAATCAATTATGACTGACTTAGTACACAAAATAGCCTCAGAAAGAGCACCTGCTGTAATTTCTAATGCTGATATGATCACTAGGGCTGACCTTGAATCCTTGAAGGATGAGATGAAAGAGTCCTTTAGTTCTTCTGTATCTAATTTGAAGCATTGTTTTGTTGAAAAGATGAGTAACTTAGAAAAATGTTTTGAACTCTCTCTCGGTTATAATTTGTCAACATTTTTGGAAGAAATAGTGGAAGATGTTACTGACTGCCATACACAAGTTTGTAGACTAGAATCAGATGTTGAATCTCTTAATAAAATTTTATCTCTTTAGACTCTTACATGAGCTCTAAATCCCAAGGAGATAAGGACTTAGCCTACGTTAAAAGTGTTGTAAGCTAGATTGTTTCAGTGTTCGAAGGTTTTAAAACTTCCATGAAAGATCTTGTTAAAACCCAGGATTCCAAAGTCCAAAATCTTATTAGTGGGTTAACCAAAAACATCAAGGAAACATTAACCTTCTCTATTGGTTTTGTTTCTTCTAAACACTCAGTGGATTTGAATCATATTCAAGCTGTGATGAAGGATGAGCTTGGTTCAGCTTCATCCAGTGGCTCTGTGGACTCATCCAACCTGAAAAAAGTTGTGATTTCTACTAGAGATTACGGTGATGAAATAATGAAGATAGTCCAAGACTATATGAGAGAAGCTTCTACCTCTCATAAAGAAGTGAAAGAAAAGGTGGACACCTATTTCCAATAGGTTTACACCAAGCATCAACTCAAAAATCACTTCAAACATCTGCTGGAGAAAATGAAGTTACCTCCTGTCAATCATGAATTCAGAGAGATAATCACCAAACTAAGGGAATTGACTCCATCCTTGGACAAATTCACAGAGAACAAGGACAACTTCATATCTTCTATGGAGGGAGGAGGGGGAAAAAATATGTATTTCATAAATTATTTGATGCCATTCCTGCATGTTGATGTTAGGCCAGTGATTGTACCTCCAGCCTTACCAGCCTCTGCCTCTACTTCTTCTCCTGTTCAGATGACTCCATCCCAAGCCATTTGAAGCCTTACACCTATGATCACTCAAAGAAATCCTCAGTACCGACTAGGCAGTGTGTCAGTGGATCATCCTCCTGTGATCATTTCTAGAATTCCTATGCCTTCACTAACATCCACACAGTCTGAATCCTCTTCTAATACAAAGGGAAAATCTCAAATTGAGGATGTGGATTGAACATGTGGCTAGGATGTTTGATAGGAATCCATTGTATTTTATTCTATCTATGTTCCTTTATACGACACATAATACAATTTACATTCTTTTCTTTTTCATTTTGTTCCTCTTATCGTTATTGTTTCCCACTTTTTGATTATCATAGAGGGGGAGAAATATTATATAAGGAAGTATCAAAGAGGAACAAATATTCTCAAATGGGGAGAAATGTTATCTATGGAAGATCTACCATGCTTTTCCCCTCTAATATCATTGCATTTAATTCCACCTCTGATACATTATGTTATATAACATATAGTTTCTCTGAGATAATTGCATTTAATGATATATCCTCTGATACAACTACTCCTTTTTTTTAAAATATAATATCATAAGTTCTGATTATCAAAAAGGGGGAGATTGTTGACCTCAGCTGTTTTGATAATCCCAATTATACTTTCATATACTTTGATAATCCCAATTAATGTTTATCTATATTAAAATCCTCTCAATTTATGATATACTATTATCAAGATGATAATAATAATAAAATAGTCCTTTAGATATGTTAATCAATGTTTATCCATGTTTTTATGAGTTCTGAAGAAATTCTTACCCAATCGGATAAGTTTTGCATAAAACAGATAAGTGTTAGTCACTAATCTGCATATAGCTAGTAATACATAGCTAACAGTACATAGTCTACTGATAGATCTTAGTCTACCGATATACAGAGTAACTGATACGCAGAGCTACTGATATGTAAAAATCTACTGGTATGCATAGAACAAGGCCACCAATGCATATAACTATCAATAGAACAAGATTACTGATAGTAGAAAATGGAGCTACCGATATGCATAAGTCTACCGATACACATAATCCCTGGAACTAAGTGAGCTACCAATACAGTCAGTCACCAATACATAGAGCTACTGACAGACCAGAGCTACCGATAGACTAGAGCTACTGATATACCAAGAGCGACTGATATACAATGTTACCGATACAGAATGAAGCTATCGATAGAATGGAGACACCGATATATAGAGCTAATGATATCAAAAGTTACCAATATAGAGTGAGTTACTGATACCAAGTGCTAACGATGCAAGGAGCTACCGATACAAGTTCAAAGAGCTACCGATAAAAGGTCACTGTTACACAAAGTCCTCCGTACACATCTACCAACAGGAGGCTACTAATGATTGACCAACTAGTCAACTATATACTCTCAATACTGTTTATTTATTAAGCTAATGGTTACATTTGATCATTTTAATGCAGTTAATGTTATTTAATAAAGTCTGTTTCCATGTCAGGGAACCATACCAAGTACCCATGAAAAAGGTAATGATTCCCATTTCGCAGAGCAAAAAGTAATAAAAGGGAATATAAAGACCTAGCTGGATAACATTGAACATGGGGTTGTGCATACAGAGAGAATCAAGGAACTAAGAAGGCACCCGAAGGATGACCAAGAAAAGGGCTCAACATCATTGAAACATGGTGCATTCGCGCAAGGCTACATCCATACTCCATGAAAACTGGACTTACATGAAGCAATTCTTTTCAATAGGAGAACACAAGATGCATTTTGAGTGAAGAAATACAACAAACACTTCACACACTCAGGATGATATGTTGAACCTTGAACCAATGAAGAAAACAATACTCTGTTTTTCAGAACAAGAACCAGAGAAGGACTCAGAAACTTTTCTGACAAACTAAACGAGTCTAGAGCTGCACTCCCAATCACTAAAGAATTTCTAAACACATTCACACTTACTTTAGTGATTCTTTCATCTACATTTCGAGCAGTGTGTGTATAATGTTTATTTTACACACACACTGTCTCCTGAGGTATGCGGGATGATTATTAAATCCTCATTCAAACTCTATTAACGCCCTTATATCCCACTATGAAGAGTGGTAGAGGTCATGTAAGACTTGGATATCTGTGAGCTGTTGTTTTTTTCCCATGTAGAACTGTGGTAGAGGTCTTTAAACCTAGACAATCTTTGCATGTTTGTTTACCCCGATCCAGGGTGTGGATCAATTTATATAAATTGTTGAGAGGACTAAGTCTCGGCTTGAGAATGAACCTCTTGGTTACCTCTGGTATTCATTTTAGTTTTAGTCATTTGTATACTATATATATTTCCTATTCTGCTGCTAACTACTTTGAAATATATATTTTTATATTACTTTGATAGTTAAATTAGCAAGTGTTTATACTTATTGTAAACCAATAAGTTAGTTTCAAAAGTCAATTTAATCATTAGATTAAATTAACTGAGACCTAATCAATATTTGAGAAACTAATTGAACAGTTACAATCTGTATAAGTTGACTGCAGTTTAACTTTGTTTTTAAATAGGGGGATTTTAAGAGAAATATTTTTAAAAGAAATTTTAATTGGAACTCAATTCACCCGCCTCTTGAGTATCCACTCCGACCGACATAAATGTTTCATGTGTGAATAATTTTTTGGTATATGGTGAAGAAATCATGTAAAATATGAAAAATAGGAAATAGTGGAAGAAATTATCAATTTAATACATAGGTATTTTTATGTAAGAGTTTTTCTTAATTCACTAAAAAACTATAACTAAATTGTCATTAGGATTGCAAGTGGTCAAATATTTTATGACGATATTGTTTGTTTTTTATGAATAAAAGTTTTTCATTATTATTGGTATCAAATCCATATATATAAAGATTATTTTTTCAGCATGAGATCAAGGAGTTCATGTTAGAATTCTTTCATGTGATCATGCATTAATTTTTATGATTATGATCATGTGTTTATAGTTTTAAGGTTGATAATAATTTAAAAATCATAGAAACTAATTTTTAGGTCTTTATGTAATGGTATTTTAATGTTATTAATAATTCTTTGGGAGACATTTTATTAGGTTAATGTAAAAGTAACCCTTAGCTATATTATGTGAGTTAATATCAATGATTATTTGGGAATAATTCTATTAAATTTTATGGATGTAATCTTACTAATATAATATAATATTTGAGGTTAATATGTTCACATAGAGATAATTGGTGATATATGGTTTATTAATTTTGGAACAATGTAATTGAAACATTGGGTATTTTTCTGAATTTTGGAGATTAATGTATTATTTATTCATATAATGTCTTATCCATTTTGGTTATTACTATAACTTTTATTCATATTCATCATTTAGATTATAATATGATAAAAAACATGGAAACTAATTGAAACACGCAACTAAATGATATAATGGAATTTATGGATTTGAAAAAAATAAAGTACATTTCCCTATGTTCCTAGTCTAGATGGTAAATGAATAACTCAACACTGTGAAAAGAATATTGAAAAAAATGTTATCATATTTTCTTTATTTCTAATAAATTTAGGGACATTTCTATACCACATTGGTTTATGGTTCTTTGGTAGTTGAATTTCTCATCAATATTCACATCATTATGATCACTATTTTTCTATCACTATATATAATTATTTGGACATTAATATTCCTCCATTTACATATATTAACTTCTTTCTATTTCCACTTTATTGGAAACATATTTATGTTTTATTTCAAATTATCTTCATATTTCCACTTCCTTATTTTCAAAAAACATGTTTAAATTACCCTATTTTACTATGTGGGTTTTCAAAAAAGTCATTTTTATATGTTAAAACATTCTTTAGTGAGATCAGGATAAAATTTCAAGGACAAAAATTATTAAAGCGGTGTATGATTCTAATATTTTAAAAGAATAATATATTTGATAGTGTACATGATGCACAACATTGAGCTTTAATGACCATGAAATATTATTATTTAAATATGATCAATGTAAATAACACATTGAATTGGTGAGTATGAATAATTTTAACTAAAATATTAAATATACTTATATAAATTTCTTACACACAAAAATGTACTCAAAAATTTATTAGGAAAAAATCATTGATATTTTAGTAGATCCATTTCATGCTTCCAAAATGTGATTTCGTCATGAAATCATTTTAAATTATTTTGGTAAGAGAATATTATAATTAATTTCTACCTATTTTAGAAATTTTATTTATATAATGGATATCATTTTAGATGTTATTATATCAAAAATATATTATGATATTAGTTTTGTAATTTTTCTGAGAATATTGATTTTTAGGTTAATATTGAAAATACAGATTTTTCAAATACAGCAAATTTTATTATATTATTATGTTGTGTAAATTAATTAAAAAACTTTAAACCATTCTTATCAAAAACATATATGTTAATTTAGTTGAATAGATTATTTTGAATTTGGGATGCCATACTTGAATTTTATGAACTAAATTATATTTTATTCAAATTTAGAAATAATTTGGGTATTTTCATTTACTACTTTGTTTGTAAGGTGTAAGTCTTATATTATGGATAAAAAATAATTTTTTTTTTTGTTATTTAATCAAAAAAATTTGTAAATTAACTTCTTACTAGATGTTAATGTGAAATAGCTTTTATGCGTAAAGCATGTGTTTTCTTAAAAACAGTTTTCCTTGTGTTTTGCATTCATATATTAAATATAATTTATGCCTCTAATATATTTTGAGTTTTATAAAATGGATTCCATATTTTCAATCATCATTTAAAAATTGGTTGAATATTTTATATTTATTTTTTTCATAATGAATAGAAATTGGCTATAAATATCTGACACCCTAGTAAGGATTAATCTGGTAATTAAGCCTAGAAACAATGTGATAATGCAATAAAAATATATCAAAAACATAAATTATTTCTATTTTATGAGTTTATTTTGACCACCTAGTTCATATATTACAGTATCAAGAATTCTTGTGCCATTAATATTTGATTATTTCCATTGTGTTGTTTTAACTAACAAGAAATTCCAAAATGTCACTCTCTATATTTAAATTTCTCTTATATGTTTGCATAGGTTTAAAAATATTTTATGAATGAATAAAATAGATTCGTTTAAATTATTTATTTATTATTACGATGGTTATTTAAATTTTTCATGTTTAGGGATGGTATAATTACCTTAAATTCTTACAAAACATTAACATAATTGTTATTCAAATAGTGGAAAAATCAACATAAATGATTTTAAAAACATCAAATGTAATTTCGTTCCCATTATTTATATTTTCACATGAATTTTATGGTCAATAATAATGTATAATATATGGTTAATGAGAATATATTATATTTCCATAACATTTTGGATTACATTAATATAAAATATATGAATAATTTAGAAAGTGATTAATGGTATTTTCTGTTATATAAAATCATATAAAATGATTTAAAATTCATAAAAATATTTTAATCAGGCCTAGAAGATGGTATATTGCCCAAAATTTAATCCCATTACAATTTTTTATCTATTTATTACCTTATAATGAAATTTATAACCCTTTTGAGTTGAAAAAGTTTTTACCATGGTTAAGGTTAAAATTAGTTTAAGAAAGTGTTAAACCCAAAGATATGTTATAAAATTCCACAAAAATATCTCTATGATTTGTTAGTTTAATATTTTTAAATTTTTAAATATCTTATAATCAAAATTTTTCCCATGTTGTTCTGCATGAACTTGAAAAGGAATTTATTATATTTAAACCCTTTACGTAATTCCAAGTGTGTCCCTTCATTAACAATAATAGGACCCCACACCCCCTCTATTATTAACACCACATTGAGCCAGATAGATCAAAATTATACCTACCTAATCCACTTATAAACATAATTAGTCAATTTCTAGCAGTTCTTGTATTATAAAAATACTATCCATATGGTCATTAATAAGATATCCAAAGGAGGCCTGACAAACAGAAGATAATCATTTTAAATGGTATCTTCCATTTTAATTATTATTTTACCTCATTGAATTATATACTTACATAAAAATATAAAAAAATATGTATCTAATATATTCATATAAGTTATTATGTTTATAGATCAACCTTATTCATATCCTTTCCCATCCTGTTGGGAATGAAATCATGGTCGTGAATGTGTGTGAACTACCACATCAACGAGGTGATATGTTTCATTTTTCCTTCCCAAATCACATGTTTGGTTATTATAATTGATTAAATGAATATATATGATATTAATTACATAATTATGATTCTATAAGTATAATATATCACTTACCTTCTTACCAAACTACCCATTATAAATTGATAGCATTTCTTGTGTGTTTGGGTGGAATACCACATCTATGAAGCAAAGTGATACATATATAATGTCCTCAATTAGAGGTTGAATACAAATCAGTATTCAATGTATAAAAATTATAATTTTTTTATGATAATTTCTTTATATATTATTGTGAAATTACCCCTTTTGATCATAGTTAATGTAACAATTCATTTTGTAGTAATGAATCTAACTTCCAAAAAACACCTTATGTGGACATAGGTAGCTAAGTAATGAAATTTGTCTTTGAAATAAATGAAACATATGGTTTAATGATAAGGTAATAAAAATAGTAATTTTTATAAAACGAGAATAGAAATATTATAACTATTTAATATGAGAATGTAATGGACATACTGAGAAATTCTGGACATGAGGTAAGGTGTTTCATAACTCAATTTCCATTAATTGGGTTATACATATACTTCATTGAATATGTTATGACAATATTATGTGTGAAATTTACTTTTATTTTATTTTATATTATTTCCACTATTTTTTTAGGTTTTTCTATGTTTTACACATAATCACCTCAATAATTTATTCTAACTATAGTGATACAATCGTTGCAAGGATTATTCTTATCAAGATTATTTCATGGAGACACATAGTTATATTTATGAGGTGTGAATAATTTACCATTAAAATTTTATATCATGAATAATTTTTAATTAATGATATTTAATGTTTCAATTCAAATTATTTCATAAAAGGGTATTTAACTAGAATGTTACCACATTTAAAGGGTTTATCATATGAAATTGTACTATGTAGGATATATGTTATGTTATACAAACTCCTTATTTTAGGAGGTGTATATATATAAAATTTGGAATGATTTTTTGTTAATATAATTATGCTCATTGTATATAATGATTCATTTGAGGTAATTTATTTCATTGGGCTCTTGATTCAAAAGATACCAAATTGGTACAAATTTATGTTACAATCTCATTTCTTCTCTGGTTTGTCTTTACTAAATTTCCACTAAGAGAAATTTTATGGAAATTTTTCTTTAAAACCCTAATATTTTATTATCTTATAGTTTTTCCAATAATTTTTAAGTATTATTACCATTTTTCTATATTAGGTTATTTAAATGATTGAGAAAATGTATTTAAATAAAATTCGACCTTAATTCCACATTGGTTGATGATCCTTTTCTTCCATGCCATGCTCTACAAAATTGTTTAATAAAAGTTCTTAACTATACATATAGTATTGTAATAACATTATTTTATCAATCTTTTATATGATTAAAAACCTTTTTCAGAAGGATTGTTTCTATAAAATTTCCAAACATGTCATTTTTTGACTTTTCACAGAAGTGTGAAAAGAATGATTTCTTTAAACTTATATAACATGAACAGATTTTCTTTCCTTCATGAACATAAATGGATCTTAAGGTTCCTTAAATATTTTATGTGGTCATATTCAAATGAAATGTCTTTCTAAATACTATATAAATTTTTAGTTAAAATTTTATCAACAGAAAATGATATTTTTTTCACATTTTTAAAGAAATTATTTGAAGGTATTTTTCTTATATGTAAATTACATTAATGATTAAAATGATTCACTAGGTTTATGAAATTGTGATATCATTCACGTAATTTCTCTAAGTGGTTTATGATAATTTTTTAATATATTTTTTTGAAAAACATTTACTTTTATGTATAAATCAACCTATTATAGTTTTGATGAAATGAAATCACCATTGTGTTTTGTTTAATCATATAGTACTTGCACATTATTGATGAAAATGGATTTGGGTAGTGAACCAAAATCCTTAATGGAATTTATAATATATTTCAAGTTTGTATTTTCTATAGCGCTCGAATGCATTGGGTAAAGATATGGAATTAACTGGATGAATGTTACTCTTAAGAGTTGACTGAGTTAACTATTATAAGTTAATCATAAGAGAAGATAGTGATTAATGAATATGAGTAGTTCCAAAGAGAATACGGAGTTAACTATTTTAAGTTACTCATATGAGATGAAAATTTTAAAGGGTGTAAGTTACTCCTAAGAGACAATGACGTTTGCAGATTATAGGTTACTCTAATGTGATATGAGAATTATCAAGGTAAGTGATTCCATGATGAATGTTTAGTCTTCCTAGATGCCTATATATTTCTTCAATTGATTATGTGAGTGTTAATCTATCCTTTACTCAATTATTATTTTAACATGGCCCATGATTGTTTCCTTATATGAATCTTTTTTTTAAATTCATTCTGTGTCTCAGTATTTATGATAGAAGTTTTATATTCATTAATTATTATCTATTATGAATATTAAATTTTATTATATTATCTTACCCTTAATCTATTCTTATGATCAATTAGAGATTCAATTGTTAATGATTATGTTTTCCCTTAATGATAGTTTGAGATAAAAAATTTTATTTTTTCGATTTCCTTGGGTTATAAATATTGCTGTTAAATGAATTATTTTGGGAATGGTTTTATGTGTAAATAATTTTTCTGACATGTTGATGATTTAATGTGAAACAACAAAAGGATGGAATAAAGGGAAAACTGTCAGTTGAAAACACGGGTTATGCTATGAAAGAATTTTTCATATTTCTTAAAAACAAAAAAAATTAAATGGTACTTGGGTATTTAAGTGATATAATATTTTCAGATGATATTTTAAATTTTTAAAGACTAAAATTGTCTCATTATTTTTTGTCTCAATGTATGAAATTCAGAAATTATGTTTTTAGAACATGATATTAGAGTTCGTGTTGGAGGATATCATAATTGTTATGAGACCAGTGTTTAAATAACCTTAAAGATTTGGAATTTTTTCATGTGAGGATAACTGAAGAGTTATGGATATGATCATAGGTTTATAATTTTAAGGTTCATTAGATGTTCAAATGTATATAAGAACTATTTTAGTTTTTATGTAATGTAATTTTAAAGTGATTAATGATATTTTGGTAGATATGTTATTAAATTTATGTAACCCCAAGGTGTATCCTATAATTTTACATGAATTTTTATTTGGGAAGAATGATATTTCATTTTGGTTATATAATATGAATGGTATAAGATAAATTTTGATGATAATATGTTTTTATTGATATCATTTAGTATATAGGGTTAATTATTAATAGAATTATTTAATTTCAAATATTGGTAATATTGCCTAATATTCAAGATTAATGAATAATTTCTTCATATAACAGTTTATCCATTTGAGGTATTATCTTTCCATGTAATAGCCATTTTGGTTTTAGTAAATGCCATTAGGAAATATTTTATTTTTTCATTATACACCATGTTCTACTAAAATTTGATTATAGTACTTCATTTATAAAAAATGCATACTGATCAGTTGGATTAAAGTATGACATAATAGTGGAAACTAATTGAAATATGCTACCAAAGGATGAACGTTCCATTATGGATTTGAATAATATAATGTATGTATATTTTCTCAAATTCTTAGTGTAATTAGTAAAGGAATTCATGAACTCTTAGAAATGAAGATTTCAAAAAAAAATATCCCATTACCTTCATTTTTGATAGAATTGTTCGTCTATTCACACGCCATTGGATTAAGGTTATGTGGTCATTAAATTTCTCATGATAATTCACATTCTTTTAATCAAATTTCTTTGTCACTATCCATCATTATTTGGACATTAATTTATTCCTCCATGTATATATTTTCAATTATCACTAATGATTTCCTTTTTGGAAACCGAGTTATGTGTTATTTCTGAAGACCTTCATATTTCTCTTTCCCTCTTTTCAAAAGGATATTTTCTTTACCCTTTTTATGCTGCGGGTTTTCAAAAATGTATTTTGAAATAATAAACCCCTGATTAAAATGATCAATTTAAAATTTAATGGAAAATATTTAAAAAGGGGGATAAATTCATAGGATAACTAATGGTATCCAATATTCCGTAAAAAGAGTTCCTACCCATGAACATAGGTATCACTCTGGAAAAACTAATACTCTATAAGAACAACACGTGTAGCGTGCTACACTAAGAAAACCCCCCAACAAAATACCAACACCTTATAAAACATTAGAACATTATAAAACCAATGCTCTCTTAATGAATCAAGGATGACGTCATAATAGGGGGCATGCTTGTCTCTAAACAAGAGAACACTAAGAGGACACTGAATATTTCTAAGAAGATTAGTCAAACCATAACTGGTCGACTTCATTTCAAAGAAGCTCAGCTTCACGTACAGATGCACTATTATTACCCAAACCATGATTCCTTCACTATCTGAGGCATCCCATGATCATTAAATCTTTACCACGGAAACTAATCCAAGACCAATTCTGTTATTCAATTTTTTCAAACATAGCCGACCAAGTTAATTTCATACATCTGTGTAATAACTGAAAAAAATTCTAGAACCGATGTGACACTCCCCACCTTAGGATTTTCCTAGTCATTGAAATTAGAGATAACCCAACTTCATAAAAGTTCTCTAGATAAAAATAACCTTAAACATATGTTTTAAATTCCTATGAGAATTTCTAAAATATGTTAATTCATTTTTAATGAATCTCAAAACCAGCCAGACTGGTGTTTCAGAACACCTTATTCATTTAGAAGACACCTAAAGCATTGGGACAAGGTTGGTTGATTTGACCACCAAGTCACTATACTATGAGGAAGAACCAAGTACATTCTTAATAAATCAAGTCTCAAATATTTCACTAAAATCAATCAGTTCATTATATCGTCTCGAATTTTTGACAGGAACTTCTTATATGAATTCACAATACATCATGGTTGTAGAAACATGATAACCATCCTTTATACAATCCATGGGTAGTCTTACCTATGTATTCAAGTATCAGGTAGTCCATATAAGATATTTAACCTAGATTCGTACTTCCCCATATGACTGTTAACATCGATGATGACATTCCAAGCTATCCATCACTACAGAAAGGAAGTGGTTCACAAGACCTACTAGGCAGATTAACATGCCCTTAGCATGTCGAACTTGTAAGAACCAATCATTATTGATGATCAAAAACATATCAAGGGTCATGGATAACATGACCATTCATCCAAAAAAGGGTGTCATAAAAAACTCCAAGAGTCCTACTAGGAAAAATAACAATTTAACGATAGCATTGATAAAAATTAAAATGATTTTCAATGGTGAATAAGATCTAGGGAACTACATACCTCTAGCCATCCCCTTATAAAACTACAATTTTCAACCAATAAGAGGCCTCGTTTACAAAATTCACATGAATCGAGAGTCTATAATTAACCCACATATGAAAAGGATACAACCTATGAAAAATTCTCACATTTATATTCTAAGGAAAATCAATGGAACATTTAAACTACAATTAATAGAGGGTTCAAAAGAAGGAAAACACTTTAGGATCCATTTTTAATTTCATTAAATTTATTCACCATCAATATTTAAACATTTCAATTATTATAAATATAACATAATAAACCAAATATAAAATAATAGAGCTTAGTACCTATTTTAATGAATGCATCAAGGAAAAACAAAATCAAACATAATTCTTATATCATTAACCATTTGTTTACATTACGTCATAATTACACAAATCATCGTAAAAAAATCATATCTAGTTATTTATGATAAGGAGACCTAAAAGGGTACCGTTAAACTAACCGAGGTACTTTATAAATCTACCCAATAGAATTTGTTTAATTATCAATGTTATGAATAACCATAATGGTCTATATCAAAAGAAATATTCCCCAAATGACCTAACTGACCTAGTTTCACATTATTGAATCAAATCACATACCTCAGAAAAGAACAACACAAATTATTTCATCTCGAAAACATATGATAGTTAAAAAACCTTCTAAAACAAGGTCATAACACACAGTCTTCTCCTAAAACTCAGACTATAATAAGGGAAGTCACCAAAAACAACTAGAGACACTACCTCTTTCCCACTGAAAATTAGGGTCTAGGTCAAGTCTCCATTTACATGTCTACTTCCCATTTAAATTCATTAAATATGCATTTACATTTATTTTCCTTCATTCTGTTATTCCAAATACTTAAGAAAGGGTTCACCACATTCCAATCCATAAGTACCCATACCACCTTATGAACCAAAATTGTGTACCCATATAATTCAAACTATAAATAATTTAAATTAATTAATTGAATCAAAAGGTGCACCACATTCCAATCAATAAGGGTTTATACTCTTTATGAACTAAAATATGGAATCACATTGGATTTCCAATACCCAATCTCTATCACAACCATAGTTATAACTATCACAGAACATATCAAAACAACTTGAAATATGTAATTCAACCTAAATGGAAATGCATAATTAATTGATTGTGAAATCAAGAAGGTTCCTAATATGGTGCATGAGATTAATACCCACATCTAATCTTGGTGAAAGATAATAGAACCCAAATTAAAATACATAATAATATCAAAACTCATGTGTGTCACCCAATGGTGGAATAAAATCAAATATAATATACCAAATCCCAATTTTTTTTATTTATATGAAATTTATGGTTTTCTTATACAAGGGTTATCTATGCTCATGAATTCCTCATTACCAAACTCAGTTTACTTCCTAAAACTATCTATTTCCTCCATGTAGTTGAGAAAACCAACTAATAAAACTCTAATAAAACATTGTAATATCCCGAACACAAATTTCACTCAATAGTTCCATGATCTCGGTTGGTCACACGACCTCAAGCACATCTCCCAGATTTCCAGAGGATGCTGACTAGCTGCGAGGAACTATTGTGTGTTTGTGGGGAAACTATGCCCTTATCTCCATCGTGTAACACTATGTAATAACCACATTAGTCAACAGTGAAATTACATACAACAAGAAAACAACAGATGAAAAAATAAGTCATAAATATATAAACAAATCTAGAAAAAATATCTTATATAGATGATGATACACTATTTTAAATCATCAAAAATAAGTACATAAAAAATTAGTGAACTATGTGTATCCAAAAAACAAAAATACCAATGAATAAAATGATAAGCCACACTATGGTACTATTCTCCCTTACTCCTAAGCATGTCACAAATCAACCTTGGAATTGTGAGTGCATGCCCCATCTCTACCTTTATCAAAATAGTATATTTTTTGTACCCAACGACTTTGGAAATAGCATGTGAGATACAATCCCAGTGGGTAGCCACACAAATATCAACACAATTCTCAACATTTCAATATAATACGATAAAGAGTTTGTAGATAAATAGGGAAGTAGTAATAGAATGTAATGATTCCCATGGCATGTAACTAATAAAACTATAATACTAAAATATCCTCTCAAGGATCGCAATAAAATATGGTCAAGATCCTATAAAAGGGAACTACTTTCAATGCATAAATATCATATCCATCCTTTCCATTCATCCAAACATGTAATACCACTATAGCCTTCCCATATATCTCGAGGTACCATATCAACCACAACCAATATATTCAACAAATGAAATCATAAATTCCACATCCATTCCATATAATCAATGTGTTATACTACAAATTGATAGATCCATGGTTTTAAAGTCCAATCCATCCTAATTGAGTCATAGGGAAATCTTGATGTAATCTCAGTTAGACACTGGTTTGTGTCATCAGAGCATGTCAACCAAACATATCCTATGTGAGTCCAAGCAAGCTAGATCTGAGTTATATCACGACTAAATAATCAAATGGAATCATGACACATGGAGAATAATCTATCAAAGGATTCCACTACCACATAAATAACCATGTAATAATATCCAAGGAATCTAAGAATAATTCATTATTCTAAGCAATTTACAATTTCACTCAATGTGAGTCTACCCACTAATATAACCAATAATAATTCAGTTTTATCTCAGGAGTCTACCCTCTCATATATCACAACAAATATTCAAAGTAAACCAATGAGTATAACCCCTCATGATTTTCAATTCACAATTCAACACAACACATGATTTTACACATTCATTTCCACATTTTCCAAATTAACCATTTAATAAATTCTATATCAATACAACCTATTTAATATCTAAATATTATGTATAACATGGAAATGATGTTGATAATAATTGGAGAAAGCATCACATTCAATGTAATTAATATTAACGCTTCTACTAACTAGGAAAGCATGATAACACATTCCATATATGGTTAATAATACATAACAAGGCCAGTTAACCTGGAAAAACTCATTGGTATCCTTGATTGGGGAAACCACCACCAATGATTTTAAAATTAAACTAATGGTTTGTTTGGAACCAATTATTTGGTGGGAAATGAAATGAAACCAGAGGATGGAAATCCCTTTCCTGTGTTTGGTGAGATAACGGTCATTAGAAAGAAACAATGGATGAGGGAAACTGCGAGAAACGATTTCCTCCGCACTATTGTTACAATCAACCCAAAATTATTGTGATTCAGAATGAAAAGAGCTGGACGTGTGATGTTTTTTTTTGAAATTTCCTATCATACCCCGATATATTTTTTATTTTATTTAATATTTAATAAAATCAATATTCATATAAATTATCATTTTTGTGATTATTAATAATTACAATTATTATTTTCATGCGTATATCAATGTTTTGTTAAACGTAATTTGTAAATAATTTAGATTATTGTTAATTTTGATTATAGTTTATTTTGATTATTAATAATTTCAATTATCTTAAATTAATAATTTATATAAAAAATTTATAAAAAATTTGAGTTAATATTTTTGAATTAATATTTATTTTGAATTAATGATATTTTTGAATTAATAATATTTAGCTAAATTTGGTGACATGAAAAATAATGATTGATTAAAATAAGAAATGTTGATTATATAATTTACAACATATAAAAATAAAAAATAAATCATTGAAAATATATTTTTCAAAATTAAATGTCTATATAATTGACAAGATATAATAATCAATGATTCAATTTATAATTATAATATATTTTTATTTAGAATAACTAATTATTGAAAAATTATATTTTTTAAAAACATTACCCAAACCCATCTGAATTAATAATTGGGGAATAATATCAAATTTAATTTTGTTATATATATATTTAAAATTTTATTTATATAAATATATTTATAAATATATAAATATATATATAATATTGAAAATTTCTATATAGCTATAAATTTATTTTATATATATATATTCATGAATGAGTATTTATAAAATTATAAATAAATAAATATATATAAATACATATATTTATAATAAATATATTTATTTATTTGAAAATCAAAGATACAATTTAAAATCATAATATTTTTTTATTTGGAATAATTGAGTATTGGAAATCGATATTGTTCTAATAAGGGTTATTTTCATACTATTTTCAAAAAATTTCTTTTATTTTCTTTTAAAAGTTGTCACCAAACTAGATGGAGAGAAATTACAATCATTTCTTTTAATTTACAAAACTTTGTTTCCAAACAAAATGAAGAGAAGTGAAAATCATTTCATTTCATTTCTTTTCTTTTATGAGTTAGTAAATCATTTCAATTCGTATACTAAAACATAACAAACATAGGCTAAGGGAACTTTTAATAGGTCCAAATTCATCTAATTCAGTTAATCTATTCTATTTTAGGGTTGTGTCAGAATGTATGGTGGGCGACACCATGTTAGGTAGCCATATAAAGCTCAAAAGCTCAATGAAATTATATAGACCACCAAACATAGCTAAGTAGTAGAGTTATCATCCATTACCAACTCCTAGTTTTACTTATATTGGGAGAAAAATGAATAATGGGTGATGAACCTTAAATTATGGAAAATCATATTTCACCTAAATAGTGTCATCGGTAGGATGTAAAATGGTGAAACTCTAAAATGGAATTGAGTCAACAAAGATGCGGAACTAACAAGATGTTTTGGAAATGAAATTGAGGTCACACAATGATTTTTCCTCAAATATAAAGATTACCTTCCAACATAGCTTCATAATGAATCATTTTCTATGTGGGAGAGAAAATGATATATTTAGGATAAAATGATTTGATTTAATTTAAATATATAAAATTTTCTAAATTAATAGGGATTTTATATTTTCAGTGCATGGTTTAACACATTTTTCTCCAAACTACATGGTTAGCTATAGGATAAGGGTTCCCACATGGTTACCTCACACAGTTTAACTAACCGTGTGGAAATCGTGCAAACAAATGTCAAAATTTTGGACATGCCCCCTTGTCCATTCTTCCTAAATTACATAGTTTGGACTATTAGTGTAGCATGTATATCCCTATTATCCATCATTGCACGGTTTTATCTAAACATGTAGCCTACCCCACAAAATTTTAACTAACAATGTGACACAATTATTTAACCCTAAAACATGTGTTTTGGGATCCATGCCAGCCCCAGACACCCCTAAAAACCCCATAATCAAATTGGGTACCTACAATAGGCCATATTTAAACATCTAACCCAAAGGAAAATGGATATGTACCTCATATTAAAACCTATGTTCTTTTGTTTTAATAATTTTAAAAGATAATTAAATATTGTTGAAAATGAACTTAAATAATAATTGGATAATATAATAGAACAATATTGAGAAAATTTTATAGAACGCAAACATGGAAGAAATATTTCAATGACCAAAGTTGAAAAAAGATGAATTTTCTTAAAAGCATTTCCTCAAATGATTTATGTATCAAATAATGGAATATATTGAAGGAAAACATAGAAATCCCAAAAAAGCATTAGTGAAGAAAATATATGGATTTTAAGAAATAAATAGCAAATAATTCCCTGAATTAAAATTTAATCATATGAAATCATGAATAAATCATTTTCTTGGATTTTTTATTGATTGGACACATTCCTACCTCCTGTATAATAAATATATATTATTTATTTAAAATTTTAAAAACATTTTTAGGCTTATTTAATAATTATTATCCCATTTATTTCATTTATTCCCATGTTATATATAGTTACTGAATCTGTTGGGTTCATGTATAACATTTTTGGATTTTCTATTCATAATCTTTAAACATCCTCTGTAGAGACCCGAAGCCTGACGTACATTGACATTACATTACATTTGCGGAATACTTAGTACATAGCAAAAACGCACACACAAGGATCGTAATAGTTTAGTGTCTTTGGAAACTCAGAACGTAATCTTCTAATCTTGGTGAAAGATCTTCAACATCTCCTATAAAGATCTTCCCTTTTTTTTACCTAAAACCTTTCTTTATATCCTGGGGAAAAGAAAACATAAAAGGGTGAGCTCAAATGCTCAGTAAGGGTAAACAAAATAAATATCAATCACATCGTATTCATAAGAACATAATATTTTGGAAATCTTAACCTGCAAAAGAGAGCATAATATCTTAACATGGAACAAATCATAGAAGTGAAAATGAGATCCCCATAATCATAACATAAAACTTGAAACTTTGTGGCATGCACACATAATCATGGAAAATCATTTCTTGTTAGTCATGACTCATTGCCAAGACTATCTTAGTGGACAAAGTCCCTTTCTGAACCGAGTTCACTCCTCGTTTCAGTCCTGTATCACTGAACCGAAATAACCTTCCGTTCCAGCCATGTCTATCTCATGAGATATAAAATCTTTACCCAATGCATTAGAGGGAGATATAGGTCCCACCCATCTTATAATGAATCCTTTCTTATGTGTGCCACATAATCATAAATCATACATCATCGCATAACCCATGTAATAAAAATGGGATTCTTAAACAACATGACATCATAAAACAATTCATATAAGATAAAGGAATTCATAAAAATGTTTCCATCACAACATAATCAAATCCATATAATAATAGGGATAAAAACAGAACCCTTTTATTATCTTAGATGGAAAATAATTTTGATAAAATACTTGAACTCCATTCTTGAGGAAAATATCCTTTCTACTTCAAAAACATTTTTCCTTTCATAACATGTCATACAACTTTAAAATAAAAGAAGTTGATTAAAAATAAACTTGAAAACTTGTAAAGGAAGTTTCTTGGAAATAATGTTTTAAAAATCCATTCATGCCGTATAAGTTAAAAAAACATTCTTCGTACATTTGTCGGAAAAGTCAAAAAGTACCTCGTACGAAAAAACGACAAAAGATTCCTTTCATATCTTTTACTAAAAACTCAAAGAAGGGTAAAATTGGATATAAACTATTTTAGAAGGATGGAAATAATATTACATATTGAGGGAACATGGATGTGGATGATAAAATACACCCCAGTAATTACCAAAGTAAAAACAATCTCGGATAAAAGTGAGATTGTGATATTTCCCTTACCTTAGGTCCGATTTGCATCGTATGTGTCCGAACCTCCTGTATAATGATTTAAATAATGTCATTGACTTATTACAGAATCATATTCATTGTTATGATATCATATATGGTTCACTTATGACATTATATTACCCGTTCTTTTGTAAATTCCATGTTAAAGAAGCGTTTTGGGTAAAATCGTTTCATTTATCGTAGGTGTTTTGACTTTTTGTTCTTGACATTATTATTACTTATATCATGATTTACTTACATCCAGAATATAAAATATGATTTATATATCATATATATTCAGTATATATATATATATAATAGATAGATAAATGAAATGAAAAACACCGTTCATGGAGACGGTAGTCCGTACGTACGCATGAACGCTGTTTTTCTTTCTTTATTGTCTTGAATGGAAGTAAGTAGATGACATACATATATATATACATAAATCCAGTATCATTATTATGTCATATATTTCATTAGTACTTATTATATATACTTTATAATCATTCATGAATGGTTAATCATTAAGAATGAATCTCATCGCGTCGTGGAGACGGTATTCCGTACGTACACACGAGCGATGATATCATTTCCATAATTATTGAATTGAATTGGAGTGGATTATACAATATATCAGAATCAATATGATGTTGTAATAACTATGTATAGTTATTCTTTACACCATTATACCCATCCATGTAAGGTGGTGGTGGAAAATAGATTACACCACGGCGTGGAGACGGTATTCCGTACGTACGCACGTGCGGTGATTTCTTTTTCCGTAGGATGGATAGATGGTGAAATAGGGTTGTTTCATACTTATAATAACATATCAGTATATGAGTGATACTGATGATATTAATTCATAATGAAACAACCTAAGAAGAAGAAGTGGAAGAAGAAATAAAGATGAAAGAATTGGTAACGGTAATTACCTCTTCTTTGAAGCGCCTCTTTGAGACCTCCTCTTAGGGCACTAAAATTGGTCTTTGAGGAAGACCAGAACCTCTAGGATGTTTCTAGGGAAGTGGAGAAGAGATTTTGGCAGGGGTTGTCCGAGCTTGAGTGCTCAAATTGGTGTGAGGAGGAGGGGGAGGAGGTGTCCTTTTATAAGGGAGGAGAGGGGCACCTTAGGAATATCTCAAAATATTATTTTATTATAAAGTCAAGTTCGGTTTTAATTAGCTCCAAATTGATTTATTTCGAGGCTAAGGTGGGGATGGGTCGAAATCCTCTCATCCAATAGAATTTATACAAGTTTAGGTTCTTATTTTAACCTTATCAATTAGATTGAACTCTAAGTTAAATAATTTAACTTTTACCGTGTCTTTTTGTTTTCTTTCACTATATGATTAATACACTTACTATAACATGCCAAACGAACCCCAAATTGTTTATTATTAATATATATATCCTTATCTAAGTCATTTGGCCGAACCTTAGATTTTTTGGAATAAAATAACAATTAATAATATAATATTTGATTTAAAAACTATTTTGTGTCAATTTTGACACTATTTGATATATGATTTTTGTGAAAGTCATAACAGAATTATATGTTCGAAACAAGTTGATTAAATCAACACTAATATATCATAGTAACCTAGAAAATTAGTGTAATTCATAAAAAGTATCAAATTACATTCATTTGAGTATTTATAACATCAATTATGTTAATATTTCCTTAAAAGGGTAATTACTGCATCATCGTTGTGTCATAAATAAATTAATTTATTTAAAGTCTAAAAATTATAAATAAAATATCATTATATAGAAAATATTTTTAGCTTTCTAATGAATATTTATAGTCGAATTTATCTTATGTATAACCCCATATTAAAAATGTTTTAGTGAATAAACTTTGATTTTAACTCTTTTAACTCTTCTTTGAATTAAATAATAATAAATGTCCTAATCTAATCCAAGTGGGCCTAAATGGTCATATTTTATTCCTAAGCTTGTTTTTGGTCGAATTACACTTGTCCAATAGAATTAGGACATGTGTTAGGATAATAGTAATATCATATTTACCCTTAGTTACCCTATTTACTATTAACTGCGGTAAAAAAAAGTAAAAAGTTACTATTCACCAAAAAATTATTTTTATCTCATTGAACCACATTTTACTTACTGATATCAACCGTGTCTCTCGGATTTTTGAAATTCCATTCACAGAAGCGGTAAAATTAAGTTTTATGAAAAATTCAGTTTTTTAACTACCACTTAGTAGTTTCACTATTCATCAAAAAATGAAGGTTTTCAGAAAAATGCCAAAATTTCATCCTAAGCTATATTTCATATTCCGAATTCAAAAATGAAGTCTATTTTACCAAATTCATAACATAGAAGTTGCATTAATTAATTTTACAATTAAATCCCGCTGTTAAAACAAATAGCGTGTTTTTAAGAAACAATATCTATCAAAAGATTGACACTTGTTTATGTCTGGTTTAAATGTGCAATTACATCCAATGACCAACATTGTATTAAATTGTAAAAATATATTCTAAATATACTTTAAAACTACTCCAATTAATAATTTATCACTATTAATTATTTCGATTAAAAAAGTTGTTTTTTAATTATAATTTAGTAATTTTCACTATTCATCAGAATATGAAAGTTATCCGAAATGTACAGAAATTTCACCTTAGGATAAATTCGATACTCCGAATCCAAAAATGAAGTTCATTTTGAAGAATAAGATTTACAGAATTTTAAAAAGTGGTTATTACTATTCATACCGGCTAGTTTTAATAATATTTTAATAGCATATCGTTGTTTAGTGAAACTCAGTATTGCGTATTACACACGCTATCGAGGAAGGTCGCGATTGCGTGTAATGCAAGGCAAGTGAAGGATGCGTGTTGTGCAAGCTCCTTTTGGTGTAGCGTACAACACAAGACATTAATAAAATTAAAAAGAATATTTTTTATAAAATCTTGGGCTGTTACATTCTACCCCCCTTAAAATGAATTTCGCCCTCGAAATTCGTCGGGGTTATAAATGGTTTACTATTTGAAAGTTTCTTTAATAGAAACCCACATCGTAAAAAGGAATATCAAAACCAATCTTTAAAAACAAAAGTATGAAACGTAACGGTTACCCAAATAAACTAATCATTGGGTTTCCACATAGGTGAAAATATGGATATGGAAGAGAAATCTAACCATCATGTTCTGATGGAGAGTGGTAGAGAACATGGCTATGGAAAAGACAATAATCACAAATCCATAAATTTGTGATGATCTAAGGTACCATTCGATTCATCAGGTATAAGATCACTAGGACAACATTTTTGGTTTTCAAGATCATTTCCCTAAAGTTGAGAATTGGAATAAATACTTTCTTTATTTTGGTGAAATCTCACTATTGTTCGTGCCTAGAACAATTTTCACTTCATCTCTTAAATAAATGAAGTTGAATTTGTTATTCGTGAAGTGTTAGAAGATCATGTGATAGAATGACGGGTCATTCCATCTATCTCAAACAAAAGGTTAGCAAAAATTATATACATAAGTTGATCTATAGTGAGATTAATCATATATAGTTCCTAAAATGGACTTATACTTCATATATCATACTGCTTAATATAATAAAACTAGTTTCTACTAAACAGGGATTTCCTGTAGGCCAGTGGTAGGCGATAAAGGCCAGTCGCACTTCGGTTGTGGGTTCGATTCCCACAGCCTTGTCCGAAGCGATGGGCTGTCGCCCGTCCTGTATGTTGTGCTTTTTCTAAAACTATAACATCCCATAAATAATATCGAAAAAACTTCAATCCTTAAACAATACTAACTTTTGTCCAACATAATCCATTCCAATCATTAGGATTATTCATAATACTGCAGTCCACTCTCATAACATAGTGAAAATGTTTACCAGAGATTTAACACCATCGTCGATCCCCATATATCATAAGATATGTTTTGTTGGTCACATTCAAAGTCCGTAATCATGTATTCTCTTGAATACCTTAGTGAAAACATGAATTCAGTTAAAAGTTAATACTTTCCACATACCAAAATCCTCAAAATTCTATATACTCAAACCATGATATCACTTAGTCCTTATATCAATCATGAGCTCATGAATACTGTTAAAAATTTCATTTTCTCATTTTCCCTTCGTTATGCGCATATCATCTTATTTCCAAAAATATCTCAATCACATTGAATACCACATTAGACCAATACATAAATATTTCAATACACCATAAAAGTACCTCAACAACATTATTCTTGAATACCAATACATAAACACTTCAGTCCATCCACTTCAATGATTGTCCTGGAAGAAGTCCTTCCTTGATTTAGAAGTAACTTTTTAGGTCAGGGCATTGAGTTGGGTAATGCCCATGTTCTCCACAAATAAGACATTGAACTCCATAACAGTCTGTCACTCTATGACCCTTTTCTCCACACAGATAACATTGGTCCCCCCATTTAAGGTATTCCTCAAGGTTCTTCTTCCCTTCTTTAGAAATCTCAATCTTCCTTTCTTTATGCTCCTCAACATGCGAACATGCATAATAGTTTATCTTCCTCTTCTTTGATGAATTAGGCATACCACTAAATTTCACCTTGTTAATCATATATCGCGATGACTGATTTGGAATAATCACAAGATCTTTCTCTCTTGGAATTACACAATTGTTTTGCTCATAGTCACCAATTTGTCCATTGGATTCAATGTTAACCAAATTCCTTATGGTTCCCTCCATTAACTAAAACACAAAAAGAATCTTGTGAGAGGCAAAAATCATGCTAGAGAAAACAACAAAATAAAGGGGGAGTACCTTCAATATCTAACATCTTAGGTTAAATTCTATGATCGTTACCGTAGTTCTAGGACTATATCCTATATGTATACTTATCCTCAGGGACATCCCTAGACATACCTTAGAAATATCTCTAGGGATCTCACTAAAGTTCTCGCATCCTAGTTTCCAAAGGTTGACTAAACCTCCCTCTGATACCAACTGTAGATACCCGAATCCTGACGTACATTGACATTACATTACATTTGCGGAATACATAGTACATAGCAAAAACGCACACACAAGGATCATAATAGTTTAGTGTCTTTGGAAACTCGGAACATAATCTTCTAATCGTGGTGAAAGATCTTCAACATCTCCTATAAAGATCTTCCCTTTTTTTTACCTAAAACCTTTCTTTATATCCTGGGGAAAAGAAATCATAAAAGGGTGAGCTCAAATGCTCAGTAAGGGTAAACAAAAGAAATATCAATCACATCGTATTCATCAGAACATAACATTTTGGAAATCTTAACCTGCAAAAGAGAGCATAATATCTTAACATGGAACAAATCATAGAAGTGAAAATGAGATCCCCATAATCATAACATAAAACTTGAAACTTTGTGGCATGCACACATAATCATGGAAAATCATTTCTTGTTAGTCATGACTCATTACCATGACTATCTTAGTGGACAAAGTCCCTTTCTGAACCGAGTTCACTCCTCGTTTCAGTCCTGTATCACTGAACTGAAATAACCTTCCGTTCCAGCCATGTCTATCTCATGAGATATAAAAACTTTACCCAATGCATTGGAGGGAGATATAGGTCCCACCCATCTTATAATGAATCCTTTCTTATGTGTGCCACATAATCATAAATCATACATCATCGCATAACCCATGTAATAAAAATGGGATTCTTAAACAACATGACATCATAAAACAATTCATATAAGATAAAGGAATTCATAAAAATTTTTCCATCACAACATAATTAAATCCATGTAATAATAGGGATAAAAACAGAACCCTTTTATTATCTTAGATGGAAAATAATTTTGATAAAATACTTGAACTCCATTCTTGAGGAAAATATCCTTTCTACTTGAAATTTTTTTTCCTTTCATAACATGTCATACAACTTTAAAATAAAAGAAGTTGATTAAAAATAAACTTGAAAACTTGTAAAGGATGTTTCTTGGAAATAATGTTTTAAAAATCCATTCATGCCGTATAAGTTAAAAAAAACATTCTTCGTACTTTTGTCGGAAAAGTCAAAAAGTACCTCGTACGAAAAAACGACAAAAGATTCCTTTCATATCTTTTACTAAAAAATCAAAGAAGGGTAAAATTGGATATAAACTATTTTAGAAGGATGGAAATAATATTACATATTGAGGGAACATGGATGTGGATGATAAAATACACCCCAGTAATTACCAAAGTAAAAACAATCTCGGATAAAAGTGAGATTGTGATATTTCCCTTACCTTAGGTCCGACTTGCTTCGTATGTGTCCGAACCTCCTGTATAATTATTTAAATAATGTCATTGACTTATTACAGAATCATATTCATTGTTATTATATCATATATGGTTCACTTATGACATTATATTACCCTTTCTTTTGTAAATTCCATGTTAAAGAAGCGTTTTGGGTAAAATCGTTTCATTTATCGTAGGTGTTTTGACTTTTTGTTCTTGACATTATTATTACTTATATCATGATTTACTTACATCCAGAATAAAAAATATGATTTATATATCATATATATTCAGTATATATATATATATAATAGATAGATAAATGAAATGAAAAACACCGTTCATGGAGACGGTAGTACGTACGTACGCATGAACGCTGTTTTTCTTTCTTTATTGTCTTGAATGGAAGTAAGTAGATGACATACATATATATATACATAAATACAATATCATTATTATGTCATATATTTCATTAGTACTTATTATATATACTTTATAATCATTCATGAATGGTTAATCATTAAGAATGAATCTCATCGCGTCGTGGAGACGGTATTCCGTACGTACGCACGAGCGATGATATCATTTCCATAATTATTGAATTGAATTGGAGTGGATTATACAATATATCAGAATCAATATGATGTTGTAATAACTATGTATAGTTATTCTTTACACCATTATACCCATCCATGTAAGGTGGTGGTGGAAAATAGATTACACCACGGCGTGGAGATGGTATTCCGTACGTACGCACGCGCGGTGATTTCTTTTTCCGTAGGATGGATAGATGGTGAAATAGGGTTGTTTCATACTTATAATAACATATCAGTATATGAGTGATACTGATGTTATTACTTCATAATGAAACAACCTAAGAAGAAGAAGTGGAAGAAGAAATAAAGATGAAAGAATTGGTAACGGTAATTACCTCTTCTTTGAAGCGCCTCTTTGAGACATCCTCTTAGGGCACTAAAATTGGTCTTTGAGGAAGACCAGAACCTCTAGGATGTTTCTAGGGAAGTGGAGAAGAGATTTTGGCAGGGGTTGGCCGAGCATGAGTGCTCAAATTGGTGTGAGGAGGAGGGGGAGGAGGTGTCCTTTTATAAGGGAGGAGAGGGGCACCTTAGGAATATCTCAAAATATTATTTTATTATAAAGTCAAGTTCGGTTTTAATTAGCTCCAAATTGATTTATTTCGAGGATAAGGTGGGGATGGGTCGAAATCCTCTCATCCAATAGAATTTAGACAAGTTTAGGTTCTTATTTTAACCTTATCAATTATATTTAACTCTAAGTTAAATAATTTAACTTTTACCGTGTCTTTTTGTTTTCTTTCACTATATGATTAATAAACTTACTATAACATGCCAAACTAACAACAAATTGTTTATTATTAATATATATATCATTATCTAAGTCATTTGGCCGAACCTTAGATTTTTTGGAATAAAATAACAATTAATAATATAATATTTGATTTAAAAACTATTTTGTGTCAATTTTGACACTATTTGATATATGATTTTTGTGAAAGTCATAACAGAATTATATGTTCGAACCAAGTTGATTAAATCAACATTAATATATCATAGTAACCTAGAAAATTAGTGGAATTCATAAAAAGTCTCAAATTACATTCATTTGAGTATTTATAACATCAATTATGTTAATATTTCCTTAAAAGGGTAATTACTGCATCATCGTTGTGTCATAAATAAATTAATTTATTTAAAGTATAAAAATTATAAATAAAATATCATTATATAGGAAATATTTTTAGCTTTCTAATGAATATTTATAGTCTAATTTATGTTATGTATAACCCCATATTAAAAATGTTTTAGTGAATAAACTTTGATTTTAACTCTTTTAACTCTTCTTTGAATTAAATAATAATAAATGTCCTAATCTAATCCAAGTGGGCCTAAATGGTCATATTTTATTCCTAAGCTTGTTTTTGGTCGAATTACACTTGTCCAATAGAATTAGGACATGTGTTAGGATAATAGTAATATCATATTTACCCTTAGTTACCCTATTTACTATTAACTGCGGTTAAAAAAAAGTAAAAAGTTATTATTCACCAAAAAATTATTTTTATCTCATTGAACCACATTTTACTTACTGATATCAACCGTGTCTCTCGGATTTTTGAAATTTCATTCACAGTAGCGGTAAAATTAAGTTTTATGAAAAATTCAGTTTTTTAACTACCACTTTGTAGTTTCACTATTCATCAAAAAATGAAGGTTTTCAGAAAAATGCCAAAATTTCATCCTAAGCTATATTTCATATTCCGAATTCAAAAATGAAGTCTATTTTACCAAATTCATAATATAGAAGTTGCATTAATTAATTTTATAATTAAATCCCGCTGTTAAAACAAATAGCGTGTTTTTAAGAAACAATATCTATCAAAAGATTGACACTTGTTTATGTCTGGTTTAAATGTGCAATTACATCCAATGACCAACATTGTATTAAATTGTAAAAATATATTCTAAATATACTTTAAAACTACTCCAATTAATAATTTATCACTATTAATTATTTCGATTAAAAAAGTTGTTTTTTAATTATAATTTAGTAATTTTCACTATTCATCAGAATATGAAAGTTATCCGAAATGTACCAAAATTTCACCTTAGGCTAAATTCGATACTCCGAATCCAAAAATGAAGTTCATTTTGAAGAATAAGATTTACAGAATTTTAAAAAGTGGTTATTACTATTCATATCGGCTAGTTTTAATAATATTTTAATAGCATATCGTTGTTTAGTGAAACACGGTATTGCGTATTACACACGCTATCGAGGAAGGTCGCGATTGCGTGTAATGCAAGGCAAGTCAAGGATGCGTGTTGTGCGGGCTCCTTTTGGTGTAGCGTACAACACAAGACATTAATAAAATTAAAAAGAATATTTTTTATAAAATCTTGGGCTTTTACATTCTACCCCCCTTAAAATGAATTTCGCCCTCGAAATTCGTCGGGGTTATAAATGGTTTACTATTTGAAAGTTTCTTTAATAGAAACACACATCGTAAAAAGGAATATCAAAACCAATCTTTAAAAACAAAAGTATGAAATGTAACGGTTACCCAAATAAACTAATCATTGGGTTTCCACATAGGTGAAAATATGGATATGGAAGAGAAATCTAACCATCATGTTCTGATGGAGAGTGGTAGAGAACATGGCTATGGAAAAGCCAATAATCACAAATCCATAAAATTGTGACGATCTGAGGTACCATTCGATTCATCAGGTATAAGATCACTAGGACAACATTTTTTGTTTTCAAGATCATTTCCCTAAATTTGAGAATTGGAATAAATACTTTCTTTATTTTGGTACAATCTCACTATTGTTCGTGCCTAGAACAATTTTCACTTCATCTTTTAAATAAATGAAGTTGAATTTGTTATTCGTGAAGTGTTAGCAGATCATGTGATAGAATGACGGGTCAATCCATCTATCTCAAACAAAAGGTTAGCAAAAATAATATACATAAGTCGATCTATAGTGAGATTAATCATATATAGTTCCTAAAATGGACTTATACTTCATATATCATACTGCTTAATATAATAAAACTAGTTTCTACTAAACAAGGACTTCCTGTAGGCCAGTGGTAGGCGATAAAGGCCAGTCGCACTTCGGTTGTGGGTTCGATTCCCACAGCCTTGTCCGAAGCGATGGGCTGTCGCCCATCCTGCAGGTTGTGCTTTTTCTAAAACTATAACATCCCATAAATAATATCGAAAAAACTTCTATCCTTAAACAATACTAACTTTTGTCCAACATAATCCATTCCAATCTTTAGGATTATCCATAATACTGCAGTCCACTCTCATAACATAGTGAAAATGTTTACCAGAGATTTAACAGCATCGTCGATCCCCATATATCATAAGATATGTTTTGTCGGTCACATTCAAAGTCCTTAATCATGTATTCCCTTAATTACCTTAGTGAAAACATGAATTCAGTTAAAAGTTAATACTTTCCACATACCAAAATCCTCAAAATTCTATATACTCAAACCATGATATCACTTAGTCCTTATATCAATCATGAGCTCATGAATACTGTTAAACATTTCATTTTCTCATTTTCCCTTCGTTATGCGCATATCATCTTATTTCCAAAAATATCTCAATCACTTTGAATACCACATTAGACCAATACATAAATATTTCAATACACCATAAAAGTACCTCAACAACATTATTCTTGAATACCAATACATAAACACTTCAGTCCATCCACTTCAATGATTGTCCTGGAAGAAGTCCTTCCTTGATTTAGAAGTAACTTTTTAGGTCAGGGCATTGAGTTGGGTAATGCCCATGTTCTCCACAAATAAGACATTGAACTCCATAACAGTCTGTCACTCTATGACCCTTTTCTCCACACAGATAACATTGGTCCCTCCATTTGAGGTATTCCTCAAGGTTCTTCTTCCCTTCTTTAGAAATGTCAATCTTCCTTTCTTTATGCTCCTCAACATGCGAACATGCATAATAGTTTATCTTCCTCTTCTTTGATGAATTAGGCATACCACTAAATTTCACCATGTTAATCATATATCGCGATGACTGATTTGGAATAATCACAAGATCTTTCTCTCTAGGAATTACACAATTGTTTTGCTCATAGTCACTAATTTGTCCATTGGATTCAATGTTAACCGAATTCCTTATGGTTCCCTCCATTAACTAAAACACAAAAAGAATCTTGTGAGAGGCAAAAATCATGCTAGAGAAAACAACAAAATAAAGGGGGAGTACCTTCAATATCTAACATCTTATGTTAAATTCTAAGATCGTTACCGTAGTTCTAGGACTATATCCTATATGTATACTTATCCTTAGGGACATCCCTAGACATACCTTAGAAATATCTCTAGGGATCTCACTAAAGTTCTCGCATCCTAGTTTCCAAAGGTTGACTAAACCTCCCTCTGATACCAACTGTAGAGACCCGAAGCCTGACGTACATTGACATTACATTACATTTGCGGAATACTTAGTACATAGCAAAAACGCACACACAAGGATCGTAATAGTTTAGTGTCTTTGGAAACTCGGAACGTAATCTTCTAATCGCGGTGAAAGATCTTCAACATCTCCTATAAAGATCTTCCCTTTTTTTACCTAAAACCTTTCTTTATATCCTGGGGAAAAGAAAACATAAAAGGGTGAGCTCAAATGCTCAGTAAGGGTAAACAAAAGAAATATCAATCACATCGTATTCATAAGAACATAACATTTTGGAAATCTTAACCTGCAAAAGAGAGAATAATATCTTAACATGGAACAAATCATAGAAGTGAAAATGAGATCCCCATAATCATAATATAAAACTTGAAACTTTGTGGCATGCACACATAATCATGGAAAATCATTTCTTGTTAGTCATGACTCATTGCCAAGACTATCTTAGTGGACAAAGTCCCTTTCTGAACCGAGTTCACTCCTCGTTTCAGTCCTGTATCACTGAACCGAAATAACCTTCCGTTCCAGCCATGTCTATCTCATGAGATATAAAATCTTTACCCAATGCATTGGATGGAGATATAGGTCCCACCCATCTTATAATGAATCCTTTCTTATGTGTGCCACATAATCATAAATCATACATCATCGCATAACCCATGTAATAAAAATGGGATTCTTAAACAAAATGACATCATAAAACAATTCATATAAGATAAAGGAATTCATAAAAATGTTTCCATCACAACATAATCAAATCCATGTAATAATAGGGATAAAAACAGAACCCTTTTATTATCTTAGATGGAAAATAATTTTGATAAAATACTTGAACTCCATTCTTGAGGAAAATATCCTTTCTACTTCAAATTTTTTTTCCTTTCATAACATGTCATACAACTTTAAAATAAAAGAAGTTGATTAAAAATAAACTTGAAAACTTGTAAAGGAAGTTTCTTGGAAATAATGTTTTAAAAATCCATTCATGCCGTATAAGTTAAAAAAAACATTCTTCGTACTTTTGTCGGAAAAGTCAAAAAGTACCTCGTACGAAAAAACGACAAAAGATTCCTTTCATATCTTTTACTAAAAACTCAAAGAAGGGTAAAATTGGATATAAACTATTTTATAAGGATGGAAATAATATTACATATTGAGGGAACATGGATGTGGATGATAAAATACACCCCAGTAATTACCAAAGTAAAAACAATCTTGGATAAAAGTGAGATTGTGATATTTCCCTTACCTTAGGTCCGATTTGCTTCGTATGTGTCCGAACCTCCTGTATAATGATTTAAATAATGTCATTGACTTATTACAGAATCATATTCATTGTTATGATATCATATATGGTTCACTTATGACATTATATTACCCGTTCTTTTGTAAATTCCATGTTAAAGAAGCGTTTTGGGTAAAATCGTTTCATTTATCGTAGGTGTTTTGACTTTTTGTTCTTGACATTATTATTACTTATATCATGATTTACTTACATCCAGAATATAAAATATGATTTATATATCATATATATTCAGTATATATATATATATATAATAGATAGATAAATGAAATGAAAAACACCGTTCATGGAGACGGTAGTCCGTACGTATGCATGAACGCTGTTTTTCTTTCATTATTGTCTTGAATGGAAGTAAGTAGATGACATACATATATATATACATAAATCCAGTATCATTATTATGTCATATATTTCATTAGTACTTATTATATATACTTTATAATCATTCATGAATGGTTAATCATTAAGAATGAATCTCATCGCGTCGTGGAGACGGTATTCCGTACGTACGCACGAGCGATGATATCATTTCCATAATTATTGAATTGAATTGGAGTAGATTATACAATATATCAGAATCAATATGATGTTGTAATAACTATGTATAGTTATTTTTTACACCATTATACCCATCCATGTAAGGTGGTGGTGGAAAATAGATTACACCACGGCGTGGAGACGGTATTCCGTACGTACGCACGCGCGGTGATTTCTTTTTCCGTAGGATGGATAGATGGTGAAATAGGGTTGTTTCATACTTATAATAAAATATAAGTATATTATTGATACTGATGTTATTACTTCATAATGAAACAACCTAAGAAGAAGAAGTGGAAGAAGAAATAAAGATGAATGAATTGGTAACGGTAATTACCTCTTCTTTGAAGCGCCTCTTTGAGACCTCCTCTTAGGGCACTAAAATTGGTCTTTGAGGAAGACCAGAACCTCTAGGATGTTTCTAGGGAAGTGTAGAAGAGATTTTGGCAGGGGTTTGCCGAGCTTGAGTGCTCAAAGTGGTGTGAGGAGGAGGGGGAGGAGGTGTCCTTTTATAAGGGAGGAGAGGGGCACCTTAGGAATATCTCAAAATATTATTTTATTATAAAGTCAAGTTCGGTTTTAATTAGCTCCAAATTGATTTATTTCGAGGCTAAGGTGGTTATGGATCGAAATCCTCTCATCCAATAGAATTTAGACAAGTTTAGGTTCTTATTTTAACCTTATCAATTAGATTTAACTCTAAGTTAAATAATTTAACTTTTACCGTGTCTTTTTGTTTTCTTTCACTATATGATTAATAAACTTACTAGAACATGCCAAACTAACCCCAAATTATTTATTATTAATATATATATCCTTATCTAAGTCATTTGGCCGAACCTTAGATTTTTTGGAATAAAATAACAATTATTAATATAATATTTGATTTAAAAACTATTTTGTGTCAATTTTGACACTATTTGATATATGATTTTTGTGAAAGTCATAACAGAATTATATGTTCGAACCAAGTTGATTAAATCAACAATAATATATCATAGTAACCTAGAAAATTATTGGAATTCATAAAAAGACTCAAAATACATTCATTTGAGTATTTATAACATCAATTATGTTAATATTTCCTTAAAAGGGTAATTACTGTATCATCGTTGTGTCATAAATATATTAATTTATTTAAAGTCTAAAAATTATAAATAAAATATCATTATATAGGAAATCGTTTTATCTTTCTAATGAATATTTATAGTCGAATTTATCTTATGTATAACCTCATATTAAAAATGTTTTAGTGAATAAACTTTGATTTTAACTCTTTTAACTCTTCTTTGAATTAAATAATAATAAATGTCCTAATCTAATCCAAGTGGGCCTAAATGGTCATATTTTATTCCTAAGCTTGTTTTTGGTCGAATTAAACTTGTCCAATAGAATTAGGACATGTGTTAGGGTAATAGTTATATCATATTTACCCTTAGTTACCCTATTTACTATTAACTGCGGTAAAAAAAAGTAAAAAGTTACTATTCACCAAAAAATTATTTTTATCTCATTGAACCACATTTTACTTACTGATATCAACCGTGTCTCTCGGAGTTTTGAAATTCCATTCACAGAAGCGGTAAAATTAAGTTTTATGAAAAATTCAGTTTTTTAACTACCACTTAGTAGTTTCACTATTCATCAAAAAATGAAGGTTTTCAGAAAAATGCCAAAATTTCATCCTAAGCTATATTTCATATTCCAAATTCAAAAATGAAGTCTATTTTACCAAATTCATAACATAGAAGTTTCATTAATTAATTTTATAATTAAATCCCGCTCTTAAAACAAATAGCGTGTTTTTAAGAAACAATATCTATCAAAAGATTGACACTTGTTTATGTCTGGTTTAAATGTGCAATTACATCCAATGACCAACATTGTATTAAATTGTAAAAATATATTCTAAATATAATTTAAAACTACTCCAAATTAAAAATTTATCACTATTAATTATTTCGATTAAAAAAGTTGTTTTTTAATTATAATTTAGTAATTTTCACTATTCATCAGAATATGAAAGTTATCCGAAATGTACCAAAATTTCACCTTAGGCTAAATTCGATACTCCGAATCCAAAAATGAAGTTCATTTTGAAGAATAAGATTTACAGAATTTTAAAAAGTGGTTATTACTATTCATACCGGCTAGTTTTAATAATATTTTAATAGCATATCGTTGTTTAGTGAAACTCGGTATTGCGTATTACACACGCTATCGAGGAAGGTCGTGATTGCGTGTAATGAAAGGCAAGTCAAGGATGCGTGTTGTGCAAGCTCCTTTTGGTGTAGCGTACAACACAAGACATTAATAAAATTAAAAAGAATATTTTTTATAAAATCTTGGGCTGTTACATCCTCAGTAGGTTTACCATGGACCAACGGTTTATTTAACCATAGTATCAATAATAGTAATCTGTAAAAAAGTATATTCTTTATAAATTCAAGACATATTAATAAAAAACCATGAATTGCAATAATGAAAAATGAAACACATTGTTTCGTTGGGATTGTAGTCTATATATATGCAAGAATGACATTTTTTTTAATTGATGAAAATGAAGTGAAATATATAAAAATTTAATTTTGAAGAGCATAATAAAATTATTGATATCATATTTATTTCTAAAATGCAAAATTATCTCAATACATGAAAATCAAAAATTAAACATGAATAACATCGCTTTGTGGATGTCACAGTCCACACATACACATGAGCAATTTTATATAATTATGACATATGGGAAATGAGAAGAAAAAATGTTGTACCATAAAAATAATGAAACTTAAGTATAATGGAGATAATTAGGTAATTGTATAAGTATATTTATGATATATTTAAAGATGGGAAAATAGTATATAAACCCAAAATAACTCAATTAATAGTTATACATATTCTTGGAAAATCCTCCTTTGATCACACATTAAGCATTCTTAGGTTGGCCGATTGGGGAGACTTGGACCTCCAATGAATGGTGAGGGTAGTTGATGAGTTATTTTGGTAGGAACTGGTTCAGCTAAGAGGCTGAAAATGTGTCAATAAGTAATAAGATAAGGATTACTTTTATAACAGATGAGAGGGACACACTTGTTAATATCCCTTACAATATATATATATATATATGAATTACTCACACCAAAGTGTAAAAAATATACATAATTCAAATATTTGTAGAGGATGATTTAAATTCAATACTAAAATAAAATTTAATTTGTTTTTATTATATTTTAATATTATATATTTGTTTAAACCCCATCATAAACTCTTTTACTATTATTGTGGACATAAATTTTTACATAGTAACTATTCATTATTAATAAAGAATAAATTTACCTCTATAAAAAATATTACCCTATTTATTCCAAATGTGAAATACATTTTTTTAATATTAAATTTTTGGATTTGGTAAATTTTAGTTTTAAAACACATACATGTATCACGAGGAAAAATAGGTTTTAGATCAAATTCATTTTTAATAATAAAATTAATATAAAACCAAAATCCTATAAAATTTTGATTCACATGGAAGTAATTGAATAATTTTAAATAAGTGTATACTAATTTTACATTAAAAAAGAACCAAAACCCCAAAATACATTTTATTAATTTATTAGAAGAAAGAAAAAAAACATTTTTATTGGAATAAAAACATTAATTTGATTTATAAAATGATAATAATTGATATATTTGTTAATTATTATTTGTAGATATGAATTATATTAATTCATAAATATGTATTTTTTCTTGAAAAAATGTTTCCCAAAAGTCATGTCAATATTATTTTGTGAAGTTTTTGTAAAACAAATAGTTTTTGGAAAATTAGTCTTTCTCATTATTCATATAAAAATAAACTCTTTTGAAAACATACCACAAATCCATCTTATGTAAAACATGATGTTTTAATTATTAATATAATTTCAATTACAAAAAATTAAAATTATAAATTATACAAATTAATCGTTTAAAGTAAACGATTAATAGATTATCATTCTGTAAAAATAGAATGCATATAGAAATAGTTTTGGTTTAACATTGTAGAAGATTCGTTGTTATTATGTTCTCCCAATTATATAATTTCATCCTATAAATATTTATAAATGTTAGTTAACTAACAAAAGACTGTATTAATTCCTCAAATCTTCTATAGGATACCATGTTTCCTCTACTAGAATCTTATTTCTCCAAATAAACTTTACCACCTGAGTTTTCATATTCCGCACCACTGGCCTTATAGTGTAGGGAATTCGGATAGTAACTCCATTATAATTTATGTTAGGTTACAACTCTTTTACATCTAGGGTTATTAAATTATTTAAATAAATTATATAATTCCTCAATAATGAAATTTAGAAGATATTAAGAACATTAAAAATGTTTGGTGGCATAACCAATCTGTAATCTGAAACTCCAATTCTCTCCAAAATTTCAAAATTCATAGTATACATAGGGATTACTATCCATTTTAAATTTATATAATAATGTATTTCTATAGGGACACATTTAATAAAACATAATCCCTATATTCAAATTACATATCCCACCATCGTTTATCAGTATATAAATTTTTCTTACTTTGTGTTTCATTGAAATAATTTTGAATAGCCTATACATTCATAGTTTTCCCATCAACATGTTCTTGAACTATGTGTTTAATTTTGCCATCTTCTTACCAATATTTTATAGATTAAAATATATTTCAATAAAATTGTTCATATGGTACTATCTATATTCTTGAATGAATGCTATTATTATATGAAAAATCTACCATATGTAGATATTGATCCCATGTACCTTGAATGATCAATGATAAAGATATTACCTTGCCTGGTATTGTCTTGATAGTCCTTCTAGTTTTCTTTTTATTTTTATGATGATAGGTGGATCTCAAATGTATATCGATATTGACTTCATTTTGATGACTCTTCCAAAATTTCTATGTGAATTGAGAATCAATATTAGGAAAATTTGATAGAGGCACACTGATAAGACTCACCACTTCATTTATATAGATATTGGGAATGAACTCAAGGGTTAAAGCTCCCCTTATAAATAGGAATTTGTTTACTCATTAAGGAAATAAAACATGATATATATTACATTATTATTCATAGTATTCTTCTTAATTATAGTTACAAAGTCTATTATAACATTTTCCCACTTCCATATAGTTAGACATATAGGTTACATGAATCCCTTAGGATGTTTTATTTTTATCCTTTTCCTACTTCCACACAACAAATCAGGACACATAGTCTTGAATTTCCAACATTGTATAATTCCACTAGAAAATTTCTCTTAAATAATTATACATATTTATGTTATGAGGATGTATAGATATGTTTGAGATGTTGTTTCATCTAGTAGCTCCATTCTCAAATATGACATTGATGGATTACATAACCTCTTCCAAAAATTCAGTTATCCATATTTATAGATGTTTTTTAGAAATTTGCCATCATTCACTACATTAATGTTCCACGAGAAATCCTTATCGTTATATTGGGACATCACACTCTTTCCTGATAATGTTGGTTTATAAATTTCATGAAAATTGAATGATTTTTCCCCTTTCCTAACAATTACCACATACAGCTTTACTGTATCATTGAATATAAGATCCTTGTTAATTATTATTAAATATATAACACCATGGTCTCTAATAATCAATGTATCATTCAAATTATTTGTCTTTAAAGGGTGATAGTGTACTAAGAAATCATAGTCTCTACATAGTTACAATCAGCTTCTTTGAATCACATTAATCTCTTTTTTGGAGAATATGTACTTTTAAAATTTTATAGTATGTATATATATTTCACAATTCAAAATTTAAATAGAGCCTCCATATATTAATGGAAAGGATTACAGATTCCAAATCACATTGCTATGTTCGATAGTTTTGTTCATTGATCATCAATTTCATTGATGCATAAACAAGAAGCCTATCATTCTATAAAAGGAATCAAAATATTAATTTTTTTCATTGATAATTATATATTTAAAACCCCTCCCTTATTTATGGTTAATTAAATACTAGTTCATTATCTAGTTTAACATCATAAATATTTTAATCGGGTTTAAATTCTATCCCTTTTTGAATTTTCGATTTAGTAGGTATGCCTATTTCTTTTTCCTTGATTGGAACAAAATTATGAGAGTTACTATATCCTTATACCAAATTTTTAGATGGTTTTAAAGGATTGTATATTGAATTGGGTGTTTAGAAGTGATTTGGGAGGATTAGAATCATAAATAACATGTTTTGGTGTTATAGGTCAAAGCGTGCAATTTAGGGTAAACCATGCATCCTCTTCCAGCTTACAGTACACGCTGTTTTTTAACTGATGCTTGATTTTGGTAAATCCTATGGGTGAGGTGGACAGATGTGTGTCTTTGTTTACAAGTCATTCAGATGCTTCCTCATGGTTTGCACATTATTAATGAAATTGTTTTGCTAAGCCACACTGGTAGTACCCATGTACTGTATCCTGCACAGTCTGCGTACCATTAAGAAAACCATGTGAAAGAACAACATGGCCCACTAAATGTTGCAAATTATCCTTTTACACTCTCTTTTTTTCCGTATTCCCCTTTTTTCCACATTCTTCTCTCGTGGGTTACGTAGAAGAGTGTAGGAAACCCCCTTTCCTCCTCTTATTGGATTTTCTATATCTCTTTCATCAGGGATCCGTTCTTCGATTCATTTAGTTCTATTGAACCCTCATGGTATGTATCCTCCCACCCTTTCATTTAATCTTCCTTGATTTTTCCTCACTGAGTGATTGATCCGTTTGAACTGTTTTTCCCTAATTTCATGGTGTTTGATTAAATAATTGATTTATTCCATACTATATGGAGTTAGAGACTAATATCAGGTTCTCATATGTCTATGTTTCCATGGTTGGTGGTTTGTATTGTTATCTATGTTTTTATAATAACATAGGGGGTGTTACTTTTATCACTCCATTGGGTATTTAAGTGAGACCATGTTGTTTGTTATTAAAATAATTATATGACTTTATTCGATATTAATGGGTATTTACAAGAAAAATCTCTGCATTCAAGGTTGGGATAGAGGATTTGAACCATATAATTTGTAATGTCATAGGGATTTTATTTTTCTGAATTGATTTTTATATTTAATATGAGTTTTTATTAAATTGGAAATTGAAAAATTCAGTTATATTGATTTTTTTTTTAAAATTGAATTGTTCCAATTGATTGTATTGAGTTTTTTAATGAATTTGAGATGTTAACTTAAATTAAATATAATTGATCCTTTAATTGGTAGTGAATATTTGATTTTTGATTTCTTTTAATAAGATGTTGAGATCTATGGGATCGTGATAGGCTCAGATCGACGCATTTGAGTTTGTGTGGCCAATGAGTTTTAGGTGATGTGATCATCATGTTAGTCTTGTCCTAGATATATATTTGAGTGGTTTTGAATCCTAGGATAGGGAATTTTGGATTCTAGTTTGAGGTTTTAAGGTTGTTAGGTTATGAGTGTGGATCTTGTGTTATTGGAATGAAAGGAAATTTGACTGGAGGGATATGGTCGTAGGGGAATGAGGTTTCAATTGGATGTGGATTATTAACAAATTTGTGGATTTATGCTCACACGTGATGGTAAAATCACTGATTACAGTCGTGTTCTTTGAGGTGGATACATTAATGAGATTTTTGACCACTCATGTGGTTATAGTCCCATAGTAGAGAGGCCTAGGAAATTGTGTTGGGGTTGATTTTTTTATAAATTCATGAGGACAGTGAGGATATTTAGAAGATAGCGTTGCGTCTATCAGCTGGGTAATGTGGCTCATCGTGATTAGGGCCATTAGGAAAAATATATTTATAAAGGAAGAGATCACTATTCCATAGGGAATTGTGCTATTAGCCAACAATGGTTTTTATTTGAGGATAAATATCAATGTGCCTTTAGATTTTAGGCATTGAGCCAATGAGTGCTTTCAAGAAGAGGCCTAATGGAATAGTTTCATTTTTTTGGAAGGCCTTAAAGACAATTGTGATATTTCAGGGACACATGTTTTCAGAGGTACATGTTGTTGAGTGACTTATATGAGATGAAACCTAAGGGTTCAACTAGTTTTTTTGACATCAGGGGATTCCCTAGTACATGGTCCAAGGATTCTCTCATCTTCATTGATTCTGGCCTTAGACCAGGCATGTAAAGAATTCTTGGTGGTGATTGAGCACCAATGAATTCTATTTTTACCTCACTCATGTGCTTCTTTATTAAATATTGTGATTTACACCGACGTAAAAACATGTTTTCTGTATGAAAATGTGTGTGGTGTCCTAGAAAGACTCATTATAAAACCCTACAAAGGCCCTTTGAGATGATTCTAGACATTATGTTTTTACATTCTGATAAGGTTTCAGGCTTTGAAGCATGATCCTAGTTTCAGTTAGCTTGGATGAATACTATGGGACCTTAATTTCTTTCCACTGTTGGAGTTTCATACATAGTTTTCCATTTCTGTTTCAGCATTTCTATATATATATCATATAGTTTTTCAGCCAATGGCGTGACTTATAGATACTGATGTATATGACTTGATATGTAGTCATGTTTTGTTTAATTGGATACATGAAGTATATTTGGATGTTTATTTATATAAACTCATTTATTAAATAATTATTCTTATATTTATTTATATTCAATGTTCTTCTACTATTCAGAGGTCCTGTTCAAGTCCGGTGAGACTTTAATTTTTCTACATGTTATATATATATGTACTGATAATGTTATTATATTGTCCACTAAGGGTATATTATCAACAATATTACTCTTTTAAACCCCTTCTCCTTGTTGTAAGTCTTTTGAAAATTGGGAAACATGCCTAAGGTCAGTGAAACCTAATCTGATAGTACTGTTCGGTGGCCAATCTGGTCGGGGATGCTATAAATGGTATCAGGGTAGTTCTTTACTGGGATTTAGTAGAAGTTTAAGGATGAATACTAATGTGATCTATAATTATTTTTCATTTATTTTCTTCTAGTATTAAAATTTTTATTATGGTATACTATTAATTATGATGTTATTATAACAGGATTTATAATTCGTGTTGGGGTTCTTACATCCCCAAGTATGAGGGATGAACCAAGTCACCATGGGTGGAAAATGATGTTTTTTATTGATTAGTTTATAATTTATATTCATTCCACCTCAATTTTTTTATTTGGAATGTTCTTTGTTATATATTTTGGAATGTGACCTTTGATCCTTATCTAGGTATGAAAAGGAATGGGACTTCGACCCTTGGCCCAGTGTGGCTAGGGGGTGGTTCTGTTTTCTCTTGTCTAGGAACATGATAGAATAGTTCATTTATTTACAATCGTGTTCCTATGAGAGTTTTTGTAAAATGTGATATTAGATGTGATATACATATATAAATTACATGTGATATGATATGGGTCCATATCTCATAGGAGCATGTAGGTAATATGGATAGGAGTGACGTTGATCACCAGGTCGGATGATGTGGTCATCGTTTTGAGGTGATGTGTTTTTTAGGGTAGGTGTTTCATGGGGAATATTTTATAATTAGATCTATGGAGGGTGGGTAAGGAGGTCGTGAGTTAGGGATGCTACATGGAATGGTTGTTATGGGGGAGAGTAAGTCAAGTGAGATGACGCTTCCAGTTACTTCTTTCCCTATCTATGTCATATATATATGCTATATTTTATATATCTAACAATGTTTATTGTATTAAATAGGTTCATATGAGATTTATTTGATGGAGCGGGAAGTGTATGATGATAGGGAGTTGTTAGTGCACATGAATGTTGAGACCCATGAGGGTTAGGAAGAGCAATTACATGCTCAGTGTTAGGTTCTAGAATAGGTTCTGGTGTAGGTGGGGCAGCCCCCAGATCTTACAATTTTTTGGTTGTATCTTGAGTATAATCTTAGAGAAATCCAAGAATAAGTGATCTTAGGGATTTACAGGGGAGCTCATGTTGAATATCCATCAATGTATTATCTTATTCGAGAGCTCCAATCATATCCCCCAATACTTTTTCCGGGTGTGGGTCGACTATAGGGGATTGAGAACTGGATCAGGACCATGTAGTTGGTTTTCCAGTAGTTAGAGAAATATATAGTGAGAGGGTGAATCTGGTGATGTACATCCATATATTTTTGGATATGAGTTGGTGGGACACATAGGTGTAGGCCAGAAAACATGAGGGGATATCATATAAAGACTTTGAGGCCAGGTTCTTAAAAAATATCTTTCTAGAGATAATGATGGTGGAAAGGGTTCAAGATTTCTTGAGCCTTCCTTACGATGATACGTTCATCATGGACCATGTAGTGACATTCAAGGTATTGTCCCATTTTTCACACAACATGTTGTGAAATTACACCTCAATGGTGAGCCACTTTGAGGATAGTATATTTCATGACATTCATATGCAGGTAAACATATTTAGGTTGGACTCATTCTCATAGGTGATGAATCCGAATCTCATAGACAAGGGAATCCTAAAAGACTCTTCATAGTAGATCTAGGCATCATCTATAGGTGACTTCAGTAACGTTGGTACATTTATTAATAAGTGAGGCTAAAATGACATACATTTGGTAAATGAGGGAAACGACTCTATTAGACCACTTATGAGTGGATTTATATGATTTTATTTTTTTTGGGAATACATCGCATGTATAGAAATAGTGTGAGAGGCCTATAAAGGAGTTCCAAACATATGGATAGGCCATGCATCTCAATAAGATTATTATTAATCCTTATTAGAGAGAAAAAAATCAGTTGTCAGGGCATACTTAGGGATCTGAGATCAGATTAGGATTAGTACCAAGCAATTGTAGCCAAGATTTAGTTGCACATAGAGGACATGATAGAGACATCGGGATCCAAAAGTGGTGTCAGTAGCTAGTGGATGGTGAAACCACATAGGGATTTAAAGAATCCTGAAGTCAAGCTACAAGATAAGTTCATGTTGTGGATTTTATAGGTTCTACGTTGACATGTGAGTCGATGATGGTCAGACATACATCATAGGCATGGCCATACCTTCCTTTTGTTTTTCATTGGCATATCATTTTTTGGAATGTCAATTTTGGGTGAACGAGGTGCATGAAGGTTGTATATGGACTAACCAGATACTAGTTAGTAGGTTGGAACCAACTCTTGTGTGTGATATATATATTTGAGGTTCATGACCCTAGCTTTTGTATTGAGGTATCGCTGGGTGCTTGGATTTAGGTCATCGAGGAGGTAAAATTAATTACGCTGTGAGGCATCTAGGAATCATTGCGATGCATGTCTTGATTGAGGTGTGATGCACCTTGAGGGTTGTGGGAATATTCTAAGATGAATGTCCTCATTTATTTTATGTGTGACATTGGTATGAGGTAGACACTGATGTGGTGTAAGATTCTGATGGGTGTATGATTTGACATGGGATCATCTAAAAAGGTTCCAGGAGTGACACCATGTCATTGGAAGATATTTTATTCTAATAATTAGTCGATGGACCATTTATTAGTTTGATTTTTGAGTCTATTGTGAACAACGTAGGTCACTACTAAAGTGGGGACCCCATTGAGGTAGTTTAACTGTACCCTGGAGACCTAGGTAGTATTGGTTATTTTAAGTGGGATGGGTATGTTCGTTTCCAACTCAATATTTTTTGATGATTGGGGATGAGCTACTTTAAGGTTGGGAGATTCTATGGTCTTGGGTTTTTGAATAAGGATGAAATTCTCTCCATTTTGGAACATTTTATTTAGTGGGTATGCCAATTTATTCTTCAGTGATCAGAACCAAATTCTGAGAGTTCTATAAGCCTTATATCTTGTTTTTTATGGTTTAAGTGGCTTGAATATTGACTAGGTTTTTCATAAGGGTTTAGACAGTGTTAGAAGCCCGAAGACCATGTTATGGTGTTGTAGGTCAAGGCACACAATTTAGGGTAAACCGTGTGGCCTCTTTCTGCTAACTGTTCACCCTATTTCTGAACTACCGCACAGTTTGGGAAACTCTGCAGGGAAGGTGCATGTAAGTTCCGCCTTGTATACAGTTTTTGAAGATTATTACGCATGATTTGAGCATAGTTAGAGAAAACTATGCAGTAAGTTCCACAGGTAGTTGCACATAGGTAGTAACAAAGCACTGTAACCAATACAGTTTTCACATAGTTCGAAAAATCATGTTAGACAACCATGATTCCCAATAGTGTTAGGAAATTATCCTTTTACCCCACTCTGTATATCTTTATACCTTATTTTTCCTCTTTCTCTCATGGGTCGCACACAGTAGTAGAGGAAACAATCCTTTCCCCCTCCTATTGGATTTTATACATATCCTTCACCGTTGATCCATTCTTTGAGTTGTTGGGTGCTATAGAACCATCTCGGTAAGGATTATAACACACTTTATTTTCTTATTCCTTTACCTTTCTTAATTGATTGATAAATTAGTTTGATCCACATTTCTACATTTTAATGGTTTTTGAAAGAATTGTTGATTTCTTCTAGTCTACATCGAGTTAGAGACTAATACTGGACATGCCTACATCTACAAGTCCATGGTAGGTGGTGCATTCATTTATTTTTTTCACGTTTATTTTGGGATTTTGTATTTTAGAATGCCAATGGGTATTTTATCGATAACCTATTTTTTGTTATTAAACTAATTGTATGACCATATGGGATGTTGTTGGGCATGAACAAGCCAAATTTATGCATGAAGGGTTGTGCTAGAGGTCGTCATCCACCTTGGTTTTTAGGTTGGGGGTGTTTCTTTAATTCAATTAATTTTATTTTAATTTGAGTTGTTTGTTAAATTAGAAATGGAACAATTAAATTATTTTGATTTTTTTTAAATTGAATTAATCCAATTTGTTTTATCGATTTCTTATAGAAGTAATGATGTGAAATTTAATTAAATTTGAATGTTTTTTTAATTTTAAGTGAATTAAAAATATGTAATTTCTTGTGATAAGTTGTTGAAATCCATGGGATCATGATAGGATCAGACCAGTGAATTAAGGTTTCATGGCCATGAATCTTAAGGTGATGTGATTGTCTAGTTGGTAATGGCCCATATATATATATATATATATATATATATATATATATATATATTTGTGTGAGTTTTTTGGTTTGAGTGATGTTGAATCAAAGGATGGGGTGTCATCGATGCTAGTTTGAGGTTGCATGACTATCAAGTTATGAGTGAGCCTCGTGTATTAATGGATGATATGACCATCAAACATGAGTGACTTGTTCAGAGGGGTTTTATGTACCAGTTGGATGTGGATTAGTTACTAATTTGCTGATTAATTCTCACCTGTGATGGAAAAAGTACATATTGGATCCATGTGTGCATATGTTGACTCAAATATGATGTGTTTTTGACCACGCTTGTCAGTATAGGACCCTAGTAGTGTGGAAATGGAAATTTTGTAGGGGTTTATTTCAAAAGAAATCCATATGTAATGTGGGGAGCCTTTGGTTGATAGTGTTGAGAAAATCCGTTGGGGTATGAGGGTCTCCATGATTGAGGCCATTGGTCAATGATTATTTTGTGATAATTGTTATCATCATTTCTCTTGATTTAGTTCAATGATACTACAAAGGTTGATATTTGAGAATAGATATTGTTATTCTTCCAGATGTAGGGCGTCGAGCTGACGAGTTATTTCGACCAGGGGTTTGACAGACCAGATTATATTTTTTTGGGTGTGCCTTTAGGATATTGGTGCTATTCCATGGACACCATGTTTTGAAGGCACATGGTGTTAGGTAAATTATATGAGGTGGAACCAGAGGGATGAACATGGATTTTTGACATTAGGGGATACCTTGGGCTACAGACCAAGAATCCTATCCTCATCATTGATTTAGATATTGGACGAGGAATCTGATGACTTATTAGTGGATATTAAGAACAAGGGATGTTTTTATTTATCTTACCCATGTGCTGATTTATTATTTATTCTGATTCACACCTAGATAAACACTTATGTCGGGTATGCACACGTTGGTGTTATCATATTGAGACACATTCTCACAGCCAAATTGGGCCCTTTAAATGTGTGAAAACATTATGTTTTTTAGGTTCAAGTAAGGGGTTGGACTCTAGATCTTGATCCTAGTTTGATTTTTCTTGGGTGGATGTAAAGGACATTGAGGTATTTCCTATGTTGGAGTTTTTGTTTTAGTTCTTATTTTCTGATTTAGCATGCCTATATATTTATTGAACCTTTGGTCAGCTAATGGAAACCCTTAAAAATATTGATATGTAAGACACGATATGTAATCATGTTTTGTTTTAGTGGCTACAAGTTTAATGTTTGTCTGTTTATCAATTTCCATTTCATTATTTTTTTTATGATTATGCTATTTATTGATATTGAATATGCTTCCTCCTTTCGTGGGTCCGGTTCGAGTCTACCATGTCATTACTTTTGTTGCAGGTTATATATATGTACTCAAACCTTTATTATTATTGCCCCAGATGGTATGTTATCACCAATGAATCTATTTTACACAATCACTGCTAGTAGGAAGCCTTTGGCATATGGGGAGGAACACCTAAGGAAATTGACATTCCATTTGGTAGCACTATTGGGTGGTTAATTGTGTCTGGGATGCAACAGCTAATATCATGTTCACATCTTCAAAACAATCATCAAAATCCATTTTCCAAATGATTTTAACGTATCTTTGTCTAACCATTGTAAATTTGTTGTCCACTTGGTGAATAATTTCAAAAAACTACTTATAATAACCAACCAAATGAAGGAAACTACATACCTCAGTTATATTCCTCAGTATAGGGTATTCTTAGCCTACATTTTATTTAATTTATAAATAGATTATCCATCTATGGAGACAACATGAAGAAGAAAAGAAACTCCCTATATCACAAATAAAAAATTATTAAATATTTTATATAATTTATTTTCAATAAGGTTTTGAATAATTATTCGTAAATGATTATCAGGATCTTCATGGATTTTGGAATATATCAAGAAATCATCAATGGATACCACTATAATTTTATAATAATAATAATCCGTGAATACTCTATTCATTAAAAACATAAAAATAAAATGTTTAATGGTCAATCAAAAGTGAATTGCCATAAAAAGATAATCTTCCTACATCATATGAAATTCAATCCTCATAATATGATCCTTATTCACTGTTAATTTATGATAACCAGAGGGAAGGTCATTCTTTCAAAAAAATATTGATCCCCTTGGAAATTATAAAAAATTTAATCATTTTATCAAAAATTATACATACTATAAATATTAATGGAATTTATCTCCCAATAATCAATTCACTACCCTATAGACCCATATCTATTTTTCAAAAATAAGATAGGGGGTCCCCATGGTGAAACACAAGGGTATATATATCCATTATCATGGTACTCCAATAGTTGTTTCATAAACTTCATCAATTCCAAAATTTATATTTCCTAGGGAGCATTGGATATAGTTTATTCCTTTGGGATGCGTTCAATATAAAACTAAACTTCACACTCAGGTAGATATATTAATAATACCTATCGAAATAAATAAAAGTATTCCATTACAATAGTCACATCCACTATTCTTATGACGTGTTTCCCATCCCAAAATTGAGTTTTCTCTTTCTATTAAACTATAATTTCATTAATCTGAGACACTAATGATGGATACATTAATGATTGATATAATGAAACTTCTCCCATAATATAAGGGATTATATAACAGCTTCATAAATAGTACTCTCTTTCTCTCTGTAATAAATTCTGGTTTTATACGTTAAATCCAATAAATACTGAGGATTATGTAAAATTCAATCATTGTTATGGTAATATAGTATACAACTAGGGTATATCAATGAATTTCAATAAATAATACATGATATATAATTTTTGTAATTTGATTTCCATTAGTTTCCTTGATTGAAAACCCTTTACTCAGATTGACAAGGGATGATTTAATTTCGTAGAAAACATGGAATATGTAAAAGAGTGCATAAATATGGAATCAAATAATGAATTTTATAACATTGAATTTATGATCAATGTATCTGCTATCTCATCAGTTGTAACTTAAACCTTAGATATTTTCATCTCATAATCAAGGTCTATCTCATTTATCATTTTTAAAAGAAAATTTCCTTCACACTTGTGGAATTCTTTTGAATAGTTCCCAATTTTATTAAATTTAATGCAATATAAATTAGTAGGTTCTTTATTTCCTTAGAATTACAAATCCTGATGTTTTTTCTCTTTATACTTAAAGTAAATTCACATTCCCTTAAATAATGTTCCATGATGTTTCCTTCCCAAAATTTTACATGTCTGAAACCTCACTCTTACTTTATTACAATTTTTTATATTTTTTTAAAATATTTCTTAACATTTTCTTTATTTTCTTAATTAACTTAGAAAACCTACGAAATCGAAAATTCACTATCAATTTTGATGGAACCTGATACTATATCCTCATACACTAAAGTCATTTAAGAGACAAATTACAATTAAATTATAGGTTTTGTCCCATCAAAGGAGTGATCAATCATACTTATTGGATTATGTACATAATCCAAAACATGAGTTCCCTAACTTATAATGTTGGATTAATATTAAACAAATTGTTCTTCTTAATTTCACTTAGATTGTGTAATTTTATCTCAGTATCACTACATTTCTCACAAGGAAAGTATTTTTTGAAGAATATAACCTGAAAAAAATACTCCATTATATACTATCTATGTCTTATTACACATTAGTGTTTTGGATAAATGACCACCAATGATCCAAATCTCTCTTTATATGATAAAATAATGTGATAAGATTTTATCTTTCACTACTTCAAAATGATCTCCAATGAATTCATCCATTTTTAGCTAATTATTGATTAGTAGTCCCATTTAATAATGGTGCTTGTTGTTGCATAAAGTGACCCAACATTTTTTCACCATGTTATAGATCAATAGGTTTCTCAATACATATAATATTATTAGTCATGATATGATTCAACCGACTTAATGCTGTTATAAAACATGAATCTCCAACATCATACTCATTGAATTAATTGAATCATCAAGAGGGAAATCCTTACATAGTTTGCGCGTGTTGACACAGTTTATAATCCTTTTGATAGGTACCATTTCTAAAACTGTAATATACTCAATTAGATTATGACATCATAATTATTAAAATGAAAAATATGGTTCCTATATAAGTAAAATATTCCAGAAGATATTCTTTAATATAATAATGTATTATTATAATTTTTTATTTATGATTTTCTATGTATTTCATGATCTAACTCCCAAGGATTATTCTAATATTATTCAATTATAAACTATAAAATACCTGATTCTAGTATCCAAGGGTTTATTGTTATATAAAATCATTAACATTAAATACAAGATTTCACATCCCACATGGCCTAATAGTTTAGTGGGTTTAAGAGACTAGATACAGACATGATTCTCACAATACAAAAAACCATGAAGGAAAAAATAAAATTCAAGTTAAGAGCTTAATATTTCTTATATTATATATAAACAATTATTCAATGTTAAGATTTCCATACCCTTGGTAAAGTTAAAAATAATAATTGGTTAAATAATTTTCTTTTAATGGGAAATAGTAAAATAAAAGATATCATATAATAAATATATCATTAATAAGATGGAAGAGATAAAAAATAATAAAATATGTAATATCACTAATATCATGAAATATTAATATATCCATTGATGAAATATGAACATTATCACATGGATAAAAATAATTATTTTTATAATGATATATTTCATAATGTCAGATATAATAATATTACCATCAAAGACTCATTTCAAAATTTCATACATAAATAGGTAAGTCATACACCAAATACTCAAGCTAGTTTTACTCATGAAACCTACTAATTAATCAATGGGATATAATATGTCCAGACTATCAATTACTAAATTAAATTCAATTATCAAATGAAGGGAATAAATAATAATACAATACATAAACAATATAAACATTTATTCTCAAAAAATACATATGAAATGCCAATATTTTAAATAATCATCAATATGAAAAACAATAATATTATCCATCCAATGAAATGATATTAATGGTATTATTAAATTATATCCATAATAAGGAATAAAAATCCATAACTTATGTTTACACTGATGAAAACTACATTTAAATGAATATCTATACTGTTCTTTAAAAACATGTGATAAGTATCCATTTCTTTTGAAACAATTTTAAATAAAAATTTTCTGAATATTTAAAAGATTATTTTATTTAATAATAACTATGTAAAATATGTATGTAATGATAAAAAATAATCAAGACATTAGGAAAATTCATTAATGTGATAAATATTAAAACAAATATTCCATTCAATCTTTTTGTAAAATGTTTTGAATCACACGTTATGTAAAATTGTAATAATTATTTCCAATAATTTGAAATTCAAATAAACTATCAGTGAATGTGAATTTAAATAATAATTTTATAATATACACTAATATTCTTGAAAATTATTTACTGGAAATTGACACAAAAGAAAATTTTCATCAGCTAATGTGGAAATAAATTCTAATTTTTTTTTAAAAAAAGTCTCATTTTTTATGTAATAAAAATTGAAAAAATGGTATTGATACATGGAAGTCCCATAAATAAAAAGGGTATAAGAAAAAATATGAGGTTTTAGAGTGAAATTTCATATAATTCTCCCAATGAAATTTTAATAATAAAAAATTCTAAATAAAAAATAAGACTCTAGAATAAACACTTACTTGAATTTCCACTTTGTTGGATTCCATCCATCCTCATATATTGAAAATTTTTATTAATTATGTAATTTTTGAAGAAATTTGTAAATTTTTATACCTTATCATAATCCATTTTATTTCATTATTACCATGTCTTAAAAAGTTTCTAAATACATTATGTTCTGGTCTAATTTTTTGAGGATATTAGGATAATAATATCAAAAAAACTTCGATTGGTTGAGCATGGTGCATGGGTTCATTAACATATCATATATATAATATTAATCAAGAAATAATTATAATGTTTTTAAATAAAATAAAATTTTATAACTAACCAGGAATGGTGTTCATGAAATATGAATCAGATAATTTCATGGAGGTGACCGTCTGTATGTATACATGAATGAAAATTAACATTTTCTAAAGGATTATGATGAAATGAAAAAAATAAGGATTACATTTATAAAATCATAATAATATTATAAATTCAAAATTTATTTATTATATCCATACTTATTACCATTCATGTAATGTATAAAAGAAATATGAATCACTTCACTTTGTGTATTTTTCAGCTCACAAGTACGCATTATGGACATTATAATTTTTGAAATGTATATAATCAATAGTAAAAAAGGATGCACCAAAAGAATTATAAAATTTATGTTTATTGGAGATAATTTTTTTATTATATCATTAGTTTTATAATATGGTATATAGAGGTTGAATAAGAACTAAACATGAAAAAATTAGTTAATAGTTACTCCTATTCTTTGGAAAACCACCATTGCCATACACCTTAAACCTTATTATCTCGGTCTTTAATGACACCATGACCTCTAAGACATAGATAGGATATTTGGTGAGCTATATGGGTCTTTATTAGTGAATATAAGTGTCCAAAAAGGTGTGTGAAAGTGAGAATAGGAGGTACACATTTATATGTGAGGGGAGTCACACACTAGTAAACATCATTTATATGAAAATCATGTAAATGTCTTACTCAAATGAAAGAGAATCTAAATTGATATATTTAAAATATTGGAATATTATGAGTCATAATTAACTCATAAAATCAAATTAAAACAAGTTTTATGATATTTTATATCCAATATCTTTGTTTTAACCCCTTCATGATATATTTTATCCATTACCATGGTGATTTGTTTTACAATAAATAAAAATTATTACGAAAAAAAATGAAATTTAACACATTAAAAAAATATCCTCGTAATTTAAAATAGGAAATAAATTTTCAATTATTATATTTTTATAAGTGTTCAAAAAATATTTTAAAACAAATACGTGCTTCACAATTAAAAATTGTTTTTGATAAAATTCCTTTTAAAAATAAAAAGGATTTTATACAAAAATCATGTATAACATTTGTTATCATGGAATTAATTTAATTATATTATACAAAAAAAGACTAACATAACACTAAATCCTACCCAAAAGAAAAAATAATCTTGTGAAAACATCATTATAATAAAATAAGAAAATGCATTTTTTATTTGAATAAAATAATTACATAGATTTACAAAATGTCAATCATAGTTTTCTAAGTTAATTATTATATTTTTAAATAAATTATATTATTTTTTATATATAAAATTTTTATTGAATAAAAGGTTTCATAATCTTTAATGTCAATCATATTTCATGACAATGTCATAAAAGTGATTGAATTTAAAAAAACAATATTTTCCACTATTCACACAAAAAATAAACTATTTTAGAAAAATCCAAAAAAAACAATCATAATTCAAAAATGATGTGATGATGTTATAAATAATTCAAATTTTATCAAATTAATATTCTAAAATTAATAAATTAATCTTTTAAATAAATTCATGAAAAAATACCATTATGGAAAAATAGAACCTGTTTAGAAATATTTTTTTACCTATTTTTTTAAGATTACATGTTATTAAATTATCCTTACATTAAATAATTTCATCCTAATTTTTTTAAAGAATTTTTTTCATAAATAAATGTGGTTAATCATTACTCATTCCTTGTTTAGGCTCCCAAGTATCTTCCTATAATTTTTTATTTCCCCAAAGAACCTTCACTAGGCTAGTTGTCTTATTTCGTGACAAATATAGAAGATTCCTAGAGAATATAAGGGTGAATTATTGGTTCTATTTGGTAATGAATAAAAAGGTGTCATGATAATTGTGGAATGGTCAAATTTAGTTGGATAATAATGGTCAATTTGAAAGAAATGATTCAAAAAAACTGAACATGCTTTACATGAAATGTCTAGATTGCATGAGTTGGAGAATAAATTGAGAAACACTATATTGAATTAGGCCCCTATGGTAATATTTCTGGATTTAGTTAATCATCCTTAGCGATAAAAATCATGTATTTATAGAAGAAATAATTATTATGAAGCTCACCAATCTCAAACCATGGACCTTCTCAATCTCACCAAGGAGTAGATGAGGATAAACAAACTTATCATTAATGATTCCAAGGAATATGTGGATTAGGTATTTTATAGAATGATTAATGTATTCTCTAAGGGATATCGAATAGATAATTTTAATACTCAAGATCATATTAATAATTTTGTGTTCATTGAGGGAAATTGAAATATGGGGGAGTACGTCAAGACTCAGGAAAATATTACACCGATATTAAAGGATATCGTTGATGTGAAGGCAAAGCATAGTACATTTTAAATCGATTAGAGTCTTTATACGATGAATATAACGAAAAATATTTTGTTTTATTAGAATGTTTCAATGTTTTTAATTAAATAAAAACTCTTTGATGTGGTGTCATTCTTGTTGTGGTTCCCACTAAACCCTTAATAGTTGATTTATTAAAATGATGAAAAAATTATTTTATTATTCTAATAATGGTGTGGTAGTTATTATTGTAAAAAAATAATATAAATGTATGTGATCCTCCTAGATAGAGATAATAATTTAGTACCCAAACCCTCCTTATATCCTTGAGAACTGGAATGGTTCTCTTAGCCCTACCATCTATCATAGGGGGGGATGTTGTACCCAATCTAAATTGAACCCATAAAGCCTCATACAAGTTCCCCTTTAAACTAGATTGAAAATGAAAATCACAATCAGAATGGACCATAATGGTAATCCCTTACATCTTGTAAATATCATCTATATAAATAACACAAAATATCTTTATTAAAATATACTTTTAAATAGGAATGAAGTGGGTTAACATGGTATGTCAGTCACTGATCACCCATATCACATTATGAAGCTTTAATAAAAGTGGAAGTAATCTCCAGATGACGAAAAACATATCATCCCAATTAAATTTTATAACATTAATGGTTTAATCCTTACCTATTGGAATTGAGTTCATAGCCTTCACCTACTGACAATTGAGGCATCATGAGATAAATTCAAAAAAACTACTCTTCATACTAGGACACGATAATTGGTACCATAGGTCTTGGTAAATCAATATCACATGTGGATATTCTGCTAATGGGGAAGGGTGGAACATCCTCAATACCTCCTCACAAGTGATATTACAATCACCCCCTTGAAAACTGATGACATGATCTTTGACGTCAGAGAATTCTAATAGCTCATCACGTGTGGATATTTGGTTTCACATGCACTCACAAATTATATCTCCCAATTAAGAATCCTTCATACATTGTTAAAGAGGGGGATGGACTATTTTGAATCAAAGATATACTTCTTATTTCTCATACACTATGTAAAACAATACAACTTCATACTACTCAAACACCTCCTCCATCAAGTGAGATTAGGATTTCATACTAAGTGAATCATCCCAAATTTTCTCCTTCTATGGAGTAGATACAATTTGACATTAATAGTATTTTAGGAAATCTATCTAATGAAACAACTCTAATTTATGATAATCTAAGGTGAAGATATATCTGAGGATCCTATGGTCAATTAAAATTATAAAACACTCACTAAGAAGGTAATGTATCCAATTAATCAAGGAAAAATAACCACTTAAAACTCTAAACCACGGATCATATAATTATTAACATGAGGTGTCAATTCCTTACCCCCATAAGAAATCATTTTAAACACATAATTATCACAAAACCAATCCTTGATATTAATATATTGTTGAACAAAACTCACATCCTTCCTTTAGTATCTTTATAATAAGATAACTCATCTACCTCTTCACAAGATCCTCAAAGTATCTTAAACATCACTCAAACCAAATGAATGGACTCCCTATTCTGGAAATGTTAGTAAGGGGAGGTGAAATTATAGGGAATTAATCCAAAATATAAGTTAGTATAAAAAAACCAAGAAATATATTCTCCTAAAATATCCTCTAGAGTGGATCCGAAAGAAACACAACCTCCACCATCATTGGTTATATGGATACCATTTCCTCAATGATGAAATTACCTAATGATTGTATCATTAAAATATGAAACTTTCACTTCAAGAAGTTACCTTATATTAGTTTCTATTGACTAATTTCTTGAAAAATCCTTTGATGGTCAAAAATGTTAATCCTCAAATGCTGACGGAAAGAGAATTTCATTGATGAAGGGCATGACAACCGAGTCTATGAAAGGGTAAATGATCTGCTTTTCTAGTCCCATGAACATGTTTAGGATGCTCATATCATTAAAGGGAATCACAATAACCCATAATTTTTATAGTGGAGTTATAATTTCATATTTCGGATATAGTGATTGTAAACTAATAAACGGTGAAAACCTGTCATGAGTGAGATATTTGATAATCAACACACTAAATTCATATGGTTGAAGAGGTTTATGAACATAAATAGTGGGTATCTGATATCGATAATCACTTGATATAGGAGGATATAGTTAAAACCAAGCATCAAGATCATGACTATATTATACTTGAACAACACTATATCTTCCTAGAGGGACACACTATATCTGATGAAACCTTCATCCATATGCTTCCCCAAATACACCCTTATCACCCTATGTTGAGTTGAGGTAATCAAATAAGAAACGTATGATATTAAAATGGTCATGGGACATTGATGAATGTAGGTTTTTATCTCCCGATGAGAGGGGGTTCTAGGTATATCAATGTGAAAGGTGTCTATATAATCATCAATGAATGATAATTTGAAGTCTCTTTCATGAATAGATCCCAACTATCCAACTAATTGGTGATCGATTGTGATATCCCATGCACTCGATCTAACACTATTAAATAAATTTCAAGTAAAAACCTATATCTACTAACAGAAATATCAAATAATAGATATATGTGGGTGATTAGGTGATCTATTCCTGTAGGATTTTTTGGCCCCATAGACCGAGCTAGGGGACCTACCAATATCTCTATCCATCATACTATAGATGTATCGATAATGGAATGTATTACACATTTATGTATGAATAAATGGTAATGTGTACTTTACACAAATAACACACCTCGAATCATGGTGTGAGCTACATAGTCACAACTGTATAATACTAACAACTAGCCGTGTCCATGGAGATATTTCCTAGATCCATGTGTGGACCACATGGAGGTGGTAGTGGTGCAGGTGGATCCTTCATACATCAACATTTAATTACACCTCCTGGTTCATTAAAAACCCATATTCCATAGACACTTCCATGATGGATTCTTTTTTTACATCAGAGATGTCCTTGATTTCATTGTCTCGTATAACATGTGGGTCCATATACTAACTTAAAAACCTCTGTTGTTTTTTAGGTTGGTCCATCACAAGCTATGTGCCTACTTTCTCCATTAGAAAGAAATTTTGAATCTATAGGATGTTACTAACCTATGTAAAATTCTTGAATGGATGACCCTAAAGTTGGGGACCATGAATTAGTGTAACATATATGATATAAAACTAAATCATATCAATGGAACACTATTGAAGATGAATATATTCTTAGATAACCTTCCCCTTCTCCAATTACATTCTTCTCCTCTACTAAAAATTTCTCGGTCATTAGGACCCTCTCCCAAAGCTCAACATTGGTGGGGATGCATTGGGGAACTACATTGCCTCTGATATCTCTCTAAAGGGTACAATCAAACTACAAATCTTTAAGGATTCCATCATGAAAAATGACTAGGGAGTAACATATCAGGTAAATTGTAATGTCTCGGACCTCTCCGGTCCATTACTTTGTGAAAATGTGGTGTTGGAGGTGTTCCGGGTGGTCAAGGTGACTTATCCACAACACTTTTCCAAATTTCTAGTTCTTTGAATAGTGTTTCCAGTTTTATGAACAGTATCGTTAGGTGAACAATGTTTCTATCGGTGAGGTTTAGTGAACAGTGTTTCTAGAACTGTAACCTTCTAACGGTGACCTTATAACTGTAAACTTGAACAGTGTTTCCAGAACGGTAACCCTCTAACGGTGACCTTATAACGGTAGACTTGAACAGTGTTTCCAGAATGGTAACCTTCTAACAGTGACCTTATAACGGTAGAATTGAATATTGTTTCCAGAACGGTAACCTTCTATCGGTGGACTTCTAACGATAGACTTGAATAGTGTTTCCAGAATGGTAACCTTCAATCGGTGGACTTCTAAAGGTAGACTTGAACAGTGTTTCCAGAATGGTGACCTTCTAACGGTGGACATGAACAGTTTTTCTAGAATGGTGACCTTCTAACGGTGACCTTCTAACGGTGGACTTGAACAGTGTTTCAAGAACAGTGATGTCTAATGGTGACCTTTTCTTTCCTTTGACAAATTTTGAGTATGTGAATAGTATTTCCAGCTTCCTACAGTATCGCCCCTTTGACATTTCCTTTGAGTAAAATACATTTAAATCCTTGTTTTAAGGACTCTTAAGGCCGATTCAAATGACATAAATCCTATATTAATTATTCCTAAGGCCAGAATGTATTTACTTGGTCAAACCGTGTGGGTTAATGTGATCCGTTTCTAATATAGAATTAACCGGATCTTAAACCTTCGCCCCATTAAATCTTCAAAAAGGGACGAGATATCATTATCCCTTTGTTCTTTCCCTTTGTTCTCAACTAAGAGATGCTAGAACCTTTCAATCATTCTCGTAAGAGTTGCACAATCAATCTTTACTCTCAGGATTGGTTCTGCTCTGTTTTGGATGCAACTGAACCGTGTCGGTCAATCATCCCAATAAGGCATGTTTTATCATCGTTCCTTTTGGGATCATCTTCTCTTGTTTCTCCCATCCATATTATACCATGTAATTTCCAAGATTCTAATGGGGTTTTCTTGGGGTTGGTTGGAACTGTCGTACCGTGGCATCATCCAGTGGATGCAGTTGTCATGAGAGGAGGATTGTGACCCGTTGTGTGGATAAAGGACGTCAAGAACTCTTCAAGGTAGGGGATTCATGGCTTCTCTAATTGTATATTTGAAATCGTATAATTAGCATGATTTAGTCCTTTGGATCACAATGAAATTGACCTAATTAAATAATTGACCGGATTAAAAAATTGGTTGATCGCATGTTGTTGCTTTATACTGTGATAATGGTTTGCCTCATGTTTTTCTAGATAGAGTGATATCTATGATTTCTTTGTTTTGTTGTTCGTTCATGATATAAATTGATAATGAACATAAATCCGGAATTAATTGTTAATTAATTGGCTAAAGATAAAGAGGCATGTAAATTAATCTGGTTGTTGTCGTTGTGGTAGTTGTTCTAACTTGAGGATAATCAAATTAGGGAATTAAGCATGGTTATTTAATTGTGATAGCTTACAAATTAGGTATCCCATCATTGGAACCTAAGAATAACAAATCTGCTAATTCAATATTGATTAAAGAACAGATTATGTGGGAATGTCTAAAAGGGTTCTGAGTTACCCTCTTGTTTATTAAAGGGTCAAGAGCCCATGGTTGTGAGTGTTGTTTTCTTGTTTCTTGTGCTGTGATGTGAGCCTGGATGGCTGTTCTGATATGTGGAGGCATGGAGGCCTTGTGGTTGTGGCATCAGATGATGCCTAGAGTGGTGAGATGCATCAGTTTATGCATGTGGGTGTCGGGGAGGACACCAGGGGTGATGGAATGGGATGGATGTGGTTGCTGGATGCTTGTGGTTTAATTTGAATGTTAATCTGCTTTGCTTTTCCCCACTGCTCAAGGCATCTGGTCTTGCTACCCTTCTTCCTAAAGATGAGAAGATGCATGGGGTATTCCACGTGCTTTCCGTGTTTATCCTCTCGAGGGAGAATGAGTCTATGCTCTTTCTATAGGCGGCAAAGACTCGATGGGTAGTATATCTACTCACCGTGTTGAGCCTCCTTTGTGTTTAGAAGCATAGGATGCTTTTCTAGAATGCATGAGAATATGGTAAAGTAATTCTATAATGAATGTTTGATTAAATGGTGAAAATCCACGGGGATGGAGATACTAGAATTTAAAGGTGATGTGAATCTTAAAAGGAGCAATTGATTTTGAATGTAATGCCAATTCAGTTTAATGTGGAATTTTTCATGGTTAATTAATGTTTAAAGAATTAATTAACGTACAGTGGAACTGATAAAATGAGAATGGAGTAATATAATAATGCTCTTCATATGTTTGTGTGCTTATAGGACACCTAGTCTTAGAAGTAACATCATGGAGTCTGAGAGACGTTAGTTGTAGTTGTATCTATGACTAGGTAATTCCCATAGTGTGAATGTGAGTTATATATATATTCTGTACTTTTTTTGTTTCTATACGCTACTCCACCCTGTCAGTAAGGGCAACTGACACCCCGGGGATTCTAAGCCCAGGGGGGGTGTTTTCCCCAACATTCTGATGGGAGGTCGAATGGATGACTACCCCCTTTGGCCCCACTCTCTTCTCTTGGTAGATACATGTTCCATCAGGCACACCAGTTAGTATCCCCATATATGTGTGTAGAGGGCTGTAATGGCTTGTGGTTATATCACACACATATATTCTGGATATAGTATCATATGGATTACTATAGGTGTAACGTGTATAGGCTGTGATAGCTTGAGGATCCATACACGATGTATAGGCTATAATGGATTTAGGTATAATACCCGATGTATGATACACGTTATGTGGGATATGGTGGCTCTCAGAACTTAACTGGTTAGATTTGGTTGGGAGGATGGTGTGGTGCTTCGCCCAGGTGTCTACGGGCAAGCCTTTGTGGCGCACAAGGTGCAGATTGTGGAGCTTACCCAGGTGTCTGCAGGCAAAACTTTGAAGAGAGATGCACAGGACGTATGTCGTTGGGGCAAAGCGGAAAACCAGTGGGGAAGTAGTAGCAGGGTAACCTTGATATTCCTTATTATATGGTATATTATTTTATGCGTTACTTGGTGAGAGTATCCATGGTGAGGATGGGAACTTAGTATACATGTTTAGATGATGAGTCAGTTTCACTTGTTGTTCACTGGGCTTTAGCATTCTTTCATTACTTTTTCACGAGAGGATTGCGGAGGATCCTACTGAGTATACTGTTATACTCAGCCTATTTATATATAAACCATTTTTCAGGTCACTTGGAGCAGGTTGGAGATCAAGCTGGTTACAATAAGCTTGTGGTTGGAGGAGGATCTGTTCGGGCTTGTGGTCGCTGCTGTTTTACTTTCTTTTGGGTACTTTTAGTTTCCCATTTTAGTTGTAGTACTTTTGCATGAAATTTCATATATGTAATTGGAATAATTTTACTTTTAAGTCATGAGTTGGAGTTGATTGGAGTCTATTCTATCTATCTCTTCTGCATGTGTTCTCTTAGAGGGCAATGCCTCCCATTTGTATGTTTATTATACCCGCGGTGCTAGTCGCCAACCCGGGGCCTACTGGAGGTGGGACTCGGGGGGTCATTATCTCTCTTCTCACATTTTCGGCCTAGGAGAGGTACACTTTGTGTGGAGGGGGTCGTGACAGAGTGGTATCAGAGGTCTGGTTGAGGGATAGGATGTAGTTTTGAGTTAGGCAGAGGTGAGGATGCATGGGATGGTAGGGCAATGGTGTCATTCATGTTTAGCAAGTGGGGTAAACACTGGAGACTGGCAGAGACATAGGCGTTTAAAGCCTCCTATGATCTGTTGCACGTACCTTTAAGTTTACGATGGCTACTAAACAAAGAGATACTGGTTATAGGGTAGAGACTTACGAAAGGATCATGCATCATTATTCTTTGCGCTTTTGTTTGAATGGGTAGACCTTGGGATAGGTAACCTAACATTAATAAAACAAAACAATTAATTAATTAATGTTGAGTATTCCATATTCCAGAATTAGGAGCTCTAACACTTGTTATTTTACAGGTATGGCTCTAGGTCGACGTCCTCGTCAGGTTTGCACAGAAGATTCCCAGCAGGTTGTTCCAGCAGATCGCCGCCGAGTAGAGGTTGACGAAGATGACACTTGGAGGAAGACACTCCAAGAGTTTCAGCGCCAGAGTCTACAGAAGTACGAGGGCTCCGTTTCAGATGCAGTCACAGAAGAGTGGTTGGAGGAGGTCGAGATAGGCTTCAGTTCGATTCGTGCTCAGAAGGAACACTGGGTGTCCATGGTTGTGACGATGCTGTGTGGAGCAGCGAAGCAGTGGTGGTTCATGTTCCTCGGGGATCGTGAGGAGTCAGCGATCTCATGGGAGGAGTTTCAAGACAGGTTTAGAGTCGAGTTTCTTTCTTCGACTGCGAAGGCTTCCAGTCTCCAAGAGCTTCTTACCCTTCGATAGGGTAGATACAGTGTTCGAGTGTTTGGAATCCGTTTCAGGAACCTTCTACGATATGCTTCAGACCTGTTACCAGATGAGGAGGACAGGGCAAGGCATTTTGAGGAGGCTTTGTGTCCAGAGATCCAGGGCCAGGTCCCCCCATTTATGCTAAGGACATATATTGAGGTGATGTCAAGGGCAGAGGTTGTTGAGAGAACTTTGGATAGGACCAGATCATCACGAGAGGGGAATCATCACGATCCCTAACGAAGCAAAGCTGTGGTCCGGGGATCCCAGTTTTCAGGGAAAAAGAGTTTCCGTTCACCTGGGGGTAGGACCCAGCCCTTCCCATCTCGTTTCTCCAGAGGCATCAACTCTTAGGCCTACTCCAAGGGATCATGAGCTTGTTTTTCTTATGGTGGTCATGGTCATTAGAAGCGGGAGTGCCCGACTTTTCAGATCAGTCATCGTGCATCGGGCGCTCCACTCCTGGTTCCTTCGTTGAGGCAGTTCTAGCCAAGGCAGCAGCAGTAGGTTGCACCAGCATTAGATCACCAGAGGGTAGATGGAGTAGGCAGAGGACAACCCCATGATGCTCCCCGTCCTCAGAGAGCAGAGCGCAGCCGTGGTGGTGGTCGTCATCAGGGTCAGAGAGGCCATGAAGGAGGTCTTGGTCAACTTCATGCTCTAGCGTTGCCAGCCACAGGTGATCCAGATGTTGTTCGAGGTACCCTTTGCATGTTTTCTACCTTGGTGTATGCCTTGTTTGATTCAGCAGAAACACACTATTTCATATCAACTACCCCTGTCCATGCTTTGGGACTTGAGGTAGAAAGGATTCTAGTGCCCTTGGCGTTGACTATGCCAGTTGGAGGTTGAGCCGACTTGGTTGACGTATGTAGGGACTGTGAGTTAGTTTTGGGGAAACATCACTTTTGGGGAGATTTAATATGTTTACAAATACAACCATATGATGTCATACTCGGTATGAATTTGTTGTATTCGTTGCAGCTATTGTGGATTTCTATAGGATGAAGGTCGTTTTATTTGATGCATATGGAGAGAAAGTGGTGTTTTTTGGTGACAGAGATCCTCAGATGAATCATAGACGAGTTCCATCCTTATCATCAATGATGGCTGGGATGATGCTGATTTCTTCAGAGGTTCAACAGTTGGCGTTTCCTATGGTTGTAGAGGACTACCCTTGCGTCTTATCAGAACAGGTTGTATCCTTACCCCCTCGATGAGAGATCGAGTTTGGGATCAAGATACAACCAGGAGAGTCTCCTATATCTATGTCTCTGTATAGTATGGCCCCTTCTGAGTTACGAGAGTTACGTATTCAGCATGACGGTCTGTTGCAGTGCGGTTTTGTTCGGCCAAGTGTTTCACCGTGGGGAGCACCAGTTTTGTTTGTGAAAAAGGCTGACGACAGTTTGCAGTTGTGTTTTGATTATCGTCGATTAAACAAAGTGACAATAAAGAACTGTTGTCCTCTCCCGCGGATTGATGACCTATTCGATCAACTGAAGGGTGAAAGTTGGTTCTCAAATATCGACTTGCGGTCAGGATATCATGAGATGCGTGTAAAGGATGAGGATATCCTGAATACTACTTTCCGTTGTCGTCATAGGAATTATGAGTTTGTTGTAATGCCATTTAGTGTGACGAATGCTCTAGCTGTTTTCATGGGGTGGATGAATGCTGTGTTCCATGAATTTCTGGACAAGTTTTTTGTGGTTTTCATTGACGACATACTAGTGTACTCCACATCTGAAGAGGAGAATGCAGAGCATCTACGAGCCGTTTTGGGAGTTCTTCGCCAACATCAGTTGTTTGAGAAGTTGTCTAACTGTGAGTTTTGGGCTCGAGAAGTTTGTTTCTTGGGGCATGATGTGTCCCAATAGGGAGTAGCTGTGGATCCGTCGAAGATAGAAGTAGTGGTGTCTTGGGAAGCTCCCAAGACCGTGTCAGAGGTGCGAAGATTCCATTGTCTCGTGGGCTATTATAGGAGGTTTGTAGCCAATTTCTCCCGAGTTGCGACTCCTCTGACAGCTTTGATTAGGAAGGATCAAGCGTTCATATGGACTGATCAGTGTCAGGCAGCTTTTGAGTATCTAAAGGAGAAGTTGGTAAGTGATCCAGTCCTTTGCCTTCCAGCGGAGGGAGTCTAGTTTGATGTTTTCTGTGATGCTTCACATCTGAGGCTAGGCTGTGTTCTCAGGCAGCAAAGGTCAATTGTTTCTTATGATTCTCGGCAGTTGTGTCCCCATGAATGCAACTATGCCACCCATGATCGTGAGTTGGTAGCCGTGGTGTTTGCTCTGAAGTTGTTGAGACATTACCTCATTGGTGAGCACTTTGTGGTTTTCACAAATCATAAGAGTTGGAGGTATGTTTTCTCCCAACGTTACATGAACTTTAGGCAGCATTGGTAAATGGAGTTCTTATAGGAATACGACTTTGAAATATCGTATACACCTGCAAAAGGGAATGTTGTAGCTGATGCACTAAGCCAAAATTCATGTAATGATGTTGTGCGTGAATCTGGTGATTCTTGGATACTGATGTAAGATCTATAATCTTTGCATCTTGATATGGGAGAATTTGGGGGTAGAGGTTGTCTTTTCCAGATGACAATGCAGTCATCCCTAATGTAGAAGGTGGAGGAGTCTCAGTTGAGTGATCTAGAAGTGGAAGTTTGGAGAGACATAGTTGTTTGTGGTGAGGCCCCTAATGGTTAGTCAGTGGATGAACAACACCGAGTGTTGTATCTTGGCAGGGTTTTTGTTCCCTTGGTGATCCACGAGACGGTTCTCCTAGAGTTCCATTTTTCGCCCTTGGCAGTACATCTTGGTGTGACAAAGATGTACCGATCCTTGAGGAGTCAGTTTTGGTGGCCAGGGCTGAAGCGTGCGGTTGTAGATTGTGTGTCTCGATGTTTAGTCTGCCAGAAGGTGAATTCTGATCATCGTGTTCCTGGTGGTCTTCTCCAGCAATTAGAGATTCCTCAGTGGAAGTGGGAGGACATCTCAATGGACTTTGTTACAAGTTTACCTCAATATCTAGGAGGACATGATGCTATATGGGTGGTAGTGGACCGTTTAACAAAATCGGCCCACTTCATAGCGATCAAGGAGTCGAGCTCAGTGGATGTTTTGTCAAGGAATTATCTAGAGGAGGTGGTGAGACTTCATGGAGTACCTAGGACGATCATTTCAGATCAAGATCCTTGTTTTACCTCTAGGGTGTGGAGAGGTCTCTAGCATGCTTTTGTCTGTCAACAGTGCCTCAGCACTGCTTTTCATCCTCAAACGGATGGTTAGACAGAGCGAACCATCCAGACTCTTGAAGACATGTTGCACTTTTGTGTTCTTGATTTTGTAGGTTCATTGATGAAGCACTTACCCTTAGTAGAGTTCTCTTGCAATAATAGTTTTCACTCTACCATCGGTATGGCGCCATTTGAAGCCTTGTATGGCTGGCCATGCCGTTCTCCGTTGTACTGGACTGGGGTCAGAGAGTCAGCAATTCTCGGACCAGAACTAGTGCAGAATACAACAGAGATGGTTCAGGTGATTCGTGGGAGGATGAAGACGGCAAAGGACTGTCAGAAATCATATGATGATCAAATAAGGAGACCCTTAGAGTTTAATGTTGGGGATAATGTGTTTTTGAAGGTGACTCCCCGTCGTGGGCAGCGAAGGTTTGGTTGTGGAAGTGAGATTTCTCCCCGATTTGTTGGGCCTTTAGAGGTGATAGCTCGTGTTGGAGTTGTGGCGTATCGAGTAGCAATTCTCCCTCATATGAGGCAGATACATGATGTTTTCCATGTATCACAGCTCCATCGTTATCTTCATGATAAATCTCATGTTATCGATTGGGGAGAGATAAATATTGATGATGATGCAACCTTTGAGGAGCGACCTATGGAGATCCAAGACCACAAGGAGAAGGTGTTGCGTGGGCATTCTATCCCCTTAGTTCATGTCTTTTGGCGACATGGTGGCATGTAGGAGAGTACATGGGAGCGTGATTCACAGATACGTGCTCAGTACCCAGAGTTGTTTAATGTTTAACTCCTTTCATGTAATGATGTTTTCTTTGTGGTTAGAACTTTCATGTTTTATTTATATACATTTCATGTGATGTTATGTTTTAATTGTTTGGATATGGATTGTTTGTTCCCATACTCTCGGATGTCGTAGTTTTGTTCCAGCTTTTGAACAACTCATGGTGGTTTTCCCCTGAGAGGTATCTTATGGGCTGGTTGTTCGGACCCCTCTTTTCTTCTAGGTTGGTTTTTAATTCTCGAGGAAGAGAATGTTTTAAGAGGTATCTAATGTAATGGCCCAGACCTCTCAGGTCCATTACTTTGTGAAAATGTGGTGTTGGAGGTGTTCCGGGAGGTCAAGGTGACTTATCCCCAACACTTTGCCAAATTTGCAGTTCTATGAACAGTGATTCCAGTTTTATGAATAATATCGGTTGGTGAACAATTTTTGAATCGATGAGGTTCAATGAATAGTGTTTCCAGAACGGTAACCTTCTAACGGTGACCTTATAACGGTAGACTTGAACAGTGTTTCCAGAACGGTAACCTTCTAACGGTGACTTTATAACGGTAGACTTGAACAATGTTTCCAGAACGGTAACCTTCTAACGGTGACCTTATAACGGTAGACTTGAACATTGTTTCCAGAACGGTAACCTTCTATCCTTAGACTTCTAATGGTAGACTTGAACAATGTTTCTAGAATGGTAACATTCTATCGGTGGACTTCTAATGGTGGAATTGAACAGTGTTTCCAGAACGGTGAACTTCTTACGATGACCTGCTAACGGTGGACTTGAACCGTGTTTCCCAAATGGTGACCTTCTAACGGTGACCTTCTAACGGTGGACTTGAACAGTGTTTCCAGAATGGTGATGTCTAATGGTGACATTTTCTTCCCTTTGCCAAATTTTGAGTATGTGAACAATGTTTCCAGCTTCCTACAGTTTTGCCCCTTTGACGTTTCCTTTGACGTAAAATACATTTAAATCCTTGTTTTAAGGACTATTAAGGCCGATTCAAATGCCATAAATCCTATATTAATTATTCCTAAGGTCGGGATGTATTTACTTGGTCAAACCACGTGGGTTAATGCGATCCATTTTTAATGGAGAATTAAATGGATCTTAAATCGTCGCCCCATTAAATCTTCTAAAAGGGACGAGATATCATTCTCCCTTGTTCTTTCCCTTTGTTCTCAGCTAAGAGATGGTAGAACCTTTCAATCATTATCGTAGGAGTTGCACAATCAATCTTTACTCCTAGGATTGCTTCTGCTCTGTTTTGGATGCAACTGAACTGTGTCGGTCAATCTTCCCATTAAGGTATGTTTTATCGTCGTTCCTTTAAGGATCATCTTCTCTTGTTTCTCCATTCCATATTATACCATGTAATTTCCAAGATTCTAATAGGGTTTCTCTTGGGGTTTGTTGGTACTGTCGTACATTGGCATCCCCCAGTGGATGCAGTTGTCGTGAGAGGAGGATTGTGATTCGTTGTGTGGATAAAGGACGTCAAGAACTCTTTGAGGTAGGGAATTAATGGCTTCTATATGTTTATATGTGCAATCGTAGAATTAGCATGATTTAGTCCTTTGGATCACAATGAAATTGACCATATTAAATACTTGAACCGGATTAAATGAATTGGTTGATCGCATGTTGTTGCTTTATACTGTGAAAATGGTTTGCCTCATGTTTTTCTAGATAGAGTGATATCTATAATTTCCTTGATTTGTTGTTCGTTCAGGATATAAATTGATAATGACCGTAAAACTAGAATCAATTGTTAATTAATTGGCTAAAAATAAAGAGGCATGTAAACTAATCTGGTTGTTTCCATTGCTGTAGTTGTTCTAATTTGAGGATAATAAAACTAGGGAAGTAAGAATGGTTATTTAATTGTGATAGATCACTAATTATGTATCTCATAATTGGAACCTACAAATAACAAATCTGCGAATTCAATATGGATTAAAGAATAGATTATGTGGGAATTTTTAAAAGCGTTCTCAGTTACCCTCTTGTTTGTTAAAGGGTCAAGAGCCCATGGTTGTGACTGTTGTTTTCCTGCTGCTTGTGCTGTGACGTGAGCCTGGATGGCTATTGTGATATGTGTAGTAATGGAGGCCTTGTGGTTGTGGTAGCAGATGACGCCTAGAGTGGCGAGATGCATTTGTTTATGCATGTGGGTGTTGGGGAGGACACTAGGGGTGATGGAATGGGACGGATGTGGTTGCTAGATGCTTGTGGTTTTCTTTGAATGTTAATCTGCTTTTCTTTTCCCCACTGCTCAAGGCAGTTGGTCTTGCTACCCTTCATCCAAAAGAGGCGATGACGCGCGGGGTATGCCACACGCTTTCTGTGTTTAGCCTCTCGAGGGAGAATGGTTATATTCTCTTTCTATAGGCCGCAAAGACTCAACGGGTAGTATATCTACTCACCGTGTTGAGCCTCCTTTGTGTTTAGAATCATATGATGCTATTCTAGAATGCCTAAGAATATGTAAAATTAATTCTATAATGAATGTTTGATTAAATGGTGAAAATCCACGGGGATGGAGATACTATAATTTAATGGTGATGTGAAACTTAAAAGGATCAGTTGATTTTGAATGTGATGCCAATTCAGTTTAATGTGAAATTGTTCATGGATAATTAATGTTTAAAGAATTAATTAACGTACAATGGAACTAATAAAATGAGAATGGAGTAATATAATAAAGCTCTTCATATGTTTGTGTGCTAATAGGACCCCTAGTCTTAGAATTAGCATCCTGGAGTATGAGAGATGTTAGTTGCAGTTGTATCTAAAACTAGGTAATTCCCATAGTGTGGATGTGAGTTATATATATATTCTGTACTTTTTGTGTTTCTATATGCTACTCCACCCTGTCGGTAAGGGAAACTGACACCCCGGGGATTCTGAGCCCTGGGTGGGGGGGGGTGTTTTCCCCAAAATTCTGATGGGAGGACGAATGGCTGATTACCCCCCTTTGGCCCCGCTCTCTTCTCTTGGTAGATACATGTGCCAACAGACACACCAGTTAGTTTCCCCATATATGTGTGTAGAGGGTTGTAATAGATTGTGGTTATTTCACACACATATATTCTAGATATAGTATCCTATGGACTACTATATGTGTAATGTGTATAGGTTGTGATGGCTTGAGGATCCATACATGGTGTATAGGCTATAATGGCTTGAGGTATAATACCCGATGTACGATAGACGTTATGCGGGCTGTGGTGGATCTCGGAACTTAACTGGTTACTTTTGGTCGTGAGGATGGTGTGGTGCTTCGCCCAGGTTTCTGCGGGCAAGCCTTTGTGGTTCACGAGGTGCAGATTGTGGAGCTTACCCAGGTGTCTGCGGGCAAGCCTTTGGAGAGAGATGCACATGGCGTATGTCGTTGGTGCAAAGTGGAAAACCAGTGGGGAAGTAGTATGAGGGTACCCTTGATATTCCATATTATATGATATATTATTGTATGAGTTACTTGGTGAGAGTATCCATGGTGAGGTTGGAAACTTAGTATACCTGTTTAGATGATGAGTCAGTTTCACTTGTTGTTCACTGGGCTTTAGCATGCTTTCATTACTTTTGCACAAGAGGCTTGGGGAGGATCCTACTGAGTATACTGTTATACTCACCCTATGTATATATAAACTATTTTTCAGGTCACTTAGAGCAGGTTGGAGATCAAACTGGTTACTACTAGCTTGTGGTTGGAGGAGGAGATGTTCGGGCTTGTGGTTGCTACTGTTTTACTTTCTTTTGGGTACTTTTAGTTTCCCCTTCCAGTTGTGGTACCTTTTCATGACATTTCATATATTTACATGGATTTCTTTTATTTTTCAGTCCTGATTTGGAGTTGATTGGAGTATATTATATCTCTCTCTTCTTCAGGTGTTCTCTTAGAGGGTAATGCCTCCCATTTTTATGTTTATTATACCCTCAGTGCTAGTCACCAACTCGGGGCCTACTAGAGGCGGGACTTGGGGGTCATTATCTCTCTTCTCACATTGTCGGCCCAGGAGGGGTACACTTTGTGGGGAGGGGTCATGACATAAATGTACCTCAATTAAAACTATAAAACATACATATTACCTTTTTCTAGCTCTAACACCTATTTAATTCTTATAGACCTCAACTTATCCAAGTAGTACATAGAAGATCGATGTTAAAAAGGTCATGAGCATGGGTGAATTCAAAAAAATTAAAAAATAGAGTAATTTAAAATATTACATATACTTTTGTGGATAATTTAAATAAATAATTAAAGCATAAAAATAATTTTAATGTGGTCAAAATAGTGTAATTATAAATGATTATGATAATTGAACTCAATAACTTTTATTGTAGCTTAGATCAAAAAGAATTTTTTCCTACTTGAAATACCAATCCACATAAAGAGAGACATATAATAAAAAATATATTAATCACTTTTGAAGGATTGTGATCAGGCTTTAAAAAATTCTTGGTTCACCCTAGAGGAATAATCACAGAAGCCTCACTTTTTCCACACATGGAGGCACAAAACCCAAAAAAAGTACTTTTATGTATAGGAAGAGCCATCTATTGTACCAAGTCATAATAGAAATCTAATAAATTTTACTAGACCTAAGACATGATGATTTTTCATACATATTTTTATGTCATCATAACTAATATATAAAATTTTTAGAGGTATAACCATGTGTGAGTTTAGTGATTAATAATCGATATAACCTTATAATAAAAAGACAATTAAACATAATAAAATTTAGAAAAGGAATCCAATGAATGATAATGATGCTATAGCTGATGATAAAAAATTATATTTATCGCATTAGAGTATTTGTAAATGATGTTTCTTATGTGTTTGATCAAGTTAATGTATAACAATGAAGATATCGAACAGAAAACACATTTTTAATTGAAATTGTTTTCCCATGATCATGTGTAATATATGAATCCACTTCCTATATCTTCAACCATTATTTTTTAAAAAAATAAAATGAATAATTTCGGGATCTTCTATTTAGAATTTAATTTTTAATATTTTCATAAATTTTGTATTAAATATTGAAAAAGCTTAAAAAAATATTTTAATAATTTAAATAATAATGAAATAGAGTTATTTACCATTATTCTTGACATGATAAATACTCAATAAAATATCAATAATTTAATCCTTGAATAAAAAACTACACCATAGTTGAAAACTAATTTATAATTATCATTAAAATCATTTAAAATCAAAAATTTATCCACAACAATCATAATTCAAATATTGCATGAATATATCCTTGAAAAAAGGTCTTGAATGCTTATCCAAATGAATTTTAATAATCCATAAAATATTATTATATAGTTTCCTTCTCAAATTAAAACTATTATATTTTGAATGTGGTTTCTTGAAATATATAGGTGACATGATAATAATATGTTCACTTAAATGTATCATCATGATATAACTTAACATGTTGTTCTGTCAAAAAATGAAATCTCAACATTCTGTAAACTATAAGCCCATTCATACAGTGTAACATTAATATAATCATGATAATAAATCACACACAATCATAATCTTAGGATAACACATAGAAATAATTTACTAAAATTTGGTATTCCACTAAATATCGATTTCCATTGTCAAAAAATCAAATCCTTACACAACTTCTATAAGATGTGTTGTTATTTACATATTTATAACTATCAATGAATTAAAATCACTACATTCAACATATAAAATGCTTAATCATGTATTAAATAATTCAATCAACTATGAATAACTTTTCTAGAATAAATGGGTAATTTAAAAAAATGATAAACGGGAGTGATCAAACAATAATGTCCCATAGTACTTTGAAACATAAAAATGATAATGAAAAAGAGTAACTTAAATAAAATTACGTTGAATCAATATATTAACCTCATTTGATACTCTATAATATGTTTGCTATAGCATAACCTTGAGATCAAATTGAAGAACATGTTCTATCCATGAAATAAGGATGTGGTATGTCCCTATATATAGTATTAATTAATTCATAATATATTGTTCAAACTTAATAATACATCCATTTTTTTCATGATAAATTACTAAATAATACATTATAAAGATATTTTAATGCTATGTATGATGAATTATAGTGAATTTGTCTAATTCCAAAAACCAATTTCCAAAAAACCGACTGCAATTAATAGTAAATGACTTTTAATATGAAAAAATAACTGAGAACATAATTGTCAATGGTTTTCCCAAAATTACCAAAATATTAATCCATTTGAGTAATTACTTATAAAACATAAGAGTCAATACTATAATGATGATGACTGTTGTAAATTAGAGATGATGTTCATATTATTACATTGTCATAAGATACAAGTAAACACATCCTGATGGAAAAAAATATTTTATTAGTGTTCATAAACTATATTCATAAATTAAATTCACATTTTAATTGAAAACATATAATGGAAAAGGTTTTCCTTTTACAATTCCATTTTTTCTTGTTATGTACCCCCATATATTAATGAAAAACACATCCTTGTTTCCTAGGGAAAATATAACATAATAAGGGGGTGATATTATATGCTTACTACAGGTAAGTATACCCTGAAATATATCACGAATAGATAATCATAATTAATATTGAAAGGAAAGTAACTAAAACACATTCATTTTAATAAAAAAAACTTATAATGATATGAATGAAACAAAAGATCATAAAATTAAACTATATAAATAATCACATTATCATAAAAAAATAGTTATTATAACTAATTTAATAATTACCTGGGCATAAATAATTGAACTCATAATGAGGGAATTCTTAATTTTTAACATCTGAAACCTTTAAGACCCTTTTTAATATAATTTAAATTGGTAGTTAAACAATGTATAATGTTTCTTACTGATTGTATCATGAGATCTATATCTACATGAAGGGTATATCTATAATTGTCCTAAATATTTAACATTAAAAATCAAAGGAATTACTTATATGAAATGGTTGAAACATAATCAACTTAAATATTCCTATTGAAAACTGACTAATAAAATTTTAATACATACCCCAATCAAATAAGCATAATCGTAAACCATCTAGAATAATATAGAGATTGGTTGAAATATTATATTCTTAGTGAAAATGATCACAATGAATCCAAATAAGGAATAAGGATGAAATAAATACAACATATCCCTAGTGGATCATGTGAATAATATAGGGTTTATGTCAACGATGAATTAAAGTACTATAAAAACCTCATTAGAAACATTCTTGAGGAAAATAGCCTGTGTGCATTGGAAATCACATTATAAAACAAAAATACCACAATGAATTTTGGGAAATAAATTTCTTTGATAATAAAATTTTGAGATATTTTTATATAATATTTAAAACCTTCAGTGTTCATGATTGTTGAAAATTCTGTTCATGTAATACATGTTAAACACTAGTGGCCTTTCATATTTTGCGTAAAAGAAAAACACGAATAATTTTGAAATAAAAATGAAGACTCTTTGAGAAACACTATTAAAAAAGATAAAATAGGTAAAAATTAATTTAATAAATAATTTTTAAATGGTTAAAAATTGTTTTGAAAATAATTTTAGAAAACAATAATTTTAATGGAATTTTTTTTTGACTGATGAGAAAAATATTTTGATTTTATTAAAAACATTTCATCAAAAATATTAAGTACAAAAGAGTATAGAATAGAACTATTACATTAAATATTTAATGAATAAACAAAATAAAAGATAAAATATTTATTTAAAGAAAGTAATATCAAATAATTCACAAAATTAATACTTAAATAGAAACTGTCCTGAATAGTGATGAGATAGTGAAATAAAACCTTACCCCTTTGGTAAAATTTGAATTTTAAGCCCATAAAATAAATAATCATGTAATAAAACATTAAATAAAATATTTATAACTATATTCAGGATATAAAATATAAAAATGGATAATATATAAATCACAAAATTGAATACATGGTTAATATGGCATTTGTCGAATGGAAGTAAAGGTGGGATGAGAAACCCTTACCTTAAATTAAACTTCTTTCTTATATGTACAAACCTCCTCTAAAAATATAGGATTATTATAAATCTATTAAATTACCATACCTTTATATTCCAATACATATATTTTTACTTATATACTTTTATCACTATAATATTAATAACTCTTTCTTAAAATCAGTATTTTGTGGATAATTACTTCTTTTTTAGTGTATGTTTTAGTTTCGTAATTTTTTACTCTTTTAATTTGATCATGGTTACATAATATCCATAATTTTTAAAATAATATAAATATAATATTTATTAAATATATATTTATTTAGATTAATCTATAATATTTATAATTATAAAATAGAGTACACTATTTATTGAAATAGTAGGTCGTACCATCGCATGAACGATGTTCCCATTTTTCTTGTTGGATAGAACAAAGGGAAAATAACTATTAATTAAATTTTATAGCATCATAATTATGTTAGATATATATGTATAACAATAAAATACATAATTATTACAATCCATGTATAAATAAAATGAATAAAATTTGACATTGATACATAGAGGTGGTAGTCGACATATACACATGACTGACATAATTGTTATCGAATGGATTATAAGATAAGACGTTAGATGTAAATTTATACTTAAAGAAATTTTTTCTTGATTATAAATATCAAATGTATTCATTAACATTATCCTTATTACAATTCATGTGAATCATAAGTGATAAATTATTCATATTACATTGTGAGGTGGTAGTCCTCTGTACAAACGAGCTACATTATCATATTTACCAGTGAATAGAAAGTAAGAAGTTATGTGTGGTATAATGAGTAAAAAAGAATAAAAATGTTATAAATATAGTATATATTTATATATTAAATAAATCTATATATAAATCCTTGAAAAGTGGTGATGGAATATGAATTATGACGGTTCATAAGGATGAAGCCTACCGTACAAGCTATCGATAGTTTTGTTTCCCATTTGATGGAATTGGAAATTGATTGGGGATATTAAATAAAAATAATAATATCTCAGTGTATAGGATATGTCGTAAAGACCCGTAAAATTCAAGGGAAATTTTTTCTTAATTTTCTTTAGAATTTTACTAGAGCGCGGTTTCAGACGGCACCTGATTCCGAGGCCCGGAGTGCCCGAAATTAATTTCCGAAGTTTGGCTCGGGTACGTTCAGTGAGCGAATGAGCGGGAATTCCTAACTTTTGATCCGGTGCTCGGAATTGAAATCCGAGGGCACCGATGAACTCGCAACGCCGATATTCGCTTAAAGAAACCTTTTCGGGAGTTGCGTTTGTTGCGAGTTGAAATTTAGTATTGGGGTTTTCAGTTGAGTTAAATAAAATTTGTGTAAGACAAATTTTATTTTAACTTATTAAAAACCTACCAAAGGTGGTTGCAAGTGGGACCCACACCCACTTAACCTCCCTTGGGAGAATTAAGTGTGGTGGGGCCCACGCGAACCCCTTTTTCTTTTCAAATTCCATAACCCCTCTAAACCCCCTCTTAATTACGTAACTCTTCCCTACTTTATTTCTTGCCAACCTATCTCTTCATTTATTTTTGTCAACTCTAGATTTAATTAATGAATTGAATTCAACTTTTGAATTTTTGAAAGGTTGGCAAAGTGAAAATAAAATAAGGTGTAGCTTATTTTATTTTGGGTTGATCGTTTGTCTTCTTGAGAGGTGGAGAGCTTCTCTTCTTCTTCTTCTTCAAACTCAACGAAGAACGCGAAGAACGTCGTTCTTCAACCAAGAACTTCTCCGCCGAAGAACACGATCCGTCCGCGACGCCGTATCCGCGACGCGACGTACTTCTTCTGCGTCATCTCTTCCGCGACGGTTTTCCGCGACGAACGCCATCGACAACGACTCTTCCTCCGACGTCAAAGGAATCGACACCGATATTCCACGACTACGTCAACGTGCGACTATCGAGGTAGGGGTTCTTGAGTTCGTTGTTTACTTTATTATTTGACTTTCCTCAAGACTTGACGTAGAACGCTCAAGTTCCGACGAAGAACGCCGCTCCGCTCTTCTTCGTCTTCGGTGTCAACGAGAGAGAACACCGCACCTTCCTCGGACAACCTTCGTCGGCGTGCAAGTTTCGCCAACGACGTATCTCTTCGGGCATATCTCTTCGTCAACGGATTTGACGAACGACGACCGCGACGCCCGACCTCCGTGACGCCGTCTTCCGCGGAACGTAGACGATTCTTCGAATCTTAAACCCGAGGTAGGGGTTGTTGTTTTATTCTTTATTTATTCCATTTCTTGAACATGGATCTCGCATGTCTAACATGAGACTTTGAATGTTTAAGTTGAGTTATTTGCTTAACGTGAGGGGGCCGGACCGCATGAACACGGCCGAACCCCCTCCATCGTTCATGTTTAATTCTTGCGATGGAAGCAAAGTGGCGTGGTGCCGTCGCACCACGCGGATTACCGTGCGTTTATTTTACGCGGCGCCGTCGCGCCACGCTGAGGTAGAAACTTCAAGAACGCGACGCCGTCGCGCCGCGTTGAAAAGAATCAAAGCACGGCGAAGGGGCGCGGTGCCGTCGCACCGCGCCGGATGACGAACGCCGCGGCCGGTTCCGGGCCGCGGCGGGACGAGAGGACCGTGGCCGGTTCCGGGCCGCGGCGGGACGAGGAGACCGCGGCCGGTTCCAGGCCGCGGAGGAAGGGAAGACCGGCGGCCGGGCCGCCGGCGTCAGAAGCCGAAGAAGGGGACCGGAAATTCCGGTCCCGTTTGAGAAAACCGGCCGGCCAGCTGGCCGGCCGGATGACTTAAAACCGGGGAATTTAATTCCCCGGCCACCCTTTTAAAACCCCCCTCTTTAAGAGAGGGGGGCGGTTCTTTGATGAGAGGGGGGGGGGGGGGGGGGCAGCCGGCCCCCCGGTTCGTTTCCAGCAAGCCCCCCACGTGTGGGGGGCGTTATTATTTTTTTTTGGGCGCGGCATATAGCCGCGCCGACCTTGAAGTAGCGGGGGCTGAGCCCCCCGCGTGCCACCCCGTGCGGCGCCAGGCGCCGCCACCGCGGCCCGCCGCCGCCGCCGCCGCGGCCCGCCGCCGCCCCCGCCGCGCCGCCGCGCCGCCCGCCCGCCGCCGGCCGCCGCCGCCGTCCGCCGCCGCCGGCCGCCACCGCCGTCCGCCGCCGGCCGCCGCGCCGCCCCAGTGGGGGTCGGGCCGGGTCGGCCCGGACCCGGACCCCCCCGTTTCGTACCAGATTTGGTTTTTGACCCATAACTTGAGCCTCGGACTTCCGAATGACGAACCGTCTGCGGCAACGCGATCCTTGGATCGAGACGGTCGTTTCGGTATATCTCACTCAAGGTTTCGGATTACTTTGAGTTCGGCCGGGTTGGTTCGTTCACGGAACCAACCGGGCCTTCGGAGCGGAAACGCTCATATCTTGAGCCACGAACGTCCGATTGACGCGCCGTCAGTCGCGTTGCGTTCCTCTTAATGAGATGGATCTTTTGGCTTACTCCGCCCGAGGTTTGGATGCAGGTGGAGTACGGTCGGGTTGGTTTTGCCTTAAAAACCAACCGGGCCCCGGAGACGAAAAGGCCAATAACTCACAGACCGGGCGTCTGATTGACACGCCATCTGTTTCGTTGACTTCCTCTTGATGAGACGGAACTTTTGACATACTCCGCCCGAGTTTTGGATGCAGTTGGAGTATGGCCGGGTTGGATTGTACCCGAAATCCAACCGGGCCCCTGGAACGGGAAAGCTATTATCTTTCAGACAGGACGTCCGTTTGACGAACCGTCAGCGGCGTTGGTGTTTACGTTTAGTAACGGTCCCTATGAGTATACACTATGGGAGTTCGGGGTACAGTTGAGATACGGCCGGGATTGGTTCGCACTCGAAACCAACCGGGCCCCTCGGACGAAAAGGCTAATAACTCACAGACCGGGCGTCCGATCGACGTGCCGTCTGTTGCGTTGAGACCCCTGTGACGAGACGGACCTTTGAGACACTTCTTCGTGGGACTTTGAGATACTTGGAGTATCGACCTGTAGCTCGTGGAGCGGACCCTCCTAGTGACGAGCATGCGATGTACGGAGACCGTGTAGCTGGCTGAGACCTAACGACTGCTCGACCGACTCGACTTGGAGTGAGTCGACTAGCCCTGTGGACGGAGCACTACTTTCTGAGGTGCAGACCCATGGCGGACGGAGCACTACCTGTGTGACAGTGCAGACCCGCGGTGCTCGTCCGGAGAGTACCTCAGCAGGCTACTAGGGGGTGTGCACTACGGAGTTTGGGTGACATACCTCGGCGGGAAGCACTACTGTGTTTGGGTGGCTGGCCCGCAGTACTCGACAGGAGGAGTACTTCAGCAGTCTTAGGTTAGTGAGCAGTACCTCGGAGTCGTGACAGGACCACTGCACACTCCAGAGACGGAGCTCTTCAGCAGTTACGGTTTTGATAATGAAAATCCTGGTTTGAGCTGAGACTTTTGACCTTGTGTTTACTTCATGATTGAGATGGATCACTTGCTAACTTTGATATATGTATGGGCATATACCCGGGTAGTGGTTATCCGTCATTTTCACAATTCTTGTGTTTCCTCATGATTGAGATGGGTTACTTGATAACTTAGGTATATGTATGGGCATATACCTAAGTAGAGTTTATCTGTTGAGATCTTCTTGTGTTTATCCTTGTTGGTTTTAGTGAGACCTTGAGGGTCTCGGGGTCCCTACTGAGTATCGTTATACTCACCCCTGCACGGGCTATGCCCGCACCTCGTTGTGTTGGTTGCAGACGACGGACAGTGCTGACAGAAGCCGAAGGTTCGAGGACTTGACGGTACCTGGAGGTGGACGATACGACGAGGCGGTACCCGGAGGTGGACCACTGGGCGGGACATACTCGGAGCGGATGGCGGGACCCGAATAGCAGAGGAGCTATCTGTACCACCCTTCAGGTGGGATTTCCAGTGGACATCTCATCTTAGAAGCTTTACTTTTCAGTCGCTGTTTTCCCTTTCGAGTTGTACTTTACAGTTGGGCTTGTATTTCCGGCCCCTTTTTACTTTTCAGCTCTTCTTTTTGTACTTAGTGTTTTACTTCCGCTTTCTTACTCTGTGGTGTTTGTTTACTTTACAAAGGAAATGTCTTCCCTTTTTCTGGGATTTACGCCTTGGTGCTAGTCGCCAGCCCCTGGCCTATGGAAGGCGGGCTTGGGGTAGTCACGGCACGGACCCCGAGGGCGGGTCGTGAAAAATTGGTATCAGAGGAGTTCGGTTCTACCGCAGACTCTGATCTTTCTTTCTGTGAAGCAATAGTGTTAAGGGTACCGAGTGTGGTTTTCAGTTCAGGGAGTCCAGTGTTGGTGCGGGCGGCCGACGTATCCATACACCAGGACCCTGACAACTGATTTCCGACTTTGTGCACGAAAACACTGATTGCGTGTGTGTTTTCAAAAGTTTTTCCCCTTAAAACAGCTCAAACCAGGTCAGCTCACCAGGTATAATCGTTTGATCGTGTTACGTTGTTTCTTTCAGGATGTCTTTTCTCAGACGACCAGCTAGAGCCCGGAGGGATGAGCGTGCTGACAGTCTGTCGAGCGACGAGGCTTCGGTACAGGGCCCTCTTGCAGTTGAGGCACCAGCGGAGGCACCAGCGGTACTACCATACGTTGGGCCACCGATGCCACCAGCCCTAGCAGTAGGCGATGCACGACGCTTGAGCGCGCTGCACGAGTTCCAGCGCCAGAGGCCACTAAGGTTCCGGGGAGAGACGGACCCGCAGGCGGCTGAGGTTTGGATGGAGGCTGTGGTGAGAGTCTTCAGGCTAGTGGGGACGCCGGCAGACTTCATGGTGATCTTTGCTACCAGCCTCCTTCAGGCAGCAGCAGGTAGGTGGTGGAGCCACTTGTTTCAGTTTTGTGATGAGATGAACTTCGCATGGGAAGACTTCGAGACCTTCTTCAGGGTGGAGTTTGTGCCAGTATCTCTACACCCCGAGCGTGTACAGGAGATTCTGCCTTTGCCGCGTGTTTTTCTATCAGAAGCCGAGTCATCTGTGGGCAGTAGACAGATGATGCAGAGGTCCAGGAGGACCAGACCAGCAGTTGGGCGATCTCGGGTTTTAGGACCGGTGGTGCGGGGCACCCGAGGTGGGGTCAGAGCCAGGCGTGCCAGAAACGGACAATGTTACTCCTGTGGCGGAAAGGGTCACCTGGCACGTGACTGTCCGACTCCTCGATCCGCAGGCTTGGAGGGAGCCACCGAGGTTGAGGCAGCGACAAATGCTGGAGCTCTGGGAGCAGGTGGACAGGGGAGGAACTAGTGGATACGTCTTTTGTACTTCTAGTTCCATGTTGATGTTGCTTTTGTGTAGCGTCTTGTAATATGAGCTGCAATAATAAAAGACGCATACCTTTGTGATGTTTTCTTTCCTGTCCTCTTTTGTGATGTTACTAAGAGGTTCCAGTTGACTGTTGACTTGACCCTCACTTGTGAGACATCTACTGGAGGAGACCCAGTTACCACACACTGATGCCGACAGTGTGACTCAACCCTTGGAGGCGAGAGTAATGGTTGGATCTCTTAGTAGTAGCGTCGAGGCCTTACGACGTCATCCTTGGTATGTATTAGTATCATCCATGTTAGGATTGACTGTTTTAGGCAAAGAATGTGGTTCATCCAGGGGATGAGACCAGGTTTCTCTTATCGGCAAAGAAGAAATCTTGCAGCTCTTTTGGGACCAGAGATGGTCCGGGCCACGTCGGAGAAGGTCCATGTCATCCAGGAGCGGATGAGGACAACACAGAGCCGGCAGAAGTCAAACGCTGACAGGAGGCGGATGCCACTGGAGTTCGAGGATGGCGACCACGTCTTCTTGCGGGTCTCACCTCAACGTGGTATTCGGAGATTTGGCCGAGGCGACAAGTTATCTCCGCGCTTCATCGGACCCTTCCAGGTCCTCAGCAGGGTTGGTGAAGTGGCTTATCGCCTGGCTCTACCACCTCAGTTGCACCGGGTGCACGACGTCTTCCACGTATCCCAGCTGAGGAGATACGTGCACGACCCAACGCACATCTTTGACCATGGGGAGCTTGACGTTGACGATGGGGCGACTTTTACGGAGGTCCCGGTGGAGATAGAGGATCGACAGGAGCGGGTCCTACATGGGCGATCGATTCCTCTTGTGCGCAACAGATGGCGGCACGGGAATCTCCAGGAGAGCACATGGGAGCGGGAGGCTCAGATGCGTGCTCAGTACCCTCTTTTGTTTCCCTAGTTTTTGGTGTATCTTTACGGGGACGTAAAGCCCTGAGGTGGGAGTAATGTAAAGACCCGTAAAATTCAAGGGAAATTTTTTCTTAATTTTCTTTAGAATTTTACAAGAGCGCGGTTTCAGACGGCACCTGATTCCGAGGCCCGGAGTGCCCGGAATTAATTTCCGAAGTTTGGCTCGGGTACGTTCAGTGAGCGAACGAGCGGGAATTCCTAACTTTTGATCCGGTGGTCGGAATTGAAATCCGAGGGCACCGATGAACTCGCAACGCCGATATTCGCTTAAAGAAACCTTTTCGGGAGTTGCGTTTGTTGCGAGTTGAAATTTAGTTTTGGGGTTTTCAGTTGAGTTAAATAAAATTTGTGTAAGACAAATTTTATTTTAACTTATTAAAAACCTACCAAAGGTGGTTGGAAGTGGGACCCACACCCACTTAACCTCCCTTGGGAGGATTAAGTGTGGTGGGGCCCACACGAACCCCTTTTTCTTTTCAAATTCCCTAACCCCTCTAAACCCCCTCTTAATTACGTAACTCTTCCCTACTTTATTTCTTGCCAACCTATCTCTTCATTTATTTTTGTCAACTCTAGATTTAATTAATGAATTGAATTCAACTTTTGAATTTTTGAAAGGTTGGCAAAGTGAAAATAAAATAAGGTGTAGCTTATTTTATTTTGGGTTGATCGTTTGTCTTCTTGAGAGGTGGAGAGCTTCTCTTCTTCTTCTTCTTCAAACTCAACGAAGAACGCGAAGAACGTCGTTCTTCAACGAAGAACTTCTCCGCCGAAGAAGACGATCCGTCCGCGACGCCGTATCCGCGACGCGACGTACTTCTTCTGCGTCATCTCTTCCGCGACGGTTTTCCGCGACGAACGCCACCGACAACGACTCTTCCTCCGACGTCAAAGGAATCGACATCGATATTCCACGACTACGTCAACGTGCGACTATCGAGGTAGGGGTTCTTGAGTTCGTTGTTTACTTTATTATTTGACTTTCCTCAAGACTTGACGTAGAACGCTCAAGTTCCGACGAAGAACGCCGCTCCGCTCTTCTTCGTCTTCGGTGTCAACGAGAGAGAACACCGCACCTTCCTCGGACAACCTTCGTCGGCGTGCAAGTTTCGCCAACGACGTATCTCTTCGGGCATATCTCTTCGTCAACGGATTTGACGAACGACGACCGCGACGCCCGACCTCCGCGACGCCGTCTTCCGCGGAACGTAGACGATTCTTCGAATCTTAAACCCGAGGTAGGGGTTGTTGTTTTATTCTTTATTTATTCCATTTCTTGAACATGGATCTCGCATGTCTAACATGAGACTTTGAATGTTTAAGTTGAGTTATTTGCTTAACGTGAGGGGGCCGGACCGCATGAACACGGCCGAACCCCCTCCATCGTTCATGTTTAATTCTTGCGATGGAAGAAAAGTGGCGTGGTGCCGTCGCACCACGCGGATTACCGTGCGTTTATTTTACGCGGCGCCGTCGCGCCACGCCGAGGTAGAAACTTCAAGAACGCGACGCCGTCGCGCCGCGTTGAAAAGAATCAAAGCACAACGAAGGGACGCGGTGCCGTCGCACCACGCCAGATGAGGAACACCGCGGCCGGTTCCGGGCCGCGGCGGGACGAGAGGACCGCGGCCGGTTCCGGGCCGCGGCGGGACGAGGAGACCGCGGCCGGTTCCGGGCCGCGGCGGAAGGGAAGACCGGCGGCCGAGCCACCGGCGTCGGAAGCCGAAGAAGGGGACCGGAAATTCCGGTCCCGTTTGAGAAAACCGACCGGCCAGCTGGCCGGCCGGATGACTTAAAACCGGGGAATTTAATTCCCCGGCCACCCTTTTAAAACCCCCCTCTTTAAGAGAGGGGGGCGGTTCTTTGATGAGAGGGGGGGGGGGGGCAGGCGGCCCCCCGGTTCGTTTCCAGCAAGCCCCCCGCGTGTGGGGGGTGTTTTTATTTTTTTTGGGCGCGGCATATAGCCGCGCCGACCTTGAAGTAGCGGGGGTGAGCCCCCCGCGTGCCACCCCGTGCGGCGCCGGGCGCCGCCGCCGCGGCCCGCCGCCGCCGCCGCGGCCCGCCGCCGCCGCGGCCCGCCGCCCCCGCCGCCGCGCCGCCGCGCCGCCCGCCGCCGCCGCCCGCCGCCGCCGTTCGCCGCCGCCGGCCGCCGCGCCGCCCCAGGGGGGGGGGGGGGGGTCGGGCCGGGTCGGCCCGGACCCGGACCCCCCCGTTTCGTACCAGATTTGGTTTTTGACCCATAACTTGAGCCTCGGACCTCCGAATGACGAACCGTCTACGGCAACGCGATCCTTGGATCGAGACGGTCGTTTCGGTATATCGCACTCAAGGTTTAGGATTACTTTGAGTTCGGCCGGGTTGGTTCGTTCACGGAACCAACCGGGCCATCGGAGCGGAAACGCTCATATCTTGAGCCACGAACGTCCGATTGACGCGCCGTCAGTCGCGTTGCGTTCCTCTTAATGAGGTGGATCTTTTGGCATACTCCGCCCGAGGTTTGGACGCAGGTGGAGTACGATCGGGTTGGTTTTGCCTTAAAAACCAACCGGGCCCCGGAGACGAAAAAGCCAATAACTCACAGACCGGGCGTCCGATTGACGCGCCGTCTGTTTCGTTGACTTCCTCGTGATGAGACGGAACTTTTGACATACTCCGCCCGAGTTTTGGATGCAGTCGGAGTATGGCCGGGTTGGATTGTACCCGAAATCCAACCGGGCCCCTGGAACGGGAAAGCTATTATCTTTCAGACAGGACGTCCGTTTGATGAACCGTCAGCGGCGTTGGTGTTTACGTTTAGTAACGGTCCCTATGAGTATACCCTATGGGAGTTCGGGGTACAGTTGAGATACGGCCGGGATTGGTTCGCACTCGAAACCAACCGGGCCCCTGGGACGAAAAGGCTAATAACTCACAGACCGGGCGTCCGATCGACGTGCCGTCTATTGCGTTGAGACCCCTGTGACGAGACGGACCATTGAGACACTTCTTCGTGGGACTTTGAGATACTTGGAGTATCGACCTGTAGCTCGTGGAGCGGACCCTCCCAGTGACGAGCATGCGATGTACGGAGACCGTGTAGCTGGCTGAGACCTGACGACTACTCGACCGACTCAACTTGGAGTGAGTCGACTAGCCCAGTGGACGGAGCACTACTTTCTGAGGTGCAGAACCATGGCGGACGGAGCACTACCTGTGTGACAGTGCAGACCCGCGGTGCTCGTCCAGAGAGTACCTCAGCAGGCTACTAGGGGGTGTGCACTACGGAGTTTGGGTGACATACCTCGGCGGGAAGCACTACTGTGTTTGGGTGGCTGGCCCGCAGTACTCGACAGGAGGAGTACTTCAGCAGTCTTAGGTTAGTGAGCAGTACCTCGGAGTCGTGACAGGACCACTGCACACTCCAGAGACGGAGCTCTTCAGCAGTTACGGTTTCGATAATGAAAATCCTGGTTTGAGCTGAGACTTTTGACCTTGTGTTTACTTCATGATTGAGATGGATCACTTGCTAACTTTGATATATGTATGGGCATATACCCGGGTAGTGGTTATCCGTCATTTTCACAATTCTTGTGTTTCCTCATGATTGAGATGGGTTACTTGATAACTTAGGTATATGTATGGGCATATACCTAAGTAGAGTTTATCTGTTGAGATCTTCTTGTGTTTATCCTTGTTGGTTTTAGTGAGACCTTGAGGGTCTCGGGGTCCCTACTGAGTATCGTTATACTCACCCCTGCACGGGCTATGCCCACACCTCGTTGTGTTGGTTGCAGACGACGGACAGTGCTGACAGAAGCCGAAGGTTCGAGGACTTGACGGTACCTGGAGGTGGACTATACGACGAGGCGGTACCCGGAGGTGGACCACTGGGCGGGACATACTCGGAGCGGATGGCGGGACCCGAGGAGTAGAGGAGCTATCTGTACCACCCTTCAGGTGGGATTTCCAGTGGACATCTCAGCGTAGCAGCTTTACATTTCAGTCGCTGTTTTCCCTTTCGAGTTGTACTTTACAGTTGGGCTTGTATTTCCGGCCCCTTTTTACTTTTCAGCTCTTCTTTTTGTACTTAGTGTTTTACTTCCACTTGCTTACTCTGTGGTGTTTGTTTACTTTACAAAGGCAACATCTTCCCTTTTTCTGGGATTTACGCCTTGGTGCTAGTCGCCAGCCCCTGGCCTATGGAAGGCGGGCTTGGGGTAGTCACGGCACGGACCCCGAGGGCGGGTCGTGACATATGTTTTGGAAATAATATTACCATATTTTTAGATGGCTTAAAAAATGTGGGAGAATCAAAAAAAAAAATAAGAACGTTTAAGAATCTTACCTCTTATTCGGAGAACCTCTTTTGGATTAAACCTAAAGCCTTATTTGCAATTTTTAATAAAAAAAATATGGCATGTAGGATGTGTAAATGGAATTAATTGATTTATATGGATAGGTATTTTCTAATCAAATTGTTTTGTACGTGTGAAGTGGGAAGGAGTGTGGGTGGCATTTTATATGTTGGGGAGAGGACACACATGGAATCATTGAAAAGATAATGTGGTCCCCATTTTTTAATCTGAAAAAAATCTCAAAAACTGGGCCATTATAAAACCATATAGTTTATAATGTCTAAATAAATATATAAAATTGGTTTTGGACTAGTTTTTTGTCTTTATTAATACATATATTCTTTGTTTAACACCTCGGTAAACCAAATTTTACATTAACTATGTTAATTACTTTTTACTATTTACACTATTCATCATGAAAAAAAAAGTTTAATGTATATAAACTAATTATTTATTCTTATTCTAAATATTAAATCAATTTTTTTTCAAATTAATTTCACATATGTTTCTGAATTCAATTTAGTAACCCTCTTACGCAACGAAAGAGTAGTTATCTGAAGTGGAAATTCCCACTGGCATAGAATTTTTAATGATGAAATTGATTCCAATGAAATAAATTATTTAAATATTAATATAATTAAAATGATTACACATTAAATCGAATTTAATATTCAATTGAACATTGGATATTATTTTAAAAAAATTGTTTTTAATAAAAATTTCCTTATTCATCAAAAAAGAAATCTTTTTAGAAAATAATGAAAAGTTTACCCAAAGATAAATTTTAAATTTATATTTCAAAATTGAATTTTATTTTTAAAAATAATTATTCTAAATCCATTGAAAATTAATTTTACATTATGTTCACAACGCAAGGCTAATCCACCATTCTGATGAATATTGTTTTTCAGAAATCACTGTTTTCTCTTTCATATGTTCTTAATTTATTTATAATAAATAGTTAACAATTAAATTTATTTTATACAAGTTAAATCCATAATATTTGTATAATTTAATTTTAAATATTCATACCCATAATATTAACAACTATGTAATAGTGGTCATGTTTAAATAATAATATTTTAATAGAGTATTGTGTTTCGTTCAAACCTGGTGATGTGTGCATTGAAATCTATCAATGAGATTGAATTTAATTAAAAATAAATATATCATAATGTATTTCAGTGTCATATTCTCTTCTAATATTGGTTTTTTGTGTCATATACTCTATGTAGTATTATTTTTCTATTTAAAATCCTACGATGATACATTCTACCCCTTTAAATAAATAAGATCCTCATTATTTAATCTAGATATCAATAATAATGGTTTTAACATTTGAAAACATCCTTCTTGATGTCCAAAATTTTGAGAAGGGTTAATAAAAAAATAATCTTTATGGGAGATTATGTGATGTATTAAGGTTATCTTGAATAATAACATATGTAATTTTCTATGTAGGGGAACATAGGTGGGAGATAAAGATGTGGATATTGAAGAAAAGGGGTTTGTCTAAATAATGATGGTGGGTGATAGTGGTTTGTAATAAAAATAAAATTAAGGATCAAGGGGATGTTAACAAAAATAAAACCATATATTTATGATGATTTTAGTGATTGTTTGATCTATTAGAAATCATGGTACTAGGATAAAAGTTTTGTTTCAAGATTTTTTTTGAGATTTGGGGAATTCATTTGTCATCTAGATAGAAAACATATGAAAATATACATAGTTGATATTTTATTTTTTCATAATAACAATTTCATACTTTATTTTTTATTTTACTAATTATTACATCGTTCAATACTTTCTGAAATGAATACACAACTCAATTTATACTCTTGAAGAAAATCTAACAGATCATTAAAATGAACAGACATTCCCCATGCCTCTATATATTTTTCAAATCCCAAATGGTTTCTAAATTTTTTCAAATAATTTAAAAATTTTAAATTAATAAATTACATATATATTTAACCTTAATACTCAATCAAAATATGTCAACCCAAATTCCAAATAAAAAATTTTAAAGTTTACTAAATCAACACAATATTCCCCATAAAATATATAACGGCTCGTAATGTAAAATTATAAATACTGTAATACATTAATAATAACAAAACCTTAATTAAAATTCATTTTCCTCTAAATATAAAATATCAGGTTGTTGAATACATTACAAAAATAAATACCTTCAAAAAACTCCAACAATGATGACATAAACCATCAAACCTCAAACCAATTTCATGGTCACTGACACTATCCCAAAAAATATCATTATTATATCAAAATAGGGAAAATATTAAGGGTTATCATTCCTTAATCATGTGTTTTACAAGCAGTTCTAATTTTCACCAAATCATTTTTTTGGTCATCGGTGCCATTAAACATATTCTCTCAAATCAATTAAGAAATAATACTATTTTACACTCCTTATACATGTAATGATTCTTTTAGTCATAATAGCATTGATAAAATACTCCAATAACACTATATTTAATTCTAAACACATGAATATTAATCATTACACATCTTTTATGGTAATATATTAATCATTACCATGACCCCTTTGCTTCTTTTGAGGTATATTCCCTTGATGATTTGTATATTTATTGGCATAACTTCCCATATCATTACAATTGAAGAATTTAATATTGAAAATTAATTTCTCACCGTTTTAATTATAAGAATGGTGTCATTTCTATTCAAACTTGTATAAAACTAGCATTCCATTCAATAAATTACACTCTTGTTTCATTCCAAAATTATCACTTGTTGGAAAAGCCTTCCTCCCATTATATATTATTTTCTCTAATTCATTCTTCTTCTCTAGATTTCCTTCAAATATATAATAATAAAATAAATCTATATCTATCTTGATGTCATGTGATGATTTGTCTTCATACGGTGAGATTTTTTTGGAGGATATTTCCATTTAAATGATGGTCTTAATCCCATAAAAGAAACCATCACCCATACTCTTTTGATTACAAGAACTGAAAGAGATCACATTTCATCAATTGGGAACCATTTTTTAAAATACAAATACACTATATTATATCATAATATTATGAAATATAATTTCGATTCTGAAAACGAGTGAAGAACATAATATAGATTGAAAAATTTATCCATGGATTATCTCATAATCATAAACGTTATTTCTTTAGGAAATATTTCAAATCAGAATTTTTTTCAAACCATTTAAAATGGTTTTTAAGGAAAATTTAAAATATCCTAATAATATCCCCTGAGTGTGTTATAAATTTTGTGTCGAAATCCCCTTTTTCATGTTCGAAGTAATGCTCAATTCAAGCCCAATGATCCTTTTTATAGAGTTTTTACCCATAGGCACATCTATACAAGAACCATATCTACTTACAGTATCCAAACATAGATGCATTTCAATAAAAAAACACATAATATCTATATTAACCAAACAATAGACTGTTAATATAAATTTATCCTCAATTTTATCATAGGGTTGTGTCACCAAATATTTGAAAAGCTAAATCTAGTTCAAATGTTTTCTACTTAACTTTCTCAGATACAAATTGTAAAAACACCTAATCTAGTAATCACGAGTCGAAGTATTCGTTATTACATTAGAATAAGATACAATAAATCTCATCCCAATGGATCGAATAACATATTAGTATGGGTTAAATAGATACATAATTTAAATTAACCTTCCAATTTATGACATAAAATACACAAACTGTTTCTTTTAGGGAGAAATTATTCCTCCTATCATATCCGTGTATATCAATCACAAAAATATATCCATGTATCTTCAGGAAAATAAAACATAATAAATAGTTAAGATAAGGTGACCAGTAATGGTAAGAATACAATAGAATATATAATTAATAAATAATTATTATCAGTTATGTATCGTAAATAATTTAAACCTATTCTATTTATTCAGTAATGTTAGCATTATATAGTATAAATAAATTATGATAAAATAAAGACATAAATAAAAACATGAGATTCAGACTTATCCATTAATATTAAAAATAATAAAATAATCAAATTTAAATAAATAACTAATATAATAAGTAGATAATTAAAAATTTTGGACATCTAAAACTTTAAATACCATTATTAAAATTATATAAATATATGGGTAGAAACCTATCTAATTTGGCCTACATATTTTTTTCTTGGTACAGTTCTATACAATGAGGGGCTATCTGTAATTTCCCAGTACCACAAATTACTAAGTCAGTTATATTACTAATATTAATGGGGTGAAAAATAATTATAAAAAAATTTTATTGAAAAAAAACATATGAAAGGTTAATACTTACCCAAATCGAATAAACATAATCATTAACCCTCTATAATAATATGTTAAACGGTAAAAATTGTTCACCATTATTAAAATGATTAAAAATCATCCAAAGAAAGAATAATCATGATATAAATACAACATATCCCCATTATATCCTTTGTAAAATAATTTTTTTATGTCATTGATGAATATAAATACAATAATGACAACAAAAAATACATTGTTGAGGAAAGAATCATTTACCCTTTTAAAATTAATTTAAAACATTCCACAAAATATTTTGAAAATATCATTTAAAAAAACTATCCTTTGAAATGTTCTAAAATAATATTTATAATATTTATTGTTCATTACAATAGAAAATTATATTCATGTTGTACTTGTTAAAATAATGACTCATTTCACACTTTTAGTGAAAACCAAACATGCATTATTTAGAAAATGGCCAGAAGATTCATTTTATTTTTTTATGTAAAAACTAAAAATAGGTATAAATTAAATTAACAAGTCCACATTAATTTATTGAAAATATTTTTTCAGAAAATTGTTAATAAAAAATATATTTTTATGATAATGTATTTTCGAACTAAGAGAGAAATAAAGATAGATATTATTAAAAACATTTTGTAAATAAGTTAAGTACAAACGAGTGTATATATGGTATTATTACTTGAAAAGATTCATGAATAACCAAAGGATAATTAAACAAATTTAACTTCAAATAGAAATATAAAATATTTACCACAATATAGACTTAAAAAAATATAATCCTAAATAATTATGAAATTGTGAAATAAACCCATATAACTTTGGTAAGATCTGAATCATAAGCCCCATAAAAGAATTAAAAATAAAAATACATTAAATTCCATTAATATAAATTTATTAATGATATAATGTTTCAAAATAGGAATTATATACACTACATGAAGTAATATGTGGTGAATATGGCATATGTATCTTGGAAGTAAAAGTCAGATTAGAAACCCTTACCTCATGTTTGAATTATTTCATACGTGTAAAAATATAATATATAAATAAAATTTTATTACACATATATGATATAAAAATAATCATATATCTAATTTAATATATTATATACTTCTAGTCTTGTATCATCTATTTATTAACAAATCTATTAAAATCACTGTTTGCGGTGAAAATTGCTTTACTTTTCTTGTATGTTTTTGTTCATTAATTTTTTATCCTTTTATTTATCCAATAGATAAATAATATATATAATTTTATACATGATAAGAATTTCATATGTTTTAATTATAAATGTATTTATAGTAATCTATAAAAATTAGATATAGAAAATGGATTCTACCTTTCATGGTGATGGTAGACCGTACGTACACATGAATATTGTTTCCAAATTTATTAATGGATAAAATGAAGTGAAAATAAATTTTAATTCACATTTATAGAATAAATATTATGTTATTTATATAATTTATATCAATAAGAGCCATTATTATTATGATCCATGAAAAAATAAATGAAAAATATTTCACATCACTATGTAGAGGTGGTAGTACACACATACGCATGAGAAACATGATTTTTTTCCAAAATATTGAAGGTAAAAATATAGATATAATATTATATTTAAAAAATTATTTTTATATCATAAATATATCATATATTCATTATATTTTACGTTAATTCATTTCATTTAAAGCATATGTCAAAAATGAAACACATCACGTTGCGAGGCAGTAGTTCACCTTACAGACAAGTGATGTTATGGTATCCCCGACCGAATGGTATGTAAGAAACTATTTGTGATATCACGATTCAATAAGTATAATAATTTAATAAATATAATTTAAATATTTTAAATACATCTTTATATCTATTCATAAAATGTGGTTGTAGGAAACGAAGTACATCAGTTTTCAAGATGGTAGTCCATCGTACACACGATCGAGAGCTTCATTTTCCTATTGATGGATGTGGAGATTGATATGGTTGATCAAATTAACATAATAACATCTCATTATATTTGATATAATAGTGTTATTATATTATATTCATTTAATATGTATTGGGGGAGGTGAAACAATAAATAATTTAAATACACATGTTTAAGAATCTTACATCTTCTTCCGAGAGCCTCTTTAAGATTATACCTAATGCCTTTTTATGGGTGATTAATAATAAAACTTATTCACTTATATTTTGGATTGAAAATTAAGAAATTAATTTTGGAAAGTATTGGATGATGTAAGTGGTTTTTTAGCATGAAGAGGGGAGGAGGGTGGGTGGCCTTTTATAAGTGGGGGAGATGACACACATGGAATTTTTTAACAGATAAAGTGATACCATCATTTTACTCAGGTAAAATTCCAAAAAATTGTTAATTATAAAACCTTAAAGATTATAAGGTCTCAATATGAACATAATGTAATTTTATACCAAAACTAGGTAATTTAAACCCTTATGATCTTAGTTTAACTCTCTGATAAACCCATTTTTTCTTTACCTAATGTAATTAATTTTTATTATTTTCACTACTAATTATGGGAAAACAATTATGTTAAATATATTATATAATATAAATTATTCTGACTAAAAATATGTAATCTATATTTCCAATTACAACTCACATAAGTGACAAATTTAAATTTAAAATTAAACTGTAAACCTGACGAAAGTGAAATTTTTCAAAAATAAAGTTTACATAAGTTAAAATTATATTAAAATTAATAATCAAAGTGAAATTGATTAAAATGAAAAAAATTAGTAAAATTTTAGTATAATTGAAAAAAATTTAATTTAAAAATACTTTACAATTTTTTAATATTTTTAAATAAATTAAATGAAATGCAGTTTTCAATAAAAATCACAATTTTTCACTATTAATTAAAAAATTAATCTTTTTATAAAATTATCAAAAAATCACCCAAATATAATTATTAATAGAATATTTGAAAAATTAATCTTATTTTTCATATGATGTTTCTTAATGTGTTGAAATTTTATTTTAAATTATGTGTACAAAGTGGGACGGATCTGCCCTTGAAAAAATACAGTTTTTTATAAAATATTTCATTCTCTTTGAAATGGTTATTTTTTGATTTATAATAAATATATAATCAATGAATTTATTTTTTAAGCATTTAATCCAAATAATTTTTATAATTTATTTATTACTATTCATAACCTCCGTTTAATAGATATGTTATTATGGGCATGTTTAAATAAGTAATGTTTTAATAGAGTACCTCATTTTTTTCAAACCCGAAGTTTCATTCATTGAAACATATCGAATATATTTCAAATATTTAAAAATAAATTTATAGTAATGTATTGGGTTTTTTATTCTCTTAAAAGTTTTTTGTTTCATGCTATATATGCAATTATATATGATGTTACTTTTTTAAAATATTACTGTTTTACAAATACTAAAAATTATAAGTGTCACTACTAAATATTTAAGAGTTAATACATAACCAAAAAATTGGAAACAATAGTAAATATAAGATTAAATTATAGAAAACACAATATTTCATATGAGTAATATATTTCAGAAATTTCAATACATAATATTAAACTAATCAAAATGATTTAGTAAATATCAAAAGTATGCACTTACACAAAAACATCAACACTAAATGATAAGACAAAAAATAATTAAAAATAAGCTAAATAAAAATAAAAAATGACTTATTAGGAATAAAATACAAATAAAAATCATGAAATATTATTTTGAAAAATTAATTATGTAAATAATAAGTAAGTTAAATGGAATGAATCCACACTACATTCTCATCCTTTGTCATAATTACACAACCAATCATCTTAAACATTAAAAATTATCTATTTTTTGTAACAAAAAAAAATATAAAATAATGAATAATAGTTCATGAAAACAAAAATCTAAATATAAAACTCTTCCAAACACAAAACAACTCTCCCTAAAAATTCATGAAATAAATAAAATACAAGTTCTTATGTATAAAAAATTATCTCCCAAAAGTAAAACAATAAAAAATCAATAAAGAATAACAATTATTCCATATAAATATAACATATTAAAAAAATAAGGATAAAAAAACCAAAAGTTTAATGAAATTAATCCCTTTAAAATTATGAATAAAAAGATATCAATTAATAAATAATAAATAATAAATAATATTAAAAATAATAAAAGGTCATCGAAATCCATGATTTTATGTTGAAATGATTGTTACATTCAATGCATATCTAATGATCTCTTTTTGTATAAAAACTAAACTACCAAAACTCATCAAAAAATTATAATGATATTGAAATAATTAAATCATATATGTAATGAAGTAAAAAGTATGAACTATATTTTGAACATTCCAATAAAAATTAATACAATCAATAATTACATGCTCGCGGGTTATAATATCAACTTAAAAAAAACTAATGTTATTTACAAAATTTTAACAATATAATGGTATTCATGTTGCCTATATGAAATAAATCACCATGTAATGTAAACCAATTTAGACATACTCATGTTTTAATTAGAAACTTTTGAAACCCATGTTGTAGAATATTTAAACAATTTTATCTTGAATATTATTTAGATTGAATATCATTCATGTGAAAAATAGATTGAAAAAAATATTAAATAACAATCATGTGCATAATAAAAATAAAAATTAATATTTAAAACTGTTAACAGAAGAAATACCTTCCATTTTACCCTTAGGAAATTGATTTTTGTATATATGAGGTAAAATTTCCTCATAAAAGAGGCCATATTTCATGTTATTTATTTGGGAAATCTTTCTATAACTAATATAACAAAAAAAATTATCTTCCAATAGTAATGTTAGAGAAATATTTTTTTCTTAAATTTTGATTTCATCCATCACCTTGCCATTTTCCTTCTAATCATCACTCAAATCATCACAAACCTCTCTATTAGTGCTTGATTCTTTATTATTTATTTTCCCATTACCTTTTATAAAAATTCCAATTTTCTCTTTATGGCTTAAATAATTATAATAAATATTATTGTATTTCTTTACCACATGATTATTCTCATTATTTAACTTCATGTAAGCATCTCCAATACTGAATCCACTATCTTTCCACTCATCAATCATATTTCCCAACTATTTACTAGTAAGATTATTATAACTTTAATCGTGGTTAGAATAATGAGAAAATTCATATCTTTTATTACATACTGTATATATTCCTGAAATCAGGAGAATATTTCAATATTTTCTTATAAATTCTCTCAATTCACTTGAGAAACATAGTTGGGAAGATGAAAATGAAATTTTATCATATATATAAGTAAAAAATATTACTTGTTTCTTTTTAACATCTAGATTTGGAACATGAATATAAATCACCTATAATACTTTTGGAATAAATAAACTAATTTCATTTATTCACAAACATATTTTTCTTTTATTGATTCCCAAACCACGTGTCGTTATGTTTGATATGTCATTTCATCATTGACTCGTAATATCTATGATCTAAATAAAACATTGAACTAACTTTCATTTTACCCCTTCTATCATCGTTACTCAACATCTATTAGTCTCTTATAAAATTTTTATTGGTATTATCTTTGTAAAATCTTTTAAAAATATTATTTATAATATATTTTGAATCAGCAGAAGCAAAAAGTCCATCTTTGTAGAAACTAGATGAAGTAACAACTGTTTTTAGTCGAATAACATTATTCTTTACATTATATTCTCTCTCATTGTTCTTCATTTCATGATAATATTATAAGAAATATCCAATTAAAATATATAAAGTCTAATACATGAATATCATTCATCATTAATTTCAACATTAACATAGTTCCACTTCATGGGTATTAATATGAGTACGTATTCAACTATAATATTATTATTCGATGATTCTACCAGAGCACTCATTCCATTCACAATACATTTGAATATGTTAGAAATTCATTAAAAAATTTAATATTATCCCAAATTCATGTATTTATAATAATATAGAAATATTCCTAGATAGTTATTTTTTAATTTTTATATACCAAGATGAGAAACATGAAAAATTCACCCAATTTTGTGAGAAGTTTTAAATACTAACATAGGAGTATAAAAATTTATACAAATATTATAATAAGGAATATTCATGATTCATTAATTTTTTATATACTTAGTTATTTCATTTCAAGTATGTTCATTAGGGTATATCATAGGAAAGTTTGATGGATTTACCAATTATATCCAGTGTTCAATATTTATCTTCTTGAGTTAGGATTCCTTACTAGTTTTCTAATAACCTTGTAATTTATATTAATGAACGATAGAATTTGAATAATCTAACTATACATTAAACATTAAACTTGAATCTAGATATATCTTTCCCTTAGACTATTAATCCAATGAAAATTTTATCAATGGAAAATATATCAAATAGATTCATTATTGTTTTACCAATTATAGGTAATAGGTAAAAAAATGGGAATCAATTATATTTATAAAGTTAGGCTTTGATAACAATTAATTATTCTAATATATATATATATATATAAAAGGACAATAGGGGGTGAATTAAAAAACCTAAACAAATAATACTAATTTTAATTATCACATGGAATTGAATGTGGTAATGAAATAACAAATTTTAACATAAATGAAAATTGTGTTGTGGTGTATAGAGTATAAGATGAAATGATAATATCAAGTAAAAAAAATTATTTTATTTTGGAACATGAGGATCCAACATATATACATCACAACTCTATACTCAATAGAATATATGGGATACACCTAATATAACTCACTTTTTAAAGAGTTTGATAACTCTTTACAATAATCTTTTTTTCACATTTGTGGGAAAAACTGTAAACCCCTTATGTTTATCACATTAAGGCACAAAACCTAGAGTACTATTTTTGTTATAGAGGGATAAAAACCATTGTTTTACCCAGATAAAGTCATAATTGAAACCCATTTAAATTTATCTGATATAAGGTACAACCAGGTATCCAAATTTATTTTAGGATAAAATAACCAAGACATGCAATTTATAAAGGTATAATCATGTGTGAGTTAATTGATTATAATATGATAGAACTTTACAATAAAAACCAATTCAACATAATGAAATATAAATAGTGAGACCAGTGAATGATGATGATGGTATTTCTAGTGTCACATAAAATGATTCAACCCTTTATAATAGTTGTAAATGATATAGATTGGTCATTACTGTATTCCAATGATGAATAATCTGTTTCTCAAAGTAAAAATAATTTTTTTTGTAATTATTTGTATCATGACCATGTTTAATATATATATCCACTACATGTAGATCCAACCATAATTCTATCATAAATCTCTACATGATTTTTCTTTAATCTACTTCATAATAGTTAACATTAAACATGTGTATATACTACCTTAAATATCAGAACAACAACCAAACAATTGTTAAAATATTTGAAATGATAAAAAAAATATTGTTACCCAAGATTCTAAAAAAAATTAATACTCAGTCAAAATCGTAGGAATTTAATCCTTGAAAAATGAACACATTCAAATTTGAAAAATCCATTATAATGATATTTTAAATCATGGATTAACCTTAATAAATCTCCATAATAATCATTATTCAAATCATCCATCAAAATATCCACGTAAATAGAATTGAATAGTTACACTAATGAATTTGAATAATCTATAACATATCATTTCAACTACCTTTTGAAACAAAATTTTATTAATTATAAAAATAAGTTCCCAGAATATTTAGAAAACTTGTTAATGATATGTTCTCTTTAATGAAACCTGAATATGGAACATAAAATTCCATTATGTCAAATAACTCAATCTTGACATTTTGTTAACCATACATCCATTCATGCAACACAACCTTGAGAGATTTTTGGGAATATGACACACAATATCGAAATTTAATGTCAAAACATAGAAATATATTTTCTAAATCATTGTCTTAGGAAAAATCCCATTATTCAATTATCAAAAAAATATATCCTCATGTAGCTTCTAGATAACATGTTATATTCTTCATTTTATTATCCATTAATAAATAAAAACCAACATTTTAAAACTACGAAATGATCGAAATTGTAATAAAATATTCCAAAAACAATGAATATAATCTTCTGTATAAAATAGTAATTAATGAAATCATAAAAAAAGAGAGATCAATGAATAATGAAATACATTTGATTGAAACATTAAAATGATAAATAGATATAGTATCACACTGATAGTTAAATTGGATAAACATGGTAACATCATACTGATATTATAGAATATGTAGGATATATCACAACATTAAGATCAAACATTATATAATGTTCTTTATTTGACATAACAAAAAGTTATTTCTTTATATAAAGTTATATTGATATTTTCATATAGAGTAACAACTTAAGAATTCATCTATTAGATGTCATATCATGGGAACATGATGAAACATAAATTATTATATTGACTAAACATTCAGTGTAATGTGTAGGAGGGAAATCCTTAAATTCATTAAACATATTTCTAAAAAACAATGTGTAATTCATAAGAGTAGTCTTGGAATATGTAAAGGTAACAAATAACTTAGTTCTTAATAGTTTTTCTAAATTTAAATACTCTCAATCTGTAAAATTAAATATTTACATAATCTAAGGGGCATTAGAAAAAATGTCTGGAGCATTTATGAAAATATAATGTTCATTAGATAACTCAAAAAATGAAAAATTAAATGTAATATTAAATTCAAGAAAACATTGAATTATGTATAATTAATGACATTGTGATATTACCAAATTTAAGAGTAAACTAATAAAAGTGAAAGATTAAAATCTAGACACCTGAAGTTAAAAACCATAAAAATTGAAAGAGATAAAAAAACTAAAAATAAATAAAAATAAACATTAAAACAATTGATTAGGAATAATAATATTTTAGAAAAATAAAATATATGATGGAAATAGTAAATATCAATTCATTAAATAAATAATGTGATAATGAGACACACAATTATACACCTCAGGAAAGAGACTCTCAAACTCCTTCAATGGGATATTCACCTTATTGTTGGTTTAAATGACCAAGGCTCAATGGTGACTACTTTTTTCATAGAGAATTAAATACATTAGTACAATAATATGATTCGAGGGTGTCTGGGTAAGGAAATACTTTTGGATCACAACCTAAAGAAATTTTTCCACTACTTGAGGTTTAGTGTCACCTCAGAACCTATGTGGTAACTTCCACTGAAAATTATTAATTGTACTGAGCCTGTTATCTTTCTCATCATACACTATATGAATCATAAAATACTTAGTTTTTTGATTAACATATAGCTACACTATGGGTTGAGAGGTTTTTCACTATATTACAAGAAAATGAATTTTTCCACACTCCTCTAATGGGGATACATCATAGTCTAGTCCCAATATAAAATCCATGTTCATATTCTGTTCTGTGAAATGTTTCTCAATCATTGGTATGAGAATTTCAAGACGATACCATGAGATCCCAATAGTCGGTTTGTATAGTGTCATCTGTGGATTAACAAGATATACCATTTTCATTAAAATATATATCGAGAGTTATCTTGATAAGGGTGTGATAATTGACCCATAATCTGTATTGATGAATGTACCATTTCCTTATACCTTTATAAAAGTTATTTTGAACTCCAAGTTCACAATAATGTTATCAGAGTCTTGCCAAATTGATATGTCTGTAGTTACGCCAATAATGGGCTCCATATCATGAAATATGAACTCAATACCCATTTAAGAAATTTCACCAATGTACCAGACGAATCTCATTGATACATAACAAGAAAATACATCCCTATGAAAAACCTATCATTAATACCACTATAATATGTCTTGTCCCACTAGATAACCACCATCACTAACAGTAATTCAACCCCCCCCAATTCCACCTCTAATAATCCATGTGTAGTAAATTAGAACCTAGTAACCTTATCTCACATTGGCTTTATCTTAATGTTCCTATATATAATCTATAATATTCAAAAAGAATAACAAAAAAGAAAAACAATACAACAATAAGAATGGAAACTGTATAAAGGAATACGAAACAAGATAAGATCCACAATATAAGGAGTGGTTAATAATATATAATGAAAGAAGTGGTAAAATATATGCCCAAAAAATAAGAAGGGGTGAAAAATAAATAAATTGATGTAAAGGGATCTCCATAATGAAATATGACCAAATAAATGAATATTATACACTATTGTCACCTCTTGGTACTATATAGACCACTCTCCATCAATATCAAGTCGACAATGGTTATAATTAAATGGTCCATCACATGTATATGTCATGACGTAGGTATGTAAAACACCCTTGAAGGAGTGATTATATACATATACAATTACATTCCCCAATGACCAAAAATGATTGACTAAATGCCCAAGCTGCTCAAAATCATAAAGGTAGAAGATAACCCAGTCCTAGAAGAAAAAAAAACAAACATAAACCCAATAATTCTTTCCTGTTTAAGAATCAAGGACACTAAGTAAAAATATTTATATCCATGCCATTCATGGGATTATACATTGTAAAAAAATAAGAACTATATAGTAAATCCATAACCCATTACATTTAGATATTTATATTTGGGGTCCCATGCCAAACCATCATAAGTTTTTCAGAGGGAGTTATAAACATTGGTGGAGGATCCTGTCATCATTGACAATGCTCGTCAAACAATGGAGTACATAACTCCATAAGTAGAATACCCACACCATGATGAACGGGGGAGAAAAAATCAAGGGAGTGAAAAATCAATATGAACCTATAGAAGACCAAAATCTCATTGGGTTCAAGAGATTACTGAATCCACACTCAAACTATAGAGGGAGAACACCCTATGAATGTGGGGAATATCAAACTCAAAGAACCTATGGGAGAAATCAACCATATAATCAACATGGATCTAATGTATTTAAAACCCAAGGGAATACATCACTCTTGAAACCTATACTCAATCATTGAATCTATGATTATAAATCCTAAACCTAAAAGAAACCTGATATAAATAGCATCTAGTAGTTAAAAGAATATTATTATTTCAGTCTATTTGAAAAAAGATCAAGATATGATATATCTTCACCATAACCCGAAATATACTAGAAATGATATGTATATGACCATAAATGAATCATGATATATCATTTCTCTAAAGGGATCATTAAAGACATAATATGAGCCATACATCCATGTCCTGGCATCTGAAAAACTAGTTTTCTCTATAATTAAAACTCTTTACCCTAAAGTTTATGGCTATTGTCATCTCCTATAATACACATTCCACAAGTTCTCATCGTAGCCATCACCTGCACATTGTAGCCATATTGAATATACCAAAAAAAACAATACAACAAGTTAACTATATTCCACTCAAAACGACTGTTATAGTCTTTTGTATTACTAGGAAGGGTTTTCCATGATACAACATAGAATGTTACAGCATAATCCTGCCCGGAAGTATACATGATATTCTTGAGACCCTTTGTTGTGATGAGACATGACTTATTACAATCATCACTTTTATCCAGTATCATCTCTTCTATGTCATGCATCTACTATCTATACACAATGCAACATTTTATGATCAAAAATATGGATTCCACTCAATATAATCACAAGAAAGAGTAGCAGTTATGAGAGAAATGTAAAACATTATGATATATAATATATGTTACTAATAAATAAGGGTTCAATTCCTAATTGGAAAACTCTAAAAGGGATCGAAATATATTTGTATAATTAATATCCTAAAATATGATAACAATAATATATATTTAAATTAATATTTTAGTGATGTAATAATTGATGATAAGATGTTAAAATGATCATATCGCCGATATAGTCCAGTGATACTACTTGAATCTGTTTTTTAGAAGAACCAAGGTCTCATCACATGTTTCTTATTAGCCGAAGGATCATACAAGATGATTAATACTCATTCAACAAACGACAAAAAAGATGAAATGATTTGGTATGAAAATAAAAATACAAGGGAGATAGGGTTCAAACATGATTTATATGGAAAATAATTCCCATACCAATCATAATGTAAGTAAATAATTATAGTGAAATTATTCAAAACTGAAACAAAACCATGGAGGTACATGAATAATAATTCCACAATATCCCCTTTCCAATCAGAGAACCTAATACCACAGAGAAAAAAATCCCCAGTCACTTCTAATTAAACTCGTTCAAAATTCATAACTCTCTGTGGATTGACCCATATTGCGATGAAATGCATAATCCTCTAGAAAAAATTTTGTGAATCCCTACATCATGGGACAAAACTCACTACAATGGATAAAACTAAGGGTTCCAAACATATCATTCCTCTTGAGTGAGATTAAACCAAAGTAACATGACTCATCAAATGATAATATAAGCATCCCAATACATGGGGACAATCACAATTTGAATTATCACACCATGCCTCAAGGGAACTCACAAACACAAAAGTTAATAAAATATTTGACAAAAAACATATATTTCAATAAAACCATAAAAATGGGCTTATGTGTTGTAGGATCGAGAGTCTTGAAATATATTGGTGAAAGGTGTTCAATGTTAGTGTTAACATGGTTAGAAATCTTAGTAAGCTATGTTGTGGGAGTTTGTTAATTCAATATTGGTTTTTTTTTCATTTCGAGATTTTATGAAAATAAGATTAAATTTGGAATTAAACTTTTTTTATTATATGATTTTAAATCCTAGGAGGGATAGTGTCTTAGGTGATAATCAAAAATGAGATTACTAGTCAATCCTGGAAAAATAAATGTGTTGTAGGATTCTAGATTATAGTTTAGTGGGACTAAAATTGCATGATGGAAATTCGTGAAACTATTTGACAATATGGTTTAACTTTTATAGGAATTAGGAGCCTCATTTCATTAGATTAGCTAGACCAAGATGGGATTTCATTATTTCATTAGTTGGTTAACCTTGGATCATTAGTTTATTATCATGTTTATTAGATTATCCTTTTAAATTAGGAAAGTATTTGATTTATAGTGGTACCTATATGTATATGGAACAATAATTTTTATTATAATTATGTATTATTGTGTACTTTTGTGGAGATTCTAGAAATTATTCATTTTAGATTCATGAATTCCTTCTATTAAATTTATTCCTAAAATTTTATGTTTTAGTAAGATTGTATTCATAAAACCATTGGGGTATGATATTTGGATATTTCTTTGATTTGAATTTAGTTGGAGATTTTGTATTAATTGTCAATTTATGTTATACACTTTATATATTTTTCAATAATAATTATTTCTTTTTATTTTTAATTTTTGAGAAATATTTTTTATGAATATGTGAGATGATTTGACTTGGTCATTCTCTAGATATCGTAATCCCATATCCTCTGAACTATCTAGTTTTAGTGATCATAAGACAATCAATTTTTATATGAAAAAATTACTTGATAGATTTCATATTATAATTAGTAAATGATTGATATTTGGTAGAACATAAAACAAATTAGACTATCGGGAACTGTCAATTAAATAGAAAAATGGGTCCATGATGACAATATACCTAAATTGATTGATCACCTATTAAGATTATATGGAACAAATAATGAATTTTTAGAATGGTATAAAAGGAAAAAAATAGTATAGTGACATTAACATGATACATTTAGTGGTATAATAATGAAGATGAATAAGGATCTAACAAGATTAAATAGAATCCAGATAAAATAAAATCTTAGAAATTACTCATTATAGTTAGAATTCAAAACTTGAACCTCATTTTTTGGTAGAAAATAGAATAATTTTATGAATTTTTTAAAAAAATAATCCAATAGTTTTGTGAAAACTCTAGAAACACAATAATATTTTTCTGAAATTATCAAAGATGTATGATTAAGGAAAAAGAGAAATTAATTAATCTTTAAGAATATTAAAAAATAATAAGGCAAAAATGAGTCCTTTATCCTATAGTTCACTTCTTCTAGGACATGATAATTGAAAAACATATAAGACCATAATAACCACGAGAATGAAATTTTTACATTAATGATTAAATGAGACCAACAACTATATTTTTCAATGCTCAACATTTAAATTTTAATCTTTTAAATACATAGAATCCAATAAAGGATATTCCCATTGACCAAAATAAATGAATAACTACAAATATAATGATATGACCACGTCAACCACAATGGTGAAATTAATTAATGGACCAAGATGAATACATGACTACTAAAAAATTCATATAAGAAGTAATCAAATGAGAAGACCCATCAGAAGCTTCATCCACGGTATTTCTCAACAATCAGATTCCAACTATATATAATGAAATGGGTAGAGTTCATTCAAAGAAGGAATCAAACATTGTGGAATATTTTCACATAAGAATGGAAATGATCACATGAGATTGAATTTTGAATCAATGTTTGGGGAGTATTGAAGGAAAAATATTGTAAATAACTACCTCATTATTCTTATTATTAGAAAAAATGTGACCAAAGTTAGAATGATGTATCTCAAACCTTAGCAAGCATATATACATGATTTATTCTCTATTGAATAACCCTATGAAAAATTTAGTGGTTTAGGATTGTGGCTTTGTTATAGTGTTGGGCTGTTTTATACACTTTTATTTTCAACGAAGAGCATAGAGGTATAACATATCATATTAGGTTAGGGGGTTGAATTACATGACTCATTCTATAATGAGGTTGAAAATTTATTCTATTTCTATTTTCTTTTTTCTTCATAATGATGGTGCATTCATCTTGGAGATGGAGAGTTTGATTATTATAGGACATTTATTTCACAAGGTATCATGAGTTTCTTACGAAATAGGACCTTTATAGTCCTGGACAGTGAAATTGCAACACCCTTAAATATTTGAATATCTCAATCATATGTTATTAGTTTGTACATGGATGATTCCTTATAATTTTCTTTTGAGTTCTCTTTTAATTCAATCATTTTTTTCTGGTGCCCTAGTGGGTATGTTTATACTCATTCCTACATGGGAATTTCACCCACACATATTTTTTTATGTAGTCGATGTGAAATTATAGGTTGTTCGTGGAGTCTGTGGAGTTAAATATCTATGAACATGGTGATTCTTAGTAGTGAAAGGTACCATTAGTTCTTATATAGAGAGTTGGAGTGATAAAGTGCTTCCATACCCATATGTTTTATGTTTAAATTTTTTGATTTTATACTCTATTATATATTAATATAAAATAATGGTTTGTACCTTTATTATCATTATGAATATTTAGATGTTTTATGTGGATGGTTATTATACAGTTAGTTAAATATTTATCTTGTTTTTATTATTTTTCATTCTCGGGATATGTTTCCATGTATATTTTCGTAGTCTAAGGCCTCTCATGATGTGTTAGGTCTTCTAAATTATATTTAACATCCCCATACTTTTGGGAGTCAGGATAAGAGTATCGTAATTTTCCTAACTGTCATCTGAGGTGGGGTCACAGTGTGTTATGTCTTTTCACCCATTAGACCCCCATAGTGGATGCACCCCATCCCAAAACCAGGATAGATTTATTAAAAATAATTAAAAACCCCTTACTCACCGTATCACATCCCTCCAACTCCCCAAATACTATCCTCTCAAATTCTAAAATATACTCCATGTTCCAAATAAATTTGTGAGTACAACATGTGTATTTTTTACACAAAATGTTATCTAAAAATATTAAATTAATTGTTGTCACAGATTTTATGCGTTGTTAGGATAAAGAATAAGTTTCTTATATATTTTAAACAATTGTATTTTTAAATATGTAATTTTAAGAAAAAAATTTACATACAGTTTTTAAAAATTAAAAAGAAACAATCTTTTAAAAAATAAAAACATTTATAAATCCAAAAATAGAATTTTGTGAAAAAATATACGAAATATTTTAATTGAAGACAAAAAAAAATTATTTCATTTTTGATAAAATTACATTTAAAATGATTCTAAAATTAATATTTTATGAAATCATAAATAAAGTCATAACTTTTGAAAAAAATTAAAAAATTATAATTTTTTATAAATATATAAATATGTTTTTTTAGAAAACCATATGATTTTTTTAAGTCATAAAAAATATTTTACACATAATCAAATGTTTAAAAAATTTGTATTCATAATAAATTAATTTTTTAATAATGATTTGTAGATTTTTTAAATAATAAAAAACTACCTTTTTTGAAATGGTAAATATATAAATCATTCAAATATAATATCAAATTTTCATTGAATTTAAAAAATATATTACATATTTATAAGAATATGTTTTTTTAAATATATAATAATAAATTTTTAGGGAGATTAAATTATTTTGTATTTAAAATAAATTATAGTTTTTCATTTATATTAAAAAAATTGGTTTTTAATACATTAAAAGAAAAATAAAAATAATTCATGGATCAAAAAAATTAAATTTTTTATCATATGAAAAATAATAATTTATTTTCATTAATAAAAAAATAATTTCTCAAAAGGCATAATTACAATTTTCAGATAATTTTTAATGTAAATTGGAAAACGTCAAATAGAAAATTAACAGAATAAATATAAAGTAACAAATCCATTGTAAAATTTTTTCAAGATGTTTTTTATGGAATTTCTTGTTGATAGTTTATTGTGAGACATTCTAGCACATTCTAATTGAACTCATAAATAAATATTTCAAATGAATTTTACGATATAATTTATCAATGGATATTTTAATTAAAATTTCCATAAGAATATTAAAATCTAATTTTTAGAGTAAATTTACTTTGAAATTTCATTATTGATACATTTAGAGTATTTTTCAGTGCAATTTTTTTGTGAAATTTTATAATAAAATTTTCTATTAAATTTTTTCTACTGGATTTTTAGGATATAGTCATTCAATGGAATTTTTCAATAATTTTTTTTGGAATATATTAGATGAAATTTAATATCATAATTTTCCAATACTGTTTTAATCATGATTTTTAAGTGAATTCTCATGAAATTTTTTCCTATTTATTTTTTCTACTGATGTAATTTTATATTATAATTTTCTAGTGTATTTTCATTGTTTAATTTTCATGTTGAAATTTAATATGAAGTTTAAAGTTGTGAAATAAACATTTATTACATCGGTTATTATTAATTTTTACGTCTTTTCTGGTCAATGTTATTACAGGGGAAGTTATAAATATTGTTTTTTACGTCGATTATTTTAAAAAAGACGTAAAAAGAGAAATCCAAAGACATTTTCACGTCGGTTCTTAAAAACCCGATTTGGAAAATTGTTTTTTGTCATGATTTATTACTTATGTTTTTAAACAACACAAATAAAATGTGTTTATTACATCGATTATTAAATAATCAACGTAATAATAAACCCATCTAATGTATTATTCAAGTCGGTTTTCTAATAACCAATGCAAAAGAAATGGTTATCACATCAATTGTTTTCATAACTAACGTGATAAACTATTCTGTGAATCAGTTTTTCATGTCAGTTAAAAAATAACCAATGGGAAAACATATATACTATGTTGGTTATTAAATACCTGATTTAAAAAATCATCCCCATGCATTTATTTCATCAGTTAAAATATCACCGATATAAAAACAACCTTTTTAATAATAGAGTCCAACCATTACAATGAACTTCCAAAGAGGACCTATAACAAGTTGAAAACAGACCAAAACTAGAACAATACCACTAGACACCCCCACCACCTAGGATATCCCCCACCCCCTGGACACACCCACCCACTAGAAACCCCCGCCCCACCCCCCTGGACACCCCCAGCCCTAGTCACTCCCCGGTCACCCCCACCCCCTGATCAACCCCTCCCACCCCTCCCACCCCACCCCTAGACACCCTCCCACCCACTAGACATCCCCCACCCCTGGACACCCATACCACTTAGAATTCCCCCCACCAACTGTACACAACCCCACACCACTGGACAGCCCCCCACCCTCCCATGCCCACCCCTGGACATCCCCCCACCCTCCCATGCCCACCCCTGGACATCCCCCCACCCACTGGACCCCACATCACCCCACTGGACAACACCCCCCCACTCCCCCTGGACATCCCATACACCCCCACCCCCACCCATGGACCCCCCCTACAGCCACCCCACCCCCTGAACACCCTCCCACCAACTGGACACCATCCCACCAACAGGACACAACCCAACAACATTGGACAAACCCCACCCCCTAAACACCCCCACCCCCTAGACACCCCTAACCCCCTTAGACAGTCCCCTCCCCCTAGACAGCCCCACCCCCTGGACAGCCCTTTCCACCCCCTGGACCCCCCACCCACCCACCCATGGAATCCCCCACCCCATTGCACACCCTCCCACCCACTAGACACCACCCCACCCCACTAGACAACCCCCATCGAGTAGCCCCTACCCCCTGGACACCCCCAACACCCTTAGACAACCCCCACCCCCTTGGAAACCCCCACCCCATAGGACACCCCCACCCACAGGATAACCCCTCCCACTGCTGGACACCCCCAACCCTATGGACCCCCCCACCGCCCCACCCCCCTGGACACCCCCACCCCCTGGACAGCCCCTCACCTCTTGACAATACCCACACCCAAGAAACACTCCAAACCCAGGAAACCCTCCCTCCCACTAGACACCACCCAAACCACTGGAAAACACCCCACCCCCACCACCACTGGACACCCCCAACCCCCATGGACAGCCCCCACCCCCTGGACACCCCCACCCCATAGATAGCACCTCCCACCCCTAGACATCCCCACCCTAGAAACCCCTCTCCCCTAGACACCCTCCCAACCACTAGACAGCCCAACCCCCACCCCCGAACACCCCCTACCCACTTGGGCAGCCCCCACCCCTTGATACCCCACCCCCTAGACCACCATTGGACCCTACCACACCCCATAGATAGAACCCTTCCCCCATAGACACCCCGGCCCCCTGAACACCCCTACCACTTTGACACCCACCCCCACCCCCCAAACAATCCCACACCCCACGAAACCATTACTATGCTCTGCTAATTTATGAAATAATCAGAAACCGGACCAAATTAAGACCAAAACCAGACTAGAATCTATACATGAAAAACATCAAAACTAGACCAAAATAAGAATAAATATAGAAAAATTAATCATTAATATAAATATATTTAATTCAAAACATTCAATGACAACTAAAAAACCTAAATCTAACCAAAACAACTACCAAATACACAATTATTTTTACAACATTCAAAATTACATTTCACACTATAAACAAACTAAAATCCAATCAAACATGTAAAATAATTTGACCATTCCACCTATAAGTGTATAAAATCACAAGAACTATAGGTTTGATGGGTAATAAAACAGTTACAAATTTAACGTATAGAAATTAACATGTATAATGAATAAATAAAATGAAATATTATAGTAATGTTTATAACAAAATCTTACCAGGTCAAACTTCACAAGTGTTCCAGTTGTAATTATTTCATACATAAATCTTAAAATTTAACATTTTCCTTTGATGACACTTTGTTGTACATGAAAATTTTGTTTAAATGAGTGTTAATTCAAAATATCATTTTTATGTAACACATCGAAAAATACAAATTATAAATGGATATTTACCTTTTCATTTACATATTTGATCTTAGAACCCTTTTTTCAGTATTGTTTTTCAATGTAGACCCATCCCATCTTCGAAAATAATAATAATGGGATAAATTTAAAAATATTTATGATATATAAAATTATTAAAAAATTGAAGCATAATTTTCCAACTTATTCTGAAAGCATTCATGCACATCACCATTGAAAAAGCATATCAAATAATTTGTTTTCTCCCTTGTACAAAAAACACCTAGCATCCAATAATCATTGATAAAAAATAAAATTTAATGTTAGTGGGTTTTTATGTTAAAATATAATGAACACTTTTCTGGATATATGTTTTATACCCATCATAAATAGGAATCATCCAACATTGTGTGATTATATTCTGTTAAAATATTTAAATAATATAAGAGTTCTCTGTTCCTAATACAATGCATGTCCTTTAGGGGAAACGAATTGTGGGTCCATGAACCCATATATATATATATGTCTGCTTATTCTTCCCACACATGTTATAAAGATACCTAATAAAAAATATACACAAGTATACATATTTATTAAATATAACGTAGGGAATGGAGTGAAGAATTACATGGAAAAAATCTACACCATTTTGATGCCCAACTTATCTCTAGTAACAATCTCCAGGATATCATTTTTCAGAATCCCCACATTGATTACATGTCCAAAAACATGATCTTCCATTGGAATCTCATCATGATCCACCGTTATATTTGAATATCTTGTCAATTGGTCAAGACTACTAGAATCTGTATCTAATGTCATATCCATTTGTTGTTGTTGTTGTCTATATAGTATTTTTTTACCTTTTAATTATTCCTATAAAAATAAATAGACAAATATATTAGTTTTAAAATGCTAAAATTTTAATAAAAATAAAATAAAATATATAACATACTTTCCTCTATGGTAATGAGTCGTAGAAATCTAGATGGAAAAACTAAAAAGTGGTCATTACTATGTCCAACTGTTGTCACCTAATTTGTAGGTAATGGTAGTCGAGCTGATCTATATATAATATCCTGTACAATGAACCTATTATGCTCTACCTCTAATTGGTGATGATTAATTATATCTCATATACAATATACCAACCCATATGCAACTATTTGATGGTTAGGAACATCAAAATAAAACTCACTATAAGTAAGAAGCTGAGGCGGATGAGTATGATAAAAAATGGGTTCTGCAGTTTTAGGTGGGGGAGTGGGAGCTACTGGAGGAGGTGGTGGATAAATAATGTGGTCTATAGGGGGAGGTGGAGGAGTGGGAGTTGTATTCTGAAATTGTGTTATCATGTTTACAAACATAGACTGTAATGATTCTCTAATCTATTCCCCCATTGTGCCAGTAATATTATAAACATCAGCCTCCAAGGATTCTTTTATTTACAAACACCTTTACTGGAATAATTTGAAGAACGTGGGAACCCTTTTCTTAATGATACACCCATCAGATATCCTCTTACATTACCAGGGTGTTCGGGCTTTCCCAATGCACCAGATAAAATATCTTCCCTCCTAGTAGCTGCAAATACCCCATGTGAGCTCTTCTCCTTAAGATAATCCTATATTAATTAATTGAATATTTATGTAATGATTCAAATTATATAAAGAATATAATTACCTTAAATAAAATAAAATAAATATATTACAATCCTCTCAGCTATGATTCTCAATTATTCTGAAAGATATTGTCCCTTTTTTCACATTTGATCTCTCTTCTATTTTTCATTTCTAGATACAGGGGATGTATGGGAAACCTCTCTAGAGCTTGAAAACTCAACTGTCAGTTTTGGTAATTTTTCAGCCATCATTTTTTCTTCCAATAATGTATAACCTCCACAAGATTAACTATAAGGGTATACATTTTTATATTGGATATCCTGATGAGATTACCTTGTTTAATATAAAATAAGTATAATAAATCATTAACAAAACATTAATAATATTATTTATATAAGAAATATTATATAATTTTACATTTCCCTTAACAAAAATGAATATTTTCTTCAACTTTCAACAAATTTCGTACATGTATCTTTTTCTATGAAAGGATATAGATGATAGCAATTTTCATGATTCTTATGAAAAAAATGAAATCAGATGTGAGGGTTGTTTTGAAATCCCTCCATCAATATATATTTTTTCCTAACTCCTTCTGTGTCAGGAATATCAAATGTCAATCGATAATGAAGAAGTACAACATATTATACTAGAAACATTTAAATATTAGTCAAAAATAGAAAAATACCATCCAAAAAAGTGTCCAACAATTGAGATATTATGGATTTTTCCACACTTCTCCAATCATCATAAAAAATTCATACTTTTCTTTTACCCTTAGTGGATACAAAACTCTTAAAATCATTTATATTTGAACCTCTAGGGATATCATTCTCAACAAACTCAACCTGAATCCTTTGGTCCTGGATATGGGCAAGTGATAATTTTTGTAAATGTGTACAACCATGTTTAACAACTATTGAACTATCCATTATAATTATGGGGTCACATGAAGAATATTGGGGAACATCAAAAGGATCATGTGAGTGTTCCTCCCTAGAGGTATGATCATGATTCTAATCTCCAGAATCAGGTGGTTGATCAACTGATTGATCTGTCATTATTCTTCAAATCAAAAAAGCATACATTAGTTCAGAAATATAAAAATTCAAATATTACAAAACTAATGTAAAATAAAAATGGAAAATAGAACTAAGTTACGTAATTGTAAACATGGAAAATTTGGCAGGCATGTTAAACAATGGTAAAGATGGTAAACATGGTAATCATGGTAAATGTGGTATTGTAATTCTCCTTGAACAAAATCAATAAATTTATATGTTATGTAATGTTAAATAATGGTAAACTATGGTAAAAGTGGTAAATAAATTTTCATTCAACAATATCAATAGATATAAAAGTTACATAGTGGTAAACATGATAAACTAAAATAAAAAACATTAAATTTTTTTCTACTTATTTGTATTAATACGAATTTTAATAATGTGAAAAATTACAATATATAACATTTTATGTAAATGTTAATGGTAAACAAGAAATAAAAATATGGTACCTGTAAAATTAGGAATTTACAAATGAACTGTTTTCCCAAATTCCATCGTTATGATCATTCCTTATGGCAGAATCTATTTCTTCAACATGATCATCATTATTTTCTACTAGTCTTTCTATGGAAGTTGGGATCTTGAATAAATCAACATCTTCATCATGGTGATCCTCACCAGCATAATGTTTTTCCATTTTAAAACAACAGAACACTACATATATGATTGATCCACTACATATAAAATATGTTTTACAAGTGCTGTCAGTAAATATGAATATTTTGTGTCTTCAAATCTATTTAGATTAACAGCTATCTTTCCAAATTCATCATGTCTGACACTGTTTTTACGAATAAAATATTTTCATTTAAAATCATGAACTTTAATTTTAATGTAATCAACCTCCCATATTTCATCAATGACTTCATTATATACACTTGATGCAGAAATTGGGTTTTTTTAGAACACAAAAAATGCATTTATCTGCAAACCCCAATACACCACTATTCTGAACAACACTTCTGTTGTCTTGGGTTTTCGTATGAAATGTATAGCCATTAATTTCATACCTGGACCATGTTATCTCATTTAAACATGGACCACCCACTAACCATTTTAATTTCTATGATACATCTGATCTTCCAAGAAATTTTATTTTAAACCATGGAAAAAATGTTTTGTTGCAGTCATTCAAAATCCACATTTCTTTCTTCTTTGGATGAAATTATTTCAACTCATTTATATGCAATGTGATATATAGTTGAGCATCAGATATTTTATTCAAGTTGTTTAATTCTACCTTCTTCATCTATTCAGCTGACAACAATTTGACTTTCAAGGAACGAATCCCCCGACCCTCATTATTAACTTGTTCATGGAGAGATGGAGGAAAACCTATGTTCTCTGCCGTATCCAAGCAGCTTGTCTAAAAGTATTCAACCTCCTCAGAAATATAGTTTTCAAAAATGGAGGCTTCATGTAGATAAGGATTCTTAACTTTCCCCTTCAATATTTTCATATACAATTCAAAAGGATACATCCAACGATGATAGACTGGTTCACAAAGCATTATTTCTCGAACCAAATGAACCATTAAATGCACCATTATATTAATAAAATGATGGAGGAAAATACATTACCAATATAAAAAGTATTTAAATTGAAACCTTTTCCAATATTTTCGAAGAATTCACATTAATCACCTTATTAAAAATTGAATTGATAAAATAACACAACTTCATTATAGTATTTCTGACACAGATGGGAAATACTACACCCAATGAAACTGGTAGCAATTATTGCATAATGACATGAAAATCATGAGATTTCATACCTATCAACTTCAAATCCATCACAGAGACAAAAAAATCATTTTAAAAATAACCTTGAGGAACATTGATATCGTGAAGACACTAACAAAAGCTAATTTTATCCTTCTTGGATAATGTATGAAAAGATGGGGGAAGAAACGTTCATCGTCCATTAGGAGTGGGAGCTAACTCCAAACGCATTCCCATTGATAGTAAGTCTAATATTTCATTCATCCCATATTATTTAATTCCTTTAGTATCTAACAATATACCAATCAAACTATCTTTGATATTCTTCTACACGTGCATGAGATCAATATTATGTTTCACTTCATGATATCCCAAATATGGTAGCTCCAACAATATTGACCTTTTCTTCCAAATATGTCTATCATTACCAGATTTATTTGTATTTACCAATGACACAACAAGGTTTTCCACCCTGTCAAAATAAACATCCTGGGATAAAGGTTATGGAGCAATATCAAATTCATGGAGCCACTGAATGCCTTTTTTAGTCTTCTATAAGTGTGATCTATAGGAAAAAACATTCAAGGACCCATATATACTGTTTTAATCCTATGATGAAATTGACAATATGATGTCTGTTGTTCGAAAATCGATCATTCTTTATGCCCTGTAACACTATATCCGGACAAATTTATATATGCTAGGAAGACATTTATAGAGAACATAAGCACTGCATGTAGTTGAAAATATTTAATTTTATAAGAATCAAACACCCTAATACCATCCTACCATAAAAGGCTCAAATCATCAATCAATGGTGACATGAAAACATCAATATCATTTCTAGGTACCTTCGGATCAGAGATCATGATGGTCAATATGACATATTTTCACTTCTTACAAACTTTAGGAGAGATGTTTTGAACTACCAATAATATAGTCGATGAACTATGTTCCCTACTATGGTTTCAGTATGTATTCATTCTATATATTCATTACCCAAGTCTGATATTTCTAATTTCATTTCCAAATGTAGGATACAACTCATAAATTTAATGAATAAAACAATTTTTGTATTTGTTTTAATGGTGTTATCTTTTACAACCATTTTATATCACTTCCTCTATCAATATCCTCTTATAAAAAAATCTATGAATTTGAAAACCCTAAACCATAAAATGGTAGGAAAAATATTAATATGGAATCAATAATCTCTATAAGAGAAATAAAAACAAGGATCAGTGAACCATTCAGTATAATGGAACCACTATACCCCACATGGCTAGTCCTAAATTGAACAAATGAATACTATTCCAGCAATGGTTATAACTAATGAATTTTTCGTTGAATAAATATAGGGTAATGTTACTTTGGAATAAAAAATTGATACCCCTCTAACACCTGCATCATTAACCATACAATGTTTTTATATTGTAACATGATTAAAATAATAAATTTTATAGATTTTATATGTTTTTATGGAAGGTATTGCTGGAGTGTCAACTTTTTCAGTTAAAGTATAATATTCCTATCTTTATCCAAATAAATATGCATTCAAAAAATCAAAATATACATACCATGGTCCTTACCATAGTTTGGTCACAACTCATTGAGGAAATTTATCGAAAACAAGATTCTTGAACTAATACATAAAAGTTCAATATTATTAAAAAATTCGACACTGATTAAAATTCAATAAAACAATGCAAATTTTTTCTACTCTAATAAAGATAGATTATAGATTCCTCAAGTAATCCTAATATTTGAAACGAGTGGAATCTATCTCTAAAAAGTCCCCATTTTTAGTAGATCATCAATACCTTTATTATCCCTGTTTATCTTAAGAAATATCAAATTTTTCAACTGTAAAAATTCCTTTAATCCAAACCATAACTCATTATGTTGAAAATGATCTAAGAGAATCATTTATCTTTTTACACTAAAATAAAATTTAATAGGTAGTTATTCATATTATAGATAAATTAATAACATAAAAAACTAAAAATGGAAATAGGGTGTTTATGGAAAACTGTTTCGTACATGTATTATTATTATATAAATTTTAGGACAAACATTTCGAATATTTCCAATCCTAAAATTGACAGGTTTAGTTTCATGGGAAAATCAGGCTCCAACAACATAAAAATATATCTAAATCATTAATATTATTAATATTTTCTAACATAGTCCTCCTATTTTGATTTATAATCATCTTAATATATGTAATCACATGGGGACATGTTATGAATTGGCATAGGATTTTATCTAAACAAGCATACGATCTGGACCGTCATCGAAACAATTGTAATTAGGAATCCCCAGAGGTTGTAAACTAATGACTGGGTGTCACAAAACATTCTTTGGGAGTGATTTAATCACCATACATTATAAATAAATAGTAAATGAAATATAAATATATAAATAAACTAATTATGATATATTACATATTAAACATATAAAAAAATTCAACTGAACAAAAATAAATACATATTATATGAAAATAAAGGCAAGAAAATCATAAAATACTACATGACAAATTGAGTAATATAAAGTTCTAATCCAAAATTGTAAAGTACAGACCCAAAATCCACTAATTAAGTAGTGGAAAATTCTAGTTGGTCACATAAAATCAAGAATGCCTCCCCATATACTAGAGTGTACTGAATAGAAATAAGGGTCTATGGGGTATAATGGGGAGACTGTACCCTCATAATTATAGTAGCATAGCAATGTAGTAAATGAATAAATATTGTAAGAATAACATCAACCAAAAACAGAACGTAATCCACCCAGATTTAATAATACATCATCAATATCAATATCCAGTTCCATAGACAATATGATGTAATGTCATGTCTCTAAACAATGTAGGAAAACATGGATGAATGTGTACATACATACAAATATATCAATATATTCAAAATGACCAAAATCATATCTCTAGATATCATCATGATCCATAAATCAATCTCACACTCCCTGATCCCATGCTAAAATAAAATCATGCGTCAATAAATGGGTGATTGAACTTGTCCATACCTATATCTATGAATTCTAATCGGGTACCAAATGGTTTCCCAAAAAGGGTGTGAGATATAACTAATAGGGAACCACCAATGATTTCTTAAAATATCCCATTAGTTCATTAAATATGAGGAATGTGTTGATATAAAAAATATAAAGTAATAATAAATATGTAAAGGGTAGTCTCTGGTCTCATAAGGACACCAGGATGACACTCCCTACTTGGTCCTGTGCTGAGAAAGACTCAGAAAAAAATTCATCATGGAAATATATGTATAATTTTATATTATTGTATGTACATATATAAACTATATACATGGGTATGTTTAAATCTATATATATACACATATGTATTACTAGCCGGGATCTGATCCATAACTCAGGAATCCAGTTATCATCACAATAGTCTCATAATGTAGTATAAGATGCCAGGCCCATGTCTCATATATCTTAAGGGTCTCTATATGCAAGTATCACATTTGTAATGGATGTAATTTCAGAGTATTATAGTATAGGGATGGAATGATCTCGTATTATAGTATCAGGAATCAATTCTCAGGCATCACAGTAAAGAGACACCATGCCCAAGTATCACAATAATATAAGGGATTCAATTCCCAATATCACAATAGTATAACGGATTCCATGCTTGATATCATAACAGTATAAGAAAATCCACACCAAGTATTATAATAGTATACGAGACTCCATTACTAGTATCAGAAAAACGTATAAGGGACATCATTAATGGTATCACAAAAGTATATGGGATGTTATTCCTGATATCAAAAAAGTATAAGGGATGGCATGTATGTATCATATGTATAATATGAAGTCAGTGCATTAAGAATATATAATAGATAGTAGATAGTTCAAATTATATTCAATTTATTATAGTCATCATAATTAAGAGTCATGCCAATAGCATATAGAAGATGGTTTGGCCACATAAACACTTATAATAAAAAATATAAATTTCATGGGAAGACATAAAGGGGTGGAAACTAATGATGGGGATCTATCCAAATGTGAATAAGGGGAACTAGGTCATTTCATTCAAGGATATTGAGTTAAACATGATTTATGTGTATTTTTTTAAAAAAAATGTAGAATATGGAATACCGAATCACAAAACATAGTATAAGGAAAAAAGTCATGGGGGATAATTACTAGACCACCTACCTTGTGCTTATACTGGAGATCTCATAATGTATCGACCTTTGGTTTGGTCCATGTTAGATGAAATAGGAAAAATGGACATATACCCTGAGAATAAGGACAATGATCTTGCAAAAAAATAACTATATCGAACTGAATAAGAATTATGGGGGGTGAAAAAAGAATATAGATCACATCGGTGGTGATCTAATGTGATAGAGGATGGTCAAATTAGAGTCTGGATAGAATATCATGATTAAATCCTAGCTTTAGGCCTTATAGAGATCTGAAGGAAGAAGGGAGGGTTGTAATCCACATGGAGAGAAAATAAAAGAGGGGACGTGAGTTAAAAAAACATAGGAGAAAAAATCGAAATTCTCCAATTTTTAACTGGTCTCATAGTTTGGCCACATGATTTCCAAACCATTCACTAGCCATGTGCAACCCACTGCCTAGGGAGCACACCCCTCATGGCCTACATCACACAATTAGTCAAACAATGAAAAAACCATATTCACCCTCTGTCTTAGCACCGCACGGTCCACAAATCCATATCATGGTTTAGAAAAACCATGAAACAACCTTATTGGAATGTATAGATTTAGGTGCATGGTTAGCACTAATAATGCATTAATAGCGTGCCTCCACCTTCTTCTATAATATTTAGAGATCTACGCTCCGAACAAGCCCCATATACTCCTAAAACCATACTTAAGTGATTGAAATAATTTGAAAGGATATGACGTTATAATATAAGTGAAATAAAAATATTCATTTACTCATATGAATGAATGGATATTGTAGTCTTCATCCTGTAAAGAAATTTATCCTTGAGTTTTTGTTCCAAGGGTGGTAAAATATCATCTAAATAAACATTGTCCATTGATCATGTATGTTAGTCTCTCACTCCTAGGTCTCATCCAATATGTGATAATGATTACATAGCACATGTACGAGAAGAACCAATTAGTAATACAGTTTCTTCATGCTCCGGTCGACAATATGGACTAGATTCACCTCAATGGATGCACCTACCTCTAACACAACCTCATCAAGATTAAAGTTATGAGATGGAATTGGATAATACCGATGAAGTTGGGAAACATAGTGAACATCATGCATATATTGTTACCTCTGAGTTTCTTTAAATTGATAAGAAACAATCCCAATATTATCCCCATCCTCTAAAGGTTAATTTAACCGAGGTAAAAGATTACCCTTCCATCTAAACCATTGTTTCCCTAGTATAGTCTAAACATATAAAAATATTTTACCCCCAATGTATGGTCCCAACCTTAAAACATTACATAGTCTGGAGTTTTAGTAAAGAATTTACTTTCTTTCACATTGAGTATCTTCACATGTTTAGATCTTTATAGAATTATGACATAATACATACATAAAAACCACATTAATACAAAGAGGACACAACTAAAATAGTGTCTATATTTTCAAAACATAAAACATTTATAAAATACATAATTGCATTGAAAAATATTCAAAACATTCAAATTGACTACCTATATTATCTTAATCATCCTTATACCCTATAAAAATTATTCTAAAATATGGGATGATAACAAAAATCTCATTAATGGATATTATGAAATAAAATCATTAGTCCAGTTATAACATGAATACCCATTAAGAACCCTTTTATTGAAAACTATTAAGAATGAAAAGAAAAATCATATAGTTGAGTTGAAAAATAATTATCGTATAAATCATACATTCACACCTAAAATGGAATAACCTATCATTCAACATCCATATTTGGAGCACCCAATGCATTGGCGAGCTATAATGGGGCTCACTCATCATATCTTTAGCTACAATATGGAACAACCCATAATATATTGTGCTATAATGGGGATAAAACTATCATATATTGAGTATTAATGGGATCTACCAATAATAAAAATGTTCTGTGGAACATATCATGAATAAAACCCTTAAAAAATCATTAAAACCCATGAGAAAAACATATTCTGATATCAAAATACAATTTTCTCTTAAAAATAATTTTTAAAATATAAAAAGATCACACATAATAATGAAATCATACTAATTAAAAATAAATATAAAAATATATAATGGATAAATTATAGTAATAAAGTGTCTTGAAAGTGGGGTAAACAACTCCTTCCTTATATAAAAAGAGAAATATTTGTGAATTATATTAAAGACACATTTAGAAATATTTCAAAATGAAAACCCATTACCTTAGGACTGAATTAATTAAAATGAATACAAACCAATTGTATAATGGATTTATGTGTGTTATTAATTTATTACATTACTAAAATCTTATTTATAATAATTTAAATGCTATTCTTATAACATTTTCCACCCATTTATTTACAATATTTTGGTATTTCCATTGTTTCATGTGTGTTCTTTTCATGGTTTCTGAGGTTGGTTTATTATAGGTTTCCTTTTAAAAAAGATATAAAAAACTATATATGAGAGAATATATACAAATCATTCATTTTATAAAATTAAAATTTAATTTAATATTTCCATGATTTTGGTAAAATGGAAATAAAAACACATCGTCCACAAAGGCACTAAATTGACAGACCATGGATAATGATTTTTTTATTTAAGAATAAAATGATAATATGAGAGATTTTATGAATAATATACCATCTAAATAAATAATTATTATATATATATTTTAATAGAGTAGTCTTTAAACATTTTTTAGTATTTGACTATAAGGTAGAGGTGAAAATGAATTTAAAAGGGAAGAAGAATGAATCATACCTCTTGAAACGTTTTCCTTGAGTACCTATTTAAGGCTCTTGAAGATGTATTTTTGTGTGACCAAAAGTAATATAATGTGGAAAGTGATGAGATAAAGGTAATTTGGTATAATATTTTTCAGTAAGATGGCTTCTGTTGATTAATGTTCGTGAAGGAATGAGCCTCCATTTATAATAGATTTCTTGGGTAACTTAGGAATTTCTCAAATTAGAAAAATATAATAAATCTATTATAGTATTTAAGAATTATAAACATGAAAAATAATATAATTATCATAAAATGTTAGAAGGTATATTCTCATTTATTCATTTTTTAATATTCTTTTATTTATATTTAATTTAATGAAATGTTTTATTCATGAAAATTAATTTCTATCAAAATAAAAACTATTAAAAAATATTATTTTAAACATTTAAAAAGAAATTATAAAATTAGGAATTTTTTTATTATAGCATATAAATGTCAATTTCATATAGAGAAATCATTAATTATCATAATATATAAAATTAAATTTTTTTTTAATATCATTAATTTTATTAATCCATGAATTGAATCTTTATGACATCATTAATGTGAAATCCATTCAAGTAATTCTTATTTCTTGAACAATTAATAATTAAATATCATGAAACATATAAATTATTTATCATTTAATGATCTAATTATGTTTAAAAACTATACTAGAAAACAATACATTTATATATTACACTAATTAAAAACAATAATATGATAGGAACATTCATGTGAAGAAAGGGATGGCGAAACGGAGCAGAAGCAAGAAATCCCTGACTCCCCTTCGCAACAATGGTGATTTGGAGCTTTTTGATTTTCTCACTTAAGTTTCTCTATGGAATCGTTCAACCTATAGTGGGAAGCGGCCTTTAAGGATAATCGTCATGCCTTGGAGGAATATTTCAAGCCCTCGGGCTCTAAGGATTCTTCGAATTTATGAAGAAATAGTCTGACATTTGCGGAGGCACTTTCTGGCTCTTTAAATACTACAAAAGAAGATTCATCTAAATCCTAAAACATGAAAAGGTTAGATAATGGTGGGTTTTCAGTGGTTGCTGATCCGGATGCATTGTAGAAAAGGCTTGATCGATGTATGTTCTCCATACTTGGTCGTATGATTTACTCAAAAGGGGATAAACCTTGGTCTTATGCTGATCTCAAAAATAGAATTTCACACTGTTGGGGTATGAGGGATTAGAAATTAATATCAATTGATAAAGGTTATTTTCACATCATATTCAATTCCATTGAATCTTTCAATTCGATTTGGAATTTGGGAAATCATCTTCTCAAACCTGGAGTCATGATATTATCTTAATGGGATGTCAATTTTAATCCTTTCACTTTCAAGCAATCGAATGCACAAATTTGGGTAAGGTTGCATGGATTAAACTGGGTGTATTAGCATCCTAGAATTCTAAATGATATTTCATCATGTATTGGCACTCCAATTAGGTTGGACCAGCATACCCAAGATGGAGAAATTGGTTTCTTTGCTAGAGTCCTTGTGGACATCAATTTGGAAATCAAAAGACCTAGTTGCATTCTATTTAATGCTAATGGATTCATGTCAGATATTATATTAGAATATGAAAATGTTCCATATTTTTGTGATGTCTGAAAAATAGTGGGGAATATTGTTTCTAACTGTAGGATGAATCAAATAAATTCTAAAGCTTCACCTAGAGCTTCAGAATGGACTAAAGTTAACAGGACCAAAACTAACAAAGCTGTCTTTATTGAGAAAAAAAGAATTCTAAAAAATTCAGTGGTCCTCCCTATCCAAATGAAATGTGCTCCTTCTACTAAAAAATTTCCCACATCCATTCAATTTTCTCCTTTCTCATCTCTAAATGTGTCATGGGCTGATATAGCAGAGGAGGAAGAGAATATTCTTGAACCAACACCCAAGGTTATCCAATCTAGTAACCCTGTAACTCAATGGGTTTGTAAGAAGGATTATGAATTATTTACTGAAATTTATAGTGATGCTTGTAATCTGGTTACAGTCTCACAAAATGAAGATGAGGAGAATCAGTTATTTCAAGATTTTTACATTGATATCCTTGATCTTGTCGTATCCTTACAATATGATAAGGAGGCTGATCCTTTATTGAATACTATCCAAAATGATTCATCTTCTGAAGTAGTAGGTTTTAATATTGAAAATTATCAGAATGAAAATGTCTCTAAACATGATCTTCCTACTGCTATCAAATCTGGACAGACCTACATTTACAATGTTTCTGCTCTTGTTCCAGGGGTCGATTCCAGCATTTTTCTTGATGATCAAGACATTCAGAACACTCTGATTACTTCAAGTTCTAGTAAAACTGCTTCATATGATTCTATTTCCAAAAGTAATGTTACAACTCCTCCATGTATTTCTTCCACTGTTCATAGAAATCTAGACACATTGATTGTGTCCAGTACACATGGAATACCTAAAGTAGTAAACATTTATGACCTGCATCAAGGCTCCAAAGGTCCTCATGGCTTAAAAAAGGAAAGTAGGGAGACCCCCTAAAGCTGGAAAAATCACGGATACTACTTTAAAGTTAAGGAGTTCAAAACATATCCCCATAATAACTAAAGCATATCTTGTAGAGCTGGCAGAATCTGGAAAATAAATCACCATGAGATTTCTCATGGCTGGTTCATGCCACTTAATGTCAATGGCTTGGACAACAAAGGATTCGAAGCTACTGAGTTCACTTGGAGATGAACCTAACTGTGAATGGGCTGGACAACATGGTTTTGGGTGATTTACTTTGCTGGTTAGATTCATACTAGGTGGAGTTGTTCCATCTTTATGAGGTTAGTTTTAATGAGTCTCTGCACTTACATACCTGGTATCCTCATTTTTAATAAAATTACCACAACCATTTGGCCGAGAGACCTTTCTTATTAACAATAACATGACAACTTGACTTCCTTTTGAAATAAAATATTATAATGGCCTAAAATTCATTACTTTGGGTCCAGAATTTCCAAAAGTTGAATTAGAAGAGATAATGATGGAAATTTATTTATAGAAAACGATTAATCAAAAATATGGGTCATTTAATGGTTATTATAATTTAACTTAATATCATTTTATTAATTTTTCTTATGATTGCACAGGCATTGTATCAGTGTTGCACAGACATTAATAATAATTATTTCGAATATAAAAATAAAAAAATATCATAAAAAGAAATAAATTAGACTAATTTTTTTATTCCTTCATTATATATATTCATTCATATAGAAGTTAATAAAACGTTGTAAATTATTTATTTTTTCTTTTCATACCCAGTGCAAGCATTGCAAAAATATTTGGATACGATTAATGTAATATAACTCAAAAATATTAAATAGACAAATACAAATCACTATAAATAATAATTAATAAAAAATTATCTCATACAATTTTTTATCACTCAATTATTATTTATAAGGAACCATATTTGACATTGTTAATGCTGCGTAGACATTACATTCACACTAACAATAATTTTTGTCTTTATCAGGAAATAAATAATAACATACATGTTCTGAATTATTTATATATAATATTAATTTTCATAAATTCATAATTTATTCATTCAAATAAATTAATAAAATTTATATCGTAATTATTTATTCATGACATCACAAAAAATACCGTATTTATTAAAAGGTAGTATTTTTTAATATTCAGAAAAAATTAAACTTTTTTAGAAAATTCTAAATAAATCATAATAAGATAATTTCATCTTGATTAATTCAAAAATGAAAATGTTTTTATCAAATTAAATTTTCGAAATGGAAAAATTAATGTTTTGAATAAATAACCATATAATAAGTTATTTATTTAATGAATTACATAACATAATGAATATAACTATTTAATTCAAGAATATAATTAAATACTCTCCTATAAATAACTATGTTTTTATATTCCCCCCCCCATTTAAAATTTTATCCTTTAAATTTTAATCACTTGTTAAAGAAATGGGGATACTTTTCCCTTATATCATTTTAGATTTCCCTTATTGCTTCTTCAACCACGTGATTTCTCCAAAAACAGATAACTTATTAAATTACATGATTCCAAAATATGTACTCTCTACGGTTAATAATATAATCTTGATTTCCATTATAAGAAAGATTCCCTTCCTTTTGAACTACTTATGGTCTCAAAACCTGAGATGAATCTGGAACATACTTTCATTACATTGAAACATGAAAAATATTGTGTACCTATGATAAAATCAAAGGCATGGGAACTAGGTAGGAAACTGGTCTGTCTTTTTCAAGGATTTCATAAGGTCCAATGACCTGTGAACTTAACTTACCATTCATTAAAAATTGCCTAACACATTTCTATAGAGATATTATATGTAAAAAATTATCACCTACCTCAAATGAAATATCTTTTTATCTATTATTTGTGTAACTTTTTTTTACTACTCTCTGTTTTCCTCATGCGTTGCCGAATCAACATGACTTTCTATGCCACTTCCTCAAGTAATTATGGTACCATAAACTTATTTACACTGAATTCATCCAAAACTGATGGAGTTTGACTCCAAATTCAACAAAATGGCTCAAAATGTTCCATCAATATACATGAATGAAAATTGTTCTTATAAGAAATCACAAACAGTGAAAGATGGTGATCCCAAATTCCCTCATAATCCATTGAACAAGATTTAAGCGTATCCTATAATGTTGGAATTTTTTGCTCTGATTATCAATCATTTTGAGGATAAAAGGATGTGCTGAAATTTAATTTAGTTCTAACAACTTTTAGAGGCCTTCCAAAAAGTTATAAGAAAACCTAGGACCATGATCATATACAATAAAAAGAGGCAATCCATGTTACTTGACTGTCTCTATTAGATACAACTAAGAATGTTGATCTAGATATAGGGTGTCTCTAAAGGGAATTAAACTAGCATATTTATTCCGATGAACAAAAATAACCAAAATTTCATAGTTAACTCGAGAATTCTTTGGTAGTCCCACCATGAAATCCATGGATTTATTTTCCCATTTCTACACTGGCACTGGAAAAGGCAGAAGCACCCCCTTTAGTAACTACCAATCTACATCAACCTATTGACATGTAAAAAAAATTTATTGTAAAATATAAAATATATCATTTCATTTTATCACACTTGTAATACTCTTGAATATCCTCCAATAGATTAGTTATACCAGGATGAAATAAAAATGGAGAACTATAAACATCACATAATAACTCTTTCTTTAACTATGAATCACAAGGATCACATAATATTTTCCCAAATTTCAACAAAAAATGACTATCAATTATAAATTTAGACAACTTTACCTTTTTATGAAACTCCCAATCTTCCTTCTTGGATTTCTTAATTCATTCTAACAGAGAAGACTATACTGACATCTAAAACAAAATAGAGGAATTTCGTACATCAACAACTTCCATACCAAAATTCATCAAATCATTAACTAATGTGTCATGTTCTAAATGTAATGTGGTTAACGTAGAATTAATTTTCAATTGAAAGTATTAACCACCATGTTTTATTTTCTATGATGGTAATGAACTATACAATTATAATCCTTGACTAATTACCAAAATCTTCTCTGTATCATGATCAATTATTTTTTAGAGAATATATAATTGAAACATTAATGATTAGTATATTTTTTAAATATTACTACATCCAAATGATCCCTCAAATATTTTAATGAAAATAAAATAGCATCTAAATACAAATCATGTTTATGGTAATGTAACTCATGAGGATTCAACTTATGTGGAGCATAACCGATTACCCAATCATTCGAAATTTGGAAACAACTAATTATTTTCAATAAAGTATCACTATAGAAAAAAAAATCACCATTTCTAGAAGATATGGATGAAACTAGAGATTTCAAAAATCTTCTATTGAATTCCTAAAAACAATCATTGCCTTATTTTGTCTAGATTTACTAAACACATTTTCAAATTAACTTAGTCATAAGATATGTAATCATGGAATGTTTTAAATAAATATTCGGTAATAGCCTTAAAATAATGAAACTCTATTATATTTGTTGTTCGGGTAAATTCATAAACAACTTTTGTTTTATGAGGATAAATAGTTAATATATCTTTAGAAACAATGTCAATAAGGAATGAAATTTATTGCAATTAAAATTTACTCTTACTGAAGGATCCATATCATTTATTTCTATTTTATGATTACAAACCAACCATTATATATCTTTAATGTTCATTTTTTCACTTTGACAATATACTTGAATTTCCTTAGTAAACAACACCAAAAACTTATCCAAGTACTCATGGAATATTATATTAATAAGATAAATTAATATAGTAGGTTCATTATTTAACCTAAATGTAATAACTGAAAATTAATAATCCACATATTTAGTTAACAATGTAGTCTTACAAATGTTTGTTTACTTTACTTTCAACAAATTATACCCCAAACTCAATTCAAAATTTGAAAAATGTTTTACTTCATAGAATTGATCAAGAAAATCATTGATATGATGAAAAGGATACTTATTATTAATTGTGATTTCCTTAAAGGATTTATAATCAATGTAAAGTCTCATCAAAACATAATTTTTTTAACAAACAAAAAATGAGAACCCCATAGTAATGTGCTAGGTAAGATGAGGCCTTTATCTTAATAGTTCATGCATCTTCTTTTTCAATTAAATAAGTTCCACATGAACCATTGTATAAGGGGGTTTAGAAATTAGATTGACATTAAAAAAATGTAAATGGTAAACTCAACCTCTTGGTCAGGAAAATAAATAAGAAAATAATTATGAAAAATGTAATGATAATCATTTACCATTGGAACACCATTAATCTGAACAATTCCATTATTTTAAACAATACATGAAAGAGAAAATTAATTTCCATATTTTAATAGTTTCTCAGATTTATTTTATATTATTAACGATATGTGTAAATTCTTTTACACAAACTGAATCTCTTTTGAAAAAAAAAATTCTTTAGCTTTATGATCAATCTTATTATGCTAAACAGTAATCCAATCCATGCCTAGGATAACATCAAATTTAATTAAAGGTAAAACAACATTGTTTGGAGGTAAAATAATTCCACAAAAAATTAATGGAACATTATTTTAATTTATTTTTACCTTAATATTTCATCTTGGTGTTTTCACTAAATTTTTCAGATTCATTTCTTAGGCTTCATTTTCAAAATTACGAGAAAATTTCATTGAAATAAATACTTTTTTAGACCCTACACCGAAAACACATTGGTGTATTCTGTAAAAATATTAAATTTATCTGATACCACTTCATTTGATTGTGATAAATATACAAAAGTAGTTGGTATGAAATTTCACACACCCTTTTATTTCTAAACATGCTAATTTCCCACTTGAGTGGCTAGATTTGGATACACATTATAAAATCGACCCAAATCTATATAGTTAAAGTATCTTACTATCAGCTTCTCATCATTCTTCTGATCAATTTATATTTACTCATGATCCATGTGTCAAAAATTTCCACATCAGTTTCACTTCCCTTAAATTACAAGGCATTATGAAGGATGCTTTTAACCACACCAATCACAAGAAGGGGAATTGATTTCCTTACCTCCAAATTTGTTTGATGATTTTTTTTGAAAAGCAGGCCAAAATGAATGCTTCTTAAGATTGTCATCATGAGGAATATATACACCAAAAAAATTCATTTCATCCTTTTTAGATAAATGAAAAACCTTATCATAGATTTTAAATTATCATTTACCTGAAGCTCTTGTTAACCTAGTTTAAATCCAGATTAAAACCGATTAATTTTTCATTCAATGTCACAATCAAAATATAGCATTACTTGGCCAATATTGTGATGTTTTCTTAATATGAAGCTAAATAATTTTTATCTTGTTGACTGAATTTTAAAAATTGTTTTTCCATTCGGTGTGAAAAAACCTTTGATAAATATATATCAAGGAAAAGATCCTTTAATGATTTTTGTTCCATCGAATCATGGTCTTCTTTTTCTCTGGTATTCACAACCAAAGACCCTCATCGATCAGCTTCACCTCCAAAATGATAAATTTAAAGGGTTACCTTTTGATGTTCCTAAATCCAATGACATAAAATTTCTTTCCCAAAGCATTGATCCATCCTTTAGCTACAACGGGGTTAGATGATCCAACGAATTATGGAGGTTGTTGCCTCATGAAATCATCAACAAAATACATGTTCCTTCATAAGAAATTAGGTTCCTCTAAAACATGTATACCACCACCATTTATTTCATATGTGAAATGATCCATTACTTTAAAAAAGTACTCTATTCCTATTCCCACCATTCAAGGCTATAGATTCAGATTGATATCAGCCTCTTAGTGTCATCCTATTATATCTCCCATGTTTCTTCCGTAGAAAACCATATTGAATAGACATATCAATGATGAATAAAGATAGTAATATTAATATTATATATTATTTTAAATTTACAATAAAGTAAAAAAAATTAATTATTGTATTATATTAACTTCATCCTAACCATTAAGGTTATATAAATCATCCTTTGATACCAACTATAAGGAGCCAACCATAAAACATTACATAGTGGTGAGTTTTAGTAAATAATATAATTTCTTTCATATTGATGATCTATTCATTTTTATATATTTAGATAATTTGGACTAAATACATACATAAAAAACCAAATTAATATGAAGAGAAAACTACTAAAATAATAATCATTTTTTTTCAAAATACACCACTTTTAAAACTAATACACGAATTTATTGAAAAATCATCAAAACATTAAAAAAGAATTTAAAATTTGTCTTATCCATGCTTTTAAACTATGAAAAACATTTAATAATATAGTATGATAAAAATATTCATAGTTAAGGGACATAAATAAAGAAAAACATTAGTATAGTGAAAACATGAAAACCAATTAAAACAGCTTTTCTTGAAAATTAATAAGAATGTGTTGAAAAATAATGAACTCAACTTGGTATATCATTACCATATGAATAATACATTTAGAGTTTCAAGTGGAATATCCTTTTAGTCTATATTTATCTCTGAATTAACCAATGTATTACAGAGCTATAATGGGGCTCAACTCGTCATATCATGAGCTATAAGGGGGCCGAACCCATACTATCATGATTTATAATGGTATAAACCCATAATAAATAATTTCAAGGAACAAATCATTAATCAAAACATTGATAAATAGTTTAAACCCATGACAAAAACATATTTATATATCAAAAAACAATTTTTTCATAAAAATAAATTTTCAAATAATAAAACTAATAACATAATAATGAAATCATATTATTACAAAATAAAAACGAAATACATATAAGAAAATCATTCTATTAATAAATAATCATGAAATATGGAGAATAATATCATGTCATATATAAGAAAATAATATTTTTTAATTTTCCAAAAAGATACATTTAGAAATATGTGAAATGGAAAATCCATTACCTTAGGTTATAAATCATTTAATTGTGTTAATACATATTTTATAATGGTTTTAATATGATAATTAATTTATTACAAAACTTAACAATTTTTTAATATACATTACATTATCTTCTTATAACATTTTCTACCCATTTTTTAATAATATTTTGTTATTTCCAATGTTTCAGGTGTGTTATTTTCATGGTTTTTAACATAGGTTCATTATGGACTACCTTGTCAATAAGATTTAATACTACAGAATTCAAAGAATATATATTTAGATAATTATAGACAATTAATTTTTAATTTAAACATTCCATTGATTCTATAAAAGGGAAATGAAAACACATGGTCCATGATGATGGTGAATTGATGAACCGTTGACAATGATTTCATTATTTATGAATAATATGAGATGATGAGAAAATTTATTATTAATATACTGTATACAAAATATAAATAATGAATATATGTGATAATAATGTTTTCATGAAATGTTGGATAAGAAGTGAGGATAAGGAAGGGTGAAAATAAATTTTAAAGAGAAGAAGAATGAATATTTCTACATGAAAATTTTTACTTGAGAACCTCGTTAAGTCTCTTGAAATAGGTGTATTTGTTAGAAAATATGCTATATAAAGAGGAATTCATGAGTATAAGGGAATTTGAAAGAATTATATTTATTAAGAAGAATCATTGTGATGAAATTTTCACAATCAAGGAGCCTCATTTTATAATTAAAATCAGGGGTAACATATGAATTACACAAATTATTTAAATTTAATAAATCTATTATAGTGTTTAAGACTTTCAAAAAGACCTAAAAAATAAATGGGATTACATTTTATAATTAATGTTATAATTTTTTCCATTTTCTATATTTTTTTGATTTTTAATGAAATTAATAAAATATATTATTCATAATTTTGTTTTGTCAAAATAAATACAATTCATAACTATGACTTTAACTCATCAAAAAAAGATTCAAATTTGAATAAATATTTTTATTATATCATATATATCTACTTTTCATCTATAGATTTCATGAATTATCTTATATATATATATATTTGTTGATTTTTAAGAGCATTAATTTGATTTATTCATTAATTGAATATTTATTACATCCTTATTGTGCAATCCATTAATGTAGTTATTTATTCCCTAAAAATTTAAAATAAACTTTTATGAAGTATATAAATATTTTTTCATTAAATATAGTTATCTTAACATATCAACTGAGGAAGTATCCTAGATATGAAGGAAGAGGGATACCTTCATCATTAGAGCCATGACTACCCAAATCATTTCACTAACTTGAGGAAACCATGGAAAAAATTCTTAAAATCTATCACGACGTCATCTCATTTCAATTTTATGACCTATAATGGTAGTAATAATCTTGTGTTCCACTATTTTTCTACCTTCACATGATAATATATAGAACACCTAGTGATAAAAATAGCTATTTGAGGTTTCATCCCTGGCCAACCATACTAGTGGAAAATATAATGATAAATCTTAGCGGTTCCAAGGTTCGCTACCTATTAAGAAGTATGGGATTCTTGCATTAGATTCTATCACATGTATGTATGAACCCAGATATTCCCGTGTACATGTACGATGTTATCTCCATAAAAAACAAATTTTTAGGTAATTCCTCCTTAGAAATACTTTCCCATAGGGGCAAACTTTTAGGATCAAAAAACATACTTCTATTCACCCTATCTATTATTAAATATTTAATTGCTAAGGCTACATGAAAAGGATACTCATGACTCTTTTGAAACATCAGATGCATCTCCAAAAATAATGACATCAATATGAGGTAAAGGATATTTGTTCTTCATAGTATGATAATTTATTTTCCTGTAATCCAAACATAGTTTGGGGGTTTAATCTAATTTCTTATCAAAAAGGACCGGTGATCCCTAGGGGGAAGTACTGAGTTATATAAAACTTTTATCTTTAATTTCCTCTATCTATCTATGGAACTTATAAATCTAAGTAGTGTTAATTATATAAAGAGGAATGGAAACCAGTTCATCTCATGGAACTAGCTCCATAGAGAACTCCACTTACCACTCAAGAGGTAAACCCAAAAAGTCCGCAAGTAATATGTCCCAAAAATGGTCTACTATAGGAGGTAAATCATTCTGATGCATTATAAGATGCTCTTTATACAATCTATAAATCTAGGATATCACTCTACCTCTCCCATAATGGTCTAGTCCAACTATACTTTTGTAGAAATTCCATTCACCCTTGTAATGGTAACTACTATCCTTTGGTGATGTAAATTATACTCTATGGTGATAGAAGTTCACATATGAAAGATAGAGGACCAACCCATCCATACCAATAATGATATAAAATCCATTCATCTCAAGTATGTAGAGGTCCCATTATAAATTATAGCCTCCAATATCAAGGGGAAACTGCCTACATTTGTGTACACTCTGTGAACGTATATCCAAAGTGGTGTGAATATTCATCATTCCATTCATGTACTCAATATCATGCCGAATAATTTCCACAATATCCAAATTGATAAATTAATGTGAATAACCTATATCGGACAAAATAGACCTGGTATTATAGGACACACTAATAATACCTCAAGCACTAGATGTCCTATCACCCATGTTCTCTTGTATAGGCTGCACTAAATAAATCAGGCTTAATCTATGGACCTATTCTATATCTTAAATACCCTAAGAAGGTCCAATATTCTATAACTATATATCTAAAGCCTAGATACCATGACTATGTCCACCTCATCGACCTATAAAACTAATAGTACACTAAATACATACCTAGTATAGTTATCTTGATTTCGCTTCATAAAGCGGAGTTAATATGGATTCTCTACCATTAGGCTCAGCTGGGTACGTCATAAAAAAACACTAAAGATGCACCAACCTGTCACAAGACCAACACTCAAATGTTTATATGAAATAATTGGTATTCTTATTCCTTGGCTTAATATATTAGTGATATACCATGTAACTGTTAGTGGATTTCATCAGGTTGCGGCTACTCCCATGTGTAGTCTCAAAGCGTTGTTTCTGGCCTCTAATTGTACCACTTACAAGTCTCGATTATGAACCACCCTATCACACATACACTAATTACATCTCATTTTTACCTTTTATTAGAGCCTATATTACTATATTATTCATGGTTTCCAATAAGAAAATATTCACCGAAAATTGAATTAGAGGCATAATCCCATACTTAAATAGTCTTCCTCTCACTATATCATCAACATTATAGATTGGTGAAAAGTATAAAAGATCCAAAAATGATATGAGATTTCCATAATGGACATATATTCTTATTGAAGGTTAAAAAAATCCAAATAATGATCAGGCCTCACGGTCTTATGTAAGAATTATTCATAGAAACTAAATTTAAATTCCTCCAAATCACTTACTAGTACTGACCTTCCTTGTTTGAATATCCCACAAACATTTGATATATCCATGAGTCATATATACATGAAGATCCACCTTCATCTCAAGAGGTGTACCAAGGTGTTCATTGATAGATAAGACCATCTCAATCTATAACTCTATGTCCTATGGGCCACTATCCCCTTAAAATGTAGGTGGATGTTGTCGCTAAAACATTCATGTCATCTCTCCTAGAGAAGGGGTAGGTCATAGAGATCCATGTGTTGTCTATATAAGATATAGAAAATACCCTCAGAAGCATAAATAATTTCATTCCTTAGGGATAATAATAGGTGATATTGATGGCACCACTAGAGGTATCAATGGTGGCTCAGGGACAACCACCACTAGAGTGTGGTTTTCACCACCATTCAGGCACATGACTAGAGGTCCTGAAGGTGCTATAGCTCAACAGATGCCAAATTCACACCTTATATATAATTTAATAACAATTAAAATATATATACATAAAAAATATTTGTAAAATACTTCCTATATAAAATTCACACCTATCTAGCTACTCCTATCCCTAATCTGGGCCATAGGATAAATCATAATGACCATAAGAGTCACTACATACTACCAACAACTAAGGTTGAGTCTGGGTCAAGCTTTCTATTTCACTGAAAGGGTTTCGGTATATGGAATTACAATTAAATATTATTGAGGAAAACACGCTTTAATTTTAAATTTTCATCCCAATTTAAAGATTAATATATTTAAATTAGATAATTTCCAATTCTTGAATTTACAAAATTGGCCATTAATATAAATTACCATCCCCAATTTATACATGATCATTCTTTATAAATTATAATTGGTTTTTCATTTTAATACATCCAAACATTTATATTTTTTAGTAGAACATAAAATTTAATATTATATGATTTGACTATACGAATACACATTTCCAATCTACAGAGGATGACATAATCATTATATTAGAAATGGAATTAATGTATCTCAAATAAACTTAAATATCATTCTATATAACCATATTTACACAACTAAAACATGTTACAATGAGTTATTTAATGTTCCATCATGAATATATATCAGAAAAACCATTTTAATTGATTCATGCACTGTAATTACCACTTATAAAATCCCCTTTTTCCTAAAAAATTTTTAGTTACATAAGAGATATATCATTGAAGGAACAAACAAAAATTATCATGTAGTCAGAAACTGTATCCCACATAGCATAACATAATGCATAACATGTTAGACCTATAATGTGCCTAAACTGATTAATGAACAATTATTATTTTCTATACTTGGCCATGTATAAAATATATTCCAACACCTTAATAACAATAAAACCACATATATAGTGAGTCACCAAATAGTGAAATCAAATAAATTGTGACAACCGAAATCCAAAACCGAAATTCCTATCCAATGAAATTTGGCTTTTTATCTACATGGGTAAGGTACTATGAAGCATAGTATCATTAACATATAATGATACATCCTAGTGTCTTTTTTACCATCCCAAATGAGTATGCAAATAAAATAAATGCTATGACACCAATTTTTAACATCATGGTCGGGAATCCACTATGATGTTCCTCAATCCGTTTAGTCACATGGCATGAAGTGAAACTCACTATAAACTAGAGTCTATTGACAAATAGTGAGGGTACCTAGTGGTGCATGTGGGAGACAATACCCTTATAATCAGAGTATCCCAACATTGTAATAAATTCATAGAGAGTGGAATAATAACATCAACCAACAGGGAAAATTAAGTCATCCTAAATGAATAAATATTCATCAATATCAATATCTAGTGCCATATACCAAATGATGTAATGTCATGTATTTAATTTTTTTAAAAAACAGGGAATTAAAAACACATACATATATATATATATATCAAAAGAGGAAAAAAGACGCAAACACTATCTCTAGGTAGAATCACAATCCATATCTTGGTCCTATTCTCCCCCACTCCGATTTTATAATAAAATCAAGCATCGAAAAGTGAGTACATTACCCTATCCCTACCTAAATCAATGAAGAATGTCAGGGTAGAAAATGATGGCCCAAATAGGGTGTGAGATATTCTCAGTAGTCCACCTCCAATAGTGTATATAAATATCCCATCAATATATAAAATATGAGCGGTGTGCAAATATAAAAATAGGTAAAGTAGTAATAAATCTGTAAAGGGATGGCTCTGGTTCGAAAAGGACACTAGCCAGACATTACATACTTCAGACCATGCCAAAAAAAATCTGAACAAATTTCATCTTGGAAATATATTTATGTGAATATGAATGTATATATATATATATATATTCACTAGATATGTAGGGATTTGTATAGCCATATATAAATATACATTTCCCTATAAAAGATCTGTGGCATAACTCAGGAATCCATGTCTATTTCGAAGTGTCTCATAAAGTAGTATGGTAAACCATAACCATTCGTCATAGATAATAAAGGACTTCAGACCTATGTATCAAAGGAGAAATGGAAACCATGATCGAGTCTCATTTTATCAGGATTCCATGCCCCAGTATCATTGTATAGGGTTTGCAGGCTCGAGCATCACAATAAAGGGACACCATTCCAGAGTATCAAAAAATTATAAGGGATGCCATGCACAGTATCAAAATAGTTTAAGGGAATCCATGATTGGTATCACAATAGTACAAGGGACTCCATACCTAGTATCACAATATTATTATAGACTCCATGCCCAACATCACAACCATACAAGGGATGTTATGATCAGTATTAGAAGAATAAAATAGACACCATTCCTAGTATCAAAACACTATAAGGGACACTATTCCCATATCATAGGTGTAGTAAGAAGTTAAGGCTTTAGAAAGAGCTAAGAGATAATTGATAATTGTTTATAATTCCTCCCTAAATAATGGGTAACCATATTTATAATTAAACATGTGGAATGGTCACACCACTCACTTTCTATACAATTAATTATAGTTATAGAAATTATGAGTCATGAAAATACCATATTGAATATGGTTTGGTCACATAATAATTTATAATACCTTGGAAAATTCCTTGGGCACACCTCAAGGGGTAGGAACATATGATGAGGACCCATCCCGACATAAGTAAAGGGTTAATAGATTATTTTCATAAAGGACATTTAATTAAAATGTTTTATGTGTAATTTTAAATAAACACATGAAAAATATGTTGTGAAAAATCATGACACATATTAGAAGTCAATAAGAATTTATAGATAATTACCAGGTCACCCACCTTATACACGTAGAGGATAAATCATCTAGGATCAGCAAATTGTTTTTTCCAGATCAGATGAATATAGAAAAATAGAAAAACATCATATGAATTGGGAATATGTTCTCACACCAAAATTAATCCTTTTATGTGAGTAATAATGATAATGTGAGATAAAAGAATAAACAACCAACTAGTGGTGATCCTACCTGATATAAAATGGTCGAATCAGAGTCTAGATGGATGATAGGGATTAAAGCCTTGCTTTAGGACATAGACGGATCTTAAGGAATAAGGGATTGATTCTGTGCATATAGTGATAAAATAAAATTGTGGTGGTGGGTTTTATAGAGTTATGGTCAAAAAAGTTATTATATACTTTTTATGTGGTCACTCCATTTGGCTGAATGATTTCCAAATTATGTCTACCCCATTACCTAGGGAGAACACCCCACATGGCCTTAAATGCATTATTATAAAAACTATGTGTCGCTCATGTGAACCCTCTATCTATGTACCACGTCACAAGGTCTGAAAAAACCATGTGAAACCCTATCTTGGGTGCACGTTTTGTGGTGCATGCTTGGAACTAACCATGTGACTCTCATGTCTCCTCCAAAATATGGATCCCCGGGGTCCAAACAAGCCTCAAAAACTCTTGAAACTAACATTAAGTGATTAAGAAAATTTATAAGCATAGAAAATTGGATTAAACTAGAATAAAAATATTCCATAACACATATAAATGTCGAGGTCTTACATAAATTAATCCCAAAACTACATCAACGAGTCTCTACATGACTCACAATAAATTATTCAACTCATCATATTCATCAAATAACCAAACATGAAAGAATATAACCAGAATGAATTTTGATCTAAAAATATATAATAGTGGTCTAAACAGCCTAGTAGGTATCTACCCACTTAATCTTTACAATTTATTTTATATTACATCCAAAAAATTTTACTTTTAAATATAATAGAAAAGTATATACTTTTATTAAGTATTTACATAAAAAAATAGATTAGATATCATCATTGATAGAAATATAACATTCTTATTTTGTTTTAAATTGTAATTATCAATTGGATCAAAAATTACCGATTGAATCCTCCTTTGAAAACTGACCTTTTAAAGTCCCACTTTATAATCATCTTATAAATACCTCATTTAAAATGAACTACTTAATAGTAAAAAGTGGTTTCAAAATTTATAAAATATTTTCCAAAACATATTTGAAAAACCAATTTCTAAGTAGAACTAGGAACTACATCCTAAAACCATATTATAAAACTATCATAACGTGGTTTATAAAATCCAATTATACTTTTACATAAAAATAATCTAAATTCTCTTTCAAAAGAAAACATTTACGATTTAAATAACAGAACAAAAAAATCATGATAAAAAATATTAAAGGCACACTAAAACAACCCATAAACATTCTTTCAATCCAAATAATTTTACAGAACCCTTTTCAAATAATTTTAAATGTATTCCACAAGATAAAGAAGAATGAAATGACACTCACAGGCACCATTATATCAATGTCACATGAAAATTAAAAAAAAAACAATAAATACATTTGTTTCAAGAAATCAGTAAATAACTATGGACTCAAATAAAGTAAATTAAATCTCTTAAATGGCCTTGAGTAGGATCCAAGAATAATAGGGAACATCCTAGGAATCCATTAATAATGAGTTAAATTGGAGACAATGAACAAATATTGACACTAATAATATTATCCACATCTATAGTAGTCCTATCAGACCATATAGAAATAAATCATTATAGGATATTATAGTTAGCACAAGACACTAAAAAGGTGGTTCTTAATAATATGGAAAACTATCCTTATCAGTATAAATAATAAGGTATAGCCACGTAACATTATCTAGATGGACCATTGAAACACATTGGGGATTTCCCTCATATATCTCACCTGTTATTCCTTCAGGAATCACATGACAAATCAAAGATGGAGGCCAGAAACCAAGATAATTCATACAAAGAACAACATTCACATTCAATCTATTTATAATAAAAAAATCATATCACCACCATAACACCTATAATTTTCCCCCAATGTCCAAATACCTGAAGAACCACCATAAAATAAATACATTTTACATGGGGCTTTGAGTGGGTTTTACAACATTCATGAAAAATCATTTTTTTTAATTCCCCAAAAAGCCTTCCAAATATGCTTGGAATTCCAGGGCAAAGAAATATATTTTCAAAACATTTATTCATTAACTAATAAGACAAATTTTATTAAAATATCTCTTGAAACCCATTTTTGAATACACACTTCCGTCAAAAAACCTTTTGAGTCATTCCAATGTATAAGAAGGTTTGAAAATTTGAAATCAAAAAACCCATTTTATGCAATTCAAACAATTTAATGAACTTTGATTAAATATCAATTGATATAAAATGACATTTTAAAATTCAATATATCATTAATAACTTCTTCAAAAATGATATTTTTTTTCAAAATAAACGTGGTCAATTTTAAAAATTGTGGGTATAAAATAATTTTTCATTCCAAGGGATAAAACCATTTAGAATTCCTCATTAATACCTCAGGGTAAAAATAAATATTCTAAAAGTTAACAAAGAATCACTTTATAACTATAAATAATAAAATGTAATGTAATATATCGTTATAAGAATGAAGCACCTACCTTAGTACAATGTAAAACAAGATTGATGTTTTCACCATTAATGGTGGACAACCAACAAAACTATAAGAGATTTTTTTTATCCGTAATAAGAAAAAAATTAAAGAGTAAAGTTAGTAAATTCTTAATTTCATTCCCCATGGCCTATAGGGTTCATTGGATAATGAAAATCATTATAAGAGAAATGAAATAAGAAAGGGATTTGATAATAAGAAAATAACAAGAGACATATAATATTGGAACCATGGAGGATGATCTCAAAATAGAATAGGATGATGGGGAGGTATCTACCCATGCACTACATTTCCATTTAAATGAGATAGAGCAGAAATGTAGGGACGAGTGTTAAAATATAGTGGGGTTAAATAAAAATTTAATGTTTTAATGATCATCGGAAGGAAACATGGTTTTACTGCATGATTATCCAAAATCATGTGCTAACCATGTACATGCTAGTTCCTATATAAAAATCACATAAAGTTTCACTCAGGGATTCACATGGTTAGAAAAACCTTATACCATCAATTCCAAATTTCACTGTCTAATTTCATATCCAACTAACACACTAGTCACATAGTTTACCAAAATACTCACATGCATTTTATGGGTACCCATAATCCATATAAACCCGGAAATATTTCCACTAGGATTCATATATTTTTGAATAAAAATTGTGTTACCCATTTAGAAAAAACATATATAAAAAATTTAACTAAAAATCTAAGTACATATGAGTAACCTCATGATATCCTATAGATACTTCCTTCAAAGTTTATAAAAAATGATGGTTCCCATACATTCCATATCTCAAATTATACTTCTTGGAGACCTAAAATGATCCCCAATCACATAAGATAACATAATATAAAATCCACATTCACATTGTGGGTGTCAAAATTCTCCACACTCTTCCACTTTCTACCCCGAAAAAATATCACGTAATAATAGGTGATAACAAAAATGAAATTACTAAAGAAAAAGTCAAGGAAAATGATAAGTCATAAAAAACAATAAAACTTCCTCTAAAAAGATGATAAATTCTCAAGCGAGATATAATTCACATACAATAAAAGGATATATGGGAACAAAGTCCTAAAAAAATTCTTCCCCCTATTTAGAAATGATTTAAAATGGTGGAATAAAAAAGAAACCTTTATTTCATAATAAAAATGAAAATGAAAAAAGAACCACATTAACGAAATATCAATAAAGAGAATTACAACAATCCTTTGGCCACAACATAATGTAAATAATAGGAAGAAAACCACCATGAATGTTATTAAACCATTGAGACATCATGATGGACAACTATACATTATCACCAACTCCATGATATACATGAATCAATGAGCATTATAACAGGATACATACGTCATTAATACCTAACATAGATTTAATACTTGGGTAAAAAGATTCGAGGGATGGTGATTTGGTATGAACCTATATAATTCCACACCATAGTGTTTTAGATAGTAAATATAGCTTAGGGAACCCATGATCCTATGATAATCAAAATTAATCCCTAGATACACAAACACGTATATTATGTTTTCCCTGTCTCTAAACCAAAAACTGGATTTTATTCACAGTCCTATAAAAAATATATAATTATTAAAATCAAATACATATTCCTTAATTAATGAAGAGGAATGAATACTCCAGAAAAAACACCACACATAAATAGAAACCGAAAAATGAAACTAAGAAAAACACTAAAAAATATTTCCTTAAAATCACAACTTCTCCAACTCTATAGAATATTTCCCCAAAAAGGTTATCATCCAATAAAGATACAACCAACAAATGAAGGACATATAAAAATATGGAAACCCCATCGAATATCATAGTCTCCAAGAAAATTAACACTCAACAATCCAACTATTCAACCAAGGCTCATGGGTAAAAACCACACAGTACATAAAGTCCTTAAAGACTGATACTAGGAAACATAGAAAAGGATAATTCCATGAAATAACACTAATAGTAAAGGATAATAAAAGAACCTTAATTCAAATTGTATTATGTATTAAAGTTGAAATTAAGAAAAAATCCAAATGAAATGTTCATTATATTCATGCAAATCTTTTATGGTATTCTTGCAATAAATAATAAGATATGTGAAAATAATCTATTAATACTTCTTAAATCACACAATACATTACCATGATCAACCAAGGGACAAAAAAGTAATATGATTTGCTATGAATTGAATAAAACTTTCAAAAAAACATCTTTAAAATGACATAATCTTTATTAATGAGTCCAACAAAATCATTTAAAAACAAACAAACTTTTAAGGTAAAACAAACCATTTAAAAATATCAACTTATTAAATAAATATATGGAAATCTGTTTTACAATTTTAGCTCCATGATCATAGAAATCTTGGTTACATAAATGTTTTTCCAAACTTGTTTCTATAAAAATAAATTTCTAGTTTTAAAACCAAAGTACCTCCTATATTAAAAAATAAAAAAACACTCACTGTTTTAAACAAATCAAATCAGTTATGATTTTCAAAATCCTTCTAATGGTAAACTCTAAAATAATGACACAAAATATAGTTTCAAAAAATCCCTGGAATCCCTCATAATGAGATCCCACCTTTTGAAATACCCCTTTGAGTTACACCCCACATTAATTTAATCCATTCAAAACACCCTCAAATGGTTAAAATCACATACAAATTCAAATTTTATAAGGAAAAAAAATAAAAAAAAAAGCAATAAATGCCTATTTTATGCATAGGATATAAGCACTGTAGGAAAAGAAAAAAATATTCTCATGAAATACACTTTCAAAAAAAATATATAAATTCCATTTCACACAACATAAATGTAAACAAAAACAAAGGAATAACATGATCCCTAATGAAAAAATAACAACCAAAAATGTTAACATATAACTGGACACACCATGACACTTTTTTGATTTCCCCAACTACGCTAGAAAATTCATGCATCAAGGGCTCTAAAGGGAAAAACAAACTTGGATGAGGACTATAAAAAGCATTTCCATATGGTAAACAACCACATTACAATCATGAAATAGTTCCTACAATATGTCTGGTAACTTTTTTTTGTCATTTCATGGTTTTTCGAGACTAACAGGCCAACCTAACACCATGATTATCTATTCTGCTTTTTCATAAAAAAAAATACAACCCTCAATGATACTCTTCTAATTACATGAGGATCAAAGAACCATCACTATAAGACTAAATTTTTATTAAAAAATCACTAATACAAAAATATTGAAGGAATAAATAAACATTATTAACCAATGCATCTTGAGGATCAAGGAGAGAATGTTCTTGCAACACTCTCCCAACATAATGTTCCCAAGTACTGATATCATTATCTCCAAATAACAGAATTCTCATAAATATCAACAGATAAACTATTAACCTAGGCCACATCATGAACATAGTATCTGATATAATTTTTTAACAAACTACCCTAGGCTTCTATCTAAACTGGAATATGAACCAATATAACATCGGTCTAAATGGGATTTCTAATACCCACGGGCTAGCAACTAGTGTCTGGGCATAACAAACGTGATTTGGGAATGATTTAACCCACATAAATTATAAATAAATATATAGATGAAAAAAAAATATTTCTACCAAATATATATTAGATAATCCATACATAACAGAAAATAAAAATACACAACTGAACTAAAAATTAATATACATTGATTGGAAATACATGTAAAATTTAAAATAAAATACAATAGGCTAAACTGGCCAATATAATCCTCAAAACCAAATGGGAACCCCAAAACACTCTAATGTGTCTCTAAATGACTCAATTACATAAACCCAAATCAACATCTCCCCTGAAATACTAAACATGAAACAATTAATTTAGAAGGAACTTAATCCTACAAAATATAAGCATTATCTAAACAATCGAGTAGGTCGCCACTCATCAAATCCATGTAGCAACGTTTATATTACATTCTAAAAATTATAATCTAAAATAAAATAGATATTTAAAAACATTTCATAAGACTTTACAAAAATTAAAAAACAACACATCATCATCATGTGAAAACAATTTTTCATATTTCCTTTAAAATGTAAATATTCACCAGGAAAATTCATTTTCATAGACGAAACATCCTTTAAAAACCAAAATTTAAAGTACTAATTTAACAACATCTCCTAAACACATTTTTTAAAATTAAATTTTGAAAACACAAAGAAGATTTCTAATTTACAAACAGTATTCCAAAACATCAATGAAAACCGATATCCAAGTAAATCTAAGCCTGATGGCTTAAAACATTGTTTTAAAACCCACATAAAAGAGTTTTAAAAAAACAATTTCCAATTTATCATAAATTCACTACAATTTTTTTACAAATACAAATTTATTGATTTATTGAACACAACCATCCAACTCATTATAAAATCGTTTGAAAATAATACTAAAATAATACATAATCTATTAATCAATATTTTTTACAAAACCATCTTAATAAAATTGATAAGTGAACCACAATATAAGGAAAAATCAATAAAACTAATCAGAACAATTATGTAATTGTCTAAAAAAAGGATAAAAAAACAATAAAAATGTAGTTTCTATTAAACCATATAAGAAGAAGTATATTTAAAAAAGTAAATGAAATCCCCTAAATGATCCTCAGTAGGATTTAGTGAAAGTGTAATTTCCCTAGGAATATATTAATACATGCCAAAACTAGAAATAAGTAACCTATGTTCGCCTTATTGATCCTATTTATTTCCTTGGTAGTCCTATTAGAACATACCAAAATAATACCACCCATAATCTTACCGCTACCAAGTGCCAATGAAAAATGGGTTCTATCTCACATTACCCACTACCAATGTAGAAAAATCCAATGAGGTATAAATGGACAACATTCCCCAGATATCCCACTACTACACACTTGGGATTTCTCTCATATAGTTCACATACTAATCTCATAGGACTCCCATGAAAAGTCAAACATGGAGGTAAGAAACCATGTTGATGCATACAATAATAAATAATCAGAATAAATACAATTATATATAAACACTCACCTCATGTATAATGATATAACATGAAATTTCCCATATGAGCATCACATGGTATCTATATACATGAATCACTATATATCAATAGAAACAATTTTATAAGGGGTATGTATAGGGTCTCACAACTTTCATGAAAGCTCATTTTTCATAATGTGAAAAATGATCGATTTCAAATTCACATAGAAATATATGACACTAAAAATTATATTCAAACACCATATCAGTCCAATATTGAGATTTTTTTTATTAAAACCTCTCTTGAAAACTATCTGGGGGAATACACATCCATAAAACCACATTTTAAATCCTCAAATGTGATAAAAAGGACTAAAGATATCATTCACATGGGTTAACACACCCCTTTTAAATCAAAATTATTTTAATAACTTCAAAATATTTAAACCATGTCATAAATTTTGGTCATAAATCACTTGACTCAAAATATCATTTTAAAATTCAATTTGGGATTAAGTTAAACATTATAAATTATCACGTGCATTGAAAATCCATTTAGGAAATTATATAATCACCTGGTATGGAATCCTATTAAATTTTAAGGGTTAAAACAATTTATAAGTCCTCTTTTTCTTATGATGATACACATAAAAATATGTTATTTATTAAAGAATTACTTTAAAACCAACAAGAATGCTTTTGAATGTAATTAAACTAGAATAAAAATAAACACTTATGTTGAATCATATTAAATTAATTTGGAATATATCAAATATGATGGTGAACATTGAACCATTTAATAAGATATCCTTCTCAAGAACAAATAAGAAAAAAAACCTAGATTAATGTCACCCAAAACCCAATTTCAAAACCTATGACCACTAGGATTAATAAGAGAGATAAAATCAAGAAAAAATAAAAAATGTGAAATGTGAAATGTCTTATAAGGAGTTTATATGAGTGAAATATTATCAGAATAAAGGTGGAAGAACATAAAATGTAAAAGGTGGAATATGAGGGTTCTCCCATGAGTTTCAGGTTAGATAGAAAGAGAACAAGTAGAAATCGAGACTGATAGGGTTAAAATTGACTATAAGGAAAACTATAATTTCATGTTTTAATGATTCTGGGTAGGCCACATGAAATTACAAACCATGTACCAACAATGAAAATGAAACTTCCAATATAAAACACCTTTAATGGTTACACATGTGGGTTCATATGTGTAAGAACTCAGGTTTCTAGAATCGGTCAAAATCTCAACCCTATTTTACTTTTGGCCTTTTTTGAGAAAACTAACATAACTGGGTACTCTCTAGAAAATTATAGATTACATGCCACGTACCATTAATACACGATGTTTACTCTTGACCATGTGTGAAGTCATTATATAGTATATAGGCCTGTTGGTGGGGTACAATGTTTTTAGCAAGTACACGCTGTGTACTATTTGTAAACACTGTGTAGAGTGGCCATGTATGGGGATATACATGGTGTGTTGGGGATGTCAGTCAAGTATAGAGGTATACACCGTGTGCCCTATGTACACACCATGTAGTCAGTAGGCAAGTCCTCGATGAAATATTAGTCGTCATATGAATAGTAAAATGATACATATGGCCGATAATTCTAAGTACATGCTGTTTATTTTATTTTGTTTTCGTTAAAACGGGCAATAGCCTCGTTTTGATGCAGAAACCCAAACCCTTGATGGGTTAGAGTGGGGAGAGCTATTAGGAGGTCATTTTTTCTCCCGATCGTCCATATAAACTCTGTTTCTATCATTGTTGGATGAGTTAGAACCCTCTCTATAAGGCCTTGATTCATCCTGAGCTGTTCTTCTTGATTTTTTTTCTAATATGAGTTATTTGGGTTTGATTGGTTTTGATTCTATTGTAGATCTAATGTGTTTTAGACCTAATTGGAGTCAGTTATCAGAGGAGTATCATCATACTAGTACGAGGTAGGTGGTGAATACCTATTTTTGTGTTTTCGCAGACTTTGGGGTGGCACGACCTTTGGCATGTTTTTGGGTATTTTGAGAATGACCCTGTATTACCATTTACCACTAGTTTAATTGTTATTTGACCTATAATATGCCTTTCAGAAATCAATGTTACTTGTCTTGTTTGAGCAGGGTTGGGCGAGTGGTCATTGCTCATCATGGCATTTTGGTTGGGGGGGATTTACAAATTGTTATAATCGAATGGTATTTTTATAAACTATTGAGTTTAATTATTGAACCTTGATATGAATTCGGGATACTTTAAGGACCTCAGTTCTAGTATTGGACAACACTTAGTTAGTGCTTTTAAACCGTTTACTTTGTTTTTCCTATTTAAAAGTGAATCTTTTGGTTTTATATATAATTACTGAATTCCATATGCAATAAATCTTGTGGTTGTGTTGCGTGAGGCCCGAATATTTTTGAGGGATAATGATTAGGTAGGGCTTGTCCCAGGTAACATTGGGTGGTTTTGACCATGGGATTAGGTGTCATGGACGTCAGCTTGAGGTAGGGTGACTGTGTTGGTTGGGCATGTCCCAGTTTACTAGGATTGAAAGGCCATCAGACCTGAGTGGCATGGTCATAGGGACACGATGTATTCAAGGTGTTGTGGCTTCGGAACATACATTGGTGATTACCTCTGACTTGGAACAATGAGTAGTGTGCACACAGAGAGATTCCGTGATGAGGTGGTTTGACCACTCATGTGGGTTGAGGCCCCCATTAGTTGCAGTTTAGGCACTTGTGGTTTGGGGCGTTTGTCATAGGAAGCCATGTGGAAGGTAAGGAGCCTTCATGGGATAACATTGAGGCTACCAGGTTATGGGAAAATGCTCAACGTTACATGAGGGTAGATATCGTTATCCCTCTAGTTATTTTATTTGAGGGTAGACATCGTTGTTCCTCCGGTTACTTATTTGAGGACAGACATCGATATTCTTTCGGGTTACTATTTCTCAAGCGTGCCTTGAAAACGTTTTTAGTTGAGACACGCGATGTCAAGGGGGCACATGGTTTCAGGTTACATGATATTGATTATAGCATTGGTCGAAATAGGTGACGCTTCATGGTGGCAGGAGAGCACCAGCGGAGATTATGTTTACTTATGTATCGTATTGTTTACTGGTTGTATTATAACTGTATTCCTACTTAAACACTTGTATTAGGTATGTACCGTTTGGTGGTATCCAACTGAGATTAGTCTCACACCATGCACGGGACCTTTAGGATTCTTGTAGACTTTATGAATATACGTGCAAGAAAGATGCCACATTCAAGAGATGGACTTCATTAGCTGTTCCATGAGATGGTATGTACAACGAAGTCTTTCCTAGCTAGAGATTATTTTGTTTTGCTTCCTTCATGTATCATTATGCTACTATTTATGTAGCTATAGTTGGTTAGCCTTTGGTTCCCTTTATATATATATGGATATGTCTTACCTGCTGTTGATTCATGTATTGTTGTTCTATAGTAGTTACAAGTGGTCATCATATTGTTATGTTTACTTTATGGTGTTGTTGTTTATATTTATTGCTTCTGATGTTTATCGACATTGAATGTGCATCCGCTCTATGGGTCTGGTTTGATCCTACTGATTCATTTAATATAATTCATATTTATTATTATACTCAGACAAGTACCATTATTATCCTCTGAGAGGGTATAGCCTCACCACTATACCTGTAAGTCCCTCGCTTCTAGTTGGAAACCTTTGGAGTTTGGCGAGGTGCGTCTAAGTTAGTAACACCCAACCTGTTTTTGCACTGTTTGGGTGGCTGTTCAGGTATGGGTCGTTACAATGTGGTGTCAGATCAGTTATTGTAATGGATTTAGTATCCGTGTTTTTCTGGCCACTAATGAGATTGAGACTTCTCAATTTATTACTACTATTTTTACTATTTTGGATAATTTAAACATGAGAGAGGTTGTGACTAGAATATGGTTTGTAGTTTGTGCTTTGGTGCCTACAACCCCATGTATGATTGATGGAATAAGTTTCCATTAGTGGTAATTGTTGTTTTCTTTTTTCTCAGATTACAGTTTATTTGATATCCACCTAATTGGCTCACTAGGTTTGGGATTTTATTGATTGTGATATGTGACCCTTGACCTGGTGCGGTAAGGGGGAATTGGACCTTGGATCAGTATGGAAATACTTGGTTGTTTGGATTTTGATAGGCACATTTTTTATGGTATTTCTATTTCATAACTGCACATATGCTTTATGAAGTGATAATTCCATGTGAGTAATATCAAATTTCCATTCTTTGTATGCTTTTAAATGTGAATAGGTGAAATTGTTGACAGAATTTCTTGTTGATTGATATGTTTTATTCCATGATTATATATTGGTAGAATTACATGTGGTAGGGTATTTGGGCCTGACTCTTGTATGAGCAGGAATGTAGTATGGTTGAGTCGATTTTGATCACTAGGATTGGGTAACTCAGTCGTTGGTTTGAGGAAACGTTGGTTATCGGGACGGGCAGGGCCCAAGTTACATTTGATACATGGCTCTGTTGAGGCCGGGTAAGGTGGCCATGTGGTCGCGATGTCATGGTATTGGGTTGCGATAGGGGATTGTAAAGGTAGCTGTTTTATGTCGCCTCTTTACTACCTTTCTTATCTGAGTTGAGTATATATTTATATATATGGGTTGTCTGACCATTTATGGTATTCAGTGGGTTTATTTTTGTAGACTCAGATGGTGCATCAGGCAGCAGATGGTACTGTGTCGCTGGAGCAAGATCATGTTTAGGATCCCAGTGCAGGAAGATCATGAGCCGCAGGTACATGCTAAGGGAAAAGAACATGTCCATGATCTAGTGCAGGTAGAACAACAATCGGGTTTGGTAGCATTCCGACCATGGATTGACGAGCATCTTCGATCTAGCCTAGTACATGTCTTAATGGGAATTGAAAGAGGTGTGTAGGGTACAGAGCCATATATGGCATATCTGACGTGGGAGTTCAAATCGCAGCACCCGCTGCCTTTACAGTGTCAGGATGGTCTACAGGCGGTTGAGAAATGGATACAGAGCATACAGATGACATTTTAGAAGCTCCAGGTGCATCCAGGATAGAGGGTCAAGCTGACGTTGTACATAATGCAAGGATCGGAAAAGCACTGGTGGGATGTGTAGGTTCAGGCTCATAGGAACGAGGGACTATAATCGAAAGTCATCTAGGACAGGTTCTTAAAGCACGTTTACCCAATGACACTAAGGGCCAAGAGAGATCGGGAGTTCTTGAACCTTCAGTTGGGAGACATGTCCGTCATGGACTATGCAGCTACATTCACTGGTCTATCTCACATGGCACCTGTTATGGTAAGCGATGAAGCACAAATGGTAAGGCACATAGAGGATGGAATACGACACACCATTTGGATCTACGTGAATATCTTCAGGCGTGGTTCATTCTATGAGGTGTTGAATCAGGTGCTTATAGAGGATGGTAACCAAAGGGATAAGCCCTAGGATGGTCGAATGACAGTTTCAAGTGATGGTTCAGAAAAAAAGAAGTAATGACTGGATGATTTATAGTAGGGAAGTCAGGCCAATGACTCAACTAGACCACATAGTAACAGTTATTCAGTGGTTTTCATTCAATGTGGTTAGCTAGGACTTGTCCAGACTCAGTGCAATAGGCCTCCAATAGAGTTTCAGGCATGTGTACATGTCAGTAATCTAGAGAGGATATGTAGGAAGACATCTCAGTAGATGGAAAATAGGGATCGAGATAGACTGTGACATCTATAGTTGGTTAGGATCGGTACCAAGAAAGGGTAGCCGAGTTTCAACTGCACACGGAGGATGTGACATAGGCAGCGGGACCCAGCTGAGGGGTTAGTGTCCGGTGACTGGAGAAACACCGTAGGGATGTCAGGCATCAGGCAGTCGTGCTTTTGGACAGGTTCACGTCGTGGAGCTTCTAGGGGATAAGCATAATGGTGTGCCGATGATGGTTAGAGGTACACCGCGATTTTGGCCATGGATTTCTTGATTTCATTTGGCATATCCTTTTTGGGCATGTTCATTTTGAGTGCAGAAGGTGCCCAGGATATATGTGGACTGACTAGATTCTAGTCAGTGGGATTGTCTCAATATCGGGTTCATGATAAATTTATATATATGTATGAGATGTGTGCAATCAATGTATTAAGGATGCGGGTTACATGAGGTTCCATTGGAATCGAGGCATCGAGGATATATGTTACTTGTGGTGCAAGAAATAAGGTTTTATTTTGAGCATCCATGGCATGCAGGAGCTCGTAGATGCTGATGCCGATGCGGTGAATGATATGTTTGGGGTTTCGGGAGTGACACAGGAGCACCAATGAGGTGCAAGGATGACGATGTGCCACAAAAGGACCATGAGTTTAAAAACAGGTTAGTTAACCCTAGTTTTGTTGAGTTTTGTAGGGTTCAGGTCAGGTTAGGCAATTCAATTGTTAGGGATCCCCTTGATGAATTTAGCCAGAACCATTGAGACTGGGAAGTCCATGTTACATTGATTGGGGTGGAATGTTTGGTACCATCTTCGTGTTTTGTTTTATAGATCAGGGATGAGCTATATTCTGGTGGGGAGATTGTAATATCTCATGTTTCAGAACGTGTCAAATCCTGACCCTATTGGAATTTATGACTTGTTTTTTAGAAAACATGAGTAACCAGGCAGTTTATTGGAAAATAACAGATTACATGTCGTGTAACTTCATCACACGCCTTTTAAAATTAACCACGTGTGAAGGAAATACATTGTGTGTTGGAATTTTGGTGGGGTAGAATGTTTTTAGCAATTCCATGCCATGTACTATTTGTACACGCTGTGTAGAGGGTCCATGTATGGGGATATACATGGCATGTTGGGGATGTTAGTTGGGTAGAATGGTACACACCATGTACCCTATGTACACACTGTGTAGTCAGTCGAAAATTCCTCGGTGAAATATTATCCATCATATGAATAGAAAAATTATACACATGGCTTGTAGTTCTAAGTACATGCTGTGTAATTTCTTTTTTTCGGTAAATCTGGAAGTAGCCTTGTTTTGAAGAAGAAACCCAAACCATTGATTAGTTTTTGTTTGCAGAGCCGGCCAGTTCTCATTTTTGCTCTAAATCGTTCATCTGAACCCTGTTTCAATCCTCATCAGATGCGTTAGAACCCCCTCAGTAAGACCTTGATTCCGCATGATCCATTCTTCATTATTTCTATTCTAAGATGAGTTATTAGGGTTCGAGAGGTTTTTATTATTTTATAGATCTATTGTGTTTTAGACGTAATTGGAGGCTGTTATCGGAGGTGTACCATCGTACTAGTATAAGGTAGGTTGTGCATACCTCGTTTTGTGTTTTCACAGACTTTTTGCAGGCACGACCTTTGGCACGTTTTCTGGTATTTTGAGATCAACCATGTATTACCTATTATTGACTATTAAATTCTAATTTGACTTATGTGATTCCTTTGGTTCTGCTAGGTCACATTTATTGTTTGAGCGGGGTCGGGTGATTAGTCATTTCTCATTAGGTCATTTTGTTCGGGGGGATGCCAAAATGGTTATAATCTAGTGGTATTGTTTTAAACTGTTGTGTTTAGTTATTGAACCTTGATATATCTGTTGGAGGCTTTAAAGACCTTAGTGATGGTATGAGACAAAACATGGTTAGTGAATTTAAACTATTTAGTTATTTTGGCCTATTTAAAAGTGAATCGTTTGATTTTATATGTAATCACTGAATTACATATCCGGTAAATCTTGTGGTTGTGTTGGGAATGGCCCAAATATTCTTGAGAGATACTGATCAGGTTCGGAAAGGCCCCGATTACATTGGGTGGTTCTTCCCACGATATTGGGCATCATAGTCATCGGCTTGAGGCATGGTGACTCTCAGAATGGACATGGTTTGGTTTACGATGATGGTAAGGTCGTCGAACATGAGCGGCATGGTCACAGGGACATGAGTTTTCTTAGGTGTTGTGGCTTGGTAACATACATTGGTGATTACCACTCACTTGAATCATTGAGTAGTGTGCACACGGAGAGAATCTTTGATATGGTTGTTTGACCACTCTTGTGGGTAGAGGCCCCAAGTAGATGCATTTTAGGTACTTTTTGTTTGGGGGTGCCTACCATTGGAAGCCATGTGGAAGGTGAGGTGCCTTCAGGGGATATAATTGAGGCTATTGGGTTGGGGGAAGAGGCTTACCATAACTTAAGGGCTGACATCATTGTCCCTTCAGTTACTTTATTTGAGGGCAGTCATTGTTGTCCCTCCAGTTACATATTTGAGGATAGACATCGTTGTTCTTGTAGGAAACTATTTCTAGGGCGGGCCTTCGGAACGTCGGTACATGAGACACATAGTGTCAAGGGGCACATAGTTATGGGTTACATGACACTGATTTTGGCATTGGCCAAAGCAGGTGACACTTCATGGTGGTTGTAGAGCACCAACATAGTTTATGTTTACTTGTTCATTGTATTGTTCGTTGTTTGTCTTATAACTGCTTGCATGCAAAAGCACATATATTATGTAATCAAATTTGGGGTGTATCTTAATGAGATTCATCTCACTCCATATATGTGCCCTTCAGGTTGTCTGTCGACTTTATGAATTTACGTACAGAAAAGAGGACGGCTTCAGAAGCTAGGCTGCATTAGCTGTTGCATGGAGATGGTATGGACCATCGGGTCTTGTCTAGCTGGAGATTGTTTTGATTCCTTCCTATATAAGCATATTTTCTTGTTATGTAGTAATAGTTGGATTTCCATTGGCACCCTTGATATATATATGTATATGTATGAACTATAGTGGATGCATTTTTTGTTGTTCAGTAGTAGTTACAATTGATCATCATACTGTTATGTTTACAATCCGCTGCTATTGTTTATATTTATTGCTTCCACAATTTATCGATATTGAATGTATTTCAAGTCTGTGGGTTTGCTTTGAGTCTTTTGAGTCATTTATTCTACTGCATATTTATTATTATACATAGACCAATACCATTAGTATCTTTCTATAGGGTACAACCTCCCCACTATACCTATAAGACCTCACTGCATGTTTGAAGCCTCTGGCATTTGGGAAGGTGCGCCTGAGGTTGTAACGCCTGACCCATTTTGCACAGTTCGGGTGTTTTTTCAGGTCCAGGTACTTATAATATGGTTTGATAAACCATATTATTATAGTTCTAAATGGAACAATAAAAATTTAGATTCCACTCACATGTTTTTAGGGTTTACCAAACTATGCATAATCGATACACAACACCCTTACTCTAAAAATATGCCACATAGTTTCCCTTTTTCATTTCATGGATGAAACTAATCCACACACTACTCATTTATAGAAAACATGATTATAAAAAATGAACTAAAAATCAAGGTTTGTATGTTTAGCTACATAGTTTCCCATTAATTGTTTATAAAATCCATGCATAGAGGAAAATTTTCCAAATTTTAAATGTTTGGAGCCTAAATCTTTCTACAATATTACATGATCCCCAATCACATAAACTAAAATAAAAATGAACTCCACAGTGACATGGATGATTTCACATGGCATACAATAAAGAAACGGTTAGCCAAAATCATACTATGGAGAGGTATAACAAGAAGCATGAGTCATGAAACAATATAATATGATAGTAAGAATAATCATCATAATAATAACATAATAAAGAGAAAATAATTTTAATAAGACATGAAATGTGGAATTTTCATGATAATGTAACATTATAACATTGTGGAAAATTATAAAAATGGAATTCAAATCAAGGTAGAATCGTGTTCATTCAAAACATATTTGGACAATTCACATAGCATAGAATTAAAAACAATCTGGATATAAATGTATAATAATATAAAGAGACACGGTACTTTAACATTTTCATCAGGGGTATATATAATTATGGTCTCACCATTCACATCATAATATTCTCATAATAATGCATTCCATAAAGAAAGAAAATGTTCATTAAACATAGAAATGAAATAAACCCATGGAAAAAAATGTTCATCATAGTATTTTCATAAATAATAAGTAAAATAATAAATAATTAATTTCAAAAAGAAAGGAAATAATTATTGGTTTTATAAAATCATCTCATGTGTAATGCAGTGCAAGAAACCCAATATTCCAAAAGAAAGGAAAAGAATGTTCATCATAGTATTTTCCTAAATCATAAGTAAACTAATAAATAATAACTTTCAAAAATAATGGAAATCATGATTTGTTTTATAAAATCATCTCATGTTTAATGCAGTGGAAGAAACCCAATATTCAACTTGATCTATCATTACTGAATCAACATCAGTATGAGGAATATAAATATAAAAAGCCAAAGAACTTCCATGGCATTCATTATCTTTGATTATTTTAATGGATGATTTTTAATGTTGATAATTAAGTGATAGCATTAGGACTCTTGTCACTATTGTGAGTAAACCATCCACTATAACACATGTACATTATGAGTATACCACTCAAACTCCAAATGCGTACTAAAAAATCCTTCTATGATGAAAATGGTTGAACCTAGAACTAAGATAGAGTATCAACTACAAAATTATAATGTCACACAACACTGGTAGCTTGGATGCCTACATGTGTCACCCATAATGCATACCTACTAGGGTATATAAGCATTTGAACATTTCAATCAATTAAAAAATTTATTTAATTTTATAATTTAATCATCTTTATGATTCAAAACAAAATAATTTTTCTTGGAAGATGTTGATGTAACCTTGTATCCCGAATACACATATCATAACTCGTATCATTTTAAATGATACATACATCATATGACATTATATGAATTTATAATATTAATAAATAATATAAGATGACTCATCACTTTTATTTCATATATATCATTCTTCAAAATTCACTAAAATACTATTCGAAAATTAATAAAAACATCCAAAATATTTCTGAATCCACCCCATCTCTTTTAGATATAGTTTTATTAAACTACATTAGTTTTCGAATAAATACTTCAGAAATTTCTATCCTTATTATAAGTCCAAAAATTTTCCAGATAAAAATTTGTTTAATTGATAAAAAATGTGAATTCCCTTATTCATAAATTTAAGAAAAGTGTGTTCTCTAGAAAACCTTTAGTGTTACTCAAGCTATAAAAAGTTCTGTTGTGATATCAATCAAACAAATTCATATTTATATTTGAACATATCCACCACAAGATCCACCATAGGCATAATATGTATGATTATAGAATCTATTTTCCATGACATCACGTGACAAATTGACATTGAACATGTAAATATTTTATAGGCTATCTCATATATCCATGATTCAATATAATAGACTAACTAATTTTGTTAAATACATCACATGTCATTCATCCATGTATCAGATAACATCACATATTACTCAAATAAGAATTTCCATGAATTTTTGTGCACTAATTCAATCATGGTAAAAAAATATATTTTCTTGTTATATAAGTGGACACATACCATCTTGTTTGACCTCAACTAACAATATGATTAACAATATTACCTAATAATCCCAGATTATATCAACCTCAATGTTTTTGCATGAAAGGTAGTAATGTATGAAGGTTCACATGATATTTATCATTCCAACTTATAGTAATGGTGATTCATATAAAGCATATAACCCAATTTATATCAATAAATGTATAAAATTATATGTAATCTAATTTTGTGGGCCAATCAATATAATAATTTTTAACACAGTATGTCCTGAGTATACTCTTAGTATCATATAAAATCATATTACTTCATATTACTTCTACAGTTGATAATCAAATAAAAACTCAATAATCCATAATACAATATGATGATCATCCACTTAAGAAACCTAAAATTCATAATTTGAGGGTATAATATGATTTCTATATTCATGAAATATTAATGTTTCACACATTATTGTATGAAAAAAAGATCATGCCTTTATTTTAAAATTTTGATATATTTTACGACAATTACATTAAATCCCTCCTGTATAAATTTCAGAGAGATTAAAAATAACCCTCAGTATTTTTGCAGTAGTAATGGGGTTTTTATTGGATCTACTACATTTTTGTATGTATCATTATAATAATTCTTCAAATAATCCCCATCAAATATCTCTTTAATGAGATGATAGTATTGAAGGATGTGTAAGGTCTATTAGTGAGATCCATGTTCCTCAGCCTGAGTAATATCATAATTGTTGTCATATTAAAGATCTATTTCTACCTCTATTATAGGAACCACCCTAGGTTAGTGATAATTTTATTAATACCAATATCACCCTTTGTGGTATTTTGTGCTATTATATAATCTATCTATATTGCTGATTCCATTATAATGGATGTTTCATAACTCTTACAACTTATAGAGACAATATTTCTTAAATACACATAATCATATTGATATATCATATCATATTTATCATACTGGAAAATGACATTAGTGTAACCCATTACAATGAAATAATACCAACATCCAATGTATAAGTATATATATGTCCTTATTATTAATTACTTAAGGGTATTCATAATAGTAATCCATTGAATATCAAAAGGATTGTATTGGTATAAAATTTATATTATTAAATTATAGGAGACATTTTTTCAATTACCTAACATGTTATAATTGATAGATCCTATGGTGGGTACATAGGTAAGCATGTCAACCCTTTATATTTATTTAGAGGGATCTTGAATATTCCTAATATTCATTCCATTCAACATTGATAAACAAATCATATTAGATTTCCCTATGATAAACCACTTTGTCGCTTTACTTATATATTTGTTTTGAATCAATCCATGCAATATGTTTGATCCATATATATATATATAGTCATACCATATATTCATGTTTCATTACCCTTTTCTATCATTTAGAAACATATTTTAAAATAATTAAAAGATAATTTGAAAATCTATTATATATATTCCATAATCACAATGATCTGTTATGGAATGATATATCTGAATGGACATTGTCATCATAATTAGAGAAACGATTTCTTCATAGTCTATATCATGATTTTTTAATCCTTTACCTTGATTTGAGATTTATAGTAATAAATTGTACCATCAATTTCAATTTTCTTACGAAAACCCCACTTTCACCCTATTGGTATTATCCCATTAGGTGCATCCACCATTTTCCAAACATGGTCAATGTATAAGGATTTCATCTCATCATTCATTGAATAATATGATTTATTATAATCAAAACACTCAATGTTATCTTGAAATATATTTTCTTCATTTTATACAAACGTTACTTGTTCATCAATTTCCATAATAAATCCACATATCTTGAGATTCTGATGAATAATAGAATACATTTAAGGTTCATATATAACTTGATTCAGTTATTATTTTATAATTATTTGTCGAACTAGGTCAAATTCATGTCATAAAAACATTTTATTTATAAATTATTAATTTCTATATGATCATATTTAATCCCACCAACTCATCACATGATATTCTCCTTCTCAACGAACACACTGTTTCAAGCCACTGAAAATTTCTGAATAATATATTTTTAATAGTAATATCTCAGAGTTTCATTTGGATAAGAAATATAAATGTATTTTTCTAATTAATGGATATGATTATCATAACAAATACATTATACATATTCTTTAGAATCTAAAATCCTCATAAAATAAAAATTGGGACACTCCCTATATATATCTCATTGATGTTTTTGTAACTTCCTTATATGGAATATTGTTATGTGAGAATGAAAATGTTTCTATATCATATATCTGTAATAATATAGGAAGGTCAGAAAAAACCATGATTGGACAGATCATGTATATCAGTGTATTATTCCTCCTCGATGACACACCATTCACCTATGATATTCCAAGAGGAGTGAATTGTGAAACATTTCCACAATATCTCAAATGATAAAAAGAATTTATTGATTAAGTATTCACTACCATGGTCTGGTAAGGGAATAATAATACATTTTCTCATTTGATAATTTAATTAATTCTGAAATTGTTTTATCTTTTAAAATATTTAAAACAATTGACTCATCATAAAAACCATAAACTTACTGACTGTATTCATCTGCAAATGTTACAAAGTACCTCTACCCCCTTTTGTCGGATGACTAATTATCCCAATATACCTCTTATATTTTCCAATTAAAATTTAATTAATCATATTACAAAAATATATAATATTTTAATGTCTCAAATGAACCATTATAGAATAAATCTAATATTCCATTTGTATAGAATCATTGAATAATTTTCTCATTTTTTTGGTTGAAAATAAAAAAGATATGTTGTATTAGAATCAACCATAAAGTTATTATTATGAATTTTACAGATTATGTTATCTATATAATGAATATATAAAACATTTATCATTTCATAATTTCTATTGAACATTTCATACACCTATATATAAAATCTTTTATTGTAAAAAATTAATGACAATACCAACATGTCTAATCAAGATATAGATATAAAATTTCACTTTATGTATGGAAAATAGTAACAATTTTCAACATCCATAACTAATAAACAGGGTAGGATTAGTTAATAAGTTCCAACATCGAATAATATAAATATTTCTCCATCTCAAACTCAAAGATCAACTTATCCTTTATTAAATTTTCTCATTTTTATCAGTCTATATTTATCTGCACAAATGTGTGATGCACTATCAGTATCCAATACTTATGAGTAATAGTTGGAGAAATTTATTTATATAACATTAACATCTATATGCCCAAATTATTCATTTTGATTACACTTATACTTAAATACTTTATTCATAATAATTATAATGGATCACAAAATGATAAGTATGATGCACAAAAAATCAATAACAAAGATATATCTATGGGTGAGTATCATGTTTTATATCTATTCATTTAGGTCTTGTAAGGAAACTATGCCCACTAAAAATGAGTAACCCATATATAATATCAATTTAGTGATCCTAGTTCCATATTTCATCATGATTTACACTAGTTACACTCATAAATAAGTCACAACTATATATGGTAGAATATCATGTTAATAATATTATATTTGAATCTTGGATAGTAGTAAAATAACTCTTTATCTTAATCCCTCATATGGATTCACTCTATTTTATTCCTACGATATCACAACAATTAAGGTTTCCTATCTAAGTGGATCCCAAATATTACAATAGATATTGGAACCAAATAGTTACACCACCAACAATTTTCATTCCTTACATTATATAATTAATGGGAACCTAACATTTAAGCTCACCTATACATAAATATTGAGCTATTAAAAAGTTTTTTTCTTTGTAAGGAACCTCACACATTTCATTTTATGTACTATTTTAGTCTCATATATTTAATACCCATCTCATGTATATGAAATACATTATTTTTTCGTCACAAAATGTCATTATTACATAAAATTATATAAGTTTATGTATGTATACTTCTAATCATTTAGTTTTGTAATGCATATTCCATCCCCCAAAATAAAATGTTAAAACTATATTAATGTGTAACACATTATAAAAATTTCATTTTTTGTTAGTCACCCAAAATAAAATTCAGAACATATTTAAACAAACCCAAATGCATCATATATTAGATGCACCCTAGACCCTCACTCTTAGATTTTGTGCTAAAATAAATTTCATTAGATAATACATTTGATACAAAAATGATAAATATATTATTATTTCATTTCATTTATATAATTTAATCATTAAATAACACAAATAGTTACACAAACATAAGAATACAATGTTTAGTGTTTTTGAGGATCATCTACATAATTATCTTATTTTATAATATTTGAAAAAATCATACCATAATTGAGCAACACTATACTCCCCAAAAGAATCCTCAAAAGTTATACTCTTCTTCATAACCTTTGGAATGGAAATATAAGGAATGGTTGAGTTCTAATTCTAATTCAATGAAAAAATATTTAACTTATCATCAATGGTTAGATCATTATCATTAGGGAAATCCCAAACATCAAAAAATATATTATCAAAAAGAACATGGAATAATTACAGTTGCCCAAAATGTATAATAGAATGTCAAGTAATCTCAAATGATCAAAAATATATCATGTCAAAGGATTTCATAAACATAAAATAATAAACATTAGATACCGTAGAATAGCTTAATCATATAACATTGAAATTTGGTAGATGTATATGTATATGAATGAATAACCTAGTGAAGTATGAATTGGTACCCAATTATTATAACATAGTGTGATTAATATAACAATCAATGTAACCACTTGATCTTGGGATAATAAAATCTATAACCTCTTGGGTTTGGGATATAACTCTTTTACCCTATTGATCTAGGGATGTTACTCATGTATCCTCTTGAGTTTGGCTTAACAATCCTTTCACCCTCATAGTCCTCAGATAAAGACCTATTTAACCTATTTGGATTGGGATATAACCCAAGTACAATTTTTTATCTTGTGAGATATAAAACATCATTAAATACATTGGAGGGGAATACAATACCCCTCCTATGCTTTAAAATTATCCATAAAATTACGTAACAAGAGAGCATGAAAACATTCATATTTCCTAAATAACCTAATTAACCTTTGAAAATTATGATAATTTCATGAAAAAATCGATTAAAAATTTTATATTGCTTGCAGTAAAAGAATATGGACAGTGGTATAAGAACATATCCTCGTTTAAAAATTAGGATATTTAAGGATGTTGACATAGATGAAAAAATATTTTTTCAGGATCATTTGGAAAGTTATAGTAAATTAATAATTGTAAATACAGATTTTCATTCTAAAATTATTATAATTTTTTTTATATTAAATAATTTTAAAATAAGGAAAGAAAGATTCATTGAAATAATTTCCAAAAAAAAATCTATAACAATGGAAATACATTTAAAAGATATTTTATAAAACACTTTTTACTTTATTGTTAAAAGATGAAGCACTATTTTAATTTAAAAATAAAATTAACAAAAGGTAAAGTGAAAACATTTGAAAAAATAATTACTTTTTGAAAAAAAAATTAAATTATAGATCCATAAAAATACATAAATACTATCTTAATGAAATGTGTTTTGTAAGATAAAAAAATGATCAAGGGGTGGAAAATATTTTCTTATTTTAAAATAGATTTGTTTGAATACAATATTATAGAAAGAGTAATGAAATTTATTTTAAAAATATGAGAATTTAAATATATTTTAAAAATGTTAAACAAATAATTTAATTTACAAATATAAATATTGGAATTGATGGGAATAAAAAAACATGTTTTAAAACAAGATTATTTAGAGTGGGTGTGAATTATTTTTAACATGATAATTTCTTCAGATGAAATATACCCTTATATGTAATTCCATGTTAAATATAGAGGATAGGAAATATAATATTATAATATATTATAATAAAAATATATTATAATACTATATACAAATCACTAACACAAAACTGGGTTTCCACAGCATCACCCTTTATCAGTGCTAAATAAAGCGCTGATAAAGGGGGTGCCTTTATCAACCATAAAAAAATCACTGACAAAGGTCACTTTTAAAATTGCTAAAAAAGTGCTCATAATGGCACCCCCATTATTAGAGCTTCTTTTAGCGCTGTTAATGGGGCCACCATTATCTTCTCTTCTTGAGTATTGCTAAAAAAGGGGGATTTATCAACGCTTTTTCCTAGCCCTAATAATGTGTATATTTCAACAAAAAATCATTAAAATAATATATTGATATATAAGTATATTTATATTGATATAAATGAAATATACATTTTTTAAAATAGGTTTTAGATAAGTATAAAAAGAATTTTACAATTATTATATAAGGTATTTAGTGAAAATGGATTTAAAATATTATAAAAAAGATTATTAATTATTAATTATCTAATTATCACCGACTAATAATAATTTAATAATAATTTCAAGACAAAAAATTCAAAAAATATTGATAAAATATCTAGAATAAGTTGAAAATGTAATTAAACCTTCAAACAACCATAATTTTGGATCTGAGTGTCTATTTCAGCTCTATAGCTTATTAAATTGAAGCCTGTGATGAGATCTATGCGTTAGTGAACAATGGAACCCATTTGTAACAAAATTTCAAGAACATAAAAGCCTATAAGGTGTCTTAAATTGAGTTTTAAGTCTGCATACCCATGTTTTTTAACAGTCAATATAATTTCAGCCTTGTTTCAGGGGATCTATTATACCTTTTTCATAAGGAACTAAATTTATTCTAAGGTGTTACATTATAATAGATATTATGGATTTGAAATTTTATCATTTTTTACAATGTAATGTTACCTATAATCAATTATATAACAATATATACATAATTTTTTATATATTAACCCATAAAAAATTAATTTTATATATAAATAATTTTTTTATATTTATATATAAAGTATATTTCTCAATATATAAGGCATATCTAAAATAAATGAAAATATACATTTTATTTAAAATACAAATATATTAATATTTATATACCTATATGATGTGTTTGTGTGTTTATATATATATATATATTTATGTGCGTCTGTATTGTCACACTAATGAATATTATATATATATATTCTAAACATATGTATATAAATATTAATATATAATACTTGTAAATATTTATAAATATGAATAATTAGACTTACATATAGTAATATAAAATGTCTGTGTGTGTTGTATATTTGAATTTATTTTTTTATAAACACACACAAAAAATCATATTTTATATATGTATTTAAAACTGATCTTATAAATATATATTAATATATGAATAAATATATTAATATATAAATATAACTATATTAGTATATATTAATATATACATATAAATATATATTAATATATATATATATTAATATATATATATATATATTACTATTCAATTTACTATAACTAAATATATATAAATAAGTAGATAAGTTAATAAATTAAGAGAAAAGAAATACAGTAGAGTGGTAAAGTCTTAGGCATGCATACAACATGTCCTGATTTCGAATTCTGGGGGAGGCAGGTCACGTGCCCAGGTGGGAATAATTCATTGCGCTCTTAAAGGGGGGGGTGGGGCACTGTTAGAGAGGGTGAGGTGGCTATGGAATGTGGGCTCAAGTGGGGGGTGGGGAAATGTTGAAGCCCCTCCCAGAATTAAAAAAAAATTATTTATTTGTAAAGTTTTTATAACTTTTATCAGTGATAAAAAAAGTTCTAAAAATGACACTTTAATTATGTCTTTTTTAGAGCTAATAAAAGACCCTTTTTATTAGCCCTTTTTTATCACTGATAAAAGAGTCCTTTATCAGTGCTCTTATGAGCGCTGATAAAAGGGACCCCATATCATTGCCTCGATTAACTACACTTTTATAGCATTATTAATTCCCTTTTCTTGTGGTGATAAAGTCCATATTTGCAGTAGTGAATAGGAATCGTTAGGACTAATGATAGTAATATGAGTCAAGAAAAACATCATACATCTTTTTAATATTTCAAATAATTTATCCATAAAAGGTATAAATATGATGTATTTGTAAATACATTGAATTTCATCAATAAAATGGTAACAAGATTTAATCTTTTAGAATACATGATTCCCAAAATTAAAAATGTGGTGGATATAGAATAAATTTTTAACAAATAAAAATAAGAGTAAAAATCATTATAAGTTGTGAATTGTTCAAATAAAATCCCCTAAAAATAGATAACATGTAATTAACTATCAAATAATATTAATAAAATATAATTCATGATATAATATTTATAATTTGTAGTATACACACATTTTAGATGAAATAATGTTCTTAAAAAAATATGACTCAATGAATGTCAATTGAGATGAAACAACCATTCCATTAATTTCATTTAGCTGAACATTATCTGACCTGTTGTATGACAAATAAAATTATAATTACCAATTTAAAATAATAATTATTACATATAAAAGTTTATAAAATTAATTTAAATCCCCTTATTTCAATTATATTAGTTATATATATTTTATTTCCTTCATCATATTTTTTATTCAAATTTTTTGTTTAGTACATGTTTTAAAATTGAAATATCAATTCCTTTTTATAGATTCAAATTTCATCATTATGAAAAAATAAAAATTTCTTTAATATAAGTCTTCCAACGAATTATAATTTTCTAATTTAATTTCAAAATTATTTTACCTATGATTCGTGAATAATATGTTGCTGATGAGCTTGTTTTAGTAATTTTTAATGAAAAAAACATAGGGAGATAAAAATTAGTTAAGTATTAATATAACCCTTCTATATCAAAAAACAATACAATATTTGATTATCAATATCTAATAAAACTAGTAGTTAATTTTACATATTCAGCCAGCATAAAAACTTATCACATTATTCATGCAGGTGGTTATATCAACCCAAACATGAACAAGATATAATCAAAGTGTGAATTTGATTAGGAATATAATTATTTTGGAATCAAATCAATATTACTGAATAATAATGTCACTATTTTTGTAATATTTTTTTGTTTATTTGTATATTAAGATATTTAGATAGTGAATAAAATAATATATGAGAAATTAAATATGTCACTTTCATGTTGGTGGTATGTAACTGATAATGAATTTAGTTCATGTATTTTTTGAAAATAAATTTAATCTCATTGATAGATTACTTTTCACAAAACACTAAGGTTAAATGAAATCCAAAATATTGTTATTTAATTGAGATAAGTAATAATGGAAGGAATGATTGAGAATGAATAAATTTGGAAAATATAGTTTAAACTTGTTTATAAAATGAATTCACTAGTTACTAATTTGTTAGAAATAAAAATAAAAACCAATTGAATATATTTGGTGTGTTTTAATAAAAGTCTTTTTTATGCTCACAATAAAATTCGGTTATAAAAATAAAATAAATATCTATTAGTGAAATTAATTAATAGAATTTATATGTTATATATTAAATCAAATTTTTTAAATTCATCCGTTATGTTTTATATAGTTAACATAAGAATAAATCCAATTTTATGTATAAAATATTATATTTTTATAAAGATATTTTACCATCAATTTAATGGTGATCCTATTCTTAAAATTTATTTAGAGTATTTTATATATATTTTTAACATAAACTTAATTTTTGAAATCATAATATCAAAATAATATTAGGGAGAAATTTTGGTGTTTTTTGTAGAAGTTTCATTTCTGATGAATAATGAAAAATAAAAAAAAATTAATTGAAAACTATATATTCATCTAATTTTATTATATAGTTAAATAATATAATAAATTGGTTTTAAAGTATTGTTAGTTAAATTATACATAAATATAACTAGTTTAGGTCATTGGAATAATTTTTCACAATGAAATTAGATATAAAACCATTTCAATTATTTGAAATTTTCACTTTTAAAAACCAATTTTCAATTTTCCTATATGATATTAATTTTAAAAATAATTGTTCCAATAATGTTAATTGATTTTTGTAAAATGGATTCCATAATTTAAATCAAAATTTCAGAATTAACTTTGAGGTCAATTTCATTTATTATGAAAAAATATTTACCATGGTAAAAAATTTATTTACTACAGTATAGGTAAAAAATGAAATATGTTAAAGTTAAAAAGGTAAAGGCTTAAAATAAATTAAAAATTCATTATTTAATGGGTTTTGAGGTACTTATAGACACTAAAATCCAAAAAAATTAAATTTTTAGTGAAATTTATCTAAATTAATCCCAACTCAATGTGGTGGGATTTAAATATAAAATAATCCTTATTTTAATCACTTAAACCCACCTCTCATCAAGTATAAAACCCCCCTCACCACCCCATTATACATAAAAATCCATGAATGTACAGAAATTTCTACCAAAAACACTCTACCCACTCTCCCCATTCCCACATGTTTATGGTCTCATAAAAAGAACAATCCTGGATCTTTCAAGAAGAGTTCGAAAGGAAATCTACCAAAGAAGAGGTAACATTCTTCAACAAGAACTTTTGTTTTAGTTCTTTATGCAAAACATAATTTTTTTAACATCATGATTATATAATAACTTAATTATCTTAAATTAACTAAGATGTTGTAATGAAAATGTTTATACCTACAACTTCACAAACATTCAACAAATGGCTAACACAATAATCATTCGTGTGTATGATAGACTACCGCCTCGCGAACCAATGTCATTAATTATTCGATTATTACATTTCGTCATTGGGAATAAGGATGTTTTTATAGTTTATATATTATAATTATAATTTATTTATGATTTATTAATTATTATATAACACAAACCATTATACTTTCCATTTTCTGAGAATACGATAAAATCGTTTGTGAACATGTGGACCACCGCCTCCTCAAAGCGATGTGATTCATTCAAGATGAACACATAATTTGTTAAGGACATGTTTAATAAAAATATTCATCATATATGAAATAAAAATTCAACTGGAATTATAATATAAATATATATCTCTTAATTTTATTTATATCAATATGACAGGAAAATGGAAACCATGTTCATGAGCACGTACAGTCGACCATCTCCATGAACGGCGTATTCTGTTTCCTATCAATACATAATATGGATTGTTATCAGTGCATATGTAATGAATATCTGTAATTTTTTATATCATTTAATTCATTATGAATATTATTAAAGCGTGATTAATGTTGGAGAAAATACAAATAACCATCCAAATCATACTCGAAAAACAAATTAGTTATTAATTGAAACAATTGTAATATTTGGAGGTTATTAAAGAAAATGTAATAATTTTTTATAAAAGGAAAATATGTGAAATCATAAATATTAATATGGTTATGTTAAAATCTAATATAATACATAAAAATTTTACAATATTTTAATGAATGTTTGGCTGAATAGAAGTGTAAGTTATGCGTTTCTCATCTCACTTTTCTTATGTGAGATATATGCCTCATTCACCAATTACTTTTTTTGTGTGGTGTATATACTTACATTTTATATATAATATCATGAATATAATTATATTAATGTTATTTAATTTTTAATTTCATAATTATTTCTTTTATGGGTCATACAATTGGACTGATTGCAATCTGGATTGGGAATTATTAACTCAATTTATATTCATTGGGTTATACTTCTACTTCAATGATTATGTAATATTATGGGATTAATTTTTATTATCATAGGTTTTATTTAAACTTGATTTATTTGTAATTATAGAAAATAAAATTAATAAATTAATGTTTTAAATTATCACTTATTTGAAATAATATTTATAATGGATTTTATTTTAACAATTATCTTTATAATGTTTCCTTGAAAAAAACTCTTTTTCTTCAATGACCATGTCTTTCGAAAAAAACGTCCAAACATTGTTCATTATTCAATAAAATTTTTTAAAATAATTTATACTCATGTTATTATTTTTTTAATTTTTTTTGAAGGAATATTTTTTTCATTTTATTAGAGAGGTTATTTATTACTTTTATGACATAAATACAGAAGGAGTGTTTTTTTAATATTAAAAACTGGGTATATTTTTATACTGTCCAAATGATTTACTTCCTTGATGATTCTATTAAAATATTAGAAGGTTATATTTAAAATAAAATGTTTTCTATTATAATTTTTCATATTTTTTTTAAAACATACATGATATTTTCCTCAAGGATTATTTTAAGGGATCTTTTATAATTAAATAAAATAGAAGTTAAAATTATTTGATTCCTTATACTATTTATTGGTTATATTATTCAAGGAAAATATCCTCATTAATTTTAAATATTGTTTGTGTTTATGGTAGAATTATTTTTATGAATCCCGTTTCCTCTCTTAGAGTTATGTTATGTTAAAATGATTATGAAACTCATTTAATTACATGGGTTACAATGTGATGAATGATTTATATTCTTATAAAAAATAGATGCATGATTTTCATTATTTTATGGGTAGGAACAATATCTATCTCAAATTGATTTGGTAATTGTGGATAAATTATGACTAAAAATGATATGTTTGAACCATATTATATGTTCACCAATGTTATCCATGAACCAACTTACATGTTCACAATGTTATGTGTGAAATTTAATATATATAAAAATTACATTCCATGTACTTGTATTTCATGTCCATATATTTATAAAGAGACCTAGTTTTATTTCTATAATTTTATTCATGGGTTTAATTTCATGTCCTTACCCAAAATAGTGAACCCGTGTCTATTTACAAATGTTCACAAAGTTTTAATTTTATGTGTATGCTGAAACTCCATGTATTATTCAAATGACATTCTCTTATTTTTCATGTATCATGATCATCTCATGGTTATAATAATTGATATGTAGGATAATATTTTAAAAAAAATCATCATCTTAAACCCTTATGATTATGATATGATTCATACCCCACTTGTTTACCCATACTAATAATCTGATCTCACACTTTTCTTATGTTTCTTTTCCCATGACACAATCAAATTTATTAAGGTTGATATGTTTAAAAGGGTTCTAATTACCAATGAAAAAGTGGGAGATAATTTATATTTTTTATGAACTACATGTTTTTTTTATCTAGATTCCAAAGACACTAAACCTATATGATAATGGAATGGTTTTTCTGTAATATGAACATTAATCTATTAAAAAATAATATATATGTATAAAAAGAGTGTGTCATTATTATTGATATTAGAGAATTTTTTTAGTTATACCTTGGAAACTACAATGAGAAAATATTGGTAATAACCCTATGGATGAGTCTAGGTCACAATACTATATTTTTGAATATTAGCATGAATAACCTAAGTTAAACCTATGTTGTCATAGATTGAGATTTATAATAAATTTCCTAGGATTATGTCATTTTATAAGTATGATTAGTGAAACTCACACTATTCTTTTTCTGTTCTATAAAATGCTTGGAACAATGAGGTTTCATGTTAATGGTCAATGTGAGGGACAATGGAATGATCTTCTTCATGAGAAACCAAAAGAAGTGGGTGTCAGATGGTGATACCTAATTGTTATTCCTACTAATAAATCTCATAATATTATCAATAATATCCATTGTGGGGAGTTTCCAAACCCATGTAATTAGAGAAATATAAAATTTTCTGCTGACCATAAGCGAAATAAATTCTAGTTTTTTCATGTAAAACATGTGGGAAGAGGAATCAAGGACAATGTCCCAAAGGAATTAATAGATGTTTTGAATATGGAAAGAAGGATATAATGAATGTAACTTTAATTAAAAAATGAATTATTTTGTTAATGTAATAGACGAGAATATTGTTCTACCTAAGGTATTCTCAATATATAAATGCTTTAAATGTAGATTGTATGGGAATTATGAAAATTTATGTCCTTGGGGGAAATCTTGTGAAGAAAATCAGCATGGTGGTTGAGTAATAGTCATATTGAGACTAAAAATTACATGTGAATGGAATGAATTATCAATGAACAAGATGAGGAAGATTCATTAATTACTTGAGAAGGAAGTGGGATGAATGATTTATTTATGTGTTGGAATTAATAAATAATGTTAAACGAATCATGAAATATTTAATTAATATTTGTCACAATATTTCCATTAAGGATTTAAATGGATATTTTGAGTTATGTTGATGAAATGGAAATGTGTTTTAGTATAAATCTGATATTTATGGAGAACACATGATTATGGGAAATATAACCCTTAGTATGTGTCTGATTTTGGGATCAAAATGAGATATAGAGAGGCTTTATAATCATTCAATAAATGGGATAATATTGATTACCTTGAAACAGATTAGTAATATGAATAAAAGGCGGTTTATGTTATCCTGGATTTAGTTTAAAGAATATTTAGATTTATGGAATGAAGAATGAATTAATTTTTGAAAGAATGTATTTTTTCACTAATGTTTTATTGTAATTCAGGTTATTACCAATTTTTCATGAGAATACTTGATAATGATTTTCAAATGTTTGGGGTTTTATAGTTAAGAGATACATTATGTATTGTTGGGGATTAATGAAAAGTTTATTTTAAAAAATTAGTGAAGTTCATTCAATTATTTTTGGATTTTAATCATTTGGAAGGTTCATAAGGGTGACCATTTATGAAAATGATTACATTAAAATTTGGATGAGGTTGTAGATATTTTTTTTCTATTTAGGCATATTAAATAATTAATTCTAACAATATTTTTTTTGATAACTAGATATTAAAAGAATGAATTTTTCATCCCATTATGGATATTATGATGCAATAGTTTTATTGGAATTATGATTTCATCTACATTCTGTTGAGTAATAAATTAATAGGAAAATTTATCAATACCCATCCAGAGAGTGATATTGTACATAAAAGTTTATATCAAGTAACTATATCTTCTCAGTTTATTTTGAAATAAAATGTCACCTTATTATCATTATTTATAATGACATCAATGACATTATCAAACCTAATAGGTATATTCTTATTTGGTCAATGACCATAAAATGACCATTTTATCTATAATTCTCCAAATTAACATGTTATTTATAATTCTCTTCTATTTCCATGTTTTCACTTTACAGTAATGTTTATCTAATTAGAATTCTAATTATGTGGTGATATTAAAATTTTAATTTCGCACTTTTAAGGGGAGGATTTAATGACTAATTTTTCAATGTGGGTTCCCCACAAAGGAAATTTTCAAATATCCATATTTTATTTTCATGCTCAATTTAAAAAAAAATGAGGACATTTTTTTGAAATTATTGATCATATAATTATGTTAGATTATTGATTGTATCTTCCATAAAATACATCCCATGTTCGTGATGTGTTTTATATATCTCCCCCGAGGAAGTACATCCTGATCCATCACATGTACTAAAATTAGAGGTTATACTATTGGAGATATATTGTATATATGGAGAAAAAATATTAAATATTTTTTATTGTAGATACAACATTATATAAAATAATATCACTAACATAGTTAAAGTTATGTGGAGAAACAACCAATTTTATGAAGCAAAATGGGAACCTAATGATTTGATGATGTATAGGTATCCTCATATTTTTATATTTGAGTAACAAATTTTTATTGAGAAGTTCATTTTAATGGGTGTATAATATTACACCCCATGATTTTATGGTATGTATTTTCTTACTAAATTTAATCTATATGATAACTTACTTTTCACAAAACACTGATCTTAAACAAAATCCAATATATTATTACATAATTGTGATAATTATGACATAGATGTTATAATGGAATTAATGAATGAGATTTACTGAAATATGAAAAAATATTTTAATAATTTTTCTAAAATTAATTAATTGGTTTCCAAATTATTTATAAATTAAAATAAAAACCAATTTAATATAAATGGTATCGGTTTATAATTTTTTATACTCAAAATGGTATATTATCTTAACAAATTAAATTAATCACTATTAGTGAAGGAACATAATAAATTTTAAATGTTATATATTAATTAAAAGTGTATAAATTCATCGATTATGTATGATTGTTTTAAGATAATAATGAATCCAATTTTTAGGAAAAAAGAAATATTTTTCTTCCTTTTAATGGAGAAGTTTTTTTTAAAATAAATTTTGAAAATTTTCTAACTTTTATTTCATAGATTAATATTACTTTTACAAATTTAAGTATAAAAATATTATTATGCTGATATTTTTGTGTTCATGAGAGAAGATTCATTTTTTTGGAAAATAATGATATATACTAATTTTTAATTGAAAACAATATTTTTAGAGATCCAAATCTTGACGTTCATGTAAATTACATTACATTTGTAGAATACTTAATATATAACAATCACATACGCACAAGGACCGTAATAGTTTAATGTATTTGGAAACTCAGAATTTAATCTTCTAATCACAGTGAAAGATCATCAACATCTCCCATAAAAATCTTCCCATTTTGTTTTCTTACCTAAAACCATTCTATATATCCTGTGGAAAAGAAAACATAAAAAGCGTGAGCTCAAATGCTCAGTAAGGGTAAACATAGAGAACATAAAATAATCCATAAACATTTGAATTCAATATCTTGAACATAATATCTAAACATCAAAATATGGAGCAAAGACATAAATCCTGGAAGCACGTAAGGCATATATCATAAAGGAACATCAATCTTGAAAAAATATCATGAGAATAAATCATGTAATTATGGAAACCATTCATCACTTGTTATTATTTCCATAGTAGCCTAGGCATTGCTACCATGACCATCTTAGTGGACAAAGTCCCTTTCTGAATCGAGTTCACTCCTCGTTCCAGTCCTGTATTACTGATCTGGATTAATATACCATTCCAGCCATGACTATCTCATGATATATAATTATTTACCCATTGCATTGGAGGGAGATATATGTCGGACCCATCTCACAATGAAATCAATTTTTCTTGTGCCACAAAACAAACTTAAAGCATTCATCATAACCCACAAGAAAAAAATTGGTTTCATAAACATCATCCCATAATCACATAATCCATATAAGACAAATGTATATTTCATCATAATAAAAGTGAAATCATGTAAATCATAGAGAAATTATACTTGAAACATACACATATGAAATAATTTCATCTTAGATGAAAACTAGTTTTGATAAAACACTTGAAATTAATTCTTGAGGAAAATATCCTTTATTTTTAAAAATCATTTTCTTTACAAAAAATACCATGCAATTTTAAAAGAATGGGATTTTTTTGAAAATATTCATGAAATATTTTGAAGGACGCTTCATGAAAATAAGGATTTATAAAATTGTAAAAATATGTTCATGCCGTATAAGTTATAAAAAACATTTTTCTCATACTTTTGCTGGAAAAGTCAAAAAGTACCTCATATGGTAATCAAAAGAAATATTCCATACATACCATGTAGTAAAATTAAAAAATGGGTAATGATTACTTTAAACAAACATGAAATAAATTTTATAAAATAGGGACATGGATGATAAATATAACCCTAGTAAATACTTAGGAATAAACAATCTCGGATAAAAACGAGATTGGAAAAGTTATCCCTTACCTTAGGTCCAATATGCTTCGTACAAATCCGAACATCCTATATAATTATTTAGATAATGTCATTTACTTATTAAAGAATCATATTCATTGTTATGATATCATATATGGTTCACATGTGACTTTTTATTACCCGTTTTTTTGCAGGTTCCATGTTAAAGCAGCGTTTTGGGTAAAATCATTTTATTTATCGTACATGTTTCGACTTGTTGTTCTTGATATTATTAGTTATTTCATGATTTACATAATTACAGAATGTAAAAAATGATTTATCTGTAAGTAATATTCAGCATATAGGTATATATATGATAGATCGATAAATGGAATGAAATACACCGTTCAGGGAGACGGTAGGCCGTACGTACGCATGAACGCTGTTTTCGTTTCCTTATTCAATTGAATGGAATTATGTAGATGACATAAATTTATATATACATAAATATTGTATAATTATTATGTCATATATTTCATGATTACTTATTATATATACATTATAATCATTCTTTAATGGTCTACATAGAGAATGGATCTCATCGCATCGTGGGAATGGTAGTCCGTACGTACACACGAGCGATGATATCATTACCATGCTCATGGAATTGTATTGAAGTGTATGTATAACGTTTAAGAACCAATATCAATTTACAATAATCATATATATTTATTTATTTACACCATTATACCCATCCATGTAAGGTGGTGGTCGAAAAAAGATAACACCACGGCGTGGAGACGGTATTCCGTACGTACACACGCCCGATGATATTGTTTTTCGTAGGATGGACAGAAAGTGAAATATGGTTGTTTAATATTTATAATAACATATAAATATATAATTAATACTTATGTTATTACTTTATAATGATACAACATAAGAAGAAGAAGTGAAGGAGAAAGAAACTTGAGAGAATCGGAAGAAGAGATTACCTCTTCTTAGACGCACCTCCTTTAAGCCTTCTCTTATGGAAGTAGAGTTGGTCTTTTGAGAAGACTAAAACCTCCAGAATGTATCTAGAGAAGTTTATAAGAGAAATGATCAGGGTTTGGCCGAGATTAAATGCTCAAAAGTGTGTGAAGAGAAGAGGGAAGGGGTGCCCTTTTTATAATGGAGGAGTGGGGCACCATTGGAAAAAGTGATAATATTATTTTTTAATAAAGTCATATTCGGTTTTTAATAGCTCCAAATTGATTTATTTTGAAGATATTGTAGGGTTGGGTCGAAATACTTTCAACCAATAGATTTTAGACAGGTTTGGGACATTATATTAACCTTATATTTTAGTTTTAACTCTTAGTAAATTAGATGGACATTTACAATGTCACTTTGTAGTTTTGTATTATATAGTTAATAAATATACCATATACATCCAAGAGACCCCCAAGTGGTCCATTAATGATAAACCTATCATTATATATGTATGTTGGAATAAACAAGGATTTATGGGAATATAATAACCATTAATACTATAATATTTGTTTTAAAAACTATTTTATATCAATTTTGACACTATTTGGTAATGAATTTTTGTGAAAATCCTAAAATCACGATTAGTTCGAAAAAATCTAATACAATATATACTAACATGTAATATTAACCTATGAAATTAGTTTAATTCATATAAAGTATCAAATTTCGTTTATTTGTGTATTTATAACATCAAATATGTTAATATTTCATTAATAAGATAATTTCTGCATCATCATTGTGTGATAAATAAATTAAATTATTTAATGTCTAAAAATTATAAATAAAATAACATTATGTAGGAAATAATTTTAACATTCAAATGAATATTTATAGTCTAATTTATATTATGTAAAACCCTATATTAAAAATGTTTTAGTTATTAAACATTGATTTTAACCATTTTAACCCTTCTTTAAATAAAGTAATAATAAATGTCCTAATCTAATCCAGGTGGATCTAAATGGTCATACATTATTCTTAAGGTTGTTTATGGTCGAATTACACTTATAAAATAGAATTATGACATGTTTTAGAGTGATAATAATTTCATTTTAACCCTTAATTACCCTATTTACTTTTAACTGTGGTAAATAAAAGTAAAAAGTTACTATTCACCAAAAAATTATTTTCATTTAATTGAACCAAAATTTAGACCTTGATATTAACCGTGTCTCTTCGATTTTCGAAATTCAATTCACAGAAGTTGTAAAATTTCATTTAAATGAAAAATTTTGTTTTTAACTACCACTAAGTGGTTTCACTATTCATCAAAAAATGAAGTTATTTAGAAAAATACCAAAAATTCAGCCTAAGCATTATTTGATATTCCCAATTCAAAATTGATGTCTATTTTTCCAAATTCAAAACATATAATTTTCATTAATTAATTTTAAAATTAATTCCCGTTATCAAAATAAATAGTGTGTTTTTAAGAAATAATAACTTTCAAAAGATTAATACATGTTTATATCCAATTTCATATTGAAATTAATTCCAATGACCAACATTAGATAAAATGGTAAAAATATATTCTAATTACACATTAAAACTAATTAAAAAGATAATCTAACCATATAATTTATTACAATGAAAAAAGTTGTTTTTAATTAAAATATAGCGTGTTTTTACTATTCATTAAAATGTGAATGTTATCAGAATAATATGAAAAATTTATCCAAAGTAAAATTTTATATCCTGATTCCAAATAAGAATTATATTTTGTCAAATTGAACTTATAGACATGTCAAAAAAATGATTTAATGTGGGTGCACCATCAAAAGGCGGGAAAACTGCAATTTTTTAAAAATACATATTTTACACGAAAAATATATTTTGTTCTCATACCATATTCAAAAAAATGTGTAAGATGAATAATAATGTTATAAAATTAAATATTTAGTTAATACTATTCATAAAATCTAGTCCATAATAATATTATTACAATATATATTTGTTTACTGAAACCCGGTATTGCGTACAACACAGACTATTGAGGAAGGTAGCGATTGCGTGTAATTCAAGAAAAGTCAGGGTCGTGTGTGGTTAAAGAATCCTTCGTTGTTTATTATAACATAATCCAACCATATTTCATTTATAAATTGAATATATATATATATATACACTCAATGTTGCGTAGAATAACAACTATCAAAATTGTGTGTAACATGATCCAAGAATAGTGTTGCGTATACTGAAAGCTAATACGGTGTTGCATATAGCGCAAGGTAATCTTGGTGTAGCTTACAACACAAGACATCAATGAAATTAAAAATAATAATTCTAGTAGAATCTCAGGTTTTTTCATTCTACCCCCTTTAAAATGAATTTCTCACTCTAAATTCACTTGGGTTATATATCATTTACTACATGAAAGTTTCTTTCATGGAAACCCACATCGTAAAAAGTAATACCAACACTTGAATTTAAAAACTAAAGTAGGAAATGTAATGGTTACCCAAATTAACTAGTCACTGGGTTTCCACATAGGAAAACATAGGTGAAAATATACATATGGAAGAAAAATCTAACAGTCATGTTCTGATAGAGAGTGTTAGAGAACATGGCTATGAAAAATACAACATTCACAAAGCCATAAATTTGTGATGATCTAGGGTACCATCAGATTCATCAGATATAAGGGCACTAGGACAAATTTTTTGGTTTTCATGATCATTCCCCTAAATTTAAAGAATTTTAATTAGAAGAAATACTTACTTTATTTCGGTATCATCTCACCCGTTGCTCGTTCCTCGAAGAATTTCAACTTCATATCTTAAAGAAATTAAGTTGAATTTGTCTTCTGTGATGTGTCTGCAGATTATGAGATAGAATGATAGGTCATTCCATCTATTTCTATCGCAAAAGTTTTAGGACAATTTATTAAATATATAGATCTCCATCTATGATGAGATTAATGGTTGCAAAAATGGACTTATACTACAGCTATCATAGGGTTTAATAAAATAAAATTAGTTTCTACTAACGAGGGACATCATGTAGGAAAGTGGTGGGCGATTAAGGCCTATCGTACTTCAGTTGTGGGTTCGATTCGCGCACCCTTGGCTGACGCGACGGGTTGTCGCTTGTCCAACAGGTTGTCCTTTTTCTAAATCATAATAAAAAATTCTTGCCTTAACAAATACTATCTGATGTCTAAATTAATCGATTCCAATCTTTAGGTTTATCCAAAATACTTTTGTCCAATCTCAAAGTATAAATAAAATGAATACTAGAAAGGTCATCTACCAAGCATTGAATACAATCATTTATCGCCCGTATATCATAAGATATATATATATCTTGTTGGTCAAATTCCAAACATGTGATTTCCTTAATCATGTATTCTCTTGAAAAATGAATACCCATTGAACCATAGTGAAAACATAAATTCTGTAAAAATTTAACTCTTTCCACATACCAAAATCCAAAAATTATATATACTCAAACCATGATATAAATTTGTCCTTATATCTATCATGATCTCATGAATACTGTCAAACATTTCATTTTCTCCTTATCCCTTCATTATGCTCATATCATATTCTTTCCAAAATTATCTCAATCACTTTCCATGGTTACTGGTACAATAATATTATTGAAAACCGCAATAGACCAAAATATAAATATTCCAATATTCCATGAAACTATATACAACATTATTTTGGAATCCCATTACATAAACACTTAATCATTCCACCACATTGTTTTCATATTCAATATTGCCAATAGTGATCACATGTGACTTCCCTTTGTCCATTACCTTAAGTGTTTTCTCATGTCGATCAACATTTACCCTCGGATTAGGGCATTGATTAGCATAATTCCCCATTTCATTGCACGTGAAGCATTGAAGTGCTGGTTGTGCGTTCTCTGCAGTCTATTCTTTATTCACATCATTAGAAACCCTTTTTCCATTACATCAAATCTTAGCTATTTGATGACCTTATTTTCCACACTAAAAACATTTTCTAGCCCCTTTAATACAATCTCCACCATGCTTAATTCCACACATTGAGCATAAAGAAACATTCATCTTTTTCTCACAATTTTTCTGGGATTTCTTCTTGAACTCCATCTTTCGTTTCTTGTCCAAATCATTATATGGATATGTAACACCAGCATCCATTTATACCTTGATAGCACAACTCACAATTTCATCATAGCTACTAATGTCTCTTATAGCTAATTCCCTTCGAAGACTTTGTTTTAAGCCACTGAAAAGTCAATCAACTTTACTTTCACGTTGGATGATAAATCCAGATGCATACCTTGCAAGCCTTGTAAATTTCGCTTCGTATATACCAACAGATTCAACATCCTTTTTCTATAGTTCAAGGAACTCCTTATCCATCATTGTTAGAAAAATATTTGGGAAGTACATATTGAAAAATAAGTTCTTGAACTCGTCCCATTCCATGGACTCAATTTCATATCTTGGCCTAGTATTCTTGATAAGATATCTGCATTGACCAGCTTCTCCTTCCAAATGATATACTGCTAAGATTACTTTATAATGTTCAAAACATTGAAGAACTGAAAATATCTTTTCAGTGGTACTGATCCTTTGTTCAGCAACAAGTGGATCAGAAGACCCACTGAAAGAAGGTGGAAGATGCCTCATGATGGAATCAATAGAATATTGCTCCCTTATCTACTCATTTGGAAGTCTAGAATGATTTATAGCTTTTGTAAGTATAGCAAAATGATTTTTCACTCCATATCCCATAACATTGGTTTGATCAGGAAGACAATCATTGCACTATCCATTACATTGATCAAAACGGTTCCTTCGGGTTCTTTCCATCGTCTAAAACCCAAAAATAATAGTGTGAGAGGAAAAAATCATGCTAGGGAAAACAAAAAAATAAAAGGGTGAGTACCTTCAATATCTAACATCATAGGTTTAATTCTAAGATCATTACCATAATTCTAGGACTATAACCTATACGTATACTTATACTTATGGACATCCCTAGACATACCTTAGAAATATATCTAGGTATTTCACTAAAGTTTTTGCATCCTAGTTTCCAAAGGTTAACTAAACCATTCCACCGATACCAACTGTAGAGAAACAAATCTTGACGTACATGGAAATTACATTACTTTTTCGGAATACATAATACATAACAAACACAGATTCATAAGGACCATAATAGTTTAGTTTCTTTGGAAACTAGGAATTTAATCTTCTAATCATGGTGAAAGATCTTCAACATCTCCCATAATGATCTTCCCCTTTTATTTTCATACCTAAAAACTATCTTTATATCATGGGGAAAAGAAAACATAAAAAGGGTGAGCTCAAATGCTTAGTAAGGGTAAACATAGAGAACATGTAACAATCCATAAACATTTGAGTTCAAAATAAAGAACCTAAAATATAAACATCAATATCTTAAGCAAAGACATAAATCATGGAAGTAAGTAAGGCATATATCATAAAGGAACATCAATCTTGAAAAAATAGCATGGGAATAAATCATGTAATTGTGGAAACCATTCAACACTTGTTATGATTTCCGTAGTAGCCAAGGCATTACTTCCAAGACCATGTCAGTGGACAAAGTCCCTTTCTGAATCAAGTTCACTCCTCGTTCCAGTCCTGTATTACTGAACCGGATTATCTTACCGTTCTAGCCATGTCTATCTCATGAGATATAAATCCTTACCCAATGCATTGGATGGAGATATCGGTCCCACCCATCTCATAATGAAATCATTCTTTCTTGTGCAACAAAATAAACTTAAAACATTCATCGTAACCCACAAGAATAAAATGGGTTTCATAACCATCGTCCCCTCATCACAAAATCCATATAAAACAAATGGAAATATCATCATAAGAAAATTGAAACCATGAAAATCATAGAGACATTATACTTGAAAAATACACATATAAAATAATGTCATCTTAGATGAAAAATTGTTTTGATAAAACACTTGAAATGAATTCTTGAAGAAAATATTCTTTTCTTTTCAAAATCATTTTCTTTTCACAAAATGACATAAAATTTTAAAAGAATATTATTTTTTGAAAATAGTCATGAAATATTTTTAAGGATTATTCATGAAAATAAGGCTTCATAAAACCCTAAAAATCCTTTCATTCTGTATAAGTTAATAAAAACATTCTTCTCGTACATTTACTGGAAAAGTAAAAAAGTACCTTGTATGGTAAACATAAGAAACATTCCATACATACCATGTAGTAAAAATAAAAAATGGTTAAAAAGTACTTAAAAAATACATGAAATCATTATTATATAATAGGTACATGGATGATATATATAATCCCAGTAAATACTTACGAATAAACAATCTCGGGTAAAAACGATATTGAAATGTTATCCCTTACCTTAGGTCCGATATGCTTCATATGTATCCTAACCTACATTATAATGATTTAAATAATGTCATTGACTTATTACAGAATCTTATTCATTGATATGACATCATATATGGTTCACTTATGATATTATATTACCCATTCTTTTGTAAGATCCATGTTAAAGAATCATTTTGGGTAAAATAATTTTATTTATCATACATGTTTTGACTTGTTGTTCTTGATGTTATTACTTATATACTGATTTAATTAATTCCATAATGTAAAACATCATTTATATGTAATATATATTCATCATATTTATATATATATATGATATATCGATAAATGGAATGAAATAAACCGTTCATGGAGACGGTAGGTCATACATACGCATGAACGCTGTTTTCATTTCCTTATTGAATTGAATGGAATTAAGTAGATGAAATACACATATATATATATATATACATAAATACTATATTAGCATTATGTCATATATTTCATTATTACTTATTATATGTACTTTATAATCATTCATGAATTGTTAACATGGAGAATGAATCTCATCGCGTCGTGGAGACGGTAGTCCGTACGTACGCACGAGTGATGATATCATTCCCATGATCGTGGAATTGTATTGAAGTGTTTGTATAATTTTTCATAATCAATATCACATAAAAATAATCCTATATAGTTATTTTTTAAACCATTATACCCATCCATGTAAGGTAGTGGTCGAAAACAGATTACACAACGGTGTGGAGATTGTATTCCGTACGTACACACGCGCGGTGATTTCGTTTTCTATAGGATGGATATAAGGTGAAATAGGGTTTTTTCATATTTGTAATAAAATATAAATATATATGTAATACTGATGTTATTACTTTATATTGATAGAACAAGAGAAGAAGAAGTAGAAGAAGAATGAAACTTGAGGGAATCCGAAGAAGAGATTACCTCTTCTTCGACGCACCTCCTTTAAGCCTTCTCTTATAGAAATAGAGTTGGTCTTTTGAGAATACCAGAACCTCCAGAATGTTTATAAGGAAGTGGAGAAGAGAAATGGGCAGGGTTTGGCCGATCTTTAATGATCAAAAGGTTGTGATGTGAAGAGGGAAGGGGTGCCCTTTTTATAATGGAGGAGAGGGGCACCTTTGGAAAAACATAAAATATTATTTTATCAAAAAGTGATATTCAGTTTTTAATAGCTCCAAATTGATTTATTTCGAACCTAAGGTGGGGATGGGTCGAAATACTCTCAACCAATAGATTTTATACAGGTTTGGATCATTATATTAACCTTATCTTTTAATTTTAACTCTTAGTTAATTAGATTGGCATTTACCATATCACTTTGTATTTTTATATTATATTGTTAATAAACATACCATATACATCCAAGCGACCCCCAAATGGTCAATTAATGATACGCCTATCATTATATAACTATCTTCACTAAACCATATATTTTTAGGAATATAATAACAATTAATAATATAATTGTTTTTTTAAAAACTATTTTATGTCAATTTTGGAACTATTTGGTAATGAAATTTTTTGAAACTCATACCAACATGATTAGTTCGAATAAAGCTAATTCAATAAATAATAACTTGTCATATTAACCTATAAAGTTAGTTTAATTCATAAAAATTCTCAAATTACATTTATTTGGGTATTTATAACATCAATTATATTAATATTTCATTAATAAGATAAATACTGCATCATCATTGTTTCATAAATAAATGAACATATTTAATGTTTAAAAATTATAAATAAAATACCATTATGTAGGAAATATTTTTATATTTCTAATTAATATTTATAGTCTAATTTATCTTATGTATAACCATATATTAAAAAAATTTTAGTTATTAATCATTGATTTTATCCATTTTAACCCTTCTTTAAATAAATTAATAATAAATGTAATAATCTAATCAAAGTGGACCTAAATGGTCATATTTTATTTATAAGGTTGTTTTTGGTCGAATTACATTTATCCAATAGAATTGTGACCAGTGTTAGGGTAATAATAATATCATTTTTACCCTTAATTACCCTATTTACTTTTAACCATGGTAAATAAAAGTAAAACGTTTCTATTCATAAAAAATTATTTTTGTCTCATTGAACCAAATATTAGTATTTTATATTAACCTTGTCTCTCGGATTTTCAAAATTCAATTCACAGAAGTGGTAAATTTTCATTTAAATGAAAAATTCAGTTTTTTAACTACCACTAAGTGGCTTCACTATTCATAAAAAATTGACGTTTTTATGAAAAATACCAAAAATTCATCCTAAGAATTATTTGATATTCTGAATTCAAAATTGATGTCTATTTTTCCAAATTCCAAACATAGTAGTGGCATTAAATAATTTTAAAATTAATTCCTGTTATAAAAAATAGCATGTTTTTATGAAATAATAACTATGAAAAGATTAATATTTGTTTATATCCAATTTCAAAGTGAAATTAATTCCAATGAAAAACATTGGATTAAATGGTAAAAATATATTCTAATTACACTTTATAACCAAAAAAGAAGATAATCCAACCATATAAATTATTGCAATAAAAAAAGTTGTTTTTAATTAAAATATAGCGTATTTTTAAAATTTATTAAAATATGAAATTTGTCAGAATAATATGAAAAATTTATCCAATGTAAATTTTTATATCCTTATTCCAAAGAAGAATTTAATTTTTTCAAATTGAACTTATAGACATGTCAAAAACAAGATTTAATGTGGGTGCGCCTTCAAATGGCGGGAAAACTGCAATTTTTAAAAAATACATATTTTACATGAAAAGTATATTTTGTTCTCATACCATATTCTAGAAAATGTGTAAGATGAATAATAATGTTATAAAATTCAAAATATAGTAAATAATATTTATAACAGCTAGTCCATAATAATATATTTACAATATATCATTGTTTAGTGAAACCCAGTATTGCGTACAACACATGCTATCGAAGAAGGACATGATTGCGTGTAATGCAAGCCAGGTCAGGGTTGCGTGTGGTGCAAGACTCCTTAATTATTTCATATAACAGAATCCAACCATATTTCATTTATACATTGAATATATATATATATATATTTACTCAATGTTGCGTAGAATAACTACTATCAAAATTGTGTGTAACATTATCCTAGAATAGTGGTGTGTATACTGAAAGCTAATACGATGTTCCATATAGCGCAATGTAATCATGGTGTAGCGTAAAACACAAGAAATCAATGAAAATAAAAAAGAATAATTCTAATAAAATATCAGGTTGTTACAATATTTTCATCTAATTTTATTATATCCTAAAAATATATTATGAATTGGTTTAAAATTATAATTGGTTCCATTATAAATCAATAAAATAATTTATTTCATTGTAATACTATTCACATAGAAATAATATATAAAAACATTACAATCTTTTGAATTATTATCTTTAATACCCAAGTTTTTCATTTTGTCTGTGGGATTAATTTTAAATATAGTTTTACTAATTATGTTAATTGAATTTGGTAAAATGGATTCCATATTTATAATAATAAGTTTAGAATTAATTTTTAAGGTTAATTTAATTTTTTATTCATAAAAAATTTCCCATGGTACAACAATTATTTGCCACAGTATTGGTAAAAATAAAATAGGTTAAAGTTAAAAGGGGGTAGGATTAAAATGCCAAAAAATACAGAATTTAATTATTATTTTAGATATTTATTAACCATAATCAGACTCTAAAATATTAATTTTCATCAAAAGTACTATAAATTAATTCCACATCAATGAGGTTGGCTTAAAATATAAAATTATCGTTATTTTTACCACTTAAACCCACCTATCCTAAAGTATTAATACCACCCTATCTACCCCATTTAGACTAAAAATATTTTACTATCCTAAAATATATACCATAAGATATCTTCATCACTCTCACAACATCCAAGTGCTTATTTTCTCATGAAAATACAAATCATGGATCCATTAATAAGAGATCTAAATGAATTCCACCGAAGAAGAGACAATATTCATTAAAAAGATTTTTTTTCTACGCCACTTAAATTATACTTTTATATTTATAATATAATAAAATAATTATATTAAATATTATGAGGTAATATTATTAAATTTTTATTACCTACAACTTAACACACTTCAATCATATAAGATACACAATCATCATTCTTGTGTACGATATACTACCCCTCGTGAACCGATGTCGTTTTTTCTTACATTACATGCATTCTATATAAGTAATAATAATGGTTTTATAGATTATATATAATATATATGATATTTATAATTTTATTATGATTTTGGACATATTATATAACACATAAATTCATTCATTCCATTTTTTGGAATAAGATAACATCTTTTGGGGACCTGCGGACTACCATGTCCTCAATGCGATGTGATTCATTTACACATTACATAGAATGTATTAATGATGGGTTTAATAAAGATAAATTTTATATATGAAATAAATATCATTCTTTAATTATAATATTCAAATATATCATTTACTTTTATTTCATTCAATATAATAACAAAATTGAATAAACATTCATGCGTACGTATGACGCACCATCTCCCTGAATGATGTATTCATTTCCTATAACTAAATTTTATGGATTGTCAGAAATATAATATAATGAATATATATGATAAGTATAACATGTTTAACATTTTTATATTATTAAATCATTATCTATGTAATATGAATAATAAATAACTTGTCAAAAAATGAAGAAAAACCAATCAGTTATTAATCAAAATAATGAAAGTATTGAGAGATTATTAAATAAAAAGTAATAATATGTTATAGAAGGATAATACAAGATATAATAAATATTTTTATTTTTATTTAATATGTTAATAACATGACTAAAACAATATTCATGAGGTTAAATAATGTTTGACCTAAAACTAGTGTATGGAAATGGTTTTTCATCTCACATTTTCTTCTATAAGATATATGCCTTATTCAGAAATTATTTATTCGGTGTGGTGTCTATGCTCCCTTTTGATATATAATATCATGAATCAAATTATATTAATATTATTAAATGTTTCAATTGATAATCATTAATTTTATGGGATATATGATTCGACTTATTATAATGTGGAAAGGGAATTCCCAACCCAATTTTCATTCATTAGGTTAACCTTAAAATTTAATTATAATGTTGTGATATGATTATGTGTGGGATGAATTTTAATTATCTTATGTTTTATTTACACTTTTTATGTGGATTTATAGCGAATTCACTTAAATGATTATTATTTTCAATGATTTCTTCAATGATATGATATTTATATGTAAGTTTCTTGTAAAAATTATCTTTTAAAAATTTACCTTAAAAAACAATTTTCATCCTTGTAGATTTTTTTAAAAAATTGTTCCCAAAATAATTTTTTTATGAAATATAAATTTTTAAATACAATTTTATACATGTTTTACTTTTAAAAAACAGTTTTCAATGAATATTTTCATTTTTTCTAAGAGAGTTTCCTTATTAATTTTTCGATGAAAATAAAAAAGAAATATTTTTTACATATAAGTTATAAGAGGATTTTTATGAAATAATGATTCTATAATTCCATAAAGATTAATTTGAAATATTTTAATTTTAATTGTAAAATAAAATATTTTCTTTTATAATTTCACATTTAAAAAATATTTTAAAAAAATTTATATTTTCCTCATGGATTATTTCAAGTGGTCTTTCAAAATAACTTTCCATATAAGATAATATTATTTTATGTTACAAATTATTTATTTGGGATATTATTCTAGGATAATATACTCATTATTTTTATGGTTGATTTATGTTTATGATGCACTGGTGTATAAGAATACTGTTTCTTTTCCATGAGTTGTGTTACAATAAAATGTTCAAGAAGCACATTTCTTAACATGAGTTCTAATGTGATAAATTATTTATATTCCTATGTAAAGTGTATGCATTATATTTATTGTGTGATGGGTGGTACTGAAAAAACCCTCCAATGATTTGGGAAATGATGGGTAACTCACGAGTCATAATGTTTTGCATGAACCAGATTACTTGTTCAAAAATATTATGCGTGATCCTGATTACATGTTCACAATGTTATGCTTGAAAATGATTTCATATTCATAATATTATACTTGGATATGTATTTCATGTCCAGTTGTTTATGAATGGTCCTGGTTTCATATCTATAAGTTTATTTAAGGTCATGATTTTACTTCCACAACCCACAATGTGCACCTGTTTTTATTTATATATGTTCAAAAAGATATAATTATATGTGTATGAAATAATTACATGTATTTTTCCAATTTTTTTATCTTATGATTCATGACATATAAACTTCTATGACTTTTTCTATTACACAATATTTTTATCATTTATATAAATTGTGTAATTTGAAAATGTTATTTTCATACTCTAATACCATTATGTTTATGATATGATTCATATATCTTGTGTTTACCCTTACGGAGCATTTGGGATCACATTTTTCTTATATTTATTTTCGCATGGATATGAAGAAAAGTATTATGTTCGACATGTCGAAATGGGTTCTTAATATGAAGGAATAAGTGGGAGATACTGTATACATCTTATGGACTTGTTGCTTTTGTTTCCATGATTCCAAAGACATTAAACCTATAGGATTCTTACATGTATTTTTTGTAATATAATATTAATTTATTTAGATATAATTTCTACATATGAAAAGAGTGGGTCAATATACGATAGTCTATATTTAGGCATGAGTGATGCATTATTTCACATAGAATGATAAGAAGATATAGAATAGTTTATAATTTCAAAATTATAATAATATTAAAAACATTATATTAATTAATTATTTACCCATTTCAGCTCTATCAAATGTAGTTATGAAAAATGGATCATGTTGATTATGGAGGCGGTGGTCCACACACACCACAAGTAAAATTTTAATTTTATGAATGGTTGGGAGGAAGTTAAAAAATGGTTATGCTATAAAAATTATAATATTTTAGTATACTTATGATTCATGTTGTTATTTACACAAGGATATATTAGAATTATAGGAGGTGTAAAAAGAAGGAAAATAATATAATTGAAAAAGGGGTAGTTGAGAATTTTACCTTTCTCCGGGGAACGTCTTCTTTTAAAAATAGATGACTGATTAGGGAGGTGGTATTTTGAGAATACTGGAACTTCTATTAGGTTTCATTGATCTTTGGGGAGTTGTTTGGGTATTATTGGTAGAATATAAGAGGCATGGCATTGTATGAAATGTGAGGTAGTGAAGGTTAATTTTAAGTAAAAAATGAAATTTTCAAAAATACTCTTTACTTTACATTAATGTCATGAAACAATTAATGGTAAATGTCTCTAAAAAATAAAGTAATAAAATTTGTTACATGTAAAGGTATTTAATATTTTTTATTATTCATTTTAGAGACAACTTTAAATATATTTTAGGCTTTTATCATTACTTTTATCTTTTTACACAATTATAATTTACCATGGTTACTCATTTTATCCTTAATGAATTATTTTAATGATTATAAATAAATTTTACCTTATATCATAATAGAAAATTTTTATTTAAAATATAACATTCATTATACCAAAAAATAATTCTAATGGTGAGAAAAACTAATTTTTTAAACTAGTCTACATAAAATTTATGTGTACAATAAAATTATCATTTTTCAATTTTTTTGACCGAAACTCTTTTATTATAATATATATTAATATTTATGTTTATCTAAAAGAAATATTCAAACTTTTTTTTACCAAATTAATAATTAATTAAAAGAAAATACCAAAAAATAGTATTTATCAGAAAATAATACTTCAGTCCATCAAATGTTAATAATTTATTTCAAAATTTAACATAATATTATTTAAATGTATATATTTTATTCTAAAGTACATATTTGAACAAATAATGGGTCTTATAGACTTTTTGGTCTTTATTATATTATGAAAAATTAATAAAATTTATAGTTTTTTGTGAGAAAATATTTCTCATTATTCACAAAAAACCTAAATTATTTAAGAAAAATATTAAAAATTAAAATTATTATTATTTTGAAATTAAATATGTGGAAAATATTTAATTTTTATAATCATGATGTTAAATAATTAATAAATTTAACTTGTAAATAAAATTTCATAACATAAAAGAAAAACTTATTTTTTAGAAAAATGTGGTTTGTATACATGATGTGTTTTGAATATTAGTTAATATAAACATATAATATAAATTATTTCATTATATATTTACATATACTATAATAATATTATAAAAGTGTTTAGTTTAATATATTTTGTAAAAATACAAAAAAAAAAATTTAAAAACACTAGTCAGATAATGATAAATCCTTTTAATATTTAATCATATTAAATATTCATCCTCTTAATTTATGAAATTTTAGTTAAGAAACCTTTTCATATTTTATAAATGTTTTATGATTTGGATAAATTTCATAATAATAATAATCTGATATGAAAAAGATCATTTTTTTTCAATGTTGAATGTGGTGAATGTTATTGAACATAGTATTAATTTAGATAAAAATATATTGCATAATATGAGTTTTTTACCTATTCCCCCTTTAATAAATTATGACATTATAATTTTAATTATCAAATCCTATTGATGATATCAAAGGGTATTTGAAAGATATTCATGACACCAGATATAATTCATTACTTAGGAAATATATAATTTTCATCATATTAGGTTTACACCTAATATTCATCTGTCTCTCCAAACATTTGAGACATGAGTTAATTATTATTTGGTCTCTAGAACATCATTATATAGTTTTCTTCTAGTAGTGTTTGTATTCCTCTTTAAATTGATATAATATTATAACATGACAAGAAATATGATTTCATTATTTCAAAAAACAAAAATTATTTTGTATATATAAAAAGAATCCATTTCAAAAAATATCATTAATTTTATCTAAAGAATATATAATGTGATTTTCATAAGGAACATTACCATAATCATAAACATGGGAAAAAATAATCACATAACTTGATTTTTTTATTCTATAATAAATTATATAAACATTTAAGTGGTGATTTTATGCTCTTATAAAACAACCAATATATACTAGACTAACTATACTAGAACCTAATAGCACATTTAGAAATATGGTGTAGATGATTTGTGTACCTTGGTCCAATTAATTATCTATATCCACATCAATAGTTGATTTTCATAAGAATTCACTTATTCTATTAGTTGAGCGGGATACTATGGTTTATAATTATTTTTATACAATGGATTAGGGTATCAGATTTTATGGTTCCTAATGTACTTACATATAAAAAATTTCACATTATTTCCATATATATAGTCAATTGGATTCCTCTCCGCAACTCAACAGTCATGAGCATATTAGCTAATACATCCATTCATAAAATATTTTTTAATTCATTAGATATATTCCCTTGGATTTTGTCCAAAATTATTTACATGGAAAAAGTTGAATCTTCAATCAATATTGGTATTTATCTCAAAACATCCATGAAACATAAACATTGTCTTCATTGGTGATTCTGGGATATTGTTATGATGTTGGTTTTAAATCATTACTCATTATATATGGATAAGCATGACCATAAGATATGTAACAGAAAATTCAATAAAATTTGGTAAAATATTTTTACAATAATTGCATTAGTCATTTATCTCAATGTCAATTCAGTTCTTCTAGGCATCAGCATTTACTTTAAAAAATGAAATTTTAGTTATGAGAATACATAAATTAATAAATGTTAAATAAAACCTATAAGTTTAGAAGGAAAAAATAAATAATTAAATGTATATCTTAACATGTTGATATCTAGGTTTTAATCTAGTTCTTCCATAATAATTTTACTATTAGGATATCTAACTTAAATATATTTAAATCCATCATAAAAGATCAAAAATAGTTTATGAATTACAAAATAGTATCCCTAGGGAGAGCCTAGCTAGGTGTGTAGTCCTGGAGCCACTAAACATGAACTGAGTGAAGATCAATTTGATACTAAACCAACCTCATTAATGGTTGTTATCCTTAGATTTATCTATGATATATCACCTACAAATTTCCAATATCTATATGATGGTGTAATTAACAGGAAACCACACAATATCAACTTTATCAAAACCCCAAGATATTCCCCAAGACATAGAATAATCCCTATGTATTTCAATGTTTTTAACTCATCCTAATCCCTATAAATAACTAAAATAATCCTAAAAAATAACTATTCCAAATTCTGATACCGTATGAAGAACCCAAGACCCACACTCGCAGATTAGGGGCTGAAAAAACATTCATTATACACTAGATTTGATTTATATAAATCTATACACATATTTATTTCACACAATATCCAAAATATAAAATAAAAATATCATAAATAGTCATGAAATCCAAATATTGGAAGGTTTAGTGTCATTGATTAATAGATATAAAAGGAACTTATTTTACAATACCTATGAACATTTCCCCATAATTGAACCACACTAGACACGCTTCTAGACTCTTCATAAGTGATATCCATCTTCATAACATGGGGAATGGAATTATAAAAAACGTTTTATCTTAAATTATCAATAAAGGTTAAAATAATCAACATATAATCAAGGATTAAATCATTATCAAATGATAAAAAAATATTATGGGAGAGATATTTTATTTATAGGAACATGGAATAATAACATCTGTTCACAAGGCACAACAAAACGACCTATAGTCTCGATTGATAAATCACTTGCCATAGAATAGAAGGGTATACACATAAAACAATAAATATTATCCATGGGAGAATAAAATAAACATATGAAATAAAATTGAGTCATAAGTTAAAAAATATTAAACCACAACTTACCAGAGCATGAATTTATACTCAAGTATCAGAACATAGTAGGCTTAGAAGAACAAACCATATATCATCTTGGGCCCGTGATAACAACCCATGTACCCTCTTGGGATTGGGATACTACATATATACCCTATTGGACATTGGATAATATCTCTATAACATCATAAGAATATTCTATACCATCTTTGTTTTGGGTTACTACACAAATTCCCTCTTAGGCTTGGGATACCACCATTATACCCTCTTAGGATTGATCAACCACTATTGTACCCCCTTGGGATTGGGTTAAAAACTTATTTGCACTCTTTGGTATGGTTTAAAAACCAATTTATCCTCTATATATTTGGATACTACCCATATACCATTTTTTATATCATGACATATAATACTTCATCAAATACATTGAAGGCAGATATAAGATCCCAACCATCCCTAATAATAATTCAAAAAAATTTATTATCTAAGTACATGGAAGTATTACTATTTGAAACATAACATAACTAACCCATTTAAAATATATTAGTTTCATGAAATGTTTCATTAATAATTTCATAATATATCCAGATAAATACAATGGATGGTGGTATAAGGACATATCCCTAGTGTAATGTGTGGAGAATTAAGGAGGCTGACATGGATGAAAGAAATACCATTCCTGGTCATTGGTTAAATCAAATTTTAAAAAGATAAAATAACACTTTTAATATTAAAATAATTATAAAATAGGATTAAATGGAAAACCGTATTCAAAAAATGAATTGAAGCTTCATTAAAAATAATGGTTGTAATAGTGAATAAATGTATTCACATGGAAAATCATAAAAATGGTATTTTAGAACACATATATAACATTATCATAAAAGGTTAAAGTTATGAGCATCATTGAAAAACAAATTTCAAAAATTTTGCAAGAAAACCTTTGAAAATATTTATTTCTTAAAAATAACCTTCAAAAATGTATCCTTAAAAAATATATAAAAACAATGTCAAGGAAATGGGGAGTGGAAGATAAAAAAATGATCACGGAACTAAGACCATTTTAATATATAAAATACCTTTGTTGAAATTTACCATAATAAAGAGAGTAAGAAAAAATCATTTTTAAAACTAAATTATTTAAATATGAAGTTCCTATGAGATAAATAATAATTGGGTTTCTAAATATAAATGAAAACATTGGAAGAAATAGAAAACCAAGACATGAATAAACATGAATGTATTGGGAAAGTGTGGGAATGATTCTAAAAATCATAAACTTTTATGTAGAAAAAGTCCATAAATGAAAATACATTGAAAATTAATAGGGAAGGAAATATTATATCATTTTATAATAGAATAAAACCATATTATATTACCAATATTAATGAGAAATCCTTAGGAGTTAAGAAAATTAGTTGAGTTAAGAAAAAAACCTTAAAACTTCGTTATCATTCAAATATAAAATCCATGAAATGTATAACATTAGATATTTTGAAAAATTCCATTATTTTCACATATAAGTTTATAAAAATTCTTTCAAGGTATGTCTATGCACCTTGAATAATTAAACAAGTGGTGGATGTGACATGTGTGTCAAAGAAATAAAAATGGGATGATATACCCTTACGACATAAGAATCATTGTAATGAAAAAACCCATGAAAGATATAGGTTGATATTAAACATAATATACCATAAATAAAAGATAATTTATGATATTATATAAAAATAATAATTATAAACACCAATATATAGGAAACTAGGTGCATAAATTAAAACAGGTCTTAATGAAACGAAATTGAGATAAAACACCATTAACATTAATCCAGATCAATCGAACATTATATAACATCCCATATATGTAAATTACCAATTTCATAACCTTATTAATATCTAGAATATTTTATTAACTTCATTTATAATCATTCATTATGAATATGTTGGTTAGTAATATTTTATTTTCATCATCATTCGTTATTATCTTCACTTGATTGTTTAACACTTGTTTCATAATGGAATCATTGATTCTTATTTATATATTAAGGATAATAATTATGATGACATTATATTTAGAGTAGAATACATTTGTTATAATAATTTATACTATTTTAATTTCATTTCATTGGTATTTATGTTATGATTCTCGATGATGAAGTCAGTTACCACTTAGTTTTATTAAAATATAACAAAAAAAGCGTGGTAAAAAAATTATAAGTTAAATATAATTTTAACCATAAAATAACCATAGAAAATAATAATTAATTTATATCAACAAAAGTATTTAAATTTCCATAGTCATCCATTATATAAATTTTTTATATTTTTCAGGTAGATGGATAAACTAACCTAAGCATAAAGAAACTATAATCTATGGGTGAGTGCTGATAAAAAATTGAATATTTTGGAATAATATAATTATTAAATAATCATAATTATATTATATATATGTTTTTAAGGTGTAGAATTAAATTTTATTATATTTCTATTATTAATAAAATACTAGATGAAAAACGGAATTTGTCACTTTTGTAGATGTAGTAGCTCGTACCTAAACATGAGAAATATGTTTGTTTACAAAGAACAAGATCAATATAGGGAATAGATTATAATTTAAAAGTAATAACATTGTTTTAAATACCATATTAATCCATTAAATTACCCTTTTGACCATTAATGAAGGGAAATTATTAAAAATTGATCATGTCTCAAAAGAAGGTGGTAGTCTACATGTAACACAAGTGACATTTAAATTTATTGAAAGGTTTGAAGAAAGGAAGAAAATTGTTATCAAATAAAAATAACCATATTTAAGAATACTTGTGATTTCTATGTAATTATTTAAATATAGGTATATTAGATTCAGAAAAGGTAGAAGAAGTAAAATAAATGAAATATAAATGGTGTAATTGAGAATTTTTCCCTACTCATTGGAATAGATCATTTGAAAATATGATTTTGGATTTGGGATCTGGTATTTTGAGAATAATAGAAAATATAGGATGTTTATAGTAATTTTGGGGTGTTATTTTTTGATGTGTTTGATTTAATATAAGTGGTATCGATTGTTAAGAAATGTCTTATTGTGATGAATCCATTTAGATGTTACTAAAATGGATTTTTTTGTAAATACTCATTAATTTATAATAACTAGTACTTACCCATGCATTCACATGACAATATGTTTAATGCTTATTTTCAAGAAGACAAAACTATATTTCAAGGAAAATAATGAACATGAATATTGTATATATATAAAAAATGTGATACTTAATATTGAACTATAATTGGACAAAATATAATAAATGAAAACATAGGAAAATAATAAAAAGAAAATAACATTGGAGAATGTGTATGAGAATATTGGAAACAATTTGGAGAATATATAAGGAAAACATAAGTATACCAATAATATAAAAAATAATCCATACAAATGAATGAGGAATATAAGGAAAACATATCAGAGAATATACAAGGAAAATAAAATGATTTGAAAACATAGATAACATATAAGATAATATATAAAAAATGAAAACATACAGTCAAATTGACACTTTAATATAGTAGATAACATTTAATTGAAAATAAAAAGGAAATTTTGGAAAAAATGAAATGAAAGTAAATGAAAACATAAAAGAATAAGGAAAATAAAATAGGTCATGATATAGAAAAAAAATAAGTATTCAACTTCAAATACATGAATAAAAGAACAAATGGACGTTAATTATAAAAGTACATTCAAAACAAACATGAATGAAATAAAATTAGGTTTAATATCACTTAAATATTATGACAATAAAATGAAATAAATATTATACTGCATTAGTATATACAAAATAAAATTCCAATGGACATGAATGAAAAGAACATTAAAATAGACATTTAATTTTCAAAACATATAACATAAGTATTATTGTCAGTGAGTAATTGTGTCACTCTGTACAAATATGAAACTTCAAATGACTGAATGAATTTTCTACATAGACTAAAATGTTTAAAATAAGAGAAAATAAAATTGCAGATTTAAAAAAATGAATGATAACATAAAAAAATTAATTAGAATCCAAAATAAAAGAAGTTGAAATTTACCTTTTGAAGCCTGTAATGAAAACTGGAAACAACAAGAAAACCCTTTACAACATCCACTTATTCATGTATTCCAAAAATTACAGTTCTTGAATCCATCAATAAAAATACCTCATATTCATCTCGAGGAATCCTAACAATCAATTAAATAAGCACTATCCAGCCAGTTGTCCATGTTGATCAAATGAAGATTCAACTAAGAATTATTATATGAAACATAATTTTAAATCATTATATCAGTTATGCTTTAATATAATTTCTTACATGAGACTGTATAAAAAACCTAAAATTCCTATAGAACACCATTCAAGAGTAGGATAAAAAATATTCTAATAAGAAATATGAAAATGTTAGATGAAGGATAAACCATCTATAAGCACTTTTTAATATGAGTAGAGGAATATGAAAACAAATTAAGTTAAGGTTACATCTATATATTATACATAGTATCACATTCAATTTGTGTCGAGACATTCTTCATAATCCAATCACGAACTTCAATGTGCACCGCCTGAGCCGATTGTTGTGTGGCTACTTTACTCGTTCCAATATCCCACACTGGTTCATATGCCATGATTATATCATCCCAGATAGAAACAACATCTCCCAACTCACAGACTACAAAAAATAAATTATCAGAACTATGTTATCAATGTATGATATTGATAAGTGATAAATAAAAGAGGCAGGAAAGCTTTTCCTATGAAGGATTTCATCTACATAAAGCAGAAATTTGTTGTCTGGCCCTCTTCTAATTCTTCCAAACTCTTCGAAATGTAAGAAATTATCTTCATACCTTGGTTCATGGCATACAAATCTTTCTTACCAATATAATGAAATAAAATAAATTCAGAGGCAGAGTTTTTTGTTTTCTAATGCCAAAAAAACGCATAGCTAAGATATTAAAAAAAATACAGAACATAGAAAAAAAATCATAAGATTATGATAATAAATAATGATCATTATCTCTAGATATTATCCAAATAAAACAAATGTAAATGTAAAAATGAAACACCATTTTAGAGTTTTAAATAGTGTATACTCAGAGTTAACAATTTCCATTCACCTATAGATGAATTCAAATATTGAAAACCCTCTACCTTAAAAGGGGAAAGTAATTATAGGAAAAAAAATTATAAGGATAATCGAATACCTTCTAATGAAAGAAATGCCTTTCAATCATTCACTTCAGTTTTTTTGTAGTAGTTATCCTTGAAACAGGAATGCAACTCAATTTCAGAGCTCAGTGATGTTATAGACTCTGGGTACATTACAACCTTCGGTAGCACCACATTATCGGCGTCAAAATATAGAAAATAGTTTTTCAAAATGAAAGAAAGACTTTAATTAATATGTTTCAAATTAAAGTGATAAACTTGTATAAACGATATCAAACTTTCATTCTAAAAAATTACTCAAAGAATGTATTTAGCTATAAAAAATTATTTGGATTAATAAATTTACAATAGAATGCATATTGACACCCGGAGAAATTCACAAAAACAACAGAACATTTAGTGAACTATATTTAGATATAGAAATAATCCTAAAGATATTTGAGTAGAACAGAAACCAGAAAATTTGTTCAAAAGAACCATGCAATGATTAATGGAGCTAGTGAAATTCACTACTACAAAAAAATATATGTCGAATAGTTCATTTTTGATGATAAAGAAAAAAACATAATTATAGTCCCGGTAAAGAACTGATTCCATCCGAGTATTGTATTGTACAATAATGAAATGAATAATATAGTTATAGAAGTGAGAAATAAATATATACCTGATTAGATGTGGTAGTTGAAGATGTAAGAACTGATGTGGCTACATTGCATAGGACAGATGAAGTGTTAGGGATATCCTCTTCCTAAATCACTAGTGTGAAACAATGATGACAATAATGTAGAATATGGTATTTATTAATGCATAAAATTTTATTTAGTGGACATAATATGTTCTTGATAAGTACAAAATTTGTTAATTATGAATAGGAAAATGTAACTATGTAATACATAATATTTTATTTATTAATGCAGAATATGTTATTAGTTGTACAGAATATATTTTTTATTTGTGCAGATTTTGATATTTATAAACATGAAAAAGTATCGAGGTCATGCATAATATATTATTTATAGACATAAAAACATACCTACGTAGTGAAAATTCAATTATTAAATAAAGAAGAAGAAGTTAATAGCTGTAAAGAAATTGTACCTATTAAGTGTTGTTCCGGAACCTATTTCTGAGTAATGTTATCAAAAGGCGTGAATTCGAAACTGGACATTGGAAGGGTGTTGTTATATGTTTTTCTTCTATATTATTTAACAGGAATAATATTTATGAGAATTTAATTGACTAAAAAATATGTGTATGTTGAACACACAAATTAAAAAACGATCAAACATCATGAAGTGAATGTAATGTGTATGTTAAGAACATCATCCAGATATAATTGTAAAAATAACTTCAAACAGTATAACGTGTGAGATTTCAGAACACAGTTTAGACCATCAATTTAAAAAGCCTAATCATGTAATAATATATGATGAGATATTACAGTGTGTTGTAATAATGGTTTAAACTTTATAATATGTATATATTGTATGTTCAAGCAATATAATGCATGACACTGGTTGATCAGGGTCAAGAGATGGCGTAAAATTTCATAGAACATAAAAATATTCTTATATTCATAGTTATATTGACACCTTAATGACAATAATCCAATGCAAATATATGATGTACCTGTCGTAGAAGATGAATGGTTGTTTTTAGTGGTTTTACATGTTGAACAGTTGATTGTAGAACTGAAATACATATGATGTAATATTGAAAATGGAGATACTAAAAGGAAAATGAGTACTGTTATGGCTTACTGTGATGAGGAGGAAATGCTTGAAGCTGTAGTAGTACAAACATTATTTGGAAGACCTTCAAACAGTATATATAATGATGATTTTTCTTTCATGAAATGATGAGATAATAATGTTATTGTTAAATATTATTATTTTTAAAGAGAGGATGCTCACAGAATGGAATGGTGTCTTGTGTGAGGATATCCATTCGGTGTCTTCTCTGGCTTGATACAGTCGTCAAAGTTGAATGATTAGAACAATCTTCATAGACTGAGAAATTAAAAAAAATTATATTTGAGGTAGATAAGATCAGTGACATGTGGATTCTTCTTCAACTTTGTTTGTTGATAAACGGTGTCGTAGGTTCAGTTGTGGATTAATTATCAAAATTAAAGGATCCAGTAATTAGTTGAGAAAAGGAAACATTTATCATGTCAGTAGGGTACATGATAGACATAGATATGTATTCTTTTTAGTTTCTTAATGAAAGGAATCCTTTATATGGTGGACATGTATAGATAATGTCACCGTCAATGGGTACAGATGATGATGGTGTGCATGTTCCTCTCTGTGTCATTCCTGGTTTAGTAAGGTGATTTGTTGTATTGATGTTTTTCCATAGATGTTGTTCCTGAGAAAGAGTATAGAACACAGATATGTGCATAGGCGGAGTGATATGTAAGATTACAGTTGCCGGTGAAGATAATACAGAGAAGACAACATGCTTGTGATTGTTTCATGAGAAATCTTCTTTGTAATCGCGACTCTCTACATATCAACGGGGATTGCATCCTAGTACTCTATTTCTGATTATATCTTTCTCAAGGAGTTGAAAATAATAAAAGCATGTATATGTAATGGAATATTTTTCAGTTATATAACGTTGATGAAAATGTGGATGGGGAGCCAACATCAAGTAGAAAATGTCCAGTTAAACAAATTCAGTTGCACAGATATGAATATTGTAAATATGAAGTCCACATAAATTAAAGTGGAATAACTGAATACAAAATGTATAAATCTACAAATACCAAATATGCAGTACACTATAATATGGTAGATAACCACATTATAAACCATGGTGATAATATATTATAAATTTATGACTAATAACTGTTTTAATACAACTAAAATATGAAAAACATTACTGTTTTAATCTACAGAAATTAGAAGGCATACCTTCTGAGGAAAATTCGAACACCTGCTAGAACTGGAATCTGAGGGTTATGAAAGAATTATGTTTAAAGAAAATGTGGATAGGGAGCCAACATTAAGTAGAATATGTCCAGCTAAACAAATACACTTGTACAGATATGAATATTGTAAATATGAAGTTCACATAAATTATACTGGAATAAATGAATAAAGAATGTATAAAGCTACAAATTCCAAATTTGCAGTATAGTATAATATGGTAGATAACATCATAATAAACCATGATTTATAAAATATTATAAATGTATGACTAATAATAGGTTTGCTGCAACTAAAGTATGAAGAACTATAGTTGTTAATTATACAGAAATTAAAAACATGCCAAGTTTAGTATAGATAATAGATATAGACAAGGAAAACCTAATTGGTCTCTCTACCCATATTCATCAAATGGTCGAACATATTCCATGTTCATTAGGAAAATATAAAATAAATCATGTGACAGTCCATCATAGGAGTAAATATTATTACCTATACTTACCATGGGGGATTCAAAAAGGAGAAAACTTCTTAAATATTGTTCTCAAAATAAGTTACCATGCCACCAAAAGTCATGTTCAATTCTCACTCTCATAGCCCTAAATTCTAAATCCAGCAAAAGAATTACAATTATAAAAATATCACACCAAACAGAGCCTTGCAAAGTATTCTCGATGCAATCTCAAATTTAAAAACGGACAATCCAATGAGTTTATACTTGATACATTACCTTGATAACATTCCCTTATTTAATACCCCTGACCTCAAGATCATACTTCCAACCTAGAATGTTATGGAGGAACCAACATATTAGTACTATTGGTTAATAGAAAAAAAAATTAGAACATTACCACTCAAAATTATCGCTTCAAACAATGTATATTATAATTCATAAAGTTCAATGATTTTTAATTTAAATATTAAGAATAAATAACAATTTATCATGTGCACCTAATAAAGTAACCATAGACTGAGTTCAGACTCTACCTTAAAAACATACCATTTTTGATACCCTTGGCCCCTAGATCAAACCTACAACAAGTCATTATAAAATGTTTTAAGTCATTTCATAACACTTTAATAAAGAAAATAAGAGAATATTTCTGCAGAAACTCAAAAGAAATAAATGTAACTAAAACTGATGATAATGATAAAATGAACTTTTCACCTTTGGATCTATGGCCTCCATAGTGATATTTTTATCCCTGTGAAAATCATGGTTTTAAATATTTATTCTATTTGTAATAAAAGTGACTTCATAAATTAAAAAGATATACCCGAAATAGACAACCAAGGTAGATCCCGTAGTAGCTTGTGGGGGAAGAAATTCGTTTAAAAATCTGGGGAAATGAAATATATTTCCTTACCCTTATATTAATCATCAAAATAAAAAAGGTCATAATATCAAAGGAATGAATTTCAAATAGTTAAATATCCAACATGATGTAGTTAATTTAATTTTAGAAAATAAGAATGATGATATTATTTTCAACGGTAAATGATTTCAAAGATGTCAAACAAATCCCTATAAATTCAATATATTACCAAACCTTTATGTTTATCATCAAAAATAAAAAAGGTCAATATATGAATGGAATTCATTACAAGTATTTATATGTCCAATAATATCCAGTTAATTTAATTTTATAGAACTTTAGTAAAATAATTATTTATAATAGTTAATGATGTCAAATATGTCAAAAGGTGCATGCTTATAAAAAATTAATGATAATTCTATCAGGAGAAGTAACAATATACGACATGGTGATTGATAATAAAACTTTGATGACAATGATATCAGGAGAATAAAAAAACAACATACCACATGGTGTATGCTAAAAAAAATTGATGACAATAATAAAATGATATTCCCACCTTTGGATCTATGACCAAAATAGTGGTATGTTTATCCCTGTGAAAAGAATGATTTAAAATATTAATACTATTTGTGATAAAAGTGACTTCTGTAATTTTTGAAAAAAGAAAAATAAATAAATGCATTGATAATAAATTACCTTGAATCTTTGTTACTATTGGATTCAAAAACTGGAGATGCTGATAAATCACCCGAAATAGAATAATAAATGAAATTTTATTAGGAACCATTATAATGATAATTCAATGTAGAATCAATACCGGCTAAAAAACAACTATGAATCATAGTGAATATTGCATTGATTAACCAGAGATGCAGATATAGAAACTTGAATTTAAGAAGAAATATATGATCATTGGGAAACATTATAATGATAATGGAATGTAGAATCAATGTACAAGTCGACAATAAAATTGCATTCTGAAGAACGTGCAACAAATAAGAAATATATAGAAAAAATGAAAAAAATAAGCAATATAGACATAACATTAAAAATTTAATAAGATTTCACATTATGAAAAAAAAATGAATAGACTTCACACTCAAATGATAACTGGATGTGAGTGTACACTTTGAAGACGATCCACCCACATTGAAGTCTAAACAGAAATTGAAATCGAAACCTAATAACCTGGATCCAAAAAAATAATTTTCATTCAACCAGATATGATTTATGCAACAACAAACCTACTTGATAAAGATGAGCTTCCAGTGTTCGATGGTCCACTTAAGCTTGGATCTGAATGCAATGTAGCATTTTACTGATTACAAAGAGTATTTTAGAAAAACCCTTGTTGTAATCAAATAATCATGTTGAAGAAAGTAAATTGAAAGAAATAAATCAATCTAGATGAAAATTGTAGGATGAATTGAGGTTTTCTGGGAGCAGCTAGTAGTGTTTATAGAGGTGGGGTTACGTAATGGATTCGATGGAAGCATGACAGAAAAGTTAATTTTTCATTATAAACCCTTTTTACGGGATGAGATGAAACCCAACAGGAATGAAGGGGAACCAAACCTGACATCAACGACATAAACAACAACCAAGAATCCACAGTCACGTTCAACCCAAAAAACAAATCCTTCAAAACTATAAAGAAAGGCCCCAACCTAGTATAATAATTCATCAAATGTACAAATCCAAATATTAATGAAGTGAAATCATTGTTCTCTGAACCTCCTCTAGAGCACCCCTTGTAGTTGAACTGGTTACAAATTCTGTTAAACGCAAACTGCCGACCCACAATGCAGACAATTCAAAATACATCATTCCACAGAAAAAAACATTCATCAATCATCACACATAAAAACTTCATAGGACCATATCCTCAATCACCAAGCCAGAGAACCGAACAGAGCCGCTCCTATGACTTTTACATCTCCTACGCAACATTAAACATCGGCAAAAAATAGTATTCCAGCTTCATCAATCAGCAAACAAAGACAAAAACAACCATGGAATCAGCATCATCCCTTAAAAGGCCCGGCCGCTGGAACCAAAGTCGAAGAACCCCACCACCCCCACGAGACCTCCTCCAATATCACAGTCATGACAGAAACCCGATGAAGAATGCATAACAAAGATCATAGAATGGAACCACTGTCACCTAGGATTTGGAGGCCGAACCTCATTCCAAGGTAGAATCTCCGGCTATCAGACACGAGCGGATGTGACCAAGAACTAATTCTCTGAGCATGGATATCATCATATCTAAACCCCGGAAGGGTCAATTCCATTATCCAAATCGTGCCAACCACTGGAAGTGGAAGAAGATGTCATGGAGGGAGGGGAACACAGTCGACAGAGGCAGCGCAAAAACACCTCCTGAGATTCCATCCTCAAAGCGTCAACACTATTCACCCGCGTCACAAAGGCCATGGAGAGCCATCCTACGACAGGAAAATGAAATAACAAGGGAATATGTAAGGGGGAGGCATCACTGGAGCTCAACGCGTTGGCGAGACTCCCCCCTCTGGGTTGAAGCTGAAGAGAAACCCTAGAATGCGAGAGGGGGTAGAAAACCACCACCGAGTAAAATATTTGATGGAAGCATGGGAAGAATGATCTGGAAGATGTTTTCTGCAGACACTCAAAGGAAATAAATGTAACTAAAATTGATGATAATGATAAAAATGACCTTTTCACCTTGGATCTATGGCCTCCATAGTGATATGATTATCCCTGTGAAAATCATGGATTGAAATATTTATTCTATTTGTGATAAAAGTGACTTCATCAATTTAAGAAGATATACCTGAAATAGACAACCAAGGTAGATCCCGTAATAGCCTATGGGGGAATAAATTAGTTTATAAATACTTGGATATGAAATATATTTCCTTACACATATGTTCATCATCAAAATAAAAAAAATGTCATAATATCAAAGGAATTCATTCCAAATAGTTATATATCCAACATGATGTAGTTAATTTAATTTTATAAAATAAGAATGATGATATTATTTTAAAGAGTAAATGATTTCAATGATCTCAAAAAAATCCCTAAAAATTCAATATCTTACCACACATTTATGTTTATCATCAAAAATAAAAAAGGTCAGTATATGAATGGAATTGATTTCAAATATTTATATATCCAACAAGATCCAGTTAATTTAATTTTATAGAACTATAGTAAAATAATTATTTACAACAGTTAATGATGTAAAATATGTGAAAAGGTGCATGTTTATAAAAAATTAATTACAATTCTATTAGGAAAAGTAACAATATACATCATAGTGCATTCTACGAAAACATTGATGACAATGATATCGGGAGAATTAAAAAACAACATACAACATGGTTCATGCTTATAAAAAATTGATGAAAATGATAAAATGACATTATCACCTTTGGATCTATGTCTAAAATAGTGGTATGTTTATCCCTGTGAAAATAATGATTTAATATATTAATACTATTTTTGATAAAGGTGACGTCTGTAATTTTTTGAAAAAGAAATAAAAATTAAATAAATGCATTTTTAAGAAATTACCTTGAATATTTGTTACTATTGCATTCAAAAACTGGAGATGCTGATAAATCAACCTAAATAGAAGAATAAATGAAATTTTATTAGCAACCATTATAATGATAATTCAACGTAGAATCAATACCGGCAGAAAAACTACTATAAATCATAGTGAATATTTCATTTAATAACTGGAGATGCAGATATAACAACTTGAATAGAAGAAGAAATGTAAGATCATTGGGAAACATTATAATGATAATGGAATTTAGAATCAATGTACAAGTCGTTAATAAAATTGCATTCGGAAGAACGTGCAACAAATAAGAAAAATGTAGAAAACATTAAAAGAATAAGCAATATAGACATAATAATAAAAATTTAATACGATTTCACATTATGAAAAAAAATGAATAGAAATCACACACAAATGATAACTTGATGTGAGTGTACATTTTGAAGACGATCCGCCCACATTGAAGTCTAAACCAAAATGGAAATCGAAACCTTAGAACCTGGATCCAAAAAAATAATTTTAATTCAACCAGATCTGATTCAAGCAACAACAAACCTACTTGATAAAGATGAGCTTCCAGCGTTCGAAGGTCCACATGAGCTTGGATCTGAATGCAATGTAGCATTTTCTTGATTATGAAGATAATTTTAGAAAAACAGTTTTTGGCATCAATGAATCATGTTGAAGAAAATAAATTGAAAGAAATAAATAAAACTAGATGAAAATTGGAGGATGAATTGAGGTTTTCTGGGAGCGGCTTGTAGTGTTGATGGAGGTGGGGTTACGTAATGGCTTCGATGGAAGCATGACTGAAAAGTGCATTTTTCATTATAAACCCTTTTTTATGGGATGAGATGAAACCCAACAAGAATGAAGGGGAACCAAAACTGACATCAATGACAAAAACAACAACCAAGCCTCCACAATCACGTTCAACCCAAAAAACAAATCCATCAAACTATAAAGCAAGGCCCCTACATAGTATAATAAACCATCAAATGTCCAAATCTGAATATCAATGAAGTGAAATCACTGTGCTATGAACTTCCTCTAGAGCACTCCTTATAGTTGAATTGGTTGTAAATTCTGTTAAATGCAAACTGCCGACCCACAATGCAGAAAATTCCACAAAAATCATTCCACAGAACAAAAAAATTCATCAATCATCACACATAAAATCTTCATAGGACCATATCCCCAATCACCAAGCCAGAGAACCGAACAGAGCCACTCCTCTGCCATCTGGGTCTCCTACGCAGCATCAAATATCAACAACAAATAGTATTCCGGCTTCATCAATCAGCAAACAAAGACAAAAAAAACCAGGGAAGCAGCATCATCCCTTCAAAGGCTTGGCCACTGGAACCAATGTCGAAGAACCCCACCACCCCCACAAGACCTCATCCATCATCACAGTCAGGGAAGAAACTCGATGAAAAATGCATACCAAATATCACATAATGGAACCACTGTCACCTAGGACTGGGAGGCTGAACCCCATGCCAAGGTAGAATCACCGGCGATTAGACCTGAGTGGATGTGACCTAGAACTGCTGCTCTATGCATGGATCTCATCAGATCTTAATTGCGAAAGGGTCAATCCCATAATCCAAATCGCGCCAACCACTGGAAGGGGAAGAAGCCATCAAGGAAGGAGGGGAACACTGCCGATGGCGGCGGCGCAAAAACACCTCCCGAGCATCCAACCTCAAAGCATCAACACTGTTCACCTGCGTCACGAAGACCACCGAGCGCCATCCTTCGAGAGGAAAAAAAGAAAGAACTAGGGATGATGGATGGGGGAGGCGTCCCTGGAGCACAACGTGTTGGCGAGACTCCCCCCTCTGGGTTGAAGATAAAGAGAAACCCAAGAATGTGAGAGGGGGTAGAAAACCACCTCCGAGTAAAATCATTGATGGATGCATGAGCAGCACTATCTGGAAGACGTTTTCTGCCAAAACTCAAAGGAAATAAATGTAACTAAAACTGATGATAATGACAAACTGACCTTTCACCTTTGGATTTATGGCCTCCATAGTGATATGTTTATCCCTGTGAAAATCATGGTTTGAAATATTTATTCTATTTGTGATAAAAGTGACTTCATCAATTTAAGAAGATATACCTAAAATAGACAACCAAGGTTGATCTCGTAGTAGCCTATTGGGGAAGAAATTTGTTTACAAATCCTGGAAATGAAATATATTTCCTTACCCTTATGTTCATCATCAAAATGAAAAAAGGTCATAATATGCAAGGAATGCATTCCAAATAGTTATATATCCAACATGATGTAGTTAATTTAATTTTATAAAATAAGGATGATGATATTATTTTCAACAGTAAATAATTTCAAAGATGTCAAACAAATCCCTAGAAATGAAATATCTTACCACACCGTTATGTTTATCATCAAAAATAAAAAAGGTTAGTATATGAAAGTAATTCATTTCAAATATTTATATATCCAACAGGATCTGGTTAATTTAATTTTATAGAACAGTAGTAAAATAATTATTTACAATTTTTAATGATGTCAAATTTATCAAAAGGTGCAAGCTTATAAAAAAATAATGACAATGCTATCAGGAGATGTACCAATATACGACATGGTGCATTTTAATAAAAAATTGATGACAATGATACCAGGAGAATTAAAAAACAACATACAACATGGTGCATGCTTATAGAAAATTGATGACAATGATAAAATGACATTCTCACCTTTGGATGTATGACCAAAATAGTGGTATGTTTATCCCTGTGAAAAGAATGATTTAAAATATTAATATTATTTGTGATAAAAGTGACTTCTGTAAGTTTTGAAAAAAGAAATAAAAATAAAATAAATGCACTGCTAAGAAATTACCTTGAATCATTGTTACTATTGCATTCAAAAACTGAGGATTCTGATAAATCAACCTAAATAGAAGAATAAATGAAATTTTATTAGGAACCATTATAATGATAATTCAATGAAGAATCAATACCAGCTGAAAAACTACTATGAATCACAGTGAATATTGCATTGAATAACCAGAGATGCAGATATAACAACCTTAATAGAAGAAGAAATGTAAGGTCATTGGGAACCATTATAATAATAATGGAATGTATAATCAATGTACAAGTGGTTAATAAAATTTCATTATGAATAACGTGAAACAAATAAGAAATATGTAGAAAACAATAAAAGAATAAGAAATATAGACATAACATTAAAAATTTTATAAGATTTCACATTATGAAAAAAATGAATAGACTTCACACTCAAAGGATAACTGGATGTGAATGTACATTTTGAAGACGATCCGCCCACATTGAAGTCTAAACCGAAATTGAAATCAAAAGCTAAGAACTTGGATGAAAATAAATAATTTTCACTCAGCCAGATCTGAATCAAGAAACAACAATCCTACTTGATAAAGATGAGCTTCCAGCGTTCAAAGGTCCACTTGAGGTTGGATCTGAATGAAATGTAGCATTTTATTGATTATAAAGAGGATTTTAGAAAAACCCTTCTTTGCATCAGCGAATCATGTTGATGAAAATAAATTGAAATAAATAAATCAAACTAGTTGAAAATTGGAGGATGAATTGAGGTTTTCTGGGAGTGGCTTGTAGTGTTGATGGAGGTGGGGTTATGTAATGGCTTCGATGGAAGCATGACTAAAAAGATAATTTTTCATTATAAAGCATTTTTAAGGGATGAGTTGAATCCCAACAGGAATGAAGGGGAACCAAGCCTGACATCAATGACATAAATAGCAACCAAGCCTCCACAATGACGTTCAACCCAAAAAACAACTCTTTAAAAACTATAAAGCAAGGCCCCTATCTAGTATAATAAATCATCAAATTACTAAATCCGAATATCAATGAAGTGAAATAACTCTGATCTGAACCTCCACTAGAGCACCCATTGTAGTTGAACTGGTTTCAAATTCTGTTAGACGTAAACTGCCGACCCACAGTGCAGAAAATTCCACAAACATCATTCCACAGAAAAAAATTCATCAATCTTCACACATAAAAACTTCATAGGACCATATCCTTAATCACCAAGCCAGATAACTAAACAAAGCCTCTCATGTACCTTCTTCATCTCCTATGCAGCATCAAACATCAGCAACAAATAGTATTCCAGCTTTATCAATCAGCAATCAAGGACAAAAACAACCAGGAAAGCAACATTATCCCTTCAAAGGCCCGGCCGTTGGAACCAAAGTCGAAGAACCCCGCCACCCCCACGAGACCTCATCCAACATCACAGTCATGACCGAAACTCGATGAAGAATGCATACCAAAGATCATATAATGGAACCACTGTCACCTAGGATTGGGAGGCCGAACCCCGTGCCAAGGTAGAATCGCCGTCGATTAGACCCGAGGAGATGAGACCTAGAACTGCTGCTCTGATCATGGATCTCATCAGATATGAACCGTGGAAGGGTCAATTCCATAATCCAAATCACGCCAACCGCTGGAAGTGGAAGAATCCGTCATGGAGGGAGGGGAACACCGCCGACGGTGGTGGCGCAAAAACACCTCCCGAGCTTCCAACCTCAAAGCGTCAACACTATTAACCTACATCACGAAGACCATCGAGCGCCAACCTGTGAGAGGAAAAAGAAATAATAAGGGAAGATGGAAGGGGGAGGAGTCACCAGAGCTCAACACATGGGCGAGCCTCCCCCTCTAGGTTGAAGTTGAAGAGAAACCCTAGAATGCGAGAAGGTGTATAAAACCGCCGCCGAGTAAAATCTCCGATGGAAGCATGAGCAGCACGATCTGGAAGATGTTTTTTGCAATGGAGATACAGATTATGGAGGAATCATCCGACGAAGATGGATGGTGTTGAGGGTTTTCTAGAAGGTTGAGTGGTGGAGGTAAAGCGTGATAGAAGAAATTCGCGTCTAGGGTAGGATAATTAGGTTGGTGGAATTATGTTTGGAGCAGATGAGTGGAGCGGAGCGATGTGACAGTGACAGGTGTCCTGAAAAATTCTTGCTTTAGTATATATATAGATTTCATAACATTATTCAAGGTACATGAATCCAAAATGGGAAATAATTGCATTTGGTAAATGTTATGAACTATATTCTTATCAATAATTAATTTTTTTAGAAAACATTTGATTTATTTTTGGATTTTCCTTTTACTTTTAACATAATACCGAAATTTACTTTTACTATAGTAAATCATTTTTAACCTTTATAATTAATTTTAATGACTAAAATTAAAATTATACATGTCAATTAATTTAAAATTTAGCATTTAAAATATAATATTAATTTAATCTAATTAAATTTCAAAATGGGATGAAAATATATTTTTAAATAACACATAATTTTTAGAAAATATAAAAAAATTATTTTTATTCTTAAAATTTATTTATACAATAAAATTATAATTATTTTTAATTTTTGTAACATAAATTTTTCTTTTTAGAATAAATTTATATTTACATGCCTTCTAAATAAGAATAGAAAAATATTTACAAACATAATATTTAATTAAAAGAAAATAGAAAACTAGTTATTATTGGGAAATATTACTAAAGTCTATAAAATGGCGACCATAGGTTATCAAAATTCAACACATTATTTTTTAAATTTTATCTTTACTTCTAAAAAAATTTGACCAGTTAAATGGTTTTATACAGGACCACCCAAACATTTTAAAAGAATAAAATATATTTGATAACTTATACTACATGCACCACTAAGATTGGAAGTGAATATAACACATGAAGACATTACAATATATATTTTTTAAATAAATGTAATCTATTCAATATTTTTCATTATACACAACCCAAAAAAAAAAATCGGTTCGATAGCGTATACGATATGGAACACCAAGCTTAAATGACCTAAAAAATATATAACTATTATAAACAGGATTTTAAATTGTTATGTATGAATATTATTAACTAATTTATGATATATATATATAAATTTCTTACTAGATATAAATTATTGATAAAGGTTATGTAAATATTCAATCAAGGTGTTAAAATAAATAGATAAAGGTCAGAATAACCTAAAAACAAGTCTCAAATATATTGGTTTGAAATATTTATTCCTTATTATGTCAAATTCTTGATAATGGTCCATTATGGAGACTTTATTCATTTGAAAAATCTGGGTACACCTTTCTCTATTCAGAAATCACAAGTGTGCCACTCACCTCAATTATAAAAGGCCACCCTTCTCTTCACACCATCAAAGCCCATTGGATCATAAAATAACATCCCAAATGTCTTAACTAAATACACCATCCATATGTTATATCCATTATTTTTACCATAATTCCATCATAAGAAGGATATTTGGGCTTACCTGAGGAGGTTGTCAAAAGTAGAGGTATTGTGCTTAACTGAGCTATTTATTTTATTTCTTATTACACCACTATAAAATATTATAAAATTATAATTATATAATTAAATATTTCATCCATATACATTAAATTTATTATGTTAATGTAAAAATATAAATCTATCTTCTTTACTATAAAATGGGACACAAAATCAGCATCCTTGTGTATGACAGACTACTACCTTGCTAACCGATTCCATTTATATTCCATCATCATCTCTCAAGGATTTTTATAAGGATTTATTAAAGTATATATATGATTTTTGTGACATATTTATACTTATTGATTTATTACATCAAATATACCATATTATACTTTCCATTTCATTGGTGATATGATAACATCGTTCGTGTGTACGGTGGGTTACCGTCTCGTGACGCGATGCGATTTTTTTCATTAATTAATTAAATAAAAGGTAATATAGATGAAATTAATGAATATTTGTGATATAAATGAAATTATTATTATATTGATAACATATTTATCATTATTAAATGATATAATATAATTATATTTCTTACACTGAAAAATGATAACATTGTTTGTGCATACGTGTGGACTACCGTCTCCATGAAGTGATGCAACTCTTTTTTCCTCACCAAACACATGAATAGTATATATAAGTATATTTCATGAAATAATATGTTAGTTATGGTATTATAATAAATATTTAGAGATAAAATATTTTTTATATCTTTCTATAACGATGATTTAAAAATGGAAACATTACTCATGTGTATGTACGACTTACTGTCAAAGTGATTATAACATTGTTCATTTTGTATAAACATATTGCATGAATATTTTTATAAGTAAAATATGTTTAAAAATGTGATAAATATTTCATTAATATTGTTTTATATATGTTTTAAAAATTAACTATTTGACCATGCTCAACACATTGAATCCAATTTGAAACAATAAACCAAATATCCTTAAACACCTGATGTGGACATAACAGATTATGTATTTAAATATGTCATTATAAATAAAATTAATAAATGATTTAAGTATATGGTATTATATAAATAAAATTTTATTTATAAATAAAAATAATTAATATATGTTCATTATACTGGAGGTTTTAAAACGTTTCAAGAATGTTATACTGGAGGTATGGGTTTCTCATCTCAAATTTTATTTGCATGAGACATATGTAATATTCACCACTTTTTTTTATTGTGTGGTGTATGTACTTCCACATTTAATTAGAATATCATGAATACATCACACATAATGGTATTTTACATATTAATTGGAATTATTTATTCAGTGAGTAATCGACAAGAATGTTACCAAGTGGTAAATAATTTCATAAATAATTTTATTTTAATTAGGACATATTACTTCTTCATTTTAGTTGATATTATATGATTATGTTTTTAACTAATTTTTATTACATTTTTTTATTTATAATTTTTTATTTGGATAAATTTTTGTTAAAAATAATAGACTCATTGATTAATTATCAAATTCTGTGGTATGGTTTTTGGTAACAGTTAATCATCTCAAATTATCCTTCTTTGAGACATATATTTATGATATGAAACTCTATTCATTTGTGAGGTGTATATACATACGTTTAAAATTTTATATTATGATAATACTTATGTTCATGATATTTAATGTATCAATTGATGTAATAATCAAATAGGGATTATGATTGATAAGTTTCCAAAGTGGCGCTGGATTTTGATAGAATCTCATTACTTTTTAGATTTTTTATGTTCAAGGTTCCATTGAGGAAATTATATGTTAAAATTTTGTTAAACCACATATATTTCAATTCCATATGTTATGAATGTGTTAAAAATGTTTTACATTCAATTCAATCCTTAATAATTGAACACATACAGCGAAATTCATTTATATGTGATACAAATCAAGTATTTTCATTTATATTGGGTATCATTCACATATATATCCTTGATTTCTATAACGTATTTTAAAAAATATTTTCTAAAAATAAATTATTTCGTAATTACATTTTACATGATATTTTACCTTCTTTTAAGACTTTTTAATGAAAAATTCTTACCATTTCCCAAATAGATAACTTTGACTCCCCTTTTAAAAATGTTTCGAAATAAATGATAATTTTCAAAACTTATTACATGAATGGATTTCCCATAATATGTCCATTAATTTATTTGATATATAATTTATATATTTCTAGGGTTGTTTCCAATGATTTTTTTTCATTATTATGTAAATTTTTACTTTTATTAATGAATTTATAAATGAAAAGGTTGTTTTCCCGAGAAATGCTTTTTCATGATATTAAAATGTTATTTCAATTCATCAATGTTAATAAAACTAGTTTTATTTTATGATCCAATAGGGATATTTTTTTAAGGATACCATACACATTATTTCTCCAGATGGATTCTATTTATTTCAAAGTGATTTTTATAAATCCCATTTAATTTTCGTTGTTTAATCATGTTTCAAAGTGATTTTTATATAACCAATTTATTTTCCATAGGTTAATCTTATTTCAAATAGAATTTTATGGAACCAACTTATAATCAATGATTTAATAATGTTTCAATGATATTGTTATGGAATCCATTTATTTTCTATAGTTTAATAATGTTTCAAATAGATTCCTATAGACCCCATTTTTTCAGTGGGTTAATGAAATTATTAAAAGAATAATGGTTGTATTAATGAGTTTTATAATGAAATGTAATATCTATGTACTGTATTCATGTTTCAGTTCATTGAAATTTTTAACCAGTGTTTGTACCTAGATATAATTGGGTGATACAGTTATAGATTATACGATGGGTGCACCTAGATAGTGTTACAAAACATTAGATAATGATTATTCTCCCCAGATAATTATATTATAAGTCTACCATATTTTTATTCTAATATTAACGGTTTTTACAAGGTCAATGATGATGATGTACCAAGATACCAACAAATTTTAGTTATGTTGTTATGGATTTTTAAATATTCCTTTAATCAAGATTGATACAACAGGGCTCATGATTATTATTTCTGATGACTCATTCCTTTGTAAAATCTGTATTCTATGATTTAATGTTTTATAATAGAACTATTTATTGGTATGAGAATTTATATATTTTATAGATACACTTTGACTATGCCATCACAAGCTTATGAACATCTTATTCTCATTGATGAAATTTAATTATTAATGCATATAATTACCCTTACTGAGTAATTGAGATCACCCTTCTTATGTTTACTTTTCCCTATGTTAGCAAGAACGATTCTAAACAAATTATGTGTAAAAGTTTTTTTATATGGATGATGATGATAACTATATATTAAATAATAAAAGATGGATTAATTGGTGGAAAATATCATTTATAGACATGGGTATTATTTATATATGGATTTTTCATAATACATTAAAACCTTAAACCTAAAATCTCCTTGATAATTCAAGTGATTCAATATATTTTATTACTTTTTGAACGTTTTGGATAGTGAAAATAGGGTAACCATCATTATTATTAAAGCCAAAAATGTAATTTTTATGATTTTGCCACTAGATCTAGGAGTTTAGTTTCAAGGTTGTTATAAATCAAATTCATGGTGTTTCTTATATAATGATGAACTCATAAAATTTAAAATTTTTGAGAAAAATGTATTACTCACTATCTGCTTAAAAATAATTATTTAATAAGAATCCTAATAATTAACCGTAATCTAAATTTGACCTTTAAAATAAAAAAAATTAATTTTATTTAGAAAAAATTTATGTTCTTAAATTTATATATTTAGATCTAAAACAAAAATAATAATAAAAATTATATTATAGAAAAAAAATGTTTTATATATTATGTGTTCAAAATATTTTTTCACGTCTATTTAAAATTTAATTAATGTTAATATATCAGTTCAAACATTATTAAAATATTATAAACGTGTTATATATAAATTTATTGGATAAAATATACATCAATTTAAAAAATCATTTATTTTAATGTGAATTATCCTTTTTAATATTAAATTATATTAATTATTAATATTATAAATTCATATAATTTTTTATGAGTAATATATTTTTATTTACTAGTGGTTATATTATTATAATAATTGTTTTAATAATAATCATCTAATATGCCCTGGATCAAATTAGTTTGGTGTTTCTTGTGGAGAATGTTATCAAACATAATATTAATTTGTAGAAAAATATATTCCCTAATCTCATAGAGTTACAATTCATGGGGAATTTTAAAACCCTTCATGTAAATGTTTATAACTATATGAAATCAACAATACACACAAAATTTTTCTTAGAGCCACATATATCCAATCCTCAATTTTCTATAAAAGGTAAAATCCTCTAGGACAATGATAAGTCTAACCCAATGAAGCTCTAACCAAGGATACATTACTTCACATTTATTTCAATTCTATCATAACTATAATACTTAATATAAATAAAATATACTCAAAAACTAAATTCATGTTAATAAATTTATCAAAAATAAAATTCATGGTAGATGAAAACTATATCATGTATTTTCATACATTACAAGTATTACATAAATTTATTATTTCATATAAATAAAATTTTCATATAAATTTAATCATTCATAATATTCACAATATATAAAAAATTTATATACTTGAATATCGAAATAAATATAAAATAAAAATTTTATCTAGTTTCCAATGTTGATATATCTATAAGAACATTTCATAATTTATTTATGAAAAAAAAGTCCATTTGTAACAACAGAGTGATCCAACAGTTAACAATTATATGTTCAATATCATTCCTTATGATATGACCTTTATCATCGTAAGATTTACATTTTCATTAAAAAATAATTAATAAAACATTTCTATGTAAGGATGAATTTTTCTCTGATACCACTAAGGGGTTTCATAAAAACATCTCATGTCCAACATAGTAGAAAAAACCTCATATAAAGTCTGATCTATCATCACTGAGTAAATATTAGTATTAAGAACACAAATATTAATATACATACATCTTTTTTAGACTTTTACATCTCTGATGATCTCAAAGGAATATGTTTTATAGTGATTACCATGAGAAATCCTAAGGACTACCACCTCCATATGTAGTATAAAAATCCTCACATACGATTAGAGGAACTATCAAAATCAAAATTTATTATAGAATATCATTATATGAAAATAAATAGAGAATGATGTATGAAGATATGTAGCTTCATCTAGATAGTTTATAACAACACTAACTGGAGGAACCATTATGTTATACAAGCTTCCATCATTAATGGAAATTTTTATCATTGGTTGTCAATGTTTTGCAGCCAACATGTGTAACCCATAACACATAACTAGTTGTACATATAATCATGTAATGATTGAAAATAATAATAATGTGTTTTTCATTACACGATTTAATCATATTGATTATTCTTAAAAAATTAAATATTGTTCGGGATATTTCACATTTACTCAATCCCCAAAAGCCCATATCAGAAGTCTTATGACCTGAAATAATATTGGAATAATATATAATTATATGAATTTATAATATAAATGAATATTACATAATTATTATTCTAATTTACTGCATATATTTAAATTCATTATCATGGATAAATAATGAAAAGTACATATTTAATGGAGAGGATCTAGATAAACATATGAAGAGTCAATATGATATTTTGAGAAAAAAAAGTCTTGATCAATATTATGAAGTTTGTTATGATTTAATTTAATAATGATTAAACATCCATATCCACTATATGAAAAATATTTATAAAAGTACATATATATATATAACTGATTTTAGTGGAATCATGGATACAAATGGAGGAGGAAAGGATAATCCCAAATGAAATAGTTAGATTTGAACATCACCTAAAATTAGGTTATGTTTTTTTTCATTATGTTTACACCTCTCGTATAAGAAAAATTATTATTATTAAAACATAAATAAATAATTTGGTTATATTAATTTATATTATTCATTATCAATTATAATAATTTAGATTTATTTGAATATGTCATTGTTAATGATGAAATAGTTTAATGAGATGTTTCTTTGAAGTATCATTTTTTGATTTGATTCCATTGCACTGATTCATTTTCTTATATAACTAATAAAAATTACCAAGATAAGAATGAAAATTCATAAAATTTTATCTTTATACATCATAAATAATTTATATTATCCAATTATGATGGTAGTGACATGTAAAAAATTCACAATGTCCTTGTAAGCATGTAAAACTGATCATTAAGAGGACATGTCAATGAGGGAGAGAGAGAAATATTTGATGTATATTTTTTAATAATTTTTCAATAATTGACAAATAAAATTAATATAATTTTATTTTAATAATTAAATAATTTTTATAGTTTCATTTATATTGGATTAGGATAATCTAAAAATTGAAAAATAAAATGAAAAAAATTAAGGAACGTTGCGTTGTTTTTTGATATTGCTCTTTTGTTGTGACCCTTAATGACCAAAAATGTTGGTGTTTTTTACCATTGAACAAACATAGAGTTCTAATAAGACATATTAGGATTTAATTAGGTAGTTCTTGGGAAAATTAAATAATTTGGGATGTGATTTTATAACTGGAGGGATAATTTGTAATTATTTTATAGGGGTGGGGTATTTTATGTAAAAATGATGAATATAATATTATTTTCTAAATAAAAACCTCAAAAGGGGTAATATTTGACATTATAATTTATATTGGATTAAATGTTTATGATTTCATGCCTTTTAAACCATTCCACCATCAAATTTATTAGTTTATAAAAAATAAATAATGAAACAAAATTAATTTTATACTTAATCTTTTTAGTCATTTGAAATTAATTTTTTGGCATTGAAAATTTATTTAATTTTCTTAAATGATTAATTTATATTATTAAATATATTTTGGGTAAATATAACCCTTTTAGAATTTATGAGTTCATTATTCTTCCCCAAAATGTGCAGTATTTTAAAAATTGCAATTTTTACAATTTACTCAAGAATTGATGCTTTTAAATTAATTAACCAAAATCCACCCTTAAAAATTTTCAACATGGTTATTTTAAATATAAAAATTAATTTAAAAAATAAATTATAGATTTTTTTATTTTAATAAATAATATAATAATTAGTATTTTCCAAAATACATTAAAATACACAATATTAAAAATGCACTTATATGTTATTTTTGAGTTTCTAGTATAAATGTTTATTTTATAACATAATAATCTTTTTATTTATTTATTTTATAAATATAAAATATTATTTAAAAGTTATTTTACTATTATAATGGTCATGTAACAATTCTAACCACCAGGTTACTATTCTTAATTGCCGTGTCACAATTCCTTATTGTTTTCTTACTATTCTATTGGTTATTTGGTTTTATGTATACTATAAATAAATCATGTTTACTTAATTAATAACTTAATTTTTTTACCTAAAAATAATTTTTATCCATTATAAAATTCTGACTTTATTTCAACTATTATTTTTATTTACAGTGTTGTTCCAAACTGTAATAATTCTATGTGACGATGATGCTCTAGAATATCCAATTTTTATCATGGTATGCTATTATGTGTATTTACCCATTATTGTCTTTTTATTTAATTTTGTATATTTATTCATCATATTTAACATTTCTAATTAAATAAATAAATTATTATTGGTATTTATTATAAGGTTAATGAGTTTTATACAATTTCATATTCCTAAATATGAAACACATGGATATTCAAAATGAAATTAATAAATAAATTTATAAGTTACGGTGATTACATTCTTCCACCCTTAACAAATTTCTTCCTTGATAATTAAAATCATATCAATTGTTGATAATAGATGAGGGTACTTACATTTCATCACATCCTGAAGTTCCAATGCCTCCTCTTCACACTTACATTTTTTAATGCACTCTAACTAGGTGACTTTTCTTATTTCATAGAACATTGTGTCTATTTCCCAAAGTATTCACTAATATTTATTTGTCTGAAAGTTTGTTCTATATTTATTCCACGTCTAATTGTAGTACATGAAACATATAATGTATGTACTTTCATAGGAGAACTATTTAGAACATTTCAAGAAAATGATCTTGATTTAGTGGAATTTCTTGTTGATAGGACTCAAATATTATATTATCAAGGATATCATAGGGGTTTATGTATCTTGATAAAATATTTCACTATTTTCCAAAACCTCATAAATTTCATCCAATGTGATATTCAAAGGAACAATTTCTCACTAATATCATACTCTATGTCTCTTAGATTATTTTTAAATTTTATCCTTTATCAAATTCATGATATTTTAATTTGTTTTTAAATGACTTGATAATTCTACATCATCTCTTACACATGTTTGTGTCCCAATATCTTCTATTTACTAACTTCCTTCCCCCATTATATAGATAAACATCTATTCCCATCTATAACCTCATATTTGTCATTCAAAATACATGATTGAAATATTTTTTATGGGAAAAATAATAAAGGAATATGTTGATACCACTCACCTTTAAAGTCCATTGATAAAACATCCAGCACATACCTGAATTTCTCAATGGTCCTTTCAAATTTACCATAGGTGTGGGGTGAAATTTCATACTAATATTTAACACCATTCTCAATAAGTGTTAAAAAATATTCCAGAACATTGAGGTGAACATTGGATCTTGATTCAATATGATTGGATGTGGTTCCTTATGAATCCACACCACTTTCATTAAATATATGATTAATATTTGGTCAAGTGATAAATATTCCAGAATAGAGATGAAATGAGTAATATTGATGAGTTGATCCACCACAACACGTAAGGAATTATTCAATTGAGATTTCATTGAAACAACTATGAAAAAGTCCATGGTGATTTTATTCTTTTTCCATACTGGTTTAGGAAGTGGTTGTATTATTGTATTGAATGTATTATTATCAACATTATCATGACGATAATCTAGCAAATTTTAGGTAAACTCAACAATATTCTTCTTCATTTAGTTTAACTAGATTATTTTTCAAATATCTCGATACATCTTAGTATATTGAGGGAGGATGTTGAAATTTATGTTATATGCATCACCTGGTAGTTCCTTCATTATCCTATGTGATTAGGGAACATAAAATCTAGTTCCATACCAAATAATTTCATCTTTTTTATGTTTAATTAATGATGATTTATTTATTTTATTTCGTTCATCTTCATTTGATTTTCCAGATAATCCTATTATTCGTCATTTAGTTTCTATTAGATAGATGGTCAGAATATAATTTTAGAAATGTTTGATGTATTCATTATATTTTTTATATTTAAATCAATCCTTTATAAATCCATTAATCTAGGGGATTTCTAAATCCTCATCAAAGAAACTGTGTTAGGTTTCATTATGTTATAAGAATCAACTACTTTTATTTCATTTCAAATATGGTAGTGAATAAAAAAATCAAAGTCTTTGATTAAATCCAACTAAATTTCTTGAAGAATATTATTCTTATTAAAAGTGATTATATACTTTTTACACTTCTGATTAGTATATATGTAAAAATTATCTCTATATAGCTAGTGCCTCCAAAAATTCAATGCAGTGACCACATAAGATATTCTTGGATATTTCATTTTCCTAAGGAATTGTTTATCAATTTTTCTTTTTTCATGATTACACAATAGAATAATTACTTTTATTAATTTTTATATATCACAAACCCTTATCTATTATTGGGTAGTGTGAGTAAATTTGTTGTAATTAGCCTCTAATTATGATACTTAATGTTGTCATTACATTCTTCTGTCCAGTAATACTTTAATCCCTTTCATGTTAACAATGATAGTGGGATATTCAATCATGAAAATTTTCTCGCAATAAATAAGTAGAACCCAACCATTATAAGAAAACTAAATATATTGGTGAAACTTGTTGGAATTTTCCATTCTTCAATCTCATTTTTCATTAATGGTTCCATAAAAATTCATTATCTTCTGATCACATACCCAAAGGATGTGACCTTATATATCCAAAATTCCCACTTTATAAATAGAACATATAACATCACCTTTCATTAAATCATAAAAATAATCCTTATATGTTCCCCATATTCCTTTTCTCTCCGAGAGTGTATTATAATGTCATCAATAAACACCAAAATATATTTATCGAGGAAATATTTAAAAAATGTTTTCATCAATTAAATATATTTTATTACATTTTTAAGTAAAAATGGAATCATTATGATATCGTATTGTTTATATATTATAAAAAATATATATTTTGAATATATTATATCTTCAAATTCAATTAGAAAAATCCATAATTAATATCTACTTATGAAATAATTTAGTACATCAGTGTTGATAGAACAAGTCATCAATTCATTGTATTTTATACTTGTTCTTTATATTGATGTTTTTGATCACTATGTAGTTGATTAAAATCCATATTTATCCATATTTATTCCTTAAAAATCAATTGAATACACAAAGATTATGAAATTGGGTGCATAAAACACTTATCTAAATTATCTTAATGTTTTTTCTTTAACCCCATAAGTTATATCAGGTCCATCCTATTGGGGATATTAGATATAGGTGTTATAGTGAGTATATGTTCTACTGAGAACTCAAAGTCATGATTTAGGGAAATGATAGAATATTAATTTGGGAATACATAAACAAATTCCTACACAATAGGAATTTCTCCAAAGGTATTGTTTTTCTTTGTCACAACCATTTGTGAAAGATATTATTTTTCATAGGGAATAATCTACTATACCATATAAATATTTTCTTACAGAGTTCGTATTCCTATTTATATTTTTATAGGATTATAATATAATTAGGGAAGGCAAAATATATTTTATTCTATTGAAAATTGTTGTGATCATTATATAATAAGATCTAATCCATATTTGTATAAAATCAAATTATACAAAAGGATACATTATGATATTTTAGGGACATATGATAACTTTGGAAGATTCTATCACTTGGCTTGAAATTATTGAACCACTATGTGTTTTCCTAGATTTATATATTCAAAGGTATCCATAAGGTGAATAAATATTCTTAGAAAACATGGATGATATAATGTAATGCTCAGAACATAAATTAAATAAAAAATATATTCTTGAGATAATTTTACCTTTATCTTACACTAAATTATTTTGATTCTATAACATAGATATGGTGAGGTAATAAGAATTCTATTGATCTCGTCGATTTTGTTTTCTGTTTTTTATTACACTCAAATACCATTGGTTTGGTTCATTGTCTCGAAAACTTCTCATGTTCCTTATAATTGAAGGATTGAACCATAGGCAGTGCATTTGACAATTCCTTCCATTCCTCCATCATATTACTCATTAAATTGAGGAAATTTATATGGAAATTTTTGTACTGCCACAAAAATAAAATATAGGAATATTGTATTTGATAGTGTGTATGACACGCAACACCGTGCATGTGTGTGAATATAATATCCAATCAATTCAAAATATATTTAATATTATATATAAATTAAATATAATTTATAGCTTCAAATGAAAGTATCACTGATTTTGAAAACCTCACAGGAAATAATAAGTTTCTTCAGTGTCTAGTGTTATAGTAAATAATGAGTATTAGAAAAATATTATTAATATATTATTATTCAATATATAAATATATATTAAGTGATTGGTGGTATAATTAAATTAGTGTTTATGAATATGATTAAATAACTTATGAAAATATATATTTTACATCAATATGAAATTAATTCATTGGTTACTAGTTTATTAGAAATTAATATACTATCCAATTGAATATAATGTGATTGTTTTTTTAGAAAACTATTTTTATGCTCACAAAAGATGTTTCATCCTAATAAATTAAATTAACTATAATTATTGATTAAAATTATACAAATATATAAAAATAATAAATAAAATATTATTTTAATATATTCAATACATTCAATAGGCATAAGATAAGAATAAACCCAATTAATGCATAAAACCTATATTTGAATAATGGCACTTTTATTAACTTTTAATGGAAACAAAATTTTAAATCCAATTTTTGGGACACTTATAAATCTTATATGTAAAAATATAGTTAATAATTGAAATAAGAATAAAATATATTAGAATAGGGTGATGTTTTGGTATTTGTATCTGATGTTTTATTTTTTAATGAATATTGAAAATATAATTTTTTTTTCAAAACTGACTTTTCATCTAATTTATAATTAATGAAAAACAGTAATTTAAATTGTTTTTAACAATTATTGAGAGAAAGTTTTATTATTTAGTTTAATTTAGTTCTTTGTAATCAATTTCACTTTGGAATTGGATATAAAAACGAAGGAAACATTTAAGCGATTTTACATTAAAACCTACATTATTGTCCCATCTGCATGATTAAATTTAGAATAATTTCTTCCAATTTTGTTATTGGAATTTATAAAATTTTATTAAATATTCGGAATTGTAAAAATTCATAATTAATAATAAGATAAAATTATTTTTTTGACCCAAAATTAGTGACTGAAATTAAAATTAATTACAACGATTACGGTGAAATTAACCATAATAAGTGAGTAAATTAGAATCTTAAGAGCCAAAATGGCCTAACAATATGAACAAAATCCATTTTATGGTCATATATAGAACCCATTCTTCATTTTCATGAATTTTTGCAAGTACTGAATAAACATTCAATGGAAAAAAACATGGGTGGAATTTCATTTTCCAAAATTTACAAGAGTACCACTCCTCCTCCACTATAATAAGGAACTCAAGCCTCCCACTTCCTCACTAATATCATACCATATTTAAATGAAAAACATATACCAAAATATCTAGATAAAATGGTTGAACTCATCATATAATAATTATCTTGGTCACAAATCTATCTATGGAAGATCTTTAGTGTGAACCAAAAAGAGTAACTTGAATAAGAGGTAACATCATTTTTCAGGATCTTTTGTTTTATTTCATTATCCAATCATTAAATAATTTGTATTCCATGATTTTATAACAAAAAAATTATCCTAAAAACATATATGTTGTTATTATAATAATTATACTACACATACACACAATTTCATATAATGGGTAACAAACCTACCGTTTATATGTATACCGAACTACAGCCTCCTGAAATGATGGTCTTCATTTTTCTTTTACCACTTATAATGGTTATGAATTATGATGGAAAATATATTTTTATATTTTATATGTTATATTTATAATTTCATTATACTTGTTTAATTATTATTTTACATGAAACATTATGCACTCCATTTTGTGGGAATATGATAACATCATTTGCGGAAGTGTGGACTACCGCCCCGTCAAAGCAATGTGATTCATTAAAACAATAAATATAACTTATTATGGATTTTTTAATTAAACTATGTAAAATATATGACATATATAAGATAATGTAATTATAATATACATATATATTATTTAATTTTAATACTTTTAATACGACAATGAAATGAAAGTAGCATTTATGTGAACATGTGAACGACATTCTCCATGAGCAGTTCATTCAATTTCTTATCTATAATAATTTTGGATAATTAAAAATATATATATTTATATTGATTATATATTATATTTAAATATTGGTTTACATTCTGTAACTGATAAAACCAAGATATAAACAATAAGTAACAAGTCAAAACATACATGAAAAACATGGCAATTAACACCGAAAATAGTGAAAATAATGAATGTAAATAAAAAATGGGTAATAAGATATTATTTGAAGAACATGTATGAAATAATAAATATTAATATGGTTGTTTTACAAGTTAGTGACATGTTTAAAGACATTATATATGATTTTAAATTATTTTCATAAAAAATGGAAATGTATGGTAATGGATTTCACCTCAACATACTTTACATTGAAGCTTGTTTTTTATTATTCACTAATTCACATTTATATGGTGTATTTACATCCCTTTGACGTGTTATATCCTGAATATAATTATTCTAATGATATTATGACATTAATTTAATCTTATTCTTTAATAGATATTATGATTAAAATGTTTCAATTTGTATGGGACACTTTAGAAGGTTTGATGATTATTCTCCTTGAGAATGTTTTTATTGATTATATTTGAATCTCACTCCATTTTATGATTGTTAATATTATCTTGAAAAAATAAATTTATTTTTTTGTACCAAATTTATTATATATGGTGTAAATACCACTAATTATTCATATAATATTATTATTCATATATTATTTAATATATTTTAAGTTTCAGCTTGAATTTTTTCATCTAAATGGATTTGTGTTAAAAGTGACGAAGTCAAACAAAAATTCATAAAATAATTTTTTTCTTGGGGATATACTTTTAAATAATTGTTAATAATATTATATGATTATTTTCATAATGAATTTCAATATATTTTGATGTATTTTCACTTATGTGGATTTACAGTTGATCCACATAATATACTCATTGAATGATTCTAACTTCAACTTTATAATAGTATAAAGGGTTTACATTAAAATAAAATTTTGTATGAGATTGTTTACACATAAATTTCAATCAGATCAAAATGTTCTGAATATTGTCTCATAAACACTATTATTGTCTTATTCTCTAGTTATTCAGGGCATTTATTAAGTATTAATACAATTTTCTACTCTTTCATACTCAATATATTATAGAAAATGTTTTCAAGAAAACATGGCATCATTTCTCCATTTAGTTGGATAACCTATATTCTTATAAAGGAATTATGTTTTTAAGAAGAAATTCAAAAATGAATTTAAAAAATCCAAAAATATTTAATTAATAAATTTTTACCCACTTTTTATCATAGCAATGTTTTCAAATGAATCTTTTTGTCACATTCCAAACAACGCATTTCTATGAACATTTAGAATGAAAAAGGGATTTTCATTGTACCTCATATGTTATGTACAAATTTACCCGCTGTTATTTCTTTAAAAACTCCTTTCCAAATTTTAAAGGTAAATTTTTATGGAAAATCTTATTAAAAGTTATTTTTAAGGAAAATGATTTTCGAAATATTTTTTAAAATAAATTTATTATATTTTTAAAATATGTTTTATAGTAATTTTATTCTTCAATAAAATCAACCCTTTATTTATAAACAACTTGGGATATTCTGTATTGATATTATACTTAGTATTCCTTTTGTTGGATTATGATTTATTTGGATAAGGAAAAAATTCACATTCACTTCCTTTATTCCTTTGTTAGTCCCATTGAAATTTCCCATTTTAAATGATCATTAGTCATTGAATTTCATTTAATTGTCCTTATCATTTATCATAGATATATTTATTTTATATACCATATATAATTTGAATTATAGTGTTTACTTTTATAAAAAATTTCTAGGGAAATATTATGAAATGTGTATTCTTTATTAGATGTAGATATTTGATAAGTCATATTGTTTATTAAATAAATTAAATATTGTATATAATTAATTATTTATACATGAAAAGATGGGTGGGGCCTGGACTTCATATATCCCCTCGATACATCGACATGTTATCTTGAGAAAAATAAGTTTCCCAAATCAAACATGTTTCTGCCTGTATTTTTATAACAACTTGAGAATGGATCCTGATAGTATAGGTTTTCATATGGCTAAGAGATGATGTTTACTAATTATTAAGAAATAGTTATATATAATTCTTCATTTTAGGAGATGATAATCTCTTTGTAAAGGGTTACACTAATGGTATTCCCTGACCCTTGTTGTGTTTGAGCGAGGCCGGTTTAGAGATCATAGCTCGTTTGGGCCAATTCTGCCAGGGGTGCCGAAATGCCTATGTTTTGGACCAATATTAATTGATGAGTTTAGACTGATGTTTATGTTGTTGAATTAAACTACAGTGCTTGATTTGTTGAAGATTGATGTTATTTTTTGTTAGGTGTTAAGACCTTAGGTGATGGTTTGGGTTAGCACAAGTTAGTGCAATTTGACTGTTTAGTAATTGTCTGTTAAAATTTAAGCTTTCATGTATTTTTTTACAATGTGTAGTTTTCGTGTGTTGAACTACTTGATTATTGGGTGTGGACTATATATATGTTGTTGAGTGATGAGGATCACAGGTTGGGGATTTTGGCTTAGGTTACATTGGGTGGTTGCTACCATGGGATTGGGGGTCATAGATGTCGGTTGAGGCAGTTGGACTGTCAGGTTGGGCTTGGACCTAGTTACTTGGATGGTGAGGACATCAGAATTGAGTGACAGGTTCGAAGTGGCATGAGGTGTCAGAATCATGAGAAACCTCTTAATAGTAGGCTAATGTTCATGAATTATATGATTGAGTGAGTAGCTAATCACTGTTGGGATGTTTTGAACCTGGCTATGCACTTTGAGATATGGATTGGATGGATTTAAAATCCAAGTTTTATGACTACGTTTTTCCTTAGACCATGACATATAACATGTATATTAAGTTAATGTATCTTGATCAGGGTGTGATTAATGTTATGGAATATTCTGAAAACATTATATATCTTCATAATTTTTCAACAATTTATCTATTTGAAAACATATTGAGTGGAGATTCTTTGAAGAATGTATTATAAATGCCTTTAGATTGTAGGTATACATATTTCAGTTGACTATTATTACATAGATTGTGAATCAAGTTCTTATTACTTAGGTTAAACTATGGGAAGATGGGCATTCAGTGAAATGTATTTTATCCTATCGACCCAATGTATTAGTATCCAGTGGTAGGAAGCACCATTTGAAGGCTTCTCGTCAATGGAATTCCACCCAGACTATTAGTTCTTGTTGTTATATATTTTTTCACCATTGTGGGAGATGTGGAAATATGAGGATTCATTATGATCCAAACCCAATTGAGTGTCGAGCATGCAGAATGATTAGCCACACAAAAATTTCTTGTACAACATCATTTCTACAGTTAGTGGAAGTTGTTCAAATCTTAATATAGGGTTATGAGTGGGATTCACAACAACATGTCATTTTTGGAGTTGGATTAGTGTTGGTCATTTAGGTCAAGGTGGTGGTTATGGATGAGGAATCCATTCACTAGTTACACATAGACACAAGAGTCGTCTTGCTCAAAATGAATGAGTTTGTTTCGCCAGGGATTGGTTCAGGAAAGATATATTCTATAAAACCTACACCAAAGGAGTAGAGGGTAGTGCCATATATAGTGTGAGGAATGATCTTAGTAGACTATATTCTAGTATCTTCTCCTTTTTATACTGGTAATTCTCTTAGTTTTATATGTGTATCTATAGTGGAATTCCATTGGATTAATGTTTGATTTTTTGATGGCATTATAAAACTCGATACTCTATTAGGGATCATAATGTAGGGTGCACACCAGTAACTAGAGTGCCCGTTGAGATTGGGGAGTCTCACCTCAAATGGGATCTTTTTCCCCCAAGATGATAGGGATTGACATCATACTCTAGATAAAAAATCTAGTTTCTTATCATGCCTATGTTCATTAGTATCATAAAATGGTGACATTCACATTAGTGGAAGGTAAATGTTTATTAAAAAGTGTGAATTGAATGTCTAAGTGATCCGAGATAGACCAGAGCATCGGGGGCTTGGTGGGATGACATCCCAGATGGCTAGTTTGTATTTGGATGACCAGGGAACATGTCAGGTAGATATCCCACTAGTTGTTGATCATTTCATGTATTTTTTCTAAGATGAATTCTATGGTTATCCTCTTGATACATAGGTATATTTTTCTATTTAGATTATGAGAGGAGATACATTGGTATATATTACTCGTTAGATGATTTCTACTAAAATGTTTCAGGATCTTCAGAGGCATTTAGAATACATGGAGGCAAAGGCATTTATATGACCCATTACATCATCATGGGGTTCTCTAAACCTTTTTTTTTTGAAAAAGAAGGATAGTACCCTTACAATATGAGAGAATTTTTTTAAATTGAACAGGTTTATAGTTATGAAATGATATCCCATTACATTGATAAATGAACATTTGGATCATCTACCAGGATCTTGAGTTTTCCAAATGATTGATTTGAGATTGGGTTATCATCAGTTATGTGTTCGTCCTATTGACACAACACATTCAACGTTTCATAGTAGGAATGGACTATATGAATAACTATTTATGCCATTAGGTCTCAGGAAATATCTAGTAGTTTTCATGGCACTATTGAATCTAGTATTCAATTATTATCTATATTCATTAGTGGTCATATTGATGGAAGATAATGTGGAATTTTTTGAAAATCGACAAGAATATACCAAGCATCTTGAGATCATTTTGGATTCCATAAGAGAGAATTAGTTATATGGTAATATCACATAGTGATAGTTATGGATTGATACGATTCACTTACTTGGTCATAATATCTTAGAGAAATGAGTATTAGTTGACCTAAAGAAGGTGAGATCCATAGTTTCTTGGGAACAACCCAAGAATGTCTTTGATATAAAATGTTTCTGGGGGAATGGATAATATTATAGGAATTTCATACAGGAGTTATCATGCTTAGAAACACCAATGATGGGTTGAAAAGATGGTTGTGAAGTATGTATGGATAGATACCTACAAGATATCCATTTCAGAGCTGAAAGGTACATCGACTTCAATGCCAGTTTTGATTATAACAGATCCAAACAAGAGATACACTTTGTATTACGATGCATAATGTATCAAGACAGGACTAGTTCAAATTTAGGGGGATAGATTCATGGAATGCGGGTCTCGTTAGTTGATACCACATGAGAGAAATTGGATGACGCATGATCTCGAGTTATCTATCATTGTACATGACTTTTATAGTTAGATAAATTATTTACACTGGGAGAATTTTGTGTTGTACTTCGACAAAAAAAACCTAATGTACATATTTACATAGCATGATATGAATATTAGGTAGAGAAGTTTGGTTTATTACCTATATATTTTGACATTGATCTCACCTATTTGACATGAAATGGAAATTTAGTGGTCATGTACTGAGTAGGAAGACTCGGATTCAGGAAGTCTAGGAGGCTAGTAGTGAGTCGCAGCTTTTGGATTTGTTTTCACAGATGCACATGGAGGTGTAGGATAAACAAAGGGGGACTTTTCAATCTTCCATAATAGTGAAATCCACTCTTATGGATAGAGTGAATATGAGAAAATTATCTGATTTAGTGATCCTAGTATGATTGTAGAGTATGGAATTTGAGGATACACCTACTGGTTGGGTCCCAATTGATATATGTGAGGATATGATACATAAATTTTACTTCTTAGTTTGGGTAGTGAAAATCATTGATACGAAAATATATAATGATTTACCTATCCAATACTAGCTGGTGGGGATGAAATGTGATGACGCTGGGATCTTCATGAGGTTTTCCCAATACGAACAGATGAAGGTGGAACACCAGAAACCATCTTGGATTTCAATTATGTTCCCAATCCTAATTTTAAATGGGAAGATGTTGTGATCGATTTCATGTCTGATTTTTTTGAGGTAGATTCATTGTAGTAAGGATGTTTTGGTTGTTATGTATATGCTCATGTAGGATTCTTATTTCAATGTGATCAAGGAAAACATTTCATTGAATGATCTTATATGGATTTATATCCATGAGATATTATAACATCATCGGGTTTCTCAAAAAATTTGTATTTGATAGGGACACCTAGTTTAAATCATGTTTCTTTAAGATTTTTTAGTGGTTTTGGGGCATATAAGTGATTTTGAGCATGATATACCCCCCAAAAAAAATTTCTAGTCATAGTGAAAGATTCAATTTCACAAGGACATGTTGAGATAATGCATCCAGGATTTTGGTGGGTCTTAAGAGAGGATTACACACCTAGCTGAAATAACTACAATAATAGATATTTGGTTACTATAAAAGAGACACCTTATGAGGATTTTTACTGATATACATTCTATTCATCCCTGTAGTTGTTAGAGGAAGGTGAGGTAGCTTTAGTAGGACCATGTCTAGTGTACGAGACATCTATATAGGTATAGTTAATCATAAATTGCATTCCTATTACACAGTCGATACTAGATTCTTACTCTGATATTCATCGACGATATCTAGAGTTTGAGGTCGAGGATTAGGTTTTTTAAGTATCTCACTAAGGCTAGGACATAAGTTTATTAGGGGAAAACGAAATATTTGACTATGATATGTTATACTATTCAATATTATAAGAGATTCAGTAAAGTATCCTATCTGTTGTAGTAAAAAAAGGTGTACTAGGAAATTTAGGATATCTTCTATGTATCACAGTTTCACTGATATCACGCAGACCTATCTCATACTTTGCAGCTTTAGGATTTGGAACTACAAGTTTATGCACACATTTAGGATCATTATATTCATATAGTTGATAGGAGAAATAAGGATCTAAAAGGCTAAACATTTCCTCTTTTAATGGTTATATGTCAATATGGTCATTTACAGTAAAACATTTGGTATCAGGATGCTGGAACACAAGATTAGTGGTCGATGTTATTCCTAGGTGATTCATGACCAACATGGGCAGGGAAATATGGGGTTTAATTTCTTTAAGTGGGAATATTTTAAGATATTAGGTTTTCCTATGAGGTGAAGATATTATTTTTTTAGTTCAACTCCTTGATTTTTCAATATTATGAGTTCTTAATGTGATCACATTAGTATTGGGAGAGTTTGGGGCTTGTTCAAAGCATGAGGCCCCATTGTTTGGAATGTTCGGAGAAGACACAAAGTTAGGAGAATAAATGAAAGACATGACACATGGTTAGCCCTAACCATGAAAGGCTTGAAAATGGGGTGGAAGACGTTGCACAGTTTGAGGAAACTGAAAACCTTCACGTGCATGCCTATGCATATTTGATACAGTTTATCAATAGATAATGAGAAACGGTTTACACATGGTATTGTAAACAGAGTGCATGAAACTATTTCGATCCCCCTTGAGATAGGTAGGGGCACAAAATTGGGGTATAGTTTTCCCAACCATGTTGAAAAACCATGCGGCCCATTATTTTTTAGGAAAATGATGTTTTTGGATTAAAATATTTTTATCATAAAATCTATTTTTATTCTTCCACTTATGGGCCTAATTCATGTTTGGGAGATCCCCTTAAATCGTTTCCTATTATTTGGTGCAAATATCTTGCCCAACTCAGATTAGAACATCATCTATCTCATTGGACCGTCACTGGTGAGTAAGGTATTCCACTTGTTCTGTTAATAATTTTACTTGATATTAGTTGTGCTAATTTGGTGTATGAAAATATGTCATGTTTTCATGATTCTCACCCATTATTCAGTTTTCTAATTATATGGACTAAAAAGTGATTCAAACTGTAACAGTTATCGACTATGAACTTTTGGTAGGTGGTCTATACCTTTTCCCATACAACATTCTATTTTAAATATTTATGTAGTTGTTCCATGTGTCGTAATTTCTAAATGTTCCCCTTAAATTGATTAAATGCATAAATTGAACAAATCGAAACCTAAATAGGTTTAATACTAGAACATTTATGTTATTTGATGTTGTTATCACCAAACTAGGATACCCAAGTGGTGTTTGTTAGTATCTGCACTTTTTTATACCACATGTGGGTGTGTGTGACCTTTCCTAGTTATGGGAAGCCTATATTAACAAGATGAGAGTTAAATTGATTGATAAGAGAGTGTTTATGCCTCCTTGTTAGATTATGACATGTGATGACAAGTGTTTTATTTTTATGATATTTTTTATATGGATATTGTTGAATTTTTTTGGGAGAACTCATGAAATTTGAATGTTTTTAACTGATGAATGAAATGAGATGATGAATTCAAATGGTAGAATTTGACTTGGATGAGCTCATTAGATCTCGATTCCATATTTTCCTTATATATTTCTTCCTTGGATCTTGTTTATAGAATTTTATTCCTTAGACTTCTTTTCTCCTTGGGTATTGATTCTGTAGGATGCCTCGTACATTTCTTCTCCTTGGATCCAGCTTTCTTAGGCTCACAATGAACATGCTATGTTGAAATTCAAATTGGAACCCACCCAGGAATTATCGAAATTCCCTTAAGATGATCTTGGGACTCGACGTGGATGCCTTGGCCCTCTATTCCTTGCTTCCAACCCTTCATGGTCTGATACTTTTAAATACACGACAATGACATTGTGAATGATCTATAATATATGACATGGATGTGGTGAGTATTGTAAATAGGATTATACTACACGATCATGTTAATTGATATTAATTGATTAAATTGAAATGTTGTCATGTATATTTTGAAATGTTTTATAGAAATATCTGGTACGGGTATTGGTCTCTAGTGGGTGGAATATAAATTATAATAAATGTTTATTTCTGTATATAGCTTCTCAATGCATGTAGTACCTTGACAATTTTTTGTTGGGTGACTTTTTTTTATGAACAGTTTTATATATTCCTTTGTCACTTTTCTTTAAATTCATTTATACATGTGATATACTACTCACCATATTTTTTATATTACAGAGACATGATTTATTATAGACACTGTTGTTGGTGGCCTATTGTGTGTTATATAGCATCCTTTTTGGGATATCATTTGGTACCCATACATAATTTTAGGATGCAAGAAGGGTCTATGGAAATGACCCATAATACGATGTTGGATTTGGGCTACACTTAAGAATAGGGAAGCACATGACTGAGCTATGCTCATGATGCTAGTTGGTGATAGTTACTTTTTGAATTTTTTTTATTAAACACATATATAATACCAGATTATTGTATACCTATGATACTTATTTGTAGAGGTATGAAATGAAACATCGTTTTTTATATGAGATTTTGTTCATCATTGTTTATTTATTACTATCTTGTATGTTTTTCTTTTATCTAATTCATTTATTTCTTGTTATATTGACTTATATGATTATTACCATTGAGTTTAGTATTCCCAAAAAAGTACACTGGGAACTTGTTGTTCGTCGTTAGCCTATGGCATATAGGTAGGTGTTCTTGAGTCTATGTGACCCACTAGCTCGGGGAACCAGATAGTGGAATTATGGTTAGGATGTTATAATATTGAATCTGAGTTCCATTTTCTTATTTGGTTTTAGGAACTCATTGAATTCGTGTAATACTATGTGTATGCAGTTGGTGGTTTCATATAATGATGTTATTTTATAAACTATGCATTCTCATTTATTTGTAAACATGATTTTGTAACTATTAATGGCATGATATTATATTTATTGAAATATATATTTTGTGGTTATGATAAAAATGGGTTTAACCTTTGTATTTGATAAATAAAGATTGACTTATTGTTAATATTAGATATTTTATAGAAACTGAATAGTAAAGCATTGTTTCACTGTGAAAAAGTGTATTTGGTTTGATTCTAAAAAGGTGATATGGACTATGGAATTGCATTGAAATATTAAACACATGAGTGATTTGGTTACTTAGAATAGGGTATTGTAGGGACATGTTTCCATGAATCAAAGGGGGTTTAAACATTGGGGTGTTCAGATAAACCCTAGGTTATCATGCCTAGGATTGGTTTACATGACATCCTAGGGGGTTCACACATTGGGGTATTCCAATGTTGTATAGGTCATTGTACCATGGAATTGTATAATACACACTAGTAAATATTTATTAAATTTTGTGAGTGTCCTAGCTATCCTAGAACTATATTATCCTAGGTGTATTATCTATTATGCTTTGTTTTCATGAGGCCTTATGATGCATTATTTAAAAATGGTAAATGAGTTATTATAACGTGTTTTGGTAAAATATTTAGTATGAAATTGTTTATAAACTATTAAAAAAGTTGAATTTCATGGTGTTTGGTTAATATTTGAAAGCATATATCATTCTCTATTTTCTTTTAAAATGATCATATTTTCATTTCATAACAAATAATTATTATATAACAGTTGGTGGTATCCCAATGGAAATTTTTTAACACCCTACACACACCCTTGGGTGTGTGTAGACATTCATTAATCTAATGGAGGAAAAGTAAATGCACAACAATGAGGTGACATATTTTCTAGTTAGTTGGGCATGGGGATTAGAATGTGATATGGTGGATGTTTCCTATATGGAACATGGATATAGTTGTCATTTTATTTTATAATTTTGTTACACATGGATCATGTTCAGGGTTTTTGTTTTGTTTTTTATAATGACATAGAATTTTCATGCATAGAAATTAAATCATATTTTAGGAATATTTTTTATATTACATAATATAATCCACTGGAACTGTAATGGTTTAGTACCTTCGAAAATAAGGAAAATTATACACTAGTCCATAAGTAATCTATGTCATCTGACACTACATTCCTCATAACATGAACCCTTCTTAGAAATATCTTACATAATACATAGCTTAATAACACTAGAAAAGGAAACATAAGAAATTTTGACCATAGATGGTCAATAAAGGTATAAAATGGATATGTGTTGGTATTATATAAACATAATTGTATGAGAACATGATCATAATGTTTGAAAACCATACCCTTCACAACAAACATCATAATCATAAATCATCGCAAAAATATTTTCAATTCATAAGATATAATTCATAATGGAATCAATAATATAATAAATGAGAACATAAAATAGGAATAATTAATGGAATTTTGGTATCCAAATAATCATATAAATTCATTCCCTAGAAGTCAAGGATTATATACAAAACATATCAAGGAACTTCATGGGGCTTTCACCTACTAGGTGGTACACACAACCATCTCCAGTCATAGTTGTTTCCTTATTGCGGAGAGGGTTAAATCCACAAATATACATAATGGACAAAAACAATTACTTTAATAGGTTCACTCCCAATTTTTGGCATGTCAATCCATTGTGATATAAATCAATACCCATTTCATTGGAGGGAGATATTGGTCCCACCCATCACATAATAATTATAAATATGTGTGCCAAAACATCATAATTATTCATCATACCATAACCCATTAAATGAAATGGGGTTCATAAAAATTTCATCACATCATAACCAATTATAAAAGGGAGAGGTTTCATAATCATTTCATCTTAGCATAACCCATGTAAAGAAGCAGGTTTCAGAATAATTTTATTATGGTATAACCCATAAAAGAGAAATAAGTTTCATAAATAAATATTCATATTAAACATAAACCATTTAAAGATAAAAATAATGGTTGCCTAGGATAATATAACCAGTAAAGCATATACTTTATAAAACTATGTCATCCAAGATGGTGATTTTTTTTTCAAAGATCACTTGGAATATTTATTAAGGATAATAAAATTTCTTTGAAAATAACTTTTTAAAACATAAAAAATATTTAAATTAATTGGGATAATTTTTTTTAAAAGTTATATATTAATCGTTAAAAATAATTGAAAATATATTTTTGGAAAATAATATTTTCACTTTGAAAATACACTTTCTAAAGCATAAAATAATTTGATATACGTTTCCATTGAAAATAACATTAAAAAATTATAAATAATGAATTTAAAATAATTCTAATAACATTACAAAATTTAAAAAAATTTCAAAATACTTTTCATTAAAAAAAAGTCTTAAAATATAATTTAAATGTTTTTTAGAAGATCATGTTATGAAAGAAGACATATTTTTGACCGAAGAGATAAATAAAGATAGATATTCTTAAGAATATTTTAATAAGTATATTAAGTACCAAAGAGTGTTAAAATGAAACTGTTAATTGTATATATCATGATTTTTTATAGTTTACCAAAAATAATGATAAATCTTGAGAGGTAGGTTATATGGTTTTATCATTGGATGCATAATCATAGAAAATCTTGATAGACCGTAACATTGTAGCAATAAACTATTACCACTTTAGTTACATTGAATCATAATCCACATGAAAGTATAACATTTCAGGAATCTTAAATTATAACTAATAGAATTATATTCATGATATGACATGTCAATGTAGAATAAGTTACACCATGTTAGAGAATATAGGTGTATAACATTACAAGCTTCTCAAAGAGGGTAAATTGTGACAACATACCCATACCTCTTTGGAAACATTAAAACCATAAACACATGAAAGAGAGACATTAAAATGGATTTAGAAGTAAAAAAACCTAATTATAGGACACATAAATTAAATTCATTGTACTTATATATACCACATGGACAAAATAGGAGTTGAATATGTCATGTGTCTCACAGAAGTAAAAAAGTGACATAGAAATCTGTTACCTTTAGACACAAATTCTTTCATATTAATTAAAACTTATTATATAATAAATATATGATTATTATAAATATATAACATAACCATTGTCATATATACCCTTCATATATTATTTTATTATGACTTTATAATACACTATTTTTAAAAATCCCATGTTGAAGTTATGTTTTGAGTAATAACTACTTTATTTTTCATGTAAGATTGGACATTTTTTTTCTTGTAGGATTAAATTGATCCTTATTTAATCATTTATAGAATTTAATCCAAGATACAAATATATGATTTGTCCATTATATATTCTTTTATATTATCCTATGAAATTTATATATATGAATAAAAAAACACCATTCATGGAGATGGCATGTCATACATATTGATGAAACTTGTTCTCATTTTATTGTCATATTAAATGAAAGAATGTAAATGATATATATATATATATATATATAAATTATCATTACAGTATTACATTTGTGTAATATATATCCCATATATTTATTAAACCCATCCATAATAAATTCCATGTAATACGTGAACGAATCACATCTCTTTATGAGGCGGCAGTCCGCTGTGCGCACGAACGACATTATCATATTCCCACAAAATGGAAATAATCATGGAATGTATTTTATAAAAATTTCATAAGAATTAATAAATCATAAATATAATAACTATGATATATAAATATAATTTAAATCATTATTACCAACCATGAAATCTGGTAATGGAAAAATGAACAAAATTTGCTCATGAGGCTGCGGTCCTCTATACACATGAATAATGATTTTGTAATCCATTTGATGGATGTTTATGTTTTTGTAGTAATTAAAATAACATAACAGAATCTTACTTCATTGATGATAGTTATTCTATAATATTATCTTGATATAAATATAAATTAAGGACTTTGAGTAAGAAATAAAATAATTTTTTTTTTTGATGAACCTTACCTCATCTTAATCTATTTACGTTTGGTTTGCACCAAAGGACTTCTATAGATGTATTAATGAACAATGTAAATATTATATGATGAGGTAATTTATGTTTTAAATTGTTTTTCTAAGTTCCCATTTGATCCAAATGTCTAGAGATGTGTAAATAATGGTGGAGAGTGAGTTCTCTTTTATAATTTAGGAGGAGAGACATTCTTTTAAATACTCAACAGTATTTACAATATGGATGTTTACCTTACTTAATTTGGATCTAATATTGATAAAAAAGAATGAAATGAAATATATATTTGATAAAAACCTCCAACACACAAAAAAATACATATTTATAACTTTCATCCTTAACTTTTGTGATTCCTTAATTTCACCATCTTGTTTTTATTGAGTTAACCAATTTTCTAACCAAGGTAATTTATCTATTTGGAATAAATTAAAGTGAAAATTAATTTAAAATTTATAACTAATAATTTTAATATGTGATATATAAATAATAGAATTAAAATACCCACATGTGATGTAAATAAAATTTAACAGAAGCACATGAAGGGCGAAAAAAACAACTTTAACACAAAATGCGCTTACAATGTTTATAGTATTTAAAGATCAATATGTTCATTATAAAAGATAAATTAATCCTTTAATGGAGAATATATAATATTTATAAACATTTAAAAATTAATTTGTATAAGATATTATTTATAGTTATTTGAAATCATTTTTATAAAATAACATTTAAAATAAAATAACATTAATTTCAATGTTGACATTATTTATATAATTTAAATTTAAAAATATCAATACAATGATGGACCAAAAATATATTATTTTTACGCCAGTTTAAAATAATTTAATAAAATATAAAAATTAGTTGAATACAATAATTCATTCATTTCACTTCACTTTTAAAATTGGTAGTTTCATTTATTTTAATTTATTATTAACTAAATAATTATTTTTTTGGTGTCTTTTATGAATTTAATGAAATTAATTAATCCCTAAAATATAAAATAAATTGATATGATATAAAAATAATCTATATTTAAAAAGTATATACATAACCAAACATATTTTATAGTTTCCACTATCCCAATGCTTTATAGAAGTTATAAGTAAGGATACAATAGTTTTTATTTTTTTACTTACTTAACATATTATATGGGTCATCTTTTTTGGAAAAATATCCAAATAACTCATATAAATATATAGTAAGGTGTAAAGTGTCGAAAAGGTTCTATAAAATTTACTTTTTACATGTTGGTAGGAGATTTTACACCTTGTATTATATGTTTAACCACTAAGTAAACTCTTTTTACCTTAATCATTATAATTAATTTTAAATGTTTTTACTATTCACATTGGCAAAATAATTAAATTATAATTATTATAAATTACACATCCACATGATAAAAAATATGGAATCCATTTTTTAAATTTAACCAAAAAATATCGAAAAAATAAATTTTAAATAAATCCTATAGACATGATGAGAAAGTAGATATTTAAAGTGAAAATGTTGATAATATTGAAATGTTTTTATATAATAATTTAATACGAAAATGATTAATTTTATGTAAAATGGATTAAAGGATTCATAATTTAACTAATATAACTTTATTATAAATTTAAAATATAATTTATCCGTATAATCTTTTTCAACAAAATCTGAATTTTTAATTCATATTTTTTATTTTTCCCTATTCATCAAAAAATGAAACATCTCAAAAAAATACCAAAAATTAACCCTAGGTTATTTTTGATATAAATATTTAATAAATGAAGTTTATTTTTTCAAATAAAATTTAAAAAAATTGTCTATATTTAGTCTAAAAAAGTACATTATTAAAAGATGGAAAAACATCCTTTAGAAAAATACATCTTTTTATGTGTAAAATTATATTTGTTGTTGTCATATGGATATAATATTTAATGGATGAATAAAAAAAATATTTAAAATATAATATATAAATTTCATTAATATCATCCATTAATCTTAATTAATTTAATTTATTATTATAAAACACCTTCGACACAGAAATATAATTTTTTTTTAAAAACATTTCCATTATATTAAATTTTTTTTCACACTCATTTCTATTTAATTTTTGACTATTTAATTAAACAGTATTTTGTGATGAGTTATTTAATACTATATTAAACATCTTATTTTATGTCTAGGATATAATTTTTATTTAAAAAAAATGCTAATAGTATCTATAAAACTTGACCATGTATATAACACAATATAAACTGGGTGTTGCTTCTTACAAAAGCCAAACTTAGTATTGTGTGTAGGGAAATTTTAAATTAGTGATTTAATATAAATAAATATTATGTTTTTTAATTGAAACACAATCCATTAAATAAATTAAATTTATTTGAAAAAAAATAATTCATAAAATCTAAGGGTGGCAAATTAAACCCCCCCCCAAAGAGAATTTCTCCTAAAAAATTCCTATTCACTATCAATGTATTACTAGATGAAATTTCCATTAATAGAAAACAAAAACATAAAATGGGATAATAAAAAATCCTATTTAAAAATATAAATGTGATATTATAATATCATCTTGAAAAACATCTAATAGGTTTTTAAATGTGAGAACTTTGCTTGGAATAAAACAAAATCATAAATAATCATAGTGAGTGATAATGATCACTCATCACAAGAAAGTCTGTGATTTGGAGAAAGATAATAATCACAGAACCAAAAATCAAATAGGAAAGAAATAGTACATTGATATCATCATAAATTATCATAATAGGATGACACTATATTTCAAAATCGTTTTTCTATAGTGGATGAATTATTTATAAGAAGATATAATTACCTGATTTCATTAAATTACATATTCAAAATATCACCCTTTGGTTTGTCTGTGATCTATTATCACTGCATATATTAATCTAAAAATGAAGCTAAATTTTTTATGTATAATGAACTAATGAATCATAGGATCGATAAATATATTCATAATTCATTCCACATATCTTCAGTTATCATTATAATAAATATCTTACCATAGGTTATCCGATATTCATAAATTTTATATTGATAAACATTATTCTCTAGAACCTCAGTAAATGATCAATATAAACCATTACATAAATGTAAAACATTTTAAATACATATAAAGATTAAAATATAAAACTTAATTTATATGGTCACAAAATATGCTTTAACAATGATCCACCATACATAATCAAGTATCTCTTGATTTTCACATACTAAACATGTGAATATATTCATCATGTATTCTATTTAAATAAATAATAATATGAATGGGGATGTCAATGACTTACCATCGAATGGGTTGGCAATGGAATAACACTGAATGGGGTTAGAAATGTCTTACCACTGGATGGGGGTCACAATGGCTTACCATTGGATGGGGTCACAATAGCATACCACTGTAAGGGGTCCCAATGACTTATCATTGGATGGGGATGGCAACGGCTTACCACTGGATGCGGATCACAATGGCTTACCACTGGATGTGATCACAACGGCATACCCCAAGATGGGGTTGAACCTCATTTAGGTTTCATACATACCATGTCTATGAGACAATGATAAAATCCCACGTAGTTCAGGTGTGTACAACGACTTACCGTTAACTGGGGATACAACGCCTTACTGTTGATTGAGTTCCACATTTTAACGTCATGCAGGATGGGTGCGAACCAACGTGGAGGGAGGTTGAAATGAATATGTGTTGGGATTGAACCTTAGGGAGGTTTCCTACATACCTTTCCATTGAAATGATCAATTTCCTCATAGTTTGTGATATACAAGCATTTGTGGGTTACACTCTAAGGCAGCCCAAGTTGTTGGTAAACTAACGTGAAGGGGGTCGAAGCGACCTATTGGGAAGTGGGCATGTACCTCGTGATGGATTCCTGCATGCCTTGCCTTGTAAAGGATCAAATTCCTCATAGTTCATCTGGGATGAAGCTTGATGCACCGACATGAGGTTTTCAGGAACAATTGGGTTGTGTGATTTAACCTCATGGTGGTTTTCTACCTACCTCGCCTTGGTAATAATCAAAGACCTTGTAGTTCAGATTGGGTGTGGTCCTTACATTCTAGGATTCCCAAAGATGATGTCATGGTCGGCGCTTTCCCTAAGCCCACATGAGTCACATTCGGTTTGAGAAACATGAGATTGAAAAGACATGACGATCATATCAAAAAAGGTGAATTCATGGGAAGTGGAGTGTGGTTTACATGTAGTTAGTGGCCCAAAGAGGAAACAGGGGCTTACACGTGAGTAGTCGCCCGAGGTGACAGATATTGGGACTTACTCTAGGATGAAGGCCCGGTTGGTGAAAAAACCCAATAAGAGAGGTATTTGGCACCGAAGAATGGACGGGCAGGGATGTTGGCTCCTTTAAGGATAACTTGGGGATTACAAAAAGGTGGTCGCCCTTTCCCCTATGGACAGACGTCATGGGGATGTCATAGTTTAATGTTATATACTTAGGATGATGGTGCTTGGCAGTTTAACATCCTGCATCTTGGATGAGGTGGGTTCACTCCGCACCCCTAGGACTAAAATAACAGGTACCTTCCCACCCTTGTGAGAAAGAAGTCATTGGAAAGGCCATGGTGGGGGTATTATGGAGTGAACAGTTTGGGGGTCCACGTTAGCATGGTTATGCAAAGGAGTAATAACCGTCAGCATTCCAATGTGAAAAAGAATGAGGCGGAAGAACTCAATGGGAAGTATCATCCATGGGACATTGAAGTTACTTAGTATGAGCCTAGAGGGTCTTACGAGAAAAGGGTGTGTAATGGAGATGTTTAGGGCGTAAGAGGCACCTGCAAGTGATGTCCGGAAGAGGTACATCAAACACATGTGAAGGAGAACTCCCAAGGAAGATGGGGTGCACAGAAATGGAGCATTGGTGGGGAAAAGGATGGGGTGAGGGGTCCAGGCTGATTTCACGCAATCATGGTGGTTTGCACACAATTTGCGCACAATAGGCACAATTGCGCAGAAAAGACTGGGATGGAGAGAAATCAGGGGAGTTTTCACTCAAAGTAGAGAAGATGTATTCTGCACAACTAGAAGGGATTGTGCACAAGGAGTATGGGTTGTGTGCAATTGGAACAGATTGCGCACAAGGACTCTGGCAGGCACACAATTGGCCAGTTTTGTGAGAAATTGGAAGGGGTGTGTGCAAATAGAAGGGATAGCATGTAGGGGACATGACTCAATGCGATTTGGATGCAGGTTAAGGTATAGGGGTCTTGCACGAAGGTGGACCCCTGGGCGACCTAATAAGACTAATACAGTACCTGAAATCCATCTTTAGCTCGCACGAGCGGTGGATTTTGCACAGGGTAGATGGTTAAGATTCTTCAGCCATCGGATGTCGAAGGGGCCCCATCTATTTGTAGGGGTTCAGGGTCAGTGGATCCACACTGAAATGGGAATGCACGATGTTTTTCCCGCCGGTATTAGTAGCATGAATATTCAACCACGCGGGGGCGGCTGTGCTCAACTTTTCGCGCCCACGGTCGGTACAGAAAAAATTTCAGCACCCGTGCGGAAAACTTTCGCGGATCCCATGGGTTTCATCACGAGATATATTTTTCATGCTCCACTGAATTTCTTCGCACATCCCCTCTAGCCCACCCCCCTCGGAATGGATCACCAGGTCGAAATATGGCTTCACTTTGTCATTCCAAAACCTCCTTCATCCCTTGATAGTTTTTCGTCATTTACACATACATAGATAGAAGGATGTTTATAATACCCATATGCAAGTCCCCAATTATCCTTATGTTTGATGATTTTACACTTATACAGGTCTATTTCTTCATCATTCGGCTCAATTTCACTCATCAGCTTTTGTATCAACAATGTCAATTTGACATTTCATCCTGAACATTGTGTACATTCTAAAATAAACACAATGTCATAGAAATGAGATTTTGAAAGCCCATTCTCTTTCTTCTATTGGACAAGTAAAAAATTTTAAAATAATGATATTAAAAAAAATACATTGAATCAACTTATCTATATTTTCACAATCATTAATTTGAAGATTCATTTATATTCAAAAATTTGGTAATGTGTTATTCTCATACTTCATAAAATTATTAGAAATGACATATTTTTCCTATGATCTATAGTTAACTTACTCGATGTTATGACATAGATATATGTTCATTCAGATTTGAGTATTGGTGGAGTGAATGGATCTGGGATACTTCTTTATTATTGAATTTCTTGGTGATTTTGTCTTTCTTATGGTTAGATTTTGTGGTCGATATCAATGGTGGATCTATGGATGAAGCCGTGAAATAATGGAAATGGGGGAAAAATTAAAAGCAGAGGAAATGTAATTCATGGTAGAATTTGGGAGTGGAAGTATATATATTAAAGGAATAGATAGTAGAAGTATTGTATGTAGAACCCAACAACTAGTAGTAGAAGAATTTAAATGGTTAAAAATTTGTGTATGGGAAAATATATGTGGTAGAACCTAATAACTTTTGGTATCAAATTGAGAGTTGTTGGTAGCAGGATGATGGTATCAAATATAATTCACGATGGAGACATGGAATATTGAGGGTATTAGTTGAGTGTAGGTTGTGATTAGATAGTGTAAATGGGTAGGTACAAATTGTTGTTATTTTGAAAATTTATTTGAGGTGAACTCTCCCATTTTTTTACATGTAGATATATTGATCTAGTCACATAGTTCTCTCTATGTAGGTAAAAATTGTAGAAATAATTATATAATATGTGATTTTGTTTCTTAAAATTAAAACTATGAAAATGAATGAATAAAGATATGGGAGGATATTCTTGGGGTATCACTCCCAATAGGGCAGTATGTTGACATACTATAGCCAGATATTCATGTGGTAATCCCTAATCCATTTGAAAGATGAGATTATTTTGTTAAGAATGACAACATCATTGAGGGGTCTAAATCTTGGATTTTTCTTATAGTTCCCCTTGAATAGAGTTTTGTATCCACAACCTAAATATTGTGATGTTCATCATAAGGTGGAGTTGGAAGGATGATGTAATAGGTTTCATCGGTCTCTATTGAAAGTTATGTGGCTTACTTCTATTCATCCAAATCAATCTCTAGTAGTTATTCTTCAGAGTATTCATCAAAGTGAGTGTCTGTAAATATTTTACATTTTAAATTATTAAAACTCGTTGATTTCAATACTAACTAATCCCTTTACAATATAGATGGTTATTCTTATATTTATTCACATGTGTCTATTGGTAATTATTCTATCACTGTAAATCCCCTATCTAAACTACTCAGTGTACTTGATGGAGTAATTTCTTCAGCATATTCCCATAAGTTTCTTCTTCTTCAGTAGAAACTCCATGAGTGGACTTATGTTCAGTATCCAGATTTAGTGGCCCCGTGTCTTCTTCATCATCCTAATAATCCATTTCATTAATTCATATATCAGATTTTCTTCATGGTCAGCTCCCACTGGTTCTTCTTTAACATCACCCAATATGAGCATCATCGGGTTTGAGACTATCAAATTAAAACTAGAAAGTTATTAGATATTTTTTATTGTAAAAATTCAAACAAGCAAGTACTTCGGTTCACCGATATATCTCTCATCAGTTTTATCATGTATGACATTTAACAAGTATAATGCTTCTTTGAACTCTTATTGTGTAGATGAGTGTGACATTGGAAAGTCCATATTTTATTAAAATTTGAGCTTACCCACATCATAATTATCATCTAGGGACAATAACAAATATGATCGTGAGATTTAATTTATAAATGTATGGTGATCAATAGAAAAAAAATCAACAATATTAGAGAATAAAATGTTTATAAACGCGTATACCTCCAGAATCTCAAATTCTAGTTTCATTTAATGGTACATCAGATTTGGGAAGATGTGTTTAGTGGTAAAATATTTAGGGAATTCAAATAACAAAATATCTCACTTATCCTATTAAAAAATCCATTGATCCCATTAAATGGGCTTTAATTCTTCATCTTCTAGTTGTTTCTTTTGTTCAACATGATCTTAGAGGAAGGTGGATATTATAGTTGATATTTCCTTTAGTTAGGTTAACATTAATTTTTTGTTCCATAATTTATAGTTACTTTTTCAATGAGATGTTAATATAACATTAGATATCATCTAATGTAGAATCATATTCAGGTTTATAATGTGGTGGCATGAATTATTTATGGTAGTTATGTCCATTAGTGTAGATGTTTTAATACCCTCCATCCATTGATGTATGAAAAAGGTTTCTCAAGATGGTGTGTTACTCAATAATTTATCTCTTTAGATTTGTATGGGAATTTAAACTACGAATATGTGTGACTATAAATATTCTAGAAATCATTTTTTTATATTAGAGTAACCGAAAAAAATAAAACCAAAAATAAAGAAAAACTGAAAATAAAATACATAAAATAGTGATAAAAATAATGAAAATTAATGTGTACTCAAAAAACTATTTCTAGCTGACTGTTCAGTTTATGTGGTCAATGATCGATGAATTTTTTAATCATTTAATATAACAAATTACGGACCATGATCATTTCCCAAGGAGTCTGTGTGGGTTGATTCTTCCCAATCTCAATAACTTATTAATATTTATATTGTTTTCCTAATGTTTAAATCATACAGAAAGTGTTGATTTATTGGTTTTTGATTGTTTGAATGTTTAATAATATAATGAATCATAATAAAAGAAAATAGATTGTGGGGAAATGGTTTATACAAGATTAGTCCACCAATAACATACATTAACCAATATTTTTGTTTTAACCCAATTGATAATGAACTCAATATAATTCATGCATCACAATACTCTAATTAAATTTCAACCTATGTACTTTAGGAAATAACTTTGGAACATATAATTTGACTTCCTCTATAGTTTCATATTACTAATATCCATGATCATTGAAAATCCATCATAATACACCCAACTCTATTGTTTATTTTCCATTCCCTGATTCCCTATTTTTCATCACATATGAATAGAATCAGGATGAAATATAAATAATCCACATATAATGGTATGGGAATGTAAGAATTCATAGTGAAGGTTGATTATCTCTTTAACAATCCCAAAACACCCCCAGTGAATCATCAAATTAAATGAAATCTTATTAAATGAGGAGGATTAGATAAATAGGGAACCTCTACAAGGAATTTACCCTTGTGTTAGTAATCCTTGTTTATGGAGTTTAATAGATCACAAAACATCAGAGAGTTTGAAAGACAGATGAAGAAATTGAGGGATAATAGCAGCACAAAATAATTTAAATGAAATAAAATTGAGATTTATAATTAAAATTCAGAGACGAATTACGGTGAAAACCTAGGCTATAATATACATTTCCCAAATAAATCTATTATGGGGAGGAAAAAAATATATATGAAAAATAACCCTTTTATTCCTTTAATTAAATGTTATGAAAGAGAGTTCATCCGTACCTTTATCGTTTCCATGTTGGTAGCTCCGAGGGTGATGATTGACATTACTAGAAAATTCTAACTAAAATATTCCTCCCCCATGATCATGCTATAAATTCCATTACACATATATTTCCTTATAGAACCTGGTCATGATCATTATACAAGTCCTCCATGACAAATAATTATGTCCTCATTGACCCTTATTCATGTCCTCTTTGACCATTATCCATGTCCAAAACTACTTTTATGTTTGTGTGTTGACCCTAGTGATTTTACTCCTTGGGCCTTTTTTAATTCCACAACCTTCCTTATGAGGCACGATGATGACCCTTATTCAAGTATCTGACCACCCATATGTAGACATCTATTATCATTACTAAAATTCTGAAATTTATGGAAATAATCCAATACCTTTTTGAATGTCTTGTAGTTACTCATAAATAGGAGGGATATAGTAGAAGTTACCCACACACAGGTTTACAATGACCCATATGTTGGTTGCGATAACACTAATACATGGAAATTTATTTATCCTTAGATCGATATTCACTCATCATCCTTGGAACCCTCATATTTAATTTGTAATTTATTTTTAGGCCTTGTGTGGATTATCTAAAAAACCCAATGCCATAGGAATGTGAGTTCAAAGGCCCCATCTCTATACACATTCAGACCTGCAAGCAATCATAAATAAAATGCATTAACAACACACATATTTTAATCACCTTCTCTATATTCACACAAGATTTATATAGATGATTTAGTTATCTTTTTATGCATGGTGGTGTTCACTATTCTTTCTCTATATATCCATTTTCTATTACTTATTCTTCGTATGATTAATTATTATCTTCCATGGTTCCCTATATCAGATCAGTGTACTGTTAGATTTGAGTCTCGGTGGCATGGAATGATTTGGGATTCTTATTCATCAATGAATCTAGTGTTATATATAATTGGTGGATCCATCAATAAAGGAATATGGGAAGGTAAATGGGTGGTGGCGACAGTATAAATAGTGGAAGAGGGTTTCATGATATAAAATAGGGATGGAATTAGTGATATTGAAGGTGTAGGTAGCAGAAAAAATTGAGTTAGAACCCTATATATAGGCATATAATAATTTTTTTGATATTAAATTTACATCATAAAAAAGAATAGTTGTACAACTTGAGAACTAGTGGAATAAAATGTTGTTGTTCTAGTAGTAGGAGGAAAATATAAAATTTATTTTTTAAAATTGTAGCATGGATGCCTATGGTAGCATATGAGTGATGTAGATATTTAGAAGTATCATCCCTCTCTTTTTATGGTTGTAGAAAATTATGGTATGATTATTTTAGAAATATTGGTGATAACTGTCCAATGATAGATGAATAGTTGGGAATTTTTTTGCAGACATTCATAAAATTTACAATTTAAAAATTTTTTAGGATAGGTTTTTACAGATAAATTCATGAAATTAATAAATCACTAAAATACATATTTTTTACACATTATCGTTTATGATCTGAATTTTTAGTTACAAAAAATCATTTGATTACTGATTATTTTATTTAAATTAATGGTAATTTTAGGGAATAATTGAGAAAAAACATTAAAATTTGGGTTCATATCTCTCACTCTAACTTAAACTATTTCACTCACAATAGAGTTTACCAATGAATATAATTAATTAAAAATAAAAAAAATATTTGTGACAAGCTAAATCTAAATATTCAAGCCAAGGAAGAAACAATACATAGGTTCCTCTATTGTTTGAAATATCAGTCATCCTCTATGATTCAATTCACTCCTCACATAAAGCTAATTAATGTTTTGATTTTGGATGTGAATTGAAATAGATCTAATTGGAATCAATGTTTTATCAAAATTTACTTCCATTTATTCTATTTATCCCATGTTTATTAAACTAGAGTTCAATTTTCCACTTTACTGATACAACACAAAATGAATTTGTTATAAGGTAATTATTGAATATTTCATTTTTTAAATATTATTTACACCTAAATGAATTTGTTTATAAAAATTATGTGGATAATGTTTTTTGAATTTTCGCCAACCAAGTATATGTGAAGCATTGAAAAAAATAAATTTTTCGGATATATATAGAGGGATACTCCCACACCTGATGCATATTGTAGCAAATGCTCTACTTCATATCCCAATTCCTAATTTTAATCATGGTATAAAGGAATTTTTATCAATTTATTTTATGTTGTCTTGATAAGGTGTTGTCTGTCAAATAGTTTATCTTACCTTGGATTAAGCTAAAAAAAATTAAGTGAAATCATGTCATAAGTCTGATTCCATAAAAATAATTTCCCTCACACTCGCTTTTGTAGTTCTAAAATAACATTTCATTGAATATAGTTATACATTAAATAATTAATCATAAGACTCATATAATTTCAAATTCAATGAAATTCATAAAAATTATAATGAAATTCAAGATAGAGAGGCCATAATTTTTCCCAAAGAAAGTTAAAGAAATACAAAAAATATGAAAAGATATATATAATATTTTTAAAATATTTTTTTATTTATTTACTTATTTATATATTCTTAAATAATTTTAATGACCCTCACCATAGTATCCTATTGTCGATGTCCTCTTTAAAACATTATCATAATATAGAGGGAATCACATCATGAAGTACCAAATATTTTAGTAGTCTTTTTAAACTAGAATAATACATGATTCCCATACTAAATTTGAATATAAAAATTACAACATAAGTTGTTTTCAGGAATATAATTATCCCATAAAGCATATCCTTGTATATCATTCATAGTAAACATCTTGGATTCATGGGAACTGAATGAAAACAATGTTTGAGTTCAAATGCTTAGTAACTATTACATATAATAGAAGATATCACGAGTAACTAAAAATGATTAATAAGGAATAATCAACATGTAAAGTTAAATATCTAAAAACACATGTAATTAATCAATAACATTCTTATCTTTCTCAGATAAGTCATAATTATCATGGAAAGGTAAATAACTAGAGACATATTCAATTAAATCAATAAATTGAGAATTACACGCATCTAGATATAATATCATTTTGAAAATCTCATGGATAATAATAAATAAATTTTTATGAAGAAAATTTATAATTATTGGATTTCATGATTTCATGATTTCAGATACATATAATGTCATCAAGTTTCACAAGGCAGTTTAAAACTGATTGTTTTGTATACACACGAAACCAATTTAACAAATTCTAGCAGATTGATTCCTCTTATGAGAATAACGATGCATCAAGGGGCTATCTATAATTTTTCCCTATCTATATTTTCATTCCCAAATAAATCATCATTTATCATATAATCAATTTAATTAAAAAATTAATATTCCTTATCATCCAATATCTTTATTGATTAAAGGATACAAATTTATCAATTTTTTCTAGTTAATGAAATAATATTATAAGTAAACACCATATGTACATGTTGTATATGGTTTAGGGTATGATAATATCCTTGGTACAAATAATATGGATATTTAATGTAGTTAATAGAGATTATGAAGGATAAATGGTATGATTCCTTCAATAAGAGTAAAAGAAATCTAAAAGAATGGGTGATTGTAAAGTATATTCTTACCACATCAGTATCTTTAAATCTATATCCCATGAAATAATAAAATTGAATTGAGACATTAACCATCATGGATAAATATTCATTCATGTTAAATACATCAATTGGGAATTATATAGAACATATAAAATAAATTAGGTGCATTACATTATAATATGCCTCAATGAAGATAAACAGAGATGAAGTCTCTAACAATGATCAAAATACTGAAGTGTGAATTAATAAATGAATCAATTATTTGAATCAAATTTAAATCCATATAAAACAAGTGTAAATACGATATAAGATAATCAAAACCCATTACACACATAATCATACATTGTTAGTGACATTGAAAATGTAATATGACCCGATGAAATGAAATTGAGTTCTGAAATTCATTACCACATGATAATTATCAAATGAAATCCATATGGATAAGATAATTCAAATTGAAAATTAAAATACCATGATGTGTAGAGTATAGATTATATTACATGTTAAAAGGGTAGTATGAACAATATATAATATAAAGTCAAATACACAACCATATAATATGCCTCAATGAATAGAAATTGAGACGAAGTCCATTAACTCACATTTTCTTCTAGTTGAGTGTGATTTAACATCCTATATAATGGTTTTAAGATTTTGGATAAATTTTAAAATAACCCTATTAATTTTGACAATATTATATATGATCCTATTATAATAACTTATCACCCATGCATTAATAATATTGAATTATTAATATTGTTTTCAAGTGATTACTACACTTTTTTCTCATTCATATTTTACCTAAACATTTTTGTTCAGGAGAATATTATATAGTTCCATCATATCTAGAACGATATTAATGTTATTAATATAATTTTCTTTAATAGATACAATTATATAATTATTATTTAAATTTGAACCTAGAGAATCGATCACATTACATCATGGAGATGATAGGTTGTACGTACACACGAGGGTCATTAACATTTCTTTAATGGGATAAAGGGTAAGTAGTTAGATGATATATTAATTTTATTGAATCAGTATCATGTCATATATATCACATATATTCATGAAATCTATCCATATTACTTTACATGTAAAGGGTAACTGAATGATGAATCACGTAGCTTTGTGAGGCAGTAGTCCACTGTACACATGAGTGACGTTGTCATATTTTAGGAAAATAATAATGTATATGTGATGTTAAAATTATAGAAGTATAATAAAATAATAAATATTGTATATATACACATTAAATCTATTACTACATGCAATCTTGATATGCATTTATGAAAAATGTGTTACATATGTTATGGAGGATTAAATGTATAATGGTTATGGAATTAACATAGTAAAATAATGGTATATGGAAGATACTGGTGTTAATATAAAATCATTTTTGAGTAATATTTTATGGAGGTGAAATAGGAGATAACATAAAATCGATCATTTGAGAATGTTACATTTTATTCAGATGCCCACATTATTTGTGCACCAAAAACCTTCATAGGATGAATTTTTATTAAAAAAGGGATCTAGGATATTGGTAGGGGATTATGGAAGTTATTTTTATAGTCATTGAACAATTTATACATATTTATAATTGTCTTAATGGGAGTATAGTGGTGGTGTAATGGCATAACCCTCCTGGTCCATTAATTTTATGATTTCTGGTGTTTGGGATTCCCTGGACACATTAGGTCCAGATCCGAAGGGCTGCGTATCAGTAGAAGGTTTCCATCATAGTGTCACCCATCGGTGTGACATCAATCGGTGAGTCACTGGTCGGTGTGTCACTGATCAGTGCCAGAGGGTATTTTCATGTTTTCATTCCCCCATTTTTCATGTAATGCCAGTTTTATTTCTTTTACATTTTTGAAGTGGTTTAAGGCCATTTTTAGCACCATAAAAAATGTTTTAAATCACCTAATTGTGGGGAGACCCTCAATGGAACCGTTTTTGTCTCATTAAATAAAGTCCTTTAACACAGTAATGTTATTTCGACCTTTATTAAATAAAAATTTATCCCATCATGTGTAACCACCCTACGGCATAGTGAAACAATGATCCGCCTTTAAATATGTTCAAAATTCTTATCCAGTAGCTCCAGGATCCTGCCTCTATCATGGGAATTCCTTTGTTCCTCTTCTTGTGTGGTTTCATTATTTCCTCGGTGTGTTTGGAGTCCCCCTTTCCTGAGGCTAGTGGTGAGCCTGTGTTGGATCTTTTCTGATCACTCTTGGAGTCCTCAAAGTTCCTCCCCTAAATGTCGTACATCCCCAATTATTTGAATGAGGAGAAAATGTTGATCATTGATCATCCAAGTATGGTTTTTTTCCTTCGTCTCTCATTACTTTGTATCATGTGGGGTGCATATGACAATTTTTCCTATGGGGATGGATGAAACCAAACCTTAATGAAGATAATAATTGGATTTAATGAATGAAGTGGTGTGTTTGATAATGTTGTTGTACTCTTATATCTTTTTCTTTTGTTTTAAATTGTATATGCTTATTTCCACTTAATATAGTGGTTGTTGGTGGTCCCTTCTTGAGTATTAATGAACCCCTATTTTCTAGATAATTTTATTATTGAATGGATATAACATGGAAACTGTTTAATCACCTAGACTTGGATGATTTATGGATATTTTGTGAATAAGAAAACCTGTTTGGTCACCCTGGTTAACCAAATAGAAATACGGAACTAAAGGAAAGGCATGTCTATATTTGGAAACTCTCTTACTCTAATCCGGTGATGTGTATGGATGTTCTGCTTGATGCTTGTGAGGTGGCACTAATAGGGACGGGATCCCCTGTTGAGAAGTTGTTAGCATATGTATTTGGGGGCCGTGTGGGTTTGACTGGTGGGGCATGGTTTGGTTCCAATACATTGAGGGATCTCACATATCCCCTTTGTTGTTGTGACATTACAAAAGAATTGGGTGTGAATGCTTACTTTTCTCCTTGGTCGTTTTTATTAACATATTTTGTGGCTATGCCTGTTAGTTGCCCACTAGTGAAGAATTGTCTAAATGGAATCACTTGAGAATGAAAACAAGAATGGGATCAATGGAGAACTATTTTCTGGGAACGAGTTGTGGCATGGTTGTGGCTATGGTGATTTTTATTAATGAATAGTAATTAGGGTGTTAGTGTTTGGGATGGTTTTCGTACCCTTAGGATGGGATGAGTGCTTATTAACGATATGTATAATTTATTTGTTCTGTTTCTTATTAGAGACCCACCCATGTTGAGAAATTTATGCCAAAACCCCCCCATTTAATGAGGGAGGGTGTTTTTTCCAACACTCCTATGAGTGGCGGGTTTGTAGCTCCTTTTCTACTCCATTTCCAGAGTAGGCCAATAATATTTGGGCAGGCTGTGATAGCCTGAAGTCCATCATAGCCTATGATTATTTTGGCTGGGTACGCTTTGGTGGTTGGATGAGGTTTTTGGATGCATGTGGTGAGGTTTCCCAAGTGCCTTCTGGATGAGGACCAGGTGTCTTTGGTCATAGTGGTAGTTGTTATAAACCAGGAGTCTTTTGGCGTGGTGGTAGTTGTCATGGATCAGGTGTCTACCGGTGTGGTTACATGAGGTTGTTATGGCCCAGGTGTTTGTGTGCAAGATGTGTGGTTTTGGTAGCCCAGGTGTGTGCGGGCGGGGGATGGCAGTGGGACTGCGATGAGAATGGCAGGAGAGGTTTGATGCATAGGAAGTCTTCAATAACCAGTGGGAAAGTGGTTCATGGTACCCAAATATCAATGTGTTGTTACTATTATTTTAATTTACATTCGTTATTTGGGGAGTGTTCTTTGGTGAGGTTGGGAGGATAGTTTCGTTTCTAGGTTGTTTGGTTATCTCCTTTTCTTGTGTGGCATTATAATGCCTCCCCACTTTTGAAAGAGGGATTTTGGTTTTCCCTACTGAGTATACCTATATACTCACCCTACATATATAAAACTACATTCAGGTATCCAGGAGTACTTCAGGGATCATGTAGGATCGTACTAGTTTGGGATTTGGGACAGTTGATGTTACTGCATTTCTTTTCCTTGGTACTTTACATTGGAGCTTTATTTTACTTTGTTGCACATAATTTTGGAACATGCTTATGGGAATGGTTTTTTTCTTAACTTTTACCTCTAGTTTTGGGGTTGTTTGTGATTTACTATCTTTTCTCCCAAAACTACTAAATAAAATGGGCAATGTCTTCCATTTTGTGTGTGATTCAATACCCTTGGTGTTATTTGCCACTCCGGGACCTATTAAGGTCAGGTTTTAGGGGTCATTATCTCTCCTTCAACATGAGGAAGGAAGGGTCTAGAAATCCATTGTCCCTTCCCTCGTCATGGTGAAGGTGGGTCTTGACAGAATGGTATCAGAGAAAGTGGTTGAGAGACAGGATGGGGTCCGGAATTAGGCACATAGAGGATTTCATGGGATGGTATGGAAACAATGTTAGGAAATCATGGTGTGTGTATATTCCAGGGAAGGTAGGTGGAGTTTCTTCAGGACTAAAACCTCGACATCTATTACACTGAAGGGTAGGGGAACATTGTGGCTGATTCCTTGAGAAGGAAGTCCTAGAGGGAAGCTGTTCAAGAATATATGGATGCTTGGAAGGCAATGGAGGAGTTGTCTACCCTACATGAGGATGCAAGGGTGGATGGTGGTAGAGGTTGTTTGTTTCATAAGACAATGTTTTCCTATTTTTTGCGAAAGGAGGAGTCTTTGTGGGTATACATAGAGAGTGAAGTGATGTGTGATTGGGGTAACCTAAGAAATGCTCTGGAAGGGTGGTCGGAGGATGGTCAATATCGGATGATTTTTCGATGGATGTTTTTTGTTCCATAGGAGATGCAGGAGGGAGTTATTCATGAGTTCCAAAACTCACTCATAGCGATACAACTTGGAGATTACAAGATGTACCAATCCCTAAAAGAATAGTTTTGGTGGCCCGGGGTAAAATGGGCGGTGGTAGACTTCGTGGAAAGGTTCCTGGTGTGTCAGTAGGAGAAGGTTGAACACCGCGTCCCAGGATGATTGTTGCAGCCTTTAGATGTCCACGAGTGGAAGTAGGATGACATTTCGATCAATTTTTTCATAGGAATACTCAGGGTTCGTGGAGGCTATGATGCTAATTGGTTAGTGTTAGATCGATTGAAGAAATCAGCTCACTTTCTGACAATCAAGGTATCAATTACGGTGGATTCCTTAGCATGAAGATACTTGGATGAGGAGGTGCAGTTTCATGGAGTTCTGAGATCCATAGCCTCAGATAGGGATGAATGGTTTACCTCACAAGTCTGGAGGGGATTGTAGAATTATTTTGGAACCCAACTACATCTTAGCATTAAATTCCACCCCCATAAAGATGGGAAGATAAAGTGAACCATACATACATTGGAGGATATGCTACGGGCATGTGTTTTTGACTTTAGGGGATCTTGAAAAGGACGTTTTACCTTATTAGAGTTTTACTACATTAATATATATCACTCTAATATTGGCATGGAACCGTCTGAAGACTTGTACGAGAGTCCACTTTTTTCACCTGTGTGCTAGACCGAGGTTGGGTAGGTAGGTGTTCTTGGCCCATAGGTAGTGCAGAGCACAAAGAAGAAGGCTCTGCTTGTGTGTGAGAGGATGAAGGAAGCCCAGTACTAGAATAAGTCATATGTCGATCATAGCAGGTGGCCATTCGAGTTCGAGGATGGAGACCATATGTTCTTGAAGGTTTCTCCTTGATATGGGCAGCGAACTTTTATCATGTGGAGGAAGCTTTCTCCTAGGTTCATCATGCCTTTCTAATTGTTGGGGCGAGTTGGTGAGGTGGAATATCAACTGGCATTTCCACCTTAGTTGGAAAGGATCCATGAAATTTTACATGTCTCCCATCATTTTCCATATCTACACAATTAATTCCATGTCTTAGACCGGGGATAGATGGATAGAGGGGATGATTCTTCATTCGTGGATAGACCCGTGAGAATCGAGGATTGAATGGATAAAGTGCATCAACGACAAACCATCCCTTTGGTTCCTGTGTTGTGGAGGCATGGTGGCCTCGACATGAGTATGTGGGAGCGAGAAGCTCAAATGCGCACCCAGTACCCAAAGCTATTTTTGAGATGTTGTTTTGAGCCTTCATTATTGTTCTTAGTTTTGTGACCTGTAGTGATGTAATGTTGATATTGTTGGTTTATGAGATGTTTATTTCCTTACATTGTGAATCTCTATGAATAGTCCCAATATATGGGGAAGGGAGAACCTAATTCCTAATCAAGTATCATCAGTGAAGATGTGATTAAACCTGTGTGGGTGAGTCAGTGCCACCCAAAGCAGATAGTATCTTGACAAGGAGGAAGGGACTCCCTGATCCATGTGTCAGAATAATGTGATCTTTGGGTTTCATATGGGTGTTTGGGGTGGTTTGTCCCTGAGAGGTATCTTCTAGAGTGGTTGTTTGGGTTTATTTAAATTCTCGGTGATTAGAATAGTTTGAGAGGTATCTAATGTAATGAATCCACCCTCCTAGTCCATTACTCTACAAATTTCTGCTGTTTGGGAAGCCCTGGACCTATCAGGTCTGAATCTGAAGGGCAACGTATCGGTGGAAGGATGTCATCATGGTGTCACCCATCGGGGATACCAATCGGTGTGTCACCGATCTATGTCACACCGATCAGTGCCAGAGGGGCTTTTTGGGTTTTATCTCCCCCAGTTTTCAAGTAATGCCACTTTTATTTCATTTTACACTTTTAATGTGGTTGAAGTCCGTTTTATCACCATAAACAATGTTTCAAATCCCCTAAGAGTGGGGTGACCCTCAACAGACCTGTTTTTCTCACTTTAAATGAAGTCCTTTAACACATAGCTATTATCACCACCGTTAATAAATAACAATTAATCCCATCATGTGTAACCACCGAACCGCGTGGAAAAAATACGATTCGCCTTTAAGTCCTTTCGAAATACTTATCCTGTAACTCCAGGATATCACCTCTTTTTCACAAGAATTCCTCATTTCTTCTTCTTGGATGGTTTTTTTCTTTTTTCTGTGTGTTTGTACTCCGCTTTTCTCGAGGATTATGGTGCGCATGTGTTGGAGCATTTTGGATCACTCATGGAGCCCTCTGAGTTCCTCCAACATAATTCACGCATCCCTAGTTATTAGAAAGTGGAGAAAAACATCGATCATTGATCATACAAGTAGGTTTTTCCCATCATCTCTCTTTATTTTGTATCATACGGGTGTGTATGATAATGTTTTCAACAGGGATGGATCAAACCAAACTGTAACCAAGTTAATAAATGTATTTAATGAATGAAGGGGTGTGTTTGATATTGTTGTTTTACTCTTATATCATTTCCTATATGTTGTGAATTTTATCGGATTATGTCCACTGGAAATTGTGATCATTAGTGGTCCCTTCTTGCACACCAATGAACCCCCGTTTTTTGGATAATTCAATGATTGAATGGATATAACATGGAAACTGGTTAATCAAATAAACGTGTCTAATTAAATGGATGCCCGATGAATATGAAACCTTGTGTGGTCACCCCAATTAACCAAACGGAAAGACGAAACTAATGGAAAGGTGTGTCTAAATATGTAAACTCTCTTACTCTATTCTGGTGATGTGTATGTTTGTTCTGCTTGATTCTTGTGAGGTGACATGGATGGGGATGGGATCCCTTGTTGTGAAGGTGTTAGAATATGGATTTGGGGTCCATTTGGGGTCATATGTTGGGGCTAGGTTTGGTTCCAGTACATTGAGGGATCTCACAGATCCCCTTTGTTGTTGGGCCATTACAAGAGAACTGGGTGTGATTGATTGCATTGTTGCTTGGCCGTTTTTCCTTCCTTGGATTGTGGCTATTCCATTTCGTTGATTGGTAGAGAATAATTATCTAACTGGAATCACATGGTTATGAAAACAAGAATGGGTTCAATGGGGAACAATTTTCCAGGAACGAGTTGGGACATGGTTATGGATGTGGTGCTTTTTACGACTGAATAATAAGGAGGGTGTTTGTATATTGGCCGGTTTTGGAACCCATTGGACTAGATGAGTGCTTGTTACCTATATGTATAATTTAGTTTTTATGTTTCTTATTTTCACCCCACCAAGGATTAGTAGATTGTGTTGAACACCCCCATTTCATGGTGGATTGTGGTTTTCCTGACACTCCTATGAGTGGATGGTAATTAGTTTCTTTTATGTTACCTTTACCAAGTATACCAAGACTCTTTGGGAAGGTTGTGATGTCCTAGAAGCCATTATATCCCAAGATTGTTTGGTCCAGGTACACTGTGGTGGTTGGTCCAAGTGTGTGTGGGCAGGTGGTTTTCCATGTGCCTCCAGGATGAGGTGCAGGTGCCTTTAGGTGTGGTGGTAGTTGTTTTAGCCCATGTTTCATCGGGAGTCATGGTAGTTGTTCTAGCCCAGGTGTCGGTGGCCGTGGTTACGTGTGGTTGTTGGGGCCTAGGTGTTTGCTAGCGGGATGGGTGGTTGTGGTATCCCAGGTGTGCGCCGGTAGGGTATGAGAGTGGGAGTACAATGAGAATGGCTGGAGAGGTTTGACGTTTATGATGTCTTCAATAACCAGATGAAAAGTGGTGCATGGTACCCAAATATCGATGTTCTAATACTATTATTTAACTTGACTAGCATTATTTGGGGAGTTTTCCTTGGTGAAGTTGGGTGGATAGTTTCTTTGGAATGTCCTTTGGTTATCTCCTTTTCTTATGGGGCATTAGAATACCTCCCCACTTGTGCATGAGATATTTTGGTTTTCCCATCTGAGTATACCTATCTACTCACCCTACGTATATAAAAATACATTCAGGTTTCCAGGAGGACTTCGGGGATCGTTCATGATCATACTTTTTTGGGTTTGGGACAGTTGTTGTTGCTACTTTTCTTTTCTTTGGTAAATTCCAATGGAGTATTCATGTCCTTTGTAGCACTTACATTGGGCACATTATTATGGGAATGGTTTTTTTCGTTAATTTCACCTCTAGTTTTGGTGTTGTTTGGGATTTACTATTTTATCTCTAGATCCTACTAATTAAAAAGGGCAATGCCTTCCATTTTGTGTTTAGTTTTGTACCCTTGGTGCTAGTAGCCACTATGAGACCTATTGAGTGCGGGTTTCATGGGTCATTATCTCTGCTTCAACTAAAGGAATGAAGCATCTGGAAATCTGATGTCCCTTACCTCATCTTGGTGATGGCGGGTCATGACAGGTGGCCTTTTATTTGTGGTGGAGGGGGCATACATTAATTTTTTTAGAGAATCAGTTACCGATGCTTTTTTGTCTTGTAGAAACAAACTAAAATGGGTTATTATATAACCTTATAAGTGATAAGGTCTATATATATCTATAATGTGGGTATTTTACTACGTTTCAGGACATTTTTACCCTTATCTATTTAGAACAACCCTCAGTAAATCAGTTTTTTCCATAACCGTGATAATTAATCTTTTAATGTGTTCATTATTAATTATAGTAAAAAATTAAGATAAACTTATTAGATAATATAAATTATTGTGATCCCAAGAATAGAAACCATTTTTTCAAATTCAATTCTAAAATTGGAATAATTAAATTCAAAATTATTCCCACAGGCACGATGAAAAGCATGTTTAAAAATAGAAAATTATCATAAGTATAGAAGGTTTTAATATCAAAATATATCCATAAATTTCATTTTTATGACCGAAAATAGTTGAATTAAAATTTAACTAATCTAATATCAAATAAAAACCAATTTAAAATATAATTTAGGCATCTAAATTATCAAAATGAAATGATAGTTTCAATAAAAAATGATATTTTCAATATTAATCAAAAAATAAAACAATTCTGAAAAATCCCAAAAATTCACCCTATTAAAATAATGACATGTTGATTTTATAAGTGAAGTTAATTTTATCAAACAATGTGTAAATATTGATAAAATATGTTTTTACATTATTTTTTCAAAGCACGACTAATCTATTTTTTTAGAAAAATATATTCTTTTTCTCAAAACATCACCTTTTTTATTAAACTACTTTAGATTATTTATAATAAATATATAAAAGTAATTTTCATAATTTAGTTATTAGAATTAATACCCACTAATTTAATGGTTTTTTATAATAGTATACCATATTATGGTTCATTTAGACATGGGGTTGCATGTACTTCAAGCTATCAAAGAGATCAAAATTTTTTAATTAAAAAAATATCTTACAGTCTTTAGATGATACATTATCATATATGATTAGTTTTGTCTATCATATATTCTATCAAATAAGAATTTACTATTTTAGAATCCCTTGGTGTTATATTATCTCCACCTTCAATAAATTGTGTCCTCATAATTTAAACATGATCATAGTAATCAAGAGTTTGACATTTGGAAATACCGGTGTTGAAAATCCCACATCTTAAAAGGGTTAATAAAAATTCATATTAATGAGATAGAAATTGAAATATAAAGGAAATCTAGAATAACACATGACTATTTTTACAATAATAAGATCATATTTCTGAAGTAAATATATGGATATGAGATAAAAATGTAAATAATTATAAAGTGATAGAGATCATTGATCATAATAAAGTGAATGATTAACAGAAAGCTAATAACCTAAAAAATTATATTTTTGAAGATTTAAAACAAAAAAAAAATTATTAGAAAAAAAGGTAATAGGTTAATATTTTTTTCAATATCCTTTTTGAATTGTTGAGGAATTATTTTACTATCTACGAATGTATGGAAATATACTTACTTGATGTATTTATATTTCATAATAAAAATTTAATCACTTGGAATTGCTACGATAAATTTCAAATTCATATCATAAATTAATAAATAAACATCCAAGATCAATTTTATATTTCTAAAGCACTAAAAGTTACTTTTAACCAGTTATAACTACCATAAAAGAGTGAAAAGTCTTTCTACCTATTTCTACATATTTATCAAAACTAATATGGTAAAATAGAGTTATTAATATCTAAACCTCAATATTAACACAACTAGTACATCATTAACACTTATTCATTAAATAGTTTAATTAAAAAGAAATAAATAATAACAATAACATCTTGTAGGGTTGTAGTATGTGCTAAACCATTATCATACTTCAGTTCTGGGTTCAAACCCTGAGACCTTTACTAGATGTAATGGGCTTTCCATTTTCCAAAAAATATATTCACATAATTCCTATAAAATTGCTATATTGTGATGACACGTTATAACTAAAATAGCAAATAGAAGATATAATTTAAAGGTTACTGATGTGGATTTTAAATCAGTTGATTTGCCAAATATTTTTATTATGTTTTTTCAAATTTAGTTAATTAATTAACCCATAATTGTAAAATAAATGAACTAAAGTTGTTTTTTGGTTAAATAATAAATTTATTATCATTAATATTTAAATTATTTTGGACCTTAATTATTTATTACATTTTTATGCCTTTATTTTATTTATTTTTAATTTATAATTGTATTTTAAAATTTAAATTTTAAGTAATTTCTACTATAATTTGTTATTTAGTAATTAGGTTGATTAATAATTTCTGAAACATTAATTTAATTTAAAATTTGATATATTATTATTTTAATATTTTTTAGATCAAATTTAAATTTTTAATAATTAATATGGTTTAAACTATAATTTTAACCAATTTGACTTTATTTTTTATTTTATATTTTAATTTTAGAATCATTTGAACAATTAAAAGAATTTTCTAAATCTTTAATTTTTAATATTTTAACATTTTTTTAATATTTTTTAATTGTTAATTGTTACTTTTTATGTAAAAAGTGTTACAGTTCTATTTAACACTGCATATCCTAGCATTGGATTAAAGTATTTACTGCAAGGGAAGAGTTGGCCACACCTAAAATGAAGACCCTCTCTATCTACACTACAATGAAGCTTCGTCACCATATCTACACAGCGGTGCCACAAATAGAATCTCCATCTCTAATGAACCATTTTTTGTGCAGATGAAGAGGATTTGAGTTTAGTTTATGGTTTTCAAATGGATGTTGATCTAATGTTGAATGTTTGAACTAGTGAGACAGAGTTGTGCCGTTGAAGAAGACGACTGAAGCCCGACGTCATCTCCAGATAAGAAGCCCTTGTGGACCCATGTCAAGAAATTTTTCCAAGAGGAGTCGCACCCCTCCCCCTAGATAAGGTAAGGCGACATGCAGGGTTAAAGATAATGAATATAATATTTAAAAATATTAAATATTTAAATATGTAAAATTAATAAATAAATAAAGTTAAAGATATAAAATATCTATTTAAAAGTTAAAAAAAATATAATAAAAATTAGGACATATATATATATATAATTATTTAAATATTAATAACAATAGTAATAAGGTTACCAACACTAATTGTTTTGATATTTATAATAATAATATTATCATTATTATAATAAAAAATATATTTTTATAATTGATAATGATTATTATTGATTAATTATCATTTTTTGTTTTCATAACAAAACTAGAGACACATATCAAATCTTGTGTCTTAAGGTCTATACTTGGGTCATCTACCAATGACCGAATTCAGAAAGTACAACTACGTGGATGGTGAAGAAGGGGAGGCAAAACTCTGTCTGTGGAAGAAACTGGTGATGAAACAGAAAGATTTAGATTTTAATTTTAGAGGTCAACTCAAGAAGTTAGCATCTTTCCAATTCTGGAATTTGGAGACCTGAAATCCCAGGTCAATAGGGAGAAAGGTAGAGCAAAATGAGAAGAGCTACACTCATCAACGATCATGATTATTGAGGGATAATTCATATCCCTTTTGTAAAGTCATGAAATAGTTACGAATTGTGGGAAATATTTTATGCTCAGGGATTCTCAACTACAATGTTTATTCTTTTGTTCTTCAACTTTTTTTCTTCTCAAAATTTCATAATTGATCGATAAGATGAATTATGAAATATAAAAAAAATAATGCCTTTTTAATTTTATTTTAAACATAAAAAATTATTAGAGGTTCGTTTCTGATGACTATTCATCGAAACCCCTTTACTCTTTGAGTGGATCATGATGTGGTGAAAATCAAGAATCATTCTTATGCATGTTTAATATCCTGATGATGATGATAAATCAAACGGATTTTTACGATTGAAAATTAAATAATGTTTCTATGAATGAAGATATCTATTTACCCGTGTTATTTTTGAATTTCCCATGAATCAATCTTGAACATTTTTTAATATTTTTTTCTGCTATTTAATCATAATTTATGTTATTTCTACATTCTTTCTAAGTATATTTCCTCATATATTTAAAAAAACACTACATCATTATAAATGATAAAGATAAAAAATAAATCTCTATTTATAGGGGATTTGTTTTTGAATTTGGTTATACTTCTTACCTGTGGGTTCAATACCCTACTAATTATTTTTAACAACAAACATGTCAATTTATTGACATCATTTCTGGGTAAGGATTAAAGAGATGATTTTTCAAATAAATAAAAAATGGTTTCAAAAAAGTGTTATTTTTTTAATTTAAGTACTAATAATAAAATCTTCTTTAAATCTATTTCTACTACTTGTTGTTATGAAAAAATATGTTATTTTGTTTTTACCTATAAAAATTAGTTGTTATCCGGTGAAATTTCTCTTATATTAGTTTCATCACGAGAACAAGGACATCAACAGATTGGATATAGCCTCTAAATCATTATATATATTAAAATATTATTGATATTAAAAAGGATTAAAAAATAGTAGTAGAAAAAATTGGAGAAAGAGTTCATGTTAAAAATGAAATAAACCTAAAATCAATTTAGAATATAATTAGAGGCCTTGTATGAGGGAGTTTCAACTCCCACCTATTTTTAGAAACTTATAATATATTAGAATTTCACCTTGAGCATGAAATTATGATCCAAAATATTATCACATTCACTATTGTATTCCTTTAATGGGGTCCATAATTTAGACTCAATAGTTTACATTAGATACTTCTAACATATACTATGACATTTACTAATTTTCAGATTTAATGATAATGTGTTATGAAATAGACTATTTCCCTTCTCTTATTAAGATATTACAATAAATTGATTTATGAGTCCAGATGAAAAAATATTTGAAAACTAGGAAGAAGTTTATAATTAATTTTTAATAAAATTGTATCCCCAAAGAATTATGGGTGACAATAGAACTAAAATCACTAGTTTTTACTAAGAGGATGGTGAAACTATTCATGAGGATTAAGATTGATTTGGGGACATTTTTAGGATGTTCCCCATCACCAAATTCTATCACATGTTATTATGGACACATTTTATGAAGGATTGTCCTCTTATGGTCAAAATCTTGTAGATCAGTCTTCTGAAAAAATTACAATGATAATACTGATTAGGAATTCAGAAAAAACATCAACAACAGTGCTTCAGATTTAGAACAGAAAAAATGTTTAAGGAAGAGAGTGATCAAAAGTGGAAATAATAATGGTTCAGGTGTAGATACCAATGCTGAGGTACTTGAAATTAATGATCATATTCAATATCTAATGAACCAAAATGCCAAACAAATTACTAATCAAGTGGTGTGTCAAAAATAGAACCAATATCATAGAGATCAGTTTTCAGGGTGTGGGTTTTTTTGTCACAATAAAATTTTTTATCCAAATTTTGATATTCTTTCCATCAATAATAAAATTTCAATTTTTAACAATACAATTATAACCAATCCAATATGAACCGTACAAATTTTTTATGGAATTAATAATTATATATAAGACAACATACTTCCCCTGGCTATATAAATCATCATAGATTAAAATTGAAAAACCAACACAGTGGAGAGTGATTTAATTAAAAAGGGAATTGGGGGGGGGGGGGTTAATTGATTAAAATGATAAAATTATTAAAATTTTTGACTCAAAAGAGGATAATGTTGATAAAAAAAGCACAACACGAATCCAATAAAGCTGAAGTTGATTCTAGAATTCACGATCTATAATTACAAATGCTAAAATTATCAAGACATATGAAATTGTGGGATAAGGGTTAGCTTCCTAGCACAACTACAATAAAAACTAGGGAAAATTTCAAGAACGCTTTCACATGAATTGGATTAAATTAAGAAAAAGTAGATAGAATAGACCATAAGTGTTACCAAAATAAATAACCATGTGATTCTATAAATACAAATCTACAATAACTAGAATATATAAATGGGGAGAAAAGTCCTAAAAATAAAGAAAATATCATTTTTTCACCTGTAAACAATATGAAAAGTTTTTTAAACATAAAAATAATAAAGGGATAGAGGAAGTTATTAATAAATTTTGGGTGATTCCTTCTATCCATGGAAAATATTCCACACCCATTTTATTCGCAAAAAATTAAAATGCAAGATCACATACCAGTTTTAACATCTTTAGATCCTTATGATCCCGATCAAGCTCTATGTGAATTTCCCATTTATCCAAGCATTGATTCAAATTTATTTTTATTTTAAATATCATAAAAAAATTGTTTCATGTAAAAGGATACCTGAATAATTTTCTACATACAACCTCAATGAAGAGTGTATTGTTTTTCCTCAAAAGAAAATCCCTACCAAGAGTATGGGTAAAAATAGTTACAATAGTTCACACACATACATGCTGAATTCACATCTTACCCACAACTCCACCTTAATACATGCTTCCTTATGGATATATTTATGAAACAATTCTCCCCCTTGAAAACACTATCTAAAGTTAAGACAAGAGAGGGGACAGAAACACGTACCTTAACCTTGGTGAGAAGGAGGTTGGACACCCATGTTAAACCTCAATTTTGCAAATGGTTCTTTCGGTAACAGTTTTGTGAATATATCAACAACTTTTTTAGATGTAGGAACATATTCCAGCCCCAATTAATTCTTTTCTGCCTGCTCATTGATGATGTGGTAGTTTATATCAATGTGTTTTGAATGAGAATGTTGTACTGTATTTCTTGTAAGGTTGATTCCACTCTGATTATCATAACCCAAGAGCAATAGTAGCTTTAGTTCAACAAGTAGATCTTCTAGCTGAGTCTTCATCCACATTAGCTGAGTTGCAGCTTGAGTAGCAGAAACATACTTAGCTTCAGTTTTGCTTAGGGTTACTGAATTCTGTTTCTTGGTATGCCATGTAATACAACTTTTCCCCAGAATGAAAACTCCACTAGATGTGGATCTTCGATCATCAACAATTCCTACCCAATTAGCATCAGAATACCAGAATAATTCAATATTTTTAGAGCTGTCATACCAGATTCCAAAATTTGTTTTGCCTTTGATATATCTAAGAATTATTTTTCCAGAAATCAAATGTGATTATTTAGTAGCACTCTGAAATCCTTCACATAAAGTGACAGTATAGACAATGTTGGGTCTTGAGGCAGTCAAATACAACAGACATCCAATCAGCTTTCGAAACACATTCTGATCAACTTCCCTTCCTTCTCCATCTTTAGACAACTTGGTTCCCAAAGTGATTGGTGTGGTAACTGGTTTCGAATTTTCCATTCCAAACTTCTTCAGAAGTTCCTTAGCGTATTTTTCTTGAGACAGAAAGATATGAATCCTTTTCTGTATGATTTGTAACCCAAGAAAGTATTTCATTTCACCCAGTATGGACATATCAAATAACTTCTTCATCTCCTCATAAAATCTTTCACATGATCATTCATCATTTCCATCATAGATGATTTCATCAACATAAACAACAATGATTAGTGAAAACTCCTGACACTCCTTGATATAAATATTGCTATCAACTCTACCCTTTCTAAAATTCATCTTCTTCAAGAAAGTATCTAATTTATAATACCATGCCCTCAGAGCCTATTTTAGCCCATACAGAGCCTTCTTCAACCTGCACACATAGCTTTCATCCTTCCCAATAACAAATCCACAAGGTTGATCAATGTATACTTCCTCGTCAAGATCGCTATTCAAGAATGCAGATTTTACATCCAATTGAAATATTTTGTAACATCGTTGTGTAGAAATGGAAAGAAATATTCTGATTGTTTATAATCGAGCTACTGGAGAAAAGGTTTCATCAAAGTCAATGCCTTCAATTTGTGAATACCCTTTGTATACCAATCATTCCTTGTTTCTTATTACTTTACCTTCTTCATTCAGCTTGTTTTGGAAAACCCACTTTATACCAATAATGTTCTTGTTGTCCGTCTTGGGTACAAGTTCCCAGGTATTGTTCTTCACTATCTGATCAAGCTCTTCATTCATAGCTTGAACCCATTCTGGATGCTCAAATGCTTCATTTACATCATTTGGTTCAACTTTCGAATAAACAGAATTATGTGATATAGCATTCATTGATCTTCTTGTTTGAACCCTATGATTATTATCTCCAATAATGTTCTGAGCCTCCACTTGTTTCCTCAACCTAGGATGAGTTGTTTGAACTTCATCCTCATCACTTGAGATTTCTGAGTCAGATTCCTCTTCTTGAGTAGGATGAACACAGTCTACAACATTATCATAATTGTTAACAAAATCTTCTCTATCCTGCTCGACTTCCACATCAACATATGACTGCTTTTCTTTATTAGCATTTTCAAAAACTTTTACATCAGAAGAATCAATTATTCTTCCTGTTTCATTGTTGAGGAATCTATATCATCTTCCTTCTGGAGCATAGCCAAGAAAAATTCCGTCATCTCCTCTTTGCTCAAATTTTCCCAGATTTCCACCTTTATTCTTTATAATACATGGACTCCCAAAAACACTCAAATGTTTCAGACTTAGAGTTCTTCCATAGAATATTTCATATGGAGTCATATCTGAGATTGGCCTATAGAAACATCAGTTCTGAATATAAACAGCAGTTCTCATGGCTTTCCTCCAATAATAATGAGAAAGATTATGTTCAAGTAACATAGTTCTTCCCATTTCCACCAGACTTCTATTCCTCCTTTCAACAACCCCATTTTGTTGAGGTGTTTATGGTGAACTGAACTCATTCAAAATTCCTTGTTTCTCAATGTAAATTTCAAAATCTTAATTTTTATACTCTCCACAATTATCAGTTCTCAACTTCTTCACGGAGTACTCACATTCCTTCTCTACTTTCCTCCTGATACTATTAAACATATTCAGATCATCTGACTAATGTATCATGTACATAACATAAGTAATTTGAGTAAAGTCGTCAATGAAAGCAAGGAATTACTTATCTCCATTTGTTGATTTATTTCTCATTGGTCCTCATATATTAGAATGTATGAGTTCTAAGGGTTGTTTTGAATGAATTTCTACTTTATTATGAAAGGAGTTTGCAATCTTACCTTTTTCACAAATAGTGCACCACCAATCTCTTCTTGATAAATCAGGCATATCACGGACACTATCACGTGTTGATAGCTTGCACATATTTCTCTGAAAAATATGCCCCAGCCTTTTATGCCATAACTAATTTTCATCTGCTACACCCATGTAACAAGAGTTCTACACTTCACAAACTTGGATCAAATTCCCTCTTGTACGTTGGCCCCATGTAACTATGGTTCCATCATTTTCACTTTTCACAAAAAATCCATCTTTTCTGAAGATCACATTGTTGCCGTCATCACAGAGTTGTGACACACTAAGCAGTTTATGTTTCAGCCCATCAACATATAGTGTTTTTCAATATTTCATCTTTTCTTTTCCAATTATGGCCAATCCAACACCTTTGATCCTTAGAGATTCATCATTTACAAATGTCACAATTTTTTCATTAAAGTCATTCACATTCTTCAGCAGCATTAAGTCTCCTGTCATATGAGATGAACATCCACTATCAAGAATCCATGGATGTTCTCCTATTGTAGATTTCAAATCAGATTCAACAACAAGTGCTTTTTGTTCTTCCTTTTCTTTTACATTATGTTATGCTTCTTCCAATTTTCTAGCCAAATCAATGTGTTCTGGCCAGAGAACCATGCATTCTTTCTTTTTAGACTTATCAGACCTGTCCCTTTTGGATTTTAAAAACTCTTTCTTCTGAGGATTATTAACAATATTTTGTTGCTATGGTAACACACTAAGTCAACCCTTAGCAATATGTCCAGGTTGATCACATCTTTCACAATAAGTTTCTAGTTGTTGGAATCTATTCTCAACATTCACACCAGTCTTCTCAGATATCTTCTGAAACATATTTGGAGACATTCTACTTTGAAAGGGTTGACTCCCCTTCAATCCATGTCTTTCAAATCTTTTGGAATAGTTGTAATTGTTGGTCGGAGTGGACACTCAAGAGGGGGGGTGAATTGAGTTCCAATTAAAATTTCTGTTAAAAACAATTTCTATTAAAATCCCCCAATTTCAAAAACAAATTAAACTGTAGTGAATTTATATAGATTATAAAGGTTCAATTAGTTTCTCAAAGATTGATTAATTCTCAGTTAACTTAATCTTATGATTAAATTAACTTTTGAAACTAACTTACTGATTTATAACAAACATAAACACTTGCGAATTTAATTATCAAAGTAGCTTTGAAGATAGATTATATTTCAAAGTAATAGCAGCGGAATATGAAATAAATATGTATAGTATGGATATAGAGTATAACTATAAGCACAGAAAATTAACCAAGAGGTTCAGTCTCAAGCCGAGACTTAGTCCTCTCAAATTTGATATAAGAATGATCCACACCCTGGATCGGGGTTAACAACAGTGAACACACTGTCCAGGTCACAAGACCTCTACCACAGTTCTTCGTGGGAAAACAAACAACAGCAGCAAGCTGTCCAGGTCACAAGACCTCTACCACTATCCACAGTGGGAAATGGAGTGCAAAAAGATTTGCTGAGGATTTACAGATCCTCCAGTGAAAGTACAGGAGTCAGTGTGTGTGTTTAATACAGCAGATAACACACACTGCTCAAAATGTAGAATAAATCACAGAACAAGAGATGTAGAGTTTAGAAGTGGTTCTAGTGATCTCAGTGTAGCTCTTGTATTCGATCAGAAGAGAGTTTGAGTCCTCTTCTCGTTTATGTTTGAGAAAAAGAGTGTCGTATGCTTCGATGAAGTTCTTCAGGGTTCTTCTTGTATGCACAGAACACTTCTCGAGTGTACTTGATTGTCTATATGCTTCTCTATGTTCTTGATGGAGCTCGTTTTTATCTTCTTGTGTTTCTGGTATATTTCGTCCACCACGCACTTGTCTGGTTCGCATTCGCATTATATCTTTTGGGCAGCGTAGTCTTCTTGTATTTATCTCCCGACAGGGGACAGAAAATATTTCTTTTCAGCAGGTACGAGGTACGGGTTCCTGACATCCGACAACCTTTATCAGATATTTGACAAATCATCAAAATGTATGATATGACCGTTAGATAAATTAAATACATTAAATGTAGGAAATAAAGAAATTAAAACAGTGAGTCGAGAATGTATGTCACTGTTGACTTCAACTGTGGTCTTCCAACTGTGGACTTCCAACTGTGGACTTCCTTCTGACTGCTGATTTCAACAAAAGGCTTGCTGTCTGTAGGCTTGCAATGGTAGCTTTTACTCCATGTAACTGTAGCCTTTCTAACTGTAGACTTGTAACATCAAATTTGTAGAACTGTAACCTTTGTCAACTGTAGACTTCGATCATCTGTAGACTTAGTAGACAGAAGCTGTCTAACTGTAACCTTGACTGTAGACTTATGACTGTAGGCTAGTTCGTCTGCGAACTTGTTTCAACTGTAGACTTGTTCGACTGTGAACTTGAGCACTGAAAACTTTGAACATAAGTCTTGTATCTGTGACCTTCGTCTGTGAGCTTTGACAATAGATAGCAGTAGACTCGTAACTGTAAGCTTGTATTAGTCATCGACTGTAACCTTGTAACTGTGAACTTATTGCAACAGTAACTTAAGGTGACAGTTAACTGTAACTGTGACTTTGAGAAGAAAAACTCTGACTGTTAGTTAACAATACTAAACTTATGTAAATACTACTGTAAGCTGTTACAGTAAAGTTATGAGAGTATGAGTATGAACTGTTTAGAATAAAATACGTTTAAGCATAGAGTAATAAGATTAATGCAAAGGTTTAATACATCATAATCAATGTTTAAGCATGATTTTGGATTATCAAAACAGGTGATTCCAACAATCTCCCCCTTTTTGATAATCACAAATTATGTCAGTATGAAATATAGAAGTATCAGAGAGAAGTGTGCAAAACACAGTATTAGCAATATGAGCACAAAAATGAGGTATAATCCGCAAGGATTTCTCCTCTCTGTATAGGTTCATTTCTCCCTTGAGTTTCCCTATTTCTCCCCATTTCTCCCCCTATCTATTTCATCTTTATTTCTCCCCCTTTGTGATTAACAAAAATAAAGACAGAGAGAGAGAAAAGAAACATTGTATTAATAAGGAGTACAAAACATGACCCAAAATGTGAATACATGATCCCTATCAAAAAAAAATAAACAGACTCAATCCTCTTCATCTGTAGGTAAGGGATCTTTTCCTTTGGAGGAAGAAGATGGAGCAGGAGGTGAAGGAGCAACAGGCTGAGGAATGGCAACAGGAATGTCTGGAGGGGCAGCAACAGAGGCTCCTGAAGGCCGGTAGTGAGTAGCTTGCCGAGGGATCAGTGGTCTAAGGCTTCTGAGGGCATCAGCAGGAGACATTAAGGAAGAACCACTGGGGTTGGAGACAGGTAGGGCAGGAGGAACTATTACAGGTGTGCAGTCCACATGAAGAAAAGGTAGGAGCAGATTCCTGAAATCCATGATAATGTTTCCTCCTCTGTCCATGGCAGATAAGAAGTCATCTTTGTTTTCCAAGAATTTATCCAAAGCCGGGGTCAACTCTCGTAGCTTGCTAACTTGTTCTTTGAAGGCTTGAGTTACAGGAGGCAGCTTCATAGTCTCTAGCATGAGCTTGAAGTGATTGTTCAACTGATGCTTGGTGAAAATCCGATCAAAGTAATAATCCACTTTACTTTTGATGGCCTCCTGAGAAGCAGTAGCAGCCTGCAGGTGCTCACGAACAAAGCCACTGACTTCTCTTGTAGTAGCAAGGATCTGTAGGTCTGATGTGTCATTTGCACGGGCCTGAGTAAGCTCTTCTCTGAGCAGGCTTCTAAACTGGTCAAGGTCCACAGGAGAGCTAGATGAAGGAAGGGACTTGACTGAGAATGCCACTGTCTCCTTGAAAGACTGAGTCAGATTTCCAATCACTTTCTGAATGACAGCATCCTGATTGCTAAAGTGTTCTTTTACTGATTTCTTGAAAGCCTCAAATACTTCTACAAACTGCTTGACCACTTCTTTGATGTATCGAATCTCACTGGCCACTTGTGTCTGAGAACTGCTCAGGGCAGTTAAAGAAGCAACTGATTGTCGAAGGGCCACTACTGCTCCAGTCCAGCTTTCAATTTGAGTGTGGCACACTTTCATTTCATCCATCAGTTCTTTGATTGGACTTCCCACAACACATCCTAGAGATAATTCTAAGGATTGTTCTACATTCTTCAGCTCATCAAAAAGACTGGTTTTCAATTCAGCAACAGTCTGTCTGATGGTCTCCTTCATTTCATTCTTTAAGAATTCAAGGTCTTCCTTGGTGGCCAATCCTTCAGTTTCTAACACTGGAGAGCTGTTAGGTAGGATGACTGGATTTCTTGGTGGTTGGTTTTCCTCATCTGAATCCTCATAATTGAGTCCTAACACCATGTATCCTGGATCTGAGGTCCATCCTTCTATATCATACAGTACAGAGACTGAACCAACACGCTCCCCCTCACTTGGAGGTCCTTCCTGAACACTTTCTACTATCTGCTCAACTCTGGGTAACTCTAAGTTCTCTTCTGTAGCTCTAGCAGGTTCCATACTTGCTTCCTCTATAGGTTCAGCAGTGAGGTTAGCCTCCTTCTCTGTTGGGTCATCAACCACTTCCATGACAACAGTAGTAGAGACCACTCCTGCTTCCTGGTCAGACACTGACTTGTCTGTATACCCTATCAGAGGGCTCATACTAAGTTCTTCTGCAACAGTTTCTTGATTTTCATTTAAAGCTCCAGCCTCTTCTGCTTCGACTGTATCACCCTCATCAGAGGTGTCCTTGACAAAATATTGAGATTCTTCTTCTTCTTCTGTAGTCTCAGTCTCACTGTCTCTTAGAACAGGTTCTCTACTGGGTAGTTCTTTTGGAGGGCTTGCTGCTCCAAACGTCACTGTCCTGACAGGACTGTGAGTAGTATCAGGATCACTCCCTTCATCAATTGGAGTGTTCTCTCTTGCAGAGTCACCAACTACTGCAGTCTGTTCATCATCTGAGTATACAGGTTCAGGCTCATCAGGCTTTAAGCCTGGATCTATCCTATCTCTCGGTCTAGAGGGATGAGTAGAAGGGCTAAAATTCTCATAGATTCTCTCCTCATCATTCACCCATGATTTCTTCCAGGGATTCCAACTGATCTTCATGAATTTGCAGATTACTTTCGAGATACATACACTGTTCTTTGCCACTATCAACTCTTCCTGACTTCCAGCTGCACCTTTCACTTTCAACATAACCGAAATGAGTTTAGCATGAAACAAGGCACTTGATTTTGAGCTTGCCTTTATCATGTCCTCTATCTGAGCCATCAGCAACCTACAAAGGTTGACCTTCCTTCCATGTTTTAATAAGTACATCAAGTAAATATCCTGATGCTTTAGAGTTGCAAAATCTCCTCTTCTAGGACTCAGTACATGCTGGATAAACATAAACAGAAGCCTGTCCTCTCCATTCATTTCAGTAGCAATAATCTTCCTTACAGTGCCATTGCCTGTCAATTCTTCCAGAGCTGTCTCATGATCAAAGATTCTACTATTTGGATGAGCCGCTCCAGAATAGTAGTTGTAAATACCCTCATGAGGAACTCTTAAACAAGCAGCCCATTCAGCGGATGAAAAACTGACTTCATTGCCATTTACTCTGGATACCAGTTTATGCCGATCATCCTCTTCCTCGAACTGTAGATATTCATAGAACTCCTTCACCAGCTTCGGGTAGTATGGTCCATTATTGTTTGCGAAGCACTCGGTCCATCCTTGATCATTAAGCACTGCCAGTACTAATGATCTGCTCGATAAAATCCACTCTTCACTTAGCTCCTTCTCAGCAACTATTTCTCTCTTAGTCAGATGTGGATTAACAGGTCTTATCGAGGCTTTCCCGGTGCCACTGGATTCGACTTGAGTCCTCTTCGGCATTGGTGCATCTTCGTTGACAGTCGGGGGTCGCTTTGTTCTGGCCATTGGAACTGAATGAGGTTTCGAGGTTCGGTTGAAGGTTTAGGGTTTAGGACTTGAGAGAGCAAGGGTCGAGATGAGTGGATTGAGATATGTTCGATGTTCTCAATTTTATCATTTAGGGATTTAGAAATAAAAGAACAAAGAAAAGAAACGGTTCGAATTCCCGCAAAAATAAAATAAGATTAAACAGCGAAACAGCCTACAGAGAGATGTAACAGTGAGGTACACCGGTGAGGTCTAACTGTGAGGTTTCAACTGTGAGTTTTCAACTATGAGGTTTCAACTGTGAGGTTTCAACTGTGAGGTTTCAACTGTGAGGTTTCAACTGTGAGGTTTCAACTGTGAGGTTTCAACTGTGAGGTTTCAACTGTGCTATAGTTAATCATACCTAACTCATGTTTGATGTAACTTAATCTCTCAGAATTCAAAGGCTTTGTAAAAATATCAGCTAACTGATGTTCAGTGCCAATGAACTCAAGAGTGATATCACCTTTTTGATAATGATCCCTCAGAAAGTGATGTCTCACATCAATATGTTTTGTCCTAGCATGAGATACTGGATTTTTTGAAATGTTAACAGCACTTGTATTGTCACACCTTATAGAGAAATGTTTGAATTGATATCCATAGTCTAGTAAAGTGTGTTTCATCCACAAGATTTGTGCACAACAGCTACCAGCAGCTATATACTCAGCTTCGGCAGTAGACAGTGCAACAGAATTCTGCTTCTTACTACACCAAGATACTAGTGACTTGCCTAAAAAGTGACATGTTCCAGAGGTGCTCTTTCTATCTAACTTGCAGCCAGCAAAATCAGCATCAGAATAACTTAATAAGTCAAATGATTGTCCTTTTGGATAAAATAATCCCAAATTGGGAGTATGTTTTAGATATTTGAAAATCCTTTTAACAGCAGTCAAATGAGACTCTTTTGGATTGGATTGAAATCGAGCACACATGCATACACTGAACATGATGTCAGGTCTACTGGCAGTAAGGTATAGTAGACTACCTATCATACCTCTGTAATTGGTTTGATCCACTGGTTCACCAGTTTCATCACTGTCCAGCTTGCAAGTGGTGCTCATAGGTGTGTCACTGCCTTTGGTGCCATCCAAAGAAAAACGTTTTAGAAGATCTTTAATATATTTACTTTGGTTCAAAATAATACCATTTTTATTTTGAATGATCTGAAATCCAAGGAAAAATTTGAGTTCTCCCATTAAACTCATTTCAAACTCATTTTGCATTATTTTTGAAAAATCAACACATAAAGAATTTTTTGAAGATCCAAAAATAATATCATCCACATAGATTTGTACTATTAAGACATCTTTAGAAATCCATTTAATAAAAAGAGTAGGATCAGCTATCCCTTTAGTAAATCCTTTTGAAATAAGAAAAGAGCTGAGCCTATCATACCAAGCTCTTGGAGCTTGCTTTAAACCATATAAAGCTTTAGATAGTTTAAAAACATGATTAGAAAAATGGGGATTTGTAAAACCAGGAGGTTGTTCCACAAATACATCCTCAATTATATATCCATTTAGAAAAGCACTTTTAACATCAATTTGATATAGTTTGAAATTCAGATGAGCAGCATAAGCAAGTAATATCCTAATGGCCTCTAGTCTAGCCATGGGTGCAAAGGTTTCCTCATAGTCTATTCCTTCTTCCTGACTATACCCTTGTGCAACTAGCCTAGCTTTGTTTCTGATTATGTTACCAAACTCATCAACTTTGTTTCTAAACACCCATTTAGTGCCTATGGTAAGAGTGTCTTTAGGTCTTTCCACTAATTCCCAAACTTTGTTTCTTTCAAACTGATTTAGTTCTTCTTGCATAGCCATTACCCAGAATTCATCACTGATAGCATCATTGACATTTTTGGGTTCAAGCTGTGAAAGAAAAGCTTGATGTTCAACCTGATTTTTTAGAGAAGCTCTAGTTTGTGTTCCTCTATCAAGATTACCAACAACAGCATCTAAAGGATGATTCCTTAGAATCCTAGTTGATTTGGTAAAGGTTGGACTAGAGATTTCAGGTTCATCTATAGGTTCGGGTTCCACAGAGGAAGATTCTGGAAAAAGTCCAGAACTGGATGTTTTTACTACAGGTTCTTTAGATTTGTCATTTAGGTTCAGAACAGATAAGTCTTCTTCAACATCTTCAAGAGAAGTTTTAGACTCATGTGGATCAGTCTCATCAAACTTGATGTGAACAGATTCTTCCACACATTTGGTTTTCTTATTGAACACTCTATAGGCTTTACTAGACATAGAGTAACCTAAGAAAATTCCTTCATCACTTTTTGGAGCAAATTTATCAAGATTATCTTTAGTATTCAGAATAAAGACTTTGCAACCAAAAACTCTAAAGTAATTAACCTTAGGCTTCCTATTATTCCACAACTCATAAGGGGTTTTCTTTAGAACAGGTCTGATCAAGACTCTATTAATGACATAGCAAGCTGTATTAACAGCTTCAGCCCAAAAGTAAATTGGCAGGTCATATTCATTAAGCATAGTTCTAGCAATTTCTTGCAGGGTTCTGTTTCTTCTTTCTACTACACCATTCTGTTGAGGTGTCCTAGGAGCAGAAAAATTGTGAGCATAGCCATTGTGTGAGCAGTAAGATTCAAATTCTTGATTCTCAAACTCATGGCCATGATCACTCCTCAAGGTCTTAATCTTAAGTCCACTAAGATTTTCTACAGACTTAGAGTATTTAACAAAGGAAGAGCAGGCTTCACTTTTGTGAGCTAGAAAGTATACCCAAGTATATCTAGAAAAGTAATCTACAAGAACAGAGACATAGTGCTTCCCATTTAGACTTGAAATTCTTGATGGTCCAAACAAATCCATGTGAACCAGTTCAAGTGGTTGAGAAGTTGAAACTTCTTTCTTTGGTTTAAAAGAAACTTTGTGTTGTTTTCCCTTTTGACAGGGATTACACACTTTGTCATTTGGGAATTCAAGCATAGGTAAGTCTCTAACTAGGTGTTTCTTAGAGAGTTTTCTAAGTGAGTGAATGTTGCAGTGTCCTAATATCCTATGCCACAGCCAAGACTCTTTATGAAAAGCATTTAAGCAAGTAACATTATGTTTAGCTAAAGTGTTTAAGTCAACAGCATAAACATTTTCATTTCTTAAGGCAGAAAATATTAAAGCATTTTTGGAATTATAAACATCACAAGAATTGTTTTCAAACTTGACATTAAAGCCATCATCACACAATTGAGAAATGCTAAGTAGGTTGTACTTAAGTCCATCAACAAATAAAACTTTGGAAATTAATACTGAGTCAGTGTTACCAATCTGGCCTAAGCCGATGATTTTTCCTTTTGAGTTATCACCAAAAGTGACATATCCTCCATCAACCTTTATTAAGCTTTTGAAGCACGAATAGTCCCCAGACATGTGTCTTGAACATCCACTGTCTATGTACCATACCTTCTTGTAATTGCTTTTCAAACAGATTTCCTACAAAACAGATTAGACAAGAAATGACTTTGGTACCCAGATTTTCTTGGGTCCAGATATGTTAGCAATCAAGGATTTAGGTACCCAGATTTGTTTTATGGGTCCCATACAATTAATAGATGCAACAGATTTAGAGAGATATACTTTACTTGATCGACAACTATTTAAATAACCAGTTGAGGCATATGAATTTCCAAAACTGGAACTAGCAGGATTTTTTCCAGACTTAATAAATCGGGTTTTAGCAAACTGTCTTTGTCCAGGTTGGTATCCCAAGCCAGTAGCATACTTAGGTGAAACTTGCTTTCCTAGCAGTTGGGTTAGAGTATCTTTTCCATTTGTGAATGTTTCTAAGTCCTTTCTAAGTTGTTCATTAGATAGTTTCAGTTCTGTATTCTCCTTTCATAATTGAGCATTTTTTTCTTTTTCTACATCAAGTGCAGACTTGACACTTGCAGTAAGAGCATGCTGTTTCTTTAAAGACTTATATTTATCCTTTAGTTCATTACACGTTTCTTCCAGCATATTACAGTATTCAGTCAATTCATCTTTAGACATATTTTCAGAATCAGAACCAGATTCTGCTTCACCTTCAGAATAATAAGAGTTTAAAGTGGGAGTGTCTAAGGTTACCTCAGATGTGTTTGTCATGAAACACATATTAGCACGATTTCTTTCAGAATCACTGGACTCTGATTCACTTGTGCTGTCTTCTGAAGCACTCCAGGTGGCCTTCATAGCTTTCTTATAATTCTTGTCCTTGTACTCATATTTCTTCTTGAATTTTAACTTAGGAAAGTCAGCTTTAATGTGTCCTTTCCTTTTACACTCATAGAAAACTATGTCTTCTTCTTTATCAGTTTTCTTCCAATATTTCTTCCACTTACCTTGTCTATCATACTTACCCTTGTAGTTTGGTTTTCTGAAGAATTTCTTCTTCCTATAGAACTTCTTGAATCTCCTTGCTATTTGTGCCATCTCGGCATCACTGTCAGAATCTAAGTCTTCACTAGATGAGCTTTCAGTTGGTATATGCACTTTCTCCTTGTCTTTGCTCTTTGATGCAGTAGACTTAAAAGCTACAGATTTTCGTTTTGGTTCCACATCTTCTTCTTTATTCACCTTTAGCTCTTCTTCGTACATCATCAGCTTACCAATTAACTCCTTGACAGGCAAAGTTCCAATATCACAGGATTCTCTAATTGAAACGGATGTGCCTCTCCATCTGTCAGGCAGACATCTCAATAATCTCATGATTTGCTCCTTTGCTGGAACAATCTTCCCGAGTGAGCTCATTGTGTTGACTATCTCATTAAACCTGAGATACATATCAGAAATAGGTTCATCAGCTTTCATCTTAAAGTTATCATATTTGATAGTATAAGTGTTTAACCGCATTTCCTTGACATTAGTTGTTCCTTCATGAGAAACAGCTAAGGTGTCCCAGATTTCAAAAGCAGTTTTACATGCAGAAATTCTATTGAACTCCTCATCTCCTAGAGCACAGTAGAGAGCATTCACAGCCTTACAATTATTATTGTAAGCTACTTTAGTAGGTTCATCCCAAGTTATTCTTTCAGTTTCTGGAATCTTGTATTGAGACTCTATAGCAGTCCAAATATCAAAACCCATACTTTCCAAATGAATTTTCATTTTGAGCTTCCATTGGGCATAATTCACACCATTAAAGATGGGTGGCCAGTTTGTAGCAGCACCTTCTAGTCTATTATCCATAAAGAAATTCTAGAAAATGTTTTAAAGAGATAAAATTTAGAACTAACAGAAATTTAAGATCTTTTAGATAAAACTACAATCACAGTTTAAAAACAGAGAGTTAAAATAAAACTTTGAGCAAGTATAACAGAGCTAAACACAACCTTTGATACCAAATGTTGGTCGGAGTGGACACTCAAGAGGGGGGGTGAATTGAGTTCCAATTAAAATTTCTGTTAAAAACAATTTCTATTAAAATCCCCCAATTTCAAAAACAAATTAAACTGTAGTGAATTTATATAGATTATAAAGGTTCAATTAGTTTCTCAAATATTGATTAATTCTCAGTTAACTTAATCTTATGATTAAATTAACTTTTGAAACTAACTTACTGATTTATAACAAACATAAACACTTGCGAATTTAATTATCAAAGTAGCTTTGAAGATAGATTATATTTCAAAGTAATAGCAGTGGAATATGAAATAAATATGTATAGTATGGATATAGAGTATAACTATAAGCACAGAAAATTAACCAAGAGGTTCAGTCTCAAGCCGAGACTTAGTCCTCTCAAATTTGATATAAGAATGATCCACACCCTGGATCGGGGTTAACAACAGTGAACACACTGTCCAGGTCACAAGACCTCTACCACAGTTCTTCGTGGGAAAACAAACAACAGCAGCAAGCTGTCCAGGTCACAAGACCTCTACCACTATCCACAGTGGGAAATGGAGTGCAAAAAGATTTGCTGAGGATTTACAGATCCTCCAGTGAAAGTACAGGAGTCAGTGTGTGTGTTTAATACAGCAGATAACACACACTGCTCAAAATGTAGAATAAATCACAGAACAAGAGATGTAGAGTTTAGAAGTGGTTCTGGTGATCTCAGTGTAGCTCTTGTATTCGATAAGAAGAGAGTTTGAGTCCTCTTCTCGTTTCTGTTTGAGAAACAGAGTGTCGTATGCTTCGATGAAGTTCTTCAGGGTTCTTCTTGTATGCACAGAACACTTCTCGAGTGTACTTGATTGTCTATATGCTTCTCTATGTTCTTGATGGAGCTCGTTTTTATCTTCTTGTGTTTCTGGTATATTTCGTCCACCACGCACTTGTCTGGTTCGCATTCGCATTATATCTTTTGGGCAGCGTAGTCTTCTTGTATTTATCTCCCGACAGGGGACATAAAATATTTCTTTTCAGCAGGTACGAGGTACGGGTTCCTGACATCCGACAACCTTTATCAGATATTTGACAAATCATCAAAATGTATGATATGACCGTTAGATAAATTAAATACATTAAATGTAGGAAATAAAGAAATTAAAACAGTGAGTCGAGAATGTATGTCACTGTTGACTTCAACTGTGGTCTTCCAACTGTGGACTTCCAATTGTGGACTTCCTTCTGACTGCTGATTTCAACAAAAGGCTTGCTGTCTGTAGGCTTGCAATGGTAGCTTTTACTCCATGTAACTGTAGCCTTTCTAACTGTAGACTTGTAACATCAAATTTGTAGAACTGTAACCTTTGTCAACTGTAGACTTCGATCATCTGTAGACTTAGTAGACAGAAGCTGTCTAACTGTAACCTTGACTGTAGACTTATGACTGTAGGCTAGTTCGTCTGCGAACTTGTTTCAACTGTAGACTTGTTCGACTGTGAACTTGAGCAGTGAAAACTTTGAACAGAAGTCTTGTATCTGTGACCTTCGTCTGTGAGCTTTGACAATAGATAGCAGTAGACTCGTAACTGTAAGCTTGTATTAGTCATCGACTGTAACCTTGTAACTGTGAACTTATTGCAACAGTAACTTAAGGTGACAGTTAACTGTAACTGTGACTTTGAGAAGAAAAACTCTGACTGTTAGTTAACAATACTAAACTTATGTAAATACTACTGTAAGCTGTTACAGTAAAGTTATGAGAGTAAGTGTATGAACTGTTTAGAATAAAATACGTTTAAGCATAGAATAATAAGATTAATGCAAAGGTTTAATACATCAGAATCAATGTTTAAGCATGATTTGGGATTATCAAAACAGGTGATTCCAACAGTAATGTTGTTGGTTGAACCAACACATACATTCCATGTGTCCGAATCCACCACAATCCCAGCAGTAAGCATAGAAAGAATATTTGCCTCTGAAACATTTATACTGAATGGAGTTGTGAACACGCTTCTCAAAAACCTTAATGTTTTCATTTGCAACTCTCTTCTTCAGCTCAGATTCATCAGTACCAGAGGTAATATAAGCTTTTCTTCACTCATTATTTTTATGCACTTCTGATTTTTCTGCATTGCTGAATCTGACCACATACATTGTACTTGCAGCCATGTTCATATAAGAACCCGTTTTGTCATTCATTTCAGCCTTTGATGGTAAATTTTGTAGATCCTTGTTTGGTTAATTCTTACTAGATCATTTTCCAACATCAAAGATAGAATTTTTGGAACTGATATTAATTTCTTTAGCTTTATGCAGTTTTTGTTGGACATGTTCCAACTCTTCTTCTTTTTCCTTCTACTTCACTTCAAGATGATCATTATGATTCTTTGTATTCTCAAGATAATTTTTCAGATCATCAATCTCCTTTTCCATCTTGATTTTCTCATCAGTAAATCCTTGTTGATTGATTACTGTGAAATTTTCATTTATCAACTTCTTGTTTTCGTTCTCATGCTTTTTGATCTTCCTCAAAAATTCCTTCAACTCTTCTTTCAGATACTATTCAAGTTGAGTCTCTTCTTCTTCAGTACTACTACTCTCATAATCATCATTATTCACTGTTGAAAAAAGGTACTCTCTCTACCTTTCACAGTAGCAGAATTATCTAATTCAGTCTCGCTATCATCATCTTCTTCATCATTTGAAAAAAATCTTCTTCTTTTTGATTTAATGAACTTTTTATTCTGACCTCTACCAGAATATATATGTTTTCGACCCTATTTCTTCCATGAACTTCTTAGTCCTCTATCTTCTTCATCACTGACGTCATCTTTCCATTTTGGAGAGCAATTAGCCGTAAAGTGGCCAACTGCTCCACATTCAAAACATTTCAATGGGAGTTTCCATTTGTATTTCGCTGTGCCACTTTTAACATTTTTTGAAAACAAGGATAGACTATCATCAAGATTTTGACATACCTCATTTTCAAAGTCAGAATCACAAGCTTCTTCATTAATAAAAATTTTGTTCGACTTCTCTTTCTTTTCTACCTTGAAATACATTTATCTATTGGTTTTTGATTTTCTCTTCATGGTCTTCTCTCTTCTCATCTCATAAGTGATGAGGGTACTGTATAAATCAGCCAGAGATAATGTTTCCAGGTCCCTGTCTTCTAGTGACGAAACTTTAGCATCAAATTTGTCAGGCATAATTCTCAGGATCTTTTCAAAAACTATAGTATCTTCTAACATTTCACCAAGAAATCTGATTATACTGACAATGTCATTAACCCTGGTAAAGAATTCCCCAACAGAATAAAATTCTATCATATTCAAGTATTCATACTTCAGCCTATAGATTTTTAGTTTTTTGTTCTTCACTTTTGTATTTCCTTCATAGATATTCATTATCTTATCCCATATGCCTTTACTAGTAGCGACACCTTTCACTCTTAAGAACTCACTCTCATAAAGTGATGCGAGTAATTCATTTTTATCTCTTTCATCATTCTCATGATTCTTCTTATCGATAGGAGTAAGAGGGACCTTCTCATCAATAGAAGGAAATCCATTTGTTGTGGTTTCAAGAACTTCATATCGAAGAGACATAAGATATGGCATCATTATGTCCTTCAAGATGTGATAGTTCTTTCCATAAAAAATTGGAATCTCCTTACTGTTCACGCAATTTAGATTCTCCATCACAACTTCTCTTCAAACACTTCAGCAAAGAATAAACGAAGGGAACCTCCCTCTGATACCAATTGATGTTCCCAGTCCGGATCCAAGTATCACTGAGAGGGGGAGGGGGTGAATCAGTGATATCTTTTTCTTTTTAAGTTTCATCTTTTTGAAACTACCATCACCTCCTATTAAAGAGTTTCTTCCCTGCTGAACACACACAACCACATGAACACATGATTTACAAGGTTCACTAATCAACAAGAGTAGCTACGTCCTTGGTATGGTACGAAAAAAATCCCGTACCACACAATCCACTAGAAAACAATCCTTTGAAGTGGAATAAAATTAGTTGGATATACCCTTACACTCGTGCAGCACTTTGAAAACAATCAAATAGTGCATGTGCCCTCTCTTAGCACAAATAGGGTAACACAATGTTTCAGTGCTTCTTTACAATTGAACAAATGTATTCTCTGAAGTACAAATCTTCACATTCTTACCCAGAAGCTGGTAAGGACTCTATTATGAACTACTGAATACGTGATAAGACCCCAAATATTTTGCACAACCTTTAGGGTTCCTTGCACGCAATACAAATGGATTGCGTGTAAAAATTCCTTTTTGGCGCGATAATCATTTTCGCGCAACATCGCTTTTTCACGCAAAGTTTCTCTTTTCGCGCAGCTTCCATATTTTTCGCGCAACTTTCATTATTTCGCAGAAACCTCTTTCTTTTCACACACCTCACACAGCATAAGATTTTACGTGGACCAGAGGTCGAAATTTCTTCTATGTGTGAAGTAGCCACAAATTAGAAGGGTTAGAGTCATATTTATATGCATTTTTGACCCTATACGAAAACACTAATCTGCGCGTAAAACCTCCTTCATGTGCATAAAAAATCTTTTAGGCAACTTCATATTTCGCGCCATGCTTCAGTATTTCGCGCACCTCACGCATTTTCCATTTTTCATCCTTCTAGGCATGAAGAACCAATTGCGCGCATAATTCCACACAACATTCCATATTGCGCAAAAAACCCATCATTTCACGCGACATCGTATTTCGCGCAATTATCCAATTTTTCGCGCACCTCATGCCTTTGAAAATTTTTAATCTTTTGATCTCAAAACAACTTTTGTGGGAAAAACATAATTCATCTATTTCGCCCACCCCACAGATATTTCGCGCAACCCACTACTATTTCGCACACCACCTTATTTTTTCGTGCAACCTGCCTAAATTTCCGCGCACCCCATGCCTTGGTCATTTTTTGATGTTCTGACCTTGAATCATGCCTTGAATGCAAAAATCTAAACCATATTCAATCTATCATCCCCAGATTGTACATTTTGTTGTCATTTTCTCTCTTCACTGCTTCCCATAACCATTATTCTGCTCTAACCATGAATCCCACTATCGTGATATTTATCCTTTGATAGATCTGCTTTAGCATCATCAGAGTAGCAATGGGAACTGAAACTTCTTTATCCTCCAGCAGCATCATTCCTTCCAATCAAAACCTTATATGACTGGCATCATCATTTCCCCCCCTTTACATCATAAGGCTTGCATCACAAGTTATCCTAACTCATGATATTTGCGAAATACATACCATCAATGCATCTTCTTATTTGTGATCCTTCTACAAAGTGAATTGATATATCTTCTTTGGCAACAAAATACAACACTCTGCAAAGGCTAACTCTTCAAACATTCTTCTTCATTCAAATTTGTCCTAACAATACTATTTTTCCTTAAAAGAAAATCCTTACCAAGAGTATGGATACAAATAGTTATTTTCATTTATTATAATTTAGAGAATAATGTTCAAGTAAACTATTTGTGTAATTTAGGTGAAAATATCAATCTTATCTCTTTATAATTATCTAAATAGTTGTGATTGGGTGACCATAAACCCACCATTATCATCCTACAATTTTATCCCTATTTATTCAGCCATTATATATGGAGGGTTGCTGATATTTTGGTTGGGGATGGAAAATTTTTATGCCCACTATATTTTTAGTGTTAGGCATGGAGTGTGACCAGGAGGTGCTCTTCATTTTGGGTAGGCTATTCTTGGACTCTAGCGGAGCTATCATAGATTGATCTAAGGGGTAATTAATATATAAATTAACAGAAAATATGAGGAATTAAATGTGTTTAAAAATATTAAAAAACCAATTTTTGATAAAAAGAGTTATCGAGTTGAGTTATTAGAAGCTGAAAACATAATAGAACATTTATAATAATATGAAAAGATTATTTTGTATAAAAAAATTAAAGTATAAAATTATCTTCTACACCATATTGAATCTATATAAAGATATAATTTTGAAAATATTCCATAATTGGGGAAAAATTCTTGTTTCTTCATTCAATAGTTTATGATGGATATGTAACTTCTATTTATGAACATAACGAATTATTGAGATAATGTGATGTCGATTATACCACTACAATAAATTATTAAAAAAATAATTTGGTTGAGGGAGAATTGTTAAAATAATTGGATTATTTTTCGTTGATTAATATTGTGAAATCTGGTCTAGATACTTATGAGATTGACATGTCTACCTTTGACATCGGTGATGGAAAATTAAAAACTGGTTATGAAATTCAAAGTCGTTCCGTTTTTAAAACTCCATATAAGAAACATGTTGAATATCTTGTCCATACCAAGACCATGATTAATATTTCACCTAAAAAAGAACCCCCACTAGTTCTAAAAAACCCCCAACACAACTGAAATACTCAATTTGGGTGAAAATTCAACACTGAATGTAATTAGTTATGCTTATCTAAATGAAAATAAATTTGAAAAATTGATTAGTGTTATTAAGAAATTTATAATCTAAATTTGATGGTATATAGATAATATAAAATAGATTATTACTTCATTTTCCATGCATAAAATTCATATGGAACCGGACCAAAAATCGAGAATAAAGTGTCAAAGAATACTGAACGATAGTATGAAATATGTTGTGAGGGAAAAGGTAATCACATTTTTGAACAATTGAATTATTTACCATATTTATGAAAATGTATGGTTAATTATGGTCTATGTAGTCTGAAAAAGTAGGGTTCATTATAGTAAACAATGAAAAATGAACAAATTAAAGTGACAACATTAACCAAATAGGGAGTCTATTTTGATTAAAATAATCTCAATTCTTACACTAAGAGGGGTAATTTTCCAATATATTTCATAGATGAAATTCTTGAAATGATTTCTATAAATTAGTTCTTTTGATTTCTAGATAGAAATTATAGTAACAAATAGATTCATATAACTGTAGAGGATTAAGAGAAAAATATATTCACAAGACACTGTGGGAGATTTTATTAGGAATGAATTCCCTTGGATTTTGTGGTGCACCCAATGACATCCAATGATGTATTATGACACTATTTTTGGATATGATAGAGATGATCATTGAGGTCTTAACAAATTAATTTTTCAATGATGGTAACACATTTTAGAGAAGTTTTGGAAATTTGGGATTGGTTTTAGAGATATTCTTGGTGTCCAAAAAAGTTCTAAACTGAAAAAATCTATGTTTGGGGTCATTTATGGAATAGTGTTTGTATATAAGTTGTCCAAGAGGTTTTTTGATGTTTATACTTTCATGATTGAAGTAATTAAAAAATTACCCCATCCGGATGATTTTATGTGGGTTAGAATCTTTTAGGGAATGTTTTTTTACTAGAGGTTTCTAAATGACTTTTCAAAATTAAAAAATAACTTGTTTTCTTATTTAGTAATGGATATAACCATTCAATTTGATAATATTTCATGGAATCATTTAATTTTCTTAAATTAAACCTCAAATTATTAAACATAATAGAAACACTTGATTTCAAATTAAGCTTTGAAATAATGCGTGATGCAAGTGACATGGTTGTTGATGTTGTATTAGGATATAGGAGATACAAGGGCTTATATATGGTTTATTATTCCTTAAGACTACTAAATTACGTACAAAGAAACTATACCACTACATTGAAGGAGATGTTATATGTGATTTTTTCTGTAGAAAAATTTTTGTACAACCTTTTATGATTAACAATCATAATATTTATATAAAATTCTACATTAATGTATCATCTATCTAACATAGAGGACAAAACAACTCATTATGTGAATTATATTTTTCAAAGAGATTGATATAGTGAATAAATCAAAAAAATGAGATGTTAATATAGATGTTAACCACCATTATATGTTATCTATTACCTATTGTCAAGATCTAAGAGATGTTAATTCTTCATTTCATAATGACAAGATTCTCACTGTCTTTCTAAAAATATTCTATAAGTATTTATATATTTATAACTTTCTGGAATTAAGTATCATTCCTAAGGTTTTTTAAAACAAACAGAAAAAGAAGATCATTTCAGAGATCAAGTACTATATGTGGGATGCCGATTTTCTCATTTAGAGATGTAATAATGGGATCTTAAGAAGGTGTGAGCTAGGAGAGGAAATTTTATTAATACCAGAGAGTTTTAACTCCTCACCATGGTAAGGACATCATTTTGGAGTGGGGAAAACCCCTAATGTCCTTCAATATGGATTTTAGTTGCCCACATTAAACATGGATGATTGGAGTTTTTTTCTGGGATGTGATATAAGCCAAAGGATAATAAATTTTTGAAGAAAATAAGAACCTCATAATAAGGGAATTCTTGAAGTATAAATTTTTTCTGTTAAGGGCTTGTGTTTTATGGTAAAATTACTATCATCTCATGGGAATTATTTTAATTTATTATCCATATACTACTTTTTAAAATGGGTTGAGGTAGTAGCACTGCCCAACATCAAGCAAGTACTATAATAAAATTTATTAAAAAGAATATTTTATCAAGGATTGGGGTGCCTTGAGCTTTCATTAATAAAATTGAAAATAATTTTAAGAATTAAAAATTCAAATAATTGATAGAGAAATATGTTCATTTATATAGAACTATAACTGACTACCATCCATAATCTAGTAGAGAGGCAGAAATTTGAAATAGGGTGTTAAAATATATTTTGGAGAAAAATTTCTCAAATTATAGGAATGATTGGTCCTTAAAATTAGATGATGCTTTATGGGACTATATAACTAAATTCAAAACCCTTATTAATATGTCTCTATATATAATATTATTTGGTAAATTCTACCATTTACCTATTGAGTTTCATCCAAATCACATTAGGAAGTAAACAGTTTCAGATTTGATTTTAAGAAAGCCAATGAGAGGGGTTTACTATAACATAGTGAGATGCGTGACATTAGGGGGGAGACTTATGATAATTCAATGATTTATATAGATATTTCCAATTTATTTAATGATTATATAATTTAATAAATAGAATTAAAAGATGGAAAGAGGTTCCTTCTCTTTAATTCCAGACTTATGCACTTTCCTGGTAAATTGAAATCTATGTGGTCTTAAAATTTCACAATTCTAAGAGTGTTGAAGAATGGTTCCACCGAATGTTTTGGAGAAGAAAATGATAAATATTGTTTAATATGGATAGAAAGAATCTATATTTATAAGGGTATAAAAATGTATTGGATTTCATCATCGTTCTTTAAAACTAATTTTTATTAATGTTTAAGTAAAGAATTCAAATTTAGTTTTTCATTGGAGTCAACCCATTTTATTACTATTTCCTTATGCTTATTAATATTTTCTTAATAATAATGTACTACCAATTCTCTTTCATTTGTTCTCTCTATCCCATGGGATTTTATTTCTAATCCATCCTAGTCATTTTTCTTTTATGAATAATGTTGAGTATTTAGTCGAAGAGAAGAGTTCCCATTTCTTCTCCAATCACATGGATTTACTGGATGTAGCCCCACTAGATAAAAATTAATCCGTGGAGTACATAATCCAATTTCAAGATCCTTTTATATTTTCTTTAATTATATGTTTTATTTCATGTTGATTTATTAATTTAAATTTCATATTCATTGATTTCAAATATATTCAATATATGATATTTAGTTCTGGGGAGTAATACCCCTTGTTGTCTATCTTTAAACGGATGTGATTATCATTTTAGGGTGTTTATACTACTATTTTCTCGGCTATTGAAAATATAATTGAATGAAATATTTAAACATGCTGGAACTCTTTTCACTTTTTACATAATGTCTAGTAGGCTACTATTTGATCTTTATTAAAAAAATGTATTGGTTTGTTCCTTAATGATAATTCATTAGATTACATAATCTAGTTTAAAAATATTTATTATAGAAAATTCATTTTGTTTATGCCTTCTTGTGACCCTTAAACAAGTAATGAAACTATTGAATTGAAATTATTTTTAAAACATTAAAAGACTAATTTTTTTTATTCCACCGTTGATTTCAACTTTGAGGATGAATTTAGGTAATAAGTGTGGGTGGGAGAATCATTATATTTGATAAAAATTACTGTAATGTCCACACATCAAATCAATTTAATAATTATCAAAATTGGTTGTTTGTCATGTTTTTCTCTTCACATTCAGTGGGTTAAATTATTTTAGTTTGGAAATATGTTAGGACACAATGAAAAGATTGCATCTAAATTACCCATTGTGTTCAATTGAGTAAATAATTTCCTTACCTCTTGAAATTATATGTTCATGGTTATATTTTAAGAAAATAATATACAACAATCATTGAATTGGAACTTTTTTATTGAATCAAACTTATAAGATATTTATTTACATGAGCAATGAAATGAAAATCATAATCCAGGTTGTGATTTTTTCCTTCATTCTTTCATTATTTTTTTCTTTAAAATAAACAATTGATTGATAGATTTATTCCATCATGTATATATTAAAAAAATCATCCATATTGTTTTTTATAATTTTTTTAGTGATAATTAGGTTTGTTTTTTACCGAGAGGTTATGAAATGTTTGGATGTCTCTTTTAATTTCCAGTTTATGTTTGTTATACTTAATTAATTTTTTTTTTCAAAATAAAATATTTATTTGATGACTAATTAAGCCATAAAATAATACAACATAATTTTAATAAGGAATATATACTTTTTTCTTAAAATAATTCTTCTGGAAAAACAATTTTTAAATTAATCAATTATTCTTTTCATTACAATTTCTCAATTTTGGGATTTATTATTTTTCATTAAAATTTATTAATAATTACCCAAGGATAAGTAATGATAAATTATGAGGGAAATTGTTTTGGTATTTAAATCATTTTATTTTACACTTCAATTATTTAATTTTTTGTTGATTTAGTTAATTAATTTACCCTTGATTGTTAAATAAATGAAAACAAGTATTTTTGTTGTTTAAATAATAAATATATCTTTTTCAGGTTTAATGTTGTAATTTTTCCCTTGATTGCTTATTACTTAAGTCTAATTTTTTTTAATTTTTAATTTCTAATTGTATTTTAGAATTTAAATTTTTTGTGAGTTATTATTTTAGCTTGTTATTTAGTATTTCAATCAATTAAAAATTACTGAAAATTTAATTTAATTTAAAATATTTTTTTATTTATATATTTTTTAAACTCCAATATAAATTTATAATAATTAATATCGTCTTAATTATTATTTTAACATATTTGATTTTTTTATTTTAACTTTTAATTCATGCTTCTTTTAAATAATTATTTTATTTTCATTAAATCACAATTTTTAAATATTTTATCATTTAATTATTTTAATAATTGATTAAAATTTAATTGATAATTTTTATCTTAAAAGTGTTGCAGTGTTGTTGAAGACTGCATCTAGAAATGTTGGAGCAGAGTATTCTAGCTTAGGCTAACTATAGTTCCCTACCAACTCTAACCTCCCCTACTTTTTTGAAGCTACCGCCAGTATTTCACTAATCTACCAATGGGAAGATGGTACATTAGAATAAGCCTGTTGAAATCTGATCCAATGAAGCTTCAACACACATCTCAACACCTTTTCCACCAACATAAGCCCCATCACTGATGAAACCTATGCCATATCAATGAAGTGGAGTTGAGTTGTGTTCGATGTTTTCAAATGGATTCCAAACTGATTCTGATAGTTCGAACTAGTGTGACTGAGGCATTCCACTAAAGAAGAAAAACTAAATATAGGCATTGTTACTATATTTAAAGTCTTTATGGATCAGATCTGAGCCTTCATGTGAAGAATAACTATGGATGAGTCCCACCCCTCCCCTAGAAAATCTTAGGTGGTGGAAAGGGTTTAAGAAAACAAAAAAAATATATAAAAATATAAAAATAAATAAAATATTTAATATTAAAAATAATAGATAAAATTAATATAAATAAATAAAATTAATAATATAATATATATTTTTATCAAATATTAATTATAATAAAAATGATAACATATATATTTGTAAATATAGAAATATTTTAGTATAATTAACAATAATAATATGTTTATTTATAATTATTTTTGTTTATATTTATAATAATAATATTATTATATTTTTTATAACTATAAAATTTATTTGTTTATAATTTATAATACTTATTATTTATTAATTATAATTTTTTTCGTAGAAATAACCTGAAGTCACATCCATGTTTTTGATTTAAAACAGACTGCACTACATCTCAAGAATCATTTGATAGTAGGGATCTTCTCTGGTCATCTACTTGGGTCCCAATATAGAAAGTACTTATATATATATGGTGAAGAAGGGGAGGCCAATCAATGTTGTTTTAAAACCCCAGTGAGGAATTGGTAAACTAAATAGAATAAGTTCATTGGAAGACTCAAGAAATGATCATCTTTCGAATTGTTGTATTTTGAGACGTAGAATTTCAAGATAGTGGGGGGCATGGCAGACTAGGAGGAGTAGAGATACACTCTTTGATGATCATTATTATTGAGGGAGAATTATTTTCCATTCTAATTTGTTATCATTTACAATTGGAATGTTAAATTTCAAAATATTTATGAATTTGGTATAATATAGTGTTCTTTGGTATTTTCAACAACTTATTTTACTCAATTCTTATTAAACTTTATTTCTTCATTAAATTTCATAATTGATATATGAAATCAGTTCTAGATTCTAAAAAAAAAATTGGACACCTCTGGAATTTAATTTCAATCTTAAAAAATGATTTATGTGATTTCTTCTGATGACTTTTTCATAAAAAACATTGTTATATGATAGACACTTCAGGTGGTGGACTTCTGGAATCTTTTTTATATGTGTTTAATCACCTAGTGAGGGAGATTAATCAAACCTATTTTTTATTGAAAATTCAATAATTTTATCAGGAATGAAGATATCCATTCACCCCAGTTAGATTTAAATTCCATGTGCATATTTCTTGAACATTTATTTCAATCCTTATTTATAATGTTTGATTATCATTTCTGTTTTTCCCACTTATTCATCACATACCATGAATCATATAGTAAAAGAAATAAATATTTAATTAGAAAATATAATGATTAGAAAATATTTTCAACCTCTTTTTACAGTGGTTTTTTTTCGAATTTCATCACACACATTCCATATGGGTTCTACACACTACTAACTAATATACAACAGTAAACAAAACTTATAAATAATTAAACATATCACGTTTTCAATAAAAAATATGTCTGTTTCCAATAAATTTAATCCTAATTACAAAAAGATAAAGGATTTCCTACCCAAATATCTATTTCACATACTAAACCAATGGGTTGTATTACCAAAATTGTTTTTAAAAAATATAAATAATCATGTTATAGTCCTAAAACAAAAAATTTCAAAAGGGGTGTTTACGAAATTTATCATCTAATCAATTATAAAAACTTAACCTAGGATGATATTCTAAACTATTATTTCATTTAAGGAATACATTCTCATAAAACTTATCACAATATTTACACATTTCATGATTCTTATAACCAAAATACAATTAGTAAAAATACTTCGAAAATTTAATTCATGAACACCAATAAATAAATACTTCATCCATCTTATTTCAACATAATTCATTACATGGTCTAGGTGTTAACCATTATGATTGGTAATTGATTTGTATAATTCCAAGGTTTCCCACATTCAATAAAATTAAATTTATATAGATCCCTCTGATTAAATTTATTTATTTCTATTATACTCTACATTAACCCTCAGTAATTCTTTAATATAATCAATTCATTTCCACCAATAAAACATTTTCTTGGTCTTTTGTTTCACTATGTTGGTTCGTTGTTTCCCCATTTCAAACATTAAAGAAATCGATATTTCGTTCCGCCATGGTCTCCACTACTCAATCTCTTAGTGAATTCCGTAATTATATTCATTTGAGAGTCTGAGAGTTTGTTAAGGTGTATTTTTTTAATCGTATTTTGGGATAACAGATTAGGAATAATCACAATTTCTTTCACACCTATTATTTACCAATTTTTTTCTCATAATCCGCACATTTTCCTTCATATTCAATGATAACACGATTCTTTCAAGTTCATACCACTAATTAATATGAATATAAATAGTGTGATCAACCATAATCATAGTTGGAAAACCATATAATCATTTATAGGATGTACAAAACAATAAACATTATTTTCAATATTTGAAAACATAGGTTTTACCAAGGTCATTGACTTTCATCATTCATTCAAATTATTCATAATGGTTTCTAATGTAAAAGTGAATTATCCATAGCATATACCATAGGACAATTAATCCATGTGCACAGTAAAACCCATTTTCATGTACCAGGTAAAGCACGCGTCAAGCTTAACACAACTTATTAAAAGTTTTTATGCTTATGTACATCTGTTCCAGAACCACATCAACTTGAAGTATCCATAGAGGGATGTTATTATATGGAAAACCATATAATATCTACCTTACCAAAACTTTTGGATTATCTTTTCTACTTATCCTCAATGTCTATCAAAGGCTATGTTCACTAATTTATGTTTTCCTAAATCAAGCCCTCAAGGTTTCTACTGAACCTGTTTTGATACCAAATCTATCAACCATAACCCCATTATCCTGGAGCTAGTGTCTGGTTTACTACATTATCATATTATATAAGGAATCACCTCCCAATAGAATTAATATCGTTGTAATATTAGAAAACAAGATATATTCCTGATTCTCATATTATATTTGAATGATAAAATATGAATATTTTTTTCAAGAATATCATTATTACCTATATAATATCCATTAATATCATTAATATTAAACTTCATGGATTCCTTCTAAAGGAAACAAAATAAGGGTGATATCAAATACTCAGTATTATTTAGATAAAGAGGATGTTATCATGAGTAAATAATGTGTCATCAATAATGCATAATCAATATAGAAATTTAAATATCTGAACCCACATTAAATTTTATAAATAACATGAAAATCATGTTTAGATAAGTCATAATTAGAATAACTAGGTAAATAACATCAAATATTTTCCATTTAATCAAATAAATGACAATGAAATGAATCCAAATATAAAATCATTTTAGAAATATCATGGAAAATAATGAATTATTTTTTAATGATGTAAATTCTTAATTATTAGATATATTAATCTTAGGCATCATGATACCTATACTCTAATGTCCATTCACAATGTAGTTTAAAATTTAAGGGTAGGTATACACAAGAAATACATTTAACTAAGTCTAGATAACTGATTCATCTCATGAGAATACCGATGATGGAGAAGGTTTATATTACCAGGCCCCACTCTTACATTTATCTCCAAAACATCCCTCATATATCAAATAATAAATTTATTTCATGATTCAATATTCTTGACCATGAAATACAAATATTGACTAAAGGATGTAGATATATCAATATTCCCCTAGTTAATCAAACAATATTCAATGTAAACCCCATATGTAAAAAAGTATTTCCATTAAATGAGGTACGAATGAAACTGTGTGATGTGTGTAAACCTAATTTCTTTTTTAAATACTATTTTCACATCAGGTTATATATTTTTCATTCACTTGAATGTTACTGTAGTGCCTTAGGTTTGGGATACATGATGCCTAATGCATATAATTATTGAGTTATATAATCATTTCATGATTATACAATGGGTTTACCATTTTTTTGGTTTACCATTTGAGGACAAGGGGATGAATATTGATTATAAGAGGTTATTATTGCACAATTATTCACACTAGATTAACCTATTCTGAGTTTCAGTTTTTAATATTATATAGAAACTCCCAATTATTCCAACATCCATAATAGGGTACACACCGAAATTTCAAAGGCAGTCTGTCATTAGGGGTTTTAGGCCTAATGAAACTTAAGAACTCACATTGGATGATAGGATGTGATTTTGGACTCATCACATCCTTTTTGTGTGAATTATTTCTTATTATCGAACTCTATGATAGATTTATGATATGATCATAAATCTCTTCCAAATCCCAATACATGACTAGTTACCCTAATAAAATGGCCAGGTTTGGAATACTTCTATGTGTAAAGGGGTTCCATTAATGAGGCCAACAATAAGTATCTAAGGTTCTCCATCAGTTTAATGTTATTGATTAGCAATGGGTATCTATTTATATTATTATTCTATATAACCAAGAACTCTAGAGATTACTACTATCCAGGGAGATGATTGATGTTTTTAATATTGGACTGATCCTTCATGATGTTTCCTACATATCCCCTATATAATAGGAATAAAAAGACTTGTAGTTCATTTGAGTCCAACCTATTCGATTTTATGTTATAATGAAATGCAATGTTTGTGGGCACTTATACACTGGGTATGGTTTTTAATCCCCAAGAAGGAAACCTATGTGTAATGCTTATAATAGGAATCAGGGTCCTCAAAGCTTTATCTACCTTCAACCCACTGATGGGTGGGGGCAAGTAAATAATGTCCATGAGGGTTTTTTCCTTTGACATTACCAATATGTGAATACCTTCAGGTCTTACACCATGGTGTATGACATTATATTGGATAGTTGAATCATGTCATTGAATGGGGATTACACATTGAGGTTACCATTGGTTGGGAAAATTTTGATGCAAGTGATGTGACAGATACAAATTCCTATGGCCATGCGAGTCATGATTGGTGTTATAAACATGGTATATCAAGTTATCAGACCCACTGTATATGGGTAAGGTACTTACACACCGGGGTGGCCTTAATGGGGAGTTTATATGGTGCTTGGGCCTTAGGAAGGTGTCTTATCTATCCAATTTATATTAATAATTAGATTACACTATGTTCAATAAATTATCAATATGCTGATGGATGATGATGAATGATAAATCCATAAGAGAGTATTTATCCATGGGTTAGATTGTCTAAGATATAGAGGGGATTACACCAAGGTGAATGCATTATTAGAGATTAATCATTATGAAGTCATCCTACGTATCTAGTTTAGATAGGAATCAAAAACATCAATTTCAAATATGTATGTCCAGGAGTGTCTTCCAGATAATTTTTTTGTGTCCCATGGTGTCTACTTGACATGTTTCACATGTATTGGGTATCTAGATGACATAATATGAGTGTCTATTGGACATGGATAACATGTCTTAGGGAGATTCTCATGATTGTATATGACATGTCAATGGGATGTCACATGATAAGACATTATTTTCTAAGCACCACAACATGACAAGGATGACATGTAAAAGTCTTTTCACATGATTGTGTATACATTTTTGAGGGATATCGTATGACTCAAATGACTTATTCAGATATCCTTTATTTGATCGATGTCGACACATCAAGGGTGATGTATGATCAGGGATTACATGTTAGATGGCTACCACATGATATGATAGACATGACTAGAAGAATTTTCGTGACTAGGATGACATGTCTGGAAGAATTCATATGTCATGGATAACATGAATAGATGAATTTTCATGACATGTATGACATGTCAAAATTCTAGCACATGACTTGGATAACATTTCTCGTTGTTTTCCAATAATCTCAATAGGTAATTAGAAGTGCATGATACCTTCACACGAATATATGAATATATGTATTCATGTAAGGATTGTATATTTGTTAACTTTTATTGCATGAATTTATATTTATTTTTTACAGAATTAGCTATTTTAGCCCTCGCATATCCAAGTCGACACATGAAAAAGCCTTCGCATAATCTAGCTAGTGCACCAAATGTTCTTTGTGTAATAAAAACTGTGATCACACGAAGCATATATACATGTTGTGTAATCCCTCAAGTCATTACCAAGATGGGTATACTAAGTGGAGGAACCATTATATTGTGTGGATTTGTTTTATGATAATTCTTTTCTATCTTTTTTCACTCCCATGGGTATCCTATATTCATTCATGTGTGTTTTTCATGCCTAGCGGTCATAATTTAAAGGCCTCACTACCATGGAATTATTTCACCATGTATGGCGTATATAACACATATATGGTTTTGAGTTAGTGGAGGTAGTATCTCATCATGAGGTATTCATGAACTTGTTGCAGATCACTCATGGTGTCATCTTTGTGTCACATGATAAATAATGAACTTGACATTACTACATCATCGACAAATTCATTAGACACATGACTTATAAAATAGATTTCACATGATCAAATTAACATGTCATATGGCCTTTGTAAGAAAATTTTGTCATGTCTGGGGGTCTTTATGAAATCCTAATTCCTATTAACGAGGTCTTAATGTGATGGAAGGATATTTTCTAGGGGCCATCATGAGATTAAGCTGGATTATTGAAATCACTTTTGGATATCACGATTGAATGTCAAAGGGCCTTCACATGGGTAATTGTGGCCACACGTGGTTCATAAACCCTTCTCTTGAAAATGAATAAAACATACTTTTTCATGAGGGCACCACCCATTTCACATTTTATTCATTATTTTACAAGACTCTCAATATCTATCCATTGATTGTTCTCCAGGGGTTCGAACGATCAAATGGACATGTCAAAGGGAGTTTGCAAGACTGAGAAGACATGTCTAGGATTATTAATGGGATCATTATTCCTATTGAAGATTCATTCAGGTGATAAATATGGACTTGTATGGGGCCCATCATGAGATCAAATTGTCTTTTTGTTGGACCTTCATGTGATCAAACTGGCGTGTCAAAGGGTCTTCACGTTATTCAGTGAGAATTATCATGGGACCTTCATGAGGCCAATTTGTCTTGTTGCAGGACTTCCATAAGATATAGTTTTCATGTGAAGGGGCCTTCATGTGATAAATAGTGACCACATGAGGAACATAACCCCTTCTCATGAAAACTATGTTACATTATTTAACCTGAATCTTACACCTTTTCTATATTTTAAATGTTATTTATCGCAAAATCTTATATTTACCCATTGGTTATACATTAAGGAATAACATGATCAATAATGGATCTCGTAATGATTTGAGATAATCCTTATTGAAGGATACATCACTTTTCTATGATGTGTCCCATGATTAGTGCAACATCTTACAACAACATGAAAGAATTATCACAAACACTCACTTCGGCCCGTGAATTTTGAGGTTGATTTGTAGATCGCATGTGAAAGTCCACGGGCCTTCAAATGACTAGGATGACATGCCAGTGAGTATTAATGAGATCAATATGCCTATTGATTAGGACTTCATGTGATTTAGGGAGACATATTTGGGGACCTTCATGAGATTATGCTTTTTTGTCAGGGGCCCTTCATGATATCTAAATGGAATACCAAAGGGTCCTATAATGATCAATAGTAACTATACGAGGTGCATAAAGCCTTAGAATTAAAAACAATATATCTTCCATTCACATGAGGCTTTCTCCTGTTCTATATTTTATCTTCTATTTTTCATGAACATTTAATATTCCCATTGGATGTTTTTCAGGGCATCACATGATCAATAATGGATGCCAAAAATAAATAATAGATTCATCATTGATGGTCACTCCACTTTTCTGTGGATATATAGGGGTATCACATAACTCATGGACATGTCCGAGGGCCTTCACAAGATGATGGTGATATACCAAAAGTATTTCACATGGAATGGATGAAATTATGTCAGGGATATCAGGTGATCATTTACCTAATCACGTGAGTTTTATGAGGATTTTCATGAAAATAAATGTTGAATTTATTTCTTGAATCTTTCGCCTTTTTCGATAATTGTTCTGTAAGGTAATTTGGGTGATTGGGTGCATCAATCGATTGACATGTAATATGATTAGAGGAACTCTTCTGAAATAATATTCATGATTTTGAGGAAATTTTGGAGGTTTTTGGAATGATCATCAAAAAATCATGCAAATCACATGACTCGCCCATGTGACCTTCCCTGGGATAATATATCATGTGAATTCTTGGGTGTCACATGATCCACGTAACCAAGCTTCGTGATATTTATGTTATAATTATTCTAATTTATTCTTTTTGTGGAGAAAATAATAACAAGAATTCAATTATTTATTAAATCATAGAATTTTTTAGGCTTACTTTGTTGGAATAAACAAGTCTCCATAGAAGCGAGGTCTCCAGTGACATTGACTCAGTTATAGGGAACATAACTGCCTTCCCATTCTCTTAAGACTTACACTACTTATAGTACCTAGATAATTTTGGTATTTTGAGTGGACTTTGGTATTCTTCATGGTTTCCAATAAATAGGGTACAAAGGGTTCCACTCATTCCACTAGAAACTCTTACTTCTAGAGCTCTTAGAGTCTCTTATTGTACTGGACCCCTTCATAAGACCACTTCACTGAACTAATTTGAAAGATATGATCATGAGATCTTTCCACATGACATCATCACATGACCTATTAAATTCATTTAATAAATTAAACAATCTATGAATCAAGGCATGGAAAATTTTTATCCTTAACACATGTTAATGGATGAATGGCTATCTTGTGACCATCACATGATCTATAAATGTTGTCACATGATCACTTCATCGTTACACAGTTTTCATAACCACCTAATTGTCACAAAAGCGCATTTCCTACAACAGTTCATTCGATTATGATATTCCCTATGGGTCACATGATTCATGAGACCAATATTGGGACACGAGACCACATATCCTTATGTGGTTAATGCGATTCACATGATGATATCTGAGATACGCATCTATTTTGGAAAGGATCCTTGATAATTTGACATATTCTTCTAACACTATATAGATTGATTTGGTTTCATGAAGTCCTTTTACAATAGAATCCAAAATAGTGGCGAATCATTGAAATTTCATTGTTTTACGTGTGGATTGTAGATTTTTTCTATCATCGAGTCATCATTGGAAAGTCTCATAGACCTAAAGAGGATATTTCTTATGGAATATTCTATATTATAGTTCCCACCTATTAATGGGATCAGTATTAAAAATGTTTATCCTATACGTCATTTGTTGAAATTGATATTTCCTCATTATTAGGTCCAAACTTCTATGTACCCACAATATCATCATAGAAAGTATCCCCTATATGGGTTACTTAGTTTCCATGGAAAATGATAAGATGATTACATTATAGGGTTGATTACAAATAAATTTGGAGGGAAGATCCATAAATTTTATATATAAATCCATATGTACTGATTTATAATGTTGTAATTTTATATTAACAATATTTTTGGATGGATGCCTAGATATGATACTTGAATAACAATTAGCATTCAGATGGACTAGGGATAGACCTTCTGGGTGTAACAAACCGCTTTCAAATATTACACGGATTTGTAACAAGTTGGAATGTTTGAAGCCACATGGATCTTTAAATACATTATATTATTTTAATAAGGACCTAATGGAAGACTTAGTTAGGTGATGAAGTTTAGAATAAAATACATTTCATCTGAGTCATGGAATGTTGGGCCTTAGTCTTTCGGATGTTGAGAATATTTGAGGCACATAAATTTTAGGATATATATACATTTATTTTATCCCTCATTATTATGAATGGGATGATTCATAGTGGACCATTCAATTATTATAGAACTATTCAAGTTGGATGTGAAGTCCCTTGGGAGGGCCCCACTTGATAGGGAAGATATCTCGTTTAAGAAATGTGTGAGATATTTTATCAAGAAGGCTTATTCTAAACCCAAATAAAAAATGATGAAGAATTTTCCCAAAAGGATACCATAGTGACGAGGGTGCTTATTGGTCCTAAGTTTAATAGAGTTCATTTACCAACTGGGGGAGGGAGGATATTCTAATATTTTACCATACAGTCCAGTTGCCTAACATTCTTGATAAGTGCCTAAGAGGGCACAAAATACCTTCAATTTAGAAGGGTGGAGTTTGATTTACCACATTAATAATGGTAAAAACTATGGAAGGAGGGAGGAAAACATGGTTAGATATTCAGATGTTGTCCAATCAATACTACCTCTTGCACGATATTTATTTGGTAAGATCCTTACACAAAATTTTTGGTCCCTTTTAGTTGTTATGGGGTTTGATGGGGGATTTAATGGGTAGATATGAATACATTAGAATCTAGAACATCCCTAGAATTCATTTCATTCCCTTATTTAAGTGTATTAGTTGGGTGAGGCACATCCAATTAAAGGACTAGAAAATCAAGTGCTGATTGTTCCATTATGACCCATTCACTTTCAAACCCTATAGGATTCTCAATGGTATAATAATTGAGAACTATGGGGGGAGTTATGAGGATTGGTTTTATGTGGTGTAAATTAATAAGGGTATCCTTTCTATAGAAATTTATGGTAACATTCTCTGTGAATAGTATATTCCTTTTCAGTACAGTCATTAGTTTCAACGTGTTAATAAAAAATAACATACCCTTCTCTATGTTCTATCTGAAAATAATATAATGGATGATTTATAGTAAATTTTAATTTTTCTACAGTTTGGACACAAATTAAGATTTATTTTTATACAAATTATGATGATTTAATTTTATCACAACATTATGCTGGGATTTGGACATGTTGTATCTGAATGTGAAATTATTCACATAAGTACTGACGACTATGAAGTTTCCCAAATTCTCTATATCTTATAAATGATATGAAAATATTATTTCATCAAGATAATTGAACTCCTTTGAGATTCATCATAATGATTTAATCCATTTATCATTAGATTCCTTACTATGAGGTGTACCAACTAGCGTGGATTCAATGAGAACGATGTTTGTGAGTGATTCCACATTTGGCTGGTATTTCCCATTGAATGTTATCAATTAAAAAACTAGAGGTATTAAAACTAAGATTCTGATCTCAAGGTGAAATTGTACTAGGTAGAGATATTATCAGTAGTCTTAGAAATTGTTACTTCTTCTACAAGAACCTTCTTCAAAAACCAGCCCACTGATTTTGAGGATTTTCTCTTTGATAACAAAGCAATGATAGAATGTGGGAATGTAAAGATCCACCACTCACCATTGGTCTATAATATGGTGCTCCCTGGAATTATGGAGGTTTATTTGGATGAAAGGGGACATAATTATTGTTAATGTAGTGGTATGACTAGTCTTTATACAATATTCAAATCTCTATGGTTTAGTTATAACAATACTATTGTATTTTTTATTTTTTCTAATATGATAGGGTGCCTAAGGGGAATGACCAATCCCACCATATCTGGTATATTCTCTCGAGGGTATGACTAATAGATCTTACAAGGGTTGTAACCATGGGAGAAATGATGTGAGCTCCCAAAATCATCGAATGATATATAATATATACCTATTTTATTACTCTAGACAATTGTAGAAGATCATTCTATTTTTTCAAAAATATAAATTTCCCTGGAGAGATATCTTGGAGGAACATACTTATGTTACTGAGGTTATGTGGGAGTATTCTGTCAATATAGTATAACCATTAATAGTGGATTGGGCCTATCAAGAAGTTGAAATAGTTGAGGATCCTACCCATTCAATCTTTATGCATGTTCCTATAATTCTGGTGGTTGTTCCATTTAACACATCCTAAGAAAAAAAACATCTTTAGAGGATTAAAATGATAGATTCTATGCCGCTATTGATTTAAAATTAAATAAGGTGTCTCTAGGAGAAGGTTATAACTTCCTCAAATACCAAACATATATTCTACATTTTTTTATATTTATTAAAAATCATTTTTATTACATTCCTTAAAATCCAGGAGAAAATGTATGAAAATGGATAACACATATATGGTCCCACCGCATCCCTCATCTCAAGAGGGAATCACCAAATCCCCTAAATATGGGGTTGGGGTGATAGATACGTTTAATAATGTGACTGAGAATAGTAAATTTCCAACATTGATTAAATATTTTGACTATCTAATAGTATAATATTATTTATATTTTAATTATAATCCTTTGGTCCTCATATTACAATACCTTCACCTTAGATCTTGAGAGTTCTGATATCTTATTCTCTATGAGTTCCCCTAACCGAGTAGACTAATGTGGAGGCCAACTCTATACTCAATTCATCGAAAGCTATGAGAATAAGTCCCTCACTCAGTGACTTAGTCCTAGAATATATTCCTTTTATCAAATTGGGATTGGGTCAAGCTCATATTCCATGATGATCTATCAACTAATATGGAAGAAATTGTTGGGGGGGGGATTTGGACCATAATCTCAGAGACACCATTCAGGAGTTGAAAGAACAACTAGGTCATCATATTTTTATGTTTACTACCCTCATATATGGGGTATTTTACATTATAGCACATAATTTTAGGGTCAAAGAATTGTTTTCCCAGAGAGATCATATGAGATCCCATGAATTGATGATAAAAATCTAGGATGCTTCATCAATAGATAAATGACGCCAGGATGATGCCTTGATTAAGACTTCCCAATGTGTGGTGGAGGAAATGACTCACGAAAATATGATCAATTCAATGAGGGTTGAACTCGGATAGATGTAGTCTAAAATCGGTTAACATTAAGTAAATATTTCTATGTTTCATCATGAAGTACAATCCTCGTAGGGAACTGTGTTATAGAATCAAATGTTTTTTTACTTTGAGGAGAAGGTCATCTATTGTGATATTCCAAGGGCAGAAGCATTGTAGCATATTGTAGATGAAAAATATGAATTAATTGATCAATTATTCTTATCCAGGGCATCCCTAGAGCCGAAGATGGTTGAGCTCAAGGAGTCCTCTTTGAAAATGATGTAATGGACTTGTATTTTCATGAACTACAATTTGTTTTAAAAATAATAGGAGATAATCTAGACAATAGATATTCCTTCCTCCTATTGGGCATTATCAATGGACATGCCTTTTGGAATGTGGTTTTTCATTGTTAGGATTTTTTTAATTCATGATGTGTAAGAAATTACAATGAATTAATATCATATAGATCATGAAAGATACTCATATTTTATATAATACCATGTAAACTTAATTTACGACACTGATTTTTCCATTGATTACCAAGTTAAAAAAGGATGAATTGGATGAATATATGTCCCAGGGGAAAGTTCACTAATGTATTCTTATGTTAGTGAACATATTAAGAATAAATTTATTTATTATAAGGTAAAATAATCATCCCTTCAATATTTATTTTTGTATTTTGATAAATTTTTCCTACGATTTATATGGGGGTATATTAGCCGCAGGTGAAATGTATTTTTCTCAGCTATAATTTTATGGGTTTTCAGACTAATAGGTTTTATGTCATTTCCTTTTTAGATGTCATCTATATTGACTGAATCACAAATTGTACATGTCTTTAGAGTAGAGGCATGACTTTTTCACAGTGTTCCCTTTTTTTATTTCAACATAGAGAGAAGTATGTCTCTTTAAATTAAATGTTTTAAGGTCATGCCAACTAGAATATTGTTTTGTTATAGTTTTAGGGACTTTAATCTTGTAATATATGTTTCCATAGTTTTTGGTTTTTTAGATCATACCATCTATTTATGTAGTTCATAGACCATTATATTTAACAATTTATAGATGTAGGTTTTGGTCTTCTAGCTCAGACCATATATTAATTTAATTTAGGGTATTTTAGCTTAGAACTTTCATTATTGTTGTTTATACTATTGTAGATCATACCTTTTGTTCCACAATTTATGTTATTAGAGCACAAACCATTAGTAAATTACATTAATGTATTCTACCTTAGATCAACTATTTCTGTTGTTTATGGATGGGTATTCAAGAAGGGTTCAATAAAACTATATCCTTGAAGGGATTCAGAAGAAAAAGTTTCCATGAAGGGTTCTCACACCCTACATTCATAATTGATATTTTGAATAATTTATGTTCGTGAAGGGGTCTGACATATGATGTTATTGTAGAAATCATGAAGGATGAATGTCCATGATGGGTTGTGAAACCTCATATCCTTAAAATAAAGGTTATTAGTAGATGGTAAAATAATAGGGATGATGAGTCCACGTAGATAGTTGGAATATGGGTTTGGTAATTCAAAACAAATGATTTTTTATCTACTAAATATGTCACGGGGCATACAAGCCAGTTTTATATGTAAGACACCATAAGGTACTGAGTTCGGCTATGATGTTAATGGGGCTCGTGAGGAGTGGAGTTCATTTACTATAAGGAGGACATGACTATAGTCTATGGGTTAGAGGCCCTAATGCACTAACCCATAAGGAATATATTCATTCTAAATAAAATGGGATCCCCACTCTTTCCCAAGGTCCATAAAAGAATTTTTTTTTGATTTGAACATTTGAATGATTAAATGAGGTATGAGAAAAAGAGATATCCAAGATGGTTATTAACAACCTATAGTAGTTTATTTCTTGTTAGGATTATTGGGCCCTTTACCATGTGGTTTTGAGTCACATGGTGTAGGTCCCAAGAAGGTTCATGAATGAAATATTACATTACTTAGTTGATAAAGGTTGTAAGAAATGGAGATGTAACATTGAAGATATTGAATATACAAGAATAGTCTAGTTATGTAGATTGTAAATAATTGTATAAGAGTATCTGAGTTAAATATAGGTGGAAAATAGTGGGTACATGTCAACAATTGATAATTTCATAATCCCATATTCCATACGGGATAGAAAACAACTCCGAAATTTAAGGGGGTATCTCCTCTATCATCGAACATCCTCTAACCATAAGCTCTTTGGTAGAGATTAAATTCTCTTTGAAATATTTTTGGGGTAATTTTTCACTAACTAGTTCATGCTACCAATTTTCATCATGGATGAACTAGGATCAAGGGAGATCAATGACAATGAGGTTTCCATAGAAGGATAATAAAATCTAGGAATTGGTTGATTCACATTAATCATAAAATACATGATGATGTTTTTGGAAAAACGTAATACTCAAGAAGGGTTCGAGTTCCCAAAAATATGTGTTTCTGCCTAGTGAAGATGTTATTACAGTGATGAGATGTGAAAATTTATTACACTAACATTTTCATGTACCAGTGGCCCTACAAACCATATATTGGATTCTACTATGGATACCGTGTAATTACCTTCAGCTTTATTCCTAATTTATTAATGCCCTAAATTTTTATTAAAATATTGAGATTAAGTGTTTGGTGATTGGAGACTGTAATTTTTCTCATGATAACCGTTGTAGGTTTTCATCCTGAAAGGTTTTATGTCTCATTCACATTCATTTAATGATACTTGGCCATACAAATTTGAATAAATTTAATATAGTTTACGGTCCTGATACACATGGTCCTCACAGGAGTGGAATGTTATAAAATATAATAATTAGGATACCAATGGTCAAGAATACTCTATAATCCCTTTGAGATAGAGATGAAAATGTTTTAAATAATGGGTCATGGTTCTTAAGTCATGATTTATGGTATGATACAATGATGCTAAAAAGGACTTGAAACACTATAAGGTGACAAGATCTATTGTGTTGATGTCTGGGATCACAATGATAAGGAGATATTTTTGCAAGGCAATGACTCATTTTGTGGATGGATAAGAGATCACATATAGGAATGAGTGGAAGAAATTCATAGTCAAACAAAGGGTCCCTTATATCTAGGTGTGCTTATCCAAGGGCCATCGATGGTTCGAGGAAATCCAAGACACTCAATTGATGAAGTGTAGTTTATGGGTTGAGGTACTTAGAAGATGATGGAATCTCCCCATACTCTAGTTTACTTGGGTAATGATCTTGGGCTCCATAGATAATGAATGATTATTGGTGATGGAAAATAATTTTGACGTCATGTAGTGGGGATGAATCCCATGTGAAGTTTAGCATTTTGTGAAAATGATTTTTTCCTTGATGTTTAACATCATGTCAAATGGATGTATGATCATACATGAAATTGTGTTATATTCTAAAGTATAATTATTATTTATTGAGGGGATTTATATATTGAAAAAAAAACTATCCATTCATAACATTATTAATGGACCTCTATATTCTAGATCCCTTCTTTTATAGATTTATCTCATGCACTTGAAACTCATATTTATATCTAACTCATACATAGGAAGAGCATGTCTATATGAATAGATCCTCCTTAAAAAGAGGTATATGGAATTTTTATAGATGAGATTCCCTAGGTTTCCCTATAAATATTGTAAGGGAAAAAATCATGCCATAACTAGCTCCTTTAAGAAGATATCATTATGTGGAAAATACTTTTCTACCATGGACAGGGCCATTATATATTCCTCCCATAGTAAGTCTCAATATTATGGTCCGAAAAGATTCCCTCTACAAATTGAAAAGTAAATTTTTATTTTTCAAACACCTATATAAGAAATTTAAGAAACCCCGAGTTCAACTATAAAAGGAAAATCTAGAAGAATTGAAGAAAAATTTAAGCCTATGAGAATTAGTTTCTGTAAATAATTTACTCGAAATGATGTTTACATAGAAATATGGTTCATCCATTATAAGGCCTTCAAACTCAAAAGTCATCTTTTCCCAAACCTGGATGTATTCCTGAAGACTAGTGTTCCCATTGTTGAACCCCATCTAAAATCAGATATTATTTTTCAATCTTCGTATACTTCTCATCATTGAGGTTTATCTTTAATGTCCACCCCTCACTGTGGTTACTTCTTCTTCAGCAGCATTAAGTGTCAGAACCTGCTCAACCACTTCTTCCGCTGAGCTCATTATTTGTTTGAAGAATTGATCATGTGTAAAATATGGATTCCTCTACTAACTATCTATCACCGATGAAGGTAGAGTACCAAAAACAATCATATTGTATTTTTATTTCATCCCTGAGCGTTTCTCTATAGGGATTGGAAGGAATGAGTAGTCCATTATATGTATTTGTATGACCTTCCAATTTATAACTCATCTTGAACAAGAGATTATGTCACCATGAACCTGAATCTCATCCTCAAATTCAACATCAAACTAGCTAGAATAGTCATCACTAGACTCATGGTCCTTATTCCCATCTATGGAGTAAATGTTCAGATCCTGCTTATTGAGAACTAGATCCTCATTATGTAGACTAGTAAAACGATTTCCCAACTAAATAACAGAATCCTCTTACTAGGTCAAGCTCAGAAACTAGAAGACTGACCTTCCCATTTGTTAATAGGATCCTATATCATGCATCTTTCATGGTTACCACTCCCTGATCACACCACCTCAGCACTAATATTCCCTCTACATAGATCATGATCAAATGTAGTTATAATGAATTTCCATACTTCATTTTCGTATAGAGTCGAAAAATTCACCCTAGAAACGAATTCATGGATAAGATGTCATGTTCTATGAAATTTTATGTCTTGTAGTGTAGAACATATGCCACCCAGTTTAATTTCAAGAAACAAGCACATAACACTAAGAGGAGTGACCAATTCTGAGAAATTGGATGTTCATCGAAGATGAATACACCAAAATGGGAGGTTACCAGGATATGATGTCTAAGCATTTCTATGAAAATGGGTTCGACTCATATATGTGTAACATTGAGAATATAAGAATAAAATTTAATAGATTGTTTATAGATAGTTTAAATCATTACCCAATAATAATTGAGTTAACTAGTGGTGGGAACTAGTTGGTGCAATTCATCCATTGATAATGGAGACAACCTATATTCAATGCAGTTAGGGAAAAGAATATTGGGTTTAAGGGGTCCCTCTATTGTAGGAATAAACTACCTCTAGGCATAATATCTTAGTTACAGTGTCAATTCAATTGGAAATACTATTGGGGTCATTTTGGATTATCCTATCCCTATTAAAAAATTTGTATAGTGGAGAACAAGGACCATGTGAGCCCGATGTGTATGGGTTTACAATTGAAGAATATCAACTAAATGAATCAGTTGTTATCAACTAATTAATTCAATTATATAAAGATGGTTAACATAGAATGTACGATTCAATATGTATTAAAGATCCCTAAAGGATATGACAGTGTTTATTGAACACATATCGAGGTGAAGGGCTAACACATGCGATTATAGTGTGCAAAATCATTAGAGGGGATGAACAATTCATTACAATGACCTATTTTCATGCGATTTAATTTCATTCAACTAGGATATTGTTCAATATATAAGGTACATCTTAGTTGTGCCAGCTATAACATATTCCATGGCTTCATAATCTCACATTAGTCATGCTTAGTATGAGAAATAAGAGATAATCATACATCTGATTGTGTAGTGTCAGCATGCATGACCTGAAATATATGGGGATACTAACATTTTTTATATGAATAAGTGTCACCAAACAAGATCAGTTCTCAAAAATGGACTTGGTTGGGAATGATGTGAATTTGTGGATGGGAATGAAATGGATGATCTAGGCATCACTGCATATCCCACAGTAAGGGAATAAATCCATACATAGTTATGATTCTAATGAATCCCTTGTGAAGGTCTAACCCATACATAAGGGATGGGGTATTTTTGTTATTTTCTTCACTGATTGACCTAGTACTTTAGGTATGGGTGTCACTATGTATCATATGTTAGTAATTATCATGTGAAACATAGTTCTTACAAGAAAATTACTTGTGAATGTCTGTCCCATACACAATGAGGGTGACATTTTTACATTATGGCAAGACCCATGATTAGCTATCGAGGTGTGACTATGAATCCTATTATAGGTGGAATCAATCCATAATTTTTTTTGAATATAAAACTCTCAATTCATATTTGACCCATATCCAAAGGACGGAATGTTTTTCAATGATATTGTAGATGGACCCAGGATAGGATATCTAAGCATCACTATGTATCCTGTAATAATTGAAATCAAGAAATACATAGTTCTTGAATAGAAAAATCTCCATGTATGTCTTACCCACACACATTGGGGTGAATTTGTTTTGATTATATTGTTAATAGACATAGTATTTGAGGTCGGACATCATTACATATCCTTTGATAGTAGAAATGAATCAACAAATAGTTATTTAATTGTAAAACACCCATTTAGGTCTAAACCATATGAATGAGGGGTGGGGGATTTATCATTTATATTGTGGATGGATCGCAGATTAGAGATATGGGATTCAATATATATACAATGATTGTTGGAATTTATCTAGACATAGTTCTTGAATATAATTCTCTCTCATATGTGTGACCCATATGCAAAAGGTGCAATTTTTTTCTTTTGATATAGTTGTTGGACATATGATTTGAGATCAATGCATCACCATGTATACCAAGATGTAGGGATCAATCCATATAAATTTATATAATGGAAAACACTCCATGATGGTCTAGAAAATATACAAATGAGTGTATTTTTTTTCCATTGATATAGTGTCGGACCCAAGAATTTAGATATGGGAATCATTATGCATCCTATGATAACCTGAATCAATCTAAACATATTTCTTGAATGGAAAACACTCCATGATGGTATGAATCCTAAACATAGTGGCAATTTCTACATTGTTATTGTCGATGGAACTTGGATTTGATATCTTGGAATCAATACATATCTTATGATAGCATGAATCAAGCCGCACATTTTTTTTGAATGGAATGATTCCCTATGTGGATCTAGCTCACATACTAGGACATGAGTTATTCATTTTTCTCTTACACAAAACTATCACATGTTCAGTGAAATATCCATGAAGTGATGTTCTATATGCATTTTAACTTCATTTGGTAAGGAAATCTTCCATTTGGTTTTTAACATCATACGTTAATGATATCTTCTATACAGTTTAATGCCATATGGTTTGGATGATTTCCATGTAGTTTAAAGTATTATAGGGATGATTAATATTTTATAGTTTATCAAAATTTTGGGAGGATCAGGGGTACTAAGATGTTTATATACATTCTACAAGGGCTTTGTATTCTTGATGGCATCTATGAAAATTACTTATTGAGAAATAATGCATTGGTGGGAGGAGTGGTGTGTTCTCCATCTATTGTGGATAACATGTATGCTCCCATTGAATAGACCTTTTGTATGATGTAAGGCCCTTCCCACATGGGTTATAGCTTTGGAGTTTTACGTCCTTGTATAATTTGGGTTTTGAGAGACAATATCAGTTATCCTAGAAGAAATGAGTGAATGTGATATTTTTTATTAGAGGTTCGCACGAGCCTATTCTGATATACATCATGGCTGTTCAATGTACACCATATATTTTCATCAATTTGTTCGAACTCATGCAAAAAATATCATGATTTCTCATCATCTGAGAGTTTTCCACATATATTTATATGGAGTGAAGGAATATATACCTCAATTTAAAATATTTATATGGTTTCATACACCAAAAAATGGATTTATTTTTGTCAGTGCACATAGTGGTGCGGTAGGTCCATAAAGCACGAATAATCTCGTACGAGAAGGACTTAATATACTTGCCCACAATTTTATAGATTATATTTATAAATATATATATGGACTATATTTATACATTTTCTACTACATTATAGTGTGATAAATTGTTTGATTTGATTTTGTACTAATGGTATCATTTATTCAAAATGTTGTAACAGATGTTTGTTCCACTGTCTGTAAATATTGCGTGAGGGACACTAAATCTATTGAAGATATTTGACATCGTGAAGCTAATGATACTATTTATTCCTACTTCCTTGAGTGGTATTGCTTCGTCCCACTTAGAAAAATAAATCATTACCAGAATGGATGTAATGAAAATGCATAATGTCGGATGGGGGTTATAGCCCAACAATTCCTATTCCCTATAAGAAAAATATATAAGAATATTTTATGGTATGTGGAAACTATGGAGGATGATGGATAATTTTTTCATTAACCTGGAAGTTATGAAATTCCCTACAGAATTTCATATATTCTCGTATCATTTTTATCTAGTTGTAACCAATCCTCCGAATTTTGTGGGAGAGTCTGGTGTAACGACCCATGTAATTATAGATTTATATATTTTCATATCAATTAATATTTATGAATAAGATATTAATTTTATATTAAATATTAAAATTTCTTAGATAGCGTACTGAACACATAACAATGTGTTTCTTGGAAATCTTATGTTGCAAACAACTTTGAGTTATAACGAAAAATAATAATATAAAAATATTTTTATTTTAATTGGAAGTTAACGCATTGCCGTTGTATTGTTTTTAATGAACATAACTAAGAATATAATGATTAAACATGTTTGTTAAATGTTTTTACATTTTTTACAATAAAATTTAGAGGCGTAAAATTAGAATGAATCTACTTTTAAGCATAAATATTCTAATATTTTTTTTAAATAGTAGTTTTACAGCATTATGATGGAGAACCCCTTTTAAATATAGTTTCATTCAATTTTTTATGTTCCATTTGAAAACATTAACTTCTATATATAATTGGAACATCAAAATTTACTTTGGGTAATTTTTTTTAATTTTTCTGATAATGTTCATTTTTTAATGACTAATGAAAAATACTGCATTTTAAGTAATAAATGTATTTTCAGATGATTTATAAATATGGTTAGATTATATTTGTTATTGGTTTAAAAGTGTAATTAGATTATTTTTTACCATTTAATTTAATTTTGGTCATTGTATATAATTTCAATTTTTAATTAGACATAGACATTTATCAATCTTTTGATTATTATTATTATTTCATAAAAACACTCTTTTTGGTTTTGATAACGAGAGTTAATTTTAAATTAATTTCTGTAACTTCTTTGTTTGTAATTTGGAAAAATGGATTCCATATTTGGAATCAGGAGGTCCAAACTGTGTAAATAGTTAACATTTATTTTTAGACATTATGAATAGTAACTTTAGTAAATATTTTATTTAAAATGATTAAAGTGAAAATATTTTAAATAATGGTAAACAATTACTATTATAATAATATTAAATTACCCTAACACATGCTTAAATCCTATTATATGAGATATATCGGACTACAGGATTCCTTGGATAGATTTTACGACCCCATGGTTCCACTTGTGTGTGAAAATGTCATTTAATTACTATTAATTTAAAGTAAAGGAAAATATATCATAAACATGTATCATTTAGTAAAAAAATTATATAGGGTTATATAAGTAATCTACTCTACATTAAATAGTCATTAGAAAGATAAAAATATTTCCTAAATTATGGTATTTTATTTATAATTTTTAGAGATTTTATAAATAAATTTATTTATGACAAAACTGTGATGCAGTGATTATCTTATTAAATAATGAATTAAATAAATGAGAAAAAAAATATTAAAATAAACTTATTTTGAATCTCTTTATGTCATTAACAAATTTTATTGATGATTATTAGTATTTATCGTTGAAGTAATGATCTTTTTTCTAATGAATCAAATTGTTAGGGATTTTTGAAATGTCTTGATATGAATAGTATATAAATTGACATAAATGAGTTTTTAAAAATAATAATATATTATTAAATAATATAATGGTCACAAAAATATAAGATTTGGATAAATTACTAATATACGGTTTAAAATGTCATTAATTATCCACTTATGATTATATTTATATTTTATAGTAATTATATTTACCATATAGTATGAATATACAAAAAAGACATGGTAAAAGTAAAGTAAGTTTACTAAGGGTTAAAGATAAAAGATAAGGTTACTTTTATGGCCTAGACATCTATAAAACCCATTGAATGAGATTATTGTGACACATACTCATCATATATTCTAAATATGTCACTTTTGTTTAATTATAATTCGAATATCAATTAATAAACAAATAATACATTCAAACATTCCTAAAGTGCCCCTCCTTCTTATAAAAGGTAACCACTTATAACCCTTACTGAAACGTCTAAACCCCCATACTCAACAATACTATGATAGAATAATCTACCAAAATCCATATATTAATCCTAGAAGCCTTACCGTATGCTTATGTAAATACAAGAAAACCCATAGGCTCAAATCAAAAGAAGTTACCAGATTTGAGGAAACATCTTCTCTCAACTTCCTTTCCATTATTTTTCATTCTCCACTACCTATGATATTATTATTATTTGTTTATATAAAAACACAAATATCCTCAACATACTAGGTTTTTTTATTATATGGATTCTAACTACACTTAAACACACCTCCATCTAATGGATATGAACATACTGTTTCTGTGTATAACGAACTATTGCCTCAAGAAACGATGATTGTTAGTTTTTCCCCTACCACCTCTCATGGTGAACATTTATGATAAAAATGTAATTATATATGATATTGATGATATTAATTATATCTATATTTTTATGTAACTACCATTTAGATCATTACATTATACTTTCCGTGTGGAATAAATACAGTAATTTCATTTGAGGAAGTGCAGACTACCTCCCCCTCAACGTGATATGACTCGGTCATGCTATACATGAAACCTAAAATGTATGAAATTAATGAACATATATAACATATATAAAAAATTATATTACAATTGAATTATAATATACCCATGTATCATTAATGTTTCATTCCATTAACTATGAAACTGAAATGAAAGTAGCATTCATGCGTACATATGACTTACCATCTCCATGAACGGTGCATTTCTTTTTATATATTCAAATGTTATGGAATATTATAAATACATATATATGAGATATATATTATTTCTAAATCATGAATATAAATCTAGATATAATTTAATTTTTACCACCTCGACAATTTTTATTTATAACATGTTCATTTTTTACTCATATATCGAATATCGACAAAACGACCGATATTAAAATAAATAATTATGTAATTTTTATAAAGTGGTAATAAGTGATATAAAATTAATATTAAACATGAAAATGGTTCTGAAGAATTTAGATATTATCTTATGTTTATAATTTTGGAAATTAAAGAATGAACGAGCCATGTGAGACACGAGGTAAAGGAACTTTTCACCCTCCTCTTTTAATCATAGAATTATTTTATGTTATGTCTTTTAATATAAATTTTATTATGTTTGGATATGTTCTTATATATCGTTATTTCTATAAATTTTATGTCTATGTGACGAGATATTCATTTCTCTCCCATCAACTCTTTTTATGAATTTAAAAGTGATGTCGTTTGGCTGCTGAATTTTTGTGAGGGACTTCATCTCAATCTCCTTTAATTGGGATATGTTTTGATAATATAGACCTCTTACTTTTAAACAGTGTATAATAAACCCCTTTTACTTTAACTTTCATTATAAGGGAATATTTTTTTTTACGAAGCCTTTTACTAAAAGACAAAAGGAATATTTTTAACATATGTGGTGTAACACCCCAAGCTTCCACAGTAGGCTTCTCTTTGAATAATACAGCAGCGTGTGTTGTATGAAACTTCGAGTTCTAACACACACTACAACCAATCAAACTAGCTGTTATGAATAGTAATAGCAACTTTTTGAAATTTTATAAATTTTATCTTTCAAAATGGACTTCATTTATGGATTTGGAATATCGAAATTAGCTTATGGTGAATTTTTGGTATTTTTCTGAAAACGTTTAATTTTTGATGAATAGTGAAAAATACTGAGTTATAGTTTAAAACCAATTTTTTATTTAAATAATTATTTATTTTTTTAAATTTAAATAAGGTCAAAATAGATACATAATACCTATATAATTTCAATTTAATCCAATGGAGTTAGTTTAAATAATTTTAGATATATAAAAAATTTATGGATCTTTCCACCGTTTTTTACCCACCTTCTAGGATAATTTGGAAATTTACTTAAAACTCAAATTTACCACTTCTGTGAGTGGAATTTCGAATATCTAAGAGACAATGTTAATATCAAGGAGTAAAATATGATTCAATTAGATAACTTTTTTTTCCGGAATAGTAACTTTTTTGCTTTTATTTACCACGGTTAAAAGTAAATAGGGTAATTAGGGGTAAAAATGATATTAATATTACGCTAACACATGTCCTAATTCTATTGGACAAGTTTATCTCGACCAAAATAAACCTTAGGAATAAAATATAATCATTTAGGTCCAATTGGATTAGATTAGGAAATTTATTTTTATTTAATTCAAAGAAGAGTTGAAAGATTTAAAATCGATGTTTAATTAATAAAACATTTTTAATATAGGGTTATACATAAGATAAATTCGATTATAAATATAAATTATAAATCTAAAACTATTTCCTAAAAAATTATATTTTATTTATAATTTTTAAAAATTAAATAATTTAATTTATTTATGACACAATGATGATGTAGTAATCACCTTAATAGTGAAATATTAAAATAATTGATATTATAAATACCAAAATAAATATAATTTGAGACTTTTAATGAATTCCACTAATTTCATAGGTTAATAGGACATGTTAGAGTTGATTAAATGAATTATTTTTGGAGTAATAATGCTGTTATGAATTTATAAAAAACAAAATACCCAATAGTGTCAAAATTGACATAAAAGAGTTTTTAAAACAAATATTATATTATTAATTGATATTTAATTCCTAAATATCAATGGTTCGGCCAAAGGACATATATAATGATTTTGGAATCATTAATGGACCACTTTGGGGTCTCTTGGATGTATATAGTATGTTTATTAACAATATAATATAAAAATTTAAAGTGACATGGTAAGTGTCAAACTAATTAACTAAGAGTTAAATATAAAAGATAAGGTTAATATAATGACCCAAACCTATCTAAAATATATTGGTTGAATGTATTTAGTCCCATACCCACCATATACATTTAATAATCCACTTTGGAGCCATTAGAAACCTAATATGAATTTATTATAAAATAATACTTTAAGTTTTCCCTAAAGAGCCCCTCCTCCCCCTTATAAAAGGACACCACTTCTAACAAATTCTTCAAACCATTAAAGACTTTTGGATCGGCCAAACCCTGCCCAAATATTCTACCATCTTTCCTCATTTCAACCTAGAGCCTTATCTTGATCATAATGCCATCCTAAATAGCCCTTTTGATCAAATCAAAAGGAAGAACCCAAAGAAGAGGTAACGTCTTCACCACCCTCTTTAAAGTTCATTTCTTCATCAACTTCTTGTTTCCAGGTTATTTCCATTCTAAAATAATAACTCTAGTATATTGTATATACTTTTATGTTATTATAAATATTGAACAAACAAATTCATTATTCTATCCATCCCTTGAATGATATGTCCCCATAATGCGTACGTACGACCTACTATCTCCACGTTGTGGTGTAATTGTTATTCAATATATTATTATATATATGGGTATAATAATGATGTATAATTCATTTAAATAATAAATATATCATTATAATGATTCTTTCTATATGATATATCATCCAATTATATATTATTTTAATATCAAAATAATGATATTGTCGCTCGTGCGTACGTACGGACTACCGTCTCCACGTACGCAATGAGAATCATTCCCCATCGTATCCATTTAAGAATAATTTCCATTTGATGGTTCAGAATAATGTTTAAAGACTTAATATCATTATGTATATGAATATGATACAACCTATATATAACAAACAAAACTTATGTAACAAAACATATAAAATAAATTGAGTAAGTTAACACCCGAAACGACGATAATACTAAGATTTTATTAAAAAATAAATGTTAAAAGATCATATATTATATCATATTAATATATATGATTCTTGAATAATTTAATAACAATTATTTAACCATTATATAGGTGGTTAACCTACCATCAACCAAGTAAATGTACAAGTTAGGGGTTTATTTCACAGTCTCTTCATTATCCGAGGTTATTTAAACGTAATTATCTGATGGGACCTCTTTATCATACACATCCATGTTTCTTAAAAATGTATTTCAAAAAATTATTACTATTTTACAGAATATTTTTTAAAGTCATTTATACCCTTTATTGACTTTTTATAAGAATATTACAACGGAATCATTCTGTCATTTTCCAAACAAGGTCCTTTTTAACCATTTCGACAGAATTAAGGTAATAATGTCTTATTTTAATATATATAGTGTGTGCGGCTATTTTACACCGTTATAAATCGTCAAAGCTTCCCTTTTTGAGTTAATAATGTTTTCCTTATGACTTTTCCATTCCTTCTTATTTTGAAAATCACAAACACCTTATCTTTAAGGAAAATTTCTTTTATAAGGAAAATCACTTTTATAAGGAAAATTTATTTTATAAGGAAAATTGATTTTGTAAGAAAAATTATCCTTATCATATTTTCATCCATATATTTCTTAAGTATAGGATTCATATTCATTTCTATATTCTCGGAATTGTTTGAAACGTTGATATGAAGCATTCTATTTTAAGTTCTGAATTCCGGATGAGAACTGTAATTGAGTTTCACTCTGAATTCCAGATGAGAACATTAATGAAGATTCATTACGGATTCCGGATACGAACTCTGATAAAGTTCTAATACGAATTCTGGATACAAATTATCATGAAGATCGACATCGATTTTTCATTATGAATTCTGATGACGAATTATCATTATGAATTATGTTGACGAATTCTCATTATTAATTCTGATGACGAATTCTCATTATGAATTGTAATGATGAATTCTCACTATGAATTCTAATAATGAATTCTCACTACGAATTCTGACAAAGAATTCTCATTACAAATTCTGATGATGAATTCTCATTCCGAATTATCATTCCGAATTCACCTATTAAACAGAATCTGATCATCTTTGCATTATACACTCCGAATTTATTTAGACTCCGAAAATTATTTTTGGTTAGACTCCGATCATTCATTTGACATACACTTTTATAATTTGTCTACTATTTGAAAAAAAAATTACACTCTGAACCTTCACTCCGAAATTTTTTGTTAAACTTAAAATGATGCCTTACATTATGTTACACTTGTTTTGTTACAAAAAGATGTCATATATTCTGTTATAAACTAACCATTTGGTAAGTTACATGTGTACATGTCCCTCCGATTTTTAAGGAAAATATGACCGTTGGAAAGGAGGACGACCTTGCCTATAAATAAGTGCTCATTTGAAATAGCACAATGAATACTGATGTATGACTTCTTCGACATTGTGTATACATGTTGTTGAAGTGATTTCTTGAGAGAGATGCTCTTATTAACTCTCAGAGCTTCGTGCGACTCCAAATGTTGGTGATTACATTCGAGGACTTCCGGGGATAGGAAGACAGAGGTGCCGACTACCTTGAAGTTGGAGGGCTTCCTTGCTGAGGAAGACAGAGGTTTCCAACTACCTTGAAGTTGAGGGCTTGCAGGGATTGCAAGACAGAGACTCCGATCATCGTATCGAGGTCTTACCCTGGTGTGGGTAAGAAAGACTTGCTTGAAAGTATAAATCAAGGGAACTTTATCCAAGGTTGTTGGATACCCTTCTCTTCGGGTTAAAAGTCTTTTATCTTGTTACTTGTAGTTTTACTACTCGTTTGTTTCCGATGCATTTTTTATTATAAGTAAAGTATAACTTTCTTATACTTCCTTACTTGTACTCTATTTCATTTAGATTCTATATGCTTTAAGGGAGAATCTCATATTGTAATCTTTTGTTAAGTTTCAATTTCTGGAACCATATTTCTGGAACCTTCTTCAGAATCTCTTTCCAGTTATAAGCAAGTACATAGAAATTGAAGTTTATAACATCATTCCTCTTTCCATGTTTTCATTTGGTGTTAGATGTCTTGTGAACATGCTTAGTTTAACATTGTTAAACTTATCCCTTTCCTTCTCTTAAGGAAAACTTAGTTAATCGTAACTAACTTTAAAGGTTCCAAAAGAATTTTTAAAGTGTACAAATCACCCCCCCACTTGTATATTGAGCATCTGCATCATTATTTTGATCCTACAATTGGTATCAGAGGAGGTCTCTGAAATAATTTTACTCACGTATAAGTTTTTCTTGCTCTTTTTCCCATTCCAAACTTTCTCATTTCGATACTTTTCTATTCTGAACATTCTCATTCCGAAATTTGTTATTACGAACATTTTTTACTAAAAAGTTTGTGTGACAAAGGTTTTTCTTACATATGGCATTAATTAATGTCGGTTCTATTGAAAATATAAATACAACAAGACCACCAATCTTTGATGGTAATGATTATGAGTACTAGAGAGATATAATGAAGACTTTTGTTATCAATACTGGAGTGGAAAACTTCGTTACGCTTACTAGTGATTATAAAATTCCTAATAAAGAAGTTAGAACTTTCACTAACCAGGAAAAGAAAGAGTATTAACTCAATTATAAGGTACGAAATACCTTACTTTGTTCAATGACTAGAAATATATATATAGGCAAATTTCTTCCTGTGAAGCAGCTAATTGTATCTGTAAGTAGTTAGAGGTACAAACTTTGGAACTTCTAAAGTAATTGAAACTAGGAGAGCTATGCTTAGAGCTAAATACCATGGCATTAATTTTTTGTATGGTGAACCAATTTGCAATGTTCAACAGATTTTTATGACTATCGTCAATAGTTTACAGTCTGTGCGCGTGAAAGGGATATATGATGAAGCACTTGTGGATAAGATAATTGATATCATGCCGAATGAGTGGGAATCAAAAATAATAGCTATAGATGAGAACAGGAAGGTCACTCAAATTTCTCATGATGAGTTATTCGGAACTCTTCTCCAACATGAAACAAGAATGAAGAGAGATGCTAACAACATCAAAAAGAAAAATGGGAATGGTACTGTTTCTTTTACAACAACATTAAATCATATGAAAGTTAAGACTCCTGAGAGAGTAACCTGATCCAAGTCTAAGAAGATAGTTGTTCAATCAGATTCTAGTGAAAGTGAAATCTCAGAAAACGAGTTAGAAAATCTTGCTCAAAGGATGAACAAGATAACTTGCCAGAGAAATTTCTAATCCATGTATAAGAAAAAGGAAAGGAAAGATAGGAAATATGGAGAAGACACATGTTATGAATGCAAGAGAGCTGGACATATTAGACCAGATTTCCCTTTTCTCAAATAGAAAGAAAGGAAATAAAAGAATTCAGATAGGAACAAAAAGAAGTATTATAAAGCCAAAGATAAGAATGTTCTGAAAGCAAATGACACCTGAAGTGCCAGTGGTGGTGACTCTTCAGATGAATCTTCTGATTACGAATCTTCAGAATAGAAGAATCTTGGTCTTATAGCCAGATTACCTATTGATAATCATTGTTTTATGGCTAAGGTATGAAATTCTGAATCATTGACCAATGTTTCTTTAAATTATAATGATAGTAAGTATTATAACTCTTCTGATGAAAATTCCTCTTCTGATGAAGAAAATACTTTACCTACTTATGAATAAGTTTCTAGGTTTTCTGAACTTCTTGAAATTGAGAATTCCAAACTCAATAAAAAACTTGATAAGGAAAACTCTAGGAATAATATTCTTACAAAATAGATATCAGATCATTCTAAAGATCTCGATATAAAAAATTCAGATTTTGAAAGTATTTCAAAAAATCATGAGGAAGTAATTTCTGAGAAGAACAAACTTTCTAAAGAGTTAGAAAAAGTAATTTCTAGGAAAAATGTTTTCGAGCCTAGCTCTAGTTCTAAAAATAATAATTTTGAGGATAAAAACATGGTTATAAAACTCAAGTCCGAAATTTTTTCTTTAAAGACGTGTTTATCAATCTTTACCTATGGTAAGAAATTTTTTGATAAAATTTATTCCCAAATACGACCTTTAAGAAATAAATCTGGATTTGGTTATACCCATGCAAAACCAATTTTTAGTAACAATTATTTTGTTCCTCAAATTGCCCTATTTTGTACTAAGTGTCAATGTGGTGGTCACTGGGCAAAGAATTGTTCCTTAAACAAAACCCAATCTCTAGGATTTCACAAAGCTTATTTTTCTAAGAATATGTGGGTACCTAAAATTTTGTTATCTGGAAATCTTGGATCCAAACAAGTTTGGATTCCGAAAGTCTAATTCACTTATTGATTTAAGGAAAATAAAGAGATTACCAGCAACAATTCATCGTACATGGATAGTGGATGTTCTTGCCACATGACTTGTAACAAAAGCTATTTTGAAAAGATTATCAAAACGAAAGGAGGAAAGGTATCTTTCAGAGATAATGCTAAGGGATAGATTGTTGTTATTAGTAATATTGTTCTTCTAGGTAAAAACTAGATTTCAAATGTTCTTTTTTTTAAGGGTCTTATGCACAACCTCATTAGCATAAGTCAATTTTGTGATGAAGGTTACCTTGTGTATTTTAGGAATGATAAGTTCTTAGTTCAAAATTCCATGGAAGAATTTATTCTCTCATCCAATAGGCATGAGAATGTTTACACCATAAATTTAGAAGACCTCAGGAGCCAAGATTTACCTTGACTAAGTGCAATGGAACATCATTCCTGGTTATGGCATAGAAGACTTGGTCACTGTAACCTTAGAAACCTATGTAAACTCACTAAGAAGAAACTAGTTAAGGATATACCAGAGCATAGATTTGATTATTCTAATGTTTGTGATCCTTGTCAATATGGAAAGCAACATAAATATAGTTTTAATTCAATTGGTGAAGTCTCAACAACTGATGCATTTCAGTTAGTGAACATGTATCTTTTTGGTCCAACACGAACTGGATGTATTGGAGGCAAATACTATGTGTTTGTTCTAGTTGATGATTACACTAGATTTACATGGGTCTATTTTCTAGCAAAGAAATCTGAAGCTTTTTCTTATTTCAAAAGTTTTAGAGCTCATGTTAAAAATGAGAAAAACCTTCCATTGAAAACTATTCATAGTGATCATGGAGGAGAATTTCAAAATTCTGATTTTGAAACTTTTTGTATTAGAAAAGTTATTACTCACAATTTTTCAGCACCTAGAACTCCTCAAAAAAATGGTGTAATTGAAAGTAGAAATAGAATTCTTGAAGAGAAAACTAGAACCATGTTGAGTGAATGTTCAATAGCTAGAAATTTTTGGGCTGAAGCTGTATGTACTTCTTGCTATACTATAAATCGAGTTTTGATTAGACCTTTTCTTAATAAAACTCCTTATGAGGTATGGAATGGTATAAAACCAAGAATATCCTACTTCAAGGTGTTTGGTTGCAATGTATCCATTTTGAATACTAATGATAACCTACATAAATTCGCACCAAAATCTGATGAAGTAATTTTCATAGGTTATTCCACATCTTCTAAGGCTTATAGAGTTTTTAATAAAAATACTAGTACTGTTGAAGATACAATACATGTAAAATTTGATGAGTTTGTTCCTTTTGTTTTTAAACCATCCCATCCTACATCCTTGGATGTGTTTTCAAAAACTGATTATCAAACTTTGATAGAAGATCCTTATGATAAGGAAAATTCTCAAGATGATAATTCCGAAAAATTTACCCCAGAAGACTTTCTACCCTATGTTGATGAACAGGCTTTTCAAAACCCAAATCAGGTGTTTCTTAAGAATCATCCTAGTGATAGTATCATTGGTGATGTTAGTCAACCTATAAGGACTAGAAGATCTTTAAGAAATTTAGTAGAACATCTAGAATCTCTTTCCCAATTAGAACTAAAAAGAACTGATGAAGCTTTTGGTGATGGTGATTGGATCAATTGCATGAAAGATGAACTAAATGAATTTGAAAGGAATAAAGTCTAGATTTGGATGAAAGACCTAAGCAATCTTTTGTTATTGGAGTAAAGTGGGTCTTCAGAAACAAATGTGATGAAAATGGAGTCATAGTTAGAAATAAATCTATACTTGTTACTAAAGGCTATAATCAGCAAGAGGGAATATACTATGAAGAAACCTATGCTCCAGTAGCTAGACTTTAATCTATCCATATTCTACTATCCTTTACAGCCTTATCTAATTTTAAACATTTTCAAATGGATGTGAAATGTGCTTTTCATAATGGTTATGTTCAAGAGGAAGTTTTTGTTGAACAACCTCATAGCTTTGAAGATAAAAAACATCCTGATTATGTTTCTAGACTTACCAAAGCTCTGTATGGTCTTAAACAAACCCCCCGAGCAAGGTATGATAGACTCACTGGATTATTGCTTCAAAATAACAATGTTAAGGGAAATGAAGATCCAACCCTTTTTATTAATAATGTTAAGAAAAATGTTTTGATTGTTCAAATTTATGTTTATGAAATCATATTTGGTTCAAATCAGCAATCTTTAACCAACTCTTTTGCATGTCTAATAAAATATGAGTTTCAAATGAGTATGATGGGTGAGTTAACTTTTTTCCTTGGTTTTCAAATTTCTCAAAAACCAGAAGAAATCTATATATCTCAACATAAGTATATTAAATATCTTCTCAAAACGTATGGTTATGACAACACTAAGAGTATAAGCACTCACATTGGTACCTCAAACTCTTTAGATATTGATAAAGCTGGGAAACCAGTAGATCAAACATCTTTTAGAGGTATGATAGGAAGTTTACATTACTTAACACCTAGTCGACCAGACTTAATGTTCTCAGTATTCTTATGTGCAAGATATCAACCCAATCCTAAGGAATCTCACTTGAAGGCAGTAAAAAAGAATTTTTCGCTACCTTAAGGGAACCACGGATCTAGGATTATTTTATACTTCAGGAAATTATTTTGTTCTAAAAATATTTTCTGATGCTGACTTTGGTGGATGTAGACTGGACAGAAAGAGTACATCTGGAACTTGTCATTTCTTAGTAGATTCATTAGTTTCTTGGTCCTGTAAGAAGCAACATCCTATAGCACTCTCCACTACTGAAGCCAAATATGTAGCTGCTGGAAGTTGTTGTGATCAAGTGTTGTGGATGCAACACACACTCACATAGTATGGCATTTGTTTTACTAGAACTAAAATTTTGTGTGATAACACAAGTGACATTTCCCTTAGTAAGAACCCTGCACATCACTCTCGTGGAAAGATCATAGATATTATGCATAATTTTCATAGGGATAACACACAAAACGGAGATATCATTCTTCAGTTTATTGGAACGCAAGATCAACTTGCATATATTTGCACAAAATCTTTTCCTTCTGATATATTTGAATACATTAAATAGAAGTTAGGAATGATAACCATAAGGTAATCTTTATTAATTTACATTCTGTTGAAAAAGTCTCCTTACAGTAATAAACTCCTTTTCACAGGTGGAGTACATTTGATTGTTACAGTAACTATGTTTTTCAAAGTTTGTTTTCAATCTTTTCGGATCTAAAATTTCGGAATGGAAATTTTCGGAACATAAATTTTCTAGAATGGATATTTTCGTATAGAAAACTTCTGGGATAGAAATTTTCATATTGAAAACTTCCAGAATGGAAAATTTCGTATTGGTATTTCCATAACGAGATTTTCTTACCGAGACTTTCATAATGAGTATTTCATTTTCGAACTTTTGTAATGAAATATTAATGCTGCAAATCTTGTAATGTTTTTTTCCATTTCCTTTGTTGAGTTTTTCGTAGTTATTTTTGCGAACTATGTGTTTTCATAATAATGATTTTTTGTAGTTTTTTTACCCATTATGAATAATCCTTCAAAGCCAATCCGAAATGTATGATTTCTTTACTCAAGGTTTCATAGTCATACATTACTTGCTGGAATTTTATTATATTTTGTTTTTGGATTATAGTTTTCTTAAATCATTGTTTTAATAAAAACCTCAAAATATCGGATTCCAGTTTTCTTGAGAATTGGTTTTCAACCGTCAGATCTGATCTCAGCTTGTCTCAACTGTTCGATCAAATTAAGAAGTTGAACCGTCTTCTCGTTGCCTATATAAAGGGGACCCCAAATGGTTGTCCCTCATTGGTTTTCAAGCTCCAGCGTCCCGAAGCTCTACCCCTCTGTTTTAAAGCCGTTCTAAACTTCAGCAATCTCCATTCCGAACTTATCAGAGGTCTTCAGATGCGAATGTCTGTGGAAATATCTTCTTAAGAAATGTCTTCCTCTAAGATAATTTTGAAGTGGTTAGTATATAGAGAAAGGTGGGTTCATCCTGATTTCTTCAACAAGTATGATTCTCTTATATCCAAGAATATTAATCTCAACGGATGGGAAGATGTTGTGGTGTCTAAGGCCGGGAATCAAGATGAAGTGCATTCGGATTTACTTATAGAGTTCTATGAGACAGTTTCCTTCTATAAGGAAGATGACAGGTAGAAATTATTGTTTATGTCTTATGGAACGACTTATAACCTTTATTATGCCAAGACAGCTAGCTTGGTAGGGCTGAACAGTGAAGGAGATGCTGAGTTCTTCTCTCATGTTATCCAGATTCAAAGGGAATCTTAGACAAGGAAAAAGCTTTGGAAACTCTCGGACTGTCAAATGATAAGGCTCCGAGGATTGCTTCTCTGTCTACGAATTTCCTGATTCTAGAATTATGGGTACAATGCGTTATCGTACCGAGAAAGGGTGACAAAGATAGTTGGAAGAAGAGTGAGATTTATATTCTAGATTTTCTGATAAATCTAAAGAAGTTTAACCTGATGAAACACATTCTTATTACTCTTGAGAATGTTAATAAAGGGAATCTGAGAGCTCAAGTCATAATGTATCCAGCAATCCTCTCAAAGTTGATAGTTCGGTGCCTTGAGTCCTTCAAGGAGGCTTGCAAGTCTAAGACAATAGTTTGCAAGATTATATTGGTGAGTGATGGTACTCTCAAAAGGATGGATGTTGCCTTTGACAAAGAGACTAGTCAGTTCGCTGATTTACCTACTCTAGAAGAAACAGTTACGAAAGATGCTGAACCTGAATCCTCTAATCCAGTGAGGAAGAGAAAGTTAAAAGAAGTTGAAGTTTAAGCAGAGAATCCCAAATCTAAGGACGTTCATTCCACACCCCCAAAACTGAAGAAGAAGAAAGCGTATCCTAATGAGGTAGTTTCCATGTAGAGTGAAATCAAAGAGAAGAGAGTGCCAGGGGAGCCTCAGTTTGGATTAGATCCTGCGGAGGCTAAGGCCTTGTAGGAAAGAAATGCAGATGAGTTAGAAAAAAACCGAAATAAAAGAAGCTCAAGAAGAAGATGTCTGAATATTAGGTTGTCCATACTTCTGTTAAATATTACTGAGATGGCCTACGAAAACATTCTTGTTCTGAGATATTTTTCTTTGGAATCTCTACCTAAGACTCCAGGAAGAAACTTTGTCGCCCCGGAAGAGGCAGTTGTTAAGCATGTTGAGGAAGTAGAGTAGATTGAGCAAGTCGAAGAAGAAGAATCAGTTGCTGAAGGTAGTGGTGACACCAGAGAAGTTTTGAAGCAAGTAGATGATTATAAGGGGACACCTTCGGAAAATTTGTTGCTCCGAACATCAAAAGCTGAATCATCGAAGTTAGTCACTCCAGTGAAGGATGAGGAGAAAGGAGAAGAAGAAGTAGGTTATCATGCAGAGGAAGAACAACTTCTACATGATATTCCTCAAATGGAGAACGTAGAAAATGGCGCTCAAAACGTTGCTGATGATGAAGACAATGTTGTTCAAGTTTCTGATAGTGAACAAAAGACTCCGGAACAGCAAACCATTCTGAAAAAGGACAAGGGAAAGCAACTTGTTGTTGATAACCCGAGCTAAGTGGTTGTAAAGATAAGGTAATTTGGTTATTATTATAAGAAGAAGGTTGAGCGTTTTGAAGAAGAAAATTCTCCAAGCAAAGTCTCGGATTCGGAGTCATCTTTGTTCGGGCATGACTTTGTTGTTCAGTCATTAAAGAAGTTGGTAGGTACTATTCCGACTTTCTCAAGTATTGATTCAAGATGCCAGATGCTCCAACATGCTTTGAATCAGAAAACAGACTCTGTATCCATCGTTATGGAAAAATGTGTTGAGATGGAGGCTCAGTACAAAACATTCTTTGTCGGCTATGAAGCCCACAAAAGATATTTCAAGAGTATGACTAGTTGGTCGAGGAAGACTATAGTAGAGATGAGGCTTTTTGATGAATTCCAAGATAATGTGAAGGATGCCTTTGAGATAGAAGATAAGAAGATAAATGAACTTAATTCATCCTTTGATGAAAAGCTGACAGATGAAAAGAATTTCTGGATTCAAGAAGTCGTAGATCTGAATGGGAAGCTGAATTCTGTTTCTCAAAACTGGAAGTATGAAAGGGATCATCAGATTTAGTTTGAATAAAAGTTTTTAAAGAAAGAAAAAATCTTTCAGGCTCAGGAAGAAAAGCTTCAAGCCCAGGTAGAAAAGATTGAAGCTCAAAATGCAAGAATTGTTATGTTAGAGAAGCAAGTCGAGGAAAACCATAAAGACTTGAAGAAGATAAAGACTATTCTTAAGGGTCTCATGGCGAAGGAAAAAGATCCAAAATAGACAGATCCAATCTTTTGTTGTATCTAATCTTCTTTGTTGTTGAGCTTTCCAACTTAATGAAAATTATGCTTGCTTGTTTCTTTTATTGTTGCTACTAATTTTTCAGGTACTTTGTTATATTTTCCATTCCCTCGAATTCTTTTTGAAAATCACAAAGGGGGAGAAGGAAAAGAACCCTAATAAAGGGGGAAAAATAATCCTAACAAAGGGTGAGAAAGAAAACAAACTCTAATATAGTTTATCTAGGGGGGGGGGGGGTTCATTAAAAAAGACTTTATTATTCTTAATGAAATATCATTTCGGAAATCTAGAATACGATCCATAGAGTTTCAAAGCCTATGGGGAGTTAGTCGTATTCATCAACATCCATAAGCAAAGGGAGATAAGCCTTAATGTTTTCTTTCTTCGTATAATTTCATTTTCGTAAGGATGTTTGTGATTTCCAAAAAGGGGGAGATTTTTGAGTCAATAAGGTTTTCCTTATGAATTTTCCATTCCTTATTGTTTTGAAAATCACAAACATATTATATTTAAATAAAATCACTTTTATAGGGAAAATAGCTTTTATACGAAAAATTTCTTTTATAAGGAAAATCGCATTTGTAAGAAAAATTATCCTTATCATATTTTCATCCATATATTTCTTAAGTATAAGATTCGGATTCATTTCTATATTCTCGGAATTGTTTGAAACTTTGATATGAAGCATTCTATTTTAGGTTCTGAATTCTGGATGAGAACTGTAATTGAGTTTCACTACAAATTCCAGTTGAGAACTGTAATGATGTTTCATTCCGAATTCCGGATACGAACTCTGATAAAGTTTTATGCCGAATTCTGGATACGAATTCTCAAGAAGATCGACATAGAATTCTCATTACGAATTCTGATGAAGAATTATCATTATGAATTCTATTGACGAATTCTCATTACGAATTCTGATGACGAATTCTCATTACAAACTCTCATGATGAATTCTCATTACGAATTATTACAACGAATTCTCATTATGAATTCTGATGACGAATTCTCATTCCGAATTCACTAAACAGAATCTGATCATATTTTCTTTATACACACCGAATTTATTTTGACTCTGAAAATTATTTTTGGTTAGACTCCGAACTTTCATTTTACTTACACTTTTATAATTTTTCTACTCATTGACATTTTGTTTACACTCCGAACCTTCACTCCGAACTTTTGTGTTAAACTTAAAACGATGTCGTACATTCTGTTACACTTGTTTTGTTTTAAAACAATGTCTTTTATTCTGTTATAAACTAACCGTTGGTTATGTTACATGTGTACAGGTCCCTCCGATTTTTAAGGAAAATATGACTGTTGGAAAGGAGGTCGACCTTGCCTATAAATAGGAGCTCATTTGAAAGAGATTGATGCATACTGATGAATGAATTCTTCGGCATTTTTCATACATGCTGTTGAAGTGATTTCTGGAGAGAAAGGCTCTTATTAACTATCAATGATTTGTGCGACTCTGAATGTTTGTGATTACATTCGAGGACTTCCAGGGATAGGAAGACAGAGGTGTCAACTACCTTGAAGTTCGAGGGCTTCCTTGCTAAGGAAGACATAGGTTGCCAACTACCTTGATGTTGAGGGCTTGCGGGGATAGCAAGACAGAGACTCTGATTTTTGTATCGGGGGCTTACCCTGGTGTTGGTAAGACAAACATGCTTGAAAGTATAAATCAAGGGACCTTTATCCTAGGTTTTTGGATACCCTTCTCTTTGGGTTAAAAGAATTTTATCTTGTTACTTATAGTTTTACTACTTGTTTGTTTATGAAGCATTTTTTATTATAAGGAAAGTATAACTTTCTTATACTTCTTTATTTGTACTCTGTTTCATTTAGATTCTATAGGCTTTAAGGTAGAATCTCATATTGTAACCTTTTGTTAAGTTTTAATTTCCGAAACCATTTTTCCGGAACCTACTTTCGGAATATCTTTCCAGTTATAAGCAAGTACATTGGACTTGAAGTTTATAACTTCATTCCCCTTTACAAGCTTTCATTTGGTGTTAGAGGTGTTGTGAACTTGCTTAGTTTAACATTGTTAAACATAGCCCTTTCCTTTTCTTAAGGAAAACATAGTTAATTGTAACTAACTTTAAAGGTTCCAAAAGAATTTTTAAAGTGAACAATTCACCCCCCTCTTGTATATTGAGAATCTAAATCATTATTTCGATCCTACATCACTTACAAGATTATAAGAATATTTTCAAAGTAAATGTCTTATTTTATAATTATGTGACTTTTAAATGATTTCAAAAAAGATATATTTCTCTCAAATTGTTTTGATTTCATCTATGTCAATATCCTTTGATTGATTTTAAGCTTATTTGATGTTGATTTATTATGATACAAAACTTTCATATTTTATTGATGTTTTTGTGATATGTTGACTGTGGATGTGTTATTTTTATTCCATTGATGGACTATAGAGAAAGTATTGACATTTTGTATGCTAGTTTTAATACGAATGTTTATGTTGTGTTTAAAACTATTCATATGAGGAATGAATTGGACTTAATAAGTGACGGGTGGAGCCATCTATTTCTCCTCAATGCATTGATAGGTATCATGATACAAACTAGTGTCTTGGCATGAGTCCTTGACAAAATCATATTTGTATTCTTGGCACAAGGCCTTGGATATGTGGTTATGATAGTCTGGCATTATGCATTCCATCATTATGAAAGTGGTTATTGATATTTCATGTGATTATTTGATTAGTGGAATATCCACGTGAATAAGTAAATGGCATTATTTCATTTTAACATTTCTATATTATGTTGAAGATCATTTTTAAAAGGATTTTGTTTTAGTTATACATTTCCTTAAATGTTTATGATTATTTATGAAAGTTTCCACTATATTGTTATCCTTACTGGGCATCTGAGCTCACCCCTATCTATTTTTTATTTTTTCCAGGACATGAAAAAGTATTTTATGAATGGCATGCAAGGATAGTATGTGGGGATATGAGTGTGGAATATAGAGACTATGTTGTTTCAGTTTTCATTTTTATGATGTAATGAATATATCTAGTGTTTCCAAGTCTACTAGACTAATCAGTCATTCGAGATTTGATCTTTCTTGTGATCATGCCAATGTTATGGAATAATGCATCGACTCTAGGTAACTGGGGTCAGGGCATTACAGTTAGTATCAGAGGAAGTTTAATACAAACCTTGAAAGCTAGATTTACATAAACTCTAATTAGATCACAAAGACCTAAGATCAAATTTGAAGATTAGTATAGAAGAACTTCCTATAATTTTGGTATTGTAGAGATTTTGTGAGTTTTCTGAGAAATACATCCCTATATGGATACAAGCAAGTAGAGGCAGCAATGCCACAAATGTACCTAGGGGTAAAACCCGAAAACACCGCATTGATCTAGGCTCGAACAAGAAATGGTGCACGACAACAGGCCTTGCAGCACTCTTGGTTCCGATAGTCCCGAGGGATATGATTAGGATAATTCTCATTTTCTTTATGAATTATTATGAAGGGTTTATGATTATATAATTCCTCAATGAAATGATTTTTATGATTATGGATTATATCTATAAACTGTTCAATTTTTGTTAAGGGTTTTACAAGTATTGTATTATGTATTTTGATTCATAAACTGATCTAGTATATGCCATTTTTTGTAAATGGAGCCTAGTGGATGGAATGGAAACCATATCAATTCACGCACTCAATGTAGGGATTTCCCTCCTACTCAAGATAATTATAGTGGATCTAGTGATGCAACTAGTGCGGATAATCTAATCACTATATTGGGACAACTCACTCAGGTTATGAATACAAACCTTACCCATATGGAGTACCCTGATCTGCAGCATGGAGGATCAATGTTTGATCTCTTAAATAAGAAGAAACCACCAACATTCAATGGGAATAAAAATCCAGTAGTAGCTGAGAAATGGTTAAGTTCCCTAGAAAAAATATTCCATTCAGTGAAAAGGAAAAAGTTATCGTGGCAGTTTACTGCCTCACTGGAGATGCTGATCAATGGTGGTAATTGATTCAAAACACAAAAGAAGATGATGAAATATCAAATATGGAATGGACGGAGTTCAAAGAGCTATTCTTAGAAAAGTACTTTCCTTGTGACCATCGAGCAGATATTGAAAAGCAATTTCTGATTCTGAGGCAAAAGGAGGATGTGAATGTCGCAATGTATGAGGCTAACTTTACATGGTTAGCAAGGTATGCTGGATATTATATACATAACCCAAGAAGAATTACTGATCATTTTTTGATGGGTTAAAACCATTTCTTTGTCGAGCATTAGTCTCACGATCCTTCTCGTCGTATGAAGACATTGTCTCATATTCTATCAAGGCATTAATGGAATTCTCTAAGTCTTATGACTTTAATGCAAAGAAAGAGAAGAAGAGATGTACTGATCAATATGGAAATGGAAATTAGGGGAAGAAGGGAAAAGTTGAATATCATTCCTGTAGTAAATGTGGGAAGAAAAACCCCGGTACTTTCTGGAAGGGAATGAGTGTCTGTTATATGTGTGGTGAAAAATGGCCACCAAACTCGTGATTGCAAAGGGAAGAAGGAACCTACTGATGTTCATTACTACAATTGTAGGGAGATGAGACATTATGCGAATGAATTTCCTAAGCATCAGGGGAACATACCTCAGAAAAGGAAAAGGGATCAAGACCATTCTTATGCTATCACTACTGCTGAGGTAGGAGCTCTGAAATACGTGGTGGCAGGTAATTTAATGGTTTCCTCCAGTTTAGCCAATGCTTTATTTTTTACTGGATCATCACAATGTTTCATATTTTCCCAATTTTCTAAGAAAATTAGATATTTCAAATTTGATTAAACAAGGGAGTTGTTAGTTAAAACTCCTAAGTGATGTATCATTGCAAAAAAAATTTATGAACCAGTCCCCATTACAGCACATAAATGTTCTTTATCCGCTGATTTTATCATGATACTTATGATTGAGTTTGATATAATCCTCGATATGGATTGGATTTTGGACCATGATGTGAAGATTTATTATTAGAAGAAGGATGTTACAATTTTTGATGGTGATGATAAGGAACACCTTATCTTTAGAGAAGAATCGTCACCACCTAATTCTTATCTAGATCCACCCACAGTAGCACAACTAAATTCAATTATTGGGGAGGAAGAGAATGAAATGACTATGGGTGAGGAAAGGAATGTACAAATAGAGGATGTTCCTATTGTGAATGAATATGTAGATGTGTTTCTGGAAGATTTACCTGGACATCCTCTAGAATGAGAAATTGAATTTTCCATTGATTTAATTCCGGGTTGAAGGCCTATATCGAAGACCCCTTATAGAATGGATATTGTGGAATTAGTTGAACTAAATAAACAACTAGAGGAATTGATTAATAAGGGATTTATTCTCCTTAGTGTTCCCCCATGGGGAGCCCCTATCCATTTTTTTAGAAAATGATAGATCTATGAGGTTGTGCATTGACTAAATGGAGATCAATGATATAACAATAAAGAACAAGTATCCCCTACCTCGCATTGATGATTTATTTGACCAAATTCATGGAGCTCAATACTTTTCAATGATTAAACATTGATCTGGATACCATTAGTTGTGTGTGAAGAAGGAAGACATTACTAAGAAAGCATTTTGAACAAGGTACGATCATTACGAGTTTACAGTAATGCCTTTTGGATTGACAGATGCACCATATGTATTAATGGATCTAATGAATAGTGTTTTCAAGGAATATATCGATGATTTTGTGGTGGTATTCATTGATAATATCTTGGTATACTCCAAAAGATACAAACATCCTGAAAACCACTTGCGCATTATATTGAAGACTCTGAGAAGAAATTAATTATATGGAATGTTTAGAAAGTGTGAATTCTGGCTTCAAGAGATTTCTTTTCTTGTCCACATTATCTCTAAGGATGGAATCTCATTTGATCATTCTAAGACCAAGGAAATTCACGAATGGTCCGCACCAATGAGTATAACCGAGGTACGCAGTTTTATTAGTTTGGCATGTTATTATCAACGTTTCATCTAGAATTTTTCTCGATTGGATAACCCATTAACGAAGCTCACACGTAAAGGGGTTAAATTTGTCTGGACAAAAGAGTGTGATAAATGTTTTGAATAACTAAAGAGAATATTAGTAAATTCACTTATATTGAATCTACCATCAGGGAATGACGGGTTCATTATTTATAGTGATGCATCAATGAAAGGACTTGGTTGTGTCCTTATGAAAAATGATAGAGTTATTGCTTATTCATAACAAAAAGTGAAAATTCAGGAGAAAAACTATCCTACTCATGATATTTAGTTAGCTACTATAATATTTGTTTTGAAGATATGGAGAAATTATCTCTATGGTGAGAAATGTGAGATTTATACTGATCAAAAGAGTTTGATGTATATTTTCTCACAGAAATAAGTAATCATTAAGAAAATGTGATGGTATGAACTACTAAAGGATTATCATTGCATGATAAAGTACCACACATGGAAGGAAAATATGGTGGGAGATGCTTTGAGCGGAAAAGATCATTGAGTTTTGAACAAGATGAGAGTTGAAAAGGATCCTATATACATGGATCTATTAAAGATGGATATCGGAATCACCATGGAAGGTGAAACATTATTGCATTTTCAAATGGTTTCCAAACCAACCTTAATAGAATGGATAATGAGTAATCAGACAGGATTTGAAGAGTTAAAAAGGAAGATTAAAGTTGGGAATGACTAGAAATTGAGTGACTTTGTGTATGAAGATGGAATTTCAATGTTTGGGAAGAGGCTTTGTGTTCCCAATATACCTGATCTAAGAGGATAATTGTTGGATGATGCTCATAGTTCCAATTTCTCTATACACTGTGGGACCACCAAAATATATAGAGATTTGAAGGAACATTTTTGGTGGGACAACATGAAGAGGGAGATTGGTGATTTTGAGTCAAGATGTATGGTTTTTCAATATGTGAAAGATGGAAGGCAACAACCTGGAGGTGTCATGCTACCTCTTCCCATACCTGAGTGGAAATGGGATAATATCATGATGTACTTTGTCATGGGACTACCAACGACTCCTAGTAGGAACGATGAAATATGGGTCATTGTTGATCATCTTACCAAGTCATCACATTTTCTTACTATAAAGGAGGATTTACCACTTGAACATCTAGTAAGGCTATATATTAATGAAGTTGTGAGACATCATGGAGTACCCGTATCTATTGTTTCTGATCGCGTTCCTCATTTTACTTCAAGATTCTGGAAGTGTCTTTAGAAGGCCTTCGATACTGAACATCGTTTGAGCACTTCCTACACCCTCAAACTGATTGACAATAAGAACAAACTATTCAACCCATATAAGACATGTTGAGATCATTATCACTTGACTTCCAGGGTATGTGGGATCAATATTTACCGTTGGTAGAATTTTTATATAACAATAGATTCCATTCATGTATTCAGACGGCACCATATGAAGTGTTGTATGGAAAGTGATGTCGCACACCATCCTGTTGGGATGATGTTGGTGAAAGAAACTTTTGGCCTGGAACTAGTGGAGGAAACTATGAAAAAGGTAAAGTTAATCCAAAACCACATCAAAGCGGCTCAAAGTATGCAGAACAGCTATGCCGATTATCGATGGAAGGATTTGTAATTTCATGTAGGAGATCATGTTTTCATGAAGGTATCTACATGGAAGGGAGTCATACGATTCGGTAAGAAAGGTAAATCGAGTCCCAGGTACATCGGACCTTTCGAAATTCTAGAACGAATTGGGGTTGTAGCATACCGTTTGGAAATGCCACCAAATCTCTTCAAAGATCACGATGTGTTCCACGTATCACTGTTGAGAAAATACATGCCTGAACCAATGCATGTACCCACCTATGGGGAATTAGAACTGGAATCTGTTCTGTCTTATTATGAAGAGCCAGTCATGATTCTTGATATGAGAGAACAAGTGTTGAGAAACAGGACGACTCGTCTAGTAAAAGTTCTTTAGAGAAACCTTAAGAGGGAAGATGCAACGTGGGAACCCAAGGAACATATGATGAAGAACCACCTGAGTTTTTTTATGCCGTAATATTCTAGAAATTTTGAGGAAGAAATTATTTGAATGAGGGGGAATGTAACACCACAATCTTCTACGGTACGCTTCTCATTGAATAATACTGTATCATGTGGTGTATGCTACTTCGAGTTCTAACACACACCACAACCAATCAAACTAGACATTATAAATAGTAATACTTAATTTTTGAAATTTTATTAATTTTATCATTCAAAATGGACTTCATTTTTGGATTTGAAATATCCAAATTATCTAAGGGTTAATTTTTGGTATTTTTTTGAAAACATTCAATTTTTGATTAATAGTGAAAAATACTGAATTATAGTTTAAAACCGAAATTTTATTTAACTAATTATTTATTTTATTTTAATTTAATTAAGGTAAAAATTGATACATATTACCTATGTATGTTCAATGTAATCCATTAGAGATATTTTAGAATAATTTTAGATATATAAAAATTTTATGGAACTTTTCACTGTCTTTCACCCACCTCCTTGGAGAATTTGGAAATTTACATAGAACTCAATTTTACCGCTTTTGTGAGTGGAATTTCGAAAATCTGAGAGACACAGTTAATATTAAGGAGTAAAATGTGGTTCAATATGATAAAAATAATTTTTTTTGAATAGTAACTTTTTACTTTTATTTACCATGGTTAAAAGTAAATAGGGAAATTAAGGGTACAAATGTTATTAATATTATCCTAAAAAATGTCCTAATTATATTGGAAAAGTGTATCTCGACCAAAAACAACCTTTGGAATAAAATATTATCATTTAGGTACACTTTTATTAGATTAGGACATTTATTATTATTTAATTCAAAGAAGAGTTAAAAGAGTTAGAATCAATGTTTAATTACTAAAACATTTTTTATATAGGGTTATACATAACATAAATTTGATTATAAATATTCATTATAAATCTAAAAAGATTTAATAAATAATGAAATTTTATTTATAATTTATAGAAACTAAATAATTTAATTTATTTATGACACAATGATGATGCAGTAATTACCTTATTAGTGAAATATTAAAATAATTGTTTTAATAAATACCCAAATAAATATAATTTGAGACTATTAATGAATTACAAGAGTTTAATAGGTTAATATAACATTTTAGAGTTGATTAAATGCATTAGGTTCGAAGTAATAACGTTCTTATGTATTTATCAAAAACAAAATACCCAATAGTGTCAAATTTGACATAAAAGTGTTTTTAATACAAATATTATATTATTAATTGATATTTAATTCCTAAAAATCAAAGGTTCTGCCAAAGGAATTATATCACAATTTATGTATCATTAATGTACCACTTTGGGGTTGATTGGATGTATATAGTACATTTATTAACTATATAATATAAAAATACAATGTGACGTGGTAAGTGTCAAACTAATTAACAAAGAGTTAAAACTAAAAGATAAGGTTAATATAATGACCCAAAACTTCCTAAAATATATTGGTTGAAATGCTTTCGACCCATACCCACCATATAAAGTGAATAGTATACTTTGGGGTAATTAGAAACCAAATATGAATTTTTTATAAAATAATACTTTATGTTTTTCCTAAAGAGCCCCTCCTCCCCCTTATAAAAGGACACCAGTTCTATCCAAATCTTCACACCATCGAAGCCTTTTGGTTCCACCAAAACCTGCCCAAATATTCTCCCAACATCCCACAATTAAACCAAGATGTCTTAGCTTGATCAGAAATCCATCCTAAGGATCCCTTTTGATCAAACCAAAAGGATGAACCCGAAGAAGAGGTAACGTCTTCACCACCCTCTTTAAAGTTCCGTTATTCTTCAACTTCTTCTTCCCTTGTTATTTCCATTATAAAATAATATATCCAGTATCATCTATATATTGTGATGTTATTATAAATATGGAGCAGACAAATTCATTATTTTATCCATCCCTTGAATGACATGTCACCATATGTCCGTACGTACGGCCTACCGTCTCCACGTTGTGGTGTAATTGTTATTCAATATATTATTATTTAGATGGGTATAATAATGATATATAATTCATGTAAATAATAAATATAACATGATAATTTTTCAGCCTATATGATATAACATTGAATTATATATTATTTTAATATCAAAAGAATCATATTGTCGCTCATGCGTACGTACGGACTACCGTCTCCAAGAAAGGGATGTGAATCATTCCCCATCGTATCCATTCAAGAATAATATTCATTTTATGGTTAAAAATAATGTTTAAAGACCTAATATCATTCTAGATATGAATATGATACAACCTATCCATAACAAACATTTCTTATGTAACAAAACATATAAAATAAAATGAGTAAGTTATCACCCAAAATGACGATAATACTAAGATTTTATTAACAAAGCAATGTTAAATGATCATATATGATATCATATTATTATATATGATTATTGTATAATTTAATAACAATTATTTACCATTATACATGAGATTAACCTACCATCAACAAAGGAAAATTACAAGGTAAGGATTTATTTCACAATCTCTTCATTATCCGAGGTTGTTTAAACATAATTATCTACTGGGACCTTTTTTATCATCCATATCCATGTTTCATAAAAATGTATTTCAAAAAATTCTCAATATTTTACATAATATGGTTAAAAGTCATTTATACCCTTTATTGACATTTTATAAGAAGTTTATAAAGTAATCTTTTCATCGTTTTCCAAACAAGGTCCTTTTTAACCTTTTCGACAGAATTAAGGTAAGAATGTCATTTTTTAACTAATACAAAGAATACTTCTATTTTACGCCATTATAAATCGTTAAAAATTCCCTTAAAAGCTTATAAGAATATTTTCAAAGTAAATGTTTAATTTTATAATTATGTGACTATTAAATGATTTCAAAAAAGTTATATTTCTCTCAAATAGTTGTGATTTCATCTATGTCAACATCCTTTGATGGATTTTAGGCTTATTTGAAGTTTATTTATTATGATACAAAACTTCCAAATTGTATTGATGTTTTTGTGGTATGATGACTGTGGATATGTTATTTTCATACCTTTCATGGTTTATGAAGAATGTATTGACATTTTGTATGTGATTTTTAATACGATTGTTTATGTTAGGTTTAAACATGTTCATATGATAAATGCATTGGACTTAATAAGTGACGGGTGGAGCCTGCAATAGCACCTCAAGGAATCTGTAGGTCTCAGGAAACAAACTCGTGTCTTGGCACGAGGCCTTGACAAAATTTTATTTGTAGTATTGGCACGAGGCCTTGGCTACGTGGTTATGATAGTCTGGAATTATGCATTCCATCATTTTGAAAGTGTTTATTGATATTTCATGTGATTATTAGATTAGTAAAATACCCATGTGAATAAGTAAATGGAATTATTTCATTTTAAATTTTCCATATTATGCTGAAATTCATGTTTAAAGGGATTTTGATTTAGTTATACATTGCCTTAAATGATTATGATTATTTATGAATGTTTTCACTATATTGTTATCCTTGCTGGGCATCTAAGCTCACCCCTTTCTAAGTTTTATTTTTCCGAGGAAGTGAAGAAGTATTTTATGAATGACCTGCAGGGATAGTATGTGAAGATATGAAAGTGGACTATGGAGTCTATGATGTTGAATTTTCATTTTTATGATGTAATGAATATATATAGTGTTTCCAAGTCTACTAAACTAATCAGTCTTTCGAGATTTGATCTCTCTTGTGATCATGCCAATGTTATGGAATAATGCACCGACTCTAGGTAACTGGGGTCGGGGCGTTACATGCGGTGACAACGACCCTTCCGCCACCACGAGCATTATTTGATATTAGGATTCCTCAGTAAGCCATGATATTTTTAAATTTAAAATAAATACCATATACCCTTTTTACATATTTTTCTATTAAAAACGGTTTTAATAGTGGATTTACTATTTCAATATCTTGAAAATATTTCTTATGATTGCAAATGATTTTTTTTTGATAGAAATGTTGTTATTTTAAATATTTTATGTGTTATGATTATATAATGGCACATGGACATTTGATGGGTGGTAACATGATAAACCAAATGATGGGTTATTCAATGATAAACCAAGGATAGATGGTAATGTTATAACTTCCAATTCATTGGGTATGGAAGATAGTCGTATGGCTTTTCCATTTAGTGATATGTGTGGAATTCGACCATATGGTAATTCCATTACAGTATGTTTAGGTCAAAAAATACCTTAATATGATATATGTTTTTATTTTTATGAGATTATGGTAATATTTTGGTTTAAAAAAGGTAATAAATGAGCTTATATTTAGTGAAGTGTTTTTGCTACTTTATAAAGGGGACTTTTATTATATTAGCATAATGTATTCATGGTTTACATGTTGTTTTGAAAAAATTACAGTTTTCCTTCTTTATGTATCCCTTATTGAGGTTTTTATGCACATCCCATGTTTTTGAAACATGTTTCATAGGACTAAATTTTGAATAGGGTAAAGGATGAGATCAAATAAATGTCATGATATTTCAAACATATAACTTAACATGTTTATTTTTTAAGAGTTTTTATTTTATGAAAAAAACGGATACTGAGTAGATGTGTCTACATGTAATATTCAAGTTGTTATGTATATGTTACAAGCTAATTCACTAATGATATAAACCAAGAAAGATCCTAAATGTGAATTACTGACTTAATTCAAGATTATGCAATACTTATGTCCAAAGCTTTACAGTTGGTATCATAGGTCGGTTTAGATAAAATTAGAGGTTAGGGTGTTTTTTAAGTGTAAGTGACATAACTATAATAGTTATCAAATTAGAAAGAGTTATCGTTATTTTTGATATATTTAATGAGTTTAAGATAAAATGAATAAGTATATATTAGTATTTACCATCCTCATAAGATATTATATGATGATTTTACTTATATAATCACACTAACCTTTTTGGTTTTAGTAAATGGCTGGATCTAGAAGGCACCCAAGTAACAATAGATGTGAAGTAAAATGTGGTGGTTCTCGGAATAAGAAACCGAATTAAAAGGGAGATACAATGAGAACACTTGTGGTTATTCAAAACCAAATATATGTAGTCATTATTGAGCATAATATCCTTGGTGATTTTTCAAAGGCATCATATATGCATGTAACAAATCCCTACACATGTTTTGTTATTAATCATAAAGCTAAGATTATTCAAAAACCAATGTGTTAAAAATGTGGAATGAAACACCTAGTAAAATGATTCAAAGTGATTTAAATATGATATGAATGTGGTAATGAAGGTCATAATTCAAGAAACTTCCATGGGAAAAGGAAAAGTCTAGTTGATTCCTGGAAAGGGAAAGAAGTTCTTTCTGAGGGATAAATTGAATGTTTTAAATGTGGTGTGCATGTTCATTATAAAAACAGATGTCCTACAAAGAAGGTTCGGGAATGGGATCACTATAATCCTATAAATATATTTTTACCCATACCTAATGCCATTAAAATTGAGGATGTGGAAACTGACAGTTATCAATTAAAGGTATGTATTATTTCTTAGCTGATGTTTTGACATTATTCAATCATAGGATATGATTCATGATTATGTTTGTAAGAAAGAGCTATTATATAATATGTTTTGGAATAATGGTTAATGGATCATGAAGAATGTTTAATGAGTAATAAGTGTACATATAAAGGATTCAAGAGTTATTGTAGATTTTACGATGATGAAATGCTAAAATGTATTAAGGATTTATTGATGATGTGATTACATTGGAAGACCTTATCTAGTATTTGTAACCCTGATGTTTGATATGTGAAAATATTATTCATGATAAATTTATCTTTTCTTATGTGGACATAGTGTATAACCTTAGGGGTTCATATGATCTTTTGTTTTTGATGTGATAAATGGTTATTAAATCTTGGGATGCAAAAATGAAAGGAGTTAGATAATCATAGAGGATAAATTAGGTTATGTGGAAATTTTATTATTATTTTTGAATTTTATAATAAATATATGGTTTTAAATAAAGGATAACCCATATGATGGGAGGAAAAACTTCAGGACCGACAAGGACAGTGTTATCGAACCCACAACTTAAGGTTGACAATGTACATCTACTACCACTAGCCTATGTGAAGTCCCTGAATAGTATGAATTATTCATTTTAGTTAAATGATTTTATGGATCTAGAATAAGATTATTTTGGGAAATTATGTTTTAACAAATAGATATCAATAGTATAGGAAAATGATTTTTGTTATTAAGTGATAAAGTTTATTTTGGAATACCTTTTCTCTTTTTTGGAAACTATATTCCAAAGGAAAATATAATACTTTGGGATTTCATTTGAGGAGTAATGGTGGGATTTTATTTCAGAGGAATAAAAGTTTTTATTGTGGACATATAGTGATTTGGGTTATTTATGGAAATTATTAACCTATCATTGAGAATATTTTATTAGGTTAATAACTTTTTTGTATGAGGCTTTAAGAGTAGTCATTGTTATTTGGAGATAAATGATAAGATTTATCCTGGAAGACTATGTTATCAAATTCATCCGATTTTAGGGTTTAAATATTAGTTTGGATTATATTTATTAATTTTAACTACAAATAGTTATTGAATGGTATTTATTGAGCTTTGGGAATTGTTTATTCAATTTTGGATACTAAGAGTAGTATTTATTTTTATGAAATATTATCCATTTGGGGATTATATAATCTTTTGCAAACAATTTTATTTTTGGTTAATGTCTAATGATAGAAGAAATATATTATTCCTATTTTTTGGTCATTTTATTCTCTAGAATTTGATTCTAGAGCTTCAGGTGTGACCAAGTCATATGGAATACTCTTCATTGGGAGAAAAGATGAGTTTTTGGTAGAAACTTATTAAAGGGTGAAACTATACTTGTAAATTTAGTATATTTACTTAATTTCATATTCAATATCATCAATAAATTCTCCAAATTTATGAAAGGTAACATAAAAGAAAAAACATTGTCTGTTTATTTTTTCTATTGGGTAATTAAATACCATTGAACCTGTTAGATGTTTGTGGTTTTCTAAGGGTTATGTTTCTCTTGATCATATTCTCTATCACTCTCCATCAGAACATAAGGGTTAGTATTTACATCCATATCCATGTTTTTATCGAATCCTAGTTAGTGTTACCTTAGGCGACCTTTTTAATTCTCTTCTTTTCTTTTAAATTGATATTTTACTAACTCTTTTTCTAATGTGGGACTTTCAATTATGTTTCCAAGCCCAATTTTAAAATTGCGAGGATGAAATTTTCAAAAGGGGGAATGATGTAACGACCAAAGTATTTATAGAATGATACATTTTCATAACTATTAATATTTATGAATAAGATATTAATTTTAAGTTAAATCGTAAAATTCTTTTGATAATGTACTCAACACGCAATAATGGGTTTCTTTGAAATATTAGGTTGCACACAACTTTGAGTTATAACGAAAAATAATATAATAATATTCGTATTTTAAATGGTAGTTAACACACATCCATTGTATTTCTGAGAATGAATAGAACTATTCATATTATTAATAAACATGTTTTTTAAATGTTTTTACATTTATCCAAAAATATTTATATGCTTAATATGAGAATGAAACCAATTTTAAGCATACATTCTATAATATTATTTTTAAAAAAGGTAGTTCTATAAAAATTTGATGGAGAAACCCTTTTATATATAGAAAATATCAATTTTATAAGTTCCATTTGAAAAAATGAAATTATTCTATAGAATAATGACATCAAAATTTACTTTGGATAAATTTTTGATATTTTTCTGTTAAAATTTATTTTTAATGAACAGTAAAATATACTGCATTTTAGGTCAAAATCGACTTTTCATAAGATTTATTTATTTGGTTATATTATATTTTTAATTGGTTTTAACGTTTAATTAGATTAATTTTTTTCCAATTAATCCAATTTTGGTCATTTTATGTAATTTCAATTTTTAATTTGACTTAACACATGTCAATTTTTTGATAGTTATTATATCTTAAAGAAAGTTTTTTGGATTCGACAACGAGAATTAATTTTAAGATAATTTCATAAAATTCAATGTTTTGAATTGGGGAAAGTTATTTTCATTTTTGGAATCATTATGTCCACATTTTTTAAATAAGAAACTATTATTTTTAGGCATTTTGAATAGTAACTTTAGTAAATATTTTGTTTATAATGGTAAAATGGTAAATCTGGTAAATAAATGTAAAATAATTATTAAATTATTCTTAAACGAGTTCTAATCACATTTTATAAGATATATAAGACTATGGGAATCCATTGGATGATTTTAGGACCCAATTGAGCCACTTTTAAGTGAAAATGACGTTTAATTGCATTTAATTTAAAGTTATGGAAATTATAACATAAACATGTATCATTTAGTAAATAAATTATAATATGGTGTTATATAAGTTATAATTTAGAAAATAAATAGTCATTAGAAATTTATAAATATTTCCTAAAACATGGTATTTTATTTATAATTTTTAGATATTATATAAATAAATTTATTAATGACACAATGGTGATGTAGTGATTACCTTATTAATGAATGATTTAAATAAATGAGATTATAAATATTTAAAAAAGTTATTTTGAGACTATTAATGAGACCCAAAAATTTAATGGTTAATTATTACTTATTATAATTTAATTAATGAAGTTCATTATAAAGAATAAAGTTGTTTTTGGATTTTTGAAAAGTCGTTTTCTGAATAGTATATAAATTGAAATAAATTAGTTTTTAAAAGAAATTATATATTGTTAAATGATATATTAATCCTAAAAACAATGATTTTTCTAAATGACTTATATAATTTTTTCAATGTCATTCATTAACCACTTTAGGTTCTATTTGATTTTTATAGTAATTATATTAACCATATAGTATTAATATACAAGATGACATGGTAAAATTAAAATGAGTTTTCTAAGGGTTAATGCTAAAAGATATGGTTAATTTTATAACATAAACATTCTAAAACCCATTTTGTGAGAGTATTTAAACCCATAATCATCTTATATTCTAAATATATCACTTTGGTGTTATAATAATTCTAAAATAAATTAATAATAAAATAATACTTTCAATCTTTCCTAAAGTTATCCTCCTCCCTCTTATAAAATGGAACCACCGATATCCCTTACTCACACCTCTCAATCCCCATTTGGCTATTCTAAACTCTTCCCAAATAATCTCCCAACATCAATATCTTCCTCCTATAATCATTTCTCTAGGAATAATGAAATATAAGAAAACCCCTTGTCTCAAATCAAAATAAGTTACCCGGTTTAAGGTAACGTCTTCTCGCAAGTTCCTTTCAATTATTTTAACTTATCCACTACCTATGCTATTATTATTTATTTTTTATATAAAAACACTTGTTTAACCAATATAATATGTTTTTATGATAATTATTCGAAATATACTTACACACACCTCCATCTAATGGATATGAACATACTATTTTTGTGTACGGTGAACTGATGCATCACGAAACGATGACTGTTCGATTTTACCCTACCACCTCTCATGGTGGAAATTATTATAGAAATGTTATTATATATGATATTTATGAAATTTATTTTATTCTTATTCATATTTAATTATTATTTGGAACATACCATTATTCTTTTCATGTTCTATAAATAGGATAATTTCATTTGAGGATGTGCAGACTACGACCCCCACAAAGTGATATGAGTCGTTCATGCTATACATGGAATGTATAAATGATGACAAAAATGAACTTTTATAACATATATGAAAATAAAATTGTAATGTAATTAAAATATACCTATGTATCATTATGTTTTCATTCCATTAAATAGAAAATAGAAATGAAAGTAGAGTTCATGCATACATAAGGCTTACCATATCCATGAACTGCGCATTTAATTTCTTAACTCCATATATAATGGAATATTATAAATAAATATATAATGTATATATATGATATATAAATCATGAATATCATTCTGAACATAATGGAATTTTGGCCACATGGACAATTTGTAATTATAACAAGTTCATTATTGACTCATGTACGGAATATCGACAAAACAACCTATATTAACTTAAATAATTATGTTATTTTTATAACGTGGTAATAAGGGATATAAAAGGAATAATAATCATAAAACAGTTACGATGAATGACTTAACTAAATTATGTTTAATATTCAAGAAATTAAATAACTAATTAGTATGTGAGATACGATGTAAGGAAACCCTACACCCTCCTCTTTTAACCAAGGACTTATTTTATGTTATGTATTTTAATTTATAAATTTTATATTGGGATATGTTCTTCTATATCTTTTTTTAAATAATTTTTTTGTAAATGTTATGAGACACCATTTTCTATTCCTTCATCTTTTTTTTGAATTTTAATGTGATGTCGTAAGGCTGCTGATTTTTTGTAAGGGTCTTCGTATCAATATCTTTTCGTTGGGGCATGTTTTGATAAAATACACATCCTTATTTTACTTAGTGTATAATAAAACCATGTGAGTTCTAATATCATTCAAATGGAGTCTTTTTTAAGGCGTATTTTAGTAAATTACAAAAGGAATGTTTTTAACTTATGCAGAACAAATGACCTTTTTTCCGCCACAAGAAGTTTATTTATATTTTGATTCCTTAACAAAGACATGATTTTTTTAAATGAAAAATAAATACCAATTTCCATTTTTAAATATTTTGGTATTGAAAATGGTTTTGATAGTATATTTACTATTTCAATATCTATAAATTATTTCTTCTGATTGAAAATTAAATTTTATGATAGAAATTTTTATATTTTCCATCTTTTAGGTGTGATGATTATATAATGGTACTTGGGAATTTGACGGGTGGTTATGTGATAGACGAAATGATGGTTGGTTCTTTCATAATCCAATGATAGGTGGTTACGTTATAACCTCCAATGCGTTGGGTATATAAGTCATCCGTATGGGTATTCCATTTAGTGATTTCAATGGAAGTCGACAGTATGAATATTTTATTTCAGTATGTTTATGTCCCAAGTTACCTTTATATACTATATGTTTAGATATATCAGTGAATGGAAATCCTTTGGTATATTTTATGACCCCATGGATCCACTTGTGTGTGAAAATGACATTTAATTACATTTAATTTAATGTAAAGGAAAATGTAACATAAACATGTATCATTTAGAAAAAAAAAATTATATCAGGTTATATAAGTTCTCTACTAGAATATAAATTGTCATTAAAAAGCTAAAAATATTTCCTAAATTATTGTATTTTATTTATAATTTTTAATGATTATATAAAAAAATATATATATAAAAAAACAGTGATGTAGTGATGACCTTATTAATGAATGATTTAAATAATTGAGATTATATATATTAAAATAAATTTATTTTGAATCTCTATATGTCATTAATGAATTTTATAGATTATTATTACTATTTATCCATTATGTAATGATCTTTTTTCTAAGAAATCAAGTTGTTATAGATTTCTGAAAATTATTGATATGAATAGTTTATAAATTGACATAAATTAGTTTTGAAAACAAATAATATATTATTAAATTATATAATAGTCATAAAAATATAAGATTTTCTTGAATTACTTATATAAGGTTTAAAATTTCATTAATTAACTACTTAAGGTTCTATTGAGATTTTATTGTAATTAGATTAACCATAACTTATGAATATGCAAGAAGACATGGTAAAAGTAAAATAAGTTTACTAAGTGTTAAAGCTAAAATATAGGGATAATTTTATGGCCTAGACATGTCTAAAACCCTATTGAATGAGAGGATTGCGACCCATATACATCTTATATTCTAAATATTTCACTTTTTTATTATAATTCGAATATCAATAAATAAAAAATAATACTTTCAAACTTTCCTAAAGTGCCCCTCCTTCATATAAAAGGGAACCACCTATAAACCTTACTCACACCACTAAATCCCCCATGGCTCATCCATACTCTGACAGTATAATCTCATAACATCTATATATTCGTCCTAGATGCCTTCCCCAAGGCTTAAGACAATACAAGAAAACCCTTTGGCTCAAATCATAAGAAGTTACCAGATTTCAGATAACGGCTTCTCTCAAATTCCTCTACATTATTTTTCCTTCTCCACTCAATATTCTTTTATTATTATTTGTTTATATAAAATCAAAAATATCCTCAACATAATAGGTTTTTTATAATAAAAATTCGTTCTACACTTACACAGACCTCCATCTAATGGATACGAACATGTCGTTTCTGTGTACGACGAACTGTTGCCTCACGAAACGATGATTGATTGATTTTCCCCTACCACCTCTCATGGTGGAAATTGTGATTAAAATGTAATAATATATGATATTGATCATATTTATTTTATCTCTATTCTTATTTAATTACCATTTAGGGCATACCTTTATACAATTCATTTTTTATAAATATGATAATTTCATTTGAGGAAGTGTGGACTACCGCCCCCTCAAAATGATATGAATCGTTCATGATATACATGAAACATATAAAGGATGGAATTAATGAAAATATTTAACATATATAAAATATTATATTATAATTTAATTAAAATAGACATATGTATCATAAATTTTTCATTCCATTAACTATGAAATTGAAATGAAAGTATCATTCCTCCGTACGTACGGCTTACCGTCTCCATGAACTGTGAAATTATTTTCATATATTAAAATGTTATCGAGTATTATAAATACATATATACTGGATAGATATTATTTCTAAATAATTAATATCATTTTGGAGATAATGGAATTTTTACCACATGGACAATTTTTAATTATAACATGTTCATTTTTTACTCAGATACGGAATATCAACAAAACATCCAGTATTAACTTAAATAATTATGTAATTTATATAAAGTGGTAATACGTGAAATAAAATGAATAATAAACATGAAAATGGTTCTTAAGAAAGTATAAATTAACTCGTGTTTATTATTCAGGAAATTAAAGAACGAACGATCCATATCAGACACGAGGTAAAGGAACTTCTCACCCGCTTCTTTTAATCATAGAATTATTTTATGTTATGAATTTTAATTTTAATTTTATTAAGTTGGGATATTTTCTTATATTTATTTATTGTTATAAATTTTATGTGCAATGGATGAGATATTCTTTTCTATCCCATCAACTCTTTTTATGAATTTAAATGTGATGTCCTTAGGCTACTAAATTTTCGTAAGGGACTTCATCTCAATATCCTTTAATTAAGGAATGTTTTGATAACATACAACTATTACATTAAAACGGTGTATCATAAACCACTTTTAATTTTACTTTCAAACAAAGGGAATATTTTTTCTCCAAATCCGTTTACTAAACAACAAAAAGAAATTTTTAAAAATATACAGCGACAATGACCTTTCCACCACCGCGAGCAATATTTGATAGTGGATTTACAATTTCAATATCTTGAAATTATTTCATATGATTGGAAATGAATTTTTATGATATAAATGTTGATATTTTAAATCATTTATGCATGATGTTTATATAATGTTACTTTGACATTTGATGGGTGGTTAGATGATAAACCAAATGATGGGTGGTTATGTGATAAACCACGGATGGATGGTAATGTTAAAACATCCAATTCATTGGGTATGGAAGTCATTTGTATGGCTATTCCATTTAGTGATATGTGTGGAATTCGACCGTATAGTAAATTCATTTCAGTATGTTTATGTCCCAATATACCTTTATTTTCTATATGTTTTAATTTTTATGAGATTTATTGTAATATTTTAGTTGAAAAAAGGTAATAAATTAGATTATATTCAGTTAATTTTTTTTCTACTTCATATAGGAGAAAGGTATTATATTAGGATAACGTATCAATGGTTTACTTCTTGTTTTGAAAAAATAACAGTTTTCCTTATTTATGTATCCCTTACTGAGCTTTTTATGCCCATCCCATATGTATGATATATTTTTCACAGGACATAATGTTGAATAGAGTAAAGGATGGGATCAATGAAAAGTTATGATATTTAAAACATAGAACATAATTTTTTTTCCTTTTTAAGTGTTTTTATTTTATAAAAAAAATGCATACTCAGTAGATGTGTCTACATGTAATATTCAAGTTGTTATGTATATTTTACGACCTAATTATATAAATATCTAATCCTAGAAAGGTCCTCAATGGGAATTATTGACTTAATTCAAGATTATGCAACGTTTATTTCCAAGGCCTTACAATTGGTATCATAGGTCGGTTTAGATAACTTTAGTGGTTATGGTGTTTTTAAGTGTAAGTGACATAACTATAATATTTATCATATTTGAAAGAGTCGTTTTTATTTTTGATAAATTTAATGAGTTTATGATAAAATGAATTAGTATATATTATAATTTACCCTCCTTGTAAGATATTATATGATGATTTTACTGATAAAATCGCACTGACCTATTTGGTTTTAGAAAATGGTTGGATCTAGTGGGCACCAAAGTAATAATATATGTGATGGAAAATGTGGTGGTTTTCTAAATAATAAACCAAATGAAATGGGATCTACAATGAGAACTCTTGTGGTTATTCTAAACCAACTATATAAAGTAATGATTGACCTTCTGAATCTTGGTGATTTTTAAAAGGCATCGTATTTGCAATAAACAAATCCCTACATAATTTTAGGTAATTATCATAAAGCTAACAATATTCAAAAACCAATGTGTTAAAAAGGTAAAAATAAGCACCTAGGAAAATGATTCGATGTGATGGTAAAATGATTTAAATGTGGTAATAAAGGTGATAATGCAAGAACCTTCCATGGGAAAAGGAAGTGTCTAGTTGACTCCAGGAAAGGGAATGAAGTTCATTCTGAGTGATCAATTGAATTATTTAAATGTGGTGTGCATAGTCATTATACAAATATATGTCCTATGAAGAAGGTTATGGAATGGGATCAGTAGAATCGTACAAATATATTTTTACCAATACATTATTCCATACCAATTTAGGATGATGAAACTGATAATTACCAATTAAAGGTATGTATTATTTCTTAGCTGATGTTTTGAAATTATTCAATCATAGGATATCATTCATGATTATATTTTTAAGAAACAAATATTATAGAATGATTTGTAAAATAATGGTTAATGTATCATGAAGAATGTTTAATGAGTAATATGTCCAAATATAAAATATTCAAGAGTTATGGTAGATTTTAGGATGATGAAATGCTTAAAAGTATTAACACTCTTTTTATGATGTGATAAATGGTTATTACATATTGGGATGCATGAATGAAAGGTGTTAGATAATATTTGAGGATAAAATAGGTTATGAGGATATTCTATTATTTTTAGAATTTTATAATAATGATATGGTTTTTGAAAAAGGATAACCCATAGTATGGGTGGAAAAATTTCACGTCAATCAATGCTAGGGTAATCAAACCCACAACCAAAGGGTGATAAGGGAACATGGCCTACCACTGGCCTATGTGAGGTCCCTTGATAATATTAATTATTCTTTTGAGTAAAATGATTTTATGGATCATGAATAAGTAGATTTTTGGAACTTATATTTTATCAAATAGATATCCATAGAATATGAAAATTATTTAGTGATTAAGTGATAATGGTTATTTTGGAAGTCATTTTCTATTTTTGGAAACTACATGCCTATGGAAAATTTAATACTTTGGGATTTCATTTGAGGAGTAATGGTGGAATTTTATTTGGGAAGAATAAATGTTTTTATTATGTACATATAGTGATTTGGGATTTTTAAGGAAAAGATTAACCTATCATTGATAATATTTTGTTAGGTTAATATCGTTTTTGTATGAGACTTTAAGTGTAGTCAGTGTGATTTGGAGATAAATGATAAGATTTATCCTCTAAGACTATGTGATCAAATTTTTCGGAGTTTAGGGTTTCAATCTTAGATTGGATTATATTGAATAAATTTAAGTACAATTGGTTATTGAATGGTATTTTTTGAGCATTGGGTATTGTTTATTCAATTTGGGATTCTTAGAGTTGTATTTATTTTTATAAAATATTATTCTTTTTGGGGATTATCTAATCTTTTACAAACCATTTTATTTTTGTTTAATTTCTAATGATAGAGGATATATATGGTTCATGTTTTTTGGATCATATTATTCTCTTTAAGTTGATTCTAGAGCTTCAGGTGTGACCAAGTCATCTAGAATACTCATTGTTTTGAGAAAAGATGAGTGTTTTTGTAGAATCTTATTAAATGATGAAACTATACTTGAACAGTTAGTATATTTATTTAATTTCATAGTCAATATCATAAATAAATTCTCTAAATTTATTAAAGGGAACATAAAAGAAAAAAAGATGTCTGTTTATTTTTCATATTAGGGAATCAAATACTGTTTAACATATCACATATTTGTGGTTTTCTAGGGGTTATCTTTCTCTTGATCATATTCTCTATCACTCTCCATCAGAACCTTATGGTTAGTTTTTTCTTCCATATACATGTTTTAATTGAATCCTAGTAAGCTTTATCTCAGGTGACCTTTATAATTCTCTTCCATTATTTTAAATTATTTTTTATTGACGCTTTTTCTGATGTGGGGCTTTCAATGAAGTTTCCAGGCCCAATTATAAAAATGCGAGGATCCAATTTTTAAAAGGGGGGATGATGTAACAACCTAAGTATTTATAGAATGATAAATTTTTATATCTATTAATATTTATTAATAAGATAATAATTTTATGTTAAATCGTAAACTTTGTTCGATAACGTACTCAACACGCGACAATGGGTTTCTTTGAAATCATATGTTGCACACAACATTGAGTTTTAACGAAAATAATATAATATTATTATTTTTGTAAATGGTGGTTAACACATAGCCATTGTAATTCTGAGAATGAACATAACTATCCATATTATTATTAAACATTTTTGATAAATGGTTGTAAATTTATCAAATAAAATTTAGAGGCTTAAAATGAGAATGATTCCAACTTTAAGGATAAATACTATAATATTTTTTGAAAAAGATATTTCTATAAAATTTTGATGGAGAACCCCTTTTAAATCGTGGATTTTATTAATTTTATATGTTACATGTCATAAAATGAACTTATTCTTTATAATAAGGTCATTAAAGTTTAGTTTCTGTAAATTTTTTATATTTTTTTGTTAAAATTCATTTTTTTAATGAATAGTAAAAAATTCTTCATTTTATGTCAAAGTTGTATTTTCATCAGATTTATTTATATGGTTATATTATATATTTAATGTGTCTTAGTGTTTAATTAGATTAATTTTGTACCAATTAATACAATTTTGGTCATTGGATGTAATTTTACTCTTTAATTATACATAAACATATGTCAATATTTTGATAGAAATTATTTCATAAAAACACATTTTTGGGATTTGAAAACTAGAATTAATATTTAATTAATTTCTTCAAATTATATTTGTTAAATTTTGAAAAATATATTTCATATTTGGAATCATTAGGTCCATAATTTTTAAATATTCATCCTTTATTTTTAGACATTATGAATAGAAACTTCAGTAAATATTTTGTTTACTATGGTAAAATGGTAAATCTGGTAAATAAAGGTGATCAAACATATTAAATTATTCTAACACTTGTTATAATAACATTTGATAAGATATATAGGACTATGGGAATCATTGGGATTATATTTGGACCCCATGGAGACACTTGTTAGTGAAAATGACATTTAATTACATTTAATTTAATGTTTTGGAAAATATAACATAAACATGTATCTTTTAGTAAATAAATTATTATATGTTGTTATATAAGTTATCATTTAGAAAATATATATTCATTAAAAATTCAAAATTATTTTTTAAGTCATGGTATTTTATTTATAATTTTTAGATATTATATAAATAAATTTAGTAACGACACAATTGTGATTTAGTGATTAACTTATTAATGAATGGTTTAGATAAATGAGATAATAAATATTAAAATATGTTTATTTTGAAACTTTTATTATGATACACAAGTATAATGGTTGATTATTACTTGTTATTCTTGAATTATTGATGTTTTTTATAAATAATAAAGTTGTTATGGATTATTGAAATCTCATCTTCCGAATAGTATATAAATTGACATAAATTCTTTTTTAAAACAAATTATATATTGATAAATTATTTATTAGTCCTAAAAAACTATTATTCGTCTAAATGAAAAATATAATGTTTTAAATGTCATTGATGAACAATTTTTGGTTCTATTTTAATTTTATTGTAATTATATTAACCATATAGTATTAATATAGAAGAAGACATGGTAAAATTTAAATGAGATTACAAACGGTTAATGCTAAAAGATAAGGTCAATTTTATAACCTAAACATGTCTAAAACCCATTGTAAGAGAGGCTTTAAAAACCTGATCATCTTATATTCTAAATATATCACTTTGGTGTTATGATAATTCTAAAATTAATTAATAATAAAATAATAATTTCAAACATTCCTATAGTGCTCCTCCTCCCTCTAATAAAATTGATCCACCTCTAACCCTTACTCACACCTCTCAAGCCCCACTTGTATAGTCCAAACTCTGCCGAAATATGCTCCCAACATACCTATCTTCCTCCTATAATCCTTTCACTAGGTATATGGATATATAAGAAAATCCTTTGGATCAAATCAAAATAAGTTACCTGATTTGTGGTAATGTCTTCTTGCAAGTTCCTTTCCATTATTTCCTCTAATCCACACCATATCCTATTATTATTCATTGTTTATATAAAAACACCCGTATAATCAATATAATATGTTTTTTTTTTGAGAATTATTCAAACTATACTTACACACACCTCCATCTAATGAATTTGAACATACTGTTTTTGTGTACAGTGAACTGTTGCCTTACGAAACGATGATTGTTCGATTTTCCCCTACCACCTCTCATGGGGGAAATTATGATGGAAATGTTATTATATATGATATATATGATTTTTATTTTATCTCTATTTTTCTTAAATATCATTTGTAACATACATTTATGATTTTCATGTTCTATAAATATGATAATTTCATTTGAGGATGTGCAGACTACCACCCCCTCAAAGTGATATGACTCATTCATGCTATACATGGAATGTATAATGGATTGAAATAATGAAATTATGTAACATATATAAAAATCAAATTATACTGGAATTATAATATAACAATGTATCATTATGTTTTCATTCATTTAAATATTAAATAGAAATGAATGTAGTGTTCATGCGTGCGTACAGATTACCATATCCATGAACTGTGCATTTAATTTCTTATCTCCAAATGTAATATAAAATTATAAATAAATATATAATAGATATATATTATATCTAAATCATTAATATCATTATGGAGATTATGGAATTTTACCACACTATTAATTTGTAATTATAACAAGTTCATTTATAACTCATGTACTGAATAACGACAAAATTACATATATTAAATTAAATAATTATGTGATTTATATAAAGTGGTAATGAGTGATTTAAAAGGAATAATAATTATAAAACGGATATGAGGAATTTATTAATTAACTTATGTTTATTCATGAGGAAATTAAAGAACGAATGAGTAAGTCGGATACGAGGCAAGGGAACCTTTCACACTCTTCTTTTAATCAAAGAATTCTTTTTTGATATGTCTTTTAATGTATAATTTTTTATATTGGGATTTGTTATTCTATATACTTATTGCTATAAATTTTATTTCAATTTGATGACAGGCCATTTTCTATACCTTCAACTATTTTTTTTGAATTTTAATGTGACGTCATCAGGCTATTGAATGTTTGTAAGGGACTTCCTATCAATCTACTTTCTTTGGGGCATGTTTTTATAATATTAACCTCCTTTTTTACATAGTGTATGATAAACCCCTTTGAATTATACTATCATTAAAATGGAATATTTTTTCTACGACGTATTTTACTAAATGACAAAAAAATGCTTTTAAATTCTACAGCACAAACAACCTTTCCGCCACTGCAAGAATTTTTTATATATTTTGATTCCTTAACAAGATATAAATATTTTAAAAAGAAAATAAATACCATATTCCATTTTTTAGTATTTTGGTATTGAAAATGGTTTTAAAAGTGTATTTGCTATTTCAATATCTTGCAATTATTACCTGTGATAAAATAAGATATTTTATGATAGAAATTTTTATATTTTCTATCTTTTAGTTGTGATGATTATTTAATCGTACATGGAAATTTGACAGGTGGTTATGTGATAAACCAAATGATGAGTAGTTCTGTGATAAACCAATGATAGATGGTTACATTATAACCTCCAATTAATTGACTATTAAAGTCATTCAAATGGCTATTCCATTTATTGATTTGTGTGGAAGTCGACCGTTTGGTTATTTCATTTCAGAATTTTTATGTCCCAAGTTACCTTTATATTCTATATGTAGAATATTATGAGAATTATGGTAATATTTCAGTTAAAAAATTTAAGAAATTATCTTATATTGAGTGAAGTGTTTTTCCTATTTCTTAAAGGTTAATGGTACTACTTTTCGATAAATTATTCATGGTTTACTTGTGGTTTGGAAAAACTAACAGTTTTCCTTCTTTATGTATCCCTTACTATGATTTTTATGTACATAAAATGTTTTTGAAATGTTCTTCACTGGACATAAAGTTGAATAGGTTCCAGGATGAGATCGAGTAAAAGTCATGCTATTTAAAACATGGAACTAAACATGTTTCTTTTTTAACAGTTTTTATTTAAAAAAAAAGATATTGAGTATAAGTGTCTACATGCAATACTCATGTTGTAGTCTATAGGTTATGACCTAATTCTATAAATCTCTAAACCTAAAAAGAACTTCAATGTGAAATGTTTACTTAATTAAATATAATGTATTGTTTAAGGTCGGGGCCTTACATCTGGTCTCATACTAATGAGTTCCACATGATCCTGCTTGGGATTATTCCATGATGGAGGTAATGTATCCTTCTCATATGAATTTAATGAGGATTCCATCAAAGCCTTGTTTTTATAAGGATTTTTTCTCATTTAGACCATCGTGAAGGGTAATTTTCATTAGTTGAAATTAAATCTATTCTATTTCAGCTCGATCTAATGGTAAGGTCCCATTATTGTGGTAATTTAATTTATTACTGTTCCCAACTGATGAATAATAATACCAACCTTTAGTGCATAATAGATAAAACCACCTCATCCCAATCATGGTTTCGCATAGCTATGGCTATAGTAGCTAGTACGTCAAAAATATAATTTTATAATCGAGGGATATAATAAAATTTTGCTTTAAATGAGTACTATTCCACAAATCCTCTGATGTAACTTATGATAGGGTCCAATTCTCAAATCATGATGTTATAATTACCATTTATATTTTTAACACTATCTTTGCATCTTTTTGATATTCTGGTAGGATCTTTTAAACTATAGAGATAGCTTTATGATGGAAATGAGGGATCATTATTTTTCCTCTTTATTAGTGCATCATTCCGATAGTGAGAATGTGTATGGAAAATTTTCATTTTCTGAGAAAATAAACAAAATCATTAAAAAAACTGGTTAATCTTAATTTTTTCAATACTATGGCTAATATGAATTTTGGGGAAACCATTAAAATACATCTCCAGTATTCAGGGAGTGTCATGGACTTATTAAAAAACTTTTTTCAGATGTTCTATATCCAATTGTATGATTTTTGGGGTGGGATGTGCCTCAAGTAAATTTTCCAAGGTATTTCCTTTCAATACATTTCATTATAAGAATTGGATTTCATATTGTTACAAAATAACCACAGATATGTCCAGACACCATATCAAAATAGGTCAGCCAAGAATGTAATGGATTGAATCAATATGCTATTAAAATATTACATCATGATGTTTCATGTAAATTATTATCCATTTCACATTAAATATGATGATGAGGAACTCTTATCAATTTCAGAATTCTGGTTCTTCCTACCAAGCATCACCTAACTAAGATACTAGAGGTATTTTCATTTCTTGTATCAATTTTCTAGGTGAGGAGTGCACCAAGATAGCATTCCATGTCATTCACAAATAAAATAAGAGGATTCCATACCACCAACAACATTAAAACTTGGGGGTACAGTACATTCTACGTAAGATTTTAAAATGATTCCCCGAATTCCTCATCCCATCAGTTGGTGATTCCCTTCTTTATTAACATGGTGAAGGGGAGAGATTTTATGGTCATGTTAGCTATGAGATTCCAAATGTAGGCGAGGTTCCCTTGGATTCCACTCATTTCTCTAATATTATCAGTTGGTGACATTTCTAGGATTGCACTAGTCTTTTCCATATTGACCACAATGAAACTATGGAATACCATATTTCTAAGGAATTTCCCGGATGTTATCATGAAAATTGCACTTTAGCGAGTTCATCTTCAAACTGTGTGGCAACAACTTTCTAAAAATATTCTGAAGATCATTGATGTGATCACATTACTGTTGACATTTGACTATCAATTCATCAACATAACATTAAACTTTCTATCCCATGACGAGATTAACGATATGTTTCATAAATCATTTTTATTTTGTGACAATATTCATTAATCAAAAGTACATGAACTGATCTAAAAATATACACTACTGTGCTTTGATGGTGTTGTATTCTTTAAATACAAGGGACATATTTATCTGATTATACCATGAATACCCATCCATGAATGAAAGGGGTTATAAGTTTTCAGTTTAATTTATCAATAGTATTGTGATTGTAAATAAGAAATAATCCATTGTAAAATGTCTATTAAGGTCTCTCAAACTTATGCAGGCTGTGATATATCCATTCATTTTTTTGATGGGGAAAAATTTAGTAAGTAATTTTTTGTATTACACTTCCCAGAAAAAGTTTCCTTTTATCATTTTTTAAAATTATGAGTCTACATTAATAGCATGAAACAATTATATTATATTTTCGATGTTCTTGAAACCACGATGGTCATCGGGTATGCTTAGTTGATGCTTATCCACATCAGGGTCAGGCATAGGAATTTTTGTATAATTTTAGGAGAACAAACATTGATGTTACTTTAGAAATAAAATATACATCTCCAACTCCTCTAGAGGAATATAGACACTAATAAAAAACCACACATGTATTCTTATGTTCCCAAATTCACTTTCCAGAGCTCATCGATAGTGGTGGAAACTCATTCCTCAAATGAGGGAGGGGTGTTCCTGAGGCCATCCTCTTATTCTTCCATCTCTGAGTCTATGGAGGTATTTTCAAATATGGTGTGTAATTAATGGGTATATCTATCACTGACAAAGAAATAGAGGTCCTGGGAAGAGACATTGTTATCTTGAACTTCCAAAGTTATTGTAGAGATATTCTATGGATGATGGTTTTCTTTAATGCTTCCACCTGCGGAAGGAAGAGCTTGTACATCTTGATTTGCAAAGAATGTCTTTTGGGGATTATAAATTTTCTACGATGGTGTGATTGAATTAACATTTCTCTATTGTGAAATAACTGAATCTCCTTTTAATAAATCCACATTAGATGTTGCGACTACTATAATGTGTATATGACCAAATGATTTTTTTGGTTAACGATGGATAAATGTTATTAAATCTACTGACTGAACCAGGTTTATGGTTAACACATATTCTCTATCGAGCATGCTCTAGGGAAATTTAGGGGTAGTCATCAAGGCATTTGGGGCAATATCCTACATATCACCACCCACTATTAGTGGTTTTCATTCTTCTTATAGAAAACTGACTCAGTACAAATGGATTCCCAAGACATAAAGGGGGAAAATCACTATACAATTTTATAAACTTCATATGGATGTGGTATTTCAAGCATTTATGAGATGTTTAGGGCACCACTATGTGTCTATGAAGTACATTGTTCCAAGAAGTACATTAAATTTTGTTTCATGTATAAAAAGAATATACTCAACATTAGATGTTAGATCCGCAAACCGATAAATTATCTTGACATTCCTGAGAGACCATTGATAACTATTGGTTTACCCTTCAATGGTTACCTTTGTTGGAGATAGGTCTCTGCCACTGTGTCCCAAAAATTGGAGGTTCTGAAAAATGATGATGAAGATCCAAGACCATTTTTTTCAAGATCCCTTCAAATATCAACATTATTGAGATTTCGAGAAACATATATGGGTATGATATTTCCATGGATAACATCTTCCTAATATGGATTTTTTAACTACATGGTTATATGATATTATGATTTCATAATCTCCACTTAGTAAACCTCTCCTAAAATGACTTTTGTGTCAAATTATAGTGGGATATGAAGGGACTCTATGTGTGCGTACCTATGTTATTTTGAATGAATGAGATAATCTAGGATTGGGAGATTGGATAGGGAAATATCTAATTGTCTCATATTTTTTATTTTGTTCTAGAGGTCTTTGATTACATTGGTAGGGTTATTCCCTATTCAAAGGCTTTGGAGTTGAGGAGTTCATGGTGGATGAACTTGGCACATTTTCATAGAATTAAGGATCATCCTCCATAATTATTGTACGTTATGATGGACTTCACCATTATCTTGAAAGATTATAAAATAACACCCCTTCTAATCTATCGTGTAAAATCATTGGGCATGAGTGAGGTGTATAAATGGATCCCCCCACTGTTCAAGTCTTTATTCTCCCCTCATTATATGGTTTATCCAAGATCTGTAGCTCCCTCCCTCTCATCACCCCATCAGAATGAGATGTCTTAACCAGTCATGCTTTATCTTCTTTCAATAATTTCCCCTTGTTTTCCACTCGTATCTTGTTCATTGGGACCTTCTCTCTTGTTTCTGAAACCATCATGAAAAAAATATATCATGGTTTTATATTATGGAACCCTAACAATTTGGGATTCTATTTATGCTGCCTATCGAATAACTTCTTCCACTCAGTTCATGGTTCCAATTTTTTTGGGTACCATTTTTATGGCTATCAAGTTTTCTAGAAGTATCTTACTCATTATCCCTCGTCCAATTATCTTACTGCATCATCCATCGTGCAAGACCCAATTTTTGTTCATGAATGATGGAGTTTTAGGGTCACGATGGAATAAATGGGTTTTGAAGTTGATTTTTTATTATTTTCACAGAAATTTGTAGGATAATTGGTTATAGGGGAAGTAGTAAATATTGTTTTTTCACATCACTTACTTATAAAGGGTGTTATTATTAATTTATACCAATAGGTTCTCATGTCAATTATTGGATAACTGATGTGAAAAACAAATTTTTAACCATTTATGACATTTGGTATTTAAATACTTATCATGAAAAATAGTAAAAATCTATTTTTCATGTTAGTTTTCCAATAACTGGCATGAGAAATGATATTTTTTTAAAAAAATAGAGATTGATTCAACTCCTCCTCCATATGATGCTCCATCGAAAGAGGTAGAAAAAAAAATTTTCAAACCAGGAGAAACAAAAAAATAACACAAGAGGAAGAAAATAGAGAAGGTAGAAAAGGAAGAACTAAATCCAAAAAATAAACATACCACTAAATATTAAAAAAAACAAAAAAAATGTACATTGATTCATATACTCCACAAAAAGTATACAAAAAATAGAACAAGAGGCAGTAGAATAGGAAGCACAAAATCCATCAAAATACACATGTAATTTAGCATTGAAATAAATTAAAACCAATCAAACATATTAAATTATTTTCTTATTCAATTTTTAATTATCACAACTCTTTCACTGTATATTACTATTTTTCTTCAAAAAGATACAAAAATAATACATAAATAATTTTAGTTGAATTTAAAATGAAACATATTGAATATTTTGGAAAACATTATAAATAAATCTAACATTTTGAAATATTGTAACTATTCCGGATGAAATTATTTCATAAATGAATCTTAAGAGATAATATGATCATTTAGTTCCACCTTGTTTTATATGAAATTGTTACAATAATATTTTAATTCAAAATAATTTATTTAATTAATATATTCACAATTTAGTAATTTCAATTGATAATTCACCTTAGTTTTTACAAATTTGATCATGGTACACTTCTTATTTGTTGAATCTCTAAATAAATTACATACCCTATTTGAAAATAATATGAATACAATAAATTTTATTCACTATAATATGTAAAATTATTAAAATATTCAACTTACATATTGAAGACATTATTCGAATTTTATCTTGCTTCATTATGGACAGAGCATAGCCAATACAATGTCTTCTCTATTAGACAAAAAACACTCAACATCTAATGACCAATAATATAAAAGAAATTTTAATATGAATTGTTAATATTTTATATGATATAAAACAAAATGTGAGTAAAATATACTTCATACATTTCATGATATGGAAACATCTAACAATGAATGATGATGTTCTTCTTGAATCACTTTTCTATATAAACTATTGTTTCAGTATCAGTCATTATCAATGCAATAGGAAAAAAAATATAGGGTCTATAAATCTATATACATATATCTTATCATTCTCTATACATAATTAATATAAACACCTAACAAATATAAGACATAATTATATATTTTCAATAAATTAATGGAACAAAAAACATATTTAATTGACTTATATAGAAATAACATGCATCATGTTGATGTCCGACTGATATCCAGCTATAAGATCCATGATATCATTTTTTAAAAGCCCCACAGTCATTGCACAACCACAAATAAAATAATAAAATGAAATATTATATACTCCCAATAACATATTTTAGTATGTTGATAATCGATAAAGACCATAAAAATCTGTATATGATGTCATGAAAAATCAATTTTTTATACATTATTTCAATACCATTAATGTATTCTTTTAAAAAATTTGAGAAACAAATAAAGTTTAAAATGAGAAAAAAATTACTAAAAAATGAAATAAAATTTATCATATATAAATACCTCAATGGTAATATGTTATGTAGTATTAAAAATTTCCATACATAAAAATGACTAATAATTTGATCAACTATACTCACTTCAACAATAGGACATTGTATTTTCACTGGTCTACATGTAATATCATGTATGGTGACCCTATGATACTTTATATCAATATGGAAATAATGGATGGTATCATTGATATAATATATCATCCCATATGAAATAATATAACAAGGATCATCAATATATTACTCACAGTAACATGGATGCTATGGAGGAAGAGATTTTGGGACAGGATTAAAAGGAGTGGCATTTCGAAAGAAATATGTGTGAGTATGATATAGAGGAGGAGTGGGATCTACATCCATAGGTGGAGGAGTTAGATAAATTGTCCAGAACTGTCCATGCATTCTTGTAAACATCACATGTTTTGTAGCTATTTTATTTTCATTCATTGTCACTTTAATATCATAAAAATTGATTTCCAAATATTCGATTTTTTATACACATGCTCCTTTGAAGAAGCTTCAGAACCTGGAAAAAAATTTCATACCAATACACCTATCAAGTATCCTCGTACATGACATGGTTGTTTTGGATTTATTTAACTTCAAAAAATAGTTAAACATATTACAATATTATCCGCTACAACTCTTGACTCTTCCATAATATATTGTCTTTATTTTCTCACTTATTCCTTCTTCCATTTTTCATTTATTATATGGGGATGTAGGGACAACCTCTCCAGATTCTGATGACTCATCTCTCTGATTATGATGTTTTTCTTCTTGAATTTTTCATCCAATAACATTTACCCTCCACAAGATAACTTATGTGGGTATACATTTCTATCATAAACCCCTGATTAGATCTCTTTGATTATTTAAAATTGATAATTAATAATAAAGAAACCATTAACATAGTCATTGATATAAAAAAATCATCTAAAAAGGTAACATTAAGCTTACTAAAAATTCTTCTCATCATCTACTTTAAATTTTTTTTTCCATGTATCTTCATCTATAAATGGATATACATCACATGGATTTTCATTCAATATATTCCCAAAAATGGACTATGATGTGAGGTATGAATTAAAATCCCTTCATCTCCTAGATTCCAATGATATACATTTCCTTAAAACTCCTCCAGTTTCAGGTATATCAAATGTCATCTGATATGTAGTAAAAAATGTAAGTTAATATACACATTTCAAGATAAGTAAAATAATAAAAAACAAGATTACCAAAACAGTCTCCCACAATAGTGATAATGTTGTTTTTTCAACACTTCACCAGTCATCAAACAAAATATTTATTTTAGTTTTAACCTGTACTGATACAAAAATCATGAATTGTTATTCTTTCAGACACATTAGAATATCATTATCATCAAGGTCCAATGGTATCCTCTATTCTAGGGTACAAGAAACTGATAATTTTGGTAAATGTGTGGTGCCACATTCACCAACCCTCAATCTCTTTGCACCACTTATTAGTAGATGTCTCATGAAAAGAATGACGTGGAGGCTCATTAATAGGAGCATGTATAAATTCCTACAAAGAGTTATGATTGTGATCATCTCCAGAAATTTGTAATGGATCAGAGGATTGACGTAACACCCCAGGTAAATAAAGAATATGACATTTTCATATTTATCCATATTTTTGAATAAAATATTAATATGTCTTTAAAGGGGATGCTATGCTCGATGGCGTACCCAACACACAACAACGAGTTTCTTGGAAATCTTACGTTGCACTCTAATAATAAAATAATACTATTTTAAATGGAAGTTAACATGTAGCCATTGTATTGTCGGGAATGGATAGAAATAACTAAAATATGCTTATATATGTTTTTAAATGTTTTTACATTTATCCAATAATGGATAGAGGCTTAAAATACGGAAAGAATTCAATTTTAGGCGTATATGCCCTAGTTTTCACTAAAGGTTCACTTATCACCTTTTGATGGTGAAACATCATTAAATATAGTTTTGTTCACTCTTAAACATTATTTTGGACCAAATAAAACTCTTATTAAGAATCGGGACATCAAAATTTACTTTGTGTAAATTTTTGGTATCTTTCCGATAAAGTTCATTTTTTTAATGAATATTGTAAAATGTTGTATTTTAATTCAAAACCACTTTTTAATATAATTTATTTATTTGATTATATTAACTTTTGAATTGGTTTTAAAGTGAAATTAGAATATATTTTTACTATTAAACCCAATATTGGTTGTTGTAAATAATTTCACTTTGAAATCAGACTTAAACCAGTGTCAATCTTTTGATACTTATTGTTTCATAAAAACACGCTATTTTCTCTGACAGCGGGAATTAATTATTAAATTTATTAATTTGACTTATATGTTTTGAATTTTTTAAAATAGACTTCATTTGTGAATTAGGAATATCAAATATAGCTTAGGGTGAATTTTTGGTATTTTTCTGAAAAACTTCAATTTTTTGATGAATAGTGAAATCACTAAGTGGTACTTATACAAAACTGATTTTCCATTTAAATGAAATTATGCCACCTTTGTGTATTGAATTTCAAAAATCCAACATACATGTTTTTCATTAATAAGTAAATTTTGGTTCAGTGAGATTAAAATAATTTTTTTTGTGAATAGTAACTTATTAAGTTTTTAATCGCGATTAGAGGTAATTAGTTTAATTTAAGGTAAAAATGATAATATAAAAATGTGAAAACATCATGACACTTGTCCTACACCTATTGGGTGAGTCATGGCCGACCAAGACAATCCATGGGTCAACTTGGGGACCCCATGGAGCCACTTTAGTTGGAAAATGACATTAATATATTTTTATTTAATGTTAAAATTAAAATGACACAAACATGAGTTGTTTTACTAAAACAATTTTTAAATGGGGATATACAAGTCCAAATTTTGACTATAAATATTAATTAGAAATCTAAAACGATTTCCTACATCATATTATTTTTTTTTATAATTTTTAGACATTTAATAAATTAAATTATTTATGACATAATAATGATGCAGCGATGACATCATTATTTGACGATTTAAATAAAATGGAAAGATAATGTAATATATATGAACTACACATGTCCAAAACTTATTGTATGGGTGGATTTAGAACCCTTATCACCTTATACACGAATTATATAAATGTGGGACCTTTTAAAACCGAAACACATTTTCAAATAATGTAATATTTCTTACTTTCCAAAAGTGCCCCTCCTCTCCTCTTATAAAAGGCCCCCACCTCTACCTCATTTCACACACTCCTCAAGCCTTTGGCTCGGCCAACCCCTACCCATTTACTCTCTCCACATCCATCTCCTCATCCTAGAGGATTCTATTTGGGCAGAATCCTTTCAAAGGAAGCCTTCAGGTTCAAATCAAAAGGAGTTACACTTTTAAAGGTAATTCATTCTCCCATGTTCATTTGTTTAATTTTGCTTCTTCCAACCCCATAAACTCTTTTTATTTACTTCTTTTGTAACAAAAATAGTATCTTCAATATACTAGGATGTTGTTATAAGATATTTTTGAGCTACACTCTCACACAACTACATCAAATGGTTAAGGAACATACGGTTTCCGTGGATGGCGAAATTCTGCCTCCCGAAACCATGATTGTTCAATACTCATTTAACACCTTCAAAGGTGGCCATTATGATTTCAATATTTTTATATATGATATATAACATGTTTATGTTTTACTTATGCTTCTATATTTTTCATTTGTGTCTTACCTTTATGGCTTCCATTATGGGTATACGCGATATCTTCATTTAAGGAAGTGCGGACTACTGCCCCCTCAAAGTGATTTGATTCGTTAAATACCATATGTGGGACGTATAAAGGATGTAACTATGATATTATATATTATATTATACTGGAATTATAATATACCTTTATATCATTATTATTCCATTCTATAAAATATGAAATAGAAATGAAAGTAGCGTTCATGCGTACGTACGGCTTACCGTCTCCATGAACGGTGCATTTCATTTCTTACCTCTAAATGATTATGTAATGTTATAAATGCATGCATGTACTGGATATATATGACATATATGATATCTACATCATGAATACAATTCTGGATATAATAAACATTTTTCCACACAAACAACATGTAATTGTAAGAATTCCACTTTCGACTTAAGAACCAAATATCGGCAAAACAAATATTATTAACATAAATTATTACATAATGTTTATGACATGGTAATAAGTGATATAAATGGAATAATGAACTTGAAAATGGTTCTTAATGAAGTATAAATTAACTCAAGTTTATTATTCAGGATATTAAAGAACGATCGAGTCAAGTCGGACCTGAGGTAAGGGATCCTACACCTCTCTTTCTTTTTAAGTACAGTCTTTTATGTCATTCCTTTTAAGCTCATATTTCTTATGATTGGGATTTTATTTTATATTACTCCCACTGTAATTATTATATTCATATGATGAGAGACCATATTTCCTCTCATCAATCCATTTTGGATGTTTTAAGTGGCGTCGTTAGGCTGCCGAGTTTTCATAAGGGATTTTTCATCTCACTTTTATTCCTGTGAGATTTATGCTACATTTGCCACAATTTAATTTGAGTGGTTTATGTACTGACCATTATTACAATACTTTTGTAATATAATTCCATTTATGGGTATTTATATATTCATTTTATGACACTTCTTCAATGGGGTGTACTTTTCGAAAGTTACCCAAGTCGGTAATGGAACCGTTCACCCTCCTCATTTTAAAAGACTTCGTTGGTTATGTCTTTTAATTCACATACTATTATGTTGGGATATGTCCTTCTATATCCGGATTGATGTAAATTTTATGTCAAAGTGATGATATTCCCTATTTATCTCTCATCTACTCATTTTCTGAATTTTTGAAGTGACGTCGTTAGGCTGTCGAATTTTACCAAGGGAACGTTTTAACCCAATTTTGATTTCTTTGGGTTCGACATGTAGTTATTGAATATGTCATCCTTTGAATATTTGTGAATAAAATTTTATTTTCTTACACTTAATATTCACTTATATTGGGTGTATTTATATTTGTCACACATAATTTTGAGATTTAATTATCCTTAGTTTAAGGATACCTTCTTTATAAGGGATTTCATCACAATAGACATTTCTATTGAGACTTCATTGTTGTTATGCACCAATTCACTCTTATATGGTGTATATACTTTCCTTTGGAATATTATATCATTAATTCCTTTATTCTCATGATATTACAAAGTTTTGATTAAATGTTATTCCTCAATTATTGTATTCAAGTGTCTCTCATTTTGTTAAAAACCCTTTAACTAAAATATCGTTTTAAATGTTTTAATGATTTATTATTATAAATATTTATTCATTAATATCCATGTTTTCAAAATGGTTTTAAGGTTTTATTTATATGGATATTAATGTTTTGAAATTTTAAAAGCTTCAAAGTGGTATGTGACACTTTGATTCAAAGATCTCTTTATTAAATGTTTTAAATGGTTTTGAAAATGGTTTTTTGAATGGGTTCATTATTTCAATATCTTAAAATGTTATATTGTTATTGCAAAGTGGGAATGTTGTGTTTCCTTTATTCATGTTTTATGTGATACGATTATGTTGAGGTTCTTCGGCATTATTATGAAGACGGGTGGTTCTGTGATAGACTAAGGGCGGGTGAGCCCGATATAGCTCTCCAATGCATTGGGTAATGCGAAGGAGTGAAACGTTAAGGTTTCTCCAAAGAGATTTTAGGGAATATACTATGATGGGTATTCCAAACGTAACCAAGAGGGTTACTCCCTACGTAAGAATGTTATGAATGTCTCAAGTTACATTTATGTCTTATGATTTCTATGATTTATTCATGGTTTGATGAGGTATGTTAAAGTGCCTATGCTTTATGGGTAAAGTATGATTTCATTCTTATGTATATATGAACTCATGTTTCCTTTCCATATTTTTATAACCCTTACTGAGCTATTTATGCTCATCCCTTGTTTTTGAAATGTTTTTCACATGTCAAGGGAAAGGTACATGATGTGATGATAGTGTCAAGGATGTGTCAAGAAAGAATCCATGTTTTATTTTCAATATGTTTCCATTGATGGGAAGAATGAATACTGTCTTTTATGTCACCACTTTGTTTAAATGTGGAATGTAATTCAAGTTTCATGATCTAATTCTCTAAAACACTATACCTGAAAAGATCCTCAACGTGTAATCTTGTGATAACTCAAGATTATGTACGGTTTAAGGTTGGGGCCTTATAATTGAACTGTCATTATCCTACATATCAATGAAACATAAATTAATATAAAAATATAAAAATATAACAATTACATAAAAATTATAAATAAAAAATTTATAATTGTCAAACAAAAAGAAATATAATCTTGACATAACTCATTTTATTCATATTTAATTTAGTAGAATGCAATTCAAACAATATTAATGAGAGATGATATGAAATTAATGAATGAAATGTAGAAAATATTAATGAGATGAAGTGACATAGTAAAAATTCACTAACATGATATATTATTTTAACAACAAAAATAATTTTTTTTCTAATATAGAATTATAAAATATATACTTTTTTATTTAAAATAATATTTTTAAATAATTTGATTTAAAAAATTCAACTATTAGTTAATTTACTTATCTGTAAACATCGAAAAATTTTAAAAACAAAACTAATATAAATTATATTTTTAAATTATTAGTTATAATATGTGTTTTAATAAAGAAAATCAAATTAAAATATATGACGTATGAAATATAAAAATGTAAACCCTAATTAAACAAATGTTACCTATAATATAAGGAATGTGATAAAATGTGTTTTCTAAAATTCCTTCATCATGATCATTTTGTGTGGAACAAATGATGTCTTCAATGTGTTCATCAATATTATTTGTTAATCGTTCCATGTAAGTAGGGATCTCACATAAATCAGTATCTTTATGATGTTTATCATCACTAACAAAATATTTTTTATTTTTAAAACAATATCTTAATGCATATATGATTTATCATGAACATATAATTTTTTTTGTGTTTCCATGATAAAATTATCATTTTTGTATTCCAATTAATTTAGATGAACTAATTTTATTCCAAATCCATTGTTTCAGACATTATTTATACCAATAAAACATTTACACATAAATATTGGAACATGAATTTTAATATAATCAACCTCTCATATTTCATCAATGACACTATAATATGAGGTTGATACTGATATTTGGTTTTTGTCTTTGGAAATTGAAAAATGCATTGCTTCTACGAACACCAAAAAGATTATATTCTTAACCACAGTTCTATTGTCTTGATATTTCATATGAAAATTATAGATATTAAAGTCATACTCATTAATATGAAATGTAATATATGGTTGAGCAACATATTTGTTATTCAATATGTATAAAAATATCTTCTTTATTTTTTCACCTATCAATGATTCGAATTTCATTCCATGAATCAACTTTACACCAAAATTAACCCGCTTATAGTAAGATGTAGGCAAAGGAATTTTCTCCATGTTAGAAAAATAACTTTTAGAAAACACTACATCCTCTTCCAAAAAATACTTCTCAAGAATGGATACGTCAGGTCGATATGTATTATTAACATACCCCTTAAATATCATCATATACCATTCAAAACGATACATCCAACATAGATATAAATGTCTCTAAAGCATTATTTTACGCACCAAATGAACTATTAAAAGCACCATTATGAAAAAACACGTATAGGAATATAAAATTCCAGTTCGAAATTATTAGAAACCACTTTGTTCTCCAAACTATTTAATGAATTCAAATCAATAACCTTATTACATATATAATTAAAAAATTACACACGTTTATGATAGACCTTCTTATGTGGGTGGTAAATATTCCATGAAATGAAAATGGAAGGGGTTATTTCATCTTGATGTTTATGTCATGAGATTTCAAAACTATCATATTCTAATATTATGATTACATAAGTTTTTTTACATTTCATGAATAACTATGTTTCACTGTGACATCATGAAGACATTGAAAAAATATATTTTTCCTCCACTTTGATGAGGTATGAAATTTCGGGGGTAGGAATGTTCTCCTTCCCTCAAAAGTTGGAGCCAACTCCAAATTTTTTCCCATTAACAGTAAATCAATTATTGGATTCAACCCATTTTTAGTATTACGATTAATATCTAATGATTTTACAATAAAAATTTCACATATATTCTTATTCATGTGCATGGAATCAAGTTTATGTTTCAACACATTATATCTTCAATATAGTAGAACAAAAAATATTGAATGTTTCATCTAAATATTTATATCCATAATATATTTATGTGTCTTCCTGAAATTTACAATAATGTTCTTCACCATCTAAAAATAATGATTAGTGGATAATGGTTTTTAAGAAATATCCAATTTTTATGAGCTCATGAAATACTTTTTCAATATTATATAAGTGTGAACAATATATAATAACATTTTGTGACCCATATGTACTATTTTTCTCCCATGAAGCAGTTGACAATATTAAGTCTGGTGTTCTCAAATTGGACAAGATTTATGCCTTTCAACAATATATCTAGACAAATTTCCATTTTATTGGAAGTAATTTATAGTTAACATAATAATTTCATGCATTTGAAAATATTCCACTTTATAATAATAATTCACCCTTATACCATCCTCCCATAATAGTTTCAAATAATGAATTAATTGTGACAAAAAACATCAATATCCTTACTAGGATATTTTGATCCACATATCATTAAACTAAGCCTGATATATTTTTTCTTCATACAAAATTCATGATATATGTTGTAAATTTCCAATAACATAGGACATCAACTATGTATGAAACTAAGGCTTTAATAGGAATTCTTTCTATCTATACAGAGTCCTTGTATGTGATTTCTAACATCATTTAAAAATTTTGGAAACTGGTGATCAATTTTCTTCCACTATAGACAGTTAGATGGATGAAGTATTTTTTGAACACATATCTACTCATCATCATGCCATATTATGATTTTTGTATCATGTGAATTAGCAAATAAATGATTCAATCGAGGAATTATTAGAAGATACAAAAATGCTTTAGTTGGGGTCTCTAAAACATATAAATCATCCTGTGATTTGTATTTAAATTTATACAACTATGTCTCATATTTAGGACACATTAACATAAATTTTTATTCTTTCTCATATATCACATAGTCATTTGATAATAAATGTATTTTCATGTAACCCAATACCATTGGGAATAATATTTTATTGGACTTATAATGTGAATCTATAAGATTGTTGTCTTTATGAAGAATGTCTTTCAAAATTTATAGTAGCTCGAAATTTTTTTCACTGCATCCAATATTCGCCTTCAGGTTCTTCTATCAGAAAACTATCGATAAAACTGTATATTCTGTACAACCCAGATATAATCATTTTTCAGAATCACTATATAAATTCTCAATTGTCGGTTGTTTCTCAATTTCTTCTACTAATGTATCACAAATCATTTCATCCAGTTTATCAGATTTATCATATTGTAAAGAACCATCATCAATAGATCTACAATTCTACCTAGTTTCAGCATGAAAAATCTATGGGATGTACCTCAAATTAATATCATGAAAAATAAAATGATATTTTATATCTCTAATTTTAAACATATTAAAATTTAAACATTTCAAACATGGAAAAAAATATTTCATGTTGGGAATTGTTCATTTAGAAATTCCAAAAAAAGAATCTACGCCTTCTTCATATTCATCAAATATTTGAGGTTTATTAACACAACATTGATTCATTATATATAACAAATATAAAAAATATATAAAAAACAATGGTAGAAATTGATAAAATATTGATAATAGAAATGAAATTAGAAAATATAGATAACCATGAATGGAAAAATTTGAATGAAAAATAAAAATTTTAGTGGGAAAAATAATTCAAGCCAAAGGAATTAATAAAATTTATTCCTTTAAAAAATATCTGAAGAAAAAAAATGAATATATCTTTATTAAATAATTAAAAAATATGTAAAATTATATACATAAAACAATATAAATAAAATAATATATATAATGAGAACAAATAAATATTAATTTATTGTTTATGAAAATAAAAAATTATTCAATATTGTAATTAAAAATATAATATAATTATAAATTGAGTCTTTGTTTAAAAAATATTCACTTTAAATGATATCAGGAACTAATTAACACATTATAAAATAAAATGTAGAATATACCACATCAATCATGGTAGTCATGCATTGGGATTTCAAATATAAAATGTTATAACAAGTTGTAGGCCTAAAAAATAGATATCATGTTTTATTTTCATATTATGATACATTCTTATAATTTAATAAATCATCTAGGAAATCAAAAAAGTGAATTATAATTTAAAATATAATATTTATTCCACTATCAAAAATTTAATAGACACACCATTATAAGGAAATATTGACAACATTAGAAATAAAATGCTTCTGATCCCAAACTAGGATCGGAATATTTCACCTTGATTAAATTACAATGAATTATCATGATTTATTAACAAATTGAATGTGTAATAATATGGTAACTATTTTATAAGAAACGAAAAATAAAACTATTGTTCTATTTGGTTCCTAAAATTGAATAGCCAAAAATAAATATTATAGAGTGAATCCATGTTGATGGTATTAACTCATTTAAGAAACATTAATATTTAACAATATTATGTTCTATGAAATAGCTAGTTTAATATAAAAAAATGATTTCTATTCTATATTAAACTAAAAAAACAATCTAATTTTTCATCAATCATCAAAATCAAATAATCATCAAGTGAAAACACTATTATTATTACTATAATGAACTTTCATGCTAAGGTTTATGAATTTGTACATGTATATAGATGTAAAATTGGAATAAATACACAAAAATAGCCAAAACACTATCACTAATTTAGTGTTTTTTGGACCAGAAATTGAATAATTTTGGAAGCCACAACACGCATCAACCACTAAACAGTACAACCTTCAACTTATAACACTACAGAATTATTACCAAGTGAAATATAAAGCAATACATTAGATAATATATATAAATATTATTATATCATTATAAATAAATACTTCTTAATACCTATAAAAAAATAATAGGCACTTCATGAACAACTAATTAATATAATATGAAATATAACAAAATTTTCAGGCAAGCTATTTGAAAATGAAAATATCTATACTCTAATGAATTAAATGAATATAAAATTCCTGAATGTTGGAATATGGTAATCTTATAATGAATATCACCTCATTGAACAATCATCATTTAGTGATTTGAAGCCAAAGAATGACTGAATAGAATGAAATGAAAATGCTTGTGGCTTACTTGAGATGCATAACCCGAGGCTAACAAAAGTATATGGATCCATTTAGATCATAAGGTGAGATTTTAGCCACCGCATCAAAGAATATAGAATTTTAGGGGTTTAGTGAGAGGGAAACGAGAGCTCCGTCATGATATTGGAAGCCTGTGTAATGAAAACCTCGATCGATGCGTTAATTTTTACATGGATTTTTTTGTCAATTTAACTATAACCAACATGAAAAAATGGATATTTTTATGGAATTTCACATTTTTTATAGAATAAAAACATACGAAACATTCTTTTAAATATGTTATGTTATAGAACCCACTTTATATGGTAGAAAATACCAACTTTTTCATGTTTTTTTCATAAAAAAACAATAAAAACTATGCTTTAAAAACAATTTTTCTACCAGTGGGTGGCTTGGGATGGTGATGGTGGTATGGTTGATGTTTTTCCTCCCTATTTTATCCTTTTTATCCTTTTACCTTGTTTACCTAGTGATATATCATTCTTAGTTAAAACCTATATTCATGGTTGTGGTCTTTATGTTGTGGTTTGTTTCTCTTATGTGGTTTTCAGTTTCAGATCAACATGGTTGTGGGATTCTTGCTGTATAGACAATGTTTTGTGGTGGAGATGACTTGGGGTTTTGATAAGGATAATGATTTCATGAAAGTGTATGATTTTATTGTTTCTAAAATTTATATGATGATGTTTTCAAGTATTCTGGTCTTGTGATATGTTTTTACATCTTTGATTTTTTGTCACTCAGTGGTGGCTCTGAAGGTAGGGTTCAGTGGTCATGGAAATGGTCAGATATCTTTGTCAGTGACTTATTATTCTCCATACTCTACTCTTGGTACAATATTCCACCACTATAATCTTAATTTTACTTTCTTGGTGTATTTAATGGTGTCTTATTTTGTGATGTTCAAGCAGTTGATGACATTCTATAAAGAAACTCTCATGGTGTATTTTTCTCTATCCATGGATCCCCACTGGTCTGGGTATTCATTTCTGTTGTGAAGCTACTTTGACTGGTTATTTTATTGTTTCTGATCTCCCATGGGGTTATACTATGGATGTTATACTAGGGAAACAACAATATAGTCAAAAGTTGAGAGACAAAGTTGATGGCGATGAGTTCATGGTGGCATAGTGGAGACGGCATAAGAGGAATTTAATTGGAATATCAAATAGGTAGCTGTGATTGGTGGTGGGTACTCACCCTTTGTGTGGAAAAGATAGAGGTTAGGTTTAAAGGAACATGGATCAAGGAGGATTTCAATCCATGATGTAGTGGCCCAAGGTGATTAGGTGTTATAGGGTTAACATGTTTTCAAAATTTGAACTGGGGTTTGGTTGATGATAATTTGGATTTTGAATCATAATTTTATAATATTGGGTTGTGGTTTTTGAATTTTAGGATGTATAGTCACCAAATAACCTTCAAGAGACTTTTAGAAAAAAATAAATTTTTAGGGGACTTGGATTGAATGACAACAGGATGGATCTGAGGAATCTTCATACTTCTGTTGGTATTGCTGAAGTGCTCAACCATGGGTCCCAACAGTGTATACGACTTCAGTGGGTTTTGATTGAACGATTTAGTTTGTTTACACCCTCGTCATCCCTTATATCCTCATCTTATGTGTGCTTATAATAAAAATCCTCATTCATGTTTGAGTAACTCGTACATGGAGGCATATAAATCATCATAGAATAGATATATTAACATAATTATGTTAACAAAACTACAAATGAGATCTTCATCTAATGAGGGTTCTATTTCATGGGGTCGTACCCATTATGCAGATGTTTCTTGACAAATCATGGTCTAGAGTTTGATATAACTCTTTCTCATCTGTATTTTCCTATTTTTGATGAAAATGTATTCTTACAAGAGAAAAATTTGTAACACCTCGATATTTTTGAAATATTTTTTTGAAATAAATTAATATTTTTGTTAATTTTAATTCCACCCAACTCTTAAAATGGTTTTTTATATTAAAGAACTAAGATTCGATTGTGTTATACGCAAACCTATAGTAATCATCAAATATACAGAACATAAATTTTAGATTACTCTACATGGATCACTGAGGATAACTTACATTACATGAAAGAATGGCATTCCTCGATGGCTTTTGTAATACGCATGACCAAGTTTTACCGAAAAACAATATATTGTCAAATTTTTAAATATTTAATATAATAAGACATAACCTAGCCATTAATTTTGTAGTTACTAATATTATTAAATTAATTATGAAAATAAATGGTTCAATTCATTAGATACAAATTAATATGACATGTATATAAGAACCAATTGAAGATAAAGGGAATGTTTTTTAAAAACTAATTTTATACTCACAGAATAATTTTATACTAATAAATTAAAATTATAAATATTAGTGAATTACATTAATGAAATATATATTTTATATATTCAATAATATATATTTTTTACATTCATTAATTATATTTGATTGGAATAAGATAGGAACAAACCCAATATTACACATAAAAACCTATAATTTCATAAAAGTAGTATTACCACATTTTAATATAGAACATATTTTAAATATAAATTTTGGAACTTTTATAAATTTTATATGTCAAAATAAACTTCATTTTTGAAATTTAAACTTAAAAATTAGGTTTTGGTGATCTTTTGGTATTTTTTTCATAGTGTAATTTTTTATTGAATAGTAAAAAATACAGAATTTTAATTCAATATTAATTTTTCATCTAATTTATTTATATGGTTAAATTATGTTTATAATAGTATTTAAATTATATTTATATAAATTAAACATCAATTAATAAATTTTATTTCATTTTGATCAATTTCACTTTGAAATTAAACATTAAAACATATAGAAATTTTTAACGTTTTAACTTTAATAACACCCATTGTTATCCCACATGTGGGATTGATTTTAAATTAATTTCTACCACTTATGTGATTTAAAAGTAGAAAAAAGGATTCAATATTTTTTTAATCATGATTATTTATAATTTTCAGTAAGGTAAAAATAGTTTTAACCAAAAAGTTAGTGAATATAATTAAAATTAATTTCAATCACTATGAGGAAAATTTGCTTAATGAGGGACTAAAACTTAATATTAAGGGGAAAATGACCTAAAAAATTGTGAAATATACATTTTACATTCATATTTAGACCCAATATTATATTTCATCAAATGGTTCATTATTTTCGCCACTTAAAATGTAAAAAACATGGATGGAATTCCCTTTTCCCAATTATACAAGGATGTCACTCCTCATCCTCTATAAAAAAGAACTCACCCTTACAACTTATTAACATCTCTAAATCCCTATGGATCTACCCAAATCAGGTAAAATAATATAAAAAATCCCTCTAGTCATCCTATAATCCTAAATTTGGGCAAAAATATGACAATGGATTCTCTTTGGTGCAAACCAAGATGAATTATCCCTAGAGAGACATCATCCTTCCTCAAACTCATTTGTTTTATTTTCATTATCCACTCCGTAAAATATTATTCATACATTATTATAAAATAACAAAATTCTACTAAATATAAATAATTTTTTTTATTCTAATGGTTCAAACTAATCTTACACTGACTTCCATCTAATGGGTAACAAACTTACCGTTCTTGTCTATGGCGAACAACAGCCTCACGAAACGATGTTTATTCTTTTTCCATTTCATACTATAATTGTTGTTAATTATTATGTAAAATATTTATTATATGATATATATTTTATATATGATATATTTATTCATATGGAATTATTATATAACACATACCTTCATGCTTTCCATTTTGTGCATATATGATAATTATTTTGGGGAAGTGTGGACTACCTCTTCATCAAAGAGATGTTTTTTTTACACTCAACATAAGATGTAATTAAGATGAGATTAGTGAAGTTATATGATATTTTTGACACAATAATAATAACTTAATCATATATATACATTTATTTAATTTACTTTTTTTCATTCCATATTATAATAAAACAGAAAAATCATTCATGAATACATATGGCCCACCATCTCCATGAATGATGTCTTCCATTTCATATTTCTTTATTTTTTGGATTATTATAAATATATATATAATTAATATATATGATATTTTATCATGTTTTATTTTATTTAAATATGTAAATAATGATCTATGTAACGGTATAAATATTTAATATTCAGAAATCTTGGAAAAACAATGCGGATTTTACCTGAAATATAATGTTAACATAGAATTGTTAATAAACTGGAAATATGAGTCATTATAAATCCATATATGGTATTATATATAAGAATATTATTATATGGTAGATTTATTATAAACTTATAATCATAATACTAGAGGATTTAACTAGTAATAATAATTTTATGATAATATGAGAGGGAATTTCATCTCACTTTTTATTTTTGTGACATACATCACATATTCTCCACTTTTTTATTTTGTGTTGTGTATATACAACCCTATGAAATTTTAGATAATTCATTTCCATTCTTTAATTATATTAAAATATAAAATTAATTTTATTATTTCATTAGGATAATGATTCAAATATTACTCAAGTAGTATGAGTTTTCTCATCTAACTTATATTTTTTGTGAGACCCAAGCCATGTTCACCACCTATTTATTATAAGTAATGTATTTTCTGAACATGGATGTTCTATATGTTTTTTATAATTTAATTTATGGTTATTTGAATATCCTTTTTATGATATTTCGTTTATGGTGTTTAAGTATCCAAATTTAGCTAATGTTTAATGTAATTTTTTCTCAATTTTCATTCTTTGAGGCACACATCATGTTAAGCCCCAATATTCTTTTATGATGTTCGTATAATTCTACTTTAGGTGTTATATCATGAACATAAATATTTTAATGATATTTTTATCTTAATTTAGTTTCATTTTCTTACATGGGGAGTATAATTCAATGTTACCATGTGACAAGAGTTTACTGAAACAATCCCATAATTTATCTAAATTGTTTATTATTATGATTCCACTGACAAAATATTATAACCCATATATTCTGAAATCTCAAAAATATTATTATAAAATGGCTATTCATGATATATTCATGTATTGGTACAATTTTAAAATTATTTAGTACTAATAGGATTAATAAAATATTTTTAAGAGATCTATACTTTAAATATATCTTAGCTTAGAAATCTGTGTTCATTCGAAAATTTATTTTCTATGTGTTTCAAAAAATATTATTCGTTGAAACTATAATGTTAATGGACATTTTTACCCATGTTTTACCTTATTAAAAAATGTTTTTAATAAGTAATATTCTTTTTTCTGGTCAAGGAACTCATTTAAACATTTATGGTATAAAATCAATGTTCACCATGTACATACATACCCGTTATCATGATCGTCATGTCCATGTAGCTCACTTTATGAGTATAGAATCTTATTTTTAATGAATTTTTTCTGCAATATTATTTATATTTATTTAATTTAATTTTAGTTTCAAAGAATTTTTTTTTCAAAAAACGTTTTATATTCAAAAATTGCATTTAATTATTTCTAATTCTTCCTTTATATGTTTTAAAAACATTATTTTCAATGAAAATGATTTAAATGATTTTGATATTTCTTTATATGTTTTCAATAATTATAAAATAATTTTCTTTCAAAATGTTTTTATGCTTCTTTTATATTTTTTCATGGAAAAAGTTTTCCAAATTATTTTTAATATTCATTATATGTTTTCATGATTATTTTGAAGTAAATGATTTTCAATTTTTTTATCATTTAAAAATCATAAAATATATTTTCCTCAAGAAATTTTTAAAATTTAATTGAAATCATTATTTATAAGAAAAGAAATTTTGAATGGTTTTATAAATATTATTTTCAAGGAATGTCTATTTTCTTTAATATATTTTTCACGTGATCATTCAAAATCCTTCTCCATATAAGATGATATAATTTTTTATAGTTTTTAAATTACTTGGGATAATAGCCATGAACACAATTAATATTATATATTTAATGTTTATGATTTGATGTATTGATTTTTATGACAATCACTTCTCTTCCATAATAGATATTCTCTTGAAACCTTATTCTTTTCAAGTGTTATTCGTTGATGAAATGATTATGGGTCCTATATCATTTCCATAGGTAATGTTATGATGAAATTTATAAGATATGAATATCATTTCATGGGTTATGATATGATGTTTATGGAACCCATCTAATTTTTGTGTCATGATATGATGCATTTTTTATTTTCTTATGTCACATGTATTATTGATTTTATTATTTGATTGGTGTGACCTATATCTCTCTCAAATTATTTGGGTAATGAAAAATAGTATATGATATCAAAGGGTACCAAAGTTGTAGCCTAAGCCTGAATAAAATAAGGTACATGTTTGTAGCCTAGGATGGAAGATAAGAAGGTATAAAGGTTTTAGCACAATCATATAAGTAAGAGGGTACATGGGTGGTATCCCAATCCCAAAAATAAGACAGTACACATGTTATGCCGAAGCCAATAAATAGAGGGTACATTTGTTGTTAGATTGTTCCAGAACTAGGTACATAAGTTATTAGTCCATGCCTAACATGTTATGGAGATCTTCATTCATAGCCATAACATAAGATTTTCATTATTTGACTGTTTTCCAAAAATTCTTTGTATTATGTTTATGATATTCTCACATAGTTCATGTTCTTGATTATCTTATGATTCATGTATTATGAACTACACATATTTGTTCCATGTCTCATATATAAGATCTTTGATATATAAGGAATGGTGTTAAAATACTATGATCTAGTTATGCCCATATATTTCCTTTTTTACCCATTCTGAAAATTCAAACTCAACCCTTTCTTATGATTAATTTCCCTTAGTTATGAACAAATGTTTTAATGTGGAGTAATAAACCATAATATATTTATGGGAAATATTTAAAATATTCCACTGAAATAGAAAAATTTGATCCATATTTCCAAAGTTAGAAAACTATTACGGTCCTTGGAGAAGTTATTTTTTAATTTTTGAATATTAATTTCAAATTATATAATAACCATTAAGCATAGGTTGTTATATTTGGTATCAAAGTATTGTTTTAGTCAACCATTATATACTAGGATGAGAAGAATTTAGTTACATCCCTAGGTATATTTCTAATGATATGTCATGGGATGCCTCTATGGATAAGTATAAGGATGAGATAATGTTTTGGAAGATGTACCAAATTTTTTGTAAACGATTGAGTGAGTGGTTTCTTAAAAATACAACCAAGTATGAATACTAAAAGTGGATGTGGTTATGGTACAAATTTAACATAATGTAACATCTCTAAAAAGGTGTGTCAGTCCTGACCTAATCATAACATGGTATATGACGATAGGCTTTATTACACACCAGGTTTGACACTCCCAGAGTATATTCATTGAGAATTCAAAAACACTTTATGAACTATCCTGAAATTTTTTAAAAAGATATTGTTATGAATAACATATTATAAACCTAAGGTGTCATATATTAAAGGAGTATGTGTCATGATTTTGACATCCTATAAGTGTTTTTTCCTGATTATATAGTTTTCTTATAGGATAAATGTTTCTCAAACAATGATTTCTAGTTTTAGTCAATGGAGGGAACCAAAAGGAAATGGATTAATGTCGAATGTAGTGAATAACTTTCTGATGAGAAGTCAAATGGGGGGATCATTGGAGTAAAGGACATTGTTGTCATTACTAGACAGTTTTCACAAAACAGGATTTACGACGTGTACTTTAACCAACTCTCAGACGCACCAAGGAAGAGAATTAATGAGTTCACTCAAAATTCCTATTATACAGACCCTGGGAGAAATAATATTCTGTTTAATTTATTTCAAGAATGTGGAATGAATCACTAAAGTGAATTTATTATAGAACCATAAGATGTTTTTAATATGGAATAGAAGGAGACAAAGAATGTAACTACAAATAAAAAATGGAGGGATCAGTTAACACAATGGATGTTGATATTTTATTCCTTATGAAATCATCGAAGGATTATTGAATTATGTGTGGAATGATTTGTAATTATAATCTTAATGTCTTATGTGTAAATCCATCGAAGAGAATCCAAAATGTGGTATAATAAATGGTTATATTTCTTCTTATGATGAGACTAAAAATGAAATATAATGTAAAGTGGTATTAAGTAATAATATTAGGTATCCTTTTTATGACATAAGTAATATGTGGAATAATCGATGGTTTATGTGATAGGATTGAATAATTATGTTGTATTAATGGTTAAATATATAATTATTGTTCAATTTATGTTTTCTTCAATAAGTATTTATACGAATGTACATTTAATGGTTCATGTGGGCCTGAAAGGTGATTTAATTGTAATGTGATGTCCATGTAAAAAATAGGATGAATGTAAATATAACTCTTAATATGTTACTTTAGTTAATATAAATTTTTTTGGATAAATATGTGTTGGAAATGAATAAGTAATTTGGATGGTACATTTTACCTTTGAAATGGAAATGGATTTGTTGAAAAAGTCATTTTTTTATCATCGATGGATTTTTAAACATTTTTGGATTTATGGAATATATCGAATAATATTTGGAATAAGGAATCATGAATGTTTCAAAAAAGGATTTATGGTAATTAAGGTATAAACATGTTCCAGAAGACTACACGATGAAGGTATTCACATTTTTTTATGTGATTAATAAGAGTTAATTTGTGATGTATTGGGGTTCAATGTAAAAATGTTTTCTTGACCATATTTATAATGTTATGGATTTTCATCTTTCAGAAGTGTTATAAATTTAATACTTTCTGGAGAATTTAATATAAACATTGGATGATGTTTGTTAGATTAAAGTATTATCTCACGAGATGATGATTTATGAATTTTAGATGACCTATTATAACCACATTATGTTGAAGGAAACTCATGATAGATGATATGTGTTATCATGGATCTCAAGATTTGTTATTACTAAAGGAATAAAAAACACTCCAACCTTTTTAGATAAATAGGGGACATGGAAATTGATAATGTCATGAAATTTTTTGTGATTTTACAGAACTAGTATATCTTCTCCTTAAAATGATTCAATCGTAAGAAAAAAGGATCTTGAAATAAAAAAATTTGTCATAGTACCATTTTTTTCGAATAATTCAGATGGTCCCTTAGATCATCACAAATTTATGGCTATATGATTATTATCTTTTTACTAAACATGTTCTATATTAATCTCTATAAGAATTGGATAGTTATATTTATCTTCCTGGTCCATGATTTATCTTCCCAGCTATATTATCCTACTTATAAACATTGTTATATGTTACTTTCGGTAGCTGTTCTGTTTCAAACATTGCCAATTTAGAGGATGTTTTAGCATTTATTTTTACAATTTGGGATTCATTGAAATCAATTTTCAAGTATTAAACCTTTGATAACCTATATTAATTTTAATGTTGAAATTAATTTTAAGGGGAATTTAATATACCACCCTGATATTTTGTGAAATATATATTTTCTGAATTAATTTTATCTTTTTGATATTTTTTCATTCATGCAATAATGAAAATAGGTGGTTATGATTGAACTAAGATTGGACTATGTTATATGCACCAAAATGTTAATAATGAACTACAAGGAACATAAAATTTATCTTTATATACATGGAACACTGATGCTAGCTTATGTAACATACAAGGCTAACCTTCCTCGATGGCTTGCGTGATACAGAAGACCGAGTTTTATCAAACAATAATATATTATTAAAAATACTATTATTTTTTATAACAAGATACAACCCATCTATTATGTTTCATGTTATAAATTGGTTTATCTTACTTATGAATATATATGGGTTAATACCTTATATATAAGTTAATTATAAATGGATATAAGAACCAATTAAAAATAAAGGGAATGTTTTTATAAAAACAACTTTCATTATCAAAAATAAATTATATCCTAATCAATTAAATTAATTACTATTTTTGAATTATATTAATGAAATATATTCTATATATAATCAATAAAATATATTTTTTACATTCATTGAATAAATTTTATATGAATTAGATAAGAACAAACTTAATATTACACAAAAAAATCTATATTTTTATAAAAGCAATATTACCTCCTTTAAATTGAGAACCTATTTTAAATCTAAAAATATAGAATTAAATGAATTTTATAAATAAAAAAGAATATTTAATTTTAAAAAAACATAAAAATTATGATAGGGTTAATTTTTGGTACTTTTCTGTGAAATTTCATTTTATGATGAATTGTGAAAAATACTAAATTTTAATTCAAAATTGATTTTTTGTCTAAATTATTTATAATTATTAATAATATTTATATTTTGTTTTAAAGTATTATTATACCAATTATACATAAATTAATCCAATTTATATTATTGGTATAGATTTCACATTAAAATAAAATATAAAAACATACAACCATTTAAATGGTTTTAAATTAAATACCTCTATTATTATCCCACATGAAGGATTAATTTTAAATTTATTTATACCAATTATGTGTTTGTAATTTGGAAAAATGGATTCCATATTTTTAATTATAATTATTTATAATTTATAATAATTTCCACTTTGTTTCTTACAATTTTTTTCATGAATGTAATTAAAATTAATTAAAATGTTTAAGTAGAAAATTGGCATAAAAAAGACTAAAACATAATCTCAAGAAAAAATGACCTAAAGAATTATCTAAAAGAAATTTTATGTTCATATTTAAACCCTAAATTCCATTAATATAATTTTTTACATTATTGGAACCATGTGACATGGGAAAACATGGATGGTATTCTCTTTTCTAAAATTTACAAGAATGCCACTCCCCCTCCACTATAAAAATATAATTATCCCTATCAATTATTAACTCCTATAAATACCTTTATATCACCCAATTTCTACTCAAATAATTTACCAATATACCCAAAATCATTATATAAGTCTCACTTTTGGTATAAATTCATCCAAGTAATCACTTTTGTGTGAACCAGGCAGAGTTACCCAAAGAAGAAGTAACACCATCCCTTAAGCACCGTTGTTTTATTTTCAATATCCACCCATAAATTCATCAATATAAATTATTATATAATAACCAAAGTATCATAAATATACTTATATTTTTTTATTCCATGTTATTTACCTAGATATACGTACATTTATATCTAATGGGTAACGAACTTACCATTTTTTTGTACGAAAAAATACCGCCTCACAAAACAATGTTGTCTGTTTTTCATTTACCACCTCTCATGGTTATAATTATAATTTAAAATATATTTTTACATGATAAATATTATATTATTGATATATTTTATCTTCTTTAATTATTATATGACACATTACTTCATTATTTCCAATTTATGTAAATATGATAATTTTGTTTTTGGAAGTGTGGACTACCGCCTCCTTAAAGTGAACTTATTCGTTCACACATTACATGGATTATATTAAGGATGGGTTTTTTAAAATTATATGATATATATTACGTTATAGTTTTAATATAATGAAAATACATATATATATACACATATATTAAATTAAATTTATTTAATTTAATATGATAATAAAACAGAAACAAAGTTCTTGTGTACGTATGACTTGTCATCTTCATGATTGGCGTATTCCATTACATATTCCTATATTTTATATATTATTATAATTAAATATTTAATTAATATATTATATATATATATATATATATCATTTTTAACTTCATTAAATATGTAAATCATGATCTATATAAGGGTATATTGAATAATGAGTAAAAACATATATGAAAAAACAATCCGGATATTACCCAAAATTTAACATTAACATAGAAGTATTAATAAATATAAAATATAATAAAATAATATATGGTATTAGATATAATAATATGGTTCTTAATTATATTTATAACAAAATATATTTATTATATTCAGGGATTTAACATGTATGAAGAAAGTCAAGCCTTATAGTAAGGGTATTCCATCTCATTTTTAATTTGCATGAGAAACATGCCATATTCACCAATAACCTATTTTTTCTTTATATAATAACATATAATTTTTTTTATCAGTTATATTCATTATTTAATTATATTAAAATCATTAATTAATGTTATTCTTTCATGGTTATCATAATTATAATGATACACAATTTTTATTTGTTTTCTCATCTAACTTTTATTTTCAATTAGAAACAATCTTTGTTCAATATATATTTATTATATATGGGATTTTTAACAAACATATATGTATTATATGAATATTATAGAGACATTTATGGGTATTTCCATATCTATTTTATGATATTTCATTCAGGGGATTTATGTTTCAATAATTACCAAATTGATAATGTAATTTTGTCCCAATTTTTCTTCTTTGAGGCACACGTCATGTCAAGAATCTATATTATTTTATGAGGTTTATATATTAACATTTGAAAAACTATATAATGAATCTTATTATATTAATAATATTTTGATCTTCATTTAATTTCATTTTATTACATGGGGATTATAATTCAATGTTACCAAGTGGTAATATTTTATTGAAACAAGATCATCATTTATAAAAATTGTTTTTGATTAAGATTGAATTGATATAATAATATTATCCATATATCAATAAATCTCATAAATTTTATTATCCTATCATTATTCATCATATATTCATGTATTGGTTCAATTTTCCACTCTTTGGTACACAAGACTATTATAAAAGTGTTTTTAAGAAAATCTGACTTTACATCTCTCTTCAGTTAGAAATATATGTTTATTCCAAATCATGTATTCTAAAAGTGTTTTAAATATTTTTTACAATTATAAAATGATGTATATAAGAAACATTTACCCATGATTTACTATCTTAAAAATGTTTTTAAAAAATAATATTCTGGTCATTTTCCAGACAATGCACTTTTATAAGCATTTAAGGTGAAAAATAATGTTCGCATGTATAGAAAAGCCCATCCTCATGAACATAATTTACTTGATGATTTATTTATAATTTTATGAGATTATTTTTAAATAGAATAAGTTCATAAAATTATGTCAATTTTTTGAATTTAAATTTGTTTTCAAATAATAAGTTTTTCCAAAAAATATTATGTTTATAAAGATTTTTGAATGATTTTAAAATAGGCCTTTATATGTTTTCAAAAGGTTATTATCATAGAAAATTATTTCAATTATTTAATCTTTTCATTATATTTTTTCCAATCATTTTCAATGGAAAATGTTTTTAGATGTTTTCAAGATTATTTTATAAGTTTTTAATCAAAAAGGTTTTCAAGATGTTTTTAGACTTCATTATATGATTTCAAGGTTATTTTAAAGGAAAATGATTTAAAAAATGTTTTATGTTTTAAAAACCATAAAATATATTTTCCTCAAGAAATCATTTAAATTAAATGGTAAATAATTATTTATATGAAAATGTTTTGGAAATTATTTTATAAAAAAAATTCAAAGAAAGGCTATTTTACTTAATAGATGTTTCATGTGATATTTCAATATTCTTCGCCATATACGATGAAATAATTTAATATATTTTATGGCTTACTGGATATATGATCTAATAAAACCATTCATATTCCTTCTTCAATGGTTTATTATTTTCTAGAATGATTTTTATGACACCTATTCTTTTTCCATTGGTTATTTTCTCTTTAAGACTACTTATTTTCATAGGTTATGCATTGATGAAATGATAATGAGACCTATATATTTTATATATATAATTATATTATGATATTTTTATGATAAATATTTAATTTCATGGGTTATGATAAGATTTTTTGGAAACCAATCTCATTTTATGGGTCACGATATGATGAAAAGATTATTATCTTCTAGAATATTTATGCAAGAATTTTTTATTTATTTGGTGGGAACTATATCTCCCTAAAATGTATTGGGTAATGATAAATGTTATATCATCTCAAAGGGTACACATGTTTTAGCCCTAGTCAGAAAAAAATATTCACCTTTTTTGGTATCCCTAGCCTGAAAATAGCTAGGTATATAGGTTATAGCCCAAGTTTGAATGTAAGAAGGTATATGGGTTATAGGCCAAGGCCGAAAATAAAAGGGTAAATAAGTTTTATACCAAGCCTAAAAATAATAGTGTACATGGGTTTTTATCCCAATAATATGGATGGTACATGAGTTATTATCCCAATATGAACATGTTATGAAGGTCATGGTCGTCAGCGTCGACATATGATTTTCTTTGTTTTTTTGTGATTGTTAAATATTATATGTTTTATGCCTATGATATGATCATATGTTTCATGTTATTGATTATCTTATGAGTCATGTATTATGAACATCCAATATTTATGTCATTTATTATTTATATGATCCATGATATATATGGTATGATCTTTAAATGATATTCCCATGTCCTCATACCGATATATTAATGTTATGCCTATGTTTTTCCTTTACATACCCTTATTGGGCATTCAATATGTCCCCATTATTTTTTTTACTTTCACAATTTTATGAATAATTGTTTTAAGTAGGATTAGTAAAGGGTAAGATATTTGAGGTAGATTTAAATGATCTTTCACTAAACTAGAAGAATTTTTTCCATGTTTACTAAGACACTGACCTATTATTGTCCTAATACATGAATATTTGTAATGTGAAAGATATTAATCTATAATGATATAATATACATGTATTCTAATACTAGGTCATTATAGCTGGTATCAAATTAATTTTTTGTCATCCATTTTATATTATGATGATAAAACATTATTGATATCCCATGGTATACTTCTAAGGATATGTATATGGAAAAGTTAAGGTTTTAGAAATTTCAAAGGATTTTTGGTAGAGGATATGGTGAGTGGTTTCAATAAATATATCCCTATTTGGAAACAAAAAAGTGGATATGGTCTTGGAACATATGAACCTAGGAGTAACCACATCCTAAATATGCATTGGATCTGACTCAAGCTTAACATAGTACATGACAACATGCCTTACTGCCCACCTGGTTTAACACTCCTGGGGATGTACTTGGAGAACTCAAAAACAATTTAAAAACCATCAATAAGAATTTAAATAAAATATGACTATAAATAATATAGGTTAAAATAAAGGCGTCAAATATTAAATAACTTTGTGTCATGATTATAACATTCTATAATTTATTTTTCATGATTATGAGGTTTTTTTCCATGATAAATATTTCTCAGACTATAATATCTGGTAATGATCATTCCTAATCAGTTTTCCAAGAATATGTTTAACAATTTATCCCATAAAAAACTCTTAGACTCACCATGGAATAGAATGAATTCTTCTCCTAATATTTTTGGTAATGTAGACAATGTATGAAATAAGATTCAGTTTCCTTTTTTTCAAAAATCTATAAAGAATCACCTAAGATAATATTTTAGAGTAATAAAAAGATTTTTTAACTATGTAAAAGAAGGATAAAAATTAAGTAACAGTAAAGGGAAAATTATGGGTTTATTTAATGAATTGTATGGGAATATTGGATTATCAATGGAAAAATCAAAGGTTAAATGAATTATGTATGTAATGAGTTGTCATTATGAATATATATGTCCTAAGTGGAAATCTCTCTACGAGAATCAGAAAGGTGGTACGAGTAATGGTTAAAATGATGATGATGATGAGACTATATATATAATGTTAATGGAAAGAGTTATTAAGTAATTTGATTATGTAGGGTTCTTATGACTTATGGATGAAGTCTAATAATCAATGTTTATATGAATTTGGATTCCTGAATTATGTTATATGAATGGTGAAATATATAATTATTGTTAAGTATAATTGTTTGCTATGAATTTATAAGAATACATTTAATGGTTTATCTATACTAGAAATGTAATTTAAGTGAATGGTGATTTCCATGGAAAACACATTATTTAGTGAAATATAACCCTTAATATGTTCTTTATGTTTTGATAGTATTGTTTGGCTAATCATGTGTTGGATAAGAATAAGTAAATTGGATAGTACTTTCTACCTTAAAAATGAATATGGATTTTTTTTGAAAAAGTAGTCGTGCTATCACGGATGGGGTTTAAAAAATTTCTTAAGGAATATATCCAATAAACTGTGGAACAAGTAAGAATGCAATTTTTATAAAATCATTATGGTAATTTAGGTTATTACCATGTTTCAAAATAAATCATGATAAAGGTATTCACACATTTTTCATGTGATGAATAAGTACTACTTTATGATATAATGGGGATCAATATTATACTGATATTTTTACTTATTTCTAATGTTTTGGATTTTCATATTTTTTATGGGTGATATGTTTTCCTATTTATGGAATTTTTATGTTAAACATATAAAACGTTTGTGAGATTGATGTATTGTCTCACAACATGATGATTTTTGAATTATGAATAACCTATTCTAACAACACTGTGTTCATATTAACTGATGAAATATGGGATGTCATATCATATATCTCAATATATGTTAGTGTTTCTTGGATGAAAATTTCACTTTAGTTTTTGGATAAATAGGTGAGTTTTAAATTCATCAAGACTCAAAAAAGGTTGTGATTGTACTTTGTCAAGTTATTATATATTCTCATTAATATTATTGAACCATGGGAAAAATTATATTGAAAAAAACTTATCCTATTGCATTAATTTTTGAGGAATTAGATATCCCCTTATATTGTTTCTATTTATGGCTTTGTGATGGTAAAGGTTTCTTGGATTTATTCTCCATTACTCTCTTTTAGAACATGATCATTATATAAATATTCCATTGTAATGACCCAAATTATTATTAATAAAAATTCCACTAGATCTAATTAAATTTATTATTATGTAAAATTGTGATATTCAGTTATTTGGTTTTATCAATTTGGATTTCAAAATACCATTAATAATTGTTACAGTTGCTAATATATCTGTTGAATAGTGATCAAATGATTTGTATAAATACTGGGCATTAACAAATGCAATTTACATAGACAAAGTAAGATATAGCCTCATCTTGTATAATTTTCCACAAAAATTCCATTTGTTAATTATCTAAAAGGAGGTGGAGTCATTGGGATTCCCTCTTGACATAGCCCAAGTCGAGATTCAACACATTATGCTCGAATGGAACAACCTACGAGAGAAGTGGATGTTGATAGAGATTACCACCCGAGTGATTTTATCTAAGCCACCCCAAGAGTCTATCACCATCACACACCTTACCCTCCGGTATAATGCGGGAGTTAAAATGGGTTATATAATAAGACCCTAGCACTATCACTACATGATTTATTATTTTATAGAATAAATAATATACATTCATTTATTTTTGTTACTTTTTAAATAGTTGTTAAAGCACAAATTGTATTTTTAGATAATATTCAATTAACAAATATATTTTATTGAATTAATGGATTTTTAAGTTAAATAATAATTAAATAATATATTATCAATAAATTAATTTTTATTAAATAAAAATGATCGTAAAATTTTCATTAATAAAAATGTTATTTTTATTAATGTTTGAAAGTTGTTTTTGTCAAAAGCAATGAATTTTTAATAAATGTAGGTCTTTATTTTAAATGTAAAAATTCACATATTTAGATTTTTATTTATAAAAAATGAATATTATTTTTGTAACGAGGATGTCAAAATTATCCAATGGTGATTTTTTCATTATTTTCTGAGCCAGTAAATTTTTTGGGAAAAAAATTAAATTAAATTTAAATATATAATGGGTTTTAAGACTTCATAATGACCCAATAGTGATTTAATAAATTACTATAAACATTATTTTCAGACAATATATATTTCAACTTTAAAATTATTTTATTTTAGATTTATTTGATTTATTTCACAATAACATTTTGTACCCTTCAAGACTTATACAACATTTTAAAATTTTAAATTCATATCCTCAAGAGTTTGACTCACCTCCATATAAGAAAACCTATTTTAAAAAGTTAATCCATTTGACTAATAAATAAATATTTTACAATCATCTTTTGAAAAAATCATAGGCAAAAACTAGCAGTTGGTTTGTGTTTTCGATTAGTTTAATGTGTGGTGTCCAAAACCTAAATAATAAAGAATTCTCTCTCTTTTCTAGTATAATCCCACCCAATATCCCACTTCCTATTCACAGAAAGCCTTTAGGGATTGAGAAAACTATTCCCACCTCTCTATATAGTCCTCCCAATGCACCCTAAGATCCCTCGATTCTTCTTTCAATCCTCGTATAAGCCTTTGGGGTCACACATCCCAGTAAGGGATTTATTTATTTCTCATTTTTTCCAAGTTTTATTATGTTTTTATACCATTATAATTTAAATTAACAATTTCAGGGTATGATTTTCCACGTCCCTCATTCATCCCTCATTAGGTTCTAATGATGAGAGACCCATTTCTCTCTCATTAATGCCTCCCATGTACTTCTATTACCTTACTGAAATTCTATAAATAATTTCTCTATTCTCATTTACATTCAAGAAATTCATCTGTAATATAAATCTAAATTAAATTACATATGTTGGTAAATGTATCTACATTACCCCTTAATTTCAATTTCATTTAAATGTGATGAGATAACCCTTTCTCTTTCATCAACCATTTTTATTAATTCTTATATCACGTTGTTATGCGGCCGAAATTGCTCTGCGATTTTCGAAGCCAAAGTCATTGTGTAGGGAAGACAATTCCAATTTCTCTATCAGTGGTATTAACCTCTATGATAATTTAATTATTGATTTTATAGTTTCATGTATTAATTACACATTCCTTTATCATTGAATAAATGACAATTTTTAATTAATCCATGTTATATGATACATGTGGCACACTTAGGGATGAAATGAAATGATTAAGAAGGGTGTTCCTGGATAGCGTTCCAACGCATTAGGGAAAGATTAGTATAATGAAAAGTCAAGTTCAATAAGGATTTATTCATTATAAATCATGTTAAATGATGCTTTACTCTTGATCCCTGTGCAATGATCCTTTTCTCATGCTAATACCATGTTAAATTATGTTTCCCCATTTATATGGTATGATAATCATTCTATATAATGCATTAATGTCAATTTTTCTCTTATAATATATTGATATTCCTATTACCTAAAATGTACTATATTCTTCATTTTATTCCTTGGTTAATCACTTACTGGTCTTTATAGATAACTATTTTCTTATGAATGTAATCAGGTTATCCCATGCACTGTTATGTACGAATGAATGTGTGTGGTCATGTAAAAGATTTTTATAATAAAGACATGTGTTTCATGTTTTAAGTTGTTATGTAATGTTAATAATCCCCAAATAAACTTTAACTCTCCATATTATATGTTTTAACAAGTGAAGATTTTCTGTTATAAATTATATTTAAGTGTGAATTAGAGAAGAGGGTTGTCATTGTTGGAATTTGAGGATATATTTAGTAATTTTTGGCATTAGGATTAGAAAACCTTAGCGAAAGACTTAAAAATAAGACTAAGTATAATAAGAACATCCATAAATTTTGGTGAGTATTGATTATGTGGTTTATCATGAAAATACATCCTAATATGGATACGAGTAGGTATATGTGTCTCTGGCACATATGTATCTAGAGGTAAAACATGAAAACACTGCTTTGAGGTATACTCGAATGGGAATGGGTGCATGAAAATAGTCATTGCTGCAATTTTGGTTACGACACACCCGGGGGATATAATTTGTTCAATTTACTATCTTAGTATGAACCATTGTTAAGGGAATAAAAAAATTCTCCTAAGAATATATATTGGGAAGTAGATCATTGATAACATATAATAAAGCCTAAAAATTCATAAGATAAGGAAGTAAAACTAATTTATAATTCAAAAATTTTTGCATTTGGATTACCCTTTATGTGTTACCCCAAACTTTCCTTTTGTCCAGCTAATGGTCAGTGATAGGACGACTCAGGATAACAACCGATGTGAAGATCAATGTGATGAATTTTCTAATGTGATGCCCAATCTGATGGGAGCGAGAGTCGCGAACATTGTCATAGTACACTCCCAGTTAAGTCATGAATTTAATAGAAACATGGGTCATGAAGAACATTAAACCCCCCTAAGAAAGAACATGCTGTAATCAAGAGATTCATGAGAAAAAGGCCTCCTACTTTTAATGGATCATCTGAACCCACAATTTCTAAGCAATGGATCGACTCCATTTAAAATATCTTCTCCATACTTAAATTCTCTGAACAAGAGAATGCTCTTCTAGATTCTTATCGTTTTGACGGTGAAGCTGATCAATGGTGGACATTGATCAAGAATATGAATCTATAGTAGGAGATCGATGCATTGAAATGGAATGATTTCTTGAAAATGCTTCTTGAAAAATATTTTCTTTTGACCCTCCGAATTAAGATGGAATGATACTTCCGTTCCCTCCAAAAAAATGATGAATCCATCTGAGCGTTCAAGTAAAACCACACTAGGATTTCACAATATGCCTCCAACATTGTTGTTACCCTCAGTTACAATGTTGATGGCTTCTTTGGTGTGCTAAAACCAAGCCTACAGAAAGCTGTGGAGGTCTGTGTATTCTAGAGCAATGATGAAATTGTCCAATGTTCCCCCAAGGTAGAAATAGATATTGGTGAATCTCAGGAATATCATGGGGATATGAAGCATAAGGTAGGGTAAAATTCTGGAGGTCCGATGGATAAATCCAATGGTGCTATGAAAATCCAGCACCCCAATGGACAAAGGTGTTTAAATAATCACCCCAAAAAAATTTCTTAAAGGGATGAGGAAATGCATTAGGTGTGGAAGAGAAGGGTATCATGCCATTAACTATCGGTAAGAAAAACCCAGGGCTACGATAAAGGAGAGAATCACTCCATTCGACCCTCAACACATTTTTTATTACTTTAACTTCAAACAAAATGGGAATGTTTTAAACCAGTTCCATATGCCATGGGTCTTGTGAGGCAAAAAACAACCTCCAAGGCAGTAAGGGAGATCTTCTTCTATCAATAACCTCAAAGTGAACCGCGAAAATGATGTGGTGATACATACACTAGTTATTCATTCATTAATAGTGAACCTAATTTTAGATTCTGGTTCTACCCATTTTTTTATATCCCGAATGTTTTGTAGAACATTCCCAACACCACCACAAATCATGAAAGAATAGATGTTGGAGAGTATGGAATATGGGGAAATCATTGGACCCCATGAATATAACTCCTACGCTGCATAATTTGGGTATTGAACTTCCCGAAGAACCTCTTCATACTCCCTTTGGTGGAATTTGATGCAATTTTCAACATGGATTGGATTTTCTTATATAGAGCCAACATAAATTTCCGTGAGAGGGAAATAAATCTTCATAAGGTGAATCAACCCCTGATTTTGTACAAGTGCAAGAAGAAGGATGAATCTTATTTAGCAACATCATCTCAAGCATGGATATTACTACCCAAGGAGCATGAATATATGGCTCAAACTATTGAGTATAAGGAAGAAACCATCCTTGAAGACATGCCTATTGTGAGGAAATTCAATGAAGTGTTTCTCGAGAAATTTCCGGGTCTTCCTCTTAGAAGAGATATTGAATTATCAATTTAACTAAGAACTGGGAGCTATGCAATATCCATGAATCTGTATATAATGGATGTTTTGATGCTTGAGTAGCTGAAGAAGAAACTATAGGAGAATCTTGATAAAGGGTTTATACACCCAAATTCTTCTCCATGGGGTTTACCAGTATACTTCATCAAAAAGAAAGATGGGTCAATGCACCTTTGTATTGATGATTTTGAGTTCAAAAAAAATAACAATAAAGAACAAGTATCTTATACCCTAAATTGATAATATGTTTGATCAGATATGTGGAGAAAAATAATTCTCTAAGGTGGAGTCGTGGTCGGAATATATCCTAAAAAGGTTGAAGAAGGAGGATATCCCCAAACCTACTTTTCATACAAGGTACGAGAACTATGAATTCATAGTAATGCCTTTCAGACTCACTAATTCTACAACAATTTTCATGAACATGATGAATAGAGTATTTATAGATTAACACAACAAATTTTTGTTAGTCTTTATAGATGATATTCTAATATACTCCAAAACCATGGAGGAGCATGAGGAGCATCTATTCACTGTACTAAAAACACGCAAACAGGGAAGCTCTATGAAAAGTATATAAAGTGTGAGTATTGGTTGAAGGAGTTATCATTCATAGGTCATATCATCACAAGAAATGGGAGGTCTGTGGATCCCATTGAGACAACTACAATTGAGGGATGACCAATGCCAATATCATTAACAAATAACCAAATCAATCTATGATTAGATGGATATTTATCGCCGATTTGTGAGGAATTTCTCACAATTTCCCAACCAATTTACCAAGATAACTATAAAGGGAGTAATGTTTTAATGGAGTGATGAATGCAGATATAGCTTCAAGGAGTTGAAATGGAGGCTTATCAATACACCCGTGCTCACACTACCATCAAGTGGAGAACTTTTTGTGGTATTTAGTGATGCTTCAAATAAGGGTCTCAGCTGTTTGATGATGAAAAATGAAAATTTCATTGCCTATGCTTCAAGGAAATTGAAAGTTCATGAGAAAACAATACAACACATGATCTAGAGTTTTCTGTATTAATATTTTATTTGAAAATTTGGTGGCATTACTTCATTAGGGAGAAGTGTTAAATATTCACGGATAACCAAATCATCGTGTATATATTCACACATAAAAATTTTAACATGGACCAACGAAGACGGTTAGAGCTGATCAAAGACTATGACTTCACAATCTATTACATCCCTAGGAAGGAAAACTTGGTGGAGGATGATTTATATAGAACAGAACTAGTGATTCTATCATTAATGAGAATTTAAAAGGAACCAATCTTCGTCGATTTGATTATGATGGACAAGGGAATAATAAGAAATGGAACATCATCAATACTTTCTTAAATGATTGATGAACTGTCTCTTTTGGAAAGCTTAAAGGATGCCCAAAAGTATAATGTGGTAATTCAAATGAATGTGGAAACTATCAGAAATGATAAATCCTTAGAGTTTATATTAATGATGATGGAATTTTTATTTTTGGGTCCAGACTATGTGGTCCATAAAATCAGATTTAATGAAATAACTTTTGGATGATGCACATAGTTCAAATTTTACCATTCACCCAGGAAACAAAAAGATGTATCAAGATATTAGAGAGCATTATTAGTGGGATAACATGAACAAGGAGATCGTTGAGTATATATCAAAGTGCAATGTATGTCATCAAGTGAAAGATGAGAGGTAGAAGTATAAGGGGATTATTCAACCATTACCCATCCCAGCATGGAAATGGGAAAACATCACCTAGAAATTGGTCACCAGAAATCCAAATACATCCAAAGGAATCAATTCTATCTTGGTTGTTGTGGACTGTCATACAAATACTTCAAACTTCATTGTAATTATAGAGGATTTCTTATTGGATCAACTGGAAAGAATATATATCAGAGAAGTGGTAAGGCTGAATGGGTACCACAATCTATTGTATCTGATTGAGATCTTAGATTTACCTCTATGTTCTGGAAGAGTCTTCAACATACTCTGAATACTTAGCTGAATTTCAGTATGACTTATCATCCTCAAACTGAAGGCCAATTTGAGCATACTATCCAAACACTCAAGGACATGTTGAGATCATTCTCAATGGACATAAAAGGATGATGGGATCAACATGTTCCTCTCTTTGAGTTCTCTCCCAATTACAGTTTCCACTCAAGCAACTAAATGGATCCTTATGAATCCCTTTATAGGAAGAGGTGTAGAGAACTGACATGTTGGGATGAAGATTGGTATAGAAAAAACCTAGGTCTATAAATGTTCGAATAAATGGTAGTGAAGGTCAAGACCATATAGCATCACATTAATGATTCTCAGAGTCGAAAAAAGATTTATGCTGAAAATTATCAATGAGAACAAGAGTTTGATGTCAAAGACATGGTATTACTCCTCATTCACCATGTAAGAGAGTTATGATATTTTGGAAGAAGGGAAATCATAGTCTGTGGTACATTATACATTATGAGAACCTTGATCTCATTGGAGCCATGGCCTATTGACAACACTCCCACCAAACCAATCAATAGTACATGATGTATTCCATGTATCAGTCTTGAGGAAGTAAATACCTTACCCATCACAAGTACTCAATCCATAGGTGGTACCATTGGAGATTGATCTATCTTATGAAGAGATTCTGGTGAAGATCTTAGATCATAGTGAAAAAGTTCTTTGAAAAATGACAATTCCACTCGAAGGATGTGATGAAGAAGAGTTACCCACATCTATTTTAGTATCGAAAAAGGAACTTTTGAAGGTGAAATTTATTAAGGGTGGATGATTGTAACGACCCAACCTTTTATTAATGAATATTAATCTTGACCGAATTTAATTTATTATTATGTAAAATGGTTATATGAAATTTTTGGTTTTAGGATTTTGGATTTCAAAATACTATTAATAATTATTACTATTTCTAATATAGCCATTGAACAATGATCAGATGATTAGTATAAATATAGGTCTTTAACAAATCCAGTTTACTCAGAAAAAGGAAGCAATTCCCTCATCTAATAAAATTACTTCGTACGAAGACAATTTGTCGGATCTCAAAAAGGAGGTGGAGCCATTTGGATTCACACTTGAATAATACCAAGTTGAGCTTCAAGACATTAAGCTCAAAAGGAACTGCCTACGGGATAGTTGATAGAGATTACCACCTGAGCGATGTTATCCAAGCCACCCCAAGAGTCTCTCACCATCGTACACCTTACTCTTCAGTCATATGTGGGTGTTATAAGGGCTTATATATCAAGAAACTAGAACTATTACTATGAGAATTTTTTTATAGAATTAATAATAGACATTCATTTTATTGTTGTTACTTTGTAAATATTTTTTAATGCACAAATAGTATTTTATTGAATATTTAATTAGGAAATATATTTTGATGAATTAATGGACTTATTAATTAAATAATAAATTAATAAAATATTATTAGTAAATTAATTTATATTAAATATAAATGATCATATAATTTTTATGAATACAATTGTGATTTTTATTAAGCTTTGAAATCATTTTTTTTCTCAAAACCCAAGAATTTTCGATAAATATCTTTTTTTATCCTAAAAATAAAATTTCACATATTTTAAATTTTTTTAGATAAAATGATTATTTTTTTAATTACGACATTGAAATTATAAAATGGAGAATTTTTCATAATGTTCTAAGACAGTCGAATTTTTGGGTAAAAAAATAAATACCATTTAAATATATATTCTGTTTTATGACATCATATTCATCCAATAGTGACGTAATAAAATACAATAAACATTATTTTCGACCAATATATGTTTTTCATTTAAAATAATTTTATTATAGATTGGTTTTATTTATTTTAAAAAGGTTTAGTGGACACATCAATACTTATAAAACATTTTATCTTTTTTAATTGATTTTCTTGAGAGTGTGAGTCACCTCCACATAAAAAAGCCTAATATTTTAAAAAATTAATCCATTTTCCTAATTAAATAATGTTTTCCACTCATATTTTGAATGAATCATGGGTTGGTGTTCAGTTGTCATTAGATTAAAGTGTGGTGCCCAAAACCTAAATAATAATGAATTCCCTCTCTTTTCCTTTATAAACCCACCCATGTTCCAAATTCCTCTTCACTCAATGTATTTGGAGCTCAACCAACCATTTACATATTCTCTCGATAATACTACAAAGGCACCCCAAAATCCCTATATCCTCTATCACGCATCTCCCATGACTTTAGGATCACACTTCCATGTAAGGGATTTCATCATTTCTCATTTTTATCTAAATTTAATAATATTGTTATACCATTTTTATTTCAATTAAAAATATTGGGGTATGATTTCACACCACCCCCATACTGCCCTTATTTTTTTGAATGATCAGAGACCCCTGTATCTCTCATTAATATCATTATGTACACCTGTTACCATGACGAAATTCTTTAATGGATTTTTCTCTTCTCATTTATATTCAAGAAATTATTTTGTAATATGAATCTAAAATCCATTAAATATTTTGGGACATGTATCTATATGACCCCCTTACTATCAATTTAATGTAATTATAATGACATGCCCATTTCTCACTCATCAACCATTTTTATGAGTTCGTTTGTCATGTCGTTATGCTACCGAAATTGAACTGTGATTTTCCAAGCCAAAGTCATTATGTAGTGAATACCATGCCCATTTATCAATCAAGGGTATTCACTGTTATGCATATTTATATATTGATATTAGAGTTTCATGTATTAATTAAACATTAGTTTATCATTGAATAAATAATAATGTTTAATAAATCTGTGTTATATGATCCATGTGGCACACTTATGCATGAAATGAAATGATTAAGAAGTGTGTGTCTTGATAGCACACTAGTGCATTGGGTAAAGATTAGTATCATGACACATATAGTGAAAAGAGGGTTTACTCATTCTAATTCAAGTGAAATGTGGGTTTACTCATGATTTGTGTGAAATTATCCTCGTCTCATGCTATTACCATGTTAAATGTTGTTTCCCCTTTTCTAGGTTATGATAATCATGCTATATCATGCCTTTATGTCCATATTTCTCTTATTCACCATTGATGTTCCTATTTCCAAAGATTTAATGTATTATTATTTTTATTCCATGTTTATTACCTTAATGGGATTTATAGATCCCTACTTTCTTATGAGTGTCCTCGGTTTATCCCAAGCAGTGATAAGTACGAAGGAATGTGTGTGGTAATGTAAAAGATGTTTTCAATAATGACATGTGTTTCATGTTTTAAGTTGTTATGTAATAATCCTAATCCCCAAAGACATTATCACTCTTGATATTCTATGTTGTAATAAGTGAGTATTTAATGTAATAAATTATTTTTATGTCTGATTTAGAGAGCAGGGTTTTCATATCCATGTTCATGTATTCACTTCCAACCAATGTTCCCCAATGCAGAAAACTATTTATAAGTTACTTTGGTTAACAGTTTTTTTCTAAATTTCAGTTTTTAAAGGAAGATCTATTATTAATTATTATGATGTTGGTTTCTATGAATGTTATATTCATGTATTAAACCATTGATAACCCATATGAATTTCAAGGGATAAATTCATTTTAAGTGGTGTATAATGTAACACCCTGATATTTTTTTATATATATTTTTGAATTAATGTAATTTTCTTGATATTTTTCAATTCATGAAACACTGAAAATAGTTTTTTATATAAAATCACTAAATTTGGATAGTGTTATGTGAAACACCTAGTAAATCATGCACTACATGAAACATAATGATTAGCTTACTCAACACTAGAAATTGAGGTTATCTTATATTGCATGCAAGACTGACTTTCCTTGATGAATTTCATAACATGCATGACTGAGTTTTATTAAAAAACAATATATTACTATAAATATTTTTATTTACTATAGTAAGATATAATCCATTAATTATATTTGAAATTTTGAATAGTATTAACTACCATTTGAAATATATTTTTAAATTAATAGGTTAAAAATTAATTAGAAATTGATATAATAATGAATTGAATATAAATGGAATTTTTTCATAAAAACTAATTTTACACTCACAAAAGAATTTAATACTAATAAACTAAATAAATTATTATTTTTGAATTATATTAACAAAATATTTATTTTATATATTCCGTAAAATATTTTTTTAGAATCATAAAATATATTTTATAAGTATAAAATAAGAACAAACTCAATGTTACACATAAGAATCTATTTTTCTATAAAAGCCGTATTACAACCTTTAATTGGAGAATTAATTTTAAATATAAATTTTGGAAATTTTATAAATTTTATATGTCATTATACACTTCAGTGATGAAATAAAAATATAAAATTTAGGTTACGGTTAATTTTTGGTAATTTTATGTGAAGTTTTATTTTTTGATGAATAGTGAGAAATAATGAATTTTAAATCATAAATGATTTTTCATATCATTTATTTGTAAGGATAAATTATATGTACAATTGGTTTTAAAGTCTATGTACATCAATTATACATAAAATAATACAATTTGTCTCATTTTTTTTATTCAAATTTGAAATTAGAGATTAAAACGAAGAAACCTTTTGAACATTTTTACATTAAAAGCCCACTTTTCCTATGAACTTACAAGTTTAATTTTAAAATATTTCTTCCACATATATGATTTTAATATGAAAACATGGATTCAATATTTGGAATAATAAAAATATATAATGTATTATAATGTCAAATCAGGTATTTTGTTCTAAAAAAATATCAATGATTGTAATTAAAATAAAATTCAACAATTAATTGAAAAAATAGATTAACAATGGACTGAAACATAAAGTTTAGTGCCAAAATTACCTAGAAACCTGTCCAAAATAAAATTAATTTTTATATTTCGAACCTATAACCCCCTTTAAATTTTTTTTTCTAATATTGGATCCACATTACTTGTGAAAAATATTTTTTGAATTCCCTTTTTCAAAATTTACATGAATGTAACTTCTCCTCCACAATAAAAGGCACTCAACCCTCCCCATTATTCACACCACTAAATCCATTTTTATCACCCAATAAATAATCAAATAAGATCCCAAAATCACACCATTTATAATATAATCCTACATTTTTTCATAAATCCATGAAAGAAATATTTTTAGTGCAAACCAAGAAGAGTTACACAAAGAACAAGTAACATCCTTCTTCAATCTCTTTTGTTTTATTTTCATTAATAAACTCAAAAAATATTTTTACTACATGATTATATAATAAAATAAGCATCCCAAATATAATTATATTATTTTATTCTAAGGGTTGAACCTAAACTTACACAAACATCCATATAATGTGTAACAAATATATCGTTCTTGTGTACAGAAAACTACCGCCTCAAGAAATGATGTTGTTTTTTTTCCTTTACCACCTATATTGTTTGGGAATTATGATGAAAACTATATTTTTATAACATATATATGTTATATATATGATATATTTATTCACATTTAATTATAATATAATACATAACATCATGATTTCTATTTTTTGTAATTACCATAATTTTGTATGGGGATGTGTGGACTACCAGATCTACAAAGCGATGAGATTTATCCACACTCTACATGGAATGTATTAAGGATGTGTTTTGTTACACCCCAATAATTTTTTTTATAATTTTAGATACATTAAGTTATAAATATTAAAAATATTATTTTTAATTAATTACACTTATATTTCAGATTTACAGCTTTGAAATAATTTTTTTTTAAAAATTTTTGAAATTTTTTTGAGTAAAAGAATATTTTAATATGAATATGTGTATTTGAATATCAAAAAATTTATTTATATCTATAGATTCTAATATATATATATATATATGTTGAATATTATAATTATAATTTATAAATACTAATTTTTTATTAATATATTCATTATTGATATGAGACCCCATGATTTTGTGGAATATTGTTCTCAAAGAATATAAATTCATTTGATATATTATATGCACAAAAAACAGTCACTATGAATAAAAAAAGTGTTATAATATATCCAATGAATATAAATTTTTGGCCTCTATTTTTTTAATTTTGAAAAAAAAATATACACGGTGGAATCCATTATGTTATTTTGAGTACGACATGATCAACTTAATTTTTGGTGAATGGTAACTTACCCTTATGAATAGGAACATACCCTTATGAATAGTAATTTGACCAATGGATCAGTAAACTCTCTTAATAATTTATTAATAAATTTTTTCTACTATCATTTCTATTTTCAATTTATATTTTTTAAAAATTATTACATATTTGATAAATTTATTTTTGAGGTAAAAATTATACATATGAGAGAGATTTAAGTTATTTTATTAGATTATGCTTTTTATTAATACTTATAATAATCAAATAGTATTATAAAAAACTCTTATTTAACAATAAATAATAAAATATTTTTTATTTTTTATGTGTGGAAAATTTTGCTATGCATTTTATTATGGATTTATGGTCAACTATTATTTTTAATAAATAAGTATTTTCATAAAAAAGTAAACAATTTCATATTTAGAGAATTATTATAATCATTAGTTTTTTTAGTGATTAGTATTTTTTTTCAGTTTTCTGTATGTTTAATGATTTCTTTAATGAAGTAATAATGATGTAATAATTATGGTAGAAAATTGAGTAAAAAAATCTAATATGAGGTGTCCACAGTTTCCAAAACCATGGGCAAATACCATGGTAAATCACATGGTTTTTCAAATACCACAAATGAGGTGTCATTGGAAATTAATAAAAACATCCTCATTTTTACTGTAAATACATAACCATTACTTCATTTTATATCATTCCAAATTCATAATCCTTGAATATATGGTATTTTTGTCCCTCAAGAAGTCATACCATGTTGTCCGAAATTCCCCTTGGTCCTAACCATCATGTTTTAGGAGTTACTCTATAATGTAAGGGAATCTACATCCCTTCACTTTTTCAAGACGTCCTTTTATGTTATTTTTTTAATTTCCATAGTCTTATGTTGGGATATGTCATTACCTACACCCTTACTAGACATATTACATAATAAATGATCAGAGACTCATTTTTCTATCATAATCATATTTTTTAAGGTTTAAGTTACTTTACTATGCTGTCGAATTTCAATAATGGATTTCTCAACATCTCTTTTTATTTCGAGTGATTTTCTTTTCTTTTTCTTTCCCCACCTCCTTTAGTAAAAATGTTATGAAAAATAAAATACATATAATGTAATGTAATTTTTTTATAGTAATGAGATAATTCATCGTCATCTATACTTTCACCTTCTTTCATAATTGAAATGAAATCACCCCCTGAGATGTGTTAATTTATCACATTCATGGATGAATGGTTTTCAATTTCTATTACCATATTTAATTATGGTCATGAAACCATTTGTATGGTTTAAATAAAAAATAATATATGTATTGTAACTTATTTAAGGCTGTGTAATATTTTTTTACACATGATATAAATTTGTAAATCAAAATGAGTTTGTTGTGATTAAAACCCACCATTTAACCCAAACAATTATCATTAATGTTTTATATAATTATTCATCTTCAATACCAATATACAAATGAATTTTACAAAAATTTAATATTGTGTATGTTAAAAAATAGACAACAAATTCTATCCTGGACAGCCATTCTCATCTCACATGCTTATCCTTACCTGAATATCAGTAAACCAGTCATGAATTCCAAGGAAGAAAGTGCTCTCAAACAATAAAATTAAACCTCTTAAACCCATAATGATAGCCACAAATTAACTTAGTAAGGATATAAAAAATAAATTAAATATAGAATAGGTTATGGAAATATTATTTAATAAATTTTATTTGGCAATCCAGGAAAATAATATCTAGTGACGAACACCATCGAACTTAAGGTAACAGTTTTCTACCCGAACCACCATTTTCATTCGGGTTAATCTTATTTTATTAATAACTCTATTATATTATTATTTATTCACATTTAATAAAAATAAAATCTGATTCAATTTTCTATATATTTTTACCAACCATAATCCTACATTATTTTATGGGGAGTTACATGTTTCAAAAGGATCTTTCAAAAAATATTCACGATAAACAAGCCCCACTCAAGGAAAAATATTGAATTCATACATATTTTAAAGTGAACTATATAATCTATTTTAAGCCATAATTTATTTAAAATGTAAAATTTTATGATTATAAACTTTTTTGGTTCATTTTTTATTAATGTAAACAACCCCTTCAACATTAAAATCCATTTAATATTTTCCTAAATCTGCATTAAAATGTTTTTCTTATAAAGATTCTTTAAAAGATATTTTTACATAATCCCTCATCATTGGGACTTCAATTATTCCTCAAATATAATTTCAATGTTATTTCCCCTTTTTTGGGATAAACATGTCTATAAATTTCATTTCATGAAAAGTAATAATTAGTTTCCAAAAGAACTGTTATTTCCAATGTAAAAAAGTATTTTTCTAATATCACATTAACATTAATGATATATATGCATTTTTCACCACGTTTTCCTTACATGAGGTGTATTTACTACTTTTTGGTATATAATATCAAGATTATCATTATTCTCGTGATACTCTAAGGGATTTTTGTTGGATTTTTTAAAGGTGGTATGTGACACTTTAAACATTTTTAGGATTATTTTCTCTAGAAAATTTATACGGTATCATTTAAAAGTATCTTCATTTATGTAAAAAACATTGATAAATCATGTAATTCATTGAGGTTTATCTCTTATTATATCATCTAAAATATTCTGTTGAAGGGTTTAAAATTAGTTTGACTATGGATGTTCTATATTTAAACCACTCAATAATTACTCTGAATGGTTACTGTTTATATTTATTGATTTTGGAAAAGTATTTACTTTTATTAAGTTATTTTCAATATGAATATATATACTGATTATTTAAACAAATTTATATGAAGAATATATATTGTATTAATGTGACCGGTGGAACCTATGATATCCTATTTATGCATAGGTAGGTCTCATGAGACAAACTATGGTCTTGTTTTTTAGATTCCATGTAATCGATAATGACACATCCATGGGTGTCACATGATTAGGGTTGACTTGTTTTTTAGATTCCATGTAATCAAGATATCATATTTGGAGGAATTTTCATGACATGGATTACATTTCTTGAGGACTTTGTGTTTATTGTATGGAATATCAAGAAGAATTTGTCGAACTTGGATGACATGTCTATGTTCGGCCGCATAACATTCCCGACATGTCTGCATGTTATTGCATTATACAGATAGCTCATGAAAAGTTCATAATTCATTCACATGAGAATTATCATATCTATATTTGTATAAGGCTTATGTATTTTTTATCCTTTATTTCAAGAATTTATCAATGATTCTATGCATTGTCATTTTGGGACATCATAGGACCCAACCAACATTTATAAAATCCTTCACGAAATCTGGAAGATGCTTCAAAAGTACTGTAAATGATAGACATGGTGTACATTAAATGAATATATTTATATATATATATTCCATGTAAACCCTTATGAAAATATCATAGTTTTACCTTATGAAGAACCTTGCAATTGGGGGTATTTCTTCTCTGATAAGTCCTCTCTCGCTTCTGTGATCCAGTGCTTCTCCTTTATGCGTCTCTATGTGTTTTTTTCAGGGGGACTTAGTGGCCCTTCCACCCCAGATATATAATTCATTTCATGGATCATATATTAGCGATATTATATTAAGTTAGCCGAGTGGGCATCACATCACATGCTTCAAATTATCAAACATTGGGTCATCTATGAAAACATCTCCATGTCACATGATAAAAAGTGACTTTGAGATTACTTCATCATCACCATATTTATTTTCCCTGTGAAATTTGATATATATTTTTCAATATTAAAAAAACATATAAAACCGCCTTATCATGATTGGTTTGATATTTTTTGTAGTATTCATGAGATCATGGTGGTAGTTGAATTGGCATATGTGTGACTGAGTGAGGATTATTTGGGGTTGTTAAAAATATGATGATGGCTTGTCAAAGGCCCTTAATGAGAAAGACATAGCATGAAAATATGACTTCATGGAATCTATTATGACCACACAAGGTGGACAACCAATGTAGAGACCCGTATCTTGACGTACATTGACATTACATTACTTTTGCGGAATACTTAGTACATTAAAGAAACACACACACAAGGACCATAATAGTTTAGTGTCTTTGGAAACTCGGACTATAATCTTCTAATCGTGGTGAAAGATCTTCAAAATCTCCCATAAAGATCTTCCTTTTTTTTAACCTAAAACCTATCTTTATATCCTGGGGAAAAGAAAACATAAAAGGGTGAGCTCAAATTCTCAGTAAGGGTAAACAAAATAAATATCAATCACATCATATTCATAAGAACATAACATTTTGGAAATCATAACCTGCAAAAGAGAGCATAATTTCATATTCATGGGATAAATCATGGCAGTGAAAAAGTAATCCCAATAATCATAACATAAAACATGAAACTTTGTGGCATACACACATAATCATAGATAATCATTTCTTGTTAGTCAAGACTAATTGCCAAGACTATCTTAGTGGACAAAGTCCCTTTCTGAATCGAGTAACCCTCGTTTCAGTCCTGTTTCACTGAACCGGTATAACCTACCGTTCCAGCCCTGTCTATATCATGTGATATAAAATCTTTACCCAATGCATTGGAGGGAGATATAGGTCCCACCCATCTTATAATGAATCCTTTCTTATGTGTGCCACATAATCATAAATCATACATCATCGCATAACACATGTAACAAAAATGGGATTCTTGAAACATCATGACATCATAAAACAAATCATATAAGGAAAATGACTTCATAAAAATAATTCCCTCACAACATAATCAAATCAATGTGATTAAAGGGATAAAAACAGAACCCTTTATTATCTTAGATGGAAAATAATTTTGATAAAACACTTGAACTCCATTCTTGAGAAAATATACTTTCTTTTTCAAAAACACTTTTCTTTTATTAACATGTCATACAATTATAAACTAAAAGAAGTTGATTAAAAATAAACTTGAAAACTTGTAAAGGAAGCTTCTTGGAAATAATGTTTTAAAAATCCATTCATTCCGTATAAGTAAAAAAAAATTCTTCGTACTTTTGTCGGAAAAGTCAAAAAGTACCTCGTACGAAAAAAACGACAAAAGTTTCCTTTCATATCTTTTACTAAAAACTCAATGAAGGGTAAAATTGGATATAAACTATTGTAGAAGGATGGAAATAATATTACATATTGAGGTAACATGGATGTGGATGATAAAATACACCCCAGTAATTACCAAAGTAAAAACAATCTCGGATAAAAGTGAGATTGTGATATTTTCCCTTACCTTAGGTCCGATTTTCTTTGTACGTGTCCGAAGCTCCTGTATAATGGTTTAAATAATGTCATTGACTTATTAAAGAATCATATTCATTGTTATTATATCATATATGGTTCACTTATGACATTATATTACCCGTTCTTTTGTAAATTCCATGTTAAAGAAGCGTTTTGGGTAAAATCGTTTCTTTTATCGTAGGTGTTTTGACTTGTTGTTATTGACATTATTATTACTTATATCATGATTTACTTACTTCCAGAATATAAAATATGATTTATATATCATATATATTCAGTATATATATATATATATAATAGATAGATAAATGAAATGAAAAACACCGTTCATGGAGACGGTAGTCCGTACGTACGCATGAACGCTGGTTTCCTTTCCCTATTGTCTTGAATGGAAGTAAGTAGATGAGATATATATATATATACATAAATACAGTAGCTTTATAATGTCATATATTTCATTATTATTTCTTATATATACTTTATAATCATTCTTAAATGGTTAACATGGAGAATGAATCTCATCGCGTCGTGGAGACGGTAGTCCGTACGTACGCACGAGCGATGATATCATTTCCATAAATATTGAATTGAATTGGAGTGGATTATACAATATATCAGAATCAATATGATGTTTTAATAACTATTTATAGTTATTCTTTACACCATTATACACATCCATGTAAGGTGGTGGTGGAAAATAGATTACACCACGGCGTGGAGACGGTATTCCGTACGTACGCACGCGCGGTGATTTATTTTTCCGTAGGATAGATAGATGGTGAAATATGGCTGTTTCATACTTATAATAACATATCAGTGAATGAGTGATACTGATGTTATTACATCATAATGAAACAACCTAAGAAGAAGAAGTGGAAGAAGAAATAAAGATGAAAGAATTGGTAACGGTAATTACCTCTTCTTTGAAGCGCCTTTTGGACACCTCCTCTTAGGGAACTAAAATTGGTCTTTGAGGAAGACCATAACCTCTAGGATGTTTCTAGGGAAGTGGAGAAGAGATTTTGGCAGGGGTTGGCCGAGCTTTAGTGCTCAAATTGGTGTGAGGAGGAGGGGGAGGAGGTGCCCTTTTATAAGGGAGGAGAGGGGCACCTTAGGAATATCTCAAAATATTATTTTATATTAAAGTCAAAATCGGTTTATAATGGTTCCAAAGGGTCTTATTTCGAAGCTAAAGTGGGGATGGGTCGAAATCCTATCAACCAAAAGGATTTAGACAAGTTTAGGGTATTATTTTAACCTTATCAATTAGATTTAACTCTAAGTTAATTAATTTAACTTTTACCGTGTCTTTTTGTTTTCTTTCACTATATGGTTAATACACTTACTATAACATGCCAAACGAACCCCAAATTGTTTATTATTAATATATATATCCTTATCTAAGTCATTTGGCCGAACCTTAGATTTTTAGGAATAAAATAAAAATTAATAATATAATATTTGATTTAAAAACTATTTTGTGTCAATTTTGACACTATTTGATATATGATTTTTGTGAAAGTCATAACAGAATTATATGTTCGAACCAAGTTGATTAAATCAACAATAATATATCATAGTAACCTATAAAATTAGTGGAATTCATAAAAAGTCTCAAATTACATTCATTTGAGTATTTATAACATCAATTGTGTTAATATTTCCTTAAAAGGATAATTACTGCATCATCGTTGTGTCATAAATAAATTAATTTATTTAAAGTCTAAAAATTATAAATAAAATTTCATTATGTAGTAAATCTTTTTAGATTTCTAATAAATATTTATAGTCGAATTTATCTTATGTATAACCCCATATTAAAAATGTTTTAGTTATTAAACTTTGATTTTAATTATTTTATCTATTCATTAAATAATATAATATTAAATGTCATAATCTAATCCAAGTGGACCTAAATGGTCATATTATATTCATAAGGTTGTTGTTGGTCGAATTACACTTATCCAATAGAATTAGGACATGTGTTAGGGTAATAGTAATATCATATTTACCCTTAGTTACCCTATTTACTATTAACCGTGGTAAAAAAAGTAAAAAGTTACTATTCACCAAAAATTATTTTCATCTCATTGAACCAAATTTTACTTACTGACATCAACCGTGTCTCTCGGATTTTTGAAATTCCATTCACAGAAGCGGTAAAATTAAGATTTATGAAGAAAATAATTTTTTTAACTACCACTTAGTAGTTTCACTATTCATCAAAAATTGATGTTTTTCAGAATAATGCCAAAATTTCATCCTAAGCTATATTTCATATTCCGAATTCAAAAATGAAGTCTATTTTACCAAATTCATAGCATAGAATTTGCATTAATTAATTTTATAATTAAATCCCGCTGTTAAAACAAATAGCGTGTTTTTAAGAAACAATATCTATCAAAATATTGACACTTGTTTATGTCTAGTTTAAATGTTAAATTACATCCAATGACCAACATTGTATTAAATTGTAAAAATATATTCTAAATATACTTTAAAACTACTCAAATTAATAATTTATTACTATTAATTATTTCGATCAAAAAAGTTGTTTTTTAATTATAATTTAGTAATTTTCACTATTCATCAGAATATGAAAGTTATCCGAAAAGTACCAAAATTTCACTATAGGCTAAATTCGATACTCCGAATCCAAAAATAATGTTCATTTTGAAAATTAAGATTTACAGAGTTTTAAAAAGTGGTTATTACTATTCATAATGGCTAGTTTTAATAATATTTTAATAGCATATCGTTGTTTAGTGAAACTCGGTATTGCGTATTACACACGCTATCGAGGAAGGTCGTGATTGCATGTAATGCAAGGCAAGTCAAAGATACGTGTTGTGCAAGCTCCTTTTGGTGTAGCGTACAACACAAGACTTTAATAAAATTAAAAAGAATATTTTTTTATAAAATCTTGGGTTGTTACATTCTACCCCCCTTAAAATGAATTTCGCCCTCGAAATTCGTCGGGGTTATAAATGGTTTACTATTCAAAAGTTTCTTTAATAGAAACCCACATCGTAAAAAGGAATATCAAAACCAATATTTAAAAACAAAAGTATGAAACGTAACGGTTACCCAAATAAACTAATCATTGGGTTTCCACATAGGTGAAAATATGGATATGGAAGAGAAATCTAACCATCATGTTCTGATGGAGAGTGGTAGAGAACATGGCTATGGAAAATCCAGTAATCACAAATCCATAGATTTGTGATGATATAAGGTACCATCTGATTCATCAGGTATAAGATCACTAGGACAACATTTTTGGTTTTCAAGATCATTTCCCTAAAGTTGAAAATTTGAATTAGAATAAATACTTACTTTATTTTGGTACAATCTCACTGTTGTTCGTGCCTTGAACAATTTCCACTTCATCTCTTAAATAAATGAAGTTGAATTTGTTATTCATGAAGTGTTAGCAGATCATGTGATAGAATGACGGGTCATTCCATCTGTCTCAAACAAAAGGTTAGAAAAAATTATATACATAAGTCGATCTATAGTGAGATTAATCATATATGGTTCCTAAAATGGACTTATACTTCATATATCATACTGCATAATATAATAAAACTAGTTTCTACTAAACAGGGACTTCCTGTAGGTCAGTGGTAGGCGATAAAGGCCAGTCGCACTTCGGTTGTGGGTTCGATTCCCACAGCCTTGTTCGAAGCGATGGGCTGTCGCCCGTCCTGCAGGTTGTCCTTTTTCTAAAACTATATTACTATAACATCCCATAAATAATATCGAAAAAACTTCTATCCTTAATCAATACTAACTTATGTCCAACATAATCCATTCCAATCTTTAGTCCTATCCATAATACTGCAGTCCATTCTCATAACATAGTGAAAACGATTACCAGAGATTTAATACCATCGTTGATCCCCATATATCATAAGATATATCTTGTTGGACACATTCCAAACATTCAAAGGCCTTAATCTTGTACTCTCTTGAATACCCATTGAACCTTAGTGAAAACTTGAATGCAGTTAAAATTTAACACTTTCCACATACCAAAATCCTCAAAATTCTATATACTCAAACCATGATATCACATAGTCCTTATATCAATCATGAGCTCATGAATACTGTTAAACATTTCATTTTCTCGTTTTCCCTTCATTATGCGCATAATATCTCAATCACTTTGAATACCACATTAGACCAATACATAAATATTCCAATATTCCATGATACAACATTATTTTGGAATCCCATTACATAAAAACTTAATCATTCCACCACGTCGTTGTCATATTCAACATTGCCAATAGTGATCGCATGTGACTTCCCTTTGTCCTTTGCCTTAAGAGGATGCTCATGTCGATCATCACTAACCCTTGGATAAGGGCATTTATTGGCATAATGTCCCATCTCCTTGCACTTGAAGCATTGAAGTGTTGGTTGTACGTTCTCTGCAGTGTTTGCTTTATTCACTTCATTAGAATCCCTTTTTCCATTACTTCGACACTCAGCTGCTTGATGACCTTCTTTTCCACACTTAAAACATTTTCTAGTCCCTTTAAGACAATCTCCACCATGCTTCTTTCCACACTTTGTGCATAAGGAAACATTCATCTTCTTTTCACCATTATTCTGAGATTTCTCCTTGAACTCCATCTTTCGTTTCTTGTCAAAACCATGAGATGGATATGTAACACCAACTTCCATTTCTACCTTGATAGCACAACGCACAATTTCTTCATAGATACTGAAGTCTCTTATAGCTAATGCCCTTCTAAGACTTGGTTTTAAGCCACTGAAAAATCGATCAACTTTACTTTCAGGTTGAATGATAATACCAGAAGTGTACCTTGCAAGTCTTGTAAAATTCGCTTCGTATATACCAACAGATTCATCATCCTTTTGCTTTAGTTCAAGAAACTCCTTCTCCATCTTCGTTCGAAGAATACGAGGGAAGTACTTACTGAAAAACAAGTTCTTGAGCTCGTCCCATTCCATGGAATCAATTTCATCTCTTTGCCTCGTATTCTTGATAAGATTCCACCATTGATCAGCTTCACCTTCCAAAAGATATACTGCTAAGATGACTTTATCATGTTCAGAACATTGAAGAACTGAAAATATCTTTTCAGTATTACTAATCCATTGTTCAGCAACTAATGGATCAGTAGACCCATTGAAAGAAGGCGGACGCTACCTCATGAAGGATTCAACAGAATGTTGCTCCTTCCTTTTCTCGTTTGGAAGTCCTTCATGATTCATAGCTTGAGAAAGTTGTGTGAGCATGGCTACAAGATTTTGCATTCCAGCTCCCATATCGTTCGGTTGCTCAGGGGGACAATCATTGCATTGTCCATTGCATTGATCAACACGGTTCCTTCGGGTTCCAGCCATCGTCTAAAACCCCAAAAGAATAGTATGAGAGGAAAAATCATGCTAGGGAAAACAACATATTAAAGGGGTAGTACCCTCAATATCTAACATCTTAGGTTAAATTCTAAGATCGTTAGAGCAATTCTAGGACTATAATCTATACGTATACTTAACCTTAGTGGCATCCCTAGACATACCTTAGAAATATCTCTAGGGATCTCACTAACATTTTCGCATCCTAGTTTCCAAAGGTTGACTAAACCTTTCCTCTGATACCAACTGTAGAGACCCGTATCATGACGTACATTGACATTACATTACTTTTGCCGAATACTTAGTACATTAAAGAAACACACACACAAGTACCGTAATAGTTTAGTGTCTTTGGAAACTCGGACTATAATCTTCTAATCATGGTGAAAGATCTTCAAAATCTCCCATAAAGATCTTCCTTTTTTTTTACCTAAAACCTTTATTTATATCCTTGGGAAAAGAAAACATAAAAGGGTGAGCTCAAATGCTCAGTAAGGGTAAACAAAATAAATATCAATCACATCATATTCATAAGAACATAACATTTTGGAAATCATAACCTGCAAAAGAGAGCATAATTTCATAATCATGGGATAAATCATGGCAGTGAAAAATTAATCCCAATAATCATAACTTAAAACATGAAACTTTGTGGCATACACACATAATCATAGATAATCATTTCTTGTTAGTCAAGACTAATTGCCAAGACTATCTTAATGGACAAAGTCCCTTTCTGAATCGAGTAACCCTCGTTTCAGTCCTGTTTCACTGAACCGGTATAACCTACCGTTCCAGCCCTGTCTATCTCATGAGATATAAAATCTTTACCCAATGCATTGGAGGGAGATATAGGTCCCACCCATCTTATAATTAATCCTTTCTTATGTGTGCCACATAATCATAAATCATACATCATCGCATAACACATGTAACAAAAATGGGATTCTTGAAACATCATGACATCATAAAACAAATCATATAAGGAAAATGACTTCATAAAAATAATTCACTCACAACATAATCAAATCAATGTGATTAAAGGGATAAAAACAGAACCCTTTATTATCTTAGATGGAAAATAATTTTGATAAAACACTTGAACTCCATTCTTGATGAAAATATCCTTTCTTTTTCAAAAACACTTTTCTTTTATTAACATGTCATACAATTATAAACTAAAAGAAGTTGATTAAAAATAAACTTGAAAACTTGTAAAGGAAGATTCTTGGAAATAATGTTTTAAAAATCCATTCATGCCGTATAAGTTAAAAAAAACATTCTTCGTACTTTTGTCGGAAAAGTCAAAAAGTACCTCGTACGAAAAAAACGACAAAAGATTCCTTTCATATCTTTTACTAAAAACTCAATGAAGGGTAAAATTGGATATAAACTATTGTAGAAGGATGGAAATAATATTACATATTGAGGTAACATGGATGTGGATGATAAAATACACCCCAGTAATTACCAAAGTAAAAACAATCTCGGATAAAAGTGAGATTGTGATATTTTCCCTTACCTTAGGTCCGATTTGCTTTGTACGTGTCCGAAGCTCCTGTATAATGGTTTAAATAATGTCATTGACTTATTAAAGAATCATATTCATTGTTATGATATCATATATGGTTCACTTATGACATTATATTACCCGTTCTTTTGTAAATTCCATGTTAAAGAAGCGTTTTGGGTAAAATCGTTTCTTTTATCGTAGGTGTTTTGACTTGTTGTTATTGATATTATTATTACATATATCATGATTTACTTACTTCCAGAATATCAAATATGATTTATATATCATATATATTCAGTATATATATATATATATATTAGATAGATAAATGAAATGAAAAACACCGTTCATGGAGACGGTAGTCCGTACGAACGCATGAACACTATTTTCCTTTCCCTATTGTCTTGAATGGAAGTAAGTAGATGAAATATATATATACATAAATCCAGTATCTTTATAATGTCATATATTTCATTATTATTTCTTATATATACTTTATAATCATTCTTAAATGGTTAACATGGAGAATGAATCTCATCGCGTCGTGGAGACGGTAGTCCGTACGTACGCACGAGCGATGATATCATTTCCATAAATATTGAATTGAATTGGAGTGGATTATACAATATATCAGAATCAATATGATGTTTTAATAACTATGTATAGTTATTCTTTACACCATTATACCCATCCATGTAAGGTGGTGGTGGAAAATAGATTACACCACGGCGTGGAGACGGTATTCCGTACGTACGCACGCGCGGTGATTTATTTTTCCGTAGGATAGATAGATCGTGAAATATGGTTGTTTCATACTTATAATAACATATCAGTGTATGAGTGATACTGATGTTATTACTTCATAATGAAACAACCTAAGAAGAAGAAGTGGAAGAAGAAATAAAGATGAAAGAATTGGTAACGGTAATTACCTCTTCTTTGAAGCGCCTTTTGGAGACCTCCTCTTAGGGAACTAAAATTGGTCTTTGAGGAAGACCAGAACCTCTAGGATGTTGATAGGGAAGTGGAGAAGAGATTTTGGAAGGGGTTGGCCGAGCTTGAGTGCTGAAATTGGTGTGAGGAGGAGGGGGAGGAGGTTCCCTTTTATAAGGGAGGAGTGGGGCACCTTAGGAATATGTCAAAATATTATTTTATATTAAAGTCAAAATCGGTTAATAATGGTTCCAAAGGGTCTTATTTCGAAGCTAAAGTGGGGATGGGTCGAAATCCTATCAACCAATAGGATTTAGACAAGTTTAGGGTATTATTTTAACCTTATCAATTAGATTTAACTCTAAGTTAATTAATTTAACTTTTACCGTGTCTTTTTGTTTTCTTTCACTATATGGTTAATACACTTACTAAAACATGCCAAAATAACCCCAAATTGTTTATTATTAATATATATATCCTTATATAAGTCATTTGGCCGAACCTTAGATTTTTAGGAATAAAATAACAATTAATAATATAATATTTGATTTAAAAACTATTTTGTGTCAATTTTGACACTATTTGATATATGATTTTTGTGAAAGTCATAACAGAATTATATGATCGTAACAAGTTGATTAAATCAACACTAATATATCATAGGAACCTAGAAAATTAGTTTAATTCATAAAAAGTCTCAAATTACATTCATTTGAGTATTTATAACATCAATTATGTTAATATTTCCTTAAAAGGGTAATTACTGCATCATCGTTGTGTCATAAATAAATTAATTTATTTAAAGTCTTAAAATTATAAATAAAATTTCATTATGTAGGAAATCTTTTTAGCTTTCTAATGAATATTTATAGTCGAATTTAGCTTATGTATAACCCCATATTAAAAATGTTTTAGTTATTAAACTTTGATTTTAACTATTTTATCTATTCATTAAATAATATAATATTAAATGTCATAATCTAATCCAAGTGGACCTAAATGGTCATATTATATTCATAATGTTGTTTTTGGTCGAATTAAACTTATCCAATAGAATTAGGACCTATGTTAGGGTAATAGTAATATCATATTTACCCTTAGTTACCCTATTTACTATTAACCGTGGTAAAAAAAGTAAAAAGTTACTATTTACCAAAAATTATTTTCATCTCATTGAACCACATTTTACTTACTGACATCAACCGTGTCTCTCGGATTTTTGAAATTCCATTCACAGAAGCGGTAAAATTATGATTTATAAAGAAATTAATTTTTTTAACTACCACTTAGTAGTTTCACTATTCATCAAAAATTGATGTTTTTCAGAATAATGCCAAAATTTCATCCTAAGCTATATTTCATATTCCGAATTCAAAAATGAAGTCTATTTTACCAAATTCATATCATAGAATTTGCATTAATTAATTTTATAATTAAATCCCGCTGTTAAAACAAATAGCGTGTTTTTAAGAAACAATATCTATCAAAAGATTGACACTTGTTTATGTCTAGTTTAAATGTGAAATTACATCCAATGACCAACATTGTATTAAATTGTAAAAATATATTCTAAATATACTTTAAAACTACTCAAATTAATAATTTATCCCTATTAATTATTTCGATTAAAAAAGTTGTTTTTTAATTATAATTTAGTAATTTTCACTATTCATCAGAATATGAAAGTTATCCGAAAAGTACCAAAATTTCACCTTAGGCTAAATTCGATACTCCGAATCCAAAAATGAAGTTCATTTTGAAAAATAAGATTTACAGAGTTTTAAAAAGTGGTTATTACTATTCATAACGGCTAGTTTTAATAATATTTTAATAGCATATCGTTGTTTTGTGAAACTCGGTATTGCGTATTACACACGCTATCGAGGAAGGTCGTGATTGCGTGTAATGCAAGGCAAGTCAAGGATGCGTGTTGTGCAAGCTCCTTTTGGTGTAGCGTACAACACAAGACTTTAATAAAATTCAAAAGAATATTTTTTTATAAAATCTTGGGCTGTTACAACCAATCCTCATGAAAAGAATCGTAATATCATTTCATATGAGGGTACATCCTATTTCTGATTGTATTCTTTATTTTAGAAGAATTTTTTCGATTACACATCGATTTTATTCATGGAATATTATGGTCCAATATAAATGAAAAATGGCCTTTGAAATATTGGATTCATATATCTAGGATTATTCGAGAGACCGTGACCCTTATTGAATATTCCATCATGTGATCAAGTGAGAGTTCTCTGGAGCCCTTCATGAGATCAAGATGGCTTATCAGAGAACCATCAATAGATCATGATGGCATGTTAATGGGACTTCATGTGATCGATGGAGAATTGTATGGGTCCCTTTATAAGATCAATTTGGATTATTAAAGGCCCTTCACAAGACCAATCAAGCATGTTAAAAGGACGTCATGTGATTGATGGAGACCGTATGATGTGCATAACCCCTTCTAATAAAAAACAACATAATTTCCTTTTTCATTTTGCTTCCAACATTTTCATTTTTCTATTTTATTTTACAATACATAATTTTTTTACAATGTGTAACAATCATCGTGGATGGTCTCTCCACATTCTTATGGTGCATTACAGGTTCATTGTTTGATCATGTGACGTCATGTGATAATTGTCATAGGTTGTCACATTTTCTTGTCTATGGATCCATTGGGGCATAAAATGATAACATGAACACGTCCAAGGGCCTTCTCATGTATACGATTGAATTTATGGGAGTCTTCATGAGTTCGGATTCCAGTTAAAGAGGAATTTGCATGATCGATGGATATATTTCTAGAACCCTTCTTGATATTAAGACAACATGACAGAGGCCCATTGCAAAGTCAAGATGGAATATCAATGTTCCATAACGTGATTAGTGGTTACCACAATAGAAATTATACCCATTCAGGTGAAAAATTCATAACATTATTTCACATTAATCATCCACATTTTCATATTTCATCTTCAATTTCCAAAGTCCTTTTACTTTTTCCCATTGGTTTTCCATTAGGGAATCACAGGAAAAATAATTGTTCTCAAGATGACATGAGGTCTTCATCATGGATAATATCTTATCTTTTATATGGATTCATAGGGGAATTGTATGATCACATATTTGTGTCCAAGGTTCTTCACATGATGAAGGTGAATAAACCCAATGGTTTTCATGTGCGATGTCTAACATGCTAATAGGAATGATACATTATATTTGAATGGATCATGTGAGTTATATGGGACCTTTGTGGGAAAATCACCTTAACATTGATGACTTGAAGCTTCAATATTTTTATTTATTAATTTCATAAGAGACATTGGGTGATAGTTAGGAATCTATCATTTAACATGTCACATGATCAGAGGATCACATCTGGATGCTTTTTCATGATCATAGATAACTTTTGGATGGGATTCTCATGATCATACATAGATAACATGAAGTTAATGACTCACCTACATGACCATCCTAGGGTTGTGAGATCACATGTCTTCTTGGTGGTCATGGGATCCATGAAATCAATCTTCCTAATATTCTTATATCCATTCTGACCCTTCTATCCTTTTGTGGATAAAATAAAACCTAGGACGCATTTATTTCTTTGATATTAGAAATATCGATGCTTATTTTGATGGTGTCGTCAGAATGGTAAATGAAATAGGCAATAATCCTATACAATATGCATGGAATATGGTTATTTATTATAATTAATTTATATTATAAAGTATAAATAGTATAATTAATTATACACGAGTAAAATCAATCCTAAAAGAATATGAGATTGTAATATAAATTCTTAACACATCAATGTCATTTAATATGTAGCCCATGAAAAAAAATGAATTGAAATATTAATAATATTAAATAAAGAGTTATTCATGTTAAATATATAAAATGGGTGGAATATGCACCATATAGAATAAATTAGGTGTATAACAATGTAAAAGGCATCAGTTAAGAGAAATTGAAATGAAATCCATTACTATGATCATAACATTGATGTGAGAATTAATCAATGAATAAATTATGAGAAATAAATTTAAATCCACATTAAACATTTATTAATACAACTCAAGATAATAAAAATACATTAAAATCATAATAATTGAATAATAAAGACAATGAATAAGTATGATAATCCAATTAAAGTAAATTAAGTTATCAAATTATTTACCACATCATAATTATCAATTCAAATACTTGTGAATGAAATAGTAAAAATTGAAACCTAAAATTACATGAAGTTTAGATGATTCATCATATAATATATGAAAGGTTCATTAAGTAAAATATTTAAAATAAAGCAAGACAACAAAAACAAAATATGTCTCAATGAAGGGAAATTGGGATTAAGTCCCTTAACTCACATTTCCATTTGGTTTACATCCATTAATTTAATATATAATGGTATTAACAATGTAATTATTTTATTCTAAAAAAATATTAATATTTATAATATCATATATGACTATTTTATAACATATTAACACCCATTAGAAAATAATATTTTATTATTACTATTCTATTGAGTAATAACTACTATGTTTTATCATGCATGTATTAGATTGAATGTTCTAGTTCTTGAGAATATTGTATAGTCACATCATCTATTGAATGATATAAATTTTATAAAATTCATTTTTTTTCAATATAAAAAATGTTAGAATCATTATTGAAATTTTAACATCGAGAATGGATCACATCGCTTCATGGAGACGATAGGATACATGTATGCACGAGTGATGTTATAATTTCCTTAGTGATATAATGGGTAAGAAAGTATGTGATATGTTAATTTTACAAAAAAAATATCATTTCATATATATAACATATATTTATAAAATTTTTCATTATTTCATTCCATGTAAAGCATAACTAAAACATGAATAACATCGCTTCGTGAGACAATAGTCTGTCGTACGCACAAGCTCTGTTATAGTATTTCAACCGACATACAATGAATGAATTGAAATGTTATATTATAATTAAATATTAATAATAATATAATAAATATTATATATATAAATTAAATCCATCTCTATATACTATCATGATATGTGTTAATTGAAAATGATTTTCATCAATTCGTGAGGCAGTAGTCCGCCACACACATTATCGATGATTTAATTTCCTATTTGATAGAGGAGGAGATAGATAAAGGTTATTTCATTAACATAATAATATATTAGTATATGGGATATAATACTGTTATTATACTATAATTATTTATTAAAACATTAAGGATTTGGAAGAAGATATAAAATAAACACCATAATTTATGAATGTAACCTCATCTTTGGAAGGCCTTTTTAGGATTCCACTAAAATCCTTCCTATGATGGATTTAGGATCAAAAAAGGGATATATGATGTTGGAATGGGATAATTATGTTATTTTTCTAGGTAATTTATGAAAATATTTTAAATCGATGTGTGAATAGTGTAGGAGAAGTGGTGGCCTTTTATAACTAAGGGATATGACACTCCTAGAATTTTTGAAAAAAATCAATAAAAAATTTTCAAATCATGAAAAAGTACTCAAAAATGGATCATTATATAACCATATAGGTTATAATAATATATATTTCCATCCAGTTTCATTTTGAAAAGATTTTAGGTCATTTTAACCCTTATATTGTTAGTTGTTCCTTTAATAAATAAAATTTTACATCAACCACATTAATTGATTTTTTTTTCAATTTTAACTATAAATTATGGTAAAAATTTAAGTTCACATTATTAAATAGTACAAATTATTATAATAAAAATATTAAATCCATTTTTTAATTTTAATTCAAAGAAGTGGAAGAATCCTATTTCAATTTATACACATAAATGTGATGAAAAAGAGGGTTTCCAAAGTGAAAATTATCATATGTATAGAAAGTTTAAATAGAAAAATTTTATATAAAATTTCTTACAATGAAACAAATTAGTTCAATTGAAATAAATTTAATTATTTTTACTTTAAAACAAACCTAAAATTTTATTTAACCATGGAAATTTTTTAGACATAAAATCAGTGTTTATTAAAAATTAGTATTTTCATTATTAATTGAAAAATGAATCATTTCATAAAAATAAAAAAACTATGTTAAGATATTATTTATATGATTATTTCAAAAATCAATTTAATTTTATAAATTTTTTAATGTGGTAAAAAATTATATTCATTTTTTCCCGCTATCACAACTGGTTCTTTTTTAGAAAAATATAGTATTCAAAAAACATTTCTTTTTTATTAAAATGATTATTATTTTATTTTTAATTAATAGATGAACATAATATTCAGAATTTATTTTTTACTATTGAGGTCTTAAAATTTAATGTCTAGGTTATAATAGTATACTATATTACAGTTTAGTCATACTTGGGGTTATGAGTTCCTTATGTTACCGATGAGATTGGATTTATTTGAAAATAAATATTTCATTAAGTAATATGGAGTAAAATTATCTTCTATGATTTGAAATTCATGTAATATATACTATAAATGAAAAATTTATTCTCTTAAAATCTAATTGTATTCGAATAGTTATTTAAAAATCATTCAAACAATCTTGAATCCGTTCCCCATACTTGTTCAACACTATTAATTTATCTTCTAGAAAACATTATTTAAAATTAAACTGATTACACTATGTAAAAGGATATGTAAAAACGTGTGTTATTTGTCCCATAATTTTAATGCAGAACCTACCCTAGGGGAAGTTGTATATATCATGAGATATTCTCTTGGTTTTTTCCACATTGTAAAAACCTATTGAAAAATAGAATAAACACATGTAATTTTTTGAAATAAAATGATTAAATGAAAATGGAAAATTAATGATAAAGAATGATATAATTAGGGTATCACTCCCAACAGGGGATGTATATAAAATATCCATTGAGGGAAAATCTTGTGGTCATACCCAATAATTTCGTGGGTAAGGCTTCTTTGGTGAGAACCACCACATTCTTGTTCTTCCACAACTCTTTATCTTTATTTTTTATATAGGAACTCTTGAATATATTTATATTTGTACAGCCCTCATAAGTGTGATGTTATTAATAATATGTTGGTGGAAGGATGATGTACATGGTTTGCAAATTCTAGGACAAAAAATATGTTTATTGTCTTTATTAATCCAGTGGTAAATCCAGTTGATGTGCTTCACAATATTCATCAAAATTATATTAAAAAAATAATTCACATTGTATAATATTAAAACATTTTGATTTATAGTATAAATTATCTCTTTCATAAGTCAAAAATATTTCATCTCTTTCTTCATGAGAGTCTGCTAAGAATTCTTCTTCTACCATAGCTTTCCTATATAATCTTCTTCATGGTTTTTAGGGAGTAATGCCTTCAAAACAGGTGAAAAGTTTTATTCTTATTCTGTCGTTAATCCTCATGTGGTATTATGTTAACTATATTTCATTGGTTTACTTTTTAATTCTTCATAATCGTGGATATCCACTTTATCAATTTCTATATGTAGTTTATTTTCACGAGGAGCTTCAACAATTTCTTCTTTACTGTAATTCAAGATGAGAATCATCTGAGATGAACCTATAAAATTAAAACAATAGATATTAGTAGTTAAATTAGATTAGGAAAATATAAAATAAAATAAATTAATTTCAGTTGTATCTCCCACTCAATTTTCAGTATATATGTAATTTTCTATGTACAAGATTTCATTGATGTATTTTTGTGTGGATTGGCATGGTAGAGGGAATTCCATTTTTTATTAAAATATATGCTCATTTACATAATAATTATATTCTATTAAATAATAACATTCTAATCATATAATATAATTTATAATAGGAGGGATAAAAAATAAAATTGGGTTTTAATGAAATTAAATAATTAAAATTATGAAAAATAATGTCCCTTATGTGTGTCCAATTCGATTTTCGTTTCACATCACTGTAGTACATAAAAGATGTGTTCAAGGGTATATAATTGAATTCATTCCACTACCTAAAACTCTCACTCCTACTATTGAATATCCTCATAATGAAATACCATGGGTTAAAAATCCTCAAATTCTTATTGTTTACTTTGTTACACATGACTCTGAGGGTAGTGGATATTTTAGATAACATTTTTTTGAGTTCCTTTGGCATTTTTTTATTCTATCCCTTATTAGTAAATTAAAAAGAATCTACTGATGTATCATTGTGTCTCCTCCTGTATAATATCATCTTGGATTTGAGGGTTTGGGATATGAATTATTAATGGTATTTATTTCAATTCTTATTTTTGATTCCATGTACCCACCCGTTGGTGTATGGAAATGGTTTCTCTTATTTTTTTAATATATGAAAATTCAATGCTAGAGGTTCCTATGGGAATATAAACAAGGTATATTAATGAATGGTCTCAAAGAGGTGTTTATCATATAATATAAGAGAATAAGGAAATAAGAAATAAACAATAAAAATGAAAAATAGTAATTAAACTATGATAAAGACAGTAAAAACACAACACATACTCCATATTAAAAATTAAAAGTTTATTGCACATTTCTCATATGCATTGTTTATACAAAATTCTTTTTAATTTTAAACATAGAATATAGTATATTGCATATCATTTTTGTTTCCCAAGGATCCAGTGTTGGTATGTTCTTTAATTTCTAAATCAAATTTTAATATTTATTTTGTAGTATTAATTTCAGACGAATATTGAAGGTGTTTTTAGTATTGTTTATGATTACGTTAATGAAAAAGAAAATATTTAATCATAAAAAATACAATTGGGAGTGGGGAGAGGGTTAGTCTAAGATTAGGAAACTAATAATTTTCATTGTCCTTTATTGATATTTTCATCCAACTGATATTGTACTTAATATCATTCATGAATCACTATTATATACTGAAATTGAAATATCTAATACAAATTTTCAATCCCCTAATCACACATAATTACACTACCTCTAGGGTTCCATTAGATGAACATTCCATTTCGATAGACAAGCCATAAAATTTTAACCAAATCCGTTGTATGTTTTCCATGCCTGATTTCATTTATATCATCGCATATGAATAAAATCTGGTTGAGAGATTAATAAATAGTAGAGAATGGAATGAAATATAATTATTTCTTATAGAAGGGAGACAATTATTATACTAATAATAGAACACCCCAACTTCATCAACATAATTAACAAAAAACATATTTAATTCGAAAGAAGATTCAAAAAATAGAGACCTCTGATGGGAATTCACTATCTAGATAGTAATCCATGTTAATAGATTTTAATATATTAAAACACTTCACATATGTTGAAGAAAACATAATCAAATCATGGCATAATAGAAGAAGTGAACAACTAAATATAAAAAGCAATGAAAATTTGAATTAAAATGAGGTGATGAATTACTAATAGAAAAATTGAAATAATTTTTAGGATCCAAATACTTCTAATTGGGGATAATGGAAAACATTTATAGATATCAGGATTCATCTTCTCCACGTTAAGTGTTGAGTCAGTGAGTTATTCCTTCCCTGTATGATTTTTATGTGTGATCCTATTAGGGTCAATATTGACATTACTGGAATTTTTTAACTGAAAAATTTATCTCACATGGTCACACTCCAAATTCCATTACATAGATGTACACATGAAGAACTTGGTCATGACATTTATGAATGTCCTACTTGACCATTATGCATATCATTTTTGACTTTACACATGTCCTCCTTGACCCAATCTCAAATCTACAACTACACTTATATATGTGTTTTAAACCTTACACATACCCTTTTTAACCCTTATGTAAGTTCACATTGCCCATTAAATGTGACCAAAACTACCCTTATGAGGCTCATAAATGACCCTTTCTGAAGTCCATTACCACCCTTACATAGACCTTCACAAACCATTTAAAAATTTGACCAATATAGATTTTTTTTTGATATAGGTACATGAGCCATGAAATTAACCATACACAGGTGGAAGGTCGTTGATGTTCCCCATACATTGGTCCAAAATGAAAATCACTCGGTATGATGTTAAAATTACATGGTGTTAATTCTCTATACTTATTCTGATGTTCAATCATAATATCGAGTATTCTAACTAATAATTAGATATTTCATCATTCACCTTGTTTTAATTCCTAAACAAACACAATGCCTAAATAATGGTAGAATGAATGTCATATCTTCTTCTTCACCCATAACATCAAACAATCATTAAATGTATCGAGCTACATCACATACCATTAAATCATTTTACCTATATTTTCGCATTCATTTAACATAATCGTTGATTTTATTCTCTATCATGGGTTTGTTCATGGTTACAACTTCATTGATCATTCAGTGAAGAAATATTCATCTCAACATTAATAGTTAACTTCCTCGATGTACCAGCACAAATCTATGTTCGATAAGATTTTATTATCAGTTGTGTGGATAGATCTTGGAGAAATATTCATTAGAAAAATAAATTGGTTCCTTTATCTTGCTGCTATTATGTGTCAATGGTCTGTCTAGGATGTAGATCCATGGATGAAGGAGTTTAGGAAGGGAAATGGGGGGGGGGTGGTAGCAGAAGCAATTGAATATCATTTCATGGTAGAATATGGGGATGGTGGTATTAATATTGAAGGTGGAGGTAGCATAAACACTTATGGTACAACCTAAAAGTCTTGTTGTAGTGTAATTATAATTGTAGAAAATTTATGTTAGAAAAAACACTAGTTTCATTATCCAATAGCTAAATATTGAAAATGAAGTGGGATCGATACAAGGATATTAGTAGTAAATGTTATTCAGAATGGTATCACATATTCTTAGTAGTATTATATGAGTTGTAACATCCAGACCCGACTAACTATCGAACTAGTAGATGAACCGGTCACCACGTAACCTCAAGCATGCCTCCTTGTCTGGCAGAGGCTGCAGAATAGAAGTGAGGGTATAACGGAAAAATGATGTGCAGAATATAACCTCATAGTTAGAGTCTCATATCTCTATATGTAGTGTAAATAAATTTTAATAACAGAAGTAGTAAAAAATGTAAATGCAATTAAAGATAAATACAATAATTGAATAAAAGTAAATTGAAAATGATAATAGGAAAAATAATTAATTCATGTTCAGATGATGATTCATACACTAAAATAGTATACATAAAACATGAAACAAGATATAATAGAATACAATAACAATGAAAATAATTAAAATACCTGAGGGATATCTCTATGAGCATCTTGAGCTATAGCTCAGTCCTTTGTTCTTAACTCCCATTTACAAGAATAACATTGCATGAAATAATCCATGGTTCTCAAACATGATAAATTATTAGGTACCCTAGTGTAATGGAGGTCCGAGTAGGGTGTGAGATAAATTAATAGTATTCCACCACCTATAGTGTGTATAAATAATTCCAATCCACGAATATATGCTAAAACAATGTGAAAATATAATTTTATAATCAACAATAACAAAATAATAAATACCAGCCTTATTTGGTTATTAAAGGAAGAATGGTGGATCTATCTTCTTTTTCTCTTGGACGAAATGATGATCTAATCAGTTAAAAAATATATATTAATATATATATATATATATATATAGTAGTTTTATAATACGTCCACTAAAATTTACTTTGTATGAGAGGACATAATTATCCATATACCTAGAATACTAGCTACTGGCTTAGCTGGGTAATAACTAAGTCATTCATAACAAGTATAATTGATCCTACAAACTAAAGAAAGAGGTAAAATACCTACATATCATAATTAATGAGAGACTTCATGCCCAACCATTGATGTGGTGGGTGTGTCATCATGCCAACAAACTAAACAAGGGATTTGGTGCATCATGCCCACCATCCAAATAGTATCAATGTTGTGGGACATCATGCTTGACACCTGATGTGTGGAATAGTGAGACATTGTTCCCAATAGAAACCTTATCATCATTCAAAAAATAATATAAATGGTTTATTAATATTAATAATAACGCATTTCAACTGAAGATAACCTATAAGATCAATATAACCAGGGACATCACAATTAATGTTTGTAATTATTTGCATGGACATTCCTCCCTTTTCAAATCATATCAATTAAACCATTTAATTTATTTAGGTAATAAGAACATCATGAAGAATTTAATTCAATATAATCAATAAATATAATTTATCCAGCAATGACTTCATATAATCAGGTCACTACAACCCACATAGATGGTGGTCGGTCTTTAAAACAACCAGTCACATGGATGGCCATATCCATTTATTCAGTCAATTAAAGAATATTATTTAAGGCCATGTACTAAAAATTAAAAATATATAGTAAGAACATAATTTAAAAGTAAAAAACCAATTCTATAAGGCCAAGAGATATTTAAGTCACTAATCACTACTTTTAGTTTAGAAGATAGCGCACCACATGTGAGGGGTTTTATTATAAATCATGGAATTGATGTCAAATACTTCCATTAGATAATTCACGTATCAAATTCATGAGTAATAACTCAAATTAATAAAAATGATCATTTTAGAAGGATATATAACATTCAAAATCAATTAAAATTGTTAAAAATGGCACTTATGTGCTACTACCGTCAAATGGGAAATTACGTAAAATAGGTAATTAAATTTGTAATCCAATTCGAACACTTAAAAGGTGTTATTGGAATTTAAGAAATTAATTTTGAAGTAAAAAATTAATCCATCACACAATAGGTGTGTTTTTTATCAAGATTGGAATTCTAAAATTACAAAAAAATTGTCCGTGAGAGTTTATCATGGTGTGTATAGAAATTGAAAACGAATAAAACTATTTAAAGGAGACACACAACAACGACCAACATGTGGCACAATATAAATATTATAAATCAATATAAACTTGTCAAATTATCTATAGAACACATACCTTATACCATGGATGATTTTCTCATCTAAAATCAGGGCTTTAATTGATCTGGTTTCGATGAAATTGAAGAAATGGACATCCACCCTGAAAATAGGGCGAATGATCATGCAAAAACAAAGTGCAATAGATTTGAAGTGGAAATGATATATGATGAAAGAGGATTTGAGAAAATATTGGTGTGAATCCAATAATACTGAAGATGATTGAATTAGATTTGTGATCCTTGATATATTATGATCCCTTTTTTTGGGTAGACGAGAGCTCTTTGTGGGTTAAATGGAGGAGCCACTCGCTGGAAAAGAAGGAAGAAAAAAGGGGGTTTATGTTGTAATTCTCATGAAGGGAAAAATTTACAATTCACCCTTCAAGATAGGGAACATGGTTTGGTCACATAGTTTGGCTGAACAATGAGCCGACAGTTTGGCTCCCCTTTCTTAAGAACTACAACACGCATAGTTTTCCATCATGGTTTTACCAATCACATGCCAGACAATTCACACATTATTCAGAAATGGAACTATGTATTTATGGTGTTTTCAAGAGTTAGGAAAACCATGTGAATATCATGTGACATCTACTAATTCACTATTCCAGGCTGCACAGTTTCACCCGAGGACTGCACAGTTTCCGAAAATCCATGTAGCCTAATCATCTCCTCAAAATAATCAGTCTTCAGACCTCGACACTACATAAACATCACATACCAACCAAATTTTCCATTGGGTATTAAAAATATCTAAATATGATGCATTTAAACATTATGAAACTCATATTTTCATTTTTATTCACAGTTTAAAGTGCAGACCATCCACTGAACAAAAAAATATCAAATTCCATTAGAATTATACATTGGATAAAAAAATTCATTATAACAACCTCCCCCACATAGAACATATAATACCTAATAATACTTTGGGAAATAATGAAAACATAACCCAACATAAAAGGGTCAATAAGTATAATTTATATTGTCATGCTTCATTTCCAAAATCACAGCAGACCTATGAGAATTACTTAAACATATGACACTTAAGCCATCAAAACCCGTGAAAAATCAATTAATTCGACCGAAACACCCAAATCGTTCTTTCCAAAGTTCATTTTTCTATAGACATGATAATGTAATTATCAAATTAAATATATGTTATAGAGTGTTCCCCATCATAGTGTTTAACATCAAACGAAGCCAATTTTGAGCTACAATACCTCCACTATCAAGATTGACTTCAATGTACAACATATGAGTTATATTGATTATCCTAGCATGATTTTGAATTGGTCAAGCATTATATTCCCCAACAACCTCATTTAACTAGGTTGAGTTATATTTTCATGATAATACCAAAAAAGACATACTACATTAATTTCTACCCGATGATGTGTTAGAAATGGGTTTTCACTGAATAATTTTCTTAAGAACAAAATCAAACAAGTCAATCCACCTCCAGTAGAACATTCTCAAAATGCTCATCATAGATAGACTACATGATACAGTCAAAACTGAAATTCCTTCCTCCATGAAATATCTCATTTATAATGAGCACATTCAACGAATATCATAAATAAATTTTGGTGACATTCTCTAACACCTCAACAATTAATTTGACGTACCTCAACACACAAAAGTGTATAACCTAGATCTAGCCCACAAGAATCATCACCCTTTAAAAATTACCTCTGAGGCAGAGAACATGTCATGGATAACCTCATATTCCTTAAATTGGAGTACAACGAACTAACCCAAGGTAGTACAACTCCATGTTTACATGTGAGATATAAGTACAAGTCTATGACATCAACATAATATTATTGATTGATCCTAGAGTGGTATTTTCCTGGATGTCAATTTAGAGGAATGTGGACGGTTTTTAAGAGTCTTTCTAAGCTATTCCAACACTGGAACCTAAGTACCACTCATTACATACCAATCCTAGGTAAAATCAATCCATCCAGTATGAATCTCTATAAAATCCTATTAATTGAAATTGTATTTCATTTAATATTTTTATCTCATAGTATAACTGATGTTCTCTCAGTGAATCAAGTATGACATTAAGAGAGGGGACATGCTCCTCACTAAGTATGAGTACACTAAAGGGTTATGAAGAATTACCAAGAACATTCAAAGAACTTATTTCATATCCAAGTATAATTACTCGATAATTTTTCCAACCAACCATAATTAAGTACCCAAAAAAAAGAATAGTTTATCCATTACTAGTTATCTTCATTAAAAAAGATCATATCATCACCTTATGATGTATCATCATTACCCGACTACAATGCTCTTAATACTGAGAAATCTTGTGACAAATCATGCTTTACCACATAATTAAATCAATGACTATCTTTGATTCTAAATGGTTTCATACTCCGCCATACACATAAACATTGTGCTACTCAGAAAAAACAGACACACCACTAGACTCACTAGCCTCATAGGCATTCAAAAACCAAATTGACCATTTTTATATTGTCTTCCTTGGTTGTTCCCTATCTACCTGGAAGGATGATCCCTCACTAGAACTAACACGACACCCCCATCTTAAGAGTGTCCTTTTCCTCGAAAGGAGAGATAGAGTATCGTCTCATAAGTGAGATTGGTGGGATTGACCTTAAACACATGTGTGTAACTTCTTTGAGTTATGATCAGAAACACCATAGAATTTTTCATGAAATCCAAAACCAACCTTACCGGCATGTCATAACACCCAATTCTCTTGAAAATATATCATGAGCATTGAAAAAAATTGAATCAATTAAATCCCATGTCACTCTACTCTATAGATTAATCGAGATTGTACTCAATATCAGAAGACTAAATGATTCCACAAAACATAGTTGGTTCACTATATCATTTAGCAACTCGATGGGGACCATGTATATAAATTCACACTACCCTAAGGTTTCATAAGAATGATGACACATTATAGATAGTATCCATAGGTTTTCCACCATATGGATCCAAGTATTTGGTGGTCCAAAAAAGATATTGAATCTAGAGTCTTATTACCCCTTGCGATCATTATCATGGGTGATGACGTACCAAGTCATCCATCGTTAAGGAAGAGGAGAGGGTTACACAAACTTTCATGTATCTGATCATTCCCTAGGAGTTTATATCCTTCTGAAACTAATCATTAATTAATGATCATGCCCATTACAAGGTCATGGATACCATGATAATCCATCCAAATAGGTTTTTCGTTGAGAATATAATAGTCCTCTAAGGGACAACAACAACTAAATTAATCCATGACATATAAAAATCTTAGTATTTAGATAGGAATTTAAGATAGAAAGGTGATACCTACCTCGGGTGAACCCCAAATGAAATCTTAATATTCTAATATATAATTCCCTAGCCTTAATAATTATATAAACATGAATTAAGTGAATAATTCACATTTAAGATCTTTTCAAGTTTAGAGTTCTTCAGAATTAGGCCATAACTATTACATAAAAACTTGAATATTACATGCTAACACTACTACTCCTTATCCATTTGTCTAAAAATAAAATCTCTTAAAAAGAAACATGTCTAGTTCCATGTTTTAGATAGAATTAATTCTCCATGATCCCATCCTTGACCCTATTCATCTTTATGTCCTGTGGAAAAAAATTTAAAAACATGTGATGGGCATAAAAATCTCAGGAAGGGTCATAAAATAAGGAATGAAAACATTTTCCAATATATGAATACAAATCAATAAAACCATACTTTTCAATCCTAACATACCATAAGAAGTAATAAGATTTATTAATAACACACATACATCATAAATCATAAAGGTTACTTATGGAATCCATATCATTCGTACATTGAATCTATCACATCTATGCAGGGAGTTACATTGGAATAACCATCACATTATATTCCCTAAATCATTTTGGGGAAACATTTATGTTTACCTCTATCACGTTACCCAATGCATTGGAGAGTCATCTCGGGCTCACCCACCCAAGGTTTATCATGGAACCAACCATATATTCAAATAATTCCAAATAAAAATAACATATTCATAACAAATAAAACAAACATAAAGGAAATATAATATTTCCATATTGTAATCAAAATATATCATTTCATGATATTGTCAAAATCAATTCTTTATCAAACAATTTCCATAACCATTTAAAACATTTAATAAAGATATTTTTAATCAATGTTTTATATTCAACATTGAATATTTTAAAGGATTTAAAATTTTAAAATATTAATGTTCATATAAATAAATACTTAAAACAATTTCTAAACCATGTAAATAAATGAGAAATATTTATAAGAATAAATCTTTAAATCATTTAAAATGATATTTTAATTAAAGAGTTCTTAACAAAATTAGAGACACTTGAATACAAATATATGAGGAATAACATTAATAAAACATTATAATGTCATGAGATAATTTTATTCATGATATAATTTTTCAAAGTACATTATACACACCATATAAAAGTAAATTGGTTTATATCAACAAATAAGACTTAATGAAATGTAAATTGAATGAAATCCCTTATGAAGACCATATCTTTAGGTCAATGATAAATCATTGACATAATTTTGTGTAAAAAATAATAATACACCCAATATAAGTGGATAGTATTTTTAAAACAATTATAGGTCATTCACACATATTCATACAATGACATAATCATGATGTAGATGTTTAACCCAAAAAATTTAAAATGTGTTAGGAAGTTCTCTTACAGAAATTAGACAACCTAATGACGTCACTTTTAAATTCAAAAAATGAGTTGAAAAAAGAGAAAAGGGTATCTCATCACATGGACATAAAATGTGCATAAATATGTATATATAAGAACATATTATCATATAACAAAGTTGAAATTATAATACATAACATAAATAAAATATTTTAATAAGTGGAGTTTGAAAGATTCCCTCACTAATTTGGTAAATTATGAAACACACACCCCCTGAAATAATGACATAAAATGAAGATTTAAATATTAATAAAATAAATTATATTAACCAATGAATACAATAATGGGAAGTACATACACCATAAAAATGGAAAATAGTGGAAAATAAATCATGAATCTCCTAGGAATAAAAAGTGAGATGAAAACCCCTTACCACATTGTAATCAATTGAGTCATAAGACCAAAAGTTAATAACAACCAAATGAATCACATTGTTTGATGAATATAAATATAACCAGGATAATATATATCATATTTTAGTATACAATACAACACATCCAATAAATAAGTTGTGAAAATTGGAAATCTCACGAAATTAAAAGTGAGATAAAAACCCCCTTACCTCATGTCCGATATGACTCATTTGTTCCTTGTTCTTCTTGAATAACAATAATAAGTTAATTTATACTTGATAAATAACATTTTTAAAGATTATTATTCATTTAATATCATTTATTACAATTTTAGTACAATTAGTTAATTGTTTGAGTTCATATTGGACATTTTGTCGATGGTTCGAAACTTTTGTCAAAAATGAACTTGTTATAATTACAAATTTTCCTTGTGGTAAAAATTAAATTATCTCCATAATGATATTAATGATTTATATATCATATATATCATATATATCGATATTATATGTATTTATAATATTTCATATTATTTGGATTTATGAAATGAAACACATATTTCATGGAGACAGTAAGTCGTACGTACGCATGAACGCTACATTAATTTCCATTTTATGTTTATTGCAATGAAAAAATAATAATAAATCGGTATATTATAATTCCAGTATAATATCTATGTTATGTAATTTATATAACTCCATACATTATATGTTCAATTTATGGCATAAACGAGTCATATCACTTTGTGGGGGTGGTAGTCCGCACTTCCTCAAATAAAATTATCATATTTACCCATTATGTAACCCATAAAGGTATGATATAAATATAAAATACATAAGTATATAGATAATATAAACATATTATATATCATTTTTAAATAGAGTTCCATATTAATAGACACCATAAGAGGTGGTAGGAGAATATTGAACAATCATCGTTTCGCGAGGCAGTAGTTCGTTGTCCATAGAAATAGTATGTTCATTACCCATTAGATGGGGTTGTGTGTTAGTGTAGTTAGAATAATTATCATATAAGAAACCTAGTATATTTGGGATATTTATTTTTTTATAAAATAATTGAATAAAATGATTTTAGGGGTTTTAGATGTTAAACAACAGAAAATAATTTAAGAGAAGACGTTACCTTTAAATCATGTATCACCCATTGGTTTAAACCAAAAGGATTCTGTGAATTTCCTTCTACCAAAGGAAAGGATTCAAAGAGAAAGATAGGGATGTAGGGAGATCAATTGTGCAGTGGTTATATGAGATAATGGGATTTATGGTTGTGAGTAATGGGTTAGAGGTGAGGGATTTTTATAAGGGCACGGAGAGGCTCTTTAAGAACATTTGAAAATATTATTTTATTATATAATGGTTTTCGTCTTTTAAAGGTCCAAAAATCATTAAAGTAGAATCTAATATGACTCATGTTCGAAATAAAATCATCCAATTAATATTTTATAGGTTTTTGGATTCTTATATAATTTTTATAGTCTTATTTATTTAAATTATTCATTAATGAAGAAACACTACATTATTATTGTGTCATTAATAATTTTATTAAATTGATGTCTAAAAATTATAAAAAAACACCAAGATGTTGTATATATTATTATATTTCCAAATGATATTTATAGTCAAAGAGAGAGCTTATATAACCCCATGTAAAAATTTATTTACTAGAAGATATATGTTTATGTCATTTTTGTCTTTACTTTAAATTAAAAAATATAAACGTCATTATAACTCTAAAGTGGATCCATGGGGTCCCAAAATCGACCCAAGGAAGCCCATGGTCAGAAGTGTATCTTAAAATATAATTATGACACTTTTTAGGGAAAATGTAATATTATTATAATATTATTTTTAACTCTTATTTACCGAATTTACCCTTTAACCATTTTAAATAAAATATTTACTGAAGTAATCATTTTTAATGTCTAAAATAAAAGTTTCCTATTTACATAATTTGGAAATGATAATTCGGAATATGTAATCCATTTTTCCAAATTCAAAACAAAGAATTGAAAGAAATAAATTCAAAATTAATTCCCGTTTCAAAACAAAAAGGGTGTTTTTAGGAAATAATAATTATCAAAAGATTGACACTTCTTTATGTCCAATTTCAATGTGAAATTACTCACAATAAACAAAATTTGATAAAATGGTAAAATCATAATCTAATTACACTTAAAAACAATTAAAAATATAATCTTACCATATAGATAAATTATATCAAAAGGCAGTTTTGAGTTAAAATACAGTATTTTTCACTATTCATTAAAATAAAGAACATTATCAGAAAAATATCAAAATTTCATAAAAAGTAAATTTTGATGTCCCTATTCTATAGAAGTATATAATTTTGTCTAATAGAACATATAAAAGTGAAACAAATATAATTTATAAAAGGGTTCTCCATAAAAAGGTGTTAAAATGACACTTTAAAGAATATTAGATTATTTATGCTTAAAATCATATTTGTTTTCTTATTTTTACCCTCTAAAATTAATTAGATAAATGTAAAATAAATTAACATACATGTATAATAATTTTATAGTTAGTTCTGTTCATTTCCCCTATTATAGTGGTTAGGCATTAACTATCTTTTAAAATAATAATATTATATTATTATATTTCAGTATAACTCAACATTGTGTGCAACGTAATATTTCAATGAAACATGTTGTTATGTATTATGTACACATTTGAACATAGCATCCCATTTAAAGTAAAATTATTAATTAATTAACAAATGTTATAAAATATGAAAATTATATATTATTTATTTACCTGGGATGTAACATCATTCCCCCTTTTGAGAATTGCATCCTAGTAATTTTAATATTGGACTAAGAAACATCATTGAATTCCCACATTAGTAATAGAGTTAATAAAACTATATCTTTAAAAAAATGGAAGATAAGTAAAAAGGTTTCCTGAGACCACATATACTATGATTCCATGAAAACATGGATATGGAGGAGAAAACAAAACTATCATGTTTAGATGGAGAGTGATAGAAAACATGATTAGGAGAAACTTAACCACAAAAAATCACAAACTTGTGATGGGTTAAAAAATATTTGATTCCCTAGTAGTAAAAGTTAACGGGAAATGGTTTTTACGTTACTTTTCATAATTTTGAGGAATTTATTATGATCATAACAAAAAACATAAGGAAAAAAACATACCTGTCATGTAGACTATCATACATTACATAATTTCTACCACAATCTCATATTTTCTCGAAATGAATAGTAGTGAAACTGGTGTGGTTATATTAAAAGTGCTAGAATAAACTTTAGAGTATCACATAATCAATAAAAGAAGTACTATATATTTCCCTAGTCATTCGACACCATCCAAAACAAAAATGGTTAGAACGAGATCAGATAATCCCCATAAAGGAAAATACGTTATAAAAATAAATACTTCTCTTAATCTATAATATTCGACAAACAGTACCCAAAGTTCAAAATATTCCATTCAATACACAAATGTCCTTAAATTATTCAATAAAATTCAAACTAAGATTGAAACCCAAAAAACAGAAGAATTTGATCACATAGTCATACAAGATAAATCTTAACAATTATATCCAAATAAAATCGACTACCCTTAATGTCTCATACTAATTTGTAATTATCAAATTCTCATATTCTCTATGATAGGTTAATAATTTCTATAAAAAACCCAAATCTCTATATTTCCACCATAAAAAAATAAAATCCTTCAAAATAAAATTTCAACCATTACACTTTAAATGAGATCCCATAGTATTTTAATTCCCTTAAGCATATAATGTACCACAAAAGATATAACATCTTCCAAAGTAACATTTATCACTTAATCAACATATCATTTTCCTATATTAAGGATATCCATTTGATAAAACTTATGATCGAAAATTCAAATTATTATTGATCCATATAATTTTTTAACTAAAAATATAATAATAAGTCATACTATCTAGGGACTTCAGATAAGCTAGTGGTAGGATATGTGCCCTCGTCACCCTTTGGTTGTGGGTTTGATTCCTGCAACCTCGATGGACGCGACAGGTTGTCACCCATCATACAACTTGTCCCTTTTTATAAAACTCAATCATAACCCTATCATGTTTTAACCTAAACGGTTGTCTTATACCATTAAATTTCATCCCAATACATTAATACCTCAACATATAAATTCATTAACCCTTATATATATTGTCATTTTTTTCTTATTTAACCTCCATATGATTAAATAAAACTATTCCTAACAGAATGAACAAAATTCCTTCATCATGGTGTCCATATGGTTTCATCATCATCCTGTTCACATAAGTAGAAGGTCCATTCATTTAAACAATGATTTAAAGATACTTAAAATCATTTTATTCCATTAACCAAAAAAATCTTGTGCAACATGGGTCATATGGGTGTTTTTAAAAAAATACATTCAAAAAATAATTAGGTATGACATATAATATCAAAACATCTGACAAAAAATCATTTTTATAAAACACTCGGACAAAATATGAGTTGTCAATTAATGGTCCTTTTAAAATAATACAAGTATGTGCTGAGAGACTATATTGTAATAGAAAATATAAATACGTTGTGCAAGGGTCTCCATCTTTAAATCCTTTTTAAAAAACATAATTTTCATTAAAATATTTATATAAGGTAAAATATTTGAATATACATTGATTGTATTTAACTTTATTGAAAATATGAAAATATTGTTAAAATAGGATTTGATTAAATTTAACCCATTATCCACAATGATATAGAGGAATAGTGGATTATTTTGATATCTCAAATGACTACTTTAAAGTGAGTTGTATTCTAGAAAATGATTCCCAATCATCTCAACATGACATTGCAATAATTATTTCAAGCATGTCAACAAGAAGAGATATCAAGGTGGTTTGAGATCCTCCTCCTTCCATTTGTAACCGAAATTCGTTGATCTGAAAAAACGTATTGAACATGTATTAAACTAAAATGATAGACATAGGGACTAACCATGTGTTTAACGAAAACTCCTAATCGCTATATTTTTCTAAACTGACCTTTGATACCAATTATAAGTCCCAATGCTTAAAATTACCTAATCTTGAATTAAGTGAATAATTCACATTGAGGATCCATTCAGGTTTAGAGTTTTAGGCCATAACTATTACATATCAACTTGAATATTACATGGAGACACTACTACTAAGTATTAATTTTTTCATAAAATAAATACTCTTAAAATGAAACATGTCTAGTTCCATGTTTTATATATCATGACTTCTCCATGATCCCATCCTTGAAGCTATTCATATTTATGTCCTGTGGACTACATATCCAAAACACTAGATGAGAATAAAAATCTCAGTAATGGTTATAAAATAAGTAAATAATATATAATCCAATTAATAAATACAAATCAATGAATCCATACTTTTCAATTTTAACATACCTTATGATATAATAATTTTTATAAATAAAACTCAGAAATCATAAAGCATAAAGGTTACTTATGGAATCCATAACATTCTTATAGTTTCTCTATCACAGCTACATTGGGAGTTATGTTGGAGTACCCATCACAGGATATTCCAGAAATCTCTTAAGAGAAAAATTAGCGTTTACCTCTATCACATTACCCAAATCATTGAAGAGCTATCTCGGGCACACCAACCCTAGGTTTATCACGGAACCACATGTATATGTAAATGATTCCCAATAACCATAACATTTTCATACCAAAAAAATCAATCATTATGGAAATTTAAAATATCCATATTGCAATAAAAATATATAATTTCAAGATAGTGAAATATTCAATGCTTTGTCAAACCATTTTCAAAACGATTTTAAACATTTAATAAAATGATTTTTGAATCAAAGTGTACCATACCACATTGAATATTTTAATGGAATTATAATTTTAATACATTACTGTTCATATAAATAAATCCTTATAACTATTTTTAAAAAATGTGCATTAATGAGAAATATTTATAAAAATGAATATTTAAAACATTTAAAATGATATTTTAGTTAAATAGTTCTTAACTAAATGAGAGATGCTTGGAAAAAAAATATTTCAGGAATAAAAATAACCAATGCTTATAATATCTTGAAAATAACAACATTCGTGATTTAATATTTCAATGTACAGTATATACACCACATAAAAGTGAATTGGAATTTATCATCAAATAAGTCTCCATGGAATGTAAATTGAGATGAAATCCCTTATAAAGACAACATCATTATGTTAATGATAAATCAATGACATGATTATGTGTAAAAAATAAGAATACACCAAATATAATTTGATCTTATGTGTAAAAAAATCATAGGTCATTCACACATATTCATACCATGACAAAATCAATATTTATAAGTTTAACGCAAATAAATTGAAATTTGGTTAAGAAGTTTTCTTAATGAAATTCTACAGCCTAACAATGTCACATTAAAATTCATAAAATGAGTTGATGAAAGAGAAAATGGTACCTCATAACATGGGAAAATAATGTACAGGAATAAGGGTATATATTAACATATCCTGGCATATGAAAATGGAAATTAAAAGATATAAAATAATTTATGTCTTTTAAAAAGGGGAGGGTGAAAGATTCCCTCTCTGATTAGGTAACTTACGAAACATACACACTATGAAAGAAGGATCATACAATGAAGATATAAATACGAACAAATTTAAGCATATTAAACAACTAATACAATCATGGGTAGTACTTAACCCACACAAAATTAAAATAGTGGAAAATATAGAATGAATCTCACGGGAATATAAAGTGAGATGAAAACCCCTTACAAGATTTTAATCAATTGAGTCGAAAGACCAAAAGTTAATAACCAGCAAATGAATCAAAAAATACAATTAATATAAATATAATCATTATAATATGTATGAAATGGATGTACAAAATACACAACATGCAATAAATAAGTGGAGAACAATGGAAATCTCATGAAATTAAAAGTTAGATAAGAAAGCCCTTACATCACGTCTGACATGACACGTTTGTTCCATGTTCCTCCTAAAAAATAAAAATAAGTTAATTTATACTTGATAAAGAAAATTTTTCAAGTTAATTATTTATTTTATATCACTTATTACCTTTCTATACAAATTTTTTAATTATTTGAGTTCATATTGTACATTTTTTCGATGGTTCAAAACTTTTGTCAAAAATCAACTTGTTATAATTACAAATTGTCCATGTGGTGAAAATTTCATTACATACCTAATTATATTCATGATTTTTATATCATATATATATATATATATTATATATCTAATGTATATGTATTAATAATATTACATATCATTTCGAGTTTAGAAATGAAATGCACGATTCATGGAGACGGTAAGCCGTTTGTACGCATGAACACTACATTCATTTATATTTAATATTTAAAAGAATGAAAAAATAATAATATATAGGTATATTATAATTCTATTTTAATATCTAGTTTATGTAATTTAATTTTATCCATCATTTATATATTCTATGTATGGCATGAATGATTCATATCACTTTGAGGGGAAGGTAGTCCGCCCTTCCTCAAATGAAATTATCGTATTACCCATTATGTAAACAATAATGGTATGATATAAATGAAAAATAAACAAGAATAGAGACAATATAAATATAATATATATCATATTTAAATAGAGTTCAATATTAATGGCCACTACAGGAGGTGTTAGGAGAATTTTGAACAATCATCGGTTCGCAAGGCATTAGTTCACCCTCTATAGAAATAATATTATCATTACCCACAAGACAGAGGTGTGTGTAAGTGTAGTTATAATAATTTTCATATCAACAACATAGTATATTGAGGATACTGGTGATTTTATAAAATAATGAAATAAAAAGTTTTTAGGGGTTTGGATAAGTAAAATAAAATAAAATAACTTAAGTGAAGACGTTAGGTTAAAATCAGTTATCTCCCTTTTGTTTGAACCAAAAGGATTACTTGAATTGCCTTATGCCTAAGGTAAGGATTCTATGAGGAATATATGGATGTAGGTAACCTAATTATGCATAGTGTAGACGAGCCACGAGGCTTGAGAGTTGTGAGTAAATGGATATAGTTGAAGGGTTTTTATATGGGGGAGGATAGGTTCTTTAGTAATGATTGAAAATTTTATTTTATTATATTATTATTTTAAATTTATAAAGGTAAAAAATTAATTAAAGTATAACATAAGATGAATAATTTTCTAAATAAAATAATCCAATATTAATTTTGGAGGTTTTGGATACAGGTTTAGTTTTTCTAATCTTATTTATTTAAATAATTCATTAATGAGGTAAACAATACATCATTATTGTGTCATAAATAATATTATTTATTTGATGTATAAAACATAAAACAAAATACTATTATGTATGAAATCATTTTATATTTTCAATTAAAAGTTATATTCTAAAATATAACCTATATAACCCCATTTAGAAATTGATTTACTAAAATATATATATTTATGTCATTTTTTTCTTTAATTTAAATTAATTAATATAAAGTGTCATTATCACTCTTATGTGTCTCCATGGGGTCCCAAAATCGACCCAAGGATTACCAAGGAAGAACATGTATCATAAAATAGGATTAAGAAACATTTTAGGGTAAATCTAATATTATTATAATATTATTTTTTACCCTTTTTACCTAATTTACACTTTAACAATGGTAAATAAAATATTTACTTAAGTAAATATTCATATTGCCTAAAAATAGAAGTTACCTATTTAAAAACATTGGACCTCATGATTATAAATATATATTACTTTTTTCCAAATTCAAAACATATTAGTGTCAGAAATTACTTTAAAATTAATTCTTATTGTCAAACCAAAAAATGTGATTGTAAGAAATAATAACTATCAAAAAATTGACACTTGTTTATGTAAATTTTCAAAGTGAAATTATTTAAAATGACCATACTTAGATTAAATAGTAAAAAAAATAATATAATTACACTTAAAAAAAATTAAAAATATAATATAACCATATAGATAAATTATATTACAAGGAAGTTTTGAATTAAAATACAGTATTTTTCACTATTCATTAAAAACATGAACATTATCAAAAAAATATGAAAATTTCATCCAAAGTAAATTTTGATTTCCTGATTCTAGAGAAGAATATTATTTTTTATAATATAACATATTAAACTGTAAAAACGATATTTTAAAATGGTTCACCATTAAAAAGTGTTAAAACGTCCTTTTAAAGAATATTACAGTATTTATGCTTAAAATCGAAATCTTTCCTATTATAAGACTCTAAAATTTAATAGATAAATTAAAAATCATTTAAAAAACAAGGATAATAATTTTTTAGTTAGGTATGTTCATTCCTTCCATTACAACGACAAGGAATTAACTACTACATAAAATAATGATATTATATTAATATTGTCTTGTATAACTCAATGTTGTGTGCTACATAACATTTCAAAGAAACCCATTGATGTGTATCGGGTACACCATTGAAAATAGAAACCCATTTAATGTTAAATTAATAATTAATTCACAAATATTAATAAATATGAAAATTTAATATTCTTTATTTATCTGGGATGTTATAGAATCTATCAGTTGGTCACACCAAACAGATTACACTAGGTCATATTCCTATAATTTAAGACCTTTCTAAAAGGAAAAAATACCTACATAAAATAATAATGATTCCATTCTAATAAAAATCAATCATATATTTGAACTAAACTAACATGATTGTTTAAACTAAGGATACCACCTACAGTTCCATTTTAAGTCATTAAAATATTTCACATTCAATCCATAAAAATTTAAATTATTTAAACTCATAAAACAAAGTACCAATTATTGGATGAAATAATATAGTACTTGATCAAACAATCACATTTGGAGAAAACATTTATGTCATATCAAAATTCCTTTTTTAAACATTATACATTAATTGGTATCCTCTCATAGTTATGAAATATATCATATAAATACATTTTTAATCATTTTACTTATCCATAAGGTTTTTCATAATTGGGCATAGTTAAGTAACAATTCATAAAAGATAAGGTGACTGATGAGTATCCCATTAAGCGAGACTGGGTTCATCATAATGAATCCCAATAGATGTTGATTAAATATCAATTTTTGAAAACACCCATAGTGGGTTGTCTCATAGGAAACATTCCACAACTAACCTACTTGGGTCCAATAGTGTATTTAAGAATATTAATCAAAAATATTTTCATGCTCATGTAATAGTGTCACAATCCATTATAGAGTCTATTATTAATAGTTTTAAATTTTTAATTACCATTAATGGGTTTTACCTGATAAGACTAAATACCATAACCGACCTACTATAGCCGAATAACATAAAAGGTTCCAAAGATACAAATTCATTTTAGATAAAAATTAAATATCATTTAGTTTTATAAAGATTTACTAATATAAAATGGTCATAAAAAATGGTTTGATTATATGGGTTTTCATATCGAAATTTATAAGGCACCCAAACACCTTACAATTGAAAGTCATATCTCATTTTATGACAACCAATATGTTTACCAAATTTAACCAATTATATATCAAAATCATTACTAGGAATGTTATCATAAGAAGTAATAACACAATAAAATGATAATAATAACAGATTCATGATACATAGGCCAGACATTCTTAATAATAGTATAACATAGAATGTAATTACTTAATCATGGATGATGATTAAAGTGAAAAAATAAATCCACAAAGAATGTTTTATAAATAGTCATGCTAAATAAATCCCTAAACATTTACCAAAATAAGAATGTCATTAATATAAATAACATGGTATATATCACCTAGGATAATAATCACACAAGGAACATCTTCACTTGTAGTAGGAAGCCTAGAAATGTAACTACATGGAATGAAATATTTATTACATGTGAATTCTTATGTTCCTATCATGATGAATGTAATGATAATTCCTTTTCACACTAGGAAAAATTTTAAATAATATAAATATCATAAATAAGTATGAAATGGAATGTAATCTAGTCACTCAATGTGAAATCAAAATCAAATGTGACAAAAAGAAACATGAACAATAATCCCATCCCTAGCCACTTAGACACTTCCGCATATGTGGTTTAATCACTCCCAAGCATAGATATTTACCAAGAGCTGACCCATTTATAGTGTAAGGCACCATCATTAAACCTTACTTAATCTTGAGTTATTTCAAGATTACACATTGAGGGTCTTTTCAGGTTTAGATTTTTAGAGAATTAAATCATGAAACTTGCATTACATTCCACATTTAAACAAAGTGGTTACATAAAAGACAGTATTCATTCATCCCATCAACGGAAAAATATTTAAAATAAAACATGGATTCTTTCTTGACACATCCTTGACACTATCATTTCATCATGTACCATTCCCTTGACCTATGAAAAACATTTCAAAAACTTGGGATGAGCATAAAAAGATCAGTAAGGGATATAAAAATATGGAAAGGAAACATGAGTACATGTATAAATAATAATGAAATCATACTTTACCCATAAAACATAAGCACTTTAACATACCTCATAAAATCATGAATAAATCTTAGAAATCATAAGACATAAATGGTAACATGAGGCATTCATAACATTTTTACGTAGGCAGTAACCCTCTTCGTTACGTTTTAGAATACCCATCATAGTATATTCCCTAAATCTCTTCAGATAAACCTTAATGTTTTACTCCTTCGCGTTACCCAATGCATTGGAGAGCTATATCGGGCTCACCTGCCCATAGTTTATCACGGAACCACCTGTCTTCATAATAATGTCTCAGAACCTCAACATAATCGTATCACATAAAACTTGCATTAAGGAAACATAACATTTCCACCTTTCAATCACAAGATATCAATACAACACATTGATAAAAAGACATTATGAAAACCATTTTCAATACCAAAATAAAAGAAAAGTAAAACATGGTATTTATTTTTCATTTAAAAAAGGTATGGCTTGTAGAGGAAGACGAAACTCAAAAAAGGGTCACGACGGCAGAGAAGTCGTTGTCGCCGCATACGTACGACAAAAACATTCCCTTTTTTCGTTTAGTAAACGCTTCATATAAAAAAGATTCCTTTTGAATAAACGTAAAAGTCAAAGGGGATTATACACCATATAAAAGAGGGTTTTGTATAAAACAAAATATTCTTCAATTAAAGGAGATTGAGATGAATTCCTATACAAAGACGGTATCCTTGGTTTAAGGATAAATCAATTACAGAATTATGTGTGACAAAAGAATACACCAAATATAAGTTGATATTAAGTGTAAAACAATCAGAGGATATTCACACATATTCATAAAACGACATATTCAAGGACTACATGTTTATCCCAAAGAATCAAATTTGGGATATGAAGTTCCCTTGCAAAAAATTGACAGCCTAATGGCGTCACTACAAAATTCAAAAAATGATTTTATGAGAGATAAAAAGGGTATCTCATCACATGGACATAAAATTTAAATCAATAAGGATATATAGTACATATCCCAACATAATAGTATGTGAATTAAAATACATAACAAAATAAGTCTTTTAAAAAGAGGAGGGTGAATGTTTCCCTTACCGACATGGGTATCTTTCGAAACATACACCCCATGAACGAAAGACAATACAACATTGATGTAAATACTCATATATGAAAGAATATTAAAAAATGTGTATAATAATGGTCAGTACATACACCACTCAAAGGAAATTGTGGAAAATGTAGCATAAATCTCACAGGAATAAAAGTGAGATGAAAAATCCCTTACGAAAACTTGGCAGCCTAACGGCGCCACATAAAACTTCTGAAAATGGATTGATGCGATCAAATAGGGCATCTCAACACATTAAAATAAAATTTACAGAAATAGGAATATAAAATAACATCCCCCATCATAAAAAAGGAGGATCTCAAAAGAAGTGACATAAAGGAGAGTACTTAAAGAGAAAGAGAGAGGTTAGATCTTTTACGAAAATTCGGCAGCCTAACGGCACCACTCAAAACTTCCAAAATGGATTGATGAGAGAGAATAGGGCTTCTAATCATATGAACATTAAAATTACAGTAAGAGTAATGTAAAATAACATCTCAATCACAAGAAAGATGAGCTTATAAGGAATGACATAAAAGAGTGTACTTAAAAAGAAAGAGAGGAGTAGGATCCCTTATCTCAAGTCCAACTTGTCTTGTTCGTTTCTTTATATTACTTAATATTAATCATTGGTCACTTAATAATTTCCTATTACCTCTTTTAGAGATTATTATTCAGTTCATATCACACATTATAATGTTATAATAATTGTCTAATAATGTTAGTTCATATCAGACGTTTTTGCCGATGTTTGGTACATGAGTCAAAAATGAACTTGTTTGAAAAAAGATTGCCCATGTAGTTATAAGTAAATAATTTCCAGAATAGTATTAATGATTAGAATATCATATATATCCAGTAAATATTCATTTTATACTATTCCATATCATTTGGAGATAAAAAAACAAAAAGCACCATTCATGGAGATGGTAGGTCGTACGTATGCATGAACGCTACTTTCATTTTTTTGTCATATTAATTAAATTAAAACAAAATGAGAGAGATATATATATATGTTATAATTCCAGAATGATATCCATAATTTAGATGTAATATATTACATATATATCCATTATATATATGTACTTATAATATTACATATCATTTTGAGATAAGAAATTAAATGTACCGTTCATGGAGACGGTAAGTCGTACGTACGCATGAACGCTACTTCCATTTCTATTTCATATTTAATGGAATTAAAACATAATGATAGATAATAGTATTTTAATTACAGTATGGTATAATATATAATATCATTAAATATATCCTTTATACATACCACATATGGTATTAACGAATCAAATCACTTTGAGGGGGCGGTAGTCCGCACTTCCTTAAATGAAGATATCGCGTTTACCCATAATGGAAACCATAAAGGTACGCCATAAATGAAAAATACCGAAGCTTAAGTAATACATAAACATATTAAATATCATATATAAATATATTGTCATCTTAATGTCCACCTTTGAAGGTGTTAGATGAATGTTGAACAATCATTGTTTCGGGAGGCAGAAAGTTGCCATCCACGGAAACAGTATGTTCTTTAACCATTAGATATAGGTGTGTGTAAGTGTAGCTCCAATACTTCTTATACAAACATCATAGTATATTTAAGATAATGGATTTGTTACAAAATAAATGAATAAAAAGAGTTTAGGGGGTTAGAGAAGCAAAATAAAACAAAAGGGCACAAGTGAAGACATTACCTTATAATCGGGTAACTCCCTTTAGTTTGAGCTCAAAGGCATCCTTGGGAAGACGTCTGCCCAAAGTGAGGCTTGAAGGAGTAATAGAGGGAAGTGGAGAGACAAAATGGGAAGGGGTTGTCCAAGCCGAGGGCTTTTAGAGTTTGGGTAAGGAGGTAGAGGTGGGGGCCTTTTATAAGAGGGGAGGAGGGGCACTCTTGAAAAGTTACAAAATGTTACTTTATTTTCAAAAGAGTTTTGGATTTTAAAGGTCCCACATTGATGTATTTCGAGGATAAGGTTATAAGGGTTCGAAATCCACTAATACATTAGGTTTTGGACATGTTTAGGTTTTAGATATTACATTATCTATCCATTTTATTTAAATCGTTAAATAATGAGGTCATCGCTGCATCATCATGATTTCATAAATAATTTAATTTATTAATTGTCTAAAAATTATAATAAAAAAATAATATGATTTAGGAAATATTTTTATCTTTCCAATGACTATTTATAGTCAAAATTATGACTTGTATAACCCCATGTAAAAATTGTTTTAGTAAAACATCTCATGTTTGTGTCATTTTTACTTTAACATTAAATAAAAAGATATTTATGTCATTTCCCATCCAAAGTGGCTCCATGGGGTCCCCAAGTTGACCCATGGATTATCATTGTCGGCCATGAAATATCCAATAAGGGTAGGACATGTGTCTAGGTCATTTAATTTTATTAAAACATTATTCTTACCATAAATTACACTAATTACCTCTAATCGCGATTAAAAACTTAATAAGTTACTATTCACCAAAAAAATTATTTTTATCCCATTGAACCACATTTTACTTCTTAATGACAACCATGTATGTCGGATATTTGAAATTCAAAACACAAAGATGGCAAAATTTCATTTAAACGGAAAAATCAGTTTTTATAAGTACCACTTAGTGGTTTCACTATTCATCAAAAATTGAAGTTTTTTAGAAAAATCCCAAAAATTCACCCTAAGCTATATTTGATATTTCGAATTCAAAAATGAAATCTATTTTACCAAATTCAAAACATATAAGTCACATTAATTAATTTAATAATTAATTCCCAATGTCAGAGGAAATATCGAGTTTTTATGAAACAATAAGTATCAAAAGATTGCCACTAGTTTAAGTCTGACTTCAATGTGAAATTAATTACAATGACCACTATTGGATTTAATGGTAAAAATATATTCTAATTTCACTTTAAAACAAATTCAAAAGATAATATAATCATATAAATAAATTATATTAAAAAGTGGTTTTGAATTAAAATACAACATTTTACACTATTCATTAAAAAAAGAACTTTATCGGAAAGATACCAAAAATTTCACAAAGTAAATTTTGATGTCCCAATTCTTAAGAAGAGTTTTATTTGGTCCAATAGAATGTATAAGAGTGAAAAACACTATATTTACTGACGGTTCACCATCAAAAGTCGATAAGTGAACCTTTAGTTAAAACTAGGGCATATACGCCTAAAATTGAATTCTTTCCGTATTTTAATCCTTTATCTTTTTTTTGGATAAATGTAAAAACATTTAAAAACATATATAATCATATTTTAGTTATTTCTATCCATTACCACCAATACAATAGCTACATGTTAACTACCATTTAAAATAATATTATTTTATTATTAGAGTGCAACATAAGATTCCCAAAAAACATGTTGTTGCGTGTTGGGTACGCCATCGAGCATAGCTTCCCCTTTAATGTCATATTACTATTTTCTTCAAAAATATGGATAAATATGAAAATGTCATATTATTTATTTACCTGGTGTGTTACATCCTTCCCCCCTTTTGGGAATTGTGTCCTCGCAATTTTTAAAAATGAGCTTGGAAACATCCTTGAAAGTCCCACATCGGAGCAAGAGTCGGTAAAACAATCACTTTAAAATAAAGGAAGATAAGTACAGAGGTCACCCGAGTTAACCCATACTAGGATTCCATGTAGAAAAACATTGACATGGAATAAAAAGTAAAGGGTCATGTTCTTGATGGAGAGTGATAGTAAACATGTCTAGGAGAAAGTTAACCATAAGAAAATCACAAACTTGTGATGGGTTAAACGGTATTCGATTCCCCACTAGGAAAAGTAAATAGACAAAATTTTTGTTTTAAGTTACTTTTAATTGAGGAATTTATTCATAAAGAAACATAATCACTTATCATGTTGACTTTCAACTTTTACTAGATTCCTTAATCAAACTCATATTTTTTCCAAAAGACGAGTATTTAGGGAGACTTGTTCGCATTAAGTGTACTATAATCAACTTCTAGAGAGTCACCTAATCCACACAAGAGAACTATATACTTCCCATGTATTTAGACTTTAACCAAAACCAAAACCAGAAAGGTTAGTACAAGATTAGATAATCTAGAAAAGGATAACCCTTTATAAAAAGAAAATCTATTCTTAATCTCCAAAATTTGTCCAACAAAACCCAAAGTCCAACGAGGACCATTCTATAATAAATTTGTCCATAACATTATTCAATGTAAACCAAACTAAGATTGAAAACAAAATATTTGAGGGATTTAGTCACATATTCTTCCAAGTTAAATCGTAACATTTATCTCCAAACAACATCAGTTGCTCTTAAAGTCTCGTATTGAAAAGTAATTAACCTAATCACATATCCTCCATGACAGGTTAATCATTTTCATAAATAACCCAAAATCAACTTACTCTTAATTTATAAAATCATATAACTAAAAAGAATCTGTCAAACTAACCAGGGACTTCACATAGTACAGTGGTAGGCGATAAATACCAGTCGCACTTTGGTTGTGGGTTCGATTCCCGTAGCTTTGTCCGACGCGACGGGTTGTCACACGGTCTGTGTGTTGTCCTTTTTCAAAAACTATATAATTCTTAAAACATCCCCAAAAACGAGATAAAATCTTAAAAAATGATCATAACATATTTTAACCTCATGTTTATCTCATTCCATTCATTTTCCATGATATCATAGAGTAACCCATAATTACCTAAAAAGTATGGATCATATAAACCCTAATGGTTACCTTAATAATTATTACCTAAATTTCCACATCTTGTTGGCCATCTCGTACATGCTGCAATAGAGAACTCACCAAGGTTGAAGAGTTTTATCACGACTTCTTGATAGTTGGTTTAGAACAACCATGAGATTCCTCATTGAATCCCCCATCTCATCCAGTCTCTTAATCAGAGAACCACCATAGTTTCCTTCAAACCCAATGTCACTTTGGTTCCTGCTAGATCCAGCCATTTACTAAAACAAAAATGGTCAGTGTGAGTATATCAACATAACCATCATGTACTAATGAGGAAGATAAACACTAAGATATACTTACTCATTCACTTTATCTAAAACTAGGACTCTTTATGAAATCCAAACCATTATGGTAATGCCACTTGTGCTTAGAAAATACCCTAACCTCTAATGTTATCTAAACCGACCTCTAATACCAACTATAAGGCCCCAGCCTTAAACCTTACTTAATCATGAGTTATTATAATATTACACATTGAGGATCTTTTCAGGTTTAGAGTTTTAGAGAATTAGATCATGAAACTTGCATTACATTCCACATTTAAACAAAGTGGTTACATAAAAGAAAGTATTCATTCTTCCCATCAACAGAAATATATTTTAAATAAAACATGGATTTTTTCTTGACACATCCTTGACACTATCATCACATCAGGTACCCTTCCCTTGACCTATAAAGAACATTTCAAAAACATGGGATGAGCATAAAAAGCTCAGCAAGGGATATAAAAATATGGAAAGGAAACATGAGTACATGTATACATAAGAATGAAATAATACTTTACCCATAAAACATAAGCAATTTAACATACCTCATAAAATCAAGAATAAATCATAGAAATCATAAGACATAAATGGTAACTGGAGTCATTCATAACATTCTTACGTAGGGAGTAACCCTCTTGGTTACGTTTTGAAATACCCACGAGAGTATATTCCATAAATCTCTTCGGAGAAACCTTAACATTTCACTCCTTCGCGTTACCCAATGCATTGGAGATCTATATCGGGCTCACCCACCCTTAGTTTATCACGAAACCACCAGTCTTCAAAATAATGCCCAAGAACCTCAACATAATCATATCACATAAAACATGCATAAAGGAAACATAACATTTCCACCTTTCAATCACAAGATATCAATACAACACATTGATATAAAAACATTATGAAAACCATTTTCAAAACCAAAATAAATTAAAATTAAAACATGGTATTTATTTTTCTTTTAAAAAAAGGTATGGCTTATAGAGGAAGCCGAAACTCAAATAATGGTCACGGCGGCGGAGAAGTCGTTGTCGCCGCAGACGTACGACAAAAACATTCCCTTTTGTCTTTTATTAAACGATTCATAGAAACAAGATTCCTTTTTAATAAACATAAAAGTAAAAGGGGTTTATACACCGTATAAAAGAAGGTTGTGTATAAAACAAAATATGCCTCAATGAAAGGAGATTGAGACGAAGTCCCATACAAAGACGGTATCCTTGGTTTAAGGATAAATCAATTACATAAATATGTGTGACAAGCGAATAAACCAAATATAAGTGGATATTAAGTGTAAAACAATCAGATTATATTCACACATATTAATAGAAAAACATATTCAAGGACTAAATGTTTATCCCAAAGAATCAAATTTGGGATAAGAAGTTCCCTTGCAAAAATTTGATAGCCTAACGGCGTCACTACAAAATTCAGAAAATGAGTTGATGAGAGATAAAAAGGGTATCTCATCACATGGAAATAAAATTTCAATCAATAAGGATATATATTACATATCCCAAAATAATAGTATGTTAATTAAAAGACATAACAAAATAAGTCTTTTAAAAAGAGGAAGGTGAAAGGTTTCCTTACCGACATGGGTATCTTTCGAAACATACACCCCGTGAAAGAAGGACAATTAAACAATGATGTAAATACTCATAAATGAAATAATATTACACAATTAGTAAAATAATGGTCATTACATACACCACTCAATGGAAATTGTGGCAAATGTAGCATAAATATCACAGGAATAAAAGTTAGATGAAAAATATCTTACGAAAACTCAGCAGCCTAACGACGCCACTTAAAACTTCCAAAAATCGATTGATGAGATCAAATAGGGTATCTCATCACATTACAATAAAATTTACAGCAAGAGGAATATAAAAGAACAGCCCCCATCATAAAAAAGAGGATATTAAAAGAAGTGACATAAAGGAGAGTACTTAAAGAGAAAGAGAGAGGTTAGATCTCTTACGAAAATTCGGCAACCTAACGACGCCACTCAAAACTTCCAAAATTGATTGATTAGAGAGAATATGGTCTCTCATCATATGAAAATAAAAATTACAGTAAGAGTAATATAAAATAACATCCCAATCACAATAAAGATGATCTTAGAAGGAATTGCATAAAAGAGTGTACTTAAAAAGAAAGAGAGGAGTAGGATCCCTTACCTCAAGTCCAACTTGTCTTGTTCGTTTCATTATATTCCTAAATAATAAACTTTGGTCAATTAATAATTGCCTATGTACCTCCTTTATAGATTATTATTAAGTTAATATCACATATTATAATGTTATAATAATTGTTTAATAATGTTATATCATATCAGACGTTTTTGCCGATATTTGGTACATGAGTCAAAAATGAATTTGTTTTAAAAAAGATTTTCCATGTAGTTATAAGTAAATAATTTCCAGAATAGTATTAATGATTAATATATCATATATATCCAGTAAATATTCATTTTATACTATTCCATATCATTTGGAGATAAAAAACAAAAAGCACCGTTCATGGAGACGGTAGGCCGTACCTACGCATGAACGCTACTTTCATTTTTTTGTCATATTAATGGAATTAAAACAAAATGAGAGAGATATATATTTGTTATAATTCCAGAATGAAATCCATAATTTAGATGTAATATATTATGTATATATCCATTATATATATGTACTTATAATATTACATAACATTTTGAGATAAGAAATGAAATGTACCGTTTATGGAGATGGTAAGTCGTACGTACGCAAGAACGCTACTTCCATTTCTATTTCATATTTAATTGAATTAAAACATAACGATAGATAATAGTATTTAAATTAATGTATGGTATCATATATAATATCATTAAATATATCCTTTATATTTACCACATATGGTATTAACGAATCAAATCACTTTGAGGGGGCGGTAGTCCGTACTTCCTTAAATGAAGATATCGCGTTTACCCATAATGGAAACAATAAAGGTATGCCATAAATGACAAATACATAAGATTAAGTAAAACATAATCATATTAAATATCATATATAAATATAGTGTCATCTAAATGTCTACCTTTTAAGGTGTTAGAAGAATGTTGAACAATCATCGTTTCGGGAGGCAGAAATTCGCCATCCACGGAAACAGTATGTTCTTTAACCATTATATGTTGGTGTGTGTAAGTGTAGCTCGAATACTTCTTATAACAACATCCTAGTATCTTAAATATACTGTATTTGTTACAAAATAAATGAATAAAAAGAGTTTAGGGGGTTGGAGAAGCAAAATAAAACAAAAGGACACCAGTGAAGACATTACCTTAAAATCGGTTAACTCCCTTTGGTTTGAGCTCAAAGGCTTCCTTGGGAAGTCTTATGCCCAAAGTGAGGCTTCAAAGAGTTAGAGAGGGAATTGTAGAGACAAAATGGGCAGGGTTGGCCGAGCCAAAGGCTTTGGGAGTTTGGGTAAGGAGGTAGAGGTGGGGGCCTTTTATAAGAGGAGAGGAGGGCCACTCTTGTAAAGTTACAAAATGTTACTTTATTTTCAAAAGAGTTTCGGATTTTAAAGGTCCCACATTGATGTGTTTCCAGGATAAGGTGATAAGGGTTCTAAATCCACTCATCCAATAGGTTTTTAACATGTTTAGGTTTTATATATTACATTATCCTTCCATTTTATTTAAATCGTTAAATAATGAGGTCATCGCTGCATCATCATGATGTCATAAATAATTTAATTTTCTTAATGTCTAAAAATTATAAAAAAAAATCTATGATGAAGGAAATCGTTTTATCTTTCCAATGACTATTTATAGTCAAAAAGGTGACTTGTATAACCCCATGTAAAAATTGTTTTATAAAAACATCTCATGTTTGTGTCATTTTTACTTTAACATTAAATAAAAAGATATTTATGTAATTTCCCAACAAAGGTGGCTCCATGGGGTCCCCAAGTTGACCCATGGATTTTCCCTGTCGGCCATGACACATCCAATGAGGGTAGGACATGTGTCTAGGTCATTTCATTTTATTAAAACATTATTCTTACCATAAACAACACTAATTACCTCTAATCGCGATTAAAAACTTAACAAGTTACTATTCTCCAAAAAATTCTTCTATCCCATTGAACCACATTTTACATCTTAATGACAACCATATATGTCGGATTTTTAAAATTCAAAACACAATGATGGCAAAATTTCATTTAAACGGAAAAATCATTTTTTATAAGTACCACTTAGTGGTTTCACTATTCATCAAAAATTGAAGTTTTTCTGAAAAATCCCTAAAATTCACCCTAAGCTATGTTTGATATTCTGAATTCAAAAATGAAGTATATTTTACAAAATTCAAAACATATAAGTCACATTAATTAATTTAATAATTAATTCCTACTGTCAAAGCAAATAGCATGTTTTTATGAAACAATAAGTATCAAAAGATTGACACTAGTTAAAGTCTGATTTCAAAGTGAAATTAATTACATCATCCACTATTGGATTTAATGGTAAAAATATATTATAATTTCACTTTAAAACCAATTCAAAAGATATTCTAATCATATAAATAAATTAGATTAAAAAGAGGTTTTGAATTAAAATACAACATTTTACAATATTCAATAAAAAATGAACTTTATCGGAAAGATACCAAAAATTTACACAAATAAATTTTGATTTCCCAATTCTTAAAAAGAGTTTTATTTGGTCCAATAGAATTTATAAGAGTGAAAAAAACTATATTTATTGACGGTTCTCCATTAAAAGGTGATAAGTGATCCTTTAGTGAAAACTAGGGCATATACGCCTAAAATTGAATTCATTCCGTATTTTAAGCCTTTATCTTTTAATGGATAAATGTAAAAACATTTAAAAACATATATAATCATATATTATTTATTTATATCCATTCCCACCAATACAATGGCTACATGTTTACAACCATTTAAAAAATATTATTTTATTATTAGAGTACAACGTAAGATTCCCAAGAAACTCGTTGTTGTGTGCTGGGTACGCCATCGAGCACAACGTCCCCTTTAAAGTCATATTAATATTTTATTCACAAATGTGGATAAATATGAAAATGTCATATTATTTATTTACCAGGGGTGTTACATATAGTCTCCTATATACCAACCAACAAATAGTAAGACAAAAGAAAAGAGACATATGATATAACTTTATAATGTCATGACACAACTAACTATCAAACCTTTAGCGGGACTGGTTGCCACATGACCTCAAAGGTGCCTCCCCATACACCATAAGCTTCCATCTAATAGCAAGGGTATATTGGATGTAATGTAGGGAGACTCTAACATCATAGTAAGATTCAAACAATGGTATATCTATGATAAATCAATGGATATAATGGATTCAATAATAAAAAATGAAATGTAGAAAAAGATAAATATAGATATTAAATAAAATTAAATTGACAATTTCAATACATATAATAATGAATGCATGTATAGACGATGATAAATAACCTAAAACAATAGACACACAATAACAAACAAAATATAATATAGTACACAAATAAAGAAAATAAGTAACATCCCATAGGTGAATCTTCATGAGCATCCGGATCTCCATCTCAGTACCTTTCTCCAAACTACTAGGTATAAGAATAACAAATCAATCAATAATCCATGGTCCTAAGAGCATGAGATATTCATGGGTAGCCCAATGAAATAGAAGCCTAATAAATGTGTGAAAAAACATCCCAATAGTCCACCACCAACATTTTCTATATCTATGTCTAGTATGTGAATATAAGGTACTATAATATACGTATATTGATAACTAATTAACAACACATAAATAATAAATACTAGCATGATATGGTTCCTAAAGGACACCTAGAGGCTCTACCAACATCTAATATTTGATATAATAATGATATGAGAATAACCATATATATATATATATTAATATATATACATATATAATTTATTTATATACTACATCAACCTATGTGGTCTAAGTATATGATTTTGTAAGTGGCCATATACATGGAATACATGATTCTAGATTAAACATGGTGTAACTCATTCATCAATAACCATTCTAAATGTGCCTATAATATCAGGAAAATGGTTCAATACTTATATCTCATAATTAATGATATATGTCATTCTAAACACTTGATATGTTTCATGTCTTGTCATGCCAACACACTAATCATGGGACATGGTGTAACATCCCAGGTAAATAAATAAATAATACATTTTAATTTTAATTAATATTCTATTTATTAAATATTAATTTTACATTAATGGGGTTTCTATGTTCGATGGCATACCCTATATGAAACAACTAGTTTCCAGGAAACGTTACTTTTTACAATAATACTTTAATATTAATATTTTATATGGTTATTATCGCCTAGCTGTTGTACATGAATAAATAAATAGAACTAACTAAAATATAATTATAAATGTTTGTTAAATGAATTTAAATTTATCCAATAAATGTTAGAGGCTTAAATAATAAAATAATTCGATTTTAACCATAAATACTCAAATATTCATTAAAATGTCGATTTACCACCTTTTGATGGAGAACCCAATTCAAATCTAATTTTGGTCAATTTTATATTTTATATTTGACAAAATAAAATTTTTATTTAGAATCGGGACATCAAAATTCACTTTGGGTAATGTTTTGGTTTTTTTCTGATAAACATCATTTTTAAGGAATAGTGAAAAATACTGTATTCCAATTTAAAAGTTCCTTTTAAACTAATTTATTTATACGAGTATATTATCTTTTTAATTGGTTTTAAAGTTTTATAAGATTATGTTTTTACAGTTTAATAATATTTTGCTTTTTGGAATTAATTTAAGTTTGAAATTGGACATAAACAACTATCAATATTTTGGTAGTTCTTGTTTCCTAAAAACAAGATATTTGTTTTGACAACAAGAATTAATTTTACATAAGTTTATGAAAAATATATGTTTTAAATTTGATAAAATAAACATCTTTTTTGAATTCTTAATATCAATTATATCATATGCTAAATTTTTTGTATTTTTCTGAAAAACATCAATTTTAGATGAATAGTGAAACCACTAAGTAGTAGTAAAAAACTAACTTTTTCATTTAATTGAAATTTAATCACATCTGTGTATTGAATTTCGGATATCCGACAAAAATGACTGTTATTATTATGTAAAATGTGGTTATATATGGTGAAAATAATTTTTAGTGAATATTAACATCAGACTTTTATTGATATGGTTAAAGGTAAATAGGGCAATTCAAGGTAAAAAGAATATCATAATAAAACAAAGATACCTTAAAAAATGTCTTAACGTTTTTGGATGAGTCATTACTGACCATGGGAATTCAAGGGTTTATTTTGGGACCCCATGGTTCCACTTATGAGTTATAGTGACACATTATTTTATTTAACATAATGTAAGGACAAAAATGACATAAACAAATATCTTTTAGTAAATTAATTTTTACAATGTGTTATATAAGATATCATATCAACTAAAAATATTTATTGGAAACATAAAAATATTTCTCTACATCATGATATTTTTTATATAATTTTTAGACATCATATGAATAAAATTATATATGACACAATAATGGCGCAATGTTTAACTCATTAATAAATGATTTAAATAAATAATACTATAAAGATTAAAATAAAATCCAAAACCCGTCCAATTATTATTTTATGATATTATTTCTACCATGAGTCATATTATCTTTGACCTTAATATTTTTTGGACCTTTAGAAACCGAAAATCCTTATATAAGAAAATAATAGTTTCACACTTTCTTAAAGAGACCCTCCTCCCCCATATAAAAGGACACCACATCTAACCCATTCCTCCCACCTATCAAGCCCTTGGACTTCCCAAAACCTTCCCAAATAATCTATTATGATCTCTCTATTAATCCTAGAAGCCTCAAAATAGAAAAACGTCACTTCAAGAAGTCCTTTGGTTCAAACAAAAAGGAGTTACCTGAATTAATGGTAAGAGTTCCACTTAAGTTAATTTGTTTTATTTTACTTCTCCACCCCCTAAACTCGTTTTATTATTTGATTTTATAACAATAAGAGTATAAAAAATATACTAGGATGATTTTATGAGAAGTATTATAACTACAGTTACACGCACCTCTATCTAATGGGTGAAGAACATTCTATCTTTATGGATGGAAAACTAACGCCTCACGAAACAATGATTGTTCCAATATCTCTTAGTGCCTGTCATGGTGGACATTAAGATGGAAGTATATTTAAATATTATATATATTATGTTTTTTTCATTATACTTCTGTATTTTTCATTTATAGCATACCTTCATGATTTCCATTATGGGTAAACACGATAATTTCATTTGAGGATTTGCGGACTACCGCCCCCTCAAAGTGTTATGACTGATTAATGCAATATGTAGGACATATAAAAGATGAAGATAATGATATTTTATATAATATTATACTATAATTATTTTATATCTATGTACCATTATGCTTTAATTCCAATAAAATATGAAATATAAATGAAAGTAGCATTCATGCGTACATACGACTTATTGTCTCCATAAACAGTGCATTTCAATTCTTATCTCCACATGTTGTGTACTTTAATAAATACATGTATATACTGCATATATATGATATATATGATATCTAAATCTTGAATATAATTCTTGATATAATAAATTATGACAATGTGAACAACTTGTAAATATAAGAAGTTCATTTTTGACTCAAGTACCAAATATCGACAAAACAACCGTTATTAACTTATAAGATTACATAATGTATAGGACATGGTAATAAGTGATATAAAAGGAATAATAATCATGAAAAAGGTTATTAGTAAAGTATAAATTAACTATTGTTTTTTATTCAAGAGATTAAAGAACAAAAATGTCATGTCAGACAGGAGGTAAGGGAATTCGTCTCAATTACCTTTCATTAAGGCATATTTTGATTTAATAAACAAAATTATTTTATATGTTGTATAAACTACTTTGAATTTTCATATCATTCAATGGAAATATTTTTCTACTTTGTGTTTTTGTAAAAGAAAAAATGGAATATTTTTTTAAGGTAAGTGGTGACAACAACGTTTTTGCTAACGTGAGTACTATTTGATCATTGGCTTCCTTTACAAGCAGTAATGTTTTTAAAAGGAAAATAAATACCATATACTCTTTTATGTATTTTCATATTGAAAATGGTTTTTATAGTGTATTTTTTATGTCAAAATATTTAAATTATATATAATGTGATTGAAATGTGGAAATTTTAACTATCCTTTAAGATTTTTTTATGTGTTATAAATATGTTATGGTTCATGGGAATGGTTACGTATATAGGTGGTTTCATGATAATCCTAGGGAAGTTGATCCCATGATTTCTCTCTAATGCATTCGGTAATGTGATAGTGGTAAACACGAATATTTATCCTAAGATATTTAGGGAATATACTATGATGTATATTCCAAATGTTACTACATACTTAGCTGTGGTAGCTACAATGTATGTTTGATAGGGTGGCCATAAGTGTCCTCTATTATTTATGTTTTCTACGTGTCATTCATATTTCTTATGATTTCGTGAGGTATGTTAAAGAGCTTATGTTATGTTTGAAATTATGGACTAATGTTTTCATTCTTTGTTTTATAACCCTCAAAGGGCTTTTTATTTCTATCCCAGGTTTTGAAACGTTTTTCATAGGACCTATTGATAAATATGGTCAAGGATGGGATGACAGAAAATTCATGCTTTCTAAAACATGGGACTAGTCATTACTCATTTTTTAAAGTGTTTTTATTTTACGAAAAAAATGAAACTGTGTAGAAGTTTTTACCTTGTAATTTTTGAGATGTAATGTAATAGTTATGGCATAATTCTCTAAAACTATAAACCTGAAAAGATACTCAATGTGAATTATTAATTTAATACAAGATTATTTAATTCTTAAGGTCGGGTCCTTATAGTTGGTATCAAAGGTCAGTTTATATAACATTAGGAGTTAGTGTATTGTAAAATAAATATACATAAATTAATTTATGTTAATATTTAAATGATAAAATTTACAGATATCCATGTTGCTTCTCCTAAGATATATATGTTGTTCAGAATGGTTTTCTGTAAAGAAACAGTGAAGTTATATTGGGATGCCATCAGGAGGAAGGCAAACATCAAAATCTACAACCTGAAATGGTAAAAATATGAACTGAATAGTTTTTTGTATTGATGGAATATTCGACTCAGTATATAAATGGTGGGGGTATCTATGCATGAGATCAGGAAGATCAATCATAGAGGAACATGTCAGTAGTGGAGCATTTCATGAGGTAACATCCCCCATCATTCATAGGATCATCTGGCCTAGAGCTAGAAGAAAATTATATTACATAACTAATTTTTTTTTTGATGTCATGGGATGTTCAGAACATCAAAAGGGTAGTCTCTCTATTTACCATTTTTAAGGTGAAGCTGATCAGTGGTGGACGATGGTGAAAAATATCACGTCTTGTGAGGAGATTTATCCTCTTGAATTAGATGAATTCAAAGGTATGTTTCTTGAGAAATATTTGCCAATGGTGGTTTGTCTTAGGATGGGAAAATAGTTTCTATAATTGAGGAAGGATAATGACTCAATGGCTGCTTATGAAGAAAAATTCACTCGATTGGAAAGGTATACCCCAAATTTCATATGAGATCTTGATGAAAAAAATCAACAATTTTATTCAATATAAAAGACAATGTATTGAAGGGATTTAGCTTCTTGTGATTTAAAAAGTTATGAAAAACATGTTCGTTGCACGTAGAAGGTGGAAATGGATTTTGCTGATGATCAGGTGTTCTTTGACAAACAAAAGAATAAGAGGTCGAGGTGGCATGAAAAATGGAAGAACTCTTAAAAAAAGTATGATTGTAAGAATAATAAGTTTTTATTATGTTAAAATTGTGGTAAAAACATATTTGGGAATGTCTTTTGAATTCTAGTAAGTGCTAATTATGTGGTAAAATGGGACATAGGGATCATCATTGCATTGAACAAGAGTAGGGTAATGGTAAGATAAAATCTGATTTGAAATCAGTAAAATGTTTTAAGTTCAACGAAATGGGTCATTATGAAAATGAGTGTTCAACAAAGAACTCAACTGAGGGAAATCATATGGGCTACAAGAAGAAAGAGGTGGTGAAATACCTTGCAACTACTTCAGCAGATGTTGGTCCACCAAATGATGTTGTATCAGGTACATAGTTTTTTTTCCAGATTATGCCAATGTGTTTTTTGATTTGGGGTGTACACATTCATTTATTTTGTAGATGTTTTCTAGTAAATTGGGAATTCCATATCAATATATGAGTCCTAAACATATTGTAAAAACAGCAGGGGAAATTTTGAGACAAAAAGAAAAAATAAGAACCTTCGTGTACTTGTGTGTGGGAAGAATATACCTGAAAACCTTATTGGTTTGCCTCTCTTAGAGTTTGATGTTATTTTGGGTATAGATTGTCTTTCTGTTTATCATGCTATGATTGACTGCAGATCTAGAGTAGATTCTTTTCATGATGATTTTCAGTTTTTGTACAAAAATGATCCCTTAATTATGATAAAATGTCAGGATGTTGAGAATCTAGTAAAAGATGGAAATGAATGTTACCTTGAACATATTGTTGAAAACAATGAAACTATTCATAACAATGATGTTTCATTGGTAAATGAGTACATTTATGTTTTTCATTATGAGTTTCCAGGATTTATACAGAACCAAGAAGTTGAATTTACCTTTTAGTTAGTTCCTAATACTAATCCAATTTTAAAACCCCCTTATCGAATGGCTCAAATTAAACTATTTGAGTTAAAGAAACAATTGCAGGAGTTATTAGATAGAGGATTCATTCGACCTAGCACACCACCAGGGGGTGACCCTGTCTTGTTTGATTAAAATAAATATGGTTCAATGAGACATTGAATTGATTATAGAGCTTCTAATAACATCACTATTAAGAAAAAGAATCATTTGCCTCTTATCGATAACTTGTTTGATTAACACCAGGGAGGTCAGTATTTTTTGAAGATTGACTTGAGTTCAGGGTACCATCAGTTGAATGTAAAGAATGCCGGTATTCCAACAACCACATTTCATACTAGATATTGTCTTTAAAAAATTTTAGTTATTTCTTTTGGTTTAACCAATGAACCTACTGTATTAATGGATATTATGAATATAATTTTCTGGGAGTACTTGGATAAGTTTGTTCTTGTTTTCATTGATGATATCATGGTTTATTCTAAAATTAATTAGGGGCATGAAATTCATTTAATGGTTATCTTTCAAACATTTAATGAAAAGAAAATTTATGGGAAATTCATCTAGTGTGAGTTTTGGTTACAACAAATTTTTTTCATTGGTCACATTGTTTAAAAAAATAACATAACTATTGATCCTTATAAATAAAAAGTTATTGAATAATGGCCAAGACCCACAAATATAATCGAGAATTGTATTTTTCTTGGTTTTGTAGGTTATTACTAGAGGTTTGATAAAAATTCCGCACAATTATCTAGACTATTAACTAAGTTAACTAGAAATGGTGTTAAGTTAATTTCGACAAGATAAAGTGATGATTTTTTTAAAGAATTGAAAAGAAGATTGGTGAATTCTCACGTTCTAGCAATACAGTCTAGAAATGGTTAGTTATTTATTAATAGTGATGATTATCTTAACGGAAATGGATGTTTCCTTAGGAAGAATGATCAGGTAATTTCTTATGCTTCACATCAGTTAAAACCTCATGATTTAAATTATAGTACACATTATTTGGAATTAGCATCTGTTGTTTTTGATTTAATAATTTGGAGGTGTCATTTGTATGGAGTAAAATGTGAAATATATACTGACCACAAAAGGACGAAGTATATATTCACTAAGAAAGACTTAGTCATGAGATAGAGGAGGTGGTTGGAATAATTCAATGATTATAATTGCATGATTAATCATCACCCAGGAAGTGATAAATAAAGTGTTTGATGCTTTGAGTCAAAAAAGTATTGCTTCATTGACCTTACTATGTTTGGAACGAGATCCTTTGGTTTTTGATTTGATGAACTTTTGAATTCAAGTAGTTAGAGAAGGAAATTATTCTTTTTTGTGCCAGGTGTCAGTGAAATCATCTCTATCAGACATAATAATGCATGCACCGAAGGAAGGCAGTGAGTTTCAAAAAAAGGTAGAGTTTTTTCAAGAGGGTATGTTTCCTGAATTTAACATTGATAATGATTTCATTTTGAGTTTTGGGAAGAGATTATGTGTGCCTTATGATTCATAGTTGAAGAATGAGTTGTTATGTGAAGCTCGTAGTCCCCCACTTTCAGTTCATCCTAGAATTACTAAGATGTACATAGATATTCAAGTGTATTACTAGTGAAATAGAATGAAAAGATATATTGATGATTTAATTGTAATGTGTTTGAATTGTAAGCAGGTTAAAGCATAGCAGCATTTACAGAAAGGGATGCTTCATTCTTTACCGGTTCTAGAGTGGAAATGGGAGAATATATCCATGTAATTCGTTGTAGGATTACCGAAGAAATCTCGAGGTAATAAGGAAATCTAGGTTATTGTTGATTGGTTGAATAAATCTTATCATTTACTTCCAATTAATGATATTTTGTCTCTAGATACAATTTCTCAGTTTTATGTTAAAGAGATAGTCAGGTTTCATTGAGTTCCCCTTTCCATTTTATGTGATCCTGATCCCAGTTTTACATATAACTTTTGGAAAGGCCTTTATTAGTCATTGGGTACTGAATTAAATATTGGTATAGGATTACATCCGCAATCAGATGGGAAGTTAGAATGAACGATTCATACCATTGAGGATATGCTACGTGCTTGTTCACTCGATTACCAGGGAAGTGGGGACCAACATATTTCTTTGGTTGAGTTTTCTTATAATAACAATTATCATTCCAGTATACAGATGGATCCATTTGAGGATTTATATGGAATGAGGTGTTGAAATCCATCATTTTGGGATGAAGTATGTGAAAGGAAGTTGATGGGACCATAATTGGTAGAAGAGATGGCAGAAAAAGTTCAGTTGATTCAGATGAACATGATAACAACTCAGAGCATACAAAAAAGCTATGCGAATAATTGGAGGAAGGATCTCTCTTCTGAGGTAGGTGATCATTTCTTTCTCAATGTTTATCCATGGAAAAGTGTGTTGCGTTTTGGAAAGAAAGTAAAGTTGAGTTAGTGGTTCATTGGAACCTATGAAATCTGGTGTAAATTTGGATCAGTTGCATACATAGTGGCTTTACCTCCAAGTTTGTCTTAGGTACACAATGTTTTTCCTGTTTCCATGTTGAGAAATTATATTCCTGATTAATCTCATGTTTTAAGTACAAAGGCAGTTCATTTGGAAGAGAATCTCTCTTTTGAGGAATAACCAGTCCAGATTCTTGACCAAAGAGACCAAGAGTTGCGGAATAAGATAATTCATCATGTAATGGTTTTGTGGAAAAACCATTAGTTTGAAGAGACAATGTGGGAATATAGAAATTATATGAGGGATAAATACCCACATTTATTTGATAAGTGAATAAAATTGCGAGGATTAAATTTACTAAATGGGGGAAGGATGTAATATCCCTAGTAAATAAAGAAATAATACATTTTAATTTTCATTAATATTTTTTGAAGTAAATATTAATTTCACATTAAAGGGGTTTCTATGTTTTATGGCATACCCAATACGCAACGACGAGTTTTTTTGAAACCTTACATTACACAATAATAATATAATATTTTAATTTTATATGTTGGTTAATGCCTACTCGTTGTATTAGAAGGAATGAAAAAAACTAACTACAATATGATTATAAATGATTGTTAAATGTTTTTAAATTTGTCCAATAAGTGTTAGAGGCTTATGTAAGAAAGAAATTTGATATAAATCATAAATACTGTAATATTTTTTAAAATGTCGATTTACGACCTTTTGATGGATAACACTATTTAAATCTAGTTTTTGAAACTTTTATATTTTTTATTTGAAAAAATAAAATTATTCTATAGAATTGGGACACCAGATTCACTTTGGGTAAAATTTTGGTATTTATCAGATAAAATTCAAATTTTAATGAATAGTGAAAAATAATGTATTTTAATTCAAAAGTTCTGTTTAAACTAATGTATTTATATAGTTAGATTATATTTTTGATTTTTTTAAAGTGTAATTTTATAATTTTTTTACCTTGTAATTAAATTTGGGTCATTTTAATTAATTTCACATTGAAATTGGACATAAACAAGTATCAATATTTTGATAGTTTTTGTTTCTTAAAAACATACTATTTGTTTTGACAACATGGATTGATTTTAAATAAATTTATACAACTATTATTTTTTGAATCTGGTAGAATAGACATCCTTTTTTTATTTTCAATATCAATTATAGATTTGGCTGAATTATTGGTATTTTTCTGAAAAACTTCAATTTTTGGTGAATAGTGAAGCCATTAAGTATTAGTTAAAAAACTAACCATTTCATTTATATAATATTTTACCATTAATGTGAATTGAATTTTGAAAATATGACATGCATGGTTTTTATTAGTATGTAAAATGTTTTTCAATAAGCTGAGAATAATTTTTCATGAATAGTAACTTTTTACTTTTATTTACTGTGGTTAAAGGTAAATATTGTAATTCAAAGTAAATCGAATATCACATTAATACAAAGTTACATTAAATCTTTTCCTAAGTTTATTGTATGAGTCATGGCTAACCCCGAGAATCGTAGGGTCTATTTTGGGACCCCATGGAGCAACATAAGAGTAATAATGACACTTTATTTTAATTATTATATTGTAAAGACAAAACTAACATAAACAAATATCTTTTAGTAAATTAATTTTTAAAAAGGATTATAGAAGTTATATTTTAAAATAAACATATTTATTGGAAATCTAAAACTATTTACTACATCATTATTTTTTTATAATTTTTAGACATTTCATAAATAAAAGTATTTATGACACAACAATGATGTAGTGTTTACCTCATAAATAAATGATATATATAAGTAATATTACAATGATTAAAACAATATCCAAAAACTACCCAATTCATATTGGATGATTTTATTTATACCATGATTCATATTATATACTAATTTAATAATTTTTGGACCTTTAGAAAACAAAATTCATTATATAATAAAATAATATTTTCACACTTTCCTAAAGAGCCTATCCCCCCTTATAAAAGAACACCACTTCTAACTCATTTCCCATACCTCTCAAGCACCTTGGCTCACCCAACACTACCCAAATTATCTTCAAATATCCCTCTCTTCCTCCTAGATTTCTTAACATAGGCAGAAGGAACTTCAAATAGTCCTTTTGATTCAAACCAAAGGGAGTTACCCGAAATAAAGGTAAAATTTTCTCTTCAAATTCATTTCCTGTTTTTTATTTCTCCAACGCCTAAAATCTTTTTATTGTTTTCTTCAATAATGATACCAGTATCCTCAATAAAGAATGATGTATATATGTGAAAGATTATAACTACACTTAAAAACACCTCCATCTAATGGGTGAAGAACATATTATTTCTCTGGAACACAAAGTAACGCCTAATGAAACGATGAGTGTTCGATTATCTCCTACATCCTCTCATGGTGACCATAAAGATGGAACTGAATTTATATAAGAAATATATTATGTTTATGTATTCTTTATTATTTTATATTTTTGATTTATTTCATACCTTTATGGTTTATATTATGGGTAAACACGCTAATTTCATTTGGGGAAGTGCTGACTACCGCACCCTCAAAGTGATATGAAACATTAATGGCATATGTTGGAAGAATAATGCAATGAGTTAATTATATTATATATGATATTATAATATAATTATAAAATACCTATTTATCATTATGTTTTAATTTAATTAAATTAAGAAATATAAATGAAATTATCTTTCATGCGTATGTACGACTTACAGTCTCCATGAATGGTGCATTTTATTTATTATCTCCAAATGTTATGTACTATTATAAATACATGTATATACAAGATATATATGATATATATGATATATAAATCATGAATATAATTCTAGATATAATAAATATCTATCATGTTAACAACATGTAAATATAAGAAGTTCATTTTTGACTCAAGTACCAAATATCGACAGAATAACCGTTATTAACATAAATGTTAAAATAATGTTTATACCATGGTAATTAGTGATATAAACGTAATAATAAACTTTAAAAGGGTTCTTAATCTATTATAAATTAACATTAGTTTATTATTCCATAGATTAAAGAATTAATGGGTCAAGTCACACCCGAGGTAAAGGACTTCGTCTCAATCTTCTTTCATTGAGGCATATTTTGTTTTAATACACAACTTTCTTTTATATGTTGTATAAACTACTTTTACTTTTCATTTCATTCAAATGGATTCTTTTTCTTTGAATTGTTTTACTAAATGACATGAAAAGTGATGTTTCATTTTAACAGAAGTGGTGACAATGAACCTTCTTCCGCTGTGAGTGTTATTTGATCATTGGCATCCTTAATAAGCTGCAATGTTTTTAAAAGGAAAACTATTACCATATACTCTAACATTTGTTTGTATTGAAAATGGTTTTTATAGATGATTTTTTATGTTAATATATTTAAATGATATATATTGTGATTGGAATGTTGAAATTTTATCTTTCCTTTAAGATTGTTTTATCTGTTATGAATATGTTATGGTTTATGGTCATTGTTACATATACGGGTTGTTCCGCGATAAACCTAGGGTGGGTGAGCCCTCTATAGCTCTCCAATTCATTGGGTAATGTGAAATAGGTAGGCGTAAATGTTTCTCCTAATAGATTTAGGGAATATATACTATGATGGGTATTCCAAATGTAACTCCCTCCATAGCTGTGATAGATACAATGTATGTTTGATATGGATGACACATGTTTCCTATATGATTTAGGTTTTCTCTATGTTATTCATAAATCTTATGATTTCATGAGGTATGTTAAAGAGATTATATTATGTGTGCAATGGTTGACTAATGGTTTCTTTCTTTGTTTTATAACCCGTACTGAGCTTTTAATGCTTATCCATAGTTTTGAAATGTTTTTCACGGGTCTAAAAGATTAATATGGTCAAGGATTGGATCAAGGAAAAGTAATGATTTCTAAAACATGGAACTAGACATGACTCATTTTTTTCATGTGTTTTTTATTTTATGAAAAAAAATTGAAACTGAGTAGAAGTGTCTACCTTGTAATTTTTGAAATTTAATGTAATAGTTATAGAATAATTCTATAAAACACTCAACCTGAAAAGATCCTCAATGTGAATTATTCATTTAATTCATGAATATGTACTATTTAAGGCTAAGTAATTATACATGGTGCATCCTGAAAACTATTATAATATTGTTAATGGAGTGAGATATTATGCTCAACAACTGATGTGAGGGAGTTTGAAACATCATTCCCAACATTAACCTTACCATTATTCAACATCCAATACAATGGGCATATTAATATTAATAAAAATTCAATACTTATTTAAATAACCCATAATTAAAATATGTCATATGGCATCCCATTTCAATTAATGCATGTAATGATCAACATGGCATTTCCCCTCATTACTGTTAATTTCAATTAAAAAATATAAATTGTTTTTTCATGAAAACCATCATGAAGAAAGTAATTCAATATAATGAATTCATTATCAATAATCTAGGAAAGGATTTCCACAATCAATTCATGCCAACCCACTTAGAAGGTGGATAGTCTATGAAACAATTAGTCACATGGAAGGCCATGTCCTTTTATTCCATCCATTTAAGATTATCATTTAAGACATTTTACTATGAATGAAACATATCTAGAAATAACATAAAGGTAAATGAGGACATAAATTCGATAATGATATGAATGATTTAAATGAAAAATCACCAATTTTATGTTTATATTTTATCACACCTCATCCAGGGAGTTTTATTATAAAACATGGAATTATGAACAAAAAATTCCTTTAGCATTAAAAAGAAACACATTAATGAGGAATTACTCAATTAACCAAAATTGATAATTTTAGAAAGATACAAATTATGTAAAATCAATGACATGGTTTAACATGAAACATATGATGTTTATCATCATTTAGGACACTAAAACAAAAGAAAATGCCATTTATAATCCAAGACAAATGCTTAAAATATTTTATGGGCATTCAAGTAATTAATAGTGATGGTAAAATCATGTCGCCACAACTAAGGGGTGTCTGTGATCGAGGTTGGCATCCAAAAATTACTAAAAAATATCAACGAGAGTGTATAGAGGTGCATATTTGAGTTTAAAATTAAGAAAAACTATTCAAAGGTGATGTGATGAAAAGGATAACATACGATAAAATGAAAATGGTTATAAATAAATGGAAACTTAAGGAAATATCTATAGACCACCTAAATTATACCATCTAATCTTTACTCATCGAACATAAAGTCCTGATTCGATCTTGTTTAGAAGAAATGGAGAACTAGATATACATACTGATAATAGGGGGAATGATCTCACCCCAAAATAGCACAACAGATAGGTGGAGGAACATAGATAGGAAGAAAGGGGATTTGAGAACTAACAAGTGTGGATCCAATGTGACTGAAGTCATTTGAATTAGAGTGCAAATCCATGAGTCAACAAGATCCCAAGGATAGAGGGGGAGAGAGCTTAATTTGGGAGTAAGGGAGGATCCACCCACTTGAAATTAAGGAGGAAAATAGATTATTTAGGTTTTATGTTTAATTATGGTTAAAATATTAAATTCACTCTTCAAGATAGTGGAAAACAGTTTTGCGACAAAATTATTCCAAACCTTGTGCCATCCGGGTGGCTTCCACTACTTAGGATCCACACCCCACAATGTTTCCTTGTATAGTTTGTAAAAAATTACGTCAAATAGTGAACACATACTATCCAAATGTCACTACACAAGAGGGATGGGTGTGTGGATAGAAAAAATCATGAAATGATCATGGTAAACCTATTACTTCACCATACCAGGCCACACGATTTAACCCAGGGGTATTAACGTTTTAGAAAAACCATTCACTCTGATAATCTCCACAAATGATTGATTCTATGAGCCCTGATGCTCTCGAAACTTCACATGTCACCCTCAATGCTTCTCATGTCTTTATATAAGTATAAAAACATTGTATTTAGGATTAATAAAAGTAATATTTTCATTCCAAATCCATTTTCTTAAGAAATAAATGTCCAATAATAACCAAAATTTCAAATTCCCGTGGAATTATACCTTGGCTCAAAACATATTTCATTACATGAGTGGTGGACCCCTCTAGTGGAAGCAGAACAATCTTCGAATAGTAGCAGATAACTATAGTAGGATGATCATAATAGGTTTATTAGTAGAAATCTAGCAGTCAAAAAAATAGTTAATTTTTCATCCAAAAACTATATCATTCATAGTACAATGGTTTTAGTGTATTCCTTTTGCAGATAAATTCCAAACATAATTAAATAACTAAAAACCATGTTTGAATAAAAAATAAAAATAATGTTCAAAATCAACAAATTCTTAAAAATAATTACATTACATATTATTTAAATTAAATTTTTTGGTGATTTCATGGAATAACATGTAATAAATTATAAAATTTGGTCCCACTTCACCCCAAACATAAACTAATGTATTCCCAGTGAATTCTATCCAATAAATTCTATTTATTAAAAATAAAATAAAAAATATATGCCTCTGTAAATATAAATATTTAATCCATTGAATAAGAAACTCCTAGGTTCCTATGTTGATTGAATTTTCATTCCTCATATGTGTGTAAATTCACTCCTCACTTATACCCAATCAAAGATCAATTACAAATGTGGATCAAACGAGATATAACTCGTATCAATAGTTTTACAAGAAACACTTTTATATATTCCTTCTATACAATGTTTCTTAAACAAGAGTTAAATTATTCCATTTTTTTGACATAAATCAAATGATTTTGTTATAATTTTATTATTCTTTTCTTTATATGTTTTCAATATTCCCCACCCCTAAATGAATTCATTTTTTAATATTAAGATATTTTTTTGAACATTTTCAAGCCATGTATGTGTGAAGAACTATGAAAAAGATATTATTGGCTATATAGAGAAGCCCATTAACAAACTTGATTTCTAGTGGATTAATGATTCACCAAGGAAACCAAATTATCCATTTCAATTTACATTTGCAAGGCTTTAATATATTTCATTTCAGTTGGATCTATAGGGATTTATTTTCCATATAGGAAAAAAACACACTTTATGTTCAAAAATTAATGTTACATCATATTATAATACTGGATAGAAATATATTTTCACTCACAACGCATTTCTATTTCAAGGACCAAATTTATATGAATATAATTAAATATTAACTCATAAATTATATAATTCCTATAGTTTCAGCACATGTTTACTTCCATAACTCTAACATTGAATTCACACTTTTTACGGTAGCATTTTTCTCAAAAAAATATGACGGGATAAAAAACTACACAAAATATATATATAGTATGTACTAAAGAATTTTTTATTTTTTTATCAATTTATTTATATATTCTACAAATGTTATTTAAAAACTATTCAAACTATGTCTAAATCCCCTTCACCAAGCTATTTCAACACTTTTCATTTTACTCTAAAAAAGAATCATAATTACTGTGATTAAATAGTATAAAAGGATAAGTACAATGTGGTTATATTTTTCCAATAGGTTTTAGGATATCTCTTCACTAGGTTCACTTTTAAATATCTTGAACTAGTCTCCTAGTGAACTCAACATAGAGGAAACTAATAGAAAAATATAATAAACTAATAATTTGTTTATTCAAATGAAAAAAATGAAAATGGAAAAAGAATTTGAATAGAGGGGACTATTTTTAGTATCGTTCCCAATAGGGTATGTATTTATAATATCCACAGTAGGAATGTTTGATTACGATCCCCAATCTATTTGTGAGTTGATGTTCTTTTATAATATCAAGGATATCCTTTTTCTATAAATATTTATCTTGAAATTTTATTGGTGTTACCCTTAATTAGAGTTTTTTATGTCCACCCCCTTATTACTGTGTTGTTGTTCATAATAGTGTGACGGTGGAAGGATGTTGTCTGTGGTTTCATTAGCCACTTTCATAAATATTGTGGCTTCTTTCTCTTCATCAAGAAAAAAATTATGTATTTACGGTTCACAGTATTCATAAAATATAGTGTAAAATAATTTTATTCTTTTTATTAGATAAAAAATGTTCAGTTCAATAATAAATTAGCTCATTCATATCTAGCATGTTTTTCTTCTATTTCTTCATTAGTGTCCATAGATAATTATTCTTCGACTATAACTCACCCGCACATTCTTCTTTGAGTTCATGTGTTATTAATTGATTAAACACATGTCTAAGACTTTATTATACTATATATTCCACTTCTCAGGTGGACAGATGTTCAATATCTAGAATTGGTTTCTTGGTTTCAGTAATTGGTCATCATCATACTAGAAATTAATTTAATCAATTAGATATTATAAAACATCCATCAGAACTCATTTTATTCAATATAGAGATTTTTAATCCTCAGAGGAATAATAATGAGTTTGTTTTCGATACCCCGCTTGTTTATATGTGAAATCTGATGTTGAGTTAGTTTTTTATTTTCTCGTTCTACAACTAGAACTATTTGATATTATCTTTGGGATATATTGGTTGGTTTTCCATCAATATGTGGTTTAATTCTATAATTATTTGGTATCATTTATAAACAATTGTGGGAGCTATGTAATATTTCTAGGTTAATAGGATCTATGTTCAATCTGAGTGGTAACTCCTCATAAAAATTTTGGATTTTGATATCCAATTTTTTATTTTATTTTTTGAATTATTCCCTTAGTTATGATCTTCTATTGGTGTTAATGAATTTTCCCAAAGTATTCCCTAAAGACATATCTAGTCTTCCCCTGAAGTGATAGGTGAATATTTCCCTCATTCTTGTTCCATGAATATATCTGATATCTATTCATTCAAATCATATATTTTTTTAATGATACATTAACCTCATATAATAATATCTCAATTTTCAACATAATCAATTACACATTTTTTTAAAAGGATATAAAAATTTTATTAAAATAAAAATATTACATGAGTCTAAAGGATGGTATCATATTAAAATAATTATCATGAAGATGGAGAAGATTAGCGAGAAGACTATCAATCCAGGTAATGTCTTGATTTACTCATTTGTTAGAAAGTCCATCAGTGACTGTTTTAGTTTCAAGATAAATATGAGTGGTACTGATGTTGATGTCGAGAAGCAAATGGGTGCAGTCCATCCATCTAGTAGTGATCATCCACACAAGGTGTGTCACATTGTTCCAAATTTCATGCACCATGGTTGTTGAATCACATTCAAACTAGATATTGTTCCAACCATGATTCGTAGAAAAACAACAACATGTATCATACCCATCATTTTCGCCTCAAGTGAATAGGAAATGAAACAGTTCCCAAGAAAGCATATAAGGATCTAACAAAGGTGATTCCTAAAGATAGTTCCACAACCTTCACGACCTAGATTTCCATTTGAGGCACAATCATCATTGACTTTGATCCAACTAGGAAATGGATCTTTCCCAAAAAACATCGAAGTTACTACATGGATGAATTTTTTTTAAATCTGAAGTCATTGCAGAATCATAATGTAATGAACAATGTGGCTGTAGTGACCCTTTTTGCATCAAATTAGCTTCACGTATGGAAATTATAATCCTCATCCGAACTGCATTAGGATTGAGTGAGGATTTGATTTATGTAATATTATTTATATCATCCCAGATCACATGATTTAGTTGAAAGATAGAATATTACAATGGAATATTTAATGGTGAATTTCTTTATTCATCCTAGTGACCTTGTGTAGAATCAATTATTTTTTATAAGAATAATTATGGAACTCCACATATTTTTCATATTACTAAAATGTTAAGTAGATGAAGATTGATAATATGCATCTATACCCTCTATTGATGACCATATTGATCATTTTAATTGTGAAAAGTGGTTCTAAAATATCTTATTATGGTATAGTTATCATCATCGTAGAGTTATGTATTTTGGAAATCATAAATAATACTTTTAGGTGCAGGTGTGAATACATTTAATAACTTATGATTTAGTTTGTTCTAACTCATGGTAATTCTATTTTTTTGTAGTTATGATGAATCAAATATTCCAATTATATCCTTAATTATTTGTTTTTGTATTTTTTTATGATATCCTAGTTTATAAAAAATATAATGAGTATCGTGGGAATCCTCTAAATTTTTTATTGTAATTATTAATTAATCACAATCATTATTATGGTTTATCAAAATTTGACTTTTGGATTCAAGAAGTGATGTTCATAGGACTTATTGTTTCAAAAAATGGAAACTCATTTGATCTTAATAAGATAAAGGATGTCTTGTCATGGGAGGAGCCATTAAATGACTTCAATAAATTATGTTTCTTGGTTTCAATTTTTTATTATTTGTTATTCATGAATGAATTCTCAAAACATGGATCAGTGTTGAAATATCATACTAGGAAAAGAGTTAAATTCCAATTAGATGTAAACCAACAGACTTCCTTTGATGAATTGAAATATTTTTGCACCTCATATCCAATCATAAATTTACTAAAATCTAGTCAAGTATATGTTGTGTATTGGGATTATTAAGGTTCATGTGTAGGTTGTGATATTATGTATGGATATCATGTAGTAGCTTATGAATTTAATCTGATTTGACCAAAAGAAAATAACATTCCCACTCATGATCTCAAACTCACAAGTGTTTGGAATTATTTTATGTGTTGGAAAAATTATGTTTTTGGGGAGAGGAAGACTATATATTTTGATCATAAGAGTTTGGGAACGTCTCCTTATATAAATACTATAACCGCAGGTAGATAAGATGGGTGGAGTAATTTCTATCAATTTAATTTTACATCACTTATAACCAAATAATGGGAAATATTTTTGTTTATACCATTAGTTGGTAATCTACCTCTCATGATATCCTATAATATATGAAGGAATGGAATCTCATGGTACTATTCTCTCAGATACATTAGAACGTGGATGAGGCATGTATGATTCATTCCAATGCTCATTTGAAATCATCACTCTTCAATTTGATTATTCAAGAGAAGCAATAGTGTGACTATTTCATAAAGGTTTATGAAATCTTATTTTTGGAAGAGACCATTATTAATTTGTCTCTATCGTTGAAAGAACTTCTTTTATTCATGATTCAGTTATTCATCCTATAATTTTATTGGAATACCATGACATAAGATTATTATACTCGCACATGGGTCACTCAACACAACACTATAGAGTTGTATTTTGAAATTAAATTATTGGTCTAGTCACTAGGAATGAAGCATGGAATAATTTAATTTGTGTCACACTATTATACAATCAAAAATATTATGTATGAGAACTAAAAACCTTCGGGAATGATTTTTTTTTCATTTTATTTTTTGATCTAAATGGGATGATGTATCCCTGGATTTTTTCATCATATTGGATCTTAATCGCCTAGGAATGAATATAATTTTAGTGGTGATTGATCAAAGGGTCATGTATTCCCATTTAATTTTGATTTATGACACTACCAATATTTAATATTTAGGATTGTTATATAAGTAAAATATTTGGGTTTACATTCATTATTATCTATTTTTTTAATAATGGATCCTTGGATCACTTACAATTTTATAGGGGTCTCCATGAGGCTATGGGGACTCATTCATGATTATTTACCAAATACCGTACATAGAAAGATTACTAGATGTAGTGTGTTATTATGATCCATGAGAATGTTGTTCATGATTGTTTTTTGATTTTTTTTTGATAATGGGGTAGTATTATGTGACCTCCTGAGTTTTCTTATAATAATTGTTACAAGTAATGAATCAGAATATCTTCATTAAAAGGTTTGTATATTAAACCTTGTAAATATCATATTGGTTGTTCGAAGGAAGAAAATGCTTATATTTTTTTGATAAAATTTTCAATTAGAAATCAATTATGATTAATGTTATATGTATATGTTTGGTGATGGGTGAGAACTGATATAAGGATTAAATGAACTATTATCACAAACATTCAGAATTATCTAATAGTAACCAGGTTTTATTGAATGAATTCCCTTGGTTAGGTCAAAATCAGATTATGAATTAGAGTATGTTGTCTTCAAGATATGTTAGACCATTTAGGATCAATGAGATAATAAGAAATTTTCATATCATTTTGAATAACTTCCCATTTGAAATATATTCATGATTCATTCAACATATCTCTCCTCAATAAACATCATTCTAATATTTATAATGTTTTTAAATGTAATGACCACGGTATAGCACCTATTATGTTAGTTCAAGAGTATCTAGTTCAAATTATTGGGTTTCATTGGAATGTATGGAATGGACTTTCTTTCCATTAGTATGGGTGTTATAGTTAAATTGGATTTATCTTCATGATATGCGGGAGTGTGAATCCTTAATTAGGGATTAATGACCTCTTCTCCATTTGTATTAACCTTATATGACAAAAAAAAATTTAGGAATGATTGATATGCTGGAGATAATTTCTCACATTATGATGTCACATTTAGGTAAAGACATATAAAAGTTTTGGAAATTTCATGAGTTGAGATTTTATTGGATTATTTCAACTGTATTTTTTGAATTTTTTAGTTTTTTATCTTATACATTTTTAGAATAAGTGGAAAGTCATGAAACAATTGAATATATATCTACTATCCAAACCAGTCACTAAATGGCCACATGCGTGCCTCCCCATATGTGAGAGGCCTCTAACTAGAAGTGGGGGTATAAGGATAATTTATTTGGGGATACTATACACTCATTATTAGAGTAGAATAATAATATAAGAGATAATAAATAAATCACTCAACAAGAAATTATAAATATATAGATGGATTAAAAATTTCCAACACTAAATATATAACTATGACTACTTGACCAAGTGAGGCTACATAAGATAGTAAAGGAAAATAAGTTGGCAGTAAATCATAATAAATGAGTACGAAATGCAGAAAAATCCTCGAGGGTGATCTCCATGAGCATAAAAAGTATTATATTATTCCTATTCTCCTATGATACTATGTAAAAATAACAGCACATGGAATAATCACTAGACTTGTGAACATGAAGATCATCTAGGATAGCACAATGAAATGGAAGCCCAAGCAGGGTACATGATATAATTAGTAGTCAAACACCAATGGTGTATAAATACAATCTAGTATGTAAATAGAAACTTCAACTGCGTTTAGTAAATATTAAGTGTATGATGATAATAAAATTAATTCATCGGTTTGGGTTCCCCATGATAAAACTATCTCACTATATAATTTGTCATGAGATAAAATTTATCCAAGCTATGTTCAACTTATACATGTGTAGTTTGTGTGTAAATATAATAATCCATCATGGAACATGTAACATGAAATGGATAGAGCCTAGGCAGGTGATCTGACATTGATGATGCATCATTGGATTACTTCTAATCATTCTTAGTCTTCAATAATGAAATCACCATTAAATATATTAACAAGAACCCTATGCCCATCCACGGTTATCTGAAAAGGAATACCAATTATCACTCCATGAGAACTAAATATATACCACTCACCATTAGAGATTATCCAAGGAGATCCATGAAATGAATCCTAGGAATCACTCTTGAGATTGTGTAACATCCTCTACCTATGAGTCCATCGTAGCTTTCTCACATAGGGGTCAGAGTATTTCTCATGCGGTGGTGTAACCATCTCACCACCAACCTCTTCCACGGGTTATTTCCAAGGGAACCAATGTCACTCGAAGAGGGAATAAATGCACTATGATCCCATTCAAGGAATATTGATTATCACTCTTACTATATAATAACATATTTTATCCTATGATACCATTCATGGTGTTATGAAAAAGGATTCACATGTTTCTCTCAAGGTATATATAATTTCAACTAACCATGAGCCTATCCATTGTGCTCTATAAAGAGTAACCTGAGCGTCACTCAATGTGTTCAAAATTTATTTAATAAATTTTCAAATTCAAAAGAAACTTTGTTCATTAAAAATCCCTTAATCATAAAAAGGAAACTATGATATGAACACAAAAATAAATTTTATTTTTGATTATAAAATGAAAGTGGAATATCATTCAAGCATATTGTTTATACAAAACCATTAATAATAGGAAGAGAAGGACAATATCAAAGAAAAGGAATAATATAAATAAACTCACTAAAATATGTCCATTCCCATAACCAATCATCTAATTGAGTAATTTATCCTTTATGTTATAAAATAATTCCCTGAATTTATTTAATAAGATAATGGTTGGTGTTCTACCCATGAAAGATAACAACATATATGAATGGTAATAACATTGAATGATAACATGAATTCAATATAGATTCACTGAGTTCGTTCAATTGGAAAAAAGTACTAACAAATTAGGAGAGGGTATGGTCACCAAGGAATACATAGAAGTGTGTCATATCCTCACACAATTCATTTAATTTACATGTTAATGTTTTTATAAGAAATCTCATGTCAACAATATATTATATTAGAAAATAATTAATTAATTATGTATTATTAATGAGAAAAACATAAATATTGGTTCCACTTTTTTGTTCATAGTAATCAACAAGGATAAATTAATACACAACGGATACTAGAATAGAAAATTAGGGTAATAAAATTGATCATTAAATTTAAAAGGGATCACATAGAAAGATCTGCATATGACATAATTGTTTAAATGATAAAATACTAATACTTTAGGGAAACTTCATTAGAACACCTACTCTATATGTAGGTGGACCAACATGTCTAATATCAATAATTTATTTCATCTAGTTCATGAGAAACCAAAAAAATGGATGAATTGTTGAGAAATATGGTGAACTAGTTCGCAAAAAAATAGCACAGGGGGGGGGGAGAAGATAAATAAAGAAATGAAGAAGGAGGTGTTGTAAAATTTCCACGGTATATCCGATATACATGACGATGATGGAATAATAAAATAGATGATGTGTATATATCCATACATAGAAGAGGAGAATAAATGGTCCACGATAGTGCTCTTGCATTTATGTATGAAGGAAATAAGATTAAGGGAAAATAAATAAGGATAGACAGGTAAAACGTTAATTTTACCCCCTTTAATGAGGGACAAAATTTATCCACAAGGTTTTCCAAATTGTGTTCCAACCATGCTCATGCCAATGCCTAAGGAGTGGGTTCGCATTTATGATGCACACAGTATAGAAGAATGTACCCAAACCATGAATTTTCCACTATCCAAAAATAGATAGTTAGGGTCACATCCATGTATCTCCTCTCTCATGGTTAGAACAAACCATGATAGACTGCCATATATATTAAAATAGACACCATGATTAACATAGTGGATGCACGGTTTTAGAAAAACAATGCACCCAAACCAGTTCTTCCAAATATTGATTTGTTTGATATTGACACTCTTTAAACTCACCAGAACACTGTATAAACCTCTTGGCCCTTTAACTAAGTCTAAAATAAACTTATAAATATTAAAAAACATGAATTTACATTTAGAAGTTCATTTAAAAAAACATCCACTAAATGATAAAAAATATTAAATTCCATAGAAATTTTATCTCATCCCAAAACACATGACACTAATATCTCCCCACATAAGAACATCACAACCTTAATAAACCTTGGGAAACAATGAAAACAATAAAAATCCTATACGGGCTGTGATGTTTTGTAATAACAACAGTTTTGCATTTCTGAAATTCCAATACAACTCCAAGAATCACTTTTACACATGACATATAAATCATTGAAAATCGAGGTTATTCCATAAATCCAAATGGAACACAAAGAATATGTTTAACCAAGACCTTATATCTTAATACAAGATAAAATCATTGTTTCTTCAACAAATTATCCTATTGAAATCCCCACTATAGGTTCATTTCTTCAAAGGAAAAACCATAACCATGGTACTCCCCCATTAGAATTTCTTATTTAGGTGTCCCCATAGAATTCCCTTAATGCTCATGACATGAATCACAACAACAAAAAAATGGTCATCATTGATTGAACCATAGGAAGATAGGTCGACCCAAAATTCTATGTAAAACCATGGTCAAAACTCATATATATTTTCACAACCCAACTAAATTTCAAAAGAGGTTCCCCATATAATACATTCAACAAGACAATAGGGAACATGTTGAGGAATTTATGCCCTATTTGTCTCAAAATTATTGGCTTATACAATTATCATAACACACCACAAAACACATATCCTTCCCCTAATGAACCTCATGTTTACCTCAAAAAATTAAACTGAAGTCCATAACCAGCTCCCATAGGCTTCTTAATCCAATATGATTACTTTTAGATGTCAGCCCTCAATAATAACATGTTGTATAAATGATCTAGAACACTGGAATCATCACCATTTTCAATACCCGCTCTATATTTTAATGATGTTTGAGTAAACAAAAAACAACAACCGGAGCCCAAGAATATCATCCATAATTAATTACATGTCAAAATTCTCAAATGATACATTGGTAAAAAAGATGAAATGTCCACAATTCATGTAAAAAATAGACACCGAAGTGGAATCCACTTGGTGATAATGATTATGGAAACAACTGGTGTCCATGAGGTTGTCAGAGGTGTTCCTATATGGAAGCTCAGGTATCAATCATGACTAACCATGCCATAATAACCACCATGTTTCCGACATGAAACTCTGATGGATTTCACTCACCAATCCCAAAAACATTAAAATTTAGGATGGCGTATAATATACTCTATCCGAGTGTACACAGATGATATCAAGATAGTATAAATGATCTTATCAAAATAATATTACACTAATAGTGTAATAATAATTACTCAGAGAAACTGAGACACTCCCATTAAATTAAAATTACGTGATCGGTACTATTATAAATCCATTGTATATAAATTTCAAAAGAACAACAGTCAAACCATTAATGGTAAAAATCCTTTTAATGTGATCAGCTTCATGATAAGCCCAATGGGTTTCCTTATTTCCCTACGGGTCTATAATTTTTTTATATAGCACAAACTATGACACTCAATTAATTATATTGTAGTATTTTAGAAAATTCATGGTTCATCTATACAGGTTGTGAAATTAGTTTCATTATGTTTCAATTATTTTTATTTATTAATTTCAAATAATAGGTGATAAATTTTATGTTTGATTATTTTTTAGGGTGAAAAAAATGAAGACCCTGGAAATTGATTGGTTTGAAAGATGATTTGAAAGAACAATACTGTTCTATAAATTTAGGGTTCTAGTGAAATTGGATTTTAGAAAATATATTGATTAAATCATGATTGGTGTCAGATTCAAGATGAGGAATATCTAGAGGTCATGTTATCTCCCCTTCAAAGATAAAATACCCAATTTCCTTTGGTTCCGTAATTTGGGGATTCACCAAATCGAGTTTTTCCTGATACCGTATTTAAACATAATTTCCCCCAAAATTGTCAATTGGCATGCCTTCTTTTGGGTTTTCGATTGTGCAATTTTAATATTCCTATTTAATTTGATTATAAATGGCCATGATAGAGTAAAAATAAAGGGATTTTAAGTGAAAGAATAAATTAATGAATACAAATATATGAATAATTAAAATAAAACATCCAACACAACTTCCCCCTAATATTACATTTCCCTATCACAAGGAAAGTTTAATACCTCAAACCTGTATTGGGAGGATTATAGGGAAGGAGAATATAAAAATAAATCATAAATGAAACGGAGGTGAATTTGGGTAGGTCCCAATAAAATAAAACATAGCTCTTAAAGATTTGGTCATCCAGTGGATTTTGAACTATTAAAATAAATATACAAGACCTCATTTTATAGGTTATATATGGGATTCTAAATCAATTAATTCTACAATGGAATAGTCCAACTTTGTTCTGAGGTGGGTACCATGTTTTTTATTAGGTCAAAAAATGAATATTTAGGGAATATGGGCATTAAAATCCTATACTAGAATTTGAAAACACGTGAAATTCTTAATGATGTTTTTAATTTCTTCAGATTGTGTCTTTATTTTCACAACATGAACTTGTACAAATCGTGCAATTATTACACAACATCTATTTACTTTTTTATACTCTACAATTCTTAATTAGCATTGGTTATTCGGTCTTGTTCCTTGAATGTTCTCCACGATTATCCAAAAAAATATAGTGTCATGTCAAATCACATGGATCATGGTCTAAAGTGTCTTTAAGCTCCAAAATTTACCTCTTTTCACTGATTTTCCAAAGATAAGCTCTATATTTAAATAATACAAAAAATATGTAAAACTATCCAACATTTGTAAAGAATAATCATTTAATTATATAAATTTATACATTTAAACACCCAAAAATTAATGCTTGAAATAAAGATAACACTTCACATATAGATTAATTGAAATTAACTGATCATAATTCCTTTACCGCTCAAGGCATCATGTGATCACTCTATAAGAACTATCATAGCTCATCCCCAACCAATATTGTTTTTAATATTTGTGCATACAGTCAACCATTACATCATTGTCCTTCCAAGAAATCACTAACGCATTTTAATATTACCATCATCATGTGTAATCAAAATCCGTACTAAACCTTTTGAAATGGTCATCCATGGTTTTGTTCTTTCTATGAGGAAGGACACATTTTTTAGAATTTATATGATGTTCCACACCATTGGAGTGTAATATTCATCATTTGTTGAAATCATAAACTCTCTCCATGACAAATGATCTATCCACCATTCAAAAGAGGTTCTAGACATGGCCAAAACACTTTGGAATTAAATAAACTGAAAGGAGAGATATACTTGCTGATTGAAAGAGTCCTAGCTACAATTTTCTTTATAAATAAGAGAGACACTCATCCTAAGTTACATCCACATGCACCATAACACCTGGCTTGAAAGCCAATCCAACGGACCAGTCAGTAAAAAATGTTATCCTCTTTAGATAGTTATCCCAAGTATCAATAAAAGTCAAATTTCTATTAATGCCTATATAAAATAACACAAAATGACATTAAAAAGTCTTCTAATAGCTCATGTATTTAATAATAATCACTGAACTCAAATGGATCATCACACGATTCAACAACTCAATGTGTACCATGTGTATCAACCCAAACTACCCCTAGGTCTTAAAAAAAACCACACATATTGGACACTATTAAAAGGTTTGTTATCCCAATACATTCCATGATCAGATAAACCATAACAGTGTTATCCAAAATTCATACTATCCCATATGACTAAAAAATAGGCTAATGACTTCTCGAGTCATCCTATAACAAATTGGAGGAAATAATTGGTAACAAAATCTTCATGGTGGTTGACAATGCCCTGGTCATGTCTATCCTACTAAAACACAACACTACTAAATTTAAACACCCATAATAAGAGTCATATTTCTATGTGACTACCCATCATGAAAAGGGGAATTTTATAAAATCTATGATTTTTAAGAGTTATAAATGACACCTGAATGGAACCTCACATCAGGAAATTATCATAAGAAACTAGCGATCTATTTTAGTATATGAGGGTGTTACTTATAATGATTTGACCTCTTATTGAAGCACAATGCATCAAACATAAAAAGGGTTCATGTCTGCAAAGGTCACTTTGCTTAAAGGCATATCATTTAGTTTTGAACTTTAAAAGAAGGGCCTATGTGTGACACTCACATTCCAATTTCAAGGAATCCACTCAAAGAAAAATTTAATTATCCTTACATGAGGTTCAACACTAAGAACATCTCTATATTATTTACATGAGAAGATTTATTCCTTCACACTTAATCTTTAACATTTAAAATATTCAGTACTAAATATCACGTAACAATTATAAGGTAAAATTTGTATACTACATTCTTTAACTAATTCCACAAGACACATAGGAATGTCATTTTTAAAAAAAATTAAACATTAACTGTTTAATTTACATCCTATCATATTTATATAGCTCATTTAATTAAAATAAAATTTGGAATTATTTATTTATTTACAACAATTTACAACTGGGATTAGTAAAAGAAAATTTAAATTCCAATCTATAGAGAAAATAAAAATTAACTTGAAATTGGAATTTTAATTAACCAATTCATATTATTAAAAAATAGTTTGTAATAATAGATAACAAGACTTTTATTAATTATGTTTGGGATTATCCAAGTAATAATACACATTACACTTATCTGCAAGACCATTTAAATGGTTTTAGACACTTTAGATAACTATACATATGTTACATATGTATACCACCATGTGGTTAGGAACTAATTCATAAAAGATATGGAAACCTGTTAGAATATCGATCAAGTTATTTTCGGTACAACAGAATGAAAACCTATTTCATTTAAAATATTATGATGTTTAAATCACTCACAGTGGGATTATCTCGTAAGTACACATATCACGACTATCCTACTTGGGATGAGTAAAAAAATATCATAATTATAATAGGCGAAGACCAACCTACTTCGGTGGATCTATTCACAACATCCACAAGAAAACAATTTATGTAATAGGATAAGAAAAATTCAATAGCTTTAACATTTTTACAATATTATTTATGTATATAAATAAAATAAAAAATAGTTTGATTATATGTCTTACCATTTTAAAATTTATAATGTGCCCATAATCTATATAAATTTCGAACTTTTTCCATATCATCCCAACCAATATGTTTAAGTCCATGAATGAATTTTATTATGGATCTAACAAGCCATGATTTGGTTTTCCAATATAATTTCACCACCAAAAAATATAGGAAAACACCACATAGATTTACCCACCATTGCATTGCAATTATATCACAGAGCACAGTAAAAAGAAATAAATAATAATTAAAATGATGAATAAGAAATAAATAATGAAAATATGACATGTTGAACTACTATGTAATAAGGAAAAATATAGAAGCTTGAAGCAGAGGTGGGGTACATTAAATAAATTAAAAAAATCAGTTGTACGTGTAAGAATATTGGATAAATCACACATCATATTTTACAAATAAAAATTATAATGAAATATGTAAGTACGTACCAAACTAATAATGTTATTAAAATTACTAACATTTTATATAAATAGAATGAAAAAAATGAAAGAAACATAAAACATATAAAATACCCTTATAATGAAATCTACATAGCATGGAATATGCATGGAATGTAAATCCTAATGTTCCTATAATGATTAATGTAAGGATACCACCTTCCCATACTGATCCATGGGTAAATATTATAATATGCTGAATAAGTAAGAAGAATAAGTTACTCTAATAACTTAAGGAAAAATCATAATCCACCATAATGAAAAATAACAAGAACAACAATCCCAATACTAGAAATATGGAGTTTTTCCCATACGTGGTTTGATCATTCCATGGAATAGCTATTTAGTAAGTGATGACACATTCCAAGTCACCATTCTAAAATCCAAAATAGTATGAAAAATGAAAATAGAAGTATTTAATACCACTTTGTATCATCTCGACATGAAATACTATCCATCTAATAGCCAGACCGGTCACCACATGGCCTCAATCACACCTCCCCATATGCTAGAGACTATCGACATGTAGTGAGTGTATACAAGTTATATGGTGAGGAGAATATACCCACATGACCAGAGAAGCACAATGGTAAAAGAAAAATAAATAAATCATTAAATAGTGGAAGATAAATATAATAAAAAATTAATAACGTCCAATCCCAAATATGAAATTATTATTTCATGTCACGTTGAGTCCATATTATACATGCATGAAAAAAATAGGAAGTACATCAAAATACATGTGAATGAAAAGAAAAAAAAATCCTTGGGGGTGATCTCCATGACCATCCTATGTACTAACGCATTCTTGTTCTCCAAAGATACCATGTACAAAGCACAACACAAGAAATAATCACTAAACCTGTGAACATGAAAATATTCATAGGAACCCCACTGAAATGGTATCCTAAGTTGGATGTGAGATATAGTCACTATATCAACACAAAAAATGTCTAAATCTAATCCAGTAAATGAATAAAATTAACAACTATGTGTAGGTAATAATACATTCAATATGATAAATAAATATATTCCTTACTCTAGAATCCCCATGGTACACCCATCCCACTAATTTCTTTATCCTAAGATGGAATGTCTCAGTATTTGGGTCACCGTAAACATGTGTAATGTGTGTGTAATGATAATAATACTGATGAAGATAAGGAGACAGGCTATCCTGATCCCAATAAAATTAATTTAAAAGTAAAAAAATACAAAGAGCGTTCAGTAAGACTGTCTACAGAAACGAGTGTAGTACTCACCACGATAATCAGCCTGAACAAGTCTCTTACAAAATGTAGGTGATATGAAAAACCAACATGAACTCAACTCTTGAATTGCTCTTTTGGAGAGAGCATCTTCAACTTGATTAGCCTCACGGTAGACATGATGAACCTCAAGGGAAATCGTCTCCACAAGTCGGAGACAATCAACCCAAGAAGGTAACATCTTCTAAGGAACATTCCTTGATCGTTCTCTGAGGATCTGAACTACAATAGACGAATCTGACTCAAGCCATAAGTCTGGCCATCCGTATTGGACAGCATATCTAATTCCCTTTATCATAGCCCAGAGCTCCGCCTCAATTGAAAATCCATTGCCAATGAAATGGAAGAAGCATCCTTTGACAAAACCTCTATGATTATGGAAGACTCCACCACATCCGGAGGGACCAGGCGCCCCAGCAGCTGCTCCATCAACGTTAACCTTCAACTAGCGAGAAATGGGTGGAATCCATCTAATAGATTTCGTCATCAATGGTTTCTTTTCCCTGCCAATAACACCAAGAGATCTCAACAGCACAAGATCAGAAACTTCATTATTCATAGTTCCAGTGTGGATCCTGGAAGCAGTTCGAACCGCACGATGAATGGTCATTACACCATCATGAACAGAGGGTACTATATTTTTGAATATCAAGGAATTTCTTGCCTTCCATAAAAAAGAAATCAACCATGCCGAGGCTGCCAATAATTGTCCCTGAACCTGCTCACTGCACTTGGTTTGGCAGATGGAGTGTAAAAGTTCCCCAACCAAAGCAGAACTAAGGCAGAAGTTGAAGATTCCCTGGATGTAATTTCATAACCTGCATGAAAATTTACAAGAGACAATGATATGGGAGGCTGTTTCATCCGCCTCCACACATAAAGCTCAAACTGATTCCAGTTGGAGACCACTGCGCTGCAACATAGCCTACATTGAGAGTTTTCATTTCCATATACTCCAAATCAGCACCGAAGATGCTGGAGGAATGAAGGTTCTTCTAAAACCAGTTACCCAGACCCGAAGTTCCATGGGATCACCAGAAATAGATCGATAATATTCCTTCGTATTGAAGATTCCATTCAGGTTTTTAGTCCATACCAGCGTGTCACAGTCTCTATAGCAGTACCTCGAGATTTCAGTGACAAATTGGGTAGGAACTGCCTCACAGTGTGATGAACTATTGAAATCCGCAATGGTCATCCGTCGTAGTAGAGGAGGAATGGCCAAATCATCACAAATAGATCAAGACATCTATGAGGTGTTACAGAAATTGAGCATGGAATTCTTACAGACAATCCATTTCGAGCTAGCCATCAATTCCTTGTAATCCTACTTTAAAGAAGACCAAAAAGATGAGCGGAGGTAGTTGGATTATCCAGTTTGTAGTTTCTCAACAAAACGAGCTTGAAGAAATTCTAGGAATTCATCTGACTTTGAGATTATGTTCCGGGTAAACATTCTAATCAAAGTGTCATTGAATAGCCTTATGTCTTTAACACCCATTCCACCCATTTGGATTGGTTTCACACTCTCCTTCCAGGCAACTGTGACCAATTTCCTCTCATGAATCGAACTAGTCGAAATAAAGTTTCTGACTTTTCCGGTAAGATCTTTAATGAGAGCACGAGGCCACCGATACAAAGAAAATGAGTAGACAAACATCGAAGTAATCACAGAGTTGACCAAACAAATCCTTCCTACCTGTGAGTAATGATAATAATACTTCATGGAATGAGTATCAATAAATGGAGCAATTCCAGGAAAGCGATTTTTCCTATCAGACACATCCATGGATTATGACATTGCATTCATAGTATTTAACAATTAATTCACCATTGAATTAATTATGAGTCACCCTAAGACCATATAAGGTGATCTGAAAATGAATCCCTAGTATCGCTTCATGATCAATATATATATATAACTATCAGGGTCAGACTCTATCCAAGGAGATCCATGAAAGCATTCCCAGTTATCAGTCTTGGCATGGTGTAAATTCGTGAACATTAGAATCCATCTCATGTATCTCACATAGGGGTTTATGTATCGCTCGTGGAATGGAGTATCCATTATTCAACCATGGCCATCCACAGGTTCTACCATAGGGAATTTTTGTCAATTAAAGAGGTAAGAAACAGACAGTGATATTGTTCACGACATACCAAGTATCTCTCCTAGTGCATCAAAACATAAATTAACCTATGAGATCATTATTGGTGTTTTGAAAATGGTGACAAAAATATCGACCAAGGTACATATAATATCAACTAAATATGATTCCATATAAGGAATTCATAAATAGTAACCTGAGTGTTTGTTATGGAATTCAAAATTTATTTAATCAATGTTAACTTGTAAAATAATCCATGTTCATAATAAAGCCATAGCTCACAACAGAGCCATTAAAAGACAGCCACACCCATAACATATCATTTAAATTTACAATAAAATAGGAAATGAATTCAAGAATAAAATTCGTAAAAACAATTTATAATATGAAAGAAGGTCAGTCTCATAGATAGGACATAACGTAATGAATGTCACTCATAGAGGGATAATCCCATAACCAATCACATAAATGAGTAATTGGTACTTTTTTTAATAAATAATTAGAATAATCTATTTAATAAATAAAGGATAGGTGGTCTTCCAATTGAATATAATTCCATATATGAAAAAAGAAATAATATGATAGTCTAGCATGCATGCAATTTAAAGTCATTGATTTTTTTTTCTATAGGAAAAGGTTTTACCCACATACTAATGGTTTGGAACACCATGGAATTCATAGAGTGGTGTCACATCCTCTCACATTTTATTTTTAGTAGACATTAATAGTTTTAGAAGCTAACACACCTAATCCAGCAATTTATTTAAAAAATTATCAATTAATAATGGTTATTCAAAGATGACAACCAAAAATATGTTCAACTTTATGGTTCATGGTTATGAACATGTTAAAATTAATACACAAGGTATACTATAGTAGGAAATTATGTTCCATAAATTGAAAATATATTCAAGAGGCTTCACCTGGAATGAACAGAATGTGTAACAATGATGCCGATTATAAAATACTAAGACAATTGGGTAGATTATTTAGACCACCTAACTAATACTTAGGATGAACCAAACAAGAAATATGGAGGAAGAATTAATACTGGTTCAAGATAAATTAAATAAATAGATGAATTAATAAAAATTAGGGTGAATTAGATCATACCAAAATAGTACATGATATGAGAAAATAACTGAATAAAATAGGAAGAAGGAGTTGTAGATGTACTGATGTATATTCAATGAACATGGTGATTCTAAAATCGAATAATGGTTGATGGATATCTGTCCCTCACTATGAGAGGGGAAGAAAATATCCATAAGAGAGATCTTTTATAGAGGTAAGATGGAATGAGGAGGAGGGGAAATGAAATATGGTTATAGGTTAATTTTTTTAACCCTTTAATGAGGAGAACTGTTAGGCTACACAGTTGGCCAAACCATGCACCAATAATGATCATTCCATTGTTTAAGGAGGGGGTTGCACATTTCATGTGCACAGTTCGGAAAACTCTTTGAAAACCATGCATTTCCAACTTCCTACAAAATTAAAGTAACATTCAAGACAATGCAACCAATATCAAATGGTTATAACAAACAATGGGAGAACTCCATCTTTACTGAAATATTTGCATAGATTCACATGAGGGCCACACATTTTTAGACAATCCTTCCACATTAACCAGTTCTTCCTGATTTTTATGATTTAGATTTTGATTATCCCATAACATGAAAAAATAGCCAGGGCACCTCCTAGTCCTTTAACGAATTCTAAAAAACGATTTTATGTGATCCAAAAATTATATTTACAATTTGATTCCAGATTTACAAAATAAACAATCCGCCAAATGAAAAAACTAAATTTAATTTGGAATTTCAACTAATCCAAAAACATGTGACAGTACAGTAAAGTTAGGGAAAGCTATAAAGATCACACCAAGAAACTATTCAACCTAACATGGCATTATAAAGGAGGTATCATGGTTAGATGAAAACTAAGAATAACTATTCCACCTTTACCACAAACCATGAATTCGTGATACAAAAACATTTTCTATGATTAGGATAATATTTTTTAAATTGTCCAGAAAAACCATGTGGCTCTTCTAATATCCTATAATAGGACAAAAGTTTATAGAATAGTTTTATAAACCATGTTTCTAAAACATGTGAAATTAATTAATGAAAATTTTATTTTTAAAACCTGAAACACCTTCATTTTTCCACATTGTTCTTTTGGTTGATTATGAACACAATATAGGATACTCCTCTAGGAAATTTGGGTTATTCTATTCCTTTGGACGATCAATTTGGATGGATACATGGGTTTTAGATTTAGGTTTTCAATGCCATGTCTTCATTATTCACCATTGTTCTCCTCTCTAGGATAAGTCATTTTTATCTTGAGGTTAATCATAAATATTAGATGTATTAACCAGTTATAAGGCTTGTTTGATGATATAACAATGTGTTAATTAGGCCAACAATTAAAATAGGTGGAATTATTTGGATCTTTGTCAATCAATTTATGATTCATTAAGGTATTCATGCAATGTGATTTATATCTCTTATCCAATGGACTTGGTATATTTGAATCAAAATTTGATGTTATGTGATTCATGGATTAAGATATTCTCGTGATTTATATATCCTTCTTCTACATTGGTTTATGGATCATGTGAAATTATTTAATAAAAAATGTTTTATGTGTTTGATTTCACCTAATTAATTTTTATGAACTATCTATTCTCTCTCATTTCAAAACATGATTTATAAACTATTAATGGAATGATCTATGATTTATAAAAATATGTATGATGTATTTTGGATGTAAAATGTTTCTATATTTTTTATTTTATAAATAACTTGTGATTTAAAATAATAGTTGGTATGTTTAATGATATTTGATTTGAAATCATGGTTTTGGTATGAAAAAGGTATTTCAGCTTGATAATTAAAATGTGATATCCCATTCAGAATTGATTTTAAATGTTAATCACATGGGAGACTGAGTTAGTTTTGATGGGGGTATTATAGGGACATATTCACATGACTCATAGGGGGTTTAAACATCAGGGTGTTCCCCAACTCCCTCTGTTTTTATATCGGGGACTCATTTACATGACATTATATGGGGTTCACACATTGGGTTGTTTCACTTTCCCATAGTTTGTAAAACTATGAATGTTTTCTGTGTTCACATGTCATTATTGATTACATGGGGTGAGGATGCAAAAAATACCAGAACTATATTATACTAGAGTTAATTCCCATTGTGCTTTATTTTGTTGTAGGTTTTTGATAAGTTATTTGAAAATGATAAATGAATTTTTGATGACATTTTTTTGAATCTTTTTTATATGAAATTGTTTTTAAACTATTTAAAATAGTAAATTTCAATGATTTTGGTGATTTTTTTTAATTTTTTATAATTCTTTTTTTCCTTTAAAATGAGCATTACTTTATTATTTTACAAATTCATCATATGGATCACTTAACGCGATCTCTCTTGGATTGTTTTTCTCCCACCATGAAAACACCCATGGGTGTGTATAGACCATGTTTTTTAGTATTGTAGAAATGGTAAAAGAATCTATATGAGGAAGAGAGGTTTTGAGTTAGTTGGTTTTTTGGAATCATATGGGGATTTGGTGGGATGTTTCCCACTTGCAACATGCAGATAGTGGTTGTTATCTTTTGTACATTGGAAACAATTAGATCATGTACCCAATTTTTGTTTTTTTTCATGTTATGTATTACATCTCCATTATTTTACACTATTGCCATATTTTTATCCATCCCTATCATGTATTACATCCCAGTTTTTTATCAATTTGGGAAAAATATCTACCTAGGTTATCCATATTGCCTTGTTTCATTTCACCAACCTATAAGGACCATGAATTCTTTTTGGGTCATGTTAATAATTTGTTCAAAAACATGATTGTTGGGTAATCTAGGTAGGAAAATGAAAAAATGGTATCATATCCCCAATTTTACTATTATTTTTTTGTCTTTGGCTATTGGGTAGACTAGTGATAATATTGTAAGCTATTGTGGGGTAGGTGACAGATGAGTTTCTATCTATATCTCATCCTAAAGAGCCTTATGTTTTAATAGAATATTGCGAAATGTGTCCTTTGTTCCATGTTTTGATTTATATCAATTTATTAATCATTATATATTGATTAAAAATAACATTTCTTCCTTGTTTGATGGTATATTTTATTTATTTATATAGTACCATGACACCCATAACACTTAAAAAACTCCCTAAGAGGGAAATATGACTAATAAAACATGAGGAAACCACTAATTTTTCATAAAAAAGTTGTAGATACAGTCTGGGTAGTTTGATCTGTGGTACAAAATATGACACTTTCTTAAAAAATATTATTGGGAGAAGTGACTTGGATCTAGAGGAGACAAGGATCAAGATCAATAATTACTCTCCTAGAATCCTATATCCTTTTAGAGGATGAGTGACCCTTAGATATTAAGGTAATGGTTGGATAAGATTGATCAAATAATTTTATTCTTGAAGAAACCATAATCTACTAAGATGAATTTTTCTACATTCATTCTTGACAGAATTAATACTTTGTGGTTGGAAATTTTGGTCCAGGTGAAGCAACATGATGAATATTATTAGAAATTCTTCAAGGGAAAACTATTTTAGTAATTCATTATAAAATCTATGACTATGGTGAATTATATAAATTAACACACTAAATAATTTAGTGATATCTTAGTGATAATATATATTAATAATTTTACAATATTGGTAAATTGTTCTCCTATGGATATAAAAACAGGAAGTTGAAGGATTAGATATTCTACATTGGTTTGAAATTGGACATTAATTATATGGTATTCATATCAAAGCGTTTTCACTTGTGAAAATGATATAGAGAGATATTTTTTTGGATAAAATGGATCTAATCAGAAATTAAGGATTTTTACATCATCCTCTATGTGTTGAAACATAAGGTGATTATGTTGAAAAAATATGAAGTCATGTGAGATTGATAGAGGTGCTGATAGTATATTATAGTAGTGGGATTCATAAATACCATTTAATGTATATGGAATTGTTCTATCAACTCTCTACCAATATAGAAGGACATGGCACATTAATAATTATTATTCCAAACATCTAAAGTGTAACGATCCCTACCTGAGTTGCTTGTAGCCAGTGCCTTATATTAATACATTGGTATTTCTTCAAGGATTTCACATCCTTAAGGACAAAATATTTTAGTAGTTTTGGAAAACTAGAAAAAATAGAGGATTTAAATAACAACTTAATATAAAAAACAATCTTAAAAAGATATTAGAAACCCTAGTATCACCTTATATTATTCTTCCAAAATATTCATAATAATAATAATTTTCACAACATATGTAAAACTAAAACATAATAAATGGGTGATCATATATTTTTATGATGAGTATGTAATACAATGAAATTTATCATTAACATAATCATTAAACATGGGAAAGAACAAAAAAACATTCCTTTAAAAATAATCATTAGCCGAATATGGCATGAATGAAAGATGATAACATAAATCCATATAAATGATCACAAGAGAATAAAACATAAACATGGATTTCATACAAGTATAATAATTTTTTTTAACAATTACTATTATCATGATGATGGAATGAAAAATTTCAGACATTTGAAACCTATATTCTAGGCCTGTCTAAGACGTCGGAAAATACTAGGGAAATGCCTCAGCCAAAACCGAATTCTATTTTGTATCATGTGATCTATTGATGGATCGAGGGGGCATAATGTTCCCACCAATCACCTAATAAGTCCAATTCATTCTTAAAATGAATTGGGAGAAAAATAATCAGCATATAAATTTATATTGAAACCAACATATGAAGTTTAAATTACTTTCCCCAATCAATAATCATAAACACTAACCTTTTAGTGTAGTTTGTTGAATGATATGAAGATAGAATATAAAAAGTTTAAATAGTCATAAAAATTAAATAAAATATGTCATACATTATAATAAAATATTAATCCGAATTCTACATAAGAACTAATAGGAGTGATTAAATAGATAGAAATACTGTTATAAAATCATTGAGTAATAATTGAGATAAATACTCTTATACTTTTCAAAGAAGAGTTATTTTGTGAAAATATTGGTATAAAACTAGAAGTGAACTAATCTGGGGTATTCATAATAATATTAGTTATTTGAGAAAAATATTGGTGGCCTAAAACATATTATATAGTGGAATAAAAAATAGGTACGAATTCAAGAAGTTCCTTTGAATTGGGCTTGTTTATCGGAATGTATTTGGGAATGATCCTTTTAAAACATGTAACAACCCAGAAAATAAAAAAATATTTTGATTGATAAATATATATATATAACATTAAAACATAATTTATGAGTATTTCATAACAATAATTAAGGATCTGATTGGGGTAATGAGATATAAAAATAAACCCAAAAGAAAAAGGAGGTTCAAGTCAAGGACCCTTACTATTTGTCCTAATGATTTCGTAACATGACCTTAACTGTCACAACCCGACCTGACACCTTATTTTATTTTAATTATTTTGGGTTTCAGTCTCGGTTATAGGTTGATCCGGGTTTAATTAAACAAAATTGGGATCTTATATGGGTGCACGACCGTGTGCACGATTCTGTGTAGTGCACAACATTAATACGAAATCATTTTATGATTAAATATATTATTACACTGACGTGTGACTATGCCACGACCATGAGTGCATCTGTGTGTAGAGCCCATAATCAATAATTAATGTAATCATTTTGTTTCTGTTTTTATTATTATATTTTTATTACTAATTTTATTATTATGTATGTTTATTTTCCGATTAAGTTATTATTTTTATTAATATTATTTCAGTTGATACTTAAATTTTTTTTGTTTCTATTATTTTGGTTTTATTATTGTTAGTCTCATAATTGGAAATAAAAGTTTTTATGATTAATTAGAATTTTGATGTATTTTTTTTTAATTTCATTTTTATTCTATTTTCTTTTATTATTATTTTTCTCCATTTATTTTTTTGTTATATCTTTCTTTTCTTTTCTTCCACTCTCTCTCTTTTTTCCTTCCTCTCTCTTACTCGCCCCTCTCTCCCATATGGAAACCTCCCTCCCCCCTTCTATTTTGTGCAGCGTGCCTCCCCCCTTCCTAAACCTAGGTCGCCACCCTCTCCTCCTCTCTTATGGCAGGACAACCCTTGAGAGCCCTCTATTCCGCTCCTTCTCCGGCGAACAGTACTGACACATCCCATCCCCTCCGCTTCTCTTCCATCCACGCATGCCCCTCCATCTCCCGTCCTATTCCACCTCATCACTCACCCATCACATATCCACCCTTGTCGGACCACCCCACTATATCCCCTCCAACGACACACACCAGGACCGACGCCCTCCTCTCTACCCGCTGCCTCGAGCCACCCTACATCGCACCTCGCACCAAACCAGCGGATCCATGCTTCCTCACACCACCCATACACTCAGTGCATCTCCCTTCCAGATGGATTTTCTGGTGCGACACATCTACAACATCTTCATTTAAGATTCTATTAGTCTCCTCCTCCCTCATCGTTGGTTTCTTTTACTTCGTTTAGTCAATTTTACTCTTTGAGAGTTTATTAGATTGGATTTTGTGTTGTAATTGGTTTGATTTTGATGTTTTTGGTTCAATGAATTTATTTTAGGGTTGAAGTTTATTTTTTTGTTGTGAGATTGGTTCATCATGGATGTGTTTATTGCAGTTCTTTGTTTTAGTGTTTTATTAGGCCCTTTTCAGTGCGATTGAATTGAATCAATCCTTGCGCACCATTTTCAATGTCAGATACACATCAGTAGGTGGTTCCGCTTATAATTATTGTTTGATAAATTCATTTGCATGTTTAATTAATTTGGCATATTATTAAATTAGTTTGCATGGTGCGAAATAGTTTTGTTTAGATCCCATTTCCACTGATTTATTAGTAATGTTTTAATGAGATATTCATGTGATTATCGGTGGTAACCCATGTCAGCTGGTTATTAGTGTTTTATAAATTGTGCACTTGGAATATAAGATCATTCAATGGATGCATAATATATTTAGTATGACTTTATTGTTCGTTTGATTCTAAAAATTAGGATTGGGTGTGTTTTTACATAAGACCATGTGGTTCTTTATTGGTATTCTTTTTTAAGAATTGTAACAATTTTAATTAAATGATATTTGTGGTGAAAATCATGTTCTGATAAGATTACGCCATTTTTTTGGTTTTAAAGTGGCATTTTAAAGAAAACCAATTGTATTATTAGTGAAAAAATTATTGCATCATTTGGTAACACTTGTTTTAAACTACTCAAGATGATTCTTTAATTGGTGTAAGTGGTGTGGATTGAACTCTTGATACGGCGTTTTGTGTGTTTGGTTACGAAAGAGGGTTGGAATAGTTTTGTGTGTAAATTCATGCTCTGCTCTTCAAATGGTTTTATTAAAAATCTTAACTATTTTATTATTAAGGATGCAACGTTGTTTTAAATGGTTGGGTAGCTGATGCAGATAGTTTTAAGATATTTTTAGTGTGCACCTTATTTCAAAATGGTATTTATATGTGTTAGTGGTGGTTTGTTTAATGATAAGTGTTTTTCAATTGAGAAAATGGTTTAATTGAGTATGTAACATATAAAGATTATGTTTTAAAAATATTTTCCTCTGCGTATGGATTTAAAAGAGTGTTTCAGTATGCAAATTGTATTTTTGCGTTTGTAAGTACCCTGTTGTGATTTATGCATATCTATGACATGTGACATGAACTTGAAACATTCTTTAGAACAAAGTTGGAAGCCCTAGTAGCTAGGTGGGTGGACTACACTAGTGAGATATTGTTCCAGAGGTGAATCGACCCAGTTTCACTGATAGGACTGACGATTGCAGCAATAACTAAACATATGTTTTTTTAGGTTCGTGGCCTTCTAAGCCACGTTTTCTGAGGGCAGTGGCCTTCTATGCCACGTTTTCAGAGGTTTGTGTCCTTCTAATCCATGTTTCATTAAGACACGAAGATCTAGGGACCATGTTAGCTATCACCTTTATGGCCCCTCCTATATTAGTTCTCATTTGTTACATTATGCTCATCAGTGAGACACATTGGTTATTTTAAAATGTGAGTGTGTGTACTTTAATTTAAATTGTTTCATTTGAAATAGTTTTCTTTAATTCCATTTTTTAAACTATAAAATCATTTATTTCATTTCCTTAGTTAATATTGAAAATGTATTCAACATTTAATACTTATATGTGGAACCTTTTCTCGGTGGAAACCAACTGTGATTTTATCTCACACACTACATACACCATTGGGTGTATGTAGACTCTATTTCATGTGTATTCCAAGTAGAGGCATTGTGTTTAGCATTGATGGTTCGAGTTGTATTGGTTTCCCTGTGCAGGTTAGTGTAGGTGGCTTTGGTATGTGACTCATCATGTTGCATGATGGTTTTTCTTGGAGTTTTGTTTTTCCCCTTGATGTAGTCTTTTTTGGGTTTTTATTTCATATTGTTAACTTTAAATTTTATCTTCGTATATGGGTCTGTTTGATTGTCTATTTTTTTTAGTTTCAATTTAATCATCTTGTTGTTTGTTTTATATTTATTCATTCGGGAAAATCAATCCCATGTTTTATTTGTGATACCCGAGCACTTGTTCCAGCCAGTGGGAATCAGTAACTCACTTTGGGTTTTTCCACGGATCGGGTCAGGCACCGGGTAAGATGATGACTGGCCTGGTTCGTGACAAAATGGCATTAGAGCCAAGTTTTGTTTTTGTTATATGGGGTTTTAGGTAGATTGGAGATAGGGCTGTCAGTACTCGACGGATAGGTGCGAGAAGAGCATCGCGAACTCTTAAATGTTCTGATCCTTGAGTAACTTGGGGTATTTCAAGATTTATGTTATTGGATTTTCATTTTGTGGATGGGGGATGGCAATAGGAGTAAACTGGTACTACGTATGGTCTCACATGGAGTAGTGACCCATTTGATGCCCATGAGTATGGTTCGATACTCTTGGTGGTTGGTGCTTTGCTAGGGCATGGTCTTCTAAACCATGTAGCCTGGTTAGACATGACCACTAATCCTCATTCAAGGTGCTTTGATGTTTTTGATGTCTGGATTCAGTTTTGGGATTGGTGAGAAAGTGTTTTTTCATTTAAAAGGGAAGCAGCCTTTGGTGATGGTTTTATTTTATTTTGGTGTGAGTTTGGCATTCTTTTTGGGGTACATTTATTTTGAACCGGGTTTCTGGAAGATGGAATTTTATTTTTCGAAGACTAATTTCTAAAATAATGTATTGTGTTATTTTATACTGAAGAGAGTAATTTTGGAAATGGGACGAATTTTTTTTAATATTTCTTGAATTTACGAATTGGTTAAAAAAATTATTTTCAGAATATTGGGAATCTGTTGTTTTGAATGTGAAAGAACCTTCTTTATTTTCCAATGGTATTCCTATGGGTGCTCGCATGTTCTTGTGGAAGTGATTACTGGATAGTTGGTGGACTGTGTGGATTGGTTCCTGGGAGGCACGAAAATGAAAATCTGCGAGGCATCCAGGAATATCAGTGGTGAGTGATTGATTTTGAAAGTCGCATCTTGTTTATGGAAAAGTCTGGTTTTCTCTAAAATGGGTTTTGGTGCTTAAATGGTTTTGTAAAATGGAAAATGGTTTTGATTCAGGGGTGAAGGTGATGAGTTCAAAAGAGTTTTTGGGTCTTATTGTTCTGTTCATTGTTCTTCATGTGGTTGTTTTTATTTATGAATGAATTAAAGTTATAAATTTTAATTGTTTGATTTGTGTCTAATATATGGAGGTTTTATTTGCGATGTGTTTGGATTTTTGGAAGGATGTTTTGTGTTTCTTGTTAGGGTTATGCCCCCCAATATTTTCCCATGGGTTTTGAGCAAGTCTCTCAGTTCATGGCTCAGCCCAGACTCCCATTGGAGTGGAAAAGTTGGGTTCTGGTCAGTGGTGTCGATTGTTCATAGGCATCGATGTTAGTTGGATATCATTAAATTCATTTGGAAAGTAGTAAGTGTCTATTTTTTTTTGAGGAACTCCAAATGCTGTGTGGGTGTAAGTTGTCTCGAGTGAGTCTGGAGGAGGGAGACTACACCAGCAAACAGTGATCGTTCCATTTTCCTTGCAAATGAATATGTCGTGAGAGATCCTCCAGACTAGCCTCATCACACAGTCATACCTAAGGATGTGAATGCAAGAGAATGTGGTTGATCTGATAGGTTCTCAAACAATCAACATGAATAGGTTGAGGTGTGTTGACCTTACTGATGAGTTAGTTACATGCTCTCCATAGGTGTTGTGGAACGATCAGTTTAAAACCCGTGAAAGTTCTTGGCCCTATTTATATTGTGGTAAGTGTTGGTCCCTCATCTGATGAAGGGTGTCAACCAATGGATATTGTTCTTAGAGAGCTCATTTTGTCATCTTGATCCACGTGTTTGACAGACATATCAATATCTTATATTTAGTGTGGTTAGTTGGACACTCTAAGTCGTTTGATGAAATTCTCATTTGTTATGTTGGAGGAGTTGCAACTTGGGACCTAAGGTGAAGTATTCAGGTTGCATTTTGAGTGGAGGAAGTTCCATTTAGAAGTGGCCAGCTTATGACTGTGAGGTGGTTAGGCTTCAGAAATTAGATCCCCATGCATAGGTCTTGGGGTGAAGTTTGCACGCAGTCAAAACTCGTCTAACGTGGTGCGACTTCTGCCCAACTTATGTCTGCAATGACGGATGGGGACAACATAAATTTATTTATTGCGGTATCACCTCCGATGTATTCATTCTTGTTGTGATGGGTATGATTTTTGTGTATCCATGTTACAATCTTAGTTAATGGGAGTTCCACATAGTCCTTAAAGAGGTTCGTAGAATCCATATTCTTTTATAGCCATCAGTCGGGCTCTGTAAACCTTCTTGTGGGTCACTTAGGAGTTGAAATTATACTCGTTTAGGGGATGCTATCATCTTGTGGAATTGAAACGCACCTGTCTAGTTTTCTGCTATGTTTTGGGGTTTTTTCTATCAACACCATATTATGTGGTTGAGTGTGGTCCACATTTGGAATTTTCCATGAAAGTCAAACTGTGTTTGTGGGTTTGTGATGAAGAGTCCAATATGTATCTATCAAGGCAAACTAGGAATGCCCGGGTGAGATCCATGGTGTTAGGAAATTTTTAATTGGTGGGGAGACATAGTGTGGGTCTTTCTAGCATCCCCTAATATATTTGTTGGTTAAACGTAATGAGCATGGATGGTCAAGCATGTGTTTGATGTTTGACTAAGATTGTGAGTATTTTGTTTTGGAGAACCAATTTTGGACAAGAATCCTAATATGGTGGGGTGATCACCATCAAGAGAATTTGTGGAAACACACCATTTTCAATGTGCTCTTGGTCGGGCAACCCCTTACTCTTGATCTACTGACCATGACCATGGTAACTAGTTAGATTTGGTAATGGGTCATTTGAAAAGCATTCATGGGGTTCTCGAGCAACCCTAGTGACCCCTATGTTAGGAGTCGGGGTGTTCCTTGTTGTAGTTGTGTTTGGAGGTGAATTATTTGCTATTGTTTTTTTGGTGATTCTTGTTTATAGTTATTTGGAGTTTCAGGTCATGGGTGTTTTGAGTGCCTGAACATCACGTGATTGAGTTTTTTAGGTGTCTTTACAGTATTTCATGGAATCTTGTGTTGACCAAATATTTGGCACTTTATGGGGGCAGAGTGGGTCATGGTGGGGACAATTGTCACAACTCGACACAAAAACTTGTTTTATTTTAATTATTTTTGGATTCACTCTTGAGTAGCGGGTTGATCATGTTTTAATTACAAAATAATTGGGATATTATCTGGGTGTCCGACCGTGTGCGCAATTGTGTGTAGTGACCATCATTAATAAGAAAACATTTTATGATTAAATTTTTTATTACACTGGCACACGACTATTCTGTGACCATGCCCACGTCTGTGCGTGGATGAAAATAATTAATGTAAACATTTTTGTATCTGTTTTTATTATTTTAGTTTTATTAATTACATTATTATTATTATTTAATTTTATGTTTCAATTGAGTTATTATTATTATTATTATTATTATTATTATTTCAGTTGATTCTTTAATTTATTAGTTTTTTTTATTTTGGCTTTATTATTTTTTGTTTCATAATTTCTATTAAAATTATTTATGATTAATTACAATTTTGATGTATTATTAATATTGTTTTTTTAATTTCGTTTTTATTGTGTTTTCTCTTATTATTATTTTATCTCTATTTCTTTTATTTATTTATTTTTTTTTTTAAATTTCTTTCTCTCTCTCTATTCTTTTACTTCCACCCTCTTGATCACCCCTATCTCCCACGTGGAAACCTCCCTTCCCCCTTTTGTTTGCATAGTGGTCCTCCCCATCCCTAACCATAGGTTGCCGCCCTCCCCTAATGTCTTCCGGTAGGACAACCCTCAAGAGTCGTCTGCTCCACTTCTTCTCCGGAAAAAAAGACCAACATGTCCCCTCCCCTCTTCTTCTCTTAAAATCGTCTGTTCCACACCTTCTCACGTCCAATGCCACCCAGTCACTCACTCATCACAGATCCCCCCTCACTGGACCACCCCTCTAAATACACTATCGCGACATGCACCCAGACCGACACCCTCCTCTCTACCCGCTGCCTCGCACCACCACGCAGCACACCCCGCACCGATTCAGCGACTCCCCGCAACCTCGCACCACCCGAAAATTAACCGCATATCCCTCCCAGATGGAGTTTCTAGCACAAAACATCTCTGAGAGCTTCCTTTAATCATTTTTTAGTCTCTCGCTCTGTCGTCATTTGTTTTTTTCTTCGTTTATTTGATTTTATTCATTGTGAGATTATTAGACTAGATTTTGTGTGGTAATTGGTTTGAATTTGATGTTTTTGGTTTAATTAAATTATTTTAGGGTTCAATTTGATTTATTTGTTATGCAATTCATTCATCTTGGATGTATTTGTTGCAGTGATTTGTTATAGGAATTTATTATCCCCATTTCGGTGCGATTTAAGTGCAACGATCATTGTGCACCAAGTTGCAAAGTCGGATACACACCGGTAGGTGGTTCTGCTTATAATTGTTTTTTGATGAATTTATTTTCATGTTTAATTTATATGGATTATTATTTAATTATTTTTCATGGTGCGATATTGTTTTCTTAGATCCCATATGCACTGATTTATTAGTGGTTTGTTTATGAGATATTACTGTTATTTTCTATGGAAACCCATGTCAGCTGGTTATTAATGTTTTATAAATTTTTCACATGGCATATTAGATCATGCAATGGATTCATAATATATTTTATTATGACATTAGTGTGGTTTTTATTCTATAAAGTATGTTTCGGTGTGTTTTGACATAAGGCCATGCGGTTCTTTATTGATTTTTTTATTAACAGTAAAATTTTTAATTAAATGATATTTGTGGTGAAAATCATGTTTTTGGTAGGATTATTTTGTGTGTTTGGAAATAATGTGGCATTTAAAATAAAACCAAATGTATCTTTAGTGATCACATTATAGCATCATTTTTTAACACTTGTTTTAAACTACTCAAACAATTTCTTTAATTGGTGTAAGTGGTGTGGATTGAACTCTTGATGTGTTGTTGTGTGGGTTTGGTTAAGAAAGAGGGTTGGGTTGGTTTTGTGTGTAAATTATTGCTCTATTAGTAAAAATTTGTTTCTTAATAATCATAAACTATTTATTAAATAATTATTAAGGACGCAATGTTTTTTTTAATTGGTTGTGTAACTGATGGAGATTTATTTTTATGATATTATTAGACTGTGACTTATTTCAAAATGGTATTTATATTTGTATGTGGTGGTTGTTTTAATGATAAGTGTTTTTTATATCGAAAAATGTTTAATTTGGTATGTAATATATTCATATTATGTTTTAAAAATATTTTGGTGTGCATGTGGTTTTAAAAGAGTGTTTGGTTGTGAAAATGGTGTTTTTGTGGCTGTAAGTACACTGTTGAGATTTTATGCATATGTGTGACGTGTGACCTGAACTTGAATCTTTAATGGGCATAAAGCGGGAAGCCCGAGTATCTAAGAGGGTGGACTATACTAGTCTGCTAGTGTTCTAGAAGTGACTCGACCTGGTTTCACTGCCAGGACAAACGATTGCAACACTAACTAAACATATGTTTTCATGATGGTCATGGCCTTCTAAACCATGTTTTCTGAGGGTCGTGGCCGTATAATCCATATTTCACCAAGACACGAAGATCTAGGGGCCCATGATATCTATAACCAATGCTTCCTCTCCCATATTAGTGCTCATTTGTTAATTTACACTCATCAGTGTGAGACATTGGTTATGTAAAAAAGTTAGTGTGTGTACATTAATTTAAATTGTACCATTTGAAACTATTTTATTTAAATCTATTTTATCTTAAACTATTAAAGAATTTATTAAATTTCGTTATTTAATTTTGAAAATGTAGTTTTCATTTTATATTTATGTGTTGAACATTTTCTTGGTGGTGTTCTACAGGGATTTTATCTCACACCCTACATAGACCTTTGGGTTTTGTAGAGGACCAGGTCAGCCACCGGGTCAGATGGTGACCCATCCTAGTTCTTGAAATTAAAATTATGGATAGTAAAATTAAATAAATAAATAAATTAATATAATTTTATATATTCATTTTATTCATTGTGGTATATTAAGTTCATTTATGGCCATATTTATGAGTTATAGAGTTTAATTTCATCATTCTAGAGCATTCATTTTCTTATTTTTCTGGATCAGTTCACTGGTTCATAAGTATTGGAGTTCATGTAAAAGGGTATAAATCAATAGAATTGTAAATAAAATTTTTTAATGAGAAAAAAAGCACAATTGGTTCTATATATCATATCTTTATATGATATTATGATGAACCATTTGATAATTCATTTAGTGAAAATCATTTAGATTATTACGGTACTATTTTGATCACCACAAACTAGTAAATCATATGAATTAGTATTATGTATATATAATAGTTATATAATATTTAATAGGTTATAGTAAATAAATTTTAGTCTGGTTAAAAAAATTTATGACTATCCTTGAAGAGTAAATTTAATAACAAAGGATCATCATCCATAAAGGTTGTAATCGAAACCTACCAGATGATGATTTTGTTTTTTAAAATAAAAGAGAGAGAGTAATGATATTGATAATGGTTATTCCATTAAAATGATATAATTAATGTATATAAATGATACTGGTGTTATCATGATCATTTTATAGAGAATTTTAGTAGAGAATAATGAATGAAAGAACATAGAATGAAAATAAGAGGAAGAGGAAATTGATTTTACCTCTTGAATACTCCTCTATGAGAATCTACTTAAGTGGGTTGATTTTTGTATTTTAATGAGAATAAGGTCTTAAGGATGTGGGGAAGAATTTCTGGAAGATAATTGGGATGAAATTTGACAAGGATAAAATCTAGTATGGTGTTAGGGGAAAGGGGTGAGGGGTGGTTTTTAAAGCGGAGGCGAGGGGTAATTTCTAATTTTTTTCACTATTTTATTATTTTATCCAAGGTAAGAAATAAAATTTGTTCATATTAATAAATAAGGTAATAAGTAATGTAATTTTGAAATAAGCATGCATACATCATCAATGACTCAAGGAATAGTATATTTAGCTTATGATGTATTTATACTGTAAATTACCATATTTTACTATTAACTATAAATTCATGTATTTCAGAAAAATCCCAAAACATTAACCTAACCATTTGTCGACTTGCAAAATTAAAAAAATAACCCCATTTTATGAAAATAATTTTCCAAATATTATAAATATAATATTTAATTGAATTCATCATTAACTTTAAATATATATATATTAATTTTTTTAAAATTTATTTCAAAACACTCTAAATAATTAAAAAAGGTCTTATTAGATTATCGTAAAATCATATTAAAATATAATATTTATTTATGAATACATTTTATGAAAATGATTTTGATTTTAAATAAATTTATTAATTATAAAATTATAAAATTATATTTATTACTCACAAAAATACAAACACTTAATTATTAATTCAATTACTAGTACAAAAATAAAACTATATCATACATAATATTAAAATATGAATAAATTTTATTTGTAGTCTCAATAATGTAATTACTATTCATTTGAATAATTTAATTTCTATAAGGGTCATATTACTATTCCAAATGGTCAATTTACTACCCACTATAATATTAATTTTATTCTATCAAACTCTAAAAATCTTAATAATCACAACGATGTATGTATGCTTTTCGAAATTCAGAACACATAAGCTGGAAAAATATGTTTAATGACTAGGATATAACTATATTTCATAGATAACTATAATAACAATGTTTTTTTTCACTAAGGCTCTGTTTTGTGTCCATTACATTGTATATTAAATTTTTTTGTAAATACATGAGGTGTTCAATTCTCCCCTCCTTCAAAAAATTTCATCCTCAAAATTACTAGAATGTTACCTCAAAAAAGGATTTCGGTATATATTCATCATAAGTTCCCAAGGTTCCCTTATCACATCTTCAATTTTATGATTTTTTCAAAGTACCTTTTCCAACCATGTCATTTGATTTATCTACACTAGTTTTTTAATTTTCTAGAATCTGGATATTCTCTCCAAAACATGATAAATCGGGTTACAATTCTATTCCTTCAAAAGTGAGAAAATGTGTTCGGTATAGAAGGTACATTCTTAACAAGGAGATATGTGACACTTTTTGTACCATAGAAATTCATGGAGACATTTTCAAACAATAATCCATATCTCCAATTATCTCCAGTATTTTAAATGGACCAATGTACATAGGGGTCAGTTACCCTTTCCTCCAAAATCATATAAAACCATTCTATGTAGATAATTTATATAAAATGTGATCTCCAACATGAAATTCCAAATCATTTCATCTATTATCATTATTTCTTTTTCACCTACTTTGAGATAATTTTATAGGTGTTTGAATAGTATTTACCTTCATAGTTTTTTCATCTAAAAGCACTGGTCCTACAAGATTACTTTCACCCACTTCATCCCAAAATATTAGCGTAATACAAATCTTTCCATAAAACTCTTTATACAGTTCTATTTAAATAATTAAATTGAAAAGATTATTATAGGAAAACTCTAGAAAATGAATATATTGATCCCACATACCTTTAGAGTAAAGGTATCAGGGTCTTAAAATATCTTATAATTTTTGATTGGTCCTTTTAGAGTAACTGTCTGTTTTAGGGGTATAATGAGTTCTAAAAAAAGAATAGTATCCAAATCATTAGGAAGAATTTTCCATATTTTCAATTTAAATCTTAGATCAAGATCATAATCAATTGATATAGGTTCTTCATTAAGTTATACAAATTAATTAATATATATCCAAATAAGGAAATCTATTGAAAAATCCTCCCTTATTGCAATGAAATTTGCAGATTTGGTGAGTCTATTAATAATTAACCATATTTCATCATTATTTCATAGAGTTTGGGGAGTCTATTGAAAAAATAATTAATAATTTCATCCCATTTCCATATAGGAGTAGGATAAGGATTCATAACTCCCCTATTATGTTTTCTTTCAACCTTCACCTATTGACAAACTAAACATCTTTATACATAATCACGAATTTCCCACATCATATTATACAATGAGAAATGTTCCTTCTGATATCTATACATCTTAGTGATATAAGGGTATATATAAATATATTAGTTATGGTCATCATCCCATAAAACAATTTTTAGATTTGGAATAGAGGTAAAACATAGTATACTCCCAAATTTTAGAATTCCAACCTGACACACAATGTCTTCCAACATCCCATCATCCACAGAAATAATTTTATTATAATGATTTCCTAATCACTCTACGAACTGTTAATTATTTGGAATAAATATTTTGGGGAAACCAGTTAAAAAAGTAATGATGTTTCATCTTTTTCATATTTCGCATAATCATCGTTTTTAAATCTGTGTACATTAGGTCCTTATCAATCCTCATTTTGACTATAACCACATGATCCTTCCTTCTCAATGCATATGCCACCATATTTTCCATCCCTATGAGGTATTGAATGGAAAAATCATAATCCTTGATAGCATGAGCCATCACATTTTCCTCACTTTGAGCTATTTATGTGAGAAGATATAATTCATGATCCAATGATATATAAATATTAAAATATTTAATGATAAATATAATGTATCTATATCTTCAAGGAAATAATTAAAGCTACTAAATCAAGATCTTGAGTGTGATAGTTTTTTTCAATATTTATTAATATCCTTGATGCATAGATAATAACTCTATCATTCTAGAAAATACAAAACTAAGTCCTTTCATTGATTTATCTCTATAAATCACAAATCCACCATTTCATGATGGTAGAGTTTGGATAAAATAATTTACTAATATCCAATTCAATTAATCCAATAATTATTCATATTCTTTAGTCAATATTTTCATAACCCATTTATGAGTTAGTTTTATTAACAGATTAACTAATCTTTTGAAGTTATAAATAAAACACTGATAATAAAATTCTAAACAAATAAAACTATGTAACTCAGTTATGTTCGTTAGAGTAGGACATTTCTAAACTTCCTTTGTAATCGATGGATCAACTATGATTTTCATCTTAGAAACTACATGGAAATGAAAAGATAATGTTTTATGCCATAATTCACACTTTCAAAACTTCCTATATAACTCGTTTATTCTATGAGTCTTAAACAATATGCACATGTGATTCTCATGATCTTCATAGATTTTGGTGTATATCATGATATCATTAGTAAATACCCCAAAATGTAATAAATATATTCCTTGAAAATTATATTCATTAGATCCATGAAAATAGAGGGTGCATTTTTCTGTCCAATAGGAATTACCTTAAACTCACATTTCCCAAACCTAATTGAAAATGATGTCTTATTAATATATTACTTCCCCACATGGAACTGATCATATTGATATCAATGGTCAATCATTGAAAATTATTGGGCCCCATTAATTTAGTCAAATAAACCGTCAATGTGAGGAACATGATAATTATTCTTTATCATAATAGAATTCATCTCTCTGAAGACAATGCATAACCTCAAAGATCAATCATTCTTCTTATAGAAAAGAATAGGACATAACCATGGAGAAAAAATAGTGTGAATAAACCACTTACTACTCATGTCCTCTAGCTGTTTATTTAACTCCAATAATTCCTTTAGGTCCATCCTATATGGAGTTGTTGATACAAGCCTTGCACCTATAATTCAATAAATTGAAAACCCAATTTCCCTCTCCCAAGGATGCCTTGGTATATTCTCTAGAAACACATCTATGTATTATTAAAAAATAATTACATCCAAAATTTGAATATTTATTTCCACATATATAGATAGATATATATATTCCTCCCAAAGAATTGAATTCAATAGAGTTTCTGGGGCTGTATCTAGATAAGAATCAGATGGTGAGGTTCATTCTCTAAAGAGAAGGGACTCTACATTATTCTAAAAAATTATATCTTCTATATTATTGAAATATATATTCAAATGATATTATGAAATTCAATTCATACTGAGTATTAGATTAAAATAAATCATATGTATGATGAAAACGTCAACAAAAAAAAGCATGATTATGTGTAATTAGGGGGATTGATTGACTTATATTTATTGCAATGATATTTCCCTTAAGAGATTTTACTAATAACTCTATTATTAAATCCAATTGGAAATGTATAATTTTCAATGAAAAAAGGAAATATATAAAATAATGCAATGATCAAGATTCAAATAAAGCATTGGATATGTTTGAGGAAATTAGTAATGTACCGACCACTACAAGACTGAAAATATCAACCTCCATAGATCTGATCACATAAGATTAACCTTCCTCTATTGGCCTTTTCTGAGGAAATTTTGTTTTATGATTATGAAAATAAATTTCATAATGTCCCAAATCATTAAAATTGTATTACTGAACATTGTTAGCTTCTTTTTTTCGCTTACAATCACAATATTGTGGGCACATTCCTCCTCATTTGTAATAGACTCCTTTTTCTATTATACAGTATCTGGGGTGTTCCCTTCTCCAAGTATCACATATTGGAAAACATTATTTTTTATTCTTCCATTTATCCAATACCTATTATTGAACACTCTTATTCTCTTTCATTCCCATAATTTCATAAGACATAGAGAAATCTTTCTTTTACTTGATAGCACATTAGACTATAACTTCCTATGATGAGAAGGTTTTGGAGACCAATTTTATTAGGAGGAATGTTTTTAAACCATAAAAATAATTGATCAATCATAATCCTTGTATTATTTTTAGAGTTCACGAATTGACTTTATAACCTTTTAAAATTGGATTCTTACTTCACATCATTTTCATCCTATTTCTATATTATACTCAAGAATTGCCTATCGATATACACCTATTGTTCATGAGGAAAATATTTTTCTAAGAATATTTCCGTAAAAGAATTCCTTTTCATTTGTTTTATTTCTTCATCTTCCTTTGATTTTTGAATTAATTACCACAACTAATCTGCATCTTCCAAGAGATTATAAAATACAGTGATAACCTTCTCCATTTAATCACTTCCCAATGTAAGAAATATCTTATTCAAAGAACATAGTCACTACTCTACTATAAATGTGTTTGTTGTCCCATTTAATGATAGAGGATGGTATATCATAAAGTGGTGTATAATTTACATTCCACATTGTGGATCTGGGTGCTTCATATGGGTAAGGATATTGTTCATATGTTATGTGAGTTGTACTAGTATAATTATAATTTTTTTAGCAGAAATCATATCTCTAAAAAACATCATTATATTGCGTATAAGGTAAATCCCTATGTGGGATACATGCATTCATGAAGTATCCATTCCTTTCACAAGGATAAATTACTAAATAATTTTATATACAAAATTAAGCTATGAATAATAATGTATAATTTCAAACTTGAAGAATACGTAACATAAATTATAATTTTAGACATATCTATTCTCAAAATAATAAGAATGGTTTCTCTGTGGAAATATTTAAAATAAAATCCTTCATAATGCTTTGTAAATAAAATATGAATTATCCTAGGAATATCTCCAAGGAGGTTCAAATTGGGTGTGTAGTATGTCACGTTGTTGTGTTGCAGGATACTTTGAGACAGGCCAGAAACACCTTGTGGAAGTTGTTATTCCTAGGTATATCTATGTCACAACCACTTCAACTTGTACAATCCAAATAAGGACGTATTTTATAGAAATATACACATAATCTATATCTTAAGAAAATTATTGGAGGTTATTGAATTGTAATCGTCATATTGTATTATAGATTTGTCTTACCTAATCTACTATTTCTATATATAGTTTCTAAGCACTCTACTAAATGTCCTATAATCTAAACTATATGGATCTCGAACCCAGTTTCTTTGACATGTTACCTTATAATAATACATAGGAATTATTACAAGGACATTTTAGCCCAAAGAATAGAATATTTTAGTAGTTTTTGAAAACGAGATACAATCATAATATTTACATAACAACATGTTATCAAGAACAACACTATAATCCATTCAAAACACCCATAAAGTCTTAAATTATTCATGAATGTCCTTCATAAAAATATTCATCTTCTAATCCTGTGGAAAAATAAAACACAAGAAAGGGGTGACCTCATATACTCACTATGGGTATGTAATACATATTATGTTATTATAAACATAAAAATTATGCATTATGAATAAATAATAAATATTCCTTTAAAATAAACTTAAGCATAATATGGATGAAAGGAAAGATGATTACATAAATCCATCAAAATGAACATAAAATAATGAAATTTAACTATAGATATTTTACGATAAGAATAATAAAATGAAAAAACCCACTATTATCATAATTGGGTAATCCATAATGCCATAAATTTGAAATATATCTTCACGGCCTCGGCCTAGATGTCTGAATATACTCGTTTACCTTCATATCCAAAACATAATTCTGTTTTTTCTATTAAGACCTACCGATGCATCAAGGGGATATAGTGGGCACCACCCGTCACATACTAATTCTAATTAATTACTAATCTGAGAGGGGAGAAACATAATCAACATATACATTCATGTTGAAACTAATATATGAAATGTAAATATCATTCCCTAATCAGTAAACACAAACACTAACCAATTATAGTAATATGGTGAATGGTCTCAAGGTAGCACATTCCCTATCAAACTAATTTGAATAAATTCAATAAAATTTATTATATGATAACATAATATATTAATCCCAATTAATCATAAGAATAAAAAATATTTATGAAATAGATGGAGATACTCTTATAAAATCATCATGTAGTACTAGAGAGAAATAATATTTTACATTGCAAAGAAGAGATATTTTGGAATATCATTGTATAAATAAATACGTGAAATTATATGTTTTATTCATAATAAAACGAATTATTTTAGTAAATAAATGGGTTCCTATGACATATTATATAGTGAACATTAAAATAGGTAATAATTTTAGAAGTTTCATTAAATAAATATTGTTTATCAGGAAGAATTTGAGAATGAAGCTTTTAAAACATGTAACTCCCCCTAAAAAAGACAGATTTTGATAGATAGTTATATATTTTAAATTAAATAATAATTTATGAGGAATAAATAAAAATAATTAAGTATTTAATTGTGTTAAAGAGATAAATATAGTAACCCGAACGAAATTGGTGGTTTAGGTAGAAAATAATTAACTTATGTCCGAATGAGTTCTGTACATGACCGTAACATCTTGGATAATCAAATTAAATCCATTAAGTAATTAGATAAGAATATTTTATATAAATATTTTATTCATTATAGTTTTTTTAGATAATTTATGGCATTACTTATTGGTTTTTTAGTTTAATTTAATCATTCGAGAGCATTCATTTTATTGGTTTTCATGACCAGTTCACTTGTTTATAAGTAATAGGGTTCTTGTAAAATCGGTATAATTCTCCAAAATAGGAATTACTTATTATTAATGATTTAATTAATTTTAAATGGTTATATATTTCATATTGTTATATGCTATGAGGTTGAATCATTATAAAATTCAATTAGTGTTAATTGTTTAGATTATTATACCATTATAATGATAACCATGAACTAGTTTTGTTATATGAACTAGTATTATGTATATAAAATGGTTCCAAAAAATTAAATATCTTATAATACATATATTATATTCTGGTTTAATAATGGTATAATTATAATATGTTAATAATATTTTTACAAAATAAAGTCCATCGTCTACGAAGGTTATAAATCAGAACCTCCCAGACAATTTTTTCAATTTTTAAATAAAAGAGTAAAGAGATTGATGATGGTTATTCCATTAAATTTATAATATTTTAATATATAAATAATAATTTATTAATAATTCACATTTTTAAATGGGATTTTAGGATAAAATAATAAAATAAAAATCTTGAAATGAAAATAAAAATAAAAGGAAGAGGATTTTACCTCTTCAATACTCATCATTGAGAATATCATTAAAGAGATTTATTTTAGACTTTTATTGAGGCCAATAGCTTATTTAAGTGGCGTAGGATCTTGGGAATAGTATTGGGTAGAATTTGTATATGTCTCAATGCATGGAAGGTGTGAGGAGAAGAGGTGGTGAGGGGTGGTTTTTAAAGTGGAGGAGATGGGTAATTTTTATTAATTTGTTTATTTTTTAGTAGATAATAAATAGTATTTATTATTGTGGAGAAATATAGTAATAAATTCATGTGAGTTATATACAAGGGTTGTTAAATCCTCCCTAACCCAATTAATAGTGTATTTATCTTATATTGTATTTGTACTGTAAATTTATGAAGTTTACTAGTCAAAAAAAATACAGGTATTTCAAAAAAATACCAAAAAATATATATAAACATTTTTCAACATGAAAAATTCAAAAATGAAATCCATATTATGAAAATAATTTTTTAAATATGATAAATTCAATTTTTTATTAAAATCATAATTTAAACTAAACAATATAGTTTTTAATGTTAAAAGTCATTTTATAACACCTGGAATTATTAAAAAAGGTCTAATTTGATTATAATAAAATAATATGACAATAAAATATTAATTTATGAATAAATTTTAAGAAAACTAATTTTCTTTAAAATCAATTTATTAATTATAAAATTATAATTATAAATTTATTAATCACAAAAATAGAAACACTTAATCAATTATTCACTTACTTATACTAAGATATAATTATATTATACATTCATTTATGAGGTGCCTAAATTTTATTTATACTCTCATGGATGATGTTACTATTAATTTATCCAATTTACTATTCATAAGAGTCACATTACAATTCGAAAGTGTTACGTTAAAATTCACCAAAAAATTATATTGATCCTATTAGACTTTAATTATCTTATTGATCACAATCATGTGTGTTCATTTTTTTTGAAATTAATAACATTGATGTAAAAAAATAATGTTTAATGGATAACATGAAACTATATTGTTTAAATAATAATAATAACAATGTGTAGTGTCATAGTGACTTTGTGTTTTGTGAATCACATTCTATATTGAAATTATTTTTATATCGTTGGGGTATTACATGATGAATTTCAGTTTTTTCAGACACTAAGATCATTTAGAGAGGTTTTTTAGGCCCTATCGACACCTTTTTATTGATCTACTTCATTAGATCCAAATATAACTAAAGAATAACTAGAAGCTTTTATGCTTATCGGGTTCTATCCAGAATCATCTAACATGAAGCACATTTAGGTCGTAAAAAACATAGTGGAAAATTTCACTAGCCCAATAATAGTGAGAGGGATGATATTTATTGCATCATATATAACAGCTACTATGTTTTTTATATGTTCCTATCATTCCTTTATATAGACCAATTTGTAAGGACCTTTTGAATCTTCTAATGGAACTCAAGTTATTCGTTATAGAAATGGGGACGCCTCTTGGGAAGGAAAACATGTAGGGATTTTGATGATACTATGGTTCCATTCCAATCTATGTTATTTAGTTAGTTTCAGATCTGCTAGATAATGAGTTGGATCTCTTTTTTGTTATCATTAGGATGGATTTTTCGGTTACTCCTCATGTTGAGTTCGATTTCTATCATTAGTAGGTCTCTTTTATAATCCTTGATGGGAGCTTTAGGTGTTTCAAGGAGAATTTGTTCTGAGCTCAAGCATGTAAGGATCTCATCATCTATAACTGGGGAGTTTGTTATCATCTTCTGTAGTTGAGTTTTGGAATGATTCCAACATATGTGATCTTTAATTATTGGTAAAGTATTATCTGAATGTATTCACTGATGACTTCTATGTCATTTATCTAGAAATATAGTTGAATTTTTCCATTGATATGCTCCATGGAACGTAGATAATTTATATTACCTCTTATTTTATGGCACCATATGAGTTTAAAGAGATAAAGATTAAATTTTAATATTTAATATTCTTTGGTTTTATTTATCCTAGTGTATCAAATACAAAAGATACTATGCTTTTCCCAAAGAAGGATGATATAAATCATTGTACTTATATAGATTATTATAATTATAATATGATGATGATTAAGTAAAAATATATTATTACCCATATTCATGAATGTTTAATCAGTTAATGGATAAAAATTGGTTCTCAATGATATAATTACTATATTTTTATCATCAACTCTAGGTGATGGAGTCATATATCCCGATGATTTCTTTGGGGAGTCCGTATGAACATTTTCAATATCATGTGATGTCATTTTTCTTGACTAAAACTACTATAGATTTCATCGTTTTATAGAACCACATATTACACTAGTTTCTCAATTCTTTTTCAAGTTAATTTTTAATGACATCCGAGTTTATTGAAAATATAATGATGAGCATGTGCATAATTTGGATTTTTTTTCAAAATCTGGAGGAATCAAAATATTTATGCTAATTTTTCAAAATTTGACTTGTAGATTTGAGAATTTATGTATTTATTTAAAGTTATTTTGGGAAATTTAATCTTAGTTGATCCCAATAAGATGACGTTTATGTTTCATGGAAGGAGCCATATAATGTATTTGGGGTACAATGCTTCTTGGATTTAGTTTGTTATTATCAGTGATTCATGAAACAATTCTCAAAACCATACACACCATCAATATAACTTACTAGTAATGGAGTTAAATTAGTAGGGGGTGATTTCTTCCATCCACTAAATAATATAAATGAAATTCGATCTTAGATCCTATATTGATGTTACCAAAATATGGTTAGGTTTATGTGTTTTATTGTAATGCTTCGTGTCTAGGTCTAGGATGTGGGATTAGGAAAGAGGTCATGTAGTGGATGAAAACTCTAGTGATATTTAGCCACATAAAAATAACTATCCAACTCATGATATCAATATAACTAAATTTATAAATTCCCTTATGTATTGGGGACTACACCTTTTTGGGGGGAGTTTTTCTATCTATTTTAATCATAATATAGGATATATATTCTCATATAAGCTATTGATACTTAGGAATAGGGGATGGGAAATGTGCCTTTAGAAATTGGAAATTAACATCACCTACACCCATGGAAATGGGAATGTTATTGCAGATTACCCTAGAATGAATTTTACCTCTTATGATTACTTGGAATATATATAGGAATGGAATATCATGGGACAATTTTACAAGATATTCTTGGAGGAAAAATAGGATGAGAATGGATTGATTATATCCATTGCTCTACTGACATCATCTTTCCGCGAGTCGGTTCTATATGAGTAGTAACATGTTATTGAGTTTAAGGAAAATAGAGGATACTTATATTGTGGAGATACCATTATTTTTTTGTCCCCCAATTAAGAAGGTCTTATTTTATTTAGGATTCAATGTATATCTCTTAGAAATAATGTGATGTTGTATTCTCTTGTTTACATGTGGGATATTTACCATATCAATTTGATGTTGTATTATGACATGAAGCATCAATTCTGGTGGTTGGTAATGAATCATGACTTGTCTAAATTTTGGTACAATTGTTATACCTACTAGTAGATTATGGATGAGCACAAAAATCATTTTTCTCTAATTAAATATCTTCCTATTATATTTTTTAAGTGGGGTGAGGTAACTATTCATTTTTCTATCATATTACCATTAAAACCATGATGAAATATTTAGATTTTAGTTTCAATAGAATAGTTAAGAAAGTCTATCAATTTCATTCCGATTCGAGACCCTACCAAGAAATTTGACTTAGGAAAATTCAATATGATGGTGGCTGTGAATTTACATGGGGTGACATATGCTATATTTTTAGAAAGGTATCTCTGGTTCACATCCTGGTACTGGAAGGGTCATTAAATGGAAATGTGGAATCACTTCATAATGGTCATGACATACCACCCTCAGATAGATGGCCAGATGAGGCGTTGTATTTAGATAATGGTGGTTGCGATCTATGCTTTTTGTTTTGGATTTTGTAGGATCATGATATAAAAATTTTGGAAATTATTAGTTTTATTAAAATAATAGTTACACATCATCTATTAGAATTGGAAATTTTTAAGATCAATACTATCACCCTAGAAAATATCCTCTATGTTGGTTGGAGGTTGATGAAGCTTATCTTGTTGGAACTGAAAATTTCTAGGATATGCCAGTGAATATTCATTCTATACACTGTTGTTTTTTGATGGAACAGAGTAAACTTAAATCTTACACATACATTTAGTGACATCATTAGAAATTCTCAGTTGGTGACTGGGTTCTCTGGGATGTATCACCTCCGTTGTGTCACCATTATCATAGGAAGTACTGTATGTTTGCTCCAACATATACTGGGCTATTTAATATCACTGAGTGGGTTTTTAAGTTTGACTATCATATCGGGTTACCATATTTGTTGAATAATATTGTTCTTTTACTCAATATATCTTAGCCAAAAATATATCATCTTAATCGTTCTTATATTTTGAATTAGGATGACCATGATATAGAACCTGATATATATATATATAAAATAATCTAGTTTAGATTATTTATTTTTAAGAGATTATTGTACATGTAAATTATGATTTATTCATTCATGAATTTAAAAATAATGTGGAATAATCTAATCAGACATGGATGTGAGAATATTTGATGAGGGAGTAATGACCTCATCTCTTTTTGGGTTATTATTTGATAATTTATCTTTCTATAGGAACTAAGTGACATGGTGGGGAGAATTGTAACATCCCAACATCAAATATGGGTGAACATATCCTTTTCTATACTATATCTTGATTTTACATTTTTTTGGGTTATTTCATGTGAGTTTTTGGAGTTTTTAGAGTGTTATAGGCATGTTTTTGATTGATTAGTGGCCAAGACAAATTATATAGGTCATCATAGGAAATATCACACCTTTTCATAGAGTTATAGTGGATTTTTCGTGTTTGGAACATAATTAGGATACAAATGTGGCCTTATCCTTAATCTATACAATAGGGGGAAAAGGAATTTCACATGTTTGGCACACATGTTTCCAAACAATACGACTCCTCTAGTAGGACATAAGGGGGCACACAATTTTCAAATATATGCAACCAAATTGTGTGATATTTATTAATTGTTATGAATTTAATTTTCAGATCCAAAACACCTCTATTTGGAATCATTATTATTTAGTTTGATTAGGATCTCAACCTCGGGGACTCCTCTGGGAGATTATATATATTTATTTACATGTGGTGATCAATTATTATAGATCCTTGGGTGTTTTATATTGTTTTTCAATGGTACCACTACAATATTAATTGTTATTATCATTTATTTTAGATATATGATCTTTATCTTAAGATAAATATTAGATAAGATATTTACTAACTAGATCTAATGTTGTTTTGATGATCTAATGATTTTTAAATTAGACCAGTCATTTAAATAGGTTGAATTTTTTAAAAAATGGTTGATATTTCTATATATCCTTGATATATTCATGGTAAGTGATCTATCTCTCTTATTCATTGACCATATTTTAATTGAATCTGATCTTTATATTATGTGTTTCATCGTTTACTCCATCATATTAATTTTGAGTTCCATATTCTACTTTGGTGTGATGATCATAAGGAATGGATGGAATAACAAGTGTTTGAGGTGATTTTTTTCATCTAATGCCTTCGTTTTATAGTCTATGTGTGCTCACTCATTCATAAACATGGTTTCAAAATATTTCATGACATGATAACTAATTTTTTGAAATTTTTATTTGTTGTTTTTGATATTAAATGGTTTCCCACTTTGCATTTAGAATGTAAGGGAAAATTTAAAATAAAAATTGGCTTTGGTTAAATAAATTGGATTTGAAACAAAGGTTTTGTTGTAAAAATGTTTTTTGCTTTGATTATTGAAATATGATATTACCATTGGAAATTTTTTGAATGGTTCCTCAAATGAGAGCCTTAGGTACATAAGAGGGATGTATTATACAGAATTGTTTCCACAAATCATGGGGGGGGGGGGGGGTTCACACATGGTAGTATTCCAATGATTCATTGGTAATCATGATAGGGATTTTAAATAATGAAATAATTAGGGGGGGGGGGGGGGTTCATACATTAAGGCGATACCCTTATCCTTTGGCCATTACATCAGTGAATTATTTTATGTGAACTTGTACATATTGATAACATTATATGAAAATCCATTTAACCCATTCATATATTATCATATGGATACTACCCATTGTATTGTTTTTAATGTTTTAATTTTATTCATGATTTAAAAATGATCAAAAAATTATATTTATGCGATTTTGAGACTATTTTATATGATTTTTTTAAACAATTGAAATGGTTGAATTTCATTATATTCTGTTAATTTTCAAAATTGCATACAATAAAAAAGTTTCTATTAAAATGTATTTTTTGGAATTTTAAAAAAAATTCTACATATGGAATACTTATTGTGTTTAGACCTTTTTTTCTAATGTTGGAATGGGAAATGAATCAATGTGTGGTAGATGGTTTTTGAGTCAGCTGGGATTTGGACTCAGATGGAGAGAAGGTGGGATGTTTCGAATGTGAAAATGTACACAATGTACATTATATATATTTTTTACATTAGTCACTCTAGGATCATATACATTGTTATTTTTTTATTTGGATAATTATGTAACATTTTAATACTGTTTGACTATATTTTGGAATTGTTATCCACACATACCATGTATTCCTTGATGATTATTGTATCGAGTGGGAAGAAATAATTCCCTAATTTATACTTATTTCATGTAATATTGTTTCTATCTCATGGGTATCAAGGTTTTCCTTATAGTCTTACGATGGGTTTCTTTAAAACAATTATTGAAGGGTCTTTCATTTTGATTTTTTAAAATTTATATATGGAAGTTTCAGCTCCAGGTGGAGAATTTCCACCAATCCAATAAAAACTAAAATAAAATTATTTTATTCCATATGTGTGTTTTTATCAATGTCAATGACATTTTTTGAACAAAATACATTTACAATAATCCTAGCTCTATAGAGTGAATGTAAGATTACATATTCCAATTTTATTAAATAAACCTTATTATTCATGAGTGACTTATTTCCATGTAGTAACTTTATCAAATAAATTGTATGGTTACTATGAAAGTCATGTATCAGTTGTAATCACATACTCATATGGAAAGTTTCTACAATATTCTTATCATTATTTGGTGGATTTATTCAAAATTGATTGTATTGGGTCCTTCTATAAAATATCATATAATGGAGATTTATTTTTAGCTAGAGAGATAATACCATGTGCTTTTTTTTCTATCATAGTTTGAATTTTCTCACCCAATATCTATAACTGATGGGTTATTAACTATTTTTATGTTTGAATAGATTTTAATAATATTATGAATCCTATAGATTTTATTATTTCTCAAAATATTCATTTAATTAACATTAAAAAATAATACATATTTTATTTTAATGAGTTTTCTACTAACAGGATCTCATATTTGGTCTCCAAAAACCCCATGTGTGTATCCCAAAAAGATAACTACTATCCATTTCCATCCATGTTCTCACATTAATCGTTCTAAATTTCAAATAATTCTATGTAGAAAAAACCACATAATTAAATTTATGAAATATATTTACATGTCCAAAATCATTCCTGCATGACATAGTATTGTGGGATTGATGGAGAAAGGTTGATAATATCAATTTTATCCTTCATGTTTCCCCAAAACAGTTTTAGTAGTTTATAATTTGTGACCATAAACGTGGTTCTCTCACTAATTGATTTAAACATTATTTCTCCATCACCATTATGATGAGGCATATTTAGTATTTATTTTCCATCAATATGATGGAAAACCTATAACATTATCCCAATAGACAACATTACTCCCATCAATTGTCAACATAAATATACTTAAATTGTATGTATATTTATCTTTTAACATTAAAATAATATTTATTAAAAATATTTTATCTTTAATATTTCATTTAATTGAATAAAAATTATCTAAAATCTCCATCACTGAAAATAAAATAAAATAAAGATCATATCTCATTGAATTGGTTCTTACCATGCAACCATTATTGTCTATAAAAGATAAACTATTCACTAATCTGAATGGTTACCATCAAAAGATACTCAGTATTGTTTTCTATGGATGAAATCAACACATGTATCCAAATGTGTAACTTTTATTCATAGTACAAAATTTCATATAACATATTTTGATTCATATTTCACACGTATTATCGATCCACTTGTACACCACTAATTTAGGAACCTCTTTTATAAGTATAGTGATTTCTCCTCCACATAGTCTAACATGTGTGAGGTAGAATGAAGTATCATTCACATCTTTATAAATTACATATTAAAATTTGTATTAATCCATTTTATACCACAATTGAAATTTACATATCCATCATTTTTAGGAATTATGATGTATATAAAATTGAGGAAAATATCAGAAACTTACTTTACATATTTCTATAATATCCTATATCCAATATTAATCTCAAAAATAAAATTACTAAATCATTTAATTTTTGATACACAATAATATCCTATATTAACTTTTATGAAACACCCTAATGTGTAAGATGATAGGAAATATATTTGAGAAATGAAACAGTATGATGCCCAAGGACCAATCACCCATGTCACGTTTTGGCTTACTTGGGTAAAATTCCCTTTATTAAAAAATAATGGTATCATCAATGTTAATTAAAACACCATTATTTTTGGGCATAAATTACTAATTCATCTCCCCTTCCTTCAACTTTTGAATCTTCTTAATGAAATTTCAAGGATTATAAAAATGGTGGCAGTTCATATCATATCCCATATAGTATTTTGATAAATTACTCAATAGTTTATTTTGATCATGAGGTTATTTTCTTCATCTTCAATTATACTATATATGCTTCCCATTTTTAGTGATTAGAGACTCTAATTCAAGAGTATTCCCCTTATACTTATTTTTCGGTTCTATATTAATTATTATGTCTTTCATCATTTTCACATATATCATTCTATATAGAATTGAATATTATAATGACATGGATAGTTTGTCCAAAATCATTTTAAATTTCTCAACATGAAGAGTTCCTGAAATAAATCATCAACCACAATTTTAATAGACTTAAATAGATCAAAAAACCATGTAAATCACTAATGATAAGTAATATGTTATTCCCATACTTATATTTAGATTAAAAATTATGTGTACATAGTTTTCATTATTATATGTATTTTTACTTGTGTACATATATCCTAATTTTTCTACATGGAATAGATTTATATTTTTCATTGTAATAATATTAAATATACCCTTGTCAATCTACTACCTGATTTGAGAAGTCCACATCTAATTGAGAAATGCCACTTCACAACAACTAGCGAGGTAATCGTAGATGAATTTTAAATAAAATATCATCATTTTGACTATATATACAATATTTAAAATATTTAATCTTAATTATGATATTGATATATTTCTCAATTGATGTAGTGGGAATCTGAAAAATATAACGGCAGATATTTTTCTAGAAATGTCTAATTATTAGAAATTAACTACCCGTTCTCAAAAAAAAAGGCTATGATTGACAAAAATATAGTTAAATAAATATCCATGAAAGATATTAACTAATGACATCGTTCTGATGTGTCATTCAAGAAATTATTCTTAAAAAATTAATTTTAATTTATGTACTAGTCTTAAAAGTTTCGTCTTTACTGACATGGTGTGTTATAGGACCTTCAAGTTTTCCAAAACATTGTTTGGATCTACTAAGATCATTTTAACACCATTTTTTCACTGGTTTCACCATTTTAATCGCCTTGATGATATAATAAAAAAATTATTTTAACAATAAATCTAATCCATATTTAAATTTTTAGTCACTATAATACTTTCCGTTCACATCATTATTTAGACCCTGATGGATTTGATACAAATTTTTTAGGGAAATGAAACTATAAAATTTCAAAAAATACATGAAACAGTAATATAAATTAAATAAACATAATTAATATAATGTTCTTTAGTAGTGTATCCACATCCCCAATAAAAATTTGGTCATTTAACATTCACTCTTTTCAAGGTAAATTTTAAGAAGATGTAATTTAAAATTCATTAGATTGAATCCTATTTTAATTATGAAGGAAAAAAATCTACTCATTTTTTCATCTTCATAAAAAAATAATCCACCATCATCAGATGTATCTTATTGATTGGTTTTCTACTAAATAATTTGTTGAGTTTGTTCAAAATTTAACAATATCCCCCAAAAACTATTACTAATAGATTCCTCCCATAACCATATCCCATTATCATATCCAAAATTTTCAGTGTCCCCCTAGATTTCTATCAATATCTATGGTGAGATCTACCTTCCCATCTCTAATAAAAAATCACTTTTATAACTAAAAAACATCTTTAAATGTATGTTTTTCATATATATATATATATAATGAATTTGTCGTAGGAGTCTTCAACCCTAAAAATTAGGAAGATTTTGAACAAGAATCATATAATTTGGATTGTGGGGTCAACCAGTTATAGGTGCGAGCCATTAATCATGGAATGGATGTGTTTATTATTATTTCATAGGTTCAGAGTGGTTGGATGTTAGTAAGTATGGACTTGACCAAATATAAAATTTAAGATAATGGAGCTCATGATTCATAATGGAAGGGAAAAGGGTCTGGGGAAACATAACCCCGAAGAAAAGTTCAAATTCTAAATACATTATAATAAAATAATTTGTTTTGACATATAATAATATTGAACATTTTGATAGAGTTAATTTCATATTGAGATAAATTTATAATTTGAAAAAAAACATTTTTACAAAACCAACACCTCTAATTATAATATAAAAATATATAGACATAATATATATTTAATTTTTAAATAATTATATTAAAATTTGAATATCTAACCCCTTAGTTTTTTTAATAGTGGATTTTGGACTATTCCCACTACCCAATCAAAATTCAACAAAAACATTAAAATTGGAACACAATAACATCTTCTCATATGATGAAAAGTAACAAATTGAGTCATATACTCTATCATATAAATTTTAAAACATGAACACTAAAACTATAAAAAACTCATCTGAGAAACCTATATTATAAATTGGTTTGAAAAAACTAAAACATAATTCATTGGTTTCTAGATACTCATGAAAAATTATCAAGATTTAAAACAAAGTTAAGTATATGAAGGGTGATAAAGAAGCTATCCAGGAATTTTCAAGAATGTTATATAACATTTTATTAAGGCTAAAATTTCAAATTCATTGAAACAAAATTTCTTTTGCATGATTTTAACATTTAAATGAATTAATTATTATCCTAAACATTTAATCATTTAAAACCTCAATAGTTGATCATAACTTATTGGGAATAATACTCAGTCACTAGTATATAATACCGAGATTCCCCTTATTACATTAACAATATGATTATCCTATATCATATCATTTAAAAAATAATTTATGGGTTTATATAGATCAAATAGATCTTACTCATAATAATAAAAGAAACCAGAAAACTGATTCCCAAGATCTACATGTTATGAAAAATTGATACCATGTTAACTGTAAATTTATAATTTGTAACTTTTGTGAATTTTTTTAGGACATATTCTTCAATCATATATGATTTTTATAGACAACAAAATAACACAAAAAATATTATTACTCCAATTATGTATCCATATATTTCTAGAATCAACCAATTCATGGGTTGGATTCTCTATATCTCCAATGGAATACTAGTAATTCAAGATGGTTGAGGTTTAAAATTTAATATATCTTCCATAAAGGGAGAGAATCAATAGGGTATTTATTAAGGAATGCACACATAAATTTTCTTGGAAAATGTTTCAATATACATTCCTTGAGACGCTCTCGATCCTTCTAAATCATTTACTCATACATTAAAAAATTTAAGATTAATAAATGTAGTTACAAACTCTTTTCAAAAATTTGGATGATTAAATTACCAAATATTTTGTCATTTGAAATGTTATCCAGTAATAGCTTATGTGGAGGATATCTAAATATTAGTTCATTAATATTCAATTTTATTTGATCAATAATAGGGTGTAATATTAATCTTACAATACAATGCACTATTCCTTATTATATTTTTATATAATTAACTATGACAAGAAAAAAGAGAAATATAATTATGATATACCCATATTATACCACAAAATATATCCATGTACTATAAAACTATAATTCTTTTGGGGATATCCATAACAATTTTTCAATTTCTCCAGACCCTTTAAGATTTATTTTATATCACCTTGCAATATATTATAAATAATAATGTTTGAAAATTATCCAAAATTATTTTGGTTATCTTTCAAAAAAGTTTAGAACGATATAATTAAATTTATCCTGTATCACATCATATGAAAAAAAATTATAAACATCTATCCAAAACACATTTTTAGGAAAAACAATTTAGAGTTGGTATTTCAGTTCCATTAAAATCCATCCCCATTTAATCAACTACAATGTGTTGACCCATGGGACTTTATAGAATTAAAAAAATATGAATTACTATATCTATAATGTTATGTAAAGAGATGTCTACAGTAAGGAATTGTTAATACTAATGATAAAAATTAATCTCACATGATCTCCATCAAACAAATTTATCTTTATACCAAATTCTAGAAGCATTATAATCTACAATAGTGTTTTTCATGTGATCACTTTTTCCAAGACATCATGTAATCACATGACATGGAGTATTCCAATTATGAATAACTACTCATAAATTCTTGATTCTCTTAGTATACACCAACCATGTCAATGAATGCATCACTTTTTATTCACTCTTATAGATGTACACATTATATGACCTTCATCCAATAGATAACCACATGAAAAAATTTACCTATTTATATCTATATACTCCGAAGTTCCATCTCAATGGAGGGAACATATGCCATACATTTCATATGAGAGGAATATTCTTATATTGGTTTATCCTAAACCAATTATTTGATCATAAACAAATTACAACAATTCATAGACTATCTAATATTAAATAGTTATATAATAAGTTTAACAAATTCTGAAGTTTACCATACCTAGATTTTTTTTTGAACTCGTGTATGTGTAAATAAACCAAGGAAAAATGAAACCCCCACTACATACAAGACATATAGTATTAAATTTTATGTGGTATACTTGGAGGGCCTTCTATTACACAAATCTACTTTTGTTTCTCATGAGAATATTTCATGTATCTATATGAAATCGTACTCATGATAAACATAACATATAATTATACCTAATAAAAGTCCACGATATAAATTACATAAGCTCAACTCAATGGAATACTTTGAGAGGTTAATTATCACTAATTTTCTTATAAAACATGAATCCCAAATGAATGAATAATAAATTGGAAATTGAATTTTCTGTTAAATGATATATTTTAAATCTGTAAAATACATTTAGATTGTTAACAATACGATTTATAAGTGACTTTATAATCCTATAACATACAATATTCTACCAAACTGGTTGTATTTTGACAATAAGTTTCAAGACCTATACAAATAATTGTACCATATATATATGTGACCATATGATAAAACCCAACCAATAAAATATTTCTATGATTAATGTCTTTGAAAATTTTAAATTTAAATAATTATTATACTTAGGAATCAAATTCTTAATGATCAACTCTTTTAACATAGTATTCATATATCATTACTTTACAAGATGAATTTTTATAATAATAATTACATATGATATATACTTATAACTCTTTCTATGATTATCATCATCATCTTTCTTGAAGAATTTAATTTAAAGATGTTTCCTTCATATATTTGTGATAACAATATGTATCTCTTTACATTTTTCATTACCGAAATACCCTGAATTATTTTAAGATATTTATGTAACATTAAATATTATTCAAATTGATATAATATTTCATTTAAAATAATTTAAAATCACTAAGTCCGAATATTCTCCGACAATCCTCTAAAAAACTATATTCTCTTAAAAATATCTTATTAAGATACATACAATCTAATGTATAAGAAAATAGTAATTATTTTATTTAGTGGGAATATTTATCAAATAATCTCTTAACTCGATTGTCATATAAGGATTTTCTATGTATATGGACTAATATTCTAAAAAAGACTTTATTTTGTAAAAAATTCTACTATTGGTTGGTGGGATAACATCTGTTATATGTTAACAAATATTTTGTTAAAATATTACATCATAAAAATGTTTTTATTATTATTATAATGTTTCCAAAAATGATATAGAGTCTAATGAATCTTAATCCATGTATAATAAATTTATAATTATATATTATTCATAAAAATTAATTATTTATAAAATATATATCTTATCATATATGAGAAAAAAATATTTCAAAATAAATCTTTTATTTAGACTCATTATAGATTGATTTATTCTTTTACATTAAATTCTATGAATAAATAACCCTTTACTTCCTCACTTGAATACAACCTCTGTGATATATCAATTATTTCCTTTATTTTACACTCTTATATATTTACAACAATAGTAATATATACATTTTTAATCATTTAACATCAACAAATTGATAATTGATTCTATAAAAGTATCAAAAAACATGGAATTTTGTAGTGTTTCAAAAATTAATTTTGGTGTTTTAGATAATAACATCACATAAAAAAATTTCCTTCCATTCATGAAAACTCTACGTTTAAATGTCCTATTCCAGCTAATGGAATAAAATTAATTGTCTCTTTTAGTTTAATACCCTAAGAAATTAAACTATTAAAAAAGTACCAAAACCTAAACATTAAATTTTCAATTCACGTATTCTCAATGCCTTGAGAATATTTGGAAAACATTTATTAACCTCTATAATAATTTCTTAACCATTACAATGATGAAAAAATAGTGAGTTCAATAAACATAAAAAGAGATAAATCAAAATCTAGTATCTCTATCTCATTATCATACTCATTCATATAGAGTGTATGTGCACATACTAATGTTCCTTCTATCTCCTAGAGTATATTAAATTTTAAACCAGAATTTAATTAATATATAAATCTTATAATCATCAAGAGTCACTTGATGAAATGTTTCACCATTTATATTCTTAGTATGATGTTACTCAATGACGTAGAATATATCCTATATAAGAACAATTGTTATGAAATATAATATTCCATGATGTTTATATCATAATAGAACAAATTTAAATGATTTACCTAAAAGAAATGATTAAAAATGAATATGTTATAATATCTACAATATCTTCTCTTGTTAAATGAGTATCATGTTTCACAATAATTTGACAAGAAATTTTATTAAACATTATCAAACCAAAATATTGACCCCGTATAAATTTCATCATATATATATTTTTTGATGACGATCTATATTTCACAATGACATGAGTGAGTTTATCCTTTTTCCCATCACATGGTTATCTAGGTCAACTATTATATCAAACATATTAGATATGAATCATGGATTCTTGAGCAGATACGTCTCTATCATAATATATCATTTGGATTAAATCAACTCTATTTATATAGTAATATATTATCATTAATTTCTCCAAGATATTAGTATCGCACATAAAACACAAAAAATATGAAGTTAATCCCATTATTGTTACCCATTACATTCTTTCCTTGCATAAAATATTTTAAATGCTTCCAAATTAAGAATAACCATCAATGTTATATGATTAAAGTCCGGGAAATAGTCTCTTTAGATGGAATATGACACTTCGCATATTAAAGTGAGTTTATTCTCCATATCTTATCTCATGAATTGAATTTTATTTATGAATTAATTTAATTTTTTAGTTTGGAACCTAATTACTTTCACTAAATCAGTATGTTGAAATCGTCTTAATGTGTAACCCTTTTTAGAACTCATAGTATATGTTATGAAACTAAAATATGAACCATCTATAAACACAAATCCAAATGAAACATTAGCATAATTTACATTAATAAATTTCATTAAAAGGATTAAAATAATATTAAATAAAAAGTTCTCTTAAGAGTTAGCATGGAGTGATAGATAAAAAGACCAAATTTTATAGAGAAGTGATAAGACTTCGGGCCATTCGGTTATCCATCCCAAATCCCTTCTACCCATATTGAAATTACTAATGAGAAACATATATTCCATCATAATTTTATAACATAATATTTATAAATTTTAACGAATCATTATTTTGATGATCATAACCCGTACAATCCAATGATAAGGATCATGAAAACTAATTAAACTATCATACTACGCTTGTATCTCCTTATAAGAATGGTTGAAAAACCTATATAATAAATATAAAATATTAAACTAAAGAAAAAATCTATTCATAATATAATAATTATATTCTTAAATAAATTCATGGAAAAAATAATGAAATAAAACAATTCCTAAATATAAGCAGGGGGAAAGAATTAATGAACAATTCATAAATAGAGAGATTATAAATATATTGTAATATAGATACTCATTTTGTTCATTCTATAATTTAAAAAATACAGGCACTTTAATTTATTTCTAATATTAACTCCTTCATATTTTACATTATATTTAAATTACCATAATCATTTGAGATTTGAAATATAATCATTATAAATATGAGTAATTCTTTTATTATGTAATCATTTATAATATAATGCATATAATTTTATTTAACCCCTAATAATTTGTTATATCAAACAGCCATTTAACATTGTTAAATTTTATTCATAAATAAAGAAATTTAATTAGATCAATTAAAATTAACATTTTTAAAAAATACATAATATTAAAAATAAATTATTTAATATTTTTACATAATTTTTTAATTTGTAACTGAATTATAAATTCTTCTTATAACTTCTCCAATAATATTTATATCCAAATTATATATTAATCTATATAAATTAAATGTATTTAATATTATCACTAATTATTATGAATAATTGTTTTTAGATGTTTTTTTAAAATTTAATAATTAATTATAAAAATTTTAAAATTAAATTATTTATAATAACATTATAAATTATGTAAATATCAAAATATAGATTTTCTAATAATTTTAAAGAAATCAAATTCAATTCATGTTTGAAATATTAAAAAACACAATGTTTCCTTTTATAAGATTTTAATGATATCAATATGTCATACTCCATGGAATGACTTCTTATCTATGAGATTTAATTATTAGTGATTCATTGGAGAAAACATCATTTCTTAGTACCGGGGTATTGGATTTGATGATATGTTTGATATCACATAAATTATTCAGGGCTCTATTTTTCAGTATGCATTCAAAGCTACCATCAATTATGATCGCCAATTTGATATTCTATGTTTCATTATAAACCATTTAAATATATATGAGATTCTTCCTAAAATATCCCATATTATAGTGTATGATAATATCATGGCCAACAATGTCCTATATCAAATATCCATTCACAAAACAAAATTCAAATCATATTTCACTATATCCATAACTATATCAATACAATAACAATTCTATTTTATTTTCATGTATTATTTCCAGAACCAATAATAATGGTGATGCTCATATACCGCTAATGAGTTTTTATGTATTTAATAACACTTATTAAATATTGTGGAAGATAATATAAACCTCATTCCCAATATCACTATTCTATGAAAAATCCAAACCATTTTAATTATAAATGAATAAAATGTAACTTTCATCAAAGATAGACGATTCTATTATTATTTAACAACATATGCTTTATATATATCACTATATTACATAAAAAAGATTCATCACTCTATAGTTTTTCAACAAGTCATCTAAATCACTGAACCATGGGCGTGGTTTTCCATACCTCTCAGGGTATAACAGCACCACTCAATATCTAAGGGAGAATGATAAATATATATTTTCATGACGGAGAGAATATATATGTGCATTATTATGTATTACACAGACCCATTATCATGGATAATTATTCCTTACATAATTCTCAACACACTCTTAATCCTCTTAAATAATTTAATCATACGAAAAAAAGATAAATTCATGTTATTAAAAAATGATTATAACCATTAAATTGAACCAACTCGAAAACATTTCATAATTTGAAACAATAGTAAATGATATATTATAAATAAAATATCTAAAAATTAACTCATTAACATTAAATTTTCTTCTATAAATCATAGGGTGCTCTATTAATCATATGATATTATTTATTATATTCTATGATTTATCTATATGGGACACTATGAGAGGATATGGAATTAATGCTCTATGATGTACCCATATCATAAAATATTTTATATTCATGTCAAAATAAAATATATAATGCTTTGTGTAATATTTATAACCTTAAGACACATTACAATACGATATATTATAGGTTGTGTAGTGATATCTCTTATATTACTCCTTACAATAATTCATGACAAAAAATAAAATACGCCTTGATCTCAAGAATTTCATAACAAATGACACACTAAAGTGTATCTATGAATTGAATAACACTTATTCAATATAGAATAAGATATTAGAAACAAAAAGAAATGATCATAATTCAATAAATATTTGAATCCATGTATAAAATAAATGAATGACAATTACCATTAAAAAATAATAGATTCTTATCTTATCTCCAACCAAGGGATTGATAATTATCACTAAGGAAAAACCAAAGGACTCTTGTTTTCAAGGTGAATCCATTGATCAACTGATTCAACCAATACATGGATGAGACCTTCATTATAAAAATTATACTCTATTATCTCTTGGAATCTGAGGAAGGAAGGGGATGATTGCAAAGGAGAATGAACATGAGGCTTTCATTTTGGTTGACCAGTATCTCAATGGAATTTACATCCTTATAATGACATAGTGATTATCCCTGAGAATCCATTAATTTACATTTTTGATTTTAAACATATAATAAGTTCCCACAGTGAAAAAAACTATGTAATTAAATGGTTTAATAAGAATTTATTATATAAATTTCATATTATCCACTATATATTACATGTATTAAGGATATCCTATATGGATGATAATTAAAAAATTAAAATTTAACAATTAATTTTCCAAATTCAATCATAGGGATATAATATGGATCTTGCAACATTAATCAAAATATTAGGTAATTAAAATTTTTTAAGACATATAATATGACTATGATTGTTAGTGGAAGTATGTTAACATATTTTTCATTTTGGTATTATCAAACTGATAAATGTGATATAACTTGGTTTCAATATGTCATTCCATATGACATAAAAATAAAATAAATTAAGATATTTACATAAATACAACATGTATTTAGAGAATATCTTCATCACATACCATATATATTATAATACAATATATCCAAAAATATTTTATTATAAATATTATATTTAGGGCGTATATCTATCGATATTCCACTAAAACTAAAGCCTCATATCCATTATTTCATTTAACCATATATTATATCACATAAGAAACATATGAAGCAATATCTAAAACACATTTTGGACATTTTGAATACAATTTTTGAAATCTACCATTAATTTCTCCATGTATCAAATCATACACAATACCTTATGAATATCTATCTAAAAATCCATTATGAAAAACTATAAAACAATTTACAGATTCTCTATATGTTTCATAAAATATAATCCCTATTTAATCAAAAACATTATGTAACCCAATTGACCTTTGAAAATTTTAAAATAAATATAAAACATCCCATCGATAAATGTAATCAATGAGTCTCCTTTAGTACAATATCAGATCATTATAAGCTACATAATGATATGGTGTGATCTAAATAAAACATGTGTATCTATGTTGTTGTGTCCATCAACTGTATCATATAGAAATAATAATAAATCATATGATCCCTTAATCAAATACATTATGTAGCCACTGAAAAAAATGTATTCCAATCCTATATAGCTATTCAAAATTTCCCCAATCCCTAAGTATAAACTGACCAGATGGATAAAAAATTAACATGTCATCAATCTAGATGGATGAGCACAACATATTCCTCTTTCCTAATAAAAAATAATTTCAGATATAACTTATAATAAAAATATTGTACACTCGTTCAAAATTTCTCAATTTATAACCCAAATTTAATTATAATTATTTTAGGGTATATATACCATATTGGTTGAAATCAACTACAGAAATAATAAAAAACATACCCAAACACCCCAACATTCCAGCATCCTCAATGTAGAACTAATAAAGGTACCAATGTATGAAGGTTCTCATGCTAGGTATATTTTCTAACAATTGTTATTGGGAACTCCAAATTAGAAACATATACCTATGGTATACCAATGACTAAGTATATAAAACAACTTTTTGTATTTTTGGCATGTCAAACTATATAAAAATAACTCTTATTTCTCATGAAAATATGATATAACACTATAAAAAATTACTCACTCTAAATTTAGTATTTTTTTAGTTTATATAATTCTCTACGAATAAAATTAGTTAGGGATAATTCAAAGTCATACATTTGGAGGTTAATTATTAATTTACTACAAGATTATATGCATCCAACATGAAATAATTATTTAGTAGATACAACCGTTTATAAAATATGATTTTTTAATATTAATAATCACAATTACAATTATCATCAAATAAATTAATAAGAACCTATATAATCATATCCCATATAATAAATCATCAAGGAGAAAAAACATTTACTATACTTTATAGGTTTCTATAAACTCATTACATATTTATATATTTCTTCTACATATCATTTTGACTATAGGATAAAATATCCTACTAAAATACCTTTTTATGTAATTTCTATAAATAAAATATTGTTTTAATAATATCAAGAAAATGATTAATATTCGTAACATTCAACTCATATTCAAAAGTCATTACATAACACTATAAACTATTATAATAATAAAAACAGTAGTGGTAAAGATATATTTATTTCACCATTCATCAACATCATATTAGAAACGTCAATTTTAATCATTTCATTGCGATCATTTTATATCCAAATGTAACTCTTTAAATTATTTTTCATTACCAAAAAATCATAAAATAATTTTTATAAATGAAGTAATATTCACATCGAATTAGAGTTATTTAATATTTTATTTTTTACCCTTTTATCTTCTCTAACTCCAAAAAATGCACACTCTTTAAGAAACTGTATTAGATCTCCAATATCATCCTAAGATACAAAAAAATCAATTGAATTAGAAAATAAATGTTGGTTTTATTATTGGAATAATGAAAAATATATAAAAAATATATCTCATGTAGTATTATTTGTTTTTGGAGAAACATTCAAAAAATAATATTTTATTCACTAAATCGTGAATCTTTTGGGTGTTGAGAAGTAGTTCCCTCATACTTTTGAAAAATATCATTGATATAAACAATCTTATAGAAGATAAAACTCATCTAACGCATTTATCCATTACAAAAATCAATAACATTGTATATTTTTTAAAAATATTTATAAAATTTGATGATTCATAATCCATGTGTATGAAAAATAATAATCTCCCTTTTTCATCAAAAAACTATGTAGTTCAGGTTCAACTTAGTGGGAAAGTATCCTTATAATTCTACTTAAACCCGACGTTCTAATCACATAATACCCAAGTATTTGTGGTTATTGGATATATTATGTAAGCCTTGCTTCTGGTTAAGGTGGGCCTGTGACATCACAAATTACAATCAAGTATCTCACTTATGATGATGAAAGGTCACAGTAGAAGGCCTTTTCATACAAAAGTGGTATCTGATTATTAGTATTGGAATAGTTTGTGGCTTCTTAAATTGATTATGTCTTCTTCAATGGTATGAGATTAATGGATGTTGACAATGTTGTGTATAGTGTTAGGTCAGGATGACAATGACCTATTCAAAATAGGGGGAACTATGTACTTCAAATACATTAATAGATTATGAAAACCTATTTTAATATGTAGAGAACCTTTCCTTCTATCAAAAAGATGAATGAGTAGTAAAAATAAATTAAGGATAAGACAATAGGGATGTGTAGTGGTTATGGGATGAAAGATCCCCTTGTCCACTCTGTCGATACTCTACTCCATGAGCTTAGTGATTTTCAGTAGTGGGTCCTCTTTTTTGGATACCTATTAATAAAAAACTGTGTATAGTTTGTTCACACATTGCGAGTCATTTATATGGAATTCTAGTTCATTGAAGATGAACCATTAATACACAGATTAGTATAAGAAGATTACACATTACAATACATGAGTTTATGTATCCTTAAATACAACAAGTCAAAATAGATTGATTCTTTTGAGAATGTTAGTTATACTACACAGTTTCAGATATAGCTCCCAGATGTGTTCAAATCCTCAATAATAAAAACAACAAATAGATCATTAACATTTTCCTATTATTTCATAAAATAGCAACATAGGGAACTCAAAATAGATGTATAAAGATATATGTCTCTAGAGTGCATATTTGAAAAATTATTCACCGATATTCTAGGTGAATATGTAACCATAATATGTAGAAATAGTGAATGAAACAACAATGAGTGAATCAGATAGATCAAAACATGCAGGTCTTTAAAGTGTAGAATTAATGGCAGTGAAACACCTCTTGTTGTTCAAAAACAACTTTTCCTTATGTATATATCCACATTGATTTATTGTGAGGATCATCTCAATATTTTATTGTATGACAAGATGTTACAAGTCAAACAAAATCAATAAATATCACACAATAAATGATGAATATTTAAATTCAAAACCATTTATTAGAGTCAAAACTTTCAGTAAGAATATAAATTATTTACTCCATTGAACATGAGCCTTTAAAAAATCATAATTTGTCTTTTAACCCATTATAAAATACCTTTAATATGATATTTACCTTCATCAAGATTGTTTCATATATCTCAGATAATATTGTAGATTTAAAGGCTATCATTGAATAGTGAAACATAAGGTTTCTTCATGTGATGAAAAAACACCAAATTTAGGGTTGATAATGTACATTTGTTCATAAAAGTAGTTTTTATGTACCATATGATTGTTTCTTAAAATGTAGGGTATCTTAAATACATATGGTATATGATCAATAATTTTCTAACTACATAGGGTGCATGATCTATACATGCTATTTAAAATAAAGTGTAATTAAACCATACATTACTCATACAAACGTAGGATATGAAAAATGATTACAGAATACAATTAAATTCATCAAAATTACTTCACCAAATATTTTCTCAGATCAATGACAATGATATATTTAAAAAGTAAACATTTTGATGACTCTTAGTATCATGAAATTCTATTAAAATAAAATTCATTAGTAAAATAAATGTGGGGTTTTGTGAGAATTAAAAACAAAATAAAAATAGTGTTTTTTTAATCAACTCATGCTCGAAAATCTCCTCCTTTTTGATTATTGTAAAACACTTGACCAAAAAACCAATAATATAAAAACTAGAAGGGTATATTTTTATTACCATAAATAATATGATTTCCCCATTTCTTTTTATAATTTTTTCATAAATAAAATCTTTTCCACAATGTTATGTATATAATGTTGATAGTTTCCAACTTTTCCCTCTTGATGAGAAACATGTAAATACGCTAACTACACATTTCAATTGTTTTTCATGATATCAAAAGGATAAGACTGAAAAATAGAAAGTAATCAAAAAATTTAATTATTAGTTACAACAATACACAAATATTATAAAAAAAATATAATCAAATATTTGCATAATACTAATATAATTTGAATAATAAAAATGAAAAATAGAAAGTAATAAAAAAATTATAGAACATATTTTTACAAAATAATATTTTAAAAATAGTATATAACACTAAAATGTAAATAAAATTGAATGGTTTTGAAGCAGTAGATAGTTTATCAAAACATTCCAAACGTCAAAAATTATCACTTAAAACATCAAAAGACCTTGATAGTTCTTCTGAACTATTTATAAATCAAATAATATTTTATAAGAATAAGAAGAAAACTATTCTACTATGATTAATTTCATCTTATCAAGATCAATCTTAGAAACAAATTTATTTTGAGTTACTCTATGTGACTTAGCATTTATACGTTAATATAATAAAAGTAAACTTTCGAGATCAAACTATTCATTAAATTTTGATATCATATTTGTAAAAAATAAAAAAACCGTTTTTGAAAAATAATCATTTTTTATCTCTTCAAAGGAGTTTTAGGATGCATCCAGACCAGTTGCAGCTTTAATTTTCCATTATTTAATGTGCTAAATTTGAAAATAATATTCACAGAAGGCATTTTTAATGAAGATAATTCTAGATACTCATGACTAAAAAGACCCTTATTTCTATTATAATACTTTTTAAATAAATATTTAACATAAAAATCATACTATTTATTTAAAAATCCAATGTATATCATTTTATCCTTATTTAAGAAATTGTTTCTTGTGAGCTTGAATTACATGACTACTTCATCTTACTATCACTAGTTTTTATAATTTTTTAAACAAGATATTATGAGAAATATGGATAATTTTTTAAAAAGGTTTTAAGAAGAAGTATATTGGTTTTCAAATAGGAAATGATTCAGTTTATCCCGATAGATTGAAGATGATGCTTAACATTCTTGATTTTAAAAGTAGGGAATAATCCTTAATGATAATAAATTTTTTAAAATACATATCACGTAAGAAAATTATTCTGGTTTCATAAAATATAAAATTTTAAATACATAAAATATAGTTATTTCAATTAGTTTAGAAATATAACATATGATATTTCATAATTTAAATAAATACTGTATTATTTGATGAATGAAAATATATTTCGATTCTTGATGATTTTATCAAGATAGTTATATAAAAAAAATAACATAATACATGATTTAAATAGTATAAAAGTTTCATTATCAGAATCTAGTAGATATATTTCTACCCCATATAAAATATTTAATGCACTAGAAGTATTTAAACATGTAACTATAATAATTTCTAAATCATATATTTGAGAACAATTGATTTTTGATAAACAACGACTTCAAAGTTGACCACTCCATTATGAATGGGATTTTTACCTACTAAAATGATAAAGAATTCATAGTTTAACAATAAAGTTTAGTGGTGTATTCCTATAAATCATAAAATAAAAATTCATTTAATACCCATAGGATTTTGGGTCATGAAGTATTAGAAATTAATTTTTTGGAAACAAACCTTTTTTATTTTTAGTATAATTTATTTTATTAAAGATAATCAATTTTTTTCAACAATTAAAAATTTTATCCCCAAATATTTGTTGTTTTTTATTGTATATGTCAATTACATAATTTCCAATATTTCCATAATAAAAAATGAAATAGAATACATGGTTTTACTATTTAAAACATAAATTTTTTTAATATAATTTTTTTCTTTCACCATTACCAAATATTCCAAATTTTCATTTCTAAAAAATTTTACCATGGATTTTATTTAGATATATTTATCCTTTTATCAATACTCTTAATGATTGTTTTATATTATTAAATTCATCCCAAAATTATCTTTTTTAGTTTTATACAGATTACATGAAATCGTTAAAGAAATATAGTTCAAATATATATATTTTTAGAAAAAATATTCTTTAACTAATATAACAATATCATTATATTTTATAAATTTTATATGGTATTTCTATAAGGTTCCATATTTATCTTTTATAATAAATAAATTTCTATTAAATTCCTCATAATAATTATTTTTACAAATACTGTTTTTAGAGTAATAATATTACACCTTGTAATTATGATCCATAATTCATAGTATTTGTTTGTTATGCTTTGTCTCAGAATTTTTAGATGATTAATCATGTGAACAAGATATATTAATCCAGGGAGAATTCATTATTTTATTACATTATATATTTTAATCTTATATCCTTTATCCTTTAGGGAAATGAAAATTATCTATTATATGACCTTTTTCATTTCATTTACAATATATATTTACTTCAAAACCACTCATTATAATTATTTATAATTTTTATAATCTTTTAGAATAATTTGATAATTAATTTCCTAAATATAGATGAATTTAATCAGGTGACTCAACCAAAGATGTTTTGAGCGCATCTAATTCATGCTTGATATGTTTTTTAAATTTATTATACATCTTAGATTAATATATCATTAACATCCCAAGGAATTCCATCATAGATAATTTTTATACTAGTGTGAATTGACATAGAGATACAAATATTCCATTCAACTTAGAGTGTAATACTATGATTACCATTAATTATTTATAAAATTGTGAAATTATATCTCCTAAAGTAGCAACATTATTTAAAATACTTATCAATGTTTCATTCATTTAAGTGATAATCTCTTCATCATATATTCTAAATGTATCAAATTTTTGCTTTATAATATTGTACCTTATTTGAATCATATTTTTACTCACTTCATATGAAACAAAAATAGTCTAACACATTTCATATGTAATAGGACATTGAGATACTGGATTTAATTCACATGTTCTTAAATATCACACGCTAGCATTCATAGCTTTTGGATTGAGATCATAGTATATTTCTGGATCATTATTCAAATCCTAAATATATTCCTTAGGAATATAATAAGGCTTAACAATCAATAAATTAAACCATATTATGGGGTTTCTTAATAGATAATCATATGGGATTTTAAGAATCCATAATTTTCAACATGGATGTCAGGGGAATAAATCATCAATAAACATTCTTTACAATCAGCTATTTCAATATATCTTCTTCTAAATCTTTAACTCAGGATTTTAAGAGGAATGAAATTTTTAGTAGATCCCTTTGATACTAATTTTTAGTATCATATAATGATAATATAATATTTCATATATTTCAAAAATTAAATATAGCAAATAGAGTCAAGACTTTGATACAAATTTCTATGTCTGAATGATGATGAAAAAGATATCGGGGGTGAAGTTTTTACGTAAAAAAATTTCATAGATTAAAGAAACATCTCTTGAAATGTTGAGAACACATTATTTCTTATCAAAGATGATTGAGTATAAAAAAAAGGAATAGAACACTATGATATATTTTTATTAAAATCACAAGGTTTTCAATGTCCACTCCACCAAAAATCTACTCCACAAGCTTGGTGATTTACAAAAATAGGTCCTCATACCCTGAGACCTTGTAAGACAAAATTGAGTGTAGGTTATTGACAACATCAAAGGGTCTTATAGGTCCTTATTGGTATTTTTTGAGGATATGTTACATCAATGTAAAAGAAACATTCACATTACCATTATTGAGTCTAATTATCCAAAACTACATCACATAAATATATATTATCTTTATTGGAATAAAATATATACTTCATTGTTGCAACAACAACTGATTGATGTATTTAAATCTTCATTAATTCAAAACAACAAATAGACCTTCAATGCAATGATCCAATGTTTTACCAATAGAAATTACTATCATATAATTATGTTATATAATTACATGAAATCCCAACATAATGAACTATCATATTCTATGTGACCTTTAATCATAATATTGGAATTTGTGTGCTTTGAATTTTGAAAACATTAGAAAAAAGGTTGCATCCAGTAAGTTTTTCTGAGTGCGATAACACAAACTTAATTTTTTAGTGAATAGTAACATAACATTATGAATAGTAATGTTACCCTTTTGAATAGTAATATTATGATTATAAATAGTAAATTGGGAATGTATATATTAATAGTACGAAGAAAAGTATAAATAAAATATATTTATCTTATCGGTGACGATATGATAGTGTTGTTATTTTTATAATTCATAAATATTTAATAAAAAATTTTGTAATTAATTTAATTATTAAAAGAATTAAATTCATAAAATGTAATAATAAATTTATATTTTGATGTTTAATTATTTTAGGATAATTTTATGAGAACATAGTTAATTTTCGAAGTATTATAAAATCAGTTATAATTTTATAATACGTATTTTTCTTGTAATTGATGAATTTATTTAAAAATTTAATTTCCCATATTTAGAAAATATTTTTCCTAAAATGGAGTTCATTTTTGGATTATACACATCAATAAATGTTTAGGGTATATTGTTGGGATTTTTTTTGAAATAGTTGAATTTTTGATGAATAGTAAAATATGATAATTTATGATAACTGCTAAAACCAATATTTATGCATCATGCTTGAGTGATGGATGATGTAAATGGTTGTTGGTTCAAACTAAAATGGTCTGATTAAATTTTTCTGTGACAATAATCAATAATAATACTAGTCATGAGAAAAAATATTAAAATATTGATTAAAATAATGGGAAACCCCTCCTCTCTACCATTATAAATACCACCTCTCTTTACCTCTTCTCTTCACTGAACTCAATCTGTGTTCCTAGTCTAATATCATCTAAAAAATCTCCATAATCCCCTATCCCATGTCTATACACCCTTAGTCTTTTCAGACGACCAAATCCTTTCTACTATAGAGGTTCTCAATGATGTTATATTCTAGAGGTAAAATCCACTACTAAGTTCATTTGTTTTCATTCAAGTACATTTCCTTCATTTTACTTACTCAATTAATTTCACCCAAATGTTATGATAAATATTTTACCTTACATGTATTTGATTATTATTATGATAACTGAATAATTCATCATCATCTATTATTTCCAATACGTTTATACATAAAATGAAAACACCATCTAATTTGTGTTATTTTATCATAATCATGGACGACCGATTTTCAATTTCTATTACAATTTTCAATTCTAGTCATGAAATAATATTTATGGTAGAACCAGAATATAATATGACTATTATACCAAATTTATGGTTCTAGAATCTTTTTTACACATCATATTAATTTATAAAGAAAAATGTGTTTGATGTGATCAAAAAACAACCATTTAACTAAAAGGCTCTTCATTAAAGTCTTATAGAATGATTAATATTCACTAAAAACAACCAAATGGATTTTAGGGCCACGTAATATTATTGATGCTCACTAATAACATAAAAATTCAATTTTGTACAACCGTTTCATCTTACATGTTTATCCCTACATGTATATAAGTATTCCAATCATGAAAACCAAGTAAACAAATTCTCCCAGATAATGAAATTGATCATCTTAACCCATAAAAAAGTTAATGAATGTAATTTAAATGGAAATAATAAATCAATTTCATCAATATGAAGTTCAGGAAATATTAATTAATGAATATGATTTGGTTATCAATCTATATTCTATTTTAAGAAACAATTAATTTCATAAACACATTTTTTAATATGATAAACATTATGGGCCACTTCTGGTTTTATATATAATATTATTCCCTTTTTTTTTTCTTGATCTTTAGTATTTTCCATAAAACTACACCAAAATTTTTTAACACAAATATTTATTAAATATTATTCTTACATGTTGTAACTTATATTTGACATAACATAGCATGATATATGATTATTTTCCCTAATGACAGTCCATGTATATTTTAATTCATTTCATTTATGGACACTTGTATGATACTCCAAATAATTATTCCTTACGACATTACTATGATACCAATTTCTTCCCATGGGTCCCCCTATGTCTATGTATGATTGATTATGTATGATTATTAATGTGGAAATCAAATTCATGAATAAGTTAAGATGGGTGTGCCCAGATAGTTCTCCAATGAATTGAGTAATGTTGAGTCTCATGATACATTATGTGGTACAGTCTTGGAGGTTTTCCTTCACTCGTGCTACCAGGTGCAATGTTCATGGTGGTTAACATTGACTTGCGATCCTTTATGTTCAACGAGCATTGAAGTATTCTAAATTAATTTTTTATGTTTATTATACTATATTATTACTGAATTGTTTATAGTATCTCATATTTATATGTTATGATTTCTTATGTTCTATTCGTTTTTATATCATTAGTGCATTCCTTATAACCCATGTACTAAATCATTATTATTATCCTTATTCCCTTACTAAGCTTTTATCTCATCCCATTTTTTATGTAATCCCCATGTTATCCTATGAGGATGTATAAGAACATTGGAAGGTATGACCTGTTTCTGAAGACTAAATAAATAATGTTTTTATTTAGTCCCATGTTTTATTTTTTTATGCACCTACTCTTCCAAGAAACTAGACATTGTGGTACTTGGCTCGTAATATGAATATTTATTATGCCTAAAACAATTTAATGATATTTTCAATAGCCTAGGGTTTCTATAGTTGGTATTAAACAAAATTTCTAGTTATTTTTGGAGATTAGGAATATATCACTTTAGTAAGAACCTTATATACGAGACTAATTATAAGAAAACATAAATAAATTTTGGTAAGAATAGGGTATGTGGTTTATCATGAAAATATATCCTTGTTTGGATGTGATAAAGTGGATGTGGCTCTAGAACAAATGTATCTTGGGGTAAAATATGAAAACACCTCATTGAGATAGAATCAAATGGGAACTAGTACATAACAATGGGCCTTGATACACTCTTGGATTGACAGACATGAAGGATATACTTTGGCAGATTTATAAGCTCGTAATGAACCATTATTTAGGGAATAGAAAAAAGATCCCAAAAGAATATATGTTAAGAAAAAAATCATGGATAATCTAGATTTAGATCTATGTATTCACATGTTAGCTACACTTTTTCTTTAAAACGTTATCCTTTTATGTTTAATGTTCTTTTCATATTATCTAAGTATTCAATCCTCTGAATTGAAAATTCTATTTCGTAGTTAATGGTGGGAAATATAAGAACTTGTTGAAAAAATAAATCTGATATGGAATGTGACGATTTCCATATTGATATACAAAATATGATTTGAACATGTGCTCAAAGTAATATAAAATTAATTTCTCATTCGCTCAAGTTATGCATAATAACTTGAATCTTGTAGAAGACACTCCTCCTCCAATAAAAGAGAATGTTTTCATTGAATCCTTTAAGTATAAAATGCCTCCCATGTTTAGTGGATGTATTGATCCCCTCCTCTTGGAATAGTGGCTTGACTCCTTTGAAAAGACATTATCTATCCACTAGTGCTCAGAAGAAGAGAATGTCATATTGGTGGTCTATAATTTTGATGGGGAAGCTGATCAGTGGTGGAAAATGATCAAGAATACAATGTCCCTAGAGGGAATTGATTCCATGGATTGGGAGTTATAGAAGAATTTTTTTTCAATAAATATTTTCCCTAAACCCTCCACATCATGATCAAAAGATAGTTCCTTAGACTCATGAATAATGATGATGAGTCAAAGGAGATGTATTAAGAAAACATGAAGAGTCTTACAAGATATTACTCCAGTATTTTGATGCACAGAAAAATAATGGTGGAACACTTCATTAGTGGACTATATTTAAGTCTACAAAAAGAATTGGGAATTTTAGACTTCGACAATTATCAGTAGATAGTTCATTGTGACCTCAAGGATGAAATGGAGATCAGAGACTCCTAGTGGTCTCACAGTCCCGATGAATAAAAGTGTAATATGGAGTTCAATTTGCGTATTTTGGAAAATAAATCCCATGATTGAAAGATGATTAAACATCTCATGTGTCAAAATTGTGGGAAAAATAATACTGGGAACAATCTAATGGGAACAAAGAATTACATCAAATATGGAAATATGGGACATGTAGAAAATTATTTTCGAAGGGATATGAAGAATCTCCATAATGTGGAAGAAGAAATGATGGATCAAATCAATGCTCTTTCTATAGTGTAGTGTTACAACTATAAGGATCATGAGAATTCCACAAATAGTTGTTTTATGACAACAGTTTTCGAAGGAAATAAACCATAAACTCCAAGGAAAAAGGAAGGGATTATTCTACCACTAATATTGAGGTACATATAGAAAATGATGTGGTGATAAGTTCACTATTTATTCATTCATAAAAATCAAAAAAACTGTTTGATTCAGGTTCTACGAATTCTTTCATATCTTTAATGTTTAGTAGAACTATTTAAATTGCACATAAAAATTTAGAGTATATGTTATTTATGATAATAAAAAATTTGTAAATTATTGTAATGACTAAGATTTATTGGAATTATTTTTATAAGATGTATGGGAAAATTCCGAGACTAGGTGGTGAGAAGGCGTGGGATTCCAATGCCTGTTGTGCCTATAATGGTTTGAAAAATATATTATGTTGGTAATATCATGTGTGACTGGTTTTCTAGAAACAAAGTGTAATAACTCTTAACTTAGTGCCCAGATTAGAAATATGAGGGCACCATTGCATGTAGAATGGTGGGTAACCCCAGTGCACGACATAACATTAGTTGGTGTGGGTCTCCTGTGAGAAAAATCGAAAATGAAATTACCATAAAAAAAATAATAAAATAAAATAATTTTAATTTTTTATAATCATTATAACTCATATATTGTGAAAACCCATTGATTTTAAAATTATGTGTTTTCCTTAGGTAGATCCTAACATTAGTTGGTGCAGGTCAACAATGAAATGTATTTTTTGTAATGTAACCACAAATAAAATTATTAAATATAAGTTTGTTTATTTTCAAATACTATACCTCATATTCTCTATCATAGATTGGAAATTAAATATTACTGTTGAGCTCGTGAGGGTGTTCTTTCTTTAGGTCGAGCCTACACTTGAACGACGTAGGATCAGGGTAAAAGTTAATTTTTTGGTGTTTTAATGAAAAATAAAATAAACTTCAGATTTTTTTTATTATTCAAAATAATTTCACTGCAATGAAATGTTGATCTATATGTTTCAATTAATTTTTGAAATAGCCTAACGATGCGGCGACTCAGTGTACTAGAATCACTAATACAAGTTTCATCCATTTATTTGATTAATATAGATTCGAAATACAAGGAGGATCATGGAGTTTTATTTGAATCATGGAAGGGATTCCATTAGAGAACAATGAACAATTACTAATGAGTAATTTACAATGATGATGAATATCCACATCCTCTTCGAAGGATTTCATCAACAATGACAGTTTGCTGACCGAGGATCGACGCACGATGGTAGTGGAGCTCCATTCTTCACTAGTGATTGATCTAATCCTCGAGGAAGGGATTTTTATTTAAATCTGGTCTTTCCACATTCATGAATTTAAACATCAAAATCTGATCAACCCTGGAACAGTTTGACCTGTGGTTCGATCATTATTTCGGGAGGATTTGACTAGCGAGTTTTAATTTGGTGGAAGATTGTTCTACTTAATTTCATTTTCATTATACATATAACTGGAGTCGATCAAGACCATAACGAATAATGACCGCATCGTATTATTTGTTTTTATTTTTCTTGTATATTCCCCCAATCATGTTTATTATCATTCTACATTGAATAATGAGAAGTCGATCAAGCACACATGTTTCTTGGTGCAACGATCCCAAATAATAGATCTTCCCTCGTGATGACCTAGATGAGGTGCGACAATGTCGAAGACGGTCGGTTTTTTAGGGTTACAAGAGATAACTCCATTCATGATTTTTCCAATGAAGTGGTCCATAACAATGATTCAAACCCACATTAGTGATGATGGTGACCAGAGGATTCTGGAACATCTTTTGGATTATAGATCAAATCACCGGAGTTTGTCTGGTGGCCTGTGGTGGTAGGCAATGGCAGCTTCTGGGGGTGATCGAGGTCATGACCATGGTGGGCCACTACGGAGTGGGATGGTGAGGTGGTGGGCACTGTATCTGTCTAGTGGAACATGCGCAGCAAACTACATGCAAGATCTGCAGTCATCTGATCCGATCGAATGATGTAGAGGACATCCCATAGCTATGGTTGGTAGTCGATTTTTGGGACACAATGTTGACCACATCTGGTGGACCGAACTAGTTTTCACTGGGTAGAACGGGTTGGATGGGCTGCTCTAGTGGGCAGCGTTAGGTTGCCAAGACCCGGACCCCGCCGTCCCCTTTTCAGTAAAAGTCTCATAACTTCTAAACTGTATGTCTGATTGGCGAGCCATTTTTAGAGTTGTGATCATCAAAATGAGGCATTCCATATGATATAATCTAATTGTATTTTAGAGGATGATGAAATATGACTGATGGCTTATGTAATTTATTCTCCACGAATCAATAAAGCTATGAGGAGAAATCATATGACTGGATTTGACTAGGCGACAATGATGAGTGGGTTTAGGTGTCCTAGATGGCCTAGTTGATGAGTGGGAATATGTGAAATTTAAGGCATATGTGAAGAGCATGTTTAGGTGACCCAACATGAATATGTAAAAAATGGTTGTAGGTGACCCAACAAACCTAAGTGATGAGTAGGCCTAGGTGACCCAGTGGGCCTAAATGAATAGTGGGTCTAGGTGACCCAACATGCCTAATTGATGAGCCGGTCTAGGTTACAATGAAGGCCTCAGTGACTCATTGGGGATGAAAGCCTCAATATTTTAATGTTTCCAGTGTGTACAACAGATAGTCTTGATTTTCAAACATCAGTTTATACTGGTGTGATGTACCTCTAGAGAATCTCTTGAATTTACTTCTTAGATGATACACTACACATTCATCTTTGGTAGAATTCTTGGTGTATTTATTTGTGGTATACATTTATGGTTTAGGGTACCTACTGGGTATTGTTTTACTCACCCCGACATGGGCTTCATATGCACGTGTTTTGTCTTGTTAAGATGATATATGCTTTGACGGAGTCCTTGGTGGACCAGGGCCATGTGTTACTTAGAGTGACCCAACTGAAATGAAGTGTTTCTTTGGATTCAGACATCTATTTACCTTTCGTTTTCTATTTTTTCATCTTTTGTGTTTACATGGTGTTTTCAACTTCTATAAACAATGTCATGGAGTTGTGGGTGTGTATATAGGTACTTAGGAAAATTCCTCCCATTTTTTGGGATATTCCTAGTCGGTGTTGTTCGACAGCATCTAGTCTATGGGAGTCATTATTGGGTTAGTCCTGACATGGGCTCCTAGTAATGGGTATTGAAAGAGTGGTATCAAAGGTGGATAGTTCTACATTAAGAACCAAGATTCTATGAGTTTGTTTTAGGTAAATAGTGTTAATTGTTTCGAGTTCAGATTTCAGGCTAGGGAATCCAGTGTTGGTGTGGAGGTCGACATATCCAAACACTAGGACCCCGGTTTCTTATTTTCGACTTAGTACATGATAAAACTAGTTTCAAGGAAAAACAATTGTACATGGATTCTATCGGAATGGGTTTATTTTTCTATGTCGTTATGGATTCATCTCACTAGGTATACTATGTTGATCATTGTACACCATGTTTTATATGATGATTCTTTCACGTAGATAGCCACCTAAGATTCCACCGTGTGGTAACAAGGATGATATGTGGGGTGATGATATGGGTATAGGGGTTTGTACAAATTATAGTTCCTCTGGGTAGTGTACCTACTATACCACCACACATGGAGTCGAACATTGTATTTTTAGTACCTTGGGCTAAAATTTATGGGTAGGACGCACTTCACGAATTTTAGTGGCAGTGACCCCTCAGGTTCCGAGGAGACCCATCTCACAAGTGGTTTAGGATTTGATTGTGGTGGTGACCATGTTTTCCATCCAGTTAGGACACCATTAAATTAGATAGTTTTCCTAGTAGTGAGCCTTCTACGTGACTCAATAAGGTGATGGCATGGTTTAGATTACCAAAATTTATGATGAGATGAGTCTTCAGTTGTTAGAATTTCAGAATCATTATCAGATAAGGGGATCTCACCATAAAATCAATGGGCTATGCATTCCTAAGAGCTTATATAGTTCCAATAGGATGAAATGTTGGTTGTAGAGTATTCATATAGGCTTGCCTACTATTTCAGGTACTGGATAATTATGTTTCAACCAGTAATTCTTGGCTCGGACCTCGGAAAAATGTGTTATTTTGGAAATTAGAGAAAAAATTATTCTTATGTGAATTCATACTTATGCCAGGGTGAATGAGTGAAGCTTTATGGTTGAATGTGCTTGGGCTGAGCACATACAACTTGTGGATGTCATAATATGTAAGCAGGGGTAGAGCCTTAAGGAGAAGGAGGTTGATGATAGTCTTAGAGACCTGGACATGTGATATGTTCCATGAAGAGGTCCCAGGGATGGGGATATAAATCTAAAGGCTCATTGGGTGAGTCCAGTCATCCTAGGAAGTGGAAATTCATTTCATGATAATATAAAGGACATCTCAATAGAGATTTTCCAGTCCGTTCTGCTGCTGATAGAGAAATTGTGGATGGGCCACTGAGGAAGTAGAAGTGACATAAACAGATGGATTTTCAGGGTGAAAGATGTAGAAGAGGTAATTTGAGATCAAAAGGAGGAGGTATACTTTTTAACATGTTACCAACATCATCCCCATATGGCCCACACTAGGCTAATGGAGATTGAGTATAATGGAAGGGGAATCTACATGCAGTTAATGTATATGACACAAGGCTCCAGGAATGATTCGAGGAATTGTCTATGTATTTTCATAGGTACCATATTAATAGAAAGAGGTGATAACATTTCTTACTGGTCATAGATCTTGTTCTATACCTAGTGTTATTAATTAAGCTGTTGACTTAGACCTTTACATATGGTGATACCTTTAGGAGGATAATCGATAATCACAATTATTCTGATAGTGTGATCTAACCCAGGACGTGAGATTTTTGGTTGAAATCTCAAGGTGGAAGCATCGAGGAATTATAATGTCATTATTGGTATGGATTTGTATTCAAAAATCCATGATCATAATGAATCTTTTAGGCAAAAGGGTACGGTATGTCCGCAATGATAGAATATGGTTTTTCTTATTTAGCAATAATGGAATCATAGGTAGCACAAGATATACTCATTCATATGTGGGTGCTTCTGATCACTCTCTAGCCAGATAACATTACTGTCATGGAAGTGAACGTTTGGAGTTTTTAGTTCCCTACAGTATTTGTGGAGTATTAGCACGTCATCCTTAAATATGTTCTAGATTTATCTCCCTGTAGAGAGATGGAATAATACATTATTCTACACCCCAATATGGAACTAATATCAGTATCAGAATGTCAGATGGCTTTTGTAAAGATTTCCGAGATGAGGGTGCAGGTGGAGGACAAGCAGAAGAAGGGCTTAACAAGACATATTATTCATGTTTATGTGTGGATTACATTAAATTAAACAAAGATTCCATAGACAACTAGTATCCACTACCAATGGGTTGAGGAAAACATCGATCATTTGAAATGGACATCCTTTCGTGTGGATAGAATAGTGTTCGTAAGATTTTTATTAGTTTAGATAGACTTTGATATGTTCCCCGATATTGAGTTTTCCAACAAATTAGTTGAATATGGAGTGTTATATGATGCATCAGTAACCAAACATCATTACTTCCTGATGTAGAGGAAATTGGTGATTACATGTGGTTTGCTTCAGTTTAGACCACATGAGTAGAACTTCATGACCCACGATCATATATTGGTAATGTTATTATTCACATTGATGATTTGGAGACGCTACATGATGGGTGACTAGTTTATCGTCTAATCAAACCAAAAATGTCCCAAGTATTTCTCCTCTTGGAAGGTTCTAAATTTGAGATGGATACATTGGCTAAAAATTCTTCCAAGAGTATGAAATCGAGAGAATTAATACTCCTGTTAAGGGAAAGATGGAAGTGGTATCTCTCGATTGGATAAACAATTTATAGTAGGTAAAAGAGGAAACATATAATTTGACCACATTATTGTTATCTTTCATGGATAGATATGATGTATCCCACCTAAAATAGATGGTTTTTACGCCTCAAATAATAATGTGAGTCAGGGAGACACAACTCTATGATATATACATTGAGACTTTAAGTGATCAGTTGTCTATAAAGAAGGCCACTGATAGATATTTGAATGTTGAGGAGCACATCATTCCTTATAATAGAAGCATATTAGTAAAATTTGATGCCTAGAGTGGAAAGACGAATCAGGATATGCATGTGGGTGTAAAGGAAGACATTGGGAACAAAGGAACTGGTTAATGCTAGGATTACATCTTGATATACAAGATAAACACTTGTTTGAGTCAGTTTTCTGTTTGTCAACTAACTGTGTCAATCCCCTGTTCTTAGAAAGGGTTTATCATTCCTTCCATAGGGTGATAGGAAGGGAGTGGGGAATGATAATGATAGAATTCGTGACAGGTTTACCACATTCATCTGTGGGACTAGATTCTATCCTGGTGATAGTGGACTAACTCACAAAGCCGAACACTTCTTCGATTTTTTGGAGCAGAGTTCAGTATAGAGCTTGGGATTCCTCTACCTGTAGGAGATAACTCAACTCTATAAAATACCAAAGAAGATAGTTTTTGATCATTTTGTTGTCTTTTCATCCTAGCCATGGATATCACGGATCGGAAGGAGATGATCCATTGTGGGAAGTCGATTATTTTAGTGTGTTCCTGGGGGGAGTATGAGATTCATTCTAATATCAAATTGTAGTTGGAGGCTCAGGTTTTTACTTATTCCCTCATCTATTTGGGTATCCCTTATTTTATATTTTCAGGATGTAAATTCTTATGGTGGGGGAATGTAATGACTCTTATTATTGTGGTATTATTAGAAAACATCTGGGAAAATTCTATGACCTAGGGATGAGACGATGTGTGATTTTGAGGACTGATGTTCTTGGAATGGAATAATGAAAAATGTTAAGTTGTAAATATCATGTGTGAGTGGTTTTCCTAAATAAGTGAAATAACTCCTAAATTGGTATCCAGATAAGAAATCTAAGGGCATCATTGCATTTATGATGATAGTTTACCCTATTTGTGACTTATCTTTAGTTAACGCCAGTCTCTAATTGGAAAACCCAAAAATGGAATAATGCTAAATAAAATAAATAAATAAAATTATTTGATGTTTTCAAATCCATATAACTCATGAACGGTGACATAGATTGGAAATCAGAGATTACTGTAGAGTTTATAATGGAGTGTTTTCCTTACAAAGATCTTAATATTGGATGGCACTAGTCAACTATGGAAATTAGTTTTTGGGATGTATCTATAATTAAAACAATTAAATAAAATTATTTTATTTTCAAATCATATAAATCATAAAAGCTAACTCATATTGGAAATATAAGAGGGTCGTTGAGCTCATGAGGGTGTTCATTCCTTAGGTGGGGCCTAACCTCGACCATCACGGGTTGAGCGTAAAAGTGAATTTTTTATAATTTTGAATAAAAAAATAATACACAAAAAAATTAATATTTTATTCAATTTTTTATCTGGAAAAAAACATCATGGAAACTTTTACATTTCATAAATAAAATTTTGTAACAATATGGCGACTCAGTGTAAGAGAAACATTGAAATGTGTTTCCTCTATTTATTGGATTAACATAGATACGATATCATAGGAGGATCCTTGATTTTTATCTGAAGCATGGAAGTGATTTTAGCAGATAATGATTTATAGAGATTAATTTTGAATCACCATTGGAGATGAACATCCCCATCCTCTTCATTGTTTTTCGCCAATAACGCCGGATTTCGGACCGAGGATCGACAAACACTGGAAATGCATCTCTATTATTACCCATTGATTGATCCAATCCTAAAGTTAGGGGTTATCATTTAAATATAATATTTCAACAATCATGAATTTAAATCACGAACACCAATCAACCCACGAATAGGTTGACCCAAAATTCAATCATTCCTATGGGAGGAATTGACTTATAGGTTTTAATTTTGGGGAACATTGATCTTCTGAAATTCATTTTCATGATCATTCTAATGGGAGAAGATCCAGGCCATAATAAACAATGGCTAGGGAATTTTATTTGGTTTTCTTCTTAATGTATCATCCCCCAATCATGTTCTTCATGTTCTTTGTGGAATAATGAGTAGTTGACCATTGTAGGCACAATTCATGGTCCCATGATCCCAATGAAAAGATCCATCCTCGTGATGACCTAGTGGTGGTGCAATAATGACAAACAAGAATGGATCAAAGCAATATGGTAGATAAATACATTCGAGTATTTTCCATTGATGTAGATAGTAATGTTGATTAGAACCCACAATAGTGAAGATAGAAACTAGAGGATTCCAGAACATCTTATGGATCGTTGATTGGAGCAGTGGTGCACATCTGGTGGCCTGTAAAAGGGGCCACCAGGGATCCATTGTCGTTGACCGATGTTGGGGGTGGGATGCTGAGGCAACCAAGTATCGATACATCGGAAGCCTACCACCCACGGTGGTGGTCGTATTACCCCAACAATTCATGGAATGGGGCGGTGATGGGGGTCGTAAACATAGTTGGCCGCATGGGAGAGGGTTGACGACAAGGCGGGTGCTGCATCCGTCCAGTGGAATGAGGTTAGCAGACCGCATACTAATTCAAGAAATGGCCAAGCTGACTACATGAAATGGATGAGAACACGCAGCTACATCTTTGAGTGGGAGGCGGGACACAACACTAGCTATGTCCGGTGGACCGAACATGACCCCACCTTGCAGACTGGGTTAGCTGGGACACTATAACTGGCCTAGACGGGTTGTTTCGACAGGGTCGGACCAAACCCAGACCGAACCATCTCATTTTCAGTATAAATACTCAAAACAACCTAAACGTATGTCTTATTGATGATATGATTGGGGAAATTCCCCCCTTAATATGAATCAATCGTTTTTATTTATTGTAAGTGTGTTATTGAGGAAATTGAGATATGACTAATGGATTGAGGAGTAGATTTTATCGGAATTAGGTGTCCACTAACCAGGAATCTTGAGGCTGGATATGATAAGAAGACTATGATGGGAAGGTATAGGTGACCCATTAGGCCTATGTGATTAGCAGTTGTAGGTGACCGGGTGGGAATAAGTGAAAATCATTTCTCGGTGACCCAGTTCGCCTATGTGATGAGCGGGTCCAGTGACCCTGCATGCCTAAGTGATGAGCTGGTCTATGTGACCTAGTGGGCCTATGTGACTCATTTGGGATGAGATCCTGACTAGTAAAAGGTGTTCAGTGTTTAAAAATAACAATATTTCTTTTCATACATTAGATTATACCTGTGTGAGATGAATCCAGTGACTCTATTCATTGTTCTTCTTAGAGGATACACATTGGGTACATCTTTGGTATTCTACTTTTTGTATTTATTTGTGGTATACCTTTGTGGTTTGGGATGCCTAATAATTTTTTTTACTCACCCCTATAATGGATTTTCCTTCATGTGTCTTGTCTTATGTAGATGATATATGAATTGATAGATTCCTTCATGGACTGGTGACATTTGGTTCTTATAGTGACCTGACTGAAGAGATGATAGATGTCTTCAAAAATCTGTTTATGTTCCTAAAATTTTGGTAGGGTTTTCTGCCATGGAGTTCCTGGGAAATGTTCTTTTATATTTTTTTGTTCCTGGGAAATTTAGTTAGGGTTTTCTGCCATGGTTTATAACCACTCACTAGTAATGGATTGTGGATAGATAATCCCAAAAAATCCTTGAAAACCACTTTTAGCAGAGTTCAATTTTATCTTGGGAATTGATTGGATATCTTTATACAAATACTATATTTCTTTTTGGGAAAGGGAGATCACTCTTTATATCCCAAAAAATCCTCTAATTCATTAAAATTTTATGGAGGAAGATGGATCTCTTTTATAATCCTTGTTTAATGTTTGTATATTACTACCTTATAAGAAATCATGTCTCGATAAAATGATTTTGGTAAAGGAGATTATACTTCTCTATGATATTCCCATTGTGAGGGTGTACAACGATTTATTCCCTAAATAATTACATGGTCTTCGTCCTTATCAACTGGTTAATTTCTCAATTGATCTCATTCCTGGATAACAAAAAATATAATGGAAACCTTATTGAATGGATTCCGTAGAGCTGGACGGGATAAAGAATACTTTTTAACAGAATCTGGATAAGAGTTTTATACACACGAGTGCTTCTCTATGGTGTGCACAAATAATTTTCATATAAAATGAAAATTGTTCAATGTGCCTCAACATTTTTTATCGTGAGCTCAATAAAATAAATATAAAGATCAAGTATCACCATCCACAGATTGGTGACTTGTTCGATTAGCTTTTTCGGCCCAGTTATTTCTCAAAGCGGGCCTTCATTCGAGGTATCAAAAATTCAATGTGATGAAGGAATATATTTCCATGATTACCTTTTGAATGATGTATGGACATTATGAGTTCATTGGAACACCCCGAGATTTTATAAAAAAAATTCTTTTTAATTTTATTCATGTCCTGTGTTGTATGCCACACCAAAATGAGCTTGCACTACACGCATCCTTAACTTGGCTTGCTTTAAATGGAATCACAACCTTCCATGATAGCGTGTGTTGTACGCAATATCAAGTTTCACTAAACAACGATATGTTATATAAACTAGACTTTATGAATAGTAATAATCACTTTTTTAAATTTAAATATATTTTATCATTCGAAATGGAATTCATTTTTGGATTGAGAATATTGAAATTTCCCTAGGGTGAGTTTTTAGTATTTTTCTGAAAACATTCAATTTTTCATGAATAGTCAAAACACTGGTTTACTATTTCAAACCCGAATTTTTATTTAAATAATTATTTATATTATTTAAATTTACTTTAGTTCAAAATTGATACATAATACCTATATAAGTTCAATGTAATTAATTGGAGTCATTTTATAATAATTTCATATATATAAAAATTTTATTGAACTTTTTACCGTCTTTTACCCACCTCCTAGGAGAATTTGGAAATTCACATAAAACATAATTTTACCACTTCTGTGAGTGGAATTTAGAAAATCCAAGAGACATGGTTAATATCAAGGACTGAAATGTGGTTCAATGATAAGAAAATAACTTTTGGTTAATAGTAACTTTTTACTTTTATTTACCACGGTTAAAAGAAAATAAGGTAATTAAGGGCAAAAATGATATTATTATTACCATAAAACATGTCCTAATTATATTTGATAAGAGTAATTCGACCAAAAACAACCTTAGGAATAAAATATGATGGTTTAGGTCCACATGGATTAGATTAGGACATTTATTATTTATTTATTTAAAGAAGGGTTAAAATAGTTAAAATCAATGTTTAATAAATAAATCATTTTTAATATATGGTTATAAAAAAGATAAATTAGACTATAAATATTCATTAGAAAAATAAAACTATTTCCTACATTATGGTATTTTATTTTTAATTTTAAGACATTAAATAATTTAATTTTTTTATAACACAATGATAATGCAGTGATTATCTTATTAATGAAATATTAAGATAATTGCTCTTATAAATTCCCAAATAAATGTAATTTGAGACTTTTTATGAATTACACTAATTTTTTAGGTTAATATGACATGTTAGTATAGATTTAATTAAATTTTTTTCTAACTAATAATGTTGTTATTATTTTCACATAAATAAATTAACAAATAGTGTCTAAATTGACATAAAATAGTTTTTAAAAAAAATATTATATTATTAACTGATATTACATTCCTAAAAATCTATGGTTCGGACAAGATACAAATATCATGATATTTGTATCATTAATGGACTAAATGGGGGTATCTTTTATGTATATGGTATGTTTATTAACTATATAATATTAAAAATACAAAGTGACATGGTAAATGTCAAATTAATTAACTAAGAGTTAAAACTAAAATATTAAGTTAATATAATGACCCAAACCTATCTAAAATCTATTGGTTGAGAGGATTTCGACCCATACCCCCCTTAGCTTCTAAATAAATAAATTTTGAGCTATTAAAAACCTAATATGACTTTATTATAAAATAATATTTTAAGTTTATCCAAAGGTGCCCCTCTCCTCAATTATAAAAAGGGCACCCCTTCCCTCTTCTCTTCACACCCTTTTGAACCTTTAATCTCGGCCAATACCCGACCATTTCTATTATCAACTTTCCTAGAAACATTTTGGAGGTTCTGTTGTTCTCAAAAGGCCAACTCTACTTCTTTAAGAGGACTCATAAAGGAGGTGCATTGAAAAAGAGGTAATATCTTCATCTGATTCTCTCAGGTTTCTTTCTTATTCTACTTATTCTTCATTTTTTGTCTCATTATGAAGTAATAAAATCAGTATTAATTATATACTTATATGTTATTATATATATGAAACAACCATATTTCACCTTCTATCCATCCTACGGAAAACGAAATCACCGCGCGTGCGTACGTACGAAATATCGTCTCCACGACGTGGTGTAATCTGTTTTTCCACTACCACCTTACTTGGATGGGTATAATGGTGTAAAAAATAACTATATATGATTATAATAACATCATACTAATTCTATGATATTTTATCTTCCAATCTAATTCCATTAAATGAATATGGGAATGTTATCATCGCTCGTGTGTACGTATGGATTACCGTCTCCACGACGCGATGAGATTCATTTTCCATGTCAACAATTCAAAAATGATTATGAAGTATATATAATATGTAATCATGAAATATATGAAAAAATAAATCTAATTTATTTATATATATATATTTTATCTACTTAATTCAATATGGAAACAAAAGAACAACGTTAATGCATACGTACGGCCTACTGTCTCTATGAACAGTGTATTTCATTTCATTTATCTATCTAATATATATATATATATATATGTACTGAATATATATATGATATATAAATCATGATTTAAATTATGTAAGTAAGTAAATCAATATATAAGTAATAATAATATCAAGAACAACAAATCCAAACACGTACGATAAATAAAACGCTTTTACCCAAAACGCTTCTTTGACATGGAATTTACAAAAGAACTGGTAATATAAAGTCATAAGTGAACCATATATGATATCATAACAATGAATGTGATTCTGTAATAAGTCAATGAAATTATTCAAATCATTATACATGAGGTTCAGATACGTATAAAGCATATCAAACCTAAGGTAAGGGATAACTATTCCAAACTCGTTCTTATCCGACATTATTTATTCGTAAGTATTTTATGGGGTTATTGTTATCATCCATGTCCATTTTTCCGAAAAATGGTTTCATGTATTTATAATGTCCTTTTTAACTATTTTTGACTTTTACTACATGGTATTTAAGGAATCTTTCTTTTTTTACCATACGAGGTACTTTTTTACTTTTCCGAAAAAATACGAGAAAAATGTTATTTTTAACTTATATGGCGTGAAGAGATTTTTACGGTTTTATAAAGACTAATTTTCATGAAGCTTACTCTACAAGATTTTATGACTATTTTCAAAAAAATAATTTTATTTTTAAATTGCATGGAATTTTGTGAAAAGAAAATGATTTTAAATAATAAATGATATTTTCCTCAAGAATTCATTTCAAATGTTTTATCAAAACCATTTTCCATCTAAGATGACATTATTTCATATATGTATGTTTCTGGTTTAATGTATCTATGATTTACATGGTTTCACTATTCTTATGATGAAATATCCATTTGTTTTATATGGATTATGAGATGTTGGGATGATGTATATTAAACCCATTTTATTCTTTTGGTTATGATGAATGTTTTAAGTTTATTTTGCGGCACAAGTAAGAATGATTTTATTATGAGATGGGTGAGACCTATATCCCCCTTTAATGAATTGGGTAAACAATTATATCTCATGAGATAGACATGGCTGGAAAGGTAAGTTAATCTAATTCAGTGATACATGACTGTAATGAGGAGTGAAATCGATTTAGAAAGGGAATTTCTCCACTAAGATGGTCTTGGAAGCATTGTCTTGGCTACTATGGAAATCATAACAAGTTCTAAATGGTTGTCACAATTACATGATTTATTCCCATGATATTTTATCATGATTTATGTTCATTTATGATATATGCATTATGTACATCCATGATTTATGTCCTTTCTCAAGATTTTGATGTTTAGATTTTTTGTTCAAGCTTTTTCATTCAAATGTTTATGGATTGTTTTATGTTCTCTATGCTTACCCTTACTAAGAATTTGAGCTCAAACTTTTTAGGATTTCTTTTCCCCAGGATATAAAGAAATGATTTAGGTAATAAAACAAAAGGGGAATATCTTTATGGGAGAAGTTGAATATCATTCACCACGATTAGAAGATTAAATTCCGAGATTCCAAAGACACTAAAATATTATGGTCCTTGTGTGTCTAGGTTTGTTATGTATAAAGTATTCCGAAAAATCAATGTAATTTCCATGTACGTCAAGATTTGGGCCTCTATATTTGGTATCAGAGGAAAGGATTAGTTAAACCTTGGAAACTAGGATGCAAAAACTTTAGTGAGATCCCAAGAGTTATTTCTACGGTATGCCTAGTGATGTCCCTAAGGTTATGTATAAGTGTACGTTATAGTCCTATAATTATGGTAAAGATATTAGAATTAAACCTAATATGTTAGATATCGAATGTACTCCTCTTTTATTATGTTCTTTTCCCTAGCTTGATTTTTTCCTCTCAAACTATTCTTTTTGGGTTTTAGACGATGGCTGGAACCCGAAGGAACCTTGTTGATCAATGTAATGGACATTGCAATGATTTTCATCTTGAACAAACAAATGTTATGGGAGATGGAGTGAAAAATATTACTTATATACTTACGCAAGCTATGAATCATTCTGGACTTTCGAATAAGTAGATAAGGGAAAAATATTCTATTGAGTCCTTCATGAGGCAACATCCACCTCTTTTCAATGGGTCTTCTCATATACTTATTGCTGAAAAGTGGATCACTACCATTGAAATGATATTTTCCATACTTCACTGTTTGAAACATGATAAAGTCATTCTAGTTGTTTACCATTTAGAAGGTGAAGCATATCAATGGTAGACTCTAATTAAGAATAATAGGCCCCAAGATGAAACTGAATCCATGGAATGGGAAAAATTCAAGAACTTATTTTTTAATAGGTACTTCCCTTGTATTCTTCGAACAATGATGGAGAAGGAGTTTCTTGAACTAAAGAAAAAGGTTGATGAATCTGTTGGTATATACGAAGTGAATTTTACAAGGCATGTATGGTTTGAATATGGCTTTATCATCGAACCTGAAAGTAAATTTGATCGATTCTTCAGTGGATTAAAACCAAGTCTTCGAAGGGCATTAGCTATAAGAGACTTCAGTAGCTATGATGAAATTGTGCATTGTCCTATCTAGGTAGAAAGGGAAGTTGGTGTTACATATCCATCTCATGGTGTGACACGAATCAAATGATCGAGTTCAAGGAGAAATCTCAGAACAATTGTGAAAGGAAGATGAATGTTTCTTTATGATCAAAGTGTGGAAAGAAGCATGGTAAAGATTATCTTAAAGGGACTAGAAAATGTTTTAAGTGTGGAAAAGAACGTCATCGAGTAGTTGAGTGTCAAAGTAAAGGAAAACAGTTTGCTAATGATGTGAATAAATAAAAGACTGTAGAGAACGCACCACCAACACTTCAATGCATCAAGTGCAATGAAATGGGGCATTATGCTAATCAATTCCCTAATCCAAGGGTTAATGATGATAGACATGAGAAACCACATAAGGAAAAGGAAAAAGGGAGGTAACATGAGATCACTATTGGCAATGTTGAATATGACAACGATGTGGTGGAATGATTAAGTGTTTATGTAATGGGATTCCAAAATAATGTTCTATATAGTATCGTGGAATATTAGAATATTTATATATTGGTCTATTGTGGTTTTCAATAATTTTATGGTACCGGTGACCATGTAAATTGATTGAGATATTTTTTTAAGGAAGATGATATGATCATAATGAAGGGATAAAGATAAAATGAAATGTTTGGTAGTATTCATGAGCTAATGACTGATATAAGGACAAAGTTATATCATGGTTTGAGTATATAAAATTTTCATATTTTGGTATGTGGAAAGAGTTAACTTTTGTCAGCATTCATGCTTTCACTAAGGTTCAATGGGTAATCATTTTTCAAGAGAATACACGATTAAGGTATTCACATGATTGGAATGTGACCATCAAGATATATGAGGGATAAATGATCATATTCACATGCTTGTTATATGACCTTTTTAGTAATCATTATCTTTATAATATGAGTTTGGAAAGACGTATTTTGTATAAGACTAAGGATTCGAATCGATTATGTTGAACATAAGTTAGTATTGTTTAAGGATAGAATTTTTTTCGATATTATTGATAAAATGTAATAATGGTATAGTTTTAGAAAAAGGACAACCCGTAGGACGAGAAACAACTCGTCGCTTCGGACAAGGATGTAGGAATCGAACCCAAAACCAATGTATGAATGGCCTTTATCTCCAACCACCAGCCTACAGCAAGTCCCTAGTTAGTAGAAACTAGTTTTATTTTATTAAGCACTATGATAGCTGAATTATAAGTCCATTTTACCAACCATTAATCTCAGCATAGATGGACTTCTGTATAGTTAATAAATTGTGCTAAACTTTTTGCGATAGAAATAGATGGAATGACCTATCATTCTATCACATAATCATCTAACACATTAAAAAATACAAATTCAACTTCATTTCATTAACTGATGAAGTGAAAAAAATTTCGAGGCACGAGCAACGATGAGATGATACCGAAATAAAGTAAGTATTTCTTCTCATTATAATTCTTAAACTTTAGGGACTTGATCTTGAAAACCAAAAATGTTGTCCTAGTGCTCTCATATCTGATTAATCATATCGTACCTTATATCATCACAAATTTATGGCTTTGTGACTGTTGGCTTTTTCATTTCCATGTTCTCTACCACTCTCCATCAGAACATGATGGCCAAATTTCTCTTCCATATCCATATTTTTCACATATGTTCTCCTATGTGGAAACCCGGTGATTAGTTAATTTGGGTAACTGTTATGTTTCTTACATTTGTTTTTAAAATTCATGTTTTGTTATTCCTTTTTACGATTTGGGTTTCTATGAAAGAAACTTTCAAGTAGTAAACCATTTATATCCCCAATGAATTTTGAGGGCGAAATTTATTTTAAGGGAGGTAGAATGTAACACCCTTATATTTTAAGAAAAATATTCTTTTTAATTTCATTAATGTCTTGTGGTATATGCCACACCAAAAGGATCTTTCACTACATGCATCCCTGACTTTCTTGGCTTTAAACGCAATCTCAACCTTCCATGATAGCGTGTGTTGTACGCAATATTGAGTTTCACTAAACAACGATATGTTATATAAACTCACAATTATGAATAGTAATACCGACTTTTTAAAATTTTATATATTTTAGCATTTGAAATGGACTTCATTTTTGGATTCAGAATATCGAAATTATCCTAGGGTGTATTTTTGGTATTTTTATGAAAACATTCAAATTTTGATTAATAGTGAAAACACTAGGTTACTATTTTAAAACCGAATTTTTTTTACATAATTATTTATTTTATTTAAATTTATTTTAGTTTAAAATTGATACATAATACCTATATAAGTTCAATGTAATTAATTGGAGTCATTTTATAATAACTTTAGATATATAAAAATTTTATTGAACTTTTTACTGTCTTTTACCCATCTCCTAGGAGAATTTCGAAATTCACATAAAACATAATTTTACCGCTTTTGTGTGTGGAATTTCGAAAATTCAAGAGACACGGTTAATATCATGGACTAAAATGTTGTTCAATGAGATTAATATAACATTTTATGAATAGTAACCTTTTACTTTTATTTACCACGGTCAAAAGTAAATAGGGTAATTAAGGGTAAAAATGTTATTATTATTACCCTAAAACATGTCCTAATTCTATTGTATAAGTGTAATTAGACCAAGAACAACCTTAGGAATAAAATTTGTCCATTTAGGTCAACATGAATTAGATTAGGACATTTATTATTAATTTATTTTTAGAAGGGTTAAAATAGTTAAAATCGATGTTTAATAATTATATCATTCTTATTATTGGCTTACAGATAATATAAATTAGACTATAAATATTAATTTGAAATATAAAAATATTTCCGACATAATGGTATTTTATTTATAATTTTTAGGCATTAAATAATATAAATTTTTTATGACACAATGATGATGCAATAATTATCTTATTAATGAAATATTAACCTAATAGATGTTATAAATACCCAAATAAATGTAATTTGAGACTTTTTATAAATTCAAATAATTTTATAGGTTACTATGACATGTTATAATTGATTTAATTAACATTTTTGGAACTAATAATGCTGTTATGAGTTTCAAAAAAATCAATTACAAAATAGTGTCTAAATTGACATAAAATAGTTTTTAAATGAAATATTATATTATTAATTGTTATTATATTCATAAAAATTTAAGGATCATCCATGATACTTATATCATGATAGGTGTATCTTTAATGGACCACATGTGGGTCACTTGGATGTATATGGTATGTTTATTAACTATATAATATAAAAATACAAAGTGACATGGTAAATGTCAATCTAATTAATTAAGAGTTAAAACTAAAAGATAAGGTTAATATAATGACCCAAACCTATATAAAATATATTGGTTGAAAGGATTTAGACCCATCCCCACCTTAGATTCGAAATAAATCAATTTGGGGGTTTTAAAAACATAATATGATTGTATTATAAAATAATATTTTATGTTTTTCCAAAGGAGTCCCCCTCCGCCCTTATAAAAATGGAACCCCTTACCTCTTCTCTTCACACCCTTTTGAGCCTTGAAGCTCTGAAAAACCCTGAAAATGACTCTTCTCCACTTCCCTAGAAATATTCTGGAGGTTCTGGTATTCTCAAAAGACCAACTCTACTTCCTTAAGAGGAATCTCAAAAGAGGTGTTTCAAAGAAGAGGTAATCTGTTTTTCTGATACCCACAAGTTTATTTCTTCTTATACTTATTATTTTTTAGTTGTATCATTATAAAGTAATAACATCAGTATTAATTATATACTTGTATGTTATTATAAAAATTAAAAAACCCTATTTCACCTTCTATCCATCCTACGGAAAACGAAATCACCGCGCGTGAGTACGTACGGAATACCGTCTCTACGTCGGGGTTTAATCTGTTTTTCCACCACCACCTTACTTGGATGGGTATAATGGTGTAAATAATAACTATATATGATTATTACAACATCATACTGATTATAAGATATTATATCATCCCCTATAATTCCATTAAATAAATATGGGAACAATATCATCGGTTGGGCGTACAAACGGATTACCGTCTCCACGACGCGATGAGATTCATTTTCCAAGATGACAATTCCAGAATGATTATAAATTATATATAATAAGTAATCATGAAATATATGAAATAATAATTCTACTATATTTATGTATAAATATATATATGTCATCTACTTAATTTAATAAGGAAACAAAAAAAACAGTGTTCATGCGTACGTACGTCCTACCATCTCCATGAACGGTGTATTTCATTTCATTTATCTATCTATTATATATATATGTACTGAATATATATATGATATATAAATCATGATTTAAATTCTGTATGTAATTAAATCATGATATAAGTAATAGTAATATCAAGAACAACAAATCCAAACACGTACGATAAATAAAACGATTTTACCCAAAACGCTACTTTAACATGGAATTTACAAAAGAACGGGTAATATATAGTCATAATTGAACCATATACGATATCATAACAATGAATATGATTCTGTAATAAGTCAATGACATTATTTAAATCATTATACAGGAGGTTTGGATACGTACGAAGCATATCAGACCTAAGGTAAGGGATAACTATTCTGATCTCTTTCTTATCTGAGATTGTTTATTCGTAAGTATTTACTGGGGTTATTATTATCATCCATGTCCATGTTTCCTAAAAATGGTTTCATGTATGTTGAAAGTCATTTTTAACCATTTTGAATTTTACTACATGGTATGTAAGGAATTTTTTCTACCATACAAGGTACTTTTTTACTTTTCCTACAAAAGTACGAGAAGAATTTTATTTTTTACTTATACGGCATGAACAGATTTTTTAGGTATCATAAAGCCTCATTTTCATGAAGTTTAATCTACAATATTTTATGTCTATTTAAAAAAATACTTTTATTTTAAAAGTGCATGGCATTTCTTGAAAAGAAAATGATTTTGAAGAAGAAAAGATATTTTCCTCACGAAATCATTTCAAATGTTTTATCAATACCATTTTCCATCTAAGATGACATTATTTCATATATGTATGTTTCATATTTAATGTATATAGGATTTACATGGTTTCAATTTTCTTATAAGGAAATGTCTATTTGTTTTATATGGATTATGATATGAAGGGATGATGTTTATGAAACCCATTTTATTCATTGAGTTATGATGAATGTTTTAAGTATTTTTTGTGGCACAAGTAAGAATTATTTCATTATTAAATGGGTGGGACCTATATCTCCCTCCAATGCATTGGGTAAATTTATATCTCATGAGATAGAAATGACTGCAACGGTATGTTAATCTGGTTCAGTGATACTGGACTGGAACAAGATGTGAACTCGATTCAGAAAGGGACTTTGTCCACTAAGATGATCTTCGAAGCAAAGCCTTGGATACTATGGAAATCATAACAAGTGCTAAATGTTTGCAACAATTACATGATTTATTACCATGCTATTTTATCAAGATAGATGTTCTTTTATGATATATGCCTTATGTACTTCCACTATTTATGTCCTTTCTCAACAATTTGATGTTTAGATTTTATGTTCAAGATTTTTCATTAAAATGTTTGTAGATTGTTTTATGTTCTCTATGCTTACCCTTTACTGAGCATTTGAGCTCACCATTTTTATATTTTATTTTTCCTAGGATATAAAGAATAGTTTTCGGTAAGAAAAAAGGGGATGATCTTTATGGGAGAAGATGAAGATCTTTCACCACGATTAGAAGATTAAATTTCGAGTTTCCAAAGACACCAAACTATTATGGTCTTTGTGTGTTTGTGTTTGTTATGTATAATGTATTCCGTAAAAGTAATTTAATGTCCATTCATGTCATGATGTGGGCCTATATATTCAGAGTGATTCCAATTAGACTCACATGATCTTATTACTATTTTCTTCATAATAATTAAGACTATTTATTTTCTTGATAAAAAATATTTATCTAATGATTACAGTAATTTGAAATCCCTACTTTCCACCACTATAATTATCACCCTTCTTAAAACCTTCTCTTCACTGCAATCATGCCTTGAGCCTTTCATAATTTCTACTAAAATATCTCATTAGTCCTCTCTCCCAATTATACAATTCCTCGGTATCTCCAAAATACCGAATCCTCTCCCATATTGAAGTTTTGAAGGATGTTATATTCAAGGGTTAAACATCTCGTTCCATTTATTTTATTTTATTTCATGTTTCTTTCTTTCTTATTCTTTACTCAACTACTTTCATACAAATTTTATGTTAAATATAGTACCATACATGTACTAGAAATTTGTTATGCTAATGGAATAATTCATCATCATCTCTCATATCCCATCCTTTTATACTATAAATGAGAACACAATCGATGATGTGGTAATTTAACAAATTCAAGGACTATGGGTTTTCAATTTCTATTATAAACTTCAATTATGTTCATGTATCCATTTTTATTGTACAACATGAATATAATATTTTTATTATGTCTAATGTAAGGTTTTTAAATCTTTTTTACACATGATATTAATTTATTGAGAAAAATGTGTTTGCTGTGAAAAAAAAACTGTCATTTAACCCAAAAATTTATCACTAAAGTTTTATATAATGATTTATCTTCACTCAAAAAAATGTATTTTATTACATTGTAATCAAATGTATTTTCAAAAATGACATAAAAAATAAATTCTAAATAACAATTATCATCCTAAATTTTTATCTTAACATGTATATAAGTAAACAAATCATGAAACCCCAGGAAACAAACGTTCCCAAACAATGAAATTTCACCTCTTAACCCTAAAAAAAGGTCAGGAATGAACATAATAAGGCTATAGTAAATCAATTTCATAGAGACGGGGATTTGTAAATATTTTTTAATTAATTTCATTTTGTTATCCCAGACATTATTATCAGGTGAATTACACCATTATACTTATGGCAAAGGACTCTACCCGAACCTTCAATATTCCATCGGGATTTTTTATCATTCATTTTACCCAAAAGAATTTATCGATTGATTTTATTAAAAAATTATAAATTATTTTTATATTCACCAAACTCATTTAATAAGTTCCATTAGTTATTCTACTTCAGGGATATCCATGTATTTATGTGGTTCCCTCTTCAATATTTCCTGATAAGAAAACCTGTTTAAAGGGACATCATGAATTCATAGAAAATTTAAAGAGAACTATATAATCTTTTTTAATCCATAATTAATTTTTTAAAAAATATTTATTATGAAAATATTATTGGTTTACTTATATTTTAATATAAAATATTATTAACTTTTGTATTTTAAATTCACTTTATTATTTTCCTAAAAATTGCGCTAATGTGTTTTATTTCAAAAGTATCATAAATACTCATCTTGCATGTTGTCACTTATATTTAACATCACTTACCATGTTATATACTTATTTTCCATTATGAATTTCTATGTATGTTTTAATTCATTTCTTTCATGGACACTTGTCTGAAACTCCCATTCATAATGTTTTAACAAATGATTATGATACCCATTTCGTTCCATGGGTACACTTATGTTTATGTACAGTTGGTTATGTATGATTATTTATGTGGAATGTATATTCATTAACATGTTAATATGGGTGTTCCCAAATAGATCTCCAATTCATGGGGTAAATTTGAGTCTCTTGAGACGTTATGTGCAACAGTCTTTTTGGTTAGACTTGACTCGTTATACAAAGTGCAATAGTCTTAGTGGTTAACCATGATTGATGAACCTCTTTGTGAAACATGCTCTGACTCATGCTGAAGTAATGTTTTACATTTCTATCAAATTATTATGAATCCATATTTATATCATCCCATGTCAATATGTTATGATTTCACATTTTCCCTGACTTTTTATATCATTATACCATGAATTCTGACACATGTGTTAATGCTTTATTATTAGGCATATTCCATTACTATGATTTTTACTCATCCCATTGTTTATTATATCGCCAGGTTATCCTATGATAATTTTTAGCACAATAAAAGTTAGTGGAAATTTATGAACACCAAATAAGAAAATGTTTTATTTAGTCCCATGTTTTAGGTTTTACATACCTATTATTCCATAACAGTAGACATTACGGTCCTTGGATTATACTATTATGCGTTATTATGCATAAAAACATGTAATGACATGTTGAAATGTCTATGGTTTATATATTCAACATTTAGGAAGGTTTTATTTAAATAATGATAGATAAAATGCTCGATAGATGTATAAACACATATATCCCTAGAGTGAGACTCTAAAAAATTATTCGTCGAACTTAAAGAAGAATATATAACAATAAGATGTTGTTGGAGTGGAAAAATCATATTTGAGTCAATCAGATAGATCGAAACATCTATATCTCCAATGTGAATCTCTGAAGGTAATGTATGAATATTTGTTTTTTAAATATATCTAATCCATATATATATATATATATTATATCCGTTTTATGATGTTGATAGTATAGTTATTTATAAAGTATGTTGATAATCTCTAGGTCAAACCAGATCAATAAATATCACATAATAAATAATAAGTATTTTAATTCAAAATCATGTAAGAGAGTCAGAAAATCCCATAAAAAATTGAATCCATTGAATACAAGTCTTTAAAAAAATATGAAAGAGTCTTTGAATTGGTCGTCAAATCGCATTATGATGATATTTAATTTTTTTAAGGACATTTCATAAATATTATAAAATATTGTATATTTAAAACACCGATGTTGAATAATAAAACATAGTGTTACTGTATGTGATTAAAAACTCCAAAATTATTTTTGACAACATATGATTGATCTAAAAACTTGGGTTTATGTACCATCAATTTTTTCTTAAAATGTAGGATTTTTTTTAAAAAAATAGGTTTTATGATTCATACTTTTTAAAATATGTAGGGTATATGATCCGTACATGTTGTTTCAAATGTTTTGTAGCTGAACCATACATTACTCTTACAAACACAGTGAATGAACAATGGTTCCAAAATACATTAAAAAGTATCCATAATACATCAACAAAAAATTTCCTAGATTAATGATTGTAATATATTTCTAGAATAAATATTATGACGAATATTATTTTTTAGAAATTATTTTAAAGGAAAATTATTTAGTAACATAAATGTGGAAATTTGTGAGAATCAAATCCAAAAACAAATTAATGAAATTGTTGAATGAACACAAGATCAACAAATGATCTGTTTTATTGATGGAGTTAGGTGAAAATGGTGATGAAATTATAGTGAGGGGATATCGATGGTGGATGTATAATTCCTCAGATAAATGTGGGAAAAAACCCACAGTGCAGACCAATTGAGGATTTAGAGAAGTGGACCCACCATTGTTGGGTTGCATGATTTAGAAGGAAGAGAGGGTATAAAATCACTATCGGTATGAGGCACCACACAGATTTATGTATAGTAATGATATCAATGAATCCATGTAGGGATAGGGTTTTAGGAAGTCATAACATGCTAGGGAGGGTCTTTTTAGGAGTTTTTATGTCTTTGGTTCTATTTGTGTAATGTATATAGGCCATGTGCCTTCTAGGCCTATGGGTCATGTAAGGGTTCCACCTAAACCCGATTAAAAATGGGATTATCCCAAAAAAATCATATAGACATTAGGATTTAAAAATAAAGGAAAAAATATTTATGAAAATATTATATCATATAAGTGAATAATAAATGAGATCTAAAATATAAATAATTTATTTCAGAATCATCCATGATTTAAAATAATCAGCCACATTTAACTTTTTGATGTAGAAACTCATAATAAATCCTTGAAATGCATACCTAAAGATTTATTAATCATTTAGTCATCAATTTATAAATATTATTCATGTTTCAAAAAAATCAATGTATATTTTCTATCACATACCCTTTAAACATGTGAAATTATTTCTACAACATTAATCTATAGAATTACTCATTATGAAGTTTATTAAACCCATGTAGGTAATAAAGAAAATTACCCCTAATATGAACACCAACATAAGAATTTTAAACTTCCTTTGTGATTCAATGATATAGACTAAAAATCATTCCATCCAATATAATTATTTTAACTTAATCTTTTACCCATTTATATAGTTTGTATAGTATAAGGGTCTAGGAATTTCATACCTAGTAAATATATCCTAAACACTTTAATAATATTTGTTACACATAATTTATTATCTCATTATAAATTTGAAAAAAAATTCATATAATGTTAATGGAGTAATTACATTTCCATATCACTTCTTGAAGGGAGACCCAGTCACAACATGTGATTTTTTATCCAACCATATTTAGTACCTGAGAAGATACTAATGATACATAAAACATATTCCATTTAAAAAAGGCCTTTTAAACCTTATGTGAATCCTTTTATACTTCTATTAATAATATATATTATCTTATAGAAAAATATCAATGATTGGATTATTAATAAGTGGTTTATCTGATTAATAATATTTAATTTCTTGATTATGAAAAATTATTATGTTTAGAATTAGTATGCAATATTTCTTCTCATAAGTATATCTATTTATATGATTGATCTCAAAGTCATATATAATATTTATGATTCTATTTTATTTAATTAAATGGATTTTAGAAGGGGAGTATCATAATTTATTTTCATTTAAAAATGAATTTTATAAAATTATATGACACTAAAATTATAGCATATTAATTGGAATCTCCATTTCATATATTGGTTTTAATGATCAAAATATCCATTTTACATTGTAATTACATTATTAATTTTTTTTTATGAATTAGAGTACATAATTTTATAATCGTTTAATTTGTAAATTTATATTTTTAAATTTTTCTTTTAGATATTTAATGAAGGATCCCTTGGTGGCACTATCCACCAGTTACCCAATAAAATTCTATCAACTAATAAATAGAAAATTTTAGAGGTGATTTTAATCTATCAATGGGTACTTAGTTCTGAAGGATAATCTACCTAGTAGAATCAAGGTGGATTCTTTCAAACCGATATCCTACTTCCAGATACCCAATTGACATGATAAAGGCTAAAAATTTTCTATTTTCCTACTAGTAACTCTATATAAGAGGATTCCACCTAATTATCTTGAGGTTCTTTCCAACCACCCAATGTCTTTGTATCAGTAACAATGTATTGTATTCTAGAAACCCATCAACCTCAATTTCATCATTATATTTGATATTATTTTCTTCCCGTGTATCAATTTTTTTTCCAATAGCTCTAATACATAGAAGAGAGTTTGGGTGGCTATGCATACCCCTCTCTGATGGAAAATTAAGCACTATTTATCAATATTACACAAATTTGAGGATTTTTATCATTTTATTCATTCATTATCAATCATACATCTATTATTTCTATATTTTATTGAATTAACAATCATTATTATGATATTATATTGTTTTAATTTCTTGTATTATGTTAAGAAAATGTATATAAGAATCCCTTTTGTGTTTCACAAGGCACTGAGGGAATTCCCAATCCCCACAAGCAGGGAAATAGTTCCTATGAATCCCAAAATATTACCACGAGAATTATTTATGTATAAATAATGAACAATACAAAATTGAAATGAAAAAATAAACACCCACACATTAAATAAATAAATGATACAATTTACAGAGAACTACTGTAATATAGAGACTAAATGGAAGAAAAATATAAAAATTACCCGAATAAAATAACAAAACCCACACTATATAACATTCTCATTGCAGTATTATGTTTCCCACCCTATCCAAAATCATGAACAGTGTCCCATTATAAGAATTATAATCAGAGGTAAAATCAGGATCATGTATAAAACATAAAGGTACACACACATGTGTGTGTATACATGATGTTGAGAAAGATTCTTAGTAGGATATCACAAAGGTGTAATTGTAGTTTTATTTTCTTAATAGGTTCATAAATTCTATTTTAAATAATGTTGAAATATTATTATTCTATCCTATAATATAAAATAAAAAATTATGTTAATTTGAATAAAAAAATATCAATTTAATTTCCTTCTATTTTCATCAAAAATAAATCTTTTCAAAACCCCTTTTGAATAAATTATTAATCATTTCATGAAACTGAAATTAAAGCATTCAATTTTGTTGAAAATATATTTCCTAACCACTTATAAAACCATTGTAAAGAAACTCATCAATTGAGAATATATTTTAACAAAAAGGAACAATGATATAAATAAGAAATAAAAAAATATAAAACAACAAATATGTCACTATTTTTCATGAACGAATAAAGGGAGATGAAGAAGACAAATATACCCTATGTGAATCCATTAATAAAATTTTATTGTTATGGTATAAACTCTAGGATTTGTCTATGGTGATACTGGTGTTGGATTATTGTTCACTAGGAATGTATATGTATTTTAATAGGATGAACCATATGAAACCCCCCTTAGGGAGTGCGTTGGTCCAAAACATTATATCCCCTTGGATGGTTAGACTCTAATTGGATACTATAAATCATGTACAAATTTTTTTAGTGTAACACACACCTATAACATATATTTATACCCAAGGTTCCTATGATGTTAATATAATATTTGTAAAAAATTAACCAACCAGAAAATGCATCAATATATTATAAAAATATTATTTTATCTCACCTTCAACTCCCTAATTAGAAAGAACAACTTTATTATAAATAAAAAAATTCGCATTATCCATCAACTCCCATTAATGAAAAGGAAAAAAATTGATAGGTCCATCAAGTGGGTATGAATCATATCATCAAAGTTTCTTTTATAAGTAAAAAAACATGACTTCAGATGTAAAACATGGCTCTGGATGCCTAGGACATTTCTCATTTTAAAAAAATCCTCTGTAAACATCCATTAAAAATACCCTAAAATCACTCACAAAATTTCCACATGGGTATTTCCGTTATTGAAAAACCCATTTCAAAAAAAACATGTGATTTTAAATAATGATAAATTTATTCCTATACAAAAATTCATATGAATCATTTAGAATAATAATAATATTATTACATATGACATAATTTATCTAGAAAAATATTTATAAAAATTAATAACCCTCTGAACTTTAAATTAAAAAAAGAACATAGAAACACATACCTCAAAAAATATGGATACAAGAAAAAACATTTTAACATTAATGAAGAACACTCAAGAGAATAATAAATCCTACCACATAAGCCATAATAAAAAAACCTGTGTTTGAATCAATCTAAACCACTAAATCCAAATGGCCAGTGAATTAGGGTTACATGGAAGAATATTGAATTAATGTGAATGGAAGAGAATCAGACTAATAAGGTAAAGAGAGAATAATGGATTATATTTCATTAATATATGATAGAAATATTTAAGGTAAGGACAAATTATAAATGTAGGGGAAGGAGAACTCCTTATTGTGATCTTGGAGGGTAGATGATCAATTTTAAAGGAGAGGGGGGATAAAATTCCCTATGAACCAAAGGGTTATACATGAATTTTTTTTAAAATAATTAAATATGGGTAGACCATATCGTGTGACCGTATGGTTTTAAAAACATTATGTCTACCATCTGGGAGACACTATCACATAAACACATAAAAAAAGGTTTAGTTTATATGATTTCTCAATCCATTATCCAACATTGTTGGACACCCTTATGTGTAAATCAGGACACAAAGTCAAATAAGACACCAACATGGATTGAAAATCCATGTGAAGACCATGAAAATGTACATTATCACGTGAGAATCCCCTTGTTATGGTTTTTGTATAGTTACTCACAATTATTTTGGAAATGAGAAACATTCATGATGATTAAAAAAAATTCAAATTTGATACCATGAATTAATGAAATAAATGATATATCATAATATAAAACCCAAAAATTGACATCATTTATAAGGACCCTTCCTTAAACATTACACAATCCATTCAATTCATCTAAATTAAACTTATATACATTCCAAAAGAAATTTTAGGTTTAGAGTATTAGAATGTTAAAAAATAAATCATACATATCAAACCACAAGAATACAATGTGGGTACAACTAAAACAATATCCATTTCTTTTATAATACTAACGTTTTTAAGAAAACCTAGAATATATTAATGAAATGTCCTCACAAAATTCATCTAGACTTATTATTTCTTTTAGCCATCCTTGATACCTATGAAAATAATTTTAAAACATGGGATGAGCCCAAAATCATAATAAGGGATATAAAAATAAGGATATTAATCGTTTTTTCATGGATACTTATAAACATAAGAAATAACATTCCCAAAGGCATAAATCAAAACTATAAAAAATCGAATACTTAATGGTGAAAATTGAGACTACCATATATCATTGAAAAACTAAATATTGTATTAGGGTATCATGGAGATTTAATTACATAATATTTTAATAGTCAAATCTACTTTATTAGTCATAACCCTCATGACTACCTTATAATGTAACCCTCATGACTACCGTATGGTGAAACAATGGAATTTACACATGGAGTTACCATATGGAAAACCCCCAATTTATACAAAACCAAGGAATTGGAGGGAAATATATGTCCCACCATTATTTATAGACAATACCCAAGAACCATAACATAATCATAAATCTATAAAACTTTCATAAAAACATTCATTTTGAATTTTGTAAAACTAGATTTTTAAAAGAAGATTTTGTAAGAATACTCCCTTAAAAATAATATATATTTGATATGAGAATCAAATAGAATGAATGGAATATGTGTATACACTATAAGTACACATAAAATAACATAATATAAAGAAAATTAATTACAACAAAAGTATTAGTACAAAATATTTTGTAAATGGATAACTTGAAGAATGGAAATTTGGTTATGAATTCCCCTACATCGGGTTCAACATATGTAAACATTGTTGAATACTCCTGTATAATGGTTAAAATGATTTATAAATATGTTACTGAAACATATTAATGTTTTAACAACTTATATGATCATTTTATAACATCATTTTTTAAATTAATTGATAATATTTTGTTATTTTCATTGTTTCAGGCTCGTTCTTTACATGATTTCCATGTTCAGTTCGTAAATGACATTATTTTTAAAAGGAAGAGAAATATCAGAAGGGGAATAAAAATGATATTAATATGTTTCCAAAATATTTAATTATTCCACAAATCATTTGGGTTATATAGTATAATGATGAATCTTTAGAAAAATCACTAGTGATATCTGTTTCGATCATTTTGGAGATTCATCAATAAGAATGAACTAGTTTCGTTATATGGAATAAAATTATGTATATATGCTGAAATAAGAAAATAAAATAGTATATATAAGAAAATTTATAATAATTTTCTACCATTAAAATGTATTTTTAACTAGTTTTTTATGGAATTATAAGAAATTGAAAACACATCTTCCACGATTTGGTTAAATTGGCACATCACAGACGATGTATTAATTTTTGGAATAAGAGGAAGGGGAAAGTGATAATGATGATGAATTTTTCTATAAAAATGATAACTTATAGAATATATAAGATTATGGAGATTTCATTCTTCTTGTATATGATAAGGGAAAGAGAGTATAAGAAATGAAAAGGAATGGAAATGAGAACATAAGAAAATGAAAGAGGATTTTTTCATCTTGATCTATTATCCTTGAGATACTCTATAAGGATATTGGTTTTGGTCTTTTGGTAAGACAAGAAGGTCATGTACGAAGAGAATATTATTGGGAAGGATATTGAAAATTATTTAAACAATTATCAAAACTTGAGAGGTGTTATAGGAAGAGGGTCTTAGGGTGGAATTTACGGTTTATGAGAGGAGGGTGTTTAAATTAATATAATCATTAGTTTAATATTTTTACCCTTTAATTTGAATATTCATGATTAATGTGACCTAAAATAGTTATAATTTCTTGTGAGTTCTATGAAATTCCCATTTACATCATCCATGACTCAACCATGATGCAAAAAAGACATTTATTTATCATATTTCATAATTATTGAATATCAGTATATACCAAAATACCATGTATTTTAGAAAATCCTAAAAATTCCCCCTAAACATTTTTCAACGTATAGAATTAAAAAAAGAACATTATTTTTTTTAAAATAATTTTCTAAATATGATTAATTAAAATTTTAATTAAAATCATAATTCATTCAAAAAGTTTACTATATTTAAACTATAACTCATTTTATATCACTTTGAAAAAATAAACAAGATCTCACTCTCTTATAACCTTAGGAAAATAAAATAATAATAATTTTTACTATTCATATGAGTCATATTACTATTAATGTTACTATTTATAAGGGTATGTTAATATTCACCCAGAAATTTAGTTGGTTCTATCAGACTCCAAATAACATACTGATCACAACTGTATGAGTCTGTTTTTCAACATTCAATTAATTAAAGTAAAAAAATTAGGTTTACCGCTTAGTTTAAAACAATGTCCTTAAAATAAAATCTTTTTTTCACTATGTTTTAGTGTTTCAGTAATTTCATTAAATTTATTTTTAAAACCATGCGGTGTTACATTCTCCAGAACTTTTAGAAATTGCATCCTTATAAATTTTTTTACTTATTAAACAATTTCGGGTACCTTTCCCTCATAGAAATGTCAGATTCAATGTTTCTACTTCAACCATGTGGTTTCTAAAAAACTATTTATTGGTGGATTATATTAATATACAATATTTTTCATCTTAAATAAATAATCTAAATAGAGTTCTCTTCATAAGAGATATTCTCTTCTAGCTAAACGGGTTCTATGCTCAAAACATGAGATGAATCTGGAACAAACATTATCAATATAGAAACATGAAAAAAATTGTGTACCTATTATTAACTAAGAGTAAAATACACTCAATAGAATGTTGGTTCATCTTTATCCTATATTTATTAAGGGATAACGACCCTTTGACTATGAATCCCTTTCTTACCAAAATTCATAACACTTTTCAATGATGATATTCTTAAAAAACATTATCACCTACAAAAAAGTCTTTGATTCTATTATCTACATAACTTCTCTAATGTATATGAGCCATCCTGAATTGTTATTAGATCTATTCTCTTTATCAGCCCATTCCTATAATAATTCTAGTCCTATCAACTTTCATTCCCCAAAATCATTCGAAAAATTTGGAGTCTGACACAACTTCCCATATAATGTCTCAATTGGTGCCATATATATATTGGAATGAAAATTGTTATTATAATAAAATTTAAGTAAATAAATATGTTGATCCAAACATTCCTGGAAATTCAATGAACAATCTATAAGTATATACCAAAAAGTCTAAATTGTCCATTATGAATGCCCTTCTAATTGAGGATGAAAAACTGTATTGAAATTCTATTCTGATCCCAATGAACTCTGAAGGACTTTACAAAAGTTATAACTGATCCTAAGATCAAAATAATATACAATGAAAATTTGACCTTAATGTAACCTAAAAATATCATTGAGTTAAAGTGGAGAAAGCTGATCCAAAGAGATATTATATTTAATAGGAATGAAATGAGAATATTTAGTCAGACAATCAACAAAAACCTATGTTGAATTGTTACCTCAAGAAGTCTTTTCTACTCCCACACAGATGTCCATGTACATGGTTTCCCATTTCTACACTAGAATGGGAAAAATCTAAAGTATCCCCTTCAATAATTTCATCTCTAAATTAAATTGTTGATATGTTAATCATTTGATGATAAAATATAAAATATCTCATTTCATTCCATCTAAACAATAATAATCTTGAAGGTATCGATACATATTTGTGCTAGCAGGATGAAATGAAAATGGAGAACTATGAGCTTCAAACAACAATTATTTCTTCAATTGAGATTCAAAAAGAACACAAAATATCATTCCAAATCATAGAACAAAATAATTATCAATGTTCAATTATCTTAACATACCCATTAAACCAATTATAACTTTTTTAACTCCCCATATTCCTTATGTGATTACTTAGTTCTATATGACAATTATAATTACACTGAAACATGAAGAAAATAGAGGAATCTCCTTGACCAACACATTCCAAGCCAAAATTCATCAAATCATTAATAAGTGGTTCTTCTTCCAGCCAGATCATGGTTAATGAGGCATGATGTTTTCGACTCAAGGCATCTGCCACATTTTTTTCTTTTCCAGGATGCTAACTTATTATTCCATCATAATTTTATGTCAATTCAAGAAATATTCTTTTCCACATGTTTTACTCATTTTGAGTGAAAATATAATTCATATTTTGTGGTCAATATATATTTCACATTTGGATCTGTATAAATGATGATTAAAAAATTTCAAATTAAATAAATAAATACTAATTCCAAATCTTGCGTGGGATAATTTAACTCATGAGGTTTTAGTTTTATTGAAGCATAAGAAATTTCATGGTCATTATGCATAAGAACACAACTATGTCACATCAATGAAGCATCATTGTAGATGAAAAAAGCACAATTTTTATATGATAGGTCAAATATTAGAGCATTCAACAATACCTTCTTCAGTACTTCAAAACAGAAATCACATTATTTTATCCAAACTAATTTAAAACCTTTTCATGTTAACTTATTTTTTAGGATAGATATCCATGCATAGATTTTAAAAAACCATCAGTAATAAGGAAATAATAATAGTTGATCCTTCCGATCTAAGGGTTTCTATTCTTCAAATAATTTTTCAATTCAAGAAGTACCATTTGAGTTATTCGATAAGGGTGCTTTGAAAAAATTTTTATCATCAAGAACTAAGTCAATTGTGAATTCAACATCCATATCATGTATAACAATGGGAAAATCATCAGGAAAAACATATAAGTATTCATTTACCCCTAGAAAATCATAAGTCTAAATATATCCATTTTTTTAAATAATATTAAAAAGATTATTTTCATTTCCATATTTCAATAGTTTCTTAGCTTCCTAATACAGTATCAATTTTATGGATTCATTCATTTATAATATCTAAAACTATTTTTAAAAAAAATAATACTTCTGAGCTCTATAATCAATATTAACATGATAAACAGAAATCCAATCCATACCCTGAAGTAAATAAAACTCTACTAAGTGAATGCAAAATGTTCTTTTGGCAATGTATTTCTGTAGACAACAATAGAAATATTCTTATAATTCATGTTTACTATAATATTTTCCCCATTGTGTTTAAAAAATATGCACTAGTCACGTTTGATAAGGCAATATTTATAATATAAAATAACATTTCATTGAAATGAATGAATTTATAGACCTCTTAAGAAACATGACTTTAGAAAAATATGACTAAATAAATGGATTACCTGATACCACTTCGTTGGAAGGCCTGACATCTACTGGAGTTGTCGCAAAAAATATAACTACACCTTAATTCTAATACTATATATACTTTACATAACTTAGATCATTATTTGAGAAGTTATTTTTATAATAAACCATATAACCACATCAAAAACACTTCCTGATTCTGGTAAGACATTCCCAAGCGTGGTTTTTATGAATCTTTTCACAACATTAAATCTGAACTTTCTTTCCATGAGATTCGTTGATTGATTCTTACCAATCACATTCCATCTCAACCTATTATTCCCTTTTTTTCTCAAAGAACATATGATCATAAAAAAACTACATTTATAACCTCTCAGTACATCATACAAGTTTCTCATATCTTTTTGATCTATTAGGAAGATAATTTCCTTCGATATCTTGGCTTCAATCTTGAGTAAAAATGATGATATTTCTATCATGGTCTTGAATTAGATTTGGAGCATACCTTGGTAGTCAGGTGAAGATATGGATCATACTGGGCAATTTAATCTTCCTCCTTTTTCTAAAAATGAAGGAATTTCTTCTCCATCCTTGGTCGAATGACCATAAGAAAATATTTTTCAATGAAATGAATTTTGTATTCATCCCACTCAAAGGTTTGAATCTCTTCTCTATCACTAATATTCATGTACATTTACCCAAAAAGATCAGATTAACCTTCATAAAAATAAATGGAAAGACTAAAACATTGATTATATGAACATCCCAAAATAGAGAATATATTTTTAATTGATTTTATCCATACTTATGCCGCTATTGTGTCTGATGATCCACATAATGTTGGAGGGTGTTTCCTCAAAAAATGTTCCTCTACCGCCATGTTACTTCATTTTATCTCTAGTTGTTATTTTTCATGTTTTCCACCACCATTTAATTCCTATGATAGATGATCCATTATTGTCACAAAATTATCAGTACTAATTCCCCCCATTCTCAGTTGTCGATTAAGAAAGATATCAGATTTGTGGTTCCTTCGAACATCAGTTTACCTATTTATTATACGAAAAACCATTCTGAAAAGACATATATTTGAGGAAGAAACAATGTAATATTTAAATTCTATAAAATTTAAAAATAATTTAAAAACCATTTATGTTATATAGTTACAATCATACTAACTCTTAATGTTATTTAAACTATGCCTTAATTCCAACTATAAGGACTCAACCTTAAACATTACACAATCTAGTTAAATCCACTAGATTCAACTTCTTAACATTCCCAATTATCATTTTGGTTTATATTTTTATAATGTTAGGATATAAATCATACATATCAACCCACAATAATACAAGTTGGGTATAACTAAAGCTCTATTCATATGTTTCATACTACAAATTTTTTTAATAAAACATGAAAAATTTTCATTTAAAGTTTTAACAAAATTCATCATAACTTCTCCTTTTCTCTCACCCATCCTTTCACCCTTCGAAAACCTTTTGATACATTACATGAGAAAAAAACCTCAGTAAGCGATATAAAAAGAATTATAAAAACCCTTAGTCGATGAATACTTATAAACATATCAAATCATTTTAACAAAATGCATACTTCTCACCCATAAAAAATAAAATACATACTTTTGAAAAATCATGTTTCTATAAATAATAGAAAAAATTAATAGATTATAATGTTATTTGGGGAATTAATTTAATAATATTGTATCACTCATAGATAACTAGATTTTTGAACCTTCACAGCTAACTTACAATATAACCCTCATGGCTACCAAATGGTGTGACCATCGTAGTTACCCTTGGTGTAACCATATGGGCAACCTATAACATAAACATACCCAATGCGTTGGAAAAATATACAGGTCCCACCATTCATTATATATGATTTTCATGAACCATATAATAATTATCAAATAACAATACTTTCAAAAAATATTCACTTTGAATTTTGTAAAACTAGAAGATTAAAAAAGACTTTATAAGAAAATTACCTTACAAATAATATCTAATTGATATGAGAATCAAATATAACTAAAGTTATACATGTATACACAGTAAATAGATATTATTTAAAAAAATATGATCAAAATTTAATAATAAAAATAAACTAAGTACCACATAATTAATGAAGTAAAAGGTTAAACAAAAGAATATGAATTGGGTTTTGAATTCCCATATCTCATGTTAGTCTTACTTCAAACTTGATTAATACTACTATATAATGGTAAAAAAAGTGTCATTAATATCTTACAGAAGTATATTTGTGTTTATAACACTATAATTTTATAACATCAATACATCAATTAATTGTTCAAATTGTGTTCTATTAATTGTTTGGGGTATGTTATTCACAAGATTTCCATGATCAGTTCGTATAATATTTCTGTCTCTAAATGATGAAAAATACCTGAAGTGGAATGAAATGGTATTAATATATTTCCATATTATTGATTAATGACATAAATTTTTTTTTGTTTTATTGTAAGGGGATGATTCATTAGATAAATCATTAATGATATCTGTTTGGATCATTTCGGTGCTTCCTCGATAATATTTAACTAGTTTCATTATATAATGTAATATTATGTATATACTATTCAATCATTAAAAGGTTATTATTATTATTTTTTAATGATATAATAGTGATTGAAAACAATTCATCAACAATTTTGATAAATCTTCTCATTAGGAAAATTGTTTTTACCTTTAGAATAAGTGGAAGAGTAGAGTGATAATGATGATGAATTTTTAAATAAACATGATAATTTAAAGAATATATAATATTATGGATATTTAATCCAACTTGGATAAGTGTAGGGATAGATATTATTATATGTAAAATTAATTAAAAAGAAAAAACGAGAAAATGAATGTGGATTCTTACCACTTCATCTCTTCTCCTTGATATCCTCCTTAAGGCCTTTGGTTTTGGCCTTTGGGTATGAATAGATAGTATTGGACGGTTGGTAGATCATTGGGAATGGGATTGGTTAGAATTTATAAAATTCTCCAATCTTGAGAGGTGTGAGATGACGAGGGTGTAGGGTGTTATTTATGGTGGGGGAGAGGAGGGGTTTTCCATTATTTTAGTCATTAGATTAATATTTTTTCTCAAGACTATGAATAGGATTGATTCATGTGAAAAATAGTAATAAATTCATGTGAGTTCAAAACAAAGGCCATTTACATCATCCATGACTCATGGATGATGTAGAAATTAATTTTTTAGCATATTTCGTAATTATCGAATTTCACTATTCTCAAAAAATTCATGTATTTCAAAACAATCACCAAAATACACCCCAACCATTTTCTAATGTGTAGAATTCAAAAATGAAATATAGTTTTTTAAAAATAATTTTCTAAATATTATAAATTTAATTTTTAAATTAAATAATAAATTATTCAAAAATATAACAATTTAAAAATTATAACTCATTTTATATCACACTAAAATAATATATAAGCTTTAATTATTTAATAACCTGACTGAAAAATAATTAATAATATGATTTACTATTCATAAAGGTAATATCACTATTCATTTTAAAATTCATAAGATTATGTTACTATCACCAAAAAACAATTTGGTTATATCAGAATACAAATAACATACTAATCGTAACTATAGTTATTCTTTTGTAGATATTCAAAATATAGAAGTGGAAAAATTATGTTTAATGTATAGTTTTGATCTATCTAATTAAACAAAAAATTTTTACACAAAGTCTTAGAGTTGCATTAATTTCATTAATTTTACTTGTAAAAAAATGGGGTGTAACATAAATAATAACATTGGGGTGTTACAATTATCCCCACCAAGAAAAATCCTATCCCCATAAAGAATTAGGTTAAAATAAAAAACAATGAAATGCCCACATTAGATGTGATCCCTAAACCTAAATGGCACCTGATATCATCAAATCAATAAAACCCAATGTTAGTTCAGGATGGTTATGGAGAAGATAATTAATCAATTGTGGGTGAATTGTGATCTTCATGAACATTAAAAAATTTAGAATGCATATCTTATTTTGAAGTAATGATTCATTTTCTCTCAAAGATGAGTGAGCCATAGATATAAATAATGGAAATGAACACAACGATTTGTTTTTTTTCAGGGTACAATGATCACCATGTCCTATACATAAATGCTAAACTCCATGAGTTTGGTGATTTTCACCAGTTCCTCTTATCTTAAGACCTTTAATCCACAAATTAGTGCAGGAAGTTGACACCTATACAATAAGGCTAAAACCACCTTTTGGTTTTTAAAAAAATACTAGTTATGCCCAACATAGTGTAAGAAGGTGACACATAATCCATGACCGAGTCTAAGCAGTTTAAACTACCCCAAATCAATAGATATTGATTATTTTGATGATACAGGTTGCACATAATAGTTGTAATAAGAATAGACAGATGTATTTAGGACCTCAATATACCACATCATGAAATAGATCTTAAACATCATGAAGGATTTCATAAAATAGTGTTATAGAAAATACAAAAAAGATGTTTAAACATGTATATCTATAAAATGTATCTCTACAAAATGATTAATTATTATTGTAAAAGAATATATAATGATAAGGTGTCGCAGTAGTGAAAATAGTAACATCATCAACAACAACAACAACATGAAGACAGAAAAAAAACATGTTCATCTCCATATTATAGCTCTAAGAAATGATTCTTTATTTCATTTATTATTTATATTCACATATATTTATCAATAAATAATGTCTTAATATATATAGTATTGATCAAGCACATCTAGGACAAAAAGTAAATCCAGAAATACTACAGACTAAATCACGAATATTTGTATTCAAATATATTCTAGAGAGTCATAACATCATGTAAGAATAGAACTGATTTAACCCCATTGAATATGAGTCATCAATAATATCACAATATTCTTATAAATAGGTTTTAAAAGATCATGGAAAAGATCCTAAATTATTTCGAGACAATTACATAAATCGCAGATAAAATTGTAGATTTAAACAGTATTGTTGAATAGTCAAATGCAATATTTCATAATGAAACAAAATAAAAATAAAAATAATGTTTAACAATTTTGGGTTCTTATAAAAAGTAGTGTTGATGTACGATATATATGTTTCGTCAAACATATTGTTTTTTTTAATGTAGGTTTGATGAAACATACTTTCTCGATAGCAAAGGGTTGTTGATCCATCTGTATTGTTCCTTATATAGCATTTCTTCCATATGTTACACCCAGCCACATATTAAATGAATAGTGTTTCAATAATACATAAAATATTTTATGAATATATCAAATAATATACCTCATGGATCAATACATTAAACAGAATTCCACAATATATATTTAAATGAATAATAAATTCATAAAATTCAATTAAGATTAAATTAATTAGTAAAACAAATTTGGTTGTTTGTTCACATCAAACTGGAAAATAAATAAATGAAATTATTGAATCAACATATTCTTAATAATCTTCCCATTTTTGATGGTCACAAAACCCATATCAAAAATATGTTGAAAAAAATATTTTTTTTTCATTCAAAATGTTTTTCCATTATTCTCCCACAATATTATTAATTATTTAAATGTTAATATTATGTGTTTCTATATAAAATTTCACCCAAAAATTATTACTATGAAATTTATTTATATAAATAAAAAAATTACACTTATAAAACAAAAACTAAAATTCTAATGAGATATCACTTATTTATTTTGGAAAAGACTAAAAATATGATAAACGACATTAAAAAGATTCATGTAAAGAGTATTTTGTAAATAAAACTCTACATAAAATCATGGAATAGGTGTATATTAGAAATTAAATAACATAATAAATTGATTATTTTCATAAAAAAGTCAAAATCCTCCCCAATATTAGATTTTAAGATATTCAATGAATTGGGAAAATAAATTGGTCTAATGTTTCAATAGTTACATAAACATTATAAACTAAAACTATTAATTTTTATGTGAAAATATTAAATTCGCAATTAAGTAAGATGATTGAAAAAAAAAATTTACGAACTTATTATAAAAAAAGAGTATAATAATGTAAAATAAATAGAAAATAATAATGTATGGAAAAATGGATGGTTCATCAGATATTTCCAAACATTTAACATTAAATATTATAGAATCCATATCTCTTGATAGTCTTTATAGTATGATTTCAATGTATAATATTTTTTTATATAAATAAGAATAACATTATTCAACTAAAAACAACTTCGACATATCATGATCTAGCTTTGTAGTAGATACATTTTTTGAACTATTATAAATTTTTTAGAATTTCTCTTTTAAACGATTCAAAATCATCATTTAAGATCAAACTATTTCTCATATTATGATAATAATTTTATAATGAATCAAAATCCACTTTCTGGAAAAAAATAATTCTACATGTCATTATACTACCTTTTAGACACTTCCAGATCAACTCATAGCTTCAAGTTTTCATCACTCATATTTCATAATTTGATATGATGATTTTGATAAGATAATTGAGAAGTGGTTACTTATTTTTATTAAAATATTTTAACTGACTTATTTATTTCAAAACAATTTACAATCAAATATTCATTAAAATAAATAGATAAAGTAGAAGGATTGCCTTTCAACATTTTGTAAGAATAATTTTATTCTGAGCATGAAGAGATTGAATGTTTCCTCTTAGAGTGTCTGATTATTAGAAACTATTGAACAAATATTTTTAAGAATATGATTTAAATATATAAAATTATTTAGAAGAATATAAATGTTAGGTTAGGATATTTTAGACTATATTTCATTTTATTTAGATAATAATATAGATTAATCATTACATACTATGTAAGAAGAGTATTATTATTTTTATAAAAAAATATTCACTTTTGAACATGAGATATAATGATTTTATAAAATAATTCTTTTTAATACTAAATATAAAATTTTTAAATGATTTTTAATTTTTTTGTTTAAATTATATTTGAGAATATTTGATAAAAAATTATTTAATGCACTATATGTAAATAATAATTTTAAAAATATATTTCCTAATTAAGTAACGTTAGTATTGATGACTTTTTTGAAAATTAAATAATTTAGAGTTTTCACTACTTTTGTAGATACATTAACATATATCCATTTAACAATCACATAATGTTTTATCAATTTAGAATTGTGGTTTAATCCTACAACATAAAACAAAAATAATTTTTGGTACCCATATACTTTTGTGTGCAACGATGTTTGAATTAAATTTAAAGGTAATCGAACATGTTTATTTTTGGTAGTTATTTAACTATTAAATATACAATAATTTTTAACATTACACATTTTTTTTAAAAAAAATAATACTTTTTATTAAATAATATTTTCATAAAGACCATTAATACCACAATAAAAACATTTAAAATGGCAATGTTTTCTATTTAAAATGGGAACATTGTAATTCTTATATATTTTTGGTCATTCACCATAAATTCATATTCCAAATTTTTCAAATGGTTTTTTAATTTTATGAAGGATTTTATTTATGTATTTTTATCCTATTAACATCACACTAGAGTCTTGTTTTAAATAAATAATCTCAGACAATTGTTCTCATAATTTTAATTTTATGTAGATCACATAATTTAACAGAGTTATATTTTAAATCTAAAATATGTTTTGAAAAATTTTCATTATATAAATGAACAATATCATAATATTTATTTTTTATGATTTTTCTTTATTGATTCATATTTTTCTTGTAACATAAAACAATATTTTTTCAATGCATCATCTGATAATATTTCACTACTAGAGTTTTGAGAGTAAGAATATTGTACCACATCATCTGTATGATCCAATAGACCAACAATTAACTTTTTATGTTCAAAATTATACTTTGAAGAAGATTAATTATATATAAATAGAATAAATAATACATTTTTCATTCATAATTTTCCTTCCATTTATTTTATATTTTCATCTAATACACACTTTTAATGAAGGAATTTATTTCCTTTGTTGGACCATTTTCTATGAAATAAGAACCTCTATTTTCATCAGTCCATTTCTTATTTTTGATACATCTTCTCAACATTTAGAGAATAATTTAATAGATCCTTATCAAAATCATTGTAATTTGAATTAGATGAATTATTCATAGTCATTTTGAGAGCATATTCATTCTATTTAACAGGATTTTTATCTTGAGCATGTATCTTATATTCATACAACAATAGAGTTCTAATAAAATCCTTTAAATAAAAATATCATATAGGTGTATATTAATGTATTTTTCTATATATTAAATTACACCTCAGGGTTATTACTCATTGTACTTTTAATAATTTTATAGATTGTGAAATTGGATTTTCCATAGGAGAAACATGATTGACTATTTTGGTCAAATGACCATTCATTTGGATGATGGTTTTATCCTCAGTGATTCTGAATGTATTAAAATATAATTTCATAAAAGTGTACAATAATTTTATGATGTTGTTAGTTCATTCCTAGGATATAAAAATAGTCATTGACATCTCATATGTAGTTGTACATTGAAATACTCAATGGAATTCATCAATTACAAACAACACAAAATATAATTCATAGCTTTAGAATTCATATCATATTCTATTTCTTGATCACTACTCTAATTTTCAAGATCTCCCATTGGGATTTCATAATGTATAACTACCATCATGTAAACCATTAATCTAAAATTTTTCATTTATATGATAATATATATTTTCTAGCAACCACAATTATGTATATTAAAATATAGATCACACATCTTAGTCATACCTTATATTGAATCATCCATTTTAAGATATCATTGTATGAATCTTTAACTCAGGCATATCATTTCCAGAAAATAAAAGAAAATTTAAATATCACATAGTGGATGTCAAATAGATCAAATAGAATATTCACAAAAAATTAATTAGAGAATAAAGGAACATCCATTGAGGTCAATAGTAGATATTAAAAATAAAAATTCATGAAGAAAACATACCCTTAGATACATGCATTTGATACCTATTATTAGGTTGGGATGGTGATGATGAATATAAAGAAACAAGAGGGGTGAATTGTGTACTTCAAAAACATTAAAAAAATTATAATTTCTTTCTTGTTTAGTAGATATCCTTTCTTTTTATCTCAAATATGAGCTAGAAACCAATATAAATAATGGAAATGAACATAACGATTAATTGTGGTTCAAGGTAAAAATATACACTAGTCCACTCCACCAATGATCAACTCCACATGATTTAATGTTTTCTATATGTCCTATTCTTCCAAGACCATTAATCCAAAACTGAGTTCAGGTAGATGAAAATTTTATAATTAGGCTAAAAAAATATTTCTTGTTATTTTATAATAAACAATTTATCCAATGCTTAATTCATGAGTTTAAACCTAATACATACTGACTCAAAGAAGTATAAACTCTACCAAATCAATATATATTGACTATTTTGAAGATATTTGTTTCAATTCTTAGTTACAGTTACAACTAACAGATGTATTCAAATTTTCAATATGGTACAACAACAAATATATCTTCAACTTCATGTAAGATTTATTATAGAAAGTAAAGAAAAAACTAGATAGATGTTTAAACATGAATTTCTCCAAAGTTTATCTCTAAAAATTGACTTATAAATTTTTCAAATGAATATGCAATGATATGGTTAAGTAGAAATGACAACAATAATAATATAAACAACAAAAACAACGAGACGACATATCAAAGCATGTCTGTTTCCAAAGTGTATCTATGATGAAAGATTATGTATTTAATTACATATATATATTAAAATATATTTATCTATGAGTAACATCTAAATATTTATGTTTTGGGTTGAGTATCTCGATGTAAAAACTCCTATAATAATGGAGACTAAATCTTGAATATTTGAATTCAAAAATATTCAAGAGATTTGTAATTTCCCATATGAATAGTCATGATTACTATGTTGAATAGGTGTAATTTCTCGATCATAACGAGCATTTGAATTAGTCCAAAAAGATATTTGAAAAAATCATTAAATTTATGAAGACCGTTTCATCAAACATTTATAATATCACATATTTAAAAACCTTGTTGTTGAATAGTCAAATGCAGGGTTTCTTCATGTAGTAAGAAAAAGAAAAATATATGATTTAACAATGTGGGGTAGTTCCCAAAATCAGGGTTGAAATTCCATATATTTTTTTCTTTATACATTGGTTTTCTTATGAATGTTGGGTTTTTGAACCATATATTCCTGATAGCATAGGGTTTCGAATCCATACACATTGTTCTGTACATAGGTTTTACTCGACGTGTTTTTCTTACATAAGTTGGGTATAAACTGTGCTTCCAGAATATATTAAAATACATTCCGGTCAAAATGATGCATATTATTTATTGATCAATAACATGAACATTATTATAGAATAAATATTTTAAAAAATAATAAATTCCATTAATTCACATGAACTTAAATTCAATACTTTAAATATTTTGGTTGTTTTTCAGCATCAAATCCAAAAATAAATTAAGGAAATTTTTGAGTAAAAACAAGCTCATCACCTAATTCAAGGATCATATTCCACATATCCAATAAAACTAAAACACACCACCACACCATGAGTCCAAGGAAAATAGAGTAATATTCCAGGTCTCCCCATCATTTACAATTCAACTAATTGGTTAGAAAAACTGGACGATATACACTTATGATATAACTCCTGAGGAACTAAAATCTCACAAAAACCTAGGGAAATAAAACCTTCTTCCAACCATAATAAACGATCCATTAAAACCTTATGAAATCACAAAAATAATTCAAACCCATAAAAACGTTTAAATATCTTAAAAATAATTTCATAAAAAATTTATTAGATCCACCAAATCACCTTTAACCAAAAAAAATCAAGTTCAGAAAACCAAACAAGCCTTAATAATGAGGGACATAAGTGAAACCTCAATTTAAAAGGAAAGATAATATTTCCTTTATTATACCATTTATAAGAAACCCCCACTAAACATAAAAAAAATATGTTACTTCTAACACCATCTAGTTCTTGATCTAAACCAGTGCATCAAAAGTCATAGTCACATGAAAAAGTACCCAGGACATTCTTGTGGTCAACCACCCATATTAGGTATGATTATATGACAATTACCCACCAAATAAATCTATACTAACCCTTAATGTTTTTATCCATTAATATGAATCATCTCAGAAAATGACCAAATAAATTCTAACAAGAAACATCCAACAAAAACTACCATAAAATAAATTATTATATTCCAACCCACTACAAGAACATAAATCACACCCAAAAAATTTTTCACCTAATAAATCCTCTAATAATATATCATAGAATACCATTAATGATTATTTAAATGACAAAACAAAATTTAGGTCCTTGAATATTTTAGTGAAAAGGGGTTTAATGGATACTAGAGACCCCCATGAGAAGCACAAAAGTGGTATCTCATTCACACGATGTACAATAAGGTCTTGAGAATATTTACCCTCCCAAACATCCTTTCTGGACTTGTCTATCATCTTCTCCTCAAATGATGGGTTACCTACATCCCCACTTGGTGGAATAAAGGCCATACCCATCCATTTTTCATAGACTTATTAACATCCACTTGCATGGCCTTCTCTATTATCTTGTCAAATGTTTCTAGGATATAACTAAGAATAGAGATATAATGTAAGGGAAGAAACCACTTTAAAATAAAAAAATTCAATAGAAGTCATTTATGAGTATCTCGGGAATATAAAACACAAACATGGATACATGATTAACATCCTTTTTCAACATTTTTTCACCATAATTTGAGATCACATACTAAAGATATTTATCAACTCTAATTCCCTTATAATAGATCCACCAAATGAATGTTTTATAGAAAATGGCCCAATACATATCCGTGTACCATAGATAATGGAACAAAAACTCTTACTATTATCAAAATCATCTTTAAAACCCCCTACAAATCTCAGTCTTAATTCTTTAAGAGTGATGTGATAATCTATGTTTACCTCAATCCATTTTAGTAACACCAATGCTTTAACTAAACCACGATTCCCATAAACAGAAGCTATAAATTTTTTAATATTTTATTGTTAATGTTCACAAAAATAAATCATTTAGATTAAACCACTCCATTTAATGTTTGGTAAATGTTTAGAACTGGAAGGATATATCTAAACAATCATAGGATTCACCTAGCTAAACAACCATGATTAAAAGCCTCCATGTTACTATCCTATATTTTTTGGAGTGAATTATATAAATAACATAAGAAATAAAATAAAAAATTATATGTCTCAAAAACGCCCAAATAATAGTCCTTTATTAATCATGGAACTATTAAAATCAAATATACTATTCAAGGAAAACATCTTAAATCAAGAATCATTTACCCATTTCTTCGAAATAATTAACACATGATAAAGAATTAAAACCCCTTCATACTGTGTCAAGCATTTCAATAACAAACCTCTTCATATGAAAATATCAAAAAATTGAAAAATGACCCACTCCATTGATTTTTTTAGAATTTAATCCCTATTATACCCTTTAAAACATTTTATATTAAATTGTTCCATATAAGACATTAAATCTAATGTCCTATATTTTTTTAAAATTTTCCCCACAAACCCTAATAAAATAATACTTTTCAAAAATAATCATATAATATATTTGAAAAAATTATTTCAAAAAACCAATTCAATGATTTATTAAATTATATTTTATGAATATTATACTTTTCAAACAATCCAAAATTATTTTCACTAAAACCATTTAAATAGGGAACATAAAAAAGTCTAATCAGAATCTCATTCAACCATACAATCATTGTTTATGTTTTCAATAAATGAATTATCCAAGACAATATATGAATAATGAGGCCTAAATAAGAAATCTAAAAGTGATACGTAACTTCACTTTACTCGGTCACATGGTTTAATGGTCCATTTTCCAATCATGAAATAGTTTCTACAGTATGTATGAAATAATGTTCTTCATCTCTATAAGGGTTTTTAGGCTTTTCACCCCAACCATGATCCCATATTATTCTAAATTTTCACCCCAAACATCCAAGAACAATCCCCAGTAAACACTTATAATGGTAATGTGGATCAAAATACCATAGTCTCAGTTAATAAGAAGAATAAAAATGAAAAACAATCTCAAATACCCATAGAATATTAGGTATCAATGATACAAAGTGCTCACAAGTCTCTCCCTATATCAACTTATTATGTTATGATGGTTATATTCACATTTCTACTAAAGCGTAAAATAACAAGATGAAACTCTAAAACCTAAGAACTTCCATGAACCTAGACTATGGTACCACATGTAAAGAACTGTCCTAGATGTACATATAAACCAACCCATGGATTTACCCATTACTAGGATGGATAGATGTTTATGATTCTCCGTAACCATTAGTTATTTCATTGGAATCACAAAACAATACACTGGGAATTATCTTACCCTCATATAATAAATTAATAGTCCCCGATTGTCAAAAACAAACATGCATCCCACTTATCACATAAGTAATGAATAATGAGTATGGTGTAATCTATTAATGTATTGAGACTAATGTAAATATAAATACAAAAATAACCTAATGATTAAACAAAAACATAACTATGGTACCTTTTTGAGAAACCTTAGGTTTCTCATCATGTCCCTAATGACATTTAGTAGACCATGAAATGAAAAATAATCAAAAGATGATTCCTTGAACATATTTACATCTTGAAGCTACACACAGAAAAAAAGTGTGTAAATAAGGTGTGAGTGAAGATAACTAATAAAATATCTCCAAAGAGTCATTGTAGTTCATTATTATAAATTAGTTTTAATTCTATATTTTGAAATACCAAAAATAAAATAATATCTTCCTATATTGAACCAATAACTAAAAAGAATCAATGATGCCCATTTTAAGAATCAAAATAACATTATCATTTTAAATCATAACCAATTTCATTTAATATAAATCCTTAACAGAACCATAAAAAAAATTCATACATTTTTTGAAAATTAATGAAGGAATTTCCTTTCCATTAATTTTTTTCCTAACCATAGTTTTAATTTTTTTTAAATAGTTACCCACCTTTAGGAAATATATTCATGCCCCAAAATTGAAAAAAAAATTAAAAACAATAAGAGAATAAAAAATTACATAAATAGTTGAATTAGTAATGCAATTTTAACGGAATAAAATGATAAAAAAATCCCAATTATTATAACACCTATCAAAGAGCAGTGTTATGGGATACAGTCGAGGATCTAACTATAATGATTGTAGACACAATAATTCGATTTTTAAGGACTATATGTGTCTCCTAATAAGATATCCGATTAAATATATCTATGAGGGGATATTATAAACCTATCGATACAAGACCCTTATGAGGGGGAATTCCTCTTAGGGACCTATCCAGCATTTACACACCAGGATAGTGAAACCCACACTCATAAATTCTATTAGTACCCAAGGTTATTATTGCAGCAATTTAGTAGAGGTGAAAAATCATCCTAGAATAAAATGAATGAATATATTATAAGTAATATAATTCAACTGTCATATAACTCCATCTTACTAAAAAACCCTTTATTCAATGTTGAAACACGACATGATTTGGAGAATCAAATTAATGAATTATAGAAACATGTAAATTAGAAACATAATGTCTTCACATGTGATATAATACTATCATTCAAAAGTATCAAACATTCTTTTATTGTTGAATCTAGCATCATAATTTTTATCCCTTTTATACTTAAAAAACTAAAATTAAAAAAAAAATACTTTAATAATATTCTAAAACCATTCACACCATTTTTATATGAGGATTAAAATTATCAGACACCTATTTCAAATAATCATTTTCTGTTTATTAATTAATCTATTATTCCTAGCCTAACATTCATGGAAACCATCTAGATTCACCTTAATAATGTCACAAATATCACTAATTTTTGTAAAAATGACTCTAAAAAATAATGTATCCAATTAATTAAAAAATAATATAAGAACATAGAATCCCCTAACTCAAAATAAATTTAAATTAGTTTTAAATTTTTACCTTTAATAGTGGATAATAAAACAAATAAATAATCTTCCTGTAAAATCCATAAAAACATATTTTATAATAAACTGAAACCCCTAAATCAACAAATAATAAGTATGGTTAGTGGGAGGAACAGATAACTAAAGGTAATGGAAGAGAGTTGGATATAAAATAAAAATTGGGATAAATAGTGGATATTTCCATCTAAAATAATATTAAATCGAGATATGTATTGTAATAATCAACAGGTAGAGGGGAATAAAACTCCCCTTGAGATCTTGGATAATATCCGATCATTAGTGAGGGAGAGGAAGTATAAAAAACTAATAGAAATCAATATTTATATTGTTGGAAAATATGAAATTATAAAATATTCATAGAATTCAATGTTTTTCTGCATAGTTTTCCAAATCATGTGCACACTGTTCAATATACAGTATCTCATAAACCAATTTATACATAGTATAGGATAAAAAATTTCCCATAACAATTAATAAAATGAGTGGTAATCCCTTAGTCAAAAATCAAGTTATATGGTCTACATGAAGTCCCATATGGTTTGAATTACCATATAATGATCATAAAAATCCAAACTATCAAGTATGTGACCCATATTCACAGTTCCCATATGGTTACATTTAATCGTTTAAGATATCCATTCTACCCAAAATGAGGTTTTTGAATTTAAATTTAAGATGAAAAAAATACATAGACAAAAATTAATTCAAAATAATATAAAATAAAAAAACAAACATTAATAGTAACATGGGATTGGTAAAAGGAATACACTTCACTGTCTCTTAGATAAGATGCAGTTTAATTATCATTCCACATATGAATGTACTCCTAAAATATGTACGATTACTAAAGTTACATATTATTTTACAAAGCAAATTTAATATCCTATACTTACCTTTTATAAGAATCATTTAGAATGATTTATCATTCATTATAATAAATAAATTAATGATATTTTTATGTTTTTTAGATAAATTTTCAGTTGTAGAAAATATACCGGTGATAACATTTATAATTTAACTCTTATTCATGATATAATTAGTGTTTTTCATTACTTTATTTTAAAGAGGTGATGGATTCATTACATTCAATCTTTGTAAAAAAATTAATTGATTTTTACATTTCATATTTTCTTGTATATTTTTATTGAATATATGAAAATCTAGTTTGACATTACCCAGATTCATGAATTCATAGAAAGTGAATTTACCATTAATAAAATGTTCTTCCTTTATAACTTGTCAAAATGATTAATTTTTCATAAAAACTTGTTTATTGTCATTTCCATTTTATATTATTAGGTATCACTCATTGAAAACAAATTATTAAATTTATTGAAAATGAATTTATTTCTTTTTATTACCCACCATGGATTAATTTTACACCATTAAATTATATTCTTATCATTATTAAAATGATTAATTAATTAAAAATGTATGTTTAGTATTATAGGAATATTTTTTGAGCTTAATATAAAATTAAAATAACTTATAAATAAATATTATCTAGTTAACGGTGAAAATTAAAAACTCTCCAAATAAAAGAATAAATTTATCATGAATATAAAATATAAATACATAGTAGATCATTTTAATTATTTATAATGGATATTATATGTTATTTCTCAAAAAAACCAATGTTTAAGAGTATTCAAATAAAATGATTAAATGAAAATTTTATGAGAAGAACTATCTTGTAATTGGTTTCACTAGCACAAAAATTATTAAAAAATAATAATATTTAAGAAAATAACAACATAGTATAAATTGATTAATTATTAAGATAAAATTTAGTATCTAATATATGACTGAAATTATAAAAAGGAATAATATATTGAATTAATAATTATTTAAATCTTTTCAATATTTTATTGAAATTCCCTAACATTAATAAAATCAGAGTTTAATAATATCTTCAAGATAACATTAGTGGAACCAAATTAATTTAAGTACCAAAATATTTAGCATCATGACTATTTCAAAAATATATATAAAATCCGATAGAGGAATATGGTTCGTTGAAAATAGATATTGAGGAATATGTGTAGTGACTAATCTAAGATTAACCACTAAAAAACATGATGGTGGATATGTCACTTTTAGTGATAACTCTGGAAGAAATATCACCATCCTAACTAAAATAGATTTTATTAAAATCATTGTTAATAAAAACTTGTTATATGTTCATGTCTTAAATCATAATTTAATAATGATCATTCAATTTTGTAATTATTATTCTATAGTTTCTATTAAGAATGTCATTTTAAAAGTTTTTGATTTGAAGGGTAAACTTCTATTTCATGAATTATATTTTCATATTTTTTATGTTATGTATCTAAAATACAATTCTATGAAAAATTTATAATATTTTAGTTAAAAAATTGTGATTCATTTCTATGACAATGTATCCTTGGTAATTTTAGTACACACACTGTTAAAGTTCAACCGATTTATAATTTTTCATTATATTACTAAATTGTGTTTCTAAATAGACATTTTTATGATCCTTTACATCTTATTAAAAAATAAAACTATTCCACTGAATATAATTGGGGGTATATCAACATTAATGGATATTAAGTTAGTCCCCTTCAATATATTTTGTCCAACTGAACTGCAATGTATAATAAGTAATGTTTTTTTATAAATATATATTATTATACAATATTTACTTGGGTTTACTGGTTGGGAAATAGAAATAAGGCATGATTTTTTTTATTAAATTTATAAAGAAGATAGATAGTGAAAGGGTTATAGGATCTTATCAATTCATTATCATCATAGAGTTTAGTTCAAAAATAAATACATTATGTTACTCTATATTTAAAATATTTATAATCATTATTTTCTCCCTATAACTCCTACAAAATGGGATTCTAAAATAGCGGAATTTGGCTCTATAAAAGAACACTATAACTCAAATGAATGAATTCAAAATCCCTCAAAACATTTTGGATGAGATGGTCAATAAAAAGTGTTATAATCCTTATGTTTTCCTTGTAATAACCTTTATTAAGAAGACCTAATATAAACATTGATAATGAATGATACCAAAATATGGTTCTTTTGAAGTGTTTCTTATATAAGTGATTTATTATTAAAACCAAATATAACTTAAAAACCTTTGGTAATGTAAGAAATCAAAATATATTTATTTTAAAGTGTGTTTATATAACCGATTTATTCATAATACCAAAATTACAGAACAAAAATTTGTAAGTTAAGAAACCTATAGTTTCAAATATTCAAGTGTATATATGAAAATGATTTAAAGTGTTTTTCATAGATACTCTAACATAAATAATTATAAAAAATAATTTAATAATTTGAATAAAACCTTGGTGGACTCAATTAAAGTTAAATGTTATGATAATTTACCTAAACAATGACCACACATTTATTCTATTTAAGAGGACATAAAAAATAATATTCATTATTCTTCCACCAATTTCAAAAGATGTTATATTTATGAAAGAATCAACCTTAACTTCATTTCAAATGGTATGAGATAAATCTAAAGAAAAAACCATAGAAAATTTCATTAGTGACTTTTATGTCAGTACTAGAACTAGATGGTTGGAATTAAATGATTTTTGAAATAAAGATTTCGTGTCACCCCTAGTGACCCAAAATTCAAATAATTCCATTAATAATGCAAAGGGACACATTCCCAAAATGATTAACAATAAAAAATTTATTAGAAATGATATTTGGATTATTTTTAAAAATATCAATGATTTAAAATCTATTAATAAAAATTATTTTTTAAAAAATAAACTATATGATAAAAGAAAAAATAATTAGAACTAAATTTATAAAATAAAAAGGGGCAATAATTTAGAAAGAGGACTTTATTATATTGAATCCTTTACACCCATTGAATGGATTGAATCTATGAAAATATTTCTTCAATTTACAGATCAACTTAATTGTATAACTTTTATAATGTTTATTTATAGTTATTTACTAAATTTTTTTTTAATGAAATATTATTTGATCATTGGTATAAATTAAATCATTTATGATAGTGTGATAAAATAGATTAAAAAATGGGAGATTTAAAAAATAATTTTCACTTATCTTTTAGGACAGTTATTATGAAAATTTTGTGAATGAAGTTTTTTATATCAGTTTAAAAATTTATTGATGTAAAAAAATCACTAATTCCCATTTTGAAATAACGACATAATTTATTTCAGGTTCCATTATATTATGAGTCACTAATTATTTTACACCTATTCAAACTACCACATTTTTCTCATGAACCCCAGTTCAGGATCTTTTATCTCATTATTAACCATAGTAAAAACCTCATATATTTCAATGCTACCATTTTTCCATCACCGTTATAATATAATTCCCATTGGTTGATATTTTAACACCCCGATATTTTAAAACTTTATTCAATAGCATGTTAAGTATGAAATACCGATATAAAACAACAAATAAAATATATATCTGTTATAACCTAGATGATAAATTAGAGTACTTGAATATTACTAACTACATTAATATATCTATATATATATATATATATTTAAATATATTACTAAAAAATAATTTATCGACAAATTTATGGAAAGAAAATAACCTATTTTTTAGTAATATAATTTTATTTTTTAAAAATATGTTTTCTTAAAAAAGATTTTTTATTGATTTATGTTTTGAAGTATAATAATTATTTTTAGAAAATTTCAGAAAATTTATTTTGTAATTTAAAATTAATTTTTTGAATCATAATATGAATTTTAAATTAGTGTTATATTTTGGAATTTTCCAGAAAATATTTATTTTCATTGAATAATGTGAAATACTTATTGTTATAAAAAAAGTCATTCATTTTAAATAAATTAAGTAATTTGAATGTTCTATTATGTTTTTAATATGATATAAAAAATAATACTTATTTTTAAATTATATTTATTAAAATTATAAATTATTAATAATATTTATATTGGATTTTAATATTATTATTTTTTTCCAGAAACATGGTTTTTTTCTGAAAACTATTCTAAAATGGATAATGTTTTTCCATTTTATCTAATTATTATAAAACCTAATGTGAATTTTTTTTAAAGGAAATATATATATTATATGTCAATAAATATTTATTTATATTCATACAATTATTTTTATAATCCATTGAGTTAATATAAAATAATATTTTTCTTGAGAAACAATCTTCTTGAAAACCCACTTTTTCATGGCGTCCATGAGTTTTGTTTTAAATTAAAAGTTTCCACATATATTATTTAAATTTGATATAATGGATTAGATATTTAAAACATTAATAATTTATATCATCTAAGATGGTCAACATAATAATTTATTATAATGAATAGTGAAAGTAGTAAAAACTAATACACAATGTTATGGGAAAGTGCATTTACTAGTGGATTAAGCCATAATGATAATGGTTAAAATGACTTAAAAAATTTATAAAATCTATTTTATAGGAATATTTAGACCTTATAAAAACTAATTTTCAATAATGATCCATTATACTAGTTTAACATTTGAAAAAATTGGAAATCCTTTTTTGTTTCAAAAATTTCAAGTGTGTCACTGAACTCACTATTAAAAGGCCACCCCTTTCCTCCCCACATATGAACTTTAAAGACGATTATATCAAATAGTGACTAACTAAATATCTTATAAAACTCCATTAAAAAATTATAACCCTTTTTTTGATCTGAAATCCATCTTAAGAAGGCTTTTAGAGCTTTCATATGGAATTTTTTTTTTAAATAAAGAGTGTCACACTTTACTATTCATTTTTTTATTATCTTTAAATGTCCTTAATGTATTATTTAATTATGATTATATAATAACAAATTTATAAAATATTTTGATATGTTTTTATGTTAATGTAATATCCAAAATACAGTTGTTATTTCATTAAATTGGGTATGAAATCATCTTTGTATATATAATAGACTGCCAGATCTCGAACTGACATCATTCATTATCAATAATTTAATTTCAAGGCTTGTTTTAATAATATAATATATATATATATATATGATTGTTATATCATATTTACAATTACTTATTTTTTAAATCACATTTAACTTGTTAATTTTTATTTTTTGGGGGATATGATAACATTGCTCGTGTGTACGGCAGACTACCACCTCTCGAAGTGATCCGATTCATTTTTTCACTATATATTTACATAGGAGATAAAAAGAATTAAGTTATTAAATATATTTTATATACATGAAATCATAATTAATGTAATGAAATATTTTTCATTCTGAAAGTATAATTTTTTTTCTTATAATAAAAATGATAACTTCATTCGTGTACGTCTGGACTATCATCTTAATGAAGTGGTGAGACTCATTTTTCAAAACTAAATCTACTGGATGTTATATATTTGTTTCCTAAAAAATGGTATATATTATATTATTATCATTCTATAATGTTATGATAACACAAACCTTCTTTCAATAATTATTATTTAAAAATAGAAACAATACTCATGCGTACGTATGACCTACCATCTCTATGATTGTAACATACATAATTTTTTATAAACATATTTCATGATTGTTATTAAAAGTTTAATTTATATATGTATATTATAAATATATAATGATAATTATTATATATATTTTGAAACAAAATCCATTTTGACCTGATTAACACACCGAAGTGATTTTGAAACAATGAATAGAACATCCTCAAAACATCAATTATGTACAAAATTGATTCTGTATTTAAATATGTCATCCCTATAAAAATAAAATAAATTATTCAAATATATTCTATAAAACCCCTAATTGTTTTTTAATAAATAATTTAATTTAATTATTCTTATTATACAAGAGTTAATTTAAATACAAGGAAATTCATGACTCATGTTTTGGGTTTCTTATCTCACTTTTTGTTGCTATGAGACCATATTTTATATTCACAAATTACTTATTTTTATGGTGAATATACATTCACTTTTATTTATAATATTTTAAATCCTTTATATGTTATGGTATTTAATGTTTCAATTTGAATTATTACATCCATGGTGGTTGGAATTTAATTTTACCAAGTGGGAGGAAATTTTATTTCAAAATTTTTTATTGGGTTATATTACGTATACATTATATTTCATATAATATGATTATGTGATTAATTAATTTTTTATATAATTTTTATTTCAACTTTTTTTATTAGTATTTACTAATGATACACACACTTTTTTTATTGATTAATTCTTGATTTCTATTGATTGATTAAAGTGAAGTCTATTCATCTCAAATTATCTTTCTTTGTAGACATATGTTTATTAAATGCACCTATATTCATTTTTAAGGTGTATATACTGACTTTTTACTTGTTATATCATGGAACTCATTATTTTCAAAATATTTAATGTATAATTTGATATTAGTATTTTAATGGGATTTGGATTGAAGAATCACTAAATTGGAAAAGGATTTATGATACAATCTCTATTATTTTGGGGTTGTTTTGGATCAATGTTCTTTTGGAGGAAATATTTTAATATTATTTTATTTAACAACATATATTTTATTCTACTATTGTTATTAATGTGGTTCATGGGTTTAAATTCAATTTTGTCCCATATTTATTAAATAATCATTAATAAATTGGTCTTTAGGTGATATTTCTCAAGTATTTTCTGTTGATTAGGTATCAAATTCTTCCATATCAATGCTTTCAAATATGTTTTCAAAAATTCTATTTTAAAAAAATAAACGATTTCAAAAATACATTTAACTTTACCTTTTACCTTAGACAAAATGGTTATAAAAGAAAATTTCTTAATATTTTTGAAATAGGTCAATCTTGACTCCCTTTTTCAAAAATGTTTTGAAATTAATGTTTATTTCTTAAAAATATAACATTAATGGATTTCCCATAAATCATGAAAAAAAATTTCCTTTAATTTTCATTTTTTTATTTTTCAATTTTAGAGAAAACTATTTTGGAAAAATATTTTCAATTTTTAGTCTTTTAAAAGTGCATTTCAAATGGAAATGTATTTTCATCAATATGTTTAATGATATTTTAATGTTATTTCTATTCATCTATCCCTAAACCGATTTTTTTACTTATTTTGAGTTGGGTAAAAAAAATTAATAATACCATATAATTCCATTAATGGATGGATTATGATTTTTTCAAATAGATTATTATAGAACACATTTCATTTCCTTGAGTAATTTTTTATCAAAGTGATTATTATGGATATATTTTCTTTTAAATGGTTTACGAATTTAGGAAAATATTAAGTGGTGTTTCTATGAGTTTATGATGTAATGAAATTCTATTCATGAATTGTATGTCAAAATTATTGACAATAATGGGTATTCCAAAATAATTCCTTGTGATCCCATTAGTTCTTATATGATAGGTGAGCCCATATAGCACTAAGTGATAAAATTATGTCTTATATTATGGATATTACCAAATAAAACTAGGTGATACTAATATAACTCATATGATGGGTGTGACTAGATAGAGCTGGGTGATCCTGATGTAGCTTATATAACAGGTGAACCCACATAATGCTCCAATACATTGGGTAATGATTACATTCTCTAGATAATAGTATGGGACGTTGACTAAATAATTATTCTAATTTTATGTATTCAATTTGGGTTCTATGATGATGATTTTCAATGGTATATATACCTTTTCATTATTCTTTCTATATTTATTATTGATTCATTTAATCAAGATTGATATCACCTGTATCATGATTATTATTTATAATGACTCATTCATTTCTGATAAACTTGTTCCATGTTTTCATGTTTTATGAACAATGTTTTTATGGGTATTAGTATGGTATGTTATTCCAATTCACTTTTATTATGTCATAATACCCTTATTGTCCTCTAATAATTACCGATGATAATAAATTATCAATGAATATGTTTATCCTTATATAGTATTTTAGGTAAAACTTCTTATGTTTTCTTTTTACCAGGATATCAAGAATAAAATAAATGAATAATTTATATAAGGGTTTCATATAGATGATGATAATGACTTAATGTGAAATAAGAAAATTTGTGTTAAATGGGAGAAATTATCATTTAAAGACATGATTATTATTATGTATGAATTTATCCTAATTATCTAGAACTATAATCCTAAAATTTTCTTGTATATTTAAGGGATAAAATATTTTATTTTTATGTAGTATGTTTTTATGGTGATAATTGGGTCACCTTTATTTGTATTAAATCAAGAAATTAAAAATATTTTTTTACCATTAGATCCAGCAGTACGGTTTTAGGGATGTTATAGTTTGTATTAGAAAATGGATTACATAACATTGTATATTAGGATGTATTTATGTGTGGTTATGTTATGATATATGGATACCATCATAGGTATATAATATTATGTTTGGTCATAAGATCAATGTCTTTCATAGCTATATTGAGGTGATAAGTTATGAGATATTAATGTGATTAATGACACGTTTAGAGACATTTATTGGGTTTAATTAGATGTAAATCATGGGTTTAATGTGAATTATTAATTTACATTTCGTGGGAATAAAATTAGATATTTAAAAGTTTCAGGGCTTATAAAATAATTTATATTGCGGAAATTATAGTAACATAAGATTTATCGTATAGATAACTGTGGGATTTAAAAGTGAATTGCTGACTATGTAATTAATGTTATTTTAAAATTAGGTTTGTATTTTTGGGAATATAAGATAAATTATATGATAAAAAATTTTATGTTAAAACACACTTCAATATTGAGGATATTAAGTTTATTTCGGATGTAAGTTATTATATTAATGGAATTATTTAATTTAAACATTGGGTATTACTATCCAATTATAGAGATTAATATATTATTTAATCATATGATTGTTTATTCATTTTGGGTAATATCTTAACATGTGATATTTTTTTGTATAATGTAGAAAAAAATGTGGAAAATATTATTATACATTAGATATTATGCAAGCCAATAAAACTAGATTTTAGTGTTCTAGGAATAAAAAATTCATCGTAAATACTCATCATTAGGAGAAAAAGATGAGATTTTGGGGAAAATTGTTAAAAGGTTGAATTTTTTCCCATTACGAATATTACATTATTCTTCGAGTTTATATAGAAAATTAAATTAACTACCATAGTACAATGATAATGAAATAAAATGTTATCCAATTACCATCATTTCTGAAGTCATTAATGATATTTTTCTTAGCTCTTTGGTTTATGGGTTATAGTTGTTCAATTTACCTTGATAATTGAATTTCTTGTTATCAGTGATTTGAATAAATATATATCATTATCTATAATCTAACATTCTACAACATTTCAAAATATTAACTTCCCACCTATGTTCTCCAATTTGGAATCCTAGAATGTGTTATTCTAGATGTCATTTGTATTTCTTTTTCAGTCATATAATGTGGATGTTTTATTAACCATTTTTTTGGAGCGAGACTTAATAGAATATACATTGAAATTGAAAAGATTTAATTATAGATATAATGTTAAAATTTTGAGGAAAATATTACTTAAATGTGGGGATGTAACAACTTGAAATTTTAAAACAATGGGTGATAGCGTGTTTAACACGCAATATGGGGCATAGAAGACACAAATAATATATAAAATTTTTATAATAACTTATAAATTATATAGTAGGAATAATATTAAATTCATTATGATATATATATATATATTAATAAATTACTTAAGAAATATAAATTATTGATAAATTCTTATGAAATAATCAATCAGTTTTTTTTGTAAATTAATTCTGTTATTTAAAGATATGTTATCAATAAAAATGATTCTTTTGAGAAAATAATATAATTAGATTTTAATAATTTTTTAAACTAAATTTTATTAAATAAAATTCAAATTTTAAATCATAATATCAAAATTAAATGAGAGTGGAATTTTGGGATTTCTCAAAAAAAAAATTATTTTAACATATTTATATTTATAGAGTTATTATATCACATATATCTTCTCACATTAAATTTCAAGGGGGATATGATAATGCCACTCTTGTGTATGGAGTACTACCACATCATGAAGTGATGTGATTTGTTTTTTCACTAACGAGTTACATAGAAATAAATAATTATAATATAAATAATAATTTATTATATAAATTAACAAATATTTATATTAAATTCTTAATTATCATTCTAATTGGATTATATATCATTATATTCCTTATTGTAAAAAATGATAGTATCATTCATGTATATGTGCACTACCACCTCTATGAAGCGATGTGACACTTTTTTCATCACAAAATCACATTAATGATAAATATATCTATGTTTATAGAAATTATTTGATATTTAATCCATTACAATCATTATAGAGTGATAAACTGATTCATACCTTTTTTCTATAATGATCACTGGAAAATGAAAACATTATGTAAGTGTATGAACTACCTACTGTCTCTAGGATCATAATATACATATTTTTTTTAAAACACTATAATGTTATTTCATTTAATATTATAATAAATTTATAATAATTATAATAATTTCATGATTCTTATTCCAAATATTTTAAAAAAATTACCCCTTTGATTCTATTTGACACATCAAAGACATTTTGAATCAATGAACATAACAACCTTAAAAAACCTGACGTGGAATTAACTGATTAATGATTTAAATATATCATCAATAATTAAATTAAAGTTTTTATGTATACATATTATATAGTATTTAAAGGGAATATAATAAAACCCTAGACTCGAGGTAAGGGTGTCTCATGTCCCCTTTTTATTTTTTGGATACATATGCTACATTCATTATATTTTTATATTGAGTGGTGTATATACATACCATTTTACTTGTAATATAATAAATCCTCACCACATCATGGTATTTTATGTCTAAATTTGAATTATTTCACCCAAGATGATTTTACATGAATGTTACCACGTGGTAAAGAAATTCATAACTCAATTTATTTTCCAATTAATTATATTAATTCTTCATTTCATTCGATATAATATGATTAAATATGAAATTAATTTTCTCTATATTGTGTTAAATTTATACATTTATACGTGTATTTATATTTCATACACACACTCGATTCATTAATTAATATAAAAATTCAATGATATGATCTTTATAAGTGTTATATCTCTCAAAATATCTTTCTTGATGACATATATTTATTATATTGACCATTATAAATCTTTTGAGGTGTATATACATCCGTTCGATATGATATATCAGGAAATTAATTTTGTTAATTATATTTATAGTATCATATCCAGTTATTCATTAATGGGTCTTATGATTGAATATTTAAATAAATTGGAAAGGCATTATGTTATAGTCTCGTTTATTACATGGATATTTATGTTCATGTTTGTTTTAGAAGAAAAAATGCTATATGATTTTATTATATAAAATATTTTTTATTCATATCTGGGTTTGAATGTGTTTCACATGTTTTATTTCCATTCCCACCTTTATTGATTGAATAATCACCAACAAATTCATTTATCGGTGATATCAATCTTTTATTTTCTTTTAGATCGGTTATGTTCCACTTTAATATCCTTGTTTTTTTGAAAATTTTATCAAAACATTATTTTTCTATAAATAAATTATTTTTTAAATTAAAATTTACTTGATATTTTAACTTATTTTAAAATATTTCAAAAGGTAGTTTCTTAATGTTTTCCCAATGGGACACTTTTAAATATTATTATTAAAATGTTTTTATTTTTTTCTATTGTTTATACATAATAATTGAAATCATTTTACTAAAATATTCTTTATTATATTCCTTGAATTTCCCTTTATATTTTTCTATTATTTTCATGTAATAATATTTTCACAATATTTTAGATTTTTTAAATTTATTTAAATGAAAATGTTATTTTCATAAATTTTTTTTATTAATGTACCATAAATGGTATTTAAATTCATCAATGTCAAAAACCAATTTTCATAATTTTTATAAATTGGGTATATTTTTGAAATATACCATCATTATTCTTTCAATGGACAGATTACTATTGGTTAAAGATATTGTTATGGAACCCATTTCTTTTCTATAGGATAATCTTGTTCCATAGAGATTGATATGGGACTAATTTCTTTTTGTTGTGATAATTTTTTTAGAAAGGAATGACTTTTTTTACTATGAGTTTTTGATTAAATGAATTATATATTCAATAATAATACAAAGAAATTATAGATGATCATGGGCGATCCCATATAGTGTAAGGTCATCCCTTTTTTATATATGATGGGTTTGACCAGATTGTTTCAAGTGAGGCCATTATATCTTATATTATGGGTGTACCTATGATTCACTAGGTAATCCTGATATTTCATTTATTTTCAGTGTACTTAGATTGTTATAGGTGATCCAGATAACTTATATGATGGGGCACCGTTATTGTTCTATAATTCATTGGGTAATGATTATGTTCTTTAGAGAATTATATTTGAAGTCATCTATATGTTTATTCTAATAGTAAGGGTTCTTTAATGGTTCTATGGTTATGGTGTCAAATGGTACCCATAAATTTTCAATACACATTCTATATTTATAAATGTTTCTTATGACCAAGATTGATATCACATAGATCATTGGTATAATTTCTAATGACTCCATCCATTGTTAATTCATTATTCAATGTTTTATTGATGGATTATCATGGTTTTGATGGTATGGGTATCTAATATTTTGATCATGAGCTTTTATTATGTCATCATCTTTTTATGATTGTATTATGCTCCATAATGACATTCAATTTTTAATGTTTTTTTACCATTATAGAGCATTTCAGTTCATACTTCTTATGTTTCCTTTTCCTTAGGTTATCAATAATGATATTTAATGAATTATGTATATAAATGATTAATATGGTTGATTATGATGAATCAATGTGATATATTAAAAGATGGGTTAAATGGGGGGAATTTTCATTTAAAGATATTGATATTGTTTATATAAGATTTTTTTTAATAATTCCATAAAAATCTAAAATTAAATGTTCCATGGGTATGTAAGTGATCAAATATTTCGTTATAATGTATTATGTTTGATCAATACAATTATATCAAATTCATTTCTATCAATTCCCTAAATTTAATGTTTTGGATTTTAGCACTAGATCCATGAGTGAATGTTTTGTGCTATTATATATATCATCTCCTCTGACATCTCTCCAAAATCTCATTGCGGTTTCTATTTATTATTTTGATTCTACATGCATCAAATGAATGATTAATTTTTATAAAATTGGTTTATTCTTGTTTTAACTTTAATTATATATGTAAACACTTCACTCTGGAATATCTTAACAATATTTTTATAGTTCTGGTCATTTGTTAATCTATGGTACTTTCAAAATGATGATTTCATGTTTCAATATTATGGTTTTATGAAATGAATATTTGATGAATTGATTTTATAAATAATTTTTATTTTCTTATTATTTTATTATAATATTTGTGTTTTCCATACATTTTTTTGAGTGTTTTGAAGGAATATTTGATTAAGGAGTTCTAATATGAATTACTAATAATATGTATTTAGAATATCATACTTATTTCATGATTGTACAGTGGTTTTTGAGTCATTCAAACATATACATAATTAGGTCACTAATTCAAGATAGAATGCATTATTGAATTTCCAATAAGGTTTATGTTTTAATTTTTAACATTATTTATTAAACCCACATATATTTTATAGGTCATGAATAATGTTGAACATTTTATTGATTTTAATATGTTATTTGTGTATATTTTAAATATCATGAATATTTCAAGCTTCTTAAAATGATTCATTTTATTTATTTTATCTTTTATATTATATGAAATATACATAAATATTTGATTTATTTTACTAAAATAAAATTACAATTATTAGAATATTATATAAATATTATTTTTATGGGATATTATTTTACTGATCCTATTGATTATTTTTTTGTGGCCACCCATGCATGTGAATTTTGGTATAAGTGTAGGAATCTTCCTAAATTATTTTTCATGTTTTGGAATCCCATTTTATCTTACTCTCTAATATTTTCCCCTTATATTAAGATATTTATTTATCTTCTTTAAGAAAATATATAGATATAATTATGGAATAACATAATAAATATATGGAATAATTATGTTTAATTTATTTTTGACATTTTAAAATCAATATTAATGTTTATATATAATTTTTTATAATTTTTTTTATAGGATGATAAATAAATATGTAAAATGCAATTTTTTATGAAATATTATATGTTTATTTTATATGGAAAATATTTTATGTTTTATATGGTTATTTTTAAAAGTAAATTTGAAATATAATTTGAAAATATAATAGATTATTTTCAATTCATGATATTTTTTATAGATAATGATGAGTCAAAAATAGATTACTCAACTATGAAAAAGATGATGAATATGAGGATAGTGTTGATGCATATTTTTGGAATATTATAATCGAAATGGCCCGAACAATGGAATTTTTTTAATCAATTATTGAAATTCTTAAATATGAAATTTTTTAAAAGTATAGAAATCAAATATCATTTAATTTTTCATTGCTCTAATATAAGTTATAGACCTTGGATTTTACATGGTGAAATTGGGAAGAATTAAAAATTTATTAATGGTGGTGATTTTCAAGTTATTATGTATGATCAAATTGAAAAAAATATTTTTAATATTAATGTCGATATTTTTGGAAAGAAAAAATAATTTAGAATCTACATGTTGATGATATAAATACATTGTATCTAGGTTGTAAAAAAGTTATGGTTTTATCGATGCTGTCATATTTGATTTACATGGAATGATTAAAATAGATGGACTGACATGCGTTTTATATATTTTCTACAGATATTGAAAGACATACCTCATAATGAGAATGATCATTTTATATTGAGAACAAAATGTTATGCTCATTGAATTTGTGGTATAAGAAGATACATGCCTGTCTTAATGAATGTTTTCTATATATGAAAGAATATGAAGATCTATTAGAGTGTCATAAAAATGGAACATGACTATATAAGTTGAATTACAGTTCATCAGATAATTTAACACTTATAAAGACTAGAAAAAATTAAATTTATTTTATTCCAATAATTCCTCGTATAAATGTTTATTTGAAAATAAAAAATAAGGAATAAATTTTTATATGTAATACAGATGAGAAGATATCAAATAGAAATTATTTTTATCTATATAATAATCCATAGTGGACGAAGTTTGATCAATAGTTTTCTATATTTGAATATAAATATAAAAATCTGAAACATAGACTATTCATTGATGAAATGAATCCATACAAAATACTTAGTAGAAAAAAATGTCATTGATTATTTTATTTGGAGTTTAGAACTAATATATTACATTTTTTATGAAGTGGAAATATATCATGTTGATTTTATGTATTTAGAGATAAAAACGAAAGAAGTGATATTTATGCCTTCTTCTCAAAATTATTTTATTATTTGAATCTTTTATGAGTGGAAGGTATCATAGTTTATTATTTATACAAAATACAAAATTTATAATTTTATGTAAAAATTATATTAATTATAATTGACATCCGAACATATATAAATTTTTCTAGATACATCGGTAATGCGTATATTTTATAATAATACACTTCATATTATTAACTACAACATGGGATAAAAATATAATACTATGTTCATAGAATGTTATTTTCTAGGGATCCACCATATCCATTATAAAAATTGAACTCTTCAAATCATATTAATTTTATATTTCTCCAAATTATTTTTCCATTGACCAGTATTTGGAGTGGGTGAATTAAATGTTGTCACATTCATAAACACACAAATATTTTGTATAGATAATATTATTTAGAAAAAATTATCAATATTTATTGAGCATCAAAAAATGAGATATAACGAGTTCATAAATAACATTTATTTCATGAATTAATTGTAGAATATCTATGAATGTTTAGTTAAATTAATGTTAAATATTAATGGAATGACTAAAGATTGGCTATATTCATGATTGGACTCACTCTATAGGGTAAAAAATTTGATGTTAAATAACTCTCCTAATGGTAGGTAAACATACCTACCAGTGGATTCTAATAAATTTTTCAAGAGGATAAAATTACTTTTTGTCACTGCCGTTATAATATCCAAGTACCATTGGGTTATTCCTCAACAAAAATTTTAATGCTAATAAAATATTTAATTTTGGAAGACATTAAATATCATGATTAAATAACTCCTATAAGTTTCATTATGTGAAATATTACCTATCCATCTTAAATTGATTATCATAATGTTATTTTATTTTTTCTAATTAATTTTTAAAAAATATATTAATCTAAAATCATTTATAAATTTTGGGAATGATTAATTTTCTATAATTGTTCAACTAGAATATAAATTTATTCTATATTGTTTTATGTCATGGTGTATTATATGATTAATTTAGTGAAAAAAAATATACTATTGGACATCTATATCTATTTGTAATGTTATCTTTTGAAAGGAATATAATGATTTCAAAGGGATATATTCAAAATTCAAATTTACATTAATCCTTAATTTACAAGAAATATTGTTTTGATAATGTTGTGGTTGTTTATAAACTAATTATATATAGTGGATCATATAGCTTTTCATATATATCACAATGAATGAGTTTTTTTCGGTTGAAAGTGAATCTATAGATTGAAATTCAATACCGTTGACAGGTGAATAAATAAAGAAGGTTTATTTATACATTTTGAGTAACAATGATGTTTTTTAACCCAACATAACATTTCATGTGTTAAAAGAATGTTATCAAAAGAATAATGATATAGGAATATTGAATGAGAATAAAAAACTATATTACATGTGTTAATGCTTTTATTCATTGTATCTTATATACGTCCTAAACATTGATATGTTTAGTCGGATTCCTAAGTTTAAATTTTATAATCTTCTTCAGGTAGGACCTTAATGGATATAAATTTTATACTAATGTTCTAGAAAATAGGATACCAGTTCAAAATAGAATTTTATGGGTGTTTGAAAAGGAAATTCACATTTCAAGTGCTAAATAAAAAATCACATCTCTATATCAAGTTCATATTATAGAGTTACTATAGAAAAATTTGAGATTAATTACATTTTATTTCATGTTCAAATGCTTAATCGAAAATGGGTTTTCAGTAAAAATAGCATCATAAATAATGATTTTTCTATTAAACTAGTTTATCGGAATATATATGAATAAATAAATGATACTTTTATCAAGGGAACACGTGATTATTTTTGTTTCTTTGTTCTTAATTCACTAAATGTGCACTGGTCTATCATTTTACAAATACAATGACTCTATTTTGGTTACGAAAAATAACATTATAATGCTGATTTGTATGAGATCCCAATTTTCATGGAATGATTATCAAAGAGTATTGATGATTAATTCATCAACATCATTTATACCATAAATAATGATCACCGGGTATGAAAATGGTAAAATAATCATTTTGTAATTTCTTAATTTAAATGGTAACATATATTTATATCTTCTTGTCTTCTTAAATTTCATTAACTGTTAGATATTTTTTAAATTTTTTTTACATAAAATAGATATTTTAACAATATGATTACTTTTTTCTTTGATTAGTTTATTTTTATATCCGTTATCAATTATACATCCTTATATTATACTAATTTATTTGTATTAATTATGACATAGGATTTTATATTTTTTCCTATATCAATTTATATTTTATAAATATTTCAAATATTTTATTAATATTATTAACTACTAATAAATAAGATAAATAATATTTTTAGAATTATTATTTCCTTTTTTATAAACAACTCAAACATATATGATAAATAGTAGTCTATTTATTATTATGTTGTGTAGTTTTTATCATTTTAAAGGTTATTTGCAAATTTTTAAATAGACATTAGTTTTTTATAAAATTTTAATTATTATTGTTCTTTTTTTAATCATTTCTTAACTAAATAATATTGAATGAATTTTGATTTAGTACATTAAAAAATTGAATAAAATGTTTTTAGTTTAGTATAAATATATGTATCATTTATCATATTTTATTTAATTTTTTATGTAATAGTTGGATATATAAATTTTTATATTAATTGTTTGGGTATTTATTCTTATAAAATTTAAAAGGAAACAACTGATTCATTTTGAGATTCTATGGAGGACCATACCAATAATTTTTTTGACCAATTTACTTATCCTTCTACACAGAATCCTATTAATTCAATTATGGAAGAGAAGTATTCTAGGGTTGGTAAATGTGGTCCCACAAGTTTACCAAAATTTTCATTTATTAATCATTATCACTGTGAGATATTTTTAGAGCTTTATTATAATGATAATCCTAGAGGAATAAATTCAAAACATTTAAGAATATTATTTCAATTCAAACTTGTGCCAAAATTATCATTTTAAATTTTGATTGGAAAAGTTATACCAATGTGACAATATCTCAATTATGGTACATAATTTTTGTTATATAATTTAGTATTATTTTAGTTTTCTTTATATTATTATACTAGTATAGGTTTTTTCCTAATTATCCTATGAAGTATAATATACATGACATTAGAGAAGTCCAGAATAAATATTTATATTTTTCTACTATGACATGGAAGAAATTTATATCAACCCCCACATCAGATTTCATTTTATAGGATTTAAAAAATCAAAATCTGTTTGATATATTTCCTTTTCAAGATTAAGATACATGGGATAAATTTGATGAAGGTAGAATAAAAATTCAGTTTTTGTATGTTCAATGTAATCTTCTAGAGTTTTTTTTATTAATTATGATTTTAACGATTTTTTATCCATGATTTACAAAATAAGTATGAGATATCGTCAAGATATCAAATATAAATCTGTATACACTCATACATTATCTTGTGAAGGGTATAAATTTTTTGAAGAATGAAAGATTTATGAAAAATTTTAAAAATATGAGCGCTGAGTCTTTAGGATCCATAGTGGTTGAACCTCCACCGCTACTAGACATAAAAATTGGAATAGGTCCTGAATGAGAAATAAGGGAATCAATATTACAGAAGAATCAAGGGATTTAATTGAAAATATTGTTATGTTTTATTAATATTATTTATTTTATTTCATCTATTTATATATATTCATTCACTTATAATTTTTTAATTATTTTATATTATAGTCCTATTAGGAGAAGAGATCATAGGGGGCCTTAATTCTTGGGGATATGAAGGATATTTTAGCAACTACCATGGGAATGCTTAAGCACCCGGGTCATGTGTGAGGAAATGAGGTGGATGTATTAGTCAAAAAATTGTTTATTCATTCTAATTCATCTCCAATGGTAGATGTATATAATTTAACAAATCATATATTTTGAAAATAATTTTAATTTGATGGGTGAGACAATGGAGGGGAGGATCATAACTTCAATATAGAATTTTTTTAACGATATGAAATGATAGATTTAGGTTAAAAATTACAATGGTTAACATTCTTCATCATACCCCACTCCTTACCTTCATTATATATATCTGTCTCCAACACCACCTCCTCCATATCTTACAATATCTTTTGAATTATTTATTGATGATAAACAACAACAAATTTTTACATACAGTATTATATATTATATTGAGTTTACCATTCATTATCAATAGACAAAATATAGATCATCCATGGTTAAATATAAAATATATATAATAGTTAGAGTATCACATATTTTCCGATTATTTCACTATAGTTATAAAACTCATTTCAATTATTTTGGTTGGATATATGGATCCATCTAAAAAAATAATGCAAAGGTATGTATAAATTAAATTGTTTATTTATTATTGGTGTTAATTTTTTTTAATATTTTATAATATATATATATATTTATATATTTTTAAATGGATTAATTTATGGGAAAAAACATATTTTATAGATAATAAAATGTACAAGCTTCTTTGAATTTAGATATTACTTCTTTTGGACCTGATAGATTATCAACATATTCATCAATATTGTAGGAATTATGTGAGATTCTTATTGATGAAATCATGTACTAGTGTGAAAATAATATGATGACTTCCAAGAGACATATCACATATCTTAAAACAAGGTATTATTTTTTAATAAATGTGACAAAAGTATATTCTATATAAGTAAATGATTTTATTTTTTGAACAAATTTTAATTCCATGGATCTTAATACTTATGTTTAATTTGTAATATGAATAATTATAGAGTTTCTATATAGTATAATATGGAATTACTATACAGATATTTAGACCAAAAATTTATTTCCCCAATAACAATGATAATGAAATATAAAAAAAATAATTATATTTATTTCCAAAATATTAAAAAGTAATGTAATTAAGCATTGGACACATCCTTTTCATGAATGGCAGAGAACATATATTTCATAATTTTTTATTTCTATCATCTAATTGAACTATAAAATTATATATTTATTATTATTGTCCATTAGATATTGTGTGTTTTTTATCCAATAGAGAAGACATATTACTGGTTATGCACTATACTAGGTGATGTGTGATCATATTTAAGGAATTAATTAGACATGTAAAAATGATTATGTGAATAAATATATATGATAAAGAATTTAAATTTAATTTCATACATTCATTTTACGAGTAGGGAATGAAATTAAATTAGATATATATATTCAAGCATAATTGTAATGATCAAATATGTATGCACAATGATGAATTATAATTGATAATTAACAAATATTCTATTCATGTACATGAGATGATATTTTAAATGAATATTTTTTTTGAAATAGAATTGTCAATTTCAATTCAGATTAATGGAATATGGATATATAGTTATACGATTTATGTATAAAATAAGTTCATTTTGGATAGTTAAAACATACCGCAATGTTAAATCTCATTATAACATTTCCTTCAATTATATTATAATTATATTTATAGAACTAGTTAAATGAATTCCTTTCAATTTTAATCTTTTGGATGACCCTCACAATTATTTAAAAAACGTTCTAAAGAACTTATAAATATTATGTGTGAGATATTTCAATGGTTTTATTGGGTATTACATTAATTTGAATTATATTTTTTAATGTTTAAATAAAAAGTATTAACGATGAAATGATTTGAATTTGTGGTACTATTTTCTATTTTTTATGCTACAATTTTCATGGTTTGATAACATTATTGTACCATAAGTCTATTGTATTTCATTTTATTTTTTTTCAAATCAATATTTCACTTAGGTTATTGAATAACCAATGAAAATTATTGTTAAAAATATATATTAAACATTATTTTTATAATAAATTATGTGAAATAGATTTTATCACAGCCATTATAGAATAACCGACATTGAAAACCATTCCCATTATATATATTTTTAAAAATTTCAAGGAATGTATTTTAAAAATTGAAGTGAAAAATAATTTCTCATACAAGTTAAAAAAACTAAAAAGAGAAAATTATTAAAATTTTACTTTTAAAAACATCACTATGTAACTGATATTAAAAAAATTTATCTCGAAAACCGTATTTTTCATTAATGCTTATAAAACCCCATGATTTTTAGTACTCAAAATTTCTAAATTAGGAGATTATGTTATCAAATTATCTATATTTATTTAAATATGATTCTAATGATTTTTACTTCATGTAAATGACTATTAGATAGATATGGTAAAATGAAGGTAAATAACTTTTAAAGAGGTACGATTGTGAACCTTATATACCTTAACAAACCTGAATACACATTATATTAATGTCTATCATTATGATCATTTCTAAGAAAATATTAAAGAACATCACTTTACCCCTCAAAAAAAGAATAATGTCATGATGAACATTGTCTTTTTTAACAAAATGAATATAATATGAACTAAAAATTAATTTAGATTCATAATTTTAATGATATCAACATTATAAGAAGATTATGAGTGAGACATGTCAGTAACATTGAAGTTACATTGCTTTATGGATTGGTAATTAGGAAATTTCAGTTTCTCCAAGTACCACTGAAGAAGAATATATAGTAATGTGGATTTTTTCACTAAATAATTTTATATAAGAACACACTCAAATATATTGAGATGTCTTATGATCATGTTCCCTTATGAATAAAACAGTAGGTCCATTAGTATATATAGGAATCCAATTCAATACTCATAGAGTAATAACATTTACCATAGACACCACTTCTTGAATTTTTTCATAAATAATGTGATATATTTGTTGAGTTTTTAAGAATATATCACTAAATATAGATCATCTACAAAAAAACCTTATCTTAAATTTTTTTTATTAAAGGGATTTTTGCTATATAAATATTATAACACTCACAATGACAAACTATTAAGTAAAATATTGATCAATATATTTTTATTTTAAATTTTATCTCTTATAATAACTATTTTAAAATTAATTTTTTAGAAATAAATTAATTTTTACTTTAATTTCATAGTTAACTTTTTTATATAAGATTTCAATTTAGTATTAATTGTGTTCACTCAAATTTTAATTTTCAAACCTGAATCATGTCATTTAATAATTATTAAATTTAATTATTTTATTAATACTTAAATTTTTTATTATTAGTCCCCAATATTAAATATATCATAATGTTGAGTTAAGTCATGAATTTATATTGATGAAATTTTTTGGATTAGTGTTCTTGATAATTAAGCTTCAACTATTACATACAAAAGTGAATAAAACAAAAAAAATTCAACATCCTCAAAAATATAAATCTTTTAGAAGAAAACATGATTTTTTTAATAATAATCTTATTGACTTCTTAAATTCCCTATCACATCAGTATACCATAGGAAAAAAATTTAAAAAATTTAAATGATCAAAAAATTTCGGTAAGGGATTTAAAATATATGTAGGAAACATTTGTCCCTGAATATTTATTAACCCATGAAATCATAAGATTCTTGAAAAACAATATAGAAATTAAAAAATATAAAGTTATCTTCCATCATCCACATCATACTAACATTTTAGCTTTCACAACTACATAGAGAGTAACCATCATGGTTATGTATAGAATATTCATTACAGTATGTTCCATAAATATCTTTGGATGAACTACATAATTTAACTCTATATAATTACCCAATGAATTATAGAGATATTACGGGCTCACCTGTCATTAGTTTGTCATGGAAACAACCTTCTTTGGATTATCACAAAACAACCCCTCAAATGTCCATGTACCATTATAAAATCACAACACCTAAACTATTTCAATTATCAATATCTCATTCATAAAATTTCATTTAAAGTCACAAGAAATAATATCAACATATTTATATAGTCAATCCATTATCAAAACAATTTTCAATACCAGAATACCTATAAAAGTAATAATGTATTTATTTTTGTTTTCGAAATATTATAGGTTCTAGAGGAATCCAAATATCAAATAATTGTAAAGGAAGTGTAGATTTCTTTATCACCATTTATGTTAAAAATCATTCCTTTTGTCATTTGTAAATAATGTAAAATGAATCACATAAAATAAATCCTTTGGAAAACATTGAATGAAATTTGAAACAGACATAAAATATCAGGTATAATCCTTTTATATCCCTATAAATAAATATGTAAATTAATATCATGAGGAAAAATATTCGATAAATAAATCATTAAATGTTCAATGTTTCCCATACCACTTTGAACATAAAAATAATAATCTCTATTAATTAATACAAATAAAATAACAATAAATAATAGTATTATATATAAAATATGGATATAAAATTTCATAGCTAATGTATATACACTTTATAAAATTATAATAGTGCATATTATCTAGATATTTCTCCATAAAAAGAGAATGAGACGAAATCCCTTATATTGAGTCTGACTAATCATGTAAAATATTTATATTCATGAATAATAAACTAAGATTAATTTATACATTATTCATAACAATGTTCATTTTTATTATTTATTTCATAACAATTATTACCATGTCATAAAAATAATAAATTATTTACGTTCATATAAGATGCCTTTCGATATTCGGTACTTGAGAAAAAATTAATCGTGGTTTTGATGTAACTAGATCCTTTGGTCATAATTACATCATATCTAAGTCAATAATAAATAAATAATCAGCTACTTCATAAAATATTAATAATTTTTTAAATAAAACCACTAATTATGGTTATCGGATATGGTAAATGTTTTATTCATGGAGACGGTAGCTTGTAAATATGAATAAGTAATATTTTCATTTTTCATTGATTATTATGTAAAAAAGTGAATTATTATTTTATATTTAACAATTTATTATAATATAATTCAAATTATAATAATAATATAAATACACTTATATATATCATACAAGCAATGTGGTGAATAAAAACGATTCACATCGCTTTGTGGAGGTGACAATTCACATGTATGAACAAATGACAATATTATGTTTATGTACATGGAAAGGATAAACATAAATGAAATTTTATTCTCTTAAAATGATTAATAATTATTTAATATTATATTTAAAATTGTATTTCCTCATTATAACCATCCTTGGTAGACTGTCATGAAAATCAACTATATGGTTTCACAAAGCAGTAGTCATTCATTCACACGAAAGGAATGTTCATTTCCCATTTGATGATATTGAACATTAATTTATGTGGGGATATAAACATAATAACATATATTTATATTTAGGATAATTTAGTAATTATTTAATATTATAAAAATTATATTTATAGGATGTGGAAGAAGAAATAAAAAATACACACTTACAAAATGGTACATCTTCTTCGGTTGATCGCCTTTGAAGAACACCTTAACACTTCTAAGGATGGTGTTATGCCTATAATAAGGTCTCATTAACGTGGGTGGGGACTCTATGAAGTGTTTTTTATAGATCATTAATGACCTGAAATGATTTTATTTGTTAGTATTATAGAAGAGTTGGTAAAATTTTATAGGATATGGGAGGGTATCCTTTGGAAAATCTTAAAATATGAATTTAATATAAATTCAATTTCAGTTACAAAATGGTCAAAAAAATATTTAAAATATAAGATTTTTTTTTTCTAATACAATTCATAAAATTAAAATTAGAAAATTTCATAATATTTTTAATCATTATCATTTTAGTTTAACCATAATTTTAACCTTTTTAATCTTATCATGATTTTATGTTATTGAAAATTTGTTTGTTAATTTAATTACCATAACATGGGAAAAGACCTAAAAAGTTACAATTATGACATATTTGGACTTATCCAAACCATTTTAATGAATATAATATTTTTATTAATTTAATTTCGTTTATTGAAATAATATAAATTTTATGATACTAAAAGTGTGATTTTTTATACTATTCACTAATTGACCATTAATAATATAATAACAACAATAGAAGTTTGAAATAACTTCTTTAAAGAATAAAAAACAAGTTAAAATTATCCATATATTTCTTGGATCAAATAAATTATTCTATATAATATTAATTTGGAAATTTATAATATCATTTATTTGATTCTTTCAGTAATTAAGAAATTACTCCTTCATCTCTGTGTCACCATTTAATTTAATTATTTATGTCATAAAAATTATAAATAAATTACCATGATTATGGAAATATTTTAAAATAATTATTTACTTTTTATAGTCCAAGAGATCACTTTTATATCCCAATATTAAAAAAATTATTTTTGGGAGACATGATTATGACATATTGGTCTTTATTTTATATAAAATATTTATATGTTTCATAATCAAATCCATGTTGTTCCATGTGGTTTTACAATCGACCCAAGGATGTTCATGGATGGTAAAAACTCAGAATATTTAATTAAGATATTTTTTAGGGCAGTTTTATTTTAATATAATATTATTTTTACATTTAATTACTAGATTTACCCTTAACCATGGTAATTAAAATAATTACTAATGTTAAAATTCTTATTGTCAAAAATAAAAGGGAACTATTTACAAAATTTAGACCTACTAATTTTAAATATTGAAAAAACAAATTCGAATTAAAGTCAGAAATGTTACATTTCTTAATATAAAAATAAACCCAAATGTCAAAACAAGAAAACTGGTTTTTGAAAATTAAAATCTATCAAAATATTGGCATGCGTTTATATCTAATTTCATTGTGAAATTACATTCAATGATAATAGATTTTATTTAATTATAAAAATTTATTGAAATTATAATTTAAAACTAACAGAAAATATAATATAATAATATATATATCTTAGATGAAAAATTAATTTTGAATTAAAATGCAATAGGTTTCACTATTCATTAAAATATTAATTTTATTAGAAAAACACCAATATTTAAACCAATGTAAATTATTATGTTTATATTTAAAAGGAGAAGTTTATTTTTTCAAATAGAACATTTAAAAGTCTGAAAAACTAGATTTAAAATATACTCTCCATCAAAAGGTTGTAAAACTATATTTTTTTTAAAAAAATATTTCATTTATAGTAAAATATGAATTTATTCTTATATACTATAGAGAAAACATATAAGATGAGTTTTAAACATTATATTTAATATATTAAATATATATTCCATTAATAAAATCCATAAATAGTGATTTTATTATTTTATAAATTCTCTTATCTAAATTTATATAGATTTTCTAGAAAACATTTCCTTCTATTCAAAATGTGGTTTATTTTAATTTATTAATAACTATTCACAAAATAATTAATTAAATACTTCTTTAATAAATATTTTCTTAATTCAATTAATATTATTCTTTCCACCCATTTTAAATCTAGTATATATGATAATATAATAATATTTAGTTGTTCGATTATGTTCAATGTGGCATGTTATGTATGTTATCAAACATATTGCCTCCTTTAAAAAGATAAGATGTTATATTCTCCCCAATTTTGGAAAAAAAATCCTCACAGTTTTAATTTTGGTTTGATAACTGAGGCATGACTCTACAAAATACAACTATTGCATTCCCTCATCAGAAAAAAGGTTAAATAAAAATTATACTACAAAAGAAAGATATGATCATATGAAGGACACCTGAGATAACACATACTTGGATTCCTTTTAGGAAAAAATTGATATGGAAGAATAACTAACCATCATGTTTTGAAGGAGATTGATATAAAACATAATCATGAGAAAGTTAACCATTAAAAACCTAAAAACATTGGATGGGTTAAACAATATATGTTTTAATGGTAAGAAATTTAAATTAAAAATGTTTTTGTTTTAAGATTCATTTCATAAAGATGAGGAATTACATTACTAAATATAATAATAATAAAAGGAAATATAATTACAAGACATGTATAGTTTCATGCATTAATCGAATTCCACCACAAAGTAATCTTTTTCTCTAAATGATTAGTAATTAAGATGAATTTATTTTACACCTGAATCACTTGAATCGACTTTTATAAAAAAAATAATACCAAAAAGATTTACTATCTATTCATCCTATTTTAAAACATTAACCAAAGCCCAAAAGTTAAAATAAAATATGATAATTCCCCAAAAATAATAATGTTTTATATAACAATAAACAACATCATCTCCAAAATTTAACTGTAATATATAATGTTCAACAATGACTATTCAACAAATAAAATTCTTTAAAATTCATAATAATAATACGAACTATGATTGAAACCCCAAACTCAAATGTATTTGATCACATAATCTTCCAAGATATGTTTTAACATTTATCTCCAAATAAAATAAATACCTCTTAATGTCTTGTACAAAAATGTAAATACACTAGTAATTCATTATGATATGTTTACCAATTCCATAAATAACCTAAATCACCATAATCCGATAATAAATTAATATATTCTTAAAAAATAAAATTCAACCATTAATCCTTAAAAATTATATCATAGTATTCTATTTTATATAGGCGTATAGTGTTCCCAAAATAGTGAACACATTCCGAAATAACTTTTATCACATACTCCCCCAAATCCTCTTCCAATAATAATGCTATCTATTTGATAAAACAAAAGTTCCCAAAATCAACTTCTTCTATAATAAACATGTTTATCTAAAAGGAAAATTTCATACTAAATAGGGACTTCACGCAGATAATGGTAGTTGATAAAAACCAATCATAATTTAGCTGTGGGATTTATTCCCATAGAACAATTTGACATGATAGGCTGTCCCACATTCAATATGTTTTAATTTTTATAAAACAATACAGTTTTATTTCATTCCGAAAATGAGATAAAATCCCAAAAAATAAACATAACATATTTTAACCACAATGTTTATCTCTTACATTTTATTATTCATCCCAAAAAGTAGTAACAAATAATTACATCAACAATAAATGTATCAAAAAATACTTATAATAACCTTAATATTTTGTAACATAATGCCTCAAAAGAGATTTCTATGACAATATTCTTTTTATCAACCATTAAATAATAAATTCATATGATATCCTTATATCTTAAGAATACATCATAAATTTTAATGATGTCTAAAACATCCTCTGAAAAAACATTAAGGACCCAGCCCTAGACATTCAATAATATGGATTAATATAAAGAATTAATATTGAATATCATTTCATGTTTATTGTTTTATAGAATTTGTCCATAACTATGACGTAAAACGTGGACACAACTAAAATAGTATTGATTGATTCCATAAGATAATACATTTAAAAGTAACTATGATTTATTTTTTTAGATAAAACACATCACGAGTTCATCCTTTCTTTAACCCATCCTTATACCTTGTGAAAATATTTTAAAAAAATAGGATGTGAATAAAAATATCATTAAGGGATATGAAATAAGGAAAAAACATTAGTCTATGAATATTTATAAACCCATGAAATCATAAGAATCTTATAAACCTTCATAGAAATTATAAATCTTAAAGGTAACATTTGTAATCCATAACATACATATATTTTAGCTTTTTTAGATACATAGGGAGATACCTTCATGGTTACATTTTGAATACCCATCACAGTAAATTCCCTACCACTCTTAGTAGATACATTATCGTTTAATTGCATCTAATTACACAATGCATTAGAGAGATATGACAACATCACCAACCCTTATTTTATCATGTAACCACCATTCATTGGTTTATCACTTAACCATCAGTTAAATGTCCAAGTACCATTATACAATCATTGAACACGATATATTTCAATTATCAGTATCTTAGTCATAAATTACATTTACAATCACAAGATGTCATTTCAAGATATTGAAATTGTCAATAAATTTTCAAAAAAAAAGTATACCAAAATACCAAAAACAGGAATAATGTATTTCTTTTTCTTTTAAAAACGTTATGTCATGCAGATGAAACCAAATATCAAATAATTATATCAATGGTGTAGAATTAATTTTCTCCATATAAGTTAAAAACATTCATTTTGTCATTTGAAAAGAAATTAAAATGATTCATATAAAAATATACCATTGGAATATATTGAATTAAATTGAAAATAGACATAAAGTATCTTGTATAGTCCTTTTATATCCATATAATTAAATATGTAAATTAATATTAGGAAGAAATTTTTTTGGTAATTAAATATTTAAACATTCATGGTGTCACACACATTTTTGAACGTTTAAATATTAATCTATGTGAATTAATACATATACCAAAACATCAAATAAAATTATTATAGATAAAATATGGATATGAAATTTTATAGAGGCTATATATACAATTTACAAATAAAAAATTGTGCATATTATGAAGGAATGTCTCAATGAAAGGAGATTGAGACAAAATCCCTTACATTGAGCATGACTTGTCACATAAAGTACATATATTCCAAAATATTATACATAGATTAATTTATAAGATCTTAAGAACCTTTTTAAAAATTATTATTTCATTAATACAAGTTTTTACCAAGTTATAAAAATTATATTATTATTTATGATCATATCAGATGTTCTGTGATATTCGGTAATTGACAAAAAATGGACATTGTTTTATGTCAATAGTCCATGTGGACATAATTACATTATCTATATAATAGTATTCATTAAATAAAAATAAATTTATTATTTAATTATACTTCTTTAAAACAATCCATGAATTTTTGTTATGAAAAATGAACATTGTTAAATTCATGGAGACCGTAAGAAGCATGTTTTCATGAGTAAATTTTTCATTTTTCATTTACCATTATGGAAATTTGGTAATTACAATATTATATTTAAAAAAAATTCATAATATTATTAAAATAATAAGAATCATATATATATTTTTATATATATCATACAAGTGATTCGGTGACAAAAAAGGATTCTCATCGCATTGTGGAGGTCATAGTTTACACCTACGTACGAACAACATTATCATTTTTATATGCATGGAATGTATGGAAATAACTGTGTTGATATTTTTATAAAATGATAAAAATAATAATAAATATCATATATAATATTTAAATCCATAATTATAACCACTCTTGAAATAATGTAATGAAAAATTAACTATATAGTTTTGCAAGATGGTAGTCCACCGTACACACGTCCGAAATGAGCATTTCTTATTTGATGAAATTGGAGATGAATTTAGGTGATGATATAAACATAATAAAATGTAATTATATTTATTATACTATATATATTATTTCTTCTTATAATATTAATATTTATACGAAGTGGAAGATGAAATTAACCCGAAACACCTAAAATAGTACCTATTATTTGGTTAACCCCCTTCAAAGAACACCTTAACACCTCTATGGAGGGTGTTATTCCTTAACAAATGACTCATTAACATGGAGAGGGACTCTAGGAATAGTTTTGTGTAGAGGGTGGCTAAAAAATTATTTTTAAGTATGAGTATGAGAGAATAGCGGGTACCTTTTTATAAGAGATTAGAGGGGCACCATTGGAAACTCTTAAAATATTAAATTAATATAAATTAAATTTCAATTCGAAATGATTGAAAAATAATTTATTTCAAATTTAATATGATTTTGGGTTGAATACCCAACTTAAAATATAAATTAGACAAGTTCTTAATATTTTTTAAAAGTTATCATTTTCGTTTAACATTTATTTTACCCTTTTTAATCTTACCGTGATATTCTGTTATTTTAAATTATTTGTGATAATTTAATTACCATAAAATTTAAAAAAACCCAAAAACGTTAAATTCATGACCTTATTGGAATTATTGTATTTATTTTGATGAATATATATATTTTTGGAATTTCATATGTTTTTAAAAAATATTTTATATTTTAAAAGATGAATATTGTCAATTTTCCACTATTCATTAGCTGACCATTAAAAATATTGTAACAATATAATAAGATAAAATAAATTAAATTAAATCATAAAAGTCATGTTATAATTATCTATAAATTTTATTTATGACATAAATTAGGTCCTATAATATTTATTTTAATATTTATAATATCATTTATTTGATCCCTAAATTAATTATGAAATTACTACATCAAATTTGTGTCACCATTTAATTTAATTATTTATTTCTAAAAAATTTAAATAAATTATCATGATGTAGTTAATATTTTTTAAATTCTAATTACTATTTTTGGTTGAGTATACAAATTTTATAACCCCATTTAATTTTCTTAGTGATGAGAGTAATTTTTCGGAAATCTTGGTCATTATTTTAAATAAAATGTTTATAAGTGTCATATCACATCCAAGTGGCTTAATGTAACCCTAAAATAAACCCATGTATAATCATGGTTGGTATAAAATAATTAAATTAAACTTGGACAGGTGTTAGGGAAGCTTTATACTTTTATAATATTATTTTTACCTTTTATAACCTGATATAACCTTAATCGTGGTAATTAAAATAATAAATAAAGTCATTAATAAAAATGTAAAAAAAAATAAGGGTCATATTTAAATAATTTGGAACTAATAATTAATAATATGGAATCCATTTATCCAAATTGAAAACCCAAAATTTGTGTTGATTAATTTCAAAATAATCCCCAATGTCAATATAAGAAAACATGTTTTTAAAGTAAAAATCACAAAAAAAAGACCAATCATTATACCATAATTGTAATAATTCATAACAACATTATTTAATTATTATATAAAACCAGTTAAATAGATAATATCATAATATAGATAAATTAGACGAAAATGTAGTTTTGAATTGAAATGTAGTATTTTTCACAATTATTTAAAATAAGAATTTTATTAGAAAATATCCCAAATTTTTACCAAAGTAAATTTTGATGTCCTTCTTTCAAATTAGATGTTTATTTTTTCAAATAGAATACATAAAACTGTCAAAAAGTATATTTAAAATTTTCCTCCATCAAAATATGTAAAAACTATATTTTTTTGAAAAATATTTATTATCTATGAAAAATTGAATTTTTTCTTATTTCATGTATAGAAATAATATAAAATTAATTTTAAACATTAAATTTAATATATATATATATATATATATTATTAATAAAATCTATATAGAGTTTTTTTATTATTTTATAAACTCTCTTATTATCATTTAAATAGTTTTATAGAAAAACATTTCATTTTTAATTAAAAAGTGTTTTTTCATTTAAAAATAATCTATCCCAATATAATTAATAAATAAGTGGGTAAAAAATATTTTCCATATATAAATCAATTATTTTCATTCCTTACATTTTAATTGTTCTTTTATATGGTAATATAATAATATTTAGTTATTCACTTATGTTAGATGTGGCATATTATGTAAGATATCAATCATATTGTCTCTTTAAAAAAATCAGGATGTTACAATAATATACATATATGATGTACTTTATTATTGAAATTGTCAAATTTTTAATAAATTTTTTAATATTTTTCTATTTATGTTATGTTTTTTGTATACAATTATGTTTTTGTGGCTTTTCTTATATTATCATTATTTTTTTATACACGAAATTTTATTATTGTTAAAAAAGTCAATGGTTACCTAGCCCCTTTATACTAGATTATTGGTTGAAATGACATAATAATTTTCTTTCATTTTCTACCACTAGGTAGTCAGCGTTGCCTCAACGGGTACCAAGGGACAATGATGTATTTTATTTTAATATAAAAAATGAGTTAAATATATCTTTTTGTGAAATCCTTCCACATTAATGTATCTCTATATCATGGCCTATCTCAATTATTTATGGTTTCAGGAATAATTTTATCTAAGACTTCATAATTTTCTTTAATACCCATCAATGGCACATATTTGTTTAATGATCATCCCCATAGGCGAAATTTTTTTTAGTGTACGTTTTCCTCAATAAAAAATCCTAGGAAACATTCCAATAGGTCAGCCAACATAAATTACACCTAGACTATCTAAATTCATTATAGAGTTATAATATGGTAGGATCTGAAAAACAATTTTTCACATTTTTTAATCAATAGAAACATATAGTCTTTTATTTTTCACTTTTCTAGTAGTGCCATAAAAATCCCACCCCCACTCTCTCTACCTAAAATTTTTATACTCTATCACAGATTAATTTTCTAATAAACGATAGGTCATATATATTTTTAGTCATCCTATTAATATCTATTAATTTTTTTATTTCTAAATAAACAATTACAAATATCATAAGGGAAATAAAAATTTTATTAAATCTTCACATGATTCCATAGTTAGAAAAATTCAGAAATTTGGCTTGAAAATTTATTCTAATAGCTCGATAAGTTTATTTCTGTTCGATTAGGAACTCTAATCATAAACTATGATATATATTAATGTTCTAAATATTGTTCCAATTCTTTTAACTACCACCATTAATCATTATTAAACCTAAATTTTTCAAAGAAATTTATAAAAATATTATTTTGAGTAAAGTTGTTGATTTTGAAAATATAACATTAAATTTAATTATTTTCCCATATCATTTATTTCTCAAGTAATTAGAAATTCCATTAGTAACCCTCACTTTGGAATACTCAACATCTCTCAAGGGATATTCTCATATGATTTATCCATTTTTATCAATAAATATATAGATATGTTAACCTAGGATAAGTATTTTACTCTATTAAATCTAAATAAAACTTCTCTTGAAAATCAAATCATTGAAAGTGTATTAAATCTATGAACACTTCCTAATTCAGTAATCATGATCCTATAAATTCATCATAATATATGTTCTTTTCTTGATTCACTAAAATACTCCCTTTAATATTTTTTGGTTTTGGTTTAGTTCTCTAGATTACACTTCATCCCAGCCTTAATGATCAATGGTACTACCCTTTAGATGATTCATATATCACCCCATTGATCATTTCCATGTAAACATAGAGGGTTCCCTTATGGAATATTACCAATTGAGATCCCTATCAAAGTGATATTCTAAAAATGTACATTCATTATATGGAATCCTAGGATCTATTAAGGGATTTATATCACTCAAGGATACTAAATTTATACAAAAAAAACATTTTAACAAGGAGATTGTTGAGGATGAAACAAATCCTAAAAATATTTAATCCATACCAGTTGGAGAAGTGAAATATGATAAAGCTGAGCCAGAGGAAGAAAAAATAGAGTATGATGTTGAAGGGTAAGTATAATAAGAAGATATTAAAGGGTATGGGGATGATGGGGGATGGAATCTTTGGATAGAGTTTTATAATCTAGGAATTATCTTGACTATCATGTCAAGACTCTTGATTATAGGGTTTTTACTAATGAATTTGGAAATATTTGATCAAATTTTGATATTCACTTTAAACAAATTTGGAAACTCCAAACTATTTATGTTACAATAGGGGTAATATATACAAAAAAAAATATAAAATTGGTGAATAAGACATATATATCACAAAAATTACAGTGTGATGAGAAAAAACCCTTACCTCGAATATTAATGTTCCATGCATATCCTTTAACATTTTAAAATAAGATTATATAAATTATATGATTTATAAAAAAAATTACTTGTATAACAACTTAAAAATATGTTATTTATTTTATTTATATGTAATGAAATAGGTGAATAATTAATCAGTTAATTCAACCACATATGTTTTTTGGACGTCTAATTCAATGTTTTAAAATGTCTTTTCTTCGTTGACCATGGTCAATGTGTTCATTATTTCAACATATATAGAATATTAATGATTAAATAATTATAATATTTTTAAAACAAGTCTAATTTAAATATAAAACAAGAAATATCTATTTTGATAAATTTAGTACGTTATGATCATAGAGATGTTATGTTATAAGTACTCTAGAGTAATGGTCCAATTTTTTAAAGAACATTATAAAAAACAGGTAAGTAATATTTATCATTTTAGAATGATAATAATATAATATATACCATACTATTTTATTAATTGTACATATATTTATATCATCAATTTTTTATGATGATTAAAGTAGATTCAAATCTCTTTGTGAAGGAAGTAGTCTGCGCATACATGAAAGAAATTTTCATATTTTAACGAGAGAAAATTTAAGAAATAAAATGATATATTATATTTTAATAATGATATATATATATAATTAATACAATAAATATATCATCTATTTCACATATATTCATCATCTGTATCCTTATTAACCACCATATAATGTTTCTGTGGAAAACGAGTCACATCGCTTCACAATGTGGTAGTCCATTGTACACATGAGTAGAATTCTTATATCCCTTATGTGATGTAATGTAAAATGGTAAATATGATATATTGACACTATATATATAATTTTTTTATAAATATCATATATATACTTTATACTGTTATCATACATAATCGCGAGAGGTGTTGATAGAAAAATGTGTCACATCGGTTCGTGACTCGATAGTCGGTCGCACTGACAAAAGACGTTATAATTTCCCAATTGATGGAAGTGTGGATGTATATAGGTCATGAAATTAAGATAATAACATATTAGTATATTGAAAACATTTTTTTTATAATATTATCGAATTTGAAGAATATTTTAATGAGGTTGAAGAATAAGTAAAACAAAAATCATATTTTAGAATTTCATATCTCCTCAAACCACCTCGTTAGGATTATAGCTAAAGTATTCAAGAATTGATTTATGAAAACAACGATTTTATAAAGAGGTTATGGATGTTTATATGTCATTTTTTATTTCTTTTTCTATCCAAAATTGGTTTAATGTGTGAATAAGAGAGGATAATATGTGACATTTTATAAGCGAGGTGTGTGGCACACTTGTACTTTTCGAACAGAAAAAGCATTACCCATGTATTTTCAAGAACAAAGGGTTCCATAATAGAGTATAATAGATCCTTATAAATTATAAGGCCTAAAAATTATCATAAAATATAATATAAGTAGTTTTTTATGAAATTAGGACCCTTATCATTTTAGTATAATTCCTTGGTAATCACATATTTACATGAACTGTGGAAATTAATTTTTACTACTATCACTATTCATATTTTTAAAAACATAATTTCAACTTATAAGATAATATAAATTATTATGATTTCATATATGATATATAATTTACCATGTTCAACACTTATTATTGAAAAAATTAAATTTAAAACAAAACCCACAGACATGATGAAAAAGAGGTGCTTCAAGATTTGTATTTTCAAATTAAAAGATTATTTTTATTATCTCTATGAATAATAATAAAAAAAATTTGGATATCAATTAATATTTATTCATATATTATAAATTAATTTTATTTAAATCATTCCGCATTATGGTTAAATGATTAACATTATGCACATTAAACAATTGTAAGAAAAATTCAATTTTAAACCAAAAAAATAACTAAAAATATTATAGGATATAAATATAAATAAAAAATAATTAATTGGATTAAATATAAATAAATAATAATTTGGTTACATGAAATCATATTCAAAACATTATGATACTTTTAAATTTATTGAATTATTTGAAAATAAATTATATATTAAAAAAATCGTTAATTTTCACTTTTCATTTAAAATTCTATATTTTTTAAAAAAATACCAAAGCTTTACACTATTTAAATTTATATACTATAGTGTAATGTAATTTCAAGGTAATTCTTCTAAAAAATTATATGTAATAATTTCGAGACTACACATTTTGACAACACGTGGTTCCGAGGCCTTGTGAGCTGAGAACATAGTTCATAACTTTTTCTTTCGATTAATGAAACGTTCATTCTGGGTTTTCTAATGTTTGAATCGGCACTCAGGTAAAATTTATAAGGGAACCATTGAACTCGGATTGATGGCATTCATCTAGAAAGGTCCTAACATCAGATGAAAATTTTCAGATGGAAAAATTAAATTTCAAACATTTCAAAAAAATATAATAACTTATAATGAAATTTTATTTTGTTTTTCGAAACCATTGAGTGCTGGATAGTGGTGCAGTAGTGCGGTGGCGAGACGCATTAAATGAAGCTCATTAATAAATCGTTTTTGTGTAGCGTCACAATGCATTAATTGAGGGGGTAAAAAATACGCCATTACGTAAATGAATCAACATTGTGACGTGACGTCACAATTTAACAGTAATTATATAATGTGTTTTATTTAACTCAGTTAATGTGTTGGATAGTTGAAAGTCAATGGGTGGAATTTCTATGATGAACTGATGGTGAGAACTCTCTCCAGTGGCGAATGATGAACGATGTCGGATTGTTAACGAAATTGATGCATCTCAATGAATTTTACTAAGTAGTAAAAAAATCCTTTGACCTCATGAATCTTCATGGGAGACCACTTGAAGATTGGATTGCTTCTAGGTAGGGGTTTAATTGTTTTATGTTTTCCCTATTCTTATTCTAAATCAACAAATGAGGATCAACCCATGAATAGGCTGATTCATAGATCATGTGTTATTGTAGGTGGGTGTCTTCCTTGGTTTGTTTCACTGATATTTATGATTATCTAATAGAAATTTGATCCCAAGCCTCCCCAATTTTTAATCTTATAACAATGGGGGAATGAGCTGAAACCAAAAAGTCCTGAGCCTCTCTGCTTGTGCATTCTTCGTGGCCACATCCTGGAAATTGTGGGAAGAGGATCTGATGTATTTTAAGGGAATAAAGAATCCATAAGAGGCCATTAGAATACGTGACATAAACAACAGACCACCGGATTGGACCAGATGGTCTGCAAAAGGACCCACTATCATGCCGACAACAACAGCAGCACGCCACAACAGCACAACAGAAGAGCAGTGTGGCCGGCCCGAGCCTCAATAGTGTGACAAGATCAGATGGAATCCTTGTCTGTTACGGGAGGTGGTTGACATGAACACCTAGATATGTAAGTGAACTGCATACATGGAACCATGTCTCGTACCATTCGGTGAAGGCGACAATTGATTGACCTCTGTGGAGAATGCTGCCTTGCAGATGAACAGTTGAAAAAATGGGAGCCAGACCCGACTTCCAACCACATCCAAACCTGGTGGATAGGGTAGTGAAAGGGCTGCCACAGTGGGATAGACTCAGCCTGACCTAGGACAGGATGGTTCTGGGTTGGGTCATCGGTCCTGGTATGGGTCGGTGAACACCCGGATGGGTCGGACCAGACCCGGGCCCCACCGGCCCATTTTTGTAAAAGTGCCAATATCATTCAAACCGGGTATCTGTTTGATGATCTGTTTAGGGGGGTTTTAACCATTGTGGAAGGGTAGATAATTTGAAATACTCTATTGAGGATTTAATGTTTGTTTATATATAACTAAATTATTCAGTGTGGTTCTCATGAGATCAAGCGTGCTACATGCCGAAATACTACTTTTGGATATGACCCTAAGACTGATGACAAGAGGCCCTGTGTGGATTAGCAATTATAGACCAGTGGGAAATGGCTTATGTGTGACCTGACTGGTCTACATTGGGGAGTATCTTCTATGTGACCTGGATGATCCATGGTACTCGACAAGAGAACAACATCATTATGGCCATGGTGGGAAGTGGCTTCTGGGTAACATAACATGCCCATGGAGAAGATTGTCTTCTGGGGGACCCAACATACCTATGATACTCTTTATGTATGAGTACCAAAACTGTCCAAGGTTAGTGGGAAGTGTCTTATGTGGGATATGACATGCCCACTGTACTCATTGAGGAGAAGTTCTCTAGCTGTGCAAGGTGTTCGATGATGTGACTAATCATCCAACTTTCCTACTATAAATTATAACTACTGTGAGATGTCTTATGTCATAATGATTCTTCATGATCATGTTTACTAGTATGCTCTATTTATTTCATTGTGGTGTTTACTTTGTGTTTTTGGGTCCCTAATGAGTATATTACTACACAACCTTTCATGAGCTGCCCTCGTACATGTTGTGTTTGGTGAAAATGATTATATCCAGGACTAGGTACATGGTGGTCCAGGACACGGTGGTGCCCAGTGTGACCAGGAAAGTAGGTCGTACTTCTAATTCATCAATAATATATTTTTTACATACCAATAATGTGCGGTTTCATGCGTATGGATTTCAGATTTTTCCATGTACTTTTCTATTTTCAGTTTATATTTTGTTGGGTTTATATTCTGGCTAATTTGACCTACAGTTTTTTACTTTTTCATAGTGGTTGTTTATTTTCATGCATGTTTAATAATGATAATATATTTCAAGGATTGATATTAGGTCATGGAATCATTGGTTAATGGTAAACGAGGTAGATATTATAAAGACATTGTTTTAGGAAATATTTTGGAACTATGAGTTTGTAGTTATGCCCCATGGGTTGTCTAATGCACCATCTCAATGTATGGTTCTTTTAAATAGATATTTACATGACTATATGGAAAATTTTGTGGTTTTATTTCATAATGATGTTTTAGAATATTATAAAATTCGTGAGATTCTTGAAATATGGATAAGGATTGGTTTTGAAACCATTAATTAAATGAAACTATAATCAATGTAGAGTATGTGTTCATTTTTGTTGTATCAAATTTATTTCCATAGATTTATTGTATCTATATATGGAAAATATATTTAACCTACTAAAACTAAAGTTATTGAAGAGTTTCTAAGAACTACCACTGTCATAGAGATTCATAGTTTTCATGGTTTAGTAGTTTACTACTACCAGTTTATTGAAAACATTTCTTGGTTACCAGTCCCATTGACTATGTTAACACAACATGATTTTAAATTAATATGGACAAAAGAATTTGAATAATGTTTTTTTTTGGAACTAAAAAGCATATTAGTGAATACTCTAATTTTTCCATAAACCTCATAATATAGGAAATTTTTTCATCTAAAGGTATTTATCATTGATGGTAATTGGTATCATTATAATTAATAATGATCAGGTAATTGATTATGCTTTATGAAAACTAAAACCTTCTGTGTTAAATTATCTTACACACGATCTGGAATAAGATGTTGTTCTTCCATCATTAGAAAATTTGGAGGAATTATTTATATGGAATTATAAGTGTAATATATAATGATCATAAGTGGTTGAAGTATATATTCAATCAAAAAATAGTGTACTATGAGATAGGGAATATTGATAGAACTAACAAAAGATTATAAAGACATGATTCATTATCATCCTAGAAAAGAACAAAGTATCTGATACATTGAATTGAAAAAAAATCTATATTAACCATGTATCATTTGGAACATGAAGCTTTTTTCAATTATTTTATTAATTGTTTCCTAGATGTTTTGGATATAGGAATTTAAATTTTTTTATGGTTTTAGTGTAGTTATCATTGAAAATTATAATTATGAAATCCAAGAAGAAAGACCACGAGTTATTGAAAAACATAGACTTGGTAATGAAGGGAATCTTGTCTAAATTTAATAAATCCAAAGAATGAGTTTTGATATTTTTAAAAATATTATGTGTGAATTTTGATTATTTTTTGTCAGAGTGAGTATCTCAAGAGGGAGGTGAATTGAGTTCCCAATAAAAATTTATTATTTTATACTCCAACAGAAAGTTTTAAATAAATTCAAATCTATCATAACAATTAGTACGATATATATCTTAATCATCCTAGAGATTTTTCTAATGGTTTATTAGGTCTCAAATGAATAATATAAAATATTATTAAATCCATTGAAATCAATTTACGTGACTAAATTACTGTAAGAACGTGAATTAAGATAAACTATCAAAGTATAAATTTTTAAACAGTAAAAAAAATTTCTATTTTAATATAGAAATAAAATAAAACAAAACAAAGAAATATAGAGTAATTAGTGAATATAAGAGGATCAATATTAATTTGAGAAATATTCTACTCCACTTGGTGATCAACACCCACTATAGAGTTTATATAAACAAAATTACCAGATCTACAACTTGGATTGGGTTTATCGAATAGTTTACCACATTCTAGGTCACACATGACCTCATTCAGAGATATGCATGTGAGAATAATGAAAAAGACCACATAGGGGCCTCTACCACTCTTACTCATGGAATAATCAAATATGAAATCTTTTTGAGATGATATTAAGTATCGTCTAGTGCAGTACATGAGTCAGTGTGCAAGTGGTACAACAGAGTAAGAACACAAACTGTTCAAAATGTAATAAAACTATATAAAATCTAGAAATCTAGTAGTATAGAGTTTAAAAGTTCTTGATCTGTTGTAATATAACTTATGACTATATAGTTGAATCATCAATATTGCTTGAATCATGTTCTCTTGAAATATTTAAGAATATATAGTATATTAACTTCTAATTTGTGAGTGGATGAATTCACTGCATATGAGGATTCATTTAATTTCATAGTCAAGTGTCCACAGTAGGTTTAGATCAATGTGATTTCATGTAGTTCGAGCTTTTAGCTTCTCAATAGTTTTCTAATTCTACTACTACCTCTATTTTATTCTGTGTCTCCTTTAATATATACAGTTTTTTATGAGGGAGTGTGATTCCACTATTATCAACAGTAGTAAGAACATCTGAATCCGCTACAACCTCATTTTAACACTTTTTGTCACGCATTATGTTGGATAGTTAATGTACAATCTTTAAAATAGTAAATACAATGAAATTCAATGAATAATGTTTTTAGAGTAATGAAATTAAAAACAATTAAGGTAATAAAAATAGTGATAATGTATTATGATATGGTGGTGTCATGATCTAGTGGTGTCAAGATATAGATGTTTCAATCTCAGGAAGTGTAATGAACTAGAACAATGACACTGTAAGAATATTATAATTAGTCAAAATTTAAATATTCTAGCAGTGTCTCATATAAAAATGTATGGTCTGGTGGTGTCTCAAACATTTAAAATTCTTACTGTGTTTCCAATATCATTCAGGTAGTGTGGATTTGAAAATGTGTCATACATATCCTAATTTATGTTCTGGAAGAATGAAATATTGGCAGTGTGTTTACCAATAGTATATCATAATTTTTCAATTCATCAGTCCAACAGTATGATAGTTTTATAATGTGATATCCTAGAAGTATCTCTAATATAGATATTTTTATGTTGGATGTGTTTAGGTACAATGGCTTCTAACTCAATGGTTTCTCATAATTATACAAATTTATTAATTTTTCATAGGATATATTTGTATTATAGTAAAAACGGAAATTCATTAGAATTAATGAAAACATGGTTTTGTGGTCATTAAGACTATGAGGTCAAAAATCTCATCCTTTTTGTGTTCACAAATTACGGCATCAAAAGAATATCATAAATGTAAAAATAGGTCCTCAATTGTATTGAAATTGTTTGAACATGTTATCAAAGGTAGGATCCAATTATAAATCATTATAATTCATTGTATGTAAAGATTATTTATTGAAAAAATTAGAAAATATTATGTATCAATTGTATGAACATAGTTAAAAGATATAAGGATTTAAAAAGGGTAGTGTCAATGATAATATGTTTAAAAAACATAGAGACATTATTCTATAAGAGTTCTCAAAAACACATATTCCATTTAAAATATCCCCTTTGGGGATTATATAATGTTAATGAATACCTGTGAATGAAGGTAAAATATATAAATTAAGAGATACTGAATGCACTAAAAATTAAATAGTTATAATATGAGGTAAGAAAGACTATAAAAAATTATGACCACAATGTTATTAAAATAAATATTCCATTAATGGAATTATAATATATTCTAAAAAAATAAAAAGTATAAGGTTTGACAGAGGGATCCCTCATATATTTTACTTTCACCTTGGTCATCCCATTTTCCTTATCTCAGGTAGTAGGATCAGCCGAAGATAGAATAGAAGGAACGCTAGAGGTGTTTCGAGTAACCGTATGAGTATGTACATTCATAATCACAATTGGCATGAGGAGTATGATGTCTTGAGCCTGAGAAAAGGGAAATTTCTAAAAAAAATAGGAAAAATTATTAAAGGGTCCTAAACAAATCGAGTTACGAGAAACAACTGAGAACTAATTAGAACAACATCCTTAGCAACCACTACTTAACTAAAATGAGTATCACTAATTTTAGTGTTATCCAGATTAAAACATTTTAAAAGATATTTTGTATCATTTCTTTGATTTAGAATAATTCCATCTATATTTTTAAAAATCAAAAATCCGAGAAAAAAATTCAGTTCACTTGTAAAACACATTTCAAATTCATTTAGTATTATTTTTAAAAAATAATTACATAAATAAAATCTTGAAGAGGTGAAAATAATATCATCAACAAATATTTGTACTAATAAAACATATTTTAAAATCCACATTATGAAAATGGAAGAATCAACTATTCCTTTTGAAAATGCTATTGAAATCATAAAATTAATGAGCATATCATACTAATGTCAATGATATTTTTTTAGACCATATTATTTTTTGGATAATTAAAAAAAATTATTGGTAAATGGAGTGTTTTGAAAACCATGGGGGTTGTTCTAAAAAAATATCCTCAATTATAAACCCATTTATGAAAGAAGTGTTAACATCGATTTGATAATATTTCAGATCTAGATGTGCTACATAGGCATGTAGGACTCTAATGGATTCAATTATGGCCACAAATACAAAGATTTCATAAATCTGAATTCCTTTTTCTTGACTATAACTGTATACAAAATTTATATCCTTGTTTCTAACCATTTTTTCTGACTAATAATAATTATTCACAATCAACCATCTATTGAAAATATTCAAGGTATCTTTGTATCTATCTATAATTTCCTACACTTTTTTTATTTTCATCAAATTTAATTCTTTTTTCATTTATATTACTCAGAATCTATCATTAATTTCTTCATTTATGTTCTTTGGTTCAAGATGAGATTAGAAATCATGATGTTCAATGTAATTTATAAATGAAGCTTGAGTTTGAGTTCCTCTATTTATATTACCTACAATAGAATCTAAAATATGTTACTTAGTGGTTCTAATTGACATATAAAAATAATTATTGATCAAATTTACATTTTTATGTTTAGGTTCTTGATGTTCTAAGTATTATTTAGAACTAGATGTTTTTTCTTCATTTTTAACACCAAAATAAAATGGATTGGAATTTATGTTCAAAGAGATAAATCATCGTCAAGGATTTATAAAAATTCCTTAGGCTCTTGTGGATCAGTTTTATCATATTTTACATTGACTAATTCTTCCATGATTTTGGACTTATTATTGAATACCCTATAGGATTTACTATAAATAGAATAACTAATGAAAATTAATTCATTTATATTGGAAGAAAAATTTTTCCACTTTATCATTACTATTAAGAACAAATAATTTGAAACCAAAAAATCTAATGTAATTAAACATTGGTTCAAAATTATTGAACATCTCATAATGTTTTTTCATAAGTATAGTCCTAAATAAGACTCAATTGATTATATAGATGGTTTTATTAACAGCTTCTACCCAAAAATACTAAATAGGTCGTACTAATTAACCAATTTCGATCATATCTCTTGTAATGTTTTAGTACTCAATTCAATAATAGAACTCGACTAATTGGTACTATAAGAAGATAAGCTATGAATGCATCCATTTTTTGATAAAAAAAGATTCCTCATTATGATGTTCAAACTCATGACCATGATCAGTCATAAAGGATTTAATCTTAATTCCAGTAAGATTTTGAACAAACATATAATACTTGTTAAATGGAGAGAAGGCTTCAATATTGTGATTTAGAAATTATACCCATGTATACGTAGAGAAATATTCCAAAAGAACTTAAACATAGTGTATCCCATTAGGACTAGAAATTCTCGAACGTCCAAAAAATCTATGTGAACCAACATGAGAGGATGAGATGTTTACACTTCATTATTTAGTTTAAAAGAAAATTTATGTTTTTTTACATTATTTATAGGGGTTACAAGAATTATTAGAGAGGAACTCATGAGTAGATATATGCCATACAAATCCTTTCCTAGTTAGATTACTAAGTGAGTTAATGCTTCAATAACCTAGTCTCCTATGCCAAATCCAAGATTCCATGTGAAAAGAACCAAAGCATTAAACATTTTGAAAAACTAAATAATTTAAATCCACAACATAAACATTATCATTATGGAATGAAATAAAAGCAAATTAATTTTTTGAATAAAAAACAATACAAGAATCATTATCAAACATAACATAAAAACCATAACCAAAAAACTGATAAATTCTAAGAAGAATATATTTTACTCCATCAACATATACAACTTTAGAAATTAAAACTGAATATTTGTTACTAATTTTCCAAAGTTAGATGATTATACCGTTTTTTATTAACACAAAATGTGATATGGACACCATTAATCATGATAATACTCTTGAACAAAGAAACATTTCCAGTAATAAGTCTTGAACATATTTTTTCCATGTACCAAACACTTTTATTAGAGGACTTCATTCATTTTTCCTACAGAACAGTTTGTTAAAAAGAAATTATTTTCGTACCCAAATCTGATTGGGTACAAAAATGTGTGTACTAAAGGATTTGGGAACCAAATATTCCTCATGGGTTTTCTATATATATATTTCAGACACTTTTAAATAAAAACATTGTACGATCCCTTTGAAAAATGTTTAGTAGTAGATTCTACAGGTCTGGATATATGTTCAATTTTTTTAGTTATTCTCCTCAATCCTGGTTCATATCCTATTCCACTAATATATTTGGGAGCATCATGATTAAAAAAATTCAATGTCTCCCTACAATTTTTACAATTTTCAAGGAAATTCTTCAATTGATCATTTGAATGTTTATGTTCATTTTTTTCCTTGATTTGTTCAACATTTTTCTACATTTCCATAGACAACATAGATTTTCAATTTATAGATAGAGCATGTTGTTTTTTAATAACATTTTATTTATATTTTAACTCATTAATGATGGATTCTAGAATATTGTATTATTCAAATAATTATTCATTTGTTAAATTTTCCTCATCAATGTTTTCACTGTCATATTTATCAGACTCATCAGAATTGTGTATAGAAAAAATATCAATAACCTTAGGTTTTCTAGATACCTCATAGAATTTCTTCATAAAGAAGATATTTTCACTATCCAAAATTCCTATAGGTTAAGAATCTGAGTCACTAGAGCTATCCTCATATGCACTCTAGGTGTCCTTTATGGGGTTTTGTATCTTTTTTCCTTGTCTTCATATTACCAATTATATTTTATCTTACGACATTCAGATTATATGTGACCTTTTCTTTTGTATTCATGTCAAAAACATTCTTTTGGATCATCATCCTTTTTCTTCCAATCCCCTCTCCTTGTATATTTTATTTTATAGATTGTTTTTCTAAACAACTTTTTCCTCGTGTAAAAATTATTAAACATTCTAGCTAGGTGACCAATTTCCTCATCACTGTAAGAGGTAGATTCACTAGCACATTAATACATTTCAGGGACATTTTCTTTTTCCTTTTTTATAATGGTGGTAGTTCAGAATGTTACAGACATCTTATAATGCAATGCATCATTCGCAAGGTTTAGCTTTAGTTATTCTTAATGCATAAATAGATTTCCAATCAAGCCTTTCAGAAGTAGTTTACTTATATCACATTATTATATTAAATAAACTGATGTACCTCTCCATATTTATGGTATGCATCTCAAGACCCTCTTTATTTGTTCCTTTTATGATATAATATTTCTTATTTAGCTCATGGTATAGAATTTCTCATAAAACCTAAGGTACTTATCAAAAATGGGATCCTAATTATTTATCTTAAAATTTACATATTTGATAGTATAGGTATTAATTAATTTTTCTTTAACATTAGAAATCCCCTCATGAGAAATATAAAAAGTATCCCAAACCTATAAAGTACTTTTACATGAATAAATATTATTAAAAACTTATTCACTAAAGGAACTGTACATGGATTTTATAGATTTATAATAACTGCTATATAATAATTTTTTTGGATCATAATAAGTGCTTCTAATGTTATCAGGTATTACATATTCATCTTCTATTGTAGAAAAAATATCAAAACACATGATTTCTATGTGAATTTTTATCTTTATATCCCATTGGGAATAATTATTTCCACTGAATAAAGGATTTTCGTTGGTAGTAAAATCTTCTTGACAATTATCCATTTTAAAGAACCATAATTTTAACTAACCAAAAATTAATATCGTTAATGTATAACCAAAATCAGTGTTAGAATAAATTAAAACATTAATACCAATGAATGAAATTACATTGATACCAACTATTTATTGAGGTGTTTATCTCAATAGAGGGGGTTAATTGAGTACACATTAAACATTTTTATAAAAAATAGAATATTTTGATATCCCAGGAAGGATTTAAATATGTGAAAGTATATGAAAATATTTAGTATGATAAATATTTTAATCTTTCTAAATATTTATATAATGATCTATTAGGTTATAGATGAATAATATATAATATTATTTAATCCCTTGAAATCAATTTACGCGAACCAAATACGATATGAACATGAATTAAGAAAAATAAAAAACAATAATTATTTATAGTTAAAATATTTTTTAGTTATTAAGTGGAAATAAAAAAAATTAAAACACATAGCTGAAATATTGAATACAAGAGGTTATGTCTCAAGTTAAGACTTATTCCTCTCTACATGGTGATCACCCACCACATAGAAGTTTAAATAAAATAAACTAGATGATCCAAAACCTGTATTGGTTTTATCCAACAGTTTGAAACTTTCCAAGTCACAAACAACCTCTTCCATAGTAATGTGTGGGAGTAAAATGATACAAGCACCATAAGGACCTCTAACACTCTTATTCGTGTGAAAAAAATAAGAAATCTGTTTGAGAAGGTATCTAGTATCCTTCAGTTTAAGGAAGGAGACAATGTGTGTGGTAAATAAGATTAATCACATACACTGCATAAAATGTAATAAAACTAAATATAAATGATCAATATCATAGTTTATAGTTTAGAAGTACTCATTTTATTGAAATGCGTTTTATGATTCTAGAGTTTAATTATTAATGAATCACTGTTCATGTTATCTTGAAATCAATAGGAAAATAGAGTGTCATAACTTCTATTTTTATACCGGAGGAATTCAATGGATATGATGATTATTTTTCTTCCTCAATTGAGTTTTTACAGCAGGATTAGCTCTAAGAGAGTTTATGAAGTTCATGTTTTAACATCTCATTACTTTTTTTCTTCTTCTACTACCTCTATTTTCTTATGTGTATCTTCTCATATATCCCTTTTTTCTTATGGTAGAGTTCTTAAAATTTTATCTGTAGCAACAAGAACATTTGAATCAACTTCTACATCATATTACATATATGGACATTATTTTTGTTGTATATTATAGATAAAATTATTAAAATAGTAAATAGAATTAAATTCAATGAATATATCCATTAGAGTAATTAAATTAATAATAAGTAAAGTAATAAATAAAATGACGGTGTCTTTAGATCTGTAGGTGTCAAGATTTGTAGGGGTCATGCTCTAGTGTTTTCAAGATCTATAAGGTTCAAACTCTAGATGTGTCAATGTTTAGAGGTGTCAATATCTGGTGGTGTCATGCTCTGGTGTTGAGACTCTGGTGGTGACTGTGCTTAGCAGAATTTTCCATATGCTAGTTGTGTCTCAACTAATGGTTTATTGTATGAAGGCGTCTCAAACATAGACAATTCATTCATTATTGGCAGTATAAGTCTAGTAGTTTTACAATTTTGATGTGTCATACTTATCCAAATTTATTCTCTGAAGGTTTGACATCTTATAGGTGAATTGGCTGATGGTATCTCATATCTTTTCAAATATTCTGTCTAGTAGTATGACACTCTAATGGTTTGATGTCCTGGAAGTACCTCTGACAAAGAGTTTCATATACCAGCGGTTTGTCATGGACAATGGTGTATGACTCAAAGGTGTCTCATACTTAGAATTATTTATACAAAATTCTATGTATACCTATTTCTTATTGGAAAAAAGTGAATTCATCAATATTGTTGAAAACATTATTTTATGATCATTAAAACTAAGAGGTCAACAATCTCCCCCAATTTGATGATCATAAATCATTACATCAAGATAATATTATAAATTCTAAAAATAGGTCATCAATGGTATGAAAAAGGGTTAAACATTATATCCAAGGTATGATCCAAATCTAAATCAAGTCTTATCATTCAGATTATGTTTGGATTACTCACAGAAAATAATAGGAAAATAGTATGTATTAAAAGTAAGAACATTGATAAATGCTATAAATATTTCAAATAGATAGTATCAATGATAATATTTTTAGAAATAATAGAAACATTATAAAATAATATTGATTATAAAATAATATTCTATAACAATTATCCACCTATTGGGATTATCGAAAAGGTAAATGCTATCTGTAAATGAAGTAAAATTAAACAGATTAAGTGATATAAAATTCACTCAAAAGAAAATAGACAAAATAAGAGGTAGTAAATACAATAAAAAATTATGACCACAGTGTTATTAAAATATAAATCCAATCAAAGACATTATAGTCTATTCTAAAAAAATACAGAGGTTAAGTTTTGGCAGAGGGAATCATCCAGTTTTTTCCTATATCATTGTATTTCTCTTTCTCTTTATCCATGGAAATAGGATCATCATGAGGAGGAATATAAGGAACAACATAGGAGATTAAAGCTATATTCTAGTAATGGTCTTCCACAATCAAAACTGTATTGAGGTATCTGATGGGTTGAGTAGGAGACATGGTAAATGGATGGAAACGAGTAGGCTATGGTATTGAAGGGTCTTGAGAAACCATGAGTTTGAGATACATCTTAGTAGTAATATGAATAGATTCTTGAGATACCATTTCATGTACATAGACATGAAGAAATTGATTCATTTGATAAATTAAATACATATAAATTTATCCATCCATTTCCATTTCACTAAATAAACCATCCTTCTCTTCCATGAAATGTCTCATGACTAAGTTCATCTCCTTGAGCTGCCTGACTTTCTCTTTAAAGGATAGAGTCTTTAGAGACTATCTAAAATTCATATCCAATAATTTATGAATACCATCCATATTGTTCATAGTATAAATCCAGGTGTGATAAAACATCATAGAATTGGTTATAGTATATATGTCATCATTCAGATCTTTGGAATAACTGGATTCCAACTTGAAAACATGGTAAGAATTAAACTGAACATGACTCAATGTCTATTGGGGTTGATCTGTTGTATTACATGAAGCACTGGAATATGAATATCTAAGAACATCTCTTACAACTAATCTCAACTGATCAACATCAAGCACTATAGGGGAAGAAACATATCCAACGGAAGAATTTGAAAAAGCATCCTTAGGACATTTACGGATAACAACCATGAAAGATTTAAACTGATATTTCATTACCTCATCCAAATATTAGAGATTTTATAGTTCATAATTTTTCTTTTTATTATCAATATTCTCCTCATTTATATGATGAAAAATTTTGGGATGGATATATAGGATAACCAAATCAAATAAATACATGGAATCTTTTTCACTGAGATTTTTTTTTTCAAAAGAGGGGTTTGATTCCTTTCACACATATGAAACAAGTACATCATCATTTCACAAAATACTCTTAATCAAACATTAGTGACTATATCCATTGGAACAATTGGGCGAGATAGAGCAAGTTCTTGTACATAAGGTCGCACATAACTGAACTTTTAAAGAACACCTTCATGATCAACATGGGTTATCAATTATACCTTATGATCAATTTAAAAAATAACATATGGTTTTTCACTCTGTAGAATGTTTATTACAAAATTAGAAAATATTCCCCACGCCTCTTCCATAGGGTCCAAACAATAGTATAAAACAACAGCTGAGATATATACATTGTTTGGAGGTACTAAAACATCTAGATTTTTTTCACCTTCTACACTTTGAGAATCAACTAAGTGGTTAAAAATTGTAGGCTCAGATTCTAATTGTTTACAAAATGTTGGTATAAATTGCATCTCAATATCTTTTTAAGAATCAACAGTACTGGAATCACCTTTAAAATTTTCATCAACATGTTACTTAATATCCTAGAAAACATCTAACTATTCATTCCAATATTCTTCATCGATCAACTCGTTTTTCTTTTTCTCGACAGCATTTTGTCCCATATCAGTTATAACATTCATCTTTTCAGCCATATTAGAATCTAAAACATCGTAACCTGTGGAAACTGAACTATCCCCATCATCATAAAATGATATATCTTAAAAAAAATATAATTATGGGGAACTGGTACCTTCAAAATATTCATCCTTATGCTCTGGAGAATTTTTTATTTCTTTCATCTAGATTCGACCACAATCATCATTGAGTTGAAAATCAATTTCTTTATTACGTACATCATTACATCCATCATCTATAACCTCTTTTTCATTAACATTATTATTTATTATATTATCTTCTTCTTCCCCATTTTCTTATTCATCATCATCATCATAACCATTAGTTGATTTTGATCTTTTATATTGATCATATTTTGGGAACTCAGTCTCTTATTCATCACTCTTAATTAAATTATCCTTTTTTTGGTGGCCTCTTAAGTTGAAAAGAAGATCCATAGGCAGAGAGTGTGTCTTTTAGACAATGTTAGGGGCCACTACTTATATCAAAATATTTTCCCCTTCCACTTCTTCATCAATATATTCTTCATAATTTTATTAATCAACAACGCCATCGGTCTCAAAACATGGTTCAGCTTCATTCATAGGATTGGTTGAATGATCCACCAGATTATATTCAGCATACATCTTCTCAAAATATCCAACCCATTATTTCATCCATGGGTTCTAACTTATCTTATTCCTTGAATATGTGACACCACTTATTTTTAATACACCATAGTCAATCCCAGACATTTCATTATCACGAACTATGCTATTTACCTCTAACATGGTTGAAAACATCTTAGGGTAGATCAATTAATTTGATCATAATGATTGTTTGACCACATCAAACATACGTAACATAATATATATAAATATATTAATCTTATTACATTCTTTCATAAGAGATAGAAGATAATCATAATGGTATCTTAGTGTGGCAAAATAAATATTCCTTGGGTAAATCATGTGCTATAAGAACGTAAATAGAAACCTATATTCTTCATCCATTTCCATATAAACATGACTCCTTGTTGAACTATCTGCTATTAACATAGCACAAGAATCCTCAAAAATGAACACATAATTAACTTATGGGTTTCTTCCCTATTATTCATCATAGACTCAATCATAAGGTAAACTCGAACACATTTCACAATTTAATGATGAAAAACCAAACACATATTCTTTGACCTAGCATTCAATACAATCCACACAATCCTTATAAAACTCAAACACTATGATCATTTAAAACAAATATAATATATTTTGGTAGAAATGAATATTTTTTGAAAAAAACCATTCCAACCACCAATATTTTTGGAGAACCTTAATTACCCAGGACATACTCGATAGAATCCATTTCTAATCTACATCATGTTCTAGTACAATGACACAATTGGAAGGCTTAGGTTTTACTGGAGGTACTAGAGCAGGAATATTGGATTCCTTCTTTCACATCATCGATGAAATAGTCTTATAAGGTGATATAAGAAATGTATGTGTAATTCATGGTATTTATATTAGTTCATCAATATTTGTCGAATGTAAGGAGAAGGTTTGAAAAATAATAGATGAAAGGTTTGCGTTGGGGTCAAGAGATACATGCACGAGTATCACGTGAGGTTTAAATTTTTTGGGAAATGACTTATGCCATTTTCACATCATTTAGGATATTAGTTATTTTAATATAAATATTATATATGAAATTGAAATCAATATTGGGACAAAAATATGCCTCAGGTTTCATTATATGAAATAAACAAATAAATTGACCAGCGGGTTAAACTATCCAAAAATAAGAAAAAATCCAAAAATGAATAGATTCAACAACATGATAAATTAATTTTATTAAAACAAAATGTGTGATATACATTAGAATTATGAGCCAAATTTATGACAAATTAACGGTATGAATTTCCATCAGTATGACAAACGAATGGTATAAAATTAAGATTAATTAATATTTATCATTCCTAATTCATGTTTGATATATTCTTCCTCTCATAATTCAAGGGCTTTGTGAATATATCTTCTAATTTAAGTTATATGCTATTAAATTAATAGTCACATCTCCCTTTTGAAAATTATTTCTCAAAAATTTATGTATTATATTAAAATGTGTTGTTCTAGAATTAGAAAAAAAATTGATATGTTTCTAGTGCATGTGTTGTCACAGTTTATGGGTACTTGTTAGAATTGATATCCATAGTCTTGTACAGTTTGTTTCATCTAAAAAAATGGTTCACATCAATGACTTACAGATATGTACTCACCTTCAGTAGTAAATAATGCATCAAAAGTTTTCTTTTTTACTACACCATGAAATAAGAGACTTTCCTAAAAACTGGCATGTCCAATAGGGTCTTTTTTATCTAACTTGCATCCATCAAAATCAAGATCATAATAACTAACCAAATGAAATGATTTTTCTCTTGGATAGAGCATTCCTAAATTATTATTATACTTGAGGTATTTAAAAGTCCTCATAGAAACATGTAAGTGTGTCGCCTTTGGGTTTTCATGAAAATGAGAACACATAGAGACACTAAACATAATATCATGTCTTCTAATATTTAACTATAGATGACATCCAATAATACCTATGTAATTGTTTTGATCCGCGGGTTTCTCAGATTCATCATGATCAAATATATATGTGGTGCACAAATAAGTATCACTAATATTAGTGTCATCCAAATTAGAATACTTTAAAATGTATTATTTATATTTAAATTGATTAAAAATTATTTCATACTTGTTTTGATTGATATGAAATTGAAGAAAGAGTTTGAGTTCACCCATTAATATAAATTCAAACTCATTTTGAATTATTTCTAAAAAATTAGTACTTAAATAATTTAATGAAGATCCAAAAATAATATCATTAATATAGAATTTTAATACTAATACATCTTTTGAAATTTTCTTTATGAAAAGGATGGAATCATAAATTCCTTTTAAAATCATTATAAAATAATAAAATTGTGAATCCTATAATACCATGCTCTATGAGCTAGTTTGAATCCTTCTAAACCATTTTTGTTAATTTAAAACATGATTTGTAAAATGAGGAATTCAAAAACTAGGGGGTTTCCCTACAAAAATCATTCTCAAATATAAAATCATTTATGAATGCACTATTCACATCCATTTGATATATTCTGAAATCTAGATGTGTTTTATTGGAATGTAGGATTCTTATGGATTCAGGTCTGGACACAAGTGAAAATATTTTCTCATTGTCAATTCTTTCTTCCAGACTATGACCTTATGCAACAAGTCTAAACTTGTTTGTAACTATATTTCATGACTTATCAACCATATTCCAAAAAAAAACTCATTTAGTTCCAAAAGTTACGGTGTCATTGATTCTATCTAAATGTTCTGACACGTTTTTCTTTTAAACTGATTTATTTCTTATTTTAAATCTATTATCCATAATTTAACATTTATCGCTTAATTTATGTCCAAAGGTTTAATATGAGACAAGAAATCTTGATGTTCAACATGATTTCTAATAGAATGTATACTTTTAGTTTCTCTATTTACATAATCTAAAATAGAATCTAAAATAAGATACTTAATAGTTTTATCATCCATATAGAAATAGGGAATGTTTACTTCTAGATTTTCAAGTTAATGTTAAAGATGTTTTGAAAATTATTCAGAATTGGACGAGTTTTCATTTTATTTTATTGCAGAATATAATGGCTTGGAATTTATGCTCAGAGAAGATAAATAATCCTCAATGTTTTATAAATAATTATTATGCTCGTGTTGATCAGTTTTATAAAATATTACATGGAGTGATTCTTCTAAAGTTTTGGACTTCTAATTGAAAACTCTATAGGCTTTAAAAGTAATTGAATAAAAATGAAAAATTCCTTCATTACTTTTGGATGAATTTTTTTCCAAATTATCCTTACAGTTACGAAAAAATATTTTACAAAAAAATCAATAGTAATTAACCATAGGTTTCCTATTATTCCAAAACTCCAAAGGGGACTTCTTATGTATAGGTCTATATAATACTCTATTGAAGATATAGCATGATGTATTAATAGCCTCTTCCTAAAAATAGATCGTCAGGTCATACTAATTTAGTAAATTTTAGGATATATCTTATAAGGTTTTATTTCTAATTTCAATAACTCTATTCAAATGAGGGTCCTCATAGTAGTGATGTTATCAGTGTAGCCATGTTGTGGGAAAAATTATTCAAAATATTGATTTTTAATACTCATGACCCTGATAAATCCTTAAGGATTTCAATCTATGTCCACTGAGCTTTTCTACATACATATTATAGTTGGTAATGTAAGAGAAGTCTTCACATTTGTTGGCTAAAAAGTATACATTTAGTATACCTAGAGAAATCATCCACAAGAATATTAACATAGTTCTTACCATTAATTCTATAGACTATTGAAGGTCTAAAAGAACCATGTGAACAAAATCAAGATGTTTAGAAGCTAAACCTATATTCTTTAGTTAAAAAAAAATCTTTATGTTGTTTCCCTTTTTTACTGGGGTTAAAAATTTATCAGATATTAACTAAAGGCTAGATATATCCAAACAAACCATTTCATATTTATCTTATGATGTTATTTAATTCTATAATGGCCTAGTCTCCTTTAAAAATTTACGATTCCTTATGAAAGTAACTCAATCATGAAAAATTCTAAGAAACTAATGATTTTAAATATACATCATAAGCATAATCATTTTAAAAAGTAGTTAAAATTAAATTATTTTTAAAATCACAACCATTAAAAGAATAATTATAAAATTTAACATAAAACTCATCATCACACATCTAAAAAATGTAAGAAGAATATATTTTAAACCAGCAACATATAAAACAATATAAATTAAAACTCAATTTTTGTTACCAATCTGGTTAAGTCGATGATTTTTTATTTTTTATTATCACCAAAGGTAAAAATACCACCATCAACATTGATATGACTCATTAATAAAGAATATTCTCATGTAATTTGTCACAAATACTCATTTACCAAGTACCACCAAATTCTAATAGAGGTATTAAAGAATTTTCCCTTGAAAATAGTTTTTAAAGAAGAAGTGATTTCTTTACCCAAATATGTTTGGGTCCATATATGATAGTAACAATGGATTTAGGATCCCACATTATCTTTATCTTTTTCCTTTAAATAGATTGAAGACTTTTAGAAATAAAAACATTGTTGCTTCCCTTTAAAAAATGTTTAGTAGTACTGACTACATGTATGGATTTAGGAATAGAATTATTTTTTGTTATTCTCCTCTTTTGAGGTTCATGTCATATTATATTAACATATCATAGAGAAACATAATTTCCCAATTTGTTTCAATGTATATCTACCAATTTTTAAATTTTTTCAATTTCTTTCTTCAATTTATCATTAGAATGTTTAGGTTCATTATTTTGTTGCACAGTTAATAATTTTTCACCTTTTCTATAAACAGCTTAGATTTATAATTTACAGTTAGGTAATATTATCTTTCAAAACATTATATTTGTACTTTAACTCATTAAAAGATAATTTTATATATTTTTCAAAATTTTTCATTAATTTTTCATTTGAATTTATATGTTCATTGTTTTCTTTTGGTAGTCGAACATTTTTCACATTTATATTAATAACTCAGTTTTACTATTTATTGTTAGAGAATATTGTCTATTCAAAACATTTTATTTATCTTTTTTCTCATTAAAGGTGTCTTCTACATTCATTTTGAAGTCAAATAATTCTTCATTTGACATATTTTCATCATCATGGTTTTCATTGTTAGACTTACCAATGTCATTAGACTTAGATGAAGGTAGAATATCAGAACCATTAGGTGAAGTAGATACCTCAGTAACTTTAGTCATAAAGAACATATTTTCTAACTCATTCTTTCGTTAAGATGAAGAATCCAAGTCACTGGAGTTTTCCTCAGATGCAACCTATGTTGCTTTTATGGCCTCCTTGAATCTTCATTCTTTATCATCATATTTATTCATATATTTTATCTTACAATAGTCTGATTTTATGTGACCTTTTTTTCATTAATATAATAAAACATTATTTATATCATTATCCCTTTTCATACAAGTCCCTCTATTTTCGTATTTCCTTTCATAGTATTTTTGTTTTTTTAAAATCATTTTCCTCCTATATAATTTCTTAATCCTTCTGGCTAGGTGAGCCAATCCTCATCACTATTAAATTTAGATTCACTAGAACTATATTGTATATCTTGTATTTTTTCTCTTTTAATTTTGTTGTATAGGGGATGTAGTCTTGGAAGCAATAGACTCTCTATTATGTCCCTAATATTCCTCAAAGTTTACCTTTAGTTCTCATTCATACATCATAAGACTTCCAATCAACTATTTCAATGTAAATTTTCTTATATCACATGATTTTCTTATTGAAACTAATGTGCCTCTCCTTATTTCTATAGGCATCTCAAAAATCTCATTATCTACACCGTGTCAGATACCTAATTTCCCAGCGAGTTCATGGTATTGTAATACTTTTAAAACCTTATGTACATGTCAGAAATGGGATCATCTTTTTTCATCCTAGAATTATCATATTTGATAGTGTAGGTATTAAGAGTCATTTATTTATCATTAGAAGTTCTCTCATGAGAAAAAAAATGTATCAAAAATATCAAAAGAGTTTTTTAAAAATAAATTATATTAAAATATTCATCAATAATTGTATATTAGAGGGAATTCATAGATTTAAATTTACAAAAGTATGGTAATTTTATTACATCATCCTATGTGCATTTTTAAATATTAGTTATTACAAATTCATAGTCTATTATAGACAAAATATCAATACACAATAATAATATGTGAATTTTCATCTTTATTTTCATATGGGAATAATTTTATTCATTGAAAAAAGGATGTTTATTGGAATCAAAACCTTATTGAAGATAATCCATATTAAACAAAAAAATTTGGAACAAACATAAATTTGATATCGTTAATGTTTCAGTAAAATAGATTTTAATTAATTTGAAAACATGAATAATAAAGAAATAAATTCCTTTGATACCAAATGTTGGTTCAGGTGAGTATCTCAATATGGGGGGTGAATTGAGTACCCAATATAAGTTTCTTTTAAAAATATATTATTCTGAAATCTCGAAAATGTTTAAAATATGGGAGAGTTTCTCAAAATAAGTAGGATGATATATATCTTAATCATTCTAAATATTTATCTACTGATTTTTTGGTTCTCATATGCATAATATAAAATCTTATTTAATACTTTAAAATCAATTTACATGGAAAAAATACTATAAAAAATGAACTAAGATAAACTATCAAAGTATAAATTTACAATTATCATAGTTTAATATTTTAAAGCGAATATAATATAAAACAATATTTAAAACATAGTGGAATTTTTGAAAACCATAATTTCAGTCTCAAATTGTGACTTAGTCCTCTTCACTTGGTGATCACCAACCACCATGATGTTTTTAAAAAATGTACTTGATGATCCAAAACCATGATCAGATTTATCCAATCGTTTTCAAATTACTAGGGCACACATGACCACTTATATGGTGATGTATGGGGTAAAATGAATATAGCCTCATAGGGACCTATACCTCTCTTATTCGTTAACAAAACAAATAATTTTTTTTGAGAAGATATAAATAATTTTTTAGTTTAGTGGAGGAGAAAATGGGTGTGTAGTAATGAAGAGTATCAAAACACATTGCTAAAAATGTAATAAAACAAAATAGAATCATAAAATTGAGGAGAATATAGTATTGATGTTTTTGGAATGTTCCAATGCATCTTGTGACTCAAGAGTTAAATCAAAAATAAAGCTTCATTCAGGTTCTCATGATGTATTCTGGAAAATAGAATATTGTAATGTCTATTTTTGGAGTGTATTAATTCACTTGATATGATGATGCTTTTGCTTCCTCAGTCGAGTGCTCATTGCAGGTTCATCTCTATGCGAGTTCTGATAGTTTGATCATTCATATTTTCATTAGTTTTTTTATTTCACTACTTCACCTAATTTCATATACGTATATTTTCTTATATCCCATTTTTTGCACAAGGGGATGTGATTCCCCTATTATCTTTATCTACTAGATCATTTGAATGCACTGCTACAATTTAATGCACATTTTGACATGATTTCTATCATAAATTTAACGTAAAATCAATTATAAATTAAATAAAATTAAATTCAATGAATATATTTTTTCATGTAATGAAATTTAATATAATTAATGAAATAAAATTGTGGATGGTTTCTTAAGATCTGGTGATGTTATGATCTTGTGGTGTGATGTTGTATGTGTCATAGACATAGCCAAATTTCATGTTTTATGGTAATGTCGCAACTATCTATGTGTGGTCTAACGATTTCACATACTTAGAAAATTCCTGTTGTGTTGGCGGTATGATTATGGTGATGTGAAATTGATATTGTTTCATACATACCCAAATTTATGTTCTTGCATCATGACATCAAAGTGGTGTGTCTACCAACATTATCTCATATTTTTCTTATTTTCATCCCAGTGGTATGATAGATTGATGGTGTGATATCCTAGTTGTATCTCAGGCATAGAGATTTTTATGTTGGCAATGTGTCATGTAAAATGGATTCTGACTCAATAGTGTCTCATAATTATAAATATTGAACACATGTTCTCCAAATATTGATTAATGAAAGGAAAAAAATTGAAATTTAGCAGTATTAATAAAAACATGATTTTGTGAACATTCAAATATGGAGGTCAACACTAATCAATAGAAGAAATAATTTTTTATTGATGTTCATATTGAATTTTTTTATTTTCACCCTAGAAATACTTTGATATACAAAGAAATTTTATATTATATCAATTTTGATAGAACAAAAAGATATATTATTGACATTATCATGAAATTTTTTACTTGTCAATAGGTTAAAGTAGAAAAAATTATCGAAGGAGATGCTTCAACCATTTCCAGTGATGATTTTAATGTCTAAAAATATACCCATGGATTTTTTCATTAACCAACCCAGGATTCCAAGAGCTAGTAAACGGATCCAGCCAGCAAGATAAATTGAGAGGTGTTACCGATCCTCATTGGATTGTAACTAGTGTTAGGGAATCGACATAGTGAAAAAGTAATGATTTCTGAAAATAAAATTAAATCAAATGAAGCTGTATAAATAAATTGAGAATCCCAAAATAAATCAAACCTCAAAACATAACATCATTTATACCTAAACTAAAAATTAAAACATGAAAAACAACAAAACCCAAACTATACCTGACAACCAATAAGTCTCCATGTGACCCCAAGGGTCAATATAAAATCATAATACCCAATATAACCAATGGTGATCAAATCTATGTTGTAACCTACAATAGAATATAAAAACAAGATGAAACTATATGCATGATTATTAAAAATCAAAATGTGTTTTTGAGCATATCTATTCCCAATGCACTTCCTCTAAAAAAGAGGCATTAATTTCATGATTGAAATAAAATTTATAAAACATAATTGTCTCATAAATTTTAGTATTTAGAACAAAACCTGGTCTGTTTCCCTTTTTTATTTAAAACGATATTATTTTCCAAGGATACATTAGCATTTAATGGAGGAAGATGACGTTTTTACATAAAAAGGTAGAAATGGAGTGTAAAATATTTTCAAAACGTTTCTATAAACCGTTAGATGCCACCATATTATTTTTTTAACATGAATTAAACCACAAAAGAGTGAAACAACATTGATCATATAACAAGGGAAATGGAATATAGCACATATGAGTAACTAACCAATAAGGAATCTCAATCATCTACTGCAAAGAACACAATTCCAAAGAACACAGGAGAACCTAGGATCTCATTAGATAATCTTGAACATACTATACATCAAACTCCCCATATTGTCATGCATCACTAAATGATATCAATCAAACCTATATTTTCAATTATTTCATACCATATGAAATATACGGGCAATGTCCCAATGTAGAGACTGGTCCATACTAAGGGCCACTAGTTAGAGCGGAATCATATGCTAGTGAAGAAACCAACCTAAAAAAATTATGCTAACTATTTTAGGTTCCTTGTCCTGAATATAGTGGTTTGGTCAAATCAAAATCAATAAGAAGTTACATAAATGTACATATATCACCCACACAAGAATCACACTCATGCATCACCCCAAATCACACCAAGGAACAATCTGTTGTCTTTAATCCAATAGATCTCGAATGAGTATAACACCAAGGACTTCCCATCCCATTCAATATATCCAGGAAAAGGTTATCATATAAGAATAGTTTTAAATAGATTCAATTTATAAAATTTTCAAATGGACCTCACATAATCGTCACATGTCAAACAATTTCTCAATGAACTAATAACACATTTCATTCAAAAGGAGCATGACAAATATTTTTCAAATGAAAAACCACATTGAAAATCCTTTATGGAACCAAAAAAATCTTTTAATTATCGAAATACAATTAACAATAAAAATCCATAACATATTAATTGTGATTCATGTATAACAGCCACGAAAAAATTTCATCTAATACTTAATGTGAAAACCAGAATACAACCATTTCCAAAACCATTAAAACCATGTGGAAAAAACTAAATTTCATATCAAAAAATTATTCTAAAAATCATACATCACTAATGAATATCTAAATACTTGGAAAAAATCAATTAATCAAAGACTCTTCAATTAAAAGTAAAAATGAAAAGAAAAACCAACCTCAAACTCATGACGCTTCAATGAGGTAACCCAAAAAACCTCTCATGGGTCCAAGATGGAAAGATCATTGAATTTTATTCATTATAACAAAAAACAATTAATTTAATATAAAATAAACATCATCCCTAAATCTATAAGACCATGTTTGAAGAGGAACCTCCATAAAAATTGATGAATAAAGTAGAGGAGGATGATAGTAGAAGAATTCCTTTAAGATATTACCCAAAACATTAATAAATATCCTTTGAATTACCATGGAATAATGTGGGAGACATGAGGTAGAGGGTATGGGGCTTTACGGGTTGTAAAACCCAAATAGAGGAGAAATAGGGTGTTTTAGGGAAAAAATATGGTAAGGGTATAAAAGAAAATTCACAAATTAGAGACACACAAGAATTATTCATGGTTATCACATGTGGCTTCCCACACTATGCACCAACTATGTGAGCATTACCGGACACACTGGGCACCCACATGATTTGAAAACATGATTTAGAAAACTATTTTTGAATTGTGCAACATGGTTCTTCCAAAATTTACAAAACCATGGACACACCTTCTAAAAGGTTTTCCAAACTATTCGCAGATCATATGCCTTAAATAAGAAATACAAAATGGACGACATGGTTTAAACATTGAAATTCTCATTTTGGGTAAAACCATGATCAACTATTTCAACTCGCACTTTCCATGTTCAAAATGAACTGAAAATTGACTCAGTATTGGAGGTTACAAAGTTACCCACCTAAATCGTGCAATAGAATGAAAACAACACAAAAAAATTATATCCAAAAATCCTAAAACCTATGATACGGAAACCAATAACAAAATGATAAAACTAGATAAAAGAGAAAACATAAAACGTGGATGTGACAATTCTCCCCACCATCATTCTATCTACCACTAAAAATCCACAAAATCTTTAGTTGATTGATTTGAAAGGAAACGTGTTTACACACTCACACGATCCTATTCATCAAACCAGAAAGTACATCAACAATCATGAATAAAACATGTACCTCAACATGGAATAAAAAAACTAACCCAAACCACTTCTCAAAATACAATTAAAACATGTTCTACAAATAATACAACCATACCACGAAGAAAATATTCAGTGCACCCCCAATGCCCAATGTCCACTTTGATGAAAGAGATGTAGACCTTAGACAATTCGAAAAGAAATTTCACATTTGAAAAAAAATAGCATACATTACTATATTACCACAATGGGATGCCAGAATGGACCCCAACCATTTTAGATCTCCAGCCAGGTTCCCAACCAACATCACTAATCAAACACCATCACATTAAACTAGAACAACCACACATGTCCTCAAAACAACCAAAAAAACATAACATGTCACGAGACACCCTTCGCATGAAAAAAGGACTTCCACCATAAAATGGATTTATTGGATCAACACCCCTCACCCTCTTTCACCCCAAATATAAAATAGCATGAATGAGACACAAAATGGAACACCCTCCACATGATATGGAAAATAAAAAATTTATAAAAGACGCTCATTCATTAGAATAGTGGTTCGAAAAATTCTCTTTAAATCATTTAAAACATAAATAATGCTTATAGTAAAAAGAAACAATAAACTGAGAAAAGACAAACACCTCACTCCAGCAATCGTGCCAGAGTGTCATTTGATGGTTTGAATCTGGCTCCACATCACTTCTATAAAACACCCAAATAAAATTATTTAATTTTACCTAGGAATCCATAGATACAATAAGTCTTAAAATCACATAGACATGAAGGATTATTATGACACTGATTTTCATACTAAACACACATAATGATCGTGAAACATGAAGAAGATGATAAAAGATTAAGAGGCCTCTTAATCTTGTTACCAACAGCAACAATGTTAGGACACTTTCCCTTATTATTAATATAATTTCATTCACCACCTATAAAAACTAGAGGAATCTAAGATACCTAAAATAATATTACTAACACAGCTTCAACCCTCATAACATTCCTCACCACATCAGAATACGAGGTTAGACTGAACTCTGATACCATCAACAACAGATCTAGATGAGGCCCATTTTAAAAAGGATATTCCTTTAGGGAATCATCATTTTCCCACATTAAATGATAATTAACTAGATCCTTAAAACTACATCCAAACTCCAACACTAATTCATCACCTTGCTGAAGGAATCACATCTCCATCACCTTCTTCCCCTTCACAGCCTTAGGGAAATAATTCCTAATGAATGATGACATGGAGAATTCACAATAATGATCATCTCAAGGTTTGTTCATAAATACTATCTTCTACCACCTCTATCTTGGACCTGCAATCATATAATTAATGATCTTATTCTTTTGAGACATTGTCAACTCAAGTAAAATGAATATCTTTTTACTTTATCTATACACTCTGACTCTTATAAAGGAAATTATTGATTGTAAAAGAGATTAGTATTGAACTTTTGAAATTTAGGAATCAATCCATTAGGTTGATCAATTGGAGGGTCTGCTAATGGTAATCCACTCATAGTTGTTCCTTGAACATCCATCTAGACTTTTTGTGGTGTGAAATCAACAAAAAATATTTCACCGACATGGATATAAATGACAAACACCACTTAATATCATTATAAAATAATAGAAAATGAGATACGCACCCAATGGTTATCAAAACATCATAGCTTATTTCCTCGTAAAAAAAATTGAATAGAAAAAATAACTTAAGATGTAATACAATTAGCAATGAAAATCATTGGGGCCTCACACATGTATATTTTTGTGTTGATCTGATAACTCATCCACTAATTACATCAATCATCTTCTTACATACATTCATCATTGCATGTGAGAAATCCTAAAAATAAAAAATGTAAAAACAAGAAGTTTCTATTTTCAAATAAAAACATTCAACCAATAAGGACCCGGCCTTATAAATTACATAATATTGAATTAAATGAATAATTCACAATGAGGATATTTTCAGGATTATAGTTTTATAGAATTAGGACATAACTATTACATATCAAAAGATTACAAAGTAGACACTTCTTCCCAGTATCCATTTTTTTGAAAACATTAACTCTTTAAAAAAAGAGTCATGTCTAGTTCCATGTTTAAGATAAAAATAATTTTCCTTTATCCGATCCTTGATCCTATTAAAAATTTTGTCTTGCGAAAAACATTTCAAATACTTGGGATGATCATATAAAGCTCAGTAAGATATACCAAAAGAAGGAAAACTGTTAGTTTTTTCAAAACATCATGTAAAGCATGAATAATTTATCATAAATAATAATTTTCAACTTTATGAAGTAGTAAATACTCATTGCTTAATAAAATATCATTACATACCATTTTGTAACCAAAATATTTCCAAAAATCCCATATAAAGAACACATAACGTATAAAGGTAACTTGGAACATAAACATTATTAAATAGAATAACCATACGGTCGACTTCCACACATATCACTAACAGAAATTTCCATATGGATGACTTCCATAGCCAATTCATTTGAGGTTATAACTTAACCACCCGTCCTGGTATTCACAACACCACCCGTCATTTGGTTTATCACGTAACCAGCTGTCAAATGTCAACGTACCAATATAAAATCCTAACACATACAACAAATATAAAGGAAAGAAAACATTTAAAAATTTTAATCACAATATATAACATAAATATATTGACATAACAAATCCGTTATCAAAAACATTTTCAATAACAAAATACATAAAAGAGTATAGGGTATTTATTTTCTTTTAAAAACATTACGGCTTGTTGAGGATGCCAAAGATCAATAATAATCATGGTGGAAGAAAATTTCATTGTCACCGATTACATTGAAAAAACAATCAATGTTTTCAATTAGTAAAACGCTTTATAAAAAATATTCCCTTTGAAAAGTCATGGGTGTTTATACAGTGTATAAAAGAATGTCGTGTATTAAAACAAAATACACCTCAATGAAAGGAGATTGAGATGAAGTCCCTTACCTCGCGTCTGACTTGACTCGATTGTTCTTTAATCTCCAGAATTATATAATAAAGATAATTTCTACTTTCTTAAGAACCTTTTTCAAGTTTATTAATCCTTTAATATAACTTATTTCCAAGTTATAAACATTATTTAGTCATTTATGTTAATAACGTTCGTTTTACCGATATTTGGTACTTGAGTCAAAAATGGACTTCATATATTTACATGTTGTTCATGAGGTCAACAGTCCATTATATCTAGAATGGAATTCATTTTTTAGATATCATATATATAATATATATCCCGTATATACATGTATTTACATAACATTTGGAGGTAAGAAATGAAATGCACCGTTCATGGAGATGGTAAGTCATACGTACGCATGAACGCTACTTCCATTTCTATTTCATATTTAATGGAATTAAAACATAATGATACATAGTTATATTATAATTCCATTATAATATCATACATAATATCATTAAATCTATCCTTTATAAATCCCTAATAAGGCATTAACTAATCATATCACTTTAAGGGGGCGGTAGTCTGCACTTCCTCAAATGAGATTATCTTATTTACCCACAATGGAAACCATAAAGGCATGATATAATTGGGAAGTACAGAAGTATAATGAAGTCATAAAAATAATATATATCATATATAAATATAGTTCCATCATAATGGACACCATGAGAGGCTGTAAGATGTAATTGAACAATCATAGTTTCGTGAGACGTTAGTTTTCCATCCACAGTAACATTATGTTCATCATCCATTAGATGTAGTTTTCTGTAATTATAGTTCGAATATTTCAAATAAAAACATCCTAGTATATTGAGGTCACCGGTGTTGTTACAAAATAAAGTAAATAAAAATATTTTAGGTGTTAGAGAAGTAAAATAAATGAAATCAATTTAAGATAAATTGTTACCTTTACTTTGGGTAACTCCCTTTGGTTTGAACCAAAGGACTTGTTGAGGTGCCTTCTGCATAAAGTAAGGCATCAAGGAGGAGGAGAGGGATGTAGGGAAATTAATTGGACTGAGTTTGGACGAGCCAAATGTCTTTATATGATTGAGTAATTGGTTATAAAAGGTCTCCTTTTATAAGGGGGAGGATGGGCTTTTTATGAAAGTGTGAAAATATTATTTTATAATATAAAGAAATTCAGTTTCTCATGGTCCAAAAATAAATTATGTTGAAGATAAGATGACTCAAATTCGAAATAAAATAATCCTATCATAATTGTACTAGTTTTGGATTATTAATTAATGATTAAAATCTTATTTATTTAAATCATTTGTTTATGAGGTAAATACTACATCATTATTGTGTCATAATTAATTTAATTTATCTGATGTCTAGAAATTATAAAAAAAATAACATGATATAGGAAATCATTTTGTCTTCCAAAGAATTTTTATAGTAGAAAATAAAACTTATATAACACCACATAAATATTAGTTACTAAAAGATTTTAGTTAATGTCAATTTTGTCTTCACATTAAATTAATTAATCTAAATTGTCATTTTCACTCCGAAGGGGATCAATGAGGTCCCAAAATTGACCCAATGATGCTAATTTTAGTAAATGACTCAAAAAATAATGTTTAGAAAAGCGTTAAGATAATTTTGAAGTATTATAAATTTCTTTTAACCTTGAATTACCCTATTTACATTTAACCGCGGTAAATAAAACTCAAAAGTTACTATTCACCAAAAATTATATTCATCATATTGAACAAAATTTTACTTCTTGATAACAACCATGTATGTTGGATATTTGAAATTCAATTTACAGAAGTGGTCAAATTTCATTTAAACGAAAAAGTCAGTTTTTTTAACTACCACTAAGTGGTTTCACTATTCATCAAAAATTGATGTTTTTCAGAAAAATATCAAAAAATCAGCCTATCTGTATTTGATATTCTGAATTCATAAATTATGTCTATATTTACAATTTAAAAACATAAAAATGTCAATAATTAATTTTGAAATTAATTCTCGTAGTTAAAACAGATAGCGTGTTTTAGTAAACAAAAACTGTCAAATGATTGTCACTTATTTATGTCCAATTTCAAAGTGAAATTATTTAAAATGACCAAAATTGGATTAACTGGTAAAAATATATTCTAATTACATATTAAATCCAATTAAAAAGATAATCTATCCATATAAATAAATTATATTATAAATCACTTTTGATTTAAAATACAATATTTTCACTATTCGTTAAAAATGAACATTATCAGAAAAATTCCAAAAGTTTACAAAAAAGAAAATTTGATGTCCCCATTCAAAAAAATGAGATTATTTGGTCTTATAGAATGTATTAAAGTAAAAAGGTATAGTTTTAATGAGGGTTCTCCATTAAAAGGTGATAAATCAGCCTTTTAATGTAAATTATGCTTAAAATTAGATTCATTCACATTTTAAGCCTCTTAGATTTTATTGGATAATATAAATACATTTAAAAATCATGAATAATAATATTTCAGTTAGTTTTGTTAATTCCTGCCAATACAACGGCTTGGATTTAACTATTATTTAAAATAATAATATTATATTATTAGTGTGCAACTTAATATTTCAAAGAAACTTGTTGTTGGTATCGAATACACTATCGAACATAGCGACCCCTTTAAATTAAATTTAATGTTTAATTCAAAAATATTAATAAATATAAAAATATATTATTCTTCATTTATTTGGGATGTTACATCCTTCCCTCCTTATAGGAAATTGCATGCTCGTAATTTTTATTCACCTGTCAAAATAAGTTGGTGTATTTATCCCTCCTAGCATTTTCAGATTCCCACATTTCCTCCTCAATCATATGATTTTTCCACAAAACCTTTTCCTGGTGAACTACCTTATTCCGCAATACTTTCTCTCTATGGTCAAGAATCTAGACTGGTTGTTCTTCGTAAGAGATATTCTCTTCCAACTAAACTACCTCTGGACTCAAAATTTGAGATGGATCTCACATATACTTCCTCAACATCGAAACATGAAAAACATTTTGTACCTTTGATAAAAATGTAGGTAAATCTACTCTATATGCAACTGATCCATATTTATCCAAAATATCATAAGGTCTAATGTACCTCGGACTCAACTTTCCCTCATTACCAAAATGCATCATACTTTTCCACGGAGAAACTTTTTGAAATACATGATCACCTACCTCAAAAGAAAGATCCTTCCTCCGGTTATCTGCATAACTTTTCGGCCTACTCTGAGCTGTTCTTATGTGCTTCTATATCAACCAAACATTCTTTAACATCTCTTCAAGTAATTCTAGTCCCATCAGCTTCCTTTCACCTACTTCATCCCAAAAAGCTGGAGTTCCAAAACGATTTCCATATAATTCCTCAAATTGATCCATCTGTATACTATAATGAAAGTTGTTATTATAATAAAATTCAACCAAAGAAATATTTTTGTCCCATATTCCTTGATAATCTAGCGAGCAAGCATGTAACATATCATCCAATGTCTGAAATGTTTGTTCTAATTTCCATTCTGACAGAGGACAAAAAGATGTACTAAAATATAATTCAGTGCCCAATGACTTCTGAAGGCCTTTTCAAATGTTAAAAGTGAACTTGGGATCACGATCAGATACAATGGAGAGGGGAACTCTATGAAACGTCACTATCTATTTAACATATAACTGAGAAAGTTTACCTAGAGATAAACTATGTCTAATATGAAGGAAATGAGCAGATTTAGTCAACCGATCAACAATAACCCAGATTGGATTATTACCTCGAGATGTCTTCAGTAATCCCACAACGAAGCCGTTGGATATATTTTCCCATTTCCACTATGGAACCGGTAATGGATGAAGAATCTCTTTCGGTAACTTCCTCTCTACTTTATCCTACTAAAAGGTCAAACACATCATAGTAAAATCTGCAATATCTCTTTTCATTTCATCCCAAAAATAATACTCCCGAATATCTCTGTACATCCGAGTAATACCAGGATGAACTGAAAATGGAGAACTATGAGCTTCAAATAACAACTCATTCTTAAACTGTGAATCACAAGACACACATAATCTCTTTTCAAACCTTAAAACAAAATCATTATCAATGATAAATTCTAGAAACTTATCCTTTTGAACCAACTCTACCTTTTTCTGTACTTCATTGTCTTCATTCTACGCTTTCTTTATTCTATTTGATGGAGATGATTTCTCTGAAACCTGATAAAAAACAGATGAAATTCATTTACCAACAACTTCAATGCCAATGTTAATCAAACAAAAAACCAAAGGATCTCATTCCAAACGTAGCATGGTTAATGAAGCATTTCTTTTTCGACTCAAAGCATCAGCCACTTGATTTACTTTTCCTGGATGGTAATGGATCGTGCAATCATAATCCTTGATTAATTCCATCCATCACCTCTATCTCATGTTCAACTCATTATCAGTGAATATATACTTCAAACTTTTGTGATCAGTATATATTTCACACTTCACTCTATACAAATGATGCCTCCAAAATTTTAAAGCAAAAACAACAACAGCTAATTCCAAATCATGTGTAGTGTAATTTAACTCATGAGGTTTCAATTGATGTGAAGCATAAGCAATTAACTAATAATTATTCATAAGGAAACATCCAATTCCATTCAATGAAGCATCACTATAGATAACAAAATCACCATTTCTGGAAGGCAGTGCCAAAAATAGATCATTCACCAATCTTCTTTTCAATTCCTAAAATCAATCATTACATTATTTTGTCCAGATGAACATAACACCTTTTTGATTTAACATAGTAATTAGATTAGATAACTGTGAAAAAGATTCAACAAACATTCGGTAATAACCTTCAAAACCACGAAAACTATGAATATCGGTTATATTTTTCGGTCATGTCCATTCTTCAACAACCATTGTTTTAGTAGGATCAGCAGTTATTCCATTTTTTGTAACAGCGTGACCAAGGAATGAAATTTGTTGTAACCAAAACTGACACATGCTGAATTTCCCATGAAGTTTCATTTCTTTTAATGTTTGCAAGAATCACCTTAAATGACTTTAATGTTCCTCCTTACATTTGTAATAAATCAAAATATCATCAATAAACACAACCACAAACTTGTCTAAGAACTCACGGAAAATTCAATTCATAATATCCATGAATACAACAGGTGCATTGGTTAACCAAAAAGGCATAACTAAAAGTTCATAATGGCCAAATCGAGTATGAAACATATTCTTAGTAATATCTACTTCTTTCACTTTCAACTGATGGTACCCCGACCTCAAGTCAATATTCAAAAAATATTGAGCTCCCTAGACTAGATCAAGAAAATCATTGATTTGAGGCAATGAATACTTATTCATAAAATTGATGTTATTCAATGATATATAATCAATGCAAAGTCTGTTTGAACCATATTTCTTGTTAACAAACAATACAGGATCACCAAATGGTGATTTTCTATGTCTAATAAAACCTTTATATAATAACTCCTACAATTTCTTCCTTAACTCTAAAAGTTGAATTTTAGCCATTCGATAAGGGGGTTTTGAAATTGGCTTAGCATCAGGAACTAATTCAATAGTAAATTCAACTTCTCGATCAGGTATAATTCTAGGAAACTCATCAGGAAATACATCATGGTACTCATTTACCACTGGAACATCATTAATCTGAATAGTCCCTTTGTTTACATCTATATGTCCAAGGTAACATTAACTTCCATATTTTACTAGTTTCTCAGCTTCCTGATATGTTATCAATAGTAAGGGTTCATTTTTGTATTCAAACTAAAAATCATTCTGAAAATAAAACTCTATAGCTATACAGTGAATCTTATCATGATAAATAGAATTCCAATCCATTCCAAATTTAACATCAAACTCTACTAGAGGCAAAACAATAAGGTCTTCTGGTAGATTCTTTCCACACACAAGGACATGAATGTTCTTCTGTTTTCATTTTGTCTCAACATTCCGATGTGTTTTTACCATAAGTTCTGTATTCATATCATGAGATGGAGTTCCCAATTGAGTAGAAATCTTCTCAGAAATGAATGAGTGTGTAGACCCTGAATCAAACAACACATTGGCATAATATGAACAAACAAACAGTATACATGATACTACTTTGTTTGATGGAACAACATCTGATGAAGTAGTTTCAAAGGATTTCACCACCCCTTTCTAATTGTAGTCCGGCTTCTTTCCTTCAATTGAGTTCTTCTCTAGACACTAATTTATATAATAACCAATTTCGTTACACGTAAAACATCTTACCAATGGATTTTCATTTACTACTTGTTCATTTTCCTTACAGTTACGGGGAATATGACAAGACTTACCACACAAAAAGCACTTTCCATTCTTTGATAAACATTCTCTAGAATGATTTTTACCATACTTGTCACAAGATAGATATTTTTTTTCTTACATCCAAGATAATTTAATGAATTCTTCCCCTTTGCATGCCAATATGACCTCTTATTCTGTTGATTTTCAAAGAACACTTGATCATCGGCAAACTCCATTTCCACCTTATCCGCACATCGAACAAGTTTTTCATAACATTTTAACTCACGAGAGGCTACCACTCTTCAATATCATGGCTTTAGTCCTGGGTGAAATCGATTTATCTTACTATCAAGATTTCGTATGGAATTGGGTGTATACCTTCCCAGTCTAGCGAACTTTGCTTCATAAGCAGCCACTGAGTCATCCTCCTACCTTAATTATAGGAATTGTTTTTCCATCCTAAGATGAACCACCTTTTGAAAAAAAATTAAGAAACATAGCTTTGAATTCATCCCAATCAATAGAATCAATCTCCTCACTATCCCTGATATATTTTCACCATCGACCACCACTGACCAGCTTCACCTTTAAAACGGTAAATAGCAAGACTAACCTTTTGATGTTTTGAACAACTCATGTTATCAAAAATATTCTTAAGTGATTTAATCCACCCTTCTGCTAGAAGAGGGTCATATGATCATCTGAATGATAGAGGATGTTGCCTCATGAAATGCTCCAATATTGACATGTTCTGTTGTTGTTTATTTTTCTAATCTCATACATGGATACCACCAACATTTATAGCCTGAGTCGAATTTTCCATCACTACAACAAACTGTTCAGTTCCAATTCCGACCATCTCATGTTTCTAATTTGGAAGGTTGTATTCCTCCTGATGTCGTCCCAACATAGGTACCCTATTTCCTCAATGGAAAACCATTCTGAACGCATAAATATCTTAGCCAAAGAATCATGGTAAGCTATAAATTCTATATGCAATCAATATTATCATAAATTAATTTATGGATAATAATTTAGCAATACCCTAACTCCTAATGTTGTCCAAACCGACCTCTAATACCATCAATAAGGACCCTTACTTATACATTACATAATATTAAATTCAATGAATAATTTACATTGAGGATCTTTTTAGGTTTATAGTTATAGAGAATTAGGACATAACTATTACATACCAAACGATTAAAAAGTAGACACTTCTGCCCTTTATCCATTTTTTAAAAAAACATGAACTGTTGATAAAAAAAGAATCATATCTAGTTCCATGTTTAAGACATCAAAAATTTTCCTTGATCCCATTATTGACCCTATACCACATTATGTCCTGTGAAAAACATTTGAAAAACCTGGGATGAGCATTTAAAGCACAGTAAGGGATACACAGAGAAGTAAAACTGTTAGTTTTTCCAAAACATCAAGTAAACCCTGAATACTTTATCATAAGTAATAATTTTCACCTTTATGAATTAGTAACTATGCTTCGATGAATAAAAGATCATTATTACCATTTTGTAACAAAAATATTTCCAAAAACCCATATAAAGTGCACATAACATATAAAGGAAACTTGGGACATAAAATTTTCAAATCCAAAATACTTAAATGGGTATGTGGTGTCTATTTTCATTTAAAAACATTTCTGATTTTTGACAAATCCAAATATCAAATAATACTCGTGGTGGTAGAAAAAGGTCGTTGTCACTACTTAAATTAAAAAACAATCATATATTTTATCTAGTAAAACACATTGTAGAAAAATATTCCCCTTGAAAAGTCATGGTTGTTTATACAGTGTATAAAAGAAAGTCATGTATTAAAACAAAATATGCATCAATGAAAGGAGACTGATGCGAAGTCCCACACCTCGCATCTGACATGACTCAATATTTATTTAATCTCTTGAATAACAAACTAATGTTAATTTATACTTTCATAAGAACATTTTTCATGTTTATTATTCCTTTTATATTACTTATTTCCATGTTATAAACATTATTTAATCATTTATGTTAATAACATTCATTTTTTTGATATTTGGTACTTGATTCAAAAATGGACATCTTATAATTACATGTTGTCCATTAGATCAATATTACATTATATCAAGAATGAAATTAATTATTTAGATATCATATATATCATATATATGCAGTATATAAATGTATTTACATAACATTTGGAGGTATGAAATGAAATGCAACGTTCATGGTGATTGTAAGTCGTATGTATGCATGAATGATACATCCATTTATATTTCATATTTAATGGAATTAAAACATAATCATTCATAGGTATATTATAATTCTTGTATAATATCATATATATATATATCATTAACACTATCCTTCATACATCCCACAAAATGAATTAACGAGTCACATCACTTTAAGGGGGTGATAGTCTGCAATTCCTCAAATGAGATTATCGTATTTACCAACTATGGAAACCAAAAAGGCTTTATATAGTTGGGATGTGCATAAGGATAATGAAATCATAAACATAATATATATCATATATAAATACAGTGCCATAATAATGGCCACCATGAGAGGCGGTATGATGTAAATGAACAATCATCATTTCTTGATGCGTTAGTTTTCCATCCACAAAAACATTATATTATTCATCCATTACATGGAGTTATAGGTAAGTGTAGTTAGAATATTTCTCATAAAAATATCCTAGTATATTGAGGATACTGGGTTTGTAACAAAATAAAGGAAATAAAAAGAGTTTAGGGGTTGGAGAAGTGAAATAAAAGAAAACAATTTAAGAGATAATGTTACCTTTAATTTGGGTAACTTTTTGGGTTTAAACCAAAGGACTTCCTGAAGAGACTTATGCCTAATGTACGGCTTCTAGGAGGAGTATAGGGATGTAGGGAGAATAATTGGTTAGATTTTGACCAAGCCATATGGCTTGAGAGGTGTGAGTAATTATTTATAATTGGTCTCTTTTTATAAGGGGGAGGACGGGCTCTTTAGGAATGTGTGAAAATATTATTTTATAATATAATGATATTCAATTTATAATGGTCCAAAAATCGTTAAGGTAAAATATAGGAGGACTAATATTATAAATAAAACCATCCAATCATAATTGGACATGGTTTGTATAATAATTTAATCATTATAATATTATTTGTTTAAATCATTTATTTATGAGGTAAGTACTGCATAATTATTGTTTCATAAATAATTTAATTTATATGATGTCTAAAAAATATTAAAAAAATACCATTATATAGGAAATAGTTTTATCTTTCCAAATAATATATATAGTATAATATATAACTTATATAACACATTAGAAAAATTAATTACTAAAATATTTTTGTTAATGTCAATTTTGACTTCACATTAAATTAATTAATCTAAATTCTCATTTTCACTCTCATGTGGCTAAATGGGGTCCCAAAGTCGACCCCAAGATGATAATGGTTATAAATAATTCAAAAAATAAGGTTTGGACAAGTTTTATGGTACTTGTGAATTATTATAATATTCATTTAAACTTGGATTACCCTATATACCTTTAACCGCTGTAAATAAAAGTCAAAAGTTACTATTCATCAAAAAATATTTTCATCTTGTTGAACCACATTTATCTTCTAGATAACAACCATGTATGTCGTATTTTCGAAATTTACTTCACAGAAGTGGTATTTTTAAATTTAAATGAAAAATCCAGTTTTTAGCTACCACTAAGTGGTTTCAATATTCATAAAAAATTGATGTTTTTCAGAAAAATACAACAAATTCCGCCTAAGCTATATTTGATATTCCAAATTAAAAAATTATATCTATATGGGAAAATTAAAAACATAAAAATTTGAATAATTATATTTAAAATTAATTCCCGTTGTTAAAACAAATAGCATGTTTTAATAAACAATAATTATCAAAAGATTGACACTTGTTTATGTCCAATTTCAAAGTGAAATTAATTTCAATGAGCAACATTGGATTAAACAGTAAAAATATATTCTTATTACACATTAAAAAAAATTAAAATGATAATCATACAATATAAAAAAATTATATTAAAAGGAACTTTTGAATTAAAATAAATATTTTCACTATTCATTAAAAATGATCTTTTTTGGAAAAATTCCAAAAATTTACACAAAGTAAAATTTGATGTCCCCATACTAAATAAGGATTTTATTTGGTCATATATAATGTATTAATGTTAACAGAACTATAATTAAAGAGGTTTCTCCATAAAAGACGATAAATTGTCTTTTTAATGGAAATTATGTTTAAAATTAGACTCATTCATATTTTAAGACTCTTACATTTTATTGCATAATGTAAATAAATTTAACAATCATGTATAATCATATTGTAATTAGTTTTTTTCATTCCCCCAAATACAATGGCAAGGAGTTAACTACCATTTCAAATAATAATATTATATTATTAGTGTGTAACGTAAGATTCCAAAAAAACTCGTTGTGTCGTATCGGGTACGCTATCGAACATAGAAACCCCTTTAAAGTAACATTAATATTTAATTAAAAAAATATTAATAAATATGGAAATATATTATTCTTCATTTACTTGGGATGTTACATAACCTATTATTTTAATATTTAATACAATTAAAATTTAAAATTGCCCATAACATTTCAAATATTCCAAAAACATTTCCCCAAAAAATTTTCCCAAAATTGATCCATTTCAAAATCAATTTCCACTTCCAAAAAAACCAGTTTCGACAAACTCTATTTTTTGATTATAAAAATCCAATCTTGACAATCCAAATTCTCATTTTACTAAAAAAATTTATTGTCAAGGATTTATTTTCTATGGATTTATATACAATATATATGTATACTCATTTTATGTTTTCCAAAAACCATAAAATTACCTCTTGTAATCATGTTTTCACAATTTCAAAACTTGTTTTTCTAATTGACCTCAAAACCAAGATGATACAAAAAGATGTCACCAAGGGAGAAACTACTGTCTGTAATGAACTGAAATGTTATAAATGATATTTTATTTTTCATTTAATTAAATTTCATATTTTTTAAAAAGGATATAGAAAAAACATTCACTCAGTTTGTTTTATTATGTAAAATTGGATTTAAATGAAAATTATGTATCATTATAGTTGATAATGTAGTCATTGAAAGGTGATCAAATTACTAGTATAAATATAAGGTTTTAACAAATTCTTTTGACACAGAAAAAGGAGGTGATGGACTCAAATAGTATGATCATTGTCAATAAACCGTATTTATTAGAGCTTTCGAGGGAAATAGTATATGAGGGCTTTCCCCAAGACTAATCTTGGGATATGATCTAATAACATATGCATGAGTGAATCCATTTACGAGAGAATTTCAAGAACATTGTGATCACCACCCAAACCATGGCCATCGAACTACCTCATGATAGCCCCACCATCGTACAAGTCACTCATAGGGAATTTCTAGGATTAATTAATGGATATGGGTCCACACACCAGCATTATAGTAATGTACATAAAATTTTTATTGAATAATGAAAATAAATTCATTCTACTGTTGTTACATTGTAAATTATTTTTAAAGAACAAATAATATATTTGGTAAATATTCTAATTCAATTAAGATATCTATTTTTCTGAATTAATTTAATTTTTAAATAAATAAACATTTAATTAATTATTTTGATTAAATTACTTTTATTAAATATAAATTATGAAATAATTTTTATGATGTCAATGATATTATTTATAACGGTTTGAAAATAGTTTTTTAATCCGTCAATTTTGAATAAATGTTTGTTTTATTTTTAAAAGTGGAAATTCACATATTTAGAAAATAATTTAGATAAAATGAATATTGTTTTTAACTCAGGACATTGAAATTACCCATATGTTAATTTTTATTAATATTTATATATTTGAATATTTTTGTTAAAATTAAATACCATATAAATATATAGGGTGTTTCATGATATCATAATGGCCCAATATTAATGTAATAAACACTATTAAATAGATCTTCATCCAAAAATATGTTTTAAATTTAAAATAACATGATTTCATATTTTTCGACTTATTTTATATACACTCGGTGAATCCTCCAATATTTATAATTTATTTTTGGATTTAAAAGTAATTTCACTAATAATGTGACTCTCCTACACATAAGCAAGGATAATATTTTGATAGCATCAGGCCTTGGCCTTATAAAAAAAATTTCCACTTTTTTTTTGAGAAATCCAGGGGGGACGGGGTAAGGTTTGTGTTTTATAATTTTTAATTATATAGATTCCAAAAGCTATGTTAGTGAAATATTAAAAAAATTCTCCTCTCATTTCGAAAATAAACCAACCCACGATACCATTTATCTTCAATAGAAATACTTATAGCGCGTCCTTACTCTATACTACCCTATCCAAAATAATCAAAAAGCACCCTAAGATCTCAGGAATCTCCACTAGATGATTATGAAGTCACATAGTCATGCAAGGTTTCCTTCCTTTCTCATTTTTAAATCGAAGTTTCCTTATAATGATTCTCCCTTTTATAGTAAATTAAAAATTATGGGGTTAGATTTATATCCTCCTTCATACATTCATTTATTTGTTTTATGATGAGATACCCTTTACTCTATCATTAATCCCACCCTTGTACCCCAGTTACAATTCAAAAAAATTGTAAGAGTTAATCCATTTCTCCTTTTTCTTTAAGGTTGTCTATTATGTTACACATTTGATTTCCAAATTACATTTGTTCGGAAATGTATTTAAATGACCCTAGAACTTTCAATTTAATTTATATATGATTAGAAACCCCTTTATCTTTAATTAATCCACTTTATTAATAGTTATGTTCCACTTTTAGGTTGTCGAAATTGCACTGTGAATTTCTATTCCAAAATAATTGTGAAGTGAATATGATACTAATTCCCTATTATGGGTGTTCACATTTATGAAATTATACTTTTTTATTGAGGAAATAAATGTATTTATTCCACACCCTCTGATTATGGAATAATTTATGATGAATGAGTCCATTCTTCATAATTTATGTAGCACACTTAATCATGATAATGAAATGAAAGAGACGAGTGCATCCAGAATTATATAACACTCCAGTACATTAGGAAATATTTAGTTATATGATATTTTATGTTGGAATATGGGATTAAATAGTTTCATTATAGTACTTTTTACACTATGATGTCTTGGATGTTTTGGATTCACCTATTATATAGTGTTTTATGTTGTTTCCACATTTCTATGTTATGAAAATCATGTTATATCATGCTTTATGATTTATGTTAATTTATGAATCATTGATATTCCTTTCCTATCATGTATTATTATCTTCATGTTATTCCATGATTTCATCCTTATTGGGATTTACAGATAACCCATTTATTGTGTACATCCTTAGGTTATCCCATGCAATGTAAAGTATGAAGGAAGGTTGTGGTCATGTAAAGGAATTTTTCAATAAAGAGTTTTAATTTCATGTTTCATGTTGGTATGTAATGTACATAATTCCTGACTACACTAGAATTGTCGATCTTTAGTGTTGTATTAAGTTTAATTTTACGTAATTATATAATGTACGAATGAAATAAAATTACAATGTTATTATAGTTTCTATCATTGGGATTTTTAGATATTTTTTGGGATTTGGATTAGAAAACTCTAATGCAAGCCTAAGAGATATGACTAAGTATAATAGAAACGTCTATAAATCATGGAGTGTATAGAGTTATTGGATCATCAATAAAATACATCCCTTTCAATATACAATGTAGCGGATGTGGCTCTATCACAGATATATCTAGTGGTAAATACCAAAAAACAACTTTGATCTAGAATCGAACGGAAACTCGTGCACAACAACAGGCCTTTATGCACACTTGGTTTGACACTTAGAGGGAATATTCTTGGGTAAAATCATAATATTAGTATTAAATTTTATTATGGGAACAAAAAAAGTCCACAAGATTATATGTTATAAAAAAGATAATGGATAACATATATTGAAGCCTAGAAATTCATATGTTAATGAAATAAATGTAATGAATATGTTATTCCTTTAATATCATTGGAGTACCCTTTAGGTGTATAATAGTTTTAAATACTGACCCTAATTTCCCTTTTATTCTATCAAATGGTACATAATATGAGTAATTGAGCTAACAACTGATGAGAATATTAATGTAATGACTACCCTCATGAGATGACCAATTCCATGGGAGTAGTAATATCAATCATTTTCATGATAAACTCTCAATTAACTAATGTTTTGATTAGATACCTAGATCCATAGGAAAGTACATCCCCCCCCCCCTCCGAAAGAACAAGTTGCAATCGAGAGCTTCCGGAGACAAAGGCCTCTTAAATTAAATAGATCACCTCATCCATCAATCTATCAACAATGGATCAAATCCATTGAAAAGATATTCTCCATCCTTCAATACTCCAAACAAGATATGGTTCTTCTAGCTACATATCATATGGAGGGTGAAGTTGATCAGTGTTGTACATTGACCAAAAATATGAATCAAGAGGAAGATATTTAGGTGATGGGATGTAAGGATTCCTAGAAAATGGTTTTTGATAAATATTTTCCACACACCCACTGCCTTAAGAATAAAAGGGACTTATTTTCCCTCAAGAGAAAACAAGTCGCAGAATCCATCAAATCGTACAAGGAAAACATCACAAGGCCTTCACAATAATCTTCGGCCTTCGTCGTTACCCCCAAATTCATGGTTGAATTCTTCGTTGGTGGGATAGAACTCCCACTATGGAAATCCCTAGTTATCCATGTCATTAATAGCTATGAGAAAATTGTCTGATGTGCCCCCAAATATGGAATAGACATCAGAGAATCTCAAACGTATCATAGGTATAAGTTGCGGAAGGTTGAGTAAATTTTTCGTGGTTTGATAGAAAGATATAATGGTGGTATGAAATTTCAAATTCCCACTTTATATAGGTGCAGAAAGATTCACCCAAGAAACATCCTGAAGAGATGAGGAAATACTTTAGATGTGGGAAGGAAGGGATCCTCGCCAGCGATTACCTGCATGAAAAAATAGATTCTACGATGGAGGAAAATAATGCTCTAGTAAACCCTCAGCGCATTGTTCTTTGCTAAAACTAAACGGAACTTGGGAATTTCACAAACCAATGAACTAAGATAAGTGTTTTCGGAGTAAACCAACAAACTCCAAGGTAGCAAGTGAGATCATTATTTGTCACTACCATGGAGTTGAATCCTGACAATGAAGTGGTGACTGGTACACTAGTTATCCATTCAGGAATAGTGAATGAACTTTATTATTCTAGTACTAAACATTCTTTTATATCCTAAATGTTTAGTAGAACAATCGAAACACCTCCATAAAGAATGGATGTACATATGTCGGCGAAAATTATAAATGGGAGAATAATCGAATTCCTTGTATATTACTCCCCCACATTCAACATTTATGGATTGACCATCCTATAGAAACTTATATTACATAAAAATGATTATTTTTATGAAATACTTGTCATGGATTGGATTTACCTATATAGAGACAACCCCAATTTTATTGAGAGGTAAATCATTCTTCATATAGAAAATCAACACCTGATTCTATAAAAGTCCAAGGAGGAGCCAAAATATTATTTAGCACCATCATCCCAATAATGAATATTAATTCCATATGATCATACATATCTTAAATATATTATTTAGTCTATGAAAAAATCTTTGAAAAGTATACTATTTTGAGGGAATTCACTGATGTGTTTCTAGAGGAATTGTCTAGACTTCCTCCAAGAAGTGATTTTGAATTCTCAATTGATCGTATACATGGGTTGTTTCCAATGTCCAAGAATCCTTATATAAAAGATTATGTAGAACATGTGGAGCTAAAGGAACAACAATAGGGGAATCTTGATAAATGGTTTATACGCCCATGTGCTTCACCATGGGGTGCAACAGTCCTCTTTTTCAAGAAGAAGGATGTGTCAATGTGCCTCTGCATTGATCATCGTGAGCTCAACAAATTCATGATAAACAAAACGTATCATTTTTCATGAATTGATAAATTATTTAATCAGATATGGGGATCAAAATACATCCCTAATGTGTATCTACGGTCGATATATTACAAATTAAAGGTGAAGAAGGCGATATCTGAAAGACTAATGCTCGTACAAGGTATAATCATTAAGAGTACATAGTGATGCTATTAAGACTAACCAATGCCCTATAAATATTCATGGACATGATGGATATAGTATTTAAAGATTACCTATTTTTTTAGTATTTATTTATGATATTATAATATACACCAAAATTAAAAAGAATCATGAGATGAATTTAAGTACTATACTAAAGACCATGTGAAAGGAAAAATAATTATAAAAAGTACAAAAAATGTAAGTTCTGGTTAAAGGAAGTATCCTTCATGGGCAATGTCATCACAACAAATGGGATATTTGTGGACCATTCAAAGACTGAAGAAACTGATGAATGGTAGGTGCCCACATTTGTGATAAATATACACATCTTCCTTAGATTAGCTTGGTATTATCATCAATTTCTGTGAAATTTCATGCCATTATCCAACCCTCTGACCAATCTAACTCGTAAGGGAGTCAAGTTTTCATAGAATGATGAATGTGGAGAGAGATTAAAGGAATTAAAAATGAGGATTTTTCATTGAGACTATGCTCATACTACCCATAATTGGTGATATTTTCATAGAATTTAGTGATTCATTGATGAATGGAATGTGATGTGTGTTGATGAAAATCGACAATGTCAAACACTATGATTCATGATAGTTGGATATTCATAAGTACAACAATCCAACCCATGATTTGGAGTTGGATTCGGTGATCTTCGATTTAAAAAAAAATCAAAATTACATCTTTGGGTAGAAGTTTTAAATATATACAAATCCCAAAATCCTCATTTATATATTCTTGCAGAATGTGTTGAATGCGGGCCAATGAATATGGTTATAGCTAATCAATGACTATGACTAATCAATTCACTACCATAAGTGGTAAAAGCTTAAAGTGGAAGATTCTCTATGTCAAAAGGATCCATAAACTCTTTCATTCATGAGAATTTAGAAGGATTAGATGTTCTTATAACTTAAGATGATGGACATGAAAATTATAATAGAAAGAACACCATCAATCCTTTTAAAATTTATTGCTCAACTGTCTCTTTGGGTGAGGTCAAATGATTCTCAAAGAGATTATGTATGAATTCATAAGAAAGTGGAATCTATTAGAAAAGATAAATCCAAAAAGTAAAATGTTAATTAAGAAGGTGTTATAAGATTTGGGTCAAGAATATGTGCACCATCAAATCCTGAGTCAAAGTAGTTGTTGGATGATGCTCATAGTTCATCCTTCTCTACCCACCCTAGAAGCCCAATGATGTATCGAGATATCTAATAACACTATTTGTGGGAAAATATGAATAATGAGGTCATAGAATATACATCATGATGTCTCATATGTCAGCAAGTGAAGGTAGAATGGGAAAAATATATTGGTATCATTCAACCATTACACATAAAAAATTTAAATTGCAAAACAACTCCATAGAATTTGTTGTCAAGATTCCTAATACATCATGAGGAAACAATTCTATCTAGGTTGTGTTGGATCTTCAAACAACGACTATACATTTCATTGATATTCAACAGGATTTCTCATTAGATCATCTTGCATGGATATAAATTAGATAAGTGGTGAGGGTGCATTGTGCACCACTATTGATTGTATTTGATAGAGTTACAAGATTCACCTATATATTTTGGAAGTGTCTCCAATTTTCTCTTAATACTGAGTTAAAATTCAAAATTACTTATCACTCTCAAACTAATGGCCAATATAAATGGACTATCCAGAAACCTGAGGTAATGTTGTGAGCATGCTCGATGGGGTTCAATGGAGTATGGGATCAACATCTTCCTCTAGTGGAGTTCATTTACAATATGGGCTTCCACTAAAGCATCCAAATGTATTCTTATGAATCCCATTATGGGAAGAGGTGTAGAACACCTACATGCTATGATGAATTTGGGGAATCAAAACTGCTAGGTCTTGAAATGGTCTACGAAATTGTGGATTATGTTAAGATCATTCAACAAAACATCAATGATGCTCATAGTCGATAGAAAATCTATGATTAAAATCATTGAGAATACCTTGAGATTGATTTTAGAGACATGGTATTCCTCTGCATATCCCCAAGGAATAATGGGATGATATTTGGTAAGAAGGGAAAGCCTTGTCCAAGGTACATCATCCACTTTGAGATTCTTGATCGCTTTAGAGTGTTGGCCTACTAACATGCACTCCCACATAACCTATCTCAAGTGCATGATGTATTCCATGTATCCCTTTTGAGAACGTATATACCAAACCCATCTCATGTACTCAATATAGAGGTGGTAAATTTGTAAAATGACCACACATATGGGAATAGGACAATGAAGATCATATATCATAGAAACAATGTTCTACATAATAATACAATGCACTTGGTCAAAGTGTTGTGAAGACACCACAAGTTTGAAGAATAAATATTGGAACCATAGGAGACTATAAAGAAAAGTTACCCTCATCTATTTTAATTTGGCAATGGAAAATTTCAAGGGTGAAATTTATTAAGGGTGAAATATTATAAAAAATGGAAATTTTATAAATGAAAATTTATTTTTTATTTAATTAAGTAATTTATTTTGTGTAAAAAAACATGATCATAATTTGTTTTATTATTTATAATTGGATTTAAATGATCAATAATTAACTATACCACTGATAATACACTCATTAAATGGTAATCTCATGACTATTATAAATATAGGGTTTTAACAAATCCTTTGGACATAGACAATGGAGGTGATGGCCTCAACCAGTGGGATCTTTCCATGTGAATCCCTTTTATAATACATTCGAAAGGAGATATAATTTTTTTCCTTTTCCCTAGAACAATATGATGTCGATATCCAAACAATTAACCATGAATGAAACCTTTTATGATATAAGTTCATTCTCATCGAGATCATGACAAAAACAATATTTACCGAATGTCCCCATGAATTCCCTACCATCACACACCTTACACATAGGTTGTATGATGGAGTAATAAAGGGATATGTATAAAGAAACTATTATTATGTTTTTGTATATTATTATTTTATATAGTATTGAATATACATTCATTATATTATTCTTACTTTGTAAATTATTATTAAAGAAAAAATATTTTCTTTGGTTAATATTCAAATTTATTTAAGAAATATATTTTGATGAATTAATGTATTTTGGAAATAAATAATATATTAATTAAATAATACCATTAAATAATTTTTATAAAATGTAAATGATAAATTAAATTTTTTAAGGTCCAAAGTAATATTTATTAATGTTTGAAAACTATTTTTTAAGTATTTATTTTTAAATAAATGCTGGTTTTCATTTTAAAAGTTAAAATTCACATATTTAGAAAATTATATAGATAAAATTAGTATTATTTTTGGAATGAGGACATAGAAATTATCCAATGGTGAATTTTTCATAATTTTCTGAGGCAGTCGAATTTTTGGGTAAAAATTATATACCATATAAATATATCGGGTGTTTTATTATATCATAATGTCCGAATAGTGATGTAATAAAAAAATGAAATTGATATTTGAAAAAAAAATAAGTTTTAAATTTTAAATAATTTTTTTTAATATTTGTTTTACTTATTTTATAAAGCCTTTTGGAATCATCCAATATTTAGTATATATTTTAGGATATTAAATTCATTTCTATAATAATATCACTCACCAACACATAATAAATGATACTATTTTAATATATTCAACCCTTTTCCCTATAAAATAATGTTTTAAAATCCTATTTGGAGAAAACTATTGGCAAAAAGTATGGGAAGGCTAGTGGTTTTTAATATTTGATTATATAGATTTCAAAACCTTTGTTTGTAAGATATTTGTAACATCCCAAGTATGTAATGAATAATATATATTTTTATCTATGTCTATTAATGATTAAGATAGTGTTTTATAGGATTAAAATGAAAATAAATACTATCTTATGCATGGAATACACTAATATTCTTAAAAGATTGTTTTACTGCCTTTTGATGGAAAACCGTTTTTAAATCTATCTTTTGAAAATTTTATAAGCTATGTTTGTCAAAATAAACTTATTATTTATTATTGGGACATCAAAATTTACTTTGTGTGAATTTTTAGTATTTTTTGGATAAAGTTCATTTTTAATGAATAGTGAAAAATCTTGTATTTTAATTCAAAACCTCTTTTTAATCTAATTTATTTATATGATTATATTATCTTTTGAATTGGTTTTAAAGTGAAATTAGAATATGTTTTTACCATTTTATCCAATTTTGTTCATTGGAATCAATTTCACTTTGAAATTGGACTTAAACTAGTGTCAATCTTTTGATACGTATTGTTTCATAAAAACACACTATTTGTCATGACAACAGGGAATTAGTTATTAAATTAATTAATGCAACTTACATGTTTTGAATTTTGTAAAATAGACATAATTTTTTAATTCAGAATATCAAATATATCTTAGGGTGAAGTTTTGGTATCTTTCTGAAAAACTTCAATTTTTGATGAATAGTGAAACCACTAAGTGGTAGTTAAAGAAACTGATTTTTCGTTTAAATGAAACTTTTCCACTTCTGTGATTTGATTTTCAAAAATCCGACATAAATGGTTGTCATTAAGAATTAAAATGTGGTTCAATGAGATTAAAATAATTTTTTGGTGAATAGTAGTTTTTAAGTTCTTAATCGCGATTAGTGGTAATTAGTGTAGTTTAAGGTAAAAATAAGGTTTTAATAATATTAGATGAGCTTGACACATGTCCTACCCTCATTGGATGTGTCATTGACGACCAATAAAATCCATGGGTCAACTTGGGGACCCCATGGAGCCACTTTTGTTGGGAAATGACAAAAATAACTTTTTATTTAATGTTAAAGTAAAAATGACACAAACAAGAGATGTTTTACTAAAATAATTTTTACATTGGGTTATACAAGTCAGATTGTTGATTATAAATATTCATTGGAATGATAAAAAGATTTCTTACATCATAGTAGTTTTTTTATAATTTTTAGACTTTAAATAAATTAAATTATTTATGACATCATGATGATGCAGCGATTACCACATTAATAAAGGATTTAAATAAAATGAAATGATAATGTAAAATCTATGAACAACACATGTCCAAAACCTATTTCATGGGTGGATTTAGAACCCTTATCATCTTACCCTGTAATTATATCAATGTTTGGCCTTTTGAATCCGAAACTCATTTTAAAATAATGTAACATTTCTTCACTTTCCAAGAGTGCCCCTCCTCTCGTCTTATAAAAGGCCCCCACCTCTACCTCCTTACCCACACTCCCAAAGCCTTTGGCTCGGACAAACCGTGCCCATTTTGTCTCTCCACATCCCTATATTAATCCTTGAAGCCTCACTTTGGGCTGAAGTCTTCCCAAGGAAGCCTTTGAGGTCAAACCAAAGGGAGTTACCCGATTTTAAGGTAATGTCTTCACTTGAGTCCTTTTTTTTATTTCGCTTCTCCAACCCCCTAAACTCTTTAATTTCTTTTGTAACAACTCCAGTATCTTAAATATACTAGGATGTTGTTATAAGAAGGATTAGAGATACACTTACACACACCTACATCTAATGGTTAAGGAACATACTATTTCCGTGGATGGTGAATTTATGCCTCCCGAAACGATGATTGTTCAACATTCTTTTAACACCTTCAAAGGTGGCCATTAAGATGTCACTATATTTATATATGATATATAATATGTTTATGTTTTCCTTAAGCTTTTTTATTTTTCATTTTCGGCATACCTTTATGGTTTCTATTATGGTTAAACGCGATATCTTCATTTAAGGAAGTGCGGACTACCACCCCCTCAAAGTGATTTGATTCGTTAAATACCATATATTGGACATATAAACGATGGAACTATGATATTATATATTATATTATACTGGAATTATAATATACCTTTATATAATTATGATTCTATTCTATAAAATATGAAATAGAAATTAAAGTAGCGTTCATTCGTACGTACGGCTTACCGTCTCCATGAACGGTGCATTTCATTTCGTACCTCTAAATGATTATGTAATATTATAAATGCATGCATGTAATGGAAATATATGACATATATGATATCTACATCATGAATACCATTCTGGATATAATGATACATGAACGACTTGTAATTATAAAGGGCTTATTTTTTACTCAAGTTTCAATGATCGTTAAAACGACCGTTATTAACTTAAATAATTACATAGTGTTCATGAAATGGAAATAAGTGATATAAAAGGAATAATGAACTTGAAAAAGGTTCTTAAACAAGTATAAATTAACTCAAGTTTGTTATTCAGGAGATTAAAGAATGACCGAGTCATGTCGGACCCGAGGTATGGGACTTCGTCTCAATCTCCATTCATTGAGGCATATTTTGTTTTATACACAACCTTCTTTTATACGGTGTATAAACCCCTTTGACTTTTATGTTTATTCAAAAGGAATATTTTTTTATACGAAGCATTTACTAAATGACAAAAGGGAATGTTTTTGTCGTACGTATGCGGCGACAACGACTTCTCCGCCGCCGTGACCATTATTTGAGTTTCGGCTTCCTCTACAATCCCTACCTTTTTTTAAAAGAAAAATAAATACAATGTTTTACTTTTCTTTTATTATGGTATTAAAAATGGTTTTCATAATATTTTTATTACATCAATGTGTTGTATTGATATCTTGTGATTGAAATGTGGAAATGATATGTTTCCTTTATGCATGTTTTATGTGATAGGATTATGTTATGGTTCTTGGGAATTATTATGAAGACGAGTGGTTCCGTGATGAACTAAGGGAGGGTGAGGCTAATATAGCCCTCTAATGCATTGGGTAATGCGAAGGAGTGAAATGTTAAGGTTTCTCCGAAGAGATTTAGGGAATATACTGTGATGGGTATTCCAAACGTAACCAAGAGGGTTACTCCCTACGTAATAAAGTTATGAATGCCTCAAGTTACCTTTATGTCTTATGATTTCTATGATTTATTCATGATTTGATGAGGTATGTTAAAGTGCTTATGTTTTATGGGTAAAGTATGATTTCATTCTTATTTATATATGTAACCATGTTTCCTTTCCATATTTTTATATCCCTTACTAATCTTTTTATACTCATCCCAAGTTTTTTTTGAAATGATTTTTCACAGGTCAAGGGAAAGGTACATGATATGATGGTAGTGTCAAGAAAGTGTCAAGAAAGAATCCATGTTTTATTTTAAATATGTTCCATTGATGGGAAAGTAGAATACTATCTTTATGTAACCACTTTGTTTAAATGTGGAATGTAATGCAAGTTTTATGTTCTAATTCTCTAAAACACTAAACCCGAAAAGATCCTCAATGTGTAATCTTGTAATAACTCAAGATTAAGTAAAGTTTAAGGATGGGTCCTTATAGTTGGTATCAGAGGTCGGTTTAGATGACATTAAGAGTTAGAATTCTATTAAATGATTATCCAAAAATATTTTTTATGGTCAAATTGAAGTGATATAGTATTTGACGATTACCATGTTGCTTCATCTAGGACATGTTTGTTCAGAATGGTTTTCCTCAGTGGAAATAGGGAAGCAGTTCTAGGAAGGCATACAGAAGGAAATAACATTCTGAATCAGCATCCTGAGATGGTCAGAATTGGAACTGAATAGTTTTTTTCAGTAATGGCGTAGTTGACTCAAGAGATAAATGGTGGTGGTATCCATGCACGAGATCAGCCAGATCAACCGTAGAGGAACATGTCAGTGGTGGAACATTTCATGAGGCAACATCCCCCATCATTTAGAGGATCATCTGACCCTGTGTTAGCTGAAGGGTGGATCAAAGCAATGGAGAAGATTTTTGATGTCATGGGGTGTTCAGATAATCAAAATGTTAGTATTTCAATTTACCGTTTGGAGGGTGAGGCAGATCAGTGGTGCTCTATGGTTAAAAATATCAGGGACGCCGATGAGATTGATTCTCTTGACTTGGAAGAATTCAAAGGTATGTTTCTTGAGAAGTATATTCCTGAGGCTGTTCGACTTATGATGGAAAAGCAATTCTTGGAATTGAGGCAAGAGGAAAACTCAGTGGCTACTATGAAGAAAGGTTCACTCGATTGGAAAGGTATGCTCCAAATTTTATCTGAGACCTTGATAGTAAAATCAATCATTTTTACTCAGCATTAAAGCAAAAATATCGAAGGGAATTAGCTTCCCGTGAGTTTAAAAGTTATGAAAAGCTTGTTCGATGTGCTAGAAGGTGGAAATGGAGTTTGCCGATGATCAAGTGTTCTATAACAACCAACAGAAGAAGAGACCGAGGTGGCAGGAGAAAGGTAATGATTCTTCAAAAAAGTTTGATGGTAAGAAAACTATGTTTCCAGTTTGTGATAAATGTGGCAAAAGGTATGCTAGAAAATGTCTTCTGAATTCTGTAAAGTGCTACCGATGTGGTAAGATGAGACATAAGGCTCGTGATTTCACTGAAAAGGATCAAGGTGAAGGTAAGACCAAATTTGATTTACAGTTAGTGAAATGTTATAAGTGCAATGAGATGGGTCACTATGAAAACGAGTGTTCGAAAAAGAGTTTGAGTGATGGGAAGCAGTTAGACTACAAGCAGAAAGGGGTGGTGAAATCCTTTTCAACTACTTCAGCAGATGTCGGTCCATCATATGAAGTCGTATCAGGTACTTTGTTTGCTTTTTCAGATTATGCCAGTGTGTTGTTTGATTCGGGGTCTACACATTCTTTCATCTCTGAAAACTTTTCTAGTAAAATGGGAATACCATCTCAAGAAATGACTCCTGAACTTTTGGTAAAAATACCTGGGGTAAATGTTGAGGCAAAAAGAAATTATAAGAATCTTCCTATCCTTATATGTGGAAAGAACCAACATGAAAACCTTATTGTTCTACCTCTAGTAGAGTTTGATGTTATCCTGGGTATGGATTGGCTCTATATTTACCATGCTAAGATTGACTATAGAGCTAAAGAAGTTTCTTTTCAGAAAGACTTTCAGTTTGTGTACAAGAATGAACCCTTACTGTTGATAACTTATCAAGAGGCCAAAAAACTTATAAAATATGGAAATGAATGTTACCTTGCACACATCGTTGAAAATAAAGGAACTATTCAGATTAATGATGTGCCAGTGGTAAATGAGTATCCTGATGTTTTTCCTGATGAGTTGCCTGGAATAATACCAGATAGGGAAGTTGAATTTACTGTTGACTTAGTTCCTGATTCTAAGACAATTTCAAAAACCCCTTATCGAATGGCTCAAATTGAACTTTTAGAGTTGAAGGAGAAATTGCAAGATTTATTAGAGAAAGGTTTCATTTGACCTAGCACATCACCATGCGGTGCTCTTATTTTATTTGTTAAAAAGAAAGATGGTTCAATGAGACATTGCATTGATAATAGAGCATTGAATAACATCACTATTAAGATCAAATATCCTTTGCCTCATATCGATGATTTGTTTGATCAGCTCCAGGGAGCTCAGTATTTTTCAAAGATTGACTTGAGATCGGGGTACCATCAGCTGAAGGTAAAGGAAGCAGACGTTCCGAAGACTGCGTTTCGTACAAGATATAGCCATTATGAATTTGTAGTAATGCCTTTTGGGCTAACCAATGCACCTGCTGTATTCATGGACTTAATGAATAGAATTTTCCATGAGTTATTGGATATGTTTGTGGTGGTTTTCATTGATGATATTTTGGTGTTTTCTAAAAGTAAAGAGGAGCATGAAATACATTTAAGGGTTATCTTGAAAACCATAAAAGAAAAGAAATTGTTTGGGAAATTCACCAAGTGTGAGTTTTGGTTGCAACAAATTTCTTTCCTTGGTCACATTGTTTCCAAAGATGGGATAACTGTTGATCCTGCAAAAACAAAAGTTGGGGAAGACTGGCCATGACCCACAAATGTAACTGAGATTCTTAGCTTCCTTGGTTTTGAAGGCTATTACCGAAAGTTTGTTAGAAATTTTTCACGGTTATCTAGTCCAATGACTAAAGCTAACTCAGAAGGGTGTTAATTTTATCTGGAAAAAATAATGTGATGATTGTTTTCAGGAATTGAAAAGAAGATTTTTGAAAGCTCTAGTTTTGGCACTACCTTCCTGGAATGGTGAGTTTTTTATCTACAGTGATGCTTCATTGAAAGGACTTGGTTGCATCCTAATGCAGAATGATCAGGTAATTGCTTATGCTTCATGACAGTTGAAAACTCATGAGGTAAAATACCCTACACATGATTTGGAATTAGCTGCTGTTGTTTTTGCATTAAAAATTTGGAGGCATCATTTTTATGAATTAAAGTGTGAAATATATATTGATCACAAAAGTTCAAAGTATATATTCACTCAAAAAGAGTTAAACATGAGACAGAGGAGATGGATGGAATTAATCAAGGATTATGATTTTACAATTCATTACCATCCGGGAAAAGCAAATAAAGTTGCTGATGCTTTGAGTCGAAAAAGTAATGCTTCATTAAAAATGTTGCATTTGGAACGTGATCCTTTAGTTAAGGATTTTATGAACTTTCGAAGAGAATTTTTTGGCGCAAGATGTTCTTCTGTTTTGTTTCAGGTATCAGTGAGATCATCTCTATTAGATAGAATCAAGCAAGCACAGAAGCAAGACAGTGAGTTGCATAAAAAGGTATAGGTGGTTCAGAAAGGTAATTTTCCTGAATTCAACATTGATAATGACTGTGTTTTGAGATTTGGGAAGAGATTGTGTGTGCCTTGTGATTCATAGTTGAAGAGAGAGTTGTTATGTGAAGATCATAGTTCTCCATTTTCAGTTTATCCTGGCAGTACTAAGATGTACAGATATCTGCGGGAGTATTACTGGTGGGATGGAATGAAAAGAGATATTTCTAATTTTACTGTGAAGTGTTTGACATGTCAACAGGTAAAAGTAGAGTGGCAGTTACCGAAAGGGGTGCTCCAGCCTTTACCAGCTCCAGAGTGGAAATGGGAGAATATATCCATGGAATTTATTGTGGGATTACCGAAGACATCTCGAGGTAATAATGAAATCTGAGTTATTGTTGATCAATTGACTAAATATGCTCATTTCCTTGCTATACGAGATACTTTTTCCCTAGATCAACTTTCCCGTTTTTATCTTATATAGATAGTCAGGTTACATGGAGTTCCACTCTTCATTGTATCTGCCCATGATCCCAGGTTCACTTCTAACTTTTGGAAAGGCCTTCAGAAGTCGTTGGGTACTGAATTAAATTTTAGTACAGCTTTTCATCCATAATCAGATGGGCAGTCAGAATGAACAATTCAGACCTTGGAGGATATGCTACGAGCTTGTTCGATGGATTATCAGGGAAGTTGGGACCAAAATATTTCTTTGGTTGAATTTTCATATAATAACAGTTTTCATTCTAGTATACAGATGGCCCCATTTCAGGCATTATATGGGAAGCGGTGTCAAACTCCAGCTTTCTGGGATGTAGTGGGTGAAAGGAAGTTGATGGGACCAGAATTGGTAGATGATTTGGCAGAACAAGTTCAGCTGATACAGAAACACATGAGAACAACTCAGAATAGACAGAAGTGTTATGCAGACAACAGGAGGAAGGATCTATCTTTTGAGGTAGGTGATCATTTTTTTCTCAAAGTATCACCATGGAATAGTGTGATGAGATTTGGTAAAAAAGGAAAGCTGAGTCCAAGGTTCATTGGGCCATATGATATTCTGGAGAGAGTTGGATATGTTTCTTACCGAGTGGCTTTACCTCCGAGTTTATCTCAGGTACACAATGTTTTTCATGTTTCGATGCTGAGAAAGTCCATGCAAGATCAATCTCATGTTTTGAGTCCAGATGTAGTTCAGCTAGAAGAGAACCTATGTTATGAGGAACAACCGGTCCAGATTCTTGACCACATGGAGCAAGTGTTACGGAATAATCTGATTAATCAGGTAATGGTTTTGTGGAAAAACCACATGATGGAAGAGGAAACATGGGAATCTGAAAATGCAATGAGGGATAAGTACCCCCATTTATTCAATAAGTAAATAAATTACAGGGACACAATTCTCTAAAGGGGGGAAGAATGTAACATACTAAGTAAGTAATTAATAATAGATATTTTTATCTATGTCTATTAAATATTAAGATAGTTTTTTAGAGGCTTAAAATGAAAATAAATACAATCACTGCATGGAATACACTAATATTCTTATAAGATTTTTTTACTACCTTTTGATGGAAAAACCTTTTTAAATCTATCTTGTGACAATATTATAAGCAATTTTTGTCAAAATATACTTATTATTTTTTATTGGGACATAAAAATTTACTTTGTGTGAATTTTTGGTATTTTTCAGATAAAGTTCATATTTTGATGAATCGTGAAAAATGTTGTATTTTAATTCAAAACCACTTTTTAATATAATTTATTTATATGATTAGATTATCTTTTGAATTGGTTTTGACGTGAAATTAGAATATATTTTTACCATTTTATCCAATGTTGGTCATTGGAATCAATTTCACTTTGAAATTGGACTTAAACTAGTGTCAATCTTTTGATATGTATTGTTTCATAAAAACACGCTATTTTTCATGACTGTGGGAATTAGTTATTAAATTAATTAATGCAACTTACATGTTTTGAATTTTTTAAAATAGACATCATTTTTGAATTTTGAATATCAAATATAGCATAGGGTGATGTTTTGGTATCTTTCTGAAAAACATCAATTTTTGATGAATATTGAAACCACTAAGTGGTAGTTAAAGAAACTGATTTTTCATTTAAATGAAACTTTTCCACTTCTGTGATTTTATTTTCAAAAATATGACATACATGGTTGTCATTTAGAAGTAAAATGTGGTTCAATGAGATTAAAATAATTTTTGGTGAATAGTAACTTTTATGTTCTTAATCGCGATTAGTGGAAATTAGTGTAGTTTAAGGTGAAAATAATGTTTTAATTATATGAGATGACCTTGAAACATGTCCTACTCTAATTGGATGTGTCATGGCCGACCACGAAAATCCATGGGTCGACTTGGGGACCCAATGGAACGACTTTTTTTCGGAAATGACATAAATAACTTTTTATTTATTGTTAAAGTAAAAATGACACAAACATGATATGTTTTATTAAAACAATTTTTTAATGGGGTTATACAAGTAAGAATTTGTATTATAAATAGTCATTGGAAATCTAAAACGATTTCCTACATCATAGTATTTTTTTTATAATTTTTAGACTTTAAATAAATTAAATTATTTATGATATCATGATGATGCAGCGATTATCTCATTAATAAAGGATTTAAATGAAATGAAATGATAATGTAAAATCTATGAACTACAGATGTCCAAAACCTATTTTATGGGTGGATTTCGAAACCTTATCACCTTACCCTCTAATTATAACAATGTGGGACCTTTCGAATCTGATACTCATTTGAAAATAATGTATCATTTCTTTACTTTCCAAAAGTACCCCTCCTCTCCTCTTATAAAAGGCCCCCACCTCTACCTCCTTACCCACATTCCCAAAGCCTTTGGCTCGGCCAAACCCTGCCCATTTTATCTCTCCACATCCCTCTCTTACTCATTGAATCCTCCCTTTGGGCAGAAATCTTCCCAAGGAAGCCTTTGAGCTCAAACCAAAGGGAGTTACCCGATTTTATGGTAATGTCTTCACTTGAGTCCTTTTGTTTTATTTCGCTTATCTAACCCCCTAAACACTTTCATTCCTTTTGTAACAAATCCAGTATCCTTAATATACTAGGATTTTGTTATAAGAAGGATTCGAGCTACACTTACACACACCTACATCTAATGGTTAAAAAACATACTGTTTCCGTGGATGGTGAATTTATGCCTCCTGAAATGATGATTGTTCAACATTCATTTAACACCTTCAAAGGTGTCCATTAAGATGTTACTATATTTATATATGATATATAATATGTTTATGTTTTCCTTAAGCTTCTGTATTTTTCATTTTGGGAATACCTTTATGGTTTCCATTATGGGTAAACGCGATATCTTCATTTAAGGAAGTGCAGACTACCGCCCCCACAAAGTGATTTGATTCGTTAAATACCATATATGGTACATATAAAGGATGGAAATATGATATTATATATGATATTATACTGGAATTATAATATACCTTTATACAATTTTGATTCCATTCTATAAAATATGAAATTGAAATGAAAGTAGCGTTCATGCGTACGTACAACTTACCGTCTCCATGAATGGTGCATTTCATTTCTTACCTCTAAATGATTATGTAATATTATAAATGCATGCATGTACTGGATATATATGACATATATGATATCTACATCATTAATACCATTCTGGATATAATTGATACAAGAACAAATTTTAATTATAAAGGGCTTATTTTTGACTCAAGTACCAATGATCGTTAAAACGACCGTTATTAACTTAATTAATTACATAGTGTTCATGACATGGAAATACGTGATATAAAAGGAATAATGAACTTGAAAAAGGTCTTAAACAAGTAGAAATTTACTCAAGTTTGTTATTCAGGAGTATAAAGAATGACAGAGTCAAGTGGGACCCGAGGTATGGGACATCATCTCAATCTTTTTTCATTGAGGCATATTTTGTTTTATACACAACCTTCTTTTATACGGTGTATAAACCCCTTTGACTTTTACGTTTATTCAAAAGAAATATTTTTTTATTCGAAGCGTTTACTAAATGAAAAAAGGGAATGTTTTTGTCGTACGTATGCAATGATAACGACTTCTTTGCCGCCATGACCATTATTTGAGTTTCAGCTTCCTCTACAAGCCATACCTTTTTTTAAAAGAAAAATAAATACCATGGTTTACTTTTCTTTTATTTTGGTATTGAAAATGGTTTTAATAATGTTTTTATTATATCAATGTGTTGTATTGATATCTTGTGATTGAAATGTGGAAATGTTATGTTTCCTTTATGCATGTTTTATGTGATACAATTATGTTATGGTTCTTGGGAATTATTATGAAGACGGGTGGTTCCGTGATAAACTAAGAGTGGGTGAGCCAGATATATCTCTCCAATGCATTGGGTACCACGAAGGAGTGAAACGTTTAGGTGTCTCCGAAGAGATTTAGGGAATATACTGTGATGGGTATTCCAAACGTAACCAAGAGGGTTACTCTCTACGTACCAAAGTTATGAATGCCTCAAGTTACCTTTATGTCTTATGATTTCTATGATTTATTCATGATTTGATGAGGTATGCTAAAGTGCTTATGTTTTATGGGTAAATTATGATTTCATTCTTATGTATATAGGTACCCATGTTTCCTTTCCATATTTTTATATCTCTTACTGAGCTTTTTATGCTCATCCCATGTTTTTATTTGGAAATTTTTTTCACAGGTCAAGGGAAAGGTACAGGATATGATGATAGTGTCAAGGAAGTGTCATGAAAGAATCCATGTTTTATTTTAAATATGTTCCATTTATGGGAAATAAGAATACTATCTTTATGTAACCACTTTGTTTAAATGTGGAATGTAATGCACGTTTTATGTTCTAATTCTCTAAAACACTAAACCTGAAAAGATCCTCAATGTGTAATCTTGTAATAACTCAAGATTATGTAAGGTTTAAGGCTGGGGCATTATAATATTACAGAATTCCCCTGTAATTTCCTATATAAACTCACATAAAAACCCACTTATCTTCACTAAAAATTTGTAGAGCATATCCATAATCTATTCCCACCTCTCAATAATACTCCCATGAGGCCTATGCACTCAATAATCCCCTTTTCATGATTTTGAATTCACACACTCAAGTAAGTGATCCATCCTTTCTCATTTTAATCCACGTTTCCATATATTTTTACATCCTTTAATTTTCAATTAAACATGACAAGGTATGTTTTAGCACATCCCCCATAATTTCCATATTATTTTTAATAATGAAATACCTATTTATCTCTCATTAATCCCTCCTATGTACACCCATAACCATGCCAAAATTTCTTATGTGATATTCCATTTCTCCCCCTCATTCAAGTTTCTTTATTATATTACACCCTCTATTTCATAATTACTTGTGTTGGTACATGTATTTATATGACCCTATTACTTTCTATTTCATTTATATATGTTTAGATACCACTTTCTCTCTCCTCAACTCTTTTTATGAATTTTTATGTCACTCCGTTAGTCTGTTGAAATTGCACCGCGAATTTTCATTCCAAAATAATTGTGAATTGAATTCAAAACACATAACCTACCAGGGGTTTTTAATTTTATGCACATATTTCTTTTTATTAAGTACTTAATTGTATATATTTAACACCCCATGATCATGCAATAAATTATGATGATGCATGAATCCATGATTTATGTTCTATATGGAAAACATAAGAATGAGATTGAAATCAATGTGACGGGTACGCCTAAGATTATATATCAATCTAATGGAATGGGTAATTTTTAGTATCATGATATGTCTTGTTTGGATAGGTGGTTACCTGATTCTTTTATGGGATTTCTTCCACTATGTTGTTCTGGTAGTTTATCCATGACCTAGGATGTAGTGTTTTAAGTTGATTACACATTTCCATGTTATAAATATCATGTTATATAATTCGTTATGATTCATGTTCCTTTATGCATCAATCATATTTCTTAACTAATATGCATTAGTGTCTTCATTTTATTCCATGATTACCACTCTAAGTTTCCTTATAGATTACCCCATTCTTATGTACATCCTCAGGTTATACAATTCAATTTTAAGTACGATAAAATGTTATAGTAATGTAATAGATGTTTTAAATAAAGAAGTTTCATTCCATTTTTTTAGTTGATATGTAATGTTCCGAATTCAATATACACAATAATTCTCAATCTATTGGGTGGTATTATTTGTAATTTTATGTAATTAAATCAGGTGTGAATGTTATATAATGTTTAAAGCTATTATAAGGTTTATGGGTGACTTATTGATATGGTTAGAGGCCATATGCCAATCATTCCATCGTCATATAGAGTCCTTTAGGGCCATTTCCATTACACTACATGGTTTTACATGTCTTGTGAGCTCAAGAAGACCACATTCCCAACTCAAAAATCAATACAAAAACACAAAGCATCCCACAAGACCTATTCAGGCCAAAAAACCCAAAATCCAATGGAATGTCAAGGATTGGCTTGAAACATTTTGGACATGCACTCCCTTATACATACACCCCAAGTTCCAAAAGTCCTACTACATGTACATTGACATACCAAATAACTAATTGCACTCTAAATGAAATTTCCTCAAAATAACCTAGGCTCCAATACCCTTTTTTCACAAACCAACTGATGTCGTCCCTAAACAGGCCAACTGATCCAGTTGGAAATAAGGTCCGAGAGGCATTCTCGATCCTCTTGAGCCGGATACTAGTACAATGGAATCAACAAATTAAAAAAGAATGATTTTTAACAATTAAAATAAATAAACATAAGACGCGAAAATATATATATAATCCAAAAATGAACCTAACATCCAAAATTTACATCATTTATACATAAATTGAACAATACAACATGATTAACAATAAAACCCAAACAGAACATGGTGACCACTAACTCTCCATGTTACCCAAAAGTACATTCTCCAATCCCAAAACCCAACATCTCTCGTCATGATGATATCCAAATAGTAATCTTCACTAGAAGCGAAAAACAAGAAGAATCTACAGGTGTATGTATTAAAACACAATAGGTGTTCCAATTCCTATATATATTATCAATTCATTTCCACTAAAAAAGAGATAACAATTTCATGTTTGAAATAAAATATATAAAAGATAGGGATTCATAAATTTTATTATATAAATCAAAACCTATTCATGGCCCTTTTTTATTTAAAAATTAATTTTTTCAAAGAATGATATGATAGAATATAGAGGATAATGATAATGTTATTATTTAAAAATACTGAAATAGAGTGTAAAAAAATTTCAAAAAACAATTATAAACCCTTGGAATCGAATGAAGTATTTTTAAAAATAAGTACACTATAAAAGATAGAAAAAAAAATATCACATTAAAAGGGAAATGGAATATAGAATCCATGAGTAACAAACAAATAAGGAATCACAATTATATCCTGAAGACCACTCAATGTCGAAGAACTTAGGAAAACCTAAGTTCGTAGAGGATAATCTAGAACATAATGAACATCTGACTCATCCCATAGGCATGAAAGTTCTAATGACATTAACTATTCCCACATGATCGATTCTTACCATACCTGGACTAACCCATGGGGACTATCCCAAAGCCAAGAAAGGTCTATACTATCAGCTACAAACCAATGAGGAATTCTAGTCAAGTATAGTAATCATTTAATAAAAAACAATCTATTCGACGATACCATTTCAAGTCTAATGTTATTTGATCAAACCACAAAAATAACCAATTCACCACATTTATATATATCACCCACACAACCATCACTAACAAGAATCACCCCAATGAACAATATCTTGTCTTTCATCAAAAAAATCATGAACGAATCCAACAACAAGGACCTCACACCCCATTAAACATAACAAAGGTAATAGTATCATCCATGTAGAGTTTTCAAGTGAACAAATTTTATACTACTTCCATATTTGCCTCATATAATCATCACACTTCATACCATTTATATAAGAACCAAGTACACACTACTTTCAAAAATAAGACAAAACAACTTTTGAAAATCCAAAACCACCTATAAAATTAATTTAGGAAACCCAAACAAACATTTAATCATCCAAATACATTTAAAAATCCAAATCACTACAATATAAACCAGGAATTAGGCATAAAATACAAATGAACAGGTCAGAAACTACTTGGTGTGCATTCCCCAAAACAACCATTTCTAAAAAACATTAAAACCAATAATAAATAAAATTATTACACATAATAAAATATTATAAAAATCATAAATCACTAATTAATATCCAAATATTGTTCAAAAGTAATGAACTCAATGAATATTAAATACAGGATAATATAAATGTAAACCTACCTCAAATTCATGGTGCTTCAATGAAATAATCCCAAAACAACTTCAAAGGTCTCTAAAAAGGAAATTTCAGGAAAGAGGAACCATAATAATACAAACCCCTAATTTAAACTCAATGAAACATGAACTATAGAACCATAAGGCCAAGTTAGAAGATGAACCACCATGGAAAATGATAAATAGGGGAGAGCATGAATATAGGAGAAGAATAACTTAATGATCCAACCCAAAAACCTGAATAAATCACCCTAGGATCACCATGGAAGGTGCCAGTATGCATAAGGAAGAGTTGAGGCGCCCCCAAGGGTAATACGAACCAAATGTGGGAGGAATATGGTGTTTTGGTGTTAACATATAAAGAAGGTAAAAAGTTCAAATTCACATTTTTAAGACACCGGGGTACTGTGCATGTTTAGGCTACATGTATTCTCAATCTCGGCACCAAACATTCAGCCCTTACTAAACACACTATTCCCCCACATATTTTTGTTGCACGGCTTCAAAAATTGTATGTCAACCATACGACATTGTTCGGCCAAAAAAATCAGTGCCATACACACACCATTAGCATGGTTTTACTAATCATTATCAAGCCATGCATCCTCAATTAGAAACAATCACTGACCCCTACAGTTTATCATTTGAACCGTATAGTTTTGATTAAACCATGCTCAACCCATCTAACTCAAACCATGAACAATAAAAATGAACTAGAAATAGACTCCTTCTTATGAGGTAGCATGGTTACCCCTAAATTGTTCACCTAAATAATGAAAATAAAATGAAATAGCCCAAAAAATTAAATCTAGAACACCCAAAATATAATAATGAGAAACCATGAAATAAATGTTAAATTAAGAAAAAAAACATTGGTGTGGTAGATTTCAATGTAGGATTACCAAATAAATCTCGATGTAATAGTACATTTTGGGTTATTATTGATCGATTAACTAAATTAGTGAATTTTCTTTTCATTATAGATACTATCTATTTTGGTCTAATTTCACAAAATTTATCTTCAATGGTTATTTAGCTTAAAGTCTCTCCATTGTATCTACCAATGATCCCAAGATAACATAAAATTCCATAAAATGACATCAGAATTACATGGGAACTGAATTATGTTTTGATACAAAATTATATCATCAATCTGATGGATAGACATCATGAATAATTTAGTAATTAGACTTCATGACTAATGATGATTCAGTGCATGTACGAGTAATTTATGATTAATATATTTATTTAGATAATTTTTCATATAAAAATATTTTTTTATTCCAGTATATATACGACAAATTTGGAGGATATATATTCAAAGTGTTGTCATACTTATACATTTTGGGATGGATATGGAGAAAATAGATTGATGGGACCATATTTGGAAGTGAAATTTTTTTATAAGGTGAAGGTAATTCAAAAAAATATTAGGATATCTCCGACCATGAATAAAAGTTATGAAAACAATAGGATGAAAGATCGTTATATTGATGTAGGTGATCATGTATGGATAATGTATCTTCATGGAAAAGTGTTATATGATTTTGTAAAAAAATGGGAAGTTAATTCAATTTTCCATTGGACCATAAGAAATTCTGTAAAAATATTAATTAGTTCTCTATCAAGTTTCTTTTCCTATGATTTTATCTCATGTACTTAATGTTTTTCATGTTTTAACATTAAGAAAGGATGTTCAAGATTTATCTCATTTTTTAAGCATAAAATTAGTTCAATTCGAAGGGAACCTTTCTTATAAGGAAAAAACTATTCATACTTTTGTCCATAGAGAAAATGTATTACAGAACAAGTTAATTTATCAGGTTAAGGTTTTTTTTGGAAAACCCATATAGTTTAATACACAACATGCGAGTCTAAAAATTCTATGAGGGTATGGTAGCCACACTTTTATAATAAGAGAATAAATTTGTGAGGATTCAATTTCAAAAATTAAGGGAACAATGTAACCACCTAGGTAATTTTATAATAAATAATTTTCATATATTTTAAATATTTATTTTAAAGATATTATAGAGTTATATTCATTATATAAATGTAATTAAATTTTTAAATGAAAAGGGAGATAGATTTATTAACCTCTTTTTCATAATGTTTTATTTAAAAAATTTATTTTATCATTTTATAATTTAAATTTTAAAAAATTATTTTCTCTTTTTAATCAATAATTTCAAAATTATCTTCTTCTGTACTATTGTAAATTTTATGAAAAGGTTGATTTTTTTAGAGAATAGTGACTTTTCTTATTTTGTAATAAAAAATTATATTTCTATTCAATTATTTACCAAGTCAATATATATTTTGGATGATATTTAAATTTTAATTAGTTTCTTTATATTTTAAAAAATAAAATTATGATTTTAGAAAATGAATTTTAAACATGAATTTAATATAATTAATTTTTATATTTAATATTTAATTTTCATGAAAAATCGATTTTCATCACATTTTATGGGTTTATTTTTAAATTAAATTATAACTCTTAAATGTTTTGATAATTTAAAAATGGTTCAAATATTTATAATTATTTTCCCCAAATTTATTAAATTGTTCCCATTTATTATTTTTTAAATATGAATAGTTACCTTAGCAAATTTAGTTATAGTAGTAAAGCATAAATGGGGCAATTGAAGTTTCAAATAAAATGATAATGATTATAAAATGGCCCTAAAACTAGATTGAATTTAATTTTATGACTATATATAATCTACAATCATCCATTATTTGGTTATATGAACTTTTCACATTTATATGTGATTATAACCTTCATAATATTTTATTTTATGAAAACTAAAAAATTTCTCACTCATTTTTAATAAATGTGATATTTTTAACATAGGTTTAACCACCGGATATGTCTGGTTATAAGTGATATTTTTTAATATAAATAATTTATCTTCATCATGGAAATTTATATTTAATTTTTTGTTTTATTAATAATTAACTTAAATTCTTACACAACCATGACACAATAATTATTCTATTAATGGCAAAATAAAATAAATTATAATTAAAAAATAAAAGAAATAAAATATGAGATAATTAATTTGATAATTGAATTTTATAGATTCAAATTATATTTAGGGATTTATTAAAATATTCGGTTCAAATTTAACTTATTATCTTGATTTTATTAAAATCAATGAAATGAATAGTTCTAAAAATTGAAATTAATGATATATTGTAATAAAAAATATTTTAGTAAATCATATACAATTTCTATAAATATCATATTCACAAAATTATATAATATATGGTTTATGATTTCTTACATGGCCCATTTATGGTCCATTTTACATTATTAATATCTATTTTGACCCTCAAATAGTAAAAAACATTATTATCATGGTAAGTATGAAAGAGGTTAACAAGGGATTAAAAAAATATAAGTATAAAAATGTGATAAAAACGTTTCTAATTTTTATTTTATGATATTATTTTTACCCATACTCATATTATCCTTTAAATAAACCATATTAGATACATTTTAAATAAAAAATTAAATTATGTTATATTTATATTTTGTGAAATTCCTAGAGTGACCCTCACATATTATAAAAGGGTATCTATTATTCCCTTTACATCACATACCATTAAATATTTGGTTTATAGAATTCATATTAATATACCTTCCTATAATCCCTCATCTTATAATAGAGGTCTCAGTTTTGGTAAAATACCATCCATATAGGGAATAAGGTGTTAATCAAACAAGAATTTATAAAGAAGATGTATAGATTTTTAGCACATATTTTATTTTTATTTCATCTTAAACCTCATTAAAAACTCCTTAACCATGATTATTTAATAATAAAATTATATTAAATATTAACAGGTGTTTTTATTTTAATGATAAAACATATATTCACCTACTATTTCATCAAATGGGAATCAAAATCATCATTCATGAGTTTGGAGGACCACCGCCTTACAAACCGATATAAATTAATTTTCCACCACAATCTACCATGGATGGATTATAATTATATAATTATGGTTTTTATGTGATATTAATGATATATTTATCATTGTTAAAATATAATATATAATATATCATTTTACATTTCCGTTCACTGAAAAATGATTATGTCGTTCGTTCGTATATGTAGACTACCACCTCCATAAAGCTATTTGATTTGTTTTTCATCACCAAATCACATGGATTATATATATATAAATATATAATTAATTAATATTATATTTATTATAATTTTATAATTCTATACAAATAAAATAAAACTTACCTTTTTTCTATAATGATCGTTGAAAAATGTATATGTTACCCATGTGTGTGTATGGCCTGTTGTCTCCATGATTGTAACATAATATATTTCTCAAAAACTTATTTCATTTATGGATTGGAAATTATAATTTATTGATAAAAATTATAATTATTTAATGATTATTATTTTTTATATGATGGAATGATGACCTCTTTAACCATAGTCATCCAACCAAATTAATTTCTAACAAATGAGTTGAAAATAATCAAAATTCCCAACATGAATTTAATTGATTGTTTACTTGTATATATAATTGTATTAAATAAAAAAAATTAATTATTAAATTTAATAATCATTTTAATTAAATATAAAATTACTATAAGTTTCTCATTCTTGAAGATAATTATTGTAATTTATTATTCAGACTTAATCTATGAGAATTTGTTTATAAAAATAATCTTTTAAAGCTTCCATTAAAACACCGAATGTACTCCACATACATATTTTTATTGTTATTTTATAGATACTTTTATATTGAAATATAATATTTATAAATTAAATTTTATATCTTTTTTTAATTACAATCATGGTTTTTAAGGAATATTTTTAGATAATATTAGATTTCCATTAAAAACGAAAAAGATGACTATTATATATTAACATATACAGTGATAATGAATTTTACTTCCACTATAACCATTATTTGAATTTTTTATTACTCTATAATATATCATGTTTTCTTCAAATAAAAATCATTTTCCCGCTTTTTGGGTATTTTGGTATCCAAAATTTTTCGTTATGAAGAAAGTGCATTTTGATACCCCAAATATGTTTTAGAAGGATTTAAATGAGTTTTTCAATGGTTTTATTCGTGATATGGTCCATGGAATATTTTTACAAAGGGTTTAGTCCCATTATATCTCATGGGTGATCCCAGAATATATAATAGAATGGTTGTTTCTAGATTTCACTTCAATTCATTGGGTACTGATTTTGTTCTCTAAAGTATTGTATTTGTAGTTATCCATATTGTTATTCCAATTATAAGGGATTGGGTAAGGGTTTTGTAAAGGTTTTAAGATTATAATATCCCAAGGATCCAACATGAATATTTTATTATTTATAATGGGTTTTCCTAGAAAAAATTTCATTTCAAAAGGTAAGATAATAAACTTTTTAAAGAAATAATATTGCTATAATGGATAAAAAGGTAAGTTTTTTTAAAATTATTTTTCAGAGGTTTTTGTGATTTTAACTGGACTAATATATTTCTTCTTATTATGTACCGTTCTAGTTTTTATCAGATTTTATCTTTTAAAATGTTTTTCATAAGGACTATGGATGGGTAAGTTAAAGGAGGAGGTCAAGTAGAGAGTTGGGAAGATTTTTCATGAATGTAAATCATGTTTTACATTAAAAGAATTATATTAATGGAAAAGTGGTTATTGAATACAATTTTACACTATATATATATGTATATATATTTATAATATTCATTACCTAACTCCCATAAAAACTAAAAAAATGATATTTGGGAATTTATGAAATCTAATTATAATTTATTGTCACTAGAATATGTATTGTTTAATGTTATGTACTTACACTATAAATGGTTTATGCTGATGTTTGAAATATATTTTCAAGAAACTCATATATTTACATAGGTAAATTATTCTATGATAGTTCTAATTAAATGAAGTCATCCATGGGATTTATTTCATTATATAGTACATGGACACTATTGATTAAAGGGAGATTGGTGAGTGAACCTGAATTATTAATGTACCTTGTATGATATGTGAAGGGTGAGTCCATTATATCCCACCAATGAATTAGGTAATGAGACAAAGTAAACTGGATAAAATTTATTCATTTGAGAAATAATAGAGAACTATTTTATATTACTCATAAGAGATAATGTAGTTTACTTAATGGGATTAGCTTATAAGAGATGATTAATTTCACATTTGTCTGTTACTGCTAAGAGAAAAAAATTAACTGTTATATGTTACTCTTAAGATTCGAAAGAGATTAACAGTTTTAGGCTACTCTTATAAGAAATAATAATTATATAGTTAGGTGTTTCCTAGATGATTGTTTTATATTCCCTAATATTTGTGTAGTTTTTGAATATGTTTTATTACTTATAATATATCCTTTCATCAAGGATTGTTTTTACATGGTTCATGTTAATTGAATTACACGGATCTTATCTTATATTACATTATTATTCCATGCCTCAAAATTTATGATCGATTTTTTATGAGTATGAAATCTCTTTTGTTATCAAACACTTTTGGTTTTCCATCATACTCATATGCCCACCTTAAGATATTTAATTAAAAACAACTGCTAATGTTTATGTTTACCCTTACTAAGAATTTGAGCTCACCATTTTTATTTTTTTATTTCTACATGTTATGAATATTAATTTTAAATTTAATATATATATAAAGGATTCATTTGTGAATAATTTTATGGTATATGGTGAATACATCATGTAAAATAAAAAAATATGAAATATTGGAAGAAATTATAAATTGAATACATAGGTATTTTTTTGTAAGAGTTTTCTTAATTCAGTAAAAAACTATACATAAATTGTTTTTAGGTTTGTATGTGGTAAATTATTTTTTGATGATTTAGTTTTTTGTATGAATAAAATTGGTTTATTATTATTGGAATCAAATAAATAAATATAATGATTATTTTTTCATCATCAGATCAAGGAGTTCAGGTTCGAGGATGTTATAGTTGGTATCAGAGCTTAGTTTTTATAGCTTTGGAGATTATGATCCTTTCATGTGATATAAAATTTATTTTTATTTTTATGATCATATGTTTATAGATTTAATGTTGATCAAAATATCAAAATCATACACACTAATTTTTAGGACTTTATGTAATGGGATTTTAATGTTATTAATAATTCTTTTGGAAAAATTTATCATGTTAATGTAAAAGAAACAACTAAGTGTATTATGTGAGTTAATATCAATGATTATTTGGGAATAGTTATAATACATTTTATTGATGTAATCTTACTAATATAAGATAATATCTGATGTAAATATATTCTCATAGAGGTAATTTTTGATATATGGTTAATTAATTTTGGAACGATGTAATTCGAACATTGGGTATTCTTTTGAATTTTGGTGATTAACGTATTATTTATTCATCTAATGTTTTATATATTTTAGTTATTATAATACCTTATATTCATAATCATCATATAGATTACAAGATGATAAAAATTGTGGAAACTAATTGAAGCACAAAACATAATGATATAATGGAATTTATGGATTTGAAAAAAAAATAAAGCATACTTCCCTATGTTCCTAGTCAGGATGGTAAATGAAAAACTCAACTCTGTGAAAAGAATATTGAAAAACATATTATCATATTATCTTTATTTATAATTAACTTATGGCCATTTCTATACCACATTGGTTTATGGTTTTGTGTTAATTGACTTTCTCATCAATATTCACATTCTTATGATCTCTGTTTTTCTATCACTATATATAATAATTTGGAAATTAATTTTCCTCCATTTCCATATACTAACTTCTCCCTATTTACACCTTAATTGGAAACATAGTTATGTTTTATTTCAAATGTTCTTCATATTTCTTCTCCTTATTTTCAAAAAGGAGGTTTAATTAACCTTTATTACTATGTGTGTTATCAAAAAAGTCATATTCAAATGTTAAAACTTTCATTAGTGAGATCAAGATAAAATTGTGAGGAAAAAATTAATTAAAGGGGTGTATGATTCTAATATTTTAAAAGTATATTATATTTTATAGTGTACATGATACACAACGTTGAGATTTAATGACCGTGAAATATTATTACATAAATATGATCAATGTATTTAACACACTGACTTGGTGAGTATGAATAATTGTAACTAAATTATGATATATACATATATAAATTTCCTACACAAAAAAATTACACAAATTTTATTACGAAAAAAGAACTAATATTTTAGTAGATCAATTTGATGCTTCCAAAATATGTTTTCTTTATGTAATTATTATTAATGACTTTGGAAAAGGAATATTATAATTAATTTATACCTATTTTTGAAATTGTATTTGATATAAATGATATCATTTTAGATATCATTATATCAAAAATATATTATGATATTATTTTTGTAATTTTTATGAGAATATTGATTTTTAGGTGAATATTGAAAATTCCAATTTTCAAATACATCAAATTTTATTATATTATTATGATGTGTGAATGAATTAAATAACATTAAACCATTTTTATCAACAATATGTATGTCAATTCCATTGATTATATTATTTTGAATTTGGGATCTTGTACTTGAATTTTTTGAACTAAATTATATTTTATTCAAATTTAAAAATAATTTTGGTCCTTTCGTTTATTGGTATGTTTGTAAGGTGTAAATCTTTGATTATTGATAAAAAATTATAAAACAAACGTTGTTATTAATTAATCAAAAAAATCTTGTAAATCTACTTCTTACATGATTTTAAGGTGAAATGGTTTTTTTTCATAAAGCATGTGTTTTCATAAAAATATTTTTCCTTGTGTTTTGCATACGTATATTAAATATAAATTATGCCTCTTAAATGTTTTGAATTTTATAAAATGGATTCTATATTTTCAATCATCATTTATAAATTGGTTAAAAATTTCATATTTAATTTTTTCTTAATGAATAGATTATGGTTATAAATTTTTGACAACCTAGTATGGGTCAATCCAGTAATTAAGTCTAGAAACAATGTGATAATACAATAAACATATTTCTAAAAAATAAATTATTTCTATTTTATGAGTTTCTTTTGACCACATTGTTCATATATTACAATATCTAGAATTTTGTTTCCATTAATATTTAATTAATTCCATTGTATTGTTTTAACTAACAAGAAATTCCGAAATGCACTTTCTATATTTAAATTTGCCTTATATGTTTGAATAGGTTTAAGTATATGTTATGAATGAATAGAAACAATTATTTTTAAAATTATTTATTTAATTTTATTCTTGTTGTTTATTTTTATTGGGACGGTATAATTACCTTAAATTCTTACACAACACTAAAATAATTCTTATTCATGTTGTGGAAAAATCAACATAAATGATTTTAAAAACATAAAATGTAATATTGTTCCCATAAATTATATTTTTACCTGAATTTTATGGTCATTAATAATGTATAATATATGGTTAACGAGTATATATTATAATTCCTTACTTATTGGTATGTCTTTAATATAAAATATGTGAATAATTTAGAAAATTATTAATGGTATATTATGTTATATAATATCATATTAAATGATTTAAAAATCATAAAAATATATAAATTGGACCTGGAAGATGGTATATGGTCCAAAATTTCATCAAATTACAATTTTTTATCTATTTAATAACTTTTAATGAAATTTTTAACCATTTTGTGTTTAAAAAGTTTTTACTATGATTAAGGTTAAAATTTTATTACGAATGGGTTAAACACAATGATAAGTTATAAAATTCCACACAAATATCTCTATGTTTTATTAGTTTAAAATTTTTCAATTTTAAAATATCTTATTATTTAATTTTTTTCCCAGGTTGTTCTACATGAACTTGAAAAATAATTTATTATATTTAAATCTTTTACGTAATTCCACCTGTGTCCTTTCAGTAACAACAATAGGACACCACCACTCATCTATTATTTGAACCACCTTGAGCCACATAGATCAAAAATATCCATACCTATTCCACTTATATACATAATTAGTCAATTTATAGCAGTTCCTGTCTCTTCAAAATACAATCCACAGGGTCATTAATATGATATCTGAAGGAAGCCTAACATAGAGAAGAAAATAATTTTAAATTATATCATTCATTTTAATTATTATTTAACCTCATTAAATTATATCCTAAAAATTAAAATATTGTAAAATATTATATCTAATATATACATATAAGTTATTATGTTCATAGATCAACCTTATTCATCTTCTTTTCTTTCTTTCTTTTGAATGAAATCACTATTCATGCATGCGTATGAACTACCACCACAACGAGGTGATGTGTTTCATTTTTTCTTCCAACCTCACATGTTTGGTTATTATAATTTATTAAATGAATATTTATGATATTAATTACATAATTATGATACTATAAATATAATATATTACTTACCTTCTTACCAAACTACCCATTATAAATTAATTTCATTTCTTATATGTACGTGTGGAATACCATATCTATGAAGCAAAGTGATACATTTATAATTTCCTCCATTAGTAGTTGATTATAAATTAGTATTCATTGAAAAAATTATAATTATTTCATGATTATTATTTTATATATTATATAGAAATTAACCCTTTTGACCATAGTTAATGTGCCAAATTCATTTTGTAGCAATGATTCCAACTTCCACAAAACACCTTATGTGGACTTAGGCAACTATGTAATGAAATATGTCATAGAAATAAATGAATCATATGGTTTAATGATAAGGTGAAATAAATAGTAACTTTTCTAAAACATGAATAAAATTATTATAACATTTTTATATGAGAATGTAATGGACATACATTGAAATTCCGGACATGAGGTATGAGGTTTCATAACTCAATTTCCATTAATTGTATTATACTTATACTTTATTGATCATGTTATGAAAATATTATGTGTAAAATTTCCTTTTATTTTATTTTATATTATTTCAACTAGTTTTTTATGGTTTTTTAAATTTTAGACATACTCACCTCAATGATTTATTCTAACTTTCGAGATACAATCATTGTAAGGATTATTCTTCTCAAGAATATTTCACGGAGACACATAGTTTAGTTTACTAAGTGTGTATAATTTTGCATTAAAATTTTTGACAATTAATCATTTTAATTAATGGTATTTACTGTTTCATTCCAAATTATTTCATAAAATGGAATTTTACAAGAAAGTTACCACATTTTAATGGTTTATCATCTGAAATATTACTCTTTAGGACATATGTTATGTTATTCGAACATCTTATTTTTTGAGGGCTATCTAAATAAAATGTAGAAAGATTTCTCATTAAAATAATTATGTTCATAGTATATAATGTTTAATTTGAGGTTATTTATTTAATAGGGTTCTTGATACAAAAGATACCAAAGTGGTACAGATTTATGTTATAATCTCATTTCTTCTCCAGATTTTCTATACTAAATTTCCAGTGAGGGAAATTTTGTGGAAATTTTTTTTAAAACCATAATATTTTATTATATAATAGTTATTCCAATAATTTCCATGTATTGTTTCAATTTTTCTATCTTAGGTAATTTAAATGATTGAAAAAATGTTTTTAAAGAAACATTGGCCATATTTCCCCACTAGAAGATGAACTTTTTCTTCCATGCCATGCTCTTCAAAAAAATTTAATAAAATTTCATTACATTACTGATAGTATTTTAAAAATATTATTTTAACAAACTTTTACATCATTAATAACATTTTTCAAAATTTTAGTTTCTATAAATTTTCCAAACAAGTCATTTTTTGACTTTTCACACATGTGTGAGAAAAATGATTTCTTTTAATATATAGAACATTAAAATATTTTCTTTCTATCATTAACATAAATGGATCTTAAGGTTCCATTAATATTTTACGTCATTATTTTCAAATAAAATGTCTTTCTCAATACTATAGTAATTTTTAGATGAAATTTTATCAACAGAAAATGATTTTTTTTTACTTTTTCAAAGAAATTATTTAATGGTATTTTTCATATATATAAATTCCTTTAATTATTACAATGATTCATTGGGTTTATGATATTGTGATGTCATTCACGTAATTTCCCTTATTAGTTTAAGATAATTCTTGAAATATATTTTTATTAATATCATTTACTTTTATGGATAAATCTAGCTATTATATTTTTGATGAAATGAAATCACCCATGTGTTTGGTTTAATAATATAGTACTTGCACATTATTGAGGAAAATTAGTTTGGTTAGTGAACCAAAACCTAAACAGAATTTATAGTCTATTTTATGTGTGTTTCTTCTATTTCCCTCGAATATAGTTGGTAAAGAAATGGATTTAACTGGATGGATGATACTCCTAAGAGATGACTGAGTTAAGTTTTATAAGTTACTCCTATGATAATATAGATTTTATTGAATATGAGTAGTTCCAATGAGAAGATGGAGTTAACTATTTTATGTTAATCCTATAAGATGAAAAATTTAACTGAGGTAAGTTACTCCTAAGTTACAATTACGTTTGCAGATTATAGTTTGCTCTAATATGATATGATAATTATGAAGTTAAGTGGTTCCATGATTATTGTTTAATAATCCAAGATGCCTATATATTTTTTCAATTCATTATAGGAGTTATAATCAATCCTTTAATAAATTATTGTTTAAACATGGCCCTTGATTGTTTCCTTATAAGAATCAATCTTTATACTATGTCTCAATATCTATGATAAAGATTTTATATGCATGAATTATTATATATTATGGATATTAAAGTTTATTATATAATCATACCCTTAATCTTGTATTATAATCAATTATGGAATCAATTGTTAAAGATTATTTTTTCCCTTAATGATAGTTCATGATAACACCTTTTATTTTTTTGATTTCCCTAGGTTATAATGATTGTTTTCAAATGAATTATTTCTATAAAGGCTTTATGTGTAAATAATTTTATTGGACATGTTGATGATGTAATGTGATACAATAAAATCATGGAACAAATGGAAAATTGTCAGTTGAAAACATGTGTTATGCTATGAAATCATTTTTCTTAATTCATTAAAACAAAAAACCTAAAAGGTACTACAATATTTATGTGATCTAATATTTTCTGATGATATTTTCGGTTTTTAAGGACTAAAATGATGTCATTGTTTTTTGTATCAATGTATGGAATTTAAAAATTATGTTTTTAGAAATATATATGATAGTTCATGTTATAGGGTATTATAATTGTTATGAGATCAGGGTTTAAATAACATTATATAATTTGATGTTTTCATGTGAGGATAACTCAAGAGTTATGGATATGATCATAGGTTTATAATATTAATGTTCATTAGATGTTAAAATTTATATAAAAACGATTTTATTTTTTATGTAATGTAATATTAATGTGATTAATGATATTTTGTTAGATATGTTAATACATTTAATAAACCCCATGGTGTATCCTGTAATTTAACATGAATTGTTATTTGGGAAGAATGATATTGCATTTTTGTTATGTAATATGAATGGTATAAGATAAATATTGATGTTGATATCTTTTTATTGAGATTATTTCGGACATAGGGTTAATTATTTATAGAAATATTTAATTTTAAATGTTGGTAATATTTATTAATATTCAATATTAATGCATTATTTCTTCATATAATAGTTTATCCATTTGGGGTATTATCTTTCCATGTAATAAACATTTTTGTTTTAGTAAAGGACATCAGAAAATATTTTATTCCTTCATTATACACCATGTTCTACAAAAAGATGATTATAGTACTTCATGAATAAAAAATTCTTATTATTCAGTAGGATTAATGTATGAGATAATATTGGAAACTAATTGAAATATGCTACCAAAGTATGAAAGTGCCATTATGGTTTTGAATAAAATAATGTCAATATATTTTCTCAAATTCGTAGTGTAAATGGTAATGGAATTCATGAACTCTTGGAAAAAAATATTTCAATAACATATATCCCATTACCTTCATTTTTGAGGAATTAATCATCTATTCACATGCCATTGGTTTAAGGTTTGTGGTAATTAAATTTCTCATGTTAAGTCACTTTCTTTTAATCAATGTTCTTTGTCACTATCCATCATTATTTGGACATTAATTTATTCCTCCATGTATATATTTTTAATTATCACTACTGATTTCCTATTTAGAAACTGAGTTATGTGTTACTTTAGATGACCATAAAATTACTATTTCCCACTTTACAAAAGAATGTTTTCATAACCCTTCTTACAATGTGGGTTTTCATAAATTGAATTTTGAAATGATAATCCCTTGATTAAAATGATCAATTTAAAAATGAATGGAAATTTTTTAAAAAGGAGGATAAATTCAATGGAACACTGATGGTGTCCAATAATCCATAAAAGCAGTTCCTGCCCAAGAACATAGGCATCACAAACGACTAACCAATACTCGATAAGAACAACACATGTAACATGCTACACTAAGAAAAAAACCCCAATACAATCCCAAAATCTTATAAAACATTAGCACATTGTAATAATAACACTCTCTTAGTGAATCAAGGACGACGTCATGATAGGGGACATGCTTGTATCTAAACAAGATCACACTAAGATGATACTGAATATTTCCAAGAAGATTAGTCAAACCATAACAGGTCAAATTCATTTGAAAGAAGCTTAGCTTCACCAATGGATGCACTATTATTACCCGATCCATGATGCCTTCACAAGCTGTGGCATCCCATGATCATTCAATCATTACCACTGAAACTAATCCAATGCCCATGGTGTTATTCAATTTTTTCATAAATATCCGACCACATTAATTTCATACATCTAATTAATCACTGAAACAAATTCTAGAACTGATGTTACACTCCCCACCTTAGCATTGTCCTTGTCATTGAAAGAAGATATAACCAAACATTATATAAGTACTCTAGATAAAAATAAGCTTAACCATATGTGTGAAACTCCAATGAGAAAATCATAAAAATGTCAATGAATTTTTAATGAAACCCAACACCAACCAGACTAGTGTATCAAGACACCTTATTCTTTTAGAAGACACATCGAGCATTGGGACAAGCTTGGTTGATTTGACCACCAAGTCACTATACTATGGAGAAGAAACTAGTACGTAATTAATAAATCAAGTATCAAATATTTCACCAAAATCAACCAGTTCATTATATCATTTTGAATTTTGACAGGCACTTCTTATATGAATTCACAATACATCATGGTTGTCGAATCAAGATATTCATCTTATATACAATCCTTTGGTTGACTTACCTATGTATTCAAGTATCAGAGAGTCCATATAAGAGAATTAACCTCGATTATTACTTCCCCATATGACCATTAACATCGATTATGACATTCTATGCTATATATCAATATATAAAGGAAGTGGTTCATGAGACCTTCTAGGCAGATTAACATTCCCTTAACATGTCTATCTTGTTAAAACCAAGCATTACAGATGATCAAAAACATAAAAAGGGTCATGTATACCATGACCAATCATCCAAACAAGAGTTTCATAAAAAAAATACAAGATTCATAATAGCGAAAATAAGACTTGAACGACAACAACGATAGAAATTTAAATGATTTTTAAAGGCACATATGCCCTAGGGCACTACCTACCTCTTGCCAGCCCCTTATAAAACAACAATTTTCAACCAATTAGAGGCCCAATTTAAAAAATTCACAGGGATTGGGAGTTTATAATTATCCCACATATTAAAAGGATATATCCTATGAAAAATTCTCACATTTTTATTTTATAGAAAATCAATGGAACATTTAAACTACAATTATTAAATTTTTCAAAATAAGGATACCACTTTAGGATCCATTGTTAATTTCATTAATTTTATTCACCATTAATATTTAAACATTTAAATTATTTTAAAATAACATAATGAACTAATTATAAAATAACTGAACTTAGTACTGGATTTAATGAATGCATCAAGGTAAAACAAGAATGTCTTATCAAATATAATTTTAAAAGCATTAACCATTTTTTAACATTACATCATAATTACACAATTGATCATAAAATAATCCTAACAAGTTATTTATGATAATGATACTTAAGTGGGTACCGTTAAACTAACTTAGGTATTTTAGTAATCAACCCAATAACATTTGTAAAATTATAAAGGTTATTAACAACCATAATGGTCCTTCTCAAAAGAAACATTCCCCAACTGACCTACCTAGCCTAGTTTCTCATTTTTTAATCCAATCACACACCTCCAAAAAGAAAAACACCAATTATTTCATATCGAAATAATATGATAGGTAAAAAACCTACTAAAACTAGGCCATACCACACATTCTTCTCCTAAAACTCGGACTATAGAAAGAGCAGTCACCAAACACCACTAGAGACACTACCTCTTGCCCACTCAAAAGTTGGGTCTAGGCCAACATTCCATTTTCAAGTCCACTACCCATTTAAATTTATTAAATATGAATTTACATTTATTTTCCTTAATTATAATATTATAAATATTTATCCATGGGTTCACCACATTCCAATACATAAATTCCCATAACACCTAATGAACCAAAATTGTGTGCCCATATAATTCAAACAATAACAAAATTTTCATTAATTAATTGAATCAAAAGGTGCACCACATTCCAGTCAATAAGGGTCTATAATCTTTCTGAACATAAATGTGGCATCACATTGGATTTCTAATACACAATATCTATCACAACAATAGGTATAACAATCATAGAACCTATCGAAATAACTTGAAATAAGTAATGCATACTAAATGGAAATGCATAATTAATTGAATTTGAAATATAAAAGGTTCCTAAGAGGGTGCATGATATTAATACCCTCATTTAATATAGGTGAAACATTATAGAACCCAAATTAAAATAAATCATAATATAAACACTCAAGTGTGTCACCCAATGGTGGAATCAAATCAAATATAATAGGCCGAATCCCAAAAACAACATTTTAATTCATGGAAATTTTGGGTTTTCTTATACGAGGGTTATCAACGCCCATGAATTCCTCATTACCAAACTCATTTTACTTACTATAACTATCTATTATCTCCATTAAGTTGAGAAAACCAATTTATAAACCTATAATACAACATTTTAATGTCCGAAACCCAAATGTAACTCAATAGTTCCATGATCCGAGTTGGTCACATGCCCTCAAGCACATCTCCCTGATTTCCAGAGGATACTGACTAGTAGTGATGGACTATTTTGTGTTTGTGGGGAGACTATTCCCTTATTTCCATAGTGTAACACAATGTAGTAACAACAATAGTCAACAACAAAAGTAGACACAATAAGAAAACAACAGATGAAATAAAATACATTAATTTATAAAAAAATCTAGAAAAATATCGTATATAGATGATGATACACTCTTTAAAATCAACAAAATAGGTACATAAAATAATAGTGCACTATGTGTATAAAAAACAAAAAATACCAATGAATAGTATTATAATCTATAGTATGGTAATATTCTCAATTTCTCCTAAGCATTCCACAAATCAAAATAGGAATTGTGAGTGCATGCCCCAATCTGTACCTTTATCAAAAGAGTCTGCTTTTGTACCCAACAACTTCCCAAAATAGATGTGAGATACAATCCCAGTGGGTAGCCACACTAATGTCAACACAATTCATGACTTTTCATTATAATTAGATAAATAGTTTTCAGGTAAATAAGGAAGTAATAATATAAAGTAATGATTCCCATTGCATGTAACTACTATATCTGTAATACTAAAATAGCCTCTCAAGGATCCCTATATAATATGGTCATGTTCCTATAAAATGGAACTACTTTCAATGCGTAAATATCAAATTCAAACATTCAATTCATCCAAACCTATAATATCACAATGGCCTTCCCATATATATCGAGTTACCATATCAACCACATCCATGATATTCAACCAATAATATCATAAATTACACATCCATTCCATATAAAAAATGTGTCAGGCCGTGAATGTCTAGATCCATGGTGTTAAAGTCCAATCCAACCTCATTGATTCATAGGGAAATCTCGATGTAAACTCAGTTAGGAAGTTGTTGGTGTCATCAGAGCATGTCAACCAAGCATATCCTATTCGAGTCCAAGCAAGCTAGATCTTGGTTGTAGGACTACCAAAGAAATCCCATGGAATCATTACCCAAGGAGAATACACTATCAAAGGATTCCACTACCACATAAATAACCAGGTAATATTATCCAAGGAATCTAAGAATAATTCATCATTCTATACCATTTACCATTTCACTCAATGTGATTCTACCCACTAATATATCCAATAATCATTCAGTTTTATCTCATGATCCTACCCTCTCATATATCACAATTTATATTCAATTTCAACCAATGAGTATACCCCCTCATGGTTTACAATTCATAATTAAACATAACACATGATTTTACACTTTCATTTACACATTTTCCAAATTAACCATTTATGATATTCTAGTTCAATATAACCAATTTAATATCTAAATATTATGTTTAACATAGATGGGATGTAGAGAATCACTAGAGAAAGAATCCCATTCAATTTAATTAATATTAATGCTTCCACTATCTAGAAATAATGAGAACACATCCCATAGATGTTTAATAGGACATAACAAGGTCAATGAACATGAAATAACTCATTGGTAGCCTTGAGTGGGGAAACCACCACTAATGAATTTCAACGTAACATAAGGGAAGTTATAATAGGTCTAAATTATTCTAATTCAATTAAAATATTCAATTTTAGGGTTGTTTCAGAATGTATAGTGGGAGACACCATGTTAGGTAGCCTAATAAAGCTAAAAAACACAATGAATTTAGATATACCACCTACCATATCTTGGTAGTAGAGTTATCATCAACTACTAAGTTCTAATTTTACTTATAATGGGAAAAAAATAATGAAGGGGTGGAGAACCTAAAATTATGGAAAATTATCTTCCAACTAAATATTGTCATCATTAGAAAGAATAATGATGAACATCTAAAATGGAATTGAGTCACCATAGTTGCGGATCCAACAATATGTTTCAGACATGGATTAGAGATCATACATACAGTTTGCGTAAATATAAGTATAACCTTCAAACATACCTTGAAAATGAATCCTTTTCTATGTGGGAGAGAAAATGATATATTTAGGTTAAAATTATTTAATTTAATATAAATTTATAAAATTTTCCTAATTAATAGAGATTACATGGTTTCTATGCAAGGTTTAATAAATTGTGTGCCAAAATACATTGTTACATATAGGAGAAGGGTACCCACATTGTTACCTCACACAATTTAACTAACCGTGTGGACATCGTGCAAAACAAATGTCAAAATTTTAGACATGGCCACATGGTCAAGCATCCAAAATGACATTGTTTGGCCTATTAGGGTAGCATGTATCTCCCCATTATCCATAATTGCACGGTATTATCTAACCATGTATGAAACCCCGCAATATTAGAACTAACAATGTGAAAATATTATTTTACCCTAAAATATGTGTTCTGGGATCTAAAGAAGCCCCAAACACCCCCAAAGAACCCATAATGAAATTGGGTACCTACAATAGGCCATATTTAAACCTCTAAACCAAAAAAAGGATATGTAATCAAATGAAAACCTAGGTTCTTTTGTTTAAATAATTTTAAAAGATAATAAAATATGATTGAAAATGAATTAAAATAATAATGGGATCATATAACAAAAAATTGTTGATAAAATTTTATAGAACGCAGACATGGAAGAAATAATTCAATGACCAAAGTTGAAATAAAAAAGAATATTCTTAACAACAATTCCCCAATTGATTTAATTATCAAAGAGAGGAATATAAGGAAGGAAAACATGGATAACCCATAAATACCATTAGTGAGGAAAATATATGGATTTTAAGAATGAAATAGAATATAATTCTCTAAAATAATATTAATCATAAGCATTATTGAATAAATCATTTTCTAGGATTTTATATTGATTGGACATATTCCAACATCCCCTATAATAAATTTATATTAATTATTGAAAATTTTAAAAACATTTTAGGCTTATTTAATAATTATTTTCCCATTTATTTCATTTATTACCAAGTTATATATAGTTACTGAATCTGTTAAGTTCATGTGTGAAATTTTTTGATTTTCTATTCATAATCTATAAACAATCTCAGTAGGTTGACCATGGACAAAAGGTTTATTTGACCTTAGTATCAACAATATAATTGTTTAAAAAACTATATTTTTTATAATTTTAATTCATATTTAAAAAAAACCATGAATGGATATAATGAAAAATGAAACACATTGTTTCATTAAGATTGTAGTATATATATATGCATGAATGAAAATTTAATTTTTCTAATGGTTTAAAATTAAATGACATTGATAAAAATTTATTTTTAGAGATTATAAAAGTATTATTTATATCATATTTATTTCTAAAATGATTTATTATTTCAATCCATGAAAATAAAAAATGAAAAATGATTCACATCAATTTGTGGATGTCGCAGTCCACACATACACATCAGTAATTTTATAATTTTCAGACATGTGGAAAATGAGAAGAAAAATTGTATACAATAAAAATAATGAAATTTAAGTATAATGGAGATAATTATGTCATTGTATCAGTATATTTATGATATATATAAAGAATGGAGAATAATATATAAACCCAAAATAACTCAATTAATAGTTATATATCTTATTTGAAAATCTTCCTTTGATCACACATTGAGCCTTCTTTGGTTGGTCTTTTGGGGAGACTAGGACCTCCAATGAAAGGTGAGGGTAGTTGATGAGATATTTGGGTACGAACGGCTTCATCTAAGAGGCTCAAAATGGGTTAATAAGTAAGAAGATAATGTTTACTTCAATAACAGATTGGAGGGACACATTTATTAATATCCTTACCTTTAAATATATATATATATATATTAATTACTCACACCAAAGTGGAAAAAATTAGCATAATTAAAATATTTTAAGTGTTTGACTTAAATTAAATCCTAAAATAAAATTTAACATGTTTTTTTTATATTTTAATATTATATTTTTTTTAAAACCCAACATTAACTCTTTTAACTATTATTGTGGACATAAATTTTTACCATAGTAACTATTCATTATGAATGAAAATGAAATTTAACTCACTAAAAAATATTACCATATTTATTCCAAATATGAAATAAATTTTTTTAATATTAAATTTTTGCAATTGGAAAAAATTTCATTTTAAAACACATACATGTATCATGAGGAAAAATAGGTTTTAGATCAAATTCATTTTTAGTAATAAAATTAATTTTATACCAAAATCAAATAAAATGTTGATTCTCTTGGATGTAATTGAATTATTTTATATAAATGGATACTAATTATACATTAAAAAAGAACCAAAACACCGAATTACATTTTCATAATTTATTAGATGCCGGAATAAAAACATTTTTATTTGAATAAAAACATTAATTTGATTTCCAAAATTCCAATCATCGATATAAATGTTAATTGTTATTTGTTTAGACGAATTATATAAATTCATAAATATGTATTTTTTCTTGAAAAAATGATTCCAAAATCATCAAGTCAATATTATTTTGTGATATTGTTTTAATACTAGTAGAATTTGGAAAATTAACCTTTGTCATTATTCTTATAATGATCAACTCTTCTGAAAACATACAACAAATCCATCTTAATTAAAAAAATTATTTTTAAATTATAAAAATAATTATAATTTGAAAAAATTAAAATTATAAATTTCATAAATTAGCCTGTTTATCTAAACCATGAATAAAATCTCTTTAAATAAAAATAAAATTTATATATTAATAGTTTTGTTTAACATTGTAGAAGATTCATTGATATTATGTTCTCCCACTTATATAATTTCTACTTATAAATATTTATAAATGTTAGTCAACTAAAAAAAGAGGGTATTAATTCCTCGTATCTTCTATAGGTTCCCAAGATTCTTCTACTAGAATTATACTTCTCCAAATAAACTTCACCGCCATATTTTTCATATTCCGCACTACTAGCCTTATAGTATCGATAATTTGGACAACACCTCCATTATAATTTAAGTTAGGTTTCAACTCTTTTACCTATAAGGTGATTAAATTATTTAAATCCAACATATAATTCCTCAATAATGAAATTTAAAAGATATTACGAACCTTATTAATGTTTGGGGGAATAGCCAATCGGTAATTTTAAACTTCAACTCTATACAAAACATCAAAATTCCTAGTATACCTAAGGATTACTACCGATTTTTAATTAATATTATAATGTATTTCTATAGGTACACATTTAATAAAACATGATCCCTAAATTCAAATTGCATATCCCTCCTTCTTTTATCAGTATATAAATGTTTATTTCTTTGAGTTTCCTTGATATGATTTTGAATAGCCTATACTTTCCAAGTTTTCCCCATTACATGTCTAGAACTATGTGTTTTATTTTTCCAACTTCTTACCAATATATTATAGTTTAAAATATATTTCAATAAAATTGTTCATATGGTACTATCTATATTCTTGAATGAATGCCATTATTGTATGAAAAATCTACCATATGTGGATATTGATCCCATGTACCTTGAAAGTCTAGTGAGAAAGCTATTAACTTGTCTAGTATTGTCTTGATAGTCCTTTTAGTTTTCTTTTTTTTAGGACGATTGCTGGATCTCAAATGTATATCAATATTGAGATCATCTTGATGACTCTTACATAATTTCTATGTGAATATAGAATCAATATTAGGTAAAATTGATAGAGGTGCACAATGAAGTCTCACAACTTCATTAATATAGATCTGGGGAATGGTCACAAGGGTTATAACTCCCCTTATAAATAGGATTTTTTTACTTGTCAAGGAAATATAAAATGAGATATATTGCATCATTATTCATACTATTCTTCTTAATTATAGTTACAAAGTCTATTAAAAGATTATCCCACATCCATATAGTTATACATAGAGGTTAAATGACTCCCATAGGATGTTTTATATATATCCTATTGCAACTTCCCCACAAAGAATCATGAAACATAGTCTTCAAATTCCCACATTGTACAATTCCACTAGAAATTTTCTGTTAAATAACTCTACATCAATGTGTTATGAGGGTGTATAAATAAATTTGAGCTATTGTTTCATCTAGTATCTCCATTTTCAAATATGACACAGATGGATTACATAAACTCTTCCAAAAATTCATTTATCTATATTTATAGATGTTTTTTAGAAATTTAACTTCATTCACTCCATTAATGTTGTCACGAACCAGGCTGGGTTGCCATCCAACCCGGCACCCGACCCAGTCCGCAGCAAGGCCCGAAGGGAGGTCCCAATCCCCACAGGCTGGCACAAGTGCCCGGCTATCAAGAGTAACCTGTTGGATCAGTTTACCCGAAATAGTATACAAAAACACTAACAACATAATAAAATGAAACTAGGAATTTGAAAACCAACCAAACCATTGAACTGAAATCAAGTTTAAAGGTTTATAACTAGAACCACCGTCCAAAAATAAACGACAAAAAAGAGACTAAAACTCTTACTCAAACCTCTAAGAGACATGAGTGGTGTAGCATCTACACACCGCAACACCAACCTGCACGAGAAGACCATCAACGACCAGAACCACCATCGCTGAGCACAGTGTCACAACTGGGAATACACAAGAAACAAAATCTACACACACCCAAAGGTGTATGTAGGGTGTGAGCCAAAATCCCAGTAGGATGTCACCCAATAAAAAGGTTCCACGCCACAACATCAAAGAGATAATTTAATGTGATTATTAAAAATTATACCTTAAAAAATGTTTTTATAGAAAACATCTACAAGCTAAATACTAAAAGAAAACACTACGAGAACCCATTTCACAAACACTATTTGAAAGAGGAAAAGAAAAATTCATTTAAGGGAATACTTACACATAATCACACACACACACACATATATATATACTCTCACACACACACAAGTGGTCCTCCATATGCCGATGGAAGGCACCACGACATTGATTGTAGAGCACTATGGGTGAATCTCCTAAGGTTCATCTACCTCTAGTGGGACCCTAGAACCTCGAGTCTCAGTGAAGCATGTCTTAGAAACCATGACCCTTAGAAAATGTGGCGTAGAAGACCACGACCCTCAGAAAACATGGCTTAGAGGGCCACGACCCTCATTCATCATATGTTTAGTTAGTGTTTCAATCATCAATCTAGCTATGTGAAACAGGGACGATACCCATCCGGCTCACTAGCGCACACGTTCTAGTCCACCCACCTAGATACTCAGGGTTTTCCCTTGTGCTCAAACATATTCCACATTCAAATAACACAAAACATTCACATTTTACAAACCAAACATGATTTTACACAAAAAAAGTCACCACTTCCATACCAAAACACTATTTCAAAGACACACGCACACCAAGGACATGTATCATTTTATAAAAATACACCACTTTAAAAATGAACGCGTATTCAACTCCTACAAAGCATCATTTTAGCGTCATATAAATGTAACAATAAATCATTTGAGTTATTATTGAAATCATTTCAAGAAAAACCATGAAGACACTACACCAAAAACTGCTTGATTTTATATAGAGGCGTCACTTTAAAACATGACACACGAGGTAACCATGTCAAAACTTGTTTCCATTATTCAAACAATTTTTCATTTCAACTTCAAAAGTTCAAAACAAGGAAAACACACCAAAAGTGATTCATATACTTTGAAAATGTCTATTTAAATACACAAAGACCTAATGTGACTTTAAAACACCTTTTTCACCTGCCAAAAAACCCTCAAAAACCTTTCAACCATGTTTCGCACTCAAAACACCACTTAAATAAACAATTCCTCAATTTATAAAGCATATCACATTCAAAAGAAACAATTAAAAAATAAATTTCAAAAACTGATCCTTATAAAACCTCATTGGCACTCTATTATCAATTATTAAACACTTCTAAAATATTCCACAACATGATCGAAATGAAAAAGAACATAACTATTTTTAACGAGAGTGCAATTTTAATCACGCATGCATGTAAAAAAAATTTTAAAATGCCTTTCTCACAACTTATTAAACAAAACCAATCATTTAAAAAACAACACGAATATAAGGAGCAAAATCATACTATTCCAAAAACCCATTTTTCATCAAACTAACATGCCAAAACATTATAAAAATAGATCTCACCATGAAAATTATTCAAAGAACATATTAAATTAAACTAAACAAACAAATTAAATTATCTATACGGTCCAAAGGCATGGAACCACCTACCTTTGAAATCGAGACTCCCAATCTTGGGTGTGAAACTCCAATCGCAACCAATTAGCATCCCAACCAACTCAATTGATACCCTAAAAATAGAATTCGAAAAAAATAATGATTCAAAAACATCCTGAAATGCACCTCATACCCGCTGGATGAATAACAAACCAAAAGAAAAAAACTCAAAGAAACAACGAAAAAAAATAATAAATGAAAAATAATAATAAAAAAATATTAGGGGTCTTAGCTAGAGGCGGCCGCCGGAGGGAAGTCGTGCGAGCAGAACCAATGGAAGGGAGGCTGACTCCGGAGAGGGGAGGATGCCGCAACGTAGCGCGCCAGGAGGAGAGGGAGCAAGGGAGATGCGGTGGTGGTCCGGTGTGGGAGGGGGCTTGGTGCGACGGCATGACGGGGAGCAGGTGTGCGGTCCAGTGAGGTTGTAATATCGGAGTAGGGCAGACTCGGGAGGAGGATGAGGGAGGTGATGTGCGGCGTGAGGATGTTCAGAGGGGGGTGGAGGTGGCATGATGAGGAGAAGAAGGATATGGGAGGGGGTGAGCTGACAATAATGGCACGGGAGGGAAAAAAAGAAAACAATGCATAGGGTTTGATGGGGGTGTCTGTGCGCGACCAGGGATAGAATGTGATGGAGAGGAAAAATAAAAATAAAGGAAAGATAAGGAGAATTAAAATAGGATTGGAAGGAAATAAAAAAATAAAATAAATAAATAAAAAGTGTATCTCATAATAAACAAAAAAAAATCTAAATATATCCAAAGGAATAGAGAACTAAATTAATTTATTAATTGCAATATTGATAATAATGATAATTATAATAATAAGAACATCAATATTAATAATACTTAATAAATTTTTAATTTTTAATACTATTAATAGTAATAGTAATAATAATAATAATAGTAATTAAAATGGTAATTATAATATTAATAACTTAATAAAGTTTATATTCCCAACGCTGTCAACAATAACAATAATAATAACATTAACATGCCCCCAATATTAAAACAAACCATTAAATCTTTATCATATTTCTTATTTAATTTTATTTTAATTTTATCTATTTTAGAATTTTTTTTCTTTATTAATATCTTATTTATTTAATTGGTTTCACGTCAAGTAGGCGTGTGGAAAACCGAGTGAGGTCGCGCTGCGACAGAAGCGTGGTCGTGCGGCTTTGACAGCGGTGCGCTGAACGCTGAAAAGGCCAAAAAATGTGTTTCAGAATAAAACTCAGAAATTTTAAGTTCGGTTCTCAACCCAAAATATATGATGCCCAATAAAAATAATAAAATAAATAATATAAAAAGTATGGGCCTGACAATTCTCCCCACCATAAAGCTTTTTGTCCCCGGAAAGCCACTGCTAGGGTTGAGGCACAGAGAAGAAACTGATACCCCACTAAATTTCAAAGAGGATCTCCACAACCAACAAGCGAAAAGCAGTAAATGAAACGTGCTCAGATAAAGTGACTCAAATGAAAACCTCAAGAATCATGTAAAAAAGACATTCTAATATGTGTTTCCCACCCCAAAGAGCTAGAACGCCGACATTTGACTGATCCAGAAAAGCACCTCTCGCACCTACGGAAACCAAGCTCACAAACCAAAATAGCTCAAGCATCTTGAATGAAAAACACACCATTTTACTGGAATGAAGATACAAGTCCAAAAACATCCAAACAATACTTCAATAACCTACCACTAAATCATCTCTAGGAACAAAACTGAATGACCCACCATAGGAATGCCTGATGGTGCTCTCCACCATTAAAAACTTTCTAACGCCCGAGATGAGACTAGAAAATCGACACGAGGAGGCCCGGGTGGACTCCCCACCATTGAGAACCTACTATCACCCAAGATGGGTTTGGGAAATCTTCATTGGGAGGTCCAAACTGACTCCCCACCATTGAGAACCTTATATGGCCCATGATGGGTTAGGGAAATCGACATCGGGAGGTCCGAAATGACTCCCCACCATTAAAGAAGAGTCCAACATCGATTCATTCTAGAGATATTTGTACGAGATCTGATGTGGGTCTCCCCGCCATTAGAACTAACAGCAGGTACAATACATTAGAAAAAATATTCTCGATGGTGACCAAACATCCCACCACAAGGGGCGGGGAGGGAGGGGCACGACTACCGGGGCCTCAAAATCATGACCCATGATAAACCAGTATTTCCACATTCCTGGATGATAATTATTAATATTTGAGATAGATTTACTCAACAAACCACATAAGGCCACTAAAGCAATTACATCCAGTGGAACGAGACCCCCAAGTCTTTAATGCATGAGATGAACATTCCTCCACATGGTCAAAAAACCTTATGCAACCAGACAGCTCATTCAAATAGAACAACCATAGAAAACAATTTAAGATACTTTCACTTTCAACACCGATGACAGAAATGAAATCGGGGTTTTATACAATCCTGGGGTTCCTAACCACGCGCTAGCTTCACTCAGAGGCCTATGGCTGGAGCCCTGATGTTTGAAGCATCTCATGCCTCGTAGTTAGGAATTGAAGACTCCAGAACGGAGCTTCTCCTTTTGGTGTCACATGAAACCACACTACAACCAAGGAAACACCAGAAACCACAACACATTACGAAATCCAACTAATCGTACACTGAACATTCACCAAAACAAGAGCTTTAATGGTGCATGCGCATCACCCTTTTCCACACTGGATGAGAACACGACACCACAAATCATCACCTAAACATGATCATTTCTATTGAGAGGAACATTATATGGAGAGGGACTTCAAACTGAGTCTTAAACAACACATGATTCCTGCAGTTGACCATAGCATCCCCATGTGACTGGGTCTACCACACTTGTGGCGTAACATAGACCCTTTATTAAACGAAACTAACAAAGGACCGAAGGTAATTTATAATAGTGGAATGCTCTGACCACTCTAGGCTTCTTCCACCTCTCCCCATTGGAATATCCTTCAATATTTCCAAACATAACATTCAAATTAATGAGGTCAAAAATTCACCCTTGACAATCAAAGAGAACTTAAACTACAAGACGTTGCTGAACATGACCCTTGCAATCGATGAAAATACTACAAATCCCTTCAAGACACTGGTCATCACTGAAAATTCTGAACCGCCTTCACCCATCCCCACTAGATTTCCTTTCGTAGTTTCCAGGTTAAACCTTCAAGCACAACGACGTCAAATTTCATACCCGACGAATCAGACAACTCAATGAAACCAAAACTCTGTTAAACTCCCCCCGCATCTGTCATCCCACTACGAGAGGATCCACTTGGTTGTAAAAAGGGGAGGTGGGTTTAATTCTAGAATTCAATAATAGAGTCCTTCGATCAACTGGAGTTTCGGGCAATGGGGAATTCCTCGTAGTCATACTTCAATCACATGCCAATGCATTATGGGGGGGGCACACACTAGACAAGATAGAAAACTATGGAGCCAACCAAACTGGTCCAACGGTCAAGACATACCAAATGCAAACACCAAACGTGTAGGGGAAACCACTTCAATGGATCCCCGATGAACTCTTCAAAGGAATTTACTAACCACACGCTTACAAACCAACTTAAAAATATGAACTCAAACTCGGGACACAAATTATTCACAAAGGATTCTCGGATCAAAACTCCTCACATCTGACATTTCCAAAACACAAGGACAAGCCACAGAAACACCATTTACTAAAACACCAATGTTTTTCCTTTAACAAAACATTTTGAAAATAAGAAAACCCAGTGGGTTACACAAACACCAATGGCGTCCCATGAGCCTCGCACATGCATGTTCTCGTGCCGCACCGGCACCCACCTCATGTCCATCCAGGAACTCATCCGCTCGTGCCATTAACCATTTCCCTTTTTGCATTCACTCATGCATGTGGCTACCCATGAGAGCGCCAAGGATCAAAACCAAACCTTTCCATTTTTCAAATCCAAAACATCCAACCCACACTTTTCAAACCTCACACAACATTTCATCTTTAATGCGCTTCATTTGAAAACATTTTCCAAGACCAAATTTTTTTTAAATAAAAACAAAATTTCCACGAATCCAAAACAACGAGACAAGAAATGAAGCACAATAAAAGTTGTGTCAGCGGGTGACTGGAACATATGGTTGGCGGCCATACACCAATCACACCACTTCCTTAGAGGGTATTATAGGACAGCGTCCCCAGCTCCGCATGGCTTTCTAGACCCTTCAATCTCAATAGGACCACTGACCTAACCCCTTATTCATTTCCATTAGACACGATTAACCGCAAGGACCAAAAACTCAGACAAACATCAACATACTTTGGTAACTTGAGTCCTGCCATGGGGTGTACTGGCCAGGCACCTTATTTGTAGTCAGGACGTCGAGTCCTGACAACATTCACTCAAGTCTATCGTGACTCTAACCCGAAAGAACACATCCTAATAGAGAAAACCTTGCCTCTAATTCCATTTTTTCACGAACCAGCCCAGGTCGCCATCCGACCTGGTGCCGCCCTGGTCCGCAACAAGGCCAGATGGGTGTTCACGATCCCCACAGGTTGGCACAAGTTCCGGGGTATCAAGAGTAACATGTGGGAACATTTTACCAGAAATTGAATACTCAAACACTATCAAGATTATAAAATGAAACTAGGAAATTGACAACCAACCAGACCATTGAACTGAAATCAAATTTAAAGGTTTGCAACTAGAACCAACATCCAAAAATAAACGACAACAAAAGAGACTAAAACTCTAACTCAAAACTCCATGTGACAAGAGTGGTGTAGCATCCGAACGCCACAACACCAACCTGCACGAGAAGACCATCAACGACCAGAACCACCATCGATGAGCACGATGTCACAACCTGGAACACACAAGAAACAAAATCTACATACACCCAAAGGTGTATGTAGGGTTTGAGCCAAAAGCCCAGTAGGACGTCACCAAATAAAAAGGTTCCACACCACATCATCAAAGAGATAATTTAATGTGCTTATTAAAAATTATACCTTCAAAAAAAATGTTTTTAAAGAAAACATTTAGAAGCTATATACTAAAAGAAAACACTAAGAGAACCCATTTAGCAAAAACGATTTGAAAGAGGAAAAGAAAAATTCATTTAAGGGAATACATACAGATACTCACACACACACACACACATATATATATACTCACACACTTAGACAAGTGGTCCTCCATATGCTGACGGAAGGAACCACGACATTGATGGTAGAGTACTATGGGTGAATCACCTAAGGTTCATCTAGCTCAAGTGGGACCCTAGAACCTCGTGTCTCGGTGAAGCGTAGCTTAGAAACCACGACCCTCAGAAAACGTAGCATAGAAGACCACGATCCTCATAAAACGTGGCCTACAAGGCCACGAACCTCAATCATCATATGTTTAGTTATTGTTTCAATCATCAATCCAGCTAAGTGAAACAGGGACGATACCCATCCGAGTCACTAGCGCACTAGTTCTAGTCCACCCACCTAGACACCCAGGGTTTTCCCTTGTGCTCAAATATGTTCAACATTCACAAAACACATAACTTTCACATTTTACAAACCAAACATGACATTACACAAAAATGTCACCACTTGCATACCAAAGAACTATTTCAAAGACACACGCACACCAATGGAATGTCTCAATTTATAAAAATACACCACTTTAAAAATGAACACGTATTAAACTCCTACAAAGCAGCATTTTAGCGTCATATAAATGTACCAATAAATCATTTCAGTTATTATTGAAATCATTTCAAGATAAACCATGAAGACTTTACACAAAAACAGCTTGATTTTATATAGAGGCGTCACTTTAAAACTTGATGCACGAGGTAACCATGTCAAAACTTGTTTTCTATTATTCAAACAATTTTTCATTTCAACTTCAAAAGTACACAACAAGGAAAACACACCAAAAGTGATTCATATACTTTGAAAATGTCTATTTAAATACACAAACACCTATAGTGACTTGAAATCCCCTTTCTCACCTGCCAAACAACCCTCAAAATCCTTTCAACCATGTTTCTCACTCAAAACACCACTTTAATAAACAATTCCTCAATTTATAAAACATATTACATGCAAAAGAAACCATTACAAAATCAATTTCACAAATTGACCCTTCTAAAACCTCATTGGAACTCTATAAATAATTATTAGACACTTCTAAAATTTTCCACAATAGGATCGAAATGAAAAAGAACATAACCATTTCTAAAGAGAGTGCAATTTTCATCACGCATGCATGTCAAAAAAATTTTAAAACGCCTTTCGCACAACGTATTAAACACAACCAATCATTTATACAACAACACGCATATAAACAACATAATCATACTATTTCGGAAACCCATTTTTCATCAAACGAACACGCCAAAACATTATAAACATAGATCGCACCATGAAACTGATTCATAGAACATATTAAATTAAACAAAGCAAACAAATTAAATTATCTAAATGATGAAAAGGCATGGAACCACCTACCTTTGACGCCGATACTCCCAAGAATGGGTGCGAAACTCCAATCGCAACCAATTCACATCACATTCAACTCAATTTATACCCTAAAAACAGAATTCGAACAAAATAAGGATTCAAAAACAACCCGAAATGCACCTCATACCCACTGGATAAAAAAAACCAAAAGAACAAAACTCAATGAAATAAAGAATGGAAATAATAAATGAAAAATTAAAATAAAAAAATTAGGGGGCTTAGCTAGATGAGGCTGCCGGAGGGAAGCCGTGCGAGCAGAACCGATGGAGGGGAGGCCGACGCCGGAGAGGGGAGGCCGCCAAAAAGTAGCACGCCCGGAGGAGAGTGAGGAGGAGAGATGTGGTGGTGGTCTAGTGTGGGATGGGGCTTGGTGCGATGGCGCGACATGGAGCAGTGGTGCGGTCCGGTGAGGTGGTGATGCCGGAGTAGGGTAAACTCTGGAGGAGGCCGATGGAGGTGATGTGCGGCGCGAGGATGTTCAGAGGGGGAGGCGGTGGCATGATGAGGAGAAGAAGGATATGAGAGGGGGTGAGCCGGCAACAATGGCACGGGAAGGAAAAAAGGAATACGGAACATAGGGATTGAGGTGGGTGTCTGCGCGCGACCTGGGAGAGAATGTGAGGGAGAGGAAAAATATAAATAATAAAGATATGGAGAAGAAAAAAATGATTGGAAGGAAAATAAAAAAAATAAAATACAATAAATAAATAAAAATTGTATCTCATAATAAACATTAAAAAAATAACTAAATATATCTAAAGGAATATATAACTAAATTAATGTATTAATTCCAATAACAATAATAATGATAATAATAATAATAAGAACATCAATATTTATAATTCTTAATAAATTTTACATTTTTAATACTATTAATAGTAATAGTAATAATAATAATAATAAAAATAATTAAAATGGTAATGATAATATTAATAACCTAATAAAATTTATATTCCCAACGCTGTCGACAATAACAATAATAATAATATTAACATCCCCCCAATATTAAAACAAACCATTAAATCATTATCACATTTCTTATTTAATATTATTTTAATTTTATCTCTCTTAGAATTTATATCTTTATTAATAACTTCTTTATTTTATTGGTTGCATGTAATGCAGGCATTCGGAGAACCGAGCGAGGTCACGCGGCGACCCAAGCGAGGTCGCGCGGTGACCCAAGCTTGGTCACGTGTCTTTGACAGCGGCACGCTGAACGCCGAAAAGGCCACAAAATGCGTTTCAGAATAAAACTCAGAAATTTTATGTTAAGGTCTCGACCCAAACTATCTGATTCCAAATAAAAATATTAAAATAAATAATAAAAAAGGTAGGGGCGTGACAAATGTTCCACCATTAATCCTTATCGATATATTGGGACTTCTCGCCCTTTCCCGAAAAAGTTGTTTTATAAATTTTGTGAAAAAAGAATGGTGTTTCCCCTTTCCTAACAATTACCACATCCAGCTTTACTAAACCATTGAATATAGATTCCTTGTTAATTATCATCAACTATATAACTCCATGTTCCCTAATACTCAATGTATCATTCAACTTATTTGTATTTCAACGGTGAAAGTGTACTAAGAAATCATAGTCCCTACATAGTTACAATCAGCTTCTTTGAATCGCATTAATCTCTATGTGATAGAATATGTACTTTAAAATTTTATAGAATGTATTTATATTTCATAATTCAAAATTAAAATAGAGCATACATATATTAAAGGAAAGGATTATAGATTCCAAATCACATTCCTATGTTAGATCGTTTTGTTCATTGATCTTCAATTTTATTGATGCAAAAACAAAAAGCCTATCATTATATAAAAGGAAGAAAAATATTACATTATTAGGTTCATAATTATACATTAAAACCCCTTCCATTATTTATAGTTAATTAAACACTAGTTCATTAACCAGTTTAACATCATAAATTTTTAAATCGGGTCGAAATTCTATCGCTTTTTGAATTTTTGATTTAGTAGGTATGGAAATTTCTTTTCGTTGACTGGAACCAAATTATGAGAGTTACATTATCCTTATATCATATTTTTGTATTTTTAGAGTGTATTGTATATTGACTAGGTCATTTAGAAGGGATTTGGGAGGATTAGAGTCCTAAAAAACATGTTTTGGTGTTATAGGTCAAAGTGCACAGTTTAGGGTAAACTGTGCATCATCTTCCAGCATACAATGCACACTATTTTTTAACTGATGCATGATTTTGGTAAACTGTGTGGGTTCGGTGTACAGATGTGTATCCTTGTCTACAAATCTTTCATATTCTTCCTCATGGATTGCACATTATTAATGAAAATTATGTGGTATGCCACACTAGTACTACAACATAGGTAGTACCCATGCACTGTTTCCTGCACAGTCTGTGTACTATTATGAAAATCATGTGAAAGAACCATGTGGACCACTAAATGTAGAAAAATAACATTTTACCCTGTCTTTATTTCCAATTTCATCTTTTTTCCTCATTATTCTTTAGTGGGCCGTGTAGAAGAGTGTAGGAAACCCCCTTTCCCCCTCCTCTTGTATTTGATATATCTCCTTCATCGATGATCCATTCTTCATGTCATTCCATTCTATTGAACCATATTTTTTTGAATCCTCTCACCCTATCATTTAATCATCCTTGATTTTTCCTCACTGAGTGATTGACCTGTTTGATCTGTTTTTCCATATTTTTGTATTGTTCGATGAAATCGTTGATTTATTCCAAACTATATGGAGTTTGAATATAAAATTAGATGACCCTGCGTCTATGAGTCCAAGGTCGGTGGTTCAGGTCTTTATCTATGTTTTTACAAAAACGTAGGGGTTGTTACTTCTATCATTCCATTGGGTATTTAAGTGAGACCCTATTGTTTGTTATTAAATTAATTATATGACCTTATTTGATATCATTGGGTATTCCCAAGAAAAATTTATGCATGTGAGTTTGTGTTAGTAGATGTCAACCATATAGGTTGTAAATTCATAGGGATTTTATTTTTTTGAATTCATTTTTTGTTTACTATGAATTTTTGTTAAATTGTAAATTGAAAAATTCAATAATATTGATTTTTTTGTTTAAAATTGAATTGTTCCAATTTATTATATTTAATTTTTTATTGAATTATAGATGTTAAATTAAATTAAATAGAATTTGTAGTGAATTAAATATATTTTATTACTTTTAATAAGCTGTTGAGATATATGGGATCATGATAGGCTCAGATCGACGAATTGAGTTTGTGTGGCCATTGAGTTTGTGGTGATGTGATCATCAGGTGAGCCTTTTCCTATATATATATTTGAGTGGTGTTGAATCATAGGATGTGGAATTGTGGATGATATTTTGCAATTTTAAGGATGTTAGGTTTTGAGCATGGATCTTGTGTTATTGGAATGAAAGGAAATTTGACAAGAGGGGAAAGGTCGTAGGGGAATGAGGTTCCAATTGGATGTATATTATTAACAAATTTGTGGATTTATGCTCACACATGATGGAAAAGTCACTGATTTGAGTCGTGTTCATAGAGGTGGGGTCATTGATGAGTTTTTTTTTGACCACTCATGTGGTTATAGGCCCCTAGTAGAGAGCCTTAGGAAATTGTGTTGGTGTGATTTTTGTATAAATTCATGAGGACGGTGAGGAGCATTTAGATGATAGCATTGTAGCTATGAGCTGGATAATGCGGCTCACCCTAATTAAGGTCATTCTGAAAATTTTATTTTGGGAGGGACGAGATCATTATTCCTTGGGGCATTGTGCTATGAGCCAAAGGTGGTTTTTATTTGAGGATAGATATCAATGTGCCTTTAGATGTTATGCATTGAGCTAATGAGTGTTTTCAAGAAGCGGCCTGATGGAACAGTTTTTATTTTTTGTGATGGCCTTTAAGAAATTTTTCATATTTCATGGAAAAATGTTTTTAGAGGTAGATGGTGTCGAGTGACTTATATGAGTTGAAACCTATGGGTTCAACTGGTTTTTTGAACATTTGGGGATTCCTAGTTTCATGGTCTAAGGATCCTCTCCTCTTCAGTGATTCTGGCATTACACAATGCATGTAATGACTTCTTAGTGGCGGTTGAGAACCAATGATTAATTTTTTTACCTCACCCATGTGCTTATTTCTTAATTATTGTGATTTACACCAACTTAAACAGTTGTGTTGTGTTTGAAAATGTTGGTGGTGTCCTTGTGAGACTCATTCATGTATGTACATTTTGATAAGGATTCAGGCTCCAGATCATGATCATAGTTTGAGTTAGCTTGGATGAATAATATGGGACCTTAATGTTTTTCCACTTTGGGAGTTTTGAAATTAGTTTTCCATTGTTGTTTCAGCATTTCTATATATGTATTGTATAGTTGGTCAGCCAATGGTGAGCCTTATAGATATTGATGTATATGACTTTATATATAATCATGTTTTTTAGTGGATACATGTTGTATGTTTGGATGTTTATTTATATCAACTACTTTGTTAAATTATTCTTCTTTTATTTATTGATATTAAATTTTCTTCTACTATTTAGAGGTCTAGTTCGAGTCTGCTGAGACTATAATTTCAATACATGTTATATATCTGTACTCATAATGTTATTATAGCATCTACTAAGGGTATAGTCTCAAAACAATTACTCTTTTAGTCCCATGTTCCTTGTTGTAATCCTTTTGAAAATGGAGAAACTTGCCTAATGTCAGTGGATCCTAATCTGATAGTAATGTTCGATGGCTAATCCGGTTGGGGATGCTACAAATGGCATCAGAGTACTTCTTTACTAGGATTTCGTAGCAGTTTAAGGATGAATACTAATGTGATATATAATTATATTTCATTTCTTTTCACCTTGTATTACAATTTTTATTATGGTAGACTATTAATTAGGATGTCGTTATAACAAGATTCATAATTCGTGTTGGGGTCCCTACATCCCCATGTATGAGGGACAAACCAAGTTACCATGGGTGGAAAATGATGTTATATATTGATCAGTTTATAATTTATAATAATTCCTCCTCGATTATTTCATTTTGAATGTTTTCCATTATTTGTTTTGGAATGTGACTTTCTATCCTTATCTTGGTATAAAAAGGAATGGGGCTTCGACCCTTGGTCCAGTGTGTCAAGGGGGTGGTTTTGTTTTCTCTTGACTAGGAACATGATATAATATTTCACTTATTTACAATCATTTTTCTATGAAATGTTTCATAAAATATGCTATTATATGTGATATACATATATAAATTACATGTGATATGATATGGGTCCGGATTTTATTGAAGTAGTATGTAATATGGATTGGAGTGATGTTGATCCCCAGGTAGGGTGATGTGGTCATCGTTTTGAGGTGATGTGTTTTGTTAGGGTAGGTGTTTCGTGTGGAATATTTTATGATTCGATCTATGGAGGGTGGGTAAGGAGGCCATGAGTTTGGGATGCTGCATGGCATGGTTGTTATAGGGGAGAGTAAGGCTGGTGAGATGATGCATCCATTTACTTATATCCCTATCTATGTCACACATATATATAAATGTTATATTTTAGATATCTAACCATGATTATGGTTTTAAATGGGTTCATCAGATATGGATGTGATGGACTAGCAAGTGGTCGATGGTAGGGTTTTGTTAGTGCACATGAAAGTTGAGACCCATGAGGGTTAGGAAGAGAATGTACATGCTCAGTGTTAGGTTCTGGCATTGGTTCTAGTGTAGGTGGGGCATCCCCAAAATCATACAATGTTTGGGTTGTAGCTTAAAGATCATCCTAGAGAAATCCTAGTATATGTGATCTTGGGGATTTACAGGGGAGTTGAGCTAGAATATCCATATATGGATTATTATTTTTGTGAGCTCCATTCATATCCACGATTACTTTTTATGAGTGTCAGTGGACCATAGGGGATTGAGAACTGGATCAAGACCATGTAGATGGTCTTCGAGTAGTTAGAGAAATATATAGGGAAGAGGGTGAATTTGGTGATGTACATTTATAGAGTATTGGATAAGTGTTGGTGGGACACGTAGATATAGGCATGAAAACCTGAGGGGCTATCATATAAAGACTTTGAGGCTAGGCTCATAAAAAATATCTTTCTGGAGACACAGATGGTGGAATGGGATCATGATTTCTTGAGCCTTCATTAGTAATATATGTTCATCATGGACCAAGAGGTGACATTCAATGAATTGTCACATTTTCACCGAAAATTGTGTGAAATTACACCTCAAGGGTGAGACACTTTGAGGATGGTTTATGACATGCCATTCATATGGAGGTAAACATATTTATGTTGGAATCATTCTCATAGGCGATGAATCTAAATCTTGTAGACAAGGTCATCCTAACAGACTCGTCATAATAGAGCTAGTAAACAACTTTGGGCGATTTTAGTAACGATGCAATAGTTATTAGGAGGTGAGGCTAAAATGATGTACATTTGGTAAACGAGGCCAAGGAATCCAGTAGACCACTAATGTGTGGATTTTATATGATTTTTCTTTAGTTTGGGAATCTAGTACACATCTAGAATTAGTGTGAGGGGCCTATAATGGAGTTTTGAGCATATGGATATGTTAGTTATATCAATAAGTTTTTTATGAAACCTTGTCTAAGAGAAAAAAGTAAGTTGTCGGGCATACTAAGGGATCTGAGGTCAGATTAGGATTTGTACCAGGCAATGGTAGCCAAGATTCAGTTGCACATGGAGGACATGATAGAGAAATCAGGATCCAAAAGTGGGGTCAGTAGCTAGTGGATGGTGCAACAACATAGAAATTTAAAGAATCATGAAGTCTTGCTACAAGACATGTGCATGTTGTGGATTTTATAGGTTCAATGTAGATATGTGAGTCAATGAAGATCAGAAATACATCATGGGCATGACAATACCATCCTTTTGTTTTTCTTTGGCATATATTTTTGATGCATGTACATTTTGGATAAACTAGGTACATGAAGGATGTATATGGACTAACCGGATACTTGTTAATAGGTTGGAACCAACTCTTGTGTGTGATATATATATTTGAGGTTCATGACACCAAATTTTGTATGTGAGTATCCTAGGGTTCTTGGAATTAGTTTATCAACAAGGTAAAGATTATTAAGGTGTGAGTCATTTAGGAATCATTGTGATTCTTGTCTTTATTGAGGTGTGAGGCACCTTGAGTGTCGTGGGAATATTCTAAGATGAATTTCCTCTTTGATTCAATGTGTGACATTGGAAAGAGGTAGACACTGAAGTGGTGTAGGATTCTGATGGGTGTATGATATGACATGGGATCACCTGAAAAGGTTCCAGGAGTAACAACATGTAATAGGAATATCTTTTAGTCTACCAATTGGTCGATGGACCATTTCTTAGTTTTATTCTTGAGTCTATTTTGAACAAGGCAGTTCACTACTAAGGTGGGGATCCCCTTTAGGTAGTTGACCTGTACCCTAGAGACCTGGGTTTTATGGTTTATTTTAAGTGGTATGGGTATGTTCAGTGCCTTCTCTATATTTTTTGTATCTTTGGGATGAGCTATGTTAAGGTTGGGAGAGTATATGGTCCTAGGTTTTTGAATCAGGTCGAAATTATCTCCATTTTGGAATTTTTGATTTAGTGGGTATACCAATTTATTTTTCATTGATTCGAACCAAATTTTGAGAGTACTATAAGCCTTATATCATTTTTTTATAGTTTTAGAGGCTTGAAGAGTGACTAGTGTTTTCATAAAGTTTCAAAGAGTGTTAGAAGCCCAAAGACCATGTTATGGTGTTGTAGGTCAAGGAGAACAATTTAGGGTAAACCGTGTAGCTTCTACCAGCTAATTGTTCACCCTTTTCTTGAACTACTGCACAGCTTGGGTAAACCATGCTGGGGAGGTGCATTGATGTTCATCCTTGTCTATATTTTTTGATGATTATTCTGCATGATTTGTGCATAGTTAGATAAAACCATGAAGGAAGTTTCACGGGTAGTGCCACTTAGGTAGTAACAAAGAACTACAGCCTATTTAGTTTGCACACAGTTCGACAAATAATGTGAGAAAACAATGATTCCCAATAGTGGATGGAAATTAACCTTTTACCCCACTTTTTATATATTTATTCCTCATTTTCCCTCCTTCTCTCGTGGGTCACACAGTAGTAGAGGAAACCCTCCTTTCCTCCTCCTCCTGGATTTTAAACATATCCTTCACCGGTGATCCATTTTTTGAGTTGTTGGGTGCTATAGAAAAATCTCGGTAAGGATTGCCTAACAATTTATAGTTTTATTCCATTATTTTTCTTAATTGAGTGATAAATTAGTTTGAGCCATTTTTCAATATTTTAATGATTTTTTATAGAATTGTGGATTACTTCTAATTTGCTTTGAGTTAGAGGCTAATACCTGAAATGCCTACATCTACAAGTCCAATGTATGTGGTATATTCATTTATTTTTTCCATGTTTATTTTGGTGTTGTGTATTTTATCATGCCAATGGGTATTTAATCGATACCCTATTTTTTATTATTAAAATAATTCTGTGACCTTATGGGATGTTGTTGGTAATGACCAAGAAACATTTATTCATGAAAGGCTGATTTAGAGGTCTTCAACCACCTGGGATGTTATGTTGGGGGTGTTTCATTATTTCAATAAAATTTATTTTAATATGAGTTATTTGTTAAATTATAAATGGAACAATTCATTTATTTCGAAAAGTTTTTTTTTACATTGAATTATTCCAATTTTTTATTGATTTATTATAGAAGTAATGATGTGAAATTTAATTTCATTTAAATGATTGTTTAATTTGAAGCTAATTAAAAATATGTAATATCTTGTGATAAGATGTTGAAATCCATGAGATCGTGGTAGGATCAGACCGTGAAACTAATGTGTCCTGGCCATGATGTTTAAGGTGATGAGATTGTATAGATGGTATTGTCCCATATATATATTTATATATATATATATATTTGTGTGTGTGGGTGTGTGTTTGAGTGATTTTGAATCAAATGATGGGGTGTCATCGATGCTAGTATGAGGTGGCCTGGCTATCAGGTTATGAGTGAGTCTCATGGATTAATAAATGGTATCACCATCAAACCCGAGTGACATGGTCAGAGGGGTATTATATAAAGATTGGATGAGGATTAGCTTCTAATTTGGTGATGAACGCTCCATGTGATGGCCAATGTACAAATTGGATCCATGTGCACATATGTTGACTCAAATATGATGTGGTTCATACCATGCATGTGGTTAGAGGACCCTAGTAGTGTGGCATTGGTAATTGTGTAGGGGTTTCTTTCCAATGAAATCATAATGTAATTTGGGGAGCCTTTGGTTGATAGTGTTGAGCCTATCAGTTGGGGGATGAGGGTCTCCATGATTGAGTACATTGGTCAATGATTATTTTTTAGATAATGGTTATCATCATTCTTATAGATTTCATTCAATGAGCCGATTATGGTTGATGTTTGAGAATAGAAATTATTATGCTTCTGGATGTAGGGATTTGAGATGACGAGTTATTTCGAGCAGGGGTTTGAGAGACTGGATTATATTAGTATTTTTGTGCCTTTAGGACATTGGTGATATTCCATGGACAACACGTTTCTAAGGCACATGGTGTGAGGTAAATTATATGAGGAGGAACCTGAGTGATAAACAAGGCTTTTTGACATTTGGGGAAACCTTGGGCCCCACACCAAGCATCCTCTCTTCTTCAGTGATTTAGACATTGGATGGGGAATTTGATGACTTCTTATTGGATATTTAGCAAAAGGGATGTTTTTATTTACCTTACCCATGTGCTAATTTATTATTTTTTCTTATTCACACATAGATAAACACTTACATCGGGTATGCACACGTTGGTGGTATCCTAATGGAACTCATTATCACACCCAAATTGGGTCCTTTAAATTTGTGGAATCTTTATGTATTTAAGTTCATGTAATGGTTTGGACTATAGAGCTAGATCATAGTTTGATTAGGCTTGGGTGGATGTAAAGTACCTTGAGGTATTTCCTCTGTTGGAGTTTTTGTTTTTGTTTTTATTTTTTGTTTCAGCAAGCCTATATATGTAATGAACCATTGGCCCGCTAATGGAAACCCTTATGGATATTGATACATATGACGTGATATGTAATCATGTTTTGTTTTAGTGTGTACAAAATTTTTGTTTGTCTTTCTATCAATTTCCATTTCTTTATTTGATTATGCTTATGTTATTTATTGATATTGAATATGCTTCCTCCTTTCGTGGGTTTGGTTCGAGTCTACTGAGTCTTTACTTTTACTAAAAGTTATACATATGTACTCAATCATTTATTATTATTTCCCCAAATGGTATATTATCACCCATATTAATATTTTACACACTCACTTCTAGTCCGAGGCCTTTGGAATATAGGGAGGCACACCAAAGGAAATTGACAATAGGTTTGGTAGCACTTTTTGGGTGGCTAATGTGTCTGGGATGCTACAGCCAATATTATGTTCATATCTTAAAATCAATCATGAAATTCCATTTTCCATATGATTTTATTCCATCTATATTTAAAATTGGTTAATTGGATGGCCAATTGGTGAAACATTGAAAAAAATAACTAATAATAACCAACCAAATGAAGGAAGCTACATACCTCAGTTATATTCGTCCGTATATGGTATTATTTTCCAATGTTATCTTTAAATTATAAATAGATTTTCCATCCATAGAGACAACATGAAGAAGAAAAAAAACTCTATATATCAAATATTCAAAATTAATATTTTTTTTGTATATTTTATTTTCAATAAGGGTTTCAAGAATTATTCATAAATTATTATCAGGATCTTCATGGATTTTGGATTATATCAGGAAATCATCAATGAATACCACTATAATGTTATAAAGATAATACATGAATACTCTATTCATAAAGTAAATAAAAATAAAATGTTTATTGGTCAATCAAAATTGAATTACCATAAACCGATAATGATCATACATCATATGAAATTCAATCCTCAAAATTCAATCCTTACAAATCGTTAATTAATGATAACCCGAGTGAAAGTCGATCTTTAAAAAAAATTGATCCCATTTAAAATAATCAAAAATGTAATCAATTCATCAAAAAGTATACATATACATTATAGTAATGGAATTTATCTCCCAATAATAAATGCACAACCCCATAGACCCATATTTCATTTTCAAAAATAGGACAGGGGATCCCTATGGTGAAACACAAGGGTATATATATCCATTATCATGGTACTCCAATAGTTATTTCATAAACATCATCAATTCCACTAGTTCTATTTTCTAGGGAGTATTGGATATAGCTTTTTCCATAGAGATGAGTTCAATATAAAACTAACAATCATACTTAGGTGGATATATTAATAATAGTTCTGGAAATAAATAAAAGTATTCATTTACAATAGTCACATCCACTATTCTTATGTCGGGTTCCCATCCCATAATTGATTTATCTCTTTTTATTCTAATATAATTTCATTAAACTGAGACACTAGTGTTGGATAAATTAATGATTAATATAATAAAGCTTCTCCCATAATATAAGGGATTCTATAACCACTCCATAAATAGTAATATGTTTCTCTCAGTAATAAATTCTGGTTTTATACATTAAATCCAATCTATACTGATGATTATGTAAAATTAAATCATTGTTATGGTAATACAGTTTACAACTAGGGTATATCAATTGATTTTAATAAATACTATATGATATATCATTTATGTAATAATATTTCTATTATTTTTCTTGATTGAAACCCCATTACTCAGAGTGATATGGGATGATGTAATATCTTAGAAAACATGTAATATATATGAGTTTATAAATATGGAATCAAATAATGAATTATGTAACATTGAGTTTATAATAAATGTACCTGTTATCTCATCAGTTGTAACAGAAAACATAGATGTTTTGGTCTTATAATCACGGTCTTTCTCATTTGTCCTTTTGTAAAGAGACTTACCTTGACACTTGGGAAATTCATTTGAATAGTTCCCAATTTTCATCCATGTAATGCATTATAAATTAGTATATTCTTTATTTCCCATGAAATACAGAGCCTGATGTTTTTTCTCTTTATACTTAATGTGAACTCACATTCCATTAAATAATGTTCCATGATTTTTCATTCCAAAAATATTACAATTTAGAAACTTCACACTTTAATTCTTACCATTTTTATATTTCCTTTTAAATATTTCATAACATTTTATTTATAATATAAATTAACATAGAAATCCTAAGAAATGAATAATTCACAATAAATATTGATGGAACCTGATACTATATCCCTATAAACAAAATACATTTAAGATATTAATTACGATAAAACTATTGGTTGTATCCCATCGAAAGAGTGGTCAATAATACTTATTGTATTATGTACATAATCCAAAACATGAGTTCCCTAACTTATAATGATGGATTTATATTAAACAAAATTTTCTTCTTCATTTTCCCTTAGATTCAGTAATTTCCATTCCATATCACCTCATTTATCAGATGGAAAGTATTTTTTGAATAATATAACCTGATAAAAATATTCAACTCCACACTATCAATGTCTTATTACCCTTTAGTGTTTTGGATAAATGACCACAAATGATCAAAATATCCCTTTATATGATAGGATAATGTGATAAGATTTTCTCTTTCACTAATTAACAATGTTATCCAAGGAATTTATCAATTTTTAGCTATTAATTGATTAGTAGTCCCATTTAATGATGGTGGTAATTGTAGCATAAAGTGACACAACATTTTTTCACCACATTATAGATAAATAGGTTTCTCCATACAGATAATATTATTAATCATGATATGAGTCAACCGACTTAATACAGTTATAAAACACGCATATCCCACATCATACTAATTGAATTAATTGACTCATCATGAGGTTAATCCTTACATAGTTTGCGCTTGTTGACACAGTTCATAATCCTTTTGATAGGTACTATTTTTAAAACTGGAATATACTTGATTATATTATGACATAAAAATTATTAAAATGATATATATGATTCCAATTAAGTAAAATATTCTAGAAGAGAATATTTAATATCTTAATGTATTATTATAATTTCATATTTCTGATTTTCTATGTATTTATAGATCCATATCCCAAGGATTATTCTAATCTTATTCTATTTCTAACTATAAAATATATGACTCTAGTAACCAAGAGTTGATAGTTATATAAAAACATGAACATTAAATACAAGACATCACATCCCACATGATCTAATATTTTAGTGGTTTTAGGAGACTAGACACATACATGATTCTCACAATACCAAAAAAACATGAAGGAAAACAAAAAATTCAAGTTAAATGTTTAATATTTCTTATATTATATATCAAAAATCATTCAAAGATAAATTTTCCATAGCCTTGGTACTTTAAATCATAATAATTGGTTAAATAAGATGTTTATAATGGGAAAGAGTAAAATAAACGATATCATATAATAAATAAATCATGAATAATATATAAGAGATAAAAAATAATAAAATATTTAATATCACTAATATCATCAAATAGTAATATATCCATTGATGAAATATGAACATTATCACATGGATAAAAATAATTATTTTCATAATTATATATTTCCTAATGTCAGATATAATAATCTTACCATCAAAGAATCATTTCAATATTTCATGCATAAATAGGTATGCCATTCACCATATACTCAAGCTAGTTTATCTCATTAGACCTACTAATTCATCAAGGGTATATAATAGGGACAAACTATCACATATAATTAAATTAATTTATCATAATAAAGGAATAAATAATAATACAATACATAATCAATATAAACATTTACTCTTTGAAAATACATATGTAATGCCAATATTTTAACAAATCAACAATCTATGAAATAATATTATTCTCCATCCAGTGAAATGATATGAATGGAATTATTACATTATATCCATAATAATGCATTAAAATCCATAAATTTGGTTTAAATTGATGAAAAAGTAATTTAAAAGAACATCTATACTATTCTTGAAAAACATGTGATAAGTATCAATTTGTTTTGGAAAATTATTAAAAAAAATTTAACTGAATATTTATAAAATTATTTTATTTGATAATAACTATGTAAAATTTTTAGGTAATCTCAAAAAATGGTCATGACAGTGGGAAAATACATTAATGCGATAAATATTAAAACAAATATTCCTTTCAGTCTTTTTGTAAAAAGTTTTAAATAACATGTTATGGAATATTATAATAATTATTTCAAATAATTTGAAATAAAATTAAACAATCGATGAATATGAATTTAAAAATTAATTGGATAATATAAATTAATATTCTTGAAAATATTTTAATGGAAATTGACATAAATGAAGAAGTTCATCAGCTAATGTGGAAATAAATTCAACTTATTATAAAAAAATTCTGCTTATTTAAGTAATAAAGAGTGAAAAATTGGAATAAAAACATGGAAGTACCATAAATAAAAAGACTAGAAGAAAACATATGAGTGTTATGATTGAAATTTCATATAACTCAACCAATGAAATTTTAATAATAACATATTCTAAATAAAAAATAAGACTATAGAAATAACTCTTACTTGGATTTCCACTTTGTTGGATGCATCCATCCTCATATATAACAAGGAAAAATAGTCACATACCCAAAGAATAAAGAAAATGATCTTGCAAGAAAATAACTATGTCGATATGAATAAGAATTATGAGGGGTGAAACAAGAATATAGATCATACCTGTGGTGATATAATGAGATAGAAGATGGTCAAATTAGAGTTTGGAACGAATATCATGTTCAAATACTAGCTTTATTCCTTATAGAGATCTGAAGGAAGAATGGAGGGTTTTCATGAACATGGAGAGAAAAGTAAAGAGGGGAGGTGAGTTAAACAGACATAGGAGAAAAAAAAGAAATTATCCACTTTTTAATTTGCTCTCATAGTTTAGAAACATGATTTCCAAACCATGCAATATCCATGCACACTCCAATACCTAAAGAGCACACCCCACATGGCCTACATCACACAATTAGTCAAATAATGAAAAACCTATATGCACCCTATGTATCATCACCACACAGTCCACAAATCCCTTACATGGTTTAGACAAACCATGAAGCATGCTTATTGGAATATATATTTTTAGGTGCATTGTTAGCAATAATCATGCACTAACTACGCGCCTCCCCCATCTTCTCTAATATTTAGAGATCTAGGCTCCGAACAAGACCCATGGACTCCTAAAACCTTCCTTAAGTGATTAAGAAAATTTGAATGGATATAACAAGGAAATATATGTGAAATAAAAATATTTCTTTATTAATATATATGAATGGATATTATATTATTCAGCCCGTAAAGAAACTTATCCTTGAGTTTTTGTTCCAATGGTGGTAAAATATACTCTTAAAAAGCATTGACCTTGATCATGTATGTTAGTCTCCCACTCTTAGGTCCCATCCAATATTTGATAATGATTCCATATCACCTGTGCTATAGGAACCAATCATTAAAATAGTTTCTTCAAGCTCCGGTTGAAAATATGGATTAGATGCACCTCAAAGGATGCACCTACCTCTAACTCAACCTCATCAGGAATAAAGTTATGAGATGGAACTGGATAATACCGATGATGTTGTGAAACATAGAGAACATCATGCATATCACGTTACCTTTGAGTTTAGTTAAATTGATAAGAGGAAATCCCAACACTCTCACCATCCTTAAAAGGTCAATTGAACTGAGGAAAAATCGTACCCTTCCATTTAAACCATTGATTCCCCGGTATAGTCGAATCATATAAAAATATTTTATCACCAATATAAGGACCCAACATAAAAAAATTACACATTCATGTGTTTTAGTAAGGAATTTACATTCTTTCAAACATAATATTTTATCGTGTTTAGTTATTTAGAGAATTATGACATAATACAAACATAAAAACTACATTCATACAAAGCAGACATTAATAAAACAGTGTCCATATTTTCAAAACATAAAACATTTAAAAGAACATGATTTCATTGAAAAATATTCAAAACATTCAGTCTGACTTCCTCAATTATCGTAACCATCCTTATACCTTATAAAAAATATTTAAAAATATTGGATGATAACAAAAATCTTAGTAATGAACATTATTAATGAAAATCATTTGTCCAGTTAAAATAAGAAAACCCATTAAAACCACTATTATTGAAAACTCTTAATAATGAAAAGAAAAATCATATAGTTTCATTGGGAAATCAGTACCGTATAAATCATAAATTCACACATAAAATGGAATAACCTGTAATTCTACATCCATCTCTGGATCATCCAATGCATTGGTGGGCTATAATAGGGCTAACTCATAATATCATGAGCTATAATAGGGAACAAGCCATAATATACTGTTCTATAATGAGGGTAAGACTATCATATATTGACATATAATGGCATAAACCAATAAAAAAATTTAGGAGGAACATTTCATTAATTAAACCCTTAAAAAATCATTGAAACCCACGAGCAACACACATTCTCATATCAAAATACAATTTTCTACTAAAAATAATTATAAAAATATAAAAACCTCAACCATAATATTGAAATCATACTCAATAAAAATAAATATGAAAATACATAAAGGGAAAATTATATTAATAATGATTCATGAATATGGGGTAAACTGCTCATGCCATTTATAAAAAGAGAAATATTTGTGAATTATATTAATGACACATTTAAAAATATTTCATAATGAAAATCCATTACCTTAGGATTGAAATCATTAAAATGAATAAAAACCTCTTGAAAAATGGTTTTATGTGTGTTATTAATTAATTAAATTACTAAACTCTTATTTATAAAAATTTACATGATCTTATTATAACATTTTTCGCCCATTTATTTACAATATTTTGATACTTCCATTGTTTCTGGTGTGTTATATTCATGGATTCCAAGGTTGGTTTATTATATATTTCCATTCAAAAAAGATATAAAAACATTAAGAGAGATAATATACAAAAATCGTTCATTTTATAAAATTAAAATTGAATTTAATAATTCCATGATTTTGGTAAAATGGTCACGAAAACACATTATCCTTAAAGGCAGTGAATTGATAGAACATGGATGATGATTTTTTTATTTATTAATGAAAGGATAATATGATAGTTTTTATGAATAATATACCATAAAAAAATAATTATTTTATATATATCTTAAAGGAGTAGTCTTTAAACATTTTGTAGTATTTGAGGATAAGGTAGAGGTGAAAACTAATTTAAAAGGCAAGAAGAATGAATCTTACCTATTGAAATTTTTTCCTTGAGAACCACTTTAAGTCTCTTGAAGATGTATTTTTGTGTGACCGAATGTAATATAACGAGGAAAGGGATGAGAAGAAGGTACTTTGGTAGAATATTTTACTGTAAGATGGATTAAGTTGATGAATTTTTGTGAAGGAAGGAGCCTCCATTTATAATTGATTTGATGGGTAACATAGAAATTTCTCAAATTATAAAAATATAATAATTATATTATATCATTTAAGACATAGAAACAAGAAAAAATTTCTAATTTTCATAAAATTTTAGAAGTTATATTATTATTTCTTCCTTTTTTAATATTTTTTTTATTTTTGTATAATTTGATGAAATATTTTATTCATGAAAAATAATTTATATCACAATAAAAAATATTAAAAATTATTATTTTAAACACATAAAAAAATTTAAAAATAGAATTTTTTTATTATATCATATAAATATCATTTTCATTTAGAGAATTTATTAATTATCATACTATATAAAATTAAAATTATTTTATTACATTTAATGTCAGTAATTTTACTAATTAATGAATTGAATATTTATGACATAATTATTATGAAATAAATTCAGGTAATTATTTATTCATTAAAAAATAATAATAATATTTCATGAAATATATAAATTTATGACCATTTAATGATCTATTTATGTTCATTAAACACTACTAGAAAACAATAAATTTAAATGTTACACTAATTAAAAACAATAATATGACAACTTGACTTCCTTTTGAAATAAAATATTATAAAGGCCTTAAAATGATTCTTCTGGGTCCAGAATGTCCAAAAGATGAATTAGAAGATATAATGGTTGACATTTAATTATAGAAAAAGAATAATAAAAAATATGGGTCATTTAATATTTATTATAATTTAACATACAATCAGTTTATTAATTTTTTTTATCCATGAAAAATCATTGTATAAGTGTTGCACAGACATTAATAATAATTATTTCATATATAAAAATTATAAAAAATATCATAAATATATATATATTAGCTTAAAAATTAATTTTTATATTCTTTAATTATATATATTCATTCACATACATGTTAATAAAACTTTTTAATTTTTTTATTTAATCTTTTCTTACCCTATGCAAGCATTGCACAAACATTTGGATACTATTAATATAGTATAAATCTAAAATATTATATTAACATATAAAAATCCAATACACATAATAAATAATAAAAAATTATCTCATACATTTTTTATCACTCAATTATTATTTATAAGGAACCATATTGGACATTCTTAATGCTGCGTAGACACTATGTTGACAGTAAGAATAATTTTTATACTTCTCATGAAATAAATTATAAAATTCTTGATTTGAATTATTTATATATAATATTAATCTTAATAAATTCATAATTTATTCATTAAATTACATCAATAAATTTTATATCATATTTATGTATTCATGACATAACAAAAAATACTGTATTTTATAAAAATATTGTATTTTTTAATATTCACTAAAAATTAAACTATTTTAGAAAAGTAAAAATAAATCTTAATAAGATAATTTCATCATGATGAGTAAAAAAATGAAAATGTTTTTTTGAAATTAATATTTTGAAATGGTAATATTAATTTTTTAAATAAATAACCATATAATAAGTTATTTATTTTATGAATTGCGTAACATAATGAATATAACTATTTAATTAAAGAATAATAATAAATACTATTCTAAAAAAATAGGTTGTTATCTTATCCCCCCATTTTGAAATTTTATCCTCTAAATTTTAATCACTTATAAAATAAATGGGGATACATTTCCCTTATAGATTTTTAGATTTCCCTTATTACTTCTTCAACCACGTGATTTCTACAAAAAATCATAACATAATAAATTACCTGATTCCAAAATAATTACTCTCAACGGTGAAGAATATAAACTTGATTTCTCTTATAAGAATGATCCCCTTCCATCTGAAATACTTCTGGGATCAAAACCTGAGATGGATCTGGCACATACTTTCTTTACAATGAAACATGAAAAATATTGTGTACCTATGATAAACTTAGAGGCAATGCAACTTGGTAGGCAACTGGTCCATCTTATTCAAGGATTTCATAGGGTCCAATGACCTATGAACTTATCTTACATTTCATAACAAAATTCCTAACACTTTTCTATAGAGACATTTTATGTAAAAAATGATCACCTACCTCAAAATAAATTTCCTTTCTTCTTTTATTTGGGTAACATTTCTTCCAGCTCTGCATTGTCCTCATGTGTCTCTATATGAACTTGACATTATATACCACTTCCTCTAGTAATTATGTTCCCATAAACTTATTTACGCTGAATTCATCACAAAATTATGGAGTTTGAAACCACATTCAATAAAATGCCTCAAAAGGGTCCATCTGTATACTAGAAGGAAAATTGTTATTATATGAAAACTCAAACAATGAAAGTTGTGTATCCCAAATTCCCTCATAATCCATTGATGTATTTTTAAGAATATCCTTCAATGTTGTAATTTTTCACTTTGATTATAAATAATATTTAGTATAAATGGATGTGCTAAAATTTAATTTAGTTATAACGAATTTTTGAGGCCTTTCAAAAATTTATAAGTAAACAGAGGATCACGATCAGATACAATAAATAAAGGAAATCCATGTAACCTAGCTATCTACATTAGATACAACTAATAATGTTGATCTAGAGCTAGGTTGTCTATAATAAGAATAAAATGTCCAGATTTATTCAAATGAACAAAAATAACCAAAATTGCATAGTTACCTCGATTTGTCTTTCGTAGTCCCACCAGGAAATCCATGGATTTATTTTCCCATTTCTACACTGGCACTAGAAAAGGGATAAACACCCCCTTTAGTAACTTCTAATATTCATTAACCTATTGACATGTTAAAAATTTCGTGGTAAAATCTAAAATATATCATTTAATTTTATCCCACTAGTAATAATCTTGAATATCCTAAACCATATTAGTGCTACCAAGATGAACTAAAAATGGAGAACTATGATCTTCACATAATAATTCTTTCTTTAGCTATGAATCACAAGTTTCACATATTCTCTTCCCAAATCTCAAAACAAAATATATATCAATGATAAATTTATTCAACTTTACCTTTTTATGCAACTCACAATCTTCCTTCTGGGATTTCATAATTCTTTCAAACAAAGCTAACTATACTGACACCTGAAACAAAATTGAGGAATTTTCAACATAAAAAACTTCCATACCAAAATTCATCAAATAATTAACTAATGGGTCATGTTATTAATGTAATGTGGTTAACGTAGCGTTAATTTTCTAATTCAATGTATTAACCACCTTGTTTTATTTTCTATGATGGTAATGAACTGTGCAATTAAAATTCTTGATTAATTCCAAAAATATTCTTTGTATCATGATCAATTATTTTCTATTTAATATTTACTTAAAACATTAATGATTAATATATATTTAAAATATTACTACATTCAAATTATTCCTCAAACTTTTTAATGTAAAAACAATACCATCTAATTCCAAATCGTGTTTATGGTAATGTAACTCATGAGGTTTCAACTTATGTGGAGAAAAATCAATTACCCAATCATTAGAAATTAGTACACAACTAATTATTTTCAATAAAATATCACTATAGAAAAAAAATCACCATTTTTATAAGAGAGGGAAGAAACTGAAGCTTTTAATAATCTTCTTTTGAATTCCTAAAAACATTCATCACATTCTTTTTTCTAGATTAAAATAAGACATGTTCAAGTTAACAAAGTCATTATGATAGGTAATCAGGGAATGTTTTAAGAAACCTTCGGTAATAGACATGAAAAAAATGATACTCTATTATATTTGTGGTTCTAGGAAATTCATAAAAAACATTTGTTTTATGAGAATAAATAATTAATCTATCTTTAGAAACAGTGTCAACATGGAATTAATTTTTTTGTGAAAAAAAATTACTCTTACTGAAAATTCGATACAATTTATTTTCATTTAAATATTACATAACAAAACTTATATATCATTATTATTCATTTTTTTACATTCTAAATATACTTGAATGTCATCAGTAAATAACACCAAATTCTTATCCAAGTACACAAGTAATATTTTATTAATAAGATCCATGAATACATTAGGTTCATTATTTAACCTAAATGTAATAACTAAAAATTCATATTCCTCATATCTAGTTCAAAATGTAGTATTGAGAATGTATGTTTCCTTTACATTCAAATATTGATACCCCAACATCATTTCAACCTTCGAAAAATATTGTGATTCTTAGAATTGATCAAAAAATCCTCAATATGATGCAATGGATACATGTTATTAAAAGTGATTTCATTCAGGGATCTAAAATCAATGTAAAGTCTCATTAAACCATATTTATTTTTAACAAACAAGAAAGGAGCACCCCATAGTAATGTGCTAGGTCAGATGAGGCATTTATATTAACAGTTATTGAAACTTCTTTTTTAATTCAATAAGCTCCACTTGAACCATTGGATAAGGGGGTTTAGAAATTATATTAACATTAACAACAATGTAAATGGTAAACTCTACCTATCGGTCAAGAACATCATTAGTAAAATAATTATGAAAAACATGAAGAAAATCATTTCTCATTAGAACACCATTAATATGAACAATTCATTTATTTTAAACAGTACATGAAAGTTAACATTCATTTCCATATTTACATAGTTTCTCAGATTTATGATATATTATTAACAATATGTGTTAATTCTAGTACACAAAATCAAACTCTTTTGAAAAAAAAATTCTTTATATTTATAATCAATATTATTATTTTAAACAGGAATCCAATCTATACAGAGGATAACATGAAATTCATCTAATGGTAAAACGAAAAGGTTTATAGTTAAAAAAATTCCAAAAAAAATTAATGGAAAATTAATTTAATTAATATTTACCTTAATATTTCCTCTAATTTATTTCACCAGATGTTTTGAATTCATTTCTTAATGTACATTTTCAAAATTACTAGAAAATTTCTCAAAAATAAATGCTTTTTTAGACCATGTACCAAACAAAACATTGGTGTATTTTGTAAAAATATGAAATGTATCTAATACCACATAATATGATGGTGAAATATATATAGAATTAGTTTGAATGAAATTTTCCACACCCTTTTATTTCAAATCTTGCTGATTTCACACTTGAGTGACTAAATTTTGATACACATTAGCCAAATAACCCAAATCTATATAGTTAATGCATATTACTATCAGCATCAATTTATTCTTATGAACAATTTTCATCCAATCATGAACAATGTGTCAAAAAATTCCACAGCAATTTCACTTCCCATAAATTAGAAGACATTATTTAGGATTGTCTTAACCACACAAATCACAAGAAAAGAATTTGATGTCCTTACCTCCAAATTTCATTGATGATTTTTTCTACAAAACATGTCAACATGAACACTTCTTTTTCTGGTCATCATTAGGAATATATATGCCATGAAACATCATTTACAAGTTTTAGATAAATGAAAAACATTCTCATAGATTTTAAATTATCATTTGGATGAAGCTCTTGTAAACCTAGTTTAAAACTAGATTATAATTTATTAATTTTTCCTTTAATGTCACAAAAAAATCCAGAAAATACCTAGCCAATATTGTGATGTTTTATTAATATGAACCTAAATAATTTTCATCTTTTTGACTGAATTCCAAAAATTACTTTTCCATTCGGTGTCAAAAAACCATTGGGAAATATTTATCAAAGAAAAGATCCTTTAATGTTTTCCATTCAATCAAATCATGATCTTATTTTTCTATGGTATTCTGAACCAAATTCCATCATCGATCATCTTTACCTCCAAAATGATAAATTTAAAGGGTTACCTCTTGATGTTATGAACATACCATGACATCAAATATGATTTCTAGAGAATTGATCCATCCTTCATCTACCACATGGTTAGATGATCCAAATAATTATGGAGGTTGTTGACTCATTAAGGAAGTGGGATACCATCATCATTCGATCCATGACTACCCAATCATATCACTGACTTGAGGCAACCATGGTAAAACAATTCATAAAATAAATCACAACGTCATCTCATTTCCATTTTATGACCTATAATGGTAGTAATAATCTAGTGTTCCATTGTTTTTCTACCTTCACCTGATAATATATTGAACACCTAGTGATAAAAATAGCTATTTGAGGTTTCATCCCTGACTAACAATACTGGTGAGAAATAGCAAGATAAACCTTTTAGTGCCTAGGTTCACTACATATTAAGAAGTAAGGGATTCTTGTAGTAGTTTCTCTCACATGTTTTTAGTAACCCAGATATTCCCTTGTACATGTAGGATGTTATCTACATCTACGAACCAATTTTTTGGTAATTCCTCCCCAGAAATAAATTCCCTTAGGGCCAAAATTTTAGGGTAAAAAAATCCTTCTCTTCACCCTCTCTAGTATTAAGTATTTAACTGTTATGGCTACATGAAAATGATAGTCACGACTCTTTTGAAACATCAGATAAATCTCCGAAAATAGGGACATCAATATGAGGTAAGGGATATTATTTATTCATAGTAATATAATTTGGTTTCCTATAATCCAAACATAGCGTTGAGGGTTCAATCTAATTTCATATCAAAAAGGATTGGTGATCCCCAGGGGGAAGGGAATTCTTAACCCAATTTACATTTTTAGGTGAACCTTCAACATTATTTATAATGTGGTGCTATTATTAAGTGTGGGATGAATTTTAAAGATCTCTTTTTTAGGTACACTTTTTCATGTGGATTGTAATAGCCCGGACCTCTCCGGTCGATTAGTTTGTAAAAACGTTTTTTTATCTGGTCAATGCGGAGAACATCAAAAATAATAATTATTATTAATAATAAATGGTGACGTGTTAATAAATTTTTTTTGGGGTATTTTTAGAAGTGTTATACTAAATAATTATAATAATAATGTTGATTTTTTTTATAGATCTGGTAATAATGATTTAATGAGAATTATGTTTTGAATTAAATGCAATAAGATTTGTGATATGAGAATAAATTAAAGATGATATGATAATTGTGTAAAAATAAATAAATAAAGGTTTAAAATAAATTTGGTGCGTTCCACAAGGAGAGAGAAGATGAAAAATATAATAATATGAAATAAAAGGGGAGGCGCACCAACGAAATAAGGATTGGAGAGAGAAAATAAAATTTATTGAAAAATAAATATAAGAGATAGGCGCCACTTTTTGTGGGAGAGAATCTTGGGAGAAAGAATTAATAAAGATTGGAGAGAGGGAGGAGTTATAAGATATTAATGGGAATAAAATTAAGTGTGAAATAAATAGTAAAGGATATAATTGGTGATGAATTTCTAGCGTGAAAAATGACAAATGATGATTGATTGGAGTTAGAGAAATAATTAATTAATTAATTAATAAAGTATTGTTATCATTTTTTTTATAATAAAACACTTTTTTCCCAATAACTTCTTTGTGCGACCTCAGTTTCACGAACCGTCAGTGGCAGTGCGACCCTGACTACGAGACGAAAATTATGAGTCCAATATTGGATGTCTTTTTCGGGTTTTCGGATTGGGTACCCGAAACGCTCATGAATTAATAGATTTAATATTGTTATTTTTACGGGATCTTGTATCCAACGTATCTCCCTCATGTGGTATCGGATTGAAGATCCGTCAGCGACTGCATAACCCTGAAATTATGACTGTCATTTTAAGACCATTAATGAGATACTTTTATGACACATGCCTCAGGTCAACGAAACACCACATATTGATAGAATTATCATTATTATTAAAACGCGTGGAAACTGCGTGATGTGTTGTGTGTTAACCAATCAAAACATGTAACGTATGTACGGTCACATCGTGTATTCATTAATGCACGCTGAATACGGATTTACCTATTCGTTGCCTATATATGAACGAGGTCATGTTTTATCTTCCATATCGATCGCTTCTTTGTCGCACGACGACGCTCTTGGACGATCGAGAAGTATTCCTCCTCTAACTTCTTTATCCGAGCTCCGAATTACGATCGGTCAGCGGCCACAAGATCGTAGCGACAAGACGAAACTTCTATGCCCGGACTTGTCACCTTTCCTTCCTTCCTTCCTTCTCCAGCTTCCATCCTAGGAGGCGTTTGTCGGGTTTGGAGAAGGCGGAGGACGCCGAAGGACGTCGTCGGAAGCGACGTGATCGGGACCTTTTGAGGTAGGGGTTTACCTTCGTCTCTCTTTTTGGTGCAACATGCGGGGTGGGATATTTTTCTTTTGTTCCATGGGATGCAGTTGAAATTTCAATAAAGATAATAACCAGATAAAGAAGGGTTTGGGGTTTTGTGCTGTTTCTATTGCCTTCCAGTTTATTTATCTTCTGATTTTGATTTTGGATTGAAAGGCCTTTTCCTACTGAAAATCAAGGTCGTTGGTGGCCTTTGCATGCGCAATTGATATCTGAATTGTTTGTGGTTGGTTTTGATAAAACATGGAAAATGGATAAGCACGTAAAGACTGGCTGATTAAATGAGAATGAAAACCTTGTGTGATCACCCCAGTTGAACAAAGTTGGAATAATGAACATGTTGGTGGTTTGGTTGTTTTGCGGAAAATGCCTTTATTTATGAAAAGTGTTTTGATTATGAAATGTGTTTTGAAGTAAAAGGTGTTTTCAAATGCGGAAATTTTTTGTGTGTGGAAAGGGTTTTATGTGTGGAACTTTGAAATAAATGAATGATGGGATGTTGTATGGTTGTGATAATCTTTTGTAAATGAAATGGAATGTGGTTTCTTGCGTTTTACCTAACCATGGTTGTGGATGGCAGAGATATGTTTGTGAAAGGTTTTGTCTGGATGATAGTTGCCCAGTAGTAATAATTTGTTAAACCATTACATGAAACATGAATACCTAAATGGGGTTAGGGGATGATTGTTTGGTTGTTGATGCATGCTTCGTGGTAGAAGTGCCAAGGCACATGCTCAGTTTCTCTTTTTAAGAAGCCATAGGTTGGGCTGTGTGTTTGGTATATGTATATATATAATTGTATCTTTGTGTTTTGTCTCACCACACCCATGTTAAGCACCTAGTGTCGAACACTCCCATTTTATGGGAGAGGGTGTTCCCCCTTAGTTACTAGCTCCTTCCTGCTCCTTCTTCCATAGGCTATGATGTCTTGAGGTGACCTTACACCCAAGACTCTTCGGGTAGGTCTCAGAGGCTGTGATGGCTTGAGGCGACCTTTATCCCAAGACTCTTCAGGCAGGCTTACTGTTCCCAAGAACCTTCTGGATGAGGCCCAGGTGTCTGCGGGCGGGTTAGTGGTTGTGGCCCAGGTGTGTGCGGGTGGGAAGAGTGTGGTAGCGTCAGGACATTTTCCGTTAGGAAGAGCAGCATCTAATTAAGTGGGAAATGATGCGGGGTACCCAATACTTTTGTTATATATATATACTAAACTTGTTTGTGTTACTTGGTGAGTGTGACCAGTGAGGCTGGGTGGATGGTTTTTCGTTATTAGTTATGGTTCTACTGTTTTCTCACGGGACCTAAGGGTGTCTCCCCACTTGTGCACGAGAGCTTTAGGTTCTCTACTGAGTATACTTGTATGCTCACCCTACGTTGTTTCAGGTTTTCAGGAGGACTACCAGGGCCATGCAGGACCCTACTAGTCATGCAGTGGGAGATGTGTAGTTGCTGTTTTCTTGTTTTTCTTTTGAAACTGTACTCACTTGTACTTTGAGCTTATTTTTACTTGTACCTGTTTCAGTTTATTTATACATGCATATGGGACTGGTTTGGGTTTCTTTTCAGCACCATTGTTCTTTTTTCGTTTTTGGTGGTTGACTTGTCCTATTTCCGATCCTAACTATAAAAAGGGTTATGCCTCCCATGATTGAAAAAAAAAACTCATACCCTTGGTGCTAGTCGCCACCCCGGGGCCTAATGGAGGCGGGACTCGGGGGGTCATTATCTCCCTTTCACCATTGCCAGCCCAGGAGGGGCATCATTGATGGAAGGGGGTCGTGACAGAATGGTATCAGAGGAATGGTTGACAGATAGGATGGAGTCTGGAGTTAGGCACAGTGAGGATTGCATGGGATGGTAGGGAAACAGTGTTAGCTGATCTTGGTGTGTGACATAGTCCAGGGAAGACCGGCTAGGACATGGGATTTTAGGGTCCCCCGTGATCCGATGCAAGGACTCTAAGCCTACCGAACAACCAAGTGAGGCTACATTGATTTTAGGGTAGAAACCATAGGAAAGGTACATGAATCATCATGTTTGTGTTTTACTTGATTTGGGGCGTTCTAGGAATAAAGTAAAATGATAAAATGAACCCTTGAGAAATCTCCTTACTACTCGGGCTTAGGTTTTCCTTGTTTAACGTACAGCTATGGCACCTGGACGGCGTTCCCAGGTGGCTCAGGCGGCCGAGGCCCAGCAGGTTCAGGCGATCGATCAACTGAGGATCGATCGAGAGGAGGAAGACAGCCAGTGGCAGAAGACCCTCCGTTCTTTCCAGCGTCAGACTCTCAAGAAGTACGAGGGAAGTACTTCAGACCTGGAGACGGAGGGTTGGCTTGAAGAGTAAGGGATCGCTATTACCTTGATCTGTGCTCCGAAGGAGTACTGGGTCCCCCTAGCGGTCAGTCAGCTGAGAGGCGCGGCGTGCCAATGGTGGATGCTCTACCTCGGGGAGAGGAAGGAGGCAGAGATTCCATGGGCTGACTTCGAAAAGGAGTTCCGAGAGTAATTCCTTTCTACTTTGATCAAGGCGGAAAAGCGTCAGGAGTTTCTCTCCCTTCAGCAGGGGAGTATGACTGTTCGAGATTTGGGAATTAAGTTCAAGAATCTCCTACGCTTTGCTCTGGAAGTCATTCCGGATGAAAAGTCTCGGGCGAGACGTTTGGAAGAGGCGCTTTGTCCTTCGCTCCAGTATGCTGTGACCCCCTTCACCCTTCTGACATACATAGCCGTACAAAAGAAGGCAGAAGTTGTAGAGAGGATGCACTTGCAGGGAGGTGCACCCCGAGAAGGAATCCAAGCGGGTCCGTCGAAGGGGAAGACAGTCAGTAGCAGACCTCCTGCGACTGGACCTTCTAGGTTCATGTCGGTGGGGAGCAGGCCACAGCGGTTCCAGTTCAGGTCTTCAGGACCTCGTCCTTCCTTCTCGAGTCCTGGACTGAAGTGTTTTTCTTGTGGAGGTTTCGGGCACGTCCGGAGTCAGTGCCCGACCAAAGCTCAGCACGGTGGAGGTGGTTAGGATCAGTACTTGCCTCAGCAGCAGTTGCTGTCGAGGCCCTTTTAGTAGCAGCAGGGCCCTCCAAGGGTAGACCCTATAGGAGGAGGCCGATCTCAGGGTGCTCCTCAGGGACCACGACCAGGGCGTGGTCGGGGAGGCGGTCGACATCAGAGAGGCAGAGGAGTTGGGCGTGGACAGTTGCACGCAGCAGAGTTGGCAGCTCCAGCAGGACCAGAGGTGGTACGAGGTACGAACTGTTTGTTCAGCACTCTTGTTTCTACCTTGTTCGATTCAGGAGCTTCGTACTCTTTTGTTGCACCCAGTCTAACCCATTCTTTGGGTCTAGACGTAGAGAGACTTTCTATACCCCTAGTACTGAGTACGCCTGTTGGAGGTCAGACCCGTTTGTCTTGTGTTTTTCGGGGATGCGAGGTGACGTTGGGACTACATCGGTCCATTGGAGATATTCTTTTGCTACAGATGCAGCCATACGACGTCATCTTAGGCATCGACTGGTTGTTCTCTGTTAGTGCTGTTATCGACTGCTTCCGGAGAAGAGTCGTGTTCTCCGATATGGATGGACAACATGTGACTTTTATTGGCGAGAGGAGCTATCAGGTGGGAAGCCGGCATGTGAAGCCTCTCTTTTCTTTGTTGGGTGGGATATTAGCGGTTCCAACTGATACGGAGATGATGAATTTTCCAGAAGTTGTTGGGGAATTCCTCGATGTCTTTCCCGAGGAGGTTGTGACTCTACCCCCTCGACGTGATGTTGAGTTTGGGATAGACTTACAGCCAGGTGCCCGTCCAATCTCGATGGCTCCTTATCGGATGGCACCTTCGTAGTTGCGGGAGTTGCAGATTCAGATTGACGATCGGATTGAGAAGGGTTTCTTTTGACCCAGTGTGTCGCCATGGGGTGCTCCGGTTCTGTTCGTGAAAAAGGCGGATGGTGATCTCAGGCTATGCATAGACTACCGGAGGCTGAATCAGGTAGCGTTCAAGAAACGTTACCCCCTTCCGAGAATAGATGATCTCTTCGACCAGCTGAGGGGAGCATGTTGGTTTTCTAAGATTGATCTGCGGTCGGGATATCATCAACTGAGGGTAAAAGACAGTGACATCCCAAAGAAATCTTTCAGGTGCAGGTATGGGCACTTCGAGTTTGTAGTGATGCCGTTTGGGGTTACGAATGCACCAGCTATGTTCATGGGTCTTATGAAATTTTTCTTCCGAGATTTCCTGGACCAGTTCGTCGTTGTGTTCATTGATGACATCTTGATCTATTCAAGATCAAAGGAGGAGCATGTTGAGCATCTCAGGGCTGTCTTGGATGTCCTTCGACACCATCAGCTTTATGGAAAGTTGTCAAAATGTATGTTCTTGATGCAAGAAGTACACTTCCTTGGGCACGTGGTGTCTCAGCATGGAGTGTCAGTGGACCCGTCGAAGGTAGAAGCAGTTGTTTCTTGGACAGCACCCAAGAGCGTGGCAGAAGTTCGTAGTTTCCTGGGGTTGGCTGGATACTATCGGAGGTTCATCTCGGACTTCTCTCGAGTTGCTGCTCCATTGACAGCTTTGACTAGGAAGAATCAAGTCTTCCTATGGAATGAGCAGTGCCAGGAAGCTTTCGACTACCTGAAGGAGAAGTTGGTTAGTGCTCCCATCCTTAGGTTTCCAGAGGAAGGATCCTTGTATGAGGTGTTTTGTGATGCCTCTGGCCTTGGCATGGGATGTGTGCTGATGCAGAAGAAGGTTGGGATCTGCAATGGGTCTAGGCAGTTGCGTCCTCACGAGCGGAACTATTCCTCCCATGACTTGGAGCTTGCAGTAGTAGTGTTCGCATTGAATCTGTGGCGACATTACCTCTTTGGGGAGCGCCTTGTGGTCTTCACCGATCACAAAAGCTTGCGCTATATCTTCTCCCAGCGTGACTTGAACTTGCGATAGCGGAGATGGGTCGAGTTTCTCCAAGACTACGACTTTGAGATCTCGTACACTGAAGGTAAGGGAAACATTGTGGCTGATGCCATGAGCAGGAAGCCGCATCAGGAAGTGGTTCGGGAATCTGCTAATGCTTGGAAGGCGATGGGGGAGTTGGCTGCCTTGCACTTGGATGCGAGGGTGGAAGGTGCTAGAGGCTGCTTGTTTCAAATGACGGTACAGTCCTCTTTGTTGCAGCAAGTGGAAGAGTCTCAGTGGGGAGACCCTGAGGTGGAAGTGTTGCGGGATCGTTTCGATCAGGGGAACGCTCCAGAAGGATGGTCGGAGGACAGCTGACATCGGATTCTCTTTCATGGAAGGTTGTTTGTTCCAGAGGTGATGTGTGATGAAGTCCTTCATGAGTTCCATAGCTCAGCCTTGGCAGTACATCCAGGTGTTTCGAAAATGTACCAAGGCCTGAGGGGACAGTTTTGGTGGCCCGGGGTGAAACGGGCAGTGGCAGGGTTTGTGGCTAAATGCCTGGTGTGTCAGCAGGTGAAGGCTGAACACTGCGTTCCTGGTGGTTTGTTGCATCCTTTATATGTTCTAGAGTGGAAGTGGGACGACGTCTCGATGGACTTCGTCACAGGACTACCTAGAGCTCAGGGCAGGCATGATTCTATCTGGGTAGTGGTGGATCGACTGACAAAACCTGCTCACTTCCTGGCCATCAAGGAGTCAGGACCTATGAGTACCTTAGCACAGAGGTACGTGGATGAGGTGGTGCGTTTGCATGGAGTTCCGAAGACTATCGTCTCAGATCGGGACACTCGGTTCACCTCATGAGTCTGGAAGGGGTTACAACATGCTTTTGGCACCCAGCTACACCTTAGCACTGCTTTTCACCCTCAGACTGATGGACAGACAGAGCGGACTATCCAGACATTGGAGGACATGCTGCGAGCATGTGTTCTAGATTTCAGAGGATCATGGGTAGGACACTTGCCTTTAGTAGAGTTTTCCTACAACAACAGCTTCCACTCTACTATCGGCATGGCTCCTTTTGTGGCTTTGTATGGAAGACCATGCCGTTCACCCTTTTGTTGGGCAGAGGTTGGTGAGACTGGTACTCTTGGACCAGAAGTAGTGCAGAGCACCACGGAGAAGGTCCAGCTAGTGCGGGAGAGGATGAAAGCAGCTCAGGATCGGCAGAAGTCTTATGCTGATCGTCGGTGGAGACCCTTGGAGTTCGAGGTGGGAGATCATGTGTTCTTGAAGGTTTCCCATTGTCGGGGGCAGCAGAGGTTCGGAAAGGGGAGTAAGCTCTCCCCTAGGTTCATCGGACCTTTCGAGGTGCTGAGGCGAGTTGGCGAGGTGGCAAATCTGCTGGCCCTACCACCTCAGTTGGAGAGGGTCCATGACGTCTTCCATGTCTCCCAGCTTCGTCAGTACTTACATGATGACTCTCATGTCATCAACTGGGGAGAGCTAGATGTGGGAGAAGACGCGACCTTCGTGGAACGGCCAGTCAGGATCGAGGATCGCAAGGAGAAAGTGCTCCGTGGACGAACCATCGGCTTGGTTCGTGTGTTGTGGAGGCATGGCGGCCTTGAGGAGAGCACTTGGGAGCGGGAGACCCAGATGCGCGCTCAGTACCCGGGGTTGTTTTGACTTGTACCTTCCTTTGTTTGTTGGTGTTACCTTGTACCTTTGATATATAAAATGTTGGCTTGTTGGATGTGAGATCTTTGTTCCTTGTTCTTGGGAAGTGTGTGGCTTGTCCGGATATATGGGAAAGGAAAAACCTGATCCTTAATCAAGACGCATTAATGAGGATGCGATTAAACCCGTGCAGGTGAGTCAGTGCCGCCTAAAGCGGATAGTATCTTGACATAGGAGAGGGAATTCCTAACTCATAGAGATGTTGGGTGGTTCTTTGTCATGATGAGAGCCCTGAGAGGTATCTTGTGGAGTGGTTCTTCAGATCCTTTCCTTCTTCTGGGACAGTTCTTAATTCTCGAGGACGAGAATGATTTGAGAGGTATCTAATGTAATGGCCCAGACCTCTCCGGTCGATTACTTTGTAAAAACGTTTTTTTTATGTGGTCAATGCGGCGAACATCAAAAATAATAATTATTATTAATAATAAATGGTGACATGTTAATAAATTTTTTTGGGGTTTTGTTATAAGTTTTATACTAAATAATTATAATAATAATGTTGGTTTTTTTATAGATCTGGTAATAATGATTTAATGAGAATTATGTTTTGAATTAAATGCAATAAGATTTGTGATATGAGAATAAATTAAAGATCTTATGATAATTGTGTAAAAATAAATAAATAAAGGTTTAAAATAAATTTGGGGCGTGCCACAAGGAGAGAGAAGATGAAAAATATAATAATACGACATAAAATGGGAGGCGCACCAACAAAATAAATATTGGAGAGTGAAAATAAAATTTATTGAAAAATAAATATAAGAGAGAGGGGCCACTCTTTGTGGGAGAGAATCTTGGGAGAAATAATTAATAAAGATTGGAGAGAGGGAGGAGTTATAAGATATTAATGGGAATAAAATTAAGTGTGAAATAAATAGTAAAGGAGATAATTGGTGATGAATTTCCAGCGTGAAAAATGACAAATGATGATTGATTGGAGTTAGAGAAATAAATAAATAAATAATTAATAAAATATTGTTATCATTTTTGTTTGATAATAAAACACTTTTTTCACAATAACTTCTTCGTGCGACCTCGGTTTCACGAACTGTCAGTGGCAGTGCGACCCTGACTATGAGATGAAAATTATGAGTCCAATATTGGATGTCTTTTTCGGGTTTTCGGATTGGGTACCCGAAATGCTCATGAATTAATAGATTTAATATTGTTATTATTACGGGATCTCTTATCCAACGTATCACCCTCCTACGGTATCGGATTGACGATCCGTCAGCGACAGCGTAACCCTGAAATTATGACGGTCATTTTAAGACCATTAATGAGCTACTTTTATGACTCATGCCTCGGGTCAACAAAACACCACATATTGATAGAATTATCATTATTATTAAAACGTGTGGAAACCGCGTGACGTGTTGTGTGTTAACCAATCAAAACATGTAACGTATGTACGGTCACATCATGTATTCATTAATGCACACTGAATACGGATTTACCTATTTTTTTCCTATATAAGAACGAGGTCATGTTTTATCTTCCATATCTATCGCTTCTTTGTCGCACGACGACACTCTTGGACGATCAAGAAGTATTCCTCCTCTAACTTCTTTGTCCGAGCTCCGAATTACGATCCGTCAGCGGCCACAGGATCGTACAGACGAGACGAAGCTTATAAGCCCGAACTTGTCACCTTTCCTTCCTTCCTTCCTTCTCCAACTTCCAACCTAGGAGGCGTTTGTCGGGTTTGGCGAAGGTGGAGGACACTGAAGGACGTCGTCGGATGCGACGTGATCTGGACCTTTTGAGGTAGGGGTTTACCTTCGTCTCTCTTTTTGGTGCAACATGCGGGGTGGGATATTTTTATTTTGATCCATGGGATGCAGTTGATCTTTAAATAAAGATAATAACCGGATAAAGAAGGGTTTGGGGTTTTGTGCTGTTTCTATTTCCTTCCAGTTTCTTTATATTCTGATTGTGATTTTGGATTGAAAGGACTTTGCCTACTGAAAATCAAGGTCGTTGGTGGCCTTTGCATGCACAATTGATATCTGAATTGTTTGTGGTTGGTTTTGTTAAAACATGGAAAATGGATAAGCACGTAAAGACTGGCTGATTAAATGAGAATGAAAACCTTGTGTGATCCCCCCGGTTGAACAAAGTTGGAATAATGAACATGTTGGTGGTTTGGTTGTTTTGTGGAAAATGCCTTTATTTATGAAAAGTGTTTTGATTATGAAATGTGTTTTGAAGTAAAAGGTGTTTTCAAATGCAGAAATGTTTTGTGTGTGGAAAGGGTTTTATGTGTGGAACTTTGAAATAAATGAATGATGGAATGTTGTATGGTTGTGATAATCTTTTGTAAATGAAATGGAATGTGGTTGCTTGCGTTTTACCTAACCTTGGTTGTGGATGGCCGGGATATGTTTGTGAAAGGTTTTGTCTGGATAATAGTTGCCCAGTAGTAATAATTTGTTAAACCATTTCATGAAACATGAAAACCTAAATGGGGTTGGGGGATGATTGTTTGGTTGTTGATGCATGCTTCGTGGTAGCAGTGCCGAGGCACATGCTCAGTTTCTCTTTTTAAGAAGCCATAGGTTGGGCTGTGTGTTTGGTATATGTATATATATAATTTTATCTTTGTGTTTTGTCACACCACACCCATGTCATGCACCTAGTGCCGAACACTCCCATTTTATGGGAGAGGGTGTTCCCCCTTAGTTACTAGCTCTTTCCTGCTCCTTCTTCCATAGGCTATGATGGCTTGAGGTGACCTTACACCCAAGACTCTTCGGGTAGGTCGCGGAGGCTGTGATGGCTTGAGGCGAACTTTAGACCAAGACTCTTTGGGTATGCTTACCGTTCCCAAGAACCTTCTAGATGAGGCCCAGGTGTCTGCGGGCGGGTTAGTGGTTGTGGCCTAGGTGTGTGCGGGCGGGATGCGTGGTTTGTCCCAGGTGTGTGCGGGCGGGAAGAGTGTGGTAGCGTCAGGACGTTTGCCGTTAGGAAGAGAAGCATCTAATTATGTGGGAAATGGTGCAGGGTACCCAATACTTTTATTCTATATATATACTAAACTTGTTTGTGTTACTTGGTGAGTGTGACCAGTGAGGCTGGGTGGATAGTTTCTCCTTGTTAGTTTCTGGTTCTTCTGTTTTCTCACGGGACCTTAGGGTGTCTCCCCACTTGTGCACGAGAGCTTTAGGTTCTCTACTGAGTATACTTTTATGCTCACCCTACGTTGTTTCAGGTTTTTAGGAGGACTACCAGGGCCGTGCGGGACCCTACTAGTCAGGTAGTGGGAGCTGTGCAGTTGCTGTTTTCTTTTTTTTATTTTGGTACTGTACTCACTTGTACTTTGAGCTTATTTGTACTTGTACCTGTTTCAGTTTATTTATACATGCATATGGGACTGGTTTGGGTTTCTTTTCAGCACCTTTGTTCTTTTTCCTTTTTGGTGGTTGACTTGTCCTATTTCCGATTCTAACTATAAAAAGGGTAATGCCTCCCATGATTGCAAAAAAATAAACTCATACCCTTGGTGCTAGTCGCCACCCCGAGGCCTACTGGAGGCGGGACTCGGGGGTCATTATCTCCCTTTCACCATTGCTAGCTCAGGAGGGGCATCATTGATGGAAGGGGGTCGTGACATGGATTTATAGTGAATTCACTAAAATGATTAATTTTTCACATTCTCTCTTCTGTGATATGATATTTATATGGAATTTTCAAGTAAAAATTATCTTTCAAAAGATTCCCTAAAAAAACCATTTTCATCCTTGTAGATGATTTTCAATAATTATTCCCAAAATAATTTTTGTATTCCATATAATTTTTTAAATTCATTTTTATACATGTTTTAATTTTAAAAAATAGTTTTAATGGATTATTTGTGTTCTTTTTTAAGAGAGGTTCCATATTAATTTTACGAAAAAAATACAAAAGGATGATTTTTTTTACATATACGTTATAAGATGATTTTTATGAAATAATGATACTATAATTCCATGAAGATTAGTTTAAAATATTGTAATGTGAATTTTAAAATAAAATATTTTCTTTTTTAATATCACATTTTAAAAATATTTTTTAAAAAAATGATTTTTCCTCATTGATTATTTTAAGTGAACTTTCAAAATAACTTTCCATATAAGATAAAATTATTTAATGTTACAAATAATTTATAAGGGATTTTATTCTAAGATAATATAAAAATTATTTTTCTGGTTTATTTATATTTATGATGTACTGATATTTATGAATACTATTTCATTCCCATGAGTTATGTTATGATAAAATTCTTAAGCTAATCATTTCTTTATATGAGTTCGAATGTGATGAATTATTTATCTTCATATGGAAGGTGTAGGCATTATATTTATTGTGTGATGGGTGGTACTGAAATACCCCTCCAATAAATAAGGTAATTATGGGTCACTCATGAGTCATAATGTTTTGCATGAATCTGATAACATGTTCAAAAATAGTAAGTGTGAACCTGATTACATGTTCACAATGTTATACATGAAAATTATTTCATGTTCATTATATTATAACTACATTTTTCTTTCATGTCCATATGTATATGCATGGACCTGATTTAATATATATATATTTATTTAAGGTCATGATTTTACATCCTTAGCCAACAGTGTGAACCTGTTTCTATTTATATATGTTCAAAAATATATAATATTATGTGTATGGAATAATTACATGAATATTTCCAATTTTATTATCTTATGATTCTATTTTTATAAACATCTATGACTTTTTCTTTTAATCAATATTTTTAACATTGATATGAATTTCTTAATTTGAAAATTTTATTTTTATATTCTTATTCCATTAGGATTATGAAATAATTCATATCTCTCTTGTTTAACCATACTAGGCATTTGGGATCACCATTTTCTTATATTAAATTTCCCATGTATATGAAGAAAGGTATTAAGTTCGATATATCAATATGGGTTCTTAATATGAAGGAATAAGTGGGATATAATGTATACATCTTATAAACATGTGGATTATGTTTCACTGTTTCCAAAGACATTAAACCTATATGATTCTTACATGGTATTGTTGTAATATAAGTATTCATCTATTTAGTTATAATATCTACATATGAAAAGAGTGGGTCATTATATGATAGTCTGTATGTATGCATGAATGAGGCATTATTTCCCATTAAATGTTCAGAAGATAGAGAATGGTTTATATTTTCAAAATCATATTAATGTTATGAATATTATAATAATTCATTATTTACCCCTTTTAGTTATATTAAATTTAATTATGAAAAATGGATCATTTTGATTATGGAGCTGGTGGTCCACATGGTCCACTGGTGAAATTTTAATTTTAGGAATGTTTGGTAGGATGGAAAAAAAATTTATCCTATAAGCATTATAATATTTTAGTATACTTATGATTCATGTATTTATTTCTCCAAAGATATATTATAATTACAGGAGGTGTAAGAAGAAGGAAAATAAGATAAATGGAAAAGGGGTATTTGAGATTTTTACCTTACTCTTTGGAAAGTCTTCTTTGATAAATAGATGAGTGATTTGGGAGGTGATATTTTGAGAATATTGGAACTTGAAATAGGTTTCATTGAATTTTGGGGAGTAGTTTGGGTATTTATGGTAGAATCTAAGAGGCATGGCATTGGATGAGAAGTGAGGTAGTGAAGCTTCATTTTAAGTAAACAATGAAATTTTCATAAATACTCGTTACTTTACATTAATGTCTTGAAGCTATTAATGGTAAATGTTTCTAAAAATATAATTTAATAAAATTTGGGACATGTTAAGGTTTTTAATCTTCTTTATTATTCATTTTAGAGACAAATTTAGAGATATTTTAGTCTTTTCGCTTCAATTTTATCTTTTTACACAATTACCATTTACCATGGTAACTCATTTTAATATAAATGATTTATTTTAGTGACTAAAAATAAATTTTACTTTATATCATAATAGAAACTTTTTTATTTAAAATATAAGAATCATTTTACCAAAAAATAAATCTAATGGTGAGAAAAACTAATTTTTGAAATTAGTGTACACAAAATGTATGTGTATAATAAAACTATCATTTTTTTATTTTTGTGACACAAATTATTTTATTATAATAAATAATAATATTTATGTTTCCCTAATAGAAATATTGAAACTTATTTTATCAAATAAATTATTAATAAAAAGAAAATACCAAAAATAGTTTTTATCGGAAAATAATACTTACGTACTTCAAAAGTTAATAATTGTTTGAAAATTTAACATAGTATTATTGAAAAATATATATTTTATTATAAAATACATATTTGAACAAACAATTGGTCTTATAGACTTCTTGGTATTTCTTATATTTTTACAAATTCATAAAATTTAATTTTTTTGTAAAAACAATATTTCTCATTATTCACATAAACGTCAATTACTTAAGAAATATATTTTAAATTAAGATTATTATAATTTTGAAATTCCATATGAAAAAAAATTTAATTTTATAAACATGAAGTTAAAAAATTTAGAAATTTAAATTTTAAATTTAAATACATAATATAAAATAAAAACATATTTTTTAAAAAAATTGGGTTTTTATACATGAAGTGTTTTGAATATTAGTTAATATAGATTTATAATTTAAAATATTACATTATATTTTTTCATATACTATAATAATATTAAAAAAGTGTTTAATTTAATTTAGTAAGTTAATATCTATAAAATGTTAAAAAAACATATCTGATAATGATTAATCCTTTTAATATTAAATCATATTAAATATTCATCCTCTAAATGTAAGAAATTTTAGTTATGAAACATTTTCATATTTTATAGATGTTTTATAATTTGGATAAATTTAATAATAATAATCATCTGATATGAAACATATCATTTTCGTTTAGTTTTGAATATGGGGAATGGTATTGAACATAGTATTAATTTAGAGAAAAATATATTGCATAATCTCAAGGTGTTACCTATTCCCCCTTTAATAAATTATAACATTACAATTTTAATTATCATATACTATTAAAGATATCAAATGGTATTTAAAAGAAATTCTTGACACCAGAAATAATTTATGACTCATGAAATATATAATTTTCATCATAATAGGTTTATACCTAATATTCATTTGTCTCTCCAAACATTTGAGACAAGAGTTAATTACTATTTGGTCTCTAGACATCCTTATATTGATTTATTCTAGTAGAATTCATATTCATCGTTAAATTGATATAATATCATAACATGATGGGAAATATGATTTCATTATCTCAAAAAACAATAATTCTTTTATATATATAATAGAATACATTTAAAAAACTCTCATTAATTTCATCTAAATAATATATAATCTGATTTTCATAAGGAACATTACCATAATCATAAACATGGGGAAAAATAATCACATAACTTGATATTTTTTATTCTATAAAAAATTATATAAACATTGATGTGGAGATTTTATGCTCTTATAAAACAACCATGATATACTAAACTAACTATACTAGAAACTAATAACACATTTAGAAATATGGTGCAGATGATTACTGTACCATGGACCAATTAATTATTAATATCCACTTCAATAGTTTCTTTTCATAGGAAATGACTTATTCTATTAGTTTAGTGGGACAGTGATGATTATAATAATTTGTACACAATGGATTAGGGTATTAGATTTTATGGTGCCCAATGTACTTACTTATAAAATATTGGACATTATTCCCATATATTTAATCAGGTGGATTCCACCACTAACTCAACAGTCGTGAGCATATTAGTTAATACTTCCATTCATAAAATATTTTCTTATTCATTAGAGATATTCCCTTGGATTTAGTTCAAAATTATTCACATATAAAAAGTTAAATCTTCACTGTATATTTGTATTTATCCATAAAACATCAATGAAACGTAAACATTGTCTTCATTGGTGATTCTGGGATATTGTTATGATGTTTTTTTTTTCAATCATTACTCATTATAGATGAGTAAGCATGACCATAAGATATTTAATAGAACATTCTATACAATTTGGTTAAATATTTATAGACTAATTGCAATAGTCATTTATCTCAATGTCAATTCGGTTCCCCTAGGCATTAGCTGTAACATTATAAAATGAAATTAGAGTAATGAGAATACATAAAATAATAAATGTTAAATGAAATATATAGGTTTAGAAGAAATAAATCCTAAATTAAATGTATTACTTAACATAGTAATATGTTGGTTTTAATCTAGTTCATCCATAATCATTTTACTATTATGTAATCTAACTTAAATATATTTAATTCCATCAAAATAGATCAAAAATAGTTCCTGAATTACAAAATCATATCCCTAAGGAGTGCCCAGATAGGTGTCAGATATTGGATACACTAACCATGAATTGAGTGAATATAAATTTGATACTAAAAAAACCTAATTAATGGTTGTTATTCATAGATTTATCTATGATATATCCCCAACAAATTACCAATATCAATATTATGGTGTAATTAATAGGAAACCACACAATATCAACTTTATCAAACCCCCAAGATATTCCCCAAGACATAGAATCATCCCTATGTATTTCACTATTGTTAACTCTGCCTAATCCCTAAAAATAGGCAATGTAATCCTAAAAAATGACTATACCACAATCTGATACCATATGAAGCACCCAAGACCCCCACTCCAAGATCTAGTGCTGAAAAATATTCTTTATAAACGAGAATTGATTTAAATAAATCTACACATATATTTATTTAACATCATGTCAAATATATAAAATATAAATATCATAAATAGTCATGAAATCCCAATAATGGAAGGTTTAGTATCATTGATTAATAGGTAAATAAAGAACATATTTTTCCAAACCTATGAACATTTCACCATAATTGAACCACACTAGACTCTCATATAGACTCCTCATAAGTTATTTCCATCTTCATAACATGGGGAATGGAATTATAAAAAAACGAGTTATATTAAATTATTAGTAAAGGGAAAATTATCAAAATATCATCAAGGTTTAGATCATAATCATATGATAAAAAAATATTATAGGGGAAATATTTTATAAATAGGAACATGGATTAATAACATCTATTCACAAGTCACAATAAAAGGACATATAGTCATGAATGATAAATCAAATTCCATAGAATAGAAGTGTATAAACATAAAACAATAAACATTATCCATGGGAGCATATAATAAACATATAAATTAAAATTGAGTCATGAGTTAAATAATATTAAACCATAACATACCAGAGCATGAATTTATACATGATTATTAGAACATAGTAGACTAGGGTTGACAACCCATATATCATCCTGCGCATGCGATAATAACCCATGTACCCACATGGGATTGGGGTAATACATATGTAACCTCTTTGGCATTGGATAATATCTCTATACCATCATAGGATAATTCTGTACCCTCTCTATATGGGGTTACTACACATATTCTCTACTAGGCTTTGGATACCACCCATAGAGCCTATTCTGATTGAGCTACTACTCATGTACCCCCTTGGAATATGGATAAAAACTTATGTGTACTCTTTGGTGGGGTTTAATAACCCATTTATCATCTATATATTTGGACACTACCCATATACCATTTTTAGGTCATGACATATAAATCATCATCAAATACATTTAAGGGATATATAAGATCCCAACCATCCCTAATAATAATTCAAAAATTTGTATTCTAAGAGACCATGAAAGTATTACTATTTAAAACATAACAGAACTAACCGATTTAAAAGAGACTAGTTTCATGAAATGTATCATTAAAAGTATCATAAGATATCTAGATAAATAAAATGGATGGTGGTATAAGGACATATACCTAGTGTAACGTATGGAGAATTAAAGAGGCTAACATAAATGAAAAAATAACTTTCATGGTCATTGGTTAAATCAATTTTATATAAGATAAAGTACCAATTTTCCTTTTAAAATCATTATGAAATAGGTTTACATGGAAAATAATTTTCAAAAACGGAATGGAAGCTTGATTAAAAATAATGGTTGTAATAGTGAATGATTGTGTTCACATGGAGAATCCTAAAAATGGTATTTTAGAAGCCATTTTTAACATTATCCTAAAAGGATGAAGTTATGAGTAACTTTAAAAAGTTTTTTTTAACAATTTTATGTGAAAACCTTTTAAAATAATTAATTATTAAAAATAACCTTCAATAATTTATCGTTAGAAAATATATAAAATAAATCTCAAGGAAATGGGTAGTAGAATATAAAAAAATGATCATGGATGCAAGACCATTTTAATATATAAAATCCATTTGTTCAAATTTAGCATCATAAATAGAGTAATAAAACATCCTTTTTAAAATTAAATAATTTAAATATGAAGGACTCATGTGATAAATAATAATTCTGTTTCCAAATATAAATAGAAGCATTGGAAGAAATAGAAAACCAATACATGGATACAAATGATTGTATTTGGAGAGGGTGGGAATTATTCTAAAAATCATAAACATTTATGTAGAAAAACAATCTATATCTAAAAATTCATTGAAAATTAATATGGAAGGAAATATTATATTATTGTATAATAGAATAAAACCATATTATAATACCAATATTAAAGAGGAATCGTTAGGAGTTTCCAAAATTAGTTAAGTTAAGAAATATACCATAAAACTTCATTATCTTTCAAATCAAAAATCCATGAAATGTATAACATTAGATATTTTGTTAAATACCATTAATTTCACATATAATTTTATAAAATTTCATTCATGGTATGATTATTCACCTTTAATAATTAAACAAGGGGTTGATGTGACAGACACATCAAATAAATGAAAAAGGGAGGATATACCCTTACTACATAAGAATTATGTTAACGAAAAACCCTTCAAAGAGATAGATTGATATTAAACATAATATACCATAAATAAAATATAATTAATGATATTATAAAAAAAAATTATTTAGAAACAACATTTAAATGAAACTAGGTGCATAAATTAAAACAAGTATTAATGAAATGATATTGAGATGCAACAACTTTAAAATTAATCTGAATCAACCAAACATTATATAACCTCATATATATCTAAATTACCAATTTGATAACCTTATTCTTATCTATACTATTTTATTGACTTCATTTATAATCATTCATTACAAATATGTTGGTTATTAATATTTTATTTTCATCAACAATTTTTATTATCTTCAATTGTTTGTTTATCACTTGTTTCATAATGTAATAATTGATTCTTATTTATATATTAAAGGATAATCATTATGATGTCATTATAGTTATATTATAATACCTATTTTATAATAATTTATAATGTTTTAATTTTATTTCATATGTATTTATGTTATGATTCCTTATGATGATGTCGGTGACCACATAGTATCATTAAATTATAACAAAAAAAAGTGTGGTAAAAAATTTATATGTTAAATATATTTTTAACCATCACAGAACCATAAAAAATAATAATTAATTTATATAAACAACAGTACATAAATTTATATATTCATCTATTATATAAATTTATAACATTGTTCAGGTAGTTGGCTAAACTGACCTAAGCATGAACAAACTATAATCCATGGGTGAGTGTTGATAAGAAAATGAATATTTTGTACAATAAAACTATAATTTTTTTTATTTTTGTGACACAAATTATTTTATTATAATAAATATTAATATTTATGTTTCCCTAATAGAAATATTGAAACTTATTTTATCAAATAAATTATAAATTAAAAGAATATACCAAAAATAGTTTTTATCGGAAAATAATACTTACGTACTTAAAAAGTTAATAATTGTTTGAAAATCTAACATAGTATTATTGAAAAATATATATTTTATTCTAAAATACATATTTGGACAAAAAATTGGTCTTATAGATTTTTTGGTATTTCTTATATTTTGACAAATTCATAAAATTTAAATTTTTTGTAAAAACAATATTTCTCATTATTCACATAAACATCAATTACTTAAGAAATATATTTTAAATTAACATTATTATAATTTTGAAATTATCATATGAAAAAAATGTTAATTTTATAAACATGAAGTTAAAAAATTTAGAAATTTAACTTTCAAATATAAATACATAATATAAAATAAAAACTTATTTCTTAGAAAAAATTGGTTTTTATACATGAAATGTTTTGAATATTAGTTAATATAAATTTATAATTTAAAATATTACATTATATTTTTTCATATACTATAATAATATTATAAATCTGTTTAATTTAATTTAGTACGTAAATATATAAAAAACATTAAAAAAACATTTCTGAAAATGATTAATCATTTTAATATTAAATCATATTAAATATTCATCCTCTAAATGTAAGAAATTTTCGTTATGAAACATTTTCATATTTTATAGATGTTTTATAATTTGGATAAATTTCATAATAATAATCATCTGATATGAAACATATCATTTTAGTTTAGTTTTGAATGTGGGGAATGGTATTGAACATAGTATTAATTTAGAGAAAAATATATTGCATAATCTCAGGGTGTTACCTATTCCCCCTTTAATAAATTATGACATTAAAATTTTTATTATCATATACTATTAAAGATATAAAAGGTTATTTAAAAGATATTCATGACACCAGAAAAAATATACGACTCATGAAATATATAATTTTCATCATAATAGGTTTATACCTAATATTCATTTGTCTCTCAAAACTTTTGAGATAAGAGTTAATTACTATTTGGTCTCTAGAACATCATTATATAGTTTTATTCTAGCAGTGATCACGTTCATCTTTAAATTTATATAATATCATAACATGATGGGAAATATGATTTCATTATCTCAAAAAACAATAATTCTTTTATATATATAAAATAATACATTTAAAAAAATCTCATTAATTTCATCTAAATAATATATAATGTGATTTTCATAAGGAAAATTACCATAATCATAAACATGGGAAAAAATAATAACATAACTTAAAATTTTTTTATTCTATAATGAATTATATAAAGATTGATGTGGAAATTTTATGCTCTTATAAAACAACCACTATATACTAAACAAACTATACTAGAAACTAATAACACATTTAGAAATATGGTGCAGATGATTACTGTACCATGGACCAATTAATTATTAATATCCACTTCATAGTTTCATTTCATAGGAAATCACTTATTCTATTAGTTTTGTGGCACATTGAGGATTATAATTTTTTGTACACAATGGATTAGGGTATTAGATTTTATGGTTCCCAAAGTACGTACATATAAATAATTGGACATTATTCCCATATATTTAATCGAGTGGATTCCACCACCAACTCAACAGTCCTGAGCATATTAGCTAATACTTCCATACATAAAATATTTTCGTATTCATTAGAGATATTCCCTTGGATTTAGTTCAAAATTATTGACATATAAAATGTTAAATCATCACTATATATTTGTATTTATCCATGAAACGTAAACATTGTCTTCATTGGTGATTCTAGGATATTGTTATGATTTTGTTTTTCAATCGTTAATCATTATATATGGGTAAGAATGACCATAAGATATGTAATTGATGATTCTCTACAATTTGGTTAAATATTTATAGAATAATTTCAATAGTAATTTATCTCAATGTCAATTCGGTTATCCTAGGCATCAGCTGTAACTTTATAAAATGAAATTAGAGTAATGAGAATACATAAAATAATAAATTTTAAATGAAATATATATGTTTAAAAGGAATAAATCCTAAATTAAATTTATAACATAACATAGTAATATGTTGGTTTTAATCTAGTTCATCCATAATCATTTTACTATTATGTAATCTAACTTAAATATAATTAAGTCCATCAAAATAGATTAAAAATTGTTTATGAATTAAAAAATCATATCCCTAAGGAGAGCCCGGCTAGGTGTCAGGTATTGGATACACTAACCATGAATTGAGTGAAGATAAATTTGATACTAAACCTACCAAATTAATGGTTGTTATTCGTAGATTTATCTATGATATATCCCCCAACAAATTACCAATATCAATATAAGGGTGTAATTAATAGGAAACCACACAATATCAACTTTATCAAACCCCCGAGAAGTTACCCAAGACATAGAATCATCCATATGTATTTCACTATTGTTAACTCTGCCTAATCACTAAAAATAGGTAATGTAATCCTAAAAAATTACTATACCACAATCTGATACCATATGAAGCACCCAAGACCCACACTCTAAGATCTAGAGATGAAAAAACATTCTTTATAAACTAGAATTGATTTAAATAAATCAACACATATATTTATTTAACATCATGTGAAAAATATAAAATATAAATTTCATAAATAGTCATGAAATCCCAATAATGGAAGGTTTACTGTCATTGATTAATAGCTAAATAAAGAACATATTTTTCCAAATCTATAAACATTTCCCCATAATTGAACCACACTAGACTCTCCTATAGACTCCTCATAAGTGATTGCCATCTTCATAACATGGGTAATGGAATTATAATAAACGAGTTATATTAAATTATCAATAATGGGAAAAATTATCAAAATATCATCAAGGTTTAGATCATAATCATATGATAAAAAAATATTATAGGGGAAATATTTTATAAATAGGAACATGGATTAATAACATCTGTTCACAAGTCACAATAAAAGGACATATAGTCACGAATGATAAATCAAATTCCATAGAATAGAAGTGTATAAACATAAAACAATAAACATTATCCATCGAAGCATATAATAAACATATAAAATAAAATTGAGTCATGAGTTAAATAATATTAAACCATAACATACCAGAGCATGAATTTATACATGAGTATCAGAACATAGTTTACTAGGGTTGACAACCCATATATCATCTTGGGCATGCGATAATAGCCCATGTACCCACATGGGATTGGGGTACTGCATATTTAACCTCTTCGGCATTGGATAATATCTCTATACCATCATAGGATAATTCTGTACCCTCTCTATATGGGGTTACTACACATATTCCCTATTAGGATTTGGATACCACCCGTAGAGCCTATTATGATTGAGCTACTACTCATGTACCCCCTTGGGATATGGATAAAAACTTATGTGTACTCATTGGTGGGGTTTAATAACCCATTTATCATCTATATATTTGGACACTACCCATATACCATTTTTTAGGTCATGACATATAAATCATCATCAAATACATTTATGGGATATATAAGATCCCAACCATCCCTAATAATAATTCAAAAATTTTTATTCTAAGAGAACATGAAAGTATTACTATTTAAAACATAACAGAACTAACCGACATAAAAGAGACAAGTTTCATGAAATGTATCATAAAAAATTTCATAAGATATCTAGATAAATAAAATGGATGGTGGTATAAGAACATATACCTAGTGTAATGTATGGAGAATTAAGGAGTATAACATAGATGAAAAAATAACTTTCATGGTCATTGGTTAAATCAATTTTATATAAGATAAAGTACCACTTTTCATTTTAAAATCATTATGAAATAGGTTTACGTGGAAAATAATTTTCAAAAAAGGAATGGAAGCTTCATTAAAAATAATGGTTGTAATTGTGAATGATTGTGTTCGCAAGGAGAATCCTAAAAATGGTATTTTAGAACACATTTTTAACATTATCCTAAAAGGATGAAGTTATGAGTCACATTAAAAAGTTTTTTTAACAATTTTATGTGAAAACATTTGAAAATAATTAATTATTAAAAATAACCTTAAATAATTTATCATTATAAAATATATAAAATAAATCTCAAGGAAATGGGTAGTAGAAGATAAAAAAATGATCATGGATGCAGGACCATTTTAATATATAAAATCCCTTTGTTCAAATTTAACATCATAAATAGAGTAATCAAACAACCTTTTTAAAATTAAATAATTTAAATATGAAGGACTCGTGTGATAAATAATAATTCTGTTTCCAAATATAAATAGAAGCATTGTAAGAAATAGAAAACCAATACGTGGATAAAAATGATTGTATTTGGAGAGGGTGGGAATTATTCTAAAAATCATAAAAATTTATGTAGAAAAAAAATCCATATCTGAAAATACATTGAAAATTAATATGGAAGGAAATATTATATCATTTCATAATAGAATAAAACCATATTATAATACCAATATTAAAGAGGAATCATTATGAGTTTCTAAAATTAGTTAAGTTATGAAATATACCATAAAACTTCATTATCTTTCAAATCAAAAATCCATGAACTGTATAACATTAGATATTTTGTTAAATACCATTAATTTCACATATAATTTTATAAAATTTCATTCATGGTATGATTATAAACCTTTAATAATTAAACAAGTGGTGGATGTGACACACGCATCAAATAAATTAAAATGGGAGGATATACCCTTACTACATAAGAATCATGTTAATGAAAAACCCTTCAAACAGATAGATTGATATTAAACATAAGATACCATAAATAAAATATAATTAATGATATTATAAAAAAATATTAATTATAAACAACATTTAAATCAAACTAGGTGCATAAATTAAAACAAGTATTAATGAAATGATATTGAGATGCAACACCTTTAAAATTAATCTGAATCAACCAAACAATATATAACCTCATATATATCTAAATTACAAATTTGATAACCTTATTCTTATCTATAATTTTTTATTAACTTCATTTATAATCATTCATTACAAATATGTTGGTTAGTAATATTTTATTTTCATCATCAATTATTATTATCTTCAATTGTTTGTTTAGCACTTGTTTCATAATGTAATAATTGATTCTTATTTATATATTCAAGGATAATAATTATGATGCCATTATAGTTATATTATAATACATGTTTTATAATAATTTATAATGTTTTAATTTCATTTCATATGTATTTATGTTATGATTCCTGATGATGATGTCGGTGACCACATAGTATCATTAAATTATAACAAAAAAAGTGTGGTAAAAAATTTATATGTTAAATATAATTTTAACCATCACAGAACCATAAAAAATAATCATAAATTTATATCAACAAATGTATTTAAATTTCTATATTTATCTATTATATAAATTTATAACATTGTTTAGGTAGTTTGCTAAACTGACCTAAGCATGAACACACTATAATCTATGGGTGAGTGTTGATAAGAAAATGAATATTTTGTACAATAAAACTATCATTTTTTTATTTTTATGACACAAATTATTTTATTATAATAAATATTAATATTTATGTTTCCCTAATAGAAATATTGAAACTTGTTTTATCAAATAAATTATTAATTAATAGAATATACCGAAAATAATTTTTATCGGAAAATAATACTTACATACTTCAAAAGTTAATAATTGATTAAAAATTTAACATAGTATTATAGAAAAATATATATTTTATTCTAAAATACATATTTTGACAAAAAATGGTCTTATATACTTCTTGGTATTTCTTATATTTTGACAAATTCATAAAATTTAAATTTTTTGTAAAAACAATGTTTTTCATTATTCACATAAACATCAATTACTTAAGAAATATATTTTAAATTAACATTATTATAATTTTGAAATTCTCATATGAAAAAATTGTTAATTTTATAAACATGAAGTTAAAAATTTTAGAAATTTTACTTTCAAATATAAATACATAATATAAAATAAAAACTTATTTTTTAGAAAAATTTGGTTTTTATATATGAAGTGTTTTGAATATTAGTTAATATAAATATATAATTTAAAATATTACATTATATTTTTTCATATACTATAATAATATTATAAAAGTGTTTAATTTAATTTAGTATGTAAATATATAAAAAAAATTAAAAAAACTTTTCTGAAAATGATTAATAATTTTTATATTAAATCATATTAAATATTCATCCTCTAAATGTAAGAAATTTTTGTTATGAAACATTTTCATATTTTATAGATGTTTTATAATTTGGATAATTTTCATAATAATAATCATCTGATATGAAACATATCATTTTAGTTTAGTTTTGAATGTGGGGAAGGGTATTGAACATAATATTAATTTATAGAAAAATATATTGCATAATCTCAGGGTGTTACCTATTCCCCCTTTAATAAATTATAACATTAAAATTTTTATTATCATATACTATTAAAGATATAAAAGGGCATTTAAATGATATTCATGACACCAGAAATAATTTATGACTCATGAAATATATAATTTTCATCATAATAGGTTTATACCTAATATTCATTTGTCTCTCCAAACATTTGAGACAAGAGTTAATTACTATTTGGTCTCTAGAACATCATTATATAGTTTTATTCTAGTAGTGTTCATGTTCATCTTTAAATTTATATAATATCATAACATGATGGGAACTATGATTTCATTATCTCAAAAAACAATAATTATTTTATATATATAAAATAATACATTTAAAAAACTCTCATTAATTTCATCTAAATAATATATAATGTGATTTTCATAAGGAACATTACCATAATCATAAACATGGGAAAAAATAATCACATAACTTTATTTTTTTATTCTATAACGAATTATATAAACATTGATGTGGAGATTTTATGCTCTTATAAAACAACCACGATATACTAAACAAACTATACCAGAAACTAATAACACATTTAGAAATATGGTGCAGATGATTATTGTACCATGGACCAATTAATTATTAATATCCACTTCAATAGTTTCATTTCAAAGGAAATCACTTATTCTATTAGTTTAGTGGGACACTGAGGATTATAATTTTTTGTACACAATGGATTAGGGTATTAGATTTTATGGTTCCCAAAGTACTTACATATAAAAAATTGGTCATTATTCCCATATATTTAATTGAGTGGATTCCACCTCCAACTCAACAGTCCTAAGAATATTAGCTAATACTTCTATACATAAAATATTTCCGTATTCATTAGAGATATTCCCTTGGATGTTGTTCAAAATTATTGACATATAAAAAGTTAAATCCTCACTGTATATTTTTATTTATCCATAAAACATCCATGAAACGTAAACATTGTCTTCTTTGGTGATTTTGGGATATTGTTATGATTTTGTTTTTCAATAATTACTCATTATAGATGGGTAATCATGACCATAAGATATGTAATAGAAGATTCTATACAATTTGGTTTAATATTTATAGAATAATTTCAATTTTCATTTATCTCAATGTCAATTCGGTTCCCCTAGGCATCAGCTGTAACTTTATAAAATGAAATTAGAGTAATGAGAATACAAAAAATAATAAATTTTAAATGAAATATATATGTTTAGAAGGAATAAATCTTAAATTAAATGTATAACTTAACATAGTAATATGTTGGTTTTAATCTAGTCCATCCATAATCATTTTACTATTATGTAATCTAACTTAAATATATTTAAGTCCATCAATATAGATCAAAAATAGTTTATAAATTACAAAATCATATCCCTAAAGAGAGCCCGACTAGGTGTCTGGTATTGGATACACTAACCATGAATTTAGTGAAGATCAATTTAATACTAAACCAACCTAATTAATGGTCGTTATTCATATATTTATCTATGATATATCCCCAACAAATTACCAATATCAATATGAGGGTGTAATTAATAGGAAACCACACAATATCAGCTTTATCAAACCCCCAAGATGATCCCCAAGACATAGAAGCATCCATATGTATTTCACTATTGTAAACTCTTCCTAATCCCTAAAAATAGGTAATGTAATCCTAAAAAATGACTATACCACAATCTGATACCATATGAAGCACCCAAGACCCACACTCCAAGATCTAGTGTTGAAAAAACATTCTTTATAAATTAGAATTGATTTAAATAAATCTACACATATATTTATTTGACATCATGTCAAAAATATAAAATATAAATATCATAAATAGTCATGAAATCCCAATAATGGAAGGTTTAGTGTCATTGATTAATAGAAAAATAAAGAACATATTTTTCCAAACCTATGAACATTTCCCCATAATTGAACCACATTATACACTCATCTAGACTCCTCATAAGTGATTGCCATCTTCATAACTTGGGGAATGAAATTATAAAAAACGAGTTATATTAAATTATCAGTAAAGAGAAAAATTATCAAAATATCATCTAGGTTTAGATCATAATCATATGATAAAAAAATATTATAGGGGAAATATTTTATAAATAGGAACATGGATTAATAACATATATTCATAAGTCACAATAAAAGGACATATAGTCACGAATGATAAATCAAATTCCATAGAATAGAAGTGTATAAACAATAAAAAATAAACATTATCCATGGGAGCATATAATAAACATATAAAATAAAATTGAGTCATGAGTTAAATAATATTAAACCATAACATACCAGAGCATGAATTTATACATGAGTATCAGAACATAGTAGACTAGGGATTACAACCCATATATCATCTTGGGCATGCGATAATAACCCATGTACCCACATGGGATTGGGGTACTACCTATGTAACCTCTTCGGCATTGGATAATATCTCTATACCATCATAGGATAATTCTGTACCCTCTCTATATGGGGTTACTACACATATTCCCTATTAGGCTTTGGATACCACCCATAGAGCCTATTATGATTGAGCTACTACTCATGTACCCCCTTGGGATATGGATAAAAACTTATTTGTACTCTTTGGTGGGGTTTAATAACCCATTTATCATCTATATATTTGGACACTACCCATATACCATTTTTTAGGTCACGACATATAAATCATCATCAAATACATTTAAGGGATATATAAGATCCCTACCATCCCTAATAATAATTTAAAAATTTGTATTCTAAGAGAACATGAAAGTATTACAATTTAAAACATAACAGAACTAACCGATTTAAAAGAGACTAGTTTCATGAAATGTATCATTAAAAATTTCATAAGATATCTAGATAAATAAAATGGATGGTGGTATAAGGACATATACCTAGTGTAATGTATGGAGAATTAAGTAAGCTAACATAGATGAAAAAATAACATTCATGGTCATTGGTTAAATCAATTTTATATAATATAAAGTACCACTTTTCATTTTAAAATCATTATGAAATAGGTTTACGTGGAAAATTATTTTCAAAAAAGGAATGGAAGCTTCATTAAAAATATTGGTTGTAATAGTGAATGATTGTGTTCACATGGAGAATCCTAAAAATGGTATTTTACAACACATTTTTAACATTATCTTAAAATGATGAAGTTATGAGTCCCTTTAAAAAGTTTTGTTTAACAATTTAATGTGAAAAACTTTGAAAATAATTAATTATTAAAAATAACCTTCAATAATTTATCATTTGAAAATATATAAAATAAATATCAAGGAAATGGGTAGTAGAAGATAAAAAAATGATCATGGATGCAAGACCATTTTAATATATAAAATCCCTTTGTTCAAATTTAACATCATAAATAGAGTAATAAAACATCCTTTTTAAAATTAAAAATTTTAAATATGAAGGAATCATGTGATAAATAATAATTCTGTTTTCAAATATAAATAAAAGCATTGGAAGAAAAAGAAAACCAATACGTGGATAAAAATTATTGTATTTGGAGAGGGTGGGAATTATTCTAAAAATCATAAACATTTATGTAGAAAACAATATCCATATCTGAAAATACATTGAAAATTAATATGGAAGTAAATATTATATCATTTTATAATAGAATAAAACCATATTATAATACCAATATTAAAGAGGAATCATTAGGTGTTTTGAAAATTAGTTAAGATAAGAAATATACCATAAAACTTCATTATCTTTCAAATCAAAAATCCTTGAAATGTATAACATTATATATTTTGTTAAATACCATTAATTTCACATATAATTTTATAAAATTTCATTCATGGTATGATTATGAACCTTTAATAATTAAACAAGTGGTTGATGTGATAGACGCATCAAATAAATGATAAAGGGAGGATATACCCTTACTACATAAGAATCATGTTAATGAAAAACCCTTAAAAGAGATAGATTGATATTAAACATAATATACCATAAATAAAATATAAATAATGATATTATAAAAAAATATTAATTAGAAACAACATTTAAATGAAACTAGGTGTATAAATTAAAACAAGTATTAATGAAATGATATTGAGATGCAACACCTTTAAAATTAATCTGAATCAACCATACATTATATAACCTCATATATATCTAAATTACCAATTTTATAACCTTATTCTTATCTATAATATTTTATTAACTTCATTTATAATCATTCATTACAAATATGTTGGTTAGTAATATTTTATTTTCATCATCAATTTTTATTGTCTTCAATTATTTGTTTAACACTTGTTTCATAATGTAATAATTGATTCTTATTTATATATTCAAGGATAATCATTATGATGTCATTATAGTTATATTATAATACATGTTTTATAATAATTTATAACGTTTTAATTTCATTTCATATGTATTTATGTTATGACTCCTGATGATGATGTTGGTGACCACATAGTATCATTAAATTATAACAAAAAAAGGGGGGTAAAAAATTTATATGTTAAATATAATTTTAACCATCACAGAACCATAAAAAATAATAATTAATTTATATTAAAAAATGTATTTAAATTTCTATATTCATCTATTATATAAATTTATAACATTGTTCAGGTAGTTGGCTAAACTGACCTAAGCATGAACAAACTACAATCTATGGGTTGAGTGTTGATAAGAAAATGAATATTTTGGAATAATATCATTATTATATAATCATATTTATATTAAATATATGTTATTAAGGTTTATAATTATATTTTGATATATTTTTATAATTAATAAATTACTAGATGAAAAATGAAATTTTTCACTTTTGTGGATGTAGTAGTCTGTTCCTAAACATGAGAAATATATTTGTTTACAATGAACAAGATGAATATAAGGAATTTATTATAATATAAAAGTAATGAAAATGTTTTAAATACCATATTAATCCATTAAATTACCCTTTTTACTATCTATGAAGAGAAATTATTAGAAATTGATCATGTCTCATTAAGAGGTGGTAGTTTACATGTAATACAAGTGACATTTTAATTTTTTGAAAGGATATTAGGAAGGAAGAAAATTGTTATCCAATAAAAATGATGATATTTAAGAATACTTGTTTTTTCTATGTGATTATTTAAATATTTTTATATTAGATTTAATAAAGGTAGAAGAAGAAAAATAAATGAAATAGAAATGGTGTAATTGATAATTTTTCACTACTCATTGGAAAAGTTCCTTTGAAAATTTGATAATGGATTTGAGAGCTGGTATTTTGATAATAATAGAATATATGGGATGTTTATAGTAGTTTTGGGGTGTTATTTTTGACGAGTTTGGATTTATATAAGAGGTATCAAATGTTAAGGTAAGTGTTGTAGTGATGAATCCATTTATAAGTTAATAAAATTATTTTTTTGTAAATACTCATTAATTTATAACAATTTCATAACATTATTCAAGGTAAATGAATCCAAAATGGGAAATAATTGAATTTGGGAAATGTTATGATCTATATTCTTCTCAATAATTCATTTTATAGAAAACGTTTGAGTTCTTTTAGGATTTTTTTTTTTACTTTTACCATATTACCAAAATTAACTTTTACTATAGTAACTCATTTTTATCCTTGTTAATTATTTTTAATGACTAAAATTAAAATTATACATTACAATTAATTTAAAATTTAGGATTAAAATTATTATATTTATTTATTCCAATTAAATTTCAAATTGAATGAAAATAAAATTGCAAATCAATGTACATAATTTTTTGAAACCATTTTAAAAAAATTTATTTTTATTCTTAAAATTTATATAGAGGATAAAATTATAATTATTTTTAATTTTCATAAAATAAATTGGTCTCTTTCAGAATAAATTAATATTTACACACCTTCTAAAGCAGAATAGAACATAATTATTTCTAAAATAATATTTAATTAAATGAAAATAGAAAACTAGTTATTATTGGTAAATATTACTAAAATATATAAAATGGAGATATTATTTTATCAAAATTCAACACATTATTTCATAAATGTTATTTTTACATCTAAAAACATATTTGACCCACTAAATGGAGTTATACAGGAACACCTAAACATTTTAAAAGAATAATCTATATTTTATAGCTTATAATACATGAAACACTAAGATTGGAAGATAATATAACACCATGAGACATTATGATATATATTTTTTTGAATAAATGTAATCTATTCAATATTTTCTATTATACACAACCGAAAAAAATTTATGTTCGATAGCATGTTTGACATGAAACACCAAGATTTAATGATGAGAAAAATATAGAACTATTATAATCCACCTTTTAAATTCTTATGTATGAATATCATTCATTAATTTATCATATATATATATATATATATTTCTTACTCGATATAAATTATCGATAAATGATAAGTAAATAATCAATCAAGGTGTTAAACTAAAAATATAAAGGTAAAAATAACTTAAAAACAATTTTAAAATATAATGGTATGAAATATTTATTCCTTATTATATATAATTATTGATAATGGTATATTATGGAGACTTTTTCATGTGAAAAATGTGGGTACACCTTTCTATTAAAAAATCACAATTGTGCCACTCACCTCACATATAAAAGGAAACCCGCCTCTTCACACCATCAAGTCTGATTGGATAATAAAATAATTTCCCAAATATATAAATTAATTACCCTATCCACATCTTATATCCATTATTTTTATCATAAGTCCATCATAAGATGGATTTTAGGGCTTACCTAGGGAGGTTGTCAAAAGAAGATGTATTGTGCTTAACTGTGAAATTTATTTTATTCCTTATTCCCCCACATTAAAATATTATTAAATTATTATTATATAATAAAACTTTATCTCCCATATAATTAAAATTTATTATGTTAATGTAACAACCTAAATCTATTTCATTTACTATCAAATGGGATATGAAATCCACATCCTTGTGCATGATAGTCTACTACTTTGCGAACCTATTCCATTTATCTTCCATCATTATCTCCCAAGGATTTTATTCATGATTTATTAAAGTATATATATGATATGTGTAACATATTTATACTTCAGGATTTATTATATCAAATATACCATTTTTAATTTCCATTTCATTGGTGATATGATAACATCATTCGTGTGTACGGTGGGTTACCGTCTCGTGAGGCGAAGCGATTTTTTTAGGTAATTCTTTACATAAAAGGTTATATAGATGAAATTAATGATTATTTATGATATAAATGAAATAATTATTATATTAATAACATATTTATCATTCTTAAATGATATCATATTGATTTATTTTTACACTGACAAATGATAACATCGTTTGTAGATACGCGTGGACTACCACCTCCATGAATAGATGAAAGACTTTTTTCATCACCAGAACAAATGAATGGTATATATAAGTATATTTAAAGAAATGATATTTTATTTACGGTATTATGATCAATATTTAGAGAAAAAATATTTTTTATATCATTCCATAATGATTATTCAAAAAATGGAAACATTACTCATGTGTATGTACGACTTACTGTCACAGTGATTGTAAAATTATTCATTTTTCATAAACACATTTCATGAATGGTTTTAAAAGAAAAATGTGTTTAAAAATATGATAAATATTTATTTAATATTATTGTATATATATTTAAAAAATTAACACTTTGACCATGCTCAACACATTGAAACCATTTTGAAACAATGAACCAAACATCCTCAATACACCCAATGTGGACATAACTAATTATGTATTTAAATATAAAAATATATATAAAATAAATAAATTATTTCAGTATATGGTATTAAATAAATAAAATGTTCTTTATAAATTAAATTACTTAATATAAGTTTATTATACTGTAGTTTTGAAAAAGTATTAAGAATGTTAGACTGTAGGTAAGGGTTTCTCATCTCACATTTTATTTGCATGAGACATATGTAATATTCCCAACTTGTTTTTATTGTGTGGGGTATGTACTAGCACATTTAATTATAATATCAGGAAAACATCACACATAATGATATTTTAAATATTAATTGGAATTATTTACCCAAAGAGGAATCGACTTGATTATTACCAAATGGTAAAGAATTTCATAACTCAATTTATTTTCATTGGGTTATATTACTTATTAATTTTATTTTATATTATATAATATTGTTTGTAATGAATTTTTATTACATTTTTTTTTATAATTTTTTATTTGGATCTATATTTGATCCACATAATAGAATAATTAATTAATTCTCAAATTCAATGGTATGGTTTTTGGTTACAGTTACTCATCTCAAATTATCCTTCTTTAAGACATATGTTTTTGATATGAAACTCTATTCATTTTGAGGTTTATATACATAAATTTAAAATGTTATATTATGAGATTAATTATGTTCATGATATTTAATGTATCATTTGATGTAATTATTTCATAGGGATTATGATTGAAGAGTTTCCAAAGTGGCGTTGGATTTATGATACAATATATTTACTTTTTATATTTTTTATGTTCAAGGTTATGTTGAAGAAATTATATGTTAAAATTGTATTATACCATATATATTTCTTCTCTATATGTTATTAATGTGTTACACATGTTTTACTTTCAATTCCATCTTTAATAATTGAACACATACAAAGAAATTCATTTGTAAGTGATACTGATCTTGTATTTTCATTTAGATTGGGTATCTTTCACATACATATCCATGATTTATATAATGTTATTTTAAAAAAATTATAAAAATAAATTATTTCATAAATACATTTAACATGATATTTTACCTTCTTTTAAGAGTTTTTTAATGAATTATTATTACCAATTCCCAAATAGATGACTTTTGACTCACCTTTTCAAAATGTTTTGAAACAAATGTTAATTGTTAACAAATATGACATTAATGGATTTCCCATAATATGTCCATTAATTTATTTGATATATAATTTATATATTTATAGGGGTTTTTCCCACGAATTTTTTTAAATACTATGTAATTTTTTACTCTTAATATTGATTTTAAAAATCAAAAGGTTATTTTCCCCATATATGTTTTTAATGATATTTAAATGGTATTTCAATTCATAAATTTTAATAAAACAAGTTTTTATTTAGGATCCAATAGGGATATTTTGTAAAGATACCGTATACATTATTTCTCTAGATGGATTCTGATTATTTCAAAGATATTTTTTAAAATCTCATTTCCTTTCAATTGTTCAATCATGTTTCAAAGAGATTTTTATAGAACCCATTTATTTCCCATAGGGTTATCTTATTTCAAATAGAATCTTTGGGAACCTACTTATAATTAATGGGTTAATCATGTTTCAATGAGATTGTTATGGAAACCATTTATTTTTCACAGTTTATTCATGTTTCAAATAGATTTCTATGTAACACATTTTTTCCATGGGATAATAAATTTATGAAAATAATAATGATTTTTTTAATGAGTTTTATAATGAAATGTTAGATCTGTGTACTGTATTCATGTTTTGGGTCATGGACATTTTAACATAGTGTTTGTACCTAGAGAGCACTGGGTGATACATGTATAGCTTATACGATGGGTTCACATAGACAGTGCTTGAATACATTGGATAATGATTATTTTCTCTAGATAATTATATTATACGTATACTATATTGTTATTCCATTTTAATGGTTTTTTTCAAGTTCTATGATGATGATGTCCCAAGATACCAGAAAAAATTTGTTATGCTGTTATGGGTTGTTAAATTTCCTTTTATCATGTTTCATACAACACGGCTCATGATTATTATTTCTACTGACTCATTCCTTTGTGAAATCTGTATTCCAAGTTTTAATGTTTTATTATATAGGTATTGAATGGTATGAGTATTTATATTTTTTACACATACACTTTGACTATGCCAGTATAACATTATTCTCTTCTTATTCTCAATAATGAAATTTAATAATTAATTATTATGATTACCCTTACTGAGTAATTGGGATCACCCTTCTTATGTTCCATTTTCCCTATGTTATCATGAATGATTCAAAATTAATTATGTGTAAAAGTGTTTTATATGGATGATGATGATGACTATATATTAAATAAAAAAAGATACATTAATTGGTGGAAATTATCATTTAAAGACATGGGTATTGGTTATATATGAGTATTTCTTAATACATTAATACCATAAACCAAAAAGCACCTTGATAATTCCGGTGATACAATATATTCCTTTTCTTTTTGTACGTTTTGGATAGTGAAAATAGGGTAACCATCATTATTATTAAAGCTATAAATGTAATGTTTATGATTTCACAACTGGATCCTGGAGTTCCGTTTCATGGTTGTTATAAATACACTTCTTGGTGTTTCTTATATATTGATAAACTCATAAAATTTACAATTTTTTTTGTAAAAATATATTTTTCCCTATCTCCATAAAACTAATTATTTAATATGAATCCAATGGGACCGTAAGGGGTGGAGCATAGAGGGAGCTTCCTCAATGACTAGGTTTCTACTACCGCCACACCTCCATTCTCCTCCTCTCGGTCTTCCTGGTCAGCGTGGTCGGGGCTTAGGTTGTGCGTGGCATATAGCATCGACCACTCTTGGTCTGGAGGACTGGCAAGGCCTCTTCAGCTCTTTCGACGAAGGACATCATTCAACCTCATCCGAAAATTTGATTTACAGGTCTTCGCTCCCACACCCACAACAACCTTGAATTTTCTCTGATGGTGATAACCCCTTGATTTCTTCTAGTTTGGGTTCTACAGGGTCATCTTGTTATGCTGGGACAATACGAGGTTACTGGTTGTGTCCTCAGGAAAACTCAGTGCAAATGACATCTCCTTCTCTATTGGGTTCACAACGGCTTGTTGGGTTTACCAGCACATTAGGTTCATATGCGACGGTGGATGAGTGGTGGCGGCATTCCTCGTCAGGATCTGGATTGTTTCGCTATGGTGCAGTTCTAGTTCTTATTGCATGTTTTGGGCAGCTGATGTGCAGATCACTTGCAGGCACATACACATCTGACAGATGCTTGACCTGATATTGGTTTCCGGTGACGATGGATGTTTCCAAGGTTTCCTTGTCTCGATTATTTCACATGTTCTGGGCATCCTCTACCATTTAATCATGCTCCTTTCTCCTCGACCAAAATTTGGTCAGGTTAGATGAATACCATGTGGTTTTGGATGGTGATGGTGACCTTGGTGAATGTTGAAATTTTTGAAATATTGTTGGTTTCCTTGTCCATGGCAGCTTGGTGGTCTCGTGGTTTCTCATTGTGGAGATATGGCAATGAATATTTCACGATCAGTTTTTTCTCCTTTGAAGTCTCCAATGATGATTTGATTCTTGCTTTTTGTGTCCTTTGTTCTATTCATCTTTGTTTTGATTGTTCTCACTCGTGTTTGTAACGGTGGATCACCTTGACCACGTTGACTTTTTGTTTTGATTTGGTTAGTTTGATTTGTGTCTACAATGTTCACATTTTGTCTATGGATCATTGTGATGTTTTTTTGGTTCTCACTTGGCCTCAATGTGGTTTTGTACTTTTGGGTTATCACATAACCAAAAAGTGTTTTAAAAAATAGAAAAAAATAGATTTTTAGTCAATAAAAATACAAATATTTGACCATAATCTAAATTTACCCTTCCAAATCCAATAATTATGATAATTTAAAAATATATAGTTTTCTTAAATTTATAAATTTATATCTAAAATAGAAACAATAAATATATATATATATATATATTATAGATAAAATAGATTTTTAAACATTATGTGTTCATAATATTATTTCATTTCAATTTATAATTTAATTAATGTAAATATATTAGTATCAAAATTACTAAATTATTATAAACGTCTTAAATTTAAATTTATACGATAAAATATACATCAATATAAAAAATAATTTATTTGAGTGCGAATAATCCTTTTTAATATTAAATTTTATTAATTATTAATCATATAAAAGCATATATATTTTTATGTGTAATATATTTTTATTTACTAGTGGTTTTATTTTTCTAATAATTTATTTAATAACAATTGTATAATATGTCCTAGATCAATTTAGTTTCATGTTTCTTGTAGAGAATGTTATCAAGCATAATATTAATTTTTGGAAAAATATATTCCCTAATCTCAGAGAGTTCCAATTCATGGGGAATTTTAATCCCTTTCATTTAGATGTTTATAATTATATGAAATCAACAATACACACAACATTTTTGTTATAACCACAAATATCTAATCCCCAATTTTCTATAAAATGTAAAAGCCTCTATGAAAATGAAAAGATTAACCCAATGTACTTCTACCCAAGGATACATTACTCCAAAGATATTTCAATTCTATCATAACTGTAATACCTAATATGAATAAAATATACTCAAACACTAAATTAATGTTAATAACTTTATAAAAAATCATATTCAAGGTAGATTAAAACTATAACATGTATTGTCAAAACTTAAATGTACTAAATAAAATAATTATTTGGTATAAATAAATTTTTCACAGAAATTTAATGATTCACAAGATTCACATGATATAAAAAATTTATATACATGAATATCAAAATAAAGAAAAAAATTTCATTTATTTTCCATAGTTGATAAATCAATAAGACCATTTCATAATTTATTTATGCACAAAAATTTCCCATTTATAAAAGCACAGTGATTCAATAGTTAACAATTATAGGTTCAATATCTGTCCTTGTAATATGACCTTTATCATCGTAATATTTCCATCTTATTTATAAAAAAATTAATAAAACATTTTGATGTAAGGATGAATTTTTCTCTAATACCACTAAGGGGTTTCATAAATTCATCTCATGTCTAACAGAGTACAAAAAACATAATATACTGTTCGATCTATGATCACTGAGTAAATATGAGTTTTATGAAGATAAATATTAATATACAAACATATTTATTATTTTTTTAAATCTCTGATGAACTAGAAGGAATATGTTTCATAATGATAACCATGAGGAATCCTATGGACTACGACCAAAACATGTAGTATATGAATCATCACATACGATGAGAGAAACTATCAAAATCAAAATTTAAAATAGAATATCATTATATGAAAATAAATGGAGAATAAAATATTAAGAGAATTAGCTTCATCTAGATAGTGTATAACAACACTAACTGGAGGAACCATTCCATTATACAAGCTTCCCTTTTTAATAGAAATGGTTATCATTAGTTGCCAATGTTTTGCTGCCAACATGTGTTACCCATAACACATAACCAGTTATGAATATAAACATTTAATGATTGATAATAATAATAATAATAATATGTTTTTTAATCCATAATTGTATCATATTTGTCATTCATAACAAATTGAATATCGTTCGGGATATTTCATAGTTATTCAAGCCCCAACAACCCATATTACAACCCTTATGACTTGAAATAATATTGGAATCATATGAATTTATATGAATTTATTATATAAATGAATATTACATTATTATTATTACTATTTATTTCTTATATTTAAATTCATTATATTGGATAAAAAATGAAAATTTCATATTTCATGGAGAGGATCAAGATAAACATATGAAGATTCAATATGAGATTTTGAGAAAAAAGGTCATGATCAATATTATGAAGTTGGTTATGAATTAATTAAATAAATATTAAACATCGATATCCCCTATATGAAAAATATTTTTGAAAAAATATATATGTGTGTGATGTTAGGGAAATCATGGATAAAAATGGAGGAGGAAAAAATAAACCCAACTAAAATAGGTAGGTTTGAAAGTCAGCTCTCATTCTGTTATGTTGTGTTTCATTATGTTTAAACCCCCCGTTTATATAAATTATGATTATTAAAACGTAAATAATTAATTTATGTATATTATTTTATATTAATCTTTATCAATTAAAATAATTTAAATTTATTTGAATGTATTTTCGTTAATGATGAAATGGTTCAATGAGATGTTTCATTGAAGAATCATGTTTTGGTATGATTCCATTTCTTTGATTCATTTATATTTATAACTAATAAAAATTAAAAATATAAGAATAAAAATTCATAAATTTATTTCTTTATACATCGTAAATAATTTGTACAATACAATTATGAAGGTAGTGACAAGTATAAAAGGCACAATGTCCTCGTAAGTAGATAAAACTCATCATTAAGAGGACATGTTAATGAGGGAGAAGGAAAAATATATTATGTATATTTTGTAAATAATTTTCAACAAATAGACTAATAACATTAATATAATGTAAATTTAATAATTTAATAATTTTTATAGGTTCGTTAGATAGGATTCGTATAATCTAAAAATAGAAAAATAAAATGAAAAAAATTAAGGAACATTGCGTTGTTTTTATATATTTAACTTTTATTGTGGCCCTTAATGACCTTAAATGTTGGTGTTTTTTACCATTGAAAAAACATAGAGTTTTAATAAGACAAATTTGGATTTAATTAGGTTTTTTTGGGAAAATTAAAGTATTTAGGACGTGATTTTATAACTGGAGGGATAGTGGGTATTTATACTACAGTGGTGGGGTATTTTATGTATAAATGATGAATAAAATATTATATTCAAAATGAAAACCTTATAAAGTGGAAATATTTTTCATTATGATTTATATTTGATTAAAATTTTATGATTTCATGCCTTTTTAACCATTCCACCATCAAATTTATTAGTTTATACAATATAAATAATGAAAAAAAATTATTTGTATACTTTATATTTTTAGAATTTTGAATGTACTTTTTTGGCTTTGAAAATAAATTTTAATTTTTTTAGATGAATCATTTATATTATTAAATATATTTTGTGTAAAAATAACCAGTTTTAATTTTTTAAGTCATTATTCATCCCAAAAAGTGTAGTGTTTTAAAATATTTATTTTTACTAGTTACTCAACAAATGATGCTATTCAAATAATTAAAAAATATCCACCCTTAAAAATTTTCAACATGGTAATTAAAAATATAAAAATTTACTTATAAAAAAATTATAACTTTTTTAATTTTAATACCTAATATAATAATTAGTATTTTACAAAATACATTAAAATACACATTATTAAAAATGCACTTATATGTTATTTTTGACTTTTCTCGTGTAAATATTTATTTTGTAACATAATAATATTTTTATTTATTTATTTTATCAATATAAAATATTGTTTAAAAGTTAGTTTACTATTATAATGGTAATGTAACATTTATATCCACCAGGTTACTATTTTTAATTTCCAGGTCACTATTCCTAATTGTTATGTTACTATTCTATTGGTTATTTTGTTTTTTGTATCCTATAAATACCTCATGATTACATAATTAATCACTTAATTTTTTTCATTAAAAATAATTTATATTCATTATAAAATTCTGACCTTATTTCAACTGATTTGTTTTGTTTACAGTGTTTTTCAATACCGTAATAATTCTATGTGACCATGATGCTCTAGAATATCAAATTTTAATTATGATATTTTTTTATGTTTATTAACCCCTTATTGTCTTTTTATATTTATTTTGAATTTTTATTCTTAATATTTAACATTTCATATTACATTTAAAAAGTATTATTGGTGTTTATTATATGGTGAATGTGTTTTATAAAATATCATATTCATAAATATGACACACATGTCTATTCCAAAAGAAATTAATAAATTAATATATGTGATTAAGTGATTACTTTCATCTGCCCTTTATGAATATCTTCCTTGAAAATTAAACTCATATCTGGGTTTGAGAATAGATGAGGGTACTTACGTTTCATCCCATCCTGATGTTCCAATGCCACATCTTCATACTTATGGTATTTTCAATGTACTCAAACAAGGTGAGTTTTCTTATTTCATAGAACATTGTACCTATTTCACAAGGTATTCACTAAAAGTTCAACGTTTAAAGTTTTTTCTATATTTATACCACGTAAAATTGTAGTACATGCGACAAATAATGTATGTACATTCATAGGAGAAATATTTATAACATTTATAGCACATTATTCAATTTTAATGGAATTTCTAGTTGATAAGGGTCAAATATTATATGATCAAGGATATAATATTGGATAATTTACCTTGATAAAATATTTCACTATTTTCCAAAACCTCATAAATTTCTTCAAATGTGATATTCAATGGAACAATTTATCACTAACTTCAAACTCGAAGTCTCTTAGATGATTTTTAAAATTTATCTTTTATAAAATTCATGGTACTTTAATGTGTTCTTAAATGACTTTTCAAATACATGTCATATCGTACACATGTTTGTGTCCTAATATCTTCTGTTTACCAACTTCCTTCCACTATTTTAGAGTTTAACATCTATTCCCTTATAGAACCACATATTGGTCATTCAGAATACTTGATTGAAATATTTTTTTAAGGGATCACGAATAACAAAAGATATTGATACCATCGACCTTTAAAGAGCATTAAAAAAACATCCATCATTTACTTGACTTTCTAAACGGTTCTTTCATATTTACAAAAAGTGTGGGGTGAAGTGTCATGCTGATATTCAACACCACATTAAAGAAATGTTAAAAAATCTTCCATAACATAGAGGTGAACATTGGATCTTGATTCAATATGACTGAATGTGGTTCCCCATGAATCCCCATAAATTTCATTAAATATTTGATTAAAATTTGGTCATGTGATAAATATTGAATAATATAGATGAAATTAGTAATCATAATGAGTTATTCCACTAAAACACATAAGGAATTATTCCATTGAGATTTATTAGAAATGCATATGAAAAAGGCCATGGTAATTTCCCCCTTTTTCCATACTGGTATGGGAAGTGGTTCTATCGTCTTATTTAATGTCTTATGATAAACCTTAACATGAGGATAATCTATGAAATTTAAGGTATACTCATCTATATTCTTCATCATTTTGTTTATCAAGAATTTTTTTCAAATATATCGATACATCTTGTTATATTTAAGGAGGATGTTGAAATTTATGTTATATGAATCATCTAGTAGTTCCTTCTTTATCATATGCAATTATGGAACATCGTATCTAGTTCCATACCAAATAATTTTATCTTTTTTTATGTTGAATTAATGATGCTTTATTTCCTTTATTTCTTTCATCATCATTTGATGTTATAGATCATCCTATTATTAATCATATAGTTTCTATTATATATATGGTCAGAATATAATTTTATAAATTATTGATGTATTTCTTATAGTTTTTATTTTTAAATCAATCTTTTATAAATGCGTGAATCATGGGTATTTGTAAATCTTAATCAAGGAAACTGTGTTAAGTTTCTTTATGTTATAAGAATCAACTACATTTCCTTCAATTCAAATATGGTATTAAATTAATAAATCACATTCATTGATTAACTACAACCAACTTGTTTGATGAATATTATTCTCATAATATTTGATTTTATACTTTTTACACTTATGATTAGAATATATGTAAAAATTATCTCCATATAGCTAGTGCCTCCAAAAATTCAATGAAATGATCACATAAGATAACTCTAAATCCTGAATAGGGTAGTTGTACTCATGGATATTTTAATTTCATAATGCATGGGTTATCAATTTTTCATTTTTCATGAGTACACAGTAGAATCATTTGTTTGAATATTTTTTATATATCACAAACCCTTCTCCATTATAGGGTAGTGTGATTAATGGTGTTGTAATTAGCCTCTTATTAAGATACTTAATGTTGTATTTACATTCTTTTGTCTAGTTATACATTAATCATTTTCATGTTAACAATGTTAGTGGGATATACAATCATGAAAATTTTCTCACAATAAATAAGTTTCCCCCAATGATTATAAGAAAACTAAATATATTGGTGACACTTGTTGGAATTTTCCATTCATCCATCTCATTTTTCTTTTAAGGGTCCATAAAAATTCCTTATCTTTTGGTCACATACCCAAAGTATGTGACATTATAGATCCAAAATTCACACTTTACAATCATAACATAAAAATTAAACTATCATAAAATAATAAAAATAATCCTTATATGATCCACATATTCCCTTTCTCTCTTGGAGTGTATTATAATATCATAAATAAACACCACCATATATTTATTGAGGAAATATTTAAAAACAATTCACCAATTCTATATATTTTAATACATTTTTAAGTATAAAAGTAATCATTATGATATTGTATTGTTTAAATCTTATAAAAAAATCTATATTTTGAATATATTCTATCTTAAAATTCAATTTGAATAATCCAAAATAAATATCTACTTATGAAATAATTTAGTACAACATTTTTGATAGAACAAGTAATCAATTCATGGTATTTTATACCTGTTCTTTATATTGATGTTGTAGATCACTCTGTGGTTGATTAAAATACATTTATACCCATCTTTCTTCCTAAAAAAAATAAATGTAATACACCAACATTATGCAATAGGGTGCATAAACTACTTATCAAAATTATCATAATGTTTTTTCTTCAACCCCTTTTGTTATATCAGGTTCATCCTACTAGGGATATTAGATATAGGTGTTATAGTGAGTATAAGTTCTATTGAAAATGCAAACTCATGATTTAGGAAAATGATAGAAGATTAATTTGGGAATACATCAACACATTCATTCATAATAGGATTGTCTCCATAGTTAATGTTTTCCATTTTCACAACAACATGAGAAAGATATTATTTTTCATTGGGAATAAGCTACCATACCATATTATTATTTTCTAACTGAGGTTCATATTCCGCTTTACATTTTTATAGGATGATAATATAATTAGGGATATCAAAATATATTTTATTTTCTTGACAGTTTATATGACATTATATAATCAGATCTTATCCATATCTGTATAACATCAAATTATACAAAAGGATGAAGTCTGATATTTTTTGGGACATATGATAACTATGGAAGAGTCTATCACGTGGTTTGAAATGATTGAACCACTGTGTGTTTCAAAGATTTATCTATTCAATGGTATCAATATGGTTAATCAATATTCTTAGAAAACTTGGAGGATATAAAAGAATGCTCAAAATTTTAATTAAATAAAAAAATATATTCATGAGATAATTTTATGTCTAACTTACACAAAATTATTTTGATTCTCCACCACATAGATGGTGAGGTAATAAGAATTATATTTCTCCCATGTATTTGGATTTTTGTTGTCTATTACCCTCAAATACCATTTTTTTGGTACATTTTGTTGAAAATTTCTAGAGATCCTTACAATTTAAGGATTAAACCATAGGTAGCGCACTGGAAAATTCCTTCCTTTTCTCCATAATATTAGTTGGATTTTTTAAATACCTTAAAATTTCAAGATCTTGATGTCTTTAGTTTCACCACTTTAAATATTTTCTCATTACATTGAGGAAATTTCTATGGAACTTTGTGTAATGCCACAAAAATCAAATATAAGAAATTTTTATTTGATAGTGTGTATGAAACGCAACAGCATGAATGTATGTGAATATAATATCCATGTAATTTATAATATATTTATTAGTTTATATAAATTCAATATAATTTATATCTTTCAATGAACATAACACTGATTTAGCATTCCCCACATGCAATAATAAGATTCTTCAGTGTCTAGTGTTACACTAAATATTGATTATTACAGTACAAAAATATATTATTAAAATATTATTATTCAATATAAAAATATATATTAAGTGATTGGGGGTATAATTAAATTAATGGTTATGAATAGGATTCACTAACTTATTAAAATATATAGTTTACATCAATATGCAATTAATTCATTGTTTACTAATTAATTAGAAATAAATATAAGAACCAATTGAATATAATTTGAATGTTTTTATAGAAAACTATTTTTATGCTCACAAAAGATGTTTAATCCTAATAAATTAAATTATTTATAATTATTGATTAATATTAGTAAAATATATTTACATTATTAAATCATATATTATTGGAATTTATTCAACATATTCTATAGGCATAAGATAAGAATAATCCCAATTAATTGATAAAACTAATATTTTTATAATGACACTTTTATTAACTTTTAATGGAAACTGAATTTGAAATACATTTTTTGGGATATTTATAAATACTATATGTCAAATTATACTGAATAATTGAAATCATTACAAAAAATATTAGATTACGGTGAATATATTTATTATTCCCTAAAGATTAAATTTTTAATCAAAATTTAAAATACTATTTTTTATTCAAAATATCCTTTTCAACTAATTTATAATTAAGGAAAATCAATAATTTAAATTGGTTTTAACAATTAATGAGTGAACGTTTTATTATTTAGTATAATTTAGTTCTTTGGAATGAATTTCACTTTGGAATTAGATATAAAAACGAAGGAAAATTTTGGACGAATTTACTTTAAAACCTTCATTATTGTCCCGTTTGCATGATTAAATTTCCAATAATTTCTTTTAATTTTTTTATTGGAATTTTGAAAAAATTATTAAATATTTGAAATTTTAAAAATTAATAAAATATAATATGATAAAATTAGTTTTTGACCAAAAAATAGAGAATGTAATTAAAATTAATTACAAAAATTACAGTGAAATTAACCTTAATATGTGAATAATCTATAATCCTAAGAGCCAAAATGTCGTATAAATTTGTAAAAACCCCATTTTATGGAAATATATAGACACCATACTTAATTTTCATGAAATTATACCATTATTTTATAATCATTCAAAGGAAAAAAACATGGGTGGAATTCCCTTTTAAAAAATTTTCAAGAGTGTCACTCATCCTCCACTATAATAAGGAACTCAAGCCTCCCACTACCTCACAAATGTCAATCCATATTGTATTGAAAAATATCTACCTAAGAATATCCTTAAAATGGTTGAACTCATCATATAATACAAATCATGGTCATAAATCCATCCATGGAAGACCTTCAGTGCAAACCAAAAGGAGTAACTTGAATAAGAGGTAACATACATTATCAAGATTTTTGGTTTTATTTATTTCTACCATCATTAAATAATTTGTATTCCATGATTTAATAATAAAATATTTATCCTCAATATACTTATATGATGTTATTTTAAAATTTATACCTACATTTACACACACATTCATCTAATGGCTATCAAACCTACAGTTTATATGTATATCGAACTACTGCCTCATGAAACGATGGTCTTTATTTTTCTTTTACCACTTATAATGGTTATGAATTATGATGGAAAATATATTTTTATATTTTATATATTATATTTACAATATCTTTATACATATTTAATTATTATGTTACATGAAACATTATGCACTCTATTTTGGGGGAATATGATAACATCATTTGTGGAAATGTGGATTACCGCTCCTTCAAAGCGATGTGATTCATTCAAACTATAAATAGAAATTATAAAGGATTGTTTCAATTAAAATATGTAAAATATATGACATATATATGATAATGTAATTATAATATACATATATATTATTTAATTTTCATTCTTTTAGTACGATAATGAAATGAAAGTAGCGTTCATGCGAACATATGACCGACATTCTCCATGAGTAGTTCATTCCATATCTTATTACTAAAAATTATGAATAATTATTAATATGTATATTTATATTGAATATATATTATATTTAAATATTTTTTTAAATTATTTAAATGATAAAACAATGATATAAAAAATAAGTAACAAGTCAAAACATACTTGACAAACTAGGCAATTTACACCCAAAATATTGAAAATAATGAATGTTAATAAAAAAGGTAATAAGATATTATAAGAAGATCATATATGATATAATAAATATTAATATGGTTATTTTACAAGTTACTGACATGTTTAAAACCATTATAAAGGATTTTAAATTATGTTTACCCAAAATGGAAATGCAAAGAAATGGATTTCACCTCAACTTACATTACATTGAGGCTTGTTTTTTATTATACACCAATTCAGTTTTATATGGTCTATTTACTTCCCTTGGACGTGTTATATCCTGAATATAATTATTCTAATTATATTATAACATTCATTTAATCGTATTCCTTGATAGACATGATGATTCCAAATTTTCAATTGGTATGTGACACATTAGAAGGATTAATGATTATTTTCCATGAGAATGTTTTTAATGATTATCTTTGAATCTCACTCCCTGTAATGACTGTTAACTTTATATTGGAAAACAAATTATTGTTTTGTACCTAATTTATTATATATGGTGTAAATACCACTAATATTCCATATAATATCGTTATTCATTAATTATTTAGGATATTTTGAGTTTGAGCTTTAATTTTTTCATCTAAATGGATTTGTGGTAAATGATACCAAGTTGAAAAAAATTTAATAAACTTATTTTTTCCTGGTGTTATACTTCTACATAATTTTAATTTATATTCTATGATAATTTTTATAATGAATTTGAATATCTATTGATGTATTTTCACTTACTTATGTGGATTTACAGTTGATCCACAAAATCTACTCATTGAATAATTCTCACTTCATCTTTATAACATTATCAAGGGTTTACATCAAAATAATATTTTGTATGATATTGTCTACAACTACATTTCCAATAGTAGAAACTATTTGAATATTGTCTAATAAACCCTTTTATTTTCGTATTCTAAGGTTATTCATGGCCATTATTAGGTATTTATACCATTTTCCACTGTTTTGTAATAAATATATTTTAGAAAATGTTTTCAATAAATCCTGACATCATTTATCCATTTAGTTAGAGAATCAATTTTCTTATTAAAGAATCTTGTTTTTTAAAAATAAATTCAAAAATGTTTTTAACAAATATAAATTTATTTAATAAAAACATATTCACCATTTTTTTATTATATCTATGTTTTCAAATGAATCTTTTTGTCACATTCCAAATAAGGAATTTTTCTAAAATTATTCAATGAAAAAAGAATTTTCATTGTACATCAAATGTGATGTACAAATTTACCCACTGTTATTTCATTGTATATGTCACGACCCGCCCTCGGGGTCCGTGTCGTGACTACCCCAAGCCCGCCTTCCATAGGCCAGGGGCTGGCGACTAGCACCAAGGCGTAAATCCCGGTAAAAAATGGGAAGGCATTGCCTTTGTAAAGAAAACAAACACCACAGAGTAAACAAGCGGAAAGTAAACACTAAGCAAGAGCAGAGTACAACTGAAAGTGCGGAAAAGTAAATGGGCCAGTATACAAAGCCAAACTGAAAGTAAAGTACAACTCGAAAGGGAAAACAGCAACTGAAAGGTAAAAGCCGCTACACCGAGCTGTCCACTGGAAATCCCACCTGAAGGGTGGGTACAGATAGCTCCACTGCTCCACGGGTCCCGCCGTCCGCTCCGAGCACGTCCCGCCCAGTGGTCCACCTCCGGGTACTGTCCCGCTCTGCAAGCCTCAGCTAAGGTCAAGGTTTTTCGTCGTCTGAAACCAACACAACGTAGTGCGGGAAAAGCCCGTGCAGGGGTGAGTATAAGCTACTCAGTAGGGACCCCGAGAGCCCTGAAGGTCTCTCAAATCCACAAAGGATAAACCACGAAGAAAGGTACAATCACGAAGTAACAACCGACACTGCTTAGGTATATGCCCATACATATACCTAAGTCATCAATTTCAAATACGCTCCAACCTCCGAGCCCAAGTACAACTCAGTCCACACAGGAAAGTAAACGTATTCCACACAGAAAAGCAAAACGTAATCCACACAGGATAGCACAACACAATCCACACAGGAAAGCAAAATGTAATCCACACAGGATTGCACAACACAATCCACACAGGAAAGCAATAGGTTTCAGCTCACACATGTATACTTCTTCAAAAGACGATAAAGATGATCACTGATCCATCTAAGTCGTCGGACCCACAAAGGATCGATAGGTAACTAACCCCCGCAATGACCCACACAGGATCGGGCCCACACAGGACCTGTAGGCGCTGGCTCACACAGAACCGCTGAGCGCGAACCCACACAGGATCGGACCCACACAGGATCGGGCCCACACAGGACCTGTAGCACTGATCCACGTAGGATCGCTGAGTGCTGAAGTCGTCGTCGTCGAATCCACACAGGATCGGGCCCACACAGGACCTGTAGCACTGATCCACGTAGGATCGCTGAGTGCTGTAGTCGTCGTCGTCATCGAATACACACAGGATCTCTGTACTGTCGTCGTCGCAGTAACAGTAGCAGTAGTAGCAGCCAGCACTAGGGTTCCCGCACACAGCAAGCTCGTTCGGAGGGTCCGCTCCACGAGCCGAGAGGCTGATACATCAACTATCACGAAGACCAGAGTTGATGTATCCAAAAGTTCCGTATCGTCAACAGGAACTCAACGCAACAGACGGCGCGTCGATCGGACGCCCGGTCTGAGAGTTATTGACATTTTCGTCCCCGGGGCCCGGTTGGTTTTTAAGGCAAAACCAACCCGACCGTACTCCACCTGCGTCCAAACCTCGGGCGGAGTATGCCAAAAGATCCGTCTCACTAAGAGGAACACAACACAGCTGACGGCACGTCAATCGGACGTTCGTAGCTCAAGATTTGAGCGTTTCCGCTCCGAAGGCCCGGTTTGTTTCGTGAATGATCCAACCCGGCCGAACTCAAAGTAATCCGAAACCTTGAGTGCGATATACCGAAACGACCGTCTCGATCCAAGGATCGCGTTGCCGCAGACGGTTCGTCAATCGGAGGTCCGTGGCTCAAGTTATGGCCAAACGAACGAATCTGGTTCGAAAGGGGGGTCCGGGTTCGGGCCGACCCGGCCCGACCCCCCCCCCCCTGGGTCGGCCCGAACCGGGGCGACCCGAACCGGGTCGAACCGACCCGGTCCGCTGGACCCGGCCCGGCCGGTGGCGGCGCGGGGGGGTGAAACCCCCCCCCCCCCCCTTTTCCGGATCTCGGCCGGCTTCTGCCGGCCGTTTCAATTGACCCACCGGACCTGTGGGTCCCGCCTTCTGACCGAACCGGCGGCCGGCGCGGCCGACCGCCTTCTTCATCCCCGCCGCGGCTCTTCCCTTCTCCGGCGACCAGCGCGGCCGGCCGCCCTGGCTGCTCCGCCGCGGCCGTAGGGCCGCGGCCTCCCTGAACTCCGGCGCCGGCGAGGCCGGCGCCCCTGGCTACTCCGCCGCGGCCAAAGGGCTGCGGCCTTCCATGATCTCCGGCGCCGGTGGCCCGGCTGGCCGCCGGTCGCCTCCTTATTCCACCGCGGCCCGCCTCCGGCCGCGGTCTCTTTCGTAAACAACGACGCGGTGCGTCGGCACCGCGTTTCTTCGTCGCAGCTCTCTCCGGCCATTAATTCTTTTGATCCTGCGCGGTTACAACGATATCGCACTGTCTCCGCTAAATTAACACAAAAGAATAGAAGGGGGAGGAGAATCGGCCGCGTTCGTGCAGTCCGGTCTCCTCCTGTTATAACGATATCAGTTGGCCAATCGTATAAACACATCAACGAATGTTTGAAAAATTTTTATTAAAAATTTGGAACTATGCCCAACGGATTTTCATTCATGCTCGAGGGAAAGAAAACACGTAATTTTAAAAGGACAAAACCCTACCTCGATAGTCACACGTTGACGTAGTCATGGAATATCGGTGTCGATTCCTTTGACGTCGGAGGAAGAGTCGTTGTCGATGGCGTTCGTCACGGAAAACCGTTGCAGAAGAGATGATGTGGAAGAAGAATTTCACGTCGCGGGTATGGCGTCGCGGAAGAACCGTATTCTTCGGCGAAGAAGTTCTTCGTTGAAGAATGGCATTCTTCGTGTTCTTCGTCGAGGTTGAAGAAGATGAAGAAACAAGAAGAACCTTCCCAACTCTCTCAAGGAGACCAAAACTATAAAATAAGACTCTATCTTATTTTATTAACACAACAACACACTAGAATTTCAAGAGGTTGAAATTCAAAACTCACACACAACTCACCTTATTTAAGTCTAAAGTTATAACTTAAGATATCATAACTTATGAGGGAGTTGAGGGGTTTTAGAGGATATGAAGAGGTGGGGTTCGTGTGGGCCCCACCACCCTCATAACCTCCCAAGGGAGGTTGGGTGGTTACCCAACTTCCAACAAGAGATATCACTTAGAGTAAAATAATAAAAATTGTAGTGTAATTACAAAGTAAACATCCAAAATTTTTATTATCAACACTCGCATGAACGCAACTCCAGAACAGGTGTTCCTAAGCGTTTACCGGCTCTACGGTTCCATCGGTTCCCTCGGAATTCGATTCCGGGCACCGGTTCAAAAGTTAGAAAATCCCGCTCGTTCGTTCACTGAACGTACCCGAGCCAAACTTTGTAAATTGATTCCGGGCACACCGGGCCTCAGAATCAGGTGTCGTCAGAAACCGCGCTCTTGTAAAATTCCATAGAAAATTAAGAAAAAATTTCCCTTGAATTTTACGGGTCTTTAAATTACCCCCACCTCAGGACTTTACGTCCCCTTAAAGATACATCAAAAACTAGGGAAACAAATGAGGGTACTGAGCACGCATCTGAGCCTCCCGCTCCCATGTGCTCTCCTAGAGATTCCCATGCTGCCATCTGATGCGCACAAGAGGAATATATCGCCACACAGGACCCGCTCCTGTCGATCCTCTATCTCCATCGGGACCTCCGTAAAAGTCGCCCCATCATCTACGTCAAGCTCCCCATGGTCAATGATGTGCGTCGGGTCGTGCACGTATCTCCTCAGCTGAAACACGTGGAAGACATCTTGCACCCGGTGCAACTGAGGTGGTAGAGCCAGGCGATAAGCCACCTCACCAACCCTGCTGAGGACCTGTAAGGGTCCGATGAAGCACGGAGATAACTTGCCGCCTCGGCCAAATCTCCGAATACCACGTCGAGGTGAGACCCGCAAGAAGACGTGGTCACCATCCTCGAACTCTAGTGGCCTCCGCCTCCTGTCAGCATATGAATTCTGCCGGCTCTGAGCTGTCCTCATCCGCTCCTGGATGACCTGGACCTTCTCTGTCGTGGCCTGGATCATCCCAGGTCCCACAAGAGCTGCAAGATAACTTCTTTGCCGATAAGAGAAATCTGGTCTCATCCCCTGGATGAACCACATTCTTTGCCTAAAATAGTCAATCCTAACATGGATGTTACTAATCCATACCAAGGATGACGTCGTAAGGCCTCGACGCTACTACTAAGAGATTCAACCATTATTCTCGCCTCCAAGGGTTGAGTCACACTGTCGGCATCAGTGTGTGGTAACTGGGTCTCCTCCAGTAGATATCTCACAAGTGACGGTCAAGTCAACAACCAAAACTGGAACCTCTTAGTAACATCACGAAAGAGGACAGGAACGAAAATATCACAAAGGTATGCGTCTTTTATTATTGCAGCTCATAATACAAGACCCTACACAAATGCAACAAGGAACCAGAAGTACAAAGGATGTATCCTCTAGTTCTGCTCCTGTCCATCGGCTCCCAGAGCTCCATGATCGAAGGCCTCAGCTTCCTGAAGTTTATCTCTCTCATGTTCACCTACTCCTTGTGGTCGGGTGGACCTCCTGGTGGTGGTGGTGGAAGAGCCTCAAAGCGTCGCCCACCACCGGCTGCTCGTCCAGCTCCTCTGCCTCGTCCGCCTCCTCCCTGCGGACCACCACGGTCGAACCTCTGCCTCTGCCTGGGAGGTTCTTCACTTAACTGTTGATCATCAGTATGGAGGGTCGGACAGTCACGAGCCATGTGTCCAATCCCGCCACAGGAGTAACACTGCCCACTCTCGGCACTCCTGGCTCTGACTCCACCCCAGCTTCCCCGTACAACTGAGCCTGAGTCGTGCAGTCGGCCACCGGTAGGTCTGGTCTGCCTGGAACCATGAGTCATCCGTCGGCTACCTATTGCCGAAGACTCCGCTATCTGCCGCCTTGCGATAGGTCTCACTGTGGACTCAGCCAGGAAATTCTCGATCAGGAGGGCTCGCTCCAGTACTCCTGTCTGAGTCGGTATGCTGAGGGAGATCAGCGATGCCCTGATCTCGTGTCTCAAACCCTGCTCGAAGGTCCGGGCCCGGAAGAATGGGTCCTGTACCATGTCGGTCGAGTAGCGCGAGAGATCGGAAAATCTCGCCGAGTACTGAGCGACCGTCATGCTGCCCTGCCGCAGCTGAAGAAGCTCCTGGATACGCACAGCACGAAGGGTGGATGGGACGAACTCCGAGCGAAAAAGGCTCTCAAAGTCCGTCCATAGAATAGATGCCTCATCGTGCACCTGGAGCATCAAGCTCCACCATCATCCTACTGCTGCGTGTAGTAGGCTCGCAGCGAGGATCACCATGAGGTCTGCTGGTGTCCTCACTAGCCTAAACACTCGTACCACTGCCTCCAGCCAGTCCTCTGCTGCCTGGGGATCCGTCTCCCCGCGAAACCTGGGTGGTCGCTGGCACTGAAACTCATGCAGTGCGCTGAGGCGACGTGCATCGTCAGCGGCTGGCGCTGGAAGCATCGGGGGCTCGGCGGGTAGTGCTACGGTCGGTCCCACTGCTGACAAAGGGCCCTGCACCGAGGCCTAGTCGCTTGGTGGGCTGTCGTCACGCTCGACTCTCGGAACCCTAGCTGGCTGCCGTCGTGGGGCCATCCTGAATAGGAAACAGGTGCGCCACGGTCAAACAGTATACCAGGTGAGCTGACACAAGGAAATCACAATGAAAACTTTGAAACATACACGTAATCAATGTTTTCGTGCATTAAGTCGGAAATCAGAAGTCAGGGTCCTGGTGTACGGATACGTCGACCGCCGCACCAACACTGGACTCCCTGGACTGATAACCACACTCAATACGCTGAACATTATTGCTTCACATAGAAAAGATCAGAGTTCGCGGTAGAACCGAAATCCTGTGATACCAATTTGTCACGACCCGCCCTCAGGGTCCGTGTTGTGACTACCCCAAGCCCACCTTCCATAGGCCAGGGGCTGGTGAATAGCACCAAGGCGTAAATCCCGGTAAAAAAATGGGAAGGCATTGCCTTTGTAAAGAAAACAAACACCACAGAGTAAGCAAGCGGAAAGTAAACACTAAGCAAAAGCAGAGTACAAGTGAAAGTGCGGAAAAGTAAATGGGCCAGTATAAAAACCCAAACTGAAAGTAAAGTACAACTCGAAAGGGAAAACAGCAACTGAAATGTAAAAGCCGCTACACCGAGCTGTCCACTGGAAATCCCACCTGAAGGGTGGGTACAGATAGCTCCACTGCTCCACGGGTCCCGCCGTCCGCTCCGAGCACGTCCCGCCCAGTGGTCCACCTCCGGGTACCGTCCCGCTCTGCAAGCCTCAGCTAAGGTCAACGCTGTCCGTCGTCTGCAACCAACACAACGTAGTGCGGGAAAAGCCCATGCAGGGGTGAGTATAAGCTACTCAGTAGGGACCCCGAGAGCCCTGAAGGTCTCTCAAATCCACAAAGGATAAACCTCGAAGAAAGGTACAATCACGAAGTAACAACCGACTCTGCTTAGGTATATGCCCATACATATAACTAAGTCATCAATTTCAAATACGCTCCAACCTCCGAGCCCAATTACAACTCAGTCCACACAGGAAAGTATAAGTATTCCACACAGGAAAGCAAAACGTAATCCACACAGGATAGCACAACACAATCCACACAGGAAAGAAAAACGTAATCCACACAGGATCGCACAACACAATCCACACAGGAAAGCAATAGGTTTCAGCTAACACATGTATACTTCTTCAAAAGACGATAAAGATGATCACTGATCCATCTATGTCGTCGGACCCGGGAAGGATCGATAGGTAACTAACCCCCGCAATGACCCACATACGATCGGGCCCACAGAGGACCTGTAGGCGCTGGCTCACACAGAACCGCTGAGCGCGAACCCACACAGGATCAGACCCACACAGGATCGGGCCCACACAGGACCTGTAGCACTGATCCACGTAGGATCGCTGAGTGCTGAAGTCGTCGTCGTCGAATCCACACAGGATCGGGCCCACACATGACCTGTAGCACTGATCCACGTAGGATCGCTAAGTGCTGTAGTCGTCGTCGTCGAATCCACACAGGATCTTTGTACTGTCGTCGTCGTAGTCACAGTAGCAGTAGTAGCAGCCAGCACTAGGGTTCCCCCACACAGCAAGCTCGTTCGGAGGGTCCGCTCCACGAGCCGAGAGGCAGATACATCAACTGTCACGAAGACCAGAGTTGATGTATCCAAAAGTTCCGAATCGTCAACAGGAACTCAACGCAACAGACGGCGCGTCGATCGGACGCCCGGTCTGAGAGTTATTGACATTTTCGTCCCCGGGGCCCGGTTGGTTTTTAAGGAAAAACCAACCCGACCGTACTCCACCTGCGTCCAAACCTCGGGCGGAGTATGCCAAAAGATCCGTCTCACTAAGAGGAACACAACACAGCTGACAGCACATCAATCGGACGTCCGTAGCTCAAGATATGAGTGTTTCCGCTCCGATGGCCCGGTTGGTTTCGTGAACGAACCAACCCGGCCGAACTCAAAGTAATCCTAAACCTTGAGTGCGATATACCGAAACGACCGTCTCGATCCAAGGATCGCGTTACCGCAGACGGTTCGTCAATCGGAGGTCCGTGGCTCATGTTATGGCCAAAAGACCGAATCTGGTTCGAAACGGGGGGTCTGGGTCCGGGCCGACCCGGCCCGACCCCCCCTGGGTCGGCCCGACCCGGGTCGACCCGACCCGGCCCGACCCCCCCCCCCCCCCCCCCCCGGGTCGCCCGACCCGGTCCGCTGGACCCGGCCCGGCCGGTGGCGGCGCGGCGGCGCGGCCCGGCAAGCGGCGGCGCGGTCCGGCCAGCGGCGGCGCGGCCAGCGTGCCGCGCATGTGCCGCACGCGGGGGGGTGAACCCCCCCCCCCCTTTTCCGGATCTCGGTCGGCTTTTGCCGGCCGTTTCAATTGACCCACTGGAACCGCGGGTCCCGCCTTCCGACCGAACCGGCGGCCGGCGCGGCCGACCGCCTTCTTCATCCCCGCCGCGGCTAGCGCCGCGGCTCTTCCCTTCTCTGGCGACCGGCGAGGCCGGCCGCCCTGGCTGCTCCGCCGCGGCCGTAGGGCCGCGGCCTCCCTGAACTCCGGCGCCGGCGAGGCCGGTGCCCCTGGCTACTCCGCCGCGGCCAAAGGGCCGCGGCCTTCCATGATCTCCGGCGCCGGCGGCCCGGCTGGCCGCCGGTCGCCTCCTTGTTCCGCCGCGGCCCGTCTCCGACCGCGGTCTGTTTCGTAAACAACGACGCGGTGGGTCGGCACCGCGTTTCTTCGTCGCAGCTCGCTCCGGCCATTAATTCTTTTGATCCTGCGCGGTTACAACGACATCGCGCTGTATCCGCTAAATTAACACGAAATAATAGAAGTGGGACGAGAATCGGCCGTGTTCGTGCGGTCCGGTCTCCTCCCGTTATAACGATATCAGTTGGCCAATCGTATAAACACATCAACGAACGTTTCACAAATTTTTATTAAAAATTTGGATCTATGCCCAACGGATTTTCTTTCATGCTCGAGGGAAAGAAAACACGTAATTTTAAAAGGACAAACCCCTACCTCGATAGTCGCACGTTGACGTAGTCGTGGAATATCGATGTCGATTCCTTTGACGTCGGAGAAAGAGTCGTTGTCAATGGCGTTTGTCGCGGAAAACTGTCGCGAAAGAGATGATGCGGAAGAAGAATTTCACGTCGCAGGTATGGCGTCGCGGAAGAACCGTATTCTTCGGCGAAGAAGTTCTTCGTTGAAGAACGGTGTTCTTCGTGTTCTTCGTCGAGGTTGAAGAAGATGAAGAAACAAGAAGAACCTTCCCAACTCTCTCAAGGAGACCAAAATTATAAAATAAGACTCTATCTTATTTTATTAACACAACAACACACTAGAATTTCAAGAGTTTGAAATTCAAAACTCACACACAACTCACCTTATTTAAGTCTAAAGTTATAACTTAAGATATCATAACTTATGAGGGAGTTGAGGGGTTTTATAGGATATGAAGAGGTGGGGTTCGTGTGGGCCCCACCACCCTCATAACCTCCCAAGGGAGGTTGGGTGGTTACCTAACTTCCAACAAGAGATATCACTTAGAGTAAAATAATAAAAATTGTAGTGTAATTACAAAGTAAACATCCACAATTTTTATTATCAACACTCGCATGAACGCAACTCCAGAACAGGTGTTCCTAAGCGTTTACCGGCGCTACGGTTCCATCGGTGCCCTCGGAATTCGATTCCGGGCACCGGTTCAAAAGTTAGAAAATCCCGCTCGTTCGTTCACTGAACGTACCCGAGCCAAACTTCGTAAATTGATTCCGGGCACACCGGGCCTCGGAATCAGGTGTCGTCAGAAACCGCGCTCTTGTAAAATTCCAAAGAAAATTAAGAAAAAATTTCCCTTGAATTTTACGGGTCTTTATAGTATACTCCTTTCCGATTTTAAAAGGTAAATTTTTTTATGTAAAATATTTTTAATATTTATTTGTAGGAAAAAATTTTTCAAATTTTTTTTAAAATAAAAATAATATTTTTTTAAAATATATTTTATAGAATTTCTTTTTGTCATTAATATCTACCCTTTATTTATATAAAACTTGGGATATATTGTATTGATATTATACATATTAATACTCATCTCGGTTTATGATTTATTTTTCCATGGATAAAATTCACATTCCATTCAATTATTCCGTTGTTAGTCCCCTTGAAATATTTAATTTCAAATGATCATTATAGAGTGAATTTATGCTAATTCTCCTTATCATTTATCATAGATATATTTATTTACAATACCATATAACATTTTACTAATAGTGTTTACTTTGAAAATTATATTATTATCTACGGAAATATTATGAAATGTGTATTCTTTATTAAATGAAGATATTTGATAAGTCATATTATTTATTAATTAAATTGATTATTTTATAGAATTAATTCTTTATAAATGAATATATGGGTGAGTCCTGGGCATTATATGTCCCCTATACATAGCGACATGTTATCTTTAGAAAAATAAGTTTCACAAATCAAACATGTTTCTACCTATATTTTTATACTATCTTGATAATGGATCTGGATAGTATAGTTTTTCATATGGATAAGAGATGATGTATAATAATTATGAATTGAACTCATTTTGATTTAGTTTTTATTTATAAATGATATTTTCAATCATCAGATCTATGGATTCATTTCATTCTCAGTGTATTATCTAAAGTTCATGTGATTCCAGTTATTTTCCTTTCCATAATATTTATGCTCTTCCTTCTCTGTTTAATGACTATATATAATGTTTCTTCATTTATTACAAAACCATAATTACTATTTTCATTGATTCATTATTTCATCCATTGTAAATTAAACGTAATGAGAATTTGAGCTCAACATTATTATGTTTCCTTTCACTAATAATCCAGGAACTATTATAAAATAATTATGAATGTATACAATATATGGAATAATGTTATCCACGAAAGAAAGAAATTATTTTTTAATTAATGTATTCATTTATAATGCAGGTCTCTTGTATTTATCTAGTTTAACAAGACAACTAAACTCTTTGGTCCTTTGGGATTTGACTCTTTGTAACCAGGATAATATAATTGTAGTATGAATCCTAGACCAAGATTTTTGGGGTCATGTCTCAACAATTTGTTCCATATCACTAACATACACATGGTTGGATCCTCTTACATCCTTTATAATTTGATCCACCATATTAAAACTCCATTCTTCATTAATTTTCAATATGTCCATGGGATGGTGCATACATTCTATAAAATCATGTATAATAGGCTTTACCACATGGGATGTAATAAATATTAGGGTATCATAACTACCACATCATCCAAAATGGTATCATTAGTCATTAGTTAATTAGATTTATTCATATTGGCTATACATGCATGATATTAAATGTTTAGGTATTTAGTGATTAACATATCTAATATGTAATAATTTTTAACTTTATTATGATGAAATCCAACAAACTAATGCTTCTATTGTATTCATTCAATGAAGAGATTCTTTAAATGCGATGTGAACCCTCTAATTTTCTGAACCATGATAAATTCATGCTAAGAAGAAAATTTCATTATGTTCCTGGTTCTCTCTTTTTCTTTATGAAGAAGATGTTGGAACACAATGATAGATAATGGGATTCAATAATTTTGAATGAGAATCTGAATTCTAATTTAATCCCCTCTATGTAAAGATATTTTCAGCAATTTATTTATTGAACACTTTCACATGTAATCTATAGGAAGAGTAAAATATAGTGTTTTTTACAATTAAAGTGTAATTTATTATGTTCTTAGTATTAGGTATGTTGAATATACTAAATATAGATTGAATATATATGGTGTTTTATACATTTAAAATATTATTATATAATCACTCTAAATATCATTAGTGATGTCTAATCCCTGATCTTCAATAGATCAAAATATTTTTCTATCATTTACGGATGAAAATGTGCATCTTAAGGAATTATGGATTATATTATCGAATATGATATAATGAAATGATTCTATTTGTCTTAGTTATAGCATAAAATTACATATAACATAAGTTATGACCTATAAAAATATAATAAATTTTTTATATTCTATATGATAGACTATTTTATATCTTAACTTATGATTGAACAATGGAGTTTTATAAAATAGAGAATCAGGCTGTAATGCGGATATATGCAATATTGTATAATATGATTGGAGATCTATTATATCCCTTGTCATAGATGATGATATCAACAATATTTTATTATTGATAATTCCCAATTACAAGTCATAAATTATTATTCAAGTAAAAAAGGTTTAAAAATTTAATATAGTAATTGAAATTATATTATTTTATAAAATGATTTGAAAATATAAGTGTTTAGAATTATAAATGATATTTTTAATTCCTAAATTAAATATGAAATGTTCATTATTTAATCATGTTTTAAAAAATAAATAAATATTAATTTATTTTTTCATTTCTTTATAATATATGTGTTCTTAAAATGTTGATTAAATATGAATATTATGTATTCATAATTTATGTGATAAATTAATTCTTATAAATTTTTAACCATTAATTATATTCTTGGTATAGAAACATAATATTTAAATTTTCATTTTCCTTTGCATAATGTTCTAATTAATGTTATATGCATGAATTTAGTAATTGAATATAGTTTAAACATATTATGTTTTGAAACTATTGTGAATTTGATTCACCCTTGAGGAAAGTATCCCTGTGTATAGGGGATTTTTTTTTCAGACATCCCACTTTCTTGGAATCTTATACCTTGTTCAAGAATCGTGGGGGTTGGATTTCTATAGCTCTATTTTTACTTATGTTAATATTATCAATCTCATATAATTATAATACTTTAGATGAAGATTTCATGTATTGTATGCACAAGATGAATTTGGATATGTGAAAATATGTTTGGAATTTATTATTGAGTCAGTAAAAAAATATGTATTAGGTAAATGGTTACAAATTAATATGATGTGAATATATTAATTTTGTAGATGTAATAGTAATTCCAAAACCAAATCATTAATATCTTGTATACAAAAAGGAATAAAACATTAGATAGGGTCGAAGGTGGCAATACTCCCTCTATATAGATGATGGAGAAATTCATGCTTGTCCCTACCCTCCCTATTGGGGAGGGACCTCCGAAATAATTCAAGAGAGTCGAGCCATCATTCATCCCCTTTTCTAACCCTTCTTTTTTTCCTCCTTTCCCAAAATCCTTCTTATTCACTAATGTCCCGGATCTAGTTGAGGAGTTCCCGAATATTCAATTGTAGACTTCAGAGTTATCAAAAACCTAAACTCTTATTAACCGCACCTTGGTGGCTCGGTTTAATCATAGGTGATCTTCGGTTGATTCATTCAACCGGTTCGTCTTATACTCATGAAACCTGCAGGAGAGGGTAAAGTTGGGCTTTCTGGATAGACACCACATTATGATATGATTTTAATCATAGGAGGACCTCATACTTGCCTAGTCGAGTGCCCCCATAGCTTCAATGAATACCGTTTATTATTATTTTTATGGTCCTTATTCTTCCATATGAATCACGACTCTCCTACTACTGTAGTTTGGGTGAGTTTTTTAATTTACCATCATCATTTCAAAACCATTCTTTCATTTGGATGATTGAAAATATCTTGGGTAGATTTCTCTGTTCTGATAGTCGAACTGAATAAATATGTCATCCCTTCAACCCGTGGGGTTTTTTGGAAACGGAAATTTCAAGGATTCCATTAGAGTATATTTATGTTATTGTCAGGGAAGAATATAGGTGCAACAGATTGTCTATCAAATTTGGGTGGACTTATGCTCTACCAAAAATTGGCTAGGTCATTTTACAGATAATTATTTATGAGGAGATCTTGTTCATATTAGGAAGGTGGGTAGAGTCCGTAGTATTCCTTCATTGGCCCGTGATGTGGTTGGCTCTCGGAAACAGTTAGCTAGGGGTTCAAAAGGTAGACGGTGGGGTGTCCACAAAAACTTGCAGAATGTGGTGGATGTGCCTCATTCATCATTGCCTGTGGAGGTTAAGAGATTTTTTTTCACCCAGTTATACCAAATGTGTATTATAGGCTATTTATGGTGAGACTTTAGGGGAAAAGTAATTGGAATCATGGGTTAATCAGAGGGTATTAGAGGTTTTTTATTATATGAATTTGTATCTTGGAGGTCCTTCATGTTGTAAGGAGTTGATTCCTTTTGAGAATGTAAGAGTGGGGGCTAGTTTGGTTCAAGCTGATCCTATTCATGATGAAAGGCATTCAGGTGGGGGTTTAACTACTATAGAATATAAGGAATGTTGAGAGGTGGAGGTGGAGGTTGATTATAATATGGAGGTGTTGAGGTTGGGTAAGGATGTTTCAGGTATGTGCAGGAAGGAACTGGGTTGTCACGTTTGAGCTGGGCAGCCGGGTGGTGCTATTTCAAGGACCCTCAATACAATTAAGCTAAGAAATAGTTTTGAAGTAATTTTGGAGGTACTTTTGTGATGTGATCTTCATATTCCGATCGATGTAGATGGGTAACATTCATTAGAAACCCATAGAACATCTCATACCATCTTGGTCGGTGAAGATGCATGTCTGAGGAGAAACAAAAGATATATGATGAGGAAAATTAGGAAATATTACTCTTCTATACCTCCTCTATTGGAGAAACTATCCACAAAAAATCTAAATTCCATGAAAAAAAATTAGAGGTTGTGGATAATCAGACTATGAAATTATTGCTAAGATATGGTGAAGAGGTGGTCAACTAGGTGTTGTTGTTGAATGCGTCTGAAGAGGAGGCATCAATGATTATGGTGTGGTCATTAAATGTGTCACTCAAAGAGGAAAAATACTCATGGGTTGAAAAAAATTACCTAATTCTTGTGGGGGGATTCAATAATGGGAAAATCATCCTAGAGGAGTACATATAGAAATGGGATCAGCTGGCTTCTAAACTATAAAATCAGATGTCAATTGTCCCAAGCATCCAGATAACCTATTTTCTTGGATGTTTTTTCGGGAATTTGTTTTTGATAATCTAAAATTATCATTAAATGATTTTTATTAAATGGTTGTAAGATGTTGATTAATTGGGAATCATGTTGGAGCTGGTTCTGTGGGATTTTAGAGAATATTTTGTTTTATTTTGAAGGTATCTTGCTGGTGTTCAACCAACATTCTAGAGGGACCTACTCCAGATGGGGAGCGATGCATAATCCTTCACCAATGTAAGCCATTTTCAATTGATTGATTGAGAGGGTATGGTTATGCCATCAGTTTTGGGATCTTGCATTCATTATTAGGACAACTTGCTGAGTGTTTAGGCGATGGTGAGGGTTTTCATCTCTTCATATTGTCTGGGGAGGGATGGTCCATTTAATTTGGTTTTGTGTTTTATGTTTTCATGATTTTTTAATTTGGATCCACGGTTTCTCACTTTTCCTAAAAAGTGTTTTGGATATAATAAAAATATAATTTACAGTCAAATTTTACATATGATGAAATTGTAAGGAATTTAACATGCATATTATGCAGGTTTAATTTAAAAAACATTTAAATGGAAACCCCTTAAACAAAAATGAATAAGATTCAATCAATAGAAGAAAATGTCAGGATATCAATCATCTAGTCTGGTATGTTCTTCCATGGTTTGGTTTCCATGAATTATCTTGTCTACAAAATTATGGAAACAACTTTGCAAATATATTAGTTAATCAAATATCTTTGAGGACTTAAGGGGACACATAGCTTGGAATCCCAGAGAGTTAGGATACTAATGGAATAAATTTGATATTATAGGTATTTGAAAAATTTGTAAAAGGGTTTTCCCCTTAACTATTTAAGAATCACAACTATTTTTTGTTGGTATGTTTCCCTAACTAACTATCTATTTGGTGAGATGAATTCCAAATAAGACTCATTACATAGTGACATGTGGATCATGGATCACAAAATAGATAAAATATATTGGTTATTCATTTTATTAGGAGTAATTTCATTAAAACATGCATTATAATAATCAGTTTGATATCTCTTATATGTATGACCTGTAATATATATTTTGGTATCAAATGTTGATAAGTGTTTACAAAGATAATAATTCTTAGAATCTAAATTTTAATGTTATTGTGATAATTTTCACTAACATTGAATAATGGGTATTGGGTACAAAGTGTTCATCACACTTATGTTATGACAAATAAAGGCTTAGAGATAAAAATTAATTGAAGAATGAAAATGGGAATATTTATGTTGCAAATGAAGAAATAGTTTCCCTATTAAGAGTAGGCATGCATGACCTATGAATAACTAGTGGTTATTTTTATAATTTCATATCTTTTTTATTAGTCCTTCCATTAAAATAAATTTGATTTATGTTTTTTTATAAATTTATGTTTTTTCATTAATTTTCAGGAACAAGAGTTGTTTTATAGATTAGAATTGAATGTTTTATGGGATTGGGAATATGGTAAATTGTTTTTATATTCTATATATGTATTACCCTATCTATAAAATTCAAAATAATAATTTCATTGTTTTTCATAAACCTACTAAACATTAAAATTATCTCCTTGGACACAAAAATAATTGATAAAAACCCAAATACTCCATAGATATTGATTTTTTTATTCTTCTTATTATGAATCATTTGATACATGTGAATATTTTTTATTAGGAAATGTGATCAAATTATATTTTATTAGAATTTGTAAAATACCTAGTCCTCTCTTGGATCTCATACATAGTATTGAATATGGTCCAATGAGCACTCAATAAAGTGGTGTGTTTAGGTACTACATTACATTTATTGATTACTTTAGTCAGAATGGTTAAGTGTTTTTTATGCGAAAAAATTATATGTCTTTTGAAAAGATCAAAGAGTGGAATAATGGTGTAAAAAATCAACTAGGAACTAGTAATAAGATTATTCAATCAGATTGTGGTGGTGAATAATTTAGTCAGTAATTCACAGAAAATTTGAGATATTATGTACTTTGAAACTCACACATCTCAGAACACCATAGTGGAATGGTGCATGTGATATTAGGAATCATACAGAATTGAAAAATTTTCAATCGAAGATAAGTCAATGTGACCTTCAAATTTTGTTATGGGTTATACTATAAAGGATATCTTATTTTTACTTATTGCCATTCCATATAAATAAATCATAAATACTCCATATGAGATACATATTAGAAAATATACCAAAATATATTTTATAAATATTTGGTGTTTTGAAGTATTCATATTAACATTTCATTTTGATAAACATGACCCTAAGTATCACAAGTTTGTATTTTTCAGTTGTCATAAAGAAACTATGGGATAGTTATTTTATAATATATATGATCACAAGTGTTTGAGGATATATTTTCTATATTCCTTGAGAAGGAATAAATTAATTTTTGATTCAATGTGAAAAATGTTGAACTTAAATAAGTTTATGACTACTAAAAATTAAATTATCATAATAAGGACGTTGAGAATGTTATATAAAGAGTTATAGAAGAATAATTAACTCAAGTCACACAATAACATTAATGATATGATATTATTCATTAGGAGCCTGGTGATATGTATATCTTTTGAAAATGATAATTTAATAATGTTCATATAATATTGTAACATCCTAGGTAAATAAAGAATAATAAATTTTCATATTTATTAATATTTATGAATTAAATATTAATTATACTTTAAAGGGGTTTCTATGTTCGATAGCGTACCTGATACGCAATAAAGAGTTTCATTGAAATCATGCGTTGCACACTAGTAATAAAATAATATTATTTTAAATGGTAGTTAACACAGAGCTGTTGTATTGGCGGGAATGGATATAAATAACTAAAATATGATTATATATGTTTTTTAAATGTTTTTACATGTATCTAATAAAAGTTAAAGACTTAAAATATGGAAAGAATTCAATTTTAGGAATATATACCCTAACTTTCACTAAAGGTTCACTTATCGCATTTCGATGGAGAACCGTCATTAAATATATTTTTGTTCACTCTTATATATTCTATTGGACAAAATAAAAATCTTCTATAGAATCGGGACATCAAAAATCACTTTGTGTAAGTTTTTGGTATTTTTTTTGATAATGTTCATTTTTTTAATGAATAGTGTAAAATGATGTATTTTAATTCAAAACCTCTTTTTAATCTAATTTATTTATATGATTAGATTATATTTTTAATTGGTTTTAAAGTGAAATTAGAATATATTTTTACCTTTAAATCCAATAGTGGTTTTTGGAATTAATTTCACTTTGAAATCGAACTTAAACTAGTGTCATTCTTTTGATACTTATTGTTTCATAAAAACACGCTAATTGCAATGACAGCAGGAATTAATTATTAAATTAATTAATGAAACTTATATGTTTTTAATTTTGTAAAATGTACTTCATTTTTGAATTTGTAATATCAAATATATCTTAGGGTGATGTTTTGGTATTTTTCTGAAAAACTTCAGTTTTTGATGAATAGTGAAACCACTAAGTGGTACTTATAAAAACTGATTTTTGTTTAAATGAAATTTTAGCACCTCTTTGTTTTGAATTTCAAAAATCATAAATACATGGTTTTCATTAAGAAGTAAAATGTGGTTCAATGGGATTAAAATAATTTTTTGGTGAATAGTAACTTTTATGTTTTTAATCGTTATTAGAGGTAAATAGTTTAGTTTAAGGAAAAATAATGTTTTAATAATATGGAATGACCTAGACACATGTCCTACCCTTATTGGATATGTCATGGCCGACCAATAAAATCCTTGTGTAAACATGGGGACCCCATGGAGCCACATTGGAAGGAAAATAACATTAATGTCTTTTTATTTAATGTTAAAGTAAAAATGTCACAAACATGAGATGTTTTACTAAACCAATTTTTAAATGGGGTTATACAAGCCATATTTTTTACTATAAATATTAATTAGAAATATAAAAATATTTTCTACATCTTGATATTTTTTTTATAATTTTTCAACATTAGATAAATTAAATTATTTATGGCACCATGATGATGCAGTGATTACCTCATTATTTAACGATTTAAATAAAATGAAATGATAATGTAAAATATAAGACCTACACTTTTCAAAAACCTATTGGTTGGGTATAGTTCGACCCCTTATCACCTTATCCTAGAATTATATAAATGTGGGACCTTTTAAATCGGAAACTCATTTTCAAATAAAGTAACATTTCTTTACTTTCCAATAGTGCCCATCCCCTCCTCTTATAAAAGGCCCCCACCTCTACAACCTTACCCACACTTCCAAAGACTTTTTCATGGACAACCCCTGCCCATTTTGTCTCTCCACATCCCTATCTAACTTCTAGAAGCCTCACGTTGGGCAGAAGGCTTCCCAAGGAAGCCATTGAGCTCAAATCTATGAGAGTTACTCGATTTTAAGGTAATGTCTACACTTGTGTCCTTTTGTTTTATTTTGCTTCTCCAACCCCCTAAACTCTTTTTATTCATTTATTTTGTTACAACTCCAGTATCTTCAATATACAAGGATGTTTTTATAATAAGATTTCGATCTGAACTTACACACACCTACATCCAATGGTTAAAGAACATACTATTTCCGTTGATGGCGAATTTCTACCTCACGAAACGATGATTGTTCAATATTCTCCCAACACCTTCAATGGTAGCCATTAATATATCACTATATTTATATATGATATATAATATGTTTATGTCTTCCTTAGGATTGTGTATTTTTCATTTATGGAACACCTTCATGACTTCCATTATGGATATACGCGGTATCTTCATTTTAGGAAATGCGGACTACCGCACCCTCAAAGTGATTTGATTCGTTAATGCCATATGTGGGACGTATAAAGGCTGGATTTAAAGTTATTATATATGATTTATGTTAAATATAAATGATGAATATAAATCTGGAATTAAAATATACATACCTCTCATTTAGTTTTAATTCCATTAATATGACAAAGAAATGAAAGTAGCGTCCATGCGTACGTACGGCTTACCGTCACCATGAACGGTGCATTTCATTTAGTACCTATAAATTATTATTTAATGTTATAAATACATGTATATTCTGGATATATAGGATATCCAAATCATGAATATCATTCTGGATATAATGAACCATTGACCACACGAACAACATGTAATTGAAAGAAGTTCACTTTTGACTCAAGTACCAAATATCGACAAACGACCGTTATCAACTTAAATGAATAAATAATGTTCATAACATGGAAATAAGTGATATAAAAGGAATAATGAACATGAAAATGGTTCTTAATCAAGTATAAATTAACTCAAGATTATTATTCAGCATGTTAAAGAATGATCGAGTGAAGTCAGACTCGAGGTAAGGGACTTCATCTCAATCTCCTTTCATTGAGGCATATTTCATTTTATACACAACTATATATTATATAGTGTATAAACCCCATTCAATTTTACTTTTATACAAAAGGAATCTTTTTCTACGAATCTTTTTACTAATCGACAAAAAGGAATGTTTCGTTTAACGTACGCGGTGACAACGACCTTTTCTGCCACCACGAGTATTATTTGGTCTTTGGCTTCCTCAACAAGTCGTTATGTTTTTAAAATGAAATAAATACCATACACTCTTTTATGTATTGTGGTATTGAAAATGGATTTTATAATGGATTTTTATGTCAATATATTTATGTGATATATTGTGATCAATGTGTGGAAATTTTTTCATTCCATTATATTTGTTTTATGTTTTGTGAATTAATATTGGTACTTGGACATTTGACGGGTGGTTATCTGATAAACAATATGATGGGTGGTGCCGTGAAAACTAGGATGGGTGGTTATGTTATAACCTTCAATTCATTGGGTATGGAAGTCGGCCGTATGGCTATTCCATTAAGTGATATGTGTGGAAGTCGACCGTATGGTTATTCCATTTAAGTATGTTTATGTCCCAAGATACCTTTATATGTTATGTGACCTTTATATGGGTTTTATGGTAATATTTTGGTTACAAAAGGGTATGTAATGATCTATTATTCAGTGAAGAGTTTTTACTACTTCATAAAGGTGAAAAGTATTAGATTGATAAAGTATGCATGGTTTACTTGTTCTTTTGATAAACTGATAGTTTTCATTCTTTGTGTATCCCTTACTGAGGTTTTTATGCTCACCCCACGTTTTTTTGAAATGTTTTTCACAGGACATAATGTGGAATAGGGTCAAGGATGGGATCAAGGGAAAGTCATGCTATATAAAACATGGAATTAGAAATGATTCTTTTTAAGAGTTTTTTATTCTATGGTAACATATTAGACGTGTCTACTTTGTAATCTTTTGAGATGTAATAGTTATGTTATAATTCTCTGAAAATATAAACATGAAAAGATCCTCAATATGAATTATTCATTTAATTCAATATTAGGTAAGGTTTAAGGTCTGGGCCTTATAGTTGGTATCAAAGGTCTGTTTAGACAACTTTAGGAGATAGAAAATTGTAAAATTATAAGTTAATTTATGGTATGACTGAAATGATATAGCATTTAAAGATTACCATGTTGTTTCACCTAATATATTATTCTGTTCAGAATGGTTTTCCGTACAGGAAACAAAGCAGCTATGTTGGGACGACATCAGGAGGAAGACAACCTTCCAAATCAGCAACCTGAGATGGTCGGAATCGGAACTGAACATTTTGTTGCATTGATGGCACAGTTGACTCAGGCTATAAATGGTGGTGGTATCCATGCACGAGATCAGTCAGATCAATAGCAGAGGAACATGTTAGTGGTGGAACATTTCATGAGGCAACATCTCTCATCATTCAAAGGATCATCTGACCCTATGCAAGCTGAAGGGTGGATTAAAGCACTTGATAAGATTTTTGATGTCATGGGGTGTTCAGAACATCAAAAGTTTAGTCTTGCTGTTTACTGTTTTGAAGGTGAAGCTGATCAGTGGTGGTTGATGGTGAAAAATATCAGGGATAGTGATGAGATTGATGATCTTCACTGGGAAGAATTCTAAAGTATGTTTCTTGAGAAATATTTCCTAAGGTGGTTTGTCTTAGGATGGAAAAACAGTTCCTAGAATTCAGGCAGGAGGATGACTCAGTGGCTGCTTATGAAGCAAAGTTCACTCGATTGGCAAGGTATGCTCCAAACTTTATACAAGATCTTGATAGTAAAATAAAATTTTTTTTACTCAGGGTTAAAGACAATTTATCGAAGGGATTTATCTTCTCGTGAGTTAAAAAGTTATGAAAAACTTGTTCGATGTGCGGAGAAGGTGGAAATGGAATTTGCCGACGATCAGGTGTTCTTTGACAAACGACAGAATAAGAGGTCCAGTTGGCAGGGAAATGGGAAGAATTCATCAAATAAGCAAGGAGGTAAGAAAAGAAAATATCCATCCGGTGAGAAGTGTGGTAAAATGAATCCTGGAGAGTGTTTATCCAAGTCTGAAATGTTCTTTCGGTGTGGTAAGTCAGTTCATATTGCTCGTAACTATAAAAAAGATGATCAAGCAGGCAATGAAAATTCAGTGGTAAGATGTTTTATGTGTAATGAAATGGGTCATTATGCAAATGAGTGTCTAATGAAGAACTCAATTGAGAGAAAGAATCCAGACTACAAGCTTAAAGGGGTAGTGAAATCCTCTGCAACTACTTTAGCAGATGTTGGGCCATCGAATGAAGTAGTATGAGGTACACTGTTTGTTTTTTCAGATTATTCCAATGTGTTGTTTGATTCAGGGTCTACACATTCATTCATTAGTGAGAAGTTTTATAGTAAATTTAAAATTCCATCTCAAGATATGAATCCTGGACTTATGGTAAAAACACTAGGAGGGAACATTGAGACAAAAAGGAATTATTAGACCATCCTATCCTTGTGTGTGGAATGAATCTACCAGCAAACGTTATTGTTTTCCCTCTAGTAGAGTTTGACGTTATTTTGGGCATGGATTGGATTTCTGTTTATCATGCTAAGATTGACTGTAGAGCTAAAATGGTTTCTTTTCAGAATGATTTCTAGTTTCTGTATAAGAATGAACCCTTGATTTTGATAACATATCAGAAAGTTGAGAAACTAGTAAAATATGGAAATGAATGTTACCTTGCACATATTGTTGAAAATAATGTAAATCTTTAGATTAATGATGTGGAAGTGGTAAATGAGTATCTTGATGTTTTTCCTGATGAGTTGCCTGGCTTTATTCATGATCGGGAAGTTGAATTTACTATTGACTTAGTTTCTGATTCTAAACCAATTTCAAAACCCCCTTATTGAATGGCTCAAGTAGAACTTTTAGAGTTAAATAAGCAATTGCAGGAGTTATTAGATAAAGGTTTCATTCGACCTAGCACGTCACCATGGGGTGATCTTGTCTTGTTTGTTAAAAAGAAAGATGACTCAATGAGACTTTGCATTTATTATAGAGCCTTAAATAACATTACTGTTAAGAACAAGTATCCTTTGCCCCATATCGATGATTTGTTTGATCATCACCAGGGAGCTCAGTATTTTTCTAAGATTGACTTGAGTTCGGGGTACAATCAGTTGAAAGTAAAAGAAGAAGACGTTCCGAAGACTGCGTTCTGTACTAGATATGGCCATTATGAATTTGTAGTTATGACTTTTGGGTTATCAAATGCACCTGTTGTATTCATGGACCTTATGTATAAAATTTTCCATGAGTTCTTGGATAACTTTGTGGTTGTTTTCATTGATGATATTTCGGTGTTTTCTAAAACTAAAGAGGAGTATGAAAGTCATTTAAGGGTTATCTTGCAAACCTTAAAAGAAAAGAGACTATATGGAAAATTCAGCAAGTGTGAGTTTTGGTTACAAAAAATATCTTTCCTGGGTCACATTGTTTGAAAAAATGGCATAACTGTTGATCCTTCTAAAACAAAAGTTGTTGAATAATGGCTAAGACCCACAAATTTAACAGATATCCGTAGATTCTTTGGTTTGGCAGGTTACTAACGAAGGTTTGTAGAAAAATTTTCACGGTTATCTAGTCAAATGACTAAGCTAACTCGGAAGGGTGTTAAGTTTATCTAGACAAAAGAATGTGATGATTGTTTTCAGGAGTTGAAAATATGATTGGTGAATGCTCCAATTTTGGAACTTCCTTCCATGAATGGTGAGTTTGATATCTACAGTGATGCTTCGTTGAAGGTATTTGGTTGTGTCCTTATGCATAATGATCAGTTAATTGCATATGATTCACGTCAGTTGAAAACTCATGAGGTAAATTACCCTACACATGACATGGAATTAGCTGTTGTTGTTTTAGCTCTAAAAAGATTGAGGCATCATTTGTTGGAGTAAAGTGTGAAAAATATACTGATCACAAAAGTTTAAAGTATATATTCACTAAGAAATAATTGAACATGAGACATAGGAGATGGCTGGAATTATTCAAGGATTATGATTGTACAATTCATTACCATCCGAGAAAAGAAAATAAAGTGGTCTATGCTTTGAGTCAAAAATTTATTGCTTCATTAACCCTGATATGTTTGGAACGAGATCCTTTGGTTTTTGATTTGATAAACTTTGGCATGGATGATTTTTGTGCAGGAATATCTTATGTTTTTTTTCAGGTATCAGTGAAATCTTCTCTGTCAGACAGAATCAAGCAAGCATAGAAGCAAGATAGTGAATTGCAAAAAAAGGTAGAGGTGGTTCAGAAGGGTAAGTTTCCTGAATTCAACATTGATAATGATTGTTTTTTGTGGTTTTGGAAGAGATTTTGTCTGCCTTGTGATTCACATTTGAAGGGTAAGTTGTTATGTGAGGGTCATAGTTCCCCGTTTTCAGTTCATCCTGGAAGTGCTATGATTTACAAAGATCTGCGGGAGTGTTACTGGTGGGATGGAATGAAAAGAGATATTGCTGATTTTACTGTAAAATTTTTGACTTGTCAGTAGGTTAAAGCAGAGCGGTAGTTACCGAACGGGATGCTTCATCCTTTAATGGTGCTAGAGTGGAAATGGGAAAATGTATCCATGGACTTTGTTGTGGGATTACTGAGGACATCTCTAGGTAATAATGCAATCTGGGTTATTGATGATCGCTTGACTAAATGTGCTCATTTATTTCGTATTCGAGATAAATTCTCTCTAGATCAACTTTCTCGACTGAATCTTAAAGAGATAGTCAGGTTTCATGGAGTTCCCCTCTCTATGGTATCTGAGTGTGATCCCAGGTTTACTTCTAACTTTTGGAAAGGCTTTCAGAAGTCATTGGGTACTGAATTAAATTTTAGCTTTTCAACCACAATCAAATGGACAGTCAGAATGAACAATTCAGACCTTAGTGTATATGCTACAAGCTTGCTCTATGGATTATCAGGGAAGTTGGGACCAACATCTTTCTTTGTTGGTGTTTTCTTATAAAAACAGTTTTCATTCCATTATACAGATGGCATCGTTTGAGGCATTATATGGGAAGTGGTGTCGAAGACCAGCTTTTTGGGATGAAGTGGGTGAAAGGAAGCTGATGGGACCAGAATTGGTATAAGAGATGGCAGAAAAAAGTTCTGTTGATTCAAAAACACATGAGAATAGCTCAGAGCAGACATAAAAGTTATGCGGATAACCGGAGGAAGGATCTATCTTTTGAGGTAGGTGATCATGTTTTTCTTAAGGTTTCTCCATGGAAATGTGTGATGCGATTTGGTAAGAAAGAAAAGCTGAGTCCAAGGTTCATTAGGCCATATAAAATTCTGGAGAGATTTGGATCAGTTGCATACAGAGTGGCATTACCTCTGAGTTTATCCCAAGTACACAATGTTTTTCATGTTTCGATGTTGAGAAAGTATATGCCAGATCCATCTCATGTTTTGAGCCCAGAGGTAGTTCAGTTGGAAGAAAATATCTCTTATGAAGAACATCCAGTCCAGATTCTTGACCGAAGAGAGCAACTGTTGTGAAATAAGGTGATTCACCAGGTAAAGGTTTTGTGGAAAAACAATATGGTTGAAGAGGCAACGTGGGAATCTGAAAATGCTATGAGGGATAGATACCCCCACTTATTTTGATAAGTGAATAAAATTGGGAGGACGCAATTTCCAAAAGGGGGGGAGGATGTAAAATCCTGGTAAATAAAGAATAATAAATTTTCATATTTATTAATATTTACGAATTAAATATTAATTTAACTTTAAATGGGTAGCTATGTTCGATATCGTACCTGATACACAACAAAGAGTTTCATTGAAATCTTATGTTGCACACTAGTAATAAAATAATATTATTTTAAATGGTAGTTAACACATAGCTGTTGTATTGGATGTAATGGATATCAATAAATAATATATGATTATATATGTTTTTTAAATGTTATTACATTTATCTAATAAAATATAAAGGCTTAAAATAAGGAAAAATTCAATTTTAGGCATATATACCCTAATTTTCACTAAAGGATCACTTATCGCCTTTTGATGGAGAACCATCATTAAATATAGTCTTTTTCAATCATATACATTCTATTGGACAAAATAAAACTCTTCTTTAGAATCGGGACATAAAAATTTACTTTGTGTAAATGTATTGTATTTTTCCGATAAAGTTCAATTTTTTTAATGAATAGTGTAAAATGTTGTATTTTAATTCAAAACCTATTTTTAATATAATTTATTTATATGATTAGATTATATTTTTAATTTATTTTAAAGTTAAATTAGAATATATTTTTACCATTAAATCCAATAGTGGATGTTGGAATTTATTTCACTTTGAAATCGGACTTAATCTAGTGTCAATCTTTTTATACTTATTGTTTTATAAAAACACGCTATTTGCTCTGACATTGGGAATTAATTATTAAATTAATTAATGAAACATATATGTTTTGAATTTTGTAAAATGGACCTCATTTTTCAATTTGGAATATCAAATATAGCTTAGGGTGAATTTTTGGTATTTTTCTGAAAAACTTCAATTTTTTATGAATAGTGAAACCACTAAGTGGTACTTATAAAAACTGATTTTTCATTTAAATGAAATTTTACCACCTCTGTGTTTTGAATTTCAAAAATCCTACATACATGGTTGTCATTAATAAGTAAAATGTGGTTCAATGGGATTAAAATAATTTTTTGGTGAATAGTAACTTTTAAGTTTTTAATCGCGATTAGTGGTAATTAGTGTGGTTTAAGGTAAAACTAATGTTTTAATTATATGGAATGACCTAGTAACATGTCCTACCCTTATTATATATTTCATGGCCGACCAAGACAATCCATTTTTCAACTTGGGGACCCATGGAGAAACTTTGGAAGAAAAATAAAATTAATATCTTTTTATTTAATGTTAAAGTCAAAATGTCACGAACATGAGTTGTTTTACTAAAACAATTTTTAAATTGGGTTATTCAAGTCATATTTTTGACAATAAATATTTATTAGAAATATAAAAAGATTTCCTACATCATTAAATTTTTTTTATAATTTTTAGACATTAAATAAATTAAATTATATATGGCACCATGATGAGGGAGTGATTACCTCATTATTTAACAATTTAAATAAAATGAAATGATAATGTAAATTCTAAGACCTACACTTGTCAAAAACTTATTAATTGGGTATATTTTTAACCATTATCACCTTATACTAGAATTATTTCAATGTGGGACCTTTTAAATCCGAAAATCATTTTAAAATAAAGAAACATTTCATTACATTCCAACGGTGCCCCTCCTCTCCTCTTATAAATGGCCCCCACATCTACCACCTTATCCACACTTCCAAAGCCTTTGGCTCGGCCAAACCCTGCCCATTTTGTCTCTCCACATCCCTCTATAACTCTTAGAAGCCTCACTTTGGGCATAAGTCTTCCCAAGGAAGCCTTTGATCTCAAATCTATGAGAGTTACCCGATTTTAATGTAATGTTTTCACTTGTGTCCTTTTGTTTTATTTTTCTTCTCCAACCCCCTAAACTCTTTTTATTCATTTCATTTGTAACAACTCAAGTATCTTCAAAATACTAGGATGTTTTTATAAGACTATTTCGAGCTACACTTACACACACCTACATCTAATGGTTAAAGAACATACGGTTTCCGTGGATGGCGAATTTCTGCCTCACGAAACGATGATTGTTCAATATCCTTCCAACACCTTCAAAGGTGGCCATTAAGATGTCACTATATTTTTTATATGATATATAATATGTTTATGTCTTCCTTAAGCTTCTGTACTTTTCATTTATGGCACACCATCAGGGCTTCCATTATGGGTATACGCGATATCATCATTTTAGGAAGTGAGGACTACCACCCCCTCAAAGTGATTTGATTCGTTAATGCCATATGTGGGACGTATAAAGGATGGATTTAAAGTTATTATATATGATGTATGTTACATATAAATGTTTAATATAATTCTGGAATTAAAATATACATACCTCTCATATATTTTTAATACCATTAATATGACAAAGAAATGAAAGTAGCGTTCATGTGTACGTACGACTTACCGTCTCCATGAATAGTGCATTTCATTTCTTACCTCTAAATGATTATGTAATATTATAAATACATGTTTATTCTGGATATATATGATATATATTATATCCAAATCATGAATATCATTCTGGATATAATGAACCTTTGACCACACGAACAACATGTAATTGTAAGAAGTTCACTTTTGACTCAAGTACCAAATATCAACAAATGACCGTTATAAAATTAAATGACTACATAATGTTCATAACATTGTAATATGTGATATAAAAGTAATAATTAACTTGAAAAAGGTTCTTAATCAAGTATAAGTTAACTCAAGTTTATTATTCCGGACGTTAAAGAATGATCGAGTCAAGTCGGACCCGAGGTAAGGGACTTCGTCTCAATCTCCTTTCATTGAGGCATATTTCGTTTTATACAAAATTATATTTTATACGGTGTATAAACCCATTTGAATTTTACTTTTATACAAAGGAATATTTTTCTACGAATCGTTTTACTAAACAAAAAAAAAGGAATGTTTTGTTTCACACACGTGGTGACAATGACCTTTTCCGCCACCACGAGTATTATTTGGTCTTTGGCTTCCTCAACAATTCGTAATGTTTTTAAAATGAAATAAATACAATATACTCTTTTATGTATTTTTTTATTGAAAATTGTTTTTATAATGGATTTGTTATGTCAATATATTTATGTGATATATTGTGATAAAATTGTGGAAATGTTTTCTTTCCATTATATTTGTTTTATGTTTTATAATTTTATATTGGTACTTGGACATTTGATGGGTGGTTACGTGGTAAACCATAAGATGGGTGGTGCCATGAATACCAGGACGGGTGGTTACGTTATAACCTCCAATGCATTGGGTATAGAAATCGGCCGTATGGCTATTCCATTACGTGATATGTGTGGAAGTCGACCGTATGGTTATTCCATTTAAGTATGTTTATGTCCCAAGTTACCTCTATATGTTAGGTGATATTTATATGGGTTTTATGGTAATCATTTGGTTACAAAATGGTACGTAATGATATTTTATTCAGTGAAAAGTTTTTACTACTTCATAAAGGTTAAAAGTATTACTTTGATAAAGTATACATGGTTTACTTGTTGTTTTGATAAACTAATAGTTTTCATTCTTTGTGTATCCCTTACTGAGCTTTTTATGCTCACCCCAAGTTTTTTTGAAATGTTTTTCACATGACATAATGTGGAATAGGGTCAAGGATGGGATCAAGGGAAATTCATGCTATAAACAACATGGAACTATACATGTTTCTTTTTAAGAGTTTTTTATTATATTGAATCTTAGTATTAGTGTCTACATTTTAATCTTTTGAGATGTAATAGTTATGTTCTATTTCTCTAAAACTCTAATCCTGAAAAGATCCTAAATGTTAATTATTCATTTAATTCAGTATTTTGTAATGTTAATGGCTAGGGCCTTATAAATATGAACAAACTACTTACCATGAAGACATTGTGAGTTTAGATACTTATTATATGTTAAAAAATGGAATAAAAAATGGGATCCACCTACACTATCAATGTTTTGATGGTGGTGGATTCCCTATAAGGGGTGAGACCCCTAGAGATCATGTGGTTTCCCAATAATAAAACTAACATGGGTGGTAAATTTTCTACCTATAATTAATTCATAGTGGAATATGGTCATAAAAACATTCATATCATTAGCTATTAATAAACAATTTCAAAAATATTCATGATAAATTCCATTCAAATATTAATTTCCATATCATCCCATTTGGATTATGTGATATATCATATGAATGTAAAAACCACCATTTTAATGAGAATTTTATCAAGGATACATATATGATACATCTTGATTATTTTGAAGTGAAAAATTAGTTAAGTGTGGTAAGAAAGTTGAAAAGGTCCACGTATGGATTGAAGAAATATTCTTAGAGTTAGAATATCTAATTTGATGATTCAATGAATTCGTTTACTTTCATCTATAATGTTGATGTTTTCTGTGTATAGATTTTAATTACTAGGATTGTTTTATTATTTTAAAAATATATTTCGATAACATAATCTGTAAAAAATGGAATCATTGTGTTAAATTCATTAAATGTGTGGTTTAGAATGTTATTATATATAAAATATATGGGTGTTGTTGCCTATATACTATGTACGATGATATATAATGATAGATTTAAGAGGCTACCCAGACTGAGCTAGAAAAAATAAGTTAGAAATGTTCTAAACTGTTTCAGAATGGTGAATTATAAATAGGGGTATTTTCAAGTATTTCAGTGAATGAATCTAATGAATATTCATGATTTTTCAACAGAGTTATAAATATAGGATAGAATTTACTATGAATCTTCCATTGGATCTATCATGTATTCCATGCCATGTACTTGACCTGATTTGTCCAATGATATGATCATAACCAATAGATACCAATCAAATCCTTGTGAGTGTCAACATATTTTCATTATGAAGATTCTTATGTAATTGATATGAACTAAGGATATATAATTGTTTATTTTAGGAGAGTATAATCTCTTGGTAAAGGGTTACACTAATGGTAGTTTCCAATCAAACAATGAGGACATGAAATTTCAATTCAGTTTTTTGTTTTTATTATATGATAGATCTATATATTGGAAGATTTTAAAATAGGACATTGTAGAAGACTCAATTATAGAGGAAGAGTGCATTAGTACATCACATTATGTGAAAGTCATTATTAGATATAGAAGTTGAATTTTGAATGTGGGGTGGTTCAAAAAATTGGGTGGGGGGGGTTCATTGATGTTTTATTATAACAAAAAAGGGTCAATTTCTTAGGATAAGAAACCCTAGTGTCACCAACGCACCAAACACATCCATTTAATATGAAATCTCATATGATAGATCATTTTGAGGGTTGGTGTTAGGATATGTAATCTATAGATATAAATGTAAGATATTAATATATAAATCCATTATTATAGTTGTATTAATTGTAACACCCCAGGTAAATAAAGAATATGACATTTTCATATTTATCCATATTTGCGAATAAAATATTAATATAACTTTAAAGGGGATGCTATGCTCAATGGCGTACCCAATACGCAATAACGAGTTTCATTGGAATCTTATGTTGCACTCTAATAATAAAATAACATTATTTTAAATTTTAGTTAATGTCTAGCCGTTGTAATGGTGGGAATGAACAGAACTAACTAAAAAATGATTATATATTTTTGTCAAATATTTTTACTTTTATCCAATAAATGTTAGAGGCTAAAAATGTGAATGAATCCAATTTTAAGCACAAATATTCTAATATTATTTAAAAGGTCGTTTAACCGCCTTTTGATGGAGAGCCTCTATTAAATCCAAATTTGACAATTTTATGTGTTATATTTGACAAAATAAAATTCTTCTTTAGAATTGGGACATCAAAATTTACTTTGTGTAATTTCTTGGTATTTTTCCGATAAAGTTCATTTTTTTATGAATACTGAAAAATGTTGTATTTTAATTGAAAACCCCTTTTTAATATAATTTATTTATATTATTAGATTATATATTGAATTGGTATTAAAGTGAAATTAGAATATATTTTTACCATTTAATCCAATATTGGTAATTGGAATTAATTTCACTTTGAAATTGGACTTAAACTAGTGTCAATCTTTTAATAGTTATTGTTTCTTAAAAACACGCTATTTGTTTTGACAGTGGGAATTAATTATTAAATTAATTAATGCAACTTATATGTTTTCAATTTTTTAAAATAGACATAATTTTTAAATTCATAATATCATATATAGCTTAGGGTGAATGTTTGGTATTTTTCTAAAAAACTTCAATTTTTAATGAATAGTGAAACCACTAAGTGGTAGTTAAAGAAACTGATTTTTCGTTTAAATGAAACTTTGCCACTTATGTGATTTGATATTCAAAAATACAACATACATTTTTGTCATTAATAAGTAAAATTTGGTTCAATGAGATTAATATACTTTTTGTGAATAGTAATTTTTAAGTTTTATTAATCGCGATTAAAGGGAATTAGTGTAATTTATGGTAAAAATAATTCTTTAATAATATGAAATGATCTAGACACATGTACTACCATCATTGTATGTGTCATGGACTATCAATAAAGTCCATGGGTCAACATGGGGACCCCATGGAGCCACTTTGGTAGGAAAATGACATAAATAACTTTTTATTTAATGTTAAAATTAAAATTTTACAAACTTGTGTTGTTTTACTAAAACAATTTTTACATGGGGTTATACAAGTAATATATATTACTATAAATATTCAGTAGAAATCTAAAAATATTTCATACATCGTGATATTTTTTTTATAATTTTTATACACTATATAAATTAAATTATTTATGACACCATTATGATGCAGCGATTACCTCATTATTTAAGGATTTAAATAAAATTAAAAGATAAAGAAAAATCTAAGACCAAAACATGTCACAAACCTATAATATGGGTGGATTTAGAAACCTTATCACCTTATCCTCGAAATATATCCTTTTGGAAAATTTAAAATCCGAAAATAAGCATTATATAAAAAAGTAATATTTTATAACTTTCCAAGAGTGCCCGTCCTCTCCTCTTATAAAAGGCCCCCACCTCTACCACCTTACACACACCTCTCAAGACTTTTTCTCGGCCAACCCCAGCCCATTTAATCTCTCCACATCCCTATCTTCATCATTGAAGCCTCACCATTCGGCAGAATCCTTTCCAAGGAGGCCTTTGAGCTCAAATCAAAAATAGTTACCCGATTTAAAGGTAATGTCTTCCCTTGTGTTATTTTGTTTAATATTGTTTCTCCAACCCTCTAAACTCTTTTTATTCCATTAATTTGAAACTAAACCAGTATATTAAATATACTAGGATGTTCTTATGTGAAGGATTCGAGATATAGTTACACACACATTCATCTAATGGTTAAAGAACACACTATTTCTGTGGATGGCGAATTTCTGCCTCACGAAACGATGATTGTTCAATCTTCTCTTAACACCTTTCATGGAGGCCATTATGATGTAACTTTATTTTATATATGATATATATGGTATTTATGTTTTCTATATGCTTCTGAATTTGATATTTAAAACATTCCTTTATGTTTTTCATGTTGTGCAAATGCGATAATTTCATACGAGGAAGTGTGGACTACCGCCCCCTCAAGTGATGTGACTCGTTCAGGCAATACATGGAATTTATAAAGAATGAAATTAATGAAAATATGTGACCTATATAAAATATATATTATACTGCAATTATAATATATATATTTCTCTCAATTATTTTTAATTTTATTAATATGTCAAAGAAATGAAAGTAGCGTTCATGCGTAAGTACGACCTACCGTCTCCATGAACGGTGTATTTAATTTCTTTTTATCTCCAAATGTTATGGAGAATTATAAAATGAATATTTACAGGATATATATGATATTTAAATCATTAATACTATTCTGGAGATTATTTACTTATAACTACATGGACAATCATTTTCAAACAAGTTCATTTTTCACTCATGTACCAAACATCGAAAAAAAACGTCTGATATGAACTCACATTATTAACCAATTATTATAACATTATAATATGTCATATGAACTGAATAATAATATTTAAAATAGTTCCTTAAGAAATTATAAATTGACCAAAGTTTATTATTCATGAAAATAAAGAAACGAACAAGACATGTCAGACTTGAGGTAAGTGATCCTACCTCTCTCTTTATTTTTAAGTACTCTTTTTATGTCACTTCTTTTAAGCTCTTCTATGTTATGTTGGGGGATGTTATTTTATATTAATATTTATGTAAATTATATGTTCATATTATGAGAGACCCTATTTAATCTCATCAATCCATTTTGTATGTTTTGAGTGGCACCGTTAGGCTGCCGAATTTTCGTAAGGGATCCTACCCCTCTCTTTCTTTTTATGTACACTCTTTTATGTAATTCCTTTTATGATCATCTTTATTATGTTTTGGGATGTTATATTATATTCCTATATCTTTACTTTTTATGTTAATATGATTATAGACCCTATTTTATCTCATCAAACCATTTTTGGAAGTTTTAAGTGGCACCGTTAAGCTGTTGAGTTTTCGTAAGGGATTTTTCATCTCACTTTTATTCTTGTGAAATTTATGCTAAGTTTGCCACCATTTCAATTGAGTGGTTTATGTACATACAATTATTATACTATTTGTGTAGTATAATTTAAATTATTTGTATTTACATCTTCATTGTATGACCCTTTTTCCATGGGGTGTATATTTCGAAAGTTACCCAAGTCGGTAAGGGAACTTTTCACCCTCCTCTTTTTAAAGGACTTATTTTTTTTGGTTGTTTTAATTTACATCTTATTATGTTGAGATATGTTCTTATATATCCTTATTGATTTAAATTTTATGTCCAAGTGATGAGATACCATTCTCTCTCTCATCGACTAATTTTCTGTATTTTGAAGTGACGCCCATAGGCTGTCGAATTTTAACAAGGGAACATCTTAACCAAATTTCGATTTCCTTGGCTTCAACTTGTACTTCTTGAACATGTCATCCTATGAATATGTGTGAATTACCTATGATTGTTTCACACTTAATATCCACTTAGATTGGGTGTATTTATATTTCTCACACATAATTATGTGATATATTTATCTTTAATTTAAGGATACCATCTTTATAATGGATTTCATCTCAATTTAAATTTTCATTGAGACTTCATAGTTGTTATGCACCAATTCACTCTTATATGGTGTGTATACTATCCTTTGAAATATTATATCATGAATCCCTTTATTATCATGATATTATAATGTTCTGATTAAATGTTATTCGATGATTATTTGTATTCAAGAGTCTCTCATTTTGTTAAAAACTCTTTAACAAAAATATCGTTTTAAATGTTTTAAAGATTTATTATTCTAAATCATTATCTTTAATTTCCATGTTTTCAAAATGGTTTTTAGTATTTATTTATATGGGCATTAATGTTTTAAAATTATAATTCAATTAAAAGCTTCAAAGTGGTATGGGACACTTTGATTCAAAAATCTCTTTTAAATGGTTTTTGAAAATTGATTGATTAATTCAATATGTTTGAATTACTTATTCTGATATCAAATGAAATTTTGTTATCGAAATGTTTATATTTTCAATATTTTAATTGGAATGATGGTACTTGGACATTTTACAGGTGGTTACGTGATAAACCATATGACAGGTGGTGCCGTGAATACCAGGATGGGTGGTTACATTATAACCTCCAATGCATTGGGTATGGAAGTCGGACGTATGACTATTCCATTAAGTATGTGTGGAAGTCGGCCGTATGGTTATTCCATTTAAGTGTGTTTATGTCCGAAGTTACCTTTTTATGTTATGTGTTCTTTATATGGGTTTTATGGTAATATTTTGTTTACAAAAGGGTAAGTAATGATCTCTTATTCATTGAAGAGTTTTTTACTACTTCATAAAGGTGAAAATTATTACTTTGATAAAGTATACATGGTTTAATTTTTGTTTTGAAAACTAACAATTTTCATTCGTTGTATATCCCTTACTGAGCTTTTTATGTTCACCCCATGTTTTTTGAAATGTTTTTCACAGGACTTAATGTGGAATAGGGTCAAGGATGGGATCAAGGGAAAGTCATGATATTTAAAACATGGAACTAAACATGTTTATTTTTATGATTTTTTTTATGGAAACTTAGTAGAAGTGTCTACATTGTAATATTTTGAGATGTAATAGTTATGTCCAAATTCTCTAAAACTATAAACCATGAAAAGATCCTCAATTTGAATTATTCATTTAATTCAATATTAAGTAAGGTTTAAGGTCGGGCCTTATAGTTGGTATCAAAGGTCGGTTTAGATAACTTTAGGGATTAGGTGTTTTTGTTAGACATATGGTTAGTCCCTATATCTATTATTTCCGTTAAATCCTTTTTTATAACTTTTTTTTCAGGACAAGTAATGTCAGTTACGAATGGAAGGAGAAGGATCTCAAACGACATTCCTATCTCTTCTTCAAGACATGCTTGCAATAATTATTGCAAATTCATGTTCGGATGATTGGGAAACTTTTTCTAGCATACAACTCACTTGCAAACAGTTGTTTGAGATATCAAACACCTCCACTATACCTCGTTATCATCGTGGATCATGGGTTGTATTTATACAAATAAAATTTTCACAATATTCTCATATTTTCAAGAAAGGAAAATATTATCATGGTATTTTCAAATATTTTACCTTATCAAATGAATTTGAAGCATATTATGATTTTAAAGATGGTGGTGAGGAAGGAGACCCTTGCGTAACCTACTTATATTTTCTTTTAAAATATATTCTCTCAGCACATAGTTATGGTATTTTAAAATGACCATTAATAGAAAGTTTCAACTCAAATTCTCTCCGACTATTTTATAGAAATCATGTTTTATCAGATGTTTTGGAATTATATGTCATACATGATTATTTTCCAAAACTGTTTTTCTGTGAACAACCATATGACCCATGATTTACATGGTTAATTTGGATGGATGAAGAAAATGATTTTGAAGGATCTCTAAATAATTGTTGTAATGCATGGGACGTCTACCTACGTGAACAAGATGATGATGAAAGCGAGTGGACTCCATGATCAAGGTATGTTGTTATTCACTTTGGGATTCGTTTTATTTTATCATATGGTGGTGAAATAAGACTTCAAGAATTAAGATGTTGATATCGTAATTAATTTGGATGAAAATGAGAGGTATAAGGAAACTTTTGAGGTTAAAACATGTTAGGTTTATTTTTGGAGTTTTTTAAAAAGGACAACACGCACACCGTGTGACAACAAGTCGCGTCGGACAGAGCTGCAGGAATCGAACCCACAACCAAAGTGCGACTAGTATTAATCGCCTTCCACTTGACTACGTGAAGTCCCTAGTTAGTTTGACTAATTATATTTCGTTAAATGATTTTATGAATTAAGAGTAAGTTGATTTTGGGTTATCTATGGAAATTATTAACCTACCATGGAGGATATGTGATTAGTTTAATAACTTTTCAATACCAGACTTTAATAGAAACTGATTTTATTTGGAGATAAGTGTTATTTTGTACCTTGGTGGACTATGTGATTAAATCCTTAAAATATTTGGGTTTCAATCTTAGTTTTGTTTAATTTGAAGAATTTTATGGAAAAATTGTTTATCGAATGGTCTTTGATGAACTTTGGGGTTTCTTCAACAAAATTTGGAGATTAAGAATATATTTTCATTTTATAAAGGGTTATCATTTTCTAGATTATCTGATCTTGTACTAACCTTTTTGGTTATGGATTTGGTTAAAGTCTAAAGACATGGGAAGTATATAGTTCCCTTTTGTGGGTTAGGTGATTCTCTATAATTTGATTATAACTCTCTTAATATAAAAAAGTCATCCTAAATACTCATCTTTTGGAGAAAATATGAGTTCATGTAAGAAATCTAGTAACAGTTCAAAGTCAACATGACAAGTAAGTATGCTTCCTTGTGTTTTAGTTAAGCTCAAAAATAAATTCCTCATTGAAAAGTAACTAAACAAATTTTGTCCATTAACTTTTCCTACTGGGGAATCCAATACCGTTTAACCCATCACAAGTTTGTGATTTTCTTATGGTTAACTTTCTCCTAGACATGTTTACTATCACTCTCCATCAGAACCTGACCCTTTGTTTTTTCCTCCATATCCATATTTTCATACATAGAATCCTAGTATGGGTTAACATGGGTGACCTTTGTAATTCCCTTTATTTATTTTAAAGTGATAGTTTTATTTACTCATTTTCTGATGTGGGACTTTCAATGGAGTTTCCAAGCCCAACTTTGATATTGCAAGGACGCAATTCCCAAAAGGGGGGAAGGATGTAACACCCCAGGTAAATAAAGAATATAAAATTTTCATATTTATCCATATTTTTGAATAAAATATTAATACAACATTATAGGGGATGCTATGCTTGATGGCGTACCCAATACGCAACAATGAGTTTCTTGGGAATCTTACGTTTCACTTTAATAATAAAATAATATTATTTTAAATTGTAGTTAATGCCTAGCCATTGTAATGAGGGAATGAACAGAACTAACAACAAAATTATTATATATTTTTGTCAAATATTTTTACATTTATCCAATAAATGTTAGGGGCTTAAAATGTGAATGAATCCATTTTTAAGCATAAATATTCTAATATTCTTTAAAAGGTCGATTAAGCGCATTTTGATGGCGAACCTCTATTAACTCCACATTTTGACAATTTTATGTGTTTTATTTGACAAAATAAAATTCTTCTTTATAATCGGGACATCAAAATTTACATTTTGTAAATTTTTGGTTTTTTCTGATAAAGTTCATTTTTTAATGAATAGTGAAAAATGTTGTATTTTAATTCAAAACATCTTTTTAATCTAAATTATTTTTATGATTAGATTATCTTTTGAATTGGTTTTAAAGTTAAATTAGAATATATTTTTACCATTTAATCCAATAGTGGACATTGGAATTAATTTCTCTTTGAAATTGGACTTAAACTAGTGTCAATCTTTTAATAGTTATTGTTTCTTAAAAACATGCTATTTGTTTTTACAGCGGGAATTAATTATTAAATTAATTAATTAAACTTATATGTTTTCAATTTTTTAAAATAGAAATCATTTTATAATTCAGAATATCAAATATATCTTAGGGTGAATTTTTGGTATTTTTCTGAAAAACATCAATTTTTGATGAATAGTGAAACCACTATGTGGTAGTTAAAGAAACTGATTTTTCGTTTAAATTAAACTTTGCCGCTTCTGTGATTTGATTTTCAAAAATATGACATACATGGTTGTCATTATGAAGTAAAATTTGGTTCAATTATATTAAAATAATTTTTGTTGAATAGTAATTTTTATGTTTTATTAATCGCGATTAAAGGTAATTAGTGTAATTTAAGGTAAAAATAATGCTTTAATAATATGAAATGACCTAGACACATGTCCTACCCTCATTGGATGTGTCATGGCCGACCGCGACAATCGATGGGTCAACTTGGGGACCCCATGGAGCAAATTTGTTGGAAATTGACATAAATAACTTTTTATTTAAATTTAAAATTAAAATGTCACAAACATGTGTTGTTTTAGTAAAACTATTTTTAAATGGGGTTATAAAAGTATTATTTTTGACTATAAATATTCATTATAAAGCTACTAATATTTCCTACATCATGATATATTTTTTATAATTTTTAGACACTATATTAATTAAATTATTTATGACGCCATGATGATGGAGCGATTGCCTCATTATTTAACAATTTAAATAAAATTAAAAGATAATGTAAAATATAAGACCTACACTTGTCACAAACTTATTGGATGGGTGGATTTAGAAACTGTATCACCTTATACTCATAATATATCCTTTTGGGACATTTAAAATCAGAAAAAAATCATTATATAAAAAAGTAATTTTTTATAACTTTCCAAGAGCGCCCCTCCTCTCCTCTTATAAAAGCCCCCCACCTCTACCACCTTACACACACATCTAAAGCCTTTGGCTCTGCCAAACCATGCCCATTTAATCTCTCAACATCCCTCTCTTTATCATTGAAGCCTCACCAATGGTCATAATCCTTTCCAAAGAAGCCTTTCAGCTCAAATTAAAAAAAGTTACCAAATTCAAAGGTAATGACATCCCTTGTGTTCTTTTGTTTTATTTTGCTTCTCCAACCCTATAAACTCTTTTAATTCCTTTCTTTTGTAACAACACTAGTATATTAAATATACTAGGATGTTTTTATGTGAGTCATTCTAGCTACACATACACACAACTTCGCTTAATGGTTAAAGAACATACTGTTTCTGTGGATGGCGAATTTCTGCCTCACGAAACGATGATTGTTCAATCTTCTCTTAACACCTTTCATGGTGTCAATTATGATGCAACTATATTTTATATATGATATATATGGTATTTATGTTTTCTATATTCTTCTTAACTTTATATTTAAAACAATCCTTTATGATTTTCATGTTGTTCAAATGCGATAATTTCATACGAGGAAGTGTGGACTACTGCCCCCTCAAGTGATGTGACTCGTTCATGAAAAACATGGAATGTATAAAGAATTAAATTAATAAAGAAATGTGACCTATATAAAATATATATTATAATGAAATTATAATATATATATCTATTAATTATTTTTAATTTCATTAAAATGACAATGAAATGAATGTAGCGTTCATGCGTACATACGACATACCATCTCCATGAACGGTGCATTTCCTTTATTTTTTATCTCCAAATGTTATGGAGTAGTATAAAATAAATATTTACTGGATATATATGGTATTGAAATCATTAATACTATTATAGAAATGATTTACTTATAACTACATGGACAATCATTTTCAAACATGTTCATTTTTTACTCATGTACCAAACATCGACAAAAACGTCTGATATGAACTCATATTATTAACCAATTATTATAACATAATAATATGTGATATTAACTGAATAATAATCTTTAAAAGAGGTCCTTAAGCAATTATAAATTTACCAATGTTTATTATTCAGGAAAATAAAGAAACGAACAAGACAAGTCAGACTTGAGGTAAGGGATCCAACCTCTCTCTTTATTTTTAAGTACTCTTGTTATGTCACTTCTTTTAAGATCCTATTAGTTATGTTGGGGAATGTTATTTTATATTCCTATTTCTGTAAATTTTATGTTCATATGATGAGAGACCCTATTTTATATCATCAATCCATTTTGGACGTTTTGAGTGGCGCCGTTAGGCTTCAGAATATTCATAAGGGATCCTACCCCTCTCTTTCTTTTTAAGTACACTCTTTTATGTAATTCATTTTAAGATCATATTTCATATGTTTGGGGATGTTATTTTATATTCCTATTAGTATAATTTTTATGTTCATATTATGAGAGACCCTATTTGATCTCATCAAACCATTTTTGGATGTTTTAAGTGGCGTCGTTAGGCTGCCGAGTTTTCGTAAGGGAATTTTCATCTCACTTTTATTCCTGTGACATTTATGCTATGTTTGCCACAATTTCATTTGAGTGGTGTATGTACTGAAAATTATTATAATCTTTTTTTAATATAATTTCAATTGTTGGTATTTACATCTTCATTGTATGACCCTTCTTCCATGGGGTGTACGTTTCGATAGTTAACCAAGTCGGTAAGAGAAACTTCCACCCACCTCTTTTTAAAATACTTATTTTGGTTGGGTCTTTTAATTTACATCTTATTATGTTGGTATATTTTCTTATATATCCTTATTGATTTAATGTTTATTTCCATGTTATGAGATAACATTATCTCTTTCATTGACTAATTTTTTGAATTTTGAAGTGATGCCCTTAGGCTGTCAAATTTTTACAAGGGAACATCTTAACCCAATTTCGATTTCTTTGGGTTCAACTTGTAATTCTTGAAAATGTCATCCTATGAATATGTGTGAATGACCTCTGATTGTTTCAAACCTAATATCCACTTATATTGGGTGTATTTATATTTATCACACATTATTATGTGATAGATTTATCCTTAATTTAAGGATACCATCTTTATAATGGATTTCATCTCAATTTACATTTCCATTGAGACTTCATAGTTGTTACGCTCCAATTCACAATTATATGGTGTGTATACTGTCCTTTTACATATTATATCTTGAATCCATTTTTTATCATGATATTATAAAGTTCTTATTAAATGTTATTCTGCAATTATTTGTATACAAGTTTCTCTCATTTTGTTAAAAACTCTCTAACAAAAATATCGTTTTAAATGTTTTATAGATTTATTATTCTAAATATTTATCTCTAATGTCCATGTTTTCAAAATGGTTTTCATTATTTATTTATATGGACCTTAATGTTTTAAAATTATAATTCCATTAAAATCTTGAAAGTGGTATGGTACACTTTGATTCAAAAATATCTTTTAAATGGTTTTTGAAAATGGATTGATTAATTAAATATCTTGGAATTACTTATTGGGATTTAAAATGAAAGGTTGTTATTGAAATGTTTATATTTTCAATATTTTGTGTGTAATGATGGTACTTGGACAATTTACGGGTGGTTATGTGATAAACCATTTGACAGGTGGTGCCGTGAATAGAAGGACGTGTGGTTACGTGATAACCTCTAATGCATAGGGTATGGAAGTCAGCCGTATGGCTACTCCATTAAGTATGTGTGGAAGTTGACCGTATAGTTATTCCATTTGCGTATGTTTATGTCCCAAGTTACCTTTTTTATGTTATGTTTTCATTATATGGGTTTTATGGTAATCTTTTGGTTATAAAATGGTATGTAATGATCTTTTATTCATTGAAGAGTTTTTTACTACTTCAAAATGTGAAAATTATTACTTTGATAAAGTATACTTGGTTTACTTGTTGTTTTGAAAAACTAACAGTTTTCATTCATTGTGTATCCCTTACTGAGCTTTTTATGCTCACCCCATGTTTTTTGAAATGTTTTCCAAAGGAATTAATGTGGAATAGGGTCAAGGATGGGATCAAGGGAAAGTCATGCTATCTAAAACATGGAACTAAACTTGTTTCTTTTTAAGAGTTTTTTTTATGGAAACTTAGTAGAGGTGTCTACTTTTTAATCTTTTGAGATGTAATAGTTATGTACTAATTCTCTAAAACTCTAAACCATGAAAAGATCCTCATTTTGAGTTATTCATTTAATTCTATATTAATTGAGGTTTAAGGCTGGGCCTTATATTAATAGGGTCATATTTAATCTCATGTTCTATGATACATAAAATATTAAATGACATAAATAAATATATCTTCATTTATTATTAAAATCGATATTTATTTATCATTAATTCATTCACAATAATAATATTTTTACATAATTATTAGAATGGAAACATCCCATAAAAATAAAAATATATTTTTCCACAAATTGATGATCATCAAGGTGTATTATGGGTTGTGATGATATTATAAGGTTATCATGTGTAGAATATTATACATGATACAAAGAGGTGAATATGAGATATGAATAACACTCTCATGATGTCATAATTTGGGGGTTATTACATGGATAAATACAAGAAAGTATTTCTTATGGGATTTTATAAAATCATTAATATACATAGGGGTTAATTCATATAATAAATCCCCACACTACTGGAAATACAGGCTTCCCCAATCGTTCTGAACCATTGGGAAAGGCTGCCGAACCGTTGGTATATGTTATACCAAAGGTTCTGCAAACCGTATAGAAGTTAGGCATTATGAAAGCTTTTCCCAATGGTTTACAGTGAACCGTTGGGATAGGTTGGGAAATAATTAACCTATCCCAATGGTTGTGCCAAACTGTTGGGATAGTTTTTCTCAAAGGTTTGGCTTGAACAGTTGGGTAAACCAAGAACTCTCTTCATTCCTAACAGTTTCTAAACCTTTGGGATAGGAGTTTTAAAAATGGTTCATAGAATCATTGGTAAAAAAATAAACCATAGAGGCTATTCAAACGGTTTGAAACCATTGTCATAGCCAATGCTATGAAAATTGCACAACAGCCTGCAATTTTCATAGCAACTCTCATTTTGTGAAATTTTCATAGCAGGTCTCATTTTGTGAATTCCCTCTCATTTTCAATCCAATTATTGTACCTCCAATAAACTAAAACATACATATAAAATTATTATGCCTACAATAACCAAATAACACATACATATAGAGAAAAAATTCATACACATTTAACAAATAATGCATCCTGGAACTATACACATCCATAATTAAATTAGAATTCATAAAGTAATTATAAACATACATAATTCATTAAGAATTAAATTTTAAATTTAGATGACAATTATATGCGGAATCCAGAATTCAATTCATAATTTGATCGGTTTTTCATATACCATATATTTTTACCTGAAATGATGTCTATTTAAAAAAAATACATACACCTGGAGTGATACCGGCCACACCATGCCCCAAATTGAGGCGAAAATATCTCGTTCACGTCACAAATTCCTCATCAATTGTTTTTCCTAATGTATCAACATATTCTGAAAGAGTATGTTCGTTTTTTAATATGACAGTTGTTGTTTTCACTTAGAATGTAGTGCTTTTTAAATAAAGGAGAGACACTTTGAATCGTGCCAGCCACACCGTGCCTCGGATTGAGGCGGGGTTGACTTGTACACATCACAAATGACCCATGGATAGTTGTGCTAAAATATCAACATAAACAGAATCCTTTTGGTCAATTTTCTATATGTACTAAAAATATTGTCCATTTTAAACATAAGAGAGAAATTTTGGGTGGTCTCGGCAACACCGCGTCTTGGATTGAGGTGTGGTTGACTAGTACATGTATCATATGACCCATGGATCGTTGTCCTAAAATTTCAACAGATTTTGAATGCGTTTGGTAAGATTTCTGTATCCCAGTTGTATTTTTCACCTATAATGCTATCCCTATTAAACAAAAGAGACAATTTTAGAGTGGTATCGGCCACATTGGGTCTCGAATTTAGACAGGGATAACTAGAACACATATCAAATGACCCATGGATAATTTTCCTAAAGTATCAACACAATCCGAACGCGTTTTGGTCAGTTTTCCACATGCCAGTTAATATTTTTCACTTAAAATGATGTCCTTTGGAAACCAAAGACAGACACATTGTGTGGTTCCGGCCACACTGCATCTTAGATTGAGGCATGGTTGATTCGTACACGTCACATATGACCCTGGATTGTTGTTCTAATGTATCAACACAATCAGAATCTATTTGTTCAGTTTTCCATATGTACTTAAAATGTTGTCCAATTTAAACAAAACAGAGCCACATAGAGTGATCCTGGTGACACCGTTCCTCGGATTGAGGGGAGGTTGACTCGTACACATCACATTTGACCCATGTATTGTTGTTATAATGAATCAACACATTTCGAATGTGTTTGCTCGGTTTTACCTATGATAGTTGTTTTTTCACTTATAATCCTGTCCATTTTAAACAAACGATAGACTCTATGAATGGTGTCGGCCACACGGTGTCTTGGATTATGGATGGGCTTACTTGTAAACGTCAAATATGACTCATGGATTTTTTTTCTAATGTATTGACACAATCCAAATGCATTTGGTCGTTCTTCCATATAGCAGTTGATTTTTTTCACATAAAATGATGTCCTTTTGAAACAAATGACAGACACTTTCAGTGGTGTATGCCACACCACATCTCCGATTGAGGCGTGGTTAATTTCTAGACATCACATATGACCCATGGATCATTGTGCTAAGGATTCAATAGAATCATAATGTGTTTGGTAGATTTTTCTTATGTACGTAAAATGTTGTCCATTATAAACAAAAGAGAGACACATAGACTGATCCCAGCCACACAACAACTCAGATTGAGCCCAGGTTGGCTCGTGCATGTCACATATGACCCATAGATTGTTGTGATAAATTATCAACAAATTATGAATTCATTTGTTTGGTTTTCTGTATGCCAATTGATATTTTTCACTTAAAATGATGTCCTTTTGAAAAAAATGATAGAAACTTTGAGTGGTGCCAGCCACACCGCATCTCAGAATGAGGTGGGGTTGATTTCTACATGTCACATATGACCCATGGATCATTGTTCTAAGGTATCAACACAATAAGAATCCGTTTGTTTAGTTTTACATATGTACATAAATTATTGACCATTTTTAACAAAAGATATCCACATAGAGTGATCACGGCAACACCGTGCCTCGGATTACGGCAAGGTTGACTCATACACATCACATATGACCCATGGATCGTTGTAATAACGTATCAACACATTTAGAATTCATTTGGTCAGTTTTGTGTATGTCAGTTCTTGTTTTCACAAAAAATTATGTCCATTTTAAAAAAGAGAGAGAAAATATGAATGGTGTCAGCAACACCGCGCCTCGGATTGAGGCGAGGTTGAGTCACACACGTAACATATGACCCATGGATCTTTTTTCTAGATTGTTGAGACAATCAAAATAATTTTGGTCAGATTTCTGTATGCTAGCTGTTTTTTTCACGTAAAATGAAGCCAATTTAAACAAAAGGGAGACACTTTGAGTGGTGTTAACCACACTGCGCCTTGGATTGAGGCGAGGTTGACTCATACACGTCACATATGACCCATGTATCGTTCTCCTAATGTTTCAATGGAAAACTAATGTGTTTGGTTGGTTTTACATATATATTTAAAATGTTTTCCATTTTAAACAAAAGAGAGACACATAGACTAATCCCAACTACACCGCGACTAGGATTGAGCCCGGGTAGGCTCGTACACGTCACATATGACACATGGACGTTGTGATAAATTATCAACAGATTCTGAATGCGTTTGGTCTATTTTCCGTATTCCAGTTGTTCTTTTCACTTGTAATCCTATCCATTTTAAACAGAAGAGACACAGTTAGAGTGGTGTCGGCCACACCGCTTCTTGTATTAAGGCGGGGTTGACTGGTACATGTCACCTATGACCTATGAATCGTTGTGCTAAAATATCTACACAATCCGAATGAATTTGGTCAGTTTACTATGTGCCAGTTAATGTATTTAACATAAAATGATGTCCTTTTGAAACAAAAGACAAACACTTTGAGTGGTGCCGGCCACACCCAGTCTGAGATTGAGGAGGGGTTGATTTGTATGTAACACCCCGAGCTTCCACGGTACGCTTCTCCTTTAATAATGCAATAGCTTGCATTGTACGCAACTTCGAGTTCTAAAACACCGCGACTAATCAAAGTAGCCGTTATGAATAGTAATAACCACTTTTTAAAATTATAGAAATTTTATATTTCAAAATGGACTTCATTTTTGTATTCGTAATATCGAAATTAGCCTATGTTGAATTTTTTGTATTTTTCGGAGAACTTCTAATTTTTTATGAATAGTGAAAATTACTTAAAAACAACTTTTTTAATCAAAATAATTTATAGTGATAAATTATACTATTTAGTGGTTTTAAAGTATAATTAGAATATATTTTTACCATTTTATCCAATGGTGGTCATTAGAATTAATTTAACATTGAAATTGGACATAAACAATTGCCAATCTTTTGATATAAATTGTTTCTTAAAAACACGCTATTTGTTGTAACGGCGGAAATTAATTATAAAATTATTTAATGCAACCTATATGTTTGGAATTTTGTAAAATAGAAATCATTTTTGAATTCGGAATATCAATTATAGCTTAGGGTGAAATTTTGGCATTATTCTGAAAAACTTCAATTTTTGATGAATAGTGAAACCACTAAGTGGTTGTTAAAAACTGATTTTTCATTAAAATGAAATATTACCACTTCTGTGATTTGATTTTAAAAAATCCGACATACATGGTTGTCATTAAGAAGTAAAATGTGGTTCAATGTGATTAAAATAATTTTTTGGTGAATAGTAACTTTTATGTTTTTAATCGCGATTAGAGGTGATTAGTGTAGTTTAAGGTAAAAATAATGTTTTAATAATATGAGATGAGCTTGAAACTTGTCCTACTCCTATTGGATGAGTCATGGCCGACCAAGACAACCCATGGGTCAACTTGGGGACCCCATGGAGCCACTTTAGTTGGAAAATGAGATTAATATATATTTATTTAATGTTAAAATTAAATTGACACAAACATGAGTTGTTTTACTAAAACATTTTTTAAGTGGGGTTACACAAGTCAAAATTTTGACTATAAATATTAATTAGAAAGCTAAAAATATTTCCTACATCATAGTGGTTTTTTTACAATTTTTAGACATTATATAAATTAAATTATTTATGACATAATGATGATACAGCGATGACCTCATTATTTAATGATTTAAATAAAATAGGAAGATAATGGAAAATCCAAGGCTTAAACTTGTCCAAAGCCAATTGGATGAGGATATTTCGAACCCTTATCACCTTATCCTCGAATTATATAAGTGTGGGACCTTTAGAATCCGAAAAGCATTGTATAATAATGTAACATTTCAATCTTTCCAAAAGAGCCCCTCCTCTCCACTTATAAAAGGCCCCCACCTCTCCCACCTTATTCACTCCATAAAGCCATTTGGCTCGGCCAACCTCTGCCCAAATACTCTCCCAAAATCCCTCTCTAACTCCTAGAAGCCTCACATTGGGCATAACTCTTCCCATGGAAGCCTTTGGCTCAAATCAAAAAGAGTTACCCGATTTTGAGGTAATGTCTTCTCTAATGTTGTTTTGTTTTATTTTTCTTCAACAACGCCCTAAACTCTTTTTATTCATTTCTTTTGTAACAACACCAGTATCCTCAATGTACTTGGATGTTGTTATAAGAATTATTCGATCTACACTTACACACACCTACATCTAATGGTTAAATAACATACAATTTCTGTGGATGGCGAATTTCTGCCTCACGAAACGATGATTGTTCAACACTCATATAACACTTTCAAAGGTGGCCATTAAGATGTCACTATTTTTATATATGATATATAATATGTTTATGTTTTACTTATGCTTCTGTATTTCTCATTTATGGCATACTTAATGATTTCCATTATGTGTAAAATGCGATAATTTCATTTTAGGAAGTGCGGACTACCGCCCCCTCAAAGTGATTTGAATCGTTATTACCACATGTAGGATGTATAAAGGATGGAGTAAATGGTATTATACACTATATTATTCTGTAATTATATTATACATTTATATCATTATGATTTCTTTCGATTAAATATGAAATTGAAATGAAAGTAGCGTTCATTCGTACGTACGGCTTACCGTCTCCATGAACGGTGCATTTCATTTCTTACCTCTAAATGTTACGTAATATTATAAATGAATGTATATACTGGATATATAAGATATATATGACATCTAAATCATGAATATAATTCCGGAGTTAATGGATATTCTACCACATAAACAACTTGTAATTATAAGAAGTTTATTGTTGACTCAAGTACCAAAGATCGACAAAACGACCGTTATTAACTTAAATAATTACATAATGTTCATATCATTGTAATAAGTGATATAATAAGGATAATAAAATTGAAAATGGTTCTTAATAAGGTGTATATTCACTCTAGTTTATTATTCAGGAGGTTAATGAACGGTTGAGTCAAGTCAGACACGAGGTAAGGGAATTTCTTAACCCAACTTCCATTCTTTGGGTTAATCTCCTACTTTCAAATTATGTCATGATATTATTATGTCCTATTTTGTATTTTTACGTTCATTATGTGTACCTATAGTGAATACACATAATAGATCTATTTTATTTTAAAAATGATCTTTTTAAGGACTTCTTCTCAATCTCCTTTCATTGAGGCATATTTGGTTTTATACACAACTTTCTTTTACACGGTGTATAAACCCCTTTGACTTTTACGTTTATTCAAAAGGAATCTTTTTTATACGAAGCGTTTTTCTAAACAACAAAAGGGAATGTTTTTCTTTCCATACTTATGCGGCGACAATGACTTCTCCGCCACCGTGACCATTATTTGAGTTTTGGCTTCCTCTACAAGCCATCATTTTTTTTAGAAAAAAAATACAAAGTTTTAACTTTCTTTTATTTTGGTATTGAAAATGGTTTTGAAAGAATTTTTATTATATCAATTGTTGTATTGATATCTTGTTATTGGAATGTGGAAATTTTATGTTTCCTTTATGCATGTTTTATGGGATACGATTATGTTATGGTTTATGATATGTTTAAACCTATTCATATGAGGAATGTATTGGACATAATAAGTTACGGGTGGAGCCCGCTATAGCTCCTCGATGCATCGGTAGGTCTCATGAGACAACTAGACGTGGAATTGGCCGAGGCCCTTTCCCAATTTGATTTATGGTTTTGGCCGAGGCCTTAATCATTTTAGACGTCTTGGCTGAGGCCTTGACAAAATGTTTCAGAATGTCTGGCATTATACATTCCCTCATTATGAAAGTGGTTATTGATATTGCATGTGATTATTCGACCAGTAGAATATCCATGTGAGTAAGTAATGGAATTATATTATTTTATTTTTTCCATATTATGCTGAAGTTCAAGTTTAAAAAGGCTTTTGTTTTAGTTATACATTGCCTTAAATGTTTATGTTTATTTATGAAAGCTTCCGCAATATTGTTATCCTTACTAAGCATCTGAGCTCACCCCTTTCAATGTTTTAATATTTTCCAGGATGTGAAAAAGTATTTTATGAATGACCTGCAGGGATAGTCAGAAGAGGATATGATTGTGGACTATGGAGACTTTGTTATTGTAGTTTTTCACTTTATGATGTAATGTAACGTTTATAAATGTATCTAGTGTTTCCAAGGCTGCTAAACTAATCGGTCTTTCGAGACTTGATCTTTTGTGATCATGCCAATGTTACGAAGTAATGCACCGGCTCTGGGTAGCTGGGGTCGGGGCGTTACAGTTGGTATCAGAGGCAGTTTAGTACTAACATTGGAAGCTAGATTTAGATAAACTCTGATTAGAGCACATATCCCGAAGATAGACTTTGAGGATTAGTATAGAAGAACATCCTAGAATTTTGGTATTGTAGAGATGTTGTGAGTTTTCCAAGCAATACATCCCTGTCTGGATACGAGCAGGTAGAGGCGGCTCTAGTACAGATGTACCTAGGGGTAAAACCCGAAAACACCGTTTTGAGCTAGACTCGAACGGGAACTGGTGCACGACAACGGGCCTTGCTGCACTCTTGGTTACGACACTCCCGGGGGATATGCTTAGGATAACTCTCATTTTCATTACAAATAATTATGAAGGGTTTATGAGTATATACTTCCTCAAAGAAAACATTTTTATGATTATGGATTATATCCATAAATAGATCAATTTATGTAAAGTGTTTTAAAAGTATGGAATTATGTATTTTGATTCATAAACTAATCTAATTTATGCCATGGTTTAGAAATGGAGCCTAGTGGAAGAAATGGAAACCGTATCAATGTACACACTTCAGGTAGGGATTTCCCTCCTGCTCAAGATAATTATAGTGGGGCTGGTGATGCAACTGGTGCCGATCAGCTAATCACCATACTGGGACAACTTACTTAGGCTATGAATAATAACTTTACTCGTATGGAGCACCCTGATCCGCAACGTGGAGGATCAATGTTAGACCGCTTCATGAGGCAACAACCACCAAACTTCAATGGGAGTACAAATCCTATAGTAGCTGAGCAATGGATAAATTCCTTAGAGAAAATATTCCATTCCTTGGGGAGTAGTGAAAGGGAGAAGGTTGTCATGGTAGTTTACCGCCTCACTGGAGATGCCGATCAGTGGTGGTCGCTGATTCAAAACACAAAGGAAGATGATGAAGTATCGAATATGGAATGGAGGGAGTTCAAAAAGCTTTTCTTAGAAAAATACTTTCCTCGTGACCATCGAGCAGATATGGAAAGGCAATTTCTGAGTTTGAGGCAGAAGGAGGATGAGAATGTCGCAAAGTATGAGGCTAACTTTACAAGGTTAGTGAGGCATGCTACCGATTATATACGTAACCCAAGGAGTAAGATTGATCGTTTCTTTGATTGGTTAAAACCATTTCTCCGTCGAGCTTTAGTATCACAATCCTTCTCAATATACGAAGATATTGTCTCGTGTGCTATCAAGATAGAAAAGGAATTCTCTAAGTCTTATGACAACAAAGTAAAGAAAGAGAAGGGGAGAACGGTGGAACAAGAGACAGATAAAGGGAAAAGGGGAAAGAAGTATTTTCCATTATGTGATAATTGTGGGAAGAATAACCCTGGTACGTGCCTAAAAGGAATGGGAGTTTGTTATAAATGTGGAGAAAAGGGTCACCAGGCTCGTGATTGCAAGGGAAAGAAAGAGGCTGTCAAAGATGAATGCTACAATTATAAGGAAATGGGGCATTATGCAAATGAATGTCCTAAGCATCAGGGAAACTTACCTTAGAAAAGGCCAAGGGATCAAGGACAATCTTATGATGTTACTACAGTTGAAGCAGAATAACTAATGTATTGGTGCTTTTGGACTCATGGATTATATTCTGGTTATTAGAATAATGTGATATATAAATAAGGATTGTACTGCAGTACTTGTTGATTTTAGTAAGGTTTTAATATGATTAAGGTAATCATATTTTTAGTATGTGACAATAAGAGAAACTTTTCTTTGTTTGGGGAATCTGATGTTACAATTGATTTTGGAATATAGAGACCTTTTAGAGAAAGTCTAGATGGAGGTATTTTGGATAACTATTAAGGTTGGAATGGATTAAGTTGAACCATGGATAGTATTGTTTAAGGTTAAAAAATTTATGAAGATTATTTTTGGAATATTATAATACTATAGTTTTAGGAAAAGGACAACCTGCAGGGTGGGGAATAACCCGTCGCGTCGGACAAAGCTGCAGGAATCGCACCCACAACCATAGTGAGACAAGCCTTTATTTCCTACCACTAGCCTACATGAAGTCCCTGGTTATTACAAAATAGTTTTACTAATCTAAATGGTATGTGTTAACATTTTGAACCTTATACAATTAGGATAAATAGAATATTTTTGAGTTCCGTTACGATTTGGAGAAAAAGTTGGGTTTGTGGTAAAAATTTATTACCGAATGAAAGTATACATAACAAGTATGTATATTCTCTTACATTCTTATTAAGTCTCCTAAATAAATTCCTCAACATTATAAAAGGTAACTTAAAACAAAAATGTTGTCGGTTAACTTTTCCAACTGGGGATTCAATGACTGTTTAACCAATCAAATGCTTGTGGTTTTCTTGTGGTTAAACTTTCTCCTAATCCTGTTTTCTATAACTCTCCATCAGACCTTGATGGTTTGTTTCTCCTCCATATCCATATTTTCATATAATCCTAGAATGGGCTATATCGGGTGACCTTTGTACTTATCTTGCTTTCTTTTAATGTTATATATTTATTAACCTTATTTCCGATGTGGGTTATCCTCAAAGGTATTTTCTCTTTTCAACCTTTTATTTTCAAAGAAAAATTTCAAATTGCGAGGACGCAATTTATTGAAGGAGGGGAGAATGTAACACCCCGAGCTTCCACGGTACGCTTCTCATTCAATAATGCAATAGCTTGCATTGTACGCAACTTCAAATTCTAAAACACCGCGACTAATCAAAGTAGCCGTTATGAATAGTAATAACCACTTTTTAAAATTATAGAAATTTTATATTTCAAAATGGACTTCATTTTTGTATTCTTAATATCGAAATTAGCCTAGGTTGAATTTTTGGTATTTTTCGGAGAACTTCTAATTTTTTATGAATAGTGAAAATTACTTAAAAACAACTTTTTTAATCAAAATAATTTATAATGATAAATTATACTATTTAGTGGTTTTAAAGTATAATTAGAATACATTTTTACCATTTTATCCAATGGTGGTCATTAGAATTAATTTAACATTGAAATTAGACATAAACAATTGTCAATCTTTTGATATAAATTGTTTCTTAAAAACACGCTATTTGTTGTAACAACGGGAATTAATTATAAAATTAATTAATGCAACCTATATGTTTGGAATTTTTTAAAATAGACATCATTTTTGAATTCGGAATATCAATTATAGCTTAGGGTGAAATTTTCGCATTATTCTGAAAAACTTCAATTTTTGATGAATAGTGAAACCACTAAGTGGTTGTTAAAAACTGATTTTTCGTTAAAATGAAATATTACCACTTCTGTGATTTTATTTTCAAAAATCCGACATACATGGTTTTCATTAAGAAGTAAAATGTGGTTCAATGAGATTAAAATAATTTTTTGGTGAATAGTAACTTTTATGTTCTTAATCGCGATTAGAGGTGATTAGTGTAGTTTAAGGTAAAAATAATGTTTTAATAATATGAGATGAGCTTGACACTTGTACTACTCCTATTGGATGAGTCATGGCCGACCAAGACAACCCATGGGTAAACTTGGGGACCCCATGTAGCCACTTTAGTTGGAAAATGACATTAATATATATTTATTTAATGTTAAAATTAAATTGACACAACCATGAGTTGTTTTACTAAAACATTTTTTAAGTGGGGTTACAAAAGTCCAAATTTTGACTATAAATATTAATTATAAAGCTAAAAATATTTCCTACATCATAGTATTTGTTTTATAATTTTTAGACATTATATAAATTAAATTATTTATGACATCATGATGATGCAGTGATGACCTCATTATTTAACGATTTAAATAAAATGGGATGATAATGAACAATCCAAGGCTTAAACTTGTCCAAATCCAATTGGATGAGGATATTTCGAACCCTTATCACCTTAGCCTCGAATTATATAAGTTTGGGACCTTTAGAATCCTAAAATCATTGTGTAATAATGTAACATTTCAATCTTTCCAAAAGAGCCACTCCTCTCCACTTATAAAAGGCCCCCACCTCTCCCACCTTATTCATACCTTCAAGCCATTTGGCTCGGCCAACCTATGCCCAAATACTCTCCCAACATCCCTCTCTTACTCCTAGAAGCCTCACATTGGGCAGAACGCTTCCCAAGGAAGCCTTTGGCTCAAATCAAAAAGAGTTACCCGATTTTGAGGTAATGTCTTCTCTAATGTTGTTTTGTTTTATTTTTCTTCTACAACCCCCTAAACTCTTTTTATTAATTTCTTTTGTAACAACACCAGTATCCTCAATATACTAGGACGTTGTTATAAGAAGTATTCGAGCTACATTTACACACACCTTCATATAATGGTTAAATAACATACGGTTTCTGTGGATGGCGAATTTCTGCCTCACGAAACGATGATTGTTCAACACTCATATAACACCTTCAAAGGTGGCCATTAAGATGTAAATATTTTTATATATGATATATAATATGTTTATGTTTTACTTATGCTTCTGTATTTCTCATTTATGGCATAATTTATGATTTCCATTATGGGTAAAACGCGATAATTTCATTTTAGGAAGTGCGGACTACCGCCCCCTCAAAGTGATTTGAATCGTTAATGCCACATGTGGGATGATAAAGGATGGAGTAAATGGTATTATACACTATATTATACTGTAATTATATTATACATTTATATCATAATGATTTCATTCGATTAAATATGAAATTGAAATGAAAGTAGCGTTCATGCGTACGTACGGCTTACCGTCTCCATGAACGGTGCATTTCATTTCTTACCTCTAAATGTTACATAATATTATAAATAAATGTATATAATGGATATATAAGATTTATATGACATATAAATCATGAATATAATTCTGGAGATAATGGATATTCTACCACATAAACAACTTGTAATTATAAGAAGTTTATTGTTGTCTCAAGTACCAAAGATCGACAAAACGACCGTTAGTAACTTAAATAATTACATAATGTTCATATCATTGTAATAAGTGATATAATAAGGAAAATAAAATTGAAAATGGTTCTTAATAAGGTGTATATTAACTCTAGTTTATTGTTCAGGAGGTTAAAGAATGGTTGAGTCAAGTCAGACACGAGGTAAGGGAATTTCTTAACCCAACTTCAATTCTTTGGGTTAATCTCCTACTTTCAAATTATGTCATGATATTATTATGTCCTATTTTGTATTTTTACGTTCTTTATGTGTACCTATAGTGAATACACATAATATATCTATTTTATTTTAAAAATGATCTTTTTAAGGACTTCGTCTCAATCTCCTTTCATTGAGACATATTTGGTTTTATACACAACTTTCTTTTATACAGTGTATAAACCCCTTTGACTTTTACGTTTATTCAAAAGGAATCTTTTTTATACGAAGCGTTTTTCTAAACAACAAAAGGGAATGTTTTTCATTCCGTACTTATGCGGCGACAATGACTTCTCCGCCGCCGTGACCATTATTTGAGTTTCGGCTTCCTCTACAAGCCTTCATTTTTTTTGAAAAATAATTACAAAGTTTTTACTTTCTTTTATTTTGGTATTGAAAATGGTTTTGAAAGCATTTTTATTATATAAATGTGTTGTATTGATATCTTGTGATTGGAATGTGGGAATTTTATTTTTCCTTTATGCATGTTTTATGTGATACGATTATGTTATGGTTTATGATATGTTTAAACCTATTCATATGAGGAATGTATTGGACATAATAAGTGACGGGTGGAGCCCGCTATAGCTCCTCGATGCATCGGTAGGTCTCATGAGACAACTAGACGTGGAATTGGCCGAGGCCCTTTCCCAATTTGATTTATGGTTTTCGCCGAGGCCTTAATCATTTTAGACGTCTTGGCTGAGGCCTTGACAAAATGTTTCAGAATGTCTGGCATTATACATTCCCTCATTATGAAAGTGTTTATTGATATTGCATGTGATTATTCGACCAGTAGAATATCCATGTGAGTAAGTAATGGCATTATATTATTTTATTTTTGCCATATTATACTGAAGTTCAAGTTTAAAAAGGATTTTGTTTTAGTTATACATTGCCTTAAATGTTTATGTTTATTTATGAACGCTTCCGCAATATTGTTATCCTTACTGTGCATCTGAGCTCACCCCTTTCAATGTTTTAATATTTTCCAGGACGTGAAGAAGTATTTTATGAATGACCTGCAGGGATAGTCAGAAGAGGATATGATTGTGGAATATGGAGACTTTATTATTGTAATTTTTCACTTTATGATGTAATGTAACGTTTATGAATGTATCTAGTTTTTCCAAGGCTGCTAAACTAATCGGTCTTTCGAGACATGATCTTTTGTGATCATGCCAATGTTACGAAGTAATGCACCGGCTCTGGGTAGCTGGGGTCGGGGCGTTACATTGTACATGTCACATATGACCCATGTATCGTAGTGCAAAAGTATCAACACAATAAGATTCCGTTTGTTCGGTTTTCCATAAGTACTTAAAATGTTGTCCATTTTAAACAAAAGAGAGACACTTAGACTGATCTCATCCACACTGCAACTCGGATTGAGCCCGGGATGGCACATACACGTCACATGTGACCCATGGATCTTTGTGATAAATTATCAATAGATTCTGAATGTTATCGGTCAGTTTTCCGTATCCACTTGTTCTTTTCACTTATAATCATGTCCATTTTAAACAAAAGAGACACAGTTAGAGTGTTTTCCGCCACACCGTGGCTCGTATTGTCCAGGGTCCAGGAAGGAGGTGGGTTTTTCAGGGAGTCCCCAAACACACAACCACTAAAAGACAACAACATCCATAAAAATATATAATATATAAAAATAACTGAAATCAAACACTATACTACGAGTCTAGATAAAACCAAAAACTAGAATAGATTAAATATCAAATCTCAATAATATTAGTCAAAAATTTAATGGAACAATTTGTCCCACATAACCATCACCATAATGACCATCATCATCACCCACTTCCTCATCCCCATCAACATCCTCTCCCTCCTCAGTTCCCTCTGTAATGACCAGTAAAATTCAAGGAAATTTTTTTTCTTATTTTTCTTGGGAATTTTAAAAGAACACAGTTTCTAACGGCACCTGATTCCAAGGCCCGGTGTGCCCGGAATCATTTTCTGAAGTTTGGCTTGGGTACATTCAGTGAAAAAATGAGCGGGTTATTCTAAATTTTGAACTGGTGCTCGAAATCGAATTCTGAGGGCACCGATGGAATCGCAGCGCTGGTATTTGCTTATAAATGCCTCTTCCAGAGTTGCGTTTGCTCGGGTGTGGTTTTTAATTTTTGGGATTAAGTGAAGAAAATAAAATAAAGTGGTGCGACAACTTTATTTTATTTCACTTAAATCCACATAAAGCCAACTTAAAGCTGCTTAAGCTGAGTTGAAGCCGATAGGGTGGAACCCAAAATATCCTACCCTCTTGGTAGGATATTTGTGAGGTGGGGCCCGCACGAGCCCCACCGTTTCTTCTCCACTATGTAACGCACCCACGAAAGCTCCTCTTTAATGAAATTCAACTGACGTGTTTTCTAAATTCTTAACGTCCCTATTAATTGGGCGGTTAATTCATTGCAATTAATTTTATGAATTAATTTGTTCGTTACATATCTTTGAAATCATTTGTTGGAATGAGATAAAATGTAAGACCAACACTTGTCTTTTGAGGGGTGTCTTGTTTAGAGGATTTGGAGAAATCACTGAAGCTAGAAGATCTTCATCTTTCTTCACGAAGAACGCAAAGAACGCGAAAAATGAGAAGAACACGAAGAATGCTGAACCCTCAGAGATCGACGACGCGGCGCCGTGCTCTGAGACACGGACGATTCTCCTTCTGTGACGCTTCTTCCGCGACGATTCTTTCCCCACTACAAATCTTCGATCAACTGCTTGAGGTAGGAGATTTCAAACCTTTTAAATTCCTTATTTGATTTTGTCCTCAACATGGATTTAATTCGTGAAATTAAATCTGTGTGTTTTCTATAACCCTCGGAGATCGTTGACGCGATGTCGTATACCGCAATGACGTGACGCCCCTTCCGCGATGCGACGATCCTCTTCTTCCGTGACTGTCAATCCCACGAAGAACGCATGTTGGACGAAAATGACAAGGTATGGGTTGTTTCTTTTTAAATCATCGTGATTTATATCCACAGTTGTTAAATATGATTGTTGTGAGACTTTAAAAACTGCTAACGCGGTGGGTGCGGACCAACGAACAAGTCCAAACCCACCTCCCTTCTTTTTGTTATGCGTGGATTGACAGGAAATGACAAATGGGGCCACAAGTTATTTTTGAAGGCATTGTAGTGAAGGACGAGTCACAGGACGAGCACTGGCGAATACCATGCGCAAATAGGACCACCGGAGTGCGTCCGGTGGCCCGCGGAAAACCCCTCCGGTGCGCCACGCCGGCATGGCGGCGCCGGCAGCCAGAGGCGGCAGCGCCCGGCATGCTGCCGGGAAGTCCCGCCGCGGCTGAAGCCGCGGCAACGCTGGCTGGTCCCACGACCGCGTGGGACCGCGAAGGAGGGACGCAGCTTAAGCCATGTCGGGGTGTCACAGAGCGACCCCCGCGTGGGGGGCCACGACATCCATGCGCGGCACCTGGCTAGTGCCAGCTCGCCGGCCGAGCCGCCCGGCCGGACCGCTGGGCCACGCCGGCCGGGTCGGTCCGGGCGCAGACCCCCCCGTTTTCGGACCTTTTTCGGTCTTTTTCATGTATATTGAGCTACGAGCCCTTGATCGACGCGCCTTCTACAATGATAAGATCCTTGGATCGAGACAGTCATTTTGGTATATCACACTCCAGGTTTAGGAATAATTTGGGTTCGGCAGGGTTGGTTCGTACACAAAACCAACTGGGGCCTCAGAGCGGAAACGCTCATATCTTGAGCTACGGATGTCCGATTGACGTGCCGTCAACTTTGATAGATTCCTCTCAGTGAGACGGATTATATGGATTACTCCGCCATAGGTTTGGACGTAAGTGGAGTACGGTCAGGTTGGTTTTTCTTTAAAAACCAACCGGGTCCCTGGGACGAAAAAGCCAATAACACTCAGACCGGGCGTCCGATTGACGCGTCATCTGCGACGTTGAGTTCCTGTTAATGATACAGAACTTTGGGATACATCAACTCTGAACTATGTGTCAGACGATGTATCAGCCTCTCGGCTCGTGGAGCGGACCCTCCCGAACGAGCTTGCTGTGTGTGGGAACCCTAGAGCTGGCTGCGACTACTACTGTGACGTAGAAGACTGTACATAGATCCTCAGTGGATTCGACGGCGACGACTACATCACTCAGCGATCCTTTGTGGGTCAGTGCTACCGATCCTGTGTGGGTCTGATCCTGTGTGGGTCAGCGCTCAGCTGTCCTGTGTGGGCGAGCGCCTACAGATCCTGTGTGGGTCCGATCCTGTGTGGGTCTTTGTGGGGGTTAGTTACCTATCGATCCTGTGTGGGTCATTGCGGGGGTCTGTTACCTATCGATCCTGTGTGGGTCAGATCCATTTCGGGTCATTGCGGGGGTTAGTTACCTATCGATCATGTGTGGGTCAGATCCTTTGTGGGTCATTGCGGGGGTTAGTACCTATCGATCTTTTGTTGGTCCGGCGACATAGATGAATCAGTGGATATATCTGATCGTCTCTATCGTCATTTGAAGAAGTATACATGTGTGAGCTGAATCCTGTTTTTCTTTCCTTTGTGGATTGTGTTGTTCTATCCTGTGTGGATTTACGTTTTCCTTTCCTGTGTGGACTGGTTTGTACTTAGGTTCGGATGTTGGAGCCGAACGAGAATTGATGACATAGGTATATGTATGGGAATATACCTAACTAGTGTCGGATGTTACTTCATGATTGTATCATTCCTTTGTGGATTCTAGGAGACCTTCGGGGGTCTCGGGGTCTCTACTAAGTATCTTATACTCACCCCTGCACGGGATATGCCTGCACTACATTGTGTTGGTTGCAGATGACGGACAGCGCTGGTCGTGGTGGAGGCCTGCGGAGCAGGACGGTACCTGGAGGTGGACCACTGGGGGGGACAAACTTGGAACAGTCGGCTGGACCGAGGAGCAGTGGAGACTTTCTGTACCCACCCTTTAGGTGGGATTTCCAGTGGACAGCTCGACGTTGCAGCTTTACTTTTCAGTTACTTTTTTCCTTTTCCAGTTGTACTTTACTTTCAGTTTGGGTTTGAATACTGGCCCACTTACTTTTCCACAATTACTGTTGTAATCAGTTTTTACTTAGTGTTTACTTCTACTGCATGATTTCTCTATGGTGTTTGTGTCTTACTTTAAAAAGGCAATGCCTTCCCTTTTTCAGGGATTTACGCCTTGGTGCTAGTCCCCAACCCCTGGCCTATGGAAGGCGGGCTTGGGGTAGTCATGGAACGGGCCCCGAGGACGGGTTGTGACAAATTGGTATCAGAGGAGTTCAGTTCTACCGCAGAACTCAGGACACTGATCTTTTTCATTGTGAAACAATATTGTTTAGCGTATTGGGTGTGGTTATTAGTTCAGGGAGTCCAGGGTTGGTTCGGCGGCCAACGTATTCGTACACCATGACCCTGACTTCTGATTTCTGACTTAATGCACAACAATATTGATTCCATGTGTGTTCCATGTTTTCTTTGTGATTACTTTGTGTCATCTCACCAGGTATATTGTTCTAATCGTGGCGCATCTGTTTACTTTTTCAGGGTGGCCCCACGACAGCAGCCAGCTAGGGTTCCGAGAGTTGAGCGTGACGACAGTCCACTGAGCGACGAGTCCTCGGTACAGGGCCCTTTGACAGCTGATTCACCGGCGGTACCTCTACCCGCCGATCCACCAATACTTCCAGCCCCAGCCGCTGATGATGCATGTCTCCTTAGTGCACTGCATGAGTTCCAGCGCAAGGGACCGCCCAGGATCCGTGGGGATATGGACCCCCAGGCAGCCGAGGACTGGCTGGAGGTAGTGGTGCGAGTTTTCTGGTTTGTTAGGACACCAGAAAACCTCATGGTGATCCTCGCAGCCAGCCTACTGCACGCGGCAGCAGGCCGATGGTGGAGCTTGATGCTCCAAGTGCTCGATGGGGCATCACTTCTCTAGACGGACTTCGAGAGCATCTTCCGCTCAAAGTTCGTCCCAGCCACCCTCCGTGCGGTACGCATCCAGGAGCTTCTACGGCTACGACATGGCAGCATGACGGTCGCCCAGTACTCGGTGAGATTTACCTATATCTCGCGCTACTTGAAAGACATGGTACGAGACCCGTTCTTCCAGGCCCGGACCTTTGAGCAGGGATTAAGACACGAGATCAGGGCATCGCTGATCCCCCTAAGCATTACGACTCAGGAAGGAGTAGTGGAGCGAGTTCTTTTGATCGAGAGCTTCCTTGCTGAGCCTTCATCAGTAGCGAGACCTACCGCAGGGCGACACGTAGCAGAGTCATCTACAGCAGGTAGTCGATGGATGACTCAGGGGACCAGGCAGACCAGAACCTCACGTAGACGACCTCAGGACACTAGCTTAGCAGTGCAGGGCACACATCATGGGACCCGTCATTTGAGATGCATGCAGTGCTACACATGCAACGGACAGGGCCACATGGCTCGTGAATGACCAACCCACCGTTCTGAGGAGTAGCAGACGGTTGAGGGGCCACCCAGGCAGAGGCAGAGGGTCAAACATGGCAGTCCGCAGGGAGGAGGCGGACGGGGCAGAGGAGCTGGCCGAGCAACAGGTGGTGGGTGACGCTTCGAGGCTCTACCACCACCACCACCAGGATGTCCACCCCGACCACAGGGAGCTGGCGGGCAGAGACAGGCACAACTCTAGGCAGCGGAGGCCTACGACCACGGCGTGCCCGAGATGATTCGAGATACTATCTGTGTCTATTCCACCCTTGCTACAGTTCTTATAGACACAAGAGCGAGTCACTCTTTCATAGTCGCTGCCCTTGTTCGGAGCTCGAAGATTCCGACAGAGCCGTTGGCTCGATCCTTACGTCTAGAGACTCCTACGGGAGCAGACTCGACGATTACGCATTGGTGCAGGCAGTGAGAGATTACTCTAGGAGGCGAGAGCTTCGGCTGGGATCTTCTTGTAGTGGCATTGAGGCCTTATGACGTCATTTTGGGAATGGAATGGTTATCTACAGTCCATGTTCAGATCGACTATATTAGGCACAAGGTGCAATGTGTACACACCAACGGGAGCAGGTTCACCTTCACCGGCAAGAAGGGAGCCTTTGCAGCATAGGATGGACTTTCGTAGAGGAGAGGACATCCCATCACTCATCATTTGTCTATCCTCATCCTAGGAGCAGTTGACGTGCGGAATCCTAGTTTTCCTACAGTGGTGGATCAGTATGCGGACGTCTTTCCCGACGACATTCCAGGACTACCTCCTCTCAGAGAGGTAGACTTTTATATTGATTTGTACCCCAGGATAGCCCCGATATCCACTCCAGCATATCGGATGGATCCCGCTGAGCTTCAAGAGCTACGGGTATAGTTAGAGGACTTGCAGGGCAAGGGATTCATCTGACCCAGTGTTTCACCCTGGGCTTCCCCGATTTTGTTCGCCAAGAAGGCGGACAGGAGATTGCGACTTTGTGTCGACTATCGTCACCTAAACCAGGTGACAGTGAGGAAAAAGTATCTGCTACCGAGGATTGATGACCTCTTTGATCAGCTCAAGGGAGTGCTGTGGTTCTCGAAGATAGAACTCAGTTCAGGCTATAATCCGCTCAGAGTTCGGGATGAGGACGTATAGAAGATGACCATCAGATGTCGGTATGGCCTCTATGAGTTCTTGGTTATGCCTTTCGTCGTAACCAATTCTCCGGCAGTGTTCATGGGCCTCATGAACAAGATCTTTCAGCCATACCTCGATCGATTTTTCGTGGTCTTCATCGACGACATTTTGATAGACTCGACGACTGAGGAGGAGCACGCCTATCACTTGCGAGTTATAATGGACACACTCTGAGAGCACCTATGGAAAGCTCTTTAAGTGTCAGTTCTAGATATGTGAGGTCCACTTCTTGGGACACGTCATCTCTGAGGTGGGATTTGCGGTGGATCCTTCGAAGATCGAGGCAGTGCTAGCTTGGGAGCCACCCCGGAGCGTGACGGAGGTGCGGAGTTTCTTGGGACTAGCCGGATATTATCAGAGATTTGTTCCAGACTTCTCCAGAGTTGTGGCACCACTATCAGCTTTGACGAAGAAGGGGAAACCCTTTGTGTGGTCAGACAGATGTCAGCAGAGCTTCCAAGAGCTGAGATAGAGATTGAGCAGCGCACCTATCTTGAGGTTTCCGTAGGAGGGGATAGGGTAGGTAGTTTACTGCGATGCATCAGGGACCAGACTCGGATGTGTCTTGATGCAGGAGCGGGTAGTGATCGCCTATGGATCACGTCAGTTGAGGCCGCATGAGCAGAACTACGCTACCCACAACATGGATTTAGAAGTAGTGGTCTTCTCTCGGAATACTTGGCGACATTATCTGATGGGAGAGCGCTTTACAGTATTTTCTGACCATCAGAGTCTCAGGTAAATATTCTATCAGAAGGACCTAAACCTGAGGCAGCGGCGATGTCTTGAGTTCCTCCAAGACTATGACTTTGAGATATTCTATACTCATAGGAAGGGTAATGTGGTAGACGTTGCTCTTAGCAGGAGGATAGGCATTCAGCTACTTGAGGAGGCGACAGATCAGCTAGCCGCTTTGCAGATATCCATCATGGATAGGGATGGAGCAGCCTTCCATCAGTCACTCACTGTGACTCCTCCACTTCTACATCGGGTCAGAGTGGCACAACGGGGGGACACTGACTGTGAGACGCGGCGTTTGCATATATCTTCAGGACATGCACCTGATGGTTTCTCCTTTGGAGCAGAGCACACCATCCTTTTCAGAGGACGTACCTTGGTTCCAGATGCTTTTCAAGAGGAGGTGCTGAGTGATATTCACACTTCTTCTTTGGCGGTACATCATAGAGTGGCGAAGATGTACCAAGACCCCAGACGACAGCACTGGTGGCCGAGCATGAAGAAGGTTGTGGCAGAGTTCGTTTCGCGATTCCTCACCTACCAGCAAGTGAAGGCAAAGCATCAGGTACCAGCTGACTTGGTATATCCCTTGGAGGTCCCGGAGTGGAAGTGGGACTGGATATCTGTGGACTTCATGAATGGACTTCCACACACTTCCAGAGGTCACGACTCCATTTGTGTGATTGTCGACCGACTCACCAAGTCGGCACAATTCTTACCCATCAGAGAGCAGGGCTCGGTGGAGAGCTTTGGACGTCTCTAAGTTCAGGAGATTGTACGACTTCACGGTGTGCCATCATCTATCGTCTCCAATCGAGATGCTCGATTTACTTCCCGGATTTGGAAGGGGCTGCAGGAGGTATTCGGGACACAGCTACATCTAAGCACCGCCTTTCACCCTCAGACGGATGGTCAGACGGAGAGGACCATTCAGACTCTCGAGGACATGCTCCGTGCATGTGTCCTCGACTTTGGTCGCGGCTGGGAGGACCACCTACCCTTGTTGGAGTTTTCGTACAACAACAGCTACCACTCCACCATTGGGATGACACCATACGAGGCATTGTATGGCAGTCCCTGCTGATCTTCATTGTGCTAGACAGACCCTGGGGAGTTAGCACTTGTGGGACCGGAGATGGTCCATGCCACGACAGAGAAGGTCCAGGTCATCCAAGAGCGGATGAGGACAGCTCGGAGACGGCAGAAGTCTTATGCTGACAGGAGGCAGAGGCCACTAGAGTTCAAGGATGGCGACCATGTCTTCTTACGTGTCTCACCTGGATGTGGATTACAGAGATTTGGCCGAGGCGGTAAGTTGTCTCCATGCTTCATCGGACCATTCCAGGTCCTCAGTTGGATTGGAGAGGTGGATTATTGCCTGGCTTTACCACCTCAGTTGCACCGTGTGCACGACGTCCTCCACGTATCTCAACTGAGAAGATACATGCACGACCCGACGCATATCATTGACCATGGGGAGTTGGATGTTGATGATGTGGTGACTTTTGCGGAGGTCCCAGTGGAGATCGAGGATCAACAGGAGTGGGTCCTATGTGGATGATCGATTCCTCTTGTGCGCATCAGATGGCAACATGGGAACCTCCATGAGAGAACATGGGAGCGGGAGGCTCAGATGCGTGCTCAGTATCCACATTTGTTTCCCTAGTTTATGATGTATCCTTATGGGGACGTAAATCCCTGAGGTGGGAGTGATGTAAAGTCCCGTAAAATTCAAGAAATTTTTTTTCTTATTTTTCTTGGGAATTTTACAAGAACACAATTTCTGACCACACCTGATTCTGAGGCCCGGTGTGCCCGGAATCATTTTCCGAAGTATGGATCAGGTACATTCAGTGAACGAACGAGCGAGTTTCTCTAACTTTTGAACGAGTGCTCAGAATCGAATTCTGAGGGCACCGATGGAATCGCAGCACTAGTATTTTCGTAGAAACGCCTCTTCAGGAGTTTCATTTGCTTAGGTGTGGTTTTTAATTTTTGGGATTAAGTGAAGAAAATAAAATAAAGTGGTGCGACAACTTTATTTTATTTCACTTAAAGCCACCTAAAGCCACTTTAAAGCTTCTTAAGCTGAGTTGAAGCAGATAGGGTGGATCCCCAAATATCCTACCCTCTTGGTAGGATATTTGTGAGGTGGGGCCCGCATAAGCCCCACTGTTTATTTTCCTCTAAGTAACGCACTCGTGAAAGCTCCTCTCTAATGAATGTCAACTGGCGCATTTTCTAAATTCTTAACGCCTCTATTAATTGGGCGGTTAATTCGTTGAAATTAATTCTATGAATTAATTTGTTCGTTACTTATCTTTGAAATCAATTGTTGGAATGAGATTAAAAGTAAGACCAATAGTTGTCTTTTGAGGGGTGTCTTGTTTAGAGGATTTGGAGAAATCTCTGAAACTATAAGATCTTCATCTTTCTTCACGAAGAATGCGAAGAACGCGAAGAACGCGAAAATGTGAAGAACGCGAAGAACACGAAGAACGCCGAACCCTCGGAGATCGACGATGCGGCGCCGTGTTCCGTGACGCCGACGATTCTCCTTCCGTGACGCTTCTTCCGCGGTGATTCTTTCCCCACGACAAATCTTCGATAAACTGCTTGAGGTAGTAGATTTCAAACCTTTTAAATTCCTTTGTGGATTTTGTCCTCAACATGGATTTAATTCAGGAAATTAAATCTGTGTGTTTTCTTTAACCCCCGGAGATCACCGACGCGATGTCCTGTACCGAGACGACGTGACGCCCCTTCCGCGATGTGACGATCTTCTTCTTCCGCGACGGTCATTCCCGAGAAGAATGCACGTTCGACGACAACAACGAGGTAGGGGTTGTTTCTTTTTAAATATTCGTTATTTATATCCCCGGTTGTTAAATATGATTGTTGTGAGACTTTAAAAACCGATAACGTGGTGGGTGAGGACCAACGAACAAGTCCGAACCCATTGTCCTTCATGTTGTTATGCACGGATTGATGACTGATGAAAAATGTGTCCACAAGTTAATTTTGAAGGCTTTGCAGTGAAGGACGAGTCCCGGGACGAGCACTAGCGAAGACCGTGCGCAAATCGGACCACCGGAGCGCGTCCGGTGGTCCGCGGAACCCCCCGTCGGTGCGCCGCCAAAAAGACCTGCCACTGCTGATGCTGCGGCAGCGCTGGCCGGTCCCGTGGCCATGCAGGACCGCGGAGGAGGGGCGCGGCTTAAGCCGCGTCCAGGTGTCACGGAGCGGCCCCCGCGCGGGGGGCCGCGACTGCCTTGCACGGCGCCTAGCGAGTGCTAGCGCGCCGGCAGTGCCGCCCGGCCGGACCGCCGGGCCGGGCCGTGCCCCGCCGGTCCGGGTCGGACCCGGACCCGGGTCGGACCCGAACCCGGGTCGGGCTGACCCAGGGGGGGTTGGGCCGGGTCGGTCCGGGCCGAGACCCCCCGTTTTCAGACCTTTTTCAGTCTTTTTCCCGTATCTTGAGCTACGAGCCTCCGATCGACGCAACTTTAGCAGCAATGCGACCCTTGGATAGGGACGGGAGTTTCGGTTTATCACACTAATGGTTTCGGAATACTTTGCGTTCAGCCGGGTTGGTTCGTACACGAAACCAACCGGGCCCTCGGAGTAGAAACACTCATATCTTGAGCTACAGACATCCGATTGACGTACCATCAACTTCGATGGATTCCTCTTAGTGAGACGGATCATTTGGATTACTCTGCCCGAGGTTTGGACGCAGGTGGAGTATAGTCGGGTTGGTTTTTCCTTAATAACCATCCAGGCCCCTGGGACGAAAAAGCCAATAACTCTCAAACTGGGCGTCCGATTGACGCGATGTCTGCGACGTTGAGTTCCTGTTGATGATATGGAACTTTTGGATACATCAACTATAGACTATGTGTCAGTTGATGTATCATACTCTCATCTCGTGGAGTGGACCCTCCCGAAGGAGCGTGCTGTGTGCTCGAACCCTAGAGTTGGTTGTGACAGCTACTGTGATGACGACGACTGTACAGAGATCCTTAGTGGATTCAACGGCGACGACTACAACACTCAGTGATCCTTTGTGGGTCAGTGCTACCAATCCTGTGTGGGTCTGATCCTGTGTGGGTCAGTGCTCAGCGGTCCTGTGTGGGCCAGTGCCTATAGATCCTATGTGGGTCCGATCCTGTGTGGGTATTTGCGAGGGTTAGTTACCTATCGATCCTTTGTGGGTCAGTTCCTTTGTGGGTCATTGCGGGGGTTAGTTACATATCGATCATGTGTGGGTGAGATCCTTTGTGGGTCATTGCGGGGGTTAGTTACCTATCGATCCTGTGTGGGTCAGATCCTTTGTGAGTCATTGCGGGGGTTACTACCTATCGATCCTTTGTGGATCCGACGACATAGATGAATCAGTGGATATATCTGATAGTCTCTATCATCATTTGAAGAAGTATAACTGTGTGAGCTGAATCCTGTTTTGCTTTCCTTTGTGGATTGTGTTGTGCTATCCTGTGTGGATTTACGTTTTGCTTTCCTGTGTGAACTGGGTTGTACTTAGGTTTGGATGTTGGAGCCGAATGAGAATTGATGACCTAGGTATATGTATGGTAATATACCTAAGGAGTGTTGGATGTTACTTCGTGATTGTATATTTCCTTTGTGTATTTTGATATGTGGATTCTGGGAGACCTTCAGGGGTCTCGGGGTCCCTAATAAGTAGCTTATAATCACCACTACACGGGTTATACCCCGCACTACGTTGTGTTGGTTGCAAACGACGGACAACGCTGATCGTGGTGGAGGCATGCAGAGCAGGACAGTACCTGGAGGTGGACCACTGGGCAGGACGTACTCGGAATGGACGGTTGGACCGAGGAGCAGTGGAGGCTTTATGTACCCACCCTTCATGTGGGATTTCCAGTGGACAGCTCGACGTTGCGGCTTTACTTTTCAGTTGTTGTTTTCCCTTTACAGTTGTACTTTACTTTCAGTTTGGGTTTGTATACTAGCCCACTTACTTTTCCACACTTACTGTTGTACTCAGTTTTTACTTAGTGTTTACATCTACTGCCTTCTTGCTATGTGGTGTTTTTGGGTTACTTTACAAATGCAATGCCTTCCCTTTTTACGGGATTTATGCCTTGGTGATAGTCTCCAGCCCCTTGCTTATGGAAGGCGGGACTTGGGGTAGTCACGGGATGGGCCCCGAGGACGGGTCGTGACACCCTCCTCCTCGCCCTCATCCTCCTCCTCGCCCTCGCCACACGCCTCACCCTCCACCTCTCCCTTCTATTTTTCATCCGACTCCTTGACATCATCATCGTCAATATGTTCATCATCCTGACCTCCACTAGAACTTCCACCTGGTGAACCATATATAGAACTTATTGACAACATATATACATCAAAATCTGGGATGGCCTCTGCTGGAAGTGTTGGATGTAGAACATCAATAAATTTCATAAAGGCACTATTTTCCCTAACAGACTGTTCTGTCATCTCGGTGGCCCTTTTCTCAGCATGTTCTGCCTGTTCCCGAACTTGTTGTTGCTCGGTGGCACTAAAACTCGTACCTGAGGAGGGCCAATACCTCGTCGTGTTTATCCTAGGTAGGCAGCATAAACTGTCAGGATGCTCCTCTCCCAACACCTGATGTAAGTAATCAGTTGGCCCAAAAGCTTCTGGTTATTAGGCATCGAGGGCCTCTAAAGAAACCTGTTACAAATATAATTATATAATTATGTTACAAAATAGATATTAAAATATAAAATAAACAGATTAAAACTTACAATCTGCTGCTGAGTTTCTTCGTTGATGGCACTTCGATCATTTTTCCATCTACTTGGGCAAAAAAGTTTTGCTCGAGGCACACGTCCTTCAATATTTTGTATTTTCCACACCAACTACATTGAAAACTAAAGTTATAATAAAAAAATTTCAAAAGATTAAATAATTGAGAAAACAAAAGAAAATTTAAGTTGTAATGAAAACTTATAAAATATTGTCATACCTGCTTCCTCTCATGATCTGGAATCGTAGTACGTCCTAGTGTGTAGGGGTATTTTTTGCATCAATGATCTTTTATTTTTTCCAGATTATTCCTTAGTAATATTCGATAATTCAGAGGATAATATTAATTCCATACATGAATGTTATTATTTAAATACGTCAAATGTAATTCATACCATATACTAGGTACACGTCCAATGAGTAATCATCTGACGATACTGCTCTATAGGAAAATCCTCCACGACTGGTACCGCCTCTAACTCAGTACCAAATCTAGCAGGACAGTAAATATACAACTCATGCATGTAGGCTCTCCAAAGCTCTCCTAAATCCTTTAGAAGTTCCGGTTGTGCACCCTCACCATCGGGAAAATTAAATCGAAGCTGACATCAAAATATTAAATCATAAAAACAAAAAAATAAATCATGGAATTAAATACAATATATTTTTTTACCCATATCACTGCCCAAGCTCTATCCTTGACATCATGTTGCAAATGTCTCTATGACAGCGGGCTGACGGGAATGATATCGGAGTATTTGGAAAGCGTCGACAAAAAACTCTGACATTGCTGCCCTGATTTCTCAACCATTTGGTTGTCTTCATTGTAATCCACCAAAACCTGTGTGCGGCAGTTCCACACCAAACGCATGTGGGTACGCCCCTGCCACCGCCTTCTGTCAGTAGATGTATCTGTCATGAAAGAAAAACCAATATTTTATCAAAACATATTATAATGAAAATAAATATTTCCAAAAAAAATTTGTTAGGGTTTTATAAATATACATGTGACAGCCTGATCGCTGAGGTCCGCTGGATCCTCAGCAACTGATGGAAGACCCTGTGGTGGAACAAGAGTCGAATACGATGGAATATTGAAGCTCGAAGTGACACAAGTAGAAGTAAAAGAAGATGGGACATCTATATGACCGGATTCTGACTAGGGAGTGGGAATCGACATGGGATGTGAAAATGATGGGCGAGAAGATGCAGAAGGTAGCAAAAACATGGGAGGCATAAGTATCCCATTTGTCCCTAATGTCACATTGGGATCAGAATGTGGGAAGGATGACATGTCATGGGGAGGGGTAGGCGCTGGTCAGGCACGCGTAGCTGCTCATCCACTTCTGGTACGAACCCTCCTCGTACAACCGGCCAGAGTCCCAGAACCACTACTAGGCTCCTCATTGAATAATTGTCGACGTTTAGGTGGATCCTACAAAAAGGATAATACAAAAATTAATCATATGACATTATATATTCTTAAAATATATATATATGAAATAAATTACTCACTGTATGCACTAATGGTGGAATACCCATCTCCTCCATCCGATTATTGTTCTCTATCATTTTTTTCTGTCGTCTCTCTTCAATTGGATGGATTTCCTGCTTTTGAAAACAAATATATAATTAATTAGAAAAAGGAAACTAATGTGAAAACCAAAAAAACTCAATATATGATGGAATGAGGGGATTCATTGTTAATTTATCTATCAATTACTTTAGAATAGCATAAATGGATTCAATAAATCATACAAGATGTAATGTTCACCAAGTTAGAAATATTGTTCGCCTAGGTTTTAATACAGTTCAATTCCAAATAAGAAAATACAATTAAAATAAAACATCATCCAATAAACATTGAAAATTCACATAATGGTCAAGTCAGCTAAAACATATTTGTGATCAATACTAATCAAATTGAATATTACAAACCTTAACAACCCAACTTGAGGTTAACCAAAAGAATTTAGAACATGGATGAATGATTCTATATATTTTCAACCACAACTTCAGGTTCACAATCAACTAGGCCAATTGAGCTATTGGAGTCATCAATAGAAATAAATGGATTGGTTCTAATGGCACTAGGGAAAATGTCAATTACATCATCACCATAATAAAAAACATGTCTTGGAATTAATTCAAATATGACACCAAATTCAGGTCGAAGTTGGTCTTTGACATAAAAAACATGTTTAGCCATTGATTCCAACACATATGGTTCATCGGTAGAAAGAGTGCGAGTCATATTAATTAATCAAAATCCACAATCATCAATAAATGTGACATGTCTCATCATTGAATCAAACAATTTCATTTTATCAATGTGACTAGTCCATGAGAGTAATAATCCCATATTATTATTTTCTCAATGACTCCATAATAACCCATATTTTCAAATCGTAGTCTACTATCTGATGCACAGGCATAACAATATGTTGTGGCAGTTACCATAACACCATATTTTTGTGTTCTCGTGTTCCTTGCTCATATAGTGATAATAAATTAGTACCCATTGATAACAATTGATTTAAAGCCACGAACCACAGTATTAGGACCAAAAGCCAAAGCTCTTATTTCCTCAGAGACAGAGTCAGTAGAAAAAATCAATAACTGCAATATAAATGACTGTTAAACATAATTAAATATTGATATAATTAATTTAAACAATAATATTTGTACCATCAATTTTAACCAATCATGAAACTCTTTTCCTTAAAAAGTCTCTCATTTTCTCAAAGATAAAAATCGATTCTTTCTATTTATAATTATTTTATGTTCACTATAGAAAACAAATATGAGTAGTTTAACATATATATATGTAATATATACATATTCAATTTATTTACCTAATATAGTCATCGAACAAATAACAGTTGAACAAAACTGTGCGATGTGCCATCTCCCTCTCTTCATGGCTTAATGTCTTTAATGTTTATGATCCAGGTATTCCTCCTATTTGAGGATGTGATGGAAAATTGGGTTCAATTTACCCATAATATTATTCGTCATTTCTCTTTAGTATGTTCATTTTTGTAGTAAGATCATACAAACAAGTTGAGTAGAAATCCATACATTCTTGATCCAAGTAACCGTTAACGATAGATCCTTCAGGATGATTCCTATTTTGGACATAAGAAATTTATGTGTACATATTTCTTTCAGTTGGATACATCCAATGTAATGAAACTGGTCCTCCAAGAAGTATTTCAGTGGGAATATGGACAGTCAGATGCATCATTCATGTGAAAAATTATGGAGGAAATATTTTCTCCAACTAACACATAATTAATGGTGCATTTGTCAACATTTTTGCAAGAAATACTTGGACAACTTATTATCACAAAGATCTCTAAACAAATGGCACAACCAAATAACAGTCACCCTTAAATTATTGTACAAAAGCTGACAGATTGCTATTGGAAGCAACTCATGCAGTAGAACGTGATAATCATGATTCTTTAATGATTTTAGCTTCAACTCTCTTCTGTTGACCCGTTTAGATATGTTGATTGAATATCCATCAGGAACTTTAATAGTCTCTAATACTTCTAGAAATTATTTTTTCCATTGGTGTCATCACATCAGAAGCACATGGAAGTTTCCATTTATTTTCACTGATACGCACAGGATGTAATTTTGGTCTGATCCCCCAATCCACCAAGTCACGCCGAGATCAAAAATCATTTTTTTGTCTTCCCCATGACATTTAGAAGAACCAAAGCTACATTTTTCTTATATTATTTTCAATATTCAATAAATCTAAGAAATGATGTAACAAATTGGTTGACCAATAAGGAAAATAAAAAAAAATACTCCTCTTCCTCCAATTTTAATAGGTTTTAGTGGAAACATTCTTTCTCTTTCCAGATTTCATTTGACCCTTCAAGAATGAAAAACTGGAATCTTTTAATTCAATAAGCACATCAGTTTCTTAAATACGCTAAGGTGGATCATCATTCTCTATGGTATTATCAAATCATTGACGATTCATTCTATATGGAAGATACTTTGGAAAGAATCGTCGATGTCCCAATAAACTAAAACTATAGAAATGTTTCAGTATTTTGGATCGTGTATTCTTCATACAAACTAGACATGACAGTTTTCCCTTCGTGCTCCATCCAGACATCATTGCATATGCCAAAAAATAATTGATCATCCACATAAGTGCACAAGGCATCTGAAATATTTCTTTCGGACATGCATCATATGTGCGCACACCCACATCCTAAAGAAGTTTCAAGTCTTTTATTAAAGGTTCCATGTATACATGTATATCAATGCCGGGATCATAAGGACCAGATATGAATATACTCATGAAAGTGAATATTTTTTTCATACACAACCATGGAGGGAGATTATAAATGTGTATAAAATCTAGCCATGTGTTGTGTGAAGTAATCATCTTCTCAAACGGATTAAAATCATCGCATGAAAGACCCAGCCCCACATTACGCACGTCAGCTGCAAAATCAGGATGTCGAGCATCAAATATCTGCCATGAAAATACATCTGCAGGATGAACCAACTCATCATTAGTTATCATTCTCATAGTATCACGCCATATCTTTTTTATTGATGTCTCATTAGAAATAAAAAAATTCTGGAGTCTAGGGGTTTAATGAATGTTCCACATTACATACTATGGAACGTGGGATGGTGTTCCATCAGATATTTAATTCCAGTGGGATGTGCCACATTTTATACAATCATTTTGTTCAGCGGTTTCCTCCCATAATAAACTGTAATCTTTCAGGCAAGAATGAATTTTTTTCATTGAAAATCCATGTTCCTTAACTAATATCCATGCAATATAGTGGTTTGAGGGAATATCTGCATCATCTGGAATTAAATCTTTCAGGAGGGTATGAATGTAATTGATTGATGTATTAGAAATCCCATACATAGTTTTCCCAATAACCAATCAGATTAAAATTTCTAGCTTTGTCATTTTATCACATTGTCGATATACTAGAGTCGTGGCAGCATCATTCAATTTTTTCACACTATCAATATCATAATTTTCATTAGATGCATCAGATGTCCTCATATCGAAGTCTTATGGAGTCGAAATCCATTCTTTTTCATGACGAAGAATAAACGGAAACCTATTATCTATGACATTCTCCATTCCAGTCCTTTGATTTCGATCATCACCAATTTGAGATTTCATTTTCTCCCCATTGTGATACCACACAAAGTCGTTTTCTGGAAAATAATTTTTGGTAATGTGGTAGCTGACTTCATAATGTCTAAAACAAGGTCTACCAACACAATGGAAAAATGGGCAGTGAATGCCACCACTATTTGAAGCATTGTGAAATGCACAATCAATAAAGCTCTCCAAGTTGTTTTGAAAATATCTTGAGATCCGATCGGTTTCATACATCCATCTTCTATCCATTCTGTAAAAATAATTTATATAAGTCATTTTTTCAGAAACAATTCAATAGGATTGATCTTTAATAGAAAATACATTTATGTAACAGATAAAGGAATAAAATAATCAAGGTATCAACTACACATGTGGGAAAAACATACTAATGTGTTATTGAAAAAATATAAAACCAACAGGAACATAATGTGTTATCACATCACATCATGCCTCATCCCATAACCATATTATTAGGATATCACGAACATGAATAACATTAACCTTGTGCCATCCTCCTACCCTAAATGACCCCAACCACATGCCACATCTTATTATAGCCTTATCACATCGCACCACACCTGAAAACACTAGGGAAATAATTGTACATCTCACCTGAATACACATGGAAAATCACATTGCATCTTGCCTAAAAACACATTGTCAATCACTTATGAAGGAGGATTAGGGAAGTCATGGTAGTTATCTAACCATATAACCACCATCCTAAATATTAGAAAAAATTCCCATAACTCAAAACCTCTGATCGTTGTTAAGTTTATACAACTTTGGTTGGGAATGTGTAGAAATAACATAAAATACATTATATATATATATCACAAAGTACTCAACCTATGGGTTCACATTAACTACATTATCACACACTTCACTACTAGAATACAACACATAAACCATCAGAACCATTTTCACCACTATATGCAACACACCACACCACCACCACACAAGACACATAGCATTTATAACTTTCATTTATAAGCCACTTCATTCACACTTACATTGTCCAAACATTTAGTGTTAAATTAATTAAATCCATTTACCACACATCCATTTCTATTCCATCTCATTTATTTACTATCTTGTTTTTTTTGTTTTAACAGCATAATTTATTCCATAGATAACAAGGAAACTAATAAAACCACCACACAACAACTCACAATCTCACAATAACCATCATCTCCATGTTGCATCGGCCAACCATCTAACCAAAACAACCACATATCACAAAAAAAATATTGTGCATCACAACCACCGCACAACCAAAACAACCTCACCACATCGTACACCACAACCTCATCACACAACAACTCCACATGGCACAACACCACCACACATAATCACTATCACACAACCTCACATGTAACATCCATTCCCACTAAACATCACATTACCACCCCACATATCACAAAGCCCATCTGGTCACCACAATCACTATACAACAGCCTAAAACATACAATGAAACACAACAAAAAACCTCTCATAGAAGCAACATACCCCAACTTGCACAATTTATTCAAGGTATTTTATTACATTACCCCATTATTTAGGATGGACATTATAACACAAATGATATTCCATGGGAAACTAATTAATTAACAAAATATTCGTTCATTTTCTTATTTTTCAATGTTAAATCACATCAAAATCAAAACATAATACTAAAATATTAGATGAATAACAATAAAAACAAGGTAGCACTTAAATATTGTATGTGTATAAAGAATAAAATATCTAATTTGAGATGATTTAGATGGAGTTTCATGTGTTCGGATGGGTGAATTCACAAGAGGAGCTAAGCACTGGATACATTTTGGGTTCTGTCACGAATGGGGGAGAGAAGTGGCCCGACTGTATTAGGGGTAATGATTTACCAACGGTTTTTAAAAATCGTAGGTAAATGGGTGTTCAAGGAACCCTTTCCCAATAGTTTTATTGAACTGTTAGTAAAGGGGTACCCAATCCCAATGCTTTTATGAAACCGTTGGCAAAGGGTAACTTGGACACCCCTTTACCAATGGTTTTATGAAACCGTTGGAAAAGGGGTACCCTTTCCCAAGGGTTCCAGTGAACCGTTGGGAAAGGGTTTCCTAGCCCTTATTTACCAATGGTTTAAGAAAACCATTGGTAGAGAACCGTGGGTAAAAACCACATTTCTAGTAGTGCCATTACCTAAGGATACATAGATATATAGTATGAGAACCATCATACATTGGTACCTTTCTTATGTATGTCTTTATTATTAGCTAAAAGGTGGTGGTTGGGTATGCAACATATCATTTCATTAGTTGGAGCTCAACTAATTTGGGATTTTTCCAATCATATGGAATGATAATACAACCAAACTCTTGATTTAATTATATAGAGGAAAAACATTATAATCATTAGTTTAGTTACATATGATTTTCTCAAATACTTATATAATGGAAATTTGATGTGATAACATTATAGATGAATTCCATGTATTTTATTCTTTTATCTTGTTAGCATATTTTAGTGAATCCTGAATGAATGAGGTGGAATATTATATATTGACTTGTAACATGTTTAAATAACACTCAATGAAATGGGCGAATATATTCTATTGGTATAAATATGATGTATGTGATACAAATTGTTGTGTACATGTTCATATGGATATATGAGTATGTTTTATTGAGATAACACCAAACCCATTTATAGATTCGGTAATACTAGTTCATTGCTTGAGATTTCTCTTTGCTTACATTTTATAAATGAGGATTTTATGTTTTTTTTCAATGTTGAAGTGTCCTATAGGGTGTCTTAGGTATACCTTTTGATAAAAATTAAATTTATAAAAAATGGGGTTTATAAAGATGAATAATATTTTGATAATCCATATCTAATAGTTTGTTGGGTATATTCACATTGAGTTGTGTAGATTTCATAAGGTCATTTTATACTTTTATTTTTGAAATGGGAGATTATAGGATATAAACTAAAATGAGGTATATTAAATATTAAAATATTTAAAAAGTTTTAAGATATGATATGCATGAGATTCATATCACATATTATGATATATTCATATCCTAAAGAGGAATGTGATTTCAATATCTTCGTATATAGTTGTGAATGATAGGATTTAAAATATGGGATGCATAGGATGTGAGTCCTTAGTAAAGTACATGTTTTCTTATATAGTTTCATAAATTATGAATCAATGATATTTATTTATAATGGCTATAAATGCATGAAATTAAATTTTTATGTGGTGATTAATATATAAAATTGGCAGTAACGTGCAACATCAATGATATGATAACTAACACACTGATATATAGACACTCTTTATTTAATGAAGCTGGTCTACAAAAGTTATATGATCCCTCTTGTTATATAATTACCCATCCTTAAACATTACATAATGTTGAGTTATTTCATGAATTGACATTGAGGATATTTGTACTTTTAGAGATTTAGATAATTACTCCAAAACTATTACTTAAAAATCCATATAAGTAAAAACTGGGCACTTCCAATAGTGTCCATTTATTCCATAATATAAAAAAAATTAAAATATTCATAGTTCCATATCATGTTCAATAATCATAACCTTTCCATGATTCTATCCTTGAATCTATTATTCCTTAAATAATGTAAAAACATTTAAAAATATCGGATGAGAAAAAAACCTCAGTAAGGGACATAAAAATAAAGAAAAACGTAGTCTAGTTAAAACATGGTAACCCATTTAATGTTCATTGAGAAGATGAATCAAAACATTTTCAGATGAATAACTATAATACTTTCTTCTTAAAAATCACTAAAACCACAAATCAAGCAATTAAAACCAATTTATCTATCTTAGAGCAACATATAAATAAAACTATTTTAAACCCCTTTTAATTATAATAAATATATGGAAAGCATCCAATATTATTATTACCCAATTAATTGGATATATATAATGGGGATCACCCTTCATATAAGCTATTTTGGTCTCACCCATGATCTAAAATGTGGCCCATCCATATATATAGGCTATTACGTGCTCACCTATGAGCTAGAATGGGGCTCAACCATTCATATAACCTGTTTAGGGATCACACATGATCTATAGTAGGGCTCAACCCTCCGTCTAGGGTATATAGGACTCACAAATTTCATATAATTCTCATGTACAATTTCATGAATTAAATTGGTTCATCACCATACCATTTTGAAAACATCTTCTAATCCCATATGAAAAACATTTCTATATTAAAATACAATTTTTAGTTAATATCCCATTTTCAATACCAAGATACCAAAAAAATAAGGGACTATTTTTCCTTTTTAAAACATTACAGCTTTTAGAGGAAGTGAAGTAGAAAATAATGGTAATCACCCTATATAAGAAAAATATTCCTTTTTTCACTTTGTAATGAAAATAAAACAGTATTTATAACCAGATTTTTTTAGAAAACATTGAGTGAAATTCAATATATACATAAAATTACATGGATAATCCTTTTTTATCCATATTAATAATAATAAAAATTAATATCATGAAGAAATGATTTGATAATTAAATAGTTAAATGTTCAATGTGTCCCACACAATTTTTATGATATAAATATTAATCTCTATGAATTAAAAAATTTACCAAAACAATAAATATCATTAGTATAGATAATATATGAATATTAAATGTCATAATGTCGTTATATACACCTTGTAAACTTCAAAATGTGCATATTATCAAGAAATTCCTCAATGAAATGAGATTGAGATGAAATCCCTTACCTTGAGTCTGAAACATATTGTACATTCATTGTCTTCCTGAATAATAAACATAGGTTAATTTGTACCTACTTTATAACATTTTTCAGGTTCATTAATTTTTTATGTCACTTATTATCTTGTTATAATAATTACATAATTATTTATGTTCATATTGTACATTTTATTGATATTCAATAAATGAGTTTAAAATGAGCTTGTTTATGTTCTAATTTTTCTATGGGGAATTAGTAAGACATATACATAATAAAAAATTGATATAAATATCTTATATATTTATTATATAAGTATTTATAATAATCATTTAAGAGAAACTAAAATCATAGTTCTGGGAGATGGTTGGTCGTTCGTAAGTATGAACACTATTTTCATCTTTCTTATCACATTGAAAGATTAAAATGAAATTAAATGTAAATAAATACTTAAACAAATATAATATCATTACATTACCATACATATTTAATTTATATTATATTTTTTACTAAAAAAATATTTAATACATTCCATGTGATGTGAGGCTGTAGTCCACATGTCACCAAACGATGTTATCATATAACATAAATATAGAAACCATGGACACATGTTTAATATAAAATATCAAGAATATAAAATAGGTTATATATACATAGTAAAATATTATTTTACCAGAAAAATGGTTTTAGGACATTCCATGAAGTTGGTAATGGAAAAATGACAAAAACATTATTCATAGAGGTCGTTAACCAGCATTACTCAGACCAAAATATCATTTATTTTAATAATAGGAGGTGTGGATTAAAATGTATATGAGATATTCCATTAGAAAAATAAAAATAAGAAATATATATGATTTTTTAGTAATCATGAATTTATGTATGAAGGATGTGAGGAAAAAGTATTAAAATATTGGAAATAAAAAGATATACATTGGGAAAATTACCTCTTGAATATCCCATCTTTAAAATACCCTTAAGGGCCTTGCATTTGGTCTTTTGGTGGGATATGTAGCACATGGATGTAGGTATAGTGAATAGGATTGGTTTTGGATGATATTTTAGTAGCTAAAATTATTTTTTGATCAAAATAGGGTGGTGGATTTGTGGTATTTATACTTAAGGGAAGGTGAGACCAAGTCATTAATATATTGATTATTTTATATTTAATTCCATCTATAAAGTGGGGTAATTAAATTACAACAATTTAGCTTGTAATTAAAATTATATAGGATTATTGGGATCTATAAAAACCTCAACCAACCATTAATTTTTTTAGATTTTACATTTGTCAATCATTTGACATTAAACATTAACCATTGTCACTAATTAGGACCTTATGATACCAAATATGTAATCCATTCAATAAAATTAAATTTAAATAAATAGGAATATCTGATTTAAGATTAATTCCGAAAAAAACAAAAAAGTTGGTTTTTAATGTGAAACGTTCAAATGTTTGAAATGTTTTCATATATAACTTCAATTCTAAATTACATCCAATGAAAAAAATGGAATAAATGATAAAGACATATTATAATTATAATTTAAAACAAATTAAAAATATAATATAACAAATAAATAAATTATAGGAAATTACAAATTGAATTAGAAATGAAATATTTTACACTATTCATTGTAATAGTAATTTCATTTGAATATTAAATAAAAATATACCAAAGTAAATTATTAGATATTGATTATAAATAAGGAGTTTATTTTGTAAAATATAACATATAAAAATGACAAAACCAAATTTAAAATGGGTTCTCTATCAAAAGTTGATAAAACTACATTTTCTGAAAAATACTTCTTTAATCTGAAAAGTGGAATTTGGCCTTATATAATATCAAGAAATCATATAATATTGATTTTATGCATTAAATTTAATATATTTAAAAAATAATTCATTAGTAAAATCTATCAAGAATTTATTTTTTAATTTTTCTAACTCTCTTATTTTCATTTAAATAGTTTTTTTCAAAAAAACACATCCTTTATATTCAACTGGGATTTATTTTCATTATAATAATTTTTTTACCATAGATTCATTATATAAAATTTTTTAAACAATATTTTCATAATTTAGATAATATCATTCATTACAACTAGTTTAATGGTTGTCTGATAACTACAACATAAAATAATATTGTTAATCGTATATTATTTTTCGGTTTAACTCAATCTTGGTGCATCTTAAGATTTAAAAGAAACCCATTATTTTGTGTCAGGTACGCTATTGATCATAGGGTCCCATTAAGGTAAAATTTAAATGATTAATATTAATAAATATGAAAAGTTGTTATTCTATAATTAACTAGGATGTCACATCCTTCCCCCTTTTGGAAAATGTGTCCTTGTAATTTTAAATTTGGGCTTTGTAACTAATGTCTTACTTTTTCAAATTACATCATTGAAATCCCAAATAAATAAATGATTCAATATAACCTCTACTTTAAAAGAAATAATTTTATGTATAAATTTCACCCGATATATCATATACTTGGGATCCAGGTAGGAAATCATTAACACGGATGATAAAACTAACACACAAAGACAAATAGAGAGTGATTGAGAACATAGTCATTTTAAAGTTATCCATCACAAAAACATATATATGTGATGGGTCAAAATAGAATTAAGAAAAATAAATTAATAACGTTTTTGTTTTAAGATGTATTTGATAGAGTTGAGGAATTAATTAACATATTAAAACAAAAAAAATGAAACATAATTACATGATGTATTTAGATTTTATATTCACTCATTCAACATTATAATATACCCAGAATTATGATCTACATCTCTTTCAATAACCATAATCATAAAATTTCACAAAACCGTAAAGGATATCATTATGTTAAAACTATGGTCCAAAATAAAATGCATACGTCCAAATTAAACAAAATCCTTACATAAAAATAACCCCATTAAACATCTCTTTGAATGGTCCTTAATAACTTATTATCACATCACATAAAAAATTAGAAGGTGTGTCTAAAACCACGAACATATGGTTATTCATTGAAATATCAAACTCTCATGAGATTCTATTACATCACATATTGTCTCAACATCAACTATTGTATTAGAAAAATATTTTACCGAACCATTTTGTTTCATATCATAATGATTTCCTCCCTTTGTTGTTAACTTCGGACACTTATTCTCATAATATCCCAACTCATTGCATCTAATAAATCCTACATTAGATTGGATATTTTTTATCTCATTGTTGGACTGTTTAGGACTCTTTTAGTTGCAGTCAAGAACCTTGTGACCAAAATTTCCACACCTATAACACTTTCCAGATCTAAACATACATTAACCAAAATATATTTTACCACATTTGGAACAATTTTCAAGATTAACTCCAAAATATTTACTTTGTTTTTTCTATATTTCCTTCCCCCTTGAAAATTGTATACTCTTATCATCTCATGGTACATAAGTGTAAAAAAACTCAATTTCAACATTTCCAGCACAATGAAACACTTTATAAAAAATTTCAAATTCTCAGGAGGCTCGATCTCTTCATATCCATTGTTTTAATAATGAGTAAAATCAATTAATTTTACTATTAATTTCTTGAATAAAATCTAGAACATACTTGGACGGTCATGTGATATTCGCTTCATATTCAACTACTGTATCATTATCCAATTTCATTAATTCCATGAATTGATTCTCTATCCTAATCCGAACAACAATAAGGAAATATTTCTCATGGAAAATATCTTTAAATTCTTCTAATTACATTCGATCAAGAACATTTTTCTATCTAGTATTCTTAACCAATGACCACCATCGATCATATTCACCTTCAAGATGATAGATGGAATGATTTACCTTTTAATGTTCTGAACATTTCACGACTTCAAATATCTTCACCAATATATTAACCCATCCTTCAGTTGCCATTGGGTATGTTTATCCATTGAATGATTGTGGATAATGCATCATAAAATGTTCAAATACAGACATATTTCTATATGGTTGATTCGGATGGTCTCGAACATGGATACAACCACCATTTATAGCCTAATTCAATTGCTCCATCACTACAACAATATGTTCAGTTCCGATTTTGACCACCTCTTGAATATGGTTTGAAATATAGTTTATATATCAATGCCTTTTCATTAATGATTTACTTTTTCTTATATAGAAAACCATTACAAATAGACACAGTTTAGATGATAAAAGAATGTAATCATTAAATGTTTCATCATTTTAACATATCTATAAAGTAAAATTCACTAAAGGAAATAAATTAACACCATCCTATCCTCTGATGATATCTAAATTGTCCTCTGATACCAACAATAAGGTCACATCATTAAAAATTAAACAATCATGAGTTATGTCAATAATTCACATTGAGGGAAATTTCTTGTTTAGAGATTTATAAAATTAGACATAGAAATTACATTAAAAAACTATATAAATAAGAATTGGACACTTCCAACAGTATCCATTTCTTCTATAACATAAAAACATATAAAAATAAATATGTATCCTTTTCAGGTTTAATCATCATATCTTTTCTTTGATTACATCATTGAATCTATTATCCACTAAATCTTATGGAAACATTTAAAATCATTGGATGAGCACAAAAAGCTTAGTAAGGGACATAAAAAAAGAAATAAAACCCTTAGTATAGTCAAAACATGGTAACCCATTTAATGTTCTTTGAGCAGATGAAACCAAACATGTTCACATGAATAAAAGTCATAATTTTCTCTCCATGAAAAACATAAAAACCAAAATGCAGGAAATTATAACTCCCTTTGCTGATATAGAGAATTATACACATAAAAAACATTCAAACCCCTTTAAATTGGAATAACCATATAGATTACTTCCATTATTATTATTACCCAATGAATTATGGATTTATATTGGGGATCAACCTTCACAAAATTTATATCATGCTCACATGTGAGCTATAATGGGGGTCTTCCTTTCATATAAGATATAATGGGCTCACTCATGAGCTACAATTGGGATCAACCCATCATATAAGCTGTGTTGGGCTCACCCATGAGAAATAATGAGCCCAAACCCTTTATATATGCTATATCAGGCTCACCTGTTTCATATATTTCTCACGTAAAATTTCCTAAATAATATACATTCATCACAAAAACCTTTTAAAAAAAATTATACTCTCATATGAAAAAAAATTAAGTATAAAAGTAACATTTTAATTTAATACCCCATTTTCAATTACACGATACCTAAAAAATTAACTAATAGATTTATTTATCTTTTAAAAACATAAAGGCTTTTAAAGGAAGACAAGTATCAAATAATGGTTGTCACCGTATATAAGAAAAACATTCCTCTAGTCATTCAGCGAAGAAACTAAAATGATTTCAATAGAAATATTCCTTTTGAAAAAATAGAAAAAAATCATTATATACATAAAATATCCAATTTGATCGTTTTATATCCATATATATAATTATTTCAATTAATATCATGATGAAAATATTTGATAATTATATATTTAAATGATTAAGGGTTACCATACCACATTGATCATTTACATCTTAATCTCCATGAATTAATACATTTACCAATACAATATATAACATTAGTATAAATAAAATTTGGATATGAAATTTCATTGTGGCAGCATATACACCTTATAAAATAATAATGGTTCATATTATCAATATAATTACTCAATTAAAGGAGATAGAGACGAAAACCCTTGACTTGAGTCTAAAACATCTAGTACCTTATTTATCATTCTGAATAATGAACATAGTTTAATGTGTACATTCCTGATAAATTTTTTCATATATATTATTCTTTTTATAACAATTATTATAATGTTGTAACAGTTACATTATTATTTAAGTTCATATTAGAAGTTTTATCAATATTTAGTACTTGAGTTGAAAATGAACTTATTTATGATGTAAATTATCATTGTGGTAATAAGTCCAACATCTCCAGAATATAAACCTTTATATAAATATCATATATATTTATTATATATTTTTTTATAATAATATTTTATGACAATATAAAAACACCATTCATGGAGACGGTACACCTTACTACAAATGAATGATATTTATGTTATTCCTGTGATATTGAAACTGTGAAATTAAATGAAATGCATATAAATATGTATACACATATAATATAAATATAGTGTAATTAAAATATAATTTTTATCATATATTTTTTTCTAAAACATTCCTTATAACATTCCACCATATGTGTGAATGGATCACATCATTTGGAGGATGTAGCAGTCCACACATCCCCAAAAAAAGTTATTATATAAGATCAATATCAAAAAAAGAAGGCATGTATAATATAACATATCCAGAAAATTAAAAACGTTATAATATACATTTTAAAATATTATTTTACCATAATAGTGGTTTTAATACAATCCATAAATGTGGAAAATGAAAAATAACAAAAATATTATTCATAGAGGTGATTAACCGACATAACATGTACATCAATTTCATTTATTTTAATAGGATGAGGATAGAAATGAAATCGATATGTTATATTCCATTATAAACATAAAACTATATTATATAAATAAATCTTGAGTAATCATGCATTGGAGGATGAATTAGTTTAGGAGAACGTATAAGAAGAAATGAAATTAAGATACGTACAATGACAAAATTACCTCTTAAATATCACCTTCGTTAAAGACCATTTAGGACCATTTAGGAGATACAAGGCTTTTTTTTGAAATAGGGTGGTGTATTGGTGGTATTTATACTTGATTTGATGTGGGTTCAAGTGATTAATTTATTGATTATTTTATTCTAAATGCCAACCATATAAAAGTGACTTTAAATTCCTTGAATTTAGATTATAAATATTGTTTTATAGGATGGTCAGGGTAGATCAACACCTCAAACAATAATTAAATTTTTATGTTATTCGGTATGATAAGGTTTTATATTTTGACATTAAACCCGATCAGAAATTTATTTTACAATGGTAATTAATCATTTTTACATGGTAGATTTTTAAAACCAAAACATGAAATTGACCGTACAGCATAATTTTGACAGTGCGATTCCATATATGAAATACATTTATTAAAATTAAATTCACAGAATAAGGAAAATTTGATGTAAAAATAATTCCACAAATAAAAAAATGTTTATTTTTGAGGTGAAATATTCAAAAGTATGAAATGTTTTCCAATCTAATTTCAATGTGAAAAAACTTCTAATGACAAACATTATAATAAATTATAAAAAAATAATATAATTATACATTAATACAAAATTAAAATATAATCTAATAATATAAATAAATTAAATGAAATGACAGTTTGAATTATAAATACAGTATTTTTCACTATTCATTAAAATATGAATTTAATATGAAAAATAAAAAAAATTCAAGAAAAATAACGTCTTATGTCTCAATTATAATGAATAAAATTATTTTAATCAAATACAATATATAAAAGTTAAAACCCAAATTTGAAATGCATTATCTATTAAAATTTTGTAAAACTGCATTTTTTTAAAAATACTTCTTCTATCTGAAAATTTATTTTTTCCTTATATCATTTCAGTGAAACATTTAAGATGAATTTTAAACATTTAAAATTAGTATATTACAAATATATTTCATTAATAAAATACATCAATAATAATAATATTATATTATGAAGTCACTTATTTACATTTATGTATTTCATTTCTAGAAAAACACGTCCTTTATATTCAATTGGATTTTATTTTCATTTATAATTAACATTAAAACCAATGAATAATTATATAAACTTGTTTAATAACTATATTCATAATTTAGTTAGTATATTAAATTCCCTCCATTCTTACGGTTATGTGATTATGATAAAATTAAATAATAATATTAATAATGTACTATTTCTCGGTATAACTCAGTCTTGGGCGCAATGTACGATTTCAGAGAAAACCAATGTTGTTTGTCAGGTGCTATATTGAACATGTGTCCATTTAAGGTAAAATCAAATTAATAAATATTAATAAATATTAATAAATATGAACAATTATTATTCTATAATTACATAGGAAGTTACACTCTATGTGTACACTCAATGAATGAAATCAAATTTGAGACTCTCTTTTTATTACGACTAATCTACATATTTATGATAAAGGTGCTAAAACACTCTGATTGATCATGGGATTCAATTTTTATGAATAAGGACCCAAATTATTGTGTAATCCCCTTGGAGTCAATAAATTTTTATCTCTATCTTCAGTGTTCCCTATCAAGTGTACTTCATCAAAGACTAAAAGATAGAACTTATTCTTATTATGCTACAATTAGACATTTTCTTTGTATTATGAATATTGAATCAATTGAATATAGATTAGGTATATATGGGGTTTCTTTCATATCCATGTTTGTTCTATGAACACCCAAAATCTCTTTAGGCATACCTTGCATTCCAAGTGAAATTCATCTCAAAATATACAATAAAAGTATTTTCCATTTTATTAAGCCCCATAAATTTTCTCTCCATCATGGTACAAATATTTAGAGGAAAATTTCTGTTATGAAATATATTTTAAATGTATTCCAACTCCATTAATTAAACTTTAACATTCGGAATTTAAATTCTGATTAATTTACACCATCGACTAGATTATCCTTTTAAAGGGTAGTTGACTAGAGTAAATTTCCCTTTTCTAGAAGAATAATGTATGAAAATATATTTCCCATGGATTGGATCTGAACTCTATCTCCGATTTTATTATGAGCATAGATCAAAAAAACATTACATTATCCATCACATTGGTTTTTGTCATGGTTTTTCCCGGATCATAATATTTTCTAAAATATAAAATATTAAACCCAAACAAATTTCAATAATGCATGGGTAAATAACTTATTCACATGTATAGATCATCATTAAAGTCATAAATTTAGAAGAATGTATGTTAAAAGTATCATACATTTTACTATACTAGTATCCAAATTAACTAATAATTAATATTAACAATAACAATGCAAAACAAAAATACATTATTATTTCAAAACGTTTATGATGATCATTAAGGATGTCAAAAACACCCAAATTTATAGGTTTAGTGTCTTGGAAATATTTGAATCATACAACATTAATATATATAAAATATTAAACATTATCTAAATAATCTAACATTTTCATCCTATTTTCTATCATATTCATCTTAACACATGTAATCTCCCAAGGACATACATCAAATAATGTGTGAGAGAAAATCACAAAAAGGGAAGGGATAATTGGGAAAGAACATGTGTCATGAATCAATATAGTAAATGGCTGAGATTAATCCTCCTCATCTGATCATAAGCATCATATCATTAACATAAGAAGGAGGAAATGATTTTAATGAGATATATAATGTCTCACAAGGAGTATAATGAAACATAAAAAACATTGTACACAAAGACCACATATATAATGTGAACAAGGAAATCATCATATTCAAACATAAAATATTGTATAAACAACATATTATAGCATTTGAATAATATTATAATGATGATCACTTTTAATAATCTTATGATATATGTCATTTTACACATTTCATTAAAGGGATTTATATTTCCACACCCACCCATAACATCATAATTTTCTCATAATCATGCATGCCACATAGAGGGAAAACACACATCAATCATAGAAATGAAATATACCCATAATATAATAATATGTTTCATAGTGATTTGATAATTAGTATGTCAAATAATATAAATGGAGTTTCCAAAAAAAGGTAGTCATTATGTAAGGTATGTTAAATAGGGTCACAGTATAGATATATACTCTTGGATTGAAAAAAAAACTCCTTGATATTTCAAAAAAATAATTAAGGTGATATTAATTTCCATGAATATTTGAAAATCAGTAAGTACATGTTCAATAAAATTGAAATGATCATTGAGCAGAATCTCAAAAATACTGATGGGATAAAAAAATTTCTTTTGTATGCCTTGCATTGGGAATGAAGAGTTTTAAATTTTATGGTATTTACATGGAGTTTTTGATACAAATTCATATATTGCACTACATGTATTTCCAATCAGATTAAGATCATTGTTGTAGCAAGATTTCTTAAAGCACTAATAACAGGTGTTATCATGGTTTGGAATCAATGTGAATCTTCTTTCAGTCGCATCTTTATGAAGGTAGAACTATTATTTAGTCATTAGGAATTATAGGTTCAGTTGAATATTTCACCAATGGATTTTAATGTTCTTTTTCATTTTCTATAGTGTTTTATTTTCTAGTTATTTGATTTGACATCGAAATGATATATTGAAATTTCAATCCAATATTTCACAACAACAGTGAATATATTTTTGTTCTAGTGGATTCATTTCATTTTTTTCCTCCCATTTTGTAATCTATATATTTCTAGCTGGTGAAAAAACATCCCCCCTTATGTTATCACATTTTCTCTACCTTTTTTTATAAATTTTTTAGTAATGAGTTGGGTAACCAAATTATGATAAAATCATTTAGGAATATTTAAACAAATTTTTATGGTAGTGACGAGTAAATAATTTGAAGCTTCCTTATAGGTGGATAAAACATAACATTAATGAGGCATGTCAGTGAGGGATAAATATATATATTTATATATATTATTTGAATATAAAAAATAAAATTTTTCTAGAAGAATAATATATATAATATGCACATGAGCCTCAGCCAGGTTGGTGAGTACATGGTAAGTGCATCCAAGAGACCCAATATCAAATCCATGTGAGGAAATATTTTTGGGTTAGTGTAGCAGTATTGTAGAAGAAGAATGAATTCATCCATCTAAGCCTATGGGGTACCGGTTTGGTCATCGGGTCCAGCGAAGGCTTTTAGGCCACCCATGGTCTTCTGGCCAGTTGTCTATTAATGCCATTGGGCCACCCCCAGGCCTTTCGACCACCCGAAGGCCTTAGGGTCACATGAATATATTTATTTACACGTATTAAAATAAGGTACAAGGATCTAGATGAGGATTCAGAGTAGGAACATTCACTAGAGTAGAGATATCCAGAATTTAATGAACAAGAGGGTGTGGCTTTGCCATTGTTACCAGGCTTATGTAGCACTATATAGGACAGTTAGGCTTCCAACCCTATGAAGTTGCAGTGCTGATATCATGACATGTGCTGGGGAGGATCAGTTCCTTGTTTTTATATCGGTTTGATTCTCTATAAGACATATGGGTCATGTAATGTTCTCTAAGCCTTCAAACCATATAAGGGTTCCACCTCACCCCTTGAATGGTGGATTATCAAAAATAATTAAAAAAAATAAAGGCCTTCAGGAAATTCGGAATAAATTTAATGTTATGTTTATATATGTATTAAATAATTTTTTATGGGTTGGTTTATTGTGGAGTAGGATAATATTAAAATAGAAAAAGAAAAAGAAAAAATGAAAGAACAATTCATATTTTTTTTTATGATTCTCATTCTCCTCAACCCATTATGCATTGAGTGATTAATGTTTAATAACACATACACATTATTAATATTCTAGGAAGACTTATAATGATTTTATTGATAATATATTGGAGAAATTAATTTTTTTTGGAAGTGATTTTATAATGAGAGGGAGAGGGGGAATTAATACTTTATAATAGATTTATTTTATTTAAAATAAAAAATAAAATACCACATTTATATTAAAACATGAAATCGTGTTCATATTTGACATTTGGAATTATATTTTATGAAAATTTCTAGATTTTATGGGAATCCAACCATTCCACCCTTGAATTTAATAGTTTATTCAAAATAATGAATGACAAATTAAAAATTGTCTTTTAAATGGCGTACATTTTCTTTTTAGAATTTAAAAATTACTTTTTATGGTTGAAATTAAATTTTATTGTTTTGAAATGAATAATTTATGTTATTAAATATATTCAGGGTTAATATAACCATTATATAATTTATTAATTTATTATTACATTGATAGTATGTTGTAAAACATTTAGTATTTGAAAACTATATTTCTATTTTTCATTTAAAAGATGTTGTTTTATAGAAAATTTCCAGAAATTCATCCATATAATATTTTGATGAGATAGTTAAAATAATGGAATTCAATTTATAAAGATAATTCTCTAAATTAAGTACTTTATTATTTAATATTATAATAAAGTAATTAAAAAATATTTAAAACTACACTTTATTAAAAATGAACCTATACTTTTATTTGAGTTTCCTAATTTGATTTTTCGTTTTAGAACTCTAATATTTATATTTAATTATTTTATTTAAAAAAATATTAATTAAAATTAGTTTTATTATTTTAATGGTCAAGTAACTATTCTACCGATCAATTTATTAATTATAACAACTAGGTTATTATTCCTAATGGCCATGTTACAATACCGATTATCAAATTTGTTTTATATTACCTCTGAACAACTCATACTTATATCATTCATATTCCAATTAATTTTCAATAAATTCATTCAACGCATCTTATAAAATTTCAATCATATTTATTATAATTTGTTTTCTGTTTACATTGTTTCTCGTCAACATAATAATTCTGGGGGATTGATTTGTTCCAGAGTTTAAAATTCTTATTATAAATTTTTATTTTGTTTTACCATTTTAATGATTTAAATTTTATATATTAATTTTATTGTATGTATATGAAATATCATATTGAAAAATAATGTATTGTTGGTTTTTATTTTGTGATGCATATATTTTATATTATATTATATTCCTAAATATGTCTCAGAAGTATATTTATAAATAAAATTCAATTTATAATGATTTAATTTGTTATATGGTTTTTAAAATTTCCCTTTCCATTTTTTTACTCAACACATGAAGGATGTCATCATATGAACAAAGCCTATAATAGAATTGGCATTCCTTGGACTCTTGCTTGATAATTTCACATCCCTTTTTTATATCAATTCACGGATCCACACCTTTTTTTATTTAAATATATTTAATGTTCAATTATTTAATAAAATCCAATAAACAATTGTGATAACCCATTGACATGTTGACCTATATGTGGTTCATATTTATCATACCCATTAAATAATTTTTAAAATTAAAAAAAACCCTATTTTTCTCTTCATCCATTTCATCGTATCCTACTTTCAATCAATTTTCAATCAAATTCTCAAGAAATTTTGGACTAAATCAGGTTAAAATAATTACTATTAAATGAATCCTAATCCATAAAAGGGACTCAAAACATCAAGATCCAATAGAAATCCTATTTTTGGTTTAATAGATCATGTTTAGGCTCTATGAATTCATCTAGCCAATGGTGTTCCCCGAGATCCTTGTGATAAAAATTATTAATGATATACTAATGATATAAACCATTTTCATAATAAATATTTTCCATATAATATGAAACCATAGGATTATTATCTCTTGTAGTAACAAAAATTATACTCCCATGTCAAAACCACAATTTTTTCCTTGTAAAATATTCTGATTACAACAAGGATTCAACATCATACAAAACTAATAGGGTCTTTTTACATCAAGTAAATTTAATTATTGAAACACATCAAGAATAGGTAGGGTCATGAACCACTCCTTATATAGAGTTAGAGTGGATTGTGACTTTTAGGTTACCCATATGATCTATATTATCATTTTCACGAAATAAATAAACCATAAATTCGGGATATATATCAAGATTTTTTTATATAGGATGGTTCCATGGAAAGAAAACCAAGGCACAATTATTATAAAAAAATAAATTGGTTACAAGATTCTAAAATAGGGAAACAAATTAAAATTCTCATTATGAATGGGGAGTGAATAATTAGGAATATCTCAAGCTAGGTAATATCTTGATTGACCCCCTTGTTAGTTAGGACATAAAAAACAATGTTAGCTTCATGATATATGTGAGTGATTATGTAATCAATGTCGAGAAGAGAGCAGGTGCCGTCCATCCAGTGGGTTGTGATCGGCCACACAAGATGTGTAACACCATTATATACAATTTTCACAATGGTGGTGAAGTTACTCTCAATCTATAGGTTGTTACAACAATATTTCATGTCGAAGGAAATTTCATGTATCATACTCAACATTTCACCCTCCAACAAATAAGCAATGACATAGCTACCTTAAAAGAAACCGAGGATCTTACTAAGATGGTTATGAAAGATGGAACCACAACCCAAGGGGCCTGGATTGCCTTTGGAGTCACCATCCAATTAACCATAATATAGATAGGGAAAGGAGCAATATGGATAACATCATAAGTGTGGCTGGGTTGGAAAACGTTTCCCTCAATATAAAGACATTACAACATTCCAAAGTCATTTACAGTATTTTTTCAATGAACCTTTTGGATCATAGCAGTTTCACATATAGCGATAAAGATCTCCATTCAACCTGCATTATGTATAACTAAGCACATTTGTGAATAAGATAATTTCTATCATACCAGATCACGTGGTGATGATCAACAACATCAGCAAGAAAAATGTTCTTAATTTTCTGAGAACTATCTATATCCACACATCTGTTTAGTTGAGATTTGATAGATTCACGAGTCACCCTTCTTCTATCAAATTTTTCAAAAATATAGTTCCAAACAGTATAAGTAGTGGCACAAGAAAGAAATAGATGATTGGTATCTTCTCTGTGTTGATTATAGAGTCTTCATTTACATATTAAATCTAAATCTTTTGTATGGGATTCATTATTTATGATATTATATTTTTATGAAATGGTGTTTTCCAATGAGGAAAAAATCATATTTTTTTAGTATAACTCCATGATTTTGGCCAATTTTGAGTTCATAATGTGATTATGGGATTATCAAGGGTGTCCAAGGATTTTATGGATCCCATAGGCCCCACATTCTGGAATGTTAAGACATTCCACACAGTTAAGAGATACCATTCGATATTGGACAAACGGTTACCCCTAACTGTATGAGACTTGATAGTGAGGCGCTGGAGGTCGCATGGTTTGAGGAAATTGTGAATCCTTGGGAACACACCCATGAAGCTTTTATAGAGTTTTTGAATAGAGACCATGACATGATTGTTTCATTATTTTCAAATGCAGGGACATGAAACTTTATTGGCCCCCCTTGAGACAGAAAAGGGTACACGGTTAGCATAAAATTTATCCCACTGTGGATCCAAACCACTCATCATTATGTGTTTGAGGAAAAATTACTATTTTTTCATTAACGTATTTATAAATTAAAATGCTACTATAAATCTTCCTCTAGTGGAAAACCTTCACGTTTAAAATCTCCCCTTACATCCATCTCCAAGGTTTTAGTGAAAAGTATCCATCCAAACATAAATTCGAACAACATCGGTATTGTTGTATCCACACTAATGAGTACTCTATTCCACTTGTGTTATTATTCATTTTCCTTGATATCATTATCACAATTTTTGTGTGAGATAATACAACATATTATCATGATTTTTGTCTATTCTTAATTTCTCATCAGATTTTGACAAAATCAGAGCATGTTATTGGACGTGTACCTTACTACAAAACTATTGAAGGTTGTATATTCCGTTTTTTCATAAGATTTTAATGTTTTATAAAATTCCACAATTGTACACACTAAATTTATGTAGTTTGTTCTTAATTTTATTAAAATTTGAAATGAATAAATTGGAGCCTATTTTGGTTTCCCTTAGTTCCTTTCAATTGTTAGAGGTTTTCAGCCTCATACTAGGCCACCCATAGAGTGTTCCCTTATATCTTATATTTTATTATACTACATATGGGTGTGTGTTATATTTCATAATTAGTGTATTCCCTTTTAAAATAAATAATGAAATAATTTATTGTTTGAGAGAGTTAATGCCTCCTTGTTACAAGATGATCTGTGATTCCATGTGTTTCCTTTTGATTAAATGTATTATATAGAGATTATTTTAATGGTATGAGAGAAATCATGAAATTTAAATGTTATGAAATGAATAATGAAATGTAATGATGAATTGAAACGGTAGTGTATGACTTGGATAAGATCCTTGGATGCTGATTCCTTATATTCCTTAGATGTTTCCCTCATGGTTATTATTTATGGTAGTAGATTAATTTAATTGTGTAATCCCTATGTCTTGATTCCATAGAATGCCATAGTCCATTCTATCCCTTAGATCTATATTTCTTAGGCACAGATTAGACAAGGTATATTGACATGATACTTGGACTCCACCAAATTCATTCCCATGATTCCATAGAGATTCTCTTTGTACATGACTTGGATTCCTTGGTCTTCTATACCATGGATTTGAACCTTCGTGGTGTCATACATTTGATTACTTGGCCCAACTTCTATGGATGATCTAGATTTTATGGTGTGTCCATGTTAAGTATTGTATATTGGATTATATAGTTTTTCCATGGTAATTGATATTACATAATTACAAGGCAATCCCATTTTGGGTATTTTTAAATGTTATATAGATAACCCTCATATGGGTATTTCACTCTAGTGGGTAGATTGGAATGTATTATAGATATATATTTATGTTTATAGCTGCCCATGATTATGGGAGCTTCACCATTGTTTGTAGGGAGACTTGTTTCGATGGATTGTATTGCATATTACTTGGGCACTTTCCTTTCTATACATAATACCTACGATATACATCCCATTACTTATGATTATATCACCCAGACTGGATTTTTTATAGAATCTATGGGTAGTCACCTACTGAGTGTTATCTCACACCATGTTTGGCACATCAATGGTCTGTCGGATAGCCTTTATAGATTCATGTAGAAACTAGGGTTGTCACCAATATTATGATGCGTTATTTGTGCTATTCATATGGTCAGGGTAGCATGAGATCAAGATATGCACGTGATGCATGTGTGAGATATTACTTTTTTCTATTTTTGGTAATTATGATACATTTATATTACTAGATTCTTGTATACCTATTTTCTTCTTTGTTGATATAGGATATAACAGATCAATTTTTAAATAAGTTTTCTTTTGAAATTTTTTATTTATTACTATAATGGATGTCTATTTTTTGACTAGATGATTTAATTCATCCTATATTAACTGATATGAGTATAATTTTGGCATTACAGTCTAACATGAGCTAATTTTCATCCAACAAACAAACCTTAGTCCCTCTCTATTGGTCATCATCCTATTGCATGGGAGGAGGCATTCTTGAGGCCATGTTACAAACTAGATTGGGGCACCATTTACTAGAATCTAGGTTGGGACATTATAAAGTGGTATAAAGAATAATTATGGTTTTCTTACTTTTTTGATACAATACACATGGATTAGTAAGGATTAGGATTTGGTAATGATATATTTTTTGGAGTATCTAACCCACAAATAAAAAATTGAAAAACTTATAGGAATGGAAAATGAATTTTTAGGATTTTTCTTATTACAGTTGTTCTGATTCCATTATTGGGTGATACAGTTTCTATTTGATGTAATTTTTATTATGGATTTATTTATTTCAAAATTAGATGAGGGTATACATCTCATGCATCATTAAAGGAACTATAAATAATTTAAATTCCATTAATTAGGCCATTCCAAATAGGATACATTTCTTGAATGCATGACATTGCGATATATTTGTTATCCTACTAGTGTTCGTGTATGGGTATTGAGAATCATGTTATGTACTTATAGTGCCTACAATAACCTAAATAGTTTTCTCTTATTATTTCATATAATAAACCATAATAATCAAATTGTGGAACATTGATTAATGGGATATTGGTTACATGGATTGGAACATGTCATGATATGGAATAAGTGGACACTATATTTCAGTTCATGAGTTCTATAGGACCCTATTTATAGGATGTCCTGACCCATTTTATTAAAACATTTAAAGATAATTTTGATTTAAATATTAATTAAATTTGAAATTAAAATTGTGTAATGAGAGATCATGACATAGAACTGGATTTTGAGTGGGAAGTAGGAAGTGTCTATATTGACATTTATGGCTATTTATTTTTACCCAGTCCTATATTTAGGTGAAAGAATAGGTTGTGGATTTTTATAGGAATGTTTTAATCTATGCTATGATGAGAAATTAAGATCATTTTTTTTCATTCTTTTATGAGGTGTTTGTTTTGGGTTGTAGAGATATTCCACCATGAAGGCCTCAAGTTATACATGAGGAGAGTAGCAATGACTATGATCTGGAGGTGTTGGTCCATGGGATAAAAATTGATATTTTGGTAGTTCCTGTTGAGACATAAGTGGTTGTACAAAATCTGGATATTAAGGCATTGTTCATTTGTGATTTATTAAGATATATTTAATATTTTTATCGATCACTTCATCCTACCTCGTCTATGGAATAACACACATGACTGCTCCAACAACATTATCCACCCATGATTTGGGGGGATAGAGGCCCATAGGGTATAAAGCTATGGCTTGAGACAAATTTTTATATCATAAAGAATCGCGAGACACCTCGTGATAGGGGGTAAAGTTCATGAATTATATGATTGAGTGAGAAGCTAAACATTGTTGGGATGTTTTGAACCTGGCTATGCACAATGAGATAAGGTTTGGATGGATTTAAAATCCATGTTTTATGATTAATTTTTTTCATAGAACCTAATATATAAAATGAACAATAATTTTTTTGTATCTATATCACGGTGTTATGAATGTTATGGAATATTCTGACAACATAATAGATATTCATCATTTTTCAACAATTTTTCTATTTGAAAACATATTGAGTAGATATGCTTCGAGGAATGTCTCATACATGCCTTTAGATTGCAGGTCAACATGTTTCAGATGACTATTATTACTGAGATTGTGAATGAGGTTCTTTTTACTGAGTGTAACATAGGTGAAGATGGGGGTGCATAGAAATCTAGTTTAGCCTCTCGACACAATTGATCAGAATCCAGTGGCCGGAAGCACCATTTTAGGGATTCTCATCAAGGGAATGCCACCTAGACAATTAGTTCTTGTAGTTATATCTTTTTTCACCATTGTGGGAGATGAGGAAATATGAGGAAAAATTATGATCCAATCCCAAACAAGTGTTGAGTATCCCGCTGGATGAGCCACATGAAAGAATTTTGTACAACATCCTTTCTATAATTAGACTATGTTGATCGAATCTGAATCTAGGTTTATTAGTGGGATTCAAAGCACCATGTCATTTTGGGAGTCGTACTAGTGCTGGACATTTAGGTCAAGGTGGTGGTCATGGACGATGCATCCATGCACTAGTTACACTGAGACACAAGATTTATCTTGCTCAAAGGAATGAGGTTTTGTCACCAGGACTTGGTTTGGGTAAGATATATTCTATAAAACCTATAATAAAGGAGTAGAGGGTCATGCCATCTATAGTGTGAGGAATGATCTTAGTATCATCTATGATAGTATCTTCTATTTTTGTTACTGGTGAATATCATATTTTTATATCTGTATATATTACGAAATGCCTTTGGATCATTGTTCAATTTCTTAATGGCTTTATGAAACATGATACTCTATTAGGGATCATAATAGAAGGTGTACACCAGTAAATAGAGTGCCCCTTGAGACTGGTGAGTTTCACCTCAAATGGGATCTTTTTTTTCCTCAAGATGATAGGGTATGACATCAAACTCTATATAGACTATCTAGTTTATTATCATGCCTATGTACATTAGTATCATCATAGTGTGACCTTCACATCACTAAAGGTTAAATGCTTATTAAAATTTGTGAATTGGATGTACAAGAGACCCGATATAGACTAAAACATCATGGCATGGGTGGGATGACAACCGAGATGTCTAGTTTGTATTTGGACGACCAGGGGACATGTAAGGTAGATATCCCACTAGTGGTTGATCATTTAATGTATTTTTTCTTACATGAAATATCGAGTTAACCACTTGATACGTAGGTATATTTTTCAATTTATATTGTGCGAGGAGTTATATTGGTATCTATTACTAGTTATATGATTGCTACTAAAAAGTTGCAGGATCTTAAAAGGCATTTAGAATACATGGTGGCAATGGCATTTATATGACCCATTACATCTTCGTGGGGTTATCCATTCATTTTTTGTAAAATAATGATAGTAACCGTAGGATATGTGGGGTTTTTTAGAAATTGAACCGGATTATAGTTAAGGAACGATGTCCCTTTACATGGATAAATGAACATTTTGATCAACTAGAAGTATCTTGAGTTTTCTCAATGATTTATTTGATATCGGGTTATCATCATCTATGTGTTCATCTTATAGACATACCTCATACATAATTTCATAGTAGGAATGACCTATATGAGAGTTTAATTATGCCATTTGGTCTCTGAAATTAGCTAGTAGTTTTCATGGTACTAATGAATCTAGTATTAAATTATTATCTAGATTCATTAGTGGTGGTATTGAAGCAAGATATCTTTTAATTTTTTGAAAATCGACATGAACATAACAAGCATCTTGAGATAATTTTGGATTCCATAAGCGAGTATTAGTAATATTATAATATCACATACTGACAGTTATGTATTGACATGATTCACTTCCTAGGTCATATTATCTTAGATAAATGACTATCAGTTGACTTAGAGAAGGTGGGAGAAATATTTTCCCATGAACAACCCAATAATGTCTTTGATATAAAATGTTTCTTGTGGATAGGTAGATATTATATAAATTTCTTAAAGAAATTATCATGCTTAGAAGAACCTATGAAGGGTTGACAAGAAGTGTGTGAAGTATGTGCAGATAGATTCGTACAAGATAATCTTTTTAAGAGCAGAAAGGGACATTGACTTCAATGCCAGTTTTTATTATACCTGATCAAAAAAAGTGACACTGTGTATTACAATGCATCATGTACCAAGACAAGACTAGTTCTAATTTAGGGGATATGTTCATGGAATACGAGCCTCGTTAGTTGAAACGACATTAGAGTAATTTAATTACGCATGATCTCGAGTTAGCTATCATTGTACATGCAATGTACTATTAGAGAAATTATTTACTAGGAGGGTATTTTGTGTTGTACTAGGACAAAACAAGACTAATGTACATATTTACATTGCATGATATGAATATGAGATAGTGAAGTTGGGTTTAGTACCTATTATATTTTTAAATTGAGATCTCCTATTTTCCTGGAAATGGAAATGTAGTGGTCATGTACTGAGTAGGAAGACTCAGATTCAGGCAGTCTAGGAGGCTATTCACGAGTGGCAGCTTATGGATTTGTTTTCTCAGATGCACATGGAGGAGTAGGATAACCAAATGGGGACTTTTATATCTTACATATCAGTGAAATCCACTGTTATGGATAGAGTGAGTATGGAACAATTATCTGATTCATAGATCCAAGTATGATGGTAGAGTATGGAAGTTAAGGACCCACCTACTGGTTGGGTCATAGGTTAGGATGAGATCCTACCAATTCATGGACATGTTTGGGTCCAAATAGATATATGTGAGCGTATGATACATAAATTTCACTGAATAGTTTTGGTAATGAATATCAGTGATACCTAAATATATAATGATTTAACTATCCAGTACTTCCCGGAAGGGATGAAATGTGATGTCACTGGGTTCTTCATGAGGTCTTTCACCTATAAACAGATGAAGGTGGAAAACTAGAAACCGTCTTGTATTTCAATTAAGATCCCAATCCTTATTATAAATGGGAAGATGTTGTGATGGATTTCATGACAGATTTTTTTGAAGTAGATTTTTTGTAGAAAGAGTGTTTTGGTTGTTGTGGATATTCTCATATAGAATTATCATTTCAATATGATCCTGGAGAAATTTTCAGTGAATGATCATACGAGGTTTCAAAATCTATGAGATATTATAACATCATTGGGTTTCTCAAAAAAAAATTATTGGTTAGGGGAAACTAGTTAATATCTTATTACTTTTAGAGTTTGTAGAGGTTGTTGGGTACATAGGAGATTTTTTGCATTATATACCACCATCAGAATGATTTCTAGTCAGAGTGAATGATTCAATTTCATGAGGACATGCCGAGAGAATGCATCCAGGATATTGGTGGGTTTTAGGAGAAGATTTTACACTTAACTGAATTCACCTACAATAATAGATATTTGGTGACTATAAAAGAGACACCTTATGAGGATTTATATTGTAAGACATTATGATCATCCCTGTACTTGTTAAAGGATGGTGAGGTAGCTTTACTGGGACTGGGTCTATTGTACGAGACATCTATGTAGGCATAGTTTATCAAAAATTGGATTCCTATTACACCGTCAATATTGGATTCTTATTATGATCTTCATCGATGATATTTAGTGTTTGAGGTTAGGGATTAGGTCTTTTTAAATATCTCACTGAGGATAAGACAATGATTTATTGGGGGACAAAGTAATATTTGACTATGATATGTTTGACTGTTAAATATTCTAAGAGATTCAGGATTTTATCCTATCCGTTATAGTAACCATCGTGGTACTAGGCCATTCAGGATATCTTCCATGTATCACAGTTGAACCAATATCACACAGACCTATCTCATACTTTGTATCTATAGGAGGCAAAACTACAAGTGTATGCACACTTTTAGGATCATCATATTTATATAGTTGATAGAGGAAATAAGGAACTAAAAGTCTAAACATTTCCTCTTTTAATGGTGATATGTCAACATAGTCTTTTATAGGAAAACATTTGGGATCATGAGGCTGACACATGTGATTAGTGGTCGAAGTTATTCTTAGGTGATTCTTGACCAACCTGGGAATGGAAATATTGTGTTTAATTGCATTAAGGGGAATATTGTAAGATATTGGGTTTTCCTATGAGGTGAAAAAATTATTATTTTTAGTTCAACTCAATTATTTTTATTTGTTGTCAGTTCCTAATGAGATCACAACAGTATTGGGGATGTTCGGGTCTTGTTCAAAGCATAAAGCCCCATTGTTTGGAATGTTCGGAGAAGACACAATGTTATGATAAACAATGCCAGACATGACACAGGGTTATCCCTAACCATGAAAATATTGACAATGGGCTGGACGAGGTCGCATGGTTAGGGGAAAATGTATAACTTCAAGTGCATGCCTATGCATATTTGACAATGTTTTTCAATAGAGTATGAGAAATGATATACACATGGTTTTTTAAAATAAGTACATGAAACTGTTTGGATCCCCCTTGAGATAGGTAGGGGCACAAAATTGGTGTATGGTTTGGGAAACCATGCAGCTAAACAGTGTGGCCCTATATTTTTTTAGGAAAATGATGTTTTTACATTTAAATCATTATATCCAAAAATAAATTTTCTTTCTTCCAGTAATGGAAATCACTCATGATTGGGAGATCCCCTTAAATCCATCTCCTAGTATTTGTTGAAAAATCTCCATCCCAACATAGATTCGAACATCATCTATCTCATTGGACCAACACCGGTGAGTAATGTATTCCACTTGTTCTGTTACTAATTTTCCTTTATATCATCTATACTAATTTGGTGTAAGAAAATTTGTCATGTTTTCATGATTCTAACCCATTATTCATTTTTATTATTATATGGACTAAAATAGAGCTTAAAATAGGAAGATTTATCTACTATGGACTTTTGGTAGGTGGTCTATACCATTTCACATACAAGTTAGCAATTTTATAGATTTATGTAATTGTTCGATGTGTCATAATTTCTAGAGGTTCTCCTTATATTGATTAAATGCACACATTGAACTAATAGAAACCTATATAGGTTTAATACTAGAACCTTTGATTTATTTGATGTTGTTATCCCCAAACTAGGACACCTAAGTGGTGTTTTCTTGTATATACACTTTTTTATACCACATGTGGGTGTGTGTGAGCTTTCATAGTTATGGGAAGCCTATTTTAACAAAATGAGGGTGAAATTGATTTATATTAGAGTTTTTATGCCTCCTTGATAGATTATGACATGTGATGAAAAGTGTTTTATTTTGATTAAATGATTTATATAGATATTGTGGAAATTATTTGGGAGAATTCATGAAATTTGAATGTTTTGAACTGATGAATGAAATGAGATGATGAATTCACATGGTAGCATATGACATGGATGAGCTCATTAGATCTTGATTCCATACATTCCATATATAATTCTACGATATAACTTTTTTACAGTAGTGGATTCCTTAGACTTCTTTTCTCCTTGGGTATTGAATCCGTAGGATGCCTTGAACATTTCAACCCCTTGGATCTAGATTAATTAATCTCACAATGAACATGGTATGTTGAGATTCACATTGGAACCTTCCCAGGCTTTATCGTCATTCCATTGAGATGCTCTTGGGACTCGACGTGGATGCCTTGGCCCTCTATTCCTTGGTTCATGCCCTTCGTGGTCTGATACTTTTGAATACTCGGCAATGAAGTTGTGAATTTTCTATAATATATGACATGGATGTGGTGAGTATTGTACATAGTATTATACAACATGGTAATGGTAATTGATATTAGTGGATTAAATGGAATGGTTTTTGTGGATATTTTGAAATGTTTTAAAGAAATATCTGGTATGGGTATTGGACTTCAGTGGGTGGAATGGAAATTATTATTATTTTTTATTTCTATATACACCTTCTCATTCTTGTGGTACCATGACCATTGTTTATTGGGAGCCTTTTTTGAATGAACATTGTTATATATTCCTTAGTCACATTACTTTCAATACATTTATAACTATGATATACTACACATTACATTTTTTTATATTACAGAGACATGTATTATTATGGACATTGTTATTGGTGAACTCCTTTGTGTTTTCTCAAAACCTTTTTAGGCCATCATTGGGTATCCATACATAATAGTCGGATGCAAGTAGTTACTATTGAAATAACCCATAATACAATGTTTTATTTGGTTTATGCTTAGGAGAATGTAAGCACATGACCGGGCTATGCTCGTTATGCTAGTTGGTGATAGTTCCTTTTTGACTTTTTTTATTAAACACATGTATTGTACCAGATTCTTGTATACCTATGTTACTTATTTGTCGAGGCATGAAATAAAACATCATTTTTATATGATATTTAATTCATTATTGTTTATTTGTTACTATCTTGTATGTTTATCTTCTATCTAATGCAGTTATATCTTCTTATATTGACTTATATTATTGTTACCAATATGTTTAGTATGCCCAAAGAAGCACACAAGGAACTCGCTGTTAGTTGTTAGCCTCTTGCATATAGGTTGGTGTGCTTGAGCCTATGTGACCCACTATCTTGGGGAACTGGTAAGTGGAATTAGGGTTAGGATGTAACAGTATTGAATATGAGGTCCCATTTCTTATTTGGATTAAAGATCTCATTGAATTCGTGGAATACTAAGTGTATGAAGTTGGTGGTTTCATATAAAGATGTTATTTTATGAACTATGAATTCTTAATTATTTCTAAACATGATTTTTTAACTATTAATGGAATGATATTTGATTTATTGAAATATATATATGGTGGTTTTGATAAAAAAATGGGTTTAACCTTTTTATTTGATAAATAAGTATTGATTTAAAATTAATATTATATTTTTTATTGAAATTGATTTTTAAAGCTTGGTTTAACTAGGAAAAATGGTTATCAGTTTGATTGTAAAAATATTATATGGGCTTTGGAATTTTATTGAAATATTTAACACATAAGAGCTTGGGGTACTTATGAGGGGGTATTGTAGGGACTTGTTTCCATGAAACAAAGGGGTTTTAAACATTGGGGTGTTCAAATTATCCGTCAGTTATCATGCCTATGATTGGCTTACAGAAATCCTAGGGGCTTTACAAAATTGGGTATTCCTATGCTCTATAGGTCATTGTAAAATGGAATTTTATAAAACATGCTAGTAAATATTTATTAAATGGTGTGAGTATCCAAGATATCCCAGACCTATAGTATCCTTGGTGTATTATCTATTATGCATTGTTTTCATCAGGCCTTTTGATGAATAATTTAAAAATGGTAAATGAATTATTATAAAGTGTTTCAGAAACTATTTTGTATGAAATTGATTATAAAATATAAAAAATGTTGAATTTCTTGGTGTTTGGTTAATATTTGAAAGCATATATCATTATAGTTTTTCTTTTAAATTGATCATATTTTGATTTTTTAACAAATAATTATTATATAACAGTTGGGGGTATCCCAATGGAATTTTTTTAACACCCTGTACACACCCTTGGGTGTGTGTATCCATTATTTAATCTAATGGAGGAAAAGGAAAGGAACCACAATGAGGTGACATATTTTCTAGTAATATTTTTAAGAGGATTAGAAGGTGATATGGTGGATGTTTCCTACTTGGAACATGGATATAGTGGTCATTTTATTTTATAATTTAGTTACACATGGATAATGTTCATTGTTTTTGTTTTTTTATAATGAAATAGGCTTTTGATATATAGAAATTACATAAATTTTTTGGAATATTTTTTATATTACACAAACTAATTCCAGAGAACTATAATTTTTTAGTACCTTGGGAAACATGGAATATTAAACACTAGTCCATAAGTAAGCAATGTAATCTCCCACTACATTAATCATAGCATGAACCCTTCTTAGACTTATCATACATAATACATAGCTTAATAAAACTAGAAAATGAAACATAAGAATGTGATACCATAGATTCTCAGAAATGGTAATCAAAGGAGATTCGTTGGTATTATATGAACATAAGGGTATGAGAACATGATCATAAATCATGAAAACTATACCCTGCACAACAGACATCATAATCATAATTCATGGCTTAAATATTTTCAATTCATAAGATATAATTTATAATGGAATCCAGAATATATGAAATGAGATCATAACATAGTAATAATAAATGGAATTGACGTGGCCACATAATCATATAAAATCATTCCCTAGAAGTCAACGATTATTTTGAAAACATATCAAGGAACTTCATGGGGGTTTCACCTACTAGGTGGGACACACCACCATCTCCAATCATATCCCTTTAATTATTGTGGAGAGGGTTTACTCCCAAAATATACATAATGGAATACATGAATTATTATAACAGGTTCACTCCCAATTTTTGGCGTGTTAATTCATTGAGATATAAATCTTTACCCAATTCATTCGAGATAGATATAGGTCCCACCCATCACATAATAATCATACATATGAGTTCCACAACATCATAATCATTCATCATATAATAACCCTTTAAATTAAATGGGGTTAATACAAATTTCAACACATCATAACCTATTAAAAAAGGGAGAGGTTTCATAATCATTTCATCAAAGCATAACCCATGAAAAAAGCGGGTTTTAGAAGAATTGTTTCAGTGTATTACACATGGAAGAGAAATGAGTTTCATAAATAAATATTCATATTAAACATAAACCATTAAAAGAAAAAAATAATGGTTTCCTTGGATCATATAACTAGTAATTCATATACTATATAAAACTATGTCATCTTAGATGGGGAATGCTTTTTAAATATCACATGGAACATTTATTAAGGATAATAAAATTTCGTTGAATATCACTTTTTAAAACATAAAAAAGATTAAAAATTATTTTCCTAAAAAGAAATTTGAAAACAAATATATTAATCTTTTAAAATAATTGAAAATATATTTTAGGAAAATAATATTTTCACTTTGAAAATTAACTTTCAAAAACATAAAATATTTTGATATCATTTTAATTTTAAAATAACATTGAAAAATTATAATTAATTATTTTAAATAAATTCTAAAAACATTTCAAAATTTAAAACATTTTCAGAATACATTTCATTAAAAACTGTATTAAAATATAATTTAAAATCCTTTTTAGAAAACTTTGTTTTGAAAAAACACTTATTTCTGACCGAAGAGGGAAATAACGATAGATATTCTTATGAATATTTTCATTAGTATCATAAGTACCAAATAGTTGAAAAATGCAATAGTTAATTGTTTATATCATGATTTTAAATAGGATAATAAATTTAATGTTAAATCTTGAGAGGTAGGTCATATGATTTTATCATTGGATGCATAATCATAAACCATCCTGATAAACAATGACATTGTAGCAATAAACTCTTACGTATTTTGTTACACTGAATAATACCCCACATGAAAGTATAACATTTCAAGAATCATAAATTATAATTAAAAGAAGTATATTCAAGATATGAAATGTCAAATTACAATTAGGTACAACACGTAAAATAATATATGTGTATAACATTACATGATTCTCAAAGAAGGTAAATTGTGACAAAACTCCCTTACCACTTTGGTAACATTGAAACCATAACCCCATGTAAGAGAGATCATTAAATTGATATTCAAGTAAAAAAAATAATTATCAAAATCATAAATTACATTCATGGTCATTATCTATACCACATGGATGATATAGGTGCTGAATATGACATGTGTCTCACCTATGTAAAAAGGTGAGATTTTAATCCCTTACCTTTAGACATGAATTTTTTCATATTAATTAAAACATATAAAATAATAAAAATATGTTTATTATAATTATATTAAATAAACATGGTCATATTTATCCTGAATATATTACTTTATTATGATTTTATAATTCCTTTTTATTAAAAATCCCATGTTGTCGTTATGTTTTGAGTAATAACTACTTTGTTTTTCATATAAGATTTTACATTTTATTTCTTATAGGATTAAATTGATAATTATTTAATAATTTATATAATTTAATCCATGATATAAATATATGATTATGAATTATATATGAATTTATATTAACCTATGAAATTTAGATATAGGAAACAAAATACACCATTCATAGAGATGGCATCTCATACATATGCATGAACATTGTTTTCATTTTATTTTCATATTAAATTAATGAAAGTAAATTATATATATAAAAATTATAATTCCAGTAGTAAACATGTGTAATATATATCACATATGTTTATTACACCGATCCTTAATACATTCCACGTAATGCGTGAACGAATCACATCTCTTTATGAGGCGGTAGTCCGTTGTGCGCACGAACGACATTATCATATTCCCAAAAAATGGAAATAATTATGGTATATATTATATAAAAACTACATAAGAATAAATAAATCATAAATATAATAACTATCAAATATAAATATAATTAAATTCATTATTCCCAACATTGAAATGTGGTAATGGAAAAATCGACAAAATTTGTTCACGAGGATGTGGTCCTCTATACACTTGAATAATGATTTTGTAATCCATTTAATGGAATTTTATGTGTTTCTAGGTAATAAACATAACATAATAGAATCTTAGTACATGGATGATACTTATTCTATAATATTAGCATGAGATAAATATAAATGAAGGACTTTGAGGAAGAAATAAAACAAAAATGATTGTTGATGAACTTTACCTCATCTTCAAGTATCTACATTTGGTTTGCACCAATGGTCTTCCGTAGATGTATTTACGCATTATGTAAGGATTATATGCTGAGGTAATGTATGTTTGGAATTATTTTTATAATATCTTAGTTGATCCAAATGTCTAGAGATGTGTAAAGAATGAAGGAGAGTGAGTTCCCTTTTATAGTTGAGGAGGAATGAAATTCTTGTAAATACTCAAATGTATTTAACATTTGGATGTTTAACTTACCTAATTTGGATCAATAATTGGATAATAATGGAGGGAATGGGTTATATGGTCGATAAAAACCTCCACCATAGAAAAATACACACATTTTTATAATTTTCTTCCTTAACTTTTGTGATTCATTATTTTCACCATCTTGTTTTTATTATGGTAACAACTTTTCTAACAAAGGTAATTTATCTATTTATAATGAATTAAAGTGATAACTATTATAAAATTTATACCTAATAATTTGAATATGTGTTATATAATTAATAAAATAAAAATCCCCATATGTGCTGTAAATTAAATGTAACAGAAGTGCATGAAGTGTACAAAAAAACTGCTTTAACTCAAAATGCTCTAACAAGGTTTATACTATTTATGGGTCAATATGTTCATTATAAAAGATAAATTAATCCGTTAATGGATAATATTTGATATTTATTAACATTTAAAAATTAATTTGTAAAAGGTATTATTTATAGTTATTTTAAATCATTTAATAAAATTACATTTAAAATAAAATAACATTAATTTTAATGCTGACATTATTTATATAATTTAAATTTATAAATATCAATTCATTGATGGAATTAAAATATATTATTTTAATCTAGTTTATAATCATTTAAAAAAATATAAAATTGTTGAAATACAATAATTCATTCATTTCACTTCACTTTTAATATTGGAAGTTTCATTTATTTTAATTAATTATTAACTAAATAATTATTTTGTTGGTGTATTTTAATACTTTAATGTAATTAATTCATCCCTAAAAAATAAAATAAAGTTAATGTAATGACCGGTAAAATTCAAGGGAATTTTTTTTCTTAATTTTCTTTTGGATTTTACAAGAACGCAGTTTCTGACGGCGGCTGATTTCGAGGCCCGGTGTGCCCGGCATTTCTATCCGAAGTTTAGCTTGGGTACGTTCCGTGAACGAACGAGCGGGTTTTCCTAACTTTTCAACTGGTGCTCGGAATCAAATTCCGAGGGCACCGATGGATTCGTAGCGCTGGTAATTTCATAGGAACACCTTTTCTAGAGTTGCTTTTTCGCGGAAGAAGTTGTTAAAAAATTCTGGAAGTTAAAATAAAAATTGAGCATCAATTTTTATTTTTACTTGGTAACTAAAACCTTTGGGTGGAAGTTGGGTAACCACTCAACATCCCATGAGAGGTTATGAGGGCGGTGGGGCCCACAAGAACCCCACCACTTCATATTTTCTAACTCCTTCAACTCACCATTAAAGTTCATAACTTATGTTAATTAATTAGGTGAGTTTAATTTGAGAGGGTTAATTCAACTTTTGAATTTCAAATTTAAATCATGTTAACAAAATAAGGGAAGTTCTTATTTTATTTTGGGTTGGAACTTGTTCAGTTGGGAGGATTTGGGAGAAAAGGGAAAAGCTCTTGATGTTCATCTTCCTCAACGAATAACACGAAGAATGCGAAGATCACCGACCTCCGACGAAGGTCGGTAAGAACGCCGGATCCTCCGAGATTGACGACGCGAAGCCGACGAATCATTTCTCTGAGACGTCACATTCTTCTTCCGAGACGGTTGTTTCCGCGATGAACCCCCGCTCAATGAATTTGACGAGGTAGGGGTTTCATGCATATCTATTCGTGAATTTTATTCCGTCATCTTTCCTTGTGTAAATGGACTGCTTCTTATCAGTTAACGGGAGGGGGCCGGAGCGCACAAACACGGTCGACCCTCCTCCCCATTTTCTCTTGTCTACCTTGTGGTGGAATGGAATGAGGATGGCGCGGTATCATCGCACCACGCGGGGTCATGCGGCAAGGAATGTGCGGCGCCATCGCGCCGCGCCATTGAATCGAACAAGATCGCGGTGCCGACGCGCCGCGCCTAAGAACCCCGAAGACACCGTGGCTGTAGCGGGGCCGCGGCGGAGGGGCGTGGAGCCGTTGCGCCGTGCTGGACGGTCTAAGGCCATGGCGGAGTAGGGGAACCGGTGGCCGGTACCGGGCCGTCGGTGTTTGAGTAGGGGGACCGGCCCTTGCCGGTCCCGTGGTGCAATAGCCGGCTGGCCGGAGCAGGCTGTCTGGACAGAGGATGAGCCGGGGGTTCATAACCCCCGGCTGGCCGGACATGAGCTGCCCCCCACATGGGGGCTGCGGTTTGCAAACGGGTGGGGGGCAGCGCGCCCCCCCAAACCCTTGTCCGCTCGGCCGAAACGGCCGAGCCACCAGGCTGGCGCTAGCGCACGGGGCCAGGCCCCAACCATGCATGCCGGACCTGGACCCGGGATGGGTCTATTCGGTTCGGGCCACCCCAGGTTGTTTCGTGCCGGGTCGGACCGGGCCCGAACCCCCTAATACCAGACCCCTCATAGTCTATTTCCCATAACGTGGGTTGAGGACCTCCGATCGACGCACCTTCAGCTGCGATTCGATCCTTGGATCGAGACGGTCGTTTCAGTATATTACACTCAAGGTTTCAGAGAACTATGTGTATGGCCGGGTTGGTTTTGATACGAAACCAATTGGGCCCTCGGAGCAAAAACGTTTATATCTCAAGCTCCGGACATCCGATTGGCGTGCCGTCGACTTTGTTGGATTCCTATTGATGAGACGGAACTTCTGGAAAGATATTCCTGAATTTTGGATGCAGTTGGAAAATGTCTGTGTTGGATTGTGCCCGAAATCCAACCGGGCCACTGGAAACGAAAGGCTAATAACATTCAGACCGAACGTCTGTTTGATGATCCATCAGCGGCGTTGTTGATCACGTTGAGAAACGATCCCTATGAGAATACCCTATGAGAGTTCGGGGTATAGTTGAGATACGGCCGGGTTGGTTCACACACGAAACCAACCAGGCCCCTAGAGCGAAAAGGCTAGTATCTCCCAGACCAGGCGTCCGACTAATGCGTCGTCTATTGCGTTGAGACCCCTATGATGAAGCAGTATTTTGATATACATCTTCGTGGAACATTGTGATACTTGGAGTATCAACCAGTAGTTCATCGAGCGGACCCTCTCGGTGACGAGCTAGCAGAGTGCAGAGACCCAGTAGCTGACTAAGACTTGACGACTGCTGAACTATCTACTCAGTGTGTTTCAGATAGCCCAGTGGGGAATGCTTGGTTGTAGCGGGAGACCCATGGCGGAGGAGCGCTTGGTAGTAGCGGCAGACCCGAGGTACTCAATAGAAGGAGTACCTCTAGAGGCTATGAGGGGGATCTCTTGGTTGTAGTGGCAGACCCACGGCGGAGGAGCGCTTGATGTAGCGGCAGACCCGCAGTACTCAACAAAAGGAGTACCTCTGGAACCTATGAGGGGGAGCGCTTGGTTTTAGCAGCAGAACCACGGTGGGAAGCGCATTGTTGTAGCAGCATGCCCATAGTACTCGATAAGTGGAGTACTATATCAGTCCAAGGAGTCCGGCACGCTTGGTTGTAGCGGCATGCCCTGTGAACTCGACAGTGGAGGAGTTCGGCGCGCTTGGTTGTAGCGGCATGGACACTGTACTCGACAGAGGAGGAGTTCTCCATCAGCCATGGTTTAGACGTCATGAATAAAATCCTGGTTGAGCTAAGTCTATAATTTTTGTGTTTACCTCATGTTTGAAATGGGTCACATGATAACTTAGTTATCTGTATGGGCATATACCTGGGTAGTGGTTATCCGTTGATTTCATAATCATTGTGTTTCCTCATGATTGAGATGGGTTACTTGATAACTTAGGTATATGCATGGGAATATACCTATGTAGAGGATATCTGTTGAGATCTTCTTTTTGGTTATCCTTGTTGTTTTTAGTGAGACTTTGAGGGTCTCGGGGTCCCTACTGAGTATCATTATACTCACCCCTGCACGGGTTATGCACGCAACTCGTTGTGTTGGTTGCAGACGACTGGCAGTGCTGACGGAGGCCGAGTGTTCGAGGACTGGACGGTACCCGGAGGTGGACCACACGACGAGTCAGTATCCGAAGGTGGACTTCAGGATGAGACGACACACGGTGGGGGTTGACGGGTGAGAGAGTTGTGGAGGCTATCTGTACCTACCCTTCAGGTAGGATCCGAGGAGGATGACCCAGGAGCCGCATCCATTCTTCCAGATGTTGTCTTTTTATGTTCTACTTTTGTTAAGTTGTAGTTGTACTTTCAGTTGGGTTTGTATTCTTCCCCATTTACATTTCCGAACTTTATTTTGTACTTAGTGTTTTACTTCCGCTTGTACTCTGTGGTGTTTTGTTTTCTTTTATAAAGGAAATGCCTTCCCAGTTATCGGGATTTTCGCCTTTGGTGCTAGTCGCCAGCCCCTGTCCTATGGGAGGCGGGCTTGGGGTAGTCACGCCATGAGCCTCGAGGACGGGTCGTGACAAATTGGTATGAGAGGAGTTCAGTTCTACCGCAGAACTCAGGACTGTGATCTTTTTCTAAGTGAAGCAATAGTGTTAAAGGTATTGAGTGTGGTTATTAGTCCCGGGATTCCAGTGTTGGTGCGGCGGCCGACGTATCCACACACTAGGAACCTGACTTCTGATTTCTGACTTAATGCACGAAAACATTGATTACATGTGTGTTTCATGTTTTCTCTGTGATTACTATGTGTCAGCTCACCAGGTATACTGTTTGACCATGGCGCACCTGTTTCTTTTCAGGATGGCCCCACGACGGCAGCCAGCTAGGGTTCCGTGCATTGTGTGTGACAATAGCCCACCGTGCGACGAGGCCTCGGTATATGGGCCTTTGACAGCAGAGGCACCGGTGTTACCTCTACCATCCAAGCCACCGATGCTACCAGCCCCAACCGCTGACGGTGCAAGTCGCCTTAGTGCACTGCATGAGTTTCAGCGTCAGCGACTGCCGAGGTTCCATGTGGAGACGGACTCTCAGGCATCCGAGGATTGTCTAGAGACAATTGTACGAGTTTTCTATTTGTTAAGGACATCGGCTGACCTTATGGTGGTCCTTGCAGCGAGCCTCCTGCACGCGGCAGCAAGGAGATGTTGGAGCTTGATGCTCCAGATGCACGACGAGGCATCTATCATTTTTACAGACTATGTGAGCCTTTTTAGCTCAGAGTTTTTCCCAACCACCCTCTGTGCGGTGCACATCCATGAGCTACTACAGCTGCGGTAGGGTAGCATGACAGTAGCCCAGTACACGGCGAGGTTTACCGATCTCTCACACTATTCCATGGACATGGTACGGGACCCATTTTTAGGGCCCGAACCTTCGAGTAGGGGCTCAGGTGAGAGATCAGATCTTCAGTTGTTTCTCATATCATTCCAACACAGACATGGGTGTTGGAGAGAGCCCTCTTAGTGGAGAGTTTCCTTGCTGAGCAGACTCCAGCAGTAGGACTCACCACTAGTCATCTTGCGGTAGAGTCTTCAACAGCACGCAGTAGACAGATGCCGCAAAAGTCCAAGAGTACTATACCTACAGGTTGTCGGCCGAATGACATAGGATCGTTTTTTCAAGGATCCCGAGGTGGAGAACGACATACCATGCACGGAATGTGTTACTCCTATGGCGGGGTTGGTCACATGGCTCGTGACTGTCCGACCCGCCATACAGATGACCAGCAGATGAATGAACAACCTCCCAGGTAGAGGCAGAGGTTCGATCAAGGTGGACCGCATGAAGCAGGAGACCATGGCAGGGGAGCTGGCCGTGCAGCTGGAGGTCGGCGACGCTTCTAGGTGTTTCCACCACCACCACCAAAAGGTCCACCCCAACCATAGTGAACAGGTGGATGTGGGAGAGCTCAGCATCAGGAAGCTGAGGCCTACGATCATGGAGCTCTGGGAGCAGATGTACAGGAGCGGGACTAGCTCCAGATTTGGTGACTTTTGTTCATGTTGCTTCTAGATCTTTTTGATGTTTGTTTGTAGATGCTTTGTGTGTTTGAACTTTGAGATTCATTAATAAAAGAATCCTTTATTGTGGTGTTTACCTTCTTGTCCCCTCTTTATGTTGTTACTAAGAGGATCCATTTTAAAAACCATTGACCTGACCCTCACATTGAGATACCTAGTGGAGGAGACCCAGTGTCCACACACTGATGCCGACAGTGTGACTCAACCCTTGGAGGTGAGAGTAACTGTTGGATCTCTTTATAGTTGCGTCGAGGCCTTATGGCGTCATGCTTGGTACGGATTAGTATCGTCCATGTCGAGATTGACTGTATTAGGAAAAGAACGTGGTTCATCCAGGGGATGAGACCAGATTTCTCTTATCGGCAAAGAGGAAATCTTAGCAGCTCTTGTAGGAGCAGAAAGGTCCAAGTCATCCAGGAGCGGATGAGGACAGCTCAGAGCTGGAAAAAGTCTTGTGCTGACAGGGGGCGGAGACCACTAGAGTTCGAGGTTGGCGACCACGTTTCCCTACGCGTCTTACCTCAACGTGAGTTACGGAGATGTGGCCAAGGCGACAAGTTATCTCCATGGTTCAACGGACCTTTCTATGTCCTCAGCAGGGTAGGTGAGGTGGTTTACCGCTTGGCCCACCCCCCTCAGTTGCACCAGGTGCACGAAGACATCCATGTAACTCAACCGAGGAGATACGTTCTTGACCCGACGCATGTCATTGACCATGGGGAACGAGACCTTGGCGATGGGGTGACATTCACGGAGGTTCTAGTGGGGATTGAGGAATGACAAGAGCGGATGCTATGAGGATGATTCGATTCCTCTTGTGCACTTTCATTGGATGTACATGGAACCATCAGGTGAGCACATGGGAGCGGAAGGCTCAGATGTGTGCTCAGTACCACTTTTGTATCCTTAGGTTGTGTTAAAGTTTTATGGGGTCGTAAATCCCTGAGGTGAGAGTAATTTAAAGACCTGTAAAATTCAAGGGAATTTTATTTCTTAATTTTCTTTTTGATTTTACAAGAATGTAGTTTCTGACGGCGTCCGATTCTGAGGCCCGGTGTGCCCATAATTTCTATCCGAAGATTAGATAGGGTACGTTTAGTGAACGAACGAGTGGGTTTTCCTAACATTTCAACCGGTGCTCGGAATCGAATCCCGAGGGAACCGATGGATTCGTAGCGCCGATAATTAATTAGGAACACCTTTTCCAGAGTTGCCTTTTCGTGGAAGAAGTTGTTAAAAAATAGTGGAAGTTAAAATAAAAATTGAGCTTCAATTTTTATTTTTACTCAGTAATTAAAACCTTTGGGTGGAAGTTGGGTAACCACCCAAATTCCCATGAGAGGTTATGAGGGAGATGGGGCCCACACGAACCCCACCCCTTCATATTCCCTAACTCCATCAAGTCACCATTAATGTTGATAACTTATGTTAATTAATTAGGTGAGTTTAATTTGAGAGGGTTAATTCAAATTTTGAATTTCAAACTTAAATCATGTTAATAAAATAAGGGAAGTTCTTATTTTATTTTGGGTTGGAACTTGTTCCATTGAGAGGATTTGGGAGAAAAGGGAAAAGCTCTTGAAGTTCTTATTCCTCGATGAAAAACGTGAAGAACGTGAAGAACGTTAAGAACACCGGCCTACGAAGAAGGTCGAAAAGAACGCTGGATCCTCAGAGATCGACGGCTTGAAGTCGACGAATCATTTCTCCACGACGCGACTTTCTTCTTCTGTGACGGTTATTTCTGTGACGAACCCTCTCCCAAAGAATTCGACGAGGTAGGGGTTTCATGCGTTTCTATTCGTGAATTTTCATCTGTCATCTTTCCTTGTGTAAATGGACCGCTTGTTATCAGTTAACAGGAGGTGGACAGACCGCACAAACACGACCGAACCTCCTCCCCTTTTTATCTTGTCTACCTTGTGGTGGAATGGAACGAGGATGGTGCAGTGTCGTCGCACCGCACGGGGTCATGCGGCAAGGAATGCACGGTGCCATCGCGCTGCACAGTTGAATCGAACATGATCATGGCGCTGAAGCACCGCGCCGGAGAACCCCGAAGACCCCGCGACCAGAGCGGGGCCGCGGCGGAGGGGTGTGACGCCATTGCGGCGCGCCATACGGTCCAAGGCCGTGGTGGAGCAGGGGAGCCGGTGGACGGTTCCGGGCCACCAACGTCAGAGTAGGGGGACCAGCCCTTGCCGGTCCCGTGGTGCAACAGCCGGTCGGCTGGACAGGGCCAGCCGGATAGAGGAAGAGCCCGGGGTTCGTAACTCCTGGCTGGCTGGACATGAGCGGCCCCCCACATGGGGGACATGGTTATCAAACGGGCGTGGGGCAGCGCCCCCCCTGCCCCCACACCCCTGTCCGCTCGGCCAAAACGGCCGAGCCACCTGGATGGTGACAGCGCTCCAGGCCGGGCTGTGCCCAAGCGGGCTGGACCCGGACCCAGGATGGGTCGACCCGGTTCGGGCCGCCCCAGGGGGTACCGGGCTGGGTCAGACTGGGCCCGAACCCCCTAATACCGGACCTCTTATGGTCTTTTGCCCATAACATGGGATGTGGACCTCCAATCGACGCACTGTCATCTGCGATGCGATACTTGGATCGAGATGGTCATTTCGGTATATTACACTGACGGTTTCGGAGAACATTGAGTACATCCGGGTCGGTTCGGATACGAAACCAATCGGGCTCTCGGAGCGGAAACAGTTATATCTCAAGCTCCGGATGTCTGATTGATGTTCCGTCGACTTTGTTGGATTCCTCTTGATGAGACATAAACTTCGGCCTGCTTCTCCTAAGTTTTGGATGCAGTTGGAAAATGGGCGGGTTGGATTGTACCCCAAATCCAACAGGGCCCTTGGAACAGAAAGGATAATAACATTCAGACCAGACGTCCATTTGACGAACATTCATTGGAGTTCTTGATCACGTTGACAAACGGTCCCTATGAGCATACCCTATGAGAGTTCGGGGTACAGTCGAGATACGGCCGGGTTGGTTCGCACACGAAACCAACCGGGCCCCTATGACGAAAAGGATAGTAACTCACATACCGGGCGTCCGACTGACGCGCCATATATTGCATTGAGACCCCTATGACAAGGCGGTATTTTGAGATACTTCATCGTGGAACTTTGTGATACTTGGAGTATCATCCAGTAGCTTGTGGAGCGGACCCTCCCGGTGATGAGCTAGCAGAGTGCAGAGACCCAGTAGCTGACTAAGACTTGACGACTGCTGAACTATCAACTCTGTGTGTTTCAGATATCCTAGTGGGGAGAGCATGGATGTAGCGGGAGAACCATGTCAGAGGAGCGCTTGGTAGTAGCGGTAGACCCACGGTACTCAACAGAAGGAGTACCTCTGGAGGCTCTGATGGGGAGCGCTTGGTTGTAGCGACAGACCCACGACGGAGGGGTGCTTGGTTGTAGCGGCAGACCCGCGGTACTCAAAAGAATGAGTGCCTTTGGAACCTATGAGGGGGAGCGCTTGGTTTTAGCGGCAGACCCATGGTGGGAAGCGCTTGGTTGTAGCAGCAGTCCCATAGTACTCGACAGGTGGAGTACTACAGCAGTCCAAGGAGTCTGGCACGCTTGGTTGTAGCGGAAGGCCCTGTGAACTCGACAGTGGAGGAGTTTGGCGCACTTGGTTGTACCAGTAGGCCCACTGTACTTGACGGAGGAGGAGTTCTCCAGCATCCATGGTTTAGACATCATGAATAAAATCCTGGTTGAGCTGAGTCTATGATCTTTGTGTTTACCTCATGTTTGAAATTGGTCACTTGATAACTTATGTATATGTATGGGCATATACCTGGGTAGTGTTTATCTGTTGATTTCATAATCTTTGTGTTTTCTCATGATTGAGATTGGTTACATGATAACTTAGGTATATGAATGGACATATACATAGGTAGAGTTTATCTGTTGATATCTTCTTTGTGGTTATCTTTGTTGGTTTTAGTGAGACCATGAGGGTCTTGGGGTCCCTACTGAGTATCGTTATACTCACCCCTGCACGGGCTATGCCTGCACCTCATTGTGTCAGTTATAGACGACGGGCAGTACTGACGGAGACCGAGTGTTCAAGGATTGGATGGTACCCGGAGGTGGACCACACGACGAGTCAGTATCCGGAGGTTGACTTCACGACGAGACAACACACGGTGGAGGTTGACGGGCAAGAGTGTTGTGGAGTATATCTATACCTAACCTTTAGGTAGGATCCGAGGAGAAAGACCCAGGAGCCACATCCATTCTTCCAGCTGTTGTCTTTTTCTGTTGTACTTTTGTTCAGTTGTAGCTGTACTTTTATTTGGGTTTGTATTCTGGCCAATTTACCTTTCAGCACTTTCTTTTGTTCTTAGTGTTTTACTTCCTCTTGTACTCTGTGGTGTTTTGTTTTCTTACTTTTAAATGATATAAAAATAATTTACATTTTAAAAGGATATACATAACCAAACATATGTTATAGTTTCCCCTATCCCAATGCTTTATAGAAGTTAAAAGTAAGGATACAATATTTTTTGTTTTTTTCTTTCCATAACATATTATATGGGTCAATTTTATGGAAAAGTATCCAAATCACTCATATAAATATAGATTAAGGTGTAAATTGTCTAAATATTTCTATAAAATTGACTTTTTATATGTTGGTAGGTAATTTTACACATTATATTCTATATTTAACCAGTAATTAATTTCATTTTACATTAATCATTATAAATAATTTTAAATGTTTTCATTATTCACATTGTTAAAAAAATTAAATTTTAATTATTATAAATTATAAATCCCCATCATAAAAAATATGCAATCCATTTTTTAAATTTACCCCACATATATGGAAAAAATAAATCTAAAATTAAACCTATACACTTGATGAGAAAGTAGATATTTAAAGTGAAAATGTTCAATATATTTAAATGTTTTTATATCATAATATAATATGAAATTGATTAAAGTGACCTAAATTGGATTAATGTATTCATAATTTAACAAATATAACTTTATTATAAATTAAAAATATAATTTTATCGTCTAAGATTTTTAATCAAAATCCAAGTTTTCTATTAAAATTTTGTATTTTCCCCTATTTATCAAAAAATGATACTTCTCAAAAAAAAAATTACAAAAATTAACCCTATGTTAATTTTGATATTCATATTTAAAAAATGATGTTTATTTTTCCAAATAAAAGTTAAAATAGTGTTAAAATTAAGTCTGAAAACAAATACAATATTAAAAGATGGAAAAACGGCTTTTAGAAAAATCCATATTTTTTATTTCTAAAATTTTATTTGTTGTTGTCTTATGCATATAATATCTATTGGATAAATACGAAAAAAATTATTTCAAATATAATATATAAATTTCATTAATATAATCCATTAAGATTTATTAATTTAATTTATTAATATAAAACTCGTTTGTCATAGAAAAATAACTTTTTAAAAAAACATTTCCTTTATATTCAATTTTGTTTTCATATTCATTTCTATTTAATCGGTGACCAATTAATTCAAAAAGTTTTTTTGATAATTTATTTAATACTATTTTAAACATCTAATTTAATGGCTAGGAAATAATTTTTATTTTAAAAAAAATGCTAACAGTACTCTATAAAACTGGACCGTGTATATAACACAATTTGAACTAAGTTTTTCTTTTTATACAAGCCAAAAACAGTATTGTGTGTAGGAAAATTTTAAATTAGTTCTTCAATATAAATAAATATTATGTTTTTTAACATGAAATAAAATCCATTAAATATATTAAATTTATATTAAAAAAATAATTCTTAAAACTAAGGGTGTCAAATTCAACCCCCCTGAGAATTTCACCAGAAAAAATCCTATGCACCATCATTATTTTACTAGTTGAAATTTCCATTAATCAAAAACCACAACATAAAATGGGATAATAAAAATCCTCTTTAAAAATAGAAAAGTGATATTATAAAATCATCTTGAAAAACACATACCAGGTTTCTAAATGAGAGAACATGGCTGGGAAAAATAGAAAATCATAAATAACCATAGTGAGTGATAAGGATCACTGATCACAAGAAGGTCCCTGATCTGGAAAATGATAATAATCACAAAACAAAAAATCAAATTAGAAATAAATAATACATTTATATCATCACAAATTATCATAATAGGATAAAATTTTATTTCAAAATCGTTTTTCTATAGTTGAGGAATTATTTACAAGAGATATAATTACATGATTTCATGAAATTACATATTCAAAATCTCACCCTTTGGTTTGACCATGATCTATTATCACTTCATCTATTAATACAAGAAATAAAGATAAATTTTTTATGTCTATTGAACTAATGGATCATAAGATCAATAAATATAATGATAATTGATTCCACATATCTTCAGTTATCATCATAATAAAATGCTTAGTTTAGATTATCCAATATGCGTAAATTGTCATATTGTGAGAAATTAATCTCTAAAACCTCATTCAATGATCAATAGAAACCATTTCATAAATGTAAAACATTTTTAATCCTTTTAAAGATTAAAATATAAAACATTATTAATATTATAACTAATAAGATTTAACAATGATTCCCCATACAATATAAAGTATCTCTTGATTTTCACATAATAAACATGTGATTATATTCATCATGTATTCTATTAAAACAAGATAATTACCTAAATTGGGATGCCAATGGCTTATTGATGAATGGGGTTGACAATGTCTTACCACTAAATGGGGTTGACAGCGACTTACCACTGGATGGAGGGTCACAATGGATTACCAATGGATAGGGTCACAATGGATTACTGCTGGATGGAGTCACAATGGATTATCGCTGTATGGGGATAGCAACGACTTACCGCTGGATGCCGATAACAATGGCATACCACTGGATGGGGCCTAACGGCTTACCTGTATATGGGGTCGAACCTCAAGGAAGCTTCATGTGTACCCTGTCTATGAGACAGGGATCAAATCCCACATAGTTCAGGTGTGTACAATGTCTTACCATTAACTGGGGAAATAATGGCTTACCACTGATTGAGTTCCACAGTTTAACGTCATGTAGGATGGGGGAGAACCAACATGGTGGGGGTTGAAATGAATGGTTGTTGGTATTGAACCGTAGGGAGGCTTCCTATGTACCTTTCCATGGAAATGATCAAAGTCCACATAGTTCGTGATATAGAGGAATTTGTGGGTTACGCTATGAGGTGGCCCATGGTGTTGGTAAAATGACATGAAGGGGGCCGGGGAGACCTATTGGGTGGTGGGCTTGAACCTCATGGGGGATTACTATGTACCTTGCATTGGAAAGGATCAATGTCCTCGTAGTTCATGTGGGATGGAGCTCGGTGCACTGACGTGAGGTAGTCAGGACCAATTGGGTGGTGGGATTGAACCTCGTGGAGGATTCCTATGTACCATTCCATGTAAAAGATCAAAGACCTCATAGTTCAGGTTGCATGTGGGTTAAACTCTAGGCTTCCCAAAAAGGATGTCATGGTCGGTGGTTTCTCTAAGCCTACATGAGTCACACTCGGTCTGAGAAACATGAGATAACAATGACAAGACGACCATTTCACGAATGGTGCATCCGTGGGATGAGGAGTGTGGCTTATATGTTGTTAGTGGCCCAAATAGGAAACAAGGGCTTACTCTTGATTAGTGGACCAAGGTGACAGAAATTGGGACCTACTCCAGGATGGAGTCCCGGGTGGTGACAAAACCCAATAGGAGAGTGATTTGGCACCTAATAGAGGAAGGACATGGATGTGTCCTCCATCAAGAAGAACTAGGGGCTTACAGTAAGGTTGTCACCCAATCCCCTGTGGAAAGATGTCGGGGAATGGTCATATTTTAACGTCAAATACTAAGGATGATGGTGGTTGATAGTTTAATATCCTGCAGCTTGTAAGAGGTGGGTTCACTCCGCACCCCTTGAAATCACATAACTGGTACCTTCCTGCCCTAGGGAGAAAGAAGTCATCAGCAAGTTCATGGTGGGGGTATTACGGAGAGAAGCATTGGGGGTTCCATGTTAGTATGGCTATGTGAAGGATCAATATTTGTTAGCATGACTATGCAAAAAATCATGAGGCAGAGCAACACAGTGGGAAGTATCATCCAAGGGACATTAAAGTTACTTCGTACGAGCCTAGAGGGCCATACGAGAAATGGGTGTGTGATGGAGATGTTTAGGGCATTAGAGGAACCAAAAAATGTTGTCCGGAAGAGGGACATCGAACACATGTGATGGAGAACTCCCTAGGAGGAAGGGTTTCATGCAAATGGAGCATTAATGGGGAACATGCTGGGGTGAGGGGTCCCAGCAGATTGTGCACAATCGTGGAGGTTTGAATTCAATTGGCGCACAATAAGAAAAATTGCGCAGAAAAGACCAGGTTGGTGCGAAATAGAGGGAGTTTGGCACGCAAAGTAGAGCTGAGGATTTGTGCACCACTAAAAGGTATTGCACACAAGGATTATGGGTTCTGTTCAATTTAAACAGATTGCACACAAGGACTCTAGGAGGCGCTCAATTTTCCAGTTTGGCGCGAAATTGGAAGTGTTGCATGAAAATAGAAGGGATTGCATGCAGGGGATAAGACATGATGGGATTTGGAAGTGGGTTAATGTAGAGGGGTCTTGCGCGAAGGCGTACCCCTAGGTGACCCGGTGCGAAAAATCCAGTACCTGAAAGCAATCATTTGCCTACATGAGAGGTGGATTTCCCGTAGGGGAGAAGGCTCAGATTCTTCAGCTGTTAGATGTCGAAGGGGCGCTATTCTATTTATAGGCACTCGGGGTTCATGGATCTGCATTGAAATGGGCCCGCATGAAATTTTTCACACAGGTATCGGTAGCCTGAGTATTAAACCATGCGGGGGCGACTGTGCTCAACTTTCCACGCCCGGGGTTGTTACCGCAGAATTTTCCACGCCCACTTGGAATGCTTTCGTAGATCTCGTTGTTTTCCGCATGGATGATTTTTTCCAGGCTCCGCTGATTTTTTTTCGCACATCCCCTCCATCACCCCCCACCCTCGGAATGGATCACCAGGTCCAAATATTTCTTCGCTTTTCCGCACCAATACCTCCTTCATCCCTTGATAGTTTTTTTGCATTTACACATACATAGATTGAATTATGTTTGTGTTACCCATAGGAAAGTCCACAATTATCGTTATATAGAATGATTCTACCCTTCTACAGGGCTATTAAATCAATATTCGACTTAATTTCACTCATCATCTTTGGTATCCACAACTTCAATTTGACATTTAATCATGAACATTGTGTAAATTCCAAAATAACCCCAATGTCATAGATATGTGATTTTGAAGGCCCCATCTCATTCCACTATTAGACATGTAAATTTTTTTAAACTAAAGCTATTAAAAACAAAATACATTGAATATCTGTATCTATATTTTCAAAATAATTATTTAAAAGAATCATTTATTTTCTTAAATATGGGAATATGCAATTATCTTACTACATAGAACTATTAGAGTCGACATATTCTTCCTAAGTTCAATAGTAAACTTACTCAATGTTGGGAAATAGCTATTTGTTCGTTCGGATTTGAATATTGGTGGAGTGGATGGATCTAGGAGACTTCTTCATGTCTGAATTTCTTGGTGATTTGGCCTTTCTTATGGTTAGAGTTAGTGGTCGATCTCTAAGGTGGATCTATGGATGAAGTAGTGAAATAATGTAAATGGGGGGAACAAATAGAAGTAGAGGCATGGGAATTCATGGTAGAAGATGGGATTGGAAGTATATATATTAAAGGAATAGATAGTAAAAATTTTGGAAGTAGAACCCAACAACTAGTAGTAGCAGAATTTTAATGTTTAAAAATTAGTTGTTGGAAAAATATTTGTGTTAGAACCTAATAACATTTGGTATCAAATTGAGTATTGTAGGTACCGTTCTCATGGTATTAAATATAATTCATGATAGTGAAATGGATTATTGAGGGTATAAGTTTAGTGTAGGTAGTGATTAAATAGTGTAAAATAGTAGGTATAAATAGTTGTTTTTTGAAAAATTTATTTGAGGTAAACTCTCCCATGTTTGTACTTGTAGATATGTTGATCTAGTCACATAGTTCACTCTATGTAGGTAATAATTGAGGAAAAAATGATTTAACATGTGATTTTTTATTAAAATTAAAATAATTAAAATGAATGAATAATGATATGGTTGGATATTCTTGGGGTATCACTACCCATAGGGAAAAATTTAGACATTCAATAGCTGGAGAGTCTTGTGGTAATACATAATCCATTAGCAATATGGGATTAGTTTGAAAAAATGACAACATCCTTTAGGGGTATAAATCTTGAATTTTTTTAATAGGTCCCATTGAATAGTGTTTTGTATCCACAACCTCATTAGCGTGATGTTCATAATAAGGTGGGGTTGGAAGGATGTTGTACTAGGTTTCCTCATTTTCTATTGAAAATTATGTGTCTTCCTTCTATATATCCAATGACAAATCTAATAGTTATTCTTTAGAGTATTAATCAAAGTGATTGTCCTTAAAAATATCACATTTTAAAATATTATAACTTGTTGAGTTCAATACTAAATTATCCCTATCATATATAGTAGGTTTTTCTTATATTTATTCACGAGGGTCCATTGTGAATTATTCTATAACTGTAAATCCCATATACATACTACTCAGTATTCAGGATGGAGTAATTGTTTCACCATATTCCCTATAGTTTCTTCTTATTCAGTAGTCACTCCTTGAGTGGAATTATATTTAGTATCCAGGTTTAGTGGAATAATTTATTCTTTATCATCCTGAGAATCCATTTCATTAATTAATATATATAATTTTCTTCATGGTGAGCTCCCACAGGTTATTCTTAAAAATTACCCAATATGGGAATCAAATGTGTTGAGTCTATAAAATTAAAACTAGGATGTTATTAGATATTTTTTATTTTAATAAATCAAACAAGAAAGTACTTCATTTCACTGATATATCCCTCATCATTTTTAGCACGTAGGACATTTAACAGGTAAAATGCCAATTTGAACTTTTATTGTATAGTTGAGTGTGACATTGTACAGTCCTTATTTTATCCAAATTTGAGCTTATCCACTTCATAATTATCATCCAGGGAAAATAACTATTATGATCATGTGATACAATATATAAAAGGAGGGTGATCAATAGAAATAAATCAAAAATATTAGAGAATAAAATGTTTAAAAATGGCTATACCTCCAGAATATCAAGTTCTAGTTTCATTGAATGGTACATTGACTTTGGGAAGATGTGTTTAATGGTTAAAAATGTAAGCAATTAAAATTCCAAAATATATCACTCCTCCTATTAAAAATCCCATTGATCACATAACATGGGATTTAATTCTTCATCTTCTAGTTATTTCTTTTGTTCAACAAACTCTTAGAGGGAGGTGGATATTACAGTTGATATTTCCTTTGGTTATGTAAACATTTATTTATTGTTCCACAATTTTTTGGTACCTTCTCAATGATATGATAATATAACATTGGATCTCCACTGATGTAGAATCATATTCAATTTTATATTGTGGTGGCATTAATTATTGATGCTAGTTCTATCCATTCGTGTAGTTGTTTCAATACCCTCTATCCATTGGTGTATGCCAAAGGTTTCTCAAGATGGAGTGGTACTCAATAATTTATCTCATTAGGTTCCTTTGGGATTTTATTCTAAGAATATGTGTCAGTATAAATATTCTTGTAATAATTTTTTTTATATTAGAGTAACATAAAAAATTAAAACCAAAATAAAGAAAAATTAAAAATAAAATATATAAAATAGTGATAAATGTAACACCCTAAGATTTTATGAGATATATTATTTTTAATTTCATTGATGTCTTCTATTATACAGTACACCATGATTTTTGTGTACTATACGCAACACCGTATTAGCTTGCAGTATACGAAACATTCTTCATTTCCCGTGTTACACACAATTTCATGTTTGTTTTATGGAAATTATTCTACCCAACATTAAGTATAGATTTTTTATAATGTATAAATGAAATATGTTTTGATTATGTTATCCAAAACACCAAAGGAATATTTCCCTACACGCATCTCTGACTTGTCTTGCATTACACATAAAAGCAACCTTCCCCGATAGCTTCTGTTGAACGCAATATCGAGTTTCACTAAACAATGATATGTTATTAAAATATTATATAAACTAGCCGTTAGAAATTATAATACCCACTTTTTGAAATTTTATAAATTTTATCTTTCAAAATGGACTTCATTTTTGGATTCGGAATATCAAAATTATCCTAGGGTAAAATTTCGGTACTTTTCTGAAAACATTCATTTTTTTATTAGTAATTAAATCACTGGGTTACTATTTAAAAAAGACTTTTTATATAAATAATTATTTATTTTATTTAAATTTATTTTTGGTAAAAATGGATACATAATAAATATATAAGTTAAATGTATGTCATTGGAGTCATTTTATAATAATTTTAGATATATAAAAGTTTTAATGAACTTTTCATCATCTTTTACCCACCTCCTAGGAGAATTTGAAAATTTACATAAAACATAATTTTAAATCTCATGTGAGAGGAATTTTGAAAATCCTAGAGACACAGTTTTTATAAAAGAGAAAAATTTGGTTCAATAAGATAAATTTTTTTGGTGAATAGTAACTTTTTACTTTTATTTACCACGGTTAAAATTAAATAGGGTAATTAAGGGTATTAATTATATTATTATTACCCTAACACATTTCCTAATTCTATTGGATAATTTTAATTCGGCCAAAAACATCCTTAGGAATAAAATATTATCTTTTGGGACCACGTGGATTATGATAAGACATTTATTATTATTTTATTCAAAGAAGAGTTAAAAGAGTTTAAATCAACGTTTAATAACTAAAACATTTTTAATATAGTGTTATACATAAGATAAATTTGACTATAAATATTAATTATAAAGCTAAAAAGGTTTCCTACATAATATTATTTTATTTATAATTTTTATACAATAAATAATTTAATTTATTTATGACACAATGATGATGCAATAATTACCTTATTAATGATATATTAACATAATTGATGTTATAAATACTGAATTAAATCTAATTTCAGACTTTTTATAAATTACACTAAATTTTTAGGTTTATATGACATGTTAGTATTTATTAAATTAAATTTTTTCGAACTAATCATGATGTATGATTTTCAAGAAAATAAATTACCAAATAGTGTCAAAATTGACATAAAATCGTTTTTAAAACAAATATTATATTATTAATTGTTATTCTATTCCTAAAAATCTATGGATCATCCAAATGACATTGATAAGGTTATATATATTAATAATGAACCAATTGGGGATTTTTTCTTTTTATATTATGTTTATTAACCATATAGTGTAAGAAAAGAAGAATACATGGTAAAATTGAAAATGTTTAACATAGAGTTAAATCTAAATGATAAGGTTAAAACAGTAACCTAAAATTGTCTAAAACCTAATGGTTGAAATTTTTTCGACCCATCCCCACATTATATTCAAAATAAGTGAATTTTTAGTCATTATAAATTGAATATGTCTTTATTATAAAATAATATTTTATGTTTTTCCTAAAGTGCCCCTCTCCACCCTTATAAAAGGGAACCTCCTCCCTCTTCTCTTCACATAATTTTGAGCCTTCATGCTCGGACAACCCCTTCTTATTTCCCTTATAAAATTACATAGAAACATTATAGAGGTTCTGGTCTCCTCAAAAGACCATCTATTGTGCCTTTATAAGAAACTTTAAAGATGTGCGTCGAAGAAGAGGTAATCTTTTCTACAGATTCATTCAAGTTTGTTTCTTCTTCAACTTCCTCTTCTTTAGCTGTTTCATTATGAAGTAATAAAATAAGTATCACTAATATAATTATATGATATTATATATATGAAACAACCCCATTTCACCTTATAACCATCCTACCAAAAGCGAAATCAATGCGCGTACGTACGTACAGAATAACGTCTCCATGTCGTGGTGTAATCAGTTTTCCCACCACCACATTACTTGGATGGGAATAATGGTGTAAAGATTAACTATATAATTTTATTATAAGATCATATTGTTTCGGAGATATTATACCATCACTCCGATTCTATTCAATATTTTATGGGAACGATATCATCGCCCATGTGTATGTACGGATTATCGTATCCACGACACGATGAGATTTATACTCCATGTTAACCATTAAAGAATTATTATAAAGTATAAATAATGAATAATAATGAAATATATGACATAATGAAGCTAATTTATTTAATTGTATATATATATATATAAATATGTCATCTACATACTTCCATTCAAGTCAATAAGGAAAGGAAAACAACCCTCATGCGTACGTATGACCTACCATCTCCCTAACCGGTGTATTTCATTTCATTAATCTATCTATTATATATATATATAATGAATATTTATGATATATAAATCATGATTTACATTCATGAAATAATTAAATCATGATATATGTTATAATAATATCATGAAAAACAAGTACAAACACTTACGACAAATAAACGATTTTACCCAAAACCCTACTTTAACATGGAATTTACAAAAAAATAGGTACTATAAAGTTATAAATGAAACATATTGATATCATAATAGTGAATATGATTCTGTAATAAGTAAATGTCATTATTTAAATCATTATATATGAGGTTCGAATACATACGAACCATATTAGACCTATGCTAAGGGATAATTATTCCAATATTGTTCTCATCCCAGATTGTTTATTCATAAGTATTTACTAGGGTTATTGTTATCATACATGTCGATTTTTCTAAAAGTGTTTTTATTTATGTTTAAAGTAATTTTTACACATTTTTTACGTTTACCACATGTTATGAAATGGATATTTCTTTTGTTTACCATACAAGGATCTTTTTGACATTTCCGACAAAAGTATGAGGAGAATGTTTTTTAACATATACGGCATGAACTGATTTTTACAGTCTCATTAAAATTTATTTTCATGAAGATTAATCTAAAATATTTCATGAATATTTTCAACAAATTCCATTTCATTTAAAATTGCATGACATTTCATGAAAAGAAAATTATTTTGAATAAGAAGTGATATTTTCCACATGAATATATTTCAAGTGTTTTATCAAAACCATTTTACATCTATGATGACATTATTTAATATGTTTATGTTTCAAGTATAATGTCTCTATGATTTACATGGTTTCACTTATCTTATGATTAAATTATATCCATTTGTTTTATATTGATTATGTTATGATGGATGATGTTTATGAAATCCATTTTATTCTTTGGGTTATGATGAATGATTTATGTTAATGTTGTGCCACACATAATAATGATTTAATTATGAGATGTATGGGACCTATATATCCCTCCAATGAATTGGGTAAAGAATTAAATCTCATGATATTGACATGGCTATAATGGTAAGTTAATCCGGTTCAGTGATACAGGACTGGAACAAGGAGTGAACTTGATTCAGAAATGGACTTTGTCCCTTAAGATTGTCATTCATGCAATGCCTTGGATACTATGGAAATCATATCATGTGCTTAATAGTTTGGAACAATTAATTTTTTTATTCCCATGATATTTTATCATGATTTATGTACCTTTATGATCTATTCCTTATGTACTGCCATGATTTATTTCACAACTCAATATTTTTATGTTTAAACTTTCTGTTCATTTTTTGAAGTTCAAATGTATATTGTTTGTTTTCTTTTCAAAATTATTACCCTTAATGAACATTAAAGATCACCCTTTATATGTTTTCATTTCACCAGGATATAAATAAAGGTTTTAGTTAAGAAAAAAAATGGAAGATCGTTATGGGAGATGTTGAAGATCTTTCACCACGATTAGAAGATTATGTTCCATGTTTCCAAAGACACTAAACTATTACAGTCCTTTGGTGTCTAATTTTTTTATGTATTAAGTATTCCATAAAAGTAATGTAATGTCTATGTATGTCACATTTGGGGTATCTACAGCTAGTATCAGATGAAAGTTTTAGTTAAACATTAGAAACTAAGATACGAAAACTTTAGTGAGATCCCTAGAGATATTTCTAAGGTATGTCTAGGGATGTCCCTAAGGTTACATATAAGTATAGGTTATAGTCTTAGAATTATGGTAATGATATTAGAATTAAACCTAATATATTATATATTGAAGGTAATCCACATTGATTATGATTTTTTCCTCTCACAATATTCTTTTTGGATTTTAGAAAGTGGCTGGAAATATGAAGATTTATGATAATGGAGGATATGATGAACAATGGAATTATATTCTTCATGAGAAACCAAATGAAATTAGATTTGGAATTCCACATATGGTTATTATGCCTAATAATCAATATCATAATATGATCAATAATATCATCTTTGGTATATTTCTCGACTCAGCTAATCAGAGAAATATGGAGTTTCATGATGATCATAGAGGAATGAAAGTTCAATTTCCCTCATCTAAATCATGTAGGAAGAGGCATCAGGGACAAGGTTTCAAAGTAACTGGAAGAATAATTGGGCATGGAAAAGAAGTACATAAAGCAAGTAATTGTAATGGAAAAGGTTCAGTTTACACCCTGGACAAGGATACTGGTATTTCTAAGACATCAAAAATGGTTAAGTGTTTTAAATGTGAATTGTATGGGCATTATGCAAACCAATGCCCTAAGGGAAAATCTCATGAAGAGAATCAGCATGTTCATATGGTTAGTATTTATGAGGATGATGATGAAGAGACTACAAATGATATATGAGATGAAAGAAATGATGAAGCTCAGTGAGTGGTTTTATAAGGTAGTGGAATCATTGTAGGTTTATCAAGAATAATGTATGGTACTATGGAAGAAAGAAAAATTAATGGATTGTTACACTGTTACCAATACATGAGTTTTGAAAGTATATAATGAATGGTACCGGTAACCATGAAAGGTTATTCAAATATTTTAAGAAGGTAGATGATATGTGCATAATGAAAGGATTTGGAGATAATGAGATGATTGATAGTATTAATGAGATCATGACTCATATAAGGACAATGCGATATCATGGTTTGAGTATACAGAATTTTGGGATTTTTGGTATGTGGAAAGATTTAACGTTTGAAAACATTCATGTTTTCACTAAGGATCAATGGGTATTCATTTTTCATGAGAATACATGATTAAGGAATTCGAATGTTTGGAATGTGACCAACAAGATATATAAATATTATGATATATGAGGGATAAATTAATGTATGCAATGCTTTGTAGATGACCTTTCTAGTAATCGTATTATTTATACTATGAGATTGGAAAAAAGTATTTTGGGTAAACCTAATTATTGGAATAGATTAAGTTAGACGTCAGATAGTATTGTTTATGTCTGGAGCATTCTGTTATGTCATAAAAGTATAGTTATAGAAAATGACAAATCGTAAGACGGGTGACAACCCGTCGCATCAGACAAGGATGCATGAATCAAACCCACAACCGAAGTGCGACATGCCATTATAACCTACCACTATCCTACAGTAAGTCCCCGATTAGTAGAAACTAGTTTTATTTTATTAATCTCTATGATAGAAGAAGTATAAGTCCATTTTAGAAACCATATACAATTAATCTCAGCAAATATGGACTTATGTATATTTAATAAATTGTGCTAAACTTTTTGTGATATAAATAGATGGAATGACCTATCATTCTATTTCATGATCTGCTAACACTTCACGAATGACAAATTCAACTTTATTTCTGTAAGAGATGAAGTGTAATTTTTTCATGTCACAAACAATGATGACATTGTACCAAAATCAAGTATGTATTTCTTTTAATTCAACAATTCTCTAACATTGGGAAAATGATCTTGAGAACGAAAAATGTTGTCCTACAACCCTCATACCCGATGAATTCGATGGTACCTTAAATCATCACAAATTTATGTCTTTTTGATTGATGTTTTTTTCAGAGCCATTTTCACTACCACTCTCAATCAGAACATGACGATTAGATTTCACTTCCATATCCATATATTCACCCATGTTGTCTTATGTGGAAACCCAGTAATGAGTTACTTTGGGCGACTGTTATGATTCTAACATTCATTTTTAAAATAAAGTTTTAGTATTCCTTTTTACGATTTGATTTTCTATGAAAGAAACTTTCATGTAATAAATGATTTATTACCTCAATGAATTTTGATGGAGAAATTCACTTTAAGGGGCATTGAATGTAACACACCAAGATTTTATGAGGTATATTATTTTTAATTTCTTTGATGTCTTCTATTCTACACTACACCGTGATTTTATTGTACTATACGCAACACCATATTAGCTTGCAGTATACACAAAAATATTTTTGTCTCGTGTTACACACAATTTCATGTTCGTTTTGTGGAAATTATTCTACCCAACATTAAGTATAGATATTTTTAATGTATAAATGAAATAAGTTTTGATTAAGTTATATGAAACACCAAAATAATCTTTCCCTACATGAAACCCTAAAATTCCTTGCGTTACACGCAAGAGCAACCTCTTTACCTACATGAATCCCTATCATGCCTTGCGTTACACGCAAGAGAATCCTTCATCGATAGCTTGCGTTGTATGCAATACCGAGTTTTTCTAAACAATGATTTGTTATTAAAATATTATACAAACTAGCTGTTATGAATAGTAATACCCACTTTTTGAGATTTTAGAAATTTTATCATTCAAAGTTGACTTCATTTTTGGATTCAGATAATCGAAATTAGCCTAGAGTAAAATTTTGGTATTTTTCTGAAATCTTTAAATTTTTGATGAATAGTGAAAACACTCGGTTACTATTTTAAAACAGACTTTTTATTTAAATAATTATTTATATTATTTAAATTTATTTCAGTTCAAAATTGAAACATAATACCTATATATGTTCAATTTAATTCATTGGAATCATTTTATAATAATTTTAGATATATAAAAATTTTATTGAACTTATCACCGTCTTTTACCCACCTCATAGGAAAATTTGAAAATTTACATAAAAACTAATTTTACCACTTATATGAGTGGAATTTCAAAAATCCTAGAGTCACGGTAAATATCAACAACTAAAATGTGGTCTAATAAGATTAAAATAATTTTTAGTGAAAAGTAACTTTTAATTTCTATTTACGACGGTTAAAAGTAAATAGCGTAATTATGTGTAAAAATGATATTTTTATTACACTAAAACATTTCCTAATTATATTGGATAAGTGTAATTCGACCAAAAAAAACCTTAGTAATAATATATTACCCTTAGGGTCCGCATTGTTTAGATTAGGACATTTATTAATATTTTATTTAAGGAAGAGTTAAAATTGTTAAAATCAATGTTTAATTAATAAAACATTTCTAATTTAGGGTAATACATAATATAAATTATACTATAAATATTCATTGAAAATATAAAAATATTTCCTACATAATGGTATTTTATTTATAATTTTTAATCATTTAATAATATAATTTATTTATGATCCAATGATTATGCAGTAATTACCTTATTAATGCAATATTAACATAATTGATGTTATAAAAACCCAATTAAATGTAATTTTAGACTTTTTATAAATTTCACTAAATATTTAGGTTAATATTACATGTTAATATTGATTAAATAGACTTTTTTTGAACTAATCATGGTCTTACGATTTTCACAAAAATCAATTACCAAATAATGTCAAAATTGACATAAAATAGTTTTTAAAACAAATATTATATTATTAGTTGTTATTATATTTATAAAAATCTAAGCCTCATAAAAATGACTCTGATAAGGTTATATATTTTAATAATTAACCACTTGGGGTTCGTTTGGCTTATTATAGTATGTTTATTTACCATATAGTGTAAGAAAACAAGAAGACACGGTAAAATTTAAACTATTTAACATAGATTTAAATCAATATGATAATATAAAATAGTCACATAAACTTGTCTAAAACCTATTAGTAGGAACTATTTAGACCCATATATATACTATATTCGAAATAAGTCACATTAGAGCCATTATAAACTGAATATGACATTATTATAAATTAATATTTTAAGTTTTTCCTAAAGTGCCCCTCACTACCCTTATAAAAGGGCACCACCTCCCTCTTCTATTTGCACAATTTGGAGCCTTCAATATCTCCCCTATCCTGACCACATCCCTTATCAAATTCCATAGAAAGATTATATAGGTGATGGTATCCACAAAATACTAAATATAGTGCCCTAATTGGAAGATTAAAGGAGGTGTGTCGAAGAGAAGGTAATCTCTTCTACCGATTCTTTCAAGTTTCTTTCTTTCAAAACATCCTCTTCATTAGATGTTTCATTGTAAATTAAAACAATAATTATCACTAATATAATGATATGAGATTATAAATATTAAATAACCCCACTTCACCTTCAATCCATCCCATGGTAAATGAAATCCCCACGCGTGCATACGTACAGAATACCATCTCCATGCTGTGGTGTAATCAGTTTTTCCACCACCACCTCACTTGGATGGTTATAATGGTGTAAATATTAAATATATATGGTTATTATAAAATCATACTAATTCTGAGATATTATACCATCCACTCCAATTATTTTCAATAATTACGGGAATGATATCATCGCTCGTGCATACGTACGGATTACCGTCTCCACGACGCGATGAGATTATTTCTACATGTTAACCATTAAAGAATGATTATAATGTATATATAATTAATAATAATGAAATATATGATGTAATTAAGCAACTTTGTTTATGTATATATATATGTGTGTCATCTACTTAATTCCATTTATGTCAATAATGAAAGGAAAACAACGTTCATGCGTACGTACGGCATACCGTCTCAATCAACAATGTATTTCATTTCATTCATCTATCTAATATATATATATATATATACTGAATATATATGATATATAAATCATGATTTAAATTCTGGAATAAATTAATTTATGATATAGTTAATAATAATATAATAAACAACAATACCAAACACGCATGATAAATAAAACAATGTTACCCAAAACACTACATTAACATGGAATTTACAAAAGAACGGGTAATATAAAGTCATAAATGAACCATATATGATATCATAACAATGAATATGATTATGTAATAAGTAAATGAAATTATTTAAATCATTATACATGAGGTTCGGATACTTACGAAGCATATTGGACCTAATGTAACAGATAATTATTACAATCTCATTCTTATCCGAGATTGTTAATTCATATGTATTTACGGGGTTTATTATTATTATCCTTGTCCATGATTTCTAATAGTGTTTTTATTTATGTTTAAAGTCCTTTTTACCCATTTTTTACTTTTAACACTTGTTATGAATGGAATATTTCTTTTGTTTAGCATATTCAGAACCTTTTGACTTTCTCGACAAAAGTACGAGCAGAATGTTTTTTTAACTTATACGGCATCAACGGGTTTTTACGGTTTCATAACACCTTATTTTCATGAAGATCACTCTACAAGATTTCATGACAATTTAATAAAAAATCATTTTCTGTTAAAATTTCATGGCATTTTTTGAAAAGAAAATGATTTTGAATAAGAAAGGATATTTTCCTCAAAAATTTATTTCATGTGTTTTTTCAAAACCATTTTCCATCTAATATGACATTATTTCATAAGTGAATGTTTCAAGTATAATTTCTATATGATTTACATGGTTTCAAAACTATTATTATGAAATGATACCTATTTGTTTTATATGGATTACGTTAATATGGGATGATATTTATCAAACCCATTTTATTATTTGGGATATGATGAATGATTTATGTTTATGTTGTGGCAGACATAAGAATGATTTCATAATGAGATGGGTGGGACATATATATCCCTCCAATGAATTGGGTAAGGATTTATATCTCATGATATAGACATGGCTAGAATGCTATGTTAATCCGGTTCAGTGATACATGAATGGAATGAGGAGTGAACTCGATTCATAAAAGAACTTTTTCCACTAAGATGGTCTTGGCAGCAATGCCTTGGCTACTATTGAAATCATATAATGTGATTCATGGTTTTCCACAATTAAATGTTTTATTCACATGATATTTTATCATGATTGATGTTCCATTATTTTCTATTCCTTAAATACTTCAAATATTTATTTCACAACTCAATATTTTGATGTGTATACTCTATGTTCATGTTTTTACGTTCAAATGTATATGGTTTCTTTTATTTTATTCATGCATACCCTTACTGAGCTTCTCAGATCACCCTTTATATGTTTTCATTTCCCCAGGATATAAAGAAAGGTTTTAGGTAAGAAAAAATGGGAATATATTTATGGGAGATGTTGAAGACCTTTCACCAAGATTAAAAGATTGTGTTCCAATTTTACAAAGACACTATAATATTATGGTCCTTTGGTGTCTGATTTTTTTGTGTATTAATTATTCCGTAAAAGTAACTTAATGTATATGTACGTCATGTTTGGGGTCTCTATAATAAAAATAGTGAAAATTAATGTGTACTCCCTACCAACCATTTCAGGCTGACTATTTAGTTGATGCGGTCAATGATCAAGGATTTATTTAAACATTTAATATAACATAGTACTGGACATGATCATTTCCCTAGGAGCTTATGTGGGTTGATTCTTCCCAATCTCAATAACATATTAATATTTATTTTTTATTCTTAATGTTAAAATCATACAGAAAGTGTTGATTTATTGGTTTTTTATCGTTTGAATGTATAATAATATAAGGGATCATAATGAAAGAAAATATATAGTGGGGAAATGGTTTATACATTATTAGTTCACCAATTACATACATTAACCAATATTTTTGTTTTCACCCAATTGATAATGAACTCAACATAATTCATAGATCACAATAATCTAATTAAAAATAAACCTATGAACTTTAGGAAAAGACTTTGAATCATATAATTAATCTTCCTCTATAGTTTCATATTATTAATATCCATGATCATAGAAAGTACATCAAAATCCACCCAACTCCATAGTTTTTTTTCCATTCCTTGATTCCCTCCATTTCATCTCATATGAATTGAATCGGGATGAAATACAAATAATCCACATATAATGGTAAGGGAATTTAAGAATCAATAGTGAAGGTGGATGATCTCTTTAACAATCCCAAAACTCCCCAAATGAGTTATCAAATTAAATAAAATCTTATGAAATGAGGAGCATTCGAGAAATAGTGAGCCTCCACAAGGAATTTACCCTTTTGTTAGTACTCCTTGATTATGGAGTTTAAGAGATCAAAAAACATCAGAGATTTTGAAGGACCGATGATGAAATTGAGGGATAATAGAAGCACAAAATAATTTAATCGAAATTAAATTGAGATTTATAATTAAAATTCAGCGATGAATTATAGTGAAAACCTAGGAAATAAATGACATGTCCCAAATACATATATTGGGGGGAGGGGAAAATATTTATTGAAGCTAACCCTTTTATTCCTTTCATTAAATTTTATGTTAGAGAGTTCATCCTTCCATTGATGGTTTCCATGTTTGCATATCCGAGGGTGATGATTGACATTAATAGAATATTTTAACTAAAATATTCCTCTCCCATGATCACACTCTAAATTCTATTACACTTATGTTCCCTTGCACAATATGGTCATGAACTTTATACAAGTCCTCCATGAAAAATAATTATATCCTCCTTGACCATTATTCAGGTCCTCCTTGACCATTATTCAGGTCATCCTTGACCATAACCCAAGTCCAAAACTACTTTTATGTTTGTGTGTTGACCCTTGTGATTTTACTCCTTACCCCTTTAATAACTCCAAAACCTTCCTTATGAGGTACGATAATGACATTTATTCAAGTACATCACCACCATTATGTAGATATCCATTATCATTACTCAAATTTAGAAATTTATGAAAATAATCCAATACCTTTTTGATTGTATTGAAGTTAATCCAAAATAAGAGGGAAATATTTGATGTTACCGACACATAGGTTTACATTGACCCTTATGTGGGTTGCGGTAAACCATATGCAAGTAAATTTCTTAATCCTTTGACCTATATTCTCTCATCATCTTCGGAATCCTCACATTCAATTTGGTATTTAATTTTATGCCTTGTGTTGATTATCAGGAAAACCCAAAGCCATATAAATGTGAGTTCAAAGGTCCCATCTGCATACACATTCAGACATGAAAATAATCATAAATAAAATCCTGTAACAAAAGACACCTTTGAATCACCTTCTCTATATTCACACAAGATTCATATATAAGATTTAGTTATCTGTTTATGCATGGTGGTGTTCACTATTATTTCTATATATATCCATTGACTATGACTTATTTATCATATGATTAATGATTATCTTCCTTGGTTCCCTATATCAGATCATTGTACTGTTAGAATTGAGTTTTGGTGGAATGGAATGATTTGGGATTCTTCATCATCAATGAATCTAGTGGTATATCTCATAGGTGGATCTATGAATAAAGGAGTAGAGGTAGGTAAATGGGGTGGTGGAAGTAGCATAAGCAGTGGAAGAGGGTTTCATGATAGAAAACAGGGATAGAATTAGTGATATTTAAGGTGTAGGTAGCAGATACAATAAAGGTAGAACCCCATATCTAGACATATAATAATTGTGTTGATATTAAATTTACATCCTAAAAAAGAATAGTTGAAGAACCTGAGAACTAATAGTATAAAATTTAGTTGTTCCAGTAGTAGGAAGATTGTAGAAAATATATTTTTAACAATTTTATTATGGATTCCTATGATAGCATATGAGTGATGTATATATCTAGAAGTAGCATCCCTCCCTTTGGATGGTTGTAAACCAAAATGGCATGATTATTTTATAAATATTGGTGATAAATTTTTAACAATATAGTAATAGTTGTGAATGTTTTTGTAGACATACATAAAATGTACAATCCATAAATTTTTTAGTATAGTGTTTTTATAGATAAATTTAAAAAATTAATAAATTGCTAAAACCCATATTTTTAACACATTATCATTTCTGTTCAAAATTCTTACTCACAAAAAATATCTAGTTTACAAAATATTTTATTTAAATTAATTGTAATTTTACGGAAACATTAATAAAAAAACCTTAAACTTTGGGTTCATATCTCTCACTCACACATAATCTATTTCACTCCCAGGAGAGTTTACAAATGAATTTAATTAATTTGAAATATAAGAAAATATTTGTGACCAGTTAAAACAAAATATTCAATCGACAGAAGAAAAAATACATAGGTTCCTCTATTGTTTGAAATATCATTTCTCCTCTATGATTCAATTCACTCCTTAAATAAAGCTAAAAAATGTTCTAATTTTTGTATTTATTTAAATAGATCTAATTGGAGTCAATGTTTTAACAAAATTTACTTCCATTTGTTGCATTTATCTTATGTTTATTAAACTAGAGTTAGATTTTCCACTTTATTGATACAACTCAAAATGAATTTTTTATAAGTTAATTATTGTATATATCATATTTTTTAAAATTATTTCCACCTGAATGAATTTTTTTAAAAAAATTATGTGCATAATGTTTTTTGAATTTTTCCCAACAAAGTATGTGTGAATCATTGTGAAAAATAATTTTTTTGGATATATATAGGGGGATACTCCCACACCTTATGCCTATTGTCTCAAACTCTCAACATGATATCCAAATTTCACATTTTAATCCCGGTATAAAAGAATTTTTATCACTTTCTTTTGTGTTGCCTATATAAGTTGTTCTTTTTCAAATATTTTATCTTACCTTGGATTATGATAAAAAAAATATGTGAAATCTTGTCATAATTCTGATTCCATTAAAATAATTTCACTCACTCTCCCTTTTGTAGTTCTAACATAAAATTTAAATGAATATAGTTACACATTAAATAATTAATCATCTGACTCCTATAAATTCAAATTACATGGAATTCATAAACAATAGAATGAAATTCAAGCTACGGAGTCCATAATTTGTCCCAAATAATGTTAAGGAAATAAAAAAATTATGAAAATGATATGTATAATAATTTCAAAATTGTTTTTTATTTATTTTTTTATTTATATATTCTTCAATAATTGTTATGACCCTGACCCTAGTATCATGGAGTTGATATCCTCTTTAATTCATTAGAATAAGATAGAGGGAATCACATCATGAAGTACCAAATACTTTAGTAGTCATGGTAAACTAGATAAATTCATGATTCCCATACTACATTTGAAAATAAAAATTACCACATAATTTGTTTTCAATAATATAAATATCCCAACAAGCATATCCTTGCATATCATTCATAGTACACATCTTGGATTTCCGGGAAATGAAGCAAAATATGTTTGAGTTCAAATGCTCATTAACTGTTACATACAATATAAGATATCATGAGTAACTAAAAAATGATCAATAAGGAATAATCAATATGAAAAGTTAAATATCTAAATATATATGTAATTTAATCAATAACTTTCATATCTTGATTAGATAAGTCATAATTAGTATGGAAATGTAAATAACTAGATTCACCTTCCATGAAATCAAAAAATTTAGAATTAAATTCTTCTAGATATAATATCATTTTAAAAATATCATGGATAATAATAGATAAATTTTTATTGAAGAAAATTTATAATTATTGGATTTCATGATCTCATGAATTGTAATACATCTAATGTCAATACATTTCACAAGATAGTTTAAAACTGATTATTTAGTATACATAGGAAACCAATTTATCAAATTCTAGCAGATTGATTCATCTTATAAGACTACAGATGCATCAAGGGGCTATCTATAATCGGTCCGTACCCATATTTTCATTCCAAAAGAAATCCTCATTTATCAAATAATTAACTAATGTAAAAAATTAATATTCCTTATCATCCAATATCTTTATTGAGCAAAGGATACAAATTTATCAATTTCTTCTAGTTAATGAAATAAAATTATAAGTAAACACATTATGTACAAGTTGTATATTGTTTAGGGTATAAATATATAGATGATAAAAATAATATGGATATTTAAAATAATTAATAGAGATTATGAAGGATAAATGATATGATTCCTTAAATAAGAGTAAATGAAATCCAAAAGAATGGGTGATTGTAAATTAGATTCTTACTACATCAGTAATGTTTAATCTATATCCCACGAAATAATAAAATTGAATTGAGACATTATCCATCATAGAAAAAAATTTATTCATGTTAAATACCTCAATTGGGAATTTTATAGACCATATAAATTAAATTAGGTGCATTACATTACAATATTCCTCAATGAAGATAAATTGAGATGAAGTCTCTTACAATGATGATAATTCTGAAGTAAAAATGTATAAATTAATCAATTATATGAATCAGATGTAAATATATAAAAAACAATTTTAAATACAATATAATATAATCTAAACCCATTAAACACATAATTTTACACTGTTCATGACAATGAAAAGGTCATATTGCCCAATGAAAAGGAATTGAGGTATGAAATTCATTACCACGTGATAATTATCAATTAAAATCCATATGGATAAAACAATTCAAATTGAAAATTAAAATACCATGAAATGTAGTGTACTGATTATATTACATGGTAGAGGGGTAGTATGTATACTATATAATATAAATTAAAATACACAACCATATAATATGCCTCATTGAATGGAAATTGAGGCAAAGTCCATTACCTCGCATTTTAATCTAGTTGAGTGTGATTTTACATCCTATATAATGGTTTTAAGATATTGGATAATTTTTAAAATAACCATATTAATTTTGAAACTATTTTATATGATCCTTTTATAATAACTTATCACCCATTCATTAATAATATTGCATTATTAATATTGTTTTCAAGTGATTACTACATTGTTTTCTCATTCATATTTTAACTAAAAGTTTTGGTTCTTGACAATATTATATAGTTACATAATTTCTATAATGATATTAATGTTATTAATATAATTTGTTTCAATGGATTCAATTATAGAATCATTCTTTAAATTTGAACATTGGGAATCTATCACATCGCTTCATGTAGATGATAGGTTGTACGTACACACGAGGGACATTAACATTTGTTTAATGGGATAAAGGGTAAGGAGTTATATTATATATTAATTTTATTAAATCATTATCATGTCATATATATTGTAACACTCCATACTTCTATGGTACATTTCTCTTTGAAAAATGTGATAGCGTGTGTTGTACGCAACATCGAGTTCTAACACACCACGATCATTCAAACTAGCCATTACAAATAGTAATACCTACTTTTTGAAATTTCATATATATTATCTCTCAAAATTGACTTCATTTTTGGATTTCGAATATCGAATTTAGCCTAGGGTGAAATTTTGGAACATTTCGGATAACATTTATATGTTGATTAACAGTGAAAATTACTAAATTTAAATTAAAAATAACTTTTTTTATCGAAATAATTTATATTGATAAATTATGAATTTGAGTGGTTTTAAAGAATATTTAAAAATTATTTTTACCATTTAATACAATGTTGGTCATTGTACATAATTTTACAATTAAACCGGACATAATCAATTGTTAATATTTTGATAGTTATTATCTCTTAAAAACATGCTTTTTGTTTTAACAACCGGAATTAATTTTAAATTATTTTTTCCACTTATTTGTTTTGAATTTGGAAAAATGGATTCCATATTTGTAATCAGGAAGTAAAAATTATGTAAATAGGTAAATTTTATTTTTAGACATTTTGAATAATTACATCGGTAAATATTTTATTTACCATGGTTAAAGGGTCAATCCGGTAAATGATGGTTAAAAAAATATTATAATAATAACAAATTACCCTAAAACGTTTCATAACCTTATTGGTTGATACATGTCCGAACATGGGCATCTTTGGGTCTATTTTTGGACCCCATTGAGCTACTTGTAAGTGATAATGACACTTTATATTAATTAGGTTAAAATAAATACAAAAATGACAAAAGCATATATATTTTATGAAAACAATTTTTACATAGGGTTATATATGTTGTATTTTTGACTATAAATAATTATTATAAAGAAAAAAGATTTCCTACATAATTATATTTTATTTATAATTTTTATACATTAAATAATTTAATTATTTATGACACAATGATGATGTAGTAATCACCATAATAGTAAAAATTAAAATAATTGATATTATAAATACCCAAATTAATATAATTTCACACTTTTTATGAATTAAAATAATTTTATAGGTTAATACGACATGTTAGGATTGATTTAATAAGCTTTTTTTGAAGTAATAATTATGTTATTATTTTCACAAAAATCAATTTTCCAAATAGTGTCAAAATTGATATAAAAGAGTTTTTAAAACAAATATTATATTATTAATTGATATTCAATTCGTAAAAATCTAAGGTTTTACCAAGAGACTTATAAAATGATAGGTGTATAATTAATGGACCACTTGGGGGTCTCTTGGAGGTTTATAGTATGTTAATTAACTATAAATTATAAAAATACAATGTGACATGGTAAGTGTCAAACTAATTAACTAAGAGTTAAAACTAAAAGATAAGGTTAATATAATGACCCAAACCTGTCTAAATTCTATTGTTTTAGTGGTTATCGACACATTCCCACATTAACCTTTAAATAATCCTATTTGGATCCATTAGAAACCGAATATGAATTTATTATAAACTAAAATTTCTAGCTTTTCCAAAGGTGCCACTCACCCCTCTTATAAAAGGGCACTCTCTCTTCTCATTAATTCACACATTAAAAGACTTTTGGATCGGAAAAACTCTACCCAAATACTCTCCAAACTTCCCTAACTACAACCTAGAGGCCTTATTTTGATTAGAAATCCAACTTAAGGATCCCTTTTGATCAAATCAAAAGGAAGGACATGAAGAAGAGGTAATGTTTTCACCACCCGTTTTCAAATTCATTTGATCGTCAAATTCTTCTTTCTTTGTTTTCAAATTATAAAATAATAACTCCAGAATCGTATATATACTGTGATTTTATTATAAATATGGTGCAATCATATTCAGTATTCTATCCATCCTTTGAATAACATGTCATCACATGTGTGTACGTACGACTTACCGTCTCTACGTCGTGGTGAAATTGTTATTCAATAAATTATTATTTGGATGGGTATAATAATGATGTGTCATTCATTTAAATAATAATTATAACATTATAATTATTCTGTATAAATGATATAACATCCAATTATAAATTATTTTAATATCAAAAGAATGATATTCTCGCTCGAGCGTACGTACGGACTACCATCTCCATGAACGCGATGAGATTCATTCTCCATCGTATCCATTCAAGTCTAATTCTCACTTAATGATTAATAATAGTATCTAAAAACTTGATATAGTTTTTGATATTATTTAGATACAACCTATCCATGACAAACATGGCTTACGTAACAAAACATATAAAAGAAAACGAGTAAGATAACATCCGAAACAATGATAATACTAACATATTATTAACAAATCAATGTAAAAAGATCATATATGATATCATATTAATGTATATGATTCATGTATAATTTAATAACAATTATTTCACCATTATATAGGAGGTTAACCTACCCCATCCAAGGAAAAGTACAAGGTAAGGGTTTATTTCTCAATCTCTTCATTATCCGAGGTTGTTTATACGTAATAATCTACTCGGATTTCATTATCATCCATATCCATGTTTATTAAAAATGATTTAAAAAAATTTACTACTTACTAGAATATGGGTTAAAGTCATTTATACCCTTTTTGACTTTTATAAGTGGTTTATAAAGGAATCTTTCTATCATTTCCAAACATGGTCCTTTTTAACCTCTTCGATAGAATTAAGGTAAGAATGTTTTTTTAACTTATATGACAGGTGTGTCTATTTTCGGCCGTTATAAAATCGTCAATGGTTCCCTTACAATCTTATAAGAATATTTTCAAGGAAAATGTTATATATTATAAATATATTACTCTTAAATGATTTCAAAATTAAATGAGATATTTCTCTAAAAAGAGGTTTGATTTCATCTATGTCAACATCCTTTGATGGATTTTACGCTTATTTGAAGTGGATTTATTGTGATACAAAACTTCTATATTGTATTGAAGGTTTTGTGATATGTTTGACTGTGGATGTGTTATTTTTATACCATTTATGGTTTATGGATGACGTATTTACATTTCGTATGTTAGTTTTAATAGGAATGTTAATGCTATGTTTAAACTTGTTCATATGAGGAATGCATTGGACTTAATATGTGATGGGTGGAGCCCGCTATAGCTCCTCGATGCATCGGTAGGTCTCATGAGACAAAATAGTGTCTTGGAACAAGGCCTTGACAAAATCTTATTTGTAGTCTTGGCCCGAGGCCTTGGCTATATGGTTATGATAGTTCGGAATTGTGTATTCCATCATTATGAAAGTGGTTATTGATATTTTATATGATTATTCGACTAGTAGAATATCCATGTGAATAAGTAAATGGAATTATTTGAGTTTTTTTTCCATACTATGTTGATGTTAATGTTTAAAGGGCTTTTTTATTTAGACATTTCCTCAAATATTTATTCTTATTTATGAAAGTTTTGGTTGTATTTTTATTCTTACTGGGCATTTGAGCTCACCCTTTTTCTATCTTTTATTTTTCCAAGGATGTGAAGAAGTAAATTATGAATGAAATGTAGGGATAGTTTGAGGGTATAAGAGGGTGGAATATGGAGACCATGTTTTTGTAGTTTTCATTTTTATGATATAATGTAAAACATTATGAATATATCTTGTGTTTCCAAGGATACTAAAATAATTGGTCTTTCGAGATTTGATCTTTCTTGTGATCGTGCCAATGTTATGTAATAATGCGCTGACTCTAGGTAACTGGGGTCAGGGCATTACAGTTGGTATCAGAGGATGTTTAGTACAAACCTTGGAAGCTATATTTAGATAATCTCTAATTAGAGCACACAGACCTATGATGAACATTGAGGGTTAGTATTGAAAAACTTCCTAGAATTTTGGTATTGTAGAGATTTTGTGAGTTTCTCGAGCAATAAATCATTGTCTGGATACGAGCAGGTAAAGGCGGCTCTGGCATAGATGTACCTAGGGGTAAAACCCGAAAACAACGCTTTGAGCAAGACTCGAACGATAACTGGTGCACAACAACGGGCCTTACAACACTCTTGGTTATGACAATCCCGGGGGATATGCTTAGGATAACTCTCATTTTCATTACTAATCATTATGAAGGGTTTATGAGTATATAATTTCTCAAAGAACACATTTTTATGATTATGTATTATATCCATAAATAGTTCAATTTATGTTAAGTGTTTTATAAGTATGAAATTATGTATTTTTATTCATAAACTGATCTAGTTTATGACATTGTTTAGAAATGGTACCTATTGGAAGAAATGGAAACTGTATCAATGCACGCACTCCATATAGGGATTTCCCTCCTTCTCAAGATAATTGTAGTGGAGTTGGTGAAGCAACTGGTGCTGATCAACAAATCACTATATTGGGACCACTCACTCAAGTTATGAATAATAACCTTACCCGTATGGAGCACCCTGATCCACAGCATGGAGGATCAATGTTAGATCGCTTCATGAGGCAACAAACACAATTTTTAAATGGGAGTACAAATCCATTGGTCGCTGACCAATGGATATGTTCCCTAGAGAAAATATTGCAGGCTTTGGGAAGTAGTGAAAGGGAAAAAGTTATCATGGCAGTTTACCATTCAAAACATGAAGGTATATGATGAAGTATCAAATATGTAATGGAGGGAGTTCAATGATATGTTTATAGAAAAATACTTTCCTCGTGACCATCGAGCAGATATGGAAAGACAATTTCTGAGTCTTAGACAAAAGGAGGATGAGAATGTCGTAAAGTATGAGGCTAACTTTACAAGGATAGCAAGGTATGCTGGAGATTATATACGTAACTAAAAAAGTAAGATTGATCGTTTCATTGATGGGTTAAACCCATTTCTTCATCGAGCATTAGTCTCACAATCCTTCTCGTTGTACGAAGACATTGTCTCATTTGCTATCATGATTGAAAAAAAATAATCTAAGTCTTATGACTTTAAAGCAAAGAAAGAGAAGAAGTCATCTACTGATCAATCTGAGAATGGAAATAAGGGGAATAAGGGAATGTTTTAATATCCATCATGTGGTAAATGTTGGAAGAAACACCCTGGTACCTTCTTGAAGGGAATTGGTGTCTGTTACAAGTGTGGTGAAAAAGGACACCAAGATCGTGATTATAATGGGAAGATGGAAGCTACCGATGTTCAATGCTATAATTGTAGGGAGATGGGACATTATGAAAATGAATTTCCTAAGTGTCAGGGTAACTTACCTCAGAAAAGACCAAGGGATCAAGGCCAAGCTTATTATATCACTACTGTTGAGGTAGAAGCTCCGAAAGACATGGTGGAAGGTAATTTAATGGTTTCCTCAAGCTTAGAAAATGCATTATTTGATTCTGGATCATCGCATTGTTTCATATCTTCCCATTTTTCTATGAAAATTAGATATTTCCAATTTTATTTAACAAGGGAGTCATTAGTTAAATCTCCTCAGGGAAGTATCATTGCAACAATGTTTTGTGAATCAGTCCCCATTCGAGAAAATAAATGTTCTTTATCTGATGATATCATCGTCATTCCTATGATTGAGTTTGATATAATCCTCAGTATGGATTGGCTTTCAGACCATGATGTGAATATTTATTGTAAAAATAAAGAGGTTATGATTTTTGATGATGATGATAAGGAACACCTTATCTTTAGAGCAGAATCATCACCACCTAATTCTTATCTAGATCCACCCCCAGTAGGTCAATAAAATTCAATTATTGGGGAGGAAGAGAATGAAATGAATGTGGGTGAGGAAAGGAATGTCCAAATAGAGGATGTACCTATTGTGAAAGAATATGTATATGTGTTTCCGGAAGATTTACCTGGACATCCTCCAGAACGAGAAGTTGAGTTTTCCATTGATTTAATTCCTTGATCAAGGCCTATATGGAAGACCCCTTATAGAATGGCCACTGTGGAATTAGTCAAACTAAATAAACAACTAGAGGAATTGAGTAACACGAGATTTATTTGACCTAATGTTTCTCTATGGGGAGGTCCTGTTCTTTTTGTTAAAAAGAAAGATATATCTATAAGGTTATATATCGACTACAGGGAGATCAATGCTATAAAAATAATGAACAAGTATCCCCTACCTCGCATTGATGATTTATTTGACCAACTGGATAGAGATCAATACTTTTAAAATATTGGGCTTCGATCTGGATACCATCAGTTGTGTGTGAAGAAGGAAGACATTCCGAAGACAGAATTTCGAACCACGTACGGGCATTACGAGTTTACTGTAATGCCTTTTGGATTGACTAATGCACCCATTGTATTCATGGATCTGATGAATAGAGTTTTCAAGGAATATCTCGATGAATTTGTGGTGGTATTTATTGATGATATCATGGTATACTCTAAAAGCTACGAAGATCATGAAAATAACTTGCGCATTATCCTCAAGACTATGAGAAGACATGAATTCTATGGGATGTTTGGCAAGTGTGAATTCTGGCTTCATGTGATTTCTTTTCTTGGCCATATTATCTCTAATGATGGAATCTCTATTGATCCTTCTAAGACCAAGGCAATCCAAGAATGGCCTGCACCGGTGAGTATAACTGATGTACGTAGTTTTATTGGTTTAGCAGGATATTATCGACGTTTCGTCCAAAATTTTGCCAGGTTGGCTAATCCATTAACAAAGCTCACTCGTAAAGGTGTTAAATTTGTTTGGACAAAAGAGTGTGAAGAATGTTTCGATGAACTAAAGAGAAGATTAGTCAATTCTCCTATATTGACTCTACCATCGGGGAATGATGGGTTCGTTATTTATAGTGATGCATCGAAGAAAGGACTTGGTTGTGTCCTTATGCATAATGATAGGGTTATTTCCTATGCATCACGATAGTTGAAAATTCATGAACAAAACTATACTTCTTATGATCTCGAGTTAGAAGCTATGATCTATGATTTGAATATATGGAGGCACTACCTCTATGGTGAAAAATGTTAAATTTATACGGATCACATGAGTTTGAAGTATATTTTCTCAAAAAAAGAACTCATCATGAGGAAAATGAGATGGATTGAATTACACAAGGATTATGATAGTATGATACACTACCACCCGGGGAAGGAAAATAAGGTGGCAGATGCTTTGAGAAGAAAATATCATGGAGTTTTGAACATGATGAGAATTGAAAGGGATCCTACTTTTATGGATCTAGTAATGTTAGTTATGGGAATCACCATGGAAGGTGAAACATCAATTATTTTTCAAATGGTTTCCGAACCATATTTAATATAAAGGATTAAGATTTCTATGACTGATGATAAATAATTTAAAAAGAAGATTAAAGCTGTGAATCATCAGAGATTGAGAGACTTTGTGTATGAAGATGGAATTTTGAAATTTGGGAAGAGGCTTTGTGTTCCCAATATAGCTGATCTAAAAAGAGAATTGATGGATAATTCTCATAGTTCCAATTTCTTTATACACCCTAGGAGCACCAAAATGTATATAGATTTGAAGAAACATTTTTGGTGGGACAACATGAAGAGGGAGATTGCTGATTTTGTGTCAAGATGTATGGTTTTTTAACAACTGAAAGCTTGAAGGAAATAGCCTGGTGGAGTATTGCAACATCTTCCCATACCTGAGTGTAAATGGCATAATATCACGATGGAATTTTTCATGGGTCTACCAAAGACTCCTTGAATGAACGATGAATTATGGGAATGTCTAGCAAGACTATATATAAGAGAAGATCTACCACTGGAACGTCTAGCAAGACAATATATTGATAAGTGGTGAGACTTCATTGAGTACCCCTATCGATTGTTTCTGATCATGATCCCCATTTTACTTCAAGATTCTGGAAAAGACTTCAGAAAGCCTTGGATACTAAACGTCATTTGAGCACTGCCTATCACCCTCAAACACATGGACAATCAGAACGAACTATTCAAACCTTAGAAGACATGTTGAGATCCTGCTCACTTGACTTTCAGGGTGTGTGGGATCAATATTTACCTATGGTAGAATTTTCTTATAACAATATCTTCCATTCGAGTATTCAGATGGAACCATATAAAGCGTTATAAAGAAAGAGATGTCGCACACCAACATGTTGTGATGATGTTTGTGAAAGAAAACATGTAGGTCCAGAACAGGTGGAGGAAACGATGGAAAAGGTGAAGGTAATCTAAAATCACATCAAAGCAGCTCAATGTAGGCAGAAGAGCTATGCCGATAATCAAAGGAAGGATTTGGAATTTTTAGTCGGTGATCATGTTTTCCTAAAGGTATATCCAAGTATGGAGTCATAAGTTTTGGTAACAAAGGTAAATTGAGTTCCAGGTACATCGGACCTTTCGAAATTCTAGAACGAATTGGGGCTGCAGCTTACCGAATGGCAATGCCGCCACGTCTCTCCAAAGTTCACAATGTATTCCACGTAACTCTGTTGAGGAAATACATGCCTGCCCCAACACATGTACTCACCTATGAGGAATTATAACTCGAACACGATCTGTCTTATTGCGAAGAGCCCGTAAGGATTCTTGATACGAGAGAACAAGTACTGAGAAATCGGACTACTCGTCTGGTTAATGTCTTTTGGTGAAACCATAAGATGGAAGAGGCAATGTGGGAACCTGAGGAACTTATGATGACGAATCATCCAAGTCTTTTCATGCGGTAGTATTCTAGAAATTTTGAGGATGAAATTATTTTAATGAGGGGAGAATGTAACAACCCAAGCTTCTACGGCACACTTCTCTTTGAATAATGCGACAACGTGTGTTGTACGCAACAGCAAGTTCTAACACACCACAACCAATCAAACTTACCATTATGAATCGTAATTCCTAATTTTTGAAATTTTATAAATTTTATCTCTCAAAATGGACTTCATTTTTGGATTCGTAATAATGAATTTATCCCAAGGATAAATTTTGGATCTTTTCGGATAACATTTATATTTTGATGAATATTGAAAAATACTAAATTTTAATTAAAAACAATTTTTTTAATCTAAATAATTTATATTGATAAATTATGAATTTGAGTGCGTTTAAAGTATATTTATAATATATTTTTACCATTTAATACAATTTTGGACATTGTACATGATTTTACAATTATACCGGACATAAACAAGTGTCAATCTTTTGATAGTTATTATATCTTAAAAACACGCTTTTTTGTTTTAACTACGGGAATTAATTTTAAATTAATTTCTGCCACTTCTGTGTTTTGAATTTGGAAAAATGGATTCCATATTTGTAATCAGGATGTTCAAATTGTGTAAATATGTAACTTTTATTTTTAGATATTTTGAATAATTATTTTGGTAAATATTTTAGTTACCATGGTTAAAAGGTAAATACAGTAAATAAGGGTTAATAAATAATATTATAATAATTAAAAATTACCCTAAAACGTGTCCTAACCTTATTGGTTGATACATGTCCGACCATTGGCATCTTTGGGTCGATTTTTGGACCTAATGTAGCAACTTGTAAGTGATAATGACACTTTATATTAATTAAGTTAAAATAAATACCAAAATGTCATAAGAAAATATCATTTAGGAAAACAATTTTTACCGAAGGTTATATATGTTGGATTTTAAACTATAAATATTAAATATTAATCTAAAAATATTTAATACATAATTATATTTTATTTATAATTTTTAGACATTAAATAGTTTAATTTATTTATGTCAGAATGATGATGCAGTAATTACCATAATAGCAAAACATTAAAATAATTGATATTATAAATACCAAAATAAATATAATTTGAGACTTTTTATGAATTAAAATAAATTTATAGGTTAATAATACATGTTAGGATTGAATTAATTAACTTTTTTCAATGTAATCATTCTGTTATAATTTTCACAAAAATCAATTTTCATAATTGTGTAAAAATTGACATAAAAGTGTTTTTAAAACAAATATTATATTATTAATTGATATTAAATTCAAAAAAATCTATGTTTAGGCAAAGAGACTTATATAATTATATTTGTATCATTAATGGACCACTTGGGGTCTCATGGAGGTATATACTAAGTTTATTAACTATATATTATAAAAATACAAAGTTAAATGGTAAGTGTCAAACTAATTAACTATGAGTTAAAACTAAAAGATAAGGTTAATATAATGACCAAAACCTGTCTAAATTATATTGGTTGAGGGGTTTTCGACCAATCCCAATCTTAAAATTTAAATAATCTACTTTCGAGCCATTAGAAACCGAATATGAATTTATTATAAAATAATATTTCTAGCTTTTCCAAAGGTGCCCCTCACACCTCTTATAAAAGAGCACTCCACCTTCTCAATAATTCACAACATAAAAGCCTTTTGTTTCGGCCAAACTCTACCAAAATACTCTATAAACATCCCTCAATACAGTCTAGAGGCCTTAGTTTGATCAGAAATTCAGCCTAAGGAGCCCTTTTGATCAAATCAAAAGGAAGGACTCGAAGAAGAGGTACTATTTTCACCACCCTTTTTAAAATTCATTTCTTCTTCAACATCTTCATTCTTTGTTTTCCAATTCTAAAATAATAACTCCAGTATATTTTATATACTGTGATGTTATTATAAATATGGTACAACCATTTTCGGTATTCTATCCATCCTTTGAATAACATGTCACCATACGTGTGTACGTACGACTTACCGTCTCTACGTCATGGTCTAATTGTTATTCAATAAATTATTATTTGGATGGGTAAAATAATGATGTGTAATTCATGTAAATAATAAATATAACATGATAATGATTCTGTATATATGATATACCATCCAATTATATATTATTTTAACATCAAAAGAATGATATTGTCCCTCGTGCGTACGTACGGACTACCGTCTCCACAAACGTGATGATATTCATTCTCCATCATATCCATTAAAGTCTAATTCTCATTTGATTATTAATAATAGTATCTAAGTACATGATATAATTCTGGATATGATTAATATACAACCTATCCGTGACAAACACGACTTACGTAACAAAACATATAAAAGAAAATGAGTAAGTTAACACCCAAAACAACGATAATACTAAGATATTATTAACAAATCAATGTTAAAAGATCATATATGATATCATAGTAATGTATATGATTCATTTATAATTTAATAACAATTATTTCATCATTATATATGAGGTTAACCTAACCCAACCAAGGAAAAGTACAAGGTAAGGGTTTATTTCACAATCTATTCAATATCCGAGGTTGTTTATACGTAATAATCTACTGGGATTTCTTTATCATCCACATCCATGTTTCATAAAAATGTATTTCAAAAACATTTTTTTACTACTTACTATAATATCGGTTAAAGTTATTTATACCATTGTTGACTAATATAAGTGTTTTATAAAGGAATCTTTCTGTCGTTTTCCAAACAATGTCCTTTTTAACCTTTTTGACAGAATTAAGGTAAGAATGTCTTTTAACTTATACAGCAGGTGCGGCTATTTTCTACCATTATAAAATCGTCTAAGATTCCCTTACAAGCTTATAAGAATATTTTAAAAGAAAATGTTTTATTTTATAAATATATGTCTCTTAAATGATTTCAAAATAAGAAGAGATATTTCTCTAAAAAGAGTTTTGATTTCTTCTCTGTCAACATCCTTTGATGGATTTTACGCTTATTTGAAGTTTATTTATTATGATACAAAACTTCTATATTGTATTGATGGTTTTGGTATATGTTTGACTATGGATGTGTTATTTTTATACCATTCATTGTTTATGGATGATGTATTTAAATTTTGTATGCTAGTTATAATACGAATGTTTATGTTATGTTTTAAATTGTTCATATGAGGAATGCATTGGAATTATTATGTGACAGGTGGAGCCCGCTATAGCTCCTCGATGCATCATTAGGTCTCATGAGACAAACTATTGTCTTGGAAGAAGGCCCTGACAAAATCATAGTTGTAGTATTGGCACGAGGCCTTGGTTATGTGGTTATGATAGTCTGGCATTATGCATTCCATCATTATGAATGTGGTTTTTGATATTTCATGTGATTATTCGATTAGTAGAATATCCATGTGAATAATTACATGGCATTATTTAATTTTATTTTTTACCATACTATGTCGAAGTTCAAGTTTAATATGATTTTGTTTTAGTTATACATTGCCTTAAATATTTATTCTTATTTATGAATGTTTCTGCTATATTGTTATCCTTTCTAGGAACTTGATCTCACCCCTTTTCTATGTTTTATTTTTCCCAGGATGTGGAGAAGTAAATTATGAATGACCTACAGGGATAGTATGAGGGGATAAGAGTGTGGACTATGGATACTATGTTATTGTAGTTTTCATTTTTATGATTTAATGTAAAACATTATGAATATATCTAATGTTTCCAAGGCTACTAAACTAATCGGTCTTTCGAGATTTGATCTTTCTTGTGATCATGCCTATGTTTTGTAATAATCCACCGACTCTGGGTAACTGGGGTCGAGGCGTTACATATATCAATTATATTCTTTAAATATATCCTTATTACATTACATGTAATGGGTAACTGAAAGATGAATCACATAACATTGTGAGGTTTCTTCCTTTCCTTGGTGCGTTTGGAGTCTCCCATTCATGAGGCTAGTGGTGCGCCAGTGTTGGAGATTTTTTGATCACTCATGCAGTCCGTGGAGTTACTCCCCTTCTAGTCACGCATCCCCAGTTATTCGTGCAAGGAGAAAACTATTGATCATTGATCATCCAGGTAGGGTTTTCCCTTCATCACTCATAACTGCGTATCATGCGGGGTGCGTATGATAATGTTTCCTATGGGGATGGATCAAAAAAAACCATAACGAAGATAATAAATGGTTTTAATGAATTGGGGAGTGAGTTTGATAATGTTTTTTACTCTTCTATCTTTTCCTATATGTTTTGTATTGTATGGGCTTATGTCCACTGGAAATCGTGGCTGTTGGTGGTACCTTCTTGCGCACTAATAAACCCTTGTTTTCTGGATAATTTTGTTATTGAATGGATATAACATGGAAGATGGTTATTCACCAAACCTATCTGGTTAAATGGATGCTTTATGAATAAGAAACCTTGTGTGGTCACCCTGGTTAACCAAACAGAAATACGTAACTAAAGGAAAGGTGTGTATATATATGGAAACTCTCTTACTCTGTTCTGGTGATGTGTAGGGTTGTTCTGTTTGATATTTGTGAGGTAACACATATGGGGGTGGGATCCATTATTGAGAAGTTGTTATATTGTGTATTTGGGGGCCGTGTGGGGTCGTATGTTGGGGCTTGGTTAGGTTCTAATACATTGATGAATCTCACAGATCCCCTTTGTTGTTGTGACATTACAAGAGAATCGGATGTGAATTCTTACTTTTTTCATTGGATGTTTTTATTTCCATGTCTTTTATCTATTCATGTTTTTTTCACTTTAGTGAATAATTATATAAATGGAATCACTTCAATATGAAAACAAGAATGGGTTCAATGTGGAACTGTATTCTGGGAAGGATTTGTGGAATGGTTGTGGCTATGGTGCTTTTTATTAATGAATAATAATGGGGGTGTTTGTATATGGGATGGTTTTGGAACCCCTAGGCTGGTATGAGTTATTGTTACCTATATATATAATTTATTTCTTATGTTTCTTTTTCGTGCCCCACCCATGTTGAGCACTTTTTTCCAACACCACCATTTCTTGGGGGAGGGTGTTTTTCCCAACACTCATATGAGTGGTGGGTTATTAGCTCTTTTTATGCTCTTTTTTCCAAGTAGCCCAAGACTAATTGGAAAGGTTGTGACAGCCTGAAGTCCATCATAGCGTATGATTATTCGGATTGGGTACGCTTTGGTGGTTGGCCTTGGTGTGTGCAGGTAGGTGGCTAGGTTTCCCAAGTGCATTTGGGATGAGGGCTAGGTGTCTTCGGGCATGGTGGAAGTTGTTCTGTCCTAGGTGTCTTCAGGCATTGTAGTAGTTGTTATAGACCAGGTGACTATTGGAATGGTTACATGTGGTTGTTGAAGACTAGGTGTTTTCGTGAAAGATGTGTGGTTGTTGTAGGCCAGGTGTGTGCTGGCGGGGGATGGCAGTGGGACTATGATGAGAATGGCAGGAGAGGGTTGACGCATAGGATGTCTTCAATAACCTATGGTAAAGTGGTGCATGGAACCCAAATATCAATGTTTTTTTACTATTACATTACATTACAAGAATTGTTTGAGGAGTGTTCTTTGGTGAGGTTGGGTGGATAGTTTCCTTGCTATGTTCTTTGGTTATCTCCTTTTCTCAAGGGGCATTACAATGCCTCCCAACTTATTCAAGAGAGTTTTTGGTTTTCCCTACTAAATATACCTATATACTCATCCTAGGTATATAAAACTACATTCAGGTATCCCGGAGGACTTCAGGGATCGTGTAGGATCGTACTTGTTCAGGCTTTGGGAGGGTTTATGTTAGTGCTTTTCTATTCTTGGGTACATTCCGTTAGAGATTTATTGTACTTTGTAGAACATACTTTTGGAAAATGATTATGGGAATGGTTTGTTTTGGCTATACTTATACCTCCAGTTTTGGGGTAGTTTGGGATTTACTATCTTATATCCCAATCCTACTAAATAAAAAGGGTAATGCCTTTAATTTTGTGTATGATTCTATACCGTTGGTGTTAGTCTCCAATCATGGACCTATTGAATCAGGGTTTAAAGGGTCCTTATCACTCCTTAAAGTCGAGGAAGGAAGGGTCTAGCAATCCACTATCCCTTCCCTTGTCTTGGTGAAGGTGGGTCTTGAAAGAATGGTATCAGCGGATGTGGTTGAGAGATAGGAAGGGGTCCGGAATTAGACATAGTGTGGATTTCAGGGGATTGTAGGGAAACAATGTTAGGAATTATTGGTGTGTGAAATACTCCAGGGATGGTGGGTGGAGTTTCTTTAAGAATAAAACATTGAGATATCTTACACTGAATGGAAGGGGAACATTGTGGTTGATTCCTTGAGCAGGAAGTCACAGAGGGAAGATGTTCAAGAATATATGGATGCATGGAATGAAATGGGGGAGTTGACTGCCGTACACATGGATTCAAGGATGGATGGTGGTTGAGGTTGTCTTTTTCGTAGGACAGTGCAGTCCTAATTATTGTAAAAGGAGGTGGAGTCTTTGTGGGAACGCATAGAGAGTGAAGTGATGTGCGATCGGGTTAACCATGGCAATGCTCTGGATGGGTGGTTGGAGGATAGTCAAAATCAGATGCTTTTATGAGAGAAGTTGTTTGTCCCTTAGGTGATGCATATGGGAGATCTTCATGAGATCCATAGATCACTCTTAGTGATACAACCAGGAGTTTTGATGATGTACCAATGCCTAAAAGAACAGTTTTGGTGGCCCGAGGTTAAATGGGTTATGGCAGAGTTCGTGGAAAGGTGCCTGGTGTGTTAGCAGGTGATGGGTGAACACCATGTCCTAGGAGGTTTGATACATCCTTTAGATGTCCCTGAGTGTAAGTGGGATGACATCTCGATGGATTTTTTCATAGGACTACCTAGGGTTCATGGAGGCTGTGATGCTGACTGGGTAGTGGTAGACCGGTTGAAGAAATCATCTCACATCCTGACAATCAAGGTGTTAAGTTCTGTGGATTCCGTAGCATGAAGATACGTGGATGAGGTGGTGCAGTTGCATGGAGTTCCAAGATCCATAGTCTCAGATAGGGATGCACGGTTTACCTCACGAGTCTGGAGGGTATTGCACCATGTTTTTGGAACCTAGCTACATTTTAGTATTGCTTTCCTCCCCCAGAATTATGGGATGATAGAGTTAACCATCCATACATTGGAGTATATGATACATGCTTGTTTTTTTGGACTTTACGGGTTCATGAAAATGAAATTTTCCCTTATTAGAGTTTTCCTAAAATAATAGATATCACTCTAATATTGGCATGAATCCATTTGAAGCCTTATATGGTAGGCCATTTCATTCAACCGTGTGGTGGACCGAGGTTGGAGAGGTATGTGTTCTTCACCCAGAGGTAGTGCAGAGAACAAAGAAGAAGGCCCAGCTTGTGCGTGAGAGGATGAAGGCAACCCAGGACTTGCAGAAGTCATATGTTGATCGTAGGAGGTGGCCCTTGGAGTTCAAGGTTGGAGTCCATGTGTTCTTGAAGATTTCACCTCGATGTCGGCAGCAAACTTTCATCAAGGGGAGCTAGCTCTTTCCTAGGATCATCCGACCATTCGAAGTGTTGGGGCAAGTCAGTGATGTGGAATATCAGCTGGCATTCCCACCATAGTTGGAAAGGATCCACGACGTTTTCCATGTCTCCCATCTTTGTCGATATCTATACAATGACTCACATGTCATTGAATGGGGAGAGTTGCATATATGGGATGATGCTACGTTCGTGGAGCAATAAGTGAGGATCAAGGATCGAAAGGATAAAGGGCTTCATGGACTAACCATCCCATTGGTTCGTGTGTTGCGGAGGCATGGTGGCCTCGAGGAGAGTACCTGGGAGTGAGAAGCTCAAATGTGCACCCAGTACCCAAAGCGGTTTTGAGATTTTGTTCTGATCCTTCTTTTTTGTACATGGTATTGTGACCTGTTGTGATGTAATGTTGACCTTGTTGGTTTATGATATATTTTTTCCTTACCATTAAAATCATTATGAATAGTCCCGATATGTGGGGAAGGGAGAACCTGATTTCTAATCAAGATGCATCAGTGCTGATGCGAATAAACTTGTGTGGGTGAGTTAATGCCTCCCAAAGCATATAGTATCTTGATAAGGAGGAAGGGACTCTTTGATCCATGTGTTGGAAAAATGTGACCCTTGGGATTCGTATGGGTGTTTGGGGTGGTTTGTCTTTGAGTGGTATCTCCTGGAGTGGTTGTTCGTGTATAGTTCGATTATCGGGGATGAGAATAGTTTGAGAGGAATCTAATGTAATGGCTCGACCATCTTAGTCCATTACTCTTCCAATTTCTGGTGTTTGGGAAGCCCTGGTCCCATCAGGTCTGAATTTGAAGGGCAGTGTATTGGTGGAAGGATGCCATCGTGGTGTCAACCATATGGGACAATGATCGGTGTGTCACTTATCCGTGTCACACAGATCAGTGCCAGAGGGGATTTTTGGATTTTCGCTCCCCTAGTTTCCCCGTAATTCCACTTTTATGTCTTTTAACACTTTTAAAGTGGTTCAAGTCCGTTTTAGCACCATAATCAATGTTTTAAATCCCATTAGAGTGGGGCGACCCTCAACATGCATGTTTTTATCTCTTTAAATAAAGTCATTTAACACATAGATGTTATCACCACCTTTATTAAATAACAATTAATCCAATCATGTGTAACCACTCAACCATGTGGTGAATCCACGATCTTCCATTAAATCAATTCAAAATTCTTATCCTGTAACTCTAGGATCTCGCCTCTTTATCACAGGAATTCCACCTTTATTATTCTTGGCCGGTTTCTTTCTTTTTACGGTGTGTTTGGAGTCCTCTATTCCCGAAGATAGTGGTGCACCTGTGCTGGAGAGTTTCTTCTCACTCCTGGGGTCCTCAAAGTTCCGCCACTGCAAGTCGCACATCCCCGATTATTGGGGCGAGGAGAAAAATATCGATCATTGATCATCCAGGTAGGGTTTTTTTCTTCATATCTTTTTACTGTGAATCATGCGGGGTGGGTATGATAATTTTTTCAATGGGGATGGATGAAACCAAACCATAATGTGAATAATAAATGGATTTAAATAATGAATGGTATTGTTTGATAATGTGGTTGTACTCTTCTATTTTTTCCAAAATTTTGGGAATTTTATGGGATTATGTCAATTGGAAATCATTGTTATTGGTGGTCCCTTCTTGTGCACTAATAAACACCTGCTTTCTAGATAATTCTATGATTGAATGGCTATAACATGGAAACTAGTTAATCACATAAACATGGCTGATTAAATGGATGCCTGATGAATAAAAACCATTGTGTGGTCAACTCGGTTAACCAATTGGAAAGAAACAACTAATGGAAAAGTGTGTCTAAATCTAGAAACTCTCTTACTCTGTTCTGGTGTTGTGTATGGTTGTTCTACTTGACGCTTGTGAGGAGACATGGATGGGGATGGGATCCCCTATTGTAATTTTGTTAGAATATGGATTTGGGGGATGTGTGGTTTTGTATGATGGGGCTTTTTTTGTTCCCAGTACTTTTAGGGATCTCACAAATCCCCTTTGTTGTTTGACTTTACAAGAGAACCGGGTGTGAATGCTTGCATTGTTGCTGGGCCGTTTTTCTTTACCAGGCTTGTAGCTATGCCAGTTAGTTGCATGGTAGTAAAGAATTATCAAACTGGAATCACTTGGATATGAAAACAAGAATGGGTTCAATGAGGAACAATTTTCTGGGAATGAGTTGGGACATGGTTGTGGGTGTGGTGGTTTTTCTGAATGAATAGTTATGATGGTGTTTGTAAATGGGATGGTTTTGGAACCCCTTGGCTGAGATGAGTGCTTGTTACCTATATTTATAATTTAGTTTTTATGTTTCTTATTTTCACCCCACCCAAGTTGAGAAGATCAAGTTGAACACCAACATTTCATGGTGGAGGGTGTTTTCCCCGACACTCCTATGAGTGGCTGGTAATTATCACCTCTTCTGTTCCCTTTCCCGAGTATCCCAAAACACTTCGAAAAGGATTTGATGTCATTTATTCCAGTATATCCCAATATTCTTCAGGTCAGGTACGCTGTGGTTGTTGGAACAAGTGTGTGTGGGCAGGTGGTTTCCCAAGTTCCTTCAGGATGAGGCTTAGGAGTCTTCGAGCATGTTAGTAGTTGTTCTGGCCCATGTTTCAATGGGAGTGGTGGTAGTTTTTTCTGGACCATGTGTCTGTGGGAATGGTTACTTATGGTTGTTGTGGCCCATGAGTTTGCGGGAGGGATGGGTGGTTGTGGTAGCCTAGGTGTGTGCCGGCAGGGGATTGAAGTGGGACTACGGTTAGAATTTCGGGAGAGGTTTGATGTATAGGTTGTTTTCAGTAACCAGATGGAAAGTGGTAAGGGGTACCCAAATATTGATGTGCTATTACTATTATTTTACTTGACATGTGTTATTTGTGGAGCGTTCCTTGGTGAGGTCGGGTGTATAGTCTCCTTGCTATGTTCATTGGTTATCTCCTTTTCTCGAGGGGGATTACAATTCCTCCCCACTTGTCCACGAGAGCTTTTGGTTTTCCCAACTGAGTATACATGTATACTCAACCTACATATATAAAACTACTTTCAGGTTTTTAGGAGGACTTCAGGGATCATGCAGGATCGTACTAGTTCAGGCTTTGGTATAGTTTTTGTTGCTACTTTTCTTTTCAATGGTACATAAATTTGGAGTTTTATATTAATTTCTAGCACTTACTTTTGGCACATTCTTATGGGAATGGTTTTTTTCTTTACTTTTACATCTAGTTTAGGTGTTTTTTTGGGATTTACAATCTTATATCCCGATGTTACTAAATAAAAAGGGCAATTCCTTTCATTTTCTCTTTGATTCTATACCCATGGTGCTAGTAGCCACTCCGAGACCTATTGAGGGTGGGTTTCATGGGTCATTATATCTTCTTAAACTAATGGAAGGAAGCATCTAGAAATCTGTTATCCCTTCCCTCATCTTGGTGAAGGCGGGTCGTGACAGGTGGCCTTTATTTGTGGTGGTGAGGGCACACATTGATTTTTTAAGAGAATCAGTTATCTATGTTTTTTTTTCTTGTAAAAAGAAACCAAAATGGGTCATTATATAACATAATAGGAGAAAAGGTCAAAATATATCCATCATTTTTGTATTTTACAATCATGTATGTCATTATTACCCTTATCTTTTAGTTCAACCCTCGGTAAGTTAGTTTTTACCAAAACCATGGTAATTAATATTTTAAGGTCTTAATTATTCATTATTTTTTAAAATTAAGATAAACTAATTAGTTAATATAAATTATTCTGATCCTAAGAATGGAATCCATTTTTCCAAATTCAATTCACATATTTGAATAATCCAATTCAATAGTATTCCCATAGGCACGATGAAAAGCTTTTTTCAAAAGAGAAAATTATCATAAGTATAAAAGGTTTTAATATCAAAATATAACATTAAAATTGATTATAATGACCTAAATTAGTTGAATTATAATTTAACTATTATAAAATTACTTTAAAACTAATTTAAGATATAACTATGGATTCTAAGTTATATAAATGAAAAGGCAGTTTAAAAAAACAGTAATCTCAATATTCATCAAAAAATAAAATAATTCTGAAAAATCCGAAAATTTCACCATAATAAAATATTGACATATTTATTTTAAAATTAAATTTAATTTTATCAAATAATTTGTAAATAATTATAAAAAAAAATTTTCAAATATTTTTTCAGAGCACGACTAACCTATTTTTTTAAAAAAAATGTTCTCTCAAAACATCTCTTTTTCGATTAAATAACTTTTAAATTAGTCATAATAAATATATAAATATAATTTTCATAATTTAGTTATTATAATTAATACCCCCTAATTTAATGGTATGTTTTTAATAGATTACCATATTATGGTTCATTTAGAAAATGGGTTTATTTTACCGCAAGCTATCAAAGAGATAAAAAAAATTTAATTAGAAAAATATCATATAGACTTGGGATGATACATTCTCAACTATGATTAGTGTTGTGTGTCATTTATTATATAAAATAATAATATATTATTTTACAATCTATTGGTGTTATATTATCTCCAACATCAATAAATTGTATCATCCTAATTTAAACTTGATCATAGTAATCAAGAGTTTGGCATTTGGAAAAACCAATGGTGAAAATCCCACATCTTAAAAGGGTTAATAAAAATTCTTATTAATGATAGAGAAATTGAAATATGAAAGTCATCTATAATAACACATAACTATTTTTCCAATTAGAAAATCATATGTGGGATGTAAAGATATGGGCATGAGATAAAAATGTAAATAATTATAGAGTGATAGAGATAATTGATCATAAGAAAGTGATTGATTAACAGAAAGCTAATAACCTAAAAACATGAGATTTTTTACGATTTAAAACACAATAAAATTTATTAGAGATTAAGGTAATATGATAATATTTTTTTCAATATCCTTTTCCAAATGTTTAGCAATTCATTTATGGTCTACGAATATATGAAAATATACATACATGATGTATTTCTATTTAATAATAACAATTTAATTATTTGGTATTTCCTCAATCAATTTCCACTTCATATCTTACGTTATATATAAATATCCAAGATGTATTTTTTATTTCTAAAGCACTAAAAGTAATTTCTAACCAGTTATAAGATCCATAAAAGAGTGAAAAGTCTTTCTTCCTATTTATAAATATTTTTTAAAACTTATATGGTTAACTAGAGTTACTAATATCAATACCTCAATATTAACACAACTAGTTCATCATTAATAGTTATTCACTAAATAGTTTATATAAAAATAAATAAATAATAACCAGAACATCTTGTAGGGTTGTAGAATGTGCTAAACCCTCATCATCCTTTAGTTGTGGGTTGACACCCTAAGACCAACACTAGATGTAATGGGCTGTCCATTTTCCAAAAAATAGTCACATAATTCCTATAAAATTGCAATATTGTGATGACGCATAATAACTACAACATAAAATAGAAGATAAAATTTATAGGTTACTGATGAGGACTTTAAATAATTTTATTTTCCAAATATGTTAGTAATTTTTTTGAAAATTTAATTAATTAATTAACCAATAATTGTTAAATAAATGAATTAAAGTAGTTTTGTGGGTTAAATAATAAATTTATTATTTTTCATATTAATTTTTTTCCCCTTAATTAATTATTAGTTTGGTATGCCTTTATTTTATTTTTAATTTATAATTGTCTTTTAAAATTTAAATTTTATGTAATTTCTAGTATAATTTATTCTTTAGTAATAATATTCATTCATATTTTCTGAAACATTAATTTAATTTAAATTTTGTAATTTTTATTTATATTTTTTAAGCCCAAATTTACATTTTTAATAATTAATATGTTTCAACTATAATTTTTACCTATTTTAATTTATTTGTTGTTTTAAATATTAATTCCCGTATCATTTAAAAAATTAATTGATTTTTTAAATATTTAATTTTTAATATTTTAACATTTTTTTAATATTGATTAATTGTTAATTGTTACTTTTTATGTTAAAAGTGTTACAATTCTATTTAACACTACATCTTCCATCATTGGATTTGATTATCTACTGCTAGGGAAGAGTTGGCCACACCTAAAGTGGAGACCCACTATATCTGCACTACGTTGAAGCTTCATCGTCGTGTCTCCACACTGGTGCCATAGACAGAATCCCCATAACAAATGAACCCTATGTTGTGAAAATGAAGAAGATTTGAGTTTAGTTCAAGGTTTTCAAATGAATGTCGAACTAATGATGAATGTTTGAACTAGTGAGATAGAGTTGTGCTGCTGAAGAAGATGACCGAAGCCCGACGTCATTGCCAGATTTGAAGCCATTGTTGACCCAAGTCGAGCTGTCATTCCAAGAGGAGTCCCACCCATCCCCCTGGATAAGGTAAGGTGGCAGGCAGGGTTAAAGATAAAGAAAATAATATATGTAAATATTAAATAATTAAATATATATCAATAATAAATAAATAAAGTTAAAAATATAATATATCTATTTAAATGTTATAAAAAATAAAATTAAAATCTTGACAGACATATATATAATTATTTTAATATTAATAACAATAGTAATAAGTTTACTTATACTATTTTTTTTATATTTATAACAATAATAATATAATTATTATTATTATAATTAATATTATATTTGTATAATTGATTATGTTTATTATTGATTAATTATCATTTTTTGTTTGTGTAACATACCTAGAGTCACATTCATAATCACGTGTAATAAGGGATACACTTGGGTCATCTACCAATGACCGAATTCAGAATGTACTGCTACGTGGATGGTGAAGAAGGGGAGGCCGAACTATGTCGGTGGAAGACACTAGTTATGAAATGGTAAGATATAGAGTTCAAGTTCAGAGGTCAACTCAAGAGGTGAGCATCTTTCTAGTCCATGAATTTTGAGGCGTGGAATCCCAGGACAATATCGAGAAAGGTAGATCAAGATTACAAGAGCGAAACACTTCAACGAACATGATTTTTAAGGGATAATTCTTCTCCCTTTTATTAAATCATTAATTAGTTACGAATTGTTGGTAATCTTTTATGATCAGGGATTCTCAACTGCTATGTTTATTTGTTTCTTCTTCATCTTTTTATCTTCTCCAGATTTCATAATTTACCGATAAGATCATTTATGAAATATTTAATAAATCATGCCTTTTGAATTTAATTTCAAACATAAAAATGATTGGAGGGTTGTTTCTGATGACTTTTCATCAACACCCCTTTACTGCTTTAGTGGATCATGAAGTGGTGAACATCCAGAATCATTGTTATGCTTGTTTAATATCCAGATGTGGATGATAAATCAAACTGATTTTTATGATTGAAAATTAAATAATGTTTCTATGAATGATGATATCCATTTAACTAACTTATTTTTGAATTTCCCATGAATCATTCATGAACATTTTTTAATATTTGTTTCAACTATTTAATCATAATTTCTATTATTGCTACTTTCTTGTCAACTATCTTGCCTCATCTATTTAAAAACAAACACTACATCATTATAAACGATAAATATAAAAAAAATCAACCACTATTTATAGTTGATGTTTTTGAATTTGGTTATACTTATTCCGTGTGGGTTCAACACAGTACTAATTATTTTTAACAACAAACATGTCAATTTTTTGACATCATTTCTGGGGAAGGATTCAAGGGACAAATTTATCTAAACAATAAAAAAAGGTTTAAAAAAGGTCATTAATTTTTTTAAATCAATGCAATACTACTAATAAAATATTCTTTCAATCTGTTCATGCTACATGTTACTATGAAACAGTTTTTTATGTTGTTTCTACCTATTTCTATTAGTTGTTATATGCTGAAATTTCTCTTATATTGGTTTCATCATAAGCATAAGGAAATCAAAAGATAGGACAGAGCCTCTAAATCTTGATATATATTAAAATATTAGTGGTATTAAAAAGGACTAAAAATTTTAAGTGTAAAACATTGGAGAAAGAGTTATTGTTAAAAATTAAAAAAACCAAAAATCAATTTAGAATATAATGAGAGGCCTAGTATGAGGGAGTTTCAAATCCATCCCATTTCAATAAACCCATAATCTATTATAATTTCTCCTTGAGCATGAAATTATGATACAAAATATTCTCACTTTTACTATTGTTTTCCTTTAATGGGGTCTATAATTTAGACTCAATAGTATACATTAGATACTTCGAACATATAGTACTCCATTTACCAATTCTTAGGATTAATGAGAATGAGTTATGAAATAGAGTTTTTTTCTTCTTCTATAAAGGGAATACAATAATTTCCTTTATGAGTCTGGATGAAAACATATTTGAAAACTATGAAGAAGTTTGTTATTCATTTGTAAAGGAATTTTATCCCCAAAGTATTATGGGTGATAAAAGAACTAAAATGACTAGTTTTTACCATGAGGATGATGAAACTATTCATTAGGATTTAGATTTATTTTAGGACCTTCTTATGTAGTTCCCCATCACAAAATTCAATCACATGTTCTTATGGACACATTCTACGAAGGATTGTCCTCTTCTAGTCAAAATCCTGTAGATCGGTCTTCTGGAAAAAATTAAAATGATAATACTGATTAGGAATTCAAAAAAAACATCAACTAAATTACTACATACTATGAACACAAAAAACATTTAAGTAAGATAGGGAACAAAAGTGGAAATATTAATAGTTCAGGGGTATATTCCAATGCATAGGTAGTTGAAATAAAAGATCATATTCAATATCTACGGAAACAAATTGCCAATAAAAAATTCCAATCATGTGGTGTGTAAAAACTAGAACCAATATATTAGAGTCCTGTTTGCATGGTGTGGGTTGTATGGTCACAATTAAAAATTTTATCCAAATTTTGAAATATTTCCCATCAATAAGAAAATGTCAATTTTGAACTATACAATTATAACCAAAGCCTATATGAACTATACAAATCATTCATGGAAAGAACAATGGGATATAATGAATCCTACTCCCCCTAGCAATATTAATCATCTTAGAAGACAATTTCAAAACCATTATAGGGGTGATTCATGTAATTAAAAAGGGAATTTGGGGGAGGGGGATAATTAATTAAATGGATAAAATTATTAGAATATATGGCTCAAAATAGGCTAAGGATGATTAAAAAAAGCACAACATGAATATGATAAAGATGAAGTTGATCCAAGAATTCACAATCTATAATTATAAATAGAAATATTATATATACATATGAAATTAAGGGATAAGGGTAAGCTTCATAGCACAACTAAAATAAGCACTAGGAAAAATTTCATGAACGCTTTCACAAGAATTGGTTTAAATTAAAAAAACAACAAGATTGAACCGACCTTATGATTTCCCAAAATAAAAAACTACGTGAGACTAGAAATAAAAATCAACATTAACTAGAATATAAAAATGGGGAGAGTATTCCTAAAAATAAGGAAAATAACAATTTTTCACAAGAAAACAATATGAAAACTTTTGTAAACATAAAAATAATAAAGGTATGGAGAATGTTATTAAACAATTTGGGGTGATTCCTTCTATCCATGGAAAATATCCCACACCCATTCTATTCCCTAAAAAATTAAAATGCAAGAGAACTTACAAGTTTGAACATCTTTAGTTCATTATGAACCTGATTTATCTCTATGTGAATATTCCATTCATCCAAGCATTGATTTAAATTCCTTTTTATTTTACATATCTTAAAAAAATTCATGTAAAAAGGGTCCTGAATAATTTTCTACATACATCCTCAATGAAGACTTTATTGTTTTTCCTCAAAAGAAATCCGTCCCTTGCATAAGGATCCAAATATTTTTCTCATTAATTATAATTTAGAGAATAATGGTTAACTGAACTATTTTTGTAATTTAGGTGACAATATCAATCTTATCTTTCTATCATTATCTCTACAGTTGTGATTGGGTGACCTTAAACCCAAAATTATCATCCTAGAATTTTATTCTTATTCATTCAGACAAAATATATGGAGGGTTTATGATATTTTGGTTGGAGTTGGAATATTTTTATTCCCACTATATTATTAGTGTTATGCACGGAGTATGACTATGAAGTGCTCGTCATTTTGGGTAGTCCTTTCTTGGACACTAGAAGAGATATTATACATGTATCTATGTTGTAATTAATATATAAATTTATGGGAAAATAGGATGAATTAAATGTGTTTAAAAATTTTAAATAACCAATTTCTGATAAAAATCGTTATCGAGTAGATTTATTAGAAGCTGAAAACATAATAGAATAATTAGAAGAATCTGAAAAGCTTATTTTGACTAAAAAAATCAAAGTAGAAAATTTTCTTTCTCACCTTATTGAATCTATATAAAGATATAATTTAGAAAATATTTCATAATTGGACAAATATCTTGTTTATTTAGTCAATTGTTTATGATGTATATGTAACTTATATTTATGAACAAAATGATTTCTTGAGATATCTTGAGGCCGATAATACCACTATAATAAATTCTGAAAAAAATAATTTTGTTGAGGGATAATTGTTAAAATAATTGGATTATTTTTCATTGATAAATATTATGAAATATGGTCTGGAGCCTTATGAGAGTGACATGTCTACCTTGGACATCGGTGATGGAAAATTAAAAAATTGTAGTGAAATTAAAAATCATTCAAATTTTCAAAATCAATATAAGAAACATGTTGAAGATATTGGTCCTCCCTTGACCATGATCAATCTTTCAACTAAAGAACCACCCAAATTAGTACTAAAATGACTCCTAACAAAACTAAAATACTCATTTTGGGTGAAAAGTCAACAATAAATGTAATTATTTATGCTTAAATAAATGATAATAAATATGTAAAATTTATATGTGTTATTAGATAATTGAAAAAATAAATTGTATGGTTTATAGATAATATAAAATAGATTATTCCTTCATTTTCCATGCACAAGATTCCTATGGAACTGGACCACAAATGAAGAATAAAGTTTTGAAGAATATTGAACCCTAGTATGAAATATGTTGTGAGGGAAAAGGTAATCACATTTTTTAACAATTGAATTATTAATAAAATTTATGACACTGCATAATTCATTATGGTCTATGTAGTCTGAAAAAGGGGGATTCATTGTTGTAAACAATGAAAAAATAAACAAATTAAAGTGAAAAATAAACCAAATAGAGAGTCTATATTCATTACAATAAACTCAATTCCTACACTAGGAGGGATCATTTTCCAATACATTTCATAGATCAAATACTTTAAATGATTGCTATAAATGAGTTATTTTTTTCTAGATTGAAATTATAGTAAAAAATAGATTCACATAACTCAAGATAATTATGAGAAAACTACATTCACAAGCCAATGTGGGTGATTTTCAAACCAATTAATTCCCATTGATTTTATGGTGCACCCAATAAATTCCAAAGATTTATTATGACACTCTTTTCAAATACGACAGTGATGATCATTGATGTATTAATAGATTAATTTTACATTGTAGGTAACACATTTAAGAGCTGTTTAAGAAATTTTGAATTGGTTTTAGAGATATTCTTAGAGTCCAAAAAAGTTTAAACTGAAAAAATGGATGTTTAGGGTCATTTATGGAATAGTGTTATTCTAAAAGGTATCCTAGAGGGTTATTGAGTTTTATAATTTCACAATTGATGTTATTAAAAAATTACACCATCCTGAAGATTTTTTGTGTCTCAGAATCATTTTAGGGAATGTTATTTATAACTAGAGGTTTCTAACTGAGTTTTAAATATTTAAAAATACATTGTTTTATAGTTTATTAAAGGAAATAATCATTGTATTTTATAATATTTCATGTAATCATTTAATTTTCTTAAATAAAAACACAATTCGTTAACCATAATACCAACACTATATTTCAAATTAACCGTTGAAATAATGTGTGCTGCAAGTGACATGGTTGTTAATGTTTTCTTGCGATAGAGGAGATACAAGAGCTTATATGTGGTTAATTTTTACATCAGACTGCTAAATTACATACAAATAAACTATACCACTATATAGAAGGAGATGTTATTTTTTATTTTTTCTATAGAAAAATTTTGGTAGTACCATTTATGATTAATAGTCATAATATTTATAGAATATTCTGCCTTAAAGTATCTTCTATTAAATATAGAGGGAAAAAACTCATTATGTGAATTATATTTTTAAAATAGATTGATATAGGGAATGAATCCAAGAAATGAGATGTTAATGTTGTTGTTTACCATTGTTATATGTTATTTATTACCTGCTGTAAAAAGCTAAGAGATGTTAATTCTTAATTTCCTAATGAGAATCTTATTACTATCTCTATAAGAAATTCGATTGGTATATATATATTTCTATCATTCTAGAATTATGTATCATTCGTATGGTTTTCTAAAAAAAACAGAGAATGAAGTTCATTTCAGAGCTCAATTACTATCATTGGGACGACCATTTTGTATTTTGGAGATGTGCTGATGCGATCTCTAGAAGGTGTGTGCTTGGATAATAAATTTAAATAATACTAGAGAGTTTTAGCTCCTCACCATGGGGAGGACATCATTTTGGAGTCTGGAGAACCCCTAATGTCCTTCAATATGGATTTTAATTTCCCACAATATTCATGGGTGATAAGAGTTTTCTCTAATATGTGATATAAGCCAAAGGATAGGAAATTTTGGAAGAAAATAAGTACCTAATCAGAATGGAATTCTAGAAGTATAAATTTTTTATGTTAAGGGATTGGGTTTTATGGTAAAATTCCGACACCTCATAGGAATTAATTTATTTTAGTTTCCATAAACTATTACTCAAAATGGTTTGAGGTAGTAGAACTTACCAACATCATTCCATTACTATAATAAAATTTATTAAAAATAATATTTTATCAAGGATTGGGGTTCCTTGAGCTTTCATTACTGATAATGGAAACCATTTTAAGAATTAAAAATTCAAATAATTGATATATAAATATGTATATGTCTATAGAAGTAGAAATGACTACCATCCATATTCTAGGGGATAGGCATAAATTTGAAATAGGTATTTAAAACAAATTTTAGAGAAACATTTATCTATATCTAGAAATGATTGGTCCTTGAAATTAGATAATGCTTTATGGTCCCATATAACTTCAATAAAAACCTCAATTAATATGTCTCTAAATGTACTATTATTTGTAAAATTCTACCAGTTGCCTGTTGATTTTCTTCTAAATCACATTTGGAAGTAAAGGGTTTCAAATTTGACTTTAAGATAGCTAAAGAGAGGGTTTTACTATAACAAAGTGAGATGCATGATATAAGGAGGGAGACTTATGATAATTCCATGATTTATTGAGATAATTCAAATGTATTTAAGGATTCTATCATTTAATTAATAGAATCTGAAGATGGAAAAATTTTTCTTCTCTTTAATTCCAGACTTATGAACTTTCCATGTAAATTGAAATCTAAGTTGTCTTGAAATTTAAAAATTCTAAGAGTGTTGAAGAATGGTTCCACATAATGTTTTGGAGAAGAAAATGATCAATATTGTTGAATAGGGATAGAATTGAACTATATTTATAAGGGTAGAAAAAGGGATTGGATTTCATTTTAGTGCTTTAAAACTGATTTTCATTGACGTCTAAGTAAATAATTCCAATTTAGATTTTCATGGGAGTCAACCCACAGTCTTTCTATATTCTTGTGTTTATTCTTATTTTGTTAATAATAATGTACTACCATTTCTCTATATTTTGTTCTCTCTATACCAATGGATTTTATTTCTCATCCATTCTAGTCATTTTTCTTTTAAGAAGAATGTTGATTAGGTAATAGAAGATAAGAGTTCCATTTGTTCTGAAATCACAAGGATTTACTGGATGTCACCCCACTAGATAAAAATTAATCTATGGAGTACTTACATCAATTTCAAGATCTTTTTATCTTATCATTAATTATATTTTTTATTTATTGTTCATTTATTTCTTTAAATTTCATATTCATTTATTTCAAATCTATTCACTATATGAAATTTAGTTCAGAGGAGTAATAACCCTTGTTGCCTATCTTTAAATGGACATGATTATCATTTTAGGTTGTTTCGAATTCTATTTCCTATGCTACTGAAAATATAATTTAATGAAATATTTAATCATGTCGGAACTCTCTTCACTTTGTACTCAATTTCTAGTAGGCTACTATTTGAACGTTATTAAAAAATCATTTCTTGTGACATAATTATAATTCATTAGATTACTTAATCTCTTTTAAAAATATTAATTCTGTAAAATTAATTTTGTTTAATATTTCTTGAGACCCTTTAACATGTAATAAAACTATTGAATTGAAATTCTATTTTGAACATTAAAATATTAATTATTATTTCTTCCACCATTGATTTCAACTTTGAAGAAGAATTCATGTAATAAGTGTGGGTGGGAGCGTCATTATATGGGATAAACTGTACTGTAATGTCCCCCCATCAAATCAATTTAATTGTTTTTTTCAAAATTGGTTGTTTTTCATGTTTTTATCTTCACTTTTAGTTGGTTAAAATTCATTAGTTTTGAAATATGTTAGTCCACATTGAAAATATTGTATCTTAATTACCCCATGTGTTTAATTGAGTATTTCATTTCCTTACCTCTTGAAATCATATGTTCATGGTAATATTTTAAGAAAATTATATACAAATATCTTCGAATTGGAACTTTTTTTATTGATCCAAACTTATAAGATATTTATTTACTTGAGCTATGAAATGAAAATCCTAATCTTGGTTAGGATTTTTTCCCTTAATTATTTCATTATTTTTTCTTTAAGGTAAATCAATCGATTGATTGATTTATTCCTTCATTTATATATTAAACCCAATAATCCATTTAGTTTTGTATAATTTAATTTAGTGATAATTATGTGTGTTTTTTCATATAGAGGTTAAGAAATGTTTGGATGTATATGTTATTTCTAGTTGATGTTTGTTATACATAAATAATTTTTTTTTTCAAAAGAATTAATTTTATTATATGAGTAATTAAGCCATAAAATAATATACCTATATTTTGAGAGGGAATATATACTTTCTTATTAAAATAATTCATCCGGAAAACAATTTTTAATTTAATCAATTATCCTTTTCATTAAAAATTCTCAATTTTGAGATTAAAAAATTTTCATTGATATTTATTAGTAGTTACCAGAGGATAAGAAATGATAAATTAATAGAGAAATTGATGTGTTATTTAAATCAATTTATTTGACACATCTTTTAGTTAATTGTTTGTTGATTTAGTTAATTAATTTACCCTTGATTGTTAAATAAATGAAAACAAGTATTTATTTTGTTTAAATAATAAATATATCATTTTTAATGTTTAATGTTTTATTTTTTCCCTTGATTAATTATTACATAAGTCTGAATTTATTTTTATAATTTTATTGAGTCATTACATTAGTTTGTTATTTAGAACATCGATTAATTCAAAATTAGTTAAAATTTAATTTAATTTAAAATATTTTTTTTATTTATATATGATTTAAACTCTAATATACATTTTTAATAATTAATATGGTTTCAATTATTATTTTAACCTATTTTAATTTATTTTTGATTTAAAAATTTAATTCTTCCACCATTTAAATAAAAAAATTATTGTCATTAAATAAACTTTTTTATATATTTTATCATTTAATTATTTTTAACCTGGATTAAATTTTAATTGTTAATTTTTATCTTAAAAGTGTTGTAGTGCTGTTAAAGACTGCATCTAGCAACATCGGAGCAGAGTATTTCTACTAGGGAAAACTATATTTCGCTACCACCTCTAACCTCCCATATTTTTTCCAAGCTACTGCTAGCATATCATTAATCTACCAATTGGAAGATGGTGCACTAGTATTATCATGATGTAATCTGATCCATTGACACTTCAACCCATATCTCAAAACATCTTCCACCGACAGAAGCCCCATAACTGAGGAAACCTATACCTTACCAATAAAGAGGATTTAAGTTGTGTTCGAGGTTTTCAAATAGATTCCAAACTAATGTTGATCGTTCGAACTAGTGTCACAGATGAATTATACTAAAGAAGACAACTAAATCTCGGCACTGTTACTATATTTAAAGTCATCATTGATCGGATTTGTGCCTACATGTGATGAAGAACTGTGGATGAGTCCCACTACACCCCTAGAAAATGTTAGCTGGTGGTAAGGGTAAATGATAAGGAAAAAATTATAAAAATAAATAAATAAATAATTTTTTTAATATTAATAATAATAGAAAAAATTAATATAAATAAATTAAAAATAATAATATAATTTATATTTTAAATAAAATAATAATTACATTAAAAATTATAATATATATATTTGTAAATATATAATAATTTTAATATTATTATCAGTAATAATATGTTTCTTTCTAATTTTTTTTGATATTTATAAAAATATTATTATTATTATAATTATTATAACTATAAAATGAATTTATTTTATAATTTATAATTCTTATTATTTATTAATTATAATTTTTTTTAGTTTGTAGAAAAAACCAGAAGTCACATCCATGTTCATCATTTAAAACAGACTGCACTACATATTTTGAATCATTTGTTAGCAGGGATCTGCTCAGGTCATCTACATGGGGCGGAATTTATAAATTACACACATATATATATAATGAAGAATGGGAGGAAAACTATGTTTTTTTGAAACACTAGGGAGGAATTGGAAAACTACATAGAATAAGTTCAGTGGAAGACTTCAAAAATGATCATCTTTCAAATTATTGTATTTTGAGACCTAGAATTTCAAGATAATGAGGGGAATGGTAGACTAGGTGGAGTAAAGATACACTCTTTGATGATCATGATTCCTGAGGGAGAATTATTATCTCTTATAATTTGTTTTCATTTACACTAGGAATGTTAAATGTCCAAATATTTATGAATTTAGTATAATATTTTGTGCTTTGGGATTTTGAACAACTGGTTTTATTCTATTGTAATTAAAATTTATTTCTTCATTAAATATCATAATTTATCATTGAAATTAATTATAGATATTTAAAAAATAATATAACACCTATGTAATTTAATTTCAATCTTCAAAAATGATTGAAGAGATTGCTTCTGATGACTTTTTCATAAAAAACATTTATATTTATAGGCACTTCAAGTAGTGGACTTCAAGAATCTTTATTCTATGGGTTTAAACGCCTATTTGGGGAGATTAATCCAACCTATTTTTATTGATTGAAAAATCAGTAATGTTATCATGAATTAAGATATCCATTCACCCAACTTATATTTAAATTCCTTATGCATCTTTCTTGAACATTTTTTGTTCAATATCTGTTTCCAATGTTTGATTATCATTTCTATTACCCCTACTTATTCATCACATATCATGAATCATCTATTTAAAAATAAATATTTCATTATAAAATATAATTATTAAAAAATATTTTCAACCACTTTTTATAGTGGTATTTTTCTAATTTCATCACACACAATCCCTATGGATTCTACACCCAACTAACTAATATAAAATAGTAAATAGAACTTATAAATAATTAAACATATCATGTTTTAAAAAAAAATTGCCGGTTACCAATGATTTTAATCCTAATTTAAAAAAATAAAGGATTTCCTACCCAAATAACTCTTTCATATACTAATCCAATGGGTTGTATTACCAAAATTGTTTTTAAAAAATATAAATAATCATGTTATAATCCTAACAATTTTTTTTTCAAATGGGGTGTTTAGGAAATTTAATATCTGATAAATCATTAACTCTTATCCCATGATGATATTCTAAACTATTATTCCAATTAAGGAATACATGATTTTAAAACTTATCACAATAATTATACGTTTCATGATTCTTATAACCAAAATACCATTGATTAGAATACTTCTAAAATTAAATTCATGAACCCCAATAAATAAATACTTCATCCTTCTTATTTCAACATAAGTCATTACATGATCTAGGTGTTAATATTTATTATTGGTAATTTACTTGGATAATTCCATAGTTCCCCACATTCGTGAAAATTAAATTCATATATATCCCTACGATTAAATTTATTTATTTCTATTTTACTCTACATTATCCCTCAATAATTCTTTGATCTAATCCCTTCTTTTCAAAAAAAAATTTCTTGTTTTTTTCTACCACTATATTGGTTTTATCTTCCAATATTTCAAACATGAATGAAATTGATATTTTTTCCTCTATGGTCCCCACTACTCAACCACTTAGTGAAATCATTAATTCTCATCATTAGTGAGTCTGAGAGCTTGTTAAGGTAAAATTTTTTAATCATATTTTTCTAGAACTGGTTATTAATAATCACAATATCTTTTAATCATATTATTTTCCCATTTGGACTCCCAAAATCACCACGTTTTCTTTCATATTAAATTTTAATAGGATTTATTCAACTTCCAACCACGAATTAATATGAATATAAATAGTGTGTTCATGAATAATCATAGTTGTAAAACCATATAATCATTTATAGGATGTATAAAAATTGAAACCTTATTTTCAATATTTGAAAACTTAGGTTTAACCCTGGTCATTTATTTGCATCATCCAATCAAATTATTCAAAATGGATTGTAACATAAAACTGAATTATCCAGAGCATATACCATAAGAGTATTAAAACATGTTCCAAGTAAAACCCATTTTCGTGTACCAGGTAAAGCTCAAGTAAATCTCAACACAACTTTTTAAAAGTTATTATGCATATATACATCTGTTCTAGAACCACATCAACTTGAATTATCCATACAGGGATGTTATTATAAGAAAAACCATATAATATCTACCTTACCGAAACATTAGGATTATCTACTCCACTTATCCTCAATGTCTATCAAAGGCTATTTTAACTAATTTATTTTTTTCTAAATCAAGCTCCCAAGGGTTCTACTGAACTTGTTTTGGTACCAACTATATCAGCCATAACCCCATTATCTTGGATCTAGTGTCTGGTTTACTACATTAGAATAATAAATAATAAATCTCATCCCAATAGAATGAATATCAATGTAATCATGGAAAATATGATATATTCCGGATTCTAATTTTATTTTTGAATGAGAAAATTTAAATATTTTTTCCAAGAATATCATTATTACTTATATAATATCATTTAATATCATTAATATTAAACTTCATGGATTCCTTCTAAAGGAAAAAAATAAGGGTGAGCTCAAATACTCAATAATAAGTAGGTAAAGAGGATTTTATCATAAGTAAATAATGTGTCATTAATAATGCGTAATTAATATAGAAATTTAAATATCTAAACACACATTACATTTAAAAAATAACATGAATCTAATGATTAGAATAAGGTATAATTAAAAAACTAGGTAAATAAAATAAAACATTATCCATTTAATCAAATAAATGACAATTAAATGAATCCAAATATAATATCATTATAGAAATATCATGGAAAATAATGAATTATTTTTTAATGATGTGAATGGTTAATTATTATATGTCTTAATCATAGGCATCATGAAACCTATACTATAATGACCATTCGCGAGATAGTATAAAATTGTTGGGTAGGTATACAAAAGAAATACCTTTAAGTAAGTCTAGATAAATGATTCATCTCATGAGAATACTGAGGCATAGAGAAGTTTTCTATTACCTGGCCCAACTCTTACTTTTATGTCCAAAACATCCCTCATATATCGAATAATAAATAAATTTCATGAATCAATATTCATGACCATTAAATATACATTTTGACTAATGGATGTAGATATATTCATATTCCACTAGTTAATCAAATATTATTCAATATTAACACCATATGTTAAAAGGTATTTCCTTTAAACGAGGTGGGAATGAAATAGTATGATGTGTGTAAACATAATATCCTTTTTCACTTCTATGTTCACATCCGGTTATTCATTTTTCAATCGCTCGAGAGTTAGTGTAGTGCCTCGGGTTTGGGAGACAAGATGCCTAATGCATATAATGATTTAGTTTCATAATCATTTCATGCTTTCACCTTGGGTTTACTACTTTTTGTTTACCATTTGAGGACCAGGGGCTGAATATTGATTATTAGTGATTATGATTGCATATTTTCCACACTAGGTTAACCTATTTTGTGTTTCAGATTTTAATATAATAATGAAAATCCCAAAAATTCCCGAATCCATAATGGGGTACACACCATCATTTAAAAGGTATTCTGTCATTAGGGGTTTTAGACCAAATGAAACATAGAAACTTACATTGGATGATAGGATGCACATTTAGACTCATCAAGTCCTTTTTGGGTGAATTATTGCTTATTATCGAACTCACTTGTAGGCTTATGATATGTTCATGAATTTCTTCCATATCCCAATACATGACTACATACCCTAACAAAATGGTCAGGTGTGGAATCCCTCTATGTGTATAAGGGGTACCATTAATGATACTGTAAAGACTCGGAAATTTTCAGGAAATGTTTTCCATAATTCTTTAGAATTTTACGAGTATGTGGCTTCTGACGGCACCTGATTACATGCCTCGGTGTGCCAGGAATCAATTTCCGAACATTAGCTCGGGTTTGTTCAGTGAACGAAAGAGCGGGTTTTTCTATCTTTTTAACAGGTGCTCGGAATCAATATCTGAGGGCACTGATGAACTCGCCCCGGTGTGCCCGGAATTAATTTCCGAACATTAGCTCGGGTTTGTTCAGTGAACGAAAGAGAGGGTTTCTCTATCTTTTTAACTGGTGCTCGGAATCAATATTTGAGGGCACTGATGAACTCGCAAAGCTGGTAATTACTTAAGGGGGCCTTTACCGCGGCTGCGTTTGCACGAGAGGAGAAGTTAGAATTTGTGGATTAAATGAGAAGTGAATAAAATTGTGTAAAAATTTTATTTTTATAACTAAAGTGGTTATATACTACATTGGTGAGTTGGGGTGGGACCAACAAGCTTCTAACTACCCATGTAAGAATATTTGTGAGGTGGGGACCACACGATCCCCAATATTTCACATTCCTTTAACTCTCATAAACCCCCCCCCCCCATAATCATCCCTTGTATTAATTTGTAACTCTTCTCCATTTATGTAACCAATCCACTTCCTCCCATATCACTCCTTTTGATTTTCCAACCTAACAAAATTATTGAAACAATCTATTTAATTAATAGATTAATGTGATTGAATTTTTTTTAATACATGGAATGTTTATTAATGTTGAGGAAGTCTCATCTTAAGATGAGTCGGCTAGCCTTTCCCTCATGGCAGAAAGAGTTTTGAGTATTCAGTTCCTCCAGGACTATGACTTCGAGATAGTCTATACACCTGGGAAGGTTAACGTTTTTGTGGATGTACTCATCAGGTGGACAGAAGCGAGACAAGTTCCAAACCTAGAGGCCTTTATTCATGATGTCTCTAGCTTCATTAATGTTGTTGTTTTTGTTTATTTGTGTCTTTATAATTCAAGCTACAGCAATAAAAGACACTTGTCCTTGTGACATTTTATTTCCTTTTTTGAGTGGTTAATACTAAGAGGTTCAGGTTAAAACCGTGAACTTGACCCTCACATTCCAGATTTCTACCAGAAAATACCTTGTGGCCACACACTGATGCCGATAGTGTGACTCGACCCTTAGTGGTGAGAGTGAAGGTTGTATCTCTTGGTAGTTGCGTCGAGGACTTACGACGCCATCCAAGACATGAATTGTATCATTCATGCCAGGATGGACTTTATTAGTAAATTGGCGTGGTTCAACCAGGGGATGAGACCATATTTCTCTTTTTAGAAAAAGAGAATTATTAGCATCTCTTTCAGATCATAGGCGATGAAGGGTGATCGTCGAACGACTTACCATGTCGTCCCACATCCTACCGACCATAGATGGTTCTGGCTACGATGGAGAGGGTGTAGATCATCCAAGAGCGGATGAAGACTACATAGAGAATGCATAAATCTTATGTTGTAGGAGACATGACCACTGGAGTTTGAGGATGGCAACCCCGTTTTCTTACGGGTCTCAACTAAACGAGGTCTACGAAGATGTGTCTGGTGTGTCATGTTATCTCTGAGGTCCATCAGACCCTTCTAGGTCCTCAGTAGGGTAGGCGAGGTGGCTTACCGCTTGTCCATTCCACCATATTTGCAATAGGTGCATGAAGCCTTCCACATATCTCAGCTGAGGAGATAAGTGAATGACCCTTCACACATCATCGACCATAGTGAGATAGACATTGATGATGGGGCGACATTCACGGAGGTTCCAGTGGAGATCAAGGATCGACAGGTGCAGGTCCTATGTGGATAGTCGATTCCTCAGATGTGTTTTCACTGGTAGCACATGAACCTCTAGGAGAGCACATGGGAGCGGAAGGCCCAAATGTGTGCTCATTACCACTTTTGTTTTCCCCAGTGTGTTTTAAAGCTTTACAGGTATATAAATATCTGAGGTGGGAGTAATGTAAAGACCCGAAAATTACAAGGAAATTTTTTCCATAATTCTTTGGAATTTTGCGAGTCTGTGACTTCTCACAGAACCAGATTCGAAGCTTGCTGTTGCCGGAATCAATTTCCCAAGTTTATCTCAGGTACTTTTAGTGAACGAATGAGTGGGTTTTCCTATCTTTTGAACCAGTGCTCGGAATCAAAATCAGAGGGCACTGATGAACTCGCAACGCCAATAATTTCTTGAGGGGACCTTTACCGCAGTTGCGTTTTCATGAGGTGAGAAGTTAAAATATGTGGATTAAATGTGAAGTGAATAAAATTGTGGAACAATTTTATTTTTATATCCAAAGTGGTTATATCCTACATCGTGGAGTTGGGGTGGGACCAACAAGCTTCTAACTACCCATGTAAGGATATTGTGAGGCGGGGCCCACAGAAGCCTTAACCTTTCACATTCCTTTAACTATCATAAACTCCCCCCATAATCATCCCTTGTATTAATTTATAACTCTTATTAATTTATGTAACCATTCCACTTCCTCCCCTATCACTCCTTTTGATTTTCCAACCTATCAAAATTAATGAAACAAACTCTTTAAATAATAGAATAATGATTTTGAATTATTTTGAATATTTGGTTGGTTTATTAAAGTATAAGAAATCTCATATTAACATGGTTAGGAAAATCTTATCGTGGAACCTCTAGACTAGAAGAGAGATTTATCTATCATTGAAGAAAATCATACTACCGCGAAGAACGACGCCTCTTCATCAAAGAATACCAAGGTTCTATCTTCTCCGACGTGACCCGATGAACGAGCACGGATCTGTAGCATGTTGGGGGCACAAAAAACTATGTTGACACTAACGTCGTCCCTATGTCAGATCCGATGAGCGACGAATGAAACATGGTAGGGGTTTTTTTTTGTATAATTCTAATAATGTGAATTATACCCTCTAATTTGGGCGTTTTTATTTGTTGAACAATGGTATGAGCCTCTAACGCGGAGGGCATGAGCAAACGAACATACCCGGAACCTCCGTAGATTTTTTGATGTGTGTGGATTTACGGTGATGATTAAATGCGACCAAAAAGGAAATTTGAAGCCTCCACATTGAAGTTAGGGTCGTGAGGTGACCCTAGGCATTGACGACGGTTAAAGAGGACCACCGGAGTGCGTCTGGGGGTCCGTAGAAGGGGGCGGCGACGTCGGTGAATAGAGGCGGCAGCCGGAGCCGTCCGGCCACCTGGAGGCGGCGGTACCCCAACGTGCCGCCAGAGAAGACCCACCACGACTGTGTTGCAGTAGCGAGGTGGAAGATCCCATGTGGCTGCAAGATCTGGGATGACATGGCAGCGCCAGTTCCAATCTGCGGTGAGGGGTTCCCCCCACCCCATGCTCCACGGCTTCCGCTCGGCCATGCTGGCCGAGCCGCAGCTGACCATGCTGGTCGGACCTCACCGCACCATGCCCATCTTGGCCGGACATGGACCCGGGTCGGGTCGACCTAGTTCGGGATGACCCAGGGGGTATTGGGCCAGGTCGGACCGGGCCCAAACCCCTAATTTTCGGAATATCTTCAGTTAAAAGCCCACAACTTTTGTTGGGGACCTCCGATCGATGCACCGTCAGTTTAATAGGATTCCTTTGATCGAGATGGCCATTTTGAAATATTATACTCATGGTTTAGATGAAGTATGGGTACATCCGTGATGGTTCGAACCCGAAACCAACCGGGCCCTCAGAGCGAAAACACTTATAACATGAGCTTCGTACGTCCGATTGGAGTACCATCAACTTTTTTGGATTCCTCTCGAAGAGACGGTTATTATGGTACAGTTCACCTGAGATTTGGACCTAGTTGGAGTATGGCTGGGTTTGAATGTACCCTAAATCCAATAGGGACCTAAGAATGGAAAAGTCAATATCTCTCAGATCGGACGTCCGTTTGACGAACTATCAATGGCGCTGGTAATATCATTGAGAAGCGGTTCATTTGAGTATACCTCATGGAAGTACAAGGTATAGATGAAATACGGTTAGGTTGGTTCGTACACAAATCCAACTGGGCCCCCGAGACTAAAAGGCTTACATCTCAAAAATTAGGTGTCTATTAGTGCATCGTTTATTGCGTTAAGACCCATTTGATGAGGAGGTCCTTTGAGATACATCTTTGTGGGACATTGTGATACTCGGAGTATTGACCAGCGGATCATGGACCAGAACCTCCCGAAGATGAGTGTACGGAGTGCGGAGACCTAGTAGTTGTAGACATGATGACTGCTTGACCGATTCGAGTCAGAGTGATTCGATTAGCTCAGTGGATGGAGTGCCCGGTATTTCGCGGCAGACCCATGACAGATAGAGCGCCTGGTAGTTAGAATCAGACATGTGGTACTCGACAGGAGGAGTACCTATGTAGTTTGTTAGGGGGAGTGCCCGATATTTTTCATCAGACCAACAATGGACAGAGCACCCGTTTTTTTGGCTACAGACCCTCGATACTCGACAGGAGGAGTACATAAGTAGTGTAAGGATAGTGAGTAGCATCTCAGAGTCGTGATAGGGTTACTTTACTTGATAGAGGATTATTTTTCCAGCAGTTGTGGTTTCGATAATGAAAATCCAGGTTTGAGCTGAGTCAATGAGCTTTGTGTTTTCATTATGATTGAGTTGGGTCCTTGTTAACTTAGGTATATGTATGGGCATATACCTATGTAGTGGTTATCCATTGATTTCATAACCTCTATGTTTCCTCATGTTTGAGATGGATTACTTGATAACGTAGGTTTACGTATGGTCTTATACCTAAGTAAAGTTTATTTTTTGAGATATTTCTTTGTGGTTTATCCTTGTTGGATTTTAGTGAGACCATGAAAGTCATGGGGTACCTACTGAGTATCGTTATACTCACCGCTGAATGGGCTATGCCCGTACATCGTTGTGTTGGTTGCAGATGACAGACAACACTGATCGTGGTTGAGGATTATTGAGCTGGACTGTACACGGAGGTGGACCTCACGACATGTCGGTACCCGGAGGAGACAGACGGATGGACAGTCTGATGCGGAGTGCTGAGGAGGACATCTATACGTATCCTTTAGGTAGTATCCATAGTGGACGATCCGGGAGCTTCTTGTCACCTTTCAGTTGTTGTCATTTTAGTTGTACATTACTTTCTGTTGTAGCTGTACCTATCTGTTGGGCTTATATTTCCAACTCCTTTGTATTTTCAACATACTTGTTTACTGCTTTACATAGTGCTTACTTCCACTTGTACTCTGTAGTGTTGTTTACTTTTCTAAAGGCAATACCTTCCCTTGTTATTGGGATTTAAGCCTTTGGTTCTAGTTTCCAGCCCCCAGCCTATGGAAGGCAGGCTTGGGGTAGTCACGGCACGGGCCCCGAGGATGGGTCGTGATAGAGACCAACTATATGTATCTGAGGTTCTCCATTAGTTTCATGTTATTTATTTGCAATGGTTATATATTTATATATTGATGTTATATATCCAAGAACTATAGAGTTTACTACTATCCAAGGAGGCGATTTCTATATTGAATATTGGACTGAACCTTCATGATTTTACTTACATATCCCTTATATAATAGGAATCAAATTACATGTAGTTCATTTGAGTCCAACCTATGCAATTTAATGTTATAATGAAATGAAATGTATGAGGGATCTTATACACTAGGTATGGATCTCAATCTCCATGAAGGAATCCTATGTGTAATGCTTATAATAGGAATCAGAGTCATCAAATCTTGATCTATGATCAATCCACTGATGGGTGGTGGCAATTAATTAATATCCATGATGGTTATTTCCGTTGACTTTACCAATATGTGAATACCTTCAGGGATTACACCATGTTGTATGAATTTATATGGGGGTAGTTGTATCTTGTCATTGAATGTTGATTACACATAGAGATTACCTTTCATTGGGAAATTTTTTGATCCTAGTGATATGATTGCTGCAAATTCCTAAGGCCATGTGAGTCATGATTGGTGTTTTAAACATGGTATATCAAGTTATCAGTCTCACCGCATATGGATAAGGTACTTACACTTTGGGGTGGCCTTAATGGGGAGTTTATATGGTGCCTGTGACTTAGGATGGTGTCTTATATATCCAATTTATAGTAAGAATAAGATTACTCTATGTTCAATAAATTATCAATATGTTGATGGATGATGAAGAATGGTAAACCTATACAAGAGTTTTGGTCCGTGGATTAGAGTGTCTGAGATACGTAGGGGATTACACCAAGGTGAATTCCTTATTAGATATTAATCCTTAAGATGTCATCCTATGTGTCTAATTTTTAAAGGAGTAATAGATATCACGTTCAAATATGTATGTCCAGGAGTGTCTTTCAGATAAATTTTTTGTGTCCCATGGTGTCTACTTGACATGTTTCACAAGTATTGAGTATCTAGATGACATAATACGAGTGTCTGTTGGACAAGGATAACAATTATTTGGGAGATTCTCATGATTGATGATGACTTTTCAATGGGATGTCACATGATAAGACTTTATTTTCTGAGCACCACAACATGACAAAGATGACATGTCGAAGGCTCTTCACATGATTGAGTATACATTTAAGAGGGATATCGTATGACTCGTATGACTTATTCAGAGAGGATTTATTTGATCAATGTAGACACACCAAGGGTGTCACATGATTAGGTTTTACATGTCATTGGGATAACACATGATATGATAGACATTTCTAGAGGACTTTTTGTTACTAGGATGACATTTCTGGAGGACTTCATATGTCTTGGATAACATGTACATATGACTTTTCATGACAAGGATGACATGTCAAAATTCTTCAACATGACTTGGATAACATGTCTCAGTGTTGTCCAATAATCTCGATAGTTCATTCAAAGTTCATGATACCTTCACATGAAAATATGAATATATGTATTCATGTAAGGATTGTATATTTTTTATCTTTTATTTCTGGAATTTATAATTATTTTTTCAGGAATTAGATAGTTCAGACCATTCATAACCAATCCGACACCTGAAAAATCCTTCTCATAATCTAGATGGTGCACCAAAAGTTATTTTTGTAATCCAAAGGGTGATCACGCGAAGCATATATACATGTTGTGTAATCCATCATGTCTTTACCAGGACCAGTATACCAAATGGATGAACCTTTATTTTGTGAGTGTTTGTTTTACGATAATTCCTTTCTCTCTTTTTTCACTCCCATGGGTATCCTTTATTCATTAAGGTGTATTTTACATGCCAAGGGGTCAGAATTTATAGGCCTCACTACCTTGGATCTATATCGCCTTTTAGGGAATATATAAAACATATATGGTTTTTAGTTGGTGGTGGTAGTATCTCATCATGAGGTCTACATGAACTTATTGCGGATCTCCCATGATTACATCTTTGTGTCGAAAGATAAATAATGAACATGATATTACTACATCATCGAAAAATTTATTGGCCCCATGACTTATAAAATAGATTTCACATGATCAAATAAACATGTCATAGGGCCTTTGCAAGAACATTTTGGCATGTATTGGCATAATTATGAAATCTTAATGCCTATTAAATAGGTCTTAATGTGATGGAGGGTGACTTGTCTGGGGGAATTCATGAGATTATGATGGATTATTGAAATCCCTTTATGAGATCACGATGGAATGTCAAAGGGCCTTCACATGGGTAATAGTGACCAAACGTGGTTCACAAACCCTTCTCTTGAAAATGAATGAAACATAACTTTTCATAACGACACCACCCTTTTCACCTTTTATTCATTATTTGTCAAGAATCTCAATCATTGTCCCTTGATTGTTCTCCAAGGATTCCAACTATCAAATGGACATGTCAAAGGGAATTTTCAAGACTGAGATGACATGTATAGGATTATTAATGGGATAATTATTCATATTGACGATTCCTTGGTGTGATAAAGACAGACTTGTATGGGGCCCTTCACGATATCAAATTGTATTTTCGGTGGACCTTCATTAGATAAAACTAGCATGTCAATGGGCCTTCTAGTGATCGTGTGAGAATCATATGGGGGACTTCATGAGACCAATTTTTCATGTTTTAGGACATCCATAAGATACATTTTTCATGTGAAGGGGACTTCATGTGATAAATAGTGACCACATGAGGCACATAACCCCTTCTCATGAAAACTACTTAACTTTATTTGACATGAATCTTCCCCCTTTTCTATATTTTATAAGCTATTTGTCACAACCTTTTATATTTACCCATTGGTTTTACATTATGGAATCACATGATAAATAGTGTATCTCATAATGATGTGAGAAAATCCTTATGGATGGATACTCCAATTGTCTATGATGCGTCACATGATTAGTGCAACATCTTGCAACAACGTGAAATAATTATCACAAAAACTCATTTCGGCCCATGAATTTTGAGGATAATTTAACGATCACATGGGAAAGTCCATAAGCCTTCACATGACTAGGATGACATGCCAGTGAGTCTTTGTGAGATCAAGATGCCTATTGAAGGGGAATTCATGTGATTGAGGGAGACTTATTTTGCAACCATCATGAGATTATGCTATTTTCTCAGGAGCCCATCAAGATATCAAAATGGATTTTCAAAGGGTATTATAATGATCAATAATAACGACATGAGGTGCATAAAGCCTTATAATGAAAAACAATATATCTTATATTCACATGAGGCTTCCTCCTGTTCCATATTTTATCTTCTATTTTCCTTGAACATTTAATTTTTAACATTGGATGTTTTTCAGAGAATCACATGATCAATAATGTATGTCAAAAAGAAATAAGAGATTCATCATTAAAGGTCACTCCACTTTTCTGTGGATCTATAGGGGAATCTCATAACTCATGGACAAGTACGAGGGCCTTCACATGATGATGGTCATATACCAAAAGTATTTCACATGGAATGTATGAAATTATGTCAGGGATATCAAGTGATCATTCACCTAATAACATGAGTTATATAATTAATTTAATGAAAATAAATGTATCATTTAATTCATGAATCTTTAGCCTTTTTCTTCAATTGTTTCATAAGGGAATTTGGGTGATTGGGAGGAAACTATCGATTCATATGTCATATGATTGCAGGAACTATTCTGAAATAATTTTCATGATCATGAAGAAATTATGGAGTGTCCTGGAATGATCATCAAAAAATCAAGAAAATCACATGACTCGCCCATGTGACCATCCCTGGGATAATAGACCATGTGACTTCTTGGGTGCCACATGATCCACGTAACCAAGCTCCCTGATTTTCATGTAATAATTCATCTATTTTATTCAGTTTTTGGAGAAAATTATAGCTAGAATTCATGTATTTATTAAATCATAGATTTGTAGGCTTATTTGGTGGGAATAAACAAGTCTACATAGAAGTGAGGTCTCCAAGGACATTGACTCGTTTATGAGGAAAGTGATTAGCTACCCATTCCCTTGACACTTCCACTAGTTAGTGTACCTAGATAATTTTTTCATTTTTAGTGGCCTATGGTATTCTTTAGGGTTTCCTATAAATAAGGTACAAAGGGGTCCACTCATTACACTTGCAACTCCTACTTCTGGAGCTCTTACAATCTTTTATCTTACTTGACCCCTTCATAAGACCACTTCACTGAACTGATTTGAAAGATCTGATCATGTGGTATTACCACATGAATTCATCACATGACCTATTTATTTCATTGAATATATTAAACAATCTATGAATCACGTAATGGTAAATTTTTTGAACCTTAACACATGTTCATGGATTAATGGATATCTTGTGACCTTCACATGATCTATAAATTTTGTCACATGATCACTTCATCATTACACAGTTTTCATAACCACCTCATTGTCACAAAATCACATTTTAAACAACATGTCATGTTATTATGATATTCTCCATGGGTCAAATGAATCAAGAGATATATATTGGGTCCCGATAATAAATGTTGTTATGTGGTTCATGTGATTCACATGATGCTATCAGAGTTATGCATCTATTTTGGAAAGGATCCTTGATAATTTGACATATTATTCTCACCCTATATTGAAGGATTATAGTTCATGATATCCTTTAATTATAGATGCCAAAAAATTGGACAATCAATGAAGTTTCACCATTTTTTGTTCGTATTGTAGATTTTTCTCTGTCATTGTGTCGTCATAGGCATGTCTCATCGACCAGATGTGGATATGTCTTATGGAATATTCTATATTAGTGTTCCAACATATTAATGGGTTTGGTATTAAAATTTATTATCCTGTGCTTAAATTTTAGAAATTGATATTGTCTCATTATTGGGTCCAAAATTCTATGTACCCTAAATATCTTCATAGAAAATATCCCCTGTGTGGGTTACTTAGTTTCCAAGGGAAATGATTAGATGAGTATAAGATAGTTATAATTCCAAATAACTTTGGAGGGAACATCCATATAATTTATATAGAAATCCATATGTACTGATCGGTAATGTTGTAATTTTATATTAACTAGATGTTTGGATGGATGCCAAGCTATGATACTGGAATAAGAGTCTGCATTCAGATGGACTAGGGATAACCCTTTTGGGTGTAACATAACACTTTCAAATTTTCCACTAATTTGTAACAAGATGGGATGTGAGAATCCATATGGATCTCCAAAACATTATATTATTTTAATAAGGTCATAATGGAAGACTTAGTCAGGTGATGAAGTTTAGAAAAAATAGATTTCAACAAAGGCATGGAATGTTGGGGATTAGTCTTTGGGATGTTGAGAATATTTCAGGCTAATCAGTTTTAAGATTAATATACATTGAGTTTGTCCCTCATTATAATGAATGTGATTTTTCATAGTGGACCATCCCATTATTATATAACTATTCATCTTGGATGCGAAGTCCATTTGGATGGCCCCACTTGTTGGGGAAGATATCCCGTTTAAGAAATGGGTGAGATATTTTATCAAAAGGCTCATTCTGAACCCAAATCCAAAACAATGAAGGGTTTTCACAAAAGGATACCATAGTGATGTGGGTTCATATCGGACCTATGTTTAAGAGGGATCATTTTCCAACTGGGGGAGGGTGGTTATTCCCATATTTTACCAAACAATACAGTTGTCTAACATTCTTGATATGTACCTAAGTGGGCCCCAAATACCTTCACTGTAAAAGGGTAGAGTTTTAGTTTCCTCCTTAATAATTGAAACAACTATTTATGGAGGGAGGAAAATTGGGTTAGATATTCCTATGTATTCCTAACTATGATACCTATTGCACCATATTTATATGGTAAGATCCTTACAAAAACAATTGGTCCCGTTTTGGTGTTATGGGGTTACATTGGGAATTAAATGGGTAGATATGATTACATATAATCTATAACACCCATATCATTCATTTCAATCCCTTTTCAATGTGCCTTAGTGGGGTGAGTCACGTCCAATTAAAGGACTAGGAAATCAAGTCCTGATTATTCCATTATGACCTATTATCATTTAAACCCTATGGGATTCTCAATGGTATAATAATTTAGAATTTTGGGGGGAGTTCTGAGTCCTAGGATTATGTGGTGTAAATTTAAAAGGGTATCCTCTATATAAAAATTTATGGTAGCATTCTATATGAATAGTATATTCATACTCGGTTAAGTCATTAGTTTCAACGTGTTAATAAAAAATGACCTACCCTTATCTATTTTCTATATGAAAATAATATAATGGTGGATTTATAGTAACTTATTATGATTAATAGAGAGTAGACTCAAATTAATTTATATTTTTATAAAAATTATCTTGTTTTATTTTTATTGCAACATTATGCTTGGATTTGGACAGGTTGTATCTGAATGTGTTGTTATTCACAATAGTACTGAAGACTATAAAGTTTCCCCTAACTTCTATTTCTAATAATTGTTATGAAAATATGATTTCATCAATATGATTGAAATCCCCATATATTCATCATAAGGAGTTAATCCATTTATCGTTAGTTTCCTTACTATGAGGAGTATCAACTAGCGTGGATTCAATGAGCATAATGTTTGTGAGTGATGCAAAGTTTGAACTGGTATTTCCCATTGAATTATATCAACTATAAAATTGTAGGTAATAAAACTAAGAATTTGAACTTAGGGTAATATTGTTATAGGTAGAGATATTCTCAGAAGTCTTAGAAAATGCTACTGCTCTTGCAGGCACCTTCTTCAAAAACCAGCCCATTGATTTTGAGGATTTTCTCTAAGACCACAATGAAATGATAGAATGTGGGAATTTAAATATCCACCACTCACCATTGGTACATCATATGGTTGTTAATGGAATGATGGAGGTGTATTTCGATGAAAGGGGACATCATTATCGTTAATCCAGTTGTAAGACTTGCCTTTATTCCATATTAAAATGTCTATTGTTTAGTTATAACAATACTAATTTCTTTTTAATTTTTTTGATATGATAGGGTGCCTAGGGGTAATGAAAACTCCAACCATATCTAGTATATTTTATCAAGGGTATGACTACTAGATCTTACATGGGTTGTGACCAATGTAGTAAAGATGCGAGCTCCCAAAATTATCATATAAGATATAATATATACATATTTTCATACTCTAGACCATTTTAGTATACAATTCTATTTTTTCAAAAATATAAATTTCCCTGGAGAGATATCTTGGAGGAACATAATTATTTTACACGGGTTATGTGCTTGTATTCTGTCACTACAGTATTAACTTTAATAGTGGATAAGGCCTATTATGAAGTGGAAATAGTTGAGGTTCCTACCCATTCAGTCTTAGTTCATTTTCCTAATATTTTGGGGGATCTTCCATTTAACACATCATAAGAAAAAACATCGTTAGAGGATGAAAATGCTAGTTTCTATACCACTATTGATTTATAATTAAAGAGGGTGTCTCTAGGATAAAGTGATAACTTCTCCATATGTCAAACATATTTTCTACACCTTCTGATATTTATTAAAATACTTTTTTATTACATCCCTTAAAATCCATCAGAAATGTATGAAAATGGATAAAATATCTATGGTACCAGTATGTCACTCATCGTAAGAGGTAATCAAATATCCCTTAAAGATGGGTTTGGGATGATAGGTACTTCTATTGATGCTACTGAGAAAATTAAATTTCTTTCATTATTCAATTTTTTTGAATATCTAACAGTTTAATATTATTTACTTTTTTAATGATAATCATTTGGTCCACTTATTACAATACCTTCACCATAGATCTTTAAAGTTATGGTATCTTATTCTCCATGAATTATGCTAACCGAGTAGACTAATGTGGAGGCCAAATCTATACCCAACTCATAGAAGGCTATGATTATGAGTCCCTCACTCAATGACTTAGTCCAAGAATATATTCTTTTATCAAATTGGGACTGGGTTAGGGCTCATATTCCATGATGATCTATCAACTAATATGGATGAAATTGTGGGGGGTGGATTTGGACCATAATCTCAGAGACCCCATTAGAGAAATTGAAAGAACAACCAGGTCAGGTTATATTTTTGTTTACTACCCTCATATATGGGGTATTTTACTTTATAGTGCATAATGTTAGGGTGATGGAAATTTTTTCCTAGATAGATCATATGAGAGAACATGAATTGATGATAAAAATGGACGAGGCATCATCATTTGTTAAATGTATCTAGGATGAGGCCTTGAATGAGACTTCCCGTTGCGTGGTGGAGGGAATGACTCACAAAAATATGATCAATTCCATTAACTTTGAACCTGGATGGATGTAGTCTAAAATTGGTTAACATTAAGTATAGATTATTAAGTTACATCATGAACTACAATCCTTGTAGGGAACTATGTTATTGAAGAAAATTTTTTTTGACTTGAAATAAAATGCAATACATGGTGATTCTCCAAGGGTGGAAGCATTGTAGTAGATTGTAGATGACAAAACTAAATCAATTGATAAATTTTGTTAATCCATGGCCTCCCTAGAGAATAACTTTGTGGAGCTCAAGGATACCTCTAGGAAAATGTAGTATTGGCCTTAGAGTTTCATGAACAATAATTTTTTTTAAAATAATAAGAGAGAATCTGGAAAATAGATATTCCTCCCTTTTATTGTGCATTATCAATTGAAATTCCTTTTGGAATGTGGGTTTTAATAGTTAAGATTTTTTTAATTCATGATGTGTAAGAAATTACAATGAATTAATATCATATAGATCATTAAAGATACTCAAAAATTATATAATAACAAGTAAATCTAACATACGACTGTAATTTCTCCATTGATTAACTAGTTAAAGAAGGATGAATTGGATGAATTTATGTCCCATGAGGAAAGTTCTCTAATGATTTCTTATGTTAGAGAACATAGTCAGAATAAATTTATTTTTTATAAAGAAAAATAATCATCCCTTCAAAATATTTTTTGTATTTTGATATATTTTTCCTAATATTTATATGAGGATATATTAGTGGTAGTGGAATTGGATTTTTCTCAGCTATAATTTTATGAGTTTTCAGCCAAACAGGTTTTATGCATTTTCCATTTTATATGTGATCAATATTGACTGAATCACAAAAATGTCTTGTCTTGAGAGTAGAGGCTTGACATTTTCACAGTGTACCCTTTTCTTTATTTCAACCTATAGAGAATTATGTCTCCTTAAATTACATGTTTTTAGTCATTCCAACTAGACTATTGTTGTGTTATCGTTTTAGGGCCTTCAATGTTGTAATATATTTTTCTATAGTTTTTTAGATCATACCATATATTTTTATATTTCATGGACTATTAGTTAAAACATTTTATTAGTGTAGATTTTGGTCTTCTAGCTCAGACCATATATTTAATTAGTTTATGGTTTATTTGCTTAGAAATTCCATTTTTGTTGTCTATGTTTCTCTAGATCATACCATTAGTTCCACAATTTATGTTATTACATCACAAACCTTTAGTACATTATTTTAATGTATTCTACCTTAGATCTTCTATTTTTATAGTTTATGAATGGGTATTCTTGAAGGGTTTGATAAAACATTATCAATGATGTGATTTAGAAGAAAATTTTTAAATGAAGGGTTCTTACACCCTTCATTATTAATTGATATTTTTAATAAAAGATGATTATGAACGGTTCTAACATATGATGTTCTTGTAGAAGACATGAAGGATGAATGTCCATGATGGGTTGAGAAACCCTGTATCATTAAAATAAATGGTATTAGTGGATGGTAAAATAATTGGGATGATGATTCCAATTAGATAGTTGGAATATGGGTTGTGTATGTCAAAAAATAATATTTTTTATCTACTAAATATTGGAAGGGGAATACAAGCCAATTTTTAATGTAAGACACTCAAAGGTGATGATTTCGGCTATGATGTTGTTGGGGCTCGGGAGGAGTGGAGTTCATTTCCTATAAGGAGGACAAGACTATAGCTTATGGGTTAGAGTCCATAATGCACGAACCCATAAGGAATATATTAATTCTAAAACAAATGGGATCCCCACTCAATTCCAAGGCCCATAAATGATTTTTTTTTGATTTAAACATTTGGAAGATTAAATTAGGTATGAGGAAAAGAGCTATACAAGAAGGGTATTGAAAACCAATAGTAGTTTTTTCCTTGTTAGGAAGTTTGGGCCGTTCACCATGTGCTTTTGAGTCATATGGGGTAGGTAATTAGACGGTTCAATAATGAAATATTACATTACTTATTTGATAAATTGTGAAATAAATGGAGACGTAACAATGAATATATTGAATACACTTGAATAGTCTAGTTATGTGGATTGTAAATAATTGTATATGAATATCTGAGTAAACTAGAGGTGGAAACTAGTGGGTACACGTTGAAAATTGATAATTTCATAAGCCTATATTCCTTATGGGACGGAAAACATCTATGATATTTAAGGGGGTATCTCCTCTAGCATCCAACATCCTCTAACCACAAGCTCTTTGGTATAGATTAAATTCTCTAGGAAATACTTTTTGGGTAATTTTTGATTATCCAGTTCTTGTTACCAATTTTCTGCTTGGATGAAATTGGATCATGTATGATCAATGACCATGAGGTTCCAATAGAAGGATTATAATATCTGTGAATTGGTTGTCTCTTCTTAAATGTCAAATACATGATGGTGTTTTATGGAAAACATAATACTCAATAAAGGTTCAGGTACCCTAAAATATGTGTTGCTACCTAGTGAACATGTTATTACACCGAGGAGTAGTGAATAATTATTACACTAACTTTTTTATGGACCAGTGGCCCAAAAAACCATGTATTGGATTCTACTAGGGATACATGGTAGTTCCCTTGCGCTTTATTCCTAATTTGTTAATGCCCTACTTTTTTTTAAAAATATTGAGATTAAGTGTTTGGTGATTGGAGTCTTTATTTTTTCTAAGGACACCCTTTGTAGGTTTTCATCCTGAAAATTTTTATGTCTCTTTCACCTTCATTTTATGATATTTGGTCATACAACATTGACTAAATTGACTGTTGTTTCAGGTCATGATACACATGGTCCTCACATGAGTGGAATATTACACAATAGACTAATTAGGATACCCATGGTCAACAATAATATATAATACATTTGAGATAGAGGTGAAAATGTTTTATATCATGGCTCATGGTTCTCAAGCCATGAATTATTGTATGATACAATGGTTCTAATTAGGATCTTGAATAACTCAAAGGTGAAGAGATATATTGTGATGAAGTCAGGGATCACAAGGATCAGAAGACATTTTTGTAAGGCAATGACATATAGGATCCTGTGGTAGAAATGCATATTCAAACAAAGGGTCCCTTATATCTAGGTGTCCTTCCCCAAGGAACATGGATGGTTCAAGAAAATCCAAGACAATCAAGAGATGAAGTGTAATTTATTGGTTGTGGAACTTAGAAGATGATGGAATCTCCCCATACTCTAGTTTACTAGGGTAATGATCTTGTGCTCCATAGATAATGAATGATGATGGGTGATGGTCAAAATTTTTGATGTAATGTAGTGGGGAAGAATCTCATGTGCAGTTTAATGTTTTGTGACAAGGATTTTTTCCTTTATGTTTAACGTCATGTCATAAGGATGTATGATCATACATGAAATTGTGTTATATTCTTGGGTATAATTAATATTGTTCTTGTGGATTTATTGGTTTAAAAAAACTATCCATTCATAACATTATCAATGGGTATCTATATTCGAGATCCCTTCTTGTATAGATTTATCCCATGCACTTGTTACTCATTCATAGATCTAACTCATACATACGCAGAGCGAGTCTATATAAATTGTCCCTCCTTAAAAAGAGGTATATGGAATTTTTATGGATGAGCTTCCCTCTGTTTCATTATGAATATTATAAGGGAAATAATAATTCCATAACAAGCTCTTTTAAGAAGATATCTATTATGTAGATCTTACTTTTAAACCATGGAGGGGGCCATTATATCTTCTTCCCCTAGTAAGTCTTGATACTATGGTCAGAAAAGAGTCCCTCTACTGATTGAAATTTTAATTTTAATTTTTCAAACACTTATATAGAAAATTTGAGAAACCCTAAGTTCAACTATAAAAGGAAAATCTATAACTGTTGAAGAACAATTTAGGCCTATCTGAATTGGTTTCTCTAAATAATTTACATAAAATGTTTTTTACTTAGAAGTATGTTTCATCCCTTATAAGGCCTTCAAACTAAAAATTCATATTGTCCCAAACATGGATTTATTCCTCAAGAATGATCTTCCAATTGTTTAAACCCATCTAAAATCAGATATTATATGTCTATCTAGGTATAATTATCATCATTGAGGTTTATCTTTATAGTCTGACCATCACTATGGTTGCTACTTCTTCAGTAGCATTAAGTGTCAGAACCTGCTCAACCACTTCCTCCACTGAGCTAATTATTAGTTTGACGAATTGATCAAGAGGGAAATATGGATTACCCTACTAACTATCAATCACCAAGGAAGGAAGAGTACCTCAAACCATCATCTTGTCTTTTGATTTCATCCCTGAGCGTGTCTCTATAGGGATTGGAAAGAATGAGTAGTCCTTTCAAGGGTTTTTCCTGACCTTCCAACTACTACCTCTCCTTGAACATGATATTATATCACCCTGAACCTGAATCTCATCCTCAAATTCATCATTAAACTAGAAGAATAGTCATCACTAGACTCAAGTTAATTATTCCCATCTATGGAGTACCTGGTCTGATCCTGCTCATTGAGAACTAGATCCTTATTATGTAGTCTAGCAAAACGATTTCCCAACTCAATAACAGAAACCTCCTTACTAGGAAAAGCTATGAAACTAGAAGGATTACCCTCCCATTTTTCCTTAGGATCCTCAATCATACCTCTATCATGGTTAACACTCCCTTATCACTCCACCTCATCACAAAGAGTCCCTCTACATAGATCTGGATCAAATGTAGTTATAATGAATTTTCCGTACTTCATTTTTTGTATGGAGGTGAACAATTCACCCCGAGAAAAAATTCATGGATAAGATGTCATGTTCTATGAAATTTTAGGTCTTGTTGAGTGGACCATATCTCACCCAATTTAATTTCAAGAAACTAGTACACATCACTTAGAGGAGTGACCAATTCAGGGAAATTGGGTGTTCATCAAGATGAAAACCTCATAATGGGAGGTTACCAGGATATGATGTATTAAAATTTCATTGAAAATGGCTACGAATCATATATGTGTAACATTAAGAGCATATGAATCATATTTAATAGTTTTTTATGTATAGTGTAAATCATTACCCAATAATAATTGAGTTAACTAGAGGTGGGAAGTAGTGGGTGCAATTAAACCATTGATAATGTAGACAACCTATATTCAATGCAGTTAGGAAATAGAATCTTGGGTTTAAGGGGTCCCTCTATTGTAGGACTAAACATCCTCTATGAAAAATCTCTTTGTTATGGTGTGAATTCTCTTGGAAATACTATTAGGGTCCTTTTGGATTAGCCTGTCCCTCCTACCAGTTTTGTATAGGGAGAACTAGGACCAAGGGAGCCCAAGGTGTATGGGTTTACAAGTAAAGAATATCAACTAAATGAATTAGTTGTTATCAACTAATGTATTCAATGATATGAAGTCGGTTCACAAATAATTTATGATTCTAGATGTTTTACATATCCCAAAAGTATATGACCGTGTTTGTTGAACACATATAGAGGTTAACGACTAACACATGTGATTATAGTGTGATAAATCATTAGAGGGGGTGATAAATTCATTATAAAGACATATTTTCATGCGATATAATTTCATGAAACTGGGATATTGTTCCCTATATTAGGTACATCTATGTTTTTCCAACAATAACATATTGCTAGATTTTATAATCACACAATAGTAATTCTTATTATGAGATATAAGAGATAATCAGACATCTGATTTTGGAGTGTGAGCATGCATGACTGAAATATATGGGGATACTCACATTTTGATATGAAAAAGGTTCCCCAAACAAGATCAGTTCTCAACAATGTAATTTGTTGGGAATCATGTGAAGTTTTTTATGGGAATGAAATGGATGATCTAGGAATCACTCCATATCCCATGGTATGGGAATGAATCCATACATAGTTATAATTTGAAAGAACCCCTTATGCAGGTCTAACCCTTACACAAGGGATGTGGTATTTTTTTTATTTTCAACATGGATTGACCTAGTATATAAGGTATGGGTGTCACTATGTATCATATGGTAATAATAATCTTGTGAAAAATAGTTCTTACATGAAAGTTACTTGTGATAGTCTGGCCCATACACAATGAGGGTGTCATTTTTTCATTATGGATACACCCAAGATTGGTGGTCTAGGGGTGAATATCAATCCTATTATAGCTAGAATAAATACATATATTGTTTTGAATATAAAACTCGAAATTCATATTTGACCCATATCCAATGGGCGGAATGTTTCTCATTTATATTGTAGATGGACCCGGGATAGGATATCTAAGCATCACTATGTATCATGTGATAGTAGAAATAAAGAAACACATAGTTCTTGAATAGAAAACTCTCTAATTATATCTTACCCGTACACATAGGTGGAATTATTTATGATATAGTTAGTGGTCCTAGGATTTGAGGTCAGGTCATCAATACATATCCTTTGATAGTAGAAACGAATCCACACATAGTTATTTAATTAAAAAACAACCATTTAGGTCTAAGCCATCTGAATGAGGGGTGGGGGATTTTAATTTATATTATGGCTAGATCACGGATTAGAGATATGAGTTTCAATATATATTCAATGATTGTTGTAATTTATCTAGACATAGTTCTTGAATGGAAAACTCTCTCATCGGTTTGACCCATATGCAAAGGATGCATTTTTTTGTGTTGATATTCTGGTTGGACATAAGATTTGAGATCTAGGCAACACCATGTATCCCATGATGTAGGAATAAATCCATATAAATTTATTTAATGGAAAAAACTCCATGATGGTCTGTAAAATATACAAAGGAGTGTATTTTTTCCATTCATATAGTGTCAGAACTAAGATTTTAGATATGGGAATCACTATGCATCCAATGATAACATGGATCAAGCTAAACATAGTTAATGAATAGAAAAAACACCTTGAAGGTCTGAATCATACACATGGTGGGATTTTATACATTGATATTATCGATGGAACTTTGATTTGAGATCATGGAATCAACACATATCTTATGATATCATGAATCAAGCCACACATAGTTTTTGAATGGTATGATTCCCTGTGAGGATCAAGCACACAAACTAGGACACGAGTTATCCATTTTTCTCTTACACAGAACTATCACATGTTCAGTGAAATATCCATGAAATGATATTCTATATGTAGTTTATCTTCATGTGTTTAGGACATCTTCCATTCGGGTTTTAACATCACACGTCAATGATGTCTTCTATGCAGTTTAATTCCATATGGGTTGGATGATTTCCATGTAGATTAAGGTATTATGGGGATAATTAAATTTTTATAGTTTATCATAATTTTGAGAGGATTAGGTATACTATGATGTTTAAAGACATTCTAAAAATACTTTGGATTCTTGATGGCATCTTTGAAAATTACTTATTGAGAAATAATGCATTGGTGGGAGGCGTGATGTGTTCTACATCTATTGTGGGCAACAAGTATACTCCCATAGAATAGACCTTATGTATGATGTAAGGCCCTTCCCACATGGGTTATATGTTTGGAGTTTCCCTTCCTAGAATATTTTGGGTTTTGAGAGACAATATCAGTTCTCCTAGAAGAAATGAGTGAAAGTGATTCTTTTTATTTAAGGTTTGCATGAGCCGATTCTGATATACATCAATGTTGTTCAGTGTACACCACATATTTTCATCGATTTGTTCGAAATCATGAAAAAAATGTCATGATTTATCATCATTTGAGAGTTTTCCACATATATTTATATGGAGTGAGGGAATATATACCTCAATGTGAAATATTTCTATGGTTCCATACACCAAAAAATATGGATTTATTTTTATCAGTGCACATAGTGGTGAGGTAAGTCCATAAAGCACGGATGATCTCGTATGATAAGGACTTCATATCCATGCCCAAATTTTTATAGATTATATTTTAAAAAGAAATATATATGGACTATATTTATCCATTTTCTACTACATGATAGTAGGATAAATGGTCTGATTAGATTATCTACTCCTGGTATCATTTATTCAAATTACTGTAATAGAAGATGGTTCCACTATCCGTAAATATTATGTGAGGGACACTAAATATATTGTTGATATTAAAATTCATGAAAGTTAATGATACTATTTATTCATACTTCCTTGAGTGGTATTGCTTTATCCTACTTGTAAAATAAATCATTACCAGAAAGGATGTAATGAAAATGCATAACGTTGGATGGGGGTTATAGACCAACAATTCCCATTCCCCATATGAAAAATATATAAGAATATTTTAATTTATGTGGAAACTATAGAGGATGATGGATAATGTTTTCATGAATCTTGAAGGAATGAAACTCCCTACTTAATTTCATATATTCTGGTACCATTTTTTTTCTAGTTATAACCAATCCTCCTAATTTGGTGGGGGAGTCTGGTGTAATGACCCAAGTATTTATAGAATGATCCATTTTCATATCTATTAATATTTATGAATAAGATATTAATTTTATATTAAATAAGAATTTTTTTTAGATAGCGTACACTGCACATAACAACGTGTTTCATTGAAATCTTATTTTGCAAACAACATTGAGTTATATTGAATAATAATAATATAATATTATTATTATTTTAAATGGCAGTTAATGCATAGCCATTTTATTGTTTTGAATGACTATAACTAATAACATTATGATGAAACTTGTTTGTTAGATGTTTTTACATTTATCCAATATTATTTAGTGGCGTAAAATGAGAATGAATCTAATTTTAAGCATAGATACTCTAATATTTTTTTAAAAGTTAGTTTTATATCCATTTAATGGAGAACCTCTTTTAAATATAGTTTCATTAACTTTTATATGTTCTATTTGACAAAAATAACTTCTATTTAGAAGTTTAACAACAAAATTTACTTTCGGTAATGTTTTGGTATTTTTCTGTTAATTTTCTTTTTTAATGAATAATGAAAAATATTGCATTTTAAGTAATAAATGTCTTTTCAACTAATTTATTAATATGGTTAGATTATATTTTTAATTGGTTTAAATGTGTAATAATATTATTTTTTTCAATTTAATCCAACTTTGGTCGTTGTATGTGATTTTAATTTTTAATTTGACATAGACTCTTGTCAATCTTTGATAATTATTATTTCTTAAAAATACGCTTTTTGGTTTTGATAATGAGAGTTAATTTTAAATTAATTTCTGAAACTTCTATGTTTTTAATTTGGCAAAATGGATTCTAGATTTGGAATCAAGAGCTCCAAATTGTGTAAATATGTAACATTTATTTTTAGAGATTATGAATAGTACATTTAGTAAATATTTTATTTACAATGATTAAAGTGAAAATATGTTAAAGAATAGTAAACAGTTAATATTTTAATAAAATTGAATTACCCTAACAGGTGACTAAATCCTATTGGATAAGATATATTAGACTATGGGAATCCATGGATATATTTTAGGACCCCATGGTTCCACTTGTGTGTGAAAATTACATTTAATTACTTTTAATTTAAAGTAAGGGAAAATATAACTTAAACCTTTATCATTTAGTAAAACAATTATATGGGGTTATATAAGTTATCGACTTGAAAATAAATAGTCATGTGAAAGATAAAAATATTTCCTAAATTATGGTATTTTATTTATAATTTTTAAGGATTATATAAATACATTTATTTATGAAAAAACAGTGATGCAATGATTATCTTATTAATGACTGAATTAAATAAATGAGATTATAATTATTAAAATAAATTTATTTTGAATCTATATATGTCATTAATGAATTTTATAGATGATTAAAATTGCTTATCATTGATGTAATGATCTTTTTTTCAAATGAATCCAGTTGTTAGGGTTTTTTGAAAAGTCTTGATATGAATAGTTTATAAATTGACAGAAATGAGTTTTTCAAAATAATAAGATATTATTAAATAATATAGTATTCATAAAAATGTAAGATTTAGATAAATTACTAATATAAGGTTCAAAATGTCATTAATTAACCAGTTATGGTTATATTGATATTTTATAGATATTATATTTACCGTATAGTATGAATATAGAAGTAGATATGGTAAAAGTTAAATAAGTTTACTAAGGGTTAAAGCTCAAAGATAAGATTACTTTTATGTCATAAACATCTAAAAACCCATTTAATGACATTATTGAGACACATACTCATCTTATATTCTAAATATATCAATTTTGTTTAATTATAATTCGAATATCAATTAATAAAAAAATAATACCTTCAACCATTCCTAAATTGCCCCTCCTTATAAAAGGTAACAAACTATAAACCTTAATCAAACCTCTTAATACCACTTGGCTCATCCATCCGCTGACATAATAATCTCCCAACAACCTTATATTCATCCCAAAAGCCCTCCCCTTGGCTTAATGCAATACAAGAATTCCCATTGGCTCAAATCAAATTATGTTACCAGAATTGAGGTAACGTCTTATCTCAAATTCCATTCCATTATTTTTCCTTCTCCACTTCCTATACTATTATTATTATTAGTTTACATAAAAAAATATCCTCAACATACTAGGTTTTTTTATTATAAGTATTCTATCTACACTTAAACACACCTCTATCTAATGGATACAAACATACTGTTTCTGTGTACGACGAACTGCTGCCTCACGAAATGATGATTGTTTGATTTTTCCCTACCACCTCTCATGGTGAACATTATGATAAAAATGTTATTAAATATGATATTTAAGATACTAATTTTATCCCTTTTCTTATGTTACAACCATTTATAGCATAACTTTATACTTTTTGTGTTGTATAAATATGATAATTTTATTTGAGGATGTGCGGACTACCTCCCCCTCAACGTGATATGAATCATTCATGCTATACATGAATCCTATAAAGGATAGAATTAATGAAAATATGTAACATATATAGAATCTTATATTTTAATTGAATTATAATATACTTATGTATCATTAATTTTACATTCCATTAAATATGAAATTGAAATTAAAGTAGCATATGTGCGTACGTACGACTCACCATCTCCATGAACGGTGAATTTCTTTTCATATATTCAAATGTAATGGAATATTATAAATACAAATATATGGGATATATATTATTTCTAAATCATGAATATCAATCTGGAGATAATTTGATTTTTACCACATGGACAATGTTTAATTATAACAAGTTCATTTTTTACTCATTTATCAAATATCGACAAAACAACAGATATTATGATAAATAATTATGTAATTTTTCTAAAGTGTAATAAGTGATATAAAATGAATATTAAACAGGAAAAAGGTTCAGAAGAAAGCAGAAATAATCTTATGTTTATTATTCAAGAAATTAAAGAACTAACGAGCCATGTGAGACACGAGGTAAACGAACTTCTAACCCTCCTCTTTTAATCATAGAATTATTTTATTATATGTATTTTAAATTAAATTTTAATATGTTGGGATGTTTTCTTCAATATCCTTATTTCTATAAATTTTATGTCCATGCGATGAGATATGCTTTTCTCTCTCATCAACTCTTTTTCTGAATTTAAAAGTGATTTTGTTAGGCTGCTGAATTTTCGTAAGGGACTTCATCTAAATCTCCTTTAATTGGGATATATTTTGACAATATACACCTATTACTTTTAAATGGTATATAATAAACCCATTTTACTTTTATTTTCATTCAAATGGAATATTTTTCTCTCTGAAGCCTTTTACTAAACGACAGAAGGAATATTTTTAACATATGTGGCGACAACGACCCTGCCACCAACACGAGCATTATTTGATATTTGGATTCCTTAGTAAGCCGTGATATTTTTAATGGGAAAATAAATACCATATACCGCTTCTACATATCGTTTTATTGAAAATAGTTTTGATAGACTATTTACTATTTCAATATCTTGAGAATATTTATTATGATTGCAAATAAATATTTTTTGATAGAAATATTGTTATTTTAAATCTTTTAAGTGTGATGATTATAAAATGGTACCTAGACATTTGATGGGTGATTACATGATAAACCAAATAATGGGTGGTTATGTGATAAACCAAGGATATATGGTAATGTTATAACCTCCAATTCATTGGGTGTGGAAGTCAGTCATATGGCTATTCCATTTAGTGATATATGTGGAATTCGACCATATGTTAATTCCATTTCAGTATGTTTATGTCCCAAGATAGCTTTATATGATATATGTTTTTATTTTTATGAGATTTATGGTAATATTTTGGTTGAAAAAAAGGGAATAAATGATATTATATTTAGTGAAATGTTTTTTCTAATTTATAAAGGTGAAAGTTATTATATTAGCATAAAGTATTCATGGTTTACTTGTTGTTTTGAAAAAATTACAGTTTTCCTTCTTTATCTATCCCTTACTGAACTTTTTACTCCCTTCCCAAGTTTTTGTAACATTTTTCAAAGGGATAAATTTTGAATTGTGTCAAGGATGAGATCAAAGAAAAGTCATGATATTTAAAACATAGAACATAACATGTTTATTTTTTAAGAGTTTTTATTTTATGAAAAAAATGGATACAGAGTAGAAGAGTCTAGATGTAATATTCAAGTTGTTATGTATATGTTACAACCTAATTCTATAAATATCTAAACCTGGAATGATCGTCAATGTGAATTATTGAATTAATTCAAGATTATGTAATCTTAATGTTCAAGGCTCTACAGTTGGTATTATAGGTCGGTTTAGATAACTTTCGAGGTTATGGTGTTTTTTAACCGCAAGTGACAAAACTATAATAGTTAGCATATTAGAAAGAGTTGTCCTTATTTTTGATATATTTAATGAGTTTACGATAAAATGAATAAGTATATATTAGTATTTACCCACCTCATAAGATATTATTTGATGATTTTACTGATATAATCACACTGAACATTTTGGTTTTATTAAATGGTTGGATCTACCAGGCACCAAAGTAACAATAGATGTGAAGGAAGATGTGGTGGTTTTCTGAATAATAAACCGAATGAAATGGGAGCTACAATGAGAACCCTTGTGGTTATTCTAAACCAACTATATATATATATTCATGATTGAGCATATGAACCTTGGTGATTTTTAAAAGGCTTCATATATGCAAGTAACAAATCCCTACAAATTTTTTTATTATAATCATAAAGATAATAATATTCAAAAACCAATGTGTTAAAAATGTGGAACGAAACACCTAGGAAAATGATTCAACGTGGTGGAAACTTGATATAAATGTTGTAATGAAGGTCATAATGCAAGAAACTTCTATGGGAAAAGGAAGAGTCTAGTTGACTCTGGAAAGGGAAAGAAGTTCATTCTGAGGGATCAATTGAATGTTGTAAATGTGGTGTGCATGATAATTATACAAATAGATTTCCTACAAAGAAGGTTCAAGAATGGGAATTGCAGAATCGTACAAATATATTTTTACCAATACCTAATGCCATTAAAATTGAGGATGAGGAAATTGACCATTATCAAATAAATGTATGTATTATTTCGTAGCTGATGTTTTGACATTATTCAATCATAGGATATGATTCATGATTATGTTTTTAAGAAAGAAATATTATATAATAAGTTGTAAAATAATGGTTAATGGATCAGGAATAATGTTTAATGAGTAATAAGTCTACATATAAAGGATTCAATAGTTATGGTAGATTTTAAGATGATGAAATGCTTAAAAGTAATAAGGTTCTTTTGATGATGTGATTACATTAGAAGAAGTTTTTGAGTATGTGTAACCTTGATGATTGATATGTGAAAATTTTATTTAAGATAAAATTATCTTTTCGTATGAGGAAATAATGGATATCCTTAGGGGTTCATATGAATTTTTTATGTGATAAATGGTTTTTACATTTTGGGAAGCAAAAATGAAAGGTGTTAGATAATCTTTGAGGATAAATTAGGTTACGAGGAAATTTTATTATTTATTATAATTTTATAATAAAGATATGGTTTTAGGAAAAGGATAAACCATAGGATCAGAGGAAAAATGTCAGGTCTGGTAAGGCTAGGGTAATCAAACCCACATCCGAAGGGCGACAAGGGCACATCTACTACAACTAGCCTATGTGAAGTCCCTGGATAATATGAATTATTCATTTTAGTTAAATTATTTTATGGATCTAGAATAATTTGACTTTGGGAACATATATTTTATCGAATGGATATCCATAGTATAGGAAAATGATTTAATGATTACGTGATAATGTTTATTTTGGAATACCTTTTCTCTTTTTGGAAACTATATGCCCAAGGAAAATATAATACTTTGGGATCTCATTTAAAGTGTAATGGTGGAATTTTATTTTGGAAGAATAAATGATTTTATTATGGACATATATTTATTTGGGTTATTTATGGAAATGATAAACCTATCATTGATAATATTTTATTAGGGTAATATCTTATTTGTACGAGACATTAAGAGTAGTCAGTGTTATTTGGAGATAAATGATAAGATTTATCCTAGAATAATATGTGATCAAATTAATCTAAGTTTAGTGTTTCAATATTAGTTTGGATTATATTTAACAATTTTATGTAATATTTGTTATTGAATGTTATTTTTTGAGTTTTGGGTATTTTTTATTCAATCATGGATACTATGAGTAGTATTTAATTTTATAAAATTTTATCATATTTGGGGATTATCTAATATTTTACACAACATTTTGTTTTTGGTTAATGTATAATGATAAAAGAAATATATGATTCATATTTTGTAGATCATGTTATTCTATAGAAGTTGATTCTATAGCTTTAGGTGTGACCATCTCATCTGGAATACTCTTTGTTGAGAGAAAAGATGAGGTTTTGGTAGAAACGTATTAAAGGGTGAAACTAAACTTGAAAAGATAATATATTTAAATAACTTCATAGACAATATCATAAATAAAATCTCCAAATTTATGAAAGGTAACTTAAAATAAAAAACATTGTCTGTTTATTTTTCCTACTGTGGAATCAAATACCGTTTAACCTATAAGATGTTTTTGGTTTTCTAGGGGTTATGTTTCTCCTGATCATATTCACTATCACTCTCCATCAGAACTTGATGGTTAGTTTATTAATCCATATCCATGTTTTCATCTAATCCTAGTTAGTTTTATCTCAGGTGACCTTTGTAATTCTCTTCCTTTCTTTTAAATTTATTTTTTACTAACTCTTTTTCTGATGTGGAACATTAAATTAAGTTTCCAAACCCAATTTTAAAATAGCGAGGATGCAATTTTCAAAAGGGGAAATGATGTAACGACCTAAGAATGTATAGAATGATTCATTTTCATATCTATTAATAATTATGAATAATATATTAATTTTATTCTAAATTGTAAACATTCTTCGATAACATACTCAACATGCAACAACGGGTTTCTTTGAAATCTCATGTTTCACACAACTTTGAGTTATAACGAAAAATAATATTATAATATTATTATTTTAAATGGTAGTTAACACATAGCCATTGTATTTATGAGAATGAATAGAACTATACATATTATTATTAAAAAAAATTTAAATGTTATTACATTTATCCAATAAAATTTATATGGATAATATCAGAATGAATCCAATTTTAAGCATAAATACTGTAATATTTTTTTAAAAACGTAGTTATATAACTTTTTGATGGAGAAATCCTTTTAAATATAGGATATATAACTTTTATATGTTCAATTTGACAAAACGTAATTATTCTATAGAATAAGGACATCAAAATTTAATTTGGGTAATTTTTTGATATATTTCTGTTTCAATTAATTTTTTAATGAACTTTAAAAAATACTGCATTTTTTGTCAAAATTGTCTTTTCATAAGATTTATTTATATGGTTATATTATATTTTTAATTAGTTATAAAGTTTAATTAGATTAATTATGTACTAATTAATCAAATTTTGGTCATTGGAAGTAATTTTATGTTTTCATATGACTTAACACATGTCAATATTTTGATAGTTATTATATCATAAAGCACGTTTTTTGGATTCGACAACGGGAATTAATATTAAATTAATTTCATCAAATTCTATTTTTTGAATTCGGAAAAATGGATTTCATATTTTTAATCATTATATCCAAATTTTTGAAATAGGAATATTTTATTTTTAGATATTTTGATTAGTAACTTCATTAAATCTTTTGTTTACCATGGTAAAATGGTAAATATTGTAAATAAATGAAAAAAATTTAAAAAAAATGAAATTATTCTAACACTGATTTTAATCCCATTTGATAAGATATATAAGACTATGGTAATCCTTGGGAAGATTTTAGGACCCCATGGAGCCACTTGTAAGTTAAAATGACATTTAATTACATTTAATTTAAAGTTAGGGAAATTATAACATAAACATGTATAATTTAGTAAATAAATTATTATATGGTGTTATATAAGTTATCATATAGACTATAAATATTTATTCAAAATTTAAAAATATTTCCTAAAACATGGTATTTTATTTATTATTTTTAGATATAAAATAAATAAATTTATTAATTACACAATGGTGATGTAGAGATTGCCTTATTAATGAATGATTCAAATAAATGAGATTGTAAATATTAAAATAAATTTCTTCTGAGACTTTTATTGAGATACAAAAATTTAATGGTTGATTATTACTTTTTATACTTGAAGTAATGGTGTTTTTTATAAAGAATCATGTTGTTATGTATTTTTGAAATGTATTGTTCCGAATAGTTTATAAATTGACATAAACGAGTTTTTAAAACAAATTTCATATTGTTAAATGATATATTAGTCCTAAAATACTATTATTCCTTTAAATGACTTATATAGTGTTTTAAATGTCATTAATGAACCAATATTGGTTCTATTTTATTTTTATATTATTTATATTAACCATATAATATTAATACACAAGAAGACATGGTAAAAGATAAATGAGTTTACTAAGGATCAATGATGAAAAATAAGGTTAATTTTATAATATAAACATGTCTAAAACCCATTGTATGAGATAATTTAAGCCCATACTCATATTATATTATAAATATATCACATTGGTGTTATTATAATTCTAAAATAAATTAATAATAAAATAATACTTTCAATCTTTCATAAAGTGCTCCTCCTCCCTCTTATAAAATGGAACCACCTCTAAACCATAATCAAAACTCTCAATCCCGACATGGATATTATAAACTCTGAAAAAATAATCTCCCATCCTCCCTCTCTTCCTCCTAAAATCATTTTTGTGGTCATAAGGAAATATAAGAAAATCCTTTGGCTCAAATAAAAATAAGTTACCTGATTTGAGGTAACGTCTTCTCGCAAGTTCCATTCCATTATTTTTCACATATCCATCCCTATGATATTATTATTCATTATTTATATAAAAAACTAGTAAAACCAATATAATATGTTTTTATGAAAATTATTCAAACTATTATTACACACACCTCCATCCAATGGATATGAACATACTATTTTTGTGTATGGCGAACTGCTGCCTCACAAAACGATGATTGTTCGATTTTCCCCTACCACCTCTCATGGTGGAAATTATGATGGAAATGTTATTATATATTATATTTATGATATTTATTTAATCTATATTCTTCTTTAATAGTTATTTGTAACATAATTTTATTGTTTTCATGTTCTATAAATATGATAATTTCATTTTGAGGATGTGCAAAATACCGCCCCTCAAAGTGATATGACTCGTTCATGCTATCCTTGGAATGTATAAAGGATGGAATTAATGAAATAATGTAACATATATAAAATTTAAATTATAATATAATTATAATATATCTATTTATTACTATGTTTTCATTCCATTAAATATTAAATATAAATAAAAGTAGCGTTCATGCATAGATATGGCTTAACATATCCATGAACTCTGCATTTAATTTCATATCTCCAAATGTAATGGACTATTGTAAATACATATATAATGTATATATTTGATATCTAAATCATGAATATCATTCTGGAGGTAATAGAATTTCCACCACATTAACAATTTGTAATTATAACAAGTTCATTTTTGACTAATGTACCGAATATCGACAAAACGACATATATTGACTTAAATAATTATGTGATTTTTATTACGTGGTAATAAGTGATTTAAAAGGAATAATAATCATAAAACGGTTCAGAAGAAAGTATTAATCAAGTTAAGTTTGTTATTCAGGAAATTGAAGAACGAATAAGTATGTCAGATACGATGTAATGGAACCTTACACCCTCCTCTTTTAATCAAAGACTTCTTTTATGTTATGCCTTTTAATTTATATTTTTTTATATTGGGATATTTTCTTCTATATCATTATTTCTATTAATTTTTTTCTAAATTTTATGAGAGACCCTTTTCTCTCCCTTCAACTTTTTTTTAATATTAATGTGGCACCATAAGGCTGCTGAATTTTTTTAAGGGACTTCGTATAAATATCCTTTCATGGGGTATGTTTTGATAAATTATACCTCTTTATTTTACATAGTGTATAATAAACCCCTGTGAGTTATACTATCATTCAAAAAGAATATTTTTTCATGACGTATTTTAGAAAATTACAAAAGGAATGTTTTTAACATATGCGGCAGAAACAACCTTTCTACCGCCGGAAGCATTTTATATATATTTTGATTCCATAACAAGACATGTTTTTCTCAAATGGAAAATAAATAACATTTTCCATTATGAAATATTTTGGTATTGAATATGGTTTTGATAGTATATTTATAATTTCAATAGCTATAAATTATTTCTTGTGATTGAAAATGAAATTTTATGATAGAAATTTTTATAATTTCTATCTTTTATGTATGATGATTATATAATGGTACTTGGATATTTTACGGGTGGTTAAATGATAAATGAAATGATGGTTGGTTATTTGATAAACCAATGATATGTGGTTATTTTATAACCTTCAATGCATTGGGTATCAAAGTCATCAGTATGGCTATTCCATTTAGTGATTTGTGTGGAAGTCGACCGTATGGTTATTTCATATTAGTATGTTCATGTCCCATGTTACCTTTATATGCTTTATGTTGATTATTATGGGCATTATGGTAATCTTTCAGTTAAAAAAAGGTAAGAAATTAAATTATATTGAGTGATGTGTTTTTTCTACTTCATAAAGGGTAAAGGTATTACTTTATGATAAATTATTCATTATTTACTTGAGGTTTTGAAAAACTAACAGTTTTCATTATTTATGTATCCATTACTGAGCTTTTTATGCTCATCCGAAGTTTTTGAAATGTTATTCACCATACATAAAGTTTAATAGGGTCTAGGATGAGATCATGTAAAATTAATTCTATTTAAAACATGTAACTAAACATGTTTCTTTTATTAAGAGTTTTTATTTTATATAAAAAATAAATACTCAAGTTTATGTGTATATGTTATGACCTAATTCTATAATTCTATAAACCTAAAAATAACCTCAATGTGAATTATTAACTTAATTGAAAAATATGTAATGTTTAAGGTATAGGCCTTACATATGGTCTCATACTAATGAGTTCCGTCGGATCCTGCTTTGGATTATTCCATGATGGAGGTAATGTCTCTTTCTTATATGTATTTAATGAGGATTCCATCAAATCCTTGTTTTTTGTGGAGTTTTTTCTCATTTAAAACATCTTGAAGGGGAATTTTCATTGGTAGACATTGAATCTATTCCATTTTAGCTTTATCTAATGGTAGGGTCCCATTATTGAGGTAATTGAATCTATTACCTTTCACAAATGATGAATAATAATACCACCCTTCAGTGCGTGATACATAAAACCACCTCATCCCAATCATGGTTGGCCATGGCTGTGACTACAATAGCTAGTACGTCAACAAAATAATTTTATAATTGATGGATATAATAAAATGTTGCATCAAAATGGTATTATTCCACTAATCCTCTAATGTAACTAATGATAGGGGACGATAATCCCTTAATGATGTTATAATTACCATTTATTTTTTTAAAACAATCTTTTTATCCTTTTTGTTCTTCAGAGAGGCTCTTTACAACAAGATGGATATTTTGAAGATGGAAATGAGGGCTCATTATTTTTCCACTTCATTAGTACATCATTCAGATAGTGAGAAAGAGTATGGAAAATTTTCTTTTTCCGAGGAATCAAACACAATCTTTACAAAAAACTGGTTAAGCATCATTTATTCCATCCTAAGGATGATAGGAATTTTGGGGACACCATCAAAATACATATCCCATATTCTGGGAGAGTCATGGACTTATAAAAAGGATTTTTTTCAGATGTTTTGTTTGCAATTGTATGATTTTCGGGGCGGGATGTACTTCCAATAAAGTATCCAAGGTCTTTCCATTAAATACATTTCATAATAAGAACTTGATTTAATATTTTTAAAAAATAACCATTGATCTATCAAAAAACTATATCAAAATAGGTCAGCCATGGATGTAATAGATTGAATCAATGTGTTATTCAATTTATACTTCTTGTTGTTGCAAGTAAATTATTAGCCATTTCACATTATATAAGAGGTTGAGGAAACTCTTATCAACGTCAGAATTCCGGTTCTTATTACCTAGCATCATTCGACTACGATACTAGAGGTAGTTTCATTCCTTGTATCATTTTTCTATGTGAGGAGTGCACCAAGAGAGCATTCCATGTCATACACAAAAAAGATAATAGGATTCAATCCCACCAACTACATTAAAAATTGGGGGTACAGTATGTACTACTTATTAATTTAAAATGATTCCTGGAAGTCATCATCCCATCAGTTGGTGACTCCCTTCTTTATTAACTTGGTGAAGGTGAGAGATTCTATGGCCATGTTTTCTATGATATTCCAAATGTAGGCGAGGTTCCCTTGGATTCCCCACATTTATATAATATTACAAGTGGGTGGAATTTCTTGGATTGCAATAGTCTTTTCCATATTGAACTCAGTGCCACTGAGGAATAACATATTTCCAAGGAATTTCATTGATGTTATCACGAAAAGTGAACTTTAGAATGTTTATCTTCAAACTGTGTGGCTACAACTTTCTAAAAATTTTCTGAAGATCAATGATGTGATCAAATCACTGTTGATATTTTACGACCAATTCATCAACATAACATTATACATTCTATCCCATGAAGAGATTACAGATATGTTTCATAAAAGATTTGTTTGTTGTGCCAATATTCTTTAATCTGAAGGACATTAACTGATAGAAAAATATACACTAATATGCATTGAAGGTGGTGTCTTCTTTGAATATATGGGACATATTTATCTGATTATTCCCTAAATACCCATACATGAATAAAAGAGGTTACAATATTTCAATTTAATTTATCTATTGATGTGTGATTGTAAATAAGAAATAATCCATTGGACAATGTCTATTAAGGTCTCTGAATCCTATGCAGTCCCTGATCTACCCATTCATTTTTATGGTGGGGATAATTTTAGTAAGATAATTTTGGTATTTCACTTCCCAGAAATAGTTGTCTTTTATCAATTTTTTCATTATATGAGTCTAAATTAATAACATGATATGGTTGTATTCTCTTTTATCCCTTCTTGAATCCCCGATGGTCATCGGGTATTCTTAGTTGATGGGTATTTACATTAGGGTCAAACCTAGGAATTTTTATATAATTCCAAGAGAACAAACATTGATGTTACATTAGAAATAAAATATACATGTCCAACTCCTCTAGAGTAATTGAGACACTAATCAACATAGTACACATGTATTCATATATTCCCAAATTCACCTTCCTATGATCATTGATAGTGGTGGAAATTCATTCCACAAATGAGGGAGGGGAGTTCCTGAGGTCATCCTCTTATTCTTCCATCTCTGAGTATGTGGGGGAATTTTCAAATATGTTTTGTAGTTATAGGGGATATCTATCACTGAGAAATAAAGAGAGGTCATGGGAAGAGACATTGTTATCTTGATCTTCCAGAGTTATTGCAGAGATATTCTTGGGATGATTGTTTTCTTCATTGCTTCCACCTGTGGAAAGAGGAGCCTGTGCATCTTGATTGGCATAGAATGTCTTTTTTGGATCATAAATTTTCTATGATGACGTTAAAGAATTATCATTTCTCTATTGAGAAATAACTGAATCCCCTTTTAAGAAATCCACATTAGATGATGTGACTACTATCATGTGTATATGAACAAATGAAGATTTTAGTTCACAATGGGTTAATGGTATTAACTCTACTGACTGAACCAGGATTATGGGTAACACATAATCACTATCGAGCATGCCCTAGATAAATTTAGGGGCAGTCTTCAGGACATTTTGGGCTATAACCTACATATAATCACCCACTATTAGTGGTTTTCAATCCATCATATAGAAAATTGACTCACTATAAATGGATTCCCAAGACTAAAAGGGAGAACAATCACCATAATATTTGATAAACTTCATATGGAAGGGGTATTCAAATCATTTATGTGATGTTGAGGGAGCCATTATGTGTTTATTAAGCATGTTCTTACAATAAGTACATTATATTTTGTTTCTTTTATGAAAACAATAAACTCAAAATTAGATGTTAGATACGCAAACTGAGAAATTATCATTATATTTCTGAGAGACCATTGATAACTCTTGTTTTACCCTTCAACGGTTACCTTAGTTGGAGATAGGTCTCCCTCATTGTCTCCCAAATATTGGGCGTTCTAAAAAATTATGATGTTGATCCTAAGACCAATTTCCACCAGATCCCTTAAAATATCAACATTATGGTGTTTTCAAGAAATATATAAGTGTATGATATGTCCATGGATAACTTCTTGCTAATTTGGTTTTGGGAACTAGATGGTGATATGATATTATGATTTCTTAGTCTCCACTCAGTAAAACTCTCTTACAATGACTTCTGTGTCAAACTCTAGTGGGATGTGAAGGGACTCTATGAATTCCTACCCGAGTTATTTTGAATGAAGGAGATCATCTAGGATTGGGAGTTTGGTTGGGGAAATCTTGAACAGTTTCATATTCTTTATTTTGTTCTAGAGGTCTTTGAATCTAGTGGTGGGGTTTTTTATTATTCGATGGTATAGGAGTTGAGGAGTTCATGGTGGATGAACATGGTGCTTTATCATAGGATAAAGGATCATCCTCCATTACTATTGCAGGTCAAGATGGACTTCACCATTATCTTGTATGATTTTAAAATAACACCCCTTACAATCGATTTTGTTAATTCATTAGGCATGAATGAGGTGTAGAAAATGATTCCCCACTCTTCAAGTCTCTATTCATCCCTCATTCTTGGGTTTCTTCAAGCATTGATTCTCCCTCCATCTCATCACCCCATCACAATGAGAGTTCTTAATCAGACATGCTTCATCTTCTTTCAATACATTCCCCCTGTTTTCATATTGTCTCTTGTTCATTGCGACCATCACTATTGTTTCTGGATCCATCATGAATAAAATATATGTTGGTCTGACATGATGTAACCCTAACAATTTGGGATTCTGTTTATGTCGGATATCGAATAACATCTTCCACTCACTTCATGGTTCCAAATTTTTTGGGTACCATTTTTTATGGCTATCATGCTTCCTAGAAATGTCTTACTCGTTATCCCTCCTCCTATTCTCTTATTGCATCACCCATCACGAAATACAACATTTTCTCCATGAATGAGGGTGTTTTAGGGTCACTAGTGAATAAATGATTTTGAAGTTTATTTTTTATGATTTTTACATCACTTTGTAGGCCAATTAGTTATAGGGGATGTAGTAAATAGTGTTTTTTCACATCAGTTACTTATAAATGAAGTTATTAATAATTTATACCATTATTTTTTCAGGTCGATTATTTGATAACTGATGTCAAAAACACATTTCTACCCATTTATGACATTGGGTATTTTATATAACCATCATGAAAAATAGTGGAAATGTATTTTTCATGTTGGTTTTCCAATAATTGGCATGAACAACGATATTTTTTTTTAAAAAATATACATTGATTCAACTCCTCCTCCAGATAAATCTCCATCGAAAGATTTAGAAAAATGAAATTGTCACACCAGGAGAAACCAAAAAACAACACAAGAGAAATAAAATAGAAAAGGTAGCATAAAATCCAAAAATAAACAAACCACTAAACATTATAATAAACTAAAAAAATGTATATTTATTCATGTACTCTATTAAATGTATCCGTATAATAGAACAAGAGGCAGCAGAAAACGAAGTACAAAATCAAACAAAATACACATGTAATTTAACATTGAAATAAATTAAATCCAATAAAACCTATTAAATTATTTTCTGATTCATTTTGTAATTTTCAAAACTCTTTCACTGTATATGGCTGTTTTTCTTAAAAAAGATACAAAAATAATACATAAATCATTTGAGTTGAATTTTAAATGAAACAAATTAAAAATTATGGAAAACATTATAAATAAATCAATTCTTTTGAAATGTTGTATCTATCCTTGTAGAAATTATTTTAGAAATGAGTAATAATAGATAATATGAACATTTAGTACCATCTTGTTTTTTATGATATTCTTTAAAAAAAAATTTCAAAAAAATTTATTAATTAATATATCCATAATTTAGTAATTTTAATTAAAAATTCAGCTTAGTTTTTACAAATTTGATCGTGGGACAGTTATTATTTGTTGTATATCTAATAAAATTGCATACCATATTTGAAAATAATATGAATATAATAAATTTTATTCACTATAATGTAAAAAATTACTAAAATATTTATCTTACATGTTGAATACATTCTTTGAATTTTATCTCCCTTCATTATGGAGAGAGAATAGCCAATACAATGTCTTCACTATAGGAAGAAAATCACTCAACATCTAATGACCAATAATTTAAAAGAAAATTTTATATGAGTTGTTAATATATTATATGATATAAAAAAATTGTGAGAAAAAAATATTTAATACATTTAAATATATGGAAACATAAATCACTGAATGATGACATTCTACTAGAATCACTCAGCTATATAAACTATTATTTCAGCATCAGTCATTATTAATGCTATAGGAGAAAGAAATTTAGGGTCTATAAATCAATATACATATATCTTCTCATGATCTATACAAAATTTATAAAAATACCAAATAAATAGAACACATAATTATAAATTTTCAATAAATTAATGGAACCAAAATCATTTTAAATTTAAATATATTGAAAAAACATGAATCATGTTGATTAACAATTTATATCCAGCTACAAGCTCCATGATATCATTTCTTAAAATCCCCATAGTCATTTCACCCCCACAAATAGAAGCATCAAATGAAATGTCATATACTCCCAATAAAAAATTTGAGTATGTTGATAATTGATAAAGACCATATGAACTTGTATACGATGTAATGAAACATCAATTTTTTTATACATTATTTCTATACCATTAAATTATTATTGTAAAAAATTTGAGAAAATATAATGTTTAAAAATAAAAAAAATTACTAAAAAATAAAATAAAATTTAACATATATAAATACCTAAATTTTAATATGTTATGTAGTATTACAAATTTCAAAACATAAAAATGATTGATAATTTGTTCCACTATACTCACTTCAACTCTAGGACATTGTATTTTCACTGGTTTACCTGTAATATCCTGTATAGTGACCCTATGTTACTCTATATCAATATGGAAATGATGAATGGTATCACTCATATAATATATCATCACATATGCAATAATATAACAAGTATCATCAATATATAACTCATAGTAACTTATATATTATGGAGGAAGATATTTTAGTGTAGGATTATAAGGAGTGGAATTTGGAAACAAAGACGTGTGAGTAAGATAAAGAAGAAGAGTGGCATCTACATCTAGAGGTGGAGGAGTTAGATCAATAGGCAGAAACTATCCATGCATTTATGTAAACATTACATGCATCGTAGCTATTATATTTTTATTCATCGTCACTTGAATATCATAAAAATTTATTTCCAAAGATTGTATTTTTTTTATACACATGCTCCTATGAAGAATATTCAGAACCTAGAAACATATTTCTTACCAATACACCTATCTGGTATCCACGTACATGACCTGGGTGTTTGGGATTTATTTAACTTCAATAAATATTTAAACATCTTAAAATCTTATCATCTACAGCTCTTCACTCTTCCATAAGATATTGCCTTTATTTTCATATTTATGCCCTCTTCCATTTTTCATGTATTGTTGGGGGGAATTTGGGACAACCTCTCTAGATCCTTATGACTCAGCTCTATGCCTTTGATGTTTTTCTTCTTGAATTTTTTCTTCAAATAACATTAACCCTCCTCAATAAAACATAAGTGGGAATACATTTCTATCTTAACTCCCCTGATTATATCTCTTTGATGTTTGTAAATTGATAATTAATAATAAAGAAACCATTAACATGGTCATTGATATTAAAAAACATATTATAAGGTAACATTACACTTACTAAAAACACTTCTCATTTTCTACTTTCAAAAATGTGTACCCATGTATCTTTATCTATAAATGGATATATATCACATAGATTTTCATGCCATATATTCCCAAAATTGTACTATTATGTGATGGATGATTTAAAATCCCTCCATCTCCCAGATGACAATGATATACAATTCCTCAAAACTCCTCCAGTGTGAGGTATATCATATGTCATCTGATATGTAGTAAAAAGTGTATGTTACTATATTCATTTCAAGATATATAAAATAATAACAAAAAAGATTACCAAAACATTCTCCCACAACAGTGATAATGTTTCTTTTTCAACACATCACCAGTCATCAAACAAAATATTGCTTTTAGTTTTAACCTGTACTGATACAAAAATCATGATTTTGTTTTCATTTGTACCCATTGGAATATCATTATCATCAAGGTACAATGGTATCTTCTATTCTTTGGTATAAGAAACTAATAATTTTTTAAAATGTGTGGCACCACATTTACCAACCCTCGAGATATTCCCCCCCTTAGTAGTAGATGTCTTATGTAAAGAAGGATGAGAAGGCTCATTAATAGAAGCATGTATAAATTCCTAACAAGAGGTATGATTGCGATCATCTCTATAAATATGTATTGGATCAAAGGACTGATTTGTTATTATCATACAAATCAAAGCAACATCAATTAATATAAAAATATACAAATCTAACAATTACATAAAAAATGTAAATAAAAAATTTACATTTATCAAACAAAATGAAATATAATTTAAACATAAAACATTTTTATTCATATTCACTATAGTTAAATAAAATTCAAACAATATTAATGAGAGATGAAATGACATAAATGAATGATATCTAGACAATATTAATGAAATCAAATGACATAGTAAAAATTCACTAACATGATAAATTATTTTTACAACTAAAATAATTCTTTTTATAATATAGTATTATAAAATATATTTTGTTTTTATATAAAATAACAAATTTAAATGATTTGATTTTAAAAAAAATCAATTATTAGATAATTTAATTATGTATAAACATCGAATAATATACAAAACTAAACTAATATAAACAAACTATTTAACTTATTAGTTATAATACGTGTTTTAATAATGAAAATCAAATTAAAATGTCTATATTATAAAATATAAAAAAGTAAACCATAATTAAACATATGATACGTATAATATTAGCAATTTAATAAAGAGTGTTTTCCAAAATTCCATCATCATGATCATTTTGTGTAGAACAAATGATGTCATTGATGTGTTCATCAATATTATTTGTTAATCGTTCCATGGATGTTGGGATCTCACATAAATCAATATCTTTATCATGTTTGTCATCAGTGAAAAAATATTTTTTCCTTATAAAACAATATCTTAATGCATATAAGATTTATCAAGAACATATATTTTTTTATTTGTTTCCATGATAAATTTATCATTTTATTATTCCAATTAATTTAGATTAAATAATTTCATTCCAAATCCATTGTTTCAGAAATTATTTTAACCGATAAAACATTTATGCTTAAAGACTAGAACATGAAATTTAATCTAATCAACCTCTCATATTTCATCAATGACTCCAAAATATGAATTTGATGTTGTGATTTGGTTTTTGTCTTTGGAATTTGAAAAATTCATTGCTTATGTGAACACCAAAAAACTAATTTTCTTAATCACACTTCTGTTATCATGACCTTTCGTTTGAAACATATAGACATTAATGTCATACTCCTTAATATGAAATGTAATATATGGTTGAGAAACATATATGTTATTGAAGGTGTATAACTATATCTTCTATATTTTTTCACCAATCAATGATTCAAATTTCAATCCATGAATCCCCTTTACACCAATAATAAGTCGTTTATAGTAAGATGTAGGAATGTTAATTTGCTCCTTGTTAGAAAAATTACTTTAACAAAACTCTACAACCTCCTCCAAAATATACTTCTCAACATTGGATACTTCAGGTCGATATGGATTATTGACATAATCCATCAATAAAATCATATACCATTCAAAATGATACATAAAACATGGATATTAAGGTCCCTAAAGCATTATTTCACTCACCATATAAACCATTAAATGCACCGTAATGCAAAAAAAGATATAGGAAAATAAATTTCCAATTGGATAAGTATAGAAATAATTGTATTATTACCAAATCATTAATGAATTCAAATCAATCACCTTATTAAATATATTATTAAAAAATAACACATCTTCATGACAGTCATTCGGAAAATGGTGGGAAATATTCCATGCAATGAAACTAGTAGGATATGTTGCATCTTGATGATAATTTAATGAGATTTCATAACTATCAAATTAAGATATTATGATTATACAATTTTATTACATTTTAAGAATAACCATTTTCAATTTGACATTATGAATACATTGAAAAAATATAGTTTTCCCACAACATGATGAGGTATGTATAGTCGGGGGTAGGAATGTTCTCCATGCATCAAAAGTTAGTGACAACTCCAAAATTATTCCCATTGAGAGTAAATCAAATCTTGGATTCAACCCATTTTTAGTATTTCCTTTAATATCTAATGATTTTCCAATAACAATTTCACATATATTCTTATCCATGTTTTAGAAATCAATGTTATGTTTCACCACATTATATCTCCAATATGGTACCACAAAAAATTATTACCATTTTATCTAAAAATTTCTATCATTAATATATTTAAGTGTCTTTCTGAATGTTATAACAATGATCTTCACCATCTCAAAATACTGATTAGTGGATAAATGTTTTTAAGAAATATCAAATTTTTTTGAGCTTTTATAATCCTTTTTTAATATTATATAAGTGTGAAAAATATAAAAAAACATTGATGACCCATGTATACTATATTTCCTCCATGAAGTAGTTGACACTATGAAGTCAGGTGTTCACAAATTGGAAAATATTTATGCCATTTAACAATATATCTAGACAAATTCCCATTTTCATGGAAGTCGTTTATAGTGAACATAATAATTTCATACATTTGAAATATTCTATTTTATAAAAATAATACTCCCTTATACCTTCCTTCCATAATAGTTTCAAATCATGAATTAATGGTGAAACTAAAACATCAATATCATTTCAAGGATATTTTGATCCACATATCATTAAACTCAACCTGACATATATTTTCTTCTTTGAAATTTCATGAGATACGTTGTAAATTTCCAATAAAATAGGTCATGAACTATGTGTTAAATTAAGGCTTTGATATGGATTCATTCCATCAATGCAGAGTATATATATGAGATTTCTAACATCAATTAAAAATTTTGGAAACTGCTAATCAAATTTCTTCCACTATAGACAGTTTTGATGGATGAAGTATTTTTTGAACACATATCTACTCAACAACATGCCGTATTAACATTTTTCAATCATGTGAATTAGAAAATAAATGATTCAAAAGAGAAATTATTAGAAGATACCTAAATTCTTTAGTTGGGGTATCTTAAACATATAAATCAGCCTATGATTTTTATTTAAACTTATACAATGATATCTTGTAATTAAGACACTCTAACAGTAATTTTTATTAATTCTCATATAGCAGAAATTCATTCAATAAGACATGTATTTTCTTGTAACCCAATCCCATTGGGAATAATATTTTATTGGACTTATAATGTTAATCTGTAAGATCATTTTCTTTTGAAAAAATCCCTATCAAAATTTATAGTATCTCTATATTTTGTTTTTCACTCCATCCATGATTTGAATTCTGGTTTATCAATCAGAACACTATCGATAATACCATAAATTCTATACAACCCATGTATAATCATTTTTCAGCATGACCATATAATTTCTCAATTGTCGGTTGTTTCTCAGTTTATTCTACTTATGTATCATGAATAATTTCATCAAGTTTATCATATTAATCATCTTGTATAGAACCAACATCAATAGATCTATAATTCTACCCAGTTTCATCGTGACAAATCCAAGGGATGTACCTCAAATTGAAATCATGAAAAATTAAATAATATATTATCTCTCTAATTTTCAGCATATTTAAATTTAAACATTTCAAGCATGGACAAGAAATATGTCATGTAAGGAATAGTTCATTTAGAAATTCCAAAAAAATAATAGAGTCCTTCCTCATATTCGTCAAATATTTGAGGTTCAGTAACCCATCTTTGATTAATTATCTATAAAAAATATTTAAAAAAAATATTGTAATTGATAAAATATTTATAATAGAAATGAAATTGAAAAATATAGAAAACCATAAATGGAAACAATGGAAAGAAAATTAAAAATTTTCATGAGAAAAATAATTCAATCGAAAGGAATTAAAAAATTAATTCCTTTAAAAAATATATGATGTAATGAAATGAATATAACCTTATTAAATTATAAAAAAATATGTAAAATGATATATGTAAAACAACATCAATAAAATAATATATATAATGAGAACAACTAAATATTAGTTGATTATTTATGAAAAGAAAAATTTATTCTATATTTTAATTAACAAAATAATATAATCATAAATTTTCTCTTAGTTTAAAAAATATTAACTTTAAATAATATCATGAATTAATTAACACATTATAAAATTAGATATAAAATATACAACATCAAACCTGTGAGTCATGCACTGGGAATTCAAATTTAAAATGATCCAACAAGTTGTTGGCCTAAAAAATAGCTATTATGTTTTATTTTCAAATTATGTTACACTGTTACAATTTAATAAATCATCTGAGAAATCAAAAATGGGAATTATAATTTAAAATATAATTTTTATTACACTATGAACAACTTAATGGACAAACTATTATAATGAAACATTAACACCATCAGAATTAAAATGCTTCAGATCCCATACTAGGATCATAATTTTCATCGAGATTTTATTATAGTGAATTATCATGATTGATTAATAAAATTACAGCGGAAAAATATGGTAACTATTTTATAAGAACACAAAAATAAAACTATTGTTCTATTTTGTTCATAAAATATAATATCCATAAATAAATATTATATAGTTATGACACGTTGAATGTATGAACTCATTTATAAAACATTAATATTTAAAAAAATGATGCTCCATGAAATAACTAGTTCTATATCCAAACAAATTATTTTCATTCGATATTAAAATAAAACCACAATCATATTATTCAGAAATCATCAAAATCAAACCATCATCATGTGAAAAATCTATTATTATTACTAAAATGATCTTTCATGAAAAGGTTTATGAATTTTTACATGTATATAGTTGTAACATTGGAATAAATACACAAAAAGAGCAAAACATCTATCCGTAATTTAGTGTTTTCTGGACCAAAAATTGAATAATTATGGAAGCCACAACATGCAGCAAACACTAAACTGTACAACCCTCCAGTTATAACACTATGAAATTATCACCCAGTTACAGATAAAGAAATACATTAAATAAAATATATAAAAATTAGTATATCATTCTAAATAAATACTTCTTGACACCTACAAAAAAATAATAGGCACTTCAGGAACAACTAATTAACATAATCTGAAATATACTAAAATCATCAGGAAAGCTACTTGAAAATGAAAAGATCTATAATCTAATGCATAAAATAAATAAAAAATACCCTAATGTAGTAATATGGTAATCATATATTGAATAATACCTCATCGAACAATCTTTAGTTAGTGATTCGATGCAAAATAATGACTGAATAGAATGTAATGAAAATGTTTGTGGCATACTTGAGATGCATAACCTGAGGCTGATGAAAGAATATGGCTTTATTTTGATCATAAGGTGATATTTTGACCACCATATCAACGAATATATAATTTTAGTGGTTTAGTGAGAGAGAAACGATAGCTTCGTCATGATATCGGAGGCCCATGTAATGAAAACCTCGATTGAAACATTAATTTTTAAAAGGGGATTATGTCAATTTTACTATAACCAACGTGAAAAATGGATAGTTTTAGTTAATTAACCTTAGTTATAGAATAAAAAAAATATAAAAACATTCTTTTAAATATGTTATGTTATAGAACCCACTTGATATGGTAGAAAATACCAACGTTTTCATGTCATATTTCAAAAAAAAACTTAAAAACAATTCCTTAAAAACAATTTTTCTACTAGTGGGTGTCATCAGATGGTGATGGTGGTAGGGTTGATGATTTCACCCCCCCAGTTTTATCCTTTCTTTCATTTTACCTTATTTACCTGGTGATCTAAATTTCTTAGTTACAACCTCTATTCATGGTTGTGGTATTTATCTTGTGGTTTGTTTCTCTTATGTGTCGTTCAGATTAAGATCATCATGTTTTTGGGAATCTTGATGTGTGACCAACATTTTTTTGTTAGAGATGACTTTTGTTTTAGATGAGGATAAAGATGTCATGATAGTGGATGGTTTAAGTGTTTTCTAAATATATATTATGACGTTTTAATGTATTTTATTCTTGTCATATGTTTCTACGTATTTGATTTCTTTTCACGTAGTGGATGATCCAAAGGTAGGGTTTAGTGGTCATGGAAATGCTCAAATATCGTTGTTAAAGGCTTAGTTTTCTCCATAATATACTCTTCGTACAAATTACACCACTATCCCCCTTATTTTACTTTCTTGGTGTATTCAAAGGTGTCTTAGTTTGCGATGTTCAAGCGGTTGATGACATTCTATGATGAAACTCTAATGGTGTCTTTGTCTCTATCCATGGATCCCCATTGGTCTTGGTATTCATGTTTGTTGTGAAGCTACATTGTCTGGTTCTTTTCATGGTTATGATATCCAATGGGGTTATATTATGTAATTTATACTAGGCTAGAAAAAAATAGTCTAATGTGAAGAGATGAAGTTGATGGCGATGAGTTCGTGGTGGCACAGTAGAGACTACATAAGAGGAATTTAATTCAAATTCCATAATGGTAGCTGTGATTGGTGGTGTGGACTCACCCATGATGTGAAAAATTTAGATGTTATGTTTTAGGTAAAATGGATCAAAGAGTATTGAAATCAATGATGTCATGGCCCAAGGTTATTAGGTTTTGTTGGGGTTGACATGCTTTCTAAATTTGAACTGGGGTTTGGTTGATGATCATTTTGATTTTGAATCATAATTTTATAATATTGGGTTGTGGTTTTTGAATTTTGGGATATATGGTCACCACATAACCTTAACATGACTTTTAGAAAATAAAAAAAATTGAATTTGGAGGGGACTAGCATTGAACGACAACTGGAGGGATCTGAGGAATCTTCATACTTCTATTGGTCTTTCTAAAGTTCTCACCCATGGGTCTAAATAGTATATATGACTTTAGTGGGTTTTGATTGAATGATATAGTTTGTTTACACCCACATCGTCCCTTATATCCTCATATTATGTGTACTTATCATCCAAATACTCAGTCATGTATGAGTAACTCATATATGGTGGCATATGAATAATCAGAGAAGGGATATATTATGAGAATTATGTTAACAAAACTACAAATGAGTTATTCATCTAATGAGGGATCTGTTTCGTGGGGCAGTACCCATTATACAGATGTTTCATGACATATCTTGATCTAGAGTTTGATATAACTTTTTCTATTCTGTATTTACCTATTTTTGATGACTATTTATACTTCAATAAGGTAGATTTGTAATACCTTCATCTTTTTGAAATATTTTTTAGAATTAATTTAATATTTTTGATATTTTTAATTTCACCCAAATCATCAAATAGTTTTTTTTTATATTACATAACTATGTGTGGATTGTGTTATACCAAACACTATATTGAACAATAACTATACAAAACATAAATTTTAGCCTAATCTTCATGGATCACTGAGGATAACATAAATTACAGGAAAGACTGGATTTCCTGGATGGCTTTTGTAACATGCATGACCACGTTTTACCAAATAGTAATATATTATTAAATTTATTATTATTTAAAATAATAAATAGAACCTATCCAGTACTTTTTCTGTTACTAATATGATTAAATAACTTATGAAAATAAATGGTTCACTTTATTAGTTACAAATTAATAAGAAATGGATATAAGAACAAATTGAAGATAAAGAGAATGTTTTTATAAAAACTAATTTTATACTCACAGTGTAATTTTATCCTAATATATTAAATTAATAAAAATTGTTTAATTATATTAATGAAATATATATTTAATATATTCAATCATATATACTATTTACATTCATTAATTATGTTTGATTGGCATAAGATATGAACAAACCCAATATTACACATAAAACCTATATTTTTATAAAAGCAGTATTACCACCTTTTAAAAGAGAACTTATTTTAAATTTAAATTTTGGAACATTTAAAAAATTTATATGTTAAGATAAACTTAATTTCGGAAATTTATTCATAAAAATTTGGGTTGGGTGATTTTTTTGGTATTTTTATGTAGAGTGTAATTTTTTGAAGAATAGTGAAAAATACAAGTTTTTAATTCAAAATTGATTTTCCCTATAATTTATTTATAAGGTTAAATTATATTTATAATAGTTTTTAAATTATAATTATAAAAATTATAAATCAATTAATAAAATCTATTTCATATTGATCAATTTCCCTTTGAAATTATGAATTAAAACTTTTTAAAAATTTGAACGTTTCTTCTTTAAAAACAGCCATTGTTATCCCACATGTGGGATTGATTTCAAATTTATTTCTAAAACTTATGGAATGAAATTTGGGAAAAAGGATTCAATATTTTCAATAATGATTATTTATAATTTTTAGTAAGGTAAAATTAGTTTTAAGAAAAAAATTACTGAATGTAATTAAAATTAATTACAACGACTAAGAGGAAAATTAGCTAAACAAGGGACTAAACGTTAGGGAAAAAGGATTCAATATTTTCAATAATGATTATTTATAATTTTTAGTAAGGTAAAATTAGTTTTAATAAAAAAATTACTGAATGTAATTAAAATTAATTACAACGACTAAGAGGAAAATTAGCTAAACAAGGGACTAAATGTTAATATTAATGGGAAAATGACATAGCACTGGTGAAAAATACATTTTACATTCATATTTATACCCTATATTAACTTTTATATAGTGGTTCATTATTGGAGCCACCGAAAAAGGAAAAAACATGGATGGAATTTCCTTTTCTAAAATATACTAGGATGTCACTCCTCCTCCTCTATAAAAAAGAACCCACCCTTACCACTTATTAAGACCTCTAAATCCCTATGGATATACCCAAATCAGATAAAATAAGATAAAAAATACCACCCTTCATCCTATAAACCTATATTTGGGCATAAATACAACCTATGATTATCTTTGGTGCAATCCATGATAAATTACCCCTAGAAGAGACATTATCCTTCCTCAAACTCCTTTGTTTTATTTTTATTATACATTACATAAAATATTATTATTAAATTATTATATAATAACCACATTATCCTAAATATAAATATATTTTTTATTCTAATTGTTTAATCTAAACTTACAGTGACTTCCTTCTAATGGGTAACAAACTTACCGTTCTTGTATTCCGCGAACAACTGCCTCACCAAACGATGTTTCTTGTTTTTCCATTTCAAAATATCATGACTGTGAATTATTATGTAAATTATTTTTTATATGATATATATTTTAGATATTAAATATTTATTCTTCTTTAATTATTATATAACATGTACCTTCATGCTTTCCATTTTGTGCATATATGATAATTTTGTTTGGGGAAGTGTGGACTACCACCTCCTAAAAGTGATGTAATTTGTTCAAAATCTACATGGAATTCAATAAGTATGAGATTAGTGAAATTATATGATATATTTGACCTAATAAATATAATTTAATCACTTATATAAATTTATTTCATTTACTTTATTTCATTCAATATGATAACAAAACAGAAACATCATTCATGAATACATATGGCCCACCATCTCAATGATTGATGTATTCCATTTCATATTTCTATATTTTTTGGATTATTATAAATATATATATATAATGAATATATATGATATTTTTATCATGTTTTAAATTATTCAAATATGTAAATAATTATCTATTTAAGGGTATAAAAAATTAATATTCAGAAATATTGGAAAAACAACACGGATACTACCTTAAATATAATGTTAACATAGAATTGTTAATAAAATACTAATATGAGTCATAATAAAACCATATATGGTATTATATATAAGAATATTATTATATTGTATATTTTTATAAACTTATAATTATTATACTAGAGGCTTGAACTTGTAATAATAAATTTATGATAAAAGGAATGTGAATTTCATCTCACTTTTAATTTTTGTGACATACATCACATATTCTACACTTTCTTATTTTGTGTGGTGTACATAAAACCCTATTAAATTTTATATAATTAATTTCCTTTAATTAATGATATTAAAATATGAAATTAATGTTATTATTTGACGGGGATTATGATTCTAATGTTACTCAAGTAGTATGAGTTTTCTCGTATAACTTATATTTTCTGTGAGACCCAAGCCATGTTCGCCACCTATTTCTTATATGAAATGTTTTTACTAACCATGGATGTACTATATGATTTTTATAATTTAATCTATAGGTATTTAAATATCCTTTTTATTATATTTCTTTCATGGAGTTTATGTATCCAAATTTACCTAATGTGTAATGTAATTTTGTCTAAATTTTCCTTCTTTGAGGTAAACATCTTGTTAAGCCCCAATATTCTTTTATGAGGTTCATTTAATTATATTTTATGTGTTATATCATGATCTAAAATATTTTAACAAAATTTTTATCTTAATGTAGTCTCATTTTCATACATAGGCAGAGTAATTCATTGTTACCAAGTGACAAGAGTTTATTGAAACTATCTCATCGTTTATCAAAATTGATTATTATTATGATTCCATTGAAAAACATATTATAACCATATCTCCTTAAATCTCATAAATATTATTATAAAAAGGTAATTCGTGATATATTCATGTATTGGTACCATTTTACATCACTCTAGTACTAATATGATTGTTATAATGTTTTAAAGAAATCCTGACATTACCTATATATTTGGTCAAAAATCTGTGTTCTTTCAAAAATGTGTTTTCTACGTGTTTAAAAATATATTTTTCATTTAAACAATAATGTTAATGGACATTTTTACCGATGTTTTAACTTTTTAAAATTTTTTATCAATAAGTAATATTATTTTTTTCTGGTCTAGGAAATATTTTAAACTTTTAAGGTATAAAATGAATGTTCACCATGTACAGACTTACCCGTTATCATGATCATCATGTCCTTGAATCTTAATTTATGTATATAGATTCTTATTTTTAATGAATTTTTTTCTCAATATTCTTTATATTTATCTAATTTAATGTTGGTTTCAAAGAAAATGTTTTTCAAAAATTGTTTTATATTCAAAAAGTGCTTTTAATTATTTTTAATGCCTCCTTTATATGATTTAAAAATTTAATTTTCAATGAAACTTATTTCAATGATTTTTATATTTCTTTAAATGTTTTCATTAATTTTTTTTAAAAATGAAAATGTTTTTATGCTTATTTTATATGTTTTCATGGAAAATGTTTTCCAAATTTTTTTTAATATTCATTATAAGTTTTTCGGATTATTTTCATGTAAATGATTTTCAATTTTTTTTCTTTTAAAATGGTCAAAATATATTTTCCACAAGAATTTTTTAAAATTAAATTGAAAATATTTACTTAAAAAAAATAATTTTTGAATGGTTTTATAAAAATTATTTTCAAGGAATGTGTATATTCCTTAATAGATGTTTCATGTGATCTTTCAGAATCCTTCTCCATCTGAGATGATATAATTTGTTATAATTTTTAAATTATTGGGGACAATAGCCAAAAAACCATTCATATTATATCTTTAATGTTTTTTGTTTTGAAGTAATGAATTTAATGACAATATTTTATCTTCAATAGGTTATATTCTCTTTAAACATTTTTTTTCATGTGTTATTCTTTGAAGAAATGATTATGAGACCTATCTCTTTTCTATAAGTAATGATATGATGAAATTTTTATGATATTAATTTCATTTCTAAGGTTATGATATGATGTTTATGGAACCCTTCTAATTTATGTGTCATGATATGTTGCATGTTTTATTTTCTTATAGCACATGTATGATCAATTTTATTATTTGATAGTTGTGACCTACATATCTCTCCAATGATTTTGGTAATGAAAAATAGTATATGATCTAAAGGGTACCTATGTTGTAGCCTAATCCGAAAAACAATATGGTATATGGTTGTAGCCCAAGATGGAATATAAAAAGGTATACAAGTTATAGCCCAATCATATAAGTAAAGGGTATATGGGTTGTATCTGAAGCCCCAAAATAAGATGGTACACATGTTATAGCCTAAGCCCAAAAATAGAGGGTTCATGTGTGATTAGACTGATCCTGAATCAGGTACATAAGTTATTAGCCCAAGCCTAAGATGTTATGAGGATCTTCATATATTTATATAACATAATATTTTCTATATTTTTTTGTTTTCAAAAAATTCTATGTATTATGCTTATGATATTATCATATGTTCTATGTTCTTGATTATATTATGATTCATGTATTATGAACATCCCATATTTGTTCCATGTCTCATATATATGATCTTTGATATGTAGGGAATTATTTTAAAATGCTATGATCTGGTAATGCCCATATATTTCCTTTATTTACCCTTACTGATCATTAGAACTCACCACATTCTTATGTATAATTTTCCTAGGTTATGAACAATGAATTTAATGTAAAGTAATAAAGTGTAATATATTTAAGTGATATATTTAAAATATTCCTATAAAATATAAAAGGGAGTTAAATATTTCCAATGATAAAAAACTATTACGGTCCCTAGGCATGTAATTTTGTAATTTTCGAATTTTCATTTAAAATTATATAATATCCATTAAGAATGGGTTGATATAGTTGGTATCAAAGTAAATTTTTTGTCATCCTTTATTAACTAGGATGAGAAATATTTAGTGAAATATCTATGTATATTTCAAATGATATGTCGTGGGTGTGTCCATGGATAAGTATAAGGATTATATACTGTTTTATAAGATGTAAAATTATTTTTTGTAAAAGATAGAGTGAGTGGTTTCTGAAAAATACAACCCAGTTTATATAATAAAAGTAGATGTGGTTCTAGAAGATAAGTAACATGAAGTAACATATCTAAAAAGGTGTTTCAGGTATGATTCAAGCATAACATGGTATATGACAATAAGCCTTGTTACACACCAGGATTGACACTCCCAAAGTATATTCTTTGAGAATTCACAAATGATTTATGAACCATCATGAAGGATTTAAAAAAGATATTACTATAAATAACTTAGGATAAACCTAAGGTGTCATATATTAAAGGAGTATGTGTCATGATTTTGACATACTATAAGTGTTTTTTCATGATTATATAGTTTTCTTCTAGGATAAATGTTTCTCAAACAATGATTTCTAGTTTTAGTCAATGGATTGAACTAAAATGAATTGGATTAATGTAAAATTTATTGAAAAACTTGCTGATGAGAAGTAGAATGGGAGGATCACTGGAGTGAAGGACATTGTGGTCATGCCTAGCCAGTTTTAACAAAACATGATCTACAATGTGTACATTAATCAACACTCAGACTCACCAAGGAAGAGAAGTAAGGATTTCACATAACATTCAGGTAATACAGACCATGGTGGAAATAATATTCTGTTTAATTTATTTCAATAATGTGGAATAAATCACCAAAGTTAATGTATTGTAGAACAATAAGATGTTTTGACTATGGAATAGAATGAAACAACGAAAGTAACTACAAATAAAATATGGAGGGATCAGTTAACAAAATGGATGTGGATATTTGCTTCCCTATGAAATCATCAAAGGATAATTTATTTATTTGTGGAATTAATGGTAATTATAATGTTGATGTCTTAAGGGTAAATCACTCTATGAGAAACCAAAATATGGTATAAGAAATGGTTAGATTTATGGAAATGATGGGACTACAAATCAAATATTAATGTAAAGAGGTATTACGTAATAAAATTAGGTATCCTTCTTATGACATAAGTATTATGTGGAATAATTGAATGTTTTTGTGTTATGATTTAATATTTATGTTATATTAATTGTTAAATATATAAGTATTGTTAAATTTATGTTTTCTTCACTATTTATTTATAAGAATGTACAATTAATTGTTCATATTGGTATGAAAAGTTATTTAATTGAAAGGTGATGTCCATGTAAAAAACATGATGAATGTAAATATAAAAATTAATATGTTCCTTTAGGTAAGATAATGTTGGTTTGATAAAGATGTGTGGGAAGTGAATAAGTAATTTGGATGTTGCAATTTACCATAGAAAACAAATTGGTTTTGTTGAAAAAGTAGTTTTTCTATCATCGATGGATTTTAAAATATTTTAGGATTTAAGGAATATATCTAATAAACTTTTGAATAATGAAGCATTAACGTTTCACAAAAGTATTTATGGTAATTTAGGTTATAACCATGTTTCAAAATAATACATAATGAAGGTATAAACTTGTTTTTTATGTTATTAATAATATCTAATTTATGATATATTGGGGTTCAATGTAAATATGATTTCTTGACCTTATTTATAATGTTTTAGATTTTAATCAATCAGATGTTTTATATGGTTAATAATTTTTAAATAATTTAATTAAAACATTGGATGAAATTTGTGAGATTATTGTATTATCCCAACAGATGATGATTTATGAATTTTAGATGACCCATTCTAACCAAATTATGTTGACGGTAACTAATGATAGATGATATGTCTTAACATGGATCTCAAGATATGATAGTACTGAAGGAATGAAAACTTCTCCGACCTTTTTAGATAAATAGCTGAGGTGGAAATTGAAAAAGTCACGAAAAAGGGTGATATGTTATAGAGCGATTATATTTTCTCCTGAAAATGATTCATTCGTAAGAAAAAAGGATCATGAAACAATTTTTTTCCCTATTACCGTTTATTCCAATAATTCATATGGTCCCATACATCATCACAGATTTATGTCTTTATGATTGTTAACCTTCTCTTAAATATGTTCTTTATTAATCATTATCAGAATTTGATAGTTATATTTATCTTCCAAGTCCTTGATTTCACTTTCTGCCTATATTATCATACATATAAACATAGTTATATGTTACTTTCAGTAACTATTCTGTTTCAAACATTCCCCTTTTAGATGAAGTTTTAGCAATCATTTTGACAATTTTGGTTTCTATGAAAGGATATTTCAACTATTAAACATTTGATAACCTAGATTAATTTTGATGGTGGGATTATTTTAAAGGGGTGTATAATATACCACCCCTATATTTTGTGAAATATAAATATTTTTGAATTAATTTAATCTTTTAGATATTTTTCATTTCATGCAATAAAGAAAATAGTTGGTTATTAAAGAACTATGTTTTGTTCTTGTTATATGCACCAAAAATGTAATAATGAAATACATGGAAAATAAAATTTATCTTTATCAACAAGTAACTCTGATGTTATCTTACGTAACATGCAAGACTGGCCTTCCTCAATGGCTTGTGTAATACCCAATCCGAGTTTTACTAAACAATAATATATTATTAAAAATACTATTATTTAGTATAACAAGATATAACATAGATGTTTATTATCATGTTATTAATAGTATTATCATACTAATTAAAATAGATGGTTTAATTCCATAGATAGAAGTTAATTATAAATGTATATAAGAACCAATTAAAGATAAAGGGAATGTTTTTATAAAAACTACATTCATTATCCAAAAAAAATATATCCTAATAAATTAATATAATTACTATTTTTGAATTATATTAACGAAATATATATTATATATAATCAATAAAAATATTTTTTACATTTATTGAATAAATTTTATAGGAATTAGATAGGAAGAAACCAAATATTACACATAAATATCAATATTTATATAAAAGAAATATTACCTCCTTTTAATGGAGAACCTATTTTATATCTAAAAATTTTGAAATAAATGAATTTTGAAATAAAAAGAATCATTAATTTTTCAATCAAAAAAAAATTTGGACATGGTTAATTATTGGTAATTTTATGTGAAATATCTTTTTTTGATTAATAGGGAAAAATACTGAATTTTTATTCAAAAATGATTTTTTGTCTAAATTATTTATAATGTTAAATTATATTTAATTTTTTTAAAATATTATTATGTCAATTATACATAAATAATACAATTTATATCATTGGTATTAATTTCACTATTAAATTTAATATAAAAACATAGTATACATTTAAAAGGATTTAAATTAAAAACCTGTTTTATTATCCATCTTGAAGGATTAATTTTAAATTAATTTACGGCAATTATGTGTTTGGAATTTGGAAAAATGGATTCCATATTTAGAATTAGAATTATTAATAATTTATAATAAGGTCCACTTAGTGTTTAAAAAAATATTGGTGAATGTAATAAAAATTTATTTCAATGTTTAAGTGGAAAATTAGCTTAAAAATGGATTAATCCTTAATATAAAAGAAAAAATGACAATAAAAAATTCTCAAAAACACATTTTATGTTTATATTTAGACCCTATAATTCTTTTAATATAATTTTCTACATTATTTTATCCACATGACATGGGAAAAACAGGGATGGTATTCCCTATTATAAAATTTACAAGAATCCCACTCCTCATCCACCATAAAAATACAATCATCCATCCCCATTATACAATACAATAAATAAGTTTATATCACCCAAAGTCTACTAAATTAATCTACCAATATCCCTAACATCATTATAAAACCATTACTTTCGGTATAATTTCAACCAAGTAATCTCTTTTGTGTAAACCAAGAGGAGTTACCCAAAGAAGAGGTAACTTCCTCACTTAAGCTCCTTTGTTTTTTTCCAATCTACACCCACAAATTTATCTAAAGAAATTGTTATATAATAACCTCAGAATAATATGTATACTTATTTTTTTATTACTTGTTCTTTTCCAACATTTATATACACTTATATCTAATGTGTAACGAACATACCATTATTCTGTACGACAAACTACCGCCTCACAAATCAATGTTGTTTGTTTTTCATTTACCACCTCTCATGGTTGATAATAATGATTTAAAATATATTTTTATATGATATATATGATATTTATGATATATTTATTCATCTTTAATTTTTATGTGACATATAAATTCATTAATTCCTTTTTTTTGTAAATATGATAATTTTGTTTGTGGAAGTGTAGACTACCGCCTCCTCAAAGCGCCCTGATTCGTTCACAGTCTAGATGGATTATATTAAGGCTGGTATATTTAAATTATGTGATATAAATTACATAATAATTTTAATATAATGAAATTATATATATATGTATTAATTTATTTAATTTAATATGATAATAAAAGAGAAACAGCGTTCATGTGTACATACGACCTGTTATCTTTATGATTGGTGTATTACATTACATATTCCTATATTTTATATATTATTATAAGTAAATATTTAATGAATATCTGTTATATAGAAATATATATATCATTTTTTATCTTCTTTTGTTAGTAAATCACGATCAGTGTAAAGGTATAAATAATAACAGGCCAAAACATATATGAAAAAATAATGCTGATATTACCCAAAATATAACATTAACATAGAATTGTTAATAAATATGAAGTATAAGGTCATAATAAAATCATATATGGTAATATATATAATAATATAGTTCTTAGTTAGATTTATAACAAACTATATTTATTATATTACATGATTTAACTTGTATGAAGAAATTCAAGCCTTACAATAAGGGAATTCCATCTCACATTTTATTTCTGTGAGATACATGCCATATTCAACACTAACATATTTTTTTATTTATATAATAACATATTCAAATTTATATCAATAATATTGATTATTTAATTATATTCAAATATTTAATTAATGTTATTATTTCATGGGTATCATAATTATAGTGATACTCAATTTTTAATTGTTTTCTCCTCTCACTTTTATTTTCCAGGAGAAAGAAGCTTTGTTCAAAATATATTTATTATATATGGGATTTTTAATTAACATTTATGTATTATATTATTCTTATAGGAAAATTTTTTTTATTTACATATCTATTTTATGATATTTATTTCAGGGGTTTATGTTTCAAAAAATACCAAATCGGTAAGGTAATTTTTTCCCAGTTTTTCTTCGTTGAGGCACAGGTCAGGTCAAGAACCTAAATTCTTTTATGAAGTCTATATATTATCATTTGATACATTATATAATTAAACTAATTATATTAATAATATTTTAATCACAATTTAATTTCATTTTATTACATGGGGAATATAAATCAATGATACAAAGTGGTAATATTTGTTTGAAACAATCTCATCATTTAACAAAATTGTTTATGAATATGCTTCTATTGATGGAATACTATTATCAATATATAAATAACTATAATTAATGTTTTTCTCATATGGTTATTGATGATATATTCATGTATTGGTTCTATTTTCCACTCTTTGGTACATAAGACTATTAATAAATTGTTTTTAAGAAAGTATGACTTTACATCTCTCTTTAGTTAGAAATATATGTTTATTTAAAATAATGACTTCTAAATGTTTTTTAAATATGTTTTTCAATTATCCAATGATTTATAGAAGAAACATTTACCCATGTTTTATCTTCATAAAATTTTTTTTAAAAAATAATCTTCTAGTTGTTTTCCGGACAATGCTCATTTCTAAAATTTTAAGGTGAAAAAAGAATGTTCAGAATGTAAAAAAACCCACAGTCATTAAAATAATTTCTTTGATAATTTCTTTATAATTTTTTTACATTATTTTTAAATAAAATTATTTCATAATATTATGTCAATTTTTTTGATTTTGAATTTGGTTTCAAATAAAATGTTTTCCCAAAAAAATTATGTTCATAATGTGTTTTGAATGATTTTGAAATATGACATTATATGTTTTGAAAATGTTGTATTCAAAGAAAATTATTTCAATTATTTCATGTTTTAATTATTGGTTTTCTAATCATTTTCAATGAAAAATTATTTTAGAAGGTTTTAAAAATTATTTAATAGTTTTCATTGAAAAAGGGTTTCAAGATGTTTTTAGTCTTCTATTTTATGTTTTCAAGGTTATTTTAAAGGAAATTTATTTTCAAAATGTTTTATGTTTTAAAAACCATAAAATATATTTTTCTCAAGAAATATTTTCAATTAAATGGTAAACAATTATTTACATGAATATTATATGGAAATGGTTTTATAAAAAAAATCAATGAAATGATATTTTACTAAAGAGATGTTTCATGTGATATTTCAAAATTCTTCTCCATATAAGATGGCATAATTTAATATAGTTTATGGATTAATGGATATATAATCTAAGAAAACCCTTAATATTCCTTCATCAATGGTTTATTATTTTCTTGAATGATTTTTATGACTCCTCCTTTTTAATTGGTTATTTTCTCCTGAAGACTACTTATTTTCACTAGTTATGCATTGATGAAATGATAATGAGACCTCTGTATTTTAAATTTTAAATGATTTTATGATATTTTTATTATAACCATTTAATTTGATGGGTTATGGTAAGATGTTTTTGATACCAATCTCATTTTATGGGTCAAGATATGATGCAAAGTTTATTATCTTCTCAAATTTTTATGCATGAATTTATTATTTCCATGGTGGGAACTACATATCTCTACAATGAATTGGGTAATGATAAATGATATATGATCTCAAAGGGAACACAGGTTGCAGCACAAGTCGGAAAACAAGAATATAACTTTGTTGTATCCCTATCTTGAAAATAGGTTGGTACATTGGTTATAGCCCAAGATTGAAATTAAGAGGGTATTTGGGTTATAGGTCCTGCCCTAAAATAAGAGGGTAAATAAGTTTTAGACCTTGCCTAATTATAAGAGGGTACATGGGTTTTTATACCAATACTATGGAAGGTACATGAGCTATTATGCCAAGATGAACATGTTATGAAGGTCATGGTCGTCAGCCTGGACATATGATTTTATTTGATTATGTGCTTGTCAAAAATTAAATGTTTTATTCCTGTGATATGATCACACGGTTCAAGTTGTTGATTATATAAGGAGTCAGGTATTATGAACATCCAATATATATGTCATTTATCATTTATATGACTTTGATATGCAGGGTATTATCTTTAAATGTTATGGTCAAGTCCTCATACCCATATATTAATGTCATGTCGATTTATTTCTTTTATTTACCCTTTTTGGGCATTCAATCTGACCCCATATTTTTGTTTACTTTCACCATATTATGAATAAAGGTTTTATGTAGGAGTACTGAAAGGTAAGATATTTAAGGTATATTTTAATGACCTTTCAACAAACTATAATAATGTGTTTCATGTTTACAAATACACTGAACTATTATGGTCCTCATACATTCACATTTGTAATGTGAAGGATATTAATCTATAATGATGTAATATCAATGTATTCTAAGCCTGGGACTTTATAGCTAGTATCGATGTAATTTTTTCTTCAACCATTTTAAGTTATGATGATAAAAAATTAGTGATATCCCAAGTTATACTTCTAAGGATATATATATGGAAAAATTAAAGTTTTAGAAATTTCCATGGAATTTTCGTAGAGGATATAGTGAGTGGTTTCAATAAATATATCACTATTTTATTACAAAATGTGGATATTGTCTTGGAACATATCTACATAGGAGTAACCATCCTAAAAAGTTGTATTAGGTCAGACTAAAGCATAACATAGTACATGACAACATGCCTTACTTCCACCTGGTTTAACACTCACGGGGGATATTCTTTGAGAATACGAACACACTTTAAAAATCATCATGAATGATTTAAATAAAATATTACTATAAATAAACTAGTTTAAACCTAAGGTGTCATAGATTAAATGAGTTTGTGTCATTATTATAACATCCTATAAGTAATTTTTCATGATTATGAGGTTTTCTTCGATGATAAATGTTTCTCAGACGATAATATCAGGTTTTGATCATGCCTAATCATATTTCAAGGAACAAGATTAACAATTTCTCCCATAACCAACTCTCAGACTCAATGAGGAATAGAATGAATTCTTTTCCAAAGACTTCTGGTAATGAATTCAATGGATGAAATAATATTCAGTATCCTTTTTTTAAAAAATGTGGAAAGAATCGCCTAAGATAATATATTATAGTAATAAAAAGATGTTTTAACTATGTAAAAGAAGGAAAAAAAGTAAGTAACAGTAAAGGAAAAATTATCGGTTTATGTATTGAAATGTATGGGAATATTGGAATACCAATGGAATCATCGATGGTTAAATTCATTATGTTTGGAATGAGCTGTCATTATGAATATAGATGTCCTAAGTGGAAATCTCTCTAAGCGAATCAGAAAGGTGGTACAAGTAATGTTTATAATGTTTATGATGATGAGACTATATATATAATGTGAAAGGAAATAGGTATTAAGTAATTTGATTACATAAGGTTCTTTTACCTTATGGATGAAGGGGAATATTCACCGTTTTTATGTATTTGGATTCCTGAAGTATGTTATATGATTGGTGAAATATATAATGATTGTTAAGTATATTTTTCTTCTAGGAATTTATAAGAATACCTTTAATGGTTTCGATGTACTAGAAAAGTAATTTAATTGGTATATGATTTCAATGGAAATCACATTATTATGGGAAATATAACCCTTAATATGTTCTTCATGTTATGATAATGTGGTTTGGATATTGATGTGTTTTATAGGAATAAGTAAATTAGAAGGTACTTTCTACCTTAAAACTGATAATGGATTTTTTTTGAAAAAGTAGTTGTGCTATCATGGATGGAGTTTAAAAAATTTATTAAGGAATATATCAAATAAACAATGGAACATGTATGAATTAATATTTTATAAAATCATAATGGTAATTTCGGTTATTACCAAGTATCAAAAAAATACATGATGAAGGTATTAACATTTTTTGCATGTGATGAATAAGTACTACTTTATGATATAAAGGGGATCAATGTTATACTGATTTTTTTTATTTCAAATATGTTATATTTTCATATTTTTTAAGGGTGATATGATTTCCTATTTATGGAATGTTTATGTTAAGTGTAAAATAACGTTTGTGAGATTGATGTATTGTGTCACCACATGAAGATTTTTTATTTTTGGATAACCTATTCTAACAACTTTGTGTTCATAGTAACTGATGAAATATGAGATGTATTATCATGTATCTCAATATATGATAGTGTTTCATGGATGAAAATTTCACATTAGTTTTTGGATAAATAGGTGAGGTGTAAATTCATCAATACACAAAAAGGGTGAGATTGTACAAAGTAAAGTAAGTATATATTCTCATGAAAATTATTGAACCTTGTAAAAAATTGAAATTAAAACAAAAAAACATATCGTATTACATTCATTTTTGAGGAAATAGATATCCCCTTAGATCATCGCTATTTATGGATTTGTGATTGTATAATTTTTTCTTGATTTATTCTCTATTACTCTATTTGAGAACATGATCATTATATATATCATCAATTGTAAAGACACAAACTATTATTAATGAAAACTCATCTTGATCTAATTAAAGGTATTATTATGTAAAATGGTTTTATGCACTTATTTAGTTTTATGATTTTTTATTTATAAATACCATTAATAATGGTTAATGTTGCTAATATAGCTGTTGAATAGTGATCATATGATTAGTACACATATAGGGCTTTAAAAAATCCAATTTACTCAAACAAAGGAAGAGATATCCTCATGTAGTATACTTTCTCAACATGAAGTCCATTTGTCAAAGATCGAAAAAGAGGTGGAGTCATTGGTATTCCCTCATGACCTATACCAAGTCGAGATTCATCAGGTTATGCTCGAACAGAACCACCTATGAGAGAAGTGGATGTTGATAGAGATTACCACCCAAGGGAAGTTATCTAAGACACCCCAAGATTCTATCACCATCACACAACATACCCTTATGTCTTATGCGGGTGTTATAAGGGGTTATATAATATGACCTTAACATTATTACTACATGATTTATTTTTTTATATAATAAATAATATAACTTAATTTATTATTGTTACTTTGTAAATAGTTTGTAAAGCACAAAAATTATTTTATGTTAATATTCAATTAATAAATATATTTTGTTTAATTAATGTATTTTTTAATTAAATAATAATTGAATAAAATCTTAACACAAAATTAATTTTTATGAAATATAAATGACCGTATAATTTTTATGAATACAATTGTGATTTTTATTAAGGTTTCAAAGTTGTTTTGTCAAAACCCATGAATTCTAAATATATGTATGTTTTTATTTTAAAAGTAAAAATTCACATATTTAGAAAATTATATAGATAAAATAAATATTATTTTTGTAATGAAGATGTCAAAATTATCCAATGGTGAATTTTTCGTAATTTTCTAAGATAGTAGATTTTTTTGGAAAAAAATTAATTAACTGTTTAAATATATAATGGGTTTTATGACTTCATAATGACCCAATTGTGATGTAATTAAATAATATAAATATTATTTTCGTTCTATATTTTTTTAACTTTAAAATAATTTTATTTTAGATTTTTTTGATTTATTTTACAAAACCTTACTCGACCATTAAAGACTTATAATACATTTTAAATTTTAAATTGATTTCCTTAAGAGTGTGACTGACCTCCACATAAGCAAGCCTATTTTAAAAAGTTAGGCCATTGGAATATTATATAAATTTTTTCCACTCCCCTTTGTAAAAAAAACCATAGACAAAAACCATGGGATGGTTTGTGGTTTCGATTAGTTTAATGTGTGGTGTCCAAAACATAAATAATAAAGACTTCCCTCCCTTTTTCGGTATAATACCATGCAATATCCCACTTCATATTCACTCAAAGCCTTTGGGGATCGAAACACCTCTTACCTACTCTCTATATAATCTTCCCTAGGCATCCCAAGATCCCTTGATTCCTCTTTCAATCCACTTCTAAGCCTTTGGGATCACACTTCCAACTACGGGATTTATTCCTTTCTCATTTTTTCCAAGTTTCATTATTTTGTGAAACCATATTAATTTAAATAAAAAATGTTAGGGTATGATTTCCCACATCCTCCATTCATCCCTTATTATGTTCTAATAGCTATAGACCCATTTCTCTCTAATTAATGCCTCATATGTACTTTTTTTACCATGCTGAAATTCTCTAAGGAATTTCTCTCTTCCAATTTATATTCATGAAATTCCTTTGTAACATGAATCTAAATTCCATTAAATATGTTGGTAAATTCATCTAGATGATCTACGTACATTCCATTTCTTGTAAATGTGATGAGATAACCCTTTCTCGTTCATCAACCATTTTTATTAATTCTTATGTCACGACGTTATGTTGATGAAATTGCACTGAGATTTTCCAAGACAAAGTCATTGTGTAGTAAATACCATGAAAATTTCAATATCAAGGGTATTCACCTTTATGAACCAATACATTTTGATTTTATAGTTTAATTTAAGAATTACACATTTCGTTATCATGGAATAAATGAAAATGATTAATTAATCTATGTTATATGAAACTTGTGGAACACTTAGGCATAAAATGAAATGATTTAGAAGGGTGTTCCCGGATAGCGCTCCAATGCATTAGGTAATATTTAGTATCATGATAAGTCAAGTTCAATGAGGATTTACCCCTTATAATTCAAGTTAAATGAGTCTTTACTCATGCTCCATGGGCAATGATCCTTGTCTCATGCTAATTTCATGTTAGATGATGTAGACACATTTCTATGTTATGATAATCATGATATATCATGCCTTTATGTCCATGTTTCTCTTATAATATATTAATATTCCTATTTCCTAAAATGTACTATATTCTTCATGTTAATCCTTGGTTAATCCCTTAATGGTATTAAGAACTCACTCTTTTCTTATGAATGTCATCTGGTTATCCTATGCACTGCTATGTACGAATGAATGTGTGTGGTCATGTAAAAGATGTTTTCAATAAAGACTTGTGTTTCATGTTTTAAGTTGTTATGTAATGTTAATAATCCCAAAATACACTTGAACACTCAAAATTATAAGTTTTAACAAGTGAATATTTTATGTAATAAATTATGTTTAAGTGTGCATTTGAGAGAAGGGTTGTCATAGTTGGTGTTGGAGGATAGATTTAGTTATTTTTTGCATTAGGATTAGAAACCCTATTGAAAGTGTTAAAAATAACACTAATTATAATAAAAACATACTTAAATTTTGGTGAGTATGGATTAAGTGGGTTATCTTGAAAATAAATCCATGTCTGGATACGAGTAGGTATACGTGGCTCTAGCACAGATGTATCTAGGGGTAAAACCTCAAAACATGGCATTGAGATATACTCAAACGGGAACTGGTGCATGGAAATGAGCTTTGCTAAACCCTTGGTTACGACACCCTCAGGGGATATTCTTTGGTAAATTTACTATCTTAGTATGAACCATTGTTAAGGGAATTAAAAAATTCTCCTATGAATATATATTTTGACGTAGATCAGGGATATCATAGATTGAAGCCTATAAATTCATTAATTATGTAAATAAAAGCAATTTATACGTAAACCATTTTTTCATTACGATAAACCTTTATTTTTTTGCCCATGCAATTTTTTCAGCTAATGGTCGGTAATTGGATGAATTGGGCTAACAACCGATCTGATGATCAATGTGATGAGTGTTCTAATGAGATTCCCAATCCGGTGGGAGTGAGAATTGAAATATTTGTCAAAATACTCATTCATTTAAATCATTATTTTTATAGAAACATGGTTCTAGAAGAACATTCAATCCCACATAGAATGAAAAAGTCGCAATCGAGAGATTCATGAGAAAAAGGCCTCCAACTTTTAATAGAACATCTGTACCCACAATTGCTAAGAAATGGATCAACTCCATTGAAACGATATTCTCGATACTTCAATGCTCTGAACAAGAGAATTTTCTTCCTATTTATTATCGTATTGATGGTAAAGTCAATCAATGGTGGACATTGATCAAGAATATGAAGCCTGAAGAGGATATCGAGCCATTGAAATTGAAAGATTTCTAGAAAAATGTGTTTTGAAAAATATTTTCCTTCACCATCGGAATTAAGATAGAAAGGGACTTACATTCCCTCTTGAAAACTGATGACAAATCCATCTGAGTGTATGAGGAAATCCTCACAAGTCATGCATGATATGCATCCAGATTTGCTGTAACACTCATATACAAGGTTGACTGCTTCTTTGGTGGGCTAAAACCTAGCCTACAGAAAGCCCTATTGATCCTTGTCTTTGAGAGCAATGAATAAATTGTATGATGTGCCCTCAAGGTCTAAATAGTGATCGGTGAGTCTCAAGAGTATCATGGGGATAATAAGAATAAGTTATCCTTTAATTCTGGAGGTCTGATGGATAAATCCTATGGTGCTAAGAAAATATAGCACCCCACTTGCTAAAGGTGTTGAAAGAAGCACCCCAAAACATTTTCTGAAAGGGGTGAGGAAATGATTTAGGGGTAGTAGTGAAGGGAACCAGGCCATTAATTGTCGTCAAGAAAAACCCAAAGCTATGATAAAGGAGAGAATCACTCCATTCGACCCTCAACACATTGTTTATTTCATTAACTAAAAAAAGTAGGGCACATTTCAAACAAGTTCCCTATTCTAAGGGTTTTTTGAGGCAACAAAAAACCTCGAAGGTAGTAAGGCCGAGCTTTTTCTATCAAAACCATTGAAGTGAACCCCGACAACAATGTAGTTAAAAGAATTCTAGTTATTCATTAAATAATACTGAACATACTTTTTGATTCTGGTTCTATCAATGGTATATATCCTGAATGTTTAGTAGAACCATTCTAACACCACCACAAATCATTGAAGTAAAGATGTTGGTGTGTACGGAAAATGGTGCAATCTTTGGAAACCATGAATATAACTCCTACCCTGAAAAATATGTTTATTGAACTTCCCTATGAACCTCATCATACATCCTTTCGTGGAATTTGATGCAATTTTTAGCATGGATTGGCTTTTCTTATATTGAGCCAACATAAATTTTCGTGAGAGGGAAATAAATCTTCATTTGGCGAATCGACCCCTGATTCTGTACAAGTGCAAGAAGAAGGATGAATCTTCTTTAGAACCATCGTCTAATGAATTGATATTACTACCCTATGAGAATAAATATCTGGCTAAAATTATTGAGTATATGGAAGAAACCATCCATGAAGACATTCATATTGTGAGGTAATTTGATGATGTGTTTCTTGAGGAATTTCCTGGTATTCCTCCTTGAAGAGATGTTGAATTATCAATTAATATAATACCTTGGGAGTTTCTAATATCAATCACTCTGTATATAATTGATGTTGTGAAGATTGAGGAGTAGAAGAAAAAACTACAGTAGGATCTGGATAAAGGGTTTATACAACCAAATGCTTGACCATGGGGTGCACCGGTCTTATTCGTCAAGAACAAAGATGGGTCAATGCGCCTTTGCATCGATTATTGTGAGTTCAAAAAAATCACAATAAAAACAAGTATCCTCTACCCTGAATTGATAACATGTTTGAACAGATAAGTGGAGAACAATACATCTCGAACATGGAGTAGCGGTTGGGTTATAACCAAGTAATTGTGAAGATGGAGGATATCCCCAATACTACTTTTCATACAGTGTACGAGCACTATGAATTCATAGTAATGCCTTTCAAACTCAATAATTCTCCAACGATATTCATGTACGTGATTAATAGATTCATTAGAGATTAACTCAACAAATTTTATGTAGACTTTACAGACGATATTCTAATATTCTCCAAAACCAAGGAGGAGCATGAGGAGCATCTAATCACTGTAATAGAGAACATTCAAAAGGATAAGCTCTATGAAAAGTAAATAAAAGGTGAGTATTGGTTGAAGGAGGTCTCATTCATAATTCATATCATCACAATAAATGGGATATCTATGGATCCCTCGAAGAAAAATAAAATTAATGGATTACCAATGCCATCATCAGTAACAGATATCCACAACTTCCTGTGGTTAGCTGGATATTATCACCGATTTGTGAGAAATTTCTCACAATTGTCCAACCAATTTACCAATATAACTATAAAGGGAGTAAAGTTTTATTGGAGTGATGAATTCAAATATAACTTCAAGGAGTGGAAACAGAGTCTTGTCACTACACCTGTGCTCACACTACCCACAAGTAGAGAACTTTTTGTGATATTTAGTGATGCTTCAAAGAAGGGCATGGGGTGTGTGTTGATTAAAATGAATAATTCATTGCCTATTCTTTAAGTAAATTGAATGTTCATGAGAATAATATCCAACACATGATCTGGAGTTGGATGTAGTAATATTTGATTTGAAAATTTGGTTGAATTACTTCTTTGGGGAGAAGTGTTAAATATTCAGGGATCATAAAAGCCTCAAGTATATATTCACACAGAAAAAGTCTAACATGCACCAACAATGATGGTTAGAGCTGATCAATGACTATGAATGCACAATCCATTACCACCCTAGGAAGGAAAACATGGTGCAGGATGCTCTAAGTAGAAATGAACCAGTGATTCTATCATTGATAAGAATTTATAAGAATCCAATCTTATTATATATGATCAAGATGGACAAGTGAATAATATGAAAGGGAACATCATCAATACATTCATAAATGATTGTTTAACTGTCTCTTTTGGAAAGCATAAAGGTTGCTCAAAAATACAATGTGGGAATTAAGAAGAATGTGTAAACTATCATAAAAGGAAAATCCTCAATGTTTATGTTAATGAAGATGAAATTTTGATATTTGGGTCAAGACAATGTGTTCCATCAAATCCTGAGTTAAAGAAATAACTTTTGGATGATGCACGTAGTTCAAATTTCTCCATTCACCAAGGAAAAAAAGATATATCGCGATCTTTGAGAGAATAATTGATGGGATAAAATGAATAAGGTGATCACTATGTATATATCACAATGCCTAGTATGTCATCAAGAAAAGGCTAAGAGGTAGAATTATAAGGTGATTATTCAACCATTACCCATACCTGCATGGAAATAGGAAAAAATAACCTTGGACATTGTCACCAGACATCCAAATAAATCAAAAGAAAACAGTGCTATCTTGGTTGTTGTGGACTATTATACAAATACATCACACTTTATTGAAATTCAAGAGGATTTCTCATTGGATCAACTGGAAATAATATATATCATAGAAGTGGTAAGGCAAAATGGGGTACCACTATCTAATATATCTAATCAAGATCCAATATTTACCTCAATGTTCTGGAAGAGTCTTCAACATGCTCTAAATACATTGCTGAATTTCAGTACGACTTATCATCCTAAAACTGAACGCCAATCTGAGCAGACTATCCAAAAATTCAAAGACATCTTGAGAGAATTCTCAATGGACTTCAAAAGAGGATGGGATCAACATGTTCCTCTTTTTGAGTTCTCTTCCAATAATAGTTTTCACTGAATTATCCAAATGGATCCTTATGAAGCCCTTTATGGGAAGAGGTGCAGAACATCGACATGTTTGGATGAAGATTGGGATAAAAAACTCCTAGGTCCAGAAATGGTCGAATAAACGGTGGAGAAGGTTAAGACCATATATCAGCACATTAATGCTTCTCAGAGTCCACAAAATATCTATGCTGAAAATCATCAATGAGAACTAGAGTTTGATGTCAGAGACATGGTATTACTCCTCATATCACCATTGAAGAGAGTTATGAGATTTAGGAAGAAGAGAAAGCTTAGTCTATGGTACATCAGACTTTATGATATACTTGATCACATTGGAGCCATGGGCTATTAACCAACACTCCCACAAATCCTATCTCAACTATGTGATTTATTCCATGTATTATTCTTGAGGAAGTACGTACCTTATCCATCGCATGTGCTCAATCCAGAAATGGTACCATTGGAGAATGACCTCTCTTATGAAGGAAAGATGGTGAAGATCTTAGATCATAGTGAAAAAGTTATTTGAATTAATACAACGCCCCTCATCTAGGTATTGTGGAAAAACAACAAGTTTGAAGAAGAAACATGAGAATATAAGGATTTGATGAAGCAGAGTTACCGAAATCTGTTTTAGTGTGGGAAAAGTAAATTTCAAAGATGAGATTTCTTAAGTGGGGATGACTGTAATGACCCAAACTTTTATTAATGAAAATTCCTCTTGATCTAATTAAATGTATTATTATGTAAAATGGTTATATGAAATTCTTTGGTTTTAGGATTTTGGATTTCAAAATACTATTATGAATTGTTACTATTTCTAATATATACATTGAACAATAATAACCTGATTAGTTTAAATATAGGGCTTTAACAAATCCAATTTACACAGAAAAAGGAAGAGATTGCCTCATCTAATAGAGTTACTATCTACGAAACCCATTTGTAAGATCTCAAAAAGGAGGTGGATTCATTAGGATTCAGTCTTGAACAATACCAAGCTGAGCATAAACTCATTATTATCAAAAGGAACTACCTACGAGAGAGTTGATGGAGATTACCACCTGACCGATGTTATCCCAACCACCCCAATAGTCTATCACCATCGCACACCGCACCCTTTGGTCTTATGCGGGTGTTATAAGGGGTTATATTACAAGACACTTGCACTATGATTACGAGAATTGTTTTATAGAATTAATTATATACATTCATTTTATTATTATTACTTTTTAAATAGTTTTTAATGCACAAATAGTATTTTATTCAATATTTAATTAGGAAATATATTTTGATGAATTAATGGACATATTAAATAAATAATAATTTAATAATATACTATCACTAAATTAATTTTATTAAATATAAATGATCTTATAATTTTTATGAATACAATTGTGATTTTTATTAAGCTTTGGAAGCTGTTTTAGTCAAATCCCATGAATTTTCGATAAATGACATTTTTTATTTTAAAAATAAAAACTCACATATTTTGAAAATTATTTAGATAAAATGAATATTAGTTTTTGTAATCTGTACATCGAAATTATCTAACAGTGAATATTTCACAATGTTCTGAGACAATCTAATTTATGGGTAAAAAAATAAATACCATTTAAATATATAATGTGTTTTTATTACATCATAATTGCCCAATAATGATGTAATAAAATACTATGATCAATATGTTCAACCAATATATGTTTTTAATTTAAAATAATTTTATTTTTGATTTGTTTTATTTATTTTACAAAGCTTTAGTGGACATATCAAGACTTATAAAACATTTTAACTTTTTTAATTGATTTTCTTGAGAGTGTGACTCACCTCCACATAAGAGAGCCTAATATTTAAAGAATTTAGGCCATTTTCCTAATTAAATAATGTCTTCCAATCATATTTTGAATGAATCATGGGTTGGATTTTTGTTTTTATTCGTTTAATGTATGGTTTCAAAAACCAAAATAAAAAATAATTCCCTCTGTTTTCCAATATAACCCCACCCAGGATCCCACTTTCTCTTCACTCAAAGATTTTGGAGCTCGACCAACCTTTTTCCTACTCTCTCGATAATCCTCCAAAGGCACCCCAAAATCCCTATATCCTATCTCAAGAATCACCAAAGCCATTGGGATCACACTTCCATGTAAGGGATTTGTTCCTTTCTCATTTTTTTCTAAATGTTATTATCTTTTTATACACTTTTAATTTCAATAAAAAATGTTTTGGTATGATTTCACACATCCCCCATACTTCACTTATTATGTTTGAATGATGAGATAACCATTTAACTCTCATTAATGTCTCTAAGGTACACCTTTTACCATACCGAAATTATTTAATGGGGTTTTCTCTTCTCATTTACATTCAATCAATTATTTTGTAATATAAATGAAAAATACATTACATATTTTGGGTCATGTATCTATATGACACCATTACTGTAAATTTCACATAAATATTAGGAAATACCCATTTCTCTCTCATAAAACATTTTTTTTGAGTTCTTATGTCATGCTGTTATGTTGCTGAAATTTCACCATGATTTTCCAAGCTAAAGTCACTGTGTATTGAATACCATGCCAATTTCTCTATCAAAGGTATTCCCCTTTATGCATATTTACTTATTGATTTTATAGTTTCATGCATGAATTACACAATCCGTTATCATTGAATAAATTGAAAATGTTTAATGAATCCATGTTATATGATCCATGTTGTACTCTTATGCATGGAAGGAAATGATTAAGAAGGGTGCACCTAGATAACACTCTAATCCATTGGTTAAATATTAGTATCTTGATACATCAACTACAATGAGGATTTACGCATTCTAATTCAAGTGAAATGAGTGTATACTCATGTTCCATGTGCAATGATCCGCGTCTCGTGCTAATACCATGTTAAATGTTGTTTCCCCATTTCCAGGTTATGATAATCATGATATATCATGACTTTATGTCCATATTTCTCTTATGCTCCATTGATATTCCTATAGCCTAAGATTTAATTTATTATAAATGTGATTCATTTTTCATTTCCTTAATGGGAATAATAAATCTCCCATTTCTTATGCATGTCCTCTAGTTATCCCATGCAGTGATAAGTACGAAGGGATGTTTCCGGTCATGTAAAAGAAGTTTTCAATAATGACATGTGTTTCATGTTTTAAGATTTTATGTAATAATCCTAATCCCCAAAGACACTATCCCTATTGATCTTCTTTGTTGTTAATAGTGACTATTTAATGTAATAAATTATGTTTATGTATGATTTATAGAGTTGGGATGTCATATCCATGTTCATGTTTTCAAGTCCCACATATGTTCTCCTATGTGGAAAACTATTTATAAGTTACATCGGGTAACATTTATGTTACTAAATTACTCTTTCTAAAGGATGCTTTATTATTAATTTTTATGATGCGGGTTTATATAAATGGTATATTCATGTATTAATCCATTGATGACCCAGATGAATTTCATGGGAGAAATTCATTTTATTGGGGTTATAATGTAACACCCTGATATTTTTTGAAATATATTTTTTAATTAATTTTATTTTATTGATATTTTTCAATTCATGCAAAACTAAAAATTTTTTTTATATTAAATCACTAAATTTTTATTGTGTTATATGAAACACCTAGTTAACCATGCAGTACATGCAACATAATGATTAGCTTACTCAACACCGAACACCGAGGTTTTCGTACATTACACGCAAGACTTACTTTCCTTGATGACTTTCATAACATGCAAGACTGTGTTTTATTGAATAATAATATATTACTAGAAATATTATTATTTACTATAGTAATATATAATCCATAAATTATATTTGAAGTTGTGAATTATATCAACTAACTTTTGAAAATAAATTTTTGAATTAATTAGTTAAAAGTTAATTATAAATGGACATAATAATGAATAGAATTTAAATGAAGTGTTTTCATAAAAAATAATTTTATGCTCACAAAATAATTTTATCATAATAAATTAAATTAATTAATATTGTTGAATTATATTAATGAAATATATTTTTTATATATTCAATACAATATTTTGTTAGAATCATCAAATATATTTAATAAGTATAAAATAATAACAAACTCAATATTTTACATAAGAACGTATATTTATATAAAATATGTATTACATCCTTTAATTAGAGAAAAAATTTCGAATAGAAATTTGGAAAATTTTATAAATTTTATATGTAATAATAAATTACATTTTTCAAATAAAAATATAAAAATTAGGTTAGGGTAAATGTTTGGTAATTTTTTGTGAGGTTTCATTTTTTGATGAATAATGTGAAATAATGAATTTTAAATAATAAATGATTTTTCGTCTCATTTATTTGTTATGATAAATTATATTTATAATTTGTTTTAAAGAATATGTACATAAATTATACATAAATTCATACAATTTATCTCACTGGGATCAATTCAAATTTGAAATTAGATATAAAAACCTAGAAAACATTTGAACATTTTTACTTTAAAAGCCTGGATTTTCTTACATCCTAGGAGATTAATTTTAAAATTATTTTGGCCACTTATGTGATTTTAATTTTAAAACTTGGATTTAATATTTGGAATAATAAATTTTTTCAATGTCTGATAATTTCAAATCAGGTATTTTTATAAAAAGAATATCATTGATTGTAATTAATAAAAATTTCAACGATTAAGAGAAAAATTAGATTTATAATGGAAAAAACCATAAACCTAAATGCCCAAATGACCTAGAAACTTGTCCAAAATAAATTTAATTTTTATATTTACACCCTATACCCCCATTAAAATAAATCTTTTCAATATTGGAGCCATATTACTTGGGAAAAACATTGGAGGAATCCCCTTTTTCAAAATTTATAAGAATACAACTTCTCCTCCAAAATAAAAAGGCACTCAACCCTCCCCATTAATCACACCAATCAAGACATTTGTATCACCCAATATCTACTAATATAAAATCCCAAAATCACTCCATTAATAATATAATCCAACATTTTTTCATAAATCCAAACAAGTAATCTCTTTAGAGAAAACCAAGTGGAGTTACACAAAGAACAAGTAACATCCTTCATCAATCTCCTTTGTTTTAATTTCATTAATCAACTCATAAAATATTTTTATTGCATTATTATATAATAAAATCAGTATCCAAAATATAATGATATTATTTTATAGTAATGGTTCAATGTAAACTTACACACACTTCCATTTGATGGGTAATATACGTATCGTTCTTGTGTACAGAAAACTACCGCCTTAGGAAATGATGTAGTTTGTTCTTCCTTTACCACATCTATTTTTTGCGAATTATGATGAAAACTATATTTTTATAACATATATATGATATTTATAATATATTTATTCTCATTTAATTATTATATAATATAGATCATTATGATTTCTATATTTTGAAATTACTATATTTGTGTATGGGGAAGTGTGGACTACCACCTCTACAAAGTGAGGTGATTCGTTCACTCTCTACATGGAATGTATTAATGATGTGTTTTGTAACACCCCAATAATTTGATTTATAATTTTAGATACATTATGTTGAAAAATATTGAAATTATGTTTTTTAATTAATTACACTTATATTTCATATTTACAGCTTTCAACTAATTTTTATAAAAAATAATATTTTTCAATTTCATTTTGTGCAAAATAATATATGAATATGAATATGTGTATTCGAATATAAAAAAAATCATTTTTATCAATAGATTCTAATATATATATATATATATATATTATCTATTATAATTATATTTTATAAATAATAATTTTTTATGAATATTTTCACTATTAATATGACACCTAATCATTTTGTGGAATATTCTTCTTAAATAATAAAAATTCATTAGATATATTATATGCACAAAAAAACAAGTCACTGTGAAATACAGAAGTGTTATAAACTATCCAATGAATATAATTTTTTCGCCTCTATGTTTTTAATTTTGAAAAAAATATATACATTGTTGCATTCATTATGCTATTTAGAGTAAGACAAGATAAACTTAATTTTTGATGAATAATAACTTACCCTTATGAATAGTAACATTCCCTTATGAATAGTAATTTGAACAATGGATCAGTAACCTCTCTTAATAATGTATTAATCAATTTTCATCAATAATCATTCAAATTTTCAGTTTATTTTTCTAAAAATTATTCAATATTTGATGATCTTAATTTTTAGTAAAAAATTATACATATCAGAGAGATTTAAATTATTATATAAAATTATTGTTTTATTAATACTTATAATAATAAAATAGTATTATCAAAAAAATATTTTTTAATAAAAAATAATAAAATATATTGGATTTTTAATGTTTCAAAAATTTTACTATGCATTTTACTATGCATTTTATGTGAACTATTATTTTTAATAAATATGTTTTCTCCTAAAAAAGTAAAAAAATTCATATTTAGAAAATTATTATTATCATTAGTTTTTTTGTGATTAGTAATTTTTTTTTTCAGTTTTCAGTATGTTTATTGATATCCTTAATGATGTAATATTGATGTAATAATTATGGTATACTATTGAGTAAAAAAAATATTATATGTGGTGTCCAATGTTTCAAAAACCATGGGCAAGTACATGGGGAAATCTCATGGTTTTTCAAATACCATAAATGAGGTGTCATTGGAAATTAATAAAAACTCCCTCTTTTTTACTATAAATACATAACCATTACTTAATTTTATTTCATTCCACATTCATAATCCTAGAATATATGGTATTTTTAGCTCTCCTAAAGTCATACCAAGGTGTCTTAAATTCCCCATTGTCTTAAGGATAATGTTTTAGGAGTTACTCTACAAGGTAAGGGAATCTTCATCCCTTCACTTTTCTTGAAGTACTTTTATGTTATTTTTTTAAAATTTCCTTTTTTTATGTTGGGATATGTCATTACATACACCCTTACTAGACATATTACATAAAAAATTATTATAGACCCATTTTTATCTCATAATCATACTTTATGATGTTTTAAGTGAGGCTACTATGTTGTCAGATTTCCGTAAGGGATTTCTCAACTTCTCTTTTTTATTTCGATTTGTTTTACTTTCTTTTTCTTTCCCCACCTCCTAAAATAAAAAAGTTATGAAAAATAAAATATAAAAAATGTAATGGATTTTTATTAATAATGGGATAATTCATCCTTATCTCTACTTTCCCCATCTTTAATACTAGAAATGAAAACTACACGTAAGATTCGTTAATTTATCACATTCATGGTTGGGAAGTTTTCAATTTATATTACCATCATTAAATATGGTCATGAATCCATTTTTATGGTTTAAATTAAAAATAATATGTGTATTTTACTTTATTTAAGGCTGTGTAATTTGTTTTTACACGTTTTATTAATTTTTAAATCAAAATGAGTTTGTTGTGATCAAAACCCACCATTTAACCCAACCAATCATCATTAATGTTTTATGTAATTATTCATCTTCAATTCAAATAACCAAATGAATATTATAAACTTGTAATATTGTGGATGTTAGAAAATAAACTACAAATTCTATTCTGGACAACCATTCTCATCTCACATGCTTATCCTTACCTGAATATCAGTAAACTGATCCTGAATTCCAAGGAAGAAAGCACTCTCAGACAATAAATTTGAACCTCTTAAACCCTTAAAGAAGGCCACAAATTAACATAGCAAGGCTATAAAAAATAAATTCAATATAGACGAGGTTATAGAAATATTATTTAGTGATTATTCATGTTAAACAATCCCAAATCAAGAGAACTTCTCGAATTATTACATATTTTAAATTGAAATATATTATCTATTTTAAGCAATAATTTTTTTAAACCAAAATTTTTATCATTAAAAACTTTTTGGGTTCATTTTTTGTTTTATGAAAGTGGAAAATCACTTTCCACATTAGAATAGCTTTAATATTTTCTTTAATCTACACTAAAATATTTTTCTTTTAAAGCTTCTTTAAATTATCTTTCTATATAATTTCTTATCATTGGGACATTATTTATGCATCAAATATATTTTTAATGTTATTACCTCTTTTTTTGGGATATACATGGTTAGAAATATGCTTTCATGAAAAGTAATAATGATTTTCCAAAAGAACACTTATTTACAATGTTAAAAAGTATTGTTCTCATATCACATTATCTTTTATGATATATATGCATTTTTCAGCACTTATTCCTTGCTTGAGGTGTATTTACTACTTTTTGGTATATCATATAAAGAGTCTCATTATTCTCGTGATACTATAAGGTACTATGATTTGAATATTTAAATGTGGTATGTGACACTTTGAATCTATTAAGGATTATTTTTTCATCAAATTTTCTACGGTATCATTTAAATGTATGGTAATTTATTTAACCATCCTTGATGAATCATGTACTTAATTGGGGTTTATCTGTTATTATATCATCTAAAATATTTTGTTGAAGGGTTTATAATTAGTTTTACTATATATGTTCTATATTGATACCATTCAATAAATACTTCAATTGATTACTGTTTATGATTAATGATTATGGAAAATTATTTATATTTCATCTGTTAGTTACAATATGAATATATATACTGATTTTTTAAACCCATTTATATGAGGAATTCATTGGACTAAAGTGATCTGTGGAAGCCTTGATATCCCCTTGATTCATAGGTAGGTCTCATGAGACAAACTATGGTCTTGAAAAAATTCCATGAAAAGTGGCTATTTATGGTCATAAAATGAGACCTTTATTACATGGTTATGTTGTAGGAAATTATTCATTCCCTAATTATGAAACTAATAAGTGAATGTTCACGTGGTTATTCTTCTTGTATAATACTCGTGATTACGCTTTATCATTCCATTATTTATTCATATCTTATTCATTATAGAATATGTTCATATTTAATGGCATGTGTTTTTAGTTATTAACCACGACTAATGTTTTTTATAATGATAACTTTCACTGTATCCATTAAACTTACTGAAAATTTGAGTTCACCCCTTTTCTTTTGTTTCATTTTCCAAGTACATGATGTGTTGTATTGTAAACGTAATGAATTGGATTATCTAGGAGTTATGGATTTTGTTAAAGGAGTTTATATATATTTTTTCTTTTAAATTTGTATTTTTCAACTTCTGAATGTAATATGGTCTTCCCAGAATACTAAACTATTTGGTAGATTGGTATTAGAATTCTTTTAATCATGCCAATGCAATTAATTATGGCACCGGGTCTAGACAACTGGGTTCGGCTCAATATAGTTGGTATCAAATGATGTAAAGTAGAAAATTTTAAAGCTAGATTTAGAAAATGTAAAATATGGAAAAAATCCCTAACATATACTTTAAGGATAAACATATAAGAAAATCTTGATATTTTGGTAAGGAATTGATTATGTGGATATTTCTAAAAAATTCATCCTTGTCTGGATACTACAATTGGACATGTTTATAGCAGAAATGTACCTAGGAGTAACAACCCTGACAATATGTTTTGGGCTTGACCATGGGTATCCTGGTACACAACAACATGCCTTACTGTGCATCTATTTTAACACTCTCGGTTGTTATTCATAGGATAATTCAAATTTTTTGTACATACCATTATAAATGATTATGCTTCCAATTTATCCAAAGTATATGGTTCTAGGATTTACGAGGAATATATTTATGATATGTGCAATACCATTTTTCGAGTTGATGAAGTTCATAATTTTATAGGCTAATATAATATAAGGATTTGTTTATAAATGGAACCTAGTATAAGGAATGATAACTTCACCAATGAATGTGATGAAAATAGTTATAAGGATCAAATATATTATGGTTTTAAGACGTTTTCATAAAAGAATATAGTATCCCATATATACTTACCAAATGATGAAATAATATCATGTGCTAACAGGTTATATAAAGAATAATATGGATCCTATGGCATTGAAGGGAACAAAAAGAATAAGAGGATATCACCGAAAAATATGGATATACGGAAGAAGGGAAAGACGGATTTTCCCACATCTGATAACTATAGAAAGAATCAACCTCGTAAATTCTTGATAGGAACATGAGTTTAATATAAGTGTGGTGAAAAAGAAAACTATGTTTTAGATTTCAAGGGTAAGAAAAATGTTTCCAGTGTACAATTATCTAACTTCAAGGAGATGATACCCGATACGAATCAATGTCCCAAGAATCAAAGGTAAAAAAATATTTTGTCAGCAATTTATGACGTTAATGAAATTGAATTAAAATTATTAATACACCTAGTCAAGAGTCATGTCATGTGAATATTTTTTCAGAAATGTACTGGTTATAAGAATTATGGAATATATGAGGATTGTAATAAAATATTTTTTCCTTATGTATTTGAAACCATTAGATGAATGGTAACAAGAAAAGATATTCAATGGAAAGTTATTTATTGGAAAACACATGATTAATAGAAATACATCCCTAAATATTTTATTTATTTTAAAATAATTATAAAGAAGTAATTAATATTACTAAGTACTGACAACATTTGGAATAGATATGGACTTTTTTAATTGTAGTATATGCTATCATCTAAGGAGTTTATAGCACTTTTGAATTTAAGTAATAAATCCAATAACATGTATTTTACATAGTAATACAGAAGAATACATGTTTCTAATGTTGTTTTATCATAGTCTATGTTATTACAATATTTCAAGTTGATTCATGATGATGTTATTCTAATTCTTGAAATGTGAAAATTTAGAGCTACTTCATATTGATTAAGGGACATTGACAAGTTCATCATAGAAATTTAGAGAACTTATTTATAAATTGTTGGATAGTAATAGAAAATTTTAACCATTTATGAATGGATTATGTTGATGATTATATGATATTTTAGAGGATGATGTATTACTTCACCACAAGCCCCATCATGTGCTATGTGATGATGTATATATAGTTTAAGGTGATATTAAATGATAATTGGGTGTATATTTGTACTCTTAAGGAGTGGAATAACTCCTCAACTATAGGAATAGGGTAAAAAATGGCGTCTTATTATCAAATTTTATAATGATATGTATGATCTTTTTCTTAATTGTAGTTTCTGGGTTTTTTTTATCTGCATTCACTAAAAATGTTATCTATCACATTCCATCAGAACATGATGGAAAAATTATTCTTCCATATCCATATTTTCACATCACACTATTTTTATCCTTTTCAAATGAGGTGATTTGTCAAAACCTATGAATTGTGCATCCCCCCATATTAAGAGAATATTTTGTTAACCCTATTATCAATGTGGGTTTCCCATAAGAGAATTTTCAATTATCAGCCATTATCATAAAACGTGCAATTTCGAATTGCGAGGATGCAATTCTGTTGAGGGGGGGGGGGGTAATAATGTAACACCCAAGTATTTTGATTTATTATTTTATATAAATTATGTTATAAATAAATATTAATATAAAATTAAGTTTTTTAATAAATAATACATATATTTCAAATTTATAGCATTATAATTAATTTTAAAAACAAATATTATTTTACTATATTATTTTGTGAAAATGAATATTTTAATATGAATATGTGTATTTTATTATTAAAAATTCATTTCTATCAATAAATTATAATATATATTGATTATTATAATTATTTTTATGAATAATAAATTGTGTTATAAATATATTCACTATTAATATGACACCGTATGCTTTTTTAGAATGTTCTTCATAAATAATTTCAATTCATTTATATATTATACAAACAAAACACTGAGTCACTGTGAAAAAAACATTTTTATAACCTATCTAATGAATATAATTTTTCCACTTCTGTGTTTGGAATTTCAAAAAACAGACATACATTCTTGCATTCAGTAAGTTATTTAGAGTCTGACAGGATAAACCTAATTTTTGGTGAATAATAACTCACCATTATGAATAGTAACATACACTAAGGAATATAAACATGACCAATGTAGTAGTAACCTCACCTAATATAGTATTATTAAATTTTTTGTTCCATCATTTTTTTTTGAGATTAGTTTTTCTTAATAAATATTACATTTTTTATAATTTAATTTTTCTTGTAAAAATTGTACATTTTAGAGAGATTTAAATTATTATATAAAACTAAGGTTTTATTAATGTTTATAATAATGAAATTTTCTTATTATAATAGTCTTATTTAATTAAAAATGATAAAATAATTTATTTATTTTTGAAAATTTTACTATACATTTTATGTCCACTATTATTTTTAATAAAAAAGTATTTTCATATAGGAAAGTTAATGTTTTCATTTTTAGGGAATTATTATGAAAAACTAAATTTTATTTTTGAATTCATAACTTCGATATTAGGTTACGCTGAATTTAGGAGAATTTTATTAAATACATGGGTATTTTTAAATAGTAAAAAATACTTTATTGAGTTTTCAGTACCTTTAATGATAACATCAATGATTACATCATGATTTAATAATTATTGTCAACCCTTGAGTAATAAAATATGATATGTGGATTCCCATGTATCCAAAACCATTAGAAAATACCATGGGAAAGCCCATGGTTTTTCAAATACCACTAATGAGGTTTCATTTGAAATTATAAAAACTCCCTCTATTTTACTATAAATACACACCCATTCCATAATTTTATTTCATTCCAAATTCACTATCCTTGAGCCTATGGTATTTATACCTCCATATAATTCATCCCAAGGTTTCCCCAATCCTCTATTGTCCCAACCATCATGTTTTTTGAGTCACTATCCAAGCTAAAAGAATCTACTACCCTTCTCTTTATAAAGCCCTCCTTTTATGTCATTATTTTTAAATTTCCATTCTCTAATATTGGTATATGTAAATAAATACTCCCCTTACAAGATTTATTATATAAAAATAATGATAGAAACATTTTTTTATTATCACTATATTTTATGACGTCTTAAGAGACACCATTAGGCTGCCGAATTTTCGTACGGGATTTCTCAACATATCTTCATATTTCATGTTCCTTTATTTTTATTCATTACCCACTTATTTTGATACAAATGTAATGATAACTACATTACCTTACATGTAATTTAATTTTTATATCAAAATGGGATAATTAATCATTATTTCCCCTTTCTCATTCTTTTATAATAGAAATTAAAACACCATCTGAGATTCGTTAATTTATCACATTCAAGGATGACGTGATTTCAATTTCAATTACCTTCATCAATTATAGTCATGAAACCATTTTTACGGTAGAACAAGAATATAATAATTTTATTTTAACTTATTTATAGTTATGGAAACCTTTTTATGCATGATATTAATTTTTTATTCAAAATGAGTTCATTGTGATAAAAAATTCAGAATTAACCAAAACAAATATCATTAATGTTATATATAATGATTCATATTCACACCCAATAACTATATAAATATTATAAAAGTGTAATATTTAGGATTTCAACAAATATTTTTCAACTATTGTCCTATAAAACCAATATCATATCACATTTTTATCCTTAAATGTATATAAGTAAACCAGTGATGAATACCATGGAAGAAAACACTCCCAAACAATAAAATTGATCCTCTTAAAACTATCATGATGAATATGAATGAACATAATAAGGAAATAAAAAAGAAATTACATAAATAATTAGTTCATTAAATTTCAATTAATTAATTTAATTTTTTTATACATGACACTAATATCAAGCGAAGAAAACCATCGGGCTTATGGTAAGGGGTTTTTTAACCAAAGCTCCATTTTCATTTGGGATACGACTATTCACTACCTACCTAAAATAAATTATTATTTATTCATATTTACTCCTCTTAAAATATATTTGAATTTTATATATATGTGTAACAACTAGAATCCAACATTATTATAAGGGTAGTTAAATGTTTTAAAAGAAACGTTCAAAAAAATTCCGGAAAAACAAGCCTGAATCAAGGGATCCTCTAAAATTATTACCTATTTTCCAGTGCAATATATAATATTTTTTAAGAGATAATTATTTTTCTAATACAAAATATTTTATCATTAAAAACTATCTTGGTTAATTTCTTGTTTTATGAAATCAAACATTCCCTTCCATGTTAAAATATAATTAATATTTTCCTAAAAATGAACTAAAATGTTTATATTTTTTAAAATTCTTTAGAAGCTCTTTTTACATGATTTCAATTAAGTGGGAAAAATTAATTTCCAAAAATATAAAGTCATCGTTAGTTCCACTTATTTTTGAGATATACATGTTTACAAATCTAATTTCTTGAAAAATACAAATAATTTTCTAAAAGAACACTTCTTTCTAAAGTAAAAAAGGATTGTTCTCGCCTCTCTTTAATGTTAATATATATATTCCTAGTTCAACACTTATAAATTAAAATAGGTGTATGTACTATCCTTTGGTATATCATATCAAGAGTATCCATATTCTCATGATACCCTAATGCATTATGATTTAAATGTTTCAAGGTGGTATGGGACACATAGAAAGGTTTAAGTATTTTCCCTCAAGGAATATTCATGGGTATCATTTAAAAGTATTTTTATTTATGTCAAAAAACATATTTAATCCTATACATATTTTAGGTTCATCAATAATGATATAATCTATAATATGTTGTTAAAGGTTTTATAATTAGTTTGACTATAGATGTGCTATCATGATACCATTCACTACATTACTCTGAATTATGAGTGTTTACGTTAAATGTTTGGGGAAAGTTATTTACATTTCTGATGTGTGTTTCAAAATGAATATATATTTATTACAGTCAACCAATTCTTATGAGGAATTCATTAGACATATTATGTTATGGGTGGGGCCCACAATATCCCCTTGATGCATCGTTTGGTCTCAGTAGACAAATTATGGTCTTAGCACACAGACTTTACAAAATTGTAATTTATGGTATTAGAATGAGGCCATAATGGTATGGTTATTATTTCTGACATTTTCCATACCTTCATTATGAATAAATTAATTGAATGTTCATGTGGTTATTTGACTAGTAGAATACCCTTGTATATGCTATTCGATGGAACAATTTATTTTTCTCTTATTCCTACCATAATGTGTTCATGTTTATTTTTTAATGGCATGTGTTTTTAGTTGATCACTATGCCTAATTTTTATGAATATAATATCCCTAATTTATTTCTTACCCTTACTGAGCTTTTGATCTCACCCCTTTTTTATGTTTCATTTTACCAGGACATTAAGAGGTTTATTAAGAATGACATGCTTGTATAACCTAGGAGTTATGGATATTGTTAAATGAATATCAATATTGATTTCCTTTTAAAGCTTAAATGTTGAAATAATGAATGAAATTTGGACTTCCAAGACTACTAAACTATTCGGTTATTTGATATTTGATTCCATGTAATCATACCAATGTAATGAATTATGGCACTGGCTCCAGGAAACTAGGGTCAGGTACTTACATGTTTAGTAAAATTATATGATATATATGACATAATAATTATAATTTATTGCTATATATATATATATATGTCTGTGTGTCATTTACTTTCTTAGTTTCAATATTACAATAAAACGGAATCAATGATCAAGTGTACACACAATGTACTGTCTCTATGAATTGTGTATTCTATTTAACATTTCTATATTTTATAAATTATTATAAATATATATATACTAAATATATATGATATTAAATCTTGTTTAATATTTTTCAAATAATTAAATAATGAGATATGTAAGGGTATAATGAATAAAAAGTCCAAACAAATACGAAAAACAATGTGGATATTACCCAAAATGTATCATTAACATAGAATTTTTAATAATAATGTAATATAATGTGATAATAAAATTATGTACGGTATTATATATAATAATATTTTTTGAGTTAGATTTAAAATAAAAACATATATATTATTCACAAGGATTTAATGTGTCTCATGAAACTCAAGACTTATTGTAAGGGAATTTCATCTCACTTTTTATTTTCAGGAGATAAATACCATATTCACCACTTACAACTTTTGTGTGGTGTATATACTTCCCTATGAATGTTAATATCATTAATATACATTAATTAATGATATAAAACCTATTACTAATTTTATTCATTCATGGGGATCATGATTTTATAGTTACTCAACCAGCAAGGTATTCTCATCTCACTTTTATTTTGCATGATACACAAGCCATGTTCACCAACTATTAATTATATTTGATGTGTTTAATGACCATGTATGTATTATATTAATATTATAAATAAATTTCATGGTATTTAATTATCTATTTTATGAGTTTTCTTTAATGGTGATTTTGTTTCAAAAGATTCAAAATTGGTAATGTAATTTTGACTCAATTTTCATTCTTTGAGACACATGTCTTGATTAGAACCTATAGTCACTTTTGAGGTGTACATACTAATATTTGACATGTTATATCATAAAAAATATTCTTTTAATGATATTTTTATCTTCATGTAATTTAATTTTCTTACATTGGGAATATAATTCAAACTTACCATGTGGTAAGAGTTTGTTAAAACTATCTCATTGTATATCAAAATTGATTATGATTATTCATCTATTTATGAAATGTTATGATCCATATATCAATAAATATATTTATTTTTATTATCCTTTGGTTATTCATGATATATTCATGCATTGTTATCATTTTTTCACTTATTTTTACATAAGATAATTAAGAAAGTGTTTTTAACAAAATTAGAATTTACCTCTCTATTTGGTCAGAAATCTGTATTCATTCAAGATAATGAATTCTAAAAGTGATTTTTAAATTTTTTTCTGTTATACTATGATTTTTAAAGAAAATTTGTACACCTGTGTTACCTTTCTGCAAAACATTTTTATAAAGATATATTCACTCCATTTTCTTGTCAAAGAACATTTCAAAACATATAAGGTGGAAAATTAATGTTAAGCATGTATAGATTTACACAACACCATGAATGTCATTTAATGGAAGCATCATTTATATGTTTACAAGTTTATTATTAAATAATTTTTTTCCTAATATTTGGAATTTTTCTTGAATTTAATGTGGTATTAAAAGAATAATGATTTCAAAAAATTATCGATGTTTAATAATTTATTATTATTATTTTCAAATCTTCCTTTATATGTTTTCAAAAGGTCATTTTTGGTGAAATGGATGTAAATTATTTCAATATATATTTATATGATTTCATATACATTTTCAATTAAAAAGGGTTACAAAATATTTTTAAGCATCTTTTATACATTTCAAAAAAAAAGGTTTTAAGAATGTATTCAAGATTCATTATAATGTTCATTGTAATTTTAAAAGATAATTATTTTAAAAATGTTTTATCTTTTAAAAAGCATAAAATAAATTTTCCTTAATAAATTTTTTAATTGAGATTGTAATTAATTTTTTATATGAAAAAATTTATGAATTTTTGGAAATATATTTTAAAATAAATGATATTTTTCATAAGAGATGTTTTATGTGATATTTTAAAATCATTCTCTATATAAGATGATACAATCTATTATATATTATTTTTTACTAGGGATATGATCTGAGAACAAATTTAATATTCTTTCTTGAATGGTTTATGTTTTGATGGAATGATGTTTATAACAGTTTTTTCTCTTCCATAGGTTATATGATCTTCAAACCCCCATCTTTTCATAGTTTATGATTTGATGAAATGATTATGAGACCAATATATTTTCCATAGATAATGATATGTTGAAAATTTTATGACACCCATTTTATTTCGTGGGTTATGATATGTTGTTTATGAAACCAATACCATTTTTAGGGTCATGATATGATGCATATTTTATTATCTTGTGGCATATGTATGAATGATTTTATTATTTGATGTGTGGGACCTATATCTACCTATAATGCATTAAGTAATGATAAAGGGTATTTTAGCTCAAATGGTACATGGGTTGTCGAGAAATTCCAAAAACAAGAAGGTTCATAGGTTGTTGGCCAATAATAAAAACAAGAAGGTACAAAAGTTGTAGACCAATCCAAAAACTAAGAAGGTACATGAGTTGTATCCCAAGCCCAAAATTAAGAGGGTACATGGGATGTAGCTAAAACCTAGAAATAAGGGGTATTCTGGTAGTTAGAATATGAATGAAGTAGGTACACATGTTATTAGCCCAAAATAAACATGTTATAAATATCTTTGTGGGAATACTTTGTATAATATTTTCCATGTTTATGTGTTTTCCACAAATTCTATTCCTTATTCCTATGATATTCTCAAATTGTTCATGTTCATTATTTTCTTATGATTCTTGTTTTATGAAATTCTAATCATTATTCCATGTCTCATGAATATGATATTTTATATGAAGGGTATGATCCTAAAATGTTATTCTCATGTTATCCTAACCTTATGTTCACATTATACATATGTATTACCTTTATTTTCCATTATTGAGCATTAGAGATCACCCTTTTCTTATGTTTCCTTTCCCCAGGTTATGAATAACGGTTTTTAGTAGGACTACCATTGGGGATGATATTTAATGGAGATTTTAATATCATTCAATAGAATATAAAAAGTATTCCATTTTTTTAAAGACACTAAACTAAAATAATCCTCGAGCACATAATTTTGTAATGTTCTAAATATTCATCTAAAATGATGTATTATTCGGGTATGTTAATCATAGTTCATTATTGTATTAAATAGTTCATCCCTTGGTGATTATATCATTATTGGATTGAGAAGATATACTCTCATGATGGAATGACTTTAGTAAACTACTTTTTGAGTCATCCAGTAGTGGACCTTCTATACATTCATATACGAAAGTTCTTTTCAGACACCATCTTCTTTTTATGAGTGATGAATACAAAAAATACCTGTGATGTGGAATTATCTAGTATCACCAGCCTAGATTACACCATGTCTTAGAGGATGTATTTTATTACAACATATTCCTAGATGGTGTGGGCCCACCTATAATGGCATTTCTAGTTATTTTGAAGACCATATAGGTTTACCTCATTTGGTTTCCTAGGCTCTCATAGTTTGAACTGGTTATTTTCCCTAGCTGTGAGGAAATAACTAGGGACATGCTCATTTCAATAGGAATATGATATTTTCATCCACTCCTCAAATCACGGTTGATCCTGATCTCTTTTACGAATTGTGCTGTTTCTAAAAACAGAAGGAATATGCTTGGATACATCATCAGGATCAAATATTCATAAATATCATCCTAAATAAGTTCATCATAATGATATCGTAGTTTCCATATTGTGAGAAGGATGCTGATTGAATAGGTAAAGCCATTCCATCTAGTGATGAAGTTATGAACCCTCTTTTTTTCATATTCTATTGCAGCTTTGGTGGTTAAAAGTTATCTTTTTTCCTTATTGTGGAGCGGATCTAATGAAGGAATTGATGATGATGGTCTTACCATCACATTATAGATCCAGCTGGAAGGGAACTGTACCAAATGAAGGTTTTCCCTATCAGGGATTGTACTAAATATCTCATCATTGTCCCCTCCTACTTATAGTAAGGTCCCATCATTGGGCCGCATTAGGAAATATAGAGTGTGAGATTCTATTGTATATATCACATTATTTTAAAGGATTATAATATAGGATTTATGAAATTTGGCGGGGGAAACGTTTCATACACTCATTCAGGATATGGAATGGTTTCATGCTACATGCATGTGTGATAGATATCGATAGTTCCTAATCGAGCAACCTAATATTAAATGAAGTTTAGGTGTTCTTGAGGAACCTCTATTTGGAATCCCTACATTATATTGGGGGAGGGAAAGAGTTGATGAGGTGTCCCAATTTTCATATCCTTATAATTATGATCCACGATATGACTGAATTTTCACCTTGATGGGGGAGAGACTATTGTCATAACATATTAAAGTCATGAACACATTTTACTTCCTCATTTATGTCGACTAGTTTCCTAGATCTAGAGACTTCATGGTGGTCATATTCTACTCTTGAAGGTATTATATCTCCCTTATGATTTATTGGATGAGGGATATTAACTTCTTTTTGAAGATGATACCCAAATAGATCTTTTCCCCAGAGTAATTCCTCATTTATTTTTCTGATATTAGGTATCCGATTCTCATATTTTTCCATCCATTCCTCCATGGAGGGAATTTTTGATCCTATGGGTGGTGAGTGGGATGTATCCAAACCTTCCCTTTATCATTAGTAGTGTTCTATCAATGAGGTTTCAATTCTTGATCCCTAGGTTCCAAGTTCTTGATACTTATATAATTCTACATACGTGAATTCTTAGTTGGTGTATCCAAATCACCTACCTCTTGCGACATGATTTTTTTTTTTGTGTCCCTCAACATTTAGGTCCTCATATACTTCATTTTTTTCATTGACGATAATGATATATATAGAGGTGTATTAGGAAATGGTAGTTATCTCATTACTATCCACACAATATGGTGATTATACATCACTTACTCCCCCTTCGATAGTTATATCTGGGTAATTTATCTTACAACACTCCATATTAGACTATATTTTCTTACGTCTTTTATGAGGAATGATTTCATTTTCCATAATTCCTCACATATTTTTTTTGTGAATAAAAATATAATTTGATTTTCCGATCATTCTTTCTGAATGGGACTCAAATGGAAAAGTTATGACTTATGGTGGGAGTAATCGATGGGATTCCAAACATCGATATTTATATCTCATCCTGGTGTGTAATAATTACCTTGTTGTTAAATATAATTGAAATAATTCTCCCAGACCTACAAGGTGGAGATGACTTGGTGCTTCTTTTGGCACTTTGTAATCCAATTTTTGAGAATTTTATGACATTAGTCAAATACATTATGGCTTAATGATTGAAATTACTATATAAATTCCCTAGTATGTGTCAGATATGTTTGATCTAGAATCAGTACTGATTTCTCCTAGATTTTCATGGGGTGTTATGAACCGGGTGATGACAATTGTGATAAAAATATCCCCAAACATACGATATGGGGATGGTTTTATGATTTAACATATATTTACTGAACTATTTAATGGTTGGAGAAAATCAAGGGTGGAGGCTGTTATAAAAATTTATACCTCCCTATGGGATGGGTTTACTCCTGGACCACTGTTATGGTGGAATCTATTGCAATCTATTTGATTTGGAACAATTTTTCTCATGTATGAGTTAGATGCACAGACTGCCTATGATGGGAGTCATTTTCTATTGAATAATACATAGTAGTCCAAACATTCAGATTCTATGTCTTAAATTCCGTCCTTGTTTGAGGGGTCTATCGTAGGTGTCTATTAGTATCCCTATCACTCATTTTGCGACATCATTGCGACTTTAATGATTGATAATATCACTATATTTGACCAAATGAAAAGTGTGTTATCTGATCCCTTAATATTACCTATATATATTCCATTATAGAATGGAATATGTGTGTGGACATAAATTTCTAGGGATATAGTTAAGTATAATTATCTATAATTTCCCCATCCTTAGATACACACATTTGACAAGCCCTTGACAATCATTCGAGGAAGATTTTTTACGATACGAATACGATAACTTTTTAGGAATTTTTCATGCTCTTAAATCTATGTTTTCTAGGATATTGATAACATGAACATTTTTTTCTAAAAACAAACTGTATTTATGATTTTTAGACTTCCCACTAATCCTTTATTTGGAAGGCTTATATCTTTCAGATGCTAATGTGTCTCCCACTTGTTCTGGCATAGTTAAGGAATGCTCTCCTTCCCAAGATTATATGAGATCTCATATTCAAAAGTGGGGATAGGATAAAAAATCTTGGTACGTTGTTTTAGCCTAACTCACTCCACATATCCATGTTATCCACTTATTAATCATAATTTTATGCCTCCACCAAGTCACACCATAAATGTTTCTTCTTTGGGTTGCATGCTGATCATGATGATGTGATTCTGATAATTTCTGTGCCACTATATATGGTTAACCCCATTATTTTCATATTATATCTATATGAAGGTTTCAATGATTTAAGAACCTCTATACATGAAGGTTTTTAAGAAAGGGGAGTTTTTCTATATCTGGGAGAGATATCACTAGGGGAGGTTTACCATGGTGAATATCAGGCGTAGAATCTTTATGATCCATCTCATCACTATTGTGAGGAGTACTACCAAAGTAGTTATTTTAATCATCTTATGTTTTGGATCACATAGACCCTTGATTTTTTTTGATATTTGTCGTAAATCTTTAAGCAACCTAGCATTGATATGATTTGGGATATGGTACCCATTCTACATCATGACCATAATATGCCAATCTACCTTCTGTAGTTGAGTGGGGATATGAGCCTACTACACGAGGGTTGATAGAATATATTGATAACCATATATTGATACAGGGTTATGATCCAATTTATAAGAAGCTGATGTACTATATGAGGGAAATTTTTTATTATAAATAATAATACGAGCAGGCCTTTGGGTGGTTGTCAGACTATTCCAGTTTATTCAAGTTGAATTTGTGGTATGAAAACAATTCAAATATTCATTCTCATTTAGAATATAATAACTAAACCATATAATGTAATAAGGTGCATGATCCTCCACCAGTATATCCTTTGAAGGATGCTGTTGTAGTAGTGCATCAGTAGAAGTATAGATATGATCCTTATTTCCTTAAGTTGTGGGAATATTCTGAGTAGCTTCATTGATAATGTTATAATCCTGAATTTTGTTTATTTCAAAATTGTACTGATGAAATTTGGTTGGAACATGGATATGATCCCAGTTCGATGTCTTTGGAGTATTCCACTGGTATTTTTCTATTGGAATGTGCATATTTCCCAAGGCAAGTTCCAAAATAATTAAGTGATCCCTGATAAGTATGGGGATATGAGTCAGGTCCTATGGTTTTGAAATATACCATTAATAATTTTTGAATGGAACATGAAACTACCTTATAAAATGTTCTACACTGAGTTGGTGAGCCCTTGTTGGAATGGTAATATGATCTCAGTCCAATGGCTCGTCCTTTACTTGAGTATGTCGATAATCCTCCCATATGGGAGAAAGATTCATGCTTTCCTTGGAGTAGCAACATATTCAAACAAATCATGGTGATATCCTTATTTGGCTATAGGGATAGTTATATGTTTCTATATTTGTAACTATACCAATGCCATAATATGTCGATGGAGATCGTATGTTGTTCCTAAAATGTATTGAAACTATGGAAAAAGTGTGTGAAGGAATATAGGCCTACATATTCTCAGTCTCCAATATATGATACAATATGTTTTAGATTGATATTGGGATATAATCTCACTAATCTCCTCCTAATACCATCAGATTATGCAAAAGAGATTCATTAATGGGGAAAGAGATTTGTGCCTCCCCCATACATGTTATATGAATATGAATGCTGACAAGATCCAATTGAGTGGGGATATGAGCCTTCCCACTAGCTACCACCCAAAATACGAAAATGGGATTCATTAGAATAAGTGTGGAAATGAACCCACTACAATTTATATGTAGAATTTTTTTTTTGGTGATACCTCATTGGTACCAATGAATGAGTGTCCAGGGTGGGAATTTGTTTGTCGGTTCCCTCAATAGGAAACTGAGGGGCACTTGAGGGATAACGCTAGTGATGGTGGTCAAAATGATCCCTCATCAGAAGCTCTAGAACCAAGATGGATAAATAGTTGAATCCCTGATCCACCTTCATATGGTATATAATGTTATGGATAACTGAATCTAGTGATTAGCATCCACAGTGATTAGTATTAGTGATTGGTGATACTAGTTTCTTTATAGCATTCCCTGAATGAGATAGAATTTTCAGCTTCCACATCTCAAGGCCTCTACATTCATCCTCGAGGGTCAAGATCACAACATGTAAATGTTATTCTGAAACCATTATGTCTTCTATACATAGTTTACAACATCATGTGGGTGATGTTGTTTTGTGATAAACATAGGTTACTTCTGCGACTAAGGTTCAGGAACATTTTCTTGATAAATACATGATCCTTGATAAATATTTCTGTGAGAGAAATTTCTATAGTCATAATTAAAAAAATGAATAAGGTAACTAATTAGTGCATATTTTTTTAGTTTGGAACATTATAAATAATATATGTAATGGTAAAAAATTATATGTTCTTTTTCTTAGTTCATCCAATTTTAATGTGTGAATTTTTTATGGTGAGAATGTCCCATTTCTTCATAACTCCAGTTACATTTAATTAATGATTTATTTGATGTCGGGAATAACATCTTATTTTACATAGAGTGTGAAGAAAAGTACCAATTCATAGTAGACCAATCATTTTTCTTATTTGAGAGATTTCACATTGAGTTCTCCATTTTTTCTTATAAAAGAGGTAGGAATGAAATTGTATGATGTGCATAAAACTGATTTATCTTATAACTGAGAGGTTCATGTTGGGTTGTAAATTTTTTATCTCAGAATATAGTGTGGTTATATAGGTTAGGTAGACATGATTATTGATGACTATAATGGTTCATATATTTTTTCATTACATTCTTTCACACTAGGTTCGCCATTTTTTTTATTCCCATTTGAGGACTTCCGAGATGATGATTGATTGTGAGAGGATCTTGTATGGTTGAAAATTCAGTCACAATGGTTTAACACACATCAAGTTCACTATTTTCATCAAATATTGAAACTCACAATGGATCCCACATCCATAATAGTTTACATACTCTCTTTTTAAAGGCAGGCATTTTTTTCGGGTTTTGGACCTAATGAAACCTAAGAACTCACAGTAGACGAGAGGATAAGAGTTTACGATCATCTCACCCTTTTGGGGGGAATTATTTCCTATTCTAAGTCTCTCTAACATATTTAGGATAAGTTCACGAATCACTTCCATATACCAATATTAGACTACTTACCTAAACAAAATGATCAGGTAATGAATCCTTCAACATGTACATGGGTTTATATTAATGTTACCATCTATATGTATATGAGGTTATCCATATATTTATCGTTATTACATATTAATGGATGTCTATTTACATTATGACTCCATATAACCAGGATCCCCAATTTTTACTACCATTGAAGGAGGTTATCAGTGTTTCTAAGATGGTATTAAACATTCATGAGGTGTCCTGCATATCCTATGAACACCAGGAATCAAAACCCACATAATATATCTGAGTCCTATCCATGCAGTTTAATGTCCAAAAAAATTAAATATATGATGTCTATTATGAACTAATTATATATCTCAATCATCAAGAAATATTCCTACATATCCTAATTATAATGAGAACCAGAGTAATCATAGTTTCATCCACCATCAACCCAAAAATGTGTGGGGGAATGTATGTAATGCCCATGAGGGCTATTTCCACATAGTTTACAATTATTGTAATGCCTTTGGGACTCACACCATGGTTTATTTCCATATATGATGGATGCCATAACATTTCACTGAATGAGGCTTACACAATATGGTTTCCTTATGTGGGGAAAAATTCATGATGACAGTGATATGATTATTACAAATATTTAAGCCCAAGTGACTCATGCTCAGAGTGATAAATAAGGGATAAGAAGCAACTAGCCTCAGTACACATTGATATGAGACTTACAAATTAAGGACGACCTAATGCGGTGTTTGATATGGATCTAGCTCCATATGAACGAGTTCTACACATCCTACTTGTTGTTGGAATCAGAGTCCTCATAGTTCAAAAACATCTCAATCTATCGATGTATGAGGAATAAGGTTAAACCCAAAGGATAGGTAGGGTCTAGTGGTGAGAGTGTCTGAGATATATAGGATCTGACACCAAGGTGGATTTTTTATTAGGGCATGATTTGTAGGAAGGAGTCCCATATATCTAGTTTGGATAGGAATCAGAATCCTGATATTGTAAATATGTATGTATAGGATTGTATTTTAGTAAAACATTTCGTGTACTAGGGTTCCTGATTGATGTTATTGACATGTCTTGGGAGTCTGGATGGCAAGATCTGAGTGCCTATATTAAACGGTTGACATGTATTATGGTTGTATTCATAACTAAATCTGACAAGATAATGGGTAGTTTCATGATCAGACTAACTTTTTTGGGGACATCTGCATGAGATGGTTTAAATTTTAATGTATCACTATATGATTGAAGTAGTCATGTTAGATGGATACCACATTACTCAGATGATTTACCCATACAGTCTTCATGTGATCAATGAAGACACATCCATGGGTGTCACTTGATCAGGGTTGACATGTTTTTTAGATTCCATCTTATCTAGAGATCATATTTGGAGGAATTTTCATGACATGGATGACATTTCTAGAGGTCTTTGTTTTTATTCGATGAAAGTTCAAAAGGAATTTAAGTGACTTGGGGGACTTGTATATGTTCGATCGAATAACATTCCCAACATGTCTCGGTGTTGTTGCATGATCTAGATAGGTCATGAGAAGTTCATAATTCAATCAGAAGAGAATTTTCATATCTATATTTGTATAAGGCTTATGTATTTTTTATCGTTTAATTCAGATAATTTTCAATGATTCTACGCTTTGTCTTTTTGGGACATCATGGGACCTGGTCGACATTTAAAAAATCCTTCAAAAAATATGGAAGATGTATCGAAATTCCTATGCATGACCAGCATGGTGAACATGAAATGAATATATATATGTGTATATATATATATATATATATATTACAGGTAAACCCATAAAAATTCCCATAGTTTTACCTTGTTAATTAACCTTGCGATTGTAATTATTTCTGCTCTGATAAGACGTCACTCGCTTCTGCGATCCCATGCTTCTCCTCTATGCATCTCTATGTGTTTTTTGGTCAGGGGGACGTAATTTCCTTTCCACCCCATTTATATTATTCATTTCGTGGTACATATATTAGATATTTGTTATTAAGTTAGCCAAGTGGGAATCACATCACATGCTTCACATTAACTGACATTGGGTCATCCATGATGTCTTCTCCATGTCACATGATAAAATGTGACTTTGAGATTACTTGATCATCACCATATTTATTTGCGCCATGAATTTTGAAATTGATTTATCAATATTAAATAATCATATAAAAGTGCCTTATCATGATTGGGTTGACATTTTTTGTAGTATTCATGAGATCATGATGCTAGATGAAGTGGAATATGTGTTACTGAGTAAGGATTATTTGGGTCCGTTAACAAGATCATGTTGGCTAGTCAAAGGCACATAATGAGAAAGTCATGTCATGGCAATGTGACTTCATGCAATCTATTATGACCACACAAGTTGCATAACCCATTCTCATGATAAATATCATAATATAATTTTAAATTAGGGTACATCCTGTAACATCCCATGTATGTAATGAAGAATATATATTTTTATCTATGTCTATTAATGATTAAGATAGTGTTTTAGAGGCATAAAATGAAAATAAATCCAATCTTAAGCCTGGAATACACTAATATTTTTAAAAGACTGTTTTACTGCCTTTTGATGGCAAACCATTTTTAAATCTATCTTTTGACAATTTTATAAGCTATGTTTTTCAAAATAAACATATTCATTATTATTGGGACATTGAATTTTACATTGGATACATTTTTGATATTTTTCTGACAATGTTCATTTTTTTATGAATAGTGAAAAATCCTGCATTTTACATCAAAACATCTTTTTAATATAATTTATTTATATGACTATATTATCTTTTGAATTGGTTTTTAAGTGGAATTAGAATATATTTTTACCATTTAATCCAATGGTGGTCATTGTAATCAATTTCACTTTGAAATTGGACTTAAACTGGTGTCAATCTTTTGATACTTATTGTTTTATAAAAACACGCTATTTGCTCTGACAGAGGGAATTAATTATTAAATTAATAAATGTGACTTATATGTTTTGAATTTTTTAAAATAGACTTCATTTTTGAATTCGGAATATCAAATATAGCTTAGGGTGAATTTTTGGTAATTTTCTGAAAAACTTCAATTTTTGATGAATAGTGAAACCACTAAGTGGTAATCAAGCAAACTGATTTTTCAGTTAAATGAAAGTTTACCACTAATGTGTATTTAAATTTTGAAAATCCGACATACATGGTTGTCATTACTATGTAAAATGTGGTTCAATGGGATGAAAACAATTTTTTGGTGAATAGTAACTTTTTTTCATTAATCGCGATTAGAGGTAATTAGTGTAATTTAAGGTACAAATGATATTATAAAAATGTGAAAACACCATGAAAATTGTCCTAGACCTATTGGATGAGTCATGGCCGACCAAGACAACCCATGGGTCGATTTAGGGGACCCTATGGAGCTTCTTGGGTGAGATAATGACTTTAATGCCTTTTTTTAAAATAAAGGTGAAAATGACACTAACATAAATTGTTTTACTAAAACAATTTTTATAAGTGGTTATACTAATCATATTTTTTCCTATAAATACTCTTTGGAAAGATAAAAGGATTTCCTACATCAGGATATATTTTTTATAATATTTAGACATTAAATAAATTAATTTATTTATGACATCATGGTGATGCAGCGATGACCTCATTATTTAACGATTAAAATAAAATGGAAAGATAATGTAATTTCTAAGACCTACACTTGTCCAAAAACTATTGTATGGGAATATTTAGAATCCTTATCATCTTATATTATAAATATTTCAATTTGGGACCTTATAAATTCGAAACACCTTTGAAAATAAAATAATAGTTTCATGATTTCCAAGAGTGCCCCTCCTCTCCTCTTATAAAAGGCCCCCACCTCTACCTCATTTCAAACACTCCTCAAGCTTTTGGCTCGCCCAAACCCTGCCCATTTACTCTCTCCACATCCCTCCCCTCATCCTAGAGGATTCCCTTTGGGAATAATCCTTTCAAAGGAAGCCTTTAGGCTCAAATCAAAAGGAGTTACACTTTTAAAGGTAATTCATTCTCTCATGTTCATTTGTTTTATTTTGCTTCTCCAACCCCCTAAACTCTTTTTATTTACTTATTTTGTAACAAAACCAGTATATTCAATATACTAGGATGTGTTTATAAGATTTATTCGAGCTACACTCTCACACAACTACATCAAATAGTTAAAGAACATACAGTTTCCGTGGATGGCGAAATTCTGCCTCCCGAAACGATGATTGTTCAATACTCATTTAACACATTCAATGGTGGAAATTAGGATGTCACTATTTTTATATATGATATATAATATGTTTATTCTTTCCTTAAGATTCTGTATTTTTCATTAATGGCATACCATTATTGTTTTCATTATGGGTAAACACGATATCTTCATTTTAGGAAGTGCGGACTACCGCCCCCTGAAAGTTATTTGATTCGTTAATACCATATGTGGGATGTGTAAAGGAAAAAGATAATGTTATTATATATGTTATTATACTGGAATTATAATATACTCTTATATCATTATGATTCTATTCCAGAAAATACGAAATAGAAATAGAAGTAGCGTTCATGCGTACGTACGACTTACCATCTCCATGAACGGTGCATTTCATTTCATACCTCTAAATGTGATGTAATATTATAAATACATGTATATGCTGAATATATGATATATCTGTTATCCAAATCATTAATATCATTCTGGATATAATGATCCTTTGACCAAATTAACATCATGTAAGTGTAAGAGGTCTATTTTTTACTTAAGTACCAAATACCGACAAAATGAACATTATTAACTTAAATGATTACATGATGTTCATAACATGGTATAAAAGGAATAATGAACTTGAAAAAGGTTCTTAAGAAAGTAGAGATTAACTCATGTTTATTATTCAAGAGATTAAAGAATGGTCGGGTCAATTCGGATATGAGGTAAGGGAACTTCTTAACCCAATTTCCATTCTTTGGGTTAATCTCCTACTTTCAAATTACGTCATGATATTATTATGTCCTATCTTGTATTTGTACTTTCTTCATGTGAAATTATAGTGAATAAAAATAATAGATCTATTTTATTTAAAAATAATCCTTGTATGGGACTTCATCTCAATCTCCTTTCATTGAGGAATATTTTATTTCATACACAGCTTTCATTTATACGGTGTATAAACCTCTTTGAAATTTACATTTATTCAAAAGGGATCTTTTTTTTATACGAAGCGTTTACTAAATGAAAAAAGGGAATGTTTTTGTCGTACATATGTGGTGACAACCACTTCTCCGCCGTCGTGACTGTAATTTGAGTTTCGGCTTCCTCTACAAGCCATACCATCTTTTTAAAAGAAAAATAAATACAATGTTTTACTTTTCTTTTATTTGGTATCGAAAATGGTTTTCATAATGTTTTTATATCAATGTGTTGTATTGATATCTTGTGATTGAAAGGTGGGAATGTTATGTTTCTTTTATTTATGTTTTATGTGATATGATTATGTTGAGGTACTTGGGCATTATTATGAAAACGGGTGGTTCCGTGATAAACTAAGGGTGGGTGAGCCCGATATAGCTCTCCAATGCAATGGGTAACGTGAAGGAGTGAAAGGTTAAGGTTTATCAGAAGAGATTTAGTGAATATACTGTTATGGTTATTCCAAACGTAACCAAAAGGGTTACTCCCTACGTAAGAATGTTATGAATGCCTCAAGTTACCTTTATGTCTTAGGATTTCTATGATTTATTCATGATTTTATGCGGTATGTTAAAGTGCTTATGTTTTACGGGTAAAGTATGATTTCATTCTTATGTATATATGTACCCATGATTCCTTTCCATATTTTTATATCCCTTACTGAGCTTTTTATGCTCATCCCAAGTTTTTTTGGAATGTTTTTCACAGGTCAAGGGAAAGGTACATGATATGATGATAGTGTCAAGGAAGTGTGAAGAAATAATCCATGTTTATTTTAAATATGTTTCCATTGATGGGAATGAAGAATACTATCTTTATGTAACCACTTTGTTTATATGTGGAATGTAATACAAGTTTTATGATCTAATTCTCTAAAACTCTAAACCCAAAAAGATCCTTAATGTTTAATCTTGTAATAACTCAAGATTAAGTAAGTTTTGAGGCTGGGGCCTTATAGTTGGTATCAAAGGTCGGTTTAGATAACTTTAGGAGTTAGATTTCTATTAAATGATTATCCAAAAATATTTTTTTATGGTCAAATTGAAATGATATATAATTTGAATATTACCATGTTGCTTCATCTAAGACATGTTTGTTCAGAATGGTTTTTTGCAGAGGAAACAGGGGAGCAGTGCTAGGAAGGCATGCAGAAGGAAATAACGTTCCGAATCAGCATCCTGAGGTGGTCGGAATTGGAACTAAACAGTTTGTTGCTGTGATGGCACAGTTGACTCAGGCTATAAATGGCGGTGGTATCCATGCACGAGATCAGCCAGACCAACCGCGGAGGAACATGTCAGTGGTGGAACATTTCATGAGGCAACATCCCCCATCATTCAGAGGATCATCTGACCTAGTGCTAGCTGAAGGGTGGATTAAAGAACTGGAGAAGATTTTTGATGTCATGGGGTGTTCAGACAATCAAAAGGTTAGTCTAGCTATTTACCGTTTGGAGGGTGAGGCAGATCAGTGGTGGTCGATGGTTAAAAATATCAGGGACACTGATGAGATTGATTCTCTCGACTGAGATGAATTAAAAGGTATGTTTCTTGAGAAGTATTTTCCTAAGGCTGTTCGACTTAGGATGGAAAATCAATTCTTGGAATTGAGGCAAGAGGAAGACTCTGTGGCTACCTATGAAGAAAGGTTCACTCGATTGGAAAGGTATGCTCCAAATTTTATCTGAGACCTTGATAGTAAAATCAATCATTTTTACTCAGGATTAAAGCCAAAATATTGAATGTCATTAGCTTCTCGTGAGTTTAAAAGTTATGAAAAGATTGTTTGATGTGCTGAGAAGGTGGAAATGGAGTTTTCCGATGATCAAGTGTTCTATAACAACCAGCAGAAGAAGAGACCTAGGTGGCAGGAGAAATGTAAGAATTCTTCAAAAAAGTCTGATGGTAAGAAAACTATGATTCCAGTTTGTGATAAATGTGGAAAAAGGCATGCTGGGGAATGTCTTCTGAATTATGGAAAGTGCTACCGATGTGGTAAGATGGGACATAAGGCTCGTGATTGCACTGAAAAAGATCAGGGTGATGGTAAGACCAAATTTGATTTATAGTCAGTGAAATGTTATAAGTGCAATGAGATGGGTCACTATGAAAACGAGTGTCCGACAAAGATCTTGACTGATGGGAAGCAGTTAGACTACAAGAAAAAAGGGGTGGTGAAATCCTTTGCAAATACTTCAGCAGATGTCGGGCCATCAAATGAAGTTGTATCAGCTCCAGGGAGCTCAGTATTTTTCAAATATTGACTTGAGGTTGGGGTACCATCAGTTGAAAGTAAAAGAAGCAGACATTCCGAAGACCGCGTTCTGTACGAGATATGGCCATTATGAATTTGTAGTAATGCCTTTTGGGCTAACCAATGCACCTGCTGTATTCATGGACTTAATGAATAGAATTTTCCATGAGTTCTTGGATAAGTTTGTGATGATTGTTTTCAGGAATTGAATAGATGATTGGTGAATGCTCCAGTTTTGGCACTACATTGCAGGAATGGTGAGTTTGTTATATACAATGATGCTTCATTGAAAGGAATTGGTTGATTCCTAATGCAGAATGATTAGGTAATTGCTTATGCTTCATGACAGTTGAAAACTCATAAGGTAAATTACCCTACACTTGATTTGGAATTAGTTGCTATTGTTTTTGCTTTAAAAATTTGGAGGCATCATTTTTATGGAGTAAAGTGTGAAATATATACCGATCACAAAAGTTTAAAGTATATATTCACTCAGAAAGAATTGAACATGAGACAAAGGAGATGGCTATAATTAATCTAGGGTTATGATTTTATAATTCATTATCATTCGGGAAAAGAAAATAAAGTGGCTGATGCTTTAAGTCAAAAAAGTAATACTTCATTAGAAATGTTTCATTTGGAACGTGATCCTTTGGTTAAGGATTTGATGAACTTTGGAATAGAAGTTTTTGGTGCAGGATGTTCTTCTGTTTTGTTTCAGGTATCAGTGAGATCATCTCTATCAGATAGAATCAAGCAAGCACAGAAAAAAGACAGTGAGTTACAGAAAAAGGTGGAGCTGGTTCAGAAAGGTAAGTTGACTGAATTCAACATTGATAATGATTGTGTTTTGAGATTTGGGAAGAGATTTTGTGTGCCTTGTGATTCACAGTTGAAGAGAGAGTTGTTATGTGAAGATCATAGTTCTCTGTTTTCAGTTCATCCTGGAAGTACTAAGATGTACAGAGATCTGCAGGAGTATTACTGGTGGGATGGAATGAAAAGAGATATTGCTGATTTTACTGTGAAGTGTTTGACATGGCAACAGGTTAAAGTAGAGCGGTAGTTACCGAAAGGGATGCTTCAGCCTTTACCAGTGCCAGCGTGGAAATGGTAGAATATATCCATGGACTTTGTTGTGGGATTACTGAAGACATCTCGAGGTAATAACGAAATCTGGGTTATTGTTGATTGCTTGACTAAATCTGCTCATTTCCTTGCTATACGAGATACTTTTTCCCTAGATAAACTTTTCAGTTTGAATATTAAAGAGATAGTCCGGTTTCATGGAGTTCCCCTCTCCATTATATCTGATCGTGATCCCAGGTTTACTTCTAACTTTTGTAAAGGCCTTCAGAAGTCGTTGGATACTGAATTAAATTTTAGTACATCTATTCATCCTCAATCAGATGGGCAGTTAGAATGAACAATTCAGACCTTGGAGGATATGCTACATTCTTGCTTTATGGATTATCAGTGAAGTTGGGACCAACATCATTATTTGGTTGAATTTTCATATAAAAACAGTTTTCATTCCAGTATACAGATGGCACCATTTCAGGCATTATATGGGAAGCGTTGTTGAACTCCAGCTTTCTGGGATGAAGTGGGTGAAAGGAAGTTGATGGGACCAGAATTGGTAGAAGAGATGGTAGAAAAAGTTCTGCTGATTCAGAAGCACATGAGAACAGCTCAGAGTAGGCAGAAAAGTTGTGAGAATAACCGGAGGAAGGATATATCTTTTGAGGTAGGTGATCATGTTTTTCTCAAGGTTTCTCCTTGGAAAAGTGTGATGAGATTTGGTAAGAAAGTAAAGATGAGTCCAAGGTTTATTGGACTATATGAAATTCGGGAGAGAGTTGGATCAGTTGCTTACCAAGTGGCTTTACCTCCGAGTTTATCTTAGTTACACAATGTTTTTCATGTTTCGATGTTGAGAAAGTATATGCCAGATCCATCTCATGTTTTGAGTCCAGAGGTAGTTCAGATGGAAGAGAACCTATCTTATGAGGAACAACTGGTCCTGATTCTTGACCACAGGGAGCAAGTGTTACGGAATAAGGTGATTCACCAAGTAAAGGTTTTGTGGAAAAACCACATGATGGAAGAGGCAACATGGGAATCTGAAAATGCAATGAGGGATAAGTACCCTCATTTATTCGATAAGTAAATAAATTATGGGGACGCAATTTTCTAAAGGGGGGAAGGATGTAACATTCCAAGTAAGTAATAAATAATATATATTTTTATCTATGTCTATTAATGATTATGATAGTGTTTTAGAGGCTTAAAATGAAAATAAATCCAATCTTAAGCATGTAATACACTAAAATTTTTAAAAGATTATTTTACTGCTTTTTGATGGCAAACCATTTTTAAATCTATATTTTGACAATTTTATAATCTATGTTTGTAAAAATAAACATATTCATTATTATTGGGACATTGAATTTTACATTGGATACATTTTTGATATTTTTCTGACAATGTTCATTTTTTTTATGAATAGTGAAAAATACTGCATTTTACATCAAAAATGCTTTTTAATATAATTTATTTATATGACTAGATCATCTTTTGAATTGGTTTTGAAGTGGAATTAGAATATATTTTTACCATTTAATCAAATGGTGGTCATTGGAATCAATTTCACATTGAAATTGGACTTAAACTGGTGTCAATCTTTTGATACTTATTGTATTATAAAAACACGCTATTTGCTCTGACATCGGGAATTAATTATTAAATTAATTAATGTGACTTATATGTTTTGAATTTTTTAAAATAGACTTCATTTTTGACATCGGAATATCAAATATATCTTAGGGTGAATTTTTGGTAATTTTCTGAAAAACGTCAATTTTTGATGAATAGTGAAACCACTAAGTGGTAATCAAGCAAACTGGTTATTCAGTTAAATGAAAGTTTACCACTAATGTGTATTGAATTTTGAAAATCCTACATACATGTTTGTCATTAGTATTTAAAATGTGGTTCAATGGGATGAAAATAATTTTTTGGTGAATAGTAACTTTTTTTCCTTAATCGCGATTATAGGTAATTAGTGTAATTTAAGGTAAAAATGATATTATAAAAATGTGAAAACACCATTACACTTGTCCTACCCCTATTTGATGAGTCATGTCCGACCAAGACAACCCACGGGTCGATTTAGGAGACCCTATGGAGCCTCTTGGGTGAGATAATGACTTTAATGCCTTTTTTAAAAATAATGGTGAAAATGACACTAACATAAATTTTTTACTAATCAAATTTTTAGAAGGGGTTATACTAATCATATTTTTGTCTATAAATACTCTATGGGAATATAATACGATTTCCTACATCACGATATTTTATTTATAATTTTTAGACATAAAATAAATTAATTTAATTATAACATCATGGTGATGCAGCGATGACCTCATTATTTAACGATTAAAATAAAATGGAAAGATAATGTAATATATAAGACCTACACTTGTAAAAAAACTATTGTATGGGAATATTTAGAATTCTTATCATCTTATCTTAGAAATAGATCAATGTGGGACCTTAGAAATTCGAAACTCTTTTGAAAATAAAATAATAGTTTCATGATTTCCAAAAGTTCCCCTCCTCTCCTCTTATAAAAGACCCCCACCTCTACCACATTTCACACACTCCTCAAGCCTTTGGCTTGGCCAAACCCGGCCCATTTACTCTCTCCACATCCCTCTCCTCTTCCTAGAGGATTCCCTTTGGGTAAAATCCTTTCAAAGGAAGCCTTTAGGCTCAAATCAAAAGGAGGTACACTTTTAAATGTAATTCATTCTCTCATGTTCATTTGTTTTATTTTGCTTCTCCAACCCCCTAAAATCTTTTTATTTACTTCTTTTGTAACAACACCAGTATCTTAAATATACTAGGATTTTGTTATAAGATTTACTCGAGCTACACTCTCACACAACTACATCAAATGGTTGAAGAACATACAGTTTCCGTGGATGGAGAAATTCTGACTCCCGAAACGATGATTGTTCAATACTCATTTAACACCTTCAAAGGTGGCCATTATGATGTCACTATTTTTATATATGATATATAATATGTATATTCTTTCCTTAAGCTTCTGTATTTTTCATTTATGGCATACCATTATTGTTTCCATTATGGGTAAACACGATATCTTCATTTAAGAAGTGCGGACTACCGCCCCCTGAAAGTGATTTGATTCGTTAATACCATATGTGGGATGTGTAAAGGATAAATTTAATGATATTATATATGTTATTATACTGGAATTATAATATACTCTTATATCATTATGATTCCATTCCAGAAAATACGAAATAGAAATGGAAGTAGTGTTCTTGCGTACGTACGGCTTACCGTCTACATGAACGGTGCATTTCATTTCTTACCTCTAAATGTGATGTAATATTATAAATACATGTATATGATAAATATATGATATATATGTTATCCAAATCATTAATATCATTCTGGATATAACTAACCTTTGACCAAATTAACAACATGTAAGTGTAAGAAGTATATTTTTGACTTAAGAACCAAATACCGACAAAATGAACATTATTAAATTAAATGATTACATGATGTTCATAACATGTTATAAAAGGAATAATGAACTTGAAAAAGGTTCTTAGGCATGTAGAGATTAACTCATGTTTATTATTCAGGAGATTAGAGAACGGTCGGGTCAAGTCGGATACGAGGTAAGGGAACTTCTTAACCCAATTTCCATTCGTTGGGTTAATCTCCTAATTTCAAATTACGTCGTGATATTATTATGTACTATCTTGTATTTTTACTTTCTTTATGTGTAATTATAGGGAATAAACATAATAGATCTATTTTATTTAAAAAAGATCCTTGTATTGGACTTCGTCTCAATCTCCTTTCATTGAGGCATATTTTATTTTATACACAACTTTCTTTTATACTGTGTATAAACCCCTTTGACTTTTATGTTTATTCAAAAGGGATCTTTTTTTATACGAAGCATTTACTAAACGACAAAAGCTAATGTTTTTGTCGTACGTATGCGGCGACAACGAATTCTCCGCCGTCGTGACCGTTATTTGAGTTTCGGCTTCCTCTACAAGCCATACCTTCTTTTTAAAAGAAAAATAAATTCCATGTTTTACTTTTCTTTTATTTGGTATCGAAAATGGTTTTCATAATGTTTTTACATCAATGTGTTGTATTGATATCCTGTGATTGAAAGGTGGGAATGTTATGTTTCCTTTATGCATGTTTTATGTGATATGATTATGTTGAGGTTATTGGGAATTATTATGAAAACGGGTGGTTCTATGATAAACTAAAGGCGGGTGAGCCCGATATAGCTCTCCAATGCATTGGGTAATGCGAAGGAGTGAAACGTTAAGGTTTCTCCGAAGTGATTTAGGGAATATACTGTGATGGGTATTTCAAATGTAACCAAGAGGGTTACTCCTTATGTAAGAATTTTATGAATGCCTCAAGTTACCTTTATGTCTTATGATTTCTATGATTTATTCATGATTTGATGAGGTATGTTAAAGTGCTTATGTTTTATGGGCAAAGTATGATTTCATTCTTATGTATATATGTACCCATGATTCCTTTCCATATTTTTATATCCCTTACTGAGATTTTTATGCTCATCCCAAGTTTTTTTGAAATGTTTTTCACAGGTCAAGGGAAAGGTACATGATATGATGATAGTGTCAAAGAAGTGTCAAGAAAGAATCCATGATTATTTTAAATATGTTTCCATTGATGGGAATGAAGAATACTATCTTTATGTAACAACTTTGTTTATATGTGGAATGTAATACGAGTTTTATGATCTAATTCTCTAAAACTCTAAACCCGAAAATATCCTCAATGTGTAATCTTGTAATAACTCAAGATTAAGTAAGGTTTAAGTCTGGGTCCTTATTCATCATATTTCCCATTTTATTCATTATTTTATATGATTTTTTTCCATTCCCCATCGATTTTTTTTCATGGAATAATATGGTCCAATTAAAATGTAAAATGGCCTTTAAAATACTGGATTCAAGTGTCTTGGAGTATTCGAGAGACCCTGACACTTATTGGATATTCCATCGTGTGATTAAGGGAGAGTTTTTGGAGCCCTTCATTAGATCAAGCTGGCATATCAGAGACCCATCTAGAGATCATTTTTTCCTGTTAATTGGACTTCACGTGATCGAGGTAGAATTGTATGGGTCCCATAATGAGATGAATTTGGATTATTAGAGGCCCTTAACTAGACTAATCATGCATGTTAAATGGACTTCATGTGATTAATGGAGACCACATGATGTGAATAACCCCTTCTAATAAATGAACACCATAATTTCCTTTTACTCGATGCTTCCAAAATTTACTTTTTTGTATTCTATTTTACAATACATTATTTTTTTTATGATTTAAAAGAATCATCATGGAAGGTCTCCCCACTTTCCTATGTTACATTACAGGTTCATTGTTTGATCATGTGACGTCATGTAAGAGTTGTCATAAATTGTCACTTTTTATGTCTATGGATCCATAGGGGAGTCATATGATTACATGAACATGTCCGAGGGTATTCTCATGTATGGGATTGAATTTATCGGAGTCTTCATGAGATAAGGACTCTTGTTAAAGAGGCCTTTTCATGATCTAGGGATATATGTCTGGGACCCTTCTAGAGATTAATACAACATGTTAGAGCCTCTTTGGAATATCAACTCGTAATATCAATGTTTCCTCCCGTGATTAGTTGTTACCACACAAGAAATGCAACCCATTCCAGTGAAAATGTCATAACATTATTTCACATTAATCTTCCACCTTTTCATATTTTATCTACTATTTTCAAAGACCGTGGACTTTTTCCCATTGGTTTTCCATCATAGAATCACAAGATAAATAATTGGTCTCAAGATGACACGATGGCTTCATCATGGATTGTATCTTATATTTTATATAGATTCATAGAGGAATTTTATGATCACACGGATGTGTCCAAGGTTCTTCACATGATGATGGTTAAAAACCCAATGGATTTAATGTGTGATGATTGATATGTTAATAGGAATGTTACGTGATATTTTAATAGGTCATGTGAGTTATATAAGTCCTTTGTGGAAAATGTCCCGACCCGTCCTCAGGGCCCATGCCGTGACTACCCCATGCCCGCCTTCTATAGTCCAGGGGCTGGCGACTAGCACCAAGGCGTAAATCCCAGTGAAAAGGGAAGGCATTGCCTTTGTAATGTAAACAAACGCCACAGTGTAAGCATGCAGTAGAAGTAAACACTAAGTAAAAACTGAGTACAACACTAAGTGCGGAAAAGTAAGTGGGCCAATATACAAACCCAAACAGAATTTTAAGTACAACTGGAAGGGAAAACAACAACTGAACATAAAGCTGCGGCATCGAGCCGTACACTGGAAGTCCCACCTGAAGGGTGGGTACAGATAGCCTCCACTGCTCCTCAGGTCCAGCCGACCGCTCCGAGTACGTCCCACCCTGCGGTCCACCTCCAGGTACCGTCCTGCTCCGCAAGCCTCAACCACGATTAGCGTTGTCCGTCATCTGCAACCAACACAATGTAGAGCGGGCATATCCTGTGCAGGGGTGAGTATAAGATACTCAGTAGGGACCCCGAGACCCCCGAAGGACTCCCCGAATCCACAAAGGATAATCCATAAAGGAAAGATACAAACACTAAGTAACATCTGACACTGCTTAGGTATATTCCCAAACAAATAACTAAGTCATCAATTCTCGTTCGGCTCCAACATCTAAGCCGAAGTACAACCCAGTCCACACAGGAAAGAAAAATGTAAATTCACACAGGATAGCACAACATAATCCACAAAGGAAAGAAAAACAGGATTCATCTCACACATGTATACTTCTTCATATGATGATAGAGATTATCAGATATAGCCACTGATTCATCTAAGCCAACGGACCCAAAAATGATCGATAGGTACTAACTCCCGGAATAACCCACAAAGGATCTGACCCACAAAGTATCGATAGGTAACTAACCCCCGCAATGACCCACAGTGGATCTGACCCACAAAGGACCGATAGGTAACTAACCCCCACAATGACCCACACAGGATCAGACCCACACAGGATCTGTAGGCACTGGCTCACACAGAACCGCTGAGCATTGACCCACACCGGATCATACCCACAAAAGATCAGTAGCATGGATCCACGTAGGATCGCTGAGTGTTGTAGTCGTCGTCGTCGAATCCACTAAGGATCTCTGTACAGTCGTCGTCGTCGTGGTCGTCACAGTCGTAACACAACTAGCTCTAGGGTTCCCGCACATAGCAAGATCATTCGGGAGGGTCTGACCCACGAGCCGAGAGGCTGATACATCAACTTACACAATGTCCGGAGTTGATGTATCCAAAAGTTCTGTATCGTCAACAAGAACTCAACGTCACAGACGGCACGTCAATCGGACACCTGGTCTGGATGTTATGGGCTTTTTCGTCCCAGGGGCCCGGTTAGTTTTTAAGTAAAAACCAACCCGACCGTACTCCACCTGCATCCAAACCTCGGGCAGAGTAATCCAAAAGATCTGTCTCACTAATAGGAATCCAACAAAGTCGACGGAACGTGAATCGGACGTCCAAAGCTCAAGATGTGAGTGTTTCCGCTCCGGGGGACCGATTGGTTTTGTGTAAGAACCAACACAACTGGATACAAAGTATTCTGAAACATTGATTGCAATATACCAAAAAGGCCGTCTCGATCCAAGGATCGAATCTCAACTGACGGTGAATCGATCAGAGGCATGTAGCTCATGTTATGGACATCCGACCGGAAGAGGTTCAGTAATAAGGGGTTCGGGCACGGTCCAACCCGGCCCGATACCCCCAGGATCGGCCTGAACCGGGTCGACCCGAACTGGGTCCAGGTCTAACCAGCGCGGCGCGGCCCGGCCTCGGGAAGCCCGGCCTGGTGGACCGACCAGGCAGCTGGGCCATCCCGGGCGCGGCGCGCTGGCCATGCGCTCGGCCAAACGGCTGAGCTGTTTGATGGGGCGGGGGGTGCCTGACCCCCTGTCATTTGTAACCGCGGCCCCCATTATGTGGGCCAATTGAGCTGGTCGCTGGGGGTTTGTAACCCCTGACCTCCCATTGTCCGGATGGCCCGCTCTGGCTGGCCGGCATCTGCCGTCACGGACCGGCGACGCCTGGTCCCCCCTGCTCTGACGCCGGCGGCCCGGAACCGGCCGCTGGTCACCCTGCTCCACCGCGGCCCGGATCTGGCCACAGCCTTGGTTCGTCCGGCACGGCGCGCCGGCGCCGCACCCCTCCACCATGGCCCCGCTCCAGCCATGGTGTCTTCGGGTTTCTCCGATGCGATGTGACGTCGTTGCGTCCTTCTTCAATTTCACGGCACGGCGCGAAGGCACCGCCTATTCCTTGCCACATAATCCCGCGCGGTCTTACGGCACCACGCCATTCCCATTCCAATCCAAATTAGAAACACAACATAGATAAGAGAGGAGGGTCTACTATGTTAGTGCGGCCCGTACCCCTCTTGTTAATTGATAGAAAAATGTCAAACTCACGAAGAACATCAACGTAGTAATCACGATCAAAAAATAAAAAATAAACCCCTACCTCGTCGAACAAGTTGGGTGAGGATTCTTCGCGGAGATAACCATCGTGGGAAGAGGCGTCGCAGAAGGAGACGTCGACCTCTGAGGAATCCGGTGTTCTTCGCGTTCTTCACGTTCTTCAACGAAGAGAATGAAGATACTAAAGTCTCCCTTAGCTTTTCTCCCAAATCTCCCAAGCAACAAGACTCCAACACAAAATAAAATATGTCCCTTACATATTTTATTAACAGAACATACGGTTTGTAATTCAGAAGTTTGAATTAAACCACATAATTAAATTACACAAGTTGTCAAATTTAAGGAAGGGTTATGGAAGGTTAGGAAATGTGAAGGGGTAGGGTTCGTGTGGGCCCCACCACCCTCATAACCATCAAATGGAAGTTGGGTTGTTTCCCCCAACTTCCACCCCAAGCTTTAAACCACTTAGAGTAAAATAAAAATTGTAGTTAAATTTTTATTTTAAACTCCACAATATTTTTCAACTTCTCTCGAGAAAACACAACTCTGGAAAAGGTGTTCCTAAGAAATTACAGCTGCTGCGAATCCATCGGTTCCCTCGAAATTCGATTCCGAGCACCGGTTCAAGAGTTAGAAATTCCCGCTCGTTCGTTCACTGAACGTACTCGAGCTAAACTTCGGATAGAAATTCTGGGCACACCGGGCCTCAGAATCAAGTGCCGTTAGAAATTGCGTTCTTGTAAAATCCTAATGAAAATTAAGTAAAAAATATCCTTGAATTTTACAGGTCTTTACATTACTCCCACCTCAGGGCTTTACGTCCCCGTAAAGATATATCATAATCTAGGGAAACAAATGTGGGTACTGATCACGTATCTGAGCCTCCCGCCCCCAATGCTCTCTTGGAGATTCACGTGCTGCCATCTGATGCGCACTAGAGGAATCGACCGTCCATGTAGGACCCTCTCCTGTCGATCCTCGATCTCCACTAGGACCTCCGTAATAGTCTCCCCATCATCAAACTCCAACTCCCCATGGTCATTGATATGTGTCGGGTCGTGCACATATCTCCTCAGCTGAGATACGTGGAAGAAGTGGTGCACCCGGTGCAACTGAGGTGGTAGAGCCAGGCGATAAGCTACCTCGCCAATCCTGCTGTGAAACTGGAATTGTCCGATGAAGCTTGGAAACAACTTGTTGCCTCTACCAAATCTCTGTAACCCATGTCGAGGTGTGACAGGCAAGAAGACGTGGTCGCCATCCTCAAACTATAGTGGCCTCTGCCTCCTGTCAGCATAAGACATCTGCCAGCTCTGAGCTGTCCACATCTGATCCTGGATGACCAGGACCTTCTCTATCGTGTCCTGGACCATCTCTGGTCCCACAATTGCTGAGTCCCCAGGGTCGGTCCAGCACAAAAGAGATATGCATGGTCGGTCGTACAATGCCTCGTATGGTGCCATCCCGATGGTGGAGTGGTAGCTGTTGTTGTACGCAAACTCCACTAGGGGTAGGTGGTCCTCCCAACTGCAACCAAGGTCGAGGACACATGCACGGAGCATGTCCTAGAGAGTCTGTATGGTCCTCTCAGTCTGACCATCCGTCTGAGGGTGAAAGGCAGTGCTCAGACGTAGCTGCGTCCTGAACGCCTCCTCCAACCCCTTCCAAATCCGAGAAGTAAAGAGAGCATCTCGATCGGAGACGATAGATGATGGCACACCATGAAGCCGTAAAATCTCCTGAACGTAGAGACGTCCCAAACTCTCCACTGAGCCCTACCCTCTGATGGGTAAGAAGTGTGCCGACTTGGTGAGTCGGTCGACAATCACCCAAATGGAGTCGTGACCTCTAGAAGTGCGTGGAATTCTAGACATGAAGTCCATAGATATGTCGTCGCACTTCCACTCCGGGACCTTTAAGGGTTGTACCAAGACTGCTGGTACCTGGTGCTCAACCTTCTCCTGCTAGCAGGTGAGGCATCGAGAAACAAACTCTACCACAACATTTTTCATGCCCGGCCACCAGTGCTGTCGTCTGAGGTCCTGGTACATCTTTGCCACTCTAGGATGTACCGCTAATTGAGTAGTGTGAAAATCTCTCAGCACCTCATCCCGTAATACAACTGGTACCAAGGTACATCCTCTAAAAAGGACATCGTGCTCTACTCCAATGGAGAAACCATCAGGTGCATATCCTGAGGATATCTGCGCATGCCGCGTCTCACAGTCAGCATCCCCACGCTGTGCCTATCTGACCCGCTGCAATAGTAGAGGGGTTACTGTGAAAGATTGAAGGAACGATGCTCCCTCTCTATCCATGAAGGATATCTTCAAAGCGGCTAGCTGCTCTGTCACCTCTTCAAGCAGTTGAATGCCTGTCCTCCTACTGAGAGAATCAGCTACTACGTTTTCCATCCCATGAGTATAGACTCTCTCAAATTCATAGTCCTAGAAGAACTTGAGCCATCTTCGCTATCTCAGGTTCAGTTCCTTCTGAGCGAATATGAACCTAAGACTCTGATGGTCAGAAAAGACTGTAAAGCAATCGCCCATCAGGTAGTTTTGCCAAGTCTTCATAGCGAAGACCACTGCTGCTAACTCCAGGTCATAGGTAGCGTAGTTCTGCTCATGCGCCCTCAACTGACGTGATCCATAGGCAATCACCGCCCGCTCCTGCATCAAGACACATTTGAGTCCAGTCCCTGATGCATCGCAGTAGACTACATATCCTACTCCTTCCTCAGGAAACCTCAAGATAGGGGTACTGGTCAATCTCTGTCTCAGCTCCTAGAAGCTCTGTTGAAATCTTTCTGACCACATAAAGGTTTTAACCTTCTTTTTTAAAGCTGAGAGTGGTTCCGAAACTCTGGTGAAGTCTGGCACAAATCTCTGGTAGTATCCAGCTAGTCCCAAGAAACTCCGCACCTCTGTCACGCTCTAGGGTGGCTCCCAAGCTAGTACTGCCTCGATCTTCATAGGATCGACCGCAACTCCCGCCTCAGAGATGAAATTCCCCAAGAAGTGGACCTCATGTATCACGAACTGACACTTCAAGAGCTTACCATAAATCTGGTGCTCTCGGAGAGTGTCTAGCAGAACCCGCAAATGGTAGGCGTGCTCCTCCTTAGTCGTTGAGTAAATCAAAATGTCGTCGATGAAGACCACGACAAATCGATCGAGGTACGGCTGAAAGATCCTGTTCATGAGGGCCATGAACACTACTGGGGCATTGGTTATACCGAATGGCATAACCATGAACTCAAAGTGGCCATACCGACATCTGAAGGCCGTCTTCTGTACGTCCTCGTCTCGAACTCTGAGCTGATGATTACCTGACCTGAGGTCTATCTTTGAGAACCACCATGATCCATTGAGCTGATAGAAGAGGTAATCAATCCTCGGTAGCGGATACTTGTTACTCACTATCACCTGGTTCAGGTGACGGTAGTCGACACAAAGTCGCATGCTCCCATCTGCCTTCTTGGCGAACAAAATCAGGGAAGCCCAGGGTGAAACAACGGGTGGGATGAAACCCTTGCATGCATGTCCTCCAACTGTACCCATAGCTCTCGAAGCTCATCAGGGGCCATCCGATATGCTGGAGTGGATATTAGGGCTCTACCGGGGTACAGATCAATATAAAAGTCTACCTCTCTGTGAGGAGGTACCCCTGGGACGTCGTCAGGGAAAACGTCCGCATACTGATCCACCACTGCAAGAAAACCGGGACTCGGCACGTCAACTGCTCCTAGGATGAGGCTTGCCAACTGATTAGTGATGGGATGTCCTCTCCTCTGCAAGATTCCATCCTATGCTGCAAAGGCTCCCTTCTCACCGGTGAAGGTGAACCTGCTCCCGTCGGTGCGTACACATCGCACCTTGCGCCTAATATAGTCGATCTGAGCATGGACTATAGATAACCAATCCATTCCCAAGATGACGTCGTAAGGCCTCGACGCCGCTACAAGAAGATCCTAGCAGAATCTCTCACCTCCTAGAGTAAGCTCACACTGCCGGCACCAGTGCGTAATTGTCGAGTATGATCCCGTAGGAGTCTCTAGCCGTAAGGATCGAGCCATCGGCTCTATCGGAATCTCCGAGATCCGATCAAGGGCAGTGGCTATGAAATAATGACTCGCTCCTAAGTCAATAAGTACTGCAGAAAGGGTGTAATAGACACAGATAGTACCTCGAATCATCTCGGGCACGTCGTGGTCATAAGCCTCCGCTGCCTGGAGCTGTGCTTGTCTCTGCCCGCCAGCTCCCTGTCGTCGGGGTGGACCTCTTGGTGGTGGTGGTGGTGGTAGAGCCTCAAAGTGTCTCCCACCACCTATTTCTCGGCCAGCTCCTCTGTCTCATCCGCCTACTCCCTGCGGACCGCCACGGTCGACCCTCTGCATTTTCCTGGGTGGTCCCTCAACCATCTACTGCTCATCGGCACAACGGGTTGGGCAGTCACGAGCCATGTGGTCCTGCCCGCCGAATGAGTTGCACTGCCTGCCTCTCAAAAGACTGGCACCGCGCTGTGTGCCCTGCACAGCTGAGCCAGTGTCCTGAGGTCGTCTGCATGAGGGTTTGGTCTGCCTGGATCCATGAGTCATCTGTTGACTGCCTACTGCAGAAGACTCTGCTACGTGCCGCCCTACGGTGGGACTCGGCACTATTGAAGGATCATCAAGAAAGCTCTCGATCAAAAGGGCTCTCTCCAGTACTCCTGCTTGGTTCGGAATGCTGAGGGAGATCAGCAATGCCCTGATCTCATGCCTCAATCGCTGCTCAAAGGTCCGGGCCCGGAAGAATGCGTCACGTACCATGTCTGTCGTGCAGCGCGAGAGATCGGTAAATCTCGCCAAGTACTGGGCAACCATCATGCTGCCCTGCCGCAGCTGAAGAAGCGCCTGGATGCGCACCGCACAGAGGGTGGCTGGGACTAACTCCGAGCAGAAGAGGCTCTCAATGTCCATCCAGAGGAGAGATTCTTCATCGTGCACCTGGAGTATCAAGCTCCACCATCGGACCGTTGCTGCGTGCAGTAGGCTCGCTGTGAGGATCACCATGAGGTCTGCTGGTGTCCTCACTAACCTGAAAACTCTCACCACTGCCTCTAGCCAGTCCTCGACTTCCTGGGGGTCCGTCTCCCTGCCGAACCTGAGCAGTCGCTGGCGGTGGAACTCGTGCAGTACACTAAGGCGACATGCATCATCAGAAGATGGGGCTGGTAGTATCGGTGGCTCGGCGGGTAGAGGTATCGTCGGTGCCTCTGCTGTTAAAGGGCCCTGCACCGAGGCCTCATCGCTCGGTGTGCTGTCATCATGCACAACTCTCGGAACCCTAGCTGGCTGCCATCGTGGGGCCATCCTGAAAAGAAACAGGTGTGCCATAGTCAAACAATATACCTAGTGAGCATCCATAATGTAATCACAAAGAAAACTTGAAACACACATGCAATCAATGTTTTCGTGCATTAAGTCGGAAATCAGAAGTTAGGCTCCTGGTGTACGGATACGTTGGCCGCCGCACCAACACTAGACTCCCTGGTTTGATAAGTACACCCAATACTCTTAACACTATTTCTTCACATAGAAAAATATTAGAGTCCAAAGTTCTGCGGTATAACCAAACTCCTCTGATAACAATTTTTCATGACCCATCATCGGGGCCCGGTTCGTGACTACCCCAAGCCTGCCTTCCATAGGCCAGGGGCTGGAGACTAGCATCAAGGCGTAAATCCCAGTGAAAAGGGAAGGCATTGACTTTGTAAAGTAAACAAACACCACATAGCAAGCAAGCATTATAAGTAAACACTATGTAAAAACTGAGTACAATAGTAAGTGTATAAAAGTATGTGGTCCAGTATACAAACCCAAACTGAATGTAAAGTAAAACTAGAAGGGAAAACTTCAACTGAATGTAAAGCTGCAGCGGAGAGCTGTCCACTAGAAGTCCCACCTGAATGGTGGGTACAGATAGCCTCTACTGCTCCTCAGGTCCAGCCGACCGCTCCGAGTATGTCCCGCCCAGTGGTCCACCTCCCGGTACCGTCCTCCTCCTCAAGCCTCACCACGATCAGCATTGTCCGTTGTCTGCAACCAACACAATGTAGTGTGGGCATATCCTGTGTAGGGGTGATTATAAGCTACTCAGTAGGGACCTCGAGACCCCCGAAGGTCTCCCAAAATCCATAAAGGATAATCCAAAAAGGAAATATACACTCACGAAGTAACAGCCGACACTGCTTATGTATATTCCCATACATATACCTAAGTAATCAACTCTAATTCGGCTCCAACATCCAAGCCCAAGTACAACCCATTACACATAGTAAAGAAAAACGTAAATTCACACAGGATAGAACAACACAATCCAAAAAGGAATGAAAAGTAGGATTCAACTCACACAGGTATACTTCTTCATATGACGATAGAGATGATCAGATATAGCCACTGATTCAGCTAAGCCGTCGAACACAAAAAGGATCGATAGGTAATAACCCCCGCAATGACCCACAAAGGATTTGACACACAAAGGCTCGATAGGTAACTAACCCCCGCAATGACTCACAAAGGATCGAAAGGTAACTATCCCCCGCAAAGAACCACATAGGATCGGACCCACACAGGATCTGTAGGCGCTGGCTCACACAGAACCATTGAGCGCTGACCCACACAGGATTGGACCCCCATAAGATCGGTAGCATTGATCCACGTATGACCTTTGAGTGTTGTAGTTGTCGCCGTCGAATCCAATGAGGATCTCTGTACAGTCACCGTCTTCGTCATAGTCATAACGCAGCCAGCTCTAGGGTTCCCTCACACATCAAGCTCATTCGGGAGGGTCTGCTCCACGAGCTGAGAGGCTGATAAATCAACTGACACAATGTCCGGAGTTGATGTATCCAAAAGGGCTGTATCGTCAATAGGAACTCAGAGTCATAGACGGCGCGTCAATCAGACGCCCAGTCTAGATGTTATTGGCAATTTCGTCCTAGGAGCCCGGTTGGTGTTTAAGTCAAAACCAACCTGAACGTACTCCACCAGCATCCAAACCTAGGGCGGAATAATCCAAAAGATCCGTCTCACTGAGAGGAATCCATCAAAGTCGACGGCACATCAATCGGACATCCGGAGCTCAAGATATGAGTGTTTCCGCTCCGAGGGCCTGGTTGGTTTTGTGTACGAACCAACTCGGCTAAACACAAAGTATTCCGAAACCTTGAGTGTGATATAAAGAAACGACCGTCTCAATCCAAGGATCGCATCGAAACTGACGGTGCATTGATCGGAGGCCCGTATCTCAAGTTATGGACATCCGAACGGAAGAGGTTCGGTATTAAGGGGTTCGGGCCCTGCCCGACCCGGCCCAATAACCCCAGGGTCGGCCCGAACCGGGTATACCCGAACCGGGTCCATGTCCGGCCCGCTTGGGTGCGGCCCGGCCCAACTTGGTCGTGCTTTCCAGGCGCTCGACCAAATGGCCATGCTGTTTGAAGGGGGGGGGGGGCGCCTGCCCCCTATCTTTTATAACCGAGGCCCCCATTATGGGGGGCCGCTTGAGCTAGCCGCCATGGGTTTGTAACCCCTAGCCTCCCCTTGTCCGGCCGGCCCACTATGGCCTGCCGGCTTCTGCCGCCACGGACCGACGATGGCTGGTCCCCCCTGCTCCGACACCGGTGGCCCGGAACCAGCCGCCGGTCACCCTGCTCCGTCGCGCCCCTCTACCACGACCCCGCTCTGGATGCGGTGTCTTCAGGTGTCTCCGACACGGCGCGACGGCGTCACATCCTTGTTCGATTTCACGGCGCGGCGCGATGGCGCCGTGCATTCCTTGCCATATGATCTCGCGTGGTGCGACGTCACCATGCCCTTCCCATTCCAATCCAAATTAGAAACACAACATAGATAAGAGAGGAGGGTCGACCATGTTTGTGCGGTCCGTCCCCCTCTCATTAATCGATAGCAAAAGTTCAAACACACGAAGAACGTCAAGGTAGTAATCACAAACAAAAAAATAAAAAATAAACCCCTACCTCATCGAACAAGATGGGTGATGATTCGTCACGGAGATAACCACCGTGGGAAGAGGCGTCGCGGAAGGAGACATCGACCTCAAAGGAATCCGGTGTTCTTCGCGTTCTTCGTGTTCTTCGATGATGAGGATGAAGATAATCAAGTCTCCCTTAATTTTTTTCCCAAAGCTCCCAAGCAACAAGACTCCAAACCAAAATAAAATAAGTCCCTTACTTATTTTATTAACACAACATAAGGTTTGAAATTAAAAATTTTGATTTAAACCACATAATTAAATTACACAAGTTGTCAAATTTAATGAAGGGTTATGGAAGAATAGGGAAGGTGAAGGGGTAGGGTTCGTGTGGGCCCCACCACCCTCATAACCTCCAAATGGAAGTTGGGTGGTTTCCCCCAACTTCCACCCTGAGATTTAAACCACTTAATGTAAAATAGAAATTGTAGTTAAATTTTTATTTTAACCTCCACAAAATTTATCAACTTCTCTCGAGAAAATGAAACTTCGGAAATAGTGTTCCTAAGAAATTACTGGCGCTGCGAATCCATTGGTTCCCTAAGAATTCGATTCCAATCACCAGTTCAGGAGTTAGAAATTCATGCTCGTTCTTTCACTGAACATACTCGAGCTAAACTTCAGATAGAAATTCCGAGCACACCGGGCCTCAGAATCAAGTGCCGTTAGAAACTGCATTCCTGTAAAATCCCAAAGAAAATTAAGCAAAAGGTTTCCTTTAATTTTACGGGTCATTACAGAAAATCAGATTAAAATTGATGACATGTTGTTTCAATATATTTATTCATTAATTTCATAGGAGACATTGGGTGATAGTTATGAATCTATCATTTGACATGTCACATGATAGGAGTAACTCATCTGAATTCTTTTTCATGAGCATAAAGAAAATTCAGATGGGATTCTCATGATCATACATAGATAACGTGAAGTTAATGACTCGCTTACATGACCTTCCTTGGGTTGTGTGATCACACGACTTCTTGGGTGTTATGGGATCCATGTAATCAATCTGTCTTATCTTCTTATATCCAGTCTGATCCTTCCTTTTTTGGAGAAAATTATATGTAGGACTCAGGTATTTCATTGATATTTGAATTATCGTTGCTTATTTGGATGGTGTCATCAGAATGGTAAATGAAATAGGAAATAATGATATCCAATATGAATGGAATATGGTTATTCAAAATAATTAATTGATATTATAAATAATAAATTGCATAATTCCTTCTAAATGAGTAAAATAAATCTCAAAATAATGGGAGATTGTAATATAGATTCTTTACACATCGATGTCATTTAATCTATAGCCCATGAAATAATAAAAAATAATTGAAACATTAATAATTTTAAATAAATAGGTACTCATGTTAAATACATTAAATTGGTGATATATACACTATATCAAATAAATTATGTGTATACAATACAATAAGAATCAGTGAATTGAAATTGAAATGAAATCCATTACTATGATCATAACATTGATGTGAAAATTAATCAATGAATCAATTATGAGAAAGAAATTTAAATACAAATTAAAAAATTATAAATACTACTGAAGATAATAAAAATACATTGGACAAATAATCATTGAATACTAAATACAATGATGAAGTAAGATAACCCCATGAAAATAAATTGAGTTTCGAAATTATTTACCACTTCATAATCATCAATTCAAATACTTGTGGATGAAAAAATTCATATGGAAACATAAAATAACATGATGTTTGGATGATTCATGATATAAAATATTAAAGTCTTATTAATTACAATATATAAAATAATGTAGGAATACAATAACAAAATATGTCTCAATGAAGGGAAATTGGGATTAAGTCCCTTAACTCACATTTCCATTTGGTTTACATCCATTAATCTAATATATAATGGTTATAACAATGTAATTATTTTATTATAAAAAAATATTAACATTTATAATATCAAATATGACCATTTTATAACATATTATCACCCATTAATTAATAAAATTTTATTATTACTATTCTTTTTGAGTAATAACTTCCTAGATTTATCGTGCATGTTTTAGAATGAATGTCCTCGTTCTTGAGAATATTTTATAGACAAATCATCTATTGAATGATATAAATGTTATAAATAAACTTTTTTTATATATAAAATTTTAGAACCACTATTGAAATTTGAACATCGATAATGTATCACATCACTTCATGGAGACGATAGGATACATGTACACACAAGTGATGATATAATTTCCATAACGATATAAAGGGTAAGAAAGTATATGATGTGTTAATTTTAAAAAATAAATATCATTTCATATATATCACTTATATTTATTAAATTTGTCATCATATCTTTCCATGTAAAGCATAACTGAAACATGAATTACATCGCTTTGTGAGACAGTAGTTTGTCGTACACACAAGTGGCGTTATAGTATCTCAACCGACATAAAAGGAATGGATGGAATGTGATATAATATTTTAGTATTGATAATAATATAATAAATATTATATATATATATATGTATATATATATATATTAAATCCATCACCATATACTATAATGATATGTGTTAATTGAAAAAGAGTTACATCATTTCGTGAGGCAGTAGTCTGCCACAAACATGATCGATGATTTCATTTCCCATTGATAGAGGAGGAGATAGATAATGGTTATTCCATTAACATCATAAAATATTATTATACGGGATATAATAGTGTTATTATACTATAATTATTTAATAAAACATTAAGGATTGGGAAGATGAAATAAAATAAAAACCATAATTTAAGAATGTTACCCCAACTTTAGAAGACCTCTTTAAGTTTACACTAAAACCCTTTCTATGATGGATTTTGGATCGAAAAAGGGATATATGATGTTGGTATGGGATAATTATGTTATTTATGTTAGTATTTTCTTAAAATATTAGATTTTTTTGTTTGAATATGGGAGGAAAAGTTGTGGCCTTTTTAATATGGGGAGATAACACTCATGGAATTTCTAAAAGCAATCAATTAAAAAAATGTTTTTATATTGAAAAATGACTTCAAAATGGTTCATTATAGAACCATAGTGGTTATAATAATATATAATCCAACCTAGTTTCTTCTGGAAAATATTTTAGGTAATTTTAACGCATATATTGTTAGTTTTTTCCCGAAAAAATTCAGATTTTACATGAACCACATTAATTGATTTGTTAACAATTTTCACTATTAATTTTGGTAAAAAATTAATATGAAATTATTAGATTGTATAAATTATTATAATAAAAATATTAAATCCATTTTCAAAATTTATTTCAAAGAATTGGAAGAATCCTATTTCAAATTATACACATAAATGCGAGGAAAAAGAGGGGTTTCAAAGAGAAAATTATCATATGTATAGAATTTATAAAAATAATTTTTTTTATAAAATTTAATAAAATGAAACAAATTATTTTAATTGTACTAAATTTAAATAAGTTTACTTTAAAAACAACAAATAATGTTATTTAACCATTTAAATTATTTAAACAAAAATACAGTATTCCATAAAAATTAGTATTTTCATTATTTATTGAAAAATGAATCATTTCATAAAAATATAAATACTAACCTAAGATATTTTTTATATGATTATTTCAAAAATCAAATTAATTTTATCAATTTTTTTAATGTGGTAATAATTAATATTCATTTTTTTGCACAAAGCATGACTGGGTCATTTTAAAAAAAATATAGTGTTTGAAAAAACATTTCTTTTTTATTTAAATGATTTTTATTTTATTTTTAATAAATAGATGAACATAATTATCATATATTATTTTTTACTGTTAAGGTCATGAAATTTAATATCTACGTTATAATAGTATACTATATTATGGTTAAGTCATACATGGGGTTACATGTGCTGTAAGTTACCAATGATACATGATTTATATGAAAATAAATATTTCATAAAGTAATAGGGAGTAACATTATCATCTAAGAGTTGAAATTCATGTAATATATAATATAAAATCAAAATATATTCTATTAAAATCTCATGGTTTTATAATAGTTATTTAAAAAATTTCAAACATTCTTGAACCCTTTCCTCGTACATGTTCAACAATATTAATTAATGTTCTAGCAAAAATGCTTCAAAATTACACTGATTAAACTCAGAAAAAGGATATATAAAAACATGTGTTATTAGTCCCATAATTTTGAGGCATAACCTACCCTAGGTGAAGTAGTAGATATCATGAGCTATTCTCTTGGGATTTCAAAATAGGAAAAACCTATTGAAATATAGAATAAACATAGGTAATTTTTTTTATTTAAAATTACTAAATGTAAATGGAAAATGAATGATAAAGAATGATATTATTAGGATATCACTCCCAATAGGTGATGTATATAAACTATCCATAGAAGGAAAATCTTGTGGTCATCCCCAATAATTGGGTGGGTTAGGCTTATTTGGTTAGAACCACCACATACTTGTTCATCCACAACTCTTTATCTTGACTTTTTCATATAGGTACACCTGAATAGATTTATATTTTTACACCCCTCATCAGTGTTATATTATTTAAAATATGTCGGTGGAAGGATGGTGTACATGGATTCCAAATTCTAGGACAAAAATTATGTTTATTATCTCTACTAATCCAATCGTAATTCCAGTAGTTATACTTCACAATATTCATCAAAACAATATTATAAAAATAATTCACATTGTATAATATTTACATAGGATGATTTCAGGTATAAATTATCTCTTTCATAAGGCAAAAAATATTTCTTCTCTTTATTCATGAGAGTCTGCTAAGAATTATTCTTCTACTAAAGAATTCCTATATATTCTTCTTCACTATATTTATGGATTAATTTCTTCACCATAGGTGCAAAATTTTCTTCTTATTCAGTAGTTAATCCTCAAGTGGGATTATGTTAAATATATTTCATTGGTTTACATTTTAATTCTTAATCATCTTGGATATACATTTTATCAATTTCCATATGTTGTTTATTTTCACGGGGAGCGTCCACAATTTCATCCATAGAGTAATCCATGATGGGAATCAGCTGAGATGAATCTTTAAAATTAAAACAAAGGATATTTTTAGATAAATAAGATTATGAAAATATAAAATATTATTAATTAATTTCAGTGGTATCTCCCCCACCATTTTCTGTATATGGTTAATTTTCTATGTTCAATGTTTCATTGAGGTATTTTTGTGTGGATAGGCGTTGTAGCAGTAATTCCAGTTTTTATTCAAATATATGATCATTTACATCATAATTATATTCTATTTTCTAAAAACACTATAATAATATGATATAATTTATAATAGGAGGGTGAAAAATATAAAATTGAGTTTTAATAAAATTAAATAATGAAAATTCTAAAAAATATTGTCCCTAAAGTGTTTCCAATTTTATTTTCTTTTCACATAATTGTAGTACATAGAAGATGTGTTCAATGGTATATAATGGAAGTTATTACACTTCCTAAAACACTCAATCCTACTCTTTAATATCCTCCTAATGAAATACCATGGGTTATAAATCATCAACTTCTTATTGTTTACTATGTTACACAGGACTTTGAGGGTAGTGGATTTTTTAGAAAACATTTTTATGAGTTCCTTCAGCATTTTTTTGTTCCATGCATTGTTAGTAAATTAGAAAGAATATATTGAAGTATCATTTTGTCTCGTCTAGTATAATATCATATTGGATTTGAGTGTTTGGGATATGCATTATTAATGGTATTTATTTCAATTCATTTTGTGGATTTCATCTACCTGCACATTGGTGTATGGAAATGGTTTCTCCTATTTTTTTAATACTTGAATATTCAATGCTAGAGGTTCCAATGGGATTATAAAAAAGGTATAATAATGAATGGTCTGAAAGTGGTGTTTATTGTATATTGTAGGAAAAAATTGAAATTAGAAAAAATCAAATAAAAATTATAATATAGTAATTAAACTATGCTATAGACAATAAAAACACAACACTTACTCCCTATAAAAAATTTAAAGTTGATTTCACATTTCTCACATGCATTGTTTCAACAATTTTTTTTTAATTTCCAACATAGAATATAGTATATGGATGATCAATGTTGTTTACCAAGGATCCAGTATTGATAAGTTCTTTACATTCTAAATCAAATTTTAATATTTATTTTGTAGTATTAATTTTAGAAGAATATAGAATGTGTTTTTTGTATAGTTTACGATTATGTTATTGAAAAATATAGGATGTAATCATAAAAATACTTTTGGGTGTGGGGAAAGGGTTAGTCCAAGATTAGGTAACTAATAATTTTCATTGTCCTCTATTGTTGTTTTCACCCAACTGATAATGTACATAATATCATTCATGAATCACTATTTTATACTGAAATTGAATGATCCAAAACACTTTTTGAAATCCCCTAGTAACACATAATTACACTACCTCCAACGTTCCACTAGATGAACATTACATTACCATAGAAAAGCCATAAAATTTTACCGAAATCTGTTGTATGTTTTCCATTCCTGATTTCCTTTATTTCATCACATATGAATAAAATCTGGATGAGAGATGAATAATTAGAAGAGAATTGAATGAAATAGAAAAATTTCTTATGGAAGGTAAATGATTATTGTACTAATACTAGAAAAACCCAACTTCATCAACATAATAAACTAAAAACATATTGAATTTGAATGAAGATTCAAAAAATAGAGACCTCCCCTGGGAATTCATCATCTGGTTATTAACCCATGTTAATAGTGTTTAATAGATTAAAACACATCACATATGTTTAAGAAAACATGATCGAATCATGGGATAATAGAAGAAGATGCCAACTAAAAAGGAAAAATAATGTAAATTTGAATAAAAATTAGGTGATTAATTACTATTAAAAACATTGAAACAATTAGTAGTTTCCAAATACATCCAATTTGGGGTTAATGGAAATCATTTGTAGATATCAGGATTCATCTTCCCCACGTTATGTGTTGAGTCAGTGAGATATTCCTCCCCTGTGTGGTTTTTATGTGTCATCCTCCTTGGGTCAATATTGACATTAATGGAATATTTTAACGGATATATTTCTATCCCTTGATCACACTCAAAATTCCATTACATAGATGTACACATGCACAACCTGGTAATGACATTTATGCATGTCCTACTTGTCCTTTATGCATATCATTCATGACTTTACACATGTCCTCATTGAACCATACTCAAATCCACAACGAACCTTATATATGTGTTCTAAACCACACACATTCCCTCTTTAAACCTTATGGAAGTTCAAATTGACCCTTAAACAGGACCAAAACTACCCTTCTAAGGCTCATAAATGACCATTTCACAAGTCATTTACCACCCTTACATAGATCATCACAAAAATTTTAAAAATTTGACCTATATAGAATTTTATTTGTTATAGGTACAAGATTCATGAATTTAACCATACATAGGTGGAAGGTCGTTGATATTACCCATACATAGGTCCAAAATGACACTCACACAGTATGATAATAAAATTAAATGGCTTTAATTCTTCATACTTATTCTCATATTCAATCATAATTTCAGGTATTCTCACTTAAAATTAAATATTTCATCATTCAGCTTGTTTGAATTTTTTAACAAACAGAATGCCTAAATAATTGTAGTTTTAAGGTCATATATCCTTCGTCACTCAGAACATCAAACAATCAAACAATATGTTGATCTACATCATATACCATTGAATCCCATTACCTATATTTACACATTAATATAATGGAATCATTTATTATCTTCTCTATCATGGGTTTTTTTCATGGTTTCAACTTCATAGATCATTCAGTGATGAAATATTCTTATTGAAATTAATAGATAACATCCTCGATGTACCGGCACAGATCTATGTTTGATCAGATTTTATTATGTGTAGTGTGGATGGATCATGGAGTATTATTCATTGGAAAAAGAATGTGGTTGTTTTATCTTGATTCTTGTATGAGTAAATGGTTGATCTGGGATGTAGAACCATGGATGAAGGAGTTGAGGAAGGGAAATGGGGGGGGGGGGGGTAACAAACGCAATGGAAGTTAATTTCATGGTAGAATATGGGGGTGGTGGTTTCAATATTGAAGCTGGAGGTAGCATAAACACATATGGTAGAACATAAAAGACTAATGGTAGTGTAATTATAATGGAAGAAAAATTATGTTAGAAAAAACACTAGTAGCAGCATCCAATAGCTATGGATAGAAAATGCATTGGGATCGGTACAATGCTATTAGTAGTAAAAGTTATTCAAAATGGTATCACATATTTTTAATAGTATCGTATGAGCTGTCGCATCCTAACCCAACTAATTGTCGAACTGGTATATGAACCCGTCACAATGTGACTTCAAGCGCACCTCCTTGTATTCCAAAGGCTTCAAAATAGAAGTAAGGGTCTAATAGTGGTATTTTGGGGAGAATATAGCCTCATGGTTAGGGTCACATATCTGTACATCTAGTGTAAATAAAATTTAACAAGAAATTTAGTAAAAAAATGGAAATGCAATGAATGATAAATACAATAACTGAATACAAGTAAATGGAAAATGAAAATAAGTAAAATAAGGAATTCGTTTCCAGATGATGATACATAAAAAAAATAATATATATAAAACACAAAAAATGATATAATACAATACAATAATAATGAAAATAAGTAAAATGTCGAAGGGTGATATCCATGAGAATCTTGAGCTCTAGCTCTGTCCATTGCTCCTAACTACCATTTACAAGCATAACAGCGCATGAAATAATCCATGGTTCTCATACATGATAAATTATTATGTACCTTAGTGTAACGGAGGTCTGAGCATGGTGTGAGATAAAATACCAGTATTCCAACACCAATAGTGTGTATAACTAAATATAATCCATGAATATAATGTAAAACAATGTGAAAATATAATTAAATAATCAACAATAATAAAATAATAAATACCATCCTTATTTGGTTATTAAAGGACACATGGTGGCTGTATCTGCATTGGATCTTGGACGAAATGATGATCTAGTCGGTTAAAAAATATATAGTAATATATATATATATATTATTTTTATACTATGTCTACTTATATTTACTAAGTATGTGAAGACGTATGTATCCACATTCCTAGAATACTAGTTGCTGGCGTGGCGGGGTAATAAGTCAGTCATTAATAACCAGTATAAATGATCCTAAAATCTAAAGGAAGAGGTACAATACCTACATATCATTATTAATGAGAGACTTCATGATCATCAATTGATGTGTTGGGTGTGTCGTCATGCCAACAAACTAAACAAGGGACGCGGTGCATCATTCCCACCATCCAAATAGTGTCAATGGTGTGGGACGTCATGCTTAACACCTGATGTGAGGAATAATGAGAAATTATGCCAAATATAAACCTTACCATAATTCCAAGACCAATATAAATGGTGTATTAATATTATTAATAAATCATCTCACCTTAATATAACCCATAAGAGGAATATAACCAAGGACATTGCATTCCAATTAATGTTTGTAAAGATTTTCATGGCCATTCAACCCTTTTCAAATCATATCAATTAAACCATTTAATTTATTTAGGTAATAAAAACATCATGAATAATTTCATTCAAAATAAACAATCAATTTCAATTATCCAGGAAAGGCATCATATAATCAAGTCACTCCAACCATCATTGTAGGTGGTCTGTCTTTTAAAAAAACATTCACATGGAAGGCAATATCCAATTATTCAATAAATTTAAGAATTTCATTTTAGGCCATGTACTAAAATTTAAACATATATAGTAATAAAATAATGTAAATGTAAAAAAACCAATTCTATAAGTCCAATAGATATTTATGTCACTAATCACTACATTTAGTTTAGAAGTTATTACACCACATATGTGGGGTTTTATTATAAAACATTGAATTGTTGTCAAATAATTCCATTAGATAATTAATGTATCAAATTTAAGAGGCATAAATCAATTTAGTAAAATAGATCATTTTATAATGATAAATAACAAGGAAAATCAATTACATGGGAAAAATGGCACTTATGTGGTGCTATCATCAACTGGTGAATTACCTAAAAGAGGAAATTCAATTAGTTAGAACACTTTCAAGGTGTTCCTGGAATTTAAGAAATTAATTGTGAAGTAAAAATTAATCCATCACACCAAAGGGGTGTTTTTGATAAACGTTAGAATCCTAAAATTTCAAAAAAAAATACTTTACGAGAGTATAACATGGTGTGTATTGAAATTGAAAACGAATAAAACTATTTAATGGAGACACACAACAAAGGCCGATGTGCGGCACAAAAGAAATATTATAAATAAACATAAACATGTCAAATTATCTATTGAAAACATACCTTATACCATGGATGATTTACTCATCCAAAATCAAGCCTTGAATTGATTTGGTTTGGATAAAATTGATGTAATAGAAATCACCCTGAAAATAGGGTGAATGATCATACAGAAACAGAGTGCAATAGATTTGAATAGGAACTGGGATATGAAGTACAAGGATTTTAGAGTATATTGGTGTGTATCCAATAAAACTAAAGATGTTTGAATTGGTCAAACATTCTATTCCCCATCGACCTTATTTACATAGGTTGACTTCAATGTACAACATATGAGTTATAGTGATTCTACTAGAATGACTTTGAATTGCTCAAACATCCTATATCCCATCAACATCATTTACCTAGGTTGAGTTAGATTTTCTTGATAATACCCAACAACACATACTACACTAATTTCTACCTGATGATATGTCAAAAATGGGTTTTCACTGACCATATTTCTTAAGAACAAAATCAAACAACACAATCCACCTCTAGTAGAACATTCGTAAAACGCTCATCACAGATAGACGACGTGATATAGACAAAACTGAAATTCATTCTTCCCTGGAATATCTCATTTATAATGAGCACATTCACCAAATCATATAAATAAATTTTTTTGATGTTCCCTAACACCTGTCAATTTAATTTGTCGTACCTCAACACAAAAAAGTGTATAACCTAGATCTAGCCCACTGGAATCATCACCCTTAAAACATTACATCTGAGGCTATAAACAAGTCTTGGATAACCTCATAATCATTAAATTGGAGTACAAAAACTAACCCAAGGTATTACAACTCCATGTTTACAAGTTAGATATCAGTTTGAGTCCATGACATCCACATGAGATTATTGCTTGATCCTAGAGTGGTATTTTCTTAGAAGTCAATTTAGGGGAAAAGGGGTGGTTTTTAAGAGTCTATCCAAGGCATTCCAACAGTGGAACCAAAGAACCACTCATGACTAACCAAGACAAGGTAAAACCAATGTCTCCATCATAAAACTCTATGAAATCCTATTGTAACACCCTGAGCTTCCACGATACGCTTCTCTTTCAATAATGCAATATCTTGCATTTTACGCAAGTTTGAGATTCTTACACACCGCGACCAATCAAAGTAGCCGTTATGAATAGTAATACCAACTTTTTGAAATTATATAAATTTTATATTTCAAAATGGACTTCATTTTTGTATTCGTAATATCAAAATTAACCTAAGTTGATTTCTTTGTAATTTTTTGAGAACATCCAATTTTTGATGAATAGTGAAACCAGTAAGTGGTAGTTAAAAAAATGATTTTTCATTTAAATGAAATATTAACACTTTTGTGATTTTTTTTTCAAAAATCTGACATACATGGTTGTCATTAGGAAGTAAAATGTGGTTCAATGGGATTAAAATAATTTTTTGGTGAATAGTAACTTTTAAGTTTAATTAATCGCGATGAAAGGTAATTAGTGAAATTTAAGGTAAAATGATATTAGAAAAATATGAAAATACCTTTACACTTGTCCTAACACTATTGGATGAGTCATGGCTGACCAAGAAAATCCATGGGTCAACTTGGGGTTCCCATGTAGCCACTTTGTTAGGAAAATGACATTAAAAACTTTTTATTTAATGTTAAAATAAAAATGTCACAAACATGAGTTGTTTTACTAAAACAATTTTCAAATGGGGTTATACAAGTCATATTTTTTACTATAAATATTAATTAGAAATCTAGAAAGATTTCCTACATCATGATTATTTTTCTATAATTTTTAGACATTAAATTAATTAAATGTCTTATGACACCATAATGATGCATTGATTACCTCATTAATTAACGATTTAAATAAAATAGAAAGATAATGTAAGATCTATGGAATAAACTTGTCTAAAAACTATTGGATGGGAATATTTAGAACCCTTATCACCTTAGACTCTAAATATATCATTTTGGGACATTTATAATCCGAAACAGATTTCATAATAAAGTAACATTTCCTGACATTCCAAGAGTTCCCCTTCTCTCCTCTTATAAAAGGCCCCCACCTCTACCACCTTATTCAAACCATCAAGCCATTTGTCTCGGAAGAAAACTGCCAAAATACTCTCCCAAATTCCCTATCTTACTCCTAGAAGCCTCAACTTGGGCATAACTCTTCCTAAGGAAGCCTTTGACTGAAATCGAAAAAGAGTTACACAATTTTAAGGTAATGTCTTCTCTAATGTTATTTTTTTATATTGCTTCTCCAACCCCCTAAACTCTTTTTATACATTTCTTTTGTAACAAAACCAGTATACTCAATATACTAGGATGTTTTTATAAGAATTATTCGAGCTACACATACACACACTTACATATAATGGTTAAAGAACATACTGTTTCTGTGGATGACGAATTTCTGCCTCACGAAACGATGATTGTTCAAAACTCATATAACACCTTCAAAGGTGGCCATTAAGATGTCACTATATTTATATATGATATATAATATGTTTATCTTTTACTTAATCTTCTGTATTTTTCATTTATGGCATACGGTTATGGTTTCCATTATGGGTAAACGCGATATCTTCATTTTAGGAAGTGCGGCTACCGCCCCCTCAAAGTGATTTGAATCGTTAATGCAATATGTGGGATGTATAAAGGATGGAGTAAATGGTATTGTACATTATATTATACTGGAATTATATTATAACTTTATATAATTATAACTTCATTCCATTAAATACGAAATAGAAATGAAAGTAGCGTTCATGCGTACGTACGGATTACCGTCTCCATGAACGGTGCATTTCATTTCATACCTATAAATGTTATGTAATATTATAAATAAATGTATATACTGGATATATATTATGTATATTATATCTAAATCATTAATATAATTATGGATATAATGGATATTTTACCACAAGAACAAAGTGTAATTATAAGAAGTTTATTTTTGACTCAAGTACCTAAGATCGACAAAACGACCGTTATTAACTTAAATAATTACATAATGTTCATAAGATGGTAATAAGTGATATAATAGGAATAATGAACTTGAAAAAGTTTCTTAAGCAAGTATAAATTAACTCTAGTTTATTATCCAGGAGGATAATGAAGGGTCGAGTCAAGTCGGACACGAGGTAAGGGAACTTCTTTACCCAATTTCCATTCTTTGGGTTAATCTCCTACTTTAAAATTATGTCATTATATTATTATGTCCTATATTGGATTTCTACTTTCTTTATGTGTACCTATAGTGAATACACATAATAGATCTATTTTTTAAAAAAATTTGATCTTTGTAAGGGACTTCGTCTCAATCTCCTTTCATTGAGGCATATTGGGTTTTGTACACAACTTTCCTTTATACGGTGTATAAACTCCTTTGACATTTAATTTTATTCAAAAGGAATCTTTTTATATGAAAATTTTTACTAAACGACAAAAGGAATGTTTTTTCTTACGTATGCGGTGAGAACGACTTCTCCGTCGCCATGACTATTATTTGAGTTTCGACTTCCTTTATAAGCCATAATTTTTTTAAATGATAAATAAATACTAAGATTTAATTTAATTTTATTTTGGTATTGAAAATAGTTTTGAATGTGTTTTTTTATATCAATGTGTTGTATTGATATCTTGTGATTAAAATGTGGAAATTCTATGTTTCCTTTATGTATGTTTTATCTTATATGACTATGTTATGGTTTATGATATGTTTATACATGTTCATATGAGGAATGCATTGGACATAATATGTGATAGGAGGAGCCTGCTATAGCTCCTCGATGCATCGGCAGGTCTCATGAGACAAACTAGTGTCTTGGCACGAGGCCTTGAAAAAATATTATTTGTAGTCTTGGCATGAGGCTTTGGTTACGTGGTTATGATAGTCTGGCATTATGCATTCCATCATTATAAAAATGGTTATTGATATTGCATGTGATTATTCGACCAGTAGAATATCGATGTGAAGAAGTAAATGGAATTATCTCATTTTACTTTTTCCATATTATGTTTAAGTTCATGTTTAAAAGGCTTTTGTTTTATTTATACATTGCCTTAAATGTTTATGTTTATTAATGAAAGCTTCTGCTATATTGATATCCTTACTGAACATCTGAGCTCACCCCTTTCAATGTTTTAATATTTTCCAGGATGTGAAGAAATATTTTATGAATGGCCTGTAGGGATAGCCATAAGGGGATATGAGTGTGGACTATGGAGACTTTTTTATTGTAGATTGTCAATTTATGATGTAATGTAACATTTATGAAGGTATCTAGTGTTTTCAAGGCTACTAAACTAATCAGTCTTTCGAGACTTGATCTTTTGTGATCATGCCAATGTTACGCAATAATGCACCGACTCCGGGTAACTTGGGTCGGGGTGTTATAGTTTGTATTAGAGTCATTTTAGTACTAAGCTTGGAAGCTATATTTAGATAAACTATGATTATAGAACATAGCCCTAAGATATACTTTGAGTATTAGTATAAAAGAACTTCCTATAATTTTGTTGTTGTAGATATTTTTTGGGTTGTTCGAGCAATACATCCCTATTTGGATACGAATAGGTAGAGGCAGCTCTGGCACATATGTACCTAGGGGTAAAACCCGAAAACACCACTTTGAACTAGACTCGAACCAGAAATGGTACACGAAAATGGGCCTTGCTTCACTCTTGGTTACGACACTCCCGAGGGCTATTTTTAGGATAATTCTCATTTTCATTACAAACCATTATGAAGGGTTTATGAGTATATACTTTCTCAATGAAAACAATTCTTTTTACAATTATGGATTATATCCATAAATAGTTCAATTTATGTGAAGTGTTTTACAAGTATGGAATTATGTATTTTAATTCATAAACTAATCTTGTTTATGACATTGTTTAGAATTGGATCCTAGTAGGAGGAATGGAAACTGAATCAAATCACGCACTCCATGTAGGGATTTCCTTCCTACTCAAGATAATTATTGTGGATCTGGAGATACAACTGGTGCTGATCAACTTATTACCATACTGGGACAACTCACACAGGTTATGAATAATAACCTCACTCGTATGGAGAACCCCGATCCGCAATGTAGATGATCAATGTTAGACCGCTTCATGAGGAAAAACCACCAACATTTAATTGGGGTAAAAATCCATTAGTAGCAGAGTAATGGATAAACTCCCTTGAGAAAATATACCACGCCTTGGGGAGTAGCTAAAGGGAGAAGGTTATCATGGCGGTTTACCGCCTCACTGGAGATGCTGATCAATGGTGGTCATTGATTTAAAATACAAACGAAGATGAAGAAGTATAAAGTATGGAATGGAGAGAGTTCAAAGATCTTTTATTAGAAAAATACTTTCCTCGTGACCATCAAGCAGATATTGAAAGGCAATTTCTGAGTCCGAGACAAAAGGAGGATGAGAATGTCACAAAGTATGAGGCCAAATTTACAAGGTTAGCGAGGTATGCGGCATATTATTTACGTAACCCAATAAGTAATATTGATCATTTCTTTGATGGGTTAAAACCATTTCTCTGTCACGTTTTAGTATCACAATCCTTCTCATTGTACGATGATATTGCCTCGTGTTCTATCAAGACAGAAAAGGAATTCTCTAAGTCTTATGACAACAAAGTAAAGCAAGAGAAGAAGAGAATGGTGAAACAAGAGACGGATAAAGGGGAAAAGGGAAAGAATGATTTTACATTATGTGATAATTGTGGGAAGAATCATACAGGTGATTTCCTAAAAGGAATCAGAGTTTTTTATAAATGTGGAGGAAAAGGTCACTAGGCTCGTGATTGCAAGGGATAGAAGGAGGTCATCAATTTTGAATGCTACAATTGTAGGTTAATGGGGATCTATGAAAATGAATGTCCTAAGTGTTAGGGAAAAATACCTCAGAAAAGGCCAAGGGTTCAAGGAAAATCTTATGATGTTACTACAGTTGAAGTGGAATAATTAATGTATTGGTGCTTTTGGACTCAAGGTTTATATTCTGGTTATAAGAATAATGTGATATATATAAGGATTGTAATGCAGTACTTGTTGTTTTAATTAAGGATTTAATATGATGAAGGTAATAATATTTTTAGTATGTGACAATAAGAGAAACTTTACTTTGTTTGGGGAATCTGATGTTACAATTGATTTTGGAATTTAAGGACCTTTAAGAGAAAGTCTGGACGGAGGTATTTTGGATAACTATAAATGTTGTAATGGGTTATGTTTAACTTTGGATAGTATTGTTTAAGGTTAAAACATTTATGAAGATTATTTTTGGAATATTATAATACTATTTTTTTATGAAAAGGACAACCTGCAGGTTGGGGGATAACCCGTCGCATCGGACAAAGCTGCAGGAATCGAACCCACAACCATAGTGCGACATGCCTTTATTACCTACCACTAGCCTACAGGATGTCCCTAGTTATTGAAAAATAGTTTTACTAATCTAAATTGTATGTGTTAATATTTGGAACCTTATACAATTAGGATAAGTAGAATATTTTTTCAGTTCTATTACCTTTTAGAGTGAATGATGGGTTTGTGGTAAAAATCTATTAAAGAATGAAAGTCTACATGAAAAGTATGTATATTCCCTTATGTTCTTAGTAAATCTCCTAAATAAATTCCTCAACATTATAAAAGGTAACTTAAAACAAAAACGTTGCTGGTTAACTTTTCCCACTGGGGATTCAATTACCGTTTAGCCAATCACAAGTTTGTGATTTTCTTGTGGTTAACATTCTCCTAATCCAGTTTTCTACAACTCTCCATCAGACCTAGATGGTTTGTTTTTCTTCTATATATATATTTTCATAGAATCCTAGTATGGGCTATCTCAGGTGAACTTTGTACTTATCTTTCTTTCTATTAAAGTTATATTTTTATTAACCTTATTTCCGAAGCGGGTTTTCCACAAAGGTATTTTGTATTTTCAACCTTTTATTTTCAAAGAAAAATTTCAAATTGCAAGGATTCAATTTATTGAAGCAGGGGAGAATGTAACGCCCTGAGCTTCCATGATACGCTTCTCTTTCAATAATTCAATAGCTTGCATTTTACGCAAGTTTGAGAATCTAACACACCGCTACCAATCAAAGTAGCCGTTATGAATAGTAATACCCACTTTTTGAAATTATATAAATTTTATATTTCAAAATGTACTTCATTTTTGTATTTGGAATATTGAAATTATCCTAAGTTGAATTTTTTGTCATTTTATGAGAACTTACAATTTTTGATGAATAGTGAAACCACTAAGTGGTAGTTAAAAAACTGATTTTTCATTTAAAAGAAACATTACCACTTTTGTGATTTGATTTTAAAAATTCCTAAATACATGGTTGTCATTAGGAAGTAAAATGTGGTTCAATGGGATTAAAATATTTTTTGGTGAATAGTAACTTTTACGTTTAATTAATCACGATTAAAGGTAATTAGTAAAATTTAAGGTAAAAATGATATTAGAGAAATATTAAAATACCTTTACACTTGTCCTACCTCTATTGGATGAGTCATGGATGACCTAGAAAATCCATGGTTCAACTTGGGGACCCCATGGATCCACTTTGTTAGGAAAATGACATTAAAAACTTTTTATTTATTGTTAAAATAAAAATGTCACAAACATGAGTTGTTTTAATAAAACAATTTTTAAATGGGGTTATACAAGTAATATTTTTTACTATAAAAATTAATTATAAATAGAAAAATATTTCCTACATAATGATAATTTTTTTATAATTTTTAGACATTAAATAAATTAAATGTTTTATGACACCATAATGATTCAGCGATTACCTCATTAATTAACGATTTAAATAAAATAGGATGATAATGTAAAATATATAGCTTACACTTGTCTAAAACCTGTTGGATGAGCATATTTAAAACCCTTATCAATTTATCCTCGAAATATATCATTTTGGGACCTTTATAATCTGAAAATCATTTCATAATAAAGTAACATTTCAGGACTTTCCAAGAGTGCCCCTTCTCTCCGCTTATAAAACGCTCCCACCTATACCACCTTATTAACACCTTGAAGCCATTTTTATCAGAACAAATCTGCCCAAATACTCTCCCAAATTCCCTCTATTACTCCTAGAATCCTCACTTTGGGCATAACTCTTCCCAAGGAAGCCTTTGGCTCAAATCAAAAAAGAGTTACCCGATTTTAAGGTAATGTCTTCTCTTATTTTATTTTGTTTTATTTTGCTTCTCCAACCCCCTAAACACTTTTTATTAATATATTTTGTAAACAAAACAGTATAATAAATATACTAGGATGTTTATATAAGAATTTTTTGAGATAAACTTACACACACTTACATCTAATGGTTAAAGAACATACTGTTTCTGTGGATGGCGAATTTCTGCCTCACAAAATGATGATTGTTCAACACTCATATAACACCTTCAAAGGTGGACATTAAGATCTCACTATATTTATATATGACATATAATATGTTTATGTTTTACTTAATCTTCTGTATTTTTCATTTATGGAATAACTTTATGGTTTTCATTATGGGTAAACGCGATATCTTTATTTTAGGAAGTGCGGACTACCGACCCTTCAATGTGATTTGAATCGTTAATGCCATATGTGGGATGTATAAAGGATGGAGTAAATGGTATTATACATAATATTATACTGGAATTATATTATACCTTTATATAATTATAACTTCATTCCATTAAATACGAAATAGAATTGAAAGTAGCGTTCATGCGTACGTACGGCTTACCATCTCCATGAACTGTGCATTTCATTTCTTACCTCTAAATGTTATGTAATATTATAAATGAATGTATATACTGGATATATATGATGTATATGAAATATACATCATGAATATAATTATGGATATAATGGATATTTTACCACATGAACAAAGTGTAATTATAAAAAGTTTATTTTTGACTCAAGTTCCTAAGATCGAAAAACGACCGTTATTAACTTAAATAATTAAATAATGTTCATAACATGGTAATAAGTGATATAAGAGGAATAATGAACTTGAAAAAGGTTCTTAAGCAAGTATAAATTAACTGTATTTTATTATCCAGGAGGTTAAAGAACGGTTCAGTCAAGACGGACACGAGGTTAGGGAACTTCTTAACCCAATTTCCATTCTTTGGGTTAATCTCCTACTTTAAAATTATTTCATTATATTATTATGTCCTATCTGGTATTTTTACTTTATTTATTTGTACCAATAGTGAATACAGATAATAGATGTATTTTATTTAAAAAAAAGATCTTTTTATGGGACTTTGTCTCAATCTCCTTTCATTGAGGCATATTAGGTTTTATACACGACATTCTGTTATACGGTGTATAAACCCCTTTGACTTTTAATTTTATTCAAAATGAATCTTTTTATATGAAGCGTTTTTAATAAATGACAAAATGAATGTTTTTTCTTACATATGTGGCGACAATGACTTCTCCGTCGCCATGACTATAATTTGAGTTTTGGCTTCCTCTATAAGCCATAATTATTTTTAAATGATAAATAAATACAATTTTTTAAATTTCTTTTATTTTGGTATTGAAAATGGTTTTGAAAGTGTTATTTTATATCAATGTTTTGTATGGATATCTTGTGATTGAAATGTGGAAATGTTATGTTTCCTTTATGAATGTTTTATTTTATATGACTATGTTATGGTTTATGATATGTTTAAACATGTTCATATGAGGAATGCATTGGACTTAATAAGTGACGGGAGGAGTCCGCTATAGCTCCTAGATGCATCGGCACGTCTCATGAGACAAAATATTGTGTTGGCACAAGGACTTGACAAAATATTATTTGTAGTCTTGGCACAAGGCCATGGATACATGGTTATGATAGTATGGCATTATGCATTCTATCAATATGAATATGGTTATTGATATTTCATGTGATTATTTGACCAGTATAATATCCATGTGAAGAATTAAATGGAATTATCTCATTTTAAATTTTCCATATTATGTTGATGTTAAAGTTTAAAAGGCTTTTTTTAGTTATACATTGCTTTAAATGTTTATATTTATTTATGAAAGCTTCCTCTATATTGTTATCCTTACTGAGCATCTGAGCTCACCCCTTTCAATGTATTAATATTTTCCAGGATGTGATGAAATATTTTATGAATGACCTGCAGGGATAGCCAGAAGAGGATATGAGTGTGGAATATTGATACTTTGTTATTTTATATTTTCACTTTATGATGTAATGTAACATTTCTGAATGTATCTAGTGTTTCCAAGGCTACTAAACTAATCGGTCTTTCGAGAATTGATCTTTTGTGATCATGCCAATGTTACGCAATAACGCACTGACTCCGGGTAACTGGGATCGGGGTATTACACCTATTTATTGAAACTGAATTGAATTTAAAATTTATAGCTCATAGTATAACTAATGTTCTCTCAGTGAATCAAGTATGACATTAAGAGAGGGGACATGCTCCTCACTATGTAAGATTACACTAAAGGGTTATGAATAATTGCAACAAATATTCGAAGAACATCAATCATATCAATGAATAAGTACTTGAAAACTTTTCTAACTATCCATACCTGACTACCGAATAGAAGAACAGTCGAACCACTATTGGTTTTCTTCATTAAGAAAGATCTTATCTTCACCTTCTGATGTATCATCATTACCCGAACACAATGCTCTTATAAATGAGACATCTTGTGACTAATCATGGTTTACCATAGAATTAAATCAATGACCATATTTGTTTTTTAAGGTTTTCATACACCGACATACACATAAATATTGTGCTACTAAGAAAAAACAGACACATCGCTAGACTCACTATCCTCATAGGCATTCAAAAACAAAATTTACCATTTTCAAATGGTCTTCCTTTCTTGTTACCTTTCTACGTCGAAGGATGATCACGCACTAGATCTAACATGGAACCCCCACCTTAGTAGTGTCCTAGTCATCGAACAGAGAGATAGATTAGCCTCTCATAAGTGAGATAGGTGGGATTTACCATAAACATGTGTGTCGAACTTCTTCAAGTTCTGATCACAAATACCATAAATTTTTTCATGAAATCCTAAACCAACGTGACTGGCATGTCATAAAACCTGATTCTCTTGGAATTCTATCATGGGCCTTGGAAAAAATTGATTCCATTAATTCCCAAGTCACTATACTCTACGTATTACCCGAGATTGTACTTAATATCACAAGACTCAATGATTCCACAAAATATAGTTGGTTGACTATATAATTTAGAAACTCGATGGAGACCATGTATATAAATTCACACCAATCTACGGTTTCATAAGAATGATGACACATTCAACATAATATCTGTAGGTTTTCCACCCTATGGATCCACTTATTTGGTGGCCCATATAAGATATTAAATCCAGAGTCGTATTACCCCATATGATCATTATCATATGTGATGACATTCCAAGTCATCCATCATTAAGGATGTGTAGAGGGCCACACATACTTCCAATTCGCTGAACATTCCCAAAAAATTTCTATCCATCTGAAACTAATAATTAATTAATGATCGTGCCCGTTACATGGTCATGGATACCATGACCAACCATCTAAACAAGTTTTTCATTTAGAATATAATAGTCCTATAAGGGAAAACAACAACCAAATGAAACCATACATTATAAAAATATTAGTATTTAGCTAGGAATTTAAGATAAAAAGGTGATACCAACCTCGAGCGATCCCCTAATGAAATCTTAAGAGTCGAATGTATAAGGCCATAGCATTAAACATTACGTAATCTTGAATTAATTGAATAATTCCCAATGAGGATCGTTTCAGGTTTAGATTTATAGAGAATTAAACCATAACTATGACATAACAACATGAATATTACATTCTTACACTACTAATAATTATCCTTTTTTCATAATATAAAATATCTTAAAAAACATATCTTTTTCCATGTTTTAGATAACATAACATCTCCATGATCCCATCCTTGACCCTTTTCATCTTTATGTCCTGTGGAAAACATTTCAAAAACATGGGATAAGCATAAAAATCTCGTTATGGGTTATTAAATAAGGAAAGAAAACATTATACAATCAATAAATATAAATAAATAAAACCATAATTTTCAAACATAACATACCTTATGAAATCATATGATTTATGAAAAACACACATAAATCATAAATCATAAATGTTACTTATAGAATCCATATCATAATTTCATTAAAGCTATCATAGCTATGTAGGTAGATCCATTGGAATACCCATCAAAGTATATTCCAAAAATCATTTAGGATAAACATTAGCGTTTACCTCTATCATGTTACCCAATGCATTACAGAGATATATCGGGCTCACTCGCTGTATGATTATCATGGAACAAACCATACAAGTAAATGATTCCCAATAAAAATAATTATTCATAACACATAAAACAAGCATAAAAGAAATATAATATTTCCATATTGTGATCAAAATATATCATTTCAAGATATTTCCAGAATCAATGCTTTATCAAACCATTTTCAAAACTATTTAAAACACTTAATAAAGAGATTTTTGAATCTTAGTTTTCTATACAACATTGAATCTTTAAAATGATTTAACATTTCAAAATATTAATTTTCATATAAATAAATCCATAAAACTATTTCTAAAACATGTAAATAAATGTGAAATATTTAGAAGAATAAATCTTTAAAACATTGATAATGAAATTTTAATTTAAGTGTTCTTAACAAAATGAGAAACACATGAATACAAATATATGAGGAATAAAATTTATCAAAGATTATAATTTCAGGATAATAAGTAGATTCATGATATAATATATCAAAGTACATTATACACACCATATAAAAGTGAATTTCTTCATATCAACAAAGATGTCTTATTGAAATGTAAATTGAGTGAAATCCCTTATAAAGATAGTATCCTTAGGTTAATGATTAATCAATGACATAATTATATGTGACAAATAAGAATACACACAATATAAGGGGATATTAGTTGTAAAAGAATTATATTTCATTCACACATATTCATATATTGACATAATTAATAAGTATAAGTTTAACCCAATGAATTTAAATTGTGTTTGGAAGTTCTCTTACTGAAATCTAACAACCTAATGACGTCACATTAAAATTCAGAAAATGAGTTGACAAAATAGAAAAGGGTATATCATCCCATGGACATAAAATGGAAGGAAATAAATATATATATTAACATATTATGATATAAGAAAAAGGAAATTAAAATACATAACATAAGTAATGACTTTTAAAAATAGGAGGTTGACAAATTCCCTTACCGATTTGTAACATATGAAACATACACCCACTAGAAGAAGGACCATAAAATGAAGATGTAAATACCAAAAAATTAATTTATATTATCCAATTAAGAAAATCATGTGAAGTACATAAACCATACAAAAGGAAAATAGTGGGAAATAAATCATTAATCTCATAACAATAAAAAGTCAGATAAAAACACCTTACCACATTGTAATCAACTAAGTCGTAAGACCAAAAGTTAGTAACCATCATATTAATCACCAAATACCATGAATATAAATATAATAATGATAATATATATATAATTTAATTATAAAATACCACACATGCAACAAATAAGTGGTGAATAATGAAAATCTCACAAAATTAAAAGTGAGATAAGAAACCCCTTACCTCGTGTCTGACATGATTTGTTTGTTCCTTGTTCTTCCTGAATAATAATCTTATGTTAATTTCTAATTTATGAAGAACATTTTTCAATTCTATTATTAATTAAATACCACTTATTACCATTTTATGAAAATTATATAATTATTTGAGTTCATATTTGACATTTTGTCAATGGTTCAAAACTTTTGTCAAAAAATGAACTTGTTATAATGACAAATTATCCATGTGGTTAAAATGAAATTATCACCACAATGGAATCCATGATTTATATATAATATATATCATATATATCCATTTTATATGTATTTATAATATTTCATATCATTTGGATTTAAGAAATGAAACACACCATTCATGGATATGGTAAGTCGTGCATATGCATGAACGCTACATTCATTTCAATTTTATATTTAAAGGAATGAAAACATAATAATAAATAGGAATATTATAATTCTATTATAATATATATGTTATGTAATTTAGTTAACTCCATCATTTATACATTCCATGTATGACATAAACGTGTCATATCACTTTGAGGGGGCAGTAGTCCGCACTTCCTCAAATAAAATAATCATATTTACCCATTATGTAACTCATAAAAGTATGATATAAATGAAAAATAAAGATATATTGAGATAATATAAATATAATATATTTCATATGTAAATATAGTTCTATATTATTAGACACCATAAGAGGTGGTTGGAGATGTTTGATCAATCATCGTTTCGTGAGGTAGTAGTTAATCGTCCACAAAAATAATATGTTCTTTAACCATTAAATGGGGTTGTGTGTTATTTTAGTTTGATTTATTCTCATATAAAAAACATAGTATATTTAGGATTTTGTTTTGTAGTAAAATAATGGAATAAAAATATTTTAGGGGGTTTTAGAATTAAAATAATAGAAAATAACCTAAGATAAGACGTTACCTTTAAATCATGAATCTCCCATTGGTTTGAACCAAAAGGATTACATGAATTGCCTTCTGCCTATGGAAAGGCTTCTAGGATAATGATATTGATGTAGGGATCTTAACTAGGAAGAGTATATATGATATAAGTGGCTTTATTATTGTTTTTAATGGGTTAGATTTTAGTGATTTTTATAAAGGTGTGGAGGGGCTCTTTAGGAATGTTTGAATATGTTATTTTCTTATATAGTGGTTTTCGTCTTTTAAAGGTCCAAACCTCATTAAAGTTGAAGATAATATAACTCATGTTCGAAATAAAATTTGGACAGTTTTTTTGAATCATTTTTAATTTTTTTAATCTTATTTATTTAAATAATTCAATAATGAGGTAAACACTGCATTATTATTGTGTCATAAATAATTTTATTTATTTGATGTATAAAAGTTATAAAAAATTACCATCATATAGAAAATATTTTTATATTTTCAGATAATAATTATAGTCAATTAGATAACATATATAACCCCATGTAAAAACTTATTTACAAGAATATATATGTTTATGTTATTTTTGTTATTACTTTAAATTAATTAATATAATTGTCATTATCACTCTTATGTGGCTCCATGGAGTCCCAAAATCGACCCAAGGATGACCATGGTCGGACATGTATCTAACAATAGGATTAGAACACATGTTAGGGTAAATTTAATATTATTATTATATTATTGTTTAACCTTATTTAACCAATTTACCCTTTAACCATTGTAACTAAAAATATTTACTAAAGTAAATATTATTAATGACTAAAAATATAAGATACATATTTACATAATTTGTACATCCTTACTCCAAATATAGAATACGTTATTCCAAATTCAAAACACAGAAGTGGAAGAAATAAATTTAAAATTATTTCATATTCTCAAAACAAAAAGCATGATTTTAAGAAATAAAAACTATCCAAAGATGGACACTTGTTTATGCCCAATTTCAAAATGAAATTACATAAAATAAACAAAATTTGATTTAATGGTAAAAAAATAATATAATTACAATTAAAACCAATTTAAAAGTTAATCATACCATATAAATTAATTATTTTAAAAGTCAGTATTGAATTAAAATGCAGTATTTTTCATTATTCATTAAAATAATGAACATTATCAGAAAAATATAAAAATTTCATCCAATGTCAATTTTGATGTCCTGAATCTAAATAAGAATATTATTTTGTATAATATAACATATAAATGTGTAAAAAACTATATTTAAAAAAGCATTCTCCCTCAGAAGGTGGTAAAAATACTTTTTAAATAATATTAGAGTATTTATGCTTAAAATCATATGTTTTTCTTCTTTTAAGTCTATAAAATTTATTGGATATATGTAAAAAAAATTAATAAGAATGTATAATTATTTTTTAGTTAGTTATGTTAATTTCCTCCATTAGAGTGGTTAGGCGTTAACTATAATTTAAAATAATAATATTACATTATTATTTTTCTGTATAACTCAACGTTGTGTGCAACGTAAGATTTTGATGAAACCCGTTGTTGTGTATCGGGTACACCATCGAACATAGTATCCTATTTAATGTAAAGTTAATAATGATTTCACAAATATTAATAAATATGATAATTAAATATTCTTTATTTACCTGGGATTTTACATAGTTCCCCCTTTTGAGAATTGTGTCCTCGTAATTTTAAAATTGGGCTCAGAAACATCATTGATGTCCCACATTAGAAATTGAGTCAAAAAACTATCACTTTAAACTAATGTAAGATAAGTAAAATGGATTTCTAAGACTGTAGATACTATGATTCCATGAAAACATGGATATGGAGGAGAAAACAAACTACCATGTTTTGATGGAGAGTGATAGAAAACATGTATAAGAGAATGTTAACCACCATAAAATCACAAACTTGTGAAGGGTTAAATAGTATTTGATTCCCTAATAGTAAAATTTAATGGAAAATGGTTTTATATTACTTTTCATAGTTTTGAGTAATTTATTATGTGCTTAATATAAAACATAAGGAAACATACTTACTTTTCAGGAAGACTTTCATATATTACAAACTTTCTACCACAAAGTCATATTTTCTCGAAATGATGAGTATTCAAACTGGCGTGGTTATATTAAAAGTTCTAGAATCAACTTCTAGAGTATCACATAATCCCTAAAATATGTACTATATATTTCCCCTTTCTTTAGACACCATCCGAAACCAAAAATTTTAGTACGAGATCAGATAATCTCCAAAAAGGAAAATACTTTATAAAAATAAATACTACTCTTAATCTTAAATATTAAACAAATAATACCTGAAGTTCAAAATAGACCTTTCAATACACAACGATACTTCAATTATTCATTAAAATTCAAACTAAGATTGAAACCCAAAAGTCAGAATAATTTAATCACATTGTCTTCCAAGATAAATCATAACATTTATCTCCAAATAACAACAACTACTCTTAATGTCTCATTCTAATGTGTAATTAACCAAATCAAATATTCTCTATGATAGGTTAATCATTTCCAAAAAAATCCCAAATCTTCGTATTTCCACCATAAAAACATAGAATCTTCCAAAATAAAATATCAACCATTACTCTTAAAATGAGATCTCATAGTATTTTATTTTTCTTAAGCATATAATGTTCCCCACAAGATAGAACATATTCCAAAATAACCTTTATCACTTAATCACCAAATAATTTTCCTATATTAAGGATATCCATTTGATAAAACTTATATTCCAAAAATCACATTATTATATATCCATATAATTTTTTAATTAATAAAATTATAATAAGTCATACTAACTAGGACTTCAGGTAGGCTAGTGGAAACAGATGCACCCTCTTCGCCCTTCGGTTGTGGGTTTGATTCATGTAACCTTACTAGATGTGACGGGTTGTAACCCATATTATGACTTGTCCCTTTTTTTAAAACTCAAACATAACCCTATCATGTTTTAACCTAATGGTTTTCTTATACCTTTCATTTTCATCCCTATACATTAAGACCTTGATATATAACTTCTTTAACCCTTATATATATTGTCATTTTTTTTATTTCACCTCTATATGATAAAATAAAACTATTCCTAATAGAAATAACAACATTCCATCATCATGGTGTCCATATGGTTTCATCGCCATCTTGTCCCTATTAGTAGAAGGTCCATTCATTTCAAAAATGATTTAAAGATCCATAAAAATAATTTTATTCCTTCATCCAAATACATCTTGTACAGCTTGGGTCATATCAGTGTTTTTAGAAAAATAGATTCAACAAATAATCATGTATGACATATAATTTCAAAACATCTGACAAAACATCATTTTTATAAAACACTCGGACCAAATTTAAGTTGAAATGTTCCATTAATGGTCCTTTTAAAATACCATAAGTATGATATGAGAGACTATATTATGATAGAAAATATAAATAGGTTTCTCAAGGATATCCTTCTTTAACACATTTTTAAAAATCATTATATTCTTCAAAATCATTAGATAAGATAAAATATTTTAAAATACCTTGATAATATTTACCATTATTGAAAATATTAGAATATTGTGAAAATAGGATGTGATCAAATACAACCCACGATCCACGATGATATCAAAGAATAGTGGAGGTTTTTGATATCTCAAACAACTAATTGAAAGTGATTTGTATTCTAAATTTTTTTCCCAATCATCTAAACATGACTTTGCAATAATAATTTCTAGCATGTAATCAAGAAGAGATATCAATGTTATTTTAGATCCCCATACTTCCATTTGTTACCTAATTTCCTTGATCTGAAAAACTTATTAAACCATTATTTAACTAAAATAATATACATAGGGACTAAACCAGTGCTTAAAAAAACTCATAATCCCTAATGTTTTCTAAACTGACCTTTGATACCAACTATAAGGCCACATGCTTAAAAATTACCGAATCCTTAATGAAGTGAATAATTCACATTGAGGATCCATTCTGGTTTATATTTTAGAACATAACTATTACCTAATAACATGAATATTAAATGGAGACACTACTACTAAGTATCCATTTTTTCATAAAATAAAAACTCTTAAAAAGAAACATATCTAGTTCCATGTTTTAGATATCATGGCTTCTCCATGATCTCATCCTTGACCCTATTAATCTTTTAGTCATGTGGATTAAATTAATTTCTTTTATTTTACTTCTACAACCCCTAATGTCATTTTATTATTTTCTTTTATAACAATACTTGTGTCCTAAATATACTAGGACTCTTTTATGAGAAGGATTCGAACTACACTTACACACACCTCCATCAAATGTGTGAGGAACATACTATTTTTGTGGATGGAAAACTAACGCCTCATGAAACGGTGGTTGTTCGATTATCTTATAATACATCTCATGGTGGCCATTAAGATTGAACTATATTAATATATCATATATATTATGTTTATGTTTTCTTTATTCTTCTGTATTTTTCATTTATAGATTACCTTTATGGCTTACATTATGAATAAACACGATAATTTCATTTGAGGATGTGCGGACTACCGCAACACTCAATGTGATATGACTCATTAATGCCATATGTGGGATGTATAAAGGATGTAGTTAATGATATTATATATGATATTATAATGGAATTATAATATACTTATGTATCATTATGCTTTAATTCCATTAAAATATGAAATTTAAATGAAAGTAGTGTTCTTGCGTACATATGACTTACCATCTCCATGAACAGTGAATTTCATTTTTCATCTTCAAATGTTATGTACTATTATAAATATATGTATATACTGGGTATATATGATATATATGATATCCGAATCATGAATATCATTCTGGATATAACAAATTTTGACCATGTGAACAACTTGTAGATATAATAAGATCGTTTCTGACTCAAGTACCAAATATTGTCAAAACAACCATTATTAACTTAAATGATTAAATAATGTGTATAACATGGAAAATAGTCATATAAAAGTAATAATAAACTTGAAAAACGTTCTTAATAATGTATAAATTAACTATAGACTAATATTCAATAGATTAATGAATGAACGGGTCTTGTCGGACATGAGGTAAGGGACTTCGTCTCAATCACCTTTCATTGAGGCATATTTTGTTTTAATACATGACATTATTTTATATTATTTAAAAACTCCTTTGACATTTCATATCATTCAAAGAGAATATTTTTCTACTATGTGTTTTACTAAACGAAAAACGTAAAATTTTTAATGTAATCTGTGAAAAAAACCATTGCACTACCACGAGTATTATTTGATATTTGATTTACTTTACAATGTGTAATGTTTTTAAATGGAAAATAAATACCATATACTCTTATAGGTATTCTGGTATTGAAGATGGTTTTTATAGTGGAATTTTTATGTTAATATATTTAAATGATATATATTGTGATTGAAATGTGGAAATTTTATCTTTCCATTAATATTTTTTATGTTTTATAAATATGTTATGGTTTTTGGGAATTGTTACATATACGGGTTGTTTCGTGATAATCATAGGGCAGGTGAGCCTGTGATAACTATCCAATGCATTGGGTAATGTGATGTAGGTAATCATGAATATTTCTCCTAAGATATTTATGGAATATACTATGATGCATATTCCAAATGCAACTCCCTACGTAGCTGTGATAGCTACAGTGTAAGTTTGATATGGATGCTACAAGATTCATATATGATTTATGTTTTCTATATGTTATTCATAAACCTTATTATTTCTTGAGGTATGTTAAAGATATTTTATTATGTATAAAATGATGGAAAAATGTTTTATTTCTTTTTTTTATAACCCATGCTGGGCTTTTTTTGCTCATCCAAAGTTTTGAATTATTTTTCATAGTACCTAATGATAAATAAGGTCAAGGATGGGATCAAGGAAAATCTTTCTTTCTAAAACATGGGACTAGGCATGACTCTTTTATTTAAAGTGTTTTTATTTTATGAAAAAAATTAAAAAATGTAAATGTGTCTTCCTTGTAATTTTAGAGAAGTAATGTAACAATTATGGACTAATTCTCTAAAAATCTAAACCTAAAATGATCCTCAATGTGAATTATTAATATAATTCATGATTATGTAATGGTTATGGTTGGGTCCTTATAGTTGGTATCAGAGGTTGGTTTATATAACATTATGAGTTAGTGTATTGTTAAATTAAAATATATAATTTATTTTATGTTGATTTTGAAATGATAGAATTTACATATATCCATGTTTCTTTACATATAATATCTCTGTTTTTAGAACGGTTTTCTATAGAGGAGACAACGAAGCTATATTGGGACGCCATCAGGAGGAAGAAAACCTTCCAAATATGGAACCTGAGAATTTCAAAATCCGAACTATACATTTTTTTCCTTTGATGGAATAGTTGACTCAGTATATAAATGGTGGTTGTATTTATGCACAAGATCAGCCATATCAACCATAGAGGAACATGTCAGTAGTGGAGCATTTAATGAGACAACATCCCCAATCATTAAATTAATAATCTGACCCAATTCTCTTAGAAAGGTGTATTAGAGAAGTAGAAATGTTTTTTGATGTCATGGGGTGTTTAGAACATCAAAAGGTTAGTCTCGCTATTTACCATTTTGAATGTAAAGTAGATCAGTGGTGGTCGACGGTGAAAAATATCACGTCTTGTGAGGAGATTGATGCTCTTGATTGGGATGAATTCAAAGCTATGTTTCTTGAGAAATATCTTTCTAAGGTGGTTCGTATTATAATGGAAAAATAGTTCCAATAATCGAGGAAGTGGGATGACTCAGTGGCTACTTATGAAGAAATATTCTCTCGATTTCCAAGGTATTCTCAAAATTTCATAGGATATATTGATAGAATAATCAACCATTTTTACTCGGGATTAAAGCCAAAGTATTGAAGGGAATTATCTTCTCGTGAGTTCAAAAGATATGTAAAACATATTTGTTGCACAGAGAAGGTGGAAATGGTGTTTGCTGATGATCAGGTGTTCATTGAAAAACAACAGAATATTAGGTCGAGGTGGCATGAAAAAGGGAAGAACTCTTCAAAAAAAAGTATGATGGTAAGAAACTTATGTTTTTAGTATGTAAAAATTGTGGTAAAAAGCATTTTTGGGAATGTCTTTTGAATTCTAGTAAGTGCTGCCCATGTGGTATAACCAGAAATAAGGCATGTCATTTCACTGAAAAAGAGTAGGGTAATGGTAATATAAAATCTGATTTATAATCAGTAAAAAGTTTTAAGTGCAACAAAATGGGTCATTATGAAAATGAGTGTTCAATGAAGAACTCAACTGAGGGAAATCAGCCGAACTACAAGAATATAGGGGTCGTGATATCCTTTGTAACTACATCAAAAGATGTTGGGCCATTAAATGAAGTTTTATCAGGTACACTGTTTGTTTATTCAGATTATTCCAATGTGTTGTTTGATTTAGGGTGTACACATTCATTCATTTCTGAGATGTTTTTTAGTAAATTGGGAATTCCATATCACGATATGAATCCTGTACTTATGGAAAAAACACCAGGGGTAAATGTTGAGACAAAATGAAATAATAAGAACCTTTATGTACTTGTGTGCGGGAAGAATCTACCATGAAAACATATTTTTTTTCACTATTAGATTTTGATGTTATTTTGGGTATGGATTGGATTTATTTTTATCATGCTAAGATTGAATGTAGAGATAAAGTTGTTTCTTTTCAAGATTATTTTCAGTTAGTGTTCAAAAGTGAACCCTTAATTTTGATGACATATCAGGAAGTTGAGAAACTAGTAAAAGATGGAAATTAATATTACCTCGCACATATTGTTGAAAACAAAGGAAATGTTCATAATAATGATATTCTAGTGGTAAATGAGTACATTGATGTTATTCTTGATGAGTCGCTGGGTATTATACCTGATCGGGAAGTTGATTTTACTATTTTGTTATTTTCTGATTCTAAGACAATTTCAAAACCCCTTTATCAAATGGCTCAAATTAAACTATTAGAGATAAAGAAGAAATTGAAGGAGTTATTAGATAAAGAGTTCATTCGACCTAGCACATCAATATGGGGTGCTCATGTCCTATTTCATAAAAAGAAAGATTGTTCAATGAGACTTTTCATTGATTATAGAGCATTGAATAACATCACTATTAAGAACAAGTATCATTTGCCTCATATCGATGATTTTTTTGATCAACTTCAGGGATTTTATTATTTTTGGAAGATTTACTTGAGGTTGGGGTTCCATTAGTTGAATGTAAATGAATCAGATATTCCAAAGAGCGTGTTTCAAAATAGATATGGTCTTTTTGAATATGTAGTTATTACTTTTGGTTTAACCAATTCACTTATTGTATTTATGGATCTTATGAATAGAAATTTCTTGGAGTTATTGGATATGTTTGTTGTTGTGTTCAAGGATTATTTTTTGGTTTATACTAAAAGTAATGAGGAGTATGAAATTCATTTAATGGTTATCTTGAAATCCTTAAAAGAAAAGAAATTGTATGGGATATTTAGCATCTGTGAGTTTTGGATACAATAAATTTCTTTCCTTGGTCACATAGTTTCAAAAATGGCATAACTATTGATCCTTATAAAACAAATGTTGTTGAATAATGGCCAAGACGAACAAATATTATCGAGATTTGTAGTTATTTTGGTCTGGCAGGTTATTATAGGAGGTTTGATAAAATATTTGTACAATTATCTAGCCCATTAACTAGGATAACTTGAAATGGTGTTAAGTTCATTTGGAAAAGATAATGTTATGATTGTTTTAAGGAATTGAAAACAAGATTGGAGAAAGCTCATTTTATAGCACTACATTCCAGAAATGGTGAGTTTGTTATTAATAGTGATGATTAGTTGAAAGGACTTAGTTGTGTCCTTATGAATAATGATTATGTAATTGCTTGTGCTTCACATCAGTTAAAGCCTCATGTGTAAAATTACCATACACGTGATTTGGAATTAGGTTATTTTGTTTCTTCTATAAAATTTTGGAGGGATCATTTATATGGAGTAAAATGTGAAGTATATACTCACCACAAAAGGTTGAAGTATATATCCACATAGAAAGAATTAAACATTAGATAAATGAGATAGTTTGAATAAATCATGGATTATAATTGCAAGATTCATTATCACTAATGAATGTTAAATAATGTTGATGATTCTTTGAGTCTAAAATGTAATTCTTCATTTACCATGCTACGTTCGGAATGAGATCTTTTGGTTTTTGATTTGATGAAATTTGGAATAGAAGTTGTTGTTGCAGGAAATTCTTCTATTTTGTTTCAGCTGTCAGTGAAATCATCTCTATCAGACATAATAAAGAAAGCGCAGAAGGAAGACAATGAGTTTCAAAAAAAAAGGTAGATTTGGTTCAGAAGGGTAATATTCCTGAATTTAACATTAAAAATGTCATTGTATTGAGTTTTGGGAAGAGATTATGTGTGCCTTATGATTCACAGTTGAATAATGAGTTGTTATGTGAAGCTGATAGTCCTCCGCATTCAGTTCATCCTGGTAGTACTATGATGTACAATGATCTTCGAGTGTATTACCTGTGGGATGGAATGCAAATAGATATTGATGTTTTTACTATAATGTGTTTGAATTGTCAACATGATAAAGTATAGCGATTGTTACAGAAATGGATGATTCATTTTATACCAGTTCTACCGTGGAAATCGGAAAATATATACATGGACATCATTGTAGGATTACTGAAGACATCTTGAGTTAATAATGTAATATGGGTTATAGTTGATCGGTTGACTAAATCTTCTCATTTCCTTCCTATTCATGATATATTGTCTCTAGATCAACTTTATCATTTTATGTTAATGAGATATTGAGGTTTCATGGAGTTGTAATTTCCATTGTATCTGATCATGATCTCAGTTTTACTTATAACTTTTGGAAAGGCCTTCAAAAGCTATTGGGTACTGAATTAAATTCTGGTATAGCATTTCATCTGCAATCTGATGGGAAGTCAGAACAAAAAATGCAGAACATGGAGGATATGCTACGTGATTTTTCACATGATTACTAGGGATGTTGAGACCAACATGTTTCATTGGTTGAGTTTTCTTATAATATTAATTTTCATTCCTGTATATAGATAGATCCATTTGAGGACTTATATGGAATGAGTTGTCGAACTCCAGCATTTTGGGATGAAGTGGCTGAAATGAAGTTGATGGGAATATAATTTGTAGAAGAGATGGGAGAAAAAGTTCATTTGATTTAGAATAACTTGAGAACAACTTAGAGCAGGAAGAAATTCTATGTGGATAATCGAAGGAAGGATCTCTCTTTTGAGGTAGGTGATTATGTCTTCCTCAATTTTTATCCATGGAAAAGTTTGTTGTGTTTTGGTAAGAAAGGAAATTTGAGTCCATGGTTCATTAGAACCTACGAAATCCTGTGGAAATATGGATCAGTTTCATACAAAGTGGCCTTACAACCATGTTTGTCTCAGGTACACAATGTTTTTCATGTTTCAATGTTGAGAAAGTATATTCCAGATTCATCTCAAGATTTATGTCCAATGGTAGTTCAATTATATGTGAATATCTCTTATGGGGAATAAACAGTCTAGATTCTTGGACAAAGTGGGAAAGTGCTATAGAATAAGGTAATTCATCATGTAAAGGATTTGGGGATAAACCAAATGGTTTAGGAGGCAACATGGTAATATGAAAATGATATGAGGGATAAATACCCCCATTTATTTGATAAGTGAATAAAAGTGCAACGATTCAATTTCAAAAGGGGGGAAGGATGTAACATCCCTGGTAAATAATGAAATAATACATTTTCATTTTAATAAATATTTTTTGAATTAAATAATAATTTAACATTAATGGGGATTCTATGATTGAGGGCGTACCCAATACGCAACAATGGGTTTCATTGAAACCTTACGTTGTATAATAATAATATAATATTATTATTTTAAATGGTGATTAACACCTAGCTGTTGTATCTGAAGGAATGAACAGAACTAACTATAATAGGATTATACATGTTTTTTAAATGTTTTTATATTTATCCAATAAAATTTAGAGGCTTAAATTAGAAATTAATTTAATTTAAATCTTAAATACTCTAATATTTTTTAAAATGTTGATTTACCGCATTTTGAAGGAGAAACCTATTTAAATGTAGTTTGGTAATGTTTATATGTTCTATTTGACAGAATAAAATTCTCATTTAGAAACAGGACACCAAATTCACATTGGGTAAAATGTTGGTATTTTTCTGATAAAATTCAATTTTTATTAAATAGTGAAAAATAATGTATTTTAATTCAAAAATTCCTTTTAAACTAATTTATTTAAATGGTTATATTATCTTTTTAATTGGTTTTAAAGTGTAATTAGATTATGTTTTAACAATTTAATCCAATGTTGTTCATTGGATTTAATTTTACATTGAAATTGGACATAAACAAGTATCAATCATTTGATATTTATTGTTTCTTAAAAACACCCTATTTGTTTTGACAACCGGAATTAATTTTAAATAAATTAATACAAATTTTATGTTTTGATTTTGGTAAAATAGACATAATTTTTTAATTTGGAATATCAATTATATATTAGTCTGAATTATTGGTATTTTTCTAAAAAACATCATTTTTTGATGAATAGTGAAACCATTATGTAGTAGTTAAAAAACTAACTTTTTCATTTAAATGAAATTTTTCCATTTATGTGAATTGAATTTTGAATATCCAGAATACATGTTTGTTATTTGTATGTAAAATTTGGTTCAATAAGATGAGAATAATTTTTCGTGAACATTAACTTTTTACTTTTATTTATAGCAGTTAATTGTAAATAGGGTAATTCAAAGTAAAACGAATATAATAATAATAATAAATTACATTAAAACATTTCTTAACCATATTAGATGAGTCATGAAAAACCATGGTCATCCTTAGGTCTATTTTGGGACCCCATGGATCCACTTTAGAGTGATAATGACACATTATTTTAATTAACTTAAAGTAAAGACAAAAATAACATAAAGAAATATCATTTATTAAATAAATTTTTACAAGTTATTATAGAATTTATCTTTTAGAATATAAATATTCATTGGAAAGCTAAAACTATTTCCTACATCATGGGGTTTCTTATAATTTTTATAAATTATATAAATAAAATTATTTATGACACAATAATGATGTAGTGTTTACCTCATTAATAAATGATATAAATAAATAATATTATAAAGATTAAAATAATATCCAAAACCTATCCAATTAATATTGGATGATTTTATTTCTACCATGATTAATATTATATACGTCTTTAATATGTTTTGGACCTTTATAAACCAGAAATCATTATATAATAAAATAATATTTTCACACTTTCCTAAAGAGATCCTCCCCCCTTATAAATGGACACCACTTATAACTCTTTCATCACACCTCTCAGTCCCCATGGATCATACAAAACCTTCTCAAATAATCTATAAAGATCCCTCTCATCCACCTTGATTCCTTTTCATAGGAATAAGAAACTTCAAGAAGTCCTTTTGATTCTAACCAAAGGGAGTCACCCGAAATAAAGGTACCAATTTCTCTTGAATTCATTTCTTTTATTTTATTTCTCCAACCCCTAAAATATTTTTATTATTCTAATTTATAATGATACCATTATTCTCAATATACCAAGATGTTTTCATGTGAATTACTCGAACTAAAGTTATACACAACTCCATCTAAAGGGTGAAGAACATATTATATATGTGGATGGAAAACTAACACCTCATGAAACGATGATTGTTTGATTATCTCTTACAGCCTCCATGGTGTCCATTATGATGGAACTGTATTTATATATGATATGATATCATATTTGTATGTTTTCTTTATGGTTCTATATTTTTCATTAATAGCAGACCTTTATGGTTTATATTATGGTAAAACACGATAATTTCATTTGAGGAAGTGCAGACTCCTGCCCCCTCAAAGTGATATGACACGTTAATGCCATCTGTGGGAAGCATAATGGAAGGATTTAATTATATTATATATGAAATTATATTAAAATTATAAAATAACTATGTAAAATTATGTACTAATTCCTTTAAAAAAATAAATAGAAATGAAAGTAGCGTTCATGCGTATATACGACTTATCATCTCCATGAACGGTGCATTTCATTTATTATATCCAAATGTTATGTACTATTATATATACATGTATATTATAGATATATATGATATATATGATATATAAATCATGAATATAATTCTTGATATAGTAAATTTTGACCATGTGAACAACTTGTAAATATAAGAAGTTCAATTTTGAATCATGTACCAAATATCGACAAAAACCCCTTTATATACTTAAATGAATACATAATGTTTATAACATGGTAATTAGTAATATAAAAGGAATAATAAACTTTAAAATGTTACTTAATCTAGTATATATTAACTTTTGTTTTTTATTCTAGAGATTGAAGAATGAATGGGTCAAGTTGGGCCCGAGGTAAGGGACTTTGTATCAATCTCATTTCATTGAGGCATATTTTGTTTTAATACAAAAAATTCATTTATACGCTGTATAAACTTATTTGACTTTTCATTTCATTCAATGGGATTCTTTATCTATGATTTTTTTTACTAAATTACAAAAAATTAATGTTTCTTTTTAACGTAAGTGGTGACAATGACCCTTCCACTGCCGTGAGTATTATTTGATCATTGGGTTCCTTAATAAACCATAATGTTTTTAAAAGGAAAATTAATACCATATACTCTTACATTTTTTGGTATTGAAAATGTTTTTATAGTGTATTTTTTATGTCAATATATTTAAATTATATATATTGTGATTGAAATGTGGAAATGTTGACGTTCCTTTAAGATTGTTTTATGTTTTATGAATTTGTTATGGATCTTGGCCATTCTTACGTAAACAGGTTGTTCCGCGATAAACCTAGGGTGGGTTAGCCTGATATAGCTCTCCAATGTATTGGTTAATGTGACATAGGTAGATGTGAATGTTTCTCATAATATATTTAGGGAATAAACTGTGATTGGTATTCTAAATCCAACTCCCTACACAGTTGTGATAGCTATAATGTAAGTTTGATATGGATGCTACAAGTTTCCTATATAATTTATGTTTTATCTGTGTTGTTCATAATTCTTATGATTTCATGTGGTATGTTAATGTGATTATATTGTGTATTAAATTATGTACTAATGTTTTCTTTCTCGTTTTTATAACCCTTACTGAGATTCTTATACTCATCAAATATTCAGAAATGTTTTTCAGAGGCCCTAAAGATGAATATGGTCAAGGATTGGATCAAGGAAAAGTCATGATTTCTAAAACATGGGACTATAAATGAATATTTTTTTCAAGTGTTTTTATTTTATGAAAAAAATTGATACTGGGTCGAAGTGTATACCATGTAATTTTTGAGATGTAATGTAATAGTTATGTCCTAATTCACTAAAACACTAAACCAAAAAAGTTCATCATTATGAATTATTCATTTAATTCATGATTATGTAATGGTTAAGGCTATGTCCCTGTATATGTTGCATCATGACCACCATTCTAATATTGTCAACAGTGTTACATATTATGCTCAACAACTGATACGAGGGAGTTTGGAACATCATGACCTACATAACCCTTACCATAATTCCACATCCAATACCATTGGATTATTAATATTAATAAAAAGTCATTACATATTTAGATAACCCATAATCCCAATATGACCAATGGAATCACATTTAAATTAAAGCATGAATTGATCAGAATTGCCTTTCCACACTCAACTATTAATTTCCATTAAATGATTTAATTTAATTTTTTTATGAAAACCATCATGTGAAAGATATTAAATATAATCAATCCATTTTCAGTAATCTAGGAAATGATTTCAAAAATGAATTCATGCCAACCCACGTTGAAGGTGGTTGGTCTTTGAAACATTTAGTTACATGGATGGTCATGTCCTTTTATTCCATCCATTTAAGATTATCATTTAAGACCATTTAATATTAATGAAACATATCTAGGAATAACATAATGGTAAATGAGAAAACAAATTCCATAAATATATGGATGATTTAAATCACTAATCACCCCTGTTTAGTTTATATTTTATCACACCTAATCTAGGATTTTTCATTTTAAATCATACAATTATTAAAAAATTATTCATTTAGAATTAACAAGAAACACATTAATGAGGAATAACTCAATTCACCAAAATGGATAATTTTAGAAAGATACAAAATATGTAATATCAATGACATGGTTCAACATAGAAGTTATGATGTATATCATCAATTAGGAAACTAAAAAAAGAGAAAACTAAATTAATAATCCAAAAAAATGCTTAAATGTTTTTGAGTGAATTCAATTAATTAATAGTGAGGGTAAAATCATGTCGCCACACCCATGGGGTGTCTGTGATTGAGGTTGGAATCAATAAATTACTAAAAAATATCAACAATAGTGTATTATGGTGCGTATGTTAGTTGAAAACGAATAAAAACTATTCTAAGGTGATGTGCGGAAAAGGCTAGCATACAACTTAATGAAATAGTTATAAATAAATGGAAACATAACGAATGATCTATAGACCACCTACCTTGTAAAATGTAATCTTTACTTATCCAAAATCATGGCCTGATTCGATATGGTCTAGAAGAAATCAAAGAAATAGATATCCAACCTGATAATAGGGTGAATGATCTCACACAAAAATTCCAATACAGACCGGTGGAGGAACCTAGATAGGAAGAAAAATAATTTGCGAACTAAAAAATGTGTATTCAATGTGACTAAATTCATTTGAGTCATAGTCTGAATCCATGAGACATCATGATCCCATAGTTAGAGGGGGTGGAGAGCATAATGTGGGAGGAAGAATGTATCCACCCATTAGAAATGAAGGAGGAAAAGAGATTATTTATGTTTTATGTTTAATTATTTTTAAAATAGTAAATTCACCCATCAATATAGGGGAAAAATGTTTCTCCACAATGTTATTTCAAACCATGTGCTAGTCATGTGACTCCCACTGCCGAGGCACCCCACCCCCTAATGTTTTCCTGCATAGTTAGACAAACATTTCCCCAAATAGTGAACGCATACTAATCAAATTTCACTAAATAATATTGATGTGTGTAAGGATTGAGACAATCTTGAAAATCTCATAGGAAACCTATTACTTCAATATACCAGGCCATGCGATTTTATCAAAGGGTTAAACCATTTTATAAAAACCATGCACCCTGAAAATCACCACAAAATATTAATTCTACGAGCCCTGATGCTCCAAAAACATCACATGACACCCTCTATGTCTCTCATGTCTTTATATATGTCTAAAAACATTGTATTTAGGATTTAAAAAATTAATATTTTCATTCTGAATCCCTGTTTCACGATATAAATGTCCAATAAAAACCATAATTTCAAATTCCCATGGAATTATACCTTATATCAAAACAGATTTCGTTACATGAGTTGTGGTCCCCTCTGGTGGTAGTAGAACACTCTTCTAATAGTAGAAGATAACTATAGTATGATGATCATAAAAGGGTTGTTACTAGAAATCTAGTAGTCAAAACATTAGTTAATGTTTTATCTGACAACAGTACCCTTCACAGTCGAATTGTTTTAGTGTATTCCTTTTGTAGATTAATTCCAAAAATAATTAAATCAGTAATAACCATGTTTGAAAACAATTAAATATTATATTCAAAAGTAACATACTCTAAAAAATAATTTCATTATATATTATTTTAATTAAATTTTTTGGCGATTTCAAGGAATAACAGACAATAAATTTAAAAATTTGGGCCCACACCACCCAACACTTAAACTAATGTATTCCCAGTAAATTCTATCCAATAAATATAATTTATTAATAATAAATGAAAAAATATATGCCTCTGTAAATATAAATATTTAATCCATTCAATAAGAAACTCATAGGTTCCTATGTTTTAATTTTGAAGCCTCATATGTGTTTCAATTCACTCGTCACTATACCCCAATTAATGATCTTGTCAAAAATTGGATCAAACGATATATAACTCATATCAATTGTTCTATAAAAACACTTCCATGTATTTCTTCTATACTATGTTTCTTAAAAAAGAGTTATATTTTTCAATTTTATGATATTAATAAAATGAATTTGTTATAATTTAATTATTCATTTCTTTATATCTGTTCAATATTACCCACGCCTAAATGAATTCATTTATAAATTTTAGGATATTTTTTTTGATCTTTTTCAAGCCATGTATGTCTGAAGAACTATGAAAAAGAAAATATTGGCTATGTAGAGAGGTCCATTAACACACATGATTCCTAATGGAGTAAATATTCACCATGGGAACCTAATTTTCCATTTTAATATATGTTTGAAAGACTTTAATATATTTAATTTGAGTTGTATATATAAGGATTAGATTTCCATATAAAAAAATTCACCTCACATTATGTTTGTAAATTCAAGTTACATCATGTTATAATATTGGATAGAATAATATTTTCACTCACAACCCATTTCCAGTTCTAAGACCAAAATTCTATTAATTTATTGAAATATTCACTCATAAATCATATAAATCATATGGCTTCAACACCTATGGACTTCCATAACTCTAACATTAAATTAAAACATTGCAGGGTAGCATTTTTCTCAAAAAAATATGACAAGACAAAAAACTATACAAAATCTATATATAGTATTGAATAATTTTTTTTATTTTCTAGCTATTTAATTATATATTCTACAAAAGTAATTTAAAAACTATTCAGAAATAATTTTGAATCCCCCTCCCCACTCTATTTCAGCACTTTTCATTTTTCTTTAAAAAAAGAATCATAATTACTTTGATTAAAGAGTATAAAAGGATAAGTACAATGTGGTTATATTTTCCCGAAAGTTTTGAGGTTATCGCTCCACTGGGTTCACTATTATTATCTTGAACTAGTCTCCTAGTGATCTCAACATAGGGAAACCCAATAGAAAAATATAATAAACTAATAATTTTTTATTAAAATAAAAAAATGAAAAAGGGAAAAGAATTTGAAGAGAAGAGACTATTTTGGGTATCATTACCAATAGGGTATGTATTTATACTATCCACAGTAGGAATGTTTCATTAGAAGCCCCAATCTACCTACGAGTTGACGTTCGGTGATAATAACCATGACATCCTTTTTTCCATTAATATTTATCTTGAAAATATATTATATTTATTCTTAATCAGAGTTTTTTATGTCCACCCCATCATTAGTGTGTTTTTGTTCATCATAATGTGAGGGTTGACGGATGATGAATGTGGTTTCATTTGACAATTCTATAAATATTGTGGCTTTGTTCTCATCATCCAGTAAGAAATCAAATATTTAAGGTTCAAAATATTTATAAAAAAGAGTGTAAAACAATATTTTTCTTTCAATTTGATAAAAAATGTTCAGTTCAAGTTTATATTATCTCATTCATATCAAGCAAGTTGTTCTTCTATTTCATCATGGGTGTCCATAGAGAATTATTCTTCTACTATAACTCACCCGCACATTCTTCTTAGTGTTCTTTAGTTATTAATTGATTCAACACATGTCCAAGACTTTATTATACTATAGATTCCACTTCTCAGGTGGACAGATGTTCAATATCTAGCATTGGTTTCATGGTTTCCTCAGTTTTACATCATCATACTAAGAATAAATTTAATCAATTAGATCTTCTAAAACGTCCATCCGAACTCATATTGTTAAATATAGAGCTTTTAAATCCTCATAGGAAGAAAAAGGAGTTGGTTTTTGATACCCAGCTTGTTTATATATGAAATCTAATGATAGGTTAGTTTTTTATTATCACGTTCTACATCTATAAATATTTGATGTTATCTTTGGGATATATTGGTTGGTTTCCCATCAATAATAAATTTATTTCTATCATTATTTCATGACCTTTATAAAAATTTGTGGGAGCTACTGACTATTTCTGGGTCGATATGATCTATGTTCTATCCGAGTGGGAACTCCTCAAAAAAATTTGGGATTTTGATATCCAATTTTTTATTTACTTTTTGAAAATATTCCCTTAGTTTTGATCTTCAATTTGTTGTCATGGATTTTCTCAAAGTATTCCCTAAAGACTTATCTTGCCTTCCTCTAAAATGATAGGTGAATTTTTCTATCATTCTTGTTCCTTGAACATAGACGATATATATTCTTTAAAATCATGTATTTTTTTAATCATTATTTAACATCAAATAACAATATCTAAATTTTCAACATAATAAATTACACATGTTTTTCTAAAAGTCCAGAACAATTTAATTAAAAGAAAAACATTACGTGAGTCTAATAGATGATATAATATTAATATAATTATCATGAAGATGGAAACGATTAGCGACATGATTGTATATCCAGCTAAAGTCTTGATTTACTCCTTTTTTAGAAAGTCCATTAGTAGCCGTATTAGCTTCACGATATATATGAGTGATAATGAAGTTGATGTCGAGAAGCGAATGGGCGCAATCCATCAATCGGGTAGTCATCGACCTCACAAGGTGGGCAATATTGTTCCAAATTTCTTGCACCATGGTAGTCGAACCACATTCAAAAAAGATATTGTTCCAACCATGATTCATAGTGATAGAAACTACATGTATCATACCCATAATTTTGGCTTCCAGAGAATGGGAGATTATACAGTTCCCATGAATGCATCTAAGGATCTAAAAAAGGTGATTCCTGAAGATGGCCTCACAACCTTAAAGACCTGGATTTACTTTTGAGGCACCATCAACATTGACTTTGATCTAACTTGGTAAGGGAGATTTCCAAAAAAAATCACATTTACGACATGGAAGAAAAAAATTTCATTCAATCTGAAGACATTGCAGAATCATAAGGTCATTAACAATGTGGTTGCAGGGACCCTTTTTCATCATATCAACTTCACGTACTACAATAAGAATCTGCATCTGAACTGCATTATGATTGAGTGAGGATTTGTTTTTTGTAATATTATTTCTATCATACCAGATCACATGATTTAGTTGAAAGAGTAAAGTATTACAATTGAATATTTAATGGTGAATAGTTTTATTCATCATAGTGACCTTGTGTAGAGTATCTTGTTTTTTATTATAATAATTAAGAAACTCCCCATCTTTTTTATATTATTAAATTTTTAACTAGATGAAGATTGATAATATGTATCTTTACCATATATTGATTACTGTTTTGAACATTTAAATTGTGAAAATTGGTTCTCAAAGATCTTATTATGGTATAGTTATCATCATCATAAAGAAAAGGATTTTGGAAATCATAAATAATTCATTTAGTAGCAGTTGTGAACACATTTAATATCCTATGACTCAGTTTGGTCTATCTAATGGTATTGCTAATTTTTTTTGTTTTGATGAATTAAATATTTCACTTATATCCTGAATTATTTGTTTCTATAATTTATTTATGATATCCTAGTTTATTAAAAATATAAAGAGGATCATGAGAAACATCTAAATTTTTAATTGGAATTATTATGTAATCACAATCATTATTATGGTTTATCAAAATGTGATTTTTGGATTCAGAAAGTGAAGTTCATATGACATTTAGTTTCATAACATAGAAACACATTTGATCATAATAAGATAAAGGATGTCTTGTCATGGGAGGATCCATGAAATGTCTTCCATAAATTAACTTTCATGGTTTCAATTGTTTATTATTAGTGATTCATGAATGAATTCTCAAAACACGCATCATTGTTGAAAGATCATACTAGGAAAGTTGTTATATTCCTATTAGATGTAAACCGTCAGACATCCTTTGATGAATTAAAATATTTTTGGACCTCAGATCCAATAAAAAATTTACTAAATGATGGTAAAGTAGTTGTTGTGTATTGTGATGCATTAGGTTCAGGTGTAGGTTGTGATCTTATTTATGGAGATCGTGTAGTAGCATATGAATTTAATTAGCTTTGGCCACATGAAAATAACATTCCCACTCTTGATCTCAAACTCACAGTTGTTTGGAATTATCTCTAGTTTTGGAGAAATTACATTTTTGGTGAGGAAAACACTATCAATTCTGATTATAAGAGTGTGGGAACAACTCCGTATAGAAATACAAGAACCTCAGGTATATAATATGGTTGGAGTACATTCAATCATTTCAATTTTACATCACTTATAACCTAATAATGGAAAATATTTTTGTTGATTCCATTAGTTCGAATTCTACCTCACAAGATATCATATAATATATGAAGGAATGGAATCTCAGGGTACTATTTTCTAAGAGTGATTAGAACATGGATGAGGCATATATGATTCATTCCAATGCTAATTTTAAATCAACTATCTTCAATAGGATTCTTCAAGAGAAGAAAAAATGTGATGATTTCATAGAAGTTAATGAAAACATATTTTGGGAAGAGACCATTATCAATTGGTCTCTATCATTGAAAGGAATTCTATTATTCAAGATTCAATTCTTTATCTTATTAGTTTTTAGGATGTCCATGACACTATATTAATATAGTCACACATGGGTCACTCAACACAACACTATAGTGTTGTATTATGAAATGAAATTCTTGTTCTAGTCAATAGGAATGAAGCAAGAAATAATTAAATTTGTTTCACACTATTATAACATCACAAATATTATGTATGTGAACGAAAAACCTTCAGGTATGATTTTGCCTCCTTCTATTTTTTGATGTAAATGAGATGATGTATTTATGGATTTTTTTATCATATTGGAATGTAATTTCATATGAATGAATATAATTTTAGTGGTGATCGATCAAAGGGCCATGTATTCCAATTTAATTTTGATTTATGACACCACAAATATTGAGGATTTAAGAATGTTATATATGTAAAAGATTTGGGGTTACCTGGGTTATCATATACTTTTTTTAATAATGGATCCAAGGATCACATACAATTTTATAGGGGTCTCTAGGAGGCTATGGGGACTCATGTGCGATTATTTACCACATATCATACTCAGAAAGATTACTAGATGTAGTGTGTTATTATAATCCATTAGAATATAGTTCATGATTGTGTTTTCAAATTTTTATGATAATGGGGTTGTAGTATGTGACCTCTTTAGTTTTCTTATATCAATTTTTACATGTCATGAATCAGAATATCTCCATTAAATGATTGGTATATTAAGACCTGTAAATATCATATTGGTTGTTCGAAGGAATCCAAGGATGATCTTTTTGTACCAAATTTTTCAATGAGATATCAATTATGATCCATGTTATATGTATATGCTTTGTGATGGATGAGAACCGATATAAGGTTTAATTGAACTATTTGCACAAACATTTGGAATTATCTGTTAGTCTTTAGGTTTTTTTGAATGAATTTCCATGGTTAGGTCACAGTCACCTTATGAAGTAGAGCATATTGTCTTCGAGATATTTAGACCATTTATGATCATTAAGAGAATAGGGAAGTGGAATATCATTTGTAATTTCCTTCATAGTTGAATTATAATCAGGATGCATTCAACATATCTCACCTCAATAAATATCATTCCAAAATTTCTAATTTATTTAAATGTGAAGACCATGGTCTAGAACCTATAATGTTATTTCATGAGTAGCTAGTTCAAATTATTGGTTTTCATTGGAATGTATGGAATGGACTTTCATTCCATTAGTATCGGTGTTATAGTTAAATTGGATATATCTTCCTGATATGTGGGAGTGTGAATCATTGTTTATGGATTAATGACGTCATCTCATTTTGTGTTAACCTTCCATGACTTAACATTTTGGAGGAATGATTGATATGGTGGTGATAATTATCACATCATGATGTCACATTTAGGTAATTACATCTAAATGTTTTGAAAATTTCTTGACTTGAGATTTTATTGGAATGTTTCAACCGGATTTGTTGAATTTTTATAGTTTTTTATGTTATTCAGGGTTAGAATATGTGTAACATTCTGAAACAATTGAATATTTATCTACATTACAAACCAGTCACTACATGGCCACAAGTATGCCTCCCCATTTGTGAGAGTCTTTGAACTATAAGTGGGGGTATAAGGATAATTTAGTGGGTAAACTATACCCCCATGATTATAGTATAAGAACATTATAATAGATAATAAATAAATAACTCTAAAACGATTGATAAATATAAAAATAGAATAAAAATATCCATCACCAAATATATAACTATGACTACTTGACCAAATGAGGCTACATGAGATTGGAAAGGAAAATAATTAGGCAATAAATAAGAATAAATGAGTCATAAATGAAGAGAAATCATCGAGGGTGATCTCCACAGGCCACAAAAGTACAATCTTAGTCCTATTCTCCTATGATACCATATAAAAATAACAGCAAATTGAATAATCACTAGACTTGCAAACATGAAGATCTTCTCGGATAGCAGAATGAAATGGCAGCCCAAGCTGGGTGTGAGATATAATTAGTAGTCCAACACTAATGGTGTCTAATTCAAATCTAGTACTTGAATAGAAACTTCAACTCTGTTCAAGAAATAATAAGTTCAAGATGATAAAAAAATAAATGCCTTGGTTTGGGTTCCCCATGATAAAACTATCTCACCATTTACTTTTTCATAAGAAAAAATTTATCTGAAATATGGTCAACATAAACATGTGTAGTTTGGGTATAAATATAATAATCCATCGTGGAATATGTATCAAGAAATGGATAGAGCCAAGGTAGGTGATTTGGCCTAGAAGATGCATCATTGGATTACAGCTAAGCATTCTTAGTCTTCAATAATCAAATAACCATTGAATTTAGTAAGAGGCACCCTAAGCACATCCAAGGTGATCTAAAAATGAATCCCAATTATCACTTCAGGAGAACTAAATATAAACCCATTATCGTTAGAGTTCAGCCAAGGAGATCAATGAAATGAATCCCATGAAACACTCTTGACATAGTGTAACATCCTCTTCCAATGAGTCCATCGTAGCAATCTCGCATTGGGTTCTGAGATTTCTCATGATGTGGTGTAACCATCTCACCACCAACCTCATCCACATGTTCTTCACAAGGGAACCAATGTGACTCGAGGAGGGAATAAATGCACTATGATCCCATTAATGGAATATTTATATCACTCATAGTGTATCATAATATATTTTATCCTATGACACCATTCTTGGTGTTATGAAAAAGGATTCAAAAAATTTTCTCAAGGTATATATAATTTCTACTACCAATGAGCCTCTCCAAGGTGGTCCATAAAGAGGAACCTGAGCGTCACTCAATGTGTTCACAATTTATTTAATCAATTTTCAATTTTAAAAGTAAATTTTGTCATAAGAAATCCATTAATAATAAAAAGTAATCTAAGAGATGGAAACAACCATAAATTTTATTTTTGATTATAAAATGAATGTGGAATATCATTCAAGCATGTTGTTTATACAAAATAATTTATAATAGGAAGATAAGGAAAATATCATAGAAATGGAATAACATAAATAAACTCACTAAAATATATCCATTCTCATAAGCATTCATCTAATTGAGTAAGTTATCCTTTATGTTATAAAATAAATACATGAATTGATTTAATAAGATAATGGTTTGTAGTCTACCCATGAAATATAACACCATATATGAAAAAGGTAAGAACATTGAATGATAACATGAATTCCCTTTAGATTACAGAGTTCATTCTATTAGAAATGTTTACTAACCAATTAAGAGAGGGCATTATCACAAAGGAATACATAGAAGGGTGTCACATCCTCACAAATTTCATTTCAACTACATTTTAATGTTTTTATAATAAATCGTACGTCAATAATATATTTTAATAGAAAACTAGTATTAGTTATATGTAATTAAAGAGAACAACCTAAAGAGTGGTTCCACTCTTTGTTCTATAGATATCAACAAGGTTAAATTAATACAGAAGGGATACTAGAATAGAAAATTATGATACTCAAATTGATCATTAAATTTAAAAGGAATCACATAGAAAGATGATCATATTACACAATAGTTTAAATTATAAAATACTAATACTTTAGGGAAAATTAATTAGAACACCTAATCTATAAATAGGTTGACCCACATTTGTAATATCAACAGTTTATTACATCTATTTCTCGAGAAACCAAAGAAATGGATGAATTCTTGGGAAAAATGGTGAACCAGTTCGAACCAAAATAGCATTGGGGAGGAGAAGATAAATAAAGAAAAGAATATGGAGTTTAAAATTTCCAAGGAATATCTGATGTACATGATGATGATTGAATCATAAAAGGGATTCTGTGTATATCTCCAAACATAGAAGAGGAGAAGAAATAGTCCACATGAGTTCTCTTGCATGTAGGTATGAGGGAAAGAAGATTAGGGGAAAATAAATAAGGATGGACATGTAAAACTATAATTTTATCCCCATTAATTAGGAACCCAATTTATCCACAAGGTTTGACAAATCGTGTCCCAACCATACTCAATCCAACACTTATGGAGTGGGTTCGCATGGATGATGTGCATGGTTTAGAGGAATGTGCGCAAACCATGAATTTTTCACTGTACAAAAATAGATATTTAGGGTCGCATCCATGTATCTAATATTTTGTGGTTATAACCAACCGCGATATACCACTAGATCTATTGAAAGAGACACAAAGTTTAACCTAGTGGGTCCATGGTTTTAAAAAAAACCATGCACCCTAACCAATTATTCTATATTTTTATTTTTTTTATTGACACTCATTAAACTCAACATATAACTCTATAAACCTCATGGCCCATTAACCAAGTCTAAAAAACACTTTTAAATTTTAAAAAACATGTATTTACTTTTAGAAGATTGTTTTACAAAAAAACATCCACTAAATCATAAAAAAATTAAATTACACAGAAATTTAATCTCATCCAAAAACACCTGACACTAATATCTCCCCACCCTAGAACTTCACATCCTTAATAAGCCTTTAGAAACACTGAAAACAACAAAAATAAAAATCAAGACTTGATGTTTTGTAATAACATCTGTTTTGCATTTCTAAAATCCCAACACACCTCAATGAATCTATTTTACACATGACATATATATCATTAAAAATCCAGGAGATTCCATCAATCCAAATAGAACACCAAGATGATGTTTACCCAATAACTTCTATCTTAATACATGATCAAATCATTGTTTCTTCATCAATTTATCCTATTTAACTCATTACTATAGGTTCATTCCTTCAACAAAAAAACCAAAACCATGGTACCCCCCCAATGGAATTTCATATTTATGTGTGCCCATATAATTCCAACAGTGATCACGACATGACTCACAACCTGAAAAAATGGTCAACATTGATTCAACCTAAGGAATATAGGTCAAACTAAAATTCGATAAAAAACCGTGGCCAAAACTCACTGATCTTTTCACAAGCCAACGATATTTCAATAGAGGTTCCCTATAGAACACATCCAACAAGACAATAGGGAAGATTTTGAGCCTTTTATGCCCTATTGTTCTAAAAATTATTGGATTATACATCCATCCTAACACACCCCAGAACACAAATCCTTCTTCCAATGAACCTCATTCTTACCTCAAACAATTAAACTGACGTCCATAACCAGCTCGCATTGGATTCTCATACCAAAATGATCACATTAAGATGACAACCCTAAAAAAAACATGTTGTATAATTGATCTATAACACTTGAATCATCACCCTTTTCAATACCCCACTTATATGTTAATGAAGTTTAAGTACACTAAAAAACAAAAAAAGAGTCCAAGGATATCATCCATAATGATTTAAATGTCGAAATTAAAAAAAGATACATTGGTAAAAAGTTGAAACATCCACTCTTCTTGTACAAAAACAGACTCCAAAGTGGTAACCAGTTGGTTATCATGATTATGGAAACAACTGGTGTCCATGAGTTTTTTGGAGGTGTTCCTACATGGAAACTCAGGTATCACTCATGACTAACCATGCCTCAACAACAACAACTCTTACATCATGAATCTCTTATGGACATCACTCACCAAGCCTAAAAAAATTAAAATTTAGGATGACGTATAATTGACTCTCTCCCAGTGTACACAGATGATATCACAATAGTATAAATGATCTTATCAAAAATAATATTACACGAATATGTAATAATAATTACCAAGAGAAATTGAGACACTCCCATTACATTAAAATGAAGTCATCAGTACTATTATAAATACCTTGAATCAAAATTTCAAAAGAAGGGCAGTCAAACCATTAATATTCAAAATTCTTTTAAAGTGATTAGCATCATAATAATCCCAAAGGGCTTCCGTATTTCCCTACTAGTCAATAATTTTTTTATAAAACACAAACTATGACACTCGATTAATTATATTGTATTATTTTGGAAAATTAGATGTTTATCCATAGAGGATGTGAAATTAGTTTGATTAGGTTTTCAATTTTTTTATTAATTTTAAATAAAAGGTGAGAAAAATTTTTTTTGATTAATTTTGAGGATGAAAACAAAGGAAGACCGGGAAAATTTATTGGTTCGAAAGAAGATTTAAAAGGACACTAGTGTTATATAAATTTATGGTTATAGTGAAATTGGATTTTAGAAAATATATTGATTAATTCATGATTGGTGTAAGAGTCAAGATGTGGAGTATCCAGTGGTCCTGGTATCTCCCCTTCAAATAGAAAATACCATATTTCACTTGGTCCCTTAATTTGGTGTTTCACCAAATCGAGTTTTTCTTGATACCATATTTAATTTGAATATCCCCTATAATTGACAATGGTCATGCCTTCTTTTGGGTTTTCTATTGATCAATTTTAATATTACTATTTAATTAGATTATAAACAGACATGATAGAATAAAAATAAAGGGATTGTAAGTGAAATAATATATTAAATATACCAAATATATGTATAATTAAAATAAATCATCCAACACACCTTACCCCTTATATTACATTTCCCTATCACAAGGCAAGTTTAATACCTCATATCAGTGATGAGAGGATTATAGGGAAGGAGAAAAGAAAAATAAATCATAATGGAAATTTGTAAGGGTTGGTGTCCAGAGAACCAAATGTTTTGTACTTTTATAACATGAATGCTCACTTATTATATATTGTTCATTGTTCTGCATGACTATAATATAATAATGTCCTAGAATATTTGTTGTGTTAATAAGGTCATGGAAGTTCTATGCTATGATGAGAACCTTGAAATTATATTACAATATTCTTAAATAAAGTTATGTGCTTTGATGACACACTATAATAGGACACATAGTATACAGACCGTCATGTGCAAGTACTCGTAAGAAGATGAAACTCTCTCTCATGGAGTTCGCACTTGGTAATCTCCATGATGGGTGATTATGAGAACAGAATCGCAAGTAGTAATTTTTCATGTCTTGGTGTCATCTGACATTACGATCAGAAAGCGTGTGTAATGGTCGTTAGACTGGAATATTATCATTTACTCATCTCATGACTTTCGAACTTAGATTTACTAATGAAAACCGTCACGTAGACAATTAGCGGGATGTAGGTTATGTTGGGTGCGTCATGTGTGAAATGTTGTTAATTGATAAGTCGAGGAAGGATTTTTCCCTTACATTTATGGAAGTTGATATCTCATCCCTTTGATTTAAATAGAACTGTCTCATTGAATTCCATGGCCATGGTGTAAACGACTAGTTTATTTATGATAGACAAAGAACGACAGATCAAGCATATAGGTTTATGACACCACCATGGAACCTGCTTGATTAGATATCGAGAAAAAGGGATTAAATTACACAGTAAGTGTTCATATGAGGTGATACGTCACTATGACGTCAACTTCGTTCTCTTGGGTGCCTTGAACCGTTTATATACAGTAATCCTGGACTTTAGGCAAGCCCACCTAATGCCAATGAGAAAGTGTACTAGGGGGTCGTACACTAAGTGCATTCAAGTATCTCAAGTAGAATAATGATCATTCTCATACATGGTTTAATAATTATCTGAGGAAGCCTAAATCATTTTAATATTGGAGGAAGATTAAAAAAAAACAAGTGCATGTCGTGTATCAATGATAACATGCCATGTAGTTTTATTTTGAAAACAAGTACACTTAGTGTATTATTAAATGTGCACGCCATGTAGTTTTAATTTTGGAAAGGAAATGAATAAATGAAAACTAGATATACATGCAGTGTACATTGAATATAAACGCCGTGTAGTTTTCAATGAAAAACAAGTACACACCGTGTATTTCTTAACACATTCCATGTAGTTTTTCCAATCGGGATTTTGAAGAAATATTGTTTTATTAAATGTTATTTATTATAATCAGTGTGGGTGCATGTCAATGAATTAGTGACTCGTCATGGGGTTTTCAAAAGGGTGTCAATGAAATAAATAAAATGTGTCATTCATTTATTTACTGTCATAACTCTACAACCTCAAGCTCAATTATAAGTATCCTCACAACCCCATCTCTTTTCCTTACCTAAGAAAATTGTTGTGCACAACAATTATGGAGAATTATTTCAAAACCGAAGGAACCTCTTCCTCCATGAATGCTCTCATGACCGAGAGAGATCTTCTTCCATAGGATCAAGGCGATTTAAGGTGGACAACACAAGAAAAGGTTTCTCTACGATAGCACCTGGAGACTCCATTGGCGATGTCCAGATATACGATGTTCACATGGGGATCACCTCTAGAGGAAGTCTACGCTTGGATTCTACGACATGATGACAAATCACATCAGAACGTGATCAAGAACATCAATGAAGAAAGAACACCACAAAAGTACTTCTTTATAATCAATTAAATTAATTATAATCAACTTATAACGATCCTTGTTTTTGGTTCTGGGACAATCATTCTTCTTTTTCTATTTCTGTGATTCAATCCATGGAGACATACGTTTATCACAGTATTGATCCAAGATTGATCATTATTAATGAAAAAAATCCCAGTGGGAGCATCCAACCATGAACATCCGCTATGCCCGGAACCATCTAATTTGTATCAGAGTGAGGTTAAAACATTTATTAAAGTTATTTAATTTTTGTTGATAATTTACACATTTATATATGATCCATTTCGAAATAAATCGTTCTAGAAATATGAATAAATGAGATCTGTTCTTCCTCCAACGTTTTTCGATTCATATCACAAAAATGACCTTTTAATTTTATTTATGATTAAAAAAAGTGGAAATCATCTGGAGGATCCACTCTTTCTGTCTGTAAAACACGGAAATACATGGCGTGTAATTAAAACAACATGTCGTGTACTAAGGTTCAACAAACCGGTACTGTTCATCCAAACCATGCCTTGTTAATTGATTACAAATAAGTATTTATTACCCTGTGTTTACCAGAATTAAATGGCGCGTGGGAACCGGAATACATGGCATGTATGTTGGATCAACACGCCATGTAGTCTGATACAGCCCAAGTGAATCCGTGTACAAAGGAGAAGTCGTGGACCACATACAAGGGATCGCTAAGACGGTTACCACAAAACAAGGAAGTACACGCAGTGTATGATTTATCTACATTCCCTGTAGTCCAAAATTTACAATGTCCAGAAAACACGCCAAATCCCCCAGTGTGTACTTTGGATAATAGGTGAAAAGAAATACACACCATGTAAATATAAACTACACATCGTGTACTTTCTAGAAATTTCACCTGGTTTCCTCCAAAATTACAAAGACCTGTACAGGAGATATGGATGATAATAATCTCAAGTAAATTCAGAAAGGAATTTAAGATAAATAATTGATTAATTATAAGATCATATTTAATTGAATATGAGCACGAGTTATCTCAAATAATAGAACAATTAAAATAATTTGAATATGGGTAAATGTTGTTCCATGAAATGGATGATCATGAGCTAGACCAAATAACCTTTGTATGTGTGTATGGTTTTATTTAAATTTTCTAATTTAAATATGTTGGCCTGCGAGACTTCATCCAATAAAATATAGGACCTGCATGCCCATGGTTTCTTTAATCTAAACCCATGATTTGGATGATCTGCCAAGCCCGAGGAGACAGTTCAAAATCCGAAGCTAAGGTGAAAACAATACAAGAATATACAATGGTGGACATGTGGGAGATTCAGAAGAAGAACCATTGGGTTCAAGGTGTTTTTCCCTAGGTCAAGGTTAGTTTATCAAAACCGCTAGATAAACTAACCAATAGAAGCTCATGATCATGCCTTTTTATTTTACTTCTGTCTGTTTGAATGGTTTCTTAATTATGTATGTGTTTTTGTGATCACATAAAAAATAAAATAAAAAAGCATGCAATGATGGAATAAAATAAAAACCGTAATATGCGAAAATATTATCAGAACATGGATAATCACTTAATCATGCATCACTTAATACTAACAAGCATATGATAATGAAAAACTACGCATAAATGATTAAAATACCTAAAATACCATATTAAGTCAGACCAAGACTTCTGTTACCTGATTAAGGGCAAGACTCAATAAAAATATGTGTTTGACCAACCCTTGTTGGGACACATACTTTTATAAAGGAAGCCCTTATGAACAGTTTCGGGTTGACATAACCATATTACATTAAGAGTAGTATCCATTTCTGGAATTGGTGTAATATTGTAGTCAAGAGTTGAGGAAATCCACGTCAGGATTTCTGGATTGGGGAGTCCACTCAACAGATCAAGGAACTGTAATCTCACAGTTGGCAAAGACCTGCATACCTAAATACCTTCAAATAGGATGAACAACCCTTGTTGGGGTTATACGAAGGGGAATATGGATCCTTTCCACTAGAATGTCAATGAAACTAGATATTCTGAGTTCAATGGTGAGGGTCATTGGGACATTTAAAATAGTGGTATAATTAATAAATTCATTTATTATTTCTCATAAAATGTAATCAAAAGTTACTAATAAATCTGCACTTTTAATTTGTATAATCGAAATGACAAAATCATCAACCACATTTTCTCTGTGATCAATTCTGGATAAAGACAATGTCCTCACCGGAAGTAACTTTTAGGAATGGTTTAGGCACCTTCGGGTTATCCTAGTCCATAAATGAAAGTTTTATATGCTAGAGTCCTCACATCTTGATTCTCATGCCCCAGAGGCTAGTGATGAATATTTCCTGGTCTATGATCAACATTTGAACGAAACTCTCGTCGTTCAATGTTTGATGCTATCATCAATGTCTAGTGATCTCATGAAGTCTGATGAAGATATGTATGCCTATAACATGCTCGAGAACCTCTGTGGTCTATACTAGGAGAGAGAAAGATATGAATGGTTTGAGATCTCTAAGGCTCTATTTAATAGCATTCTTGGAGAGGGTTCCCATTTTAGGCCTCATGTAGTCATGCTCATTTGCTACATTGACTGCTAGGATGTTCTAGGGTTTAAACTCCCTGAAGAAATGGGTATCGATCTCATTCTTACATTACTCCCCTATAGCTTCTCAAACATTGTTGTGAAATTCAATATAAACAACATTGAGAAGTCTATGACTGATCTTCTTATCCTTATTTGCCATGTGGAAAATGACATGAAATGTGAAAATCCTTCTATCCTAATGGTGAATAAAAGGAAAGGGAAGGAGAAGAGCTTTAATCCCAAAGCTTCTTCAAGGTATTCCAAGAAAATGATGATCAAAAATGATGCAAGGGAACATGATGTTTTTTGTTTCTCATGTGGCATGAAGGCCCACTGGAAGAAAAACTGCACCCAGCCTAGGAAGCAAGAGGAAGCCTCAGGTGCATTTTTCATCGATTGCAATCTATCTGTTTCAAAAAATTGGGTATTAGATACTGCTTGTGGTGCTCACATCTGTATCCAAATTCAAGAACCATGTAGATTTAACAATATTTATTAAGGGTAGGTAGATCTATGGGTAGCCAATGGAGACAGACTTGCTTCTATAGTTGTCAGAGACTACCACCTCACGTTGGCAACTGAAATGATCATAGTGTTAAAGGGTAGTTACTATGTGCCTTCTGTAACCCAAACCTTTATTTTAGTATCCACATTAGATAATGATGGATTCATCTTCATGTTTTGAAATGGATGTTGCTACTTTAATAATGATAGCATTTGTTTTGGTAGGTCACATTTATATAACGACCTTTATGTGTTAGACTACACAAACCAAGTAATGAGAATCGATGAAAAAGTTAATTCACAAGACTCATACAACACCCAACTTTGGCATCACTGGCTAGGTCATGTCAATGAGAGACATTTGACAAAATTACATCAAAATGGGTATTTAGATTCTTTCAAACTAAAACCACTTAGTGCATGTCGTGTGTGTCTACAAGGAAGAATGAACAAAGCCCTATTTAGTGGGAAGGGTGAAAGAGCTAAAGAGCATCTAGAATTAGTTCACGCAGATGTGTGTGGGATATTTCTAGTTGAGTCATGGGGTGGTTTCTCATTCTTCATTACTTTTACTGACGATTTTAGTAGATATGGATATATCCACTTAATAAGGTATAAGTCCAATTAATTTGATAAGTTCAAAGAACTCTAGAATGAAGTTGAGAACCAGCTTGATAAGAATATTAATAAACTCAGTTCAGACAGAGGATGAGAATATCTTAATCAGGACTTCATTGATTTCTTATGGGAGTTTGTTATTCTATCTCAACTCACTCCTCCTTACATGCCATAGTGGAATGATGGACGTGAAAGGAGGAACTGCACCCTGTTAGACATGGTGAGATCAATGATTAGTCATGTGAGTCTTCCATTATCCTTTTGGGGATATGAATTACTAACAGTATCACACACACTAAACCAAGTACCAACTAAATCGATAAATGGTATTCCATACAAGTTATGGAGTGGACAAAGACCCATGTAATCTAATTAACATGTGTGTGGTAGAGAAGTATTTGTTAAGGCCTCCTCAGGTAATAAGCTTTCACCCCAAGGCACAATGTTTATCTTTATAGGATATCCCAAGGAAACAAGTGGATATTACCTATACATCTACATAGACAAAATGGTTACAGTGGAAAGACACTCCATATTCCTTGAGAGGGAGAACATCTCAAAAAGAGATAGTGGGAGCGAGATAGACTTTGATGAAGTCGAGGCTCAATATACACAGGAGTTGGTATAAGAACAGGTTCAAAAAAGCCCCGTGGAAGAACAATCTATTCCAGAGTCACCAGAACTACGTAGGAGCACAAGAGAGGTGAGAGAACTAGAATGATATGGTTTTCTTTTCACCGAGGATGGTGACTCATTATTGGTAGACAATGATGATCCTCTTACCTACATGGGAGAAGTTGGGGGCATATATGTTTCAATGTGGCAAGAAGCCATAAATTCTTAAAAGGATTCCATTTAACAAAACCATGTCTTGATATTGGTATATCCTCTAGTTTATGTAAAGACTATTGATAATAAATGGGTATTCAAGAAGAAACTGTACATGGAGGGGCAAGTCAGCTCCTATATGGCACGACTGGTTGCAAAAGGTTTTAGACAGCATCAAGGAATTTATTATGATGATACATTTTCACTGGTTGCGATGCTGAAATCTATCATAATAATATTGGACATTATAGCTTACCATGACTATGAAATTTGGAAAATTGATGTCAAAACATCTTTCCTTAACAGGAACCTCTAGGAAGATTTCTACATGAAAAAACATGAAGGGTTTGTGACTCCAAAGGATTTCAACAAGGTATGCATGTTGCAGAAATCCATTTATGGATTATATCAAGCATCAATTTCATGGAACATTCATTTTGATGATGCTATAATCGAATTTGTATTTTTTTAGAATGAATGTGTGCCTTGTGTCTACAAAAGGTTTAGTGGAACAACAGTCGTTTTCTTAATTTTATATGTTGATGACATATTACTAATTGGAAACGAAGTACCTGTCTTACAGTCAGTTAAGGCATGGTTGAATAAATTCATCTCCATGAAAGACTATGGCGAGTCAGCATTTATTCTTGGGATCAAGATCAATCGTGATAGATCCAAGAGAAATATAGGCCCGAGTCAAACTACATACATTGACAAGATACTGAAGAGATTCAGTATGGAACATTCCAAGAGGGGATTGTTTTTAGTGTCACATGGCATTCATCTTTCCAAGAAAATGTGTCCTTATACACGTGAGGAAAGAAACAAATTGGAAAGTATCCCTTATGCATCAGCGATTGGGTCAGTCATATATGATATGCTATGTACGAGGCTAGATGTTGCGAATGCATTAAGTGTGGTAGGCAGATATGAAGCTGATCCATGTGAACGTCATTGGATGGCAGTCAAGACTATCCTTAAGTATCTGAGGTGTACTAAGGGTATGTCCCTGGTTTATGGAGGAGATGAGGAACTAGTCATCAGAGTACATGTAGATTCTAGTTTCCAGACTGATCAAGATGACATGAAGTTGCAGAATGGATACATCTTAAGTTTGAATAGAGGTGCAGTGAGCTGGAAGAGCTCAAAGAAAATTTCGGTGGCAAATTCTATTGTGGAGTCTGAGTATATCGCAACTTCTGAGGTAGATAAAGAAGAAGTATGGATGTGAAGCATCTTTCGCGATCTAGATGTAGTACTGATCAGTAAACACCCTATCACACTCTATTGTGATAATACAACAGCGTTGGCACTTGTAAAAGTGCAAAGGTCACATCAGCGGAAAAAGAACATAGTTCAGAAGTATCATCTCTTGAGGGATTTTTCTGAAAGAGGTGAAGTTGCAGTGAGTAGTATTTCCACGGAAGACAACATGGAGGACCCCTTGACTAAGGCCTTGACTCAGAAAAAACATGAACATCATGTGAGGTCTAGTAGACTAAAAGTTGAAGGTAGTTGTCTCTAGTCCAAGTGGGAGTTTGTAAGGGTTGGTGTCCTGAGAACCAACTATTTTATACTTTAATTACATGAATGTTCACTTTTTATATATATTGTTCATTGTTCTGCAAGAAAATAATATAACAATGTCCATGAATATTTCTTACATTAATAAGGTCATGGAAGATCCCAGCTATGATGAGAACCTTGAAATGCTATAACAATATTCTAAAATAATTTTATGTGGTTGGAATACATACTATGATTGGACACATAGTATACAAACCGTCATGTGCGAGTACTTGTAAGAAGACGAGACTCTCTCTCATGGAGTTCGCACATGGTAATCTTTAAGATGGTAGATTATGAGAACAGACCTGCCAGTAGTAATTCCACATGTCTTGGTGTCATCAAACATTACTATCTGTGAGCATGTGTAATGGTCCTTAGACTGGAAGATTATCATTAACTAATGTCATGACTTGCACACTTAGATTTCCTGAAGAAAACTATCACGCAGACTGTTGGCAGGAAGTACGGTACGTTGGGTGCGTCATGAGTGACATGTTGTTAATGGATATGTCTAGGAAGGATTTGTCCCTTCCATTTATGGAATTTGATATCTCAACCCTTTTATTGAAATAGAACTGTCGCATTAAATTCCATGGCCATGGTGTAAACGACGAGTTTATTTCAGGTAGTCAATGAACAACAGATCAATCATATAGGATTATGATACTACCAAGAAACCTGATTAATGAGATATCTAGAAAAAGGGATTAAATTACACAGTAAGTGTTCGTATGTGGTGATACGCCAATGTGGTGTCAGCATCTTTGTCTTGGGTTCCTTGACCCGTTGCTAGACAGTAATCTTGGAATTTCGGCAAGCCCGCCTAATGCCAACGAGAATGGGTCCTAGATGGTCGCCCACTAAGAGCATTAATGTAACTCAAGTAGAATAAAGATCATTCTTGTACATGGTATAATAATTATTCAAGGAATCCAAAATCATTTTAATATTGGAGGATGAATAAATTAAAATAAGTACATGTCGTGTATCAATGATTACAAGCCATGTAGTTTATTTTGAAAAAAAGTACACGCCCTGTATTATTAAATGTACACACCATTTAGTTTTCATTTTTGAAAGGAAATGAATAAATGAAAACAAGATATACACGCTGTGTAGTTTTCAATGAAAAACCAGAACACGCCGTGTATTTATTAATACACACCATGTAGTTTTTTCAGTCGGGATTTTGAGGAAATATTATTTTATTAAATGATATTTATTATAATCAGTGTGGGGTCATGTCATGGAATTAATAAATCGACATGGGTTTTTCAAAAGGGAGTTAAATAAATAAATAAAACATGCGACACGTTTATTTATTTTCTTAAATCTACATCCTCAATCCCGATTATAAATATCCTCACAACCCCAACTCTTTTCCTTACCTAAGATAATTGTTGTGCACAACAATTCTGGAGAATTCTTTCAAGACCGAAAGAACCTCTTCCTCCCAGAATTCTCTCAAGACCGAGATAGAACCTCTTCCAAAGGATCAAGGGGATTTAAGTTGGACAACGCTAGGAAAGGTTTCTCTAGGCTAGCACCCAGAGAATCCTTTAGCGACGTCTAGATATACGAGGTGCATGTGTGTATCAGCTCTAGAATTAGTCTACAATTGGCTTCTACGATGAAATGATAAATCACATCGGAAATTGATCAAGAACATCAATGAAGAAAGAACATCCAAAAGGTACTTATTTATAATCAATTAAATTTATTATAATCAACTTGTAACGATCCTTGTTTGTGGTTCTAGGAAAAACCTTCTTCTTTGTCTAATTCTATGATTCGATCCGTGGAGAATGGTGTTTATCATCGTATTGATCCACGATTGATCATTATTAATGACAAAAATCCAAGTGGCCACATCTGGTGACCCGCTTCCGCTGCGCCCGGAACCTTCAAAATTGATGTGAATTTGGGGATTGCCAAAAATAAATAAAACATCTCGCTTAAATATTTTGTCTTCCAATGGATTTGGATCTATAAAAATAAATATACTAGAACTCAATTTATAGGTTCATTATGGGCTTCTAAATCAATTAATTCCATAATGGAATAGTCCAACTATGGTCTGACGTGGGTCCCATGTTTATGATTTGGTCAAAAAATGAATATTTGGGGAATATGGGCATTAAAATCCCATACTTGAAAATGACAACACATGAAATTTTGAATGATGTTTTTAATTTCTTCACAGAGTCCTTATTATTAGAACATGCACTTGTACAAATATTTTAATTATAACACAACATGTATTTACATATTTCCACCCTACAATACTTATTTAGCCATGAAAATTCCATCTTGTTCCTTAGAAGTGCTCCACGATCATCCTAAAAAATATAGTGTCATGTCAAATCACATAGATCATGGCCTAAAGTGTCTTTTATCTCTAAAATTTTCCTCTTTTCACTCATTTTCCAATGATAATCTCTATCTTTCAATAAAACAAAAAATAAGAAAAAATTTCCAACATTTGGAAAGAATAATCATTTAATTATAAAAATTTAAACATTTCAACAAACAAAAATTAATTCCTGAAATACATATATCACTTCAGTTATAGAGTAATTGAAATTAACTGATCACAATTCCATTACCTCCCAAGGCATTGTGTGCTCACTCAATAACAACTATCATAGTTCATCCCCAACCAAGAGTGTCTTTAATGTTTGGGCATACATTCTACCATTACATCATTGTGCTTCCAAGAAATCACAAACACATTATAATATTACCATCCTCATGGGTAATCAATACAAGAAGAAAATATTTTCAAATGGTCCTCCTTGGTTTTTTTACTTCTATGAAGAAGGAAACATTTTCTTAGAATTTACATGATGCTCCACACTTTAGGAGTGTCCTATTCTATCACTTATTGAAATCAGAAACTCTCTCCATGAAAAATGATCCATCCAAAACTGAAAACAGGTTCTAGATGTGGCCAAAACACTTTGGAATGAATTAAACTTAAAGGATAGATATACTAGATGATTAAAAGAGTACAAGTTGCCATTTTTTTCCAGAAATAAGAGATACAATCATCCTATGTTACATCCATGTGCACCATAACACCTGGCATGAAAGCCGATCCAACCGACCGGTGTGTAAAAAATTATATCCACTTTAGAAAGTTATCCCAAGTATAAATACAATTCATATTTAAATTAATCCCTAGATTAAATTACCCAAAAATGTCATAAAAAATTCATCTAATAGCTCAATGATTAAACAATAATCACCAAACTCATATAGCTCCTCACCAGATTAAAAAACTCAATGTTTAACATGTGTATCAACACATACTACACCAAGGTATTACCAGAAAAAACAACACACTTCAGACATTATTAATAGTCTTTTTATTCATATTTATTCCATTATTTGAGAAAACCTAAAAGAGGTATCCAAAATTCATACTATCCAATAAAACTACGAAATAGGCTCACAACCTCCTGAGTCATCCAATAACAAAGTGGAGGAAATAATGGGTCAAAAAATCTATAAGGTGGTTGACCATGCCCTGATCATGAATATCCCAATAAAACATATCATTACTAAATTTTAACACCCTAAATATGGTTCTGAATTCTATGTGACCACCCATCATGAATAGGGGTCTTTTATAAAAACTAATATTTTTAGGAGTGATAAATGACACCTGAATGGAACCTCACATCATGAAATTATCATAAGAAACTATCGAGGGATTTATGTATATGAAGGTGTTACTTACAATGATCTGACCTCTTATTGAATCACAATCCATTGACTATTCAAAGGGGTCATTTCTGCAAAGGTCACTATGTTTAAAGTCATATCATTTAGATTTGAACTATAAAAGAGTGGCCTATGTGTGACACTCACATTCTCATTTCAAGGATTCCACTCAATGAAAAATGTAACTATCCTTACATGAGGTTTACAACTAAGAACATATCTATAGGTTTTACATGAGAATATTTATTCCTTCAAACATAATCTTTAACGTTTAAAATATTCTGTACCAAACATCACGTAGCAATTATAAGGTGAAATTTGTTTACAATATTCTTTATCTAATCCCACGAGGCACATAGGAATGTCATTTTAATCATAACTTTTAAACATTAATTTTTTAATTTACATCCATTCATATTTATATAGATCATATAATAAACATCATATTAGGAATTATTTATTTATTTACAATCATTCACAACTTGGATTAGTAAAAGAAAATTTAAATTACAATCTAAAGAGAAAAAAACAATTTAGGATGAAATTGGAATTTTAATTAACCAATTAATCTTATATAATAATAGAGTGTAATAATAGATTAAAAGACTTTTATTAATTATGTATGGGATTGGCCAAGTAATATTACACATTACACATATCTATAAGACCATATAAATTGTTGAAGACACTTTACATACCCATACATATGTCACATTAGTATACCCCCATGGGGTTAAGAACTAATTAAAAAAAGATACAGAAACTTGTTAGAATATCGATCATGTTATTTTGGGTATAATAGAATGAAACCCCACTTCATTTAAATATTAATATGTTTAAATCACTGTAAATGGGATTATCTCATAAGTACACATATGACAACCAACCTACTTGGGGTGAGTAAACAAATTTCAAAATTATAATAGGCAAAGACCAACCTACTTATGTGTATCTATTCAAAACATCCACAGGAAAATAGTTTATGTAATATGAAAAGAATAATTAAATAGCTTTAACATTTTTACAATATTATTTATGTATATAAATCAAATGAACAATAGTTTTATTATATGTCTTACCATTTTAAAATTAATTATGTACCCATACTCTTTATAAATTTTGAACATTCTCCGATGTAATCCCAACAAATATGTTTATGTCCATGAAATCAATTTTATATCGATCTAACAAGCCATGATTTGGTTTTCCAATAAAATTTCACCACCAATAAATATTGGAAAACACCACTTAGATTTAAAAACCATTTCTTCACAGTGATATTAGGGAACAAAGTCACAAGAAATAAATAAAAATTTAAAATGATGAATAATCACTAAATAATGAAAATATAACTTGTCAAACTAATATGTAATAATGGAAAATACTGAAACATGAAACCAAAGTGTGGTACATTAAATAAATTAAAAATATATATGTTGTACATGTAGGAATATTGGATAAATTACAAATCATATTTTATAAATAATAATGATAATGAAATATGTAAGTAGGTACCAAACTATGAATGTTATTAAAATTCCTAACATTTCATATAAAAGGAAGGAATATAAAATAAAATGAACATAAACCATTTAAAATAAACTTATAATTCAATCTACATAGCGTGGAATATTCATGGAATGTAAATCCCAATGTTCCTATAATGATGCATGCGTGGATACCTTCTTCCCATACCGATCCATGAGTAAATATTATAATATGATAAATTGGTATGAAGAATAATTTACTCCAATAACTCATGGAAGAAATCATAATCTACTATAATGAAAAATAACAAGAACAATAATCCCAATCCTAGACACTTGGTGTTTTCACCATACATGGTTTGATCACTCCATGGAATGGATATTTACCAAGTGATGACACATTCCATGTCGCCTTTCTGACATCCAAAATAGTAAGAAAAAGGAAAATATAAGGATTTAATACCACTTTGTAATATCCCAACATGAATTACTATCCATCTAATATCCAGACAGGTCACCACATGGCCTCAATCGCACCTTGACATATGCCAGAGACTATCAACATGTAGTGAGTGTATAAAAGTTCTATGGTGGGGAGACTATACCCACATGACCAGATAAGCACAACGATATTAGAAAAAATTAATAAATAACTAAATAGTTGAAGATAAATATAATAAAAAATAAATAATGTTCAACCCCAAATATGCAACTATTATTTCATGTCAAGATGAGGCTATATAATACATGCAAGAAAAAAAATTGGAAGTACATAAAAATACATGAGTATGAAAAGAAAAAAATACTTGAAGGTGATCTCCAAGACCATACTATGTACTAACTCATTAATGTTCTCCCAATATACCATTTAAAAATCATAACAAAAGAAATAATCCCTAAACATGTGAATATGAAAATATTCGTGGGCGCCCCACTGAAATGGTATCCTCCGTAGGTAGTGGGATATAATCATTATACCACAACAAATGATTTCTTAATGTAATATAGTTAATGATTAAAATGAACAACTATGTGTAGGAAATAATAAATTCAATATGATAAAACAATAAATTCCTTGGTCTAGATACCCCATGGAACACCCATCCCACTAATTTTTTTAGCCTATGACGGAATGTCTCTAAAGTGGTTTCAACCTAAAAGTGTTTAAAGTGTGTTTAATGATAATAATAATTCATGGAATAAGTATCAAGAAATGGAGCGATCCCAGGAATGCAATTTTTCCTATCGGACACATCCATGGATTATGACTATGCATTCTTAGTATTTAACATTTAAGTCTACATTGAATTTAATAAGAGTCACCCTAAGACAACCTAAGGTGATCTGAAAATGAATCCCTAGTATCACATCATGATAAATATATATATAACTATCATAGTTAGACTCTATCCATGGTGATCCATGAAAGAAATCACAGCTATCACTCTTGGCATGGTGTAAATTCTTGAACCCTGGAGTTCATCCCATGTATCTCGCATATGTATTTATGTATCTCTCATGGAATGGTGTAGCTATCTTTCCACCGAGGCCATCCATGCGTTCTCCCATAGGGATGTTTTGTCACTTAAAGAGGTAAGAAACACACGGTGATCTTGTTCAAGGAATACAAAGTATCTCTCCCTGCGTATCAAAACATAAATTTTCCTATGATATCATTATTGGTGTTCTGAAAAAGGAGACCAAAATATCAACCAAGGTACATATAATATCAACTACATATTAGACCATATAAGTAATTCTTCAAGAGGAAGCTGAGTGTTAGTAAATTAATTCAAAATTTATAAAATCAATGTTCAATTGCAAAATATTCCATGTTCATAAGAAATCCATAGCTCATAACATAGCCATTAAGTGAGGGCCACACCCATAACATATCATTAAAATTTACAGTAAAATAAGAAAACAATTAAAGAATAAAATTTATAAATAAACATTTATAATAAGAATGAAGGACCGTATCATAGGTAAGACATAACCTAGATAATGTCACTAAAAGAGGGATATTCACATAACCAATCAAATAATTGAGTAATTGGACCCTTTTTTAATAATTAATTACACTAATTTATTTAATAAGTAAAGGCCAGGTGGTCTTCCAATTTAATAGAATTCCATATATGAAAAGGAACGAATATGATAGTCTAGCATGCATTCTATTTATAGTCATTGATTTTTTTCTATAGCAAAAGGTCTTAACCACTTAGTAAGGGTTTGGGTCACGATGGAATTCATAGAGGGGTGTCACATCCTCACAGATTTAATTTTTACTAGACATTTATAGTTTTAGAAGCTACCACACCTAATCAAGGGGTTTAATTTTAAAATAATCAATTAATTATGTGAATTCAAAATGAACAAGCAAAAATATGTTCCATTTTATAGTTCATGGTTATAAACAAGTTAAAATTAATAGACAAGGTATAATAGAGAAGGAAATTAGGTTCCATAAATTGAATAATACTTTCAAGAGGCTTCACATGGAATGAAAAGAATGTGGAACAATGTTTCCAATTATAAAATACTACGAATTTTGGGTAGATTATTTACACCACCTACCTCATACTTAGGATGACCCGCACATAAAAAATGGAGGAAAAATTATTTATGGTTCAAGATAAATGAAATAAATAGATGAATTCTTAAAAAAGAGGGTGAATTATCTCACACCATAATAGTACAGGATATGAGAAAATAAATGAATAAAATAGGAAGGAGGAGTTGTAGATGTAATGATGCATTTCCAAGGAACTTGATGATTCTCAAATCGAATAATGTATTATGGAGATCTCTCCCTCACCATGAGATGAGAAGAAAATATCCATAAGAGAGATCCTTTGCACATGTAAGCGGGAAAGAAGAGGATGGGAACATAATTATGGTTATAGGGGAATTTGTTTTACCCTTTTAATGAGGAGAACTATTTTGATACACGATTGGACAAACCATGCACCAATAATGCTCATTCCATTTCTTAAATACGGGGTCGAACATTTCAGATGCATGGTTTGTAAAACCGTGTGAAAACTGAACTTTTACAACATTGCACAGAATTACAGTAAGGTTCATGACAATGAATCCAATATCAAATTGTTAGAACCAACTATGTGAGAACTCTATCATTACAAAAATATTTGCATAGTTTCACATGAGGGCCACACTTTTTTAGAAAAAATATTCAAATTAACAAGTTCTTCCTGATTTTGATGTTTTAGATTCTGATTCTCCCAAAACTAGATAAAACAGCCATGCCACCTCTTAGTCCTTTAACCAATTCGAAAAAAATCTTTTAAGTGCTCTAAAAATTATATTTACATTTTGATGCTCGATTTACAAAATAAACCATCCACCAAATGAAAAATATAAATTTTATTTGGAATATCATCTAATCCAAAAACATGAGACACTATAGTAAGGTTTGGGAAAGCTATACAGATCACCCTAAGAAACTATTCAACCTGACATGTCATTATAAAGGTGGGTTCATGGTTGGAACACAACTAGGAAAAACCATTCCACCATTACCTCAAACCATGAAGTCATGATACAAAATAGTTTCCTATGATTAGCATTCTATTTTTTAAAATTTTAAGTAAAACCATGTATATCCTCTAGTATCCTATAAGAGGAAATAAGGTTATAGAATAGTTTTATAAACCATGTATCTAAACCATGTGAAATTAATTAATTAATCAAAATTTTATGATTAAAACCAGAAACATGTTTTTTTTCACATTGTTCTTTTGGATGGTTATGAACACAATATAGGATACTCCTCTTCGAAATTTGGGTGATTCTCATCCATTAGACGATCAATTTTGATGGATACATGGGTTTGGGATCTGTATTTTCAATGCTATATATTCATTCTTCACCATTATTCTCCTCTTCATGATAAATCCTTTTTATCTTGATGGTAATCTTAAATCTGAGATGTATTAACCAGATATAAGGCTTGTTTGATGATCTAACAATGTTTCAATTTGGAAAACCGTTAAAATATGTGGAATTATTTGGATCTTGGTTGATAAATATTTGAATTATTAAGGGATTCATGCTAAGTGATTTATATCTCTTATCCATTGAACATGGTATATTTGAATCAAAATTTGTTATTATATGATTCATGTATTATGATATTCACTTGTTTTATATATCCTTCTTCTACATTGTTGTATGGAGCATGTGAAATTATTGTAATAAAAATTGTTTTATGTGGTTGATTTCACCTAATTAATTTTTATGAACTATCTATTCTCTCTCATTTCAAAACAAGATTTATAAAATATTAATGGAATAATATATGATTTATAAAAATCTTTATTATGTATTTTAGATGTAAAATGGGTCTCTTTTTTGTATTTTATATATAATTAGGGAATTTATATAAAAGTTGGTCGGTTTAATGAAATATGATATGAAATCATGGGTTTTTTATGAAAAAGGGATTTCAGATTGATTATTGAAATGTGATATCACCTTCAGAAAAGATTTTAAATGTTAATCACATGGGAGACTGAGTTAGTTTTGAGGGTGGTATTATACGGACATTTTTACATTACTCGTAGGGGGTTCAATCGTCAGGGTGTTCCACAAATCCCTTTATTATTATGTGAGGGACTCATTTACAAGACATTATATGTGGTTCACACATTGGGTTGTTTCACTTTTCCTTAGTTTGTTGCACTATAGAGTTTTTTAGTGTTCACAAGTAATTATTTATTACATGGGGTGAGGATCCTAGAAATACTTGACCTATATTATACTATGGTTACTTCCCATTATGATTTATATTGTTGTGGGGTTTTGATATGTGATTTAAAAATATAAAATTAATTTCTGTTGATGTTTGTTAGAATCTTTTTTATATGAAATTGTTTTTAAACTATTTAAAATAGTGAATTTCAATTGTTTTGGGGAATTATATAATTTTTTTATCATGCATTTTCCCTTTATAATGGGAATAACATGATTATTTAATAATTTTATTATATGGATCACGTCATTGGATCTCGCTTGGATAGTTTTTCTCCAACTATGAAAACAACATTGGGTGTGTGTAGACCAGATTTTTTTTATATTGCAGAAAAGGTAAAAGAATCGATATGAAGAAGATATGTTTTGAGTTAGTTGGGTTTTTAGAATCAGATGGTGATTTGGTGGGATGTTTCGGACATGGAACATATAGATATTGGTTGTTATATTTTATACATTGGTCAAACATAGATCATATACCTGGTTTTTGGTTTATTTACATGTTATGTATTATATCTTTATTATTTTACACTATTGTAGTATTTTTATGCATCCCTATCCTATAGTCCATCCCAGTTTTTTATCAAAATGGGAAAAATATCTCCCTAGGTTATCCCTATTGCCTAGTTTTTTTCACCAACCTATATGGATCAATAATTATATTAGGGTCATGTTATTAATCAAATAAAAAACATGATTTTTGGGTAATCTAGGTAGGTTAATGAAAAAATGGAATCATATCCCTAATTTATCTATTATTTTTATGTCTTTGTATATTGGGTAGACAATTGATAATATTTTGAGCTCATATAGGGTAGGTTACTAATGAGTTTCTACCTAGATCTAATCACAATGAGCCTTATGTTTTAATAGAATATTGGGAAATGTGTCCTTTGTTTTAAATTTTGATTTATATAAATTTATTAATCATTCTATATTGATAAAAAATAACAATTATTTCTTGTTTTATCTTATCTATTATTTATTTATATTGTACCATGACACCCATAACACTTAAAAAACAACCTAAGTGGGAAACATGAATAATACAACATGAGGGAAACCACTAATTGATCATAAACATGTTGTAACTACACTATCGGTAGTTTGTTCCATGGACCAAAATATGGCACATTATTAAACATATTATTGGGAGAAGTGACTAGGAGATAGAGGAGACAAGGATCTTGCTCAATAATTACTCTATTAGAATCCTATATCCATTCAGAGGATGAATGACCCGCAGAAATTAATGTAATGTTTGTATAAAATTGATCAAATCAATGTATTCATGGAGACACCATAATCTACTATGATGAATTTTTCTACATTCATTATTGATGGAATTAAAAATATGTTGTAGGAAATTGTGGTCTAGGTGAAGCAACATGATTAATTTGAATGGAATGACTTCAAGAACAAATTATTTTAGTAGTTCATCATATAATATATGACTATGATGATTTATATAAATTAACACACTAAATAATTTAGTGATATCTCAGTGATAAAATATATTAATAATTTTACTAAATTGGTTAATTATTCTGCTATGGATATAAAAAATGAAAGATGAAGGATTAAATATTCTACATTGGTTTGAAATTGGACATTAATTATATGGTATTCTTATCAATACTTTTTCACTTTTGAAAATGATTTGGATAGAGAGTTTTTAGATACAATGGATCTAATGGGAAATTAAGGATTTTTACATCATCCTCTAAGAGTTGAAACATAAGGGGATTATTTGGAAAAATTATGAATTCATGTGAGACTGATAGAGGTGGAGATAGAAGATCTTAGTAGTGGGATTAATCAATACCATTGGATGTATATGGAATTGTTCCTTGAACTTTCTACCAATATAGAAGGACATGGAACATTAAGAATTATTATTCCAAACACATGAAGTTTAAGGATCCCAACCTTAGATTCTTATAGAATGTTCTATATATTAATACATTGGTAATTTTTCAAGGATGTCACATCCCGAAGAAAAAAATAGTTTAGTAGTTTTGGAAAACTAAATACAAAAACAGGATTTAAATAACAACATAATATAATAAACATTATTGAGAACAAATTGGAAACACACCTAAACAATTATATTATTCCAACAATACATTAATAATAATAATCTTATTCACATAATATTAAAAACTAAAACATAATAAATGGGTGATCATAGATTCTCAGGATTAGTATGTTATCCAATGAATTTTATCACAAACATAAACATTAAACATTGAGAAAAATGAAGAAAAACATTCCTTTAAAAATAAACATTAGTAGAATATGGCATGAATGAAAGATGATTACATAAATCCATACAAAAGATCACAAGAGAATGAAACATAACCATGACTTTTATACTAGTTGAATAATTATTTTTATCAATTAATATTATCATAATTAGGGAATGCATAATGTCGGACATTTGAAACCTATTTTCAAGGCCTTGTCCACGACATCTGAAAATACTAGGGAAATGCCTCAACCAAATCCCAATTCTATTTTGTATCATGAGATCTATTGAAGGATCGAGGGGCTATAAAGGTCCCAATGATCACCTTATAAGTCCAATTCAATATTAAAATGAAATGGGAGAAAAATAATCTACATATACATTCACATTGAAACCAACATAAGAAATGTAAATAACATTCCCCAATCTATAATCATAAACACTAACATTTCAGTGTAATATGGTGAATGATATCAAGATAGAACAAAATAAGCTAAAATAATTGTAAAAAATCAATAAGATAGGATATACATTATAATAAAATATTAATCCCAATTCTATATAAGAATCAAAAAGTGTGATGAAATATATTTAAATACTCTTATAAAATCATTGAGTAATACTTGAGAGAAAAGCTATTTTACATTTCAATGAAGAGGTAATTTGGGAAAATATAGGTATAAAACAATAAGTGAACTAATATGCGGTAATCATAATAATATTAGTTATTTTAGAAATATAATGGTGGCCTAAAACAAAATACATAGTGAAATAAAAAATAGGTACAAATTCAAGAAGTACCCTTGAATCAGGATTTTTTATCAGAATGAATTTGAGAAAGATCCTTTTAAAACATGTAACTACCCAGAAAATAATGAAATATTCTCATTGATAAATAAATATATAACAATAAAACACAATTTATGATGATTGAATAATAATAATTAAGGATATGATTGGGGTAATGAGAGAAACAAAATCCCAAAAGAAAATGTAGGTTCAAGTCAAAAACCCTTACTATTTTCCCTAGTGAGTTCGTAACGTGACCTGAAGTGTCACAACCTAACCCGACACCTTATTTTATTTTAATTATTTTGGTATTCACTCTTGAGCTGCAGGTTGAGCCGGTTTAAATTAATAAAATTTGGTGTGTATGTGCGTGGATTCCAAACTCAATATTTAATGTAATCATTTTGTATCTATTTTTATTATAATAGTTTTATTACTAATATTATTATTATTTATGTTTATGTTTCAATTAAGTTATTATTATTATTATTATTATTATTTAATTTGATACATAAATTTTTATTTCTATTATTTTGGTTTTATTATTGTTAGTTTCATAATTTTAATTAAAATTTGTTATGAATAATTATAATTTTGATGTATTATTAATATTATTATTTTTAATTTCATTTTTTTTTTCTGTTTTCTCTTTTTGTTATTTTTTCTCCATTTCTTTTTTCTTTCATTCTCTCTCTCTCTTTATCCTTCCTCCCACATTCTCTCCCCTCTCTCCCGCATGGAAACCACCCGTCCCCCTTCCTTTTTGAGCATCGTGCCTCCCCCCTTCCAAACTGTAGGTCTCATCCCTCCCCTCCACTCTTATAGAAGGACAACCCATGAGATCCCTCCACTCCGCTCCTTCTCCGGCGAACAGGACTGACGTGTCCCCTCCCCTCCTCTTCTCATCCAACCATGCATGCCCCTCCTTCTCCTATATGACTCCACCCTTTTACTCACCCATCGCGGATCCTCCCACTCCTGATCACCCCTTTCAATCCCCTCCAGCGACAAGAACCTAGACTCGCACCCTCCTCCCTACTCACTACCATGGGCCACCCTATAGCACACCTCGCACCAAACCAGCGGCTCCTTGCTGCCACACACCACCCAAAAAATGCACTGAATCTCCCATCCGGATGGATTTTGCGAAGTGACACATCTCTGGAAACTTCATTTATGCTCTGGTTAGTCCCCCTATCCCTCATCATTGGTTTGTTTTTCTTCGTTTGTTTGAATTTTTCATTTAGAGTTTATTAGATTATATTTGGTGTTGTAATTGGATTGATTTTTATGTTTTTGTTTTAATGAATTTATTTTATGGTTCAAATTGATTTTGTTGTTGTGTGATTGGTTCATCTTGGATGCGTTTGTTGTAGTTCTTTGTTTTAGGGTTTTATTAGGCCCTTTTCGGAGAAATTGATGTGCAACGATACTTGTGCACCATGTTGCAAATTCGGCTACACCCCGGTAGGTGGTTGTGCTTATAATTATAGTTTGATTAATTCATTTTCATGTTTAATTAAGTTGATTTATTATTTAATTATTTTTCATGGTGTGAAAATATTATTTAGATCTCATATGCACTGACTTATTAGTATTGTGTTTATGCGATATTAGTATGATTTTCTGTGGAATCCCTAGTCATCTAGTTATTAATTCTTTATAAATTGGGCAATTGGCTTATTAGATCATGCAATGGATGCATAATATAATTTAGTATGACGTTAATGTGTGTTTTATTCTAAAAAGATGGGTTGGATGTATTATTACACTGCAACAGGACTATGTCGCGGCCACTCCTGCCTCAATGCGCGGAGTCCAGAATCATTAATAAATGTAATCATTTTGTATCTATTTTTATTATTTTAGTTTTTTTACAAACATTATTATTATTATTTCAGTTGATACTTTAATTTTTTTTGTTTCTATAATTTTGGTTGTATTATTTTTTGATTCATAATTTTTATTAAAATTTGTTATGATTAATTAGAATTTTGATGTGTTATTATTATTACTATTTTTTATTTCATTTTTATTCTGTTTTCTCTTATTATTATTTTATCTCCATTTATTTTTTTTCTTTGTTTTATTTTCTTTCTCTCTCTCTCTTTTTCCTTCCTCCCTCTTGCTCTCCACTCTCTCCCACATGCAATCCTCCCTTCCCCCTTCTGTTTTTGTAGCGCACCTCCCCCCATCCTACCCCTAGGTCAGCACCCTCCCCTCCCCTCATCCGGATGGAAAACCCCCGAGAGCCCTTTGCTCCACTGCTTATCTAGCGAACAAGACCGACGTGTCCCCTCCCCTCCAATTCTCTTCCAACAGCGTGTGCTCATCCTTCTCTCGTCCGACGCCACCCCGTCACTCACCCGTCATGGCTCCTCCCTCGTTGGACCTCCCCTCTCAATCCCCTCTGGCAACACACACCCGGATCAGCACCCTCCTCTTTACACGCTACCTCACACCACCCTATAGTGCGCCCCACACTGAACTAGCGGCCCCTCGCTACCTTGCACAACCTGAACACGAATGACATCTCCCTTACAGATGGAGTTTCTGATGCAAAAAATCTCCAACAGCATCCTTTAACCTCCAATTAGTCTACCGCTCCGTCGTCTTTGGTTGTTTTCTTCGTTTAGTCAATTTTATTCATTGAGAGTTTATTAGATTATATTTTATGTTGTAATTGGTTTGATTTTGAAGTTTTTTGTTCAATGAATTTATTGTAGGGTTCACATTGATTTTGTTGTTGTGCGATTCATTCATCTTGGATGTGTTTGTTATAGTTCTTTGTTTTAGGGTTTTATTAGGCCCTTTTCAGTGTGATTGAAGTCCAAAAATCCTTGTTCACAAATTTGCAAAGTCGGCTACACAGCGGTAGGTGGTTCCACTTATAATTATTGTTTTATGAATTAATTTGTTTGTTTAATTAAGTTTGAATATTATTTAATTAGTTTTAATGGTGAGAAATTGTTTTTTTCGATCCCATATGCAATGCTTTATTAGAAATGTGTTTATCAGATATTATTGTGAATTTTTGTGGATTCCCATGTCTGCTGGTTGTTAGTGTTTTATAAATTGTTCACATGGCATATTAGATCATGAAATGGATGCATAATATATTTTAGTAAGACATTACTGTGCATTTGATTCTAAAAAGTAGGTTTGGGTGTGTTTTGACATAAGACCAAGTGGTTCTTTATTGGTTTATTTTTTTATAAGTTGTAATTTTTTTTATTAAATGATATTTGTGGTGAAAATCATTTTTTGGTTTGATTACATCATGTGTTTGGTTCTAAAGTGGAATTTTAAATAAAACCCAATATATCATTAGTGAAAACATTATTGCATAATTTGTTAACTCTTGTTTTGAACTACTCAAATAGTATTTTAAATTGGTGTAAGTAGTGTCGATTGAACTCTGGATGTGGTGTTGTGTGTGCATGGGTACGATAGAGGGTTGGGTTGGATTTGTGTGTAAATTAATGCTCTATAGACTTTTTTTATTAAAAATCATAAATGTATTATTAAATGGATATTAAGGATGTGATGTTTTTTTAATTGTTTGTGTTACTGATGCATATTTAGTTTTATGATATTCTTAGTGTGTTCCTTATTTGAAAATGGTATTTTTATGTATAAGAGGTGGCTTCTTAATGATAAGTGTTATCTTATTGCGGAAATGGTTTAACTGTGTATTTAACATATGATGATTATGTTTTACAAAGATTTATGTGTGTCTATGGTTTTAAAAGAGTGTTTTGTTGTGCAAATGGTGTTTTTGAGTGTGTATGTACCTTGTTGATATTTTATGCATAAGTGTGACATGTGACATGAACTTGAATCTTTCTTCAGTACAAAGTGGGAATTCTGGGTATCTAAGAGGGTGGAAAAGACTAGTGGGCTAGGGTTCCGGAGGTGACTCGACCTGGTTCCACTAACCTGACAGACGATTGCAACATTATCTAAACATATGTTTTCCTTAGGGTAGTGGCCTTCTAAACCACATTTCACCATGACACGATGATCTAGGTCCCCATGTTAGCTAACACGTATGCGGCCTTTCCCATATTAGTGCTCAATTATCCCCTTACACTCATCAGCGTGACACATTGGTTATTTTAATAACTCAGTGTGTGTACATTAATTTAAATTGGTCCATTTGAAATTGTTGTCATTAAATACAAATTATGTTAAACTGTTAAAGTATTTATTTCCTTTAATTATTTAGTATTTCTAATGTATTATCCATTTAATAGTTATGTGTGTAACCTTTTCTCAGTGGCACCCTACTCGGATTTTAGCTCTCACCCTACATATACCTTTGTGGGTGTATGTATACTCTATTTATTTTATATTCCAGGTTGAGGAATTGGGCTTAGCGGTGATGGTTCGAGTTGTATTGGTTTCCTCATGCAGGTTAGTTCCAGTAGATTAGGGATGTGACTCCTCATGTCGCACGAATGTTTTTTAGAGTTTTGTTTTTTTCTTTGATGTAATGTCTTTGGGTTTTTATTTCATGTTATTAACATTAAATTTCAACTTAGTATAAAGGTCTATTTGATTGTCTATATTTTTCAGTTTCAATTTATTTATCTTGTTTGTTTTATGTTTATTTATTGGGTTAAATCATTCCCATGTTTATTTTTGTCAGTCGGGCACTTTTTCCAGCACGTGGTGATCAGGAACGCCCTTCGGGATTTGTTGCGGACCTGGTCGGGCGCCGAGTCAGATGATGGTCCATCCGGGTTCGTGACATTAACATACTAGAGAATCAAATTAAATACATTAATTAATAACATTTTATATATTTATTTTATTCATAATCATTTGATTAATTTCATTTATGTCCTTATTTATGAGTTATAGAGTTTAATTTCATCGTTTGGGAGGATTCGTTTTCTTATTTTTCTTGATCAGTCCACTTGTTTATAAGTAATGGTGTTCATGTAAAATGGAATAAATCAATATAATTGTATATATATGTTTTTAATGAGAATACAAAAGTGTAAATGGTTATATATATCTTATTGTTATATGATATTAGGATAAATCATTTGATAATACATTTAGTGAAAATCATTTAGATTATTATGAAAGTATTTAGATCACCACAAAATTGTTTTTCATATGAATTAGTATTATGTATATATAATAGTAATATTACATTAAATAAGTTATTTTAAATAAATTTTTGTCTGGTTTAATAATATTTTTATGACTATCCATGAAGAATAAATTTAATAACAAAAGATCATCATCCATAAAGGTTGTAAATCGAAACCTCCAAGATGATGATTTTGTTTTTTAAAATAAAAGAGAAAGAGTAATGATATTGATAATCGTTATTCAATTAAAATGATATAATTAATGTTTATAAATGATACTGGTGTTATCTTCATTATTTTATAGAGAATTTCTGGAGAGAATAAATAAAGAAAGTATTTAGAAATAAAATAAATAGAAGAAGAAATTGATTTTACTTCTTGAATACTCCTCTATGATAATATACATAAGGGGATTGCTTTTAAAATTTAATTGATAAAAATATCATAAGGATGTGGGGAAGAATTTTTGGAAGATAATTGATTTGACGTTTTATAAGGATAATATCTTGTAAGGTGTGAGTCGAAGGATGTGAGGGGTGGTTTATAAATTGGAGGCGAGTGGTAATTACTCATTTTTCTACTATTTTATTATTTTATCCAAGAAACGAAATAGAATTTAATCTTATGAATGAATATAGTAAGAAGTTAAGTTATTTAGAAACAAGGGTTCATACATCATCCATGGATCATGGAATAGTGTATTTAGATTATAATTTATTTATACTGTAAATTACCATATGTTACTATTAATAAAAAATTCATGTATTTCTGAAAAATCCCAAAGAATAAACCTAACCATTTTTTGACTTGTGGAATTCAAAATTTAACTACATTTTATGGAAATAGTTTTCTAAATATTATAAATATAATATTTATTTTATTTTATGATTAACTAGAAAAAATATATATTTTTATTTAAATCTGATTTCAAAACACCCAAAAGAATTAAAAAAGGCCTTATTAGATTATTCTAAAATCATGTAAAAATAAAATATTTTTTATGAATACATATTATGAATATATATTTTAATTTAAATAAATTTATTAATTATTAAATTATTAAATTATATTTTTTACTCACAAAATTACCAACACTTAATTATTAAGTAAATTACTTGTAAAATGATATAACTATATCATACTTTCATTTATATGGTAACTAAATTTTATTTGTACTCTCATGGATGTGGTTACTATACATTTGAATAATTTACTATATATAAGGGTGATATTACTATTCCAAAGGGTCAATTTACTACCCACTAAAAAATTATGTTGATCCTATAAAACTCAAAATATCTTACTCATCACAATGACAGATGTCTGCCTTTAGAAATTCAGAACACATTAGAGGAAAAAATATGTTTAATGTCTAAGATATAGCTATGTTAATTAGATAATTATAATAACAATGTTTTGTTTCAGTAAGGCTCTGTTTTGTGTCTATTACATTGTATATTAAATTTATTTTTATATCCTTCAGGTGTTCAATTCTCCCCTCCTTCAAAAAATTTCATCCTCAAAATTATCATAATTTTACCTCAAAAACGGAATTAGTTATATATTCATCATATGTTCCCTAGTATCCCACCTCACACCTTCAATTTTATTATTTTTCCAAATTACCTTTTACATCCATGTCATTTGATTCCTCAACACTAGTTCTTTAGTTTCGAGAATCATGATATTCTCTCCACTATAGGATAATTCAGGTTACAATTATATTCTATCAAAAGTGATAAAATGTGATGGGTCTAGCATGTAATTTCATAACAAGGAGATATGTAACACATTTTGTACCTTCGAACGTCTAAGAGACATTTCCAAACAGTAATCCATATCTCCAATTCACTCTAGTATTTCAAATGGTCCAATGTACATAGGCTTCAGTTTCCCATTCCTCTCAAACAATATAATTCCCTTTTATGGAGATAATTTCTATAAAATGTGATCTCCAAAACAAAAGTCCAATTCCATCCATATATTATCATCATATATTTTTCACCTGCTTTGAGATGACTTTATATGCGTTTGAATAGTATTTACCTTCACAGATGTTTCCTCTACAAGATCCAGTCCAACATGATTACTTTAACCAACTTCATCCCAAAATATTGGTGTAATAAAACTCTTTCAATAAACATATTGATATCGTGCTATTTGAATAATTAAATTGAAAATATTATTATAGGAAAACTCTACCAAATGAGTATATTGATTCCACATACATTCAGAGTCAAGGTATTAGGGTCTCAATGTATCTTCTAAATTTTGAATTGTCCTTTTAGACTATCTGTCAGTTTCAGGGTTATAAGGAGTACTCCAAAAATTATTAGTATCCAAATCATTCTGAATACTTTTCCATATTTTCAATGTAAATCATGCATCAGGATCAGAAAAAATTGAGATAGGTTCTCCATTAGGTCATACAAATTAATTATCATAGATCTATATAAGGAATGCGATTGGAAAATCCTCCCTTATTGCAAATGAATGTGCATATTTGGTAAGCCGATTATTAATTAACCATATCGCATAATTATTTCTTAGAGTTTTGTGGAGTCTAGTGAAAAAATATTTAGTAATTTCATCCCATTTCCATATAGGAATAGGAAGAGGTTTCATGACTCCCCTAGTATGTTCTCTTTCATCCTTCACATATTGACAAAGGAAACATCGTGATACATAATCAGGAATTTCCCGCATCATATTATCCAACCAGAAATGTTCCTTCAGATCTCTATACATCTTATTGATTCAAGGGTGTATATAAAAACATTATCTATGGTCATCATCCCATAACTCCCTTTTTATCTTGGCAATAGAGGTAACAGATAGTCTCCTCCCAAATTTTATAATTCCAACCTCACACACAATATCTTCCAACATCCCATCATCCACAACAATAATTTTATTTTAAATATTTAAATGATCACACTACTAACTATTAATAATTTTCAATAATTAGTTTTGTGCAATAAGTTAAAATTTATGATGTTTCATCTTTTTTATATTTCCCTTATTCATTATTTCTAGATCCATATACATAAGGTCCTTATCAATCCTAATTTTGATCATAATCCCATGATCCTTCCTGCTCAATGTATATGCCACCTTATTTTCATTCCCTGGATTGTAGTCAATGGAAAAATCATAATCCTTGAGATTCTTGAGCCATCACATTTTCTTCAAGTTGAGTTATTTATGTGAGAAGATATAATTCAATATCCAATGATCTTTAAATATTGAACATATTTCATTATAAATATAATGTATATATATATTTAAGGAAACAATTACATCTGCTAACACAAGATCATGAGTTGGATAGTTTTGTTCAATATTTATTAACATCCTTGATGCATAGATAATAACTCTATCATTCTGAAAAAGTCATAACTATGTCCTTTCATTGATTTATCACTATAAATCACAAATCCACCATTTCATGATTATAGAGTATGGATCAGAGCATTTGATAATCTCCTATTAAACTAATCCATCCATTATTTACATTATTTAGTCAATATTTTCTTAACCAATTTATGTGTATGTATGATTATCTGATTAGTTAATCTCGTGAAGTTATGAATACAACACTGATAAAAAACAGATAAACAAATAATACTATTTAACACATTTATGTTCGTTAGAGTACGCCTTTCTTAAACTGTCTTTGTAATTGTTGGGTCAACTAAGATTTCATACTTAGAGATAATATTGAAAAGAAAATATAATGTTTTAATCATAATTCACACTTTTTAAACCTCCAATATAACTCATGTTTTCTATGAGCCTTTAGAATAAAGCCCAAGCTATTCTCATGATCTTCATAGATTTTGGAGTATACCATGATATCGTTAGTAAATACCAAAAAAGTAATAAATATATTCCTTGAAAATTCTATTCATTAGATCCATGAAAATAGAGGGTGGATCTGTCAGTCCAAAAGGAATTACATTAAACTCACATTGCCCATACCTAGTTCAAAAAGATGTCTTTTGAATATATTACTCCCTCACATGAAACTGATCATATCCAGATCAATGGTAAATATTTGAAAATTATTGGGTTATATTAATTTAATCAAAAAAATAATATATGAGAGGAACATGATAATTTTTCTTTATCATAATAGAATTCATCTCTTTATAGACAATGCACAATCTCATAGATCTATTTTTCTTCTTAAAGAAAAGAGTAGGACATTCGCATGGTGAAAAACTAGGGTGAATAAACCACTTACTACTAATGTCCTATAGTTTTTTCTTCCACTCCACTAATTCCATTATGTCCATCTTATATGGATTCGTTGATACAGGCCTTACACCATGAATTAAAAAAAATAGAAAACTCCATTTTCCTCTCCTGAGGATGTCATGGTATCTTCTCTATTAACACATATATTTATTATTGAAAAATAAGTACATCCTATATTTGAATATTTATTTCCACATCCATAGATATCACTTTCTATTCCTCCCTATGAATTGAATTCAATAGAGCTACTATGGATGTATCTAGATAAGAATCAGATGGTGAGGTTCGTGCTCTAAAGAGAAAAGACTCTACATCATTATAAAAAATTATATATTCTTTATTATTGAAATATATCATCACATCATATTCTGAATGTCAATTCATACTATGTATTATATGAAGATTAATCATATGTATGATGGTAATGTAAAAAAGAGAATATTTATGTGTAATTAGGGGGAATAATTGACTTATATTTTTTACAATGATACTTCCCTTAGGTGATTTTACTAATAACTCTATTATTAAATCCAATTGGAAATGTATAATTTTCATGGAAAAAGGGAAAAATATAAAAGAATGCAATGATCCAGAATCAAATATACCATTGGATATGATTGATGAAATTTTTAAAGTACCAACCACCACATTATTAAAAACATCAACCCTCATATATGTGATCACATAAGATTAGCCTTCCTCCCTTGGATTTTCCTAGGGAAATTATATTTTATTAATAAGAAAATAAATTTCATAATGTCCTAAATCATTAAATTTGTATCATTGAACACTGGTAGGTTCTTTTTTCAATTACACTCACAATATTGGAATCATATTCCTCCACATTTGTAAAAGAATCCTTTTTTCCTTTATGCAGGATCTAGGGAGTTCCCTTCCCCAAGTATCACATGTTAAAAAACATTTTTTTTATTCTTCCAATTATCTGATCCTTATTATTTGACCCTATTATTCTTTTTCATTCCCATAATGTCATAGGAAATAATGAATTCATTCTTCAACTTGATAGCACATGATACTATAACTTCATATGATGAGAATGTTTTGGAGACAAATTTCATTTGGAGGAATGTTTTTAAACCATAAAATAATCGATCAATCTTAATCCTTTTATTATAATTGTAGTTCAAAAAATTCATTTCTAACCTTGTAATATTGTATTCTTACTTCACATTGTTTTCAGTCTATTTCTATATTAGACTCATTAATTTCCTATCCATATCCACATGCTGTTCACGAGGAAAATATTTTTCTAAGAATATTTCCTTAAAATCATTCCCTTCCATATATTCTATTTCTTCCTCTTCCATTGTATTTTTAACTAATGACCATAACAAATACGCATATGCCAAGAGATAATAAACTACAATGATAGCCTTCTCTATTTCATTACTTCCCAAAGTAAGAAATATCTAATACAAAGAACATATCCACTAATCTACTATAAATGTGTTTGTAGCCCCTTTGAATGATAGAGAATGGTATATCATTATGTGGTTTATAATTTCCCATCCACATTGTGGATCAGGGTGCTCCATATGGGTATGGATATTCTTCATTTGTTTCAGTTGTCATAGTATAGATATAAGTTTCTTAGCATCAATCATATCACTAAAACCAACATCATTATATTACATATGAGGTAAATCCTTATGTGGGATACATGCATTCATGAAGTATAAATTCCATTCACTAGGAGATATTACTAAATAATGTTATACACTAAATTATGATATGAATAATAATGTATAATTTCAATCTTGAAAAATATATAACATAAATTAATGTTTTACGCATATCTATTATCATAATCATAAGAATGGTTTTTCTGGGGACATATTTAAAATTAAATCCTTCATAATGGTATGTAATGAAAATGTGAATTATCCTAGGAATACCTCCTAGGAGTTTCAAATTGGGTGTGTAATATGTCGCATTGTTGTGTTGCAGGTTACTTTGAGTCAGGCCAAAACAACTTGTCAGAGTTGTTACTCCGAGGTACATCTATGTCAGAACCACCTCCACTTGATGTATCCAAATAAGGATGTATTGTTTAGAAATATACACTTAAATTATTCCATAAAAAAATTATTGGAGGTTATTGAATTTTAATCCTCATAGTATATTATAGTCTTTTCTTACGTAATCTACATTTTCATTATATAGTTTCCAAGGATTGTACTAAACTTCTTCTAATTGAAACTATTATGATCATGACACCAGTTTCATGGAGATGTTTCCTTATATTAATACATTGGTATGTTTTCAAGGACATCGTATCCAAAAGAAAATATTATTTTAGTAGTTTTTGAAAACCAAATTCAGACATAATATTTACATAACAAAATGTTATTAAGAACAATAGTATAATCTTTTAAAAATAGCCATTAAATCGTAGATTATTCATCCAATTCATTCATTATAATATTCATCTTCTTATCCTGGGGAATGATAAAACACAATAATGGGGTGACCTCATATACTCACTAAGGGTATGTAATACATATTATGTTATTATAAACATAAACATTACTCATTATTAATAAGTAAATAAATATTACTTTAAAATAAACATAAGCATAATATGGAAGGAAGGAAAGATGATATCATAAATCCATTGAAATGGTCATAAAATAATGATATTTAACAATACATATTGTACGACAAGAATAATCAAATGGTAAAAAATTACTATTATCATTATTGGTTAATTCATAGTACCATAAATCAGAAATATATCTTCACGGCCTCATCCTAGATGTCTGAATATACTAGTTTAACATCACATCCAAAACCTAATTCTTCTTTTCCTCGTTACACCTATCGGTGCATCAATGTGATATAGTGGGCACCACCCATCACATACTAATTATAATTAATTCTTAATCTGAAAGGGGAGAAACATAATCAACATATACATTCATATTTAAACTAACAAATGAAATGTAAATAACATTCCCTAATCAGTAAACATAAACACTATCCAATTAGAGTAATATGGTTAATGGTATCAAGATAACACATCCACTGTCAAAATAATCAGAAAAAATTCAATAAAATTAGGTATATGATATCATAATATATTAATCCCAATTAAACATAATAATAAATAAGAGATTTGAAATAGATGGAAATACTCTTATAAAATCATCGAGTAGTACTAGAGAGAAATACTCTTTTACATTGCAAAGAAGTGATATTTTGGAATAGCATTGTATAAAAAACAAATGAATATATATGTTTTTTTCATAATAAAATGAGTGAACTTAGAAAATAAATTGGTTATTAAAACTTATTATATAATGCACATTAAAATAGGTAATAATTTGAGATGTTCCATTAAATCTAGATTGTTTATCGGGAAGAAATTGAGAATGATCCTTTTAAAATATATAACTCTCCCTAAAAGAAAGAATTTTTTTGATATATACTTATATATTTTAAATTAAATAATAATTTATGAGGAGTGAATAAAATTAATTAAGGATTTAATTGGGGTAAATAAGGAAATATAGTAACCTGAATGAAATTGTAGGATTAGGAAGAAAACAATTACCTAATGTCTGAATGAGTTCGGTACTGGACCTTTACATCTTGGCTAATCAAAATTAAATCCATTAAGTAATTTTTTAATAATATTTTATATAAATATTTGATTCATTATAGTTTTTTATTTTATTTATGGCCTTATTTATGAGTTTTATAGTTTAATTTAATCATTCAAGAGTATTCGTTTTATAGGTTTTCAAGATCGGTACACTTGTTTATAAGTAATAGTGTTCATGTAAAATGGGTATAATTCTCCAAAATTGGAAATACTTGTTACTGATGATCATAATTAATTTTAAATGGTTATATATTTCAAATGGTTATATGTTATGAGGATGAATCATTAGATAACACAACAAGTGAGAATTTTTTAGATTATTATAGAAGTATTTCGATAACCATGAACTTGCTTTGTTATATGAACTAGTATTATGTATATAAAATGGTTCCAGAACATTTAATATGTTATAATACATATATTATAGTGTGGTTTATTAATGGTATAATTATCATCCATTAATAATATTTTGACTAAATAAAGTCTATCATCCATGAAGGATGTAAATCCGAACCTCCCAGACGTTGATTTGATTTTTTATTTAAAATATAGTAAAGAGATTGATGATGGTAATTCCAATAAAATTATAAAATTTCAATATAAAAATGATATTGTAGTAATAATTCACATTATTAAATGAGTTATTAAGATAAAATTAGAAAATACAAAACATGAAAAGATAATAGAAATAAAAGGAAGAGGATTTTACCTATTCACTACTCATTTTTGAGAATATCATTAATGGGATTTATTTTAGACTTTTAATGAGACCACTAGCTTATTGAAGTGGGTTAAGATCGTGGGAATAGTATTGGGTAGAATTTTTACAGGACTCAATGCTTGGAAGGTGTGAGGAGAATAGGTGGTGAGGGGTGGTTTTTTTATTGGAGGAGAGGGGTAATTTTTAATTATTTTTTTTATTTTTCTCTAGATAATAAATAATATTGATTATTGTGATGAAATATAGTAATAAGTTGATGTGAGTTATAAAAAGGGTTATTAAATCCTCCCTAACCCAATTAATAGTGTATTTATCTTATAATGTATTTATACTGTAAATTACTGAAGTTAACTAGTCACAAAAAATACAAGTATTTCAAAAAAATACCAAAAAATAACAATAAACATTTTTAAACATGTAGAATTAATAAATTAAATCCATATTATAAAAATAATTTTCTAAATATGATAAATTTAATTTTTAAATAAAATCATAATTTAAACAAAAAAATAATGTTTTTAATGTTAAAACTGATTTTATAACACCTGGAAAAATTAAAAAAGGTCTTATTTGATTATAATAAAATCATAGGAAAGTAAAATATTTATTTATGAATAAATTTTATGAAAATTAATATTCTTTAAAATAAATTTATTAATTATAAAGTTATAATTTTATATTTATTACTCACAAAAATACATACACTTAATCACTAATTCACTTACTTAAACTATGATATAATTATACTATACATTCATCTATGAGGTGCCTAAATTTTATTTATACTCTCTTGGATGAGGTTACTATTAATTTAGAAAATTTACTATATATAAGAGTCACATTAAAATTCCAATGGGTCATGTTACAATTCACCAAAAAATTATATTGATCCTATTAGACTCTAATTATCTTATTGATCACAATAATTTGTGTTCGTTTTTTGAAATTCAAAACAGAAAAGAAAAAAAATTGTGTTTAATGGATAACCTATAACAATATTTTTTAAATAATAATAATAACAAAGTGTAGTGTCATAGTGACTTAGTGTTTTGTGAATATCATTTTATATTGATATTATTTGTATATCTTTGGGGTATTACATGAATATTATCAGTTTTTCGGTCACTGATATACTTTAGAGAGGTTATGTCAGGCCCTATCGACAACGTGACATTGATCTACTTCATTAGATCCAAATATAACTAAATAATAGCAATATGCTTCTATTCTTATAGGGTTATATCCATAATCATCTGACATGATGCACATTTATGTTGTAAAAAACATAGTTGAACTTTTCACTAGCCCAATGATAGTGTGAGGTATGATATTTATTACATCATCTATAACAAATACTATGTTTTTTTATGTTCTTATCATTACTTTATATAAAACAGTGTTTATGGAACTTTTGAATCTTCTAATAGAACTCATGCTATTCGTTATGGAAATGGGGATGCCTCTTGGGTAGGATTACATGTATGGATTCGGATGATCCTCTTGTTCCTTTCCAATATACGTTATTTAGTTAGTTTCAGATCTCCCAGATCTTGACTTGGATCTCTTTTTTGTTATCATTAGGATGGATTGATTGGTTACTCGTCATATTGAGTTTGAAATCTATCAATTTTTGTTCTCCTTTATAACCCTTGATAGGATCTCATAATGTAATCACTGTTGACTACTCTAACATTTATCTAGAAATATAGGTGTCGTTTTCAATCGATATGCTCCATGGAACGTAGCTAATTTATATTACTTCTTATTTTATGGAACCATACGAGTTTAAAGAGATTAAGATTAAATTGTAATATTTAATATTTTAGGGGTTTATTCATCCTATTGTATCGACTTTAGAGGCTACTGTGATTTTCCAAAAGAAGGATGATATAAATTACTGCCCTTATATCGATTATTATAAGCATAATCCGATGATGATAAAGTAAAAAATATATTTTTACCCATATTCATGAATTTTTAATCTTTTAATGGGTAAAATTGGTTCTCAATGATCTAATTACTATATGCTTATCATCAACTCTATGTGATGAGGTCAAATATCCTGATGATCTCTTCGGGGAGTTGGTATGAACACTTTCAATATCGTGTGATTTCATTTGTCTTGACTAAAACTACTATAGTTTTCATGGTTTTATAGAACCACATATTACACTACGTTCTCAATCTATTTTTGAGTTATTATTGAATTATACCGGAGTTCATTGAAAATACAAGGATGATCATGTGCATTATTTGAAATTTATTTTCAAAATCTTGAAGAATCAAAATATTTATGCTAATTTATCGAAATGTGACTTCTAGATTTGAGAATTGAAGTATTTAGTAAATGTTATTTTGGGAAATGTAATCTTAGTTTATCCCAAGAAGATGAAGGTTATGTTTCATGTGAGGAGCCATATAATGTATTTGGGGTACAATGCTTCGTGGATTTAGTTGGTTATTATATGTGATTCGTGAAAAAATTCTCAAAACCATACTCCCCATCAGTAGGACTAACTCGTAAAGGAGTGAAATTATCATGGGAGAAAATTTTCTTTCATCGATTGATGAATTTAAATGACCATTGATCATAGATCCTATATTGATTTTACCAAAATATTGTCAGGTTTATGTGAGGTATTGTGATGCTTTGGTTCTAGGTCTATTAAGTGGGATTATGCAAGGAGTTCATATAGTGGATTACAACTCTTGTCATCTTTACCCACATAAAAGAACTATCCTACTAATGATGTCAATATAACTAAATTTATAAATTCCCTTATGTATTGGGGACTCCACCTTTTCAGGGAGAGTTTTTCTATCTATTTTAATCATAATATAGGATATATCTTCTAATATAAGGTCTTGATCCTTAGGCATAGGGCATGGGTAATGTGCCCTTAAAATTGGAAATTAACATCACCTACACCCATGAAAATGATAATTTTATTACTGATACCCTTATAATGAAATTTCCCTCTTAGGATTATATGGAATATATAGAGCAATGGTATATCACGGGGCTATTTTACTAGATATTCTTTGAGGGAAGGAAGGATGAGAAAGGATTGATTCTATCCAGTGCTCTGCTGATATCATCTCTTATTGAGTCGATTATATAGGATTAGTAACAAGATAACGAGTTTAAGGAAATTAGGAGATACATATATTGTGGAGATACCATTATATTTTGGTCCTTCAATGACGAAGGTATTATTTTATTTAGGATTCAATGTGTACCTCTTAGTAAGAATGTGATGTTGTATTCTATTGTTGACATGTGGGATATTTACCATATAACAATGAAATTGTATTATGACACGAAGTATCTATTCTCGTGGTTGGGAATTAAGCATGACATGTCTAAATTTTGGTACAATTGTTATACCAACTAGTAGATTATGGATGAGCACCAAAATCATTTTTCTCTAATTTAATATCTTCCTATTATATGTTTTAACTAGGGTGAGGTAACCATGTATTTTTCCATTATATTACTATTAAATCCTTTATGAAATACTTCTGTATTAGCTTCAATAGACAAGTTGAGAATGTCTATCCATTTAATTCTGATTCGAGACCCCACCACGTTATGGGTCTTGGGACTATTCAATATGTAGTTGACTGTTAAGTTACATTGGGTAACACATGCTATATTTTTATAAAGGGATCTCAGGTTCACATCTTAGTTCTAGAAGGTTCCATAAAATGCAATGAGGACTCGCTTCAGAATGGTCATGACTTACCACCCTCAGATAGATGGCCAGATGAGGCGTTCAATTTAGATTCTGGAGGTTGTGATCTATTATTTTTTTTAGGATAATGGGATAACCATTAATGTCATTTTGTGTTTTATTAATATAATTGTTACAAATCATCGATTAGAATTGACACTTCTTAATATCAATATAGTCACCCCAATAAATATCCTCTTTGTTGGTTGGAGGCTAATGGGGCTTATCTGGATGGAACTGACAATGTCTAGGATATGTTATTGAATATTCATTCTATACACTTATGTTTTTTGATGGAACATAGTAAACATAAATATTAAACATACATTTAGTGACATCCATAGTAATTCTCAGTTGGTGAATGGGTTCTCTTTGATGTATCACCTCTGTTGGGTCACCATTATCATTGGAAGTACTATATGTTGGCTCCGACATATTCTAGGCTATTTAATATCATTGAGTGGATTTGGATGTTTAACTCTTATTTGGGGTTACCATATTTGTAGAATAATATTATTCTTGTACTCATTATATCTCAGCAAAATAAATATCATCCTAATCCATCTTATTTTTTGAATTTGGATGACCATGGTATAGAAACTGATATGTTTATAAATAAATATCCAGTTTAGATTATTTATTTTTAGGAGAATATTATACATGGAAATTATGATCCATTGATCTATGCATTTCGAAATAAAGTTTAATACTCTCATCAGACATGGAAATGAGAATATTTGATGAGGGAGTAATGACCTCATCTATTTTTGGGTTATTATTTGTTAATTAAACTTTCTAGTGGAATAAAGAGATCTTGTGCGGAGAACTGTAACATCCCTACATTAAATATGGGTGAACATACCTGTTTCTGTAATATATCTTGATTTGACAATTGTTTGGGTTATTTCATGTGATTTTTTGGAGTTTCTACAGTGTTATAGGCTTGTTCGTGATTGATTCGTGGCCAAGACAAATGATATTGGTCATCATTGGAAATATCATTTATTTTTATAGAGTTATTGAGGAGTGTGAATGGTTGGATCATAATTAGGATAACTAATTCTGCCTTATCCTTAAACTATACAATAGGGGATAGAGGCATTTCACATGTTTGGCACACTTGTTTCCAAACAATGTGACTCCTCTAGTAGGACATAATGAGGCACAAAATTTTCTAATATACACAACCAAATTGAGTGATATTTATTTATTTTTATGAATTTAATTTCCAGATCCAAAACACCTCTATTTGGACACATTATTATTTAGTTTCATTAGGATCTCAACCTAGGAGACTCGTTTGGAGATTAATTTGATTTCTATACATGTGGTGATCAATTATTATGGATCCTTGGGTGTTTCATCTAGTGTTTTAAAGGTACACCTAAAATATTAATTGTTATTCTCATTTATTTAAGATATATCCTATTTATCTTAAGATAAATATTAGATAAGAAATTTACTACCAAGATCTAATGTTTTTTTGATGATCAAATGATTTTTCAAATAGACTAGTCATTGAAATAGGTTGAATTCTTTCAATAATGGTTGATCATTCTATATATCTTTTATATATTCATGGTAAGTTATTTATCTCTCTTATTCATTGACCACATTTTAATTGAATGTGAACATTATATTATACGATTCATGGTTTATTCCATTATGTTAATTTCAAGTTCTATAATCTACTTTTGTGTGTTGATCATATGGAAAAGATGGAATAATAAGTGCTTGAGGTGATTGGTTTCATCGAAAGCCTTCATTTTATAGTCTATGTGTGCTCACTAATTCATAAACATGATTTCAAAACATTATATAACATGATAACTAAATTTTTGATTTTTTTGGTGGTTTGGATATTAAATGGTTTCCCACTATTCATTTAGAAAATAAGGGATGTTTTAAAAAAACAATTGGCTTGGTTTAATAAATTGGATTTGAAAAAAAGGTTTTTTTGTGCAAAGGGTTTTTGGTTTGATTTTTGAAATATGATATAACCATTATAAATTATTAAAATGGTTCAATAGATGGGAGCCTTTTGTACGTATGAGGGAGGTATTATTCGGACTTGTTTCCACGAATCATCAGGGGGTCACACATTGGAGTATTCTTATAATTTGATGGTAATCATGATAGGGATTGTAAAAAAATACATCATTGGGGGGTTTCATACATTGATGTGATACCCATATCCTTAGGCCATCATATCAGTGAATTATTTTGTGTGATTTAGTACTTATTGATAACATTATTTGAAAATCTAGTTATCCCATACATATATTATCCTATGGATACTACCCATTTTATTGTTTTTAATGTTTTAATTTTATTCATGATTTAATCATGATCAATAAATTATATTAATGTGATTTTCAGACCATTTTATATGAAATTTTTTATAAACAATTGAAATGGTTGAATTTATTTGTATTCTTTTAATTTTTAAAATTGTATACAATAAAATAATTTCTATTAAAATGTATTTTTTGTATTTTTTAAAAAATTATACATATGGAATCCTTAGTGTTTATACCTATTTTTTCTAATGTAGGAATGGGAATGGAATCAATGTTAGGTAGAGTGTTTTTGAGTCAGCTGGGTTTTGGAATCAGATTGTGAGATGGTGGGACGTTTCCCATGTGAACATGGAGACAATGATCATTATATATATATTTTACATTAGTCAATATATGTTCATATACATGTTTTTTTGTTTATTTTTATAATTATGAATCATTTTACCACTGTTTGACTATATTGTGTAATTTTTATCCATATATACCATGTATTCTGTGATAATTGTTGTATCGAGTGGGGAGAAATAATTCCCTAATTTATACATATTTAGAGTATTATTGTCTCCATCCCATGGGTTTCAAGTGATTCCTTATAGTCTTACTGTGGGTTGGTTTACAAAATTTATTGAAGGGCCATCCAATTTGATTTTTGAAAATCTATATTTGGATGTTTCACCTCCAGGTAGAGAATTTCAAGAAATCTAATCAAAACAAAAATAAAATTAATTTATTCCATAAGTGTGTTTTTATCAACGTCAATGACTTTTTTTGAAAAAAAAACATTTACAAGAATCATATCTCGATAGAGTGGATGTAAGATTACTTATTCACATTTTATTATAGACACCTTATTATTCATGAGAGACTTATTTCCATGTAGTAACATTATCAAATAAAATGTATGGTTACTATGAAAGTATCATATCACCTATTTCATGGCCCTTTTCCATTCCATCTTCTTCTGACTATTGATCATATAATCCTATTATCATGAACTAACATATCAGTTGTAATCACATACTCATTTAGAATGTATCTACAACTTTCTTGTCATTATTTGGTGGATTTATTCAAAATTGATTCTATTGGGTCCTATATAGAGTATCATAAAATTGAGATTTATTTTTATCTAGACTGAAAATATAATGTTCTTTTTTTCTATCATATTTTGGAATTTCTCCCCTAATATCTAGAAATGATGTATTTTAACAGGTTTTAGATTGAATAGAATTTAACCATATTATGACTTATATGGATTTTTTTTATTTCTAAAAATATTAAATTGTATTATCTTTTAAAAATTATACATATTTTATTTTAATCAGTTTTGAAATGATAGGATTGCATATTTGGTCTACAAGCTCCCCATGACTGTATCCCAAAAAGATAAACTATTTTCTCTTTCCATCCATGTTCTCGCACTAATCGTTCTAAATTTGAAATAATGCTATGTAGAAAAAACCACTTAATTAAACTAATGAAATATATTTTCATGTCCAAAATCATTCTTGCATGGTATGGTATAGTGGGATTGATGGAGAATGGGTAATAATATCAATTTTATCATTCCTTTTTCCGCCAATGGGTTTTAATATTTTCGAATTTATGACCACAAACGTTGTTCTCTTATAAATACAATTAAACATTATTTCTATAATACCATTATGTTGAGGAATATTTTGTATTTATTTTCCATCCAGATGCTAAAACACCTATAAAATTCCCCAAATAGACCATATTACTCTCCACAATTGTCAAAATGGATATACATAAACTGTTTGTATATTTATCATTTAACATTAAAATAAAATTTATTAAAAATATTTTATCTTTAATATTTAGTTTTTAATTAATAAAAAATTATCTAAAATCTCCACCAATGAAAATAAAAGAAAATAAAGATCATATCCCAATGAATAGGTTATTATCATGCAAACATTATTGTGTATAAAAGATAAAACATTCAGTAATCTAAATTGTTACCATGAAAAGTTACTCAGTATTATTTTATATTGATTCAATCAACACAAGTATAAAAATGTGTAACTTTTATTCATAGTAAAAAAATTTCCTTATAAATCATTTAGATTCAGATTTCACACATGTTATCAAAAAACATGTACACCACTAATATAGAAACATCTTTATAGTTATAGTGGTTTCTCTTCCACATAGTATAACATATGTGAGGTAGATATAAGTATCATTCACATCATTATAAATTACAAATTAACTTTATTATGAATCAATTTTATACCAGAATTGAAATTTATATATCCATCATTATTATGAATAAATGGATATAAAATTGAGAAAAATATCAAGAACATACGTCGCATATTTCTATGATATCCTATATCCAATATTAACCTCAAAAATAAAATTACAAAAACATGTAATTTTGGATGCTCAATAATATCCTATATTAACATGTATGAAACACCATAATGAGTAAGATGACAGGAAATATATTTGAGCAATGAAACGGTATGATTCCCAAAGACTAATCACCCATGTCGAGTTTTGGATTTCTAGGTTAATATTCCTTTTATTAAAAAATAATAGTATCTTAAATGATAATTAAAACACCATTGTTTTTGGGCATAAATTACAAATTCATCTACTCTTCCTTCAACTTCTGAAACTTATTAATGAAATTTCAAGGATTATAAAAATGGTGGCACTTCATATCATATCTTTTATATTATTTTGATAAATTACTCATTTCTGGATTTTGATAATGAGGTTATTTTCCTCTTCTTCATATATACAATTTATGTACCCCATTTTTAGTGGTGGGAGACTCTAATTATAGAGTATTCCCCCTATAATTTTTTGGGTAATCTATTAAATATTATGTCTTTCATCATTTTCACATATATCTTTATATCTAGAATTTAATTTTATAATGTCAAAGCTAGTGTTTCTAAAATCTTTTTAAATTTCTAATCATGAAGAGTGCCTAAAATAAATCATCAAACACAATTTGAATATAGTTAAATAGATCAAAAATACCATGTAAATAACTAAGGATAACTAATATGTTATTCCCAGCCATATAATTTATAATAAAAATTTTGTGTACATGGTTTTCAATATTATACATATTTTCACTTTTGTACATATTTCCTAATTTTTCTCCATGGAATAGATTTATATTTTTCATTGGAATAATTTTGAAGATACCCTTGTCAATCAACTACCTGATTTGAGAAGTGCACATCTAATTAAGAAAGGCCACTCCCCAACTACCAGTGAGGTAATTGTAGATGAATTCTCAATAAAAGATCTTCATTTTGAGTATATATTTATAATATTTAAAAGAAGTAATCTTAATTATATTATTAATATATTTCTCAATTGATGTAGTGGGAGTCTGAAAAATATAATGGTACATATTTTCCTAGATGTATAATTATTGTAAATTAACTATCCGTTCACAAAAAATAACAATATAATTAACAAAATTATAGTTAAAAAATATACATGAATGATATTAACTAATGACATATTTTTGATGTGTCTTTCAAGAAAATTTTCTTAAAAAGGACATTATAATTTATTTACTAGTCTTAAACATTTCATCTTCTCTGACATTGGGTGTTATAGGACCTTTAAGGTGAGAAAACCATTTTTTGGATTTACAAAGATCATTTTAGCTCCATTTTGTTCACCAATTTCACCATTGCAATCATCTCGATGAAATAATAATAAAAATATTATTTTAATAATAAATCTAATCCATATTTAAATTTTCAAAAACTATGAAACCTTCCATTTACATCATAATTTAGACCCTGATTGACTTGATACAAATATTTTAGGGAAATGATACTATTAAATTTCAAAGGATACATGAAAAAATTAAGTAAAATGAATGAACACAATGAAATTATGTCGTTAAGTGGTGTATCTACATCCCCCAGATAAAGGGGGTCATTTACCATTAACTCTTTTATGGATAAAATTTCAAAAGATGTAATTTAAACTCATTGGATTGAATCAAATTTTAAATATGAAGGAAAATTCATTTATTCAGTTTTTCATCTACTGAAAAAAATAACCCACCATCATCAGATGCATATTATTGATTGGATTCCTACTAAATAATTTGTTAAGTTTGCTCACAATTTAATAATTTTCTTCCAAAAACTTATACTAATAGATTACTCTTATAACCATCTCCCATTATAATATTAAAAACTTTTAGTGTCCCGCTAGATTTCTATCAATAGCTATGGTGAGATCTACCTTCCCATCTATAATGATAAATCATTTTTATAACTATAAAGCATCTTTAAATGTAAGTGTTTCGTATATATGGAGAAATAATTTTTTTAGGAGTCCTCACCCCTAAAATATAAGAATATTTTGAACAAGAATCGTGGACTGGGGATGGAGGGGTCAACTAGTTATAGGTGTGATCCATTAATCAGGGAATGGATGTGCTAATTATTATTTCATAGGTGCAGTGTGGTTAAATGTTAAATAATATACAGTTGAACAAGTATAAAATTTAATATAATGGAGCTCATGATTCTTAATGGAAGGGAAAAGGGTATCGGGAAACATAACCAGGAAGAAAATTTACAATTCTAATTACATTTTGGTATAATAATTTTCTTTACATATAACAATCAAGAACATTTGGTTTGAGTTAATTTAATATTGAGATAATTTTAGAATTTGAAAAAAAAATTACAATTCTATAATACCAAATCCTCTATTTATATTATAAAAATATCTACACATAATATCTATTTCATTTTTAAATAATTATTTTAGAATTAATATATCTAACCCCTTAGTTAATTTTTTTACTAGAGGATTTTGTAGTTTTGGAACTAACCAATCCAAACTCAACTAAAAAATTCTAATTGGAAGACAATAACTTCTTATCAAATGATGAAATGTAATAAATTGAGTCACATACTCTATCATATAAATTTTCAAACATGAACACTAAAAATATATCAAAATCATATGTGAAACCCCTATTATAAATTAGTTTGAAAAAACTGAAACATTATTCCTTGGTTTCTAGATACTGTTGAATAATATCAATATTTAAAACAAAAATATTTATTTGAAGGGTGATGCATAAGCTATCCAGGAATTTACATGAATTTTATATATCATTTTATTAATAATACAATAAAAAATTCATAGAAATAAAATTATTGATGCATGGTTTTATCATTTAAATAAACTCATTATTATCCTAAACATTTAATCATTTCAAACATCAATAGTATAGGATAGCTTATGTGGAATAATACTAAGTCATTATAATTTAATATTGATATTCCCCTTATTACACTCACAATATGATTATCATATATCATATCATTTAAAAAAATAATTTATGGGTTTATAAGGATAAAATATAACTTATTCATAATTATAAAAGAAACTAGAAAAATCATTCTCAAGATCTATATATTATGAAAAATTGATAACATGTTAACTGAAAATTACTAATTTTTACCTTTTGTGAAATTTTGTTTTAGGACTTATTCTTCAATAATGTATGATTGATATAGATCACCAAACAACACCAAAAATATTATTCCTCCCAAGATGTATCAATAAATTTCTAGAATCAACCAATGTATGGGTTGGCTTCTTCATATCCCCAGTGGTATACTAGTACCATATGATGGTTGAAGTTTAAATTTAAATATAACTTCCATAAAGGGAGAGAATCACTAGGGTATTTCTTAAGCATCACCCACATACATTGTCTTGAAAAATGTTTCATTATATATTCCTTGAGACACTCTTTATACTTCTCAATAATTTACTCATAAAATAAAAAATTTAAGATTAATAAATGTGGTTACAAACCCTTTTCAACTATTTGGATGATTCAGTTCCCAAATGTTTCATCGTTTGAATTGTTATCCAGTAATAGCTTATGAGGGGGATATCTAGATATTAGTTCATTAATATTCAATTTTCTTTGATCAATCATAGGGTGAAATATTAATCATACAACATATTTCACTACTCTTTATTATTTGTTTTTGTAATGCACTATGAATTGAAAAAGGAGAAATAGGATTATGATATACCCATATTATACCAAAAAATATATCCAAGTTCCAAAAAAACTATAATGATTTGGGTTATATCTCTACAAATTTTCCAATTTCAATAAACCCATTAGGATTTATTTCATATCACCTTACACTATATTATAAATAATAATGTTTGAAATTTATCCAAAATTCTTTTGGTTATCATCCAAACACTTTTAGAAATATATAATTAAATTTATCTGTTATCACATCATATGAAAAACATTATGAATATCTATCCAAACCCCTTTTTAAGGTACTAGAAAACAATTTTAGAGTTTTTATTTTAGTTCCATAAAAATCCATTCCCAATTAATCAACTACAATGTGTTGACCCATGGGACTTTATATAATTAAAAAAATACAAATTCCTATATCTATAAATTTATGTAAAGAGATGAATACGGTAAAGAATTAATGATACTAATGATATAAATTAATCTGACATGATCTCCATCAAATAAATTTATCTTTATACCGAATTGTAGAAGCATTATAATATAAAATATTTTTTTCAATGTGATCTATTTTTCCAAGATATAATTTAATCACACGACATAGAGTATTCTAATTATGAATAACTACTCATAAATTCTTGATTCCATGAGTATATACCAACCATGTAAATTAATACATCACTTTTCATTAACTTTTATATATGTCCACATTATGTGACCTTCATCCAATAGATAACCACATGAAATTTTTTACCAATGTATAACTATATACTCCTAAATTCTATCTCAATCGAGGGACCATATGCCATAATTTTTGTATGAGAGGAATGATATTTTATAGGTTTATCCTAAACAAATGATATGATAATTACAAATCCAAAAATCACTATATTATCTAATATTAATGGTTTAAATAATAAATTTGACAAATTACGATGTTTACCGTACCAAGCAATTTTTTTGAACTCTTGTTTGTGTAAATAAACATATAAAAAATGAAACCCCCACTACATACAAGACAAAGAGTATTACATTTTATGTTGTATACTTGGAGGGCCATCTATTAAAAAAATATACATTTGTTTCTCATGATAATATATCATATATATATATATATATGAAATCATACTAATGAAAAACTTAACATATAATTATACCAAATAAAAATCCATGATAGAGATTACATAAGCTTAACTCGATGGAATACTTTGAGAGGATAATTATCACGAATTTTCTTATAAAATATGAATCCTACATGAATGAATATTAAAGTCAAAATTGAATTTTCTATAAAATGATATATTTTAATTTTCTAAAATACATTTAGAGTGTTATCAAAACTATTCATATGTGACCGTATAATCATATATCATACAATAGGATGTCGATGTGGTTTTATTTTTACTATAAGTTTCAATACCTATTCATATAATTTTACCATATATATGTGTGACCATATGATACAACCCAACCACTAAATTTTTTCTATGATTAATGTTGTTGAAAAATTAAAATTTAAATAATTATGAGACTTAGGAATCATATTCCTAATAATCAACTCTTTTAACATATTATTCATATATCATTCCTTTACAACATGAATTGTTACAATTATAATAACATATTATATATACTTATAACTCATTCTATGTTAATCATCATCATATTTCTTGAAGAACTTACATTAATGTTGTTTCCTTCATATATTTGTGATAACAATATGTAACCCTTTATATTTTTCATTACCGGAATATCCTTAATTATATTAAGATATTTTTGTAACATTAATTACTATTTAATTTGAAATAATCTTTTATTTAAATTTATTGAACATCACTAAGTCCAAATATACTCCGAATAGCTTCTCAAAAACTATATCCTCTTAAAAATATATTACTCTTATACATAAAATCTAATGTATAATAAAATATTAATTATTTTATTTAGTGGGAATATTTATCAAATATACTATTAACTCCAACATCATATAATATTTTCTATGTTTATAGATAAATATTCTAAAAAGGGATTTAATATGTAAAAAATGATACTATTGGATGGTGGGATAAAATCCATTATATTTTAACAAATATTTTGATAAAATATTACATCCTAAAAAAGTTTTTTATCTTTATCATCTTTCCAAAAATGATCTAGAGTCTAATGAATAATAATCCATGTTTACAAAATCTATCAATATATATTATTCATAAAAAATAATTACTAATAAAATATATATCTTATCATATATGAGAAGAAATATTAAAAAAATAACTCCTTTATTTAGACTCATTAGATATTGATATATTCGTTTCCATTAAATTGTATGAATCAAAAACACTTTAATTTCTCACTTGAATACAAACTAAATAATATATCAATTATATTCGTGATTTTACACTCTTATATATTTACGACCATAGTATTATATTCAATTTTAATCATGTACCCTTCAAAATTTAATAATTGATTCAATAATAGTATCACCAAACAGGCAATTTTATAGTGTTTCAAAATGTAATTTTCGTGTTCTGGAAAATAACATCACATAAAAAATATTTCCATCCTTTCATGAAATCTCTAGGTTTAAATGAACAATGCCAGCTAATAGAAAAAAATTAATTATATATTTTGGTTTAATATCCTATGAAATTAATGTATAAAAAAGTACCAAAACCTAAGCATTAAATTTACAATTAACCTATTCTCAACTCCTTGAGAAAATCTTGAAAAAATTTATTAAACTCCATAAGAATTTCGTAACATTTACAATGTTGAACACAAAGTGAGTTAATGATACATAAAAAGATAGAAATGGAAATCTTGTATCTCTATATCATTATCATACTCAATCATATTGAGTATAAGCACAAAGACTATTGTTACATATGTTACCTAGAGTATAATGAATTTTAAACCAGAATTTAATCCTTATATACATCTTATAATCATCAAGATTCACTTGATGAAAATTTTCCACATTTGAATTCTTAGTATGATGTTACTCGGTGACATAGAATCTTTCCTTCATAAGAACAATTATTAATTAATATAATATTCCATCATGTTTATACCATTAAAGAACACCATTAAATGATTTATTTAAAATTAATGTTTAAAAATGAGGATGTTATAAGATCTACAATATATTCTCTTATCAAATGAGTATCATGTTTTATAATGATTTGATAATAAATTTTATTAAACATTATCACACCAAAATAATGACCCCTTCTAAATTTCATCATATATATTTTTTGTTGATGATCATTATTTCATAATGACTTTATTGCGTTTATCATTTTTCCCGTCACATGTTTATATAGGTCGACCACTATTTCAAACATATTAGATATGAATCATGGATTGTTGAGCATATAACTCTCTATCCTAATATATCATGTGGATTAAATCAAGTCTATTTATATAGTAATATAATCTCATATATTTCTCCAAGACATTTCAATCCCAAATAAAACACAAAAAATAAAAACTTAATCTCATTATTCTTAACCATTACATTCTGTCCTTACATAAAATATTCTAAATGAATCCAAATTTAGAATAACCTTCAATGTTATATTACAGAAGTCCAGGAATGTTTCTCTTTGGCTGGAAAGTGACACTAAGTTTTTTAAAAGTAAGTTTAATCTCCATATCTTATCTCATGAAATCCGTTTTATTTATGAATTATTTTAATTATTTTGGAACCTAATTACTTTCACTAAATTAGTATGTTCAAATCATACTGATGTGATTACTTTTTCACAAACTCATAGTGTGTGTTATGAAACTGAAATATGAACCATCTATTAACACATATCCAAATGAAACGTTTTAATTATTTATAATAATAAATATCATTAAAATGATTAAAATAATATTAAATAAAAAATACTCATAAGAGTTAGCTTGGAATGATGGATAGCAAGACCTACTTTCTAGTCAAGTAATAAGGCTTCATTCCATTAGGTAGTCCAACCCAAATATCTTTTACCCATATCGACATTACTAATGAAAAATAGATATTCCATCATAATTTTATCACAAAATATTTATAAATTATAACCAACCATTATTTCGATGTTCTTAACCCATAAAATCTAATGATAAGGTTGAATAAAACTAATTAAATTATCCTACTAAACATGTATCTACTTATAAGAGTGATTGAAAAACTTATATAATAAACATAACATATTAAATTAACGAACTAATCTTTTCACAATATAATAATTATATTCCTAAATAAATTCATGGAAAAAATAATGAAAAAGAACTATTACTAAATATAATCAGGAGATAAGAATTAATGAACATTTCATAACTAGAGAGATTAAAAACACGTTATAATATTGCTACTCATTCTGATCATTCTATAATTAGAAAAATACAGAAACATTACATATATTTCTAATATTAACTCCTTCATATTTTACATTATATTTAATTTACCATAATCATTTGATATTTGAAATATAAACATTATAAATATTTGTAATGCATACCATAGGTAATCATTTATAATATAACAAATTTTATTTTAATTAACCCTTACTAATTTTCATTAACAAACAACCATTTTACATTGTTAAATGTTATTTAGAAATAAGGAAATTTAATTAGATCAATTAAAATTAATGTTTATAAAAAATACATAATATTACATATAAATTATTTTATATTTTTACTTATTTTTTTAATTTGTAACCACATTATAAATTCATCTTATAACTTCAATATAAACATTTATATCCTCATTATATGTTAATCTATATAAATTAATGGTATTTAATATTATCAATTATTGTTAGAAATATTAGTTTCTAGATTTTTTGTAAACATTTACTAATTATTTATAAACATTTTAAAATTAATTAATTAATAAGAACAATAATAATTATGTAAATATAAAAATATAGATTTTCGAATAAGTTAATAGTAATTGTATATAATTCAGGACTAAAATATTAAAAAAACACAATTTTTCCTTCAATAAGTTTATTAGTGACATCACTATGTCATAATCCATGGAATGGATTATTATCTATCAGATTTAATGATTAATAATTCCATAGAGATAATATCATTTCTCAGTGGCTAGGTATTGGATTTGATGATATGTTTGATGTCACATAAATGATTTAGGGCTCTATTTTTCGATATTCATTCCACGTTACCATCAATTATGATCTCTAATTTGAAATTCAATGTTTCATTATAAACCATTTAAATAAATTTGAGATTCTTCCAACAATATACCATATTATAGGGTATGATTATATCATGTCCAACAATGTCCTATATCAGATATCCATTCAAAAAACAAAATTCCAATCATATTTCACTATATCCCTTACAATATCAATACAATATCAATTTTATTTTATTTTCAAGAATTATTTCATTAACCAATAATAATGGTGATTCTCATATACCACTGATGAGTTTTTATTTATTTAATAACATTTATTCAATATTGTGGAATATAATATAAACCTCATTCCCAATATCACTATTCTATAAACAATCAAACAATGATAATTGTAAATGAATAAAATGTAACTTTCACCAAGGATAGATGATTCTATTATTATATAACAACACATGCTTCATAGATTTCACTAAAGAACATAAAAAAGTCTAATCACTCTATATTTTTCAAAAAAATATTCTAAATCACTGATTTCATGGGTGTGATTTTCCATATCTCTCATAGTATAACAACACCACTCAATGTCTAATGGAATATTAGAAATATATATTTTCATGAGGGAGAAAATCTATATGTGGATTCTGAAGTATTACACAAAACTATTCTCATGGATAATTATTCCTTATATAATTCTCAAGACATTGTTATGCATCCTAAATTATTTACTCATACAATAAAAAAATAGAAATGCATGTTGACACAAAATCATTATAACCATTCAATTGATCCAACTCAAAAACATTTCAATATTTAATACAATAGTCAATGAAATATTATAAATAAGATATAAAAAATTAACTCATTAGCATTAAAGTTTCTTCTATCAATCATAGCGTTCTATATGAATCATATGATATGAGTTATTATAACCTACGATTTATCTATATTGGATACTAAGAGATGATAGGGAATTAATTATTTTTGATGTACCAATATCATAAAATATGATATATCCTTGTGAAAATAAAATATATAAGGCTTTGGGTAATAATTATAACCTTAAAACACCTTACAATATGATGTAATATAGTTTGTGTAGTGATATCTCTTATACCACTCCTTATAATAATTCATTACAACGAATAAAATATGCCTTGATCTCAAGAATTTAATAAGAAATGACACACTAAAGGCTATCTAAGAATTTAATAACACTTATTTAATATATAATTGGATATTAGAAACAAAAAAAATGATCATCATGCAATAAATATTTGAAACAATGTATAAACTAAATGAAATACATGTACCATTCACCATTAATAGTTTCTTATATTATCTCCAAACAAGAGATTGATAATTATCACATTGGAAAATCCAAAGGACTGTTCCCATCAAGTTGAATCCATTGATCGACTGATTCAAACAATACATGGATGGGACCCTCATTATAACCTTTATACTAAATTATCTATTGCAATATGAGGAAGGAAGATGATGATATGATAGGATATTTAACAGGAGGCTTGGATTTTTTTGACCAATATCTCAATTGAATTAACATCCTTATATTGACATAGAGATTATCACTGTGAATCCATTCATTTACTTATTTGATTTTAAACATATAATAAATTCATGCGGTGAAAAACCCTTTTTAACTAAATTGTTAAATATTAATTCATTATATAAATTACATATGATCCAGTATATATTATACGTATTAAGGATATCCTATATGGATTGTAATTTAAACATTAACATTTTACAATTATTTTCCAAATTGAATCATAGGGTTATAATATGAATCATTCCACATGAATCAACATACTATGGAATTAAAATTTATTTAATCTATATAATATAACTATAATTGGTAGTGGATGGATGTTAACATATATTTCTTTATGTTATGTAAAATCTCAAAAATGCGATGTTCCGTGGTTTTTATATGTCATCCCATCTAACAAAAAATATTTTAAATTATGATATTTTCATAAATAGATCATTTATTTTGAGAATATCTTCATCACATACAATACATCATATACTACAATTTATCCAAAAGGATTTTATTATATATATTATATTTAGTGGATATATCTATCAATATTCCCCTTAAATTAAATCCTCATACCCATTATGTCATTTAACCATATATTATATCACATATAAAACTTATAAAGACATATCTAAAACATATTTTTGATATTTTGAAAACAATTTTTGAAATCTATCATTAATTTCTCCGTGTATCAAATCATACACAATAACTTATGAATATCTACCTAAAACACCATTATGATAAACAATAAAACACTGTAAATTTTTTGTATGTGTTTCATAAAATATAATCCCCATTTAATTAAAAACATTATGTAACCCAATTAACCTTTTTAATTTTTAAAATAAATATAACACATCCCATCCACAAATGTAATCATAGAGCCACCTTTAGTACAATATTAGATCATTTTAAGCTATGTAGTGATATTTTGTGATCTAAACAAAACATGTGTATCTATGTAGCTATGTCCATCAACTATATCATATAACAATAAAAATAAATCATATGATAGCTCTATCAAATACATTTAGTAACCACTGGAAACATGTATTCCAATCCTATATAGCTACCAAAAATTTCCCCAATCTCTATGTATAAACAGAGAAGATGGATAAAAAATCACATGTAATCTATCCTGATGGATGAGAACAACAAATTCCCCTATCCAAATAAAAAATAATTTCAGATATAACATATCATGGAAATATTGTACACTTGTTCAAACTATCTCAGTTTATAACCCATATTTCATCATAATTATTTTACAGGATAGAAACCATATGGATTAAAATCATCAATAGAAATGATCAAAAAAATACCCAAACAACCCAAAATTCATGCATCCTCAATGTAGAACTAATAATGGTACGAATGTATGAAGGTTATCATTATAGGTATATTTTCTAACCAAAGGTATGTGGAACTCAAAATTAGAAACATATACCTTTGGTATACCAATGAAAAAGTATATGAAACAACTTGTTATATTTTTGTCCTATGAAATTATATAAAAATAATTATTATGTCTCATGAAATTATTATATACCACTTTAAAAAAATATTACTCACTATATTATCAATAAGATGATTAACATTGTTTTAATATCACAAAGATGATTAATATTCCTAATATTCAACTCATATTTAAAAATCATTTCATAACACAATCAACTATTATAATCATAAAAATAGTAGTAGTATAAATAGATTTATTTCACCATTCATCAACATCATATCCAAGACATCAATTTTAATCATTTCATTGAGATCATTTTATATAAAAATGAAACTCTTTAAATTATTTATCATTACCCAAAAATCATGAAATAATTTTGGATATGATGTAATATTCACATAGAATTAGAGTCATTTAATATTTTATTTGTTACACTTTTATCTTCACTAACTAAAAAAAACTCCCACAATATGAGAAACTAGATTAGAACTCAAATATCAAGCTATGATACAAAAAATATCAATTTAATTAGAAAATAAAATTTGGTTTTATTATGTGAATAATTTTAAAAAATATATTGCATATAGTATTATTTTTTTTTGAGAAACATTCTAAAAATAATAATTTATTCTCTAAATCAGGAAAATTATGGGTGATGAGAAATCTTCCACTCATATTTTCGAACAATATTTTTTATAGGAAAAATATTATTGAATATAAAACTCATTTAACACATTTATACATGTTAAAAATCTATTATCCAGGTCTATTTTTCAAAAAAATAATATATAATTTGATGAATCATAATCCTTGTGTATGTAAAATATTAACCTCACTTTTTCATAAAAAACCATGTAGTTTGGGTTCAACCTAGGGGGAAAGTATCCTTATAATTCTACTAGAACCCAAGGTTCTAATCACATAATACACTAATATTTGGGGTTGTTGAATATATTATGTAAGCCCTGTTCTGGATAAGGATAGTGTGTGACATCACAAATTACAATCAATTGTCTCTATTATGATTATGCATGGTCATAGTATAAGGTATTTCTGTTCAATAGTGGGCTCCTATTATTAGTATTGGAATAGTTTGTGGCTTTCTAAATTGATGGTTTCTTCTTCAATGGTATTAGATCAATGGATGTTGACAAAGTTGTGTGTAGTGTTATGTCAAGATGACAATGACCTATACAAAAGAGGGGGGGTGAATTGTGTTCTTCAAACAGATTAATAGATTGCGAAAACATATTTTATTATGTATAGAACCTTTACATTTATCTAAATGACGATTGAGTAGTAAAAATAAATTTAGGATAAGAGAATATGGACATATAGTGGTTCAAGGAATAAATATCCCTTAGTCCACTCCACCAATACTCTACTCCATGAGATTAGTAATTTTCAGTAGTAGGTCCTCTTTTTCGGATACCTATTGTACAAAAACAGAGTATAGTTATTTCACATATTACAATTCATTTATATGGACTTTTGGTTCATTGAAGATGAAGAATTAATCCACATATTACTATTATAAGCTTACACATTACCATACATGATCTTATGTAGCCTAAAATCCAACAAATCAAAATAGATTGATTCTTTTTAAAAAGATAGTTATACATCACAGTTTAGGATATAGCTCAAAGATGTGTTCAAATCCTCAATAATACATAACAATAAAAAGGTCTTCAACATTTTAATATGATTTCTTAAAATACTATCATAGGGAACTCAAAATATTTGTATAAACATATATGTCTCTAGAGTGCATATTTGAAAAATTATTCATCAATTTTTTAAAAGAAGATGTAAACATAAGATGTAGTAGCAGTGAATGAAACAATAGTTAGTCAATCAGATAGATAAAAACATGAATGTATCAAAAGTGTAGCATTGAAGGAAGTGACACACAACTTGTTGTTAAAACAGAACTTTTCCTTATGTATATATCCTCTTTTATTTATTGTGAGGATCATCTAAATATTTATACTATAGGTCAAGAAGCTACAATTCATACAAAATCAAAAAATATCACACAATAAATGATGAATATTTAAATTTAAATCCAACAATTAGAGTCAAAACATTCAATAAGAATAAAAATTATATACTCCATTGAATATGATACTTTAAAAAATCATAATTAGTCTTATAACTAGTTATAGAATACCTTTAATATGATATTTACCTTCATCAATATTGTTTCATATATCTCGTATAATATCGTAGATTTAAAGGCTATCTTTGAATAGTCAAACATAGGTTTTCTTCATGTGATGAACAAACATCAAATTTAGGGTTGATAATAAACATTTGATCATAAATGTAGTTTTTATGAACCATATGCCCATTTCATAAAAGGTTGTGTTTATACAAAACATATGGTATATGATCAATAATTTCCCAACTATATAGGGTGCATGATCTGTACATGTTGTTTAAAATGTAGGGTAGATGAACCATACATTACACTTACCAACGTAGGCAATGAACAATGTTTCTGAAAGACGTTTAAATTCATCCAAAATACTTCAACAAATAATTTATATGATCAATTTCAATGATATATTTCAATAATAAACATTTTGATGACTATAAATTTCATGAAATTCTATTAAAATAAAATTCATTAGTAAAATAAATGTGGGTTTTTGTGGGAATCAATACCAAAAAGAAAATAATGTTTTTTTGAATCAACACATGCTTAAAAATCTCCACCTTTTTTATTATTGTAAAATAGATGACAAAATAACCTAAAAAAATAGAATAGTAAATTTTCATAACCATAAATAATATGATTTTCCCATTTCTTTTTAAAAAATTTCAAAAATAAAAACTTCTCCCCCTTGTAATGGTTATAATGTAGATAGTTTCCATCTTCTCCCTCTAGATGATAAACATTAAAAAACTATAACTACACTTTTCTTATGCTTTTCATGACATCAAAAGGAAAAGATTTTAAAATTATAGCTAAAATAAACTCTCCCAAAATTCATGATTAATTAAAAAGATATAAATTTCTAAACCATTAGTATATGAATAAAATTATAATTTTATAATAACACCACATATGAAATATCATATAGGATATTCAATTAATTAAAACATTTCCAAGGAAAAAACACTTTTTAACTAATTTATATACATGTAATATTTAATACAATTTTATTTATTAGTTACAATAATAAACTAATATTAAAAAAAAATATAATCAAATATATAATTCATATTAATAATATTTGATTAATAAATGTGAAAAATAGAAAGTACAAAAAAATTTATAGAACATATTTTTACAAAAAAATATATTAGAAATAATATATAACACTAAATATGTTAACAAAATATAATGGTTTTGAAGGATTAGATAGTTCATCAAAACCTTCCAGACATCAAAACATTTCACTTAAAAATGATAAAATCCTTGATAGTTTTACTGAACTATTTTTACATCAAATAATATTTTATATGAATAATAATAAAACTACTGTACTAAGATTAATTTCAGCTTATCAAGATCTAGCTTAGTAATAACTTTATTCTGAGTAACTCTGAATGACTTAGCATTTATAAGTTAAAATAATAAAAGAAAACTTTTGAGATAAACTATTAATTTAATTTTTAAATCTTATTTGTAACAAATAAAAAACTTTTTTTGAAAAAGATTCACTTTTTAGTGCTTCAAAGGTGTTTCTGGATTCATCCAGACCAGCTTGCAGCTTTACTTTTTCTGTATTTAGGGTGAAACATTTTAATAGAACATTCCCATAAAACATCTTTAATGAAGATAATCTAGATATTCATGACTATAAAGACCCTTATTTCTTTTAAAAAAAATATTTGAAAAAATATTTATCATAAAAAATCTTACTATTTATTTAAAAAATTAGAATGATTTTCTTTAATCGTTATTTAAGAAATATTTTATTATGAGATTTAAGTAATTGACTACTTCAACTTTCTATCACTAGTTTTTATAAATTTTAAAAACATATATTATGAGGAATAATAATAAATTTTTATAAGGTTTTAAGAAGAAGTATATATGGTTTCAAGTAGAAAATGATTCATTTTTTTCCAAGAGAATGAAGATGATGCATAAAATTCTTGATTTTAAAATTATTGAATAATCCTTATAAATATAAAATTTTTTCAAAATACATATCATGTATGAAAATTATTCTGGTTTCTTAAAAAATAAAATATAAATACATAAAATATAATTATTTCAATTGGATTAGATATAGAACATATGATATTTCATAATTTAACTGAATACTGTTTTATTTGAAGACTGAAATAATATTTCCTTTCATGATGATTTTATCAAGTTTTTTATATTATAAAAATAGTCAAATACTTGATTTAAAGAGTATAAAAGTCTCTTTATCAAATTATAAGAGATATATTTATACCCTATATAAAATATTTAATGCACTATAAGCATTTAAACAAGTAACTATAATACATTATAAATCATTGATTTCAGTACAATTGATTTTTGATAAACAACTACATCAAAGTAAACCACTCATTTATGAATTTGATTTTCTACTAATAAATAGACAATGAAATCATAGTTTAACAATAAAGCATTGTGGTGTATTCCTATAAATCGTTAAATACAAGTTCATTTTGTTACCCAAATGCTTTGGGGTCATGAAGTATTAGCATTTAATTTTTAGGCATCAAAACTTGTTTATTTTGAGTATAAATTATTTTATTAAAGATAAACAATTTTTTTGACAGTTATAATTTTTAACCCCAGAATGTTTATGTTTTTTAGTGTATATGTCAATTAAATAATTTCCAAAAACTCCATAATAAATAAATTTAATAGTATAAATGTATTTACTATTGAAACCATGTATTTTTTTATTGTTTTTGTCGTTCACCATTACCTAATATTCCAAATATTGTTTTCTAAATTTTTTTACCGTGGATTTTGTTTTGATATTTTTCTCCTTTTATCAGTACTCTTAATGATTTTTTATATTATTAAATTCATCCAATAATTCCCTTGTTTTATTTATATATATATTACATGAAATCATTGAGGAATTGGAGTTCTAATATATAAATTTTTTGAAAAATATTTTTTAAATAATATAATAAAATAATAATATTTTATAAATTTTATATGGTATTTCTATAAGGATTCATATTTATCTCTAATAATAAATCAATATCTATTTAATTCATCATAATAATTTTTTTAAAATACTATTTTTAGATTAATAATATTACACCGTGTCATTATGATCCATAAGACCTAGTATTTGTTTTTAATGCTCAGTCTCAGAATTTTTAGATGATTCATCATGTGAAATAGATATATTACTCTAGGGAGAATTTATAATTTTATTACATTTTATCTTTTTATCCTATATCCATTATGCTTTTAGGAAATGACAATTATCCTTGTTATGACCATTTTCATTTCATTAGATCATATGTTTACTTCCAAACCCCTCATTTTCATTATTTATAGTTATTATAATATTTTAGAATAATTTATAATTAATTTCCTAAATCTAGATGAATTTAATCAGATGATTCATCCAAAGAAGTTTTTAGGGCATATACATCAGGTTTGATATGATTTTTAGATTTAGTAGAAATCTTAGTTTCATAAATAAATAATTTCCCAATGAATTCTATCCTAGCTAATTTTTTACTATTGTGCATTGACTTAGAGATATAGATATTCCATTCCACTTAGAGTGTAATCCTATGATTACCATTAATTCTTGATCAAATTATGAAATTTTATCTTCAAAAGAAGAAGCTTTATTTAGAATAACTATCAACATTACATTCATTTATGTGATAATTTCTTCATCAAATATTCTAAATGTATCAAATTATTTCTTTATAGTACTGTACCTTATTTGAATGATATTTTTACTCTCTTCATAATAATTAAAAATAGTCTAACACATTTCATATGTATTAGGACATTGAAATACTCTATTTAATTCACTTGTTCTTAAACCACACACAGTAGCATTCATAGATTTTGGATTGAGATCATATTACCTTTTTGGATCATTATTCAAATTCAAAATATATTCCTTAGGAATATAAGAAGGCTTAACAAAAAATAAATTAACCCTTATTCTAGGATTTTTCTAATAGATAATCATATGGGATTTCCAACGCCCATAATTTTCTCCATGGATTGAAGGGGGATAAATCATCAATATACATTCTCTACAATCAGCTATTTAAATATATCTTCCTTTAAATCGTTAACTCGGGATTTTAAGAGTAATAAAATATTCAGTAGATCCCTTTGATACTAATTTTTTTGTATCATATAATGATAATAGAATATTCCATGTATTTCCAAAATTAAATATACCAAATAGATTCAAGACTTTGATACAAATTTCTAGGTCTGAATGATAATGAAAAAGACACTGCGGGTGAATTTTTTATTTAAAAAAATATCATAGATTAAATAAACATCTCTTGTTATGTAGAGAACCTTTTATTTTCTATCAAAGATGATTGAGTATTAAAAATAATGGATCACAAAAAAATGATATATTTTTATTCAAATAACAATGTTTTCAAAGTCCACTCCCACAAAACTCTACTCCACGAGCATGGGAATTTACAACAATAGGTCCTCTTACCTTGAGACCTTTTAAACAAAAATTGAGCACAAGTAGTTGACCGCATCAAAGGGTCTTATAGGGCCTTATGGTTATTTTTTTAGGATCTGTTAAATATTTTTACAAGAAGCTTTCACATTATCATGATTGAGTCCATGAATCCAAAACTAAAAAAATAAATATATATTGTTTTTATTGGGATAAAATATATACTTCATTATTGCAACAACAACTGATCGATGTATTTAGATATTTAATAATTCAAAAAAACAAATAGATCTTCAATGAAATGATCCAATGTTTAATCTATAGGAATTAACATCTTATAGTTATTTCACATAATCACATTAAATCACAACATAATGAACAATAATGTTCTATGTGACCTTTAAACATAATATTTTCATTTATGTGATTTGAATTTTGAAAACGTAAAAAAAACGGTTTCGACCAGTAAGTTGTTTTGAGTGCAATAAGGAAAACTTAATTTTTTGGGGAATAGTAACATAACATTATGAATAGTAATGTTACCCTTATGAATAGTAATATGACCATTATGAATAGCAAATAGGGAATTTAAATAGTATCCTTATGAATAAAAGTATAAATAAAATCATTCTATCTTATATGTGATAATATGATAGGGTTGTTATTTTGATAATTCATAAATAATTAACTAGAAATTTTGTGAAAATTTTAATTATTAAAAATTAAATTTATATTCATAAAATGTAATCATAAATTAATATTTTGATTTCTAATGGTTATTGGATAATTTTATGAAAACTTAGTTAATTTTAGAAGTATTATATAATGATATATATTTTTATAATAAGTATTTTTCATGTAAATGAAGATTTTATTTAAAAAATTAATTTACCATATTTATAAAATTATATTCCTAAAATGGAGTTCATTTTTGGATTATACAGAACAAAAAATGTTTAGGGCAAATTGTTGGGAATTTTTTAAATAGTTGAATTTTTTGGTGAATAGGAAAATATGATAATTTATTATAACTCCTAAAACCTACATTTCATCATCATGCTTGAGTCATGGATGATGTAAATGACCATCAGTTCGAACTCACACTGTCTTATTAATATTTTTTGTCACAATAATCAATAATATTTATAGTCATGGGAAAAAATATTAAACTAATGATTAAAATAATGGGAAAATCCTCCTCTCCACAACTATAAATACCACTCCCCTTTAACTATTCTCTTCACGCCACTCAAACCCTATTCTTGGTCTAATATCTACTAAAAAATCTCTATAATCCACTCTCCCATGTCCATACACCCTTTGAATTTTCAGAAGACCAAATCCACTCCACTATTGAGGTTATCAATGATGTTATATTCCAGAGATAAAATCCAATTTTCATTTCTTTTATTTTCTTTCATGTTCTTTTCCATCATTTTACTTCTTCAATTAATTTCATCAAAATGTAATGATAAATCTTTTACCACACATGTATTAATTATTGTTATGATAACTGAATAATTCAAGATCATCTATTTGTTACCCTTGTTGTATACTCGAAAAGAAAACACCATCTGAGTTGTGTTAATTTATCACAATCAAGGATGACATATTTTCATTTTCTATTACCATATTCAATTCTGGTCATGCAACCTTTTTTATCGTAGAACCAGAAAATGATATTTTTATTATGCCAAATTTATGGTTATGTAATCTCTTTTACACATCATATTAATTTATAAAGAAAAATGTGTTTGATGTGATCAAAAAACCGCTATTTAAATAAAAGGGTTTTCATTAATGTCTTATAGAATGATTAATATTCACTCGAAACAACCAAATGGATTTTAGGGCCATGTAATCTTAAGGATTCTCACAAATAACATAAATCATCAATTATGTACAACCATTCTCATCTAACTTGTTTATCCTTACATGTATATAAGTAAGCCAATAATGAAAACCAAGTAAAAAAATCTCCCAAAAAATTAAATTGATCCTCTTAACCCATAAAAAAGGTCATTAATGTAATTAAAAAGTCTATAATAAATCAATTTCATAAAGATGATGTCTGGGATATATTAATTAATGAATGTGATTTGGTTATCACTATATAATCTATTTTACGAAAAAATTATTTGCTAAAACCCTTTTTTTATTATGAAATCCTTTTTGGATAACTTCTGGTTTTAGATAAAATATTGTTCCATTTTGTATTTTTAAGGGTCTTTAGTATTTTCCTTAAAACTACAGTAAATTTTTTTAAAAAAATATTTATTAAATAGTAATATTACATGGTGTAACTCCTATTTTACATAATTTACCATGATATATGATTATTTTTTCTTATGAATTTTCATGTATGTTTTAATTATTTTCATTCAAGGACACTTGTATGATACTCCAAATAATTATGCTTTATGTCATGATTATGATACCAATTTATTTCCATGGGTTCACTTATGAATATTTAGGATTGATTATATATTATTATTTATGTGGAAATCATATTCATGAACCTGTTAAGATGGGTGTGCCCAGATTGTTCTCCAATGAATTGGGTAAAGTTGAGTCTCATGATACATTATGTGCACCAGTCTTAGAGGTTTGCCTTCAGTCATGCTATCGGTTGCAACGGTCGTGGTGGTTAACATTAACTTGTGATCCTCTATGTTCAATGATCATTGAAGCATGATAAATTAATTTTTTATGTTTATTACACATTATTATGAATACATGTTTATATTATACCAAATTTATATGTTATGATTTCAATTGTTCTATTCATTTTAATATCATTAGTCCATTCCTTCTAACCCATGTGATAAATCTTTATTATTATGCCTATTCCATTACTAGGATTTTATCTCATCCCATTGTTTATGTTATACTCAGGTTATCTGATGAGGTTGTATAAGAACAATGGAAGGTATGATCTCTTTATGAAGACTAAATAAATAAATGTTTCATTTAGTCCCATGTTTTATTTTTTATGCACCAAGTCTTCCATGACACTAGACATTAAGATACTTAGATCATAATATGATTATTTAATATTCTTAAAATCATGTAATGATATGTTTAAAAGGCAAGGGTTTCTATTGTTGGTATTAAAAAAATTCTAGTTTTTTTGGACATTAGGAAAATAATAATTTAGTTAGAACCTTATATATGAGACTATTTATAAGAAAACATCACTAAATTTTGATAATAATAGTGTAAGTGGTTTATCATGAAAATACATCCATGTTTGGATGTGAAAAATTGGATGTGTCTCTAGAACAAATGTACGTAGGGGTAAAATATGAAAACACCTAATTGATATAGAATCTAATTGGAACCAGTACATAACAATGGGCCTTGATAGATGCTTGGATTGACACACCCGAAGGATATACTTTGGTAGATTTATATACTCATAATGAAGAATTATTAAGTGAATAAAAAAAAGGTCCCATTAGAATATATATTAAGAAAAAATTTATGAATAATCTAGATTTAAACCTATGTGATCACAGGTTAGGATAAATATTTCATGTAAGAAAATTTCTTTTTATGTGTAATGTTTTTTATTAACTATGTATTAAATCCTCCGAATTTCACATTATATTTCTTAGTCAATGTCGGGAAATAGAAGAACATGTTGAAAACATAAATTAGATAGGGAATGTGCAGATTTCCCTAATGATATGATAAATATGATGGGAATAGCTTCTCAAAGAATCTTAAAAGTAATTTCTCAGTTGGCTCAATTTATGAATAATAACTTGATTCATGTGGAACAAACTCCTCCTCCAATTAAATAACAAGTTGTCATTGAATCCTTCATGTAGAAAATGCCTCCCACATTTTGTGGATGTTTTGATCCCCTCCTCTCGGAATTGTGGATTGACTCTATTGAAAAGATGTTATTTGTCCTCTAGTGCTCAGAAGAAGTGAAATTCATAATGGTGGTCTATCATTATGATGGGGAAGCTGATCAGTGGTGGAAAGTGATCAATAATACAATGTACTAAGAGGGAATTGATTCCATGGATTGGGAGGTATTCAAGAATTATTTTTCAATATATATTTTCCATGAACCCTCCACCTCATTATCAAAAGAGAGTTCCTTGGACTCAAGAATAATGAAGATGAGTCAAATCATATGTATTAAGATAACATGACTAGGCTTCAAAGATATTCTTACCACTTTTTGTTGAAAACCAAAAGCATGGTGGAAGACTTCTTTAGTGGTGTATAGTTGAGTCTACAAAATGAATTGGGAATTTGAATCTTTGAAAATTATCAGTAGATTGTTCGTTGTTACCTCATGGTTGAAATGAAGATTTGATACTCCTAATGGTCTCATGATCCCGATGACTAAAAGTGTAATATGGAGTCCAATATGCATATTTCAGAAAATAAAGCCCATGATTAAAAGAAGATTAAACATCCCATTTGTCAAAATTGAGGTAAGATGAATACTGGGAAATATCTAAATGGAACCAAGAATTACATCAAATATGGAAAATGGGACATATAGAAAAAAACTGAAGAAGGGATAAGAAGAATATCACTACTGTGGAAGAAGAAATTATGTTTCAGATCAATTCTCTTCCTCTAGGGTAGTGTGACAACTTTAAGGATCTTGAGAATTCTGTGAACAATTTTTTTAAGAGAAGTCTTTTCAAATGAAATCAACCACAAACTCCAAGGAAAAATGGAAGGGCTTATGCTACCACTAATATTGATATAGATCTTGAAAATTATGTGGTGATAAGTACACTAGTAATTCATTCATGAATATCGAAACAAACTATTTGATTATGGTTCTACAAATTCATTCATATCTTGAATGTTTAGTAAAACAATCCAAACAACACCTCAAAATTTAGAGGATAAGTTATCTACGATAATAGAAAATATGGAAGTTATGTTAATGAATATGATTTTTTTGGAATTATTTTAATAACATGTCTGGGAAAATTCCAAGATTAGGCGGTGAGACGGCTTGTGATTCCAATGCATGTTGTGCCTGTAATGGTTCGACAATATATGTTAAGTTGGTAATATCCTGTGTGATTGGTTTTCTAGAAACAAAGAGGAATAACTCTTAAATGGGTGCTCAGATTAGAAATATGAGGACACCATTTTGTTCAGAATGGTTGGTTAACCCTGTGCATGACATATTATTAGTCGGTGCGGGTCTCTTGTGAGACAACCCGATAATGAAAAAAACATAAATTAAATAAATAAATTAAATAAACAAATTAACTAAATTTATTTTTTTTATAATCATTATAACTCATATATGGTGAACAACTGTTGAGTTTTTAAAGGTGTATTTTCCATAGGTAGAGCCTAACATTTGTCGGTGCAGGTCAAATATGGAATGTAGTTTTTGGAACGTAACCACAAATAAAATTATAAAATATAATTTAGTTTATTTTCAAATACTATAACATATAAAATATAACATAGATTGGAAATCTATGTGTACCTTTGAGCTCATGAGTGTGTTATTTCTTTAGGTCGGTCCTAACCTTGAACAACACAGTTTGAGAGTAAAAGTTAATTGTTGGGTGTTTTAATGAAAATTAAAATAAACATTAGACTGTTTTTTTATTCAAATTGTTTTTTGCTACAATGAAACATTAATCTAGTTGTATCATTTCATTAGTGAAATAGACTAACGATGCGGTGAATCAGTGTTACAGAATCACTGAAACACATTTCCTCAATTTATTATATTAATATAGATAAGAAATCCCGAAAGGATCATGGAGTTTTCTTTGAATCCTGGAAGGGATTTTATAGGATAACAATGAACAATTATTAATGAATAATTTCCAATGATGATGAATATCCCCCTCCTCTTCGAAGGATTTCACCAACAATGATGGTTTTCTGACCGAGGATCGACGTACGATGGTAATGTAGCTCCATTATTCACTAGTGATGGATCCAATCCTTGAGGAATGGATTTTTATTAAAATCATGTCATTCCCAATTCATTATTTTAAATAAGAAAATCTGATCAACCCATAATAGATTGGGCCGTTGTTCAATCGTTCTTGCGGGATTTTTTGACATGTGATTTTTAATTTGGGGGAAAGATGTTCCACTTAATTTTTTTTTCATGATCCTTATAAATGGAGTAGATCAAGAACATAACGAACAATGATTGAGGCCTATTATTTGTTTTTTTCTTTTATCTTCCCCCAATTATGTTTATTCTTGTTCTTCATGGAATAATGAGAAGATGATCTTTGAACACATGTTTCTGGGAACAACGATCCCAAATCAGAGATATTCCGTCATGATGACCTAAATAAGGTGTGATAGTGACGAAGACATAGGGTTTGAAGGGAAAAAAGAGATATCTTCATTCACGAATTTTCCAATGAAGTTGTCCACAAAAAATATTCGAACCCACATTAGCAAAGATGCTGAATTGAGGATTCTGGAACATCTTTTGGATCAGAGATCGGAGCACTGGAGTGCGTCCGGTGGCCTATCGTGGCATGAAATGGCAGCTTCTGGTGGCGATAGCGGTCATGTCTAAAAGTGGGCCTCGGTGGAGTGGGATGGCGAGGTGGTGGGAATTATATCACTATAGTGGCACATGGTTAGAGGATTACATGTAGGATCTGTAGTCGGCAGTGCAAATCGCATGATGCAGAGGATAACCCATACCTATGGCTATTAGTGCGAGGTGAGATGCAATTTTGGCCACATCTAGTAGTCCAAACTAGTTTTCACCTAGTAGAACATGTTAGATGGGATGCTCTAGTGGGCAGGATTAGGTTGGAATGACCTGGACCCCACCAACCCCTTTTCAATAAAAGTCTCATAACTTTCAAACAGTATGTTCGATTGGCGAGCCATTTTTAGGGTTTTGATCATCACAAATGAGGACTTACGTTTGATATAATATAATCTTATTTTATTAGATGATGATATATAATGAATTTATTAATCATTTTATTATCCTTGAATCAAGAATGCTACGAGAATAAATCCTATGAATGGATTTGACCAGAAGACAATGATGAGTGGGATTTGGTGACACAACAGACCATGTTGACGAGTGGGGATAGGTGACATTGCAGGCCTACGTGAAGAGCATGTTTAGGTGACCCAACATGCATATGTGTAAAACAGTTGTAGGTGACCCAACAAACCTATCTAATGAGTGGGTCTTTGTGACTCAGTAGGCCTAAATGACGAGCTGTTCAAGGTGACCCAACATGCCAAAGTGATTAGCGGGTTTAGTTTACATAGTAGGCCTTAGTGACACATTGGGGAAGAATGCCTCAATATTTTAAGGTGATCAATGTTTACAACCGATACTCTTTATTTTCAAACATCAGTTTATATTAGTGTGAGGTAACTCTAGTGAATCTCTTGACTATACTACTTAAGGGCTACACATCAAATCCCTCTTTGGTAGTCTACTTGGTTTATTTATTTTTGGTATACATTTTTGGTTTGGGGTCCCTACTGGGTATTGTTTTACTGACCCTGACACAGGCTTCACACGCACCTGTCTTGTCTTGTGAAGATGGTCTATTCTTTGACGGAGTCCTTGGTAGACTGGGGCCATGAGGTAATTAGAGTGACCCACCTGGAAAGATGTGTTTCAATAGATTTAGAAAAAAAATTTCTACCTAACCATTTGTTAGGGTTTTTGGTGGATGTGTTTTAGAGACTTGTACTTTTAATTTTCCATTTTAGATGAACTTATATTCTATCCTTGGATATTCCATGTCGGTGCTGGTCGCCAACCCCAGACTATGGGAGGCAGGCTTGGGTTAGTCCCGACATGGGACCTGGGGAATGTGTAGTGACAACGTGGTATCAATGGTGGATAGTTCTACATTAAGAACCAAGATTCTATGAGTTTGGTTTATGTAAATAGTGTAAATTGTTTCGAGTATTGATTTGAGGTTGGGGAATCCAGTGTTGGTGTGGTGGTCGACGTATCCATACACTAGGACCCTAATTTCTTATTTTTGACTCGGTACATGAAAAAACTAGTTGCAATGAAAAATTATTGTACATGCATCCAATAGGAATGGGTGGATTTTTCTATTCCATTTTGTAGTTATCTCACTATGTATACTATGTTGATCATTGTACACCTTGTTTTTTATGATGGTTCTTTGACGTAGATAGCCAACAAAGATTCCACCGTGTGTTAATGAGGATGATCAGTGGGGTGATGATATGGGTACATAGGTTTGTACAAAAGCTAGTTCCTCAGTGTTGAGTACAAGTTATACCACCACCTATGGAGTAGAACATGGTATTCGTAGTACCATGGGATGAGATTTATGGGCAGAGCGCACTTCATGATTTTTAGGGATAGAGACCCCTCAGGTTTTAAGCTAACCCGACTCACAGGTTGTTTAGGATTGGGTTCTGGTGGTGACCAAAATTTCTATCAAGTCGGGCACCATTTAATCAGATAGTTTTCCAAGCAGTGAGCCTTCTACATGACTCACTAAGATGATGGGAGGGTTTAGATTACCCAAATTTATGAAGAGATGGGTCTTTTGTTGTTAGAATTTAAGGATATTTATCTGTGAAGGGGATCTCACCATAAAATCTAAGGGCTATGTGTGCCCAATAGATAATATAGTTCCAATAGGATGACATGTGTATTGTTGAGTATTTATATAGGAATACATACCATTTCAGGTACATGATGAATATGTTTCAACCCATACTTCTATGCTCGAACCTCTGAGAAAGGTGTTATTTAGGACATCAGAGAAAACATTATTCCTATGTGAATTCATACTTATGATAGGGTGCAAGATTGAAGCATTATGGTTGAATGTCCTTGGGATGAGCAGTTACAACATGTGTATGTCATAGTAGGCAGGATTAGAGCCCTAAAGAATATAAGGCTGATGACATTCATAGAGACCTGGACATGTCATATGTTCCCAGAAGAGGTCTCAGGGATGAGGATCTAAATATCATGGCTCATAGGTTGAGTCCTTTCATCCAAGGTTGTGGAAATGAATTTCATGATACTATAGAGGACATCTCACTAGAGATTTTCCATCCCATTCTACTGCAGATTAGGAAATTGTGGTTGGTCCACTCAGTAATTGGAAGTGACAAGAAAAGATGGATTTTCAGGGTTGAAAATGTGGAAGGGGAAATGGGAGATCATAAAGAGGTGGTATACATTAAAACATGTTACAAACCTCATCCCCATGTGTCCCACACTAGGCTGTGGAGATTGAGTATAGGGGAAGGGGAATCTGCATGTAGTCAATGTATACGACCCTTGGTGCCAGGAATGATTCGAGGTATTGTCTATGTCTACTCATAGCTACCATATTAATAGAAATAGGTGCTAATCATTTTTCCTGGTCATTGAACTTGTTCTATACCTAGAGTTTCTGATTAAGCTGTTGACTTGGCCCTTACATCTGGTGATACCATTAGGAGGAGAATCGATAATCACACCTATTCTGATAGTGTTATCTGACCCAGGAGGTGAGATTTTTTGATTTAATATCTTGGTGGAAGCATCGAGGCCTTATAATGTCATTGTTGGTATGGATTGGTTATCGAAAATACATGATCATATTGAAACATTTAGGGAAAATTGTACTCTATGTCCGCAATAATAGAATAGGGTTTTTACTATTTAACAATAATTGAATCCTAGGTCGCACATGATAGACTCATTCATATGAGGGTGCTTCCAATAACTCTCTTGCTGGATAACATTACTATCATGGAAGAGAACGTTTTGAGTTTTATGTTCCCAAAAAATAGTGGTGGAGTTTGAGGACCTCTTACTTAAATATGTTCTATATTTATCAACCTATAGGGAGATCGACTACTACATTATTCAACACCATGAGATGTATCTGATATCAATAACAGTATGTTAGATGGATTTTGTAGAGCTTTGCGAGATGAGGGTGCAGGTGGAGGACTTATAGAGGAATGGTTTAATAAGACCTAGTTTTCATGTTTATGTGTGGATTACATGAAATTTAACCAAGTGACCATAGAGAACTAGTATCCACTTCCAAAGGATTGAGGAAACCATCGATCAGTTGAAAGAGGAAAACTTTCACATGGATAGAAAGTTGTTCGTATAATTTTTATTAGTTTAGATAATGTTTTATGAGTTCCATGATATTGAGTTTTCCAATGGAGGAGTTGAGTTTGTAGTGTTCTGAGATGCATCAATGATCAGAATTCATTATATCTTGATGTTGAGGAAAGTGGTGATTGCTTATGGTTTGGGTTAGTTGAGACCACATGGGCATAACTACGTGGCCCACGGTCTTATATTTCTAATGTTATTATTCACATCGACGATGTGGAGACACTACATGATGGTTGGCCGGTTTATCATCTACTCATACCACAAGTGTCCCAAGTATATCTCCTCTTAGAAGGTTCTAAATTTGAGAAATAGTCATTGGCTAAAATTTATTCCCTGACTATGACATGGAGAGAATACAAACTCCTGGTAAGGGAAAAATTGAGGTGGATGCCCTCAATATGATAACCAATTTATAGTTGGTAAATGAGGAAAAAGATAAATTTTCCTCATTACAGTTATCATTCATGGTTAGAGATGATATATCCCACCTCTAATCGATGGTTTTTACCCCTCCAATTTTAATGTGAATCAGGGAGGCAGAACTCTATGATACATACATTGAGACATTAAGTGATCAGTTGTGTATAGGGAATGCCACTGAGGGATATTTGAATGGTGGAGAGCACGTCATTCCTTTCAATGGACGCATAGTAGTAGAAGTGGATGCTTGGAGTGTAAAGACACATTGAGATATGCATGTGGGTGTAATAAAATACACACGGAACAAAGGAACATGTTAATGCTCCGATTACATATTGATATAAAAGATAAGCACTTTTTTGAGTTAGTTTTATGTTTGTAAACTCACTGTGTCAAGCCCCTATGCTTAAAAAAGGTTTATATTTCAATCCATAGGGTGATAGGAAGGGAGTGAGGAAGGATATTGATAGTCTTCATGACAGGTTTACCACTTACATCCATGGGACACGATTCTATCCTGGTGGTAGTAAACTTACTCTCAAAGACGAACACTTCTTAGATTTTTGGGATCAGAGATCAGTATAGAGATTTTAATTTCTCTATGCACAGGAGATATATCAACTCTATAAAATCCTATAGAAGATTTTTTTTGATCAGGTTGATGTATGTGCATCTGAGCCATGGATATCAAGGATCAGAAGGAGATGAACCTTTGTTAGAAGTGGATTATTTTAGTGTGTGCCTTGTGGAAGTACGAGAATCATTGGAATGTCAAATGGGAGCAAGAGGCTCAGGTTTTTACATGTACCCTCATCTATTTGGGTATCCCTTGGTTTTTCTTTTCAAGACATAAATTTTTATGGTGGGGAGAATGTAATGACTCTTAGATTTCTGGTTTTTTAGAAAACATTTTGGAAAATTCTATGATCTAGGGATGAGATGATGTGCGATTTTGAGGACCTTTGTTCTTGGAATGGTTCAATGAAAAATAATTAGTTGTATATACCACGTGTGAGTGGTTTTCTTAAATAATTAAAAAACTCCTAAATGGGTTCCCCGATAAGAAATCTAAGGGCCTCGTTGCATTTAGGATGACATTTTACCCTAGTTTTGACTTATATTTTGGTAACACTAGTCTATAGTGAGGAAAACAAAAAATTTAATAACGGTAAATAAAATAAATAAATAAAATTATTTTATTTTTCAATTCCTTATAACTCATGAACTGTGACTCAGATTGAAAATCAGAGATTATGGTTTATTTTGTATTGGATTGTTTTCCTTAGGCAGAGCTTAATATTGGATTGCACTGGTCAACTATGGAAATTATTTTTTTTGGATGTAACTGTAATTAAAACATTAAATAAAATTTATTTTATTTTCAAATCATATAAATCATAAAAGGTAACTCAGATTGGAAATATTAGTGTATCTTTGAGATCATTATGGAGTTGTTTTTTAGGTGGGGCCAAACCTCAACCAACACAGGTCGAGCGTAAAAGTGAATTTTTATAAATTTTAAAGAAAAATATAATAAACATAAAAATTAATATTTTATTCATTTTTTTTTTATAAAAAACATCAAGCCGACTATTTCATTTATTAAATAAAATAGCATAATAATATGGAGACTCAGCGTAAGGGAAATACTGAAACATGTTTCCTCCATTTGTTGGATTAACGGAGATACGTCCTCATTAGAGGATCTTTTAGTTTTTTCTGAAGCATGGAAGGGATTCTATGAGAGAATGATGAATAGGGATGAATTTTTAATCACCAATGACAATGAAAATCCCCATCTTCTTCAATTTTTATCTCCAATAATGACAGATTGTGGACTGAGGATCGACGAAAACTAGAAATGCATCTCCATAATTCCCTCGTGATCGATCCAATCCTCACAGTAGGGGTTATTATTTAAATATGTTATTTCACCATTCATGAATTTAAATGAAGAACATAGATCAACCAATAAATAGGTTGACCCACAGTTCGATCATTCTAGGGGGAGGCTTTGACTTATAGGTTTTAATTTTTGGGAACATTAATCTTCTTAAATTCATTTCCTTGATCATTATAATGGGAGAAGATCAAGGCCATAATAAACAATTGATGATGATTGTTCTTTTTCTTTCTTTCTCATTTGTTTTCCCCCAAAAAAATTCTTCACGTTCTTTGTGGAATAATTAGTAGTTTAATGTTGTATGCACTTTTCATGGTTCAATGATACCAAATCAAAGATCCATCCTCGTGATGATCTAGTGTGGGAGAATCAATGACAAAAAATAATGGATCAAAGCCACAAGGGAGATAACTCTATTTGAGTATTTTCCATATATGTAGATACTAATTTTGAATTGAACCCACATTGGTGATGATGGAGACAAGAGGATTACAGAACATCTTTCGGATCGAAGATCGGAGCAGTAGTGTGCGTCTGGTGGCCCGCAGAATGGGCCACTAGGGAGCCATTATCGTCGACCGGTGATGGGGGAGGGATGTCGAGGCAACCACTTATTGATATGTCGGAATCCTACCACCCACGGTGGAGGTTGTAGGATCCCACAGATGCTTGCTATTGAGCGGTGATAGGGGTCATTACCAAGGCTAGCCACATGGGAGCGGGCCGGTGACACGACAGATGCCGCGTCAAACTAGTGGAATAAGGTTAGCAGACCGTGTGCTAGTTCAGCGAATGACCAAGCTGACTGCATGAAATGGATGAGAACCTGCCACTACAGCTATGAGTGGGAGGCGAGACATAGTGATGGATATATTCGGTTGACCAAACATGCCCCCAACTTGCAGTCTGGGTTAGTTGGGACACTCTAAATGGCCGGGGAGGCTGGTTCTGACTGGGTCGGACCGGACCCAAACCCAACCATCCCCTTTACAATAAAAAGACTCATAACTTCCTAACAGTATGTCTTAATGATGGGATGTTTGCGGAAATTCCACCCTCATGATGAATCAATCCTTTTTATTTACTCTAGGTGTGTTTTAGAGGATGTTAAGATATGGTTGATGTATTGAGGAGTAGATTTTCTCAGAATCAACTGTTCTATGAGAAGAAATCTTGAGGCTGAATATGATAAGAAGACAATGATGGGAAGGTCTAGGTTACCAAGTAGGCCTATGTGATGAGAATGTGTAGGTGACCAAGTAGGAATATGTGACGAGCGGGTCTAGGTTACCCTGTAGGCATAAGTGACAATCATGTATAGGTGGCCCAGTAGGCCTAAGTGAGGAGAGGGTCTGGTGACCCAACATACCTGTGTGATGATCTGGTCAAAGTTACCCAGCGGGCATAATTGACTCATTAGGGATGCGTTCCTGATCAGTAAAAGGTGTTTAGTGTTTACGAATAATATTCTTTCTTTTCATACATTATGTTATACCTATGTGAGATGAATCTAGTGAATCTATTAACTGTAATTCTTAGAGTCTACATATTGTGTACCTCTTTGGTAGTATACTTTGTGTATTTATTTGTGGTATACGTTTGTGGTATGGGATCCCTAATGAAATTTGTTTTACTCTCCCTATACAAGATTTGTATCCATGTGTCGTGTCTTGTGCATATGATATATTCTTTGACAATGTCTTTGATAGACTGGGGACATTTGGTTCTTAGAGTGACCTGAATGAAGAGATTCTCCTCTGCGGCATAAATAATTTGTTTATGTACCTACTATTTAGGTAGGGTTTTCTGCCAATGAGTTTTGTGGAATTGTTCTTATATTTTTTTGTTCTAGTTAGACTTGTATTATGTACCCATTTACCATATGTTTTCTAGAGTTTTACCTTGTGTCTTTACTTAGTGTATTAATCTTCTAGATTCTTTTTCTTGGAGTTTTTTGAATGTGTAAAGATATACTGAAAAATTCCTCCCATTTATTTGTGATATGCCTAGTCGGTGCTAGTCACTAGCACCTGAACTATGGGAGGCAGGCATGGGTTAGTCATGACATGGGCCCCGGGGGACAGATCATGAAAATTATTGTGTCCAAGGTTTATAACCACTCCCCAGTAATGGTTTGTGGAAAGAACCTCCCCAAAAATCCTGGAAAACCACCTTTAGCAGAGTTCTATTTTATATTGGGCATTGATTGGAAATATTTATACAAAGAAAACATTTGTTTTTGGGAAAGGGATATCACTATTCTTATGCCAAAAAATCCTCTATTTCAATACAAGTGTAAGGAGGAAGATGAATCTCTTTTAAAATCCTTATATCATGTATGTATATTACTACCTTATGAGAAATCATGTCTCACTAAAATTATTGAGGCAAAGGTTATGATACTTCTATAAGATATTACCATTGTGAGGGTGTACACTGATGTATTCCCTAAATAATTACATGGTATTCCTCCTGATCAAGAGGTTGAGTTCTCAATTTATCTCATTTATGGATCCCAAAAAATATAATAAAATCCTTATAAAATGGATACCGTAGAGCTTGATGAGATAAAGAAGCCTTTCTAAGAGAAGTGGGAGAAGATTTTTATACACACAAGGGCTTCACTATGGTGTGCACCAATACTTTTCATAAAAAAGGAGAGTTGTTCAATGTTCCATAACATTTATTATCGTGAGATCATTAAAATCAATATAATGATCATGTATACCCATCTATATATTGATGAATTGTTCAATCAGCTATGTTGGTCCAATTATTTTCTAAGGTAGACCTTTGTTCAGGATGTCAATAATTAATTTTTTTGAAGGAATATATTTCCATGATTACCTTTTGAATGATGTATGGACATTATGAGTTCATAGTGATTCCAAATAGACCCACATACTCTTATTATTATTTTTTCACAATAATTCAGATGATTTATATTCATTATAACAAATATTGATCTAATGATTATAGTAATGTGAATCCCCTACTCTCCTCCACTATAAATACCACCACTCTTTAACTCTACTCTTCACTCCCTTCATTCCTTGAGCCTTTCATAATTTCTACTAAAATATCTCACTAGTCTCCTCTCCAAATTATACTATTCTTTGGTATCTCCAAAATATCTAATCCTCTCCCATATAGACTTTTTAAGGATTTTATTTTCGAGAGGTAAGTTTGTCTTTCCATTTATTTTATTTTTTTTAAATTTCATTTCCTTCTTTTTCATTACCCAACTACATTCATAAAAATTTTATGATAAATATATTACCATACATGTACTGGAATGTTGTTATGGTAATTGTAACGCCCTGGCCCCAGTTACCCAGAGTCGGTGCATTATTACATAACATTGGCATGATCACAAGAAAGATCAAATCTCGAAAGACCGATTGGTTTAGTAGCCTTGGAAACACTATATATATTGTTAAGTCGTTCATTACATCATAAAAATGAAAACTACAACAACATCTTTTCTTCATAGACCACACTCATATCCGCACATATTATCCCTGCAGGTCATTCATAAATAACTTCTTCACATCCTGGGAAAAATAAAACATTGAAAGGGGTGAGCTCAAATGCCCAGTAAGGATAACAATATAGCGGAAACTTTCATAAATAAGAATAAACATTTAAGGTAATGTATAACTAAAAAAAGCCTTTTAAACTTGAACTTAAACATAGTATGGTAAAAATAAAATGAAATAATGCCATTTACTTATTCACATGGATATTCTACTAATCGAATAATCACATGCATTATCAATAACCACTTTCATAATGATCGAATAAATAATGCTAGACTATCATAACCACATAGCAAGGCCTTGTGCCACGAATACAAATAAGATTTTTCCAAGGCCCTCTGCCAAGACACTAGTTTGTCTCATGAGAACTAACGATGCATCGAGGAGATATAGTGGGCTCCACCAGTCACTTACTAAGTCCAATGCATTCCCATATGAAAGGGATTAAATATAACATAAACATTCGTATTAAAACTAGCATACGAAATGTCAAGACTTTCTCCATAAACCACGAATGGTATAAAAATAACACATCCACAGTAAAACATATCACAAAACCTTCAATACAATACAAAAGTTTTGAATCATAATAAATCAACATCAAATAAGCTTAAAATCCATCAAAGGATGTTGACATAGATGAAATCATAACAATTTGAGAGAAATATCTCTTTTCTCGAAATCATTGAAATGTCACACATTTATAAATGAAGTAATTTAAAAGAGATTTTTGAATCAAAGTGTCCCATACCAATTTGAAACATTTGAAAAGAAATATCATTTCAAAACATTAATTTCCATATAAATAAATCCTGAAAATCATTTTGAAAACATGGACATTAATTAAAAAGATTTAGGAAGATAAATCTTTAAAACGTTTAAAATAATGTTCTTGATATAGAGTACCTTTGACAAATTCTTAAAATATTCATTTTGAAATCATTTAAAATTCACATAATTATAAAATAAAACATTTAATTTTAAAATATTCTTATAATCTTGTAAGGGAAGCTTTGACGATTTTATAACGGCGATAAATAGCCACTCCCGTCGTATAAGTTAAAAAAAGACATTCTTACCTTAAATTTGTCGAAAAGGTTAAAAGTGCCTTGTTTGGAAAACGACGGAAAGATTCCTTTCAAAACACATAAGGGTATAAATGAGATTAACACATTGTCTAGTAAATAGTAAAAATGATTTTAAATACATTTCTAATGAACATGGAAGTGGATGATAAAGATATCCCAGTAGATAATTACGTATGAACAACCTCAGATAATGAAGAGATTGAAAAATAAACCGTTACCTTGTACATTTCCATGGTTGAGGGTAGGTTAACCTCCTGTATAATGGTGAAATAATTGTTATTAAATTATACAAGAACCATATACATTAATATGATATCATATATTATCTGTTAACATTGATCTGTTAATAATATCTTAGTATTATCGTTGTTTTGGGTGTTAACTTACTCGTTTTCTTTTATAAGTTTTGTTACGTAAGTCGTGTTTGTCATGAATATGTTGTATCTTAATCATATCCAGAATGATATCAAGTCCTTAAAATTATTTTTAAATCATAAAATGATCATTATAACTGAATGGATACGACGGAGAATGAATATCATCACGTTCGTGGAGACGGTAGTCCGTACGTACGCACGAGCAACAATATCATTATTTTTATATTAAAATAATATGTAATTGGATGGTATATAATATATACAGAATCATTATCATGTTATATTTATTATTTACATGAATTAAACAACATTATTATTCCCATCCAAATAATAATTTATTGAATAACAATTACACCACGACGTGGAGATGGTAAGCCGTACGTACGCACGTATGGTGACATGTTATTCAAAGAATGGATAGAATACTGAAATATGGTGGTAAAATATTTTTAATAATATCAAAGTATATATAATATAATGGAGTTATTATTTTATAATGGTAATAACAAAGAAAGAAGAAGTGGAAGAAGAAAGGAACTTGAAAAAGGGTGGTGAAATCATTACCTCTTCTTCGGGTTATTCCTTTTGATTTTATCAAAAGAGCTCCTTCAGTTGGCTTTATAACTAAAGGAAGGCCTCTAGGATTAAGTGAGGGACGTTGAGAGAGTATTTGGGCAGAGTTTGTCCGAACCAAAAGGCTTTGAAGGTGTGCATTAATGAGAAGTAGGACTTCCCTTTTATAAGAGGGGTGAGAGGCACCTTTGGAAAAGCTAGAAATATAATTTTATAATAAATTCATATTCGGTTTCTAATGGCTCCAAAGTGTATTATTTAAAGTATAAGGTGGGGATGGGTCTAAAACACTCAACCAATATATTTTAGATAGGTTTGGGTCATTATATTAACCTTATCTTTAAGTATTAACTCTTAGTTAATTAGTTTCACTTTTACAATGTATCTGTGTATCTTTATATTATATGGTTAATAAACAAACTATATACATCCAAGAGACCCCCAAGTGGTCCATTAATGATTAAAATATCATGATATAAGTCATTTGGCCGAACCATTGATTTTTAGGAATTTAATATCAATTAATAATATAATATTTTTTTTTAAAACTCTTTTTTGTCAATTTTGACACTATTCAACAAGTGATTTTTGTAAAAATCATAACATAATGATTACATAGAAAAAAGTTAATTAAGAAAATCATAACAAGTCATAATAACCTAAAAAATTAATTTAATTCATAAAAAGTCTCAAATTATATTTATTTTTTTATTTATAATATCAATTATTTTAATTATGGTAATTACTACATCATCATTGTGTCATAAATAAATTATATTATATAAAGTCTAAAATTATAAATAAAATAAAATTATGTGGGAAGTAAATTTATATTTATAATGAATATTTACAATCGAATTTATATTATGTATAACCATATATTAAAAATGTTTTATTAAATAAACATTGAATTTAACTGTTTTAACTCTTCTTTGAATTAAATAATAATAAATGTCCTAATCTAATCCAAGTGGACCTAAATGATAATATATTATTCCTAAGGTTGTTTTTGGTCGCGATACACTTGTACAATAGAATTAGGACATGTTTTTGGGTAATATTAATTTCATTTTTACCCATAATTACGATTTTTACTTTTAACCATGGTAAATAAAAGTAAAAAGTTACTAATCATCACAAATTATTTTCATCTCATTGAACCACATCTTACTCCTTGATATTAACCGTGTCTCTCGGATTTTTGAAATTTCAATCACATGAGCGGTAAAATTACGTTTTATGAAAAATTCAGTTTTTTAACTACCACTTAGTAGTTTTACTATTCATAAAAAATTGAAGTTTTTCAGAACAATGACAAAATCTTACCCTAAGCTAGAATTGATATTCCGAATTCAAAAATCATGTTTATTTTACAAAATTCTAAACATATAAGTCTCATTAATTAATTTTATATATAATTCCCGCTGTTACAAAAAATAGCGTGTTTTTAACAAACAATATATATCAAAAGATTGACAATTGTTTATGTCCAATTTCAAAGTAAAATTAATTTTAATGAACACCATTGGATAAAATGGTAAAAATATATTCTAATTATAATTTAAAACCACTCAATATTATAATTTATAAAACATCTTTTTTAATTTATCACTATAAATTATATTGATTAAAAAAATTGTTTTTAAGTATTTTTCACTATTCATAAAAATTGGAAGTTCTCAGAAAAATACAAAAAATTCAACTTAGGATAATTTTGATATTCCGAATCCAAAAATGAAGTCTATTTTGAATGATAAAATTTATAAAATTTCAAAAAGTTTGTATTACTATTCATAACGGCTACTTTGATTGGTCGTGGTGTGTGTTAGAACTCGAAGTTGCGTACAACACACGTCATTGTATTATTCAAATGAAAGTGTACCATGGAATCATGGGATGAATCACTGTAAATTTTTGATGTCCCCATTCTAAAAAGTAAATTTATTTAGTCAAATTGATTATATATATGTTTAAAATATTGGATTTAAAAAGGGTTCACTATTAAAAGTTGGTAAAAGTGCAATACTGAAAATGAATCTGTTCTTACATTATGTCTATGAAACTCATAATATGGATTGTAAAATTATAAGGATTATATAAAGTTTAAAATTTAGTTAATATTATTCATAACTTCTTTTAAATAGCTTTTTTGGTAAGTCATGGTGCGCTTGAACTCGGTGTTGCGTGTAGTGCATGTTATTGAATTATTTTTAATAAATAACACACTATGAAATCTTGGGGTGTTACATTCTCCCCTCCTTCAATAAATTACATCCTCGCAATTTGAAAAATTTATTCGGAAATAAAAGGTTGAATATAGAAAATATCTTTGTGGGAAAACCAAATCGGAAATTGGGTTAATAAAATTTAGTCTTAATAAGAGGAAAATAGAAATGAAAGGGTCACCACCAAATTATTATTTCTATTCGAAGAACATTGGTGGAAATTAGAGAAATATAATTGGAGAAAAAATGTAAATATTTATAGGTAGTGATTGAGGTCATCAATCAAAAACAAGTGTAAAATTGAGGGCCTTAAATTCATCAATATATGATGATTTAAAATAACATCGGTTCAACAAAACATATGGTATTAGGATAACATATTTTTTTGTTTTAAGATCCCTTCACTGAAGTATAAGAATTAATTTCTTCATTGAATAAGTGATGAAGAAAAATATATACTTGACAAGTAAAGTCTCATCCTTTAAATAAGTTCTACCACAAACTCATATTTCACTCTAAAAGATAATAGAACTTAAAAATAATATTCTGTTTATCCTATTCGTATATGGTTAAAAAATGAATTTATTATTCATCTACAAGAACCATTAAAAAACGACATTATTCAATCCAGGACATCATGTGGTTCAGTGGTAGGTGATACACCCTTGTCTCCCTTCGCTAGTGGGTTCATGTCTCGCAGCCTTGCCGGACGCGACGGGTTACCGCCCGTCCTCCGGGTTGTCCTTTAATGGAAATCCAAAATAATACAAACTAGAACTATCCAAAATACTTCAGTCCAAAATTTATAAGGAAGGTAAACACAATGAAGATCCTTTTTTCCATGTAATAACATGTGAACATCGTCATCATTTATTCTTTTAAAACACTACAACATCCTGAATTACCATAAAACCTTATTGATTACATTCACGATCCTTTATTCCTTAAAGAATAATAGATATACTCCTTCAATCCAAAAATGTTGTAAACCCCAACAATGATGGAATATACAAATCATTAATCAGTTTTAAGGTAGTCAAGAATATCCAATATAATTTATCCAAATCAGTCATGTATTATTCTAAAATAACTACCTTGGTATCAGAACCATATTATGGTTTATCTTTCTCTCAACTATATATTTTCCAAAATGTTAACCTGCTATGGAGTCACTTTTAATTGTTCCACACAATCTCATGTCCTTAATGAAATAGTACTTCAGTACAATCCTTATATACTCCATAATAATTATAACAAGTACATTGTTGATACAACACTCAAATGACATAATCAACATAAGAACTCTAATAATTCCTCTTTATATGTGGTAGTATCATAACATGATTATTATCCAATAGCATCATTTGCGACATAGTCTGATGACCAGGACATAGGTTCACGTAGTGTCCCAACTCCTTGCAAATGAAGCATTGTACATTTGAAACCATTTTCTTACCCTTGCAGTCACGTACATTGTGCCCTCTTCCTCCACACTTATAACAAACTCCAAATCCTTTCAGGCAAGTTCGAGGGTGTTTATTTCCACAGTTATCACATATGGGAAAATTCTTCTTTTCCCTCTTCACTTTATCCATCTTTCTCTCTTCCATCCTTTTCTTCTCTTGCATCCCTTCAAAGCCACAGGACTCAGTAAAATCTTTACTTATCTTATCAAAATATGATATTAGTTCTTCATATGATGATAATACATGGGACACTATTTCTCATATAAATTTTGTCTTAAGACCATCAAAGATATGATCCTTATTTCTCTTTGGAACATGTGCATTGCTGGAGTTCTCATTCCATTTATTGGGCGCCATTTCTAAAAAATGTCATACACTAGATTAGTTTATGAATAACAATACCTAATCCCAAACATGTAAAACACAAAACATAAATTAAATAGTTTATGGATATAATCCATAATCATCAAAATGTCTCATTTTAGGAATTTTATACTCATAAACCCTTTATAATTATTTGTAAAGAAAATGAGAATTATCCTAAGCATATCCCCCAGGAGTGTCGTAACCAAGAGTGTAGCAAGTCCCATTTTGATGCACCAATTCCCGTTCGAGTCTATCTCAAAGTGGTATTTTCGGGTTTTACACCTAGGTACACCTGTGCCAGAGCCGCATTTACCTGCTCGTATCCAAACAGAGATGTATTGCTTGTAAAACTCACAAAATCTCTACAATACCAAAATTCTAGTAAGTTCTTCTATACTAATCCTCAATGTCCATCTGAGGTATATGTTCTCTAATCATAGTTTATCTAAATATAGCATCCAAGGTTTGTACTAAACTTCCTCTGATACCAACTGAAACGCCCCGACCCTAGTTACCCAGAGTCGGTGCATTATTACATAACATTTACATGATCACAAGAAAGATCAAATCTCGAAAAACCTATTGGTTTAGTAGCCTTTGAAATAATAGATATATTCATAAGTCTTACATTACATCATAAAAATGAAAACAACAACAACATCTTTTTTTCATAGTCCACACTCATATCCCCACATAATATCCCTGAAGGTCATTCATAAATAACTTTTTCACATCCTGGGAAAAAACATTGAAAGGGGTGAGCTCAAATGCCCAGTAAGGATAAAAATATAGCGGAAACTTTCATAAATAAGAAAAAACATTTAAGGCAATGTATAACTAAAACAAAATCCTTTTAAACTTGAACTTAAACATAGTATGGAAAAAATAAAATGAAATAATTCCATTTACTTATTCACATGGATATTCTACTAATCGAATAATCACATGCAATATCAATAACCACATTCATAATGATGGAATTCATAATTTCAGACTATCATAACCAAATAGCCAAGCCCTCATGCCAAGACTACAAATAACATTTTGCCAAGGCCTTGTGCCAAGACACTAGTTTGTCTCATGAAACCTACCGATGCATCAAGGAGCTATAGAGGGCTCCGCCCATCACTTACTAAGTCCAATTCATTCCCATATTAAAAGGTTTAAACATAACATAAACATTCGTATTAAAACTAGCATACGAAATGTCAATAATTTCCCCATAAACCATGAATTGTATAAAGATAACAAATCCATAGTAAAACATATCACAAAACCTTCAATAAAATACAAAAGTTTTGTATCATAATAAATTAACTTAAAATTAGTTTAAAATCCATCAAACGATGTTGACATAGATGAAATCAAAACAATTTGAGAGAAATATCTCTTTTCTCGAAATCATTGAAAAGTCACACATTTATAAAGGAAGTAATTTAAAATTGATTTTTGAATCAAAATGTCCCATACCACTTTGAAAATTTTGAAATGAAATATCATTTCAAAACATTCATGGCCATATAAATAAATCCTTAAAATCATTTTGAAACCATGGACATTCATAAAATATATTTAGAAAGATAAATCTTTTAAACATTTAAAGTTATGATCTTGATAAAGAGTACCTTTCAAAAATTCATAAAATATTCATTTTGAAATCATTTAAAAGTCACATAATTATAAAATATATCATTTACTTTGAAAATATTCTTATGAGCTTCTAATGGAAGCTTTGACGGTTTTATAACGGCCATAAATAGCCGCACCCGCCGTATAAGTTAAAAAAAGACATTCTTACCTTAAATTTGTCGAAAAGGATAAAAGTGCCTTGTTTGGAAAACAACGGAATGATTCCTTTAAAAACACATAAGAGTATAAATGACATTAACCGATTTTATATTAAATAGTTAAAATGTTTTTAAATACATTTCTATGGAACATGGATGTGGATGATAAAAAGATCCCATTAGATAATTACGTATGAACAGCCTAAGATAATGAAGAGATTGCAAAATAACCCCTTACCATGTACTTTTCCTTGGTTGGGGGTAGGTTAACATCCTGTATAATGGTGAAAGAATTGTTATTAAATTATACAATAATCATATACATTAATATGATATCATATATGATCTTTTATCATTGATTTGTTAATAATATCTTATTATTATCGTTGTTTCGGGTTTTAACTTACTCATTTTCATTTATATGTTTTGTTATGTAAGTCATGTTTTTCATGAATAGGTTGTATATTAATCATATCCATAATGATATCAAGTCCTTAAACATTATTTTTAAATCATAAAAGTATAATTATACTTTAATGGATCAGGTGGAGAATGAATCTCATCACGTTTGTGGAGACGGTAGTCCGTACGTACTCATGAGCGACAATATCATTATTTTGATATTAAAATAATATATAATTGGATTGTATATCATATATACAGAATAATTATCATGTTATATTTATTATTTACATGAATTACACATCATTATTATACCCATCCAAATAATAATTTATTGAATAACAATTACACAATGACGTGGAGACGGTAAGTCATACGTACGCACGTATGGCGACATATTATTCAAAGAATTGATAGAATACTGAAATATGGTTGTAAAATGTTTATAATAACATCAATGTATATATAATTTACTGGAGTTATTATTTTATAATGGTAATAACAAAGAAAGAGGAAGTAGAATAAGAAAGGAACTTTAAAAAGGGTGGTGAAATCATTACCTCTTCTTCAGGTTCTTCCTTTTGATTAGATAAAAAGGGCTCCATAAGTTGGCTTTCTGACTAAAGGAATGCCTCTAGGATGAAGTGAGATAATTTTAGAGAGTATTCAGGCATATTTTGGCCAAACCAAAAGGCATTTATGGTGGGAATTAATGAGAATTAAGAATGCCCTTTTATAAGAGGGGTGAGGGGCACCTTTGGAAAAGCTAGAAATATTATTTTATAATAAATTAATATTCGGTTTCTAATGGCTCCAAAGTGTATTATTTAAAGGTTAATATGGGGATGGTCCGAAAAACACTCAACCAATAGAATTTATATAGGTTTGGGTCATTATATTATCCTTATCTTAATTGTTAACTCTTAGTTAATTAGGTTCACTTTTACAATGTCTCTTTGTATTTTTTATTATATGGAAATAAACATAATATATACATCCAAGAGACCCCCAAGTGGTCCATTAATAATACACCTATCATGATATAAGTCTCGTGGCCGAACCTTAGATTTTTAGGAATTTAATATCACTTAATAATATAATATTTGTTTTAAAAACTCTTTTATGTCAATTTTGACACTATTCAATAATTGATTTTTTAAAAACTCATAATAGAATTATTACTTAGAAAAAGGTTAATTAGGTCAATCCAAACATGTCATATTAACCTATAATGTTACTGTAATTTATAAAAAGTCTCAAATTATATTTATTTGTGTATTTATAATATCATTTATTTTAATTATTGTAATTACTGCATCATCATTGTGTAATAAATAAATTAAATTATTTAATGTCTTAAAATTATAAATAAAATATAATTATGTAGAAAATAATTTTATATTGCTAATTATTATTTACAATCTAATTTACATTATGAATAACCTTATAATAAAAATATTTTAGTAAATAAACATTGATTTTAACTCTTTTAACTCTTCTTTGAATTAAATAATAATAAATGTCCTAATCTAATCCAAATGAACCTAAATGATAATATTTTATTCTCAAGGTTTTTTCTGGTCGAGATACACTTGTCCAATAGAATTAGGACATGTGTTAGGGTAATATTAATATCTTTTTTACCCTTAATTACCCTATTTACTTTTAACTGTGGTAACTAAAAGTAAAAAGTTATTATTAACCAAAAATTATTTTCATCTCATTGAACCAAATTTTAATCCTTGATATTAACCTTGTCTCTCAAATTTTAGAAATTTCAATCACAGAAGAGGTAAAATTATGTTTTATTAAAAATTCATTTTTTTAACTACCACTTAGTAGTTTCACTATTCATCAAAAAATGAAGTTTTTCAGAACAATTCCAAAATTTCACCCTAATAAATAATTGATATTCCAAATTCAAAAATGATGTATATTTTAAAAAATTCCAAACATATAAGTTGCATTAATTAATTTTATAATTAATTCCCGCTGTTTCAACAAATAGCGCGTTTTTAAGAAACAATATATATCAAAAGATTGACAATTGTTTATATCCAATTTCAAATTGAAAATAATTCTAATGAAAACCATTTGATAAAATGGTAAAAATATATTCTAATTATAATTTAAAACCACTCAATAGTGTAATTTATTACTATAAATTATTTTGATTAAAAAAGTTGTTTTTAAGTATTTTTCACTATTCATAAAAATTGGATGTTCTCAGAAAAATACCAAAAATTCAACTTTGAATAATTTCGATATTCCAATTCAAAAAATGAAGCACATTTTGAAAAATAAAATTTATAAAATTTCAAAACGTTGGTATTACAATTCATAACGGCTACTTTGATTGGTCATGGTGTGTGTTAGAACTCGAAGTTGCGTACAACACATTCTACTGTATTATTCAAAGGAAAGCGTACCATGGAATCATAGGATGTTTCATTGTAAATTTTTTACATCCCCATTCTAAAAAGTAAATTTATTAAGTCAAATTAAATATATAAAAGTTTAAAATATTGGAATTAAAAAGTGATCACTATTAAAAGGTGGTAAAAGTGCAATACTGAAAATGAATTTGTTCTTAAATTATGTTTAAGAAACTCATAATATGGATTTTAAAATTATAAGGATTATATAATGTATAAATTTAGTTAATACTATTCATAACCTCTTTTGAACGGCTTTTTTGGTATGTCATGGTGCGCTTGAACTCGGTGTTGCGTATAGTTCAAGTTATTGAATTATTTTAAAGAAATAACAGACTATGAAATCTTTGGGTGTTACAGTAATGGATTAATTTATCATCATCTCTCATATCCCATATTTTTATACTAGAAATGAAAACACAATCTAAGATGTGTTAATTTAACACATTCAAGAACTACGGGTTCTCAATTTCTATTATAGTCTTCAATTATTGTAATGGAGCCATTTTTATTGTACCAAAAGAATAGAATACTTGTATTATGTCTAATGTAATGTTCTTTAATCATTTGTATTCATGATATTAATTTATAGAGAAAAATGTGTTTGATGTGATCAAAATACTTTGATTTAACGAAAAAAGTTATCATTAATGATTTATGTAATGATTTATCTTCACACCAAACAAAAAAATTTATTTTATTACAATTAAATCTTATGTATATTCACTAATAACATAAATCATCAATTCTAAACAACCATTATCATAATAATTTTTTATCTTAACATGAATATTAGTAAACCAATCATGATACCCCAGGAAAAAATGCTCCCAAACAATGAAATTGAACCTCTTAACCCAACAAAAAAGTTTAGGAATGAACATAATAAAGCTATATTAAATAAATTTCATGTAGACGGGGTTTGGGAAATATTAATTAATTAATGTAATTTTCTTATCCCAAACATTATGATCAGGTGAATAACGCCATTAGACTTATGGAAAAGGACTCTTCCTGAACCTTCAATATTCATTCAGGTTGTTCTATCATTCTTTTTACCCAAATGAAGTTATCAATTGTTTTTATTAGAAAATTCTAAATGATTTTTATATTAACCAAACTCATGTAATAAGTTCCATTAAACATTCACTTTAGAGGATATACATGTTTTTAAGTGGTTCCATATTCAATATTTCCTGATAAGCAAACATGTTTAATGGAACATCGTGAATTCTTACCAAATTTAAAGCGCACTATATAATATATTTTAATCCATAATTTTTTTTGAAAAACATTTTATTATGAAATCCTTATTTGTTAACTTCTAGTTTTATATAAAATATTATTACCTTTTTTATTTAAAATTTTCATTATTATTTTCCTTAAAACTGCGCTAATGTGTTTTATTGAAAAAGTTTTGTAAATACTCATCATACATGTTGTCAGTTATATTTAACATAACATACCATGATATATTCTTATTTTTCATTATTAATTTCCATGTATGTTTTAGATCTGTTCTTTAATGGACACTTGTATGATACGCCCATTCATAATGTTTAATGACATGATTATGATACACATTTCCTTCCATGGGTACCCTTATGTTTATGTACGATTTTTTATGTATGATTATTTATGTGGAATGTATATTCATTAACATGTTGTGATGGGTGTTCCCAGATAGAGCACCAATTCATTGGGTAATGATGAGTCTCATGTGACGTTATGTGAAACAGTCTTTGCAGTTAGACTTGATTCATTCAACCAAGTGCAACAGTCTTAGTGGTTAACCATGATTGATGATCCTCTATGTGCAATGTGCACTGACTCATGCTGATGTAATGTTTTAAATTTCTAAAAAATTAATATGAATCCATGTTTATATGATTCCATGTCTATATGTTATGATTTCACATGTCCCAGTACTTTTTATATCATTATACCAAGCTTTATAACCCACGTGTTAAATCATTTTTATTTGGATTATTCCCATACTATGATTTTATCTCATCCCATTGTTTATGATATCCTCAGGTTATCCTATTATTATGTTTGGCACAATTGATTTTAGAGGAAATTTATGATATCCAAATAAATAAATGTTTTATTTAGTCCCATGTCTTATGTTTTATGTACTTAGTCTTCCATGACTGTAGAAATTACAATCCTTGGATTATACTATGATGCGTTATTATGTGTAAAATAATGTAATAACTTGTGTAAAATTATAGGGTTTCTATATTTAACATTTTCGAAGGTTTTATTTAAATAATGGTAGATAAAATGCTAGATAGATTTATAAATATATATATCTCCTGAGTGTGACTCTAACAAATTATTCTTCGATCATAAAGAAGATTATATAACAATAAGATGTAATTGTAGTGTAAAAAACATATTTGAGTTAATTAGATAGATCAAAACATGTATATCTCCAATGTGTATCTCTGAAGGCAATTTATGAATTTTTGTGCTTTAAATATATCTTTTCCTTATATATATATATATATCTTATATCAATTTTATGTTGCTGAGAGTATCGATATTTATAATGTAGGTTGAGATGTTGTAGGTCAAACCATATATATAATTATCACACAATAAATAATGAGTATTTTAATTCGAAATCATGCAAGAGAGTCATAAATCTCATAAAAATAAAAACGATTTAATCCATTGAATATGATTCTTTAAAAGAATCATAAAGAGTCTTTGAATTGGTCATCAAATAGATTTATGATGATATTTAATTCCTTAAAGGACATTTCATAAATCACAGACAATATCGTATATTTAAAACACTTTTGTTGAATAGTTATTCATAGGGTTCCATCATGTGATTAAAACTCCAAAAGAATGTTTGAAAACATGTGATTTATCTAAAAATGTGGGTTTATGTACAATCAAATTTTTCATAAAATGGGGGGTTTCTTTTAAAACATAGGGTTTATGATATATACATTTCACAATATATAGGGTATATGATCTGTACATGTTGTTTCAAATGTTTCTAGCTGAACCATTCATTACTCTTACAAATGTAGTGAATGAACATTTTTTCAAAAATACATTTAAAAATATCCATAATACTTCAACAAAAAATTTCCAAGATCATTGACTGTAATATATTTCTAGAATAAATATTATGATGAATATTATTTTCAAGAAATTATTTTAAAATAAAATTCATTAGTAACATAAATGTGGGCATTTGTGAGAATCAAATCCAAAATACAAATTAATGAAATTTTTTTATCAACACAAGATAAAAAAAGGGTTTTATTAATGGTGTTAGGTGACAATGGTGAAGAAATAATAGTTGGTGGATATCAATGGTGGATGTAGAAGTCCTCAGATAAAAGTGGGAAAATACCTAAAGTGTGGACCAATTGAGCATTTAGAGAAGTGGACCCCACATGGTTGGGCTGCCTGATTGGGAAGGAAGAGTGGGTATAAAATCACTATCGGTATGAGGCACCACACATATTAGTTCATAGTAATGATAGCGATGAATCCATGTAGGGTTAGGGTTTTAGGATGTCTAACATGCTAGGGAGGGTCTTTTTAGTTGGTTTCAAGTCTTTTAGACCATTAGGGTTATGTATATATGACATGTGCCTACTGGACCTATGGGTTATATTAGGGTTCCCCCTCAACCCTATTATAAATGGGATTATCCCAAAAAAATTATAGACTTCAGGATTTTATGAATAAAGAAAACATTATTTATGAAAATCTCATATCATATAAGTGAAAAATAAATGAGATCCAAAATATAAATTCTTTATTTCAGAATCATCCATGATTTAAAATAACCAGTCACATTCATCTTTTCGATGTAGAAACTCTTAATCCATCACTTAAATGAATACCTAAAGATTTATTAATCATTTAGTCATCAATTTATAACTATTATTCATATTACAAAAAAATCAATGTATATTTTCTAGCATATACCATTTAATCATGTGAAATTATTTCTGCAACATTAATCTCTATAATATACTCATTATGATGATTATTAAACCCATCTAGGTAATCTAGAAAATTACATCTAAAATGAATACCACCGTAAGAATTTTACACCTCCTTTGTTATTCTATTATATAGACTATGAATCAGACCATCCAATAGAATTATCTTAACATAATCTTTTACCTATTTATATTGTTATTATAGTATAAGGGTATTGGAATATCATAACTAGTAAATCTATCCTAAACACTTTAATAATATTTGTCACACATAATTTATTATAAAATTATTAATTTAAAAATATATTTCTTATAAAGATATCGGAGGAATTCCATATCCATATAACTTTTTGAAGGAGGACCCAGTCAGAACATGTTATTTTTTTATCCAACCATATTTAATACCTGAGAAGATACTAATGTTACAGTAAATATATTTCATTTAAAAAAGGACTTTAAACCTTAACTGAATCCTTTTATACATATCATAAGAATCAATATTATCTTATTGAAAAATATCAATGATTGGATTATTAATAAGTGGTTTATCTGATTAATAATATTCAATTTCTTCATTATAAAAAATTATTTATTTCCTTATAAGATAGAAATATTTATTCCATTATTTATATCTATTTATATGATTGATCTCAAAGTCATATATAATATTTATGATTCTATTTTATTTAATTTCAATGATTATATAATGTGAGTATCATAATATATTTTAATTTAAACTTTAATTTTATTAAATTACATGACACAAAAATTATATAATATTTATTGGAATCTCCATTTCATATATTGGTTTTTTATCATAATATCCTTTTTACATTATAATTACATAATTAAATTTTATTTTAGGAATTAGAGTACATAATTTTAAAATCGTTTAATTTGTATATTTTTATGTTTAAATTTTTTTTATATATTTAATGAAGGATGCCATTGTGGAATTTTCCATCAGGTACCCAATAAAATTCTATCAAGTACTCAATATGAAATTTTATAAGTGATTTTATTATTTTCAATGGGTACTCAGTACTGATGGATAATCTACCTAATAGACTCAAGGTGGATACATTCAAACTAATAACCTACTACCAAATACCCAATGGACAATATAAAAGCTAAAAATTATCTATTTTCCTACCTACAACCCTATAGAAAAGGATTCCACCTAATTATCTTGAGGTTCTTACCAACCACCCAATGTCTTTTTAACAGTAACTACTTAGGGTATTCAAGAAAACTATCCACCTCAATTTCATTATTATATTTTATATAATTTTCTTCTCATGTATCAATTTTATCTCCAATATCTCTAATACATCAATGAGTGGGTGGGAGGCTATACACACCCCACTATGATGCCAAATTAAGCAGTATTTTCCAATATTAAACAAAATTGAGGTTTTTTTCATTTTATTCTTTCATTATCAATCCTCCATATATTATTTCATTATTTATTGAATTAACTATCATTATTATGATATTATATAGATTTAATTTCTTGTATAATATTTATTTAATCTATATAAACATCCCTTTTGTGGTTTACCCGGCCCTTAGGGAATTCCCAATCCCTACATGCTGGAATATAGTTCCTACGAATCAGAAAATATTACCATAGGAATGAAATATCCATATAAAGTAAAATGAACAATACAAACTTGCCCTTAGAAAATAAACGCCCACTCATTACATAAATTAAGGATACATTTTACAATAAACTACTATAATATAGAGACTAATAGAAAGAGAAATATAATAATTGACCAAAGAAAAAAAATAAAACCCACACTATAGAAAATTTTCTTTGAAATATTAAGTGTCCCACCCTTTCCCAAATCATGAACAATTTCCCATGATAAAAAGTATAATTAGAGGTAAAATTTGGATCATGTATAAAACGTAATGGTATGCACACATGTGTGTGTATGCATGGTATGAATAAAGATTGGTAGTAGGATTTCACTAAGAAGTCATTGTATTTTTTTTTCTTAATAAGTTCATAACATCTAATTTAAATAATGTTAAAATAATATTATCCTATTTCTAACCTATAAACAAAACGAAACAATTATTTTAATTAGAATAAAAAAATCTAAATTTAATTTCCATTAATTTTCTTAAAAAATAAATCTTTACAAAACCCCTTTGGAATTAATTTTTAATCCTTTCATGAAACTAAAATTAAACCCTTCATTTTTGTTGAAAATATATTTTGTAACCACATATAAAACCATTCTAATGGAACTCATCCACCGGAATTATATTTTAACAAAATGGAACCATGAGATAAAGAAAAAAAATTAAACAACAACAAAAATGTCACTATTTTTCATGAAAGAATAAAATGAGATGATGAAGAAAAATATACCCTATGTGAAACCATCAATCAAATTTTATTTCTATGGTATAAATTCTATGATTTATCTAGGTTGAAACTAGACATGGGTCATTGTTCCATAGGCCCTTATATGTATTTTAATTAGATGATCCATATGAAACCTTCCTTAGGGTCTGTTTTGGTCCAAAAAATTACAACCCCTGTGAGGGTTAGACTCTCATAGTGTATTATACATAATGCCCACATTAGTGTAGTGTAACACATATATAGAACATCAATTAATACACATGGTTCCTATAATGTCAATATAATATTTGTGAAAAATTAACCAACTAGAAAATGCATCATTATATTATAAATAATATATTCTCCCTCAACTCCAACTACCTAATAAGAAAGAACACATTTATTATAAATAATAAATCTCATGATCAATAACCTCACATTAATTAGAATGATACAAATGGATAGGTCCATCAAGTGGGTATAAATCATATCATAAATTTTATTTTATAAGTATCACACATGACTTCAGATGTAAAACAAGGATCTAGATTCCTAGGACATTTCTCATTTTCATAAACTCCACTAAAAACATCCATCAGGAATATCCTAAAATCACCCACACAATTTCCACATGGGTATTTCCGTTATTGAAAACCCCATTTCAATAAAATATGTTATTTTAACTAATGAAAAATTTATTCCTATCAAAAAATTCATGGAAATTATTTAGAATATTAATAATAATATTACATATTACCTTAATTATTTAGAAATATATTTATAAAAACCAATAACTATAAGAACGTGAAATTAAATGGTGAATATAGAAACACATTCCTCAAAATATATGGAATCCCGAAAAAACATTTTAACTTCGATGAAGAACACTCAAAAGAGTAATAAATCCTCCCACATAAGCCATAATAAAAAACATTTTCTTGAATCAAACTAAACCACTATATCCTAATGGCCATTGAATTAGGGTGACATGGAAGAATATTGAATTAATGTGAATGGAACTGAATTGGACTATGAAGGTATAGAGAGAATAATGGATTATATTTCCTTAGTAAATGATAGGCACGTTTAAGGGATGGGAAAAATATAAGGGTAGGGGAAAGAAAACTCCCTATTTTGATCGTGGAGGTTTGAAGATCATGGTTGAAGGAGAGGGATGCCAAAATTCCATATGAACCAATAGAGTTATACATTATTTTTAAAAAAAATAAAAATATGGGTAGACCAAATCGTTTGACCGTATGGTTTTCCAAACCTTATTTCTACCATCTGATAGGCACTATCACATACACACACAAAAGACATTTTAGTTTATATTATTTCCTCAAACCATTATCGAACTTTTTTGGACACCCTTATGCATAAATCCAGACACACATTCATCATAGAGACCGACATGGTTTGAAAATCCTTGTCAATAACATGAAAATATACATTATCAAGTGATAATCCCATTTTTATGGTTTTTTTATAGTAACTCGAAATTATTTGGGATAACTGTGAAACAACCAAGAAGAATACAAAATTTCAAATTTGATATCATGAATTTAAAAAAAGATATTTCATAATATAAAAATAAAAAATTGACTTCAATTATAAGGACCCTGCCATAAACATGACACAATCCAGTTAATTCATATAGATTAATCTTTTATACATTCCAAAAGATATTTTTGGTTTAGAGTTTTAGAATGTTAAAAAATAAATCATACATATCAACCCACAAGAATACATGGTGTGTACAACTAAAACATTATCCATTTCTTTTATTATACAAATGTTTTTAGTATAACCTAGAATATTATAATGAAAAGTCCTCACAACATTCATCTTGACTTATTATTTCTCTTATCCATCCTTACTAACTATGAAAATAATTTTAATATATGGGATGATCCCAAAATCCTAGTAAGGGATATAAAAATAAGGAGATTAATCATTTGTCCATGAATACTTATAAACATACGAAATCATTTTCCCAATGTAATACTTGTGAAGACAAAAAATCAAATAATTTATTTTATAATATGAGATTTCCATTAATCATAGAAAAAATAAATAGTGTATTAGGGTATCTTGGGGATTTAATAATATAATTTTGTAACCCTCATGTCTACTTTATGTGTTGTAACCCTCATGACTACCTTATAATGTAACCCTCACGGCTACCGTATGGTGAAACAATTGCAGTTACACATGGAGTTACCATATGGCCATCCTCAAAATTAGACAAAACTAATGCATTGGAGGGAAATATATGTCCCACCATTCTTCATAATAAATACCCAAGAACCATAAAATAATCATGAAACAATATTAAATTCATAAAAAAATTCATTTTGAAGTTTGTAAAACTATATGTTTAAAAGAACATTTTGTTAGAAAACTCCCTTACGAATAACATATAATTGATATAAGATTCAAATATAATGAAAGTATTATGTGTATACACTATAAATACACATAATATAACATAATATAAACCAAATTAATTACAAAAAAATGTATTATTACCAACAAATTAATTAAGTTTATGGTTAAACCAATGAATGGAAATTGGGCTATGAATTCCACTACATTGGGTTCATCATAAATAAAACATGATTAATACTCGTGTATAATGGTTAAAAATGATTTTTTTAATATGATACAAAAACATATTGATGTTTTTAACATCTCATATGTTCATTTTATAAAATCACTTCACCCATTAATTGATAATATTTGGTTATTTTCATTGTTTCAGGCGCGCTGTTTACATGATTAACATGTTCGGCTTATAAAGGATATTCATTTTGAAAGGAAGAGAAGTACCATAAGGGGTATCAAAATTTCATTAATATGCTTCCAAAATATTTAATTATTCCACAAATCATTTGGGTTATATATTAGGAAGACGAATCTTTAGAAAAATCAATAGTGATGACTGTTTCGATCATTTTGGTGATTCTTCAGTAAGAGTAAACTAGTTTTATAATATTGATTAATATTATGTATATAAGTTAAAATTTGAAACAAAATGAGGATATATAATAATATTTTTATAATTTTAATCCATTAAAATGGATTTTAAATAGTTTTTTATGGATGTAAAGGGAATTGAAAACACATTTTCCACAATTTGGTTAAATTTTCATATCACAGATGATGTATTTATTTTTAGAATAAGAGGAAGAGGAGAGTGATCATGATGATGGATTTTTCCGTAAACATGATAAAAAATAAAATATCTAAGATTATGTATATTTCATTCTTCTTGTATGTGGGAAGGGGAATAGAGGATAAGAAAGGAAAAGGGAATGGAAATGAAAACACAAGAAAATGAAAGAGGATTGTCACATCTTGATCTTTTATCCTTGAGATACACAATAAGGCCATTAGTTTTGGTCTTTTGGTGAGACAAGAAGGACTTTGACGTAGAGAAGATCCTTGGGAAGGGTATTGAGAATAATTTATTCAATTATTGAAACATGAGAGGTGATATAGGAAGAGGGTGTTAGGGTGGAATTTACGGTGGATGAGTGGAGGGTGTTTGAATTATACTAATCATTAGTTTAATATTTTCCCAATAGAAATTGAATAGTAATGATTAATGTGAAATAAAATAGAAATAATTTTTTTTTGAGTTCTATGAAATGGCCATTAACATCATCTATGACTAAATCATGATGCAAAAAGTCATCTATTTATCATATTTCATAATTATTTACTTTTAGTACATACCAAAAAATCAAGTATTTTAGAAAATACTAAAAATTCACCCTAATCCTTTTTCAATGTATAGAATAAAAAATGAATTCTAAATTTTAAAAAAAAAATTCTAAATATGATTAATTTAAATTTTTATTAAAATCATAATTCATTCAAAAAAATTACAATTTTAAAACTATAACTCATTTTATATCACTTTGAAAAAATAAACAAGATATAACTCTCTTATAACCTTAAGAAAGTAAAATAATAATATTTTTCACTATTCATAAGGGTATGTTAATATTCACCCAAAAATATGTTGGTTCTTTCAGACTCCAAATAACTTACTGATCACAACTGTATGAGTCTGTTTTTTGAAATTCAAATAATTGAATTGAAAAAATTAGGTTAAACGCTTAGTTTAAAACAATATCCTTAAATTAAAATGTTTTTTCACTGTGTTTTATAATTTATTGAATTTAATTACTTTTTTTTGAAAATCCTTGGGGTGTTACATTCTCCCGTCCTATTGGAAATTGCATCTTCAGTATTTTTATTTAATTACTAAATAAGTTAGGGTACCTTTCCCTCATAGCAATGTCAGATTCAATGTTTCTTCTTCAACCATGTGGTCTCTAAAAAATCTTTTCCTGGTGGATTATAATATTCTACAATACTTGTTCACTTTGATAAATAATCTCAATAGATTTCTCTTCATAAGAGAGATTATCTTCCAAATAAACTGCTTCTAGGCTCAAGACATGAGATGAATCTGGAACATACATTATCAATATAGAAACATGAAAAACATTGTGTACATAAGCTTAACTAAGAGGAAAATATACTCGATAGGATGTTGGTCCAACATTATCCATGATTTATTAAGGGATAATGATCCTTGGACTCAGAATCCCATTCATACCAAAATCGATAACACTTTTCAATGGTGAGGTTCTAAAAAAACATTATCACCTACCAAAAAAAATCATTCCTTCTATTATCTACATAAATTTTCTACTAGATGTGATCCATCCTCATAATTGTTGGATCACATTCACTTTATCTGCCCCTTCCTATAGTAATTCTAGTCCCATCATCTTTCATTCCCCAACATCGTTCAAAAAATATGGAATCTGACACCACTTTCCATATAATGCCTCAATAGGTGCCATATATATATTGGAATGAAAAATGTTATTATAATAAAATTGAAGTAAAGAAATATTTTGATCCCAATATCCTTGGAAATTCATTAAACAATATCTAAGGATATCCACCAATGTCTAAATCTTCCATTCTAACCGCCCATTTGATTGAGGCTGAAAAGGTGTATCGAAATTATATTCTATTCCCAACGAACTCTAAAGGACTTTATAAAAGTTATAACTGATCCTCTGATCATAGTAAGATCCAATGGAAAGTGAAACTCAATGTAACCTAAGAATATCATTGAGGTAAAGTGGATAAAGACGATCCAAAGACATATTATCTTTAATAAAAAGGAAATTAGAACATTTAGTCAGACAATCAACAAAAACCTATATTTAATTGTAACCTCACGAAGTCTTTTCTAGTCCCACAATGAAGTCAATGTACATGGTTTCCCATTTCTACACTGGTATGAGAAAAATCTATTGTATCCCCTTTAGAAATTCCCTATCTAAATTAAATTGTTGATATGTAAAACATTTGACAATTAAATCTAATATATATCATTTCATTCCATCCAACAAACAATAATCCCGAATGTATCGATACATATTTGTATTGACATGTAGAACTGAAAATGGATAACTATGAGCTTCACACAATAATTATTTCTTCTATTGAGATTCACAAAGAACAAAAAATATCTTTCCAAATCATAGAACACAATAATTATAAATGTTTAATTCTATAAACTTACCCATTTAACCGATTATACCTTTTTTTAACTCCATGTATTCGTTATGCGCTTGCGTTATTCTATTTTATAATGATAACTTCACTGAAACATGAAAAAATAGAGAAATATCCTTGACCAACACATTCCATGCGAAAATTCATCAAATCATTAATAAATGGTTCTTGTTCCAACCAAAAAATTGTTAATTATGCATGTTGTTTTCGACTCAAGGTATTTTCCAATTTTCTTTATTTTCCATGATGCTAATTGATCATTCAATGATAATTTTTTAGCAATTCAAGCCATATTCTCTGCCTCATGTTTTATTCTTTTTGACTGAAAATAAACTTCAGATTTTTGGGTCAATATATATTTCACATTTGGATCTGTATAAATGATGATTCAAACTGTCCAAATAAATACAATAAATACTAATTCCAAATCATGTGTTGGATAATTTAACTCATGAGGTTTTAGTTTAATTGAAGTATAGGAAATTATCAGGTCATTATGCATCAAAACACAACCATGTCCCATCAATTAAGCCTCATTGTAGATGAAAAAATCACATTGTTATATCATAGGGACAATATTGGAGCAATCACCAATCTCTTATTCAGTTCTTGAAAAAAGAAATCAAATTGTTCTATCCAAAATAATTTAACCCCTTTTCATGTTAACATATATAGTGGGCTAGATAACCGTGCAAAGATTTTAAAAAATCATCAGTAATAAGGATAAAATAAAAGTTGATCCTTCCAAACAAAGTGTTTCTCTCCTTCAAATAAATTTTTATTTCAAGATGTTCCATTTGAGCTATTCGATAAGGGGGACTTGAAATTATATTCTCATTAGGAACTAGTTAAATTGTGAATTCATATTCTGAATCATGTATAATATTGGGAAACTCATAAGGAAAAAAATAAGTATTCCTTTACCACTAGAACATAATATATCTAAAAAGCTCCATTTTTTTCAGTAATATGAACATGATAATTTTCATTTCGACATTTCAGTTGCTTCTTAGCTTCCTAATATATTATCAATTGTATGGATTCTTTCATTTATAAAAACTAAAACTATTTCTGAAAATTAATTTTTTAACTTTATAATCAACATTAACATGATAAATAGAAATCCAATCCAAAACCTAAATTAAATCAAACTTTACAAAGGGAATGAAAACATGTTTTTTTGGTAATGTCTTTTCATACACAATAATAGAAATATTCTTATAATTCTTGTTTTCTATAATATTTTCCCCATAGTGTCTAAAAAATATGTACCAGTCACATTGGATAAGGTAATATTACAAATTTACAATAATATTTCATAGAAATAAAGGAATGTGTAGTCCTCGTATCAAACAAGTCATTAGAAAAATATTAGTTAATAAACTGAGTACCTGATTCCACTTCATTGGAAGGACTAACATCAAATGATGTCTTCGCAAAATATCAAACTACACCTTTCTTCTAATAGTATGGAATCTTTCCATCACTCACATCATTCATTAGGAAGGAATTTTCATAATGAACCATCTAACCACATCAAAAACACTTCTCGATTTTGGTAAGACATTCCCAAGGGTGTTTTTTACGAAACTTTTCACAAAATGGAAACTGAACTTTCTTACCATCAGATTCATTGATTGACTCTTACCCATCACATTCCATCTCAACCTCTTATTTACTTTTTTCTGAATGTATATATGATCATCATAAAACTCCAGTTCTACCCTCTCAGCAAATCATACAAGTTTCTCATAACTTTTTAACTCTTAGGAAGATAATGCCTTTCGATATCTTGGATTCAATCTTGATTAAAATGGTTGATTTTTCTATCATGGTCTTGAATTAGATTTGGAGCATACATGGGCAGTCAGGTGATGATTTTGATCATACATGGCCATTGAATCTTCCGATTGTTTCTTCAATTATAGGAATTTATTCTCCATCTATGGTCGAACCACCATAAGAAAATAATTTTCAATGAAATGAATTTTTAATTCATCCCACTCATAGGATTTAATCTCTTTTATATCACTGATATTCATGTCCATTAACACAAAAAAATCATATTAACCTTCAAAAAAATAAATATAAAGACTAAACTTTTGATTATATTAACATTCCATAGTAGAGAATATATTTTTAAGGGATTTAATCCATCCTTCTGGCGTTACTAGGTCTGAAGATCCATAAAAAGTTGGAGGGTGTTGCCTCAAAAAATGTTCCACATTATTAATGTTACATATTTGTATCTCTAGTTGTTCTTTTTCATGGTTGACAACACCATTTAATTCCTTAAACAAATGTGCCATTATTGTCACAAAATTATTAGTTATAATTCCCCCCGTTCTCAATTGCAGATTCAGATTGATATTATCTTTGTAGTTCCTTCGAACATTATTTCACCTGTTTCTTATACAGAATACCATTCTGAACAGATATATATTTAGGATGAAACAATGTAATATTTAAAATCTATACAATTTAAAAATATTTTTGAAATCGCTTCTATTATTCAGTTATCATCATATTAACTCTTAATGTTATTTAATCATTTCTCTGATGCCAATTATATGGACTCAGCCTTAATCATAACAAAATCTAGTTAAATCAACTTGATTCCACTTCTTTACATTACCAATTATCTTTTCGGTTTATAGTTTTATAAATATAATATATAAATCATACATATCAGCACACAATAATACAAATTGGGTACAACTAAAACTGTATCCATATCATTCATAATACAAATGTTTTTAATAAAACATGAAATAAATTTATTAAAAGTATTATCTAAATTTATCATGATTTATCCTTTTCTCTTACACATCCTTTCTCCCTGTGAAAAAAATTTTAATACATTTGATGAGAAAAAAACCATAGTATGGGATATAAAAATAATTATTGAAACCTTAGTCAATGAATACATATAAACATATGAAATTATTTTTACAAAAGACACACTTCTCACCCATAAAAAATCAAATACATACTTTTGAAACATGATATTTCCATATATAATAGAAAAAATAAATAAATAATAAGGGTATCTTGGGGAATTAATTAAATAATATTGTATCCCTTTTAGCTAACTGGTTTTTTAAACCCTCACAGATAACTTACAATATAACCCTCACAGCTACCGTATGGTGTGACCAACGCAGTTACACATGGGGTAAAAATATGGACAACCACCAACATAAACATACCCAATTCATTGGAAGGAGATAAAGGTCCCACCATTCATCATAATAAATGTCAAAGAACCATATAATAATTATCAAATAATAATACTTTCAAAGAAAATTCACTTTGAATTTTTTCAAACTAGAAGTTTAAAAAAATATTTAATAAGAAAAGTCCCTTAACAATAATATATAATTGATATGAGAATCATATATAATGAATGTAATACATGTATACACTTTAAATATACATAATTTAATAAAATATAACCAAAATTAACTTCAAAAAATAAACATATTACCACATAATTAATGAAGTAAAACGTTAAACCAAAAAAATAGAAATTGGGTTTTGATTTCTCATACCTCTGGTTAGTCTTACATCAAACTTGATTAATTAATTTATATAATTGTTAAAAAGTGCCATTAATATCATACAGAAATATATTCATGTTTGTAACACCATATATGATCATTTTATAACATCGTTTCATCAATTAATTGTTAATATTTTTGTTATGTTCATTGTTTGGGGTGCGTTATTTACAAGATTTCCATGGTCGGTTCGTAAAATATTTCAATTTAGAAATGATGAAAAAAACCATAAGTGGAATGAAATGGTATTAATTTCTTTCCAGAATATTGAATAATTACCTAAATTTTTTTGTTATATTGTAAGAGGAAGAATCATTAGATAAATCATTAATGATATCTGTTTAGATCATTTTGGCTCTTCCTCAATAATCTTGAACTAGTCTCATTATATAATATAATATTATGTATATATGTTAACTATATAACATAAAAGAAAATATACCATAAATATTAAAATATTATTCATCCATTAAATGTTTATTATTATTATTTATAAATTATATAAGGGAAATTGAAAACACATCAACCACAATTTTAATAAATCTGCTCATCACGAAAAGTGTTTTTGTTTTTAGTATAAGAGGAAGAGGTGAGTGTGAATTATGAGGAATTATTCAATAAACATGATAAAGTACAGAATATATAAGATAATGGAGCTTTAATTCATCTTGGATAACTGTAGGTGTATATATTATAATAATGGAAAACTAATTGAAAAGAAAACACGAGAAAATGAAAATGGATTCTTACCACTTCATCTCTTCTCCTTGAGATCCTCCTTAAGGACTTTGGTTTTGGTAGTTGGATATGAATAGATAGTCTTGGACTTGTGGAACTTCCTTGGGAATGGGATTGGTCATAATGTAGAAAATTATCAAATCATTAGATGTGTGAGATGAGGATGGTGGAGGGTGGTATTTATGTTGGGGGAGAGGAGAGGTCTTCCATTATTTTAATTGTTAGTTTAATATTTTTTCTTTCTACTAAGAATATTCATGATTCAACTGAAAATATTGTAATGAATATATGTCAGTTCAAAACAAATTCCATTTACACAATCCATGACTCATGTATGATTAAGAAATTAATATTTTTAGCATATTTCGTAATTTTTTAAAATCACTATTCAAATAAAATTCATGTATTTGAAAAAATTCCCAAAAATTCACCCCAATCATTTTCTAATGTGTAGAATTAAAAAATGACCTATAGTTTTTTTAAAATTATTTTCTTATATTATTAACATTATTTTTAAATTAAATAATAAATTATTCAAAAAAATAACAATTTAAAAAATATAACTCATTTTATATCACATTGTAAAATTAAATAAGGTCTCATTATTTTAAAACCTGATGTAAAAAAAATTAATAATATGATATTCTATTAATAATTGTCATATCACTATTCATATTTCAATTCATATGTTTATCTTAGTATTCACCAAATAATTAATTTGGTTCTATCAGACTACAAATAACATACTCATCGCAACTGTAGATATCCGTTATTCAAAATTGAAATTATAGAAGTGGAAAATTTATGTTTAATGTATTGTTTTTATCTATCTACTTAAAATGTTTTTCACTACACAGAGTCTTAGAGATTCATTAATTTCATTAAATTTACTTGTAAAACATTGGGGAGTAACATAAATAATAACATTGGGATATTACAATTATCCCCACCAAGAAAAATCTTATCCCTATAATGTATTAGGTTAAACTAAAAAACAATGAAATACCAACTTTCTATGTGATCCCTCAACCCAAATGTCACCTAATATCATCAAAAAAATAGAAAATATGGTTAGTTCTAGATGACGATGGAGAAGATAATTAAACAAGTGGGGGTGAATTGTAAACTTCGTGAAAATTACACAATTGGGAATTCCTCTATTATTTTGAAGTAATGATTTCATTTTATCTCAAAGATAAGTGATCCAAATATATAAATAAAGGAAATTAACACAACAATGTGTAGTTTTTAAGTAAAAAATGATCACCAAGTCCAACACATAAATGCTAAACTCCATGAGATTGGTGATTTTCCCTAGCTCCTCTTATCCTAAGACCATTAATTCACAAATTAGTGCACGAAGTTGACACCTATACAATAAAGCTAAAAAGATCATTTCGGTTTTTTTACAAAAAACAAGTTATGCACAACATTGTGCAATAAGGTGACACATAATCCATGACTATGTCTAAGAAGTCAAAACTAAACAAAATAAATATAAATTTGCTATTTTGATGATATGGGTTGCACATAATAGTTCCAATAGGAACAAAGAGATTTATTTAGGAGCTCAATATAGCACATCATCAAATAGATCTTCATCTTCATGAAGGATTCTTAAAGTAGTGGTAGAGAAAAAACTAAAAAGATGTTTAGACATGTATATCTCTGAAATGTATCGCTGAAAAATGATTCATTGTTATTGGAAAAGAATATATGAGGATATGGTGCAACAACATCGACCATAGTAACATTAGTAAAAACAACAACAACATGACGATAGATGATAACATTTAAATCTCCATATTTTAGCTATGAGAAATGATTCTTTATTTCATTTACTATTTATATTCTCAAATATAAATCAATGAATAATGTGTTCATATATATAGTATTGATCAATAACATCTAGGTCAAAAAAAATTCCAGAAATATTATAGACTAAATCATGAATATTTGTATTAAAAAATATTCAAGAGAGTCATAAGATCATGTAAGAATAATAAGTATTTAACCCTATTGAATATGATTAATCAAGTCTATCACAATATTTCTATAAATAGGTTTAAAATGATCATAGAATATATCATTAATTATTTCAAGATGATTACATAAATCATATATTAAATTGTAGATTTAAACACTATTTTCGAATAGTCAAATGCACCATTCCATAATGTAACAAAAAACTATAAACATAAGGTTTAACAATTTTGGGTTCTTAGAAAAAGTAGGGTTGATGTACGATATATATGTTTCCTAAAACATATTTTTTCTTCTAAATGTAGGGTTGATGAACTATACTTTCTTGATAGGAAATGGTTGCTGATCACCCTGTGATGTTCTCAATGTAGTGTTTCTTCCATACATTATGCCCAAACACATAGTGTATGAATAGTGATTCAGTAATATATTAAAATATGTTATGAATACATCAAAAAATAATCCTCATGGATTAATAACTTGAATATAATTCCAAAATTCATATTTACAGTAATAATAAATACATCAAATTCACATAAAATTAAATTCATTTGTAAAAAATTGTTGTTATTTGTTCACATAAAACTAAGAAATAAATAAATGAAATTCTTGAATCAACACAGTCTGAACAATCATCCCATTTTTGATGGTCACAAAACCCACGTCAAAAATATATTTAAATAAATAATTTTCCATTTAAAATGTTTTCCCATTATTCTCCCATAATAACTGTAATTATTTAAATGTTAATATAATGTGTTTCTCTATAAAATTTCTCCCCAAAATTATTACTATTAAATTGATTTATATAAATAAATAAAATATCCCTTATAAAACAAAAACTGAAATTCTAATGAGATATCACTTTTTTATTTAAGAAAAGACTAGAAATCTAATAAACGACATTAAAAAGATATGAGTAAAGAGTATTATGTAAATTAAACACTCCATAAAATCATTATAAAGTTGTATATAAGAAATTAAGGAGCACATGAATGTGTTTATTTTATTAAAAAGTCCAACTCCTCCTGAATCTTATCATTTATGATATTCAATGAATTGGAAAGATAAATTTGACTAATGTTTCACTATTTACATAAACATTATAAAATAAGACATTTAATTTTTATGCGAAAATATTAAATTCACGATTAAGTAAGAAGAATGAAAAAAAGAATTTAAGAGCTTATTATTAAAAAAGAGTACTATAATGTAAAATAAATATAAAGTAATAATGTATGGAAAAAATGGATGGTTCATCTGATATTTTCAAACATTGAACTTTACCTCTAATATAATCTAAGACTCTTGATATTCCTTCTAGTATGATTTCAATATATTCTATTATTTTATATAAATTATAATTAAATTATTGAACCCAAAACAAATTCCACTTATCAAGATCTAGCTTTGTTGTAACTTCATTTTTGAACTATTCTATATTTTTTAGCATTTATCCTTTAAAAGATTCAAAATCATCTTTTAGGATCAAACTATTTCTCATATTATGATAATCACTTTATAATGAATCAAAATCCTCTTTTATTAAAAAAAGGATTCTACAAGTCATTATACTACCTTTTAATCACATCTAGATCAACTCCCAACTTCACGTTTTCTTCACTCATATTTCATAATTTGATATGATGATTTTCATAATATATTTGAGAAGAGGTCAATTCTGGTTCATAAAATATTTTGACATACTTATTTCATTCAAAATAATTTTCAATCAAATATCCATTGAAATATATAGATAAACATGAAGTATTGCATTTCATTCATTTTGTAAGAACAATTTTATTCTGAACGTGAAGATATAGAATGATTCCTCTTAGAGTGTCTGATTTTTTAGAAACTATTTACCAAATATTTTAAATTAGATTATTTTATTTTCTAAAAATCATTAGAAGAATATGAAATTTTAGGTTCAGATATTTCAGAGGACATATAATTTTCTTTAGTTATAAATATAGAATAATCATTACATACTTTTTAAGAAGAGTATTATTATTTTTATAAAAAAATAATCAATTTTGACCATGAAATATAATGATTTTATAAAATCATTCTTTTTATAATAAATATTATAGTTATAAAATATTTTTAATATTTTTTGATTAAATTAAATTTGAGAATATTTATTGAAAAATTATTTAATTAAATATAAGTATATAATTAATTTAAAAATATATTTCCTAAGTTAGTAACTTTAGTATTTTGGATTTTTTGATAATGAACTAATTTAGAGATTTTAACTCATTTTGTAGATACTTTAACATATATCCATCTATCAATCACATTATGTTTTATCAATTAAGAATTTTGGTTTAGTCCATTATCATAAAATTAAAATTATTTTTGGTACCCATATACGTTTGGGTCCAACAGTGTTTGAAATTAAAATTATAGGTAATCAGACATGTTTATTTTTAGTAGTAACTTAACTAATAAATCATATAATTATTTTGAACATTACACATTTTTTAAACCAAAAATATTACTTTTTATAAAATATTATTTTCATAAAGACCATTAATACCACAATAAGAACATTTAACAAAAGAAAATCTTTTTTATTTAAACATTGAACAATATGATTCTTATATATTTTTGGTCTTTAACCATTATATATTTTTCCTATTTTTTCAGATGGTTTTTTATTTTTATAAAAGATTTTATTTAAGTATTTTTATCCTATTATCAGCATACTAGAGGATTTTTTTATATAATAAATCTCACCAAGTAGTTCTAATAATTATAATTTTATGTAGATCACATAATTTAATAGCGTTATATTTTAAATCGAAAATATGTTTTGAAAAATTTTCATTATCTAAATTAAAAATATAATAAGATTTATTTTCTTATGATATTTATTTATTTATTCATACATTTATTGTAACCAAAATCAATTTTTTTTCAATACATCATATGATAATATTTCACAAATAGAGTTTTGAGTGGAAGAATATTGTACCTCATCATCTGTACATGCCATTAGACCAACCATTTAATTTTTATGTTAAAAATTAGACTTCGTAGAAGATTAATTATATATAATGGAACTATTAATACATCATTCATTCATAATTTTCAATGAATTTATTTCATAGTTTCATTTCTTTCACTCTTTTTATAAAGGAATGTTTTTTCGTTGTAGGTCCATTTTCTTAGAAATCAAATCTTCTATTATCATCAGTCCCTTTCTTATTATTTTATATATATTTAAAAAATTTAGAGAACCATTTGATAGATCCTTATCAAATTCATGGTGATTTGAATTTGATGATTCCGTCGTAGTCATTTTAAGAGCATCTTCATTCTATTTCAGACGATTTTTAGCTTCAACGTGTAACTTAGCTTCATAAATCATTATAGTTCTAATCAAATACTTCAAAGAATAATTTAATATAGGTGTATATTAATGTATTTTTGTGTATATTAAATTACACCTTAGGTGTATTACTCTTAGTAATTTTAATCATCGTATATATTATGAAATTGGATTTCCCAAGGAGCAACATGATTGACTATTTTGGTCAAATGACCATTCATCTGGGTGATGGTTTCATCCTCACTCATTCTAAATGTATTAAAATTTAATTTCATATAATATTACAATAATTTTATGATGTTTTATGTTAATTCATATGATATAAAAATAGTCTTCGACATCTCATATGTTGTTGGAAATTGAAATAATCGATGGAATTCATCAATTCCAGACCACAAAAAATATCATTCATAGCTTTTGAATTCATATAATTTTCTATTTCCTAATCATTACACCAATTTTCAAGATCATTAATAGGGATGTCATAAGGTATAACTATCATTATGTAAACCATTATTCTAAATTTTTTCTCGTATATGATCTTAAAGATTTTTTAGCAATGAAAATTATCTCCATTAAAATATACAGAACACATCTTAGTCATTCCTTCTATAGAATCATCCATTTTTAGATATCATTGTGTGAATCATAAACTAATTCTTATTAGAGACACAAAATAAATTAATATTAAAATAACACATAGAGGATGTCAAATTTATCAAACTGATTATTCCCAAAAAAATAATTATAGGAATAGGGGACTTCCATTGAGGTCAATAGTAGATATTAGAAATAAAAAATCATGAAAAAAACATACCATTATATACCTACCTTTGATAACTATTATTAGGCTAGTATGGTGATGATGAAGATAAAGAAACAAGAGGGGTGAATTGTGTACTTCAAAATCATTAAAAACAAATTATAATTCCACTCCTTCTTAATAGACATCCTTTCCTTTTATCCTAAATATGAGTTAGAAACCAATGTAAATAATGGTAATGAACATATCAATTAATTGTGGTTCAAGGTACAAATATACCTAGTCCACTCCACCAATGATCAAATTTTAATGCTTTAAGATTTTCAGTATGTCCTATTATTTCAAGACCTTTAATCCAAAACCGAGTTGAGGTAGATAAAACCTTTATAATAAGGCCAAAAATCGATTTCTTGTTATTACATAATAAACAGGTTATCCAATGGTTAATTCAAGAGTTTAAACTTAATCTAGACTAACACAAAGAAGTAGAAACTCTACCAAATAAAAATAAATTGATTATTTGGATGATATAGATTTCAATTCATAGATATAGTAACAACTGACAGATGTATTCAAATGTTCAATATGCAACAACAACAAATAGATCTTCAAATTCATGTAATATTTATTAAAAAAATAATGAGAAAACCAGATAGATGTTTAAACATGTCTGTCTCTAATTTTTATCTCTAAAAATTGATTTATAATTTTTTTCAAATGAATATATAATGATAGGTGAAGTAGCAATGACAACAATGATAATACAAACAACAAAAACAAATAGATGACATATCAAAACATGTATGTCTCCAAAGTGTTTCTATGACGAATGATTCTGTGTTTAATCCCTTTTATATATTCATATATATATATATATATATCCAAATATATTAATATATGTGTAACATCTAGATATTTATATTGTGGGTGGAGTAACTCGAGGTAAAAAAACTCCTATAATATTGGTGACTAAATCTTGAATATTTGAATTAAAAAATTTTCAATTGATTTTTAACTTCACATAAGAAGAGTCTTGATTTACTATGTCGAATACATGTAATTTATCAATCATAACAAGCCTTTGAATTGGTCCAAAATGAGCATTGAAAAAATCATTAAATTTATCTACACCATTTCATAAATCATGGATAATATCACATAATTAAAAACCATGTTTTTGAATAGTCAATTGTAAGATTTATTCATGTAATAAGAAAATTAAAAACATATGCTTTAAAAATGTAGGGTAGTTCCCAAAAGTAGGGTTGACATACCATATATTTGTTTCTTCAAATTTAATTTTTCTTATGAATGTTGGGTTTTTAAACCACACATTCCTGATATCATAAGGTTACTAATCCATACACATTGTTCCGAACATAGTGTTTACTCGACATGTTATGCATACAAAAGTTTGGTATGAACTGTGCTTCCAGAATATATTAAAAAACATTACGGTCATATTAATGAATTTTCTTCATAGATCAATAACATGAACATTATTCTAGAATAAATATTTTAAAAAATAATAAATTCCATAAATTCAAATGAATGTAAATTCATTAGTATAAAAATTTTCGGTGTTTCTGAGTGTCAAATTCAAAAATAAATTCACAAACTTTTTCAGTAAAAATATGCTCATCACCTAATTACATGATTATATACAACATCTACAATAAAACAAAAACATAACAAGACACCTTTAGTCCTTTGAAAATGGATAAATAATCCAGGTATCCCAACTATTTAGAATTACTCTAAATGGTTAGAAAAATAAGAAGATATACACATAGGATATAACCTCCAAGGAAATAAAATCTCACAAAAACCAAGGGAAATAAAACATTATTCTAACCATAATAATCCATCCATAAAACCATAAAAATTATCAAAAATAATTCTAACCCATAATAACATGTAAACATCATCAAAATTATTTCATAAAAACATTATTAGATCCACTAAATCACCTCTAACCAAAATAAATCTTGTTCAGACAACCAAAAAAGCCTCAATAATTTGGGACATAAGTGAAACCTCAATTTAAAAGGAAAAATAATATTTCTTTTATTGTAACTATAAGGAACACCCTCTAAATATAAATAAAATACATGTGAATTCAAACTCCATCTACTACTTGATCTAAACCAGTGCATCACAAGTCCTTGTCACATGAACAAAAACCCGAGGACATTTTTGTGGTCAACCACCCATAATTAGGTATTATTATATAACCAATACCCATGAAATAAATCTATACCAACCATTCACATTCTTATCCACTAATAGTAATCACGTTATAAAATGGAAAAATAAATTCTAACAAGAAATATCCAACAAAAAATACCTTAAAATAAAATATTATATTCAAACCCACCACAAGATCATCAATCACCCCCAAACAATTTTTCACCAAATAAATACTTTAATAATAAATATTATAATACCTTTAATGATTATTTAAATGGCTACTCCATATTTAGGTCCTTGGATATTTTAGTGAAATAGGGTATAAATGATACTAGTGACCTCGATGAGAAGCACATAAGTGGTATCTCATTCACATGAGGTAAAATAAGGTCTTGAGAATATTTACCCTCACACAAATCCTTTTTGTACTTTTCTATCTTCTTCTCCTAAGATTACGGGTTACCTTCATCCCCAATTGGTGGAATCAAGGCCATACTCATCTTGGTTTCATAGATTGATTAACATCCACTTGCATGGAATTCTCGATTATCTCCTCAAATTTTTCTAGTATGGAACCAATCATAAAGATATAATGTTAGGGAAGAAACCATTTAAAAATAACAAATCTCAATCAAAGTCATTTAGTTGTAGCTATGGAATAAAAAAACAAACATGGATACATGATTAACATCCTTTTCACCAATTTTTCACCCTAAAATGAGATCACATACTAAAGATATTTATTAAGCCTCATGCCCTTAATTTGATCCACCTAATGAAATTTTTCATGAAAATAGACAAATACATATCCTTATACCATAGATAATGGACCGAAACTCTTACCACTATCAGAATAATATTTAAAACCCCCTAAAACTCTCACTCTTAAACTTTCATGAGTCATGTGATAATTTATGTTTACCACAATCCTTTATAGTAACCTCAATTCTTCAACCAAACCATGATTCCCATAAAAAGAAGCTATATAATTTTTTTAATATTTTTTGGTTAGTGTTCACAAGAATAAAAAATTTAGATTCCACCAGTCCATTTAATGTTTGGTAAAGGTTTCGAATTGGAAGGATCTCTCTAGAAAATCATAGGATTCACCAAGCTAAACAACCATAATGAAAATACTCATACTTACTTTCCTATAATTTTTTGGGAGGAATTATATAAATAACACTATTAATTAAATTAGCAATTATATGTCTCAAAACCCCCAAATATTAGTCCTTTATTAATCATGGAACTATTAAAATCAAATAAAACATTCACAGAATACATCTTAAATCAAGGATCATTGACCCCTTTCTTAGAAATAATTAACACATGATAGAGAATTAAAAACCCCATCATTCATTTTCAAGCATTTCGAAAACAAACCTCTTCCAATGAATATATCTGAAAATGGAAAAATGACCCACTCCATTGGTTTTATAGTATTAATTCCCTATTATACCCTTTAAAAGATTTTATATTAAATAGGTCCACATAAGACATTTATTTGAAAATCATATATTTGATTAAAATTTCCCCCACACACCCAATTAAAATAATACATTTCAAAAATCATAATATAATATATTTGAAAAAATTATGTCAAAAAACCCATGAAATGATTTATTAAATTATATTTTATGAAATTTATACTTTTAAAAATAGCAAAAATAATTTTCACCAAAATCATATAAACTCAGAACATAAAAAACTATAATATGAATCCCATCCATCCATGCCCCAATTTTTTTTGGTTTTACATAAATGAAATAACAAAGACAATATATGAATCATGATGCCTAAATAATAAATCTAAAAGTGATACGTAACTTAACTTTACTAGGTCACATGGTTTAATGGTCCATGTTCCAATCATGAAATAGTTTCTACAATATATATGAAATAATGTTCTTTATCTCTGTAAGGGTTTTCATGCTTTTCAACCCAACCTTGATCCCATATTATTCAATATTTTCATCCCAATCATCCAAGAACAATCCCCTGTAAAATATATTTAATGCTAATGTGGATCAGAATACCATAGTCTCAGTTAATTAGAAGGATGAAAATGATGAACAATCACAACTACCCCTGTAACTTATGTATCAATGATATAAAGTGCTCACAAGACTCTCCCTATATCAACCTATTATGTTCTGATGGTTATATTCACATTTCTACCAACACCAAAAATAACAACAGGAATCCTTAAAACCTACGAACTTACATGAACCTAGACTCTGATACCACTTGTAAATAACTGTCATAGATGTACTCAAATACCAACACCTGGCTTTACCCATTACTGTGATGGATGGATGATTATGATTCTTTGAAACCCTTATCTATTTCATTGGAATACCAAAACAGTACATTGGAAACGATTTCATCCACAAATAATAAATTAATAGTCCATTATTGTCATAAAAAACATACATCCCACTGATCACATATAAAACGAATAAATAGTATGGTGTAATATATTAATGGATTGAGATTAATGTAATGATAAATACAAAAATAACTTAATGATAAAACAAAAAATAGCTATGGAACCATTTTTTAGAAACCCTAGTTTTCTCATCATGTCCATACTCACCATAAATAGACCATGAAATGAAAAAAATTCCAAATTTTATTCCTTGGACATATTTACATCATGAAGCTACACACAGACAAAAAGTGTGTAAGTAGGGTGTGAGTGAAGCTAACTAATAAGATATCTCCAATGAGTCATTGTATTTCATATTTATAAATTAGTTTAAATTTTATATTTTGAAATACGAAAAATAAAATAATATCTTCTAATATTTAGCCACTAACTAAAAAGAATCCACGTTGATCATTTTAAGAATCAAAACAACATTATCATTTTAAATCAGACCCAATTTAATTTAATAGAAATCATTACCAGAACCATTTAAAATTTATTTTCATACATTTTATGAAAATTAATGAATTAATTTCCTTTCCATTAATCATTTTTCCTAACCATAGTTCTAGTTTTTTATTAAAAGGTACCCACATTTAGAAAATAGAGTCACTCCACAAAATTCAACCAAAAATTAAAAGCAATATGTTAATAAAAAATAAAATAAATAGTTAAATTAGTAATGCAAGTGTAAGGGAATAAAATTAAGAAACAAATCACCTTTATTTTACCACCTATCAAAGATTAGTGTTATGGGATACACTCGAGGCTCTAACAATAATGATTGTAGACATAATACTTTGATTTTTAGGGACCATATGTGTCTCCTAACAATATATCTGATTAAAAATATCCCTGAGGGAGTATTATGAAACTCTCGATACAACCCCCTTATAAGGGGAATCCCACTTAGGGACCTATCCATCATTCACACACCAGGACAGTGAAACACACATTCATAAATTCTATTCGTACCCAAGGTTATTGTTGCAGCAATTCAGTGGAGGTGAGAAATCATCCAAGAATAAAATGAATGAATATTTTATAAGTATTATAATTCACCTATCCTATAACTCCATCGTAAAAAACCCTTTATTAAATGTTGAAACACGACATGATATGAAGCATCAAATTAATAAATTGGAGAAACATGTAAATAGGAACCATAATGTTATCACGTGTGATATAATAGTATCCATCAAAAGTAATAGACATGCATTTAATGTTGAATCAATAATCATAATATTTATCCATTTTATATATTAATACAACTAAAATTTAAAAAACACTTTAATAATATTATAAAACCACTCACACTATTTTTATATGAAGATTAAAATTATTGAACACATATTTCAAAGAATTATTTTATGTTTATTAATTAATCCCTTATTCCTAGACAAAATTTCCAAGAAACAGTCTATAATCACCATAATAATGTCACAAATATCCTTAATTTTTGTAAAAATGACTCTAAACAATAATGTATACCATTAATTCAAAAATAATATAATAACATAGAATCCCCTACCTCAAAATAAATATAAATGAGTTTTATTGTGTTACCTACAATAGTGAATAGTAAAACGTATAAGGAATCCTCCTGTACAATTCTATAAATAAATTATTTTATAATAAACTAAATTCCCTAAATAACACAAAATATGTATGGTTAGTGGGAGGAATAGATAACTTATGGTAATGGAAGATAGTTGGAATGAAAATAAAAATGGAGAATAATAGAGGATATTTCCTTATTAAATCATTAAATCTGGATACATATTGCAATAATCAACATGTAAAGGGAAATAAAACTCCCCTTGATCTCTTGGATAATATCTGATCCTGAGTGAGGGAGTGGGGGGATAGAAAAATAAAAAAACCAAGATTTTTATTCTTGTAAGATAAGAAATTATAAAATATTTTTAGATTTCATGGTTTTCAGCATAGTTTTCCAAATCATGTGCAAACTATTCAATATATAGTATCTCATAGATCACTATATAAATATTATAGGATTAAAAATTTACCATTACCATTAATAAAATTAGTGGTTATCCATTAAACAAAAATCAAGTTATATGGTCTACATGAATTTCCATATGGTTTGAATAACCATATAGAGATCATAAAAATCCAAAAAGTCAAGTATGCGGCCCATATTCACAATCTCCATATGGTTACTTTTAATTGTTTAAGATATTTATTAAAACAAAAATGAGGTTTAGGAATTTCAATTTAGGATGAATAAACTCTTAAACAAAAATTATTTCAAAATAATATAAAATAAAAAACAAACATCAATACTATCTTGGGAATGGTAAAATGAATACTCTTCACTGTCTCTTAGATAAGAATTAGTTTAATTATCATTCCACATATAAATTAACTCATAAAATATGTACGATTCATAAAGTAACATATTATTTCAAAGAAAAATTAATATACTATACTTGTCTTTTATAGGATTCATTTGGAATGTTTTGGAATTCAATATAATAAAACAATTAATGATATTTTTATGTTTTATAGATAAATATTCAGTGGTAGAAAATATATCAATGATAATTTTAACAATTTTAGTCTTATAAAAAGAATACTTTTGGTATATCCTTGTTTTTTTAACCTAAGATAATGTGGACTTGAGGAGATAAATACATCAAAGATATTCCCATAAAAGAACTGAGATTATGTCTCATGATTTATGAGATAAAAATGAAAAGAATAGTAGAAAATCAATCCATGCTGGAAAATAAAAAAAAATTATTTTAAGTAAATTTAGGAATTTTTTTCAAAGAGTGATACCTAATAATATAAAATGGAATAGAAAATAAACCAGTTTTGAAGAACAATTAATCATTTTGAATAGTTATAATGGAAGAACAATATATCGATGTTAAAGTCACCTGATATGAATTAATGAATATGGGGAATGTCAACCAAGATTTTCCTAAATTCAATTAAAATATACGAGAAAATATGAAATGTAAAAAATCTAATATTTTTTTACATAGAGTGAATGTAATGAATCCCTTGCTTCGTTAAAATCAAGTGATGAAAAACACTAAATGTATCCAGACAGAAATAAAAGTATATGTTCAGTTGAATAATATTAAATTATATTCTTATCATTATTTAAATTATTAATAAATAAAAAATTTAAGGTAAATATTATAGAAATATTTTATGAGCTTAATATAACATTAAAATAACTTATAATTAAATATTATCTAGTTAATGGTGAATATTAAAAACTCTCCAAATAAAAGAATAAATTTATCATGAATCTAAAATATCAATACAGATTGGAACATTTTAATTCATTATAATGTATATTATATGTTCTTTTTCAAACAAAAACAATGTTTAAGAGTATACAAATAAAATTATTGAATGAAACTTTTATGAGAAGAACAATTTTTGAATTGGTTTCACTAGTCCTAAAATTTCGTAAACAATAAAAATATTTATGAAAATAACAATGTAGTATAAATTGATTAATAATTAACATAACATATATTATCTAATATATGAATGAAATTATAAAAAGGAATAATATATTTAATTAATAATTATTCAATTATTTTCAATATTTTCATGGAAATTCTATATCATTAATAAAATTATGGTTTAATAATCTCTTCTACATAACATTAGTGGAACCAAATTCATTTAAGTACCAAAATATTTATCATCTTGACCATTCAAAAAAATATGTAATCTGATAGAGGAATATGGTTCATGGAAAATAGATGTTGAAGAATATGTGTAGTGACAACTCTAAGATTAATCATTAAAAAACCTGATGGTAGATATGTCACTTTTGGTGAAAAATCAAGAAGAAATATCACCATCCGAGGTAACATTGGTTTTATCAAAATCAATGTTACTGATAATTTGTTATATGTTCATGTCATAAATCATAGTTTAATAAGGATGATTCAATTATGTGATATTTATTCAATTGTTTCCATTGAAAATGTCATTTGAATTTTTTTTGATTTTAAGGGTAAAATTTTATTTCTTTAATAATATTTTCCTATTTTATATGTTATGTATCTAGAATACCATTCTACAAAAAATTACAAATATTTGAGTTAAAAAATTTTGATTCATTTTTATGAAAATGAATCCTTAGTAATGTTAATACACACACTAGTAATGTTAAACCGATAGATAATATTTCATGATATTAATAAATTGTGTTTCTAAAGAGACAATTTAATGATCCTTTACAACTTATTAAGAAATAAAATTATTCCACTGAATATAAAAGGTGTATATCAACTTTAATTGATATTCAGTTAGTACATTTCAATATATTAGGTCCACCTCAAGTTGAATGTATAGGAAGTAATTTTTTTTATAAATATCTATTATTATACAATATTTACTTGGGTTTATTGTTTGTCAAATAAAAATAAGGTATGAATTTTTTTATTAATATTATAATGATGTTTAGATGTGAAAGGGTTATAATATCATATCCATTCATACTAATAATTGAGGATAGCTCAAAAATAAATACTTTAAATTACTATATATTTGAAATTATAATAATCATTCCTTTTTCCCCTATAACTCTTAAAAATAGGATTGTAAAATTATGGAATTTCTCTCTATTAAAGAACACTATAACTCAAATGAATGTATTCCAAATCCCTCAACACTTTTGGGTTGAGATGGTCAATAAAAAGTGTTATAATCCTTATGTTTTCCATGTAATACCCTTTATTAAGAAGACCTCATATAAACATTGATAATGAATGATACCAAAATTTTGTTCTTTTGAAGTGTTTTTTATATAAATGTTTTATTATTAACACCCAATATAACTTACAAACGTTTGGTAATGTATGAAATCAAAATATATTTATTTTAAAGTGTGTTTATATAAATTATTTATTTATAATACAAAAATTACTGAACAAAAATTGGTACGTTAAGAAATCTAAAGTTGATAATTATTGAAGTTTATATATGAAATTGATTTAAAGTGTTTTAATAGATACTATAACATAAATAAATATATAAAATTATTTAATAATAACAATAAAACATTGGTGGACTCAATTAATGATAAATTTAATGATAATTTACCTAAACATTGAACACAAATTTATTATGATTAGGAGGACATACAAAAATAATCATTAGTGTTCCACCAAATTCTAAAGAAATTGATGTTGTGAATGAATCTACCTTAAGTACATTTCATATGGTATTGGTTAAATCTAAAGAAAAAACCTTAGAAAATTCCATTTGTGATATTTATGTCTATACTAGAATAAGATGATTGGCCTTAACGGAGGATTGAAATTTAGATTTTGTGTCACACCTAGTGACCCAAATTCTTATGATTCTATTAATAATGAAAAGGGATACATTCCATGAAATAATAGCATAAAAATTTAAATAAAAATGATATTTGGAATAATTTTAAAAAATTCAATTATTTAAAATTTATTAATAATTTTTTTAAAAAATATATATTATAAAGGAAAAATAATTAGAACTAAATTTGTACATTAAAAAGGGTTTATAATCTAGAAAAGTGTCTTTATTATATTGAATACTTTTCACCCGTTGAATGGAATGAATCTATGAAAATATTTTTGGCATTCACATATCTCAATAATTTTATGACTTTCAAATGTTTTTTAGAGATATTTATTAAATATTTTTATTTATGAAATATTATATGATCATTAGTATAAATGAAAATTTTTATTATAGGGTTATAAAATCGATTAATTTTCAACATATTTAAAAAATTATATTCACTTATCTTTTTGGCCAGTTATTATAAAAATTTTGTGATTGATGTTTTTTATATCAGTATAAAAATCGATTGATGTAAAAAATTCATGAATTCCCATTTTCAAATTATGAAATAATTTATTTTAGGTATCATCATATAATGAGTCACTATTTCCTTTACTCCTATTCCACCCATAACATTCTTCTCAAGTACCCTAGTTCATGATATTTTATCTCATTATTAATCACATTAATATCCTCATATATTCTAATGATACCATTTTGAGATCACCATTATAATAACATTCCCATTGGTTTATATTTTAACACCCCGATATTTTAAAATATGTTCAACAACATGTTTAGTTTGAAATACCGATATAAAACAACAAATAAAATATATACCTGTTATAAGGTAGATGTAAAATTAGAGTATATTAATAGCATTAAGTACATTAATATATGTATATATATATATATTAATACATTACTAAAATATAATTTATCGAAAAATTCATGGTAAGTAATTAACCATTTTTTAGTAATGTAATTTTATTTACTAAAAATATGTTTTCTTCAAAAATGTTTTTATTGATTTTTGTTTTCATGTATTATAATTATTTTTTGGAAATTTCACAAAAAATATTTGGAAACATAAAAATAATTTTTTAAATCATAATATCAATTTTAACTTAGGATTATGATTGTGAATTTTTCAGAAAATATATTTTTCATTGAATAGTGTAAAATACTGACTGCAATAAAAAGTAATTAATTTTCAATAAATTAAGTAATTTGAATGTTATTTTATGTTTCTAATGTGATTTAAATTATCATAATTATTATTAATTTATATTTATTCCAATTATAAATTTATAATAATCATTATATTGGATTTTAATATTAATGTTTTTTTTCAGAAACATGGTTTCTTTTTCGGAAAACTATTCTAAAATGCATAATGTTTTTACATTTTATTTAATTATGATAAAACCAAATTTTAATTTTTCTTAAATGAAATATATATATTATATGTCCAAAAATATTTATTTATATTCATACAATTATTTTTATTATTTATAAAGTTTATATAAAATAATCTTTTTCATGAGAAACAATCTTCTTGAAACCCACTTTTCCATGGCATTCATGAGTTTTGTTTTAAATTATAATTTTCTTCATATATTATTTGATTTAGATAAAATGGATTACATATTTTAAACAAGATTAATTTATAATATCTAATATGTCCAACATAATATTTAACAATAATGAATAGTGAAAATAGTAAGAATTAATAATCACAGTTATGGGAAAGTGGATTTACCAGTGGATTAAGCCATAATAATAATAGTTAAAATTATATAAAAAATTTATAAAATTTATTTTATGGAAATATTTATACCTTATAATACATAATTCCCAATAATGATTCATTTTACCTATTTATAATTTGAAACATGGGTAATCCTTTTTTGTTTCAAAAATTACAAGTGTGTCACTAAAATCACATTTAAAAGGCCACCCCTTTCCACTCCACTTCCAAAATTTGGAGACCATTATATAAAATAGTAAATAACTAAATATCAAATAAAACATTATGAAAAATTATAACCATTATTTTGTTCTAAAATATATCTTAAGAAGGTTTTTGGATATTTCAAATGGTTGTTTTTTGAAGAAAGAGTGTCATTCTTTACAAGTCATCTTTTTTATTGTTTTTAAATGTCATAATATATTATTAAATTATGAATATATAATAAAAAATCTATAAAATTTGTTGATATGTTTTTATGTTAATTTAATAACCAAACTACATTTTTTATTTCATTAAATGGGATATTAAATAAACTTTTTATATCTAAAAGACTGTTGCCTATAAAACAGATGTCATCCATTCTCAATATTTTAATTTCAAGGATTGTTTTAATAATATATATAATTTATATACATATATATAGGATAGTTCTGTTTTAGAGACCCGAAGCCTGACGTACATGGACATTACATTACTTTTGCGGAATACTTAGTACATAACAAAAACACACACACAAGGATCGTAATAGTTTAGTGTCTTTGGAAACTCGGAACGTAATCTTCTAATCGTGGTGAAAGATCTTCAATATCTCCCATAAAGATCTTCCCTTTTTTTTACCTAAAAACCTTTCTTTTTATCCTGGGGAAAAGAAAACATAAAAGGGTGAGCTCAAATGCTCAGTAAGGGTAAACAAAAGAAATATCAATCACATCATATACATAAGAACATAGCTTTTGGAAATCTTAACCTGCAAAAGAGCTCATAAATCATAACATGGGATAAATCATAGAAGTGAAAATGAGATCTCCATAATCATAACATAAAACTTGAAACTTTGTGGCATGCACACATAATCATGGAAAATCATTTCTTGTTAGTCATGACTCATTGCCAAGACTATCTTAGTGGACAAAGTCCCTTTCTGAACCGAGTTCATTCCTCGTTTCAGTCCTGTATCACTGAACCGAAATAACCTTCCGTTCCAGCCATGTCTATCTCATGATATATAAAGTCTTTACCCAATGCATTGGAGGGAGATATAGGTCCCACCCATCTTATAATGAATCCTTTCTTATGTGTGCCACATAATCATAAAACTTACATCATCGCATAACACATGTAACAAAAATGGGATTCTTGAAACATCATGACATCATAAATCAATTCATATAAGATAAAGGAATTCATAAACATAATTCCATCACAACATAGTCAAATCAATGTAAAAATATGGATAGAAACAGAACCCTTTATTATCATAGATGGAAAATAATTTTGATAAAACACTTGAATTGAATTCTTGAGGAAAATATCCTTTCTTCTTCAAAATCAATTTCTTTTCACAAAACATCATGCAATTTTAAAAGAAAGAGATTTTATTGAAAATAGTCATGAAATCTTTTAGAGTAAGCTTCATGAAAATAAGTCTTTATAAAATAGTAGAAATCCGTTCGTGCCGTATAAGTTAAAAAAAACATTCTTCGTACTTTTGTTGGAAAAGTCAAAAAGTACCTCGTATGAAAAACGACAAAAGATTCCTTTAATATCTTTTACTAAAAACTTACTGAAGGGTAAAATTGGATATAAACTATTGTAGAAGGATGGAAATAATATTACATATTGAAGGAACATGGATGTGGATGATAAAATACACCCCTGTAATTACCAAAGTAAAAACAATCTCGGATAAAAGTGAGATTGTGATATTTCCCTTACCTTAGGTCCGACTTGCTTTGTAAGTGTCCAAACCTCCTCTTCTTTGAAGCGCCTCTTTGAGACCTCCTCTTAGGGCACTAGAATTGGTCTTTGAGGAAGACCAGAACCTCTAGGATGTTTCTAGGGAAGTGGAGAAGAGATTTTGGCAGGGGTTGGCCAAGCTTGAGTGCTCAAATTGGTGTGAGGAGGAAGGGGGAGGAGGTGTCCTTTTATAAGGGAGGAGAGGGGCACCTTAGGAATATCTCAAAATATTATTTTATATTAAAGTCAAAATCGGTTTATAATGGTTCCAAAGGGTCTTATTTCGAAGCTAAAGTGGGGATGGGTCGAAATCCTATCAACCAATAGAATTTAGACATGTTTAGGATATTATTTTAACCTTATCAATTAGATTTAACTCTAAGTTAAATAATTTAACTTTTACCATGTCTTTTTGTTTTCTTTCACTATATGGTTAATAAACTTACTATAAAATGCCAAACGAACCCCAAATTGTTTATTATTAATATATATATCCTTATCTAAGTCATTTGGCCGAACCTTAGATTTTTAGGAATACAATAACAATTAATAATATAATATTTGATTTAAAAACTATTTTGTGTCAATTTTGACACTATTTGATATATGATTTTTGTGAAAGTCATAACAGAATAAAATGTTCGAACCAAGTTGATTCAATCAACATTAAGATATCATACTAACCTAGAAAATTAGTGTAATTCATAAAAAATTTCAAATTACATTTATTTTGGTGTTTATAACATCAATTATGTCAATATTTCATTAATAAGATAATTACTGCATCATCGTTGTGTCATAAATAAATTAAATTATTTTATGTCTAAAAATTACAAATAAAATACCATCATGTAGGAAATCTTCTTAGCTTTCTAATGAATATTTACAATCGAATTTATCTTATGTATAACCCCATATTAAAAATGATTTACTTATTAAACTTTGATTTTAACTATTTTAACCTTTCTTTAAATAAATTAATAATAAATGTCCTAATCTAATCCAAGTGGGCCTAAATGGTCATATTTTATTTCTAAGATTGTTTTTGGTCGAATTACACTTGTCCAATAGAATTAGGACATGTGTTAGGGTAATAGTAATATCATATTTACCCTTAGTTACCCTATTTACTATTAACCGCGGTAAAAAAAGAAAAAAGTTACTATTCACCAAAAAATTATTTTCATCTCATTGAACCACATTTTAGTCCTTGATATTAACCGTGTCTCTCGGATTTTCGAAATTCCATTCACAGAAGTGGTAAAATTATGTTTTATGCAAAAATCAGTTTTTAACCTACCACTTAGTAGTTTCACTATTCATCAAAAATTGATGTTTTTCAGAACAATGCCAAAATTTCATCCTAAGCTATATTTCATATTCCGAATTCAAAAATGAAGTCTATTTTACCATATTCATAACATAGATGTTGCATTAATTAATTTTATAATTAAATCCCGCGGTTAAAACAAATAGCATGTTTTTAAGAAACAATATCTATCAAAAGATTGACACTTGTTTATGTCTAGTTTAAATGTGAAATTACATCCAATGACCAACATTGTATTAAATTGTAAAAATATATTCTAAATATACTTTAAAACCACTCAAATTAATGATTTATCACTATTAATTATTTCGATTAAAAAATTAGTTTTTAATTATAATTTAGTAATTTTCACTATTCATCAGAATATGAAAGTTATCCGAAAAGTACCAAAATTTCACCTTAGGCTAAATTCGATACTCCGAATCCAAAAATGAAGTCCATTTTGAGAGTTAAAATTTCTAAAATTTAAAAAGTGGTTATTACTATTTATAACGGCTAGTTTTAATAATATTTTAATAGCATATCATTGTTTCGTGAAACTCAGTATTACGTACCACACATGCTATCGAGGAAGGTTGCGATTGCGTGTAATGCAAGGCAAGTCAAGGATGCGTGTTGTGCAAGCTCCTTTTGGTGTAGCGTACAACACAAGACATTAATAAAATTAAAAAGAATAGTTTTCATAAAATCTCGGGCTGTTACATTCTACCCCCCTTAAAATGAATTTCGCCCTCGAAATTCGTCGGGGTTATAAATAGTTTACTATTCGAAAGTTTCTTTAATAGAAACCCACATCGTAAAAAATAATACCAAAACCAATCTTTAAAAACAAAAGTATGAAATGTAACGGTTACCCAAATAAACCAATCACTGGGTTTCCACATAGGTGAAAATATGGATGTGGAAGAGAAATCTAACCATCATGTTCTGATGGAGAGTGGTAGAGAACATGGCTATGGAAAAGCCAGTAATCACAAATCCATAGATTTGTGAAGATATAAGGTACCATCTGATTCATCAGGTATAAGATCACTAGGACAACATTTTTTGTTTTCAAGATCATTTCCCTAAAGTTGAAAATTTGAATTAGAATAAATACTTACTTTATTTTGGTACAATCTCACTGTTGTTCGTGCCTTTAACAATTTCCACTTCATCTCTTAAATAAATGAAGTTGAATTTGTTATTCGTGAAGTGTTAGCAGATCATGTGATAGAATGACGGGTCATTCCATCTGTCTCAAACAAAAGGTTAGCAAAAATTATATACATAAGTCGATCTATAGTGAGATTAATCACATATGGTTCCTAAAATGGACTTATACTTCATATATCATACTACTTAATATAATAAAACTAGTTTCTACTAAACAGGGACTTCCTGTAGGCCAGTGGTAGGCGATAAAGGCTAGTCGCACTTCGGTTGTGGGTTTGATTCCTACAGCCTTGTCCGAAGCAATGGGCTGTCGCCCGTCCTGCAGGTTGTCCTTTTTATAAAACTATATTACTATAACATCCCATCAATAATATCGAAAAAACTTCTATCCTTAAACAATACTAACTTATGTCCAACATAATCCATTCCAATCTGTAGGCTTATCCATAATACTGCAGTCCATTCTCATAACATAGTGAAAACGATTACCAGAGATTTAATACCATCGTTGATCCCCATATATCATAAGATATATCTTGTTGGTCACATTCCAAACATTCAAAGGCCTTAATCTTGTACTCTCTTGAATACCCATTGAACCTTATTGAAAACATGAATTCTATTAAAAGTTAACTCTTTCCACATACCAAAATCCTCAAATTTCTATATACTCAAACAATGATATCACTTAGTCCTTATATCAATCATGAGCTCATTAATACTGTCAAATATTTCATTTTCTCATTTTCCCTTCATTATGCGCATATCATCTTTTTTTCCAAAAATACCTCAATCACATCGAATACCACATTAGAGCAATACATAAATATTCCAATACACCATAAAAGTACCTCAACAACATTATTCTTGAATACCAATACATAAACACTTCAGTGCATCCACTTCAATGACTATCCTTGAATAAGTTCTTCCTTGATTTAGAAGTATCTTTTTAGTTCAGGGCATTGAGTTGGGTAATGCCCATGTTCTCCACAAATAAGACATTGAACTCCATAACAATCTGTCACTCTATGACCCTTTTCTCCACACAGATAACATCGGTCCCTCCATTTGAGGAATTCCTCAAGGTTCTTCTTCCCTTCTTTAGAAATCTCAATCTTCCTTTCTTTATGCTCCTCAACATGCGAACATGCATAATAGTTTATCTTCCTCTTCTTTGATGAATTAGTCATACCACTAAATTTCACCTTGTTAATCATATATCGCGATGACTGATTCGGAATAATCACAATATCTTTATCTCTAGGCATCACACAATTTTGTAGCTCATAGTCACAAATTTGTCCATTGGATTCAATGTTAACCGAATTCCTTCTGGTTCCCTCCATTAACTAAAACACAAAAAGAATTTTGTGAGAGGCGAAATCATGCTAGGGAAGACAACATAGTAAAGGGGGAGCACCCTCAATATCTAACATCTTAGGTTAAATTCTAAGATCGTTACCGTAGTTCTATAACTATATCCTATACGTATACTTATCCTTAGGGACATCCCTAGACATACCTTAGAAATATCTCTAGGGATCTCACTAACGTTCTCACATCCTAGTTTCCAAAGGTTGACTAAACCTTTCCTCTGATACCAACTGTAGAGACCCGAAGCCTGACGTACATGGAAATTACATTACTTTTTCAGAATACTTAGTACATAACAAAAACACACACACAAGGATCGTAATAGTTTAGTGTCTTTGGAAACTCGGAACGTAATCTTCTAATCGTGGTGAAAGATCTTCAATATCTCCCATAAATATCTTCCCTTTTTTTTTACCTAAAAACCTTTCTTTATATCCTGGGGAAAAGAAAACATAAAAGGGTGAGCTCAAATGCTCAGTAAGGGTAACCAAAAGAAATATCAATCACATCATATACATAAGAACATAGCTTTTGGAAATCTTAACCTGCAAAAGAGCTCATAATATCATAACATGGGATAAATCATAGAAGTGAAAATGAGATCCCCATAATCATAACATAAAACTTGAAACTTTGTGGCATGCACACATAATCATGGAAAATCATTTCTTGTTAGTCATGACTCATTTCCAAGACTATCTTAATGGACAAAGTCCCTTTCTAAACCGAGTTCACTCCTCGTTTCAGTCCTGTATCACTGAACCAAAATAACCTTCCGTTCCAGCCATGTCTATCTCATGAGATATAAAGTCTTTACCCAATGCATTGGAGGGAGATATAGGTCCCACCCATCTTATAATGAATCCTTTCTTATGTGTGCCACATAATCATAAAACATACATCATCGCATAACACATGTAACAAAAATGGGATTCTTGAAACATCATGACATCATAAATCAATTCATATAAGATAAAGGAATTCATAAACATAATTCCATCACAACATAGTCAAATAAATGTAAAAATATGGATAGAAACAGAACCCTTTATTATCTTAGATGGAAAATAATTTTGATAAAACACTTGAATTGAATTCTTGAGGAAAATATCCTTTCTTCTTCAAAATCAATTTCTTTTCACAAAACATCATGCAATTTTAAAAGAAAGAGATTTTATTGAAAATAGTCATGAAATATTTTAGAGGAAGCTTCATGAAAATAAGTCTTTATAAAACAGTAGAAATCCATTCGTGCCGTATAAGTTAAAAAAAACATTCTTCGTACTTTTGTCGGAAAAGTCAAAAAGTAACTCGTATGAAAAACGACAAAAGATTCCTTTAATATCTTTTACTAAAAACTTACCGAAGGGTAAAATTGGATATAAACTATTGTAGAAGGATGGAAATAATATTACATATTGAAGGAACATGGATGTGGATGATAAAATACACCCCAGTAATTACCAAAGTAAAAACAATCTCGGATAAAAGTGAGATTGTGATATTTCCCTTACCTTAGGTCCGACTTGCTTTGTAAGTGTCCAAACCTCCTCTTATTTGAAGCGCCTCTTTGAGACCTCCTCTTAGGGCACTAGAATTGGTCTTTGAGGAAGAACAGAACCTCTAGGATGTTGCTAAGGAAGTGGAGAAGAGATTTTGGCAGGGGTTGGCGGAGCTTGAGTGCTCAAATTGGTGTGAGGAGGAAGGGGGAAGAGGTGTCCTTTTATAAGGGAGGAGAGGGGCACCTTAGGAATATCTCAAAATATTATTTTATATTAAAGTCAAAATCGGTTTATAATGGTTCCAAAGGGTCTTATTTTGAAGCTAATGTGGGGATGGGTCGAAATCCTATCAACCAATAGAATTTAGACAAGTTTAGGATATTATTTTAACCTTATCAATTAGATTTAACTCTAAGTTAAATAATTTAACTTTTACCATGTCTTTTTGTTTCCTTTCACTATATGGTTAATAAACTTACTATAACATGCCAAACGAACCCCAAATTGTTTATTATTAATATATATATCCTTATCTAAGTCATTTGGCCGAACCTTAGATTTTTAGGAATACAATAACAATTAATAATATAATATTTGATTTAAAAACTATTTTGTGTCAATTTTGACACTATTTGATATATGATTTTTGTGAAAGTCATAACAGAATTAAATGTTCGAACCAAGTTTATTAAATCAACATTAATATATCATAGTAACCTAGAAAATTAGTGGAATTCATAAAAAATTTCAAATTACATTTATTTTGGTGTTTATAACATCAATTATGTCAATATTTCATTAATAAGATAATTACTGCATCATCGTTGTGTCATAAATAAATTAAATTATTTTATGTCTAAAAATTACAAATAAAATACCATCATGTAGGAAATCTTCTTATCTTTCTAATTAATATTTACAATCGAATTTATCTTATGTATAACTCCATATTAAAAATGATTTACTTATTAAACATTGATTTTAACTATTTTAACCTTTCTTTAAATAAATTAATAATAAATGTCCTAATCTAATCAAAGTGGCCCTAAATGGTCATATTTTATTCCTAAGTTTGTTTTTGGTCGAATTACACTTGTCCAATAGAATTAGGACATGTGTTAGGGTAATAGTAATATCATATTTACCCTTAGTTACCCTATTTACTATTAACCGCGGTAAAAAAAGTAAAAAGTTACTATTCACCAAAAAATTATTTTCATCTCATTGAACCACATTTTAGTCCTTGATATTAACCGTGTCTCTCGGATTTTCGAAATTCCATTCACAGAAGTGATAAAATTAAGTTTTATGCAAAATTCAGTTTTTAACCTACCACTTAGTAGTTTCACTATTCATCAAAAATTGATGTTTTTCAGAACAATGCCAAAATTTCATCCTAAGCTATATTTCATATTCCAAATTCAAAAATGAAGTCTATTTTACCATATTCATAACATAGATGTCGCATTAATTAATTTTATAATTAAATCCCGCGGTTAAAACAAATATCATGTTTTTAAGAAACAATATCTATCAAAAGATTGACACTTGTTTATGTCTAGTTTAAATGTGAAATTACATCCAATGACCAACATTGTATTAAATTGTAAAAATATACTTTAAATATACATTAAAACCACTCAAATTAATGATTTATCACTATTAATTATTTCGATTAAAAAAGTTGTTTTTAATTATAATTTAGTAATTTTCACTATTCATCAGAATATGAAAGTTATCCGAAAAGTACCAAAATTTCACCTTAGGCTAAATTCGATACTCCGAATCCAAAAATGAAGTCCATTTTGGGAGTTAAAATTTCTAAAATTTAAAAAGTGGTTATTACTATTCATAACGGCTAGTTTTAATAATATTTTAATAGCACATCATTGTTTCGTGAAACTCAGTATTACGTACCACACATGCTATCGAGGAAGGTTGCGATTGCGTGTAATGCAAGGCAAGTCAAGGATGCGTGTTGTGCAAGCTCCTTTTGGTGTAGCGTACAACACAAGACATTAATATAATTAAAAAGAATAGTTTTCATAAAATCTCGGGCTGTTACATCTGTCATATTTTCAATTACTTATTTATTAAATCAAATTTAACTTGTTAATTTTCATTTTGTGGGGGATTTGATAACATTTCTCACGTGTACTGCAGACTACCACCTCTCGAAGTGATCTGATTCATTTTTTCACCATATATTTACATCTAAGGTAATAAGGATTATGTTATTTAATATATTTTATATATATGAAATCATAATTAATTTAAGGAAATATTTTTCATTCTGAAAGGGTAATATATTTTATTATAATAAAAATTATAATGCCATTCGTGTACGTCTGGACTATCAGCTCTACGAAGTGGTGAGAATCAATTTTCAAAACTAAATCACCTGGATGGTATATATAAGTTTCTTTAAACAAACTATATGGTATATATTATATTATTATCATTCTATAATGATATGATAACACATACCTTCTTTAGATGATTATTATTTATAAATGGAAACATTTCTCATGTGTGTGTATGACCGACCATCTCTATAATTGTAACATGAATCATTTTTGATAAACATATTTCATGATTTTTTTTAAAATATTAATTTAAGTATGAATATTATAATAATTTAACGATAATTATTATATATATTTTGAAACAAAATCCTCTTTGACCCGATTAACACACCAAATTCATTTTGAAAAAATGAATAGAACTTCCTCAAAATGACATTTGTGTACTAAATTGATTCTGTATTTAAATATGTCATCCCTATAAAATAAAAATAAATTATTCAAGTATATGGTATTAAACCCCTAAAAGTTTTTTAATAAATAAAATAATATATTTTTTAATATTATAAAAGAGTTAATGTAAATCCTTGGAAATTCTTGACTCAAGTTAAGGATTTCTTATCGAACTTTTTGTTTCTATGAGACTATATTTTATATTCACAACTTACTTATTTTTATGGTGAATATACATCCAATTTTATTTATAATATCCTAAATCCTTTATATGTTATGTTATTTTATGTTTCAATCCGAATTATTACATCCAAGGGGGTTAGAATTTTATTTTACCAAGTGGTAGGAAATTTAATTACTCAATTTTTTATTGTATTATATTAATTATTCATTATATTTGATATAATATGATCATGTCAGTAATTAATTTGTAATATCATTTTTATTTCATTTTTTTAATTAGTATATAAAAATTATAAACATACTTTATTTATTGAATATTTCTCGATTTTTATTATTTGATTCATGTGAAGGATATTCGTCTCAAATTATCTTGATTTTTAGACATATGCATATAAAATGCACCTATAATCATTTTTAATGTGTATATACTGACATTTTACTTGTTATAACATGAAAGTCATTATTTCAAATATATTTAATGTATAATTTGATATTAGTATTATAAGGGGATTTTGATTGAAGAGTCACCAAATTGTAAAATGATTTTTGTTACAATCTCCATTATTTTGGGGTTTTTTAGGATCAATGTTATTTTGGAGTAAATATTTTAATATTATTTTATTTGACAACATATATTTTATTCTACTGTGGTTATAAATGTTTTTCTTATGTTTAAATTCCATTTATCCCATATTTATTCAAGAAACATTATTAAATTTGTTTTTATGTTATAGTGATCATGTATTTTCTTTTAGATCATGTATCACTTTCTTCCATATACACGCATTAATATTTTTTCAGAAAAATGTTATTTTATAAAAATAAATTATTTCAAAATACATTTTACATTATCTTTTACCTTAGTTAAAATGTTTATAAAAGAAAATTTCTTAATATTTTGGAAATAGATCAATCATGATTCCCGTTTTCAAAAAATTTTTGAAACAAAAGTTAATTTCATACACATATAACAATAATGGATTTCCCATACATGATGAAAATTACTTTCCTTGAAATTACCTTTATTTATTTTCCAATTTTCATTTTTAGATAATTTTTTTTCAAATTATTTTAAATTTTTATTCTTTTAAAAGTGAAAGTCAAAATGGAAATGTATTTTCATCAATATTTGTAATGATATTTTAATGATATTTCTATTCATTGATCCCAAAACCTATTTTTTTACTTATTATGAATTGGTTAAATTTTTTTTAAGGATACCATTTATTTCCCTTAATGGGTGGATTATGATTTTTTCAAAGAGATTATTATAGAACACATTTCATTTCCATGAGTTATTTTTTTCAAAGTGATTATTATGGAACCATTTTCGTTTAAATGGGTCAAAAATTTCCAAAAATAGTAAGTGGTGTTTCGATGTGTTTTTGATGAAATGAAATTCAATTCATGATTTGTACATCAAAATTATTGACATTCATGGGTGTTCCAAAATAGTCCTATGTGAGCCCATTATATCTTATATAATGGGTGAGACCATATAGCACTATGTGAGAAATGTATATCTTATATTATGGATATTACCAAATAAAACTAGGTGAGCCTAATATAACCCATATCATGGGTGCGACTAAATAGAGCTGGGTGATCCTAAGGTAGCTTATAAAACAGGTGCACCCATATAATTCTCCAATAAATTGGGTAATGATTATATTATCTAGATAATTGTATTGGATGTTGACCAAAAGATAATTCTAATGGTTAGTATTCAAATTGGGTTCTATTATGATGATTTTCAATGTTACCAATACCATTTCATTATTCTTTCTATGTTTATAATTGATTCATTTGATCAAGATTGATATAACATGGATCATTGTTATTATTTATAAAGACTCATTCATTTCTGATAAACTTATTCCATGTTTTCATGTTTTTTGATCCATTTTTTATGGGTATGAGTATTTTATGTTATGTAAATTCACATTGATTATGTCATAATACCATTATTTTCCTCTTATAATTACTAATGACATTATATTGTCAATGGATATCTTTATCCTTATTGATATTTTTAAATTACACTTCTTATGATTCTATTTTCCGAAGTTATCAAGAAAAATGCTGAATGAATTTTTTATATAAGGGTTTCATATCGATGATGATAATAACTTAATGTGAAATAAAAAATGTTGGGTTAAATGGGAGAAATGATCACTTAAGGACTTGTGTATTGTTAAGAAATAATTTATCATAATTATATAGAACAATAATCCTAAAATTCACTTATATGTATAAGGGATAACATATTTTATTTTAATGTAGTATGTTTTTATGGTGATAATTGGGTAACCTTTTTTGGTATTAAATCATGAAATGATTAAGAAATTGTTTTAACATCAGATCCAGCAGCACAGTTTTGGGGATGTTATTGTTTGTATCAGATAAGGATTTACAGAACATTGTAGATTAGGATGTATTCATTTGTGGTTATATTATGATTTATGGATACCATCATAGGTATATAAGATTATGTTTGGTCATAAGTTAAATGTATTTCATAGCTATATTGACGTGATAAGTGATGAGATATTAATCTGATTAATGACACATTAGGAGACATTTATTGTGTTGAATAAGATGTAAATCATTGGTTCAATGTGAATTATTCATTTACATTTTGGGGGAAAATGTTTTAAGATATTTTAAAATTACAGGGCTTATAAAATCTTTGATATTTCAGAAATTATACAAAGCTATGTTTTATCATATAGATAACTGTGGGATTGCAAATTGAATTACTGACTAAGTAGTTAATGTTTTTTTAAAATTAGGTCAGTATTATTTGGAATATAAGATAAATTCTATGATAAAAAATTTGATGTTAAAACACACTTCAATAATGAATTTATTGACTTTGTTTTGGATATAAGGTTTTTTATTTATGGAATTATTTACTTTGAAAATTGGGTATTATTATCAAATTTTAGAGATTAATAAATTATTTCATCAAATGATCATTTATTCATTTTTGGTAATATCATAACATGTGATATTTATTGTATAATTTCTAAAAAAATGTGGAAACTATTATTATACTATGGATATTATGTGATCTATTAAAACAAGATTTAAAAAAAATTCATCGTAAATACTAATCGTTTGGGGAAAAAGATGAGATTTCTGTGAAAATTGATATTAGGATGAATTTTTACTCATTAATTATATTACATTATTATTTGATTCTATATGGAAAATTAATTTATCTAAAATAGAAAAATTATAATGAAATTTAATTTTATCCAATTACCATTAATTCTGAAGACATTAATGATATTTTTCTTTGCTCATTGGATTATGGGTTATATTTTTTCAATTTATCTTGATCTATGAATTTATTGTTATCAATGATTTATATAAATATATATCATTTTCTATAATCTAAACTACTCCAACATTTCAAAATCTTAACTTCCCACCTATGTTCCCCAATTTGGAAACCTATTGGGTGTTAATCTAGATGTTATTTGTATTTCTTTTTCACTCTTATAACATGGATGTTTTATTAACCATTTTTATAAAGTGATATATAAAAGAATCTACTTCCAAATTACTAACATTTAATTATAGATATAATTCTAACATTTTGAGGCAAATATTACTTAAATGTGGGGATGTAACACCTTGATATTTTAAAACAATGTTCGATAGCATTTTCAACATGCAATATAGGAAATAAAAAGATATATATAATCATTATAGAATAACTATTAAATTTGATAGTATGAATAATATTAAATTCATTATGAAATATATATATATATATTAATAAATTCTATAATAAATATAAATTATTGATAAATTATTATTAAATAGTTAAACAAGTTTTTTAGCAAATTTATTCTGTTATTTAAAAGTAGGTTTTCTTAAAAAATTAATTTTTTTGCGAGAAAATAATATAATTAGTTTTCAGAAATTTTTTAAACATTATTTTATTAAATAAAATTCAAATTTTAAATCATAATACCAAAATTACATTAGAGTGGAATTATGGGATTTCTCAGAAAATATTTATTTTAACATATTTATATTAATAGAGTTATTATATCACATATATCTTCTCACTTTCAATTTCATGGGAGATATGATAACGCCGCTATTGTTTGCGGAGGACTACCGCCTCGCGAAGTGATGCGATTTGTTTTTTCACTAACGATTTACATAGAAAAAAATAAGTATAATATTAATAATAATTTATTATATAAATTAACATATAACTATATTAAATAATTAATTATCATTCTGATTATAGAATATATAATTTTCATTCTTATTGTAAAAATTTATAATATCGTTCATCTATTTGTGGAATACCACCTCTATGAAGAGATGTGACAATTTTTTCATCATAAAATCGTAGTAATGATAAATATATCTATATTTAAAGAAATTATTTGATATTTTAGCCATTACGATCATTATAGAGTGATAAAATGATGCATACCTTCTTTCCATAATGATCATTGGAAAATAGAAACATTATGTAAGCGTATGCACTACCTATTGTCTCTATGATCATAATGTACTTCATTTTTTAAAACTATATTATGTTATTTCATTAAAAATTATAATATATTTATAAATATTATAATTATTTCATTATTCTTATTCTGAATATATTTAAAAAAATACCCCTTTGATTCCAGTCGACACGTCGAAGTTGTTTTGAATCAATGAACATAACAACCTCAAAACACCCAACATGGAATTATCTGATTAATGATTTAAATATATCATCACTAATGATATTAAATTATTGATGTATACTTATTATATATTATTTAAAGGGAATATAATAAAACCCAAGACATGAGTTACGGTTGTCACATGTCCCCTGTTTATTTATGGGAGACATATGAAATATTCACAAGTTTATTATATTTTGTGGTGTATATACTTATACTTTTACTTGTAATATAATAAATCTTCACCACATTATGGTATTTTATGTTTAAATATGAATTATTTCACCCAATATTATTTTACACGAATGTTACCACGTGGTAAATAAATTCGTAAATCAAATTATTTTCATTAAAATATATTAATTAATCGTTTAATTTTATATAATATGATTAAATATGTAATTATGTTTGACTATATTATGTTGTATTTATACATTTATATGTGGATTTAAACTTCATACACACACTATATTGATTAATTAATTAAAAAAATCAATGATATGATTTTTATAAGGGTTGTATCTCTCAAAATATATTTCATGATGATATATATTTATTTTATGAACCTATATTCATTTTTTGAGGTGTATATACAAATGTTCGACATGATATATCTAGATATTAATTATGTTAATTATATTTAAAGTATCCATTCTAGTTATTCATTAATCAGTCTTATGATTGGATATTTAAAAAAATTTGAAAGGCATTATGTTATAGTCTCAATTATTTCAGGGATGTTTATGTTCAATGTTGTTTCAGAAGAAATAATGTTATATAATTTTATTATAAAAAATATTTGTTATTCATATCTGGTTTTGAAGGTGTTTCACAAGTTTTAATTCCATTTCCTCCCTTATTGATTGAATATTCATCAAGAAATTCATTTTTCGGTGATATCAATACTTTGTTTTCTTTTAGATCAGTTTTGTTCAGCTTCAATATCCATGTTTTTTGAAAATGTTCTCAAATAATTATTTTCCTAAAAATAAATTATTTACTTAATTAAATTTTATTGATATTTTAAGTTATTTTAAAATGTTTCAAAAGGTAATTTGTTAATGTTTTCCAAATGGGTTAATCTTACCTATTAATTTCAAAATGTGTTGAATTTGTTATTATTTTTAATACATAATAAATCAAATGATTTGACTAAAATCTTCTCCAATATATTAAATGAATTTCCCTTTATATTTTTATATTATTTTAATGTAAAAATATTATAAAAATATTTTTGATTTTTTTAATTTTTTTAATTGAAAAGGTTATTTTCATAATGGTTGTTATTAATGAACCTTTAATGGTATTTACATTCATCAATGTAAAAAACCATTTTCTTACATATTAACTATGGGGATATTTTTGAACTATACCATCATTATTCTTACAATGCATATATTACGATTGGTTCAAATAGATTATTATCGAACACATTTTTTTCTATAGGTTAATCTGGTTCCATAGAGATTGATATGAGACTCATTTCTTTTCGTTGTGATACTGTTTTTATAATGGAATGAAGTTTTTTACCCAAATCCTTAATTTACGAATAGTATTGTTTTGATAATCTTGTAGTGTTTTTATAAACTACATATATATAGTGGATCACAACAGTTTTCATACATATAACAATTAATGAGTTTGTTTTGGTTAAAAGTGGATCCATGGATTGAAATTCAAAACCATTGACAGGTGAATAAATAAAGAAGGTTTATTTATACATTTTGAATCAAAATTATGTTACTCAACCAAAAATAACATTTCATGTTTTAAAACAATTTTATCAAAAGAATAATGATATAGGAATATTTAAAGATCATAAAAAAATACATTACATGTGTTAATGTTTTTATTCATTGTATCTTAGATACGTCCTAAACATTGAGATCGTTAGTGGGTGTCCTGGGTTTAAATTTGATAACATGATTAATGTACGACTTTAATGGATATATATTTTATACTAATATTCAAGGAAATAGAAACCAAATTCAAAATAGAATATCATTGGTGTTTGAAATGGAAATGCACATTTCAATTGCTAGAGGAAAAAAATCACATCTATATATCAAGTTTAAATTATGGCGTTATTAAAGAAATATGTTAGATTAATCACATTATATTTCAATTTCTAATCCATAACCTATAATGGGTTATCAATAAAAATAGAATCATAAATAATGATTTTCATATTACACTAGTTAATCAGAATATATTTGAATAAATAAATGATCCTTTTATCAAGGGAACACCTGAATTTTTTTTCAATTTTCTTAATCCAATAATGCTCAATGGTCTATCATTTAAAAAATACAATGACTTTATTTTTGTTATGAAAAACAAAATTACAATTAGGATTTGTATGTGATCCCAAATTTCATGGAATTATTATCAGAGAGTTTTTATGATCAACTCATTGACATCGTTTATACCATATAGAATGATCACCAGGTAGGAATATGGTAAAATAATCAATTACTAATTTCCTTATTTAAAAGGTAACGTATATTTATTTCTTCATTATCTTTTAAAATTTCAAAAAATGATATATATATTTTTTTAATTTTTTATTTCATAAAACACATATTTTAAAAATATGATAAGTTTTTTCTTCAATTAGTTTATTATTCTAACCGTTTTCAATTATACATGATTATATTATAGTATCTGATTTGTATTAAATTTTACATATGATATTATATTTTTTCCTATATCAATTTATATTTCATAAATAAATCCAATATTGTTTTAAAATTACTATCTACTAATAAATAAGATAAATAAAATTTTTAGTATTATTTTTTCCTTTTTTATAAAATACTCAAACATATATGATAAATATCAGTTTGTTTCTTATTATATTGTGTTTATTTTATCATTTTAAATGTTTCCTATAAAATTTTTATGTAACCATTAGTTTTTTAAAAAAATTTAATTATTATTTTTCCTTTTTTTCTAAATCATTTATAATCTAATTAATTTTATTAGAATTTTATTTAACAACATTAAAAAGTGAATAAAATTGCATTTAGTTTAGTATAAATATTTTTATCTTTTACCATATTTTATTTAATTTTTTCTATAATATCTGGATATATAAATTATTATACTAATGGTTTGGGTTTTTATTCTTATGAAATTATAAAAGAAAGAACTAATTCATCTCATGATTCTATGGAGGACCATACAAATAATTTTTTTGACCAATTTCCTTAACATTCTACACCATATCATTTTAATTATACTATGGAAGAGAAGTATTCTAGGGTTGGAAAATGTGGTACCACAAGTTTTCCAAAATTTTCATTTATTCATCATTATAACTATAAGATATTTTTTGAGTTTTATTTTAATTATAATCCTAGAGGATTAATTTGAAAACATTTAAGACTTTTTTTTCAATTCAAACTTGTTCCAAAATTATCATTTTAATTTATGATTAGAAAAGTTATTCCAAAGTGATAATATCTAAATTATAGTAGATAATTTTTGTTATATAATTTAGTATTATTTTAGTTTTCATTATATTTTTTTACTAATATTGGTCTTTTCCTACTTATCAGATAAAGTATAATATACATGACACTACAAAAGTCTAGTATAAATATTTATATTTTTCTACTAGATCATAGAAGAAATTTATATCAACCCCCAAATTTGATTTCTTTTTTAGGAAATAGAAAATCAAAATCATTGCGACGTATTTCATTTTCTAGATTAAGATACATGGGAGAAGGTTGATGAAGCTAGAAAAAAGATTCAATTTTTTATGTTTAATGTATTATTTTATATTTTTTTTTATTAATTATCATGTTAATGATTTTCTATCCATGATTTACAAAAAATTATGATATGTCATAAAGAGATCAAATATAAATATGTATACCATCATACATTATCTTGTGGAGGGTATACATTATTGTTACAATGAATGATTTATGAAAATTTTTGTAAATCTGAAAGTTGAGTCCCTTGGCTCCATAGTGGTTAACCCTCCACCGCTACTAGACATGAACATTAGAAGAGTTCCTGGATGAGAAAAAAGAGAATAAATATTACAGAAGATTCATGGGATATAATTGAGAATCTTTTTAGGTGTTTTTAATGTTATTTATTTTATTTCATCTATTTATATATTTTTATTCACATATCCTTTTTAACTATTTTATATTTTAGTCTTGTTAAGAGAATAGAACATAGAGAGCCTTCATTATAGGGGATATGAAGGATATTTTAGATACTGCCTTGGGGATGCATAAGCACCTGGGTCATGTATAAGGTTATGACGTGGGTGTATCAGTCAAAAAGGTGTTTATTCATTCTAATGAATCATAAAAGGATGATGTATATAATTTAACAAATCAAATATTTAGAATATAATTTTTAAGTGATAGGTGAGACAATGGAGGAGAGAACCAGAACATCAATATTGTCATTTTTTGAAGACATGAATTGATAGATTTAGGTTGAAAATTACACTCGTCTACCTTCTTCTTCATAACCCAGTCATTTTATTCCTTATATATATATTTCTCCAATACCACGTCCTCTATATCTTATAATCTATTTTGAGTTATCTATTTATGATACCAAACAAAGCAAATATGCATATTGGATTTTATATTATATTGAGTTTACCATTCATTATCAATAGATAAATATAGATCATCCATGGTTTGATATATAATATATTGATTAGTAAGAGTATCACATATTATCAGATTATTTCACTATAGTTAGAAAAATTATCTTCCATTATTTTTGCTGGATATTTAGATCTATCTAAAAAACTAATGAAATGTTATGTATAGATTAAATTGTTTATTTATTATTAGTGTTATTTTTTTCTAATTTATATATTTATTTATATATTTTTTAATGGATTAACATAAGGGAAAATACATATTATATATATAATAAAATGTACAAGATTCATTGAATTTAGATATTACTTATATTAGACCTGATATATTATCAACATATTCATCTTTATTGTTGTATGTATATGAGATTATTATTGACGCAATCATTTACTAGTGTGAAAATAATATGATTATTTCAAAGATACATATTGCATATCTTATAACTAGCTATTATTTTGGAATAAATGTGACAAAAATATATTCTTTTTAAGTAAATGATAATATTTTTTGAACATATTTTAATTCCATGGATATTAATACTTATGGTTCATTTGTAATAAGAATTATTAGACACTTTGTATATAGTATAATACTGTATTACTATACATAATTTTAGACACACAATTTATTTCCCCAATAATAATGATAATGAAATATAATAAAATAAATCTATTTATTTCTAAAATATAAAAATGTCTTGTAATTAAGCATTAGATACATCCTTTTCATGGATGGTTGGGAACATATATTTCATAATTTATTATTTCTATCAACTAAATGAACTATTAAGTTATATATTTTTTATTAGTGGCCATTATATATTGTGTGTGTTTTATCCAAATTGAGAAGACATATTAATGGTTATTCTCTGTACTTGGTGATGTGTGATAAAATTTATGTAATTAATTAGACATATAAAAATAATTATTTGAATAAATATATATGATAATGAATTTAAATTTATTTTCATACATTCACTTTATTAATAGGGCATGGAATTACATTAGAGATATACAGGCAATAATAACTGCAACGATAAAATATGTATTCTCAATGATGAATTATCATTGATAATTAACAAATTATCTATTCATGTATAGAAGATGAAAATTTATATTAATGTATTTTTTTGAAATTGAAATGTCAAATTCAACTTGAATTAATAGAATGTGGATATATTTTTTTATGATTTATATACAAAATAAGTTCATTTGGGATAGTTAAAACATTCCACAAGGTTAAATTTCATTATAACCTATTTTTAATTATATTATAATTAAATATATAGTACTAGTTAAATGAATTCCTTTCAATTTTAATCTTTTGGATGACCATGAAAATTATTCTAAATACTTTCTAATGATCTTCTAAATATCATGAGTTAGATATTTCAATGGTTTTATTGGGTATTACATTAATTAGATATAAATTTTTAATGTTTAAATTAAAAAATTTAAAGTTGAAATGATTTGAATTTGTGGTACTATTTTATAGTTATTTATGCCACTATTTCCATGTTTTGATAGCAGTATTGTACCATTAGTCTATTTTATTTCATTTTATTGTTTTCAAATAAATATTTCACAACGGTTATTGTATAACCGATGAAAAATATTGTTAAAAAATATATTAAGCATTAATTTATAATAAATTATGTGAAATTTATTTTATCAAAATAGTTACACAATAACCAACATTAAAACAATTCCCATTCTATATATTTTTAACATTTTCTTAAAAGGTATGTTAAAAATTGAAGTGAAACCTAATTTTTCATACCAGTTAAAAAAACCAAAAAGAAAAAATATTTAAAATTTAAAATTTAATAACATCTCTAGGTAACCGATATTAAATTAACATGTTCTCGAAAACCATATTTTTCATTACTACTTATGAAACCCCATGATTTTGAGTAGTCAAAATTTCTAAATTAGGAGATTATGTTATCAAATGATCTATATTTACTAATATATGCTTCTAATGATTTTTACTTCATGTAAATGACTATTAGACGAAGATGGTAAAATGAAGGTAAGTAACCTTTAAAGAGGAATGATTTGGAACCTTAATTACCTTAAAAAACCTGAATACTCATTATATTACTATCTGTTATTATGATGATTTCTAGGAAAATATTAAAGTACATCACTTTACCCCTCTAAAAAATAATAATTTCTTGAATAACATTTCCTTTTAAACAAAATAAATATAATTTTAACTAAAAAGTTATTTAAATTATGAATTTTAATGATATAAATTTTATAGGAAGATTATTAGCGAGACATGTCAGTTACTTGGAAGATAAATTGTCTTATAAAGTAGTAATTAGGAAAATTCAGTTTCTCCTAGTACCACTGAAGCAGAATAAATAGTAATGTGGATTTTTTCCATAGGTAATTTTATTGAAGAACACACTCCAAAAAATGATATGAATTATGATCATCATCCCTTATGATTAAAATAGTAGGTCCATTAGTATATATATGAATCGATTTCAATACTCACAAAGTACGAAAATTTACCAAAGACACCACTTATTGAAGTTTTTCTTCAAAAAAGTGATATATTGGTTGAGTTTTTAAGAATAGATCTCTAAATAGATGTCATCTAAAAAAAACCATCACTTAAATTTTTTTATATTATTAAATAGATTTTTTCTATGGAAAAATTATAACACTCACATTAATATAATGTTAAGTAAAATATTGATCAAAATTTTTTATTTTAAATTTTATCTCTTATAATCACTATTTTGAAAAAAATTTATACATAAATGAATTTTTACATTATTTTCATAATTCCCTTTTGTATATAAATTTTAAATTTATTATTAATTGTTGTCAGTTAAATTTTAATTTTCCGACATAAATCATGTCATTTATTAATTTATAAATTAAATTATTTTATTAATATTTATGTTTTTAATTATAATTCCACATCATTAAATATATCATAATGTTGAGTTAAGTCATGAATATATATTTATGACCTATTTTGGTTTAGTGTTCAAGAGAATTAAGCAACAACTATTACATACAAAAGTGGATAAAACAAAAACAATATCCACTTCCTCCAAAATTTAAAACATTTAAAAGTAATCATGATTTATTTTTTTGATAATAACCTTATTGACTTCTTAATTTCTCTTAACCATCAGTATAACATAGAAATCAAATTTAAAAAATTTTAAGATCAAAAATTTTCGTTAAGGGATATAAAATATGGACAGGAAACATTTGTCCAGGAATGTTTATAAACCCATGAAATCAGAATAATCTTGAAAAAATTATAGAAATAATAAAACATAAAAATAATTTGTAGTATCCATATCATATTTAGTTTTTATCATTCACAGCTACATAGGGAGTAACCATCATGATTTTTTTTGAATATCCAATATAGTATATTCAAAAAATATCCTTGGATAAACCACAACGTTAAACTCTGTATCATTACCCAATGATTTAGAGAGATATTACGGGGCTCACCTGCCATTAGTTTATCATGGAAACACCCTTCTTTGGATTATCACAAAACCACCTATCAAATCTCCATGTACCATTATTTAATCACAGCACATAAACTATTTCAATTATCAATATCTCACTCATAAAATTTCATTTAAAATCACAAGAAATAATTTCAACATATTTATATAGTAAATCAATTTTCAAAAACAATTTCTATACCAGAATACCAATAAATGTAATAATGTATTTATTTATTTTTATAAGTGTTATAGGTTATAGAGGAATCCAAATTTCAAATAATGGTCAAGGAAGTGGAGAATTCATTATCTCCATATATGTTAAAAATAATTCTTTTTGTCATTTGTAAATAATGTAAAATTCATTACATAAAAATATTCCTTTGGAAAACATTAAATGAAATTTAAAATAGATATAAAATTTTAGGTATAATCCTTTTATATCCATATAAATAAATATATAAATTAATATCATGAGGAAAAATATTTGATAAATAAATCATTTGAAGTTCAAGGTTTCTCAGTCCACATTGAAAATATAAATCATAATCTCAATTTATTAATACAAAAATAATAATAATAATAAATAGTATTATAGATACAATATGTTTATGAAATGTCATATCTAATGTATATACACTATATAAAATAACAACAGTCCATTTTATCAATAAATTTATCAATAAAAGGACATTGAGACAAAATCTCTTAGCATGAATCTGACTAATCATGAAACTTATTTATATGCATGAATAATAAACTACGATTAATTTATAAATTATTTATAACAATGTTCATGTTTTTTTATATATTTCATAAAAATTATTACCATGTCATAATAATTATATAATTTTTTATGATCATATAATATGTCTTTTTGATATTCACGACATGAGTCAAAACTGTACATGGTTTTGATGTCACTAGATCATGTGGTCCTAATTACATCATCTCTACGACAGTATTAATGAAATAATAAACTATTTCATAAATTAATAATAAATTTTTAAATCAATCCACTAATTATGGTTATGGGATATGGAAAACATTTTATTTATGGAGATAGTGAACTGTAAGTACGAATGAGTAATGTTTTCATTTTTCATTGATCGTTATGTAAATAAGATAGTAATTATTTTATATTTCCCAAATAATTATAATATTATTAGCATTTAATTATAATTAAAATACAGTTATATATATCATACAAGCGATGTGGCGAATAAAAAAAATTCGCATCGCTTTGTGGAGGTGACAATTCACATGTATGAATGAATTGAATTATCATGTTTATGTGTAGGGAAAGGATGAACATAAATGAAATTTTGTTCTCTTAAAATGATTAAAATTTATTTAATATTATATTTTAAAATTTATTCCATCATTATAACCATACTTGATAGATATTAATGAAAATGAACTATAAGGTTTCACAAAGTGGTAGTCTTTCGTACAAACGAACGGAATGTTCATTTCCCATTTGGTGAAATTGAAAATGAATTTATTTGGGGATATAAAAATAATAACATATATTTATATTTAGGATAATTTATTAGATATTTAATATTATAAAAATAATATTTATTGGATGTGGAAGAAGAAATAAAAAATAAACACTTACAAAATTGTACATCTTCTTTTGTTGATCACCTTTGAAGAAAATATTAACACTTCTATGGATGGTGTTATGCGTATAATAAGGTACCATGAATGTTGGTAGGGACTCTATGAAGAGTTTTTGATAGATCATGAATGAACTAAAATGAATGTGTAAGTATTAGAGATGCGTTTGTAACATTTTATAGGATAGGGGTGGGGTACCTTTGGAAAATGTTAAATTATTAATTTAATATAAATTCAATTTCAGATAAACTGTTCAATAAATAAATAATTTTGAATATTAGATAATTTTGGTTCTAATACCATTCTTAAAATTAAAATTATACAATTTATTAATATTTTTAATAATTTTCATTTTATTTTAACCCTTACTTTACCCTTTTTAATCCTATAATGATTTTATGTTATTTAAAATTTCTTTGTTAATTTAATTACCATAACATGTGAAAAGAACAAAAATGTTACATTTATTACATATTTGAACTTATCCTAACCATTTCAATGATCGTTATATTTTTATTAATTTATTTTCTTTTAATAATATAATATAAATTTTAAGATACCAATAGTGTGATTTTTGATACTATTCACTAATTGAATATTAAAAATATAATAACAATAAGATAAGTTTGAAATAACTCATTTAAGTAATAAAAAACATGTTAAAATTATCCATATATTTCTTGGATCAAATAAATTATTCCATATATTATTAATTTGGTAATTTATAATATCAGTTATTTGATTCTTTCAATAATTTAGAAATTACTACATCATCTTTGTGTCACCATTTAATTTAATTATTTATTTCATAAAAATTATAAATAAATTACCATGAAGTTGGAAATATTTTAAACAAATTAATTACTTTTTATAGTCAAAGAGATAACTTTTATATCCTAATATTAAAAAAAATTATTTATGAGAGACATGATTATGACATCTTGGTCTTTATTTTAGATAAAATATTTATATGTGTCATAATCAAATCCAAGTTGTTCCCTGTGGTCATACAAACGACACAAAGATATTAATTGATGGGAAAACTCATACAATTTAATTATGAGATTAGTTGGGTAGTTTTATATTACTATAATATTATTTTTACATTTAATTACTAGATTTACCCTTAACCAAGGTAATTTAAATAATTACTAAAGTTACAATTCTTAATGTCAAAAATAAATGGGACCTATTTAAATAATTTAAACATACTGATTAAAAATATTGAATACATTTTTCCAAATTAAAATCACATATTTTACATAAATTAATATAAAAATAATCCCAGATGCCAAAATAAGAAAAATGATTTTTTAAAATTTAAAACTATCAAAATATTGGTGTGCTTTAATATCTAATTTCATTGTGAAATTACATTCAATGATAAAAAATTGGATTAAATTATAATAATTAATTTTAATTATAATTTATAACTAACATAAAATATAGTATAACTATATATATAAATTAGATGAAAAAATAATTTTGAATTAAAATGCAATATGTTTCACTAATAATTAAAATAACATTTTTATTAGAAAAATACCAAAATTTCAAATGATATAAATCATGATGTCCTTATATAAAAGGAGAAGTTTATTTTTTCAAATATAACTTATAAAAGTGTCAAAAACTATATTTAAAATAGGCTCTCCATCAAAATGTTTTAAAACTGTATTTTTTTTATGAAAAATATTTCTTTTTATTGTAAAATATGAAGTTTTTATTATATCATGTCTAGAAAATATATTAAATGAGTTCTAAACATTACATATAATATAATAAATATATATTTCCTTAATAAAATCCATAAATAGTTATTTTATTATTTTATAAACTCCCTTATTTGAATTTAAATAGTTTTTCAAGAAAACGTTTCCTTCTAATGAAAATGTGTTTTATTTTCATTTATTAATAACTATTAACAAACTATTTAATTAAATACAGGTGTAAAAAATATTTTCATAAATCAATTAATATTATTCCTTCCCCACATTTTAACATCTAGTGTATGTGATAATATAATAATATTTAGTTGTTCGATTATGTTCGATTTACTGTATTATTTATGCTATCAAACATATTGCCTCCTTTAAAAACAAAAGATGTTATATTATCCCCCCCCCTTTTATAAACTTCATCCTCACAAGTTTTATTTTTGTTCGACAACTAAGGCCTAACTTTACCATATATATTTATTTCAATCCCACATCAGAAAAAGGATAAATAAAAATTCTACAACAAAAGAATTATATGATCATATGAAGGACACCTAAGATAACACAAAATTGGATTACTTTTAGGAAAACTATGATATGTATGATAAACTAACCAAAATTTTTTGAAGGAGAGTGATATAAAATGTAATCACGAGAATGTTAACCATTAGAAACCCTAAAACATTGGATGGGTTAAACGAGATTTTTTTTTCACGGTTAAAAATTTAAATTGAAAACATTTTTGGCTTAAGATTAATTTCATAAAAATGATGAATTGATTTAATAAATATAATAAAAAAATTAGAAAATATACTTACATTACACGTAGGGTTTCATGCATTAATATAATTCCACCACAAAGTCATCTTTTTCTCCAAATGATGTGAATTTACGATGAATTTCTTTTACATCTGAATCACTAGAATCAACTTTTATAAAATCACATAATAACCAAAATATTAACTATCTTTTCATCCTATCTTGAAACATTAACCAAAACTAAAAAGTTAAAATAAAATATGAGAATTAACCAAAAAGAATAATCCTTTATATAACAATTAAATACGTCATCTATAAAATTTAATTGTAATATCAAAAGTTCAACAATGACTATTAAACAAATAAAATTTTATAAAATTCTTTATAATCATCTAAACTGTGATTGAAACCCTAAACTCAAATTAACTTCATCACATTATTTTCCAAGATAAATTTTAACCTTGATCTCCATGTAAATTCAATCTCTCTTAATGTCTTGTACCAAAATGTAAATACCCTAGTAATTCATTAAGATATGTTAACCAATTCAATAAAAAACCTAAATCACCGTTATCTGATTATAAAATAATATATTCTTCAAAAATAAAATTCAATAATTAATCCTTAAATGATATATCATTGTATTTTATTTTATGAAGGCATATAGGGTTCCCAAAATAGTAAACTTCTTCAAATATTACATTTAGCACATAATCCCCAAATCATTTTCCAATACTATGGTTATCTATTTGATAAAACATAAGTTCCCAAGATCAACTTATTCTTCAATAAACATGTTTCTCTAAATTTAAAATTTCATACTAAATAGGGACTTCATTGAGATAATTGTAGTCGTTAAAAACCTATCATAATTCGGCTATGGGATTGATTCCCATAGCATTATTTGACCTGATAAGTTGTCATAGATTCTATATGTTTTAATTTTTATAAAACAATATGATTTTTTAACAGTCCCAAAATGAGATAAAATCCCCAAAAATAATCATAACATATGTTAACCAAAATTTGTACCTCTTTACTTTTATTTTTCATCCCTAAAATTAATAACACATAATTACATAAAAAATAAATGTATTGAAAAATAATGTTAATAACATTAATATTTTGTAACATAATACCTCAAAAGTGATTTTTAAGATATTGGATTTTTATCAAACATTATATTATAAACTCATATGATATCCCTATCTCTTATTAATACATCATACTTTATAATGTTGTCTAAAAAATCCTCTGAAAAAACAGTAAGTCCCCAGATCTAAACATTTCATAAAATGGATTAATGTTATTAATTAATATTGATGATCTTTTCAAGTTTATATTTTTATATAATTAGGCCCTAATTATGGCATAAAACATGGAAACAACTAAAATAGTATCCATTGATTCCATAATTTAATACATTTAAAAGTAACCATGATTTATTTTCCTTGATAAAACTCATCATGAGTACATCCTTTCTCAAACCCATCCTTATACCTTGTGAATTTTTTTAAAAACATAGGATGTGAATAAAAATATTAGTAAGAGGTATGAAATAAGAAGAAAACATTAGTCTTTGAATATTTATAAACCCATGAAATCACATGAATCCTAAAATACTTCATATAAATCATAAATCATAAAGGTAACATATTTAATCCATATCATACTTATATTGTAGCTTTTATAGATACATAGGGAGTAACCTTCATGGTTACATTTTTATTACCCATCACAGTATTTTCCCTACAACTCTTTGGATAATCCTTATCGTTTAATTTCTTATGATAACATAATGCGTTGGAGAGATATCATGAGATCACCCTCCCTTAGTTTAAAATGTAACCACCATTCATTGGTTTGTTACTTAACCACCCGTCAAATGTCCACACACCATTATATAAACACAGAACACAAAATATTTCAATTATCAGCATCATAGTCATAAAATACCATTTACAATAATAAGACATCATTTCAATATATTGAAATTTTTAATACATTTTCAAAAGAATATTTAATACCAAAATACCCACAATAGGAATAATGTGTTTAATTTTCTTTTAAAAATATTATGTCTTGCAGAGGAAACAAAATATCAAATAATGGTAACTACTTCGAAGAAGTTATTTTCACGATATATGTTAAATAACATTCATTTTGTCATTTTTAAACAATGTAAAACGATTCATATAAAAATATTCCATTGGAATACATTGAATGAAATTCAAAATAGACATAAAGTGTCTTGTATAGTACTTTTATATCCATATAAATAAATATGTAATTTAATATTATGATGAAAAATAATTGATAATTAAATCTTTAAACGTTCATGGTGTCCCACACATCTTTGAAATTTTAAATCATTATCTATGGGAATTAATAAATTTACCAAAACATCAAATAATATTATTATAGATAAAATATAGATATAAAATTTTATAGAGTCTATATATAAAATTTATAATAAAATAATGGTTCATATTATTATGAAATGTTTAAATGAAAGGAGATTGAGACAAAATCCTTACCTTGAGTTTGACTTGTCACATAAAATACTTATATTCCTAAATAATATACTTAGTTTAATTTTTAAGCTCTTTAGAAACTTTTTAAACATTATTATTTTATTAATATCACTTATTACCATGTTATAAACATTACATTATAATTTATGTTCAAATCAGATGTTTTGCGATATTTGGTGCTTGAGTAAAAAATGAACATTGTTTTCATGTCAATAGTCCATGTGTCCATACTTCCACTATTCACATATTAGTATTCATTAAATAATAATAAATTTATAATTTAATTATACTTTTTAAAACAAACCATGAATTATGGTTAGGAAAAATGAACATTGTTATATTCATGGAGACAGTAAGATGTATGTTTGCATGAGTAACCTTTTGATTTTTCATTTACCATTATGGAAATATTATAATTATTATTTTATATCAAAATATTTTTCATAATATTATTAAAATTATAATAATAATTTAAATATTTTAATATATATCATACAAGTGATGTAGTGAAAAAAAAATGATTCAAATCGCTTCGTGGAGGTAATAGTTTACATGTACGCATGACCAAAATTATTTTATTTATATACATGGAAACTAAAAAAATAACTGAGTTATTATTTTTATAAAATGATAAAAAAAATTAATGAAAATCATATATAAACATTAAATCCATAATTATAACCAGTCTTGAATGATGGTAATGAAAAATGACCTATTTCATTTTGCAAGATGGTAGTCCTCCGTACACACGCCCAAAATGATCATTTTTTTATTTGATGAAATTGGAGATGAATTTAGGTTATGATATAAACAAAATAAAATATAAGTATATTTAGGATACTGTATATATTATTTAATCTTATAATATTAATATTTATAGGAAGTGGAAGATGAAATAAACCCGAAAAACCTAAAAATGTTTCCTCTTCTTTGGTTAACCCCCTTCGAAGAACACATTAACACCTCTACGGAGGGTGTTATTCATCAACTAATGTCTCAATAACATGGAGAGGGTATCTAGGAAGAGGATTGGGGAGAGAGTTCCTAAAAAAATAATTTGTATGTATGAGTATGAGAGAATAGTGGGTACATTTTTATAAGAGATTGGACAGGCACCATTAGAAACTCTTAAAATGTTAAATTAATATAAATTAAATTTCGATTCCAAATGATTCCAATATAATTTACTTCAAATTTGAGATGATTTTGGGTTGAATACACAACATAAAATTTAATTTAGACAAGTTTTCAATATTTTTTAATCCTTATCATTTAGGTTTATCAATTATTTTACCCTTTTTAATCTTATTGTGATATTATGTTATTTAAAATTTTTTGGGATAATATAATTACCTTAACATTTAAAAATATCCCCAAAATATTACATTAATGAATTTATTGTAATTATTGTATTCAATTTGATGAATATAGATTTTTTGGAATTTCATATCATTTAATAAAATATTTTATATTTTAGAAGACGAATATTGTCAATCTTCAACTATTCATTATTTGACCTTCTAAAATATTGAAACAGTATAATGAGTTAAAAAAACTACATTAAATCATAAAAATAATGATATGATAATACATAAAATTTATTTATGACAATAATTAAGTCCTCTAATATATATTTTAATGTTTATAATATAATTTGTTTGATCCCTACATTAATTAAGAAATTATTACATCATATGTGCGTCACCATTTAATTTAATTATATATTTCTAAAAAAATATGAAATTTTTTTCATGATTTAGTTAATATTTTTAAAATTCTAATTACTATTTATGGTCGAAGATAAAACTTTTATAAACCAATGTAATTTTTTTAGTTATGAGAGTCATTATAAGTACATCTTGGTCTTTATTTGAAAAAAAACTATTATAAGTGTCATATAACATCCAAATAAGAAGATTATGTTGGAAAATAGAATACAAAAAACTATCAAAAATTATATTTAAAATGCTCCTCCATAAAAATATAGAAAAACTATGTTTTTTTGAAAAATATTTATTCTCTCTGAAAAATTGAATTTGTTCTTATTTCTTGTATAGAAATAATATAAAATTAATTTTAAACATATAATATAATATATTTATATTTATATTAATAATAAAATCAATAGAGAAATTTTTTTATTATTTTATAAACTGACATATTATCATTTAAGTAGTTTTATTGAAAAACATTTCATTTTTAATAAAAATTGGTTTTATTATAATTTAAAAATAATTGATCCCAATATAATTAATAAATAAGTGGGTAAAAAATATTTTCCATATATAAATCAATTCTTTTCATTCCTTCAATTTTAATTGTTCTGTTATAAGGTAATATAATAATATTTAGATATTCACTTAAGTTTGATGTGGCATATTATGTAAGATATTAGACATATTGTCTCCTTTAAAAAATTAGGATGTTACAATAATATACATATATAGTGTAGTTTTTTATTGAAAGTGTAAAATTGATAAAAGAAAATTAAATATTTATCAATTTAAGTTATGTTTTTAGGATACAATTATGGTTTTTTTGTCCTTTCTTATATTATCATTCTTTTTTATATACTGCACATTATTATTTTCAAAAATTTCAATGGTTACCTAGCCCATTTATACTAGACTATCGGTTGAAATAACATTAGATTTTTCTTATCAATTTCTACAACCAGGTAGTCGGTGTTGCCTCAACGGGTACTCAGGGACAATGATGGCTATTATTTTAACAAAAGAAAGTAGTTAAATATATCTTTTTTTAAATCCTTACCCATTATTTTATCTCTATATTTTGGCCTATCTACCTCTTTTATGGTTTGAGGTATCATTTTATCTAATACATCATAATTTTCTTTTAATAACCATCAATAGCACATATTAGTATAATGATCATCCCAATATGCTGAAAATGTTCTTTTAGAGTATTTCTCCTCAATAAAAAACCCCATGAAACATTTCAATAGGTCACCCAACATGAAATTACACCGAGAAAATCTAAATTCATTATAGAGTTATAATATGGTAGGATCCAAGAAATAATTTTTCACATTTTTTCATCAGTATAAACATTTAGTATTTTATATTTCACTATTCTAGGAGTGCCATAACAATCCCACTCCGACACCCTCTATCTAAAATTTATATACCCTTTCTCTGATTAATTTTCTATTTAACTATAGGTCATAGATATTTTTATTCAAACACTTAGTATCCATTACTTTTTTTATTTCTAAATTAGACATTGAAAGTATCATAAGGGAAATAAAAAAGTTCAGTAATCTTCACATGAATCATTGGTTATAAAAAATCAGAAAAATGTCTTGAAAAATAATTCTAACAGCATGATAAATTTATTTTTATTGTATTAGGAACTCTAATCCTCAACTATGAGATATAATAATGTTACAAATATTGTCTTAATTCTTTAAACCACCACCATTAATCATTATTAATCAAACATTTGTCAAAGAAATTTATTAAAATATTATTTTTAGTCAGGTAGATGATTTGGAAAATATTAAATTACATTTAATGGTTTCTCGATATCATTTATTTCTCTAGTAATTAGAAATTCCATTGGTATCCCTCACTTTGGAACACTCAACTTCACTCAAGGTAAATTATCCTATGATTTATCCCTTGTCCATAATTAAGATATTGATATGTAAAAATAGGATATGTATTTTACTATATTAAATCAAAATAAAACTTCTCCTGAAAATCAAATCATTGAATGTGTATTGAATCTTTAGCACTTCCTAATTCACTGATCATGATATTATAAATTCTTCATAATATATGTTCATTTCTTGATTCTCTAAAATATTCCCATCAATATTTTTTGGATTTGGTTTAATTCTCTGGATTACACTTCATCTAATCCTCACAAGTTAATGTAATTACCTTTTGATGATTCATATATCACCTCATTGATAATTTCCAAGTAAATATGGAGGGTTCATCTAATGAAAATTATCAATTGAGATCCCTATCAAAGGGATATTCTAGAAATGTACATTTATTATATGGAACCCTTGGATCCATTAATGGATTTATATAACTCAAGGATACTAAATGAATAATACAATCATTTCAACAAGGAGATTATTGAGGATGAAACAAATCCTAAAAATTATTAATTCATATCAGTTGGAGAAGAGAAATATGACAATGCTAAGCCAGGGGAAGAACAAAGAAAGGATGATTTTGAAGGGGAAGTATAATAAGAAGATATTAAAGGGTATGTGGATGAAGGGGGATGGAATCTTTAGATAAGGTTGTATAATCTACGAATAATCCTGACTATCATGTCATGAATCTTGATTATTGGGTTTTTACTAATGAATTTTTTAATATTTGATCAAATTTTGATTTTTATGTTAAAGAAATTGGGAAATACTATAATCACTATGATATAATAGGAGATGAATTTATTATAAAAATATAAAAATATAATAAAATCTATCATTACCTCTTTGAATAAATTTTCTAGGACACGTAGAATATTTTTCGTTAATTTCATCACATCACCACTAAAGGATGACTCTACTTCAATCTCAGTCATAATATATAGTTATTATTTACAATTAACTAGTTTTTCATTTTTATCTATCATAGATGGTTAATTTTGTTTAATAATTGTCTTGACTACCCTATTAAATATAATATTTCCTTAGTTATAAAATTTTTTCCCTTTCTAATTATTTAATAGTGTTTTATTCCTTTTAAAATCATAATGGTTGATAAATTTGAAATGATATGGTAATTCTATAAACATGTCTGTAAATGTTTTTAATTTTTTTTATGGATTCCTTAACAATTGTTTCTAAAAGTTATTTTTAAAATATTAAATAATTTTGGTTACATAATAATTTTTTTAATGTTTTATATCTAAATATATTTAATTAAAATCTATTATTTCGTTACACATTTTTTTTCTATGTTTTTTTAAAACATGGTACTGTGATTTTATTTTTGAAATTTTTAAAATTTTTCCTAATAATTTTTTTAAATTTTTTTGGTGATTATAAACACCAATCATCAATAATTGTAAGTGGTAATTCAATTTTAGTAAAACAATAAATAAATAAAATTAACATTTCATAAAATTAACTGTAATCTTATAGGATGAATATCATTTTTAACATACTAGGTCAAGATATCCCTAAAATGAATATTTTAAATTCCCCCAATAGAATCAATACTTTAGAAATAACACAAAAATATATTATTTATCCACTACCGACTTTCATTATAATATTTTTTTATAATATTTTCAAGTAATAATTTATTGATTATAATTTTTATAGAAATAAATACATCGTACTTTAGAGGTAAAAGGGATATTTTTCTTAAAATAGTTTTTAAGCGAATAATATTTTCCTTTTTGAATTAATTAAAAACCAAAAATAAAAATTTATTTAAATGAAACATGTATACTATTTATATAAAAATATTAATTTAAACCAACATATTGATGATTTCTAGTCATATATATTGTGTAATATTATCTTATTATTGAAAAATTCATTTCTGAAAAAACTATTTTTTATAACATTATATAGGTTTTCTTTAATTAAACATTTAAACTAATGGGTTGAACATATAAAAGTTAAATAAATATTTTCAACTACATTAGTTATTTTTAGGTAATTATTTAAAAATATTATACTATCATAATGAATAACAAAAAAAGTAATAAAAAATTCACATGGTTTTCCTTAAAAGTGTTTTGTAAGTGGTTGATCTTAAAAGGAAATGGTTAAATTGGAATAAACACATTATTAAACCTCATTAGTTTGTTAGATTGAGACTATACCATATAAAAATAACATAGGATTCATTTGGGGTTATTATTTCCCCAAAAAGTGAGTTAATAATATTTTAAAACATTGTAAAATTACAAGTGTTCCACTCACCTGAATATAAAAGGGCACCTCCTCCCCGTACTTCTTCACACATCCGGAGACATTTATCTTCATAAAACCCCTACATACATCTCTCCCAAAAAAAATTTCCATGTTTTATCGGTGCTTTTTTTCATAAAATAAAAACCATATGGTCTTTAATTAGTGGTCCAGTGGAGGTTTCTCTAAGAGAAAGCAATCTTCCTCACCAATATATTTCTTTTTTCTTTTTATTTTAAAAACATCAATTTTTTTATAAAAATTAAAATTAAATGAAATAATATCTCCCATATACTGATATGTTCTTATTTTTAAGAAATAATATTTATCTATTACTTTCTTCATCAAAGGGGATACAAAACCATTGCTCATGTGTATAGCGGACTACATCATGATGAACTGATGTAATTAGTTTTCCATCACCTACAGACTTGGCTAATAATAATGATGGTTCTAATAAATATATATGATAATTATGACATAATAATGTTTCTTTAAACTCAATATGTCATCTACATCATTACTATTTCACCAATTTTAAAAATGATAACTTTTCTTGTGTGGACGTATGGTCTACCGTATCCACGAAGCAAGGTGATTCATTTTTTCCATGCCAATCTATCTTGAATGATTATAAAAATATATATAATGAATATATATTATCTTTAAGAAATTAATATATATTCTTAATATTATTCATATAAAACCTATGTACAGGAACCAAAACATCCGTGATGAAACATACATTGAAAAAATAAGCAATTAAAACGCAATATAGTTATAATAATGAATTATTGTCGATTCACATATGATATTACATTATAAGAGGTTCATATATGATGTCATAAATATGAATATACATCGTTAATAAATTTATTAAAAGATTAAAACCATTACAATTGAGGTTAAATCACATTAAAAAAAATTAGAATACAAATGAAAGGTATTTTATCTTAGTTACCACTCTAATGAGACATATTTGGTGTTGAAAAGTCAGTTATTTTTTGTTGTGAATATACATACAATTGGATGAATTTAACAGGAATATATATATATATATATATTCTAATTTTAATTAATGATTCAATTCATGTTTATTCTTTTAATTGGTTATAATTTTAATGTTACCAAAGTGGTAAAATTTTATTTAAAATTCTCATGTTTTTTGGATCACACTTATTATTATTGAAGGAATATTATAATATGTCATTTTTAAAAATATATATTTCCTTATAATATGAATATTTAAGGAAATTAAATTTTATATTCCAAAATAATTTCTATCATTCACTTGAATCATGCAGATAAATTTATAAAATTAAAATCGATCTTATCACTCATTGGATTGGTTATATTTTCTTATATGTATGTATTTTAAAAAGTTGTTTATCAAAGGTAGTTTTTATTTAATTAAATGATTTATCAATGAAATTTTATATAATCCCTTAAAATTTAATAATATTTAAATAAATATTTCTAATTTTATAAAAGAGTTATTTTTTAAATTTCATATTAAATATTTTAAAAAAATGATTTGTTTTAGACATATTGTTTTCAAAAAAAATATCTTCCACCAAAAATATTTTATAGTATTTGGATTATTATATATCTATTCAATGGTTTTACAAATAAAATTTTTAAATGAAAACTTATTTTAATTTTTATATAAAATAATCATTTTTTTCTCAAAAATAAATAATTCTATTAGAAGAACTAAATTTCTAATCAATTTATTGTCATATTTTATCTCTTATTGATTTTTTGGTCATTACATTTTTCTTTAAACATTAAATTATTAATAATCATCATTAATTGGAAAATAAATTTCTCTTAAATGTCTATATTATTTTTATGGAGGATATGATTATTTCAAAAACCATATAAAATTTCTATATATGGTGTTCTACTATGATTGTTTGTTGATTTACTTAATTTTTTTGATATTTTGTATCCATTAATCAATATGGATATGATTTCAATATGTCTCTTTTTTTATTAATTAAATTGATCATTTAATATATGTCGAATTAATTAGAGATATAGGATGGGTGGGCCCATAACTATATATAAGCTTCATTGATTGATAGGTGTCATTAGAAAAACTACTTGGATAATGTTATTAAATATATTTTTATCATATACTTTCCCATATTATAAACACTCTTGACATAAGGCCTTAATGGAAAAGATAAAATGAAGTATGAGATCATGATATTTAAAAATATGAATTTCTTTAATTTAAAATTCAATTATTATATTCAATCATATTATTTGATTAATATTATAAATAGATTAATTTTTTGATAACTTATTTGATTAAATGGTATGAGTTTTCAATTATTTTCATTTCCATATTAATTATTCCATATTTACTCATGATTTCTTCCACTGTACATAACCCTTATTTGGAATTTGAGATCAAAATTATTTTGATTAAATCCCCTACAATATGAAGAAGAATATTATTAATAATAACAATGATGTGATGATGATAATTATGGTATTTATTTTATATTTCAAATGTAACATGGGAATCATGTATATATCATGTTCTTCAAGACTACTAGAATGATTGACACATAGCTTTGTGATCCCTTGTTTCTTATTACAATATAATAAAGAAGAAGTAAAAAAAGAGTTAATGGAGTTGATATTGTTACATTATATATCATGGTATGTTTAATATAAATATTGGGTGCTAGATGTAGTAAAACAATTATTAGCTAATATAACCCTTCGATAATCTTTTAGGATATTTCAAATTATATGAAAATAACATAAAAGTTCTTCTATGGTAGATATTATATTGTTTTACTATCAACACATCCCTAATTAGATTCTATAAGTGAACATGGTTTGACAACAGTTTAATCAAGGGGAAACAACCTGCAAAAACGTTAGTCAAGTATATCTCAACCATCATTTTATTGAACGGAAAATAGAACCATACTGCACAGCAGGCTTGACACTCATGGGGGACATGCATTGGTTACTTCAAATTTTATTACAAACCATTATAAAAAATTTTAAATGATATTATTATAAAATAATAAATTTTTTTCAATTGAATATATAATAGATACCTGAATATTATTGAAGAATGTAAAACCCTAAGACATTATTATATATTTCATTTTTTTTGGAAATCTTCTCTCTTTGATACCTTTCAGAATACACATCCATGAGTCTAAGTGAAACATATAATATTATTCCATTATAACCTAGCCATTAAATTGGAGGGTATGAATTGTTCTAAAAAAAAATATGACAATTATTATTATCTACTGATTATAAGTAAAATAAGAATCATTTAAATTAAAAATAATTTTTTTTAAAACACATATTTTTCTAAAAAAACATCTTAGTCGCACATTTTCCACATATTTTGAAATAAAATTTTTCCACATTAAGAAAATGTATTAGAAAAAATTAAAATTATAATTTGAAATAATAATATCAAAATTTTCTTTTGGTGATTTTTTATGATTTTTCTGAAAGGATTCATTTTGGATGAATAGTCAAAAATACTGAATTTGCTCGAAAATTACATTTTAGTATAAATAATACAGATAGTTAAATAATAAATTAAATTTTTTTTAAAGTAAAATTATTTAAATTAAATTAAAATCGAAGAAGTATAATTCATTTGATTAATTTTCATAATATATTTTTATATTAAAACCTTCTTTTCTTAGGAATATGTTTCTATTCGGAAACCCAGTTTCTTATCATGTGTGCTCATAAAATATTAAATTGTATTCTAAAATTTATGTGAATCAAATTTAGGAAATTATATTTCATATTTGGTTTCAACATAATTTATACTATATAAAATGCATAAGACAATTTACCTCCACAATGTATAGTGAAAATAGTAAAATATTAACTACCAAAGTTAATGTAAAAATTTATTTACTAGGGGGATAAACTAAAATTTTAATGATTGAAATGACCTTTAATCTTGTCCAACATCCATTGGATGGATATATTTTGAAATTATATAATCTAATCCAAGATAATGAAAAAATTATATGATTTTTTTCTAATAAAATCAGGGACTTAATTGAATCTTTTAAAAATTTCCACATGTGTACTCTCCCATAATTATAAATGCACACATTCATCCACACAAATTAATACAAACTAATCAATTTTTTTCACTAATAACTACCAGAATAAATTCATTACTCACCTAAAAACTTCATCGATCAATTTTTTGATTATAAATCCAACTTATTAATTATTTGGATAAAAACCATAAGAGGTCGTACGAAGAAGAGGTATCGACCATAGACGATCATATTTATTATTTTTCATTTTCCAAATACATTAATTATTAATAAATCATTATTGCATAATAAAAAAATTATCTCTAATATACATATATGTTATTATGTTAATGACATAATCTTTATCCATATCCTCTTCTATCAAATGGGAAATAAAATATTTGTTCCTTTGTAAGGTGGATGATCGCTTCACAAATATATGTAACAAAATATCCTTCAAAGAATATAAAAATCATATATAATGATGTATTTAATATATATATATATATAATGATTTTATTATAGCTATTGATTTATTAAATCACTTATATATTCTTACTTTCTATACTATTTAAAATTCAACAACGTTTCTTTTATGTGTGGAAAACTACCGCCTCATGAAGCGATGTGAGTGATTTTACACTTATCCTTCAGATGGAAAGTAATAAGGATAAATTTAATGAATATATGTTTAATATATGATGTGATATTTATTTTGGGTAATTAATATATCACATACTTCTTTTCCATTTCACCTATTAAAGATATGATAGTGTTGATCGAAAATATGTACGACCTACCGTCTCCACGAAGCGATGTGAACAATTCTCTATGATCAAATATGAACAATGATTATAAAATTATATGTAATGAATTTTTTTGTAAAACTAATATAATTATAAATTTGATTTAACTATATAATATTCATATAAATTGTAACATTCATTTTAAAACATGTTTGAGAATACAGAGAAATATCATTCTAAAACAATAGTAATAATGAAATTATATTATTGAACGTGTGATAAGACATTATACAATGATCATATATGATATTATAATTATTAATATGTATTTGTATAAATAAATAAAATTCTTTATATTATTATAAATGTTGTTAAAATACGATCAATCAAAAGGAAGCAAGTGGCATGGGACATCATCTCAATTTTGCTTCATTAAGGAATATTTTAATTTTTTACACATAATTTCATTTATATGGTGTAAGAACAAACCGTTATAAATATAATATCATAAATAATTATAAATTAATCGTATTTTACATTTCAATTTGAATATTTTTATTCACATATATTTGAATTGAATATTACCAAGTGGTAAAGAATGTCAAAACTCAATTTCTTTTCATTGGGTTATATTACTTCTTCACTGTCCTTAATATTTTAAAATTATTTGTGTAATTAATTTTGATTATATTATTTTTATTTTTTACTAGTTTAATGTGGGATTATATGGGATAAAAATAATTGATTTGTTAATTTATTCTCACATCTACATTGTGATCATTGTAAGGGAATATATCTAAATTTCACTTCATTGAGGAATATTGTAATGTTATAAACCAATTTTTTTTATAGAACACGTAATACCCATTTATGCATATTAATTAAATAAATATTTTTTCATTGTTTCTTATATTTCAATTCCATTTTACTCTTTCATTAGGTAAATATTAAAAGTAATTAATGTGGTCAAAATCTATTTTAAAATCCCACATTCTTTTGGGATTTATTTTCCTCTCATTGAATGAATCATAAAATTTATCATTCATAAGATCTCTTAATTATCTTAAAAATCTATGTTATTTTTATCTTTTATATTGTTATTTCTTATACCATATACTATTTTTACATGTGGCGGTGACTTTGAATATTATTTAATTAACTGGGGAAATATTGGTAAATATGTATCCTTTAATAAATATTGATATTTGATGATAAGATATATTTATTAATGAACTAAATCAATTATTTTTTATATGTGGATTGATTTGTACAGGAAGATTTGTGTATGTATTGATTATATATTTCCCCCCACCCAAATGCATCAATGTTCTAATGCGATGAGTTAGTTAAATATACATAGTTAAATGGTATTCTAGTATAAATAAACACATAAATTTTAAGCTATCTTATGATAGGTGTTGAAAATATAGGTATCATGATTCCTAAGATCATGAAGTCCAATAATTATAAATTTCCTTAATTTATTATTATTTTTTTATCATGCACGTTATTTTTGTAATGCTATTATCTTTTGATGTTGTACATTCCTGGTTTTTTTATTAAATGGAATGTGTTTTTAGTTGTTAACCATGTTATACAGATTATACCTTATATAATCATGATAGTCATGTAATTGATTAAATGTAATATATGTTAAGATATTTACCATTCTATATTAACTATTCATTATTGATCATTATTTTATTACTTCTTATAGATTTCTATTTATGTAACTATTACTATTAATTTGAGGTAAACCTTATTTTTTTTTGATTTCCTGAGAAACCCAGAAGTGTCACATGAATGAAATGAAATCATACGTTAGTGGTGGTAATAATAGTTTAAAAAAAATTATGTTTACATTTTTTTATTTTAATGAAACATGGAATAATGAATGTCTATAGTTTACTAATAATAATAAACTATTTGGTCATTTGGGATGTGATTCCTTGTACATTATATCAATGTATTATTGTGGACCCCGGCTTTGGGATATTGGAGTTGGGGTCATTATAGTTGGCATTATAGAATGTTTTACAGAAATATTGGGAACTAGGTTTAGGAAATAAAGTATTAGGTAACATAAATCAAGGAAAAAATTTGATTTTAAGTATATAAGAACATCAAAAAAGTATTAATAAGGTAGAGGTTATGTGGTTTTTCTAAGTAATACATATCTATCTAGATACAAAAAGTGGATGTGAATCTAGAAAAGATGTACCTAGGGGTAATAACTCTAAAAAAGTTGCAACATGATTGATTCAATAATTACCTGGTATATGAAAAATGGCCTTAATGTACACCTGGGTTGCACTCTTTGGAAATATTCATTAAATAATTCAAATTTTCATTACAAACCAATACGTGGGATTTGAATAGAGGAAGAAAATTAATGAACCGAGTTAAAAATAAGGTGTCTTATATTGAAAATAATATTCCATGATTTATTCATCTTATAAATTATTATATAGTTTTCCCACTATGATTATTGTTTCATACACTATGCTTTTTTATTTAATAAATGTCTAGAACCATAACAAATTATCCTAAAATTGAAAATAAAGGACAATTTAGTGACTATGGGAAACAAAATAGGATGGTCACATGAGTGAACGATACTATTACTATACATAATTAGTTATCCCAAAATATGATTAACAATGTATACAATACCCAATTCTTTTACTCAGCAAATAAGAGAAAGATGGAGTTCCCTAAGAGCTCAAATGGTGGAGACTATAGAGGAAATAAGGGCCAATTTCTTTCATGTCATAAATGTGGAAATAGAAACATATCAAATTGTCTCAATGAAATGGGAAAATTAATTATTTTTTAAAATAATTAAATAATGTATTGAATTTACAAGGAATAATGAATAATATAATGGATGGAAATAAATTTCATCATAGGGATCCATTTATAGTTTGTTTTCTTAAATGTGGTAAACCTAGGAATTATTCGAATCAATTCCCACTAATAATGGTTAACCCCTAGGCCATGGAAATACATATATTAAAATAAAATGGATGAAGTATTTATGTATTGGGATTAAAGAGTTCAATGTTAGTTGTATTTTTATGAATGGTATTTTGGTTATAAGAATAATGTAACATCTAAGGATTTTGATAAATTTTTTATTCATATATATCTTCATTAACTAAAGATTTATTGATACCATCATGAGTTGTGAGTTTATGGTTGATATTAATTTCATATTCATAAAATTAACATTTGAAAATTTATGTGGTAGGAATATAACATGATTAAGGATAATTTTTGAAAACATTTATTGGAATACAACCTATCTGTATAGTATATGAAATACTTATTTTAAGAGGAGGGAATAAAAAAAATTTGGACGTAAGAATAGGGGTAAAAGTAACCTTTAATGTTGAAATTATATTTTATGTTGTTGAAATTATGGGTTATCACAATTTATGAACATTATTAGAATTATAGTAATATTTTCTTGAAAAAAGGACATCATGTTGAATGTGGTGAAGGAAATTGAGCTTGAACCCACAAATATAATATGATAAGGGTTTAGCACCTAACACTGGCCTACAAGACATTCTGGTAAACATGTCATTATTTTTACATAATCTATATGAGAAATAAATATAAATTCTTAACAAATTGTGTTTCCACTGAGGATTAAAGATAAATAAATTTTCTGAATGATGTTTTTTTAGAGAATATTTAAAATTTGGAAGAAATAATGTTCACCCTTTTATGGGTCTTACGAATCATTAAAAGTTATTTTTAGTGATTACTGCATAAAAAATCATTTTGGATTTTCATTTATTAAACTAAGATATTAAGTGGAAATTGATAAAAGAATAACAAAATTAATAAATAATTCATAACATATAGAAATATATAATGTGAGTATATTTCATTATATTATTAGAGATTAAAATAATTCCATAACATTAGGAAAATGGTCTTGATAAATAAAAGGTTATCCTATTACATTCATATATGATAAATAAAATGGTATTTTAAATCATTAAAGATTTATGATTTTGTACTACTTAACATTCCATTGATCATTTAATTTCTTATGACCAATGAACTATGTCACCCCCTATAATTATTTATTCTTTTATTCCATGTCCACATATTCACTTCCTATCAATGTTCTCCTATATTGAAACATAACTTTTTTATATTCTATATGATATATTTATTTCCTTTCCCTATTATCTAGAGGAAGTTTTACTATCCCTTTTATAATATGTGGTATTCAATAATTGTGATTACAAATTTTAAACCCCTTATTATTGATATCAAATATAAATCTTGATGATAAAATTTATAGAAGGAGGGTAGAATGTAAAACCCTGTGATTTTAAAACAAGAAATTCAGATATGATAGTTTATATATAATAGACCAGAACCAACACTTATGGATGATGTGATGAAATTATAAAAGTTACATTTACATATAAAATACTAGTGAATGATAGAAAATATTTTCCATATATACATTACATCATCAAATGGTAAAATTGCATCAAATACATTCTCAAAGACCATTTAGTTTTAGAGTTGCAATGAATTTGATAAAAACTAATATAAATAATACTTATGTCTTTAAATGAGAATGTATCTGACATTACCCCACTTTTATTATTTAATATCAATTAATCATCATCATACATATAAAATTTATTCTATACATAATTCCTTCAACGTCATTATTTATAACTTACGGAAAATGTTAGATAATAAGGGTGATCTAAAATGATTTGTATTTGTATACATAAGATTTAACAATAAAAATTTACATGGGAGAATAATAATAGAATAAGGGTATGTTAAAATAATAAATGTGTATTTGTATAACATATCCATTTTCTTATGTAAAAATCTTGTGATTATAAAACATGAAACATGAAATAAGTCATTAATAATGGAAAGATTCACCAGAATTCATAATTAAGAGTCTTTGGTTTATATCATGAACAAACGGAATATTATAAACCAATATAAATTATTGATGAATTGTATTTCTATAATGGGAACACTATCAACATATCACTCCTAAAAAGGGAATAGACATTATTGAAAACTACTATCTATAGTGTACCCAAAGCATTGGACGATTATAATAGACCAACCCATCCATGGTTTGTACCAGAACCACTCGATATAGGTTAATAATGATACTACCCATCATAATAATTAATTTTCAAGACCTTTATCCTGAATAATGTTCATAAGTAACTCATTAAAATATAAACTCATTGAAAAAAATATTAAAACATTTTAGAACATGATTAACCAATTAAATAGAAATGGTTTCAACGACAATCTCTTTGAATCATGATTAACATATTGAATGGAAGTATGATCCATGAAAATATATTTGAGATAATGAAAAGAACCCATAAAAATAATGATGATGGATGAATTAAACATTTTTCCAAGTGGAACATATATAACATCAAGGGTGTTTTGAAATTTATGAAGGAAAATACCATTATGATAACATTAAAAACATTCTTGAGGAAAATTAATTTTTTTAAAATTATTTTTAAACGAAAATGTTTCTAATAATATAGTAAATAATTTAATATGAAAATATCATTTTAAAGTTATATATTAATATTTAAAACATTGAGTTGTCATGACAATATGAAATTTCCTACATTTTGTACATGTTAAAACAATGATACCATCAATATTTTAAATAAAATCCAAAATAGTGTAATTTGGAAAATGGCCAGAAGAATACGTTGATTTTTTCAAAAGGAAAACTACATAAAATTGTATTTAATAAATCATTTTTGAAAGGGTTAGAAAAGTTTCAAAACATTTGTTGAAAAGATAGATTTGGATGAAATGATTTAAGACGGAAGAGGGAAATAAAGTCATATTTTCTTACCATTTTTTCTTAATTGAATTTAAGTACCAATTATATGAAGTGGTTTTATTAATTTAAATTTTAATTAACAACCAGAGGAGAATAAAATTATTTGGGTTTATCAGAAAATGATCAAAAAATTCTTTTTATAGAAATTTAATCACATGGAATCTATATTAAACATATAACTGTAAAATAAAGCCTTTTCCAAATTTATATTCCCAAATCATAAAACCCATAATTTAATAAATTCGAATGATACATTAAATATCAAAAAAATAAGTATATTCAGGGTATAAATTATAAAATGGTTGTTAGATACACTTTATAAATTGGTATAAGTGAACAACATCAATATATGTCGCGAGGAAAGATAATTCAGGATGATTTACCCTTAAAAAGATAATATCATTGAATTAAAAATAAATCAGTGCAGTTATTATGTGTAATTAGTGTAAATTTACAAAATTTAAGCGAAAAAACTTAAAAACATTTAGATATCATTTTACAAATTTTCATTGAATAAATTTATGTACATAATCATTTTATAACTTTGTAACAATCAATTCAGATCCCCTTTGATGGAAATAAACAAATTTCAAACATAAAAGTATATGAAATATAAATAATTAATGAGATAAAATATACAAGGGGCAGTATATACAGAAAAAAAGATAAAAGTTTTGAATATGACATATATATCACAAAAATTAAAGTGTGATGAGAAAAAACCCTTACCTTGAATCTGAACGGTCCATGCATATCGTTTAACACTTGTATAATAATATAATATAAATTATATGATTTATAAAAAAATTGCAAGTATAAAACCTTAAAAATAAGTCATTTATTTTATTTCTATATAATTAAATAGGTGAATAATTAATCAGGTAATTCCACCACATGTGTTTTTTGGACGTCTGATTCAATGTTTTAAAATGCCTTTACTTCATTTTCCATGGTCAATTTGTTCATTATTTCAACATATATAGATTAATAATGATTAAATAATTATTATATATTTAAAACAAGTATAATGTAAATATAAAATAGTACATACGGATTTTGATAAATGTAGTACGTTATGATCATAATGATGGTATGTTGTATGTACTCCAGAGTAATGTTCCAATTTTATAATGATCATTATGGAAAAGAGGTAAGTAATATTTATCATTTCAGAATGATAATAATATAATATATACAATATTAATTTATTAAATGTAAATATATATATAATCAATTTTTTATGGTGATTAAATTATAGTCAAATCGCTTTGTGAAGGAAGTAGTCTGCACATACATGAAAGACATTTTCATTTTATAATGAGTGAAAATGTAAGAAATAAAATGATATATTATATTTTAATAAATATATATATATATATAATACAATAAATATATCATCGATATCTCATATATTCATCATGTGTATCCTTATTAACCACCATATAATGTGTCAATGAAAAATGAGTCACATTGTTTCACAAGGCGGTAGTCTATTGTACACATGAGTAGCATTATTCTACCCATTATGTGATGTAATGTAAAACCGTAATTATTATATAATGACCCCATCTATATGTTTTATTAAAAAATATCATATATATATATATACTTTATATCTGTTATCATACATAATCACAAGAGGTGTTGATAGAAAAAGTGTCACATCGGTTCGTGACTCGAAAGTCGGTCACATTGATGTGTTACATTATAATTTCACAATTGATGAAAGATGAGATGTATATAGGTCTTAAACATAATATAATAACATTTTTTAATATTGGTAATATTTGTTTTATAATATGATCATAGTTGAAGAAGATTTTAATGAGGTGGAAGAATAAGTAAAACAAAGAGGCATATTTTAGAATATTATATCTCCTCAAACCACCTCATTAAGAATATAGCTAAAGTATTTAAAAATTGATTTCTGCAAAAATGGATTTTATAATGAGGTTATGAATGTTTATCTATTATTTTTTAGTTCTTATTAGACCCAAAAGGGGTTTAATGTGTTAATAAGAGAAGATAATCAGTGACCCTTTATAAGCGAGATGTGTGGCGCACTTGTACTTTTCGAAAATAAAAAGATTTACCCATGTATTTATAAGAATAAAGAGATCCATAATAGAGTATAACCGAGTCTTATAAATTATAAGGTCTACATATTTTCATCAAATATAATTTAGAAATTTTTTTAAGACATTTTGACCCTTATCATTTTAGTTTAATTCCTTGGAAATCCAATATTTACATGAACCGTGGAAATTAATTTTTACTGTTTTCAATATTAATTTTGGTAAAAAAATAATTCCAACTTATAAGATAATATAAATTATTATTATTTCATATATTATATAAATTTTACCAAATTCAACACTTATAATTGAAAAAATTAAATTTAAAACAAAACCCACAGACATGATGAAAAGAGGTGTTTCAAGAAGTGTATTCTCCATGAAAAAGATTATTTTTATTAACTATATGAATAATAATAAAACTTTTATGGATATAAATTAATATTTATTCATATATAATATATAAATTTTGTTTAAATCATTCCCCATTATGTTTTTTGAATTAATTAAAAAGGATAACCATTGTCCTCATTTAAAAATTATAAAAAAAATTCCATTTTTAATCAAAAAAACTAATAATAATACAATACGATATGAATATAATTAAAAATTAATTAATTGGATTAAATATAAATAAATAATATTTTGGTTACATGAAATAATATTCAAAACATGATGATACTTTTAAATTACTTATATTATTTAAAAATAACTGATATATTTAAAAAATCTATATTTATCACTTTTCATTTAAAATTCTAATTTTTTTTAAAAAAAATACCAAAATTTCACCCTATGTAAATTTATATGATGTAGTGTAATGTAATTTCCGGGTGATTTTTAAAAAAAATTATATATAATTTTTTCGAGGCCACATGTTTTGACAATACATGATTCAGAGGTCTGGTAAGCCGAGAACATTGTTTGGAACATTTTTTATTTTCATTTAAATAAACATGCATGCGGGGTTTTATAATGACTAAATCGATGCTCAGATAAAATGTATGTGGGAACCATTGAACTCAGAATGCTGGGATTCACCTAGAAAGGGCCTAACATCGAACGAAAATGGTGAGATGGAAATGTTAAATTTAAAATATTTTTAAAAAATATTTACATAAAAAGAAATTTTTTTATGTTTTTTGAATCCATTGAGCGGTGGATGGAGGTGCTGCAATGTTGTGGCAAGATGCATTAAATGAAGCTCATTAATATATCATTTTTGTGCAGCGTTACAATGCATTAATTGAGGTGTAACAAATATTCCATTATATAAATGAAACAACATAATGACGTGACATCACAATTTAATAGATATGCTATGACGTGTTTTATTTAACTCAGTTAATGTGTTGGATAGTTGAAAATCAATGTGTGGAATTTATATGATGAACTGAAGGTGATAACTTTCTCCAATGAAGAATTACGAATGCTGACAGATCTTTAACGACTTTGATGCATCTCAATGAGTGGTATTGATGAGTGGAAAAGGCCTTTGACCTATTTAATCCACATGGGCGACCACTTGAACATTGGATTTCCTCGAGGTAGGGGTTTAATTGATTTCTGTTTTCCCGCTTCTTATTCTAAAACAACAAACGTGGATCAACCCACGAATAGGCTGATCCGTAGGTCATGTGTTATTGTAGGAGGGTGTCTTCCTTAATTGTTTTCACCAGTATTGATGATTATTCGATAGATATATGATCCCAAGCCTCCCCTATTTTTAATCTTATATCATAGAGGGATCAATCTAAAACAAACAAGGCATGAGCCCTTATGCTTGTGCATTCTTCGTGGCCATATCCTTGTAATTGTGGGAAGGATGATCTGAGGCATTTTCAAAGAATTGGGAATCCATCAGTTTGTTGGCATACGTCAAACATACAACAGACCACAATAGTAGACCCGATGGTCTGAGGAAGAACCCACTGGCGTGCCGACAACAATAGCGGTGTGCCACGATAGCACACTAGAAGAGTGGTGTGGCCGGCCAGAGCCCTAATGGTGTGACAAGATCCGCTGGACTCTTTTTCGGTTATAGGTGGTGGGTGGAAACGACCACCCATCTATGTCAGTGAACTGAATACATTGAACCACACCATGTCCCATGCAGTGAAGGCCACAATTTATTGACCTCTATGGATCATGCTTCCCCGTAGACGTCCAGTGTGGCTAAGGGGAGCCAGACGTGGTTTCCAGCTACATCCCAACGTGGTGGATAGGGTAGGAAAAGGGCCGCCACAGTGGGAGAGACTAGTATGGACCTAGGACGGGATGGTTCTGGGTCAGGTCATCACTCATGGGATGGGTCAGTGAACCCCCGGCTGGGTCAGACTAGACCCGGGCCCCACCGGATCCTTTTTAAAAAAATGCCAATATCATTCAAACCGGGCATCCGTTTGATGATATTTTTATGACATTTGAACCATCATGGAAAGGGGGATCATATTGAAAAATCTATGGCGGATTTCATGGATGATTAAATATAACTAATGGATTGGGGGTGGTTCTCTTGAGATCAAGCATGCCACATGCGAAAATACTAGTGTTGGATGAGACATAAAGACTAGTGACAAAAGACCCTCTCTGGATTAGCTATTATAGACCAATGGGAAGTGGCGTCTATTTGAACCGACTGGCCCATAGTCAAGAGAAACTTCTATGTGACCTGGAAGATCCATGGAACTCAACAGTAGAACTATCTCAGTATGGCCATGGTAGGAAGTGGCTTCTGGGTAACCTAGTATGCCCATGGTTGGGAGTGTCTTCTGTGGGTCCCAACATCCCCGGGATACTCTTTAGGTATGTGTCCCAAAACTGTCCATGGTTAGTGGGATGTGGCTCTTTTGTGACCCAACATGCCCACTGTATTCATTGGAAAGAAGTTCTCCAGCTGCGAAAGGTGTTCGATGATGTGACTAATCATCAAATGTTCCAACAATAAATTATAACTACTATGAACTGTCTTATTTCATGATGATGCTTCGTGATCATTTTTACTGGTTTGCTCTATTTATTTCATAGTGGTGTTTCCATTGTGTTTTGGGGTCCCTAGTGAGTATATTATTACTCACCCTTTAATGAGATTCGCATGTACATGTTGTTTTTTGGTGAAAATGAATGTCTCCATGACTGGGTACTTGGTGGTCCAGGACTTGATGGATACCAGTGAGACCAGGAATTCAGGATGTACATCTACTTATTCAAGAAAATACACTGTACATACCAATCATGTGCAGTTTCTAGTGGATGGATTTCATATTTTTCCTTGTACTTTTCTGTTTTCACGTTATATTTTGTTGGGTTTATATTCTGGCTAATTTGACCTAATGTGTTTACTTTTACATAGTCGTTGTTTAGTGTCATGCATGTTTAATTTTATAGATTTGGGACATGGTTGTGTGTTTGTGTATACTGATACTGAGGAAATTTCCTCCCACTTATAGTTTGATTCCCTCAGGGCTAGTCGCAACCCCTGGCCATCAGAAGGTGGGCTTGGGATACATCACAACACGAGCCCAGGGGGACAGGTCTTAACAAAGTGGTATCCTAGGTGGTTGGTTCTACCTCATAGACTGTGAGTCTATTTTTTTGTTAGGTAAATAATGTTAAATATTTCATGTTCGAATTTCAAATTTAGGGAGTCCATTGTTGGTGTGGTGGCTGATGTATCCATACAACTAGACATTGAATTATGATTTTTGAATCTATACATAAAGACAATGGTTTCATGCAGCATATAGTAATTGAGTTATTACTTATTTTCATATTAAATAAGTGTGACCATAGCAGTTACAATTAATTAGATATGGTACATCTTAATTGGTATCAAGATTTATCCATATAGGCAACCAGTGCATATTCTGATGTGTGACCATGAAGATAGCCCTCATAGAGATGAGGTGTCAGTTTAGGGACCAAGGATTGAGATGTCCCTATAGGGTGGTGCACTAGTATTACCACCATCTGTTGATCAGTAGATACTAATTGAATTACCAGTATTGGACATGTTCATGCTTATCATCGTGCATGAGTTCCCAAGATAATGATATCCCAAGATCATGGGATAGATAGATCCTCCAACCGCCGAGGACTGGTTGGAGGCAGTGACGCAGTTCTTCTGATTCGTGAGAATGTCAATCGATTAGATGGAGATCCTAGATATTATCTTTCTTTAGGGCTTGGTAAGGAGATGGTGGCGTTTGAATAATCAAACTCCTGAAAAGGAGACCCTCTCATTGGGATGAATTCCACCAGCTTTTCCTGCAGGAGTTCTCCCCCACAAACATGCACTCGATACGCATATAAGAGCTGCTTCACCTATATAAGAGTGATAATTCCTTGGATGAGTACATTGTGGGGTTTACAGACCTCTCTCTCTACTCCCCAGACATGGTATGAGAACCATCATTCTGGTCCATACCACTGAGTTGGGACTCCAATGTGAGATCAGGGAGTTGATTGAGGCTCTTAGTATCACCACTCAGGATGGAGTGCTAATGCGAGATATTCTTAAGGAAAGATTCCAAACAAATTAGGCACCGATATCCAGAGACACCAGCACACATTAGGAGAAAAAGTCTTAAGTGGTGAGCATCATGAAGTAGATAAGGTGAACAAAGTGGGAAAGATGTTTCAGGGGATGACCAAGGGACTCTAGGTCAGTATTGCGGGACTCCCAGAGTAGAGGGAGTTAGTAGGGAACTAGGTTTTGCTTCATGTGCGGAAAACAGGGACACATGGATCGTGACTACTCGACTCACCACATAGATGATTAACATAAGGATAAAGGACCTCCAAGGCAGATGTAGAGGATCTAGAAAGGAGTTCCTCATGGTGGAAGATCTGGTAGGGGAGTAGACCGAGGAGAAGGAAGTGGATTACTGCCCGATGTACTACTATCACCACCACAGAAGGTATACCATGAACTCAGGGAATTAGAAGATAGGGTCAAGGCCTGCTTCAGGTGATGAAGGCCTATGACCACATCACCCTAATGATGATTACAGGTCTAATATGTGTCTTATCCACCTTAGTTGAAGTTCTTATAGAAATAGGTCCCAACCACTCTTTCCATTCCATTGAGATTACTTAAGTATCATAGATTCCTATAGAGTTGCTGGCTAGAACATTATTATTAGAGTCTCCTATGGGAGAGGATTCGATGATTAAAAACTAGTACATGTACTGTGAGATTACTCTAGGAGACATTTTCTTCGGTTGTGATCTCTATGTATCGTCGTCGAGGCCATTCGACATCATCATGGGTATGTAATATTAATCTATAGTCCATTCTCACATTGAATTTATTAGGATAAAAGTGCGGTGTGTTCGCGAGGATGGGACCATGTTTTCTTTCACTGGTGGGAAGGGAATTTTTTATCACATGATTGAATTTCAAAGGGTAGGGTGCATCCTGTCATTCACTATCTAGATAGACTCACCCATAGTGTGGTGGATGAGAGGAGTCCAAACATTCCTATTAGGGTGTATGAGTATAGTTATTTCATTCCTATGGATGTTTTGGGAAAACAACCTTGCAGAGAGGTAGAATTATTCATAGTCATGTACCCCTACATGACACCGATATCCACACAGGCATATCATATGGCTCTTACAGAGCTTTGTGAATTGAGAATATAGATGGAGTAAAAGCAGGATAAGGGCTTTGTGAGGCCCATCATTTAACCATGGTTGTCCCTGGTGTTTTTTCGAAGAAGGCAGATGAGAGAAGGAAGTTATGTGTAGACTTTTGTGATCGAACCAGGTGACCTTAACGAACATGTATCCACTACCAAGGATTGATGAAATCTCCGATTAGCTGAAGGGAGTGAGGTGGCTCTCAGAGATCAACCCCAGATCAGGCTATCATCATCTTTGGGTACGTGATGAGGACATACCAAACACATCCTTTAGATATCGGTGTTTCCACTATGTGTTCTTTTTAATGCCCTTTGGCATGACAATTTCCCCATTAGTGATCATGGGACTCATGAAACGGATTTTCCAGCATTACCTTGATATTTTTGTGGTGGTATCCACTGTTGACATATTGGAGTACTCAGTATTGGAGGATGAGAACTCTATGGACATGCCGAGAGTCCTAGATACACTCTGAGAGAAACATCATAATGGTAATCTCTCAATGTGCCAGTTAAGAATATTTAGGGTGGTTGGATGGATACTATCGAAGGTTAATCCCCAAAATATCCATTGTTACAGTGCCTTTATAATTATTCAAATGGAAGGGACATCACTTCATGTGGATGAAGAAGTTCCAGCAGTGTTTCCAGGAGAAGAGGATAATACAGACAAGTGACCCCATATTGACACTACCAGAAGAGGGTGTTGGGTATGTAGTCTTCTGTAACGCATCATGGATCAGACTATATAGTATCCTGATGTAGGTGAAATTAGTGATCACCTATTTTTCATGTTAATTTATTCAAATGAGAAGAACTACATGACCCAGGACCAATATTTAGAAAAAGTGGTCCTCACCGTGAAGTTGTGGTGGAACTACATGATGGGTGAGTAGTTTATCATCTACTCTAACCACAATATTATTAAGTATATCATCTCACAAAAGGACATGAACCTGAGACAATGTCAATGGATGGAGTTTATTTAGGAATATTACATTGAGATAGTCTGTGATCTTTGGATGTGGGATGTGGTGGAAGATGCACTTAACAGGAGGTTTGGTTTACCTCTATTGGGGGAGGTGGCAGAGATTCTAGTTGCGATGGAGATATCATTATGGGAGGGAGACAAATCACCTTACCTTCAGTCAATGACTATCACTCCCCCACTCTTACAGCGAGTATGAGAGGTATAGCTTTTGGATGTTGACTGCGTGGCCCATTGTGCTTAGATATCCTCAGGACTGGCTCTTAATGGATTTTCGATATGTGGGGATCACATCATCATTTTTATAGGATGCAACATAGTACCCATGACATTATAAGAGGAGGTGTTGAGGGAGATACATGCATACCCTTTGGCGGTACATCCCAGTGTAGTGAAAATGAAACAGGACCTCCAATGTTAGTACTAGTGTCCAGGGAAGATGAAAGCGGTGTCAGAGTTCGTTTCATGATGCCTCAATTTTCAGCAAGGTAAGGGCAATAATCAAGTCCCATAAGGAATGGAACATCCACTTGAGGTACCTGAATGGAAGTGGGATGTTATATCTATGGACTAGGTGATGGTTTTACCACACAAGTCGAGGTGTCCTATTTTTCCTAGGTGATCATTGACAAACTCACCATGTCGGCACTCCGCTTACCCATCAGAGAGAAATGATTCATAGAGGGCATGGGACACCTCAATGTCCATGATATAGTGTGGATTCACGAGTTTACTTTGATGATCATCTCAAAATGTGATGCCTGATTTATATCCCAGCTTTGGATGGGATTGTAGGAGGCACTCTAGAATCATCTACGCCTAAGCACAACTTTTATCCCCTGTATAGATGGTTAGATGGAGAATACCATAAAAACCATGGAGTATATACATCATGATTATTCCCTTGATTTTGGCCACATTGGAGAGGACTACCTACCACTAGTGGAGTTTTCATACACCAATAGATATCACTCCACCGTTTTCCTGGTACCGTTTGAGGCCTTGTACATATGGTCTTACAGATCACCTCTATGCTAGACAGACCTAGGGGAATAATCACTCATGTATCCAGAGTTAGTACATGATACCACTAAGAAGGTGATGATCATCCAAGAGTAGATGAGGTCTGAAAAAATTATATAGAAATTGTATTCTAATAAGTAATGAATACCCTTGTATTTCGAGGAGGGAGACCATGTGTTTCTTCTGGTTTAATCCCGATGTGGTATACGTAGATATGGTTAGGGTGGCATGTAATCTCTGTGGTTCATTAGACTATTTATGATTTTGAGAAGAGATAGAGAGGTGTCATACCGCCTAGATCTTCCACCACATATGCACTGTCTGCACCATTTTTTCCACATGTCGTAGTTGAGGAGGTACGTGCATGATCAATTGCAAGTCATCAACAGGGTTGAGTTGGACATTGACGATGTGGCGATGTTTGTCGAGTTCCAGATTGAGATTGGGGATCAACATGAGAATGTTCATTGTGGATGGTTGATTCCTCTGATGTGCATTCAGTGGCCGCATGGGAATCTCCATGAGAGCATATGGGACCGGGAGGCACTAATTCGTGGTCATTATACCTCTTTATTTGTATAGCCTTGTTTTTTCTTATGTTGAAATGATGTCCAAATTTGGGGAGTAATGTAATTCCCCAAAATTTACATTTACTTTTTTTTAATTTATATAATATTATTTTGAGAAAACACACTTTGACGACATGTGATTCTATGGCCCGGTGGGCCCAGAATAGAATTTTGAACTTTTTTATGTTCTTTTAAATAATCATGCAACTATGTTTTTCTAAAATTTAAACTGCTACATAGATAATAAATTTAATGGAACCGTTGAACATAGAATCCTGGGATTTTCATAGAAAGGACCTAACATTTACCAGAACGGGTTGAAAAAAAAATAATTTTTAGCATTTTCAGAAAAAAAATAACTTAAAAAAATTATTTTGTTTTTTGAAACTGTTGAGCTGTTGACAAAGGCATTACGAATCATTGACGAGGCATAATAAATAAATATCATTAAAAAATAATTTTTATGTAGTGTAACGATGTATTAATTGAGGAATCATAAATTTATTTTTTCTTAAATGAAACATCATAACAATGCGATGTCACATCGTTACAGAAACAATGTGACATGTTTTATGTAAATGGTTTAACATGTGGGAGAGTTGATAATAAAATGGTAGAATTTCATTGAAAAACTGATAGTGAGAACTCTCTCCTACAATGAATGAAGAACATTGGAAGAACGTTAACGACTGCGACACATACCAAATAATGGGACTACTGAGTGATGAATGCCTTTGACCTATTGAATCTACATAGGTTGACCACATCAACATCAGAATGATTTTTGATAGGGGTTTAATTGTTTTTTGTTTTCCCTATTAATATTGTAAAACAACGAACACATATTCATCCAAAAACAGGTTAATCTGTGAATCATTTTTTTTCTTTCATGAGGGTGTTTTCCATGGGGTTATTTCTCTAGGACTGTTGATTATCTGATTATATTGTGATCCCAAGCCTCCCCTGTTTTTATACTTCTAACACGAAGGGCATGGACCAACACAAAAAATGCATGTCCCCAGTACTTGTTAATTTTTCATGGATTCATCCTCAAAATGGTGTAATATAGGATCCTATACCATGTTAGGGATGAGGGAATCCCCCAAAGGCCATAGGAGAATGTGGAATGAAGAATGGACCACCAGAGAGGACTCATTGTGTAACACACCAAGAGTTCATAGTATGTTATCTCATTAAAGTAATTAAGTAGCCTCAGCTACACACAACACTGAGTTTGAGAGCACCATAAATTACCAAACTGGTCGTTAAAAATTTGGTTATGAATTGTATTAAATGAATTTTGAATCTAATATACTCTATATATTTTTAACATCCTTACTATGTGTTTCTCAGACATAATATAAGATCAAATTCATTTTTTTCAGATTAAAAAAGTATTTATAAAAAATTGCAACTTTACTGCATTTTAATGGCGAACCCTTTTCCAGACCAGCATTTGACACTTTAATATAATCAATTTAATTAAATTAAATTATTCTTTAGAAAAGGAAAATAAAATTTATTATGGATATTTTTTGGTACTTTTCTGATAACTTTTATATTTTGATGAATAATTAAAAATACTAAATTTTAATTGAAAACAACATTTTTAATCAAAATAATTTATTGTGTCAAATTATGAATATGAATGGTTTCAAAATATAATTAGATTATATTTTTACCATTTAATATAATTCAGGACATTATATGTAATTTCAAATTTATATTTGACATAAACACTTGTCAATATATTGATTGTTTTTACTTTATAAAAAAACCCTCTTTTTGTTTTGTCAACAGAAATAAATTTTAAATTAGTAAATGAAAAATATTTGTATTGAATTTTGTAAAATTGAATTCAATATTGAATTTTGAATATCAAAATTATCTTAGGTTAATGTTTTGGTATTTTTCTAAAAACTGTCAATTTTGATGACTAATGAAAAACATTGCGTTATTATTTTTAACCAAATTTTTATTTATATAATTATTTATTTTAATTTAATTTATTTTAATTAAAAATAGATATATAATACCTATATAAGTTTATTTTAATTAATTTAATACATTTTATAATAAAATTAGACGTATATAATTTTTTTGAACTTTTTAACGTTTTTAACACACATTTTAAGAGAATTTTCAAATTTGCATAAAACATAATTTTACAACTTCTGTGAGTTGAATTTTAAAAATAAAAGAGACACGGTTGAAATCAATATGTAAAATGTGGTTCAATAAGATGAAAATAATTTTTTAATAATATTAATTTTTGACTTTTATTTACTACGGTTAAATAGATATAGGGTAATTCAGGGTAAAAATGATATTATAATTATCCTTTCACATGTCCTAAATCAATTGGATAAGTGGAATTAGACCAAAAAAACCTTTGGGATAAAATATGATCCTTTTTGGTCCACTTGGATAATATTAGGGCATTTATTATTATTTTATTTAAAGAAGAGAAAAAGGTGTTAAATTCAAAGTCTAATAACTAAACAATTTTTATATAGTGTTAATCACAAAATAAATTCAACTATAAATATTCCATAAAAATTTAAAACTATTTACTTCATAATTTTATTTTATTTATAATTTTTAAACATTAAATAATTTAATTTATATATGACACAATGATGATGCAGTAATTAACATTTAATGAAATAATAAAATAATTGATATTATAAATTTCAAATAAATATAAATTGAGACATCTAATAAATTAAAATAATTTTAAAGTTTAATATGAAATGTTAGGGTTAGTTATATAAATGTTTTTCAAAGTGATAATATTGTTATGATTTTCACAAAAATGAAACACTAAATAATGTCAAAATTGACCTAATCGAGTTTTTAAAACAAAATATATATTATTATTGGATATAATTTTCTTAAAAATATAAGGATCATCCAGAGAACTTATACAAGGTTATATATAAAAATAATAAACCACTTGGGTTCTCTGGGATGTTTATAGTATGTTTCTTAACCATATAATATATAAATACAACGATACATGGTAAATGACAAAATATTTAACTAAGAGTTAAGTCTAAAAGATAAGGATAATATGGTGACCTAAACCTATCTAAAACCTATTTTTTGAAGGTTTTTCGACTCATACACACTAAATCCACTTAATAAATCATCATTGATGCATTAGAAACCGAATATGATTTTATTATAAAATAATATATCATGATTTTTCTAAAGTAACCCTCACCTCTCTTATAAAAGGGCACTTCCCCTTCTCTTCATTTCACATCTACAAAGACTTTTTTCTCATCCAACCCATGCCTAGATATAATACCAACTTCTCAAAATTCAACATAGCGGCCTTAATTTGATTATAAATCCGACCTAAATATCCCTTTTGATCAACCCAAAGGGAAGAACCCGAAGAAGAGGTAAATTTCTATCACCTCTTTCAAGTTCTTTTCTTTTTCCATTTCCTCTTTATTTGTTGTTTCCATTATAAAATAAAAGCTCTAGTAACTTCTATATATGGTGATGGTATTGTAATTTTATAACCATATTCATTATCCTATCCATCATATGAATGAAAAAGTCACCATACGTGTGTAAGTACGGCTTGTCATCTCCACGTCAAGATGTAGTTTGTTATTCAAACACTTCATTATTTGGATGGGTATAATAATGAATATAACTAATGTAAATTATAAATATAAAAATTAATGATTCTGAATATGTTATAAAACATTTAATTACATACGATTTCACCATCAATATAATGATATTTTGGGTCATGCATGACGGAATGAGATTCATTCCCACGTTCACCATTCAATGATGATTTTAACAATATATATTAATAGTAAATATGTAATATATGAAATAATGATTATACTGGATATATATATATTTATGTACTTACATTAATCATATTCACTTACTTCCGTTCAATATGATAAGAAAACGGAAACAATGTTTATGCGTATGTACGACCTACCGACTCCATAAAATGTGCCTTCCATTTCACATATATAACTATTATAAATATTTAAATTATAAATATATGAAATATAAATCATGGCTTATATTCTGGAATTATTTAAACCGTGATCTAAATGATACGATCAAAACAAGTACGATATTGAAAGTGATTAATACCCGAATTGTTAATTTAACCTGAAAATCGTTAATAAATGTGTAGTATTAAGTCATAAATGAATAATATGTGATATAATAAATAAAAATATGGCTCTGGTATAACTTAATAACATATTATGGTCATTATACAGGAGGTTAAACCTACCCTTGACCAAAGTCAAGTTCATGCTAAGTGTTAATTCCTCAATTTCATTATTCTTCTTGATTGTTTATATATATGTTTTTATAGGGAAATATTTATTATCCATGTCCATGTTTTATATAAGTGTTTTCAAATGGATTCTTTTAGTGGAATTATTTTACAAAAACATCATTTTAAATGTTTCAATGATTTATTCTTCTAAAGCATTCTCAATAATGTCCATGTTTTCATAATGATTTTATGAATTTATTTATATATGCTTGAATTTTTTTAAATGTTAATTCCATTCTAAATAATCAGTGTTTTATGGGACACTATGATTCAATTATAACTTTTAAATGACTTCATTTATAAATTGTACGACTTTTAAAATGATTTCATGAAAAAATCATATTTCTCTCATAGTGTTTATTTGATCTTTTCCAACTATGTCAACATCATTTATTGGATATTATTCAAGATCGAGGTAGATTTATTATGAAAAAAATCTTCCATATTGTATTGATGGTTTTGTGATATGTTTGAATGTGGATGTTTTATTTTTATACCATTCATGGTTTATGGATAATTTATTGACATTTATTATGATAGTTTTAATAATAATGTTTATGTTATTTTTAACCCTTTTCATATGAGGCATGCATTAGACTTACTTAGTGGCGGATGGAGCACAATATAGCTCCACGGTGCATTATTAGGTCTAATGAGATAAACTAGTGTCATTGCATAAGGCTTTGAAAAAATATTATTTGTAGTCTTGGCACAAGGCCTTGACTATGTGGGTATAATGTCTGGCATTATGCATTCCATCATTATGAAATAAGCTATTGATATTACATATTATAATTAAACTAGTAGAATACCCATGTGAATAATTAAATTGAATTATTTGATTCACCATTTCCATATTTCACTGAATATTATGTTTAAAATGATATTTTTAGTTTTATACGTTGCCTTAAATGTTTATTCTTATTTTTGAATTTTTTCTCTATATTGTTATCCTTACTAAGCATTTGATCTCACCCCTTTCTTATGATTTATTTTCCAAGAATTCCAATAAATGTATTATGATTGATAAGAAGGGATATGCTAAGGGATTAATTGTGTTATCAAAAGATCATTTATGTTGTGTTTTAGTTTTAAAATGTGCCATGTAATGATCATATATGTAATCTATTTTCCAATACTGCTAAACTGATTGGTCTTTTGGGACTTAATTCCTTGTAATCATGACAATTTCATAAAATAATGCACTGACTGAAAATTAGGTTATTTTTTTTCCAAAATATATGGTTGAGAAAATAATAAACCATAATATAGTTCTGATACAGAGTTAGTGATTTTGGAATAATATGTGATTGATTTAGATAAATTATATTGAATATTCTTGAATACCACGAAACTGAATAATGATCTGTATATCCCATCATTGATGGAGTTTACAACATTTTTGGATAGAAGGAGTATATCCATTATTATATAAGGAATAAGGGATAATGAATGTAATCAATAAGGTTTTATGGTAATTCCAGGTGTTATAGGGTTTAAAAAAATGATGAAGGTATTCACATGTTATTACATGGAAAAAAGTATCTTCATTGTGTTTAACTTCCTAAAAAAATTTAGACTATGATTTTGGACAGAAGTTTTTTGGATAAGTATAACGGTTTAAACCATTAATTATGACATAGGATAATATTTTTAAGGTTAAATAATTTCTTGAGATTATTTTTGGATTGTCATAAAAAGGACAGCACAGAGGTCATGCGACAACCCGTCGCATCCGACAAGGGCGCGAGACAAGAACTCGCAACTAAAGGGCGACACAGGTGCATCACCTACCACTAGCCTATGTGATTCCCTGGATTGTATAACTAATTTTTTTAATTGGTCTAAAAATTGAAATATAAATTCATTATTTTTAAAACCTTATACGATTATGATAAATAAATTATTTATGAAATATATTTTTTGTAGTGAAGGGTGTGTTTGTGGTAGGAATTAGTTGAAGAATGAAACGATACCTATCAAGTATATTTTTTCAATTTAATTCTATGAATAAATTAATTCTTAAACTTTAGTGAAGGGATCTTAAAACCAAATTTTTTTTATCCCAATACCTTGTGTTTTGTTGAATCAATGAGATTTTACATCATCTTGGATTGATGGCTTTGTGGCCCTCAATTTTACACTTATTATTGATTTATGACCTCAATCACTCCCTATAAATATGTATATTTTCCTCCCAATTATGAGTCTCAAATTTTCACCAATTTTCTCCTAACTAAGATCATAATTTAGGGGTGACTATTTCATTTCTGATTCCTTCTTATTAAGACAAAATTTTATTAATCAAATTTCCGATCTGAGTTTTCCATGAAGGTATTTTCATTTATTACCCATTTATTTTCGATGAAAAATTTAAAATTGCGAGGAAACAATTTATTGAAGGAGGGGATGATTTAACACCCTAATATTTAATAGTATATTAACTCATTAAAGTAATTCAATAGCTTGAACTACACGTAATACCGAGTTCTAGTGCTCCATAACTTACCAAACTAGTCGTTCAAAAGGGGGTTATGAATAGTACTAACTGAAATTTGAATATAATATACTCTATATAATTTTAACGTCCATATAATGTTTTTCTCAGACATAATATAACACCCAATTCATTTTTTATATAAAAGAAGTATTATTAAAAAAATACATTTTTAACGCCTTTTAACGGAGAATATTTTTTAAAAACAAATATTTGAAAATTTTGTATAGAAAATTTAATAAAATAAATTACATCGTTAGAAGAGGGACATAAAAATTTAGGTTTGATAATTTTTTGGTACTTTTCTAAAAAAAATTATATTTTGACTAATAGTTAAAAACACTAAATTTTTATTGAAACCAAAATTTTTAATCAAAATAATTTATTTTGTTAAATTATGAAATTTATTTATTTGAATTTATAATTAGATAATATTTTTTCCATTTAATAAAATGTAGTTAATTATAATTAATTTCACATTTAAATATTACATAAGCACATGTCAATCTTTTGAATAATTTATTCCATTTAAAAATACCAGCTTTTTGGTTTTGACAACATGGATTAATTTTAAAATAATAAATTAAATTTATATTTGATGAATATTGTAAAATGGACTTAATTTTTGAATTTGGAATATAAAAATTATCTAAGGGTTTATTATCGGCGTTTTTCGGAAGACTTTTAATTTTTGATGAATACTGATAAACACTATGTTATTATTTATAACCTATTTTTTTAAATAATTATTTATTTTATTTGAATTTTTATTTATTTCAGTTGAATTTTAAAAATCTGAGAGACACGGTTTACATTTATATGTAAAATTTCAATCAATATGCGGAAAATAATTTTTGATGAATAGTAACTATTGACTTTTATTTACCGTAGTTAGAAGGAAATATGGTAATTAAGGATAAAAATGATATGATAATTACACTAACACATGTCATAATTCTATTGGACAAGTTTAATTAGACCAAAAAATCCTTATGAATAAAATTTATCCTATTTTATCCAATTGGATAAGATTAAGACATTTATATATAATTTTATTTAAAGAATAGTTCAAAGTGTTAAATTTAGAGTTTAATAACTAAACCATTTTTTATATAGGGTTAAACACAAAATGTTTTTAAAAAAATTTAATTATAAATATAAAAATATTTCCTACATAATAGTATTTTATATATAATTTTTAGACAATAGATAACTTAATTTATTTATGACACAATGATGATCTAGTAATTAACTTATTAAAGAAATCTCTAAATAATTGATATTATAAATGTCCAAATAAATGTAAATTGAGAATTTTGATGAATTACACTATTTTTATAGGTTAATATGAAATTATTAATTGGATTAGAATAATTTTGTTTAAACTGATAAAGTTGTTATGATTTTCACAAAAATCAAACACTAAATAATATCAAAATTGACATAATCGAGTTTTTAAAACAAGTACTATATTATTAATGGATATAATTTTCCTAAAATTATATGGTTCGGCCAAAGGTCATAGATAATGTTATATATATTAGTAATTAAACACTTGGGGTGCTCTTGGATGTTAATATTAAGTTGGATAACCATATAATATAAAAATACAAAGAGAAATTGTTCATGATGAACTATTTAAATAAGAATTAAATCTCAAATATGAGGTTAATATGGTGACATAAACCAATCTAAAACATATTGGTTGAATGGTTTTCGACCCATACACACCTTAGAATCTAAATTAATCATTTTGGGTCCATTAGAAACCAAATTATATTTTTTTATAAAATATTATTTCAATATTTTCCTAAAGTAACCCTCACCTATCTTATAAAAGGGCACTTCCGATTCTCTTAATTTCACAGCTCCAAATCATTTTGGCTCGTCCAACCCCTGTAAAAATATCCCACCAACTTCCCTCACTTCAACCTCGAGGGCATAATTTTTTCAGAATGACATCCAATAGAGCCGTTTTGATCAAATCAAAAGGAAAAACCCGAAGAAGTGGTAAAAATTTCATCACCACTTTGAAGTTCTTTTCTTCTTCAACTTCCTCCTACTATGTTGTTTCCATTCTAAAATAATAACTCAATTACAAACTATATACTGTGATCTAATTAAAATGGTAAAACCATATTCATTATTTTATCCATCATATGAATGAAAATGTCACCATATGTGCGTACGTATGGCTTACCGTCTTCACGTCGTGGTGTATTTTTTTATTCAAAAACATCATTATTTGGATGGGTAAAATAATGAATATAACTATACTAAATAATAAATATAACATGTTAATGATTGTTTATATATTATTTACCATCCAATTACATACTAGTTCACCATCAATATAATAATATTGTCGCTCATGCATGACGTAATGTTATACATTCCCACGTTAACCATTCAACGATGATTAAAAAAAATATTATTAATAAGTATATAATATATGACATCATAATGCTATTGTATATATATATATACTTACATATAAATTATTTCCTTAATTCTGTTCAATACGATATGTAAACAGAAACAATGTTTATGTGTACGTACGGTCTACCGTGTCCATAAACGGTTCCTTCCGTTTCATATATCTATCTATTATAAATATTTATATTCTAAATATATATGATATATAAATAATGGATTATATTCTAGAAGTATTTAAATCATGATTTAAATGATACTATCAATAACAACAAGTTAAAACTCATACGATAAAGAAAGATATTATTTCCTGAAATGTCAACTTAACATGAAAATAATTATTTAATGAGTAGTATAAAGTCACAAATTAATAATTTATGATATAATAAATATAAATATGGTTTTGGTATAAGTTAATAACATACTATGGTCATTATACATGAATTTAAACGTACCCTCGACCAATGAAAACTGCAAGGTAAGGGTCAATTCCTTAATCTCATTATGATTCGATATTTTTTATGTTTAAGAATTTATTGGGACATATTTATTATCTAGGTCCATGTTTCATAAAAGTGTTTTCAATGGGAAATTTTTAAGGGAAATTTTTACTAAAACATCATTTTAAATGTTTTAAATATATATTATTCTAAACCATTCTCATTAATGTCAATGTTTTCAAATTGATTTTAAGGATTTATTTATATTGATATGAATGTTTTTAAATGTTTATTACTTTCACGACATTCAAAGTTGTCTTGTACACTTTGATTCAAAAATATCTTTTAAATGAATTCCTTTAAAAATTGTTTTACTTTTAAAATTATTTCATGACAAAATGATATTTCTCTGAAAGTGATTAACTGATCATTTTCAACTATGTCAACATCCTTATATGGATATTATTCTTCATCGAGGTTGATTTATTATTATAAAAATATTCTATATTTTATTGAAGTTTATCTGATATGTTTGATTGTGGATGTGTAATTTTTATACCATTCATGGTTTATAGATAACGTATTGAAAATTTTTATACTAGTTTTAATATGAATGGTTTTGTTATGTTTAAACTTTTTCATATGAGAATTGCATTGGACATAGTAAGTGATGGGTGGAACTAGCTATAGCTCCTCGATGCATTGGTAGGTCTCATGAGACAAACTAGTGTCTTCGCACAAGGCATTTACAATATCTTATTTTTAGTCTTTGTACAGGGCCTTGACTATGTTGTTATGAAGTCTGGCATTATTCATTCCATCTTTATGAATTTATCAATTAATATTACATGATATTATTACACTAGTATAATATCCATTTGAATATGTTAATGGGCTTATATGAATATATTTTCAATATTATCCTAAAGTTTACATCTAAAAAGCTTTTGTTTTAGTTTTATACATTGCCTTAAATGTTTCTTCTTATTTTTTAATGTTTCCTCTATATTTTTATCGTTACTAATCATTTAAGCTCACCCCATTCTTATATTTTATTTTCCCATGATTCCAATAAATTTATTATGATTGATAAACATGGATACCATATGGGATTAATGGCCTTCCCAAAAGATCATCGATGTCGTGTTTTATTTTGTAATGTGTAATGTAACGGTCATGTATATAATCTAATTTCCAAGACTAAAAAACTGACCGGTCTTTCAGGACTTGAATCTTTGTAACCATGCAAATTTTTTAATATAATGCACCAAATCTAGGATTACGGGGTTGGGGCATTACATGGTGGTCCGCAGAAGAACCTGTAGGAATGCTAGCACCGGCCGCTGTGCACCATAATGGTGTTACGGAAGGGGGATGTAGCTGTGCCAGGCTGTTGTGATTCATAAAGAGTCGTGGGCCTCCGTTCCGGCAGCTGGCAGTGGGTTGATGTGGCCACACTGTCGCATCAGTGCATAGTGGACAAGACACCACAACACATAACATACTACAAAGGCCACTGTCAATTGACAGCGGAAAAAAAGAAGCCCCATAGACCACCCATGGGGTGAGGGGGAGCTAGAGGTGGCTTCCAACTGTGTCCTAGCCATGGGGACTGGGCAGGGCATGGGTATCCATAGTTGTCCAGACTTGGCCCATCAGGTAGGGCTGAACCCACAACATTTATGAACCAGCTTTTTATTTGAAGGTATGTGTTTCTTTTTTATTTCATTTGAGGTAGTTTTTGAGGAAAAAAAGATAAAATGTGTAGTTATGTTAAATTTATTGGTTACACTCAATATACTCCACAGTACTCATTGTATGTATGTTAGGTGTGTACTGAACGAAGGATAACTAATTATATGTCATGTTGTGACTGTGAAAAAATATTCTACTACAAGATATTTAGTGTTAATCAACATGTTGTAATATTTTACTTCTGCATAACGGCTGATTCCTAGCCGTTTGTTGACCTGTGTGATGTGTCTATACCCCATGATGACTTGGAAACCCATGGAATTCGGAGTACAGACAATCTACTACACAACATTTATTTCCTAATACATGTCATGTGTTTTACTTTTCTCATATCGGCTACGTCCTAGCTATGTGTGGAAGTGTGTGATGCATCTATGTTGTGTGATGACATGGAAACCTACGTAAATCAGAGTACAGACTGGCTACTACACAACATTTATCCCTTACTAAACATCATGTACTTTTATTTTTATTCATTTATATGAGAGAACATCACGTCCCATTTCCCAAAACATCTATTCCTTCCCAATTTTTGGACTATGACATGCCAATAGGCCAAGAACACTTATTTTCCTAAATTATTCATCTGGTACCTATTATTCAATCTATTGGTGGATATGGGACTCCATCAAGGAGGCTAAACCCACACATCCAATTCTTGTTTATGTTCCTCTGCCACACACGCTGCAATTTCCAACTGAGTATTATTTTTAGTATTTGAAAGAAACAATGATCTATTGAGATCGATATTCAATTAGAGCTCTATATTGGAAATTCGTATATCTATGGGTCTAATAATGGTAATATATACATTTTTTGTGTTTCCATGCAGATTAGGGGGTTGCATATTTTTAACACAACGTCGGGTATTGAGCGAGAGACATTTTTCAGTATATTGAATTGATCATATGCCTTATGGGATGTCATTGAGAATTCCCTTAACTTATTATGAATGAGAGAGGCTAGGTTAAAGTTCGTTTCTCATTTGGGGCATTTTTTCGATGGGTGCCAAAAATCATATAAATGAATTATTTACATTATACAATTGATTTTAAACTGTCTAGGAATGATTATGTTTATTGGAGGCTTTCGAGACCTCAATTCTATTGGGGGAGAGCACATGGATAGTGCAATTAAACTGTCCAATTTTTTTCATGTTTAGATAGATTCTTTTGATTATATATATGTGATTCCTGATATTTCATATGTTGGAAACATTGGGTTTGGTTGGGCGTGTCCTAGATATTCATAATTGATGTTGATCACAGGTTAGGAATGGGCCTGATTAATTGGTAGGTTTCACCATGGTATTGGGCATCGTGGATGTTGGATTGAGGCAATGTGACTATTAGTTTGGGCATGGCCCAAGTTACTTGGATAAAAAGGCCATTAGATTCTCAAGTGACATGGTTTAGGGACATGAGGAGTAGGGGCTATTGTGGTTTGGGTTATAAATTTGGTGATTTCCAATCACCTAGGATTTGGGACTTATGCAGTTATATGACTCCATAATGATGTGGTTTTTACTATTCATGTGTGAAGAATCCCCCGTAGTTCTAGTTAGGTGGTGGTAGTTTGGGGGTTCTTACCGTAAATTCCATGTTGAATGTGAGGAGCCTTCAGATTATGTGGGCTTGCTTATGGGATGTTGGTACATGAGACAGACGGTGACTAGAGGCACATGGTTCCAGGTTACTATTACTTGGGCATTCCATTGGGACATTGTTACTTGATACATTCGTTTTCTGGAGGCACATGGTGCCAAGTTACATTACTGAGATTCCGACATTGGCCGAAGCAAGTGAAACTCCCTCGTGGCTGCTGAGCACCAGTGGATATTGTGTTGACATTGTGCATCGTACTGTTTAATTTCCATATAGATGAATTCGTTCATAAACACTTACACAAGGTACACACCATTAGGTTGTATCATACTGATATTTGTGTCACACCATACGCGGGCCCTTCGGGACACTTGTAGACATTATGGATTGATGTACACGAAAGAGATGAGCATAAAGAGCTGGATCATTTTAGCTATTTCTTGGAGATGGTATGGAAATTTTGATCATGTCTATCTAGAGTTTACTTTGTTTTTCATTCTTTCATTGAACAACAAGCTCACATTATTTTGTAACTATTGTTGGTTAGCCATGAGTTCCATTGATTATTGTAATGTATGATATAATGTGGATTCATTCCTTGTTTTATTTGTAGTTACATTTGATGTTCAACATGATATTACTTTTACGTTTTTCTTCACTAGTTTTATATAATTATTCAACTATTTTTTCTTCTTTTGGATATGATTCCACTATGTTCATTTGATTTGATACTACTGAGTATTTGTTACCACTGAAAATATTATTATTATTCTCGTACTAGTACCATATTTTCCTCTGATAACTTATTGCCTCCCCACTATACATTTTCACCTTTACTACTTGTCGACATACTTTCGAGTTTGGTGAGGTGCACCTAAGGTAGTAACACCAGACCTGATAGCACTGTTTGGGTGGATGTTCAGGTCCGGGACAATACAATGTGGAATTAGAGGGGTTTGTTATTGACATATATTTAGTACCATCTTTATAGACTACTAATGTTAATCAAGACTTCCTTTTTATTTCCGTAGGATTATTATTTCGGGATATGGTAGACAAAAGATGTGTTGTTATTGAAAATGGGTTTCTAGATTTTTCTTGGGTGCATGGTTCCCCAGGTATGAACATTGAAACAAGTTTCCGTGGGTGGGAATTTCAGTTTTTCTTTTTCTTAGATTATTGTTTATATGATTTTCACATTGGTTTCTTACATGGTTAGTGATATTATTGGTTGTGTTATTTTCACCTTGACTAGGTATAGTACGGGAGAAGTGGACCTTAGCCAGGTATGGAAAGGTGTAATTTTCTAGATTTTGATAGGATTATTTTAGGGAATTTCAATTTCATACCTAAATGCATGATTTTGTGAAGTGATTATATCATTTCAATAATATCAATTTATATTGATTGTATGATTTTGAAATGTTAAAAGGTGAAATTCATGATATAATTACTTATTTATAGCTATGAAATCTTCCATGATTTAAATAATGGAATGTTTCAGGGGTCTTGATACTGGGTCATGATCGTATATGAGCAGGAAAGTACTATGACGAAGATGATGTTGATCATCAGGATTGGGAAAATCAGTCATCGGTTTGAGGAAATGTTGGTTTTCAGGATAGGCATGGGCCATGGTTATTATGATACATGGCTCTATTTAGAGTGGGTTATGAGGCCATGATGCTGAGATTCTATGGGCATGTGTTGCAGTGGGGAAGAGTAAGGGTAGTTGATTTCACATCCACTTAATGGTGTCCTTATCTGCATGATATATATGTATGTGTGTGTGTATTGTTATATATGTGGGTTGTCTAGACATTTGTAGTGTTAAACAGTTTCTCCCTAGATGGATAGATAGGACGACATTCAGGTGATGGTATAGTTCCATAAGAGCATGATCAGGTTCAAACGCTTGAGGGGAATGTAGATAATGAGACATAGGTAAAGGGGAAACGACATGACCAGGTTCATGATCCAGTACAGGTAGAGTAGCAGCCGGGTTTTTCAGAATTTGGGATGTGGCTCGAAAAGCAGCTCTGATTTATCTTGGTATGTCTTTTATAGGGGATCGATATAGGGGTGTTGGGTACATATCCTTCTATGGCATATATGACTTGGGAGTTCCAACCATAGGACTTGCCACTTTTTCAGGGTGAGGGTTGTCCTCTGGTAGCTGCAAAGTAGATGGATAGAATGTAGATGGTCTTAAATCTTCTCGAGACACATCCAAGGAAGTGGGTCAAACTTCAGACAAACATACGGAGAGGACTGAAAAACCATAGCTGGGATTTAAATGTTAAGGCACACAAACATAATGGACTGGTTTGGAAAGACTTTGAGGATATGTTTTTCGAGAACTGGTTTGAGATACACTATTGGTAGAGAGATATTGAGTGTTATTGAGCCTCCAGCATGGTTACATGTCCATCATGGACTATGTAGTTACCTTCACTGAGATCCATCGCTTTTCACCAGGTATGGTATGTGATGACACCTCGAGGGTGAGGTGCTCCAAATATGGATTGAGACATGTCATAATGGTTCATGTAATCAACTTCTGGTTGGCCTAATTCTTAGAGGTGAGGAATCAAATGCTCACAGCCGAGGGAAACATGACCAACAAGTCACATTTAGTCTGGTCAGTGGCTTCAGGTGATGGTTTAGATAGAAAGAAGCGAGTTCTGGATGAGTTCTAGTAGGGTAGTCAGGCCAAGGACTCAGTTAAACCACCATGCGGAAGTTCATCAAAGGTTTGATTTTATCTTGGGCATTCAATGAATGTCTGGACTAAGTGCGATATGCCTCCAAAGGAGTTCTAAAATGTGGATAGGTTGGAAATCTGGGGAGGTTTAGTAGGCAGCCTTCTCAAAAATATGGAAAGCAGGTACCATGAAATATGGTGGCATTTGATGTTGATTTAGGATCAATACCAATTAAGGGTAGCTGAGGCTTAGCTTCACACGGAGGACATGGAAGAGAAAGTGGGACACAACTAAGGGGGTCAGTGGATGGTGACTGAAGTAGTACCACAGGGGGGGTCAATAATTTAGTTTTCGTACATCAGGCCATGTGCATGCTGTGGTGCTTCTAGAGGCTGAGCAAGACAGTGAGCTGATGACAGTCATAGGTACACCACGAGTGTGGCCATGTTTTTCTTGTTTTATTTTTGGAATGTCCTTTAATGGAATATCTGTTTTTAGAGCAAGAGATCCACATGATATATGTTGACTGACCAATTAATATTCAGTGGGATTGGAAATATTTTGGGTGCATCATATATAAATATATATATGAGATGTTTGGAATTATAAGCATCTATGATGGATAATATTTGAGGATCCATTGGCATTGAGGCATCGAGGATGTGGGTTACATGAGGTGTAAGGAACTAGGTTTTGGATTGAGCATCCATGGGATTCAGGACCTTGTGGAGGTAGATACAGATGTTGTACGAGATACTTTTGGGTGTTGGGAATGACATGGGGGCACCTGAAATGGTACAGGAGTGACAATATATCACGGGATAAACATTATTCTGGAATTAGGTCAATAGATCATTGTTTGATTCGAGTACTGGGCTAGAATTATCTAGTGTTTTATTTACCGCGTTTGGATGGCAAAGTTAGGGATGGATTACTATAAGGGGGTGGGTGAGTTTGTAAGAACTCAGTTCTTACTTTTAGGTATTATTTTCATTTTCTTTATGTTTCGAGCTATTTTTTGAGAAAATATATGAAAATCTGAAATTTTAGAAAATTACGGGGTTACATGCCATGTAATCCATAGTACACACTATGTGTATCTTAGGCATGTACTAACCAGAGGCTGACTAAGTATATGATATGTTGTTATCGTGTAAAAATAATCTACTACCCAACATATAGTGTTACATAACAAAATGTTTTTTTAAATTTCCATATAACGACTAAGTCTTTGCCATGTTTTGACGAGAGTGATGAGTATATATTGTGTGATTAACTGGATACCCGCATAATTCAGAGTATGAAAAAGTTAATACATGGCTTGAAGTCCTTAATACATGCAGTGTACATTTATTTTTATTCCTTTAAATGTGATATCATCATGTCTCATTTCCAAAAAAAATCTTCATCGTCCCTATTTTTCGACTATGATGCACTGGGAGGCCAATAACACTTCTCCTAGATTCTTCATATGACATCTCATATTCAATTTGTCAGTGGCTACGGTACCCCATCAAGAAGGATAAAACAACACATCCTATTGTTTTCTTGTAACTCTTCCTCAAATAGCACAATTTCTATCCGAGTAGAATTGATGTGATTTGAAATATATATATATATATACAAATATTGGGTTCAAATTTGAGCTCAATATCGGACATGCCTATGTCTATGAGCCTAATGTACGTGGTGAAAATCCTATTTTGTTTTGGTTATTTGGGGGATGCATCTTTTTAGCTAAACTTCGGGTATTGATCGAGAAAAATTAGTATTCATATTGAATTCACAATATGTATTATGGGATGATATTGAGAATTCCCATACCTAGTTCTGATTGAGAGAGGCTAGGATAGAGTTCATTTCTCATTTGGTGATTTTTGGTTGGGGGTTCCAAAAATGTTATAATTGAATTTTTTTGATTAAACTACTGAGTTAAAACTTTTTAAGCATGATTATTTTAATTAGAATCATTCATTACCTCAGTACTTGTAAGGGGTGACACATAGCTAGTAAAATTATAGTATATAAATTGTTTTTCTTATTTAGATAGATTATTTAGATTATATATATGTGATTATTGATATTGGATATGCTTGAATTTTTGCATTTTACTAGGAAAGGCTATTATATTCTCATGTGATGTTGATCATAGGTTGGGCTTGTCCAATATTATTTGGGTGTTTTGACAATGGGATTGGGCATCATGGACGTTAGAAGGAGGAAATGTGATTGTCAGGTTGGGCGTGGACTTGGATAGTTGGTTGGTAAGCCCATCAGATTATTGAGGGACATGGTAGTTGGGACATGAGGTGTTAGAGGTGTTGTGGCTTGGGTTTTAAATTCTGTGATTACCTCTTACAAGTTATTTGGGTTGTGTAAACATAGATGACTCCGTAAAGATTATTTTTTGACTACTCATGTTGGGAGAGGCCCGCATAGTTGTGGTTTAGTGTTTTTTTGGGGGAGCTTGCTATATATGCCACATAGAAGTTGAGGATCCTTTAGAATTTTTTTGGGCATGCCTATGGGAGGTCATTACTTGTGACATTCAGTGTGAAGACACGCATGGTGTTTGGTTATTGTTGCATGGGTGTGCCATCGAGACGTTGGTACATGATACATGTGGTGTCACGAGGAACTTGGTGTCTGTTACATGATTGTGTTTATGGCGTTGGCCGAACCAGGTGACACTCCCTGGTGGCTGCTGAGCACCAGTGGAGACTTTGATTACATTGTGCATCCAACTGTTTACCTTTCATATAAATGCATTCCTACATAAACTCCAATACAAGGTATACACTATAGGGTGTTATACTACTGATATTCACCTCACACCCTACACATTCCCTTTCGGACACATGTAGTCTTTATGGAATTATTCGTAGGAAAGTGATTAGATTTAAGAGATGGGCCATATTAGAGGTCGTATGGAGATGGTATGGACCTCGATATCATTCATAACTGGAGTTTAATATGTTTTTCTTTCATTACAATATCAATATGATCACTTTATTTTGTAAATAATGTTTTTTATCCATGGGATCAACTTTTTATTGACATGCATGACCTAATATAGATTCATTCCTCATTTGTTTAGAAGTTACAAGTGAGGGTCAACATGTTGTTCCATTTACTTTCTATTGCACTTGTTTAGATTTTTCTGTGGCTATTTCTTCTTATTTTGTATATTCTTCCACTATGAGGTTTTGGTTCAAGTATGCTAAGTTTTTATTACCAATGAATGTATTATTATTATTCTTGGATAAGTATCTTATTTTACACTGAATGGGTATAGACTCGCCACTATACCTTTTTACACCCTCACTGATAGTTGAGAGCCTTTGGAGTTTAGGTAGGTGTGCCTAAGGTAGTAAAACCAGACACGCTAGAACTATTTAGGTGGAGATTCGGGTTTGGGATGTTACATGGCGCAACAAGATGGTCTGACCTGCACCCAGTTTGGGACGGGTCAGAGTTGGACTGAAACCAGACCAAACTGGCCCTGTTTTGAAAAAAATGACAATATCATTAAATCCAAGCATCAGTTTGATGATATGTTTATAATGTTGGAACTATCTCAACAAGTTAGATCATTTTTATTAACATATAAAGTATTTTTGGAAGTTTAAATATGAATAATTGATTGGGTAGAGGTTCTCTGAACATCAAGCATGCTACGTGCAGAAACCATACTTTTTTTGAGACCCAAAGAATGATGACAAGAGACCCTCTGTAGATCTTCTACTATGGGCCAATGGGAAGTGGCTTCTGTGTGACATGGCATGCTCCTGATGGAGTGAAGATCTTTTGTGACCCAGAAGACCCATGGTACTCGACAGGAGGAGTAATTCAGTATATCCATGGAGGGATGCAACTTTTGTGTGACCCGACATGTCTTTGGTGGGGAGTAGCTTATTTGTGACCCATCATAGCAACAATATTAATCAAGGATGAATTCCAAAACAGTCCAAGTATAGTGGGATATGACTTCTATGTGTCCCAGTACGACCACATTACTCATTGATGAGGAGTTCTATAGCAGCCCAATGTATTTGATATTGTGGCTAATGGTCCTATTTTCCACCTATAAGTTATACATGGTGTGAGATGTCTTGTTTCATGATCAAGCTTCGTGATAATGATTCATGGTTTAATATTTGGATTGATTTGTGGTATTTACATTGTGTTTTGGGGTCCCTACTGAATATTTTTTTACTCCCCCCTACACGGGCCTCACCTGCATGGGTTGTGTCTATTGTAGATGACGACCACTTTGATGGATGACTTGGTGGCCGTGACCTGGTGGTGCCCAGTGAGATAAGGTAGGTTAGGTCATAATTCTACGGCATGAAGAAGATATTATGTATTTACCCACATGTGGGGATTCAAGTGGAAGGCATTCAATGTATTCCTTGTAATTTCCTGTTTTCAGTTATTCTTTTATTGGGTTTGTATTCTGGCACATTTGATATACTCTTTGTACTTTTACTCAGTGGTTGTTTAGTGGAATACATGTTTACATTTCCATTTTTGGGATGTGTATTTGTGTGTGTGTGTAAATGTACATAGGAATATTCCTCCCACATGCAGGTTTGCGCTTTCAGTGCTAGTCTGCATCCTCTAGTCTTTGGGAGGCAGACTTGGGGTATGTCATGACACGAGCCCCATATGTTGGGTCATGATAGATATAATGATTTAAAAAATTATGTTTATTTAAAAAATTAGTTTTCTAATGTTTATAAATTAGTTATAATTTTTTGTTGATAATCAATAAAAATAATTTTTGAAGAAATCATATTTTTTATGAATAAAATTACATTAAATTTTTTTAAGATTATTAACTAAAAGTTTCACATTAATTTATATTGATTAGGACACACATGAACATATATATATATATATATCATAAAGTGTATAATACAATTCATACCAAACAATTTGAAGGCTAGGTTATATGAGTTATATATTTCCTAGGTCATTTAAGCTCGGTGTTGCGTATCGAATCTGTTATAGAACATTGTTTTATTTTTAAAACATAACGGTGATACAATATATGACATTATGAATCATGATTACATGATAATGTAAAACATAGAACATTATGAGTTATTTTTTAAAAATTATTTAAATCTGTTAGATGTCTTTTAAAACACTCAAATCGCAGTATAAATGAATTGTAATGTAGTATACTGTTATAACCTAACTATTAAATGGTGGGAATTAACAATACTAATTAATTATGAAAATAATGGTTATCTATTTAATACATATAAAATAATAATCATTTAAAATAAAAATAATTGTTTTTCAAGAAAACTATAATTTTTTTTAAAATGGATTTGTTGAAATTTTCAAACGTAATTTAAAATTATATTTTTACCAAATTTAGAAAATATATTTGAAAATTTGAATAATAGTTTTTAAATAATAATATATAAATTATTTTAGTTTGTTATTTTATTTTTCTATTTTTTTTATTTTTTGATATATTATAAAAATACTGATTTTTAATAAAAACTACATTTTTGTTTAAATTATTTACATGGATAATTTATATTATAAATTGTTTTTATAGTAAAATGTGTTCAATTATATTAAATTTTAACAAATTTTCATCATTGGAATCAGTTTAAAAATGAATTTTTATAATAAATCCTTCTATACATTAGGAGAATTTTTTCTTTGGAAACCCATATTTTTATCGTGTCTATGGGTATAATTTTAAATTGGATTCATCCAAAATTTTGAATTGAATTTTTAAAAATAGACTCCAAATTTTTAATTATAATATTTTTTAATATATAATACCGTAAACATGGTTTTTACTATAATGAATAGTGACGACATAGAAAAATTAATTACCAAGGTTTAGGTAAAAAATTATTTAACTCGGGGTTGAATTGAAGGGGAAAGGGTTATAATGACATAATAACATGTAAAAACCATTTTATGGATATATTTTTACCTTATAACCTTCATGGTTCAATATTGACCCATATTAGAGGTTGTATTTAGGAAAATAACATATGTGAAATTGATTCTTTTCAAAACATCCATGTGTATCATCTCCCCCAATTTTAAAACACCAACCTCTCCTACCCTATTCCTAATTAAAAATACATTTCAATCCTCCATAAATTCCAAAATAAATTCATTAATCCCCCCAATATTGTATCCCTATATATAATCACAAATCCATAATTGGTATGATTTTGGTGAAACCCTAAATATGTTATTTGAAGAAGAGGTACCATTCATAAACAATGGATTTTATTTTATTTATTATTAATCTTCATTAAAATATTATCCAATATTTATATTATAAAAACAATGATACCCCCAATATAATAATATTTTATTATGTAAATGTTACAGACTCTACCAATCTCTTTCTCTATCAAATAGAAATGTCAATCAATGACATTTTGTACGACAGACTACAACCTCATGAACCGATGTTACTCGTTTTCCAACTTCACTTCCCTATGTGGCATATAATGATATATTTAATGTTAATGTAAAACATTTAGGATATTATTTTATTATTATTTTTTTAATATTACATATACCTTTTTAATTTTAAAAACTTTTAATATTCTATAATGTCACTCATGTGTACAGTAGACTTCAACCTCGTGAAGCGATGTGATTCAATTTTCACATAAAATTTACATGAAATGCAATAAGTATAAATTAAATCAATATATGAGATCTATATGGAATGATATTTATTTTGTAAAATTAATATATAAAATTATTCCTTACCCTTTCTCCCATTAAGGAAATGATAACCTCACTCATGTGTACGCAAGACCTACTGTCTCCCTGAATCGATGTGATCCATTATCTGTGTTCAGATTTCAATAATGATTCTAAAATTGTATATAATGAAAAAATTATTTATAAAATTAATAAAAAAACTATGATTAATTAAATATATTATATTCTAAATATTCACAACATTCACAATGAAACATGCATAAGAAAACAAGGCAATTATCACTCGAAAACATTAATAATAATATATGATTATTAATGAAATAGAGATATGATATTATAAAAGGATCATATATGATATTATAAATGTTAATATTTTTATTTTAACAACTGATAAATTTTTTAAATAAACAATAAATGAATTTAAATATATTTTAACCAAAATGAATCATGTAGAAAGGGACATTTCCTCAATTTCCCTTCAATGAGGAATATTTTATAGTTATGCACATGATTTCTTTTATATGGTAAAAATACATTCCATTTTACATGAAATTTTATGAATCATTAAAATGTCAATATATTTTTGATCTAATTTGGATTATTTCATCAATATAGATTGAATAGATAATTACCATGTTGTAAATAATTCCATATCTCGATTTCCTTTTATTAGGTTATAGTACTTAGTTATTGTGTTTAATATTATAAAATTATGTATCTAATGAAATTTTTTTTTCTTAAATTATATTTCCACTTGTTTTATGTGGATATAATTTTGATACACATAATTGATTAATTGATTAATTCTAACATCAATGTTATGAAAATTGTATGGGACCTTGTCTAAATTTCCCTTCAAATAGTCATATATTAATGTAATGCCCCTGATATCTTTTATATGGTGTATATAATTACCCTTTTATATATCTAACATGAATACCGATGTATTCATGATGTTTACTGTTAAATTTCAATTTTATTATTTCATGGGGTATATATTAAAATTTTCTAAAATGATAAGAGTTTTTTTTCAAAATATCTCATTCTTTTGGGATTTTTTTACTCTGGTTGATGGAATCATACCATTTATCTTTCAAAATGATAATAAATCATTTTATGTATACATATTATCTTTTATAGATATTATTATTTCCTAAAATTTATACCATTTTACATATATTTTCACATTTAATTTTTTCTGATATGTTGAGAAAATATTGACCAATATATATCGTTTACTCAATACAAATATTGGAGAATAATTCTTGATGATTGATGAATTAATTTTGTTATTTGATATATAAGGAATTATTTTCAAATAATGATATGTGTGGGTCTCGATTATAGATAGACCCTAGATTCATTTAAAATCTCATGATGCAAATACGTTGGTTAGAATTAGATAAATATTTTTATAGTGTATACCTACCGATCAATTTTAAATAATCTAGTGAATTGTATTCAATGTAGATGTATTACGATCCCTATGATCATGATGTACAATAAATAATAATTTAATTAATTCACATTTGAGTTATTATTATCCAGTATATTTCAATAATTATATTTTCTCATGATGCATTTCATTATCAGTTTATTGACTAAATAAAATGTGTTTTCAGTTATTTACCTTTCCATATTGATTATGTCTTATTTAGTCATGATTTTAATGTTAATTATTAAAAGGAATGTGTTTTATGATATTTATACATATATATTGATTATGACATATTTATAATTCTTTATTTAATAATGTTACCTTCTTCTCTAGGTTACACTGACTAAGCATTTAATCTCACCCTTATTTTGTTTATTTCTTGTAAATCAAAAAAATTTACTGTTACTAATATAGATAGGTATGATATAGGGAATACTTAGTTTTTCAAAAAATATTTTGTTCTATTTTTTTTTTCAAATTTAATATGAGAATAATGTATATATCTAGTTTATAAATACTAATAAACTATTAGGTCCTTCAAAGAAGAAATTATTTCTATCTTATAAAAATGTAGTAATGTATAAACAGGCTGTAGGAAAATAGGATTAGGTTAGTTAAAAAAATTAAAAAATATTTTTATGATTTAATAATATTCTAAAAGAAACCATGTTTAAGAATATTTGATTAAAAAAGCATAAATGTTTTATTTATTTTATGAATCACCATATATTTTGTATCATATATCATGCTTTAAATTTCATATTCTTATAAGTTGATCAAATATATGTGATTTTTTAGAAGTTGATCATTATAGAAAGAGTGGTATAAATAATATTGGACTGTTTGTCAATTTTACTAGTGATAAATCCTATACCAATGGTGTTAGACCGAGAGGTTCATGTGAATATTAGGTTATATGTCATCATTTATACCAAATAAAATTACACAAACATAGAAACATGATGTTACCTGTAATGATACACCTATAACGGATTATTGTATTAAATATAAGCATATTTATTTTAATTAAATTACTAATCTAGTGGTTGTTAGGCAATGGATTAATTTTTTTGAAAAGATATCTCTAACAATGAAACAAAATGAAAGGCATATGGTTAAAATAGAAGTGTATTTTATTAAATATGATGCAGATAAATGGTGGTCATCATACCATAATACTTGGGAGGAATACTTAATATAATTTACATGATATAGTGTTTTCAAAATAACATTAATCAACAAATATTTCGCTCATGAAATATGAAAAAAATAAGAAATTGTTTTTCGTGTTAAAGAAAATGGAATAACATAGTGTTGTAGTGTATGAGGCTATATTTACACGACTATTCGGGTATTCTAAAGACAAAATATATAATTTGGAAATAATTTTTTTCTATTTCATAAAATGGATTAATCAAAGCCTCTTAAGTGAAATTATTTCTCATAATGTTTTATCATATGTTGAAATATTATTATATTGAATCAATATAATGAAGTACATCTCTATATCCTATTTCTTTAAGGGATACCAAGAGGAGAAGATGTTTTTGAGGACCATTAATGTAACGCCCCGACCCAAGTTACCCAGAGTCGGTGCATTATTACATAACATTGGCATGATCACAAGAAAGATCAAATCTCGAAAGATCGATTGGTTTAGTAGCCTTGGAAACACTAGATATATTCATATGTTTTACATTACATCATAAAATGAAAAACTACTACAACAAAATAATGTCTCCATAATCCACACTCATATCCCCACATAATATCCTTGCAGGTCATTCATAATTTACTTCTTTACTTCCTGGGAAAAATAAAACATAGAAAAGGGGTGAGCTCAAATGCCCAGTAAGGATAACAATATAGCGGAATCATTCATAAATAAGAATAAACATTTAAGGCAATGTATAACTAAAAAAAAGCCTTTCAAACTTGAACTTTCAACATTGTATGGCATAAATAAAATTAAATAATGCCATTTACTCATTCACATGGATATTCTACTAATCGAACAATCTCATGCAAAATCACTAACCACTTTCATAATGTTGGAATGCATAATGCCAGACTATCATAACCACATACCCAAGACCTCGTGCCAAGAATACAAATAAGATTTTTCCAAGGCCTTGTGCCAAGACAGTAGTTTGTCTCATGAGACCTACTGATGCATCGAGGAGCTATAGCGGGCTCCACCCGTCACATATTAAGTCCAATTCATTCCCATATGAAAAGGTTTAAACATAACATAAACATTCGTATTAAAACTAGCATACAAAATGTCAATAATTTCACCATAAATAATGAATGGTATAAAAATAGAACATCCACAATAAAACATATGACAAAACCTTCAATACAATATAGAAGTTTTGTATCATAATAAATCAACTTCAAATAAGCGTAAAATCCATCAAAGGATGTTGACATAGATGAAATCAAAACACTTTTTAGAGAAATATCTCCTTCTATTTTTGAAATCATTTAAGAGCCATATAAAATAAAAAATTTTCTTGAAAATATTCTTATAAGCTTGTAAGGAAAGCTTTGAATATTTTATAACGGCGGAAAATAACCGCACCCGCCGTATAAGTTAAAAAACATTCTTACCTTAATTCTGTCGAAAAGGTGAAAAAGGACCTTGTTTTGAAAACGACGGAAAGATTCCTCTTATAAAAAGTCAAACAAGGGTATAAATGACTTTAACCCATATTCTTGTAAAAAGTTTTTGAAATACATTTGGAAGAAACATGGATGTGGATGATAACGAGATCCCAGTAGATTATTACGTATAAACAACCTCGGATAATGAAGAGATTGTGAAATAACCCTTACCTTGTACTTTTCCTTGGTTGGGTAGGTTAACCTCCTGTATAATGGTGAAATAATTGTTATTAAATTATACAAGAATCATATACATTATTATGATATCATATATGATCTTTTAATATTGATTTGATAATAATATCTTAGTATTATCATTGTTTCGGGTGTGAACTTACTTGTTTTCTTTTGTATGTTTTGTTACGCAAGACATGTTTGTAAAGGATATTTTGTATATTATTCATATCCAGAATGATATCAAGTCCTTAAACATAATTTTTAAATCATCAAATGATAATTATACTTGAATGGATACGATGGAGAATGAATCTCAACGTGTTCGTGGAGACGGTAGTCCGTACATACGCACGAGCGACAATATCATTCTTTTCATATTAAAATAATATATAAATTGATGGTATATCATATATACAGAATCATAAACATGTTATATTTATTGTTTACATGAGTTACACATCATTATTATACCCATCCAAATAATATTATATTGAATAACAATTACCCCACGACGTGGAAACGGTAAGCCGTACGTACGCACGTATGGTGACATGTTATTCAAAGGGTGGATAGAATAATGAATATGGTTGTACCATATTTATAATAACTTCACAGTATATAAATGATACTGGAGTTATTATTTTGGAATGGTAACAACAAAGGAAGAAGAAGTGGAAGAAGAAATGAACTTGGAAAAGGGTGGTGAAATCATTACCTCTTCTTGGGGTTCTTCCTTTTGATTTGATCAAAAGGGCTCCTTAGGTTGGATTTCTGATCAAAATAAGGCCTCTAGGTTGTAGTGAGGGAAGTTGGGATAGTATGTGGGCAGAGTTTGGCCGAACCAAAAAGCTTTGAAGGTGTGAAGAAATGAGAAGCAGGAGTGCCCTTTTATAAGAGGGGTGAGGGGCACCTTTGGAAAAGCTAGAAATATTAATTTATAATAAATTCATATTCGGTTTCTAATGGTTAAAAAGTTGATTATTTAAATCTTAAGGTGGGGATGGGTCGAAAAAAACTCAACCAATAGAATTTATACAGGTTTGGGTACTTATATTAACCTTATCTTTAAGTATTAACTCTAAGTTAATTAGTTTCACTTTTACAATGTCTCTATGTATTTTTATATAATACGGTTAATAAACTTACTAAATATATCCAAGCGACCCCAAAGTGGTCCATTAATGATTAACCTATCATTATATAAGTCTCTTGTCCGAACCATAGATTTTTAGGAATTTAATATCAATTAATAATATAATATTGTTTTTAAGAACTCTTTTATGTCAATTTTGACACCATTCAATAGTTGATTTTTTTGAAACTCATAACAGATTGATTACTTCGAACAATATCAATTAAATAAATCCTAATATATAATATTATCCTAGAAAATTAGTTTAATTCATTAAAAGTTTCATATTATATTTATTTGGGTATTTATAATATCAATTAGTTTAATTTTTCACTATTATAGTAATTACTACATCATCATTGTGTCATAAATAAATTAAAACATTTAATGTCAAAAAATTATAAATAAAATATCATTATGTAGGAAATCATTTTATATTTCTAATGAATATTTATAATCTAAAATCCAACATATATAACCCTATGTAATAATTGTTTTTCTAAAAGATATATGCTTCTGTCATTTTTGTATTCATTTTAACTTAATTAAAAAAAATGTTCTTATCACGTACAAGTGGCACCATGGGGTCCCAAAATCGACCCAAAGATGCCTATGGTCGAACATGTATCAACCAATAAGGCTAGGACACGTTTTAGGGTAATTTAGTATTATTATAATATTATTTTTTAACCCTTATTTAGCAGATTTACCCTTTACCATGGTAAATAAAATATTTACCACAGTAATTATTCAAAATGTCTAAAATTAAAAGTTAACTATTTACACAATTTGGAAATCCTGATTCCAAATATGGAATACATTTTTCTTAATTCAAAACCCAGAAGTGGCAGGAATTAATTTAAAATTAACTCCCGCTGTCAAAACAAAAAGCGTGTTTTTAAGAGATAATAACTATCAAAAGATTGACACTTGTTTATGTTCGGTTTATTTGTAAAATTATGTCCAATGACCAACATTATATTAAATGGTAAAAATATATTCTAAATATACTTTAAAACCACTAAAATTCATAATTTATCACTATTAATTATTTCGATTAAAAAAGTTTTTTTTAATTAAAATTTAGTAATTTTCACTATTCATCAAAATATTAAAGTTATCCGAAAAGTACCAAAATTTCATCTTAGGCTAAATAAGATATTCTGAATCCAAAAATGAAGTCCATTTTGAAATATAAAATATATATAATTTCAAAAATTAGGTATTACTATTCATAACGGCTAGTTTGATTGGTTGTTAGAACTCGGTGTTGCGTACAACACACGCTATCGCATTATTCAAAGAGAAGTGTACCGTAGAAGTTTGGGGTGTTACATTCTCCCCTCCTTCAAATAATTTCTTCCTCGAAATTTCTTGAATAATACAGCATGAAATGACTCGGGTGGTTCTTCATTATAAGTTCCTTGGGTTCCCACGTTGCCTCTTCCATCTTATGGTTTCTCCACAAAACTTTTACCAGACGCGTCGTCCGGTTTCTTAGTACATCTTCTCTCGTATCAAGAATCCTGATGGGCTCTTCACAATAGTAAATATCAGGTTCCAGTTCTAATTCATCATAAGTGAGTACATGCATTGGGTCAGGCATGTATTTCCTCAACAGAGATACGTGGAACACATCGTGAACTTTGGAGAGACTTGGCGGCATTGCCAATCGGTAAGCTACAACCCCAATTCTTTCTAGAATTTCGTTAGGTCCGATGTACCTGGGACTCAATTTACCTTTCTTACCAAAATGTATGACTCCCTTCCATGGAGATACCTTCAGGAAAACATGATCACCGACTTGAAATTCCAAATCCTTCCTTCGATTATCGGCATAGCTCTTCTACCTACTTTGAGCTACTTTGATGTGATTTTTGATTACTTTCACCTTTTCCACCGTTTCCTCCACCTGTTCTTGGCCTACAAGTTTTCTTTCACCAACGTCATCCCAACAGGTTGGTGTACGACATCTCTTTCCGTATAACGCTTCATATGGTGCCATCTGAATACTCGAATGGAAGCTATTGTTATAGGAAGATTCTACCAGAGGTAAGTATTGATCCCACATACCCTGAAAGTCAAGTGAGCAGGAACTCAACATGTTTTCTAAGGTCTGAATTATCTGTTCTGATTGTCCATCTGTCTGAGGGTGGTAAGCAGTGCTCAAATGAAGTTCAGTATCCAGGGATTTCTGAAGACTTTTCCAAAATCTTGAAGTAAAACGGGGATCACGATCAGAAACAATCGATAAGGGTACTCCATGAAGTCTCACAACTTTATTAATATATAGTCTTTCTAGACGTTCCAGGGGTAGATCTTCTCTTATAGCAAGAAAATGTGCTGACTTGGTAAGACGATCAACAATAACCCATATTGCATTGTTCCTTCTAGGAGTCTTTGGTAGCCCCATGACAAAGTCCATTGTAATATTATCCCATTTCCACTCCGGTATGGGAAGAGGTTGCATGACTCCTCTAGGTTGTTGCCTTCCAGCTTTCACTTGTTGTCAAACCATACATCTTGACACAAAATCAGCAATCTCCCTCTTCATGTTGTCCCACCAAAAATGTTCCTTCAAATATCTATACATTTTGGTGCTCCAAGGGTGTATAGAGAAATTGGAACTATGAGCATCATCCAGCAATTCCCTTTTTAGATCAGGTATATCGGGAACACAATGTCTCTTCCCGAATTTCAAAATTCCATCTTCATACACAAAGTCTCTCAATCACCCATCATTCACAGCTTTAATCTTCTTTTGTAATTCTTCATCATCGGTCTGAGAACTCTTAATCCTTTCTAATAAAGATGGTTTGGAAACCATTTGAAAAATCATTGATTTTTCACCTTCCCTGGTTATACCCATGTCCATCATTACTAGATCCATGAAAATTGGATCCCTTTCCATTCTCATCATGTTCCAAACTCCATGGTCTTTTCTACTCAAAGCATTTTCCACCTTGTTTGCTTTCCCCGGGTGGTAGTGTATCATGCAATCATAATCCTTGAGTAATTCAAGCCATCTCCTTTGCCTCATGTTGAGTTCTTTTTGTGAGAAAATATACTTCAAACTCTTGTGATCAGTATAAATCTCACATTTTTCACCATAGAGGTAGTGCCTCCATATCTTCAAAGCAAAGATCACAGCTGCTAACTCGAGATCATGAGTAGGATAGTTTTGTTCATGAATTTTCAACTGTCGTGATGCATAGGCAATAACTCTATCATTCTGCATAAGGACACAACCAAGTCCTTTCTTTGATGCATCACTATAAATAACGAACCCATCACTCCTCGATGGTAGAGTCAATATAGGAGCATTGTCTAATCTTCTCTTCAGTTCTTCGAAACATTCTTCAAACTCTTTTTTCCAACAAATTTAACCCCTTTACGTGTGAGCTTCGTTAATGGGTTAGCCAATTGGGCAAAATTCTGGACGAAACGTCGATAATAACCTGCCAAACCACTAAAACTACGTACCTCAGTTATACTTGTAGGTGCTGGCCATTCTTGGATTTCCTTGGTATTAGAAGGATCAACAAAGATTCCATCTTTAGAGACAATATGTCCAAGAAAAGAAATCTCCTGAAACCAGAATTCACACTTGCTAAACTTCCCATATAATTCATGCCTCCTCAGAGTCTTCAAGATAATGCACAAGTGATTTTCATTATCTTCGTAGGTTTTGGATTATACCAAGATATCATCAATAAATACCACCACAAATTCATCGAGATACTCCTTGAAAACTCTATTCATCAGATCCATGAATACAAGGGGTGAATTAGTCAATCCAAATGGCATTATAGTAAACTCGTAATGCTCGTACCTAGTTTGAAATGATGTCTTCAGAATGTCTTCCTTCCTCACACACAACTGATGGTATCCAGATCGAAGGTCAATCTTTGAAAAGTATTGAGCTCCGTGAAGTTGGTCAAATAAATCATCAATGCGTGGTAGGGGATACTTGTTATTTATTGTTATAGCATTGATCTCCCTGTAGTTGATACATAACCTCATAGATCCATATTTCTTTTAAACAAAAAGAACAGGGGCTCCCCATGGAGAAACACTAGGGAGAATAAATCCCTTATTACTTAATTCCTCTAGTTGTTTCTTTAGTTATACTAACACTACAGTGGCCATTCTATAAGGGGTCTTCGATATAGGCCTTGATTCAGGAATTAAATCAATGGAAAACTCAACTTCTCGTTCTGGAGGATGTCCAGGTGAATATTCTGGAAATATATCTACAAATTCTTTCACAACAGGTACATACTCTATTTGAACATTCCTTTCCTCACCCACAGTTATTTCATTCTCTTCCTCTCCAATAATTGAATTTAGTTGATCTAGTGGGGGTGGATCTAAATAAGAATTAGGTGGTGACGATTCTGCTCTAAAGATAAGGTGTTCCTTATAATTATCATCAAGAATCGTAACCTATTTCTTCTTACAATAAATCTTCGCATCATAGTCCGAAAGCCAGTCGATACCGAGGATTATATCAAACTCAATCATAGGTATGACGATGAGATCAGCAGATAAAGAACATTTATGTGCTCTATTAGGGACTGATTCACAAAACTTTTTTGCAATGATACTTCCCTTAGGAGTTTTAACTGATAACTCCCTTATTAAATCAAATTGGAAATATCTAATTTTCATAGAAAACTGGGAAGATATGAAACAATGTGATGATCCAGAGTCAAATAATGCATTTTCTAAACTTGAGGAAACCATTAAATTACCTGCCACCACGTCTTTCGGAGCTTCTACCTCGGCAGTAGTGATAGCATAAGCCTGACCTTGATCCCTTGGCCTTTTCTGAGGTATGTTCTCCTGACGCTTAGGACATTCATTTTCATAATTCCCCATATCTCTACAATTGTAGCACTGAACGTTGGTAGCTTCCTTCTTCCCCTTGCAATCACGAGCTTGGTGGCCATTTTCACCACACTTGTAACAGACTCCCATTCCCTTCAAGAAAGTACCAGGGTGTTTCTTCCCGCATTTACCACAGGATGGATATTCAACCATTCCCTTCTTCCCCTTATTTACATTCACAGATTTATCAGCAGGTCTCTTCTTCTCTTGCTTTTCTTTAAAGTCATAAGACTTAGAGAATTCCTTTTCGGTCATGATAGCACATGAGACAATGTCTTCGTACGACGAAAAGGATTGTGAGAATAATTCTCGACGAAGAAATGGTTTTAACCCATCAAAGAAACGATCAATCTTACTACTTGGGTTGCGAATATAATCTCCAGCATACCTTGCTAACCTTGTAAAGTTAGCCTCATACTTTGTGACATTCTCATCCTCCTTTTGTCTCAGACTCAGAAATTGCCTTTCCATATCTGCTCGATGGTCGCGAGGAAAGTATTTTTCTAAAAACAGATCATTGAACTCCCTCCATTCCATATTTGATACTTCATCATCTTCCTTCATGTTTTGAATCAAAGACCACCATTTATCAGCATCTCCAGTGAGGGGGTAAACTGCCATGATAACTTTTTCCCTTTCACTGCTCCCCAAAGCCTGAAATCTTTTCTCTAGGGAATTTATCCATTGCTCAGCTACTAAGGGATTTGTACTCCCATTGAACGTTGGTGGCTGTTTCCTCATGAATCGATCTAACATTGATCCTCCACGCTGTAGATCAGGGTGCTCCATACGGGTAAGGTTATTATTCATAACCTGAGTAAATTGTCCCAGTATGGTGATTAGCTGATCGGCACCAGTTGCATCACCAGCCCCACTATAATTATCTTGAGAAGGAGGGAAATCCCTACATGGAGTGCGTGAATTGATACAGTTTCCATTTCATCCACTAGGCGCCATTTCTAAACAATGGCATAAATTAGATCAGTTTATGAATCAAAATAAATAATCCCATACTTATAAAACACTTAACATAAATTGAACTATTTATGGATATAATCCATAATCATAAAAAATGTTTTCTTTGAGGAAGTATATTCTCATAAACCCTTCATAATGATTTGTAAAGAAAATGAGAGTTATCCTAAGCATATCCCCCAGGAGTGTCGTAACCAAGAGTGCAGAAAGGCCCGTTGTTGTGCACCAGTTCCCGTTCGAGTCTAGCTCAAAGCGGTGTTTTCGGGTTTTAACCCTAGGTACATCTGTGCCAGAGCCGCCTCTACCTGCTCGTATCCAGACAGGGATGTATTGCTCGGAAAACTCACAAAATCTCTACAATACCAAAATTCTAGGAAGTTCCTCTATACTAATCCTCAAAGTTCATCATAGGTCTACGTGCTCTAATCAGAGTTTATCTAAATCTAGATTTCATGGTTTGTACTAAACTTCCTCGGATACCAACTGTAACGCCCCGACCCTAGTTACCTAGAGTCGGTGTATTATTACATAACATTGGAATGACCATAAGAAAGATCAAATCTCGAAAGACCGATTGGTTTAGTAGCCTTGGACACATTAGATATATTCATAAGTTTTACATTACATCATAAAATGAAAAACTACTACAACAACATAATGTATCCATAATCCACACTCATATCCCCACATAATATCCCTACAGGTCATTCATAATTTACTTCTTCACTTCCTGGGAAACATAAAACATAGAAAAGGGGTGAGCACAAATGCCCAGTAAGGATAACAATATAGCAGAAACTTTCATAAATAAGAATAAACATTTAAGGCAATGTATAACAAAAATAAAAGCCATTCAAACATGAACATTCAGCATTGTATGGCATAAATAAAATGAAATAATGCCATTTACTCATTCACATGGATATTCTACTAATCAAATAATCTCATGCAAAATCACTAACCACTTTCATAATGTTGGAATGCATAATGCCAGACTATCATAACCACATAGCCAAGGCCACGTGCCAAGACTACAAATAAGATTTTTCCAAGGCCTTATTCCAAGACACTATTTTGTCTCATGAGACCTACCGATGCATCGAGGAGCTATAGCGGGCACCACCCGTCACATATTAAGTCCAATGCATTTCCATATGGAAATGTTTAATAATAACATAAACATTCGTATTAAAACTAGCATACGAAATGTCAATAATTTCACCATAAACTCTGAATGGTATAAAAATAGCACATCCACAGTCAAACATATGACAAAACCTTCAATACAATATATAAGTTTTGTATCATAATAAATCAACTTCAAATAAGCGTAAATTCCATCAAAGGATGTTGACATAGATGAAATCAAAACACTTTTTAGAGAAATATCTCCTTCTATTTTTGAAATCATTTAAGGGCCATATAAAATAAAACATTTTCTTGAAAATATTCTTATAATCTTGTAAGGAAATATTTTAATATTTTATAAAGGCGGAAAATAACCGCACCCGCCGTATAAGTTAAAAAAACATTCTTACCTTAATTCTGTCGAAAAGGTTAAAAAGGACCTTGTTTTGAAAACGACGGAAAGATTCCTCTTATAAAAAGTCAAACAAGGGTATAAATGACTATAACCCATATTCTTGTAAAAGAATTTTGAAATACATTTTTAATAAACATGGATGTGGATGATAACGAGATCCCAGTAGATTATTACGTATAAACAACCTCGGATAATGAAGAGGTTGTGAAATAACCCTTACCTTGTACTTTTTCTTGGTTGGGGTAGGTTAACTTCCTGTATAATGGTGAAATAATTTTTATTAAATTATAGAAGAATCATATAAATTATTATGATATCATATATGATCTTTTAATATTGATTTGATAATAATATCTTAGTATTATCGTTGTTTCGGGTGTGAACTTACTTGTTTTCTTTTGTATGTTTTGTTATGTAAGACATGTTTTTAAAGAATAGGTTGTATATTATTCATATCCAGAATGATATAAAGTCCTTAAAAATCATTTTTAAATCATCAAATGATAATTATACTTGAATGGATACGATGGAGAATGAATCTCATCGCGTTCGTGGAGACGGTAGTCCGTACGTACGCACGAGCGACAATATCATTCTTTTTATATTAAAATAATATATAAATGGATGGAATATCATATATACAGAATAATTGACATGTTATATTTATTATTTACATGAGTTACAAATCATTATTATACCCATCCAAATAATATTATATTGAATAACAATTACCCCACGACGTGGAGATGGTAAGCCGTACGTACGCACGTATGGTGACATGTTATTCAAAGGGTGGATAGAATACTGAATATGGTTGTACCATATTTATAATCACATCAAAGTATATAAATGATACTGGAGTTATTATTTTAGAATGGTAACAACAAAGGAAGAAGAAGTGGAAGAAGAAATGAACTTCGAAAAGGGTGGTGAAATCATTACCTCTTCTTCGGGTTCTCCCTTTTGATTTGATCAAAAGGGCTCTTTAGGTTAGATTTCTGATCAAACTAAGGTCTCTAGGTTGTAGTGAGGGAAGTTTGGATAGTATTTGGGAAGATTTTGGCTGAACCAAAAAGCTTTTAAGGTGTAAAGAAATGAGAAGGAGGAGTGCCCTTTTATAAGCGGGGTGAGGGGCACCGTTGGAAAATCTAGAAATATTAATTTATAATAAATTCATATTCGGTTTCTAATGGCTCCAAAGTTTATTATATAAATGTTAAGGTGGTTATGGGTAGAAAACAACTCAACCAATAGAATTTAGACAGGTTTGGGTACTTATATTAACCTTATCTTTAAGTATTAACTCTAAGTTAATTAGTTTCACTTTTACAATGTCTCTTTGTATTTTTATATACTATGGTTAATGAACTTACTAAATACATCCAAGCGACCCCCAAGTGGTCCAATAATGATTAACCTATCATGATATAAGTCTCTTGGCCGAACCATAGATTTTTAGGAATTTAATATCAATTAATAATATAATATTTGTTTTAAGAACTCTTTTATGTCAATTTTGACACTATTCAATAGTTGATTTTTCGAAACTCATAACAGATTGATTACTTAGAAAAATGTCAATTAAATCAATCCTAATATATCATATTATCCTAGAAAATTAGATTAATTCATTAGAAGTTTCATATTATATTTATTTGGGTATTTATAATATCAATTAGTTTAATTTTTCACTATTATAATAATTACTACATCATCATTGTGTCATAAATAAATTAAAACATTTAATGTCTAAAAATTATTTATAAAATATCATTATGTAGTAAATCTGTTTATCGTTCTAATGAATATTTATAATCTGAAATCCAACATATATAACCCTATGTAATAATTGTTTTCCTAGAAGATATATGCTTGTGTCATTTTTGTATTCATTTTAACTTAATTAAAAAAAATGTCCCTATCACCTACAAGTGGAACCATGGGGTCCCAAAATCGACCCAAAGATGCCTATGGTCGAACATGTATCAACCAATTAGGCTAGGACACGTTTTAGTGTAATTTAGTATTATTATAATATTATTTTTTAACCCTTATTACCAGATTTACCCTTTACCATGGTAAATAAAATATTTACCACAGTAATTATTCAAAATGTGTAAAAATAAAAGTTACATATTTACAAAATTTGGACATAATGATTCCAAATATGGAATCCATTTTTCTAAATTCAAAACACAGAAGTGGAAGAAATTAATTTAAAATTAATTTCCGCTGTCAAAACAAAAAGCGTGTTTTTAAGAGATAATAACTATCAAAAGATTGACACTTGTTTATGTTCAATTTAATTGTTAAATTATGTCTAATGACCAAAATTATATTAAATGGTAAAAATATATTCTAAATATACTTTAAAACCACCAAAATTCATAATTTATCACTATTAATTATTTCGATTTAAAAAATTGTTTTTAATTAAAATTAATAATTTTCACTATTCATCAAAATATTAAAGTTATCTGAAAAGTACCAAAATTTCATCTTAGGCTAAATTAGATATTCCGAATCCAAAAATGAAGTCCATTTTGAAATATAAAATATATATAATTTCAAAAATTAGATATTACTATTCATAACGGCTAGTTTGATTGGTTGTTAGAACTCGGTGTTGCGTACAACACACTCTATCGCATTATTCAAAGAGAAGCGTACCGTAGAAGCTTGGGGTGTTAAAATTAAAAATGTAACACATCAAAGAATAAAAAAGGTAGTAATATATTTCCACCATTTAAATTGTTTGGAAAGAAACATCATGGAAAATTCTTAAAGGGAATGGGAGTTAATTATATATATAGAGATAAGGATCATATGGATAACAAATTTAAGGGAAAAAATATAACAATGTTATATAATGAATAAATTATAGAACAATGGGATGTTATTCACACTAATATATCATCATTCATGGGAAAATATAATATAAGAGTCCAAGAGGATTATTCCAAGATAATTTGATCACTAAATCAGAGCTTTAAATTTTTAAAGATATGGTTCCAAGTACTTCAATATTAACAAAAAATTTACACAATTATATATTTTATTCTAGATCATCACACTAATTTGTATCATTGATATTTTTAAATAGAACTCTATATTTCCCTCACACATTAAGCAAAAATTTGTTAGTCTAAACTTCTAGTGAAAATAAAATAGCAACGAGGTTGTTCCAATCCTTTCCCATTATAGCACCTAAATGATTCCTCTTTGAAGAAATTATTATTATACCTATTTTTGACATAAATATAATTATTTAATAATGATTGTATTTGAAAATATAATGATTTTTTAAAAATATATCGAAATTATTATTTTTTATGAAGATGTGGATTTTTGTAACATTAGAGTGGGTACTTCACCATTTGGATAATGACTGGATCATCCCCCAATTTATCTTCTAAATGTGGTTTTTAGAATAGAAGAGTAGGAAAAATCCATGAATGGAAGATGTAATCCTAAAATTTTGTATGTACTTATTTTATATGAATACATTGATGTACTTCCAAAGTAATTATTTGGACTTCCAGCAGAGTGTAATGTTTTGTTTCCCATTAATTTAATCTCCAATGAATGACTGATATCAAAGAATCCTTATATAATGATTACAATGAAATTAGTGGAATTAAGGAAAAAATTTGAGGATTTGTGAGATATAGAGCATATATTCCATCATGTTTCACCTTGGGGAGCCCCAATTATTTTTATTAATATAATAGATGGATCAAAGTGGTTCTATAGTGATTTTGGGGAAATCATTTCTATTACAAAAATGAAAAAACTATCCTTTACCTCACATTGATAAAATATTTGATCATGTTCATATAGTTCAATAGTTTTTAATGATTAAACATCATACTGAAAATCATCAGTTTTGATTGAATAATGAATATAATATAAAGACCCCATTCTTATGGTGTTTTGTAATTATGAGTTTATAGTAATTCCTTCTGGAATTAGTAATTAACTCTTCATTTTTTATGTATCTAATCAATATATTATTCATGTAATATATTTATAATTTTTTTGTTTTATTTATTGATGATATATTTGGGTATTCTATATTATTCAAGGACAATGAGAATAAATTTTTGGATCATTCTTGACAATATTTATGGAAGTGTGTTTTTGGGAAATTTTGTATTTGTGAATTTTGGCTTGAATTTTTTTTCCTGGCCATATTTTCTCCAAGGATGAAGTCTCAATTGATCTAGTAAATTCAAAGGTAGTAAATGAATGAATCCCACCAAAGAACATTATTTAGGTACGTATTTTCATTGGTTGTTTGGTTAATTTCAGTTATTTTTTCAAAAAAAAATTGATTGGATAACCTATTAACCAAGAAATTAGGTAATGGGGTAAGTTATCTTGTACAATTAAATATAATTAATATTTTAAATAATTGATGAGGATATTATAAAATTTTCTATTTTAACTGTACAATGATCAAAGGCTATAATATTTATATTTAGTTATGCATCAAATAAGAATTTTTTATATCCTTATGTAGAATGTTAATGTTATTGATTATGAATCAAGGATGTTAAATACTCATGACGTATACAATACCATTAATGATCTTGAGTTCCACAATATTTTATTTGTAGATATCGAAACATTATATATATGGTTCAATATGTGAGATATATATAGACAATAAGATTATCAAATTCATGTTTTTTAGAAATATCATAACTAGAGGAAAATGTGATGGCTCAAGATAGTCTAAGATTATTATATCTCAATAAATAACTAATTAAGAAATAATAGAGGTAAAAACTATTGAGGATCATATTAAATAAGATGAAATTAGGAATATGATTTTTACATATAACCAAATGAATGATTTGTAATTTGAAGTCAGAGATTACAATTTCTTGTAACTATTTCAAAGGAAGGGTATTATAAAATTCAATATGAATTGAGAATTATTCCCAAGGTACATAAATCATTATAAAATACTATAATATTTTATAGTTGAGTATTACTATTTGGAAATTATCCTAAGACTATATAATGTACATTATGTGTTACTAATTTCATTTTTAAGGAATTACATGATATACCCAATGTAATTATTCATCTCTAAAAAATATAATTAGAACCTGATATATCATACATTGAAGAGACTATCAATATTCATAACAATATAGAACAATTATGGAGGAATAAAAAAACCCTAATAGTAAAGTTACATTAGAGATGTCATAAAATAGAGGATGAAATTTAGGTATATTATGATTGGTTAAATAAGAACCACCCCCATTTTTCAGAAAGAAATACACATGAAAATTCTGAGGTTGGAATTTTTGAAGTAGGGAATAATGTAACACCCAAGGATCAATTTTAGTAAGTGAAAATTTTATTTTAATAAAAATAAAATAAATAAAAAAATCATTAATTTTATAGAATAATATTTTAATTTTATGATATTAATATCAATTTTAAATATACTATGTTAAAATAAGTCTATAATGTATTTTTGAAAATTTCCCTTAAAATTAATTTTTATGAATTTTTGAAAATGTGTTATTTAATTATCATTCCATTTATTTGTAATATATTATAATAATATTTGTGATTAGCTATGTATGTATTATTATTTTTTTATAAATAATGATAATATCATTTGTATCAAAATCATATATTTTCAATAAAACTATTTTTTAGTGTGTAATTATTTTCATTTAAATGAATTAAAATAACCTCAAAATAGGATTTATTTAAATGAATTTATAGTTTAAATATCTAAATATTTTAATTTAAAACCTTGTAATGATGATTAATAGTTATATATTTAATATAATATCATCTTATTCATGGAAAATTATTTTCTTGGAGACTCATTTTTTATCACATTTTTTGCGTTTATTTTTAAATTAAAATCTATTAGTTATATGAATTGATTGTGATAAAATTGATTCTATATTTGGAATGAAAACAATTAACTTTATATGATATGTATACTGATTTTATAGTAATAATTAATAGAAACTATAATAAACATCAATAACCAGAGTTAAGGATAAAAATTGTTTACATAGAGATTATTCTAAAAAGATAAGGGAAAAAATGAAAAAAAAACATATTTAAAACTAATTGGTTGGTTTGATTATTTCCATAAGCATATCAACTTTTAATATGAGTCATCTTGGATTCATTTTTCTTCAAAATTTACATAGAAATATGTGTAAAACATAAAAAAAGTACAAGTGTAATGATAAACTCAAATATAATAGGAAACATCTTACTCTCACTTAGTCACACATATTGAGACATTTAATTTGATCAAACCATTGAAAATTCCCCCAAAACATCCCTATAAATTTTTATAGGATATGGTATTCCCAGAATAAAAACCCTGGTGTTATAGTCGAAGGTCATAAAATAGAAATATCATATTTGATAATGTATATGACATGAAACCCAAAGATTTGAAGAGAATATAACCCCCACATATATTAACATATATTTTATTTTAAATAAATTCAATCTTCAACAGATTATAATTCATGCAATTCTACATTTTAATGAATCATAATACTCTATTAAAACATTATTAATTATACATAACCATTATAAACTATACATTAAAATGGCGTGTACAAATATCAAAAAATAAATTATAAAAAATAAGTACTTAATACATGTATAAAATAAATTCAAGGTATATATATTGATTTGAAATAAAATAATAACCATTCTATAGAGAAATAAATGTTTTTGGAAAATTTGTCTGAAAAGAGGATTAGTCTTGGTATATACATATATTTCACAATTTATTTCCACAAATGTTATAGAATTTATTTAGAAAAATAAACTCCTTTTTTAAAATATTCTAGTCAAATTTTTATTTTTGTAAATTTTTATCATTTTCTAAAATGATTAATTTTTTGATTAATAGTGAAATTATTAATATTTATTGAAAACATCATTCTCATTTTAATTATTTAAAATATAAAATTATATAATAAATTGATTTAAAGTTAATGTAGTTCAATTATGTTAATTTTTAACTAATAAAGGTAATTTAAATTAATTTCATCTTGAAATTTTATATTAAAACATTATATACATTTTGTGAATATTTTCTTTGGAATACTAGTTATTCGGTACGTTAGTAGTTTAATTTTACATTTAACATATTAAATTATGTAAATTTAATTTTGGAAAAAAGGATTAAATATTTTGAAATTGGATTATATATATTATTTAATGATGTAATGTTAATTATTTCGCACAATGAATAGTGAAAATAATGAAAATTTCTTTTCATACTAAATTTTAAGAATGAGTTTACTATGTCAGTTAAAATAAGAAGATAAACAATAAAATTGACCTAAAACATATACAAAATCCATTATATGGTCTTATATAAATATAAAAACCTCAAATATTTGAAAATTAACCATTTTTTAAGCTCGTGTCACGTGAAAAATTTGAATATACCTTTTCCTTTTCAAAAATTCATTTTGTGTTCTCTCCCCTACCAGTAATTTGCCACCCCATCTCCTCCCATATTCAAACATCCAAAAAATATGTTCATAAAATACCTACTCATGTAATTTTTTTACATCCATATCCACATCCTAGAAGAATTATTTTTATTATGAATCCATTTTATGAAGGCTTTAATAATATTCCTCAAGAGGCACTCCAAATAGGACGTATTCTTTTAAACGGTGTATGTTTGTTTTATTTGTCCATCCAACTTCATCAATACTTATTCAACCATGATAAAATAATAAAACCATAATCTACTATATTATTATATGATATTATATTAATTTAATTCCCCATATACATCAAAACATAAATTAAATGAAAAGTTAATCCATCAATCGTGTTTATGGTAGAATTCTACCTCAAGGAGAGATGCAATTCATTTTCAATCACCACTATTAAATGATGGATAATATGATCGATTGAAAATATTTATATGTTATTTATGAAATTATCATAATTTCGGAATAATTATTTCACATATGCCATTTTACTTTATATTCAATGATGGATATGATATTGTTTCCCATGTGTACTGCGATCTACCATCTCAAGTATTAATGTGTTTCATTTTCCACATATGATTTACATGAAATTTAGTAAGGTTAAAGTTAATGATTTTTTCTCATATTTATGATCTGAACATAATTCTATATAAATAATACCATATCTATGTTCCAATGTAAAATCCCCTAATATTTTATAATATAATTTTTCAAATTAATTAAATCTCTTTGATTGCTTTTATTACATAAAATACCGATTTTTGATGAATGAAAAAAACTATTAATATTATTACTAAAAACACCATTATTTCATATAGATTAAAAATTTTATATTTAATATTAACCAAACATTTTAAATAATATTTATAATGTTTTAATATATTGGAATCATATTGATAAAAATACTTAATTTTCAGTAAAGTATTTATTTGATTTGAAAATAATATTTTTAAAAAATTTTAATTTATTTTTGTGAATAAAAAACTAAATTTTTTAAGATATTTTAGTTAAATTATTAAATTAAATAAAATTTATATTTTAAATAATCATTTCAAAATAATAATATGGTTATTTTTTCAGATTTTTATGAAAAGATTATTTTTTGATGAATAGTGGAAAACTACTTTTAATTGATAACTTCTTTCTAATTTGAATAATTTATAAGGATGATTTTAGTTTTAAAATTGATTTAATACTAAAATAATATACATTATAAATCCCTAAATCCAATTTTTCATATGAAAATAATTTTTATATTCAAATTTGATATATAAACATATTATTTTTTGAACATTTTCACTTTGGAAAACTAATTTCTCATCATATCCATGAGTTTAATTTAAATTTTAAATTTATTTATTCAATGAATATACTTTTTTAAATTTTTTTAATATTTTTAATCAATTTAATTACAATATCTAATAAATTTTACTTAATTATTGTACATAATGAATTTTAATATTAGTATAAATCATTTTCTGTTGTTATAGTAAAAATAAGTTTACATGGGGTTAAACAAAAATGATATAGAGTAAAAATGACCTAGAACATTCAAAACAACAATATTATGGATAAAAATGTACATTATAATTTATCTTTCTCTAAAATGGTCAATTTTGTATACTTTTTTTAGGTGAACCATGTGGGTACACCGATTTCTTTCCAAAATTAATAAGTGTGCCACTTACCTCACTTATAAAAGGACACCCCTTCTCCTCTCCACATTACACATCTAAAAACATTTGGAACTGAAAATAACAAAAAAAATTTATTCCTAAAATAACTATTCTCAACCTAGAATAATGTTTTTCTCATAAATCCAACCTATTAAAGATTTTGGTGGAAATCTAAGGACGTTACATAAAGAAGAGGTAACATCATTCAATGAATTTTTTTATTCCATTTCTTCTGAAAACTCCATAAATTTTAATTAATCCATGATAATATTAAATCAAAAAAATAAAACTTAAATTTACATTTTTATGTTACTTCCATGACCAAAAACTATCTACACTTCCATAAAATATGATATGAAATCATTATTCTTGTGTACGATTTAGTACTCCCTCAAGAATTGATGTTATTAATTTTTCATCACCACTTCTCAATAATAGATATAATTACATATTAAATATTTATAAATTTTATCTATGAAATTATCATACATTGATAATAATTATATCATACAAAACTCCTTACTTTCTATTATACAAGAATACGAAAATGTTGTCTGTGTGTAAAATAGACTACCACCTAGTGGAGAAATGTGATTCGATCATTCTTTATCTCAAAGGTAATAAGGATATATTTAATAAAGATATTTTATATAAGAAATTAAATTTATTTTTTAGGGGTAATATATTATTTATCTTTATTTCATAAAATATTTTAAAAAAAGACATACAACGTTCATGCATACATACGACCTACTGTCTCCATGAATAATATATTTCATTTTCTATATCTAAAATTTATGGATTTATATAAGTAAATATATTAAATATTTAGTTAGATATGTATTTTATTTTAAAATTATTTATAATATTTAACCATCATCAAATAAATAGGATAAAACAAATAACAAATCAAAACCTACGGACAATCAAAGTAGTAATTACTTGGAACATGAATTTATCATAAATTGTTAATAAAATGGTAATATTATGTCATAATTATATTGTATATTGTATGATAAATATTATTATGGATAATTAATATATTTATAATAATCATATATTTATTATAAAATATTTTTTAATTTTTACTAAGGAAGTCAAGACTTAGGGTTGGTCATTTTTGTCTCAATTATCTTTTTTTGAGACATATGTTTTGTTATGCACCAATAATCATTGATGATGTGTATATAAATCCTATTTGGAATGTAATATAATTAATATTTTTATTCTAATGATATTATAATTTTTTTTATGTTGGTGTTTAATTAGGATTAAAATTCAATGTTACCAAAGTGGTAGGGTTTTATGTTACAATCTCATCATTTATCGAGATTGCTCATGATTATTATTCCAAGGATGAACTATTATGATCCATATCTAAAAAACACATTAATGTTTCTATAATATGGTTATTTCTTGTTAGTACATAATTTACATTCATATTACTATCTTTATGTACTCAAGAGTTAGAAATAATGTTTCTCATGGAAAATACACTTTATTTCACTCTTTTGTCGAAAACCCTTTTTCTTCTAAAACTATTTTTTATAAAAAGGATTTCAAAAAAATGTTTTTATCATTCACTAAATTATTTATAACAACATTATTTTATCCATGTTTTAATTTTTATGTCATTTTTTAATGGAATCATCTTTTAATTTCCCAAACAATGACTATTTGGGTTTTTCTGAAAATGTGAAAGGAATCACAATTTTAGCATATATGACATGAATGATAATTTTCTATTGTCATTGTTAATATATTAATGTAATATTCCTTTATAAATGTTAATGGTTATCTTTAAAGTAATGGATTTCCATAATATTATTTGAAATTTTAATTTTAAAAAATCTATGTTGAAAGAAAATATATTTTCCTTAAGAAACAGTCCAAGTGATTTTTCATTAAATATCATCGTACAAATATGGTAAAATACATTGATTTTAAATTGTATTTATTTGGGATATGAGCCATGTATATGATTTTTATTATTTATATAAATTGTTTTGTTTAAGATGAAATGATGTTTGTGAAACTTTTTTTCTTCCACGGGTTATAACATTATAAAATTGTTTTGAAAACCTAATATTTTCAAATAGGTTAGGAATTGATGAAATAATGAAATGATTATGAAACCAGATTCATTCCCAATGGTTATGTAATGATAAAATTTTTATAAAACCCATATCATTCCATGGGTTCAAATGAGATGAATTGTTTAGGATACTATTGCACACATATGTATGATTATAATTTTGGGGTGGGTGGGAACTATATATCCCTCCAATGAATAGGTAAAGACTGATATCTCATGATATGAGGACTAGAATGTGGGGGTGAACTCAATTATATAAGGGACCTTTTCAACTATAATAGTCTTCGGATTTGACCATGACTGCTAAGATAGTATGGGAAGTGAAGCTATTCCCCTATGATAGTCTGGTAAATATGATTTAATCAACTAAGGAAATCATTTTATATTTTTATTTGTATGACACATATCTCTAAAAATTTTAATATATTATGTTTAGTGTTCCTTGAATCAATTATGATTCATTTATTATGAACTCCATGGATTTTAGTTTTGAATCAATTATATGATCTATGATATGTATGGTATGGTTTTAAAATGTTATACTCATTTTTTCATACCCTTATGATCTTGATATATTGGAATCTTCCTAGATTACCCATACTGAGCATCTTATATTTCCATTATTATGATTCTATTCCCTATGTTATGATGGAATGTGTTATATTAGAAATATCCAAGAAGTTTTCTAGTTATGAAGAATATAGTGGGTTATCGTCTAGCTTACTTATAGACTAGTTTTTTACATTTTCATTTATTTAAATGCACTATAATTTTATGATCCCTATGAATGTGTTTGTGTAATGTAAATAATATTCATCTAAAATATTATAATATTTATTTATGGGAATATTGATTAATAACAATTAGTCTCAATGGATATGTTAAGTTAACCTTTTAAAACGTGGATATGAAAAATTTTGGGAGAACTCTATGGATATATCTAAAGACAAGTCTAAGGATGTGTAAAAGTATAATAAAATATTCTACAATTTATTCATATAATAGAGAAAGTGGATTCCAAGAAATTACATACATATCGTGATACTAAAATTGGATGTGGGTATGTAATAGAGGGACCTATGGTTAATAACATTTAAAAGGGTTCGTTGAGATTGACTTAATCGTCTCAAGACTCTCATCGATGGACCTTTCTTCACACCTCTGATGAAATCTTGAGGGATATGATTTAGAAAATTCCAAAAATATTTATCGAATACAATAAATATTTTAAATAGTTGATAAATATGTAAGAACTATGATAAAAAAGGATTATTTGATTAAAAATATGGGTCCATGATATATAAATCCTATAAGTGATTTTTAATAATTATATGGTCCCCCACAATGCATGTTAGTTCATACACTATTATTTTTGGTTTTAGACAACGCATATAACCCGCAGGAACTGTGTTTATTCAAACTGTGATAGAAAAGGATATTATTTTGGTTTTGACCAGCCAAAAATTATGGGATCATTAATGAGAAATCTCATTTCTATGATTGAAATAATAATTTCAAGCTATGAAATATATTAAAATTACAAATGAGAAAATGGTGGAACAATGTTATGTTGATTCCGTTATTAGTAAAAATCCATTTTATTTCAATGGTTTCTATAATCCACTTGTTTTTAAAATATTCATTAACATAATTGATAATATATTTTTCATTCATGAGTTTTTCGAACATGGGAAAGTTATTTAGTCTTTCTACCATTTGGAAGGATAGGAAGATCAATAGTGGACACTAATTAAGAATACAAGGGAACATTATGAAATTATTTCAATAGAGACGGATGTGTATAAGATATTTATTTAAATAATTACATCTGTTATGACCTTTATAAGGAAATGGGTAATTAATTTTTTGTGCCAAATTATAAGGATAATGAATCTATTATAGGTTGTGAAGAATATTTTACATGACATTGAGGTTCACTTAAGAAATTTTCATTTAAACTTAATGTATTTATTGATCTGTTATTCAATGGATTAAAACCATTTATCTAAAAGTAATTAAATATAAGGGACTTAAGACGCTATGAAGAAATAGATTTATGTGCTTTAAAGTTATAGATGTAGATAAAAATTACTAATAAATCTCATTGTTTTTATAATAAAAGTAATATATATTTCTAAGGAAACTAAAAAACCACTAAGGGAACAATTTTATTTTTCCTTCAAGCTCAATGTGTGGAAAGACACATGGTGGAAATTGTATTATTGGGACTATTAAATTTTTTTAGTGTGGGATGTAAAGTCATCCAAAACATCATTAGAGAAGTCATGGGAAGAATATAGCTAACAATTAAAATTCAGATAAAGTTCTATAGAATGCACCACTCGCACTATAGTGTTTCAAATGAGTGGATTATAGACATTATGTTAAATAATTATAAAAATCGATGTTCAATGATGATTATCAACATCCACAAACCCATAATCCAAAGAATATATGGTAAATCTCATTGTATCACTATTTCTGATGAGGGTTCTGATAACATCGTGGTGAAATGTACACTTATAATCAATTCTTGAACAAAAAATGTCATATTTGAATTTGTATTTACCTATTATTTTTTATCTGAATAATTTCATGAGGGTATAAACATTACGCCCACAAATGTATATGAAGAATTGTAAATAAAACCCCCTAATAGTATGATAATCACATATTATTTATGTGAATTCTCTTCAGTTGACGTTTATTGGAATTATCTTCCAGATAATATTGGTATTGTTCCTCTAGTTTAATTTGATGATATATTTAGATAGGATTAGATTTATATATATAAATCCCACATCACATTTTGAGGAATGGAAGTCATGTTTGATATTAAAAACCACCATTTCATCATATATAAATGTGATGATAAGAACTAATTATTTATAGAGATCAACCCATGGTATGGATATGGATTCACATTCATAGGTGGTGTTTAACTATGATGGTTGGGGAAAAACTAAATAGAAATTTTATTCCTTTTATTATTGAATTTTCTAATGTTTTTTAGGAATATTTTCTTTGTTTTCCATCAAATCTGGATGATGAGTTTTCATTAGAACTCATACCTAGTGCCAGACCACAATCAATGACTACCTATATAATGACCCCAATTGAGTTACAGAATCTGAAGAAGAATCCACTGAAAAACCTTCAAAATGGATTTATTCTTCCAAGTGTATCACCATAGGGTGATCCAAAATATTTTTGTTAAAATTAAATATTGGTCAATATTACTTTTCATTGGTTATTGTTAGTTGAACAAGATCACAATCAATAAAAAATATTATCTTCCTCATATTGTTGACATATTTGATCAGCAATGTGTATCTCAATACTTTTCCATGATTAACATTGATTATTCATATCATCAATTGTGGTTCATGAATGAGGATATACCAAATGTAGAATTTTGTATAAGGTATGGAAACTATTAATATATAGTGATTCCATTAGGACATAGTAATTCCACAAAATATTCAAGGATCTATTGAATAGAGTCTTCTGATATTACCATGACAACTTTGTGGTTGTGTTTATAGGTGATATTATTATCTATTCAAAAGGGAAGAATGAAAATGAAATAATTTTGACTATTATACCCAATCAAAGAATATATTATATGAAAATTTAAGAAAGTGTGAATTTTGGTGGCGTAATGATTAATTTTTAGGTAATATAATATTCAGAGAGGGATTATTGGTAGATCCATCATAGTTGGATGTAATTGAATTTTGACCTAGGCCATACATTATGACTAAGATATAGAGTTTTTTTGGTTTCCTTAGATATCATCAATGGTTTTTGGAAAGTTTCTCACAACTATATTAAACAATTACTTTGTTAAGTAATAATGGAGACATGTTCCTCAAGAAAGATGAAGGTGAAGAAAATTTCAATGATCTAATGAAAAGATTAGTCATTGCACCTGTGCTTACATTACCCTAGAGTATATAAGGGTTTGTAATCTATAGTGATTAATCCATGAAGATATTTGGATGTGTTATTATATATAATTACATAGTTATAACTTATCCCTCATTAAATTAGATGGTTCATGAGATAAATTACCCCCTAATGATTTAGAGTTAGATACAATTTTTTTCAATATATACATGGAGAAATTTTATTTATTGATAAATTATATATATATATATACCAATATTTTAATAAAGAATATATTCACAAAAAAGTATATTAATTTATGATTGAGTGGTTAATTGGAGATGATTAAATATTATGAATCATCAACACAATACCACCCTTTGAAAGAGAACAAGTTTTACATTTACTTGAGTCAAAAAGATCAAGAGATATTATCCATGATGAGGATAAAAAAAGATCCAATATTTATAGAATATCAATGGATACATCTGGAAATCATGGAAAAGGGAAGAAATGATAACTTTATCAATTGAATGCTCAACCATTTATCAAATTGACATTTAAAGTGGTGTAAACAGAATATTTATATCTGAAAAATATTATTAGAAATATTATAGTGTTTAACTATGATCTTTATTGAATGACAATGTTCTGTAACTATGTATGTGATCTGTTCATACCGTATTTGAAGAAGGATTAGTTAGGGGAATCTCATGGAACTTCGTTCACTTTTAATCTTTGAAATAATAAAAATGAATAGATACTTCAATGTGTATTTATGGAAGGGTAGAATGAGGGGAGATATCATATATTATGTATATTGAGTCTTGGAATTTGATCTAGGTGAGTTTGAGGGAAAAACGTTTATGTGTATGTTACATCCATTTCCCATACCGGATGTAAAAAGAGAAAACTTCATCATGGATTTTGTCATCAGACTCCACATATCATCTAAAGATATTAATTCTACACGGTTTAGAGTAAATTTAAATATAAATTCAAAACACATCATCTCTATTAATTAATAATTCTATATGTTTCGAAATTAAAGGATATATATTAAAAAATTGGTATGGTTTTGTGGAGTACGAAATTAAATTATTTCCAATTGGGATCTGAGGTATACCTCAATATTCTGATGATGTATTCATCATGATCATTACATAGAGGTGAGTTATAGAACTATGTATCATCCTAAAATAGATGGTGAGTCAATGATAAAAATTCAAACACTAAAGGATTTGTTGAGATAATATTCTCTATATTTTAATGGTGGTTGGAATCAACACCTTCATATAGTTGAGTTTTCATACAATAATAAATTTCACCTGATCTTTTAGATGTATCCTTACGAAGAACCCTGTGGAAATAAGGGTAAATATCCCACATATAGTGATGAATTTATAGATATAATTCTATTGGGATTTGAGATATCTAACAAAATAAAAAGGAAATTATGTTTTATTTAACAACCCAGCAAGGTAGGTTTGAATTGATAAAAATGATATATTGATAATCAATGGTGTGATTTGGAATTTTATATTCACAAAAATGTGTTTCTAATAATTTCACCATGGAATAAGGTAAATATATATGGAAATAATAGACATATAAGCCACGTGTTTGTTGGCCCCTTTGAAATTTCTAATCCTATAGTGAACGTAGACTATCGGCTAGCGGTTCCACCTAACATCCTAGAAATTCAAATTGAATTCCATGTATCTCTATTGATGGTTTACATGCTTTAAACATAACACATAATTAACTCAATGGTTGTTCTTATAGGGAATGATATTTCTTAGGAGGAATAACCGACAGAGATTTTGGATCATATAAGAAATGTTCTACTGAACAGGACCACTTAAATGAACAATTTTATATGGTGAAACCATCAGTTTAAGGAAGCAATGTGTGCACATGTGAATATGATGAGGAAGAAGCATCCCCCTCATTTTTTATCGGATTTATGTAATTTTGAGTGTCAAATTAATTTTACATTGTTGTATAACAGTCCACCTTTGTGATTTCCTGACCTGGAATCCACAAAATGGTGCTCTAAGCTGGTTGGCCACATGCCCTCAAGCGCACCTCCCCATATGCCCAAGGGTTCCCACTAGTAGTGAGGGTTAGGAAATATAGTCGTGAGGAGACTATAACCTATTTTGTCAAAATAAAAAACCAACAGAAGAAACTAAAAATAACCAACTACAGAAGCATATATAAAACCTATAACAATGCCATGAAACATGATAGTGAAACCAGAAAATAAAATATTTAACTGAATGTTAAAAAATTCTATGCCAATGAAAATATAAAGTGTTTAAAATTAAACTGAATGTAAAGGAACAACGTCACCCAAACGGATTCTGAACCACATCTGGTTCCCTTTCCCAACCCCCAATCCCAAACTGCAAACAATCCCATGGCCTTCCATTTATCATGCCCTGCGACAATAATGTCTTCTTGGGTGCTAATCAGGAGGCCCAATAGGGTGTGAGAACAACTTAGTAGGCCACCACATACGGTGGCTAAAATGAGTCCAGTCAAAAGATAGTGCATGTTGATTTATGAAGAAATAAATACAATTCAAAATTTATATAGTTATCACATTGTCATTTAATATTTATTCATCACATTAGGCCAGTTCAATCCATGTTTCCCAATTTAATCATCATTCATTATTATATTTTATTTGGTGTAGGTCATTACTCCTAGCACACTAAATCTCAGTTGAAACATCATTCATTATTATCAATAATCATTTGGTGCAGGACTTCATGCCCACAACCCCAAATCATGTTGAATGTAGAACGTCATTCTTAACTCTCCAATTATAATTTTTTGTAGGTCATCATTCCTAAAAAACATACATATAAGCACATATATAACTATTGGGGAGTAACACCATATCCAATTAACAACATCTATATTGTACTAGAATGTTATAACTACCACCACAAAATCTCATCCATTTAACCATTCATTAATTCAAAATAATTTTCCACATTAATCAGTTACTAATCCAATGATTAGTTGAACATTTCAAAGACATTAGTTAATTCAACAATTAACTATGAAAATAAACCATTAATCAATTCTGTAATTAATTAATCAATCAATACCATTCTAATTCCATAATTAATTCTTTAGAATTATTTATCCAACTCAAAACTAATAAAGTTATATTTAATTATCACAATTAATTAACATTAAATCCAAATATCATTTCATAATTAATTTTCCCAATTAATTATCGTAATACAATCAATTCAACAACTGAAATATAAGATCACATCCCAAAAATAATTCTCCAAAATATCAATCAATTTGTGAAGCCCCATATTTATTTGTTTCTTGACTCAATTATCAATAAATCACCAAGGTAAACACACATCAATTACACTTTCATAATTACTCCAATTTAGGAAATCATTTTCAAAAGGTAATATAGGGAATTCATAAACTCATACACATATCATAAATCATGACTATGGAAGTTCAATTTAGAACACCTACCTTGGTTTATTTATGGATGTTATCCCAATGTTAATCACAAAATTCTGAGTGGCACAAAGTCATCGAAAAAGTTCCAAATCTAAATACCTAAAACCAAAATTAAGATCAAAGGAATCAAGATAATGAAAATCTAGATCTAGATCTACAACATTAGATCTAGATTTTAGCTCAATGGTTTATGTCCAAGGAAATAGTGTAGATCCTCCAAGAAAAGATCATGGAATAATGGATGAAAGAATGATAAAAGTAACAAGACGAGATCCACCTACCGGGAGAAGAGAAGATCTTCAATCTGGGATTTATATCTCAAAGAATGGTGTTCAGATCACCTTATAATCCCTCTAGTATGATTTGAGAACACCTAGAATCTATGAAGCCTGATCCAAGGTATTAGTATTGGAGTCCCGGGGAGTTTGGGTGGTTTTAAATGATATTTTTGGATATTAGAAATTGCCTGCATAGTTTCCTAGGAAGAGGAGGAAGATTAGGAAAACTGTGTAAAAACAATATGGAATCCACTTCCCACTTATGCATTGTTGGTATGGTTTTGTCACAAGGTTGGGAAACCATGAGCCAACCGTGCAGACTCCTCTGTCTAATTGCACACAGTTGGCACAATTTAGTCACACAGTTTGTTAAATTGTGTGTAAACCGCACACATCCCCATGTCTAATATCGTTCCCTAAAAGATCACCCAAACGAACCCCCAAATATTAATCCAAGTTAAATGTACTTAGATGTTTGAAAAGTACCTGAAATATGGCTTTATATGACTTAGATAAGGTCGGGATCTTACAACCTCCCCACTTTATAAAAACTCATACTCGAGTTATACTCCCAAACGTCTCTATGATTCCGGGCCAAAATGATTGTCCATTGAGCCCTCATTTATGATAATCTTTCCCATGTTTCCTCTTGAAAACATCCATGTTTCCATAACACATGAACTAAAGACACAATATTTTCCAATAACACTTTATCACTGTGACCCATCACACGTACCAGATGCTCTTTGAAGGACGCATCTAACTCGAGATCAACTTCCACCACATCAATCACGTGATAAGGCTCCTGGTGATACCGTTGTAGTTTTTACACATGGAAAACAACATTCATAACACTGAATTTATGTGGATGTGCTAATCGGTACGCCACCAACTCGATTCTCTCCAGCACCTTGAACGCTCCCACAGAAGCGGGTGTTAACATGCCCTGCCTCCATACCCTTTGGTGACCCAATCTAGGAGACACCTGATGGAATACATGATCACCCTCTATAAAATATAGGGTTAGTCTCCATCTATCAGCATATGAATTCTTCCTAATCTATGCCATATACATATGTTTTCAAATAATCTGCACCTACTCCAATGTCTCCCACATGAGACTCGATCCTAACAGCTCGGATTCACCCACCTCTAACCAACATTACCTTGATCTAAAAAGTATAAAATAAAGCTCCCCATTTATTTCCATTTGTATAGTTACCTCATAATTGTTGTTATTGGAAAACTCAACTAAAGACAATTGTTTCTCTCAAGAACAACCAAAGTCAATCAAACATGCTCGTAGCATATCCTCTAACACCTGTATCATATGCTCTAACTTCCCATCTATCTATGGGTGGAAGGTTGTACATAACAAAAACTGTTTAACAAGTGACTTTTATAAAACCTACTAGAAGTATGATGTAAAGAAAAAGTAATCAAATGAAACTATAGTCTATGGAATCCCATTAAAATGAAATATCTCTCTCGTGTGCAGTTCCCCTAACTACTCAACTGAAAAGGTTACCTATAAATGCATGAAGTGTCACACATTTTTTAGTCTATCGCAAATGATCCATATAGAGTCATTATTATTAAGAGTCATGGTAAGTAATTCAAAAAGAATCCAAAGTCACGTCATCCAACATCAATTCTAGAATATGTAACAGTTTCAATATGCATACACGTTGTTGATGCTCTGCTTTCACCTACCGACTAGTGAAACATATTGTTAAGAACCCTGATATCTCTTTTTTCATACCTGGCCACATAAAATACCGTCTACGGTCATGGAAAATTTTGTCACCCATGATGTAACTCCAGCCTTGATTCATGAAATTATCTCATGTGTTTATCCCACATACTCTTTGGCACAAAAGCCCTATTTTTCACAAAGAAGATATCATCCTCGTCCTTTTTCCAGTCTAAAGGTGTCTCCCCAACATCAAGGATTTCCCTCAACAATAAACAATCAGGATTCTCATAATACCTATCTATTATCCATCTCAAGTGTGTAGACTCAACTTCTATGGAATCCAAATTCATCTACTCCTAACCCTCCTAAACTACCACATGCATTTCGGCAAGCAAAATCATTATCCTCCACTATACAACTAACTCATGTACATATTATTTTAATTTTTTTACTCAAGGAATCTTCCACAATAATCCCCTTCTCAGTGTATATTCCAATTCAAAATCATTGTACTACATATACTCTACCCGTATTCGCTGATGAACATTCAAGTCATGCTGTGAAAATATATACTTCAATCTTGTTTGATCCGTAAAAACTGTAAAATTCTCACCCAAAATATATTATTTCTAGAACATAATCACATAAACCACTAATTAAAACTCGAGGTCAATAGTAGGGTAATTGTTTTCATGTGTCCATAGCTACTGTTACCCATAATAAATGAATCTATCTGCATGCATCAACATGGCTCCTAGTCCAACCCCTGAAGAATCAAAATACACTATGTACTCCACACCTAAATCAGGAATGATCAAAATTGGTGATGTTGTCATGTGATTATTAAATTCCTAGAAAGCATTATAAAATGCTTCTATCCAAAAAAACATAACCCCTTTCTTTGTCAAACTAGTAAGCGGTGAATCCTAATGGGAAGAGTCCTAGATGAATCTCCTGTAATAACCAGCTAATCCCCAAAGGATTCAAATATTAAAAACATTCTTCTGATGCTCCGAAGAAATCACTGCATGTACTTTCTATGGGTCAAAAAACACTCCTTCTTCTGAGATAATATACACCAAAAAGTGTACCAATTCAATCAAAAATTAACATTTAGATATCTTGACATATAGATGATGATATCTCGGTGTATTTAGGATGATGTCAATATGTTGGGAATGACCATCATGAATCTAATAGTACTCAAAGATGTGGCCGAAAATCGCCACCACAAACTGATCTAAGCATGGATAAAAGATCATGTTCATCAAGGCTGTAAACACTACAAGAGAATTATTCTACCAAAATTGCATTACGAAAAAATCATTAAGGCCATACATATTCTTTAAAGAAATTATTGGTATACCAGAGGTCTGAAATCTCACCTAACGATACCTTGTTCTCAGATTGAACATTGAGAACACACTAGCCCCCTTCAATTAGTAAAAAATTCATCGATATGTGAATGAGGATATCAGTTCATCACAGTAATTTTATTCAACTTCTGGTAGTTGACACACAAGCATAAACACTCATCGGCCTTATTTGAAAACAAAATAGGTTATACCCATGGTGACATAATTGTATGTATAAACCCTTTATCCTCCAAATCATCTAACTTTGTTTTGAGCTCTTGAAGCTCAATTGGGGCCATTGTGTAAGGTAGAATAGATACCACCTCAACCCCTAGAATGAGCTCAATAGTGAATTCCACATCTCCATCAGTTGGAAACCCTAAAAAGTATTTAGTAAAGACATCCTAAAATAGATCTATTGGTGGAATGACATTTTGCCTACCACTACCATCATCCTTCTTAAGACTAGAAATTTGGGCCATGAGCTCTCGTTGTTGCTGAGTAATTGGCCCAGATATGCCAACAATGATATCCCATTCTCCACGAAGGATATATTTTTCACCCTTAATATATACAAAGGTCACTCACATGTGATAAAAATCTAGGTGGGATCTATATGCGAGTAGCCATTCCATACCCATAAATAGAATTAATCCCAATATATCAAAGAAATAGATATCCCAAAGAAAACAATACTCTCTAATCTCTAGGCAACACCCCTCACATAAACAGATATCCCTAGATCGTGTTCCCAACAATGTATCAATATTTATCATACTGCTTATAGGCACCACCTATAGTCTCAATCCATAAACATGATTTTCTGATATAAAGGATTGAGAGGCACCAATATCAAAAAAGGAAGTGGATAAACTAGAAGCATATAGAATAGTAACTCTCACTATCGATGGTCCATCATTTCTCTCCATAGGTGTAGGCTACACTACATGTAACTGTTATTCCTCTCTTCCATGCTGTGTCGTTTGACTCCCTTGAGTAGAAAAACTCTACTAGTATATGCTCTCATACCCTGAATCACCACACCCACTTCCTCTACTGCCTCTACAAGTCGAACTCCAGCCTCCATTATTATATTGTGTAGAAGACCCCCTTCCCTGACTCTGACTATGAGCATCTTCTCCCTCACCACCAGCCTCTCGTTTCTTCCTACTGAACCTCCTTCAATGTCCCATCACACCAAAAAATCATCACTCCACTGGTGGTCGATGAAAAAGTGTATGATAGTGTCCCTACCTTCCGCACTAGTGGAAAACCATAAGAGAAAGATCTGGTGTAACCGTTCCTTCTGACTATAAACCCTACTTCCTACTATCATGACTAAGATTTAATGGATGGAGCGCCATCATTTAAGAATGCATTCTCCCAGATAATCCATCTACCTGTCATTTACTAGAAGCATCCATTAGGTTTCCCTCTAAAATAACAGCCTAATTAACCAGTTCTAAAAATTTATTCCGCCTAATGATAATCACCTAGTACTTAATTTTACACATAAGTCCATCTTGAAATATTTTTTTTCTGAATAAGCCTTATCTGCCGCCAAATATGGAGAAAAACACTGTAAATCTAAGAAATGTTCAGCGTACTCCATTATGGACATGTTCTCTTCTGTTAGATGCATAAAATTACTAGCCTTCTCTTGCATAAACTTTTCTAGGTAGAAGTTCTCTATGAACTTCTACAGAAGTTCCTTCCATAACGTCTCATCAGTATAACCATATAGTACCTAAATGTCCCACCAACGCTTGATAGAACCATGCAGCATATAAGTAGCCAACTTGGACCTCCTCTCAGCCAATTTCTCCAAATGTTCACGTATCATCGTAATGGATTCAATCCAGAATTTCGATCCCTTAGGCCCAACATCTCTAGTATAAGTTGGTGGGTTCTGTAGTGGAAAATCCCTATTCAACTCAGATATTCTTTTCTAAACCTGCCCTGGGAGTCTCTCTATAAACTGCATGAAACAAGAAAATTTCTTTCGGAATTGTTCTCCATATTCCTCATCTTACAACAATGGTGCCTCAAGCTCCCTATCTAAAAGATCGTTTCAAGACGTACCACTCAGTATCTCCCTCATCATGTGTCATGGAGGCCTAACTCTACAAAGACAAACGCACGTCTCTGGTCTCAAAACACCACTCTATAAAATTTTTGTAAGAGGAGAAATTAACACAATAATTTTCAACATATCCTTCCCTCCGTTTTCTCACCACGCGGTCAACAATGAGGCCTATTACTAACGTTAAACATCATACCCCTAGGTCTTGGTTGACAAGGGTACATTCATTTTCATTAATTAATTATCCATTAAATAATCACATTATATCAAAATAATTATTTCAAAAATTAATTAATTAATCATTCCCATTTCGTCAACCAAGGATCTCACTAGACATCCATTTATTTTTCATCATTATTCTCCTCTCACGATAAGGAAAAACCTTTAATGTTCATCAACATACCCTTAACCCATTTTCTCATGAGTTCCTAGAATGATTCATGTCACAACAACCATGACTTCCTAGAATGATGTATGAAAACTCAACTATCATGCCTATTTAGGCCACGAATAAAAATTCAACAATTTTCAAAAAAAATATCACATCACACCACATGTGTGTCATGCAAGGTGAAATAATATAAAACTATAACAACAAACCAAAATCATAATAATCCACCCTAGAGTACTTAAATTTTCCCATATACTTGGGTTTGGAACTCCCATGCACGTGCTCATTACCAAGACCCAACTCTTCCTAGTCTCATATCTACCTTTTACTAAAGTATTAAGACAAATTAAGAATAAACAAAAGAAAACCCCTATGATACCACATTGTGACGTCTTGACCTATGAGCCCCTGAGTGGTTCTCTGAGCAGGTTTTTCACATTCCCTCAAGCACACCTCCTAGTATCCCAGAGGGTGAATACTAGCAACAAGGGTCTGGTATGTTAGTCTTGGGGAGACAATACCCTATTTGTTTAGAATAAAACACCAATTAAAGAAGATAAAAATAACAAAGTGTGGAAGCATATATAAATAACTATAGAAATACCATGCCACGTGACAGTCAAACCAGAGAATACAATAGTCAAATGAAAGGTAAAACATACTATGCCAATATAAATATAAAGTGTCTAAGATGATACTAAAAGTAAATACACAACGACTCACAAATGGATTTTGAACCACGTCTGGTTCCCTTTCCCATGCTCCAATCCCAAACTTCAACCTATCTGAGGGCCTTTCCCTCATCATGTCCAATAACAACAACGTATTCTCAGGTTCCGATCTGGCAGCCCGAATGGTTTGTGAGTACAACTCAGTAGGCCACCACCAACGTTTTCCAAAATGAGTCCAGTCAAAAGATAGTGCATACAGGATTATGAAGTAATAAATACAATGCATAATTTAACAGTTATCACATTGTCATTTAATATTTAATAACCAAATTTGTCCTATTCAATCCATGTTCCCCAACTGAATATTCATTAATTATTATCGTTCTTTTGGTGTTGGTCATCATGCCTAGAACCATAAATCATAGTTGAAATATCATTCATTATTATCATTATTCATTTAGTGTAGGATGTCCTGCCTAGCACCCCAATTATTTTTTAATGTAGTATATCAAGACTGGCACTCCAACTCTCATTCGGTGTAGGAAATCATTCCTAACATCATTACATCTAATCACACATATAACTATTGCGAAGGATCACCATGTACATGTCTCAACTTGAACATTGTTCTTGGTTGTCATACCAATCACCACAAAATCTCACCCATTTAATCAGTATTTAATTCATAAGAATTTTGCACATTAATAATTTACTAATCCAATGATTAGTTGAACATTTCAAAGGACATTATCTAATTCAAAAATTTACTAACAACATAAAACATTTGTTAATTCCATAATTAGTTAATCAATAAATGTCATTGTCATTCCATAATTAATTCCTCACATTTTATTATCCATTTCAAAACCCATAATGTCATAATTAATTCTAACAATTAATTATCTTTAAATCCAAGCATCATTTCATTATTTATTCTCCCAATTAATTATCTTATTAAAATAAATTAAATTACACAAATACAAGATTAAAACCCATAATTAAATCTCTAATATATCAATCAATTTGGGAAATGCCCCCTTCATTTTTTCAATTATTCAATTATAAATAAATCACCAAGGTAAATTCACATCAATTACACTTTCCTAATCACTCCAATTTATGAAATCATTTATCAAGGGATATCATGAAAATTCCTATAATCATACAAATATCATAAATCATGACTATGAGAGTTCAATTTAGACCACATACATTAGTTTATTGAAAGAAAATAGCCCAAAATAAATCCACAAATTCCATTTAGCACAAGGTCATCGAACAAGCTCCAAATCAAAATCCCTAAAACCAAAATTAAGTTAAAAGAAATCAAAAACATTAAAATTTATATCTAGATATACAATCCCAGATCTAGATCTTAATTAAAAGGGTTAAATCCAAGGAAACAATGTAAATACTCCTTGAGAAGATCATGGTATGATAGTGGAAAGAACTAGAGAAGCATCATGATGAAATACACTTAATGGTATGAGTGAAAATCTTTAATCTGGGCTTTCGATCTCAAAGAACGGTGTTCATATCACCTTGAAATCCATGTGGAATGATGTGGAAAACAAAGAATCTATCAAGCCCATAACAAGGTCTAAATATTGGAGCCCTGTGGGTTTTGGGTGGTTTTAAAATTGATTTTCGGATATTAAAATCTATATGCATGGTTTCTAGGGAAGATGCGCATTGTTGGGAAAATCATGCGCCAACCGTACAGACTCCACTGCCCACTTCTGCATGGTTGGCATGGTTTGGTCGCATGGTTAGGAACACCATGTGTCAACCATGTAGACCCCAATGTCCAATTTTTCAATATTTACCGAGTTTGGTTGCACAGTTTTTCAAACATGCGTAAACCATGCACATCACACTGTCCTTTAGTTTTCCTTAAAAGTTCATTTAAACACACCCAAGCCACTAATCCATGTTAAAGGTACATAAACGATCCAATGTTAACTGAAAATGAGATCGCAATGACTCGAAAATAGTTCAGGATCATACAACCATCAGATCGTGGGAAATATTTTTTTTTAATTATATTTAATTTCATTAATATCCAACATTACATACAACACTGAGTTTTAACGATCCTAAAAAAATATATTAATATTATTATTTAATAAGACCATTATTACATAAACATTAAACATGGAATCATAAATAGTAATAAACACATTTAAAATATAATGATGGCTGGTTTTTTATAAATAAAACACAATGATTAAAAGTACGTAAATTTTGAAATATTCCTTATATGTTTCAAAAATACTATTTTCTCAAAAATAATATATATTTCTAGTTGTGAAAAAAAATTAATTATTGACACATTTTGAAAATAAATTTGATAAAAATTAATTTATTTTTTAAACATTCATGTCAAAAATATCGTTGCCATAATTGTTTTTATTTTTCTGAAAAGATTACTTTTACAATGAATAGTGAAACACATTAGTATTAATTAAAATATATCATTTCATTTAAATAAATTTTAATGTTATTTTTTGTTATAAAATTGGTTAATAATTTAAACTAATTTAATTATAAATCATATAATCTAATTTATGAATATCAAATCATTTTCATATTGAATTTTTATATAAAAACCTTTTACCTTTCAAATAATTTCTCTTTTGAAAATCGATTTCTTATTATTTTTATGAGTATAATTTAAAAACAAATTCCACATTAGTGAATGTAATTTTCAATAATAGATTAAATTTTATGAAAATAATTATTAATATTATATAATAAGTCCAAATTAATATTATTTATTAATTAATTATAAAAAATAGTAATAATGATTTATTGTGGTTATGGTAAAAATTACTTTATATGGATGTTAAATTAAAATGATATTTGTTTAAATTGACCCAAACTTGCAAATATCATATTTTACTTCCATATATAGACTTTATAATGTCTATGTATTTCCAATCCTTAATTTTGGATCCTTTTAGAATGATAAAAATGTGGGATCACCTATTTCATTCCAAAAATTACAGTTGTGCCACTCACCTCCCACATAAAAGGATACCACTTCTTCGATATTATTCACTCATCCAATACAATTTGGTTCGAATAATATCTTTAGAATAAATTATATAATTTTTTAATCTCATCCTAGAATTAGTATTTTTGTAATAAATATAGCCTTGGAAGGATTTTGGGGTAAACCAAATGAGGTTACCCGATGAAGAGTTAATGTTCTTTAACGAGCATTTATGTTTTATTTCTTCTTCCACATCCGTAAATGATTATTATATGTGGATTTTATTATAATATTCGTATATTAAAAGTAATGAGTATTTTAATGTGAAATCAATGACCTACCACCATCTCCACTTCCATCAAATGGAATTAGAATTCATCATTCGTGTGTACGGTGAACTACCGCATCACAAACTGATGTTATTCGTTTTCCATCACCATATCTCATGATATTTAATAATGATGGATTAAATATAAATTTATTATATATATGGTATTATTATAATTAGTTAATAATTAAATCACATATATATCCTTACATTACATTATGTGGTAATATAATAATGTTGGTCATGTGTATGATGAACTACGACCTCACAAAGCTATTTGATTTCTTCAAACTATACATGAAATGTAATTTTGATGAGTTTAACATTAATATGTAACATAAATGAAATATAATTGATAATTTAAGGTTAATATATTATTTAACTATCTTTATTTAAATATTTCATGAAAATGTAAACGGTGTTGATGCATACATATGACAAACCATCACCATGAATGTTGTATTAATTTTTCTACCTATAATTTTTTTGGAATACTATAAATATATATATAATTAATATATATTATTTTATGTAATGGATTATATTATTTAGATTATTTAACCATTAAAAAATATTAAAAATATAAAATGTCAAAACATATACGAAAACAATGTATTATTGCCTGAAATGTGATTTTAACATGGAATAATTAATAAACTGGTAATGAAAGGTCATAAGTAAATAATATATGGTATGATATTTATAACTATGGTTATATAATGCATTTACAATAAACATATACATATTATACAGGAGGTATGAAAATGTATAAAGTAATTGTATGGTAAAGGTAAAGGATTTTTTGTCTCAATTTGAATTCATTGTGACATGTGTTTTCTTATGAACCTAATATATTTTTATGAGTTGTGTATAAAACCCGTTGTACATGTAATATCATAAATTATTTTATTTTAATGTTAGAATATGTTAAATTTAACCTTATTATTTCATGTGTATTATGATTCAATTTTACTAAAGCACTAAGGGTTTTATTTTACAATCTAATCGTTTATCTGGATAGCTCATAATTATGCATCGAATAATGAGATTGTATAATATATACATTAAGGAAAATATTTTATTTTATTATAACATAGTCATTTATAGATACTACATGTTTAAATTTATTTTACTCTTTTTAGGAATTAAATAGTTAAAAGTAATTATTTATGAATAACCATCATTATTATTTTCTTTAGTTGAAATCCCATTTTCTTTTAAATTTTTAAAAAATAGTTTTAATTTTTTAAAATTATTAAAATTATTTATAAAAAGTAAAATTTTCCGACATTTTATCTTTTAAATATATTTAGAGGAATATTTATTCCATTTTCAAAACAAAAAACATTTATTTTTTCATGAAAATGTGAAATGTATCATTGTTTTAACGAATATGACATGAACTAATATTTACTGAATTAATGACCATTATTTGATTTAAATATTACGTTATACATTTTCAGGATTATTTTGAAATAATTTATCTAAAAAATATTTATACACTTTTAATTTTAATAAAATCTATGTTCAAGGAAAGGATATTTTCCTCAAGAAACATTCAAAGTGATTTTTCATTCAAAAATAATTTTATATCTAAGATAAAATACTTTGATTTTACTTATAATTTTCTAAGGATATGATTTAATGGAACCATTTTAAATATTTCATTAAATTATTTATGTTTATGATGGAACAATTATTATGAATAACGTTTATCTCTGATGTGTTCTACCATGATAAAAATCATATGAAAAACAATTCTTTTTCAACAAGTTATTATTTGATGAAATAATGAAATAATTATGAAAACTATTTATTTTTCATTGTTAATTTTAGGATGAAATGTTTATAAAACCTGTTTCATTGTACATGCACTAACATGATTAATGTTTTTTGATTTTGTGGCACTTATATGTGGGATTTTCATTATCTGATGGGTGTGACCTATATCTCTCTCAAATACATTGGGTAATGATTGATATATCATGTGATCTACATGACTGGAATGTGATGTGAAAAAGTTAATCATGGGACCTTTCCGTTGTGATTTTATTGGGAGTGAACCAGGCATACTGTGATGGTTTGTAAGTGGATACAATCCACAATGATTGTATTTTACATAATGATTTAATTTCTAATGATATTATTTGTATATGCATATGTGTATGAAAAAAATCTACGCCAATGTTATGATATCATGGTTCAGGAACATTTCATCCATTCTGATTCCCTTTTCATGAACTTGAATGTTTTATTCCATGACTCGGGTTTATGACCATTGATATGCATGGTATGTTTTTCAAATGCTAACCTCATGTTCTCATACCATTACGCTAATGATATGTTCGTATCTCCCTTATTAACCCTTATTGAGAATCTGAGCTCAACACTTATTATATTTCATTTTCCATGTTATGACGAATCTTATTATGTATATTATTTTTAAGATGTATGATTTTTAGGAAGAACATAGTGGGAGATAACGAATCTCACTTATAAACTAGTTTTTTATGTGTCCAAGTTCCCATATTCACTATACCTTCACAATACTCAAATGTGTTTTTGTGTAATGTAATAAATATTCACTAAGAATATTTAATAAATATGTATGATATGTTTTGATAATTAAATTAACATTAAATCAATATCAAAAAATTATTATCACTTGTTCGTTTGTGTGGATTACCGCCTCGACATAGCAACATGAAATATTTTTAATTTTATTTTTACCCATATGGTAATACATATGAATTTTGATAATATAAATTATAAATTGAAAATTATAATTATTTTTTAAAAGTTTATTAATATTTATTTTCCTATCGTTCAATCGGCCATGAAAATGGAAACAATGTTAATGCATTCGTAGAATCTACAGTCTCCATAAACAATGTAATCCATCTTATATAACTAAAATTTATAAATCAACAAAAATACACATTTATTTAATATATAAGATATTTATATATTGGTTAAATTTATATATATGATTTAACAATAAAAAATTAAAATGTCCCATAATTTCAAAAATAAAACATATATGAAAAATAGATCTATTATCCCCCAAAATGGTGATTATAAAAGAGTTGTTAATAAATTTTTGTTAAAAAGACTACATGTAAATTATACATGTAATGATATATATGAGTATTATTATATCATATATTTACAATATACATGTATTTATATAGGTGGTTTGGTCATATCCCAATGATGTCAAACCTGAGGTAATGGTTTCTCGTCTCTTTGTTACATCAACAAGTCATATTCCATATTCAACACATATTTCTTTTTTGTATTGTATATAATTACAATTTTGATATGTAATACCTTGAATATATTTATTTTATGGTAATAAAAATTTGATTTTATGATTATTTTTATATGGAGGATTGTGATTCATAAGATACCAAAGAGATAAGCGTTTATTTCACAATCTCATCATTATTCATGATTGTATTTTGTTTTAGAATAAATTGATTTAATTTTTTATATTTCTATATTAAATTAAATCTCATTTATTATCCATTTATTATTAATAATATTTTTCATTTAATAGTATCATTTCCTCAATAATTTTTACTTCAAATGATGGAGAAATAGTTTTTTATAGAAAATACAAATTACTTTCTTTGTTCAATCAAAAATAAATTTTCATTAAAATCCATGTTTTCTAAAAAGGTTTTAATTTTTTTTAACTTTTTACAAGTGATTTATTAAAGTAATATTTTTATACTAGTACTTTTCTAAAAATTCGTTGTAATTAATATTCATGTTGTTTTAAAAACATGGCACATCTGGATTTTACTGAAAATTTGAAAAAAATATTTCATGTACAAAATGAAAAAAAAATTCCATCATATAACAAAATCAATGTTATAATGATTATATTACAAGTTGTAAAAGTTTATTTTCAAATAATAACATTTTAAAATGTTTTTTAACTTTTTGAATAGGGTATTCTTAAAGTGAGAAGGAAATTTTCATCATGAATGTTTTAATGACTTTTTTATAGTATTTATATCATCGATAACATCAACCATTTATTTAATTAATATCCAAAGGGATAATTTTTTTCCCCAAGAATACCAATAAGTGTTTTGTAATTGATATGTAGGGATACACTATAAAGAATATTGACATTCTCAAAGAGAAGATATTTTTTATTTTATGTTTTTAATCACAATGTGAATTTCATGTATGTATCTGGTTCACCAACACTAATAAATATTCAATCCTAAAATATGTTATTACATTTATCTTATTCCAATGTAGTGAAGTTGAAACAAATACTAGGTTTCTAGAGTTGGTGTCTTTATATTTTGTATTAGAGCATGTGTAGTAGAAACCATAAGAACTAGATATATGACTAAATATATTATGGAACACAATAATATGATAAATATTGAGTTTATGTATATAATAACATCTATAATTTAGGTAATATAGATATTATATGGTTCTTACTAGAAATAAATAACTATCTAGATACAATAAGTGGATGTAGTACTATAACATATGAACATAGTGGTAATACTTCTGAAAAAGCCTTGTCAGGCTTGACTAGAGAATTAAATAGTACATTAAAATAATACTTACTGAACAAATTTTTTGTCACTATCAGAGGATATTATTAAGAAAATTCACATATTAATTACAAATAATTATAAAGTGTTTGTAAATATTTTTTTTGGTATTTGAAAAAATTCCCAGCAAAACAATGTTTATGATTATGAAATAATCCATGAATAAAATTTTCAATTTGTGTGATGTGATTCAATAGTTTTATGATTATAATTTTTTAATGTTATAATAATGTATAATGTATGACATTGTCCATAAATTTCACCTATTTTATAGAATGGTAGCAATATAAATGAACAAAATATAAATAGAAATAATGATCATTTCCTTGATGGGATTACTTTAATATTTCAAAGTGAACTAGTCTCCCATACATTATCATTATAAGAATACATATTATTATGTTCTATAAACAAAGATGAAATATTAATGAATTATTTTGGTTTAAATGTTAATCTAGAGAAAAATAGGATTGGTCTCTCCCAAATTTACCCATGATATTAGGGTTAAGTGGTCGCTTGTAGTTAAGATTGGGTTGTTGAATCCTCAGAGACCTAAGAAGTAACCTACAGACACATACATTCTATGGATTGTTTTTGGATATGAAGTTTCCAACATGTGATGATATTATAAGGGTTTAAGTGAATTCTATGATACTTAAGTGAATTAAATTTAAAAGGATGATTTGATCCTAGGTTATCACATGCGTTGTATTAAATTCACTCTTTTTTGAACTATTTCAATTCCTTATATTTTAGATGGGTTCATTTTAGAAAATCAAAAAACATTAAAAATTAATAGTTTAATATGTACACAATTTAATACTTGTCACCAATAAACTTTTATGAACAATGTTTTGAGCACTTCAAGGTAAAGGTTCGTATTAGTACCTGAAGTATGTGGACTTAAATTCAACAATGATGAATGAGTATAAAGATCTTTAAAAAAAATTTCAATTAAAAGAATTGATTAGAATTTAATTGAGTGAGAAATAACACCAAATAAAACTTCTTATTACCCCCTTGGATCAACCCATAGTTGGGTTATCCCTTTATTGATTCTATGACTTCAATGGAAGAAGAATGTAGAATCATGAGTGAGGAATTGTGGAAGTAAATTATGACAATGAAATAACAATCACTCCACCATTGTGTGATAATTTAAAAATCTCTTGTGTGAATATATTCACACCTTGAACCAATGGTATCAATGTAATATGAATAAGAACAAACTAAGAGTATAAGAATAAATTTTTTTATGAAACAAAAGTTAATTTAACAACATACATGAGAAATAAAAACTCAAGGAAAAACAATCATTTCATAACATTACAATTTAAAAAAGCACTAATGATAAATAAATATGTTGGGAAAAATCCCTCAAGGTAACATTGAAGCATTTTTTAGGTAATTGTGTATGTTGACAAATTGGATCTTCGTATTTATAGATTTGACCATGATATTTATTTTGATGACAAAGAGGGTCTACATGGTTATTTATAGAACTCCATAGATAGTGTTGACAACTTATGTTGACAAAGAATTATGGAAAAGGAATGGATGATTTTGAGGTGGTACAAAAATAACAGATCTAAGGTGGCGTCATATTATAGTAATAGATGAGTTTGCGATAAATATTTAAGCATTGGCATGAAAGAGAAGGTCACACGAAAGATTTATGCATTGGTGTCGAAGAAATTGATGCATGAAAGATTGAACATTGGTGTGAAAGGGGATATTGCGTGAATGAAACTTGCACGCCTAAGGTGACATCAAATGGGGATTTGCACGGTAAGACGGGAGTCTTGGTCAGAACATTGATAAATGGAAAAGGAAGGATGTGCGCAAAAGATTAAGGATAGGTGTGAAAGAAGAGGTTGGTCAGAAAGAGACTTACACACCAAAGGCTACATAAAATTGTGTTTGGCGCGACACGTGAGGATCATTCATGACGTGTCAGGGATTTTGCACGCAGGGGTCAATGAGGTCTATAAATAATAGGTGACCCCCTCACACTGAGTGAGCTCGATACATTGATAAAATACTAGCATTGGATTGTGTATGAATTTTTCACAAAGGGAGTTGTGAGAAAGATTTTTAAGTTGCACAAAAGATAGAATTTGGGAAAAATATTTGAGTGGTGCAAAAGATTTTCGTTGTGTGAAAGATTTGAGTTTCATGAAAGATTGAAGTTTCGTGCAAAGGGTGTTTCGAGATAAAATTGGAATCTTGCGTATAAGGCATTAAATATGCACTCAAGATTCAATAAGGGTTGCGTGAAATATTTGAGGTTGGCCGGTACACCCAGGAAAAGAAAGAAACATCTGCGGTGAAAGATGAATGTCAACAGAGCATATACCAACAGTTAAGGATGTAGATTTTATTAGAGATAATGAAGTGACCAACAAGTATATTAAATATAAGTGTATCTTCTGAAGAAGTAGTGTTCACACTTCAGATGAGAGAGCATTGATCTCTCATATTGTGAGTGGTAGTATACCATGAGAGATAGTGAGACTTCTCTAAACTTTTAAATAGTAGTGTGGTTATAGTGGAATTGGTAAATCAGAACACCGTCGGTGTATTCTCCATGGACGGAGCCCAGTGAGGGTGAACCAAGTAACATTTTTTATTTCATGTGAATTAATTAAGGTTTATTTATAATCTGTAATTGGAAGGAGAGAGAAGTGGAGTTTTTTCTAATAGAAAAACACGATCAGAAGAGGATGTTTTTTTAATCTTTCATACCATGATTCACCCCCCTCTCATGGTATCTAGCATTGTGGACCTCACAAAATCCTCAAACACCACAACATTAAATAGTAATTTTAGGATCCTTGGGTTGAGCCTCCTATATTTAATGTCATCAAACTTGAGTTCAGTAGGCCAACGGTGGTGGAATGTAAGGGAGATGAGACTTTTTTGACCTTGACCTGATGTTTTAGTGGGCTTCCATCCACCTAACAGAGGTGCCTATATGACCATATAAATGATTACATTGGAGTGGAACAATGAAGAGAAAAAACGAAGCTCTGGATGTCTAATAACTCTCTATAATATTTCAATCCAAAATAATTTTTGGTTTCCTATATATGATTAATGTGGTGGTTAGTTTTTCTAGGCCACATAATCGGTCCCATAATTTCATATTCCACATGGGACACCTATAAATCCATTAAAAATCCAAATTATCTATTGTAAATGTTTTGTGAAATGTTCCCCACAATGTCATCTATCTTCATATAACGTTTTAGAATCATTGGGCTAGTATCGTGGCCGCTAGAGTCTTTTTATGGCCTGATGTCCTGTTTACTTTTCCATGAATGTGTTGGCATGAAAGCCAATTTTTTTTCTATTCCAATGTGAATATTTATGTTCTCAAATATAAATAATTCTTTCTTATATAATGACAAACCTTAAAAATTTTAAAATAAAATCCAGAGGTTTTTTTATTTTAGGAGGTGTTAAAAAATGTACCATGTAATAGTGTCTTTTAATAGGGAATTACAATCAATATGTGAATTAATGCTCAAAGTGTAAAATGCGCTAAAATGGTGTATATTAATAATAAAACACATGAATAATATAATATAAACTATTATAATTAACCTATATCAGTGGAAAAGCATGGATAAAAGAAGAAAATGGATAAGGGAAATTAGGGACATAAATGTTTCTCCATATGTGATAGTTGTGGTATGAAACAACGTGATACAATCTTGATGGAAATTAGAGTATTATAAAATTGTGAATATAATGTTCACAAAGCTATTAATGGAAATGGTAATAATGACATTTTCAATTCTCATTGATTAAACTTTGAGGACATGGGGAACTATGAAAATGAATTCCCCAAAACATCAAGGGAATATACCACCAATAAATCAAATAGATAAGGGTAAATATTATGCAAATACCACATAAAATGTGTTATGATTAACATGTTTTTTAATATTAATGAAAAATTTTATATGACTATTTTACCAACGATATTATTTTTTATGATTCATTAAATTTATAAGAGTTGTACTTCAAAACTATTTCTTAATGGATTTGAATGCATATGTTTAATGGTATAGATGACCAAGAAAATGGATTTAGTATCAAGATAAATCTCAGGGAAAATACATGATTACTGGAGGATAACCCTTAATATGATCATTTTTTTGGGGTAATAATGATAATTCAATGGGATAGTATTTATGACCATGAAATTTTTTATAGTATTGGTGGTTTATGTTTTGTTTTCTAGAGTTAAATGAATGTATTAATTTACAAAATATATTTAAAAATTCTTGATTTTATATTTAGAAGAATTTATGTTTTCAATAATTTTCTTATGGTGATCTTGGTTTTCACACATTGGTAATGTATCATTAAGAGCGACATTATATTTTTTAGTTCACTATAATATTGATTTAGTGAACTTCCATCCAATTGTTTTGGACATTGAATTTGGAAAAAAAAATTATGATGAGTTTTAAGGTAATATTTATATGAAATTGAATTAATTGAACAATTTGTGTTATTTGATAATTTGTTATGTCGATTTTTATTTTTGATAATATCTAGAGATAGGGGGAGTGAGTTTTAATTATAATGATTTTTTAAATGTGCTTCAGGGATAAAAATTCAAATCAGATATTTATTTCCATGAGTAAGAAATGAAGTATGAATTGATCAAAGAACCTGCAGAGAATGGAATAGTTTTTATTTAATCAATGGTTATTAAGTAAATATGTTTTCATATTTTCTCAGTGTAGATGGTAATGACATTACTCAACTCCAAGAAAAGTGTCTTGAAACAAAAATGTTATCTAATTAAAATTATTTCTAGTGAATGAAATGATCACTTCACTCAACACAGACTTATTGTTTTTTTGTTGATGAAATATTATTGATCATTAAATATCTTGGAATAAATTACCTCTATCACCCACCATCATTTTTTGGGAATTATGGTTTTCTTAAGTGTCCATATCTTCACTTCCAACTTATATCATCCAACATGGAAAACTATTTATGATATTATTACATATTACCTTCAGAAATACCATGTTATCATATCATGATAATTTTTTTATTAACCATTCCCACACTGTGGGATATCATTAAGGGTATTTAAAATTATAAACACTTCCTTATAGTGACCAAGATTATATTTCTAGGTTGCAATTTATTTATAGGGTAGAACGTAACACCCTCAGATTTCAAAAGAGGAAGATAATAATCAACAAAATGTGTGACACAATGAAAAAAATTATAATAAAATACAAAACCCTAATACTTTATGATATTTTTCATTTTAGATAATTTCAATTTCAATGATATCTTTATATGCACACAACACCATGTTTGAATGAACCATGATACTCTTAAATTTATCAATATTTAAACATGACCATTAAAATATATCTATTTTCATCGAGGGTATAAATAGTATTACATAAATTATAAATACATTATGGTTCTATCATATTATAAATATTCATTGATAATTAATTAATTATACTTAAAATAATAATCATATGAAGAAGGATATGTTTTCTAAAAACTCTATGTTTCTTGAATGGTGGATTAGTATTTCTCTGTGAAAAATTATTAATATGAATTTACAATAAATTTAGAAAATTGTTTGGATAAAATATGTTTCGTTTTTTAATATATATTTAAAAAATAAATGAGGGTGAATTTTTAAAAAATTTATAAATTTATGAATTTTTTTGATAAATAGGAAAAAATAATGAATTTTATGGAAAACTGCATTTTTCATTAAATTATTTTAAAAGATACATTATATTATAAATTTTATATAAAGTAAAATTAGTTAAATTATATCAAATTTAACTAATTTAGTTAATTTTATTCTATTTAATATTTAATTTTCATGTTAAGACATACTTAACTCTAGATAATTACTCTTTGGAAAACCACTCTTCCATTGCATTAGTAGATTATTTTTAAAACTGAATCCAACCACTTTAGAGAATTTAAATTATAAAACTGGTCTCCAAATTTTGATTTAGAATAATTTATATTATCTAATAAGGTGAAATAAATTTTTTCTATAATGAATAGTAAAAATACTAAATATTAATTATGACTGTTAAGGTAAAAATTGGATTACAAACGGGGTTACAAACATGTAAATAAACTTCTAAATAAACCTTTAAATAAACTTTTTATGGACATATTATAACCTTATAATCCTAATGGTTTTATAATGACACATTTAGGAGGATTTTTTAATGGGATGAATGTAGGTATCACTTTTCTTTTTAAAAATTCCATGTGTGTCCTCTAGCCAACCTACAAAAGGCCACCCCATATAATCCTCTATAAAAACATCAAAAATGAACTTTTCATGAATCAACCCAGGTCGAACCTGAACCGGTCACCCGAGGCGGCCCGCGACATGGACCTAGAGGCGTTCTCGATCCTCCCGGGCTGACGACAAGCACCAGGGCATGAAAGAGAGAAAGAGGGAACGATTTCACCTAAAGAAAATAAAAAAAGCAGTAGAAAGAAAATAGTACAACACAAAGTAAAAATGAAACACGAAAAGAAATAACGACCAACAAAAACAATTATCAGGACCCCAACCAAAACTTCTCACAACTCTGAGAGTTGATCACCAGTCCACAACCAAATATCACCCACAATGAGAGAGCTCAAGTCAACCTGCAACAGAAACTAAAAATAGGAAAACACTATAAGCGTGAGTATTAAAACTCAATAGGTAGGACTGAATAATTCTATTCCTAATGTACATACCATTAAATAATGAATTCATTAATTACAAGTTTGATCTAATTTGTAAAAAATATGGGTTTTTACACACACTTTCATTTCTAAAACAAGTAGCAGTCCATTTCCCTTTATAATTAAAAAAAATTAATTATTGAAAGGAAAAGGTGTATTGCATTGTAAAACACAGTTGAAATCAATTAGAAAACAAAACATTAGTTATTATAAAAAAAGGATAACTACACAAAACAAACAACACACAGCATGTGCAATGGAAAAAGTGGCACATGGTGACCAACAACCAAACTAGACCTCTCAATCGTCCGCCACATGCAAAAAAACACTAAAGGAAACATGGGTTGAACCTAGGATATCATGACCAATCCAGAACGTACTATACACGCAACTCATCCTGAAAGCATGGTATAGCTCGATGATATCATAAAGACCTAATGCCCGACAAAGCCCTACAAGGACTAACCGAGGGGCCCAATCCCCATAGCAGCAATAACTCAGTATTCCCCTACTATGGGGCCACTAGCCAGTGTGTAATCTAAACTACTGCAGCAATCGTTCTCCGAAGATTCACTCACCATGTCAGGTTCCCATGTCAACACATACAATACGAAGGGGTGTGTCCACAATGTAAATCAATTAGTTACGATGCACAACAATCACACACAACTCATGCAATCAACGCACACCAAATATCACCCCTTAGAAACCCCAAAGTGATTTTTCCAAAAATTATTTATTTTATTAAAGTGCCAAATGGGCCTTCACCAACAATATAAAAAACCTCATTTCTCAAGAAAACCCAAAACACTTGTTCTTAAGAATTCATTTATCTTTAAAACCCGAACTAAATTTTAAATTCAGTGAATTATGTTTAAAGACCAAATTGGCATTATTTCACTACTGGGTGTCTGTTCGTCAAGAAAATATTCCAGGTGTCCTGTATAAAATAAATGGCTTTTTGACACCAAATAAGCATTTTAAAATTAATAATCATATATTAATTAATATTTATTAAAATTTATAAAATGTCAAGAAATTAATAAATTCTAAATCTAATGGTGAGTGTTGTGGGGGACCAAACATGACTCGTATCTAGAACACGGCGACACGACAAGCCTCACACAAACGTACAACCATGCACAAGCCAATGAATGGGGTGTCGCGAAGTCACCTCACCAACACGCTGATATAAACACACAATAGCCAAAAACTTATAACCACTGACTTAAGAAAATTTAAACGATCAAGCAATGCGAAAGAACCACTTCAACACGTTTTCAAATCACAACTCACAGCATTAACACTGTTTACTAAACCAATTTAGAAAAATATATTAAACAAATCTAAAGAGACAACTTTACACACCCAAAACCTTTTCAAAACCTTTTCAAAACCACTTTTTATAATTAAACTCACACTCGAAACACACCATATCATAATGTGCACCACAAGCACAGTTAAAATGAATAATTGATGAATTTTATAAAAGTTATTAAACAACATGCAACTAGACATTATCAAAACACACATTAATACACACGAGTGGGATACAAAATAATAAAGTGAAATCTATGCTACTTCAAAACTAAACATTGCACCACCCCAATTAATCACAATGTAATTCAAATCATTAATTTAGGTGAAACAATTAACAAAGTAAAAATTATCCACAATATAACATAATTCCTTCTAATAAAGATATTCTCCAAATTATATAATAATAAATTAATATTAACAACGCACCTAAAATAGGTGTGAAACATCTATTGTGCCACAAACACACATGCATGAATCTGAATCGTACCGAGTGAACCAAAATTGGTAACAACATTTAATAAAATATATAAAAAAATAAACATTAACCCTAGAATAACCTTACACTAATGGAGGAGTAAAAAATGATATAATGGAGGGAGTAGCGGTTTGCTGGAGAGGGTGATGAAGGGAGGCTGGGGAAGGAATAAGGTCTCATGTAGGGGGTCTTGCGGTGCTACGGGCTGCCTGCTCGTGACAGGAAATGAGGAAGGGGGTGTCAGGCATGGCCTGTGTGTTCACTGTATGGAGTTTGCAGGAGGTGCTATGCGGGGCGACGATGTTGCAAAGACCAAGGGAGAGGGACCAAGAATGAAGGAGAAAAAAAGAATGGGGGTGCACTGGTTGGCAATGTGCTGGGTAGTCGAGCGGAGGCAGAGGGTGCAGGCTAGACAGGAGCGGTGTTAGGCTAGCTGTGAGTGCGCGTGAGGTGAGAACTGAGGGAGCGCTCCAATGTGGAGAGACCGGGTGCCACATGGAAAAAAATGGGGCACTATCGGCGAAGCAGGAGGGGTGTTTTGAGGGAGGTCAGCTGGTCGTGTGCATCAACCGGATGAGGCAGGATCATGCAGCGCGAGCCGAGTAGGGAACGAGGCAGAGGTCGTAGGGGAGTTGGGGGAGTGGAGTAGCAGGATCCCTCCATATATAGAGGTGTTGTCGTAGGGCAGGGGAGGCTGGTCGGTCGGTGGTGCAGCCGACAGGGAGGATGGGCCGAAGCATGCCAGGGGTGTGCGGGACGCGGAGAGGAATGAGGTTGAGGGTGGGACTGTGCAGGGCGAGCGGGGTAGGAACAACAGAGCAGCAAGGGGAGTGGTGCGCAGCAAGGATAAAATCGAGGGGTGTGGTGGTGCAAGCAAATTAGGGTTACAATTGGGTTTGCAATGGGGAGAGAGGGGAGGAGAGAAGTAGGGTAGTGGGAGAATTAAAGAAAGAGTAAAAAAAGAACGAAAAAAGAAGGAAAAAATAACACAATTAAAAATAATAAAGCATTAATCAATAATAGATATACATCCATAATAACCTCAAAAATTATAATTGAAATAGTAATAAAAAATTAATAATATTAAAAATATCGATAATCATTATTATAAAACATTATTAATTACAATAATAATAATAAAACTTATGTAATAAAAATTTGTCGCTTAATCAAATTATACACATATATATACATATTTACCTGATGTCTCTTTTATTCACTATATTGTCGCTTAACCAAATTATTTAATTAATCTCAAAGGTGGGGGATTGCTTGGTCGCCCCGCATGGCTAAGTCGACCATGCGTGGGCCAGGCGGTGGCCGATGCTCGCTCTAGCAATGACCGTACAGGTATCCAAACTGTCTGCATGACTTCCGCTAAGACACACAGTGTTCACACACCAACCAAAAACCCCCAAACATTTACAAACATACAAAATTTGAACTGGGACTCACTGGAACTTCAGCAAGGCACCCGACGCCAAGAGAAAAAAAAGAAAAAATTATTTTTAAAAGGAGGGTGTGACAAATCTCCCCACTATAACGCATTACACCCCTAGGAAAGCCACAACAAGGTCAAGAACCAAATATGAAACTTCTTATGTGTCACCCACCTCCAAAAGATTATGCTCCTCCAGTTGATCGGTCCACACAAACACTTAAAAACCATGATATATAACTAATCCTTTAAAACACAGTCACATTAATTGTCACCAAGAAGAACTCAAACCATTTATTTTAACCAAAAAATAAACAAACTTAAATCAACTCTGAGACGTATCCCTATAATCATCGTCCAACAAAATGGTTGGGTGTACTCTAATCTCAATGTTTACTAGAGAAGACGAACTCAAGGTTAGGTGGTTCCGCACAAGACCACATACCCTTGAACGATACATGAAATGAAACTCAGACACTGACACGGGGAGTCCTGAATGGACTCACCACCATAAGGATCAGGCTAACCCTAAATTAATTTCGGTGTAATTCTTCAAGACCCACTGTGGGTCTCCCCAACATAATAACTGATGATATTAAACGGACCTAATAACATTCCACATAGACCATAAACCCCACCACAAGGGTAGGGGAAGGAAGGTCCCAACCAATCGAACATCAAAAATACTGCCGCCGTTACCTCAACAACGTCACACCCTCATAAGAACAAAAACCATGTCACACAAAAGACCAGGATTAAACCAAGACCCTTCTTCACTGTTGGGGATCTCCTGACTATGAGACAGCTTCACTCCGGGGCCTATGGCTGGAGCAATGATGATTGAATCATCTCATGCATCGTAGTCAGGCTTCATAAGTTCCCAAACATAACTCACAAACCAGAAATTCACCAAACACATTTCCGATAAAATAAAAGTTTCAAAGAGGTTCAGCCGCAACCATTCTTTCAACGGAAGGAAAAGAAACACTTCAAAATGCTACAAAGGTGATTATTACAAACAATAAACACTACAAAGAAGAAACCTTGAACTTATCCCAAAACATCACTCTACTCTCACTGATGGGTAGAGGTGACCTTCGACAAACCTGGTCTGGCTTCATCACGCTTCTTGGAAACACCTCGGTAGAATCACTGTAAGTGACCCAAACGTCCACATGTGATGCAGGGTTTCGAATCATTCGGGCACATTGGCCTCTTGTGACCCCGCTTACGGAACTGGTGATAGATCAAGGCATTGCGTTGTGAGGAAAATGAATGAAGGTCTGAAGGTCTCTTTGTTCCTCTACCAGCACCACTAGTATTAGGTCGCCTCTCATTCTTCTTATCACCATCATCTGCACTGCTTCCCAAAGATTGAGGATTCACTACCTCAAGTCCTCCTACTAACCCAACTTCATCAAAAAAGTCTTTCCCCAAAACATCTGAGAGGGTGGTTAGGTTGACCTCTTCCACTTTCAATCAAAACTCATGTTGGAGTCCAGACTCATATTGTTAAGCCTTCCCGGGATCATTCACAACAAACCAGTGATTATACGGAACGAGGTCTATGAAACGTCCATATAATTCTAGTATCGATTCAACGCCCTATTGAAGACAACACAAATCAATTCTCTTCCTCTCCATCATCAACTCATAGAAGTGTTGTTGGATGGACGATGAATTGAAAAAATCCCATGTTAGAACTTCCCAAGCCTTGTTCCGAGACACAGACATCAACTATTTTCAGGTTGGGCCTTCAAGCATAAAGGCACCCATCTTCACCTTTAATGACTCGAGAATTCCAATGAAACTGAACATTATCTCAATCTTTTGTAACCAATCCTCCGCCTCAAGTGGATCTGCTTGGCGATAAAATAGGGGCAGCTTCAACTTCTGTAATTCCAGAACATAGTCTATGGGCTGATCTACTGGAGGATTTTCTATGGGTGCACCACCCGAAGCTACACCATGGGCATCCATCAAACCATCGTGGGGGTGAACACTACAAAACAAAGAAATAAATAACATAATCAAAACATGGTCATTGCCATTTCAAATACAAAAATAACACTTTTCACAACTATTTTTAGAAAGAAGGAAAACCCAAACGATTCACTAGAGGGAAAATAGTGATGATGGGTGACTCGACCATATCGTTGGCAGCCATATGCCAGTCACACCATCTTCACTGAGATCATTTGAGGGCAATGTCCCCAGCTCCACATGTCTTGCCATACCATGAAAGCACACGGAGGTCACCTTCCTGACTCTCATTGCATTTTCCAATACCAAAGAAACCATAAAAATCAAAATACATCGACAACCCAAACATCCCATGGTAACCCGAGGTTTGGAACGAGCAAGGGTTCCTGACGTCATTCTCATCCGTATGCATTGAGTCCCGAAAATTATACTCTTTCTACCTTGACAACCCCAAATAACAATGGGCGCTCTGAAAAACAAGTTCCGCTCAAGAGCCAACCTCCTATGGTACCATTTTGTCACGAATCTACCTGGGACGACCCTGAACCGGTCACCCGAGTTGGCCCGCGACATGGCCAGAGAGGTGTTACCGGTCCTCCCGGGCTGGCGATAAGTACGAGGGAATCAAAGAGAGAAAGAGGGAACGATTTATCCCAATGAAAATAAATAAAGTAGAGAAAATAATATAAAACAACACAAAGTAAAAAATCAACATGAAAAGAAAGAACGACCAACCACAACAACTAACCTGACCACGACCAAAAATCATCATGGCTCTGAGAGTCTCTCACCAGTCCACATCCAAATCTCGCTCACAACGAGAGAGATCATGTAAAACTGAAATATAAACTAAAAACAAGAAAAAACTATATTCATGAGTATTAAAACTCAGTAGGTAGGCCCGAATAATTCTATTCCCAATGCACATAACATTAAATAAATAATTCATTAATTTCAAGTTTGAGCTACATTATACAAAATATTGGTTTTTACAGAAACATTCATTTCTAAAACAAGTATTAGACCATTTCCCTTTATAATTAAACAAAACAATTTTTAATGTTTTAAGGGAACATGTGCATTGCATTCTAACACATTTTTGTGAAAAATTAAAAAACCAAACATTAGTTATTATCCAAAATGGAAAACTACACAAAACACACAACACACACAAAGGGAAATGGAAAAAGTGTCACACAGGGGCCAGAAACTGAACTAGACCTCTCAATCGTCCTCCACATGTAAACAAACAATAAAGAAAACATTGGTTGAACCTAGGACGTCTTGAACAATCCAGAACGTACTATACATGTGACTCATCCTGAAAGCATGCTCTAACTCAATGACGTCATAATGCCCTAATGCCTGGCAGAGCCCTACATGGCCTAACCAAGGGGCCCAATCCCCATAGTAGCAATAACTCAGTATTCCCCTCCTATGGGGACACTAGCGAGTGTGTAATATAAACTAGTGTAGTGATCGTTTTCAGAAGATTCACTCACTATTCCAGGATCCCGTGTCAACACATACAATAAAAAGGGGTGCATCCACAATGTAAATCAATCAGTCATGATGCACAACAATCACACACAACTAACACAATCAAAGAACACCAAATATCACCCCTTCTTAACCCCAAAGTGAGCATTTCCAAAATAATTTATTTTATTAATGTGCCAAATGGGCCTACACAAACCCTAAAGAAAAACCTCATTTCTCAAAAAAAAACCCAAAACACTTGTTCAGAAGAAATCATTAATCTGTAAAACCAGAACTACATTTGAAATTCCATGAATTATGTTTAAAGTAAAAACTGGAATTATTTCACTACTGGGTTTCTGTTCTTCAAGAAATTTTATGCGTGTCGTGTATAAAATAAATAGCTCTTTTTTACACCAAATAACCATTTAAAAATTAATTATCTTATATTATTTTCAATTAATTAAAATTAATAAAACGTCAAGGAATTAATAAATTATAAATCTAAAGGTGAGTGAAGTGGGTGACCTACCTCGACTCGCAGCTCAAACAGAGTGACGCAACACACCTCACACAAATGTACAAGTACGAGCAAGCCGATGACCAGGGTGTCGTAATGTCACCTATCCAACACATTGCAATAAACACACCAAAACAAAAAACTTATAACCACTGACTTAAGATAATTAAAACGAGCAAGAAACGTGAAAGAACCACATCAACACATTTTCAAATCACAACCTGCACCACTGTCACTATTTTAAAATCCACTTTAAAAAAAATTATTAAACAAATTTAATGAGACAGCATTACACACCCAAAATCGTTTCAAAACCTCTTTTTATAATCAAACACGCACTCGCAACACACCATATCAGAATGTGCACCACTTGCAGAGTTAAAATTACAAATTGATGAATTTAATAAAAGTTATTAAACAACATGAAACTATCCATCATAAAAAAAACCTTAATTCACATGAGCGGGCTACAAAAATAAAACTAAGTGAAAACTATGCTCCTTCAAAACTAAACATTACACCACACAAATAAATCACAAAGTATGTCAATCTATAATTTAAGTGAAACAATTAACCAAATAAAAATTATCTTCAATATAACATAATTCATTTTAATAATGATATTCTCAAAATTATAAAATAATAAATTAATATAAACAACACTCCGAAAATAGGTGAAAAACTTCGAGCATGCCTCAAATGCACATGCGGGAATCTGAATCGTACCCAATGAACCAAAATTTTTAACTACATTAAATAAATTGCATACAAAAATTAAACATTAACCATGGAATAAACATACACTAAAGGAGGAGTAAAACAATTTAACTAAGGGGGGAGTAGAGGTTTTCTGGATACGGTGATGAAGGGCGGCTGGGGAAGGAATATAGTCTCTGGTATGGGGTCTTGTGGCACTGCGGGCTTCCTGCTCACGACAGGCAAGGAAAAAGGAAGTGTCAGTCATGGCCGGTGTGTGCACTGCAAGGAGTCGACAGGAAGCACATTGTAGGGAGATGGTGATGCAATGACCAAGGAAGATGGGCCAGTAAGGAAGGAGAGAAAAAGAGTGGGGGTGTTGTGGCTAGCGTTGTGCTGGGCAGAGGGTGATGGCTGGACAGGAGTGGTGTTGGGCCGGATGGGAGTGAAAAAGAGGCGCGGACAGAGGGGGTGCTGCATGGAGGGGAGACCGGGTGCTACACGGGAGAAAAATGGGGCACCGACGGTGAAGAAGGTGGGGTGTCACGAGGGATGTCGGTTGGTTGTGCACAGCAACATGATGAGGCAAGGGCGTGCAGCGCAGGCCGAGCAGGGCAGGAGGCAGAGGCCGTAGGGGAGTTGGGGGTGGGTGTTAGCCGGATCCCGCCGGACAGGGAGGTGTTTTTGCAGGGCCAGGGAGGCCAGTCGGCTGGTGGTGCAGTCGGCATGGAGGCTGGGATGAAGCATGCAAGCGGTGTGCGGGACGCGGAGAGGAAGGAGGTTGAGGGTGGCGTTGTGCAGGGCTAGCGGGGTAGGAACAAAGGAGCAGCAAGGGGGTGGTGCGCAGCAAGGGTTGAAGATAGGGGTGTGGCGGCACAAGAAAATTAGGGTAACAAGGGGTTTTGTAATGGGCATATAGGGGAGCAGAGGAGTAGGGTGGTGGGAGAATAAAAGAAAGAAAAAAAATAAGGAAAAAAATTACACAATTAAAAATAACACATCATTAATATATAATAGATATACATCCATAATAAACTCAAAATTTATAATTTTAATAATAATAAAAAATTAATAATAATATTAATAACGATAATAATTAGTATAAAACTTTATTAATTACAATAATAATAATTAAACATATACAAAAAACATTTGTCTCAAACTTTAATAATAATAATAATAATAATAATAATGAAACATTGATAATAATAAAAATAGCACACTCAGTATATATATATATACCCATATATATACATATTTTCCTGATGTCTCTTTTATTCACTATATTGTCGCTTAACCAACTTATTTAATTACTATCAATAGTGGGAGACTACTTAGTTTCCCCGCATGACTCAGTCGACAGTGCTCGGGCCGGGCAGTGGCCCATGCTCGCTCTAGCAGTGATTGCACGGGTATCGAAACTGTCTGCAAGACTTCCGCTAAGACGCACAGTGTTTTCACACAATCCTAAAAATGAAAAACCTTTCAAAACTTAATAAATTTGAACCGAGACACACCGGAACATCGACAAGACAGCCGACACCAAGAGAAAAAAAAGATAAAATTATTTAAAAAAATAGGGTGTGACATAATTGTTCTTCTAAATACATAATAAGATACCATCCTAAAATAACTATCCACATCCTATAGGTGTTATTTTTATTGCTAATCCCATCCAATAAGGCTTTAGGTAAAAACCAAAGACCCTATATAATGAATAGGTATGATACTTAAACATGTGTATTTGATTTATTTGTACCTCCATATAATTTGAAAAATAATCAAATATTAATATATAACAATAATAATAATTACTATATAATGATATGTTTTAATATTAATGGATTGATCCATATCCATCTCCACTTCCGTCAAATGAAAAATGAAACTGTCGATCATGTTTTTGGCGGCATACCGCCACACGAACAGATACAATTCATTTTCTATAACAACCTAACATGCATTGATATAATGATTGACTTAATATATATATAATATATTTATGAAATTACTATACATTTTGAATCATAAAATCACATATAACTTCTAAATTTATATTATGTGGGGGATATGATAATGTCACTCCTAAGTTCGATGTTATACCATCTCACGAAGTGATGCGATTTGGATTTCACTAAGGATTTACACGAAAAGTAGCCAGGTTAATGATAATGAATATATGTGATAGTTTTGATATAAAAATACTTATAGAAATATAATATTACATAAAACTTCTAACATTAAAATCAATTATAAAAAAATAATGCCTCTTCTGTGTACGTGTGAACTACCACCTCCACGTTGAGATGTTATATCATTGATAGATCTAAAACTCTCCTACATGTCCAAAATTGGTTGGTTAGAAGACATAAAGGGAACCCCTTAGTATTTAAGACATCTAAATAAATTTGGGGTTATGATATGTTGGGTGGGGAGACTATAAATCCTTGTATAACATACAATATAGTTAAGATAAATAAGTAACAATTTACATCAGAGTAATGAGGAGACTATGGAAGCCATATATCATACGACTAGAAAGTATTGTATAAACCTATAAAATAATAATAAATAATAATATAATGAGAATATAAGATTTATTGAAACTTAAAACTAAAAATAATAATAATAAAGAAGCAGCTGACCCAAAATAATTCCAAAAGATTACAGTACTGATCCCCAAGGTGGACCCTTCTCAATACTCCTACCCATACGACAAGCCACAAAATAATTAGCTACAAGGTCACTTTCCATTTTCAATACTATCATCCATGTAATCATCTCAAGAACCAAATAAATAATTTATTAGGGTACATGTAAAACTTTATAGGTTAACACCACCTTGTATAAACAAAAATTTTATTACAATAAGTTCATGTAATAAATCACTAAATAGTTTTATGAATTAACCAACTAAACTAATGTATCTATCAACCTGCATAAGAATCATTTTGTGATGTCTCAGAGGATGCAAAAAACCTTGAATCCTATATCATTCTACCTAGGAATAGTAATAAAACTGGGATGATCTCTCCATATAATCTTTTTATCCTCTATGTATAGCCCAATATATAAGCATTTATTAATGTAACTCTTGGACAAGACCGCTATATAGTAATTTCAGCGTGTTTAACTAGGAATAGCCTGATATATAATCATTTCATAATATTATAAAATCCATATATCCAATAATTATAAAATTTATCACATGGCCAAGCCCACAATATAATAATTTTAGCATCACCTACAAGATCCCTATATATAAGAAATACAACATATACACAACAAGTCATATTAGTTAGGATATTATAATATCACATCATAAATCACAATGGTTAATTATGGAAATTAATATTTTTCATTCAATTACAATTTCATTTACCTATAAAATGATTAAGAATAATATCAAAAACCAAAAATCCATTACATAGAGATTATATATCAAGAAATCACCTAAGGTATAATTTTATAAAAAACACACATTAATCCATTAACCAAGTTCATATTACTCAAATGTTTTCTCATCATATTGTTAGGCGAATACTAGGTTGAATCAACAACTGAATCCAATGTATCCAACCAATATTAAAAATCATGATTTACAATTAATCAAGGAATAATATAAGTACAACGCAAGTTATATTTTCTGAATAAAAATATTTCATATAATTCACAATTAAATAGACTATAGGGTTAGGTTCAGACTCCAAAACATATAATTGTGACTAATTAAATGATTCCCACCACAAATTTCAATGAATATAAAGGTAAAAAAATCATGAAAAACATTGATCATCCCCGGTCAAGAACAAAATGCCAAAAAACAAATTTTCAGAAGATTTACACTATCATAATACAAAATGATTAAAGAGAAGAGAATCTTTAGAATAAAAATTCTCCATATATATGATGTGTAATCACGACAACCATAATGTAATAGGAGGCTACAAAATATACCGAAATTCATTTTATGGTCGAGTGGAAGAATGGATGTACCTAAACAATGAAATAATCATACTCATTTTTTGATTAATATTACTAGGGCTAAAATTTACATTGTGTGTAACCATTTAACATTGTGTATTTTCCAATTAATGACATAAATTATAAACGGTGTCCCCTCAATTTAATATTCAACATCAAATAATATTACATGTTGTGTAATTTGGATCATAACATGTATTCTTTTCACTTCATAAACCACATCACTGTCTAAAACTATTTAGATAATGTGTTTGGAAAATTTTATAGGCTTGGTAATACACGTACATGGTGTGTAATTTTTTTTCATATAGTATTCATCATAGTTTCAACAGAAGTATCAAATCAACTCCAAATCCTTCCAAACTCATTTGAAACGATCATAATCCCATTTAACATGTCTATAACCTAACTATATTAATTAAAATAAACATGCATCCCAAAAATTTTGACCATTTTCCCAAAAAGGATCTTTGTATGTGAAAAATACCCAACCACCATGGCTTATAAAAGGAAAACCCAATGAGAAATGATCAATGAAAAACACATAGATGGATATAACATGAAAAAAACCGATCATTCATGCTCCCAACCATATAAAATCTCATCCTTGAGCTACTCCAAGCATCACTGTGGGGATCTGATGAAAAATTATATCCAATATTCTTACATATCATATAACCTCCCCTATGTATCCTGATTAATACACCGATGATTCAACTGAACTTGAAAATAGGTATAGTCTTACCCTGAAGATACTTCTCACCATGGTCTATAATTAATATCAGATGCTTCTCTATGGATGAATTACAAAAATGCTTTACATCATTAATTTCTTCCACATGTTAAGGGTTGGGATAATATATCATAATTTGTGACAAATAAAACACATCACACATGGTACTATAGAACTATATATGTTCAAATAAGTATGATATTATACCGACCATGTCCACTATCTCAAACTTCATGAAAAACCTGGGTTTTAACTTTCTGAATTTTCTGATATGTAATTTATATAACCATGTAGAATGTGTAAGGAATATATTGTGAAAAACCTATATATTCAGAGGTTATCTCAAATGGTGATCATATAACATCTACTTTCTCTTCATGATCACAAACTACCTCTTGATTAATTGAACCTGCTTAGATGTTTCATGTATGAAACTAGTCCCAAAATGAAATGACACTCCATTCTCCAAAAAACATAGAAGAACAACATGTAATACTAAAAAAGTCCATAAAATTATCCTTCATGATTGATTCCTATAGTACATTATTATATAAAAACTCAATGAGTTCTGCATTCCGCTCCCATGAACTATTGAATTCCTAAACACAGGATCATAACATATACTCTAGAACCTAAAACGTCCTCTTAGATTGATAGCTAGCCAGAGGATTATTGGATTTTGTCAAATGAACTTACAATTCTAGAGAATAATGAAGACCCTTCATGAACTGTGTCATGAAATGAGGATCTTTATCAATAATTATTATATTTCAAAGACCGTGAAAACAAACTATCTCACACACGTATAGAAAAAAATGGTCATAAAAATTGATGGTCTCTCTAATATTTAATAATAATGATAACTTATTGTGGTGATCCATGATCACCCAGACTGTACCCTCTTCATATTATTTCATTGGGAATCCAATCACAAAATTTAATGTGACATAATCCCATTTCCAATCAACAATTAAAAGGTTTACAACAGCTTATTTAGAATTTTATGCTTGGATTTCAAATATTGATTAATGAAAAATATCACCAAAATTTATTATACCTCCTTTTCAATTCCTAAACTCCAATACCATCTATAGAGACCATGGTACATCTATGTCAAAGAAAGATATACCCCCCATATATAAACACAAAACTCTCTCATTAGCTCCTCTCCCAAGCCTATTGGATCACATACCTGAAAATATGAATGATGGGGGTTTCTAAAGCCAAGTTACCATCCTGATGTTATATCCCCACCATATAAACAATCTATTAGAACTAATCACTATGAATTAGATAACTACTCTACCTTGATCTTTTCCAAAGGTATGAGTATAATAGATTTTGAAGTTAGAGCTAATCATCCATAAGTCTCCCAAACATATTGATTCTTGTATTTAATGTGTACAATCATCCATCCCTCATTGAAAAACTCCCAAATATCCTATATTTGTTTCGTTGAGATCATCATGTTAGAAAAAATGTTTCCCTTTTCCAGTATATAAATACTCTCAAACTCCAAAATTAGCAAACACTCAACCCACCTCCATTATCGAAGGTTCATGTCCCCTGATATAATATGTACCTCAAGATATTGGGGTATGTCTACGCTAGAATCATATCTCCAATAAAATAAACATAAGTATCTCATGGAATATACCACCCCAACTAACTACATATCATTAGTTGGGTAATTCCTCTTAGGCAGTCTCAGCTTCCTCTAGCCATAAGCATCCACTCGATCATCCTACATCATAATATTTGTTAGTCTAACATTAGATTCATCATAGTACATAGTATAATATTTGCTTATAATAAGTAACATGGAGATAGTGTCTGAGGCCAGCCTTCTATCAAGAACCTAAAAATATCTATCACAAGAATTAGACATAATAAAAATCACTCCCTTCTTGGTCAGACCAGAAATCATTACTTCTATTGGGAGTTTCCTAGATAAAACTCATATATTAACCTGCCTAACCCATAATTCTAATAATATCGAATACATTCATGGGAATATCTCTAGATTCAATGGACGAAAATTTATCAAAGTCAAATAAAACTCCTACCTCTGTGATTATATGTCTCATTAAGTGCACATTATCAATCTAGAATCTACATTTGGATAGCGTGGCATAAATTTGATACTCTCTCAATGTACAAAAAATGATGTTAATATGTTTGGAATGATCATATATAGATTTTAAGTAATTAATATTTCATTGAAAAAACCACAAAAAATTTAGCTAAAATTTATTAAATATTCCATTAATCAATGCGATGAATACCAAATGAATTTTTTTTCAGCCCAAATTGAATCACAACAAATTAATACAGGTCATATATGATTTTAAATGTAGTTGATGTATTGTCTAATGGTATCACCAGCAACAAGTGGTATCATAATTTCAAATTGATTTTAGAGAAGATCTTAGAACCTCTCAGTTTATGGAAGATATCATAGATCCACAGATGAGGAAAATGGTATTTGACCATAATCTAGTTCCATCTCTAATAACCCACACACAAAAATATGGTGGTATCATTATCTATAGAGAAAATAATCAGAGAACCCAACTGAGACATAATATGAAATATAAAAAATTTAGCTTTCTGATATTCCAAATAAACATCAAACTACTGATGATCTACTGTTGTAGTTATATAAGGTGCGATAAACATGGCTATTCCCTTGGCACTAACTGGATTATAAACTCAAACTACCACTCTGGAGGTATTCCACTGAACTCTTGTAAAAATAAATCCTACAAATTTTATACTAAAAGAAAAATATAATACTTCTTCATTCCAACATCATATGAAAAAAATTCTATATAAGTTGTAATATAATCTAATCTACTTTGAATTGGTCTTGTAAGATCTGCCTTATGATCCCACTAATCTTGGTGAGAATAGATGTCTCCTTTTGGATTTGGAAAGGTATATATCCTTTGGTAAAATTCTATATGAGCATATTATAAGACTAAACAATCGATTCCAAAAAATTCAATATAAAACTATCATTTCTAGACTAAACATATTCCACAAGAAATTATAACTATCAATCTCTAGTGAACATGACTTGTGACATTTTATATTCTCTGATTTCACTTCAAATAATGTATTGAAAATAAAATAACCTTAATATATACCAAAAACCTACACAAAAAAGAGTAAATTAGGGAAGATAAAATATTATGTGATTATCATGTATCATATAAAATGAAAGAAAGGGTAGATGATACAAGAATCATACTTAAGATGGTAGTAGGCCTGCCATCCATAATATATAGAGTTGTTTACATAATATGTAGATGAAAATCCCTTATTCTATGGGATCTATCCAAACTCCTCTGAGTTATTTCCTCTACCCGGTACTTCTAATCCTATAATGTTATACTACATCCCCTTCCATATCGAGATAACCATGTGGAACACCAACTACCTATCTTTTGGGGATTAGATGAGTCCTTCCCATAATTTGGTACCAATATGGTTTCCTTTCCACTTTTATACTATTATAAGTTCCAACAAAACATCTTAATATTGATAAAACTTGTGATATCATAGCACTCCAAAGAGGGGTATAGACATTGAGGACCCTTGTCGCCCAGCATTCCACACTAATTTCACTACAATGAAATATGATTCAATGATGGAAACCCACATCCCTAACTAATCCAGCCACAATTTCCTTTTAGAAAAATATCACAATGATTCATCTTACCACAAAATAATCACTTCTTGATCACACTACTGAAATAGAATAGCCTCTACTCAGGGACTTTCTAAAATTTCGTTCCATGATGAGTGCTGAATTCATCCCTTATGAAGATCTAATAAGAAGACAAAATTTCACATATGGCATGATATCATAGTGAAGACCATCAAAAAATACATATCCCATAAGATATCATAAGGAAATAAATATGGTGCAATGTGTCGTTCCATAGAGAAATATTCAGTGTGGTCTATCTAGGACATGCCCCCATGTCAGATGCATGAACTTATGATCCCTCTCATCCATGAACATCTCTAAATAGAAGTGGATAAAAATATTTTCCCCAAATAATAGCAAACATAACTCATCCTACTTTCGATTTTACTCTAGAATATCTAACAAATTCTAGGTAGGCCCACATATTATATACACAGTGATCATCACCTCTCTATATGTGGGTGTCTCAATATTCTTAATGATCAACTGGACTGACTCGATCCAACAATCGACTTCTCGATGGCCGGCCTTGTAATTATCTATATGGTAGTATACTTTATCCAAATCCTTAATTTCTTATATTATCATAGATAAAATATTTTAATCCCAAAGAACTAATCATTTTAGAAATTTTTAAATCCAGATTTCACACGTAAGCATTAAATTACTTGTTGAAATGAAAAACAACATACTTACTCCTTTGAAAAAACTATTATTCTCTTTTATTATCCATACATGTCAGTCATAATATACATATTCAAATCATGGGAAGAAAAAAAACATATTAAAGGTGTGTTCTTAAATGCTCAGTATGTGTTAAAAATACATCAAAAGATAACGTAAATAAATAAAAACAATAAGGAAAGGTGAGTAACTAAAAAAACATTCCATTGAAACATAATCTTGAGAATAATATCGAAGAGATATAACTTATAAAAATAACAACATATAAATAGCCATATGAGAAATATATAAAATCTGGGATATTCTACTTGTCATATTATCACATAGAAAATCAATAAATAAAATCATAATGTGGGAATGAATAATTGTTGACATCATAAATATACTGTCAAGGCTTCTTCCAAGAATCCATTTATAAACAGGTTAGATGATAGACAATGCCCAAAATATTTTGTCTCATTAGACCCACCGATTAATTGAGGGGATATAGTAGGACCCACCTGACACATACTATGTCCAATTCTTTCGTCATATGAAAAATGTGAAACAAAACAAACATTAATATTCATAATAAAACTAGCATAAAAAATGATAATAAATTATCCATAGTGCATGAATGGTATCAAAATAGCACATCCACCATCAAACATATCATAAAATTCTTAAATAATATATTTTAGACGGTATCTTTATAGACCGTCATCAATTAAGCATAAAATCAATCAGTGGATGTTGACATTGAGGAATGTTGTCTATTGATATCAATAAAACATCGTAAGAGAAATACCCATTTTAATATTGAAATTATTTTTTAATGGGCGTGAAATTTTACAATAAGAAATTTTTTGTGATGATAGTATTTTAATATTATAATGGAATTTTTTCTCATTCGTTATAATTGTTTTTAAAAATACCTTCCTTCCGTATTTTTTCAAAAAGGTCACAAATTACCTCATTTGGAAAAAATCAAAAAATTTATTTCAAAACATTTAATAAAAATTAAAACATTGGTAAAAATGACATTAAACAGTTTTATAAGAATAGAAACACTATTTTGAAATACATTTTTATGAAACAACGAAATGGATGAAAATATATCCGAGTGAACACTTACGTATGAACCATCCCAGAAAATAATAAGAATATGAAATTAATCCATACATATTACTTTAGATTAGTTAGAGGTGGGTTAACCTACATTAAATGTGTTGAATAATGTTATTAAATTATAAAAAATATATATACATTTTTATAATATCATATATGATCATTTTATATCTTTTTGTTAATAATTTTTCATTTCTACCATTGCTTTTTGTGTTAACTTCTTCATGTTTTATGTTTGTTTTGTCATGTAAGTCATGTTTATTCTTCATAGGATATATTTTCTTTATATATAGAATGATATTAAGTTCATAAATATTCAAATAACCCATTATATATATTTTTTATAATCATTATTGAATGGTTAACATGTAGAATGAATCTCATCTCTTCCTGGAGACGATAGGTCATACATACGCACATGAAATGTTATCATTCCCTTAATAGTAAACTCGTATGTAATTGGATTATATAATAATATAAAATAATAATTATCATGTTATATTTATTATTTAAATACATTATACTCATTATTATAACAATAAACATATTGTAATGATGAATAACATATTACACCATATCATGGAGATGGTATGTCATACGTGTGAACACATGTGGATACTATTGTTTATATAATGGATAAAAAGAAGAATATGGTTGTACCATAACAATAATAACATCTAAAAATACATATTATAATTTCTTAATTATTTTATAATGGAAACTATGCATGGAGAGCATGTATAAGATGAAGTAATTTTGATGGATTCGGTAAAGACAATTAATTTTTCTTTAGATAACGTCATTTTTATCTATTATTATGGACAACATGGATGGTATTTTGAGAATAAATGTTCCTCTAGGATGTTGATAGGAAAATTTAAAATTCTAAACGGGAAGGGTTTGGTTGATTAAGAAGGCACAAAGTGGTGTGGGGAAGTGACGAAAGACATGCCTTTTTATAAGATAGGGGTGGGTCACTCTTAGAGTCCTTTAAAATGTTAAATTGATATAAATTGATTTTTGATTTCAAATATCACAAAACTGAGTTTTTTCAATGATAAGATAGAAACGGGTATAAATCCTCTTATTCATTGATTTGAAGACATGTCTATGTCGAATTATTACAATTATCCTTTTTCTTTAACCCCTAGTTAAACACATTAACTCTTCACGTGACAACTTGTCTTTTACTATTTAAGAGTTGATATTGTCATTATAAAAAAATAAAGAAAAAAAGGATCATTGGTGACATATTTAACTATATTATAGTTATTTAGGTAAATGTTATATTTTTATGAATTTTATTTCATTTAATAAAATATTATTCATTTTGAAGTATGATTTTTGTAAATTTTGATACTATTCATTATTTGTCCTTTTAAAATTATCATAACAACAAGAAATTTTAGAAAAAAATATTATAATATATAAATAAAATATTTATGTTTTCTATAAAATTATATTATTTCATTAATAAGGTCAAATTATATGTATTTTAATATTTTAAATATCATTTATTTGATATTTCAATTTATTAATCAAATAGTGAGTCATAATTATGAAAGACATTATTTAAATTATTTATTCTCAAAAAATTAAAAATAAATTATAATGTTGAATATATATTTATTATATTTAAAATGATTATTTATAGGTTAATATATCATCTTTGTAATAATTAATTATAAATATAATAATTATTAAAAATATGAGCATGTTATTTTTAACTTATCTTTAAATAAAATATAACAAATGTCAAATTCTCAAACAAATGGCTTAAAAGGGGTTATAATTTCGGGAAAATGATCCTTTAGGTCTACAAAACTCGTCTAATTAAATTATGACAAGTTTTAGGGTAATTTTATAATATTATTATTACCCATAATTATCTAGTTTACCCTAACTTTTGTAATTAAAATATTACTAAATATTACTATTCATATCCCCCAAAATAGAAGAATCAAATTTATATAAATTTGACTAAATAATTTCAAATATTCAATTAATTTTTAAAAACGTGACACACATAAATGTAAAAATTATTTTAGAATTAATCCAATTGGAGGGGTGACAAAAAAGTTTATTAAATTTAATCATGCAAAAGATTGATTCATTTATATATATAAATTCAATGTAAAATTGATGCCAATAAACTAAATAATATTAAATGACAAAAACTAATATATTTATACATCAAAACCATTCAATATTATAATTTAACACTATAAATTATTTTGAAAAAAAATGTTTCTTTCAATTATTTTATTCACTGCTCATCAAAACATGAAACATATGATAAATATCCCAAAAATTAAATTACAATATTTTTTTTTCTGAACTAGAATAATAATTTTTTTAAAATATAATATATGATATTTTAAAAAATTTGGTATCATATTTATTCATCCATATAAGGAAGGAAAGTAGTGTTTATAAAAAAATTTGGATTTTATGTGTAATATTGGGTTTTTTGTATATTAATCCTATCAAATATATTAGATGAATGTGAAAATATTTTTGGATATTTAAAATATTAAATAACTATATAAATTCTCTATAATTTCTATAATTTAATTGACAATGAAAATCATGACTAAATTGTGTTTTGTTTAATCCTTGTGTTGTGTGCATTTTAATATTTCATAAAAATTAAATTTATTCATAAATGAACATATGGTAAATTAATAGGGTTATACATTATTCTATCCTACAAATATTATTTTATTGAATATTTTTCTTTCCTTATTTCTAAAAATGAAGTGATAGTTATATTTCATAGAATCATCTGGTTCCCATGTTTCTTCCTTCATTTTGTGATTTATCTCGAGTATATTTTCCAATAGAGTTATAAATTTAATTAATAAATCTTTTCTAGTGTCAGTTATCTTGATAGTATATTCAAAATAATAAATATTAGTCTCTAATTCTATATCATCATTGTTTAGTACATTCGTTGGGTTTGACATGTATTTTTTTAACACTGATACATTGAATACATAACTATCATTGGAGACACTTGGCAGAATTTCAAAATGGTAAGCCACAATTAAAATAAATTATATAATTTTAAAAGAAACTATGTACCAAGGATTTAATTTTCCATTCTTACCAAATAATATAACACCCTTCCATGGAGATACATTCATGAAAACATCATATACTAATTAAAAATTCAAATCCTTTATTTTTTAATTGACATATATATTTTTCCTACATTGATCATATTTGAAATAGGTTTGTACATTATTCACCTTTTCCATGGTTCACTAAACAACTATTGGTACAACATGTTTTCATTCACTAACATCATCCCTACCGGTGGGAGCAAAACATGAATTTCCATATAATTCTCCATACAACACCATTTGGATATTTGAATATAAACTATTTTTTTAGGAAAAATATACCAAAAGGTATGTAATGATCCCACATACCATGAACTTTTATTGATCATGTCCTAAAAATGATGTCAATTGATTTACATATTATTTTAGGCTATCAATTAGTTTTAGGATATTAGGCAATTCTCTAATGAATCTCAATATCTAGGGCCCTCTGAAGACCATTATATAATTTGGATGTAAAATTGGAGTAATTATTAGATAAAATAGATAGAGGTACAACATTGAGTCATATAACCTCATTAATCTAGAGTATTGAATGTTACTAAAGAAGTATTTCTTTTTTTAGAAAGGAAATGTGCAGATTTGGTTAGGAAATCAAAGATGCCCCAAATTGCATTATTTTTCATAGGATTATTTAGTGGTCTCCTAAAAATTTCTATTTTAATTTCATTCCTGTAACAGCCCGAGATTTTATGAAAACTATTCTTTTTAATTTTATTAATGTCTTGTGTTGTACGCTACACCAAAAGGAGTTTGCACAACACGCATCCTTGACTTGCCTTGCATTACACGCAATCGCAACCTTCCTCGATAGCATGTGTGGTACGTAATACTGAGTTTCACGAAACAATGATATGCTATTAAAATATTATTAAAACTAGCCGTTATGAATAGTAATAACCACTTTTTAAATTTTAGAAATTTTAACTCTCAAAATGGACTTCATTTTTGGATTCGGAGTATCGAATTTAGCCTAAGGTGAAATTTTGGTACTTTTCGGATAACTTTCATATTCTGATGAATAGTGAAAATTACTAAATTATAATTAAAAACAACTTTTTTAATCGAAATAATTAATAGTGATAAATCATTAATTTCAGTGGTTTTAAAGTATATTTAGAATATATTTTTACAATTTAATACAATGTTGGTCATTGGATGTAATTTCACATTTAAACTAGACATAAACAAGTGTCAATCTTTTGATAGATATTGATTCTTAAAAACATGCTATTTGTTTTAACCGCGGGATTTAATTATAAAATTAATTAATGCAACATCTATGTTATGAATATGGTAAAATAGACTTCATTTTTGAATTCGGAATATGAAATATAGCTTAGGATGAAATTTTGGCATTGTTCTGAAAAACATCAATTTTTGATGAATAGTGAAACTACTAAGTGGTAGGTTAAAAACTGAATTTTGCATAAAACTTAATTTTACCACTTCTGTGAATGGAATTTCGAAAATCCGAGAGACACGGTTAATATCAAGGACTAAAATGTGGTTCAATGAGATGAAAATAATTTTTTGGTGAATAGTAACTTTTTACTTTTTTTTCCGCGGTTAATAGTAAATAGGGTAACTAAGGGTAAATATGATATTACTATTACCCTAACACATGTCCTAATTCTATTGGACAAGTTTAATTCGACCAAAAACAAACTTAGGAATAAAATATGACCATTTAGGCCCACTTGGATTAGAGTAGGACATTTATTATTAATTTATTTAAAGAAGGGTTAAAATAGTTAAAATCAAAGTTTAATAAGTAAATAATTTTTAATATGGGGTTATACATAATATAAATTCGATTGTAAATATTCATTAGAAAGCTACAAAGATTTAATATATGATGGTATTTTATTTGTAATTTTTAGACATCAAATAAATTAATTTATTTATGACACAAAGATGATGGAGTAATTATCTTGTTAATGAAATATTGACATAATTGATGTTATAAACACAAAAATAAATGTAATTTGAGACTTTTTATGAATTAAACTAATTTTCTAGGTTACTATGATATATTAGTGTTGATTTAACCAACTTGGTTAGAACATATAATTTTTTTATGACTTTCACAAAAATCATGTATCAAATAGTGTCAAAATTGACACAAAATAGTTTTTAAATCAAATATTATATTATTAATTGTTATTTTATTCCTAAAAATCTAAGGATCGGCCAAATGACTTAGATAAGGATATATGTATTAAATATATACAATTTGGGGTTCGTTTGGCATGTTATAGTAAGTGTATTTACCATATAGTGAAAGAAAACAAAAAGACACGGTAAAAGTTAAATTATTTAACTTAGAGTTAAATCTAATTGATAAGGTTAAAATAATACCCTAAACTTGTCTAAATCTTATTGGTTGATAGTATGTCGACCCATCCCCACTTTAGCTTCGAAATAAGACCCTTTGAACCATTATAAACTGATTTTGACTTTAATATAAAATAATATTTTGAGATATTCCTAAGGTGCCCCTCTCCTCCCTTATAAAAGGACACCTCCTCCCCCTTCTTCCTCACACCAATTTGAGCACTCAATCTCGGACAACCCCTGCAAAAATCTCTTCTCCACTTCCCTAGCAACATCCTAGAGGTTCTGGTCTTCCTCAAAGACCAATTCTAGTGCCCTAAGAGGAGGTCTCAAAGAGGCGCTTCAAAGAAGAGGCAATTACCGTTACCAATTCTTTTATCTTTATTTCTTCTTCCACTTCTTCTTAGGTTGTTTCATTATGAAGTAATAACATCAGTATCACTCATATACTGATATGTTATTATAAGTATGAAACAACCCTATTTCACTATCTATCCATCCTACAGAAAAAGAAATCACCGCGCGTGCGTACGTACGGAATACCGTCTCCACGCCGTGGTGTAATCTATTTTCCACCACCACCTTACATGGATGGGTATAATGGTGTAAAGAATAAATATACATAGTTATTACAACATCATATTGATTATGATATATTGTATAATCCACTTCAATTCAGTTCAATATTTATGGAAATGATATCATCGCTCGTGCATACGTACGGACTACCGTCTCCACGACGCGATGAGATTCATTCTCCATGTTAACCATTTAAGAATGATTATAATGTATATATAAGAAATAATAATGAAATATATGACATTATAAAGCTACTGGATTTATGTATATATACATATGCATGTCATCTACTTACTTCCATTTCAAGACAATAAGGAAAGTAAAACAGCGTTCATGCGTACGTACGGACTACCGTCTCCATGAACGGTGTTTTTCATTTTATTTATCTATCTATTATATATATATATATACTGAATATATATGATATATAAATCATATTTTATATTCTGGAAGTAAGTAAATCATGATATAAGTAATAATGATGTCAAGAACAACAAGTCAAAACACCTAAGATAAATGAAACGATTTTACCCAAAACGCTTCTTTAACATGGAATTTACAAAAGAACGGGTAATATAATGTTATAAGTGAACCATATATGATATCATAACAATGAATATGATTCTGGAATAAGTCAATAACATGATTTAAATCATTATACAGGAGGTTTGGACACTTACAAAGCAAGTCGGACCTAAGGTAAGGGAAATATCACAATCTCACTTTTATCCGAGATTGTTTTTACATTGGTAATTACTGGGGTGTATTTTATCATCCACATCCATGTTACTTCAATATGTAATATTATTTCCATCCTTCTACAATAGTTTATATCCAATTTTACCCTTCGGTAAGTTTTTAGTAAAAGATATTAAAGGAATCTTTTGTCGTTTTTCATACGAGGTACTTTTTGACTTTTCCGACAAAAGTACGAAGAATGTTTTTTTTAACTTATACGGCACGAACGGATTTCTACTGTTTTATAAAGACTTATTTTCATGAAGCTTCCTCTAAAAGATTTCATGACTATTTTCAATAAAATCTCTTTCTTTTAAAATTGCATGATGTTTTGTGAAAAGAAATTGATTTTGAAGAAGAAAGGATATTTTCCTCAAGAATTCAATTCAAGAGTTTTATCAAAATTATTTTCCATCTAAGATAATAAAGGGTTCTGTTTCTATCCATATTTTTACATTGATTTGACTATGTTGTGATGGAATTATTTTTATGAATTCCTTTATCTTATATGAATTGATTTATGATGTCATGATGTTTCAAGAATCCCATTTTTGTTACATGTGTTATGCGATTATGTATGTTTTATGATTATGTGGCACGCATAAGAAAGGATTCATTATAAGATGGGTGGGACCTATATCTCCCTCCAATGCATTGGGTAAAGACTTTATATCTCATGAGATAGACATGGCTGGAACGGAATGTTATTTCGGTTCAGTGATACAGGACTGAAACGAGGAGTGAACTCGGTTCAGAAAGGGACTTTGTCCACTAAGATAGTCTTGGCAATGAGTCATGACTAACAAGAAATGATTTTCCATGATTATGTGTGCATTCCACAAAGTTTCAAGTTTTATGTTATGATTATGGGGATCTCATTTTCACTTCTATGATTTATCCCATGTTATGATATTATGAGTTCTTTTGCAGGTTAAGATTTCCAAAAGCTATGTTCTTATGTATATGATGTGATTGATATTTCTTTTGTTTACCCTTACTGAGCATTTGAGCTCACCCTTTTATGTTTTCTTTTCCCCAGGATATAAAGAAAGGTTTTTAGGTAAAAACAAAAGGGAAGATCTTTATGGGAGATATTGAAGATCTTTCACCACGATTAGAAGATTACGTTCCGAGTTTCCAAAGACACTAAACTATTACGATCCATGTGTGTGTGTTTTTGTTATGTACTAAGTATTCCGCAAAAGTAATGTAATGTCCATGTACGTCAGGCTTCGGGTCTCTACATTTGGTATCAGAGGAAAGGTTTAGTCAACCTTTGGAAATTAGGATGTGAGAACGTTAGTGAGATCCCTAGAGATATTTCTAAGGTATGTCTAGGGATGTCCCTAAGGATAAGTATTCGTATAGGATATAGTTCTAGAACTACGGTAACGATCTTAGAATTTAACCTAAGATGTTAGATATTGAGGGTGCTCCCCCTTTACTATGTTGTCTTCCCTAGCATGATTTCGCCTCTCACAAAATTCTTTTTGTGTTTTAGTTAATGGAGGGAACCAGAAGGAATTCGGTTAACATTGAATCCAATAGACTAATTTGTGACTTTGAGCAACAAAATTGTGTGATGCCTAGAGATAAAGATATTGTGATTATGCCGAATCAGTCATCGCGATATATGATTAACAAGGTGAAATTTAGTGGTATGAATAATTCATCAAAGAAGAGGAAGATAAACTATTATGCATGTTCGCATGTTGAGGAGCATAAAGAAAGGAAGATTGAGATTTCTAAAGAAGGGAAGAAGAACCTTCAGGAATACCTCAAATGGAGGGACCGATGTTATCTGTGTGGAGAAAATGGTCATAGAGTGACAGATTGTTATGGAGTTCAATGTCTTATTTGTGGAGAACATGGGCATTACCCAACTCAATGCCCTGACCTAAAAAGATACTTCTAAATCAAGGAAGAACTTATTCCAGGACAGTCATTGAAGTGGATGCACTGATGTGTTTATGTATTGGTATTCAAGAATAATGTTGTTGAGGTACTTTTATGGTGTATTGGAATATTTATGTATTGCTCTAATGTGGTATTCGAAGTGATTGAGGTATTTTTTGAAAAAAAGATGATATGCGCATAATGAAGGGAAAATGAGAATATGAAATATTTGACAGTATTAATGAGCTCATGATTGATATAAGGACTAAGTGATATCATGGTTTGAGTATATAGAATTTTGAGGATTTTGGTATGTGGAAAGAGTTAACTTTTAATAGAATTCATGTTTTCAATAAGGTTCAATGGGTATTCAAGAGAGTACAAGATTAAGGCCTTTGAATGTTTGGAATGTGACCAACAAGATATATCTTATGATATATGGGGATCAACGATGGTATTAAATCTCTGGTAATCGTTTTCACTATGTTATGAGAATGGACTGCAGTATTATGGATAAGCCTAAAGATTGGAATGGATTATGTTGGACATAAGTTAGTATTGTTTAAGGATAGAAGTTTTTTCGATATTATTGATGGGAAGTTATAGTAATATAGTTTTATAAAAAGGACAACCTGCAAGACGGGCGACAGCCCATCGCTTCGGACAAGGCTGTAGGAATCGAACCCACAACCGAAGTGAGACTAGCCTTTATCGCCTACCACTGGCCTACAGGAAGTCCCTGTTTAGTAGAAACTAGTTTTATTATATTAAGTAGTATGATATATGAAGTATAAGTCCATTTTAGGAACCATATGTGATTAATCTCACTATAGATCGACTTATGTATATAATTTTTGCTAACCTTTTGATTGAGACAGATGGAATGACCCGTCATTCTATCACATGATCTGCTAACACTACACGAATAACAAATTCAACTTCATTTATTTAAGAGATGAAGTGGAAATTGTTAAAGGCACGAACAACAGTGAGATTGTACCAAAATAAAGTAAGTATTTATTCTAATTCAAATTTTCAACTTTAGGGAAATGATCTTGAAAACCAAAAATGTTGTCCTAGTGATCTTATACCTGATGAATCAGATGGTACCTTATATCATCACAAATCTATGGATTTGTGATTACTGGCTTTTCCATAGCCATGTTCTCTACCACTCTCCATCAGAACATGATGGTTAGATTTCTCTTCCACATCCATATTTTCACCTATGTGGAAACCCAGTGATTGGTTTATTTGGGTAACCGTTACGTTTCATACTTTTGTTTTTAAAGATTGGTTTTGGTATTCTTTTTTACGATGTGGGTTTCTATTAAAGAAACTTTCGAATAGTAAACTATTTATAACTCCGACGAATTTCGAGGGCGAAATTCATTTTAAGGGGGGTAGAATGTAACAGCCCGAGATTTTATGAAAACTATTCTTTTTAATTTTATTAATGTCTTGTGTTGTACGCTACACCAAAAGGAGCTTGCACAACACGCATCCTTGACTTGCCTTGCATTACACGCAATCGCAACCTTCTTCGATAGCATGTGTGGTACGTAATACTGAGTTTCACGAAACAATGATATGCTATTAAAATATTATTAAAACTAGCCGTTATGAATAGTAATAACCACTTTTTAAATTTTAGAAATTTTAACTCTCAAAATGGACTTCATTTTTGGATTCGGAGTAAAGAATTTAGCCTAAGGTGAAATTTTGGTACTTTTCGGATAACTTTCATATTCTGATGAATAGTGAAAATTACTAAATTATAATTAAAAACAACTTTTTTAATCGAAATAATTAATAGTGATAAATCATTAATTTGAGTGGTTATAAAGTATATTTAGAATATATTTTTACAATTTAATACAATGTTGGTCATTGGATGTAATTTCAAATTTAAACTAGACATAAACAAGTGTCAATCTTTTGATAGATATTGTTTCTTAAAAACATCCTATTTGTTTTAACCGCGGGATTTAATTATAAAATTAATTAATGCAACATCTATGTTATGAATATGGTAAAATAGACTTCATTTTTGAATTCGGAATATGAAATATAGCTTAGGATGAAATTTTGGCATTGTTCTGAAAAACATCAATTTTTGATGAATAGTGAAACTACTAAGTGGTAGGTTAAAAACTGAATTTTGCATAAAACTTAATTTTACCACTTCTGTGAATGGAATTTCGAAAATCCGAGAGACATGGTTAATATCAAGGACTAAAATGTGGTTCAATGAGATGAAAATAATTTTTTGGTGAATAGTAACTTTTTACTTTTTTTACCGCGGTTAATAGTAAATAGGGTAACTAAGGGTAAATATGATATTACTATTACCCTAACACATGTCCTAATTCTATTGGACAAGTGTAATTCGACCAAAAACAAACTTAGGAATAAAATATGACCATTTAGGCCCACTTGGATTAGATTAGGACATTTATTATTAATTTATTTAATGAAGGGTTAAAATAGTTAAAATCAAAGTTTAATAAGTAAATCATTTTTAATATGGGGTTATACATAAGATAAATTCGATTTTAAATATTCATTAGAAAGCTAAAACGATTTACTACATGATGGTAGTTTATTTGTAATTTTTAGACATAAAATAAATTAATTTATTTATGACACAAAGATGATGCAGTAATTATCTTGTTAATGAAATATTGACATAATTGATGTTATAAACACCAAAATAAGTGTAATTTGAGACTTTTTATGAATTAAACTAATTTTCTAGGTTACTATGATATATTAGTGTTGATTTAACCAACTTGGTTCGAACATATAATTTTGTTATGACTTTCACAAAAATCATGTATCAAATAGTGTCAAAATTGACACAAAATAGTTTTTTAATCAAATATTATATTATTAATTGTTATTTTATTCTTAAAAATATAAGGTTCGGCCAAATGACTTAGATAAGGATATATGTATTAATAATAAACAATTTGGGGTTCGTTTGGCATGTTATAGTAAGTGTATTTACCATATAGTGAAAGAAAACAAAAAGACACGGTAAAAGTTAAATTATTTAACTTAGAGTTAAATCTAATTGATAAGGTTAAAATAATACCCTAAACTTGTCTAAATCTTATTGGTTGATAGGATTTCTACCCATCCCCACTTTAGCTTCGAAATAAGACCCTTTGTAACCATTATAAACCGATTTTGACTTTAATATAAAATAATATTTTGAGATATTCCTAAGGTGCCCCTCTCCTCCCTTATAAAAGGACACCTCCTCCCCCTTCCTCCTCACACAAATTTGAGCACTCAAGCTCGGCCAACCCCTGAAAAAATCTCTTCTCCACTTCCCTAGCAACATCCTAGAGGTTCTGGTCTTCCTCAAAGACCAATTCTAGTGCCCTAAGAGGAGGTCTCAAAGAGGCGCTTCAAAGAAGAGGTAATTACCGTTACCAGTTCTTTTATCTTTATTTCTTCTTCCAATTCTTCTTAGGTTGTTTCATTATGAAGTAATAACATCAGTATCACTCATATACTGATATGTTATTATAAGTATGAAACAACCCTATTTCACTATCTATCCATCCTACGGAAAAAGAAATCACCGCGCGTGCGTACGTACGGAATACCGTCTCCACGCCGTGGTGTAATCTATTTTCCACCACCACCTTACATGGATGGGTATAATGGTGTAAGGAATAACTATACATAGTTATTACAACATCATATTGATTATGATATATTGTATAATCCACTTCAATTCAGTTCAATATTTATGGAAATGATATCATCGCTCGTGCGTACGTACGGACTACCGTCTCCACGACGCGATGAGATTCATTCTCCATGTTAACCATTTAAGAATGATTATAATGTATATATAAGAAATAATAATGAAATATATGACATTATAAAGCTACTGGATTTATGTATATATACATATGTATGTCATCTACTTACTTCCATTTCAAGACAATAAGGAAAGTAAAACAGCGTTCATGCGTACGTACGGACTACCGTCTCCATGAACGGTGTTTTTCATTTTATTTATCTATCTATTATATATATATATATACTGAATATATATGATATATAAATCATATTTTATATTCTGGAAGTAATTAAATCATGATATAAGTAATAATGATGTCAAGAACAACAAGTCAAAACACCTAAGATAAATGAAACGATTTTACCCAAAACGCTTCTTTAACATGGAATTTACAAAAGAACGGGTAATATAATGTTATAAGTGAACCATATATGATATCATAACAATGAATATGATTCTGGAATAAGTCAATAACATGATTTAAATCATTATACAGGAGTTTTGGACACTTACAAAGCAAGTCGGACCTAAGGTAAGGGAAATATCACAATCTCACTTTTATCCGAGATTGTATTTACTTTGGTAATTACTGGGGTGTATTTTATCATCCACATCCCTGTTCCTTCAATATGTAATATTATTTCCATCCTTCTACAATAGTTTATATCCAATTTTACCCTTTGGTAAGTTTTTAGTAAAATATATTAAAGGAATCTTTTGTCGTTTTTCATACGAGGTACTTTTTGACTTTTCCGACAAAAGTACGAAGAATGTTTTTTTTATCTTATATGGAACGAACGGATTTCTACTGTTTTATAAAGACTTATTTTCATGAAGCTTCCTCTAAAATATTTCATGACTATTTTCAATAAAATCTCTTTCTTTTAAAATTTCATGATGTTTTGTGAAAAGAAATTGATTTTGAAGAAGAAAGGATATTTTCCTCAAGAATTCAATTCAAGTGTTTTATCAAAATTATTTTCCATCTAAGATAATAAAGGGTTATGTTTCTATCCATATTTTTACATTGATTTGACTATGTTGTGATGGAATTATGTTTATGAATTCCTTTATCTTATATGAATTTATTTATGATGTCATGATGTTTCAAGAATCCCATTTTTGTTACATGTGTTATGCGATGATGTATGTTTTATGATTATGTGGCACACATAAGAAAGGATTCATTATAAGATGGGTGGGACCTATATCTCCCTCCAATGCAATGGGTAAAGAATTTATATCTCATGAGATAGACATGGTTGGAACGGATGGTTATTTCGGTTCAGTGATACAGGACTGAAACGTGGAGTGAACTCGGTTCAGAAAGAGACTTTGTCCACTAAGATAGTCTTGGAAATGAGTCATGACTAACAAGAAATTATTTTCCATGATTATGTGTGCATGCCACAAAGTTTCAAGTTTTATGTTATGATTATGGGGATCTCATTTTCACTTCTATGATTTATCCCATGTTATGATATTATGAGCTCTTTTGCAGGTTAAGATTTCCAAAAGCTATGTTCTTATGTATATGATGTGATTGATATTTCTTTTGTTTACACTTACTGAGCATTTGAGCTCACCCTTTTATGTTTTCTTTTCCCCAGGATATAAAGAAAGGTTTTTAGGTAAAAAAAAGGGAAGATCTTTATGGGAGATATTGAAGATCTTTCACCACGATTAGAAGATTACGTTCCGAGTTTCCAAAGACACTAAACTATTACGATCCTTGTGTGTGTGTTTTTGTTATGTACTAAGTATTCCGCAAAAGTAATGTAATGTCCATGTACGTCAGGCTTCGGGTCTCTACAATGCCATTTCCATAAAAGTATAGAAAGTGGTTGTAAGAATCCTTAGGATTCTTCCTCAGCGGTTACACATATTCCGAAACGAAACATCTGGATACATACTTAGTGATTTCACATAACATATTATCCCACAAAAAATGTGCATTCAAGTCCCTATTCATATTTGTGATACAAGGGTGTATATTTAAATATGATCTATGAGAATCATCCAACAATTCACTTTTTAGATCAGATATAGATTGAACACATAGCCTCATTCTAATGTTTATAACATTATCTTCATAGAAAAATTCTACTAATATTCCTTCATTCAATCATTTATTCTTCTTTTAAAATCCCTCGTCACCATATTGAAAATTATTTATGTTGTCAAATAAATGATGTTTTTCAATTATTTTAATGATGGTTGACGTCTCATATTCCTTTGAAATTTTCATATCCATCTTTACTAGTTTCATGAACATTGGATCCCTGTCAATCCTCATGTTTGGTAGAACTAAATGATCTTTCTTACTTAATGAATCTTCAATATTATTTTCCTTCCCTATGAGGTAGTGTATTGATAAATCCTAATCCTTTAGTAGCTCGATCTGTTTCCTCTATCTCATGTTGATATCCTTATGTTTTAATATATATTTGAGGATTTTTAGTATACCTATATATCTAACATCTTATACCATAGATATAATGTATACATATTATCAATGGGAATATTATAGTTTATTTCTCCAGATCATGGAATAGATGGTTTTGTTCATGAGTTTTTAATTTCCTTGATTCTGATGTGATTACATTATCATTTTTTATTAGGAGACAACAATGTCCCCACTTTGAGGAATCACTATATATGAAAAACCCATCACATCCATATGGAAGTGTCAAAATCCGTGCATTGTATAATAACACCTTTAGTTCATCAAAACAAAATTCAGTTTACTTTGACCAAATAACATATCCCACATTGTGTATAATGTATTAATAGGTTATCCAATTGGGAAGAATTCTGAACAAACTGCTGATAATAACATTCGAAACCAGTGAGACTACGTACCTCTAATAAGTTTGTTGATTTTGTCCATTAATAGAATGTATTTTTATTTTCAAAATTAGCTGATATTCCATACATGGATAAAATTTTTCCACGAAAAGGAACTTCATAAAGTTAGTAATTTCACTTACTAAATTTCACATATAACTCTACCATTTTAAGAGTATTAATAATAATATTAATGTTATCCGCATGTTTTGTATAGATTATATAATACACTAGTCTATCTTTAATGGATACCAATAAAAAATCATCAATATATTCAATGAATAATATATTCATTATGTCCATAAAAATATATTCTACATTATTCAATCCAAATGGAATTATAGTAAACTCATAATGTCACTCCCTTATCCGAAAACCAGTCTTCAGAATGTCTCCCTTATTAAGTTGTTGATAGTGATACACTTAAGGAAGACTGATCTTTTATAAATATTGGGCAATGTAAATGTGATCAAAAAATTCATCAATGATAGGTATAGAATACATGTTCTTTATTATAATTAAATTTTCCACTATAATCAATGCACAACCTCATTAATCCATTGTTTTTATTAATGAATAGAATATGGGCTCCGTATTCTAAAAAACTCATTTGAATAAATATTTAATTACTGAAATACTCTAATTGTTTCTTCAAATACACCCATTCAATAGTTTGCATTATATTGGGTCTCTATGATGTTGGCCTTGCATGAGGGATTAAATCAACATAAAATTCAACTTCACACTCAAGGGGATGTGTGGGTAATTCCTCAGGAAATACATCAATGTATTCCTATACAATATGTACGTCCTCAATTATAATTGTAATGACCCGTAAAATTCAAGTGAAATTTTTCCTTAATTTTCATTGGAATTTTACAAGAACGCGGTTTCAGACGACACTTGATTCCGAGGCCCGGAGTGCCCGGAATTTCTATCCGAAGTTTAGCTCGGGTACATTCAGTGAATGAATGAGAGGGAATTTCTATCTTTTGAACCGGTGCCCAGAATCAAATTCTAAGGGCACCGATGGAACCGCAACACCGGTATTTTCTTAGGATCTATTGTTCCGGAGTTGCATTATCACGGGTGTGGATGATAAAAATTGTGGAAGTTAATTTATTATTATTCAACAATTTTTATTTTCCTTTTGTGTTTTAAGGCTATGGGTGGATGTTGGGTAACTAACCAACCTCCCTTGGGAGGTTATGAGGGTGTTGGGGCCCACACGAACCCCACCCCTTCATATTCTTCAACTCTTCAACTCCCCATTAACCCCCCTTCATTTAATTTGACAACATGTGTAATTTAATGAGGTGCGTTAAGTGTGGTTAATTGAATTTCAAACTCTTGAAATTCAAAAGGGTAAGTTGTGTTAATAAATTAATACATGGGCTTATTTTATTAATGTTACAGTTTATGCCACGTTTAGTGGTTTTGGGAAGCGTGAAGATCTTCTTCATCTCCAACGAAGAAAATCTTCGACGAAGAACATGAAGAACACCTCGGACTCTGACGAAGAACACCGTTCTTCAACGAAGTACATCTCCGCCGAAGAACGCGGAGAACATCACCAACAACTTTTCCTCTTTAGACGCACCTCGACGACAATGGAATCGACGTTCGTTTTCTGCGATGCCCGACCTCCGTGATGCTCGTCTTCCGCGGCTCGTTGATGTGCACTGTTCTTAATACCGAGGTAGGGGATTGTATTTAATGTGATTACATCCTTGAATTTCTTCGTGAATTTTTAACCAACTGTTATCGATTAACGTGAGGGTGGGGGGGAGGGGGCCGGACCGCACAAACACGACTGACCAACCTCCATATTTTTCTTATTGGATTCTTTTGGATTGAAATGGAAGGGGCGCGGTGCCGTCGCACCGCACGGAATTATTACGGCTAGAAATATGCAGCGCCGACACGCCATGCCGCGAATTTATACAAGGACGTGACGCCATCGCACCGCGTCAGAGACATCCGAAAATACCGCGGCTGGTACCGGGGCCGCGACGGAGGGGCGCGAGGCCATCCCGCCGCGCCGGACGACAAGGGCCGCTGCCGGTTCCGGGCCGCGGTGGATCAGGGTGACCGGCGGCCGGTACCGGGCCACCGGCGTCGGAGCTGGAAGGGGACCGGCCATCGCCGGTCCCGTTGAGGAGGAACCGGCCGACCAGGTCGGGCCGAACGGTTAGGGAGAAGCCGGTGGAATTAAATCCCACGAACGGCCATCAATGCGGCCACAATTAAGGGGTCGCGGTTACAGTAAACCAAGGGGGCAGCCCCCCCCCCCCCCCCCCCCCCGCGCGAGCCAAAAACGGCTCGACCGTTTTGGTCGAGCAACCGACCTGTGCGCCCAGCGCGCGGGTCGCCGGGCCGGGCCGCGCCCATGTCGGGCCAGATCGCGCATGTCGGGCCGGGGCGACCAGGACCGAGGTCGGTTCGACCCAGTTCGGGCCGACCCAGGGGATATCGGGTTGGGTCGGTCCGGGCCCGACACCCCCGTTTTCAGACCATTTGGGTTCAATTCCCCAAAACTCGGGCTATAGACCTGCGATCGACACGAATTTATTGAAGACACAATCCTTGGAATGAGACAGTCGTTTCGGTATATCACACTCAAGGTTTCAGAATACTTTGGGTTCGGTCGGGTTGGTTCGTACATGAAACCAACCGGTCCCTCGGTGCGGAAACGCTCATATCTTAAGTTCTTGACGTCCAAATGACGTGCCGTCGACTTTGTTGGTTTCCTCTTAGTGAGACAGATCTTTTGGCTTACTCTGCCCGAGGTTTGGATGTAGGTGGAGTATAGTCGGGTTGGTTTTGCCTTAAAAACCAACCGGGCCCCTGGAACGAAAAAGCCAATAACTCTCAGACCGGGCGTCTGATTGACGCGCCGTCTGTGACGTTGAGTTCCTGTTGACGATATGGGACTTTCAGATACATCAAATCAAAACTATGTGTTCGTTGATGTATCAGCCTTTTGGCTCATGGAGCGGACCCTCCCGAACGAGCTTGCTGTGTGCGGGAACCCTAGAGCTGACTGTGACTGCTACTGTGACTGCGATGAAGACTGTGCAGAGATCCTCAGTGGATTCGACGACGACGACTACAAAAATCATCGATCCTGTGTGGATCAGTGCTACCGATCTTGTGTGGGTCTGATCTTGTGTGGGTCAGCCCTCCGCGGTTCTGTGTGAGCCAGCACCTACAGATCCTGTCTGGGTCTGATCCTGTGTCGGTCATTGCAGGGGTTAGTACCTATCGATCCTTTGTGGGTCTGACGACTTAGATGGACCAGTGATCATCTCTATCATCTTTCGAAGAAGTATACCTATGTGAGTTGAATCCTGATTTCATTCATGTTTGGATTGTGTTGTGTTATCCAATGTGGATTACGTTTTTCTTTCCTATGTGTAATACGTATACATTCATGTGTGGACTGGGTTGTACTTGGGCTCGGAGGTTGGAGCGTAATGGAATTGATGACTTAGGTATATGTATGGGCATATACCTAAGAAGTGTATGTTGTTACATCGTGATTGTATCTTTCCTTTGTGGATTTTGGGAGACTTTCAGGGGTCTCGGGGTCCATACTGAGTAGCTTATACTCACCCCTACAATGGCTATGCCCGCACTACATTGTGTTGGTTGCAGACGACGGACATCGCTGATCGTGGTTGAGGCTTGCAGAGCAGGACAGTACCTAGAGGTGGACCACAGGGCGGGACATACTTGGAGTGGATGGTGGGACCCGAGGAGCAGTGGAGCTATCTGTACCCACCCTTCAGTTGGGATTTCTAGTAGACATCTCGGTGTAGCGGCTTTACTTTTCGGTTGCTTTTTTCCCTTTCCAGTTGTACTTTACTTTCAGTTTGGGTTTGTATACTATCCCACTTACTTTTCTGTAGTTACTCTTGTACCAGATTTTACTTAGTGTTTACATCTACTGCTTTTTTACTCTGTGGTGTTTGTTTACTTTTCAAAGGAAGTTCCTTCCCTTTTTACCAGGATTTACGCCTTGGTACTAGTCGCCAGCCCCTGGCGTATGGAAGGCGGGCTTGGGGTAGTCACGACACGAGCCCCGAGGACGGGTCGTGACAAATTGGTATCAGAGGAGTTCATTTCTACCGCAGGACTTGGGACTCTGATCATTTCTATGTGAAGCAATAGTGTTTAGTGTAATGGGTATGGTTATCAGTCTAGGGAGTCCAGTGTTGGTGTGGCGGCCGACGTATCCGTACACTAGGACCCTGACTTATGATTACTGAATTAATGCACGAAAACCTTGATTGCGTGTGTGTTTCAAGTGTTCTTTGTGATTACTTTGTATCAGATCACCAGGTATACTGTTCTGACTGTGGCACAGCTGTTTCCTTTTTAGGATGGCCCCACGACGGCAGCCAGCTAGGGTTCCGAGAGTCGAGCGTGACAACAGCCCACCGAGCGACGAGGCCTCGGTGCAGGGCCCTTTGTCAGCAGTGGTACCGATGGTAGCTCTACCCGCCGAGCCACCGATGCTTCCAGCGCCAGCCGCTGACGAAGCACGTCGCCTCAGTGCACTACATGAGTTCCAGCGCCAGTGACTGCCCAGGATCCGTAGGGATATGGACCCCCAAGCAGTCGAGGACTGGCTGGAGGCAGTGGTATGAGTTTTTAGGCTAGTGAGGACACCAACAGACCTCATGGTGATCCTCGCAGTGAGCCTACTGCACGCAGCAGTGGGCCGATGGTGGAGCTTGATGCTCCAGGTGCATGATGAGGCATCTCTTCTCTGGACAGACTTTGAGAGTCTCTTCCACTCAGAGTTCGTCCAGGACACCCTCCGTGCGGTGTGCATTCAGGAGCTTCTTCAGCTGTGGCAGGGCAGCATGATGGTCGTCCAGTACTCAGCGAGATTTACCGATCTCTCGCGCTACTCTACAGACATGGTACGGGACCCATTCTTCTGGGCCTGGACCTTTGGCAGGGATTGAGACATGAGTTCAGGGCAACGCTGATCTCCCTCAGCATTCCGAATCAGACAGGTGTACTGGAGCGAGATCTTTTGATCGAGATCTTTCTTGCTGAGTCTACACCATCGCCGAGACCCACCGCAGGGCGGCATGTAGTAGAGTCTTCTGTAGCAGGATGTCGACGGATGACTCTTGGGTCCAGGCAGACGAGACCCTCAGGCAGATGACCTCAAGACACTAGCCCAGCAGTGTGGGGCACACAGTGCTGAGCCAGTCTTTCGAGAGGCAGACAGTGCTACTCGTGCAGCGGTCAGGGCCACATGGCTCGTGATTGCCCGACCCACCGTGACGAGGAGCACCAGAAGGTTGAGGGACCACTGAGGTAGAGGTAGAGGGTCGACCATGGTAGTCTGTAGGGAGGAGGCGGAGGAGGCAGAGGAGATGGCTGAGCAGCAAGTGGTGGGCGACGCTTTGAGGCTCTACCACCACCACCACCACCAGGAGGTCCACCCCGACCACAGGGAGCTGGCGGGCAAAGACAGGCACAGCTCCAGGAAGCAGAGGCCTATGACCACGGAATGCCAGAGATGATTCGAGGTTCAATATGTGTCTATTCCACCCTTGATGCAGTTCTTATAGACACAAGAGGGAGTCATTCTTTCATAGCCTCATCCCTTGTTCGGAGCTCGGAGATTCCGACAGAGCCGTTGGCTCGATCCTTACTGCTAGAGACTCCTACGGGAGCAGACTCGATGATTACGCACCGGTGCCGGAAGTGTGAGCTTACTATAGGAGGCGAGAGCATCGGCTGGGATCTTCTTGTAGCGGCGTTGAGGCCATACGACGTCATCTTGGGCATGGATTTGTTGTCTACGGTCCATGCACAGATTGACTGTATTAGGCGCATGGTGGGATGTCTAAGCACTGACGGGAGCAGGTTCACCTTCACCGGTGAGCAGGGAGCCTTTGCAGCATAGGATGGACTTCCACTAAGGAGAGGACAACCCATCACTCATCAGTTGGATGTCCTCATCCTAGGACCTGTTGACGTGCGGAGTCCTAGTTTTACTGCATTGGTGGATCAGTTTTCAGACGTTTTCCCCGACGACGTTCCAGGTCTACCTCCTTGCAGAGAGGTAGACTTTTATATTGAACTATACACCAGGACAGCCCCGATATTGAATCCAGCATATCGGATCGCCCCCGCCGAGCTTCGAGAGCTGCGGGTATAGTTGGAGGACTTGCAGGGCATGGGATTCATCTGAACCAGTGTTTCACCCTGGGCTTCCCCGATTTTGTTCGCCAAGAAGGCGGACGGGAGCTTGCGACTTTGTGTCGACTATCGTCGCCTGATCCAGGTGACAGTGAGGAACAAGTATCCACTACCGAGGATTGATGACCTCTTCGATCAGCTCAAGGGAGCATGGTGGTTCTCGAAGATAGACCTCAGGTCAAGCTATCATCAGCTCAGAGTTCGAGACGAGGACGTGCAGAAGACGGCCTTCAGATGTCCGTATGTCCACTAAGAGTTCATGGTTATGCCATTCAACGTAACAAAAGCTCCAGCAGTATTCATGGCCCTCATGAATAGGATCTTTCAGCCATACCTCGATCGATTTTCCGTGGTCATCATCAAAAACATTTTGATTTACTCGACGACTGAGGAGGAGCACGCCTACCACTTACGGGTTGTACTAGACACACTCCGAGAGCACGAGCTTTATGGAAAGCTCTTGAAGTGTTAGTTCTGGATAGGTGAGGTCCACTTCTTGGTGCACTTCATCTCTGAGGCGAGATTTTTAGTGGATCCTGCGATGATCGAGGTAGTGCTAGCTTGGGAGCCACCCATGAGCATGACGGAGGTGCGGAGTTTCTTGGGACTAGCTGGATACTACCAAAGATTTGTGCCGGACTTCTCCAGAGTTGCAGCACCACTCTCAACATTGAAAAAGAAGGGGAAACCCTTTGTATGGTCAGACAGATGTCAGCAGAGCTTCCAGGAGCTGAGACAGAGATTGACCAGCGCACCTATCTTGAGGTTTCCTGAGGAGGGAGTAGGGTACGTAGTCTACTGCGATGCATCAGGGAATAAACTCAGATATGTCCTGATGCAGTAGTGGTCAGTGATCGCCTATGGATCACGTTAGTTGAGGCCGCATGACCAGAACTACGCTACCCATGACCTGGAGTTAGCAGTAGTGGTTCTCACTCTAAAGACATGGTGACACTATCTAACGGGCGAGCGCTTTACAGTCTTTTCTGACCATGAGAGTCTCAGATACATCTTCTCTCAAAAGGATCTAAATCTGAGACAGTGGGGATGGATCGAGTTCTTCCGGGACTATGACTTTGAGATAGTATATCCTCATGGGAATGAAAACGTAGTAGTCGATGCTCTCAGCAGGAGGACGAGCATTTAGCTACTTGAGGAGGCAACATAGTAGCTATCCTCTTTGCAGATATCCTTCGTGGGTAGAGATGGAGCAGCCTTTCTTCATTCTCTCACAGTCACTCCTCCATTACTGCTGTGGGTCAGAGAGGCACAACGTCGGGACACTGACAGTGAGATGCGGCGTGCACAGATATCCTCAGGACATGCATCTGATGGTCTCTCCTTTGGAGGAGAGCACGACGTCCATTTTAGAGGATGTACCTTGGTACCAGTTGCTTTATGGGAGGAGGTTCTGAGAGAGTTTCACACATCTCCTTTGGCGGTACATCCTAGAGTGGCAAAGATGTACCAGGATCTCAGATGACAGCACTGATGGCCATGCATGAAAAAGGTTGTGGCAGAGTTCATTTCATGATGCCTCACCTGCCATCAGGTGAAGGCAGAGCATCATGTACCAGCAGGCTTGGTACATCCCTTAGAGGTCCTGGAGTGGACGTGGGACAAGATATCTATGGACTTTGTGACCGGTCTTCCACGCACTTCCAGAGGTCGCAACTCCATTTGGGTGATTGTCGACCGATTCCCCAAGTCGGCGCACTTTCTACCCATCAGAGAGCAGGTCTTAGTGGAGAGCATGGGACGACTTTACGTTCAGGAGATTGTACGGCTTCACAGTGTGCCATCATCTATCGTCTCCGATTGAGATGCTCGCTTTACTTCCCGGCTTTGGAAGGGGATTCAGGAGGCGTTCGGGACACAGCTACGTCTAAGAACAGCCTTTCACCCTCAGACGGATGGTCAGAAGGAGAGGACCATTCAGACTCTCGAGGACATGCTCCGCACATGTGTCCTCGACTTTGGTCGCAGCTGGGAGGACCACCTACCCTTGGTGGAGTTCGCGTACAACAACAGCTACCACTACACCATTGGGATGACACCATAATAGGCGTTGTACGACCGACCTTGTAGATCTCCTTTGTGCTGGACAGACCCTGGAGAGTCAGCACTTGTGGGACCAGAGATGGTCCAGGCCACGACAGAGAAAGTACAGGTCATCCAAGAGCGGATGAGGATAGGTCAGAGCCGACAGAAGTCTTATGATGATAGGAGGTGGTGGCCACTAGAGTTCGAGGATGGTGACCACGTCTTCTTGCATGTCTCACCTCGACATGGATTACAGAGATTTGGCCGAGGTGGCAATTTGTCTCCATGCTTCATCGGACCATTCCAGCTCCTCACCAGGATTGGAGAGGTGGCTTATCATTTGGCTCTACCACCTCAGTTGCACCGGGTGCACGGCGTCTTCCACGTATCTCAGCTGAGGAGATACATGCATGACCCGATGCACATCATTGACCATGAGGATCTAGACGTTGATAATGGGGCGACTTTTACGGAGGTCCCAGTGGAGATCGAGGATCGACAGGAGCGGGACCTGCGTAGACGGTCGATTCCTCTAGTGCCCATCAGATGGCAGCATGAGAACCTCCAGGAGAGCACTCGGGAGCGGGAGGCTCAGATACATGCTCAATACCCACATTTGTTTCCCTAGTTAGGATGTATCTTTATGGGGAAGGAAAGCCCTGAGGAGGGAGTAATGTAAAGACCTGTAAAATTCAAGGGAAATTTTTTCTTAATTTTCATTGGAATTTTACAAGAACGAGGTTTCCGACGACATTTGATTCCGAGGCCTGGAGTGCCCGGAATTTCTATCCGAACTTTAGCTAGGGTACGTTCAGTGAACGAACGAGCAGTAATTTCTAAATTTTCAACAGGTTCCCGGAATCGAATTCCGAGGGCACTGATGGAACCGCAGCGCCGGTATTTACTTAGGAACTCTTGTTCCGGAGTTGCGTTATCACGGGTGTGGATGATAAAAATTGTGGAAGTTAATTTATTATTAATCAACAATTTTTATTTTTCTTTCTGTGTTTTAAAGCTATGGGTGGATGTTGGGTAACTACCCAAACTACCTTGGGAGGTGATGAGGGTGGTGGGGCCCACACGAACCCCACCCCTTCATATTTTTCAACTCTATAACTCCCCATTAACTCCCCTTCATTTAATTTGACAACATGTGTAATTTAATGAGGTGAGTTAAGTGTGGTTAATTGAATTTCAAACTCTTGAAATTCAAAAGGGTAAGATATGTTAATAAATTAATACTTGGGATTATTTTATTAATGTTAGATTTTATGCCACGTTGAGAGCTTTTGGGAAGCGTGAAGATCATCTTCATCTCCAACGAAGAACATCTTCGACGAAGAACGTGAAGAACACCTCGGACTCCGATGAAGAACATCGTTCTTCAACGAAGTACATCTCCGCTGAAGAACACGGAGAACATCACCAACAACGTTTCCTCTTCGGACGCACCTCGACGACAACAGAATCGACGTTCGTTTTCCGTGACGTCTGACCTCCGCGATGCTCGTCTTCCGCGGCTCCTTGACGTGCACCGTTCTTGAAACCAAGGTAGGGGATTGTATTTAATTAATTTGATCTTGATTACATCGCTGAATATCTTCGTGAATTATTAACCAGCAGCTATCTATTAACATGACGGGGGGGGGCGCACAAACACGACCAACACACGTCCTTATTTTTCTTGTTGGATTATTTTGGATTGAAATGGAAGTGGCACGGTGCCGTCACACAGTGCAGAATTATTGTGGCTAGAAATACGCGGCACTGACGCGCCGCGCCGCGAATTATTACAAGGACGCGGTGCCATCGCGCCGCGTCAGAGACATCCAAAAATACCGCGGCCGGTACCGGGGCCACGGTGGAGGGGTGCGGCGCCGTCGCGCCGCGCCGGACGATAGGGGCTGCGGCCGGTTCTGGGCCGCGGTAGAACAAGGTGACCGGCGGCCGGTATCGGGCCGCCGGCATCGGAGCTGGAAGGGGACTGACCATCGCCGGTCCCGTTGAGCAGGAACTGGCCGGCTAGGTCGGGCCGGCCGGATAGGGAGAATCTGGGGAATTGAATTCCTCGGCCGACCATCAATGCGGCCCCAATTAAGGGGCCGGGGTTACAAGAAACTAGGGGGGAAGCCCCCCCCCCCCCCCCCCCCCCGCGTGCGAGCCAAAAACGGCTTGGCCGTTTTGGCCGAGAAACCAACCAGCGCGCCCTGTGCGCGGGTCGCTGGGCTGCGCCCCGCCGGGCCGGGCTGTGCCGGGCCGGGATGACCCGGTTCGGGCCGACACAGGGGGTCTCTGGCCGGGTCGGTCCGGGCCCGATACCCCCGTTTTCGGACCATTTGGATTCAATTTCCCATAACTCGGGCTACGGACCTCTGATCGGCGTGCCGTCAGTGGAGACACGATCCTAGGAAGGAGGCAGTAGTTTCGGTATATCACACTCAAGGTTTCAGAATACTTTGAGTTCGGCCGGGTTGGATCGTACACGAAACCGACGGGGCCCTCAGAGCGGAAACTGTCATATATTAAGTTCTGGACGTTTGAATGACGTGTTGTCAACTTTGTTGGTTTCCTCTTAATGAGACGGATCATTTGGCTTACTCCGCCCGAGGTTTGGATGTAGGTGAAGTACGGTCGGGTTGGTTTTCCCTTAAAAGCCAACCGGGCCCTTGGAACGAAAAAGCCAATAACTCTCAGACCGGGCGTCCGATTGACGCGTCGTGTGCGACGCTGAGTTCCTGTTGATGATATGGGACTTTTGGATACATCAAATCTGAACAATGTGTCAGTTGATGTATGAGTCTTTCAGCTCGTGGACCGAACCCTCCCGAACGAGCTTGTTGTGTGCGGGAACCCCTAGAGCTGGCTGCGACTGCTACTATGACTACGACGACGACTGTGCAGAGATCTTCAATGGATTCGACGATGACGACTACAACACTTTGTGATCCTGCGTGGATCAGTGCTACCGATCCTGTGTGGATCTGATCCTATGTGGGTCAGCGCTCAGCGGTTATGTGTGAGCCAGTGCCTACAGATCCTGTGTGGGTCCGATCCTGTGTCGGTCATTGCGGGGGTTAGTACCAATTGATCCTTTGTGGGTCTGACGACTTAGATAGATCAGTGATCATATCTATCATCTTTCGAAGAATTATACATGTGTGAGATGAATCCTGATTGCTTTCCTGTGTGGATTGTGTTGTGCTATCTTGTGTGGATTACATTTTTATTTCCTGTGTGGAATACGTATACTTTCCTATGTGGACTGGGTTGTACTTGGACTCGGTGGTTGGAGCGTAATGAAATTGATGACTTAGGTATATGTATGGGCATATACATAATCAGTGTCGGTTGTTACTTCATGATTGTATCTTTCCTTTTTGGTTTATCCTTTTTGGATTTTGGGAGACCATCGGGGGTCTCCGGGGTCCGTACTGTGTAGCTTATACTCACCCCTGCATGGGCTATACCCGCACTACGTTGTGTTGGTTGCAGACGACGGACAACATTGATCGTGGTTGAGGCTTGCAGAGCAGGACGGTACCTAGAGGTGGACCACCGGGTGGGACATACTCGGAGCGGACGGTGGGACCCGAGAAGTTGTGGAGCTATCTGTACCCACCATTCAGGTGGGATTTCTAGTGGATAGCTCGGCGTAGCGGCTTTACTTTCCTGTTGTTGTTTTCCTTTTCCAGCTGTACTTTACTTTTAGTTTGGGTTTGTATACTGTCCCACTTACTTTTCCGTACTTACTCTTGTACCCGCTTTTACTTAGTGTTTACTTCTACTGCTTGTTTACTCTGTGGTGTTTGTTTACTTTTCAAAGGTAATGCCTTCCCTTTTTACCGGGATTTACGCCTTGGTGCTAGTCGCCAGCCCCTGGCCTATGGAAGGCGGGCTTGGGGTAGTCACGACACGAGCCCCGAGGACGGGTTGTGACAATAATATTCCATTACTCCTCCCTATATATTTTTTTCACATCCTCCCCACGAATTAAATTCTTTATAGCTAATTGGGGTGGATCTATATAACAATTAAATGATAATGTTTTATTTTTATAGTTAAGATATTCTTCATCGTCCTCTCAAATCATTATTTTCTTTTATTTTATTTAATATATTTATTATAATTTTAAAAAATAAAAACAAATAATTATATCAATTTCAACCATAGGTATGAGGACAAGGTCAGAATGTAATGCACAATTTGTTTCTTAAAGGGGATTGTATGACACATGTTTGTTGGAATGAGACTTCCCTTAGTATTTTACGTGAGAACTCCGATATTAAATAATAAGGTAAATGATTTATTTTATTTGGAATATGGTAATATATAAAATATTATAGTGACAAAGAATCATATAATGCATTGGATAAGGTTTATGAGATGATTAAAACACCTTCCACACAATCATTAGGAACATAAACCTCATCAGCCATGATCACATAATCTTGGCCTTTGTCCCTTAGACTTTTTTGTGGAAAATTCCCTTAAATATTTGTAAAATCCTTTTCATAATGTCCCATTTTGTTAAAATTTCTTAATTGAACATTCATAGCTTATTTATTTGCATTTTAATAATGAATTTACAACAATTTTTCTCCACACTCAAAACAATCTGTGATTCCCCTCAAGAACGTACTGGGGTGTTTCTTCCGAAAATTATTTCATGATATAAATTCAACTCTTATCTTCTTCAACTATTACTTATTTCCTTTTTCATAGGGATTAACATCCCTATTCTGCTCTGGATTACCATTAATGTAATAGGAAATTTTGAATTCATTTTCTATCCTGATACAATATGAGAGTATACATTTTTATGATGAGAAATTTTTGGAGACCAGTTCCCATCAGAGGATTGTTTTTAACCCATAAATGAGAAATAAATCATAATAATTCAATTACATGTGTAATCCAAATCAATTTTTTTTTCTAAATTTGCGATGTTATATTTAGACATTGCAATATACTCATCTTTATTTTGACTTAGACATGCAAATTTCATCTCTATATTCGCGAACAGTTCATCAGAAAAAAAATTTCTATGAAAATTTATTTAAATTACCTACATTCCATGTTTTCTATTCCATCATACTATATTATTATTTTGAATAAATTTCCAAAATATTTCGTCATATTATGAGAGAGGATAAATTTCTTGGAAAACCTTCTCTAATTTTTTACTTCCAAATGAATGAATTATCATCTCTAAGGAACCTTTTATTCATTCATCTATAAATGTATTTATAGAACCATTGAATAATTGTGGTTGCTGTCTCAGGAAGAAGTATTTAATTTTTTATCCCTATTTTAGATTACGATGCTCCATGCGGGTAACATTATTATTCATAACCTGAGCCAGCTATCCGATTATACATATAAGTTGTTCCACACCAGTTGTAGCTCTTTCTCTTATGTCATTATATTATATATGAGGTTAATCCAAACAAGGAATAAATGAATTGGTATTTTTTCTATTCTATAAACTAGGAACCATTAATAAAAATTAAATACACAAGATCATATTTTGAATCAGAATCCATAATTTCAAAAAATTAAAAAATTAAAAATAAATAAATTTTTTTGCAAAGATAATATTTAATCATAAAAATGATTTATGTTGGGACAAATTATCTTTTAAATAATTCATAATGGATATTAATGAAACTATGAATTATCCTAAACATATCCTCAATGAGTATCTAACCAGGTATGCATTAAGGCTCACTGTCTTGTACCATGTTACATTAAGTCAGGACCAACAAACCATTTCAGAGTAGTTACTCCTAGGTACGTCTATGGAAAAACCACATCCAATTATAGTATCAAGTTAGGGATTTATTTCATGGAATGCCCACATAATCTATTATTGAAAAACTCACATAGGTTCTTAAAAAATTATCCATAGTTTCTATCTCTAGGTTATGTTCCCTAATAATTGTTATATAAATATGGTTTTCATGTTGTCTACTAAATATCCTATGATACCGACTGTAGTGACACTAACCCTAGTAGCCCAGGGTTGGTGCCTATTTTTATTGAATTGGTATATATAAAAGATTATAATCCCAACATACTGACCAATTTAGATATTTTGGAAGCTAGATTATATACACAGTTTTTATATTACATCATGAAATGGTAAAAACATAGTAACTATATTTAAATTTCTTGTATCCCCATTTCATACCACTTAAAATAAAATCATCAAATATATCTTCACAACTTAGGGGAAAATAAATCAAAATAATAGAGGTATCTCATATGCTCATTAATGGTAAATAATTTATCATAATATATCATAAATCAATATAATCAATAAGGAAACGTGAGTAACTAATAACACATTCCATTGAAAATGAATATTGAGAACAATATTATAGGGAAATAATTTTATTAAATAAAACCCTATTAATAGCCATATGAGAAATATAAATATCCATGGATATTATAATAGTAGAAAATCCACATGGAATATCAGATAGTAATCTCATAATGAGGGGATGAATAATAGCTAAAATCATAAATATACTATCAAAGATTACCCCAAGGAACCGTATATAAACAAGAAAGATGTTTTACAACACCAAATATAGTTCATCTCATGTGACCTATAGATACATCGAGGTGATAATGTAGGATCTTATTAGAACTTAGTAATTCCATTTCATTCCCCATATGGAAAAGGTGAATTATAACCTACACAAACATCCATATTAAATCTAGTATATGAAATGTTAATACATTAACCATAAAAAATGAATGGTATCAAAATAGCTCATCTATATTCAAAAATATTATAAACCCATTCAATATAATATTTTAGACAATATCTAATGATTCTGAAATCAATAAAGAAAAAAATAAATCAAATTATGTTGACATAGATGAATGTATTCAAATGAAATCCTTAAACACTGTTTGAGTGAAATTTCCCTTTTTATGTTGAAATTATTTTAAAAGGGCTATGAAATTTTAAAATAAAAAATTTCAAGTGAATGGAATTTTTTAACATTGTAATGTATGTTTTTCTCATGCTATTCAAGTTAAATAATGAACATTCCTTCCATATTTGGTCCAAAAGGACATAATGTGCCTTATTGGGGAAATAAAAAGAAGATTTCTTTCAAAATATTTTATAAAAATTAAAACATGGGTAAATATGAATTTAAAAAATAATAGAATAATAGTAATAATATATTGATTTTATTTACAAACATTTTCATGGAGGATAAATATATCAAAGTAAATATTTATATATGAACAACCTTGGATAATAACGAGGTTTAAAAATTAACCCTTACCTTGTACTTTCTTCTTGTTGGGGGTGCATTAATCTCCGATATAATGGTTGAATCATGTTATTAAATTATACCAACACTGTATACATATTTACTATATCACATACAATCCTATTACATCTTATTTATTAATATTTCATTACTTCCATTTTTAGGTGTTATTTGCTTCATTTTCATAAGTTTATTTTTTCAAGTAAGTATAGTTTCTTATGAATGAGATATATTTTATTCATATATATAATGCTATATAGTTCATAAATATTATATTAAATTTTAATTTTTTTTATTAATAATCCTTTAATTTTAATTTTTAGAACGAATCCCAGCACATTGTGCAGACTATCGGTCGTACGTATGCACAAGTGACTGCATCTTTACATTAATGGTAACATGGTGTGTAATTTTATTGTATTTTAATTATAATCAATAAATAAAATAAAATATTTATTATTTATATCCATTTTATTCATCATTATACCCGTCTAAATAATGTATCCATGAAAAACATATTATACCATAGCGTGGAGATGGAAAGGGGTAAATACACATGTTTAGTAATATTGTTTTTTGTAGGATGGATAAAATGATGAATATGGATGTTCCATTATCATAATAACATATGAAAATATATATGATACTTTAGTTATTTTTTTATAATTGAAACAAAAAATAATGAGTAAGTACAATAAGAAATAATCATAAAGGGGTCAACAAAGTCAATTTCCTCTTCTTTAGAAAGCCTCAATTGGATCCCTCTTTTTGACACTAGGGTTGGTTTTTTTTAGAATATCGTAACCTCTAGGATGTGAATAAAGAAATTTATAAGTTAAATGGTTATGATATTTTTGATAAATAATGGTCAATTTATTTTGAGGAAGTGAGGGTAGTTGTGGCTTTTTATAAGAGAGGGGAGGGGAACTCTTAGAATCCATTTAAATTTTCAGTTTATATAAATTAATTTTACATATCAAATAGCTTAAAAATGACTTATTGTGAAGATATGATTAGGATGGGTATAAATTAACACCAAAAAATATTTTTAGACATGTATAGGGAATATTATTTCCCATAAAATTGGGGTTTAACCCTTAGTTTAACCCTTTAACTCATACCATGACAACTATTATTTTTTACTATTTTCGAGATAATATTTTTACTATAAAATTCCAAAATAACCCCAAATATATCATTGATGAAATATTTACCCTTATTGTAGATAATTGGATTGATTTTATATTTTTAAAAAATTTATATCATTTAATGAAATATTATTTATTGTAATGTATCTTTTATGTCAATTTTGATACTATTCATTATTTTTCATTTTTTAAAATATCATAAAAAATTTATAATTTCAATAAAAATTTATAGTATATGAATGAAATTTACAATTTATCAATAAATTTATTGGATCTAATTAATTACCCAAAATTATTACTATTTTAATATTTTTATTATCATTTATTTGATATTTCCATTGAATAAATATTTACTGTATCATTATTATAAATGCCTTTAATTAAATTATTTCATCTCTCAAAATTAATCATTAATTATCATGAAGCATGTAATTATATTATATTTAATATTACTATTTATAGTCAAATTTTACTTCTCTATGAATTTTTATTAATAATGTAATACATCTTAAAAATATGAGTATGAATTTTTTATCATACCATTAAATAAAATATAATAATGTCATATTTTCAAAAATGTATCATAAAAAGAGTTATAAATTATGCCAAATTATTTTTTTTTCTAAAAAAATATATCCATTAAATTTAGTAAAATTGTTGGGGTAATTTGTAAAAAATTATTTTTAACTATAATTACCAGATTTACCCTTAACTCTGGAAATTAAAATATTACTAAATTTTATTATTCATATTCCAAAAATAAATGAAAACAATTTAAAAAATTTGGAACCACCAACTTCATATATAGAATCTATTTTTAAAAATTGAAAACACCTAATCTATAATAGTTACTTTAAAATCAATCCAACCGATTGTGTGAGAAAACTTGTTATTAAAGTTTAAACATGTAAACGATTTAAATTTTTTACATAAATACAATGTAAAATTCATTCCAATGACCTAAATTGGATTAAATTATAAAAAATAATCTAAAATAATCTAATTATACTTTATAATAATTATGTAATATAATTTATCCCTATAAAATATTTTGATCAAAATGATGTTTTGAATTAAAATTTTTAAATTTTCATTTTACATAAAAACATGATAAATTTCCGATAAATGAAAAAAAATAACCAAAGTAAATTTTTATATTTTGGTGTAAAATAATAATTTAATTTTTGGAATAGAATTTATAATAGTTTAAAAAATTGAGATTAAAAAAATTTCACAATTAAAAGGAATAAAAACTATTTTTATAAAAAAAATAATTTTATGTGTAATAGAGTGTTCTTATTTTATGCTTATAAAATATATTATATGAATGTGAGAATATTTTATTGGAAATATAACATATAATATAATTATAAAAATTCTCTATATATTTTAAAATTTAATTTAATTTCGAGAAAGTCAATAAATAGTGTTTTGTTAAAACCTAATGTTGCGTGCATGGATGGCTATCAAAGAAATTAAGTTTATTCAAAAAAGAAAATATGATAATGTAATGGGGTGATACATCCCTACAATGTAAACATAGGTGGATCCTGTAGCAAAAACCCTCTCATCAACTCATAAATCGAAGGCATGATGCGAATAGTCTCCCTTTCCTTGCATCGTATAATCCTTGAGAAATTATCCTGAAGTTGTACATCTATCTAATTAATAGGATCCATAGAAAGATCAAGATCGTCTATGCTTGTTTTGTATTTATTTACACATACCTTAGGCTCATCTCAAATATGATGATGAGTTATTCCTTAGAACATTGTATAAAACAAATTCAACCTCTACATGTAACAAAAATTGTGAACCACTTATCCTAGTCTCTCTAAACTTGTAATAAAAGTGTTTCATCATATCATAATAGTTCATTTAATTTCATTTACTAAACATATCAGGTATCTTATTCAACTACTCATATATGGAAGTATATAGCACATTAAATGAATATGTCCATATCATGGACAATGCATGTCAATACATATCCCTATGTGCATATCCAAATTCATATATACTCATCTTAAACCATAACAAGACACAAGTATAAATATAATGGAAAAAATTAATCAGGAAATAATAAAATCACACAACATTTGAATCACCCTAGGGGAAATAACATCAACTGTAATAAGTTGACAACGTGAGAAACAATCAACCCTGGGTACTCAGACTTCCACCCATAGAAGGGTAACCTACACCCATGCACAACTCATTACCAAGTCCATAAAAATCCTAGTCTCTTTTATAAATATCCAAAATTATAAGGCAATGGAAATAAAAACCTAATCCTCCAATGCAACCCTGTACGATCACACGATCTGACACTCTCCCTTTTAGAAAAAATATGTTAATTATGAGACCTCAAGAACTCCTCCCTATATACTAGAGGATATCGAGTAACAATAGGGTTTTGATATGTATAATATGAATACTATACCTCCTGGTATAATGTAAAATACAATTGAGATAAATATGTACCAAAAAACATAAGAATAATTAAGGAAAATGGAAACCATATATCATACAAATAAAATGAAAAGGATAAACAAAATATCAAAAAATTATGAATCATAGAATGGGAAAATGAGATGTATATAAAGTTTTAAAAGAAAATAATAAAAATAAAGAATATGTTGATACAAAATAATTCCAAAAGACTGAAGTCATGATACCCATGACAGACCAATCTTGAAACTATATCTCATCAATTAGGAAATAAAATATTTAGCAGAAGATCACATTCCCTTTTTCAAACCAACATCCATGACATCTAATTGGGTACCAAATGGAGGCCCACATAGTTTGTGAGTAAAACACAGTATGTTGAAACCGCTTAATATAAATAAAACCATTATAATAATAAGTGTATGTTTTAAATAGGTAAATAGGTTTATTAATTAAACATATAATATAATACATCAATCAACCTACTTCGACTCTATGACAATAATATATCTGATAAGGTATTATTATTGAAATGTTTTCTTAACCAATGTGTATCCATATTCCAAGTCGTATCAACAATCCAATCTGATGTATCAAACAAGAATTAATAATCATGATTTTCCATCAATGAGTTCATAAATTAATATGAGTGCATGTTATATTGGCATTATCCGAATGTTGCATAAATGTCAAAAGTAAACATAGAATATTATTTAGATTACAGCCATCTTACATTTACAGGTAGAAAACACAATGCTTTCAATGGAAAACACATTCAAGGATGAATGTATAAAATATTGAATGAAGAACCAAGATCATCCTAGGCCATGATCCAAAAAAACTATGGTTAAATGAGTTACACCCCATAAACATAGAGAGACAGATGATAAGGTATTCATATTAATAAATACTCACTAGGGATTCGATGTGCAATAGAGCCACCTAAAATAGAAGGGGTGGCTCAACAATCACATAGAAATCATCCTACGGTCAAGAGGAGGGAATACTACATCAAAAGAGTATAAGAATAAAATTTAAGTATGGATTAAATTGTTTTGGGCCAAGACATGAATGGTTTTTAAACCATTCACATTGTGTATTTAAAAATTAATGTGATATGCCAAAAAAATATCACCAGAATTTAATATCTAACGTGTTGGAACATTAAATATCATTTAATGCAAACTTGTGGTGTCTATTATTTAAACATAGTACTCCACTTCACAACCTTCAACTACTGATGAGACGTTTTTGTAGATGATTAAACATTATTTAATACATTTACATGGTGTTTAAAATTTTTATAAAAAAATTTCATCCCATTTTCAACATAGGGATATAACCATGTTTGAAGCCCTCCAAACTCAGGGGAAACACACGTAAGTTTATTTAACATGATTGTACGCAGAATATATAAATTTAAATGAAGATAAATCCTAAAAATTTAGGTTATTTTAACTAAAAAAGTCTCTCAAACTACAAATAGGACTCTGCCACCAAGTCATAAAGACAAAGAAAAGCCCAACGACATGCACACAATAAAAAATCCATAGTGGGATGTACCTAGAAAAAGATTTTAGGTTATATATGTGATATTTGTTTCATATTATATTTACATTAATGATAATAAAGAAAATATTTTAAGAGTATAAAGATTATATATAACATAATAATTATTTTTTAAAATATATTTAATATTTATTTTACATTCCATTATTTCATCAAGAAAAATTGAAACAATGTTCATGTATATATACGACATACCGTCTCCATGAACAGTGTAATCGATTATCTATCTCAAAAATTTATAAATTAGTATAAACACTTACGTAATGAATATATATGATATTTATATAGTGGTTATATTTTGGATATGAGGTAACTATGATCAAATTAAATGAACTAAAAATAACTAAACTAAAACATTCAGGAAATGCTAAGTAATTAAAACATACAATTTTGATTTTAACTAAGGGTTGTAAATAAATGGGTTATAAGATAATAAAAGTAAATAATAAATGGAATGAGATATATGATTATATTTATATAATTTATTTTTCCTAATAATATTATACATATGTTTTGGACATGAATGCAGGAAGTTGAACCCTAGATAAGATTTTCTCATGTAACATTTACTTAAATGAGTCATATGACATATTCACCACTTATTCATTTTTATGTTATATATAATACCAATTTATTTTTTATATATCATTAAAATATTATTAATAATGTTTATTATTGTTTCATTTGATGATTATTTCTTTTATGGGGTTTACGACTCAAAATTTTCCAAATTCATAAGGGACTATTTAAAAATAAATTCATTTTTTGAGATTGGTTTTTTGAGTATGTCTTCATTGGGATAATTATATGATATTTATATCATAAACAGAGTTAATATATTTATAATTTAGCTATGACTGATCTTTTTCATGTTATAATTTAATTTTACTACACTTTGGTCCTTAAAATTCTTGAGAAAATATTTCTATGAAAATCCATCATTATTATTATCTTCAGTTAAAAATCCTTCTTCATGAAGATATGTGTTTTTTATAAATTTATACAAAAAAATTAGTGCTTTATAAATGATTTATTAAATTAATTTTTTCCTATATGGAATATTTAAAATAACTTCAATAACAATCTTTTTTTTATATTCAAAACATGACCCATTTGACTTGTATTTAATATGTAAAAGAAATTGTTATTTTAATTTGAAAGTCCTAATTAAATTTTCCATCATCATGAAAAATCCAATTTTTCACGAATATTTCAAAAAAATTAAATGTATTTTCTCCAAATTATTGTATTTTTAATATATATTTTTTCAAATATTTGTTTAAAAATTTAATTTTCATTAAGAAATTTTTTCCCTCATGAATGATTCTATTAACATTTTTATTGAATTTCTATTAATCGAAGACATTAATAATTTGTTGAATTTATAATATAAGAAAATTACATTGTATTAATATCATTATTATTCTTTAATTGGATAGTTTGTGATCAGTTCGAATGAAGATGTATATTTTTTACAGTTCGATATATTAATCAAGATGCTTTATGATTATGTTTATTTAATTGGGTTATTTATAAAGATCTCATTTGTCTATTTTCAATGTGAGAGTTCATGTTGAATATGAATCATCCCTTTAATATTAATAATTCATAGAAATAGTTAGAGATTGTTGGGTTCAATGATAAATATCCCCTCAACTCATTTAAATATCTCATGAGAGAGATTAGGTTTCCAAACTAGATGGGTTTCAAACCTCATATATAAATTGTGATGTGAAAGGTAATGACAGTATCAAACTTCCAACATTATGAATTGCCTCATTATGAGATCAATTATTGAAATAATTGTGATTATTAATTTAGTTATAATGTCCATGAATATGTTTCAATATCATGTGGTTATATATATGGATTTATTTGATCACAATTTATTTATTCGATATTAAACACAATTTATTGATTAAATGGAATGGGTTTTTTATTAATATTTCCATATTTTAATTTACATTTTATCATGATATCTCATGTGGTATATTTATCATTAACGGTAATATGATAGCACAACATTATTTATGATATATTTTCACTTGGATTCTAGGAATTTTTTTTGTGATTTATATTAAGGGATGCAATACTGGGAATAAAATCATTTTCAAATAAAACACATTTGTTTCTATGTTTTCATTTGTAAGGGTAATTTCATGTATATAACTTATTAACCATGACTAATAAACAATTCAGTACATTGGGATTTTATTCATTTTATCATATTCTAATGAAATAATACAGACACTATCTTTTTTTTCTAGATGTTGGGGTCATTACACATAGAGTCCTTAATAACATATATAAATGATATTTCTCAACAAAAGGAAACTCTCTTCACTATTGTCTTTATTTTTAAACCTTTTCTCCCACCTTGAATTCTTCAAAAAATTATAATATATTAACATGATTGTCTAATATATAATGAGATTTTATTTAAATTATGGACTAATATTTTTCCTTAAATTATGCATCAAATAAGAAAAAAACCATCGCCCATGTGTCTGTCATACTACTGTCTCCTGAACCAATGTAACTTATTTTCCATCACCGCCTGACATGGATATTACTAATTATGTAACTAATAAATATATATAATATGAGAAACATAATTTTATATTGATATTATAGTATATCATATACTTAATTACCCTTTCACCCATTTAAAAAATAAAACATCACCCATGTGTACATATGTCTTAACATCACCATGAAGTAATGTGATCCATTTTTTCATGTCCATATTTCATGAATGATTTTAAAATTATATTTAGAGATTCAATAATACATTTTTAACATTAATATAAATCAAAAGATGATTAAACTATAAAATTCATGAAGCAATTAAATAGTACATGATATAACAAACATGATAAAACTATGTAGTTAAGATCCAAAAAAATAATATCAATGAAATATTGTCGATGAAAAAATGATAAGATGTTATTAGTGGATGACGTGTGATATTATAAATCTTATTATGGGATTTTATAAGTTATTATCATGTTTAAAACCATTATACAAGAGGTAAAATCATGTTTGAAATAGTAGAATCATTAGTTAAGGGGTTTCATCTCAATTTTCACTCCATTGAGACATATTTGGACCGACACAATTATTTATTATTCTCTATGGTGTATATACCAAATGTTTTATGTATATGATTAGAATATATATTTATTAATAATTATTAAATTATCAATTAATGTTTATTATTTCAAGTGGTTATAATTTGATTGTTACTATAATATTTAGAACTTGTTTTACTACATTTTTTGGGATTGAACAAAATTTTATTAAAGGAATCGTATATTATATCATTTATTTGTTCAATATATTTTCACATCCTTTGGATATTTGAAGTGTTTCCCAGTTTTATTAAAAATGTTCCCCTCTTTTTCACTTGAATCAGTCAATTATATTTTTTAATTAAAACTCAAAATTATATTTCTTTGAATAGTTTATACATCTCATCCAAGAATTTATTTTTTATATTTGTTTTAAAAAGTCTATTTTATTTAATTAAATGATTAAATAATGAAATTATATGTTATTATTTTTTTAAAAGGTTTTAATGGAATAATTTTTAGGTTTTTAATTTTTAATTTTCATTTTTATTTATAAAAAGTTAAAAGGAATATTTCTTTTTTAAAATATAAGACAGTAAAAAAACTTCCTACATCTATATCAATTTTATAATAAATATAACATTTAACATGTTGTTAATGGTATAAAAAATAAATTTATTTAATGAAAAGTTAATTTAATATATCACTTCCATTTTCTATTATCTCTCAAATTTTATGAATTTATTGTAAAACCAACATTACAAAAAAATTAATGGTCCTATATTATATATTGTTAATTTTTTGGTAGTTAACATTCATTTTAAACAATCACTTTATTATGGTCATCTTTCATTAGACATTATATTTTTCTGAATACATTAATATTCATTTATTATATAATAATCATATTTCCAATAATGTTTTCAATTTCTATAGATGGAGGTTGAGAATGAATTTTATTTTTTTAACTAAAGATATCAAGATATTATATATCCCTTAATCTTTAAAAATATTTGTTAATATGAATTATTTTTAAGGAATTAAATCAATCATTCAATATTTGAGGAATACATTTTTTTGTAGAGATGGGTTGGTCTGAGAATTATATTCTTTATAGATTCATAGATTGGTCATATAAGAATAACTAATTAGAAAACATTATGAAATTGGTTTTTGGTGTATGCTTATATGTAGTTTAACATTAATCGCACATGGCCTTAATGAAAAATATATCATGATGTCTGAAATCAAACGTACAGCATTATTAATTTCATTTATTATGAATTTATTTAATATTATTGATGAGAATATTTCATTATTATTATAAATGTATATAGTTTCTTCTCATTTTATTTATTTAATGGCATATGATTTTAGTTATTTAACATTACATATTGATTATTCCTTACTTTCACATGATAGATTTTATTATACACAAAAATTTCTTTGAATTTAGTATCATAATTATTTTTCATCCATTATCTAGGATATTAAAATTGATATTATAAATAATATCAAGGATTCAATAATTATTCTTATGAAATTTATTTCATATTTCTAATGTCACATGAGAATCAAATATTTATCTCATTCTACAAGACTTCTAAACCGATCAATCGTTGGTGATGTTATACATTACATGTTGTAAAATTGTAATAAAGTAGAGACTATCACTTCATTACTAGAGACAGGGTTCTTATAATTATCGTGAAAAGGGGAAGAGTATTAGAATCTCCCAAACTTATATTAGTATCAAGAATTTATTAAAAAATTTTAGAAGTTGTTGATTCTGTTTTTTGGAAAGCATACCTAGATATGATAGATAGGTTACCCAATTAATAATTTTTTATATCTAACCATCAACCGGATAAAAGACAACCAACTAAATGGTTGTCTCTATGTATATACCATCAATCAGGTGCCTTTATACCATCTACCCGGTGTGGGTATTATAGATAGTGAAAATGATCGATTTCATAAATCAAATTACTAGATTATTCTTATAAAAACTAAATGTATCTTCTAATAGATTCAATATGTAAAATAAATTATTGTGTGTAATAAATAAATCTCCATGTATGAAAATAAATCTTAAGTAACATAGATTTCAAACATTTGTGGTATTTGATAATTTTTTCATTCCTTAAAAATCCTATATTTAATTTCCATTTTTTAAGTTATTATAACCCTAATTTGAGTGATATTACAGAGAAAGTCTGAATGACTGAAAATTAAATTTTTATTATTTCAAACACTTTTAACGGAAAAGTGAGCAACCAAATGTTCACCTTGTAAAAGATATGATAGACCTATTAAATGAAAATTTAAGTCTTCCAATATATTTTTTTATTTTCTAGGTTCAAACTGTCAATAAATTGAGAGAATTTAGTTACTTTAGAACACCACAGAAATAAAGTTTAATTAATTATTTTAGGTCACTTGGAAACCCATAAATCATATAGAGTAATCGAATCCTCAATGAATTGATGAGGTGAAATGTGTATAGAATTAAAAATCTTTTTTGGTAGAAATTCTATAATTATTATTTATTTTTTTGTTATTACTGAAACTATATTGTTTTAAAAATCATAAAATAATTTAAATTATATGATTTTAATTTTTTAATGAAATTCACCTCTTTTTAAATAATATTAGAATAGTTGAATTTCTTTTTTACAAGATATCCATTAGTGGTATAAAATCCATATTTTAATAATTGACGAGTCCAATATAGTGTCCCTTTAAACAGAAATATAATAGTCACACCATAATTTAAATCATATCATATATTTATCATTGATAATTGTTTGAAAAAATCCTTACGAAATCCATAAAATGAATTATATGAACAATATAACAATTTTATTACATATATTATGGTTTCTTAGCTATGTAAAACCCAAATGACATAATGGAATTTGGTTACCTAAATTTTATGGTTATCCATTTCCTCCATGTCATACAATAGATTTTATATGAGAACACAAATTTTAAATGAACCCTCTTAATTAGATGATATGTATCTTAATATTATAATTCATTAAACAATTATTATTTAAGGATGGGTTTATTATATCACCAAATTATATTGTGATTTATTTTTAATCATATTCATGCTTCAAATGATTCAGTTTTCAACCACTATTTCTTTCATAAAATCAATATGTTCAAATCTTATTGATTTTTAAATACATACAAATATCATATATTGTGTTTCTATTATTATTTAATATTCATCTATATTTTGACATATAAAAATAAATTTCATATGAATAAGGCATTGGAAACCCATAAATATAGTGTTATTTAATCATATGAAATATACAATCCCTATAAGGGTATTCTTGGTGTGGAATGTATTGAACCCCATCTTTTTTTGGAAGATTCTATGATCTCAGGACAGTGATAATTTTTTTGGTTACTCATTCCTTTTACAGATATTTTTTGATGATTTTTAAAATAAATATCCATTAAATAAAAAAAAGGATCAAAATTCCTTTTGTAATTGGGAATCTTGCTACACAATACATCAAGGTGAGACTCAAATAAAACTTCATGATTTTTTATCTACATTAGGTTACTAAATGATTTTGAACACATAAAATTATAGAAGATAACTCGAGTAATATAAAAAATAATATGCTGAACTAAAAATCATAATAAGAGAATAAAAATGATAAGGAAACCTAACATGTTAGTCAAGAGTATATCATGATATCATAAATGTAAAGTCTCAAATGAAAACCTATGAGAGAATAACATAAATATCATGGTATCATAAGGAAATAAAATCATATGAAATTAAGAAATTACACAAAACATAACATAAAAATGAGTCGAGGCTAACTTCCTATGTTACATCAAATAGTAGAAAAATCCCTATATCTAACTAGGTTGACTCCCTAATCACATACACGATTTCTCAAGAGACTAAATCATTACCCAATACAGTGGAGTGTTGTCGTGGAACACCAATCATATCATGTTTAGAATCAATGTGTTCTATAGAATAGAATCAATCATAAGGAATAAAATAATAATTACCCATGTAAAGACTTTTTTTCATGATCTAGCATCATAAAATATTAAAAGGAAATTTCATAATGAACATACTTTAGAAATGATCATAAATCATGCAATACCCCATCAATGGAAGGGATAAGAAACTATATATATATATATATGTATATCTGTGTGTGTGTGATAATGTCAAGAAGAAATCTATATAATAAAATATTTTTATCGTTGATGAAAATACATTTAAAAATGATGAAATCATAGTTGAGGAAAATAATATTTTCATTTTGAGTAACATTAAAGGATGCCATGTTATATGAATCATTATTTTTAAGGATCAATTTGAACATTTCTAGGGGAAAATATCAATTCCATATTGAAAAAAATATTTAAAATAAAAAACATTTGTAAAAATTAATGGATTTTTTGAAAATAATATTTCAAAATTAAAAAAGAAGCTTAAAAACATTTAGTGGACATGATAGTAGAAGAGTTCCTTTCATGTTGTTATTCGTCAAAAAATAATGATACATTTCAAATTTTTATATGAAAATCCATAAAAGTAACATGTTCTTAAATAAATATTCCTTTGATTTTATTTCTGTAAAAATACAAAGGAGGGTAATGATTTATTTAAACATCCATCATAAAACATTTTTTATTTTTTTAATAAGACGTGCATTTAGAAGAAAAAATATTCTCGACTGAAAAGAGTAATGTAGTTGCATTTTCCTAAGAATTTGTTCTAAATCATTTTATGTAAAAACGTGAAGAAAATAAGAATATTAACATAAAATGTTAAATATATCAAGGGTATAATAAATTTAAAAGGGTTTATTATTAAATGATCAAATAATTTCATTCAATGAAAATTCATGCAATATAAATACCAATAAAAATATGATTGAAACATAAACCAATAAAACTTTTTAAAATTTTGATTTAAAAAATACAAGGAATAAAATAAGTGGATTTTAACTTAAAATGTTATCAAGTTGGACTTATTAATGTTATAGTTTGTAAAGAGTCAATATATACACCATACTAAATTAATTATTTGTATAAAACAATATATGTCATACAAAAGGTGTATGAGATAAAACCCTAACAATGTTCATATCATTGATGTGATAGTTAATACGTGAAGTGAATATATACAGAAAATTTATATAAACATAAATACAAGTGGAAATTAAACTTAAAGAAATCATATTTATTTTCCCATATAATATTGGAATAAAATAATCAACAAGTTATACATATAAACCAGTGAATTTAAATTTGGTTAAGTACCCCTTACATCAAGCATGAATCCTCATTTTTTTTTGTTATATTACATAATAAAAAACAAATTTAAATTATTTACATGATTAAGAATATTGTTATATCTTATTATTCATGAGATTTTATTTTTTACGACATCATATTAAATTAGTTAACAAATTAATTTCTTATCTATTGTTTTAAAGATAAGGAATCATATGTCCCGAATCATTTTGTTAAGTTAAATAAGGAAAATGTTATTATTAATTAATGATATATATTATGGTTATAAGTAAATAATTATATTTTTTTCATAAATTATAATTATAAAATAAACAAAAAAAATGTGTTTTTGAAAAAGTGACTTTGTTGCAATTATGGAGACGATAGTTTGTATGTACGCATGAGTAACATTTCCATTTTTTGATGATCATGATGAAATGAAATTAATTGTTAATTTAAATTTAAATTATTATATGTGTATCAATAATTATATATTATAACATTAAATACACATACACATACTATAATACTGAGGGGTAATAAAAACAAATTACATCACTTCACATGGAAACAATCCACTATACACATGAATGACATTATAATTTTTTAAATTGATGTTAATGTTAGAAATCATAAAAAATATTTATTATCATAAATGATTAATATATCATTTATATCAAATTTAAAAATATAATTTAAATATATTTCCCACCGTGTAAACTGTGAGTGCAAAAGGAATCATATAACGTTTCAAAGAGGTAGTCCATCACACATATAATAAAAAGTTTCTTTTAAAATTTTGAGGGGTGAGGAGATGGTTTCTGGTAATTAAATGGTTATAATAAAATAAAATTATATTTAATATTCGATGGTTATTATGTTATCTTGTATTATTAATATTTTTAGGTGGTTTAAGAATAATTAATATAAAACTCTTGGCATAGGATGTTATGTCTTCTTCAGGGAGCTTATTTTGGTTTTCACGAAAATATATCCTAAGATAGATTCATGATTAAAAAGGAATAGTATTTGAGTATAATGATGTGGAGAAATTATTTTTGTCTATATTTTTAAAAAATATTTTTTTGGTTGATTGAGAAACAGAGAATAGAGGGTGTCCTTTTGAATGTGGGGGAAAACACACACATGAAATTTTTGAAAATAAAAAATTCCAACCATATCATTATTTGAAAAAGCTCTAAAATTGAATATTTTAAAACCTTAGATATTATAGATTACAATTATGGATATAAAATATAATGTACACATTGTTTTTGGTTACTTTAAACCCTTATATTTTTAATTTGGCCTCTCGTAAACCTTTTTCTACATTAACTATAGTAAGTAATTTTTACTATTTTCAAAATTAATTATTGTCATAAATTTAAATGAAATTATTAGATAAAAGAAATGATTATTATTATAAATATTTGAGTCATTTTTTAAATTAATATCACATAATTGGTATAATTTATTTTAAATTTAATCCTATATATGTTTCGATGAAATGATTTTCAAAAGAATAAACATTAAAAAGATGGGGAAGATTTTATATCAAAATTAAATATGCAATTATTAAAATAATTTAATTTGAAATAATTAATACAAAAATAATCTAATTTTACTTTTAAGAACACATTAAAATAAAATGGGGATTTTAAATTTGTTAAAAGAAAATATAGTTTATAATAAAAATCATTATTTTTCTCTTTTAATCAAACAATGAAAATTTTAAGTAATAATCTCAAAAATTTAATGTAATATAATTTTTCAATGACGATTTTAAAAATGAATTTTTTTTCTTGAAATAAATTTTATAATATTAGTAAAATCTACTTTTAAATTATGTATTCATAGAGTGTCTAAATTGCATTTAAAGCATATCATATTTCAAAAACCATTTATTTTTCTTTCAAATTATTATTATTTTATTTATAAGGAGTATATAACAATTTCATTTATTTTATAAATGTATAATACATATAATTTCAATGATTATATAGAATAATTAATAATATCCCACTAAATGTATAGCTTATAAAGATATTTTATGTTACAGTTCATTTAGACTCAGGGGTTAAATTTTTAATAAGCCAAAGAAGAGATTGAATAAATTTAAAAATAATAATACTAAAATACAAATGACCTATTTAAGGTAAATCCATTATCCATGCTTTTTTACTCAATAATGCTTGTGCATCTGGTGACTCTCAGGGGTAGGATAATTTTTTATGAAAAATGTCTACAATATCAATGATGGATGTATGTTTTAATTAATGGTATCCATATATAAATGAGTAATATATTTTTTGTATTCTCCTTGAGTTCATAAAATCCCCATGCGGGATTTTGGTTTCCATGTAATAGTATACTGTTTCATTTTTTCATGAGAAGTATATGTTTTTTAACATGATTATATTCCATGTATGTTTTGCCTGGAAGATGTTGTGAATCTAGTTACCAACATGTTGTGATAACATTCCACCTGTTGATTACATGTCGTGTAACAAAAAAAGATAGTTTTGTTATAAAAAGAAAATGGTTTTTCTAGTGTATAATAATCCTATGGATTAAATTTTGTGAAAATTTATCACATGCCATGTCATTTTCTTAGTGTCGGTTTTTATGGTGTTGCATTGATTGAATTATATTTCATTCACCCAATGATCCAATGAATCTATACCTAAAAGGATTGTTTGATGATTTTAAGAGTTTATATTAAATCTGGATTGATTCAGTCAATGATTGGTCACTATTTTGGTTGGATTTTGTCTCTCTAGAAGAGTAACCCTTTTAGATTATTAATTTTAATGATCATTGTTGATCCAATTCATTGTGTTATCAGATCCTTTATTTCATGGTGATGTTTCATCACAGTTACTTCTAGATCTCTTGTTTGATATTTTATTGGGGTTTTTCCTTTTTTGGTTATGGAGTATTTGTTGTGTGTTCTTGATTTAGGTGTCATTTAATCTTATATTACAACCCCTTTGTTAAATTGGATAAATTCTAAGATTTTTAGATTCATTTTAGGTCATTCATTAACACTGTTTTATTTTACATGTAGTTTGACACATCATGGGCATGTGCTTGCCCAGGTTTTGATATGAGTGGTTTATTCTCAAGCCTATTACGGTGAACTGAATTAATATTTTTTTGATAAATTTTTTATATAATTAAATAACATGATATAGTTTATTGTAAATGTTTGTGTGGAACCTGGTTTTTAAAAAATATGTGTTTAACATATTTTTGGTAAATAAAATAAATTTTCAAAGAGTAATGAAATGGTTTGTTTAAGGTTTATCAAAGCATAAAATTATGAAAATGTATTCATTTATTATTTTTGAAAATAGAAGACATTGGAATCCTCAGCTATATAGGGGAATCTTATAGTCATAGTTATTTTCCACTATAAGGGCATTTTCGGATGGGGTTTATCTATGCTCAAAAAGTCGTAGTTCATGGGAAAATTTAGATCTGATGGGGGGTTCACTTACATGGGTTTTTTATTCCCTATAAACATGATTAATATGTATAATTTCATGATGTTTATGAAATTTATCTATGTTACATACGAGTTTCCATGTTATATATACCTAGTGTGATCCTTCGCGTGATGTTACCAGGGATTCTTGGATGATTTGGGAATTTTTTGGGTTTTTATGGATTCTGTGTACATTGTTGTATTTTGTAAGAACCCGAATCTTCTTTCATGTATATTTTCTTTTTTTCTAGACTTTTTGGAAAAATAAATTTTCTGTAAATTTTTTGATGTACACACCGTCTACTTTATGAGTACAAGCCGGGTACTCTTTTCCCACTCAATGTCGTGTGTTGTATGTGTCCGAGCCACACACATGGTGTGTAGGGGTGATGTGGAAGCCTATTTTGGCGCAGTATAGAAGAATCCACTACACACCGTGTACATTAATAATACATTTTGTGTATATTTTTTTCCATTAAACGGGTCGGGATTGCGCCTAATCGAAGAAAACGTCTTCTTCTTCAGCTTCTTCGTCTGAGAGTGACCGTACAGCCGCGAACCATCTCTGAGCCGTCGTGCCTCTGTCCAATCTCTGTTCTAGCGGCCATAGATTTCGTTGGAATCGCCTCGGTAAGCACTCTCTTTTTCTTTATCCTTGTTCCACAGTTCCTCCTCATTTTCATGTTGTCGTGGGTTGATAGTTTTGTGTGTTTTCTCAGATCTACGACGTTCTAGGGAGAATCAGTCATCGTGGTTCAAGAATATCAATCCCCTAGCATCTAGGTGGGTGGTTTGTGCCATTTTGTTGAATTTCTTTGAGTATTTTGTGAAAATTCCACAAATTCCTTTAGGTGGGGAATTTTGGGTTTCATGTTTTCCCCTACTAGTTTCCTGCATTGCTTGATTGCTGTAGTAGAGGATTATGCATGTGAGTAGAGTAATTTGTTTTGTTCTCAGGTTGCTTTTTCATGCTTGTTCTGCCTGTTTGGCATTTTTTCAGTAGTCTTGCCTAGTTTTATTATATTGAAATTGTTTCTTGTTATGATGTTGAGCCTTAGATTCACAAAAAATTAGTTCTTAAGGTTTACATGGATGATACATGCGCGCTGAGCATTTTTATTTTTCACATAGGACTGTGAATACCTAGTGTAGTAGACCATAGGGAGAATGGATGTAAGGGATTCTCTAGAGTGTCTTTTAATACGATGCGTGACCACATGGGGAATTGACGACGAATGATTCCTTAGAGAGTCTTTAGTTCCACGACGCGGGCCACATGGGGAATGAGATGTTGAGTACTTCCCCAGAGATCCTTTATCGGGATACGAGACAATAGAGGGAATTGACGGTGAGTGCATCCTCATAGAGTCTATTCTTAGCTGAACCAGAGGGGTGATACTGTGTGTAACTTGTAGAGGGTTTCTAGTACTTTTATGTTGAACCATAGGGGTTAGGCTGTGAGAGAAACCTAGAGTCTTACCTGTTTTCTTCTTGTTGCTGGTTTTTTACTCGTGTACTTTATATGTTAGAACTGTGGATTGTAGCTATTGTGTGCTTTTCTGTTTGCTGTTTCCTGAACACTTGCTTTCCTTGTATTCATTGACTGTTAGGAAAAAATCATCGGGTAATTACCTACTGGGATTGAATCTCACAACCTGTTTGGGACATGTTTTGGACCAAGCAAACTATATTACTGCATTTATAGATAAGGGAAAGTTCCCATCTACTTCAGGTTCTTGATTTCACTGGAGCTATAGATCATGGGACCGAGTCGAGGCTTGCGATGCGGAGAAGTTTCTCATCTATTTTTCTTTTGGTGTGGCATTAGTACTTGTGTTCAGTTTAATTTCAGCCCATTGTTGTGTTTCCTTCTTTCTTTAGACACTTGTACCTGCTGCATCATTATCATCATTGATATATATATATCTGTTCTTCCACTGTTGGTTTCAGTTAAGTATGTTGTTACAGATTTCTCTATTGATTGTTGTTTTCCATACCCTGTATACCTTACCAAATGAGGGCATAGGTTCCCCAGTCACTTACCAAGGCCCTCGCTGCTTATCAATAGCCTCTGCCATTTGGGGAAATGTGTTTGATTTCATCTGGCGAACCGGGTAGAAGGTAGTTGTGGAGGGGCTCTAGATTAGAGTCGTTACAAAGTGGTATCAGAGGAGTTCTTTTCTCTTGATTTACTATTTGGATCCATTACTCCGGGATATGTTGGATTCGGTACATGGTATTAAGCTGTGATCGGGAGTAGTTAACTCGTGTATAGGGAAAATCCATACTACCTCATTAATTGTGGTTTCTAGTTTTGAGATTTTACGGTTGAGATAATTTCACCTAGAGCGATTCACATGCTTTGTGCTGTTATTCTCTTGATGATTGTGGTTCTATTTTTGTCACAACCCAATGAGATGAGGGTATTCCATCTCATGCATCAAATAGGCACATGTAGAAATCACATTCCATGAATTCATTCCATGACATCTAGGGTGTATTAGCGATTGCATTCTGTTGTGACAGACAATGTGAAGTTTATTCTTTTTGTTTTGATAAATGCTTGATAGAATCTTTTCTCTTGTGTTAGAGATCTATTTTTTGTGCTATGATTAAAATGAATGCCAATTTTGGTTCTTGAGGTGTTATGGGCCCTCATTAATCGGAACATCATGGATCATGATTCCATTTTCTCTTGTATATGACTGTGGGAGATGCCAAGCATTGATTCGTGGGGAGTATGGGCCCTCAAAAATCGGAATTTGGAACCCCTTTGCCTTGTTTTTAGTTTTTATGGGATTATGTGCAGTTTCTAAGCTACTACACAGAAAAACCCAGAGTACACGGTGTGTACTTTTCGGAAACACACCATGTAGTTTTTAGGCCGTGTCACTGACCGTGTGAGCAGAAACATAGTGTCATGAAAGTAACTTTAGGAACACGTTGTGTACGGTAGGTACACGCCGTGTAGTAGTGGGCCATATACCCAGCAATGTCACTAACAACAAGGGTCAGGGGAGCTCGTTTCATACACTTCATGTGTTGTATGAACACGCTATGTATCCTTATCCTCATTACCCGGCCATTCCATGAACAACACGAGACGATGTTCTCTCTTACTATACACGATGTGTTTGATCAGAACATGTCGTGTAAGTGTCACCCATGTACATGGCCATGTTTCCAACAACATGGGTTGGGAAAAATCTTCGAGTACACATCGTATTTTTCCAGAACACGTCGTGTAGTCTCATCTATGTAGTCGGTCGTGTAACTAACAACAAGGGTTGTTGACACCCTGTCTACTACATGCCGTGTCTATAGGGAACATGTCGGGTAGTATAAGTTTAAGAAGACCTTGTGGGTTATCCATGCAAGGAGACTCGGGCTGGGGAGTAGAGTACAAGAACACATTGTGTGTTGGGTCAATACACCGTGTAGTTTGGGGGGTTACAAGACATGTAGGTCAAAAGAACACGCCCATGTAAGTGGCATAAGAAGACATCCCATGTACTTTTTATACATGTCATGTAGTTGTGTTTTGTATGTTTGTGTGTTTTTCTTCCCCTATTCTCGTTTATACTATTGTGTACTCTGTCCTTGTTTTTTTTTTCTATGGTGTACTTTTTATCTTTTAGAGATATGCCTCCGAGATGTCCTCTGGTTGTACGTCTGTAATCAAGTAGTGATCAAAGGCCAGATATGGCTAATCAGGGATTTCCTGCCTATCCTCCAGTCGGGCCAGCCTTGGCACTGGCTGTTATACCAGTTGCAGGCGTTGATGCACAGTTCGGGGAAGGGTTTCTGAGGATAATTCATACCTTTCAGGGAGCACCGACTCCTGCCTCGACTATGGCAGACTTGACCCGGCTTTTTCAGCAGCAGCTTCCCCCCACGTTCTAGGGAGATTGAGGACCTCTGGCTACAGAGTTATGGCTGTAATCCATGCTGATTATCATCGAGAATATGGAGACGCCTCCAGAGAGGCGGGTCAAGCTCTCTACATACATGCTTCGAGACTCTGCCAAGAAGAGGTGGTACATGATCTCACAGGTGGGTTATCAGCAGGTTATGGCTTGGGAGGTGTTCCATCACGTGTTTTACGTCTACTTCTACCTTGATACCCTGAGGGCTGATTGAGCCTGGGATTTCATGAGCTTAGAGCAAGGTACTCATTCTGTCATGGAGTATTCCTCTCGATTCACCAAGATGTAGCATTTCACACCCCTCCAGGATGGGAGTGGGGTGTTCTTAGTGAGGAAGTTTGAGGATGCTCTCAGGAGGGATATCCACTCGCAGGTGAATCTCTTCTAGTTGACATCCATCACTTCCATCATCAACCAGGCGCTAATTGTGGAGCACAATATGAGAGGCTCTAGAGCTACGCTCCAGGGTGGTTCTGCTTCTAGAGCATGTTTTCCTCCAGATGATAGCAAGATGTGTCATAGAGAGTCTATGCATGGTGATCCATGGAAGTGAGATGCATCATCCGACAGCTAGGTGATATGCTACCAGTGTGGCCGGTCAGATCACACGAGGCCATAGTGCCAAAGATACCCTGTGGAGTTCCGATCATGTGACAAGATGGGTCACCTTCATCGTTTCTTCCAGGTTTTCTCACTATCTGCTGGTGACCGAGGTTCTTCCATGACTCCTCGTATAGGACCATCACCACTAGTTTCTCACCAGTCAGGGAACTGGAGTTCTTTCGTCCATTCGGGCTGATGTGTAGGTTGAGGTCGTGGTGGTCAGCCACCAATACATCAGAACCAGTAGGGATGATCATCTCAGAGTGGTCATCCAGGGGTGATGGGCCGTGGTGCAGGCTAGTCTTTCACCATGGAGCAGACCTATCAGGAGGAAGATCCCGACCCTTCTATAGTTTGAGGTATGATTTTAGTAGCCTCAGTTTTATCATCATCCCTTTTTGATACCAGTGCTACACATTTCTTTATATCTGTTGCTGTCATAGAGAGCCTTGGTCTCTGCATATTTTCCTCTGCCGACTTGTTGACACTAGACACACCTTTGGGGATGAGGAAATATATAGTACGTCAGTGTAGTGGGTTCCCTCTCGAGGTTGTAGGATATCGTTTCTTAAGGTATCAATATGTACTAGAGATGATAGGATATTCTTTCATCCTCAGGATGGACTGGTTGGTTCCCATCCAGGTAGTCATCAACTTTTATCACCACAGAGTGAGTTTCGTTTCCCCAAGGGGTGAGTATTTTCTTAATAGAGGCAAATGGGATGTTCATGCGAGTCGATCAAGACTCAAGCATCATGGATTGGGAAGGGTGACATCCTAGATTTCTAGTCTTTATCTAGAAGATCAGGGGAATTCGTAGTTGTAATTTCCTCTAGTGGAAGATCGCTTCTGTGACGTATTTCTAGAGGAATTTTCATGTTTTCCTCTAGAGCGTGAGGTAGAATTATCTATTAACTTCGTTACAGGAGGGGCACCGGTGTCCATTCCTCCCTATAGGAAGGCTACACATGAGTTTCAGGAGCTCAAGAAGAAATTAGAGGATTTGTAGGAACATGGTTTCATCCAACCGAGTACTTCTCCTTGGGGTTCTCCTATCCTGTTTGCGAAGAAGGCAGATGGTACCCTTCGGCTTTGCGTAGATTATCGGAAGCAGAACTAGTTGAAGGTCAATAACCGATATCCCTTTCCGATTATTGATGACCTCTTTTATTAGCATCGAGTAGCAAGAGTGTTCTTGAAGATCGACTTATGGTTTGTTTGTCATCAGTTGTGTGTTAGACCATCAGATATACATCTGACAGCCTTCAGAAGTAGGTATGGTATTTACCAGTATACAGTCATGCCGTTCGGTCTCACGAGCGCCCATGTAGTTTTTATGGCACTGATGAACCGATTGTTCAATCTATACTTGGACTCCTTCGTAGTGGTCTTCGTGGATGATATCTTTGTGTACTCTCACACTCGACACGACCATGCCACACATCTTATGATTGTTCTGAGTACACTGAGAGAGCATCTATATTATGCCAAACTATTGAAGTTACACTTATGGATGGAATAGATTCACTTCTTGGGTCATGTCATATCAGAGGCAGGAGTATCTGTAGACCCAGATAATGTTAGAGCTGTAGCCTCCTAGGAGAAGCCGAAGAATGTCTTTGAGGTACGAAGCTTTCTAGGGCTGGATGGATAATACAGACGCTTCATTCCGCAATTTGCTCGTTTAGCAGCACCCTTGACAGGTTTGACCAAGAAGGTGGTGATGTTCTTATGGTAAGAATCATGTGATTCATCATTTTAGGAGATAAAAGGGATGTTTCCGTCAGCACATATACTAGTATTGCCAGAGCCAGGAAGGAGATACACTATTTACTGTGATGCTTCAGGTATCATGCTGGTAGCTCTGCATAAGCAGGCAGATGGAGTCGTTGCTTACGGGTCTCAACAGTTGAGGCCACATGAGAGGAACTACATGATTCACGATCTGGATTTGGAAGATGTTGTTCATGCCTTACGCTATTGGAGACACTATCGACTAGGATAGGACTTTGTGGTCTTCACCGACCACAAGAATCTCAAGTATATCTTCACTCAGCATGATCTGAATCTGAGGTAGCATAGGTGGGTTAAGTATCTTCAGTCGTTTGATTTCGAGCTTTCCTATACTCTGGTAAAGGGAAACACAGTGGAAGATGCGTTGAGCAGTATAACTCATGTTCGTGAAGTTTAGGAGGCCAGCAATGAGTCACAGCTTATGAATCTGTTCTCCGAGATGCATTTGGAGGTGCACGACAGACAAGGATAGACTTACCTATCTTCTGTAGCTGTTACCTCTACATTACATGATCAGGTACGTATGAGAAAACTATCAAATTAATAAGGCTTAGTCCTGCGGGAGATTGTTTTAGGAGAGGACCCTCTTCCCAGTTGGACAGTGGGCAAGGATGAGATCTTACGTTTCCAAGGACGTGTATGGGTGACAGCGGACATACGCGAGGAGATGATGTGGGATTCGAATTCCTCAGTTTAGGCAATTAATCCTGGCATCACCAAGATGTATCAGGATCTTCATCGCCATTACTGGTGGCTAGGTATGAAGAGGGATGTTGCTGGTTTTTTCATGAGATGCTCTACTTGTCAGCAGGTGAAGGCGGAGCATCATCGACCAATATGCCTTTTATATCAGTTATCCATTCCGTAGTGGAAATGGAATGATGTCACGATAGACATAGTGATCAGATTACCGAGTTCGCCGTGAGTGAACAATGCTATTTGGGTTGTTATCGATAGGCTCAGGATGGTTTCCCACTTCTTTTCGATAAAGGAAACCTTCAGTGTCGATGATCTGGGATAACTTTACATCCGGGAGATTGTGCATCTCCATGGAGTTCCACACTCCATTGTTTCATACAAGGATGTGCTTTTTACTTCTCGGTTTTAGCAGGGGTTTCAAAAGGCTTTGGGTACAAAAGTACTTCTGAGTATGAAATACCATCCCCAGACTGATGGCCAGTCCGAGCGTACGATCATTGTGCTTGGGGATATGCTTTGAGCTTGTATTCTAGACTTTTTTGATTCTTGGGAGAAGCATATTCCTCTAGTGGAGTTCGCCTACAACAATAGTTTCAAGGTGACCATTCAAATGGAACAATATGAGGATTTGTACGGTAGGCCATGCCGATCAGCCTTATACTGGATGGAGGTAGGAGAGGCAGCTTTAATGGGTCCTTGTCTTGTTCTGGATACCTCAGAGCAGATAGGGCTGATTCAGAAGAGGATGTCTATAGCACAGTCTCGGTGGAAGTTTTATACTGATCAGCGGAGAAAACCTCTGTAGTTTGATGTCGGTGATCAGGTTTTCCTACGTGTCGTGCCGAGGTTGGGACACAAGATGATTCGGAGATAGGGCAAGCGTTCACTGCGGTACATCGGGCCGTTTGAGGTATTGGGGAGAGTGGGGCCGGTTTCTTATCGGTTGTAGTTACCACAGAGGTATCGGGCCATGCACGACATCTTCCATGTCTCTCAGCATTGAAATTACTTTTCAGACCCCTCTCATGTCTTTCAGCCTGAGGAAGATGAGCATGAAGCGGATTCATATTTAAAGTAGCATCCTATCCAGATTGTCGATCATTGTACGTAGGTTCTTCATGGGCGGTCTGTTCCTCTTGTATGGGTGTTATGCTAGCATGGGCGAGTATAGGACGAGACCTGGGAGAGGAAGGCCGATGTAGGATCGTAGTGGCCAGACCTGTTCGAGGATTCTTCTTCTACACCTCGTTAAAAAAATCCAGGGACAAATTTCCTTAAGGGGGGAAGTTTGTAAGAACTCGGATCTTTGTTCAGGTATGTTTTCCTTTATTCTGGAGTTTTTTTTTTGAAAAAATACAATTTTTGGAATTTTTTTGAAGTACACGTCGTGTACTTTATGAGTGCTTGTCGTGTACTCATTTCCCGCTCAAAGCTGTGTTCTGTCCTAGTCCGGGACCCACACACGGTGTGTAGGGGTGACGTGGAGGCCGATTTTGGCGGAGTATGGAAAATCCACTACACACCATGTACATTAAAAATACATACCGTGTACATTTCTTTTTTTCATTAAATGGACCGGGGACACTCTTAATTGATGAAAACGTCTTCTTCTCCAGCTTCTTCATCCGAGAGCGACCGTACGACCGTGAACCTTCTCCGAGCCGCCGTACCTCCGTCTGATCTCTGTTCCAGCTGACGTTGACTGCATTGGGATTGCCTCGGTAAGCTCTCTCTTCTGATTTAGCCTTGTTTATGGTTCCTCCTCGTTTTCATGTTGTAGTGGGTTGAGCATTTTGTGCATTATCTCGGATCTACAATTTTATAGGGAGAATCAGTCATTGTGGTTTAAGTATATCGATCCCCTAGCATCTAGGTGGGTGGTAATTTCCTTTCTGTATAATGTCATTGAGTATTTTGTGAAAATTTCACAAATCTCTTTGGGTGGGGAATTGTGGGTTTCCTGTTTTTCCCCTGCTATTTTCCTGCCTTTCTTGATTGTTGTAGTAGAGGTTTATGATTGTGAGTAGAGTAATTTGTTTTGTGATCAGGATGATTTTCCATGCATGATCTACCTATTTGGAAATTTCTAGTTTCCATGCATAGTTGTAGGATAGTGGAATTGTTTCTTGTTATGCTGTTGAGCCTTAGATTGATAGCCAAGTAGTTCATAAGGTTTACTTGGATGATGCATGCACGTTGCACGTGTTTTATTTTTCACACAGGACTATGAGAACTTAGTGAAGTAGACAATAAGGAGAATGGATGTAAGGGATTCTCCAGTGTGTCTTTTAATACGATGTGAGACCACAGGGGGAATTGACGATGAGTTCTTCCTCAGAGAGTCTGTAGTTACTCGATGCGGGTCAAAGGGGGAACGAGACGTTCAGTGCTTCCCCTGAGAGTCTTTAGTATGATACGAAACTATAGGTGGAATTGATGGTGAGTTCTTCCTTAGAGATTCTATTCTTAGCTGAACCAGTGGGGTGAGACTGTGTGTTCCTCCTAGAGGGTTTCTATTACTTGTAGGTTGATCCATAGTGGTTAGGCTGTGAGAGCTACCCAGAGGGTTACCTATTTTCTTTTTTGTTTCTGGTTGTTTACTTGTGTATGTTATATGTTCAAACTGTGGATTGTATCTGTTGTGTGCATTTCTGTTTACTGTTTCCTGCACTCTTGCTTGCCTTTTATTCATTGACTGTTAGGCCCAAATCATCGTTTGATTGCCTACTGGGATTGTATCTAGCACTCTGTTTGGGCCATGTTTTGGGCCCAAGCAGACTATGTTGCTGGAGGTATAGATCTGGGCAAGCACCCTTCTACTTCTGGTTCTTGATTTCACTAGAGCTTTAGAGCATGGGACTGAGCCGAGGCTTGCGATGCTGAGGAGTTTCTCATCTGTTTTTCTTTTATTGTTTCTTTAGTACTTGTGTTAAGTTTTATTTCACCATTTTTTTGTGTTTGTTGCTCTCTTTAGATACTATTACCTGCTGCATCATTATCATCATTCCTATATATATCTGTTCTTCCTCTATTTGGTTCAGTTATGTATATTGTTATTGCTTCCTCTAGTGATTATTGTTTTCCTTTCACTATATACCTTACCAAATGAGGGAATAGTTTCCCCCAATCACTTACCAAGGCCCTCGCTTCTAGTTGGCAGACTTTGGAATTTGGGGAAATGTGTTTGATGTCATGTGGAGAACTGGGTATGGGGCACCAGTGGAGGGGCTTCGGATTCGGGTTGTTACATATTTTAATATGATATGTTGAGAATGATTTTTTTACTATATATATTTATTTATATATTTTAATATGAAATTCTGTGAATCTAATTTATTTACTTTATTTGGAAATGTAGATAATAGGGAAATATAACTATTTTTGCCACTATTTTGATGTAATACAGGTATTAAAATGTTATTATGGATAGCAATATTTGAATTTAATCATCCATGGATTATTGTTATTAAAATTGATATGGAACCTTATGTGTGACCCTACTAATCTTGTAATCTCACACAATATTAACCTCTTTTGTGGTGCATATACATGGTTATGGATTTCCAAGAAGGTAAAGGTAACACACTATTGTGAAGCAGTGTGGTTTTCTATTAGTTGGAATGGGTTACTAGTGGTTAGATGGTACGATTCTTCCCACATTATCAAATAGTGTAGTTGGGGTTTTTAGTTTTGGATGTCCTTTGAGGTTGGAATTATTCATGGTGATTTCTTCCACTATTGTGTTATTTGGTTTTAGTTAGGTAATATAAATGTAATCCATTATTTATCTTTATTATGTATATATATATATATATTCCATGTAATTTATTCATTTTGGGAGAAATAATTCCCATTCAAAAGTCATTGGGTATCATGAAAGCCCATCGGGTATATCTTTTATCATGTTTTATACCAGCTTGAGAGGGTGATTGGGTCATTTAGTTGAAATTATTAATAGAGCCTCTACGTTTAGTGGTTATTCCTTGTCTTGGGATGTTTGATTGGATGATGATAAATATTTTTAGAACTAGAGAGGTAGATTGTGGGAAATTCCTAGCCAGATAATTCTATGATGAGACTCTAGTTTCCATGGGATGTTTTGATGTGTTTCCCCTTTAATGATTTGTTGGTGTTAATGTTATTTTTTTTCTTCAGGGTGTCTAGTTTGAAAGGATTTTTTATGTGTTTTTATCATTTATTATTTTTTTGTATTCATAACAATTCCATAGAGACATTGTTTCTGATTTTTTCACCGGTGTGCGTTCATCTATTTGTTGGAGGATGATGAAGACGCGCTGACTGTTTCCCCACATTCACGATTTCCAAAGGTGGGAATCATCCATCACTAATTTACAGACATTTTCTCCTTGATCGAAATGAGATAATGGGATTTCAGTAATTCCATATGTGGAATCCTCCTCAAAACATGTCACCTAGTCCTAGCCTACATTAAATAATAAGTTGTGGTTCGTGAATCTCATTCCTAATGTCATATCTCTGAATACGCAGTTTAATTACCCTACATCCGTCAAGACATTCCATGGGGTCTTGAAATGGTAGTATCCTTCTGTTGTAGTAGACGAAAAACTCATCCATATCAGGATATCTCTAGATGCATTGACATTGGGGGACCTATATTCTTACTCATAAGATGGCATCTCAAAGGTGTAAAACCCAAGATATCCCATGTCAGTCACACGATATCTTATGCCGGAGGCATGTCTCTGAGGTTTTCCTCATCTTCCCATGATAAAAAAGAGGTAGCCGAAAATTTTAACGTATTGTAGAGATATTAGGAGAGTGATCAGAACCTCTCATAGAGACAGATCCGATTGGAACATCCCTAGGAGGGTGCGCCATGAGTGTTTACTAGGTGGACGGATCAGAACAGTCAATATGTGAAGACCCAAGAAGGTGTGTCCAATGAAGGGATGATGTCACACTGTGAAGGATGATATGGATACCACTGAGGGAGGATCAGGGAGTGTGAAATCAATAATGGGGGAACACCAAGGTTTACCATTGGCAGGAATTGATCGTCATGGAGGTTTCCTACGTAGCCTGTGTAGACGACAGGGATCAAAACCCACATAGTTAGAAGGAAAAAACACCAAGGTTTTCCATTGGTTGGGATTAAACCTCATTGAGGTTTCCTACGCACCCTGTATAGAAGACAATGATCAAAACCCACATAGTTCGAATGGGTGATGAATCGGGGTGTTAAAATAGAATAATAACCCGGATACATGCAGGGGCTTATGCATGAGATGTGGCGCAGGTACTGCTAGGAGTGATGAGGAAATGGATGACATGATCCCACCAAGATGTGGCGACTCAGGTAAGAATCCAGATAGATGATAAAGAGTTGAATGCACTATAAAGGTAATGATATGGAACCGATGTGAGGACGACAGTTATGATGGACTTGATCCATGAAGAGACATCCTACATATACATGTGGCAGGGAATCATTGTCCACGTAGTTTAGTGGGACGATGGTACAACTAAGGAGATAACCCATGAGAATGGACACATGGATGGGATCTGGATGAAATATAACCTCAATGTTGGGTCATGACCTTCTAAAAACACATAGGATCGAGGGAGAGATCAGGATGAGACATGAGTGATGGGCTTGAAACTCAGAGGGGATTCCTACATATCTCTGTGGCAGGGAATCAAAGTGTATTTAGTTCATAATGGTGTTTGGTTAGCCAACATGATGATGGTTGGGACCAATGGTTGTTGGGCTTGATCCTCTAAGAGGCTTCCTACGTACCTGGCCTTGGCAAGGATCAATTCCACATAGATAGAGAAGGATTGGGAACCTATGTGAATGGGGGTCAGAACCAATGATTTTTGGGATTGAACATTAGAAAGGCTTCCTATGTACCTTCCCTTGATACAGATAAAAGTCCACATAGTTCAGGATGGTGTTTGGTGAACCGTCGTGAAGATGGTCGGAACAAATGGGCGTTGGTATTGAACCTCAGGGAGGATTCCTACGTACAATGCCTTGGCTAGGATCAAAGTCCACGTAGTTCAGGATGGTGTGGGGAATACATGCTAGGCTTCCCAGAGAGGATTCCATGACCTATTCATACTCTAAGCCCACGTGAGTCATGCTTAGTGTGAAAAACAAGAGGAAGAAAGGACCTAAAGGTCATGACGCAATGTTGTGACCATGGAGGGTGGTGAATGAGGCTTATGCAAGGAAGCAACCCAGGTGCCTCTATAGAGCGACAATGGTGAATGGCGATTACACAATGAAGTAGCTTTGGTGCTGCTAAGGAACATCAATGGTGAATATAAGTAACGTAAGGAAGCTTCCCATGTGTAGCTATGGAGTGACAATTGTGTCTGGGGCTTATGAATGGAAGCTGCCCAGGTGCCGTAATGGAGCAGAAATTGTGCATGGGGATTACGCATGGATTTTTTCAAGGTGCCACTATCGATATGAAATGGGGAATGATTATTATGCAAGGATTCTTTCCAGGTGCCTCTATGGATTGACAATGGTGGATGGGGCTTATGCGCAATGTTGCCCGAGTACCGTTAAGGAGAGAAAATAGTGAATGGGGCTAACATGTGGATGATGCATGGGTGAAACTATAGAGCAGTAAAGGTGGATGAGGTTTACACCTAAGAAGTTGCCCAGGTGCCACTATGGAGAGGAAATTGTGGATGGTGCTTATGCATAGGAAGCTACTCTGGTGCCACTAAGTATCAGCGGTGGTGGTTGGGGCCTAGGCAAAGAAGTTGCCCGTGAGCTGCTAAGGAGTAGGAATGGAGGATGGGGATTACGCAAGGAACCATCTCTAGTTCCTTTAAAGAGAGGAAATGGTGACTGTGGATTATTAATGGAAGCAACTCGGGTGCCGCTAAGGAGCGACAATGGTGGATGGGGCATACACAAGGAAGCTTTCCAGGTGCCACGGATGAGCGACAATGGTGAATGGGTCTTATGCAAGGATGTTTCCTGGGTGTGGTTCTGGAGCGGCAATGGTGAATGGGTCTTACACAAGAAATTTTCCCAGAATTTCCTCCTCATATATGGACATGAGGGCATCCCAACCGACTGGTGCCTTGAGGCATCCACCTATTCTCTTGTGCATAAGTGGGATACCACCAAGGGGTGTTGGAATCAGTCCGAACAAATGGAGATAAAAAGTGTGAATCACATGCCCGACATTCGTAATGTGGTGAGAGTTGAGTAACAATGGAGGATAATTGTTGACCATCTTCGAAACACAAACTCCATATTGTGTTATCTTGAAATAGTGAAAAACAAAAGAGGCTCGACTGCTGACCGTGTTCGAAAGACATGACCTGAATCGAAGTGTCATCCAAGGTATTAGGGGCGTTGTCCCAGGACATTAGGTGAGAGGATGCGGCATGGGACCCGGTCATTAGGTGATCCAATTATACATGGATGAGGATGAAGATCCAAATGATGGACATAAAAATCATGTCGTGGAGTGATGGATTGTTTGAACGGATTCCAACACTCTTGATATTATGCCATTGTGATCATGGAATGAGGTATCTTATTCTTTTCACATAAGCCATCTCATATTTGGAACGAGAGGAATCCTATTATAGAATGATAGGGTATGCTATAGTTTAAATTCATGTAGAGAGAACGGATGGCATCTTATGCCCGAATCATAAGGAACCACTTGTTTGGAGAAAGAGGCATCCTATATTTAGCACATAGGGAGTACCACCATTTATAGTGTAATAGATAGTACTATTTGTGTATTCTTCATAGCACATAAAAAATATCATGTTTTGAGTAGGAGGCATCCTATGTTTTTTCGTATAGGTTATAGTATAGTATATAGTCATGTAGATAGATCGATTGGCGTCATATGCATGGTGCATAAGGCATCTCTTGTTGGGAGCAATTGGCATCCTATGTTTGTTCATATAGTGTATACTAGAGTTTATAGTCATGTAGATAGGACTATTGTAATCTTATGCTTGGAGAATAAGGCATCTCTTGTTTAGATGAATAGGCTTCCTATATTTGTAACATAGGTCACACTTTAGATTACAATCATGTAGAGAGGACTATTGGAATATTATGATTGGCGCATATGGAATATCTTGTATTGATCAAGAGGCGTCCTATGTTTGGAACATACGGTGTACTACAGTTTATACTCGTGCAGAGAGGACTATTGGGCATAAGGTTCCTAGAAAAGGATGACGTTGGGTCTTCTGAAAGGGATGTCCTTTCTAGTTCAACCTAGTATAGGATCCAAGTGATACGGTCTGGTGGAGTTGCTTGAGGAATGGTTAGACTCATGGTACTCACGGAATTGGTTCAGAGAATCACAAATCAGGACATGGAAAATGAACCAAGAGGAATATTTCGACTCAAGGTTTTTCATGATGTGTGAATGAGTATCCAAAATCATGGTATTCAATAGGTGGAAGGTAGGTGCGCATAAGGGTACAATGGAAAATCCCGAAATCCTTACACGAAAATATTGTTGTGCGACTCTCCATTTTTCATGGGGACCAATGATGGAAGTGAAGATACTGGCCTGGTGTGAAGGTGAATCCCCCACAATATGGACCAGTGGGCACATGACTAGGCACTATTTCACATAATATGGGTTACACATTGGATGTGATGCATGCAATATTGGACTATCAGGTATAGGTGCGTGAAAGATTCAGCACCTTGGTATTGTTGCGCGCAAGATTGAAGTCTTGCATGCAATATGGAAGGATTTCACGCAAGATTGAAGTCTCCACGAATGATTTGGAGACTTTAATGCATGGTTTATCTCTATAAAGCAAGATTGGATGTTTTGCGAACAATAATGGAATCTATCATGCACATGAATTAGGCAGAAAATTTGTCAGGAAAGGATCAAACCATTGTTGGCCCACACGAAAGTAGAGCCATATTTGACCTGTCATGAAAGATCTCACAGGGGGGTTCTTCTTCTACGTGGGCATGGTAAAGGAGGTATTACATGTAGTAAAGCAATATACGTCCTCCCCCGAGCTCCCCCAAGGGGTGGGGGCTACACTTGTATGTATAGGTGAACCCAGGAGCGGTTGCGAGTAAGATTCCGGGTGCAGAAATGATCATATGTGCACTGTGCAGCGGCTGTGCATGAAAAGGGGCATTCGATGTCACATTATGAAAGTATGAATCTTTCACACAGATGATAATCTTTCACGTACCTATAAAAACATGTGTGCACCTTCCTTCACTGTTTTTTGGGTGGCCTAGGTGGAAGATGGTATCTCATTTGTCACGTAAAAGGTTTGTGCGACATGTTTTACACCATATTGTACTTTTGTGCACATGATTACATTCGGGCACATAAAAATCCATTATTTCATGTAAAACATCCATTCTTGTGTTCAAGATTTCACTTATTATGTCCAAAACTGTACTTTCCACCAAAATCGTCTCGGATGGCCATTTCCAGCAGCCTGACATCGAACGACCAACTCATTTTATCCATAACTTCATTCTGGCTCTATATACAGTTAATTAGATGCTTTTTGAATAATCTACACTCCATGATCATATATGGAAGTATTAGATGAATTAAATGGACATGTTTTCCAGTGCCAACAGACATGTTCTACAAGATCCACATAAGGGTGCAACTGATGTAACTTTAGGGAATCCTTTAATGTATCAAAACATTATCGGGGATATCATATGATTAGTCTGTGCTCTTTACAATAATGAGACACATTGTAAAATACTATTTTTTAGGAAACTCTATGAGATACGCGATAAAGACATCGATTAGAGGAGTTCATGAATGAAAAGACACAATCATTTAAAAGTATGAAAGAAAATTTAGAGGGAATGGATTGGCATGATAATATTGACCAGATCTTTGGATTATGGGAAAAACCGTAAAATATCTACGATATGTGTTCCACATTCAGATGTGTGAGTCGTATATATCATTTGTGGGGTTCCACGTTATATGTGGATAAGAATTTGGGTTTATAATGGAAGGTTTTTATGACTATATTCATCTAGTAGTCTTTTCAAGAGTCACTAATGATGGTGAAAAATCATGAGTTCATCCTTTTAATGTAGAGGGAGAATTTGGTTTTGGTGTACACTATTCAGTTTTCTGAGTAGGTTTTTTTTGAAATAGAGGTTGTAAAAAATGACTAGTAAAAATCTTAGATGTGCAAATTGGGTTTGTGAATGGATATCTTATAGCAAGTGTTTATGGTGAAGCCTTCAACCTATGCTGAAAAATGGACATGATAAGGATGGTATAAATAAATATATTTTGAAAGGTTGGATATTCATCCCCTTATATTCAAACTATTGGAGTCTTCATTGGGATTCCGTGGAAGAAAAGGAATTGGAAGGATTATTTATGGAGTTGTGGATGTGGTTTTTAGCATCATACCTCTTAAGTACCTCCAGTTGTATATTGTGGTGTCTGTATGAAATGCTATCAGTGTGGAATGGTTGGAAACATAGAAAACTCTTGTTCGTCATCTACACAGATGTATAAACGTTTTGGATTCCATGGACATCGACCGAGATTCTATAAGGCTATAAATACTCCATGATATGGTCTTGTATCGTCATCTCAAAATACTATTGTGGCACATTCAGATGCATCAATTTTTATAGGGCTCTATCAAAATTCCTTTATAGTGAATTACCTAAACAGAGTAGATGATATTCCAATAAAGGAAGATATGTGTCTAGAAATAGTGACAATTACCATCTGTTGATATTTGTGCTTCTCACTCATTTATATCTGGTTATTTTTTCGATATTCATAACCTTCCAACAAAACTTAGATTTATTTACATAGAGTTAGAGGGACCTCTTAGAAGAGGAATGTGAAATTTTTTCAATGTCCTCATTTCTCATTATCGATAGATAATGTATATCTAATATGTAATTATTTTATTCTCATTTGTAACTGTTAAAAGTCATAATCAGGATGGATTGTATTATTTCACATAGTTTGGAGGTTGATTGTTATCATCTAAATGTTACATTTCATGTATACAATGAGAGTTCATTGATCTTATAGATAAAGTGGCATATGAGGTCTTGATGAGTAGGACCTTCAATCATAGAGATAAAGATCATGATTCCTACTATTTAAGTTGAGTATGAAAATGTTTCATCTATTTTTGATCGTCCCATCATTTTTAGGGATTTACTGATGTATTCCCAGATAATTCCTCATGGATTTCTCTAGAGAGGGAGATAGATTTTATGATTTAACTAGTTCTATGAATGTAGGTGATATCGGTACATTCCTATCATAAGGACGTAGAATGTCTTATAGAGATCAAGATTCAATTTTATGATCTGGGGTTGAGGGTTTTTGTTCTCCCTAGATTTTTCCCTTCGGTATAAAAAGTGAAATTTTCCATGGGGGGAGACATTTCACTCCGATTGCGCATATAATGTCAAATATCAAACAATGTAACAGTTAAGAAAATGTATCATTTTCATCATATATTGGATTATTTTATCAGCTAAAAGGGAGAATGTGGTGTTTAATGATTGATCTTAAGTCATGTTATCATCTTCTCCGAGTATTGGAGTGTGATATACAAAAGAAACCTTTCAATAGTTGTTATGACCATTAAAAATATATTGTGATGTTGTTTAGTCTGACATACACTCCTGATGTTTTAATGGATTTGAGGGATCAAATATTGCATCACTATTTCAACAAATTTTTAGAAGTGTTGTAGATGATATTTTTGTTTATTCATGATCCTATTGCGATCATGATCACCATCTGAGTTTAGCTTTATAAATCATGTGGAGTCATGTTTTATAAAAAAACATTTCAAATTGAATCTTATGGATTCATGAATTGAAAATTTTAGGTCATGTGATTTCTGAGCAAGGATTTTCTATAGATACAAATAAAGTAAAGTTTTTATTATCATGGGAATAACCATGAATCATTCTTAAAATTCAATTATTTTATGGTATTTTTGGATACTACGAATGGTGTGTCAAGGATTCATCGAAGTGGGAATTACCTTTGACTTCTATAACCCGAAAAGGGTTAAAATTCAAGACGGATACAAAGTGCTAGTCTTATTTAGATTAGATGAATGTACTTATGGAATAGACACTTATTTTGATTTTACCTGATCTAGGAAAAGGATATGTGGTTTTCTATGATGCTTATGGTGTTTTTCTGGGTTGTTTGGTTATAAAGGATGATGATTTGGTAACTTACAACTCACGTTATCATCAAGTGTGTGGGATGAATTAACCCACTCACGATTTAGTTCTTTTTCCAAGTATTGAATGTACATAAGTGTAAGAGGAAATTGTTTCTGGGGAAAGCTTCACTGTCTTTTCTAACCATTATATTTTAATCCATATATTTATCAAAAATATTTGGATCATAAATTGAGGTATTGGGTGGAATAGAATGAGATGTTTGAATTTGATATCACCTATACCATGGGAAATGGTAATGTTGTTTCAAATTCTAGTATACAGAAAGTTGCATCAAAATCTGTTGAGGAATTGATTGATTATTGGAACCATATAGGTTTTTTTGCCCAGTTTCATATGGATGCTTAGAAGGATGTTTTAGGTATAGTTCTTATTAGTGTTCAATTATCATTATAACTAATAGAGTTTATTATATATAAAATTTACCAAGATGATGTATTCATAGGAATTCAAGAAACCCTATATGATGGGGAGGTGTTTCAAGTTGGATTCACTCTTAAAATAGTAATCTCATTTTTGAGGATCAATTTTTCATCCCAGTATCTGTAAGGATATAAGTTTTACCTAATCATCATAATTTTTTTGGTCCACTCATCCAAGAACTATGATAATATATTATGAAATGATACAGTGATTCCAGTGTCCGAGTATGAAGCATGAATGAAATGATTTCGTTTCACACTGTTACACCAGCCAATAGATCAAGGAAGATCATTTAAAACCTTCTAGTTCTCTTGATCCTATTCTAGTGCTAGTTTGTAAATGGGATAAGGTATCCATGGACTTAGTATTAGGATTACTATAGACTCGTAGAGGGAGGAATGATATCTGGGTGGTGATTGATTGATTGAAAAAGTATACTCATTTAATTTCGATCAAAGACTCCAAAAAAGTTATAGATTTGGGTCAAATGTATGTGCATGAAGTTATGAGGTTACATGGTGTTCCTTATTCGATTATTTCTGGCAGGGATCCTAGGATTACGTAGAGATTCTGGAGGAGTTTCATGGAGGTGATGGGGACTCAGGTCAGGTTGAAAACATCTTATAATATATAGACATATGATCATATGAAGTGTTCTAATTAGATATTAGAGGGTATGCTTCAATCTTGTGTCTTGGATTTTGGGGGATCATGGTATGGGAATCTTAGACTATATGATCGGGACTATAATAATAGTTATTAGTCATCAATCAGAATGGATCATTTTTTTATTTTGTATTTAACCCATGAAGATCACATCTTTTTTGGGTAGAGGTGGGATACACTTCTTTGGCGGGGACGACTTTGGTTCAGGACATTATGGAAAGGTATTTAGATATACATCATTGTCTGGTTATAGCTCAAAGTCGATAGAAATATTATACATATCAATGATGTCGTACTATGGAGTTTTCCATTAGAGACTGGGTTTCCTTGAATGTTTCTCCTCGATTGGGTCACCACCGGCTTAGAAAACTAACAATGTTGGATCTAATATATATTGGACTACTTGAGGTCACTAAGAAATTAATGAAGGTAGCTTATCGAGGAGAATATCTGGTTCAGTTGAGTGTAATTCATGATGTTTCCATGTCTGCCAACATAGGATATATCATCTTTATTACTCCCACGTTTTTATTTGGGAGGATATTGAGTCCTAACCATATGGTTTCTCATGGTATCAGAATTGAAATGGATAGTAAAAATGTTAGAAAGATGATGTTCTGTGGCAATGAATTCAAGAGTCACATCACCTATTGGATAATTATACATAAAAAAGTGAAATATTATATCAATGTGTTTTCTTATAGGGTGAAGAATAGTATTCTTAGAAATGATAATAGAACATGTGTTGTCACAATTAATAGTTATATTCCTAAATTTATATCCATAATATACTAACGTGTGTTTCATAAACAAAATATGATCTCAACAATTACTAGATGCAATTTATTAGGCTTCGATAGTGGGTAATACAACATTAGTTTTCTATTTATTCCACCATGATACTAGAGACATTCCCAAATGTTACATGTTCTAGAGGTGTTTTTTCAATATAACACACAACCACCAAAATCAGCATCAGAATAACTAACTAAATTTAATTATTTTCCTCAAGGATATAATATTCCTACATTGGTTGTACAGGCGATACTCATGGGAGTATCACTACATGAAGTAAACATAATATGAGGTTGAGTAGAAGTCATTTAAAAATGACTTTTAATCATACATATGTAATTGGGTTAATCCAATAATTTTATATCTTCATAATGGTCTTATTTACAGGCGATACTCATGGGAGTATCACTACATGAACTACTTTCCATAATAAAACTTCCTAAGAGATACTTAGTGTAATTAATTTGATTTTAAATATTACCATCTTTTTTTGAACGATTTCATATCCAAGAATGAATATTTGTTCAAAAATTGAGCTCATTTCATCTTCATTTACATCATTGTTTTAAAATAAATATATAAATACTTTTTAGATGATCCCAAAAAATTCATCAATATATATTTCAACAAGTAAAATATATATATAATAATTATTATTATGAAAATATTAGGGTAAAAAATAACATTTTGAAAACCTTTATAAATCAAATAAGTGATGATCCTATCATACCAATATCTTTGAGAATATTTTATACCATAAAAAGATACAGTTATTTTAAAAACATGATTTGGAAAATTTGGAGTTGTAAAAAGAGAGGATGTTTTACAAAAACATCCTCTGTTATATACCCATTTAGGAATTTTCTTTTAGCATCAATCTGATAGTGTTTGAAACTCAGATGTCCTGCATAAGCTTTCATTATTATAATGTATTCATGTTGGGAAATAGGTGAAAATGTTTCATCATAGTATATTCCTTCATCATGAATATTACCTTGTGAAACTATTATATCCTTATTCCTGACTATATTGTTATCTTCATCTACATTATTTCTAAATGAACACTTAGTTTCTGTTTTCATAGTTTCCTTGGGATTATGATCAAGTTTCCAATCATTTTTATTTTTAAACAATTCAATTCTTCATGCATAGCCATCACCGAAAATTTATCATTAATATCATAATTGATATTTTTAGGTTCATGATGTGACAAAAGGGTTTATTTTCATATTGGTTACCAAGAAATGCTCTATTCGGTGTCCCATTTTCTATTAATCCAACAACAACATCAATGGGATGGTTCATAAGAGTTCTATCATATAAATAAAATGAAGGATTATGTATTTCAGGTTCTTATAAAGGTTCAGGTTCACAATGATCAGAATATAGAAATTTTCTAGAACTGGATGCTTTTTCTTCTTTAGTAATATAAGCGTGATATGTTTTAGAATTCAATTAAATATTTTTTTAAAATCATCCTCTATATTTTCTTGGCTGGTCTTAGGTTTTTGTGGATCTTTTTTTTTATCAAAATTTGTATGTACAAATTCTTATATACACTTGGTTTTCATATTAATGAGCCTATAGGCTTTTCTAGAGGTTGAATAGCTTAGGAAAATTCCTTCATCACTTTTGGAGGAAAACATTTCAAGATTATATTTTGTATTGAGAATAAATACTTTTCAACCATAAATATTAAAGTTATTATCAATCTGAATTATATTTTTCCATAACTCATTGGGGATTTTCCTAATTATTAGTCAAATTAAAACTCTATTGATTATGTAAAATGTTGTATTTATAGCTTCTACTAAAAAATAAATTGGTGAATCATATTTATTAATCATAGTTAGGGATATTTTTAATATTGTTCTATTTCATCATTCTATAACCTTATTCTTCTAGGGTTTCTAAAAATAAGATAATTTATGAAAATATCCATTTATGAGAAAAAAGATCAAATTATAGATATTCAAATTGATGGCCATGATCACATATTAATGTTATGATCCTTTGTCCACTTAGGTTTTCTACTAACCATAAATACATGGTGAAATAAGAACAAGATTCACTTTTATGAGATAAACATTATTAACAAGTATATATAGAAAAATCATTAACTAGAACATATATATAGTTCGTCCAATAGAGACTAGAAAATGTATAAGGTTCAATTAAATCAATCGGAACCAATTCAAGAGGCAGAGAGGTTGAGTCTTCATTAATTTTTTATTGATTTTGATTATGTATTCCCTTTTGAAATGGATTATAGACTTTATCATTTAGAGACACAAACTTATTTAATTTTTCACTATTCCTTTATTAGTAAGATTTCATAGAGAGTGAATATTATAGTGTCCAAATATCCTAGGATAGATCCATGAGTCATTGTGAATGGAAATTAAGAAATACAAATTTTCAGAAACACAATAATGTTGATTAACAATATAATGTTTTTTATTTCAAAAATTAGTGAATACACACTCATTATTATCATTGAAAAAATTAAAAGAATAATTTTAAAATTTAACATTTAAACCATTATCAAAAAATTGTGTCATAATATGAAAATTATAAATAATACCATCAACAAAAAAACATCAGAAATTAAAAATTAATTATTGTTACTAAATTTTTGAAGGAAAATAATCATTCTATTTTCATTGTCACCAAAGGTGAAACACCTTCAATCAATATTGATATGTTTCTTGAAAATCAAATAGTCTCATATAATATTTGTTATACACTGACTGTCCAAGTGCAATATGCTCTTATAAGAATTATTCAAACATAATTTCTATAAAATCAATTCAAATAAGAATATATTTTGTTACCCGAACATCCATGGTTCCAGTAACACTATAAATTAATGCTTTCGGAGCCAAAATTGTTTATGGGTTTCCTATAAGTAACAAGTAATATTTTAGAAACAAAATATATTTTGTCATGAAAAATAGAATCTATAAATGATTTTCCAGTGAAGGAAGATGAAGTAAATTTTTTCAAATCATGGTATAAAACATGATTTTCAAGTTTGGGATAAAAACATGGTTTTAATAATATTTCCTCTTCTAGGTTGACTACCAATACCAGTTTTATTTTTTCAAGCAACCTTTTTCCCATGAATTTTAACTAAGTTATATTTTCCATTTGTGAAACTATTTAAATCATTCATTAATTTATAGTTAGATTGTTTAATTGAATTGTTCCTATTGGGAAATTGTGCATTATTTTCCTTGTTAATAGTATGTTCATATTTAACAAAAATAGTAAGATCATGTTAATTCTTGAGCGATTTATACGTATCCTTTAGTTCATTGCATGTATTCTCATGTATTTTACAATATTCAATAACTTATTTATTTTTAATATAATTATAATTATATTAATCTATAAAATAATTATAATACTATGAAGAACGGTCTATATTTTTTTAGATATGTTTTTCATGAAACACGCATTGGATCTGTCAGCCTTCTCATCATGTGATAATTCAGATTCGGAGGAGCTAACCTCAGAGGACCTCTAGGTGGCCATCATTGATTTCATTTACATTTTATCCATATCCTCATATTTATTTTGAATATTAATATATGAAAATTAGGTTTCACATTTTCTCTTCTATTACACACATAAAATACTATTTATTTAACATAATCATTCCTCTTAGAGTCATATTTCTAGTTTTTTTCATACGTCCCTTTACAGTTAGGTTTTCGGAATAACATCATTCATCTATAAAAAATCATAAATATTCTTGATAAATGAATAATTTCATCATCAATATCGACGGGTTATTCTTCATTTTTGTATCTTTCTGCATGAACTTTCAATTTATCAATTTTGTTTGTAGGTTGTGGTGATGAAAGCCACTGACTTTCTCTTTGGTTCATAATCTCAATTTCTTTTAGCCTTCATCACCTCTTTATACATCATCATCATTACTGTAATATCATTTAAATATTATGTCTTTATATCATAGGATTCCCATATAGACACTATGGTTCATCTCCATATTTCTATTAATAATCTTAGAATTCACATTACGTGTTCCTTGGATGTGATTTTATTTCCCAGAAAGATAATTAGATTTAATGTCTTACAGAACATGAGATTCAAGTTTTATATGGGTTCATCAATAATAATATTAATGTTATGATATTTAATTGTATAGGTATTAATTACCATTTTATAACACCAGTGGTTCCATCATGAGAACAAACTAAAATATATCAATTTTATTGTGTTTTTACATAGAGAAATCCTAATTTTTTTCAACCCCTAAGGAAAAATATAATGAATTCATATATTTATAGTTATTATTATTGTATTCCTTAGATGAATCATCCCATGGGGTCCTAACAGTAGTAGAAATCTAATATTAATCTATAATTGAAGGACACATTTCAAAACCCATACATTCTAAATGCATCATCATTTTAATTTTCCACTAGGTGTAATTTTTTATATTAATGTAGGGATGTCTGTTGGCAGTCGTAACACCTTCTTGTATATTATCCATTTGAAAAAAAATATTATAATGAATATTAAATTTTCAACTGAAAAAAATTTAGAGATCATTACAACATAACTAAAATCATTGTTGAAAAGATTACTGAAAAATATTTTAATTCTAGGATACCAAATGGATGTCATAGTAGCACAATCAAGGGGGGGGGGGTTATTTGAGTACTAATAAAAATTTCTACCAAAAACAACTATTTAAAAATCCCCATATTTAAAATAAAATATTTGACATTTAACCAATTTAAAAGTTTATGAAAAGAATAAAAAATTTGATATATGTCTCTAAGATTGATTGTTTTTTAGTTAAAACAATATAGATTTTTATTTTAACAATTGAAAATAGTACTATTAAAATTTAGAATGAATACACTATCTATGAGTAACTCTAAAAAATTTATTTTTCTTAATTTGAACAAATAAAAATAGACAAGAAAACTAAACATGAAAAATCACAATAGATTAAAACAAGAGGTTTTGTCTCATGATGAGACCTAATCCTCTCCACTTGGGTATCACCTACCACCAATAAATATATATTAATAAAATTGATCCACACCGTGGATCTAGGTATACAATATCATAATAACTATCTAGGTCAACATACCACTTCCAAATTATTCATAGGAGTGGGAAAAACTATATTGTCCATGCATAGACCACTTCCACTATAATCCATGGGAGTGTATGGTTTTAAATGGTAGTTTGGTGAAGATATCTATGTATTTTTCAGTTTAGAATATGATTTATTGTGTTTCTATATAATAGACACACACACACTACTCTAAATATAAATAATGTCAAAAGGCAGTGGAATATATTGAGAATAGGGTTTAGAAAGCACTGTGTGATATGCGATACAATATCTAAAAAACATAAATATTGTAGAGGTGAAGCGGGAGTCGAATTCCTGAAACAGAAAAAAATATAGTTTCATTTTTATTCTATCATCTCTTTCATGTAATCTAGATTCTACCTCAAAGTGTCCTCATATTTTATGTTTGTGGATTAAAAAGTTTTTTTTGGTTCTCAGTAATGTCATAATGTATGAATAGTATGTAGCTATTGTGTTCTCTCTCTATGATTCACTCACATTTTCTTTTTATTATCATGTATACATATAGAGAGCTCATTTTTTAGGTGTGAGCATTATACAATTCAACATACAATCACCATGTTCCCTAGTACCTCTTAAATTGTTCTAGTCTTTAGAACCACTACGTGTTATCTAAAAAATATTGAGACGTTTATTAATATAATTTGAAGTACTAAGTTTCATAATTATGACCGTTATTAATAATTTTTAACATAAGAGATAGATCATCGGTGTCTCGGTCTTTTGGAATCTCATAATATCAGAATCTATGAAAATCTAGGTCTCATGCTGTTGGGGTTTGAAAATGTTAGTAAGGCATTCTTGTAGAGACCCAAAGCTTGACGTACATTGACATTACATTACTTTTGCGGAATACTTAGTACATAACAAAAAAACACACACAAGGATTGTAATAGTTTAGTGTCTTTGGAAACTCGGAATATAATCTTCTAATCCTAGTGAAAGATCTTGAAAATCTTCCATAAAGATATTCCTTTTTTTATACCTAAATTTTTTTCTTTATATCCTGGGGAAAAGAAAACATAAAAGGGTTAGCTCAAATGATCAGTAATGGTAAACAAAAGAAATATCAATCACATCATATACATAAGAACATAACTTTTGGGAATCTTAACCTGCAAAAGAGAGCATATGGGATAAATCATAGCAGTGAAATGTAATCACAATAATCATAAAATAAAACAATAAACTTTGTATAATACACACATAATCATAGAGAATCATTTATTGATAGTCAAGACTCATTTCCAAGACTATCTTAGTAGACAAAGTCCCTTTCTGAACCGAGTCACCCTCGTTTCAGTCCCGTTTCACTGAACCGGTATAACCTACCATTCCAGCCATGTCTATCTCATGAGATATAAAATCTTTACCCAATACATTGGAGGGAGATATAGGTCCCACCCATCTCATAATGATACCATTCTTATGTGTGCCACAAAATCATAAATCATACATCATTGCATAACCTATGTAATAAAATGGGATTCTTAAACGTCATGCCATCATAATCCATAAACAATTGACATCATTTCATCATATGAAAATTGAAACCATTTAAATCATAGAGACATTTTACTTGAAACATACATATCAAATAATTTCATCTTATAAAGAAAATAGTTTTGATAAAAACACTTGAAATGGATTCTTGAGGAAAATATCCTTTCTTCTTTAAAATCATTTTCTTTTAAAAAAATTACATTCAATTTTAAAAGATAAGGGTTTTATTGAAAATAATCATGCAATATTGTAGAGTAATCTTCTTGAAAATGAGGTTTCATGAAACCGTAAAAATACGTTCGTGCCGTATAAGTTAAAAATAACATTCTCCTCGTACTTTTGTCGGAAAAGTCAAAAAGTACCTTATATGGTAACCAAAGGAATGATTACATTCATACAATGTGGTAAAAAGTCAATAAAGGGTAAAAATGACTTTAAACATTCATGTAAGAATGGTAAAAATTTTATAAAAACATTTTTAGAAAACATGGTAATGGATGATAAACGTAACCCCAGTAAATACTTACGTATAAGCAATCTCGGATAAAAATGAGATTGAAAATTTATCCCATACCTTAGGTCCGACATGCTTTGTACGTGTCCGAACATCCTGTATAATGATTTAAATCATGTTATTGACTTATTCCAGAATCATATTCATTGTTATTATATCATATATGTTCCACTTATGACTTTATATTACCCGTTCTTTTGTAAATTCATGTTAAAGTAGCGCTTTGGGTAAAATCGTCTCATCTGTCGTTCGTGTTTTTAACTTGTAATTATTAATATGATTACTTGGATCATGATTACTTATATCCAGAATGTAAAACATTATTTATATATAATATATATTCAGAATATACATATATATAATATATTGATAAATGGAATGTAATACACCGTTCATGGAGACGGTAGTCCGTACGTAGGCATGAACGCTGTTTTCGTTTGCTTATTGAATGGAATGGAATTAAGTAGATGACATACATATAAATATACATAAATAAAATATTATTATTATGTCATATATTTCATTAGTACTTATTATATATACTTTATAATCAATCATGAATGGTTAATGTGGAGAATGAATCTCATCGCGTCGTGGAGACGATAGTCCGTACGTACGCACGAGTGATGATATCATTCCCATGGCCGTGGAATTGTGTTGAAGTGTATGTATACTCTTTAAGTATCAATATAAATTTATAATAATCATATATAATTACTCATTACACCATTATACCCATTCAATTAAAGTGGTGGTGGGAAAATAGATTACACCGCGGCGTGGAGACGGTATTCCGTATGTACGCACGTGCGGTGATTTCATTTTCCGTAGGATGGATAGATGGTGAAATAGATTTTTTTTCATAATTATAATAACATATCAGTATATGAGTGATACTGATGTTATTACTTCATAATGAAACAACTAAAGAAGAAGATGTTGAAAAAGAAAGAAATTCGAAAGGACCGGTAATGGATATTACCTCTTCTTTAAAGTGCTTCTTTGAGACCTCCTTTTAGGGCACTAAAATTGGTCTTTTAAGAAGACCAGGAACTCTAGGATGATACTAGGGAAGTGGAGAAGATAATTTTTCAGGGTTTTTCCGAGCCTGAAGGCACAAAGTGGTGTGAGGAAGAGAGGGAGGGGGTGCCCTTTTATATGGGAGGAGAGGGGCAACTTAGGAAAATCTTCAAATATTATTTTATATTAAGGTCAAATTCGGTTTATAATAGTTCCAAAGGGTCTTATTTCGAAGATAAAGTGGGTATGGGACGAAATACTTTCATCCAATAGGATTTAGACAAGTTTAGGTTATTATTTTAACCTTATCAGTTAGATTTAACTCTAAGTTAAATAATTTAACTTTTACCGTGTCTTTTTATTTTCTTACACTATATGGTTAATAAACATACTATATCAAGCCAAAATAACCCCAAGTTATTTATTATAGCTATATATAACCATATCTATGTCACTTGGACGATCCTTAGATTTTTAGGAACAAAATAACAATTAATAATATAATATTTGTTTTAAAAACCTTTTTTTTTCCAATTTTGACACTATTTAGTAATTTATTTTTTTGAAAATCATAACAAAATGATAAGTTCCAAAAAAGTTAATTAAATCAATACTAACATGTCATATTAACCTAGAAAATTAGTGTAACTTATAAAAAGTCTCAACTTATACTTATTTATGCATTTATAATATCAATTATTCTAAATTTTCAATATTATGGTAATTACTGCATCATCATTGTGTCATAAATAAATTGGATTATATAAAGTTTAAAAATTACAAATAAAATACCATTATGTAGGAAATCTTTTTATCTTTCTAATGAATTTTTATAGTCTAATTTATCTTATGTATACCCCATATTAAAATTTTTTAGTTATTAAACCTTGATTTTAACTATTTTAACCCTTCTTTAAATAAATTAATAATAAATGTCCTAATCTAATCCAAGTGGGCCTAAATGGTCATATTTTATTCCTATGTTTGTCTTTGGACGAATTACACTTTTCCAATAGAATTAGGACATGTGTTATGGTAATATTAATATCATTTTTACCCTTAATTACCCAATTTACTTTTAACCGTGGTAAATAAAAGTAAAAAGTTACTATTCACCAAAAGTTATTTTCATCTCATTGAACCACATTTTACATACTGACATCAACCGTGTCTCTCGGATTTTTGAAATTCCATTCATAGAAGCGGTAAAATTAAGATTTATGAAAAAAAAAATTTAACCACCACTTAGTAGTTTCACTATTCATCAAAATTGAAGTTTTTCAGAAAAATGCCAGAATTTCACCCTAAGCTAATTTCGATATTACGAATCCAAAACTAAAGTCCATTTTGAAAAATAATATTTACAAAATTTCAAAAAGTGGTTATTACTATTCATAACGGCTAGTTGTAATAATATTTTAATAGCATATTGCTATTTAGTGAAACTTGTTATTGCATACTACACACGCTATTGACGAAGGTCGCGATTGCGTGTAATGGAAGGTAAGTCAAGGATGCATGTTGTGAAAGATTCTTTTGGTGTAGCGTACAACACAAGACATTAAATAAATTAAAAAGAATATTTTTCATAAAATTTCGGGGTGTTACATTTTACCCCACTTAAAATGAATTTCGCCCTCAAAATTCGTCTTGTTTATAAATGGTTTTCTACTCAAAAGTTTGTTTAATAGAAACCTACATCGTAAAACGGAATACCAAAAACAATCTTTAAAAACAAAAGTATGAAACATAACGGTTACCCAAATAAACTAATCACTGAGTTTCCACATAGGTGAAAATATGGATATGGAAGAGAAATCTAACCATCATGTTCTGATAGAGAGTGGTAGAGAACATGGCTATGGAAAAGCCAGTAATCACAAAGCCATAAATTTGTGACGATCTAAGGTACCATCTGATTAATTAGATTTAAGAGCACTAGGACAACATTTTTGGTCTTCCTGATCGTTTCCCTAAAGTTGAAGAATTTGAATTAAAATAAATACTTACTTTATTTTGATACAATATCACTGTTGTTCGTGCCTTGAACAATTTCCACTTCATATCTTAAATAAATGAAGTTGAATTTGTTATTCGTGAAGTGTTAGCAGATCATGTGATAGAATGACGAGTCATTCCATCTGTCTCAAACAAAAGGTTAGCAAAAGTTATATACATAAGTCATTCTATAGTGAGATTAATCATATATGGTTCCTAAAATGGACTTTATACTTCATATATCATACTGCTTAATATAATTAAACTAGTTTCTACTAAACAGGAACTTCCTGTAGGCCAGTGGTAGGCGATAAAGGCCAGTCGCACTTCAGTTGTGGGTTCGATTCCCACAGCCCTGTCCGACGCGATGGGCTGTCGCCCGTCCTGCAGGTTGTCTTTTTTCTAAAACTACATTACTATAACATCCCATCAATAATATCGAAAATCTCCTATCCTTAAACAATACTAACTTATGTCCAACATAATCCATTCTAATCTTTAGGCGTATCCATAATACTGCAGTCCACTCTCATAATATAGTGAAAACGATTAATAGAGATTTAATACTGTCGTTGATCCCCATATATCATAAGATATGTCTTGTTGGTCACATTCCAAACATTCAAACGCCTTAATCATGTATTCTCTTGAATACCCATTGAACCTTAGTGAAAACATGAATGCAATTAAAAGTTAACTCTTTCCACATACCAAAATCCAAAAATTCTATATACTCAAACCATGATATAACCTTCTCCTTATATCAGTCATGAGCTCATGAATACAATCAAACACCTCATTATCTTATTGTTCCTTCATTATGCTCATATCATCTACTTTCCAAAAAAAATATCTGAATAACATTTCATGGTTACTAGTACCATTAATCATACACATAAAAAACTTAGGAAAGACAATAGTGTAACAATCCTTAGATGTCTCTTTATTCCATAGTACCATGAGATTACTTATACAACATTACACTTGATAAACATGTAATCATTCCACTACCTTCTTAAACCATTGACTGACCTTCAACAATTCATTCATCTCACATATCATTTGTAGTCTCTTCATCATCATCAACATAAATACTTCCCATATGACCATACTGATTCTCTTCATGAGACTTTCCCTTAGGGCATTGGTTTTCATAATGCCCGTACATTCCACATTTAAAACATTTAACCATTGTTGATGTAGTAGCAATACCATTATCCTCATCCATGGTGTTAACTGAACCTTTTTATTTTCACTTACTTGCTTTGTTTCCTTATTTTCCACACCCAAAGCATCTTCCAGTTCCTTTGAAACATTATCCATGATGCCTCTTCCCACATGATTTACATAGGGGAAATTGAACTTTCTTTCCTCTATGATCATCATGAAACTTCATCTTTCTCTTATTAGCTGAGTCAGGAAACTTTCCAAATTTTACTTTATTGATCATATTATGAGATTGCTGATTTGGCATAATAATGATGTTTGGACTTTCAAATCCCATTTCATTTGGTTTCTCATTAATAATATCATTCCATTGTCCATAATATCCTCCATTATCGTGAATCATCTTGTTTCCAGCCATTTTCTAAAACCCAAAAAGAATAGTGTTAGAGGAAAAAATCATAATAAAGGGGGAGTAACTTCAATATATAACATCTTAGGTTTAATCTAATATCGTTACCATAGTTCTAGGACTATATCCTATACGTATACTTATCCTTAGGGACATCCCTAGACATACCTTAGAAATAACTCTAGGGATCTCACTAACGTTTTCGCATCCTAGTTTCCAAAGGTTGACTAAACATTTCCTCTGATACCAACTGTAGAGACCTGAAGCTTGACGTACATTGACATTACATTACATTTGCGGAATACTTAGTACATAAAAAAAAACACACACAAGGATCGTAATAGTTTAGTGTCTTTGGAAACTCAAAATATAATCTTCTAATCCTGGTGAATGATCTTGAACATCTACCATAATGATCTTCCTTTTTTTTATACCTAAAACCTTTATTTATATCCTGGGGAAAAGAAAACATAAAAGGGTGAGCTCAAATGCAGAGTAAGGGTAAACAAAAGAAATATCAATCACATCATATACATAAGAACATAACATTTGGAAATCTTAACCTGTAAAAGAGAGCATATGGGGTAAATCATAGCAGTGAAATGTAATCACAATAATCATAACATAAAACAAGAAACTTTTTGTCATACACACATAATCATAGAGAATCATTTCTTGTTAGTCAAGACTCATTTCCAAGACTATCTTAGTGGACAAAGTCCCTTTCTGAACCGAGTCACCCTCGTTTCAGTCCTGTTTCACTGAACCGGTATAACCTACCGTTCAGCCATTTCTATCTCATGAGATATAAAATCTTTACCCAATGCATTGGAGGGAGATATAGGTCCCACCCATATCATAATGGTACCATTCTTATGGGTGCCACAAAATCATAAATCATACATCATTGCATAACCCATGTAATAAAATGGGATTCTTAAACATCATGCCATCATAATCCATAAACAATTGATATCATTTCATCAGAAGAAAATTGAAACCATTTAAATAATAGAGACATTTTAATTGAAACATACATATCAAATAATTTCATCTTAGATAGAAAATAGTTTTGAGAAAAACACTTGAAATGAATTCTTGAGGAAAATATACTTTCTTCTTTAAAATCATTTTCTTTTCACAAAATTCCATGTAATTTTAAAAGATAAGGGTTTTGTTGAAAATAATCATTCAATATTTTAGAGTAAGCTTCTTTAAATTGAGGTGTTATGAAACCGTAAAAATCCGTTCATGCCGTCTAAGTTAAAAATAACATTCTCCTCGTACTTTTGTCGGAAAAGTCAAAAAGTACCTTATATGGTAACCAAAGGAAAGATTCCATTCATACAATGTGATAAAAAGTCAATAAAGGGTAAAAATGACTTTAAAAATTCATGGAAGAATGGTAAAAAGTTTATAAAAACATTTTTAGAAAACATGGTCATGGATGATAAACGTAACCCCAGTACATACTTACTTATAAGCAATCTCGGATAAAAATGAGATTGAAAATTTATCCCTTACCTTAGGTCCGACTTGCTATGTACGTGTCCAAACCTCCTGTATAATGATTTAAATCATGTTATTTACTTATTCCAGAATCATATTCATTGTTATTATATCATATATGGTCCACTTATGACTTTATATTACCCGTTCTTTTGTCAATTCATGTTAAAGTAGCGTTTTGGGTAAAATCGTCTCAATTGTCGTTCGTGTTTTTAACTTGTAATTATTAATATGATTACTTGGATCATGATTACTTATATCCATAATGTAAAACATGATTTATATATAATATATATTTAGAATATACATATATATAATATATTGATAAATGTAATGAAATACACCGTTCATGGAGACGGTAGTCCGTACGTACGCATGAACGCTGTTTTCATTTCCTTATAGAATTGAATGGAATTAAGTAGATGACATACATATAAATATACATAAATCCAGTATTATTATTATGTCATGTATTTAATTAGTACTTATTATATATAATTTATAATCAATCATGAATGGTTAATGTGGAGAATGAATCTCATCGCGTCGTGGAGACGGTAGTCCGTACGTACGCATGAGCGATGATATCGTTCCCATGGTCGTGGAATTGTGTTGAAGTGTATGTATAATATTTCAGTATCAATATAACTTTATAATAATCATATATAATTACTCATTACACCATTATACCCATCCAATTAAAGTGGTGGTGGGAATATAGATTACACCACGGCGTGGAGACGGTATTCCATACGTACGCACGCGCGGTGATTTCATTTTCCGTAGGATGGATAGATGGTGAAATAGGTTTGTTTCATAATTATAATAACATATCAGTATATGATTGATACTTATTTTATTACTTCATAATGAAAAAACTAAAGAAGAAGAAGTTGAAAAAGAATGAAATTGGAAAGGATCAGTAATGGATATTACCTCTTCTTTGAAGTGCTTATTTGAGACCTCCTTTTAGGGATATGAAATTGGTCTTTTAAGAATACCAGGACCGCTAGTATGATACTAGGGAAGTGGAGAAGATAATTTGGCAGGGGTTTACGGAGCTTGAAGGATCAATGTGGTGTGAGGAAGAGAGGGAGGGGGTGCCCTTTTATAAGGGAGGAGAGGGGCACCTTAGGAAAATCTCAAAATATTATTTTATATTAAGGTAAAATTCAGTTTATAATGGTTCCAAAGGGTCTTATTTTGAAGCTAAAGGGGGTATGGGTAGAAATCCTCTCATCCAATAGGATTTAGACAAGTTTAGGTTATTATTTTAACCTTATCAATTAGATTTAACTCTAAGTTAAATAATTTAACTTTTACCGTTTCTTTTTGTTTTCTTACACTATACGGTTAATAAACATACTATATCAAACCAAACGAACCCCAAGTTGTTTATTATCCATATATATAACCTTATATAAGTCACTTTTCCAAAAATTAGATTTTTAGGAATAAAATAAAAATTAATAATATAATATTTGATTTAAAAACTATTTTATGTCAATTTTGACACTATTTAGTAATTGATTTTTGTGAAAATCATAAAAGAATGAGAAGTTCGAAAAAAGTTAATTAAATCAATAATAACATGTCATATTAACCTAAAAAATTAGTGGAATTCATAAAAAGTCTGAAATTATACTTATTTATGCATTTATAATATCAATTATTATAAATTTTTATATTATGGTAATTACTGCATCATCATTGTGTCAAAAATAAATTGAATTATTTAATGTTTAAAAATTACAAATAAAATTCCATTATGTAGGAAATCGTTTAATCTTTCTAAGGAATATTTATAGTCGAATTTATCTTATTTATAACCCTATATTAAAAATTATTTAGTTAATAAACTTTTATTTTAACTATTTTAACCCTTCTTTAAATAAATTAATAATAAATGTCCTAATCTAATCCAAGTGGGCCAAAATGGTCATATTTTATTCCTAAGATTGTTTTTGGTCGAATTACACCTGTCCAATAGAATTAGGACATGTGTTAGGGTAATATTAATATCATTTTTACCCTTAATTACCCTATTTACTTTTAACCGTGGTAAATTAAAGTAAAAAGTTACTATTCACCAAAAATTATTTTCAACTCATTGAAACACATTTTACTTACTGACATCAACTGTGTGTCTCGGATTTTTGAAATTCCATTCACTGAAGCAGTAATATTATGATTTATGAAAAAATTAATTTTTTAACCACCACTTAGTAGTTTCACTATTCATAAAAAATTGATATTTTTCAGAAAAATGCCAGAATTTCACCCTAAGCTAATTTCGATATTACGAATCCAAAAATAAACTCCATTTTGAAAAATAAAATTTACAAAATTTAAAAAAGTGGTTATTACTATTCATAACGGCTAGTTTTAATAATATTTTAATAGCATATTGCTTTTTAGTGAAACTCGTTATTGCGTACTACACACGCTATTGAGGAAGGTCGTGATTGCGTGTAATGGAAGGTAAGTCAAGGATGCATGTTGTGAAAGCTTCTTTTGGTGTAGCGTACAACAGAAGACATTAATAAAATTAAAAAGAATATTTTTCATAAAATTTCGGGGTGTTACAATTCTATTGGTAGATCATTCTATCAGTGGATCAATATTTCATTGGTAAATCAGGATCGGTCAATCAAGCTATCAGTGAGTGACATATCGGTAACTCATCTATAATTAGCTTATATTTTTCGAAATTTTTTGTGTTAGTTAGTATCTCTTTTTGTAGGTCTGGTGTTAGTAGGTCGGGTGACAGTAGCGCATGCTTAAAAAACACTGAGTCATTCTTTTGGTATTTCATGCACTCTATTGGTATGTCATGACATTGTTATCCCATGTGTTAGTGAGTTAGGTATCGGTGACTCAACTATCGATAGGAGACATATCTGTGACTTATACATAGCCAAAAACAATTAACCTATCTTATATAGTAACATATAAAATAAAAAAAATTATGTTTATATGTAATCATAATTAAAAATAATGTAACTTTATGAATCATGATAAAATAAAATAGAAAACGATTAAATACAATGTAACATGAATAATAAATAATAATGATTTTTTATCATCATTTATATAAAAGATTTTTTCACATTAAATATAGAGGAGGCCAACATTCAGGGTGTGTATGCCTGATATTGGTTTTTCTCTTCTTATTTGTATGCCATAATTCCATGTCATATTCCAATGGTATTCTCACACGGATCAGGTTATTTGACTACATTATGATTTATGTCTTATAAACAACCAATATTTATTTTAGGACTCGTTATTTGGATATATTAAATGCATGGTATTGGTTTAAAGTGTTAAAACTATAATCTCAAATTCTTATTCTCATTTTATACATTTTTCAGCATATATATATATAAATATATAAATATCATTTTTTATGCTTAAAAAAAATTACAACTCAACCTTTCTTATGATTCATATTATCATGTTATGAAGAATAATACAATGTATTATATAACTTAAAATAGTTATATTAATGATTAAATAAGTGGAATACAATATTTTTCTCCTATATAAAAGTTTATGTATAGATGAATCCCAATAATAAATCCTGGAAAATCACATAAAACGTTTCTATAGGAAATTTTGAGTGGATGAAAAAAATATGGATGTGAATGGAAATTCATTTTTAATGTTTTGAAAATATTTTTTTTGAAACCCACATCATCAATTGGATAATAAAACATATGTGTTCCAAATGGGTCAAAATAATGATAAGTCTAAATGATAACATACAAAATTGGATTTTAGAAATTATACAGATAAAATATTTTATTCAATAAATATATTGATATTTTGGACAAATATCATTAAATAAATTAAGGATTATATTTAATGACAAGTCATTTATGAATAAATATACCCATTAATAGAAAATTATTTATATAGGAATACATCAACAAAAATTCATTAAAATCAAATGTAAATTGATATAGGATGATATGAAAGTAAAAAAAATATAATTTAATTATAAGATAAAATGTACTAAACCGGAATGAAAAATGTTAATGGAGAATAATCATCACTCATTGAACCAAAATTAATTAATAAATACCCTCATGACAATAATAACATTTAGATAAAATTGGTTGCAAGGTTAGATTCATGAAAGGAATTGTAATTATTACTTAATATACATTAATAATATTAGTATAATTTAATTTGTTAGTAGTTGTAAAATATAAAATATAACATTATATTAAATTTGAATCTTATCGCGTGGAATTGAAAATTGATATAATGAATCATTAAGTCTTGGTACCCCTTGAATCAAAACCAATTTAAATAAATAGATTGAAATATAAATTTTAAAAACATTAATTTAATGAGGAATACGAAAAAAATCCAATATTTTTTATAAAAAATAAAACATGTGGTCCATATTGAATAAATTGTAAATAGAGAAAGTTGAAAATGATAACCCATTATGTATAACATAATCACTAAAGATACAGTCCTTCAAAAATGATTTCATGGGAAATAATTTTGAATCAATATAAATAAAATTTTAAATTAATCATGATACAAAACTATTATAAAATATTTCATTTTAGAATATGGGGTTTCATAAATAAACATTATAACTCATAAAAGTAAATTGAGTACTGAAACAAAGTCACATAAACTCTTAGCCTCAATAAAACAACATTAACCCACCTTATAATAAATAATAATATATTAATATAAAATTTCATAACCTTATTCATATCTATAAATTTTTTATGATTTTGTTATAATAATTTATTTTAATTTTTTTGTTGTTTATCCCTTATATCCATTATCAGATGTAGCAGATCTAATAGTTTCAAAAATCATTGATAATGGTGAAATTTAAAACACTTAGTTGATAAAATGTTCACCATTACAAATTTTTAAATTTTACTAAAATAACTTTATGAGAACCTACCTGATTTTTTATATTGTTATAAAATAAGTTTTTATTTTAAATGCTTTTTAAATAAATAATGATTTTTAATTTAAAATTTAATTGAAAATATTTTTAAAATTATTTTCATAAAATGGAGTTCATTTTCAAATTCTGTATTTTTAAAAATTTATTTTTTTATTTTTGGAATTTTTCAAAAATATTTGAAATTTTGGTGAATAGTAAAATATAGTAATTTAAGGTAGTTATACCTTAGAAAATAAATAAGCTATTCCATGAGTTATGTATTATGTAAAAACCAAATTATAGAACATAACATCATTATTTTAATATATTTGATTATAATTATCAAAATATACATAGTATTTATAAAAAATAACAAATAGATAAATAAAATATTCAAAAAACACCCCTCTCCTCCATTATAACTACCACCCCAACCAAAAATTTATCCTCACACCTTCCATGCCTAGAACCCTATAAAATATCTATCTTATACACTTCTAGGGACCCTCCCCAATTTCAAAGATATCTTGGTCTAAAAAAACACCCAAACCATTTCCCAAAAGTGGTTATCAAGGAGGATAATTGTAGAGGTAACATTCTCTTTCTTTTCCTTTTAATTTCTTGTGTTATTCTTTTATTTTATTATTATATAATCTCATACGATAATCCAAATAGAAATATAGGTATAGTACTTTACACATACTTAAATTTTTTTTATGATAATGAAATAATCCATCTTCATACTCATGTCCCACTCCCTTTTATTTTTAAAAATATAATCATCGTATGTGAGGTTCCGATTCACAAACTTAATAGACGGTGAATTTTCATTCTTCATATTATCCTTAAATACAAGAAATTTAAAAAAATTTATGGTTAAACTAGACTATAATATATTCATTATATTCTTTACTATGTTATTGAATTACCACATTTACATAATACTAAACAATAAAACAAAATGAATTTGTTATGATCAATAACTCTCGTAATAATCATAATGGTTATCACTAAATATAATATCTAATGATTCATCCTCATACCAAATAACCAAATGATATATATATATAACCATTTAAGAATATTTATGTTTATAAATAACATATAATTACAATTATGATGAATTATACCCATTTTACATGAACTCTGTTACCTGTAAATAGGGGAACATGTCATGAAAACCAATGAAGGGAACACTACTGAGTGATAAAATTGTTTCTTATAACTCATTAAAAAGACCATAAATGAAAATAATAAAATTACACCCGAAAAATTACCTGTGTAATAGTTTCTTAATTAATTAATTAATTAATTTAATTTTATTATCTATGAATTTAATATAATGTTCAAAACACATTTATACCTAAGGTAAGTGTTTTCTTCTCAAACCACAATTTTCATTCGGGTGGTGCTTTATCCCTCTATAGAATAATGTAATTATTAATTATTTATAAATAATATTACAAAATTCTTTTAATATATTCCAAAAACAAATATTCATATAATTTATACTATCATTGATTGTATAAAACATGTTTAATTGGTTCCCTCCTCAAATCTTCTCTATAGTCATACCTAATAAAAGGGAATGTCTTGATATGTTACACATATTCAAGTACCATCCATAATCTATTTTAAAGAATCATTATTTTCCAAAAATTAAAATTTTTGAAAAAAAACATAATTTTTTTATCATGTTTTATACCAAAAAATCACGATAGATATAAATAATTTTTCCAAAAGAAATATTCATTACAAAGTAAGTTTGGTATTTCGCTCAAGAATTTCTGATGGGTTTTATTTGTGTGTTTACCAAAATTTCAACACCAATGTGTAGTATTATAATTATTTATATTGATATTATATTATTATAATCTATCATAATTTATTTAATGGATTATGATCTGTTTGGATATTGATGAGAAATCATGATACCATTTACCATGCTACTCAGAATGGTTCGGGATTGTGTTTATAGATTCAGGATTGTTATTTACATTTAATATTTATATAATTTTTTATGTTTAACCCAATTTATATAAGTATTTAATTAAACATTTAAATTGATTGGTGGGGCCTTCTATATCCCCTTTATGCATCGGTATCTCTCAGGATACAAAAAAGATACAGGCTTGGATAAGGCCTTGCCCATTTTTAGATATGGGTTTGCCTGAGGCCTTATTTATTTTCTGATATCATTTATGAGGCCTTGATTGTTTGTTTTAGATTTACATAATTTTAATTACATCATAATGAAATTTTTAATTTATTGTCCATTTTAATATTTATAGTTTTGTTTTTTTCTCATGTGAATTCTTAAAAGGAATTATTTATTCATCTTTTATCTTATCTATGTCATGGTCAATATTATTTTATAATGACATGTGTTTTTATTTATTCACTTTGATTTATTTTTTATACTCTTTATATGTCTTATTTACCCTTATAATGTATTTGATATCACCCATTTATTTTGTATTATTATTCCACACGAAATAATTTCGAATAATATAAATGACTTGCATGGTTAATGTAAAAGTTTTTTGGGTGTTTCAAATGGAGTTTCTAAATTATTATTCATATAACGTTATAATGTAATTCTAATTTTTGTAATATGGAATAAAAAAAAATGCTAATTGGATCTGTTTTTTGGGATTTTAGTTTTCTATCAATTACAATCTATTAAGGTAATGGACCAGATCTAGGATATTGGGGCTCGATTCTTTATATTATATGTATTAATTAACATTATTTTTAAATCAATTAGTTTAAGGAGTTACGAAAAATATAACACTTTTCCCAGTTATTAGATAGATTATTATAATCATAATAAATTTTTTAATATAAAAATTAATCATAAAAAATCCATTATATAAATTTAATGTTTAGTAATTATTGAAAATGATTCATGTTACTTTTTGAATACTATAGTCTACATGAATAGTAAAGACATTTTCATATTTCCAATGGAAAATGGAAAATAGGGATTTTTTATTCAATAAACATAAAATCATATAATTATAAAATCAATTATTATTTCATGATGTATAAATAGTTAATATTTTGAATGAATAACATAAATTAGGAATTTTGTTTGAGAGATATTAGTACTTACATTGATAATTTTTCCATTCTTCTGAATTACTTCTTATAAATTGAGGAATTAGGAAAAAAATTTGGATTAGAGGATTTTGGAAGTGGAAGAGGATTTTGAATGAATTAAAATTGGTATAGTTTCATGGGAACAATTTATTTTATTGGTTGAATTATAGGGGTGGTGGAATTACACTTAATAAATGTTAAGGGAATTAGAATTTGGTAAATAAAACCACATAATATAAAATAAACTAATTATTCAAATTGAATATTGAATATAATGTGAGAAAAAACGAATAAGAGAACAATTTTGGTTGAGAAAAACCGAAAAATTCATATGGAATGTTATTTTAACATTTTCATAGCTCACCTACCCTTGGAAAAAATCATCTTACCTTATTTCACTTTTATCATTATGATAATATTTTTTATCTCCTGAACACAATTTTACAGAAAAGGAATATTATATTTTTCAATATTTTGGAAATTTAAATATTATATTTTGAAACCATTTTATCAAGTTAAATTAATACGGGTTAAAATATTTAATTTTAAAATGAAATCACATTATCTAGAATATCATTTATTAACAAAATGCATTTTTAAGAAAAAACATAATGATCGTGATAATGATTTCATTTTTATAGATTTTAATGGAATAAATTAGTTTATTATTATCCAAGTAACATTTATATGGATTAAAAATAATTTTAAAACTAAATTACACGTTTTGATAATAAAAAAATAAAATGGACCCAAAATAATTTTAATCAGTATAAATATTACATATGATTCCAAATGATAAAAATGGCCTCCTAAATTTATCATAGTATATTGAAATGATTTATTTTAATACGTAAATAAATTTATTACATTATTTTTTATATTTTAATATAATATTTAATTTATAGTGATTTAATAAAAGATATGGCATAAGTATAAACAATTTTTTCAAAAATTACCTAAAATTCAATTATTTCAAAAATCCAAAAAATTCATCATAATATCTTATTATTTTAATGAAACTAACCCTAATATCGCAAATATAGTGGTTACATTATTGCATTGGAACTTGATAGAAGTAATTTAACATCCCAAGCTTCCATGGTACACTCTTCTTTGATTAATACAATATCTTGCGATGTAGGCAACTTCGATTTCAAAAGCACCACAAACTTTCAAACAAGCCATTTAAAAAGGTCTTATGAATAGTATTAATGAAAATTTTATTTTCATATCACATAAAATTTTAACATTCATATTTTTTTCATAGACATAATAATAGTACAAATTAATTTAATATATAAAATATGTATTTTAATAAAAATGCAGTTTTTACACCTTTAGATAGAGAACCCTTTTTAAATCCAATATTTGACATGTCTATATATTCATTTTAAAAGAATTGAATAATTTATTAGAATAGGTATACAAAAATTTATTTTTGATACTTTTCTGAAAACATTCAAATTTTTATGAATAGAGAAAAATACTAAATTTTAATTGAAAACAATTTTTTAAACGAAATACTTTAAATTGTAAAATTAAAAATTAAAGTGGTTTTAAATTAAATTAGATTTTATGATTATTATCTAACATAATTTAAATAATTTTATGCACTATCACATTTTATTTGTATATAAAAACTAGTCAATATTTTGATAGTTTTTACTTATTTAAAATCAACCATTTAGGTTTGACAATGAGATTTAATATAAAATTAGTGACTACAACTTATATTTTTGGATTTTGAAGAATTTGATTCCATATTTTGAATCAGAAGGTTCATATTTTTTAAATAGGTACCTTTTTGTTTTGGACATTATGAATAGTAGAATCAATAAATATTATTTTTTACCATGGTTAAAGGGTAAATCTATTAAATAATGGTAAAAAAATAATATTATAATAATATAAAACAACCCTAACAAATGTCTTAATCCTATTGGATTATATATTTTTGACCATTTTTATCCATACGTCTAATTTAAGACCCCATGGGACCACATGGTTTTGATAATGAAATGTTATAAGAAATAATTTAATGTAAAGATAAATATAACAAAAACATGTATCTTTTAATAAAACAATTTCAATATAGGGTTATATAATTGATATCATTGAATAAATAAATTCATTATAAGGAAAAAAATATTTCAAAAATCATGGTTTTTTTGTAATTTTTAAACATTACATTATTATATTTATTTATGAAACAATAATGATACAATACTTTCATTATTAATGAAATAATCAAATAAATGTTATTATAAATATTTAAATAAATATTATTCGAATGTTTCGATTCCATCCACAAATTTAATGGATGAAATTGACATATTAGGTATGAGTTAGTAACTTTTTTCTCTAAGGAATCAAGTTGTTATTAATTTAATAAAAATCAATTACAAAATAGTGTCAAATTTGAAATAAATGAGTTTTTAAAACAAATATTATCTTATTAAATTATTTAAAATTCATTAAAATATATTTTTCAGACAAATAACTTTTTTAGAAATACAAATATCATATCCTTTCCACTTTTGGTTCTCTTTTCATTTTATATTAACGATATTATCCTTGTAGTATAAAAATACACAAGGGCATGGTAAGAGTTATCTTATTTTACAAAGGGTTAAATCGAAATGTTATTGGTAATTTTATGACCAAAACACTTATAAAACCTATTGGTTGAATGTATTAAGAGCCATAAAAATCTAATACTAGAAATAAATCAATTCAGATATATTATAATACCTAAATAATTTTATAATAAATTAATATTTCAAGCATTTCCTCAAGTGCCTCTTACCCCACTTATAAAAGGGCATACCCTTTCTCTTTAATTCCAATCTCCAAATACCATTAACTCAACCTAACCATGGAAAAATCTCCTAAAAAATTCAATGAATTCATCTTAGAGGAAAAAGTTTATGAATAAAACCTACTTAAGGAGTACTTTTGTGAAAATTAAATGGAGACACATGATGAAGGGGTAATCATTTTATCCCTTCTTTCATTGATCAATCATCTTATAAATCCTCTTGTTAGGATGTTTCCATAAAAAAATAATAAATACAGTATATACTATATTATTATATGTAGTTAATATTATGGTATAAATATATTTCTATTTTTACCAATTTTACGAGAAACAATATCATTATGCATGCATACGTATGATTTATCATCTCCACACTGTGCTGTAAATTATTTTTCGTGTACATTTTATTTACATGGGAATAAATATGAATATAAGGGATTTGAATAAAAAATATAACATTATAATATTTCTTTAAATTTCATATTCCATCCAATCCCATACTGTTAACCACTATGGAAATGATATCGTTGCACGTGAGTACGTACAGCTTACCGTCTCAACAACGCGATTAGACTCATCTTCCTTGTTCACAATCCAAGAATGATTATATGAAAAAAATATTAATATTAATTAAGAAATATATGACATCATAATGCTATTGGTATGATACACACATATATATACAAACACATATATGTCATTCACTTACATCTATATGTTATGAAAATGGAAAAAACATTCATGTGTATGTACGACATACCATCTCAATGAACGATGTATTAAATTTCATATATTTGTTATATATATATATATTTGTGATATATAAATAATATTACACATTATTGAAGTATGTAAATCATGATATAATTAATATTATCAACAATAACATGTCAAAACACGTGGATAAAAATCGATTACAACCCAAAATGTTACATTAAATTGTAATTGTTAATAAATGAGAAATAGAAAGAAATAAAAAATATATATATAATATAATAAATATTATTAAGATTAATATATAAGTTAAAATAATGTTTAAACAAATTATACATGAGTTTCAAACACATATAGAGATTATCTGACATACGGTATGAGTTAATTACTCAATCTAATTATTATTCTAGATTGTTTATAAGTAAGTATTTACTGGGAAATATTTATCATCCATGTATATTTTTAATAAAAATGATTTCAAATGTAATATTTTATAATTTAATGGAAGGGTATTTCTAATTAAATCATCATTTTAATTGTTTTAATGTTTTTTTTAAAATATAGTAAATTTATATCTATGTTATCAAAATGATCTTAACAATTCATTTATATGGAAATGAATGTTTTAATATTTTAATTCTTGTAAAATGATTCAATGTGGTATGAGGCACTTTGATTAAAATACTACTTTAAAATAACTTCCTTTATAAAATGTGTGACTTTTAAATTATTTCATGGAAAAAGGTATTCCTCTCAATGAGTTTTACTAATTTTTTTCAATAATGTCATCATATTTAATTGGATATTATTATTGATTGAGGTTTATTTATAATAATACAATATTCCATGTTTTATTGAATGAGTTATTATATGTTTGACTGTGGATGTGTTATTTTTATACCATTCATGGTTTTTTAAAGTATTGAAATTTCTTATGGCTGTTTTGATAAGATTGTTTATGTTATGTTTCCCCCTTTTCAGATTAGGAATTAATTGGATATAGTATGTAACGAGTGGGGCCCTATATAGCCCCTTGATGAATTAGTAGGTCTCATGAGACAAAATATTGTCTTGTCAGAAGACCTTAATAGCAATTTTGTTAATGGTCTTAGCATAATGCCTTTATGTATTAGTTATTATGTCATGCATTATTGATTCATCGTTATGAAATTAGTTATTACATGTTATTATTAAATAATTAGAATATATGTGGGCATGTTTTTTGGTAATTTTTTTATATTTTTTCCAATATTATTTTCATGTTAATGTTTAAAATGATTGCTATTTTTATTATACATAATGCCTTAAAATTGAATAGATTCTTGAGAAATATTTACCCTTACTGAGCATTTGAGATCACCAATTTCTTATGTTTTATTTTCATTTGATACCAAGAAGTTTATTATGATTGATGTACAGGGTTATGATTGGGGAATACTGGTGTTATTCAGTGATTACAGATGTCATGTTTTATGTTAGAAAATTTAATGTGATGTCTATGTATGTAATCTATTTTCCAAGACTGCTAAATCGATCAGTCCATCTGGACATGACTCCTTTAAATCATGACAATGTATCAAAACAATGCATTAGATCGGGGCTTTAGGGGTCATGGAATTGCAATTGGTATTATATGATGTTCAAAAAAACATTAGAAATATATTTAGAAAACATATAGTAGTGATCATAACCCTAAGATAGGCTTTGTGCATATGTATAGAAGAACCCCCCTAGAATTTTGGTAAAGTAGGGATTACTTGTATTTTCCATGAAGTAAATACCTATCTATATACTACATGTGGAAGAGGTTATATAATAGATGTAACATGGGGTGAAAACTCCAAAAAGGTGTTCCAGGATTGACTCAGGGTTAACCAGGTACATGACAAAGGGCCTTACTGTGCACCTATTAAACATATATGGGGATATTATATGGATAATTAATATTTTTTTACAATCCATTATGAAGAATTTATGTGTAAATATTTCCTCAAAGGAAACACATTTATGATTATAGATTAGAAATGCATAAAATTTTCAATTTAGGTAAATTATTTTACTAATGTGTAATTATGAATTTTGATTCAAAACCTAATCTAGTGTATTCCATTGTATAGAAATGATGCCTAGTGGAGGAATTGGTAATTGTATCAAAGAAAATAATCCATGTAGGGATGGACTAACTTTGAATGATAATGATAGTGGAGCTGGTGACCCAACTGCTACTGAAAAACTTGCAACCATACTGGGAAAGAAGACTCTAGTTTTGAATAATATCCTTACCCATATGGAGTATCCTGATCCACACTTTAGAGGATAAAGGTTATACAAAAACCTCCTACATTCAGTGGAACTACAAATCCATTGGTAGTAGATTATTGGATATGTTCCCTAGAGAAATTATTTATTTCTTTAGGAAGTAACAAATGGGAAATTTTTTTATGGCACTTTATCATCTCTTAGAAAATGTCGATCAATGGTGGTCATTAATTCAAAACACAATGGGGGATTAAGAAGTGGGAAATATGGAATTGAGGATGTTTATAGATCATTTTATAGAGAAATTATTTCATAGTGAAATGCAAGCTGATATTGAAAGAAAAGTTCTGAGCCTATGGAAAAAAGAGGTGGGAAATGTCGAAAAGATTGAGGCTAACATACAAGTTTAGAAAAGAATGCTAAAGAATACATACTTATCCCATGATATCAAATTGTTCAATTATTTTTTGGGTTAAATCCTTTCTTCCAATGGTAATTGGTCACATATTATTTCTCAACATACGATGATATAGTCTTTTGTGCTATCAAGATAAAATATTAATTCTCTATGTCTTGTAAAATAAAATAAAAGAAATATGAGATGTTAATGGTGGAGGATGATAAAAATAATGGGAAAAGGGGAAAGTAGGTATTTCTCATATGTGATAATTATGGGATGAAACACTCTGGTACTTTCTTAAAAAGAATGTGAGTTTGTTACAAATTTGGATAAATGGTCAGCAAGCTCGTTATTGTAAGGGAATGAATGAAGCCATTTAAAGTTATTATTGTAAATATATGGGAAATTATTCAAAAATATTGTCTAAAACATCAGGGAAATGTATCTCAGAAAAAAAAAATGTCTCACGTTCAATAATATGTTTTTACTACAGTCGAAGTGCAATAATTAATGTATTTGTTTTTTTGATTAATTAATTATATTCTGGTTATAAAAAGAATGTGATATATATAAGGATTATACTACAATACATTTTTTCAATTGAAAATTTAATATGATGATTGTAAAAATATAATCATTATGTGATAATAAGATAAATAATACATTGTTTGGGGATCTGATGTTAAGATTGAATTTTAAAATTTAGAGACCTTTTAGACAGATATTGGAAAAAAGTATTTTGGATAAATATAATGGTTGGAAAGGATTATGTTAAACATTGTATAATATATTTTAATAATAAAAACATTATTATGATTATTTTAGGAATGTTATATTACTATAGTTTTAGAAAAATGACGTCAGGAATGTCAGATAATATCATGTTGCTTTAGAGAAAACTATGGTAATTGAACCCACAATAAAAGTGCGACAAGCCTTTATCACCTACAACTATCATACAAGAATTCTATAGTTACTATAAAATAGTTTTTTAATTTATATGGTAGATGGTTATATTTTTAACCTTATACAATTGAGATAAATAAAATATTTTTGAGTTTTATATTATGAAAAGAAAGTTGAGTTTCTATTATAAAATATTTAAAGGATTAAACACTACATGTAAATTACATATGCTTCCATGGGTTCTAATTCTAGGAAGAAATGAATTCTAAAATAGAAGTAAATGGATTATAAAATGAAAAATCTTTTCTTATTAGTTTTTTTAAGAATAAAATGGTCCATTAGATCATCGAAAATTTATAACTTTCTAGTTGTTAAATGTCTCCTAATAATATTCTGTATCCATCAGAACATTATGGTTTGTTCTCTATTCTATATCCATGATTTCCTATATGTAATCCCATTACATGTTATTTCTGATAACATTCATACTAACCATTCATTATTTTAAAATAGAGGCACCATTAGTCAATTTTTAAATTTTGGATTTTGAATAAGATATTTTGAAATTTCAAACCCCTGGTTTCCTATCATGAGATTAAATTGAATGTACACAATTTAATGATGTATGGAAAAACCTAATACCCCTTGCTTCTACTGCACGATTCTCTTTGAATAATACAATAGCTTACGATGTACATAGCTCCGAGTTCAAGGGAACCACAACCTATCAAACTGGCCGTTTAAAAGAAGTTTATGAATAGTACTAACCAAATTATTAATTTCATATTCAATAAAATTTTAACAGTCATCATTTTTGTTTCATATACATAATATGAGGAAAAATTCAATTTTTCAGATAAAATAAGTATTTTAAAAAAAATGTAGTTTTCCACATTTTAATATAGAACCCTTTTTAAATCCAATATTTGAATATTTTATATATTAAATTTGAAAAAATTAAACTATTCATTATAACAGGGACATAAAAATTAAATTGGAAATTTTTTTGGAACTTTTCTGATAAAATTCATATATTGATGAATATTGAAAAATAAAAATATTTAATTGTTAAAAAAATTTAATTGTTAAAAAATTTAATTTAAATTATTTATATTGATATATTATAAATTTGAGTTTTTTTTAAGTTTAAATAGATTATATTTTTAAAATTTATTTTAATTTAGGTTATTGGATGCAATTTCACATTTAAATTCCACATAAACACATGTTAATCTATTAATAGTTTTTGCTTCTTAAATACCTGGATTTTGGTTTTGGCAACGAGAATTACTTTTAAATTAATTTCTGAAACATATTTGTTTTGAATATAGAAAAATGGATTCCATATTTTTAATGATAAGGTAAAAATTTTGTAAATAGTTACCTTTTATTTTTTTATATTCTGAACAGTAACATCAGTAATAATTTTTAATAAATATTGTTAAAGGGTTAATCAGGTAAATAAGGTTAAAAAATATTATATTAATATAAAACAACCATAACAATCATCTTAATCTTATTTTATGTGATATATCTAACCATGGTCATCCTTAATATGACATTAGGACCCCGTGGTACCACTTGGGTGTGATAATGACATATTATAAGAATTAATTTAATGTAAAGATAAATATAACATAAACTTGAATCTTTTACAAAAAAAATTAAATATATGGTTATATTACTGATATAATTTAATATACAAATAAATTAGAAAGATAAAAAAAATTTGTAAATCATTTTAGTTTATTTGTAATTTTTAGACAAAAAATTTTTAAATTTATTTATGACACAATAATGAGGTAATATTTTTTATTACTGAAACAATCGAATAAATGATATTAAAAAATCTAAAATAAATATAATATGAATATTTTGAGGCCATCCATTAATTTTATTGATTATATTATCATATGAGGTATGATTTAATACCTTAGGTTAGAAGGAATCGAGTTGTTATTACTATAACAAAAATCAATTTCTAAATTGTGTCAAAAACAAAAGTAAATGTGTTTTTAAAACAAATACTATTTTATTAGAGGATATAAAAATCAATAAAATATCTAGTAAAGAAAAATAAGTTTTATAGTGATAAAAACTTATTCAACCGAAGCTCCTGAATCAAATAATTCTTCAACATTATTCAATGATCCAATCAGAGATCAAGTTGGATCATCTTTAATTCATCATGCACTAAGTGATTGTGCATGGACTTCATTAAACCACTTCATCCACTTAGAACTTGTGGATGGATTATCTTCAACTCCTCATGCAATGTGAAGACAATGCATGGTCTTCTAACATTGTTGTGACATTATATCCACTTGATAAAAGTTCTTGGAACTTAAAGATCAGCTCATCAATCGTCAGATATAATGATGCATCTCCAACCATTATTCTTCAAGCTCTACTTCATCAGTTGACACATAGTGACATGTTATTGACAACAAATGCAATCACTTGGGCACAACAATCTCCCCCTTTGTATTTGGTTGTCAATACTCCTAAGCACATTTTGAAGAATGTCACAATTTGTATGTGCTGATTATTTCTCCACCTTATTGGCCAACAAATGAAAAGGTATAAATAGGAAGTCATTCCCAAAATTCATAACTGCTTGACTCAACAACTAATGCTCCCCCTCAAGGGATGCACTCATCTCCTTCAATTCCCTGCATGTCAGTACAATAACATATAAATTTAGGGAATAATGAGGGACCTTTCTCTTCCTCAAGTGAGAGGAGAAGGCTGAACATGAAGTTTCATCCTTAGTACAACAAATCTATCTGTAGTCATAGCTTTGGTCAAAATATCTACCACCTTATCTTGAGTTGAAATGTAGTCGAGATTGATGTCTCCACTGGCGACCCTTTCTTTGATGAAATGATATTTTATATCAATATTCTTGGATCTGGAGTGTTTTATAGGATTCTTAGACAAGCCAATTGCATTTTGATTATCACATAAGATCCTCAATGGTTTTTCAGCTTTAATTCTCAAATCTGCTAGCTGCACCTGCATCCAAATCATTTGTGTACATGCATGTGTAGCTGCCACATACTCTGCTTCGGTTGTGCTCAATGTTACAGAATTTTGTTTCTTGCTATACCAACTAACACATCCTTCTCCCAGAGAGAAGGCTCCACCAGATGTGGATCTTCTATCAGTGCAATCACCAGCACAATCAGCATCAGTGAATCCCAACAACTTTATGTTTGTACTGTGTTTGTATAAGAGTCCATAGTTGAGGGTTCCTTTCACATATCTCAAGATTCTTTTAGCTGCTGATAAGGGAGATTATTTTGGGTCACATTGAAATCTTGCACACAAAGTCACTGCATATGTTATATCAGGCCTTGAGGCCGTGAGATAAAGGAGACTTCCAATAATTCTCCTGAACTCATTTTGATCAACATTGTTTCCTTCTTCATCCTTGCATAGTTTGGTCCCAACAGAAATGGGTGTTGAGACTTCCTTTGCATTCTCTATTACGAACCTTTTCACTAAGTCCCTTGCATACTTTTCTTGTGAAAGAAATATAGTTTTTTTCCATTGTTCCACCTGAAATCCTAGAAAATATGTCATTTGACCAAGCATGGACATTTAAAAGGTTCTCTTAATCTGCTCAGCGAATTCTTCACATAGTCCTTCCTTGTCACCAGAAAAAATAATATCATCCACATAGATAATGACTATGAGAGTACCAGTGGCCATTTCTCTGACATAGAGATTACAGTCAACTGTTCCTTTGAAAAACTTCATGCTCTTAAGACAACCATCCAACTTGGAGTACCAGGCTCTAGGAGCCTACATTAACCCATACAATTCTTTCTTCAATCTGCATACCATGCTACCATCTTTGTCTTTCACAAATCCCTCTGGTTGTTCTATATACACTTCTTCTTCAAGATCTCTATTTAGGAATACAGATTTCACATCCATCTGATAAAACTTGTACTGCTTGTCTACTGCAACTGCTAAGAACATTCTGATAGTCTCCAGTCTTGCAACTGGTGCAAATGTTTCTTCAAAGTCGATTCCATCCATTTGTGAATACCCTTTGCATACAAGTCTGGCCTTATTTCTTGAAACTTCCCCTTTCTCATTGAGTTTGTTTCTGAAAACCCACTTTGTCCAAATTACATTATTATTTTTGGGCCTTGGCATAAGATCCCAAGTGGAGTTCTTTTTTATTTTATTGAGTTCCTCATGCATAGCTTGTATCTATTCCTCAGGTTCAACTGCTTCATCCACTATGTGAGGTTCCAATTGAGAAACCAATGCAGTGTGATCTTCCAATCTCAATCTTCTCCTTGTTTTTACTGAGGACTGTGGGTTACCAAGGACATTTTCTGTGTCGACATGTTTCTTCAATTTATTGTATCTCCTTCTTCCATGTTCATTACCTTCCACTTCATCACTGGTGTGTTCAGTGTTGATCTCACCAGCAGTTGGTGTTGGCTCAGTTAATTCTTCATTTTTTTGTTCCAAGGTTGTGTCATTCATTGAGTCATCATTATCCACAGTGTATGGTTTGGTGTTGTTTTCAATTATTCTGACATCACTACAGTCAATAATTTTGTTCACCCTCTTATTCCAACATCTGTAGCCTTTTCCATCTGGTAGGTAGCCCATGATGATTCCTTCTTCTGCTTTTTCCTCAAACTTTCCCAGATAAATGTTTTTAATCTTGATGATGCACGGACTGCCAAAGGCTTTGAAGTACTTAACAGTTGGTTTTCTGTTAAACCACATTTCATAGGCCATCGTTTGTGTTTCTGGTCTCAGGAGACATCTATTTTGTATGTGTATAGCTGTGCATACTGCTTCTCTCCAGAAAAAATTAGAGATATTGTGCTCAGCTAACATTGTCCTCCCCATTTCGACAATGCTTCGATTCTTCCTTTCAGCCACTCCATTTTGTTGTGGAGTATATGGTGTACTGTATTGATTCTTGATTCCATGCTTGACCAAATAACTTTCAAAAGCATCACAAGTGTATTATTTTCCATTATCTGACTTCACTTCCTTGATACAGAGTCCTAGTTCTTTCTCAGCCTGCCTCCTGAAATTTTTGAAGATCATGGATGCGTTTGAATTTTGTTTCATGAACATGACATTGGTCATCTGAGTATAATCATCAATGAAGGTTATGAAATAAATATCTCCTCTTGTATACTTCTGTCTCATCGGTCCACATATGTCTATATGAATGAGTTCAAGGGGCCCAGTAGACATGATATATACTCCTCTGTGTGAACTATGCGTCAGTTTTCCCTTCTGACATGTGTCACAAATTTCATCTCTTTCGCACTTTAATTTGGGTAGATCTCGTACAATATTGTACTTCAGAATTTTAATCATACTTCTTTGACCCAGATGGCCAAGTCTTCTGTGCCAGATATTGTTTTCTTCTTTGAAGCTAAGATAACAAGAATTGATGGACTCACCAATTTGAAATAGGTTTCTAGTGGTTCTTCTTCCTTGAGTGATGATTTTTCCATCCTTTGAGCTCTTGATGATGCATGAATCCTTCTGGAACAACACCTCATGTCCATCATCACATAATTGGCTTACACTTAGAATGTTGTGCTTTAATTATTCAACAAACAAAACATCATTGGATTTTATATTTTTTTATTCAATCATATCCATTCCAACTCCCTTGATTTTTAGAGAACAATCATTTCCAAACACCACGGTTCTTCCCTCATGACTTTATATGTTGCTTAGATTTTTTGTATCACCAGTCATATGTGATGAGCATCCACTATCAAGAATACATGACTTGGTTTTACTGGTGGCATTTAGAGAAACATTAGCGAAACATGTGATTTCTTCATTGGGTTCCTGAATTCCTTTTCCTTTCATGTCTTTAATTCTTTTTTCAGGAATAATAGTTATACATTTATCAGCTCTATGAACATGTTGGTCACATCTTCCACAAGCTTCACCCAGGGAGTCAGATTTGTTTTGAATTTGATGTTTTGATGCTTTCTGTAATATACTCTGGGTTTCAGGATATCTCCCTCTTGAATCATGCCTCATACTTGGAAGAGACATGTTATACCAGCATGTATAGGCCTTGTGTCCAAACACACCACAACACCAGCAGTAGCCTCTAAACCTTGACCTTCTCCGCTGATAAGAGTCGTGTTGTAATTTCTTGTCCAGAATTTGAGTAGTCCTTCCTGGAGATTTCCTTTCTTCCATTGAAGATGATTTTTCACTAGTTTTTGTATTCCCTCTTTGTCTCAATTTCATCTTTGGACCTGCATTGTTAGAGATAACAGATGTATTTTGAGATTTACTTAGGGGTAAATTGACTTTCCTCTGAGCACCAGCATGAGATGATTCTGCCTTGACCTCAACAGCCTTGTTGAAGTCTTATCTCATCTTTGTCAAGCTATTCTGTGCTTAAATCCACTTGGAATGAGTCACTGATTGCTCTTCTTCTTTGAGGTGACGTTTCTCTTCAAGATCCTTTACTATCTTATCTAGCTTAGCTGTCTTTAGTTTGTGTCTCTTGATTTCATCAATGTACAATGTCTCTTTCTTCAAACACTCTTCCAACTCCTCAGTCATCCTTTTGATTTACTTTTGTAACAATTTCTTCTCTTTCTTGAGCTTGTTGTTTTGTTCAAGGAAAGACTCTAATTCATCTTTCAACATGTGTTCAAGATCTGTTCGTTCACATTCATCATCTTCACTGCTGCAGGTATCAAACCGTTTTTCCACATGAGCCATAAAATTTGTTTCATCTTATGATTGATTGGCTGAAGTGAAGTCTGATTCTTCTTCTTTGCTCACATAGCTTTTTCTTTCACCGGGAATGAACCATTTCTTTCTCGAACCAAATTTTATTCCTTCACTTGGGTTTCTACTCCATTTCTTCTTTTGTAATTTTTCTTCTTCAACTTATGGAGCACTAAATCTTTTCTTGGCACAATTAAAAGCAAAGTGTCCGATGTTATTGCAATTGAAACACCTTGGTGGTAATTTCCATTTTCCCTTGAATTTATCCTTTCAAAAACTTTTTAATAAAAGAGAAATAATTTTATTGAAGTCATCATCCTTTTCATCATTTTCAGATTCACTTGATTCTAAGACTTTGTCATCTTTTATCTTGAGTTGTCTCATGGCCTCAAAAGCCATCTCATCCTTGATCTTATTCTTGAATACTGGGATGTTCCTCATTTCATATGCAATGAGAATATTGTTTAGTTCATCAAGAGTGAGATCATATCTGTGTTCTAATGCTGAGACTTTGGGATCAAACCTGTCAGGAAAAATTCTCATTAGTTTTTTAACAATAGTGGAGTCCTCCAACTTTTCTCCAATGCCCCGAATGTTACTGACATTTTAATTGACTCTTGTGAAATAATCATCAATATTTTCTTCTTCTCCCATCTTGACATCTTCAAACTTTCTTCTGCAAGTTTGTAATTTGTCTTCCTTGACTTTCATGTTGCCTTCATAACTACTTTCCAATTTGTCCCAAATTTCTTTAGCATTCTTGGGTCCCATGACTTTTGTGTATACCTTTTCTGAGAGTGACATATGAATGGAATTTTGAGCTTTACCATAAAATTCCATATTTCATTTCTCATCTAGTGACATTGCAGCTTCATTAGCATGAGGGAATCCAAATAAGGTTGCATCTCTAACTTCAAGGCTGAGAGATAGAAGGTAGGGTCACATCCGATTTTTCCGGCTATGATAATTCTTTCCATCGAATGTAGGGACACCCCTACTATTATCAGAATTTAGATTGTCCCTTTTCTCAGAAGTAAATCATAACAGAGGGAACCTCCCTCTGATACCACTTGAAATTCCTGGATCTGTTGTGATCACTGAGAGGGGAGGGGTGAATCAGTGATAACTTTTTCTTTTTAAGAATTGTTCCCTTTGAATTTACAATTCAACCTCTGCAGCTGGTTAAGGCCTAGATATACTCTTTTGATGGTGAAGTGATAATGAATGCTCAGAACACAGAGATTTACAAGGTTCGGTACAAAGACCTACTCCTTGCCGTGTTGGTTGCACTTCCCAAAACGGATTCTTCACTATGCCAGAAGATGTTTACACAATAATTGGTTATAACCCCCAATTACAAGTTGTTAAACCCCCCAACTCCACAGCATCATCTTAATCATGGATCCACTTCACTTCTTCAAAGGTGTTGTTCAAAACTTAAAGTATCTTCAACAGTCTTCAAAAGATCTCGTTTGTCTTGCTCACCAAAAAACAAATCACTTAGAATGATCAGTTTTTTTTTGCATTCACACACTTAAGTGTGTACTCCTCTTCTTCTCATGGTTGGTCTTCTTCACTTGTGCACACACAAGGATAAGCCTCGGGTCTTCCTCCTTGAACACACACGCCCATGTGTGGTATATGCTTCACCCAAACTCAAACACCAAAATAAAGGCGCACAAGGGGTGTGGCCTCACTTCTTCAATAGTCGGGCAAGGTGTGCGGACGGCCTCTGTCGCGCAGGGTGTGACATCTGTGGGCACGCAGGGTGTAACCAAGAGCGGGGAACGCAAGTACACTGCCTGATCTCTTCTGCCGGTCACGCAAGGGGTAGCGTGCAGGGGACTTCCTCGGGGCCTCGGGTGGCTCCGGGGTTCTCAGTCGCGCAAGAGGCTGCGCAGAGGTACTTCACGTAGCTCGGATGGATTCGCGGGACTCTCGAGTTCTCAAAGGATCAAGAAAAACCTTTCAAGCTCCTCGGGTGATCCTTTTATTGGCGAGTATTGCGAATGGAGTCGGAGGGATCTAATACTCGAATACCCGAAATCATCGGCGTTTTGAAAACTTCAAACGCGTTAAAAATCATCTGCGTATCTCGTTTTTTATTCTCTGTCCAACGCGGGTTATCTCTTCTTTTCATTCCTCCACATGCATGTGTTTTCGAACGCATGCATGGCTCTGTTTAAGCCCAACTCATGCAAAACACGAACACATAAAGCCTCGACAACTTCGTTTGCCTCGACATTCTTTGAAATCTTACAAAGATTGCATGCATTCCCATTTTCTTGCATGATCGTGTTCGTTACGTCGAGACTAACCTAATGGATCCTTTAGCTCGAACAACGGTAGTCGGATGCTCAAAAACCATCCTTGGGAGGTGCCTAGTACACGGCGAGGCCGCGGGTGGCACAAGGTGTCCTCGGCTCAAGCTCGAGGAAGTAGATGGTCCCCGAGCCGTCGGATCACCTCTCAAATGATCAGCGGCGGCTGAGATTACATCGTGTGTGGCGCGATGAGATGAGTGGTGAAGATCAGCCGCGAGACCGCTTGGACGGCTCAGATTAGATCCTGGGTATTTTTCTCCATCCCACATCGAAACGTAGCCCAGTTTTCTCACGCATTAACAAACAATCGCTCCCCGCTACACTGCAATTGAACATCTTCCCTCTCGGTGCCTCCCTGCACCGAGTTCTCTCTACGGGCGCGCTCTTGCGCCCACCCCTGCCACTCGGGCGCGCCACTGGCGCCCACTATGCTTGTCACGGGTTCTCTCCTCGCGCTAACGTTGCGCAGGGGTTGACAACCTTGTGTGGCCCTCAAGGCTTATACACGCCCCCCCGGACTCTCGAGCTGGCCCCATGGGATCCCCATGGGCGTGCCAACCTTCAGTCCCACAAGAGCCTTGGGTTAAACCCTTAAGGCTGGCCCTTGATGGCTTCTTTTTTTTTTTGCATAAGTATGTACAAGGTACTTTGTATAAAAACAAAGTGTCCAAGTTGAAATTCCAAATGCCACATCTTCCTCTAATCCATTCTCCCTACATCATTTCTTCTCTTCTCTTCTTCTTAATAATTCCTCCATTCCTCTTAAACATTTAATATTCACTTAGGAGTGAAATTCCTGAAGGTTCATCTTCAACCGAAGCTCCTGAATCAAATAATTCTTCAACATTCTTCAATGATCCAATCAGAGATCAAGTTGGATCATCTTCAATTAATCATGCACTAAGTGATTGTGCATGGACTTCATTAAACCACTTCATCCACTTAGAACTTGTGGATGGATCATCTTCAACTCCTCATGAAGTGTGAAGACAATTCATGGTCTTCTAACATTGTTGTGACATTGTATCCACTTGATACAAGTTCTTGGAACTTAAAGATCAGCTCATCAATCGTCAGAATATAATGATGCATCTCCAACCATTAGTCTTCAAGCCTTACATAATCAGTTGACAGATAGTGACATGTTATTGACAAAAAATGCAATCACTTGCGCACAACAAAGGAGATATCTAATAATGGGTCCCATGAAAAACTAACTAATACTAATTCATTAATTATATACATGGTGTGAATAATAAATAAAATATATAGTCATCATGCCTTAGTATTAAAAATCAATATTGGAAAATGGCATACAACATGTCAATATAATTCCAGTCAATAAACAGAATAACATTGTAAAAAAACATAGAACTATGTTAGAAGCAATAATTATAGAATATATTGATTGTAAAAAATAACATCGACGTATGTAGATAAAAATTAAAAACAAAATTATAAAAATAATAGATTCAATGGAATCACATAAGATGTGATAAAGAATTATATTATTTTATACCATGATTTTAATCCCCCAAAATAATATAGTATTAGAATATTTAGATGTTAATCGATGTAACACTACTCCCATTTAGGTAAAATCCCTTTTAAATTAATATTAAAATGAATTTTAAATCATTAATTTTTTTCTTATAAAAAAATTGAATAATAAAGAAAAATGTGGATGTTACTAGTAAATTTGAAATGTAATATACAATGAAGTAACATGAAAAAAAAATTTAAATTACATTAAAATAAATCCGAATAATACACAAAACAAAATGAAATAATTGTTTTTTATAAGAAATGTTGAGTAGAAGATAAAAATATAAAGGTAAAGGAGAAACCCATTTTTAAAATTTGGAAATTGTTTTTCAATCACACATCAAAAAATGATTATAAAAATACCTTTTCAAAGTCAATGGGGAAAATAAATCTCCCCATGTGAAAATTATTGTTATGATTAAAAAAAAATTAAATGTTATATATTTGAGGAAATAAAAAATATAGATATAGAGAGGTAATATTATTACATAGGATGGATAATTTTGCAACAATTCATCAATTATGAAGAAATAAATCATTTGAAGGATATGAATCAATTTAGTATTTGATAGAAATGTAGTTCATGTGAAATAAGTATAGTTCAATAGAGAACAAATTGTAGGGTTTTAATGTACACTAAAAATAATTAATAGAATCATATAGATTGATTTAAACCCTTTTACAAATATAATCATGTAACAATATCCATAAAAATATGTAAATGAATAACATGTTGTAAATGTGTGTACCATTAACCGATGAGCTACTACAACCTTTGATCTTCATCTTATGGGATTGAAAAAGATCAATTAATGGTAAACATAATCATCTCACCATTATGGTGTATCCATAGGCTATGATAAATAACGTTACATTTAAGAGGGTGGGTTACCACCACTCCATGGTATACTATTTCATCAATAATAAAAATCTGAATAATAAAGAGAGAAATTGGTTTTGTGGAGTTTGTGAAGAGCCTTAGGAATAACCACTCCACATGTTGTATCTTTTGGTAGTCAAATTTTTAATACCCTCATGGAATCTTCTATATAGGTAATTCATTATCTATTGATTTTAAACCAAATAAATTAAAATTTTAAACTCCCAAATGATTCATCTTAACATATATATACTTAAATGGTAGCTTATGTGGAAAATAAATGATAAAAATTAAATATTTTATTACTTTTACATATTTTATTAAATAATATACCCTTAGAAAAAAATAACAATTTTCATGGGGTGTTCATATATATATCATATATAATCATCTATAGGGAATATCACATTCGATATCCCACTTATAAAAATTATTAAAAGACTTTATTCTATTTCACATAATACTGTATCATATAAAATAATTTGTAGAACCATGTCCAAAAATATTTTTCTATTTCTTTTGAAAACGTTTGGAAATCATTCATTAACTTCAACATGTATCTTATAATATATAACACCTTGTGAAAACACATGAAAATAATTTGGAATAATAATAAGAAATATTTAATGTATCACCCATAATCAAACTCAATCACTATTCATTAAAAAAATGTTTATCCACAAATTCATTTATGGTGTTGATTTTGGACATAAGTCTCTAGATTTAACTATGTATGAAAATGAATCCTCCATCAATGTTCCAATAAAAATGAATATTTAAATGGATTTGGAATGATATCAATTAAAATGATTTATCTATAAATTTTTTTTCACTAGTCTAATTCACATAAAAATACATTCTAATATTTTACACTTTTTCAGAGATATCAAGAGACTATGGAACATAGAGAAGGTAAATACCATATATAAAAATCATATATTATCAATTATTTGAGTTTATACTGATCTGATCGATGAATAAATCATATGGTATTCACTCATAATGATAAACACATCACATTTACCTTGTCTCAATAGATATATATAATATCTGATTGTTGTATCACACTTCAATGGTCTATCTCAATCAAGGTCCCTAATTTAAGAATCATTATATGACAGAACAAATACCATATTTGTTAATTTATACTTGAGGAAATGATCATAAACATAACAAACCACCCCATGTTAGCTAAGTTCATATATTGACTTGTGTATGTACGAAATAAATGACTGAAGGACATCATAATCAGTATATAATTGTACATGGGTAGTGGGGACCTTATTATTCATCAACAATCTCATTTTATTGAAAAATAGATATGTATTAAACTCAATTTTGAATACATAGTCTGTGTTTTAGTGCACAAAAATAATATCCTAATAATTGTTTTTACATCGTGTGCATATTTGAATTAGTATACAATATCAAACTCATGATAGCATTAATATTTCAATATAATATGTTATATTACTTGACAAAAATTATTAAGAGTTAAACTCAATGTCAAAATTTGAGAGTATAATTATCATTACACTTTATGAAAAATATATTTGTATATATAAATTTGTGTAGGGAACATGAAAGAATTACAAAATATAGGTTTCCTTTGATATGATATTTTTAATATTATTTTATTATTTATGAATATCTAACAAGAGAAAGATAATAAATGCTTTATCATATTTTATGTGATAAAAAGTTATATTAGTGTAACACCCTAAAATTTTGGAAATAATTTTTTAATAAATAAATTTACTGCCTCAATAGATTACTTTTCTTGATATGTTATGTCTAAAAGAACAATGATATACTATAAGAATATTATTAATATATATTATCACCTAGATTTTGGATTGGTGGGTATGAATAAGAGTAAAAATATTATAAAAATGTATGGTTTAAATATTTATAAAATAAATTATTTTTTATCGATTAATATGAAATGAAATTAAAAACAATTTCAATATAAACGTGATGTTTTACAAAAAATAAGTGTTTTAATGAAATGTATTTTTATCATAATAATTTATATTTAACCCTATTTTTGAATGATTTTAATAATATTTAAGTATAATATATTTAATAAAAAAGATGAACATTCAAAAACATAATTTTATAGCCATGGGATAAAAATAATTCTAGTTTTATTATTAAGAATTTTATTTTAATATAATGTGTATTATAGTGTGTTTTGCGAACATAAATTAAAACATATTTCTTCCACTTATAGGTGTTAATTTTTGGAATATTATATCCATATATAGAATTTGGATGTCCAAAACTTATAAATGGGTCCATTCTAATAATGCACAAATATTCTCAAACATATTTACTATATAATTTTAAATTAATTTTCATTAAACTAAACTAACAAACAACATAGGATCATTAATTTATATTGACTTTGGAATCAAGGATTCGTAAACAACTAGTATATAAGTGAAAAAAATCATCTCCCACTATGTTCTTAATAACATTAATCCTTTATAGTCATATAATACATAATAAATTTCATTATATCCAAGGGAAAGGATAAATAAGAAGGGATTTTCATAAATGCTCTTTAAGGATAAATAATGTAGACATAAACATATAATTATCATAAGTTTATGAGAACATAATTTTATCATTTGAATACCATAACCTATATATAATTGATCCCCAACACGAGTCTTGTCCAAAATCTTCAATGCCACTAAAAACAATAATCATAATGGAATTAAGGTGAACCATGAGGGAATAAAATTTCCATATTTTTTTGGAATACACATAAGTACATAAAATAATATCCTTATTAGATTACAAAATATCTTGCAAGCCAATCATAGTGGATTGGGTTCACTCTTCAAATCAACATAGCTACCCTTTTCACTACTAAGACTATCATTACATAAAGACTCCCTTATTAGTCTTGGATCACACCCTATTATATTCTAGATTATCAAATGAGATATCAATAATTACATAATGAATTTAAGAGAAATATAGGTCCAAATTGTCAAATAATGGAAATCTTACATATGTGTGCCATAATATCATATAACTATATTCCTATGAAAACCACTATAATTACAGGGGATTCATAAAAATTTCATTATATTCAAAAAATATAGAAAATAATGCGATATCATAATCATTTCATCATTTTATAAAAGAAATACTGTCAAAAATAGGTGGGTTTCTCAGAAACTAGCTCAGGTACCTTGGTAAACTGACAACTGAGCCGGTCTTTACCTAGATGGAAGGGTATTCCCAATCCCAATGGGAGAAAAAATAGTACCTAGAATCATTCACAAAGAATATGGGAGTGAATTTTCAAAAAAAAAATTAGAAAAAAGATTAAAAATATATATGACTATAAAAAACTCAATTGGGTTCTATGTACCGGTAGTCAAACATGAATAACAGCCCAATGTAGAACAACTATGTACCAGAAAATATGAAAAACTACATGATTCCCATGTTTCACTCAACTCATAATGTCCACATATCATCAACTAAAACAACCTCTCTGGGATCCTTTTCCCTTTATCGATCAAGAATAGAGGAAATCCAAAAACTCCTGAAGTCACTATTAGTGTCTCAGCATAATCCAAGTTGGATTTTTTCCCAATTATTCTAAATGAGGATTCTAATATCAAATTAACTGAGAACATGATATCTTTTTTACAAAAAAAAATTGGCATTTCATATGCATATTTTAAAAAATCATACCTTACATTTGAAAGGATCAAAACACTTTAGTAATTCACACATCAAATTTAAAATAAAGGAAATTAATTTAAAATTATTGAATTACCATTAAACAAAGGGTTTCTTTACAGAAATTGAAATTTTCATAATAGGGATTAAATAAACACAATCTTGTCAAACAACTTATAAAAATTAACAGTCACCGAAAATAGTTTACAATAATGAAATATATTCATTTGAAATACAACATGAGGGAATCATGGTCAAATTCCAAATATGGTATGATAGTTCCTAGATATATGGACCAAACATTGTGAAATGGAAAATATTAATATACGTCCATTTTATCTATGGTCAAAGTGGACACATCACCATCACCTATGGGGTTTGGTTTTCTAATATGATGTTTTGTAACATTTTAAATCATTAACTGACTTTTATATAACTCATTATAAAAATAAGGATTTCATATAATATAATAATAAAACAAATATGGTCAATTTATATTATGATTAGTTAAATTCCAAATAAATCACTCTATCCATTTAAAAAAATTTAATCCCCCCTTTAAACCAATATGTGTTTTTTAATAAAAAAATGCATTTTCAAGAAGCTATAACCATATGGTTTATATCAACAACAATAAAATAAAAATAAAACAATTTCATTTAATTTAAACAATTTAAATATAGTGTAAATAATATTTTGGAAAAATAATAGAACCACCTACATCGGGATCAATAGTCGTTGAATCACAAATCTATACCCAAAAAACTCACATTGAGAATGGAAAAATAAAGACCTATAAATAAAATATAGTTATCCGATCAAAAATAGTGGTTATTGGATCCACATAATATCATGGGTATCCATGTAACCCTAGATAGGATAATAGAGATCATGAGATAACAATAATAGAAAATGAAACCTACCATGTGGTGATCAAAGCCCATTCCTCTTGATTTGAATCACTTATTGGAGGGATCAGAGGGACTATAAATGATTCCTAGGAGATCCAAGGATGGGAGAGATGTGACTGGATTGAACTATTCCATTAGTGACCTAATAGTGTGGTTTTTTATTATTTAAGAAAAATAACGATCACTTGATATCTAATCCACATTGTTTCCTAGGAAAGGATCATGTTTCAGAAAAACCACATGAAATCCATACCACTATTTTAAATGGGATTCATGGTTTCTTCTAATATGGAACAAAACATAATTGAGAAAGTTCTAACATTATGACATCCCACTACCTTGGGTTGTATTTGTTTCTTTAAAATGGTCTACAATATGGGAAAACAATCCGCCAATCATGAAGTATCTAATAATTTTTAAAAAATTAAACATCCCACTCGATGTAAGACCAAATGAAACCCATCCAATGAATGGTTAAAATAGGGTTTTATCAATAACTAAAAATAGTAACATTATGTTACAACCACCCCACCATAGAAATTTTCTATGCCAAAAAAACCAACAATGTATCATCATTGCTAAAATGATGAGCCACTCCTCTCTCAATAGTGCCTCCCTCTCCCATGAATCATGATAATCCCAAAATTCTCTATAATAAATTATAAAAAGGTAACTTCCACCAATGATTTACCATAGATTTAGAATTATCTATTCTTATTGGACTTTTAGTCATCGATAAATCAGGTTCAACTTCATGATCATGGCAACTCAGAACCTAAGATGGATCAAATAAATTATTTGGGAGCAAAGATACATGAAACATTTTATGTATTGAAATATGATTTTATAGATGTTATAAATGGTAATAAATGTTACACACCCTCTCAATAACATCAAAATATCCCACAAAATTTAGATAATGTTTCCATTTCATCTACAATAGTAGATTAACCAATCGGGGAGAAACATTCAATAACACTTTGTCACAAATAGAGAACTTCAATGGTTTGCAATAAAGATCCACATATTAATTATACCGGATTGTTGCCATCAATATTATATAGTGACTCAACTTAATCTTTTTGGTCTTCTCTTTCTCCAAACTTGGTCCAACAAAATAAAATACCCCAAAAACAATCAAACACAACATTGATGTATAAGACCTAACTAACTAGGCCTGAACAGAATCAATTAAAAACATGTACTGTTATCAATTGTTATAATAAAAATCATCTAAACGCAAATTATCATCTCAACCCCTGCCAGTGTTGAGAAAAAAATCAAATAACATATCATAAAGTACTTATAAATAACTTTCTCTCATTAAATCCAATTATAGATGGTTTTCCATACTCAAATTTATGTGATATCCCATTTTCTCCTAGAGGCCACTCAAAAAATATGATGTGATATAAGGATACCTATAATAGAATATAGTAGATAGATCCCTATAAATGTGAACTGTCTCAATCACTTATAGATTTACCAAAACCTCAAAATTGGCTATATCATGAATTTTTATTATGTGATATGATTTAGTCAGACGATCTATAAAAACCCATATAACATTCTTCATTATCTGGATACACATCAACCTAAACAAAATGTCCATTTAGAATACATCCCATTTCCATGACGGGATTGGAAGTGGCTAAATCAACCCTAAATGATTATGGTTCTCTTCATTCACTTTTTTCACATATAACAATTAGATGCAAACTCAGTGATTCTCCATATCATACCTAGACACCGGAACTACCAACTCATGTCATTGATCATTTTTATGGTTCCTGGGTGAAAAACATACAAGAATATATAGATTCTTCCCATATCATCATTACCTTAAAATAAAATAACATAAAAATGTTTCAAAAAACATATAATTTTTTTTTGAGTATGACCCCTCCACAACTATCTCTCAAACATATATAGAGTCTCCTATTCTACAAAACTCATCATCAAGATTCTATTCAAGATGAATCAATTATAGAAGAGCAGATATAAACTTAACACATGACATGGAAACCTCGACCCTATATTCATAGACTCCTATATGAATCTATTCAAAGAGTTCCATTTTAATCTACTATTCTGAAGATTCATTCCCATCCTGGGTTAGATGTTTCCATCTCAGATCATCTGTTGTGAAATTCCCTTTCTTGGGGAATAAGTGATGGAAAATTAAAAATACTTCATGTTATCCACACATAGCCTCTGGTGGATATATAAATATTTTTGAGATAATATATAACTCAATCTCTTTTTGTCAAGAAATACGGTATTAGTTTCCCCATTATGGTAACACCACCAAATCATGAGCTTGTGCATCAAAAATCAAGATCTGGGTCATGGGACTGATAATTAATGACATGGTTCCTAATCTCACATGATCCATTGTTAATGGAATGATCAAATTACAAAATAAAACACTCCAAACATAAATTTGATGCATCACAAAATACCATATATATCTTCTTAGCTTTTGTATGTGTCTGCAATGGAATCGTAGGGAAAAGGCGTTTTTGCTCAACAAAAGAACATTAAATTTTATCATTCCCCAAAAACATTAATCCCTTCTGAGTTAGTATTTTCAATGAAGATGCAATATTTGATAATTACTTAATTAAATGAGCGGTAATAACCATCTACAGCGAAAAAAAATCAAATATTGAAAAAAATTTATTGTTGCTCCCTTGCAATAACAACTTTTTCCATATAAGATTCAACTGAAATGGCATGTTCAAACACCAATGGTCCCAATAAAATCACTTCCCCATTCCATAAGTCGCACATTAAAATATTTTAAAAATGTTGTTGATTTATCACCACATCTATAGATACTCTCAGATAATGCACATGAACCTATTCAGAAATATACTTTAAATGAATTTATTCCAAAAATACCAGCCCAAAATTACATACATACTCGTGGAAAATCATTTTCCTTAATAGAATAACAACTATAGGTTCATTGGTTAGGCCAAAGAGAATTTCATGGTACTCATAATTGTTGTACTGGAATTTTAGAAATTTCATAATCCTTTATCCTTAGTTAATGGTATCTAGAGAAAAGTTCATTATTTGAGAACCCATTATCCCCTTCCATCCAATCTATAAAATATGAAACCATGGAAACCCATACTTGTTTTGTTCCATCAATCAATTAAGCTTTTATTAATCAACTCATATGAGATGTGAAGCATTAACTTTCTTAGAAGAGTGAACCAGTGCCAACCAGGGTGGCACACCGAGTTATATGATTCTTTTTTCAACAAGATAAACCAATTGGTACTTTAAATCATTAATTTAGCAAGATCCATATAGTTAGTGGGAATGTAACTTTTTTTAGTAAATGTATTTATCTCAACGGAGAACTCAACATACCTTACTAGTGGTAAACAAGAGAAGTCAAAAGGAATATTATTTGGAATATCGAGGACAATTGGATGAAGACCACCACTCAATGATTATGCCTCTATATAAAATCATAAACTAATATTACACTACCCAAATATTGATAAGAAGGTATGGACCTACACAACCATGGGTCCTATAATCCTACAAAGACACGAGGAAACCCACTAAGTGTAGAAAACGAGACCTGTAGAAGATTATAATTAATTCCGGATATTTTTTAAATGATCTAATCTAACTATAATACCAGGTAAATATTATTTATGTTGTGACCTAGAATATTCTAATCATGCTCGAATAATGATATAGATAAGAAACAAGTGGTACTATAGAGACCCTAATCTATCTACATAGTAAGGGGTTTAGAAATATCCATAACATAAGAAAAATGATCCATAGAAATATTTAACAGATTAACAATATCGGTTGAAATAAATGAAACAGATGAAAAAAATATAAAATAGAGTTTTCACTAATGATTAATGTTTCAATGAAGGATGATTGTTGATAATAATGGTTGTTGGATTATTTTTTTGTCAATATAAACAAGGAAGGCTTGGGATTTTTCAATCGATTGGGTCCTACATTTGGTAACGATTCAGAACAAAATTACGTGGTGAAGGTGTGTGGTTCACGATGAAGGAGCGTGGTATGAAGTGATGGTATGTGGTACGCAGTGACAGAATATAGTACGTGGAGAAGGCATGAAGTACACAGAAAAGTTTGTATAACAGAAAATAGTTCACAATGATGGTACACAGTGAAGGCGTGTGGTACGCGAAATGCTACCGAAAACATTTTGCAGTGATGATACATGGTGAAGAGATGTTGTACACGGACCAGAAGACATAGAGTACCCGGAAGGTCAATAGTACGTGATGAAGGATCATATTTCAGAGTATTGTAGTAAAATATAAATGATAATAGTGCATAGATAGAGTTAAATTAAAAATGATTATTGTCCAACACTAAATATTTGGGTAAATCATATTACTAAAATTTGCGAAGTTATGTGGCCTTTTTATAGGAAATAATCCCCTTAGTTAAGTGATGAGATATGATATTAAATTTTTGGGAAGAAATTCAGTGATGTATAAAGTTGTACGAGGAGGAGATTAAGGTACGTGCAGAAGATCATCCGCGTAAGTAAAACAGTTCACAAAAGAGAGTGAGTTTTGTATAAGAAGCTCTTATGGTAGGCATATGAGCAAGGAAATATGCGGAGTCAGACAATAGGAGGAGGGGTGGAGAAGTTCTTAGTATAGGGTAGTATGCGAAGATGGAAATATCGTAGAGGAGCTGGAAGGTTTGAAAAAATAGCAGCAGTATGCAGAAACATCTGGACGGTATGTAGAAATAGATGTGGTATGCAGAAACAACTGGATGGTACACATAAATAGCAGCAACATTCTGAAATAATAACTGTACGTAGAACAGCCATGGATGCAAGAAAATTGGACAAATTATTTTGAGAAATTAATTTCAATTACATATCATTGTAAATGAATATAAGTTATATATGTGGGTGATTACGAGACTTCAACAGAGCATCCATTATAGTCGAGGATGAATGAATTAATACCCAACCATTGATGAGACCTTCAAGTAATTAAATTTAGTGATGATTCAGCCAACATAGTAAGAAATGGGGAGTCAATAGAAGTAATCCATGGGATGCAGTGTGCTATCTCTAAAACATTTTAAAGGAAGTGGAATAGTAGTTGTGTGACAATGCTAAATTCTTGGAATCCAAAACTTGTTAAGATTAGTGGTTTTTTATGAGTGACATAGTTTCTGTGTATGATCTTTAGATTTAGACCGTAGTGGTGATCCATGTAAAATTGTTGTCTCATTTCATTGCATGTGATTTTTTAATTTATGAACATACTATTCAGATATGTTTAACTAGTTCATAACAATGTGGGAATAAAATCCATCTATTTAAAAGAAAAACCTAACACCCGGATTCAATCATCCCCTCTTAGGGTGTTCTAGGGTCCTTATGTAATGATATAGTAATGGTACCTATCACAATCGACAGACTAGTATTTTCTTACTCTAGAGATTCATTCATTGCATGAAGTAACTTCAATATAGATTCTTGTTGGTGGAACCCTTATATACTTGTTGAATCTGATTTCCCCATAGTTTAGAGGGTTATGAAGATGTTGGTTAACTACAAGGATTACAATAGACATGTTAGAGTCTCTATAAGTTCCTCAAGGATCCACATGAACAATAATTATTGGTTGCCTTTGTGAAATGACTATTTGAATTTCCTTACGTGACACACTATTAGAAAATAAAATAACCACATATTGGAACTAGCATATGTATATAATTACCCTATTGTTGAGAACATCCATGAGAATCACCAAAATTCTATTTTCCCATTAAGGAATTCATGCTTCCAATGGTATAGAAAGAAACTCCCAATAACCCTGACATTTCATCCAGGTCGATTTCAACAACTTTTTATCCATCTAACACATAAAATTAATAAGGAAGCTTCACTAGAAAATCTTGATAATGAATATCCCAATGAAATCCCAACTCTATCCTTAGAGTTTTCATCTCCCCAATCAACTCAATCTCAAGTGACAAATAAATGAGATCAAGAAATTTTTTTGCAGGATTTTTCATGGTCATGTCAGCCATCTCTAGTTTGAAAAAACTCAGAGGACTTTTCCAACAACATTGAACCTAGATTGAAATGGAAGTTAAAAATAACATTTAATCATTTCCACTAAAATCCATCATGTTTCTTTACTATCATAATCATATCCCACCCTATCCTTCTTGGTCCCTCCTATACGAATGTGGCACAATTTACCTTGATTTCAATGAGTCTGTATAAGATCCCAATAAGTAATCCATTATAGTCAAATATTACTCATCCTCAGAAGGTTCATTTATTCCCATTAATATTTTTTGATAATAGAAAATTAACTCATTATAAAAAATCTTGAGAAAATATCTCTTAGTTTCCTAAACTAAAGCCTAAATGTGAACTATAGTTGTGCATGTCCACAAGCATGGTCAGCGCACAAAATGATCACTAGTAGATTCAGATCTACGACAGGATTTTCTCAATATGGTTCAACAATAATTAATATTTTATTTCATTCACACATCATCTCGGATTCATGATGCCACACAAGATCAAAAAAACAAGGTTTACATCAAGATATTATAAAACAATGAAACATGGGGAATTAATATGAATAAATGGACCCATTAGATTTGGATTTAAATACTATCCAAATCTAATATTTGGAAAACACTAGAACTAACCAACACAACATCATTCCCTAACCACCACTAGAGACATACTTTTTATTTTGATGAGTGCTGGAAATGAACACAATCACAATTACATCCTTATTCCCAATAATATTTCACAGTTCATGTTGACTTAAAGATTATATATTCAATCTAATGCATCAATAACAAATTTTAATATGATTTTTTAGGTTATCATTAACATTTCTTCATTGAATAACGAATGGAAGGGAAAAAGGTTTTATAAGAATCCTATCATCATAAAAATTAATAATTTATAAATTGAATAATAGTGGTATCCTTGGATCATACCACTAGTAAAGCATATGTAAAATCAACAAATATCATTTTTGATGGAAAATTATATTAAATGAAAAATAATATGGAACATTTCTTGAGTAAAATATCCATTCATTGAAAATGATCTTTTTTTTCAAATTTAATAATCTAAATATATTTCCAAAATAATATAATTTGAAAATAACCTTTAAATATTTATTAATCTATCTTAAAAGAAAATAAATGGTATTGATATATATAAATTTTTGTTCACGCCATGTTTATTAAAATATATATTCCTTTACCATTTTTATTGAAATAAAATTTTTCCTTATTTGGAATGTGACATGAAAATTCCATTAAAAAGTTTAACAAAAAACCTTTGTAATATTTTATATAAATGATTTTGAGAATTTTGAAATCATGTTTATTTTATATTTTAAGATAATTATGTTTTGGAATGAACTGGGTTTTTGACCAATGGTATAAATAAATTTTATTTTTCATAAAGAAAATATTTCGAATAGTTCATTACATAAAGTGATGAGAATTGGGGGGAAATTTATTCCCATATAATAACCATTGTAGAAGAAAGTAAATTAGTTTCATGGGATATATATCATAATATTTCACTATTATAAGTATAATCATGACCAATCCAGATAAAAGATGATATTGTAACAGAAAACCCATACCACATTGAGAAAATTTAATTTAATGTTCTTAGAAAGAATAATATTTAATTAAAAAAATATAATAAATATGGTAATTAAATTAAAAACATTACATGCCATGTGGTTTTATATATTCCTTATAAAAGGAAGAATGTGTATAACATAACATATGTCTCAATGAAGGAAAATTTAGAAAAAAAATACCTTACATTAATTATTGAATTCCATTATACATATTCAAACATCAAGTATAATAAATGTATTACTATTATATATATATATATATATATTAAATAACCATAATCTCATATACCATTCTGTATATTATTTTTGTATGACATTTTATTACCCATTTATTAACAATTTTATGTTAATGTCATATTTTAGGGAATAACTTATGTGTTTTTTCATATATATTTTATATATTACATATATTCTTACATTTATAATGGATCCATTATATCCAAAATATTAAACATGAAATTAATTTAATAATTAATTTTTATATATGTATTCATATAAACCCATTAAATATAGATAATGAATGTGAAATACACCTTTCATAGAGATGGTATGTCATATGTATACATGAATCTGTTTTACGTTTTAATGATGGATTGAATGAATGAAAGGAAGATAATATTTTATAATTAGAAATAATTTTTAGTTAATATATATAATATATTTTAATTAAACCCATTATTATTACCTTCCATTCAATGTGTGAATGAATCAAATCAGTTCATGAGTTTGTAGCCTATCATACGGACGAGCGACATTATTATATTCCCATGGAATGGAATATAAGATGGTATCATGAAATAATAATTAAAAAATAAAAATTGTATCATATATATAATATATTAATATATAATATATCATTGTATCCATCTGTTTGATGTGGTGATTGAAAATGAATACCATTGGATTGCTAGGTTGCAGTTTGTCAAAAACATGTATAATGATTTCTTATCTTATTTAATGTATGTTGAGATGGTTGTAGGTAATACCATTAACATAAAAACATATTTGTAAAAATATGATGTTGAGGTAACTATTTAATAATGTATAAATAATAATTGATGTTGTGTGTGGAAGATATAAAATAAAAACAATCTTTGAAGACCATTACATATTCTTCAAGAAAACCTCCTCCTGTTTCCAATGAAATATTTTATAGGTTAGATTTCGGAAAAAAATGATTTATTTTATGAGATATGGTAATAATGTAAGATACTTTTACTTATATTGTATTAACCAATTGTTTTGGTTTCTTTTATGTATAGGGGAGAACAGGTTGCATTTCATATGTGATTTAAGTGGGCAACATGAAATTTTTACAATTAAATATGTATACACACATGTTTTACATTCTAAAAGGACAAAAAAGGATCCAAGATGGATAATAAAGATATATATGGTCTAAATATGTCTAAAAATTCATTTTGGACAATTTTGGGATAATTTTTAAAAAATATTCTTCTTTATTAAACCCTTGTAAACCCATATTTCCTATAAGCATGGAAACTAATTTTTAATATTTTTACCATTTATTAGGATAAAAAAATTAGATTAAATAATTATATAATATAAATTATTATGATTCAAAATTCTAAATCAATTTTTCTAAATTCCATTCATAGAAGTGGAAAGTTATAATTTAAAATTAAACTCGTAGACACAATGTGAAAATAGTTTTCTAAAGAGAAAATGTTCACAATAAAAAAAGTTTTTAAATAAAAATTACGTATAAAAATGAATCAAATTACCTATTTTGGATTAGTTTACATGTAATTGAACTAATATTAACTTTAGATCAATTTTTTCAAAAAATCAAAATGATAAATTTTTTAAATTAAAATTCATGTTTTTAATAAAAATAATTATTTTCACTATTCATCTAAAAATTCTTCATTTTTGAAAAACCCAAAAAATTAACCCAAATATAAATTTGAGAAGATTGTTTCTAAAATAAAATTATTTTTCAAATATATTTCCTAAAAGATTCATAAATCTATATTCTTAATGATAATAATGTTAGTATAAAAATATGTTTTTTAGAAAATAACATTTTCAAAACTATTGGTCCTTGGATTACATATCAAAAAATTGTGGAAATTATAAATAAAATCCTAGAAAATAATATATTGATTCATATAAATTTATTTTAATAGTTTTATATCCTAAAAATATCTATTTGTTAGATGTTATGTCATTCTAAGTCATTCTACAGAAAATGGCCACCCATGGCCATTTTGGCGCAACATATGGATTTTCTGGCACGTTTCCCAAACGTTTGTTAGATTATTTCATGATGAAGGAACTAACAGGAATGAAAAAAAAATATCTATATCTTGGATTAACATCAATATAAATTCAATCCAAATTCTAGTGTGCGCAAGAATATAATATTTCACAAATGAATGTGATGGTACATGCAAGAATGGATGTGGGGCATGAAAGAATAGAATCTTACACATAGTAATTGAATCTTGAATATGATAATGATATATTGAATGAATCCCATCATGAAAATAATTTTTTATTAAAAAGATAATATTAGTGGAGAAGATTCATACATATTTGAGTCATCCACCACTAAAAAATGAATGCGCCTCCAACTCCATAATGTTAAGCACGAGTGTGAAAACATGCATGTCGAAGGAAAAATTTTCCACCAATGGAAAACATGAATTCCACTATAGAGATGGCATTAAATATGGAACTGAACCCAAATACAAAAAAAGGACCTACAAGTTGATCACTCATTCATGTATCTCTCATTTTCATGCACGGAACAAAACCACCATGTCCCGATGATGCCCATAATTACCTAAGAAAAGTCCCTAAAATTATGGTTTCCTTCTAATAGTTTTGGGCATAAATATTTTCATAATGAATACAATTTCATTTAAAGTAAAATATTTCATACATCCCTATGTGCATTGAATTACCAATATTTTATGAAGCCATATTTTAACACAAATTCTCATCATTCATGGTACCCTATATTCACTCAATGACCAATATTTTATGTGGTCCTATTTCTGAGAAAAGAAAAATAATTAGTTCATTTCTATTTTCAAAAAAATTGAGAGGTTATGGTATTACCATCAGTACCAAGCTTGTGCAGATCTGCATAGGATAGCTAGTTGACTAGCCTTGTAATGGTGGATTGTTGATATCATGAAATTTGCTGGGGAGTCATAGTTCCAAGTTGTCTTTTTTGGGAGATTCCATCTAAAGAATATGGGTCATGTAATTTCCTATAAGCCTTTCGTGCATGTAAGGGTTCCACGTCACCCCTAAGAAGGTGGATTATCAAAATAATAAGAAAAAAAATACTTCGGATCATTCAGGAAGTCTATACCTAGTTATTTTTTCCACAAAACCCCCACTCACGATTACTATCACTATTTAGTTCCATTCATCCATGCAGGGCCCTTCCTTAAAATAACAAATTCCATGAAAAATGGAATCTTCCCATTAATTTTCAAAGATTATATGTGGAAATTTTGTATTTTTCCATTTTTTGGCCACAAATTCCACCCCTATAATACCATGATTCAATATAGTCCTCCTCACTCAATGACACACCTTGAGTCAAACTATTCAACTTTTTCCCTTTCCATTGACATGAAATGATATTATCATCATGGATTCATTGATTAACTTGAGTCGATGCATTCCTAATGAATATACTGAAATATCATAACATGTCTCCATTTTCTGGTTGAACCAGAAAGGGCTATTATTGTAGATGTCCCACATAAGTCATTCAAGGAAATATTGTTCCAAATAGTCCACACAAATTTAATTTAAATTGTATAATACCCTATAATTCATGAATAAAATTCCTTATGTTAAAAGAATAAGATTACTTATACCATTATCAGGGGAATACATTATATTGTGGTCGCAATATGATATTAATCTATATCTTATCCTTTGTTAAACACACAGGATTGCTCATATGAAACACAGCCAAGATTACTTATGTGTCAATCATAAGATTCCTAATCACTAGACAAACATAAAATATCCACTATTGGCCACCTAATCTCGTGAAATCCTCAATTATATTCCTTTACCATCTTATTTTTTGGGATTCTCTCATGACCTAACATAAGGAATCATTAATGGGAAGCTTCAACACATGATTAATAAAAAACCTTGTCCTCTTACATGATGTTAAATAGAAATCTATCCCCATATAATGGACATGGTATGTCTTAATCCCAAGACTTGAGGATTCCTTAATGGGTATCATAATGCATATTGTCCATAGAACATATCCCCTCACATGAAATTATTCAATTATTTTAACCAATGAAATTGAGATGGGATACCCTCACAGCCTGACACAGGGAAGCATGAATTACCATATAAATTTATATTCCCCAAACACCATATCCACTCACATAATGATAAACTGTAATCTTACCCCATGAAATGGACATGGGATTCCCACTTGACCTGACACGAGGAAGCCTAAATAGCAAGCTTAATCATTAATCCCCACTTTGCTTTTCCCCTCACCTGATGTTAAACTATAATCATTCCCTATTAAATAGACATAGGATTCCTTCATGACATGACACAAGGAATCCAAAAAATTCATATCAATGAATGACCCCACATACATCATCCTTCCACATGATGTTAAACAATAATTTTACCTCATGGAATGAACATGGGGTACCCACATAGACTGACATGTAGAGAAAATGTGGGATGCTTCCATGTATAAGAACCATTCACAATATTTTCACACCATTGCAACACCTAGGCGACTATCAAACATAATCCCAAACAACAACCTCCCTAGTCTGTTTATAATGTGGGACTCTCCCATACAAAATTACCCTCTACATAATAGGGAATCCTCTTTATTTATAATCCCCAACCATTTTTAACAACATGGGGTTTTATCCCTATCCTATAAACATGGGTTGTAGAATGCCTCCAAAAATTTCAATATCGACAAATAGTAATCCTAGGTAGTACCTCATCAGGAAATACCATTCTGACCAAACTCTATGGGTGTTTTGACCATCCTTTTTTGTGTGAAATCATACCTTTATGGAACACACCTCTTTATTCCGCCTCTAGGGGGAATCCTAATCCATCCATCAGAAAAACATCCAGGTTCTCCCTCCTAGGTATATAACTCTATGATATAACTCAATAGGGATTCTTAATCAACAAATGTTATCTCCACTAGAAATTATACTTTTCCCCTAATCTATCTATATAATAGGGTTTGATCATTTATCATATGACATTAAACATTATACCTTCACCATGATGCTACCTCATGCTAAAGATGAGATACCTATGATGAATTCCTATGGAGATATACACCCATGGATTTAGATATGTCAAGGAAAATATTTGATTCCCAAGGTGAAAAAAATGGATGCTATACAACTCTAGAGTCATTACCTCATAACCAGAACAAAATTACGTGGGTTCCACACCTAACATTCCTCATAAGAGAATCCATCTCAAGAGTAATAATACATAGGTTCAAAACACACCCAACATCAAGAGAATTCAAAACATTCTCAATTTTACAATCGACTCTAACCAATGGTCGATTCCCATTCAAAATGAATAAGAATAATTTAACATTATCCCAAAAGAGATGGCACTAGGAATTAGTTTCATTTTAATGACATAACTCTATAAGGGATACCTTGAAAAAGAGTCGAGTTCCATGGATGAATACATGGATGGAGTAACTAAAATCTCATCATTACATTTTGATCAAGGAGAAGACATATTCATAAATATTGGTGAAGTACTCCCACATTTGGAAATAAGGGATGCTAGGAAATAGAATTCAATGCCACCATGAATTCAAACACATGTTTTGGTCTCACCATTTAGAAATCATTGAAAACAAAAAGAATACAATAAAATTACCAAACATTATGTAGTTTGATCAATATGTTTTCATTATATTAATACATTATACAATGTATATAAAGTTTGGTTATTTATATTTATTTCACAATTTTTAATGACTTGTTAACATTAGAATATTTTAAATAATAATATTATAATTTTGTTGGGGTTTGTTAAAACTTGGGATTTCATGTAATAAAATATTTCAACGAAATTTGATTTAATTGGAAAAAATATTTCATTCAAAATAGGGTTGATACATTCTACCCCCCTAAAATTAATTTTTCCATTGAAATATAATCAGCCCAATTAATTTTCCTTGATGTGTTACTAAATTGATCATACCTTATATACAATCTCATTAGACATCTCATGTCCCAATATCTTTATTTCAAATACTTTATCCTAGTATGATGGATTTCAACACTTATTTCCTAATATGGATTCAATGGGATCCATTTGAATGCTCATGTAAATGATATTATAATATAAAAACTGAACTATGGGATGGGGTTGACCACAAACAACTTCAAATTCTAAATATTTATTTTCAACAAATCTTTTATAGTTTGAATTGTTATCTTGGATTGACCATCTATTTTAAGATGATAGTTAGTTCTAATACTCACTTATTCATCAAAATATTACTAAATAATTCTCTATACTTTTAATATAAACCTCAAATACTTATTTAAAATGATTGAATGTGGTAAACCATGCACCCATTCCACCTTAATATTATATATCCTAAAACATCGATACAATAAAAAATATTATTTCATTGAGATGAAGTGTGCTGAAATTAATCAGTGATAAACAACAACCTGTGTCACATTAATTCCTTTAGTCCTTTTTTGGTGTCTGAAAAAAAGTGATATATCTCTTCATGACATTCCACTAGAAATAATAATTACAAAAACTATACATTTTATTAATTTCATGACAAATCTAGAATATATATATAGGTTCATCCTTTAACAACTACATCATAAAATATAGAATGGATGAATCACATACATGGTTATTGAACCATATCATTTGATCCTGATCACTGATAAAATCAATTACATTTATACCCTTCTTATATAGCTTTACATATTCCTTATGAACCTATTTAATATTTAATAGGATATATTATTGAGTAAGGTATTATTTCTCCACTTCGATCACAATTTCTTGATCCGTCCTTTGAAAATAATAATATATTTTATCGTTTAGGATCATAATCATGGATCAGAAAGGATAACCATTTCATCTTAAGGAACTCAAGGACCTATTTATTTCCCAGGGTGGAAATGTATTGACATGTAATAATATTAAATAAAATACAGCCATATTCTCTGGAACATATTAATCTCTTTCGGTTTGAATATATAATTCAATCTATTGTGATCAGTACAAATATATCACACTTTTCTCTGTAAAATCAATTTATCTATATATTTATGGAAAAAATCACCAATAATCATTCCAAATCATCAGTATCAAAATTTTTCTCATGAATAATTAATTCCAATGATTCATAAGTTATGACAATGAAATTATACATACTAACACAAAATAATGTATCCTAGGATGTATCACTATATAGTGTGTTAACTAATATTCTCTTCAGTTCTTTAAGATTTTCCTCACATTAATCTATCCATAGGATCATGGATCCCTTACAAGTTAATATGGTTAGTGGATAATATATTAATCATTAATTATACATAAAACATTAATAATATCTATCCAAAACAAGAAAACTATTAGTCGTCATCCTTGTGGTCGGACTGATCAAAATTTAAATTCCCTTTTTTCATTGATGGATCTATTGATATACCATATCATGAGAATATATAACCAAAAAATGAATTTTTTTTCAGCCAAAAATAACACTTTTTAAAATTTTCATAGATTTTCTCCTTACATAGGTTCTACATTACTATTTTCAAGTGATCATTATGATCACCATTTCTATTGGAATTTAATGTAATATCATCTATAAAGACTTCCACAAACTGATCAATATAATATCTAATGAAAATCTTCATTAAATTCATGATGATTTAATTGGAAGTTTTTAGACCGAATAAAAAAACTATATATTCATAGAGTTTATACCTCTTAAAAATGTTATTTATGGCATAAACTCCTTCATGACCCTCCATTGGTGATATCCATAATGATGTTCAATCATGGAAAAATATTATCTCTCACTAGTTAATTATATAGGTCATAAATACAGGGTAGAGGATAATTTTTCTAGATTTTGATCTTGTTCAGTTCATGCTCATCAATATATAGCCACACTGATTGAGCATTATTCTCAAAATAATTATTACGGCCACATAAAGGTGACCCATGTGGATGAATAAATCACAAATTAATGTTCTGTTCGAGTTTCTTCTTCAATTCCAAAAACTCAATTGTAGATAATATATTGGGAGTATTTGAAATTAGTGTGGATGCAAGTATCATTTATATTGAAAAATAAAAATCAATATTTTTTTAGGACTATGAAACTCTACTTAATAGATATAAAAATTCCCACGCAATAGTTATATAATTAATGTCAACATTCACCCCAACAATATGAGATAAATCCCCCTTCTGAATGGGTATCAAGACCCATATAATGGATGTGACACCATTCCAAAGTTGTTAAATATCATCATGTTCACATATGAGAATATGTATGTTTTAAATATAGAACATTAGTTCCTTTCATTAAAATTAATGTGTGATTATATAGAAGAATTCAATATATTCCTATAATAAAATTAAAATTTAACAATATGAAGAATGACATAATTTGTAAAAAGCACATTCCCACAAACCTAAACTAGTGAAGAATAATATTCTTGAGATATAATCATCATACCATTATATTTATTCATAATAATTAATTATATAATTATTTGGGTTTCATATTGATACCCTGAAAATATTCTTTAGATATGAAAGAATAAGTAGATCCAGAAACAAATAATAAATTAATAGTTCTATAGTGGATGGAAAGTGTTCCTTTCACAATGTCTTTATCTCACCCAAAAAATAATAATAATTGTATTATATTTCCCCATTTATATTAGATTAATTTTTTAATGATTTCAACCATCATCACTAACTGTCATATTTCAGAACTGGTTAGCAACATTACTGAATTGCATTCATTCGTAACATTATACTATGGCTGGAACATTCTCTAAAATAGGTTAACTATTTTCATTATTAACATAAATATTATAATAACATATAAGATAAATTTCTTGGTGACATTTCTTCCATATTTAAATCATTTAGTATTCACCTTATCATAATATCCACTATTTTCCCTAAAAAAATTTCAGCTTCAAGGAAGTATCTTGTTTGTTTATCTATAGTTCTTAGAGTTTAAAATAAAATTCATCTTCCTTTTCTTATAAAAACCAAGAGATTTATGGGAAAATATGATATCAATTTCCTCTATTAGAGTACATTTAAGGATTTAAACATAGCTAAATATAACCCCTATATCTAATTATATTTGTATAATTTGTTTTAATATAATTTATAATCAATCTATCTTATATTCTTTTTAGATGATGATTCCAAAAGTGTACCGTGCAGGTGTAGTAAAATATTCCTCATGGAAAACAATTAATTCATCATAATTTTATTTTAGCTCCATGATTTCCTTATCAATTTTTTATTAATGATATGAGGGATTCTCAAATTGAAAAATATTCTTTTCTACTCATCCCACAATATCGATTAATTTTTATAATATTCCCTTATAATCTTAATGAGATATAAATTTTTATCCAATTTTCCATCCAAATAATATAAATCCAAATATCATATTTTTGTATCGAACACTAGAGAATAGAAAATATAATTTTTTTTAATTATAACATTTTTTAGAAACTAAAGGATTATCTGCACCCTTGGATGAAGGTGGATGGTCAATCATAAAGGACTCCACAGAATGTTGTTCCATACTTTTATTGTTTATAAATTTATTTGGATTCATATATTACGAAATTTTTGTGGGAAAAAAATGATATTTATCTTCATTTATCACATAATTGTTTACTTATATAGAGGGTAATCTATTAATTGTCCTTCAGAGTTATCATTAACATTATACTATTAGGTTTCAATTAAAAAATAAAACCATAAATCATAGTGTATGAAAAAATAATCACAATGGGGACCACATAATCCTGAAAAATCACATAAAAAATATATAAATAATGTAACCTTTTATTTTCAAATTAATGAAAACTTAGGTTTATCCTTGGTCATCCATAGTTATCATATATTTAAATCCATAGTTATGATTCATAACAAGATTAGGAATTTCAAAATCATATCCACCAAGAGTGTCAAACTAGGGGTCAATAAAAGAATATTATCATACACAAAATGATGATCAAGTCCATTTCAATGTGCCCATTTTGGATTTATCAATCCTATTTTTTTCCACGAGAGAGAAACATCCAATTGTAGAGTCCATAAAGGTATGTAACTTCTTATAAACCACACCCTCTACCCTTTAAAAAAATTAAAGGATATTTACTTATACATTTAATTATCTATAATTGTATCCTAAAATATATCCTTAGTGTTTTCAATAATGTTTTTATATACTAGGTTCCAATGTATAAATAATTATATCCTTTTAAACTAAATATATTGGGAAAAAATAATCCCACAAAGATATTATATCATTTTAGATGAATGTTAGTTATATTTCATGATCAAATTATATAGGAGAATAAAGATGATGTTCCTTAAAAAACATGGAGATGTTAAAAACAATTCCATATATGAGATATATGGTCTCCCATTATGTTCTTTGTGGAATGAACTGTTATTAGAAATATCATACAAAATACAATTCATCACAATGATAGGAATGGAAGCATTTGAAAGGTCAGATTAGATTCTAAATATGTCTAAGAAGTTAGATATCAACATATCATGTGCATAAGGTTATGGGACCCTGATGCTAACACATGAAAAACATACCTTATATCTTTGATATCAAAAACATGAGTCCTGAAATAAATAATCGATGTTCATAAGACATGAATTATAATAAAATCAATGAGAATGATCCATGATATCATAATATTGTGATATAAGTTTTACATACACATAATAATAGAGAATAATTTCCTTAATAGATCAAGGATCTTTTTCAAGACTATCCTTGAAGATTTTATGCACTCCACCAAAAAAATAATTGAGTTAAATGATCACTTCCAAGACTACTATAAAGGATAGTGTCCCTTACTAAAATAGTTTCACTCCTAATTCCATCCCTATTTATCATAATAGATATAACTCATTACCCAATGATTTAGAGAGATATATAGGAACCACATTTCACATAATGAAAATAATGCATATCTATTACACGAGATTGTAAAAAAATGAAGAATATTAGAACCCATTAAATGATAAGGGATTCATAACAATTTAATCATATGATAACTTATGAAAATGAAATAGTATTCATAATTATCCCTTCATTTAATTAGTGCATAACTTATTGTATACTAATTTGGGTTCATAACCATTTTATCATGGTATAATATGTGGAAGAGAAATAGGTTTCGTAAACATCTTGTAATAAAAAATCCATAAATTCAAAGAAATAATAAGAGTTTTATACAGGATCATATCCCAATTAAAACATAAGTAACATTAAACTATTTTATCACATATGAAAAATGAATTTGAATGAAGAATAAATTGGAAAATTTCTTAACAAAAATATCCTATCATTGAAAATATGTTTTTTAAAAATAAGAATTCATCAAATATTGTGAAAAAAATATTCATTTAAAATAACCTTTAAAAATACAAACTATTATTGAATGAACCTAATGTTCATCATCTTAGGAAATTTCTCTTCTTACTGTACACGTTAAAATAAATATTCCTTCCACATTTTCAGCAAAATCCAAACAGACCATGGTTGGAAAACAACATGAAGATTAATTTCAAAAAAATTTCAAAAAAAATTAAACATGGGTAAAAAATTATTTTTATAATTAGTTTATATAATTCTAAAACTATATATTTTGATAAAAAAGTTAAAATAAATTGTTTTCAAATAAAATTTATTTTCCACCAATGATAGAAATAAAGATTATTTTTCATAAAAACATTATTTTAAATTGTTGATTACATAATTTGGGAAAAATGAAGGTGAAACATTTATAATCAATAAGTAATTATATGATAATAAAATTCTGCAGTATCTTGTGGGATAAATCATAATATTTCATTATTGGATGAATTATCATGACCAATCTTGATAAAGGTCGAGATTGTATTATAAAAACCAATCATATTTGGTAACATTGATTCATAATCCTGATGAAAGAGTCTAATAAAGGAAACATATAATATCATTATAAAAAATAATTTCAAGATTTTCTACGTTAAAGGGGTTTTATTGGCGCCTCATAAAAATGTATAAATGCATAACACAAAAAATTTCTCAAGGAAAGAGAATTGAGACAAACATATCTTCCCTTATATCACATCATCTTCCATGCGTGTAAAAATATAACGTATAATAAATATATTACAGGAAAAAAATTATATATTTCATACCATATATTGTTTTCTTATTAAAAATTCTAGGATAAAAGCTTGTCTCAAGAAATTATTTCTTTACTTTTCTTGTATGTTTTGAATTTTTATTTTCGTCCATCTTACTTTGATCGTGGTTATTTAATATATAAATTTTTTAACATGATATAAATTTCATATATATAATATATTTATTTAAAATAAATCATTTATTTTATAGTATTAAAAATAAATAAACTATGCATGGAGATTTTTGGTCACATGTATAAATAAGAATTGTTTCCATTTTCATGAAAAATTGAAAGAAAGAATGGTTAATAATATATTATCATTATATAATAATTTAAAATTAATATATATCCCATATTTTCATTAAATCCATCCTTACATCTTTCCATTTAAATTGTTAGTGAATCCCATCTCTTAATGAGGTAGTAGTTTGACATACACACGAGTGACATTATCATATTACAAAATAAGGGAAATTAAGGATTTATATGATATATATTATTTAATTAAATATAATAATGTCATATAAATATAAAATATATAAAAATTTAATCCATAATTATATACATCCATGATAGGTGGTGATGTAAAACCAATATCATTGGTTGATTAGATGATAGTCCATTATACACACAAATCATGATTCCATATCAAATTTTATAAAAGTTTTGATTGTTGTAGGTAAGTACGTTAACATAAAAATATATGTTATATGGATGATACAAAGGTTATTATAAATAATTTTCTAACAATAATTTTTTTATTAGAAGTACTAAATAAAATAAAAAACACTCATTGATGAACATTACCGTTTCCTAAGATGGGCTCAATTAGTTTGAACAAAAATCTTTATTGGGCTGGATTTGTCAACTCGAAAAGTCCTATTGAATTAGTGGAATTATTTAAGGAGGATATTAGGGTAGGTATTGGTTGATGAATATGTATTTTTATGTGTAAACAAGTGAAGATAACATGTGACCTTATATTTGTGATGTGAGTGGCATAGTTGGATTTTTTTTTGAAATTAAATTTTGTACCGATGTTTTACACATTAAAAAATGCACCAAAATGGACCATTAATGATAATTAGAAATGATATGGATAAAATATGGCTAAAAGTTGAGTTTTAAATATGTTATATTTAACATTTATTATCCATATCTACTTTCCATAACTATAAGTTAAACTGCATTTTCACCTTTCCTTTTGTGAATATTTTACAATGTTTTTACTTTTAATTATTATAAAAAATTAAGTTGAACTTATTAGATAATATATATAATTATGATTTAAAATATGGAATAAATTTTTAAAAATTCTATTCACATAAGTAGTCAAATTTAATTTAAAATAAAACCATCATATAAGATGACAAATCAGTTTTCCAAAGTAAAAATTTTCAAATTATAAAAATGTTTCAAATACATTTTCAATATGAAACTAATTAATATGACATAAATATGATTAATCGATATATAATTGTAATTTTTTTTTATTTTATTAATATTTTAAAAAAAATTACCATATGAATTTGAAAAGTAAAAAGTTTGTTTTAAATAAAAACAAGTTTATTTCTCTATTCATCAAAAAATTAATTGTTTCTAAAAAATACAAAAATTTAACCTAAATATAGTAATGAAATTTTTATTAAAAAATATAGTATATTTTATCGAATTCATTTGTTAATGTGAAAAATTTTAATTTTATTATTTTGAACAATAAAATATATTGATTATTGTATTGAAAAAATTTTATTTTTGAAACATGCTAAGAATTCACCGAAAATTAATTATTTTTATATCAATATGTTATTATAATTAAAAACATTATTCAAAATATTTTAAATATGGTTATTCATATTCATGAAAAAAAGTATAGTTTCTAGGTAGAAAGTATTTTTTTAAAATTTTATTAATTGTTTATTGTGGTTTGTAGATACTCAGTTTTGTATATAATATATACTTTCAAAAAAATTCAGTTATCCAGAAAAATAATTAAAATATTCTCAGGGTGTCACGCTTTTATTTTGTTTCAATCTGGATAGTCAATGTGGTAAAATTTTAATCCTTGGTAAATCAAAAATTTTATTAATCAAGGATAATAATATTAGATATGGCCAAAAGTTTTATATGAATTATTTTTTGATTAATGTAATTACACCCTTATCACATATGGGAATGATTATTTTTTAAGGGAACATTTTATAAAAAAACTAGAATTATTAGATTTAAAACAATGAATTTTAAAATGTTCCAATATCTTAGTTCTAAATATATTTTATTTTTTATAGAGGTAAAAAACTGTTTAGGAATGAATCTTGTTTTTAATTTTTATATTAATTAAATTATTTTCATGATATAAATATATTTTCATTTTCTAGAAATTATATAATGATCCTAAATTCATAGGCAATAATGATGTATTATTTCTATTATAAGTATAACATATAATAAATGATTTTAAAAATGATAAAAGTAATATAATTTTATTTATTTAATGTGCCACAACAATTTTAGAGATGAATATGACATATTAGGGTTATGTTAAAAAATTGGATTCAAATATTAACGTTTTTATGTCTTTTAATCAAATAGAATTAACACTATAAAGATTACAATTAATGATAATTTATTAATTTTTTTTAATATACTTAAATGTAATAAAAATCAAAAAAAAGAAGAAAATGGGGAAAATATATCGTCAAATAATTTATTCCCAATCAATTTATATACCATATTGAGAAATTTGTATTGGGTAATAATTTTATTCTAATTTTTTATTTTAAAATATTATGAGTGTGTCATCTCCATCCCTTATAAAAGGAACCCTCTTATATAGATTATAACTCATAGTCCAGGTTTTATTCTAAATATAATTTCATATTTTTGTCATTATTATCTCCCTAAAAGTGTGACACTAGGTTCCTTACGAATTGATTTAATTGAGGTCTCCCGAATGAGAGGCAGTTTACTTACCCAACCTATTTCAGATTATTTATTATTATAATTCTACTAAAACTAATATAATTATAAAAAAATAATATATTTACTATACTCAATATTATAAAATGTTTTTAGAATCAAGAAATAACCATTTTCAGCCCTATTTTAGGGACATATTAAGTCAAAGTATTTCTCATACGTACTTAAAAGTAACCCTCTCTACGTAGCTGTATATATCATTTTCCATCAGAATATTCCATGGATAGTTACAATGATGGGTTTGAAGTTTATATATCATATTTTTGAAATAAATAATCTAGTTTTTCTATATTATAATATCTACAATCTTACCTTCCAAATTTTTGGAATGTGATAACTTCACTAGTGTGTACATGTAGACTAACACATTAACGATGCGATGTGATTCACTTTTCATTTATATTTTAATTATATTTCAATTAAGATAGATATAATGTATATGATATAATAATTATTCATCATTTTTTATTTATTATTTACCTATATTTTGTTCCATCTTTAAAAAATTCAAAAACAATGTTATTTTGTACGTAAGGCCAACCGTCTCTAGGAATTGAGTAATTTAATATCTATCCCAATGATTATGGTTAAATATAAATATATATATCAAAATAATTTGTATTTTATAATAATTATTTATATTATTATATTATACATTTATATGAAAATTAAATTTATTATACATCTGGTAAGAATTCTTTCAAAGTAGAACGCACTTTAAATGATTTTTGTCTCACTTTTATTTATGTGGGAAAATTCCAGTATAGATCAGTTGCTTATTTTGTTATATATAATATAGATTATATTATTTTTTGGTTATTTATATGAAATTTATGGGGTTGTAAATATTCATATAATGTTATTTCCTTCATGGGTATCATGATTAAACAGTTACCAAATTGGAAAAGATTTTATGTTACAATCACATAATTTATCTAGATTGTTTTTTATTTTGTTTACTATAATAAAAAATTATGATTTAAATCTCACGAAACATATCAAATTTCTAATGCTATGTTTATTCTGGAAAATAAAATTTTCTTTTTGTTTTCCACTCTAAAAGTTATTATGACACAAAAAATATGTTTTAAAGCCAAACCAAATTTATCTCTCTCCTTGGTGGGAAAAACATTCATACATATTCATGTTTTTTAAAAAACATTAACACAGTTTTTACTATTAAAATATTATTTTTAACATATTTTTCCAATGTTTTAATTTTAACATAATAGTTGAAAGTCAATCATTTTTAAATTTCAAAGAATATATACATTATGATATTATTATATAATTGAATTTGAAGGGTTTATTTGAACATAAATGGAATTAATCGATTTTTTTTCCATCATGATCACTAAATTATATGATGGTTCATTTAAATTATTCATGTTTATCCTAAAAGAATACTTTCTATATAATGTTTTCTTTTATTTTTGATTTTAGATAGGTGTTTTAAAAATGGAATATTTTTTCCTCAAAAAGGTTAATATGTGAACATTCAATATAATTTTCTATATATGTTGAAATATTTGTGGATTACTTATCAGTAATGTGGTTATGATCAAATAATATAATCATTATTCATTCTTAGGTTTCTATATGTTCTTGATGATAAATTATTTATGAAACCAATTCATTTTCCAGAGGTTATAAAATGATGAACCATTTATGATATTCATTTGTTTTCATGTGTTATGATATTATGAATATATTATGAATTTATGGAAGTCATAGATATGATTTTCATTTTTTGATGGTTGGGACCTCAAAGAAGGTACATGGGTGGATTTCACATGAATAACTTGATATGAATAACCTAGGGGTGTCCATGACATATTGTTTTATATGTATATGTGTTTTCCAAAATTCCATGTCTTATTATAATGTAATACACTCATTTCTTGTTCTATTCAGTTATGTTATGATTCATGCCCTTTAAACTACCCATATTTCTTTCCTGACAAAATATTATGAGCTATGATTTGTATGGAAGTTATTTCAAATGATAAAAATTATTCCCATACCATTATGCTCATTTAATGGTCATGTATCATAAATAACTAATTTTTTACCCTTATTATCTTTAGATCTCACAATTTATTAAGTATCATTTTACAAGGTTATGAAGAATGGTATTTTGTATGATATATCTATGAAGATTTCATATTATGATGAACTGATTGGTAGATGACTTAGTTAACTTAAGAACCATTTTCCTATGTATCCAAGTCCCCAAAGGAACTAGATATATAATATTCTAGAATGGATTTCTATGTTATGTTAAAAAATATTTATACAGTGTGATGATTTATTTATATATTAAAATTATGGGTCTCTATAATAAACCATATGTTCGTTACACATCCCACGATTTTTATAACATTTCATCAAATTTACTCCATATTACCCCTCTATATGACCATATTATATAACCAACCAACTTAAATATTTAATGATAAATATATTTTAATTATTCATTTATGAATAATGTTGATATCAAGGAATCATATACCTATCATTTTATCTCTTGATCATATTCATTCTTGAAAACATAACAACATCAAATGGTAAGATGTAACGTTTTGTTTTCTACATATCACTCTTACTAATTGTAACATCAATATCCATAGGACCCTATTCCATCCAAATTTTTCATAAAATAATGTAACTAATTAAATTATTATTTTACAAATACATCCTAAATCTATTTGGAGATTAAGTTAAATTAAAATTATTTTTCCATTGTTTTATTTAATTAATTTTTAACATGGAACTACATACTCCCACTATCCATTTATAACTTATTTTCCATTCATTATACCCTATGAAGATATAAAAAATATTTTGGGGTTTGGATATATAATTTAAATATTTTTAATTGAAATAGTTTATAAATATACAATTTTCCATATTATATTGGTATTTTATGTGTTCAAAAAAATTTAACTGGAAAAGATGACACTACTAAAATATACCACTAATGGTTAGAAAAAAATCATAACCATTTTTTGTAAAAAAATTCTCAAATTAAAAATTTATCAAGGAAAAAAATTCTATCAATATATACATATCAATACATGTCACATAAATTGATAAATCATAAACCATCTATATATTATAAATTATACCAAACATGTTTATAAAAACTCTATGTTATTGATCAAATTATCATATTGCATAAGATAAATGAGATAAAGATTATCATCATTAACTAAAATTCATTTGATCTTGAAAAAACCCTTTAAATTAATGTCCACATTATAGTAACTATTTATTGCATCTATGGAATATAATATATAAGCCTAATCAATACTTCTATTGATGTTAATCTATTTTATATTTTCAAAACATCATATGAGTTACATTTTGTATTAAATACCATTATAAATCGAAGAAGAAGTTATTATATCATGCATACAAAACATTGAAATTCCAAAAAGTATCCTAGAGTGTTTTAGGTATATATTTTTCATAACCTAATAATATTGAGTTATTACATTTCTTTTCTAAATAATATAGATTTCAATGACATTGATTGGATTTTTGAAGAAACATTGTTGGAATTTTCCACCAACTTTTCATTTTCTAGTTTGGACTTCTAGCGACATAAAAAATCTATATGATTCATTAGAACCTATAAATCATTCACCTCGTTGATATATATTTCTTTGAATTTTAGAATATATAGTAAAATAATATCAAATTCAGGAATGTAATAGGAAAATGTATATTATAAAAAATAGTGTAAATTTCATATCAAGAAAAATACAATTTAACATAATGACTTTGATACCATAAATGAATCAATATATTATTTCCTGATCATCTGGATTCACTATGTTAAAATTTTCAAAACATGGATAATTATGATGGAATTTTTCTAATATAAATAATATTTCATATGAATCATTCAAATATCCATAATCATGTTGAAGAACAATTATTATATTACCAAACTAATAAGTATACTTCATTAATATTATTTATTTCAGAGATCTGATCAAAATATTTATCTTGATGATGATGATGATAATTTTATCTAAAATAGATTAGTTTTTAACTTCTATATGATGTTTTATAACCAATGTTATAAAGAATTTTATTAATTGTGATCCCAATAAAATGATGATCTATTTTTCAAATCGATGATATCAATTATTTGGAAAATATACATATCACACTATGAAATATGTACTATTGGGAATTACACTCATCACTTAATTTTTTTGATTGTGAATAATCCCAAAAATAACACATACTGCTCTTTTATATTTTTATGGGTAGCCATTTTTCCAATCTGTCATGAGGAAATACAAAATTTAATTCCTTTAATATCATTCATAATGGTGTCTCAGCTATGTCAAAACCAAATCTTGAATAAAAAACATATTAAAAATATACAACCCAATGGAACGGTACTGTGGCTTCACCTTGGAAAGGATAATATTGGGTCACCCATTAATTTTTCTCAATACAAAATATACTTCATGGGAACCTAGCTATAGTATAAACTACCCAATTGAATGATTGAAATCATTATATGTTCCACTATGGAAAGAATCTCACACTGTATTTATTGGGGATATTAATATCACCAAAATATTTCATAATATTAACTAAATGTATTCATAAATCATTTAGTTTAGTTTGAAATCATTTCCCACCCACTAAACCAATGTCTTAAAACTATATTAATATATATACCTTTACAAAACCCACCTATTTGTGTTACCCACAAAAAATTTGAATCAAAACTTATTCATAAATATCTAGATGCATCATATGCCTAATCTAATGAAAAATTAATTTAATGCTTTAGAATTGATTAAAATTGAGAATCATGACATGTGTATGCCTGATGTAATAGATAAACAACCGCACTAAAATTCATAGACAATGATTGGGTCTTTATTTTTTAGGAAGTTTGAATAAATGTCCCTCTACATGGGGATTGTTTATTTAAGAGAGATTCCAAATCATAATAACTATATCACCTAATATTTAAAAATTATATTGAATAAATAAATTCAATAATATAGCTGAAAGTAATAAACCTTGGTCAACTTATACGATAAAATATTTTTTTATCAAGTTAATCCCAACATCTAATTCATGTATATGACTATAAAAACATAAAATTTCATAAAATGCATACTTAATATTAATATTTTAATTAATAATTTACCAAATATGAATATAGTAGAGAGTAACCTTTTATGTAAGTTGTCTATTTAATTATTTTAACATTGGGTAAATAATTATGATTATTTTTAATAAATGATAATTATAAACCCTTGTATAATTATCTAATTTTTACATTATAGACATTTCATAACTATGAATATAAATATTTCATATTCATTCATATATGAAAATTTTCACATTTATAATTATTTGAAAATTCGATTTAAAATACATGATAATTTTTGATTTATAAAAAATTTACAATTACATTTATATTATGTAAACAATTTACATAATCTAATTATAATAAACTTATTTATTTTCCAACACTTGATCTTATCATTTATAAAAAAAATTGAGACCACTTAAATGATACAGGAATAAAGCCCATATTATTATGAACAATTCAAAATAATTAATTAAGAATACTTTATAATTCTTGTATAATCATTATATATTTTTCTTTAACTCATACTTTATTAGTAATTTTTAATTATTTCAATTAATTTATAAATAAAGTCTTTTAATTTAATATTATAATAATTTTGATATAATATAAAAGTAATTATTAATATTAACATTCACTATTTAATGAATACTTAATAAATGTTTAGTAAATCATTTTTATTCTAAATGCCTTTAACATTAATAAAAATATATAAAAAATAAACTAAATTATCAAATATAGTTATTATAGTTATTTATAAAAGTCTTTCAATCTATTAAAATAATTTATCATGTTTAAAAATATTTTCTAACAATTTTTTGGGATAACATTATATAGGAACCCAATCCATCAAAAGGGTATCCTTCAATTACCAATATGCAAACATTTTATTTAAGTGTAAAGTGGTTATAGTGCCACAATGTAAGGGTATAACAACATTATCCTTTTATAGTACCACTTTGAAAATATAATATTACATTGTCCATTATATATATTGTCTATTAAACTATAGATAATTGTGATCCTTGAATGGTGTAAGGGTATAAACCATATTACCCTTATGTTAATGATTCATATTAGGTTAATCTACAATTTATGTTTATGTGTCCACCAGGTGCCATTACATAACAACAGACAAACTATTTTCATAAAAGTAATAGATAGGTTACCCTTTTTCAAGACCATATTTGTAAGGGTGTAACCTTTATGCATTTCTATTTTATATATGGATAAGAACCTAATTACCTGTATACTGATTTGATAAAAACTCTATTACCCTTACACATCCCATATAAAAACATGATTACACTAACGTATCCTCATTTCCGAAAATGATACAATCGAGGGACCCTTACTTACGACACTATACAAAGTGTAATGGATTGATATCCCTTACGATGTCAACTATACATAAGGGTAAATCATTGGCTACTTTCACATATCCCTAATATGTAATGGTAAATCCAATTATCAAAATAAAAAATTTCCCTAAACATAATTTTTTTGAATTTTTATAATTTTGTCTCTATTTCATCTCTAGTTTGATAAAAGATATTCATATATCCCTTTAAAGAACAAAAAAGTTCAATTATAGTCTTATAATAGGATTAGATTCAATGAAAATTGCATAAACCCTTATTTAATGATACATAATAAATGAATTTGATAGTACATAAAATTACTAAAATGAATAAAATGTTGTAAGTGTGAATACCATTAATCAATGATCCACTACAACCACTAATCTTCATCGCACGGTTTTCATAAAGATCACATAATGTAAAAAATAATTATCATGTCTCTATTGGGTATCCATGGCCTATATTGAAGAAATCTACATTTTAAAAGGATTATTCTTTTCTACATTGTATACAAGAACCACAATGATAATAAGTGGAATAATTAAGAGAGAAACATATTCATGGGTGATTGGGATGAGCCTTAAGATTAACCATACAATGCTTTCTATTTTATAAAAGAATTTTTTATAATTCCCTTAATGAAGTTCCTCACCAGTGCATGCATAATCTCTTGTGTTTCAATAGAATTGTCAATCCTTTGACTAATATTTTAATCATAAACCTAGATTAATCTTGTAAAAAATTTATATCATGAAAATATTTTTTAATTGATATCTTTTGTGGAAAATTAATGTATAAAAAATTATTTTTATGCTATAATCAAATATGAAATGAAATAAAATACCACTGTATAAAATGAATAATTTTCATGATATAAATATATCACACATACATGTATAGAGTTTGTGAATACCAACATCCTAATTTTGAAGTTATGAATAATTCACTCATAATATATAATGTACCCAACCTATAAGAATGACGTTTATTGAGAACAGTCATAACTCAACTAATGAAAATTGAGTTAGAAAAAAATATGTCTTTAGTAGCACGTGGATAAAAAGGGTTAAATGTATGGGTTGATGAGAATACTTATAAATAACTTGGAATAAACATTAAGATTAATAATGTAAACATATTTATAATTAATTACACAATATAAAATAAATCATGTTGTGTAATGTGAAACATGTCATAATGAATTGAAGATTTTGATAATGTTTCCTTATAGTTTTGGATACACTTGAAAAAATACCCATTAAAAATAAATTTAAATTGAAATAAAAATAACTTTATTTTAATTAGGAATATAATAATAATTCATCCTTGATAATTTATACATAAAAAATGGCTAATATGGAATAAGTCTCAATGAAATAATATTGAGATGAGAAAATGCTATGAATATCACAATATTTGAATGAACAATAATTTATATTGTATTTCATGTGGAAGTATTTTTAATGCATATAAATCAATTAATTAATAAAAATTAAAATTTTTTAAAGACAAAATAACTCAACATGGATGAACATGTTTTGAGAGTAATCTTTATAACATAAAGTGATGAAATTACATAATGAAAACCCATTATCATATATATCGACATACGAACAAATTATTTAACCTCATGTATAATAAATATAAATATCATAATAATTTCTTTTATAAACATAATCATACGTAAATGCCACATTAATATTTCTTTTATTATCATTTATTTTATATTTTTAGTTAATTATTTCTTATTTGTATTGTCATATTTTATGATTCTGATTATTTTTCATATGATTCATAATAAAAATGTTGAATACTGTTATTTAATACCATGTAAATATTTCCCATATATAAAATATATTGAAATAATTTTTTTCTAATTATTTATACAGGCCTATATTCATTTTATGGGAGTTATGGTCATTGTTTTAGAGAATGAGATCCTTGAAGAACATTTTTCCGTTAATCTACCGATATGAACATAAGATTTCACAATGATCATAAATTTTTGGTCCACGTACATAGAAAAATTAATGAAAAAAATTAATCCTTGACTATATATATATTTATAACATGTTTTTTATTACCATCATTGTATTTCAGTGACGAAAAATAGAAAACATCACCCCAAGAGGCGGTGTATTCATGTATGCATAGATGATGTAATGATTTCCTAGATAATATATGGAAGGTATAAATTTATTTATTTTTTATTATTACTAATAATGTTATAAAAATTATATTTATTCATTAAATTTTTCATTGATAACCACTTATGTAAGGAATTTTATTAAAAAACATGTTGCTTTATGGAAGTCCTATTGTTCATGAAAACAAGAATGACACATTAATTTTTCTAAAGAAAAATAAAAATGGTGCTTTATGACTATTCTATAAAAATAGAAACATACAAGAATATAAAATATATAACATTCATCAATTTTAATGGGTATGATATTTTTTTTGACAAATATAGTTCAGTAGAAATATTAGATAGATATTAGAACTCACTTGGGAAATATGAAATTTCTCTTAATGTTCTATTCAAAAATTTATGGAGTATGATAGAATATGTTACTTGAGACTTAGGTATGTGTAAGAGAAAAATATTGGTATTAAATTGTGTATGACATCATGATACTGTTTATTTTTTAGAATATATTTTAAGGGGGGTGGAAGGACCCATTATATTATTGATGGGAAAGGTAATTTTGTCATTTTAATATCATAACTTAAATAGAAAAACATGTTGCAAATTGAAATATGAATTAAAGGTGCGAAAAATGAATATGACATTTTATTTCACTATATTTATTTTTTGTCTATAGAAATTCCATAAATTTTTTGAAAATTATATGTATTAAATAATCATTAAATTAAATATAAAAAATATTTACTCATATAATAAAACATATACAAACATAGTTTCACGTTTTCTCTCACATTATCCAAAATTGTGTCTTTTATTTTGGAAATAAAATTATGCAACATCCAATATATAATAATCTATAAAAATAATAAATTTAATGAATGACAAATTAAGATAAAAAAATAAATATATTTTTGATATCAATCAATATTATTAAATATAAAATAATTAATTTCATCATTAATTAATATTTAAAAAATAATTTTTGTTTCTTTCATATGCATTCATGATCATAAAATATGGAGTAATAAATTGGATTTCCATAAAACCAATAACTGATTCCATATCATTTTTAATAAAATTGAATAAGGATACATCATAAAAGCAATTATTATTCATGATAAATTAAGAATAAATGACATTAATAAATATAATAATAGAATTAAATGAAAAACATTTGAAGGACATCATGGAAAAAAATTACAGAAGAATTAAAATCAAGGATATATATCCTTCCAATAATCAAAATAATAATGTTTACAACCATTTCAACAACTATTGGAAGCCTAAAATCATAATGAAAACTAATATTCATTTTTAGATAATTTATAAATAACAATTTTATCCAATGTTGATGTTTCCCCAACCTATTTTCACTTTCAATAAAATATTTATATTCCATTTATATATACTTTATATATATATTATATAACATTAAAATATTAAATAATATTTCACACCAATATGAAATAATGTTAAAATATATTATTAACATAATGGAAAGACATCAAAAAATAATTGATGGAAATTATAAAAACAATTCGAGCAATATTTATTACAATCAAAACATGACCTATATAGAATGGTTCTCTAGATGATGGATCTAAAATATTTATCATAATTACCCAACGTTGATCTATATCATTCTATTGATGATATATAATATCCCCAATATAATATATAATCCCACATGATAAAATATTAAATTAGGGATCCTCAAAATATTTCTCACAACATATAGGAGGATGGATATGTAGTGTATAAGTCTTATCAATTAGTGGAGGTTGAAAAGTGGGATATGTAGGCAGGGGTGGTGGAGTGGGATCTGTATTAGGTGGTGGAAGAGTGGGATATTCAACCCAAAAAAAATATCATTATTTCATCATACATCGAAAAACCTTATGAACTAATCTCCTCCTCAACCATATCTTGGACCATCTCTTCGATCATCTGACCGTTCTCTTGATCCTTAGCTTCTACAGCCCCCATTAGTACTTTATAGACATCCTCCCCTACGGAATTTCTAGAATTAATCAAAAACATTAATTGAAACAACCACACTGTATCCTCATATAAGAAATAGGTGTTAGGGTTTTCAGATGTAGTTTTAATAACCGAGGTAATTATAGAATAAATCATTTTCATAATTTTTATTATTCACGTGATAGTTATACATATTGAATATACAAATTTTATTTCAATTTTAAATAAAAAACTATATAGTATTATTAAAAAAATTTCTTATGATGGTTTATTTATAAGATTTATTTTTGAAATTATATAATTTTTATATGAAAAAATGTATTTGACATTTTAATTAGACATTATGGAATAATCTAATGATGAACTTCAGATAATTTTGTGAAAATATTTCCTTTCAAGGAATAGTGATAAATAATTAATTTTATTTTAATAATTATTTTATTTAGATTATTTACAAATTAAAATTTTATTTTAATATTATCTTAAAATTTAAATTATATAGTATTCATTAAATATATTGTTATTATATTTTTTAGAATGATTTTATACTCGAATTTAGTATAAAAAAAGGACTACTATAAAATGTTTTTAAAACAGTTTTGTCTTGTTTTTCTATTTTAATTTAAAATTTATTTTCTCAAGTTTGATTTATTGAATTTTATAAAATTATTTCCTTATTGTTAATCACGAGGTAAAAATTTGGTAGAAATAATATTATTTATTCTATATGTATATTAACCGGAGTAATTTATTTTCCCATGCTAAATGGTAAATTAGTTAATTAGTATTAAATATATAATTATAACGATTAAAAAATGACACTAAAACTTTAATGAATATTATTTTTGAGTATATCTAATCCTAATCATCTAAAATATGAATATATTATATTTTTTTCATTTTAGACATTACTTTTAAACATATCACATTTAAGTGGATATACATCCAAAAATGTCACACTCTTACTTATAATAACGATAATATTTTTAACATAGGGATATATAGATGATATTTTTTGATATATGTACTAATTTTAAATATAAATGATTTATTTTTTTAATATTAATTTATTTTTTATTAATTTTTAAGTAGAACATATCTTTAAATCTTCCACAACATAAATTCTGTAATTATTCTATGAATACAATAACATTTTAAATGAATTTAAAAATGATAAAAGAATTATTATTTGAATGAATTTTTGTGTTATATAATATTATTAGATAAAAATATTAAATTATTTAGGGTTTCTAAATCTTCTTCAAATTAATTTCTTTATAATGAAATTTAAAAAGTAAAATTAATGGAATAGTTAGAAAATTGACAATAATGATAATTTATAAAAAAAATAATTCATTAAAATATTTAAAATTTCTAGAAAAGTCCTTAACAAAGAAAATAAATATTTTTTATTAAATCAAACATAGCCAATTTATGAGCCTCTATTCTATTTATATTAATTATATTATCCCCTATGAGTAAATAACATTGATATAACCCTAATGATCAAAATTGTTAATGAAGTGTTAAAAAAAATAGACAAGTGTTAATATGTGATAAAAATAATTAAAAATTAAATTTATGAGACTATTTAGTCTGATAATTATCTTATAATGTTATATTATCAATTTTTATTTATTTTAACATCAAAAAATTTAAATAATTTAAAATTTTGTTAAATTCCAAGAGTGTGCCTCCCCTCTTTTATAAAAGAAACATCTTCTTATCATTTCATCACGCGTAACAGAATTTGGGATCTTCCAATACCAACCAAAATACCATAATAACAACAATACTCTAATAATATTATCCTTATTTTTGGGATAATTAGAAACTCATATGTATTATGTTGTAGAGGAAAGGAGGTTGTCAGAATAATATGTATAACTTTTAATTGAGCATTACTATTTAATTTCTTCTTATACCTCCATAAAATATTCCTTGATCATGATTATATAATATAATTAATACGTTCCATATAATAATTTTTTTTATAATAATGTAATTGACTTTATTCATCACCAACATCTACTAAATGGGAGAGGAATCCATTGTTCGTTTGTATGATGGACTACTAACTCGCATTATGATGAAATTTTTTCCATTACCACCAATCGTAGATAATTAAAATTATTTATTTATTGTATATTTATGATATTAATGAAATATGTAGGATTATAAAAATATAATTTATTATTTAATTCCATTCAATTCAATTCAAAATAAAATGATAATATCATTCTTACTTTCGTGAGACTACGAGTTTCGCGATGTGATGTGATTCTATTTCCATCACCAACTCACATAGAAGATATATAAAAATTTATCTATATAAATAATAATGTATTTTTATTATGATAATTCTGTAAAGGTAAAATTATTAATAACACCATCCCATACCGATCAATGAAAATTAGCAATATTACACATGTGTGCATATGACCTACCATCTCCTTGATGGAAACATAGTTCATTTTCGATACTGATTTTTATTGGTTGGATTAAAAATTATAATTGATATATGAAATTGATAATAATTTCAATATTTTTATTCTAGAGATTAAAAAATTATGAATCTTTTTCCATTTTCAACTGACTTATGTTATTTGGGTATTGTTAACCTAATATCAAGAAAATGTCTAACGTGAACACAATTCATTAAGTAATTACATATAACATGGTAATACATGAAATAAAAGGAATAATAAACCTTAAAAAAGATATAATTTATATTGATAAATAACATAAGTTTATTTTTCATAATTATTCTAGACATACATGACATATCAAAAAAAGGGTAAGGTCCTTTCTTTAAAAAAAATTTAATGCCTCCCTTTTATTTTTATTTTTTTATTTAATACAATTTATATTCTTAATGAAATGTTATTAATGTTTTTTGGAAATATATAAATTTTTTTAAAAAATCCAATTATTAATTTTATTTTATTAACAATTTCGTGAAAATGAATCATTTTATGAAATGTGTGGACTTTATTTACAAAATAAAATATTATTTTATTTTATTAATGTATATGTTGACAATGAATTTTACTATATCATGAAAAGTTGATTGTTGTTTTTATTCCATTATAATAATTAATATTTTATTCTAATAAAACACATGTTTCCCCTTTTCAATGAATATTTTATTGAAAAAAATTTCTAAAATAATAGATTATTTTGATAACCAAATGTGGTTTACATATGGTTATAAAATAGTGTTCCTAATTTTTTATGATATAATAGAGAAAGAAAAAAAGTTTTGTTCATAATAATGTTCATTAGTATTATATATGAGAAAATATGTATCGCTGATATAGTTTTTAAGAATATTTCATCACCCACTATATCTCTTGAAAAAAGGTAGATCTTGATACATTATATATGATGGGATCTACTACATAGTGTTCCAATGATTTGGGTAAAGTTCCTCGTTATTTTAAGAAATAAGGAGGGAGTTACTAGAGGTTCTCTCATTAGGATTTAAATCTACTCTAGTTATTTTTTACATGGATATAAAATGAATTATTAATATAATTCATATAAGTTTTAAAAAATATAATTTTTATTTTATTTCTCTAGTATTTAAATGTTTTATAAAATAAAAATATTATATTAATTTTCATGTAGAAGTGGTTTATATTATTTGGTGAATAAAATATAAGATAATGGTATTTTTTGGGTTCTTGTGTTTCTCACTAAACTAATGGATTTATTCTCTATTAGTTCCATACTTATAGATCTCTTCTCATCGCATGTTTTAAAATTATTATTAAATGATTTTAAGGATGTGCAAGGAAAATGAAGAAATAATGTTGAATGTCATAATATTTTTTAACAAAAATAAAATGTATTTTGTTTATAATTATTTATATTATAAAAAACTGATAATATATAAAATTTTACACTTTCTATTAAAAGGATTATTTATATATGATATTTTTATTAATTCTATTAAAATAATAACCTAAAAAGATCCTCTGATATATAAAAATTATATCATGACTAAAATCTCAAGATTGTGTAATGTTTATAGTCGGATATTTTTTGTTTGTGGAAGAGGAACTATTTAGACAAATTTAATATTTATACTGATTTTAATTATCTACCATTGACAGATTCTATATTATGGTTTATTTTAAATGATATAAAACTTGAACATTTCCTTATTTTTCAAATTAAATGAGGTTTATTCAGAATGTTTTTACATAGAGGAAATAAATAAACTATATTTGGAAGGAACAAAGAGGAAATTATACTTCCAAATCACCATATCAGAACTGATATAATTGGAATTGAGCTATTTTTTACACTGATTGATCAGTTGACGCAAACAATATGTTTTGTCTATATAAAATATAGAGAGATACTAAATCATTTAAAAACAAACATGATGACAGTGGGTCATTTTATAAGACCACATCCTCTAAAATTCATATGATATTTAAACCAAACTGTGGAATAAGGATAGATGAATGCTCTTTAAAATTTATTTTAATTTATGGGGAGTTCAAAATTACTACTTAAATATCTTTTATATTATCATTTTAAAGGTGAATATCACCAGTAGTGGTATTTATTAATGAATACAAATGAGAAAATGATATTTATTCCATGGAATATAATTTTTTTGAATAATTTCCCTAATAAATATTTTCATATTGTTTTTCATATTAGGATGGATATTCAAATAATAAAATAAAATAAAAATGATGATGATTTGATAGTAACATCTGAATAAATTTTAAAAGGATTTTCTAGGTATGTACTATACTTTATTCTGGACATAATAGAAACATTAATAGTTTTTACTTAATATTGAGTCCATGTTTAAAAAATTATATTCTTTAATGATCTTTTATAAGTGATGTGAATTTTATTAATTTTGTTGAGAATGATGAGATGATCCTTTCTAAAACATAATTCACACAATATGAATCATGTAAGAAAATGTCAATTTGGTCAGAAACAATTAATTAGAGAGCTATGATATATAGATTTTACCCTTGAAATTTCTCAAACATGGTAAATTATATTCCAAGGAATATTTAAAATTAATTTCACTGTGTTAATAGTGATGCACGTTTTCTCTCCATGCTCATTACTTTGAAAAAAATATTAATAAACAATCAATGATTAGGGTGATAAATTACAATACAGCAGTGATATGTTTCACATGAAATGAGTTGGGTCATTATGCTAAAAAATTTCAATAGTTAGATACATTGGATGGAAATCACCAAATCATAAATAGAAAGGTGTCCCAAAATCATTTTCCACTACTATATTTGAATATGATCTATCAAATGAAGTGGTCATAAGTATGATACATATTGATTGGAAATATTACAATTCTCTGTTTGACTCTGGATATTCAAAATCCTATATTTCAAATTACTTTTCATCTAAATTAAAAATATCAACTTGTGAAAGTAAAATATAATTATTTTTAAAACAATTTGTTTAAATATTAAAGTAGTCAGTATTTATTAAAACAATCATATTGTTATCAGTGTATTATTTTTTCTTTAAAATTTTGTTAATATTCCCATGATATATATTGATTTTTTTCGATATGTATTAGATCTTATTTTTTTGGGATAAGATATATTAAAGATCCAAGATTTTTTAATTAAATCATATCATAACATTTATAACCCAATAAGAAGTATAGAAATTTATTAGAGGTCATAGTAAATGTTATCAAACTAATATTGATGAAAAGAAAGAAAGTATTCAATTTACTGTTGCCTCAAGAGGAAATGAATATGTGCATGTATTTACTGATAATATTTCATTATTATTCCTAATTGATAGGTCATGTTTGAAATTGACATAGTTCCCTATGACAAATCTATTTCAAAAACCACTTATAGAATGTCACAACTAGAAATTTAGGAATTGGAATGTATATTGTATGTGTAAATAAATAATGGTTTTATTCATCTAAGAAATTCATAATGGGGTGGTCCCTTATTTTTATTAATAATAAAGATGTCTCATTGAGACACTGCGTTGATTAAAAATCCTTTAATAACTTCACTATTATGTTGATGTATACTTTTCCTAATATTGGTGATTTATTTGATAATCTCCATGGAACATAGTTATTTTCAATGATTTTATTATGGTTAGGGTTACATCAATTGATTTTTAAGGACGAAGATAACCCTACGATTTCATTTTGGAGTAGATTTAGGAATTTTGAGTTTGTATTTATTCCCTATGGTTTATCTTCTAGACCAAATATATGGATTAATCATATTAATAGAGATTTATATGAGTGATTTTATAAGATTGTGGTTGTGTTTATTGATTCCATATTAGTATATTCAAAATTTCATTAGTGTAATGATGATATTAGTGATTTTTTGGAATACGAAACTGAATATTTAGTATTTGTGAATTATGTTTTCTATAAATTTTATTTTTTTGGGAATATTGTTTATAAAGATGGAATAATGAATTACCCTTATATAACTCTTATTTTATGAGAGATAACATGATCAAAAACTATCTTAGGGATTCATATATTTCTTGGTTAATCATGTTACTATAAGATGATTTTTTAAAAAATTTCATATTTGTCTAGTCCACTGACTAATTTAGCCAAAAAATTGACTAAAATTAAAATGTACGAAATAATGTGATGACATTTTTCCTTATATAAATATAATATTGGTGGATTATCTCGTTTTAGACATTCACTCAATATATGGCCAATTTATAATATACAATGATTCCTATATAAAAGGAATTTATTGTGTTTTCATGTAGAATAATCAGTGAATTTCATATTGCTCAGGGAAATAGAAACATCATGATTTAAATTATCCTACCAATGAACGGGTTATATATTCTATATATTGATTTTAGAAATTTTATGATTTCATTTATATGGGGTAATGTTTGAAATATATACAGATGACAAAATTTTTATTTTTTTATTACTCAAAATGAGTTGAACATGAGGCATAAAAGATGGATCAAGCTGATTAAGGATTATGCCCAAAAAATTCATTACCATCATGCAAAAAAAAACCAATGCTCTGAGTTAAAAAATAATTTTACATTATCCATGTAATGTTAAGAGAGGGACCATTTTCTTAATGATTTTAGGAATATTTTCCTATAAGTTATGGATGTAGGAATATCCTCTGTTTTATTTTATGTGTCAATAAAATCATTTATGTTATAAATAATTAAAAAATAATAAAATAAATAAAATTATATACAAGAAAATGTAGAATTTGTTAATAAGGATATATTATTTTAACTTAATGTTCATAAGAAATTTTTTATCAAATTATGAAATAGATTATATGTGCCTTAGGATTCCAATCTCATAAAAGAATTATTAAGTGATTATCATAGTTTCCAATTTTCTGTTCATTCTAGGATAACTTACTTATATGGAAACCTTCATGAGTATTACTAGTGGGATGGATTGGAAATATATAGTTCTGAATTTACAATGAAATTTCAAACTTGTCAAAATGATAAAGAAGAATTGATATTATCAAAATGGATGCCACAACATTTCCAAGTACATGAGTAGAAATTGTAACACCTGAAGAATTAATGGATTTTTTTCTAATAAATTTTATCATTTCTATATTTCTCATTACATGCACTAATTATTTTCACTTTAATTACATGAATCACTAAGTTCTTATTTTCTTATATAAACGATGTGTTTAAATGATATATGAGTTATTATTAAAATTTTATTATTTATCATAATAATTAAATCCCGGATGTCAGAATAGTGTGTATAAATAATGTTAACAAAATTAAGAAAATATATAGTCTATATATTTATATATAACTAATTATTTATTGAACAGTAAATTAAAAATAAAATTCCAAACTATTTCAAATTGAAGGAAATATTTTTCTAAAAATGATTTTATGAAAAAAACAAGTTTTAAATAAATTAATAAAACAAAATTGCTGAATTTTTTTAAAGAAATATATATATATATTATATTAAACAATATTATTAATATTCATATTATTTTTCCTCTAAGAAATAGATTAGAATAAATGCAATTTTATTCATAAATAATATATTTTTCTTAAAATTTCTTTTATCACTCCTCAACAAACATGTTGGAAAATTTGTTATTGAAAATTTAATAAAATTTATATTAAAAAATAAATTAATTTTTTATATCATAATAATTGAATTATGATAGGATAAATTTTGGATAATTTTCGAAAAAGTTTAATTTTATGATGAATTGTAAAAAAACACTGAATTAAATTAAAAAATATGATTTTATAAAAAATTATATTGTAAAATTATATTATAATTTTTTTAAAGTAACATTAGTTAAATTATATAAATATGTATCCAATTTAATTTATTTGAATAATTTTTTTTAAATTGGATATGAATATTTTGTAAAAGTTTGAACATTTTCTATTTTATAACTCACTTTCTCATTACATATGTGGGATAAATATTAAATAAAAAATGACTCCTTATGTGAATTTAATTTTCAAAAATGGATTCCATATATTTTATCATCATATTTTATATTAATTAACAAGTTTAAAAAAATTTAGAGAATATTTGTAGTGGAAATATTAAAAAATAATTATGGTTTTCAAGGTAAAAAATGTGTTTACCTGGGGTTAATAAAAAAATATATGGTTTATAATAACCTAAATTCTAGTCTAAATTTTATTTTATTGTAATATTTCCACATTATAATATCTAAGGATCAATAATAATCTGTATTTATCCTTCTTGTCTGATAAAAATATTGGTAGGCAATTTGGTTTTCAAAAAATTACAAATATGCCACTAACCTCAATTATATAATTACCCCCCTATCATCTCCTCATCATAATATAAATACAATTTATTTCAGATAGTACCATGATAAATCCATTCTTAAATTCTATACTCTCATATTTGGAGCCTTATTTTTACGGTATTACTTAAATCCATATCCACTATTATAAAATGTGTTAATAAATCATTTTTAGTGTATAAAGAGAATTATAGCCTTGAAAATCAATGTCATTCATCTTTCCATTACCACCTCCCACTATTAGGGTATGATGTTGGAATAAATGAATAGATATTTTTTAAAAAAAATAGTGATACCAAATTATTCAGTTTATTAAATATACCATTTTACTTTCCATTTCTCATAGTATACTATAACATAATCCATATGTATGGAAGGTTACCACCTCACGAATCATTGTGATTCCTTTTAACAAACATAATATATATAATATAATATGGAAAAATAATGAATATATTTTATATTATTGAAATAAATGAAATATTAATAAAATATAAATCATTCTTAAAACTGGGTATAACATTTTTATACAAACCATTATACTAACTAATATATTAAAATGGCCTTTGGGTATGTGTGGATTAAAACCATTAAGAAGAGATGCAAATCTCTGTTTTCATCACCACGCCACATTAAGAATATGAATAATAAAATTTAAATATGTAATATGTTATTTGGGATATTATGATATTTTTGGAAAGTTAAAATATTATTTACTACATTTCCATAATGATAATTGAAAACTAGAAACCTTAAACATGCATATATACTACCTATCATCTCTACAATCATAATGTACTTCATTTATCAAAATAGAAAATTATTATTTGTATTAAATAATTAATATATGTATATAAATATTAAATATTAAATTATTTATATTTCATTGAGTTTTGTTCCATTATGTATTTAAGATGGTCAAAAATAACATATCAAATTATATACAAAAAACAAAGCGGTTATTACTGGAAATTCATTTTATCAAATAATTATTAATAAGAGGTATATAAATGTTAATAAGTTAATAATATATTGTACTATTTTTATAATTATTGTTCTATAAAATATTTACTATGACACTATATATATTTTATGGGAGTTTTGAATTCTTATAACAGATTTCGAGACTTAATGTAAGAGATTTCATGTTTCTGTTTTGTGTATGGGAGACACATGAAAATTTTTCACTACTTTATTTTGTGTGGTGTATAGAATACAAATTTAAAAGATATATAATGGATATACAATATTTAAGTATATTAAATGTTTCATTTTCCGTAATTCATTATTATAGATTACAATTATAACCCTCACTCCATATATATGGAATTATATTCTCAATTCTCATTATTTGTGACTTATGTTATGTTATGAACCTATATTCCTTCAAAAGGTGTATACAATGAACATCTGAGGTGTAATATCTTGAATTTATTTATCCTCTAGATATTAATGAAAGAGTTATTATATTCATTCATGGAGCTTAAATTTTAATTTTTCCAATATGTTAATGATTTAACGTTTCAAATCTAATTGATTAGCCAGATTGTTTATGTTTATATTTCTGAAGAAGATATATTATGATACATCTCTCAGTAAACTAATTAATTTTCCACCCCTCGGGTTAAAGATGATATTAATAGTAACATTTTTCCACTAAATGGTATTTAATATAGTTAATAAAATGATTTTATGAATGTATGACATTATTTTACCTTTGGTCTAGGAATCCATTTTCTACTAGAACTATATTTTTAAAAAAAATCAAAACTGGTTTACTATTTGGTAATGATTTTTATAATAATTTTTTATCAATTTTTTATTTTTTTAAATTTATTTTTAAATGTATCGTCAGGTAATTTTCGAAACAATGACCAATTTCAATTCATAGAACATGTGGAAAGAATATTTTTTTATTCTGTATTTCAATTAAAAAACACCCCAGCACCATGAATATTGTTTCAATTGAACATTCCATTATAAATTTTCAATGATATCTTTAAATAAATTATTATCAATGAAATTTATGTTTTAGATGTGTTTCTTTCAAATATTAAGAAATTTTACAACAACAGATGTTTTAATTTATTTTTATATATCATATTATAATTTTCCCATTTGTTTTTAGTTAAAATGATTTCCCAAATATTTTATAAATATTATTTTCAAAAAATGTGTTTTAAAGAAAAATAATTTTTTCTTAATAATCCATCCATGTGGTCTTTCATTTGAAATCATTCTCTATGTAAGATGACATCCACTATAGTCACATGCACTTTTCTATGGTTATGATTCCGGAAAACCATTATTATTCATTATATAAATGATTTATTAGGAAAAATGTTTACGGAACATGATTTTATTCCCCGGGTTATACCATGAAAAAATTCTTATGAAACCTAATTAATTTATCATAGGTTATGCTATTATTAAATAATCAAATGACTATGAAACTGTTCACTTTTCCATAGGTTATGATATGGTTAAATGTTTAAAATTCTCTTTCAATTAATTTTTTATGATATGAAGAATTTTTTATTTTCATATAGAAAAATAAATATGGTTTTAATAATGGGATGGGTGTGACCTGCATCTCCGTCCAACTAATTGGGTAATGATTTATATCCTAGTAGATAGACATGAATGGAATAAAGAGTCATCCCAATTAAGAAAGAATACTTTATCCACAATGATATTATTTGGAGTGACCCTTAGCTACTATGATTCTTTGGGGTCTCAGCCCATTCCACTCTGATATCCTTTCTAATGATCCTTTACTACAATTGAAATGAATTTATTTTGTTATGTTTATGAAAAAAATATTTTTCTTATTCCAAAAAAATTTACTCATGTCTCATGCAAAGTGATTATCATTGTTAGGTCCCTTAGTATGAATGTACGAACTAGAGGTGGGTGAATAGTGCTTTTTGAATTAAATAAATTATTAATATTAAATCAGTTATATAATTTCACAACCCAACCTAACACCTTTAGGTTATTTAATTTATTTTTGAGTTCCTATAATATTTATTTCTTCTTTGGGATTTTTCCTAAAAATGGGAGTATTTGGGAATGCAATTCTTGTCCCATGGTTATGGTGCCTTGTTTGATATGCCATGGGATAAATGTGTGACAACATCTATAGATTTTTACATATCCAACTTCATGTTTGGTGAAATGTTTTGCAAACCATTGGTCCAACACATGTGGAGTTCTCTAGGAGCCTTATAGAGGAAGCATGGTTGGCACATGTTTTTCAAAACCGTGTGACCCAAATAGTGTACTACTAATTTTTTTAATTAAAATAAGTTAATTAAATTAAAATTAAAAAATAAAACCATAATCCATCCTTTGCATTTTTCTCTACCTCATGTGACAAATCACTTTAGCTTCTTCCAATCATATATATGTCACCCCCAGCTAGAAAGCTCCCCTCCCAAGGGATTCTATTGATTTCTTCAGGTTTCTCATATGATTTCTTGAGGTATTTCCTCTTCTTGCTTCCTCTTGTGTTTTTCATAAATTTTCCTCTAGAATTTCCCTATCCCATTTGGTCAAATCCCTTGGTTATGGGTCTACAAATTTGGGTTGATTAATCCATTTTAAGGTAATGCAATGAATCTCCAAGGGCATCTTAATTCTTGTTTTTGAATCCTCCACCAATGGCAATGTACATCAGTATATTCTGGTTAATCCCTCATTTTTTTGTTCATTTCATCCACCCTATTTTATTGAATCATTTTTATAGTCAATTATGATTTTGGGTTCCCTCTAGGTTAATTATATCATTTGTTGGATCCTTCAAGTATTAGACGCTCATATATATTTAAGTATATATCCTCTTTCTAAATATTCCTTCATGCAGAGGGGGGGTGTCCATTGGATTAAGGGGTATATATATAGGAATTTATTTGAATGAATTGGTGGTGAAATATTCATCAAAGGCATCTAGTAATGACGTGTTTGTCTGGGTTATATCTTTTTAGGTAGGGTTCCTTTTTCATATTCCATTAATTTTAATAACACAATGATTTATTTTCTATTGAACCTTTATTTAAATCTAGTTAGTGATATATGGTTTTTAGAATACTTGTATGATGTTAAATAATTTAAATTCCTCTTTATGTTTGATTGCATGAAATTATTTTCATTAATTTGCATCGTAAGTGTTTGTCATATATCCCAGTCGGACATTTCAAGTGAAATTTTGTTTTTAAAGAATAAATTGATTTAGAAATGTGTATTTAGAGGGTTTGATGGATTTTTTTAATTGGGGTTCCAAACTGTTTGTATATTAAATTGTTTTCTATTTTAATATTTGGAAATTATTATTTATGTAAAAGTTATGTGAGGTCGATAGGAATTTTTTAAAATAGGTTATCATGAAAACTCTCATTGTATGGTCTTTATTCCTTGGTTATGTTATATGCTATAGGAGGTCCATCACGTAGGACTCCCTTGAGATCAGAAATTTGAAAGGCAATGGACTTGTTTATATGGGGTAACTCATAGTGACATTAATGTGTGTGTTGACTGTGTGTGATGAAATTTATTGCTATTAGAAGCATTATTCGTTGTTTGGATCACCCCATTTTTTTGTGATATATTAACCTAGAATATAGATTGAATTTTTTTTGTGAATGATTACTGCACTAGATTAGATTACATACTAGCTAGTTTCACTTGGCATGACCTATATACTTTTGGATTGTTCCCGTCGATAATGACAGGTAGTGTGTGATCAAGTGATAGCGCGTCATTATTTCATCACATAAGGCATGCCTTCAGGATATGTCACATGTATATTATTTCTTACAATATTCAAGATCTCATATGTTCTCCAATGTACTTCAACACTTAGTTTTCTTGACAGATGATTGAGGTGCATTATTTGTTTGGCCATTTTTTCATTTCATTTTCCTCTACCCTAAAGTGACCAACTTCTTTTACTCCATGTACAATGTATCTCTTTGGGGAAAGTGATAAAATAATTTTAAATCTTTTGTGGAAAAATGTTTTAAAATTTTTTGAGACATCATTCTTCTTTATCCTTATTTCGTTAAAAAATGATTAAGCTTCCCTCTTAGAAATGATACATGTATAAAATAAAAAGGGAAATGAACCATGATTTATATAATGGAAAATTTTTTGAAAAAAATTATATATTATAGTTTAAATTGGAACTTTATTATTCATTTGTTTAAAGGAAATTTGTTGGGAACATATTTATTAATCCACATGTAGTTATTTTTATTACTCACGATTATAATTTATTCTTGTTTTTTCATTAGGTGCAGGTTTCAGCATGGCCTCGATCTCAATGGTTGATATTGGTTATTAGGGTCAGTGTCTACCCCGTGGGGTTACATAATTTTATAGAGGTTATCAAGGTCATATAGTTTTGTATTTCAGTTCCTACATAGTATCCTTATATTATTTATTTATTTTTGGAATATCTTTTATTATTAGTATAAATTTAATTTATTTTAATTAGGTGTAATCATTACTACTGTTACTCTGTTGATTCCCTTGGCACATGTCCTTAGCTCTGGAAAATACATAATGTCTCTCAGGGATTCTCACGGGTCGGATCGAGAGACCTGTTCGAGGTCTGCATGTGATGGTTACTGAAATGTTTTTATCAAAGCATTAGTTCCATCAAAGACCTTTCTTTTTCACTTCCTTTTGTTATTTGGGGTGTAAAGTTTAATGGATTATAACTTTAAAAACATTAGGTGTTAGTATGATGAATTGTTTGGATAATATTATTTTGACTTTACAATGATTTTAAAAGAGTATTTTTGGGTTATCTTGGTTTTTTTGGTTCATGTGGTTAGCTTGGTATTTGGGGAAAAGAAATGACTATCAGGTAAGTTTCTCCTATCAGTTTTTAGGGCATAGAAATACATGTGGAGATGGGGAAATGATCCCGGATATCTCTCTATGATGGTTGTTTGATTTTCATATATCCATCAACTATGTGGCCTTGTTACTCATTGACAATGGTTTCCCCTAGTGAGTTGATTTGGTTCCATTTGAGATTTGTGGATTTTTGACCCGTTGAGTCATAGGATGCATTGATTCATTGTTATGGATGGCCTAGGATGGTTTTTCATTTTTTTATTTATATTTGAAAGTGATGTTTGGTTTAAAAAATTAGTCATTGGTTTATTGAGAATAAGGATTCAAAAACAAAAAAATTGAATCTTTTTTAATGTGAAATAAGTTGTTTTGAAAATTAGAGTCACTATGGAAAATTACTTGGGGGTTTTTTGAAATGTTTATTCAATATGTGAAATTGGAAAATAAATGTGAAATTTGAAAATGTTTTCTCCCATGATATGGTTTGGTTTTAAAATTTATTAGGGATATTTTTTAGTTGTTTTAAAGTGATATTGTTTCTTCTAATCAACCCTTGTTGTTCCTATGAGTGCACACATATATATAAATGGATGTATGTTTGTGGAAAGTTGATGGTTATTTATATTTATGGATGGGTTATTCAAATATAATGATAATGTTTATATTGGATTCTTTAGGAAATACCAATACTTATTGATTGTTTCGTTGGTCTTGTTACATATATTGAATACTTTTTTCAAAACGGGGATTTATATGTTTTAAAAAGATGGAGTATGTGAATTTTTCTTCTTGTTTTTGGAGTTTCACTTTTTCGTATTAGTCCTAGATGAGTTGTGGTGTGATTGAAATGGTTGTTTATGTTTGGGACATTGATTTGTAAATGAGAAGTTGAATTTTGAAATATGAAATGCTTTGATTGGGATTCATGATCCCTATTTTCATATTACATCCCCACTGAGATCTATGTGATTTTGTAATATATCTATGGGTGGTTCATTCATCACGTGTTTTTTTATTAAGTTATCCTTTAGAAATTTGTTATATCCATTTTTTTATTGATCCCAGTGGTCCTCAATGTCAGGAGTTCATCCAGTGGTTTCGAGAGTTTCACCCTCCTCATTTCATTCAGAAGTTGGAACCGAGATAAGTAGAGAAATGAAAATGATATAATGAAGAAATATTTCTTATACATTAATATCCAGAAACTATCAATATTGAAATTTCATCCTTCAGGTTGGAAGTCATATCCTAGGAATGGTGGAATCTCATTCTTCAGAATAAACTACCTAAGAATTACTTTTGGAAATTATTTAAAACCATGTTCATCTAAAATTACTTCCCAGATGAAGTGAGGATACAAATGGGAATATAATTATCTTGGTTAAATAATAGATATCCAACGAATATGTATTATGATTAAAAGTTTACCGAGTTGGTGTTGTATCTCCCAAATCTTGTCAGGGATGAATTTTTGAAAGCTAGATTCTCTAAAATGGTTCTTCGAACAAAATTTCATTTGGTAGTGAATTATTTCCCAAGTGATTATCATGAAGTAGTTAGGAAGGCTTTTTAGGCAAAGATTGTTTAGTTACATATAGTCAATAGAGAAGATGTAAAAAAGGCTATTTTATTCTATATTTCCCGATTCATCTAAGGATAAACTCTGGATGGGTTTCAATTGAGGGAACAAGGCATAATACATTTTACTTCTGAAAAGTACCTATTATTTGTCATTCTAATTGCAACTTGGGTAATTTGGATTGTTTTTTATGTGGTGGTTTCAACATGTGACATGGATCCAGATCAAATCCTCTTGTAACCTTCTAGAATAGTTTGATTAATGTATCACCGATACATTTTCAATCAGAAGCTTCTTTTATTGTAAAATTAATTTCTTTGATGTAATTAATGAATTATGTGGTGTTTTATTCTTTTGTGTATAGATGATGATTTTTATGACTTTTGGGAATACTTTTTATATGGTTGTTTTTTTAATGCTATTAATGTTTTTATGTACAGTAGTGATTTCTTTATCCCATGCATTATTTATTTTGTATTTTTCATTTTTATTATGATTTTTTATTTATTTCATCTTGAGAGATTAATGTTATTATAGAATCCAAATATTTTGGGGAGTTCACTTTGGGATGAGCTCTTGATGAACACCACTTCCAAGTGTTCTCATGAGGGTACATTCATGTTTTCACTCTTCTTAAACCTGATCAGAGTAATTGGTTGACATAGATAGTAGGTCGTGTAATAGATTCTGGTGGATATCGCAAATATAGCACAATGATTTTATTAAATGGTATATATGATAGATTTCATGGTCTTCCTTGTTGGGTTGTGTTTAGATTAGAGTTGTTTACTTCACTGTAATATCATTGTTTATTTTGATCTCTGGAATATTTTTAGGGTCCTTCCATGGATTTTAGAATCCTTTTGTGGTTGGATTCATAGTTTCATGTTTTGAACAGAAGCGATTGTTTGTTATTTGTCCTTTGAGTATTTAGGTTTTTCATTTTTTTGTAATTCACCATTGGTTTAGTTTTGATCAACCAAAATTATTGGGATATTCTAGGGGGATGAATGTCTCATAGTGTGGATAATTTTTACACCATGACTTGACACCATTGTATCATTTTAATTATATTTGAGTTACTATTAAATTTTGTTCCTTTATAACTATTTTTTCATTTAGATGAGTGTTTTTGGGATTTCAATTCATATCGTATGGTTCAGTTCATAGTTTTGTAAACCATTTGGTAACTCTGAGAAAACAACTATAGTTCTTGAAAGAGGAAACTACATGGTTGTTGAAAAATTTTCCAAACAATTTGGATGACCCATGAGGGGTGCTCCAAGATCCTAGTATATGACACACAATTCCCAAAACACTCTCCATCAATCCTTTTTTTAAATTACACTAATTAAAATAAAAATTAAATTAAAATTAAACCCAAATATATCTGTCTCTTCTCCCCAAACTAATGTGAAACATCACTCAGAGTTTTTCTAGGTATGTGCACACCACCCCTTTCTAGTGATCTCCCCTCCCCACAGATTCTACATATTTCATTTATTTTTCAGCTCGAATAATTATGTAATGTCCTCTAATTTCATCAACATGTGTTCTTTAGAACTTTTTCTCTCCCTAGACTCCCTATCCTGTTAGGCCAAAACATGACGTTATGGTACAAAAAAATTATAGTTATTTCTCTAAAGATATGGCATGTGGTGGGCCTCCAGGGACATCTCTAGGAATGTTATGGAATCCTCCTCTAATGGCAAAGTACTTCGGTAAATTCTAGTTCATCTATCATCGCTTGAGGTTGTTTAAATTAAACCCTTTTAATTATTTTATTTGTTTTTAGAGTCTTTGGTGATTTTGGTTACCCCCTTAGTTAATTATATCATTTAGTGGATCCTCATGGGTTTTCACAGACATTCATAGGTATATATATCTATCTATATAAATAAATCATCCTATACAAACCCCATCATGGTGATGGGAATGAGTACATTGGATAATGGGGTATATATATATATATGTTTATTCTTGTGAAGGTGTGGATGGATATTCATTATAGGTGTCATGTTAAAAGGTGATCATACTGGTTATCTATCTTTTGATGTAGGTTCCCTTTTTGTTTTACATAAATTTATGAATATATTAAAATATATTAATTCCCACATTTTTTATTTGTCTGTTTGTGAAATATTTTTTTTAGAATTAATACATGATATGAAATAAAATCTATTCATCATTGTTCTCAATTATATGATTTTTGTATTTATTTTACTTACTAAGTGTTTTTCAAAATAGCTTGTATTCCATTGTTGGTGTATTTTATAATGAATGAATTAGATTATAAATTGTTTTTTGGTTGGTCAAATGAATTTTTTAAATGGGGTTCATAATGGGTTGGATTTGAATGTGCTGTGTATCTGATTGTCTGGAAATGGTTTGGCATGTGAAAGTCACGTGTTTCATGTATGCAATTTTTAAAAACAAAATTTATATTGAAAAAACGATTTTGATAGTACACATTAAATGGTTATGATTTATATTTTTTGAAAACCACAATCTCTGACTACCTTGAGATCAAATAGTGGAAAGGTATGGGGCATGTTCCTTGGGGTGAATCAGGGGTGACTTTGTTGTGTTTGTTAACTATGATTGATGAATTTTGTCTCATTGGATGATTGGTGGGTATTGGTTAGCTCACCAACCTTTTTGTTCATTAAATGGGAACCTATAATAGAGAGATAATTTTCAGTGAACAATTTCATCACATGTTTAGATTATAAACATGCAAGTAGACCATAGAATATACTATATACGTTGGGATTGTTACTATTGGTCTAGCCATGTGGGTGTGATCGATCGTTTGGGAGTTGTAATGTCATAAAGTAAAGAATTACTTCATGTTAAATCAAAATGCATAATAGGTTATAGATTATTCGTTATCTCTTTGGTTATACCATGCAATTCCAAACATTGTTATTTATGGTAGACGACTGAGGTTCATTGTTTGGTTGGACACTTTTACATTCTATTTTATGTTAACATTGTGTGATCATTTCTTTTTCCTCATAGTAATCTAACACTATTATCTAATGGTTAAAAAATATATTAAAATTTTTATGGAAAAATGTTTTTAAAATGACATAAACTTCCTTCTTCTATACCCATCTTTATTTAAAAATATAATGCTTCATTCATGGAATAGAAACTGGTATAAAATAAAAAGGTCAATGGGTTGTGAGGACATTATGAGAAATATTGTCAAAAAAGAACTTTTATATATTATAATTCAAACATGAAATTGATGATTATTTTTATCAATTGAAATTTATTGTGAATATATTTTTTTCATCCAAGCCTACTAAGAATTAATAATAACTCTAATACTATATTATTATTTTTATTCTGAGGTGGAAGTTTGAGCCTAGTGTCGATCTCCATGGTAGATGTTGTTTTTTTGGATGATATTGTGACCCACAAGGTTAGGTGGATTTTAATTTGTCCTCAAGTTTTTTTAACATTATTTTCTATTGGTTGATTATTATTTTTTATTTAATTTTTTTATTTTGGGATGGTCTTTTATTATTCTGCTGATTTGTTTATTTTTTTGGAGAAAAATAATTCCCATCACTAATATATTGATTCCCTTGTCACATGTCTCTAGACTAGAAGGATTGGGAATGTCTCTTAAGAATTTTTTTAGGTAATCTCAGGTGACCAGTTCAAGGTCGACACGGGTTGGTTCGTGACATATAACATTGTTAAAAATATCATGAAAATAAATTTAGATAATTATAAAAGATTCATAGGGGTCCATATCAACACAATACTCATCTTATCATCAATATCATCAACTGCACAATGTGTCTACTATTAACTATATACCCACATTTCAATGGGAATGATATATCAATTAAATACAAATGTAATTTACCCTTTTCACACATAGTGGTACAACCCTTGACTTTTAATGGAGTCATGGCATAACTTTTTTTTCTAAGAGGAACAATATTACCATCCTTTTTGATGAGAGGAATAACCGATTGAGAACACATTTGGATTATAAAATATTAATGAATACTCTAAAAGAAAAAATTACTTCAAGAATAATTAAAATGTATAAACAATTGAGACAATTAAAATTGCAGTTTCGCAGATGATGGAGATATTTAGTGCATGTTGTGTTATTCGATTATGTTAGTGGTGAAATATTAATGCGATGAATATTTTTTGTATAAAAATTATAACAAATTTCGAATAATTTTCTTTATCAAATTCAAACATCAAATATTTTATTATCATATTAAATTAGTTGAATGTTCATTACAAGTATATGTTTTAATCCTGGAATATATCTCACATATCCTCAAGAAAAATCATCATGGAGTGTATTAGAATCCAATATCTGAATAAAAACTTTTTACTAAAGAATAATATAGTTATATGATGGTTACCTTTTTTTCATGGCTCCCTAAAACATGATATGAAATTATATTTCATAATGAAATATTACAATAAAAATTCAATATTATATGTATAAAAATATTATTCCACAAAAAATTGATAAATATTTTGATTTAAAATTTAACCTTCCATAATTTAATAATAGTATAATTTTGTTTAAATAATGCATTACATGAGTATCAAACTCTATATGAATATTACATAAAGCAATTGTATAATTAATTTTATAAATTTTTAATATTATATTTCAACATAAATAATGAAATATTTATGAAATAAATTCATTTTAACAACATTAAAAATTAGAAATAATAAATTTTCGAATCAATTTTTAACTAATAATTCCTCAATGAGGTACAATTAAAAATAAAGAAAAGTGTCACATGACCTAACCCCAAAAAAGCAGAGAGATGTGTCTCAGGACCAACCACTAAAAATTGTGAAAATTAGTTTGTAGAAATTTAAAGAAAAACATAATGATACCACAAAGGAATCTTTATTCCAACACACATAGAAAGGTAATGATTCAGGAGAAGAAATAAAATATTTTATTACATTAGAAGTTTATTCGTAACTCATGACTCACAATTTTAGGAAGTACAATGGTGACTCATGACCCACCATTTGAAGTATATAATGATGGCTCACCGAAAAATATTTAAAAAAAATAATGAAAATATAGATAAATCATTGAAGAATAATTACTCTCATAATAATAAGAAAATAAATTTTAAAAACATTCAAAACGAAGAATATTTCACTATTCTTTAAATAAGATGTAAGATCACCTGATGAATCTTGATAAATATTCTACTATTGATTTTATAGAAAATATGTAAAAACTAAAAGGAATATATTTCCCATTGTTGATGACTAATGATGAATAATATTACTCAATATTAGAATCTAGTAGTCTCTCATGACTCATTATTATAAATTTATAATGGGGAGTCACTGACAATCAATTAGTATCCAATAATGAATTGATTCACTATTATTTACAATGGTGAATCATGAGTCACCATCAAGAAACCAAGAATGGATAATGCTTTAATTATGATGTGAAATTCATCTTATCAATTCATAAATGTAATGAAAAGTAGAGATTATGGAAATTTAACGAAGAAAATAATGATACACAATTTTTGAATGGGAAGAGACGACAAGAGATTCCAAGAATGAACGAGATAAAACCAAAGGCCTAACGCGACATGATTTTGTATGATGGAGACATTGTGAAAATTTATTATGTATAAGAAAATGAGTGGACATCTTAATAAGATAATGGAATCTTCAAATAGGTAATCAAATGAGATCAAAACATGAATGTAAGATAAATATAAAGAAAATAATATGTGTTATATTAAATAGATCTGATAAACAATATTATATATTATATTTTTTGTTCACGTGAATAGTGAGACATAATTTTCTTCCATAATTCATTTAAATAATGATAATCTAAGTGGATTGTCATGAAGGAAGATTTGATCCATAGTTTGTGTTAGATACTAGGGATCAACACTGGTTTACAAATCAATAAAGGAGCATATGGGCCCAACAGGGGAGACTATGCCCAACCCATGTTCCATCATGCCTGAATGTTGGTACATATAAATAGGATTGTACATGATATGTGGGAACTATGCACAATGGCCTCCATACCTCCCTTTTGGGCTTTCTTAGGTGTTCCTTTCCTCACAGTGAACCCAATGGTTCCCCTATGTGGCTGAGGGCAAGTCAATGGGACACACATATTATGGGAAACATTGTTTTTTATAAAAAAATAATTCATTAGTAAATAAATTATAAAAAAATTATTGTAATTAATTATTGTTTTAAAATAATTATATAATCATTTTTTATTAATTATAAATATTAATAATTAATTAAAACACATGAAAATTTAATAAATAGTTAATAAAATAAATTATATAATCAAATAATAATGTTCATGTATTAGAAGATATATCAGTTACAAAGAAACTCTATTATATCAAAATAAAAAAACAAAACAATTATTAAATTTTGAAAAAAAATTACCCCTTTATTAAATTAATAAAAAATTATATTATTATTTTAAATATAATCCTTTTAGAAAATTAAAAAAATGGAAAATTTATAATGTAAAAAATTATCGTGAGAATTTAAAAATTTTTACAATTTTTACAAAAAGATGAATTACTATTGTTTCATATTTTAACAATCAAATTTTTAAAGAGTATTATAAAATTATCTTTTTAGAAGGGTAAAAAATAATAGTGACATAAAATAATTGTAAAAACATATTTAATGATATATATTATATTGAAATATATATTAGGATTATAACATAAAAAAATATAAATGTTTTTAAATATAATAGAATCCATGGGTTTTGTGAAAATGTATAGTAATTGTTTCTCAGTTGGAATAGATTGTATATATATATATATTAAATTTATTTACATGATCTATATGGAACTGAATTTTAACATTAATTTGATTAATTCTTTATTGTTGAAAATGGATTTTATAAATATAAATATAACTAGTTTTATCAAAATCGATATTAATTTTATCAAAAATAATATTAATACCCAAAAATGTAATATCCAAATACTTTGTGAACAACAACATGTATCAATAACATATTTTGTCTATACTGTTAATAGTAATACTAATTGTTGTTTCAAGTTTTTTTTTAATTATTATTTCCCCTAAAAAGTTAAAAATTCATTTATTATTTATTGGGTCATGTCTATAGCTCTTATGATCGAATATGTGTAAGAAATTAAATCAATTTAATTCTCTTTAGAATAGAATTTCCTGGTACAAATAGTACCCTTGATATATCTAATTAATCATTTAATATATTTAAGGGGACTCTCATTTGTTTTTACTTATATATAGAAAACATATTAAAATCACACATAACATCTATCCTAGATGAAATAAGAAATAAAAATGATTTTTATATTTTTTTCTATAAAATTTTTCACTATTTGAAATTTTGAAATCATCAAAATTCCTTACAGATGATTTTTTTAATTGGGGGTCTCACAGTTTTACAAGAATCGTGTCAATTTTTTTCTTTGGAATACATAGATTGATTTAAGAAAACATTACTTTTTCTTTTGAATATTCTAAAAACCGGTAAAAATTTCATTCCCCGTTATTCTAATATTGAATTCATATTTTTTAATAATAAAAACTCATTACTATATTTATGAATTTTAGAAAAAAAATTATAATCAAAATAATTGTTTATAATTAGAATATAATTAAATCGACTTTTTATAAATATGTTTGGATCAACTATACATTAAAAAAATTCATTTTTAATTTAAATGTTTTTTAGTCCATCATTACAAGATTGAGGTGCTTTATTAAGACCATATATATCATTAAATAGATTCAAAACATGAATTTAAAATTATTTATTTTTGAAACATAGTCTATTAGGAACATAAACCTATTTTTAAATTATAAAATTTAAGATGGCACTATTTATAACCATTCAAAAAAATTTAAATATTTTTTTTTAAACAAAAAAAAATCTAAATGGATTCTGATCTATCATTCGATTGTAATGAATTTTAAAAATAAATTCCTTATTCATGAATACAACCATGGGAAGATAATCATTCTTTATTTCTAACAGTATTTATAGACCCATACAATTTATTTTTAAAACTCCATTAGGTTCCTATAGAAAATTATTCATCAGATAACTCATCTAGAGTCCATAATTTATTTATATCAAAAAGTTCATGTTTATCATTAATGTATTCAATATATTTTTAATCATAAAAATATTCTATATTATTAACAGGAATAAAATCATCTAGAAAGGAAAAATTATTATATAAGTTCAATATAAATTTTCTAGTCCAAGATTTATATTCGACATTTCATATAACAATTTATAAAGATTGATTATTAAGAGTTTTCCAAATTAATGCATCATAATTAGATTATATATTATCCCCATCAACTAATTAAGTATTATTTTTATTTTTATAATCATAAATATTCAAATATTTAAACACTTCAATGTCATCAATATAATTGTGAATCAATTTTAAATTATTGTCAATGAACATAAAAAAACTCTTCCATTATCACAGTTCTCTTACTATATACACTCTATGATTTCTAATTAATAGAGTATCCTAAAAAATATACCTTAATAAATTATAGAATTTAATTTTTATATACTATATTTTTTATTTAAAATATACATTTTACAACCAAAAAAATTAAATTAACCAATTTTGGGCATTATATTCTTAAACAGTTCATAGGTAGTTTTCTATAAAAAATGTTACAATGAAAACATAATAAAATATATTAAAAACAATTTTAACTGATTAAACCCCAAAAAAATTCAAAGGGTGAATTCATTAATAATTTTTCTTTCCATTTCTTGAATAGTTTTATTTTCAATCTCTACAACAGCAATATTTTGTGGTGTTATAAGAGAGGAAAATTTATAAAAGGACATATTAATTTCCTAGAATTTGTCAAATTTTATGTTAGAAAAGTATTTTCTTTTATCATTTCAAATAAATGAAATTATATGAACTTTATTATTTAGAATTTTCTTTCATATTGTAATAAACTTTTTTAAGGTTTTACTTTTATGAGATTATAATATGTTCCAACTAAATATACTGAAATCATCAATAATTATAGACACATAAAATTTTGAACCTAAACATCCATTATTAGGGATCCAATATGTTAATTATGAATATGTTCTAAGGATCATGCAGTATTAACCATAAAAAATATATCTAAATATGAAATTGTGTTATTTTCATTTTACAATTGAATCTCATACATATTCGTTAAATGTACTAAATTTTGGATATCCTAGAACAAGTTCATGTTTATCCATCTTGTACAACTATAAAAGATGATCTTGTACCATCCTTTTGTTCCATAGAATCTGATATATATATACAAAAATTTATGACATTACATTTGATTAGGAATGTTCTAAAATATATAAAGAATATATTTTTTTCGATTATAATTAAATATTACTATTTTATCATAATAAATAAAACATTTATTATCTTCATATTTTACAGTCATATCATCAATTTAATATTGTGATATGTAAATTTAAATGTGTTTTAATCCCACTATAAAAAGAAATATAAAAATTATAACAAAAGTTAATATACAAACTTCTTTAACAATTACCCATCAAATTAGTGTAATCACTGAATGTTTTAATAAATCTATCACATTAGTTAATATATTAGAATTTATAAATTTTACCAGTCATGTGCCTTGAGAAACAACTATCCATGTACCATGTGAATTTCGAACTCATCAGATATTATTACTACAAAATAAATTATGTAGTTTTATGTCCTGATACGATGACTTGTTTGGTTCCAACTGGATTAGTAGCAAGAATTATAGGTACCAATATAAATATTATAAATTTATTTTAGGGTAGTCTAAAAGATAGATTTTTAGATATTTCATGATTACTATTACCTAAATATTTTTTATGCTTTAAATAATATACATTATCATAATTCCCTTAACTGTTATAATTAAAATAAATAATATTTGAAATATTACAATTTTATATTTAAAAAAATCTGTTATATACAAATCTGTAACCTGATTATTATAACAACAACCCATTTTGTCATTTTTGGGTTTGTATATTCATACATTCTATTTAAATTTTATCTTAATTTTTAAAAAGTTATATAAATATTTTTTTATGACCTATATCTAATTTTTAAATGAAATATTTTATTATCACATTCTAATCATTAACATTTAATATTCTAGTATCTATTACCTTTTAATCATATATAATATTTATGTTTATTATTTTCTTTTCAATTTTTATATTTTTAATTTTTAATTTCCCTATAAATCATATCCATTCACATGAAATCACATTGAAATTTATCGTAATGAATAGCTAATTAATTAACTTTATTTCAAAAATTAGATTCATTACCAGAATTAAAATTAAAATCATAGTGTATATCTTTTATAGTTGTATCCATAAAACATTGATTGGTAGACACTATTTCACTTTCATATCCAACAATACTTGAGTCTAACTCTTCAATACAACTCCATCCTAAATTTTATTCAACTCTTTTCCCCATCAATTATTTCTTGTATTTCCTATCTTTTTTTCCTTTTGGAAAGTATGATTTTAAATGATCATTTTTTCCACACAAATAGATTATTAATTTGGATACATCATAACTAAAACATTTTCATTTTTACTACCCATTATAGAATCTTTCTAATCATATATCATGTGATATTTCATAAATCCTCTCATACCATTTATGTACATAAATATTCCTCTAGTGAAATTTTAAATTTTATACTTCAAAATTTTTTACTGTACCAATTCATAGGAATTAGAAAAAAAAATTTATTGATTGAAATATCATTTTATCATGGTCATTATTATTTTCATTTTTCAATTTCAAATCGTATTAATGATGTGATCGACTCAACTCATACCTTTGATATTCTGTGAAATCCTTCAATTCTTTTATAATATAATTCTTTGAATTCCATGTCTTTAGTAGATATCAATGTAATTTTTATTTGGTAGTTTCATTATACATGTTTTCATTGAGTGAATCATACTATTTATAATTTTTGTGAATTTTTTAACATCATATTTATGATTTCAGGATCATTAATTATAATTTCTTGAATATTAGATCATTATGTAACAAGAATGGTTATATTCAACTTATAAGTTCTTTGATTACTGTATTCTAAATTTATCTAGATTTAATAAGAGGTTTTACCGGGTTAAATATGATTGTACATATTTATAACTATATGATATTATATAAAATTCCAAAAATTTCAATTTAAAACAATTTTGGATCATCATTACCAGTGAGGGTTTCTAAATATACATGGCAATGTTTCTATATTTCTTAAATTATATACCCACAATTATTATCTATGATTTTAATAAATAAATTTATTTTTCCTTCGAGTAATCATATTTACTTCAACTTATGTGAGGTTGTCTGAATGGATACAAAATCATGGAATAATTAATTTATAAAACAAAATAGAGGATGTTTTCCATATACTATTAAGTATATGATCGATGATTCCTTATAAATAGATAATGAAATATCTAAATCTAAATCCAAAAAGAGGATCCATTATATTAAACAAACTTTTATGTCCCTTGGTATATAATTAGTCACTAGATAAGGATTAATAGTCCTCGTTGAATTATGGAAATATATACTATAATATCAGAGTTTGATCATTGTCAAATATGTATCAAAAATAAAAAATGATAACACATAATTGTTTTATAGAAGTACGAATCACCAAGACCATGGACCTCTCATCAAACTAATTTTTATTATTATGAGACTGGTATTAAATTATTCTACAATTTTGAACGGGGATTATAACCAAATTACATACAAATCTAGTATACCTTTTTTCACACCTAGTGGTATAACCCATGACATTTAAATTAGGGACAAACTACCTTTCATTTTTCAGTGAGGAACAAATCAACCATCCTTTAAGAAGGTAGTAATAACCCAATGAGATATATTTTGGTTGGGAAAACCATAAACAAAACTCTAGAGGGAAATGTTGTAGAAATAATTAAAAAATAAAAACAATTGAAACAACTAAAATAGTAGTGGATCAGTTGATGTATCAATTTGGTGAATATCATGTTCTATGATTAATCTTGTGGTAGATAAGGAATGAGATGATGATTTTATTGATAAAAATTTCATAATAGTATTTTAATATGATTCTTTTTCATTTCATAGAAGCAAAAACTATTTCATCATCTTTCATTAGATGAAATATTTTCTCTAAAATAAGTTTTTATCCATAAACTAATCTCATGTAACAGTAATGTAAAATACTAAAGGAGCATATCTGTATGCAATATATTCATGAATCATGTTATCATATAACAATTTAATAATATGATTTTTCCTTATTTTTATGCCACACTGAAAAGAAAACCAAATCAGAGTTTATATTTCACCATAAATTATTAAAATAAAACAATTAATATTTTAATAATAAAAATTATAAAAATTTCAAAAATTTAAAAAAAAATTGATATTGAAATATATAATCCAAAATGTAAATACCATAGAGTTTTCAAAAAATACATCATTTCATGAGTGTAAAATACATGAAAAAGTTTACACAAAATAGAGGATCAAATAATTTTTATAAACAATTGCAATTATGTTTCATTATAAAATAATAAATCATTTAAACATGAAATTTTTTTAACATCCTTAATAAAATAAGATATATAAAAATTTAATAAAATTTATTAACTAACAGTGGGTCAATGTGCCACCTTGTCTAGATGAAATGAAATAAAAAAATTTCTTCCATTGGAAGTCTAATTGTGATCTATGAATCACAATTCCATAAATCCAACAGTGAATAACGATAAACTATTGAACATTTCCAATGGAATATATTTGAAAAATACTTATAAAATATGTTATGAATTTATAGAAGAATAAGGGAATAATATGTATTACCATGAAAAAAAATTAAAAATTTGTATAAAATTAATAAAAAGAATAATTCACAATGTATGAATGATAAAGTAAGTGCTCATGCAGGAGCTTCATGAAGCCACTTATAGGGATTTATAAAAATGATAAGTAACGATGTGTGGAAAAATATGACCCAATATTGATTCCAAATGATCATTGAAATTACACACTTCTTGAATATGGTGGTGGCTCATGACTCACCATTTGAAATTTATAATGGTGACTCATCGACTCACCATTGGTGCTTGAATGTAAATAGACTCACCATTGATTCCAACTGTGACTTCTGACTCACCGTCGAGAAACCCATAAATGAAAAAGCATCCAACTAGAAGAAATAAAGGCTCATATTGATGCATGTATGAAAATATTAATAGAGAAGATGGAAAAACTAAGATGTAATGGTCAAGGAAATATTTTCTTGAAGTAAGATACAAAAATTGAAACCAAGACCTAATGATATAAAATTAAATTCCTAAACAAAAAAAGTTATGTAAAAATGTGAAACATTTAATATTAGATATGTACATGTATATTATTGGATGTCTAAATAAGTTGATGGAATTTGAAAAATAAGGATGCATATATGTTCAAAACATGATAATGAGATAAACACAATGAAGATCTGATTGGAAAGATTAATCAAATTCAACGGATAAGATTGATTATGATATTTTTAGGTCATATGAATAGTGAGTCACAATTTTCACCCCACATCGACCTGAATAATGGTTAATGATTCTTATATCAAGAAAGAAGTGTAGATCATCCATTTTAGATAGCTACCGAGGATTAACAATAGTTTACACATGCAAAAATGGGCCTACAAACCAAATGGGGGCCTTATGCTCAACACATGTCCCAATGGGAACATATTGTGAGCCTCAAACATGGGCTCACAAATTTTATACATTCAATATGCACACTAGCCTCCACATCCTCTTTGTGGGCTACCTGAGGTGGGCCTTCCCATAAGGTTGTCCCAATGGATCCCCTATATGGTTGACTGCTACCCAATGGGCCTCATTAATGATGGTCCAAATTTTCTTCTTTTCCAAAAAATTAAAACATTAAATAAATAAATTAAATATATAACACATTAAATGATTTAAACATTAGTTTAAATAAATTACATAAACATTTAATAAGACATTTAATCAAATATAATTAATTAAAACACTTTATAATTTCATAAAATATTAAGGTTTTAATTTATAAAAAAGAAATAACATAGATAAATTATTGGAAGTACAATCAAATAATAAAAATATTACGATTTATGTACTATGAAGTTCAAATTTTTTACTGTGAATCATGATTATGATCTTTGATGTTCCTGGTATGGTTTTCAAATGTTATTTTCATGTTATCAGCACTTTAAGTTCACATTATGCTTTTGTATATACCTTTTTTACCCTTATTGTGAATTTGATATAATCCTTTTTGATGATTCATTTCCCATGGTTAAAACCAATTTATTATGTATGATATATCTAGGATGAAACAAATTAATGAAAAATATATAGGTAGATAAAGAAGTTTACTTGTGAAGTATTTTTTTGAGTTTTAATTTTTATAAAGGCATTATAACATTAGGATCCTAAGAGATTTTTTTAATTAATATAATATATATTTATATTAAATGGTGTATTATATATGTATATTAATCCTATGTCATTATAATCAGTATTAGAGGAAATCCATAAATGACATTTGGAAACTAGATTGAGAAAATTTTCCTGATGTTTCTTGGTTTATTTTATGTTTAATTCTAGGTAGTCTCTAAGGATATTTAAAAGGATAATTAAAAGTATATGAATACGTTATATAATATTTCTAAAGGATAGATTTAGTGGTTTCCTAGAAATTACATCCATTATAGGATAATACAAGTTGATGTTGCTCTGGAACAATGGTACTTGGGGTAATTACATATAAAATGGTGCATTGGGCTTGACAAGATCATCACCTGGTGCTTGAAAATGGGATTTACTACACACTATGTTTTAAAATCAAGGGGTATGTCATTTGGAAATTCAGAAAATCTTTATAAACCATAAAAACAAATTTAAATTGAAAATTATTATGAATTAATATGGATAAAAATATGTTTTCATATATTAAAATGAAAATTTCATGATTCAAATGTCCTATAAGTGATAATTCAAAAATATGTCATTCACCACTATGATTACTATTTCATACGTAGTGATTTTTTGTTTTATGAAATGGATGGAACCTGAAGGAACCATGTTAATGTTAATTGAAATTGAAAATAAAATGGCAATTCTCCGGAGAATCCAATCATTATTGTATATATAATGAAAAATTAAATTTCTATTCATTCAAAATTTTCTCGAGCAATGAATTATTCTGTACAAAAATCGAACAGAGTGGGGAACAAAATTTTGTTGAGTCCTATATGTTGAAATTTCAACCATTCATCTGTGGGACATCAAATACAGTTGTTTTGATAGATATATTAGTACTAATGAAACAATAATTTTCATTCTATGGTGTTTAGAGCGTAAAAATATCATTTTCGAGGCTTACAATTTGTAAGGTGAAGAATATCAATGGTTGGATCTCATCAAGAATATGAGGCAACATTATAAAATTGAATCGATGTATTGGGATGAGTTTATGAATGTATTTTTTAGTATGCAATTTCCTCATATTCTTCGTATTAAAATATGGAATGTGATAATTGATTTAATGAAAAATCAAAACAAATATATAGGTACCTATGTGGAAAAATTTACAAGACATGAGAGGTAAACTACTTATTTAATCATCAAATATGAATTTAATAATGGTAGATTCATCTATGGATTAAAACCAATATCTAATGGGTGGTATCAATAATAAATTTCAGTATCATTGAATTTATTTAATTTTGTGTCATCATTGTGGAAATGGAGGTTGAAGTTATGTATCAATCTCAAGTTTCTTATAAGAAGAGAAAAATAGAATTCAATAAAAAAACTAAGACCCCTTGAGAGAAGAATTGGTTGTTTCACTTATGACCAATGTGTGGGAAGAAATATTGGGAAAATTGTCTTAAGTATATTATTAATTTATGGAAGGTATGGTCATTGAGCAACTGATTTTAAAAGTGATAGGAAGATATTTTCTAATGATAGGAATAGAGAGAAAGGTACAAAGAATGCACCAAACAATCTCTAGTGTTTAACATGCATGGAGTAATGGAATTATTCTAACCATTTATGAAATCCAATGTTTAATGATGAAAATAGATTTTATAAACCTCTTATGTTGTGGGACATAGGGAAATATATTGTGATCAATATTTTGGACTACAAATGGGATAACAACATGTACACATACCATCCAATATAGAACTAATAATGTCTTATTTGACTTTATAGAAACACGATATTTCATTTATAATGAATTTTATAATGGTATCACGATTTTTCCCAAAAAACTAAATGTATATTTATTACTGAAATCCCCTATTGGTATGATAATCATATCCAAATTATATGATTCATCTTTAGCTGATGTTAGTGGGAATGTGCTTCATACAAATTATGTCGTACATTCTCTGCTTGAATTTGTTGTCATTTTTGGCATGTATTATATCTCTATATATAAATATTATGATATTTCTTAATGAAGGGATGTTAATTTGGATATTATAAACCAATATATGTCTTTCTATCATTTTTATTATATGTAAAGTCTTTTTATGGAGATCAAATTTCTCACTACCCATCCCCCGGAGCCCGTATCGTGACATACCATAAGCCTCCCTCATGAAGGCCAAGGGGTCGCATCTAGTGCTGAAGGCATCAACCTTCTAGTGGGATGAATTTTCCTGCATACCAGTTACGAAACACATTACCAACCACATCCAACAAACATAATGGGTAATTCATGTATACGAAATAATATGTTGAGTACAAGTACAACTGAAAATAAGTGGACCATTATACAAACCCCATAAAAGACAGAAAATAGGAATGTACAAAGGGACTCAGGTAGCCATCCACTACAAGCCCCACCCAATGTTAAGAGTTGTGTAGCTACTGGAAGACAATGTAGTACATCGTATCTGTATCATCCTACTAGGCCCCACCTGCTCCAAGCCCCCCATGTCCTCTGTCAAATTGCATTTCATCTTCATTAGACACAACATCTGTGGGATAATCCCATGTAGGGGTGCATAACACAGCACTCAGTAGGTTACTCAAGTCCACTAAGGAGAATTTCCACAATGAAACCACAAAAAAAACCAGAATGTAAAGAAAAATCATACCAGGTATTTTCTAGAATAGGAATGGTTAATCCGTTATAGTGATCAAGGATTCTTATAGTTGAGGGACTCATCCCTTTGGAGTCGATGATGTCTGTCAGGCCACTGAGGTCCACATGCGGGCTTCTCTCCTGCCGATCCCTAGAGGTCTGCACTGGTTTTCCGGGCTACTAAGGTCTACATGGATTATGGTAGGTCCAACCACTAAGGTCCATGTTGTGGATTGTTTTCTAGATCACTATGGTCCACATGGCTACTGCTTGTATGCATGTGTGATCCTGGGAGAACCACCCCCAAGCCATAAATTGAAATTCAACATCCTTGGATGCATCCTTAAAGCATACCAAAATATTATCCCGGTTGAGTGGGTCCAAAAACAGTAAACACCACATCAGTTGGACACCAAATTTTCATTTTACCAGGGTTTTAGTATTCAGGGATCGATTGCGTTTGGGACTAGTCTGACCCAGTCGGACCGACATGACCAACTCGGCCTCGGGGTCCCACATACCTCGGTGTAATTCTACAAACTCAACGTTGCCCAATTTGTTGTTTGGTCGGTCCGATCCGACCAGGATAGTGGGCCACGCACGATGTTCCTCACATGACTTGGCCTATTTGGACGAGGGTTCAGCCGGCATGTTCGCCTGCCCAACCCAATGGGCGTGGGTCCATCCCACCGGTGTGGGGTACGGCTCGCCTCATGGTCGTCCTACTAGGATGCAGCAGAGAGCTACTTATGGCACCTCCTACCTTGTTGGTCATCCACAGAGACATCCCCCAGTTTATGTTGGTTGACTGTTGCTCCTCTATGTGTGATATGGTGTGGTGATGTGTCCGCTCGCTACAAGCCACCGGCTCATTGGCCAGTGGGACCCTCTGATGCAATGTGGCCAAAGGTCGCAACCTCCTCATCATGAGACGGCCAATGATTCAGCTGTCTGGGTCTCTATGGTGCATTTACATGGTGTTCCACCCTTCGGCGCCAACGCCGCCACTGGCATGCTGGCGGGGTCTTTGAAAGACTACCTGACATGATCTGGTGGTCCATTTTCCGTGCCTAATACGCACACTACATTCAGGTTGTGTAACTTTCCTTATGATGGCCTCTATTCCTCATTATAACCCACTTTAGAATTCAGTCATGAAGAACAGACAAATGAAGGGGCTCTAGCATTGTTCATGTCGACCAACACCATAGACGTTAGAAGTTTAAAACATGGTGAGGCTCAAGAATTTCAGTTCTATCAACAAAATATTAATTAAATCATTAATAGATAATTCACAAATGAATATTCAACCTCCCAATATAACGCATGATTTGCAGATAAACCTGATCATGGGTTAATTCATGTTCATTGCTGGGAATATGAATCGGGAAACATTAAAAATAATTAAAACTCTACCTCATTTGACATTCGTTTCTTCCCATCTTCACTCGTCGAGGTATGTCGATGTCTATGATGATCCCCCAACATTCATTGTTCTTCATTAGAGATGAAACCTGCAATAGGTTCTATAGGTAAGTTCCCACAAGTAAATTCACCACTCTATGAAGTGTTATTTTAATAAAAAAACATGTGACAACGTTTCCTTTACCATGTGGTGTTTTGTCATTACACTGTTTCATTTATGAAACAATGTAGAGGTTATGCTTTCACAATGATCCATTAAAGATTCCCATTTGTTATGCCTCTTCTTCAATGTGTTTCTCCATTGCAGCACCTCCGTCCACTGCTCAACGGTGAGAAAATAAAATAAAATAACTTTCTAAATATTATTATTATTATTTTATGAACAGTCCCATAATTAAGTTTTCCATCCAACCCTTTCCAGATGAAGTTATTTCCTTTCAAGGGGAATCACAACATTACGATTTCAACAGTGCCCTCAGATTTATGATCCGAATACTGGTTCAAAATATTAAAAATCCCACTCACACATGTACTAAAAGTTACTTAAAAAGGTTCAAAATTATGTTTCACGAGCTCCATGCATTAGAATCATGTGTTTTCAGAGCATGTGTTCTCGAAATATTTCAATATATTTTTAAAAACAATTCACAGAATGTATGAGAAATAACATTCTGAACATCCTTCTGGGGATAAAAATACACCCTCAAGCACATCACAGACCAAAATACCTCCTTTAATCCCATCCAAAACCATGATGTAAAACATGCATCATGGTATTATATGTTCTTCTATGGTACCTCGTGAAGCCGCACAATATTTTGGACATATAGGGGTCCCATGCCCTCTGCCGGACCCTACACCTAGATGTGTAGGATGTGATCCAACTTGGTGAGTCGGTCAATGATCACCGCTATATAATCATGGCCTCTAGATATAAAATATAACCCCATAATAAAGTACATCAATATACTATACAATTTACACTACAGTACATCAAGTGGATAATCCAAGCCCACTGGAACCTGATTGTCGGCCTTCATTTGTTGACAACTGAGGCATCGTGAGATGAACTCTTCCACTTCTTTCATCATTCTCGGCCACCTATTCTAATGTTGGAGGTCCTAGTACATATTTTCCAATACGGGATGTACTACCAAAGGGGATGTATGAATCCCCCTCAACACCTCCTCCAGCAATTCCAATAGTACTATGGTACCTCCTCTAAAAAGGATGACACACTCCCCACCTATGCCAAATCCATCAAGAGAATGTCATAAGGATATCTTATCACGTCGATCCTCACAGTCAACATCCCCTTGTTCTGCCTCCAAAAATCACCATAATAGTGGGGGAGTAATAGTCATCGACTTTCATTAAGATACTACATTATCATCCATTAAATATATTAGCCTCGTGGCTAGCTACTATGTCGCCTCACTCAGCAAATGCAAAATGGTCGTCCTAATGAGCACCTCTGCCACCACATGCCCATTCTAGGATTACAAACTATCTCAAAGTCATTTTCATGGAGGAACTATATCCATCACTGATGTCTCGGGTTCATAACCTTATGGTAGAATATATACCTGAGAAACTTTTGGTAATAGTAAACTATAAACTATTCACCCATATATTAGTGCTGCCAAATCATCTAGGAAAAGACAACTGCTACTAACTCCAGGTCAGGGGTCACGTAGATAATCTCATGTTGGGCCAACATCTATGATCGTTATGCAATATCCACATACTCCTTCACCAAGATAACACCTAGACCATTCCCAGATGAATCCCAGAAAACTACGCACTCAACGCCCTCTTATGGTAGTCTCAATAGGGGCCACTTTTCAGTCTTCATCTCATCTCATGGAAACTCTAGTGGACCCTCTCCATCCTCACAATGGGATGTACATTCTTTTTCAAAGCTGACAGGGGTGCTTCTAATCTAGAAATGTCATGCATGAAACTTCAGTAATATCATATCAACCCCCAGAAACTCCACATCTCAATCATACTTCGAGGTGGCTCCCATGAAATAACTACCTCTATCATCGCTGGATCCACTGCAACTCCATCCTCCAAGATGAAGTGTCCCAGAAAGTGGTCCTCCAAGATCCAAAAATGGATATTCGATATTTTAAAATAATGATGGTTCTCTTAATGTGAATCTAGGACTATCCGTAGGTTTTTAGAAAGCTAATCCACTGACGCAGAGAACATCAAGATGTCATCAATGAAGAGTAAAACGAAACTATCGAGGTAAGGCTATATGATCTTATTGAGGAGTCCTATGAACACTGATGGGTAATTGGTCAGGTTTAAAGGCATCACCAAGAACTGATAGTGGTCATACTGACTCTTGATTGATATCTTCTATACGTCCTCATCCCATTGTCGATGCTGGTGATATCATTATATGATGTCGATCCTTGAGAACCACCTCACTCCCATCAACTAATTGTAGAGGACGTAAATCCTCAATAGATGATACTTGTTCTTCCCTGAAGCCAGGTTCAGGAACCAGAAGTCCACACATAGCCTCAATCTCCCATCTTCCTTCATTGGACATATCACTGAGGCTACCCATTGGGACATTCCGAAACTTATGAACCCCTTCTCTTGAAAGTCCTCAAGCTATAACCTCAGCTCACAAAAATAAGTAGGGAGCCATATGATATGCTAGTGTGGATATTTGTGTCATCCTGAAGTGAAGGGAAATGGAAATGTTTACCTACTAGTGAAGATTTTGTCTCAGAACATCCTTAGTAAAAACATCATCGTAATCATCCACCACTACAAGAATGATTGGACTCCTCTCATCCATTGAACTGAGGGTGAGGCTAACCAACTGTTGAGTAATCAGCTACATCCTCCAATGATCATTTTTCTCCTATGATGCACATGTTTCCGTCTCACCAATGAAAAAAACCTGGTCCCATCCTCGGGGACACCACAAACATCACAGCTAATGTTGTTGACCTATGAATGGATTTAGATAACCAGTTCATACCGAATATGATGTCTTAAGGAATTGAAATTTGTACTTGGAGATCCCATCAAATTCTCTCACCTCCTATAGTAATCTCACACTATTGGTAGCTGTGATTAATCCTCAAATATCCTCCAGTATGAGTCTCTAGCATAAAGCTTCAAGCCAATGGCTCCACTAAAATCTCCATGCTCAAAACGAGAGTCATGGTATAGAAAGAGTGACTGAAATCTATGTATTTAGTGTTTAATGGATTCTTAGTGAACCTCAAATAGTTTTAACCTACTGTTATGATGCCCTACTGAAGGTGAAACTTATCCAAAATGCACATTGAGAACAATGTAATGGCTAATAAATCCTCCATAAAAATCCACTCGATGATTTTCTAGGTGAGGGTCACCTCATCATGAGTATGAATCATCAGACTAAACCATCTCCCTGTCAAGCCCTATAGAAGGCTCTTAGCTATGCTTTTCATCTGCTAAAATGGTGTCCTCATAATTTAGAAGACCCATATCACCATCTGTAGTCAATCATTAGTAACCTAAGGATCCGTCTCTCGCTTGAACCTAAGAGGTATCTGTCTCTAAAACTCATACAAGGCATTGAGTCTTCACATGTCCTCTACTGGTACTGTAGGAAGTATATTTTGAACAACTGTTGGATGTAGCATTGGTTCACCACCCGGTGGGGCTATCTTGGGAACTAGACGCAGAACAGACACCTCATCAATAGGTGGGCTATCCTACCGACCACATATCAGAAACCTGGATGGTTGTCCTGGTAGAGGCATCCTAAAATAGATCAATATGGGACACAATCAATAAGTTATACCTAGTGATCTGACTCTTATAAAAAATAACATAAGAATACACTTTTGAAATTATTTTTGTATTCATTGATCCAAAAAGTAGAGTTCAAGATCATGGAGTGTGGATACGTCGACCGCCACACAAACACTAGACTCCATAAATCTAAAAGTTGGACTCACACCATTTAACACTATAGCCACAAAACAAAAGAAAAAACTCCTGGTATTTTAGGTACAACCGACCTCCTCTAATACCACATTGTCATGACCCATCCCCCTAGGACCATGCCATGAAAAATCCCAAGCCCACCTCTCAAATGCTAGAGTTTGTCCTCTTGGGCTGAAGGTGTCAAACTATATGTTGGAGTTATGTTCCATGGTACCTGTATGCACACACATTCCCAACCACATCCAAAAAACTGAAAGGGTAAAAAGTATGTTGAAACAAGTGTTGGTAAAAATACAATAGAAAAAAATTGGGCCAAAATACTAACCCAACCAAAAGACTGAAAATACGAAAGTACAAAGGGACTCGGGTAGCCATTTGATGAAAGCCCCACCTCATGGTAAGAGTTTTGTAGCAACTAGAAGCCAAGTTAGGACATCCTTTACCCCTGATGCTACTAGTCCCTTCTTGCTCCTAGGACACCAAGTTCCCTGTCAAAACGTTTCTCATCTACAAAAGACACATCAAGTACAGAAGAACCCCCTGAAGGGGTGAGTAATACAGTACACAAAAGGGGAACCCAATCCAGTAAAGAGAAATACCACAACACAACCAAAAATAAAATCCACAACGTAAGGAAATCTCAAAACAGGTATATTCTATAACATGAAAGTTTAATAAGTTATAGTGATTAATATTTCATACTATTGACGGACTCACCAATGATGAGTCGCTGATGTCTGTCAGGCCATTGAGGTCCACACAGCTGCTGCTCATCTGCCAAGCCACTGAGGTTCACATGGCTCTACCAGGACACTGTGGTCTACATGAATGCTAGTTTGCCTTTCCACTATGTACCATGAGACTTCTCATCTTCTAGGCCACTGAAGTCCACATGGATTCTTCTCGTATATGGACTTGATCCCATGAGAAATGCTCCCCCAAGACATACATTGAAAGTCAACATGCTGGGAGGTATCCTTAAAGCATACTCGAATATCATCCTCATAAAGAGGGTCCCAATTCCCCAAGATTCCCATTAGTCAAGAACCTGTTTTTTTATGTTAATAGAATATTAGTTTTCAGGGGCCGGTTGCATCTGGGCTCAGTCCGACCTGGTCGGACCGATCAGACAAACCCGGCCCAGGGGTCCCACATACCCCAATTTAATTTGATTAACTTGACCTAGGCTAGTTTGGGTATGGGTCAGTCTAGTCCAACATAGACTATGTGAAATTCCTAATGGTCCTCAATCAACAAGACTCGGTTTGGTTGGGGGTCTAGCCTGCTAGGTTTCCCAGCAGCCCGGTCTCGCATGGCCCGACCCTAAGGATGAGGGTTCAGCTGTCTAGTGTAGGATTGGCCTGCAACCTGACTTTTCTGGTGTGGTCGAGATAGTTCTATGAGCTGTGTACGACACCTCCTTCCCCACGATTCCTATGCATGGTTGTTCCCCAATCGTGGTGTCTTGAACGCGGATCCTCTATAATCGACACGGTGCAGTTCTGCTATGGCATGATGATAACTACCAATTGGGAGGATAGAGGCCCCTCTTTCTATGCCATGTCCAAAAGTCCCGACCTTTTCCGGGTGGGAAATACGATGAAGCAACTGTTTGGGTCACTACGACGCACTTCCATGGACCACACTGGCACACTGGTAGGGTCTTAGATGGACCACCTGGCATGCTCTAGTGGTTCATTCTACATGTCAACATCACCCATTACTTCTAGGGGATGTCAACTTTATATAAATGTCCCATGTAACTCCTTTCCATCCACATGAGAATTCGATCACGAATAACACATAATAGGATGGTCTTGAACCTTGTTCGTGCCGACCCGATCCCTCTGCATTTGATGTATAAAACATGGGAAAGATCAAGAATTTCATTTCGATCAACAAAATAATAATTAAATCCTGAAAAAATAATTCACAAAAGAAAATCAACCCTCTTACAATAACACATGATTCATGGAGTAACATGTTTTTGGTTTAATCTGCATTCATCATTTTGAATAAAAATGGGGAAACATTAAAAAAAATTAGACACCTAGTTCATTTGAAAATTGTTGCTTCTCATCTTCATTATTCGAGGTATGGAAATGTTGATGAAGATTCGCCGGTGATTGTTGTTATTCATTAGAGAGGTTTGTCACTGGAGGTTCACCAATGAATTTATCGTGAATTAATTCACCACTCTCCAATGTGGTAGTTTAATAAAAATAATCATGTCACAACATTTCTGTTACACAACAAGGTTTCATCATTACACTGTTTCATTTCCGAAACAACATAATGGTTATGCTTCCACAATTACTCATTTAGGATATCAATTTAATGTACCACATTTTTTCCTCGCCATCTCCCCACATCACCGTCATCTTCCACTCAAATGTGAGAAAATAAATAAAATATCTTTTAATGTTATTTTATTATTTTGTTCTCAGATGTCCAAAAATGATCTTTTCCATCCGACCCTTGTCGATATATGTTATGTAATATCAAGGAAAATCATGTCATTACAACTTCAATGGTGCACAATAATATTAAATCCATAAATCAGTTCAAATGTTAGAAAATACGGCTCACACGTTTACATAACATAACATAAAAAGTTAAAAATTATGATCCATGCTCGCCAAGGCCTCTGAATCACTTTCCGTCAGAGCGTGCGGTCTTGAAATAATTATATATAATTTAAAATAATTTTCACAGAAATTGTGGGACATTACAACATTCATTGAATGGGTCACAATTCTCATTCATAAATGGTGTTTATATCAAATTATTGGTGAGAAAATTTAAATTGATGGAATGCCTATTGTGTAGGAATTTTTTGATATATTTACAGAATAGTTTCCAAGTCATCCACTAATCTTGAAATTTAGTTTTCAATAGAACTCATACCTTGTGCCACACAAATTTCAATTAATCTCTATATAATGGATCATATTGAGATTTATGATTGTAGAAGAAACTTCCATAGAAACTTTAAAATTGATTCATTCATCCAAGTGTGTTAGCTTTGGATTAACATGTTCTTTTAAAAAAATAATGATGTAGTGATTTGATGAGCCATTTATTATTGGGATATAAACATGATCACTATCATGAAAAAGTATACTCTTCCCTATATTCATGTACATTTTGATCAATTGTGCGGAACTCAATACTATTCCATGATTGACCTTCATTCTGGATATCATCAATGGTGTGCAAAAATGATGATATACCCAAAATTTCAATCCATACTATTTTTAGAAACTATATGTATATAGTTATTCCATTAAATCATACATATTCACTATATATATATATGGATTCAATAATTAGATTATTTATAAATAACATTAATTAGTTTCTCATAGTCTTTAAAAATGATATTCTTAACTATTAAAAGAGAAAGGATGAGCAAGAATATCACTATAAAATTTTACTATAGATCCTTATAAAGGATAACCATTTTAAACAATTTAGAATGTGTGAATATTCTTAGAAAATGGTTTCATTTTTTTATTATAATCTCATGTGATGGAATATCAGTAAACCCATCAATGACCTAGGCTATTGAATGTTGTCCCAATCAAACCAAGGTGAATTAGATCTATTTTTTTCTTAGTTTATCTAGATAATATAAGTGGTTATTGGAGAATATTTTTGGACTATCTAGTGAAACCTCTAAGTTAACATAGAAGGGAGCTATGTTTTTCTAGAAACAAATCTGAGGAAAATATTAAGGTACCAAAGAGAAGACTAATTCCCGAAACATTTCTTACATAACCCTATCATAATGATTGGTTTTTAATAAATATTGATAAATTAATGAAGTTATTGTGATGTTTTTTCGCAATGAATGACATGGATATAGGAAATTCCTCAGGAAAAATGTTTATTCATTAGAAAAATTACCAATTTCTGTATATAGAGTCATCTATTGTAATTATTTCATTAATGATACGAATGTATTATATTTATGACAAAAAGTATGATATATATAGTGATCAAAAAATATTTATGAACATTTTCACATAGAGAGAGTTGAATATACTTAGGATAATATGGTAAGCGATGATTAAAGTTATTTTTTTATCAATAAATCAGCACCTTAGAAAGTGAACTTGTTTGGTATTGCTTTGAGTCGAAATGATCATGCTAGCTTATCCATCATGTGGATCATAGAAGATCTAATATTAATAGATTTGTAAAAGATGTTTCCAAATATTATGGATGAATAGGAAAAATCACATCATACTAAATTTAAATATTAACACATCTATACAAGTTGTGATTAATTAGGAATAAAATGAATATGTAGATCTTTAAAATAAGGCTACAAATGATCTTGTGTTTACCCTTGATCATGAAGGAATTATTAGAATTTAAAACTATCTATGGGTTTCTTCCACATCATATATTAAGGAGTTATTAGATGAATATCATATTTACTAATTATATATTATTCTTGGAAGTAAAAATAAGAATATGTATTTTATAGGGTATATCATGTGGAAGTAATGAAGAGAGATATCATAGAGATTGTATTTTTTTCATTGCGTGTTAGCATGTTAAGGATGAGAGAAAAATTTATAAGTTGATATCACATCCATTACACATATTATAATGAAGATGAAAAACATTCATTAGGTATATTTTTCATTGGACTCCCCAAAAAGTCATAATGGAAGAGTGTATTATGGGTTTCCTTTCATTCCCACACAAATCAGGCACCCTAAATCGCTATCAAAAATAACTTATCACTCTATCAAAATTATAGGTTATAAAATAAGGATGTGGTGAGGTTTCATGGAGTACCAAATTACATTATGTCTGATTAGGAGATGTGTGTAACCTCTATGTTTTTATAAAGTCTTCATATTTCTCTTGACATTGAGTTTATATTGAGAAGTTGATATCTAACTCAATAAAATTGTCCGATAGGGAGAAAAATCGAAACCATAGATTAGATGTTAATATCATTTTCATTGGATATAAAAGGTGGTTTGGATCAACATCAACTCGTTATTGATTTATTCATATTACAATGTCTTTCACTCAACAACTTAGATGGATCCTTATGTATCAGTCTAATGAATTTATGTAATGGTCCTTCATTCATGAAGGATGTTAGATATGGGAGGCTATTGTTATATAAGATAATTAATGAAATTGATGGAAATGATAGATCCATTCAGCAACCCATCTAGGAAGCTATGAGTTTGAAAAAAAAGTTATACTAATAATAGACAGAGTGATATATTATTTTCAATGGTGACAATTTGTTTCTATGAATTTATTGATGAAATAATATTATGATATTATGGAAAAAAGGTAAACTAATCCATAGGTATTTCGACCCCGTTATAATTCTCTATTGTATCAGGAAAACAACCTATCAGTTGGGGCTTCAAGAAAATATCTCTCAACATTAAATTATGTTCCATGTATCTCTCATCGGGAAGTATATACCTCACCCTTCATGTGTATTAAAGTCTGATGTCGTACAACTAGATAATGATTATTATTATGATGAACAACTGATGGAGATTCTCGATTGTATGTGGAAATTTCTATGAAATATTACCAGTCACATATTCATAATTATTTGGGGAATCCAAAATCTTGAGGAAGCTACATGGGATCCTCTGGTTTTAATGAGGTAGAATTATTCTGAGTTACTATTACCAATGTGACACATTTCGAGGGAGTAATTTAGTTTAAGGTGTGTAGAATATAAAACCCAAATATTTATTGATTATTTTAAATAAATTTAATCTTTTAATTAATTTTAGTTGCATGCAACATTGATTTTATTTTCAAACATGCAACTCTAAGTTTATCTCGTATGACACGCAAGGATGGGTTTATAAAAAACATACCATATTGTTCAAACATAATAAATTTTTATAGAAATTATCACCTAGAAATTAGAATGTTGAGAATGAATAATATTTTTTTTTTAAGATATATATTTTATATACATATATTAAATGAATTACTTTTTTTCCAATTAATTATAAATGAAAATAAAAAATATTAGATAATTAAGAAAATATTTCTCTCAAAAGCCATTTTTAGGGAAAAAATGTTTTACAACAATAATTTATGCAAACCACTTAATATTTATGATTTAAATGAAATTAATTTAGTTTATGTTCAATATCTAATCAATATTACTAATATTTATTTTCAAGATATGTAATAATAATAAATCTAATTTTATGATTACAAATTTAATTTCATTGAAAAACAATCTTTTCTCTTATTGAAAATGTAATTTGATAATAATATTTTAAAAAATTCATAAAATTAATTTTTTAAATATAATTCATATTTTAAATCAACATATAAAAATTATGTTAGGCTGTATGGTTGATTATTTTTTGAAATATAAATTTTTCATGAAATGTTAAAAACAAAAAAATTTAATTGAAAACATCTTTTTCATTTAAATTAATTATAATTTTAAATATTATTTTAAATTGTAAATATAAAGATATTAGTTTAATAATATATATTTTTCAAATTTGGTTTATTTGAATCAATTTAATATTTATTTGGTATATATTTTTCTTTTGGAATTTTGAACATTTTCTCTTTGAAAATATAATTTCTCATCATATCTGATGGATTAATTTTAAACAAAAATTCACGAATTCTATGAATTGAATTTTAAAAAATTGATTAGAAATTTGAAATAATGTAATTTTTATTTAATAATATCATTGAGTTAATTTTTTTCGAAAATAAATATTGAATATAGTAAAATTTAATTACTGTGGTGAAGGAAAAAATGGGTTTACCATTTGATAAACTAAAATGATTAGTGTCAAAATTGTGTATAAATTTATCTAAAATATATGATCTATCCATATTTATAATATATAAAGTCTGAATATTTATAATACTATATTTTCAAGACTTTTATCATTAGAAATACATGGTTACCCTATTTTCATTTCTAAAATTTAGTAATGTAACAATCACCTCACTTATGAAAGGCCACCCATTTCCACTCATATCAATACCGTCAAACTCTTTTGGTTCATCCAGGAACTACCCAAATACCTTACAAAAATCCATGATACAGACCTAGAATATTTATTATCGTCAAAAAAAAAGTTTAATGTATTTTTTTGAAAATATTAATCGGGTACCTGAGGAGGATGTAACGTTATACATTGTGTTTCTTTTTTTTATAACTCCTTAATTTATTATTAATCTATGTTGAAATAATTAAATAATTATATAATAATATATTTATTTTTATGTAAATACCTAAAACCATATACAGAATCATCAAAAAGGTTAGGAGATCGCCATTCATGTGTACGGAATAGTTCCAACTCGCGAACTGATGCCATTTATCATTCCAGTAACACCTTTCACGGTTGAGTATGAGGATGATTATAAAGTTTATCTATTATATTAATATAATAATTAAAAAAAATTAGTTTTTATATCATATATACATTTATAAATTCCATTTCATATGGGATGAAACAATTTCATTCGTGCGTATGACATACTACTATCTGGCAAAGCAATGTCATTCAATTTCCCAATTTAATAACATTGAAGAAAAGGAGGATAAATTATATAATATATGAAATATACATAGAATTATTATTATATTAATGGCATAATAATGATAATGATTATATATATTTTTCTTAGGAAAATATTATATATCATTTTATTTCATACCATTTCATCCACTAAAAAATGGTAATGTCGTTCATGTACGTGTGGTGTACTGCCTTATTGATGAGATGTGAATATCTCTTTCAAAAACCACACCACATGAATGATATGAATAAGTATATTTAATGAAATAATATTTTATTTATTATTTTATGATAATTATATAAGGATAAAATATTTTATACCTCCTTTACATAATGATCATTGAAAAATGGAAAGATCATTCATGCATACATTAGGTTTACTGTCTCTATGTTTGTAACATAATTTATTTCCCAAATCCCAAATTTTAGTAATTTTGTTACAAGTACAGTGGAAATAAAAATATGATAATTATTTTGTTATTATTATTCTAGAAATTATTGAGCTGTGATCTATTTTAAAGTACTAAAAATAACAAATCCAAGAATATAGGAAAAAAAACGAGTTTTTACATAGAACATGATTTTAATAAGGAAATGATTATAAATAGGTAATATGTGCTAATAATTAAATAATAAATGATATTATAAATAAAATTATTGTTTTATAATATAGTTAACATGAAAATATATTTATTATAAATAATGATTGAACATTTTTGAAGGATTTCTAGACTTACGGTAAGGTAATTGTAGTCTCTTGTATTTTTGGGAGACATATGAAAATTCACATGGAATATATTTATTATGGTGAATTACACAATAAATAGCATGTTATATCTTTAATATCATTGTTTTCATTATATTTAATGTTTAATTTTATATTATTCAATATTGGTGTTTACGATTCGAAATACTTCTTAAGCTGTAATGGAATTTTGTAAAAATTTCCAATATTTGAGACATGTTATGTTATGAACCTCAATTACATTATGAGATTTATATAAATCCCCTATAAAATTTAATGTAATGAATTTATTTATCCTTTGGATATTTCATGTATTATTTAATTATTTTCCTTCATTGTTCTAATGTATCAATGTTTCTGATGTGGTAAAGATTTCATGTTACGAACTCATCATTTATTAGAATGTTTATGATTATTTATCTGATTATAAAATATCATGATACATATATAAAAAACTCGTTAAATTTATTCTATAATTGTAATTTGGGATATTGATAGTACTAATTTTCCTCTCATTAGAATATAAAAAAAAGATAGAAAATGATTTTAAGAAAATATGACATTATTTATCTCTTTGGTTAGAAATTCACTTTCATCAAAAAAATACTTTAATTTTTTTTCCAATTTTATTTGTATTATCAAATGTTTTTATAAGAAATTTTTACCCATGTTTTACTTTTTACAAACATTTTTCAAAATGAATCTTCATGTCATTTTCCAAATAATTCCCATTTTAATTTTACCAAAAATATAAGAGGAATATTTTTTTTAACATGTACGACATGAATGAAATTTATTGTCTTCAAGACCATAATTTTATTTCCATATTTCCTTTTGTTTTTTTTGAGGGTATTTTCAATAAAATATATTTTAATAATGTTTTATGATTCAAAAAGTACATTTAAATATTGGAAAGGATATTTTCCTGAAAAATTATATAAATATTCTTTAAAAAATTACATAACATATTTTGATGTGAATTTAAACAGAAATTGATTTCAGAAATATTTTATAATGTTATGTTAATAATAATGATTTAAAACAAATTTTTCCAAGAAATGTTTCTAGTGATTTGCAATCAAACTTATTCTATATCTAGGATTCCAACCGTTGATTTTACTAATGATTTACTATGGATATAATCATAAGATATAATTCATATTATTTATCTGATTATTTTAGTATGAAAATCGGTTAATGAATACTATTTCAGTTCCACAGGATATACCATTATAAAATTATTTTGAAATTGGATTCTCTTTCCATGGGTTATGCTCGTCTGAAATGATGAAATTATTATGATACTGGTCTCTTTTCTTTAGGCCATGATATGATGAATGTTAATGAAAACCATTTAATTTCATGGGGTATTATATGATGAATATCTTGTAACCTTAGAGAATTCATATACATGTATTTCATTATAAGATTAGTGGGACCTATATCACCCACTATATCATTGGGTAAATATTTATATGTCATGATATATACATGACTATAATGTAGAGTGATCCTAGTTCAATAAGGTACGTTGTCCACTATGATGGTCTTACGAGTGAACCTTGACTACTATGATGATTTTGAGAGTGATACCATTATACTTTTATAGACATTCTAATGATCTGTGGCTAATATGGAAATGATTTTTATGCTTATGTGTATGCTGGAAATCCATGTACTATTCCATTATTATTCTCTAATTGGGCATTTTATTTTATTATCTTTCTATTAATGTATTTTGAAATTCCAATAATTCTTCCATGACTCACGATTATGATCTTAAAAATGTAGTTTATGGTTTTTAAATGTTATGATCATATTCGTATACCCCTATGTTCATATTATGCTTACATGTCACCCATATTTTCCCTTATTATGATTTTATGCTCACTAATTTCTAGGTTGAAATTCCACATTTAATAATGAAATGTATTATGTATGATATTTATAAGAATGTTGAAATTTATTAATAATATATTTGGATATTTTGTAGTTTAACTATGAACCACTTTTTTGTTTTTGTATATTCTAGGAAATATATATCTAAAATCCTCGAGAATGTATTTTAATCAAGTAATAAATGTTTTGAAAAAATGATTTAATATATATTTATTATATACGAAGATTATTATAGGTGGAATAAAATAAAATATTCAATTAAAATTTGTAAAATATGTTTAGAAAACATTAGTGGGATCTGTTGGAGAATTTGTATGGATATGTCAGGGGATGTTACTAAGGATAAGTCAACGGATCAGTCAATGTATTAGGAATTAGCCTCGAATTTTAATAATGAATATAAAAATTGGATTCTATGAAAATAAATCCCATTATGAAAACAAAATGTTGATGTGTCTCTCGAGTATATGAACATAGGTGTAATAACTCTAAAAATAGAGTATTTAGCGGGACTCAATCAACACATGGTACATAACGATAGGCCTATATGCAAACTTGATTTGACATTATAAAGGGATATGCCTTGGAAATTCAGAATAGCTTTACGAACCATCATGAAGTACTTAAATAGATTTTGACTATAAATTAACTAGGATAAACCTATTGTGTCACAGATTAAAAATATATTTTCATGATTTAGCTCTAAATAATTAATTTTTGATGATTAAGTTTTTCACAATAATAATTGTTTTTATATAAAATGAATTTTTGTTTTAGTCAATGCAAAGAACCCAAAAGAACCATGTAAACAATGAGTAATATGAACAATGTATTTACTGTCATGTAGATTATCAAAAGGTTATAGGAGTTGGAATAAAAAATCTCATTACTCTGTTCATAATACATAATCTTCAAATGAATATTGTTTTACATCCAAATGAGAAATCTAAAGATCAACATTCCATTGAATGCTTCAGGAGGAAACATCTATATTCGTTAAGTGGGACTATTGATCCACTACATACTAATAAATAGATTGGTACCATAAATAATATATTTTCTATTATCTAGTGTTGAAAACATTAAAAAATTATTTTTTCTATCTTCCATTAGGAAGGTGAAACAGATCAATAGTGGAGTCATACCATGAATAATAGGAAACATGATGAAATTGACTCGATGGATACAGATGACTTCCAGATAATATTATTAAAAAATTAATTTCCTTATAATCCACATAAGAATATCCAAAATTTGTTCCTTGAGATAAATTAAAAGGATAATGAATATATCACTACCTATGTGAAATTTTTTAATGGACATGGGACGTATAATTTAGGTATTATCATCCACCATGAAAGTAAAGTTGATCGATTTTGTAGTGTCATAAAACAATGTATCTAATGTGATTTATGAATATGATACTTCAGTAGGTATGATGATATTTTTCATTTAATTATCAAGGAAGAATTAAAGACTATATTTACATTTAAATTTAATAGTTTTTTTGAAAAATGATAATCCAAATTCAAAGTAAAATCTTGGTACTCTGGAAAGAATAAGATGAGATTATTCTTATAATCAATGTGTGGGATGAAATATGGATTATTTTTTTTTAATTGGACTAATAATTTTTTTATTTGTGTAAGGGAGGGTAATTTAGAAAATTATTACTAACATGGTGGGAAAAAAATTTCTAATGACAATAACAAATAGAAACCTACAGAGAATGATTCACCCACACTGTAGTCTTTCAAATGAAATAAGTATGGGAACTATGCTAACAAGTGGGAATATGTAATGGTAAGTGATGATGTTCAATGATAGTGACCACTTAATTCTAGTGACCATAGTAAATATCATGTGATCACTATTTTTGATGAGAGGGTTGATAAATACACGGTGAAAGGTACAACTATCATCAACTCAAGAACTATTAATGCCTTATTTGACATGGAATATACCAATTCTTTTACAATTATGAAATTTTTGAGGTGTCATGATTTTACCCCAAAAATTAGATTTATAATTATCACTAAATACCACTAATGGTATCATAATGATATCTCCAGCATATGATTCCTCTTGGGATGATGTTACTATGAATGTGAATCATGATGATCTTGTCATTCTTCCCTTGGTTGAATCTGATGTCACCATACACATGTATTGAATTTTTCAAAATAAATCCCACATTAATTTTCAGGGGAAGTATCTTTTCATTTTAAAAAAACCCATTATTATATATTAATGTGATGATAAGCATGAGCTTTAGATTAAAATCATATCAATTTTTTGGGACTTGGTTCACATTTGTAATGGGTGTTTTCTCATATGTTTTAATAAAAACACGACATATATGGTATTCCTATTGTGTGTGAATTTAAAATTTCAATATAAAATAGTTTCATAATAATTTATGGAATCTTGAAATTTAGTATTCAATGAAACTCTTACGTTGTGCCACACCAATTTCATAGAATATCTATAGAATGGCCCCGATTGAGATTCATGAATTGAGGAAGCTACTCTAGGATAATCTTGATATGGTATTTATTAATTAATGATTGTCATTGTAGAGTTCATATTTAATTGATTTAAAAAATATATGATGAATCAATGTGAATTTGTATTGATTATCACAAGCATAATATGATCACATTCAAGAACAAGTATCTTATCATTATATTTATTAATTTCATGATTTGTATTTTTCTAGGTGTAGTGAAAACATGCAAATGGTATTTCCCACCTTTTCGGTTGTCCCTAATTGATGATAAATCCAAGGTCTATATGACATATAATCTCTTTGATCAATTTAATGGAATCAATGATTGACAAAATTAATCTTCCCAAAACTAGAGATAAGAAAAAAATACATACTTTATTTATGTAATTTAATTTGATAAATAATTTCCTCTAAGTAATTCAATCATTTTGGATAAATTTGTCCACTTATGTGTGGTGAAATATGTTTTCGTTTTAGAATACATGTATATATTTTCTCTATCTGTGATCCACAATTGTTATAGGAATCTACATACATCACCGTTAGAGTCTCCTAGTTCTCTCATGGAGGATCTGTAAGCATGCATCATCCACCTTGATCACCACAAGAAGCACATCCAAAGCATTCCACTGGATGTAGTGGCCGAGGATTACTCTCCATTGTTGGGATATTTCATATATAAGGGAGACATTTATGATTCATATGATCCTCTCTGATATTTTGTGCATAACTGAATAGGAGAACGAGAAAAATGAAAAAACTGGGTATTTATATCGACAGGGTTAAAATAAAATAATTTCACAAGATCCATTTTTTATTTAGATGATAAAAAAATACCCCATGCCAAATAATAATAGTAATATTATTATTTATCGACATGCACATAACAAGAAAATTATAATTGAATTTTGTTTAATTAAATAATATTCAATATAATTTTTTCTCAATGGACCATTAAACTCAGTCCTATATTCCTCTATAATAATTATCAAGCATTTAATAATGTAAATCTATATATAAAATAAATATCACTGAATTATTCCCTAATAAATAAATAAAAATATTATTCACTAAATAGAAAATAAATTTTTATTAAATATTCTAATCATATTATATTCCCTCGAATAAATACTGATAGAATAATTGTGATCAAACATAGATGAATTATTATTAAATAATGTACGAGAATAATATTTATTCAACATGTTAAAAATTATATTATTTAATTGAGATTCTCAGATACACTTAGTGTGTCACCATCTATTCTTCTTTATCAATGGAATTGGGTTAATCTACCCAATGATCAAGGATAACATCTAGAAACATGCCATGTAACCTATATAGGAAAATGTTAATTTGGGAATGACATGACACCACATATTGATTCTTACCATGTAATATAATTCCATTATCAAACTATTTATAATTGATCTGGTTGTATAATTGTTCCGTCAACATATGTTCTTGATATCTAGTTAAATGAATTTTTGGAAATATAACATGCCTATATATCACCAAGTCTATGTATTTATTTATGATATATCATTTCCATCAATGGTCCTGAGATATTATATTCTATTGATGAACAGAAGGGGTAAATTATTTATTGATTTATTCATTAGTGAAACATTACTCATGACACACCAAACATATCCTATCTCACCGAAAACATATACTCTCAATGTTATCATCAATACATAAAATTTTGTGAATCAAAATATACATTAATAATAATCATAGATTCCATGGACCAATACACACATATGTAGATAGTAACATCCAATGACACGTAGAAATGTGTTTATCTATCTGGCTGGTAATTTTTTATAATATAATACATGATATTAAAAAGGTTCTATGTAATGAGATGGTGACACAAATTCCAATGACATTACTCACCTAACAGCATGTAGCATTTGTGTCCATAAAATTACATCATTTGACTATATAAGATATATTCAATAATATTTTCATATCACTATTGTGTTCTCATAATAGTGGGGAACTACTATGACCATTTTCTACAACAACTACTAATGCAAGATTATATGATATTATATAACATTGAAGAACAATAACGATTTAATAAAGAGTTATTTATTTTATAAATCTATTGATTACAAGTTTAATGTATTGTAAATAATATTTTGGTTCTAGGGAAACAACTTGAATAGACTCTAACATACACTAGATCCATATGCTTATAACATTATATTTCTCTTATTCTCACATTATACTCAAGTTTCTTCTCAGTCAGGCCTTTAGTCCTGGGATCCCCCATGTTAACTCATATGGGTACTCTTCTCAATGAATCTTTACCCATCCGTTATAAAAATCTCATGAGGTGATACATACATACTATATTATTTGTCTCTGGGTGTGAGCTTGGTAATTTTATAAGAGATACAACTATTTTATTATAACAATAAAATGTTGTGGGGTATTTACTATTACGTACCACATCTACCTCATGGACAAAATAATGATTTCAAAATTCTTCCTTCGTTACATCAGAAGCTGTTATATACTCAGATTCTTCTATATAATGAGTGAAAATTGTCTTCTATTAACAGTTTTAGCTCACATATTATCCATTGAGATAGTGTTAATATCCTAATTGGGATGCCATATCATTTTTATCAGTCTAAAAACTAGCATCATTATAACCCCAAGTGATCACCTCATCATCTTCTCCATTCACCAAGAACATATCATGTGTTCTTCTCAGATACATAGGGATAGAATTAACAGCAGTCCAATGTGGTTATCATGGGTCTTCTTGATATCATCTAACCATGCATAGTGCATAGGAAACATAGAGACAATTATATAACCGGTTATTAATGATTGATCATTTCAATAAAGTATTTTGGGATCTTAAAATTCTTTTTTTCTCTTATTGTGTATGGGGACCCATTTTCCTAGAATTATGTAAACCATTTGAAAATGGATCCAATACCCTATTGGATTGTTCCATACTAAATGAATTTTGTATCTGGTCAATATATGTACTTTGACTTATTTCAAGAAGCCTATCAGATCTATAACGAATGATCTTGATCCCTACAATATAGGCTTCTTCATCTATGTCATTCACAGAGAATCACTTGTTAAACCAGTCCTTAACATATTATAAAACTGGTATATCACTTTCAATAAGTTATATACCATCGACATATAATAATATGATAATGATCTCATTCCCATTAAAACTATTATAAACACATGGAACGAATTAATTCACAATGAAAACAAATTATTTTTGGGATTCATCGAATATAAAATTCAATGATCTTAATTCTTGCATCATCCCATTAATAGATCTCTAAAATGTGAAAATATTTTTTTCATCTCCTGTAGTTTAATTCCATTCTAGTTGTGACATATGGAAATCTTTTTGAAGGTTCCTATTATGGAATTTTTTTGATATCAATCATCAAAATCTCAAAGGCATGGTGAGATTATATATCATCTACAATCCTGCTGTATTTAATCAAGGAAAACAGAGGAAATGTTTTATCATAGTCACTTACAATATGTTTTTTAAAACCTTTATCTCATAACCCTAATTTATAGGTACATACATTACCCTATATTCCTAGTTTCCTCTAAAATAACCATTTGAAACCAATTGAAATTACATAAAATAAGGAATATACTAGAACCCATAGATGGTTATTATTCATAGAATCCATCAAATAATTCATTTATTCTTTCCATCTTTATTATTTTGTGATCTTTGAATTCACCTTATTAGAGATAGGTTCATCATTGTCATCCAATATTGATTCTACAACATTACAGAGTAGAATTCCTTATATCGTTGCTTCTCCTATCTATCTTATGCTCATACATAGTACATGTGTTTTAGGAATAACTTATTCAAAAAGGAATTGTGGGAGCTATTCATATACCAACACTAGTCTAATTTGAGAATCAACCTCATAGAATTATATCTTGATCCCACTATCCTTTTTTAGTATTTTATCCCTTTAAAAAGAATATTTTTTTGTGACATTCACATTCTTTTATATATTTTAATAGGTTGTATCATTTTGTTTCGAAGGGATATGCAATAAATTGTCAACTTGGTACATCGGTTTCAATGTTTTTTTCCTAAGATGGCCTTAACAAATGCCTCAGAACCCCATAAAAATGTATACAATAAAATGGGGTTCCTACTACTACATAACATAATGGGAATTCAATTTTCAACACTATTTGGTGTTCAGTTTAATGTGTATTAAGTTTTTTTAAATATATGTACCCCAAAGCATTATGGAAGATCCTCATGACACATCAGCGACTGTACCATGTCTAACAAGGTATGATTCCTCCTTTTAAAAACACTATTCCACAATGGTGTATAAGGTCGAGTGAGTTGAGATAGAATCCACAACACCCATAGATATTCAATGAGTTCTTTGTTAAGACAGTCACCACCTTGATTTTGTGGAATCTTCTTTGTCTTCAAATGAATCTTATTATCTAATTCATTATTGAATTCCTTAAATTTTTCTAAGCACACATACTTATACCTCATTTTGTAGAAAAATCCAAACCTACTAAAGTCATATGTTAAAGTTATGATGTATGAAAATCCACTTATACCACCTTAAAGAAATGTTTGACACACATCAGTGTGTATTAATACTAGAAGCATTATAGACCATTCACCCTTTCCACCAAAATTTTGATTTAGTTAATTTTCCATATAAACTAGTGTGACATTTTTTATGTGGTTTTAGCTAAGAATAGTCTAAATAACCTTATTGAATGATCTTTTCCAAATGATTATAGTTAAATGAATGAGGTGGTGATGCAAGAACTGTGTGTTATATGAGTCATGTGAACTATATTTTATATTGATTTAAAGCACTTTTTTAAATTATTTAACATATAATGAATCTTATTTTAATGTTTTATGAAACAACATATTTTTTTCCTATAAAAGAACCAAATATTATTATAAAATTACAAAAAAAGACTTATATATCTAAATAGGACACAATGATTATGTTCTTGGTAAATATAGATACATAATTAAAATAAATTAGAAAAAAATAATTCATATTGGTAATTAAATGTGGTAGTCACAAATTTCCTGAGCTTCGAGTCTCACATCGTTGGTAGCATGCAGATTCTCCATAGCTCTATCAATTTTATCTAATCTACTAGTTCATGAAATTGGATAAAGATGTGAGCACCACAAGATGTATCTAATACAAAATGTGTATAAATATAATGATTTTACTTTATAACAATCAAATATTTAGCTTCTCCTTACTAAATTTTGGAGATCAACTTAAAATGGAATAGACTTCCACATGTAAAACATACTGCATCCTTTTCCTTTCCCTACCTTTGGATCATATTATTAATGTATAGACATACTCTAGTGCATTAGTCTACTGATAATTCCTGGACCCCTTTTCTTTGTTCTTCCTTTTCTTGTTCACCAAAAGTTTCCCGGGTTTATCTGACCCATGTCCTTATCCACGTAGAGAATCATGGTCATATGTTCGACAAAAATCTTCTCACTATTACTCATATTGTAATTAACCATAAATCGAGAGATCATTTTTGGGAAGTGATTAATGTATGATATATGTACGCAGTTCATCAATGAATGTAATCCCAATTTTGTCTAGGTGTCCAATATAGACAATAATCATGATAACATGAGGCCCGGATTAAGTACACTCTCCATGTACAGTTGTTAATAATGAATTTGAGATCTAATATCTCTCATGTCTTTCCTACTGTTTATATAGATCACAAATGTGAGACATTATGTTATAGGCATTCATGTCATTATGATTCTTTAAAATCATATTTGAAATAGATGTTATCAAAAATAATTGAACATCTAAAAAATCATTCATATGATTCACATATAGAGATATAATTTCATCACATTCCTCATTACCTTGTGAAATTGGTAAATGTACTTTTAGAACATAAAATTTTTATTCAAGGTAAAGGATGACACGTATGCACAATGGCCACTTGTGAAAATTAGTTCAAGTGAGAAGGTTATCCTTCTTGTGTAAGGATCATAATGATATATTTTATGAATTTTTTTTGTTTCTACAAAATAAAATGTGAATAATTTTATAACTATCTCTAATAAATTTAGAAAAATAAATAATGAATTTATTTATTAGTCTCCCACTATTTTATCAAAAACTATTATCCCTGAAAAATGGTTTCAAAATATCCTATGGAATGGAAATTAAAGTGGAAAGGATCTATATTCCCCTTCTCATTATGACAACATTGGTAGTTAAGAAACTCAAATTGTTTTAGGTAGGAATTTCAAAATTCTAACTCAATTAACTCATAGTTTCTTGTTCCACATTATGGATTACCCAATACCGAAATAATTACATTAGACTTAATCAACTATTTCCAATTAATAAACCAATGTATTGATTTGGTATTTCTACCCTTGATGTGAAACACATTTTGTCAACAAAAAATCACATGTTAGAATTCCTCAATAATTGAAATCACCCCATCATTGGCTGGTCAATCACTTTGAAATATCAATTGATTCTAACTGTTGTCATTGAAGGCATTACCTAATTAATATTTTATTGATGTATTTGATCATTTTTGGAATAGATCTAGTTAATATATTTATCAAATTCTTGTTAATATAAAGTGGGATTACACAAGTGATTATCCTTGTATTTGATAATATTTATTCATAAGAATGATTAATTTAGTTACATATTTGATTCTTGATAGTTATTTCATTATGTTATCATGACAATACATATATAATGAAATAACCATGCAACTGATAGGAGTAAAATTATGAATTGTTGTGTCAATGATCTCATACTAGTGGTTAGTTCATCTAGATATTGATAAACTAACAATTGAATTAGGGGAAAAAGATCCTCGAACCAATTATGGTCAGTGTTTCATTTTTACACATGTCTCAATATTTTCTCCATGGTTTGGATTCATCTCAACTCAAAAAATGATCTTCCTCTTATATCTTGGGGGTTTCTTCCTTCAAATATTCCATTTACATAAAATCATGTGAGGAGAAAATGGGTTTTGCATAAAAGGAACCATGGTAACACTTGCATTATATAATAACTAGGAGAGAAGGCACACATGGAAAAAATTTAATTTCACAATCAATTAATAGAATCCAATTGCATAGAATTTTTTTTCTAACTAATGGCCATCCACATGCATGAAACCTACTATGTATTTAAGAAAACTAGCATTTAGTTATTAATCATTTTTATTTATGATAAATCAGACATGAATATATTAATTATTTTCATTAATTAATCAAAATTTTACATTAATTTTTTTGAATTTATTTTAGATTATCATCAATTATAATATGGAATTAATTAAGTAAATACATTTAAATGTAACAATGTAGATAACATTTAATATGGATGTTAGATGGTAAATACTTGTCTGATTCTACCCAACATGTATTATACATGTATACAATTTTACAGTTGTGACATATAGAATACCAAACATATCACGTACTTTCAAAAAATGTACTTAATAGATGATTACACGAATTACATGATTTTTCGGTCACGTGTTATGCTTCAACGCACATAGAGCAATAACTAGTAATATAGGTCATATAATATATATATATATATATATATATCTAATCATTATAAAAATATGTATTAGAAATTTATTTATTTATGCTTATTAAAACCCATCACATGAAATTTCCAATCAATACGACAAAATGTAGGTACATGTTAGAAAGATTAAGTAGTAATGTTAATAAATTTTACATCTTCATAATTTGGTAAAAGTAAAATGCATGTAGATACAACATGCACGACATGTAAAAATTCACTATGTATCCATGGTACACTCAATGGGACTCGACATGTAAAACACAACTCGTTTAATTTAGACTTCACGGCATGTACAATGGGCCACATGTTGTGTTGACACTGTGTTACCTGATCACCAGTTAGCTACGCATTGTATTGAATACATGGCCATTTTTGACTCAATGGGACAACACTCTATATATGTGGGTACATTTCATGTACTATAACTGACCATGTTCATGTCATTCCTGGTCAACATGAGGGCTACAAATTAAGTACATTATGTGTCATCAATGCACACAATTTGAGTAGTTGTTGAATTAACTCTTAGTGAATTGACCATGATTACATGATGTGTAATTCAGATTACACAGCACAAAATTCTATAGTATATGTAAATAATCCTTAGAACCTCCATATGAGATCCTCAATTTTATTATAATAATAAAATAAAATGTATTGACTATATTAATGAAAAACAAAGGTTGTTGAAATAGATCACTCAACATAGAATTAACGAATGTTTAATCATGAATAGAAAAACTAAAATAAAAATGTGTAATAATCCAAATATCATAAGTAATTGTAAAAAATTATGTAACCTCCCTCTAATAGCACATGCATGTTTTGGTTGTAGTGGAAGCATGAATTGGGTGGTGCCCAGCTCTGATTTTTTCCTATAGAAGATGAAAAATCAAATATCAATAAGATGTTTAATCAATACGATCAATGGAATTGAATGTAGGATAAAAAAATTAATCACGACAGAACTTCATAGATAAATGAGATCACCACATACTATTAATAATTTATTTAATTATATAAACAATATCATTTGTGGAATTTTTTTATTCATGAATCTCGTGACTTAGCTGTGGTGCACAATCATTGCATTGTAAAAACCAAGAGTGTATTTTCTCCAGCGGTCATCCACATGTGTTATAGGAATCATCATACATCACTGAAGGAGTCTTCAGGTACTAGAATGGAAGATCCTTTCAATTAAATTATCCTCCTTGATCGCATCAATAACCGCTTCCAATGAGTTATCATCCATCCGGTGGTGGATGATTGCTCACTGTTCATGGGAGAATTCCTGGAGAAGTTAGATATTTAGGCTTGGGAGTGTCATCCATGATTCGTTGTGAACAACAACAAAAACTAATGTGAAAAAAACATAATTGGTTATTTAATCAAATAATATTCAATATTATTATTTCCTAACAAAACATTAAAATCAGTATTCCATTCATCCTTAATATTTATCATTATTGAATAATGTTTGTTTATTTATTAAATAAACATCACTTAATTTTTCAGCAATAAATAAATAAAGATTTTATTCACTAAATACAAAAAAATATTTATTAAATATTATAATCACAATATTTTTTATCAAATAAATTCTTAATGAATAAATTTTATCAATAACACAAAAATATTTATTAATCCATGTACTAGAATAATATTTATTCGACCTATTAATGAAATATTACTCATGACATAACCAATGTATCCTACCACACTGAAAACATTTTTCATCATGATTTTCATCAATACATGAAAGTATGTGACTCATAATAACAATTAAAAAGATATTAATATCTATGTACCAATCACACGTCGTAAAATATGAACATACAATGACACAAATAAATGTAAACATCCAACAATCAGGTCACATTATAATAAAAACATACTCAATATTACCAAGGGTGTACACCATAAGAATGAGTCTCAATATACTATATGTCTCCACCCCTGATAGCCTATATAATTTTGTTTCCCATAAATGATATCATACGGATATATAAATTGTATTCAAGAATAGTGTAATGGAACCTCGAAGTTATAATGGTAGTAGAGAACTACTCTGGCCATTAAGAGTGATAGCTACTCTTTGGACATTTTCATCTACAATTTTTCGCTGAACAATAATAATGATGTATCAAGGAGATAATTATTATTCCAAACCATTAATACTTGTTTATCATACAATATACAAGAAGTTGGTTATGTGGAACCAACTCCAACATGATAAAATGCACGAATCTAGAAAATTTTCTATGATTTGACTCTACTCATGCTATCATCATGTAAGGGACATAAAGGAGTATATACACAAGGAGACCATCTATAGAAGGTATAGAAACTATTAATATATATCTTTTCCATTAATTCATATTAATTCAACCAATATAGTTTTGGATTTAATGAATATAGACTATTAATAATAACTTAATTAGTTCATTGATGTATTTATATATAATATTTTGACATATTTAATGATAAAGGAATTACATGAATATCAATTACTAATGGTAGAAATGACTCAATGGAAGAAGAAGGTTTGGAAAAAATTTATTAGCTGTAAATTTTAGAAATTAATGTTTTCATTTTAGGGGTATATAATCTAATTCGATATATATCAGTAGATACATCATTACTGGAGGCTATTGATTGTTGTCCTAAATATACCATAGTGACTAAGAATCATAGTTTTTAGGGATTATTTTGATAATATTTATTTTTTTAGATTATTTATCATGACTGTATAATCCACTCACTAGAAAATTGGGAAGGGAGCCAAGTTCCTCTAGACAGATGAATGTGTGTAAAATTTCATGGAACTAAGGATAAAATTAGTAGTCCACATTAACATACATTACCCTATAGTAGGGAATGGTGTGTAATATTTAATGATTGGTGATATAAGGTATTGGGATATATTCTCATGCAGAACATTAATAGGAAATTCCTTGAGAAAATAGAATTTTTTGGAGAAAATTTACAAAACTCATGATTTGAAGTAAGTTGTGGTATTTTTTGAATTAGAGATATGGAAGAACTATCATTATGTAGAAAAATTTTAGATATATAGTGATCATTAATGTTTTAAATATATATTCACCTTGATGTTCTGGAATAAATTTCATAGAATATGTTTAGATATAATTAAATATTATGACTCATCAATACATTGTTGCCCTAGGAATGTGAACAAGGTGGATGTTGCTTTGGATAAAAATAATCATGTAATATTATCCAATGAGGGGATGGAGAATGATACCATATTACTGGATTTGTAGTAGGTTGAATCTTGAAGTACGAAATATAGGTGAGAAATATTATCTTATAAAATTGAATTTTAATCCGTCTATATAGGTGAAGATTCAAGAGGCATTCGAAGAATTTGTAGGGCTATAATATAAGGCTAGAAAAGTTCAAGATTCTAACCATGAAATTAATGGAATTATAAGTTATAATAACTATTTATTTTATCCTTGCATTTAATATTGGAGTAATTTGTTAGAGGAACACCATTTTTCTCCATTATCTATTCTTCCTCAATGTATGTGGATATATATATGTTTGAATGAGTACTTCGAGTGGGATGGCATGAAGAGTGATATCATAGAGACTGTGTCTCAATTCTTATTATGTAAGAATGTTTTGAACTAGTGGAATAATTCATATGGAATGTAATATCCATTACTATTAACAGAATGGAAGTTAGAAAATCCCAACATAGATTTTGACGTTGGAAACCCCAAAATGTCTAACAGATATAGTATTATAGGGGTTTTAGTTAACATTTTTTGAAATTAATAAAACTACATAGATATCAAAGAATACTAGTTTAGGTATTAGCCTTTTAAGATGTATATTATGGATGAGAAAAGGTTTAATGGTGTAATATATTCCATTTTTTGTTAACTGGGATTAGAAGATTACCTCAATGTTTTGGAGAAGTCTTTAGAAATTTGTTGATATGGAGTTGAGTTTAAAAATTTGGATCATCTTCCATCAAATAGATAGTCTGAGGTAATATTTAAAAAACTATATGATTTTTAGAGATTATAATCATTGGTTTTCAAGGTTGATAGCAATCAAGACATTCACCAAGTTGAATTTTCATACAATAATATCTTTCACTCGATCATTCAGATTTCTCCTTTTGAATGAATCTATGTAAAAAAAGTGTAGAGATACAACATCCTGTAATAAATTCTATTAATGAATTTTATAGGGAAATATGATAGCTAATTAAATGGTAGAGAATGTTATATCTATTCAGTATCAAATAATTGAATCTCGGAGTTAGAATAAAAACTTTTCTTACATTTTTTTGCGTGTTAAATAATTAGTAGTTTTTGAAAAGGTGTTTCTATAAATTTATCTATAATACATGGTTTTTAGATTTGAGAAGAAAGGGAAACAAATCCATAAGTATATTAGTCCATTTTAAATTCTTAATAATATCGTGATGGTATAATTTTCGATTTCAGCTTAAAAATACCTATACCTAGTCAATGATGTGTTTCATGTTTCTCTTATAAGTAAGACCATTCTTAACCCTTTCACAAGTACTAATATAAAACATCATACTGTTAGAGATTAATATTTATTATATTTGACGATATAAGGTTATTATGGACTATCTAAATAATTTTATATAAATCAAGAAAACTCACCTGGTTAAAATTTTGTCGACCAACCACCAGTATGAGGGAGCGGCAAGCGAACCTGATGATGTATGAAGGAATAATTCTCTTGTTTTTTGGGGTCAAAGGGATGAATATCATGAGAAAAATATTTTTATGGGTTGTAGAATGTGACAAAAAAATGTTTTTTAATGAAAATATATTTAATATTTAGAATCATTCAAATTGTATAAAACACTGATTTTTGGTTGCAAGACACCCAAAACATAGTTTCTCATGCATTACATGTTACAATGACTATAAATAAATGTGTCTTATTTTTAAATAATTATTATTTAATATGATATTTATCACCTAGAAATTTAAATGATGATTATGAATAATATTAACTAAATTATGAAAAAATATGGTTTACACATATATATTGAATGAATTATTTATTGATCAGTTAAATAAAAATGAAAATCAATACTATATGAAAATAAAGGAAATATATTTCTAAAAAATTATTTTTATGAAAAAAAATATGTTTTACCTAAATAAATTAAAAAAACTCATTACAAGAACCAATTTAAATAAATTTATATCATATATATATTTAACAAATTGACATTAATCTTATATGGTTTCTAGACAAGAACTAAATAGAAATACAATTTTATGCTTTGAAACTAAATTTAAAAAAACATGTTTCCCCCTATTGTAATACATAATCTTGAAATAATAATTGAAAATTTTATAAAATTTAGTTTTGAAGAAAAAATTTATTTTTAAATTCATCATATCAAAAATACCATAAGGTGAGTTTTTGGTATTTTTCTAAAATAATTAATACTTATATGAATAGTGAAAAATAATAAATTTTAAAATAGTTACATTATATATCTATTAATATAACATGGGACATTTTAATCAATTTTTTTATTAAAATTGTAGAACACGTTTTCTTTGAAACTAATATTTCTCATCATGTTAAATATATTAATTCAAAATCAAAATTTACCTCTTATATGTATTGAATTTTAAAAAATGGATGATATATTTTTAATAATAATTTTTCATATTATATAATATTTTCAAATTTATTTTTTTTGAAAATAAATCACAATGATAGAAAAAATTAATTACAACTATTAGGGTAAAAATGGGTTTACTAGGGGTTAAACTAAAAAGATATGTGTTAAAATTATATAAATAATTATATTAAACCAATTTTAATTCCATATAAAAATATATCATGTCTAAGGATTTATAATTATCCAATCATCATCCATTTTTAATGATAAATATCTGGGATACCTTTTTCGATTCCCATAATTACAAGTGTGTTATCGCCTCACTAATAAAAGGACACCCATTATCCTCTCTTCATAACAAATTAGAACTACATTGTATCATCAAATAACTTCTGAAATACCTTCCCAAATTAAATCATCATATCATATAATACATTGTTTTTCCTAAAACACAACTATGGATGGATTTTTGGGAACAACTAAGGAGGATATCAATCAAAGAGGTAACATTCTTCATTGAGAATTTTTATTTTATTTCTTCTTACACCTCCTTAAATTATTGTTAAAATAATATTATATGATTTACTATATTTATTCCATTTAATTTTATATTATTTTAATGTAATTACCTATATTTATCTTCACTTTCATGAATTAGTTTTCAAAATCATAATTCGGATGTACGACAGACTACCACTTCGTGAACCAAAGTCATTCATTTATCCATTACCACCTCTAAAGGATGGGTATTATGATTGATATATATATATATATATATGATATTAATAATATAATTATAACTATGGATTAATTATATAATATATTTATATTTATATTTAATTTACATTCCATGGGGGGATACCATAATGTTGTTTACGTGTACGAAGGAAAACCGGCCCGCGAAGCGATATGATCTGTTTTCATTACTGCTTTATATAAGAAAAAAATAAGGATAAAATTATTAAATATATATGATATAATAGAAAAAAATTTATATTAATGAAATATTTATAAATATAAAAATATTATATATAATTTTATTCCATACATTTCAGTCACTCAATGATGATAACGTCATTCGTGTACGTGTGGACTACCGCCTTCACAAAGGGATGTGACTCTGTTTTGATATACATGCCACATGGGTGATAAGTATTAGTATATATAATTAAATATTATTATTTTTAAATTTTATTTTCCATAAATGAAGATAAAATAATACTTAACTCTTTTCTATAGTGATCATTAAAAAATGGAAACATTACTTATGCTTGTCTTACCATCTATATGATTCAAACGTACTAAATTTATAAAAACCACAGATCATGAATGGTATTAAAATTATAAATGAAGTATAAGTATGACAATTATTTAATTATTATTATTATGGATTCTATGGAAACTTGATAAAATTCATAGTACCAAAAATAAAAAGTCAAAACATATATGAAAAATAAAAGAGGTTAATTCCTCAATAATTATTTTAACAAGGAACTGTAAATAAAAATTTTAAAAATGATATTAAGTAATTAATATATTTAATCACATATTTATATAAGCATATTTATTTGATTTATATAAAATTAACATATTTATATTATATATGTTATTCTACTAGTAATTTTGGAATTTGAGACATTATGTTAAATATTTCTAATCTATCTTTTATTTATGAGATACATATGAAAATTCACATATAGTTTCATTAATGTGGTGTATATACTACCAAATAGACATATTTTATCATTAATCACATTATTTTCAGGATATTTATTATTTTATTTTCTGGTATTCTTCATTGGGGCTTACGATTCAATGGATTAGATAAGATGTATGTAATTTTTGTCGCATTATGCATTCTTTGAGTCATATTTTATGTTATGTAGATATCATCATTTATAAGTTATATATATTCCCTCTTAATCGGTAATATCATTTATTTATTTATCATCTTGATATTTTCTGTTTAAAATAGATATTTACCTTTAAGGTTCTTACATTTCAATGTTTCCAAAGTGTTAATGATTTTATGTTACAATCTCACCATTTATCAAAATTATTTATGATTATGTTTCTAATTATACAATATTATGATAAATATCTCAATAATCTCATAAATTTTATAATCCATTATTTATTAATATATGATATTAATAGAAATATTTTTCAAATCTTTGGTAATAAAAGAGTTGATAAATTATTTCTAGAAAATTTACCATTATTTATTTTTTTCAGTAGCAAATATATTTTCTTCAAAAACCATATTTTCTAACTATGTTTTCCCAAATGATTAGAAAAAATAAAATGAATTTAAAAATATATTTTTAACCTTTTTTTATTTTTAAAATATTTTTTTGAATGAAATTTTAATTTATTTTTTGCAAAAAAAACTATTTTATACCTTTTATCGAAATTGTGAAATGAATATTTAGATTAATGTGTATGACATGATAGAATGATCGCATCGTAATTCCCATTATTTATATTGAATAATACATTGTAATAATTAATTAATATTTTTAAATGATAGGATTATAAAAATATTGTATTTTCTATTTTTTTATGAAAGATGAAATGATATATTTATCATAAAATGGTTCAAATTGTTTTTAATTATTAATTTATAATTTATCATGTTTATTTTCAAATAAAGTGATTTCAATTATATTTTATAGATTTTAGTTTTAATAAATAATTTAAAAAATGCTTATATTCTACATGAAATATTTCATGTGTTTTTTATTTCATAATCATTCTCTTTCAAAGTAGAATCATTTGAGTTTACTTATTCTTTTCTCGGGATATGAAATGATGAAATTATTATTATTAATTATTCAATTTTTTTATTATTAAATGGTGTTGAGGAAGATTTTTTATCTTAAACATGTTATACAATGATAATATTCTTATCAAACCTTATTGTTTTTCCCCAAGTTATTTTATGATGAAATTATGAAATAATTAGAAAACCTTTCACTTTTACACAGGTGATTATATGATGATATGTTTGCGAAACCCATTTATCTACATGGGTTAAGATATGATGAATGTTCATTGATCTTTTGGAACAAATAAATATGGTTTTAATTATGATATGGTCAGAATTATATCTTCCATAAATGCATTGGATAATGATTTATATTTCATGTGATCGATATGAATGAAATATGTAGTTATCACGGTTCAATATGAGCCTTTATCCTCTATGATGATCTTGGGAGTGAATGTTTTCTACAATGACGGTTTGGGTAGTGAACCCATTGCACTATAATAGACATTATACTTATCCTTTACTATTATTGACCTGATTTTATATGTTATTTTTATACCAAAAATTCTGGTCTTATGAAAATGTTATTCTCTCTTGGGTCATGTTCTTTGGATATGTTATGATTCATTTCATATAAAATTCTTATAATTATTACATGAATTGAGATTATGATCATTAATATTAAAGGTCTGGTTTTAAAAAGTTATTCTCATAATCTCATAACATTTTTTATAAATTATGGTTCTCTATATCCCTTCGTTACCATTGCCGAGCATCTTAGATCACCATTTATTATGTTTCCTTTCCCATGGATACGAATAAATGTATTATATATTATATTTCTAAGAAAGGTACTAGTTATTAATAAAATATTTAGAGATGGTGTATTTTACCTATTAAAAATCTAATTATGTTTCCAATTTTCTAAGGAACTATACCTTTACGTTCATCAAGAATGTGTCTAATGTGAGAAATATTTTTAGAAAATAATGTAATATCTCTATAATATAAGCCTACTATACTATAGTTGGAATCATAGGAACAAATTAGTTAACCATTGGAATCTTGAATGAGAAAACATTAGTGAGATTGATTGTTATATTTCTACAGATATTTCATGGGATGAATCAATGAATAATTATAAGGATGAGGGAATGTTTATGAAAATTTCATGGAATTCTGCTAAAGGATAGGGAAACTTTTTTTGATGAAATTACATCCCGGCCTTGAAATTGAAAGGGGATGTGACTCATGAAAAAAGGTACCTAGTGGTAAAAAATATTAATAGGTTGAATTGATATAGACATGATCATAATAAAGTCTAATACAATGGGACTTACTGCACAACTGTTTTGAGAAATCCATGGGATATTATTTATAAATTCATAAACTCATTAAAATCCATAACCAATTATTTAAATAGGTGATAAAGATGAATGAATTAGAAAACACCTAAGGATTCATAGATTCAAATATGGATTCATGATTTATACATCCTATATGTGACTTTTTTTAATATGTAGTTAACCAATATGAGTATTGTTTCATAAACTATGTTTTTAGTATTATATAATGTGTAAAACCCAAGGAAACCGTGTTAAATTAGTGTGATACATATATTGAAATTATTGTACTACAACGAATCCAAATTTTATAGGACATGTATGAAAAAAATATATTTCTCATTCTAACATAACATTTTAATATATTGAATCATGTTGGGAATCCAATCTAACAATGTGGGGGGGGGGGAGATTCTATTGAGTCCTTCATGGGAAAACACCCAACTTCATTAAGTGGCCCTTATGATCTCCCCTTTGTTCAGATATTTATCTATACCATTGAAAATATATTTATTATTATCATATATTTCAGAGAATAAAAATTCATTTATCTTGATAATATTTTGACTGTGAATAAGATAAATGGTGGTGATATGTCATGAATATGAAAAAACTAGATGAAATTGACTCCATAAATTTGGATGAGTACAATTAATTTATTTTTCAATAATTACATTACCAATATTATTTTGACCATAGTGGTGAAATACTTCATTAATATAAATAAAATGGATTATGAATCCATTAGTACATAAGAGGAAACTTTTCATGACTTTTGATATATTAATTTAGTATTATCGTCGATGATGAATTTGAGGTGGATTGATTGTTCAGTGGCTTAAAACAATGTCTCATATGTGTATTATCTATATGAGATGTTAGTGGATATGATGATATTATTCAATGTTCCACCAATGTATAAATAGATCTCGGAGATACATATCAATCTCATAGATTTCATAATACATGAAAAAAGGAATTGAATTGAAGGTTTGTGATCCATGGATGTAATATGATTAGATGTTACATATTCTTAATTTATGGTAAACACGTAGATGAAATTATCTCAGGGTTAATAGTAAATCTTTTAAATGTAAAATCAAATGAGATTAAAAAAATTGTTTGAAAATTTATTTGAATACTTTAGATAATTATGTCAATAAAGATAAAAATTAACAAAATTCACCACTCAGACTATACATTTTCAAATTCCTATGGTATGAGAACTATAATAATGAGTTCCCAAATATTTTTTTAAGGATGATGATTAAAATATGTAACCTCTAAAACAATGAGAAAAAGGGAAATCACATGTGCTCACAATTTTTTAACAATTTCATGATAAAAACGTGGTGAAATATACACATTACATTCAATTTAGTAATACTAATTACCTATTCGGATTTTGGTGTACCCATTATTTCTTATATATTTATCTTTATTTGGTTACAAAAGATGAAACCCAAATATTTATTTTAATAATTATCAGTGAAGGATCTAAATGGTATGATGATCACATCTTAACTATATTATTCCCCTTAGGTTCATATTGGTGGGAATGTGCTTCATGAAAATATTTACAGTTTTCCTCAAGTTGAATTTTATATTATCAGGTACAAGGATTTTAATTCTCTATATAAATAAATCATAAATGTTTTATAAATTGAAGTCACATTTGATTTCTCAAACATACCGATGATTTTCTATCAAATATCATGATATGTAAAAACATCTGATTGAGATCACATAAATTGTATGGGTTTTTATTCCTATTTATAATGGGTGTTTATCAAAGATGGTTGGGGATAAACAAAACATCGATGGTATTCCTATTTTTTATAATTTGATGGTTTCTTTCCAAAAGAGTATTATAAAATACCACAAAATCATGAAATTTTGTTTTAAAAAGAACTAATACCTCGGGAGACACCAATTTCAATGAATCCATATAGATTATATCTAATAGAGTTATAGAATTTGATGAAGAAACACTAGGAAATCCTTGATATAGAATATATTTGAACAACTATTATACTATGGGGTTCACCTATTCTATTTATAATAAGTTAAATACGGATCGATTCAACATTGCATTGGTTATTACAGATCAACAAGGTCAACATCATGAAAAAGTATCCCATTTTACATATTGATTACTTATATGATAAAATATGTGAATAACAATAATTTTCCAAGATTTAACTTCATTATTGATATCATCAATGTTAGTGTCAAAAAGAGTAATTTACCTAGGAAGGAATTCCTTTAATTGTATGGACACTAAAAATATATAGTGATTCCATTAGGTATTACTAATTCCCATACTTTTTCATGTATTTAATGAATATATTCTTTATAGATAACATTGATAAGTTTGTGTATCTCTATATAAATTATATTCTTACTATTTCAAATAGAGAGTAGGAGAATGAAGATAATATGAAAATTCTACTAAAGTCCATAATGAAAGGGAAACTATCAGAACAATTTATATATTTTGACTTTTGGATGAAATAAGTTTAATTTTTGGTTTATATAATCCCAAGAGAGGGTATATGAAAATATTCATAAATTGATGAGTCTAAACAAGTGTTTTCCTAGACCATCCATGGTGAATTAAATTTTTAAATTTCTTTGTTTATATGGAAATTATCAATAATTTTTGATGATTTTATTGAAACTCTCTAATACACTCACTGAGATAACCCTAAAGTGAGTAACAATCCTCTAGCCATATGAATTTCTGAAATTTTAAAGGAGCTAAATAGAAGATTAGTTACTACACTTTTACAAACATTAAATGTTATTTGAGAAGGGTTTCAAGTAATTATTGATGAATCCGTTAAAAGATTTGGATGTATTCCTTTATATAATGAGAGGGTTATATATTATTCCACATGAAAATTGTTGATTGTTGATAAAAAACACCCAACTAATTATTTTGAGTTTTCTTTGGTAATTTTTCAATAAAGAAATAGAGGAATAATCATTATGGTGATAAAGTGTGATATATAAATAGGTCATGATAGTTTTAACAATATATTGAATTCCAAGTAGTTGAATATGTTCCAAGAATATGGTTTAGTATGGTTAAATATTATGACTTCTCAATACATTATTACCCTGTGAAATAAAACATGGTGGGTGATGCTTTCAGTAAAAGTGATCATACTATAATATCCCTGATGTTGATCAGAAAAGATCCAATATTACTTAATTTACCAATTATTTGTCAAGAAATCCCTATTGATGGGTTGAAAGATTTTATAGAGTAATTGAATGTTCAACCATATATCGATGTAAGGTTTAAATATCCCAAAATGGAAGAGATAGAGCTACAGAAGAATGTAATAAATTATTATTATTTTAACCATGGTCCTAGTGTAATGATTTGGTTCTAGAACCAGATATGTTTTCCATATTTACAATATATGTAGTAAAATTTTTTAGAGTAAGGTCATTATTCTTCATTTTATATTAACATTGGAATTAGGATGATATATATATATATATAAAATATTACTTCTGGCAGGATGGTATGAAGATTGATATCATAGTGTTTGTATCTTTATGCTTGGTATATAAGCAAGGTAATTTTAAGAATTTAATGAATAATTTGATGTATCATCCATTACCCATAACAAAATTTTGAAGTAAAATCATCACCAATTTTTTTTGGACTACAAAATATTTATAAACATACTAAGGATTTTTGGGTAATATTATATATCCTTTGAATGTCACAAAACATCATCTATATCAGATAAAACATATCCATGTATTAGTTTCCCATGATATAAATTAAGTAATTTTTAAGGATACATGGAGTACAACATTATATTGTCTATGTTAGAGATCCATGTTTTACCTTAATGTTCTGGCGATGTCCATAAAAATATATTGATACAATGTTGAGTTTCATCACTTTGCACCATCCTCAATCATATGATCATTCCATGAGAACAATTAAAACACTCGAGTATATATTTACAAATTTTAATATGGAATTTAATGGTTTTTTGGATCAATGCCTTCCTCTAAATGTGTTTTCATTAAATAATAGATTTCACTTGATTATTCATATGGATCCTTATGATGGTAAATATAAAATAATTTTACATAACTAACACAATAGAATAAATATAGAGAAAGAATGTTATTTTTACTTGAGATATTGTATGATATAGAAGAGATGGTTATATCCTTTAAACAACATGTCATAAAATATCACAGTTGGAAAAAACATTATGACTTCAATCACTAGAATGATCTATAATTTGATGATGGTTATAAGTTGTATCTAATAGAATCATCAATGAAGAGGTTATGAGATCTGGGAAGAAAATAAAAAGTTTTAAATATGTATATCTATCCCTTCGAAATTATTGATCATAAAGGAATGGTAGTATATCATTTTGAACATCCAGAAAACCTCCCTCAAAGCCACTATGGGTTCTATGTGTCTCTCCTGAAAATGTACATACATAACCATTCACAAACACTGAACTCAGAGTTCATAAAATTGGAGCACTATTTTTTATAATATATAATATAGAGTGATTATGGATCATACATATAATACTATATGAGTAAATAAAAATTACATATTCACGGGTTTGGGGAGAAAACACTTTCTTTAGGAAGCTACATGGTTTATTGAAGGGTGTAACAAGGTATAAGTGTCCACCATGTTTATTACCAATGTAATGAATTTTGAGGAAAAAATCCAATTTAAGGGGGGTATAATGAAGCACCCTGATATTTTGTGATTTTATTCAAAAAAAATTTGAGTAGTCAATTTTTTTTATTACATAAAACACTTATTTATTATTTCCAAACACAAAAAAATAATTTTATCTTATATTACTCATATTTTATTAGTTAAACAACATAAGCCATATAATTAAAATATTATTATTTAGTAGGATAGTTATCAACTAGCTATTAGAATGGAAGTTATAAAAAAATTAACTAAATTATAAAACAACGTGGTTTAAAAAATTATATATAATTATTTTTTGTATATCAATATTTTTTTCAATAAAAATCAAAACTATTTTAATATAAAGGAAATACTTTTTCTAAAAAAGTATTTTGATGAAAAAAACATGTTTTACATCAATATATTAAACAATCCACATTTTGTGGACGATTTTTGTGAAATTTTTGTTGTATATATTCTACCAACTGATTAAAGTTAAACTTTTGTGTTTTTTTGAGAGGATACAACAACAAATCTAATTTTACACATAAAAACATTCTTTTTCTAATAAAATTGTTTGGACAACATTTTATTCACATATTTGGAAATATTTTTTGGAAACATTTAAAAATATTTTTTTAAAAATTAAATTTATTTTATAAATAAGAATATAAAAAATATATTAGCCTTTATTTTTTTTAGTTTCATTAAATGATTTCTTTTATGTTGAATACTAAAAATTGATTAATTTTAATAGATATTTTTTTTATTAAATTATTTATAGAGATAAATTGAATTTAAAAATGGATTTAAATTAAAATTAGTTAATATATATATATTAATTCCATTTTTTAATTGTAATAAATTTCATATTGGAATTTAAAATAAAAACTTTTTAATCGTTTGAACAATTTCAATTTTTATATCATATTTCTCGTCACATCTTACAGATTAATTTCGAGTCATATTGTTTAAGTATTATGAAGAGAATTTTGGAAAAAGGATTCATTTTTTATAATTATAATAAATTATATTATCAAACAATTTGAACATGTTTTTTGACCAAAATGAATATTGATGATAGTAAAAAAATTAGTGGAGTTAAGGTAAAAATGGGTTTACTGAAGGTTAAACTAAAAAGGTAACTATTATAATGACATAAAAATCATTTAGAATTATTTTTAGACAAATTTCATACCTATAATGTCTATGGATCAATAATAATTAATTTAGGTTCTTTTTTGGAATTTAAAAAACATGGTCACATATTTTACTTTTCAAATAATTACATGTCTTCTACTCTACTCGCATATAAAAGGCCACACCATCTTCCCACTAGATAACACATTAAAAACATTTTGTATTGGGTAAGACATATAAAATTACATTTCAATTTCCATCCTCTCATATAATAAGGATTTATTTGGAAGAAATTTAATATTTATAGGTTTTTTTTGAATACCTACAGATGTTACCTGAGGAAGAGGTAACAATCGCTATCAAGAATTTTTATTTTATTTGATCTACAAGAATGTTAAATATTTATTAAATCATGATGATATAATTACCCTGGTGTATTTAATATAATTATGCATTTTTATGTTATATTAATAACCTAAAACAATATCAACTTTCATCCAATGGGATGTGAAAGCATCCTATGTATGGACATCAAACTACAACCTCACGAACCGATGTCATTCATTTTTTAATTACAAAATCTCAAAATTGTGTATGAATATGGATTGAAATTATATATATGATATTAAAAAAAAATAATACAATATTATTAATTATATAATATTTACCATTTTATGATCCATTTGAAGGGATACGATAACACCGTTAGTTGGTACGACAGACTAATACCACAAGAAGAAATGTGTTTTTTTTCACAAACACCTTTCAGGAATTATAATAAGGATATAACTGATGAAAATATATAATAAAAATGAAATAATAATGATATTAATTACAAATTTTAAATTTTAAAAATATATAAATCATTTTTTTAAATTTTCAATAACTGAAATATAATAACGTCATTCATGTATGTATGGACTACTACCTTCAAGAAGTGATGTGACTATATTAGTTCATCACCAAATCACATGGATGATATTTTTAATATATAAAATGATTTAAAATTATATTATTTATATTATAATAATTATTCAAATATAATATTTTACTTACCTCTTTTCCAAATCTATCTTGGAAAATGGAAATGATACATCTATGTATGTATGACCAACCATAACCATGATCATAACATACCTCATTTCAAAAAAACCATAATTATTGATTGGTATTAAAAGTAAAATTTATGTATATATATTAACAATATATTATTGTTTTTATTTTGGTTGTTATGAAAAAATTATCAATCTATGATGAATGAAAATAACAAATCAAAACATATACGAAAACCAAAGCGGTTATTTCTTACAATGTTATTTTAAAATGGAATTGTTAATAGCTGTGTAATAAATGGTCCTAAATAAATATTATATTGTATAAAATATATATTTTTTGACAAAAAATATATTTATAATAAAATAATTATAATTAAACAGGAGTCTCGAACCTGTACGAAAGAAGTCGAGGCTTGAGATAAGAGAATTATACTCTACATTTTATTGTTGGGAGGAATATGAGAAATACCCACTCATTTATTTGGTGTGGTGTATATACATATAAACTAACATGATATATAATTAATATATCTTATTTCATTGAATATATTGTCTCATTTAATTATATGATTTATTGGGGATTACAATTCAAAATATTACTTATGTTGTAACAGATTTGTTTCTCATTTTTTCTTCTTTGAGACATATGTTATATTATCCATCCATATTACATAACGATGTGTATATATAGAAACAATAATATATAAAATCAATAATTTATATATATTTATGATATTTGATTCTTCATTGTATATTCTTATTCATGGTTATTATATTTGAATGATTCCAATGTGGTAAAAAATTCAGGTTAAAAACTCATCATCTATCATAATTTTTTTATGATAATGTTTCTGATGATAAATTATTTTGTTCCATATCTCATAAAGCTCATGAAGTTTCATAAATTTGTTTATTAATTATTTTAATGGAAATATTTTTCCACTCTTTGGTTATTAAAATAATTAATCAAACGATTCTATGAAAAATTGTCATTGTTTCTCTATGCTATTAGAAATATTTTTTCTTTTAAAATAATTTTTTCAAAAAATGTTTTCATAAATTGATTAAAATTCTCGAAATTTTTTAAAAAATTTAAATGAATTAATTTATTCCAAAAAATAGATTAATGGAATATTCATATCATTTATATACAATAAATATTTTTATTTTACTGAAATCATAGGATGGTTATTCATTAAATGTGTATTATATGAATGAAACAACCCATAATCATGGATTTTTTTGGATACTAGTTTATATTTTTCATGGTTGTTCTCAATTAAATTTATTTTAAAAATGATTAGTGTTTCAAAAAGATCATTTTATAATGTGGAAAAATATATCACACATGAAATGTTTTAAATGAAATTTATGTCTTCTAATATAATATTTAATGTTTATTTCCATGAAAATTTGTTTCAAAAATAATTTAAAATAATTAGTTTAATAAATTGTTTTTCAAGGAATGTTTATTTTTCACAGGAAATGTCAAAAATAATTTTTATTTCCAATTAATTATTTATTTGGAATTATATCATTTTATGTTACTTGTGATTTTCTAAGGATATAATTCAAGGATACCATTATTATTCATTATGTGAATGGTTTATTATGATAGTTTTTTAATAAACACATTTATTATTCCAAGGGTTTTATCATGATAAAAAATTTATGAAAAACACTTCTTTTCTTTGAGTTATGATGTGATGAAATGAGGAAATAATTATAAAACCTATTTATTTTATATAGATTTTGAATGATGAAATATTTATGAATACCATTTCATTTCATTGGTTATTATATGATGATTTTTATGATCTTTGGGAATAAATAAATATGGTTTTCATTTTGAGGTGTGTGATACCTACATATCCCTCCAATGAATTGAGTAAATATTTATATCTCATAACATATACATGACTCAGATAGGGACTGAACCCGATGCTGCAACGAACATTTTCAATTATGATGGTATTGGGTGTGAAAATTTACTAATGTGATAGCTTGGGAATTGAATTCCTTTTATTATTATAGCATTTCCAATGATCCTTCATTATAAATGAAATGATTTTATATTCTTATGTGTATATCAAATATACATGTTTTATGCCATTTTTATGCTCTCATGAATCATATTATTTAATTATCATATGATTTACATCTTTTAAACATTTATTCCTTATAACATGACACAATAATACGTCATTGATATGAATGTATTGGTTTCTAAATCTTTTAATCATGTTCGCATATCCTTAGCCTCACATTAAGCATATGTATCTCCCTTGTTTACCATTAATGAGAATATAATGCTCACCCATTATTATTTATCATTTCCCCAAGTTTTGAATAAATGTGTTACATATGTTTTCTTTAAAATGGGTTCTATTTATGAATAACATAGTAGGAGATGATTTAGTTTACCTATGAACCTATTATATAATTTTTATTTTCATAATGGAACAAAACCAAAATTATCTTCAAGCATGGGTCTTTTTACTTTAAATATTTTCCATAAAAATAATGTAATATCTATGTATGATAATCATGTGTCACTATATAAATGGGAATCTATATCCATTGATTTTTTGGAGGAATTAAATAATACTTATCTAGTTAATAAGTTGTTTTATTATATTATTGATCAATTAACTAAATATGCACATTACAATCCCATATGTGATGTAATGTATCTATATATAATGAATAGACAATATCTCAAGGGGATATTCAGGTTACTAAGAGTTCTTATGCACATTATATCTAATGACGATATCATCTTCACATTCAATTTGAGGAAAGGACTTTAGAAGGTGTGGGGAACTAAATTAATTTTAAGTACATTATTTCATCCTCAATATTATGAAAGGACTGAAGAAATTATTTAGAACTTGGATGGCATGATTTATGAATGTATATTGGATTTATAGGTAATTTAAGATCATAATATTTATTTTATTGAGTTGTTTTATAATAATAGTTCTTATTCCAGTATAAAGATTGTACATTTTAAATCATTATATAGAATATGATGTTCAATTATAGCTTGATGGGATTAATTAAGAGATAATAATTTCATTGGACTAGATTAGGTGAATGAAATGATTGAGAAGGTGATGTTGATTCACCAGTACATGAGGATGAATCATTTTATACTAAAATATTAATCGGATAAGCGTATAAAATATCCTTTATTTGATTAAGGTTATCATGTTTTCATTAAATTATATTAATGGAATATTTATACATTTAATGGTAAAATGTTATTTTATGTCCATAATTAATTAAAAATAATGAAATCCTAGATAATGTTGGATCAATTTCTTAACATGTGGTTTTTTATTAGTGTTTATCATAGGAACACATTCTTTTTCATGTTTTGATTTTATGAAAATACGTGATTGATTCATCGCAATTTTTCATACATTATTTAGTTCAGTTGGAAAACAACAAATGATATGAGGAACAACCTATTAATTTTATTAACCATATAGTGATATTATTTTGGAATAAGGTAACTCAAAATGTTATGGTTTTGTGGAAAAACCATAATCTTTATGAAGATGTATGGTAAATGGAAAATCTTATGGGAGAAAAATATCCCCAATTGTTTAAGTGGTGAATAAAATAGTCAGGACACAATTTTAAAATGTGGGAAAATGAAACATACCAAGGGATTATAAAATTAATCATTTTCATATTTATCAAACATTATGAGATATCAATTTATATTAATTTAAAAAATATTTATTAAATTTAAAAAGAAAAATAATATAGTATTATAAAAATTTAATCATATAAGTATTATTTAAAAGTTAACATTCAAATTAGAGAGTTTGAATATGAAAAAAATTATTTATTTATGCAATTGAAAATGTTGAAATAATCATAGGATGAATTGTTTTGACTTTTATGAAAAAAATCTATTTTTAAATGAATAGTGAAATATAATAGTTTTCATTTAAAACTGTATTTTATTTTAATGTATTTACATTGAAGAATTCTATTTTTATAATTTATAAAATGAAATTAGTTACTTTTGAATATAAATAATCCAATTTTGATGTCTAAAATGAATTTTATATATCGAATTACTATACAAATATTTTATATTTAAAATGGATTTTTTTTTTGAAAAAGGGGTTTTAGTTGCATATATCATGATTTAATTTAAATAAAATTCTACATCTTTTTCCATGGATTATGACAAATTTATTACATATTTTGAATCCTAATGAAATATTTTTTCTAATATTTCCCTTTGATATCTTATCAATGTGAATGACAAAATGAGAAATTTTTGTTATCATGGTAAATTATAAATCAGGTAATTAATGTAAAATTTAAAATGATAAGGACCTAATAAATTATCGTAACACTTGATCTATCTTCATTGGATGCTAATATAAATTAATAAATCAACCAAAACTCAAATATATGTAATTTCTTTCCATTTGGAAATCAATTTTACCTTCATAATATTTAACTCGATATAAATCCAAAAATGCCAGACACATAGTTTTATTAAATATAATAATTTTAACATTATGATAATAGATTCTAGGTTTGGTTATTAAAATACATTTTAAGATTAAATAATCTGTTCATTATTGAATTTTATTTTTAAATTTGGTGAATAAATAATTTCTTTAAAAGCATATAGAATGATGATGCATTAATTATTCTATTAATATAATTTCAAAATAAATTATATTATATATGTTAAAATTTAAATTAATTGATTTTATAATTATATTTAAATTTTTTTTTGATAAAAATGACATATTAAAGTAGGTTTTATTCATTTTACTATAATTCCAATTTATCCTATAGTTTTAAAAATAAACTTACTAGACGTGTTCCAAAATTGAAAATATGGTTATTTTATAATACCTAATATTTTATTAAATTACTATAAAATATTAAAAAATATTTTATTTAAATATTTAAATATATATGGATTATGAAATAAACCATTTTCCATTTTTATACTTGATTCATCTTATAGAAAATATATTAACCCCTTATGATTAAAAACAATGATATTTCCACAACTGTCAAAATTGATAATAAAGGGATAAAATAAAAACATACGAGTACAAATGTAAAACAAAATTGGAAAAAAATTATTCAATTTTGAATCATCCTGAACTTTTATTCATATATTGTCAATTTTAATCCATTTGGAGAATAGAAATAAATTTTATTTATTTAATATTTTTATAAATTCCAAAAGATACCCTCCCCTCTCTTATAAAAGGGAACCACTTATTCTAAACTATTCACACATAAAAATAATATTGTTTTACGGAATAATTAATAAAATACATTTCTTATATCCCTCAAAATTTATAAATTCTTTATTTTGGGATTAATACAAAACATAGTTGTCTTAAGTTGTAAAGAAAATGAGCTTATCCGAAGATGATGTCTACTGATTAATTGACAATTATTTCTAGTCTCACATTACACCTACATAATGTCTAACATAACCATGATATGTAATAAAATAAGTATATAATGTATACATAGAGTGTATTTTGTAACTACAGTAAATTACATCCATCTCCAAGCTCCATCAAAAGGGAAATGAATCCATCGTTTTTGGGTATAGCGGACACCCTCCTCAAAGACAATTGTATATTTTTTCATTGAAACCTCTCATACATAAATATAATTATTTATTTAATGTTTAAAAATTATATTCAAGAAATATTTATCATTATAAATAGATAATATATCCATTAATTTCAAACCATTCATTAATATAAATATGATAATTGTGTTCGTGCGTAAGTGTGGACTACCACCTATGAAAAGAGATGCAATTATTTTTTAATCACCCCATCAGATGGATCATATAAAAAGTATATTTTAGGAAATAAAATTTTATTTTACATATTATTATCAATTTAGTAAATAAATTATACTTACCTTATTTCCATAATGTCCATCAAAAAATGAAACATTACATATACATATTAATAACCCCCAGTATCCATGATTATATCATAGTTAATTTATTATAACCATTATTATTGGATTGTTTCAAAATTATAATTTATATTTAAAAATGATATTTATTTCATCAATTTAATTTGGGATAATATTCTGTAATGACCTCTTCTACTATAGTCATCCTATTAGAATTATTTTTCACTTATATAACCAATGTCATGATCATGTAATTTGAGCAGAATTACATAGGTAAATTGTGTATAAAATGGTTTAAATTTAAAATTAAAGGATGAATAATCATTTAAATGTCACCCAATCAAGTATATAATTAACATAGTTTTAATATTTATGAATGTAAGGAACACACAGGACATATCGTGAAAAGGGTAAGGTATCTACATCGAAAAATATTATTTTTTTATGTTTCCCTTAAAACTATTTTCCATCCATGCCCATGTTTTTAAACAAATTATTAATGTTTTTATATGTACATAAATGAATTTAAAATGTAATTTTATGTTTCTTTTAAATTTCATTCAATTTTTTTTAAAACTAAATATATTAGTTGATGTCTTGAATTTATTTTAAAAATAAAATGGAATAATATTTTTAATTTATATGATGATAAACTCATTTCCCAACACAATAATAATTTTTTGAAGTATTTATTCCACTAAAATATTTTGGATTTTCTTCAAATAAAAACCATATTTATAATTTACTAGAAGTTTTTTATTTAATATGGGTTTTTTAATTTTAATGGTTGTTTTTATTATAATATTTTTATGCATGTTTAAAAGATTATTTCAATAGTTAATTATAAAAGGGTGGAAGCATAATTTTTTTAGTCATTATATCGTACATGAGAATTATATATAAGAATGTGTTTTATCTCAATATATATTATACAATGGGTTGATCACAATTTTTTCTCATTCAAAATGTGAGATCCCAATATAGATTATATGATGGATGATCCAATATATCACTCTAATGACTAGGGTAATGTTCCTTGTATTTGGAGTCACTGATGGATATTCTAGTGGGTTTCCCAAATAGAGTTAACTAGTCTACAGTTCGTTTTTGACATGAGTTTAAAATGGTTCATGATTATAATTTTCTATGTTTCGAAAATTGTTTTTTATTTTTTTCCTATGAGATTTTATAGTATTAATTAAGAATATTGTTTTTTGAGAATATTTTAGTTGGAAATAATTCATTTCATTAATTCAAGAAAAATTGAGATATAGGTTAAAAATTTCATGCATTTTTTATTTCTCACTATATTATTTGATTTGTTCTTTAAAATTTCATTCATTTTAAAAAAATAATTGGTATTTAAGATCACAACTAGAGAAATGTTCTATTTCCATGGCTGAAAACCTTGGAAATAGGGCTAATAAATAGTTGATGTAGCCTACGGGCACAGTTTTCCACAACCGTGGGTGCTATCATCATTAAAATAGGGTTTGATCTATTTCCATGTTTTAAACCATGGAAATTATTCATGATGTTGTCAACGATAGTAGTGGTCCTATATCTACGGTTTAAAATATGGCCATAGGTTTCATTTCTATGGTGGAAACCTATGGATATAGCCTAAAAATAATGTGTCCTCGTCGAGATTCGATCCCTACACCTGTCCTTTATGATCCATCCACCTGACCACTACTCCACCGAGGACTTCGGGTGAATATATATACTTATATACATAAATATTATGTTATATATATAATTAAAAATGGTGGAAATATCCTAGAAAACATTGCAATAATGCTTTATGCTAATTTTTATCTGGGAAACTTATTCTCCCATGAATGTGCAGGATACATATATCCATGACATTGACAAACCATGGCTATAGGTGTATCGTATAGCCATGTTTCTATATAACCATGGAAATGGTCTACGAAAAAATGGTCATTGACACATTTTTACTAAAACCGTTGCTATAGATTCAAAGAAATAACAGATGTTTTCTAGTTGTGGGTGCCTTCATTGACCTAAGAGGGGATTCCTTCACAGGATAATGTAGACACATTAAGTAGTCAATTATGGCAAGTTGAGCCATGTACTATTGGTCACATGGGTTGGAATATGTTATGGCTGGGCTGAAATGGATGTCATGTGTAAATTTATAAGTTGTGTGGTCCATTAATAATTGTAAATAGTGATCTATGTAATTCCATCTCTTAATTTTTTTCAATAGGATTAAGGATTGTTAAGAACTAAGAATAATTCATGATTAAAATAAAGATGATTTTTCATGAATATAAAATCAATTACATTTTATAAATTATTAATTATGGATAAAATGGAAACCATTTAGAACTGTCCACTTTATAAACTATGGATTTGAAATTTATGAGTTATGACCTATTTCTCAAAAAATGTTGGCCTAAAAATATAATAAACTGTATTAGAATGAATTTGTGGATTGAAACTCAATATTATGTTATGAATAATTCATGGAAAATATAAATGAAACTAAAATATCCTTCCAACCCTCATGTATAATGGAACCCTATGTGATATTCTCCTCAATGGTTTCATGTATAGAATATGTGATTATTTTATTATTAATATATAAAAAGAGAGAATAATTTTTTTGATATATATAAAACATAAGTAATTCGTTAAATTCATCTCATACATAGACCTTGATTCATTGGTGCGATATTTTTTGTTATTATTCTTCAATGCCATATTCCATATTTCATGACTAGGTGTTGGGGAAGGGGCCAATATCTGCTAATCATGAAGACTTAGCTCTAAATTTTTTATGTTTTCAGTCATCATTTTCTTATATATTATTTAATACCCTCAATAAGAAAATATATGGGTATTAATTTTTATTTTTATCTCCTATTGATAAATTCATAGTGCATGTTAATAAAAATAAAAAACATAATGTTGTTCTTTACAATGAAACCAATATTTATAAAAAATTTAAATTCTATCATAAAAAATGAGTCATCCCATATAATTTTATATAAAATATTACTTGTTATTACACCTAGAAAAGTATATATATTCGATGTATTTTCACTACGTATTCCACTAAAATTGAAATAACTAGTTATGGTTGATTATAATCCATCTATATTCAATAAGTGATAGATAAAAATATCATTCTGACTACTTTTGTGTTAGGAATATCTTATGTCATCTAATTATTAAAATTAACATATACAAAAAAACCTGTAATGATAAGTAAAATAATTATAAAATACCTTAGAAAAATACTCTACCAATGAAAAACTAGAGTAATCATGGGGTCATTTATCCAATAAAAACAACATGTTGATTATTTCCCGAGCCTGCATTTACAAAAAAACCAACTCCTAAAATGTGTTGAAAATAGACCTTTGGGATTTATATTATCATAAAAAATAATAGATATCCTCTTTTTCTAGCTACATGAAATAAAAAATTAAGGTAAATTGGTGCCACCACATTTACCTACCATTGAAGCCTTCCCCGTCCCTATTATAGATTATGGAACCTATATAGTAGGATGAGGACCCTAAAAATTCATATATTTAGTCTCCTCACCCAATGACTAAGGTAAATCCTGAAAATGGTTTCATAATATCATAAAAATCACATTAACAAACAATCCATAAGATAATCCCAAATTTATATAAAACGAAATATATAAATTGAAAAAATTTGAAATTTTTTTAAAGTAATCAAAATCGGTTATAAGATAAATATAAGTTAATAATATACAATATATTCTACGTAATATTATCTCAATAATCAAAATATATATAGATTACATGATGATTATTTTGTCATTATTTCACATATTCTTGATTTTAATGCCATTAATATGAATGTTTTCATTAATTATTTTACTATTTTATCATTATTTTGTGAATATATAATATTGTATTCATTTATATTCTATTTTAACATGTCACAAATGTAATAAAAATTATTTTTAATTGAAATAAAACTCAATTTATTGTTATATTTATATTGAATTTATGAATAAATATTTTGTTATTATTATATTTCATAAATTATTAGAGATGAATTACCCTGAATTTTCATGAAAAAATTACCATGTGAAAAAATTTGATCCCTTTACTATTTCTATAAACTAAAAAATAATCACTATTTTTATAAAATAAATTTCATAAATTATGATATATATGATATATATAGAAGTTATTGATGAAAATCAACTAAAATCCTAAAAAAATGTATTAATTAATTATAAAATTATAAGTCTTATATATAAAATTTAAGAAAAAATTAAAATATAATATTTATATATATATATTATATGAAATTTATAGAGGTTACTAAATAATTGTTTTCATATTTTCCATCCATGTTATAATTTCTTATATTAAAAACATGGTCTTCAACATCAATAAAAATATCTTGTAGTATTATGTCTATGGAAGTAGTTATATAAAATATTTCATCATCATAATAATCAGGATTGACATTAATAAAATAATATTTTCATTATTTTTAAATGATATAATACATAACTTTTGATGGTTCATGAACATATAATATTCATATTTATATGTTTCCATTATTAAGGGTTCATTTGTGCATTCAATCATATTCAATGATTCTAATTTGTGGTTGAATTAATCATGTTTAACATTGTTCGTATCGATGACCCATTTATATTTGAATACTATAACTCTAAATTTAATACTATAAATCAACCACATTCTTAAATAACATTGTAATATTCTTTTTGAGCTGGGCATATGGTTTTTTTCATTTTCACTTGAAGATTTCGATACTTTAGTGAACAATAGTGCACTTCTATTCTATACTACACATATCTAATGGCCCATGGGCATTTAAATTTTAATTATTGGTAAACCCCCTTTTAATGGGATAAGGGAGGGAACCCACGGAAAACATATAATTATGAAAAATTATCCCAAATGACAAATGGAGTACAACCAAATTGACAACCAAATGTGCCACTCCACAGCGAATGACCATGATGAAGTCTGTCATCATTTCAATGATAATCAGCTAGAAAGTTTCCCATGCCAAATCACAGGACTGATTCAATGGCTGACACCATACTATGTCAACAACTGATTCTGAAATGCACTGCAATGATGAGCCACCAGCTCCGAATCCTCATTTGGGGTTTTTCCTGCAATCGAGTAAAGTAGCACTACCCACCATTGAGAACGAACCAGAGTCATAACACATCTAGAAATATTCAACCATTCTAGCATCAAAAAACTATACATGCAACAGAAAAACACCCAACGAAGTGCCAGAAGAAAAACAAAAACAACCCAAAATCTGCACCAGTCACCGAAGCCACTGCTATAAAATCTCCTACCACCATCTGTAAGAATCTCCAACCAACCACACATGAAGATGCCAAAAATAGGATCCAAGATACCCTGACCAATATCATTCATGAATCCATTCAACAGAAAGGGGGAGCAAGGGAACACGAATGGTGACGGCTCCGCATAAAGTGTTCAAACCTGAAAAAATAAAATGATCTTCCCCCTCCAAGATCCGGATCCATGCCAACCTTCCCTATATGCACACCATAAACGACGCCTAACTATGCCAACCGAACCGAGGAGCCAAATACATGATGTCACCTCAATATAAGAACCGTTCTGATCAGAGAACAATGTCAACATGTAGTCTATACAATACACTAAAATCACTGACAAATTATACTTCTAAAAAATTAATTCTTCTTTTAAAAATGGTTTCTTAAAATACCCCCATCAATATATTCATATAACATTAGAAATGATATATTCAACTAATATATACCTTGTCACAACAAATGAATCACTTAATTCACCATCATATCAAAAAATTGTAGTGAAATTACATTTAAAGAAAATATATATATATATATACAACATCATTATCTAACATGATCAATTAATTCATATCCATAACATTGTTAAATTGGAAATTTATAAAATAACAAACCTTCATTATAGTAATTCTAATATTGATGTGTTTAATTACACATAATGGAACTGGTAAGTGTTATGGTATAATAATTTTATAAATAGAAGATTTTATTCCAGTTCAAATAAAATAATTCTTTAACAAACAAAAATTTATATTTTTTGTGTAACCATGAGGGTTATTGATTACTTGGAGGCACTAACTGAAATATATTTTCTCAGTCTTGGATAACGTATGACATAAAAGAGTCAAGTGAAATCATTTTTATTTTGGAGTGGGAGACAACACCAAAGTAATTCGAATGGAAATTAAATCCGATTATACATTCAGACCACCTTATGTCTTAAAATTAATATCTAATAATGTTCCAATAAAACTATACTAGATATTATTTATAACATGAATCACATAAAAGTGATGATGAATCATATTAGATCAATAATATGGATTCTCGAAATGTTTTGATCCTTTCATACATATAAATTTTTCAGTACAAGTTCTTTTTTATTATCAAATTGTTACATCAATGTTTTCACTATAACATCACAGGAAAATAACAAAATAATAAAATATATTATTTATTTATATTCTGTGAAATAAATAATATTGTAACTTTAAAGGGGATGTTATGTTCGATGGTGTACCTGATACGCAACAGTGGGTTTATTTGAAATCTTACATTTCACTCTAATAATATAATATTATTATTTTAAATGGTAGTTAACTCCTAACCATTTTATTAGAGGGAATGAACAAAAATAACTACAATATGATTATACAGGTTTTTTAAATAAAATCTAGAGGCTTAAAATGTGAATGTTTCTAATTTTAAGCATAATTTACGATAAATGGTTGATTTACCACCTTTTAATGGAAAAACACCATTAAAACACATTTTGGTCACCTTTATATGTTTTATTTGAAAATATAAAATTCTTCTTTAGATTTGGGACATCAAAGTTTACTTTGGGTGAATATTGTTATTTCTCCAATAATGTTCATTTTTTATGAATAGTAAAAAATAATGTCTTGTTATTCCAAAGTGCATTTTAATCTAGTTTATTTATATTGTTATAGTATATTTTTAAATGGTTTAAATGTTTAATTAGATTATATTTTTACCAATCAATCCAATGTTGGTCTTTGGAATTAATTTCACATTAAAATTGGACGTAAACAATTATCGATCTTCTAATAGTTATTGTATCTTAAAAACATATTATTTGTTTAGACAACATGAATCAATTATTAATTAATTAATGAACATTTTATGTTTTTAATTTGGTAGAATATACACCATTTTTTAATTTGTAATATCAAATATATCTTATGCTGAATCTTTGGTAGTTTTCTAAAAAACATCAAATTTTGATGAATATCAAAACTACTATGTAGTAGTTAAAAAATAAAATTTTCATTTAAATAAAATTTTACCGCTTCTGTAAAAATAATTTCGAAAGTACGAAATATAAGGTTTTTATTATTACATAAAATGTGTTTCAATAAGATAATAACAATTTTTTATGAATAGTAACATATGACTTTTATTTAATGTGGTTAAAGATAAATAGGGTAATTAAAGGTAAAAATAATATTATAATAAAAAAAATAACCTAAACAGTTGTCCTGACCTTATTGGTTGAGTCAGTTATGACCATGGGAATATTTAGGTCTATTGTTTGACCCCATGGAGCCACTTTGGAGTGATAATGTCACATTATATTAAATAACTTAAAGTAAATGAAAAACTGACAAAAACAAATATATTTTAAGTAAATTAATTTTTTAAAATGTTATATAAATTATATTTTTGACAGTAAATATTCATTGGAATGCTAAAACGATCTCATACATCATGTAAATTGTTTATAATTTTTATATATCAAAAAAATTAAATTATTTATGAATCAATAATTATGTAGTATTTACCTCATTAATAAAATATTTAAATAAATAAGATTATAAATATTAAAAAAATATCCAAAACCTGTCCAATTCATAGTGAATGATTTTATTTCGACTATGAGTCATCTTATATTTGAATTTAATTTGTTTTATACCTTTATAAACTGAAGGTCATTTTATAATAAAATAAAATTTTCACATTATCCTAAATACCCCCCTCCCCCTTTAAAAAAGCCCTCACATCTAATAGGTTAGACACACATCTCAAGCCACTTAGTTCATCCAACCCCTGAATAAATAAGCTCTCAAGATCCCTATAATCCTTATAAAAGCATTACCTTAGGTATACGACTCTTCTAGATGTCCATTTGGTTCAAACCAAATGGAGTTACCCAAATTAATGGTAATGATTCCTCTTAACTTATTTTATTTTATTTTACTTCTACAACCCCTAAACTATTTTTATTATTTTATTTTATAAAAATAGTATCCTCAACATACAAGGATTTTTTATGTGATAGATACGAACTACACATACACACACCTCCATCTAATGGGTGAAGAACAAACTATTTCTGTGGAAGGAAAACTAATGCCTCAAGAAACGATGATTGTTCGATTATATCCTACCACCTCTCATAGGATACGTTAGGATGAAAATATATTTTTATATGATATATATAATATTTATGATTTCATTATGATTCTGTATTTTATATTATATCAGAACATTATGGTTTCCATTATGGGTATACACGATAATTTCATTTGAGGAAGTGTGAACTACCACCCCCTCAAAATTATATGACTCGTTAATGAAATATGTTGGACTTATAAATAATGTTATTAAATTATATTATATACCGAAATTATATTATACCTATGTATCATTATGTTTTAATTCCATCAAAAAGAGAAATAGAATTGAAAGTAGTGTTCATGCGTACGTACTGCTTACCGTCTCCATGAACGGTGCATTTCATTTCTTACCTCCATATGTTGTGTACTATTATAAATACATGTATATACTAGATATATATGATATATATGATACCTAATTCATGAATATCATTCTGGATAGAATGAAATTTTGACCATGTGAAAAACTTTTACTTATAAAAATTCCATTTTTGACTGATGTACCAAATATCGACAAAATGAACATTATGTATATCCATAAATTGATTTATGGTATGATTGAAATGATATAGAATTTACTGATTTTTCATGTTTCTTATACTATGATATTTGTATCTTCAAAATGGTTTTCTGCAGAGGAAATAGGGTAGCTATGTTGAGATGAGATTATGAGAAAGAAAACCTCTCAAATCATCAAACTAAAATGGTCAGTACTAGAAATGAACAATCTATTGCAGTGATGGAACAGTTGAATAAAGCTATAAATGGTGATGGTATCCATGCATTAGATCAGCCAGATCAACAATATAAGAACAAGTCAGTAGTGGTTCATTTTTTTAGGAAACATCCCCCATCATTCAGAGGATCATCTGACTTAGTGCTAAAGAAGGGTGGATTAAAGCACAAGAGAAAATTTTCGATGTCATTGGTTGTTCATCACATAAAAATGTTTGTCTCGCTGTTTACCATTTTGATGGTGACGCTGATCAGTGGTGGTCAATGAGGAAAAATATCAAGGATAGTGAGGCTATTTATGCTCTTTATTGGGATGAATTCAAAGTTATGTTTCTTGGGAAATATGTTCGTAAGGTTTTTTGTCACATGAAAGAAAAAAATTCATGAATTGACGCTGGAGGATGACTCAGTGGCTTCTTATGAAGCAAAAATAACTCGACTGTCAAAATTTTCTCAAAATTTCATCTGAGATCTTGATAGTAAGAAAAATCATATTTACTGAGGACTGAAGCCATGATATCGAAGAGTATTAGCCTCTCGTGATTTCATAAGTTATGAAAAACGTGTTCGATGTGCATAGAAGGTGGAAATGGAGTTGTCCAATGATCATGTGTTGTTTGAAAAATAACAGAATAAGAGGTCCAGTTTGAAGGCAAATGGAAATAATTCATCAAAAATTCCTAGCGGTAAGATAACTAAATATCCATCTTGGGAGAAGTGTACTAAAAAGCATCCTGGAGAATGTTTATAATTGTCTAGGAAGTCCTTCTGGTGTGGTAAGTCTGGTCATATTGTTTGTAACACTAAGGAATATGACCATGCATGCAATGAAATTCCAGAGGTAAAATTATTTATGTTCAATTGATTGGGTTATTATTCAAATGAGTTACCAAGAAAGAACTCAACTATTGGAAAATAGCTACTCTACAAGCAGAAAGGTGTTGTGATTTCATATTCAACTACTTCAGTAGATGTTCGGCCATCAAATGATGTAGTCTCAGGTACACTATTTTATTGTTCAGATTATTCCAATGTGTTGATTGATACAGGGTCTACACATTCTTTCACTTATGAGATGTTTTAAAGTAAATTGGGAATTCCACCTCAAGATATGAATCCTGAACTTATGTTAAAAACAACGGGGGAAATTTTGAGACAAAATAAAATTATAAGAACCTTCATGATCATGTGTGCGTGAATAACTTACCAGTAAACCTTATTAATTTTCCTCTAGTAGATTTTAATGTTATTTTGGGCAGGTATTGGATTTTTGTTGATCATTTTATGATAGGCAGTAGAGCTAAAGTAGTTCCTTTTTAGAATGATTTTTAGTTTGTGTACAAGAATGAACCCTTCATTTATATAACATATCAAGATGCTGAGAAACTAGTAAAATATGTAAAATAATTTTACCATGAATATATTGTTGAATACAACGAAGCTTTTTAGATAAATGAAGTTCTATTGGTAAATGATTATCTTGATGTTTTTCTGAATTAGTTTCCTGGTTTTATACCTAACCGAAAAGATAAATTTACTATTAACTTAGTTCCGGATTCTAATCCAATTTCAAAACTCCCATACCAAAAGGCTCAAATTGAGCTTTTAGAGTTAAAGAAGAAATTGTAGGAGTTATTATATGAAAGGTTTCATTTCAACTATAAAATTACCATGGGGTGATACTGTGTTATTTTTAAAAAAGAAAGATGGTTCATTAAGACATTGCATTGATTATGGAGCATTTAATAACATAACTATTAAGAAAAAGTACCATTTTCCTCGTATCAATGATTTTTTTTATCAACACTAGGGAGCTCAATATTTTTCGATGTTTGATTTGACATAGGGTTACCATCGGTTGAAAGTAATGTAAGAAGACATTCCAAAGATCTCATTTCATACTAGATATGGCCATTATGAATTTGTAGTTACGCCTTTTGTTTTAACTAATTCACCTACTGAATTCAAGGATCTTATGAATAGAATTTTCCATGAGTTCTTGGATATGATTATGGTTGTGTATGTTGATAATATTATGGATTATTCGAAAAGTAAAGAAGAACATGAACGTAATTTATGGGTTCCCTTGAAACCCATTAATGAAAAGAAACTATTTGGGAAATTCACCAAGTTTGAGTTTTGTTTACAGAAAATTTCATTCTATGGTCACATTGTTTAAAAAAAAGGCATAATTGTTGATCCTCCTAAAACAAAGGTTGTTGAAGAATGGACAAGACCAAAAAATATAACCAAGAATCATAGTTTTCATGGTTTGGAGGTTATTACAAGGGGTTTCTTGAGAATTTTTCATGCTTATATGTCCTAATGACTATGTTTCCTCGAAATGGTGTTATGTTCATTTGGAAAAATCAATGTGATGATTGATTTCAGGAATTGAATTAAAGATCGGGGAATACTCTAGTTTTGGAAATTTCCTCTAGAAATGGAGAGCTTGTTATTTATAAGGATTATTCTTTTAAAATACTAGGATGTGTCCTTATTCATAATGATTAGGTAATTTCTTACGCTTCATGTCAGTTGAAACCTCATGAGCTAAATTACGCTACACATGATTTGGAATTAGCTGCTATTGTTTTTTTGCTTTAAAAATTTTGATGCATCATTTTTATGGAGTAAAATGTGAAATATATAATTACCACAAAAGGTTTAAGTATATATTCACTCAAAAAGAATTGAACATGATATAGAGTAGATGGTTGGAATTATTCAAGGATTATGACTGCATGGTTCATTACAATCATGGAATGGAAAATAAAGTGGAAGATGACTTGAGTCGAAAATGTAATGCTTCATTAACCATGATACTTTTGGACGAGATACTTAGGTATTTTATTTGATAAACATTTCCATAGAAGTTGTTGGTGTAGGAAATTCTTCTGTTTTGTTATAGGTGTTAGTGAAATCATCTCTATCGGAATGAATAAATCAAGTGCAGAAAGAAGATAGTGAGTTGCAGAAAGAGGTACAGTTTGTTCAGACGGGTATGTTTCCTGATTTTATCATTGATAATGATGGTGTATTGATGTTTGGAAAATGTTTATGTGTGGCTTGTGATTCATAGTTGAATAATGTGTTGTTATGTGAAGTTGATAGTTCCCCATTTTGAGTTTGTCCTGGTAGTACAAAGATGTACAAGGATCATTAGATGTATTACTGGAGGGATGGAATGAAAATAGAAATTTCTATTTTTACTTTTATGTGTTTGACTTGTCAGCTAGTTTAAGTAGAGTGACAGTTACTAAAAGGGATGCTTCAGACATTATTGGTGTTAGAGTAGAAATGGGAAAAATATATAAATGGACTTTGTTGTTGGATTACCAAAGACATTTTGAGGTAATAGTGCTATATGGGTTATTTTTGATCAGTTGACTAAATCATCTCATTTTATTCCTATTCGAGATACTTTGCCTCAAGATCAAATTTCTCAGTTGTATGTTAAAGGGATAGTCAGGTTGAATGGAGTTACCCTCTCCATTGTATTTGATTGTGAACCCAGGTATACATCTATCTTTTGGAAAGGCCTTCAAAAGTCTTTTGGTACTGAATTAAATTTTAGTACCACTTTTATCATCAATCAAATGGGAAATCATAATGAACAATTCAGTACTTGGAGGATATTCTACGTGGTTGCTCAAGATTACCAGGGAATTTGGGACCAACATTTTTCATTGGTTGAATTTTCTTGTAATAACAGTTTTCATTCCTATATACAAATGGCTCCATTTGAGGCATTATATGGAATGTGTGGTTGAAATCCAGCATTATGGGATGATGTGAGTGAAAGGAAGCTGATGGGACCCGGATTGGAAGAAGAGAGGGTTGAAAAATATCAGTAGATTCCGAAAAACATGAGAACAACACAGAGCGAACAGAAAAGTTATACTGATAACCGAAGGAATGAACTTTATTTGGAGGTAAGGGATCATGTATTTATAAAGTTTTCTCCATGGAAATGTGTAATGTGTTTTGGTAATAAGGTAAATTTGATTCTGAAGTTCATTTCACCTTATGTAATCCTTGAGAATGTTGTATTAGTTAAATACAGCGTGGGATTACCTCCATGTGTATCCCAGGTACACAATGATTGTCAGGTTTTAATTTTGAGAAATTATATTTTCAATCCATATAATGTTTTGAGTCCAGAGGTAGTTCAATTGGAATATAGTCTCTCTTTTAAGGAACAAAGAGTCACAATTCATGATCTTAGAGAGAATGTGTTGAGGAATAAGGTAATTCACCCTGTAATGGTTTTATGGAGACACTATATGATTGAATTGGAAATGTGAGAATCTGAAAATTCTATGAGGGATAAATACCTCAACTTATTTGATAAGTGAATATAAATTTGAGGATTTAATTTACAAAAGGGGGAAGAATGAAAAATCCTTGGTAAATAAAGAAGAATTTCATTCTCTTTTTTTTAACATTTTGCAAATTAAATGTTAATTTTCCTTTAAAGGGGTTTCTATTTTCAATGGTGTACCTACTACGAAAAAAAAGGTTTCTATGAAATCATAAGTTTCACACTAATAATGTAATATTCTTATTATAAATGGTATTTAAATCCTAGACATTTTATTGGAAGGAATGAATAAAACTAACTACAATGTGATTAATTTTGTTTATTAAATAAATGTTTGAGGCTTAAAAAGTGAATTAATCTAATTTTAAGCATTTTTTATTTTAAAAGGTTGATTTACTACCTTTTAATGGATAACCCTCCTTAAATCATGTTTTTTGCACTTTTATATGTTTTATTTGAAAAACTAAAATTTTTATTTAGATTTGGGACATCAAAATTTACTTTTGATAAATTTTTCGTAATTTTCTGGTATTGTTTTTTTATGAATAGTGAAAATACTATATTTTTTTTTTCAAAAGTTCATTTTAATATAATTTATTTAAATAGATATAATATATTTTTAATTGTTTTAAAATCATAATTAGATTATTTTTTTAATAATTAATCCATTTTCGTTCATTAGAATTAAATTTACTTTGAAACTAGACATACACAAGTATCGATCTTTTGAAAATATTTGTTTCTTTAAAACACGTTATTTGTTTTGACAATGGGAATTAATTATTAATTAATTAATAAAATTTCTATATTTTGAATTTGGAAAAATAGACATCATTTTTGAATTAAGAATATCAAATATAGCTTCGGCTGAATTTGGTGTAGTTTTCTAAAAAACATCAATTTTGATTAATAGTGAAACAACTAAGTAGTAGTTCAAAACTGAAAATTTCCTTTAAATGAAATTTTACTACATATGTGATTTGAATTTAAAAAATATGATATCCATGATTGTCATTAGTATGTAAAATGCGGTTCAATAAGATGAAATTTTTTTGTGAATAGTAAATTTTGAAATTTATTTTCCGCGGTTAAAGGTAAATAGGTAAATTCAATTATAACAATAATATTATAATAATAAAAAATTACATTAACACAGGTTCTGACCTTATTGGTTGAGTCATTTACGACCATGGGAATTTTTGGGTCGATTTTGGGACCCCATGTAGCCACTTGGGAGTGATATTGACACTTTAGATTAATTAACTTAATGTAAAGGCAAAAATGACAAAAACAATTATCTTATAGTAAATTAATTTTTACATAGGATATAAATTTTTTATTTAAGACTATAAATATTCATTAGAAATATAACAATATTTCATAACTCATGTTATTTATTTAGAATTTTTAGATTTCAGATAAATTAAATTATTTATGACATAATAATGATGAAGAATTTTCCTCATTATTAAATGATTTATATAAATAAGATTATAAATATTAAATAATTATCCAAAACATGTAAAATTCTTATTGGATGATTTTATTTCTACTATTAGTCATCTTATCATTGACTTTAACTAGTTTTTGACATCTATAAACCTAATATAATTATATATAAAAATAATATTTTCAAAAATTCCTAAAGAGCCTCTCCTCCCCCTTATAAAAAGCCCTCAATTCTAACCAATTCAACAAACCTCTAAAGCCTCTTGGTTCGTCCAAACCCTGATTAAATAAGATCTCATGATCCCACTACTCCTCCTAAAAGCCTTACCATAGGTATAAGGAACATCAAGAAGACCTTTTGGTTCAAACCAATGAGAGTTACTCGAATTAAAGGTAATGATACCTCTTAGCTACATTTCTATTAATTTACATATCCATCCCCAAAACTATTTTTATTACTTTTTTTTATAATAAGACCAGTATCCTTAGTTTATTATGATATTTTTATGATAATTATTTGAACAACACTTACACACACCTCAATCTAATGAGTGAAGAACATAATGTTTCTATTGGAGGAAAACTAACGACTCACGAAACGATGATTGTTCAATTATCTCCAACCGCCTCTCATAGAAGCCATTAAGATGAAACTATATTTATATATGATATATATTATTTTTATGTTATATTTATAATTTTTATTTTATTTTATATCATACCTTTATTGTTTCCATTATATGTAAGCATTATAATTTAATTTGAGGAAGTGAGGACTATCACCCCCTCAAAATGATATGAATCGTTAATTCCATATGTGGAAAGTATAAAGGATGGAGTTAAATTATATTATATACAGTAATTATAATTTACCTATGTATAATTATGTATTAATTACAATGAAATAAGAAATAGAAATGAAATTATTGTTCATGCGTACGTACGGCTTACCGTCTACAAGAAAGGTGCATTTCATTTCATACCTCCAAATATTATGTACTATTATAAAAATATGTATATACTTTACATATATGATATATATGATATCTAAATCATGAATATCATTCTTTATATAATTATCCTTTGACCTTGTCAACAAATTGTAATTATATGAATTCCATTTTTGACTCAAGTACAAAAATATTGACTAAACAAATATTATTTACTTAAATGATTACACAATGTTTATAACATGGTAATAAGTGATATAAAAGGAATAAATAACTTGAAAAAGATACTTAATAATGTGGATATTAACATTAGATTATTATTCCGAATATTAAAGAACGAACAGGTCATGTCGGACACGAGGTAAGGGACTTCGTATCAATCTCCTTTCATTGAGGAATATTTTGATAATATATACCGTCTTCTTTTACAAGTGGAATAATAAAATATTTTAACTTTTAATTTCATTAAAATGGAATCTTTTTTATACGATGAATTTTACTATATTACAAATGGAATGTTTTTAACCTTTGCAGCGACAGTGACCTCTCCGTCTTCGTAATCGTTATTGGGCTTCCTCAATACGCCTTAAAGTATTATTAAATTAAAAGGAAATTAATTATTCCTTTGTTGGGTGTTTTTGTCTTGAAAATGGTTTTTGAAATGGATTTATTATTTCTATATATTAAATTAATTTATTTTGATTGAAAATTAAATGTTATTAGTGAAATGTTTATATTTGAAATATTTTATGTGTTATGATTTTATTAAGGCACTTGCACATTTAACGAGTGGATAAGTGATAAACCAAATGACGGGTGGTGCCGTGATAAACCCAAAAGGGTGGTTACCTTATAAGCTCCAATGCATTGGGTAAAGAAGTCAGTCATATGTCTATTCCATTTAGTGATATGTTTGGAATTCAACCATATGTTTATTTCACATAAGAATTATTATGTGCCAAGTTACCTTTATATGTTATTGGTTCTTTATACTGGTTTTATGGAAATATTTTGGTTACAAAAATTGTAAGAAATGAAGTTTTATTCAATGAAGAGTATTTACTACTTCATAATGGTGAAATTTTTTACTTATGATAAAGTATTCATGGTTTACTTTTTGTTTTGAAAAACTAACTGCTTTCCTTCATGTTGTATCATTTACTGAGATTTTTTATGCTCATCCCATGTTTTGAAATATTTTTTGCATGACATAAAGTGGAATATGGTCATGTATGGGATCAAGGAAATATCATGTTGTCTAAAACATGGAAGTATTCATGACTCTATTTTCAATAGTTTTTATTTTATAGAAACTTAATTGATGTTTCTGCCTTGTAATTTTTGAGATGTAATGTAATAGTTAAGGCATAATTCTCTAAAACTCTAAACCTGAAAACATCCTCAATATGAATTACTCATTTAATTCAATATTTTGTAATGTATAAGGAAGAGTCCTTATATTTACTCTCTCAAAATAATGATAAGTGGACAAAATATTTCAATCAATATTAAATTTATGACACCCAAAAATCATAAATTGAGAACATTTCATTTTACAACAAGTATAACACACCACACCCAGTGTATAATGTATTATTACATCCTAATATGTTACAAAAATATTATATAATTTAAATAAATGTATTCTAAATATTTTAATTCACATAACCCTGAGTTAGATTATGTTACACTCAACTGCGACTTTGTTATGTAATTTGTGTTACATGAAATACTGATTTTTACCGAACATAAATATATTATTAAGATATTATTATATAATATAATATAATATAATGTAAAAATTAAATTGATTTTTTATGAATAGTATTAATTAACTTATGAATATATATGGTTTTTTTCACTGTTTACTAAGTAATTATAAATTAATATAGAATATAATTGAATATAAAGGAATTGTTTTTATAAAGAACTATTTGTTATTATTCCAAAGGCGTTTTTTCTTAATTAATTGAGCTAATTACTATTTGTGAATTATATGAAGTAAATATATATATTATATATTCAATAAAATATTTTTTACATTCATCCAATATAATTGATATTCATAAATTAAGACAAATGAATTATTTAATGCACCATCATATCAAAAAAATAGTAATGAAAGTACATTTAAAGATAAAATATATATACTACATCATTATCTAACATGATCAATTAATTCATATCCATATCATTGTTAAATATGAAATTTAAAAAATAACAAAACATAATGATAGTAATTCTAATTTAGATGTTTTTCATTACACACAATAGAACTGGTAAGAGTTTTTGTATCATAATAGGATAAATAGACGATTTCATTCCAGATAAAATAAAATAATTATTTAAAAAACAAAAATCAACATTTTGTAGGTAACCCTATGGGTAAATTATTACATGGAGGAACTAACTGAAATATATTCTCTCATTCTTGGATAACGTTTGACATACAAGAGTCAAGTAAAATCATATTTATTTTGGAGGGGGAGATAAAACCAAATGTATTCTCATTGAAAAGAAATCCAATTATACATTCAAACCACCCTATTTCTTAAATTTAATATCTAAAAATGTTACAATAAAACTATACTTGATATTCATTATAACTTGAATCACAAAAATGTGATGATGAATCATATGAGATCAATAATTTGGATGTTCAAAAAGTATTGATCCCTTCATAAATATATATTTATCAGTACTAGTTCATTCTGATTACATAATTATTACATCAGTGTTTTTCAATATCTCAAAATAATGATTAGTTAAAAATAGATTTCAAACAATATTAAATTTATAACACTGAAAATTATAATGTGAGAAGATTTCATTTTACAGCATGTATAACACACAACAAAAAGTGTATAAAGGATTTTTACTACCTAATATGTTAATAAATATTTAATATTTTAAATAAATGTTTTCTATATATTCTAATTCACATAACATTTAGTTAAATTTTGTTACACTCAACAACGACTTTTTTCTGTAGTTTGTGTTACTTGAAATACCGATTTTTATCGAACATAAAAAATATATTAAGATATTATTATATAATATAATATAATATAATCTAGAAATTAAATTGATTTTTATGAGTAGTGTTAATTAAAAAATTAATATACATGGTTTAATTCGTTGTTTACGAAGTAATTATAAATTAACATGGAAACTAATTAAATATAAAGGAAATTTTTTTTATAAATAACTAATCTTTTAATCTTCCAAAGGCGTTTTGTCGTAGTAAATTGAGTTAATTATTATTTTTAATTATATTAAATAAATATGTATATTATATATTTAATCAAATATATTTTACATTCATCCATTAATTTTGATATCCATAACATAAGAATAAATCTAGTTTTATGTTAAAAAATGTACTTTTTAAAAAACTCAATTTTTCCACCTTTTAATGGAACACATAGATTAAAGATAAATTTGGGAAATTTTATTATTTTTATATTTAAAAATAAACCATATTTATTAAATTGTAATTTAAAAATTTTATTAGGGCAACTTTTTTTAATTTTTCATTGAATTATAAAATTTTAATGAATAGAGAAAAATAAGAAATTATAATTGAGAAAATATTTTACAACTAATATATTTACTTTGACAAATTATATTTTAATTTTATATAAAAAAATATTTAGTTAAATTATGAATACAATAATACTATTTCGGTGTTTCTATTCAATTTCACATTGGAATTGTAAATATGAATATTTCAATCATTTGAACATTTTTACATTAAAATCCAATATTGTCATCTCGTCTGTGGGATTAAATCTAAATTAATTTCATCCACTAATGTTGTTAGAATTTGAAAAAATATATTAAATATTTTGAATCAGTATAATATACAGTTTTTAATAATTTTATCATAGTTTTTTTCCAAAAATATCAGTGAATGAATTTAATATTAATAAAAGAGAATGAAGATAAAAATAATCTCAACAAGGGACTAAACCATAAAATTATGGACCAAAATGACCTAGAAACATCTCCAAAACCTATCTTTTAGAATTGTTTAACCATATAGCCAATTTTATTTATATTTTTAATTATTTTGGGTATATTATCTATGTGTTATATCTCAATATTATTTAGCTTTTCATATTTACAAGAAATAAACTCCACCCCATCTATAAAAAAACTCACCCCTACCACTAATTAAAACCTCTCAAGCAATTTGTATCATCAAAAAAATACCCCAACAATATCCCTACTTACCTCGTATCATCCAAGATTTTTAAAATTGAAAACATCTATCCAATGAATTTTTTTCTATAAACCAAAAGAAGATACCCAGATAATCGGTAACATTATACATTGATCATAATTGTTTCATTTACTTCAATACAACATTAGTTAAATTTATTTTTGGATTATATAATAACTGAATTATCATAAATATATTTATGTCTTGTTAAGATAATATTTCATCAAACACTTTATAAAATATATATATACCAAATGGGGTACATAATCATCATTCCTGTGTATGGTGAACTACTGCCTCATGAGCCAATGTTGTTTTTTCGTCTATTACAACTTTTCAGGGTTGAAAAAATGATATATATATATATAGGTTATATAAAAATAATATATATATTTTTAATTTATGATTATATATTTTTTATATAACTCATATATTTTTTTTAGGAATATGATAACATCGTTTGTGGGTGTGTGGACTATCACACCCTCAATGTGATGTGATTCATTCATGAAATACATGGATTGTAAATATTATGAATTAAATAAGAACATGTAAAATATATGAAAGAAATAATATAATGGAATTATAATATATATAAATATTATTTACTATTTATTATATTAATACAATCATGAATCAGATGTAGCGTTCATGCATACTTTCGGCATACTGTCTATATGAACAGTTCACTTCACTTGGTATCTCAAAATTTTATGGATTATTCTATGTAAATGTATAATGAAATATATATTATATTTAAATAATTTTTTAAATTTTTTATATTATTAAAATAATTATCTAATATATATAAAAATCATGTAATAAGTTAAAATATAATTGAATGACAAGGAAATTAACACAAGAAATAATGAAAATAATGAACGATAGATAATAAATAAGTAATATGGTATTATAATAAGATAATAAATGTTATTTATAATATTATTATGTTTAATTTATATTTTATTATAATTATTTAATCCGTAATATTGTTTGATAAATACATCATGACGAAAAGGAATCATTATTTTAGGTTGTTTCATCTCGTCTTTTATATATGTGAGATGAATAAAATATTCACAACTTACATTTTTTGGGGTGTATATCTACTTAAACATTTCATATATAATATCGTGAATATATTTTTATTCGTGTAATTTAAAATGCTTTGCATATAATTATCTCATCCAAAGGGGATCAAGTTGATATCTACCATTTGGTAAAAGTAACCTTTTCAATGTCACATTTTGTTATGATTTTTAACATTATTTTCAAATACTCATTTCCATAAGACCATTTTACATTGGAAATAAGTTTTTTAGAAATAGTAACTCTTAGGTGATGGGTATAATACTTTATGAAACAATATAACAATCTTACAAATAGTGTTTAATTTGAAATTTATTTGATTATCTATGGAAATATTGATAAGTATATATTCTTTATTCAATAATGATTTTTGATAAGGAATATTTGTCTACAATTTAATATGATTAGTCGATATGAGGATTGATTTAGTTTGATAGTGACGGGTGGGGCCACAAATTTATATATCCCCTCGATGCATGAAAAGTATCTAATGAGACAAATTAGTTGGCTTAAAGAAATTGGTTTCTACATATTGTTTTAAACCTCTTTTGAAAGGTATTCGCATTATAGGTTTCAATGTTCCTCATACATGAAATCCATTAATTAAGATTTTCCTTCATAGATATTTAATACTTCATTTTCATTATGACTGATTTTTTAATATCATTATACTTATGGGCACATTTCATTCTCAGATTATTAATTAAATAGTATGTGTTTTATATATTTACCCTTCTATATTGACTATGACTTAAAAAAAAATTTAAATGGAATGTGTTCCCAAATATTTACCATTTTTTATTGATTTATTCTTATTGACTAATTATTTCATCCCCATTATATACCTTTATTGATCATTTGAGCTCCCCTTATTATATTTATTTTCCCCAAGTTATCAAGAGGAATACTTTGAATGAGTTTCAAGGATACTATGATTTTAGTTATGTTATACATTTTTTATTTTCCTAATGTATTATTGGTATCAAGAATGTTATTTAGTTTCCCAAAAAATCTAAAATTATTTGTGCTTCTGGATTTGATTCATTGTAAAAAAGATATTGTTATAATCTAATGCACTAGAACCTGACTTCATGGATCATGGAATTATAGTTTGTATTAGATCATGTATAATATCAACCACGGAAGCATGATTTAGAAAAAAAATATCCCGAACATAAACCCATTATATATTATGAGGATATGTATGGCGTAATATCCATGAATTTTAGTAAGGAATATTTTATGTTTGTATTAATATAAATATATCCTTGTGTGGATACTACATGTTGACGTGGTTCTAACATATATGTACCTAGTGGTATTAAATCTATAAAGGTGCATTAATACTGAATCGAGCATAACCTACTACATGAAAATATTCCTTACAAAGAAAATAGTTTGACACTATGTAGTAATATTATTAGGCTAATGAAAATTTATTTACAACCCATTATGAGATATTTTAATGTAATCATATACCCAAAGAGACCATTTTTATGATTATTAGATTAGATACACATGGAATTTTCAATTTATGTTTTCTTAATTCACATGATGTGGGACTAAAAATTATGCTTGACTAGTTATTTTCTAATATAGTATATTAAAGTTTTTTAGAAATGGAACCTATAAAGAATAATGATATCAATATATTTTGAAAATGTATAGGTGTTCCTAATGAGAAAGCTGGTATATAATTTTTTGGAACTAGTCACATTATGGATATACTTGGGTAATATTATAATGTAACGAAAAATCTAATTTCCTGAATGGTGAAAATGTTCCAAAATAGATTATATGATTTTAGATAACTTTATGGGAAATATGTCCCTATCTTTTAGTGGGACAACTGATCTAATAATAGATGAGTAATTTATAAATTATTTGGAGAAGTTATTTATGGTCTTGGGAAGTGGTGAAAAGGAAATGGATACACTTGTAGTGTAATGTATAAATGGAAGTTTGGATCAATGGTGGTAATTTATTTTGAATAAAATAGAGGAAGAGGAAATTGATCCCATAAAATGGATAACTTTTATAGAGACATTCTTTGATAAATACGTCCCCCGTAAGAAAAAAATGAGATAAAGAGGACGTTATTTATCTTAATGAATAATGATGATGGGGGTGTTTTAGATTATGAAGCTTCCTTTACACGGTCATATCAGTATGAACTGGATTATATATCCAACATGGTGTTCATGATTGACCACTTATTTGATGTTCTTATGAAAAATCATCCAAGGCCTCTAGTATCTCATGCATTTTCATCATATGATGAGATAGTTTTATATTCCATAAAAATAGAGAAGGAATTATAAATGTCCAAAATTTTCAATGGATTCCAAGAGAAGAGTATGTCTTCTGATCCATGTTAAAAAATTAATTAGTCTAATAAAAGATGGAATGTCATATTTTAAAAAATTTGATAACTGCGAAAAGAATCACCCACAAAAATTCTAAAATGGGTTTATAATTTTTTAAAAGTGTTGGGGAATGGGTTACCAGACAACAGAATGACAAGGGAAGAAGGATCATGTTTCTATCCAGTGTAACAAATTCAATGAGATGTGGAGACCTAAAAATTAATTCACCAAACATAATGAGAATATACTTTAAAAAAAGGGATCAAGGTGGTGATTTTGTTATTCACAAAACCAAGGTAGAATGGGTTAATTGATTATGTATTCTAACATAAGAAATGTGTTATAAATTTATTTTCTTGGAGATATTATAATCACATGAATTATGAAATATATACATATTTTACATCATTACTTCTTCAACAAATATTTGAGATCATATGTGTGGTAGTACCAAGAAATGTTATTTGGTAGCAAGTTATTAATTTTAGAAATTACATAGTTGAGGAAAATATAACTTTTAATGTGTTACTAATGTTGAGATAATGATTCATGGATAATGTTATTATTTATATGGATAAAGTAAATTTGGTATTAATGACTGACTTTGAGCTGATTCTATGTTTTTGGAACAATATACATGGAAGGGTCATATGGTTAACCATTTATGAAAAGGTTTTTGTAGATCAGTAGATATGTTTTTGATATTGATGTTTTACATCACCCCATGATTATAACGTTTATATGATATGATGTATAAATAGTTCATGGAGTAATAAAAAGGTAATATTGTGTTAATAGGATTATGGATTTTATTATATCATTAGATAGTGATAGAGTCTCTCAACTCTAGGAAAAGCATCTGGAAACTAAAATATTTCCCTATTATCATAATTTATTATGTGATCAAGGATATTTATTCAAAATATAGTGTATGGGTTTTTAGAAACATTATCATGAACATGGTCTCTATAACTCTCAACTAGAACATGAAATTTGTATTTCTCTTTCAGATCCATGTTTTAACAAATCTTCTCATTTTCAAAATTCATTTTTTTGTGTGGATTATCAAATTTACCTTTCCTTTTGGTTAATAATATGTGTTATTAACCCCATTCAAGATATATGTTTTTCAGAAATACTGTTTTAAAATATAAAACCATCAATCCTCGAGATAACTTTTATATTTCAAGGGAAAAATTTAATTATGGTGGGGAGAATATATCACCATGAAATTCTAACGTAATAATTTTATATTTAATAGTGTGCATGAAACACAACACGAAACATATAAAGGGATAAACCATCATATGGATATATGATATAAATTATATTTTAAATAAATATATTTTATTCATTTTAATGCAAAAAACACTTTGGTTTCATTCCTTACATGAAATAATAACATCGATCAGTATATTATTTTACACACAAGATTGAGTTTTAATAAAAAATTATATATTTCTAATATATTATTATTATTTATAATAAGAAAAAACCTATATGTTAAATTAATGGTTTTTACTAGTAATAAATAACTTATGAAAGTATATGATTTAATTCATTGGTTACCATGTCATTAGAAATGAATATAAAACTAGTTCAATATAAGGTAAATGTTTTTATAAGGAACTATATTTGTGCTTCCAAATGAGTTTTGTGTTAATATATTAAAATCATAAAATTAATGAATTATATTAATAAAAAAAATATATAATATATTCATTAAAATAATTTTTACATTCATGCAATAGATTTTATTCACCTAAGATATGAATAAATCAATTATTATGCATAAAAATAGTAGTTTTTTAAAAAATCAATTTTCTAGCTTTTAATGGCATCTCCACTTTAATGAAAATAAAAACATTATAAATATTTCATTGAAAAAGTAGAATTATTTTTTCAAATTTTAATTTCAAAATGACCTTAGGGTGATGTTTTTGTATTTTTTTTTAAATTTTTTTTAAGGAATATTGGAAAATATTGAATTTTAATTGAAAAATATTTTTTCATATAAATATTTTTAAAGTTAATTTATATTTTAATATACATATAAATTATATTTAGTTCATTAATACATTAATTAATTCAATTTAGGTCACTTGAATAAATTTCATGTTCGAATTTTATATAAAAACATATTAATCTTTAGAATGATTTTACTTTAAAACCCCGCATGGTTGTCTCGTTTATAGGATTATATTTAAATTAATTTAAACCACTAATGTGATTGGATTTATTAAAATTTTATTCCATATTTATATATATAATAATTTATTGTGTCTAATAATTCCTACATTTTTTCTTTAACAAACATTTTATTGAAATGCAGATAAAATAAATTACAATGATTATGGTAAAAATAATTTTATAGTTGACTACAACTTAAACATAAGGTAAAAGTGACCTAAATATTTTGTAAAAACAATTTTTTTGACCATGGTGATTCTATATAATTACTTTTATAGTGTTTTCTTATCATTTGAGTCACGTGATTTAAGGGATATCTCTCAGTAGTGTATAACTTTATTATATTAAGAATAATGAAACGTCCCAACTATAAGAAAGCAGTCACCCCCACAAACTTAATCATGCCTTAAAAGATATTATTCTCATAAAAAATCTATAAAAATAATCTCAAAACGTCCTTAATATCCTAATAAAATACAAACATTGGTCATAAATCCAAACAAAGAGGTTTTTTGGTATAAACCAAATGGGGTTACCCATATAAAAGGTTTCACTCTTCAACAATCTCTTCGGTTTCATTTAATAGTCAAACGCCTAAATTAATTTTGTATAATGATTATATAATAACCAAATTATATTAAATATAATGAGTTATTTTATGATAAATTTTTTACCTACACTTTGACTCACATCTATTAAATATGGTACACAGTCAATGTTTGTGTGTGTGGATGACTATCACCTTTTGAACTGAAGTCGTTTATTCCACCATTTCCACAATTAATGGTTGAAATATTGATGGACTTATAGTTTATATATAATGTATAAGATATGAATTACGTATTTTTGTTTCTCAAATTTTTATATAACACATACAATTATGATTTACATTTTTTGGGGAATACTAAAACTTCGTTTGTGGATGTGTGGACTACTACCTTCTCAAAATGATGTGATTCACTCATTCTATACAAAGAATTTATTAAGGATTTTTTAAATAAAAATATATGAAATATATGAAATAAAAGTGAAACTGGAATTATAATATATATATATATAAATTAATTTTTATTATTTTTATTATGATTAGAAAATAGAAGTATCATTCACATGTACATATGATCTACAATCTCCATGAATGGTGAATTTGATTTTCTATGTCCATATTTTATAGATTACTCTATATACAGATATACAAAAATATATATGATATATTAATCATGGATTAAATTATATAGATGATTAAATCATAATATAATTGGTAGGAACAACAAGTAATAAGTAGAAACATACTCGAAAAACTATGAAACTAACACATGAAGTAATTAATATAATGAAGGATTAATAAAAAATGGGTAATATGATATTATAGTAAGATCATATATGATATTAAAAATATAATGAAGTTTTTTATAAGTTATTTACAATTTTTATACCACATTAATATATGTTAAATAATTTACGTATAAAAAAGTATATTGCAAGTGATTTTCATCTCAATTTATATATCTATTAGGTAAATTTCATATTCCCCAATTACTTTTTTGGTGTATTTAAATAATGTTTTGTCATATTATATCATTAACTATTTTATCTTCTTTGTATTTTAGTTTTATTATTTATTTTATCACATATAAAGGTACTTGAATTGAAAATTACCAATTGGTAAACTATATCATTGCAATGCCACTTCCTTTTGTGACTATTAACATTTTGATAGTTAACACTCTCATTATCATTGCAATCTCACTTCATTTTTACTAATCTATATATAATTTTTAAATTCAATTTTTTTCATTCACATATATTTTATTATCTGGGAAAGTATTTATAAATCCTAATTCTTTCTTTAGTATGGATATTTGATAAGTTATATTGTTTTTAATTAAATATATTATTTAATATGACTATTTATATGGACATCCATTGAATGGAGGGGTTGTTATATAATATATCTCCTCGATTAATTAACATTAAAACATTATAGTAATTAGTCTTCCAAATTAAATAAGTTTTTATATTTAGTTTTAAACCTTCTTGTGAATGGTTCTGTTGATATATCTTTTCATGTCCCTCACAAATGATGTATTATAATTAATCATTTCATTCAAATATATTTGCTGAATAATTGTAATTGGCCTTGATATTTTTGGATGATAAAATATATGGATGAATTTTATTTTTATTTTATAGATTAAATTTCATGTGTTTCGATTATTTACATTTACATGGTGATTATGCCTTATCCAATTATTTAAATAGAATGGGTTCTACATTATTTACCATTCCAGGTCAGTTAATTTATAATGGATCATTATTTCTTATATGTTACATAACCATACTGAGAATCTGTGTTCACCCTTATTATGTCTACATTCCCCATGTTCTGATGGGGAATGCATTAAATGAGTTTCATGGATGTTGGGATTTTACTTATGTTTTTAATTATTTTCATTTCAGAATGTATTATAGGTATCATGTATGTATTATATTTTTAAAAAACTGCTAAATTGTTCAATCATTTTCAATTTGATTCCTTGTAATCATTCCAATGTAATAATGTAATTCACCAGAACTGGGATTCCGGTTTTGGGGGTTACAAAATTCATACAAGCCATTAAATTGATTTTTAATTAGTTATATGATTAATTCATTGGAAAAAAACCTTTTATAGTCAATGTAAACTATTCATTCACAATGATGTAGTTTAAAAATTGATGTACCATGTTCCCATATTATACTAGATTTACAGAACATGACACTATATCCATGAAAAATTCTATATACTTGGATGTATTTTGTAGTAATAATAAGCATTAAATTCAACTAAAAATATTACATTTTATAAAAACCCAAAAGCATGATTCATTCTACCCATGTTTATTCCATATCATAATATAATAGTGAAAAGTAATCATCAATGTTGTTTCTTGGTTGTTTTGGTCAATAAATCTTTAAAAATAAACACAATATGCTTCCAACTAATATAACATTTTTTAGAAAAGTTATAAATGACAAAACAAATTTTAAATTAACTGTGTATGTTATTAAGTCTATGATATGGCTAAATTATTTTTGGTGCACAACCCATGTATGACATTTCTCCAATCATTACAAAATTTAGAAAATTCTTGATCAAATATCATCAATTTTGGACAATCGGGTGGGTAACGTAATTTTCCAATATATATTCACTAATCTAGAATCCATGATATCCATTATAGATCATATGAACTTGAATATAAATATTTTATATGGGGAATTCTTGGATGATATTGAATTTCATGTAATGGAATTTTTGTTCTGGAAATAATAAATCAATCTTATTCTTATTTTTATTTCATCTTATATCTTGATGACCCACATTTATGAAACCCTGAAAGTTCTTTTTTATTCCATAAAATATTAAAAACAATGTTTTGGTAGGGATTGTATCATTTTTACCACAATTTCATCATAATTTTTATTTTTTCATTTAATCATAATTTTAATACTGAACATCAATATCTTATAGATGTTTTTATTTCAATAGTTGTAGTTTTTCTTTTAAAATATTATAATTTATTCCATTTCTAAAATGATATTTCATGAATCCTAAAAATGTTGATAAAACCATGATTTTTTTTATTAACTAGAAATATTTTTTCTAGAATCACTATATTATGCACTCATAGAATAATATTTTATTAATTTTCTTTACATCAGTATCATGATCCAATTCTATAATTTTTACAAAATGTATATTTTAAATATTACCATCAATATTAGGTATTGAATCCTGTTAAATTTCACCTTTTAAAATCCAAGGAATTAAATAAATATTGAAACCATGGTATATTAAATGTTTCTTGATATCTATATCTAGTAGATTCTTCATATATAACCATTTCAAGAATAGGAAAAACGAGGTCATTGTATTCAACATTTCATCTTCAATTTGTAAAAAATAATTATCCCTTTCATCATATCCATGACATCTTCAATGTGTAATAATCTAATTTAGAATCATTATCACATATAACTAATTATACATATTTAATATTAATTTCGAATTTTTAACATTCAAATAAAAATTTAAATTTATAAAAAAATAGAAATATAAAAGTTATATTTTTTACATTTATTATTAGTATTCATAATGTAATGATATATTAATATAAACAATTTTTTTATTAAAATTGTTAAATTCAAATCACTCTACTTAAAATAAAAAAATGATTAAAAAATAAGGATGACATAGGACTCATAATTACAACCTAAAAGGTAAATAATAATGGTTTCATTTTAAATAAAAAATACATTTAGAGCATAGAGTTAATGTATTAAAATTGTAAAAACAATGAAATACATATTAAATAAATATAATTTCTTGAAAAAATGGTAAAAACTAGAATCTCTTAAATTATCCATTTATATTATATAATCCAAATAAAATAAAATAAATGTATAGAATAATGGTGTAGTTTTGAAAAAAACATAAACATACCAAACATGTTTCAACCTATGATAAGTATCATATAAAATTTTTATTGAATAATTTATTCAACAAAAAATTGTTCCAAATAATTCTTCAAAATATAAACATAAGAAGTTAATTATAAATTATAAAAATGTTAGATAATTTAATAGGTTTTTTCTTCATAACACCATATTTCATTACATTTTATTTCATGGATTAGATAAAATTATTTTTCCATACTTGATTCATCAAAATTTAATTTATAAATAATCCCTTACAAATGAAAAAAATAAATAATCACATTGATCAACAATTAAATCTCTCATAGTACCACAAGTAAAAATTTATAAATACACCAAAAATTACCCCATGTATAAAAATAAAATTATAGGATGTGGTTGAAAAATAATAGATCAAATGAATTCCATGAAAGAAATAATGTTATTAAGAATAATAAATGAAGGATGATGATGGGTTTTAATAGTGTTAGAAGATGAAATATGGTTTTATACGATGGTGGACGTGGAAAATTGACGTGCATTAAATATAAGACCAAAGGTTTATATAGCTTTGCGAGAGGAAACAAAAAGCCTGATACCTTAATCAGTGAATAAAAGGAAATAATACCATAAATTTTGATAAACAATTTAATGTGTTTTAACATCTATTTTCAAATAACTATAAAAAAATAAAAATATTAATTTTTGGTTATTCAAAAATAAATATTTAATCCATTTTTTTCTTTATTATTTTTATCCTAAAACAACCATTGTTAAAAACATTCTCACATTGGTTTTATATATCGAACATAAATACATGCATCCAAAAATCCATTTTCACTTATGATTCTTAGATATATCTTCCATAATGAATTTTTTATTGTCATAGGGAATTAGATATATGACAATGAGTGATAAAATATGGCTAGTAATGTTATAAAATAGAGGAAATAAATGATAAATTAATTATAACATGACCATAATTTTATGATAAAATTGCCATAAAATTTGAAAATTGTACAAAACTATTCATATATCATAATCATTAGTTATGGAATAATGCTTGGGAGTTCATAAAACATGAATAATAATGGAATCGAAGAACATGGCCCATGAAATCATAAAATTTCTGTATGACGATGCCATAAAATGGTGGCATAAATTGTGGAATAATCATTCTCATTGAATACATATGTAAATGTTACCCACCCATATATTCATCATATAATAGATTTGAGATATCCAAACACATTCCCACTTCAGGCTCTAGATAACCTCTAATGTACCCTATTTTTTGCATCATAAAACATACCATGTACCTTTTTACATCATAAAACATAAATAATTACCAAACATATTAGTGGTATATAATAGTTATACCCATAAAATAATTTTAATACATTAAAATTAATTCTATTATATCTTGAAAGTAATTATCATTTGATCATAACATAACCCATGGAAATGCAAATGGGTTTTATTATCATTTTTTCAACGTAATAATAAACAATATAATGAAATAATTATTTTAGTATCACTAGATCAAAACCTCAGTGGAATATATGTAACAGAAATGTGTGTTGTCATAAATTTATATACCTTTTAAAGATCACTATATAATTTTATTGTGGAAAATATCATATTCAGTTTGAAATAACATAATTAAAATCAAATAAACTTAAAAATATTATGACAGAACATTGTTTCAATCTAACTATATAAAATTATTTTTTTTCGGATTTCGATCATTGAGTGTTAATGATGGTGTAAAATTTTTCCATGTTGTAAGTGATTTCACAAGGATCATATTCACAGGTCTAGTATTTAGTAACTCATTCAAAAAATGAAAAAATTATTTTTTAAACCTTTTTGTGAAAAGAAATTTTTTGTCAAATGACATTAAAATGCATTAGAAAATATGAAAAACATTATTGAGAACATTTAAATGAATGTATAGACATTGAATAAATATATTACCAACTGAAGAGAGAATAAACATGTCTTTTAATAAAAAGGTATTCAATTTTCATGGATAATTAATGAGAGGAGAATGAAAAGAAATAATTTGTAATCTATAAAGAAAAAAGGGTATGGAAACATAGGTTTTTTCAATGATATATCTTATAATTTAAACATTATAAATTAATTCATAATCAATACTATTAAAATGAGACTGAAACTTAAAACATTTACGAGAATAATTACATTTTTTATAGGTTCTTTATCCACTAGTATAATAAATTTATATTTAGTATATTTATATTTTATATACCTATTAGTATATTTAACATTTATATTGTCTCTCTATAATATTTCTACATCCATTTTTTAATAAATATTTTATAAATACACCATTCTTAGGTGTTAAATGATTAATATTTAATTTAATTTTTTGTTCAACTGTTATGGTCCTTATATTTTTATCATGATTCTATCATCTCCAGGATTTTAATAATGATATAAATATCTGAGATTAAATAATGAATTATACCATTTATAGAGATAGTAATATACTTGTAAACATGAAAATTGATATATATTTTTAAAAAAAATCATGAAAAAAAGATAAATAATATTTTAAAATTAAATATATATTAAAATAAAATAAATATATTATATAGTAATTAAATATATTATTATAAATAAACAATAATCTTTTATTGATGTAAAATGTATTATATCGGTGTGTGGAGCCAATTGTCCTCATGTAAGAACGACAAATACATACATTTACCATTTGATTGAAATGAGGTAAAAAATGGTTGTGAAATCATAATAGTATCATATAATTATATTCATAATACAAAATTAATAATTCTTTGATGTATAAAAGTTGTTTATATAAGGTAAAATAAAAAATAAAATTTAATGTACTTAGTTATGAGTTATTCCACGTTATCGAGAAACCACGATTGGCCTACACCATAATCATTGAATGATTGGAATTATAATCAACCAGGTCCTCTAAAAATGGGTATATATCTTATGAATTAATTTTTTCTTAATAACATGTATTATTAGATGCTCTTGATGTTTGAATACAATATTAAAGGCAGTGTGGTATTATAAAGGAAGCAGAACACGCTGTTGAAATTACTTATAGGTTTTAAATATAATTATTTACATATCATGAATAATTCCTGATAATAGAAAGATTTTATAATTTATGATTATTTATTTTCTAAATATCACTATAAAATAGTAAATATACAAGGTAATGTGCTAATATTACCCTTATCTCTTGGTTAAAGCCATGGTAGACTATTTTTTAGCATAACCATGGTAATTTTTATTTTTTTGTTATTAATTATCGCAAAAATTGTGTGTGGAAAATTTTATAATTTTTTCATTGTTAATTTAAAATATATATTATATTTTATAAGATCAAATTTATACAACTTTATGAAACTAATTTTAAAATATGATGGTAAAACCCAATGCATCTGAATTTTTAGTAATAATTCATATTTTAAAATTAATTTGAATTTTCCGTAATTCATTTCCTAGTAATAGATATAAAATAAAAACTAAAATATTCAAATTAATATATAATTTATACATTCAATTTAAAATATAAATCAATAATTATTTATTTAATTTATTATTAAAAAAAAATTGGCACATAAAAATTGTATTTTTAAATAATATCTTTTTCCTTTAAATGATTTTACCATCCTTAAAAACATTTAAATAATTAATTTGTTGAATTTAATTCCTAAATTAGCATTAAATTTATTTTAATAAAATTTTATAGTTTTCAATAGATATTATTTATCTAATAAATTCATAATGTTTATAAAAATATGTTTTTCGAAATATAAAGGGTCTCCTAATGATTAAATGATTTTATAAAAAATTAATGATTTTTTCAAAGGAATTAATCAAACCATTAGACTTTAACGATATATATATATATATATATATATAATTTAATTTATCCTATTCATTCCCACCAATATAATGACTCTGTTGTAAATTAATACTATATCATTGTATTTTTGGACTTTGGGTTGCATTTAATGAAATCTGCCAAATATATCATGTTTATTTCAAATGAAATACATGTAAAATCAGTGGGTATTATAAAGTATCTGAAAATGTGTTGGAAATAAAAACAATCAACGATATTTTTAAAATATATAGATAACATTTTAAGGAAATGTCAGGGTAAAATAAAAAATGCTACAGATTATGGAGGAAATGTTTGGAGATAATATAATGGTTGATCATTTGAATCTATATGTTTAATTTATAAGGGTTAATGAAATTGGTAAAAACATTGTAGGATTTAGATAACATTTATAATACACATAAATTGTCATTAAATTTATGATAAACCACTTAGATATTTTTTTAATAAATTTTATACTTTTTATGTGAGAGAAAATTTATCCATTTAAGAATTATATAACATTATTATTTATTATTAGATAGTGAACACATCATTATACATGAATAAAATAAAATATAATATGTAATTTAATGAAATAAAAAGAATATTATTTAAATAAAATAAGAATGGGACATCTTAAAATTTAGAGGATGATAAATGAGGGGATGGAGAACATGATATAATCATGACCCATATTACAAAAAAACATTCAGAAGTGGTTTAGTTCTATATAATGGTATGTTTAAATTAATATTATTTAGCTATGGTGGTATTGGAAATTTTTTATTTGATTTTCTGAAGAAGAAAAATATAGCTACTGAGCATGATATCGATGATGAAAATTACCTTGGGTATAAATTATTAAAAATAAGAATTAATGATGTGGAAAATATAATTTATCCATGAAATATTAAAAGGTATAATTTGATAATAGAAGGTGAATATTAAGACTAACTATAAAAAAGTGAGTTAGAATATGAATGTATATTTACAATTCCGTAAAAAAAATTAAATACTATCTTTATATATTTATTCAATTTCATATATTCTCTATGATTTTTTATGTTTAAAATATTATAAAATTATGTTATTACCCTTACATAAATAGATATTTCATCAAAATGATTGCACTATATATCAGTATCCATATTCTCAGAATAAAAAACATTTAAGATATACGTTGTTTTCTCAATTTATATATCATTAAAATTTTCATCTTGAACTATTAATTTTCCAGAATAATTATTTAAACCTTATTAAAGGCATTAGAAAATTTGGAATAAGAAAAATAATATCAATAAGTGACATATAAAAAAATAAAAAATTCCTTGTATTCTAAAAATACACATTAGAAAAAAAAATTCATTATATAAATCATTTTCATGATAAATATTTTCCAACCCATGAAATCAATCAAACCCCTATATATTTTTATAAAAAAATAATTATAATTATTAATGGAAAAAAATAAAACTAATAAATATTTCATTATAATCATGAATAGATTATTTTTTATAAAAAAAGTTATTCACATCACCATTAAAAAGTATCATAAACATCCATTTAAACATATGAGGATTATATTACCTTATATAATAAGACAATTTCCAAAAAAATGTAAAGAAATAATAGATAAATAACTTTATGGTGCCTCATTCGTCTGGAAATCATGCGATATTTTGTCACCTTTCACTTTCTAGGGTTTCCTCCCCCTAGTGGCGATTATTCCTTCACCTAGCTCCATTCAGGTTATCTCTTATCTCCCTCTCTCTCTGGTATAAATTATCTCATGGTTCCTACATCTCTCTCGCTCGTTCCTCTCTGGGTTTCCCATTAAAATTTCGCATCCCTACATTGTGAGGCTGTTTGGTTTCTCCCCAAGCACCTCTATAGTGCTATAGACTAGCGTTCCAAATCTCCTCTTTAGGTCATATTTTTAGTGAGGGATTCACCGTCAGTTTAAGAAATTGGTTTGGTAGATGTCAGATTTCTAGGCAATATCTTATTTGGTTCTTCCTAATTTTGTTTTATTCCATGTTTCCTTATTTTATTATTGGGATTTCTTCATAGTTTTTCATCATAGGGTGTCATCATCGGCTGACTCACTTTATATGACCTAGAATTCCACAGCTCCACTCCAGGTCGGATTTATAGTGGTAGATACACATGGGTTTTGGTTCATGCAGTTTGGTTGTTGTGGAGTCCACGAGGTCAACCTTCTTTTGTTTTCATCTAGAATGGTTTCCATTTCTATTGGATTCTTGATACATTTTTGTTTATAGGTACTTCCCTGGTTATGTTTTATTTTTTGGTGTTCTTCCTCAATGGTGGTTTATGATATATGTTGGTGGTTTTATTCTCTAGTTTTGTCATTGGTGGCGTGAAGATGATATAATGCTGAAAATTTGATGTTGTTAATGGATTTAGTGTTTTGGGTTGATGTTTAGTGATGATGATGTTTTAATTTATTTCGATAGTAGATCAGAGTGGGAGAGGAGGTTTGGTGCTGGTGTAAAATTCCATAGAAGTGGCTGGTGGTGATTATGATATTGTCGACGATGAATGATAGATGGGACGATGGTGTAATTGGTAGAAGGTTAAGTCTAACGTTAATATGATTATAGTGATACCTCATGTGGTTTTTTTCAAGGTGATGGATGGAAGAAGGAAGTGATAGTGTGTTTGAATTGGGCTGGTGCATGGCCCAAATTTAGGGATACTCTCTTTGGAAATTAGAATTCTAAGATATGAAAAAAAAATTATTGGGCGCAGTTTTTGGTTTTTGAATTGGGTGGGATTTGTAACTTGATTTTTTAAAGCTAGATATGTATCTGGTTGGACTTCTGCTGGGTTCACACTTACCCCTTTAAATTTGTAAGTTGAAAATTCAAAAATATTGATTGCATAGAATAGATAAATCATTTATGTGACACTGAATCACATTTTCAAATCACATATTGAATAACTCTTACAAATGGAACAACCTACTAGGTATATTGTATTTATATATTTAGATAAACCCATAACATGTATTATCTATCCATTAACACCATGAATTTGATAGTTATATCATGAAACAAATCAAAAAGATCTATATTGTGGTCACAAAACATCATAAAATATTCCAAATAACAAAAAAAATATCATACTAATGAATGATTTCATTTCCACCATCATTATCATAAAAAACTACTTTCATCGATAATAAAAAAATTCGTTTCGAATTATCCATGAAATTTAATCCATTATTGAAATAAATATAAAAATGGAGGAATATTATTATTAGAAGTAAAAAAATAAATATTTAATATCAGTCAAAGAATCGCATAATTTTTATTGTGTTGGAAAGAACTATTTACCAGATATATGTTAAAATAGATTGATCATTTTCTATTTTTTTCAATACATTCCATATAAAAAATATAATAATATTTATTATAAAAAAAATTAAATAAATTATGACGTAACATAAAAAAAATTTAAAATACATTTATTTCAATATAAATAATTCAGTAAAATAATAATATGAATATATTCATGGAAGAATAATATTTATAAAATTATTAATTTAATCATTTATAATGACATTTAAAAGGTAATGTATCCATGTCATCGAGTATAAATCATCAAGTGGTTATCTTACTAACTGAAAAACAAATTCTAATTAATTAATTTGTTTATAAAAAATTGTTTTTTTATTATTAATTTATTTTATTTCATTCCATGATATATTAAATTACAAGTTGATTATGTACTTGTTTCATGTTTTGATGATATTCATCTCAAATATCCGAAATAGAAGTAGTAGTTTGAATGTGGGTAATGTTGTAATGATTAAGTCAAGCATAAAACAATAATTATCATTTAATTATAATTTTTTAAAATTAATAGTTTTTTTTAAAACCATTCATGACTGATGGTTATTAAAAATTGACTAAATTTCTGTCATGGAGAAAGTAAGTTGTATGTACACTTGAATGATGCTGCCATTTTTCATAAAACATGATTGAAAGATGAAACATATTATTTTATACATAAAAAATGAATAACATATTTTATATATAATATTATTTATTTTTGTAAATTATATATAAATTTCATGTGATGTGATGATGAAAATAGAATCATATCTTTCTTTGGATGTGGTTGTACACAAGTAAACACTAACAACATTATCATTTTTAAATAAATGGATAAGTAATGAACTAGAATATATATAAAATTTTAATATTTATATTTATTTCCTTAATTTCATATAATTAAATTAATTATATAATTACAATAATCCATGAGTGGACTTGATGGAAAATGAATCACATCTATTCATAAGACACTATTCCACTATACAAACAAATTGTTGTTTAAATTTAAAATTGATGGATGGGGATATGGAAATAGTTTATTAAATTTACATAATAACATATAAATATATGGCATGTAATGATATTATTTTTTTAAAAAAATTTAAATAAGATTTTGAATAGGTAGGAAAAGAAATAAAACTAAAGCACTATGTTAAAAATTATACCACTTCTTCTGAAAAACTCTGTAAGTATATTCCTAAAGTATTAATTTGTTTGTTTTATGATAAAAAGGGACTCTAGTAATTCATTATCAGTTTAATTTAGGTAATTTTGTAATTATTTAATAAAATAATCTTCTATTTATATGTGGTTAATATATGATAAGAGAGGGGGTATGCCATAATAATTAGGGGAAAATATATTAATATTTTACAGAACAAAAAATAGATCCAAAATAATACCTTTTTAACCTGACATGAGATTGGGTTTGAATATGGTCGTACAATAATATTTTCACATTTTTAGTTCATTTTAACCCATATCACTTTAGTATAATCATGGGGATGCCAAATTTTACATTAACTCTGTTAATAGATTTTTAGTGTTTTTTCATTATGTACAAATATTAAGTTGAAATAATTACCTAAAATTAATTTTTATATTTTCAAATATGGAATCCATTTTACTAGATTCAATTTACATAAATGGATGCATATAATTTAAATATAGTCAATCAAAATTTGTTTATTTTGTTATATGAATTAATACTTTATTACAAAAATGTTTTTATACCAAATTAAAGTATAATGCTGATTTTTATAAAATTTATAGAACTATTATTACTCAAAATGAAATAATTATAATTTAAAACTAATATATAACATATAGTGAAATTTTAAATGAATTAAAATAAATTAAAATAAATTAAAATAATTTAGAGTTTTCAAAAAATCATTATTTTCTACTATCTTTTCAAAAAAAAAATATTTTAAAATTTTAAAAATCATAATAAACATAATTTTCAAATGATATATTATAAAATGTATTAAAATAATTTTTATTAAAATTCAAAATTTTTTTAAAAAATATTTTATATAAAAACATACATTTCATGAAATCCAAATTTTTTGAGAAGAAAATAATTTTTTTCTTTTGACTATAAATTTATCTAATATTATTATAATAATTTTAAAACAAAAAAAATCATTTATTTAAGACAAAAATATAATTTATTTTAAAATTACCCAAGATGATAAATTCATCCCCCTTTTGAATATATTTTTTCTTTTAATTTATATCATTTCATTAAAAAGTGAATATATTTTTCCTTCATATCATTTTTGATGTCACATACTAAAAATTCAATCATATGGGTTTTCACCAAACAAAATCACATATTAAATCAATGTTTTACACATAAATTTATTCAAATGACCAAGAATCTATATTTTTTATTACTTATATAAAATATTTTATTTTTCATAAACTTCATTGTGGCTCATAACATTGGATACATTCAAAACAACTTTTCATCAAAACGAATCATTAAATACATTAGGTGCATGAGACAAACATGGATGAATCGGTACTAGGTAATAAAATGTTAAAATATTCTTACTGATTTCGTATTTTTTTAATAAACCAGGGACATATATTTCCCTTTTTACCAAAATTAATTACACTAAAATTGATATAATTTAAGAAAAACTTGATCTACTACATTAAAAAATGATTTTTCCTTTAGATTAAATAAATAAATTTTATACCTTTTTTAAGAAATCATAACATATTAATGTATCATATTAACATTATCAACCATTGATTCTATAAATTATGGTTATAATTACTTTCATTTCCCAAAATCAATTGAACATGATTGATTTAGAAAACGATTTCATAATAATTCATCAAAAGGTACCATATATACAATATAATGAACACTATTATTATAAGAAAACTAATAAAAAATCATATGTTAATCCAAAAAATATATTAAAAACAACGCAAAAATATAAATATATATCCTCTAATTCTAAATAATTTCCACTAACAATCTATTATATTGATGGTGAATGGTTGTTCTGATATTTAATTCTATACTCAGTGACAATTGAATCCCATTCTATAAATTGAAGGATAATCTAGGGTCACGATATTATATAATGGAATTAGGGACACCAAGTAATCAAATATTCTCTTTATCATAATGTAAATAATTTTTATTCAAATGCAAATAATATTAAATGGGATAGTAATGAGTTGATTATGATAATTTATCAATAATTACCCAAATCCCATTATTTCCTCAATATGTAATCAGTAATCCTACCACGAAATAAATCGATATACTATACAATTTCATTTCTTGAGCTGGATTATTATTATTCATTCCATTATGTATTTTTTATTTTGATTTATCTTTATAAATAGTCAAAAAAAATTCAGAATAAAACCATCAATAACTTCCATCATTCCATCCCGTAAAAAATATTCCTTATTATCTATATGATTTTTTTGGATGTGGAATTAATTTAAAATGGATACGTATAATCCATAATAAATAGTTCTTTCTTCAACTATGGGTAACGTCAATCATGGACCCTTTTTTTTGAATTTCAACACACAAGATTTTAAATATTAATTTTATTTTTATTTTATTTTATTCAAATTTTACCCTTTTTAGTAGTACATGATCTTATTTCTAATATAGCTTAATACTTTATGTCACTTATGTTTGAACAAAAACCTAAACTAAAATAGTTGGAGTTCATGAATTTTCATTTTTTAAAACAACATTCATTATAAAATTAAATAAACAACCATGTTACAAAATGTTCATAGTTAGTGATGTATTATCATTCCAACTAAAATCATTATAATAATTTTTTTCATTTATTGAATAATAAATGATTTCGAAGACATAATTATTTATCAATTTAGACCATTTCCTTTATCTCATGTTCAACTCCTTTTATGTGAATATATTCTATAATGTTTTATGGTCAGTATATATTTCAAACATTACTACATATAAATGATGTCACTAATTATGAATATAAAACCTTTTATATTCTAGATCAAGGTCTTGTATGTGATAGTTTTACTCTTGATATTATAATTAAAATATTTCATAACTAATTATCTGATCAATATATATTATAACATGACCAATTACTTTCAAAGAAGCTACAATATATACAAAGAACTTACCATTTTTAGACATTTGAGACAAAATAGGATCATTTAGTAATTTTAATTTAAATTCATTGAAACATTCATATCAAATCATTATCAAGATGCACCTTACTCCTTTTCTTATTATCATTGATTCCAGTATAGATAAAAATGTAAATTTATCAAAACCATTTTTAATATCATGGTAATGGAATAAATATAGGAATAATAGATATATTTTTTGTTCATGTCCATTCATCAACCACATTAGTTTTAGTAAGATAGAATATTTTTTCTTATTTACTTATAATATGTATGTGGAATGATATCTGATAAAACCTAAAATCATATCTACAAAAATTTCAAAATAAAATAATTTTATTTAAGGATTTATGAATAATACATAGATGTTTTTCATGATATATAAATAGTTATAATACAACATACTATCATCAATAAAAAACATCCTATAAATAAACATGGGAAAATATATTTCTTAGGTAGATGAGTATTTATATATCATTCATAAACCAAAATCGAATAACCAATAACTCATAAATCCCATACCTAGTATGAAACATTATCTTAGTAATTTCATACCCTTCACATTTGGATGATGGTACTAATAATTGAGGTCGTCCTCTAAATAACAAAGGTGTACTAGATGTTGAAAAAAGAATTAATAAATAAAAGGAAATTTATTCTTATTTTTAAAAATTATTTTATTAAATGATATATAATCAAAAAAATCTCATTGGACCATATTTATTTTATTAAAAAATCATTTATACCCCATGGAAATGTTATAGTGTGAATGAAACTATTCCCAAGAAATTATTGTATATAGTTTTTCATGTCAATAACATTTACTAGATCAACATGATAAATATGTTTTCATATTGAATTATTAAGATAAATTAATTTAATATAAACATAAATTAATCAATCATGTATAATACCATAGAACACCTAAAAAATATCCATATATTCTCTTACTACCAATACAACATAAATCTAAATACATCCATTCTTTTAAACAATATGGTTAAAGTAAAATTAATTTACCTAATTTAATTGTTACCTGGATTCTTAGTATGATATTAGTGGAATGAATTTATTATTACATTCAATATCAAATCATTTTAGAAAATAAAAACATTTGATTAATAAACAATATTATCAAGATACAGAGAATGCCAATCAATTCACAAAATAATATCAAATTAAACATTGATAATGTCAACCATGTATAAATATAAAACCATTCCAAATATGATAACATTGTGATAATTGTAAGTTATTATATCCTAAATAGTACCCCCAAAGATTTTTTAAAATCCACACTTCATTTATTGAGGTGAAAATTTTATTTTACCATACTATTTTCCAAAAATTGAAATAATTCATGTACCCAAAATCAAACAAGACATTAGAATAATATGAATAAATAAGTAAGGTACCTTTTACCAGTTCAATTGATGTCCTGACATCTACCGAAGTAGTTTCAATGAATAACACTATACCACTCAACTTATTGTCTTGAATATTCCGACAATTCATCATCTTCTTCAAATATAAATCTTCTTAATAATTCATCTCATTAATTTTATAATACCATACTACCTATTTATCAAAATTTTTCTTACCATAAACATGATGTTTTAATTTCAATCATTTTCTATATGTCAGCACATACCACATCAGAAAAAATTTACCAATTTCATAGAAACTATTTTAGGGTGTTTTTACCAGACATATCTCAAACAAGAAACATGATTTCCTAAAATTATTATTTCATATATGTGTTAATTATTATTTCTTACCACATGGAAAAAAAATTCACAAGGTTTTTTCAAGTAATACGTGGTAACTATAAAAATTCATTTCTAATATCTCAAGGTGAAAAAGTATATCCTAATATGTAAATACAAGGGAGTCTAAATTTCATCAGTATCTTGTGTAAATCCTCAGTAAAAGAGATAAATTTATCAATAAAGATATCTGATACAATTGGGCGTCTACAATTCTAACAAGGTGAATTTTTCATAATAAATAGACTCTAAATATTCATTATTATTATCTAATTCCAGGAATATTTTCTCTCTAATATTTTGAAAAACATTTATAAAATACTTATCAATGAAAATATCCATAAATTTATCTCATTCCACGAAGTCAGTCACTTCTATTTCTTTAGTATTCATTAAAATTTAATATCATAGATCATATTCACATTCAAAACTCTAAATAGAAAGAGTTACCCTTTAGTTCCATAAATTACCCTAAAATAAACCATACCAGGTACCCTACTAAACTAATTATAGGTTTGAAACACACATAGCCCAAAGGTAATTCACTATCCAAGTGGGTGGGAAAATAGAACTTGGAATCATTCAAATTGAATGTCAGAATAATATTTCCACTAATAGTGTAGAAGTAAAAGAATAAAGATATTATGTATATCAAAAGAAAATCCACTATTTTTATTCTAGTAGAAGACAACAAGGTATAAATAATCCCAATTTAAAATAACTAATGAACAAAAAGAGGGAAAATCAACCCAAGGCCCAATTGGAAATACTATGCATGATTAGGGTTCAATAGCTGGATCTACCTCTAATATGTATTTTACCATTTCTATGACCTGTAAGAATATAATATACTAACATCCTATGGAACATATAGTGTATGAGTGGAAAATCCTAATATGGTCTCACCAAGGATAACATAAATGATTCTTATAAAAATTATATCCAAAAAATTATTTCAATTTTTTTAATTAGGGATGACATTAATATTAATTTTTATACACATAATACCATATAGTTGAAATGATGGAAAATAAATTAATACCAACCATTACAATACAAGTGATATAATATTTCCAAAAAAATGGCTATAATAAAAAATTTTATATAAAATTGTTTATATAAATCCAAAAGTGAATGTAAAATAGTATAACAACTTTAAAATACAATTATATCTCAAATATAAATTGGCGAGAAGCATGTTCATCTTCCACATAGGTATTTATGTTATATACTATAAGACTCTTTAATCTCTATGTGATAACATAAATATGGGTGATCACACCCCCTCTAGACACTTGCCAGAGACGACTCATCACAATCCCAACGAGGATGTGACCTAGTGCATTTATGTTTTCGAACATTATATAATCATTGGGTGTTTCCAAACAAATCACAAAATACATATCGATTTCATGGGATCATACACAATCAATAGTGGTAATTTTATTTTAATAGTTATTAAAATAAAATTCAATACCATTTCCCCTATTCAAATATAATATTTTACATTTAAAATGAAAATAGGTTTTCATCAAAAACATGACTTTTTCACAAGATAAAACCACTATTTTTTTATTAAAAAAAATTAACGCATTTAAAAACATTTTGAGTTTTAAATCAATAAAAAATAATTTAAATCAATTATATTTCAATAATTTAATCAATCAATTAAATTGAAACCATTTCAACCCATTTTCAAACAAACCCCAAATCATTGGAATATTGTTTTTTTCCAAATTTCATTTTAAATCCAATTCAATCCTAAAAATAAAATTTAATTGAGTTATAATAAAAACCAAATAATTTAAATAAAAAAATAATAATTTAAATAAAAAAATAAATTAAATAATACAATTTAAGATTAAATTTTTTTCTAAAAGGGATGGAATCACCTGCCTTTTCCCTCAAACTCAACGCCCGTAAAAAAAACTATACAATGAAAATGAGGGTGTATAAGTCCTTGAAAATAAAACTAGAAATGACATTCCATAAGATAAATTATAAAACCATAAATTTAAGGATAATATATTAAACCTCATTTAGAATAATGAGAGTAAGGGATGATGATCAACATAGAATGCATATTGGGAAATTTACACTACAATCACAATGATGATCAAATGTTGAACAATGTGATCTGGAAGGGTTGGAGAGCTCCAAGACCAAATGTAGAAGGCTCTAGAATGATATAAATGAATCTAGAGTGGATGAAAAGTTATAATTTCATTCTTTATCCCTATATAAAACTTGTACGAAATGGTATTAACTGACATGTAATCCCATTACATGTTGTCAAATTGTTAAAATCTGTAACCTCTGAAAAAAATGCACCCCAAATTAAAAACTAATCATTAATTAACTCATGATGTGTAAAAACACATAATTTCAATTAATAATTCACTATTTGAACCCCTCTGATGGTATGTACCCATGAACCATGATATTTCTTGTAACATAGTGACATGTTTTGAAACATGGTGTAACATAGTGCAACCTTGTTACACATAATGTAACCATCCTGTAGTCTATATTAATGACCAGTTAAATATGAGAGTCCATAAAATATATGACTTCACAATTATATGTGTCCACACCAATCATTCCCAACCATTCTCAGTTAATGATATGTAAAACCCCTTAAAATGCTTATGAATGTACTTTTTAGATCATAAACAGTATATTATATCCTCCACACCATTAAAACATTCAATCCCCAAAAAGACTATAATGAAGAATCTATGAAGAAAAGAAGAGGACACTATTCGCATAATATATCATAATATTTCCATATCACATGATTATCAGGTCCTTTATACCACAGCATAAAAATTATAGGTATCATCCTCACATGAATTACCATGGTCTCATAATCAATTATGATAACTTTCTACTCAAATAACGATATACTAGGTTCAATCTCAAGACCACCCCATATATAAATCTTATATGAATGAAAGAGATGCATTCTAAACTATGGTACATGGAATAATTTTTGTATCGATTTAAGCCACGGTGGAATTTCTCAACAGTATACAAATTTTCCCACATGGTTTACAACCTCTAAAGGTCCCAAAGAATAAAGAAATACATTCCCTATCCACCCAATTAATCGATGAACCAACTAGGGTGAAAAATTCTAGAACACCTGGTAATCAATTGAAAACTCCAAGGGTCTATGTCAATGATATGCATAAGTCTTATTTTCGCGAAAGGTCATTTAAATTTTCTATTGAATTAATTGAATATTTATTGTTTTCTATTTCACCAAACATGGTGCAACCAATGTGGTTTCTACAATATCTTACCAACACAATAGAAATATAAATGTATAACTATAAAACGCCTCAAAAGGATCCATTTTGATTTTATAATGGTATATATTATGATATGAAAACTCAGTCCTCGCTAAATGATCATTCCAATACCCACCATTGTTGAGAATACAATCGTTATTTATAACCTCAAATAATATTTATAGATATATCAATATAGGAATCTGATGGTGGATGGTAGGCAATACACAAATGGACCTAAGATCCCAGTGCCTCCTCATGTCCTCTCCAAAAGTGAGAAGTGAACCATGGATTCCTATTATTAACAAGACTATATTTAAATTCATGAAAACGAATAATCTCTTTCACTTAATGAATTTCCAACTCCTCGACATTGGTTGTTTCTGAATGGTCATGTAGTGGTCTGACATGGTTATCCTATTGAGAAAAAACCATATATCAATATTCCTTCCCTAGGTATGAGAAAATGCAACCACAAAGTACATAGATATTTCATCCCACATTCAAGTAGGTATATGTAGTAGCTGATGTAAACCGAATTTTTCTAATTCTCGACCATAACATGTTTCCTTGTATATGAGTGAGTAAGAAACTCATAAATTCCCCATATCATACTTGAACAACATTTCTGTCACCACATGTCAGAGAAAATCTTAGTTATTCCTGATTGCACAACCCACTAGGAATTAGGACAGTATCCCGTCATTTCATTCTATATTTCAAATGGCACAATGAATTGATTTTGATAACATAGAACGCCATCATTGGTTACGTACCACTAGTGAACTTGCTTCCCAGAATTAATAGATTTTTTAATGCTGAAAAATTTATCATAAATATATTGATCTTGGATAATTTTATCTATAATTGTGAATATTAACTGAATAATTCCTAAAGAAACCTCAATCCATGATTTCGAGACTCTAATATGATGCTGTTCAAATAGATCCACAAAATTCAACTCTTCTGAAGATCCATTCATTTCCTAGGTTGGATGTTTCCTCATCATTGCATCTACAATGAAATTAATTTTCCCTAAAGTGTTGGAAGTGAAAAAATTGAATGAATGTAGATACACCTTCCCAAATCCTCTTGCATAGATTCAATATAATACCCAAATATTTTATGCTATGTAACATTTTATATATTAATTTATTCACTTTGATATCTACCATTGCAAGGAACATAGAGCATAATGGAACTCCAAAAATATTATTATTTTAACACAACCATTACAACCTAGAAATTAAATTTCTGGTAATGAATTGTATAATCACATTATAAAATATATAATTTTCCATTTCATTTTAATGTATTAGTTTATTCTTTGTGAATATGAACAAAATTTCTAGTGAAATCATTTTTTTCAATGGTTTTATGTCTTCATCCAAAAGTGATTTTTATTACTTTTTATGGGAAAATAAAGATAATTAATTTTTGACACACATGTAAAATGTATTTGATAAAAGTAACATAAGTTTTTGTTTCATAAAAATATTATTTTCTTATGATTACATTTTGATAATTTTTTTCAAAATAAGAACTTTTCATTTAATAATTAAACGATACTGATTTTTATAAAAGACTCATTTTCATTAAATTTAACATCTATTTTATTATTTTTAATTTATATGAAATTAACATACATATTATTTATTTGTTTATAAACACATTAAATCCACTTAAAAAATATTTATACCATAATTTCAAATAAATTTATTTTTTGTGTTAAAAAAGCATTTTTTTCAAAAAAAACAATTTTTATTACATTTTGAATGCTTAATTTTAAATTTAATTTTGAATTTTGTTTTTGAATACATCTAAATTGTTTCTTATATGTAATTTTTAGTTCAAAAGTATATTAAAAATTCACATTCATTTTTATGTATAAAAAAATTACTGTGGGAAAAAATATTTATTGTATTATAGGTTAATTAATGATGTGGTTTAAATATAGAAGGGCCATGATTAAAATTTCAAAAATATAAAACATTAAATTGGTGGTATAATTGTTGATAAAACATATCAAGCTTTTAAAAAATTAATTAGGATACTAATTATAGGAAATTAATTACACCAAAATGTGGTGGGCATTAAGTATAAATCAATAATTATTTAATCACTTAAAACCACACCTCCTAAAGTATTAATACAACTCCTCACCACCCCATTAATCCCCACATGACCTCATTCTTGGAAAATATCTTCCAAATCCACCCATCCCAACTATCCCCATGTCCAAGTATTATTGTTATCACATAGTGATCATTCCCAATTTTTATAAGGATTCATTCAATGAGGTGAAATTCATGTAGGGGTTAAATTAATCAATACTAAATAGAATCTTATGGTAAGGGTATCTCGTATCACTTTTATATATGTTATATATATGTCTTATTCCCAACTTATTTTATAATTTTGGTGTTTACATACAACCATTTTATATCTCTTATTATGAATATCATTATCTTTATGTTATTCAATGTTTCATTTGATGATTATGACTTTTATGAGCAAATGGTTTGACAGATTATATAGTTGTAAGAGAATTATTAATCCAATATCTATTCGATGTGTTAAAATTATGGACACATTTTTATGTCATACAACGAATAATTGTGAAATTTATTTTTAAAATATTATGTTTTCTTTCCAGACCATTTATTCCTCTTTATAGTGCATACACGCATTTTATTCAATTTATTAATAATCAATATAATTATATGATATTTATAAGGTACATTTTTAAAAAATTGTCTTTTAAAATTTTCACTAAAAAATTAATTTTTCATTGATGTCTATGATATCTAAAATTGATTCTAAAAACGTTCTTAAAATTAAAAAAAAATAAAAAAATTTATTTTGACTCTTTTTTAAATTTTTACAACACGGTTTTAAAGGATTCAATTTTTCATTTTTAAAATGATGATATTTATGAATTTTCTATGATAGATACAAATGTAATGATTTTTTACACTCATATAATGAGCATAATTTCCTTTCATCTGGAATTTCTATTAATTTGATTTCTCGTTTACAATATTACTAGGTTATTTAAAAAAATACCATTAAATTGAAAGAAACATACTTGAAAATTTAAATGATGTTTTTAATAAAATTATTTTATGTCATATTTAAAAATTATATTCAATATAAGATAAAATTAGTTGAAGATTCTTATTATTATTTGGTCATATTATTCTAGAATAAAATCATTATTATCATTATGGTCTGTTTATGTTTTTGATTGAATGAAATTTTTGAAACCCATTTCATATATATGAGATATGTAATGTTGGGATGTTTATAATTCACATTTCTTTACAAGTGTTTTGATATGATAATGTACCTTTTCAGCCATGTTAATCATTGGCGTGAACAATAGCTACTACTATATTCTACGTAGTGGACCCATTCCACTATATAGTAATGGAAAATATATTTGACTACTATGTAAATTATTAGTTATGATTATGTGTATGCCAAATTTTTTTGTCTTATTCCAATATTACCCTATCATGTCTCATGTTCTCTTATGTTTAATGTCTTATAAACATTTATGATATATTCCATGACTTAATATTATGATCTTTAATATTCTCGGTATAATTTTAAAATGTTATGTTCATGTTCATTTACCCTAATTCTCATGTTATGATTGTTATCTCCCCTATTTTCCCTTACTAATAATCATAGATCACCTTTTCATGTGTTTCATTTTCCAATATATGCAGGAATGTCTTATTTATTGTGTGCAAAAATGGTTATATTTATAAAGGAATAAGTGGTGAATGATATACATGTTTTTAGAACTAGTTTTTTATGATTCCTTGTTTTCAATGACACTAAAAATATATGATTGAAGAATGGGTTTTCAAGGATATGTTACATATATTCATATAATTTTATGAAATATATATGTATTAATATTATGGATAATTATATTTTTATATAATGTAATGTTCAGATTATATTTGGAAACTAGGATTATAAATCCTTATGTAAGATCCCTAATGATATGTTTTTTTGAATAGGTTAAAATTGGGTAATTTTGGTAAAAATAATGAATATCCTAGGATTAAACCTAAGGTGTCAAATTTTTAGGTTTCATAAGAAATTACCATTGATTATGTGGTTTTCCATCTATGATAATTGTTGTAAAAACTATTCATTTTGGGTTTTAGACAATGGCTAGAACCCTGAGGGTACATGTAAATAATGAATCTGATGGATAATGGAATGATCAAAATATTGAGGAACAAAAATAAATTGTGTTTTTAAAGAGAAACCTTGTTATTAGCCCTAATCTGAAATATCATAATATAATCATTAATCTCAACATTTGTGACCTTTCAGGACCCATTTAATAACAGAATATTGGAATTTCATTGTTACCATATTGTAACTCATGTTAAATTCATTTAATTAATTTATGTAGAGGAATAAAGGATAAATTTTCAATAGAACTAGAAGATGTTTTTGGAGTGGAAGATAATGTCACAATTGATATAAATTCTATGGAATATTGAATGGTTATTTTAAATTATTGGATGGAAATGATGTTATTACTATGGAATCGTCGATAGTAAAATGTTTTAAATGTGGTAGGTATATGAATTATCCACATCGATGCCCTTGGGGGATGATCATGATGAGAATTGTGATGGTGTAATGAGTCATGATTATATTGTTGATGACTAAGAGATAATGACTGACATATGAAATTGAAGATTTGTTATGTAATAAAATTATAAATCCAGGTTAATGGTTTAAAAAGGATGTGTAATGATTGACATTTTATGTATTACAATACACGAATGATTATTTAGATGTAATTTTTTTTATTTTAGAATAATTAAACACTGAATGATTGTTCAAATGCATTTTTTCATAAGATATTAAAATGTATACATTGAATGGTACCAATGGCCATAAAATGAGATTGAGGTTGTAAGGTGGTATTTTTGGAGAACATATGATTACAAGAAAGAAATCTGAGAATATGTGCATTATGATGGGATAATAATGATATAATGAGATGTTTTTTTGTGATAAAATAAATTGAATACCATTAATATATTTGGAATTTATTATTAATATGGAAAAATGTGCTCTTTAGATTATTTTTATAGATTATTTGGATTTATAGTCTGAGAAAAGAGTTAATTTTTGAAAGTATGCATGTTTTAACTAAATAATTAGTTTAATCCAGGTTAGTACCAGAATTCAAGAGAATACATGACAGTGGTATTCATATATTTTAGGCCATAAAATAAATAGCTACACTAATTTTTTAGCGGGATTAATGATAATTTTATTTTAACATGAAATTTATTTTATTAAAATATTATGATTATACTTATTTTAGATGGGTCAAAATGTGGACCATTTATGAAATTTTTTACATTGATATTTGGATGATGTTTTGGACATTGTTGTATTTTTTAACTATATTAATGTGTATGTTTACTGGATAAAATTTTATAACTAATATATTATTGTAACTAATGATGGAAGGAATTAATTTTTCATCCAATTAATAATCATATGATCTAAATGTTCTATAGGAATTATAATTTCAACATAATTTCTTTGAAAAAAAAAATGAAAAAAAATTGATCAAGGAAAAAAAAGAGTGATATTGAACATTTGAAATGAGTTAAATTAATTATATCTTCTCAAATGATTTTTAATCAAAATAGTATCTTATTTTTATCATTTTTAGTGTAAGAACATTATTAGTCACAAAAAAAATTCAAAAAAAAATTCATTTCATTTTGACGGTTTATTTATAAATGTAATTTTGAAATATATATGTTTTTACTTTTTAAAAATTGAATAAATATTTTGAATTTAGAGGTCCAAATTATGTAATAAGTTCATATTGATTTTTGGTCAAATTAATTTTTCCTTGGTAAAAACAATATTTACCACAGCATATGTAAAATAGTGTAGTAGGTCAAATTTAATATATAAAATATTAAAATACAAAAATACTAATGCATTAAATGGATGGATCATTTTTTTAATGACCAAAACCATCCATAAAAAATTTTAAATAGTCTAAATTATTTAAATTATTTCAACACAAAGGTTGTTAAATTTAAATATAAAATATTTATCATTAATCACAAAAAAGCAGTAGTCCTGAATTATAAATATAATTTATCACCACCCTATTTCTCCTCAAATGATTTGATTAATTAAAATTCTCCTAAAAGTCCTCTCTAACCCACTCACCCCACATTACTGTGATGATGGTCTCACTAAAGTACCAATTACATGTTTCTTATGGGTTCCTTCGTGGAGGTGATATTCAAGTGGTAAATTAATGAAAACCCAAAGTGATGTGTGAGGAAAGGGTTTCTCATATCACATATACGTATGCGAGATATATACTTTATTACAAATTATTATTTAAGTGTGAAGTATATATAATTACCTTTGATATATAATATCATTAATCTCATAAACATCATGGTATTCAATTTTTCATTTTTTATTTATTAATTTTATGAGGCATATGATTAGAATGAGTTAAACTATGTAAGACAAATCATTACAAAATTTCAATTTTTTGGAATTAGAAGTCTACTGGTTTGATTATATCATTCTGATATTAATTTATAGACTAATTTTTATTATCATAGGTGTAATTTCGATATTTTATTTGTATTTACATTAGATAAATATATTCGATTCAATTAGTTAATGATTAATTTCATGATATAATATTTATAAGGGACACTATTTTATAAATTATCTTTTCGAAAGAACCCATAATGGACTATTTTTATTCCATTTTCATTTTTTCTATATTTTTTTCTAAAAAATTTCTTCTTATTTATTTAATATTTTTTAATTTTCAGTTTTACTTATGTTTGAAATTTTAACAAATAGATTGAATGGATTATTTATTTTCTAAATAATTTTATTTGTTTCGGTTTTGAATTTTATTTATGGAATGATATTTTCTTGTAAATAATTATCATATATTACATAAATCATTATGATTTAATTATATTATCTATCATTTAACATATTATAAGGATATTTCAAATATAATGTTTTCAAATAAAATTTTGAAGCACAATAAAAAGTTGTGTTTTAAAAATGGAAATGATTTTTCCCCATATTTGTTTTAATTAATATTTAAATTTTATTTTCCAATGATGTGAACATTTTTTTATGTTACATAAGCGTTTATAGGGATATTATTCATGTATACTAACATTTTTTCCTTTATGGTTGTTTTACATTTAGTATCACATGATATTTATGAATCCCATTTCTTTTCCATTATTTATGATAGTATGAGATGTTTACAAAACTCATCTATTTAAATATTTTTTGATAAAATGAATGAATTATGATCTTATAGAACACATACGTTTAGTTTTCCTTATTTGATAGTGGATACATAATAACCAATAATAGATGTTTTTTTATTACAAATGACTAGTGGGGAATGTTTGTCCCAAAATGGATTCTGTTATCGATTTAAAACTCATATGATAGAGAGGATAAAAATGATAAGAGATATGGGTTATGTAATACATTAATAGAATGGGGATCAAAATATAATCAATAAAAATTAAAGGAATTGGTAGTGCACATAGCTTAGTAAGACATGATAGGAATGGAAAGTGAGAGTAAGTTAGTAAGAGATTATTTAAAAAATGATAGTATTTTGAGGGAACACAGATTTATTTTATAGTATGAGGGGGGAACCCATTATACAATAACTATCATGGAAAGGATCCTTTCCTACTATGGATAATATTTTCTATGCCTATATATATGACAAAATTATATGTCTTATGCTAATATTATCCTATCATTAAAAATGTTCCCTTCATATTCATTTATGATGAAATTCAATGATATATTACATTATTCTAGATTATGATATTTGATATGATGGTATAATTTCAAAATATTTTGTCCTCTTCTAAGGCCATTATTCTCATGTTATGATTGATATCTCGCTTGTTAAAACTTGTTGAGCATCCGATCTCCCCCTTTCTTATTAATCTATTCTGTTGATATGAATAATGGTTTTATGTAAGGTATGTCATAAGGGGTCTACTTATTATTTAATAAGAGGCGATGATGTATATTTTTGATGATCCATTTGTTCTTGTTTTCACGTACTCAAAGACACTAAACGAATACGATTTTAGTATATTATGCTTATAAAATGAAATATTCATTCATTTATTTAGTTAAATTATCTATGTATGAATAGTTTGGGTCATCAAATTATATATTTTTGATAAGGATATCACTTGTCATCTCATAATATAAAGAATCACTCCAAAATTATATGTGGTATTGACGATCATTATTATTGACATCAATAGATTATTTTTCATCATCATTCTCTATATCACCATTGTACGTTTGGTTTTGAGTCATTAGACATTAGGGATATTGAGATTATTCATTCACGATCGTAACCTCTTGGAAACATTTATTAAAATTAGTATGATCTCGTAGTTCTTCCTCTTTATTCATTTGTTTTTTATATTCTACCAAGACTCCATTAAAAATATTTTCCTGTAGTAAAAATTTCACACCTACTTATTATTTATTTGATAATATCTCATCGAAATAAGTTTGATTTTTGTCTATATTTTGGATTTATTTTACATAAATGTGAACTAATATCTCTTAGTCTTGCACTAGATAGTAAATATTCCACGTACAGTAATATAGTATGTTTGGACATATCATGGTAAAAAATAATTTTTCTAAGCAAAAAAAAATATTTACTATGTGAAAATAAAAAAAAATATAAAAATGATTGGATCCCGAAAGAGTACTCGATATTTTAACAATAAACTTATAATGTGGTGCACAAAAAGATACTATATTTTATTTCCATGTGCAAAATAATGTCTAACCAAGGTTTTTTTACCTGAGGTGCTTCATATTTTATTTAATTATTAAATAAAAACCAGACAATGTACATGTTTTTTTATTATATTATAAGAAAAGTGAAAGGGGATTTATGAGTATACAATTTTAAACTATCCTAACATTCCAATAAAAATAGAATTAAGAATTTATATGGAACTAGGATTTTTATTTGGGTGCCTTCATTATTCATATTTTTTAATATTTATGTTGATAACACAATTTTGAAATAAAATTTTTGGATTACTATCTACTTTATTATTGGGATTGATGTTTTAAATTTCATTATAATCTTAATTCAACCACCTATTATAATCACGGATTATGACAGAACTCAATAGAGACCATGGAATCTTCTAGGACCCATTTCCACCATATTTTATTTTAAAAATTGAATGAATATACTATACCATGTGACAAAATTTGAATTAAATGGAAGGGTGAAGTGATATAATTGAAAAAATATAGGTGATGTACATATTTTTATTATGGTATAAAATTTGAACAACTATATATTTCAACCTCATCACCCAAATACAAGATAAACAATTAATGAATAATGCTTCATATTTACTAAAGGCTATCATTTCTCAAGGATAATCCCCTTGAAAATCATCCAATACTATATGTAAGAGTACATAATGGAAGAAATAAAATTGAGGGAAAAATGAGAGAAACAGATTAGTAGGATAATGAAATATGTTGAGATAGTACAATAATAGAATATATAAAATTTTTAAATAGATATAATGAATTAGTTTAATAAATGAAATGTAACTTAATTATAATACTATGGAATAAATAAAAAATATTAATAGAAAATATATAAGAAATAACTGGAATAGAAACAAAATAATCTCACTTCATCCATCCTCTAATTTCATTTAAAAATCAGGAACCCCTCATATTTGTAGAGGTACGTATTCTTGTATATCATAAATTCGCATATCATTTATTTTTTAGGTTCATAGTTTCAATTAATTTTATCCTCATATTATCTTCATTTTTATTTTTCCTATTAAATCTGCACAGATATCAAGGACTTTCCATTATAAAAAAAATTATGGCATCATGCATATGATGTATGAAATCCCAATAATATTGGGAATTTCATATCTTTATTAGTTGTGGGGTTTTTTGATCAGTGATTGATAGAATTTTTTAGGGGATTCTGGTCTATGTACTACTACTAAATCATTGGTTCATACTCTATTGGCCACTACATTATAAGGTAGAAGCATTCGATGTAGTAGTGCTCCTGGTAGTGTAGAGTGATTGTTCTCCTCTATGTGATTCAAAATTCATATAGTTCAGATCAATATATTATTCCATGAAGGAATCATTCATATTTGAAAAAAGAATCATTGAGGTCACCATAGGTTCCATTGGGGTTTTTTTGTTTGTAGGGGCCTTGTCATGGGTTTTTGGCTCAATCATGTGCTTCTAAGAATCTCTAATGGATGTTCTATGAGTAATTGATGGTTCCCAATGATGTGAAACATAATACATGGTTGATGGTCATATTCTGAAACACATAGGCCCACATATTCCTTTATCCAAATACTCTACAAGCTCCTCCTTGCATGGTTCAAACACTGATACCACTCGATTAGTCCCTCTAAATTGGTTGGATTGGTCGGAAATACTGTATAGTCTAGATCTATGGCTCTCTAGCCTAATGGATTATGGGCTAGTAATTTTTTCAGCATATTTTAATTAAATAATAAATAATTAAAACATTGAGTCAATTTAGGAAAATTATATTTAAATTACAATCACCTAATTTTAGTTTTTTTCCACATTAACGAATATTAAATCGCTAATTAAGAAATAATTTTTTTTAATAATATAATCAATTATAAGGGTGTATAAATTAATAAAAATAAGAAAATTATAAATTAATTATAAATTTACAAGATAAAATTAGTGAATCATAATTTGTTTGATGTCTTCCATGTGTCACAACTTATGAGATACATGCAAGAATTGTTTCACAATGTCGATTTTGATATAGAGGCACCAACCATAATATCCCATAGTATGTTGTGACATTATTATATTAGATATAGAAATAGGGAGTCACATAATTATGGAAAAAATAGATTTATTGTCTTATAAAACTAGTTATATACATCAATCACCAATTACAATTGAAAATATAAAATTTAATACAACTTTTTATTTAAAACACCATTCCTGTCATTAATATATCCATTAATATCAATCATAAACCACTTTCTAAGATAATAGTGGAAGAAATCATTATAATGGGGTGAGCTTAGATGATCACTAATGGTATATATATAATAAAAGCTAATATTAATAAATAAGTAATAATCAATATATCACAATCAATAGTAGAAAACAAATTCCATTGAATCAATTACTTTTGGATGATGAATAAAATGAAGAATAAATGATGATCAAATATTTCAATATAAATTATCACATGATCTTGAATCATGTTTATGAATATCAAAACTAATAAAATAATAATGTGGACTTTAATAAATATTCTCATAATGATGGAATTAATAATGTTGGTACTCATAAATAAATCGTCAAGTCTATATTCCAAGACATCTAAAATAATTGAGTACAACCTCATCCAATCTCAAAATCATGTTTGTCTCATGAGGCCCACTGATGCATCAAGGTGCTACAGTAGGGTTTGATTTTCAGTTACTAATTCTAAAACAATCATTATATGAAAATTGTGAAACATAATAAATATTGAAATTTTATATTGAAAAACTAGTATATTCAATGTTGACAACCTCCCCAATCAATAAACATAATCATAAACCATTACGAGGAACAATTTAAAAGTTGTTCTTCCCTAGTCAAAATTATTGTAACAAAATGGATGATGGTATCATTAGAGTTTATCTGCATCTTAATATTCAAAAAAATATTTTTACATAGATGAAAATTAATTAATTAAAATACTATAACATTTATTGAGAAAAACACATTGTTCACTTTGAAATAACATATCTAAAATTATCACAAATATTAGAGAAAACTTTTTATTTGAAAATATTATTTTAATCATGAGAAGGGATATTAAATAATTTATAGATATTGATGTTAGTTAGTTCTATACAAGTTTTATAATTTCAAAAAACAATTCCCCACATTGTTGTAAATGGATAAAATTTCCTCATTCATAAAATTTCAGGACGATTCTTATCAAACCATTTTTAAAAAAGTAAAACATGGATAAAAAATTCATTAATAAATCCTTTATAAAATTATACAAATATTATTTATATTTTTTTAGAAATCAAGGATTTGAATGGAAAATTATTTTCTGCTAAAAAGAGAAATAAATTTTATTTTATTGAAAACGTTTTCTGAATCATTCTGATTTTCAAATGATGGAAAATTGTAATATGAAATGAAATACTCATGAATAACTATAGGGGACGAAATTTATTTGATATATAATTATATATTAATAATCCCATGAAATTATTGAAGAAAAATAATTATTGATAAAGATAATACTGTAAAATAAACCCTAAACTCAGGTTTGAATTTGTTCGTATGTGGTTGAACCTCTTTATCTACTAGAGAGTCCCTTTAAATATGTTCTTAACGTACATAGGTTGAGACATTTATAATTAATAAAACTTATATAACATTGATAATTGTATTTATAAGATGAATGGGTAGGTTTTTGTTTCTCCGAATGGCTCAATGTAGTGTAATGAAGAGAAAGTAGCGGTGGCATTCATAAATCATTGATGTATAATTATTCCAACATCATAACGTATTAAGTTAATAAAATTTATTTTTTATTATAAAATAGATCAAAATTGATATAATTGACTGTTGAGGATTATTTTAAACCCCCTCCGCCAATAAAATATTTATTTTTTTGTATTATTTAAAACATATAATTTACTATTTACCACCAGGTTTACCCATTTAACAATTTTTCAATCATTATAGATATATACCCTATAAGGGGTATGAATGTTATTAATAAATGAATAAAATCTCATAAATATACAATATATGATGTTTCAACCATTTGCATTCATTTTTCCAAATAAAATATTTTTTAAAATTTCAAATCTTGTATTAAAATATTATTAATTATAAAATTTCATTAAAATCATTTCTAACATTATTATTTTAATTTTCCATTAAATACATCTTGAAAATTATGGAATTCTAATATAATGATATCATGCATTCCTATCATTTCATAGAGATCTATAAAAATTCATGTGATACATTAACTCATTCAAATAAAATCACATTTAATAATTTTCTAACCATTTATTTAATTTATATATTAATTTAATAAATACTATATTATCATTTCACAAGTATTCAAGTATATAATATAACACTGAAAATTATAAATAAGTATATATCATTAAATAATATAATTAATCACAATATATATATTTCGAATCATTCATAACATTCTTTTGACCCTATATGTTCTTTAAGTAGACATTTAAAACTAAGAGTGTGACTTTTCATATCATTCTTTTACATAAATATTATATTGGTCATTTTCATGTACAAGTGTCCACTAAAACACAGTCTATGGTGATAATAGTTAAAATACCTTCATTTTATAGGAATTATGATGATATATTAGGACTTTACAACTTGTTTCTAGCATTTTATCCTGATCTACATTTTAAAAACGTGAAATATTTTACTGTGGTTATATTCATAATTCATAAAAATAAAAGGGTAATATTACCTAAATTGAACATCCATATTCAAATTATGGAATCTATTTTGAAAAATAAAATACTTATAATAGTCCTAAATTTGTTAATAAAATAAATTTTGAAAACACAATGGAAACAATTATTGGAAAATAATGTTTTTATATATAAAGATGGCCTTTTTTACCATGAATAATATAAATATTTACTGAATGTTAAAAAATATATTGAATATATAATATATATAAATTTCATTTAAACTCGTAAAAAATAGTTATTAATTTATTTCATTAAGATAAAAACACATTTCATGCATAAGTGTTTTTTCCAGAAAAACCACATCTTTTTTATTCGTACGATTTTATTTCAATAGATTAGAAAATTAATTTAATTTATACATGTCTAAACTATATAATTTTCAATATTTACTTTAATCCATTCATACATTCTAATATATTTAATTGTTTAAAATTTAATATGGTATGATCCTGATGGAGTTTCTCTCTCTATAATGGATGTCATCGATCTCATGAATTCTCTATGGTTATCTCGATCTGCTGCAACCTGGTATCGCACATCCCAATCAGTGAAATCTTTGGCCAATATGAAATTAATTCTTTATGTGGGGGAATATTTTCTTATTTTTAATATTGTGATGTGGCACATATAAAAAATATGATGGATTATTTTATAGAGATTACCATATTGTTAAGGCTTTTCATCCAGATACGGAGATGAATATGATGACGATGAATACTCTCACAATTAGTTGATGCATTGAGGAGGGTTGGATTCATGAAAAAAATCACATTTTTTTCTAAATATTTTTGATTTATTCATAACTAATAGGAATCACTATAGTGAAGGGGACCCAGGTGTTGGTGCTATTGGAAGGGATAGTTTTAGCGATTTATAGGGTAAATCCTATTTTCATGTGGCCTCTTTTGGTTTTGGGACCCAGATGGTTATGATTTCGGTGTGGGAAAAAGATTGTGATTATAGTCGGAGATCATATCTCATTTAAGTTGGTTATCTCTGGTGGAGAAATGTCTTGCATGATTTCAATGGGTAGACTAATTATGATTATACTGGGACTGTTTGCTGGTAAGCAATTTTTTATACGGATTCCCTCATTTCTTATGACAGTGGCATCCTAGTGGATCAGATGAATGATTTTATTGATGACAGAGGGAACTTGCTAAAAAAATTCCTTCTCAATTGATGATGATGTCCTTTTATGATTATGATATAGATTAGGTGTCGCCCCAACTCATCAATCGGGAATATTATATTGAATATTCTCTTGATTAGACTGGCAGTGATGGGGGATCTCACTAGAGATGCCTTAGGTTGTGGGGAATAAGTCTTTATGAAATTTGGGAGATTGTTAAAGATGGTTTTTTTCATATTGGGATATAGACATCAAAATAGGGATGATATGAAATTGGTGCATCTAAAGGGTGGTTATGGTAAGGTGAGATGTTATCTATGTCTTATGTGGTTGGATGGAGTGGACTATAACCATTTATGGATCGACATGTTTTGGGATTCTATATCAAAAGTGGTATCTTATAGGTGCACCTTGTGGACTACTATTGGGATTTACTGGATGTGGCTATTTTTTTAAGACATATTGGATTTGGTAATGTTTTTTTGGCCACTCAACATTCTTTGGTTGATCTGAATTCAATTCATGTTATGTTTAGGGTGGCATTTTTTAAACAGTATTGGTTTTGTGGGGATCAATGTGCCACATTTATTTCAACTATCTTTTATGAATTTTATTTTCATTAATAATATTTTAGATTCAGTATGTTCAGTTCCATAAATATTTTGAATAAAAAAGTATATGGATTATTTATATTTGGGGTTTTTGGTATTTAATGTCATTGAATAGATTAAAATTATTTAATTTTAAACATATTTTACAATATAACATTTTTACAATATTACCTTACTGAAAAATTTTCATCCTAAAAATTTCTATAATGTTACACCATTAAAATAATTTTGAATTTCATCATTATAATCTCTTCAAAATGACATTCCTGCAATTCTATCATATGATTTATCCAATGTACCTTTACCATTAAAGTCATTTTATTCCTCAAAAAATGTTCTATAACATCATGAATATTGATATGATTTCCACATTATCATAGAGTAAGTTCCAATTTTGTATCATCTGAGGTAATAACATGGGTTGGATCTATAATATAAATCATTACCATTATATATTTGGACCACGTAATGTAATATAGAAAGAATTAGTGGAATTTACAAAAGGTTATCCACAACACTAATACATTCTATGGTTTCAAAATCTCTGAGGTATACAAGGATTAGATTCCCTTTTATAATGATCAATAAAAGTCCATTTCAAGTAGACACCTTCATTAAAAAATGTTCACCCAAATGAAATTCCAAATAATTACATCGTATTATAACATATCAATTTTTACTAATTTTAGCTTCTTTATTATGGGACTCAATAGTACTTTCCTTTTTCGTTGTCTCCATAACAAGATTTTTTAATAAATGTTTAATATCCGCAACTTCATTCAAAGATTTTGGGGTTGGACATCAATTCCCATATAATTATTTATGTGATGCCATTTGAATACTTTAATTGAAGATATTATCGTAAGATAACTCAATCAATGATAAATACTTATTATATATATATTGAATGTCAGGATATCAAAATCTCAACCTGACTCTATCATATGAATAGTCTATTAAAACTACCCATTGTTTTTTTTGGGTGATATGTGGTTCTAAAAATGAAACATAATATCAAGATCCTTTTAAAAAAATTATAGAAATTTTCATATTAATCTTGTATCATGATCTGATGTAGTTGAACATGGTTCACCATGATGTCTTACAACAATGTAAATATTGAGCTGTCCAAGGTGATCAAGAGGTAAATCTTTCTTTATATAGATTTATTTATTACATATGGTGATGCAATAAAAATTAAAACATATTTCATAATTATTCTTAGCAGTCATTGGTAATCTTACAACAAACTATGTAGTAATATCACCCCAATTACACATAGAAATAGGTAAGGTTGCATGAATCCTCTAGGATATTATCTCCCAGTCTTCATGAATTGAAAAACCGAACAACTTGATACATAATTATAAATTTCCAACTTTATACTAACCCACCAAAAATGTTTCTTCAAACATCTATACATAATTGATATATTTTTCTGTATATAGAAATTCATTATTTGATCATATTTCAATAATTATTTTTTTAACAATGTATAGATGGAACACAAAATATAATTCTAATTTTCATAATGACATCCACAAAAATGATGTATGCAAATTTTACATTACTCACAAAATCTATTTTCTAATGAACATTCTCATCATCAGGGTAAGAACATTTTTTCTTTTACGATAAGTTTGGTTTGATATCATTTGAAGAAGAAATAATATCTCATGTGATATAACAATTCACATATCCATATTTGACATATCCATAAACATGTGTTCCTTGTCAATCATTAGTTTATTCAGAACTCTATTATCATTTTGTCACTTATGATTCATGTATATCTCAATTCTTTCCCCATATATCTAATGTAAAAATATCATCAATCAAAAATTATTGAATCAAACACAATATCAGGGGATGTATATTTATTTTCAAGAATATTCAACTACATTTATTCATAGGTAATAATTTCATCATTATACATATGTATACAACCAATTCCCTTCTTCGATGCCTCATTATATTTCAAAAATCCGACATTTCCCAAATATAGGGTAAAATTAATAATATATTCCAATATCCAATTTGTTTCTTAAAAAAAATTTCCCATTAGCTAGATCATATTTACCCAACCACATAATGAGTTATCAAGTTTAAATGGTTAGCCAATTGGGAAATATTCTGATCATATCAATAATATTGACCTTCAAAAACAAAGATCCAATGTACCTCAGTTTTCATGATTGGTGTAGTCAATTCAGGTCTGACCATTGTTATTGTTGTATCAATTGATATTCCATCCTTGGAAATATTATAGCCACAAAAAATTCCAATTTCCAGAATTTACATGTGCTAAATTTCAGAGATTAATTTTTTTATTCCAAGGGTCTCAGTGATGAATCACATGTAATTATCACTACCCTTATATATTTATTAATACACCAATATATCATTAATAAATACAAGAAAACAATTAACAATAAATTCCATGAAAACTCAATTCATTATGTACATATAAATAGATGGTGCATTATATAATTCAAATGGAATTACTATAATCCCATAATGTGTATACCTCAATCAAAATGATGTTTTCAAAATATCATCCTTCTTTTCTCACAATTTATGATACCTAGAATAATGGTCAGTCTTTGTAAAATATTTATCTCTATGTAGATGACCCAATAAATCATCAATGACATGTTGAAGATACCTGATCATTATTCTAATAGAATTGATTTACCTATAATGACTTCACATACAAATATATCAATTATTCTTCCTAACTAATAGAATTGGGGACCACAATGGTGATACATTATAGAATATAAATCCCTTTTCACACAAATCCTATAGTTTATTCATTATTTCCATTAGATATACATTTGTGATTCCATGGGGAGTCTTAGATGCATGAGTTTCATTAGAAGATAAATCTATGTAAATTATATCATCACACTATGGTGGATGTCCAAGTAATTACTCATGAAATAAATAACTATATTATAAATTATAAATTTTAAAAATACATTTTCTATGAAAAGATTATGTCTTCTCATTTTCCTTAAGAATATCATTGACAATAGCTAGTAGGGGAGGTTCTATACAAGACTCAGATGATATTTTCTCCCCTCTAATGATAAGGAATTCTACATATTCATTAAGAATTGTTTTTTCCTTATTTTTGTAATAAATATTTGAATCAAAATTTTAAAACCATTCCATTCCAATTATTATATTGAAATCCCTAATAGGTATAATAATGATTTCATAAAATACGGTACATTTTTTCATAATTGGAATAGACAAATACATCCTTATTGAATTGAGACTTCCCCTGATATTTTTGACAGATAACAACAATGTCAATGTAAAGTAACATATTTGATGTTATTTTTATACAGTGATGATATAATATATTTTGACAATAGAGAATGAAATACAGAATTATACCTTACACTACATCATTAGGACGTTCAACTTCAACTATTGTGATTAAATAAGAATATGAATTCACCCATGAGAATTTCTGCGGTAAATTCCATTGATTATTTCGAGAATCATTTTTATATTTCCACATATCAATGAATTAGAATCTTATCACCTTGGTCGATTCATTCCATCAATTATAAACATAGTCGTTATTTCCTTTCACTCCACATTTATGGTATTATTAAATTCCAATCATTAATATTCTATGGTGTTTCAATCCATAAATTTAATATGGTGGAAATTAAACTCATACCTTCATCCCTTATTCTGTATTTACTTTTTCTATGTACTCATTATCCCACTTCTTATCCTTCTTTCCATATAATCACAAATATTTGTATAATTAATTCTCTCTCCTAATATCACATGATACTATACCCTTATATGGTGAGAATATTTGGGTGAATTGTGAACATTGATGTATTCCCTTAATTAAATCATAGCAGTGGTAAATATCTATCATTGGAATATGTAAATAGTCTTTCACATTCATTGATAACCTTGTAAAGTTTGCGTCATATTTAAAAATGTTGTATTCATTGTTTTTTCATATACTTAGGAATTTTCTCTCCTTATCCACTCGATAATCATGTGGAAAATATATTTCAATTAAAAATACATAAAAACCCTTCCGCTAAAGGTTTTCAATTTCGTACTTATTATTATTATTTGAGTTAATGACCATAGTTGATCCACATACACTAAGAGATGATATAGTAACCTGATAGCCTTATCCCTCCCATTACATCCCAAATATTGAAATGTCTTATTTAAGATACATATTCATTCATCATATACAAGTGGATTTTTACTACCATTATATGATGGAAGATATAAAGAGATGAAATAATATTAGATTGTTAAACTACTATGAAAATCCACTAGATGATTAATATGGCCAAGGATTTCAGTCTTATCTTTAACTAGATGTGCAAAAGTTTTTATAATTGTTTCATATCAGGATAAAGTAATAACTCCATATTCATTGTCTTTCATAGGAGATAAAACCATAAATGGGATATGTGTATTGAAACTATTATTAATACCAACACTAGGAACCATTTATAAACAATGGAATACACTAGATTAGTTCATAACATCATCAATCACAATTTATAATTTCAATACTATTTAAAAATTTTCCCAATTTAATGACTATCGTATAAATAATCTCTAAATCATAATCATGATTTCTTTTGTAATATTTTCAATGTCTATAATATTATTATATTATCTTATATATTTTCCATAAATTTTGTTCCTATATTATCCTAAAAAAATTCATCTCATACCAACTATAAATGAAACTAACCCTAGTCTCTCATATAAGGTGGTTACTTTATTACACTAGCACTAAATCCATGGAATCAAATACAAAATATCATAATAGTTTAGTAGTATTTGATAAATATATAGATACTTGAACATCTAATTATAATTGAAAAAATAAATAGTATTTTCTTTGAGAAATCCTTTTTTCATTTATCAAATCCCAATATATTAATAATAAAACTCTTTATTTCATCCTAGGGAAAGGAAACATAAAAAAGGTTGATATCAGATTCTATATAAGGGTTTTAAAATAGTGCATGATAATATAATTAGATAATTCATAGTCAATATGGGATGTAAAATATAGGAAAATAAATCCCATTTAATCAATCACTTATAGATGAAGAAATAGAGTGCATGATTAAATGTTAACCAAATAATGTCATCAAAATAATCACATGATCTTGAATCATATCCATGGATATCATAACTTATCCAATAATCACATGTAAATAAATATCTATTATAAATATAAATGAATTATTATTTCTATTCATCATAAATATACCATCAATGCCTCGTGCTATGACATATTATAGAATAGAGTATGGCCTCATCCAAATATACAAGATTTTGTTTTTCATGAGACCTAGTTATGAATTGAGGGGATATAGAGGGAACACCATTCAATTAGAAAGTACAAGGAATAACTAATATGAATTGTTTAAAGAATACGAAATTTAATCATTTATATTAAAAAATTATCATTTTAAATATTTATAACATTTTTAATTTACAATTATAATCATAAACCATCCAGAGTAATAATCAAAGCATAGTCCAAATAGAACACTTAGAAAAAAACAATTCAGAATCCAATAAAATAAATTTTTTGAATGGTACCAATAGTATATAGCAACTAAAAATGACTCAGTAAATGATATTGTCATATATTAAAATACTTTTATGAAATCAATGAAAATTTTCACTAGGAAAATACCATTTTCACTTTAAAATGATTTTTTTTAAATTGTCAAAATAATAATGAAAAAACATAATTCAAAATAACCATATTTAAATGTGATAGAATATTTAAATAATTGTGAGTTCATAATAGATGATAGGTCCTTACATGTTTTTAATGATAAAAAAGTTTCATTCAAATTGTTGTAAAAATGTTTGAAGTGGAACATTCAAAAAATGACAAGATATTCCTTTCAAACCATTTTGTATAAATTCAAACATGTGTAAAATGTATTTAATAATTTATTTTTATAATGTTACAAATATAGAAGAAATATCATCAGATAATATGTATATATAATATTAAAGACATTTTACTCAAAAGATAATTAAAAATATCTATTCATAGAAATATTTTTTTCAATCATTTATGTACAAAAGAGATAGAAATAGTGCCATCGCATGAAACAGTCATGAATAAATATGGTATAATATAATTTTTAAAGATAAATGTAACATATGAATTTCCCTTGGAGTGAATAAACATAAATAATCTTAAATATTGATGAAATTTTTAAATAAACCCAGTTTTGTATGTTCAAATTCATATATATGTTTATGAACCTCTTATTCAGTAGAAGTTATTTATATATATTTTTAAGGGACATATGTTTTTCATTGAGAAATAAAATAACCTTTATAAAATATATAATGATGTTGAGAAAATTAATGTGCATGAGTTAGTGTAGCTATATTGATCAAAGTGGGGTAATGAAAAGTAAGTATAAGTGACCCTTTATAATTGAGTGGAGGGGGAATTCTGGGAATTTATTAAATTGTTAAATTAATATATTTTTATTTTCATTCTAAAAAGAAAATAAATATATTTATTTTAAATATATGATAAAGATATGTATAAATACCCTCATAAAATATAATATTGAAAATATATGGATACATTTTCACTGTTATCCGATAGTTTTAACTACGTTTTAAACCTTCTCACAATTTATATAATATAAATGCTTTTAATTATTTAAGGGTCAATAATGTTAATATGAACTGAAAAAAATTCCATAAATGGAAGATGGATTATTTTTTAAACCTCATCCAATTCATTTTTATAAATTCAATATTTTTATGAATTTTAATTCATTTAATAAAATCTTATTTATTATAAAATATCAATAATGTACTTTTAACACTATTCATTTATCATGACATTAAGTAATCAATAAAAATGTATAATTCTAATTTTATATTTTCACAAACTTATAAAATGTTATATAAATTCATTAAGGTTTTGTAAATCATCATCTCATTCATATTATATAAGTTTTTGTATTTTTAAAATATTTTATTTTAATTTTCTATTAATTTGTTAAATAATGTATTAGTGTTTCTTTTGAATTTAATATAATTATATAATTACTAAAACATAAAAATTAATTTATTTCTTTAAAATAAATTATAATCCTAAAAATATAGAGTAATATTTTTTTTCATAACATTATTTTCCCATATCAGGGTACATAATTAAAAATTTAAACAAAGAGAGTGTTATTTTATAACATTATTTGATTTTGATATTATATTTTTCATTTCCATGGTCATGTTTCTATTAATATAGTGACAAATACATTTTGTTCATAGATATTACATATTAAAATATAAATATTCAATATATAGAACATCAATACCTGCCCGAATGGTTGATTTCTAGTATCTTTGGATACTTGGAATCAAAAAAACAATTTCATAAAATGTATAAAACACCTCCAAATTATTACATCATAACTAGAATCCTTATTAGACATTTGATATTTAATACCTCTCCCCATAACCTCAGTAATGTAATCATAGGAATAAGAAAGAGAAAATATTATCAAAATGGATAAACAAGGTATATATCGATGACTATATAAGAACTAAAAGATCATACGGGCATAAAAACATGATATTAGAGTTTTAAAACAATACCCTACATATAAAATATCATAAATAGAAATCATGGAATAATTCTTATCATATCGTAATACATGAATCGTACTGTAATCAAATAACATTAGTCATAATATCATATCATTTCCAAAAGACATAGAATTTAAAAAACACATAATCATAGAAAAGGATTTCTAGACTAGTCATGCATATTTTAGAAGATTATCATAGTGAACTAAGTTCACTCCCAGAATCATTATTGTTGTCATGGATCACTCCCAAAACCATCATTGTTGAAATAATCCATTATTTATCTGGGTTTATTCCCCATTCCCATAATCATTATCTCATGAGATATCAATATCAGCCCAATATAGTGGATTAATATATATTTTACACCCATAAAATAATAAAAATCATACATTTTTATTCCATAAGATAAAAAACAATTTTCATATTAGAACCCATTAAATTAAATGGCTTTCATAAAAATTAAATCAATACATAATCCATGGAATTTTTTCATCAACATATTGTCATCATGAATATAAAACATCCATGTAAAGAATATAGATTTCATATTTTTATCATATCCCCACTAATGAATATGTGTTATTATGTTTTTTGTCCATAATTAATTAAAATAACATTAAGAAATAATTAAAACATTATTGAGGAAAATATCACTTCCATTATTACAAAAGTAATTTTTAAAAACCACATAATTATGAATGGAAAAGTATTATTTATAATCAATAATGTAATCATGTAAAGGGTTTATCAATGAAAGGAATTTCATCATTCTGGAAAATATTTTCTTTTTCTTATAAGTTAAAAAAATCATTCATAATTGTTTTTAGAAAATTAACAATAAAAAAACCATGGAAAATGAAAATAAAGGATCATTTAAAATATTTTCAAAAAAATTAAAACATTTGTATAAATTAATTTAATCCAATATAAGTGTAGGGAGATGTGTTTTTTCTCAATGGAATTTTGCACATAAATTTGAATATATGCTTTTAAATGCATATAAGAGTTAAAATTGTAATTTACCCCAATCATATGAACTCAAATTATTTTTTAACAACCCAATTGGTCTTGGAATATAGCGATTACCCTTGGTAAAGTGTTTTGTGGAATCTGAAGTTGTTCAATTTTTAGATGAATAATTAATATATTATATTCAAGTAATTAAATACTAATTTATACATGAAGGTATTTTTTTAAGATATCACCTGAATGGAGAAATGTATTGAGATTCAGTCTCTCCAGTGCGGTCTAAAATTTGTATTATTCCATATATGGGGTATAAAAATATGTTTTTCATCAGGGCGGAGTCGAACCCCTTTTCATTATTTTCATTCTTTTCTTTTATTCTACCCTTTTCTTAATTCTATCATAGAATCTATCATACAACACCTCAAATTATCCTTCATTGCATGAAAAATATAGAAAATAGAATATAAAGTGAGATAACGTTTGAGTGGGGAAGAAAGGTACTTTTGTGAATCTCAAGATGAGTCAGATCTTTTTGTGGTGGCCATGGAGAGGGGAAATTGGTGAATCTTTAGAGGATTCCACCCAAATGTAGTATGTTTTTTGTCGTCATACCCAATATATTTATCGTTATCATGTTTTTAACCCTATATATGTTTTATAAGTAAATATTAAGGGTAGATCTATTGTATTTGTGGACCAAAAAGATGTTTTTAGTCTATTTGAGGCGTATTCCATTTGGAAATCGGGATCACATGGAATTTTATCCACTGAAAAACATTGTGTGTTCTTAATTTTTAGAAAATATGGACATTTGGATGTAAACACCATATATAGGTTATACATTTTGTGTACTGGGATCCAGCTATATAGCTGAGTACCTGGAAAGACTGGCCATATAGGGGCATATGTCTATATAGATTACGTGGAAAAACCCTGTGTTAGGTGCATGTTGTTTGAAGGTAAATGGTCAGGCTATATACATGGTCATGCAATGTGATATAAACAAGAATGTACCCCAAGAGGGTATATCTCATTAACATGATGAACACACCATAAACACGGTCATTGACAAACCATGTGTAGCTGAATTACAAACCTATATGGGGCCTTGAGGGTATACACTATGTACAAGTGTAAACACGTTGTGTACTCCTCCCTTGCTACTCATTTAGGTGATTTCATCTATTCTGACCAAGATTTCGAATTATACATATGAGCAGTCCATTTGGAGTGTTTTTCACAAGGATCATGATTAGGAAAACTATGGGTGACTTTAGGGATTCATTATGGTGTTTTATGAATTTTATCTAAATGGAAATATTCATAATTTGGTATTTAAATCTTGATGTCTTGTGAGAGTAAGGAAATTTATCTGAGTTGGTCCATGAGCTATCATACATAACTAATTCCTTTACACATTTTCACTTGAGGATGTATCCCTTGGGAGATATTTCCTTTTAGACCAAGAGGCCGTGAGATTAGTTATTTCATAGGATCCCTCATAGGAGGCATATACATATAATTCAACCTACAGGACCCTTTTTTGATTCCAATATCTTCTTACAAACATCAAGGGTCCCCATTGGAATACCATTGCTTACATTATGAAATAGTGAATGCATTATAGGATCCTTTTACCTGGGTATCATCCCGAGGATACCATATAGAATGAATCTTCTTCTTATGCTATTGATAACTGTACAATATATGATGCCCCTTCTTATGTAAAGTTCTATGGATCCCGAATGTCGTGAATTTACCAAATTTCCATTCTAAGACCCCTGTAGGATTCATCCAATTACATTTTTTAATAATTTTTACATGTAGGATTCCTCATATTCCCATTTATATTTAGGATCAATTTTCGGATTCCCATCCAATATCATGATGTGCGAGACCCGGTGGGTGCTCAAATATTTTTCCTACCCTGAGCTATTAAATCATGTTTGGGTGTAGATTTTATTGAGATTAACCTAGAAACCATGAAAACCTTATAACCCTTTGAGGTTGGGTAATAGTGTTGGGATATTAATACACTCCCACTAACTCATATTATATATTTCCTCATGTTTATTATTGATGCATTGATGATTACTAGATGTGATTCCTGGATGGTGGATTATGATCCTGGCATGATGAATTATCCTTTATCATGGGGATTCCCAGATTCAATTCCGAGGATCCAACTTCTAAAACATTTTATTTCACATTTATTTGTATATAGTGATATAATACATGGGGACTTACTATGGATTCGTCTGTTTGATTATTATATTATTTGAATATCTAGAGGATTTTTCTTTTATCTGGCTATTGAGTCAATGCTTATGTTATTGTAACATCCTAGATAAATAATGAATAAGAACATTTTCATATTTATTAATATTTTTTAATTAAATATTAATTTTACAATAAAGGGGACCCTATGTTCGTTGGTTTACCCGATACGCAACAATGGGTTTTTTGGAAAACTTATGTTGCACACTAATAATATAATATTATTATTTTAAATGAAAGAGGATGGCGAGGCGGGCTGTGCGTACGACATCCAGCGGCGGCGATGGCGATTAGGGTTTCGTCATGGCTATTCCGCACTTCTTCGGCTTCAAGCTCCTCCCCCCCGGAGGGTCTACGTCGGTTTCTTCATCCGATCGTGATTCTCGGATTCCCGCTGGTTCCTTCAACCCGACGGAGGTGCTGGTGACCTGCGGGCTGGACTCGTCTCGGATTGATTCGGGCTTTCGTGGATCTGCGGCTGTGGCGCATGTATCGCGGTCCGCTGCTGTCTCCCGCCTGCGGTCGGCGGTTGAAATCCCTTCCCGATCTAAAGATGTACTGCACATATTCCCTCAGCCGAATTCAGATCTACTTGTTAGATCTGATAATTTGCACCGGCCTGCGGATGGAATGAAGGTAAACTGTGGTGAGGCGCGGTTGGCGTCTAATTTGAAGGGGAAGCTGAGTGATTCTCTGCCGGGTGGTAATTTCCCCCATTCTTATGCTGATGTTTTAACGAATTTAGCTTCCGGTCCGAAGGTGAATGGATTTAATTCCCTGGGTATGTTTAAAGATTCATGTCACAGTAGGATCCTCCGTAAAGGCGCCTCTGCTCATGTTGAAGCTGATCCAGTTGCTCTTGCTGAGAGGTTGGAAATTGGAAAACACTCTTTGATTGCACGCATTGCTCTACCTAAAGGCCAAAAACCATGGCGGCTTCATGATTTGAGTAATCGAATTTCAATTTTGTGGGGGTTCTCCAACTGGAAATGTGTTTCTCTTGGTCGGGGGGTTTTCCATTGTCTGTTTCCTTCGGATGACTTGAAACTTCGTGCTTGGAGTATTGGAACTCTACATTTAAAACCTGGTTGGCTCTACTTACATGAATGGTCCCTGGATTTTAATGTTTCGCGTGCAAGAAATGACTTTTCTCAGGTCTGGGTTCGCTTGCATGGGCTGAATTGGGTCCTTTGGCATCCGAAGATTTTGCATGACATTGCCATAGCAATTGGGACTCCGATTCGTCTCGACAAGGAGACTGAAGATGTCTGTTTTGGTCACTTTGCCAGGATGTTGGTGGAGGTTGACCTCAGCTCCACATTAGTTGATAAGGTGACTCTTTCTACTCTTTCTGATAACATTCAAATTGATGTTGAATATGAGAAGAAGCCTCTCTTCTGCAATGAATGTATGGCTGTTGGACACTCCTTGGAGACATGTCGGAAGCATGTCTCATGTGAGGAGTGTGGGTTGAAGGGCCATCCAGCAAATCTCTGCCGCAGGAAATCAAAGCCTTCTGTTCATGTTCATGGTGGTGATGCACTCAAGGTTCCAGCTTCCGCTGTTGCGGATGTGATGACTTCTAGGAAACCTGACTCTCATGTGTCTGATCTGAAAGGCAAAGGTCTGTTGGTGGATGTCTCTCCGGAGAAAGCTCATTGTGGCCCCTCTGTCCCTCCGGTTGTGGTCCATGACTGTTTGCAGAGTAATGTCTCTGACCAGGCTGATGCGCAACAGGGCGTTGACTATCATCAGGAAATTCAGAATCTCTTTCATTCTTCTGAATTGTCTAAGAAATGGGGGACTGCATCTGAAGATGAAGGGGTGCAAGGTACCCCTATTCAGGACTTGGGCAGTGGTGCACGTGCATCTTTCAAGGATGTGGTTGTGAGTGGAAAGGAGAGGCTGACTTGTGGTGAGGCTGTACTGCCTACCCCAGTTAAAAGGAAACCAAGGAAGGATTACTCTTCAGTTCCGAGGACGGTGACCACCAGGTCATCCTCCATGAAGGCTAATGCGAATCTATCCGCAGAGCAACTGGAGCGAAGGAAGAATTATATCAAGTTGCTCAAGCAATATGAGTCCCAATCAGAATGGGAGTCAGCCGATGCAGATGATATGACCAGGTATGAATGTGATGCTTATGACTATTCTGACATGTAACCTCGCCCTCTTTCCTTGTTTGTTTCTGAACTTTTCTTTTTATTAATAAATTTGCGGACTTTGTGTTTATTATTATTTTAAATGGTAGTTAATTCCTAGATGATGTATTTGTAGGAATGAATAGAACAAACTAAAATATGATTATATATTTTTGTTAAATGCTTTTACAATTATCCAATAAAATTTAGGGTCTTAAAATATGAATGAATCTAATTTTAATCATTAATAGTCTAATATTAAGTAAAAGGTCTATTTACCTCCTTTTTATGGAGAACCATTTTTAAATCTATTTTTGGTCATTTCTATATGTTATATTTTAAAAAATAAAATTATTCGTTATATTCGGGACATCATATTTTACTTTGGGTAAACATTTGGTATTTTTCTGATGAAATTCAATTTTTAATGAATAGTGACAAATACTGTATTTTAATTCAAAAGTGACTCTTACTATAATATATAGTTATTGTTAGATAATATATTTAATTGGTTTTCAATTATAAATAGAATATTTTTTTACAATTTAATCTAGTTTTATTCATTGGAAATAATTTTACTTTGAAATTGGACATAAACAAGTGTGAATCTTTTGAAAGATATTATTTCTTAAAAACACATTATTTGTTATGACAACGAGAAATAATTTTAAATTAATTAATGTAACTTATATGTTTTTAATTTTTTAAAATAGTCATAATATTCTAATTCCAAATATCAAATATAACATAGGATGATTTTTTGTTATTTTTATAAAAAACTTCAATTTTTTAATCAATAGTTAAACCACTTAGTAGTAATTAAAAAACTAACATTTTTATTTAAATGAAATTTTACTACTTCTGTGGATTGAATTCTGAAAATATAAATTATATGGTTATTATTATTAAGTAAAATGTGCTTCATTAAGATTAAAATAATATTTTTTGAATAGTACTTTTTTACTTTTATTTAAACCGATTAAAGGTAAATAGTATAATTCATTGTAAAAATAATATTATAATAATAAAAAATTACTGCACTTTCCTAAACATATTGGTTGAGTCATTTACGACCATGGTAGTCCCTTTGTGTTGAATTTGGGACCCCATTGAGACACTTGGGAGAGATAATGAGACTTTAGATTATTTAACTTAATGTAAAGGCAAAAATGACAAAAACAAATATCATTTAGTAAATTAATATTTACAAGGGGATATATAAATTATATTTTCTACTATAAATATTTAGTGGAAAGATAAAAATATTTCCGACATCATTGTATTTTTCTTAATAATTTTTATATAACAAATAAATTAAATTATTTATTACCCAATAATTATGCATTATATACCTCATTAATAAATGATTTAAATAAATATGATTATAAATATTAAAATAACATCCATATCCAGTCTAATTAATATTGGATGATTCTCATTCAACCATGAGTTAACATATCTTTTATTTTAATTAGTTTGGGACCTCTAGAAACTGAATATCATTATATTATAAAATAATATTTTCAAACTTTCCTAAAGAGCCCCTCCTCTCCCATATAAAAGGTCACCCTTTCTAACCTATTCCTCAAAACTCTATAGCCTTTTGTCTCAACAAAAATCTATCCAATTATGCTCCCTATATCCATCTTCACCTCCTAGAAGTGTTACCTTAGGCAGAAGGCACTTTATAAAGTCCTTTTCTTTCAATCCCAAATAAGTTACCCAAATTAAAGGTTACGGTTTCTCTTAACATTTTTTCTTTTATTTTACATTTCTAACCATAAATTTTTTTATGACTTTAATTTATAGAAAACAAATATACTAAATATACTATGTTGTTTTTATTAGAAGTATTCGAACTAAACTTAAATAAACCCCTATCTAATGTGTGAAAACGTACTTTTTCTATTGATATAAAACTAACACCTAATGAAATGATGACTGTTTGATTTTCTTATATTGCCTCTCATGGTGGAAATTTAGATAGAAATGTATTTATATATTATATATATTATGTTTATATATTTTTTATGATGATATATTTTACATTTATAGCCTACCTTTATGGTTTCCATTATGGGTATATGCGATAATTTCATTTGAGGAAGTGCGGACTACCGCCTCGTCAAAGTGATTTCACTCGTTAATGCCAAATGTGGGAAGTATAAACGATGGAGTTAAGGATATTATATATTATATTATACTAGAATTATAATATAACTATGTTTAATTATGTTTTAATTCCATTAAAATAATTAATTTAAATGAAAGTAGCGTTCATGCGTATGTACAGCTTATCATCTCCAGGAATGGTGCATTTCATTTCTTACCTCAAAATGTTATGTAATATTATAAATATTAGTATATACTGGATATATATGATATATATATGATATCTAAATCATGAATATATTTTTGGATATAATTAACTTCAGACAATGTGAACAACTTGTAGTTATAAGAAGTCCATTTTTTACTCAAGTACCAAATATCTATAAAACGAACATTATTAACATAAAAGATTATGTAATGTTTATCACATTATATTAAGTTATATAAAAGGAAAAAAACATGAAAAAGTTTATTAAAAAAGTATAAATTAACTTTAGTTTATTATTCAGGATAAACAAGGAACAAATTAGTCATGTGGGACTCGATGTATGGGATTTTCTTTCCTCACTTTTAATTCCGTGAGATTCCCTTTGATCGCCACTTATTCATTTCATGTGGTGTATTGTGTACTGAAATTTTTATATATATTATCATTATTCTAATTATATTCATGGTTTTATGTGAAAAGGTTGGTGGTTATTAACATTTGGTCATATGTCTCAGTTTCTTATAATGTGGTAAGGGGTTTCATCTCACTTTTTTTCCTGTGAGATTCATGCTATATTTGGCCCTATTTCCTTTTTTGTGGTGCATGTACTTCAAAAGATTCTAATATATGTTTAATATACTTTAATTTATGAGTATTTACATCTTCATTGTATTATCCTTCTTTCATGTGGCATATTTTTTGTAAGTTACCAAATCGGTAATGGAACCTTTCACCCTACTATTTTTAAAAGACTTGTTTTTGTTATATCTTTTAATTTACTTCTTATTATGTGGGGATATGTTATTATATATATTTATTTATTTAGAAATTATTTCCATGTGATGAGATACCCTTTTTAGATCATTAACTCATTTTGATAATTTTAATGTGACGTCGTTATGCTGTGGAATTTTTACAAGCGAACTTCTTAACCAAATTTCAATTATTTGGGTTCAACTTGGACTATGTGAATATGTGGTCCTATGAATATGTGTGAATGGAATATGATTGTTTTAAAAATAATATCCACATATATTTGGTGTCTTTATATTTTTCACACATAATTATGGGATTGATTTATCCTTAAATTTAAGGATACCATCTTTATAAGGGATTTCATAGCAATTTACATTTCCACTGAGACTTTATTATTGTTATGAGGCAATTCACTCTTATATGGTGTATATAATATCCTTTGACATATTATATTATGAATCAAATTATTCTCATGATGTTATAAAGTTTTGATTAAATGTTATTCCCCAATTATTTGTAATTAAGAATACTTATTTTTGTTACAAAAAAACATTAACTAAAATATCATTTTAAATGTTTTAAAGAATTATTCATCAAAAAATTTCTCATTAATGCCCATATTTTAAAAATGGGGTTTAGGATTGATTTAAATAGAAATTAATTTTTTCAAATGATAATTCTTTAAAAAGCATCAAATTGGTATGGGACTCTTTGATTAAAAAAATATCATTAAATGGTTTTGAAAATGATTTGATAAGGAATTGTTTATTTCAATATTTTGATTTGATATATTGGAATGTGGCAATGTTATCTTTCCATTATAAATGTGTTATATGTTATGATTATGTTATGGTTATTGGAAATTGTTTACATATACGGGTGGTTCCATGATAAACCTAGGACGGGTGATCCCAAGATAGCTCTCCAATGCATTGGGTAATGTGACAAAGGAAAATGTGATGTTTCTCTTAAGAGATTTAGGGAATATACAATGATGGGTATTCCAAGTGTAACTCACTATGTATCTGTGATATTTAAAATGTAAGTTTGATGTGGATTCCATAATTAACCATTGTGATTTATGATTTGTGTGTGTTATTCCTAAATATTACGATTTCTTAAGGTATGTTATGATTGAAAAGTATTGTTTGATTGATTTATATTTATTGATGGGATAATGTTTTCCTTACTTATTTCATAAAACTTACTGATCATTTTATTCTCATCCTATATTTTGGAAATGCTTTCCACAGGACATAAAGATGAATAGGGTTGAGGATGGGATAAAGAAATAGTCAGGCTATCTAAAATATGGAACTAGACATGATTCTTTTTAAGGTTTTTTATTTTATAAATGAAATAGATACGTGGTAGTAGTGTCTTCAGGTAATATTCGAGTTGTTATGTAATGGTTATGCCTTATTTCTCTAAAACTCTAAACCTGAAAATATCCTCAATGTGAATTATTCATTTAATTCAATATTATGTAATGTTATAATGTTGGGTCCTTATAGTTGGTACCAAAGGTCGGTTTAGATAACATTAGAGGTTAAGGTGTAATTTAAGCATAAGGGATATAACCATAATGGTTATCATAATTGAAAGAGTCCTAGTTATTTTAGATGTGATAAATGGTTATTACATTTTGGGGAGAAAAATGAAAGGTATTTGATAACCTTTGAGGATAAATTTTGTTATGGTTATTTTTTAGGAATTTGTCTCTTTTTCTAGATGTTATGAAATTTTATAGTTGTTAAAAATGGATATCACACAGACCTTATGACAACCTGTCGCGTCAGAAAAAGCTGTGGAAATCGAACCCACAACCAAAGTGTGATTGGGAATTATCGCCTACCACTAAACTACGTGAAATTCCTAGTTAGTATGACTAATTGTTTTAAGTTAAATGGTTTTATTGATCAAGAATAAGTTTATTTGGGAATACATGTTTTATCAAATGGAATTTATTAGTATAGGAAAATGATTTTTTGATTGGGTGATAATGGATTTTTATAAGACATTCTCTCTTTTGGGAAAACGATATGCTTAAGGAAAATAAAATACCTTGGAATTTAAATTGTGGAGTAATCGGTGAAATATTATTTTTGAAGAATATATGTTTTTATTGTGGACATAATGTGATTTGGGTTTTTTATGGAAATTATTAACTTATCATAGAGAATATTTGATTAGGTTAATTACACATAATTATGAGACTTTATGGATAGTCGATGTTTTTTGGGATAAATATTACGATTTACTATGGAAGACTATCTGATTGAAATCCTTCTGAGTTTTGGGATTCAATATTAGTTTTAATTATTTTCAGGAATTTTAAGGACAATTGTGTATTGAATGGTCTTTCATGATCTTTGGGTACTTTTTGTTGAATTTTAGAGATTAACAGTATTATTTCATTTTATAAAGGATTATACTTTTTGGGGAATTTATGATCTCGACCTAACCAATTGGGTTTTAGATGATGTCTAAAGACAAGGGAAATATATAGTTCATATTTTCTAGATTATGTAATTCTCAAGAAGATGATTCTTAGGTTTTTTATGTGATACGGTCCTTTTTAATTCTCTTTTCTTGGAGAAAATATTAGTTATTGGTAGAAACATATTATAGGATGAAACTCTACTTGAAGGTAAGTATATTTCCTTATGTTCTTATTCTATGTAGTAAATGAAATCATCCAAATAATGAAAAGGAATGTAAAAAAATGATGTTGGTTTATGTTTCCTACTAGGCAATCAAATAACGTTTAACACATCATATGTTGGTGATTTTCTAGTGGTTAAATTTCTCCTAATAATGCTTTCTATCACACTCCATCAGAACATGAACATTTTTCACTCTTCAATATCCATGACTGTCACGACCCGTCCTCGGGGCCCGTGTCGTGACTACCCCAAGCCCGCCTTCCTTAGGCCAGGGCCTGGCGACTAGCACCATGGTGTAAATCCCGATAAATAGGGAAGGCATTGCCTTTTAAAAGTAATCAAGCACCTCAGAGTAAGCAAGCGAAAAAGTAAACACTAAGTAAAAACAGAGTACAACTGCAGGTGCGGAATGTAAGTGGGCCAGAATACAAACACAAACTGAACGTAAAGTACAACTAAAAAGGGAAAACGACAACTGAGAGGTAAAATCTGCTATGCCGAGCTGTCCACTGGAAATCCCACCTGAAGAGTGGTTATAGAGAGCTCCACTTCTCCTCGGGTCCGGTCGTCTGCTCCGAGTACGTCCCACCCAGTGGTCCTCCTCTAGGTATCGTCCTGCTCTGCAAGCCTCAACCACGATCAACGTTGTCCGTTGTCTACAACCAACATAATGTAGTGCGGGAATAGCCCGTGCAGGGGTGAGTATAAGCTACTCAGTAGGGACCCCGAGACCCCCAAGGGTCTCCCAAAATCCACAAAGGAAAAAACCACAAAGGAAAGATACAATCACGAAGTAACAACCGACACTGCTTAGGTATATTCCCATACATATAACTAAGTCAACAATTCCAATATGCTCCAACCTCCATGCCCAAGTACAACTCAGTCCACACAGGAAAGAAAATAGGATTCAGCTCACACAGGTTCAATCATGAAGTTGAACCCCAAGCTATTGAGAAACTCCTTCTCCATCAAGTACAGTGGTAATGCCACTACAACGAAGCACTTCCCTCTTACCTTGGACTCCTGTAGTTCTCCACCTATTGGGTACTGTGGGTCTGCTGCTACAACCAAGCGCTCCCACATGCCGTTACAACCAAGCGCTCCTCCGTCGTGGGTCTTCCACTACAACCAAGCGCTTACATATGCCGCTACAACCAAGCACACCTTTGTCGTGGGTCTGCCACTACAACCATGCGCTCCTCTATCGTGGGTCTGCCGCAACAACCAAGCGCTCCCCAGTGCCGCTACAACCAAGAGCTCCCCAGTGCCGCTACAACCAAGCACACCATTGTCGTGGGTTTTCCACTACAACCAAGCGCTCCCCCATGCCTCTACAACCAAGCGCTCCTCCTTCGTTCTATCCGTAACACACCGAATCGTTCGATCAACAGATGTCACGTTTCAATCGGCTCTAGGGTTTCCGCACACAGCATGCTCGTTTCAGGAGGGTCTACTCCATGAGCTAAGAGGTCGATGCATAAACTGACATGTAGTCCGGAGTTGAAGTATCCCAAGATGTACCATAGTGGTCACTACCGATGAAACGGAGGATTCCCATACAGTTTTCATCATCGTCGCAGTCGAATCTACTGAGGATCTCTGTATAGTCATCGTCGTCACAGCAGTAGTAGCAACCAGCTCTAAGGTTCCCGCACACAGCAAGCGTTCGGGAGGGTCTGCTCCATGAGCCGAGAAGCTGATACATAAACTGACTCAAAGTCCAAAGTTGATGTATCTAAAAGTTTCGTATTGTCCACAGGAACTCAATGTCGCAGACGGCACGTCAATCGGACGCTCGGTCTGAGAGTTATTGGCTTTTTCGTCCGAGGGGCCCGGTTGGTTTTTTAAGGCAAACCAACCCGACTGTACTCTACCTATGTTCAAACCTCGGCCAGAGTATGTCAAAATATCCATCTCACTTAGAGAAATCCACCAAAGTCAACAGCACGTCAATCATACATCTGGAGATCAAGATATGAGCGTTTCCGCTCTGAGGGCCCGGTTGGTTTCGTGTACGAACCAACCCGGACGAACCCAAAGTATTCTGAAACCTTGAGTGCGATATACCGAAACGACCCTCTCGATCCAAGGATCGCATCGCCGCTGACGGCGTGTCGTTCGGAGGCTCGTATCTCATGTTACAGGAAAAAGACCGAAAACGGTTCGAAGACGGGGGGTCTGGGCCCGGGCCTACCCGGCCCGACCCCCCCTGGGTTGGCCGAACCGGGTCGACCCAACCCGGTCCGACCCGGCTTGACCCGGTCTGGTCCGGCCGGGGCGCGGCCCAGCCCGGCCGGCCCGGCTCGGCTCTTCCGAGAGGCCCAACGTGGCAGCCGCGGGGCGCCGCCCCCGCGGGATGAGGATGTCGCGGCCCTCGAGGGGCCGTGATGGACATTAGCGGACATGGCTTATGCCGCATCCCGTGCTGGCGAGCCGGACCCATGCGGCCGCGGGTCTGCTAGCCGCCGCCGCAGTGGCTTCAGCCGCGGCGGCCCTGTCCGGCGGCACGCCTGGGCACCGCCGGAAAATTCCGCGGGCCACCGAAGTTGCTCTGGTGGTCCTTTTTCCATCCTGTTTGCGCCGCTGCTCCTCCCGGGACCCGTTCTTCTCTGCAGAATCATCAAATTTCCTTTGCGGCACGTTTTTTCATCGCCCGCAAAATCCTCACAACAACAAAGAATGGCGGAGGGTTGTCGGGCCGTGTCTGTTTGGCCTGCACCCTCCGCGTTAGACGGTATCAATCGGGAGGATAAATCAACACCTGAAAAAAGTATCAAATTTTTTTTAATAATTTAAAATTTCACTTGATCCAGGTTCTTGTTTTAAATGAAACAATCACGGGGATATAAAAAAGGTATTTCCAAAATTAAATCCCTACCTCATCAAGTCATCGCACGCACGTTATTTGCAGAAATTGATCGTCGTGGATGGAGGGGACCGTCGCGTCGTTGCGGTATCTGGCGTTGCGTAGACGAACTCCGAGGACCAAGAAACAATAGATTTAATTATAAATAATTAAATCCATGTGTTGTTATAAGCCACAAAGGAGGTTTAAAAGAAACCCGAAATCTCTTACCTCAAGCAGTTGGTGATCGGAGATTTTGTTGCGGAGGAAGGAACGTCGCAGAAGAACGTCGCAAGAGAGGAAACTTTGGCGTCGCGACACATGGCGTTGCATCGTTGTTTTCCGTGGTCTCAGTGTTCTTCACGTTCTTCATGTTCTTCGCATTCTTCGCATTCTTTGCGAAGGAGGATGAATAATTCTTGGTTTATGTCAAATCTTCTCAACGAGTATTTTTCCAGAATTCGTGCGTTGGTCTTATTTTATTATTACGCCAATGGATTTCAAACAGGTTATGAAACAAATGAAATTAATTCATATAATTATTTTCAACGAATAAACTGCCCATTTAATTCAACGAAGAAAACCACCCAATTAAATGGTTCATTAAGAAATTAATAAAACGCGTCAGTTGACTTTCATAATGACGGGTTTTCGCGGGTGCGTTACTTAGCGGAAAAGAAACGGTGGGGCTCATGCGGGTCCCACCTCACAAATATCCTACCAAGAGGGTAGGATATTTTTGGATAGCACCCTATCCTCATCAACTCAGCTTATGCCACTTTAAGTGGCTTAAAGTGTCTTCCAAGTGTCTTAAGTGAAATAAAATAAAGTTTGTCGTACAATTATTTTATTTCTTAACTTTAAGCCCGAAAATTAAAAACCACACCCGAGAAAATGAAACTCCGGAAGAGGCGTTTCTAAGAAAATACCGGCGCTGCGATTCAATCGGTGCCCTCAGAATTCGATTCCATGAACCAGTTCAAAATTTAGAAAAACGTGCTCGTTCGTCCACTGAACGTACCTGAGCCAAACTTCGGAAATTAATTCCGGGCACACCGGGCCTCGAAATCAAGCGTCGTCAGAAACTGCATTCTTGTAAAATTCCAAGAAAATTAAGAAAAAAAATTTTCCTTGAAATTTCCGGGTCTTTAGAATGACTCCCTCCAAAGAATCGCAGTATGGGTTATCTCAGGTGACCATTTTAATTTTATTTCATTCTTTTAAAGTGATAGTTTTACAGACTCGTTTCTGATGTGGGAAGTTTAGTGATGTTTCCATGCCCAGTTTTAAAATTGTGGGGAATCAATTCCCTAAAATGGGGAAGGATGTAATATCCTAGATAAATAAGGAATAATAAATTGTTCATATTTATTAATTTGTGTGAATTAAATAGTAATTTTACATTAAAGGTGACACTATGTTTGATAGTGTACCTAATACGCAACAACAGGTTTCTTTGAAATCATACATTGCAAACTAATAATATAATATTATTATTTTAAATGGTTGTTAATTCCTAGACATTGTATTAGAAAAAAAAATATATAACTAAATTATGATAATTTATGTTTGTTAAATGATTCTAAAATTATCTAATAAAAGTTAGGGGCTTAAAATATGAATGAATCTAATTTTAAGCATGAGTACTCTAATATTCAGTAAATGTTCTATTTACCTCCATTTGATGGAGAACCCTCTTTAAATCTAGTTTTGTTAATTTTTATATGTTCTATTTCACAAAATAAAATTTTCTTTAGATTTGAGACATCAAAATTTAATTTGGGTAAATTTTTTGTAATTTTTTGAGAGAGTTCATTTTTAATGAGTTGTGAAAAATAATGTATTTTAATTCAAAAGTGAATTTTAATCTATTCATTTAGGGATAGATTATATTTTTAATTAGTGTTAAATTGTAATTAGAAAATATTATTACCATTTAATCTATTGTTGGTCGTTGGAAATAATTTCATTTTGAAATTGGACATAAACAAACGTCAATATTTTGATAGTTATTATTTCTTAAAAAAAAGCTATTTGTTTTTACAATGGAAATGAATTTTAAATTGATCAATAAAAAATCGGTGTTTTGAATTTTTTAAAATAGACATCATTTTTGAATGAGGAATATCAAATATAACTTAGGCTGATTTTTTGGTATTTTTCTAAAAAAAATCAATTTTTATGAATAGTGAAACAACTTAGTAATAATTAAAAAACACACTTGTTCATTTAAATGAAATTTTACCACTTAAGTGGATTGAATTCCAAAAATCTGTCATAAACATTTATTATTATTATGTAATATGTGGTCCAATAAGAAGAAAATAATTTTTCATGAATAGTGACATTTCACATTTGTTTACCAAAGTTAAAGGTAAATGCTGTAATTCATGGAAATAATAATATAATAATAAAAAAAATTACCTCACAACTATTCCTAAACTTACCAGTTGAGTCATTTACGACCATGAGAATATTTGGGTCGATTTTATGACCCCATTGAGCCACATGGGAGTGATAATGAAACTTTAGATTAATTTACTTAAAGTAAAGGCAAAAATTAGAAAACAAAATATCTTTTAGTAAATTGATTTTTATAAGGGGTTATATAAATAATCATTTCTACAATAAATATTCAATAGATAGATGAAAATATTTCATACATCATGGTATTATTTTTAAAATTTTTTGAAATCAAATAAATTAAATTATCTATGAAACAATAATTATACTTTATATACCTCATTAATAAATTATTTAAATAAATAAGATAATAAATATTAAAATAAAATCCAAAACCTGTCCAATTCGTATTGGATGATTTTATTTCATCCATGAGTCATTTTATCATCTTCTTTAATAAATTGGACATTTTGAAAATGAATATCCTTATGTAATGAAATAATATTTCCACACATTCCTAAAGAGCCCCTCCTCCCCATTATAAAATGACACCACTTCTAACCAGTTCCTCACAACTCTTAACCCATTTGGTTAGACCATCATCTATCCAATTAAGAAACCTAAATCTCTATCCTCCTCCTCGAAGCATTACCTTAAGTAGAATGCACTTCATGAAGTCCTTTTGGTTCAAACCAAGGGAAGTTACCCAAATTAAATGTAACAGTTTATTTTAACATCATTTATTTTATTTTACTTTTACAACCCCTAACCTATTTTTTCATTATTTATATAAATAAACCATTATCCTCAATATATGATTATGTTTTTATGTGAATTAATCAAATTACATATTCACGCCACTCCACATAATGGGTGATAAACATACTGTTTCTGTGGAGGGAAAACTAACGCCTCATGAAACGATGATTGTTCAATTATCTCCTACCGCATCTCATGGTGGACATTAATATGGAAATATATTTATATATGATATATATTATGTTTATATTATCTTTATTCTTCTATATTTTACATTTACTTCCTACCTTTATTGTTGCAATTATATGAAAACATGATAATTTCATTTAAGGAAGTGCGGAATATCGCCCCCTCAAAGTGATATGACTCATTAATTCCATATGTGGGACATATAAAGGATGGATATGATGATATTATATGTTATATTATACTATAATTATAATATAATTATGTATCATTATGTTATAATACCATTAAAATAATAAATAGAAATTAAAGTAGTGTTCATGCATATGTACGACTTAGTATCTCCATGAACGATACATTTCATTTCATACCTCCAAATGTTATGTACTATTATAAAGAAATGTCTATACTAGATATATATGATATATATGATATCTAGATCATTAATATAATTCTGGATATAATTAAATTTTGACTGTGTGAGCAACTTTTAATTATAAGAAGTCCATTTTTGTCTCAAGTACCAAATATCGACAAAACGAAAATTATTTACATAAAAGATTTCACAATGTTTATAACATGGTAATAAGTTATATAAAAGGAATAATAAACTTGAAAAAGTTTATTATACAATTATAAATTAACTTTAGTTTATTATTCAAGAAAAACTAGGAACAAACGAGTCAAGTTGGTCACGAGATACGGGATTTTCCCATATCACTTTTAATTCCGTGAGATTCCCATTGTTCACAACTTATTCATTGAATGTGGTGTATTGTGTTCTACCATTTGATATATATAATCATGAATCTCATTATATTCATGGTATTCTGTGAATCACTTTGTGGTTATTATATTTTGGTCATACGACTCAGTTGATTACAACGTGGTAAAGGGTTTCATCTCACATTTTATTCCTGGGAGATTCATGCTATATTTTCCACTATTAATTTTTGTGTGGTTCATGTAATGACCATGATTGTACTATTTCTGTAATATAAATTTATTTATGAGTATTTAAATATTCATTGTATGATCCTTATTTCATGTGGCATATGTTTTCTAATTTGCAAAATCAGTAAGGGAACCTTTCACCCTCATCTTTTTAAAAGACTTCATTTTGTTATGTCTTTTAATTTACATTTTATTACGTTGGGATATGTCTTTATATATACTTATTTATGTATAATTTATTTCCTAGTGATGGTATACCAATTTTATCTCATTCACTCATTTTCTTAATTTTAATGTGACGTCATTATGCTGTCGAATTTTTACAAGAGAACTTCTTAACCCAATTTCAATTCTTAGATTTCAACATATACATCATGAATATGTCATCCAATGAATATGTGTTAATGAAATATTATTGTTTTACACATAATATCTACTTATATTGAGTGTATTTATATTTTTCACACATAATTATGTGATTGATGTATCCTTAAATATAACGATACCATCTTTATAAGGGATTTCATCTCAATTTACATTTCCACTGAGACATCGTTTTTTTATGCACCAATTATTTATTATATGGTGTATATTCTGCCCTTTGAAAAATTATTTCATGAATCCTTTTATTCTCAATATATTATAAAGTACAGAGTAAATTTTATTCCTCAATTATTTTTATTCAAGCGTTACTCTTTTTGTTAAAAAACTCTTTAACTAAAATGTAGTATTAAATGTTTTGAAGATTTATTCTTTTTAATATTTTTCATTAATGACCATGTTTTCAAAATGGGTTTTAGGATTTATTAATATGTATATTAATGTTCTCAAATGATAATTCATTTAAAATTTTCAAGGTGGTATGGGGCACTTTTATTCAAAAATCTCTTTTTAAATGGTTTTGAAAATGATTTGATAAGGCAATGTTTTTTTCAATATCATTATTGGATATATTGGAATGTGTAAATGTTATCATTGTTTTATACTTGTGTTTTGTGTTATGATTATGTTATGGTTATTGGGAATTGTTTACGTCTACAGGGGGTTCTGTGATAAACCAAGGGTAGGTGAGCTTGAGATACCTCTCCAATGCATTTGGTAACATGAAAGAGGTAAATGTGATATTTCTCCTAAGAGATTTAGGGAATATACTGTGATGGGAATTCCAAGTGTAACTCCCTATGTTCCTGTGATATCTTCAATGTATGTTTGATACGGTTTCTATAAGTAACCATTATGATTTATGGTTTGTGTCTGTTATTCATAAATCCTATGATTTCGTAATGTATGTTATGATTGAAAAGTATAGTGTAATTGATATGTATTTATTGATGGGATAATTTTTTCCTGCCTTATTTTATAACCCTAACTGAGATTTTTATGCTCATACCATGTTTTTGAAATGTCATCCACTGGACATAAAGATGAATAGGGTCGAGAATGGGATCATGGAAAAGTCATGTTATCTAAAATATAGAACTAGACATGTTTCTTTTTTAGTGTTTCGATTTTATAAAAGAAATGGATACAGAGTAGTAGTGTCTACGTGTAATTTTCAAGTTGTTATGTAATAGTTATGGCCTAAATATGTAAAACTCTAAACCTGAAAAGATCATCAATGTGAATTATTCATTTAATTAAATATTATGTAATGTTATAAGGCCAGGTCCTTATAGTTATATTGGAATGAAAACCCTTGTAATGATACGTGTGGCTGATTACACTCTCATAAGTGGCGCAGATGATTATTCTATAATAGGATTGAGTTGTGGTGAGAATTATTATTCTCTCATCGATTTGATTATACCAATTTATGATTAAGATCTACCGAGTAATAGGAATGATTAGGCTCTCACTGGTCGATTTTACTAGACCATGGTGTCGGAGATGGAATTTCTCAATTTTTTCAAAAATTTTATATTATTTCACTCTCCCAATAGAATGGTATTATTGAACTCTACCTATTTAGAGAAATATATGTTTGGGAATGGACTTTCACCCATGATATAACTATAATGCTCACTTAAGGATCATCCCCTTATCATTCATTTATGTCACTATGTTGTGACTTCCTATTAACCGGGACATAGGGATCATACATTATATTGGACTAATATGGAATGATTGCCATGGAATCTATATGAGTGATCCTTTTTGAGTAGTCCATACATACATCCTTTGAATACATTTTTATATTTATTGGACGCATGTACGGGTGAACATTGGGTTTGTATGTGTATCCCTGTGTGGTAACATAACATTCTCAAAGACAATTCACATTCTAGATGAATCTGGTATTTTTCAATATAAATTATGGACCCAAGGATTTAACATTGTTTATATATTTTATGTCCTTAAACATAATAATTAATATTCGTATTTATAAAAATATCAATATGTATGAGAATTCAATTATAAAAACATATAAATATAAATATACACGAATGAACATTTCCTACACAATCCAGATCACAGACCTATGGATTTAGTGTAGAATCGTGGTACTTTTTAATTTATCTGTCCCACTAAGTCTTAGCTAGGATGATAATATTTCATGATCATTCACTTATAACAGTATATTTTTAGGTTCATCATTTGGGTGGCCTATTGATTTTATTTATCACACAATAATTTCACATTGAAGTGTGTGCAGACCTTATGTATACATCTCTGGGATGATAAAAAATTCTTGGTGGATAGGGATGAGGACTAATGTTTCATGATTAATTTGATTCTTTCATGTGGATGATTTTTATTATCTAATTCTGTTAGAAGCTCTCTAGATACCGTGTAAGGGGTAAGTCAAGGAATATGATGTTGAGCCATGATCTATTATTTCAGTTTACTTATTTTACCCCTCCATGTATGGTCATCCCAATGGGTGACAATTTTTTATGTATGACATTCTTGGTTTTGTATTTTAATATCATTTCATTTATTGTAATTGCATGTTCTGTTTAATTTTAATTATTTCTTCTTTAATAAATTTTCATATTATTGGGTACGACTCATAGATATTTTTGCATTTTTTCCTACTCTAAGAAGAGGGAATTTTCTCCCAATTATCACACCCTATTCCCTCACAACTAGTTTTTTGCCTCAAGAATATGTGGAGGTGCTCTATTGGCCTCATAACAAAAATTATTGGACCACTGTATTAGTGTAATCAAGGTCAGGTCATTATAAAGTGGTATGAGTTCTATTTCATTTCATATTTTATTACTATTTTCTATATTGTAGATAAGACTATTATAATGTTTAATTTAATATGATGTATATTGTACTTGTTTGTGATGAACACATATTTAGGAAAGAATCCACAATTTTTAGGGCTTTGGGATTGCTATTTTTATTTGAAATGTCATAGTTTTATATGATTTGTTCAACGAGTGATGCCTTTTTGGATTTTATTATTTTTTATGGTTTCCTAACTCTTGACCAGTTGGTAAGAGTTCCAAGATTTATTTCAAATCATTATTCTCAAATGAAATTAGCATCCCATGAATCATAAATTAGCATGTATAAAAAATACGTTATATGGATTATTGTATTTGATTTTATTAATGATGGAGGAAAATTGTATATTGTTTTAGAGAAAAATAAATTATATTTTCTTTTATAGGTTTTTTAGAAGTAAACTCAATTGATTCAACTTATATATATATACTTCTAATAATATGTGATTTGGTTATATTTCAAGGCATTTTATGGTGATGATAATGGCTCAGTGCTCGTGCATTGGTGGTTTAGTGCCATAGTAGGTCAATAAAACCGATGATTCCCAAGTTTCATACCCCATTTAGGGTTTAATTTTCATAGGTAGGGATATTTAACATGTCATTAACAATCTATACATTGTTTTCCTATATATATTTGAATGAAATTCTACATTACTGACAATTGTTTTTTGTTATCTAGTCAAATTATTAAGTAAAATATTGATAGGTATCAAGATTATTGCAATATTATAGAACTCAAGGGGGTATTACTTTTTGTTTATTCTCAATTAGTGTCATTTTATCATGTCAACTCTATTGGTATCATCAACTCTAGGGAGAATTCACTTAATATGATACTCAGTGGGGTTCAGTGGCCTTGTAGGATGTGTTGGAAGTTAAAAACATCATATATCTGTATTCATTTTAACTCCCATGGAGAGGTTTTATATTTTTGGATAGGTGGTTATAAATTTTGACCCATTTTTGAGACATGATAAGTAGGGATATTTTGGAGACATAAAGGCCAAATTTTTTTGACATAGTCCCTTATTGGATAATATTCATTCTGAAAAATGGAAGATTGTATGAGATAGGTTAGATCGGGTTTTAGATTAATATTAATGCAACGATATAGGTTATAACCTCATTTGAGACTGATGCACTATTAGTGATTTGGTTATGTGATATAGGAATGTTGATGCCTTTGGATTTTGGAGAATAACTTAGGGTTATTTAGTATCAAGACTCGATTCTCCGAGTAGCATTGTTCATGTGATTGGCCCAATATATAACAACACATAATTTATATACACAGATAACTATTCAAAATTGAAGAATGTTTATTAGGGTAAATAAAAAAACTCTAGGACCATATTGTTTTACAATATTTAAAAACATGGAAACATAATAAACTGGTTGATAAGGAAGTACATTGTCTCCTACATAATTCTTCATAACAATATCTTATTTTGACATATCTTTCTTAATACCCTTATTCACATCCTGGGAAAAAAACATAATAAAGGGTCAAATTATATTCTCAATAAATGTAAACAAAGGAGATATCGATCTTATCATAATATTAAGTCATAATAACATAACATTTCAAAATCTTATCATGTATATGAAAGATCATCATATCATGTCATGGGATAAAGTATAAAATTTCATAAAGAATCATTGAACATATTTAAAATAACCATAAAACAAGACTTGTAATTTTTGGCATAAAAATAAGCATATAAAATCATTTCTTATTAGTCAAGCATGATTACCATTAACATCATAGTGGACAATGTCCACTACTGAACATAATTCACTCTTCATTCTTGTCCTATAATAACAACCTATGTTTAAATCCCTTTCTATCACTATAATATTGAAATGAGATTATTTTCAACTCCTTCTCTACCTATATCATGTGATATAGGTCATTACCCAATGGATTCGAGGGAGATATGGGTCCCACAAATATAATAATGAAATAATTTTGACATGTTCCACAAATATAAAAACCTGTCATCCTTGCATAACCCAATGAATACATGGGTTTCATTAACATTATTCTATCATAATATAATCCTTGTAAAACAAATGGATTTATTATATAGAATTCCCTCATAAAAACAATCAATCCATATGAAAAAAGGGATAGTATACATGAATCATAACCCTATTAATGGAATATTCCATAGATGGTAAATAATTTTTATTGAACACTTGAATTTAATCCTTGAGGAAAATATCATTTCATCTTAAATAACATTTTCTTTTCTCAAAATTCCATTCAATTTTAAAATAAAAGAATTTCTTTCAAAACAACCTAGAAATATATTCAAGGAAGATTCATGGAAATAAGATGTTATGAATATGTAAAAATTCATTCGTGCCATATAATTTAAAAGATAACATTCTTCTCATACTTCTCCCAGAAAAGTCAAAATGTACATAATATCGAAAATGAAAAAGTATTTCTCTCACAAAATTTAATAATAATTCCCAAATGGAAAAAATTTACTTTAATCCGTTGTAGAAGAATAGAAAGATTATTTTCGAATACATATTTTTGAAACATAGAAATAGATGGTAAGTATACCGTTTTAAATAATAAAATATAATAAATCTTTGGTAAAAATGAGATTGTGAAATTATCATGTACCTTAAGACTAATATAGTTTTTATATGTCAAAACCTCATCTTATTCAATATACTCCTTTTAGATCTCTTATTAATGCACTAGTGATGTGCTTTGGTGAAAATAAGAACCTATAAAATTTTACTAGGGAAGATTATATTGAAAAAGGTATGGGGATAATAGATCTTGAAGGATTAATTATTTGTGAGGAAAATAGGGAGGAGGAGAACATTTATAATTGATATGAGGAGCACTTTGGAATCCAAAAAAATATTAATTTATAATAATAAAATCTACATCCAAAAATATCTATAATGTCCTAGTTTCTAAGATCAGATTAGATAAGGTTGTAATATCATCATCCAATAAATTTTAGATTTGTGTTTCTATAAATTTAAAAATTATCATTTTAATTAACATTTAGTTATTCTATTTAAAATTTCACTAAGATAAAAAATATTTCAATTATAAAAAATTGAAAAATTTACATATTTGATCTAAATTAGAAAATAAATAAATACTTCAGATCATTTTAAACCAGATAATAATTATCTATTCTTTATTAATATTTGATGGTTTTTAATATAATTTAATAATAAATTATGTCGATAAATTAACATTAATATCAATTTTGACACTATTCAATTCATAGATTTTTAAATATATAATGATAAAAATATTAAATTAAAAAAAATATTCCAAAAAGGAAAAGGTAATCTAAGAAATTCATTTTTTATATTAATTGTCCTAGATAATATTTATATTAATATTTTTAATTATTTTTATTTGTTATATCCATTAATAAAATTATTACTACAATTTTTGTTGAAATTATTAAATGTACATAATTTTTGAAACAAATCAAAAAATGAAATATTATAAAGAAGATATATCCAGTATATTTAAAAAGAAAACATATAGTAAAATATCTAATTTGTAAAATACTACATTTAAAAATGGTATATCCATAAAAACATGACAGTGATTACATTATCGTCACTTTAAATATAATATTTTAAGTGTCTGAATATTTCTCAAATAGTTGTAATTGTTTAATAACTCTACCCTTAGATGATTCAATTCTATATATACTCAATCAATAAGATTTTTTTCATGTTTTTCGTATTTTAATGGTTATTATCATTTTAATAAATATTATTTTAATGATTTCTCATCAATTAAAGAATTTCTCCATCAAAACTGTATATGTCCTTAAAGTAATTATTTATCTAAGAAAAAAAGTAAATAAAAATTACCATGATAAAGAAAAACATTTTCTCTTTCGATTGAGTATTTATAGTTGAATTTATATTCATTATAACCTTATATTAAATTTTTAATAGTTATTAATATTCACTAAAACATATTTAACTTTTATTTAATTAAAATATATTAAATATATTAATCTCATCCAAGTGGCTCTAAAGAAAACAAATTCATCCCAAAGGGTTATTTATGTCAGAACACACTATTCCAATGATATTAAGACATGTGTTTGGGAAATTTTATTATATTATTTTCAACATTAATTACTAAATTTTTCTTTTTACCTTGAAAAATAAATGGTTTTTAATGATTCTATTCAAATGCCCATAAAATAAAAGAAACGTGTTTAAATAATTCTAACCCACTGAATCTAATAATGAAATCAATTTTTAAAAATTTAAAACATATAAATTTCTATAATTAATTGAAAATTAAATATCATCATGAGAATAATAAATTAGGATTTAAAAATGAAAACATTTCCAATGAGTGAAATGTTTTTACATTTAAATTTAATTTAAAATATATTCCAATGAACTGAATTAAGTTAACTGATTAAAATATAATCTATATGTACATTAAAAAATTTTGGTTATAAAATTTTACCATATAAATTATTTTATTGAAAAATATTATTTTCTTTTAAAATGTTCTATATTTTTACTATTCATCAAAAATGAAAGTTATCAAAATATATATCAAAAATCCATACAATGTAAATTTTCATATCCCTCTTCAAAATAAGATGATTATTTATTGGAATAAAAATAATTAATATGTCAAAATTTTAATTTTAAATGGGTACCCCATTAAAAGGTGATAAGGTTGCCCCTTTAGAAAATCATTGGTTTCTAAACATAAAATATGGTTTATTTTTACCATATTAAAAAAATATCAAATGGATTAATATTAAAAACATTTTACTAAATATATAAAATATATATTTCATTATTTTCATTCAATAATTTTAATTCAGTAAAATTATTTATACAAAAAAAAATTCGTTTTATTTTTTTGTATATTTTTTTTATAAATAATTGGTAACCAAATAATTCATGATACAGTTTCCACATGTTAGTTACATTTTTTCAGGAATATATGACATATATGTTATAATGGTTATTTTTTAATAATTTCATCTCATGGTTCGTTTAATCTCATAATTTCATGCAATTAATGGTATTGAAGAATCAAATTTTTGAAAAGAAAATAATTCATATAAAATTTTGGGTGTAACATTTTCCCACTTTTAACTGATTTTTTCCTTCAAAATTCGTCTCATGGACACAAAAAGATTTGGATAAATCCACCTCATCACAATATTATGTTTCCACGTAGTATTATCCAATTAGTGGTTCTACCAAAAAAACATTAACCATGTGAGTGATCTTATTTCGTATAATTGTTTCTCTAAAATCCATAATCTCCATCGATTATTCTTCATAAAAAGTCATTTTTAAAGAAGATAAACTTATGAATTTAGTACATATAAAGGATCATGTATGTACGTTATTTGGAGTGTTGCATCAATGAAATGTTGAACATGATAGATATTCAGTGGAAGCACCAATCTTTAAGATTCCTTCCAAACCCGATCAATAATTTCATAAGGAACTATATACCTAGCACTGATTTTTTTTCCAAATATCAATTTTCAATTCCATGGAGAAATTAATAGAAAAATATTTTCACCATCGTCAAACTCTATAAATTTTCATTGGTTTTCAACATAACTTTTTTTCCACTATAAGATGATCTTAATTGTGGTTGAATAGATTTTACATTACATTTTATCCAAAAGATTTGGACCTAATAGATTCCCTTCCCCAAATTCATCCTTTAATATTTTTTTTAATTTCTTTTCATACAGGGATTCATAATCTACCATTTTAATACTTCTGTAAAGATATTGGTGTAATAAAATTCTACCAAAGGATGGTGTTGATTCCAGACACCGATGAAATCCATAATGTAAGCTCTCAACAAGAAGTCTAGAGTTTAAATTTTTCACTCAGAATACCCATCTTTATTAGATTAATACGTAGTGATGAAGCTTTACTCGGTATCTAGATGATAATAAATATATTTCCATAATATTGAGAGAAACAACAGATCCAGATAAAATGTAATGGAGAGTGGTACTCTTAGAAATCATAGCACATTCTTTATATATATATATATATATCCTAGGAAGATGATTGAGCGAGGAATCCTCTCAAAAATAAATGATCTGTATCGACATTATAAAGAGATCAACAATAAAAAATAAATCATTATTCCTTTTAGATGTTTTGGGATATCTTACGACAATGTCCATAATGATATTTTTCCATTTCCATTTTGTTATGGGTAATGGTTGTAACATCCACTCAGTCATATATCACATAGCGATAACTTCTTGACAACCAAAGCACTTTGAGACATATTCATCAACATTTCACTTGATGGCATGCTACCTAAAATAATCCTTCAAGTCCTGATCCATATTTTTTCTTCTTGGATGAATTGAGAATGAATAAATCTGAACCTCATCCAATATCTCATTCTTTAATTTTGGTATGGGAGGAATACAAAACTGGTTCTTGTAACATATTATTCCATAAAAATCAAGGTTAAATTAAGAAATATTTCTCACCTTAATTTGTAGCTATATGTCTTCCTTCTATGACTAAATAATATACAATTTTATAAATGGTTAGAAATTATTTTCAGAAATATATGATTTCTTACCTAATATTAACATATCATGATCCATCCTTTCAAAGGTGATAATGTTTCCCCTTTAGAAAAACATTGGTTTATATACATAAAATATGGTTTATTTTTACCATATTAATAAAATATCAACTGGATTAATATTAAAAACATTTTACTAAATATATAAAATATATATTTCATTATTTTCATTAAATAATTTTAATTTAGTAAATGTATTTATACAAAAATAAAAAAAATCGTTTTATTTTATAGTATATGTTTTTCATAAATAATTGGTAACCAAATAATTCATGATACAGTTTTCACATTTTAGTTACATTTTTTCAGGCTTATATGACATATATGTTATAATGGTTATTTTTTAATAATTTCATCTCATGGTTCATTTAATCACATCATTTCATGCAATGAATGGTATTGAAGAATCAAATTTTTCAACAGAAAATAATTCATATAAAATTTTGGGTGTTACGTTTTCCCACTTTTAACTGATTTTTCCTTCTAAATTCATCACATGGACACCAAAAGATGTGGATAAATCTACCTCATCACAATATTATGTTGCCACGTAGTATAATCCAATTAGTGGTTCTACCAAAAAAACATTAACCTTGTGAGTGATCTTATTTTGTATTATTGTTTCTCCATAATCCATAATCTCCATCGATTGATCTTTATAAAAAAGTCATTTTTAAAGAAGATATACTTATGAATTTAGTACATATAAAGGATCATGTATGTATGTTCTTTGGAGTGCTACATCAATGAAATATTGAACATGATAGATATTCAGTGGAACCACTAATCTGTAAGATACCTTCCAAACCCGATCAATAATTTCATAAGGAACTATATACCTAGCACTGATTTTTTTTCCAAATATCAATATTCAATTCCATGGAGAAATTAAGAGAAAAATATTTTCACCATCGTCAAACTCTATGAATTTTTATTGGTTTTCAACATAACATCCTTTCCACTATAAGATGATCTTAATTGTGGTTGAATAGATTTTACATTACATTTTATCCAAAAGATTTGGACCTAATAGATTCCCTTCCCCAAATTCATCCTTGAATATTTTTTTTATCTTCTTTTCATACATGGATTCATAATCTACCATTTTAATACTGGTGTAAAGATATTGGTGTAATAAAATTCTACCAAAGGATGGTGTTGATTCCAGTCACCGATGAAATCCATAATGTAAGCTCTCAACATGAAGTCTACAGTTTAAATTTTTCACTCAGAATACCCATCTATATTAGATTAATACGTAGTGATGAAGCTTTACTCGGTATCTAGATCATAATAAATATATTTCCATAATATTGAGAGAAACATCAGATCCCAATAAAATGTAATGGAGAGTGGTACTCCCGAAAATCATAGCACATTCTTTATATATATATATATTCTAGGTAGATGATTGAGCAGGTAATCCTCACAAAAATAAATGATCTGTATCGACATTATAAAGAGATCAACAATAAAAAATAAATCATTATTCCTTTTAGATGTTTTCAGATATCTTACGACAATGTCCATAATGATATTTTTCCATTTCCATTTTGTTATGGGTAATGGTTGTAACATCCACTTAGTCATATATCACATAGCGATAACTTCATGAAAACCAAAGAACTTTGAGACATATTCATCAACATTTCACTTGATGGCATGCTACCTAAAATAATCCTCCAAGTCCTGATCCATATTTTTTCTTCTTGGATGAATTGATAATGAATAAATCTGAACCTCATCCAATATCTCATTCTTTAAGTTTGGTATGGGAGGAATACAAAACTGGTTCTTATAACATATTATTCCATAAAAATCAAGGTTAAATTAAGAAATTTTTCTCACCTTAATTTACAGCTATATGTCATCCTTCTATGACTAAATAATATACAATTTTATAGATGGTTCAACATTATTTTGAGAAAGATATGATTTCTTATCTAATATTAACATATCATGATCCATCCTTTGAAAATCCTTAAATATTAGATCTTTTTTGATCCTCTCAATTTATAGGCTAGAAAGGTCCTGTTGATTAAAGCAATATTCCACCAATATCTCCATCCCATGGTGGTAATGTATTGATAAGTTGTAATCATTAATCAACTTCAAAAATCCACTTTATCGCATATTCTTCTCCTTTTTGGGAAAATATACTTTAAAATTTAATGATCATTATAAATATCAGACCCTTGAAAATAAATATAATGCCTCCATATATTTAATGTGATGATGACCATGAAAACTTCAAATCATAAGATGTGTAAATTTTCTTATTGATTTTCAATTTTCATGATAGATAATGCATCAACATATGTTTTTCATGAGAATAAATACCATCCCTTTCATGGATGTATCAAATTAGATCACAAACCATTTTCCACAATAAGGCAGTGTGATCAGTGGTTCTCTCTCTAACCTTATTTTCATCTCTTTTAAGTTATCTTCACATTCCCATATCAACATGATTATATCTCCTTTTTGATTCAACATGTTGAGTGGATTATATAGTCATGAATAATATTTCACAAAACATTGATAATATCTAGCCAAACCAAGAAAATATTAGATCTCAGTTACTATTTTTAGTATAGCAAAAAATTCAATAACATTTTTTTTCTAGATCCACAGATATACCCTCTATATTGATAATGTGACCCAAAAATGAAACATTTTGAAGCCAAAATACACACTTGGTAATTTTTTTCATAAATATTATCATTCCTACATGTCTTCAATACAATCTTAAATTTCTATTAATGCTCTTTAATGATCTTCAAAAAGCCATGAATATCATATATAAAGCATACCGCAAATTGCTCATGGCATTATCTAATGTATCAATTCATTAGATACATGAAGATATTTATGTAATTAATATGACCAAAAGGAATCACTCTAAATTCATAATTTCCATAACATGTAAGGAATGTTTCATTTGGTATATCATCCTTCTTGACCCTTAATTGATGATATCCGGGATGAAGATCATTCTTGAATAAATATTAGGCTCAGCGTAGGGGGTTTAATAAGACATCAAAAATATGAGAGATGATATTTTTCTTGATAGTTATATTGTTATGTCTGTGATAATTATTATATAGTCTAATTTATCCATATATATTATTAAAAAATAAAATTGTTTTACCATATACTAAAACACAATGGAATATGAATATATGGTTAATATTATCATAGAGTTTCTTCTTAAATTACTGCAACTCAATTGGGGCCATTCTATAAGATGACTTGGAATAGTTTCATGTATTAATTATATTGAAAAATAAACATCACTATTTGGTGGAAGACCTAGAATACCATGTGGAAAGTCATCATAAAAATTATATATAATTGGGGTATTCATAATTTTTAGTTTCTACCCAAACATTTGAGAGTGATAATCTTCATTCGTAGGAACCAAGACACATTAGATAGATGAAATTTATATTATATGCCTTTTTCATCCCTACATTGATAGATTATCACATATTGATCTGGAATACAAAATGTGACTTCAAATACTTGGAATTTTGTATGAGCTTCATATAGAGAAATCTAATCCACTCCATGAAATTCTATAAATTTCATTACAGGAAGCATCACAAAATTTTTAGGAAGTACTTCCCACTAACTTCAATTGGAGAATAATTATAAACATTATTTGAGACCATTGTAGAATTAATAGATTTCATAGACAATCCAACATTTATGGTTTTGGTAGTATACTAATATCCTCATAAAATTCTTCAGAAATAAATTAATTGGTGGATCTAGATTAAAATAAAACATTTTCTACTTTATAGTGGACATTAAATGAACCATTCACCACATTATTATCATACATTAGATTAATAATATTTAATTTATGTGACATTCCTTTTTATTTGGTTTTAAGAGTTTACTAACATTGATCATCATTGATATCCCTTGGATTAGGTAATTAGTTGGCATAATTATCCATTTCCTTGCACTTAATGCATTGAATTATGGTTGTTATATTCTATGTATCATTTTCTATATTCTCATCATTAGAAATTTTTCCCATCAGTTCGAAAATCAACTGCCTAATGACCTTATCTATGACAGGAAAAACATTATACAGTACCTTTATGAATATTTAATCCATTTTATCATTCCACACATTTTGTATATGGGAGAAATCATATTCATTTTTGTGTGGACTTTTTATTTTTCCTTTAATTAAAATATTCTATTTTTATCAAACCCATAAGACTCATGGGTAACTCTAATCTCTATATCAACCTTGAGAGCACATCAAAAAATTTCCTCATATCTATTGAGATTCCTTATGTATAATACTCTTCTAAGACATGGTTGTAAGGAACTAAATAATCAAATAATTTATCTCTCACGTTGGATAATTATTCCAGAAGAGCGCCTTTCATATATTGTAAAAATTTCTTCATAGCTGCCAATGGATTCGTTGTCCTTTGGCTTGAGCTCATGGAACTCTTTCCCCATCATTGAAATAAGAATACATAAAAATACATATTGAAAAATAATTTCTTGAACTCATATCATTTAATATATCAAATTTAATCTCTTTGCCTCATATTCTTGATAAGATTCCACCATTGATCAGCTTCACCTTCCAAATAATAAGTTTCCAACTTGAATTTATCATGTCATGATCATTTCAGAATTTCCAATATCATTTAGGTGGTAGTGATTCATTTTTAATCAACTACTGAATCAGAAGACCCACCGAAATTCGGTGGACGATGGCTCAAGAAGTAGTCATCAAAATATTGTTCCCTTAATTAATTTTTTGGAAGTCCTTCATGATTCATAGTTTGAGATTCATTTGTGAGCATAACAACAAATTTTTTGATTCCAACTCCCATAAAATTGGATTTCTCTAGAAGACAATCATTGTATTTCCCATCCCATTCTGCATTATCATGGTACCATTGTGTTATATACATTAATTAAAACCATGAAGTAGATTGCGAGAAAGAAAATTCATAACTATAAAACCACATAATCAAGAATAAAATTTCAATTTTCCACAATTTATGTATTATTATAGTTTATTCATAATCATTTCTATAACATTGGTATTATAACCTATAATTTGACATATACATAGGGTTTTTAATAAGGTTTTCCCTTCATAGTTTCCATGTTTTAACTAAAAATTTTCTCTTATACCAATTATAATAGCGCATACATTACATACATTAAAATTACATCAATATTGAATAATATTCATTATAAACATTACAAAACCAGGAAAGGGATATATAGATTTAGTATATTTTGAAACATGAAAACATAAACAACTGGTTCATACGTCATCTACATTTTCACCCTTTTGATTCTTAATAAATATACACTTTTTTGACATATCATTCTTAATACCCTTCTTCACATCCCTCGGAAAAGAAACATAAAAAATGTGTTCATAAATGCGTAGTATGGTTCAAAATGGGAGATATCAGACATATAATGATCACATGATACAAGAATTTATCATTTGAAAATCTAATCCTTCATAATAAATATCAGGATATCTTATCATTGGAATATCTTAAATTTCCACAGTGAATAAATGTAAATATTCTAAATAGTTATAACATAAGACATGGAATTCATGGTGTATACAAAATAATATAAAATAATTTCATATTAGTCAAGGATAATTTCCAATACCAGCATACCAGACAATTTCCATTACTATATTGAGATCACTCCTCATTACAACCCTAAATTACTGAACTTGGATACTTACTATTCCATCATAGTAATACTAAATGGCGGACATTCCATGTTCAATCGATTTATATATCATGTGATATAAATCGTTATTCAATGAATTTAAGTGAGATATAGGTCCCACCCATCTCATTATGAAATAATTCTAATCTGTGCCACAAAATCACAAATCTGTCATCATGTCATAAACCAATGATTTAAATGGGTTTCATAAACATTATTCCTTTATAAAATAAACTATTTAAAACAAATGGATTTTATAAATTACATTCCATTATAAATACAACCAAACCATTCGAATATTTGGGACAATATACATGAAACATAACCCTATTAAATAATTCCATCTTAGATGAGACTTTTTTAATAGAACACATGAATTCAATTCCCGAGGAAAATATATTTCTTCTTCAAAAACATTTTATTTAATAAAAATTCCAAACAATTTATAATGAAAATATTTAAAAAGAAACCTTGAAATATGTAAATGAACCTTCAATGAAATGCTTCACTATAAAAACATAAAAATCCATTCATGCGGTATAATTTAAATAAATATATATTATACTATTGTCAATTTTTTTTAAAAAGTACCTCATATCGAATATGAAAATAGATTCATTTCAAAACATTTATTAAAAATTCCCTAGTGCATATAATTAAATTTAGACAATTGAATAATAATAGAAAGAATAGTTTGGAATATATATTTAGGAAACATCGGTATGTATGAAAAATATTCCCTAGTAAATACTTTAATATATAAATTATCAGGTAAAAATGATATCGTGAAATTGTCTTGTAACTTTTGTCTGATATCCTTTGTTTTTATCCAAACCTCCACTTCTTCAACTTGATCCCACTAGATCACTTATTAATGCACTATATTTGGTCTTTGGATAATACCAAAACCACTATAATGTTACTAGGTATGTTAATATTGAAAATTGATAGGGGATAACCAATATGGAAGAATCAATGTGTAATGAAAAAAATGAGAGATGCAGTTCCCTTTTATAATTGTGGATAGAGGAAATTTTGAAATCTACAAAAATATTAATTTATAATCAAATATTACAACCTAGAAAAATTTACAAAATGCACTCTATTAAATGATAATATGATATGAGGTCATAATCAGATCAACCAATAAATGTTAGAAATCTTTTTTTATCAATATAAAACATTTAATATTAATTTTAACTTAGCCAATCTATTTAGTATTTAACTATGATAAAAAATATTTAAATGTTTAAATGGTGAAACAATTAATTATTTGAGTTCAATTATACAATAAATAAAATCATTTTAGACCATATTAAAATTATTCTATATTTCAAAAAAATTAATTTTTTTAATAATTTATTAATACAGTATTTTGATAAATGAACAATAATGTCAATTTTGACACTATTCGAATCATTTATTTTAAAAAATATGAAGATAAAAAAGTATCTTCCAAAAAAAAATATTTATAATATTCATTATAGGACAAGGTAATAATGAAAATTTCTTGGATATATTAATTATTGAATATTATATTTATTTTATTATTTGTAATGACATTTATTTATTATCACCATTAGAAAAATAATTAAACCATCTCTTTTTTGTAGTTATTGAATATACATATATTATTGAATTAAAATTATTAATAAAATACTATAAAGAATAAAAATACTATATATTTCAGATGAATACATAGAGTCTAACATATCTTCTTAAAGATCCTACATGTAAAAATATAGTATTTGTTAAAACATGAATGTGAAAACATTAACATCAAGTTAACTAAATTATTATATGTGTCGTAAACATATACATATGGTTCAAAATGATCAATAACTTGATCATTGGATGATTATGGTCATGATATACTCAAACAGTAATATTTGGTAACATTTTGGGACTTTTAAGTGTAATTATCATTTTCATAAAAATTATTTTTATTAATTTCTCATAAATTAAATAATTTCTTCATCATCAATGTATAAGGAATCTATGTAATTATTTTTTTCCAAAAAGAAAATAAAAACAATTTTCAATGATTAATAAAAAAATTTAACTTTAAAATGAGAATTTACAGCATAATTTATCTTTAGAATAACCTTATATTAATAAAGATATAGTATTATAATTTTAGTGAGTCATTTTTAACTTTTATTAGAATAAAATATAAATAATATCAAAATCTCATCCAACTGGCTCCAAGAGAAAACATTTTGACCAAAGATTGTTTTATGTTAGAAGACTATAATTCAATTATATTAGGTCAACTGTCTGGGTAATTTTAGAATATTATAATACCTTTAATTACCCGATTTACCTTTTGACTGTGATAAATAAAAATTTACAAAATTTAATATTCTTACACTTAACATATGAAAGAATAATATTTACATAAACTGGACCCAATAATTCCGATTAGGTAAAGCTTTTTTAAAATTAAAAAAAAATTAATTTGTAGTAATTAATTTAAAATTAATCTTACTGTCGACCAGGGAAAACGGGTTATAAATGTTATAAAATTAAAAATTTTGCATAATTTTTATCATTTTAAATAAATTTAAAATTAATTTCAATGGATTATATTAGATTAAATGATTAAAAAATGTATTTATTGTATAACCCCATTTATTATTATCATTTAACCATAAAAATTATTTCAATGGGAAATTATGTTTGATTGTAAAATTTAGTATATTTATACTATTTCTCAAATTTAAATGTTATTCTAAAAATATCAAATATTAATCAAAAGTAAATTTTTTATTCAAATTCTATATAATAAGTTGATATTGTATTATAAAAATCATTAATGTGTCAAAATTTTAATTTTTAACGGGTTGTCCATTAAAATGAGATAAAATCCCCACATTGAAAAATATAGGTTTTTATACATAAACATGGATTTAATCACACTTTAGATGAATATAAACAATATATTATTATATATATAACATATATAGTTCATTAATTTCATTTAATATTTGTAATTCACTGAATTTATTAATATTAAAAGTATAAAAACTTTATTTACATTTATTTGGAATATATTTTTCATAAATAATGGGTATCTAATGAATTCACCATAAATTTACATAAGTTAGTTATTTTTAATCTTTCTAACATAACGACAATTTTATAATGTTTATTGTTGTTAATGGTGTCACATGGTACATTAAAACTCTTGATAGCATGTATAGAATGTTATTGTTGAATTTAGATTATTTAAAAAAAATATTTCATAAAACTATCAGGGTGTTACACAGTCGAATGATGTTACTGATGATGCTAAATTATTTATAGAATAGGTAGACACTAGAGACTGGGATGACATTAATTAATGACATGTCATGGATTACTTAATGATACTAACATTCCATGTAGCTTGGTAAACATAGCATTTTTTTGGAAAGTTCATCGGAGTATGAGCAAGGTTTTAAGGTATAAGTATATTATTCCTGGTAACATATTTATCATAAATAATAAAATGGACATCGATGAGCCAAGGACCAATTTTTTCAGACCTTTTTGTTATAATGGTTTTCTAGATGTTGTAGTTAAATAACCAATATTCATGCATGATATAGTAGGAATCATTGAAATATTTTGATCCATGATATAGTTTTCCTGTGTTTGAAACTGAACACACTTTTGTTAGAGTATTTGGTGTCGGGAGTCAATTAAATGAATGTGTATGATTTTTTGATATGTGTGTGAATAAGAGGTAACTATAAATTCCATTCTATGGAACCTTTTGTTATTTTATTTATAGGAAACCATGTTCTATCATGAAATCATATTGAGTAAGATGTGAAATCATCTGCTCTACACCGATCTTCATTTATTTTATATTCCTTTCATCTTTTGATTGGGGAAACTATTGAGGTTATGCTTGAGGAGAGGATATAAGTTAATCCAAATGACAGGGAGTGCACCATTAAACATTTAAGGTTGGTGACCCTATTTTTTAGTGTAAATTTTTTGTTTCACATGGGTCATTGAGAATTGAGTTTTGTTTGAGACAATAATAACTGAATTCAAATGGGGGTTTAATAGATATTTAATATTTAAATATATTTCATAGTGGTATAGTTATTGATTTTTTGGGATTAGTTGTAGCACTATAAATATAGCTTGAGTGTCTAGATGCTCAGGATGAGAGCATGGATTATATTATACCTCTAGCGTTCTCTTGGATGATAAGTTTATGATGGGGATATAATATGGATATTTGTTTTTCTATAGTATAATTTTGAGAAGAAAATTAATGTTTTCATTTCAGATTATTACAATAGATAAAATTGCAAATTTACTCTATCATATTATTTTTTATAATTTTTCTGAAAACTATTTTTCCCAAGAAAATTGTTTTTACCATACGGTAGGTTTTTTTGAATTATTAGAAGTTTTACATTTAGTGGAATTATTAATAATTAATATTTAATTAATTAAATATATATTTATTCAAGCTACTAAATATGTAAATATATTCTAGATAGGTTATTATATTGATATTTCATATCCTCCTTTGAGTTTAGAAGGGTGGTTTTCCTAGGTGGGGCACAAACTCAAGTTCGATGATGGGGTCAGGTTGGGGCCCATTTTCTTTTTATTTTCCTTTTCTTCCTTTTCATTTATTTTTCTTCCTCTTCTAGTCTTTGTCTTAATTTTATTTTATTATTTTATTTTCTACTTTATCCCATTAATTCATTGGTACACACACGAAATGATGCTTTCATCATGTGATCAAGATAGAAAAATAAAGATAAAGTGATATAAATTGGGAGATTAGAAGACTATCACCACTATGATGTTGTAGATCTGTTAGATCATCCTATAGTGTTCATTGATCTTAGAAATGGGAAAAGTTTCAATGTATTACACCCAATGGTAGGAAACCTCTATATTTGGTCAAAAATACTCTTAGATTTCTATTTTTCAACTTTTTTACCCCTATATGCTTTCTTTGGACCACTTGTGGGTCGATCTATTACATTAATAGAAGAAAATGCAGATCAATGTAGATTTGAGGAGTTTCCCATTCAAAAATCCCAATCAAATGGAAATTTGATCCAGAACTCAGAAAGTTTGTTCTTCGTATTCAATGAAGACGAACATTTAGAAGGACACTCCATGGTTGGGGTAAACACAATATGTACTAGGACATGGTCTTATCTCCATGTACGTAGCTAGAAAGCATATGTAAGGGGCCATAGCTAGAGAGATAACATGGATAGACCATGTATGGGTTTCACATAGTGTGATCATACGCGGAACAGTTATATTGATGTACATGCCATGTGATATACATGGGAAGGTACCTTATATAGGGTGTATTTTGTGCATTTGATGAACAGAGTGTGTACATGTGCTTTGACACACAATGTTTGGTAGATTTACTCACCCAGATGAGTCCTAGAGGGTACACATTGTATATTAGAGTACACAAATCGTGTACTCCTCTCTTGTTACGATTTTGAGGGGTTTTTCTATTTTGTGCCCCATAGTTGGAAATGGGCATAACAATAGCCTATTCTGAGTGGTTTTCCACATGGGTCATAATTTTGATACACATGGGGTGATTTGAGGGCTCCTAAGTGGTGATTTTGGGTGTTTATCTAAAGGGATAGGTTCTTCTTTTGGTAATCAAATCCATCTATATGTTGAGAGTGAGTCCATTGATCTATGTTAAGACATGAGCTATCTCAATTATATGATGCCATTGTAGGATCCCCTACATGATGTATCCCTTTTGAGATATTTCATTCTGTCCCAAGAGGCGATGATATTAGTTGTTATTGATGATCCCCAATATGATGACTTTTCTTACATTTGAACCTAAAATATCACTTATAATATAACTATAGTTTTTTTATTACTGAGATTCCCTTATGGGATATATTTTCATATATGTTGACTTAAATAACCCATTGTATGATCCCTTTACCTAGGTACCATTTTGAGGATCCCATGTAGTATGACTCTTCCACTTACGTCCTTAATATGGGTCCCAGATAGGGTGCCCCATTTTTTGTATCGTTACGAGGATCCCAAATAGGATGGGTCTCCTTGATTACCATTTGTGGATCCCATGAAGGATTCCACCATTTCCTTTTTCTATTGAGGATCTCTTGAATGATGCCCCTTTTAAATTTTCTAATTACGATCCCATGTATGTTTCGTCTCCTATTTAATGATTGATGGACTGGGTGGGTGCCCCATTTATTTACCAACCATAAGATTCAATGTTGGCGTTTGGGTAAAATGGTAGTGGGTTTCACCTTAGATCTTCTGAAAAAATAATAATAATGTGAGGTTGTTGTTTTAGTGGTGGGTTAGGCATTAAACCACCCTCAAAAAAATTTATATGTTAACATCTTTATTACTAACATATTGATTATTAACAAACTTGCTTCCTGGTTGGTGGATGATGATCGAGTGGGGATTCATGTTTTTTTCTCATTGGGATGTGGTAGGGTCCCAAATATTCAGTAGAGGGATGTAAATAATACCACATGAACTTTTTTGAGGGAAGAAAACATACCTATAGGTCCATCAATGAAAAAGGATTCAAAATTGGAATTCAAATTTGAGAATAAATATGAAGATATCAAATATTGTGATAGATTTTAGACTGAAAGCATACCATAATTTGGAATGGATCAAGGAGAAAATGAATCGAAAACCACAGATATGAAGATGGACAATGATGTGATAGCCTGTGAGGTGTTATCCAATAACCAAACCTAGTCTCAGTGAATTTCCTCCCATGAACTGAACCTTCCATGAAACATTTTTACTGGAGTAAATCCTATGGATGTATGAACCACATTCCATCCCCACAAACCAAGTACATAAAAAATGAGAAGTATTCATAGGTTCTTTGTGAATTTCATATCTTCAAATCATGGTTTAAAAATCCATCTATTGTTTATATTGCCTCCATGGGCTTCAGAAAAATGTACAACATGTATTGACGATATAACATCCCCGAAACTTGTGAACCACACCAATCGGCAGCCGATCACTCCCATAAAATTCAATTTCTTGGATACTATTGTCCAACAATGATACTAGATTATGCAACATTCTCCAAGAAGGTACATACCTGACATGTTGATGCTAATTTCATTCACCAAACCCCAGAACTACTTCACCTAGCTATTTACTCCAGGCCATTTATCATTTGGTGGATGGATGTCATGGGACCATATCCTCCCACCACAACAAAAAAATTCAAGTTCATTCTCACAACAAAAAAATTATTATCAAAATGGGTTGACTATGTACCCCTTAAATTGTTTGGGGGAAAATCAATTTTAGATTTTTGAATGCCAACATCAATACTAGATTTGGTATCCCTCATACAATACTGATGGACAATGGAACCAACATCTGCTCTTCTATGTTGGAAAGGTTGTAGTAGGAGTACATGAATCATATCCAACCATTCATCCTCCTATCATACAATATCCAATGGGAAGATAGATAATTTCAACAATACATTGTACATCATTTTGTAGAATATGGTAGAAAATGAGAAGGAATCGTGGCCATACAAGCTTCTTTGTTCTTTATGGGCATACCAGACCATGTCCCGAACTACAACACAAACAACCCCATACTCAGTTGTATATGGTTCATAAGTGGTTTTTACCATTCATGTTTATGTGATATCACTCTACATTTCCATTTGTGATCAACTGTTCATGGATGAGGAATCCTAGAAATGGTTTGATTTGTTGGAGTGAATGGAATAGAATGGGTTTCATAGTTTTCACCATTTGTGAATCTACCATAATCGGATCGCACAATCCTTCAACCCCAAGGATCCCCTTTGGTCATTCCTCAAAATAGAGAAGGTGTTTATCCTCAGAAAATAGATGGTACTCGAGAAGAACACCCCAAATATTGAGCCAAAATGGGAGGGAAGAAAATTCATATATAATGTATACTCCAATGGATAATATTCCATTAGATGGAATTCTCATCATAACACCCATTAATGAAAGGTTCCTAAAGAAATACTTCACATAATGGAAACACATATTCCTAATCTATAGGATGTAATACTTTGTAGCCACAGAATCGGTTGTACTGCATGACATTAAACTGTAGGGAAAATACCTTTCTTTCTACATGAATCTAAACTGCATATAATCATCTTCCTAACCACAATATGTTAAATTTCATGGTAGGTATTTTGTTCCAGCAAACATTATGTCACGTATAATTCCAATTCATGTGATGAAAGTATAGCAATACTCTCCTCATTTCTATGCACAATTCAGATCGGCGTATTAATGGAATTCTAGAACTACATGTGGCTTGATTCCCACTCATCAGTGGGATATATATCGATGCCTAGACCCTTGTTCTTGGACCAACCATCATAAGAAAAGGATTCCCCCTTTTACAACATATATCACCCAATACTATAATGGAAAACATTATCTCTCATTATTTATCAAATTTAGTAGAAATCACGTGAGATCAGGATCAGTGTTAAGGGTTCTTCTACATAAAAAACAATAGTGGAATATAATAGACCTAAATCCCGTAGTGGATGCCACTAGAATTCCCCTACTCCTTTGCATGAGTCAGATCAGTATAGGGAGATTATTGTTTACACAACCATTTAAGCCTTTATTACTTTCCCTACAGGATATATAGTGACACCCAGATTTACAATCCTAGACCATTCACCATTAAAAAAATTACATATTGATTCCCAACTCATAGACCAGGCCATTGTGGGGAACTTTTAGAACTACTAATGGCTTTATTTTCCCCTTGTATAATACGTAGTGATGATATGATCTTCTATCTTGGCCCTGACATCCTTACTAGATAAAAACCCCCATCCCATTGTATGGACCAGACCTGTACAGAGAGTGAAATTGGAGAAAGGAATATGGATTAATTCCTAACTCAATGAGATACATATTGTTTCCCAGATCTCATATCCTATTTCAGAAATCATCTAAAATGTCATCCCCCTCAATGTGCATGGACCATACCTTTAGAAAGAGGATAATTCCATAACAACATGTGGCTAGATTCTAACCCTTGCAGGATACATGGTGAAAACTTGACCCCCAATCTTGATCTAACAATTAGGAAATACAATATTCATTTTTCTATATGAACTGGCCAGACCTATGTAAGGAATTCCATTATAGAACATGGTATGACATGATTTTCCCTTATATGATACATAATGATGACCGGATCCTCCATCCAGGTCTATCTGCATTTTAAAAACAAGAATAATATTTCTCTTCCTCCGTGTATATGTCAGACATGCATAAGGGAATCCATGAAAGGTTGAAACATCATGAGATTAAATGGAAATTTTCTTCAAGAATCCTGTGTGGCCAGATTTATGGTGTTATGAGATCCTAATGATGACACCGATTTCCTGCACAATAAAATGAAATGAGAATATGGAAATTCTAGGTCTGAATTCTAACACCCATAAAGAGTCATAAGATCATGCATCACCTATATATTAATTAGATCTATGTATAATCTTTGGTAGTTCATGGATAATCACTATCTAGATATTTCTTATATTCCATAACACATCATTCACATTTTTCAAACTCTATACTATGAGAATTAATGGGTCCCTAGAAATATTCACAGACCTTAAAAATGGAATGATAGTGTCCCCAGGACATCTTTTCTTGAATATGAACATCATGACCTAATGTATTTTTTCATGTTACCTAAATAACGGCTATTAGCAAAAGAAAAATTATTCATTGGGAGGTGTGTTCCAATTTATGTAATCCAAATGGCTTCTAGGCCCCATGTCATTCCACCTAATCCAGGTGCCCCATAGACTATGGTTTAAAGCTTCAATTATCTCTTGTTTCTTTGTAATACCATAATATAATGACCAAGACTAACTCAAAGCTATTTATGGTATTTGTGAGAAGTTGCCTCCGTAACATTGGGATAAACCATGCTGTTATCATCCGTACCAAACTATGATTAACTGCAAGTCCATACTTATCCTGACTGCATGACATTATACTTCACCACACAATGGAAATGATTAGATTCATATCTAGGCTTGGCAGCCTCAAACAAAATTCATTTCATTCCAACCAATGGGATATACCTCAACCCATTGTAGTCCCCATCCTCAAAACAAATCCAATGTCTTAAAAATCTCCCAGGACATCGTAAAAGGATGGTCAATGTCCTACGGAAAACATTTTTTTGACTATCCACATCATTTCTGGGCGGATCTACATTTTTCACCTACAAAACAACCATAAACGAATGTAAAATGATTCCTTATGAGAGTCTTTTCCAACCTCTGTGCGGTTAAAATGGCTCCAAAGCTTCATATAAATCCAAAAATTGCAATGTCTAGGTCAATAAGAATCAATCATTCATATCTCAGAATTATTAATATATTCATTGCAGTTGACTGTAAATTTGGGGCCCCAGTCTAATAAATTTTGGGCAATGTTTTTAGACATAGAACATTAGTAATATGCCTCACTCAAAAAACTATAAACTGCCAATGAAAAATATGCAATACAAGCAAATTTGAAAACCATCAAAAGGAACTCGTGGATAATATATGAGTACCAAATCCTTAAACCTATACTATGTATGGTTTTGTAAAATCATTTGATCAATAAAATATTACAAAAATGATATAATTATTTTTGTGAAGAAAACCCATAAAGGGATCCCTAAGAAAAAGTCAAGATATACAAACACAACCAATACCAAAAAAAAGTATAGGAAACAATTAGTGTGCTAAAAGAAAAAGAAAAATGTTTGTGGGGTTATCCATGGGACCCCACCAATAGTCAAACTATACCATTAGGCCCCCTGAGCTAAAACAAAAATTATATCAATATATTACTATTCATAACGGGGCAACATCTACATCATAATGTGCTCTAGTTCATTCTGATTGAACCCCATTTCAATGTGGGGATTTTTAGGGCCTAAAAAATTAAATATATTAAAGTTAAAACTCTAGTATGAACTTTTCATAGTGAGGAACACATTCATAAATTGTTAAAAAAATGGATGCAAATTGAATTGAAAATTTAAGATGAAACATTGGGAAATTATTTCTTTCACATGTTTTTAGGATAAATGTATACCATAACTGGTAAGGGTTACTGGGGTGCATGAACCAGGAGCCACCACTATGTGGATGGTCTATGACACACTATATTATGAGTCATTGGCCAGTGAACAAAGATGTTCATGATGAGTTTATTCCTATGGACTGAAGCCAATGTGAACCTTTTTCACTAGGGAAAATCAACCCGAAGTATGCACCGCATAACATCCTAGTGAATTTAGTAGATAATAGATGATACATATTTACTGGTGCCCTAAAAATTGAATATCCACTTATCATGGCTGAACAATCCCTCTGCAGGCCATATTTTCTCAATGGGCTTCTTTAAAAGGTGTCTCGTAAATCACTGATAGAACTTCCCCGACACTCAATAAAAGTACTGCCACAAGAACAGAAAAATGAGGGTTGAAGCAGAGGGGAATGATCTCTAAAATGGGTAGGAGATCCGAGATAGGAAAAAGTAGACCAAGAACATAGAGGGTATATGAAATGTTTCTCCCACACCTGATGTGATATTTCAGACTTCATCCCGCACCTGAAGCAATTTTTGGACTCTATACCATGATCCATATGCAGAATCAAATCAGTGGGATTCCACCACAAGAAAATTTTTCAGAACAAACACTTCATCGAAACAGTGAAAGAATTGAAAATATAATAACAATGGTTCTGGTACTATCTATGTGGAAGGAAATATGCAGACTCCCTATGTCGAATGTAGTATGTGGACACCCCGTTACGAAAAACTATTTATGGCCTCTTCTAATCCGACCAAAAGTACATTGTTTCACTTATTAAAAATTTATTCCATGTACAAACATACATGTCAATATCCTTCACTAATAAATTTTTTCACGGACAGACAGTTCAAGGATAGCTCCAATACCTACACTCATATGCGGAAAAACCTATGTGGAAAGCCATTCGTTCCCAATTGTCCATACCACAATGTATGTGCCCCCACACCCACACTCCGGATCATTGTTGGCCTTATATCCCTTCCCAACTGTAACTGATCCCCATGAAAAAGGATAGTTGCGCCGAGAACTTTTTGGGCCGTGTAGATGACATTTTCCATTACGCCCTTATGCCACCCAATCAATTGTCACTTAAAACCATTAGAAGGGAAATTGAACATGCACATCCAAAAACCCATATCACCTGCCTCATATTCCTGTATGACCCAGAACACCATATACAATCAAATACTGAATGTTTCTTAAATGCCCAGACGTATCATTTTCTTCTATCATACACTATGTCCCAAGAGATTTGAGATCTTCATAAACCACCAGTGTCATCCGATATAGATGTTTAGTGTCCTGAAGAAACCTCTTCTTAATTAGGTACATCATTCCTTGTATGATCTGCATATGTTTCCCTCAAAAATACCCCATCAACTAGAGACATATTCTTAATCCTGAAAGGATTTTTGTACCTTTGTATACCAAATGGATCCAATTCCCCATACCATTTCTCCTCATCTATGATTCCATAGAATCATGGCTACACATTCCATCCCTATCATGTTTAAGTCATGTCAGAACATCCAAGCCTGATTATCCTCCAGTTAATTAGGTGTCCTTCCATAAATGGTCAGAACTCTATGACCTTAAATTATTAGTTATCTTCCTGACCACATGACATTAATCTATATGGTATTAGTTCTTGAAATAAGGCTTGAAGTTGTGATTCCATCATCTATGAAATATGACATAGTATAATGGATAATCTCATATATTCATTACCATCTGTGACCCTTAGAAATGTATGGCCATTGTCATATGGACAGCCCTTCTTGAATATGAACATAATTCCAATGTGTCTCTTCATATGTTTCCCAAAAAATGTTCTTGTTAACCAAATACTGATTCATTCTTAGTAGAGGCCTCTCCTACATCTATATTCTTTAATGACTTACACGACTCATATAATTTCTCTTGGTCTAAAATAAACCATAATCATGGTTTACACATTCTTCCCTTCTCTTGTTAGAGGAATGTAGAACATCCTACAAGTGATTTTCCTCTAGTTAATCATGGTTTCTATTACATGTATTCCATGTGGTATGACTGTAAACTATAGGACCCCAAATAGTCATATCCACATGAATTTAAACTATATGGAACTTTTCTTTACAACAAGATATTAAACTATGATTCTATCATCCACGCTATATGTCTTTAAACTATAGTATTTTTCATATGACATCTTAAGGGAAATACCCTTGAAAAGTGTTCGTAGCCTTCTATAAGAGGTGTCACTATTCACCCTCTTCACATCGACTTAGGATGCATCTGTATATATTACTATGATATGACTATCCTGGATATCAACAAGGGTTAGATTTTAATGATTAAAACTCCCCTTTCCCTCACCTGTTGGGCTGGTATCCATGACCTCTTCAACCATAATCATCCTAACTTTTCATCAGCGAAGATGGGAATGTGTGTATTTGATGAATCAATAACATTATCATATTTTTCACACAGACCATGACTCACGTGGGCTTAGGGATTTGTGACGATATAACATTCTCCCAAGCCAAAAGATCTATGAGAACTCAAATTACTATTCCTACCAGGTTACATAGGACGCCTTCATGAATGACCAAGATAAAAAACATGCCCATCTAAAAGGTTTCTTCCATTAAGGTACTCTATAAATTGGCCTCCTCCTTTGAGTAACCCCAAGCTAATTTAAATATGAAAAATCTGATTCTTGTTCCAACCAGGACACATAGGATGTCTTCGGGAAGGCCCGATCTGAAAGGGGTGCTCTCCCAAAAGTTTCAACCAATTATTCCTCCAACAAATGCGCCTCCTCCTATGTGTCATAACCATGATAAATAAACTATTAGAACTATAGTTACCCTAATATTTTGGATATGTAGGATGCATTTCCATCGACATAGCTCATGGGATGTTCTTCATAATTGTTAGTCCCTATAAAATGTTTTCCCAGATTCTAAAGTGCATCCTCTTGTTGTAACTCAAAATAACAGATCAAAATGGGCTCTGATTCCTCTCCATAGGATATATAGGAAGCCCAAAATATTGGTCCAACCCCAACATAAAACCACTTTCCATATATCCTAGATGATTTTAAACACCCGAGCGCTCATTGTATTGCTTGAGTCAACATTTCCTCAGTATAATGAAATCCATATATATCCATGATTATCCTGCAACACATTAGTTTCCAATAGATACACTATTCAATAATGAACCGAGGATCAATGAACATGTGAACCTAAATGAAATCTATAATAGAGTCACAAAATAGAAATAATTCACCCTATAAGGGTGCGATGAGCCTGACCTCTTATCCACTCATGCAATAGATTCCTTAAGTGTCTTTAGCCAAATATTCATTCAACGAGTGCCTGCCATTGGAATGTAGGACCATGTAGCCTAGATAGTAAGGAAATTGGGTGTTTCTGGCTGCAAAAAATGAACTCACTGGGGACCATCTGAAGAATTCATATCCTAGGAGGACTGATTGCAGAAATACATAACCCCCTAAAATCACCCGTTGGGACCATTTGACTATGGTTCCTCTTAAATAATGAAAAATAGATATATTACCCAGTCCCCAGGGGGTCAGTCCAATTACCCTTAATGAATAATTACGTCGATTGGGACAAAAAATAGATATATGAATGTATCTATAATAATAGAAAAATGTTTGCCATCCATTAGATCATTTTTCGTTTCCCAAAAAACATGTCACTAAGGGCCGAAATAAAAATGGTGACCCCGACATGAATGATAACATATGTTTCAATTTTACCCCAATGATAACAAGATAGAAGATATTACTCATTGGACCATTTTTTAACCCTTGTATGTTCCAAACGTGTCACCTCGGGTCGAAACCAAAACGGTGAACACAACGTAAATCCTTAATGAATGTTGAAATTTTTTACCCCACTAAAGCCCCTTCACTTCATAAAATCGAAGGAGGATATTCCATATTTTCAAATATATATATGATAAAGATTTGATACTTTTAAAGTGTTTTTTGTCTTTATATGTCACTTATATTTTTCAGGATTTTAGACCAACCTTCGATCTAAATGGTATCCTAGGAACCAACAAAAACATGCACCTAAATGATTAGAAAGGTAGTTGTGGCCCCGAGGAAGAGCATGACATCCTTTCCAACACAATATCTTCAACGTAGGGTATCCAACATACTGATTATAGAGTACCAAAAAAATGTTACTCTCCCCCCATGAAGGATGAAAGAGTAGACCTCCAATCTGTTAACTCACGACAACTGCCTCCTGAGCCGTGGCCAATGCCCCAGTACAAGGCATCCATGGTAGTCATCTCGAACCGTTATTGGAGAAAATCCCAAGAATGTGATAAAATTTCCCCAATTATCTAGTAGAGGAAGATGAAGTTGATGTTGGTGAAGGAATCCATGTTTCAAAAGGGTCTTACCAATGGTCCCCTATTGGATAGTGATACCACAAACACCAGGTGACCCAGTATCCACATTATGAAGATGATCTCATGTTGAGGGTTCTTATTGAAGTCCAAAGGACATGTGTCCCTTAGGTAACCTTCCAAGTATGTCAAAAATAAAAACAAGAGAATTTAATCACCCTGATTCCTATGAAGGAACTGTGATTTACAAACCTAGAATCATTCAATGAGATGACATACAAATCTTCCCTCTCACTCATTCCTATCATAAAAATATGGTTGCACAATACGGGCACATGCAAATTACTACCAGTGCTCGTTGGTCCTGCCATGAAGAAAGGGTGGTCAATTACTGGTATATGAAAATATATACTGATAAGTAAGAAACATATCATACTAATAAGATGAAAACAATCTACAAGTAGGCCGACAAATCTTCTGACATGTATCTAACCTCCCATTAAAGTAGGGTGGAATAAATATACGAGAACTTTAAATTTATTTTCGACTAATACAGATCCCATGATAAGAAAAAAATGGAATATAAGTAGATCCAAATTCCTACTCATAAATATGAATCCCACCAGTCAAATAAGGTGGTAACTAGAGAAGAAAACTAGTGGAATACTCGTTACTCTATCCTGGCATTGGATAATTTCTAGTATACACTAGAAAACTATAGGTAATTGGAGTAGGCACTAACTCATTATTTGACATTAGAGTGGTCCTACATACTCGTTCTTGCCAATTTTTTATCTCATTACATCCTGAAAATGATGGAATATCAATGGTCGATTCTATTCCATATCCTCTAGGCATTTCAAGATATCATTGCATTGGAAGAAAAGTCAAGGAACCAGACCCACAACCCAGTTTCAACGAATTGAATGAGTTACCCAAAAATTGTGTTGGTCACATCGGGGTAGAAATGCATCACTTATCTAGTATAGGATGGTTTATGGATATATCTCGTGATACATGGATAATAGGATCTGTTAATGATATATGTTTCAAGTGGTTGGATTCTGGTCCAAATTGGTGGCAACTCCAAAGCTGGCATATATCCCTTCCAAAAATCAATATTTCCATCCACATATCCCAGAGGCAACAAGGGAACCAACAAAATATGTTCCCATATATGAAGGTTGTTATTAGAAATAGATGACCCTGATTACCCTCAAGAGAGCACCCAAAAATGAAATGTGCCAATGAAGACAAGAAAATTTAGAACATATACAAGATTATGCTCTCCTGGAAGTTGGATTCCTTGATTCCAATGAGAATATATAAATAATGGCACTAGAACAAGGTAGTATGTTACCAAATTATGGATGTGGTAGTAGCCGTTGAAAAGGCCCTCCCACAATGTGACTAGCAGCTTCTCTAAAGGTCCTCCCCAGAACACCCATAGGGGATTACTCAATGGGACACGAATGATATATCATTACAGCCTATATCCTGATGTTTTTTATGGTATCTCTCTTCTTGACTAGAATTTATATAGTAATATGTCCCTCTCCTTGCTGTTTTATTCCCTGATGGTCCTCCCCAGGGTATACTCTTTATATATGCTTCTCCCTGAAGTAGCATGTCAACTCAGGATGGTGGTTCTCGCCACGATGAAAGCCATTGTGAATGCAATATATGTAATGGTATTTCTTGTGGTGGCCCTCTCCATAGTAGAATCAAGAAAAGAGATGGTCCACCTCATTCCTGTACATCCTGAAGTCCCGCCTTGGATGTACTATGTAGTAATTCTCCATATATCAAGATATCATGTTGTGATAGTAGTCCTTGCCATTATAGTATTCTCTATGCAGTACCACCCATTAGTGAAATGAAGCAGCAAGATCATCCTCCCCTCAATACATACCACCCTGAAGGTCCTCCCCTATGTATACGCCATAGGTATATTCTTTATAGTTAGGCATCATGTTGAAATGGTAGCTCTCTCCACTGTAACAAAGATTGAGAAGGTCCTCCCCGTAGTCAAAATTCACAGAGGAAAGAAGGACATCCCCTTATTGGGGAAAATATGGGAAATCCCCCCTACAATGATATGCTCAGAAACATGGATTCAGATATTCTGGACACTCTGTCTATGATGAGTGATATATTTTCTCAACCATAGTAATGTCTGGGGCCACATTCATATTCAGAACCACCCCAACACCACTCACATATTAATGAGGCAGCAATAAACCATGTTGTATGGAACGACATCCTTATGAAAGATTCTTGAATGGAATATCAAGTAGAGGAAGCCTCAGAAGAACAATATCAAGATATGTTGATAATGAAATGACTACTAGATTATGATGATATACCAGTGATGTATTGGCCCACAATGACTTCTTAAATTGACATACCAAGGGCGTTGTCTATGTAATGTATGAATAATATTCACCTCAATATCTGGGAAACTCTCCTCCAGCTTAAAGAAAAGTTAATTCCCTATGAAGGGTATGATGACTATGTTAACATAATTGGAACTATTAACCATCTAATCAGATGGGAATCCCTACCGTTTTAAATGTGGACAAAATTTGAAATGCTGAAGAGAAACCATGATCCAGAATACCTCCACGCACTGTACTAGTTTTGTTACCTCATCAGTGACGCCCCGTCAAGAATTAATATCCTAGGATGGGAATAACAAGGAGCTTTAATCTCCACCCCACATCACATCCAATAGATCTCATAGGAAATTACATCTTTTAATTCCATTACCCACAGGTAGCAATCAAGTGAAATCACTACTCCGGAATGTTTGAATGATATACAAGAACCGACCTAGAGTAAGTATCAAAAGCATCAGGCATGACGAGAACAATCTATCAACGTGTTTTTGAACCAGTAAACCGAGAAAATCTAATAGTATCCCTACCATAGGTAATCCAACCAATAAGTTGAAATTGTGTATTTTGAATAAAATAAATCTCATCTAAACCCAATGAAATATTTGTCTCAAACCCATAGGGGGTGTGTGAAATCAACATGTTGGAAATTGTGGCAGTTACTGCAGCAATACTGGAATATCCCTATCCTATAGGGTTGGGGAATCGTTAACTAAAAATGACCATATAAGATAAATGAATTAGGTCTATAGTGCATCAATAGAAGAAAGCAAGAAACTCGAGACCATTGGTCTAGTGGAATTTTTACCTCAAAGTGATGCACAAAGTACGTATGTCTTCTCCCATCGTGGAATAATGATGATCATAGTGGTCACCAATTTAGTCTCATATTGTGGATCATACCCTTTAAGATGAAAGAATATTTCAAAATAAAATCTAGGATTTTTTTGGGAATATATTCACCCATAAATCTACAGAATACCACATAATAAAAGTAGATTGTAAAATAAAGGGTGAAAAAATCTCTCCCACTATTCAACATTGGGTAAACCGCCCCCAATGAAGTATAAATCATTGAATGTGGTGAATATTTGTCCCAAAAATTTCATATAAAATGTGACAAATAGAGAGTATAAATGAGAAGATGGTTTCACCTTGGAGGCGTCCCAGTCCGAGCATGATGGTTTTCATTCCTAGAGTCAAAGAGCTACACTACATTTGGGCCCAATGTTATCAAAACCCATACTACCACCATTAAGAATCCCAAATAAGGAGAATAATACATATTAGGTCATCTATGACCCACCACCTCCACGCCCTGATAATATTCCCCTCACACATGAGGAAAGATTCACCATGGAAAAGGATGAAGTGATATAGCTCAAGAAAATTATTGTTGAGCTATGTTGAGGAAGATATATTGTAAGATGTGTTTCTCATGTGGAATGACAACTGGTGATCCTAATAGAGGTTGATTTTCCACAGGCACTCAAAATAAAAATTTAAACTATGATCAAATGACCATCCAATCCAACATTGGGACCATAAGTCTACTTTAATCTAGCCCTAGAATGACATGTTGGCTTCACTATACTGGGTATGTAGCAACAATACATTTAGGATAACCCACTAGGGATTCCACTAGATGGGTATCTTCCAAAATTTTGGAAGTGCCAACATTTCCAATTTTTCCACATGCGACACCTACCCAAGCTCAATACTTTTATGTTTTTCATCAAGGGATCTTGAATACTATATAGAAATTGATAGCCCGGTTGAAAGCTATGGTTGTTTTGTATTCTTCTATAAGACTAGAACCCCAACTTCTTCCAGATTGGGTAAGCATTATTTTTCCACCACCAAAAATCATGAACCCTATATTCCTAGGGTTAAATAGTTAAGGAGACCCAGAAAAACATCTAATGCACTGTGTATCTTTTTATGACCCCATGATGGTCAAACCATAACAACAATAAGTAGTGAAACATTAGTTCATTGTGTGAAATCTACAGTGTTCGGCCTTTTTGTGGTATACTAATTTTTCAGCTAACTCAATCATACATTGGGAGGATCCTCGGTGATAGTTTCTCTTGAAGTTATGTTTGAAATAGCCTAAGGCAAAAGTTTTTTATCTCATGATCTACAAGAAGTGAGAGAATGACTGAGTTTCAAAAATCGTCACCATATGAAAACACCTGATTAATTCATGAACCAACCACTCCCCTAGGATGAAATTTTATCTATTTTCATAGATAATCTCCATGATGAATTTCAAGCACCGCTCATCCTAATGAAGTAAAAAAGTTAGTTATGGTATTTCTCCTCATTTTCCCAAATGATAGATAACTCAATGATACGGAATAATATCAAGTCCCAGGTGGTCCCATTGGCCCTAAATAATGAACTGGAAAAGATAATACAACCATTTTCATGCTTAATCCACCTCCACCACCAGATATAGTGGCTTAGTCTTCACCAAACCATACAGCACCCCTAGAATCCAAAAAACACCCCCATCCCTACATGATGATTTAAGGGGTCACAAATGAAATCAGATTCAGGAATTAAGAAAAAAAGTCTACTTGTTATGAGATGACCATGTCCGTATCATCTTTGTATACCCCATGAATGGCATCTTTCCTTGGATATCCATGCCAATACGTGTTGATAAAGTTGGTCTCGATGACCATTCAAATTATTGTCCTTACCACCACATACTAGGACAAAACATGAAGGTGTGATTCATCTTCAGGGATCTCATACAAAATATGGTGATTTTTTTAAAAGTCAAGTTAGTGTTGTCACTAACAAAAATAGTGTATCTATCTTCCTTAGACTCAAGAGAAGAAGATGAGTGGAAAACAATCACTAGAGAGAAAATGAAAAAATTTGATATTTGGATGACTCAGATAAAAGGGAACCAAGCTCATGGAATCTTTTAGGCATAGTTGAATCAACCAACCATGCCCCCAACAGCTCTTGATGCAAAAAAACGAAAATTCTTATACCCACAATCCTCTAAGGTCACAAAATAAAAAACTCAGGGGCAAGGATATGAGCCTACGCCAAAGTGAAACTGGTCTTGATAAATTCATACTTTATTCCAGCAGACATAAATGCACAAGAACAACCCCACCAAACTTGTCAACAGGAATAACCTCACCTCACAGGAAAATGGGAACCACCCCATCAAATGAGAAAACATGAACCCCCTTCCAATCAATACCATCAAAACAAAACATGCATAAAATATTATTTTCGGGTCATGAATTGATGTTCAGCTCCATTAATGTCACTCACTTGATGGACCTCTTCTTTGGTGGAGACTATGACCATGAACGTGAATTCCTCGCATCCAACCACAGAGTTGGAGGAAGATTTCGCAGAGTATGAGGGGTTCCAAGAAGGTGTGATCATGGTAATAGTCAATTTTCTGGGAACACATTAACTGAAACCATTAATGATTCATAAACACACAGAATGACCCTTCTACAAACAAATTATGATCCAAAGTCATTGTTTTCCCCTATTAGAAAAAATATGAGTCCTATTATCTCGGAGTATTTATCATATGATTGGATGTTGTCAAATAACCCAAGGTGTATAGGTAGAGAAATTCTTCCAAAATCAACAAATCACACCAACACCATCAGTACATGTCATTGTGGTCGATCCATCTATGTAAAAAGCTCAAGCCCCAAAATATAACATTAAATAGAAACCCCAAAATAGGAAGTACCAGCTTTTAGGGAATAAATATGATATTCTGAAGTAGCTACCCTTTTACTGGAAAAGTTATTGATCATGCATTCCATGATTCTTTCATCATACCTTATGGAGGAACTCAGCAATGCATTACAAAGTTCGAAATAATTCCTTGATGATGTATCAGTTTCTGTTGACTATCTGACAGAGACCAATACTGAAGAATCCCACAATGTCATCTCCTTATTAGATCAAGATGAAGGTTACATCATGCAGGGACACATCAAACCATTATATGTGTCAAGAATAATAAATGACATTGATGTCCAATAATTTTCGTCAATAGTGGATCTAGAGTTGACCTCCACCCACAGTGAACGCATCATTGGTTGAGCTTTGATAAGGACAGAGTGACACCCTACACCTCAACAAAGCTGGGATATGAAAAAGTGAGAAGAATATTTGGGGATGAATCAAGCTGAAAATGTGGCATGGTGACCTCATGTTAGATTCGAAGATTTTGTTAGTGCATATATCTATAGCCTTCAAAGTCCTATATGGGAGGCCTTGTCTATATATTCATGCTACGATTCTCTCAACTTACATAAGTGCATAAAAATATATCACTAATGGTAAAAATAAGACATTTCACCCCAATTAACCACCATTTGAATCATTTGAGTCACATTACATCGATTTTGGGTTCTAGGAACCAAAAGAGAAGCAGTCTTTGGCCGACAATGTTGGTTGTATCACTTCCCCAAATGGACTAGAAATGGCTCCCGCCAATCCCCTCAATGAGATTGGGGAAGAGTATATAAAACCCATCAACTAGGTTTAACATATAAATTAATGCTCAGAAACATACTCAGTTTTCAACATTATTTTTGTCATAACTACCTATTCCAAGGATGTATAAATGTCCGCTAAGCTCCAGCCCATCCTTGTGGCCCAAGATTGTTCATTCCTTACCCACTAAACGAATTTGAGGAAAATCCTCCACCCCCATTCAAGCCTCCTAAAAAATTATTCTTAGTCTATTTGGGAAAAAGTAAATGTTTCAGTTTCAATAAATTTGAGTTGTGATTCCTCTCCTAGAACTAGAGAGTTCATATCGAGAATCGTGTCTCCAAAAGAATAAGAATATGATATTGAAGAGGATGATGAAGAAGAAGGAAACAAATATCTCAAAGATTCCACTTCACATTCAAAGATGGTTTCTTCACCATGATTTATGAACATGGGGAGATAAACCATGGCACTAAATAGATATTACGACCCACTCTGATTGGTAGGGATATTACATTCATGAGGAAAGAGCAATATAACTCATTCGTAAAGATGATTCGATATTTTTTATTGTAACAACATAAAAAATTTAGGCCTCAATCCTGAGATCTCGCCTGATCATCTATGTCTTCTAGAAGACCATTATGGTAACAAGTTGGATACTAGAAGGACCCACCCAACATATGTTGCCAAAATAGTGGCTCATGTTGAAAAAATATTCAAATATAAAATAATTTTGAAAGTAAAATATCTTATCTGGATGGAAATAATTGTCCATTTCAAAAAAAATAATGGAATTATTAGAGAATGTGTTGTCTTCAAGGACCTCAATTGTCACTACTCGAAAGATGATTTTTCTATCATGGTTATGGAATTTCTGATTTATGCGACTACCGAATATGAGTCCCTCTATTTCATTGAGTGTTATTCTGGATACAACTAAATCCAAATGGCCTGAGATGATAAAGAAGCCAGGGTTTTCTGGGTTCCCTAGGGAGTATTATTCAATAAAGTGATGGATTTTTGTCTGACAAATTGTGGGCCAATACATAATAGAGTCCCATGTATCATAATTTCAAACCCTTCATGGGATGTTCTTCTAGTGCTATATTGATGAACAGGTGGTTAAATCATTGCAGTGCTCAAACCACTTGACTGATCTTGAAATTGAGTTCAATAAACTAGGACAACACTGACTAAAGATAAATCCATCAATATTTTCTTTCAGAGATACCTCTGAGAAATTATTTGTCTTTTTCATACCTCATTGCAGAATCAAAGTCGATCCTAAGAGGAAAAAATCCATACATTTGTTGTCTCCTCCTTGGAACCCCACTGCTTTGTGGGGTCTTTAGGAGGGTATGGGCAACATTCAGCACGTTGTATTCATCCATGCAGGTAAGTGTTTTCCTTTCACTAGGATGATGAGGACATGGATCACATACTTGTGGGATAAGGATTTTCCAGAATAATTGAACAATATTATAATGTATCTACTAAGCCCATTGATTATGGTGCCTCCAAAATTGGTAAGACCACTCATCTTGTATATAGCCTCCTTAGAACAGTCATTAGGAGATTTCACCTCACAGAAAAATAATTTCGGCCATGAGAATATTCTATATTACCTCATCTGAATAATGATTGATGCTGGGACTGGATGTTCATGAATCAAAAAGAACTACATATCCCTAATCATTCCATATAAAAAATTATGACATTACCTACAACACCACAAGTTCCATCATGTCTCCTTCTGTGACCTGCTATAGTATATCCTTAGTCGTACTATGATAACCAGATGCTTATCATAGTGGGAAGTCAACCTATATTATTTTTACATATGGCACGTTCTCTACAAATCCATCAATGGGTAGGAATTTTAATATTTCTCAGAGGTGTTACCCACAAAATAAATGACCCCATTTGATATTGAACATCCTAATGAAAATTTATTCTCATTCAAATAAGGTCCCCGTTGATGGTAATTGTTCATAAACAATTCCTCGAGATTCCAAATAGATAAAATAATAGAGTCACCCAAGAACATCAATGCGGGGATTGGAGTTATACTTATATCTCTAGAAAAGGAAATATTTCATTACTCTTTCCGGCTTTATGAGGGGTGAAAAAATAATGATGTAGAATTCCAAGAACATGTTGCAGGGCTGGAGACATCAAATCAAGCACATGATTAATGCCTGAAGATAAAAGTTGATTCATAGTTGTTCATCAAGTAGGTCAATGGTGACTATGCCATTAAGTATGATGTATGGGTACCTCAGATAAACCACGTATGAGAATTGACAGCATACTTACCATATGAACCAATTTTATCTTACATACCCCAATAAAAAATTGCTCAATTCGATGCAGTCAAAAATGCAACCACAACTATGGATTATCCAGACATGGATCAAACTGTCATCAGTATTTTCCATCGTCCAAAGGTTTTGTCGTTCATTTAGACTAACACAGAGGAATCAATGAGATTATCCATAGTCCTAAACTTAACATTCACACCCCTGACTTGATGAATCCAATGGAAAATTACCTCAGTAGGGGGGACATCCCACCAGATAAGGTTAAAAGAGAACAAATCTCAATTATGGAAGTCAACTTTGCATTGTAAGATGGAAAAATCCATGAAAAGTTTCTCTACAATCGAGGCCTTGACAGATTCCTTCTCAGGTGAATCGATAGATAAGGGACTACTACTTCCATGAATGATGTTCACTCATGAACTTGTGGGGCACAAAAATTAGAAAACAATCTATCCAATTAAATTCAAATTATTGGATACTGTTGTCAAACCATGAAACAATATTGTCTTACATTCAACGAAAAGCACCATCCCTACCAGGTTCATGCCAATTTCATTCACCATCCCTCAGAACTACATAACACAACTAAGTACTTTTCGATATCTTCAATATGGGGAAAAGATGTTGTGGGACCATATTCTCTTTCCAAATCCAAATAAAACATCACCCCACAACAAGGAACTTCTTCTCGAAATGGGATGAATTTGTACCCTTAAAGAGGTCGGGAAAAGAAGAATTGTCAGCTTCATGAAAGCCAAATTCATTACCATATTTGGTTTCCCTCATAAAATACTGATATGAAATGGAACAATATTATTCTCTACTATGTTTGATATGTTATAATAGGAGTATGGAATTAATTCCTAACGTTCATCCCACTATCATTTAGTATCCAATTGGCAGATAGAGGCTTTCAACATGAATCTTTCTCATAAATAGCGACGCTCGGATTTAACATCCATGCCTTGGAACCAATCCAAAAAAGCCCTATCCTTTCCCTACACATGTAAAATAACTCCGTATGGATCTTTTAGAACTACATATGGATTGATTCCTACCCTTGCAGGATACGTAGTGATGTCGGAATCATCTATCAGGGATGAGCCATCAGAACCAGATAAAAACCCACTCTATGTCTGGACTAGACATATATAGGTAGGGAATTTGTAATAATACCTTTGGATTAATTCCAATTTTAGTGGGTCATAGAGTGATGTCTAAATATCATATTTCAGTTAAATTATCATTTAAAATTCCTTCCCCCACCCTTTGCATAGACTAGAACATTACATTTAGGAATTTTCTGAAACTATGTGTGGCATGAATACTTCCCTTTAAATATACATTGTGAAACCATGAATCGAAATCATGGTCTATCAACCATGAAAAAAAATCATCTTTTCCCTATATACTGCCCAGACATATTTAGGGAATTCCTATTTGAAACTACATTCGACTTGATTCCTTCCCTTGAAGGATATGTAGTGACACCCATATCCTCCATCCTGGTCCTTTCATCATTGAAAAAAGGGGAATACTACCATTTATCTATTTATAGTTCAAACATGAATATGGTAATCCATTAAATGTCATAACTTCATAATAATAAACTTCATGGTACTGTAAGAATAATGTGTGGCCCAATTCACAGCATTACAAGATCCCTAAAATTCACCCAATATCCTGCACAATAAAGGTCAAAGAAATGATGGAAATTTCAATTCATAATTTTGAAACCCTAAAGTGGTCAAAAGATCATGCTTCCCCTCTACATATGAGTTAAAACTATGTAGATTATTCCATTGTTCGCAACTAATTATGGTCTGGATATTTCATACATTCCCAGACATGTCATTCTAATCCAAAAAATTCCATACTATTGGAAATATTGGGTGTCCATAAACAATAACAACTATCAGAAATAGAAGGACATTTTCATGTGGCATTATTTTTTGACTATGTACATGATTCTCTAGTGTCTCTAGGTATGATTCATACAAAATGTGTATCAATGAAAAGATAATTTATCCTTACTAGTGGATTTCCTATTTCCGTACACCCAATGGACTCCAAGACTCATGGCATTCCTCCAGATCTAAGTCCCCCCAAGACGACGATTTATACCTTCAATAATTTCCATTATATAAGGTATATAATAATATACTAACGAAGATTAAATAAAATATATTTATGGTATTTTTGACATGTTTTCTTTGCAACATGACTTTAAATTGTTCTTCCAACATACTTATTGCATGATGCAATACTGCAAGGCACGATGTCTCTTGGCTACATGACATTAAACTACACCACACAATGAGAAATCATATATTATTATCTGGGGTATTCCACCCCAAAAAAATTACTTACATTCAAAGTATGGGATACACCACCGTAAGGAATGTCCATTGGGAATCTTGAATAACAATGTTTCCCCCAAATAATTTTAGGGTAGACTCGAATCCTTTGATCAGAACTATACCAATGAATGTATTAAAATTAATCCTTCAATGTGCACAAATTGAATCAAAGATTTGAATACTTGAGCATTTCCTATTTAATCGGAGGATTAATGGTAATCATATTTTCCTTATTTCACTATGGGATTACCCTACAACCATCACATATGACTATAAATTATGTCTAATTCATCCTTGATGCATGACCTTAAACTACACAACATTGTTCTAAGCATAAAAATCTCCCAGCCATTGATTATTCCATTCTTATGTGGTGACCTGTAATCCTTGTAATACCTTGTTTCTCACACAGATCATAGCTCATGTGAGATTTGGGACCTGAGTAGGGGATCCACCATGGCTTCATGGAAAACTAGTCTAAGTTATGATGGAATTAGAAGCATGACCCAAAAAGGCATGTTACGCTTCACTTCCCCATAAGGGACCCCAGGTCATGATCATATGATGTTAAACAGCAAGGTACATGAAAGATAGAATAGATTCCACACCCTACGTAGGTTCCAAATTTTTTATGGGATTATGTGATCCCATAGGCAAATCACAACAAGTACATTTATAATGTATCTGGATACTAAATTTGCACACATCAAACTATGTTTCCTATATAATATTCAATCCCCTTAACACCTTATGGACATCATAGATGGAAGGATGGTGTCCTATGAACACCTTTTATTGACTAATTCATATCATTACCTAATGGATCCGCCCATGTTTCCAAAAAAATAGTCATAAATCAAAGTAAAATTCATTCTCATGAGAGTCCTCTCCTAACTCAGCACGCCTAACGGATCCCAAGCGCAATGAAATCCCCCCTAATTAAAGAACCCTCATTGTCATGGAATATATTATCATTCCTACACACTTCCTAGATATATCAGTACATCCATTCTTGATTCACCTCTAGTTTCTCAATGATTATTAAAAATATTATTCCGTAACTATATGTGCAAAGATGATCTGCGTATGAATAAAACAGAGTACCTCAAATTATTTCCGGTTTTCACCTTAAAATTAAATCAAATAAATTCATGCCATTATTTTTTAGGTGCACCACCATTCATAATCCTTATGTCATTTCCAGAAAGGTAACAATACCAATAATCCATCGTGGAAATAGATGATGGATGGCCAGTGACCTACAGACACATTTATTTGACTATGCACAATTTTTCATGGTGGCTCGGGTTATGTCGCCTACAAAATGACGAACAAAAAAAATCAAATTCGTCCATAGGGGAGTCCTTTCTAGTATCTCTATGCACAAATGAAATTTATGTCCCATATCTCTCCCCGGATTTGAAAACCCCAATGATTTTGTATACATAATTTTTCCCATTCAAATTCCCAAAGAGGAAGAACAATTATAGTTTACTTGATAAATAAATTTCCCTCTCCTGTTTAGAGTAAAACCACCTCCCATAATATGCTTCAAGTGCCCTATTTTTAGAGTCTTACTATACAATTCTCCCGCTCTCTCTTAAAAAGGTAAATTCTTGTGGGAACATTTTCACCTTCAATAGAGATAAAAATTCTCCTAGCACTTTAAAATTTCATCCCTTCGATAGGTCACCCACTATGGTCCCCATCCTCAAAACAAATATAAATTGTTGTAAATCTCTCTGGCCATTGGAAATGGATGTCCAGTTTCATGAAGATAGCTTTGTTTGACAATGGTTGTGATGCCTCATTGGATCTACATATGTCATCTACAAAACAGTCACCAACCAAATCAAAATTCATCACCAGTGGAGTCTTTTTCTACCTACGTACACCTAAAATGTCTCCCAAGTATCATATAGATCCAAAAAACATTCAGGGTAAGGAAAAATCCCCCATTCATGTATGAGAGTTATTAGGACATTCCCTACAAATGAATCCAAAATTGGGTCCCCTACCCCATCTATTTTGTTCAATAATATTTGTCCTAATACATTAGTAATATGTACGATTAGAAAGAATATAAAACTCAAATGAAAAACTCAGTACTCAATAGAGTTAAAAACCACAAAAGGAACACCTAGATAATAGTCGAGTACTAGATCGTTAAACCTATACTATGTATTGTGTAGGAAAAATGTCATGAAATAGAATATTCAAAACATATATAAATCTGGTTGGGTATAAATCCAACAAAGGGAAGCCAATAAAAAAGATGATTTATACCCACTATTCCCACAATAAAAATAAATTAGGTACAAATTAGTGTGATAATAGGAAAAGACAAAAATCTTTCTTGGTTTTCAATGTGACACCGTCAATAGGCAAACAATGCTTTTCGAGTCCCTTAGCTCATGAAAATATTATATCATTATCTTACCATTCATCTCTGTATATATTGGAAAATATAATAACCTCCTCTTTGTTCCCAGTATAACCCATTATGATGGGGGTATTTTTAGGGCCCCGAATATTTAGAAGATGGAAGAAAATACCCCCTCATGCACATTTTAGGAGGAAAACATTCATTTAGGTCCAACAATTCAAATAGAAGAATATTAGAATGAAAATTTGAGAAGAAAAATGAAGAAATAATATTTTGTAAGATTTTTTTTATGATCGCATACCTTATCAAAGAAAGGTTCACATTGAACAAGAGCTGTGGAATAATGGTGTGCGGATGGCCTATAATGCACTATCCACCAAACAACAATTTTTATGATGAATTTATGCCAAAAAATAGAATCTTCTCCAACCTATTTTCACTTTCAAAAATATCATGTATGTTTTAACAACATACCATCATATAGAAAATTGTAGTTCACAGATTTAGTGTAGTCAAAAATTCCCTTCAAATTTCGTAACTGCAATTCTCGGTTGATTGAGCTATCTACGGTCAAGATTTCTCCCATTGGCTTCTCTAAAAAGAGATACGTGAATCCCAAATATAGCTTCCCTGGCACTCTATAAAAGTACCACAAGGGTAACTAAAAAAAATTGGGATGAAGAAGAGGGGAAGATCACTCGAATAGAGGAGTGCTCTCAGACGGGCGAAAAAGGGAATATGAACATAGAGGGTGTTAGAAAAAATTGTCCTTCACCTGATGATATAAATGGGACTTCATCCTGCACCCAATGAAATTCACATGCACCATCCTGCAAACCATATGAAAAAAAAAATTTGTGTAACCCCTCAAAAACTGTCTTCATATGAAACATTGAATCCAACCCACAAAAAAATAAAAAATATAATTAAAAATGGTTTGTATACTTCTTATGAGGGACACATTACACAGACTCCCATATCGGAATGAAGTATGCAGAATCCCCTTTAACAAAAATAGTTCATGTCTAGTTCCTATATGGAAAATGGATCATGGAATCCCATATTCCATAATAGTCAGTGTACCATCCCACATGGCCATATCCTTCATGAATGACATACTTTGTGGACATACAGTTTGATGAGGCTTCTATTCAGACACTCATATGCAGACAGCCATAGGTGGAATACATTTTTCACCCACCAGTCCAAACCATTGGGGAGACACCCCTAAACCCTCACTTAGAATAATTTCCATCATGTGTTCTTGGTCCATTAGCTACCATTGCTGAACCCCATGACAAAAAGAGATTCACACTGAAATCATTTAGGATTGAAGGATGAATTTTTCCATTAATCCCTTTTGTTGACCAATAATTTGTCCCTTTAATACCATGAGAAGATAAATTCTTCATGAACCTCCAGAAAACCATATCACATTACACCTATTCTAGGAAGACCTAGAACTCCATTCATAATTTCAGCCTGATTGTTTCTCAAATTCATATACACATCATATACATCCATCAATATTGAGGTTCTGAGCGATTATGGATCTTCATAAACCTCCATTGCTTTCGTAGATGAAAGTTCAGTGTCAATATGAAGCCACTGTATGACTTTTCACATCATTACCTAGTGTCTCTACATATGTTTCTCAAAAAATAGCCCATCAACTAGGGACATTTTCATCCTCATGAGAGGATTTTCCTACCTTTGTATGCCTAGCGGCTCTCATGGCCCATACCGTTTCTCCTGATCCAATAATCCCTACAATCATGGTTTACTCATTAATTCCCTCTTGTGTCTATGGCATGTGAAAACATCCAAGCAGGATTATCCTCCATTTAATAATTTTTCCTTCCACAATCAGTCCAAACTTTAATAACTTAATATATGATTTATCATCCCGACCACACAACATTAAATTTTATTATATTAGTCCCTACAACACAACATTAATCATTGATGCCAACATCTAATCTATATTACATTATACTGCAGTATAGTTGGAAATTTGGGATCTTTATTAACATCCCATTCTATCAAAAATGGATGACCAATGTCATATGGACACCAATTCATTACTATATACATCATGGCCCATCATCTTTTCTAATTTAACCAATATAAATTGACTATCAACTAGAGAAAAAATCATTCTCTGGAGAGGCATCTCCAACCACAACATGCCTTAATTTTTTCCATTCCACATATCATTTCTTTTTATATGAAATCCTCTAGAATCATGGTTTAAAATTTCTTCCCATCTCATGTTTGAGGCACTTTGGAACATCCAAAAATGATTTTCCTTTAGATGATCATGGTTCTTATAAAACGTGGTCCCCCTTGAATGATCCTAAACTACAAGACGCCAAATAGTCATATCCACATGAAATCAAACTTGATGGATCTCATTTTTCCAACATAATATTAAACTATGATGCCAGCGTCCTAGATAAATGTCTTTAAAATGTAGTATAACCCATATGACTTCTTAATGTAACTCCTCCTTAGTTAAGTCCTTAGCCCTATGTGAGGTGTGTTACACTTCACCCTCTTCACCTCATATAGAGATGTGTCCAGATAGATCCCTAATATATGACTATCCTGGATATCAACATGGGTGAGGGTTTCATGTTTAAATCTCCCCATTCCATATCCTGTTGGGTTTATATTCATAACCTCCTCTGCCCTCATTGTCCTCCATTTATATTAGTGGAGATGTTAATGTTTGTATTTTTTTAATATTTCACAACCTCTTATCTCTCACACTGATCTTGACTCACATGGGCTTGAGGTTTTATGACGTAAAAGAATTTTCGCCTGATAAAATAAAATGAGAACACTGATTCCTAATCCAAACATGATACATAGGATGCTATCATGAAGTAATATTCTCAAAAGGGTTCCCCTTAAAAATGGATCACCAAATTATTCCCCCAATAACTGGGCCTCCTCCCTAGTGTATGGCCCAAAAAATATATTCTATTATAAATTTTATTCATATTCCCTATAGGACACATAGGACACCTTCATGAAGGCCACATCTCAAAGGTGTGAACTCCCAAAAAAGTTAACACAATTATTCCCCCATCAAATGGGTATCCTTCTAGGTGTAATCCCTGTGGTAAATGAACTATGAAAACTCAGATTCACATCATAATTAGGATATGTAGGATTCCTGTTCCAGGACCTTGGTCAAGGGATGTTCATCTTAGAATTAATTCCTAATAAAATGTCTCCCAAATTTGACCTAGCTTCCTCCTAGGTGTAGGTCCTGATAACTGAACAATGTGCACACTGATTCCACACTTGAGGATACAATGGAAGGCCATAATATGGGTCCAACCGCAAAATCAATACACCTTCAGTCTCTCATGGAAAACGATAAACACTATAGCACCTCATTGCATGGATTTAATCAGCATTGCCTCTGAAGCATTGAATATGTGTATATCTATGATGATCTTGAAACCTAAGGGTATCCCATGGATACACATTTGGGGAATTAACAGAGGATTAAAAAACCTATGAAGACAATAAAATCTATAATAGAGTCTCAAAATAGGAAATAATTCCTCCTAAAAGGTTGTTATTTTCCTGACCACCCATACTCTCGAACAATAGAGTCCTTTGTGTCATTGGCCATATCTTCATCTAATGAGTGCCTTCCTTTGGAATTCAGGTCAATGAATCATAGATACCATGTCCATTGGGTTTATTTGGCACCATGAATATTCCCATTATAGACCATATAAGGAATTAATATCCTAGGAGGACCGGTTGAAAAAATACTTAACCCCATGCAATCACCCATTGGCACCATTTGACTGTGGCACCTCGTTCACAATGAAAAAGGGAGAAACTGATCAGTCCTCATGAGGTCATTCTGATTCCCCCAGATGAATAATGACACAGTTTTAGATGAAACAAAATTTTTGATGAAAAGTACATATAGCAATTGAAAAATGTTTGTCCCCCGTCAGACCATTTTTCATTTCCCAAAAAAAGTGTCCCCTTGGGCTGAAACAGATGACCACATGAGTTTTCTAGGATTCAGATTTAGAGCCTTGTTAATTAAAATCTATTTTTAAACCCATAGGTACTACCATTATCTGTATATTGATCAATGTGATTGATGATTATATTATTATAATATCTAAATGGGAATCCTAGGATATAGTGTTTGAGCCTATAATTAGATAATACGGGCATGGGATCCCTAATAATGACAGTCATGGAGGATTACGATCTTCCATGTGAGGGTGATGATTCCACACTCCTCAGATTAAAATGTGATGAGGAGTATTATGTTTTCACTGATATGATTATACTCATGTATTTTTACACTCTCCCATGTGATATGGATGATTAATATCTCCCATATTGATCATACTTGACAGTAGTGTTGGACATGGAATTTCAAATCATTGGATACTCATGGATTCATACACTCTCCTGAGTGATATGGGAGATTATGATCTCCCTAATTAGAGACCTCAAGTGGGTGGAATTATTTCTTATAACTGATCTCTCCATTGTTTTTCCTAAGGGTAAGACCCTTATGGTTAATCTGAGTCGCAATGTTCTATCTTCATTCTTACCAGGACCATGGGATTGGATATTGGAAAATATTTACACGGCATGAGTGGTATTTCTTCTAGATCAGTTACCGTTCATAGAATTTTGAGACATAAATCCCTATAATACATTGTTACAGTGATTGGAGGTGTGTAAAGGTGAACCCAGGGTTAAGAAATGTTTCTCTCTATAGTGATGTATCTTACTCATAGTCATTTTTAGAACATAATGATGCAGATATTTGTCTATTAGGATTACAGACCCAAATATCCAATGTTGTGAATTAATTTAATTCCATTCCCCATACACATATAGATTCATATTAATGTATCTATTAATATGTATGTTAATATATATTTATTCATGAATATATGTACAAATATTCATGATGGAATATTTCCATGTAGACCGAGATGACAGACCATGGGATCGAATGTCGTTCCACATTATGTAATTTATTTATCATTGTTGTTATGTCTATGATAGTCTGATCACATTTCATGAGAATAGAATTATGATAATATATTTATATTTTCATTATTGTGGTGGACTGTTAAAATTATTTCTCACCCATGTATGTTCACCTCGATGTATGTGTAGAAATTATGTCTACTTTTTAGGTTGACCATAGATGTATGGTGGATATGGATAAGGCCAAGTGTTGTATGATCGAGAATAGGCACTCATGTGGATTTATTTGATCTAGGTAATGTTGTTTGAATGTTTCTGGAGACTTGGTATGTACTCTGACTCATTATTAGTAGTAAATCCCAGAAAATTTACTTCAATTTAATTAGTTTACTTTGGTATGTATTTCAAGCCTAGTTATTACCAGGGTTGTATGTATGGAAATTCTATTCTGGATATTTATATAATTTCATATATAAGTAAAAAATGTTCAATATTTATATATTTATTACTCTATAACTCTTTCTACTAACTATTTTATATGATACTTGTTTATTTCTATATTTTTCATACATAGATATGAGGGAACAATCACCCCATTTTCACACTCGATGCCATCACTATGAGTTGGTAGCCTATAGGGTATGGAGAAGCACCCATGAGGCCTCAGGTAAATTAAAATAATATAATCAAATAAACTTTATTACAAACATTTTTAGAAACCATGGATATAAAAGATCAATGATTTTTTATTTAAAAGTGAAATGCAGTCATTTTCCATTAAAATAATATCTGTAGTCTCTTACATACAAAATATGGGGAAAATGAATTGAAACTTTATTTTAATATAATATATAAATGAGAATAATATTTATAGGTTTTCTTTAGAGTATGATCATAATATTTCTTCATTATTAAATAATCATAAACTACCACAATAAACAATGATATTATATCTAAACATGCTTACATATTGTTAAATGTTAAATCATAAGCCCCATCAATGAAAAAGAAACATATAGATATGTTAATACTAATAAAATAATAATAATAATAGTGAGACAAATTTATTGGTCATATATACACCTCATAAAGGAATCAAGTGGTGAATATTGTATATTTCTCATTGAAATAAAATTGAGATAAAAATCCATTACCCTTGGACTGACTCCTTTTATACACATTGGATCAACTGGTATAATAAAAATTGAGTTGTTATAAATATATTAAATATAAATACTAACATTTATAATACCATTTGTGATTTTATTAAAATAATTTATTACCCATTTAGAACAATTCATTATTTAAATAAATAATTCAGTTGATATCTTTTTATTTTTTCATTTATATTCTAGTTTAGCAGTTTTTGTAAATACCCTAAGCATGACGTACATGGAAACTAAATTAATTTTGAGGAATACTTTGTACATGAAAAAACACACACACAATGACCGTAATAGTTTAGTGTCTTTGGAAACTCGGAATATAATATTCTAATCGTGGTGAAATATCTTCAACATCTCACATAAAGATCTTCCATTTTATTCTTACATAAACCTTTCTTTATATCTTGGGGAAAAGAAAACATAAAAGGGTGATCTAAAATGATCAGTAAGGGTAATCAAAAGAAATACCAGTCATATCATATTCATAAGAAAATAACATTTTGGAAATCGTAACCTGCAAAAGAGATCATAATATCACAACATGGGATAAATCATAGTAGTGAAATGTAATCCCAATAATCATAACATAAAACATGACACATTGTGGAATACACACAAAATCATATAGAATAATTTCTTATTAGTCAAGACACAATGCCAAGACTATCTTAGTGGACAAAGTCCATTTCTGAACCGAGTTCACTCCTCATTTTAGTCATGTTTCACTGAACCGGTTTAACCTGCCGTTCCAGCCATGTCTATCTCATGAGATATAAAATATTTACCCAATGCATTGGAGGGAGTTATAGGCCCCACCCATCTCATAATTATACAATTCTTATGTGTTCCACAAAATCACAAACCCTACATCATAGCATAACCCACGTAATAAAAAATGGGAATCTTGAACATCATGACATCATAAAACAATTCATATCAGATAAAGGAATTCATAAAAATATTTCCATCACAACATAATCAAATATATGTAATAATAGGGATAGAAACAGAACCCTATATTATCTTAGATGGAAAATAATTTTGATAAAACACTTGAACACCATTCTTGAGGAAAATATCCTTTCTACTTCAAAAACAATTTTCCTTTCTTAAAATGTCATACAATTTTAAACTAAAAGAAGCTGATTAAAAATAAAATTGAAATCTTGTAAAAGAAGATTATTGGAAATAATGTTTTAAAAATAAATTCATTCCATATAAGTTAAAAAAACATTCTTCTAGTACTTTTTCCAGAAAAGTCAAAAAGTACCTCGTACGAAAAATGAAAAAAGATTCCTTTCATATCTTTTACTAAAAACTCACCGAAGGGTAAAATTGGATTTAATAAATTTTAGGAGGATGTAAATAATATTTCATATTGAGGAAACATGGATGTGGATGATAAATATTCCCCAGAAAATTCTGAAGTATAAACAATCTTGGATAAAAATTGAGATTGCGAGATTTTCCCTTACCTTAGGTCCGATTTCTTTCGTATGTGCAGAGCCTCCTGTATAATGATTTAAATAATGTCATTGACTTATTCCAGAATCATACACTTTGTTATAATATCATATATTACCATATTATTAGCTTCTGATTAGTAATATTTTATTGCTACTTGTTATTCAGGTGTTTATTACTTTTTGTTCTTATGCGTGTTTTGTCGAATAAATTCTTAATATTCTCTTTAGGTTATAGATAAATCATTTCCAGAATGGAATTAGTTTAATATATATCATATTCATTCATTCAATTCATTTATATAATCATTATGCAATGAAGATCTTGTAGAACGAGTCGCATGACATCGTGGAGGCGGTATTCCGTACGTATGCACGAGTGACGATATCCTTCCCATGATCGTGGGATTGTATTGGAGTGTATGTATACTATTTAAGAATCAATATAACTTTACAATAATAATATATAGTTATTATTTACACCATTATACCCATCCATGTAAGGAGGTGGTGGAAAATAGATTGCACCGTGGCATGGAGACTGTATTCCGTACGTACGGACGCGCGGTGATTTCATTTTCCGTAGGATGGATAGATGGTGAAATAGGGTTGTTTCATACTTATAATAACATATAATTATATGAGGGATACTGATGTTATTAATTCTTATTAAAACAAATAAATAAGAAGAAGTGGAAGAAGAAATAAAGTTGAAAGAATCGTTAACGGACATTACCTCTTCTTTGAAGCGCCTCTTTGAGACCTCCACTTAGGGAACTAAAATTGGTCTTTGAAGAATACCAAGACCTCAAGGATGTTTCTAGGGAAGTTGAGAAGATAATTTGGCAGGGTTTGGCCGATCATGAAGGCTCAAAGTGGTGTGAGGAAGAGAGGGAGGAGGTTCCCTTTTATAAAGGAGGACAGGGGCACCTTTGGAAAAACTAAAAATAGTATTTTATTATAAAGTCATATTCGGGTTTTAATACCTACAAATTGATTTATTTCGAATCTAAGGTGGGTATGGTTCTAAATACTCTCATCTAATAAAATTTATACAAGTTTATGTTTCTATTTTAACCTTATCATTTAGATTTAACTTTAAGTTATATAATTTTACTTTTATCGTGTCTTCTTGTTTTCTTACACTATAAGGTTAATAAACGTACTATAATAAGAAAAACGAACCCCAAGTTGTTTATTATTAATATATATAACCTTATCTAAGTTATTGTTCCAAACCTTATATTTTTAGGAATAAAATAAAAATTAATAATATAATATTTGTTTTAAAAACTATTTTATGTCAATTTTGACACTATTTGGTAATTGATTTTTGTGAAAATCCTAACAGAGTGATTAGTTCGAAAAAAGTTAACTAAATCAATACTAAAATTTCATATTAACATATAAAATTATTTTAAATCATAAAAAGTCTCAAATTACATTTATTTGAGTATTTATAACATCAATTATGTCAATATTTCATTAATAAGATAATTAGTGCATCATCATTACGTTATAAATAAATTAAGTTATATAATGTATAAAAATTAAAAATAAAATATAATTATATAGTAAATATTTTTATCTTTATATGGAATATTTATAGTCGAATTTATCTTATGTATAAACCTATATTAAAAATGATTTATTTATTAAACATTGATTTTAACTATTTTAACCCTTCTTTAAATAAATTAATATTAAATGACCATATCTAATCCAAGTGGGCCTAAATGGTCATATTATGTACCTAAGGTTGTTTTCGGTCGAATTTAACTTATCCAATAGAATTAGGACATGTTTTAGGATAATAATAATATCATTTTTACCATTAATTACCCTATTTACTTTTACCCGTGGTAAAAAAAGTAAAAAGTTGCTATTCACCAAAAATTATTTTCATCTCATTGAACCACATTTTACTTAATAACATAAACTGTGTCTCTCGGATTTTCGAAATTCCATTCACAAAAGCGGTAAAATTATGTTTTCTGTAAATTTTCAAATTCTCCTAGGAGGGTAAAAGACGGTCAAAAGTTCAGTAAAATTTTTATATATATAAAATTAATATAAAATGACTCAAGGAATTACATTGATCTTATATAGGTATTATGTATCAATTTTGACCTAAAATAAATTTAAATAAAATAAATAATTATTTAAATAAAAAGATGGTTTTTAAATAGTAACCCAGTGTTTTCACTATTCATAATAAATTGAAAGTTTTCATAAAAATACCAAAATTTCACCCTAGGCAAATTTCGATATTCCGAATTCAAAAATGAAGTCCATTTTCAAAAATAAAATTTATAAAATTTCAAAATGTGGGTATTACTATTCATAACCGCTAGTTTTAATAATATTTTAATAGCATATCGTTGTTTAGCGAAACTCAGTATGTAGTACAACACACGCTATCGTGGAAGGTCGTGCTTCCGTGTAATGCAAGCCAAGTCAGGGATGCGTATTGTGCAAGCTCCTTTTGGTGTAGCGTACAACAAAAGACATTAATGAAATTAAAAGGAATATTTTTTTTAAAATCTTGGGGTGTTACATTCTACCCCCCTTAAAATGAATTTCACCCTTGAATTTAGTCGGGGTTATAAATGGTTTACTACTTGAAAGTTTCTTTAATAGAAACCCACATCATAAAAAGGAATACCAAAACATGGCTTTAAAAACTAAAGTATGAAATGTAACGTTTACCCAAATTAACTAATCTCGGGGCTTCCACATAGGAGAACATATGTAAAAATATGGATATGGAAGATAAATATAACTGTCATGTTCTGATGGAGAGTGGTAGAGAACATGGCTATGAATAATCCAACATTTACAAAGCCATAAATTTGTGATGATCTAGGGTACTATCTGATTCATCGAATATAAGGGCACTAGGACAAAATTTTGGGTTTTAAAAATCATTTCCTAAAGTTGAAGAATTTGAATTAGAATAAATACTTACTTTATTTTGGCACAATCTCACTGTTGTTCGTGCTTTGAAGAATTTCCACTTCATCTCTTAATGAAATGAAGTTGAATTTGTTATTCGTGAAGTGTTAACAGATCATGTGATAGAATGATGGGTTATTCCATCTGTTTCAAACAAAAGGTTAGCAAATGTTATCAAATATACATATGTCCATCTATGGTGAGGTTAATCATATACGATTCCAAAAATGAACTTATACTTCATATATCATACCACGTAATAAAATAAAACTAGTTTCTACTATCTAGGGACTTCATGTAGGCCAGTGGTAGGCGATAAAGCCCAGTCGCACTTCGGGTGTGGGTTCGATTCCCACAGCCTTGTCTGACGCGATGGGTTGTCGCATGTCCTGCAGGTTGTCCTTATTCTAAAGCTATATTACTATAACATCCCATCAATAATATCGAAAAAAGTTTTATCCTTAATCAATACTAACTTATGTCCAATATAATCCATTCCAATCATTAGGCTTATCTAAAATACTTCGGTCCGAGCTCATAATATAAAGAAAATGATAACTTGAAATGTCACATAACAATCATGTGAATTCCGTCATTTATCCCCCATATATCATAAGATATATCTTGTTGGTCAAATTAAAAAAATGTGAATACATTAATCATGTATTATCTTAAAGAACGAATACCCATTGAACCTTAGTGAAAACATGAATGCAGTTAAAAGTTAACACTTTCCACAAACCAATATCCTCAAAATTCATTATACTCAGACCATGATATCAGATAGCCCTTATATCAATCACGAGCTCATGAATACAATCAAACATCTCATTATCTTCTTAACCCTTCATTATGAGCATATCATCGGCTTACCAAAAATATCTCAATCACATTCCATGGTCACTGGTACCATAAAATTATTGAAACCACAATAGACCTATACTTAAATATTCCAATATTCCACGATACTATATACAACATTATTTTGGAATCCCATTACATAAAAACTTAATCACTCCACCACATCATTGTCATATTCAACATCGCCAATAGTGATCTCATGTGACTTCCCTTTGTCCTTTGCCTTAAGTGGTTTCTCATGTCGATCATCATTAACCCTTGGATCAGGGCAGTGATTAGCATAATGCCCCTTTCATTGCACTTGAAGCATTGAAGTGTTGTTGGTGCGTTCCTTGCAGTCTTTTCTTTATTCACACCATTAGCAACCATTTTTTCCATTACTTCGACACTCATCTGCTCGATGACCTTCTTTTACACACTTAAAACATTTTCTAGTCTGTTTAAGAAAATCTCCACCATTCTTCTTTCCAAACTTTGAGCTTAATGAAACATTCAACTTCCTTTCACCATTATTCTGAGATTTCTCCTTGAACTCCATCTTTCGTTTCTGGTCAAAACCATGAGATGGATATGTAACAACAACTTCAATTTCTACCTTTATAGCACATCGCACAATTTCTTCATTGCTACTGAAGTCTCTTATAGCTAATTCCCTTCGAAGATTTGGTTTTAATCCACTGTAGAATCGATCAACATTACTTTCAATTTGGATGATAAAACCAGATGCATACCTTGCAAGACTTGTAAAATTAGCTTCGTATATACCAACAGATTCATCATCCTTTTTCTTTAGTTCATGAAACTCCTTCTCCATCTTTGTTCGATGAATATGAGGGAAGTACTTATTGAAAAATATGTTCTTGAACTCATCCAATTCCATGGACTAAATTTCAGATCTTGGCCTTGTATTCTTGATAAGATTACACCATTGATCAGCTTCACCTTCCAAACGATATACTGTTAAGATAACATTATCATGTTCAGAACATTGAAGAACTAAAAATATCTTTTCAGTGGTACTGATCCATTGTTCAACAACAAGTGGATCAGAAGGCCCACTGAATGAAGGTGGACGTTGCCTCATGAAAGACTCAATAGAATATTCTTCCCTTCTCTACTCATTTGGAAGTCCAGAATGATTCTTAGCTTGTGTAAGTATAGAAATAAGATTTTTCAATCCATCTCCCATAACATTTGTTTGTTCCGGAGGAAAATCATTGCATTGTCCATTACATTGATCAACACGGTTCCTTCGGGTTCCAGCCATCGTCTAAAACCCAAAAATAATAGTGTGAGAGGCAAAAATCACGATAGGGAAAAAAACATAATAAAGGGGCAGTACCTTTAATATCTTACACCTTAGGTTACCGTAATTCTAGTATTATAACCTATACTTATACTTAACCTTAGGGACATCCCTATAAATACCTTAGAAATATCTATAGATATCTCACTAAAGTTTTCAAATCCTAGTTTCCAAATGTTGACTAAACCATTCCTCTGATACCAACTGTAGAGGCCCTAAGATTGACGTACATGGACATTACATTACTTTTTCACAATACTTAGTACATAAAAAAAACATACACACGAGGACCGTAATAGTTTAGTGTCTTTGGAAACTCGGAATATAATCTTCTAATCATGGTGAAAGATCTTCAACATCTCCCATAAAGATCTTCCCTTTTTTTCTTACCTAAAACCTTTCATTATATACTTTGGAGGAGAAAACATAAATGGGTGAGCTCAAATGCTCAGTAAGGGTAAACGAAATAAATATCAATAACATCATTTCAATAAGAACATAACATTTTTGAAATCATATCCTGCAAAAGAGATCATAATATCATAACATGGGAGAAATCATAGAAGTGAAATGTAATCACAATAATCATAACAGAAAACATGAAACTTTGTGGCATACACACATAATCATAGAGAATAATTCCTTATTAGTCAAATCTCATTTCAAAGACTATCTTAGTGGAAAAAGTCCATTTCTGAACCAAGTTCACTCCTTGTTTTAGTCCTGTTTCACTGAACCGGTTTAACTTGCCATTCCAGCCATGTCTATCTCATGAAATATGAAATCTTTACCCATTACATTGGAGAGAGATATAGGTCCCACCCATCTCAAAATGATACCATTTTTATGTGTGCCACAAAATCATAAACCATACATCATATCATAACCCATGTAATAAAAATGGGAATCTTAAACATCATGACATCATAAAAAAATTCATATAAGATAACGGAATTCAAAAAAATATTTCCACCACAACATAATCAAATCAATGTAATAATGGGGATTGAAACAGAACCCTATATTATCTTATATGGAAAATAATTTTGATAAAACACTTGAACTCCGTTCTTGAGGAAAATATCCTTTCTACTTCAAAAACACTTTTCGTTTCTTAACATGTCATACAATATTAAACTAAAATTTTTTTATTATAAATAAACATGAAAACTTTTAAAGGATGATTCTCGAAAATAATGTTTTAAAATCCATTCATGCCGTATAATATAAAAAAACATTTTTCTCATACTTTTTCCGGAAAAGTCAAAAAGTACATCGTACGAAAAACAACAAATGATTTCTTTCATATATTTTACTAAAAACTCATCGAATGGTAAAATTGGATTTTAAAAAATGTAGGAGGATGTAAATAATATTAAATTTTGAGGAAACATGGATGTGGATGATAAATATTCCCCAGTAAATTCTGTTGTATAAACAATCTCGGATAAAAATTGAGATTATGAGATTGTCCCTTACCTTTGGTCCGATTTGCTTCGCAAGTGTCCAAACCTCCTGTATAATGATTTAAATAATGTCATTGACTTATTCCAGAATCATAATCTTTTTTATAATATCATATATGGCCATATTCTTAGATTCTTTTTAGTAATATTTCATTGCTACTTGTTATTCGGGTGTTTATTACTTTTTGTTCTTATGCGTGTTTTGTCGAGTAAATTATTATTCTTCTATTTAGGTTATAGATACCTCATATAAATAATGGAATTAGTGTAATATATATCGTATTGATTCATTCAATTCATTTATATAATCATTATGCAATGAAGATCATGTATAATGAGTCGCATCACATCGTGGAGACGGTATTCCGTATGTATGAACGAGTGATGATATCATTCCCATGATCGTGGAATTGTATTGGAGTTTATGTATACTATTTTAGAATCAATATCACTTTACAATAATAATATATATAGTTATTATTTACATCATTATACCCATCCCAGTAAGTTGGTGGTGGAAAAAAGATTACACCACGTCGTGGAGACGGTATTCCGTACGTACGCACGTGCGGTGATTTCGTTTTCCATAGGATGGATAGATGGTGAAATAGGGTTGTTTCATACATATAATAAAATATCAGTATATGAGTGATACTGATGTTATTAATTCAAAATTAAACAACTAATGAAGAAGAAGTGTAAGAAGAAATAAAGTTGAAAGAATCGGTAACGAACATTACCTCTTCTTTGAAGCGCCTCTTTGATACCTCCTCTTAGGGCACTAAAATTGGACATTGAAGAAGTCCAGGACCACTATGATGTTTCTAGGGAAGTGGATAAGATAATTGGACAGGGTGTTTCTGAGCATGAAGGCTCAAAGTGGTGTGAGTAAGAGAGGGAGGAGGTGCCCTTTTATAAGGGATGAGAGGGGACCTTTTGAAAAACTAAAATTTTTATTTTATTATAAAGTCATATTCGGTTTTTAATAGCTCCAAATTGATTTATTTCTAAGCTAAGGTGGGGATTGGTCGAAATCCTCTCATCCAATAGAATTTAGACAAGTTTAGGTTTCTATTTTAACATTATCATGTAGATTTAACGTTAAGTTATATAATATTACTTTTACCTTGACTTCTTGTTTTCTTACACTATAAGGTTAATAAACATACTATATCAAAAAAAAAACGAACCCAAAGTTGTTTATTATTAATATATAAACCTTATATAAGTCTGTTTTCTGAACCTTATATTTTTAGGAATAAAATAACAATTAATAATATAATATTTTTTTAAGAACAATTTTATGTGAATTTTGAGACTATTTGGTAATTGATTTTTGTGAAAATCCTAACAGAGTGATTAGTTCGAAAAAAGTTAACTAAATAAATAATAATATTTCATATTAACATATAAAATTATTTTAATTCATAAAAAGTCTCAAATTACATTTTGTTGGTATTTATAACATCAATTATGTCAATATTTCATTAATATGATAATTACTGCATCATCATTGTGTCATAAATTAATTAAATTATTTAAAATCTAAAATTTACAAATAAAATATTATTATGTAGGAAATATTTTTATCTTTCTAATGAATATTTATTGTCTAATTTATATTATGTATATCCATATATTAAATATGATTTAGTTATTAAACGTTGATTTTAACTATTTTAACCCTTCTTTAAATAAATTAATATTAAATGTCCTAATCTATTCCAAGTGGTCATAAATGGACATATTTTATACCTAAGGATGTTTTTGGTCGAATTTCACTTATCTAATAGAATTAGGACATGTGTTGGTGTAATAATAATATCATTTTTACCCTTTCTTACCCTATTTACTTTTTACCGTGGTTAAAAAAGTAAAAAGATACTATTCACCAAAAATTATTTTCTTCTCATTGAACCATGTTTTACATACTGAAATCAACCGTGTCTCTCGGATATTTGAAATTCCATACACAATAGTAGTAAAATTATGTTTTATGTAAATTTTCAAATTTTCCTAGGAGGTGGGTAAAAGACGGTCAAAAGATCAATAAAAGTGTTATATATCTAAAATTATTATAAAATGACTCCAATGAATTACATTGATCTTATATAGGTATTATGTATCAATTTTGACCTTAAATAAATTTAAATAAAATAAATAATTATTTAAATAAAAAGTTGGTTTTTAAATAGTAACTGAGTCTTTTCACTATTCATCAAAAATTGAATGTTTTCAGAAAAATACCAAAATTTCACCTTAGGATAATTTCTATATTCCGAACCCAAAAATGAAATCCATTTTCAAAAATAAAATTGATAAACTTTCAAAAAGTGGGTATTACTATTCATAATGGCTAGTTTTAATAATATTTTAATAGCATATCATTCTTCAGCGAAACTCGGTATTGCGTACAAAACACACTATCGTGGAAGATTGCTCTTGCGTGTAATGCAAGAAAAGTCAGGGATGTGTGTTGTGAAAGGTTCTTTTGGTGTAGTGTACAACACAAGACATTAATGAAATTAAAAATAATAGTTTTTGTAAAATCTTGGGGTGTTACAGTTTTGGTCTTCGTATTTTGATCACGGTTATATAAATTGAAAATTTTAGCCAAGAATTTAATATAATATATGTAATTAATTATATAATTTTTTTCATTCATTCATTAAATATTTATATAAAATGATGAATTATATCATTCTGTGAGACAGTATTTTTTACATACGCAAGAAACATATTGTCATTTTTCACAAAATTGAACGAAAGAAAGGAAAATATTAACGTTACTTAAAAAAATATTTATTATATAATATATATAAAATATATTTATAGAATACTTCATTATTACCATCCATGTAAAATATAAATTTAAAATGAATCAAATCATTTCTTGGAGGTAGTACTCCACAATACGCACATGTGATGTTATCATTTCCTAATGGATTAGATTTGTAAGAAGGTCCACATGATATTATCATTCTAGAAATATATATTTTTTCATAAAGAATATAGATAAATGTTAAATTCATAATTGTAACGATCAATAAAATATGGGGATCAATAATGAACCATAGCGCTACATAGAGATGGTAAGTCATACGTATGCATGAGTGTTACTTTCACGTATCATTTTCATGGAAAACACTTTTATAATACAATTTACATAATAATAATTTATTTTCATAATATTTAGAATGATAAATATTATATTTAACGATAAATTCCATATATTAATGAAATATAAACCAAAGTAGAAAAGAATGTTTTCAGTTAAATAGATTACCTCTTATTTGAAATGTTTCTATTAGATATCACAAAAGGGGATCAATGGAATTTATTTTTGGAATTAGAGAACCTATATAATTTGTAGGAAATATTATAAGGAAAATATATTGATTTTGGAAAATATTTATGTCCCAATGTTCTATACACAAGTAATGAAAGATGTTAAATTTTATAACTGAGGCAAGGGGAAGTTATGGAATTTCTCAAAAGATTAAATTATAATAAATTCATTTTCAATACAAATGACTCCATGTGAACATGGATTTGAATATAAGTTTCATAAAGTTTTTAATACCATAAACCTATAGAATTTTTAAAAAATTGGCTTCATTTTAAGCCTTATTATTTTTATTAAATAATAGTTTATTGATTTTATTTTCAACAATAAATATTATCAACATTAAATGAATGTAATTTGTATGTTTATGGTGATAATTTGCCTATAAATTTCCATTTTATGAAGTTTTATACCAATTAATATACAAATTTTCTTATTTATATATTTTAAAAATAATTTAATAAAACATTAATTTGATGAAATATCATTATTGCCAATTTGGATATAATTCATTTAATTTGGAATAAAAGACATAAATAAAATGATGAAACAAGAATATAATAATTAAACATAATATAAATTTACATATTTACCAATAAAATAATTAAAACACACTAACTTATACAAAATATGTCACATTTAATATTTTCAATTTTATTTTATTATTTCATTATTATTATTAAATTGTTTTGGAATTGCGAAGGAATTTAAGGAAATTATATAACACATAAAATATTTATAAATTAACATCATTTATTAAATTTTATTATGTATAAAATTATAATTAATATTCATTCATAACTATTTTCTATACTATGTGAACACATAAAAGAAATTCAAAACTAAGAGAGTGTTATTTTATGACTTTCTATGATTTAAATAGTATAATTTTCATTTTCACGGTGAATTGGAAATTAAAAAAATAAAATTTGATACATATTTTATAAAGGGACAATTAAATTCACAATTTATGAATTTGGATAAAAAATTTGGTACTTCCATTTATTTTTATACAATGTTGATCCAATTTTCCCTCTATAGAGGTGATAAATTTTTCCTTGGTTTGTATTCATATAGAGCAGAAATAAAAGGGAAATATTAAAAAATTGCAAGCATATAATTATAAATATGTAATTAAATTTATCAAATTGAGTACATATAAATGGTGGAAATTAAATTTTAATTCAGTGCGCAAATTATGACAAAATTAATTTGTTTAAAAAAAATATTTTAATCATAATACTATATTTTTTTCTTTTAAAATTACTATAAAATATATATTTAATTTTTTAAATATTTAATCAAGTAAATAATAAAAACATTTCACTGAAATAATTCTCCAATATATAATTTAATTTATTAAAATAAAAATAAATTTGCGCTTAATTTTTTTTTTAAAAATTTAACTTTTTTAAATAAATTATGATTCAAATAATTACTATTGGATCAATAATTAATCTTTTTATACATGTATAGACAATATATTTTTTACAATTTAGTTATAATTGTTTACACCTTCTAATACTACATCTATGTAATAACATACACATAATATTTTATTAATGTTTTGTATCTTTTTTAAACTCAGTGTTGCATGTAATGAAATATCAATAAGAAATAAAATTATGTAAAGTGAAATATTTAATAAAAATTATTATGGTGTTATATTATTACTCACATATAATGAATATATCCCATGAAATTTTTCACTTTGGTACAAATAAATGGGTATTAATCTGCATCATCCCATCTTTAGGTTCCCACATAGCTTCCTCAAATTGGTGGTTTTTTTACAAAACCATTAATTGTTGAGTTGTCCTATTTCATTGAACATTATCTCTATGATAAAGAATCTAAACATTTATTCATTATTTATAAGACTATTCTCCATTGGTTTTAACTATAATCTTAGTAGATCTCAAGGATCAGGTATTCACTCATTCAATAGAGATACATGGAACATGTTCTGAACTTGAGAGAATCTCATTGGAATCACCAATAAATAATATAATATTTTTACATGATCATAAAATATAAAAGGAATGATATACCTAGCTTCTTGACTTTCAATTAATAAAAAAACTCATTACCCTATAATAGAAATATATATAGGGCATTATTTTTTCACCATCTTTAAACATTAGATCTTTTTAATGATTGTCAGTATAACACTTTTTGGACTCTATGATTATATTAGGTGATGTAGAATTTCTCTAAAAAAATTCCATTTTCTCATATAAATCAGTTACCAAATTATTATTTTTCCAACTTTAATCCATCATGTTGGGGTTTTTTACATTGTATTATAGTGGGATTCAAAAGGATCCATATTATTATCAGAGTCAAATCAATTATTGTAATAAAATTACAAAAAACCAACGCTTTGATCCCCTAAAACATTGATATCCATATAAGAATATATCAAAAAAATTTCTAGGGATTTTATGTCCATCTCTATATGAACATATATATATATATAATAATTATCACAAAAACTAATCTATATATCCAGATCCTCTTAAAATAATTCAATAAAACATCATGTTAAAACGCATACCCTAATCATATTTAATAGATATTTGATCACAATGAAATCATACCAAATACTTAATTAATTTCCATGTATGTGGATCATGAGTAGAATTCGATCTAACGGAAATGATGCGTGCTTACTATTTTAGGAGGTCAAATAGACCCTATATAACATTGATACCTTTAAATGTATTTGCGATTCCGAAAAAAATTACATGGAGTTGTTTTCCCATTTCCATTATAGTATGGTTAATATTTGTAACATCCCATTATTCATCTATCTCTCAACCATATATCTCTGATATACCATGAACCAATATACAAAATCTATAATACCACTCAACATACATCCCCTAATAAATACTGTTTAAAATATCTATACATATTCATAAATACATAATGAATAGAAAATAAAGAACTATGTGGTTTATCCATCATCTCCTTCTATAATTATTTTATAGATGGATCTCATATGTAGTTAATGTACTTTATTATCCATTTGGAATAAATATTTAACTTACGACCACTTCTCACCATATTTTTAATTTCTATACCTTTTATATATTTTTATTTTATATTTATTTTTTTTATTTGAGAATATGCATTTGATAGAGATAATATTTATCCCATAATTTTAATATTTCCAACTCAATCATTTTCAAATCCATAAATATTGGATACCTTGTTAGCCTCATCATAGATATACTTGCATGATACATTTTATTTTTAGCATCATTCAAAAAATTATCTTTCTTAGTGTGGTATGTATAGAGATGTAAAATTATTTAATTAGTTATATCAATATTTTATACAAAAATATTTATCCCTTTTGGGTGAAAAGTGTACCTTAATATTTTCTAATCAGTATATCTGTCACAGGTTTCACAACATAGATAATTTCTCCATGTCGTTAATGAAAAAATCACATCATCAAATTAAAAAACCTGAATTGGGTAATTTTAATCATGGGCCTCCAATTTTGGACATAAATATTCTATAACTATATCATTCCTCAAGTAGACACATCCCAATTCTTTATAGGATGCATCACTATATATTAGATACTCGTATCCAATACTAGGGTTGTCAGAACATGTGGGATGACTAACCTTATCATAATATCCATAAAAAAATAATCACATTCATTTTTCCAAAGGAACATGGAACCATTCTGACTTAAAATAGTGTCTGGACTCGATATCCATGAAAATTTATCCAAAAGTACTGATATTATAAAACTATACCATGAAAACTATAGATCTCATTCATAGTATTTGGTCTGGTCCACTATTCAATCATTTCCATCTTTTATTGGTCTTCTTATATATAATAACTTGATATTATTTTCCCCGATAATGAAACATTTCCCTGAAAAAAATCTCACTCGATTAATTTTGTATAAATCATATGCTTATATAGGACTTTAGCACAATTCTAAAATAATATTTGTGGTCTTCCTTTCATTTTTAATAAAAAAATAATATCATTTATAACGAATACAAAAAATTAATCAAGGTAACCTCTAAAGACACTATTTAATATACACCTGATGATAATGGGTGTATTATTATAATGAAATATAATCATTATAAAACCATAGTGTCCATACCTTGTACATAATTTTGTATTCAATATATCAACCTTATTGATCTTCAATTGATGAAATCCATAATGAATGAGTTCTTTTGATTACTCAAATTCATGATTTTTTGGTGAAAATGGAACACATTATCAAATATTTTAATAATCTCTCCCTTGATATGAATTTATCAATTTTTGAGTTTTACAATACCCGTCTAAGATAGAAACCCCATTTGAGTAGTAATCATAACCCAAATTATGGATGTAAAATATCAAAATTTCTTTTTTTCGATTGAATTTAAAAGACTATAATAATATGTTTATTTATATAAAAAATAACTTCCCTTTCATGAAATTTTATAAGGGATTTGGGAAATCAAATTCAATCCTTTCAAAAAGATAACATCATATTCAACATGAATTATAATGAAATGATTTTCAAGGAACACATTCCCACAATATTCAACATGAGAAGAATCATAAAATTGTGATGTGATTATATTAACATTAAGCGATTTTACTATTAACCAAACATCAAATTTCAATGGCTATACATGATACCCTTAGAAAATGAATTTAGTTATAAAATATTTTGTAGATCCAAAATCAAATAAGACATTAGAAGTTATACATTGGTTAGTGACTATACCCATCACCGCGTTGTTATCGTTCCCCTCATTAGAAATAGTGATCACATGATATTTCCCTTTAGCTAAGAGATTAATTGTATTTTGACACAGATCATTTTAATTAACATTCATATTTTTCACTAGTTTGTGTAATTATTATACTCCTTGTATATGAAACACTGGAGCATGAGATGTTAATTCCTGGTATATTTTTTTATCACATCATTAGATAATGTCATCCAATTAATTTAGAATTTGACACACTAGTTACCTTCCTTTATAGACATGTATCATTTAATAGTTCCCATAAGTCAATTTCTCTAATTTTTACCTCATCATTTTGACTGTAAATGATAGATAATATTCTATTCTCCATGGATTTTATAAATTTTATTTGAATTCCATTTTTCTTTTCTTCTCAAAAATATATGATTAATGGGTAAATCAAATATCCATCTCTACCATCATAAAACATAGAAATATTTCTCCATAGATACTGTTGAACATTATGTATAATGACATTTAGAGACATGGTTTTAATTCCCCCAAAAATAGATCATTATTACTTCAACGTTGGATTATAATACAAGAAGCGTACCTTGTAATTCAAGAAATAGTTCCTTCATAAGTTCTACCAAATAAAATATCCATACACTTTAACTCAATGAATTAATTAAATAATTAATTAGTTATGATACTATAATATAACCTATTTAAAAATTGGTTTTTAAATTCATCACATTTCATTGACTAAATATCATCTTATTTTATCGTGTTCATAATTTGAGTCCACCACTAATGTGATTTTCCTTCAAAATAGTAAACATCTGGAATAAATTTTCTATGCACAAAAAAATTATGAATTAAAAATATATTTCCAATGGTAGAAATCCATCTCTCTGTGAATTGTGGATTTGATCCACTAAAATAATGTGGACATTGCAGCATGAAGGAAAAAACAGAACATTATTCCATCATTATCGTGTCTGGAAGCTCGACATGATTCATAGATTTGTAATTTTTTGTGAGTATAGAAATATTTTTTTCCATTCACTCTCCCATATCATTTGGTTCTTTAGATGGGAAATCCTTTCATTTTCTATCGCATTTCGCACTAACATGATTAATTCAAGGTCAAGGCATTTAATAAAACCAAATCATGACACTACATAATGAGAAACAATATAATAATGATAAATAATTTATGGGATACCAAAATTCTAACACATTAATCATGTTCAAGGGATTTTCCCGTGTTGTTTTCCTCCCTTAATTGAGTGATTGTGTAGAGGTAATTTGGTTATGTATGAGAATAATTTTTATGGTTGGATGTTTTTTCCATGCCTTGTTTTGTTTATGACTTTTTGATCTTGTTCAGCCTTTGGCCTTTATACATGTTCTCCATGCATTGCGACCATAGGATGAAGTGTATTCTCTGACAAGCTTGCTTTGTTGTTGACCGGTTATCCAAGTAGCTCTGTAGATTTACTTTGGCCTTATTGAATTATTTTTCACTGATAGGATGGGGCCATGAAAACCTGGTGCTATAGACTATATGGGGATAGACCGAGAGAGCATCCTTAGAGAGTCTTGGACATTATAGAATATATGGGATAGACTGAGTGTGCATCCCAGAGATTCTTGGATATTATAGACTACAAGAGGATATACCAAGTGATCTACCTAAGAGAGTCATGATATTTATATATTATAGGAGGATAGACTAAGTGAGCTTCCTCAAAAAGTCTTTATTTTGGTTGAATTTCCTTAAACCACTCCAATCTATTAGAGGAATTGACCGAGTAAGCCTCCTCAGAGAGTCTGTGATAAACCTGAAGATATAGGAGGAATTTTCTGAGTGAGATTTCTTAGTGAGTCTGTAGACCTTGGGATATAATATGTAATTGACTATGTGATATTCTTCAGAGTGTCCCTGACCACCTTAGACTATAAGGGGAATTGACTAAGAGTGATTCCTCAAAGAGTCTTATAATTTCTAATGACTAAACCAGAGGGGTTAGGCTGAGTGTACCTCCTAGAGGGTTGTTGGTACTTCTTGGATAGGATCAGAGGGGATGGTTGTGTGTACTTCCGAGAGGGATTCCAGTTTGTGGTTAGCTGTTAGCTTCACTACTAATTGGTGAACTATGGATTGTTTACTATTTTGTATCATCTTGTTTAATGGTTACTGTTTTCTGCTTACTGTACTATTACCTTCCATGTGCTCACTGACTAGTAGGCACAGATTTTCAGGTGGGTTCCATAAAATATTTAGTCTAACACCCAGTTTGGGTCATGATTTTGGGGCCAAACAGATTATATTGTTGTAATTATAGGCAAGGGAAATCTCCCTTTGAGTTCAGGTACTTGAACTGCATTAGATTAGGAGAGCATGAGACCTAGCCGAGGTCTGTGATGCTGAGGAGTTTCTTATCTTTTTTATTTGGTACTTTGGATTAGTATTGTATTCATAATTGTGATTTGTTTGGATACATTCCAAGACATATGTTTCATACATCAGTTCATTTATATATGTGTGCTCTATTTGATTATTTTTTAGTTTTCTTCTACTTACCGTTGTTGGATATTTACTGCTTATGCTATTGTATGTGTTGTTTACATCCGATGTGGACTTTTCCAATGAGGGCATAGTTTCCCCAATATCAAACCTAAGTCCCACGCTGCTAGTCGGATGTAACAGGAATTTGGGAAAATGTGCTTGCAGCCATGTGATCAAATAGGAATGGGGCGCCTCTCGGTGGCTTTTGGAACCAGGGCGTCTCAAAGTGGTATCAGAGGAATTATTTTCACTTGAGTTACAGTTTGGAGCCTATAGTCAGGGATATGATGGAATAGGTACATTGTAATAAGATGTGCCCAGGAGTCGCTAACCTGTGTATAGGGAAAAGCCATACTACCTCATTTATTGAATTTTTACTGGTTTTCACTTTTGCAGTTGATTGATTTCATTGATTGGTGATTCACATGCTTTGTGTAGTTACCGTTGCTATCATTGCGGTACTATTTCTATCGCAACCCGAAGAGATGAGGGTATGCCATCTTAGGCATCATATAGCCTATTTTTATAAATAACATGACATGCATTATTGAAATGCCATATAGGATTCATTATCCATTGCATGTTGTTGTGATAGATGTTGTGTAGATTATGCGTGATATTGTGATAGATGCTTTGATAGAATCCATCCTGTTTGATAGAGAATTTATTTGTATAGCACATTGCTTAGATGGATGCCAAACATTGGTTCTTGAGGTGTTATGGGCCCTCATGTACCAGATTTTGGTGGACCATTGCCTAGTTGTATTGTTATAACTGGTATAAGATGCCAAGCATTGATTCGTGGAGAGCATGGGCCCTCACCGATCAAATTTTGGCACCTCAACTCTTGTTTTCCGTGTTTTCTGGGCTTCAGAGTTGTTTTTGATCTACTGCCCGGAAAACCCCAAATACACGGAGTGTACTTTATTAATACACGCTATGTAGTTTTTTAACCGTTTCATTGACTTTGTGGGAAGAAACACGAGGTTGTGAAAAATCTTCAGGAACACGGTGTGTACAGTATGTACACACCGTGTTGTAGTGACTATGTGTCTACGCATGTGGATAATGACATGGATAGATGAAACATTGACTTTACCAACTATTCCCTATTACCACACATCGTGTCGTGTAACCTATGTACCCGGCCATGTCACGAACAACACATATAAGGACCCAACATTAAACATTACTTATTATTGAATTAAATGAATAATTCACATTAAGGATCTATTCAGGTTTAGAGTTTTAAAGAATTAGGACATAACTGTTACATCTCAAAGATTACAAAGTAGACAGATCTACATAGCTTCCATTTTTTTCACAAAATAAAAACTCTTTAAGAAATGAGTCATTTCTAGTTCCTTATTTTAGACAGCCTGACATTTCCTTGATCCCATCCTTGACCCTATTCAACATTATGTCCTATGAAAAACATTTCAAAAAAACATGGGATGAGTATAAAAAGCTCAGTAAGGGTTATAACAATACGAAAATAAAACATTAGTCCATGTATACATAAGAATCAATGAAATCATACATTACTCATAAAACATAAGCATGTTAACATACCTCATGAAATCATATGATTTATGAATAACTCATAGAAATCATAAGACATAAAGGTAACTTGAGGCATTTATAACATTCTTACGTATGGAGTAATCCTCTTGGTTACGTTTGGAATACCCATCACAGTATATTCCCAAAATCTCTTCGGCAAAATCTTAACAGTTAACCCCTTCGCATTACCCAATGCATTAGAGAGAAATATCGGGCTCACCCGCCCGTAGTTTATCACGAAACCAACCGTATTCATAAACAATTCCCAAGAACCATAACATAATCATAGAACAAAACATAATCACAAAATAACGATAACATTCCCACATTGTAATAACAATATAACATTTTAAGATATTGAAATAATGAATCCATTCTAAAAACCATTTTCAAAACCATTTAAAACATTTAATAAAGAGATTTGTGAATCAAAGTGTCCCATACAACTTTGAATCTTTTAACATTTTATACCATTAATATCCATATAAATAAATCCTTAAAACCACTTTGAAAACATGGATATTAATGAGAAATATTTATAAGAATAAATCATTAAAACATTTAAATCGATATTTTAGTTAAATTGTTTTTAACAAAATGAGAGACACATGAATACAATAATTGAGGAATAACATTTAATTAGAACTTTATAATATCATGAGAACAGATGGATTCATGATATAATAATCCAAAGGAGAGTATATACACTATATAAGATTGAACTGGTGCATATCAACAATGAAGGATTAATAGAAATGTAAAATGAGATGAAATCCATTATAAAGAAGGTATCCTTAAATTAAGGATAAATATATCTCATAATTATGTGTGACATATATAAATACACCCAATATAAGTGGATATTATGTGTAAAATAATAAAATGTCATTCACACATATTCAAAGGATGACATATTCAATAACTACATGTTGAACCCAACGAAATCAAAATTGGGTTAAGAAGTTCCCTTAATAGCCTAACGGCGTCACATCAAATTTTATAAAAAGAGTTGATGAGAGAGATAAAGGGTATCTCATCACATGGACATAAAATTTACGGCAATAAGGATATATAATAACATATCCCCCCATAATAAGATGAAAATTAAAAGGCATAATAAAAGAAGTCTTTTAAAAAGAGGAGGGTGAAAGGTTCCCTTACCGATTTGGGTAACTTTCGAAACGTACACCCCATGAAAGAAGGACTATAAAACATTGATGTAAATACTCATAAACGAAATTATGTTACACAAATAGTAGAATAATGGAAAGTACATACACCATTAAAAAGGAAATATTGGCAAATGTTGCATGAATCTCATGAAAACACAATGTGAGATAAAAAGACCCTTAAGAAATTTTGGCAGCCTAACGGTGCCAATTAAAACTTCCAAAATGGATTGATGAGAAAAAATAGGGTCTCTCATAATATGAACATAAAAAGTACAGTAATATTAATATAAAATAACATCCCAATAATAAGAAATGTGAGCTTAAAGGATTGACATAAATTAGTGTACTTAAAAAGAAGGAGAGGGGTAGGATCCCTTACGAAAATTCTGCAGCCTAACGGCGCCACTCAAAACATCCAAAATTGATTGATGAGATAAAATCGGGTATCTCATCATATGAACATAAAAATTAATGTATTATTAATATAAAAGAACATCCCAATCATAAGAAATATGTGCTTAAAAGTAATGACATAAAAGAGTGTACTTAAAAAGAAAGAGAGGGGTAGGATCCCTTACCTCGTGTCCGGCATGACTCGATCGTTCTTTAATCTCCTGAATTATAAAATATGGTCAATTTATAATTTCTTAAGAACCTAATTTAAATATTATTATTTAGTTCATATCACATATTATAATGTTATAATAATTGGTTAATAATGTGAGTTCATATCAGACGTTTTTGTGGATGTTGGGTACATGAGTAAAAATTGAACGTGATGGAAAAGAATTTTCCATGCAGTTATAGGTACATCATATCCAGAATAGTATTGATCTTTTAAATATCATATATATCCTGTATATATTAATTTTATACTATTCCATAACATTTGGAGTTAAAAAATTAAAAGCACCGTTCATGGAGACGGTAGGTCGTACGTACGCATGAACGCTACATTCATTTTTTGTCATATAATGGAAGTAAAACAAAAATGAGAGAGATATATATTATAATTCCATAATGATATCCATAATTTATATGTAATATATTACATATATTTCCATTATATATATGTACTTATAATAGTACATAACATTTGAAGATATGAAATGAAATATACCATTCATGGAGATGGTAAGTCGTACGTACGCATGAACTCTACTTTCATTTCTTTGGAACTTTAATGGAATTAAAATATATTAGAGATATATATATATATATATTATAATTCCAGTATAATATATATGATATATAGATCACATAAGTTCATCAATTTCAATCTTTATAAATTCCATGTATTGCATGAACGAGTCACATCACATGAGGGGGCGGTAGTCCACATTTCATCAAATGAAATTATCACATTTGAAAAACATGAAAAGCATAAAGGTATGTATTAAATATAAAATATAGAAGCATAGAGAGGAAATAAATATAATATATATCATAAATAAATATAGTTCCATCATAATGGCCACCATGAGAGGTGGTGTGAGAAGATAGAACAATCATCATTTTGTGAGGTAGTAAATATCCATCCACGGAAATAGTATGTTCCATAACCATTAGACGGGGGTGTGTATTAGTGTAGCTACAATCCTCCTCATAACAACATCCTAGTATATTTAAGATACTGTTGTTGTTACAAAAGAAATAAATAAAAAGAGTTTTGGGGTTTGGAGGAGAAAAATAAAACAAAAGAACACAAGGGAAGACATTACCTTTAAATTGGGTAACTCTTTTTGATTTGACCTCAAATGCTTCCTTGAAGTAATCTGCCTAAATTGAGGCTTCAATGATGAAGAGAATTATTTGTAGAGATGAAATGGGAAAGGTGTTGCCCGAGGCAAAGGCTTTAGAGGTGTGTGAATGGTGGTAGAGGTGGGGGCCTTTTATAAGAGGAGAGGAGGGGAACTCTTGGAAAGTTATAAAATATTACTTTATTATATAATGCTTTTCGGATTTTAAAGGTCCCAAAATGATATATTTATAGGATAAGGTGATATGGTTTCTAAATCCACCCATACAATAGGTTTTTGACATGTTTAGGTCTTAGATTTTACATTATCATTCCATTTTATTTAAATCATTAAATAATGAGGTAATCGCTGCATCATCATGGTGTCATAAATAATTTAATTTATTTAGTGTCTAAAAATTATAAAAGAAATATCATGATGTAGGAAATTTTTTTATATTTCTAATGAATATTTATAGTCAAAAATATGGCTTGTATAACCCCATGTAAAAAAAATTTCAGAAAAACAACACATGTTTGTGACATTTTAATTTTAACTTTAAATAAAAAGGTATTAATGTCATTTTACTACCAAAGTGGCTCCATGGGGTCCCCATGTTGAACCATGGAATGTATTGGTCGTCCATGAAAAATCCAATAAGGGTAGGACATGTTTCAAGGACATTTTATATTATTAATACATTATTTTTACCTTAAACTACACCAATTACCTATAATCGCAATTAAAATATAAAAGTTACTAATCACCGAAAAATTTATTTTCATCCTATTGAACCACATTTTACTTCTTAATGACAACCAAGTATGTCAGATTTTTGAAAATAAGATCACAGAAGTGTGAAAGATTTATTTAAATGAAAAATCAGTTTCTTTAACTACAACCTAGTTGTTGCACTATTCATCAAAAATTGATGTTTTTCAAAAAAATACCAAAAAATCACCCTAATCTATATTTGATATTCTGAATTAAAAAATTATGTCTATTTTACAAAATTAAAAACATATAATTTTCATTAATTAATTTAATAATTAATTCCTGCTGTCAAAACAAATAGCATGTTTTTAAGAAACAATATATATTAAAAGTTTGACACTAGTTTAAGTCCAATTTCAAAGTGAAATTAATACCAATGACCACTATTGGATTAAATGGTAAAAATATATTATACTTGGACTTTAAAACCAATAAAAAATATAATATATTCATATAAATAAATTATTTTAAAAAGATTTTTTGAAATAAAATACTACGTTTTTCACTATTCATTAAAAAAATGAACATTATCGGAATAATACCAAAAATTTACACAGTAAATTTTGATGTCCCTATTCTAAAAAAAAATTATTTTTTCAAATATAACACATAAAATTTTCAAAAGTGGATTTAAAAGAGGCTATTCAACAAAAGGCGGTTAATCGACCTTTTAAAGAATATTAGAATGTTTACATTTAAAATTGGATTCATTCGCATTTTTAATCCTCTAACATTTATCGTAAAAAGTAAAAATATTTGACAAACATATATAATCATTTCATAGTTAGTTCTGTTCATTCCCTCCATTACAATGGCTAGGCGTTAACTACAATTTAAAATAATATAATTTTATTATTAGAGTGCAATGTAAGATTCCCAAGAAACTCGTTGTTGCGTATTGGGTACACCATCAAGAAAAGCATCCCGTTTAAAATAATATTAATATTTTATTCAAAAATATGGATAAATTTGAAAATATCATATTCTTTATTTACCTTTGGTGTTATAACACTGGTTGGGGAAAACCCTGTATAGTACATGTTGTGTCCTTCATGAACATGTCGTGTAGTCTAGGATTAAGAGAACTGTGTGACTTAATCATGTAAGAAGACTCGGGCAGGGGGATATAGTTCATGTACATATTGTGTGTGGGGAAAATAGTCTGTGTGGTTGGGGCGTTACACGACCAGTTGTGGAAATAGTACACGCCAATGTGAATGGCTTAAAAGAACACACCGTGTAGTTTTTATACACGTCGTGTAGTCATGTTCTGTAAAACATGAATGTTTCTTTCTCATGTTCACCTCATGTGATCTTGTGTTCTATGTCTTTGATAATACTGATCTATGGTGGGCTTTTGACCTTTCGTAATTATGCCACCGATATTTCCTTCAGTTGTACGTCAGCTGCCAGACGGTGATTAGAGACCAGATATGGCCGATTAGGGACCTCCTGCAGATCCTCCTGCGGTTCCAGCCTTGGCACCAGCAGTTATACCAATTGAGGGCGTTGATGCATAGTTCAAGGAAAATTTTTGAGGATGATGAAAAATTTCTAGGAGCACCTCCTCCTGCCCCGTAGATGGAAGAGTTGACGCGGGTTTTCCAGCAGCATCATCCTCCTACATTCTCAGGGGATGGAGGACCATAGGTTGCATAGTCGTGTCTAGAGGCCACGCTGACAATTTTCGAGCATCTAGAAATACCTCCAAATAAGAGGGTGAAGGATGTTACCTATATTCTCTGAGAAGCCACTAAGAGTAGGTGGGAGGTGATATCGTAGTAAGGAAGCCAGCAAGGTATGAGTTTGGATGAGTTTTGGCGCATCTTCTATGATTACATATACTCAGACTTCTTGAGGGCCGATCGAGCCTGGGATTTTATGAGTCTCGAGTAGGGTAGTCATTAGATTATGGAGTAATCGTCCCACTTTATTTAACTGCAACATTTCAGGCCTTTTTTAGGAGGTAGTGAGATGTTCCTTGAACTAATGTTCGAGGATGGACTGAGGCACGACATCCGCTTGAAAGAGATCATCTTTAGGTCGACTTTGATATCCTCTATTATCAACCAGGCGCTGATCCCTGAGCACAATTTTTGGGATTATGGAGTAGTGAGCCATGGTGGTTTGACTTCCAATGTTAGTTTTCCTCCTACTGATAGCTGGAAGCACCACAGGGAGTCTAATCGAGGTGATAAGGGTAGGTGGAATGTATCTTCGGGCAGCCAGGTAGTATGCTACCAATGCGGGAGGAGCAGTCATACTAGTACTCGGTGCCATAGAGACCCTATGGAGTGTCGATCATGCGGCAAGATGATCCATCTTTAGCAGTTTTGTCAGATCTTCTCACCTATAGTAGGGGGTAGAAGTTCTTCTATGAACCCACATTCTGGGGATGCATCTCCAGTTCATCACCAGTTTGGGAAGTGGAGTTCTTCTAGCCGTTTGGGCTCAGGTGGAGGTCACATCCGTGGGGGTCAGTCACCAAGTTACCAGGGACAGTGTGGATCAGCTCAGAGTGGGCATCCAGGGTCATAGGGCCACGGTATAGGATATACGTTTTTAGTGGAGTAAACCCATTAAGATCAGGATCTTGACCCTTATACAGTTCAAGATACGGTCATAGTAGCCTCAGTTTTATAATAAACTCTTTTTGATACTGGTGCTCCACATAGCTTTATCTCTATTGCTGTTGTGGAGAACCTTGGGATCTCCATATTTTCCTCTACTGATACACTAAAACATAGCAAAACATTGGGAACTAGAGCAGTTAGTGTTCGTCGGTGCAGATAGTGACCACTTGAGATATCAGGGTGTCACTTTTTATGGGACCTCTATCTCTTTGAGATGACGAGCTATGATGTCATTCTAGTAATGGACTGGTTAGTACCCATCTAGGAAGCCTTCGACTGTTATCGTTGCAGGGTGAGTTTCTTATCACTGTTGGGTGGATCCGTTCTTCATATAGGTGAGTGGGATGTCCAGGTGGGTCGATCAGGACCCGAGCATCATGGGCTAGGAGGTGTTACAGACCGGATTTCTAGTCTATATCTGGATGATCAGGGGACTTCCCTGCTAGACTTTCCTCTAGTGGTGGATTATTTCAGAGATGTCTTTCCAAAGTACATTTCAGTGTTTCCTCTAGATCGTGAGGTAGACTTCTCGATTGAGATTTTTCCAGGAGTGGAACCTATGTCCATTCCTCCTTATAGTAAGTCTACACCTAAGTTTTGGGAGCTCAAGAAGAAGTTAGAGGAGTTGCAGGAAAATGGTTTCATCCAACCCAGTACTTCTCCTTGGGGTTCAACTGTTCTGTTTGTGAAGAAGGAAGATGGTACCCTTTCACTTTGTGTGGACAATCAGAAGATGAACCAGTTGATAGTGAAGAATCGATATCCATTGATGAGGATTGATGATCTCTTCAATCAGCTTCGAGGATCCCCAGTGTTCTCGATGATTGATTTGAGATCTGATTATTATCATTTTCAATTAGACCATCTGATATACCTCTTACAGCGTTCAAGAGTATGAATTTTCTATATGAGTATTTGGTTAAGCAGTTCGGTCTTATGAATGCGCCTGCAGTTTTCATGGCATTGATAAATTGAGTGTTACATACATAATTGGATTCTTACATGGTGGTTTTTGTGGAATGCATCTTGGGGTACACTCACACTCGACACGACCATACTACCCATCTTGAGATCATTTTTATTACACTGATATTGCATCAGTTATATGATACGCTCTCGAAATGCCACTTTTGGATGGACGAGATTCACTTCATGGGTCATGTCATCTTAGACACAGGAATATCAAAAGACCCAGAGAAAGGGAGGGCAGTAGTTTCCTAGGAGCATCCAAAGAACGACTTTGAGGTATATAGTTTCCTAGGGCTGGGTGGATACTACATACAATTCATACATGAATTTTCATGCCAAACAGCACCGCAAACAGGCATTACCAAGAAACAGGTGAAGTTCTTATGGTCAGATTCTTTTGAGTCATATTTTCAAGAGAAGAAAGGGAGGTTGACATCAGCACCGATACTAGTATTTCAAGACCGAGGTAGGAGCTATATGGTCTACTGTGATGCTTCAGGTATCGGGCTAGGAGATTTGCTTATGCCGGGAGATTGTGTCGTTGCGTACGAGTCTTGGCAGATAAGGCCACATGAGATGAATTACCCGATGCACGATCTGGAGTTGGTAGGTGTTGTTCATGACCTACACTATTGAAGAAATTATCTTCTAGGAGATCAATTTTTGGTGTTTACCATCCAATAGAGTCTAAAGTAAATCTTTACATAGCATGATCTGAATTTGAGACAACGCAGGTGGGTCGAGAATCTTCAGTCATTCGACTTTGAGCATTCCTATACACCGAGAATGGGAAACACAGTGGCTGATGCATAGAGCAGAAGAACTCAATTACAGATAGTTCAAGAGGCCAACTATGAGTGGAAGCTTATGGCTCTGTTCTATGATATTCATTGGGACGTGCAAGATACTCAGGGGTAGAATTTCTTATCTTCTGTAGATGTTACCTCTACACTACTTGATCGTGTACGAGTGAGACAACTATTAGACTCAAAAGGCCTAGTCCTGTGGTAGAGTGTCTCAAGAGAGGACCCTCTTCCTAGATGGACAGTTGGCGAGGATGATATCATTCTTTTCCAGGGATGCCTATGTGTGCTAGCAGATGTACGCGAGGATCTGATGTGGGATTTTCATTCCTGAGTTTGTGCAGTTCATCCTGGCGTCACCAAGATGTATCGGGATCTACACCACTAGTATTTGTGTCCAGGTATGAAGAGAAATGATGATGGTTTTGTTATTAGGTGTTCCACTTTTCATCAAGTGAAAGTGAAGCATCAGTGACCAGAAGGTCCATTGATGCAGTTACCCATTCCGGAGTGGAAGTGGAACGATGTCGCGATGGACTTTGTGATCGGGCTACTGAGGTCATATTGAGGGAGTGATGTTGTTATGGTTGTCATCAACTAGCTTACAAAGGATGCTCACTTCTTGAAGATCAAGCAGACCATTAGCGTTGATGAGCAAAGACGGTTGTACATCCGAGAGATTGTATGTCTACATGGAGTTCCACACTCCATCGTTTCAGACAGGGGTTCATATTTTACTTCTCGGGTCTGGCAGGGGATTTAGAAGACATTGGGTCCCTAGGTAATTTGGTTAGAGCATACCATCCCCAGAAAGATGGCCAGTCCAAGAATATGATTCAGGTGCTTGAGGATATGCTCCGAGCATTCATTCTATACATTGGAGGTTCTTGGGACAAGCATGTACCTCTTTTGGAGATCGCCTACAACAAAAAAATTTAGGAGACTATTTAGATGGAACCTTATGAGGCTCTGTATGGCAAGCCATACCGATCACCTTTATGCTAGCTAGAGGCAGGAGAGGTGGAATTGCTGGGAGCATTTCTTGTTCAGAAGACCACATAATAGATATAGTTCATTCGGTAGAGGATGGCTATAGCCCAGTCTCAACATTATTCTTATGTTGATTAGTGGAGACATTCTATATTGTTCACGGTCAGGGATTAGGTTTTCCTCTGTGTCACAAAGAGGTTGGGACACTAGAGGATTTAGAGATAGGTAAGCTTTCACCGCGATATGTCCGGCCGTTTGAGGTGTTTGAAAGAGTTCGGTCGGTTTCCTATCGGTTTCAGTTACCTCAGAGGTATCGGGCTATGCATGAAATCATCCACGTTTCTCATCTCCGACATTACATTTCAGACTCATCTCATGTCTTTTAACTTGAGTAGCTTGAGCTTGAAGCAGATGCATTGTTAGAGTATTTTCATATTCGGATTTTCTATCACAGTACGAAGCTAATTTGTGGTCGATTTATTCCTCTATTACGGGTGCTATGGAAGCACAGGCGAGTACAAGATGTGACTTGGGAGTGGGAGGCCGATGTACGATCGCAGTGGCCAGAGCTGTTCGGGGTCTCTTCATCTACACCTCGACAGGGAAATTCAGGGAAAATTTTCATTAAGGGAGGAAGTTTGTAAGAACCCAAACATTCTTTTCAAGTATGTTTATCTTTTTCTTTTGGAGATTCTGTGAAAAGAAGTGTTTTTGGAAATTTTTATGTACACATCTTGTAGTTTATAAGTACACAACGTGCACATAGATGTCGCATGAGGTCGTGTGTTGTCCGTGTCCAGGACACACAGATGGTCATGTGGGGTGATGTGGAGTCCACATAAAGAGGAGTACAGAAAATCATAGTACACGTCGTGTATTACAAAAGTACACGTAGTGTACTTTTCCTTCATTAAATAGATCGGGGTCACATCTAATCACCAGAACACACTAATTCTGCAGATTCTTCGACCGAGAGAATCCCGTACGGCTGTGAATCTCCTAGGAACTCCAGATTGTCTATCCATTCTCTTAATTGACTGTCGTCGATTGCATTGGAACCAAAACGGTAAGCTCTTCTTTTTCCTAGATCTTTTTTTTAAATTCAACCACTTTTCCAAGTTATCATGGGATGAGATATTAAGGTGTTTTCATATATCAATGACGTTATAAGTAGGTTCAAGACTCATGGTTCAAGTATATAAATCTCCTATCATCAAGGTAGGTGGTTTGTCCCTTTCCTTTCATTGTCTTTGAGTTTTTGTTGCAATTTCCACCAGTATCCTTGAATGGGGTATTGTGTGTTTACTATTTTCCCCTGTTGTTTTCTGGCCTTGCATGAATACTTGTATAGAGGTGATTTGGTTATGTTTGAGGATAATTTTAATGATTTTATGTTTTTCCCATGCCTTGTTATTTTTTACGACCTTTTGTTCTTGTTTAAAATTCGGTCGTTATACCTGCTTTCCATGCCTTGTGACCGTATGATGGAGTGTTGTTCTCTAAAAATCTTGTTATGCTATAGACTGGTTATTCATGTAGCTATGTAGGTTTACTTTGGCCTTATATAATTATTAATCACTAACTGGAACGGGGCTGTGAGATCCTCGTGCTATAGACATTAATGGGATAGACCAAGTGTGCTTTATCAGAGAGTCATGGAAATTATAGACTATATGGGATAGATCGAGTGAGCTTTCTAGAAAGTCTTGTATATTATAAAATACATGAGGATAAACTGAGTGAGCTTCCTCAGAAAGTTTTTATCTTTAATGACTACAAGAGGATAGACCAAATGAGATTCCTCAGAGAGTCTTTGTTTTGGTTCAATTTCCTTAAAACACTCCAGAATATTAGAGAAATTGACCGAGTGAGATTCCTCAGAGAGTATGTGATAGTACTGAGGCTATATGAGGAATTGAATGAGTGAGATTCTTTAGAGAGTCTCTAGACCTTGGGGATATAAGATGGAATTGATCGTGTGATCTTCCTATAAGATTCCCTGACTACCTTATACTATAAGGTGAATTGAATGAGCGTGCTTCCATAGAGAGTCTTATAATTTTTTATGACTAAACCAGAGGGGTTCGGCAAAGTGTACTACCCAAAGGGTTGTTGGAACTTCTTGGATTGGATCAGAGGGGATGGATTTGTGTACATCCCAGAGAGATTCCTGTTTGTGGTTAGGTTTTTTACTTCACTACTTCTTATTGACCAGTGGATTGTTTACTGTTGTGTATCATCCTATTTACTGGTTACTGTTTACTACTTACTATGAAATTACATTCCATATTCTCACTGACTATTAGGCACAAATATTTCGGTGGTTGCCTTCTGAGATTTAGTCTCACACCCTGTTTGATTCATTCTTTTGGGCACAAATAGATTATACTGTTGCAGGTATAGACAACGGAAAATTCCCTTTGACTTTTGGTACTTGACTTGCATTGGATCAAGAGAGAATTGGACCAAGCCGAGGCTTGCGATGCTGAATACATGCCTATATTTTTTCTTTTTTTCTTTTTATTAGTATTGTATTCAATATTTTGACTTGTTTGGCGGCTTTCCTCGACATATTTATCATGCAATAGTTCATTTATATATGTGTGATCTAGTTGTTTATTGATTATTTTTCTGTTGATTACTATTTTTGGATATTTACTACTTCATCTATTGTATGTGTTGTTTACTTCTGTTGTACACTCTTCCAATGAGGGCATAGTTACACCACTATCACACCCAAGGCCCTCACATCTAGTCGGCAGCCCCTTGTGTCTGTGGAAATGCGTTTGAGGCCATGTGACCAACTGGGTATGAGTCACCTCTTGGTGGCTTCCAGAACCGGGGCATTACATAGTAGAATCAGCTCAATTGTTTTATAAATCAACATTTAGCGGTCGATTAAACCACTACAATGTAAATTTATGATCTTTAGTGGTGGTTTTAACCAATTTTATAATCTTGTTTCTTACTATACGCAATGGTTAAAACTGTTGCTATATATAATAATTTATAGCTGATTAAACCCGATGCATGATATTTTTCATTTTCTATTACCATTTTGATGTGGTTGGTCATTGCTTTAGCTGTAGTTTTCTCAAATAGATGGAATTTTTTTGTTGTGGATGGTTTGACCCCCATGAAAAAAAGAAATCATTTTGTCCTGGAAAACCACCGCTAATCCCACAAAAACTGCCCAAACATGCGATCTCTATAATGGTTACAAAAAACCAATTCCAAATTAAAGAAAACACCAAGTATTTTATGCCTACAGTAAATTTATCGGTAGGTTTTGGAAACTATCATAGAAGAATATGAAAACGGTTTTTGGAAACCATCATAGAAACAAATGTCGGTGCTTTAAACTGCCACCATATCCAAAAAAACAACCTATATGAGACGCTTTTCCAATATTGCATGGAATTTTGGAATAAACATAAGAATATAAATTTATTTCCATAGTTTTCAGGAATCAATTCAATATATTTCATAATATAATGGGATAACATCCTAGATTATTATAGTAGTTAATTTACACTCCCAATATTATCATAGTTGACAAATTTCTTTAGTAATCTAGGTTCACTCCCAATTCTAGTCCTACTTAACTTACACGATATCCATCTTTACCAAATTCATTGGAGAGATATATTGTTATTTCTAATGAAATAATTAAAATAATACATATATGTTCCATTTAATCATAAAACATTTATCATTTTAGAACCAAAGAAAATAAATTCGATTAAAAAAAAAATTAATAAATCACAATAAAAAAATTTAATAAATCACAACTCACGTAATATAAATGTCTTCAATAAACAATTTTCATTATAAACATAAACTATCTATAAATATAATTAGAGGGGTATACATTGATCATACCCCTAGTTAATGAATGTGATACCAAGGGTTATTGTCTTTGATGAATAAAAATATAATTAAAATATCAATAATTTTTTTCTTAAAAAATATCAATTCCATTTATATATAATGTATTTTATAAAACTACACAATTAATAATTGAGATAAATTCTTGAAATAGAACCATATAATATTGTAAAGTTAGATTCAATGAAAATATAAATTAGTATGATAGTAAATATAATTCATTCATTATAAGTAAAACTCAAATCATTCATGGTATTCACAAATTTTTTTACAAAGAACATAGTTTTGAAAATGAAAAAATACCCCCTTTGAAAATAAAATTTAAAAACACAAAAAATGGGTAAAAATGTCTTTAATCAATTAATGGATAATAGGAAAAACCTTCAATAATTTTTTTATAAAACATTGATATGGAAGGAAAAGGGTTTTCTACCACATATAGAAATGTGGAAGATTTCCCTTCAAAAAATATTTTCAGTATCTCTAATACATAACATGTGAAAAAATAATGGAAATACTTTATTTCATATAAATAACCAAAGGATAATAAAATTCATATGTTGTCATGATATGGGAAAAAATATTTCATCATTTTAACATAATCATAAAACAACATGATAAACATTGATATTTAATATCACCATTTGATTCATAATATTAATAATAATAAAATAAACTCATGAGTAATATATATTCCACATAATTGAACAAATTCATTAATATGGATTGTGTCTCACTGAAATAAAAGGAATGGGCAAATGATTAGCTTTTGGTATCAATTATTTTATATCAGTTGCATCCTCCTATATTACAAATATTGACTTATTAAATATATATTAAAAAAATAATCCTATGTATGATAAAATATATGATTTAATTATATTATTTTATGACCATGTTTAACTCTTTTTTATTAAAATCATGTTTCAGGTGATATCTGCTTTGTTTTTCATATATGTTCATCATAGGTTTCATTATATTTTATATTTTGATAATGGTTTTATAATATAATGAATTTTAATTTTGATATAAATAATATATATTATCACTATATATAGTTTTACTATCATTAATTAAATATAGATATATAAATACGAATTACACTAATAAATGAATCAATAGTTCAATCCTACACATGAAATTTGTTTTCATTTCTTGATGGATAGAACAAAAGATATGAAAATAATAATTCAGAATTGAAATAAAATTAATATATCATATATATAATATATATCCATAAAATTCATCATCATTACCATCCATGTAAAATATAATTTAATAATGAAACACATCACTTCGTTTAGGTGGTAGTCCACATGTATGCATTAGCGATGTTATCGTTTCCCAAATGGGTTAGATTGTAAGAAGGTAAAATATTTTTTATAATTAAATAAGTATAATATTATCATAAATATAATATATAAATATTAAATCTATCATAATACACATTAATAAAATTCGGTGATTAAAAACAAACTACATCGATATGTGAAGACAGTAAGTCATACATACACACAAGTGACACATTCACTTCTTATTTTATGGGAAATATATTTTATAATTTTTATCAAAATTATAATATATTTATATATATATATAATACAATGAAGTTATTATTCTTGTATAAATACAATTGATTTTTTGTGGGTAGATAAGTGTATAAAAAAATTGATCAGTTAACGTGATTACCTCTTTACTAAAATGGTTCAATTATATTTCCTCTAATGAAATCTATGATTGGTCCTTTGGAAACACCAGAAACACTATAACGTGTATATGAATGTCTCGAGAAATAAATTATGTAATTCAGTAGATCAAGAAGGAACAATATGGTGTAAAGAAGATAGAGAGGATGTTATATTTTAAAATTGAGGTTGGGGATGTTTTGAATTTTCTCGAATGAATAAATTATAATAAATTTTTTATAAAGACAAATGAATGAATATGGAAATTCGTCAAAAGATAATTTAGTATAGTGTAATAATTACATAAAGTATAGAAATTTATAAACCATATTTATCATTGTAAATCTTATCATTTGCAATTACACTTATTTAATAGATTTAAATTTTAACTATGGAAACAACTATTTCAAAATTAAATCGTAGTAATTTTTAATTATAAAAAAATTAACCCCTTAATGACCAATTTAAGAAATATTAAATCATATACTATGAAATAATTATTCTATGAAAAATTATGTTTATTTTTAAATATTTTATAAAAATATTATATTGATAAAATGTCATCATTTTAAATTTTGAAAATATTCATTCAATTTTACATAAAAGTGATAAAAATGTTTTAATTTGAATATATTTATTATTTAATAGTTATATTTTGTATAGACCATTAAAAAAATTTAAACACAATAACATACTCAAATTATCTCACTGTTAATGTTTTTAAGATCTTTTAATTCATTTTCTTATTATTTGAATAAATACTAATTTGGTGTTGTGAAAGAATTTCAGGTACATATATAATAAATAAAAATTATGGATAAATTTCCATCATGAATATAATTTAACTATTCATAATATAATTTTTAATATTCGTTAATATCTAGTTTTTGTCCCAATATTAACACATAAATAATATTTAAAACTAAAAGATGGAAAATTTGTAACTCTATGTGATTTGAATAATATAGAAGTCATTTTTGTGGAAAATTTTCCATTATATTACTAAATTATGTTTTCATACATATAAGGGTATAATTATATTTGTCCAAAAATAACTAAGATAAATATTCACATATAATTTATTTTTAATGTATAGAAACCCGATTTAACATTTATTCAGGTGATAAATTTCTCCATGGTTATTATTCATATTAAAAAAAAATGGGGCGAATTTAAAAAAATTTAAACTTATAATTATATATATGTAAATATCTTTTGGAAATTAAATTCATATATATAAACTGAATGATTTCTAAATTATGTGTAAAAATAAAACAAAATAAACATTTTAGAAAAAAAAATTTAATCATGAAACTAGATTTATTCATCTCATATGACTAGAAAATATTGTTTTAATTTTTAAAACCTTTGATCAAGAAAATTATATAATCATTTAATAAAATCATTCACAAATTTGGATTAATTTAATTTACAAATACTAAAATATATTGTCTTTATAAAAATAATTTTACATAAAAACATAACTTTTATATATAATTTTGGTTTTTTTGTATGTAAAGAATTCATTTTATTAATATATAGATTATATGTTTTAAATAATTTAGTTTTTACTATTTATACTCATTACTCCCAAGTATAGTTAATAACAGACACAATATTTAAATAATATTATGAATTTCTTTTAAACATTGTGTTCCTTTTATGACATGATATTGGAAAATAATTCTATTTAATATTAAATGTTTCATTAAAAATATCATGGTGTTACAATTAAAGAACTAAATATCAGGAAAAAGTTGATAAGAGTTGAATTATGTTAATCAAATATGAATTATTATTATATATTAGGATCTTATCACTTTTTTAACATAGGTTAACAAGATTTATCCATTTCCAAGGTGATAAATTTTACCATGATTACTATTCATAATTATTAAAAATAAAAGGGTCTTGTTTAACTAATTGGATCCACATTATTCAATATATTCAATCCATTTATCAAATTCAATAAATTATTTTGATATATATTATATATGAAATATGTTCACAAATTTTAATGACAATGACTAGTTGAAAAATATAGTTTTAAAGAATAAAACACCATTATTTATTTTCTCATAGTTATTAAAAATATCCCATGAATTTTAAAGTATTTATTTAATAACTAATATTTAAAATTAATTTATATCTTTCCCAAATATTTATTATTTTATTTTATAAATATGAAAACACATTACATGCGTAAAAATAAATTTATAAAGAAAAGAAGTATTTTACATTCAAATAATTATTATTTCTGTTAGATAACTAATGAATTTATTTTATAGATGTTTAAAAAATTTAATATTAAATATTTATTTAGTAATAATAAAACCCACTAATTTAATATATAGGTTAAAATATTATATGGATAATTTTGGTTTGGGGTTTCATAGTTTGAATGATATAAAAGGTATTAAATTAATTTAAAAATGGATATACAATACAATCTTGGGGTGTCTAACCAGATGAGATGAAATAAAAAAATAGTTATATTTTAATTGTTCAATATTGTTTTGTGGAATTAGTTGAATAATTCATTTTGTGGGTATGTGTATCCCTTGGTTGTGTGTGTGTTGACATCAAGAAAGCCTTTAATAGAGCTCATGGGAGATGGAGACCTTAATAAGTTCTCATTATCCTCACTTGTGTATCATAATTATCTTTTAGGGATGAAACTCCTTGACGTTTGGGTGAATATAATGAAATTTTTTGTATGAAGTAATTTTTAATATTTATATATGTATTTCATAAGTACGGAATTGAGTTAAAGTAGAATTCTAGGTCCCAGAGAGCCTTCGTGTGGTGAAATTAAAAATACAATATCACATACATTAATTTTTAGGAAAAATGGAATAATAAATATTTGAGCTTTGAAATGGGGATTTTGAGATCACCATTAATTCTAAAATATTATTTTTACCTTTCAGATGACATAGTCCTTCACTATATTTCATGGTTCATTTATGTTTTTTAATCATGTGAATATAATAAAAAAATAAACCTATTGATTTATTTTTTATTTATAAACCATGACAAAGTAATACTCATTTTTAAACCAATTAAGTATTCTTTACCATGGTTATCCAAATAACTCTAGAAGTAATTAGATGATTGAGAGCTTGGGTAGTGATCATGTTGAATGATGATACTAGGATAAAGGATCAGGTAATATGAGGATCATCATCAATGGAAGATCTTATAGATATTGACAATGAATACAACATAGAAATTTAATTCTTCTAAAATCATTCAAAACATGACTTAAGTTATTTTTTGAAAGTAATTTATCCCAATTTTTTACCACATGTAGAATGTGAGTCACTCCATTTAATAAGATTAGTCCATGGATCGGTGGTAAATATTTAGGAAAATATTTATCATATTAGAATTAGGAATTAAAGATATTAAATAAATACTTTTTGAATTTCCCATTATTAAATGGCATTGACATTATCAGATTGAGGCCTATAAGAATAAAACCCGATATTCATTCCTCTCAAATTATTATGGTATTCTCCCACATTCTTTGAGTGATCATTTTCTATGTAAAGTAGATTTATTATTCTACAAAACCCTAGTGAATGGTTACTGTGAAATCATTATTTATTTAGAGGATCATTAGAGTAGTTTTTGGATCATGTTATATAGTATGACTGTGGCATGTGGTGATGTTATAATAACATGTATGGATTTGGAAATTCATGGTTTATGGTTTCAAATGTTTGGATGATTCAATGTGACATAGGTGATTCCCAAATGAAGTTTATGGAAGTAATCTAGCTAGTGGATACAATGAATATTAGTTCATCCAAGATCCACATTTATCATGTTTTCTAGATGAATAATCTATGGTGAAAACCCAGTAGGATAGACACAAACAACAATGTTTATTTTCAATGTAAATACCGACTATAACACATGTTGTTCAAAAAAAATTATGTTGTCCCATCAGTGTGGAATCTGGGGTTTCTGTGTGGAGTTAAATTTGTCATGACATGTATTAAGTCCACATTTGAGATGAACCTTATACATCTATCTCAATGTGTACAAGGATTACATTATTAATAAGCCTTATGGTATACACACCATGTGTATCAGATAAAATCTTTTGTAATCCATTTCATACCACTCGACATGTATAGGTAGTGCACACCATTTAAGAAATGTGACCCCACAAATCATGTGGTGATAGGAATTTTTTTAAAATATTAAAATGGATATTCAGGGCCCTTCATCTTCAGTTTCCTTCTCTGGTTTGAGTGTGGGTGTGTTCTGTTGTGTCGTTTAAGTGAGTGTGTGTGTGTTCCCTTGGTATCTACTCATGAGGGTATTGTGAGGCATAATATCCATGGAATGGGTCATGATCCCCACTATAGGATTATTATAAGAATAAGTTTTATAATATCCCTTTTGGAGATAGTGTGTGATCCATTTCCATTTTTCTTTATCTCTAATTGGTGTTAGAAGAATCAATTTAAATAGAAACACATATGTATGATCCCCTACCTAGCGGGTTAGTCAAGGTAGGTTCTGGTATACCCCATAGGCCATTAAAAAGATCCCATATCTATTTATCATGATAATGATAGTTCCAATTAGGGAATATTATACCTCATTTGACCCTGGTGTGATCCCCTAACTATGTATTGATATCTTTTTTATTTCGATGAGGTGTTTCATGATCAGGTGTGTATCTCATTTGATCACTATGTATTTTATTCATGCTTATTCATGGATAGAACTAATGAGTGTTATATTTTAGATGACATTGCTCAATATATTATGAACAGAATATTTACACCTATTTTATGAGATCCATTAGGGATAATGAGGCTTACGGTGTGAGGTCTCATGGATGAGAATTTTCTTGAGCCTCTAGTGAAATACTGTGATGGCAGTAGGGGAATGACCTCGCTATGGGAATTAGAGTATATGCACTGTATATAGAGGCTATTATTTTTATAATTATTATATATTAATATTCCTCATATTAATATTTACATACATTTAGGATGATGAGATCAATACACTCTTGATATTGGTCTTTGGTGATTTTGGGTTGTCCTACTAGGTATGAATATACTCACCCATGAATGGTATTTACCCTCACATGTCTTGCCTTGTATAGACAACTTCTGTTTTTGGATTTCATGGATGTACAATATTATGTGGAGATTAGTTGGTGTATAGTTATACTAAATATACCTTAGATGGATCGAGGATTGTAATTGTGTTCTAAACCCCATGTTGGAAGTTGGTTAGGTTGTTTTACAATTTTGGTTTTCTAGAGGTTGGGCCATATGATATATTTTGTATATCATGTTGTACTCTGATGTAGGATATATGTAATTCATCTATATATGGAATGAGTAATTTTCAATTCAAAAAAATATGCTTGTGTGTAGATATATGTGTGTGTATGGGTATTTTAAGCTAAGTCCTCATATATATGTGATATTCCTACTTGACAATAATGACTGACCCCTAGCCTTTTGGATGTGGGATAAGGCTGTCATTATTATCATACCATAGTCTATGTAGGTCCATGTTGGTCTGGTCCTGATATTCTACATTCCAAGTTAAAAAATATTTTTTTTGGTTCAAATTCAATAAATTGGAAATAATGGTTTTCAATTAAACCATATAATGCATGAAAACCCAATTTAGTTATAAATATTTATTTCAAACTTTTGATTAAATAAATCACCTATCTTTTTTATATAGAATAAGCTATGTCAAATATAATAAATTAATACTTTTATGTCAGGAAAATTTTTTATTTTATAATTACCTTGGTTATAACAGAATTAACCACTCATAAAATCTGAACCTCTATAGCGCCTGCTAAAAATCATGAAATCACATGTAGAAGTGTTGAGGAAGAAGAATATAGCTATAATATCAAATATATATAGCTGATATCATAGAATGTCTAGAGATAAACCTCATGATCATGAAAATAATAAATCTTATACAGAAATGTGTACAAGATGATCATGTGGGAAAATTATTATACTATGTAAATAAATATTATTGAGGTAAAAGTATCAAAACTAGATAAAATATTATAATAATATGATAAAATATTTTATTTTAAAAAGGAGAGTTGCGTGAGATAGAATCCATGAGTATTGAACCTAAAAAACCAAAAAGGTGATGAAGGAAACATATTAAAAAACATGTGTAAGTATATACCGGATAATTCAAATATTCTATGAAAAACAATATGATGAAAAATGTATGATTTGATCCATCATATTCTAATAATAAAAACATTTAATAATATAATAGTATATGTTGCACAACCTATAATAAACTTGTACATGATGAGGAATGTCATTAATGATTTACTACTAGAAAACATTTAGTAGGTGCTGAGTTGAAAAGATGGAGGCTCTCAAAAAAGGAAAATGGATGTTTTAGTGCACAAAAACAATAGGATAGTTTTCTCCAGAAGAAATATATATATTACATAAGATATAAAATTAAATGTTATTATTGATGTTGGGTAATATATGAGTATAAATCCAATGAATTATAATATGATATTTAACATCAATGGAATTTGTATGTTTAAGGAGGAATAAAATCTAGAACGAGAATAAGTAAATCATTAAATAAGAAAAATTTACTTATATTGAATAAATTTTTGGCTAATGGATTGAAAATTGTATCTACTAAAATTATTGGATGAAAATAATAATTCAATGGAATGTAATAAAAAAATGGTAAATAATTTTTTTGTATTTATAACAATACTATTAAGAAAAACTATAAATCTTATTGGAGATAAGATGATTCCGGGTAGATAAAAGAGTATATGACATTATAGATAGTGTAATTTGACCAAGATTTCAGGATAATGTGTGTTGAAATAATTTCCTCAAATAAATAATGGATGTTGGGATAAATATATATCTTTTAATAAATGGATTATAATGAAATTCTAGGATAAAAATTCCCTAAAGGATTTCATGAAAATCAATATAATGAAAATAAATTTCAGAAAAGAATATCTAATATTGATAATCCAAGAACTCATGAGATATTGGTGAAGTATGAATTAAGGCACTATGATGATCTCATTCAATTGTGGATCAAGTTAAGAATTAGATCTCACACATGAATATTATTGAGTAGGGTAATATAATCATTCTTTCTACATAATATGTTGTTAATAAAATAAAAAAACAATAATGGAGAGTTCACCTAAATTTGAAGCATGAAATGAAAGTGGAATTTTGATAAAAGACAGATATAATTTTTTTCAATTAAAATGTAATGAATAATTTACAATATGTTACATTGTCTATTTATTTGTGATTATGTGAATGGAATTTAAGGTGTTGGATTTTGGGGGAGTTATTAATGTCTTGATAACCATGTTTTATGGTGATTTATCCATCATGGTGTGCTTGTGGACTCTATAGAACACTTTTGTTTTATTATTAGATTATTAATGTTAATTGTTTAATAGAAACATCCATGATGAAGAGTTTATGGAGTACATCACCTTATGGGTGTTGAAAAAATTATAAATTTACCAAAATGTTACCATTTCATGTAAAAATGTGGAATTTATTGAAAATACTAAATATTGACAAATGATTATCAAAACAATATAATTAAAATTATAACTAAATAATTTATTATTCTATGTAGATAAATGAGTTGAAGTAAAATTAGTTTATAAACTCATTATCTTGATTTTTTTAGTGTTTTTATTGAAGATATTAATATGTTTTTATATTAAAAATATCTTATAAAACTCATTAGAACATGTATATGATATTTTAATCAAAAATTGAATATTTTATGGAGAATATTACTTTTTTAGATAATCAAACATGTTTTATACACTGAGGATATCTCAGGTAAAAATAGATTTGATTTATATAATGATCATTTCAATGTGTGATGTTATGTCATCATTCCCTTGATTATTGAATCATGTTATAACCATTGATTGAAGAATAAATTATAGAAGATGAAATTTTTAATAAAAATGGAATAAATTAATAAATTAATATCGCATTCCATTTACTTATTACCTCTGCATTTGTTATCAACATGGGGATAATTTTAATATATATATAAACACTCGAATTGAAAAACACTATTTTGGGATATGGAAAAACCAAATTGGATAATGATAAATAATTATATTGGTTTCATATTTTTTAACATATCAATGATGAATAAATTAATTTTACACTATTGTTTTGTGATAGTGGAAGATACCATAGAAGATAAATATGTGGCTTCAATTTATATTGGGAAAAGAATGGTACAGTCTTAAAATACATGGATGGAATGATTCGAAGAAGAAACAATTACATCTGTTGATTATTGTGTTTACTTCTAGATAATGAATTAAGAGTGGGATGGATAATGAGAAAACTATATGAATCATTATAATTATATGTGAGTTGAGTAAGGAATGACTGGATTATTAGAGAATAATTTTTTTGCGATAAAATACAATGAAAGATTTATTAGATTGAATAAATAACAAGTGATTATGTTATGTTGAAGACCAAGATATCTAAAGGACTAAGAATCATTATATAGATTATTGGGAAAGATAAAAATTACAAAAACCTTATGGAATACTGTGTTATTTGGGAAACATATATAGAAGGTAAAAAATATATCCTAAAACATTTTCCAAAAAAAATCAACTAATTCATCATTATAGTGTTTTAGAAACATAAATTATTAATTATCATATTTTCATATCTTATTTCTAAATTTTAGAATTTAAATTTTATAAAATATATATCCTTATTGGATTTTTAAAATTGAAATTTTATTAACATGAATTATTTGGATTTCCCTAAAACATTTTATATTCAAAGTATTATTACTTTTAAAGAGTTTTGTATATATTTCTAATTGAATAATTTTTGTGTTTTGAAACTATTATTATTTTTTAATTATATAATAAATATATTTAATATTCTATGAGGGTTATTCTATTACTTTTAGAAAATAAATAATACTATGGTAAATGTTAAACCATTTTTAATGAAGGTAAAGGAGGTAAATTAGTGAGGCATGAAGTTTTGGGGATTAAGATGATTCAAACACCATTTAAAAATTCTATTCCGACAATAAATGCAGTCCCACATATATCACTACAATTTATTTACCAATGTCACCTAACTATGATGTTGCCCCATATTAACCATTTAAATAAATTGTTTTTCAAAATAAGTGTCTCTATTTTTCACATATTAAAATAGATCACATAAACCCACTTCATGTGACACCAATAACATGAATTCCTCTATAATTGTTAACTATTTTAATTATTCTACAATCCTAGTAAATGTTTCTTAGACATTGATTATAATCATGTTCCCCCAATACTACATTTCAATGAATTCCTTCATGAAAAGAATCAATCACTCAATAATAATAAATAATGTTCAGGGAATTTAGGAGTAAATGTTAGAAAACCCATAATTTAATTACTCCTAATTGATTTAAAATATTTTTTTTATCAATCTCAATTGATATTTCTATTCATTCCATATTTTATATTATTCATTATAAAAATATAATCAAATTTTAATGTTTTTCTAATTTAATTTATTTTACCTTTGTTTCTGTGAATGTATCATTTCATTATAAAAGAAATTTAATTGTTCGAAACCCACTTATTTTCATTTTAATTGAAATAATTTTGAAACAGTATTATTAGAATTTTTTTGTTTTTCTTCAATTCTTTAAATTCTATGATATTATCATCCATCAATATATTAGTAAGGAGAGATTACTTATCTTCTCTCATTTCAAACAATTCATAATAAATTTAGATGTTAAATATTAGTGGAAATACAAGGAATGCATATTAATATAGGAAAACATCCTAAAACAGAGGTAAATAAAAGAGTAAAGTTTTCCTAAAAATTCAATTACTATAATTATATAAATAAATGGATATATGGAATCGATCATATGTTCCATGAGGTAATAAAACCGAAAAAGGATGTTTATGTAGTAAATCAATCTTTTATCAGTGCGTAAAAAATGTGAATAAATAACCCCTATTTTGAAATGACCTGGACAAACAATTTAGACATTTCATAAGCTACATCATGAACTATAATTTGTAATTTTAAACAATTGATTTTAAATTTATGTTCTCAATACTTGACCATCCATATCTTAGCATTATTTATCTCCTCATTCTCCTATACACATGATTTAAAATTTAAATTATGGACTTTATCATATATCAAATACTCTAAAAAATGTCACAAATGTAATAATCAAAATGGGTTTTAACAATAAATTTAATCCATTTATTTACTTTCAATCAATAGATAGTTTGAATAAAAGTTATTTCAATACAAATAATTATTGATTTCTGGGGGCATATTGATTTAGTATTTTTTATTCATTCCATTCATATAATGAATTAATTAATAATATTGAATGATGGATGAAATAAAATAATATATATCCTCAATTCATATGTAGGTGTCATGGGACAAAATAGATTGAAATTTATCATTACTTTCCTATTATATATGATTTCACAGAATTATACCTCGATGGAAAGGATAATATTTCTAGAATTACATATTCTTTTACATTGAAATTAATTATTATTTTCCATGTAATTATTTATATTTTTGTATATATTCCCTACTAATGATACAATTGTTATTTTATAATTTAGGATTTCATAATACTAAATTTATTATCATGCTTATTATAAAAGGATAACATTGATTTTAGGCTACACCATAATAATAATTTTGTACTCAAACCTTTATATTGATTCCTATTTCATGATGAGTCAAACAAGACATCTGATTGAGATGTTTGGAATTTGAAGTTGAAATAATATTTTAATCATGTATTTAAGTAATTTATCTTAATTTTTCAATATATTTTAATTTAAAATTTATAAAACTTTTTTTCTAAGAATAATAACCAATTTGGCATATGTAATATGAATAATATATATTTCATTTATGTAATAAAATGTTAATTAGATATTGGGTACTAGATTCATAATGATATAGTTGGTATAAAAACTAGATTAGTAAAAATAATTATAACATGATTTAAAATAACATAGATGGGGAAACATTTCGTATGATAAACCCTTGCGGAAAACTATATATGTTTCGGGATTAAAATAAAAAGAAATCCAAAATACATTTAGAAATTATATATGATATTTTATAATTAATAGTTTTAGTCCTCTTATTTTTTTTATATTCCATTTTTTAGAAATGACACATAAAGGATGGAAAAATCAAGATAATACCCATAATCAATATAGATATTACCCTCCTGGCAAAATAAATATATTTATGGTTAGATATGACCATGTTTTGAATAGAATTTTTTACTTAACTAAGATTATGAAATATTAAATTTCCCAAATAAATTGACATGTTAATTGTAACATCCCAGGTAAATAAAGAATAATAAATTTTCATATTTATTAATATTTACGAATTAAATATTAATTTTACTTTAAATGGTTTTCTATGTTCGATAGCGTACCCGTTATGCAATAAAGAGTTTCATTGAAACCTTACGTAGCACACTGGTAATAAAATAATATTATTTTAAATGGTAGTTAACACATAGGTGTTTTATTGGCGGGAATGGATAGAAATAACTAAAATATGAATATATATGTTTTTTAAATGGTTTTACATTTATCAAATAAAATATAAAGGCTTCAAATAGAGAAAGAATTCAATTTTAGGCATATATAGCGTAATTTTCACTAAAGGTTCACTTATCGCCTTTTGATGGTGAACTGTCATTAAATATAGTTTTGGTCACTCTTATACATTCTATTAGACCAAATAGAACTCTTCTTTATAATCGGGACATCAAAATTTACTTTGTGTGAATTTTTGGTATTTTTCTGATAAAGTTCATTTTTTAATGAATAGTGAAAAATGTTGTATTTTAATTCAAAACCGCTTTTTAATATAATTTATTTATATGATTATATTATAATTTGAATTGATTTTAAAGTAAAATTACAATATATTGTTACCATTTAATCCAATAGTGGTCGTTGGAATTAATTTCACATTGAAATCAGAGTTAAACTAGTGTCAATCTTTTAATAATTATTGTTTCATAAAAACACGCTATTTGCTCTGACTGTGGGAATTAGTTATTAAATTAATTAATACAACTTATATGTTTTTAATTTTGAAAAATAGACTTCATTTTTGAATTCAGAATATCAAATATATCTTAGGGTGAAGTTTTGGTATTTTTCTGAAAAACATCAATTTTTGATGAATAGTGAAACCTCTAAGTAGTACTTAAAAAACTGATTTTTCATTTAAATGAAATTTTATCACCACTATTTTTTTATTTTCAAAAATCTGACATAAATGGTTGTCATTAAGAGGTAAAATTTTGTTCAATGGGATTAAAATATGTTTTTGGTGAATAGTAACTTTTATGTTTTTTATCCCGATTAGAGATAATTAGTGTAGTTTAAGTTAAAATAATGTTTTAATAATATGTAATGACATAGAAACATGTATTACACTTATTGGATATGTCATGGCCGACCAAGAAAATCCATGGGTCAACTTGGGGACCCCATGTATCTACATTGGAAGGAAAATATCATTAATATCTTTTTATTTAATGTTAAAGTAAAAATATCACAAACATGAGTTGTTTTACAATAAAAAATTTTAAATGGGGTTATACAGGTCATAATTATGACTATAAATATTCATTAGAAATATAAAAAGATTTCCTACATCATTATATCTTTTTTATAATTTTTAGACATGAAATAAGATAAATTATTTATGGCACCATGATGATGCAGTGATTACCTCATCATTTAACGATTTAAATAAAATGAAAAGATAATGTAAAATCTAAGACCTACACTTGTCAGAAACCAATTGGTTGGGTATATTTAGACCCCTTATCACCTTATCCTAAAATTATATCAATGTGGGACCTTTTAAATCCTAAACTCATTTTAAAATTAAGTAACATTTCTTTACTTTCCAAGAGTTCCCCTCCTCTCCTCTTATAAAAGGCCCCCACCTTTACCACCTTCCCCACACCTCTCAAGCCTTTGGTTCGGCCATTCTCTGCCCATTTTGTCTCTAAACATCCCTCTATTACTCCAAAAATCCCCAATTTTGGGAGACGTCTTCCCAAGAATGCCTTTGAGATCAAATCAAAAAGAGTTAACCGATTTAAAGGTAGTGTTTTCTCTTGTGTTTTTTTGTTTTATTTTGCTTCTCCAACCCCATAAACTCTTTTTATTCATTTATTTTGTAAAAAATCCAGTATCTTAAATATACTAGGATGTTGTTATAAGAATAATTAGAGCTACAGTTACACAAACCTACATCTAATGGTAAAATAACATACTGTTTCTGTGGATGGCGAATTTCTGCCTCATGAAACGATGATTGTTCAATATTAATCCAGCACCTTAAAAGGTGGCCATTAAGATGTAACTATATTTATATATGATATATAATATGTTTATGTCTTCCTTAATATTGTGTATTTCTCATTTATGGCAAACCTTTAGGGCTTCAATTATGGGTATACGCGATACCTTCATTTTAGGATGTGCGGACTACCACCCCCTCAAAGTGATTTGATTATTTAATGCCATATGTGGGACGTATAAAGGGTGGATTTAAAGTTAATATATATGATTTATGTTACATATAAATGATGAATATAATTCTGGAATTAAAATATTCATACCTCTCATTTAGTTTTAATTCCATTAATATGAAAAAGAAATGAAAGTAGCGTTCATGCGTATGTACGGATTATCGTCTCCATGAACGGTGCATTTCATTTCTTACCTCTAAATGATTATGTAATATTATAAATACATGTATATGCTGGATATATATTATATATATTATATCCAAATCATGAATATCATTTTGGATATAATGAACATTTGACCACACGAACAACATGTAATTGTAAGAAGTTCACTTTTGACTCAATTACCAAATATCGACAAACGATCATTATCAACTTAAATGACTAAATAATGTTCATAACATTGTAATAAGTGATATAAAAGGAATAATGAACTTGAAAAAGGTTCTTAATGAAGTAGAAATTAACTCAAGTTTATTATTCAGGACGTTAAAGAACGATCGAGTCAAGTCGGACCCGAGGTAAGGGACTTCGTCTCAATCTCCATTCATTGAGGAATATTTCGTTTTATACAAAACTTTATTTTATACGGTGTATAAACCCCTTTGACTTTATACTTTTTAGAAAAATTAATCTTTTTCTACGAAGCGTTTTACAAAATGATAAAAAGGAATGTTTCTTTTAACGTATGCGGTGACAACGACCTTTTCCACCGCCACGAGTATTATTTGGTCTTTGGATTACTCAAAAAGCCGTGATGTTTTTTTAAAATTAAATAAATTCCATATACTATTTTATGTGTTTTGGTATTGAAAATGGTTTTTATAATGTATTTTTTATGTCAATATATTTAAGTTTTATATTGTGATCAAATCATGGAAATGTTTTCTTTCCATTATATTTGTTGTATGTCTTATGATTTTATAATGGTACTTGGACATTTTACAGGTGGGTACCTGATAAACCATATGAAGGGTGGTGCCATGAATACCAATACTGTTGGTTACGTTATAACCTCCAATTCATTGGGTGTGGAAGTCGGCCGTATGGCTATTTCATTATGTGATATGTGTGGAAGTCGACTGTATGGTTATTTCATTTAAGTATGTTTATGTCCCAAGTTACCTTTATATGTTATGTGATCTTTATATGGGTTTTATGGTAATATTTTGGTTACAAAAGGGTAAGTAATTCTCTTTTATTCAGTGAAGTGTTTTTACTACATCATAAAGGTGAAAAGTATTACTTTGATATAGTATACATGGTTTACTTGTTGTTTTGATAAACTAATAGTTTTCTTTATTTCTGTATATCATAATGAGATTTTTATGCTCACCCCAAGTTTTTTTGAAATGTTTTTCATATGACTTAATGTGGAATAGGGTCAAGGATGGGATCAAGGAAAATTCATTCTATATAATTCATGTAACTAGACATGTTTCTTTTTAAGAGTTTTTTATTCTATGGAAACATAGTATAAGTGTCTACTTTGAAATATTTTGAGATGTAATAGTTATGTTCTAATTCTCTAAAACTCTAAACCTGAAAATATCCTCAATGAGAATTATTCATTTAATTCAATATTAAGTAAGGTTTAAGGCCGGGGCCTTATAGTTGGTATCAGAGGTCGGTTTAGACAACTTTAGGAGTTGGAAAAGTGTTAAATTATATGTTAATTTATGGTAGGATTGAAATGATATAGCATTTAAAGATTACCATGTTGATTCGCCTAAATTATTTATGTGTTCAGAATGGTTTTCCACAGAGGAATCAAAGTAGCTATGTTGGGACGACATCAGGAGGAAGACAACCTTCCAAATCAGCAACCTGAGATGGTCGGAATTGGAACTGAACAGTTTGTTGCAGTGATGGAACAATTGACATAGGATATAAATAGTGGTGGTATCCATGCACGAGATTAGCCAGATCAATCTCATAGGAACATTCCAGTGGTGGAACATTTCAGGAGGCATCATCCCCCATAATTCAGAGGATCATCTGAACTCGTGCTAGCTGAATGGTGGATTTAGGCACTGGAGAAGAATTTTTATGTCATGGGGTGTTCAGAACATCAAAAGGTTAGTCTTGATGTTTACCGGTTTCAAGGAGAAGCTGATCAGTGGTGGTCGAGGGTGAAAAATATCAGGGATAGTGATGAGATTGATGATATTCACTGGGACAAATTAAATGTTATGTTTCTTGATAGATATTTTTCTATGGTGGTTCGTCTTAGGATGGAAAAAAAATTCCTAGAATTGAGGCAGGTGGATGATTCAGTGGCTGCTTATGAAGTAAAGTTCACTAGAATGGAAAGGTATGCTCTAAACATTATATGAGATCATGTAGTAAAATAAACCATTTTTAATCAGATCTAAAGCCAAGGTATCGAAGGGATTTAGATTCTCGTGAGTTCAAAAGTTATGAAAAACATGTTCGATGTGCGAAGAAGTTGGAAATATAGTTTTCCGATGATCATGTGTTCTTTGAAAAACAACATAATAAGAGGTCCATTTGGCAGGAAAAGGGGAAGAATTCATCAAAGAAACAAGGAGGTAAGAAAAAAATTATCCATCCTGTGTGATGTGTGGTAAAATGCATCCTGGAGAATTTTTAACCAAGTCTGGAAAGTGCTTTCGGTGTGGTAAGTCAGGTCATATTGCTCGTAACTCTCAGGAATATGATCAAGAAGGCAATGAAAATCCAGCAGTAAGATGTTTTAAGTGTAATGAAATCGGTCATTATGCAAATGATTGTCTAACGAAGAACTCAACAAGGGGAAAGAAGCCAGACTACAAGAAGAAAGGGGTGGTGAAATCCTTTGCAACTACTTCAGCAGATGTTGGGCCGTCGAATGATGTAGTATCAGGAGTCGAAAACAAGATTGGTGAATGCTCCAGTTTTGGCACTTCCATCCAGGAATTGTGAGTTTGTTATATACAATGATGTCTCGGTGAAGGGACATGACTGTGTCCTTATGCAGAATGATCAGGTAATTGCATATGCTTCATGTCAATTGAAAACTCATGAGGTAAATTACCCTACACATGATTTGGAATTAGTTTTTGTTGTTTTTTCTCTAAAAATTTGGAGGCATCATTTGTATGGAGTAATGTGTGAAATATATATTGATCACAAAAGATTAAAGTATATATTCACTCAGAAATAATTGAACATGAGTCAGAGGAGATAGCTATAATTAATCAAGGATTATGATTGTACAATTCATTACCATCCAGGAAAAGAAAATAAAGTGGCTGATGCGTTGAGTTGAAAAAGTAATGTTTCATTAACCATGCTATGTATGGAACGAGATCCTATGGTTTTTGATTTGATGAAATTTGTCATGGAAGTTGTTTGTGCAGAATGTTCTTCTGTTTTGTTTCAGGTATCCATGAAATCTTCTCTATCAGATAGAATCAAGCAAGCACAGAAGCAAGACAGTGAATTGCAGAAAAAGGTAGAGCTGGTTCAGAAGGGTAAGTTGCCTGAATTCAACATTGATAATGATTATGTTTTGAGGTTTGGGAAGAGATTATGTGTTTCTTTTGATTCACAGTTGAAGCGTGAGTTGTTATTTGAGGCACATAGTTCCTCATTTTCAGTTCATCATGGCAGTACTAAGATGTACAAAGATCTGCGGGAGTGTTACTGGTGGGATGAAATGAAAAGAGATATTGCTGATTTTACTATAAAGTGCTTGAATTTTCAGCAAGTTAAAGTAGAGAAATAGTTACCAAAAGGGGTTCTTCAGCCTTTACCTGTTCCAGAGTGGAAATGGGAAAATGTATACATGGACTTTGTTGTGGGATTACCAAGGACATATGGAGGTAATAATGCAATCTGAGTTATTATTGATCGCTTGAATAAATCTGCTCATTTCCTTCCTATTCGAGATACATTCTCTCTAGATCAACTTTCTCGATTGGATATTAAAGAGATAGTCAGGTTTCATGGAGTTCCCCTCTCCATTGAATCTGATAGTGATCCCAGGTTTACGTCTAACTTTTGGAAAGGCCTTCAGAAGTAATTGGGTACTGAATTAAATTTTTGTACAGCTTTTCATCTGCAATCAGATGGGCAGTCAGAACGAACAATTCAGACCTTAGAGGATATGCTATGATCTTGCTCTATGTATTATCAGCAAAGTTGGGACCAACATCTTTCTTTGGTTTTGTTTTCTTATAATAACAGTTTTCATTCTAGTATACAGATGGCATCGTTCGAGGCATTATATGGGAAGCGGTGTCGAACTCCAGCTTTTTGGGATGAAATTGGTGAAAGGAAGCTAACGGGACTAGAATTAGTAGAAGAGATTGCATAAAAAGTTAAGTTGATTCAGAAACACATGAGAACAGCTCAGAGTAGACGTTATACAGATAACCGGAGGAAGGATCATTATTTCGAGGTAGGTGGCAATGTTTTTCTCAAGGTTTATCCATGGAAAAGTGTGATGTGATTTGGTAAGAAAGGAAAGCTGAGTCCAAGGTTCATTGAACCATATGAAATTCTGGAGAAAGTTGGATTAATTTCTTACCGAGTGGCTTTACCTCTGAGTTTATCTCAGGTACACAATGTTTTTCATGTTTCGATGTTGAAGAAGTATGTGCGAGATCCATCTCATGTTTTGAGCCCAGAGGTAGTTCAGTAAGAAGAGAATCTCTCTTATAAAGAACAACCAGTCCAGATTCTTGACCGAAGAGAGCAAGTGTTGCGAAATAAGGTGATTCACTAGGTAAAGGTTTTGTGGAAAATCCATATGGTTGAAGAGGCAACGTGGGAATCTGAAAATTCTATGAGGGATAAATACCCCCACTTATTTTGATAAGTGAATAAAATTGCGAGGACGCAATTCCCAAAAAGGGGGAAGGATGTAACATCTCAGGTAAATAATGAATAATAAATTTTCATATTTATTAATATTTACGAATTAAATATAAATTTTACTTTAAAGGGGTTTCTATGTTCGATAGCGTACCTGATACGCAACAAATAGTTTCATTGAAAACTTACATTGCACACTAGTAATAAAATAATATTATTTTAAATGGTAGTTAACACATAGCCATTCTATTTGCGAGAATGGATAGAAATAACTAAAATATGATTATATATGTTTGTTAAATGGTTTTACATTTATCAAATAAAATATAAAGGCTTAAAATACGGAAAGAATTCAAATTTAGGCATATATACCCTAATATTCACTAAAGGTTCACTTATCGCCTTTTGATGGAGAACCGTCATTAAATATAGTTTTGGTCACTCTTATACTTTCTATTGGACCAAATAATACTCTTCTTTATAATCGGGACATCAAAATTTACTTTGTGTAAATTTTTGGTATTTTTTCGATAATGTTCATTTTTTTAATGAATAGTGAAAAATGTTGTATTTTAATTCAAAACCTATTTTTAATCTAATTTATTTATATGATTATATTATCATTTGAATTTGTTTTAAAGTGAAATTAGAATATATTTTTACCATTTAATCCAGTAGTGGTCGTTGGAATTAATTTCACTTTGAAATCAGACTTAAACCATTGTCAATCTTTTGATACTTATTGTTTCATAAAAACATGCTATTTACTCTGACAGCGGGAATTAGTTATTAAATTAATTAATTCAACTTATATGTTTTGAATTCTGAAAAATAAACTTCATTTTTTGAATTTGGAATATCAAATATAACTTTAGTTGATGTTTTGGTATTTTTATGAAAAACTTCAATTTTTGATGAATAGTGAAACCACTATGTGGTACTTAAAAAACCGATTTTTTGTTTAAATGAAATTTTATCACCTCTGTATTTTGAATTTCAAAAATCCAACTTACATGGTTGTCATTAATAAGTAAAATATGGTTCAATGGGATTAAAATAATTTTTTGGTGAATAGTAAATTTTTAATTTTTTATCGCGATTAGAGGTAATTAGTGTAGTCTAAGTTAAAAATATTGTTTTAATAATATGTAATGACCTAGACACATGTCCTACCCTTATTTGATATGTCATGGCCGACCAATACAATCCATGGGTCATCTTGGGGACCCCATGGAGCCACTTTGGAAGGAAAATAACATTAATATCTTTTTATTTAATGTTAAAGTAAAAATGTCACAAACATGAGTTTTTTACAAAAACAAATTTTAAATGGGGTTATACAAGTCAGATTTTTGACTATAAATATTCATTAGAATTATAAAACGATTTCCTACATCAAGATTTTTTTATAATTTTTATACATTAAATAAATTATGTTATTTATGTCACCATGATGATGCATCGATTACCTCATTATTTAACGATTTAAATAAAATGAAAATATAATGTAAAATCTAAGACCTAGACTTGTCAAAAACATATTGGTTGGGTATATTTCGAACCCTTATCACCTTATACTCGAATTATATCAATGTGGGACATTTTAAATCCGAAACTAATTTTAAAATAAACTAACATTTCTTTACATTCCAAGAGTGCCCCTCCTCTTCTCTTATAAAAGGCCCCCAACTCTACCACCTTACCCACACCTCTCAAGCCATTGGGTCGTCAATGATCCACCAATTCTATCTCTCCACATCCCTCTCTTACTCCTAGAAGCCTCACTTTGGGGATAAGTCTTCCCGAGAATTCCATTGAGCTCAAATCAAAAAGAGTTATCCGATATAAAGGTAGTGTTTTCTCTTGTGTTATTTTGTTTTATTTTGCATCTCCAACCCCCTAAACTCTTTTTAATAATTTATTTGATAACAAATCTAGTATATTAAATATACTAGGATGTTGTTATAAGAATAATTCGATCTACACTTACACACACCTACATCTAATGGTTAAAGAACATACTGTTTCTGTGGATGGTGAATTTCTGCCTCACGAAACGATGATTGTTCAATATTCATCCAACACCTTCAAAGGTGGCCCTTAATATGTAAATATATTTATATATGATATATAATATGTTTATGTATTCTTTAAGATTATTTATTTTTCATTTATGGCACACTTGTATGGCTTCCATTATGGGTATACGTGATATCTTCATTTTAGGATGTGCGGACTACCGCTCCCTCAAAGTGATTTGATTCTTTAATGCCATATGTGGGACGTCTAAAGGATGGATTTAAAGTTATTATATATGATTTATGTTACATATAAATTATGAATATAATTTTGAAAATAAAATATATATACCTCTCATTTCGTTTTAATTCCATTAATATGACAAAGAAATGAAAGTACCGTTCATGCGTACGTACGGCTTACCGTCTCCATGAACGGTGAATTTCATTTCTTACCTATAAATGATTTTGTAATATTATAAATACTTGTATATTATGGATATATATGATATATATGATATCCAAATCATGAATATCATTCTGGATATAATGAACCTTTGACCACACGAACAACATGTAATTGTAAGAAGTTCACTTTTGACTCAAGTACACAATATCGACAAATGACCGTTATCAAATTAAATATCTAAATATTGTTCATAACATGGTAATAAGTGATATAAAATGAAAACTTAACTTGAAAAAGTTCTTAATCAAGTAGAAATTAACTCATGTTTATTATTCAGGATGTTAAATAACGATCGAGTCAAGTCGGACACGAGGTAAGGGACTTCGTCTCAATCTCCATTCATTGAGGCATATTTCGTTTTACACACAACATTAATTTATACTATGTATAAACCCCTTTGAATTTTACTTTTATACAAAAGTAATATTTTTCTACGAAGCGTTTTACAAAACAGAAAAAAGGAATGTTTCTTTTAACGTACGCGGTGACAATGACCTTTTCCACCGCCGTGAGTATTATTTGGTCTTTGGCTTCCTCAGCAAGCCTTGATGTTTTTTAAAATGAAATAAATACCATATACTATTTTATGTATTTTGGTATTGAAAATGGTTTTTATAATGTATTTTTTATGTCAATATATTTAAGTGTTATATTGTGATCAAAGTGTGGAAATGTTTTCTTTCCTATATATTTGTTGTATGTCTTATGATTTTATAATGGTACATGGACATTTGACGGGTGGTTACATGATAAACCATATGACGGGTGGTGCCGTGAATACCAGGACGGGTGGTTACGTTATAACCTCCAATGCATTGGGTTTGGAAGTCGGCCGTATGGCTATTCCATTAAGTGATATGTGTGGAAGTCGACCGTATGGTTATTCCATTTAAGTATGTTTATGTCCCAAGTTACCTTTATATGTTATGTGATCTTTATATGGGGTTTATGGTAATATTTTGGTTACAAAAGCGTATGTAATGATATTTTATTCAGTAAATAGTTTTTACTACTTCATAAAGGTGAAAAATATTACTTTGATAAAGTATACATGGTTAACTAGTTGTTTTGATAAACTAATAGTTTTCATTCTTTGGGTATCCCTTACTAAGATTTTTATGCTCACCCCAAGTTTTTTTGAAATGTTTTTCACAGGAATTAATGTGGAATAGGGTCAAGGATGGGATCAAGGGAATTTCATGCTATATTAAACATGGAACTAGACATGTTTCTTTTTAAGAGATTTTTATTCTATGGGAACTTAGTAGAAGTGTCTACTTTGTAATCTTTTGAGATGTAATTGTTATGTTATAATTCTCTAAAACTCTAAACCTGAAAAGATCCTCAATGTGAATTATTCATTTAATTTAATATTAAGTAAGGTTTAAGGCCAGTGCCTTATATTAATCCTTAACATGGTGTAACAAAAAGGGATCTATTTCAATTGTAGAATCCCCTATCATTTATTGGAACCACTAATCCAATTGTGGTAGTGTAATAGAACAATTATTTAGAGATGATATTGTTTACTTTGGGATATACAAAAAATGAGGATGTTTAGTGTGGTTTTAAACCCAATAATTGTAAAAGATGACTAATATTTGTATTTGTTTTAAACTCTATGATTATTGGAGATATATAAATGATGTAGTGGAATTATTTTCATGTGATATTTATGGGGAACTATTTTCCTCTCGAAGAAAGATATGACCAAGAATGAAAATTTATAAATTTTAGGAACATGGAAGAGTAAGTTGTTGATGTATATGTGGCTATATTTATTATGTTATAAATATGTGATATGTATTATTAATGAAAACCTAAATGTTATGTCATCACATATTTGATCCATTAAATAAAACTATTATAATGTAATTTTTATAAATCATTTTCATCATACGATTTAATTGTGAAAAGTTATATAAAGACTATGAAGTAGATATCCTATAATATTAATTCAAACAGATGAATGTGAATAACAGTTCTATTCATTACCATATATTTTGGAAAATGTGATTAAGTGAATGGTATAATTTCTATAATGAAATAAAGATAGTAATAAACCTGATGGTTATTGCTTATATGTAATGAGAGTTTTCTATAAGAGTGGATATAAAGTCCATCAAGATCATGAGATCAATATAAATAAAGAGGGCATAAATTTTCAACGATTAAATTGTAATTAGATGCATCACTATTTAAATTAATTCCATCAGAGTCATGGGAAACCACATTAAAAGAATAAAATATTGTAAGGGTGATCTTGTTCTATCCCAATAACATAATTCAAGGTCCAAAATTATGTAATAAAAGTTACTTTCACCCTAAAATCAAGGTAATATAATAAATTATTAGATTCTAGATTTTTTATAGCATTCATATCTCTTTTAGAATATATGAATTTTGACTCATCCTCTAATTAATTATATGGGGAGTTTTCAATTAAAACCCATAATTATATCCTATAGAAAAAAAGTTTATTATCATTTCACAATTAAAAGAATTGGTTATCTTTTGTTTGAAAAATGTTTTTTATACTAATGGTTAACTATGATGTAATTATGGTTATTGATTTTAGATCAATATAAAAAAGATGCCTTTATTTTTGAGATAATGATATTGAAATCACTATGTTCATAATGGAATCTCTTATTTTTCATGTAGATAATTCATTTCATGATTCATGTTTGAAATAAACCTGTAGTAGTTATTCATAATCAAATTTTGTTATTTGATAAATCAATTAATGTTAAAGTAAACCATGGAATGAAGGATCTATCTATTTTGAGTGATTATATTGTTGTATTACAATAGTAATTTTCTGTATATCCACATAATCATGAAGTTGAATTCTATTTTGATCATACCCTGGATATAAAATCCTTATCAATGCCTCCATATAAAATGATTTTGGTGGAATTGGGGGAATTAATGAAAAAATAGTTGTTTAATAATGGATTCAAATTCCATAGTTTATACAACATTGGTAAAACCTTTAATATTTTAGATACTTTTTATAGGTCGTTGAGTTTATACAATAATGATAGGGAATCATTTTCTATTATTATAAAGAAAAAAATACATTACCTCCCATTGATGATCAATTTGATTAGTTATAAGGGTATCAATACATATCAAATAATAATATTCATTCAGGTTATCATGAATAAAAATTCAATAAGGAAAATAGATGAAATTAGTTTTTGTAAATAGGTTATGGGAATTACAAGTTCATAGTAATTCCCTTTGTGTTAAATAATGAACCCTAAATGTTTATGGATTTGATTAATAGTGTATTTTTATATTATAATCAAATTTTTTATTGATGATATATTGATATAAATAATGTTAAAAAATGATATGTTAAAAAAATTTATCATCTTTTAAAGACAAGAGAATAACGAGATATACATGAAATTAAATATGTGTGAATTTCAAATTTATAAAACCACTTTTCTCTATATAGTCCCAAAGGATGTAATATTAATTGAAATCAAAAAAATATTGTTAGTGAATATACCATAAAAAAAATTGTCACTAAAATACAAAAAAAATTTATCAGGATACAATAGGTTATTTTTTGAAAAATTCCCCTGATTAGCTAATCTGTTAACCAATATGACATGTAAAGGGGTCAAATTTACATGGTAAATAGAAAATGAAGATTGATTTGAGTAACTAATTTATGATTTATCAATTGACCATTATTGACAATATAATTATGTAGTAATGGATATGTTATATATATTGATTCATCAAATAAATGACTGGGGTGTATCGTTAAGAAAATGATAAGGTTTTTTCTCACATATCTAGACTATTTAAGGCCCATGGGAATAACTATCCAACTCCTGATCATGATATGAATGAAATAATATTTGAATAAAAATTTATGGATTTTATAGTTATTGTACAAGATATAATATAAATATTTACATCATAATATTTTGATGTATATATCCATATAGAAAGATCCACGAAAAAGATAAGTGAAATGGCTACAATAAATAAAGGACTATGATGATGTAATACGCTACCAACCATTCTTGTTAAACGGTTTGGTGGATGGGATTATTAGGGAGGATCATTGAATATTTTATATATTATGGATAGAAAATGATTCAATATTCATGGATTTAATATTTTTAGATATGGGAATTATTAATGAAGGGGAAGCATCCTTAATATTCGTTGTAATTTTTATACCATGTTAAAAATTATATATAATGAATTTTCATATGTTTTAAAATGGTGTAAAGAGAGTATTAAAGCTATTGGATATGGTATATTTATATATTTCACCTATGAATACTATTTGTTAATTCTTTAAAAGTCACTACATGTTCTATCGTTACTTAGGATAAGAAATGAATTGTTAGATGAATTTCATGGCTCAATTTTCACCATAAACCCGTGTAACATAAATATTTATAGGGATATATGGGATAATTTTACATTGGAAAATAGGAATCTGGAAATTTTCTACTAGGAATCATTATGATTTTATAATAATATGTATATTATTGGATCTAAATATTATGAATAAATCAACCCATCCCTACAAAACGTGGACGTGAGACAATATCAGAATTTACATTACTACTAGACTATGTAAAATTTTTTATGATGAATGATTTTATATTTTACATTTAGAATAGACTAACTCTTTCCTCACACTTCCTCATAATAAGGGAGGATATTACTCTCAATCATCTTTCATTAATGAATATGAATAACGTTGTAATGGTTCATGTCGCACTATAATGAATTGTATCTTATCATGACACTAGTTTTAAATATAAATTTTCATGGAATACATGAAATTTTTTGAACAAAGAGATATATGTGAGCACATCCTACCATCCATAAATAGATTTAAAATATGAGAGAATTATCCAAATATTAGAGGTTATTTTGAGTTCATGCTCACTTAACATCATATAAATATGTTAGTTGTACTTAATCCTGGTGTAGTTATCATAAAACATTACAACCATTCGATTATAAAAATTACATAATAAAATGTACTATGTGGGAGAATATTTTATACTCCAATCTGTTGGGATAGAGTTAGGGAAATGAGTCAAGTATGTCTAGAACTCATTGATATGAAAATTGAGAAGGTTCAATCAACCATGAGTCATATCAACATAGCTCATAGAAGAATGATTATAATGTTATAATCAGAGGAATGAACTGGTATTTCTTATTGGGGATCATATTTTCTAAATTTTATCTCCATGGGAAGTAGTTATTTGGTTTGGAAATAAGGGAAATCTATATCCTAGGTAAATTGTGTTATTTTTAATTTTTCAGGGAATTGGAGTTGTGGAAAACTATTTGTATATGCAACCATGAATTTCTATTATGAATATAATTTTATATGATTAATTATTGAGGATGTATATACTAGAACAACCACACTACTCACCATGATGGACATAGAGTTTGAACCAATATACTTTTATAATGATGATCACATCAAGATTTATGATACAAGATAGAATGTATTTCAAAATCATAAAACTTAGATAGTGAATGAACTCTAAAATAATCACATGTAATAATAAGAAACATGAAAAACAAAAGAAAAAATGATAAAAAAACTACCCATATTTATTTATTAACTATGTTAAATCATCAATTTGGGGGCTGAAATATTTTAAGGGGGTGAGAATGAAATACATGAGATTCAAATATACTAGGTAAATACTATCTCATTAAAACTACAAAAAACATATTCTATTACATCATATTTGTAGTGTTGTTTAAATAGATTTTAAAACACGTTATATTTAAATTTCATATTTATAAATATTATATTTAAATTTTCATAAAATATACATCCATTTTTTATTTTGAATGTCGAAATTAAATTATGTTTACATTTTGGGACTTTTATAGAAATGTTTATCTTCAAAGGATGGATCATTTTTCTTTGTTTCTAATTTTATCTGAATAAATTAAATTTATATATTTTCTATAATATGACATTTAAAATATAGAGAAATATATTAACACTCATTTTATTATTAATAAATTGTTTATATGAATAAAGGAACTAACTATATAAATAATCAATTTTCTAAAAACAGTATTCTCTATATAATTTTTAATTTAAAAGAGATTATTAAAATAATTACAAATGTAGTTATGTAAAATTAGTCCAAATTAAAAATTATCAGGTAAAATTTTGGTAAGATGGGTCATTATATAATTTTAGAAAATAATATTTGTCATCGTAAATATTTAATCAAGGTTATTATTTTAAAATTGGGAAAATTAAAGTGGATAGAAATATTGAGGATTAAAATGAATCAAATACCTTATGAAAGTAATTTTAGAATGAAAATTTAATACCATACGTATAACCATCATTTATTTTCCTGAATAACCAAACTATTATGTTATTCCATCATTACCCTTCACCGAACTTATATTTCCAATGAAATTTAAATCATTTTCACCAATAAAATGGATTTCAAATACACCTATTTTATGATACTACTCTCCTATGAAATACAAATTAATAGATTAATATTTTCATTTAACAAGAATCAGATTCCACATTTGGATGACACTAGTAATAACATAGTTTCCAAATTCCTAAATTTCCAAGAGGTTCTTCATGATTTGAACCAATCCCTTACTGAGATGAAAACATTTTCATCAAAGTATAGAGTAAAGGTAAGGGTATACTTATATTCATTACCTTGATTTGAGTTATGAAATTTTTTTAATGTTCATCACTTTTATTATTTTAACAACAATTATTCTCAGTCATCATTACTGATATTTTCTTAAAATATTCATTGTTTTCTAATGAAAATTATTTTCCCTTTATGTTGTTATTTTTTTACTAAAATAAAAAAGAGAGTTCCTAATCCACATTTTGTTTTAAATTTCAATATCTTATCCATAATGTAAATTAAAATGTCATTTTATTATATTCTATTACTATAATTATATGGTATTATAATCAATTAGATATGTTAGAATTGTGATATTAGTTTTTCCCACTGATTTATGAACAATTATAAGCAATTAAAATGATGAAATATTAGTGAAAAAAAAGAATATTTCCAAAATGAGGAACAAATAATAACATTATGGAAAATATAATAGTATTGGATTTCTATTAATGAATCCCAATATAGATACAAATAGGTGTACGAAATCATTGTCTTAGATGTGCCTATGAGTCATAACTATGAAATTTGTGGCTTCTGTAATAAATTTAACATCATTCAGAATAAAATAAATGGTCCTAACAACTCATCTATTTTCAATATTATATGGTATATTTTTTCATATTTCAAATGATTCTTTAAAAGTTTAATTGATGGATTTGAATGTATTAATTTTCAAATTATGTTCTCTATCACACTTCATCCCTCTCTTTAAATTATAATTCACATTCATATCATGGAATCACTCTATATCATTTCAATTATTGACATAACATTATATCAATTACTTTATATGGTTTAAAAACCATAAAAATTTATGAGTTCACACCTTGAATTTTATTCTCTTTAATGACTGGGGATGTGTTTAAAATTTTTATTCATGTTATTAAAAATGGCTATTAAAAAATTACTATTGATTTTTGAATAGTATATATTATTCATTTCATTCATATGAGGAATGAATTAGACATAATTATTGTCATGTGGGCATTGAATTATATATACCTTCGATTCACGAGTATGTATCCTTAGAAAAATTAGTTATGGTATTGGAGTATTCCATGCCTTTAATTTATTATTTATGAGATAAAGTCTTCTAATTTATGATTAAGAGGTAAAACACTATTCATTCTATCACTAAGAAATTAGTTATTATTGAATTGAATTTATTTTATTTTTTTAATATATTATATATTCATGATAATAAGTTTACAATGTAATTGATTATTTAGTATTTATTCCAAATTTATTAGAAATTTTTATTATTTAATTGAATTATATAAATGTTGACCTTTACTGAGTATCTAATTACACCCATTTATATTGATTATAATTTCCCTATGTGACCATGAATCTTATTATGTGGGATGTGTTGAATTTAAATGAAAAATAATAAAATTTTCATGTATTTAAATTATTTCTTGTAATTTTTAATTTAAATTCAATGCTTATTTATGTATCTAATATCTTAAATCTGTTAAACTTTTTTGATCTTGTTTATTTTGATCTATTTATTTTTAACTAATGTAATAAAATAAATATTTTCTCTATGGTATATGAGTTGGGGTGTTATAGATTTCATTAGGATGAATATTAGAGAAGGTTAACATGAATATATATTCTAATGAGGAAATGAAGATTCATTAAATACTCAATGATGTGTTTTTTATACTTCGAATGGTTTTAGAAATTATTTTGATCTGATTTGGAAACATTATGACATTTATTAAATTCATTTAAAGTATTTGGAAGTGTTTTATTGTTTTTAGTAATACTTGGAGAGTGTTTGTTTTTGAATTGATATTTCTATATATAATCCATGGAATTCCTAGGGTTTAAATGAAAATTTTGAAAATTAATTTCATATATTAATATTAATACAAAAAAGTTGAATAATTGGAATTTGTGTGTAACATTAATGAGTGATTTTTGTAAATGTGCTTGTTTAATTATATCAGTGAAGTGGAAAACATTTTAAAGAATTGTATTTTTAATATAAATCCCTTGTGAACTCATTTCAAAATTGTAAAAGTCTTGTAGGACACTAAAATATTTAAATTAACTCAGAGATGATGTGGAATAATATGAAATGACAACCAATATGAGAGATTTGTTTTATTGTAATGTAAATTTATATTTTCAATCATAATATGTAGTGTAAAAGTAACTTCCTCAATGTGTAAGAGTCATCAGTTACTCAAATATATGTAGTTGTAGAATATATATATTAAACTATCATATGTTCAATCAGTCAATGCTATCATCTTTATTAAAATAAATAAACATCACAATTATTAAAATTTATTTTTATTCATGATTAGTATTGAGAAAAAGATATTTATATTTTGGAGAAAGAAAAGAACATTGTAAAATATTGATGAATAAGAGATACTAGATGAATATATTTCTATATTCGGAGAATATACCATTCCAGGAATGGTATGCCATTCCATACGAAATAGATTAATAAGAATCATGTGTTATGTTCCATCCATAGTTCTACAGTTCATGCAACATTTATTATCAACATGTTTCCATATAGAAACCTAACGAAAAAATGGCCAAGGAATTTTTTGAAATAAAGATTCTTGATAATTATAATTATTGTCTAAAATTTAAGTAATTATATTATGTATTGTTCAATATGGAGTTTTAATTCTAATTATATGTTTTACATTCTTTTTTTAGTTTTAAATGTTTAAAATCATACTGTCATAAATCATGGAAATATACGTATTCTTTTATTTAAAATATATTCAAGGTATCCAGTATATAAAATATTAATGTATAAATAGATAGTGATAAGGAATTATGAACTATATATTAAATTATAAAATTGATGATCAAATGTATTGAAGAGATTAGTTGATTACATCTTGGAAGAGAATATCTAATGCAACAAAGGATTTGGGGGAGGGGAGACTTATGTTCAAATACATATCAAATGATACCCATTTATGAATAATGTTATGAAATAGGATTGAGGATGAGGAATGTTATATATAATAGTGTATTTAAATATATTTAAAGGATAATATAAATGTTCAAACTATACTATAAGATAGAAATAGTTTAAATCATGTTCATTAGGTAAGGGTATTGGAATATTATGATGTAGTGACATATTGAGATGAAGTCATATCTTTGTCAGTGTGTGGTGGAAGGATATTATTTACACTATTAGTATCCAGTGCAAATAAAGAATGTAGAAACTAAAAACTAGTGGGATTAAGTAAATAGAGCCAATCTAGTGACACTAATGGACTTTCATGAGATTGATTATTGTGTTCACTATAAAGAAACTATGAATGTCTATAATTTAATGGGAACCAAACAATGAATGGATTATTTACCCATATTGGGAGTGATCCAAGTTAATTTTTTTGTGGGATTTTTATTTCATTCATTTTTTTGATCACATGTATTGGTTAGAATTCAAGAATGATTGGATCAGGACTTTAACCAGTTTTAGAGATTGATTTTTAGGAATACGAAAATATAAAAAAATTATCCCTAATACATCCTCTCAATGATATAAAAATATTACGTCAAAGCATAAAGTTGTTTTTAGTAATTCTATAATAACCTTATATATAAGTATATCAAAAAATTAAATTAATTTTCATTGTTGAAAACAATTTCAATAAAATAATATTTTATATCATTAATTATTTAGCATCATCGTAAACAAATAAAACAAACATGTAACTCTACAACTGAATAAAAGGAATCTATATAATATCTATTAATATTTTATAGGATATGAAAATTAGATCATGGCGAATGGACCAAAACTAATATGCCTATGAAATCATAGAATAAATATAACAATTAAAAAACATTGATTAATTTAATCAATGAATTAATAAAAAATTTGTAAAGAAAAATTATAAATTAATATTATTAATAACATATTTAGGCTCTAAATATGTTTTAAAATAATCCCAAAATCCTTATATTGGGATATTGACAATTCCATACCAATTAGGAATCTCGAGTAAGAGTTTTTTAACGTAGTCTCCTTTAATTTATTTATAATTTTTCTTATTGATATTAATTAATCTATATTAGTGAAATTATACTAAACAATTATGTTATATATAAATTCAAACTATTTTTCATTATATATTTTTTTCAATATCATAATCCACATTTTGACTGATTCAAACTCCCTAAAACATGACAATGTAAGGATTTGGTATCTCAATTTTCATTCCATGATATATATTTCTTATTATGAACCAAATTTATATTACTCCATTTAAATACTACCACGTTATATTCATTTCATCAAAAATTAAATTATATTCACTATATTTAAAATTTCTATTTAATATAGTCACTTTCACTTACTTTTCATTCATTCATTTCATAAGCCAGAATTTTTTTTCATGAATCAATATCATTTTATTTTAGGCGTTCCACTGTTTGTATAACGTTTACCTATAGTAGGATGTCATATGCCCTTAATCAATTTCATATTGTATTAAATTTTTTATATAGATAAATTATATTTTTATATCAATATATTATTTTTTGAATAACTTCATACTTCTAAAAAATGTTTTATTAATAATGTATAATTACCATCCTCTAATTTTCGATTTTTATCCGATGTCCATTTTCATTATTTAAAAAAAATTCTTTTATAATTTTTACCATTTTATATTACTCTTTATATATGTGAAAGGTATGATTTTACTATTACCATTGACCATAAATGTAAAATCAACAATTTATTTTGGGTCATAAAATGAATCCTCTAATGGGTGTTGATTATATAGGACATTAGTAGTTGTAACTAAATCGTATGATGTTATCTTAGGAGGGAAATTGATATCAGTGACTCCAATTATTCTCAATCCTTTTGTATAAGAAAAAAAGTGAGTTTTATGGAATATATAATTATAGAAAGTTTTTTTGGATGAAGTATCATCTTTTTAGAACTCCAAAACTATAATTTTAATCCCAGTGAATAAAAAACAATCCTTAATTCAATATTTTATCAAAAACCATGAAAATTAGCATTAGAAATTCCAAAAAACACAACATTTATATATCTTTTCCAAAAAAAATTTGTCAATTAACCCGTTAAAAATAAAAATTTCCTATTATTTTATAAAAAAACACATTAATGACCATTTTTATTTTTTTAAATAACATGTTGACTATGGTCAAACCACATAACAAACACCCTAATCACCAATATATCATCAGAGAAAAATAAAACAATAACGAGGAATCAGTTCCATAAAACTGATTCCAAATTTGGGGGATAAATATAATTTTTATGTAATGGGATCCACTAAATCATCCTTGTATGGATATAAGAATATTAGGGAGCCCTATGGGATCAAAAAATAATGATATTTGACCAATAGTCCTTACATCACACTCTATACGTCCTCCCTATGTAAAATAAGAACATCCCTCCCCGCACAGTTTAGATTCATTAAGTATAAAACATAAATACCTAGGAGGGTGTAACAATCCATGATAAATAAGTATCCTATACTCACTGATCTATAATTATATGGATCCTTAATATCTAAAAACATAACTAGGCTTCCCATTATTCAATCAAGAAGTGGTGAGTAAGAAAAAGGATCATAAGGTGATCAAATAAGTCATCATTTATTGAAAAATCCATGAATATCTTCTCACATATAACACCATCATATAATATTGCCCATTTTCACCACCATTCATATGAATGATAAATAAATATCCCCCATAATTTAATACTAAAAATTAAAATAACCTAATCATAGGGGAAAAAAAATGATGAAAATTATAATATCAAATTCATTATTTTTAATAAATCCCAAAAGACACATGAAATATCACTTGGAATGAAAATATATTTCATCACCATATAAATACCTATTTGGAAAAAATAATTTTCAAACTATTTGAAAACAACACATTCACATGAAAATTCCATAAACATCATAAAATTAAAATTAATACTAATATGGTTTAAAATATTTCAATCATGGGTAGAAGAACCATTTTTTTAAACAAATACCCTTTAAAAAAAGTACGTCATTTTTTAATATCAACCAGAGTCAAAAAGCACTTTAAAAACATAATTTATTTTGAAAGATCCACAAAATAAATTTTATGGACACTTGGAATGAAATAATTCTATTCCAATTATATAATCTAATTAACTACAATTTTAAATCTTATCATGGGTAAAATATAAATTAATACATTAAAATGAAAATATTTTAAATCATATATGAATATAATAACATGTAATAAAAAATAACATCAAAAAAATTATAACATTCAATGAGAAACCAATCACACTATGTCTCTATCATTGGAGAATTCACAAGTAAGTAGGGAAATCAATTTGAAAGGGTGAAAAGAGGATTGAATGTGATAAGAGGGAAGGGAATACAATAAAACCCACTTAAACTACATAGAGAGTAGGCATATTATAAAATAATAATTGAGGTATAGATCACCATATTAATCAATATGGTCATAAAAATTATAATATTATTGAGGAAGGAATAAAATGAATTTAATAATGCTATTAAAAAAATAAGAATTTAAAATTTTAACAATACTAGGTAGATCGCATGGTTAAGCCAAATGGTATGGTAAACAATGCACCAAACAAGAATTTAGAACTATAAAAGTTCAATAAACCTCCATGATTATTCCACATTGTTAATCATACTAAGTTATAATGATGAAAGTACCAATAATTAAAAACTACAACATATGAACATGATCTCATTAACAGTTTACCCTAATTGTGGACAAGTGACGTGCTATCACCAGAAGCCAAAAATGACCCATGGGGTTTTTCTTTAGACACCCATTGGTTTATTCCAAACTATATTCCATATATATATATAATCTCTAAGAGAAAAAATTTAAACGGAAACACATTTAAGAAATACTTCTTGCATGATTTACCCTTAATCATTCACATTAAATATTGCTTGGAGTATAATTTCCCATAAAACTCAAATAATGATTTTGGAACATCGAAAAATTAATATTAACCCCAAATAATATAAAATATAAGAAAAAAATTACATTTGGGGGTAATAGGTCCTCTGAATGATGTAATTAGTAGAAACAATTCCCTTTTTAGGAATGAATAAAGGATAAAAGTAATCTAAACACTGTAGGTGGGAAGAATAAAACATCTCCACTCCAAAGAGACCTTGTTTTATGATATTTCAACACTATGATTTGTAAAAACCCACTCAAGATTCCATTTATCCATATTCAAAATTATTTAATGCTAAATGATAATCTAGAATACTTCCCCTAACACCAAATATTTTGTTAGAGTTTTTAAAAATTCATTCTTTTCAAGGGAATACTCGATAGGATGGCTGACTCTCGGCATATAATGTTTGTAAAACCATTCGTATAGGTTTATTGTGACTTTTATACCTCCCCCCCCAAAATAATAATGATGGTGGAATAATATAAAATATATGAGTGTGAAAAACTATAATTTCTGAATGACCAGAAAATTGATTGATTTGGGACACATTATACATATGGATCAACTAAAAAATCATGTTGTGAACAAAATTCCACTTATGATGTTATGATTTAAATATTGATCAATTAAATATTCTAAGAGTCAATGAAACTAGTGTTTATTGACCAATGCAAAAGATAACTAACTCTTACAAGTTCATAATATTGCTCATACCCACTAGGAATTATTACCTCATCATTGGTAGGATAAGAACCATCCCACTTGATGAGATAATGGGAACCACCCCAACAAATAAGATTATCATTACATGAATAGTTATAATATGGATCATTCAACATTATCAACTTGGAATACCCCTTTTTTAGGAGTGAGACACATATGAAATTCATATCCCTAATAATAATTAGGGTATAGTACATGTAGTATTATGAGTATATGGAATGTTGTGAAAATTGAAGTATTGATACTAATAAATCAGTATACTAACTTATTATTATTGATGATATTATTTTATGGAGTCATTATTACTATAATAATTATATTAAATTTCATATTCAAAAAATATATTTTCATAACGAAATGGGTTGTCAAGAATTATGAGGTTTTACTAAGATTATAAATTTATAGATTTTAGGAATTAAATTTCATTAAAATGAATAATTTTTTATTACCATCATATAAAAATTATATTATAGTGAGATTTCTTTTATTTTTCATAAAATATTTATTTTTGATTGATTACAGATCAATGAATATTTTTTAAAAAATATCATTCATGAAATTTAAATCATGAATTTTAAATGACCAATTATATTTTTTATTCATTTTTAATTTAACGTAACAATTTTGTAATTAATCATAATCATATTAATTCTATTTGAATCAACTTTATATTTGATTTTAGTATAAATTCATTTTAAAACTGAATGATTTTTTTTCTGAAATTAATTTTATAGGATGATTTTTAAATTTACATTGAACATATTGTCTTCCATATATATAATTGAAACCTTAAAAATGTATTAAATATTTTTAATTAGTATGTTAAAAATTATTAATGAGTTCTATTTCATGTTTTTTCATCGTGAACTGTATCCTAAGTAAAAATGTGGCCACCATAAAAAAAGGATTAAATTGATTAATTGAGTAAAAAGATAATATTTAAGGTAAAAAAACATCTTAAATCATATCATATGACATAATTTCAATATTTATGACATTATTTCAAAACATTAAAAAATTTATTTACAATATTCCGTGATTAAGACTTTATCTTTTTCTAAACATTGAATAATTACAAGTGTTCTCAAACCCTAACTTATAAAAGAGAACCCCTCAACTCTATTATTCATATATAATGAGACTTTTATCCCAATCAAAACCTGCCAAAATCCCATCTTAACAATGCTCAACACTTCATTTATGTTCTATTATCACAATATAACCAAACCTAAAATGATTAATGTGCAAAAAAATTGATTTTTTCAAAGAAGTGGTATAACTCATAATCGTGTTTTTTCATGTTTATTTATTATTATAATACATTTAAATATTGATTAATCATGATTATATTACAAAATAATTATTCAAATTTTATTTAAATGTTTTTATTTTGATTAAACATCCCATTTTCAGTTTCTTTTCCATTTTATGGGAAATAAAAACATCACTCGTGCGTTTGAGTTTAAAACCACCACCACACAGTGATGTGCTTCATTTTTCATCAATGGATGATATATATGTTATAAATAATTGATAAAATTACTATATAAGATTTATAAAATAATTCAGATTCTATAAAATTAAATATTTTATTCCCTTTTAACATTCCATCTATTATGTAATGATAACATCACTAATGTGTGTGTTTAGACTGCCACCTCTATAAAGTGGTGTGATTTTTCTTGATACATATTCATATGGATGGTCATATATGTGAAATTAATAAATAAATGTAAAATATATAACATAAATATAATTCTATATTAGTGATTTTTTTTCAACACTATAAAAATGAAAAAGTTATTCATGAAAACAAAAAACTACCATTTCCCGGAAATGATGTGATTAAATTTTCATATCCAACATACATGGATGGATATAATGGTTTATATAATGAATGAAAATTATAATTAAAACTTATTTAATATTTTTCAGATTTTGTAATCAGGACCCCTTTGACAACTTCCAATACACCAATGATATTTTGAAGTTATAAATGAAATGACCACAAAATCTAAAATGCGAAAATGAAAATTTCAGTAACCAAATTAATAATGGAATGAAATTAGATAAAAAGGAAATTAATAATTAAATTATAATGAAAGAGGTTATTAAGAAATTTTTAAATTAATACAATTTTATTATTCATTATTTACAGAATGTGTGAAGCTATACAACGCTTAAGGTAATGAATTTTATTTAAGTCATCATATTAATCTATTCCTCTAATATATTTTTCCTCCTCATTATTGTTTTCCAAAATTATAAAATAATATTCATACATATATAAAAAATATTTTGAAAAATATTTTTAAAATAGTTGTTAAAATCATTGAATGTTTTTAAAAAGGTAATATTTTTAACATTTTCTAGAGAGGTAATTATTAAATATTTTACCAATGTTCAAAATAATATATATATATATATATATATATATATATATATGGATTCACTGCCGTTTCCCAACATCATTTACATTATTATTTATCATTCATCCTCCAGAATGTTACCTATTTTTTTAAAAAAAAATTATTCCATTATATTTGTGATTATTTTACATAAAATGATTTTAACCAAAAGAAAGTGATATCACTCTATATATTTATTCAAAAAATAGAAATTATTTTTTATTATGTATTTAAATTATATTTGCATGTATTTTAAGATAAGAATTGAATGATCGAGAAAAATATTAATAACATGATATTTGAGCATTATATATAATGAAATGTGATACCACTATAGCTCATGATGATGGGTGTGCCCGATTTGGCAGTCCAAGTCATTCGGTTACAAATTTCCTTTTACAAGGAAATTATTTTTAATAATTTGGCTTTTATTTTTTTTGTCCCACCAATGTGTTATTTTAGGGGTAATGGTGATATTTTTGTATTTTAGTAATAAATTGAGAATATTTTAAAAAAACTCCTAATTGTTTATTTTTAATTATTTTTATATATATTCATATATTATCCCTTAGTTATTTTAAAATTTTAAAATTACTTATATTACTTTTTTATAGGATACAATGTTCATTGGGATACATTTCATTCAACTGGACTATGAAACTAATCCAAAATATTATATACCAAATTGAGCATTGATTTCAATCCTTATAATTCATAGATAGGTTGGATGAATTATTAATATGTATCAATATTCCAGACATACAATCAATACATGTGAAATTAGAAATGGAAAATAAAAATTGTCTTCATACTAGAACAATATTCCTTACAAATTAATATTTATATTTCATTATACATTTCAAAATGAGCTAAAGTTTTAAGGTTAAATTATTAATATTGACGGGAAGAAGATTATAGAAGGTATCTTTTACTAATTATACTATTTAATATGTCTTCCTGGTGTAATAATTGAGAAAAAAATTTTGGAAAAAACCATGCCACCTGCATGTCTATAAAATCATACTCAATCACCATTATAAAGAGTTTTCCTTTTGTGGTAGGTATTTCTAGTAAAAAATATGGGGTTAATTTCTTATTATTATTATATATATAATTTAAAATATATATTACCTTCATGTTATTCATCATCTATTACTTTTTTAATATCTTTTATTTTTTATATTGTGCTTCTTCTCAACTACCTGAAGATAGAGAACTAACCCTCAATATTGTTCAAATGGGGATGTGGTGATGGATGTGTTTTTTTGGTCCCTTATGAGTGCACTTAAAATTATTTTTGGATTTAAATATATGATAAACTGATTATGAACTGTGATTTTGGCCACCCCTTCCAATTATTCACTCTTCATTTTCATCTATACTCATATCCTTTATCTTTAAAATGTTTCATACGATGGAGTACCATTGTCATGGTATTGTGTAGAAAATTTCTATCCTTGAAAAATCTCAATAAATAATTACCCTACATGATAATATATCACTGTGTTGTCAAAAAATAATTAACTGTTGTAGAAGAATGATTTTGGTCAATATATTGAGTTGATCGATGAGACATTTTTGAATAAAAATGTTTAACACTTTTTGTAATCTTATGAATAATAGTTTCTCCTTAACAAATTTATTTTGGTATTTTTTCCATTTCTTCCATATATATATATATATATATTATTTTCAATTTAAAAAAAAATAATATGTTCTGTAATACAATTAATATTATATTTTTATTATAAATAGTGATAAAAGGAGAATGGTGTTTCATATAAACAACTCTAAGATTGAAAATATTGAGCACACTATGTTGTACTATATGTTAATTAGAATTTATAAATTAGGTATTAAAAAAATTAATCAAATCCATTTTTTCATTATATTCAAGGAACAAAAACACTTTCACACACCATTTTTTTTGTAAAAAAACAAAATAAATTCCTAAATTCTAAAAGTTAAAAACAATCTATGTTTCCATGATTTTCCCACACTATATTTATTTTGAATGTTCTAACAGATCTTATTTTCCAAAAAATGAAAAAAAAGAATAACGTAAATGAAAAACAAATTGGGAGAATTCCATTAAGACATCCAAAACCTAAAGATGAAAATCGATTTGATTGCTGAATATGTTTGTGCATCCTAGAAGAATCCATTTCAGAAGGAACTATAACCAATGGATGAAAAAAATTTCTCACTACTTTTTTAAATTAGATAACATGAGGTGGAATTGATAGAATTCATAATTGATCAGTTTTTTTCCTAAATAATTATTATTAGAGGTTTCTGAAGAAAATATTCAAAGTTATTCTATTATTGGAGATCCATTATATTTTAATGAATATTATTTATAAATTAATAAACTTCAAAATTTAAGTGATTATCCCATATTTTAAAATGAAAATTCATATCTTCTATATATTTAACTTTTCATGGTGGAAGAAACCACCTATGTTGTGTAATTCTTTTTAAAATATAGACGATATTGACTACAGAACTCTATGTGGTCATATGAATGGAATGAAAAATAAATTCCAGCCCAATTGAGGGAGAAAATAATTCCACAAACACATTTAACTATTATTTTAAAAAAATTATAATTGAGTATCTCCTCGCATTTTTTTAGTTTTTTAGTTTCTAACAAATTATGTGAACCTTGGGATGAACAAGATGATGATGACCCACCAGATGAAAAACACATGATGCTCCATGAACCTATGAAACATTTAATTTGTTGAGTAAATGAGGATGCCCCTATGGTATTTCCAAAATAAATTAATTTCAAAGAATAATTAATTGAAAAGTTGTATTCATTTATTTATTCATCATTTCTTAGTCATGTTTGAGTAGAATTTTTTAATAAATCATCTTGAGCTTCCATCTGACCTCTTTTTCGATCAGGTCTTGGGCATCGCTCAAAGGGAGTTCCCAATGCCCACTAATTGTAATCTTGTTCATGGTAAACATGGGAATATTTACGTGAGTGATTTCAACAAAAATAGGGAGAAACGATAGTGGAATAAATTACTTATATTGTTGAAATTAATAAATTTTAATAATATAAGAAAATACAATGAGAAATGAACACATACAATATAAAATAAATCTACATTAACCACTATGTGGGATCACTATTTACCACCACTGAAATCAACCCAAGTCTATGAAGAACAATCATGAACAAAATGTGGTCATAAAACATGAAATGAAATAGTTATCAGATAAATATCCGATTATGTCCCCAAAACTGTCCAAAACATTAAATAATATTTTTTAACGTAAATTATTAATTATATATTTAAAATAAATAATGAATTTGGGATTTAAATATATACTATTTATTGAAAATAATACAAATTTTTACTTCAAAACACTTCTCATTGTATTCCATAACAAATCACATACATGTTTAAAAAAATGCCATCATCCTATACCATTTCCCAAATCAAAACTAATGTATCTAATTTCTAAAAACCTATACATATGATTTATTTAAATTAATCATCCCAATTTAAAAATATTCATCAAGGGGATGCCAACAGTTAATCCAAAAAAACTATTTTGATGTCAGCTTTAATTCCCCCACACAAGATCCATTAAATTAAAAACTAATTTCTAAACATCATTTAAATGTAACTCTTCCAATGAAAGAGACATAAATAACAAGAATAATTCAATCACAATAATTATATTAACAAGTATCACACTAAAATAACAATGAATAATAGATATTAATAGTTCCGAAATATTGAAATTGAGGGATATGAAACCAGAATAACAATATCATAATCCATTTAATCACAAAACATGAAATATATTTCATCATGGGATCTACCCTAGAATACATAATGTGAGGAAATTCTAGACTCTCTCAAAAGGACCTCTTTTTCGACATGTATTTAATTCTAACAACATCAATCAATTTATCATGTCTTAGCTCCATCATATGGAACACCCAATATATCCCTATTTTACACTAGATGGGAAACTATTATTGCGTGTCTCCCTAGTTTACAATAGATCTACTCTAAATCCTAGTATATAAGTTCCCACAAATTATACAAATTAAGTAATGTTTATTATAAATAATCCATGTCTAACATACTAGAAACAACCATAACTAAATTCTCTCTAACACCAAATGAATATTATCCCATAAATACAAAACATTGACACACATAATAAATAATAACATTACATATAAGGGTATAAACAATAATCACATAATTATGACAACCCACACATTGCATATAAAATAATGAGGAAACGAAATAGTTTCTTTTAAAAAAAATTTTAAAAAATTCAACAACAGTCTTTTCCTTTAACTCAAAAAATTGCGTGGAATACCAAAACCCATTCACTCTTTATTAAAAATCAATCAAAATATTTTAATATGTCAAATGAAACAACCAAATTCATTATAAAATCCATGTCTATCCTCCCATAATGGGTTTTCTATTTGAAAATTAATATATATACAAATCCTCTCCCATTTAGATTAAAATATTTAAAGAATCCACCTCATTATTTTTACAAGTGGACGATCACACACTGGTTTCAAATAATCATTTGAAATAAAAATAATAACCCATTTTATAAATATTTTCATGGTCAAAACATGACTTTAGAATCCATTTCCCTTTAATGAAGTGCATTCACTGACTAGAAACTAAAACTGGGTCAATGACCTTTGTCCCACAATAATCCCCTTTCAAATAGACCAAAATTCATTTCATATATGAAAAAAATATTATAAAATTCTATTTCCAAACATGATACAAGGATTTTAAATGAATAACCAAATATTCCAAGATCAAAACACACTAATATTATTTAAAATCACTATAATATATCACATATATTCATTAATTCATAAAAAAGGAATTTAAAAAATGAATGTATATTTATAATTCCATAACAAAAATAATTGCACAATAACACATTCCATAATGATAGTAGAATTTTTATGAAGAACCTCCTTACATATAACCATTGATGATTACCACATTTCCTTACACTCATATAAACAATTATATAAACACAACCCTTAATCCAATACACACCCCCTATTAAATATTATTTAAAAGGATAGTTTATATATTTATTAACTCAACTATTTATATGTTTGAATGTATTCAACATTCTACATGATACCCTATTCAACCAATAAGAAACTAAAAATTTAAAAATAAAAAAATTAAAATTGAGACAATAAAAAATAATGAAGAAAACCTACATTAAATTATGATGGGTGAACAACAATTTAATTAAAATGCATATATTTCAATGATGGATACATAAACATGCATAATGATGAAACAAGAGTCCAATTGATTACACAAAAAACTGAATAAATACAAACTATATGTTCAGAAAATATCATATAGTATAGATATGAAAATAAGTAAGATGTGACATGATAAAAATTCAATTAATGACTTTGATAAGGAATATGAGGCCTCACCTCAAGGGACTGACCAAGAATATCCATGAAACTAGGGAAAATAGATTAGAGGGGTTCTCGGGATAGCAGGTTGGAACACTCACAATGGGAATGGTTATGGGAATTTAACAAGACAACGGAGTCAGGGACAGGTGAAACAAAACACTTTAACTGTTAAATGGGAAATAAAACGATGAAAAAACTGATTTAAAAAAAACATTTGGAAGTTACACTTTTTGGAAACAAGGTCTTTTAGAATGTGAAGCAACTATGAATTTTCCACTACCAATTCCTATTACCACATCACATGGTTACTCCTACGAGGTTGTATGGTTTGGTAAAACCATGTGCTCACTTTATACACACACTAAGCTCTACATGATCTCTTCGGGTTCCATTTATGTTTAGAAATTTTATTAAGAATTCATGAAAATTGATATGTTAGAATGATTAACCCAGCCACAAAAATCCCAAAAAAAATTCTATTTAATATAGCAGACCATATACCCACTTCAACGCCTTCATAGGAATTTCCCTATTATGATAAACCAAAATGTCTAAACATGAATTTACCAAAAAGGCCTCCAAAACAATTATGTTTTGTCTTCCTTGAACCAAAAATCCATTCAATTACTGTAATGTTAAATATGACCAAAATTAAAAAATTATCACACTTTGGGCATAATAAATTTTTATATGAATTTTATTTTTCAGGAATTTATAATACATCTATAATTAATAAGGTTATGTATAATGTTAAATAAGTCATCATAGTTTTTGTTGAGAAAGATGGTGACATGTTTTTTCTCTTATTCCTAACATGAAATCTATATTTCTTTTTTCTTTGGTTTCAAAATTAATTATATTATCAATGTTTTCATTCAAAACCAATTTGAAGGTATGTTCATTAGAAGAAAAATGATATGGTGTCTTATGAGCAAGAAACCTATCCCACTTTTGTATTGGGGATGACTAATTTCTACTACTTAACAAGGGGAAGGAAAAAACTAGATCCTTCTTATGGGTGTAAAAAGTATTTAAAATTTTTCTTTAACTTGATTTTAATTTTCATTAATATCCATGTAATTTTTTCATCATTTTTATTCTAATGTACCACTATTTTGGTGATTAATTCAACACAATCACTAAGAAATAATATTAGGTTTTGTCTGTCATTCTCTTTTATTTATTCCCATATAACTTCTATTTTTTTTATATTAAATTAATGGTATATAAATACTAAGTGTGTGGTGTTTTCAAATGTATTTTTTGGATTTTTGGTTTCCTTTTTAATTTTCATTTATTTCAAATCATTCTGTATTTTTCATTTCTTTTTTTCCTGTTGTTTTGATAGGAATCAAATGTATTATTAAATAAAAACCATCATTGAATTTTTCATCACATATCTTGACATAAATATTTTATTTTTAAAATTATTTATTTATGGATTTGTTTTGATAATTTCCAATCATTTAATTTACAGAAATTAAATTGATCAGAAAAATAATGTAAACTTCTACTCTCCAAATTGAATATCATTTCACATCCAATAATACATTAAACCTATTTGACACATTATTTAAAATTATTTATCTTATTGATATTCTTAAATCATGTCGTGTAATAAAAAAAATATTTTTCTCTTTTCAACCATATTAGATTTCATTAAATGTGTACTGTATAATTGATAAACACTTTTGAAATCCCATTTTCAAATTTAAAATCTATTTTGGTTTACCATTTATTATGACCATTATTAATCCCCTAATATATAATTAATACATTTTTATGAATATAAATAATAATAAAATTATCCATTTAAGACATATTATTGAAGATAATGTCATTATCAATATTAAACTCATGTACGGGGGAAAATAGTGTTTTTGTACTAATTTAATGAATTTTTTTGTGCCGTATTGAAAGTGGTTTAATATTTATATCTAGTTGTCTACAGGAAACATTATTATCGATAGATTTTTAGGTATATAAAATATTATAAAAATTATGAGATGGTATTTAAAATCATAATTTTATGATCATGTTCTTCTATTACCCAACCAAAAATTAATCTGAAACTCCTAATTAAAAAAGAATTCAAATATACTAAAATGAGGGATGCGTGAATAATTATTTTTAATGTTTATGTGAACAAATGTGGATTTATCATGTAAGGTAAAACATAGGTATTTTTAGTTTATTCTTTTTCATTCTGATTGATGAACACACCTTTCTTGGAAAAAAACTAATTTTAGGCATTCACATCACTTTAGTGAAAAATCCATATAATATTTCCACTAATGTATTAACATTTTAAATCTAAAAACTCATATCATCACAATAACCCATATAAAATCCCATATGATTGACATGATTATGATTCTATGATGCTTAAATACAAAGAGGATTTAATTACAATAGATATTACACATGTACTTGAGAAAGTGAAAATCACGCCCGAAAACATCCTTTCATGAAGAGAGAAATAATTTTTCGTGTAAGTCTTTTTGATATATAGATGGGAATTAACATTATATTGAATCAAATTTTATTATTATTTTTAGGAGTTATGGAAATTTAAATCCATGAATAATTTATGATATTTTCTATAGATATAATAATTCAATGGTGTGTTCATTTTTAGTGTGGGAATATTGTTTTGAAATCAATATTCGATTATCACCCACGAGTGTAATATTTAACAATGGGTGAATAAAAAAAGTAATTATTTTCGTTAATTTCAATATAAATTTTCATGTTTCAATGCCAAAAATGTGTTATTTTATGTGAAATTTTCAAAAAAATTTATAATAATATTGTATTTATTAAAAAAATGGAATAATTTTTTATTTCTAATTCATTTTATATATATTCATATTTCACCCCTTACATTTCATACATTAAAATATATTTTGAAATCCCTTTTTTGGGTTTTTATATTCATTGTGTTATATTTCCTTCCTCTGAAAGATGATCTTAATCAAACAGTATGATGCCTAAAAGTATGTTGAAAGTGAAGATATTGGATTTTTTCCAGATTAAAAGAGTTTCAGAGATGGGGAAAAAATCATAATTGGCTGTAAATGTAGGTAATCTAGAGATGTTGAATATGAACAGTCTTTATGATATAAATAATTTCATTAGTAATTTTTCTATTTCTTTTACATTTTATGTCCAAATAATATGAATTTTTTTGTAAATGAACATAAAATAGGGGGACAACTTTTCAAAATAAAATATTAAACAATTCTACCAACTTATAGAACTTTTGTGAACAAATATTAAATGGTATAGGTTTTTGGGAAAATTATCCACCCTTATGCATAAATTTTTTTAATCACCATCCATTTTAAATATTGTTCCATCTTAATTATAAATTTTTTTATATTAGTGGTGTTTCATTTTAAATTTTAAATCATGTAACTTTAAAATATATATTATTTAACACTTATTTTTCTAGTATTTTTGTGTTTATTATATGTTTCTCCCACTATATTACTACCAAACTCTATGAAAACTGATAATTAAACCACATTCCCATTATAGGGGGGAAGTAGTGATGTTTGAGTATTTAGGGTTGAACTTGTTCTTTTAGTATTATTATATGATTTAATTTGTGGTTAAATTGATTAGGGTGTGTTTTTTCTCCCTCTTTACCTACCACTTTCTTCGTCTTCTTATTTATCTATGTTCATATTCTTTAAGGATGTTCTATTTAATATGATAATATAGTATTGTTATTGTTATGTGTGGATAAGATCCAAATAAGAGTTTGATAATTTAATACCCTACATGTATATATATTAGTGTTGTATAGTAATATTTTTAACATCATTGTGTCATGTGATAAATGTACATCACTACAACGAGTATAACGAAGAGGCATTTACTTAATTAACAATTATTTCTTCATTTCAATCCCCTAATATTAGTTGTTTCTTTACAAATTTCTTTTTTTTGTAATTTATTTTTTTTAAATTTATATATATTTAAATCATTTTCATCCCCACATCACACACACAATATTAGTGTCACACATGAATGTATATTTCAGTTATGAATAGTGATAATAATATAATTTTATGTTTATGTTCCCTCCTAGAGATCGAACCTAGGCCATGAACTATGATTTATTCATAGGTAATACAAATGTATTGGTTAGGGATTCACAGAAAACCCTATTATTATTCATTAAAGGTGGAAGATTATGGATATAACCAGGTATGTTAATACATTGAAATTAACCATGACTTAATTATTTAAAAAATTATTTAATAATAATTAAAGATTGGTTATGAATATGATGTACCAAGATAAAAATTTTCTACTTATTGATCATATTTATTTGATTTATTAGATTTCATAAGGAATTAAATGTTTATAAACTTTTGTTGGTGAATGGTTGGGTATTCAATGAATATATTAATGAATTCAAGTACAATTTATCTTTCTTACATGATATTATATGATTTTAATGGTTTTCTATAGCTTCATATAAGTAATTTTTTTGTTTTCTCAAATTGATATATTTTTTTATGTTGAAAATTTATAATGCGAAAAAGATAAAAAAAATTAAGTGTATTCATGATTTGAATTGGATTAAAAATATTACCTTAATATTGTAACCCTTACTGAGCTTTATTATCCTAATCCCATGTTTTCAAGTGTTTTTTGTAAGATCAATATATGTCTAAAAACTATTTCAAGCTGAAACATTACACTTTGGATATGTCTTAAAATAAGAAATACTGTCAATATGGGCCTAAACATAAATAATTTTTTTGTGAGAATAAAATGTATATTTTATGGAACATTCCACCTATTTATATAAATTTTTTCCCAGTTATCTATAACTATAAACCAATATGTTTATGGTAATTTAGAAAAGTTAGAATCTGTATATAAATAACACAATATTGATTTTTTGAGTAATTATTGTTTGTATCTGTGTAAATTTTTATATAAATATGGAGGTTAATGTGATTCTAAAAGACACTTATTATATATAATAATTTATTGTTATACTATCATGAGATATATTTTGAATATTACCATGTCACTTCATCTAATCAATGTATGTTCACAATGTATTTCATTGGATGAAATAGGGAATATGAAGTAGGAAAGAGTCATCTAGATCATAACCTTTTGAATTAATAACATAGAATGGTTAGAATAGAGTAGATTGTGGATGTGTTAAATTTTTTGATGCAGCATTTTAAAATTAGACCCTTGAATGACATAAAATGATTTCTCAATATGGGTAAATTTCTATAGTGGAAAATATAGTTAATCATCGCCTTATGGATTTCAATGGATCATTAGACATGGTAAAACAAGATAGTTGATAAATGAATTAGATAATATTTTTGTTTTTTATGGTATTTGGAACATAAAAAATTTAACTCTATCTATTTATAATTTTTATGTCAAAAATGATTTATGGTGGTATTTAAATAAGAATAATGTTGAAAAAATAATATAATAATTCCATGTATTGGATGATCTTTACTAACTTTTTTAAAATATTTTTTTTCGTCATTGAATTAGAATAAAAATAAAATTTCAATCATTTTTAAAAAAGGAATAAAACTACATGGAGAGTAATTGAATGTTGTTTTCAAGACATCCAAAGTTTTCTACAATTTTTTTATATAATAGTAAAATATATATATATTATACAAGTATGAAACAATGTTTATAAAATTAATTCTATTCTCATAATTTAAATTTTTTGATGGGGTTATTAGTTTTGATTATAAATTTTTGATGGAGTCCTTTAATACATGTTTATTTGGTGACAACTAGTTTAATAAGTGGTCTAGGTGGAATGTGATGATGAATAATTCAATAAATAAATTTGCAGAAGGGCATCTAAAATGATCAAAATGATGAAAATTATATTTTAATGTTTATTTTATAAGATAAGAGATTTTTAATGATGTCATAAGCATCGAAATTTTCCATATTACTGTATGGAAAAGATTTATGATTAGAAAAATAATTATAAATAAAATTATCATCTAGTAGTTATATATTTTATTTGATATGATTTATGTCATTATGTTAACACATACTTGAAGATAGTTACTCAATAGAGGATTATTCATTATCGAATCCAAAATGGTGTGTCAGAGTATTTTTTGTGACTATTATAGTATATTTGGGTCCTTAAAATGAACTGCATATATCTCCTAGGTGCTCAATATTTTTCAATAGTTAATCTCAGTTCTGGTGATCACCTGCTAAATATTATGGAGGAAGAAATTATATGGACCATGTATCACACTAGGGAAAGAAATTATGATTTTTTGTTTATACCTTTTGTGTTTATGAATGCACTTGATATTTTTATGGACCTTATAAATTGTGTTTTCTATTTTTATTTGGATAAATTTGAGGTGGTTTTAAATGATGACATTTTGGTTTATAATAAAAGATAGGAGGAACATGGAAAAATAAGGAATACAATATAATAAGATTTATGAATATTTGATAAATTGTGAATATTTGTTTCACTATATTTTCGTTCCATGGGAATATTATTTTATATAATGGCATAACTATTGATCCTATAAAAATTGATGTTTTGGATGAGTGTTCATGTCCTACCAATGTCTGTGTTATTATATGATTTCATATATTAGTGGGTTACAACAAATGAATTATTGATAATGTTTCTAATTTTTCTAGAAAACTAACTATGTTAAATTCAAAATGTGTTAAATTTATATATAAAAAACTATTTTATTAATATTATTTCTAATCAAAATGAATATTGGTTAATGCTTCAGTATTTTCATTGACAATATAAAATGGAAAATATCTTATCTACCAGGATTCATCAAGAAAGGGAATTGGATATTTCAAGATGAAATATGATTAGTTAATTACATATGCTTCACACTAATTCATACTCTATGAGAAATAATTACACTAAAAATGATCATGAGCATTCAGTGGTGGCTTTTTTGTTTAAATTTTAATAGTAATTTTTTATTTGAGGTGGAATTTGTAATATATATACATGCCTTAAATAATTTTAAGTAAATATTAACATGTAATTTTTTAACATGAGTCGTGATGGTTTTCACAGACAAAGTATGTTTATTGCATGATTCAATATCATTTATCATTATAAAATGAGGTAGTTGGTTCTCTAAGAAAAAAAGATATGGTACCTTTAATCCAGATATTCATTGATTATGATTCTATGGCGAACTATTTAATGATTATTAGACTAAAGTGTATTCATAATATAATATTCCCACTTTTGGTTTAGATATTAGCATACTCATTTATATTAGAGAGAATTAATTATTCTCAAAAAGATCATGATTTTCAAGAAATGGTATAATTTATAAATATGGTTATCTTTCTTAAATTTATGTTATTAAATGTATGTTTTTTGGGAATTGAAAAGCTAATTTGTGTTCCAAGTGATTCCATTTTAGTGAAATTTTTTTCTATGCAATGTTCAAATCTATCCCTCTCAATACTTTTGGGAAGCACTAAAATTTATAGATACCATCAGAAGATTTATTGGAGCTGTTGGGTGATGAATTAAAACAGTTATTTTGGAATGAAAATTTTGATTTCACAATAGGAAAAATATAAAAAAAATCTATTAAATGGGATACCTCAAACATTTCAAATGCATTAATGTAAATGGTAGAATATATCCATAGATTTTGTGTTGATATTAACAAATTCATCTCATGGTAATAACGAATTTATGGTTATTATCGATCATTTTACTAGATCTATTTATTTTATCACCATTCAATTTAAAATTACATTGTATCAAATTTATATAAATTATATTCATGTTATTGTGATGTTACATTGTGTCCCCCTCTCTATTTCATATGATTGTCATATCTGATTTAAAATAACAGATTATAAAAACATCCGATGTAATTGGGTGTAGAATTAAACAAATGTTCTTCATTCTATCCTAAATATATGGTGCAATTTTAGAAAAATATATATAGATTATTAGATATACAATACGTATTCATTGTGTATTATATGTGAAGTTGGTATAATCATCTATCTTTGAAGGTATTTTTTTATAATAAATTTTTTTATTCTAGAATATAGAAGGGTCCTTTTGAAAAATTATATTAAATATTGTGTTAAATTTTTGTGGAGTGGTATGAATTTAGTGAAAGGAAGTTACAGGGATTAGAATTGATGTAATATATTATTAAGAAAGAAAAACACATTTCCATATAAGGGAAACTTGGAGTTGGAAAAAAATTTATATAGATAATAAGCGGAGAAACCTCTTATTTGAGGTAGGTGATCATGTTTTTCTTAAATTATCACATTGTAAAAGTCTTATATATTTTGGTAGAAAAAGAAAATTATGGCTATGATATATTTGTCTATATGAAATTATAATAATTTATGATCTCTTACAAATAGAGTGACCGTACCTCATAGTTTCTCGGAGGTAAATGATGTTCTTTGTGTTTCAATATTGTGGATATTTTTACCTGATGATTGTAATGTCTTTAGCACTACTGTCATTCGTTGAGAAGAGAATCATTCATATGTTGAAAAACTGGATCAGATTTTATATCAAAAAGAACATTTCCTTTGAATAATATGAAACATCTAGTGAACATATTATTCAATAACCACTTTATAAAAGATGAAATACAAGAATCACTGAAATATTTTAGATTATTATATAATAAATTCTATTTTATAATACATTTTTTAAAATATTTATACTCCTCATTCATGTTTTCTAAAATTATAAAATAATATTCATACATATATAAAAAATATTTTGAAAAATATTTTTAAAATACTTGTTACAATAATTGAATGGTTTTAAAAAAGTAATATTTTTAACATTTTCTAGAGAGGTAATTATTACATATTTTAATAATGTTCAAAATAATTTATATATATATATATATATATTGATTCACTGCCATTTCCCAACATCATTTACATTATTATTTATCATTCATCCTCCAGAATGTTACCTATATTTTCAAAGATTTTTTATTCCATTACATTTGTGATTATTTTACATAAAAAGATTTTTACCAAAAGAAAGTGATATCACTCTATATATTTATTGAAAAAATAGAAATTTTTATTATTATGTATTTAAATGATATTTGCATGTATTTTATGATGAGAATTGAATGATCCAAAAAAATATTAATAACATGATATTTGAGCATTATATATAATGAAATGTGGTACCACTATAGCTCATGATGATGGGTGTGCCCGAATTGGAACTCCAAGTCATTCGGTAACAAATTTTCATTTTACAAGGAAAATATTTTTTATAATTTGGCCTTTAATTTTTATTTTTTAATCCCACCAATGTGTTATTTTAGGGGTAATGGTGATATTTTTCTATTTTAGAAATAAATTAAGAATATTTTTAAAAAACTCCTAAATGTTTATTTTTAATTATTTTTATATATATTCATATATTATCCCTTAATTATTTTAAATTTTAAAAAATTACTTATATTAGTTTTTATAGGATACAATGTTCATTGGGATACATTTCATTCAACTGGACGAAGATACTGATCCAAAATATTGTATCCCAAATTGAGCATTGATGTCAATCCTTATAATTCATACATGGGTTGGATGAATTATTAATATGTATCAACATTTCATACATAGAATCAATACATGTGAAATTATAAATGGAAAATAAAAATTGTCTTCATACTAGAACAATATTCCTTAAAAATTAATATTTATATTTCATTATACATTTCAAAATGAGCTAAACTTTTAAGGTTAAATTTTTAAGATTGACGGGAAGAAGATTATTGAAGGTATCTTTTACTAATTATACCATTTAATATGTCTTCCTGGTGTAATAATTGAGATAAATATTTTGGAAAAAAACTATGCCACCTGCATGTCTATAAAATCATACTCACTCACCATTATAAAGAGTTTTCCTTTTGAGGTAGGAATTTCTAGTAATAAATATGGGGTTAATTTCATATTATTATTATATATATAATTTAAAATATATATTACCTTCATGTTATTCATCATCTATTACTTTTTTAACATCATTTATTTATTATATTGTTCTTCTTCTCAACTACCTGAAGATGGAGAACTAACCCTCAATATTGTTTAAATGGGGATGTTGTGATGGATGAGTTTTTTTGGTCCCTTATGAGTGCACTTAAAATTATTTTTTGGATTTAATTAGTTGTTAAACTGATTATGGACTGTGATTTTGGCCACCCCTTCCAATTATTCACTCTTCATTTTCATCTATACTCTTATCCTTTATCTTTAAAATGTTTCATACGATGGAGTACCATTGTCATGGTATTGTGTAGAAAATTTCTATCCGTGACATATCTCTATAAATAATTACCCTACATGATAATATATCACTGTGTTGTCAAAAAATAATTAAATGTTGTAGAAGAATGATTTTGGTCAATATATTGAGTTGACCAATGAGACATTTTTGAATAAAAATGTGTAACTCTTTTTGTAATCTTATGAATAATAGTTTCTCCTTAACAAATTTATTTTGGTATTTTTTCCATTTCTTCCACATAAATATATATATATTATTTTCAAATTAGAAAAAAATAATATGTTCTGTAATACAATTAATATTATATTTTTGTTATAAATAGTGATAAAAGGAGAATGGTGTTTCATATAATCAACTCTAAGATTGACAATATTGAGTACACTATGTTGTACTATATGTTAATCAGAATTAATAAATTAGGTATTAAAAAAATTAATCAAATACAATTTTTCATTATATTCAAGGAACAAAAACACTTTCACACAAGATTTTTTATTGTAAAAAAACTGAATAAATTCCTAAATTCTAAAAGGTAGAAACAATATATGTTTCCATGATTTTCCCACACTATAGTTATTTTGATTGTTCTAACAGATCTTATTTTTTAAAAAAATTAAAAAAAAAAGAATAACGTAAATGACAAAAAAATTGGGAGAATTCCATTATGACATCCAAAACCTAAAGATGAAAATAGATTTTATTGCTGAATATGTTTGTGCAACCCAGAAGAATCCATTTCGGAAGGAACTATAACAAATGGATGAAAATGTTTTCTCAGTACTTTTCTAAATTAGATAACATGAGGTGGAATTGATAGAATTCATAATCGATCAATTTTATTACTAAATAATTATTATTAGAGGTTTCTGATGAAAATATTCGAAGTAATTCTATTATTGGAGATCCATAATATTTTAATGAATATTCATTATAAATTAAAAAAGTTCAAAATGTAAGTGATTATCCCATATTTTAAAATGAAAATTCATCTTTTCTATATATTTAACTTTTCATGGTGGAAGAAACCAGTGATGTTGTGTAATTCTTTTTAAAATATAGACAATATTGACTACAAAACACTATGTGGTTATATGAATGGAACAAAAAATACATTCCAGCCCAATTGAGGGAGAAAATAATTCCATAAACACAATTAACTTTTTTTAAAAAAAATAATAATTGAGTATCTCCTCGTATTTTTTTAATTTTTTAGTTTCTAAAAAATTATGGGAACCTTGGGAAGAACAAGATGATGATGGTCCACCAGATGAAAAACACATGATGCTCCATGAATCTATGAATCATTTACTTGATTGAGTAAATGAGGATGCCCCTATGCTATTTTCAAAAAAAATAAATTCAATGAATAATTAATTGAAAAGTAGTATTAATTTATTTATTCATCATGTCATAGTCATATTCGAGTAGACTTTTGTAATAAATCATCTTGAGCTTCCATCTGACCTGTTTTTCAATCAGTTCTAGGGCATCGCTCAAAGGGAGTTCCCAATGCCCACTGATTGTAATCATGTTCATGGTAAACATGGGAATATTTATGTGAGTGATTTCAACAAAAATAGGGAGAAATGATAGTGGAATAAATAAATTAAATTGTTGAAATGAATCAATTTTAATAATATAAGAAAATAAGACAAGAAATGAACACATAAAATATAAAATAAATCTACATTAACCACTATGTGGGATCACTATTCACCACCACTGAAATCATCCCAAGGCTATGAAGAACAATCATGAACAAAATGTGATCATAAAACTTGAAATGAAATAGTTATCAGATAAATATCCGATTAAGTCCCCAAAACTGTCCAAAACATTGAATAGTATTTTTTAATGTAAATTCATAATTATAGATTTACAATAAATAGTGAATTCAGGATTTAAATATATACTATTTATTGAAAATTATACAAATTTTTACTTTAAAACACTTCCCATTGTATTCCATAACAAATCACATACACGTTTAAAAAACTGCCATTATCCTATACCATTTCCCAAATCAAAACTAATGTATCTAATTTCTAAAAACCTATACATATGATTTATTTAAATTAATCACCTCAATTTAAAAATATTCATCAAGAGGAATCCAATAGTTAATCCAAAAAAATCTATTTTGATGTCAGCTTTAATTCCCCCACACAAGATCCATTAAATTAAAAACTAATTTCAGAACATCATTCAAAAGTAACTTTTCCAATTAAAGAGACATAAATAACATGAATAGTTCAATCACAACAATGATATTACCAAGTATCACACTAAAATAACATTGAATAATAGATATGAATAGTTCCAAAATATTGAAATCAAGGGATATGAAACCAGAAGAACAATATCATAATCCATTTAATCACAAAAAATGAAATGTATTACATCATGGGATCTACCCTAGAATACCTAATGTGAGGAAATTCTAGACTTGCTCAAAAGGACCATTTTTTCGACATGTATTTAATTATAACAACATCAATCAATTTATCATGTCTTAGCCCCATCATATGGAACACCCAATATATCCCTATTTAATACTAGATGGGAAACTATTATTGTCTGTCTCCCTAGTTTACAATAGATCTACACTAAATCCTAGAATATAAGTTCCCACAAATTATACAAATTAAGTGATGTTTATCATAAATAATCCATGTCTAACATACTAGAAACAACCATAACTAAATTCTCCCTAACACCAAATGATTATTATCCCATAAATACAAAACATTGAAACACATAATAAATAATAACATTCCCATATAAGGGGATAAACAAGAATCACATAATGATGACAACCCACACATTGCGTATAAAATAATGAGGAAACCAAATAGTTTATTTTAAAAACAAAATTTAAAAAAATTCAACAACAGTCTTTTCCTTTAACTCAAAAAAGGGCGTGGAAAATCAAAACCCATTCACTCATTATTAAAAATCAATCAAAATATATTAAGATGTCAAATTAAACAACCAAATTCATTATAAAATCCATGTATATCATCCCATAATGGATTTTCTATTTGAAAATCAATATATAGACAAATCCCCTACCATTTAGATGAAAATATTTAAAGAATCAACCTCATAATTTTCACAAGTGGACGATCACACACTGGTTTCAAATAATCACTGGAAATAAAAATAATAACCCACTTTCTAAATACTTTCATGGTCAAAACCTGACTTTAGAATCTATTTCCTTTTAATGAAGTGCATTCACTAACTAGAAACAAAAACCGGGTCAATGACCTTTGTCCCACAGCAATCCCATTTCAAAAAGACTGAATGGCATTTCATAGATGCAAATAATATTATAAAATTCTATTTCCAAACAAGATACATGGATTTTAAATGAAAAACAAAATATTCCAAGATCAAAACACACTAATATTGTGTGAAATCTCTATAATATATCACATGTATTCATTATTTCATAAAAAGGGAATTTAAAAAATGAATGTATATTTAGAATTCCATAATGAAAATAATTGCACAATAACACATTCCATAATGATAGTAGAATTTGGCTGAAGCACCTCCTAACATTTAACCATTGATGATTACCACTTTTCACTTACACTCATATACAAAATTATATAAACACACCCCTTAATCCAATACACAACCCCCCTATTAAATATTATTTAAAGGGATAGTTTATATATTTATAAATTCCACTATTTATATGTTTGAATGTATTCAACATTCTACAAGACACCCTATTCAACCAATAAGAAACTAAAAAACTAAAAATAAAAAGAAAATTAAATTGAGACAATAAAAAATGAAGAAGAAAACCTACCTTAAATTATGATTGTTGAACCAAAATTTTATTGAAATGCATCTATTTCAATGATGGATACATAAACATGCATAATGATAAAACAAAAGACAAGTTGATTACAAAAAACTGAATAAATACAAAATACATGTTCGGAAAATATCATATAGTATAGATATGAAAATAAGTAAGATGTGACATGATAAAAATTAAATTAATGACTTGGATAAGGAATATGAGGCCTCACCTCAAGGGACTGACCAAGAATATCCATGAAATTAGGGAAAATATATTATAGGGGTTCTCGGGATAGCAGGTTGGAACACTCAAAATGGGAAAGGTTATGGGAATTTAACAAGTCAACAGAGTCCGGGACAGGTGAAACAAAACACTTTAACAGTCAAATGGGAAACAAAATGAGGAAAAAACTGATTAAAAAAAACAGTCAGAAGTTACAATTTTTGGAAACAAGGTCTTTTAGACTATGAAGAAACTATGAATTTTCCACTTCCAATTCCTGTTACCACATCACATGGTTACTCTTACGGGGTTGTATGGTTTTGTAACACCATGCACTAACTTTATACACACCCTAAGCTCCACATGAACTCTTCGGGTTCCATTTATGGTTAGAATTTTTTTTAAGAATTCATGAAAATTGATATGTTAGAATGATTAACCCGGCCACAAAAATCCCAAAAAAAATTAAAATTAAAATTTCTATTTAATATAGCAGACCATATACCCACTTCAACTCCTTCATAGGAATTTCCCTATTATGACAAACCAAATTGGCTAAACATGAATTTACCAAAAAGGCCTCCAAAAACAATTATGTTTTGTCTTCCTTGAACTAAAAATCCATTCAATTAATGTAATGTTAAATATGACCAAAATTAAAAAATTATGACACTTTGTGCATAATAAAATTTTATATGAATTTTATTTTTTAGGAATTTATAATACATCTATAATTAAGAAGGTCATGTATAATGTTAAATAAGTCATCATAGTTTTTTTGAGAAAGATGATGACATATTGTTTCTCTTATTCCCAACATGAAATCTATATTTCTTTTTTCATTGGTTTCAAAATTAATTATATTATCAATGTTTTTATCCAAAACCAATGTAAAGGGATGTTCATTAGACGAAAAATGATATGGTGTCTTATGAGCAAGAAACCTACCCCACATTCATATTGGGGCTAATTTCTACTGCTTAACAAGGGGAAGAAAAAAACTAGACCCTTATTATGGGTGTAAAAATTATTTAAAAATTTTCTATAACTTGATTTTAATTTTTATTAATATCCATGTAATTTTTCCTTCATTTTTATTCTAATGTACCACTATTTTGGTGATTAATTCAACGCAATCACTAAAAAATAATATTACGTTTTGTCTTTCATTCTCTTTTATTTATTACCATATAATTTATATTTTTTTATTAATTTAATGGTATATAAATACTAAGTGTGTGGTGTTTTCAAATATATTTGTTGGATTTTTGGTTTACTTTTAAATTTTCATTTATTTCAAATCATTCTATAGTTTTCATTTATTTTTTTTTCTGTTGTTTTGAGAAGAATAAAATGGATTATTAAATAAAAACCATCATTGAATTTTTCATCACATATCTTGATATCAATATTTAATTTTTAAAATTATTTATTTATGTATTTGTTTTGCTAATTTCTAATCATTTAATTTACGGAAATTAAATTGATCAGGAAAATAATGTAAACTTATACTCTCCAAATTGAAAATCAATTCTAGTCTAAGAAGACATTAAAACTATATGAAACATTATTTAAAATTATTTATCTTATTGATATTCTTAAATCATGTCGTGTAATAAAAAAATATTTTTCTCTTTTCAACCCTATTATATTTCATTAAATGTGTACTGTATGATTGATAAACACTTTTGAAATACCATTTTCAAATTTAAATCCTATTTTGGTTTACCATTTATTATGACCATTATTAATCCACTAATATATAAGTAATACATTTTTATGAATATAAATAATAATAAAATTATCCATTTAATACAAATTGTTGAAGATAATGTCATTATCAATATTAATATCATGTACGGGGGAAACAGTTTTGTTGTACTAATTTAATGATTTTTTTTGTGCCGTATTGAAAGTGTTTTAATATTTATATCTACTTGTCTAGAAGAAACAATATTATCGATATATTGATGGGTACATAAAATATCATAAAAATTATGAGATGGTATTTAAAATCACAATTTTATGATCATGTTCTTCTATTACCCAACAAAAAATTGATCTAAAACTCCTAATTAAAAAATAATTCAAAGATACTAAAATGATGGACGAGTGAATAATTATTTTTAATGTCTATGTGAACAAATGTGGATTTATCATGTAAGGTAAAACTTAGGTATTTTTAGTTTATTCTTTTTCATTCTGATTGATGAGCACACCTTTCTTGGAAAAAAACTAATTTTAGGCATTCACGTCACTTTAGATACAAATCCATATAATCTTTCCACTAATGTATTAACATTTTAAATCTGAAAACTCATATCATCACAATAACCCATATAAAATCCCATATGATTGACATGATTATGATTCTATGATGCTTAAATACAAGGAGGATTTAATTACAATAGAAATCACACATGCACTTGAGAAAGTGAAAATCACACCCAAAAACATCCTTTCATGAAGAGAGAAATAATTTTTAGTGTATGTATGTATGATATATAGATGGGAATTAACATTTCATTGAATAAAATTTTATTATTATTTTTAGGAGTTATGGAAATTTAAATCCATGAATAATTTCTGATATTTTCTATAGATATAATAATTCAATGGTGTATTCATTTTTAGTGTGGGAATTTTGTTTTGAAATCAATATTCGATTATCACCCACAAGTGTAATATTTAACAATTGGTGAATAAAAGAAGTAATTATTTTCATTAATTTCACTATGAATTTTCATGTTTCAATTCCAAAAATGTGTTATTTTATGTGAAATTTTAAAAAAAATGTATAATAATATTGGATTTATTAAAAAATGGAATACTTTTTGATTTCTAATTCATTTTATATATATTAATATTTCACCCCTTACATTTCATACATTAAAATAAATTTTGAAATCCCTTTTTTGGGTTTTTATATTCATCGTGTTATATTTCCTTCATCTGAAAGAAGATCATAATCAAACAATATGACGCCTAAAAGTATGTTGAAAGTGAAGATGTAGGATTTTTTCCAGATTAGAAGAATTTCAAAGATAGGAACAAAATCATAATTGGCTATAAATGCAGGTAATATAGAGATGTAGAATATGAAGAGTCTTTATGATATAAATAATTTCATTAGTAATTTTTATGTTTCTTTTACATTTTAAGTCCAAATAATATGATTTTTTTTGTAAATGAACATAAAATAGGGGGACAACATTTCAAAATAAAATATTAAACAGTTATACCATCTTATAGACCTTTTGTGAAAAAATATTAAATGGAATAATTTTTTGTGAAAATTATCCACCCTTAGGCATAAATTTCTTTAATCACCCTTCATTTTAAATATTCTTCCATTTTAATTATCAATTTGATTATATTATTGTTGTTTCATTTTAAATTTTAAATCACATAACTCTGAAATATAAATTATTTTACTCTTATTTTTTCAGTATTTTGTCTTTATTATATGTTTCTCCCACTATATTACTACCAAACTCTATGAAAATAGATAATTAAACCACATTCCCATTCTAGGGGGTAAGTGGCGATGTTTGAGTTTTTAGGGTTGAACTTGTTCTTGTAGTATTATTATATGATTTAATTTGTGGATAAATTGATTAGGGTGTGTTTTTTATCCCTCTTTACCTACCACTACCTTCCTCTTCTTATTTATCTATGTTCCCCTTCTTTAAGTATGTTCTATTTAATATGATAATATAGTATTGTTATAGTTATGTGTGGATAAGAGATCTCCAAATACGAGTTTGATAATTTAATACCCTACATATATAGATTTTAGTGTTGTATAGTAATATTTTTAATATGGTGGTGTCATGTGATAAATGTACATCACTAAAATGAGTATAATGAAGAGGTATTTACTTAATTAACAATTATTTCTTCATTTAAAACCCTGAATATTAGTAGTTTCTTTTCTAATTTCTTTTTGTCATACTTTATTTTTTTAAATTTATATATATTTAAATCATGTTCATCCCCCCATCACACACCCAATATTAGTGTCACACATTAATGTATATTTCAGTTATAAATAGTGATAATAAAATAATTTTATGTTTAGGTTGCCTCCAAGAGATCAAACCTAGCCCATGAACTATGATTTATTTTTAGGTAATACAAATGTATTGGTTATGGATTCACAAAAAACCCTCTTATTATTCATTGAAGGTGGAAAATTATGGCTATAACCAGGTATGTTAATACATTGAAATAAACTATGCCTTATTTATTTAGAAAATTATTTAATAATAATTAAAGATTGATTATTAATATGATGTACCAATATAAAAAATTTCTACTTATTGATCATATTTATTTGATTTATTAGATTTCATAACGAATGAAATGTTTATAAACTTCTGTTGGTGAATGTTTGGGTATTAAATGAATATATTAATGAATTAATATACAATTTATCTTTATTGCATGATATTATATGATTTTAATGGGTTTCTATAGCATCATATATGTAAATTTTTGGTTTTCTCAAATTGATATATTTTTTATGTTGAAAATTTATAATGGGAAAAAGATAAAAAAAATAAGTGTATTCATGATTTGAATTGGATAAAAAATATTACCTTAATATTATAACCCTTACTGAGCTTTATTATCCTCATCCCATGTTTTCATGTGTTTTTCGTGAGATCAATATATGTCTAAAAACTATATCATGTTGAAACATTACACTTTGGATATGTCTTAAAATAAGTAAAACTGTCAATATGGGCCTAAACATAAATAATATTTTTGTAAGAATAAAATGTATATTTTACAGAACTTTCCACATATTTATATAAATTTTTTCCTAATTATCTATAACTATAAAGAAATTTGTTTATGGTAATTTTAAAAAGTTATAATCTTCATATAAATTACACAATATTGACTTTTTGAGTATTTATTGTTTGTATCTGTGTAAATTTTTATATAAATATGGAGGTTAATGTGATTCTAAAAGAAAATTATTATATATAATAATGTATGGTTATACTATCAAGAGATATATTTTGAATATTATCATGTTACTTCATTTAATCAATGTACGTTCATAATGTATTTCATTGGATGAAATAGGGAATCTGAAGTAGGAAAGAATCATCTGGATCATAACCTTTTGAATTAATAACATATAATGGTTAGAATAGAGTAGCTTGTGGATGTGTTAAATTTTTTGATGCAGTATTTTAAAATTAGACCCTTGAATGACATAAAATGATTTCTGAATATGGGTAAATTTATATAGTGGAAAATAAAATTAATCATCGCCTTATGGATTTCAATGGAACATTAGACATAGTAAAACAAGATATTTAATAAATGAATTGGATAATATTTTTGTTTTTTATGGTATTTGGAACATAAAAAATGTAACTCTATCTATTTATAATTTTTATATCAAAAATGATTTATGGTGATATTTAATTAAGAATAATGGTGAAAAAATAATATAATAATTCCATGTATTGGATGATCTTTACTACCTTTTTTTAAATATTTTTTTTTCTTCATTGAATTTGAATAAAAATAAAATTTCTATCATTTTTAAAAAAGGATGAAAACTACATGGAGAGTAATTGAATGTTGTTTTCAAGACATCCAAATTTTACTACATTTTTTTACTATAATAGTAAAATGTATATATATTATACAAGTATGAAAAAATGTTTATAAGTTGAATTCTCTTCTCATAATTTAAATTTTATGATGAGGTTATTAGTTTTGATTATAAATTTTTTATGGAGTCCTTTAATACTTGTTTATTCGGTGACAACCGGTTTAATATGTGGTCTAGGTGGAATGTGATGATGAAGAATTCAATAAATAAATTTGCAGAAGGGCATCTAAAATGATCAAAATGTGGTAAATTATATTTTAATGTTTATTTTATAAGATAAGAAATTTTTAATAATGTCTTAAGAATGGAAATTTTCCATATTACTGCATGGAAAAGTGTTATGATTAGAAAACTAATTATAAATAAAATTGTCATCTAGTAGTTATATATTTTATTTGAGATGATTTGGGTCATTATATTGACACATTCTTAAAGATAGTTACTCAATAAAGGATTATTCATTATCGAATCCAAAATGGTTTGTCAAAGTTTTTTTTGAATATTATAGTATATGTGGGTCCTTAAAATGAACTGCATATATCTCATAGGTGCTCATTATTTTTCAATAGTTAATCTCAGTTCTGGTAATCACCTGCTAAATATTATGGAGGAAGAAATTTTATGGATCATGTATCACACTAGGTAAGGACATTATGAGTTTTTGGTTATACCTTTTGTCTTTATGAATGCACTTGATATTTTTATGGATCTTATAAATTGGGTTTTCTATTTTTATTTGGATAAAAATGAGGTGGTTTTAAATGATTACATTTTGGTTTATAATAAAAGATAGGAGGAACATGGAAAAATAAGGAATACAATATAATAAGATTTATGAATATTTGATAAATTGTGAATATTTGTTACACTATATTTTCTTTCCATGGGAATATTATTTTATATAATGGCATAACTATTGATCCTATAAAAATTGATGTCTTGGATGAGTGTTCATGTCCTACCAATGTCTGTGTTATTATATGATTTCATATATTAGTGGGTTACACCCAATGAATTATTGATAATGTTTCTAATTTTTCTAGAAAACTAACTATGTTAAATTAAAAATGTGTTAAATTTATAAATAAAAAAGTATTTTATTAATATTATTTCTAATCGAAATGAATATTGGTTAATGCTCCAGTATTATCATTGACAATATAAAATGGAAAATATCTTATTTACCAGGATTCATCAAGAAATGGAATTGGATATTTCAAGATGAAATATGATTATTTAATTACATATCTGTCACACTAAATCATACTCTATGAGAAATAATTACACTAAACATGATCATGAGCATTCAGTGCTGGCTTTTTTGTTTAAATTTTTATAGTAATTTTTTATTTGAGCTGGAATTTGTAATATATATACATGCCTTAAATAATTTGAAGTAAATATTCACATGCAATTTTGTTAACATGTGGCATGATGGTTTTCACCGATAAAATATGTTTATTGCATGATTAAATATCATTTATCATTATAAAATGACGTAGTTGGTTCTCTAAGAAAAAAAAGATAAGGTATCTTTAATCCAGATATTCATTGATTATGATTCTATGGCGAACTATTTAATGATTATTAGACTAAAATATATTCATAATAGAAGATTACCACTTTTGGTTCAGATATTAGGATACTCATTTATATTAGAGAGAATTAATTATTCTCAAAAAGATCATGATTTTCAAAAAATTGTATAATTTATAAATATGGTTATGTTTCTTAAATTTATGTTATTAAATGTATGTTTTTTTTGGATTTGTAAAGATAATTTGTGTTCCAAGTGATTCCATGTTAGTGAGATTTTTTCTATGCAATGTTCAAATCTATCCCATTCAATACTTTTGGGAAGAACTAAAATTTATAGATACCATTAGAAGAGTTATTGGATCTATTGGGTGATGAATTAAAACAGTTATTTTGGAATGAAAATTTTGATTTCACAATAGGATAAATATAAAAAAATCTATTAAATGGGATACATCAAACATTTCAAATGCATTAATGTAAATGGTAGAAAATATCCATAGATTGTGTGTTGATATTAACAAATTCATCTCATGGTTATAATGAAAATTTGGTTATTATCGACCATTTTACTAGATCTATTTATTTTATCACCATTCAATTTAAAATTACACTAGATTAACTTTATATAAATTATCTTCAAGTTATTGTGATGTTACATTGTGTTCCCCTCTTTATTTCATATGATTGTCATATCTGATTTAAAATAATGGATTATAAAAACATCCGATGTAATTGGGTGTAGAATTAAACAAATGTTCTTCTTTCTATCCTAAATCTATGGTACAATTGTAGAAAAAATATATAGATTATTAGATATAAAATACGTATTCATTGTGTATTATATGTGAAGTTTGTATAATCATCTATCATTGAAGGTATTTTTTTATAATAAATTTTTTTATTCTAGATTATAGAAGGGTCCTTTGGACAAATTCTATTAAAATTTGTGTTAAATTTTTGTAGAGTGGTATGAATTTAGTGAAAGGAAGTTATAGGGATTAGAATTGATGTAATATATTATTAATAAATAAAAACATATTTCCATATAAGGGAAACTTGGAGTTGAAAAAATATATTTATAGATAAAAAGAGGGGAAACCTCTCATTTGAGGTAGGTGATCATGTTTTTCTTAAATTATCACATTGTAAAAGTTTTATATATTTTGGTAGAAAAATATTTTTTGGCTATGACATATTTGTATATATAAAATTATAAGAATGTATGATTTCTTACAAACATAGTGACCATAACTCATAGTTTCTCTGAGGTAAATGATGTTCTTTGTGTTTCACTATTGTGGATATTTGTACCTGATGATTGTAATGTCTCCAGCACTACTGTCATTCGTTGAGAAGAGAATCATTCTTATGTTGAAAAACTGGATCAGATTTTATATCAAAAAGAACATTTCCTTTGAATAATATGAAACATCTAGTGAACGTATTATTCAATAACCATTTTATAGAAGATGCAATACAAGAATTACTGAAATATTTGATGAAAAAATACCGCAACATTTATATTTTTTGAATGAAATTGAGAGAACATGATTTCTTAAAGGGAAACACTAGAAAAACCCATTTAATTATAATAATAAATCAATTTAATGTATTAATAATATTATTTATTAAATTTTTTTGATTCATCATGAATATATCAATTTAAGATAATTTTTTATTTTAAAGAGAAAAATGTTTTTCTATGAAAATAACATTTTCATGAATTATGTAGATATATATAAAATTAAAAAAAATTCTATTAATTGAAATAGATAAAATGTAATTTAATTTTTTTATAAACATTTCTATCATTACCTAGTTATAATTTTTTTAATTTTATTTAATATACTTATTTTTATCGAATTATGAAATCGTGGATTACTACAAAATTGTAATTTTCATCATTATAAAATTTAATTTAAAATTAAAATTATGTTTTCGGTTTTGTTTCGAAGTAAACTAATATCTCATTGTTGGAATATTAACTAATTAAATATACAACAACCATCATTTTATTGTATTTTTGAATGAGTTCATATTTATTCTAAAAAACACATTCTTAAAAAAATAGATATCATTGTGTTTTTCACAATTATATAGTAATTAATTTCATCCAATTATTAAAATTGAATATTAAAAATGATATCATTTTTGTAATATTATTGTTAAATTATAGTAATTATTAATTGTTCATATTTTTTCCATTAGAATAGTAACCATGGAAATTTTGTTTGACCATATTAAAATGGAAAAACAAGTTATTTAATGTTATATTTTTGTGATATGGTCAAGAAAATGTCCTATTAAAAACTATATCTAGATAATATTAATACCATTATATCATTATATTTTTACATTAATTTATATTATACAACTTAAAAATTATTAAGATGTAACATTTTTAAAAATATTAAATGTTAACAAGAGTGAAAGTCCATCCACATATAAAGGTTCACCCCTATCCACTACCCTTAACATAATATTATCCTTTAATATTAAAAAATACCTACAGAAATAACTTATTCTAATATCTCAACATATCCCATATGTATTTCTCTCACTAATGGACGGATCTTAGATGGCATAAGGTGTATGCCAAAGGAGCTTTTTAAAGCATTGGAATAAAAATTATCAAATGTTTTAATTTTTATTTCTTCTTATAAATGATTATAATATTATTTATAAATTATTATATAATAAAATAATTAGCATTGATATAATATTATTTTTTCATTTTAAAGTATATTCCTTTTTTCAATTCCATTTATATACTATAGAAAATGAAAACTTTTCATGTTTGTTTTTTTTAACAACCACCTCTATGAATAGAAGTGTTTCATATTTAATAACCATCTCATATATATAGTTAAAATGATGGATCCGATTAATATATATAATATTTATGAAATAATTTTTATTCTTAAATATGATATATTACTAACTATATTACTTTTCCATCCTTTTTAAATTAATAATGTCTCATGTGCATACATATTGAATATAACCATAATGAATTAATGTGATTCGTTTATTATTAGAAACATACATGGATGGTCGTAAGGATAGATCTAATGAATAAATATTATAACAAAAACATATATATTATTATTTTAATGTAAAATATTATCTATTTTATTTAATTTCTATCCAATAGAAAAATGAAATCATCGGTCATATGTACATATGAAATATGATCTCTATGTAATAATGTTCTTCATTTTTCATTTCCAACATACAAGAATGGTTATGAAAGAAAATTTAATGATTAAAAATTACTATTAAGGTATTGTTAAGATTATGGAGATGATGGAAAAATTACCACATTAATCAAGATCAATGCACTAATGTTATTTAAAGGTTATTAATCAAATGACCCAAAATTAACCAATTGGACTTAAGAATTTTAGTAAATAATTTTTTTGTCAACAAATCAAATAAAATAAATAGTCATAATTAAATAAAAATTAAAATTTTGTAAAATTATTAATAATTTATAAAAATGTATTATTTAGAGGATATAGAATATATGATTTCAAATGGGACTTATGTTATAGGTTTCTTATTTCAAAAAATAGTTTAAAGTATTCCTTTTAAAATTTTAGCCTTCATATATATGTTCTCATAAATATTACAAGATTTATATTTTTTATGAATAAAATATTATTATATTTAATTTTTAAACTACTTCAGTATTTTAAAAAATTAATTAAAAAATAATATATTTACATATACCATATAGGTCATTTAATGATTTATTTTTACAAGATTATGAGAAAATATTTTTTGAACATTTGTGTGTTTAATATTTTGTCCAACTTTAAAAGAAATTATTAACTATCAATATTAAATTAAAATATTATATTTAATTGATAATAATATTTGGTTTTTTTTCTTCAGGGAATATTTTTCTTAATGTGTTTTCAAAATATTGGGATATTTCTTGGAGACTTTCAGTGGAAATAGAAAGTAATTTGTTTAAGTGGTAAATTTGTTTTTCAAGATTTTATGATGAATATTTTATGAATAAAAAAATTATTATTAATTATTTCGTATGTGAGGATTGTATATATTGAAACACGATCATGATATTTCACATGACATGGGTTGATCCTAACATACCTCCCTAATTCATTGGTAATGAATAAACTTCAATGGTGAAAAGAAATAGAGATACCATAATAGGTTAATCCAATTGAATTAACATGACCATATTTATTTCTAAAATAGTATAATAATGTGTTAAAACGGGTTATGTATATGACACTCCAAGATACTATTTTTATGTTTGTAAATGGTTTTAATAGGAATATTTTCATTTCATGTGGAATAAAATGTTTTTAAACATTTAAAGCTGAATAGTTGGGCTTTCAAGTAATATTTTTCAGAGTTATAATATACCTAATGTTTTATCTATGAATATATATGATAATAATTGCTTCCATAGGTTTTGATTGATAAATTTTTTATTGTGTCGTGGGGGTATATTTTAATTACGTGGTCAATGTTTTATTGTGAAAAAGCTAGTCTTTTTCAAGTGTTTATATTATTTCCGTTATGATAATGACAATTATTTTCATTTATATCGCTTAATGAAATTATATTATAATCCCATGTTTTGAAAAGACTCTTACATGTTCAAGGGATGTTTCAGAACTATATAAATGTCAATATATAGTCTGTTGAATAATCATAAAAGTACAGAAAGTGTCTTGAACAACATATGAGTTTAATAATAATTATCCATTTTTGTGGTAAAAATGTATGTTGAATAGATATTTCCACATTATTATCTAATGTTATCATAATTATGTAATACTCTAGGCCTAAAAGATCAATATAACGAAATACTTTTAAAACCATGATATAAATCATATTATTATGTATTGTTTTTGATATTGGGAACCATAAAGATCATGTCATATTGGACCTAGATATTAAAGAATTATTTATGATGAATCTATATATGATGATAAAACCGTGATATATCAACTTTAAGAATCACAACAGGATTATAAATCTAATCATTAATCATCCATGTATCATTCAGACATAGTCATACTACAATATATATAAGAAGCTATAAATTTTCGGGTGAACATCAAAATATAGGAAAGCTAGCTTATCCAAATCTATAGATCACAAAGATGTCCGCCAATTATATTCAAGGGATGGATTCTCTATAGCATCCAGCATAAACATATGAGCCTAAATCAATTGATCAATGATATCAAAATAAATATATACCATTATTCTAAGAAAATAAAATATTAATTAATATTATCATTATACCATCTGATAAATCAGTTGTTGAAACACTTCATCATTATACAATACTAAGACAAGGCATTTTTAATGAAATTTTAATCAATCAATAGATTGAGGATATATTTTCTTTAATAGATAAGTATTAGACGGACACTATTTCTATACAATTCCACACAGTCTTCTACATTGTAGATATTGAAATTGAATCTTCTATAAAAGGCCACATCATGCCTTTTTACTAAAGGGTTTTGATCGAGTGTAGTATCATTTTTCAGATCAAGTGAAATAAATTTAAAACATATGTTTTAGGTTCTCTAGGAATTGTAATATTCAACTATTTCTAACACTAAAATTAAAAATATTATATGTGTGTACCTTACAATAAGAAGTTTTTGAGAACCATGGATCATTGTCTTGAAGAGTTTTATAAAGACCACCAATGTTGAAATCATTAGATTTCCACCCCCATAAGAATCAATGGATCAAATGCATAAAATTATTTATATGTCAGATTATCCTTTATCATACAATATGTTAAAATATTTGTAAGAAAAAGAAGAATAAGAAAGATTGTAATTCTATAAATGTGGTTATCCCAAGACTAATCAAATTCCCTATCCACAATCCTCGCATGGTAGATATTAAATAAGTAATCAAGAATGATGTTATATTTTCCTCTCACTTAATATTATTATGTGATGCATGTATAAATACAATGGTATGTTTATGTATCATATACATGAATTTTATACATCACAAATGTTTCATCTTATAAAATTTATAATAAATAAAATAAAATATAGAAGAATAATATATGAAAATAGTTCCTCAATATTGGTATAGCCTTCATGGGCTTATATACTTTTCTGGAAAATAATAATATCTATTCACTAAAAATTATCCTATATAACATATATATATTTCACCATTTATGTAATATACCATTATTATATATCTTTATAAGACATTATGACATCGATATACAGGTCTATTTAATTGATAATAGTTTGTGGATAAATCACAGGCCAATCGGGACCCTATTCTTCTTAGGATATAGTGATTACATGTTTTCTCCTTCTATCCATATAATCCATGGTTATAGTTAATGCTAGTATAAATATCTCAATAGTATAAAAAACAGAACCCAGTTCAATGACTACAACATTGACTATGAGTTTATTGATCTTCTCCAATAAATCTCTTGGTGGGATGGTTGTGGCACTATGTTCATGTCGTAGTACCACCATCAAACCAGAAATCCTGAATCTTCTTAGTTAAAAAACAAGATGGGGTATTGTATTGTGATCCTTATCTCTTTGAGTCCTATAAGTACTAGAATATATAAATTTATTCTTATTAAAAGCAAGGGGAAACATCTAATTGTTTAAAATTCAATTAATATAAATTCCCCCAATAGTCTAGATCTTATCTCCTCATTCCACATGGAATAATCAATAAATACATCATGTTTCTAATTTAAAAAAATGAGGTGTACATTGTCCATCGGGTTGTCATAATGTCATCTTGGTTCCCTTGGAAAAAACTAATGAATCAAACAACATATTATTCATTTTCTAGTTAAGAAGAAATCTCTATGAATCTACTACTTCCAAGGAATGGACTATGGAATATTTCAAGTGATTCAATCTTTCCAATGATGAAATTTTCAACCATGATGGTTTGAAAAACATTTAGTCAATAGAAATAGGAATTTTTTAAAAGATAGATATTAATCAAAAAAATAATAATAAAGAGTATTTTATTTATCATTTAATCTCTTATTATCATGGTATAAGTCAAATAAAATGATCCTAATAACTCTCAAATGGAATGTGATAATATTAAGGATGATAATTACACTATATCATCTCCCAAACCTGAAAATTCTTGTCCATATTACACTTCAAACAATAGTGATTTATAAAGAAAAAGGAACATAATATCTTAGGTATTCTCATTGAGTATATAATTAAGGCATTTGAACAATTTCCGATGAACTCTAACAGATTAATACAGGAATAATGAATGATCTTTATTTAACATTGATTAGCGTCATCATGATATATGATGAATAATATAAATTCATGTCCTTCCTTAAATGGAATTTTAATTTATACATATCAAACTATAAAAAAATGTCTATAAAAGATCCTAATGTGGATACCCATTATTTGGTCCTTAAAGATGATCAATGTGGTTTTAAATACATTGAAATGTGCTTGCATATGACCCATTATTTGAATGTAGAAAATTAATTTTATAATTTACTAATGGAAAATTTCCTTCTGGATGACTAATACTAAATACTATTCTAAAACATCAGTCCCAAAATGAATATTTTTTGGAAAAATAAGAGTTTTCAATGAAATTATGGATCTCAAAAACACTCCCCAAGGTTTATTTCTGTGTCCTGGTCATAATAACATGATCGAGGTAACATGTAACATTCAATCTCACACCATTATGGATGGATATTCCTTCTACAAAAATATTTAATGGCTCAAAATTATGAGAAGGAAACTACCATCATGTTACTCCAATAGGTAGAAAATAATAATGTTATTCTTATTTTATTGAATAAAAATGATTACACGTATAAATGTTTTATAAAGTATAATACCATTTTTGGGAATAACATAGTGTGTAACATGGATAATATAGTTGTCAAATGTAAATATTGTTGTGATTGTATTTATAATCATTAAACCATTTTCAATAAAATGTAGAAATAATTTTTGAAGATGAGTCCCGTGAAATGTTTCATTAGATTTAAATTTTGGATGTTCCATGACTATTTCATATTACATTATGGAATAGAAGTCAAAAATATAAGACCATGGTGATACATGAAATGGTTTTAATCCATACATCATTGAGTCTAATGGAATCCACTTATATCTCTCTTATAACAGAAAATATCACAACCAATCTCGTATGAATATAATGAATATTTATATTTATGATGAAGATTGGGTCCACATATCGATAAGACATCTATTTTAAAAAATAAATTTACATTCTCAAGCACAATATCTCACATAATCATGTGTTGATGCTTTTTATGGAATTGAACTCTCTATCCCCCTATGTAACAACCCTATATTGATCACTTGGTTCCCTTCTTTATGAAAATAATAATGAAAGAATATAAAATAATCATTACTATCTTTGTAGGAAAATGTTTCATACTATGACTCGATATACTGATATTGAATATAACTTCCATAAAATAAACTTTACATTGAATAAACCGAGTCATTGTATGCAATATTAATAGGTCCACATTATTTCAAATGATGACCCAACAAATTTATCCACAATCACCGAATGTTTATTGGGAATCTTGTATGATGACTGATCATTCTACTATAGTTTTTCATCTAGTTCATATAATAAAAAGTTATAAAATGGTTGGTATTCGATGACATTCATTTTGTATATCCCAATCCTAGAGATGTTCTTTTGGAAATAGAGCGGATATATAATATTTTTCCTCAATCCATAATACCTAATAATAAAATGACATGTAATTTAATAGTTCTTTAATGATTCTGGTATATATATTTCATGCATAAGTTTTTGGGTTTTTTAATGAACTAATTTATTTAGTATAAATTATATTCATTTCAATGTTGGTACTATTTTTATTATATTCTGTTTTATGGTATTATACAATAAATATTTTCAAAAAGGAAAAAATATTGAATTTAGTATTTAAGAGACATATTATGTAGTGATGCGAAGCTTTAGGGTATAACATCATATTATTGAAGGTGAATCCAACCTCATATGAAATGGAAGAAATACCAAAGAACCTGTAGGAATCAGTATACACTATGTGTATGAAATTAATGTCAGGATTCTGATTCATGGAATTATGCAATCTAGTCATGAAATAGTGATTTCTGGCATGTGATAACACACTTTGGGAGATTTATTCATCTCATGAGAGTATTTAGATAAAAAAAACTATTTGAAGATATGTTGTATCTTCTCATTACATGATTTTAAATAAATAAAAATCGTGAAACTAATGTAAAATTATGTACTTATGTGGATTGGTGTCGAGGTTTTGATGGGGAGGCCTGTTTATTGAGACATTGGATCGCATATATAGAGGCCCACACCAGGAGAAGACATGGGAAACTACATGTTGATGGGTGCTCTCTTAAAAATACATATTATTGCTTTTCATCACCTCCATTCATATCATGGTTTCAATGTTTCTCTTTATCATCATGTCTATCATGATTTAGTGGTTGTTTACATTTTGGGTGATATTATTATCGGGGGGAAGTGTTTTTAGTGATTATTTAAATTTTCCTTTATGGTTTTTGATTGTGGAAACCATATTTAGTAATTCTATTTCTTCTTTTTTTGTATTCCATTACCATTTAATTCAATCTTAGTATTTTCATTAATTTTACAAATTAAATTTTGATTACTTTTTGTAAACATTAGACAATCATGATTTGTAATATTTAAATAATGTGTTAGGTCTCCTAGTAAAGTGATTGATCCTAGTAGATGACCATTCGAACAATGAAATTTGAAGACTATTTTAGGGTACCCAAACCAAGGATCCTTAAATACCCAATTTTAAAACCAAAAAACAAAGAACCCATAATTTATTGAATCTATAGCACATAATCGTAAATATCATTCATCCTAGAAAGACTAATCTCTTTATTTGATTCCTTTCATTTTCTTCCTTCATTATCTTTCTCTCAAAACCCATTTAGTTAAAATATGAGACTTATTATGAGGTGTGACACAAGTAGAAATAATTCTATATAAGTCTACAATTACAAATAGTGGAATCTTTTCCTACCTTTTGTTAACCGTATTATGTCTTTATCATTTTTGTGTCACCAGACCATGATGTCATGAAAATTTGGACTTGTATAAAAATACATGGAAAATTTATCTAGTTGGGTTTAGTCTCTGTATACATATACTAACATATTGCTCCACATGAAAGCTAGAAGTCACTGTGTTGTGATGATAGACGGAATCTGACTTGTTCATTACACCCACCACTACCCATGTACATGAAATTGGATTCGAAATATGTGAGTATGAATTCATTTTTTATTTCATTAATAGGAATCGTCTTGGAGTATGATTCATACCCTGGGAGGATAATTTATGATATTTTTATTGGTCCGCAAGTTTTATAATGATTTCAGAATGTGGAATTTTTATTTATTTTATTTTATTTTGTTAGTGGTTATGTATAGGATATTGTACAAACTATATTTATATTGATTGAAATGTCAATTATATTCCTATTTATTTTTCCCTATTTATTAATACATAATAAATAATGTTGATTTATTTATTATATTTTACTTTGGGAGAGCTTCTTAGCTCATTTTTGTATAAAAAATTATTTTTTAATATCAATTATAAGGATAGGTCATATTAAATGTTTAGTAGATTTGATCATGAACCTTATGCTCTCCACATAACAATTTGTTTCCCTTGTCACTAGAATGTAACCTATAGCACACAATGAGTTACCCCTATGGTTAGATAGTAAACCAAACATGGGTAATTTAGGGGTGATCATAGCCCATGAATTAAAATATTCATTGTAAATTCTTATTTCCATTCTATCAAATGATCCTAGAAAAGGGGTCTTAATTTTCCATTGTATTTCTACATGGTAATATACATTGAAAACAATTAATATAAATAGGATCAAACCATGATAATTATGGGTTTTTTTATGAGTAGAACATGCTCAAAACTGTGGAAGATACATATTAAATTTTTTGATCTATCATCATAGAATAAATACACAGAATGAAGAGTATTAGATAGAATTGTAAACATTCAGTGTACAATGATCCATCTTAGTGAAATTTGATTACGGTAGATAACTAAAAAACTTCAATTGGGATCTTTATTATAAATATATTTATCTAACTATTTTAATTCACAAACACTTAGTTTGGACCTATGATCTCAAAATGGGTTGTTATCACCTTTCTATAAGATGATGAATAAAGAACAACGAAGAAGAAGTTTTTGGATTGGCATGATAGTCTATAACACACAAACTATGACTGCCTAATTACATTATATAGTAACACTTAAATCAACTAGGGAGATCAAACACCATTTGAAATGATTGATATATTTACTATATTACTTGTAACGTATACCTGTTTTAACTATTGTTATCATTGAATGTTTGAATAATGATATAATATATAAGGCCCTGACCTTAAACATTACTTAATATTGAATTAAATGAATAATTCAAATTGAGGATCTTTTCAGGTTTAGATTTTTAGAGAATTAGGACATAACTATTACATCTCCAAATATTACAAAGTAGACACCTCTACGAAGATTCCATAAAGTAAAAACTCTTAAAAAGAAACATGTCTAGTTCAATGTTTTAGATAGCATGACTTTCCCTTGATCCCATCCTTGACCTGATTCCACATTAAGTCCTGTGAAAAACATTTCAAAAAAACATGGGGTGAGCATAAATAGCTCTATAAGGGATACACAAAGAGTGAAAACTGTTATTTTTTCAAAACAATAAGTAAACCATGTATACTTTATCAAAGTAATACTTTTCAGCTTTATGAAGTAGTAAAAAACTCTTCATTGAATAAAAGATCATTACTTACACTTTTGTAACCAAAAGATTACCATAAAACCCATATAACGAACACATAACATATAAAGGTAACTTGGGATATAAACATACTTAAATGGAATAACCATTCGGTCTACTTCCACACATACTTAATAGAATAGCCATACGGCCGACTTCCATACCCAATGCATTGGAGGTTATAATGTAACCACTCGTCCTTGTACTCACGGCACCATCCGTCATATGGTTTATCACATAACCACCCTTAAAATGTCCAAGTACCTTCATTACACAGAAAATATCGAAAATTTAAACATTTCAATAACAACATTTCTTTTGCAATCACAATAAGTAATTTCAAGATATTGAATTAATCAATCCATTTTCAAATACCATTTAAATGAGATTTTTGAATCAAAGTGTCTGATACCACTTTGAATATTTTAATGGAAATATAATTTTAAAAAATTAATGTCCATATACATAAATACTGAAAACCACTTTGATAACATGGACATTAAAGATAATGATTTAGAATAATAAATCTTTAAAACATTTAAAATGATATTTTTGTTAAAGGGTTTTTAACAAAATGAGAGACTCTTGAATTCAAATAATTATGGAATAACATTTAATCCAATATTTATAATATCATGAGAATAAATGTATTCAGGATATAATGTGTCAAATGATATTATACACACCATATAAGAGTGAATTGGCGCATAACAACAATGAAGTCTCAATGGAAATGTAAATTGAGATGAAATCCATTATAAAGATGGTATCCTTAAATTAAGGATAAATCTATCACATAATTATGTGTGAGAAATATAAATACACCCAATATAAGTGGATATTAAGTGTGAAACAATAATAGGTCATTCACACATATTCATATGATGACATCTTCAAGAAGTACAAGTTGAACCCAAAGAAATCGAAATTGGGTTAAGACGTTCCCTTGTAAAAATTCGATAGCCTAACATGTCACTACAAAATTCAGAAAATTATTCGATGGGAGAGTGAATGGTATCTCATCACATGGACATAAAAATTTCATCAATATGGATATATAATAACATATCCCAACATAATAAGATATAAATTAAAAGACATAACAAAAGAAGTCTTTTAAAATGAGGATGGTGAAAGGTCCCTGTATAGAGTTGGGTATCTTTCATAACGTACACCCCATGGAAGAAGGGTCATAAAATGAAGATTTAAATAACCATAAATGAAATTAAACTACAAAAAGTGTATAATAATGGTCAGTACATACACCAATCAAAGGAAATAGTGGCAAACATAGCATAAATGTCACGAGAATAAAAGTGAGATGAAAAATCCCTTATGAAAACTCGGCAGCCTAACGACGCCACTTAAAACTTCCAAAAATGGATTTATGAGATCAAATGGGGTATAATATAATATGAACATAAAAATTACAGTATGAGAAATATAAAATAACATTCCCAAACATAAGAAATATAAGATTAAAATAAATGACATAAAAGAGAGTACTTAAAATGAAAGAGAGAGGTCGGATCCCTTACCTCAAGTATGACTTGTTTTGTTCGTTACTTTATATTCCTAAATAATAAACGTTGATCAATTTTAAAATTTCTTAAGGATTTATTTTAAATACAATTATTCAGTTCATATCACATATTATAATGTTATAATTATTGGTTAATAATGTGAGTTCATATCAGACGTTTTTGTCGATGTTTGGTACATGAGTAAAAATTGAACTTGTTGGAAAAGAATTTTCCATGTAGTTATAGGTACATCATACCCAGAATAGTATTGATGTTTTAAATATCATATATTTCCAGTATATAATCATTTTATACTCTTCCATAGAATTTGGATATAAAAAACTAAAAGCACCGTTCATGGAGACGGTAAGCCATACGTACGCATGAACCCTACATTAATTTTTTTGTTATATTAATGGAATTAAAACAAAATGAGAGATATATATATTTTAATTACAGAATTATATCCTTCATTTAGATGTAATATATTACATATATATCCATTATATATATGTACTTATAATAGTACATAACATTTGGAGATAAGAAATGAAATGTACCGTTCATGGAGGTGGTAAGCCGTATGTACGCATGAACGGTACTTTAATTTCTTTTTTTTTGTATTCAATGAAATGAAATAATAATGATATAAAGTTATATTATAATTACAGTTGGATATTATATGTAATACCATTAATTCCATCCTTTATACGTCCCACATATGGCATTAACGAATCAAATCACTTTGAGGGGGCGGTAGTCCACACTTCCTAAAATGAAGATATCGTGTTTACCTATAATGGAAACGATAAAGGTATGCCATAAATTAAAAATACATAAGATTAAGGAAAACATAAACATATAATATATCATAGATAAATATAGTGACATCTTAATGGACACCTTTGAAGGTGTTAAAATAATATTGAACAATCATCGTTTCGTGAGGCAGTAATTCGCCATCCATAGAAACAGTATGTTATTTAACCATTAGACGGAGGTGTGTGAAAGTGTAGCTATAATAATTCATATAAAAACATCCTAGTATATTTAAGATACTTTTGTTGTTACAAAAACAAGTAATCAAAAGACTTTAGGGGTTTGGAGAAGAAAAATAAAACAAAATAACACAAGGGAAGACAATACCTTCAAATCGGGTAACTCTCTTTGATTTGAGCTCAATGGGTCCTTGGAAAGGATTCTTCCCAAAGTGATGCTTCAATGATGAAGATAGGGATGTGGAGAGATGAAATGGGTAGGTTTTGGCCGAGCCAAAGGCTGGAGAGGTGTCTGTAAGGTGGTAGAGGTGGGATCCTTTTATAAGAGGAGAGGAGGGGCACTCTTGGAAAGTTATAAAATATTACTTTATTATATAATGATTTTCTGATTTAAAAGGTCCCCAAAGGATATATTTCGAGGATAAAGTGATAAGGTTTCTAAATCCACCCATACAATAGGTTTTTGAAAAGTTTATGACTTAGATTTTACATTATCATTTCATTTTATTTAAATCGTTAAATAATGAGGTAATCGCTGCATCATCATGGTGTCATAAATAATTTAATTTCATTAGTGTCTAAAAATTATAAAAAAATATCATGATGTGAGAAATATTTTTCTCTTTCTATGTAATATTTATAGTCAAAATTATGACTTGTATAACCCCATGTAAAAATTGTTTTAGTAAAACGACACATGTTTGTGACATTTTAATTTTAACTTTAAATAGAAATGTATTAATGTCATTTTCCAAGAAAAGTGGCTCCATGGGGTCCCCAAGTTGACCCATGGATTTTCTCGGTCGGCCATGACTCATATAAATGAGGGTAGGGAATGTTTCTAGGTCATTTCATATTATTAAAACATTACTTTTACCTTAAACTACACTAATTACCTCTAATCGCGATTAAATCTTAAAAGTTACTATTCACCAAAAAAATTATTTTAATCCCATTGAAACACATTTTACTTTATAATGAGAACCATGTATGTTGGATTTTTGAAATTAAAAACTTAGAGGTGGTAAATTTTCATTTAATCAAAAAATTAGTTTCATTAACTGCCACTTAGTGGTTTCACTATTCATCAAAAATTGATGTTTTTCAGAAAAATACCAAAAATTCGCTGTAAGCTATATTTGATATTACGAATTAAAAAATGATGTTTATTTTAAGAAATTAAAAACATATAAGTTACATTAATTATTTTAATAATTAATTCCCACTTTCAGAGCAAATAGCGTGTTTTTATGAAACAATAAGTATCAAAAGATTGACAATAGTTTAAGTCCAATTTCAAGATTAAATTAATTCCAATTACCACTATTGGATTAAATGGTAAGAATATATTCTTATTTAAATTTAAAACCAATTCAAAATATAATCTAATCATATAAATAAATTATATTAAAAATATGTTTTGAATTAAAATACAACATTTTCACTATTCATTAAAAATGAACTTTATCAGAAAAATACCAAAAATTTACACAAAGTAAATTTTGATGTCCCGATTCTAAAGAAGAATTTTATTTTGTCAAATATAACACATAAAATTGTTAAAAAGTGGATTTAAAAGAGTTTCTTCATCAAAAGGCGGTTAATCGACCTTTTAAAGTATATTAGAATGATTACGCTTAAAATTGGATTCATTTGCATTTTTAATCCTCTAACATTTATTGTAAAAAGTAAAAATATTTGAAAAACATATATAATCATTTTTTAGTTAGTTCTGTTCATTCCCGCCATTACAATGGCTAGACGTTAACTATAATTTAAAATAATATTATTTTATTATCAGAGTGCAACGTAATATTTCAAAGGAACTCATTTTCATGTATTGGGTACGCCATCGAGCATAGAGTTCCCTTTAAAGTAATATTAATATTTTATTCACAAATATGGATAAATTTAAAAATTTTATATTCTTTATTTACCTAGGGTGTTACATAATATGTATCATTCCATTAATACAACATCATGATGGTTTATAACTGAAAATAAAATTATCATAATATTTGGTATCACAACATGAAACATGATATCATATGTCATATGTCATAGGTTATATATTATTCTCTGATATATGTATATATTCTTATAACAACATGTGATATGAAATAATGTCATTTTCTTTAATATGTATCACAGAAATATCAATGGTCATGGTATAATGTTAAATGATAATATAGTATTCACATTTTTAGTATATATTCAAAAAAAAGTGTGTAATTAATATATTATTCCCTGTTCATCAAATTCTCCTAAAATTAATGCACTCTCCATTATTCATTTTTCCAATAGTATGTAATAATATACCATGGGAGAAAAACGATTCTTTCAATGAGTTTATATTTTCTCATTGGTAGTGGATAAAAATGTAAATAACATTATTTTGGATATATAAAATAATATTCATCATTAATTTTTTGAATAAATGTTCTTGAAAAATGTATTATGTTCCTGATTTGTTATTGGTCTTCTCAACCTCTCCTGAGTGACATCTTATAATGGGTTTTATTTTTATTTTCTATTTCAATATAAACTTGTTATCTATAAAAACCTAGAAGTGATATTTTTCCCCAATTAGGATATTTAAATTGTTTATAATTTATTATAAAATTGTGGGAATTTAAAATAACATACATATTGTAGAAAATAATGAAGAGATGTCATTAGATACAAATGAAATTGTTGGATTGGATGAATCTAACCAATCATTAATTAAATTACTGACGTTGATATGTGTTATTTCAATCTAGGAAGGGTCTCAATTTCTATGTCTCAATAATTGGTCTTCATAACCCTATAGAGATATTGTGAGTCCAAAGTATGTTTTAAAATTAAAAATGCTATTTTGGAAGAATATAAGGAGTGATATGGTGATGTTAGTATCTAGGATTTAAAATTACATTGTATATTTAATTTTAGTTGTGGTAGCTCTTTGTATCTCGATTAGTCATATGTGATATCAAATTTTTTGTTATGCAATAATGTATAAAAAATTATATATGATATCACTGTGATTTTTTCCGTGCGATACTGATTTTCATATATATTATTATGTGATATAAGTTATATATCTCTCTATGAAATATTATTGTAAAAATATTATTTTATTCACATTTATGATATGAAATATAATTTATAATTTTTTATAAACTACTTTAGTTTGATATGTCTTTTCCTCTATTTGAGACTGTTTTGTTGATTGCTGGTGATTTTATGTATGATCTTGAGATTGAGTTTGAACATGTTCCTTCCTTCTGTACAATTTGATTAGTGATTGGGCATGTTAAAGAAAATTTAACAGAGGATTGAGATCCTCCATGTGTAAATGATATGGACATCTTTTTGAAACCTGTAAATTTAAAGCCCAAGGTGCTTTTGTTCGGTCAATTGGGATGGAAGGGGCCCATGATGGGGGGAAGGGTGTCCTGAATGGGTCCTCATTGCCTTTATATACCTCTGATGGTGTGAAGGGTCTAACACCTACATCTATCAAGGAGGATTTGGTGGACAAAAATCCCTCTGTTTCTAAGAAAGTGGGTATTTTTTCTTATGCTGATTTTTTTGCTGGTAAAAGTCCAAATGAGAGGCCTTTGAATGATCAGCAAGGTAGGGGTGCATTTTCTAACCCCTCGGGTGATATAACACTCCCTGTTTCTATATTGCATACAATTGAGCATGGAGAACCCTCTAAATGGGGTGATAATTGATTAGATAATGCTGATAGTGAATAGGAGATGGATCATGCTGTATTACTAGAGGAGAAATACATTGATAAAGGTAAGATGGGATGTTTTTCACCTGGTAGGGAAGGTTCCATTTATCATTCTGTTGCAAAAAGGGGTGTGTTAGGTTATAATTCCATTAAGACTTCTGTTTCACATGCTGCTTCACATACAGTATAAGTAAATGATGGGAAGACTTCCCAAACAATATTGAAGCTTCTTCTGAGTCCCCTACTAGGATTTCTTATAACTCCCTGGGTGAACATATCAATATTTATGCCTCGCATGAGGCTACTACTATGCAGGATTCTTTTTTACCTTCTTCAGATGCTAAGGCCTCTCATTCCTCAGATGCAGGAGCTCCACCATATGTTCCCCATACTTCTTTTGATGAACCTGCCAGTACAATGGCAGTGACACCATGTTTAGCTTCTTCTGAGTCCCCTAATGGGACTGCTTCTATCTCCTTGGGTGAACCTATCAATATTTCAGCCTCACTTGAGGCTGCTGTTATGCAAGATTCTGTTTTACATTATTCGGGTTCCATGGTCTTTCATGCCTTGGATGCAGGAGCTCTATAACCTCTTCGCCAGACTTTTTTGGATAAACCTGCCAGTTCAATGGAAGTGACACCTAAACATGGTGTTGAGGATTTGAATTTTGTCATAGGTGGTACAATTTTTTTCCACGTTGGACTCAATGAATTCCCTTAATTTTGATCTGCTCTATATGGAGAGTCATGATAGGAAGCATCATGTTTCTATGAAAGTACATGTTTCTCATGAACCTTCTTTCGTTGCACATGCCAGTGCTGAGCAGGTTGGGCATCCCAATTATAAGGAGCGCTTGGAGGATGGGGATAAAGGCACTACGGATGCTGATCTAGCTGAAACTCATCATGATGGCTCTGATGATGGAGGTGCGGATGAGCAGGGTACTGATTTGTAGATTTCAATTCAGTTGAAAAGAGGTAAGAATCCAAGAAGAAGTGGTGGTTGTCATGGAGGAGGTGGAAGAGGAGGTAGGACCAGTGGCTGATTATGTTCGGATTGGTTTGTGTTCATCACTTGTACCCCAAACCTTTTTCATCTTGTATGTTTGATTTTTATTTTTATAATAATTTTTTGGATCATGGATTCACCTCCATGATTCCACTGTTTGGGTATAATAGTAAAATAATGTAAAATTTTTGACATCGGTAATATGAAATGTTAATATGGATTTTAAAAAATTGAATAGTTTATATTTTTGTAAATCATATGTTTCAAATAGTATTGAGTACAGATTTATATAATAAAAGAATGAAATATGAATTATTGATATTTGTGATTTAAATATAATGTTTTTCTATTTATATTAGTGTATGTTATTCATTGATGAATTATAATTTTTTTGTATTCATACATTATAAAATGTTCATTATGTATCATGGTTCCATTCTTGAATTGTTTATTTGTTTATTTATTCTTGAACACAGTTTTTTTTTCATGAATTTAACTCTTCATTATTTAAATTATTTTAATTTTTTGTATATAAATTTTATACCATATATATAATGAGTTTAATTATATAATTTAGAATAATAATTAATTTATCTTAACTATTTTTTATCATTTAGTGGTTATGATGTCAATGTATGTTTTTTATATAACTATTATTATATATTTTTAGTTAAAAAAATGTTGGCACTATAAATTAAACCTTAGTTATTATCTATAGATAATAGTACATAGTTGGACCTCCATTATTTTGGGGGACAATAATATATTCTTTAATGGTGTGGTTAACTACATGTCACACCATATGTTATTTTGAGTGAGATTTATGTTCTTTAATATTTCATACCACTATAAGTTTCATCAAACATGTACATAACATACATATAAATATGTTTGGAATATTATAATAGAATTTATAATATATTGGTCAAAAAATAATATATTGTGACATCCTGATATTTTAAAAGAGACAATATGTTTAATTTCATGCAAGATATGCCACATCGAGCTTAAACAAATGACTAAATTTTATTAGGTGATAGTTACCAACTAGCTGTTAGAATAAATATATTTAATGAGATTAAATAAATTATGATGAAAATGTTTACACAAGTTTATAAAATGAATTCATTGGTTACCAATTAAATATAAATGAAAACAAAAAACAATTGAATATAAAGGATGCTTTGGTTATATAAGAAACAATTTTTATGAACAGAATGGAAATTTATATTAATAAATTAAATAAATAACTATTAGTGATAAATGTTAATTAAAATTATATTTTATGTATTCAATAAATTTTCATTAAATTCATCCAATATGTTTCATAGTCTAATGATATTAATAAATAAAACATTAATCATAAAATATGTATTTTTCAAAATGAAAAATTTTATAGCCTTTTAATAGTGCACTGATATTAAAACAGATGTTTGACAGTTAGAAAGTTTATTATAAAATTTATCATCATTTTTTAAAAATTAATAATAAATATTATTTTGGTTATGTTATGTTGTTTTTGTAAGATGTTTCATTTTTTTGATAAATAGTAAAAAATACTTCATTTTATTTCATAACTGAATTTCCATCTAAATAATTGTTATATATAAATTATATTTTAAATTTTATTTAATGTTTAATTAGTTTATTCATACAAAACTAAAAAAAATTATCTCATTGGAGTAAATATCAAATTTAATTATATTTAAATAAATTTGAAACTTTTGAACTGTTCACATTGAAACCCATCTTTTTCATTGTGTTTGTGGGGTCAATTTATACAAAATTTTAAAATATATTAGAATTATATTTGGTAAAATGAATTAAATACATCAAATCGGATGTTGAAATTTTTTTCTGTTCAATCTCATTTTAGGTATAAATATGTTAACATGTCATAGAATATATTTACTACGGTATAGGTAAAATAATGAAAATTGTTAAAGTTAAAAGGTAAACACATAAAATACATAAAAATCTGCTACATTAAATGGGTATTTGAAATATTTATCAACTGTGAACTACTTATAAAACAATAATTATCATCTGAACTCATGAAAATTATTTTATCCTCAATTTGGATTGATTTAATGATAATATAATTATATTAAATCACATAGAAGAACCCCTCCTCTAGTCCAAATACCACCCATCTCCTCCACATTTCTCCTCAAAATCCTTTATTCTCCTCAAATATCTACCAACCATAAACATTCACACAATTAATAGGTAAAATTACATCTTGAATCACAAAAATAAGAAATACATTTTCCTCAAGGGATCATTCAATGTGGTGATATTCCAGATCTAATGTTCTCAATGCACCCCTCTTAATTTCATTTCTTCATTCACATTCCATTCACCTCTTTCATCCATAGAGGCTTAATAAATACAGAATCATTTATATACAATAGTGTTATATTTATAATTTAATATATCATATCTATCTAATTTCTCATCTTAACTTATTCAATGAAACTAAACTATTGTCAAAATTATGGAGGTTGAACATATACTTGAATAATGATTTTTCATTTTCAGTTACCACCTTCATAGATGTTCCTAAAAGGATTGTTATGAATAAATAATATTTTAACAGTTTTATTTTCACATCATTCATGTTTTGTAACTAACATATAAATAAAATATTAAAGGAAATGGTACCATTTCTTGATGTTCAGAAATACCACCTAAATAAACTAATCATTTATCATTAACGATTTATCAAATAAATCATACTCATTAATGAAATAAAAATTATATATGTGACCATTAATTCTTATGTATGTTTGTTAATACTATTTCATTATGATTTTATAGATTAAACCTCATTTTATAATAACATCCATAATAATACACATGTTAATTGACCTAGAAACCATGAGACAAAAGCACTTGAAAACAATGAAAGTAATGAAATATTATTAATGAATGGGTTATACGATGTGAATAAATTGTTTTATATGGTTTTATAAATATGAATAATTTTTTAATAAATTAATAACATTAATTAAACCATTATAAAAAAAATTTACTCATCTGAGTAATGTAGAAGAAGATGTATATGGATTATTATCCAGATTTTTATTATTTAGTTTAAACGTATACTTCTTGATTTTGTTAAGGTAATATTATGATTGAAATAAATTTTAATATACCTTTTTTTATATAAACAAATTTTTTATGAATTTATTTAAAATACACATATTGGATTCATTCGATTAATGTTCACTAAATTGATAAGATGTTCTTAAGGGATTATTTAGCTAAAACATCTTTTATTATGTTTTAATGATTTATTCTTTTAAATATATCCCTTTGATGTAAATGTTATGAAAACTTTTATTATGAATTAATATAATGTGCATTAATGTTTTAAAATGGTAGTTTTCTAATTTCATAGAAATGTTTTTTCAAAAAATGATCTTTGTTAACGATTTATATTGATTATGTTCCATTAAAACCCCTATATAAAAAATTCTATTTTGACACTTTTAAAAATAGTCAAAAATAATGTTTTTTAATTATAAATAATGATAAAATTTTCTTACCTTAGTGACATAACAATTTTTTTAATATTTACTTTATATATTAATAAATTTATTTTCAATGAAATTTTTTTCACTGTTACATGTGTGATTTATGGATTTTAAATGTTATTTTTGCAAGAAAATGATATTTTAATATCCAAAAGTGTTTCAAAAATGGGTAAAAATTATTTTTCAAGAATTTTACTCATGATATAATCCTTTTAAAATAATTGTTACGGTTTTATCCCACTATATCCAATCATAAAATGGTTTAATCCCCGTTATAACTCATGATGTGATGGGTTGAGCCCCATTATAGCTTAACATATGATGGGTGATCCCCATTATAGCTCTCCAATGTATTTGGTACACCAGAGATGGAAGTAGAGTATATAGTTATTACTTTTTCCTATTATAATATATGATAGATATGTTACTGATTTCTTAAGTAACCTACATGAATTTTATATTTTTAATGATTATTTCTAAAAAAGGTTATTAATATGTTTTCATGTTTTCACTACACTAATAGTTTTCATTCTTTATGTCCATTAATGATATTTATATGATCATCCTAATTTTTGGAATGTTTTTCATAAGATAATGGATTATTGGGGACAAGGATGAGTAAAATTTGAAAAGTGTGAAGATAAGACATCAATGAAAAATATTTTTTTAAAAGGGGTTTCTTTGGTGGAAAATAGAAACTATGTATAACTGTCACATAGAATATATGGGTTTAGTTTATTATATTTTTTTCAATTTAACTAAAAATAAAAACCAAAATGATTATTTGGAAGATAATGTGACTTATATTTTTAAAATATCTTGAATATGTATTATTTAATATTTGGTCCTTAGATTTGGTATCAGAGTAGGGTTTAACTTACATTAGAGGTTAGGATGCTGTTTGAGAATAAGATAATCAACCCCTATAACCACAAGGGTAATTGTTAGATAGCTAATTTGGGTTTATTATGTAAATTTATGTGTATTTTATAACGAATAACTAAAAATATATATATATTTAGGTTTAAATAAAATATTATTATAATTTTTTATGGATCTTTCTTTAGCCAAAATATTATGTATCCTTTAATAATTCATTTCTTGATTAATAAATGTTATATCCAACATATTAATGACTGTTTTTCACGATGGAAGCAACAAGATCTAGGAAAATCTTCTTCAACCATCTAGATGATTTGATCATCACTATTATTATAAAACAATTTCAAAATATATTGATAGATTCTTGAGTATTCGAATCACCTAAAAGAAATTGTTTCTGTTATCCAAAACATACATTTTTATAAAACAATTTCCGGATCATGTTATCTTCTTAATTTTTTTTGATATCATCTCCCTTAACTATCTTAAAAATTGTAATACTAGATGTGGCATAAAAATTAATTTTTAAAAGTATAAAAACATGTCGAACGATAAATGAATTATCAGGAAGATCCGGAAATATATATTTAATTTGTGAATTATTTTATTATGTTCAAATTATGCATCATTTTTTATGTTGATAATAATGAATCTAAAGATATAATTAATATATTTTATTTTTTGCATAAAATTTGAAGGAATAAAATGATGAATCATGGATAATGGTTTAAGAAGGAATTTTAGTAAAGGATGTGTTTATATATTTGTTATTAACATTAATGATATATTTTTATTTTACAGATATTATGTGAATCATGTAACTACTATGGATTTTCTATTATTGTATTATGTTTCTCATAAATTTGGAATTTTTTTGGTGGAATTGATATCTTTTAAAAGTGTTAAATATGTTATAATTTTTAAGGTATACGTAACCCTTTATCTAATGATGTGAAAAATGTTATTTGAAAAAAAATTATTTTTCTTTTAGTGGTGATAAGTTGGATGTTATTTTCCTTATTTGGTTTTATATAATCTCTAAATTGGAGGTAATTATGGGTTCATACTTTTTTATTTGAAGAATGGAAAGAATTAGAAATCCTTTCAAGCAAAAATATATTATGATTTTTCATTAGTATGTATCTGAGACTTATATATTTTAATTGAGATGATATTAATATAGTTTCAGAAAGATGTAAAACATGTATCTTCAGTGAAACACTATGACCTCTATCAATTGGTAGGGATGAAACCCACAATTTAAGGGAGACAATGGCGCATCGCCTAAAACTTGTCTACATGAACTCGTGGTTAGTAATAAATTTTTATTATTTATTTTAAATATATAACAGAAAAAGGTTAATTTCATTTTAGGGATATATGTTTTATCATATTAATTACCATGGGATTGAAATATTATTTTTTGATTAAGTGAAATGCGTTTTTTCAGAATATTTTCAATATTTTGGGAACCTTATATAATTAAGGGGAATAGAATACTTTTTAATTTCCATTGATTTATAAATGATGAATTTTATTTTAGAGAATATAACATTTTATTGTGGATTTATGGTGGTTAATGAATAATTATAATATCTTAGAGGATATGACATATAGAAAATTACATTTTTGGTGGGAGACATTAAGAGATATTGATATTATTTAAAGCTAAATATTAAATTTATCATGGTAGACTATGTGAGTAAATCCTTATGATTATTGATTTTCAAATTTTTTAAAGATACTTATTGGTTGAATATTCTTTGTTGAACTTCAGGTATTACTGTTAATTTTAAGATATTAAATTAGTTTTCCTTTATGTAATGGTTAAATAATTTTTGAAGAGTGTATATTGTACAAACATATATGTTTTCACTAATTACTAAAGAAAGTATGAATAAATAGTTATACGTTTTTGGATTTTGTTAATCATTTATTATGATTAATATGGTATAAAAATTAATCTTGAATAATTGTCATTGGAATAAAATATGAGGATTAAATTCCACATTTCTTGTATGTATGTTTCCTTATATTGGTAGTATATGTAATAAAATAATTCCACAATTAATCAAAAAATTATTTTAAAAAAAATCATTATCTATTTAATTTTATCAATGTCCTTTTAACCCATAAAATATTTAGGGATTTATGATGGATAAATTTTCAATGATCATGTTCTATGTCACTCTATATTAGACGTTGAGAGTTATTTTTGTCTTTCATGTCCATATTTTTCTACATGGAATCCTAGTTTGTGTTTTTGTAGGTGAATTTCATACATTATTTTCTATTTTATTATGTAGAGGTTTTGTTGACCCTTCTTATGATGTTGGATTTCAATGAAGGTATTTTGGTATGTAAACCCCCTTTTTTCAATCCCAAATTCAAAATATAAAGAAAATATTTATTAAATTAGGGATAATGTAATATCCTGTGATTTTAAATGGAATATTATGTTCAATGTCATGAAAGGTACACCATGTCAGTAAATAAAATTCTAAATATTATTATGGGATAGTTGTCACCTACCCTATGAATGGAGAGAATGAATGATATTAACTAAATTATGAAAATATTGTTTATGCATTTGAATAAAATAAATTAGTTTTTACCAATTAATTATAAATAAATTAACTAATTGAATATAAAGTTGTGTTTTTAATAAAAATCAAATTTTTTTCCACAATTTCATTTTAACATAATAAATAACATTAATCATAATTAGATAAAAAATATTATCAAATTTTATATTATATAATTTCAATCAACAATATTTAAATTCATTCAATATGTTTTATAGGATTATGATAAGGATAAATCCAATTTTAAAAATAATAAAATCTATATTTTTCATAAGATAATTTTTTAGTCTTTTAAATATTCACATGATTTAAAGATAACATTTGACACATTTACAAATTTCATTTTAAAAAATAAATTTTATTTTTGAAAATATTAATATTAAAATTATCTTCATTTGAAATTTTGGTATTTTTCGGTAAATAATAATTTTCTTAAGAATAGTAAAAAAATAATTTGTTTCATTTAAAAATTGATTTTTACTATAAATAAATTATAAAGATAAATTATAGTATAAATCTTTTATAATGTATAATTTGTTATAATTTACATAAATAAAAAAATTAGGTTATTGGAATCAATTTCCCATTGAAGTTGGATATAAAAACATTTAAACTTTTGAAATTTTCAGTCTTTCAAGATGCTTTTTCGTTCTGCCTCTGAGATTAATTTTAAATATAATTTTTCAAAATATGTGAATTTAATTTGGTAAAATTGAATATATATTTTTTTTAAAAAGTTATAAAATATTTTTTTAGTTAAAATTATTTTTTTGTTAAAAAAGTTTATCATGGTTAAAAATAATTATGTCGTAGTATGTGTAAAATAATGAAAACGGTTAAAGTTAAAGGCTAAAATCCTAAAAAGCCAATGAACCATGAATTATACTCTGTAATTGAGGTATTTATATAACCAAATAATCCTTAATTACATTAATTATTATCCAAATTACGGGAAATTAATGTCACCTTAATGTGAATAGATTTAAATATAAAATAATCATTAATAATTAACTTAACCCTCCTAAAGTGTAAATACCACTCGTCAACACAAAATTTATCTTCCCAAGCCTTAATGTGTCTAAAATATCATCCATGAAATTTCATTATCACTCATCCCACGTCCATGTTATTATTTTCTCAACAAAAGACCAAATCAAAAGTCCTCAAGGGCATCATCAAGGAGAAGATATTTAAGAGATAATTTTCATAAAGAACCATTCTTAAATTCATTTTTTGTACATTCTCATAACCAAATTAATTTATAAATGAAACATAGATATATAATCATTAATTTTGTGGATTTATACATTTAAAATTTCGAAAAACATATATATTTCATTTCTCTACTTCCTTAATTCAATGAAATGAAACTACTATAAAAAATATGGCAGTTTACCATATCCTGGAATAATGATTTTTCATTTTATGTTACTACCATTATGGATAGTAATAAAATTATTATTCAGGATAAATTGTATTTTAAAATTTATATTATAATACATTTAATGTTCAATAACTAATATATAAATATAATATTAATTTAAATGAAACCAGTTCAAGATGTTAAGAAAAAGTACCAAAATAAACAAAACATTTCTCATTAATGTTTTATCGAGTGACTCATCTACAAACATGATACAAAGATGATATATGGGGCCATTAAAAATTATAGATGTTTATTATTACTATTTATTTCCATTTCATTTTTTAATCAATTTTTACAATAACAACCCTAATATTACACAAGTACAGAGACCATTAGAACATGAAATGAAGGAACCCAAAAACATTGAAAATAATGAAATATTATTAATTAATGGGATGAAATGTGTAATTAATTTGATTTATAAGGTATTATAAATATTAAAATTATTTCTTAATAAATTAATAGAATTATTTAAACCTTCGTACATGAGTTTTTAATACATTTAATGAATTTCTTACAAAATGTAAGGGAATTTTTAACCCAATTTATACTCATTAGGTTAAACTTATACTTCTTGATTATGTTATGATAATATTTTATGTCAAATTACATTTGAATATGTTAGGTTTTATTCCCACCTATTTTATTTTTATTTCTGTTGAATACCAATAATCAATTCATTTTATTAACACTGACTTCATTGGATAGATATTTATAAGAGACTCTTTAACTAAAACTCCCTTTTAAATGTTTTAAAGATGTATTAATATAAATATTTCTATTTAATATCTATGTTTTAAAAAAAATTATAAATTTATTTATATTTAAATTAATTTTATAAAAAAAATTAATTTTTTAATTTTATTGGATTATTTTAATAAAAGAATGGTTTTATGGATTTGTGTAAATTAATTTATTTTAAAAACCCACTTGTAATGTTTCTCTTTAAACAATTTTATAAAGGTAAAATGGAATGTTTTCTACTAATATATAATGAGTGGATTTTACCTCCATCTTTTTGCTTTAATTATTTAATAATTCCATTACTTTTTATATATTTATTTTCAAATAAAATGGTTTCATTTTTAACTGTTCAACTTATATATTTTTAATTTTTTTAAACAATAATTGAAATTTTAATATTCAAATTTTTTTAAAATGTGGGTTTTAATATGTTTTAAAGGTTTTTGTTCATAATATTAAAAATTTAAATTGTTTATTATGTTTTTAACCCTTTATATCTTCTGATATGAATGTTTCATCCATCACCATTGATCAACATATAACGGTTTGAGCATCATTATATCTCACGATATGACATGTGAGCCCTAGTATAGCTCTCTAATGCATTGATTACCCCATATATTGATGTTGACCATATGGTTATTCCATTTATGATGGTGAATCTAAGAGTGATATGGTAATTATTTCCCTAGAAACCTACATGATTTTTCAATGATTTCTAATGTGTTTTTTTGGAATGGTTTTTAATTGGTTTTCATATTTTCACATAACTAAATATTTTATTGAAAATTATTTATATGATCATCTCATTTTTTTAAATGACATTCATTTCATAAAGGCTGAATGGGGATTTAGATTATCATAATATAAAAACTGTGATGATATTTCCTTAATAAATGACATGTTTTATTTGAAAAGGGTTTCCTTTGTTGAAGAATAATTTTACTGAGTATATGGGTCAACATGAAATGTGATCATTTAATTTTTAAGATTTTTTCTTTATTACCTAATAATATAAACCTAAAATACCTTTAGGAAAATTATTTTTTTCTTGCTTTAAAATTACTCGAATATGTTTTCTTTAATGTTTAGTCTTTTTATTAATTATATATTTCTATAAATTAATATTAGTGGAAATAATTAATTTGAATGACTAAAAAAAGATATATATATTAAATCATGTGAAACCATTCATTTATATAGAATTTGATAAAAGAATAAGTACAAGTAAAAAATATATGAATAAAAAAGAGTTATTAGAACATGCATTGTAGTGAGTCTAACAAGAATATATACTCCATCAATTAATTTAGTGATATTTTCATGTAAATGATAAAAAAAGTGTCACCAGTTAAAATATATAATTTTCATATCCAAACTGGATTTCATTATTATTTTCATAATATAATGTTTATAGGGTTGAGCCACCAGTATTTTTCATTGACATGAGAAAATTGGAGACCACATATATGATTCATCATACCTATTAATTATATTAATAACTCTCACCACATTCCTTATATATTCTAATCAAATTAATTATGATCATGTTAATGAAACATAATCAACCTGAGTGGAATTGATGAGGGAAATCATTCATGGATTCAATAATCAATGTACTCAATATCACCAAAAGAATCCTTGGAAAATATTTTATAAATGAGACCATTCATGAATTCAATATTAAATATGTTTTCAGTCATATGAAAATGATATAAGAAATTATCAATTTATTTGGATATATGTATAAGAACTAGTATTTTCATATAATGGGATTTAGGGAAATTAATTCATTTAAAGATAAATGTTGTCAAAACATGATGGAGATGAAACAATAAAACTATGTAATTCTATATTTATGATAGAAAATGATAGTACATCTGATATAGTAAATAATAGATCATTGGAAGACAACTTGGTATGTTCATCTGGGTGGATTCTAACTTAGTCTTTATAACTGAGTTGATTTTATCTCAGTATAAGAATGAAAAAAACAACATAGTGTCTAAGTGTGTTAGTGAAGAAGAAAGAACTATCTAATGCTTTCACATAGAGGAATCAATAATGTTTTTAATGCAGTGATATAGATAGAGTAGAAGTTCCATATGAAACATATTTTCTTGAGAATATAGAAAATGTTTGTATGTTGTGAAATATATGAGGATATCAAATGAAAATAACATTTATTTGTTCCTCATTGTTCAAATTTAAAATAAATGAAACATAATGATAAATAATTGGAATGTTATAGTAATAGTCATTGTTTACCAAGGTTTTGTGGTCAAGGAAGAGGTTTCTAAAATGAAATGGAGGTTAATAAATAAAAATATTGATTACCTATAAAACATAGATGTTTTTGGAACTAGAAGAAATACTAGGCCTTGCATTGAATACTATAAAAGAACAACCTATCTTGGGTATATTATGGAAGAACATGAGTGTGATGAAAATCTTCAGAGGCCCAACATCCAAAATTTGGAGGATATAGTCTAAAAGTAAGGAGTAATAAAAGGAGAAGACTTGGAGAGAAAAGATATTATATGGATAACATCCCATAACTCATGGGTCTTTATAGTGAGAGCAGTTATGATACAATTTTTTTAATATAAAAATTAGAGTTAAACATTGAATAATATTTATAGGGTACAAGAAGTTAGATTATCCTTGTATCATGTATATATTTTGTTCCTTAAATAGAGAAGTAATTATTATCCAATTGATATAGGACATGATAAATAACTAAATAATCCATTATATTTTTATCTTCTCCTTTTCATTATATTTTCCACATCCTTATTCACATGTTCACTTGTCTTGTAAGGAATGGAATTAGAATATAATAACCAATGTAACAATATATCTTTGTGGTGGATATGGTTCCTAGAATTCCAAATATTTTCTTGAACCATGATAAGATGTGTCAATAAGAAGATATAACTACTAGTTATATATGTTCAACATAATCCTTAATAAGTCGTATAAGGGGATAGTTATAGTGTATTTGTTGTGTACTCTATCAAAGAATTGAATGACTATTACTATAATTATATAACTAGTACATGGTTTTTATGGGAATAATGAAACTCATCTATGATAGTTTTGAGTCTATAAACATGTTTTGTTTCTGAGGTGATACTTAGATAATGGTTAGAATATTATATGTATCATTTATTAAATTGTTTATCAAGTTTCTAAAAGTACCAGACTCAGTAGATTTTAGTGCTAGATGGTTGTGTACAGTCTAACAAAATTCCTCCAGGAAGGTTGTGTCTGTAGGTGTATTCTAGTATATCAAGTTGGTATCTATATCATGGTGGAACACTGTGAATGAGTTTTATAGAAAAGACTATAATCACTTACAATAGTGATTTTATTTGGAGTTTATAAATTATAAAGTATAGTGTTGTAATGGGTTAGGACCAATATTATGTTTCTAAATTGGAGGATATGTGATTTGGATAATGCACGTTTTCTACTCTTGGATTTTTTCTAATGTTTCGATTGATGTTTGATTCAGTACAAATCTAAGTATTGGCATAACATTAAGCCATGACTATAATCATAGGTATTAATCCTTATTGATTAATTAGAATAATTGATTCATAAACCAAATGGACGCTTCGATTATAATGGAAAATGTTTTCACTTCATCTTATTTTGGTCATCGGAATTCAAGGTGAAGAAAATTGATTAGTGTTCGTGTTTTTCATCTATAATTTTGTGAATATTATGGAGATTATATTATGAATACTTTGACAAAAAGTTATGATCCTAGATGTGGTATATTCAAGATGTTCCAAAAATACCATAGATGAATGGTGGTGATTATATCATATACCGTGTATTATTTATCCCACTTGACTTAAGATAGTTGACACCAGGGTTTTCATCTCTCATCTGTTTTGAATGGGAGGAGGCATATGATCTATGAATTTCGAGATAGTAGGAGAAGTGATGGTTCTTTATTGGCATTGATTGGAATTATAATGTGAAGCATGGTCTTGGATTATACAAAGGTGACCCTAATGATCGTATTATGAAGTGGAAGAATATTTATCATAATGCATAAAAATTCCATTGGGAGTGTCATGGTTAGGGATGATTTTGGAGAATGATCATGATAGAAGAAAAAACTATCATAAACTTGATTTTTTTAATAGATTTCTTGAGTGCATAAAAATGATATATGTGTCTGAAAATGAATAGCCAATATAAGTAACATGATTCTAGGATTACAGAAATACAGTTTGTTGATCTATTTTTCTAGAAAAAAAAGTGAAATTGGTTAAATGAAACATTTCATAATGGGGGTTTTTCCTTATAATTCTACTGAACAACATACCTTCATCGATTAACTTGAACAATATCATGGTATTTATTCTTAAATTACAATTATGAGTAGTTATTAGTAAATTCCGCAGGAAAAACTATATAGTAATGATTTTACCATATGATGGTCTGGTTGATGAGAGACTCCAAATCAAATGGAATTTTAGATGATTTGACGTAGTTGTCTACAAACAATTTGAGAAATCTGAACCAGGAAAATAATAAAGATTAATGATGTATATGTTTATTTCTCATAGAGATGGAATGAATAATGTGGTGGATCATTAATAATATATTAAGAAATACTTCTTGATGGTGATATCATGATGTTGGTTTTAGCAAAAGTGGATTGGGATATTTGGGTTTGGTGTTTGACATACAACTTATCGTGGGGCTTAGGGATATTTTATTTATATTTTGGGTTGTATCTTTTGGATAAACTATATTTTTAGTTATATGACTATTATTCCAATATCATTTATGAATACTTTATATAATTTTATCATGGGAATCTAAATCCAAAAAATGGACAAATTAATTTCTAGGGTAAATGTTTCATTATAAGTGTGGAGAGAAAGACATTTGTGTTCTTATCACTATGAAATGATTATTAAAATATAATCAAAGTATCATATGTTCCTCTATTATGGGTGGGATAATTAAAGGATTATAATAAATTCTATATTATAGTGGGATAAAAGGACTATACATTCGTTGGTAAAAAAACTGTTAATTTTCAATGGAATTTAATAACTTGATGATATCGGAAATTTTGAATATAAGGATTCTTAATAGAGGTTGAATCTAACATTATCGTTGTAGCATAATGTAATATATATCTTTCAATAATTTTGGAAAATAATTGATATATTATTTAAAATAATATGTTCTAGAAGTATTAGGTCCATTGACATGTTACATGACAAAACTAGTTAATGATACTTCAACATGATTCAGATAGAGCATAGAAATTTCTTCCTTGGAGGAATTTACATGGAGGCATTAAGAGGGGTTTGTGGGAATGAAATATTAAATCATGTTCTTAGAAAATGGGGATGACATTATTTCAGTGGGGGATATATTTATAAAAACACATGAAGTATATCAATTTAGTTAATATAAGGGATGAACATATTTTTTCATGAAATACATTGGTGGAAGAATGAGAATAATCAGCAACTGGCATATTGTTATACATGACCTAAGAAAAAATTCTGAAGTGGCATATTTTTTTTTGAGAATTAATTTTTTTCATTTGTGAGGATAATAATAAGCTAAATCATCAAATGAAATACTTTGTGAAAAAAATAGAGTCAACCATATCGGCACCATGGATGTCTGTATTCAATCTAGATGACGTTAGTTTATCAATAGTAGTGTCTAATAGTAGAAAAATAGTTTTTTAGTGGGTAAAATTTTGTCGAAATTATCTTAGGGGATGATGAAACAACAAGAGTGTGGTGACTAGGTGCGGTAGTGTTCTATAATGCAATATTAAATGAATTCATCTAGTGATTTCAAACATGTCTTGAATGAAGAAATTATGAAAATAGATTGATGTTTTTATATATAGAAAAATATAAAAATGATGCGGTGATGGTTCAAAAGTTATAGCATATAAGAGGATTATTTTGGGAAAAACATTAATTCAATGTGATTTGTTGGTAATGTAAATGATATATAATATCCATTTATTTTAATTTTAGATTAATGGGAACTATTTACCAAGAGCTGGAGGTATAGTTAGTGAATTATATTAGAAAATATATATTTGAAATGCCAATGCTGATTTCCCCACACAATTATAATTTAAATGGATTTAGATGACATGTTGGGCCATACCATGAATATTACTGTGAAAAAACATATTTTTGGTATCTTGTAGTAGAGAATCAGTGTGGTGTAACGTGATAGTGGCCCAACCACTGAATTCTAAATTTCATTGTCCAGATGGGTGGAGTACTTGAAGGAGAATACAAATATATTGAAGTTTTATAGGGGATCACATCCCCTAAAAAATTGTTCTTCATAGTGAGAGTGTTTTCTCTATATCTGTTTCACTGGTGTTATTGGATTTTAACTTCCAATAATATGGTTAGGGTTTCAGAAGATAGAATATCCTTCTAGATTAGATGACATTTTCTCCCTAAATGAAGAATCTATTCCTCCCTTGTAGATATATGACTTAATTTTTGAATCATTTAATACATTTTTTGATGTTCTTGTATTTTTAATTTTTTTCAAGTTTCTGTTCCCTAGTTTTATTTTCATGAATAGTATTCTATGAGGTGGCAAGAACCATGGGAATACTGGATCAATGTGGTGGATAGTGTTCCTGGACTTCCCAGTTCTGGAAACTGAATCTTGAGGGGTGTATCAATCAAAATATATAACTTATAGTGATAAATATTCCTAATATTGTAAAACAAAACTAATCACCATAGATCTCAAGACACCAATAAAATGTTATTTTGGTCATTTTTTCCACAAGAATAGAATTTTTCAAATCTAACACAATAAGTTATCAAGATTTCAATTCTTGTTTTTAAATGAAATTTCTTTTAATGTATTTTAAAAAAAATGTTAAAATAAGAGAAAATGGGGGTTTTGATAATTAACTACATAAAAATGATTTTTTTTCTATTTACATCTATAATAATGAATATAATATAATATTTACGCCCATGGTACCCAAAATATATGAAAGTGACATTTAGAAAATTTTATACGTATAAAGTCACCCTAAATTGAAAATAAATGTTCAATTGAATTTTGTAATTCATAAAAAATTACCAAAATTACCAAAAAGTCTATATTGATCTATAATAAAAAAAATAATCATCAATATAACACTCATTGTTCTAAGAATCACTAAAAAATCAGTTTTTAGTTAAAATAACTTCTTTTAGTTATTATTTTCGTGAAAATGATAAGAAAAGAATAAATGGGGTTTGTTGGCCTTAAATTTAATAAAAATAATCTATTATTGAATTTTATTAATAATTAATAGTGATGTTATTTTATATTCTGTTTCAAAAATCTTGAGATGGGAGGGGTGAATTCGGGTTACATCTTTTTCTTTTAATGTAGATGATATTATTCTAATGTTTGTAGAAACTTAATAAAATTGTTTGATGGAATCATGTAGTAATTAAAAAATCATCAGAAGATATACAACATATTAGTTATACATGGTTCACAACTATTGGATAGTCTAAGGATCATATGTTGATATTGTGTTGGTCATAAAAAAACACAAAAATTTTCCTTAGCTGCAAAATACAAATGTTCAGACATAATAAATCTATTTTATGTCATTGGGAGATTTTTGGGATAGAACACTAGCTTCCTTAGAACAATTCTGTTGACTCCCCCTAGCTCACATATTTAGATGATGTCTTACTCATTTTAACAACGTGAAGGCCACTTTATTATATTGGATTTAAGTCTTTGTCCAAATATAGCAAAAGACTCGTTTGCACCATATCTCGGAGTTAGTGCATAAAAAGTTACATTTCACTCAATCCAGTTAATCAATACATCCATTCATGGACGTCCTTTGTAAATATCTAATCCTTATCGAAGAAAACTGCCTTAATGGAATAGTAATTCATTACAGAATAACCATTTTTCAAAATAATCCTTTTTTCTGAGATACATAGGCATTTCTTAATATGTATATAGTATTTTCAGGATGATCATGTTCTCAAAAAATATATGAGTCATGAATCTCTCAAACTTCATCAATTCAAATAAATATATATTTTCTCTAATAATTTTCATGTTAAATGATGTGGGGGAAGCCACCTATTAATAGGCACAGCCTTTGAAAAAGATCATGTGCTCTTACGGGATTTTTCATGAAACTAATAAATCATGTTCATGAATCTATCCTATTCTTGAATCTTTAGTGAAATTTAACCAATTTCAGAAGAATCGTATATTTTTAAATATATATAATCAATCCTTCTTGGATTTTAGATGCTCCCCTACTGGTAGTCGGGGATCTGTATTGATTTTCATTATGCATTCCTAATGCTCTATGTCTTCATGTAACTCATCCTTTTTTAAAGCCCAGTCATTGGAAAACCCATTAATCAGGAAACTTATTCATTTCCCATCTTTATGAATATTAAATTCATGAAATCTACCTTTCACGAAACTTTCTCTATCCTCCAGATTTTAAGACAAAGTTTTTTTCAAACTATTGGAAATGATGCCACCTTCAACACTATAGTCATAAATATACTGTATGATCACATTCCATTGAAACTCCTTTATAATCCTAGTGTGGATTAACAAAAACCAAAAACTAAATTCTAATTCTATCAAGGAATGACCATGGTTCCAAATAAATTTACATCTATGACATTTGGAATCAATGAAAATACATTTTTGTAATATTTTATAAGTTGAATTCATCATGAAATGAAAAAAATAAAATAAGATCATTCGACTTTCAAATTATTTTATAATGAATCATGGATCATTTTTACTTATATAAACAAACCATTCATGATTCTGAAACTCATAGTTCATGGAATCATCAAATTTAACTTTTTATTTATAATAACTAATTTATAAATTATATTCAAGGTTAAATGGTAAATCAAAAAAAGGGCATTCTATTATATAAATTAATAAATAAAAATTCTCATACCATTAAAAATATATATATTTATGAGAAAATAATAATCTGAAACCAAATATTGTCGAAATCACTGAAGGTATCTTCTAATAATATTTTATAAATATAAATTCTCTATATATTTTCACTAAAGGATTATGTAGACTCCATTAATATTAAACCGTTATGAAATTTAACCTGGACTCCATTAAAACTTCTATTTATAATAAAATAAATTAATTTAATATCATAATTACTTAAATTAATAAAATATGTTTTTTTAAAATAAGTATTTTTTAAGAGTTATTTGATAAAAAATATCCAAAAATGTTATATTAGTTATAAAACTACACAAAATAACTATTAGATATTTTGTTAATTTTTTAATCAAATAAAAAATATTTTTATACATTGGATTCTATACATCACATAATGTATCATTAAAATGTATATTAAAACTATTAATTAAACATTAATAATAAAAAATGATCAATTGGGGTTTATTGCTTATTTAAAAACTAGGAATGTCCAAAATTTTGTAGATTAACCCATATATCATTTTTTTACTTTATAAAATATTACATTGGTCAATGAAACACGAAGAATAGATTTAATAACAAAATTTTAATTTATGTAATATTATTTAATTGTAAGTTATAGTAAAATAAAAATGATTCAATGTAACCAAACACTATTTATTGATCCAAAAAAAATTAGGGAAACAACCCTTAAAGTGTTTTATTTATTTTAAAGAATAGAAAATGAATGGATTTTACATTTAGGTCCCTTAAAAACTACTAATGTATCATTTAAATAAATTAGGTATAAAATATCTCTAAAATAATTAAAAATAATAGATAGAGACCTTGGTTTATCAAGTATCAAGAAAAAACCCACAGGTTTATTTATTACCAATAAAAATAATCAGTGAATGATTATAATAACCATTCTTATATATCACCAATTGGGTTCAATTTTTTATATAAAATTAGTAAAATTACCCTTGAATACGTTTTTATTTATATCAATGAAAAATGCATTAAAAAAACATGATGTTTCAAAACCAAGGAAAATATATTTCTTGAATATTCTATCAGTGTGAAATTATCTTCAAATGACCAAAAATATTAATAAATGTTTTTTTTATCATCAATCCTCAATTAAATAACATATCATCCATTTAGGTATAGTTAGAACATATTTCCCTTTAATTTTGACATGATATTTTTTTTAGAATTAAAGAAATTGTGTTTTTGTTGAAATGGTTCTTTTATGGATATATTTTAGAGAAAATTGACCATGAATGAAAAAATGTTGTATAATTGTCCATAAATTTCAATAATAAAATGATTTCAGAATGTTATGTGCATGAAATAAAAAGAAATATGTTTTTCTATAATGTATTTTGATGTTTCATTTAAGTATACAACATTAAAAAATATCAAACCAGTTTTGTTACCAGTTGAAATGAGTATAATGATACTAGATTTATTTTTTCCCAGAATAAATGAATGGTGCTTAAATTGATTCCTAAACGTTCCAAAAATCATTATCAAATTTCATTTATATAAAAATATTTCTTATATATTATATTAAATTTTGTTTTTTGAAATTATATTTAATATTGAAAATAAAATATAAATGATTTCATTTCAATTTTTTTTATCAGATTATATTTCCATAATTTATTTTCTTTTTTGATTTACTTATATTCATCTATTGGATATAACTCTCCAACTAGAGAACTAGATTATCCATCTAAGTCTTTAACACCCAAAACCCATATTAAATGTTTTATGAGACATAAAACAATTCAATTTTGATTCTATAGAGGTTTAGAAATTATTATTATATTGTTGCGGATTAATTAAACTGTTTTTATCATTTAAATGATACATTTGATGTTATATGGTTAATATTTTGATTTATGGAGGAATCAAGGTTAGGAATTACAACTTCATGAATTTTTTATCATGATCATGTATAGGTAATGTTATTAAAATATTGTTCAAGACACCCAAATTATAGTGTTATTAAGGGGGAAAAGGATTTGTGGTTATGTGGATGGTTTAGATACAATAGTGGTTGAACGTGTGGAAAAACATTTATGGTAAATTCATGAATATGATCTGGTGTATGAGTGGGAATATTTTGAGAGTTAACCATTCATTCTAGGTTAAGTTGTTTAATTAGGGATCCAATTTTTTAAACCACGTTGTTTCACTATATATACATTATAAATTATAAATTATGACTTTTTAAACTTCCCAACCCCCCCCCCCCTATTTAACCCACATAAATCTTCTTTGATTTCCTTAAACGATCTGTAGGGTGATTTTCGGTTTGTTTTTGATGATTTTCAGCAACTATTATTAAATTTCACCAAGAATTTAAATTATCAAAACTTTGATAAAAGCATAATTAATCTAAAAATCTATTTTTTTAGGATTCATTAAAAACAATTTCTATAACTCCTTTTCAATCTATAATTTTTTATGAAAATTGATTTAATCAATTGATATTTAGTTTTAATGATTATAAATAGGGATTTTGAGGACTTTTATTCTAGATTTAAAATACCAATTTTACAATAGATATCAAATTTGGATGTTTCATGGGTTCCTAGTCAAGATATATTCATTATATGGGAATTAGAATTATTTAATTCATATAGTTGGAGATAATGACCTTATTATAATTAACTATTCGAAATTAAACTATCTAGCATGAATCTGTGGAATTTGCGTGAATTATATATTTACTTTTTTTGGTGTGATGTGAGAAATTAGTTAGGGAGTAAAAAAGTGACTTAATGAATAAAACTCATGAATTTGGGTTTTTAAAACTTGTTCATAGTTTGATTCATGAGGTAGTGATATATCGAATAAAATTCATTATATTATTCATTTTCCATTTTCTAAAGCTATAGAATTTTTATTTTATTATATGATTAACCTCTTTTTTTACTAATTTTAGAAGTATCCCGTGGATTACCCAAAAGACATGAGGAACCAAATCCTTAATTAATTCATTTACTAAATTCCTCACATAGCTATTGCTCTCTGGATTTCTCTCTAGATAAATTTCATTTATAATTTATCACCCATGATTTCATTTCCACCATTAGATATATACACTCAAGGAAAATGTGTACACCACCTTATGTCGTAGAGTGTTCAACATAATTGGCCCTCCCATATCCTAGGTTCCATTGTACCATCCCATAATCCCTTGGGATAAATATTTCTAACATATAGACGGCCTGCAGGCCTAGGAGTCCAACATCCTAAAACATCAATCTAAATCCCTTTTATTGAATAATACTACTATGGTGTTACTATAGATTCATATTAAATCCCCACAAATTCAGATCTCATTGAGGATTGAACCCATTTCCTAATTTTTTTTAATAGTGTTTCCTTCCCTAAGGGAATGACCACTACTGTTATTGGTCCTTTAATGTTGTGATTTTCTTAAATCACTAATTAATTGGGTTTATTAACATTCCAATAAAAATGGGGTAATCTTTCAATAATAAATGACCATTAGATGATGAATGTCACCAAGGGTATAAAATATATTTTTTGGGTTTTTGTTGATATTTTAATGTGTTTTTCAGGAGGAATATCGGATAACACATCCACTTGGTAGATATGAACGAAAAAATATTTCCGTAAGAATACAAATTGGGTAATCTTTCAATAATAAATATTACATATGAACGTGAATTTTAATATTATTTAACATATTCATGTAAATTATAAGTAATAGTGTTAAATATAATAAATACCTAACACACTACTTAATGAGAATACAAATTGGGTTTCTTACCCATGATCGAGTAATGTAATGTGTTTTTCAGGAGGAATATAGAATAACACTTCCACTTGGTATATATGAACGAAAAAATATTTATCTAAGAATACAAATTGGGTAATCTGTCAATAATAAATATTAAATATGAATGTGAATTTTAATATTATTTAACATATTCATGTCAATTATAAGTAATAGAGTTAAATATAATAAATACATATCATACCACTTAATGAGGGTGAGATAAGTAGACTATAATGAAAAATTTTATAATAATGTTTTATTATATGATTAAGTTAAGAAGAACAAATGAGTTTAGTTGAATATCTAAGTACATGTCAAAATGAATATGAAAATGTTCAAGTGGAACTAGTGATGGTGTTGTTAATTTTCTAAAATAGTCCACAATATTGTTAGTTACATAATTATGCGCTCACCTCTTTTCTATGTGATTCATTGAGTGAGAGGGAGGAACATTTGTACTAGTAGATCCTCATATAAGTTATAAGTTCAAATTAATTATAAATTTTATATTTTTATGGTGTTTCCAACATTTTTTCTCATTAATCAGGGATCACATGGTAGATATGGGGAGTTAGTAGTGTTCTAACAACATCTTCAGACATTTCCCACATTAGATGATATAACTAATTATTAAATAAAATATTTCATTGTAGTAAATGTCTGTGGGAATAATGCATAAAAATTAGTATAGTAATATAATATATGAATTTCATAAATATTAAATTAGATAAATTAATATACTAGTGATACGTCTAACATATGGATCAATATAGGTATGGGTAAACATATTTATAATAATCTAAGTAAGTAACAATTATTGAAATTTGGAATACCCTGATATATCCACTCCAACCTCTTAGGGTTCTTCTTATTCAATTACCTTACAAATATCAGTTGTTGTTTGAGTAATGGTTATATCTTTTTCATCGATTGTGAAATAATTTTTTAAACTATTTTCATCAAAGCTTACATCACTAGGAGAAGAGAGATTATTATTTATATAAATTTAAGTAGAATTTTTTTACATGTAGTTTTAATGATGTTGGTATTCTTGATGAATGAAAAATGATTTAGCATAGAGATTTATTGATGTTATTTTAGTCAAATATAGAGGAAAATAATTGTATTATACAAAATAATGTAATAAATATATAAATAGGAGATATATAAAATGAAAGAAGTCAATATTCAATATATATACGAATGGTATTTTTAGATAATTTTAGTCATATCATACTATGGATATTATTGCATGGAATGAATCGAGGAATAATAATTCATCTTAAGGATCTATAAAAATAATGAATACCATGTATGAAATAAATATCATGATAATGGAAGGTGGTCTTATTGCTATAGAAAATTTGAACAATGGAGAACTATAATATAAATTTTAATTAGGTAGTGTGAGTAATCACTCATTTTATAGGGGAAGTATCACTAGGGGAATTATAAAAATAAAGGATCATATATATTTAGTACAATCACAAATGAATGATATTTGAAAATAAAATTAAGAAACTAGAGAAATGAGACTGATCAATAGGATTTAATGAAGACATACTAGTCTCTGAATGATGAGATGTATGGGAAAACAGTAATGTTGAATAATGTTTTTCATATAACAAAGGAGAATAAAACCACTATATAATATATTTTTATTAAAAATATTTGAAAAAATTATCTAGTACATATAAATAAGTATTCAATAAATGGAAAAAATAATGTAGATTATTTTAAAATAAATAGAAAATAATAATTTACAATGGATTAATATTATTAATAAAGGGAAGATGAAAGCTCTTAAATATTTTGTTTTAATTTTGGTAGGATTAGTGAAATATTATATGGAAATGTAAATGATCAACATAATTTTTTTGTAAACAATATTAAATCTATTGAACCAAAATTGAATGAAATGGAAAGGTTACATGACTTTAATAAATTATATGATATTTCTTAAAATATAATATAAATATAATATATTATCCATTAAACATTGAAAGGTTGTTTTTAACATGTATTTTCATGTACTATTTTTGAAATTGAATTATTTTGAATATGATAATGCATTTTATGTATGTATAGAAGTTTTTAGATTTCAAAATATACTATGAGGTGTGATTAAATTATTTAAAATGGGTGGTTTTATTTTATATGAATGATATAATTAGATATAAAGGATCATACTAACAATTGATAAAGAAACCCATTATTAATTCATAATGGAATATGACATGGATGATTTTATGACTTTTGTAGAATATGATAAAAATAATGGTGATCAATAGAGATCAAGTAAAATTTTTTAAATGTTAGTTGAATTTTAAAAAATAGTCAAATAGGTAGATAACAATTCAGGTTTTTTATAGTGGTATGCATAAGAATACTTTTATCTTATAAGGAAAATCCATGGATATATTTTTTTATTGTTAATATATAGATCCTTAGTCCAGATCCACGAAAATGGAAAGAGCTAGTGGTTAATTTTGTGAATTATAATTTTAATAAAACTTCTATTGGTTGATATCGCCAGGGTATACCATTCTATAAATTCTCACATCACCTATATGAAAACAAATTGATGAAATGAAAATCATCAAAGTATTTTAATATTTTGTTTAAAAAAGCCTACAACATGTTGTGGATAATGTTTGTCTTTTTCATAAATTCTATAATCACATCAAATTTTTTGTGATTTCATGTTATAAACATTTTTCACATGATCTTATGTGGGTAACATCCCCACCATATAAAGGATGAATGAATTTTTATTATACTGAAGCCCCTAGTTTTATAAAATCATCATTTCTCTTGTTGATAATGAATACCTCAACTACTTTAAGGATATAAATATATATCAATCTTATGTACATATTCAAAATTTGTTTCTCTATCTATGAAAGAGAACAAAAAGGACATGCATGCAACAATTTTTTATTCCCTTATTTATTTATTTCCATAAAAATTAAAACAATATTCCCACCAAGTTTCACTCATCTAAATACACACACCATATATTTTACTTTTGTTTACATGAGCTATTTATTCATCATGAAATTTACATTAGCATATCAATGTGTCATTTTCTCATCTTATTTATGAAATATCATAATAGGAAACTTAATTAAAATATTCATACAAACTATAATTATGCATGGTAAGGGTATCAAATTACAACTTCTTCAATTAAACCACTATGGTTTTGCAATAGGTTCATGAAAAATCATGGAAATCAGGAAGGTATTATGGGACCTAGTTCATCCAAAAATAAAATGATTGTAAAATTCACATGTAAAATACCTTGAGGGTTCCCTTATCTTTATCACAAGTAGATTTTTTTGGAAACACCTCATCCTAAAATTGGTGTCTTACAGTGCTCTATATTCTATTAGAAAAATAATATCCAAACAAAGTATGGAAAATTCCTCTTGGTTAAGGTTATTCTATTTTTATAGGTGATTTATACCGCCTTATCTTCACAATTAATGTCCCATAATAAACTCCTTCAAATCCCTATAATTTATTCCATGTCTTCACTCTTCTTAAAATACTAGTGTCATTTGGGGTGATTAAAAGACTTGGAAATTTTCTTCAAATTTATCATCCATGAGACCTCAATATCTCGTGCAGTGATTTCCTTATTTGAGTTACATTAACACATTATTCACATACATGGAATCATGAAAAACATCTTATAAATAAATGAACTTAGGAAACTAACATTTTAATTTATCTAAAACGAGTTCATTTATTTATCCACATGAATACAAGGAACTGTTGCATGTATGATGATTAAAAGGATCATAATGTATCCATCACTTTTTTAAATCAATAATGGACGGATTGGGCTCATTTTTAGTTGTTTTGATAACATCTACATATTGGATATCCTAAAGAGAGAGGTGAGAAAGTAGATAATAACTGAGATAGATCAGATGGATGAGATAAACTCAATCAATTATAACATGTTTAGTTCAACTTATAAGTTGAAGAATAAAAGATACCACTACCTCTATGTCCCAAATATAAGCTTCAACCTAGATTCTCCTTGGATTATCAATAAATAGGTGACCAAAATTCATTTGAGATGGTTATATATGAATATCTTACATTTTTTTTACCCAATTCACATGATTGTTTTTCAACCGGAATATCGATTTTACACCAAAATCCCATCCACTCTTCTTTTGTTCCAAAACAAAAGGAAACCATAAACTTTACCTGGGAATTAAGAAGGGGCTTATACAAGAACCCAATCACTCAGGGACATCCTCTGATGGTTACCTAGGCATGGTTGACCATCTGGTCCCACATGAGGCCCAGTTGACTAATGCATGGCTGGACCTTTAGGTTAGCCTTTTTTAATAAATAATTTTGTAAAATTAAATACTTAATTACATTTATAATTGTATAAATGTAATACACAATCATTCCTCAGATAATATTCCAATATAAAGTATTCATCTTCCATCCTTCCACATTAATTTATTATTTCATTCCATAAGGAAAAAATCCATTCTTCTTCTCTTCATACAAATAAATATTTTCATGGTATTATGTTGATGAAATCTCAAAAATCAATAGAAAAAATAATTGAAAATATAGATAAGTGTAATCAATGTTCTCATTTATGAGGAATATTGTTTTCAATAAAGGAAATATGAAATAACCTGGGTTATTCAATATCCCCCTTTAAATTTGTTTTCAATACAATAAAAAAAATCATCATGTCATTAAATGAATGTGTTTCCCTTTATTTTCACAATTATTGATAATAAAATCAAAATGACAAGAGGGGTCTTCACATTTAATCTTTTTCCCAAAAATGGAATTACACATAATATGAATATTTATTTAATGATTCTAAGAGAGGGATTATCTGACATAAAACTATTAGAAATTATCCTTTAGTTAATCAACTCTATATCTATGTGGGAAACCCTATTGTGTGAATAAATGAATTATACTACCATGGTGGTCAATGATTACCAAAAACAACCATGAATGTGGAATCACGCTAAACAATTCTCAAACATTTTTCTTATGGATTTCCACAAGAACTCCCCCTTTTTCTCATCCCATTTCACCCCTTTTAACAATATATAACAAACTATTATAGGGGTCCCAACCATGTAATTTTTAATTACTTGAAAGGTTATTGACACCCTTGTTCACCATTAGGGTCTTAAATACGTCCTTAAGAATAACTTTTGTGAATATTTCAGCTAATTGATCTTGGTGTGGAATATATCCAAAACTAATGACTCCATTTGTAACCTTATACATGATTAAATGAAATTGGATATTAATATTAATGTATCTTGGAATGATTTATTGTTCTCTTATAAATTTATATTTCACATTGATTAACACTGTATAATTTGAGTGGTCCCTAAATTTTATCCCTTAAATCATCAAATTGTTCTTTCATCCAAATCATTTGTGTGAAATCACTTATAAAATAAAATTATTTAACCTATTTACTACTATTCATTACAGAATTGTTTCTCATATAGCTTTAACATACATAAATATCTCTCATTATAAAAGATCCACCCAATTTCGACTATGATCATCACAATCACCTTCCCAATCAGCCTCACTAATGATAGACATATGTAAGTTGATTCCTTTCCTATAAAGAAGATAATAATTTATTATACCAATTATATATCTAAGAATTAATTTTGAATCCATAAGATGTAAATCCTTGGGATCAATACTTTATCAGGCTCTAATGGTAACAACATATACAATATTTTTTCTTAATTTGGTGAGATAAAGAAGACACCTTGTAAGTCTTTTAAATTATATTTGATTAAAAATCTCTCCTTTCAAATATTTATATGTATTTTGACCCACTAAAATGGGTGTAAAGACTATTTTTTATTCTATTATTTCATATTTTTTTCAAAAATTATATGGAGTATTTTTATTGGGATAAGAATATAACACAGTTTTTTGAAGGATTTTTAATCCCATGAAATATCATATCACACTAATCAGGGACATCTAAAATTTATATTTTATTTATTTTCAAAAACCTCATATGTATTTTCATGATCCCCAAAAAAAATAATCATTATATATAATTACAATAAGTGCACCTATCCTTGTTTAATTTACATAAATATTGTGATCAATGTATTCTTTGAGAAAATGTCCCACATGGATGTAATATTCCATCATTGAACACTGTGAACCTAGAGCTTCTTTTAATCAATATAGTGAATTCATCGTTTTGAAAACACTCTTTTTTTCATTTTCATATATAACCCCATTAAGATTATCAATATAAAATTCCTCTTCAATATCACCATTTAAAAATCCAAATTTTACATCCATTTATATAAATTTTATTTTTATTATAATAAGTAATAGCAATGATCATTAAAATAGATTTTGGCATTGAAACTCAAGAAACTATTTCATTAAAATCAACACATTCTACTTATGGTTATCCTATAAATACAAGTCATTATTTACTCTTGATAATCATACCCTTTTTATTTAGTTTTTTGATAAAGACTAACATGGTTACAATGATATTTTTATCATTAGTTATTAGAACAATATAACTTGCGGAATTATTATCAATTTTAATCAGATCCTAATTCTAATCATTAATCTATTCTTCTTATTCCAGTAATATCTTACAAATTTATGATCAGTTTTATAGATTTTTGATGTTTTATTTTCTAATCCTTAATCTTATACAAGTTATATCTAATGTTTTTTCATCATATCTAACCTTTCATTTGGTATGCATCAGTGTAAAATGTTCTCCAATGATATTTACTCTTTCCAAATATTTCATCAATCAACATTTTTTTATTTTAAAACATCTCCACTTCATTATTTTTATTATCTAAATCAATAATTTTTATGTAGGGATATATATGATGTGTTTTTCCACCCAAAAATTTATGAACTTTCTTGTTTTAAGTAACAAATTCTTTTGAATTTTTTACATTTGAATCATGATTAAATATTGAATCTCAATGATTTTGAAATCAAAATAGTCATGAATTTTGTGATGTTGTTTATTCTTTCATTTATATCCATTTACCTTAGATAGATACAAAAAATCACATTCCATGGCTTTCTCATCATATTTATCTAGATTTTTTTCATTGATTTTTATTAATAAATTACTACAAATGACATGAAACTATCTTACTATAATACTTTTCTTATACCACATTTTACCTGAATTCTGATTTCAATTTGTTATAGGAAATTAATGGTTTTGAATATATACAACAGTACATACATCTTCCCTAAAAAAAGTCATGATATACTGAACTCAATAAGTACAGTTCTCCCATCTTCCACATATATCTAGTTCATTCATTTAGTAACACAATTATTCAGGGTATGAATAGGGGTCTGTATTATGTATTATTCCATTTTTTAGATAAGATTTCAAATAAATTCTTTTCTGTTCCTTTACATTTTCAAATCTCAATTTATTACTGTGAATACCAATATTTATTACAACATCTCTCTTGCACATCATGAATATATCAACTATACAAGATGTGAGATTTAAAAATAAAATTATTTTTATTATTGTGAAATCATTAATAAATGTGATAAATTTAAAGATACCTTTTATAGATTTATTTCAAATTGGTCCACACAAATATTATTGAATTATCTTTAGAGGTATTGTTAATAGTTTGTATACACTCTTGTGATTTCCTTGAAACATCATCCCTATTTGATAGGTTGTAAATAACCTAATGTTTTTCTCAGATTAGTTGGGGATAATATATAACCATATTTAATTTATAAATCATACTTGAATTTTATTGAATTATTGTCCAAGCCTTCGATTCCATTTTTTTTCATCTTTTAAACCGGGGTAATATGAATTATTAAGGTCTATAATTTAAATTAGATTTTTGCTGGTTCATTCAACTCTTATAACTATTTTTCCTTAACAATTATCATGATAAAACAATTTTTCTTATTAAATATGTCCTCATATCAATAATCATCTAATTGAATTTAACTAAATAAGTTATATTTGACTCCATAAAAAACCACTTATGAATATAGGCTATATGGTTCTATTTTACTCATACCAAAATTCTTAATTTTGAATGAGTCTTAATTTCAAATTGTCACTACACCTCTATCAGGTTTCTCAATAGTTTACAGAATATTGGTTTCTTCTCTGACTTTTAATTAATAACCACTATCAAGATTCTAGGTTCATCCTTTTTTTGGCCTTTAAAGAAACATCCGCAACCAGTGATATTTAAGACACTCTTTTACATTAAACCTTATCACATTTACTATTTTTTATGATCAGGAAGAATATTCAAACATTATTACACATAGTGACCTTATTTTCCGCATATAAAAAATATTTCCTCAAGTTCCTCCATTAATTTTTAGCCAGAACTAACACAATTGTTTTCATCCATTTTCTTCATTCTAATAGCTTGGTTTTCTTATTTTTTATGATAGGCTCCTAAAAAATCCCGTCCCTTTTTTGTTCATGGGAACTAGCATGTTGTAGCATAATTTAAGAGATTTTTTTTGTATAAAATCCAATCAAGAAGATGTAGACCCTAAATTTTTATCGTCAAAATAATTGTTGAGTATATAATTAAAATTTACATTATGATTATGGAATAGGACCCACCTTATTCTTCATAGGTTTTTTGGAACCATTTTTGTGTGTGATCATTATATATCACTCCAACCAAAGAACGCTTCTTTGATAGTTCTTCTCATTCCATATTTTCCCAGTTGTTCTCTTGAAACATGCACTTTTAAGATGAAATTTACTAATATTCTTATATTTAATAGTTTGTGAGTTTACATGATAGTTAAGGTATAATTTTTAAGAACTCTAACATGATTTACCCATTCCTTTAATAGATTTTATAGAATATATCATCACCTTTCTATATATCTTCACTTCAATTTTTATCATCATATTTTAATGTATCCATATTCTATTATGAAGCATTTAGAATTCATTCTTTATTAGACACTATTACCTTATGATGTTTAATATATTAAATTTTATCATCTTAAAAAATATTTAGGCTATAAAAATCATTATTAGATGCATTAAATTTATTCTTGATCCCATTAATTATTTTTAGATTGACTTCTAGTTCTCATTTCATCATGTGAATCATAAAAGTATCATTTCATTCTTATTCATCACAAATAGAACTTTCAACTTTTTTATTATCATGTTCTATAATTTTAGAGTCTATTAAAGCATGTTCATCCACTGACTCGTCAATTATGGAAGAACTATCTTCATCCTCCTTGATTATCATGCTTCTCTTTTTTCTTCCAAATGTCTTCATTTTTCTTTCATAAAATTTCTTATAAATTTTATCATATCATCCTTTTTCCTTCCACTAAAAATTTTCTTCTTCTTATTCAATAAATTAAACAAATTTATCATTCATCGTACAATGTATATCCAAATGTTCAATACGTCAACAACAAAAATATTTAATTAGAAAATTTCCATTGTACTTCCCTTTTCCACTTTTATGATTTTTTTATTTGAGAGCTATGATTGTTTTTTGAGATTATCATAACCATCATCATATTAATATAAATAACTTTATGTTTCAACAATTTATTTATACATGATCTTATGTTTTTTAATATCATTGAATTTAATTTTTTTTTCTTTTTCATTGTTCGTAAAAATGTAGCTTTTCTCATCTCATAATAAAGGAATTTATTATGAAACTCATCAAGTGGAATTTATTGGATTTACTCTAAATATGAAATATTTGCATCAAATATATCATTAAATTTTCTCATAATTATTTTACCATAATTGAATAATACAGTTTTCACCAAATCCTCTGAGATGGATAGAAATCTCATTTAAGATTTTGAAATAGTCATCCCAAATTTCATTTTCAACCATACTTACATATTTAAATTTTCCTACCAAATTTTTAATATTTCTATTTTTATGTTTCATTCATATATATTCTATAGTTTTTCCCACATTTCCATATTTTTATACAATCAAATAACATATTTTTTCACTTTTTCTGATAAAGTCAAAATTATATCATTTCATTTTTCCCATAAACCTCAATATTTTGTTTTCAACAAATTTCTTATCACCGTCTCTTGCCATTGGTGGATATCCAACAGTTACATCATCACTTACTTCCAACCCTTGTGAGAGTAGATATGTCTACATTGAATTATTCCACCAGTTAAAATTATTTCCATTTATATATGAAACCACCATGTAATTCATATAATTTTGAATTTTAATAGTAGACATCAAAAGTGAGAAACTCAAAGGAATCTGGATTTCTCTGATACCACATACAGACCCCTAGATCAGATCTACTAATACAGGGTGAATCATTGGTTTCTTTTTTGAATTCAAATTTTAATTAAATTTTTATATCTTTCTTGAGCCATGATCAATCATTCTATGAAGTCCCACATCTCCTATGAGAAAACAATTAAAATCAATGAAAAGAACACAAGGGTTTTACATAGTTTGGAAAAATCATACTCTTTATTATGATAAACCTGTGGTTTTTTGATGAATTATCTTATCAAGATTAAATTTTAGTGATTGAATTTAAAAAATTCAAACAATCTTATACAGGTAACACCCACACCCTTTAAAGGATAGATATATTTATTTATACTAAATATCTCTATTCTATAAAATCCTTTGTACTCTTGAGGATAAAAAATATATTAACATCTAAAATGATATTAATTTAGTTTTATTAACGTTTACCTTTTCCTAAAATTCTTCATTACATGTTCAATAGCATGAAAATCACATGCATGCCTCATTATTTTTGTCCACATGTTTCATTACTTGCTTTACACAAAGCTTACACATAACAAGATTCACTCAAATACATACACATGGTGTTTATTGAAACTCTATTTACATGCAATATTTTAACATCATCAATGAAATTTAGTGAAACTCTGGTGAACTACCAATTCTCCGGTACAAAACATCAAAATAGGTACACTAATACGTGAGTTCGCAAAAACCCGCAAGGTGCATGTTACAGTAATTGTACTACCTATTATTAATGAAAATGAATATGGTTAAGCATATGAGTTATTATAAAAATAAACAAATTTACGAAGGCTTAGTGGATCATAGTTATGAAAAAACCTAAATGAGTTTTAAATTCACATGTTGACTACCATGTTTATTCCCTTCTTCCTCAAATAAGTAGAGCTTTGTGGAAACATCTCTTCATGAAAGATGTGTCTGGTGGTTCTATGTTTTTCTCACAAAAATAATAGACTGTCAAAGTATCATAAAAGCCTGTCATTTGAGGTTATTATATATATATATTTAAGTGATGATCACTGCCTTATCTATATAATTCATGTCACATCTTGGACTCTTTCAATGTCCCCATTGCTATGCAATTTCACAACTCTTCTTAAAAAAACCCCGGTCATTCAACGTGATTCAAACACTCTATGAATTTCATATAGTATATCATCAATGATTAAGAAATGTTTATTTTGATCATATACTTATATTCATTTCATTAGAACATGAATCACATCCATAGAATCCTAATCACCTTCACTTATCTAAATTTAATTTTTCAAAAGATGTTTTCATTCTTCCGAAATAAGGTCTTCAATTTATTTGTATACATGAAAGACATAGTTTCATTTATTATTATTTAAATTATCCTGAAATATAAATCATACACCTATGTCGGTCATGGTATTCATGAGCTCATTAGTGGAGGTTTGGCTAACTTTGACATACTGGAGATCCACATACGACAACTGAGTAAGAAGACGATCACCTAGATCAATCGAACATCCAAGATGAACTCAATCGAGTGGTCCATGATTTTTAAAACTTTTATGTAATGGAGTGAAATTACACACTACCTTGATATTCCACATTTATGTTTCTCCCAATCTTATCTTCTTGTATAAATAAATCAGTGATAATTGATCATTCAAACTTTCTATTGAGGATCAGAATTGGAAACACATCACACTGCACGCCACATGGGCCTCATCCTACTTGCACAAAGGGAAGACACCATATGCACCATCCTCTCTTATTTTGGTCCTACACATTTAATAAACACAGCTTATACACTAGCATGCACAACGTGGGTTATTCATAGACCCTTCTACCTAGAGCTCATAATAGATGGTTCTATAGTCATGGTTGACCTTTAGGTCATCCATGAGTGTTATTAGATCAATCCATGGTATTCCCTTTAATCTGGACATAATTTTTAAATATATACAATATATATATATATATATACCTATTCCTAGAAAATTAATCTAAATTCCTTCATTATGAAAAAATTTCAATCCAAACTCTTCATCTATTATCCATCCTCATGAAATTTTAATTTCTATTATTCATGGTAACATTAATTTTTCATCTCATCATAAAAAAGAAATATTTTATTGGTATTCTACTTATTGAATTAATTTCAAAAAACTAAGAATACATGTTTTGTAATAACGTTCAGTACAATCATTCAACACATTTTTTAGGGACCTTATACATAGTAAATAGAATCTAAATTCCCATGGGTTTTCGAGAATCATGGAGAACATATAAATGATCATATTTTATACCACAAAAAATATGATATAATGAATGATTATTTGAATTTTCATGTACTATTTTGGGTTCCACTAATGTTAATTATCGAAGGATGTTTTTATTCATCATCGAGAATGTTTCAATTATATATGGTATGTACCAGATATGGATATTTATGGAATAATTATCCTACTATGGGTAATATGTATATAATTTGAATCATTATATAGTAGAATTAGAACACTAAAGCTCGATTATAATGATAATATCATATGGGAAAATGTTTTGAAAATGGGGTGACTATAATCTAAAAAGGATTAAATGAATTAATTTTCATTATTTTGATATTAATTGTATTATAATTAAAATAATTATATCTCATAAAAGGATTTATTATTTTAATATATGAGATAATATATTTTTTGGAATATATACTATGATATCATTAGAAATAAAAATAAAATAAATGATCCTATATAGAATCATTCTAATGTTTTTAGTGTAGAATTTGATTCTTAGAGAGATTAGAAGAAATTTTAGAAGACATTGAGAAATGATAAATCATTACTAGTATATGTATAGGATTAAATTATATATAGAGAGGGTACATGATAGATAAGTAGATAAAAAATGTTTCTTATGACGAATTAATTTCTTCATTAAAGAAGAATATGAAAAATGAGAAGAAAAATACAACAAATACAGAAGGTATTACAAATAATTCATTGTATAAAATCAATAATTAAATGAAATATTTATACATCAATGTATTCATATTGAAGAGTGCATGGAATTTTCAATAATTATATTACCTTAAAGATGATGTTTATGAATAAAGTGAATAATTATAAAGAAATAATAACATAAAGTATAAGAAATTAATTAGTTGACAAAATAAATTTTTTGACAACTGATATTGTGTTTCATAACAATATGATGAAGTGGAAATGAAATTTGGGCATAGACACTAACATATCATCCTAATAGTAAAAAGTAAAAACCCTTTAGTTTAAACCATGGGGTTATAAGGAAATATTATTAAAGTTTATATTTTAGGATTCATAATCTATTTGAGTAATGGGGAGTGTGAAAGATGTAGTATCATGGGATCATATGTTCTTAATTTTAAAAATTTGTATTAGTTTTTATATTCTATTAAAATAACTAATGTTAATTGTGAGTAGATATTTATTATTCTAAGAATTAAATTTCATATGATTCATATGGAAGATAATACTAATGGAATTATTATTTATCTTAAAACACTATTTCATAACGAAGGGGTAAGAACATAATTCATCAAATACGTTTCTGGGGAATTTTCATTATTCAGTAGGTGATATTATGAAATGAAATTACAATTAAATTCTTCATATAATGTAAATGAATTAGGTTTTTGTCTCTAAATAGTTTGGAATTTCTATTTAGTTCTATTGTATCATATTCTACTCTGGGATTATATTAACCGTAGTTAATTGAATGAATAGTTAATATTTATGTTGGGATACCTTCTATGATTTTCTTAGAAATGAAACATTATTATGATATTATGAAATGATAGAAGTTAAAAAAACATGTTTACTCAAATTGGGATAGAAAGTATTTAAGGATAGAAGGATATCAAAGGTATAGAAAATTTTGACACTGGTTGAGAAAAATACAAATCTTTTATTATATTAACCAATGGATCTAGTATCGTGTGATATGGTAGGGTAGAATGTTTTATAAACCTATTATATTGAAACTTTATGAGGATTGGATTTCAATGTTTTTATTGTTTTAAATTACAATGGATTTTGTTATATTGACGTTCTGGTGAATATTGACCGGTTAATTATAACAATATTATTTATATGTATTATATATATATAATTATAGAAATCCATCATATTCAAAAAAATACGGTAAAAGATGTAGAATGTTATTATAGAAGTTTCATTTAGAATGTGGGTAATGAATAACTGTTGTAGCATTGATGTTGTTGAGGTTTTTAGAATATTTTCATTCGACTATACCCATTTCATGATATGTAAAGTCATTAAATACATGTAGAAAGATCTAGATAGGCTATATACTATGAAGTAAATTTATATATCGTTGGAAAACATTAGAAAAATGGCCCAAATGGATACTGAAATAAAAAATATTTAATTGATAATCGTTATAGACGTTTCTTGTCTAAAAATCATAAAAATATTATTGAATGAGATTGATGTCATGTATGCATGGGGATGAAACAAATAGATAATGAGATATTATTTGAGCATGTTTTTTATTGTAGAATACCCATGATATAAAAAATTAATGAAATACTCCATTTTAATATAGATGACTCCTTCCCCATTTCATACATATAAGATAATAATTGATCTATGATTACACATTGACTACTTTCTTAGACATGTAGATTTGAGAAGATGTTTATGATATAGATGATTTAAAATGCTCAATAAATTTTATGATTAAAATTGTTTATTATCATAAATATCTGATTTACCACTCATTAAGAGTTTAGAATGGGTTGAAAACAAAGAATAAATGTTCAAGTGTATAATGTGTGCTGAAGTAATAAAAAAGCACAGAGTAATTGAGTTACAAGTAGTTGATGAAGTTATTGAAGGTGATATATTTAAAGAGATGATGTGGAGTTATATAAGAGATCCATATTGAATGTGACCCCATTTTATAGTATCGTATAATTAAGATAATTATTTGAGTGATACATAACTAAAATTTTGTTTTGGAAGTGACACACATATGTCATAAATTCACATTGATTATAGGTGGTAGGCATGGATGAAGTGACCATAATAAATTTAGATGAAAGTGTATACTCATTGTGAAAATTTATATTAATAGTGAGATAACTTAATTCTTATATATATCACAAACTATATCAACCATATAAATCATATTTATTATATTAAATTGTATACAGTGTGTCTTGGTATGATGAATTAAGAACCGAACATGAATAAAATAAATGAATTTAAAATTAATTAAATCAATTTAATGAACAACATGATGATCATTGCAATATCATGGATAAAATATATCTATGGAGCAATGTATTCCAGTTTATTTATGAATGTGAGAATTAGAATAATTTCATAACCTATGATTTAACCCTCCCATCATATAGTGATTCTTATATAATTATTTTACCATTATTAGATATCTTATTTAAATCAAGGGTGTAAAAATCCTCGTCTCTTACTTCCATGTTTCATGGGTGGGCATCTTTGGGCCATGTGTAATATAATGATAGGTATACAACCCCACCAAATATAATATAAAACTTTTCCTCTTCTTCTATAGTAACATTGATCGCCTAATTAGCCACCACAACATGGTGGTGCTATAAGAGGTCAACCTAGAAATTTCCCATCTCTTTAATGTATAATTGTTTATCGAAGGATATCTACATGAAAAAATCTAAGATAATGATTGTATGGTTTTTGTACTTTTAATACTCAAGTAGTGGTTGTCCACAAGTTGGGAGGGTGCTAGGTTCTATAAAGTATGATATGTGTTTTTACCATTGAATATATTCTATTTTATATTACAGATTCACACTCATTTATCACTCCTACCAGTATAAAATAGTAATATATTCCTATATAAATGCTTCATTAACCTCTTAAGTTATTTAATAAATTGTAAGATATATTGATATTGGTAGATTTTATTTACAGATGAAGTTAGTGATGGGTAAAGATATCCTGATATTAGATCCCACCTTCATAGAGATGAAATCATAAAATTTTATACATTATATTAATTCATTTAATATTTTTCCAAAAAGTATCTAATATTATAATAGAATGGTAACTATTTCGATCTATATTGGGGTATTGTTTCGTTCTTTTGATATAGGGAAATATATTGAACACAAAATTATTACATCTCAACCAACTATTTTGAAATTTAATATATTTAAAGCAATGATGGGAATGTTTCCTATGGTGGTATAATATTTTACTATGGTATTTCCTAAGGATATTATTAGTTTTACTATAATAATAATTGAGTTTAGAATAGAACTATATCTTTGTGTGCTTCCTATTTTAATTGATTCTTTTAGAATAGAGCCTTTAAAATTCAGGATATATGTATTTAGATCAACTATATACTACAAAAGGATTTCATTTGACTAAATATATCTCTATGTATTTCCATAGTAATTTTTTTTCTAAAAATAATTAATAAATTTAAGGTCATGTAAATCTTACCATAATTTTATTCATATAACAACGACAAATAAATACCCCTTTCCATGAATTAAATATTTATTGGAATCACCAAAAGAGTCTAGTAGGATTTCAAAGATATACTTGAAATTTGTATAGAATTATAAGAGAGTAAAAATGAGGATGTAACAACCCACAAATATCATCATATGAAATTTTTAATTTTTTTTTGACCCAATAGTATGATATAGGATTTTAGTTGACTGAGGATTTTGTGGATGTCAGGAGTTATAATTTGAGGAGTTGAACTTGGTGAAGAATGTTTTTTAAATAATAGGTGGAAATGGGAATTTGATTGCCCAATATTGGGTACTGAATGGATTTATATATAAGTTGTTTCACCTTGAGTGTCATTCAAAAATCTTGTAGCCTAAGGGGAGGTTCTTAGTGGGGTACCAAGTACTCATTAACCAAAGACCGGGTATTCTGTGGAAGCCTATGATTTTTTTAAAAAAAATTTGAAATAAATTATCTGAAATGATTAAAATTTTAGAAAATATAATTATCATTATTTATTTCCCCCATCCACATAAACCCCTCTCATATCTATTGGTTTCTTTTATCATCCATGTGAGATCTTCCCATTTGTTATTACACCAACTCAAAGTCAATCCTGAGGGATGATTAAGGATAACTCTAACCATTATCCTTGATCAAATATTGATGTTTCTCAATGTTTAATAGTTCATAATTTTTAATTTCTTATATAGAAATTTATATATTGCATTATAATTGCATGTAAATATTTTTGATTATTCTTAAAATAATTTTTTATTGGGGTGTTAAACTTGGATTTAAACGGTCCCTAAGCTTTTTTTAGTATATACAATTTTCATACATATGGTGATGTGAAGGATTTTTTTTCAAGTGAAAATGTTCCAATGTGAAGAAAAAAATTCTTCTTCATGTATAATAAGTATACAAATGATGGTTAGGGACATAATATATTCTCCAAATGTTGTATATTAGTTTTATGATTTTTTATGGCCTGGATTTTAATGTATAGTCTATGAATCATGTACATAAAACCCAAAAGGCATGTTTGTTTGGTATTTCGTAGTGTATATGAATTATAATAGTTCATTTGTGACTCCATTGATAAGGTATTTGTGTTCCTTCATTTTCAAATTATGGATATTTCTTTTCCATGGGATTCAAGGTTTCCCTATACTAAATTGTCTTATTGGTCACGTGTAAGAGGAGAGTGTTTTTCCTCTATTAATTTAAATTCTTTCATGTATATTTAATGATAAATTTTGGATATGAAAAGGGTTTAGGTGTGTCTTTAAAAACCATGTTAAAAATGGAAATTAAATTCTAAAACTACAAATTCACTGTAGATATAGAGGTGTAGTGGAATAACATACCACTCTAATTATCATATTGGTTGGGGAATTGAAAAATATTTCATTAATTGTTGAAATTGAGTATATAATGTAATGATATTGAATTTAATATAGTCAAATTTTATAGAAATGGATGTTATTATAATTCATGTTTTTCAATTTTTATGAAAATGAACATTATTCCCAATCTCTATTTTCATTCTTTAATGAAAAAGAAGTTTTAACAATGAATTTTTGTAATTTCTATAAACATTAATGTCTTCTAAATTTCTTGTTTAAATTTTTTATGGAATGTAAAAATATTGACATTAATGGTAGATATTAAGTAGAGTATGAAATGATATTTCAAACACTCTTGTCACATATTATAGATTGGAATTATATACCATTCATTATTAATTATTGTTATAAAGGGGATGTTAACCCTTCAGCTATTTTTTATTTAAAATTAAATTAAACATGAGGGTTAATATAGATCGATGAGGATGATAATAGGTTTCTTTGTTTTTTATTAGTATTATATAGGAATATAATGTGTTGACCCTTGTGTGTAATAGGTGTTGGGTTCAAATTAATTTTGGTCATGGATAAGGATGGTATGGTGTAACATTCCAAACTATTTTTTATATTTATGTTTCCTTCGTAATTAATAATATTTTTATTGATTGAGTATAATATATAGATTAATTACATGAAACTAGCAAACACTAATTTCCTTAAATGATAATGTTATAATAAAATAATAAATATAGCCATGATAATTCAAAATATTTTAATTTATAAATAATTAAATAAAATAAAAATAATAATTAAAAAACAAGGATCATATTTATCCCATATGATCATCTCAATGTAGATCATCACTATAAAAAAAGAGACATAACATCACTAATGCAATCTATATTTAAAAATTTAATAATATATAACTTAAAGTGTAATTTAGAAGAATAGTAAATAAAATAATTAAGTGGTATTAATAGAGGGGGACATTACCATTCGAATAGTAATGTGATCATTTGAATAGTATCCTGATGGTTATAATAGTAACCTCACAATTAAAAATAGTAACCTGGAAATTATGATTAGTAACATGATAGTTGAAATAGTTAATTGACCTAAAATTGTAAATTTTTATATAAATAATATTTATCCTTAATTATTTAAAAAAATAATACTATATTAATGTAATAAAATTAATATCATTATTAAATACTCAATAAAACTATTAGATCATTTTTTATAAATGTTATTTTAATATATTTCATAAAAATCCTAATTATTATGATCATTTTTAAAAATAACTGTGATAAAAATGATTTTGATAAAATTATGTAAATTTTTAGGTTCATCGCAATGAAAATTTTTCATGTTTAGTTTTTTGAATTATTCCAAAAAACATCAATTTTTATGTGAATCGTAAATATATTGTTTGTTTGTAACTGGTATTTTTTAAAATTAAATAATTCATGATTTATTATTGAAATATTTTTTTTTTGAAATTTTGGTTCTCCCAAAATCCTTTTTAACACCTTACATAATTCATAAAAGTCAAATTCCAAACCTAAAATGTATTTTCAAAATTCTAATTTCCAATGTATCCCATGAAAATAAATTTTTCATTTTTCACATTTCAATTTTAATAATCTAGTGAAACCTATTACTAAAGGGTTTAAAAGTATTAAAAACAAATATTTATAATCAAATATAATTTATAAATTCAAAATTTTAACTATTACTTGTATTAACTAAGAAATTATATTTGATTTAATATTTTATCTTAAAAACACCCATCTCCTCAACTATAAATACTTCATATCCCTCCTCACGAAAACCACATCATATCCACTTAAAAAATAAACATATCTTCCAATTTTCAAGCTCTTAATCTCCTTATATTTCATATTTACGTTTTTTAGAGATATTACACCATGGTTTCAATTAGTTAAGATCCTTAGAAAAGTTACAACACAAAAAAGGAGGTAAGATTCCTTTGTCTTTTTCCTTTATTCTTCTTCTTTTATTATTCAATCCATATAATATTTTCTATCACAAACATCCTAAAATTAGTCAATTATAATTATAAAAACATGTTAATGTTATTAAGATTTTATAATGATTATTTTTACAATAATTATTTTTTATACATCTCTCGCCTCCACTTTTAACATTTTCTAATTAATGGTTGTTTAACCGTAAATCAAGAAATTTAAAATTATTATCCAATAAAAACCATTAAATATTATTATAATAAATTTTATATAATATATAAATGTATAAATATATATATATATATTTATAATCTATTGGGGTTAATTGTTTTAATTTATTATCTTAAATAATGAAAATCGAAAAATCGAAACGAGACATGATAATTTTAAGGAAAACATAATATAAAAACCCTAAATCATTATAAATGAAAATTTCAAAATAAAACCAATTTATTAAATTTGATTAGTAGTGGTAAAAATATAAATAATTAACTACCCTTTAAATTTTTTAATAAACATAATCTCCATATACATGAGGTGGAAATTTAACAAAAGAAATCAGGATCTAAGTTAAGGGGAATCTTCATCTCAAATCTTTCTTTTTTGGGTTTTCACTTATTATAATTAAATTTAAATGTGTATTTCTATAAATTTATTTAATAAAATAATTTCATTCTTAATTTCTCTTTTTATTTTTGGGTGTATGAATTCCTAATCTTTTTAGAGGCTATTTCAAAGAATTCGATAATGATTTCCCAAAAACTCATTATTTTCTAAAACATCTCATTGATCCATTTTAATTTTCATAGTATTATCCCAATTACCTATGACAATTTATGAATGTATTTGATGTATGGAACAAATTTATAACTTTATATTTTGGGATCCTCAAATTTTATTCACTGATATGTGATTTGTGACACCCTTATGAAACACATTCTCTATTAATGTGTTTCATTCCTGTAAATCAATTCATTCTATTAACTTTCTATATAGTGGGTATAATTATAATAATTTTATGATGTGATGGGTGGGAAGAGAATTATATATCCCTATAATTAATTTGGTAAAGTAATATATCTTATGATATTATGTGTATAATGTGTGAAAATGATGTTGGTTTTGTTCAAGATTTTCATGTTATAATACATGCACATATATTATATGTGAACATGATTATAGACATATTAAAATTTAGTTATTATATTTAAAAACTATCTTATAATTTTTCATTATTATTCATATGACACATTCCATTCCTCTTCCGAAATGATTATCTTATGATTATGACGAAGATTTCATGATTATGATATGATGATGATTATAGTCACCAATGTATTATTGATTAATGTATCTTGTTTCTTTCATACTATTACTCCAATTATGGGGATTTAAACTCACCCCTTTCTTTGAAATATATACTCATGTGAGTATACATAATAATGATAACATGAGACCTTCTAGGAATTCTATGTTGAAAAATCTTAATAATTCTTATTTTTTATTATTTTGTCATGATGTATGAACAAATTTTCCAAGGATTTTAAATATTTCCATTCTTTAATTTATTAATATTATAATTTTTATCTTAGATATAATTTAATTGTTATGTAAGAAAAATTTGGGTCATTATAGTTGGAATTAGAATACAATTTAACAATTTTGGTATTTCGATTAGAAAAAATATGAAACCCCCTTAGGATACGACTATGTATAAAAAAACCCCATAATTTTGAAGAAACGAGTGTGTGAAAATATAAAATGAAATTATATTGGAGATAATATTGGTAGATGTAGTTCTAGTATATATTCACCTCGGGAAAATAACCCCAAAAATGGTCTATTAGGTATTAACCCAATCATCACCCTAGGAATTAGTAGTGGGCCTTACTACCCATCTAGTTTCATACTCTTAGAATACATTCTTTGGTTGATCACACTCTCTTCATAAACTTCTATAAATTATATATAATTAAATTAATCATACCACATACTTTTATTGAATTATTTTTGTATGTGATCAGATATAGATGTTTTGGAAATTATTACAAGCTAAATAATCCCATATAAGATGGATTTAAAATTTATTTTTTTCTGGAAATAAATTTAGTATCCATGATTTATTGATTCAAATTTTAATCTATTTTTTAAAAAATGGTGGGAATCAGGATAAACCATAATAAAATAATTTGAGGGACAATTTAATGATTCTAAGAATGATATTGCTAATTCTATTGGATATGGAGTTCAAAACATTATACTAGAATGTTCCCATCTGTCATAGGCTATGAATAATTACCTAATCCAAGTGAAATATACTCTTTCCATAAATAATGATAACCAAGCAATATAGTATTTTATTTGGAAATTAACATCAATATTTAGAGGATAATATAATAAAATTTTCACAAAAGAATGGGTTATCATAATGGAAAATATATTTTTTGTGAACTATTGTTCTATGATTGATAATGTTAGACTTGTCATTGGTTATTTGGATGGATAGGTAAATCCATGGTGGTAAATGATAAATAAAATATGAATCTACAATATGAAATAGAAAAAATGTAATCTAAAATATTTAATAACATATTTCTTAAAATATATTTTCATTAAAATCGTCAAACAAAGACGAATATATTTTCTACAGCTTAATAAAATGAAGATTAAATCTATAATTTCTTACTATTATATTTTCCCAAGACACAGAAGCTATACCTCATGTTTTATTATCAATAATTATAAAAAAAATATATTTTTAGTGGTTTAAAACCTCATCTATAAAATGACATAGCTATCTAAGACTTTAAGTGTTACGAATAAATGGATTAATTTTCTCTCAAAGTTGATATAGAGTTTAGAGAAGGGTCCTAAATATATGGATAATAGATTAATATTATAGAGTTTCAAGATTGTGGATTGAATGATAAAAGATGAATGAATATCCAACCACCCACATGTAAATTATTTGGAATGAAGTGTCTGGGTAACTACCTCAAAGAGATAAGGAAATTGTTTAAATGTTGTAGAGAAAGGATTTTACCTTATTAATGTTAAAGATACATTAATAAGGTATCTAATTTGATGTAGGTAATAAATTAATCACCCATTATTAAATGAAAATACAAGAAGAAGACATACCATGTAATCAATTTCACTAAAACATTGGTATTCAAGGAAATTAAAAGATAGAAACCCCCAACATTGTGAGATAAATGAAATGTTTATTCCATGACTATCACTGTGGAGGAATATGAAAATGAAACCGTATTAGGTACACATCATATTCCCTCAACATTGGAAAACATTTACTTGAATCATGTTCTATTAATTCCATTATATCCAATATGTTTTTAATAAATATTAAAAAACATATTTTACACCTTAATGTAGACATATATATATAATAAAGCATATTGATGTTATCATTATAACCCAAGTGTTGTGATGTTCACCTATTATTGGAGGTAGATATATTATTCATGTAGATCTTGTAATCCATCCCTTAGAAAAAAATCTTATATACTGATCTATCATTAGGTATTTTTATATAGATCTCTCATTAAGTGTCAGTGGAATAAAATATCATTCCATTTCCCAAACCATATTAATTTTGGAACCAAGTAGTCAATTTTTTTATTTAAAAGATGATGTTTTGGGGTTATATTTTTTCTTCAAAAAAGATTACGAAGAAACTCTATGAGATTGGGTAGATTTTTTCTGAAACAAAAGCCTCATCAGAATTACCTTGCTTCTAGGATATGTTTCTCATGTTAATGAATAATAGAATCAGATTCATTATGGATCTGATATAAATCGAGTGATGCATTTATATTATATAATTTCCAAATGATACAATTTGTCTGAGAAATTTTGATGCAAGACTTATGAAATAAATTGGTAGTGCTTCCAACCATATTTTGGTTTCTTAGGTAATAATGTTGTATGATTGAAAGGATGATATGTTACAGTACTTTCCAATAAATGTCATATAATGATGAAATTGATATTCAACATATTTAAAATCTTGAGGATGTTCTAATATAGCTAAAGTTTTTATAACAATGGGGGTTCTGAAAATGAATTTTCTAGTCTCATTTCGATGGTATGAGAACATCAGGAACACATATGTTTAAAGGTTGAGAAAGTTGATCATAATTTAAGAAAAAAATCTTAGTTTTCAATAATACCAATAAAACACAACAAACAAATATTATGAGAAATAAGTTAAATTTTTTATGTTCATTGGTATCTTAATCTGAAAAAAAAATATTTTTCTAAAGATGAACCTACTTGAAATAGTTCATCAGACACAGTGTGCCACCAATCAAAAGAGATTGAATTTTCATTATGAGAGATGTTGGGACTAATAAATTAGAGTAAAGGAAATTTTTTTGGGAATGATGTGAAGAAGAATGACACAGATCAATAAAAATGTATTCGACCATTTCCATCATGGATAATTATTGCTTTCTTCTATTATAATTTGGTTAATATAAATATGTATTTCCTTAATTATTGGTTCTATATTATTAAACTTGTGCTGACATCAATTGTCATAGGGATATTGAGACCAATCCATTAGGAAGAAGGTAACAATAATAACACCATTTTACAAAGGATCATCGTTCTTAAGAAGATACGTAAAAATATATCTTTTCTAAAAATAGTCCCAATATGTGTATCTAAACAAGACTTTAAAGTTTGTTTAAGGTAATTATAAAGGTGTTGTAAATGGAAGCTCACAGATCGATGAATTTAGAGAACGTTTATTGTTTGTAGGATATTAATAATTTTACATGGACCATCTTAATGATAATACATTTGTTTTCCATATTATTATTTTTGGTGTAGAGAAAAAAAATTAAGATTCTATTATCCTTATTGTAAGGAATAAATCTGATTTGGAGTGTTATATTTCTTTCAGTTGTTGTGGAGAAATGTATTGAAGAATATTCTACTAAACATATTTTGTCATCTTAATGACAAAATCTGAATGAAAAATCGAAATCAGAATGAAGTTTTTTAGGAATTATTAGTTTAAGATGATTTCATGAAGATTTTAAATGTATCTATAATAGTTAAGAAGTGATTCGTAATTCAAAATATACATAGAATTTAATGATACTTAGATGTTTGAGGAAATTTGGTAGAGCATGAATGATTTCAGTTTATGGTAATACCCAACTCATTTGTTTCTACACAAAAAGATTGTTTAATAGTTTTATATTGTTTCCAGACCATTCCATGTATGTAGCTACTGTTATTGAGTACTAATACTTGTAAATTGTTGTGTTCATATAAATGTGGTATGTTTTTTTGTCATTAAAGTACCAAATCATAAATTTTAAGCGAATTTTGTTTCACAAGGAAGCAAAAAAGAAAAAGATATCTCTAATTCCCTCCTCTCATTCTCAATCATACTAAGATCCTTGTTGGGAAATCTAAATTGGTATTAGAGAAAAATTATCCCTTTTTTTAATCTTGTATAAAGTATTGATGAAAAATGATTTCATGGATAATCTCAATTGGGTGAAAATTATGGGGATTGCTGTCTTCAATAGTAATATCTATCATATCTAGAGAGATAAAATGTTTCTTTAACATATTTTTATTGTGTAAGATGTTCTTGAAACTTCAATATATTAATTTTCTTCTATTTATTATAAAGATCCTATATCATATTTTCAAAACCTTAATCATGATAATGATGGAATACCCATGAATTCTTAACCCTCGTGAATTTATGAAAGTTTTTTTTAAGAATAATGGGTGTTTCTAAAGAAAAAGTTATCTTGTATAAGCTGAAAATCAATTATGAATGAAATAAAAAAGTGAAATTGGAATGTTACAAATTTAGAGCCTAATGTTTGAATATCTCAAGAAGGTTGAATATGATTCTTTTAGTGACTTTATTACAAGGATCAATCAAAGACTCATCACTATCATATGTATCATTAATTATTAATTAAGAAGGTAAAATGATATGAAAGTAAAGGAAAAAGATGATAGAGAAATTTAATTCAAGGCTACCACAAAATAAAAGTATGACAAGATTATTGATGAATAATCATGTGATTTTGATTCCAAAAATGAGTTTTGAAAAAATCGTTATAAATTTTTATCCTTGATTTCTAGAAATGTGAAAATATGTATAGGTTAATTTAATGGGAAACATCCCTTGACCTGTTTTAAATGTGGAGCCATTGGAATCCTTTTTTCGTGATTTGTTCTTGAAGAATTAAAGAATAATAGATTGAGGAAGATGATAAATAATATTTAAGATCTTGGAAGAAACAAAGTTATAAGGATAAATATTATTCTAGAGGTAATGATAAAAAATTATTCAAATCCCAAAAGAAGAATTTATCTATCTAAAGATGATGAGGAAAAATATAGTGGGGATGAATCTATAAATCATTGGAGATGTTTGGAGAAAATAATTTTATTGAAATTGTCAATACATGAATTGTTTGTAAGAAGTAGTTCTTAAGAATAAAAAACTCAAGTATAATTTCATCAGAAAGAATAATTGAAATCATGTTAGGGAAATATTCCGAGGCTTGAGAAAGAAATTTGGAAGTTGAAAAGAGAATACACATCAACAAATAATGAAAAATGATTCCCTATTTAGAAGGATAATCTACAAGAAGATATAGAAATATTAAATAAATCTCTAGTTAAAAAATAATCATAGGAAAGTCTGTATGTATGGTTGAATAAAAAATAAGAAATAATTGAACTTTTCCAAAGAGACTTTCTAAAGGTGAACATAGGTTTATAATATTGAATAATTATATCTCAAAATTTGGTTAAATATCTGGAAAGTATAAACCTGATAAGGATAAAAAATTACTGTAAAATGTTGTGAAGAGAGTTTATGTAGTTTCTAAGAAGATGAATGTTGGGAATGTTTTGTATGTTGACAACATCAAAAATGTCAAAAAATTATAAGTTTATAAAATTGATGTGTTTGAAATAGTTTTCAATACTTCTAGATCAGATACATCTAAAATGAAAAATTCGATGAAGAATATTATTTAGGTAGACAAAAAAAGGTTGGTTTTCAACAAAGTTGTGAAAATAATGATAATAATGTTTCTAAGAATCTTTCTCACAACTCTAGTCTGTATCTAAATTTCAGAGGAAAATATTATTTCAATGGGTAATCATATAATTGTTCAGGATTCAAACATCTAGAAAATATGTTTTGGTTTAACAAAAAATATAACAATTTTTCCAAAAATTATATAAGGTAATGTTTTAGAGGATTAAATCCCCCAAATGAATTATTTATAAAAAGATGTTATGATAAAACATAAGACGGTGTGTGAAAAAATTAAAAATAGGTTCCCAAACCAATAAAATATTCAAAAAATAAGTGAAAAAATATTACACCATGATAAATGATGTCTTGATTTGTTACCTGTATGAAAAGGATTTTTTAAATAATTCTCAAAATATAGTCATTTTGAAAAAAAAATGAAATAAAATGCGCTTATTGTTGAGACCTCTCTCAATGTAAAAAAAGGAGAATGACCATGTATTTTGGGTAGTACTTGTTCTTAACATATGAATGGAGACATAACATTTCTGAAATTTTTAAAATACTTCAATAAAGTAACAATGATATTTTTAAATGATAAATCCTACATAATCAATTGGTATTGGATCTGCTATTATCGAAACAAAAATTGTTATGCCAATAAAATCAGTGTATCTTGATGTGACGAAACATAACATTTTAAGTGTTTCCAACCATTTTTTAGATAATAAAATATATTTTCCAAATATATGTGTTTTTTATAAGTGAGGAAGATAGAAATATTATAACAGGATTCCAACATTCAAAATGAATCTTATTAAATTTTAGTGAAATACTAAAATTTGGCTACTTAGGCATGGTGAGAAAGAATCAATTGTGGAATTAAAGGTCTAGGCACATGTGTTAGAGAAAAATTATTCAGTTATAAAAGTGAGGTGTTTTCCAAGTAATTCCTAATATTATTTGAAAAATATAGGGAGTTTTACTGTTTTTCAATATGAAAGGATTACATGTTCTATATATAATAATGATGATATTTGTTCAGAATGACCATTAGAACTTATTTATTCTGATATATGTGGACCAAAAAGAAAAAAAACTAATTGATATAAGTACATCATAACATTACCTGATCAATTTAAATGTATTAATTTTGTTATGTATATGAATCATAATTCATATTCTCTAGATATGTTTAAATGTTTCAGGAGGAAATGTGAGAAGAAATGTGAGTATTCAATGAAGAAGTAGAGAAATGAGATTGGTGGTGTGTTCAAAAATGAATAATTTAACATTTATCTTTAGAATCATGAAATTGTTCATATGTTCAGTTTCCTTTACAGTCCAAAAAATGGGGTTTCTAAAATGAATAATATAATTCAGTTGGAAATTAGGAGAATTATGTAACCTGAACGTGATCTCTCTCATTACTTTTGGATGCAAGACATGAGCTCTTAAATTTATACTCGAAATAGATATTTCTCTAAGAAAATTTCATATATTTCTCCATACAATATGTTTTATTAAAATACTCAATGTAATAAACACTTATGTGTATTTTGGAGTCCATGAATCATTAAGATGAACGGTGGAAAACATGTGATATTTGAGAAGAGAGGTGAAGATGGAATATTTCGTGGTTATTGTATTGAAAAAGAGGACTCATATTTTTCATCAATTTTATAGGAATAATTGTAGATTTTATTTATGTGAATGTAATTTGAAATGTCTTATATGATAACCATTCTTGTACCGGTATGGATGTTGAGCAGGATGCAAAATATTTTGTTAAAAATTACGAAAAGGATATAGAAAATGGTAATCCTACTCAAGAAGAAGAATCTCACAAAGATATTTCAACTGATGTGGAAGATAATCTAAAATCCCATCCCATGCTGGGGAAACATGTGAAAGCTCATAACAGTATTGGTGATCATTATCAAAATGTTTAAACAATAAGAACATCAAAAGTTTTTTCACATACTTCTTTGTATTCGAAAGTTGAGCTGAAAAATATTAATAATGTGTTTATGCATTTAGAATGGGTACAAGATATTTATGAAGATTAGTATTAGAAATAAAATTATTATATGTGGGAATTAATACCTATATAGAATTAAAACATTTGGTAGGTGAACATTGGGTTTTTCGGAACGTGACGAATTAGAATGTTTAATTAAAAAGAACAAAGAAATATTAACACAACAAGTTATCTCAAAAATAGAGGGAATTTATTTTAGTGAAATATTTTATCCAATAAAAAAGGTTTGAAAAAATAAGAATTATTTTCTATTTCTTCACAATGAACATACGAAAACATTCAAATGGATGTGAAATAGTTATTTTTGAATGGTTATATTCATGAGGAAGTTTACATTGAAAAACATTATATATTTCTTTTTGAAAGATGAATGTTGTGTGTGTAAGCTAAGGAAATCCATGTATGGGATAAAGTTAGCTCAAATGGTATGTTATTCTCAATTGGATGTATGCTTAAGAGAGATGAATTTTAAGAAAGGAGTAGTTTACTACATTATTTACATCAAAAAAGTCATGAATTTTTCTCTAATCGTGTTTGTTTATATTGATGAACTTATACATTATGGGGTTGATGAAATAACATGTGAAAGATTTAATGATGAAATGAAATATATTTTTGAGATGTTCATGATGGGAGAAATGATATACTTTATTGGGTTACAAATATTTTAATATAAGAAACAAATATTATTAATCAAAAAAATATTATACAATGGAAATTTTTAAGAAGATCAGCATGGAAAATTTGAAACCTGTTTCCACACCTATTTTAGTAGGAACCATGTTTTCTAAATATTGTGATGGAATAGAGGGTAATCATAATATGATTCAAAAGATTATATGGATTTTATTAATTGAATTCCTCAAGAACCCACATTGTTTATGTTTTCACCTTATGTGTAAGATTTTAGTTTTATCCAAATTAAATACACTTATTGGATAGAAAACTAATTCTTATATATATCAAAGGCACAATAAATTTCATAAAACTATATGAAAGATTAAAAATTATTGGATTTTTTGATATTAAGAAGTTGATTGGGTTTGAAATGTTGATGATATAAGATCCACATCTGGTGAGGTTTCTTTATACAGAAATGTATTTTTAGTCAACACACAATGTAATATAATTTTATAACACTTAGCTTGGATGAGTATTTGTATATTTCTACTACTCCACATTTTACCTAACTTATATGGATGAAGACTTAGTTGTAAGATTTAATTGTTGATGTGAAGTTACCCCTTCTCATGGGGTGTGAAAATTAATATTAAATCAACCTTAAAATAAATCTGGTATAATATTATATTTTAAAATATATTGATTTCAAATATAATTTCATCAACGGTCAACTAGAGATGAATTAATTGAAGCAGGAGTATGGTCCTAAATTGGAATATGTTGTTGAAATTTTCACAAAACCATTAATGACTGAAAATTTTAACAAATTCATGTTGAACATTAGTGTATGTCACATACATAACATATTTTAAATTTAAATTTCATTTAATTTCCATTAATTCATGGTTTTAGGGGTTTCCCATTCATTTCTAGAGGAAAGGGTGAGATTTCATGATTTGGGCTAAATCGAGAGCCCATTTCCAAATATAAAAATAGATTTTCATTATTTTATAACTATTTCATTTTTAAATATTTTTCAACCATTCCACTTCCAAAATAACCTCCACAAGCATTTTTACACCAACAATGAAATTTGGACCCCTTAGGAATCCATAACATTGGGGTATTTGGGTTTTTATTTATGAAGTGGGCCAACCTGAGATCCCATTTTCCTGTTTTAAAGTTTTTTTTTATTTTTTTTAATATCATATTCATTATAATGAATTTTTAGGTGATTACACCTCCCTTTTGACCCTAAGGATCCTAGGCACGCTCCCATGTCCTTTATCCCCTCCTTGGAGCACTTTGAAATTGCAAATTAGGGAAGATCATCTTACGGTGTCTCAAATCATTCAGAATTTAAGAGGTAACTTTATCCCTTCTTAACTCTCTCTATTATTACTCTATTCCCATCATTCTGGTTCCTAAATGACCTCCTAAACCTTGTTTGAACAACCCCTGAATTTTGCCTATTTTCAATTTCTGCTACTATTTTTTTGGAGTTATTACTTCAGGATACTTCAAGTAAGTGAGTCCATTTATTTCCCCTTTCAAATTGCTTAGGGTTTCAATTGTTTTTATTAGGGTTTATTCCCTCTTCCATGAGGTCACAAATGATCTGGGAGTAGGGTTTCAAACCTAAAGTTTAACCTTGGTTTTTATTTTCAAATTATTGTGGTTTTAGGTTTGTTCTAGGTCCTAATTGGTGCGGCATTGGTGCGAATTTTTTTCCGCACGGTGATTGAAGGGTTTTCCTTACTTTGGTAGGTGATTCCATGATTATGAAATCTTTTTGTCTTATAATTCTGTATTTATCATACATTAAGGTTTATATCATTTTATTATTGCTACAAAAATTATTTTTAATTGTGTTTGTTTTGCAAATTAATTTTTAAATGAAAATTTCATGTGAAATTGGGGGGGGGGGGTTCGTGGGAATGTTTTATTGGTTTATTTGGGAATTCTCTATTAACACTTAATTGATTTTAGTGAACTCTAATAGCGATTCCAATAATTTTTTGAATTTTATCCCCTTTATTTGTTTCTATGAAAATGGGTTTTTATAGTGTTTGAGGAACCTTTGAACTTTAAGTCCCATGTTTGTGTAAAAATGGATTTTTTTCAATGTTATCTTTTTTGGTTCACATGGGGCTTCCCAAAAATTGATTTTTTGTTTTAATAGAAATTTATTCGTCTGAAGTATCTGTTTTGGAAACTTTATGGTTTGCAAATAGTGTGCAAATTTGGTTCATAAAGACTGTGGTGTGTGAAACATTACCGGATTTGGAGGAATTGTTTTATTAAAAAACTAAGTGTTTTTGTGTGTGTTATAAGTGGTATAAAATGTGATATCAACTGTGTTATTTGTGTGTGACCAGTATTTGTGTGATATATGAAAATATATTTATGTTTCATGATGAAATAGATCGAGCACAAAAGTGGAAGCCCGGGTACCTAGGTGGAGCGGATTTGTACTAGTACGGCTAGTGGACCCGATGGGTTTTGTTCCTATTTCACATTGCATTTGGATGATAAAAACTTTAACTAAACTATGTGGACAATGATTTTGGACCACTAGGTTATGGGTATGTTCCTACTAGTGGCCCATGCATGAGAACATATTTTTCATATTTTTCGACGGTTACTTTACACCGAGGTACGAGGTACAGAGGGCCTGAGACAACCTAGTGTATAGGGGTGTTCCGAATTTTGTTGCTCATTGGAATTTTTGTATTTACCCATATACCTGGGTATGTTTGGAATTACATTATAGTAGCTAATACTTGTATTATAATGTCTAAACATTCTGAAATTATCGAGTTGAAAACTGTTTTCAATTGAAAGTTGCATTTCTTGGAATTTTAACACTATTTCATCTTGTGTATTAAAATTGCTTGTTTTTATCACATTGTATTGCATGATCTTTGGAATAATCTAGTGGTATCCTATTGGGATTAGGATCACACTGTACTTACACCCCTTGGGTTTAATTAGAACTTCTTATGCTTGACTCAGGTAAAGGGAAGTCTAATGGTGATGGCGATTCAGGGTGTTAGTCCCCATCGCTGGGGCGGAGATGTGGAGAAGGCTTATGAGTGATGACTCCCTTGTCATGTGCAGTCCATGGGGATTTCTTTTTGTTGTCATTATTTTTATTTGGACCAGTTGTAGTGTCATTAAAAAAATGTATTCAGATCTGGTTTTGTTAAGAATTTTTTAGCATGAAAATTTCACATTCTAATTATTGATTGTTTTTTTTATGTTTTATGATTTCATACTCGGGTAAATCGTTCCCAATCCATATTTTTTGATTCCCGGGAACTTTTTCTAGCCCATGGGGATAGGTAATTCCCTTTGGGTCTTTCCATGGTCTGGTTTTGGTTCCGTTAATGGTGGAGACCAGATCCGGTTCGTGACCAAATGGTATCATTGGGTGGATTAATGTTTTTGGGTTATGTTTCTATTTTCGGATGAGTCGGGATAGACATGAGCTAGGACTGTCGAGGCTTGAGGTCTTTTTTGGGAGTAGGGTTCATGGGCCACACCTCTCATGGAATCCCTTGAGTCACCTAGGGATATTGGAATTTATGGATTGACTTCACTTCGAGGTGAGATGTGTGGGCTGCAGACCACATGTGGACATCAGGTGGACGTGGAGTGATTGTTTCTTTTATTACTGGAATGTGTTTAGTTTATTAATATTCGATGTATTTGAATACAATTTTCAGAATTGTAGTATTAAATATGGTTTTGTGACTGTTTCATTTTGTAGAAACATACCTCCCCAGAAAGATCCCAAGCGCCCACAGGAGGAAGATGGAGAGAGTTCTCCAACACTGATTGATCAAAGGCTTTTGGAGGCTGTGGTTCGGGATATCTAAACTTTGGGACAGGGACCATCTCTTGCTCCTATTCTTAATAGGTCAGAAGAGACAGGTCCTAGAAATGATAAAGAACAAGAGTTTCTGAAAAACAAGCCTCCTACCTTCCGAGGTAGCTCAGAACCCCTGGAAGAAGAAGAATGTATCAAGAAGATAGAGCGTATGTTTGAGATCTTAGAAGCACCCAAGGATCTCCTGGTGAAGTTTCACTCCTTTCTGTTGGAGGGTCCCATCTATAAGTGGTGGGAGTCGGTGCTTTAGGCTGGGAAGAATGAGCAGATGCACTGGGGAGATTTCAAGGATTTCTACAATGAACAGTACTGCCCTGAGGTATTGGCATATGCTGAGTCTAGAGTTTTCATGGAACTGGTTCAGGGGAATCTATTTGTGATAGAGTATTCCAAATGTTTCACTAAGTTGGTTTGGTATGCTCTAGAAATTGTCTCTAATGAGCAGACGAAGGCCTAGAGGTTTGAGAAAGGCTTCCGACCATAGATATACTCCCAGGTGTTCTTGTTTAAGCTGAGGACCTATGCTGAGGTCGTTGATCAGGTGTGAATGGTGGATATTGATTGGAAAGGAAGGTCTAGTTTCTATGGTTCAGTATCAGCAGTGGGCAGCGGAAGCTCCTCAGTAAAGAAAATGAAGGAGGAGGATCATGTGAAGAAAGGAGGGGACAGTTCAGGCCACTCTTCGAGACAGTTTTTTTATATGGCTTCTGATGCAAGATCAGTCATGTGCCACCAATGTGGGATTCCTGGGTATATCTGACCATAATTTCCACTTCCTCCGAAGCCTTGTTAATAGTGTGGAGGTGTGGGGTATTTGTAGTGATTCTGCGGTGTGGCACGTCCACTCCTAAGTGGGGAAGGATCAGTGGCGTCAAGAGGAGTGCCAACACAGTCCAAACCGTCGAGGTCTGGGGGATATCAATTTGGTGGTCATGGTGGTAGGGTTGGATCATCTTCTTGGCAGATCCAGTTCAGGGCACATCCATAGACGAATAGTCTTCCTCATGTAGATACTGTACATCTCCATGTTGTGGATCAGGCACCAGCAGGATCCAAGGCGGTATAGTCAATAGTTTGACGTACCGTTCTGATATCTTCTTCTATATCTACTACTCTTTTTGATACTGGTGCCTCTGTTTCATTCATTTATGACCATTTTTTGGACATTCTGAATTTTCCAACTGAGTTGATGTCTTTCGCGATGGAGTTGGTGACACCATTGGGAATGAAGGAGCAGGGCCTCTGGTTCCCATCATGTGCGCTTTCTGTGTCAGGGGTTGAGATGGAGTGGGAACTCCAACTTATAGATATGGAATTTTTTGACATAATAATTTGCACGGATTGTCTAGTACACTTCCAGCCACACATCGATTTCTACAGACGGCGTGTGAGTTTCACGGAACCTGATGTGAGTCGTCAGGTTTTTCTTGGAGAATGGGATCCTCGGTTAGGTCACACAGGGCCTCCCCTCCTAGAGTTGGTAAGTGTTATCTTCCAGTTATCTTCACTCATGCTAGAGGATGGTCTTTCCCCTGATGGTGCACTACATAATGTAGTTAATGGGTATCTAGAAGTATTTTGAGATGATTTTTCAGGTTTTTCCCAAGAGCGGCATGTGGAGTTTTCAATTGATCTGGCACCATGAACACAGCTGATATTTCTTCCCTCTTATCACATTTCCCCCACCGAGATGAGTTAATTAATGATACATCTAGATTACTTATAATCCTATGGATTCATTATCCCGAGCGTCTCTCCTTGGGCCACTCCTGTTTTGTTCGCAAAAAGGCTGATAGATTCCTCCAGTTGTGCGCTGACTGCCGGAATCTGAATAAGGTAACAATTAAAAACAAATACCCCTTTCCCAGAATAGATGATTTTTTTTGATCAGTTGAAGGGGGAAATGTGTTTCTCAAAGATAGACCTGCATTCAGGGTATCATCAACTCAGGGTGTAGGAGTCAGATATCCCAAAGATAGCCTTTCAAAGCAGGTACAACCACTTTGAGTATTTGGTCATGCTCTTCGGATTGACCAATGCTACCGAGGTATTTATGGAACATATGAATAGGTTATTCCATCACTATCTTGATTCCTTTGTTTTTGTGTTCGTGGATGACATTTTGGTATACTCTAGCTCTGAGGAGGAACACAAACATCACTTGAGGATCGTTTTGGGTACATTATGAGATCACAACCTCTATGAAATGTTATCAAAGTGAACTTTTTGGATTAGGGAAGTGAGATTTATGGGGCATGTGATCTCTGAGAAGGGGGTTTTGGTAGACCCAGAGAAGATTAGTGTGGTTATGTCATGGGAGCAGTTGAAGAATGTGTTTGAGATCAGAAGTTTCCTTGGCCTGGCTAGTTATTAAAGGCGCTTCGTTCGGGATTTCTCTTAGCCTGCTTCACCGATGACTGTGCTCACCTAGAAATGGGTAAAGATTGTATGGGATCTATAATGTCATGCATCATTCGAGGAGCAGAAGAGGAGGTTGACTACCGCCCTCGTGCTGATTTTTCCTGAGCCCAAGAAGGTGTATGTGGTTTATTTTGATGCTTCGGTTATGGGTCTTGGGTGCGTGCTTATGCAGGATGATCATGTGGTGGCTTATGGCTCTCCCCAACTCCGACCGCATGAAAAGAAATACCCTACCAATGACTTGGAGTTGGCAGCAGTGATGCATGATTTGAATACATGGCTTCCCTACCTCTTTGGGTAGAAGTTTTTGGTTTACTCTGATCACAAATTATTATCCTATATCTTCTCGCAGAAGGACCTCAACATGAGGCAGTGTCGTTGGATCGAGTACTTGCAGGGGTTCGACATTGACATTTTCTATAGCCCAGGAATGTGTAATGTTGTGGCCGACGGTTTGAGCAGAATATTTCCAGTGCAGGCTTTGAGGAAGTCTAGTTATGAGTGGACTTTTACGGGGCTCATTTCATAGATGCAGTGGAGACCAGGGAACACAGTGGAGGGGAATTCTTGGAGAGCATCTAGTTGACTCCTTCCCTATTGGAGTTGATTCAATGAGAATATCCCAGTGATGACCTTTTGTTAGTGGTGGAAGTAGTTTCTTCATGGTAGGGACACATCCTCTGATTGGTCGTCATCTCCTGAGGGCAACATGTGCTTCAAGGGCCGTTCAGTAGTGCCATTATCTCTGCGGAACGTGGTGATGTAGGATAGTCACCAGTCTCTGTGGGATGTCAATCTAGGTACTAATAAGATGTATTATGATGTCTGTTTCCATTTTTGGTGGCCTGGTATGAGATAGGACATAGCAGACATTGTTTCGAGATGCTACACATGCCAGTAGGTGAAAGGAGAGCACCAAAGGCCTTCAGGTTTCCTCCAACCACTACCCATTCCTATCTGGAAGTGGGACGAGGTCACCATGGACATCATTGTTGGCTTACCTCGTACACCTCAGGGTAAGAATGCCATTTGGGTGATGATTGATTGTCTAACCAAATCATCCCACTTCATTCATAAAAAATATACAACTAAAGAGGATGAGTTGGGCCATTTGTATCTTCAGGTAGTGGTGAGACTCCAAGGTGTACCATCAGTAGTTATCTCAGATAGGACCAACGATTCACTTCTCTATTTTGGGAAGGCCTTCAGAAGTCCTTGGGGTCTCAGATTTAGATAAGAACAACATACCACCCTCAGACAGATGGTTAGATAGAGCGGGAAAATTAGATTTTGGAGGACATGCTTTGTGCATGTGTCCTGGACTTTGGAGGTTCATGGGATAGTAATTTTTGATTGTTTGAGTTTTCTTATAATAACAGTTACCAATCCTAGATTCGAATAGCCCCTTTTTAGGTACTCTATAGTCAGCCATGTCGGTCTCCCCTATGTTTGGATGAGGTAGGTGATACCTCACTACTGGGGCCGAGTCTAGTGCTAGACACGTCTGAGAAGGTAAAATTAATCAAGAAACATTTATTGACAGCTCAGAGTTGTGATAAATCATATACATACTGGATGCGTTAAGACCTAGAGTTTTATGTGGGTGATAGGGTATTCTTGAAAGTGTCCCCTCGTTTGGGCCATCGTCGATTGGGGAAGAAAGGGAAGATGATGTCCTAGTATGTCAGGCCCTTTGAGATCCTTGAGCTTATTGGGAAAGTTTCATAAAGGTAGGCCATACCTTCTCAGTTGATGTCCATCCATAACGTCTTCCATGTCTCCCAGTTGAAGAAATACAACTCGGATCAGTCCCATGTGCTCATTTTGAGAATAACTAGAGATAGAGCGTAACATGACTATTATAGAGAAGCCGGTGCAAATAGTGGACTCCCAAGACAAGATTCTTCGAGGGAAGTCCCTTCCCCTGGTCCAGGATCATTAGCAGAATGGTAGTGATACTCCTGAGACATGGGAGCGGAAGTCATGGGTCGAGGAATAATACCCATTCTTGTTTTCAAATCAAGATTCATGTTGACTTTTCGGGGCCGAAAGGCTTTCATGGTGGGGATAATTGTCACATACATAACTTATTTAAAAGTTAAATTTCATTTAATTTCCATTAATTCCTGGTTTTAGGGATTTCCCATTCATTTATGGAGGAAAGGGTGAGTTTTCATGATTCAGGCCAAATCGAGAGCCCATTTCCAGATTTACAAATCAATTTTGATTACTTTATAACTATTTAATTTTTAAATATTTTTCACCCATTCTACTTCCAAAATATCCTCCACTGACCTTTTTACACCAAAAATGAAATTTGGACCCCTTAAGAATCCATAACAATGGGGTATTTGGGTTTTTATTTATGAAATGGGCCAACCCAAGAGCCCATTTTCCAGTTTTAAATTGTTTTTTTAATTTTTTTAAATATCATATTCATTTTAATCAATTTTAGAGTGAAACCTCCTCGATTTTAACCCTATGAATCCCAGGAGTTCTGCAATTTCCATTCTTCCCTCCTTGGAGCTCTTTGAAATCCCAAATTAGGGCAGATCTTCTTAGGGTGTATCAAATCAGCCAGAATTGAATAGGTAACATCATTCCTTATTAAATCTCTCAATTAATTCTATTTTTACTCCATTATAGTTCCTAAATGGCCTCCTAGACGTTGTTCGAACAACCCCTGAATTTTGGTGGTTTTCAAATTTATCTATTATTGTTTTGGAGTGATTAATTCAGGAAACTTCAAGTAAGTGAGTCCATTTCATTCACCTTTCAAATTGCATAGGGTTTCATTTGTTTTTATTAGGGTTTATTCCCTCTTTCATGAAGTCACAAATGAATAGGTGGTAGGGTTTCGAACCGAAGGTTTAAACTTCTATTTTCTTTTCCAATTATTCTGGTTTTAGGTTTGTTCTAGGTCTTTATTGGTGCGACGGTGGTGCGAATTAATTTTCACATGGCGATTCAAGGGATTTCCTTACCTTGGTAGGTGATTTCCTGTTTATGTAATATTTTTGTCTTAGAATTCTGTATTTATCATACTTTCATGTTTATCTCATTTTATTATTTCTGCAAAAATTAGTTTTATTGTTTTTGTTTTGCAAATTTATTTTTAATTGCAAATTTCATATGAAATTGGGGGGGTTCATGGGAATGTATTATTGGTTTATTTGGGAATTCACTATTAATACATATTTGATTTTATTGAACTATAACATGGCTTCCAATAATGTTTTGAATTTTATCCCCTTTGTTTTTTTTGTGAAAATGGGTTTTTATAGTGCTTGAGGAACATGTGAACTTTAAGTCCCATGTTTGTGTAAAAATGGAGGTTTTTCAAAGTTATCTTCCCTTGGTTCACATCGGGATGCCCTAAAAATGATTTTTTGTTTTAATAGAAATTTATTGGTCTGAATTTTTTGTTTTTGTAACATTATGGTGTGAAAATAGTTTTCATGTTTGTTTCTTAAGGAGTTTGGTTTGTGAAACGTTACGGGATTTGGAGTAATTGTTTTATTAAAAAACTATGTGTATTGTTGGGTGTCTTAAGTGGTATAAAATGTGATAGATACTGTATTATTTGTGTTTGACTAGTAGTGGTGTGTTATATGAAAATATATTTATGATTCATGATTAAATTGATCGAGCAAAAAAGGGGAAGCTTGGGTACCTAGGTGGGGCGGATTTGTACTAGTACGGTTAGTGAACCAAATGGGTTTTCCCCTATTTCACATAGCATTTGGATAATGACAACTCTAACTAAACTATGTGGATGATGATTGGGGACTACTAGGATATGGGTATTTTCCATAATAGTGGCTCGTTCACAAGAATGGATTTTTCTATGGTTACTTTACACAGACGTACGAGGTACATAGGACCTGAGACAACCTAGTTCCTAGGGGTGTTCCCAATTTTGATGGTCATTGGATTTTTGGTATTTAACCATATACTAGGGTGTTTTTGGATGTACATTACAGTATATAACACTTGTAATTTAATGTGTTAACATTCTTAAATTCTCGGATTGAAAACTATTTTCAATTGAATGTTCCATTTCTTGGAATTCTAACATTGTTTCACCTTGGGTATTAAAATTGCTTGTTTTGTTCACATTGAGTTGCATGATCTTTAGAATAATCTGGTTGTATACTCTTGGGATTAGTCTCACACCCTACCTACACCCCTTTGTTGTAATAAGACCTTATTATGCTTGAATCTGGTAAAGGGAAGGCTATGGGTGATGGAAGTTCAGGGTGTTAGTCCCCATCACAGGGGTAGAGTTGTGGAGAAGGCTTGCGAGTGATGACTCCCTTGTCATGTCGAGTCCATGGGGATGTATTTTTGTTATAATTATTTTTATTTGGAACACTTGTAGTGTCTTTAAACAAATGCATTCAGATATGGTTTTGTTAATAATTGTTTAGCATGAAATTTTCAGAATCTAATTATTGATTGTTTTTTTATGTTTTATGCTTTCAGACTCGGGTAAATCATTCCCGAACTAGATTTTTTGATAACCAAAAACTTGCGCCAGCACATGGGGATAGGGAATGCCCCTCGAGCCTTGCCATGGGCTGGGTTTGGTGACATTAATGTTGGCAACCAGATCCGGTTTGGGACAGTGTATAACCCCCTTCTTATCATGATTGTGGTATTTTTTCTAGAATGCTCTCACATATAGACCTTGGATAGTGTTAGAATGTCGATAATGTTTCATAAATCATTCAATTTAATTTTTATAAAACATTTTAAGTAATCATATTTTAAGATGAAGTTTTTGGTAAGCTATTAATTTATAATGAAATTGTGTGAACTATTTTATTTGTCTATTGTAGTGGTTATAGGAAACATTTTTTAGACAACAATGTAGAAAAAGTGAAGAAATATTTGATTAAATGATGAATAAGTTTATGAGTCACTAAATTTGGAAAACATGGTTGTTCAGTAAAAAATATCTTATTTCTTACAAAGAGATAGCTCATGTAGTCTTGTAATTAATGATAAGTAATACATAGATTGATTGTAAAAATTTCACTAAATTATAAACCATGGTTGACATAAAAATCCAAAGGAGTAAATTCTTGTAACCATGATGGTATGTTTTTTTTTTAGATGATAATGTTGATTTTGTGGTTTTTTATTGTCGAATAAGATATGAAATTAATTAAATCACCTATCTTTTTATTTTTTTGGGATCGGGGTCACAAATCATATTCAGAATATCAGGCACACAATTCTTAAGAAATTCTATCAGATATGGAATATTTTTCTTAGAAGAAAAGTCTCCCCTGACTAACCTTGGGTCAGGGATGAGGTTTTGATCATAACGTGGAATAGAATCCGATTCTCCATGGATCTGAAATATATATAATGATTCCTTTTTATTTTCATAATTCAAAAAATTCATATGTTCTCTATGACCTATGAAAAAGTCCATATGAAATGAAGTGGTATTCATTCCAAATGTATTGATGTTTGTTTTGTAGGAATGATATATAAAGGATGGAATGTTTCAGTACATTTTAACTAAAGTTAGAATATTCTAAAATAGATCTTCATCTTTTTCAAAATCATGAGCATGTTTTGATAGTATATGATGTTTGTAGATAGAGGAAATTTATGGAGATGATGGTTTCGTATCTCAGCCCATTAATATGAGAACACAAAAAACACATTTTTTTTAAAGGTTGAGAATGTTGATCAGAAAAAAAGAATATTAAGGTTTGGGTTTTTAGTCTATCCAATAATCAATTATAAAAAAATATTTAGATAATGTAGTTAACTACTAGAAGTTCATTGGTGTCTTAATGAGGAAATGAAATATGTTTTTTATGTCGACGGTACTAGAACTGGTCCATCAGATGTGGTGTATCACTGACCAATATCGGAAGAATTGGGTTTTTGGGAAATTTTGGGACCAATAAATTTGAAAATAATTAAAAAAAAATTGGATTGTTGTGATAAAGTATGACATGGATTAGTCAAAAATTCAGTCAATGATTGAAATCTACATGGATTGTTGGTTCCTTTTTATTATAAGTGGGTTAAGAGAAAGAATAACTTACATAACAATTGGTTCAAGAATATTGTACTAGATCTAACATCAATTATGTAATGCCAACATTTCATTACATAAACATTTCATTGAATTATAAAAAAAGTAGATGTTTTAAATTTTATTTTCTTGGAAAAAATGTACATAATATATGAAAACACAAAACAATATTATAATCCACCTGAAATTTGCCTTAATTGTTTTCTCCTATGTAAAATTACATCATATTCTATCCTGGGGACATATATAGAAGGGAATTGTGAGCATAAATCATCGTAAGGGAAAAAAAGATAAAGAGTTTACATGTGATCTTGAGGAAACCCCTACAAGAACATTAGGAATATCATTATTGAATGAATAAATTGGAAACAGAGGCATATAATTAGTTAAATAAAATTAATCATAACTTGTAAATGATGCTACAAACATTATTTTAGACATTCATAAACACATCATGAAGGATTTTCAAAGTAATGTCATAAAATTTATTAAGGTAATTCACCAAGGTATCATGAAATATATCATCTCTAGTGATTAAATTCATCACACAATACTTTGAAGAACAATCAGGGTGAACCATTCATTTTTTAATTAACTTGATACAAAAATATCAAAATAAATCATTTATAAATAACCGATGTAGAAAAAAATAAACAGGTTTCATATCAAAATCATGTATTTAATGAAAAGTTCATAAATAAACTGTTTTTATGTCATCATTAACCATTGAAAAAGGAAGGAGGATTTAATTTATGTTAATACTAGAATTAAATAAATTATTTTTAAATACAGGTGAATACCCCAAGGAAGTAATGATGTTTTGGTATTCAAAATAGAATGTAAGTGAATATCTTATGAAATAGGGAGAAATTTTGAGATGAAAATTGGGCAGCATAACGAGTATGAAACAATGTTTTAGAAAATAAGAACAGGGGAGGGGACAAGGGTATCCCATTAATAAAATAATATTAACATTGTATTAAAATAGAATAAAATGTTCTTAATAATATATTTTCGAATCATGATTGATATACCATGTAAAGATGGAACATAAAAGTAAAAGTGATTTTGAGATTTCCCTTACCTTGAAGAGTAACTACTAAAACATGGGGATTAAGATCATGGAGAGTTGAGGAATGCTCGGGAGGACTCATTCGGAGGTATAACTATCCTCTCTTCATGGAAGATGCAATTATATTGAAAATAAATTGATAATCGGTGGTTATTTATTGTAAAATCAGTGGCTTTGTTTATTAATTTATAATTAAATTATAGGGGAAACTAGTTCGTTGTAAATGAAAAATCATATGCTTTCCCGTATTAATTTACCCTGGAATTAAACACTTATGAAAAATTTAACTTATTTAAATCCAAATTAGTAGACAAAAATTATATATAAATTATTTTCTCAAGGGAACGTAATGTTTCACAAAATATAACTTTTAAATTTAAATTTTTAAGTTTAGAATTAGGAACATAAATTACATTTTTATAATATTTATTAAAATATATTATAAGAGTTTATATGAATAAAATAATATTTTTGAGTTGTTTATAATGGATAAAAAATTATTAAATCATTATAAAATAATTATGATTTTATTAAACTTACTGAAATCTTTCATCAATATATTTGTTATTCACCATCAAGAAAAATATTATTGAAAATTCATATAAATTCACCCTAACCTAATTTCAACACTATTATTTGAAAAAGGGGGTTTATTATATCATAATAATTCCCTCATTAGGATACTTGAATCTTTTAAAAATAAAAAACCCTATTTATTAAAAATAATAGTACGTAGAAATTCATTGTAAAATGCATTGTAAAATTTCTGACACTTGAACAAACTTAAACTATATTATCATTTAATATTAAATAATTGTGATTTAACCATACTATTGAATTATAAAAAAATCTTATTTTATATAAAATATTTTATTATACTAATTTTTTTGTTTCTATAATGTACAATTTCTAACCAAAAATATATATATCAAATTCCATATCTAGTTTATTTAGAAATATTATTCTTTAAATGGAAAAGATAAAATAAAAATTTTATTTATAAAAATTAATTACAAACTATGGTTGGGACACATAAACCCTTATTACACACACATATTACTCAAGAGTAAGGTTTGTGATGGTGGTACATTCATGGGGTGTCTTGGGTAACATCGACTGAGTGGTAATATCCACTAACATGAACTTCTCCTGAAAGTGATTTCATTCAATCCTCAATTGTCGAAGCTCAACTTGGAATTGGTGATGTGTGAAATCTAGTGAATATAAATCCCAACAATGCATTGATAGATGGGATTCAAAGGAAAAATACTTTTCATGTTGTTTCCATTGACTCTCTATTATTATTTAATTTTCCCTTATCAAAATATTACATATTGACACTAATGATAATGTTAAAATTATTTTCAAGAGTATAGTTCCCAATAGTCATATTGACCAAAAGTCATGTAACAGTTTAAACTAGATGGTAACATTTCACTTTATATAAACATGATTAGAAAAAATTTGTTTTCTGTGAATAATATAATATTACACACATTTTAAAGAAACATAATTTATTAAATAGTTTGGGTCATTACATTCATCCCCCCCTAGAAATTTCATCGTTGAAATTTCAAGTAATTATTTTAGTTTAGAAATTTTTTTGTTTCTTCTACCTAATTTTCTATTTTATTTCTATTGTCTCCTATTCATATTATTGGTTCCTCCAGAACACTTTGAACGGTTGGGTAGTCCTGCAGCATAGTACCCTACCTATATAGTCTAAGATCTGAACTATCTTCTTCTCATAAGAGAGGTGATGTTCCAGTCATACCACCTTAGAATTCAGTATATGTGAAGGGTCACCTACACACATACTCATGAGAAAAATGTGGAAAAACTCTTGGAATTGAGCTTTATTGGGTGGAAATGAAATTTTATAGGTCACTGGTCCGATGTTATCTAGGATGTCATAGGGGACAATGTACATGGGGTTAATATTCCCTTTCTTTCCAAACTGCATGACTCTCTTATTGGGTGATATTTGAAGGTACAGTTTTTTTCAACACCAAACTCCAAGAAATTTTGATGGTTGTCATCATATCTCTTTTTTTTTACTCTGAGTAGTCATAATGTGATGTTGGATGGAATGAACCTTTTCTATCATCTCATGAAAAATATCTTTACTGATAATATTTATCTCACCAGCTTCATCACAACAAGTTGTAGTTCTAGAAGGGTTTCCATATAGATCATTATTGGTTTCTATTTGAATACTCGAATGGAATATTTTGTTGTATGAGAACTCAAATAATTGGAGTTTTTTATCCCATCCAATGTAAAATTACATTGATCATGTTCCCAGTATTTATTCATGTGTTTTTATAGTCTATTTTTAATGGCCATTAGTTTTAGGGCGATAGGTCTTACTTAAATTCAATTCAATATTAGATGATTGTTGAACACTACTCTAGAATTTTGATGATAATCTATGATCATGATTAGATAGGATAGAAATTGTAACTCGTTGGAACATAAAAATAACCATTACAAAAATCTCGGCAAGTTAATTAATATATATGTCTTCCCATATAGAGATACCATGGGCAACCTTGGTGAGACTGTCCATTAAAACCCATATCAAATTATATCCTCTGGATACTCTTAATATACCTATGACCAAGCCCCTATTCATATTGTCGCACATATATCCTGGCATGGGTAGTGGTTGTAATTCCACTTTAGCAAGTTTTCGTTCCTCCTTAACATAATTACACACTATAAACCTTCTAGTGTAGTCAAAAATATCCATTTTTATGTTATCTCTCTAATAATGATCACAATGGTCACTATAAATTTTTGTGATTCGAGGATGTATAGAGAATTTAGAGCTATGAGATTCATTCATCACCTCATTATTTATTTCCAGTATATATTGTACACATATCCCTTTATGAAATATAACTTCACCTTTTTTATCAATATTGAACTTATGAAACATTCATATTATTTTAGTCCTCTACCTTCTTCTATAACAAAGGATAATATCTTTGATATTTATTTATCTTCTCTTGTAATGATGGTTGAGAAATATTTTTCGATATGGTTAATTATGTCCCTTCCCTTATAGTTCCTATGCCCTATTTTACTATATATTTGATCAAATAATCTCTTTGAATCCTCATTGTACCCTATAAATGGGTTATTTCTTACTTAATGCATAATTGAATTAGTTTTATCTTCCTTGAAAATAATGAATTGTAAAATCATGTCCCTTAAGAAGTTCCAACCATGACTTATTTATCATTATCAATTCTATTTTTTTACACAAATATACTTCAAAATTTAATAGTATTTTTATATATCGTGATTATCCCCGAAATGATAGTACCTTGATGCATTTTGGGAAATAAAAACCCCAACTTGCTCCAGGTCATGTGCAGGTTAATTTTTTTCATAAGGATTTAATAATCGAGAGTCATAAGCAATCACATTTTCATTTTTCTTGAGGATTAACCTAATACCATTCAAAGGTGCATCGATTAAAATAAGAAATCCTTCTATGATAGAGGGTAGTCATAATAGAGGTGCAATAACCAATTTATTCTTCACCTATTGAAATATTTTTCACACTCTTTTGTCCATATGAACATGGCCCCTTTTCGAGATAACATGGTTAGTTGATTAGAAAATTGAAAAAAATAATTCACAAACCCTCTATAATATCCTACTAAACCAACAAAAATATGACTCTAAATAACAATTTATGGTGAGTCAACTCCTCCATGAACATTGTCTTTGTAGGGTCAAATTAGATTTGATTATTAGTTAAAATTTTCACCAATAAAGAAACTTATTGTAACCAAAATTCAAATTTGATGATATTTCAAAATATCTTGTACTTCATCAAATTTTCAAATATAAAAGATAGATGTTCCTCATGATCAATATCCAATTCAGGATATATCATAATATCAACAATAAAACTACAACAACATTATAAAGTTGGTACTTAAAGACTCTATTAATCACATCATTAAAAATAGTATGAGTTTTAATATTTCTAAAGTGAATAACAACAAAATCGTAATGCCCATATCATTTTTGCAAGGTAGACATTAGATTATCCTCTTTATTCCACCTTGATTGATAATATAAAAAATCAGAGATCTATCTTTTAGAAAAATTGTTCCCTATGAAGATGGTCAAATAAATAATCAATCCTTGGAAGTGTGTACTTGTTATTCCCTATGATCCTATTAAGTTATCTATAATCAATTAATTTCTTTAATAATCCATCCTTATTACTCATAAATACTACAGGTTATTCCCAAAGAGACACACTTGGTAAGATAAACCCATTCTCTTATAATTGTTGGAGTTTTTTCTTTAATTATTATAGCTCTAAAATATATTGTCTATATGAGGTCTTTGGTATCAGCTTGGATCCAGACCTGAGTTCAATGGATAGCTCAGCCTCTCATTCTAGGGGAGGTCCAGGTAACTCCTCAGTAAAAACATACGTGTATTCCAAAAGGATGGGGACAGTTTCTATTCTTATACATTCATTTTTTTATTCATTTTTTCTAATTCTATCCATAAATAAGGTAATGGGTGGTGATTCAATACAAATATCCGGACATGATATCTCTCCTTTGAAAAAAACTTTTGAATTTCCATTCAAGACCAATGAAATTTCCTTGCTTCTGATGTTGATCATAGCTATATACTTTAAAATAAATTACATCCCTAGTATAATTTCAAAATCTAGAATGGGAATGACTTCTTTATTTGTGTTTTTTTTTCTCTCACAAAAGTAGATACTAGAGTTTCTATATATTCGTGATACATGGATAATACCTCTAGGAGTATTGATAGATAACAATACATCTAGTAGATTGGGGATTTATTCTATATTCATTGAAAACCTCGATGAAATAAACGAAAGAAAATAACCCTAAAATCAATGTAATTTCTAGCATTGAGTCAAAAATGAGTGTACCTTCATCCACATCATTTATGGTATTAAAAATAGATATCATGAATGGAAAAGAAAGACCTTTCTCCTATGTCCTATGTTGAGGTTTGTGGTGATTCACCTCCATTAACTTCAAAATTGAACTATTATTATTGAAGGTAGCAAGATAACCACACTTATAGAACAAGACATAAGGTAGGGAATGCACCATCATCAATTTTAAATTAGTTTGGATAAGTTAATTCTTCACCTCACTAGAATTTTTTTTCAATATAGACATCTCTTCAACACTTGTAACATTTACCACTAACCAGAAAGTAGCTCCATGAATGATTCTACCCACATTTGTTGCATGTGGGATGTTTCACCTAATTTTATTCACTTTTTTATCAATGTTCCTCCCTAATATGGGTTCCATTTATCTTTTTTCATTTTATTTGTGGGAACCACATCTCTATGAATTCCTAACCAACCTTTATGGTTCTCCTCACTATATCCACATAGTTTTCATAGTTTATATTTTCTATTTTCTTCCTTGTATTTGGTCTTAGCCAATAAAAGAATCTATTAAACTATACATTATTGTCCATGAAAAAACTAGCTGTGTATGAAAAAATCCTTGTAAAGATAATTTCATAGCTTCCCATAGATTAATTTTCCTTCTTCATCAAATGAAGGAATTATTTATCTATTTTTGTTTTCATTGATTGGCAAAAATATTTTTCTGAAAAAAGTTCCCCAGAACACTTCATACTCCATTAGATTAATCACCCATTCTGGAATCATATTTATAAAGAGTGATGTATATTAATAATATTCTCTCACTATGTGGTATGTAGCCATGGTGACATACACTTATTTTAGAATAATATAATATAGAAATGATATTCTATACTTTAATTATCCCATCTTTATCAATCAATGAGTTAGTAGATCTTCTAAAAGATGGTGGTCATTAACCCATAAAGTACTTAATAGAAAATATTTCCCATTGAATTTAATCTTTAATCGTAGCATGATTCATGTTATTGATCATAACATGAGTTGTTGATTCATTATTCTGATGAATTTTCCAATTCCATCTTCCATCAAGAATTTCATCAACACCTAGTCATTTGTGCTCATCATTTACGCGGCTTACTCTATTTCCCTACATTTTATAATAGAATAAATCCTTAGTGAGAAACATTTTTCATTTAATTTTCTTATAAATATAATGAAATTTAATTTCTTCAAACATCAAGATTAACTTTTTTATTATTTAATGATAATTAAATTTTATATCAATCCTTCATGATTGTTCATAATAAGCATATGATTAACCAAAAATATACCCAAAGAGTGTCAAAATAGTTGTGTAGTAAGGCCTATTATTTAATACCATGTTATGTTGAGATGGGCTTGATGAAATTTTTCAGAGCTGTTACCACTATATACATCGGTTTTAGAACCACATCCACTGGTTTGTATCCAAAAATATATTCCATTACTCGTAAATCACATACATAATACTTCACTAGAATACCATGATATTTTCATACATTTAAACATGTCACTATGGTTCTTACTAATGATTTAAATTCATAATTTCCAAAAATTACAAAAACCTTCAATGTATAGCAATAATGGAATCCTTCCATTTTATCAAATAAAAATTGAATTGCATTATACAAAACAGAGGATATTTTAATGTTTGTTTACATAAAAAAATTGTAAATTATAAAGGAAAATATAAAACATTCTTGTAATACTCTTAAAATTAATCAAAAAAGGTTAATTTTAGTTATAATTATTGTATATTATAACTTGGGGACATACATCAATGGAAAGGGTGGTCATAAGGCCCAATAAGGGAAAAAGGGAAACATTTTCCATATGATGTTGAAGAAATATCAATAAGAACAAGAGAAATATCAGTATGGAATTAAAATGAGAACATAAGTTATATAAAAAATAAAATAAAAATAAAAAAACATGTAGATGTGTCCATAACATTTATTTGAGAAATTCATAATCACAACACCAAGGTTAGTCATCGAGGTGTCATGAAAATTACAAATGTTATTCACCAAGGTATAGTAAAACATGTCATCTCTAGAGATTAAATTATATACCAAATGCATTGGTGCAAAGTCAAGTTAGACCATTAATATGTATGAATTAATGAGATCCACATATATCTTTATAAATTTTTTTAAAAATATCATGTTTAGAATAAAATGAATGGGTTTCATATTGAAATCAAGGAATTATAACCAAATGTGATTAAAGACAAGGTCTTTATGTCATTGTTAACCCAAAAAATTGGAAGTCATGTTTGGATGAATGTTAATACTAGCATAAAATAGATAATTTTTTAACATAGTTGAATACACTTGAAAATTAAATTGTAATGTGTATTCATAAAATAAAATAATTTAATATCTTTAAAAAATAGAGAAATTTTTAGATGAAAATTTGTTAGCATAAAGAGTGTGAGACACAGTTTTAGAAAATAGAAAATAGGTAGGGGAAAAGGGTATCCAATTCATAAAATAATTTTAATATAGTAATGGTATAGAATAAAATGAACAAAAGAGAATATTTTGGATACTTGGAATACATGCCACATAAAAAGATAACATTAAAAGAATATAGAAGATTATATTTCCCTTACCTTGATGTATAACTCATAAAACATGAGGATTGTGTCCATGGGGGATTGATTACTCCATGGGATGACTCTATGGGGTGTAAAATAGTTAGATCATAGTGTATTACTTAATATTAGTAAAATGAAATTGATAAATGGGTGGGTATTCATATCAAAATGGTGGTTTTGTTTATTAATTTCTAAATGAATGCATTAGAAACCTAGGTAATAGTAAATTATCAACCATGATCATGCCCATGGTATTTACCCATGTAATTGAATTATTGGGGCCAATTGTATCTATTTATAATCCCAAAAAGTTTAGAATAAATTTTTATTACTTATTTTTGAAATGGAAATTAAATATTAAAAAACATTTTTAATATTAATTTTTCCATTTTAGTATTTTAAAAGTATATTATAATTTATTAAATAATAGAAATCGATTATATTTGTTTATATTAAGAGAATAACATGTTTTCAGCCATGTATCATGGTTAACTAATTATTATACCATTGTGATATAATTATGAAGTCATTAATCTTATTGAAAACATATAACATTGTTATTACTCTTCAAAAAAAACAAATATATTATGGAAAATTTTATTCAATTCATCCTAACATAATTTTAATATTATTATTTAAAAAAATAGTATTTATTTTAACATTATAACTCTCTATATATGTGAAATTTAACTTTTATTTTCAAGAACATTATTTCATAAAAATAATAGGACATTGAAAATTTATAGTAAAATTTTTGAAAAATGAAAAAAATTTATCATTTACATTTAAATAATGGAGTTTTAATCATACTATTTCAAAAAAAATAAAAAATATTCCTAATATCTTAGTTAATTATAATAATTTTTCATTGTCTATATAGTATAATTTCGGAACGAAAAATAATATTTTCAATTTCCATATAGATTTTTTATTGATAAATTATTTTTAAAATAGAAATTATGGAAAAATAATTTTATTTATTCAAATAAATTAAACTCTAAGCATGAGAAACATAAAACCTTATTACACCTGTGTATTCCCTAAGTTAAATATGAGTGATTGTGGTGTGTTTATAGTGTTCCTTGGCTAACATAGAATGTTTGGTAATCTCAACTAACTTGAACTTCTTTTAAACGCAATTTCATTCAAGATTAACTTGTTGAATCTCATCATGGACATTGTCAAGGGTGAAACCTAGTAGTGATACCTCCCTCCCAATATCTAACTGATGGGCTTCAAATGGAATGGATCTACTAGTTGACACCATCAAATCATCTTTCTGTACCAATTTTCCATTGTCAAAATATTACTTGTAAACACTTATGATAACGTTAAATTTATTATCTATAGTATTTTTCCCAACGGTAATATTGAAAAAATGGTCATATTTTCTGATGTTTATAATAACCAATTGTCATAAAACAATAAAAACAATATAGTCACATTATAATTTGTATCCACGTCATTATAAATAAATTATTTTGTTGTGAACAATATAATATAATTGGCCATTTTTGGAAATTGAATTTATTAAAAAGTTATGGTCATTACACCGATTGTTGGAGTGAAGATGATACAAATCTGATTAGAACATAGTAAGACATTTAACTCCATTGTACATGGGATCATTAATCTGATAGAAATAAGGAAAAATAGAGTTTTCTTCAAATCATTATCCACATGTGTATTGAAAGGGGATATGAAAACATTGTTTAAATAAATTCAAAAAGTGTTTTCAAAGGGAGTTCTATTTTTAAGGAATTCAAATGATTTGTTTTTTAGATAGTTTTTATCAGTTGACATAGATAACCATAACAATATGACATGTGTTTTCCATTTTTGTATTTTTTAATAAAACGTAATAAATATCATATAATTTTTATCATAATGAATAAATCAGAGTATATATATTATTTATCATTCAATTGTTCTAGTGAAATGTATTTTTGAATCTGTTTATGAACCTATGTTTTCATCATAATGAGAAAATAAGAATGAAAATTGGAAATAGACTGAATTTTTATAATAATGATGATGTGAGATGAATTCATGAAGATTCAATAATTATCGAGAATAGTTTATATGTGTTGAATAATTCTAGATTCATTCAAACATTTTAATGATAATTTGATGATTTGGGAAATTTGGTTGAGTTGGATAGATTAGAAAAATCATTCGCAAACCTTTTTTGGGTCACATATAATTATATGATGTAATTTTTACTTTCCTTACACAGGTACCATGTGTAAAAGAAGATACATGTATTATAATGTTATAGGGTGAAGAAGAATCTTGATTTACATTTATTGAAGATTTTTTATGGATAAAAGGAAAATAAAGTAGAACATATAAGACTATAATCAATGGTTCTAAACTGGATTGAGAAATTAGACTGGGATTTATGGATTTAAGAATAAGTAGTTTCTAGTTGCTTTAGCAGTGTTCTAATAGACTTTAATTTTTGTATCTAGAAATTGAACATGTGAATATAATTTGGAAATCGTGCTGAGTGTTGTTATCAAGTCCAGAATAAGTTCTTTCATTCTTCTAGATAAATTTGTGAATATTTGTTTTGAAGATATTTTTGTTTAAATTTTATCCAGAAAACCCATACCAAGATTTCTAAACAAATTGTATTTCATAATTTTGTGAAACATGATTCACATGAACTATTGTATTTAACATAGTTCTACAAAAGTGTAAAGGATTATCCTACTAATTGTTTTTCACCCAAAATGACTTCATTCTAGTGGGTTCTAGGGTATTCTATTGTTTTTTGGCAATACCAAGGATGTACCTTCTCTTATTGTGTAGTGAACCCTATAATTTATTATGTTTCTATGGATGTGTTTTGTTTTTTTCATAAAGGTAAAATCTCTTTATGAGGTGGATGATGTTTTAAAATAAATGAAACTTAAAAGAAAAACATATCATTGATTCACCATCTCACCCACTCATTGATACTAATAGCTTGGTTGGGAAATCACACTAATGCTCAAGTAAAAAATGCATGTAAAGTCATGAAAATCATTTATAAAATACTTTAAATGTTCTTGTGTTTTGATCAAGAAAATAACATTATATTTCAAAATAACCAAAGAAATCAACAACAGGGAGGGAATTCCCTTTCTGAGGGATTACACTACTGTGTTTCCTATAGAGTTTCTGGGACTTCCCCCAAATAATGTGGTTTATTTTTCAATATAATTATTACCAAATCTACTCCTACGTTAAAATAACTATCTAGGATGTCCCTAATAGAACTGATGTATTTAAAGAAGTGTATGTATGAAGTTTTGGAAAAATGTTAATATTCCCTAGTGCATCACCTTAGGGAATATCAAGGATCTTTTTCATGAAGAATGATATATCTATGTAGATGTGCATATGTTATTATAGGCCTAATAAGATCATTATAACCAAAAAAGAATCTAATAAAATTTATTATTAAAATATTTTATTAACTTAGAAGAGTTAAGTAATTTTCAAAGGATGTTCTTTGTTCTATATATCATCAGCTATATGTAAAGTGAGATGATATTTAGGATATATATATCTATAAAATATATGGGGACTATGGGTTCATAGTTATTCCATAATGTATTACTAATTTGCATATAATCTTCCGGGAAATATTTAATAGAGTCTTTAGATACAATTTCAATAAATTTGTGGTAGTATTTAGTGATTTATTTCTTATATAATCCAATCCTAAAAAGTAACATGATGTTGATCCCATGAATTTTTTAGAGTCATTATAAGAGTATAAACTGAATTACATCTCCAAAATATTTTTTCTTTGGATGTATCAAGTCATAGAATTGGGGTGTGTGATAACAAGTGAATGAATTTGTGAGGACCCCTCAAGGAAAATTTAAATTATATAATGGAAAAAACCCTCAAGTTCCATAGAACAATATATATTTCTTGGATTAGTTGGGTACTACAGATAATTATTCAGTAAATTATCATGATTTTATAGCCCACTATTTATCTTAACATGGAATGTGGTAAATTATATCTATAAATAATAATATGAAGAAGGATTTAAATTGCACAGAAAGAGGTGAATCACTATGAATGTACTTAAAATACCCTTAGGTTTACAAGGGATTTTGATATACAAACACTCGTTCGAATAATGTATTGGGTTTAAACTAATTTATAATGGAAATTTTATCTCCTATGCCTCATAAAATGTGAAGCTCTTGGGGAATGAATGCCTAACGCATTATCTATTGTTAATATTTATGATCTTCATTTCAAATAATTGGTGGAAATTTTGAGGATGTAATTTCTAAATGGGCAATGAATGTAATAACCAAAAAAATTTATATATGGAAAAATAATTTTAAATATATATTGTTTGTAATAATTTGGTATATGACATATTTTAAACACAAGAAACAAATACTGTTTTATTTCATTAAATGATAAAATTTGTATTTACATAATTGATATATCCTTGAGAATTAACAATATTAAAATGAGAATATGGATAGGGAAATTTTTTATACAAGTAAGAAAATTTCCTTAAATAATCATATTGGTAAAAACCCTATAAAAATAAGATATAACATCATCAATCCATTCAACATTTTTAAAATTAATATAATTGAACCTTGAGTGTTATTGAGGTGAATGATTCATGAATCTATTAAGAGATAGTGATGGGAGTAAATGTGAGTGTTATAATTTTAATATGACCATTGGAATAATAACATGTCCTTTTGAATAGTAAATTGACCACAAAAAACTAAATATGAATATAAATAATGTTTTTATTAACTAATTTTAGAAAATATAATTATTTTTATTCTGAAAAATAAATATCAAAATTAAAAATGAATTAAAACTATAATAAAATTTTTCATAAACATTATTTTAATTTATTTTTTAAGAAACATATTTTTTTTAACAATTAAAACTTAATAGGTAAGAAAATTATTTTAACAAAATGAATTTCTTTTTAAACTAATTATTTATAAATTATTTAAGGATGATTTTTTCATAGTCTTTATAAATACTTGAATTTTGAGTAGTAAGGTAAAAATATAGTATTCTCATAACCAGTAAGTATTAAATTACCTCATTTAGGATGTAATAATGGAATGACCAAATATATAATTTTAGTCTATCCAAAAAATTTTTTTAATAATTTAAATAATTCCAAAAAAATTCAATACCTGAAAAATATTTTTCCAAAGTCTAAAGTCAAATGTATTTCATTTGAAAAAATCCATTTTCGAAATTTCATTTAAATAAACTAATGAATTTTGTTTGTAAATTGTTCTAAAGTATTAAAAATATATACATATATATATATATATATAATAAAATATAATTCATATTATAAAATAAATTATTAGTACATTATTTTCATTTGAAAATATATTGTATTCATTATTTTATCCTTAAAAAACCCCTCCCTCCGACCCTATTGAAAACAACTTCACTAAAACATACCAAACCCATGTATTTACCTAGTTATAATCAATTAATTTCCATGGAATAAGGTTTTTATTTGAGATTCATATAAATCCTTAATTTTAAGGATTTAAGGACTATATCAATGGAACGACCCAATGAAGGAGTTATGATTCATTCATCATTTCCATTTAATTTTCCTCTTATCTCTTTATATTATTTTCTATCCGAAAAATTTTAAAATTAATTATATAGTATTCTAATAACATGTTATTTTATTTATCATACTATAATGATTGATTGTTCTATATATTTAAATGATATAAATCTTTTCCCCCCTTTTATGAAAATATCCCATTAACAGTTTGTCAACCGCCAATGATGAGATTTCCAATTATCTTCTAATCCCATCCATTATAGGTTATTATAATAAATTAAATATAATATTTAAATTATAAATATAATTATTTATATGATTATGGAGTTAATTTTATTAATTCATAAATTTTAAGAATAACAAATATAAATATGATAAAAGATGGTATAATTTTATGGAAGACATAATATCCACACCATGTGCCTTTAATAAAGAAAATTGACCAAATATTTAATTATTATGATTGATAAATAGTGAAAACATGATAATAATTATCTTTTGTTTTCATGTTTTTATAATCATAATTTTTGGACACACTATGATAATTTAGTTTTCATAATAAAAAATAATGCCTATATACATATTATACTCTTTCATGCCCATTCAATATCTCTATGTAAATAAATTATGTCATAAAAAAATATATACTTAACTAAGTCAATAACCTATGTTCATGAATAAGTATGCTTAAAAGTATATTTATACATGTACTTGTGGATAAAACATAGTCTCGTAATAATTTGTGTAAGACAGACACTTCATAATAATTTTGATTCCCAGACAGACCGAAGTCGATACACTGAAGATGACACATCGAAGATTAAAAAATTGATGTTTGGCACACCAAAGTCAACACACAGAAGATGACACACCGAAGATTGATATACCAAAGTCGACACACTGATGTTAGATACACCGAAGCTGACACACCAATGTTCGACACCCCGATGTTTGACACATCGATGTTTAACACACCGATGATTGACACAACGATGTTCATCACACCGAAGATTGATAGACTGGTGATTGACACACAGAATTCGACACACCGAAGTTGACACAGTGAATATTGACACACCGATGTCGACACATTAATGTCGACACCCCAAAGTCAACACACCGAAGTCGACACACCGATGTTGATAGACCGATGTTACCAAACCGAAGACAACAGACCTAATATGACACACCGATAGTTATAAATAACTGTTCAATTTTATTATTTCAAATTTATTTCCAACGATCATATTTATACAAATTAATGTTTCTGACAAATTTTAATGTTGGCTGTAGTACTATCCTTAGATATTATGAGGTAAATGCACATGTCAAGATCTTTATCCCTAGTAGATCGTGAAGTATAACATGACTTCAACAAGAGCTCAAAATACATGTTGACATGGGACGAACGAATAAATATATACGTACACATAGAGACATACATTGATACTCAAATATATAAATATACACATAGAACGGGAAGAAAACACTAAAATACAAATTTGTGAATATGAAAATAGAGGAACTCGAAGCGTGAGCTCACCTAGCAACTACCAAGTGGAGTTTACTGAACATCCTCACAATGAAGACCTAAACTCTTTCCCAAGAAAATGCGACAGTCTATTATGAAGCCAACATTTAGAAAGGTACTCAAATCTCATTTCCTCAACATCCTTTGAATTCATAGTGTTACTTCATGAAACATAGATAATTATAAACCCTATTCTATTTCATAACTCTATTGTGTTCTTTTCATAACTATTTGAGCAGTTTGTATATCTGTTTAAATCCCACACATTATTTCCTAAGATAAACTAGAGGATAAGAAAATATACTCACTCTCAATATTATTTTACTTATATCCCATGTAGAACTATGGAAGAGATCAAGTGTGATCTGTTTATTTGTTTTTACCATGAATAAATGTGGAAGAGGTCAAGTGCGAACTGGACAGCCTTTCTGCTGTTGTGTACCCTGATCCATGGTGTGGATCAAAATTTTATAAATATAAACTACTTGGTGGTGGGTGATCACCATGTGGAGAGGACTAAGTCTCTACTTGAGACAGAACCTGTTGTTTTATCTATTGTTCTATTTATCTTATATTTTTATCTATTTTTTAATTCTGGCATTAAGATAAACTGAACATTGATAGTTATTTTGGCACGTGTTTACATATAATTTGAATAATTAGGTTTGTTTCAAAAGTTTTACAAATCCTTTTATTGGTAAATATGAGAACTAATCAATCATTATAGAACCAAAATGAACCTTCAAGACTTTTATAAATTCCCCACAAATTGACTTTTTGTTTATTTTCATTGGGGGAAATTATTTTGTAAATAACATTTTTAAAAGATTCTAATTTTGGTGGATGTATGTTAGATAGAAAGAGTACCTATGGAACATGTATCATTTTTGGAATGTCATTTATATCTTGGTTTAGTAAATTGAAAAAATCAGTTGCAATATCAACTGCTATAGCAGAGTACATTGCTGCTGGTAGATGTTGTGCACAAATTTTGTGGATGAAACACACCTTGTTAGACTATGGATTTTAATTCAGACATGTCCCCATAAACTATGAAAACACATATGGTATTAAAATATCCAAAAATCCAATTTCTCATTCTAGAACAAAGAATATTTATGTAAGACATCACTTTTTGAGTGTTCATTATCAAAAAAGTGATATGACTCCTGAGTGTATTGGAATTGAACATCATCGTGCTAATATATTCACTAATCCCAAAAATTCAGAGAGAAGGAATTACATTAGACATAAACATGGAATGATAAATCACTAGGATCTCCTTGAAACTGATCCCTTGAAACCAATCCTTGAAACAGATCTCATGAAATTGATCCTTGAAACTGATCGCATGAAATCGATCCTTGAAACTGATCTCATGAAACCAATCCTCAAAACTGATCTCATGAAACGTATCCTCAAAACAAATCTCATGAAACCAATCCTTGAAATGGATCTCATGAAACCGATCCTTGAAACTGATCTCATGAAATAGATCTCATGAAACCAATCTTCTTGAAACTGATCTCCTTGACACTGATTTATTGAAACCGTTCTTCTTGAAATCGATCTTCTTGAAACTGATCTTTTTGAAACCGATCTTCTTGAAACCTATCTCTTGAAACCAATCTCTCGAAATCGATCTCTAGAAACCAATCTCTTGAAATTGATCCCTTGAAAGAAATATTAATAAACTGATCCCTAAAACTATTTTATTTCCACCGATGTATTTAAGGATAGTCTTGTAAATTTTATCTGTTTTCAATAAAATGAAACTGTTTTACTATTGTTTTGATAAGTTTAATTTTTATGTTTTTCGATTTACAATCCCTAAATGATATATCTAGTTCAATCCATCCCAACCTTTCACCTTCTCCTCTTTCATAAAGCCTTCTACCTTTTTTCACTCTTCCTCTCGACTCTCGACCTCTCAACACTGTTGAAATCTGACGTCTTGTCATGTAAAGGACCAAGAATGCAATGGAATAACCTAGAAAATATCCTACTAACAAGTTTCAGAAAGGTGAGTCTTGTGCGACAGTAAAACCTAGCATGGAAATCTGAGTGGTTATGGCTGAAAAGGAGGTGTCTTATGAGTGGATTAGTTCATGAAAATCCTTTTTTAAGTGCTACAATCTCGAGGATGGCACAGTTGGTTTTCCAACAATGAAATACCTTGTTATCCACATCTAGTGCACGAGTTTAATGAACATTTGAGGATATCCCAGGATGAAGTAGAGGAAGCAAAGATGAATACTATTGTAATGGGAAGGGTGATAGCTTTTTCATCTATGGAATGGGATGAATGCTTAGAAATACCTCATGAATGTGTATTTGCTAACTATATTGGTAACATTCCACCTACCTCTATTTTATTCTCTAATAAAGATTCTATGAGGGAGCTAACAAGAAAATGAGAATATAGGAGGACTATTTCAAAGGAATTCGAACGAGAAGTGAGACTCCGTTTTACGTTCATACAACATCAAATCTTCCTAAGGAAGGGAGATTTCCCTACCATAAATTATCAGGATGTTTTCTTGATCTTTTTGTTGAAACATGGGATAAAAGTAAACCAATTTTGGTATCTAATGTTGCATATCCCTGATCTAATTAATCCATCCAAGAAGGCAACATGCTTGTACTATCAGAATATGACTTCTTCCATGATAAAAAAATTATGTTGTGTAGAAGATGGATATGTAGTGGTAAGTGCCTGTAGTGGTCTTTGGCTTCAAAAAGTCATTTGTAAGAAGATGAAAATATTTTAGAACCCATGGAAGAGAAGTTGTATAGGAAATGAGAAAAGGATATATGGGGATTTCAATATAGTGGACCACCCTTCTAGACCAAAGGACCAAGTTGATCCTGGTATCAAACCAGGAGTGGTTCCAGTTTATTCTGATGAGGATGATGAGCCTGATGTTCCAAGGGAAGAAGGATATACTTTTGATGATAGGAGTGATATGGATATTGTTGAAGGTCCCAAAGATATGTATTATGGACCTGATAGTACACCTTTGGACATTCCCTCAAGGGAATCTTTATTAGGTGATGAGGGTGAGGAATAAATTAAATTTACTGAAGATGAAGGAAATGTTAGTAAATATGATGAGGAATCTGATTATGGTAGTAGTGGTTGTGGTGGTGATAATGGAGGAGATATTGAGAATGTGAGTGACTCTCTCAAACTGGTACAACAATTGGATGATAGATCCAGTGAGGAATCTATACTTGGAGCAGGTAAGGGTGTGGAGAAAGTTGAACAACAGCCTGTTAGCCATTGAGATACCAAACAGGAGGACAAATCACCCCTTCCTAACAATTAAAATCAAGATATCATTCAGGTATTGAATGATCTTATGTCTTCTGTCCAAGAGGAAGATGATGTGGTTCCATTGCCTCAAACTGAGGAAGTACCTGGTGAAGCTGAAGTAGCTAGAGCACAATCGAAACCTAAATCTCGGTTGGTTCTTATTCCTAGACAAGATGATAACGATAGAAACCAGGATTAAGAAGTTTATGGTGATAATGTTGTTCCTGATCCTCAGAGAAGAAGGATCAGAATTGATACTATTGATCCAAGAGACTGGACCTATACTGTATAATGGAATATTGATCTTGGATATATTCTTTTTGGTTTAAAATATGGCTCAGATGAAGAGAGGGAGCCTTTTCCTCCTACTCCACAAGTCCAAGATGAACTAGAATTTGTTGAAACTATTCCCTCAGTTGCACCTCTAGTAGTAGAACCCATTTCTCCCATAGTGAATTGTCATTATGTTACTAATGTTGATTTGGAAAATCATAAAAATGATATATGTGAGTCTGTGATAGCTTCATTTGGATCCATAAATGAATCCACCACTTCATTAGGTATCTTAAATGCTGGTGCATCAAGTACTGAAACAATAGTAATCCATGAGATTCAACTAAATCCCATTACCACAGTAGAAACAATTATTATACACAATACCTTCCTCGGAGAAGAAGTAATAAATAAGATCAAGGAGTTAAATCCTTTAAGTTGTGACTTCAAGAACTCCATTAGTGGTTTACTGAAAGTTCATAGAAACTTGGTAACTCGTTTACTCAGTGGGACCTGATGATGTTTGAAGAAGAACTTGGAAAAAAGTCGACTGGACTATCTAGTTACAGGAGTGGGAAAAGTGTTTTTTCTGATTAGAGACTCTCAATGTTGTTATGAGAGAGGAACTTCAAAAACATCAGACTATTTCAGTCAAAGAAACCCATGAAAAAGTACATTGAAATATTGACCTTGTCTACAATATGGTTAGGAATTGCACAAATGAAGCCTCTACAGCTGAGAATGAAATTCAAGAAATGTTTTATAAGTATTTCACTAGGATTTATACCAACCATGTTATCATCAATACCTTCAAGTTTCTCATATAAAATCTTATAATTCATCCAATAACAAAAGAATTCAAGAATAAAGTCCTTCAATTTTAGGATTTTACACCTTTGTTGAGTAAATTAATGGAAAATAATGATGACTTTGAAATATAGATGCAATATGGTGGGGAAATCATTAATGATTTCATAAATTGTTTAAATCCTTGTTTGCATGTTCTGACTGAGACTATTTTGGTCTCTCCAGCTACTTCAATTTGTCCTGCCCCTCGGCCTCCTACTCCAATGACTGTCCCTCATTCCCTTTACCAGATTTGACAGATCATCATAGAGAAAACTCCAAGTCGAATGTGGTTAGAAATGTGGCCTACACTTGCATCTACTGTTCCTATAGGTGTTTCCCAGCCTGGTTTTATCTTCAGACCACCTCTTCACTATGCCACTACCAACCATATTCTTCTCCCTTGGATCCTTCAGTCAATGGAAAATCCCCACAGCAGTCATACCCTTAGTGGTTGATTTTATTTCTTTGATAGGGCTTTGATTTTTTTGGCTTGTACATTTATTCCACTTGATGGAAATATTTATAGTGTATTGATTTTACGTAATTTCTTAATTCTTATTTTCTTTTTTCCAATCCCAAAAGGAGGAAAAAATAAGGAAAATACAGCCTACATTGTTTATCTAAGGGGGAGATTCTCTAGTTTCGGACACATGACATGTACTCTTCTTAATTCATTTATTGTGGGGTTTTTTTTAATTCATACAAGGAAAAACATAAGTAATATTTGAAAATTACGTTTACTTCATTATGAAATGTCATGCTATATTTATTCTATATATTATTTCATGTATGTCATAATCAGTGATTTTCAAAAAGTGGGAGATTGTTGTACCCTCTATGATAATGTAGTTCTCATAATCACAACTAATGTCAATGTAGAGATTTTACTCTTTCATGCAATTTTAATCTCTCTAATTAATCAATTATGTCATATAGAATAATATGCCTAAATAAGGCAAAAACCTATATTCTTGAATAAGTATGTTTACAATTATATTTATACATGTACTTTTGGATAACACTTAGTATTGTAATGATTTGTGTAATATAGACACTTTGTAATCTTTATGATTCCTTGACACACCAAAGTTGACACACTGAAGATCGACAGACCGATGTTCAACACACCGAAGTCGACACACCGAAGTAGACACACCGAAGATGAACACCGATGAATGACAAATAGAAATCGACACAATGATGATAGACACACCGAAGTCAAAAGACCGATGTTCAACACACTGATGTTCGACCCACAGATGATCGACACCCCAGTGTTCGACACACCGAAGATTGATAAACTAAATATTGACACACCAATGTCGACACACCGAATTCAATACACTGAAGATGATAGACCGATGTTACCAAACCGAAGACAAAAGACTGAAGATGAATCACCTATAGTCATAAATAAATGTTTTTATTTTATTAATTCAAATTTATTTCAAACGGTCATATTTAGAAAAATTAATGTTTCTCGGATTATTTAGTGTTGACTATAGTACTATCCATAGACATTAAGAGGTACATGAAGATGTGAAGATCAGTAAGCCTAGTAGATCATGAAGTATAAAAGGACATAAATCAGACCTCAAAATACATGAAGACAAGGGATAGACACATAAATATATACGTACACATAGAGACTAACAGGGACACCCAGAGATATAGAGAAACTCATAGAGTGAGAAAGTAGATAGAAATACAGATTGTGCGAATACGAAAATAGTGGAACTTGGAGCCCGATCTCACCTATAAACTACCTATAGGAGCTTGTTGAACATTCTCACAAAGAAGAGCTGAACTCATTCAAAAGAAACTAAGACACTCAATTCTAAATCCTGCTATCAGAAGACGTCTCAAATATTATTTCATCGACATCTATTTAATTTAGAGAGTTGTTTCATGACACATGGAGAATTCTAAACCCTATTCTCTCTCATAACATTGTTGTGTTCATTTAATAACAATTTGAGCAATGTGTAAATCTATTTAAATATCAAACACTATCTCATGAGCTAAACTGAAGGATAAAAAATATCCTCACTCTCAATTTTCTTTTACATTGTTCCCACATAGAATTGTGGAAGAGATCATGTGTGATCTATTTATTTTTTTCCCACGAATAACTATGGTAGAGGTCAAGTGTGACCTAGACAGCCTTCTGTACTATTGTGATCCCTAATCCAAGGTGTGGATCAAAAGTTTATTAATATAAACTACTTGGTGGTGGGTGATAATCAAGTGGAGAGGACTAATTATCTGCTTAAGACTGAACCTCGTGTTTTATCTATTGCTCTATTAATCTTATATTATTATCTATTTTGAATTTTTGGCATTAAGATAAACTAAACATTGATAGTTAGTCTTAAAAGGGTTTATATCTGTTTTGAATCTATGGGATTGTTTCAAAAGTTTTACTAATCCATAGATTGGGAAACCTGAGATATAATCAATATTTGGAGAACCAAATTGATCCTCCATAACTTTTATAAATTCACTACAAACTGGCATTGTGTTTATTTTCATAGGGAGGTATTACTTTGTTAAAATCATTTTTAATAGATATTTTTATAGAAAATCAATTAACCCCCCTGAAGTTATCTACTCCAACCAACAATAATTTATTTAAACATGTTTTAAGAATTTAATAAAATAAATAAATAGATAATGTAAATGGAATAATAAATATAACGCCTTTTGGGTATATCACTACTTCCACTTTATTTTCAATGTGGGATATTATAATACGCTTCAAATAATTCATTTTACTCTTATTTACCTATTTATTTTTTAGGGTTATACATTCTTCCAGTTTTTAGATATGATTTTAAAGAAACCTATGTTTAATTTCTAGAAAGGCATTATTTTCTAAAATATCTCATTTATTCTTTTTAAATTGTTTATTCTTATCACCATGGATGATGATTTTCATGGGAATGATTTGATTTACACAAATTGTTTTCCCTTATTTTGGAATCCTCTATTTTTATTCACTTATATTTGAATTAAGACCTCCTTATGAATCTCATTTTCATTCATTGGGATTAATACATATATATCATTTCAATATGATCCCTTTATATAATAAATATACAATAATGATCATTTTTGGATGTAACAAGTGGGATCATAATTATATAACACTCTAATTCATTAGGTAATGTTATATATGTCATGAATTATATACATTATGATTGAACATGATTATTTCATTTATAATGACTATATTAGTATGATTTTTTCACATATGTTATGTGTGAAAATTATTCTTTTGTTATTTAAAAATATGTATGGTATTTTATAAATATGTTATTTTTTTATTATTCATATTCCACTGTCCATGTATTTTTCAAATGTTTCAATCTGGATTATGGTGATAGTTAAATGATTTTAATATGAAGATTGTGGTCATTCTCACCCATGTACACCTCAGGGTATGAATGTCATTTGTGTACTGATTGATCGTCTGAACAAATCACCCCACTTCATTCCAATAAATGATACAACTAAAGTGGATGAGTTGATCCATTTGTATCTTTAGGAAGTAGTGAGACTCCATGGTATACCATCAGCATTTGTCTCAGCTAGATACCCCTACTACACTTCTCTATTTTGGGAAGGCCTTCAGAAGGCCTTGGGGTCTCATATTAAGATAAACACGACATACCACCCTCAGACGGATGGTCAAACAGAGCAGGTGAATTACATTTTGTAGGACATGCTTCGTGCATGTGTCCTGGACTTTGGAGGTTCTTAGGATAGCCATTTGGGATTGTTTGAGTTTTCTTATAATAACAGTTACCAATCCTCGATTCGAATGGCCTCTTTTGAGGCGTTCTATAGTCGGTCATGTCGGTCCCCCCTATGTTGGGCTGAGGTATGTGAGACCTCACTACTGGGGATGAGTCTAGTGCATGAGACATATGAGAAGGTAAAATTAATCAGGAAACAATTATTGCAGCTAAGAGTTGTCATAAATCATATGCTGACCAGAGGCGTCGAGACCTATAGTTTTCTGTGGGTGATAGGTTATTCTTGAATGTGGCCCCTAGTTTGGGCCATCATCAATTGGGGAAGCAAGGGAAGATGATTTCGCGGTATTTCGGGACCTTTGAGATCATTGATATTATTGGAAAAGTGGCATAAAGGTTGGCCTTACCTTCTCAGTTGACGTTCATCCATGACATCTTCCATGTCTCCCAGTTGAAGAAATACAACTCGGATCCATCCCATGTGGTGAGTTGAGAAGAACTGGAGATAGAGCCTAACATGTCTATTATAGAGCAGCCGGTGCAAATAGTTGACCCCCAAGACAAGTTTCTTTGAGGGAAGTCCATTCCACTAGTTCGGGTTCATTGGAAGCATGGTAGTGATACTCATGAGACATGGGAGCGGGAGTCATGGGTTGAGGAAGAGTACACATTCCTGTTTTCAAATCAAGATTCATGTTGACATTCTGGGGATGAAATTCTTTCATGGTGGGGAGAATTGTCACATACATAACTAATTTTAAAATTAAATTTCATTTATTTTCCAATACTTTTTGGTTTTAGGGGTTTCCCATTCATTTCTGGAGGAAAGGGTGAGTTTTCCTGATTTGGGCCAAATCGAGAGCCCATTTCCTGATTTAAAAATCAATTTTGATTATTTTATAACAATTTTATTTTTAAATATTTTTCACCTATTACACTTCCAAAATATCCTCCACTTACCTTTTTACATCAAAAATGAAAGTTGGACCCCTTAGGAATCCATAACAATGGGGTATTTGGGTTTTTGTTTAATAAATGAGCCATCCCAAGATCCCACATTCTAGTTTTAAAACTATTTTTAAATTTTTTTAAATTTATTATACATTATAATGAATTTTTTAGTGATTCTACCTCCCTCTCGACCCTAAGAATCATAGGTGCGCTCCGATTGCCTTTATCACCTCCTTGGAGCTCTATGAAATCGTGAATTAGGGCAGATCTTCTTTGGGTGTATCAAATCGTCCAGAATAGAAGAGGTAACTTCATCCCTTCTTAACTCTCTCAATCCTTTCTCTATTCCCTCCATTACAGTTCTGAAATGACCTCCAATACATTGTTCGAAGAAACCCTTGAATTTTGGTTGTTTTCAATTTCATCTACTATTTTTTTGAGTGATTACTTCAGGAAACTTCAAGTAAGGGAGTCCATTTCATTCACCATTAAAATTGCTTAGGGTTTCATCTATTTTTATTAGGGTTTATTCCCTCTTTCATGATGTCACAAATTACTAGGTGGTAGGGTTTAGAACCTAAGGTTTAGTCTTGTGTTTTCTTTTCCAATTATTGTGGTTTTAGGTTTGTTCTAGGTCCTTATTGGTGCAGCGGTGTTGCGAATTAATTTTCGCATGGTGATTCAAGGAGTTTACTTACATTGGTAGGTGATTCCATGTTTATGCAATCTTTGTGTCTTAGAATGCTGTATTTATCATAATTTTAGGTTTATCTCATTTTATTATTGCTGCAAAAATTAGTTTTATTCGTGTTTGTTTTCCAAATTAATTTTTTAATGCAAATTTCATATGAAATTGGGGGGGGGGTCATGGAAATGTTTTATTAGTTTATTTGGGAATTCACTATTAATACATAATTTATTTTATTGAACTATTTGAGGTATTCCAATAATTTTTGGAATTTTATCCCCTTTGTTTGTTTCTGTGAAAATGGGTTTTTATAGTGTTTGAAGAACATGTGAACTTTAAGTCTCATGTTTGTGTAAAAATAGAAGTTTTTCAAATTTATCCTTTCTTAGTTCACATGGGGATTCCCTAAAAATTATTTTTTTTAATATAAATGTATTGGTATGAATTTTCTGTTTTGGTAACATTATGGAGTGCACATAGTGTGCATGTTTGGTTCTTAAGGAGTTTGGTTTGTGAAATATTACGGGATTTGGAGGAATTGTTTTATTAAAAATCTCTCTGTATTGTTGTGTGTATTAAGTGGTATAAAATGTGATAGCTACTATATTATTTGTATGTGACCAGTAGTGGTGTGTTATATGAAAATATATTCATGTTCAATGATGAAATTGATCAAGCGTAAAAGGGGATGTCTGGGTACCTAGGTGGGGTAGATTTGTACTAATGCGGTTAGTGGACTGGATGGGTTTTTTCCTTGTATCACTTAGTATTTGGATAATGAGAGCTCTAACTAAACTATGTGGATGATGATTGGGGACCACTAGGTTATGGGTATTTTCCCTAATAGTGGATCATGCACAGGAATGGATTTTTCTATGGTTACTTTACACAGACGTATGAGGTACATAGGGCTTGAGACAACCTAGTTCCTAGGGGTGTTCCCGATTTTGATGCTCATTTGATTTTTGTTATTTACCCATATAATATGTGGTGTTTGGATGTGCATTATAGTATCTAACACTTGTATTTTAATGTGTTGACATTCCGCAATTCTAGGATTGAAAACTGTTTTCAATTGAAAGTTCCATTTCTTGGAATTTTAACACTGTTTCACATTGTGTATTAAAATTTCTTGTTTTGTTCACATTGTATTGCATGCTCTTTGGAATAATCTGGTGGTATCCTATTGGGATTATTCTCAAAACCTACTTACACCCCTTGTGTGTAAGAGGACCTTATTATTCTTGACTCTGGTAATGGGAAGGCTACGGGTGATGGCGGTTAAGGGTGTTAGTCCTCATCGTTGGGGCGGAGTTGTGTACAAGGCTTGCGAGTGATGACTCCCTTTTCATGTGGAGTCCATGGTGATGTATTTCTGTTGTCATTATTTTTTTTGGACCACTTATATTGTCTTTAAAGAAATTCATTCAGATCTAGTTTTTTTATGAATTATTTAGCATGAAAATTTCAGATTCTAATTATTGATTTTTTTGGATTTTATACTCGGGTAAATCATTCCCGAACCATATTTTTTGATACTCAGGAACTTGTTCCAGTACATGGGGATGGGGAATGACCTTCAAGCCTTGCCATGGGCTGGGTTTGGTTCCATTAATTTTGGCAACCAGATCTGGTTCGGTACAGTGTATAACCCCCTTCTCATCATGATTGTGGTATTTTTTCTAGAATGCTCTCACATATAGACATTGGATAGTGTTAGAAGGTGGATAATGTTTCATAAATCATTAAATTTAATTTTTATTAAACATTTTAATTAATCGTATCTAAATATGGAGTTTTCAGTAAGCTATTAATTTATAATGAAATTGTTTAGACTATTCAAATTATTTTTTGTAGTGGTTATAGGAAACTTTGTTTAAACAGGAATGTTGAATATGTGAAGAGATATTTTATGAAAAGATGAATAAGTTTATGAGTTACTAAATTTGGACAACATGGTTTTTCAGTAAAAACATCTTATTTCTTACAAAGATTTAGCTTATGTAGTCTTGTAATTAATGATAAGAAATTCATATATTGATTATAAAAATTTCACTGATTTACAATCCTTGGTTGACATAAAATTTCAAAGGAGTAGATTCTTGTAACTATGTTGGTAAGTAGTTTTTTAGATGCTAATATTGATTGTGTCGTTTTTTATTTTCGAATAAGATATGAAATTAATTAAATCACCTATCTTTTTTTTTTGTGATTAGTCTCACAAATCATATTCATAATTTCTGGGTCACAATTCTTAAGAAATTCTACCATATTTGGAAGCTTTTTCTTAGAAGAAATGTCTCCCCAGACTCACCTTGGGTCTAAGATGAGGTTCTTATCATAACGAGGAATAGAATCAGATTCTTCATGGATCTGAAATATATCTAATGATTCTTTTATATTTATATAATTCAAAAAATTCATATATTCTCTAATACCTGTGATGAAATCCATACGAAATAAAGGGGTAGTCTTTCCAAATGTATTTATGTTTGGTTTGTAAGAATGATGTATAAGGGATGGTAAGTTTGAATACATTTTAATTAAAGTTAGAATATTCTAAAATAGATCTTCAACTTTTTCAAAATCATGGGGATGTTTTGATAGTATATGAAGTTTTTTGATAAAGGAAATTTGTGGAGATTATGGTTTCCTATCTCAACCCATTTATATGAGAACACAAAAAACACATTACTTTTAAAGGATGAGAATGTTGATCATAAAATAAGAATATTAAGGTTTTGGTTTTTATTCTATCCAATAATCAGTGATAAAAAATATTCAGATAATTTAGTTAACTACATGAAGTTAATTGGTGTCATAATGAGGAAATGAAATATGTTTTTGATGTCGAATGTACTAGAACTGGTCCATTAGATATGGTGTATCGCTGACCAATATCGGAAGAATTTTATTTTTGGGATATTTTGTGACCAATACATTTGAAAATAATTAACGTTTTTTTGGATTGTTGTGATGAAGTATGACATAGATTAGTTAAAAATTCAGTCAATGACTTACATCTACATGGATTGTTGGTTCCTATTCATTATAAGTGGGTTAAGAGAAAGAATAACATACTTAACAATTGGTTCAAGAATATTTTAATAGATCTAACATATATTATGTAATCCCAACTTTTCATTAGATAAACATTTCATTGCATTATAAAAAAAGTAGATGTTTTAAATTTTGGATTCTTGTAAAAAATGTACATAATAGTTGAAAACATAAAAAACGATTATAATCCACCTGAAATTCATCTTAATTTTTTTCTCCTATGTAAAATTACTTCATATTCTATCCTAGGGACATATATAGAAGGGAATAGTGAGAATAAATCTTCGTAAGGGAAAACAAGAGAAAGAGTTTACATGTGATCTTGAAGAAACCCCTATAAGAACATTAGGATTATCAATATTGAATGAAAAAAAGATAATCTGAGGAATATAATTAGTAAAATATAATAAATCATAACTTGTAAATGCTGCTACAAACATTATTTTAGACATTCATAAACACATCATGAAGTATTGATAATATTGTGTCATAAAATTTATCATGGTAATTCACCAAGGTATCATAAATCTATCATCTCTAGTGATTAAATTCATTACCCAACACATTGGAGAACTATCAGGGTGATCTATTCATTTTTGTTAATTAACTTGATACAAAAATATCATAATAAATCATTTATAAATAACTAATAGAGAAAAAAATGAACAGGTTTCATATCAAAATCATGTATTTAACGAAAATTTCAAAAAGAAACTGTTTTTATGTAATCATTAACCCTTGAAAAGGGAAAAAGGATATAATGTATGTTAAAAATATAATTAAATAAATTATTTTTATATACAGGTGAATACCCCTAGAAAGTAATGATGTTATGGTATTCACAATAGAAAGTAAGTGAATTTCTAATGAAAAATAGAGAAATTTTGAGATGAAAGCTGGGCAGCATAACGAGTATGAAACAATGTTTTAAAAAATAGGAAAAGGGGAGGGGACAAGGGTATCCCATTAATAAAATAATATTAATATTTTAAAAAAAACCATAATAAAATTTACTCAATAATATACTTTCTAATCATGAATGATATACCACATGAAGATGGAACATAAAATGAAAAGTGAATTTGAGATTTCCCTTACCTTGAAGAGTAACTACTAAAACATGGTGATTATGATCTTGGAGGATTGATGAATGCTCGAAAAGAATCATTCGGAGGTAAAACTATACTATCTACATGGAGGATGAAATTATATTGAAAATAAATTTATAATTGGTGGTTGTTTATTGTAAAATCAGTGGATTTGTTTATTAATTTATTATTAAATTCTTGGGACAACTAGTTCGTTGTAAATGAAAAATCATATGCTTTCCACAGTTAATTTACCATGGAATTAAACACTTATTAAAAATTTTAACTTATTTAAATCCCCATTAGTAGACAATAATTATATATAAATTATATTCTCAAGGGAACATAATGTTTCAAAAAATATAACTTCTAAAGTTAAATTTTTATGTTTAGAATTAGGAACATAAATTAAATTTTTTTAATATTTATAAAAATATATTATAAGAGTTTATATGAATAAAATAATATTTTTGAGTTGTGTATTATGGATAAAAAATTAATAAATCCTTATAAAATAATTATGATGTCATTAAACTTACTGAAATCTTTCAACAATATATTTTTTATTCACCATCAATAAAAATATTTTAGAAAATTCAAATAAATTCACCCTAACCTAATTTCAACATGATTATTTGAAAAAAGGGGTTTATTATATCATAATAACTCTCTAATTAGGATACTTGTATCTTTTAAAAATAAAAAACATATTTGTTAAAAATAATATTACGTAGAAATTCATTGTAAAATGCATTGTAAAATTTCTGACACTTGAACAAAATTATATTATATTATCATTTAATATTAAATAATTATGATTTAACCATACTATTGAAATATAAAAAACCTTATTTTATATATAATATTTTTATTATACTGATTATTTTTTTCTATAATGTACAATTTCTAACCGAAACATTTTTTTCCCTTTTTCAATAGCCGGTTTATGGGATCCTGGTACCCGTACAAAGAGTCCCCAAAACCAGATTTCAAATTTCAAATTTAAACCAAAAAGCATCCCTCAAAAGCCATGCGCCACACCTAGAGACTCAAACCCACATCGCCTTCACTGAATTGTTGTCACTACAGGTCGAAACATCACACTTCATCGAAAAACGCACATCACCCCTGCCGGACGCCGGTGAGACCGCCGGAGGCGTCATCGCCAGAAAACTGAGATCCATCACCACGCACCACCGTTAACCGTAGGAAGAATCTAGAACCATCTTCTGATGGTGGTATAGTCATGGGGTGTCTTGGGTAACATCGACTGAGTGGTAACCTCCACTAACTTGAACTTCTCCTGATGGTGATTTCTTTCAAGCCTCAATTGTTGATGCTCAACTTAGACTTGGTGATGTGTGAAACATAGTGAATATAAATCCCTATAATGCATTGGTATATGGGCTTCAAAGGAAAAATACTATGCATGTTGTTTCCATTGAAACTCCATTATTATTCAATTTTCCCTTATCAAAATATTATTTATTGACACTAATTATAATGTTAAAATTGTTTTCGACAATATAGTTTCCAATAGTCATATTGACCAAAAGTCATGTAACAGTTTAAACCAGATGGTCACATTTCCCTTTCTATTCACATGATTAGAAAAAATTTGTTTTTGTGAATAATATAATATAACACACATTTTCAAGAACATAATTTATTAAATAGTTTGGGTCATTACATTCACCCCACTTAGAAATTTCATCATTGAAATTTCAAGTCATTCTTTTAGTTTAGAAGTTTTTTTATTTCTCCTACCTCATTTTCTATTTTATTTCTATTGTCTCTTATTCATGTTAATGGTTACTCCAGAAGACATTTATAGGGTGGGTAGTCCTGTATCATAGTACCCTACCTATATAGTCCAAGATCTGAACCATCTTCTTCTCATAAGAGAGGTGATGTTACAGTCATACCACCTCAGAATTCAGTATATCTAAAGGGTCACCTATACACTTCCTCATGTGAGAAATGTGGAAAAACTATTAGAATTGAGATTTATTAGGTGGAAATGAAATTTGATAGGACACTGGTCCAATGTTATCTTGGATTTCATAGGGGACAATGTACATGGGGTTAATATTATATTTCATTAAAAACTGCATGACTCTCTTCTGGGGTGATATTTGAAGGTACAGTTTTTTGCAACACCAAACTCCAAGACATTTTTACGGTTTTCTTCCTATCTATTTTGCTGACTCTGATTAGTCATAATGTGATTTTGGCTGTAACGAACCTTTTCTATCACCTCATGCATAATAACTTTACTGATAAGATTTATTTCACCAGCTTCATCATAACAAGTTGTAGTTCTACAAGTGTTACCATATAGATCTTCATAGGTTTCTATTTGAATACTCTAATTGAATCTTTTGTTGTATGAGAACTCAAATAATTGGAGTTTTTGATCTCGTCCAACATAAAATTATATTGATCATGTTCCTAGTATTTCTTTAAGTGTTTTTATAGTCCATTATTATTTGCCATTAATTTTAGGGAGATAGGTCTTACATAAATTCAATTCAATATTAGATGATTTTTAAACACTAATCTATAATTTTGATACGAACCTATGATCATGATTAGATAGGATAAAAATTGGAACTTCATGGAACCCAACAACAACCTTTACATAAATCATGGCATGTAAATTTATATATATGTCATCTCATATAGAGATACCATGGGAAACCTTGGTGAGACTGTCTATTAAAACCCTTATCAAATTATATCCTATAGATACTCTTAAGGGACCTGCGACCAAGCCCCTATTGATATTGTCCCACATCTATACTGGAATGGGTAGTGGTTGTAATACCAATTTAGAAAGTTTTAATTCCTCCTAAACATAATGACACACTATTAACCTTCTAGTGTAGTCTGTAATATCAATTTTCATGTTATCACTCTAATAATGATCACAATGGTCACTATAAATTTTTGTGAATCTAAGATGTGTAGAGAATGTAGAGCTATGAGATTTTTTCATCACCTCATTATATATTTCCAATATATACTGTACACATATCAATTTATGAAATATAAGTTCACCTTTTTGTCAATATTGAACATATGAAACATTAATATGATTTGAGTCCTCTACCTTCTTCTATAACAAAGGATCATATATTTGATATTTATTGATATTCTCTTGTAAAGATGGTTGAGAAATATTTTTCAATAGGGTTAATTATGTCCCTTACCTTATAGTTCCCATGCCCTATTTTACTAGATCTTTGATCAAATAATCTCATGGAATCCTCATTATAGCTCTATAAATGGGTTATTTCATACTGAATGCATCATTGAATTTGATTTATCTTCCTTGAAATTAATGAATTGAAAAATCATGGTCCTTAAGAAGTTCCAACCATGTCCTTTGTATCATGATCAATTCTATATTTTTACCAAAATATACTTCAAAATTGAATGGTATTTTTATATATCATGTTTATCCCAAAAAAGATAGTACATTCATACCTTCTGGGAATGAAAAACCGCAACTATCTCTAGGTCATGTGTAGGTTAATTGTTTTCATAAGGATTTAACAATCGAGATTCATAAGCAATCACAATTTTCATTTTTCATGAGGATTCACCTAATCCCATTCAAAGTTGCATCGCTAAAAATAAGGAATCCTTCTATTATATAGGGTAGAAATGATAAAGGAGAAATAACCGATATCTTCTTCACCTCTTGAAATATTTTTCACACTCTTTTTTCCATAAGTACATGGCCCCTTTTGGAGATAACATGGTTAGTTTATTATAAAATTGTAAAAAAAATCACAATCCTCCTATAATATAAACTAAAACAACTAATATATGAATCTAAATATCTATTTTATGATGAGTAAACTCCTCCATGAACATTGTCTTTGTAGGGTGAAATTAGATTTGATTATTAGTTAAATTTTTCACCAATAAATAAACATATTGTAACAAAAATTTAAATTTGATGATATTTTTAAATATCATGTACTTCAACAAATTTTCCAATATAAAACATAGATATTCCTCATGATCATCATACAATTAGGTATATATCATAATATCAACAACAAAACTACAACAACATTATAAAGTTGGTAATTAAAGACACTATTAATAACATCATTAAAAATAGTAGGAACATTAGTTATGCTAAAGTGAATAAAAACAAACTCGTAATGCCCATATCATGATTGGAATATAGCCATTGGAATATCCTCTTTATTCCCCCTCTATTTATGATATAAAAAATCAAAGATCAGTCTTTTAGAAAAATTGTTCCCTATGAAGATGGTCAAATAAATTATCAATCCTTGGAAGTGGGTACTTGTTATTCACTATGATCCTATTATGTTCTCTATAATCAATTCATTTCTTAATTAAGCCATCCTTATTATTTATAAATACTACTGGTTATCCCCAAAGAGACACACTTGGTAAGATAAACCCCTTCTTTTAAATTTGTTTCCGTTTTTTCTTTAATTATTATAGCTCTAAATTTTTTTGTCTATATGAGGTATCTGATATCAACAGGGATCTAGACATGAGTTCAATGGATAGATCATCCTATTATTCTAGGGGAGGTCCAGGTAACTCCTCTGTAAATATATAAATGTATTCCAAATGTATGGGAACACTTTCTATTCATATACATTCATTTTTTTCTTTATTTTCGCTAATTCTCTCTTTAAATAAGGAAATGGGTGGTGATTTAATACAAATATCAGGACATGATATCTCTCCATTGAATACAAAATTTGATTTTCAATTCAATACTAATGAAATTTACTTGCTTCTAAAGTTGATCATAACATTATACATTTAAAGATATTGCATACCTAGTATAATTTCAAAATCTAGAATGGGAATTACATCATTATTTGTGTTTTTATTTCTCTTACAAAATTTGATACTATAGTTTCTATACATTGTTGATACCTGGATAATACCTCTAGGAGTCTTGATAGATAACAATACTTATAGTAGTTTGGGGATTTATTCTATATTCGTTGAAAACCTAGATGAAATAAAGGAATGAAAATAACCCTAAAAAACAGTGTAATTTATAGAATTGAGTCAACAATGAGTGCACCTTCATCCACATCATTAATGGCGTTAAATAGAGATATCATGAATAAAAAAGCCAGGCTTTTCTCATGTGTCCTATGCTAAGGTTTATGGTGATTCACCTCCATTAACTTCAAAATTGAACTATTCTTGTGGAAGGTAGAAAGCTATCCACACTTATAGAATTAGTCATATGATTGGGAATGCACCATCATCAATTTAAATTTGTGTGGTTAAGAAGAGGATTCGCCTCACTAGAATTTTTTGATCAATATAAACATCTCTTCAACACTTGTAACATTTACCGCTAACCAAAATGTAGTTCCATAAATGATTCTTCCCACATTTGTTGCATGTGGGATGTTTCGCTTGATTTTATTCACATTTTTTACTAATGTTCCTCCCTAATGTGGGTTCCATTGATCTTTTTTTCATTATATTTGTGGGAACCACATATCTATGTATTCCTTCCCCACCTTCATGGTTCTCTTCACTATCTTCACATAGTTTCCATAGTCTTTATTTTCTATATTCTTCTTTATATTTGGTCTTAGAGAACAAAAAAAACTATTAAACTTTACGTTATGGTCTATGAAAAAACTAGTGGTGTAGGAAAAAATCCTTGTAAATATAATTTCATAGATTCACATACATTAATTTTCATTCTTCATCAAATCAAGGAATTATTTATCTTTTTTTGTTCTCATTGACTTGCAGAAATAGTTTTTTGAAAAAGGTTCCCCAGAACACTTCATACTCCATTAGATTAATCACCCATTCTGGCATCATATTTATAAAGATTGATGTATATTAATAAGATTATCTCACTATGTGGTATGTATCCATGGCGACTTACAGTTATTTTAGAATAAAAGAGTATAGAAATGATGTTTTATACTTTTCTTATCCAATCTTCATCAATCAACGGGTTAGTAGTTTTTCTAAAAGATGGTGGTCATTAATGCATACAGTATTCAATAGAAAATTGTTCCCATTGAATTGAATGTTGAATCATAGCATGATTCATGTTATTGATCATAACATGATCCATTGATTCACCATTCTGAAGAATTTTCCAATTCCAACATCCATTAGAATGTCATCAACACCTGGTCGTTTTTGCTCACCATTTACGCAGCTTCTTCTATTTCCCTACCTTTTATAATAGAATAAATATTTAGTGAGAAACATGTTTTATTTAATTTTCTTATATATATAATGAAATTTAATTTCTTTAAACATCAAGCTTAATTTTTTTTTATTTAGTGATAATTAAATTTTATATAAATCATTCATGATAGATCGTAATCGGCACATGATTAACCAAAAATATCCCCAAGGTGTGTCAAAATAGTTGTGTAGTAAGGCCTATTATTTAATACCAAGTTATGTTGAGATAGTCATGATGAAACTTTTCAGACCGGTTACCACTATATACATCTGTTTTATAACCACATCCACTGGTTTGTATCCAAAAAGATATTCCATTTCTCGTAAATCACTTACATAATACTTCACAAGAATACCCGGATATTTTCATACATTTAAACATATCACTATGGTTCTTCTTAATGATTTAAAATACTAATTTCCACAAGTTACAAAACCTTCCATGGATAGAAATAATGGAATCCTTCCATTTTGACAAATAAAAATTGAATTTCATTATACAAAATAGAGGATATTTTAATGTTTATTTTCATAAAAAATTGTAAATTATAAAGGAAAATATAAAACATTCTTGTAATACTCTTGAAATTCATCATCAAAGGTTCATTTAAATTACAATTATTGTATATTATAACTTGGTCACATACATCAATGGAAAGGGTGGTCATAAGGCCCAATAAAGGAAAAATTGGAAAACTTTTACATATGATTTTAAAGAAAAATCAATAAGAACATGAGAAATATTAGTATGGAATGAAACTGAGAACATAAGGTATATCAAAAATAAAATAAAAATAACAAAAACATGTAAATGTTTCCATAAAATTTATTTGAGAAATTAATAATTATAACACCAAGGTTAGTCATCTAGGTTTTATAAAAATTACAAATGTTATTCACCATGGTATCGTAAAACATGTCATCTCTAGAGATTAAATAATACACCAAATGTGTTGGTGAAATTTCAAGGTGGACCATTCATATGTATTAATTAATGAGATCCACATATATCATTATAAAAAAATTTCAAAAATATCATGTTTAGAATAAAATGAATGGGTTTCATATTGAAATCAAGGAATTATTACCAAAACTGATTAAAGACAAGGTCTTTATGTCATTATTAACCCAAAAAATAGAAATTCGGGTTTTGATGAATGTTAATCCTAGCATAAAATAGATAATTTTTAAACATAGGTGAATTTCCTTGAAAATTAAATTGTTCTGGGTATTTATAAAATAAAATAATTTAATATATTTAAAAAAGAGTGAAATTTTTAGATGAAAATATGGTAGCAAAAAGAGTATGAGACACAGTTTTAGAAAATAGTAAATAGGTAGAGGAAAAGGGTATCCAATTCATAAAATAATATTAATATAGTAATGGTATAGAATAAAATGAACAAAAGAGAATATTTTGGAAACTTGGAATACTTTCCACATAAAAAGAGAACATTAAAAGAATATAGAAGTTTATATTTCCCTTACCTTGAAAAATAACTCATAAAACATGAGGATTGTGTCCCTGGGGGATTTATTACTCCTTAAAATGACTACATGGGGTGTAAAATAGTGATATTATAGGGTATTGGTTAATATTAGTAAAAGGAAATTGATAAATGGGTTGGTATTCATATCAAAATGGTGGTTTTGTTTATTAATTTCTAAATGAAGGTGTTAGACACCTAGGTACTAGTAAATTATCAACCATGATCCTGCCTATGGTATTTAACCATGTAATAGAATTATTGGGGCCAATTGTATGTAGTTATAATCCTAAAAAGTTTAGAATAAATTTATGTTACTTATTTTGGAAATGAAAATTAGTTTTTTCAAAAAAAACATTTTTAATGTTAAAGTTTCCATTTTAGGATTTTAAAAGTAAATTATAATTTATAAAATAATAGAAATAGATTATATTTGGTTATATTATAAAAATAACATGTTTTCAGCCGTGTATTATGGTTAACTAATTATTATACCATTATGACATAATTATGAAGTCATTAAACTTATCGAAAACATATAACATTGTTATTACTCTTCACCAAAAACAAATATATTATGAAAAATTATATTCAATTCATCCTAACATAATTTAAATGTTATTATTTAAAATATTGTATTTATTTTAACATTATAATTCTCTATATAAGTGAAATTTAACTATTAATTTCAAAAAACATTATTTCATAAAAATAATAGGACATTGAAAATGCATAGTAAAATTTTTGAAAAATGAAAAAAAAATTATTTTATCATTTAAATTTAAAAAAGTTATTTTTAATCAGACTGTGTCAATAAGAATAAAAATTATTCATAATATCTTAGTTAATAATAATAATTTTTTATTTTCTGTATAGTATAATTTCTGATCAAAATATTAATTTTTCAATTTCCATATAAATTTTATTATGAAAAAGTATTCTTAAAAGAGAAATTTTGGAAAATAATTTTATTTATTCAAAGGAACTACACTCTATGTCCAAAAAACAGAACACCTTATTACACCTGTGTATCCCCTAAGAGAAATATGTGTGATTGTGGTAAGATCAGGGGGTTCCTCAGCTTACATAGAATGTGTGGTAATCTCAACTAACTTGAACTTATTTTAAACGCAATTTCATTCAAGATTCACTTGTTGAATCTCAACATGGACATTGTCAAGGGTGAAACCTAGAAGTGAAACCTCCCTCCCATTATCTAACTGATGGGCTTCAAATGGCATGGCTCTACTAGTTGACGCCATCAACTCATCTTTCTGTAACAATTTTCCATTGTCGAAATATTACTTCTAAACACCAATGATAACATTAAAATTATTATCTATATTATTGTTAACAATGGTAATATTGAAAAAATGGTTATATTTTATGATGTTAATAATAACCAATTGTTATATAATAATAAAAACTAGACAGTCACATTCTAATATGTATCCAATTAATTATAAAAACATTATTTTGTTGTGAACCACATAATATAATTGATTGTTCAAAGAAATTGAATTTATTAAAAAGTTATGGTCATTACACTGATTATTGGAGTAAATTTTATACATATCCGATAAGAACACAGTAATACATATAACTCCATTGGACAAGGGATCATTAATCAGAGGGAAATAAGGGGAAAAGAGTTTTCTTCAAATCAATATCCACATGTGTATTCAAGGGGGTTATGAAAACTCTATTTAAATAAATTCTAAAAGTGTTTTCAAAGGGTGTTCTATTTTTAAGGAATTCAAATGATTTGTTTTTTATATAGTTTTTATCAGTTTACATAGAGAACCATAATAATAAGACATGTGTTTTCCATTTTTATATTTTTTTAGTAAAACGTAATAAATAACCTACAATATTTATCATAATGAATAAATCATATTATATATATTATTTATCATTCAATTTCTCTAGTGCAATGTATTTATGATTCTGTTTCGGAACCTTTGTTTTCATTGTAATGAGAAAATAAGAATGAAAATTGGAAATACACTGATTTTTTTTAATAATGTATAATGTGAGATGAATTAATGAATATTCAATAAGTATCAAGAATAGTTGATATGTGTTGAATAATTCAATATCCACTCAAAAATTTTAAGGATAATTTGACGATTTGGGAAATTTGGTTGAGTTGGATAGATTATAATAATCATTCCCAAACCGCTTTTGGGTCACCTATAATTATAGGATGTAATTTTTACTTTCCTTACATAGGTACCATGTGTAAAAGAAGATAGATGTGTTCTAAAGTTATAGGGTGAAGAAGAATATTGATTTACTTTTATTGAAGATGTTTTATGGATAAAAATATAATAAAGTAGAACATATAAAACTATAATCAATGTTTCTAAACTGTATTGGGAAATCAGACTGGGATTTATAGAATTTAAGAACAAGTAGTTTCATGTATTTTCAGTGGTGTTCTAATAGACTACAATTTTCATATCTAGAAATTTAACATGTGAATCTAATTTGGAAATCATACTGAGTTTTATTAAGAATTTTAGAATATGTTCTTTCATTCAGCTAGAATAAATATGTGAATGTTTGTTTTGAAGATATTTTTGTTTAAATTTGATCCAGAAAACCCTTACCAAGATTTCTAAACAAATTGTATTTCATAATTTTGTGAAACATAATTCACACAATCTATTATATTGAACATAATTCTATAAAAGTGTAAAGGATTATCATAATAATTTTTTTTCACCAAAATTACTTCATTATAGTGGGTTCTAGGGTATTCTATTGTTTTTTGACCATACCAAGGATGTACCTTCTCTTATTGAGTGGTGAACCCTATAATTTCATGTGATTCTATGGATGTGTATTGTTTTTTTCAGAATGTTAAAAAGTCTTTACAATGAGTTGGATGATGTTTTAGAAAAAATTAAACATAAAATAAAAACATATCATTGATTCACCACCTCACCCAATCATTCATACTAATAGGTTGGTTGAGAAATATCACTGATTCTCAAGTAAAAAATTCTTGTAAGGTCATGAATATCATTTATAAAATAATTCAAATGTGTTTGTGTTTTGATCAAGAAAATAACATTATATTTCCAAAAAAAACCAAAGAAATCAACAACAGGGAGTTAATTCCCTTTCTGAGGGAGTACACTAATGTGTTTCCTAAAGAGTTTCTAGGACATCCCCCAAATAATGTGGTTTATTTTTTAATATAATTTTTTCCAAACCTACTCTTACCATTAAATAACTATCTAAGGTGTCCCTAATTGAAATGATGTATTTAATGAAGTGTATGTAAGAAATTTTGGAAAAAATTTATAATTCCCTAGTGCATCACCGTAGGATATATCAATGATCTTTTCCATGAAGAATAATATATCTATGTAGATGTGTATCAGATACTAGGGGCCTAATAAGATCACTATAACCAAAAAAGACTCTAATAAAATTTATTATTAACATATTTTATTAACCTAGAATAGTTATGTACTTTTCAAAGGATGGTCATTGTTCTATATATCATCAGCTATATGTAAAGTGAGATGATATTTAGGATATATATATATATAAAATATATAGTAACTATGGGTTCATAATCATTCACTAATGTATTACTAATTCTCATATAATCTTCCTGTAAATAATTAATAGAGTCTTTAGAGACTATTTAATCAAATTTGTGGTAGTATTTATTGATTTAATTCATATATACTCCAATCCTAATGTGTAACATGATGTTAATCCCATGATTTTTTTGGAGTTATTATAAGAGTATAAAGTAAATTCGATCTCCATAATATTTTTTCTTTGGATGTATCAAGTCATAGTATTGGGGTTTGTGATAACAAGTTAGGGAATTTGTGAGGTCCCCTAAAGGAAAATTTAAATTATATAATAGAACAAACCCGCAAGTTTCACAGAAATATATAGTTTTCTTGGATTAGCTGGGTACTATAGATGATTATTAATAAAATTCTCATTATTTTATATCCCACTATTTAAGTTAACATGGAATGTGGTAAATTTTATCTATATATAAGAATATTAAGAAGGATTTAAATTGCACAAAAAAGGTGAATCTCTATGAATGTACTTAAAATACCCTTAGGTTTACAAGGGTTTTTGATATACAACACTCATTCGAATAATTTATTAGGTTTAAACTAATTTATATTGGTAATGTTATCTCTTATGCCTCATGAAATGTGAAGATCTTGGATTATGAATTCCCAACACATTATATATTGTTAATATTTATGATCTTCATTTCAAATATTTGGTTCCACTGCCTCTATAGTGAGATATTTTACATATTGATGGATTATAAGAGTTTAATGTAAAAAATTCACAGAGGGGTAGCTCAGTAATTTCCTATGAATATGGTCAGATATGATCATTGGATATTATCTCTTTATTCACCACCATCATAGAAACGTGAATAAAATAGATTATTCTCTAACAATAAAATAACTTAATAATCTATCCATGAAAAATATTAAGAAAGACTCTATCTTCATTGATATGAAAATAATATTCCTGGATATCATAATTATATTAATGAAATCCTACATTTAAAAATTTATTCACCAATAATTTATCCATGAGAATATCAAGTATGAAAACAGTGATGTTTTGGAGTTTCTGAAAATGATTATAGTAAAAAAGGACTGGAATATTCATGAATTATTTATCAATAAAGATGGTATCATTTAGTTTGGAATGAGAATTTGTGTATCATCATCAACATTTATAAATAAAGATCTACTAGATAATTCTCATATTATATTTTATCTATATATTCTATATGTAAAATTATGTGTCACGATCATCAAGAGCACATCTAGTGGTAAAACATAAGCATTGACTTTATCACTATTCTCCTGAATACATCTAAATGAGTAAATATTTTATGGGTTGTGGTGGACCCAAATCCCTAATATTTCTGACTTAATTGCTATTTGGAATGATTTATTACTTAAGATACTAGAAAATATATAATAATAAAAGTAGGGAGGATATATGATTCACCACATTTTAATCATTCATGATCATGATACATGGTTCACCTATAAATTCGAAAGAAACCTCTAATATTATCTAAATACTGAATTGATCTTTAGTATGGTGTATCACCCACAAACAAAAGAACAATATAAAAGGAAAATTTGGACACATGATGATATATTGAGATATTTATAAATTAAATTTAAATGAGGATGGGATCAACATCTACCACATAAAGAGTTCTAATTCAACAATATCCTCCACTCAAGTATTCAGGTGGCTCCATATGATGCACTATATGGGAAATGATGAAGAACATCTACATGTTGGGATAACGTTGGTGAATAGAAGATTCATAGACTTTTCCTTTCATAAAAAATTATTAATAATGATCATGTTAATTATTAATACATTATATTCACTTAGTTTGAATAAAAGATATATGATAAATATATTTGAAGGGTCTTGGATTCTGAAGATGGAGAAAAACATTTCCTTCAAACATCATTGTGTAAAAATGATAAATGGTTTGTAATAAATGGAAATTTATTACATAGGTACATTCACCCCTTTTAAATACAAGATCACATAGGATATATGGATTATTGGTTAACACTTTAACTAAAAATTGATCATCTTCAAGATTTGTTAAAAGTATCTCCCTTGAGGGAGTACATTTATAATCCAACACATGTACTGAATCTTTTAGTTCTATAAATAGAGTATGACCACTTACATGAGCAGTACCTTGAGAATATTTTGGATCATAAAGATAATATTCTATGGGACATGAAAACTAAATTCATTAATTCTCATTGGTGTAATCAAAATTATTCAAAAGAAACAAGGGAACTATAGGAAGAAATTGAACATAAGTACCCTCAAATATTCTAAACATAAAATATGAGTGGAAATTTTGAGGATGAAATTTCTAAAAGGGAAATGAATGTAATAACCAAAATTTTATATATATGGAAATATCCTTTTAAATATATATTGTTTCTAATAATTTGGTATATGATATATTTTAAACACAAAAAACACATACTGTTTTATTTAACTAAATGATAAAATTGGTATTTACATAATTGATATATCCTTGAGAATTAACAATATTAAAATGGAAAAGTTGAAAAGGAATTTTTTTATATAAGTAAGAAAATTACCTTGAAAAATCATTTTGGTAAAAACACTATAAAAATAAGATATAACTTCATCAATCCAATAAAAATTTTGAAAATTAATATTATTGAACCTTTAGTGTAATTGAGGTGAATGATTCATGAATCTATTACGAGATATTAATGGGAGTAAATGTGACTGTTATAATTTTAATCTGACCATTTGAATAATAACATGGCATTTTTAATAGTAAATTGACCTAAAAAAGTAAATATTAATATAAATATTTTTTTTCTTGACTAATTTTAGAAAATATAATTATTTTTATTCTGTAAAATAAATATCAAAATTAAAAACTCAATGAAACTATGATAAAATTTTTCATAAACATTATTTTAATTTATTTTATAGGAAACATATTTTCTTGTTAATAATTAAAACTTTATAGGTTAGAAAATTATTTTAATAAAATGAATTTCTTTTCAAAATCATTATTTATAAATTATTTAAAGATTATTTTTTTCATAGTCTTCATAAATACTTGAATTTTGAGTCGTAAGGTAAAAATATAGTTTTCTCATAACCAGTAAGTATTAAATTACCTCATTTAGGTTATAAGAATGGAATGATAAAATATATAATTTTAGTCAGTCCAAAAAAGATTTTTAATAATTTATATAATTCCAAAAAAAATTCAATACCTGAAAAATATTTTTCCAAACTCTAAAGTCAAATGTACTTCCTTTGAAAAAATCCATTTTAGAAATTTCATCAAAATAAACTAATGAATTTTGTTTTTAAATTGTTTTAAAGTATTAAATATATATATATATATATATATAATAAAATATTATTCATATTATAAAATGAATTATTTGTACATTATTTTTATTTGAAAATATATTTTATTCATAATTTTATCCTAAAAACACCCCTCCCTCCCACCTTATTGAAAAAAACATCACTAAACCCATGTATTTACCTAGTTATCGTCAATTAATTTCCTCGGAATCAATTTTTTATTTGAGATTCATAAAAATCCTTAATTTTATGGATTTAAGGACCATATCAATGAAACGTCCTAATGAAGGAGTTATAATTCTTTCATTATTTCCGTTTAATTTTACCTTTATCTCCCTATATTATTTTCTATCCCAAAAATTTTAAAATTAATTATATAGTTTTCTAATAACATGTAAATTTATTTATCATACTATAATGATTGATTTTTCTATATATTTATATGATATAAATCGTTTCCCCCTTTTATGACAATATCAAGTTAATGGTTTGTCAACTGCCAATGATGAGATTTCCAATTCTCTTCTAATCTCATCCATTATAGATGATTATAATAAATTATATATAATATTTAAATTATAAATATAATTATTTATATGATTACGGAGTTAATTTTATTAATTCATAAATTTTAATAATAAAAATTATAAATATGATAAAAGTTGGTATAATTTTATAGAAGACATATAATCAACACTATGCACCTTTACCAAAGAAAATTGACCAAATATTCAATTTTTATGATTGATAAATAGTGAAAACATGGGAATAATTAACTTCTGTTTTCATGTTTTTATAGACATTATTTTTGGAAACACTATGATAATGTAGTTTTCATAATCACAAATAATGTCAATATACATATTATACTCTTTTATGCCCATTTAATATCTCTAAGTAAATCAATAATGTCATACATAAATATATACTAACATAAATAAATAATCTATTTTCATGAATAATTATTCTTACAAATGTATTTATACATGTAATTTTGGATAAAACATAGTCTCGTAATGATTTTTGTAAGACAGATACTTTGTAATGTTTTTTATTCCATGTCAGACCGAAGACGATAAACTGAAGATGACACATCAAAGATTTAAAAATTTACGTGTGGCACACCGAAGTCGACACACAGAATATGACACACCGAAGATTGATATACCGAAGTCGACACACTGATGTTCGATACACCGAAGATGACACACCAATGTTCGACTCCCCGATGTTCGACACATCGATGTTCGACACACCGATATTTGACACACCGATGTTTGATACAACGAATATTGATATAATGATGATTGACACACCGAATTTGACACATCGAAGAGGATAGACTGAAGTAACCAAACTGAAGAAAACAGACCAAATATGACACACCGATAGTTATAAATAACTTTTTCAATTTTATTATTTCAAATTTATTTCTAACGGTCATATTTATACAAATTAATGTTTCTGACATAATTTAATGTTGTCTGTAGTACTATCCTTAGATAGTACGAGGTAAACGCATGTGTGAAGATCTTTATGCCTAGTAGATCTTGAAGTATAACATGACTTCAATATGAGCTCAAAACACATGGAGACACGAGACGGAAACATAAAGATATATGTACACATAGAGACAAACACTGATACTCAGAGTTATAATGATACTCATAGAATGGGAAGAATACATTAAAATACAGATTGTGCGAATATGAAAATAGAGGAACTCGAAGCATGAGCTCACCTAGAAACTACCAAGTGGAGCTTACTGAACATCCTCACAAAGAAGACCTAAACTCTTTCCCAAGAAACTGCAACACTCTATTATGATGCCAACATTTAGAAAGGGACTCAAATATCATTTCCTCAACATCCTTTGAATCTAGAGTGTTACTTCATGAAACAAAGAGATTTATAAACCCTATTCTCTTTCATAACTCTATTGTGTTCTTTTCATAACTATTTGAGTAGTGTGTATATCTGTTTAAATATCACACATTGTCTCATGAGATAAACAAGAGGATAACAAAATATACTCAATATCAATATTATTTTACTTGTATCCCACATAGAACTATAGAAGAGATCATGTGTGATCTGTTTATTTGTTTTTTCCATGAATAACTTTGGAAGAGGTCATGTGGGACCTGGATAGCCTTGCTGCTGTTGTGAACCCTGGTCCATTGTGTGGATCCAAATTTTATAAATATAAATGACTTGGTGGTGGGTGATCACCATGTGGAGAGTACTAAGTCTCTACTTGAGGCTGAACCTCATGTTTTATCTGTTGTTCTATTTATCTTATATTTTTATCTATTTTTTATTTATGGCATTAAGATAAACTAAACATTGATAGTTATTTTAGCACATGTTTACATATATTTTGAATAATTAGGTTCATTTAAAATGTTTTACTAATCCTTAGATTGGGAAAGATGAGATTTAATCAATCTTTACAGATCCAAAATGAACCTTCAAGACTTTTATAAATTCCCTACAAACTGAATTTTTGTTTATTTTATTTGGGGGATATTATTTTGTAAATAACATTTTGAATAGATGCTTATTTTTATGGATTTATGTTAGATAGAAAGAGTAACTATGTAACATGTAACTTTTCGGGAATGTCATTGATATCTTGGTTTAGTGAATAGAAAAACTCTATTGCAATACCAACTGCTGAAGTAGAGTACATTACTACTGGAAGTTGTTGTGCACAAATTTTGTGGATGAAGAAAACCTTGTTAGACTATAGATTTCAATTCAGACATGTCCCAATAAACTTTGAAAACACATGTGTTATTAAAATTTCCAAAACTCCAAATTTTCTTTCTAGAACAAAGAATATGTGTGTAATACATCACTTTTTGAGTGTTCATTATCTAAAAAGTGATATAACTCATGAGTTTATTGGAACTGAACATCAGCTTGCTAATATATTCTCTAATCCTATAAATTCTGAGAGAAGGAATTACATCAGACATAATCATGGAATGATAAATCATTAGGATCTCCTTGGAACTGATCCCTTGAAACCAATCCTTGAAACCGATCACATGAATCTGATCCTTGAAACTGATCTCATGAAATTGATCCTTGAAACTGATCTCATGAAAATGATCCTTGAAACTGATCTCATGAAACATATGCTCAAAACAAATCTCATCAAACGAATCCTTGAAACTAATCTCATGAAACTGATCCTTGAAACTGATCTCCTGAAACATATCTCTTGAAACCTATCTACTTGAAACTGATCTCCTTGAAACTAATTTCTTGATACTGTTCTTCTTCAAACCGATCTTCTTGAAACTGATCTTCCTGAAACTGATCTTCTTGAAAAAGATCTCTTGAAACTGATCTCTTGAAATCGATCTATAGAAACCAATCTCTTGAAATTTATCCCTTGAAACCAATATTAGGAAACTGATCACAGAAATTGATGTATTTCCACCGATGTATTTAAGTATTGTTTTGTAAATTTTATTTATTTTCGATAAAATGAAATTGTTTTACTCTTGTTTTGCTGAGTTTAATTTTTATGTTTTTCGATTAACAATTCCTAATTGATATATGTAGTTCATCCATCCCAACCTTTCACCTTCTCCTCTTTTGTAAATCCTTCTACCTTTTTCACTCTTCCTCTCGACTCTCGACCTCTCAACACTGTTGAAATTTGATGTCTTGTCATGGAATGGACCAAGAATGCAATGGAATAACCTAGAAAATCTCATGCTACTAAGTTTTCATAAAGTGAGTCTAGTGGGACTACAAAACCATGTATGGAAAGCTGAGTGGTTATGGCTGAAAAGGATGTGTCTTCTGAGTGGCTTAGTTCAAGAAAATCCTTTTTTAAGTGAAAGAATCTCATGGATGGAAAATTTTGTTCTCCAACAATGAAATACCTAATTATCCAAAGCTAGTGCATGAGTTCAATGACCCTTTCAGGATATCCCTGGATGAAGTAGAGGAAGCAAAGATGAAGACTATTGTAATGGTTAGGGTGATAGCTTTTTCATCTATGGAATGGGAAGAATGCCTAGAAATTCATCATGAATGTGTATTTGCTGACTATACTGGTAACATTCCACCTTCCTCTAGTTTTTTCTCTAATAAAGATTCTCTGAGGGATCTGACAAGAAAAGGATAATATAGGAGGACTATTGAAAATGAATTCTAAGGAGAAGTGAGACTACTTTTTTAAGTTAATACAACATCAAATCATCCCAAGGAAGAGAGATTTCCCTGCTATAAATTATCAAGATGTTTTCTTGATCTTTTTGATGAAACATGGGATAAAAGTAATCAAATTTTGGTATATAATGTTGCATATCCCTGATCTAATTAATCCATCAAAGATGGAAACCTTCTTGTACTATCAGAATATGACTTCTTCCAAGTTAAAAATATTATGTTGTGTAAAAGATGGAGATGAACTGGTATGTTCCTATAGTGTTTTTTACCTTCAAAAATAGATTTCTAAGAAGTTGAAAAAAATTTAGAACCCATGGAAGAGAAGATGGATAGGAAATGTGAAAATGATATAGGTGGATTTCAATCTAGTGGACCACCCTTCTAGAACAAAGGACTAAGTTGATCCTGGTATCAAACCAGGAGATGTTCCAGTTTATTCTGATGAGGATGATGAGCCTGATGTGCCAAGGGAAGAAGGATATACTTTTGATGAAAGGAGTGGTATAGATATTGCTGAATGTCCAAATGATATTTCTTATGGACCTGCTAGTACACCTTTGGACTTTCCCTCAAGAGAATCTTTATTAGGTGATGAGAGTTTGGAATAAATGAAAGTTACTACAGATAAAGTCAATGTTAGAAAATCTGGTGAGGAATCTGATGATGGTGGTGGTGGTTATGGTGGTGATAATAGAGGAGATGTTGAGCATGTGAGTGACTCTCTAAAACTGGGACAACAAGTGGATGATAGATCTAGGGAGTAATCTGTACTTGTAGTGGGTGTGGGTGTTGAACAAGTTGAACAACAACCAGTTGGCCATCGAGATTCCGAACATGAGGACAGATCAACCCTTCCAAATGCTAAAAATCAAGAGATTATTCAGGTATTTAATGATCTTATGGATTCTACCTAGAATAAGAAGATGTGGTTCTAGTGCCTCAAACTGATGAAGTACCTGGTGAAGCCTAAGTTGCTGGATCACAATAAAAACCTGAAGTTCAGTTGGTTCCTATTCCTAGACAAGATGATAAGGCTATAAACCTAGATTAAGAAGTTTATGGTGAAAATTTTGTTCTGGAGCCTCAGAGAAGAAGGATCAGAATTGATACTATTGAGCCAAGAGATTGGACCTTTATTGTATAATGGAATAGTGATCCAGGATAAATTATTTTTGGTTTATAATATGGCTCAGATTAAGAGAGGGAGAATTCTCCTCCTTCTCCACAATTCTAAGATGAACTAGAATTTGTTGCAACTATTCCCTCAGTTGCACCTCTAATAGTATAACCAGTTTCTCCCATAGTGCACAGTGGTTATGTTACTAATGCGGATTTGGAAAATTTTAAAAATGATATATGTGAGTCTGTGATAGCTTCAGTTGGATCCAGAAATGAATCCTCCACTTTATTTGGTATCTTTAATGCTGGTGCAACAAACATTGAAAGAATAGTAATCCAAAAGATTCAACTAAATCCCATTACCACAGCAGAAACCATTATTATACACAATAGCTTCCTGAGAGAAGACGTAATAAAGATGATCAAGGAGTTAAATTCCTTAACCACTGACTTCAATACCTCCTTTAGTGGTGTACAGGAAGTTCATAGAAACTTGGTAACTCAATTACTCAGTGTGGACCTAATGATGTTTAGAGAAGAACATGGAAAAATGTTCGCTGACATATCCAGTTCCAAGAGTTGGAAAAGTGTTGTTGCTGATTGGAGACTCTCAAGGTTGTAATGGGAGAAAAAATTCAAAAACATCAAACTGTTGCAGACAAAGAAACCCAAGAAAATGTACATTGAAATATTTACCTTGTCAACAATATGGTCCGACAGTGCACAAATGAATCCTCTACAGCTCAGAATGAAATTCAGGAAAATGATTATAAGTATTTCACTAGGATTTATACCAAGCATGTTCTCATCAATAGCTTCAAGTTTCTCAGAAGAAAATCATAGAATTACTCCAGAAATAGAATCATTCAAGAATAAATTCCTTCAATTGTAGGATTTTACACCTTTGCAGAGTAAATTTATGGAAAATAATGATGAATACGAAATGGAGATGCAATATGGTGGTGAAATCATTAATGATTTCATCAATTTTTAAGCCTTATTTTCATTTTAAGACTGAGACTATTTTGGTCCCTCCAGCTACTTCAATTGGTCCTACCTCTCGTCCTCCTGCTCCAATGACTTTCCCTCAATCCCATTACCAGATTTGATCGGTCATCACAGAGAAAACTCCATGTCGAGTGTGGTTAGAAATGTGGCCTACCCTTGCATCTACTATTCCTACAGGTGTTTCCCAGCCTGGTTTAATCTTCAGAACACCTCTTCCCAATTCCACTACCAAACCATATTCTTATCCCTTGGATCCTTCAGTCAATGGAGAATCCCCACAGCAGTCGTACCCTCAATGGTTGATTGTTTTTCTTTGACAGGGCTTTTATTTTTTTGGCTTAAACATTTATTCCAGTTGATTTAAATCTTTATGGTGTCTTGCTTTTATGTAATTTCTTAATTTTTCATTTCTTTTTGATAATAATAAAAGGAGGAGAAATTAAGTAAAATACGGCCTACATTGTTTATCTAAGGGGGAGATTCTCTGGTTTAGGACACATTGCATGTACTCTTCTTAATTCATTTATTGTGGGGGGATGTTTTTTAAAATTCATACAAGGAAAAACATTTGTAATATTTGAAAATTACATTTAGTGCATTATGCAATGTCAAGCAATATTTATTCTATATATTTTTTCATGTATTTTATAATTAGTGATTTTCAAAGAGTGGGAGATTGTTGGACCCTCTATGATAATGTAGTTCTCATAATCACAACTAATGTCAATGTATAGATTTTACTCTTTCATGCCATTTTAATATCTCTATGTATGTAAATTATGTCATGTGAAAAAATATACCTAAATAAGTCAAAAACATATATTCTTGAATAATTATGTTTACAATTTTATTTATACATGTACTTTTGGATAACACATAGTATTGTAATGATTTATGTAAGACAGACACTTCGTAATCTTTTTGATTCGATGAAACACCCAGGTTGACACACCAAAGATGACACACTGAAGATTGACAGACTGATGTTCAACACACCGATGTCGACACACCGAAGTAGACACACCGAATATGACTTACCGAAGAATGAAAAACCGAAATCAATACACCGATGATCGACACACTGAAGTCAAAAGACCGATGTTCGACACACCGATGTCCGACCCACTGATGATCGAAACACCAATGTTTGACACACCGAAGATTGATAGACCGATGATTAACACACCAATGTCGACACAACAAATTGGAAACACTAAAGATGACATGGATAATATTGACACATTGCAATCAACACACCAAAGTCGACACACTGAAGATGATAGACTGATGTTACCAAACCGAAGACAACAGACCGAAGATGACTCACCTATAGTCATAAATAACTATTTTGATTTTATTAGATCAAATTTATTCCAAACGGTCATATTTAGACAAATTAATGTTTCTCACATTATTTAGTGTTGACTATAGTACTATCCATAGACAGTACGAGGTACATGAATGTGTGAAGATCATTAAGCCTAGTACATCATGAAGTATAAAAGGACTTAAATTAGAGCTCAAAATACACGATTACAAGGGATAGAAACATAAATATATACATACACATAGAGAAAAATATGGACACACAAGATATACAAAAACTCATAGAGTGAGAATAACACATAGAAATATAGATTGTGAAAATATGAAAATAGAGGAACATGGAGCCTGAGATCACCTATAAACTACCTACAGGAGCTTGTTGAACATTCTCACAAAGAAGTGCTGAACTCATTCAAAAGAAACTAAGACACTCAAGTATAAATCCAACTATCAGACGAAGTCTCAAATCTCATTTACTCAACATCTTTTTAATTGATAGTGTTGTTGCATGACACATAGAGAATTCTAAACCCTATTCTCTTTCATAACATTGTTGTGTTCATTTCATAACAATTTGAGCAGTGTGTATATATATTTAAATCTCACAAACTGTCTCATGAGCTAAAATGGAGGATAAAAAATTATCCTCACTCTCAATATTCTTTTACTTGGTTCCCACATAGAATTGTGGAAGATATCATGTCTGATCTATTTATTTTTTCCCCATGAATAACTTTGTTAGATGTCATGTGTGACCTAGACAGCCTTGTGTGATATTGTGATCTCCGATCCAGGTGTGTATCAAAAGTTTATTAATATAGACTACTTGGTAGCGGGTGATCATAATTTGGATAGGAATAATTCTCTGCTTAAGACATAACCTCTTGTTTTATCTGTTGCTCTATTTATATTATATTTTTATCTTTTTTATATTTTTGGCATTAAGGTAAACTAAACATTGATAGTTAGTCTAGAAAGGGTTTGCATCTGTTTTGAATCAGGGGTTTGTTTTAAAAGTTTTACTAATCCTTAGATTAGGAAAGAAGAGATCTAATCAATATTTAGATAACTAAATTGAACATTCGGGACTTTTATAAATTCACTACAAACTGACATTGTGATTATTTTTATAGGGGGGGTATTAATTTGTTAAAAAAAATTTAATTGAAATTTTTATAGAAACTCAATTCACCCCCCCCCCCCCTCTGGAGTTATCTACTCCGACAAACAATAATTTATTTACATGTGTTGTAATAAAGTAATAAAATAAATAATGAGATAATGTAAAGGGAGTCATAAATATAACACCTTTTGGGTATATCACTACATCCAATTTATTTTCAATGTGATATATTATAATTTGCTTCCAATAATTCATTTTACTCTTATTTACCTATTTATTTTTTAGGCTTATACATTCTTCTAATTTTTTGGTATGATTTCAAAAAAACCTCTGGTGAATTTCTTGAAAGGAATTATTTCCTAAAATATCACATTTATTCCTTTTGAATTGTTTATTTTTATCACCATGGATGATGATTTTTTTGGACTTATTTGATTTACATGAATATTTTTCCCATATTTTGGAAACCTCTATTTTTATTCACTTATATTTGAATTAGGACCTCCTTATGAATCAAATTTTCTTTTCATGGGTTTAATACATATATATCATTTCAATATGATCCCTTTATATAATAAATATATAATAATGATCATTTTTTGATGTAAATAGTGGGATCATAATTATATAACACTCTAATTAATTGGGTAATGTTATATATATCATGAATTATATATATTATGAGTGAATATGATTATTTCTTTTTTAATGACTATAACAGTATGATTTTTGCACATATGTTATGTGTGAAAATGATTCATGCTTTATTTAAAAATATGTATGGTATTTTATAAATATGTTATTTTTTTTATTCAAATGCCACCTTCCATGTATTTTTCAAATGTTTTCATCTGGATTATGATGATAGTTCTATGATTTTAATATGATGATTGTGGTTATTCTCACGCATGTACAATTGATTCATGTCTCTTGTTCCATCCATGTTATTCATCCCCTTATGTAGATTTTCTCTCAACCATTTCTTTAATGTGTATCCTATGTCCAATACTTGTAATAAATGAAACATTGTGTTTTTTAGGGTGACAATGATTTTGTATTTAAATAATACATAGGTATTATTAAGTATGCATGATGTACGAACCTAAATTTCCAATAAAACTAATCCCTTTGATTCTAAAATGTATTACAACCATATATTTTCTCATAAATATGATATTCAAGTCATGTAATAAAAACATGGTTCATTGTATATGGTTTGACATGAGGAAGCATATTTAGAAGATGAGGGTGAAGCTCTTATTATTATAATTATTATCTCTTTCTTATTATTTGTTTATAACTTCCTTCTTGCACTTAAATATTCTCGATATTTTTAGGGACACTATTGGTGATAAATTACTAAATTGTAATCACAAAATACATGGGAAATTTGGTGTCTATGATGAAATCATGATCACGAATGTGGGTAAGGGAAAGAGAACTATAGGAGATGGATGATATATATGAGAAGGGGATTGAGTGATGTATCAAGAGGAGGTATCAAAAATAGTTTTCGGTTATTTTTTCATTCTTTTTTGGATAACATTGTATATGACTGACCTTTATGTGATCATGATTATAGATATATGATTTTTATAACATTACCAGTGATGTTTGTTATGTTTTATCATGTGATATGATTATGTAAGGTTACATCCTAACTATATTGTCTGTAATATTTTTTAAAATTATGATGATTATTTTTTTATTGTTTATCGTTATCTGATAAAGAATTTATTGACACTCTATTTTACCTATAGACCTTCACTTTGCAATGGTAGTCTCTGGAATTTGGGAGGGCATTCATGAGGTGATGTGTCAGACCTAGCATGGTACTATTTAGGGACCAGGTATATTAGACCCTATAAGTGGTGTAAAATCCTTTTTCATTTTGATTAATTTTTTGTGAATGGTATATTAAGATGGGAAATTGTTTAAACATGGGATGTACCTTCTACATAGAGTAACTAACCCTTGTATAGTAAAATTTAAAATAAACTTATCTGGTATTATTTTTATTAGTTTTTGTATATTATGATTTTTTTATTTTCAAGTTGTATTGTGGGTTATTTAAGAAAAATTATTATTGGGCCATAATGGAAGGAGGGTGTGTGTCCATGAATCATATTAGACGCATAATATTTCAATAAAATTGGTATTCAGGTGTGTGATTTGTATCCTGATTACAACAGGGTCTCACTCATTTAAAAGTTGATCAATAAGTTATGAATTCTATTTATATATAAGAAATTGGTGGAATTATACATGAACTGATTGAAGGTTTTGAGTTATGTTGTTTTTTTATCTGATTGTTGGCTTTGTTAATCTTATTTTATTTTATGTTGAGCCCCGAGAGTGGGTATTCAAGCCTATAGGACACATGAGGTATGTTATATCCTTATATTTTATAGTGTTTGTGTATAGTATCCGAGTGTTATGTATGTTACTATTTATCCAAATATGTGGTTTTACTATGATATAGATTAGATTGTATTTTATTCTTGTTTCATGTATTAATTTTATTCAAAGTATAGTTTTTTATGCCTAAAATGTGATTAAAATGACAATTAATTATTTCTTGATAATAATGTATTCCAAAATCTATTCCATGAATATTTTGGAGAAAATTTGATTGTGGGTGTTAAATTTATGATGGTTTTGTAACAACCAGTATTATTATGTGATGAAATTACTATTGAATAAGATCTTTTCAAAAAAAACATAGAGATTTGGTTTCTTATATGAAGATACATGTTAATTCATGGTGTTTTTGTAAGACTTTGAATTCCTTTTTAATGTGTGTATAGTTTGAGAAGGGTTAGGGAAACCATTTGGTTTCCCCAGGAAACCATGAGACATCTATATTTACACATTATTTGGCACCTAGATAGGTGTATGGATTAAAAAACCATGTGACCAATACCATTAACATTTGTAACATAACACGGATCCAAAATCATTGTTGGGGAAATTTTTTATAAACCATGAGGTCAATCCATCTAGGTGTGTTGGAAAGGTGTTCTACCACACATGGTTTCTTTAATTATTATCTAATAAAGTGACCAAACTATGTATTAATGTTTTTAATGATTTGAAAAAACATTAATTTTCCATTAACCTTCTTATTTAATTGGTTCCTTTTTCTATTATATAATCATCTCAAACCTAGGGACACAAAAATCCACTCTCAGTAAATTACAACCCTTCTAAATGCATTTTTTATGGATATGGAGACATCAAATACATGAAATTCAATTTAGGCATTTTTCCCCTTTCATAGTGTTCTTTTCATATTCTCTCATCTTCATCATAGTGGAGACTTATATATAAGTTGGGATGTTCATATCTATATTGTTGCATTGATAAAATTTATTCTTTTCATTTTGATGATACATCATATTCAGATCTAGTATATTGAAGATTATCCCATTTATCCATTTTAGATATCTCATCAATGGTGGGTATATGAGGTAGTCATTCATGAAGATGGGCATGAATGCTGATGTACACATCATAAAGGATTATTTTCAATTCTAAGTGAAGACTTTAATGAACATGATGATTGGGGATACCATTATTGATGATTTTTTTACAATTGATACTCAATCACATATGTTTCTTTGGATGAAATTGATTGTATGTATCCATATTCTTTTTTTAAAACCATATTTCACGTGTTCCTCAATATTACCTATGTGTTCCTCCATGATTCCATGGGTTTTGGAATTATAGATATAGATCGATAAACCCTTACACTAATTAATGAGGTGACTATGAGGATCTATAACAATGAGGAGTGTACATGTGCATGTATTGTATACTAGCATTGTTTGGAAACTCGGTATCCATGAGGGGATGATTTTGGATTACCTAATGTAATAAATTGGTCGGAAATTTAGTTTTTATATGTTTTAGATATCTTGGATGGTCTTCATTAAATTTGAATGATTCATCTGGGACTTGGTCACTAGGTTTAAGAGGAACAAACCCTTGTGTCATTTTGGTGGCCTCCATCAAGTCATGTGGGTGGTAATCAACCTTGGGATATCAGTTACGATCACCACTTATGATTTGAAAGACTGGTAAATCTGAGATTAAGGTGATTCATATAAACAATGAGTGGTATTTCTTTACACACAAGGGATGAGACCTTAACGTAGTTGTGAAGTGTTTCCATAGAACTTGTACTTAGAAAACCAGTAGTTCTCGGTGGGGATTTGACACTTGATGTTGGGGGTAAGGGTCGAGATGAGCCTAAGGAATGTAGTATCACTATACAGTGACATTTTATCTTTGTACCAATGAGAATAGACCAATTTTGATTACTAATCCTAGTATTTTCCACCAAGTGGTATGGTGATTCTATAATGTGATTCATTAATATAGGGATAAACATTGAAATATCAGTTGGAATGTAGTGTGTCAAGTTGAGACCTTGTTTCATGGTGTTATTCTAGTGAATGTTGTGGTTTGGATTAGTAATAGGAGGTATTATCCCTTATACATTAGTGTATGTTACATTTACTAGTATGTGTAATATTCCCTTATACCTTGGTGAATGTTCTATGTACATGTGTCAACGAACTTCCCACAAAAACTAGTGGATGTCGATGGAATGATATGTATAATATTCCCTAAGACCTTAGGGTTTCTTTCATGCATTTTTGTGCATAATATTCCCATTGAACATACTATACAAGACTTGCATTGAATTCATGTTTCTTAAATGAGACCTATTTTTTTGTTCTAAAATCGTGTTTGATCGTACTGGATTGTGATCGCATATGTGTGAGTTTATATACCATGAGATCCACTATATGATTCTAAATTCTATGGGTATATCTATGTACATTATTTCGTTGGTTTATATTTGATCACATGATCTTTTAATATAATATTTATTCTAATGATTATATTCTATGTTCTAATTATATATGAATTAACCTATTATGTGGGATTATCATACCATTGGAGGTTTTTCATATCATATGTGGAATATGTGGAACAATGTGAGGTGGTTATTCCATAGAGGAGGAGTGTGCATGGCATGTGATGATAAATATAATAAAACTAATGAAAATGTAGTTTCATGATTACCTTATGGTCAAACCTAATATAGTGAAAGTAGGGTTATGGCAGCCTAGTGTCCTTGCTTAAGGAACAAACAAGAAATTATGGCCTTGAGGCCGTATCCATTATTAGTGACAGGGTTTGAGGGTCTTATGTTTAGACACATGATGTAGGTAGAACATGATAACATTGTGGCTCAATCTGAATTGATTCCTTGAGATATATATTGGCATGTTCACATGTTTTGTGGCTCGATCTTTGTCACTATTGATATCCTTTGTGACTATTCTTCAGACATAGAGATGAAGTAGGTAAAGTGGGCATTTATAGAATCCTGGTATTCATGTGATTACCAATCAATTCATTGACTGTTTATTAATTTAACTGTTGAGCATACATAGGTATATTATTTCATTGATTAGGGGTTCTTCATTTTTCCCTATTTAGTTTATAATCTCACACCCTACACTTTCACCTATGCACATGTGCATACCTTACACCTTATTTTTAGATTTATCATAAGAATGTGTAGTTGTTATAGAATGGGTATCTTTGTGTGTATATGGATATTAGGTCATATTTTAACTTGGATTTTTCATTAGGTCTCTTATATGTTTTATCTTCAGTTATATATTTTATATATTTACATATGATTGACCATTTGGAAAATCCTTGTATGTACTTATTGACAGTATCTTTTGTTTTATAATTCTATTCATTTGGTTCAAAATATATTATTCATCATAATTTATCTTATATTAATTAGTTATTAACATTTTTATTTACTATTTTAGGGAGTAAAAATCTCCCCATGACTAATATTAGACCCTCATTATTAGTTAAAATCCTTTGTAATATGGGGTGGTGTTATTGAGGTCATGTGGCACTGCAACCTGAACCTGAAGAGTTAGATTGGGGCATTACAAAATGGTATCAAATTAGGTTGTTATGGTTTTTTAATTTATATATCATTGATAAGTGGTCTATAAATCTGTCAAATCTTATGATCGAGTTGGAACTGGTGATTCAGGAACACTTTTCTTGAATGATGTATTGGAAAAAATGGTCTGGGATTATTGTTCTTATTATGTGCTGTTATTATTGAGATTTTTCGAAAAATTATATTTTACCAAAGATTGATTTTTGAGTTTTATTTCTTGGGTCATTGGAATTATGCATATGATCATGAATCATACTAGTAATGTGGGAACTATATAAATGTACCTTCCTGTGTGTTTTTCCCAGATCACTTTTTTATGGTAGGTCAAGTGGATATTATTGTGGTAAATCACTCTAGTGTTGATGATGATCCCTTCATCAAGGGACCCGTGTATAAAATGTCTATGATAAATAGTGGAACATTATTCCCTTGTTTGAACTTGGTGATAGTATTCATGCTGATGTGGTGACCTGGGGATGATCACATGTTTCCTTGGGGTCTCCAAAACCCTTGAGGGTTGAGTAGTGGCTCGAGATTTATTCCATAGTCATTGCTTGTGGTTAATTTTTTACCTATGAATTAATGTTCACTCAGTGAGAGGGATAAATGTTTTTCTATATCATATTGATTTTCCAATGTTGATTTGATGGATTTACAATGACTTAGATTATTATTGATGATATAGGCTCTGAGAGATATCATTCCATATTGGAACAACGCTGTTGTGGATCTTTCGTTATGGGTTACTCATGTAAAACTTATACTTAATGAGGAATGTCTCTTTGAATATTGATATTGTTTCTTGAGATAATGTGATCATTAAGCTCATGTGGGATTGAGTGGGTTTCTGATCAAGAGGTTATGTGTATGGTTCACTAAGTAACACCCTAGCCTATGTTGAAGAGTGGTGTTATGGGGGATTTCTAGGAACAATTGAGGTGTGAACACTTGTTCATGTTTCATGGTTCTCATACCACTCGGAAGATTATTTTTTCCTCTTTATTTCTGTTGGTTTAGTGTTTTTAGAGGATTCTAATTGTCGTAGTATTATTTTAGAATTGATATTTTGGGATCATGATAAACCACGGGGTGAGTAGTCACTTTTTTTTCATAAAGTTGTTATGGAAATATGAATTCTCCCATGTTTCAAGGAAACATCATAGTTTTTTGTGGTGATATATTTTTAGGTTAAGGGCATCAACCTGGAAGGGATCAACAGCTAATGATGAGGCACAAAATGACAACATGAGAGAGTGGTTTTTGCATGGGGCTTGACTAGTTTTTTATCAGTATGGAGGAGGTATGATAGGTAATCTGTATGGTTGGGAGCATGCCATAGATTTTCTTGCTAATAATCTATATATTATTGGGATTTTCAACATCATGTATTCAATTACTAGTGTGATCATGGAGTGATAGTGGTTGAAATTCCAATATTTCATGGATGGAAGAATGTGTTCATGCCAATAAATTGCCATCAGTGATAAACTGTCTTGACTAGAATCAATGACTATAATGACACTCCATTATGTGTAGTATAAAATCATCTAGTGTTGAATGAAATTTGGTCCAACAGTTTTTGGAGGTTCTTAAATCTACATCAGAATGCTCACAGTAACATATGAGATCTGGTGTGTTTGTGGAATTGGGTTGATCTTGTTTCACTATGAATATAAAATGTTTTATTCAGATATGGTGTTATATTGAGATTATATGTAACCATTTGACTTAGGATAATGTGGAGAAAAATCAATAGTGACTTGGTTTTTTCATAATCAGTACTATAAATGAAATTAGGTATGTTGGCACTAGTGGTTGGTGGCCTAGAAAAAAAATGCTAACCAAGATCCATGATGAAACATCAATATAAATGGTAAAAATATGTGATAATGCCTTAGAGTATTATGGAATCCTGGTTGTGTTATTAATAAGGATGTCATCATTGAATCTATGTTTCATTAGAATGGATAGTGTGATTAATCTTGGAGTTTGAGTTGTTTATCGTAGGTGTGCTCAGAATTTTTTATTTAACATAACCTTTGGTGGTTGAGGCTGATATGTTTTGTTAATTTTTATAAAAGTTCCTTCTCAAAGAACAGAAGCATTATAATAGGGATATTGTAATGACCTTCATTAGGATGTACAGAAATTGATAAGGATTTAAATATTTTTCAAACTTTTTGTGTTGTGTTTTTTTGGAAAATGTTTTAGGATAATTTAGGTTTGTTATAAAGTATTTGAAAAAAAAATTTATAGACATAATGGTTTAATCATTATTATGGTAAATCTGGAATTTTCACTAGGTAATCATTCTAAATATAAGTGTATCCTTTTCGGGGTGCACTACTCAAAGATTCTTTGACATTTACAAGGAACTCATAAAATGCAACAAAGATCATATTTAATGGATTGTTAATGATTTGAAAAACTGTGAACCAAAACCATGTGGGTTCCCTATGAAGTAAGTGGATCGTGCATGGTTTATCTAACTGTTTGAAAAAACTATGTTTGGATGTTTTTAATGACTCAAAAATTTCATAATTATATACTAACCCTCCAAATTCAATTTTTCTTCTTCATATTCTCTTTGACTCTTGAACCTATGGACTCTAAAAGAGTCTCCTTCTGAATGTACACCTTCCTATTGTGTTTTCTATTTTTCTAGAGAGACAACATCTCTAACATTCATGGTATTCACTTGTTTGTCCTTTGTTTGTCGAGTTATTTTAGGATCCTCCATTCTCTATTAGATAAGATACTTGAATTTAAGATATGAAATTTATATCTAGATTTTTATCTTTATCTAATTAAATTTTTCTAGTTTTTATGATATATCGACTTTGGATGATGTAGGATCGAAATATAATATGAGATGCTCAATATACAAGAGGGGGGGTGAATTGTATACTTTAAAAATTCCTTTGGAACCATTAAAGTTAGTTATGAATAACTAGAGTTTCCTTAAGAAAAGGAAAGGGCTATGTTTAACAAAGTTAAACTAAGTAAATTCACAACACCTCTAACACCGAACTGAACTTGGAAAGGGATTCCAAAAGTAGGTTCCGGAAATATGATTCCGGAAATTGAAACTTAACAAAAGTTACAATATAAGATTCTACCTTAAAGCGTATAGAATCTAAACTAATCAGAGTAAGTAAGGAAGTATAAGAAAGTTATACTTTCCTTAAGATACAAATTGCAGCGGAATAAAGACAAGTAGTAAAACTACTAGTAACAAGATAATAGTCTTTTAACCCAAAGAGAAGGGTATCCAACAACCTTGGATAAAGGTCCCTTGATTTATACTTTCAAGCAAGTCTGTCTTACCCACACCAGGGTAAGCCCTCGATACGAAGATCGGAGTCTCTGTCTTGCTATCCCCGCAAGCCCTCAACTTCAAGGTAGTTGGCAACCTCTATCTTTCTCAGCAAGAAAGCCCTCGATCTTTAAGGTAGTCGGCACCTCTGTCTTTCTCAGCAAGAAAGCCCTCGATCTTTAAGGTAGTCGGCACCTCTGTCTTCCTATCCCCGGAATCCCTCGAATGTAATCACCAACATTCGGAGTCGCACAAAGCTTTGAGAGTTAATAAGAGACTCTCTCTCTAGAAATCACTTCAACAGCATGTAGGCACAAAACTCAGTTGTTTTTCCAACAACACTCAGCTATTCATCAGCATCGAGCTCTTTCAAATGAGCTCCTATTTATAGGTAAGGTCGGATCCTCTCCAACGGTCATATTTTCCTTAAAGTTCGGAGGGACCTGTACACGTGTCACTTAGACAACGGTTAGTTTATAACAAAATGGACGACATCGTTTTATAACAAAGTAAGTGTAACAGAATGTACGACATCGTTTTAAACTCTAACAAAAAGGTTCGGAATAGAAACTTCGGAGTGATGGTTCGGAGTGAGTAGATTCAGAGTGTATAAAACAATAATAATCAGATTCTGTTTAATAGGTGAATTCGGAATGAGAATTCGGAATAGGAATTCGGAATAGGAATTCGTCATCAGAAATCGTAATGAGAATTCGTCATCAGAATTCGCAAATGAGAATTCGGAATGAGATTTCTTCATTAGAATTCGTAATGAGAATTCTTCATTGGAATTCGTAATGGGAATTCTTCATTAGAATTCGTAATGGGAATTCTTCATTACAATTCGTAATGAGAATTCTTCATTGGAATTCGTAATGAGAATTCGGAATGGAATTTCTTCATTAGAATTCGTAATGAGAATTCTTCTTCAGAATTCGTATCCTGAATCTGGAATAGAACTTAGTCAGAGTTCATATCCAGAATTCGGAATGAACTTCCTTATAGTTCTTGTCCAGAACCGAATCCTAAAACAGAATGCTTTTATATCAAAGTTTTAATGACTCCGAGAAAACGAATCTGAATCTCACACTTAAGAAAAATATGAAAAATATGATAAGGATAATTTTCCTTATAAAAGCGATTTTCCTTAAGAAAGCATTTTTCCTTATAAAAGCAATTTTCCTTAAGAAAGCATTTTTCCTTATAAAAGCAATTTTCCTTAAGAAAGCATTTTTCCTTATAAAAGAAATTTTCCTTAAGAAAGCATTTTTCCTTATAAAATCGATTTTCCTTAAGAAAGCATTTTTCCTTATAAAAGCAATTTTCCTTAAGAAAGAATTTTCCTTAAAGATAAGGTGTTTGTGATTTTCAAAACAAGAAGGAATGGAAAAGTCATAAGGAAAACCTTATTGACTTAACAGATGATGTGTACTAAAGGCTCTCCATTTGGTTGATTCTAGATATAGCATATTGTGTAGGGTCTTATAGGGACTTTATGGTGTGAATGAGATTGAAAGAGGCTGTGGGAAGATTAGATGATGCTTTTCAATTATTACTGACATCGAACATGCCCTTTATGATTATAGATACCTTCATTGAGATGGTTTACACATTTTATATTGTATCATATATGTGTCTATATATTGAATTTATTCTATGTTTCCATATTTAATATATTATTCTATATGTCTAGTGTGCCTCTATATTTATTCTGTATGCATTCAAGGTTTCTTATGTTTGGGTAGAATGTATATTGAGAAAGAGACCCTTATACTAAGAGAATATGTGACCATGAGAATCTATACTCGTTATGAATAAACATATGCATGTAGGGTGTTATATTAGCATTCGGAGTGTAAGTCTCCATAATCTGATGAAGTTGGTGTTTACCTAATGAATGACCATGGTAGGTCATTGAGTGATAATAAGTTTTTCATAGCCTAAACGGTCTTCCTTAAATCATAATGGCACTATCATGAATTTATACCTATGTTTATGAGGAGTTAACCCTTGTATTTTTTAAGTGGTAAACCATAAGAAATGTGAGAGGTAATAAAATATTATATTTGGCTTATAGTATATTTTACATTCCCCTAGATAAGTTAGGGTGGTATTATACTATCACAGTTGAATGTTAACGAACATCCTTTGATGAAACGAGATAATATATCAATGTATTACCTGAGTGTTACCTTTAAAAAAGTATTTGGAAAACAAGTATGTCTCATTTGGGAGTTGAATTTACTTGTTTGGGGCCAAAGGCCAAGATGATCCTTCCGGATTTCGTATCATCATGTGTTGATGTTGTGTGTTATTAATAGAAATTTTGAACTATGGATGATTATAAATACTTGATATTTTCTATAATGTGGAATGTGTGATTATAAAACATGATTTGTTAGAAGGGTTCCAGACCGAGACATGTGAGCAGGAGAGTAGTGTGTTATGTTACAACTATGTTGTGTGAAATTTTTCTAATGACCAATGTGGTATGCCTCTGTAGTATGTGAAACATTCTGTTGGACCTTAATGGATGTTTCATGAATTATATTTCTTGATATCCCCTTAAACCTTTGTAGAACCTATGTTTCATATCCACTTAGACCTTAGTGAATGTTCCATGAACTGATGTGTTTGAAATTCCCTCAAACACTAGGGGTGATTCCAGAATCTGATCTGTGTGACATGCCCTTAGAAAATGCTAGAAGTGAAATTTATTTTATTCATGTGTCTCATGTGAGACATATATTTTCATTGGTTTATTTTTTTCCCACGTCGGTTTGTGATCTCATGCGTGTGTATCCCATTATAACCATTATATTATGCTCGATTCCAGGGTTTTGACTATATAGCTTGTTATTATATTAAATATTGATCACATGTACATTTATGTTGCTACTGATTCTAATGATAACATGATATTTTATTCATAAACATTATTTACTATAGAATCTATGATTTTAAATCCTTTGGAGGTATTATTCCTGGTATTTGGAATAGGTGGCCCATTTGGATATTGATATCCCAAATAGGTGGAGTGCATGCAACATGACATAATGAAAATGATGTACTTAAGCATAGGGTAGTGTAATGGTGACCTTGAGGTCATTCCTTAGCTAGTGGAAGCAGGATTATGCTTGTCCTGGGGTCTAACCCAATGTATATATATGATATGATGGCCTTGACGGCCGACCTGTAAGCATTAACAGGGTTTCATGGTCCTGAGGATAGACCTATGATGGAGGAAAAATGAAAAAACCGTTTTAGATCGATCTTACTCAGTTCCTTGAGACTTTCATTTGACTTTTTCACTAACCATGTGGATATATCCAGGTCACTATAGATATTCTTGTCAATTTTCATTCAAGTATGGAGCTGAAGAACATACATTTGGTGTTCATGGAATCATGGATAGTGAATGATTACCCAAAATATTTTTTATTTTTTTGATTTCAATTTCTTGCATACAAAGATATATAATTATGTGGAATAGAGGTTCTTGTTGATACCCTATAGAGTATATAATATCGCACACTTCATTATAACATCAATTCTTGTGTAGAACATAGATCTTCCTTTTAGGATGATCATGTGGATGTGCAATGATTTTATTTATGGTAGGTTGGTGTTTATGTGGATATTGGGGATTATTTGGACTAAGAGTATTCATTGATACCCTTGTATATTTCACCTTCATTTATATCATATATATATATACATATAAACAACCCTTTGGATGATTCGGGTTATGTCTTTATTGATTTCATCATTTTTTAGTGATTTTTATTTATTGGTATTCATTATATCATCTTGTTTATTTGTATGTTATATAATTTGGATATTTATGTTGTGATTTTATTTTTTTTATGAGAGAATATTCTACCCATGACTTATGTAAAACACTTAATATTAGTCAACTACTGATATTTTATGGGGACGCACACTTGAGTTCATGTGAAAATCTTACCCAAAACTTGTTATTTGTGTCTGGGAGTTACAATTTAATGAATAATTTTTATTATAACTTTGGAACAATTATTTTGAATATTCTTAATGTGGTATTAATTGAAATTTTTTATAATGTTTTTTGATATCCTATGGGATTTGAAATTTATATCTTTAAAGGTTCTATGGTTTTTATAATAAGTAAATTTTTTTGGTTAAATATATTTTTATTCTTTGAAGTTGGAATATTCTTGTTGAATAGGGTTAAGTATTAAAAATATTACATATTTAATTTTTGAGACATTTTTTTATAATATGTATCATCAAGTATTTTTTCCATCTACTTTAATTTTGAATGTGAATTTAAATAAGATTCATTGGGAACCACAAGAGATATATAATATTTAATAAAAATAGAGTTGAAGACACATATTTTTTTGTGGGGAGATAATTTTGAAATTTAATATCTTCCAGAGGATACATAACTGTGAATATAAAAAGTTGATATTAAATGAATAATATTTGAAAATGGGGACATGATATTTTCATTCCTCATGTGAGATTAAATTGGATAAGATTAATTCTTCATTCCTTGGGATACATAAATTTTCTAAGCCTCAAGAGAATCCATGAGGTAGAATCAATCTAGATAACTTCTATATAACAGAAATTTTCACCCACATGAGATTAACTTGTTTCACTATATGAGATTAAATCCCCTACAAATCATCTCACATAATATTATAACTCTATCAATCTCGATAAATTAATATTTCTAAATAGGAATATATGATGATCGATACTAATAGTGGGTTTGTAAAATATGGAAGAACTACTGATGGAAGGAAGAGTTTGAAAAGTATATATGTGGGGATCCTATTGGACATAGTCAAAAGAATATGAGGATTATAAGTGGGATAAAATGGAATACTAATAACATAGATTATTCTGAGTGAACATATACAGTGAAGGGGATTTGAATGAACATTAGGAAAATGAGGTCAAGGGTAGTTGTCAGGGAAGGGGTTAGATTGTAGCATGGACCAGTGAACAAATGTAGGCAGTTCAACCAAGGATTTGATAAACCATTCTAGAGTAATGAATGAATTTTGAAACTAAATGATCACACTATTGTGGTTCATACTACAGGGGTATAAACAATGATACATTTTTTCAATATTAAATAGTTTTCCAAATTTGTTTTTCATGTTATGATATGTTTATTTTTTTTAATTTATAATATTTGATTTGTGGATTTATCCTATCATTGGATTTCATAGTGATGTATATTTTAATATATTAATGGGATTCCTATAAAAAGAGTGAAATGTTATGAGAACATTGTGAATAATAAAAAAATCTGTTATTGTCAACACCTTGATAAGAGACATGTCAACCATCATCTCGATGTAGAAAATAGTGGGAATTGTAAAATTGGGGGTTTCATGATTTATTTGAGGCGTTACCAGAATGATTAATGTTTAGTTCAACCATTAAAGAGTGATGTTTTTTCATAAGACAATTGCCATATAACATGAAGACATATTTCATGGGGTGATTTCTCAGAAGTTATCTATGCTCACACTATAATTCATATTTTATGAATTTACATGCCTTTTGTGGAGTGTATTTATAATGAAAATTTTTAGTGTTTCTATATAGTATTTTAATCCAATAATCAAATGGTTTTTCAATGTTATAAATATGAAACATAATAAATTTCTTAATTTTTTTTATTCCAATTTCATTATTTATTCTCATGAAAATTATATCATAAATTATATTTTATCCAAGTAATAATATATTTCCTCAAAAAAACTAATTTTGTAGGAGGTTATACATTTTTCTTTCTGATTGGATATAGTTGATTGACAACCAAGGATTTTTACCTACATTCAAATGTTCAATTGGAAAAATTATTTCACTCTAATATAGTAACATATAAAAATAATAATTACAAGACAACAAATGAATTGAAGAAAAAAATCATAGAATATAGAGGACATGAATGATAGTGACTATAATGATATTAGATACATAGGGATGAGCACAATCTAGATATATTTGTCAGATAATATTCTCTGTGAGGTGATGAATCTGATAGATCTAGAAGAGATCTAGTTGATCCATAAAAGAACGTATAAATCAAAATCCCTAAAAAAAATTATATATTAAAAAATAGTTGTATCATTTATGAATGATAGAGAATAGTGATTTTGGTAACTATCTATACATGTTCAACCAACATACTATATATCAATTCGATTGTAGAAAATATTTATGATAAGGGTAACATGGTACCTATTGAAATGGAAGAAAAAGATAAATATTTTCCTATGTTTGGTTTTTTCCATATTTATATGATAATATCATAACCAAATTACAATTCCATAAATACAAATTATGTTTGGATTATGTGTTTTAATTATTGTTGTTAAATGATCCTAGTTAGAAGAAAATTACAGTGAATCATTAGGGAATAATGGTATATTTTTTGGGAATGTAGATGTTGTAATCAAAGAGATTATTCAATGAAAAAAATATCAAGGGACTCTTTTATGACAAGGAGTTTCATGTGGAGAGAAATTACTACACATTGAAAAGTTATTTGGGATAAAACAAGATGCAAGAAACTAATTATAATGATACTGATGGAAATATTTTAAATGAAGAAGGAAATTTACATTTATTTAGCATTTATTCTTGATGGTCAGATCTGTACAGTTAATGGAAGTCTGATTTAGAAGAATCGTGTCAAATTTCACCAAAGAGAGAAATGTTATCTTCTTATAAAGAAGGTGAGATTGGAATATTTTAGACTGCTAATATAGATTGTGTTCTTATCATTAGTGTTGGTGATATTTTTATCAATTGTAATTTAGGTTGTACGTGGATCTTGAGGGATGGTTGACATGTTTCAGGTATATGATTTAATTTTTTATCAACATGTAGTCTTGATAATGATGGGTTCAGTAATTAATTTGGAATTGGAAGATGTAAATTATCCAAATGAGTGATGGTATATGGATGGGGAAGCATTCATGAAACACATTACAATGCTAATAAAAAGGTATTTAGTGAAGTGTTGAATATAGTTACAAAGAATAATTCATCCAATTTGGGGGACATGTAATCACCACACCAGACTTGGAGTCCATAAAAAGGATAATGAATTTTTTGAATCCATATAAGGAAATTTTATTTGTTTCTCGAATTAAATCAAATTACTTTTCATTACAAAGTTCCAATAGTGAATAAAGAATTTAAATCCATGTTTTAGGTGATGTATTGAGAGATAAAGACTACTCAGAGGATGTTAAGAAAGGGGATAATTAGCATATATAGGTGCTCCAGGTTATGTTTTGATCAATGTTATAGGCCATATGGTGATTTGGTAATATACATGTTTATAAAGGGTGTGAAAAATGTATAATAAAGACTTCAAAATATGAATTTCTTTTGAAGTCTTGTCTGTTAGGATTCTGCCAGATCTGTAAGATGGTGTCATCATATTGTCTAAAATGATGATGTTTGGTGATATACCAACTTGTTTTTTTCTAACGAGTTTTGTTGTAACTCATCTCTTAACTCATATCTTAATTTAATGGGTTCAAGTGGGATACTTATTTCATTCATCCCAAGTGGTTTTAAAAAGATGATTAGTTTTTTTAATTTTCAATACATGGCCCATTTCTTTGCTCATGTCAAGGTTTTTTTAAATTTCTAAAAGGGGGGTCATGGATTTATCATCACATTGGGTTTTAGGGTTATGTAAATATATATATATATAGGGTTCCTATAAAAGGAGTGAAAATAATTTTAAATAACCTAATAGATATAACAAAAATAGTGTGGGTGTCGACACCATGAGAAGAGATATGGGAGTTTGTGTCTGTGTGAGGGTAACAATGAGTAGAATCAAATCATGTTCGTAAATGTCTTATTTTAGGTAATAGTGACACTATTTCCCTTGTATATAATCATAAGGGTGATACCCTTTCATTATTAAATTATCCATGAAAATGGGGATGCATATTGAGCTATGATTTTTTTGTAGGTTTTATACTCTCTCACAATCATTCATGTTTAGGTATTTTGCATGGATATTGTAAACCCACCTATTATAGTGAAATCCTTCCTAGTATAACCTATAGATTATTAGTCTTCAATATCAAATAGATTTACATCATGGAAAATATATGTATTTTTTTATTTAAATATATTTTTTTTAAACTATTTTTATTGTATATTCTATAATATTTTGATCATAATAGAGTTTTTTCTCCTAGGACTGATCAGTTTCTTGCCCAATACACATTACCCTAGGAAAACCAAGTTTACATATCACATTGTTTAGAAAATTATTTTTTCATGATTTGATTTATGTCATCAATTCTATGAATAATATCATGTTTTTCATTGATATGTGTTTGTTAAATAGTATGATAAATTCGATTATTAGGGAAATAGAGGCTCAGTTTTTTTCTCGGATGAGTGTTGAAGGAGGTGAAACAATAAGGTAATTTGAGAAGAGATATATTTTTTTATTTTTCTATTTTTATATATGATTGATGATGGTTTATTAAAATTAAAAGCGGAATATAAAATAATTTTGGTGTTAAAGTGTATATAAGGAGTTCATTTAATTTTCTACTTGAGTTGGTGGATTTCATAGAGGGAGAGAATGATTATTTCTTATATTACGATGGTGACATCAATTAGAAGGTGATATATATGAGCCTATGACATTCTGTATGATTAATAATATTATTAATCAAGGTCAAGGAACTGGTTAAAGGCACTTTGAGATAGATCGGGGTACTTATGGAGGTTTCTAGAGCATTGATTGTGTTAAAGTTGTATGTAGGAATAAAAATAGTGTACAGTCAAAATTTTATTGACAAAATATCATTTTCGGGTAGACTAGCACAAGTATAATGTGGTTTAACAAAAATTTTCAGTTTGGATGAAGAAATATTTATGTCAGGGTAATTTTATATTTCTTCCAAAGATTATGAGATCATAACTAAATATATAAATTAAAATATAAGTATTTAAAATTTTAAATTTAGAAAATCAATGTTGTCCAATTGGGAACTAGAAAAAGATTAAAATCATAAAGAAGTTATGTTGCAACAAAACATATTTTGGTGATTGAAGTTAGTGATAAGTGGACTATAAAAGGGGGTAAACACATGATGTGGGAGAATTTTTAGAAACTAATTGTCTAATATTCTATGAGATAGAATATTCATTTAAGATACATTAGAAACAATTTTTGGGAGAAATAATTTTAAAGATGATGGTGGGAGAGAGATTCTCAATTGTCATTGAAGAATAATATAATCTTATATATTCTTCTTCATCGTTATTTTTAATATTCCTTGTTTGTGTGAAATTATTTTTACTGTGAAAATGTTATGAGGTTGATTTATTTAGGGAGTTGTGACTATTTTTGTTTGTTTATCCATTTTATGTTCTTGATATAAATCATCATAACTAAAATTAGTTATTCTTGGAAATAATTTTATAAATTAATTTGTTGAAATTGATTGAATAATCAACTGATAAAAAATTAATATCATTATTATTTTATTTCAAAACATCTCATCTTCTCCAAAATATTGAAAAAATTAAGTTAGAGAAAATAGAAGAACAAAAAAATGAATGGTTTATTTTTTATTATATAAGTAAATCATAAATCACTCACATATTTATTAATATATGAAATAATTATGGATAAAGAATGATTTCCCATTATGTGTTAATCATAATTATCAATAATTTTTATACAAAAATATTCTGATCAACCTTTCAAGTTTCATGGAAATAATTCCCATGAACAACATTATTTTCCTGGAGAAACTATAGTCAAACTTCACCTAAATTATGTTTTTTGTGTATTTAAAAATTTATATAAATTGAAAATAAATATTTCTATATATTACTAATTAGTTTTTAATATGTGATTTATTTATTTTGGGTTATCGTATTTTTGACGTGAATATTTTATGACTTGATTCACTCTTTTAATTATTTTTCTTATCATTTCGGAATATCATATAAATTTAGAGTCCTTATCTATTTAATCATGTTGTGATAATGAGTATACCCATTCCATTATATGTTAATTGAAATTAAAACATACACTAGATGATGATTCATATGATCTCCCACATCCCGTGCAGTGAAATGTTACACAATGCTACTAGATATAGGTTTTTATGATAATATCTTCTATATGTATTCTACCCTATAACTAAGATGAGATCCAAACTAATCACAACAAAAATATCAAAAACACCCTTCAAAAAACAATAAACATTAGCAAAAAAATTATTTCATTCATAAAAACATCATATATCCATCATTGTTCACTAAAAATAATTATTTATAGGAGATACAAGAGAATAAAACACTCATCACTCAATTCTCCATCACTTTAAATAGTATAATAAAATAAATTTAGAAAACTGTTATATTCATCATCATAATCACATAACAATAACACACCATCTGATTTGGGGTACCACCACTCTTTCTAGAGACCATCATTTGGTGAATAGATTTCAATAACATTTGAGATTCAAGGCCAACCTCTTGTTAACTATGAAAATTTTTGATACACAATTGAACCATCCTATGAACCCTCAAAAAAATATCACCATGATCACGACCCATGAAATACTTTTCTACCCTCAGTGAACACCAGCAAGTAGAAACTTCATCTAATGGAATTGTCTAAATGATATATGGTTGATGATATCAATCTAATGACTTCTTTCTTAAAACTTCTTTCTGGTGAAACTAAAGATATTCCAAAACCCCAATAGACCGAACCAACTCTACTAATATAATTTTTCAGATTGTAAAAACATTATTTCTATTAGTAGACTAATTTTATAAAAATAAAGAAATATAATAGATTTTTAGGTCATTTAAAGGTAGTAACAGTAGTCAACATTAACATTCAGGTAAGGTCGTAAAAAGGTGTTGATATTTCTATGGTTTATTCACAATTTTCTAATTCCCTAGTAGATAGACTATTCTAGATACATTTGTCTAGATGGGGAGTATCCACAAGTATTCTGGCTATAGCGATTGAGGTTACACTAGATATAGGGGATCATGTGTTTGAATGTAATACAATGATGGTGCAACCATAAATCTCAATAGTGATGCAACATGTTCAACTTAACAAGGACCTTTATTAATATAATGGTGGATCTAGTTATTGATTATATAAATCAATGGATTTCATATTTTGAATATGAATAATTACATAATCTTAACCTACATAGATTGTAAACCTTGAATTTCAAGATAAGTTATGATTTATCAGCAATCTCCCATGATTGTAGGATTAAATTTTGAACAAAAAAATATATGTGTGTCCTCATTATATTTTCAACTAGTTGAATGTTTCAAGAGATTGTATTTTTTTTTCTATTCCCTACAAAAAAAATAACATGGAAAATTAGATTACCATAATATTCTTAGAGATGAATATTAAATATATTTTCATTACATATTTAATTTATTTCTGTATGAAATATGTGTGATAATTTCTTAAGAATACATGTCACATAGTAGGGTGATAGAAGATGCTCTATATTTTAATAACCATGAAGTGATGTGATAAAATTATTAAACACATGATCAATAGTTGGATGATATAATTTTATGGGATGAAAATGATACAAGATGTCAAGGGTTCTGGGATCATAAGATATATATAAATTTTCTCATGAATTATTTACTTTTTAATCTTTGTGAGAATGAGGAGTGAAAAAATTAACCTTTAATAATAATTCCACATATTTTTTCTGTATATTCATATCATTGAATGTGTGTAAAGTCCCATAGATATTATATTATTATAATATTATTTAATTATTAACAGACTTCTATTTATTAATGAAAAATGTGATGACTTATACTCGTGGTGAGGTAGTATATGGTTGGTATTACATGAGTGGTATAAAATTAATTAATAAGTCAAGAAAGGATTTTAACCTTCCATGTTTTTATGGTATATATCTCGGTCCCTTTGATTGAAATAAAACTATTTGATAAATCCATGTATATTTAATAAGGTCGATATTTTCATTTTCTTGAAATTCAAATATAGAGAATTAAATAATATTGGATAATGAATCATGTTATTTAATTATATATAGAGATATTATGATTATATTATATAGTGGACATTATTTTTGGAGGTTTTATATCCTTATGACAATAACAAATTTCTCTATTGTTTCCTGGGTAAGTTTCAAAATGAAATCATTTACATTAGATGGTTCTTACTTACAGAGCCTAGGTTTAGTGAATAACTAATAGGGGATGGGTGAATTAGTTATTTATTCATTTATAAAACTTTATTATTAATTGAAAATGTGTAGTCAAGTACAACTTCAATATAATTTTGTTATCTTTTCTCAATCATAAACATTGTGTAGAATGAAAAAGGCACAAGACACATAGATTTATAAGTTTCAACCTGTAAGTCCTACTACTTGTTCGAATTCCATTTTCCTAGGTCAGGTTCCTCTAATGTGAATCACATCACTAAAATGTAAAAGATAAATCCAAAAACCATGATGACAAATGTCCAAAAATACCCATTATAAAATCTATCGACATTTCTATTCTTTAAGTGTTAAAACCTTTTTCCTTTTTATGGTTTCTTTATAAGGAAATCCCACTAGTGTAATCTTTCACTAGAAAAGCATCATGACACCATATGATGAAATCTTTATACTACTAAATACAAGATATTAAGGCCTCCCTTGGAACTCCCCCTTGAACATTATTCAAATTTTCCTAAAATGGTATGGAATTTATGTTTTTACTTTTCAAGTCTACAGGTCCTCTCCTATTGTGGTTCACTTAATCTTGCTCACTTAAATTTTAGAGGATATGATGATATCAAAGGTATAAGGATGTGATTTCTATATATCACATAATTCATAGATTCAACACTAGATCAACAATGTTTGAATCTTAAACCTTTTCATTACTCAATAACTCACAGATGTAATAACCATATCTTGTTCAATTCATAATAGTTCACTCTCAACAATTATATCTAGTCACACTCATTTTCTTCTCAACTTTTCTTCCCAGACATTATTCATATATATTTAATTTCATGAAATTGATCAATATATTAAAATATTATATATGTTATTTTTGTTATCACTATACTTAATTTTAATTTATACAACAATATACGTATATATTTCTCTCCTCGTGCATGCGTTTACTTATAAAACTCAACACTGCTTCAAGAATCTTAAAGATGATTATTTTTTCTTCATAAGAAAGGCTTGAAACACCTCATTTATTATTCACATCTATTAGAGTACATGAATTATTCATCTTATTCAAATAAAACTATTGGATCATATACTAAAATAGACTTCCCAAAAAATATCAGTGTGGAATCCTCTTCTTCACTTCATCATCATGAAATCCATCTCTTCATAGAATTTAACCTTTTTTTGAACAATATTGCGGGATTATATACATTATGTATAAAATAAGGATACATGATACTCTCTATTTTGTGATATAATAGAGCTATCAAGAAACCCAACAACATGAACATGGTCTCACCCTTAGTATTTATAGAAAATATTCACTAAATTATCATTCATGATAAGTAGTGATTCAAATGTCATTCAATTTATTTGAAACTATTTACATCCTCCCCCTTCATAAGTAATACCTTTCAAAATTGAAAATCATAGAATCAATCCTTCATGTACTGATCCAAAAAATTTTCCTTTTTACAAAAAAAATAATATTGAAGAAAGTGAAACTTCCTTCATGTATCAAAATTATTGAACACAGACATGAATCTAAATTCTAGAATTCATTTGTTTCATTAGCATAAAAATTCATGTCGATTTCTCATGACAAAATGAATTAATGATCTTAGTGAATAATTCTTATTCCTCTCACAATCCTCCATGTCGAATCATAAAACCCATTATGATCTTAACATGATCATTGTAGTCCTGATGAGGTTCTTCAACATATTAATGAATCCACATGCAGGATCCCTCTCTCATGGATACAGATGGAATCCCATTTTTGGAACTCGTTAATTCATATCATCCCTTTGGAATTCATTAATATTTGTTTCTTTCATGTATTAAAATGTGAACAATTATGGTCTCAATGTGTCCCACATCAAATTACAATTGGGAAGATCATTTCATAATAAGTCCAAAAATGTTATCCACTAGGAAATAGAACTAATTCGATGTAAGTAAACACATATAGCCACCTTTTCACCCCTCATGTCATATTATGAGAACAAATCATCTTACTCATTTGTCAACCCACACACTCTCTAAAACACATGTTCTCCGTGTGTGTTACCCACTTCACCCATGATTTTATTGTGTCATTTCATAGTTCATGTTTTTCAAATTACCATCATGATGCCACTAAAAGTGTGGAATGATCCAATTAGAATTTCTGGGATTTTTATAATCATGTTTTTTAGGATTATTTATGTGGTAATATTTCCTATGATAGCTTGAAGAATATGACCAATTTAGGTTAAGTTGTCAAATAATGGTTCTATAAAGATAAGTGAGGGGAACCTACAAATCTTTTTCAAGATAAATTTGATATGAAGCTAAATATAGGATTTAGGATCTGGTAAATTCAAAACTATATTGAATAAATCCCATTCGCAACTAGACTATCCAAATAATTGGGTTTTTTAATTTAAATCATGAGTTCAAATGAATATATCATTAAGGTAGGGAAATTACACATATTTTATATGGAGTACCATAATATTAAAATGTAATTTATAAAATAAAATAAAAATAAGAAAAATTTTGGATTTGGAAAATTAGAGGTGGCCAATTGGGAACATAAAAATTAAATATTGAATGCATGGAGGGGTTTTGATTCAATAAAAAATTTGTAATTCATTGTCTATTAAAGGGGGTAAATACTTGTAGTAAGATATTTTTTAGACACTATGATTTGAATATAATGGAAGATAGATAATATTCTTTAAAAATATATGAGAAAAAATTTCATGGGAAAATAAAGATGAAGATAAAGTAGTGAGAAAAATGATCACATGAAATAGAATAATATAGAACTCTTCATTGTTATAATTATTTTATATTTATTATATTTTTTTATTATGGGTAATTCCCATAACATTCAACATATTTTTTGTTAGGTTATTAAAGAGATTATAATAATTGAAGTTTATTTATCCATTTAATGTTCTCGGTTTCTCCTTTTATAACTCCAATCAATTATTCTTGTAAAATTTTTTATAAATATAGTTTTTTAAATTTATTGGTAAATAAATGGTTAAAAAAAGAACATAATGTGTATTAGTATTGAAATCATCTCATCATATCAAAATATTGAAATATTAGGTCAAGGAAACAAAACGAACAAACTACCATTAATGTAGAATAGTTTATTTTATGAATGAATCATAGATAACTCACAAATTAACTATCATATGAAATTTTTATTGACAAATAAAGAGTTTACAAGACGTTTGTTTTAGAATTATTTATAAATATTATGAAGAGATATTGTGATCAATATTGAATGTTATTATTGAATCCTTTCTAAAGATAATAATTCATTTCAAGGAGCTAAAACAATCAGACATCCCATAAATTATCTTTGGGGTTTATTTCTTACCCATCACACACATTAATAACTATATTTTTCCTTTGAAATTATCTATTATATGGTAATTCATTTTCCACCATTCACGATAGTTCTATCATGCTAATTTTTTCAACTGGTTTCATGATTTTATTTACTTTCCTTAGATATTTGGAATGACATGTAGATATAATTTACTTGTATGTAATATTGACCCTAATGTACAGCTATATATATTTTTGGAATTTTAATCATATAATTATGTTTCTAGATTTTTTTCTAATAGGAAAAACCCTTATTGACTCTGGAGTAATTTTAGGGAAATTACAATAGTCAACTTTTTCATAAATGTGAGTTTTTCAAGAAAAGGTGATCATCCGATGGTCGGAGGAAGTTTTCATGTATTATCTAATAGATGGGATGTTCTAGAATCAATTTCATTGATCAGGATCTATCAAAAATATACTTACCACAATAGTTGAGGGTGTTCTAGGTATATGGGATCATAGGCTTGACCCTAATCCAATGGATGGTCAATCATGATTTTCAAATGTTGGTGTAACCAACTCAAACTGCTATGGAACTCTATATATATTGACCTTGAACCACTTTTGGATGTGTCTCTTTACTTTTTTATTTTTTTGAATATTTTTAACTACTAACTCTTAATCCACATTGATCACAATCCTTGAATTTCTATTGAAATTTATAATTTCTAGTGTTTGCTCCATGATTTTGGTTGAAATTATGAACCAATTAATCAATGTGTGTCAGCATTATTTTTTAGAATAGCTAAAAAGTTTGTGATTTTATCAAGAGAGTTGTTTTTTGGATTTTGTTCCATATAACCAACTATTTTGAAAATTATATTACTATAGTATTCATAGTGATGAATATTATTTAATATCTTATCACATGATGATTTCTCTTCTGTGTGATATCCATGTGATAATGTCTTAAGGGTAATTTTTTCCAAAAATTCTATGAAAGTTCATGGTTATGAATAAAAATTTAAAATTCTATCATATAATTATTATATAAGTGTTTTTTGGTCAGATGATATCATTTTATGAGATAAAAATGATGTAGGAAACCAGGGGTTTAAGGATCAAAACACATTTAGAATTATTCTCAAAATTTTAATCCTTTGTAATCTCTTGGGGAAGGAGGTTAAGAGATCCTGACCCACCAATAATAGTTCCACATGTTTTATATGTTATTTTGAATTTATTTATATAGATGTTTATGATGATCTATGGATATGATTTTATTATTATGTTGTATAATGAAACACATACTTTGATGTATTGTCGAATTACCTGAAAAAAATATGCTTGTAATGAGGGAGAATATATTGGGTACATCAAGAGGGATATGAAATTAATTAATATGTTAATAAAGAATTTCTCTCTTCTATATAATAGATTTATATATATATATCTATCTAATTGACTGAAATTATAATTTATGATAAATCAATGTCCATTGTATGATATTGATGTTTTTTTTCTGGAAATTAGAAATTTAATTTGAGAATACCGGTTGACAAATAATGTGATGTAACCTTCTCAAATGAAATATAGAGATGAAGAAATTATATTACATAGTGGCCATTTTTTGAGATTTTATTTTCTTTAAGTATTAACTTTTTTTGGGTATCAGTGTCTTTTCATGTTGCAATATTTTATCCTTGGACCTTAGGTTTTTATTCATTATAGAGACTAGGTCTGGTGATATCACTGATAGGTTGAAAGAGTGAATTGGTTATCCATTTCATATTATAAATATATCATACTATTTCAACCAAAATATCTTATAAAATATTTTATCCACTATTTTTATTTTTTCTCATCCAACATGAATGTGCATCATGTTACAGGTATAAGACACAAGTATTTAGATGTATCAACCATGAATGTCTCGTCAATTATAGAATCAGATTATCCAAGGACTATTTTATCTACTATAAATCACATTTGTACAATGTTCAAGATATATCCCATGAATCATAAGTGTAATTATCATAAAATATACCTTAGATAATATCAAAAAATTAATGTTCTTCTTATGTCCACATTAGACACATATCGATTAGTTCCTTATACTAGAATCCCGCCCTATGAACCTAGGTACCAAAAATCATCAGGCCACCTCTTGATTATATATTTATAATACCTCTTAATTTTTATTCAACGGTCATATTGAACTCCTTAAATAGGTCTTAGACTTATTATTTAATGGTAGAGAGTTGGCATTGTTCTTATTTGTATCTTCATTTCCTCTACATGATGATCTCTTTACCATGATCACATAATCTTTTACTGACAATGTAATATCCCATGTACCCAGATTTGTTTTCTTCTTCTACACTTTTTCTCAGCTTTAACACTATAATATTTTTTTGGAATATTCCTTCTACTTCAATGAATATGAACTCATGGATGGAGTCAGACTCACTTCCTCAATAATTTTTTTTTCTGTTAGTAGTTTTTTCAAATAACTCTTCGTTTATTCTCAAATTTCTTTCCCACACATCTTGCATGAATGGTTTATTTCATGTTAAACCTGAAAAACACACACTATTAGGCTTGTTATTATTATTATTATTCACTAAAACTACTTTTACATCACAAAAAAAATACATGTTCATGTATCTATCCTTATTCATTCATATATTTAAAAAACATACCGATGTTTCATAGTGATTAATGATCTCAATTTACAATTTGTAAAAATATTGTGTTGACCCTCACTTATTATTCATGTGTATCAGAGTATATGACCTTTTATTCTTTTTTACAAAGAAACATTAGCTTACTAACTAACTTCTGCATCACAAAAATAAGTGTGAATGATCGTAATATTCTATTATTTTTTATTAAATGAATTAAATTTGTGGACTCTCTCCTTTATATAAATTGGAACGTGGGATTCTATTCCTCATGTAGAAAGGAAAACTCACAAGTCACCTCATTGTTTCATTATATTAAATAGATATCAATAAAACAAAGCATAATGTGCTTGTTATTTCCCTTGGTATGTATAAAATCAATTCAATTACTTTGATTCAATGAAAAATAGACAATTACCCTTCCTTGAGTATCTCCAAAACACATGATGTACTCATCATTCCTAGGCTATAGAAAAAAACACTAAAAAGATTAGAATCAAGACTTTGAATACAGAGACTCATTTCATAACATTTAGTTATATAATTTTATTCAAGAATGTGAAAGAGGGTGTATGTATCAAATTTATAAAACTCAAACATGCATCTAAATACATGAAATTTTACAATAACATTAGAAAAAACATCATTGTGATTTTTCAAGATAGGATAAATCAACGAACTCATTTCAACATTCATAAGTATATCATGATCCTTCAGGTTGAATCCTATCACCTATTTTTTTCAGTCACAATCACAATAGAAATGAAAAGGTATGTTGATGCATATAGGAATCCACATTCGGGAAAACTCACTCATGGATGAGGAAAACAACACAGGAATATAGCATATTATAAGGACCCAAACTTATGCATTGGTTAATCTTTATTTTTAGGTAAATAATTCCCTCACATACATTATCTTGATATTTAGTTTTTAGTGTTTTTGATTATTAGTTCATCACCCTTACATAAATAAATAGTACATCATAAGGGGTCACATCTACTCATTATCCATTTTTTCCATAATAAATAACATTTAATATAAAAAATGTTTTAATTTCACGAAATATCATAAAAATTTTCATCATGATAACATTTTTGTCCTTAACCATCATTAAAAATCGATGAAAAACATTTGAAAATAATGTTTGAGCACAAAAAACATAGTAATGGACATATAATAAGAACAAAATAAACTTTTTTGAAGATCAATGTTTGTAAAAATTTTAGTTATGAAAATAAATATTCCGATAAAATAATCACATTTTAACCAAGAAATCAACATTTCATCAAAAATAATTTTCATGAAACATTTCAAAATAGATATAATAATCAAAATAAAACACAAAAATATTTCTTTTTAGTAATGAAAAATTCATGAAAATATTTTTTAAAAAGTTTTACATTTCAACCTAAATATGTAGCATAAACATCCCTTTAAACATATTATAAGTACCAGACCTTAAAACATTACATAATCATGAATTAAATGAATAATTCCCATAGAGGATCTTTTTAGGTTTAGTGTTTTAGAGAATTAGAATATAACTATTACATCTCAAAAGATTATAAAGTAGACACTTATACTATGTTTCCATAAAATAAAAACTCTTAAAAATAAACATGTATAGTTCCATGTTTTAGATAGCATGTCTTTCCATGATCCCATCCTTGACCCTATTCATCATTAAGTCTTATAGAAAACATTTCAAAAACTTGGGATGAGCATAAAAAGATCAGTAAGGGATATAAAAATACGGAATGAAAACATTAGTCCATGTATACATAAGAATAAATGAAATCATAATTTACTTATAAAAAATAAGCACTTCAACATACCTCGAGAAATCATAACATTTATGAATAACTCATAAAAATGATAAAACATAAAGGTAACATGAATGATCCATAACATTCTTATGTAGGGAGAAAACCTTATGGTTACGTTTGGAATACCTATCACAGTATATTCCCTAAATCTTTTCAGAGAAACCTTAGAGTTTAACTCATTCGCATTGCCCAATGCATTGTAGAGCTATATCAGGCTCACCCACCCTTGGTTTATCACGGAACCACCTGTCTTTATAAACAATTCCCAAGAACCATAACATTATTGTATCACATAAAACATGCATAAATGAAACATAACATTTCCACATTTCGATCACAAGATATCAATACAGCACATTAATATAATAAAAACATTATCAAAATCATTTTCAATACCAAAATAAAAGAAAATTAAAACATGGTATTTAGTTTTTTATTTAAAAAGAAGTTATGTCTTGTAGAGGAAGTCAAAACTCAAATAATGGTCACGGCGGTGGAGAAGTCATTGTCACCACATACATATGAAAAAACAATCTTTTTGTTGTTTAGTAAAATTATTCATATAAAAACATTCAATTTGAATAAAATTAAAAGTCAAAACGGTTTTTTACATTGTATAAAAGAAATTTGTGTATCAAACAAAATATTCATCAATGAGTGGAGATTGAGACGAAGTCCCTTACAAAGTTGGTATCCTTAGATTAAGGATAAATCAATTACATGATTATGTGTGGAAAATATAAATACACCTAACATAAGAGGATATTAAGTGTAAAAAAATCAGAGGTCATCCACACATATTTATAGTACGACATAATAAATAATTAAAGGTGTGACCCAAAGAATTGAAATTGGGTTAAGAAGTTCCCTTACAGAAATTCGATAGCCTAATAGCGTCACATTAAAATTCATAAAATGAGTTGATGAGAGAGAAAAGGGTATCTCATCACTTGGAAATAATATTTATATCAATAAGGATATATAATAACATATCCCATCATAAGAAGATGTAAATTAAAAGTCATAACAATAAAAGGTCTTTTAATGAAAAGGAGGGTGAAAGAATCCCTTAACGATTTTGGTAACATTCGAAATGTTCACCCCATGAAAGAAGGTCCAAAAAATGCTGATGTAAATACCAATAAATGAGTGTATATTAAAAAAATAGTATAATCATGGTCATTACATACACAACTCAATGGAGATAGTGACAAATATAGCATGAATCTCACGGGAATAAAAAGTGAGATAAAAACCCCATTCCTCATTGTAATCAATCGAGTTGTATGAACAAAAGATAATAAACACAATATGAATAACAAAATAACCTGAATATAAATAGAATAATGATAATATATATGAAATGGAATAAAACAATACACCACAAGCAATAAATAAGTGGTGAACAATGGAAATATCATGGAATTAAAAGTGAGATAAGATATCCCCTTACGAAAATTCAGCAGCCTAACGGCGCCACTTAAATCTTCCAAAAATGGATTGAAGATATCAATTAGGTTCTCTAATCAAATTAAAATAAAAATTAAAATAATAAGAATTTATAATAACATCGCCCAAAATAAGAAATAGAATCTTAAAAGAAGTGACATAAAAGACAGTACTTAAAAAGAAAGAGAGAGGTTGGATCCCTTAACTCATGTCCGACTTGTCTTGTTCATTTCGTTATATTCCTGAATAATAAAATTTGTTCAATTAATTATTTCTTAAGGACCTATTTTAAAGTTTATTGTTCAATTAATATCACAAATTATAATGTTATAATAATTAGTTAATTATATGAGTTCATATCAGACGTTTTTGTCGATGTCTGGTACAGGAGTTAAAAATGAACTTGTCTGAAAATAATTGTCCTTGTAGTTATAAGTACATCATCTCCAAAATAGTATTAATGATTTAAATATCATATATATCCAGTATATATTAATTTTATACTATTACATTACATTTTTAGATAAAAAAATAAAATGCACCGTTCATGGAGACGGTAGGCCATACATACTCATGAACGCTACTTTCATTTCTTTGTCACATTAATGTAATTAAAACTAAGTGAGATGTATATATATTATAATTATAGTATAATATATATGTTATATAGGTCACATAATTTCCTTAATCTCTTTCTTTATACATTTCATTTATTACACGAACGAGTCACGTCACATGAGGGGGCGGTAGTCTACACTTCCTCAAATGAAATTATCACATTTTCAAAACATGCAAAGCATAAAGGTATTTTTTAAATATAAAATACAGAAGCATAGAGAATAAATAAATATAATATATATCATAAGTAAATATAGTGTCATCATAATGGCCCCCATGAGAGGTGGTAGGAGAAGATAAAAAATCATCTTTTCATGAGGAAGTATTTCACCATCCATGGAAACAGTGTGTTTTGTAACCATTAGACCGAGGTGTGTGTATGTTTAACTCAAATACTTCTCATAACAACATCGTATTATATTTAATATACTGGTTTTGTTACAAAATAAAGGAATAAAAAGAGTTTATAGAGTTGGAGAAGCAAAATAAAACAAAAGAACATAAGATAAGACATTACCTTTAAATCGGGTAACTTCAATTGGTTTGAACCAAAAGTGTTTCTTGAAGAGCTTTCTGCATAAGCTAAGGCTTCTAGGATGAATAAAGGGATGTGGAGAGAAAAAATAAGCCGTTATTTGTCAGTCCAAAGGCTTGAGATGTGTAGGTAATGGGGTAGAGGTGGGGGCCTTTTATAAGAGGGAGGAGGGGCACTCTTGGAATGTTATAAAATGTTACTTTATTATTAAATGATTTGCGGATTTTAAACGTCCCACAAAGATATATTTGCATGATAAGGTGATAAGGGTTCAAAATCCACACATCCAACACGTTTTAGACAAGTTTAAGTATTATATTTTACCTTATCCTTTTATTTTATTTAAATCGTTCATTAATGAGACGATCACTGCATCATCAAGGTGTCGTAAATAAATTTATTAATTTAATGTCTAAAAATTATAAAAAAATACCATGATGTATAAAATCTTTTTAACTTATAATGAATATTAATAGTCTAAGAGATCATTTATTTAAACGAAATTTAATGTTTTTTACTTAGGACATACAAACCTTTGTTATATTTCCATTATTTTAAAAAAATGATAACTTGTCACTATCACACTAAAGTGATTGCATGGGTTTCCAATGTTGGCACAAGGCATCCCATGGTAATACGTGACTAAAAAATAGAATTAGGACACATGGATGGTTAAATTTAAATTATTATGATATTATTTTATTACCCTTAACTACCCGATTACTAATTAATCATGATAATTAAAGATAATTGTTGTCGTTACTATTCATAATATCCAAAAACAAAAGAGTCTTAATTAAATAATTTTTACCTTCTTATTAAAAATACGGAATCCATTTTATCAAATTCCAAACATAGAATTTTAATTAATTAATTTAAAAAAATTCTCGTTGTTAAAACCTAAGACGGGTTTTTAAGAAGTAAAATCTATCAAAAGATTGATTTTTTTTACATCCAATTTAAAAGTGAAATTACAACCAATGACCAATATTGTATTAAATTATAAAAACATAATTAAATTAAACCTTAAAATCAATTAAAATGACAATCTATCTATATAAATAAATTGGATGAAAAAGCAGTTTTGAATTAAAATGCAGCATTTTTCACTATTCATTAAAAATGAACAGCAGTCAGAAAAATACAAAAAATTCATCCTATGATATATTTGATAGTACAAATTCAAAAATTATAACAATTTTCACCAAATTTAAAAACATATAAGTTTCATTAATTAATTATATAATCAATTCTCGATGTCAAAACAAATAGTGTTTTTAAGAAACAATATCTATTAAAATATTGACACTTGTTTCTATCCAATTTAAAAGTGAAATTAATCCAAATGACCACCATTGGGTTAAATGGTTAAAATATATTTTAATTACACTTTAAATCCAATTAAAAATATAATATAACAATATAAATAGATTATATTAAAAGGATGTTGTGAATCTAAGTACATCATTTTCACTATTAATTTACAAAATGAACTTTATCGGAAAAATAACAAAAAATTTACAAAAAAGTTAATTTTCATGTCTTTATTATAAAGAAATATTTTATTTTGTCAAATATAACATATAAAATTCTGATAAACTCGATTTAATAAGGGTTCTCCATTAAAAGGCAGTTAATTGACCTTTTAAAGAATATTAGAAGATTTATGATTAAAATTGGATTCATTCACATTTTAAGCCTATATAATTTATTTGGTAATTGTTAAAATAATTAACAAACATATATAATCATTTTGTAGTTAGTCATTTTTCATTCCCACCATTACAATGGCTAGGTGTTAACTACCATTTAAAATAATATTATTTTATTATTAGTGTGCAACATATGATTTCAAAGAAACTTGTTGTTGCTTGTTGGGTACGCTATCGAACATAGCATCCCCATTAAATTAATATTTATATTTTATTCACAAATGTTAATAAATATGAATATTTCATATTCTTTATTTCCCTGGGATGATACATCCTTCCCCCTTTTTGGAATTGCATCCTCGCAATTTAAAAATTGACTTGGAAATTTCATTGAAAGCCCCACATTGGAAAAGGAGTAAACTAAACTATCACTTTAAAATAAAGAATGAAAATTACAAAGGTCACTCGAGTTAACCCATACTAGAATTCCATGTAGGAAAACAATGATATGGAAGAAAAAAAGGGTCATGTTCTAATTGATAGTGATGGAAAACGTGTTTAGGAGAAAGTTAACCACCAGAAAACCAAAAACATGTGATGGGTTAAATGGTATTTTATTCCCAAGTATAAAATGTTAATAGACAACTTTTTTTATTTATGTTACTTTTAGTTGATGAATTTATTTATGATATTAACTAAATCATAAGGAATCAAAATTACTTGTCATGTAGACTTTTATGTCTTACTAGATTTCTTACACAAACTCATATTTTCTCCAAAAGATGAGTATTTAGGATGACTTGTTCACATTAAGAGCACTATAATCAACTTCTAGAGAATCACCTAATCCAAAAAGTAGAACTATATATTTCCCAGGTCTTTAGACCAAAACCAAAACCAAAATTGTTAGTACCAGATTAGATAATACAGAAAATGGATAATCCTATATTAAAAGAAATACTACTCTTAATCTCTAAAATTTGTCAATCATTTTCTAATGTTCAACTAAGACTATTCAATAAACAGTTGTCCATAATATTATTCAAAGTAATACAAACTATGAATTAAAACCAAATATCTTAAGAATTTAATCACATAGTCTTCCAAGATAAATCATAAAATTTATCTCCAAATAACATCAGTTACTCTTAAAGTCTCATACTAAAAAGTAATTAACCAAATCACATATCCTCTATGATAGGCTAATAATTTTGATAGATAACCCAAAATCATCTTATTCCTAATTCATAAGATCATCTAAATAAAAATAATTAATCATACTAACTAGATACTTCACGTAGTCCAGTGGTATGCGATAAATCTCAGTCGCACTTTGGTTGTGGGTTCGATTCCCGCAGCTTCGTCTGATGCAACGAGTTTTCACACGGTCTACATGTTTCCCTTTTTCCAAAACTATATAATTTTATAACATTCCTCAAAAAGAGATAAATTAATCAAAAAAACCATAACACAATTTAACCTCAATTTGACCTCATGCATTTCATTTTCCATCAGATAGTAACCCATAATTACCTTAAAAGGATCATATAAACCCTAATGGTTACCATTATAATTATTACCTGAACTTCCATATCGAGTTTTTTCTCTTGTACATGATGCATCAAAGAACTCACCATGGTTTCAAGTGGTTAATCATGAATCCTTGATAGTTGGACTAGAATAACCACGACATTCCTCACTGAATCCCCCATTTCATACAGTCGATTTATCAGAGAACCACCACAGTTTCCTTCAAACCCATGGTCACTTTGGTGCTTGCAAGATCCATCCATTTACAAAAACCAAAAATTTCAGTGTCAATATTTCATTAGAATCATCATATAATATCTTATAAGGAGGGTGAATACTAAGATATAATTATTCATGTTATCCTAAACTCATTCACTTTATTTAAAACTATGACTCTTTCTGAAATCCTAACAAGTATGGTAATGTCACTTATGCATAAAGAATACCCTAACCTTTAATGTTATATAATCCGAACATTGATACGAACTATAAGGACCTGAACATAAAACATTACGTAATAATTAATTAAATGAATGTTTCCCATAGAGGATCTTTTCAGGTTTAGTGTTTTATAGAATTAGTACATAACAATTACATCTCAAAGTTAAATTGAGGCATTCATAACATTCTTACGTATGGAGCCACCCTCATGGTTACGTTTGGAATACCCATCACAATATATTCTCAAAATCTCTTTGGAGAAACGTTACCATTTAACTCCTTCATGTTACCCAATGCATTGGAGATCTATATCGGGCTCACCTGTCCTTAGTTTATCATGGAACCACCTGTCTTCATAAAGAATCCCCAAGAACCATAACATTATCGTATCACAGAAAACATGCATAAATGAAACATAACATTTCCACATTTCAATCACAAGATATCAATACAACACATTGATATAATAAAAACATTATAAAAACCATTTTCAATACCAAAATAAATGAAAAGTAAAACATGGTATTTATTTTTTTTATAAAAAAGGTATGGCTTGTAGAGGAAGCCGAAACTCAAATAATGGTCACGGCAGTGGAGAAGACATTGTTGCCGCATACATAAGACAAAAAAATTCATTTTTATCGTTTAGTAAAATGCTTCATATTAAAATATTCCTTTTAAATAAAATTAAAAGAAAAAAGGTTTTTTTACACTATATAAATGATTGTTGTGTATAAAAGAAAATATGCCTCAATGAAAGGAGATTGAGAATAAGTACCTTACAAAGTCGGTATCCTTATATTAAGGATAAATCAAGTACATGAATATGTGTGGAAAATATAAATACACCTAACATTAGAGGATATTATGTGTAAAATAATTGGTGGTCATACACACATATTCAGATTACAACATAATCAAGAAGTAGAGGTTTGACCCATATAATTGAAATTGGGTTAAGAAGTTCCCTTACAGAAATTGGACAGCCTAACGGCGTCACATTAAAATTCAGAAAATGAGTTGATGTGAGAGAAAAGGGTATCTCATCACTTGGACATAATATTTATAGCTATAAGGATATATAAGAACATATCCCAACATAAGAAGATGTGATTTAAAAGTCATAACGAAAAAAGTCTTAAAAAATGATGGTGAAAGAATCCCTTACCGATTTTGGTAACATTCGAAACGTACACCCCATGAAAGAGGGACCAAAAAATGATGATGTAAATACCCATAAATGAGATTATATTACACAAAGAGTATAATCATGGTCATTACGTACACCACTCAATGGATATTGTGACAAATATAACATGGATCTCACAGGAATAAAAAGTGAGATAAAAACCCAATACCTCATTGTAATCAATCGAGTCGTATGACCAAAAGATAATAAAAAAATATGAATCACATAATAACATGAATATAAAGAGAATAATTATAATATATATCAAAGGTAATAACACAATAAAACACATGCAATAAATAAGTGGCGAACAATGAAAATCTCATGGAATTAAAAGTTAGATAAGATATCCCCTTTTGAAAATTCAGCAGCCTAACAGCGCAACTTAAAACTTCCAAAAATGGATTGAAGATATAAATTAGGGTATCTCATCATATGAACAAAAAAATTGCAGTACTATTAATATATAATAACATCCCCCAACATAATAAAGAGGAGCTTAAAAGAAGGGACATAAAAAAGAGTACTTAAAAAGAAAGAGAAAGGTTGGATCCCTTACCTGAAGTCCTGCTTGTCTTGTTCATTTCATTATATTCATGAATAATAAAATTTTGTCAATAAATAATTGCGTACGGATATCCTTTAATGTTTATTATTCAATTAATATCACATTTATAATGTTATAATAATTAGTTAATTATATGAGTTCATATCAAACATTTTTGTCGGTTTTCGGTACATGAGTTAAAAATGAACTGGTTTGAAAAGAATTGTCCTTGTAGTTATAAGTAAATTGGATCTAGAATTGTATTAATGATATAAATATCATATATATCCTATATATATTCATTTTATACTATTCCATAACATTTGGAGATAAAAAAATGAAATGCACCATTCATGGAGACGGTAGGTCGTACGTATGCATGAACGCTACTTTCATTTCATTGTCACATTAATGGAATTAAAACTAAATGAGATATATATATATTATAAATAAATTATAATTTATTTGTTATAGAGGTCACAAAAGTTCATTAATTTCATTATTTATAAATTCCATGTATTGCATGAACGAGTCACATCACTTGAGGGGGCGGTAGTCCACACTTCCTCAAATAAAATTATCGCATTTACACAACATGAAAATCATAAAGGTATGTTTTAAATATAAAATACATAAGTATAGAGAGGAAATAAATATAATATATATCGTAATTAAATATAGTTCCATAATAATGTTTACCATGATAGGTGGTAGGAGAATATAGAAGAATCATCATTTCGCGAGGCAGTAATTCGCCATCCATGGAAACATTATGTTCTTTAACCATTAGACGGAGGTGTGTGTAAGTGTAACTCGAATACATCTCATAAAAACATCCTAGAATATTTAAGATACTGGTTTTGTTACAAAATTAATGAATAAAAAGTGTTTAAGTATTTGGAGAAGAAAAATAAAAGAAAAGAACACAAGAGAAGACATTACCTTTAAAATGGGTAACTCCCCTTGGTTTTAACCAAAAGGATTTTTTGAAGAGATTTCTACCTAAGGTAAGGCTACTATGATGAAGAGAGGGATGTTTAGAGATAAAATGAGTAGAGTTTAATCGAGAAAAAGGCTTCAGATGTGTGGGTAATGGGGAAGAGGTGGGGGCATTTTATATGAGGAAGGAGGGGCACTCTTGGAATGATATAAAATGTTACTTTATTATAAGATGATTTTTGGATTTTAATAGTCCTAAAAAGATATATTAAGAGGATAAGGTGATAAGGGTTCTAAATAATACCATAAAATATGTTTTAGATAAGTTTATTTCTTATATTTTACCTTATCATTTCATTTTATTTAAATCGTTCATTAATGAGGTAATCACTGCATCATCAAGGTTTCATTAATAAATTTATTTATTTAATGTCTAAAAATTATAATAAAATACCATGATGTATAAAATATTTTTAGATTTATAATTAATATTTTTTTCTAAGAGATCATTTATTTAATGGAAATTAAAATTGTTTTACTTAGGATATACAAACCACTGTTATATTTCATTTCTTTTAAAAAATGATAAAAGGTCACTATCACACTAATGTGATTCCATGGGGTCCCAAAGTTTTCACAAGGCATCCCATGGTCTTCCATGACTCAAAATATAGAATTAAGACACATTAATGGGTAATTTTATATTATTATGATATTATTTTATTACCCTTAACTACCCAATTACTTATTATTCACGATAATTAAAGATAATTGTCATCGTTACTATTCAAAATGTCCAAAAACAAAAGAGTATTAATTACATAATTTGGCCCTTATGATTCCAAATATGGAATCCATTTTATCAAATTAATAACATCTAAATTTCAGTAATAAATTTAAAATATTTCTCATTGTCAAAACCAAAGACGGGTTTTTAAGAAGTAAAATCTATCAATAGATTGGTTTGTTTTTACATCCAATTTAAAAGTGAAATTACATCCAATGACCAAAATTGTATTAAATGATAAAAACATAATTAAATTAAACCTTAAATCCAATTAAAATGACAATCTAACTATATAATTAAATTGGATGAAAAGAAAGTTTTGAATTAAAATGCAGTATTTTTCCTAATTCATTAAAAATGAACATTTGTCAGAAAAATACGAAATATTCATCCTATGCTATATTTGATATTCCAAATTATAAAATGATATCAATTTTCCCAAATTCGAAACATATAAGTTTTATTAATTAATTTAATAATCAATTCATGTTGTCAAAACAAATAGCGTGTTTTTGAGAAACAATATCTTTTAAAAGATTGACACTTGTTTCTGTCCAATTTCAAAGTGAAATTAATTCAAATGGTCACCATTGGATTAAATTGTAAAAATATATTTTAATTACTCTTTAATACCAAATAAAAAGATAATCTAACAATATAAATAAATTAGATTAAAAGGAGGTTTTGAATTAAAATACATCATTTTCACTATTTATTATAAAAATGAACATTACCAGAAAAATAAAAAATTTACAGAAAGTAAATTTTTATTGTATTGATTCTAAATAAAAAAATTATTTTTTCAAATATAACATAAAAAATTGTCAAAAAGTAGATTTAAAAAGGGTTCGTCGTTAAAAGACGGTTAATCAACCTTTTAAAGAATATTAGAATATTTATGCTTAAAATTGGATTAATTTACATTTTAAGAATCTATCATTTATTGGGTAATTGTTAAAATAATTAACAAAAATATATAATCATTTTGTAGTTATCTATGTTTATTCCCTCCATTACAATTTCTAGGCGTTAACTACCATTTAAAATAATATTATTTTATTATTAGTGTGCAATGTAAGATTTCAAAGAAACTCATTGTTGGGTGTTGGGTACACCATCGAACATAGCATCCCCTTTAAAGTAATATTGATATTTTATTCATAAATGTTAATAAATATGAAAATAACATATTCTTTATTTACCTGGGATGTTACACATATGCTCATTATATTACCTTTTTAAATAATAATATTTCCATGAAAACACATAGAAATCATAGATAAATCATCATGGTAACTTGGGGAGTATATTTTATAAAACTCTTATAATCGCTACATAAAATGTAATAACCATCCTAACAAAATTCCAATAAAATCTTTGTAGAAACCTATAATTATTCAATTCTTTCCTTTTACCCAATGCATTGGAGAACTATATTGGGCTCCTAAATCATCCTGAGATATAGTCATTACACTGCCAAAAATATCAATTCCAATAACCCTTTTGGAAAGATACCAATAAAAATGATTGGTGGTTTTTCAGGAAAGAAAAATTAAATATTATAAAAGAATAAAAACATCAAATAACATTCAACATATTTGGAAAAAATGTTCACATCGTATACATTAAAATAGAACATTTTTTTTCTTTCTTATCAAAGTGCTTGGTTAAAAATTCATAAAAATATTCAATTTTAGAGCCTTTGAAATAAATAAAAATTTGATATAATGTTTACATTAAAATTAAATTCATTACATATTAATATATAAATAAATTTAATTAAAAAATATGGACATGGATGAATAATATTTAGAAAATAATCTTGATAACATTTAAAATGGGGTATTTTAGGTAAAGTGTCACATACCTAGAGTTTGATTCATCATTTATGTTCATTATATTTAGGAATAAAAAACTATTATGTAATTTATAATGATCCATTCTTTAGGTTTTAATATTTCTACAATTTCATTTATTGTCACATTATATAAAATTACTAAGTCAATTAATTTCACGTTGTATGTTGTGATGATATTCATCTCATATGTCCAAAATCTCATTAGTAAGTTGTGTATGGTAAAATAATTCAATATTCTATAATCTAATATTAATAATAATCAAATATTTATCATTTTTGTAGATTAGTAATAATTTTAAATAATACAATGAAATATTAATATGAAAAGTAAATTGGGTTATAATGGTGGTGATGGTAGGTCATCTGTAGGCATGAGTAACATTTAGATTTTTTGATGAACATGATGAAAATAAGATAAATATCATTTTACCATTATATAATTATTATGATACCATTAATACCATATTATTTCTTCTAATACATTTATATATATAATCCATTTTATATATTCACGAAAAACAGATTGCTTTGGATTGTGGTTGTGGTAAATCACACGAAAACACGAAAGATGTTATCATTTTTCAATTGATAGAAAGGTAATAAATAAGATAATATCTTTTATTTAAAGAAGTTTAAATATATAATGAATGTCATGTATATATAGTAAATATATAGTTATAACTAGGAATGATAGGTGATGATCGGAAATGAATTACATTGTTACACGAGGTGACAGCCCTTCGTACACACCAAATATATTTTCATTTCTCATTAGATACAAAAAGTATATGGATATATGTTTTTCAATTAACATTAAATAATATAAGTATATTAAATATAATAATTTCATCATTTAATCAGGGATTAATAATATATTTAGGATGTTGGAAAATAAATAACACAAAAATGCTCTATTAAGAATTTTACCGCTTCTTTAGAAAACTTATTTATGTATACACCTAATGCCTTCCTTGGATGTTTTTCTGAGAAAAAAGGGCCTCTATATCATGTTTAATGAAGAAAGGAAGCTATATTGGAATGTTTTGTCTTAGTAAAAATGATTTTTATATATTGATAAAATAGTATATGGGGTATACATTTGTAAGGGTGGAACATGGACAATTTGATTTTTTATTAAGATTAAAATATATAAATGTATTAATTAATCCTAATGGGAGAAAATTGGGATATTAAAAAATTATAATATTGTTTCAGAATATGGTTATAAAATATAATATATATCATTTTCTAGTTAATTTTGACCCTTTTCACTTATTTTTTACTCCTAATAAACATGTTTTAACCTTAAACATAGTAATAGATTATTTGTATTTTTACTATTCATTATGAAAAAAATTAAATTGACCATGTTAAATAATATTAAATAAGATTAATTAAAATATGGTATACATTTTATATATTTATGTTTACCAAATTGGATGAATTTAGATCAAAATTACTCCCTCAAAATGTAATGAAAACTATATTAAAAAAAGACTTTTTTATGTAAAAAGATATTTCTATACCAAATTCAAATATAAAATTTATTACAAATAGATTATTTGGATTCATAATAATAAAATTTTACTAAATTTACTTCTAAACTATTTTAAAACTAAATTGATTGTTATTAATTCTTTAACAGAAAATAATGTTTTTCATAAAAATCTATATTTTCAATATTCATTAAAAATTCAAATTTTTCAAAGAATTATAAAATATTCATCCTAAGATAATTTTTGACATGATGAATTTAAAAGCGAAATTAATTTCCTTAAATTAATATTAATATATTTAGAATTAAATCTATTAAATAAGTCCTTGTAATGTAATAAATCCCAATTTAGATAGAAATAAATCTATTCTCCCTATGATTGAAAAATTAACCTATATTCTTATAATTAATATATCTCATTAAAAACTAGTTAATGAATATTAATATAAAATGAAAAATATTAATATTATCATTGCATGGGTCATTAGACAAATAGATTCATCTAATCCTATATGTTGTTGTTTATATTAGTGTTTCCCACATATTAAATTGTGAAAATTTGTTGTGTCATCAAGTACAATATTAAATGACAATGGGAAGGGCACATCTTAATAATCCCTCTCTTCTTGTCAAATAAGAAATAAATATTTATTGGTTCCATTTATCAACAAATTAATAATTTTTCTCCCCACACATGAGTGTATAATCACAAAACATATTAAATATATATTTAACAACACACTCTCTACAACACATATGAACAATCTGTACTTACTTCCTCACCCATGCATCATCTTAGATCAGCCAGTCCTAGTAGGGAAACCATCATGCATGACTTGATTAATAATTGGATGCTTGGGTGTTATATTTAAAAATTGCTACAAATTTTTTGGGACACCCAAACTCCAAAAACATATAAAATAATATAGTGTTTAATGCCATGTCCTCGAAAACTACACAACATATTCTTCTTAAATATTCTTCAAGGCCTCCTCAAAATGACTTTTTTATAATTATAAAAGTATTAATGTTATGTCACTTCTTCAAAATATCATGTAAATTAAACATTATTGTATTAATTAATAAATTTTGTCTCCAATTCTAACAAATCCATGTTCACTTCTCAAATATAGATAACAATGTGCACACTCAAAAAAATAATTAACACATGTCTTAAGCATTACTAATAGTTCAATAATAATCACATTTTATATACTTCTATCTCATGAATAATTCGAAGACACCTCCATTATATCCAATATTGATCACTAAGTTTTAGCCTCAAATTCTATATCTATTTAACATGGTATTAAATCCATATCTTCATAGCTACTCATCAGTCTATATTGACATCCTATTCGTTGAAAAGACCATCCTTATTAACAATAAATTAAATTTGAACATCATAACATTAATTTCAACAATTATATATATTGTAAATACTGTTAGATTTATTTCCAAGTAAATATGATATTAACATTAGATTATTTTATCCTCCCCTTGTTAAAAAAAATATCGAGGTTCATGTAGGGGTTGTACCTCCCACGTTTTCTCCACATTTTCTCCTTATACTCTTTAAAGAAAGGAGATTTCATACCTATTTAATCTCCCTCTTTAAATCATAATTGCATCTCGATTATCCTATGAGAGAAGGGTGTCCTCGCACAAAAATTGGCCAAGTGTCTTTAGATAATATAATCTATTACTAATTGGTTTAACCTGATGTGGAAAAATATAAAGACTTCAACATGAAAACAATGTTTTCTATAAATTCCAATAAATGTTATACCACTTTCCGACCTCTTGAATTAAGAATTTGTGTAATATATTTTTCTAGAAATATATATAATACCATTAACTCTAAAAAAATAATTCGAAAAAATAAATCGAAAGACATATTACTTCCCCTTTATCTTTCCAGACACATCTCCAGTTTTTAAAAATATTTTTATGATAAAATTGGTGATAAAAAGTGTGATTGGAATACATTAACAATCAACTATTATTATTCTATCCAAAATTACATATCCTATTCAGATTGATATTTTTGAAAAATTATCATTAAGTTTTATCCCCCTAGAAATTTGAAATCACTTATTCTACATCATGGAAGTAAACATACTCTGTGAAGAGATATTTTTATTGATATCTCGTAATGATAACTTCAACAAGATCCCATTTTTCATTATTTTTTTCAATTCCAAAAACATTATTATATAATGTAAATAAGGGAAATAAATAAAGGGTAACATTATAATTTAATGAGAGAAATATTTTTGAGTGATGTCTCTAAACTGAGATCGTACATTCTTCTTAAATTCATTATTAGGGATACTCTTCATGATTATTTACCCAATTTTCATATCGTTTATATTTGCTAACATGATAAAAATATATATAAATAATCCAGAAATGCAAGATAATTATTCATATTTTCCTTCTTTCTAGATATTAAATTCATATGGTCATTTACAATATGACTAGAAACCTCACAGCCCTTGCACATCTCCTATTGTACTTCAGGTTTTCCCATATCTAAATCATCATATGCATCATTTTTTCTTTCATAATCTCTATAATTTTTAGGGTACCATTTTGAACATGTTTATACTATTTTATTATTCCTAAAAACATTATCAGTTTTTTATATTTGTGCAATTGTTTTATTAGCCTTCATTTTTTTCCTTGTGAGGGCATTTTTCTTTTCACTGAACAACAAATATTATTGTTTGGAATTTCTCCCCTTCATTCAATCGACTTTATGATAAATAAAATGTTTTCCCATTAGTCATAATCTCTATTTCCAAAATCTATATAATATAATAAATATCCCTTAAAATATGATCTTTCTTTATATTGAATATTTTTTAGGAAAATTTTATTGCTACACAGGAATCTTCCATCCATTATTTCCCAAATTCATTGGGTTCTTTTCTTCAATCATACCATCTTTACATATATTTTCTTTTAGTGTAAACATTAATGAATTTTTCACCCTAAACATATTTATTTTTTTTATTAAAATATATATCACTAAAGGAAAGATTTTTATTATAACTTGTGAATTTATAAAAAAATATGTATCTTTTTCTAATGGTTGGTTTTCGTTGTATCCTTAGATGATTCATCATTAATATCCACCACATTATAAGAGTCATATATACTGATCTTCTATGTGTTTTATATTTATGACAACTAGATTGTGACTCATGTAGTAATTCTTCTATACTAGTCATATTATCATTAATATATTATACAATATTATATTTTTCATAAATTTTACCCCTGGAAATTTATATATATTTTATGATATCCCTAAAAAAACATCCGAACTTATTTTCTTTTTCTATATTACCTTTTCATTGTTTTTGATATTATAGTTATTCTGATGGAAAGCCACTAGTTTTTCTCTCAACATATACTCTCTATAGCATTCTTCTTCTTTCTCATCATTGGAATATGGTTCTCTCTACTTTCTAACGATATTCATAAATTAAATATGATATCAGTAGAATACTTAATCACATCACTCTTTGTATATTAATGAGTCCTTATTGTCTTATTTTTTCATCCTGTTTCTTATAATATTCTTGATGAGTTTTTCTTCTTTATATATTCGGTTTTTCTTAATTTGTTAGGTCTTATTTTATAAAAAATTTCTTGTTCATCATCAGAAAAAAAAATTAATCATATTTCACTTATTGTTGTAGAAAATTTCAAAATTAATTGCACCTATGCAAATAAATCAATTATTAGTAAGATTTCATTTTTATATACACATCTCAATTTTAATGTTCTTAGAGATAAATGACATAACCTTTTTAGGCCCACTGACTTCTTCTTTATCGCCTTCTTTGAGCTCAATTTAATTTAAGAATGATTCATCATTATTAAAATTTATATTGAGTTTTTTCAAGGCTTTGATCACCATTTATTCCTTTGATATCCTTTTTAAAATGAGTACTTTCATTATTTTTTAAATGAGGAGGGTATTATATAACTCATCACAAAAAAGTCATTGATTTATCCCAAGGTATATGTATTTGGATAAAATATATTGGTGAATTTACTAATCAAATTTTTTATAATAATATACTCTTGCAAAGCATTTCTAAATACCATAATACGACTTTTTATTTCAATTGCACATATAAAATAGCCATTAGTTCCTCACCATAAACCATCTATATGTATTAAAAAATTGTTCTATAATGATATATTTTGGATTCCATAATTTCCAAATTACCATCATGAAAATTCATCGGCTTTTCCCACATCTCAATTGAAATTTTATTCAACGTTATCTTTTTTTAGAATTTATATGATAGAGATGATAGAACTATTTCTATTGATCTAATTCTTGAAAAGTATAAATGATTTAATGAATAAAGAATTCCTTTAATAGATTAAGGGGTATTCTCGAGTATGGTACCATAATTTCACCCACCCCCAAAGAATTCACCCAATAGGTGTGCCCAGGTAAACCTTCATGTGAATGTCGTGCACATAAATCACACTAAAGTAGACCATATACATTCCAAACCACCTTTTCCTAGGCTACTTAATTTTCATGTAAATAAGACCCTTGGGATTTTTATATTCTAAATTTCAAAGGATTAAGTGATATCTTAAATTTCATCTCACCTTGTTCTCATTCTTATGTCCAAAAATCTCTTTAGGTAGCCAATTAAGAGAAAACCAAAATAGATGTTAATTGATTTATCTAAGGATTTGAAACAACAATAAATATTGTGAAAAATCAATTCCTCACAAATTCGTCAACACATAGATGAAAGATTCATACATAAGCATACACCTATATATCTCCCATATAAAGGTATCAATGAATATCCCATACCACTAAGAATAATTATAGTGAATGTTCTCTCTACCATAACACCACAACACAAAATTACCAATATGAAACCAATTCACTATAGTATTATTTTTAGAGAAGCCTCCTGATCACCCTTGTTAGGGTGATCCACTTTTCTTGTCCTAATTATTGTGATCTACTATTATCTCCCTAACTATGTGAAAATCCCCTTATTTACAATCACTCGGGATAACCACACTAATCACCGAAACTTAGGAAAAAACACTTACTCACCCTATTATAATTTCCGTGAATCTTCTCTCTATCCCTCACTTTGGTGAAGCTATATTTTTCCATTACATAGATAAACTAATTTCTATCTTCCTATGATAGTATAATTTGTTTTCCCTTGTTTCAATAATGAATTATACCTTCACCCAAGATCCCTATTTTGGTTTACATATTTCAAGACCCCCTTGAAGCCACCATATATACCAGATTGGGGAATTTAGAATAGTGGGAACCGCATTGATTGTGGATTACCATGATAAAAGGGGACCCAATAATTCATATCAAATATAGTTATAACCATCTTGGAAATCAAAATTTTGGATTCCCATGATATTATGAGACTTGATAATTAATATCTTAGATAGATGGAACACTCAAGGAGATAAAAATTGTTTATTCTCTTGATAATGGGGATCCTTTTGAGGATGTTATTGGATACCTATCTCCTGACCCGAGATCCCTACTCCATATGACTAGTTTTCTATATTCTATTACCTTGGGGAAACAAATAACATTAATAAATGGGTTGCGGGGTAAGGAATACCTCCTAAAGTAATACATTGTATTTATTTCAAGATACAAAACTCTTCCTCCATTTATATACCACATTTCCTATCAATAGTTGGGAATGTGGGAAGATGTGTTTCTTCTTCAGGCATAATACATGAGATGGTTCATGTTGCCTTTACAATCTCTGGAATATGAATACACATAATCGGTAACTTAATTTCATAATCCCATTTGAAACTAATTTTTCAATCTTATATAAATTTTTTATTCTATTATATCGATTTTATCATGACAAGAATGAATCTCATATCCATATAGATCTGATTTAATCATGACATTATCATAATTAAAATTACACTAATATGTGACTCCTACTATGTGTAAAACCCAATTACCAATGCCTTCACCTAATCTATTTATTGTGTTAGGCATATCAGTAAATCTCCAAATGAATAAGCCTCTTTTGATTCTTTTTTTTTCACATGTTTCTTGACATAGGCATCCCCATAACATGACTTTAAACTATGTGGCCCACATCATAGTCATGGGATGTAAAACTACATGACAACATCCATACATCATGATGTTAAACAAAATGATATGTTCCTATCACCTGACAATAAAATATGTACATCGTATAATGTAGGGTTTGATTATTGCCAAATTGGATAAATAGGGGACCTACCATAGGGTCAAACCCAATATCATAAATCATAAATCATCTATCTCGATGGGATTATATTCCTCGTGAATACACTTATATTATTCCTTTTAAAGATATATTTCTCATGATATTGGAAATCCTTTTCTAGAGCTCCATATTCTATAATAAATATCATCATTTATTCACATTATTGTAGATTTCACCTTAAACCTAGATGGATATATTCATTTTATGTATTACTATATTACTCTGTTAGGAAATGTTTTTGATCAAACTACATTACAATCAATAGTACAAATTCTGGCTAGAAGAATCAACCTCAAACAACATCGTGCAATGTTCCATGTGAAAATAGCATACCCTTACTATACCATATCACCTTCAAGGATTACTAAAAAGGATACCTCATACATAAATATAACACCAACCATTACATGGAATCGTTTTCATTTTCAACTTTATTACAAAAAATTAAACTGAACGGATTTATTATTGTCAAACAACCTTAAAAGTTACAATGTATCCCGTTATGTAGAACTGAACTACAAGTTTTATGATTCATTACATGAGGATATATAGAAATCCCCTTTAAATTCGTTGATCTTGTCTCCTTCAAGGCATTAAATATTCCTTGGTTATGATAAAAATCAAATTTCCCATATTTTTTATATTTAAACAAATTATATTAAAATTATTCATCTATAATTAATAATAAAAAAATATGGAGAAATAGTAATAAATATAGGTTTTTAGATAACTACATGTTAATTACCCACTGTTAGTATGGGGTAACAAATCTTATGCTGGGATTTTGGAAGGAATAATGAAAAATTATTAAATGTATAAGAGAGACAAAGAGTACATAATATTCCACCTAAAATGTGCCAAGATCCTAAATTCCCACCTTCATGGCCACTGTGAATTCTGAAGGTAACTATATACACACCATGTGAATACCTTCCTATAGAATGTTGGTATGTAATGATGTTAACATAGAACAATCTTGCTATTAGAATAATGTGACATCCCAGAATCTGTTCACTTATAGGTTAACAAACATAGTTGTCTACAAGGACTTAGGCATGCCTTCCCTTATTCCAAAGGATAACATGTAGTGTTAAGGTTCTATGATGGTATGGCTGGAAGCCTATAACCTCATCATGAAAGTGTATCTTAGTGTTATAAAATAATGTTAAGTAGATGAAAGAGTATAAATAATGAACTATAGAATAATAAGTCATCCAAATATAATTAAAAGGAATAAATAATAACAACTTCTATATTAAAATTTATTTCATGTCCACATTATATACTAAATAAGAATATGAGGAATCAGATAAACATGAATCTACAACATGCAATACCAAAATGAACAAAAAATTAAAAGCACATCTTCAATAAAATCACTTGAATAATCATGTTCAGCTTATAATGTACTCCATCCTCATTAAAACTAATGCATCCAAATATATGTATTTCCCCATGTTCCTACATAAATATATGAATTCTGTTCAGGTACTATTCAGTATCCCGAATAGGGTTTGACTAAAACTCGTTATGCCACCGCTAAAGGCGTATAGAACAATATTTTCTGTGTATATACAATGAAGCACTGTAAAAGTATAACAATAATAATAATATTAGTAAATATAAAAAAATCATATTCACAGTAGATCTAGTTTCCTAATGGGTCACTCGTCTGATACTTCCCACTTCATACTATATATAAATGTCATGAAAATTTTATTAAATTATGAATAAATTTGTTCTTATAGGTCATGGAAACAAGCTCCTATCCAAGGATACCCTAGATTACCGTACTCATATTAGTAATGATGAAGTCTCATAACATTTAGAACATAACATGGAAATTCATAAAGAACATCATATTAGTAATGTATTGAAAAAATGTATATGTATTATTTGACATGATAGAAATGTTATTTAATTAATTGGAATATTAATCACATCCAAGGGATTCCATATAGGGAAACCAGGTATCACTCTAGGTGTACTATGAACCCCTCTCCATATTATCCCATCCATGGGTTCCATATAGGAATCCAAGTATCACCTTAAGAATGGTATGACTGAATTACCCTCTAATCCCTATAGGGAATCCCACATATGGAACCCATGTGTCACCCATGGAATGGTGTATTAAAATTTCCCACTTATCATTTCCAATGAATTCCACATAAGGAACTAGGTATTTCTCATGGAATATATTACGGTTGTGGACTTTTACACGAAATATTACATGATTTTAATTATTATTAACCATTAAATGATAACCAAATTTCACACTATATAGTGTCTTTGGGGGATTTGGTACATAATACTAAAAACATGAAAACAAAATAAAAACATTTTTTTAATCTTCATAAGGACCTCCAAACAGTAGTTGAGCCCTTACACGTTCATAGTATATCCTGGGGAATACATTAACAATGAGATGAGCTAAAAATACTAATAATGGAAAAAAAATAATGCATTTCACATGGGTTAGATGGTATAACATGATGAAAAAAAGGAATGAACATATGGAATCATGACATACAGAATATGGGATCATATAATCATTGAATCATATAATGTGGATGAAATATAAAACATTACATAATCATTAATCATGTATCATTGTTCATGGAGGAGCATGAGTCAAGGATAACCACCAAGAACGATTTACATGGAGCATAATTCAAAGCTAACCACCAAGACCATTGTACATGATGTCTCAAGAGGCTAAAAATTACCCAATGAATTTGAGGGATATCTAAGTCCACCCTTTATAACATGATCCTGAATATGTGTGCAACATGAATAATCATACATAAGGAAAAAACAAAACTATTTCCCATTGAATTAGGTTGGCATCGTAATCATGTCATAAATCAAAAATATGGTTTGTCATAATGTGTCCATAAAAGAATGGATTTAAATCATACATCAACATTAATAAAGAAAAATTGGAATAAATCATGACATTTTATGTCAACCTAAAGTGGAAACTTTTTAAAAGAGTATTTAAGAAAAATTATAAAGGAAATTCATTAGTATATATTAAAGAAATATTTAAAATAATATTTAAAATGAAGATGGAATATTTATTGGAATAAAAACAAAAATTAACCATTATAGTTTATCATGTGAATAAGACTGATTTTATAAAAATAATGGTGGAATAAGAAATTCTATGTAATTCACTTGATAATGGGTAAGAATTATAGAACTTCTCTTTAATCGGGCATGCTTATCGGGAACAATTGAGAAGGGAACATTTTTAATATGTGAATTTCCCCATAAGATAAGGATATACTAATCTGGATACATAAATTTAGAAAATATAAAAATATTTCAGCTGAATTATATGAAATCAAAGAAGAGTTTCATAGGGGTAAAGGGAGAAAATCGTAAACTGAATGGGAAATGGGGGTTTAAATAGAATCACTTACCATATATTTGATAGTGTAATTCAACTAATCTTAATGTCAAAGATAATTAGATAAAATCCATTAATTATTTAATTCATAAAATTTTATACATTTATTTTATTTCGTATAATTTTATTAAGTACATTTATGGCCTTTTTATGGGTTATGAGATTCAATTTTATCATTCATGGGTGTTTGTTTCTTTGATTTTCATGATTGGTTTACTTGTATACATGTAAATAAAATAATGTAAAATAAGAATGATATTATATAATTTTGGTAATTTTTTATTAAGGAACATTTATAATAAAAAATGGTTTGTTAGTCATTTGGTAATTTTTGTTGAGGATGAATCATTAGATAATATTTTAGTGATAATAATTTGAATATTTTGGCATTTTTTTATAATTACAATCTAGTTTTCCTTTATTAAATAATATAATATATATAAAATGGTTCCAAAACATTTAATTGGATGTAATTCATATAATATATTCAATTTACACCATAAAAACTGTTTTATTACTAATCTCTTAGGTGATAATGGAAAAAAGAAAACTCACCATCCATGAATGTGATAAATTTACACATCATGAACGATGTTTTCATTTTTTGGATCAGAAAGGGGAGGGGAATTAAAAGATAACGTATTATTTCCTTGTATAATAAAATTAAATTATATGTTAGATACATTATTTACCATGAAATTTTTATAAGGTTGGGTTAGGATAGAATAATAAAATAAAAAAATTGAAAATAGGATTGTAACTATTGGATTCTCCTATTTAATAACCTTATTAGGGAAAGGGGTTTTGTATTTTTTGAGAACAAGGTCTCTTAGACATATGGAGAGATATAAGAAAATGTTTTTTTAATGTGTTTGTGGTTAAAATCATTAAATGTGTGATGATAAGGGTTAGTGAGGGATAGTATTTATAGGGGATGAGAATGGTGTTTTCTCATTATTTCATTCATAATTTTATTATTTTGCATAAAGACTATGAATATATTGAAATATTTTAAAATAATGAATGGGATTTAAGATTATGGTTGTTAAATCAGCAATAAATGTAAAATTTCACCTTTCATCATTATCTTGATAAGGCAGGAGAATGTTACTTGGCATTATGTGACTTCCCCAAGACACCCAAGCTTTGAAATAAAGATCGCAGGGCTTCACTACATGTGGGAAACAATTTAACTTTAAGAATGAAATAATTAGCCAAACATAATATAACCAAAAAAACATATATGATGAATTATATCATCTAAATACAACTAAAATGAAACCATTTTTATTAAAAATCAACTAACCAAGTACCATAGAAGAACACTACAATGTCAAAGAACAAGAAACACTAGAAATGTTGAAATACTCCCAATATATATATCCAAACTCCATATCCATATCCTTGCTTTAGAATCCTAAATTACCACTAGATAAATTCAATTATATACATTTACCTATGTCTTAGTAAAAACATCTTAAAAATCACCCATGTGCCAAAGTAGGGGGTGTAAGGAAACTTGGTAGATTTTATCCCAGTGAATTCCCAACTCATAACACTTGGATAGAATATGTTATCACATTTACCTATAATAGTTGATAAAAAATAATATCAATAATATGTTTCTCACTAAATATATAAATGTTTTAAGTTGAATGTATTTCAAATGAAATTCATTTAATTGTGTGAATCAACCAACAACTTCATAAAAAATTCCATTTTTCCATTTTTTTGGCATATCCAATTCAAATCAACATATCCACACATATAGACATGCATGCTTCATTATGATAGTTCTATAGTAATTTTTGGTTTCACATCAATCTACGAATTCATTACATTGTAATTAAATCCCATGTTCCATTACACATTTGGCACTAAGCACAATGTCATATTCCCTCCAAGCCTCATAATTAAATATGAACACACATCACCAAGTATGCCAAAAACCTATTTCAATTCCAAAACCACATCAATGTAAAATCTATTTCAATAAATAAAACATTATATTAAAAACTATTCCAAAAAACCATTTCAATAAAACATTCCTTTTATTGAAAATCATCTCTCATGAAAGTAAAACAAAACAACTATTTTTAAAATACTTATTTTAAAACTATTTAACAAATAAATTTTCACAACATTTCAGAAATCCAAAAAAATCCACAAACCCTCACTAAATAAGGTTTCTAGAATGATTTTCAGTCCAATTTAACAATAAATTTCAATTGATTTAATCAACATTAAAATAATACTACATGTTATAAATACAGAATTTGATTGTCATCCCACCTACCTAGAGGATTATGATGAAATTGAATAATAACACAAAAACACCCACAAAACTGGGTAAAATATCAAAAACCCCATCTTAGATTGTTTCCCCTATCATATAAAATGACAAATATAATCATATTTAGCCTCAAATATCATATATTTATCCTCAAAATACATTGATCTATGAAAATGAGAGTGATTGAGAAGATTATCTAAGAAAAATAATGAATAATTACTAAGATAGATCCTTTACCATGAGGAGATGGCTTCAAAACAACAAGGGAAGCCTTCAGATGGACTTCTAATTGATGGAATAATGTTCCTTGACCATTAGAGTGAGATGATATTGAGTTAGGTTTATATAGTATGAAAAATAGGAGATAGAGACTGAAATAAGTGAGGTCCTCATTTTTAATATCTCACTTTTAACCCATGTAGGGTTAGTCACATGGTCAGTCAAACTAGTCTCTAACTATGCACCTGAATCTATCTCTAGGATGTGATTTGCATCACTGGATTACCAGATTTCTAAACTATGTTCCAGCCAAGACAAATCCCATTTTAAAAAAAATAGTTTCTTCTAGTCATCCGCATGGTTTGGAAAAACCATGCAGTAGTCGTGTGCCTTCCCTTTATCCCATATCTCAATTTGCACTATTTTCTCCAACTATTTCACACCTTTCTCAAAATGTGAACCTATATTAAATCCCCAAATAAACTTCAAATGTTCTCTAATCTCACCGAAACTTCATCTAAAATATTTATATACTTAAAATTAATAAATAAAGTCTTAATTACTTGGAACTATGGGTACTACATTCTCCCCATCATTGGCTGTTCCTTCCCCGAAAAGTAGAAAACAATCATTTTTTGTGAAAGAGATTATAACATTGATCCTTAATTTACATCTCATATTCCTAAGTATCATCTTGAATCTTACTATGTTTCCACCAAACCCATCCTAGACTGATACTTTTAACACAAAAAAACATTTTCTTTCCCAACCATAAATATTGCACTATCATGTGCTCCAACAAAGCATCGATCTCTTGTTCCACTTGATCTCATAGAACCACATGGTCCGGATCGGTCAAATACTTTTCAACAGAGATACATGATATAAATTATATAATGAACTAATCATTGGTGGTATTTTTAACGGATATTCAACCTCACCAACCCATTCTTTTATTTCAATAGGTCATATGTAGCTTGATGATAACATTCTATACTTCCCAAGACGTCAACTTAAAACCATTGTAGATATCCTTTGAAACACATGATCACTCACTGATAATGATAGGGATCATCGACAATGATCTGTATATTCTTTCTGAATCCTCTGTGTCATCTTAATCCTTTTCCATATCAATTGAATCTTTTACATTGTTTCTTGGACAAGCCATGTCCCAACTAGTAATGTCTCACATGTTTCAGCCCAACAATGTGGATAATGACAAGGATGCCCATATAATGCATCAAACAGATCCATCTATACTGAGTAATAAAAAAAATCATAAAAGAACTCCACTAACGACACAAACTCTTAACAAGAGCCACCAAAATTTATTACACATGGCCACAACATGTACTCCAAAGTTTGTATTTTTCGTTCATATTTCTCATCTGTCTGAGGATGATGTGCTATTCTCATTTTCAACTGAGTCCTAAGGGCTCTATACATGTATTTTCAGCAATGATATGTAAACTATGGATCCCTATATGTCATAATTGATGTTGTTATACCTTGCCTCTTTACGACATCTCAAATATAGAATTTTTTCAAGACCACTTCCATATGAGTAACAAAAATAGGGATGAAATGAGTTGACTTGTTGAACCATCCACTATCACCCATATGGAGTCATGTTTCCAATCAATTATTGGGATACCTATTACCTTATCTATAGCTATTAACTCTTATTTTCAGACAGGGATATTAAAATATTGCAACAGACCTGCTAGTCCCTATTGTTCTTCCTTATATTTCTAAAAGTATAAGAATCTTGAAAAAAACATAGCCCCACTCTATTATAACTGACCCTCTATAACTAAAATTGTAAGAAATTATACCTTTATTTTATCCTCCTATTAAAACCCCATTTAGAATCATGGTATGCTTGGAGATTTTTTTCTTCAAAATTCATAGGTATGACCATCGGATTCTAAAACCATAATTCTGAACTCACATATAGTTACCAACCCCCAATTGTCTCCTCACCATTTTTTTGACCCCATCACCAAAAATTTTCCATTAGATGTTTTTTCATCTTAAACCATATTTACCAAATATGGAACCAATGAAAATAGAATGAAAAATGAAACATCACATAGTTCTTCACATGGAAAATTCATGTCAACAATCATGGACAAATACATTCCCATTTCTGAAGCATCTTTTGCCAAATGATCATAATAATTTCTTCATAATGCATCTTCCACCATATTTCCTTTACCTGGTATATACATAAAGTCAAATTCAAACATCTGGAGATACAACATCCACCTTCATTGTCTTAGGTTAAATTCTTTTTTTAGAAAATATGTTTCAAGATCTTAGGATCCGTGAACATTGTAAACATCTCACCAAAAAGATAATGACGTTAGGTCTTCAAATCAGGGACTAAAATAGCTATATCCAAATCGTATGTTGTGTAATTATTCTCATTCACTCATAACTACCTTGAACCATAGGCAGATACCTGATCTCTCTACATGATAAAACATCCCAAAATATATCCCAATGCTTCTCAATACACCACATACCCTTGTTCTGATTCTGGGATAATCAATATTTGTGCTAATATAAGGACAAATTTTTTCACTTGAAAATACTTCTAGCATTATATATGCATTGGGAATGGAATATTGTTCTTTTTCAAAAAATTCATAGGTGAATGTATTTATGATAAGACGGAAACATAGTATTGATAATAAACAACCAATCTAAGAAATCTGGGTATTTTGATGATTTTATTTAACAGTTTATAAGAGATGATAGCCTCTATGTTTTATAGATCCGTAGAAACACCTCTTTTATAAATTACATTGGCAAGGATGTGTATCTCTTGTATCCAAAAATATCACCTTGATAATTTGGAACATAGATGATGATACCTTAAGATTCCCAAATTATTCATTAAGTTTTTCCCATGCTCAGCCCTTGAACAGGAATACATCCATATGTCATCCAAAAAACCCACTGAAAAAGATTCCATATATCATTTTTATATTTGATTCATAAATTCCATAATGACCACTAGTGAATTGGTAAGACTGAAATACATAACGACATACTCATAAAGGACATATCTTCTTCTAAATTGTTTCATTAGAATATCTTCTTTTCAAACTCTCATTTAATGATATCCTGATTGAAATTTAATCTAAAAGAACCAATTACATCCTCTCAATTGATTGAATATATCATAAATTCATTGAAGTTGATACTTTATCATTTCTTGGTTAATCTTACTCTACTCCACACATAGAAAAAGAGTTCCATCCTTCTTTAGATCAAACAATACTAGTTCTTCCCATCAAGACATTCTAGTATGAATGAACCATTTTCACTATATATCTCACAACTACAAGTGGATCACCCTTACTTCTACTAGTTCCATTAGATAATATAGAAGTGATATTGGGCATATCTTTAGACGGATTTCAATCATAAACTCCATTTCTATTATTGGTCGAAACCCTATTAAAATTTCAGGAAAAGATATGAAAATTTTTCCACCACTACTAAAAGAATATTATTCAGGATATTAGCTATTGATTACAAAGACAATACTACCAACTAGTATAAGATTGTTCCCAATTAATGGTTCTGAAAAGATCATTTCACCAATGTTTACATTCCTGGTCCCGAGGAAAGAGATGTGTTATGCCATCATCTATTGTAAAATTGATCTTTTTGGTATAACTGTTCACATGATCCTTGAATGTTTTCAACCAATCCATAACCAAGATTATATCAAAATCATCCACATAAAGCAAATCGAAATCACATATCAGCTCAACTCTATCAATGGTAATAGAACATTCTCTCGAAACATTGGTTTGACATTATGATTGACCAATATGTGTTTGATTTTTTATCATATAAGGCATCAACTCAACTACTAATGTAAACAAACAAATATCAATAAAATATATAATGTAATGGAATTCAGATACATCCTACTAAGATTTAATAATTGTGGAATATAAATGAATAAAGCCACTCAAATATGATTGTCCACACTAAGCATCAAAAATAACCTTTTCAAATCCAAATAATTGATTCGTTTCTAAACAATTTCCCTTACTTCCATGTTTATATTTATCTTTGTGAAGATTAATGATATTCTTCGAATAGACATGGTTATCACTTTTCTAATGATGATATTTATTCTACTTCTCTCATCCTGTTGAAGTATATGACATTTGTGACACATGATAAGATTCTTGAACACTAGGCCTCAAAAAACTACTATAAATGCTCGGATGATATCATATTTTGTTGTAATTATGGAATTCTCCATGTAGTGTCAGCCACTCTCACTTCATGTGGTCGAATGAACTAGATTGGAATGATCTATATTGGCTCTTTTTTTGGGAAGAAGATTTAGGGATCCAAAATTTAGATTCTGATTCATACTCCCACCTTGGAAATAGGTGTCCCTATTCTTCTTTCTCCAAGAACTAGTGTTCTTACCATTTATCATAGGTATCAACATCATTCCTCATCCCATATCCCCTATTATTCTCCATTCATAAACTATATCTCTATTAGAAATCTATGTATAATTTTTAATATAGAGCACAAATATCATTGAGCGAATCTCATGTCTCAAACCCAATTCAATGATGTGTTTCTTTAAGGACACACTAGCATTAACATTTTTTGAAAATTGTTCTAAATTCAATAATTAGTCTTAGTACGCTATGAGAGAAATATTTTCCTACTTCTAGAAGAAGATTTCGATTTTTTTTAATTCTAAATGTGTGAGGATTGATTTTTTGTTGAAAAAATCATCAAAATTATCACATTATAGGCCTTGGTGAAATTTAGCATAGAATTTTTTATCCCACCACTAGTTGGAAATAAATTCTAGTATATACATCGATATCAGGACATTAAGCACTGATGGTGTTCCAATGAAATAAAAAATATGATTCATCCTATTCAGCTACACCTCCTCCTTCTCTAGTTCTGAATAACCCCAAAAGATTTGTCGATTCTGCTTCTAGAACTATTTTGAATTGTCCACCTACCTTGGCCCATTCCTCTCATTCCCCATATCCATATCTTGAAAAGGTTGGACTGTTCTCTAAACCAACTATGGGTCCCCCTAAGACTCAGGTGAAACCACATTCTCAGCACATTCCTCCAGTTTTTTTCTATTACGTCAACTGGGTGCCATTTTCTATTCACATAAGAAACACCATCAGTATCATACTCTACTAAACAAATGCATAACATTTCAAATTATACCACATCATACTATCATTATATGGATTTCCAAAATTTACCATTTCCAAAAAAATTACTTTCTTTGGAAAATAAAACCATTTAGAATATAATATAATGATGCTATTTCATAAAATCATCCATGTGAAAACAAGTTAATATTTTTTCAAAAATCAACACCTTGCAAAAAATCATATGTCATTACTTAAAATTATATATTCACTCCCAGCGGGAAGTCATTTTCTAATGAATTTCATTCTTAACTCATTAGATATACCCACGATAGTGATATTTCAAATCCTATATGGGTATTAAAAACACTTACATACCCAAATACCTAGTAACATTATGTTCAGAATAAATGTTTAGCTACATATTTTTATACTATAAATTTCTTATTATGACAATAATACTCCTTTCTATGATCATAAATCCAGCAAAATACCAGAATGACTTCAACTCCTAACTGAAAACTAGTACCAAGAAAAAGAACAACCAAGACAAAGACCACTTGTTCGAAAAAAGAATGACCAAGCTGATTCTTCTTATCTCAAACCGATTTTTGGACTGAAATGAACTGATTCTTATTGTAACATACCACCCCTCCTCGTTCGATTTAGAAGGAGGGTGTATGTTACATTGATTTAAGCGATATCCCCAGGACACCAAAGCAGTGAAATAAATGCAGACAAGTTTCATTAAACATGGGGGATGATTTTCCCTTTATGAATAAATTAATAACCCAAAAATACCATAACCCAAAAAAACAATACATGATGCATGATATCAATGTAATACATAAAAAATAAAACCATTGATATTAAAATTCAACTAACCAAGTACGATAGTGGCGGACAACAATGTAAAAGTACAAGAAAAACTAGATAAGATCGAAGACTCCAAATAGATAGTTCCAAACACTAACTCCAACTCCATGCTCTAGAATCATGATGTACCCCTACTAAAAGAAAATTCTTTACCTTTACCTGTGTCCTGGTAAAAAAATTCTGTAAAAGAAACAATGTACCAAGGAAAGGGTGAGTAATGAAACTCAATATATTTTCCCCAATGACATATATACTCCTACCACTAGGATAGAACACGGACTACTATAAATTAGGCCTTTAAGAGAATGATAATATACCTTTTCAATGATAAAAAACCAATAACAACTAGAAAACAGTTAAAATCCCAATGCATTTATCTGTGATAATAAAACACTATTAAAGGCCCCCTTTAACAACTCTTTTTGGTGCAGATAAATGTACTAAAACTAAAGGGGGTAATTTATTTTGATGAATCCATGAGGTCATACCCTTTATTAGCACTTCCAAAACTCCTCTAACAAATATCCCGCACCATTATTTGAAATTTTCACCCCCACCACCCCTTCTATCAGTGATTTGCGAATTTCCATACTCATCTTTTCCCACATGTATTCAAACAATACACCTCTACTTTGAAGATTTCATGGAATTAGCACTACACCATGTTGTTTTTTTTGTTTAATGAAACATATGTTTATATATATATATATTCATATATTCATATAATTATTTTTAAATAAATTTATAAAATATATGTGTGTTTGGTATATATATATATATACATTTATTTATTTAAAAATAGTATATATTATATTCATTTATATATACTAGATTATAATATGAATATATATCGGTTTATTAACACAGAAATATATTTATATTGAAACATTATAAATATATTTTTATAATATAAAAAATGGTTAAATTGTTTTTAAAATAAATTTTTTAGCAATTATTTATTAATATTTATTATAATGTACCTTTTTACATTGATATGTTGATATTTGTATTTATATATGTGATTTTTTATATGTAAATATTTGAAAATATCAATATATTTAATTATTAATGAAATTACATTGTGAAAAATGATAATATTTTACATCTATAATATAAATATGAATGTAAGCCCATGGAATAAAATCATCCTCCACTAAAAATAATAATAAACCCTTAAACAAGGATTAAAATCCATTGAGTGTTATGAAATTTGGGTGCCCAGACTAAAAACTCAATTTTTTATGATGTTTCTTCCTTTTCTTCCTCAAAATATTTTACAATGGTTTACCATATCACTAGAGCCATATAACTCACACAATCTTCGATTTGATATGTGGTGCACCCCAAACAGACACTCACATAAATATTTATGGTCATTTTATGTTCGAGTTACATTTTCAACATATTTATTATATTTGAATGATTTTTTGTTATCAAAGAATAAAATTGATATTAAATAACTATTACTCGATTATAATAAGCACAATATTTGTTTATTAATATTTTTAAATAATTTTATAATCCCTATTAACTAAATATCATGTATATTAAGTGTAAATTCCTATTTACCATATCTAAAATATATTTTCAAAAATATAAATTATATTAATATCAACAAAAATATATTTATATATATATATATTAATAATAATCAATTGTTTTTTGAAAGTATAACTTTATGAGTGCTACTAAAAAGCACTAATAAGGGGTGGGGAGTTATCAACACATGAAAAAAGGGTGGATAAGGGCCCCCCATTAATAGTTCTTATTTTATCACTGAAAAAGGAGGTCTTTAACAAATATTTTCACTTGTGATGATGAATCCGTAGTTCTGTATAGACATATGTTATTTAGTATTTATGTTGGAACACTTTAATAAAACACATTATATAAAAAAATTCTAAAAACATTTTATGACAAAATATATTCGCTTTTTATATCTTATAGTTTTCCAATAAAATTATTTTTATCATGGGATGCAATAGAAAATTTCTCAAAACCCTTCCATCTTTCCATTTTTGGTATATCCAATTCGAGTACACATTTCCACCATCGCACACAACAACACATGCATGCCTCATTATGATAGTTCCATACTCAAGTGTGGTTTTTATCGATCTGTCATGTTTTTATATAGTAATTAAATACCATGGGTTATTAAAACATTTTCACCGATCACATGGTTATATTTCAACTGAGCCTCATAATGAAATATGACCACACACCACCATGTATTCCCAAAAACCATTTAAATTTGAAAACAACGTCAATTCAAATAAAATATACATTTTATTAAAAACCTTCCCAAAAAACATTTTATCAATGCCAACCGTTTATTGAAAACCCATTCCCAAGATATCAAAATTAAAAAACCATGTATAAAATTAGTATTTTAAGACTATTTGAAAAATAATATTGCACAATAATTAACAATTCAAAAAAATCCATAGACCATCACCAAAGAATGTCTCTAACTTGTTTTTCACACCAATTTAACAATTAATTTCAATAAATTTCAATCAATTTAATCAATTTAATCAATTTTAAAAAATTTATTAATGTTATAAATAAGGGATTCAATATTGAATCCACATTCCATGTGTTTCAAGATGAAAATAAAGGAGTGAACCAAAATTCCCACAAAACTGAGTTGAATCTCCAAAAATTGGTCTTAGATCTCTTCCAATATATCTAAAAAATCCAAATTTAATCATATTTGGAAGAAAATATTTTAGATATATTCATATCAGATAAAGATCTAAGAAAAAGAATGTGATAGAGAAGATGGTCTATGAAAAAACACTTATAATGACCAATAAAATTCACTTACTTCAATGATCCAGCTTCAAAACACCAAGGGGAATATTTCAGATCACCTCTGAAACAATATGAGAATCTTCCATGACATTTTGGAAGAGATAATTTTAATATAAGACCACATAGGAATAAATACTAGGGTGATATAGACTAAAACATGTGAGATAAACTGTTTCAGGATCTCACTTTTAACCCATCTATGGTTACTCACAGAGTTTTTCAAACCATACTATGACTATGCAGCAACCACTATCTCACGGATGACCTTCACATGATTGGGTCGCATGGCTTATAAACCAGGCACCACCTTTTCTAAATCCCAAAATCCAACAAATAATGGATTATCCGAGGCTTGTGCATGGTTTGGACACACAATGAATTGGATGTTCACATTACCTTTCGCCCCTGACTAATTGATCATAGATTCCTTCAATTGTTTCATGTTTTTTTACAAACCATTCTCCAAACGTGTACCTATAGAAAATCCCCAAAAACACTCAACAATTTCCCCAAACTCTCCCAAACTTCACCCATAATTATTACATACTTTAAAAGAATAAACAAAGTTGTTTCTTACAAGAAATTTGGGGTACTAAAATGACTCATGGAATATTGTATTTAAAGTATTATTTTATATATATCTTTAATTAACATATTTTACTATAAACCAAAAATTAAATTATTTTTGAATAATACCAAAAATTCACCATAACCATTTTTCAACATGTATAATTAAGAAACAATATCTATTTTATGAAAATAATTTTATTAATATGAGAAATTTAATTTTTATTTAAAATCTTCATTTACAAGGAAAATACAAATTTTAAAATTATATCTAATTTTGTAACACTATTAAAAATTATTTAACATCTCATAAAAATAATCTATAATCAAAAGACAAAAACTATTAATTTATGAATACATGTTAGGAAAATGAATTTTATGTTGAATCATTAAAATAATCATAAATTATTAATTAAATATTTCTGACTTACAAAAATTCAAACACTTAATTTATCATTTCTAAAACATATTTATACTTATTCAAAGAGATGTATGTGTCATATTTTTATTTATAATGTGCCCATAATTTATTTATACTTTAATCGTTGATGATACTATTCTATTAACTAGTATACTATTCACAATGGTCACATTACTATTCCAAAGGACAAGTTAATATTTAATTGTTATGTATTTATTAAATTCTAGAAAGACCACTTATTTCATCAATTAGGAATTTATAATTTTTATTTTGTTTTTTGTGTTTTTTATGTGACTTATACTGTATGAAATATTTATTATAACAGAATTCCCATCACTATAATTAAGGGTTATTACATTCTTCCCCGCTTATAAAATTTCACCCTCAATATGTTTTTACAATCTCTGTGGAAAACAGGTGAGGGTAAATATCCTTAAACACTTACTCTAGTTCATATGTCTTCTATTAATTCTTATGATTCCACCATAGCAATTTTACCAGGTCAGTAGTCTTGTTGTGTTTTGCGTTATCTCTACAATCCATGATCTTCCAAAGATGATCCTAATAAGAGAGATAATTCTCTAATAGTACCACCAATGAATTCAGTAAAGGTGAGGGATCTAGTATCTACTTCTTCAAGAGGGATATTTTTAATACATTATGTACATAATACCTGGTTGGTGGAAGTTCTATTGGATTGCATATTTCTCCAACACAATAAAGATTTTTGAAGGGGATGATGTACCTGGGAATTATATTTCCTTTATTTTAATATATCATGTTCCTCTTCCATGGATATATATAAAAGAATACCATTTCACAAAACATAAAAATCATGTCTTTCGGATAATTGAATGCATAAATATTTTGTGATCATTGGGATAATTTGATTTGTTCTTGATAGGTTTCTACCTTATATACCATTTCTACGGCCATTTCAGGTCCTAGTAGATTATGCTAACCAACTTTGTCCATGCATGCCATTGTTCTACATCTTTTCCCATACATTATTTTGTGTGAATATATTTTGATTCTCTAGAAGAAACTATTTTTATAAGAAAAGTTATACAGACGTTGATGTTGGTCATATCCTCTTTTGTAGTCCATAAAATAGGATCTCAACATTTCTTATAGTGTCTGAATTGTCTTAATTGAAAAATGAACTCCAATTAATGAAAATAAATTTCTATATATGAAAAATTTATTTTTAATTTAAAATCTTCATTTACTTCATAAATAGCAATTTTATAATTATAACAGATTTTATAACAATTTTAAAAATTAAATAAGGTCTCATAAAATTATCTTATAATCTTTAGAATGAAAAATATTCATTTATGAATACAATATATGAAAATGAATTATCTTTTAAATTATAAAATTAATCATAAAACTATAATTAAATATTTATGGATTATAAAATACCAATTACTAATTCATCATTTCAAAAACAAATATTTACTAATTCGAAGATATAGTTAAATCATACTTGTATTTATAAGATACCCAAATTTTATTTACACATTCATTAGTGAGGTTACTATTCTATTGGATGTTTTACTATTCATTAGGGTCACATTACTATTCTAACATCATTTTACTATTCCATTAGTATTTCATCCTTAATGTCTATAAATACCATTTATTTATTTATTTATAATGTTTTTATTTTTTTATATGGGATTTTATTTGATTTATAATATATGACCTAATTATTTGAATGGAATTTTCGATGATAGATTTGAGGGTCAGTATAGAATAATATAAATTCTTCTCCTAGTGAGCTTATCCATGGTATTATATACAAGAATCCATGTATCATATATTATTGGATATAAATGATTTATAAATGATTTAATATATTATTCTCATTGATCTGATTCATGGTGTTCTTAATCAAATTGTCATATCTCCCTTAGAATGACATGATTGATGGTAATGGGATAGCAGTAGACCCATACCATATAACAATTTACATAATTGAATTTGTCCATTCAACTCAAAAGGATAACTCCAACTATGATAATGATGAGAGAATGTCCTATAAACAATGGATTATCATTCTCCCTTTGTTCAATTATATGTACTTTCTATTCATAAGCCCTATATCAAGACACTTAAATTGGTTGTTCAATTTCATTGCATGTTATAGAGTTCGTGGTTCCTTAAGGTGACACACCTAGGTAGAACCCAACAAGGTAAAAATCCATAGAGTATGACATTTGGTAGAGATAACTATCCTAAATAAGGTGAAACCCAATAATTTAATTAATTATACATTTTATAGGTGTATTATAGATGGTATATCCCACGACACTATAGTAAAATAATATTAACACCAAGACAACAGAGAATGAGAATGAGACCACCTACCATAGCATGGTAGATGAATCCTCATCCATTATCATCTTTGAATTTTAGCTATAATGGTATAAACTATATGAATTTAAAAATAACCTAAAAATAATTCATATAATCTACATCAGATTTAGAATTTGATATAGTAATTTAAAAACAAAATGGAATGAAGTGGAATAACGATCATAATAATATGAATACAACATTGTGAATGGTGAATGATAAAAAATTGTGATAAAAGTGGTAGATCCAACCCTATCTTGGAGGAGATGGAGGTCCTCTCAATGGAGGGGGATAGGTGATTTCTGAATGGATGGGGAAAAGAGAGGAATAATCTTAAAATAGAGTTTGTGAAAATCATCATTTCACCACTTTTCGATGGGGGTATGGTTTGGCCTCATGGTTATCCCAACAATGTGCCAACCATGACCAGTTCTATCTAAGTGTCCACCCATTACACAGCTAGGAACATTATTATAAAAACCTAGAAAACAACATGTGTTCTTATTTTCCTATTCGTCTACCCACTAGAATGGTTAGGTGGAATATTAGGAAAACCATGCACTTTCCATGTGTTTTAGCTCTGAAAAATACATGCATTATTTTTTACATCCATATGGACTACCACACATAGTTATTTAACTATACACCTCATCTTATGATGCCTCATGGTTGCGCCATAAAATTAATACTAACCAAATTCCAACGATGAACCACTTTCATCTCCAATAAAAACTAGAGTTCTAGGATCCAAACATGACCCAGATTCTCTTGATTGCTTCCATAAATTATTAAGTGCATTTATTAGATTAAAAGGATGTGGTTTAAAGAATGATTTAAAAAAAATTTAGTCTCTAAAATTCCATGAGCATACATGTTTTCCTCCATTAAAAAACTCATTTATAATTTTTCATTTTAATGGTGGGTTGATCAGAAAATTGAAATTGTTCAACCATTTGAGCACTTGTGTTAGCCACTCTCTCCCAAGTATATTCCTATACATGATCATGATTAACTATAACATATACTAGATAAACTAAAATTCTTAAAATATAATTCATTATTTAATTATATATATGTATAATATTCTCCTAAATAGAAGCCTTAATTTCCAATATAATTTCAATAGGATCAAAAGAATCAGATAGATAGAAATGATATCAGTGTAGCTGAGATACATGGATGATTTTGGGAATGGCTTGGTACCTCTGAGGAATAACAATCTAATAAAATAATGGCCTAACATTCTACAAAATCTTCAAATTCCCGGCATAATGAGGTAATAAATTACCCTCACTTTGAGTTTTGATATAGCAAAAACAAGGGAAATAAGTAAAAAAATATCATATCTAACCTCAAGCTCTAATGGCCAGTGTTGATGATAGGTAAAAAAATATCATATAATGAGATATACCCATATGCCTCCTATTTAGAAATACCTACTCCGAATCATCCGGAATGAGACAATATTCCAATAGCACTTCCTCTCCTACCTCTAACTAGTACATGGGAGAAAAAAGGCCAACTCTACAGGTCCTTATAATGATCTGTGTGTATAGTTTCCCAGAAGTAGTTTTTATAAGAGAATTTAGAAACATTAAATTCATTCCCCCCAAGAACCTATAAAATTAAGGATTCATGCTCGAATAATGTCCTCTAACACATTCATTATGCTCGAACTGCCTATAGGTCTGAGGGTGACATATTTTGCTGAGTTGTAAAAATTTAACCTGGTGTCTTTTTCCATCCCTTCAATAACTATGATGTGAAACGTTAATCTCTATAAGATTTAATAGTATGTGTTACTCTATGAATTTATATGATATCTATGAAATATACCCTTCATAGCTTATCCACTGAAAACGTCTCTCGGATAGGTAAGAAATAGGTGGCCTTTTCATTCTATCAATGATCACCCCTACTTGGCCAATGTCTTGGGGGGATCATGGTATGTCTGTCAAAAAATCAATTATGACATCACCCCATTTACGATCCAAAATGGGAAATGGATATAAAATTATTGAGGGTTTCTTGTGTGATTCAATCACCTTCTGATAGGTGGAAAATCGAGTAACAGAGCTCGATATATCTCCATTCATAATAAAAAATTGGTACTAGTAACATAAATCACAGTACATAATCTATCTGAAGGATGTACAACCCAATCAGAGGCATGATATAATAACATTACCTCCTCTCATATATATGTGGGAACCACAATACATCCATGATTGTTTGTGATAACATCCCCATAAATGACCCAACCATGCATTGGGTCCTCACCTGAAATTCTATCCCTTAAGAAGAATTTCTCAGGATAAGAAATCTCACTTATATATACACTCTATAGAAGTGAAGAGGTCACTAAAATTCATTTATATGCTTCCCATAATGGTAATGCACCTCCAAGTGCACCTCAAAAAACAATGCCACCAATAGTCACCTGCTACTAGACTCTTTAATAGCTTATGTCAGAGTCTTCCTACATAGAGAATCATCGACTACAATGCATTTTCCTAGCATATAATAAAGTAAAATATTTAAATGAATATATTTATACAACCCATATTCACTTTATGAAATTTAATTCGCACTGATTAAATATATATTTAATCATTTTTGGTCATTGTATACAAACAAACACTCTCCGAGAAAGTGTGGTCGTCGGCAACTCATAGCATATGCCACAGTTACCAACATCAGATCATGTATCATGCAATTACACTCATGTGGTATCAACTAATGAGACCCATATGTTATTAATTGACCATGATTTATTAGAAAGACTCTAATGCTGATGCCCGAAGAATCACAGTAAACTATATAGATTATTTTCATATCTGGCAGAATGAGAATCAACATTGAATTAAGTATTCATTTCATCTTATGAATGGATTTTTTCACAAGATTCAGAACATTCATATTTTAATCCACTCCTTTTCTAACACAATATACATGTTTAAAGGTGTGATAAATCCAAAAACAACTCCTATAATAATAATGTAGCACTAAGAAACTATATATCTCAATTATATTCTTGGTAAGCTCCCATAAAATCAGATATCTCACCTTCTTTAGGTCAACTGATACTCTTTCCTGTGAGATGATGTAACCCAAGACGTGTTCTATATCAATCTAGAATTTTCATTTTGAGAGCTTATAATACAACATATTCACACTATGGGTACTCAAAAGGATATCAATATTTTTGGAATGATCTTGTCGAGCTTGTGACACCAAGAAGTCATCCCCAAAAAATGAAAACAAAATAATCTAGGTATTGGTGGAAATTCTATTCTTTATATCCAAGGATACATCATCCATGTTCATGAGACCAAATGACATGACAAGATACTCATATTGTTCATATAAACTATTTAATTTTTATATATATATTATCTAAAGGCATGAATCGTACATGATTGTATCCCAAACTCAAATAAATTATTTAGAAAACCAATAATCATTAGAGATGATCAATGATATCATCTATATGGGGTAGTATATACTAGTTATTAACCATAATCTATTTCAATGTCATGTAATCCACTAAAATTATGGGGGTTCCATCCACCATCTTGTAAATGAGAATGCGTAAAACCAATAATATAATAGTCATTCATATAAATCAGTTTTATTCCATAACCTCTAACAACATATTTATCCCATGAAACTCAGTTGTATCAATCTAGTAATGAAGAATTTATATTGTTGTTGTTTTTTTGAATTAGTTAAATAGGAAACTCTACCTGTATATTGTAAGGTATCCTAGGGAATTCATCATGTATGATATCCCTGAAAAAATCCACAATAGTAGGGAAATATTTATGTCGCATTCCCAAGTAATCAATAAAGAGTATTGCAATCTGGACATCCACTCCACCCATCTCATGTTGAGCTAGTCTTTCTTGACTGTCCTAGAAATCCCATTATCCTTTCTAAATATAGGTATTAACCATATGTTATGTGAATGAAAAATTATGAGATAGAAATCAACAAGATCATGGTATGGAATCAACTAGTCTATTTATCTAATGATATCCAAACAAGTCAACTCATGGACCAAAAGTTCAATAAAAATGATAGGTCCCTATCTCAAAGGGTATCCCTGCATTTCCATGCACAATCAATTCAAACTCCCAATAGAGTATCATGTTTCATCTCCACATATAAATAAGGGATTATGAGCCATATTCTTTCCCTAATTTCCATATGTACAAAAGATCATAATGTTCCACTATCGTAGAAGACAAAAACTAAAATAGATTCTACCTAAATCGAACATTGTATTACATAAGGTCTAACACTCTACTCCTTTAGTACTAGATATCCTACGCATATTAGGCTAGTTCCATAGCCCTACTATCCACCAATAAGGATGGTTCTGGTTCAAGGATTAACATCACATAGTTGAGGTCCCATTATATGGAGTGGTAATTATATAATATATAGGGAAATATCCTTTGAATTTCAATTTAATAATTTTTTTAATGGAAACCAATTTATTTTGTAGATTATTTTTATTGAAGTTAAATATCATTTATATGTATATATGGCATGAACTAGTTAGATGATTCACTATTCCCACGTAATAAAGTCATAAACTTCATATATTGCAATTATCATGTCATGTAACAATAACAAGATTCTAATATCTGGTATCAAGAAGTAACTAGTCTCATTAAATGAGTTGATTTAATGAAGTTATATTCATAATTTATATAATTTATTGATATAATAATTAAATTTGGAATTCATGTATTCAACATCAACTAACAATTAAGATCGTGTGTCCATGGTTTCATATCTGAAACATGAGATAATTGGTTAATTATAGTGATTCCATAAAAATATGTGTGGAAACACTATTTTTGTTAATGAGACAAACTAATTAACTGATTATTTTCCTCATTAATAATTTTGAAATTTTATTACAATTTTATCATAAAAAAACAAGGCACTGTAACATGATGTAGTATACACACACATTAAAATAAATATGGAATGGCATATACATGACATGTGAAACCCCAAGTAGCTATAATGATGCATGAGACAATACCACCTATCAATATCATCCATGGGAAACAGAAAATAAATTCATAATGACATTAATATGAAATTTCTAAAATCATGTGCATCACCCATAAGTTTAGTCGATACAATTTTAGAAGGTATTATCTAGAAAAATATGTTCCAAACCATGTAATTTGAATTTTTTTCATGTCAATTGGTTAGATACTCCCAGGAATATACTCATTACCAAAATCAAAACACTTCCTAGTGTCCTATTTACCAATACAACAGAGTAAATGAAAATTAATAAACCTCTCATAGAACATTAAGACATCCCAATCATTGTTCAATTACAAGTATCCAATCCTGGATGGAAACATCACCTCAGGAGAACCTTCCCACACACAAGAGGCTATTGTCTAGTAGAGAGGTTCTATAATGGTATTGTGGCAATATTATAAACTTGTGATTTAAGTGTTTCATAGTGGTACAGAATAATGGTAATTAGCAAAAATAGTATAATTTATGTAATGAGAAAGTATAATCCATATATATATAATAAACTGGCTGAAAAAATAACCACTACTATATACAAAATGATGTCATGTATGTATCATATACAAAATGGAAATATATCAAATTTGTGAAACTGACATATCCATAATTATATAAAATAATGAACAAAATATCCAAAGTCAATATCCAATATCATGAGAATAATAATAATTCCTCCACTCCCATACATCATCCATGTATAAAAACTCAAGAATACAAAGTAGGACCTTTCCACTTATTCTTATATGCATCCATGATGTCTTTCTAGGTACCATTCGGTGGCCCAAAAAAGTATTACAAAAACACAATAGGCCACAACCAACTATTTATAGCACTATCTAGAGAATTTATAAACTATTATTAGATTTTAACCAATAATAATAATAATAGTAAAGGAAATTCATATAACCATGTCAGTTAGGGTTCCCAGTGGGGAACATGTCTAATTATACCCGCTTTATCCTATTCTATAATGTATATGAATGTTTATTAAATTATGATTTATTTACTATTATTGTCTTAGAACCTAATCTCATAGACAAGGCATCCCCAAATGATCATAATCATATTAGGGATGAATAATTCTTGTGGAATTTAGAACATAACAATTAATGTATAGAAGACCATCATTTATGTAATGTATTGGTTGAATACATGTGTGTTCATTTCCACTGATGACGTGACTTTTAGATAATTTATATCACTATTCCATCCAATACATTCCACATTTATAACCAAGGAATCTCTCTAGGGGTTCAAAGAACCCATCACCCTTTGATCATATCAGTGGAAATGAAAATAGTAATCCAAGCATCCCCATAGGCAAGGTATCATGTAATTTCCCCCTATGATCATATAAGGCATTCCACATATAGAACATAGGCATCTCCCGTGTCAGGGTAAAATGACATATCTCCATAATCCCATCTATGTAATTCAAAATGTGGAACCATGTATCTCTTGTCGCATAAAATAAATTCATCCACCCTATGATATCATCCATTTTACCCTATATATGAATTTATATATCACCCATGACATGATATAACCCATTTATAATTTATTTAATTTAGAATTTTTGTAGATAATGTCTAATTAATTCTGAATAAAAATACTCATATCACAATTTTCATAACATGAATGATGATAATGGGGTATTAGTATACACATACAATTTAATAATTCACTTAATTCTATTATTCTATTCAATTCATATTGATTACTCAATATACAAGAAAGAATAAATAAGTGATAGGGAATGTGGGATTACCATTACCCTTTTTATAATTAAAATTTCAGTCTATTCATATGGTCTAACTCAACAAACATAAATTGGTACTACAATTACATTACAATGTAAACAGTTCATTGTACTTTAAGGAAACACACACTATGGGGTGGATCATGCCGTGGTAGACATAATATGAAGAAAAAATTAGATATCTTGGACTATCATAAATAAAGTGAAACATAGTAATTTAATTAATTTTATATTTTTTAGTTAACTCATGAATGTTATGGTGCATGACACAATGGCTAAATAATATAAACATCAAGAATGTAGGGAAAGAGAACTATACCACTTTGCTTTTCTTGGTAGTTGACTTCTCATCTACTTTTAGCTTTAGAATTGAGATTTTATTGGTGAAATAAGAGAAATAGTCAAATACATTTAAATTATGTTATATTAGATCGCAATTATTTAGAGTTCCATCTGGTACTACCAAAGAATAATCGAAGGATGTGGACCGAAGAGATTGCGGATACAGATCGATCATGATGATTAAGGATTGAAATGGATACCGAACATAGGTGGTAGCTGAATGGATAAAATGGAGGATATGGATGTTCTCTCGATGGAGGGGAAGAGGTGATGTGAAATTATATTAGGAAAATGGGGGAAATCAGAAATTATTGGAGGGGTAAAATGAAATTTGACCTCTTTTAAAAGGGTGCACAATTTTCCCCATGATTATCCAAACCATGTGTGAGAATTGTGATAGAACTGTCTAGGGTACCACACCCTCACATTTCTAGACACAGGGTTAGACATAACATGTGATTTCTATGTTTTCTGGCTATGTATGTTGTCCCCCACCTCATACGGTTGGCTGCACAATTAGGAAAAACTATTTTCTAACCATGTGTTTCATGTCTGAAACACAACTACACAATTTACCTTGGTCATATAGCCTACTACACATGTTTAAAAACCATATACCTCCACAGAAATGGTTGTATGTTTTTTCATATAGTTACTAATAACCATAAACCAACCATGAACCTCTTCTTACACCTCCAAATAACAATGTTTTAGGATATAGAAAAGCCTTAGAAGCACCTAAAACCTCAATTAAAAACTAAATCAATTTTATTAAACTAAAACATGGAGTTTTAATACCAATTTAAAGAACAATTTACAATCTAAAAAGACATTATATTACATAGGTAATCAGAGTATCGATTGAAAAAATTTATGAACCATTTGTGATTATTTTAACTATGAAAGAAATTTATCAGGCATGACTTTTTTACTTGTAATGTTTCACTGATGGGTTTTATTTCTTTTTATTTTTGATATTTTCAAGACTGAAACAAAACTCCCTTCAGAACAATTGATAGAGTCTCCTCAATGTTTTATTTATTACTCAATAGCTAAAAAATGTGGGGAAATATCAAACTAAAAGGTGTTTTCACAAACACCTCATCTCCAATGACAAGTAAGGAATTCATTTTCCATATAGTATCAAATAAATGTTATTCTCCTAGTGTTGTTTGTTATAATTCAATCCATACATAACATTATTCATCACTAACTATCCATTTGATATTGAGTTGTTTGGATGAAGAATGTGAGACTTATTGATGATCCCAATTGCATTGGGAGTCTCTTCTAAAATTGAAATAACAAAAAACAACCTTCTCTTAAGATGGAATATAAATATGTAAATTACATCATTGCCCTAATTATGATATAAACTAGAATAAACTTTATCAAATTCAATGGTCACCATCTTCATGTGACATTAACCAATCAACAAACCCACTAAGAATCCCACCAAAGAGGTCCCTTCTCTATTTACCTAGAACCAAAAATCTTTGATAGTTTACCAAGGGTAGTTGGATACCAATCATAGTGACAAGAATAATATCTCATATTCTACTAAAGAGACTCACCAACACAATTTGGAAGTAACTAGTGATGATTTACAAACCCATGTTTTCTCCCAATATGTCAACCAATATAACCATGTTGTACTAGGGGAACCCCATTTTGTTCTTCCAAAATCAAACAAGGGGCAGTCCCATATTACCTCTCCCACTCATCATGATTACCAATTTACACAAGAATAGTTTGAAGAAACTTTCCATCATCTCCCAAATTCAACCTGTGGTTACGTACATATTCTTTCCCAGGGGAAATATTCCCATCTGCAAATCAGTATAAAAATTGGAGGATTTGAATAATCTTATATTCCCAATCCAATTTAATAATTATCCCATGTCATCAATCACAATTCATATTCTCATCAATAAATCTTTATAGAAATGGATTAGTAGGCCTATATTCCTTCTCACATTATACAAAAAATACTTCATATCCTAGTTGTGACTGTAAAATATAGTCATCAACATATTTTAGTTACTATTAGGGGAATGAAAATATTCACACCCCTCCCACAAAGTAATCTAATAAAATTAAGAAATCAATACTATCAATTAGGAAGATATTCCTTCTACCATTTAGGATGGTCATCAACAAGTCATGTTAATGAATGAAAAACATAAATCGTTATATATTATCATTATAACTGGATATCATCCACCCATTTTAGTACCCACTTCATGGAAGTACCATTTTCCTATCCAACCTTAAAAATTCAGAATATTTTGATAAAAACATGGTATTTTCCATATTGTAATCTCACATAAAAAGGTCACATTTTACTATATAGGACCTCATCCGACTGTATTGGGATCATCCATGAGAAATATTTTCACAGGCAACCCATTGTTCTGGAGTGGTTCTATATTTCAAACCTTGTAAAGTTGGAGTTCTTGAGGCCAAAACCGCATTTCAATTATATCAAAAAATTCTAACTCTTTAAAAAATGGAGGGAACTGATGGATATGTGGAAGTCCTCCCTGTGATATTACAATCCACTTATCTAGAGGTCCATTATAAATCAATTTCCATGATTGACTTCCCGATTAATATATCAATATTCATAATGAAAAATATTCTCATAGAGGGATATATCAAAATCCAACCCTTTGATAGATGATCAATCAATAATAATTTTCACATATTTCCATATTCAACATTATCCACCCAAAGGGTCATCCCCTTGGAAAATATTTCAAGAATCCCCCTTATAACAGCAATTGATCCAAGATGTTAGTCTTACCTATAGTTATTTTCACTATAAAGTTCCTCCCCATAGTGAGGTCTCATCACAATAATTGTCATCCCCTTAATAAAGTGACTATAATAAATCCTTAGTATCTAGAAGCACTAAAATTATTGGGGATAGTTACACAAGAGTGATGTCTCTAATAAGTGATATACTTCCTCAATCAAAGATATCCTGAGGAAGTGTTCATTATCCATACCATTTATGGACCCCCATATATGTGTATAGTATTAAAGATTCCAACTGATATGACTCCATATAGGAAAACATCATTTTAATTACTTCACATGTCAGAACATGTAGAGGAATCTATTAGTGAAAATGAAGAGAATGTTGTGATTATGAGGGATGACTTTTCCAAGGAAAATATATCATTCATTTTCTAATCCATAATATATTCTTCATATGATATTTTTAATACATTATTAGGGGTAAAATATACAATAATGATTCTAAACCAATAGATATAGCATCATTATTTGAAGGTAAAACATCCTTTCTATATGGGATACAGAAACCATGTAATGGAAATAAGTGAATTTTTTTTGTTAAATTGACTTGGATAACCTCTAAATTATTCAATAGGTGATGTTTCAATGATGATATATATATATATATCCAAATTGTAGGTCTTAAATCTTTCATTAATATATTACATTATGTTGTTAAAACATCATATGATGTCCATACTAGAGGGTAGGGTGACCATAGGGAATTTTGTTTCACCATATTCTATAGTAATAATATACCTCAAAGAATGGATTCATGCAACATAAAAACATCAAAATTGGTCTTGAGACTAATATATTAACATTCTAGTAATATTTTTCAATGGGTTCCAGTTATTTCTAAATCTCAAAAATAGAGAACCGTGCGAGAATGATCCATCGATAGAATCCTGCATAAGGCCTCTAAAAAATTGAACTGGATGGTTTTATGAGAAAAGAAAAATCCTCAACGGAAACACAACCCTCATTGGCGATCAGATCATATTTATGAAATTAACTACATCCATCCCATTTATGAATAGAAATCCTAAAAATTAAAAGTGAAAAAATGATGGAAACGGTAGCATTAATATAGAAACAACACCAACCCACAAGGATGGGGTAATTTTTTCTCCACTGACACATCAAGGATCCAAAAATCCCTAAAAAGCCTAATATTTCATAGTGGATGGAAGAAATCAACCAAAATCCATAGAATCGTTTGAATTCATATCACAACCTCCTCCTCCCCCACGAAAACAAGTCTTATCTAGATTAGGAGAAACACCACCAGAATTTCCTTAAAATTTTCTCCAATTTTGTTACCCATATCTCTTTTAAAGGACATGGTCAGTTAGTGTTTATGAAGAATCTATGAGGGCCACCCTTTAAAAATTAATTTTTTGGGACAATTAAATGCAGAAGTTAAATCATCATAGGGGTGACAAGAACAAATGGTATACCATGAATGGGAATAACAAGGAGACTTTTGATATTCTTCCTGATATATATTCAAGATATGTTCAATCATTGTTCCCATTTATTGAGGATAAAAATATAGTATCATGTCATGAATCATTTAATTTCATCACCATTGGCCCCATTGATTTTTTGAAGCAAAATTATATCATAGAACAGTTAGATATGGATGTCTCTATAAAATACATGTTCCACACCAAGAACATGAATAAAGGTGTCTATACTCCTCATCAAAGGCATATTCAAATTTGGGTTCTCCCTTGAATTCATCGTTTCCTCCATCTCGGTGGTCCATGGTGAAATGAAAGGGGAAATTTTTTTTTATACCCAACCCATCAGTTGAAGAAATTAGGTACAATATTATAAAATAAAATCACAATCAATATGAAGTGGGATTAAAGGAATCAATGTGGCTCAAATTAGAGTTCGACTAATTTAATATTAAATATATGTATAACCCCAAATTAATGAGTTCCATTTTACCTCAAGTAAATATATCTCCTTATGAAGAGGCTTCCATTCACCCCAAGAGTAGAATCTATCCATCCTCCCAATCTAGGATTCTAGAAACGTTTTTTTAACCCTATTGATGGGAGATATCATGATATACCTCTATTTTTGGGTATTTGGAACTCTTTAAGGCGAGAAACACTTGTCCAAACCATAGCAGTTATTAGAAACAGATGTGGTTATGACAACCATACTATGTTATACACATGTCCTATTAATATGTGTATATATAGACAATTATCCCACCAGAAAATATAGACTACATTAAATATCTAGAATATTGATATGGTGGAATTTATTACTGATATAAAAAAATGAAATTCCCACATTTGGTGGATGTGACTCCACCTCTACCTGACTTCATAATTCCAACTTTTCAATCCATCGACAGATCTGGGGACCTAGAAAAATATCTAACACACGAAGTATCATATTGTTTTCCCATTATGGGAACCCTTAAAAATAGAGGAATCTATGATTGTATGATTCATGAGGACTCCTGATAGATTACTGTTTTTAGGTATAGTAATGTACCAGCCAGATCAGTCACAAGAAGGGGGAACTTTGGTAGAATTTTATAAACCAATTTATGTAAACAATGATAAATCCAACAGTAATAAGCATTTAATAGTAAAAAACATTAAAATTTGAGTTTCACTTACTTTATATCCATGTATATGGTTTTAACATACTTCATAAACATGAAACTCATTAAATAAAATTCAATGGGAATCTTATAAGAAAATATATTTGATTATTTCAAAATTCCATTCATTCTTGTAAAATATCTAGGCAGATTGCAAGAATATTCCATTTTTTCAACAATGTTTTAAGATTCAATCAAGTGTGTTGATGCCATGTCATAACTATATTTGTGGTTTAATTAACGAGGAGTGCTAAAGAAGAAACAAAAATGATGATGCTTAATCCAAATCGAACATGAACTATGACACCCAAACTAATGAAATATCATATAATACCTCCTCAAAAATTCCCATAAAAATAGAAGTTCCCCATTAAATGGGGATAAATTAGAAAAATTTTCTCTCCATATGAATACTGAAGGAATATATTTTAGTAATTTCTATCAATGTAGGTTCTCTATTATGTCATTGCCGGAATTGAGAACAACTTGGTAATGTTTCTGTAGAACAAAAACCATAATCATGTTAAAAGTGATTACCAAAAGAACTAAAATACATTATTCCAAATTTAATATCATACAATTTAAGAGTGTTTTGTATTTATATATATCCTCTATAATATGGTATTTTCTAGGATGTTCAAATTTTAAAATCCACCTAAAAACATACATTGTGTTCCCCCCATCCCACTAAAAGAAGGGGAATGGTAGGATGTCGCAATAAAGAGCACAACAAATTTCTATTTTTAGATGGCTAGAAATATAGTCAACCATGCACATTCTTTATGTAGGTCATATATAAATCTACCACTTGGAGCCATAAGTAACTTAATGAATATTTATCCAACATCATGAGTGACACATCCATACAAGGGTTGGTTGTGTAAGAACACATATAATAAGTTAAATAGGAAAATGTTAAAATAAGAAAAACATATATTGATTCCTATGTTAGTCCATGACCTCTCAGTCATTATCCCTCCCCCCTAACCCAATGTTAGGATGGTAATAACCACACCGCTAGATGGTTAAATGTGTATAACCCCATCAATTTCAATCCCTATCAAAAAAAGATTACCAATATAGATCTGTTGATGTAGTTCACTTGGAATATCTTGTCTCTAACAATGAAAATATGTATAATCCCAAATTCCCATATCATATTTGTGAAAAATGGAATATTCTACAAAGGCAGATGGGGTTGAGAGAAATTAGGCCTATATAGATAAAGAAATTCGAGTTATATACCTACTAATATCATATATATGCTATGGAGACCTAGAGGCATGAACTCCTGCAAATTCACATGAAGAACAAGACTAATATACATTCATCAATGGATCATTAAAATACAATTATAAATCATGTCTGATATTAAAATAACCATTTGATTGTTGGCCATAAATTTATGGGAAGGCCATCTTATCACACCTCTCATATTACAAGTATACCATTGAGTTATGGTTGGGAAGAATAGTCACCAGTATAGGAAAAATTATCTTCTAAAACTCACACCATGTTGAATCCGTATTCATGTATGTGTAGGCTTTTTTGGATAAAAAATATGAAATCTTGAAATATTTTGATGTATTTCCAAATATGATTTTAATTCTCATTACCATCCATAAATAAAAGGATCTCTAAGAAGCACATGTTAATTCTCTCTTAATCCGACGAGCGTTTGAATAATATAATAACCCATTGTTTCTTTTTAAAATTTCCTTCCTGTGTAAATGTGTATTGTATTATATTATACACAGAAAACATTTATAGAAACAAAAAAAGAATTTATTATGTTTTTAAATATTGTTATGTTTATCGATAATGAAACCAATTCAAATTCCAAACATTAAAATAGGAAAAAATATAAAATATAAAATCTAAAATGGGGAAATATGGATCTCCCCAATCTACTAGAATCATCACCCCCATTGAAAACACTATATGAATGAAACAAAAAATTATTAAACCTATAATAAATACTAGAAATTTGAAATATATAACCCCAAGAGGAATTTAGTTGAGTATTTAATGAAATAATTTAGTGGTATATACAGGAGGAAATGTGTTCGTTAAAATAAAAATGTTACTGTTGTAAAAGTAACCTGAATTTTTGGAATAGTAACCTAAAATTTGGTAATAGTTAATTCTCCATTGGAAATGGAATTTCACTTAAGAATAATAATTCACGATATTTTTAATATTTATTATGATTAATTTATTTAAATATAAATATTATAATTCCAAAAAATAAATACCATGACTCAAAAACTCAAATAAAATATAAGATTATTTTAAATAAACTATATTTTAAAGTATTTAGTTCAAGTCATAATTATTATATTACAAAAAAATACCTATTTTGAAAATATATTTTGAAAAAAATTATATAATTTTTCAAAATATCAACTAAAAATTTTCTAATGGTTATTTTATCGAAGTGTTTTGAAATTCTTCAATTTCCAGATGAATAATTAAACACAGTTTTTCACAAACATGGTGTATCTTAAATTAAATAATTTTATGATTTAATAATGAAATAATCATTTATATAATTCAATTACTGGACATGATATATTTTATTTCAAAAATGGTTCATTAAAATATGTTAAAATTAATTTCCAAACCCATCATGTACATTCCATACCTATATCCAAAAGTGATTCCATAAAATAACAATTTCTCTTTCTTTCCACTATAATTTTTAATAAACTAAGGAATTAAAATTATAAAATTTATTTAAATTCATAAACCCATAATATTATATGAATATATTATATATATTTTCAAAAAATACTATTACAAGATATCACTTTGATTTATTATTTTATTCAATATTTTATTCCAAAGATACCCCTCTCCTCAAGTATAAATAACACTCTCCCTTCCCTTGGAAAACCAATAATACAACCCCATACAAATCACATGATCTTACAAATATATCCCTAACATTCCCAATAAAATATTGGGTTTTATTAAGGATTAATCCAAATCCAAACATCAAGGGAGTTATAGATTCATACAATAGAATCTAGAATGATGAGAGAGTAAGTCTTTGCTAACTCGCCTCTATTTTATTCTTATCTTTCTTATTTTTGAAAGTTATATTTAAAAAATTATACTATAAAATTAATAATTTAGTAATAAAAATTATATTAATTATTTCATCCATTTTTAATTATCATATTTATGAAATATATAAATTTCATAGCTCAAAATCCATCGCTTTTGACAATGTCCCATTAAAGGCTGGTTAACCACCTACCGAGACATATCATGGTCAACATATATAGCCATATTCAAGGATGTATATTATATACTATATATAATATAGAAACATTTAATTATATGTATTATAATCTTTTGGGATTAACTATACTAATTTATAAATTATATTGACTAAAAATAGAAAAATCCAAGAGAAGAAGGAAACTTTTAAGAAAATCTGGTCATCAAAATGATTCAAATTCCACTATAAAAATTATTAAATGCAAAAAAATTATTATAATTGAGAAATAGTTGTATAAATTTTACAAATTAACTTTATTATCATTGTTTTAATAAATATATTTACATTATTAAGGAGAAATAAAAGTGTGTAAATAAAGATTGAATTAACGTGGCTAGATTCTTGAACCCAACTCCTTTTCTTTATGTTAACTCTCTTTAATGAAATATTTGGTAAGAATACACCTATAATGTTCCTCAAATATTATTTCATTATTCATTAATTTTTCAAGGGATATATATGTTTCATAATTTATTTTATGAAAAATACAAATATTTTCCAAAAATAATTTCTTTCCAAAACACATCTTTTACTCCTTTTAGAGTTGTTTCTTCTTCACTCATGAAAGATGATTCTCATAACAAATATGTTTTCCCCATTTTCATTAGGAAATGTAATTTTTATTTATAAAAACATGATTTATGAAATCATTATGGAACCCAGTCCTTTACATTGGTTAATTCGTGACTATTTTAGTAATATGTTCAATCTGCACAGTTGATTATATTTATATTATGATGTGATGGGTGGACCCAAAATTAAATATCCCTCTAATATATTGGATAATGTGATTTATGTATTGATATAGTGTGTATTAATCATGAATACGATGAAATATTTATTCACATGGATGATTTTATGATTATTCCTATATGTTTTGTGTTATCATGATGCTAGCTTTGCTCACTACTATCTATGGTTTTTGACCACTATGACATGATTTTTTGTTTTCACGCATTTACACATTTCATGAATTTATCAAATCTTCCCTAAATTATATTCATGATGATCTTATTATTATGTTATAGTGATCATGATTACAATCCTCCATATTTTATTGATTCATGTCCCTTATTCATCTTCATACTATAAATTTAGATCACCGCGTTCTTTGATATAAATCCTCAAGTGACTACATGTACTAAGGAAAACATGAACATTATAAGGATAAAGAATAATTTTTTAAACAAATTTTTATATTTAATTTTGTATAGGGTATTTATGATCCTATTTTAACAAATATACTAAACATTTTGATTCGGTATTTATATCGTTATTATGATTATCATAAAATTGATGTAATTACCATGTATGAAAAAGTAGGTTCACTATAGTTGGTATCATAGAATAATTTAATTATGTTTGGAATTAAGATTAAAAAAATGCCTAAGACCATAATTATATGTTTGTGTATATGTAAAACCACCCATAAAAATCCATTAACAAAGGGTTAAACATTGGGATCCCATAAATATTCCTTTATTGTTAATTGTATAAAAGAATAAATTATTCATACATTGTTGACATACATTATGATCAATCATTTTCTATTTTAAAAAATTGTTGGAACACAGAGAAAACATTACAATAACCCATGTGAGAGACAATGAAATTAATTTCTAAATGACAACCCCAATTCCATGCGACCGGAGTTCAAAACATCCTGTCAATGTTGACCCAGCTATGTCATGCTATGTACAATAATCTGAACCATGTGAAACATGCTCCTTCACTGAATAGGGATAAAAAAACCATTGGGTTCATTATGTGGAAATGACCCCAAATGTTTATTGGAACTTCTTATCCACTAATCATTGAAACAGTTAGTTAATTCGCTGGATAAGATCTGTTCTATGAACTATTGTTCTGAGAAGGGGACGGTGAGTCTGGATGATTATCATTTAGATGAATAGGTAGATCAATGAAAGGAGTTGATAATGAAAACCAAGCCAATAGATTTCATGGAATATATAGAGTAGAATATTTTAGTAAAATAATTCATCTTGTGTATTTCCCTCGAACTCATTGAACAAATATAAAGATAAAATTCATAGATTCAATGAAAAAGGGAGGTCAATATGTCATCTCTAATGAGAAAAAATTCACAGGGATCAAAATATTCCCCTTAGGATCTATTATCTATAATGATAGTAAAATAGATATATTATTTAGTGGTTTAAAACAAAATCAAAGAAAGGATATATCTATTGAAGACATTTGGAGTTATGAAGATTTGGTTTGATGGACTATCAAAGTAGAGATGGAGTTCAAATAATAGTACAATGGTAATAGATATATTAAGATTATAATTGAGTTTCAATATAGTGGATCTAATGATAAATGAGGAAAGTAGATTCAATAACCCACATGTCAACAATGTGGGAAAAGGTATCATGGTATTTGTCACAAAGGGACAAGAAATTTGTTATGTGTGCGAGAGAATTACACCAAGCTCGTGAATGTAGGAGAGACATGATGATTTTGAACAACATGATGGATGAACAGAATGACCCTCCTAACACACCACCATTGGTTTAATGATTCAACTGTAGGTAGCAGGGTCACTATGATTGATAGTTCACTAAACCATAAGTCCTTTATGGTAATTAGTGTCAGCAACCACAAACACCAAAAGAATCAAGGGAAAGATTATGTCATAACTATTGATAAAACAGGACTTGAAAATGAAGTGGTACAAGGTAAACATCCTATCCAATATGGAATGGTGTATGTTTTATTTTATTCTGGATTTAAGCATTCAATTATATATTTTTGGTTTTATGGATCTATTGAATCAATGCCCCCAATACCTTGAAGTAATTATATATGTAAAAATAATTCATGTTTTAATCATTCCAACCCTAGTTTTGGACTGATCACTTATGAATCTAGGTAAATATTCTCCCATATAATCTCATAAAATATACTTTTGTAGAAGTAGATTATACATTGGGCATATATTATATCTCATTATAGGGATCTACCATCTTCTTTTGGTAAAATGAAATATATTTTCCTATTCCAAACCACCAAATTATCCTCCAAAAAAATAACAAAGATCACGTATCTCATTTCTAAAATCCCCCAATAGTGTGGGGGTTGATACCTTATAGGGAAGCATCACTTGACCAAATGTTTGAGTCAAAGGAATGAATCAACCTAGAAGAAATTCACATTTTAGGGAATTCAATAATGTATATCCTGATGAATTACGTGAACATACCATAGATCATGAGGTAGATGTCCCAATGGAGCTCTTATGTAGAGCCCCTCAAGTCATAAAATTACACTATAGGATGTCCCAATTGGAAATATTGGAGTTAAATACGAATCTTCAAGATCATTTGTAAAAATGGTTCATATGACCTTGTCCATCACTTTATAGTGATCTCATGTGGTTTTTCTTGAATAAATATGGATCAATGATGGTGTGTATATATTATTGGGATTTCAACAAGATCACTATAAATAAAATACATCATCTATAATGTATTAATGAATTATTTTATAAAATATGAGGAAAATAGTACTTCTTAAAGATGGATATTTATTATTAATACAATCAAATGATGGTGTAGAAGGAAGATATTAAGAAGCTTTATTTTTTTGCAATGTAATAGAACTCTGTGTTTTTAGTGATGACCTTCAGACTAACTAATTGCTCAACAATATTCATGGACTTTTTTAATAGAGTCTTTAGTGACTACCTTGAAAACAATTTGGTAGTTTTTATCAACGATATTATCATTTACTCTAATAATAAATATTAATGTGAATAGTATCTACGGATTTTTCTAATAACATTTTAGAAGGATAAAATTTTTGGTAAGTTCAGGAAGTGTGACTTTAGGATGTAGAAAGTCGCTTTCTTAGGGAACACAATCACAAAGTGGGAATTTCAGTGGATCATCAAAATATAAACGAAATTGAAGAATGGTCTAGAACAACTAGTGTCACAAAAATCTGTAATTTTCTTGGCATGGATGGGTAACACTATTATTTTGTGATAAATTTATAATGATTTTATAGATCTCTAATTATGTTAAAACGGAAAGGGGTAATGTATGTATGAAAAAATTAATTAGAAGAAATACTTACTGAGTTCAACAAGATGAAAATAACTACACATTAACACACACTACCAATATGTGGATAATGATTTTCTAGATACAGTAATGCTTCAATGTAATTTATGGGCTATGAACTCTTTTATAATAATAATATTATATCCTACACTTCAATAGAGTTGAAGATCCATGAGTTGAACTACATGATCCATGATATTTAGTGAGCGGTTGTTACATTCACTCTAATGATTTGGAGACACTATATATATAGTGAAATGTGTGATATATATATACTTATCACATGATTAAAAAGTATATATTAACAAAAAAATTGATCATCATGGGTCAAAGAAGATTGTTATATCTATCCCTAAAAGACGATAACTCTATTCACTACCATCCAAGATATGTTATCAAGGTAGTTGATGATCTTAGAAAAAAAAGATCATACTATAATATCCATGACAAAAAATGAGAAATACACTACCATCATGGATATTAAAAGGATGGATTTGGAAATCCTAATGTCAAGGAATACATATATGACCATAGCCTAAAGGATTATATAATCCTGAATTTTTATAATGAATTTACCTCCACTCACATTGAGGATCTTTTTAGGTTTATAGTTTTAGAGAATTAGTCTGTAACTATTAAATTACACCTCAAATATTATAATATAGACACTTCAACTCTATCGAATTTTTTTCGCAATAATAAAACACCTTAAAAATCATGAATGATTTTCTAGATTAAAATCATCATAAATTATTCATTTTCTATACTATATCTTAAACCCTATGAAAAACATTTCAAAAATATTTGATGAGTATAAAAATAAAATGGATATATAATAAGGAAATAAAACAGCAGTCCATGAATACATACAAAACAATGAAATCATAATTTTTACTAATAAAACATAATCTATTAAAAATTACTCAAGAAATACTAATATTTATGAATAATTCATAGAAATCATAAATAATAATGGTAACTTTTGGAACCCATAACATTCTTACATTGTATCTTTCACATCCACATAGGGAGTAAACATCATGGTTACATTTAGAATTCCAATCACAGTGTATTCCTTAAATGAATTTAGAGAAACCTTAACATTTACCTTTGTCACATTACCCAATGCATTGGAGAGCTATCACAGGCTCACCTTTCCTCAGTTTATAATAAACCCACCTGCATAAATATTCAATTCCCCAGAACCATGACATAATCATAACACGTGAAAAGACTAAAACAAAAAATAAAATTTCCACATTACAATTTCAAGACACAAATTCATGATATTGATATAATCAATCCATTCTAAAAATCATTTTAAAACCCCAAAATTCCTAAATATGGTATCAGATTTTCTTTTTAAAAACCTTATGTCTTATAGAGTAATGTATATATCAAATAATTCTCATGGCAGCGAAAAGGTATTGGTCACAGAATACATTGAAAAGAAACATTTCTTTTTTCATTTAGTATAACGCTTCATAAAAAATAATCCTTTTTAAAACATTTGAAATAAAATAAAATTCAAAGGGTTTTTTTATAATCTATATAAAATATGGTCATGTATAAACCAAAATATGCCTCAGTGAAAGGAGATTGAGACGAAGTCCCTTATAAATGTAATGGTTTAGATTAAGGATAAATAAATGACATAAATATGGGTGAAAAATATACTTAAACCTAATATAAGTGGATTTTAATTGTAAAACAAAACATATTCATGGAAATACAACAACAAATACATGGATATGTAACTCAATGAATGAATATTGAGTTAAGATCTCCCTTACCTCGAATCCAACTTATCTCATTCGTTATTTAAATTACTAATTAATAAACATAGGTCAATTTATAGCTGATTGAGAAACTTTTTCAATTTTATTATTAATATAATATCACTTGTTACTATGTTATAAAAAATACAAAATTATTTACATTCAAATTAGTCATTTTGTCGATATTCAATACTTGAGTCGGAAATGAACGTGATTGAAGTAAATTGTCCACATGGTCAAAATTATATTATCTCCAGAATAATATTACAGATTTAAATATCACATATTTCTGGTATATATGTATTTACAATATTACATAACATTTGGAGATAATAAATAAAATGCATCACTCATGGAGACAGTAGGTCGTACATAGGCAATAACGCTACATTCATTTCATTGTCATATTATAAGAATGAAAACTAAATGATACATACGTAAATTATAATTAGATTATAATATATATGTTATATATGTTACATAATTTTATTAATTACATCCTTTATATGTTCCATGTATGGCATGAAAGAGTCATATCACTTAGAGGGCACGGTAGTCAACACTTCCTCAAGTGAAATTATCATATTTACACATTTTACAATGCATAATGGTATAATGTAAATAAAAATTACATAAATATAGAGTCAATATAAAAATAAAATATATCATATTTATTAATTCCATTCATGTATATAATAGTGGTTTAGTGAAGATCGTGTATAATTAGTCATATCGCATCGTGTGGATGGAAGGTCGTAAGTACACACGAGCGATGATATCATTCAAGTAATTATTAAAAATTATTAAATTGGATGGTTTAATAGTTATATATAATAATACTAAAGTTGTATTAATTATTCAAATTCGTTATACTCATCATTATACCAATCCAAATTATGTCTTGTTGAATAACAAAATACACCACGACGTGGAGATGATAAGTCGTACGTACGCATGCATGGTGATATTTTTATTCATAGGATGGATAAAAGGTTGTATAAGGTTGTACCATACAGATAATAACATCTTAGATTTTATAAAATACTTTATTTATTACATCAGTATGTAAAAAAGATAATAATTGGATGTAGAAGAAGAAAATATTTTTTAAAGAACTGATAAAACAAATACCTCTTTTTCGAGTATCTCCTTTTTATTTTCATAAAAGGTCTCTATAGGATGGATTTATACCCAAATTGTGTACTCTAGGATGAAGGTAGGGATGTTTCGAGATTATTTGAGAATAATTTTAATGACACAATGGACTTTAGAGAGTTGATAATGTGGGTAGAGGTGGTTGTCTTTTATATGATTGAGGAGGTGAACTTTAAGAAATACTTGAGATATTATTTTATTATAAATTTATTTTAGAATATTAATGCCTCAGCTATGTGATTTATGTTCCGATTTCTTATCTAGTGTTCGAAAAGGCTTCATCGCTAATGGATCTGACATTGGTTTTCCAATTTGGAAGGAATATTCCCTCAGTTTCATCGTATGACAGGTATGTTTCTTCTTCTTGGAAGCTTTGTGAAAAAGTGGTGGTCGGGCTTCTGGATGCGAGGAATTTTCAAATCTATGTTAGTAATGAAGATGATTTGATTTATGCCTGGTCCTCTGCCCCACTTTCGGTGGAAGGCTCTCATTTTTCTCTCTTACGTTGGTCTTTTTGGTTTAATATTCATCGTGATCCTCCAACAACGGCGATTTGGATATCCCTTACGGATCTTCCACTGACTTTTCAAAATTTGGTGATATTATGTATGATCGGGAATATGATTGGTCAATTTTAATGCACAGACTCTCACACCCGCTCTCTATGCCATACAATTGCTCTGAGTATTTGCGTTGAGATCTACGTGTCTAAAGCACTGATTGAGTATATCTATGTCGAGATTGAAGGTGATCTTTTTTGGAATCAATTAGTCTACTTCGAATCCTGGGTCCCTTTCTTCTTGAATTGTTGTCATTTGGGGAATTTGGCTCCGTTGTGTCATCGTGATAATAGTGTCTTGCAGCTTAGTGGTGTAGTCTTAGCCCATGATGGGGAGCAGGGATGCTATGGTGAAATCTCTTATACATGTGCTAGACCAGAGGATTATATTGAAGATGCGAGGGAATATGACTCTACATCTCAAGTCCCTACGCCTCCAAGAATTCGTGAGCTTCATGGCCATGATGACGGTACTGCTCAACAGGATGGCCATGGGCATATGAAGAAGAATATGGATACACCCTCTAAACCGAATGTGGATGAGGTCTTCAGAAGGCTGTACTGTGATCTAGGTGTGGTGTCTGTTGCGGGGACAGGGGTATGAGTGGGAAACCAGAATCTAGATACGGATAATGGGAATGTTGTGGTTCCTCAAGTCCCCTCTGCTAATGGTTGCAATGGCATAGCAGAGATGGATTACAGGGGTTCAGTGGTTGTCATGAAGGAGGTCTCAGATATTGAGGTTGATAATAATTTTGAAGTTCTAATGAACGAGGAGGCTGGACAAGAAAAGGAAGAATCTAGTGAGATGGCTCTGGATGGACAAGAAGATATGGGGCACAAGGAGTTACCCCCTGAGGGGTCAGGGTTGCAGCAGAATTGTATAACAAGAGAAGAACATGTTTATTTTGGGGATGTCAATTTTTATGAGGGGCGGGGAAATGTGGATCATGGGTAATTCATGGCATTGACAGACAATAATAGGCAATATTCATGGGTGAGACCTAGTTTTTTGCATGATAATCATCAGAATGGTAATGGTTTATTGAAGTTACAAAGTATGTGGGGGGATGTCTCTGATGAGAATAAATAATACTCTCCCAATATCCATGTCAAGACATCTTATAGTGATGTACTCAAGAATAGGAGGAAGAAAAGAAATGATAATGTGGATACTTTCACTGATCCACCAAAGAGGAAGCCACGAAATGATTACTCTAACATGCTAAAGATGGTGTCTACCATATCCTCCTTCAAGGATTCAAAATGGAAACATATGGATCTGAAGTGGGGGCGGGTCAAAAAGAAGTTATCCAGGGAGACATTAAATTCAAAGCAATAGCGACTAAGGGAGAAGTACGTCAAAATGATCAATTCCTATAATTTGCAATTTGGGTGGGAATCAGCTGATCCAGTGGTGGCTTCAGATGTTGAAACTAGTGAGGAATATGAACCCTTTTGATTTTTATTGGAATATTGCATCATTTTGAACCTTTATACTTATGCTCTCTTTTTATTTAATAAATTTGGAGAACTGGGCATTTTTCCCTAGGCCTATTCCTTTTCGGTATCATTTAATAAAATAGTAGTTTTTAAAACACATTTATGTCAATTTTGACACTATTAAAATATTCATTTTTTATAGTAATTAAAACATGATTACATCACAAAAACGCATTAAATCATTAATTACATGCCAATTTAATCCAATAAATTCTTGTATGGCATAAAAAATTTCTAATTACATTAATTTTAATATTTATAATATCATTTATTCGAATTATTCAATAATAAGTTAATCACCTCATCATCATTGTGCCTTAAATAAATTTATCTATTTAATGTATAATAATTATATATAAAATACCAGGATATAGAAAAACATTTTATATTTCCAATTACTATTTACAGTAAAATATATCAATTTTATAAACCTATATTAAAATTATTTCATTAAAAGATACATGTTTTTCTTATATTCCCCTTTTCCTTAAAATAATTATTATAAAATATCATTTTGACACTCAAGTGGCTCCCAAATTCTAATATTTAGTCCTAAATATTCTCATGGTATTACATATCTCATGAAATATTATTATAATATGTTTCATGGTAGTTTTATATTTTTATAATATTTTATTTTACCCTTATTTATCGAATTTAACTTTTTACAATGGTAAATAAAAATAATTACTGAAAATTCTATTTATAATGTTCAAAAATAAAGGGTACCTATTTTCAAAATTTGTACCTTATGATTATATATATGGAATAAAAAATTCCAAATTCAAAATATAAAATTGGCAGAAATTAATTTAAAATTAATTCTTATTATCAAAACCAGAAAATGGGGTTTCATGTAGTAAAAACTATCAAAAGTTTGACATGTGTTTATGTACAATTAAAATTTTAAATTACATAAAATTACAATAATTGGATTAAATGATAAAAATATAATCTACTTAAACATTAAAATGAATTAAATTGATAATATAACTATATAAATAGATTAGTTGAAATGCATGTTTTGAATTAAAATCCCATATTATTCACTATTCATTAAAAATGATTTTTATCGTAAAAATACCAAAAGTAAATTTGTATGTCCCGCTTTGAAAGAAGAAGATTATTTTCTCATATAGAACATAAAAATGTGAAAAAAAATACATTCAAAAATTTCACTCCATCAAAAGGGGGTAAAATAACCTTTTAAAAATATTAGATTATTTTATGGTGAAAATTGTATTCATTATCATTTTAAGCCTCTAAAATTCATTGGATAAATGTATAAATATTTAAAAAATATGTAAAATCATAATGGAATTACATTTTTTCATTCATACCAATATAATGGTTAGGTGTTAACAACCATTTAAAATAATAATTTTATTGTTGTATTATTTTTCTGTATAACTCAGTGTTGTGTGTAATGTCTGATTTCAGAGAAACCCATTTTTTCATGTATAGTACTCTATCATATATAGTATACCCTTTAAACTAAAATAAATATTAATTTAAAAAATATTAATATTTAAGCAATTTTGTTATTTTATAAATACTTGGAATGTTATATCATTCCCCCCGTTTGGAAATTATGTCCCAACTATTTTTAAATTAGGCTTGGAAGAATTATTGAAAATCCTACAATAGAAAAAGATTCAATAAAAATATAACTTTAGAAGAAAGAAATAGAAGTACAATGGTCATCCGAGATAGAAAAAATTACTAGGATTCCTTGTTGGAAAACAAGGATATAGAAGAAAAACTAACCTACTAGTTCTGTAGAGAGTGATAGAAAACATGATTAGGAGAATGTTAACAACAACAAAACCATAAAATTATGATGGGTTAAACTGTCATTGATTTCCTAGTAGAAAAAGTAAATGAAAAACATTTTTGTTTTAATATTATTTTCATAAATATGATTAATTTATTTCTGAGCTATACTAATAATATATGGAAACATACATGTCAAATAGAGTTTCATCATTTAATAAATATCTACCACATACTCATCCTTTCTCCAATTGATGAGTATTCAATATGTCTTAGTCACACCTGAAGTTCTAGAATCAACTTTTAAAGAATCATATTATCCACAAAACCTGAACTATATATTTCCACTTTCTCTAGAAAATAAACAAAACTAAAATGGTTCTTACAATATCATATAATCCCAAAAATAATAATCCTTTATAAATAGTTGTACTAATTTAATCTCCAAAATTCAATAATAACACCCAAATTTACATAGACCATTCAACAAGCATATGTCGTTAAAATTACTCAAAATAATACAAACTAATATTGAATCACAAAACATAGAAGGATTTGATCACATAGTCTTCCATAATAAACCTCACCATTTATCCCCAGATAACATCGACTACTCTTAAAGTATAAAAAATTATATAAATTTACCTAATTACATGTTCCCCATGATAGGTTAATTATTTCAATAACCCAAATCTCCATCTGTCCATAATAAAAACATAGATTCTTCCAAAATAAAAATCAACCATTTCTCTTCAAATTAAATCCCATAGTATTCTATTTTCCTTAGGCAAATAGTGTTTACACAAGAGTGCACATCTTCCAAAATAACATTTTTTACTTAATCACAAAATCTTTTTCCTATACTTAGGAAATCCATTAGATAAAACATAAGGTCACAAAATAAACTTATTATTTATCCATAAAATCATTTAAATAAAATTAATATATTTTAGTTACTATTAACTTCATGTAGGCCAGTGGTAGGAAATAAAACCGTATCGCACATCGGTTGTGGGTTTGATTCCCACTGTCTTTTCTGAGGTGATGAGTTTTCACCATTCTTGTGTGTTTTCTGTTTTCTAAAACTATATAATTCATAAAACATTACCAAATTGAGAAAAAATATCTTTTAACAAAACCATATTATAATTTCACCTAATGTTTATCTCATGCCATTCACTTTTTCATCTCAAAATGTAATAAACCATAATAAGCTCAAAATTAAGGATTATATAAACCCTAAATATTATTTATAGTTATATCCATAGAAGAGAAGGATATTAGTCCTCAAATATCATTTTAAAATAACAGACATTTTGGTTACACATACTAGTGAGAATTATTCCAATGTAATATCATCAAAAAAAGAGCATCAATACTTTTAAACATTTCATCATACAAATATCTAACATAACTCTCAAATTTATAAACTATAGAGATCATAATCATCAAAAATTCTTCATGATACCTTAACCATATTTTTCCAATGTATTCTGAAATACTTATTTCCAATAAACTAATTCATGAATCATTTCCTAAGATTCTATAATTTCAAAAGATGGGAATATAAAAAATCCATACCATTCATATATAAATTTTAGTTTCCTTATCTTCAATTAAAATAACATTAGGTATTTCTAAACAAATATTTTTAGGGTCATGTTGATCTCATTATCTAGAACTTCTTCTTCAGACATCTATTTTCATAATGACTATACTCTCCAAATTTAAAACATTCAATTGAATACTCAAAAACAAATTCTCTCTCATTACTTGAGTAAACTGAACGATTCCTTTTTCCATGGTAGGTTATTTCATTATGACCTTCATTTCCACATATATAACATCTTCCCATCCCTTTAAAACTGTTTCCTTAGTGTTTCATTCCACTTACTTGACACATAGGTTATTTAATATAATTACCTCTATACTTATTACCTGAACATCCATAAGGATTTATTTCTCACATAAATAATGACTTAGAAAAATCACCATGGTTCAAGTGGTCAATCATGACTCTAAATAGTTGGTTTAGAATAACCACAAGAGTTATCATTACAGCTATCATTTCATTCGGTTTCCTATTCTAAAAACCATCATAATATCCTTCACATAAATTCTTACTTTTGTTCTTCCTACACCCAGCCATTTACTAAAACCAAAAAGGTTAGTGTGAGTATATCATTAAATTCATCATATACTATCTTATGTGGAGGGTAAATACTAAGAAGTACTTATTCATTTTATCTTAAACTCATTCAATTTATGTAAAATAACTATGATCATTTCTAACATTCTAACCATTCTGGTTATATAAAACATGTCACTTATGGTTAAATAATAACCTAACCTCAAATGTTATCTAATCTGAACTATGATACCAACTGTAAGGTCCCTTCCATAAACAATACATAATATTTATTTTTGATCAATAATTTTCTTTCTATAACATTGAGTATCTTTTTAGGTTTAATGTTTGAGAGAATTTGGAAATAATTATTACATTACATAACAAATATTATAATGTAGACGCTTTTACTCTATCCATTTTTTTAATTAAAATAAAACTCATTTAAAAAAACAAGAATTATTTTATTGATAAAAATCTTCATGAATTTGTCCTTTAATTTACCCATCCTTATACCTGAAGAAAAATATTTTATAATCATGGGATGATATTAAAAATCTCAATATAGGATATAAAATTAGGATATAAAACAATAGTACATTAATATATACAAATCAACGAAACTATACTTTTACTCACGAAACATAAGGCCTCTAACATAAATCATGAAATCATAAGATTTATGAAAATATAATAGAAATAATAAATCATAATGGTATCTTTTGGAATCCATAACATACTTACATTGTATATTTCACAGCCCCATAGGGCGTAACCTTCATCATTACGTTTGGAACACCAATAATCGTATTTTCTCAAAATATATTCAGAGAAACCTTAATGTTTACCACTTTCCGGTTACCCAATGAATTTTAGAGATATCACATGTTAACCCTCCCTTGATGTATCACAAAAAACACATATACACAATAAATTGCCAAGAACCATACATAATCATAACATAATAAAAAGCATAAAAGATAAATAACATTTCCACATTGTAATCATAAGGAATAATTTAAACATTTTGATAAAATCAATACATTATCTGAACCATTTTAAAAACAAAAATACCTAAATAAGGTATTTACATTTATTTTTGAAAACATTACTGCTTGTAGAGGAAACCTGATATCAAATAATGCTCGTTGTAGTGGAAATGTCTGTGTCGCCGTGTACATTAAAAAGAAAAATTACTTTTTTTGTTAAGTAAAATTCATCATTAAAAAGATTAAATTTGAATACCATTGAATGAAATTAAATGTAAAAGTGGTTGATTACACCCCATATAAAATAAGGTCATTTATAAACCAAGATATGCCTCAATGAAAGGAGACTGAGTTGAAGTTCCATACAAAGATCATGTCATAAGATTAAGGATAAATAAATGACAAAAATATGTGTGAAATATATAAATACACCCAATATAAGATGATATAAATTTTAAAAAAATAGTGTGTTATTCATACATATTCTATTAAAAAATCAATAACATTTATATTTTATTCAATGAATGATAATTGAGTTAAGATCTCCCTTACCTTGGATCTGACTTGTCTCATTCATTCTTTATATTTCTAAATAATAAAATTCAAATAATATTAAAATTATTGAGAAAAATTTTAAAGTTTATTATTATTTTTATATCACTTATTATCATGTTAAAAAAATTAGACATTTAGTTACGTTTATATTGGTTGTTATGTTGATTTTCATCACTTGAGTTGAAAATGAAATTATTTGATGTAAATTGTCCATGTTTTCAAAAGACCATCCACTGATGAATATTATTCATGATTTAAATATAATATATATTAAGTATTTATTTATTTATAATATTCCATAACATTTGGAGATAATAAATCAAATGCACCATTAATGAATATGGTAGGTCGTACGTACACTGGAACCCTACTTTCATTCCTTTTTCATATTAAAAGAATGAAAACTAAATGATACATAGGTTAATTTTAATTACAGTATAATTTATATGATATATATTTTACATAAGTTCCTTAATTCAATCCTTTATATGTTCCATATATGGAATGAACAATTCATATACCTTTGAGGGGGAGGTAGTGCAGACATCCTCAAATGAAATTATCTTATTTACATATTATGGAAAGCTTAAAGGCATGTTTTAAATAAAAATTACAGAATAATAGATTCAATATAAATATAATATATATAATAATAATTCATTCCATTCAAGTGTATAATCGTGGTTTAATGAAGATCTTATATAATTAATCGCATCACATCGTGGAGATGGTAGGTCATACGTATGCACAAGTGAGGATAACATTCAATTAATGGTTAAATGGTATAGAATTGGATGGTATATTAATTATAAAGAATAATAATCATGTTATATTCATTATTTAATTCCATTATACTCATCATTATACCCATCAAAATTATTTTCTGTTGATTAATAAAATACCCCATGGTGTGGAGACGGTAATTCGTACGCACGCACACATGGTGATATTAATATTCATTGGATGGATGAAAAGATTTATAAGTTTGTTTGATAATTATAAAATTAATTCATCATTTATAAGACACTATTTTATTACATTATTATTGAAACAACATAATAAGAGGAATTAGAATATGAAAATAATTTGGAAAGTGGTGATAAAACAAATACCTCTATTTCGAGTATCTCTTTTTGATTTTCAGAAAAAAAAAATCACCATATGATGAATTTATTCCAAAATTGTTTACTATAATAGGAATGGATTGATGTTGGGAAATTATTTGAGCATAATTTGGATAAGGCAGGGAGCTTGAGAGATGTGAATAAGGGGGTAGAGGTGGTTTCCTTTTATAAGACGGAGGAGGGGAACATTAAAAAAGTCTTGAAATATTATTTTATTAAATTTTTATTTTTAGAATTATAATGGCTAAAAAGTGAAGTAAATCGAGGCTAATAAGATTACGGGTTGAAGACTTCTCAAAAAATAGTTTTTATAGGTGTTTAGGTCAAAAAATCAACCTTATCGTTTATATTTATCTATTAGTTAAAAGCCTTAACTCTCACCATGTCTTCATGTATCTTCACAATATATGGTTACTATAGTTACAATAAAATACCAATCAAATGAAAAGTGGACCACTAATGTAATTTTTAACATTACATAAGATATTTGGATGAATATTATTTTTTATTAATATTATATGATTTAATAAAATAATATTAGTTTTAAAAACCAATTTATGTCAATTTTGAAACTATTTAGTAATGGATTTTTTTGGATTCATGAAAACTTGATTCATTCAAGGAAAAGACATTAACTTATCCCTCACATGTATATGTCATCCGATATATACATGGATTGAATAAAAATTTTCTAATTAATTTTATTTTAATATTTATAATATCATTTATTTGAATCATTCATTAATAAGGTAATCACTACATCATCATTGAGTCATAAATAAATTTATTTATTTAATGTCTAAAAATTATAAACAAAATAAGATGATGTATTAAATATTTTTATACATTCAATTACTATTTATATTCAATTAGATATTTTATATAACCATATATTAATATTGTTTTATTAAAAGATTCATGTTTATGTTATATTTCCCTTTCCATTAAATTAAAAATTATAAACTGTAATTTTCACACACAATTGGCACCCAAATTCCAAACCGTTCATCCTAATGATTCTAATAGTCAGAAATATCTCCTAAAATTGTATTAGGACACATTATAGGGTGGTTTTATATTATTATAATATTACTTTGTACCCTTATTTACCTTATTTACCTTTTAACCATGGTAAATAAAAATAATTACGGGAGGTATTATTCATAATGACCAAAAATAAAGGGTACCTATTTACATAATTTTTACTTTATGAATAAAAATAATGAATTCAAATTCTAAAATTCATAATTATGAATTAGCATAAATTAATTTAAATTTAAATCTCATTGTCAAAACCAGAAAATCAGTTTCTATGAAATAAAAACTATCAAAATATTGACATGTGTTTATATATAAAAAATGTTAATTTACTAGTGGAATAAATTATAAAAAAATAAACTAATTAAACATTAAAACTAGTTAAAATGGAAATATATCTATATAAATATATTATTCTAAAAGTAAGTGTTGAAATAAAATCCATTATTTTTCAGTATTCCTTAAAAATGAATTTTATCAGAAAAATAGAAAAATTAAATTTAAATGTCCCACATATAATTATTATGTTTATTTTATCATATATAACATATAAATGTGAGAATTTTATTTAAAAGGCTTCCCCATCAAAAGTTTGTAAAATGACCATTTGAAAATATTAGAGTTTTTATGCATAAAATTGGATTCATTATATTTTTAAGCCTCTAAAATTCATTTGATAAATGTATAAACATTTAAAAAATATGTAAAATCATAATATATTTAATTATGTTCATTCCAGTGAATACAAAAGATAAGAATTAATAACGAGTTAAAATAATAATTTATTGTTGGATTATTTTTCGGTATAACTCAGTGTTGTGTGCAACATCGGATTTAGGAGAAACCCGTTGTTGTGTGTCAGGAAGGATATCATATATAGTGTATCCTATTAAATAAAATAAATATTAATTTCAAAAATATTAATAGATATGAAAATTTATTATTCTATAAATTCCTAGTATGTTAAAATACATCCTAAATTTCACAAATTATTTCAAAACCATTTATCTATGATAAGAAAATGTGGCCAATTGGATGATATGGAGCTAAAAATTTATGACAATTATGGAATGGAAGACATATTAATTCCAAATCAATTATAATGGCATGACGGTGTTTGGAATGAGTCTATATGACCCTTCAATCCATGTGATAAAGAAGGAGATGTTGGATAATACAAATTGATCACCTTTCTCTATCCATCATGGAAGTACCAAGTAGTATCATTATCTTAGAGAACAATTCATGAGGGAAAACATGTAGAAGAAGATTATCGGATATATCTCATGGTGTTTGGTATGATAGTAATTTAGAGAAGAGAGAAAAAAGTCCAAATGCATAATGTAACCATTGAATATAACCATGTGGGTATAGGAGAATGTCGCTATAGACATTATCATTGGTCTCCTAAATAAATACAAAGGAAATAATATGATATTGGTTGTGGGGTATTGACTCATCCAGATTACATACTTTATCACTGTTTTGAATGATTTCTCACTATAATAACTTACCAAGATATGCATAAAGGAAGTAGTGAGCTTGTATTGGGTACCATTATACATCACCCATGTTCATGATCCAATGTTCACCACTAAATTATGTAGAAGTATTCAATATGATTTTAGTACTGAATTGATTTTTTGTATTTCCAATCAATGCGAAACTGGTGGCCAATATAAGAGGACTATTCAGATTCATAAAAACATGATAAGATCCCTATTAATATAATTTCAACGTGGATGGTATCAACATATCACATTTGTTTTGTAATCATATAAAAATAGGTTCCACCCGAGTATTCCAATGGATCCATATTAAACCATGCATGAGAAGAGATGTAGAACTCCATTTTATTGGGATAAATTTGGGGGAAAAATTCAAGGACCAATCCTTATTTAATATATGATAGATAATGTTCAAGCCATCCAACAACATATATAAGCATCTTATAGTTAGAAAAAGCCCAATACTGACAACCAACAAAGGGAATTTTGTTTTGATAACAGATACCAATTGTTCCATCAAATATCACTATGTAAGACAGTCTTGCATTTTGGAATGAATGATAATCTTATCTGAAGGTACATTGGACCCTTTGAGATCCTTCATCTTATAAGAATAGTGGAATATCATCTTTCACTTCCACTATGTATAGATCATGTTCATTACGTGTTCCACATATCACTCCTAAGGAAGTACATAACGTATCCCTCACATGTACTTAATTTATAGGTGGTGAAATTAGAGAATGACCTATCGTATGATGAATATCTAGTGAAGATCTTGGACTTTAGAGATAATGTTCTAGGGAACAAGACAACTCACCTCGTCAAAGTGTTGTTCAGTAACTATAATTTTGAAGAGGTGAAGTGGGAACCAAAGGAAACAATGAAACTAAAGTACCATCATCTATTATCAACCGATAATATGAGTTGAAATTTGGGGGATGAAATTTCAAAAAGGGGAATAATGTAATAAACCCATGTTTAATAGTATTTTTTACTTCCTAAATAAATGTGTGTTGTATTATATTATACACATACAAAATGTAGAGAACTCAACAATGACTATTTTACTACCAACTATTGTCACGTTAATCAGAAATGAAACAAATTAAAATTCAAAACATTAAAACTGGAAAAATAATAAATAATATAAAATATAAAATTGTAAAATATGGATCGACCCAATCTATTAGAATCATCACCCCACTAAAAGCACTATAGAAAGTAAAAAAATATTAGTAAACCAATAAATATTTTATAAAATGTAAATACATAACATTGAGAGGAATTGAGTTGTATATTTAATGAAATAATTAATTGGTATATATAAGAGGTATTTTAACCTTTTTAATAGAATTGTAATAGGGGTAATAGTAACTTGACCGTTGAGAATAGTATCCTACCTGTTAGGAATACTAACCTGACCATTGGAATATTAATTTTACCAAAAAATAAAAAGATATTATATAAATAATATTTATTATTGTTAAATATTATAATTCAAATGTATAAATATCATTATTATAAATCTAAAAGACAATATAAGAACAATTTTAATTAACTCTTTCTTAATGTACTTCATAAAAGTAATAATTTCTATATTAAAATTTAAAATTAACTATTTTATGAATTTATTTCTATAAAATAAATTCAATTTTAGAAATTATAAAATTGATATTTTTAGAGGATTATTTTTTTGAAATTTTTAGAAATACCTAAATTTTCTAGTGAATAGTAAAAATATAGTTTATCACATAATCAGTGTATCTTAAATAAAATTATTCATGAAGAAATAATGACACATAACATTCTAGAAGTTTAGGGTCTCCAATGGTATATTTTATTTCATAAATAATCTATTATAATATGATTAAATTAATTTCCTAACCTAAAAATAATGTTCCATAATATAAATTCAAAATTGGTTCATTAAAATAAAAAAATTTCTATCCTTCCACATTCCTTTTTAATAACCTATTTAATTCAAGTTATAAAGGGGATAAAAATTCTTAAACCAAATATATTTAATTTATTTATGATTTTAATTATCAAATATTACCAATTAAAAGTTTTACCTTGACATATTATTTTATTCAATATTTTATTCTAAACATACTCCTCTTGTCAAGTGTAAACAACCTCTCTCCCTTCATATGAAAACCCACTTCTTCCTCCCATTACAAAGAAAGTTATATAACCAAATAAAAGCAGTAAATCAACTTAGAATAATTTTGATCGTTCTATATAAATCAAAATCTAATCATCCAGGGAGTTATAGTGTCATTCTATATAATCTACACAGAGGAGATAGTAAGTCTCTATCAACTCTTCCCTCTTTTCTTCTTATCTTTCTTATTTTTACAAATTCCATTCAAAAAAATATTCTATAAAAAAATTTATTGAGTAATTTTAAATTATATTAATTATGTTAACCAAATGTAATTATCATTTTTAAGACAATTATAAATTTCAATCCTCCCCTTCTGGGTTGTTCGACAACAACTCGTTAACATTTTGGTAACCACCTATGGAGACATATCCATGTAAACACATATTACCACCATCATGTATGGATATTATAAAATATCTATAATATATTAAAATGTAATTATATTTATTATAATATTATATAATTAATTGTACTGATCAATAAATTACTTTTAACAAATATAGAGAAATCAATGTGAAACCGGAAATTATAAAAAATCATATTGTCAGAATACATAAAATTGTTAAAGAAAATTAAAAAATATAATCTTATGATTATAATTAACAAATAGTTGTATATGTGACATTAATTAACTTCTAGATAAATTTTTAAAAATATATAATTTTATTATTCATGAGGTACAAAAGTGAATAAATAATGTGGGATCTAAGGTAAGGTGATTCCTATAGGCAACTACTTTTCATTGTGTTATCTCTATTTCAGAATAACATTGGTAATAATACTACAATAATTTTTCATAAATATCATTTCATTATTAATACCATTTCATTTTGTGTACATACATGTTTCCTACTTTATTTTATAAAAAATACAAATATTTTATAAAAAAAAATTCTTTCCCAAATCCATCTTTGACTCCTCCTGAGTTGTTTCTTCTTCACTCATGAATGATGATTCATATAACAAATATGTTTTCCATTTTTTATTTTGGGGATTAATGATTCTTTAGTAAATTATGTTTCATGAAATCTATTTTAAACCCATTCATTTCCATTTTTATTTCATGACTATGATTTTAATATAATATATATGGCATGCATGATTATGTAAATATTTTGATGTGACAGGTGGGTCTAGAATTTTATTTTCCTCTAATTCATTGTGTAATGTAATGTATCTCATGAGATAATGGTTATAATATGTGAAAATGTGGATATAATTTTTCAGAATGATTATGTTCATAGGTTATGTGTGGACATGATGTAATCTTTCTTCATAACATTGTGTGGTTTTTGACCACTATAAAATGATGTTTCATTTATATGAATTTCTACATTCTATTCCATTATCCAATGTCTCAATTATGATTTTTATGATAGTCCTATATTAATGTTATGATGATGAAAATTATGATTGCCCATGTTATATTGATTCATGTACCTTATTCATCCTATTACTAGGCTCTTACATCACCAATTTATTTGATGTATATCTTCAGGGGTCTATATGTAATATTAAGAGATTCCGATTTATCAGTACAAAGAAGAAGATTTTAATTAAAAAATTTATTTTTATTATGTAAAAGTGATTTATTATCATAATTTTTTGAACACACTAAAATTGTTTGTTCTGAATTTGTATCTATATTATGTTTTTATATTGAAAATGATGTAATAGACATGTAAGAAAATGTAGGGTCGCTATTGAATAGAACTATACTAAAAACTAATATCATGAATATACCAAACCTTAACAAATTTTATATTACCATTTCTTACATGAACTTATTAGACAGATGTACATATCTAGTAGCTGGAAAATGATTACATATATCAATATGTCATTGATAATGGCTCCCAAATCAATCTCATTGCGGTCTGGACACTCTAATTCTTATTCCACAGTGATTCTAATTTCTCTCCAACCACTCTATGAATCAAATGGAATCACAAAAAAAATAAATTGGGATAAATCAATATTAGAGCCTAGTTTGGGGACCTTTTCTCTAATATAAATTTTATGGTTGTTCGAGTAGACATGGATTTTAGTTCTTTATTGGGAATCACATGGTCGTATTCACCAGAAACAATGTATTAATCATGGCACCAATGTCTCAATTACTTATTTAATTAATATTTTGGAGCGTTATATAGTGGAGTTCCCATTTTGACTCCATGAAATTACAATAAAAAGACAAGTGATTTTATAAAATGGATGGAAATCATCTGAATATCAATACTATTATTCAGTAAACTAACACCAATAGCCTGTAAATGGACCTTGTGAACCCATTCTATGAATTCAATGAATATTATGGTTTTTACAATATCCAAATTGAAACAATAACTCAAGGTTTTGGTATTATTCCCCTAATATACATAGTATCCACAACATCATCTAAATCATATTATGAATAAGGAGGATTTTCTGATAGAAATATTGATGATGACCTAGATGAAAATGATCATCATTTATCTCCAAAAGATAATGTGATCCATGAATCCTTTCCAAAATTATAAAATACCTCAACATAATCAATAGAAAATGAAAATTACCAAATTTCCTCACATGAATGTCATGTCTTCGGAATGTCATCTACACTCTGTGATTATTTAGAAGAGAGATATAGAAAGAGAGTATATACATAATACCCTTAATAGTTATGCTCACCCATTAGTAAACTCAAGTCCTAGATATTCATCTATATAATATAATGAGGATATAAATTCCACCATGATGATTCTTAGACAAGAATTAATTCCTTATTCTTGAACATCCACTAAAATTAGAATAGTGTATTGAAAAGAATAATATCTCATATATTTCCCTCCAATGTTTTTGGATGATATCTTAACCACAATGATGGAATATAGGAAGTAGATATGGATAAATATGAATACATGCATGATTTCTTAATTAGTGAAACCATATCACCCAAAAAAGATGATATAGACATATCATTCTTGAAGAATAATCCGAATGTATTCTCTTAAAATTATAAAAAAACCAGGAATCGATCCAAATGTAGCTACCCATCATTTGAGTCAACCAAAAGATCATTATGTCTACAAGTAGGAATCCAGGAGAATTCATATGACACATGCTTCCAAGGTGGATTTTTAAGTATAGAAGCTCTAGAAATATAACATTACTTAGGTGGTTTACTGCCTAAAATAGTTTTCCCACAGTTTCAAAAAAAGTTATAATATGAGGATTACTGTTTTCATTGATTTCAAGGATCACAATTTCTATTTTATAAAGGATGACTTCCCATTCCCAATAATTAAAAGTTTTATTGATGTAATAGCTCGAAAATAATCTCTTACCCTTGTGGTTGTTTATTAAAACTATAACTATATTCTGTTAGAATTCAAAGATAAGTAATCCACTACTTTCAGGGTACCCTCAAGAGTGTATTACTATCACATAATTCCATTTGGTTTGAAGAATTTTGGTTCCAATTCCATTGTTTTATGCACTATATCATCAATCACATTTTGTGGAAGACTGTGGAATTATATTTGGATGATTTTGTGGTCAAATATCTTGATTTTTTTATCTTATTTCAGATCTTTAGATATTTTTTATCAGATTATATAAATATATACAGAAAATAACACCCTTAAAATATTATTTTTGAGTTACATTATGAAATTGTATCATCTTATTGTTATTTTATTACTGTATTGAGGTTGATCCTGAGAAAAAAAAGGTGATCCTTGATATGCCACCTCTTTGAAATCTCAAATATTTGTTAAGGATTCAATGATACCTCACCTACATAGAAAACATCAAAGTGAACCTAAAAGGAAAGTTCCTAACACTCACCAATCTCTGGAATAAGGGAGTCTCATATTAGTGGGATGATGATTTTCAAGAATCGTTCCAAAACATATCAAGTAATATATATATCCTACTTGTATTAATGTATCTTGTCAATGGAAATCCATTTATTCTATATGTGGAAGAATTTTATTGATTACTACGTTCCATTGTAACATGGAAAAATGGTGTGATAAAAAAAGTATTCTCCACTATCTCATTGTAATCTTGATAGATACCCAAACATGATATTATAACATTAAGAAAAATTGTCTTGCATTGATATTCATGGTTCCGAAATTGAGAAAATATGTACAAGAATAACGAGGTCTATCTAGTCTATCATATTGGAACTATCAATTTTTTCCCCAGTCATCTTATATTTACTACATGGTTGGCTCGGTTAGTGTCCATTCTAAAATTTGTTGATATTAAAATAACACCATATATGGTAATCAAATGGAAAGTATTGATATGTTTTATTATGGAACATACCACTTCAGAAAGTATGATAGGGGATAAAAAAAATTCTGTGAAGATATATTATCTATTAGTGACCATCCCCAGACATGGGATATGTATTTATATGGAACATTCATAAGTCCAGTATGACGAGTAATAGAAATCTTGGATCTTAACAAATTTTTACATGGAATTTTCCACATTTTGTTTGAAAATATAGTTTTACCCTATTTCATTTTGTTGTAAGAATATTGAACAAATAATGAAGAATAATACCAAGCTCTAATTATAGTCTTGGAATTTGATCTATAGGTATAAGTTTATTAACTAAATATCAAGGTAAATTTAGAGATATTGATCAATAAAATTAATGGTTAATATAAGATTATGAATGGGGAAATAATCCCCCATCTCAGTTTTTTATGATGTTTAATTGTAGAATTCTGATATGATGCAACATAGTTTCATGTATCACGTTCAAAAAACCCCTGTATAGACAAATTTTTTAATACATCCAAAGCCATAGAATATCAAAAGAATGCTGAAACATTCATCAATATTTCACATTGTAGGGTGGTGTCCCCATTCATTGGCAGCGAAAAAGAAGAGATTAATTATTTTGAACCCACTCCCAAACATGTAAGGATGAAAACATTACCAAATGATACTACAATGGGATAGATTCCCTAAAATATTGGATTGTCCCTAATGTATAATTTTTTTATTTTATTAAGAAAAAAACATATTCATCAATAGGAAGTAATTTTTTCTCTTTAATGGTATGGTTTCATATAAAGTCTTCTATAAATTGGAATTTTAGGGTGTCCTCATGATATATAAGGCCCCAACCTTAAACCTTACTTAATCGTGAGTTATTACAAGATTACACAATGAGGATATTTTAGGGTTTAGAGTTTTAGAGAATTAGATCGTAAAACTTGAATTACATTCCACATATAAATAAAGTGGTTACATAAAGATAGTATTCTTCATTCCCATCAATGGAAACATATTTAAAATAAAACATGGATTCTTTCTTGACACTTCCTTGACACTATCATCATATCATGTACCATTCCCTTGACCTGTGAAAAACATTTAAAAATACTTGGGATGAGCATAAAAAGATCAGTAAGGTATATAAAAATATATGGAAAGGAAACATCTGTACATATATACATATGAATGAAATCATACATTACCCATATAACATAAGCACATTAACATACCTCATCAAATCATGAATAAATAATAGAAATCATATGACATAAAGGTAACTTGAGGCATTCATAACATTCTTACGTAGGGAGTAACCCTCTTGGTTACGTTTGGAATACCCATCACAGTATATTCCCTAAATCTCTTCGGAGAAACCTTAACGTTTCACTCCTTCACGTTACCCAATGCATTGGAGAGCTATATCGGGCTCACCCGCCCTTAGTTTATCACGGAACCACCCGTCTTCATAATAATTCCCAAGAACCATAACATAATCGTATCACATAAATCATACATAAAGGAAACATAACATTTCCACATTTCAATCACAAGATATCAATAAAACACATTGATATAATAAAAACATTATGAAAACCATTTTCAATACCAAAATAAAGGAAAAGTAAAACATGGTATTTATTTTTCTTTTAAAAAAATGTATGGCTTGTAGAGGAAGCCGAAACTCAAATAATGGTCACGACGGCGGAGAAGTCATTGTCGCTGCATACGTACGACAAAAACATTCCCTTTTGTCGTTTAGTAAATGCTTCGTATAAAAAATGTTCCTTTTTAATAAACGTAAAAGTCAAAGGGGTTTATACACCGTATAAAAGAAGGTTGTGTATAAAACAAAATATGCCTCAATGAAAGAAGATTGAGACGAAGTCCCATACCTCGGGTCCGACTTGACTCGGTCATTCTTTAATGTCCTGAATAATAAACTTGAGTTAATTTCTACTTTCTTAAGAACCTTTTTCAAGTTCATTATTCCTTTTATATCACTTATTTCCATGTCATGAACACTATGTAATTATTTAAGTTAATAACGGTCGTTTTAACGATCATTGGTACTTGAGTCAAAAATAAACCCTTTATAATTACAAGTTGTTCATGTATCCAATATATCCATAATTACAATCATGATGTATATATCATATATATCCAGTATATACATGAATTTATAATATTACAAAATCATTTAGAGGTAGGAAATGAAATGCACCGTTCATGGAGACGGTAAGCCGTACGTACGCATGAACGCTACTTTCATTTCTATTTAGAATTTTATTGAATTGAATCATAATGATATAAAGGTATATTATAGTTCAAGTATAATATCATATATAATATCATAGTTCCATCCTTTATACGTCCCACATATGGTATTCAACGAATCAAATCACTTTGAGGGGGCGGTAGTCCGCACTTCCTTAAATGAAGATATCGCGTTTACCCGTAATGGAAACCATAAAGATATGCCCAGAATGAAAAATACAGAAGCTTAAGTAAAACATAAAAATATTATATATCATATATAAATATATTTACATCTTAATGGCCACCTTTGAAGGTGTTAAAAGAATGTTGAACAATCATCGTTTTGGGAGGCATAAATTCACTATCCACGGAAACAGTACGTCCTTTAACCATTAGATGTAGGTGTGTGTAAGTGTAGCTAGAATCCTTCTTATAACGACATCCTAGTATATTGAAGATACTGGATTTATTACAAAAGAAATGAATAAAAAGAGTTTAATGGGTTGGAGAAGCAAAATAAAACAAAAGGACTCAAGTGAAGACATTACCTTAAAATCGGGTAACTCCCTTTGGTTTGAGCTCAAAGGCTTCCATCGGAAGACTTCTGTCCAAAGTGAGGCTTCAAGGAGTAATACAGGGATGTAGAGAGACAAAATGGGTAGGGGTTGGCCGAGCCAAAAGCTTTGGGAGTGTGGGTAAGGAGGTAGAGGTGGGGGCCTTTTATAAGAGGAGAGGAGGGGCACTCTTGGAAAGTAAAGAAATGTTACATTATTTTAAAATGTGTTTCCGATTCAAAAGGTCCCAAATTGATATAATTCTAGGGTAAGGTGATAAGGATTCGAAATCCACCCATCAAATAGATTTTGGACATGTTTAGTTCTAAGATTTTACATTATCATTTCATTTTATTTAAATATTTTATTAATGAGGTAATCGCTGAATCATCATGATGTCAAAAATAATTTAATATATTTAAAGTCTGAAAATTATAAAAAAATATCATGATGTAGGAAATATTTTTAGATTTCAAATGACTATTTATAATAAAAAATCTTACTTGTATAACCACATGTAAAAATTGTTTTTGTAAAACAACTCATGATTGTGTTATTTTTACTTTAACATTAAATAAAAAGTTATTTATGTCATTTCCAAACCAAAGTGGCTCCATGAGGTCCAAAAGTTGACCCATGGATTTTATTGGTCGGCCATGACACATCCAATGAGGGTATGACATGTTTCAATCTCATCTCATATTATTAAAACATTATTTTTACCTTAAACTACACTAATTACATCTAATCATGATTAAGAACTTAAAAGTTACTATTCACCAAAAAATTATTTTAATCTCATTGAACCACATTTTAATTATTAATGAAAACCATGTATTTCGGATTTTTGAAAATAAAATCACAGAAGTGGAAATGTTTCATTTAAGCGAAAAATCAGTTTCTTTACCTACCACTTAGTGGTTTCACTATTCATCAAAAATTGAAGTTTTTCTGAAAGATACCAAAACTTCACCCTAAGATATATTTGATATTCTGAATTCAAAAATGATGTCTATTTTACAAAATTCAAAACATGTAAGTTTCATTAATTAATTTAATAACTAATTCCCGCTGTCATGACAAATAGCGTGTTTTTATGAAACAATAAGTATCAAAAGATTGACACTAGTTTAAGTCCAATTTCAAAGTGAAATTGATTCCAATGACTACCAATGGATAAAATGGTAAAAATATATTCTAATTTAAATTTATAACCAATTCAAAAGATAGTATAATCATATAAATAAGTTAGATTACAAAGTGGTTTTGAATTAAAATACAACATTTTTCACTATTCATTAAAAATTGAACTTTATTAGAAAAATACAAAAAATTCACACAAAGTAAATTTTGATGTCCCAGTCATAAATAATAAGTTTATTTTGACAAACATAGCTTATAAAATTGTCAAAATATAGATTTAAAAAAAGGGTTTTCCATCAAAAGTCAGTAAAACAATCTTTTAAGAATATTAGTGTATTCCATGCATAAGATTGTATTTATTTTCATTTTAAGCCTCTAAAACACTATCTTAATCATTAATAGACATAGATAAAAATATCTATTATTCATTACTTACTTGGGATGTTACATCCTTCCCCCCTTTATAAAATTGCGTCCCCACAATTTATTTACTTATCGAATAGATGGGGGAACTTATCCCTCATTGCATTTTCAGATTCCCATGTTGCCTCTTCCATCATGTGGTTTTTCCACAAAACCTTTACCTGAATAATCACCTTATTCTAAAACACTTTCTCCCTGTGGTCAAGAATCTGGACCGGTTGTTCCTCATAAGATAGGTTCTCTTCCAACTGAACTACCTCTGGACTCAAAACATGAGATGGATCTGGCATGTACTTTCTCAGCATCGAAACATTAAAAACATTGTGTACCTGAGATAAACTCGGAGGTAAAGCCACTCGGTAAGCAACAGATCCAACTCTCTCCAGAATTTCATATGGTCCAATTAACCTTGGACTCAACTTTCCTTTCTTACCAAATCGCATCACACTTTTCCATGGTGATACTTTGAGAAAAACATGATCACCTACCTCAAAAGAGAGATCCTTCCTCATGTTGTCTGCATAACTCTTATGCCTACTCTGAGCTGTTCTCATGTGTTTCTGTATCAGCTGAACTTTTTCTACCAACTCTTATACCAATTATGGTCCCATCTACTTTCTTTCACCCACTTCATCCCAAAAAGCTGGAGCTCGACATCGCTTCCCATATAACGCCTCAAATGGTGCCAAATGTATACTAGAATGAAAACAGTTATTATATGAAAATTCAACCAATGAAAGATGTTGGTCCCAACTTCCCTGATAATCCATCGAAGAAGCACGTAGCATATCTTCCAAAGTCTGAATTTTTCATTCTGACTGCCCATCTGATTCAGGATGAAAAGTTGTACTAAAATGTAATTCAGTACCCAACGACTTCTGAAGGCCTTTCCAAAAGTTAGAAGTGATCCCGGGATCACGATCGGATACAATGGTTAGAGGACCTCCATGCAACCTGACTGGCTATTTAAGGTACAATCGAGAAAGTTGATCTAGAGAGAAAGTATCTCGAAAAAGAAGGAAATGAGCAGATTTAGTCAAGCGATCAACAATAACCCAGATTGCATTATTACCTCGAGATGTCTTCGGTAATCCCACATCAAAGTCCATGGATATATTCTCCCATTTCTACTCTGGAACTGGTAAAGGCTGAAGCATCCCTTTCGGTAACTTCCACTCTGCTTTAACCTGTTGACATGTCAAACACTTCACAGTAAATTCAGCAATATCTCTTTTCATTCCATCCCACCAGTAATACTTCCGCAGATCTCTGTACATCTTAGTACTGCCAGGATGAACTGAAAATGGAGAACTATGAGCTTCACATAACAAATCTCTCTTCAACTGTGAATTAGAAGGCACGCACAATCTCTTCCCAAATCTCAAAACACAATCATTATCAATGTTGAATTCAGGAAACTTACCTTTCTGAACCAGCTCTACCTTTTTCTATGACTCACTGTCTTGCTTCTGTGCTTGCTTGATTTTTATCTGATAGATATGATCTCACTGATACCTGAAACAAAACAGAAGAACATCCTGCTCCAAAAACTTTTATGCCAAAGTTCATCAAATCCTTAACCAAAGGATCACGTTCCAAACGCAACATTTTTAATGAAGCATTAATTTTTCGACTCAAAGCATCAGCCACTTTATTTGATTTTCCCGGATGGTAATGGACTGTACAATAATAATCCTTGATTAATTCCATCCATCTCCTCTGTCTCATGTTTAACTCTTTCTGAGTGAATATATACTTTAAACTTTTGTGATCAGTATATATTTCACACTTTACTCCATACAAATGATGCCTCAAAATTTTTAAAGTGAAAACAACAGCAGCTAATTCAAAATCATGTGTATGGTAATTTACCTCATGATTTTTCAACTGTCGTGAAGAATAAGCAATTACCTGATCATTCTGCATTATGACGCAACCAAATCCTTTCAATGAAGCATCACTGTATATAAAAAACTCACCATTCCTAGAAGGTATTTCCAAAACTAGAGCATTCACCAATCTTCTTTTCAATTCCTGAAAAAAATCATCACATTCTATTGTCTAGATAAACTTAACATCCTTCCGAGTTAGCTTAGTCATTGGACTAGATAACCGTGAAAAATTTCTAACAAACCTTCGGTAATAGCCTGCCAAACAAAGTAAGCTACGAATATCAGTTACATTTGTGGGTCTTTTCTAGTCTTCCACAACTTTAGTTTTTGCAGGATCAATAGTTATCCCATCTTTAGAAACAATGTGACCAAGGAAAGAAATTTTTTGCGATCAAAACTCACACTTGCTAGTGATTCCATATAGTTTCTTCTCTTTTAAGGTTTTCAAGATAACCCTTAAATGTCTTTCATGCTCCTCTTTACTTTTAGAAAAAACCAAAATATCATCAATGAAAACCACCACAAACTTATCCATGAACTCATGGAAAATTATATTCATTATGTCCATGAATACAGCAGGTGCATTGGTTAGCCCAAAAGGAATTACTACAAATTCATAATGGCCATATCTTGTACGAAACGCAGTCTTCGGATCATCTGCTTCCTTTACCTTCAACTGATGGTACCCTGATCTCAGGACAATCTTTGAAAAAAACTAAGCTCCCTGGAGCTGATAAAACAAATCATCGATATGAGGCAAAGGATATTTGTTCTTAACAGTGATGTTATTCAAGGCTCTATAATCAATGCAAAGTCTCATTGTACCATCTTTCTTTTTAACAAATAAAACTGGAGCACCCCATGGTGATGTGCTAGGTCGAATGAAACCTTTCTCTAATAAATCTTGCAATTTCTCATTCAACTCTAAAAGTTCAATTTGTGCCATTCGATAAGGGGGTTTTGAAATTGGCTTAGCATCAGGAAATAAGTAAACAGTAAATTCAACTTCCCGATCTGGTATTATTCCAGGCAACTCACCAGGAAAAACATCAGGATACTCATTTACCACTGGTACATTATTAATCTGAACAGTTCCTTTATTTTCAACGATGTGTGCAAGGTAACATTCATTTCCATATTTTACAAGTTTCTCTGCCTCTTGATAAGTTATCAATAGTAAGGGTTCATTCTTGTACACAAACTAAAAGTCTTTCTGAGAAGAAACTTCATTAGCTCTACAGTCAATCTTAGCATGGTAAATAGAGAGCCAATCCATACCCTGGATAACATCAAACTCTACTAGAGGTAGAACAATAAGGTTTGCAAGTAAGTTCATTCCATATATAAGGATAGGAAGATTCTTATAAATTCTTTTTGCCTCAACATTTCCCCCAAGTGTTTTTAACAAAAGACCAGGAGTCATTTCTTGATATGGTTTTCCCATTTTACTAGAAATGTTTTCAGAGATGAAAGAATGTGTAGACCCGGAATCAAACAACACACTGACATAATCTGAAAAAACAAACAAAGTACCTGATACAACATCATTTGATGGCCCGACATCTGCGGAAGTAGTTGTAATGGATTTCAACCCCCCTTTCTTCTTGTAGACTAATTGCTTCCCATCACTCAAGCTCTTTGTCGGACACTCTTTTTCATAGTGACCCATCTCATTGCACTTATAACATTTCACTAAGTGTAAATCAAATTTGTTCTTACATTCACCTTGATCCTTTTCAGTGCAATCATGAGCCTTATGTCCCATCTTACCACATCGGTAGCACTTTCCAAAATTCAGAAGACATTCCCCAGCATGCCTTTTGCCACATTTATCACAAACTGGAATCTAAGTTTTCTTACCATCAGACTTTTTTGAAGAATTATTACCTTTCTCATGCCACCTCTGTCTATTCTTCTGTTGGTTGTTATAGAACACTTGATCATTCGAAAACTCCATTTCCACCTTCTCAGAACATCGAACAAGCTTTCCATAACTTTTAAACTCAAGAGAAGCTAATGCCCTTCGATATTTTGTCTTTAATCCTGAGTAAAAACGATTGATTTTACTATCAAGGTCGCGAATAAAATTTGGAGCATAACTTTCCAATCGAGTGAACCTTTCTTCATAGGCGGCCACTGAGTCTTCCTCTTTCCTCAATTCCATGAATTGCTTTTCCATACTAAGTTGAACAGCCTTAGAAAAATACTTCTCAAGAAACATACCTTTGAATTCATCCCAGTCAAGATCATCAATCTCATCAGTGTCCCTGATAATTTTAACCATAGACCACCAATGATCTGCCTCACCCTCCAAACGGTAAATAGAAAGACTAAACTTTTGATTGTATGAACACCCCATTACATCGAAAATCTTCTCCAGTGAATTAATCCACCCTTTAGATAGCACAGGGTTAGATGATCCTCTGAATTATAGGGGATGTTGCCTCATGAAATGTTCCACCACTGACATGTTCCTCTGCGGTTGATCTGGCTGATCTCGTGCATGGATACCACCACCGTTTATCGCTTGAGTCGACTGTGCCATTACTGCAACAAACTATTTAGTTCCAATTCTGACCATCTCAGGATGCTTATTCGGAAGGTTATTTCCTCTTGTATGCCTTCCTAGCACTGCTTCCCTATTTCCTCTGCGGAAAACCATTCTGAACAAACATGTATTAGATGAAGCAACATGGTAATCTTCAAATACTATATCACTTCAATTTGACCATAAAAAAATAATTTTGGATAATCATTTAATAAAATTCTTACTCCTAAAGTTATCTAAACCAACCTCTGATACCAACTATAAGGCCCCAGTCTTAAACCTTACTTAATCTTGAGTTATTACAAGATTACACATTGAGGATATTTTCGGGTTTAGAGTTTTAGAGAATTAGATCATAAAACTTGAATTACTTTCCACATATAAATAAAGTGGTTACATAAAGATTGTATTCTTCATTCCTGTCAATGGAAACATATTTAAAATAAAACATGGATTCTTTCTTGACACTTCCTTGATACTATCATCATATCATGTACCTTTCATTTGACCTGTGAAAAACATTTAAAAAAACATGGGATGAGCATAAAAAGCTCAGTTAGGGATATAAAAATATATGGAAAGGAAACATGGATACATATATACATAAGAATGAAATCATACTTTACCCATAATACATAATCACTTTAACATACCTCATCAAATCATGAATAAATCATAGAAATCATAAGACATAAAGGTAACCTGAGGCATTCATAACATTCTTACATAGGGAGTAACCATCTTGGTTACGTTTGGAATACACATCACAGTATATTCCCTAAATCTCTTCGGAGAAACCTTAACGTTTCACTCCTTCGTGTTACCCAATGCATTGGAGAGCTATATCGGGCTCACCCGCCCTTAGTTTATCACGGAACCACCCGTCTTCATAATAATTCCAAAGAACCATAACATAATCATATCACATAAAACATACATAAAGTGAACATAACATTTCAACATTTAAATCACAAGATATCAATAAAACACATTGATATATTTAAAAAATTATGAAAACCATTTTCAATACCAAAATAAAAGAAAAGTAAAACATGGTATTTATTTTTCTTTTAAAAAAGGTATGGCCTGTAGAAGAAGCTGAAACTCAAATAATGGTCATGGCGGCGGAGAAGTCGTTGTCACCGCATATGTACGACAAAAACATTCCCTTTTGTCATTTAGTAAATGCTTCATATAAAAAAGATTCCTTTTGAATAAACGTAAAAGTCAAAGGGGTTTATACACCGTATAAAATAAGGTTGTGTATAAGACAAAATATGCCTCAATGAAAGGAGATTGAGATGAAGTCCCATACCTCGGGTCCGACTTGACTCAGTCGTTATTTAATGTCTTGATTAATAAACTTGAGTTAATTTATACTTTCTTAAGAACCTTTTTCAAGTTCATTATTCCTTTTATATCACTTATTTCCATGTCATTAACACTATGTAATTATTTAAGTTAATAACCGTCGTTTTAACGATCATTGGTACTTGAGTCAAAAATAAACCATTTATAATTACAAGTTGTTCATGTATCCATTATATCCATAACTATAATCAGGATGTATATATCATATATATCCAGTATATACATGCATTTATAATATTACATAATCATTTAGAGGTAAGAAATGAAATGCACCGTTCATGGAGACGGTAAGCCGTACTTAAGCATGAACGCTACTTTCATTTCTATTTCGTATTTTATAGAATGGAATCATAATGATATAAAGGTATATTATAATTCCAATATAATATCATATATAATATCATAGTTCCATCGTTTATACGTCCCACATATGGTATTCAACGAATCAAATCACTTTGAGGGGGCGGTAGTCCGCACTTCCTTAAATGAAATTATCGCGTTTACCCATAATGGAAACCATAAAGGTATGCCCAAAATGAAAAATAAATAAGCTTAAGGAAAACAGAAACATATTATATATCATATATAAATATAGTTACATCTTAATGGCCACCTTTGAAGGTGTTAAAATAATGTTGAACAATCATCGTTTCAGGAGGCATAAATTCACCATCCACAGAAACAGTATGTCCTTTAACCATTAGATGTAGGTGTGTGTAAGTGTAGCTCGAATCCTTATTATAAAAAAATCCTAGTATATTTAAGATACTGTAGTTGTTACAAAAGAAATGAATAAAAAGAGTTTAGTGGTTTGGAGAAGCAAAATAAAACAAAAGGACTCAAGTGAAGACATTTCCTTAAAATTGCGTAACTCTCTTTGGTTTGAGGTCAAAGGCTTCCTTGGAAAGACTTATTCCCAAATTGAGGCTTAAAGGAGTAATAGAGGGATGTGGAGAGACAAAATGGGTAGGGTTTGGCCGAGCCAAAGGCTTTGGGAGTGTGGGTATGGAGGTAGAGGTGGGGGCCTTTTATAAGAGGAGAGGAGGGGCACTCTTGGAATGTAAAGAAATGTTACATTATTTTAAAATGAGTTTCGGATTAAAAAGGTACCACATTGATATAATTCTAGGGTAAGGTGATAAGGGTTCCAAATCCACCCATAAAATAGGTTTTGGACATGTGTAGTTCATAGATTTTACATTATCATTTCATTTTATTTAAATCCATTATTAATGAGGTAATCGCTGCATCATCATGATGTCATAAATAATTTAATATATTTAAAGTCTAAAAATTATAAAACAAAATATCATGATGTAGGAAATCTTTTTAGATTTCCAATTACTATTTATGATCAAAAATCTGACTTGTATAACCCCATGTAAAAAATTTTTTAGTAAAACAACTCGTGTTTGTGTTATTTTTACTTTAACATTAAATAAAAAGTTATTTATGTCATTTCCCAACCAAAGTGGCTCCATGGGGTCCCAAAGTTGAACCATGGATTGTCTTGGTATGTCATGACACATCCAATGAGGTTATAACATGTGTCAATCTCATCTCATATTATTAAAACATTATTTTTACCTTAAACTACACTAATTACCTCTAATCGCGATTGAGAACTTAAAAGTTACTATTCACCAAAAAATAATTTTAATCTCATTGAACCACATTTTACTTCTTAATGAAAAAAATGTATGTCAGATTTTTGAAAATAAAATCACAGAAGTGACAATGTTTCATTTAAAAAAAATCAGTTTCTTTAACTACCACTTAGTGGTTTTACTATTCATCAAAAATTGAAGTTTTTCTAAAAGATACCAAAACTTCACCCTAAGCTATATTTGATATTCCGAATTCAAAAATGATGTCTATTTTACAAAATTCCAAACATGTAAGTTGCATTAATTAATTTAATAACTAATTCCCGCTGTCATGACAAATAGCGTGTTTTTATGAAACAATAAGTATCAAAAGATTGATACTAGTTTAAGTCCAATTTCAAAGTAAAATTCATTCCAATGACCACCATTGGGTAAAATGGTAAAAATATATTCTAATTTCACTTCAAAACCAATTCAAAAGATAATATAATCATATAAATAAATTAGATTAAAAAGAGGTTTTGAATTAAAATACAACATTTTTCACTATTCATTAAAAAATGAACTTTATCGGAAAAAAACCAAAAATTCACACAAAGTAAATGTTGATGTCCCAATCATAAGTAATAATTTTATTTTGACAAACATAGCTTATAAAATTGTAAAAATATAGATTTAAAAAAAGGGTTTTCCATCAAAAGGTAGTAAATCAATCTTTTAAGAATATTAGTGTATTCCATGCATAAGATTGTATTTATTTTCATTTTAAGCCTCTAAAACACTATCTTAATCATTAATAGACATAGATAAAAATATTAATTATTCATTAATTACTTGGGATGTTACATGATATGTATTTATTAATGAGATACCATCACTATTATATAATAATTCCATGATGTAACTTCTATTTCTCATCAATCATGGAAAAATATCCAGCAATATATCAAAGTAATTCCCTACTTATGGCCATAAATGACCCAAGATTGTGTGGAAGTCATGAGGAAATTTCATGGTTTCAAGGTAAATTCAAATTTCATCCATCACCCATATATTTTTGAAACACTGCTAAATATTCATGGTCAATTTCCATCATTTTAATATATAAAATAGAGATTTTCCCTATGAAATAGTCAGGAAGTAAAAGATAATACATACTTCCACTAACTTTTTCTCTAAGTGGGATGAGGATATATCCCTCATAGATTTTTAGATGAATACTATTATCAACTTTTAGATGTCAAATATACTAACATTATTTTTTTACCCTCTCACAATGTTAATATATAGTAACACTAAGTACTTCTATTCTGAGTTTAACTATTGTATCAGTAATATAAAATTATGTACAACCACTCATCCCACTACCTTGGAGTAAAAAATTAAATGATTTATTCTTTGGATAATAATATTTCATAAATAATCTAAATATCGTGGATAAATAAAATATGTTTTAGATTTATAAAACCCTACATTAATTCTTGGAATATCATACCAAATCATAATTGAATACATATGAACCCCATATTAACATTTATATAGTATAGAGGTAGTCATTCCCATTATGGTCCAACTACATGTACATAACATTACATCCACAAGAATCTATTTGAAGATGACAAATCTTAGAATATGATAGATTAGTTTCAACAACATAGTGAGATGATATTGTTCACCGTGAACAATATATAGTTCCATCAAAACTGAGTTTCATGGGATTTTAATAATAAATTTTACCTCCATTCAATCCTCCATGGATAATTGGTTTTGGTTCTCCTAACTCTAGTGATACTAGGGAAGATTCCTCTAAAAATAGAACTACAATGGGAAGGACCATATGTTATATATACGTTTTACTCTAATAGATCTTATTAAATTGTTATAATTGAAGAAAAAATAATCTTTCCTACTAAAATATGCTTGATTTTTCAAGATGTACTTTTCATAACCATTATGTCATTTCACAAGTTAATGTTGAGAAAATTTAAACTAAAAAACATAACATCCTAGTCTCATATGTAAAGTACATGAAATCATCCTAATATCATGACATAAAAGATATTCATAACATCCTTATCATATTATGCTAAACTAAATAGTTAATATACTATTTTAACGAATTTAAATGGAATAGTTACATCCTAGTTTCATGAATTTAAATTGTATAAAAAATTCCACACAATAGTTTCTAAGCCCCATGGTAAGTATTTGAATTTTCTCTATTATGTTCTTTAGTGTGGTATAGGTAATCATCAAATTTTCTTTTATTTATCATAATGATCATGGATCGTGTGAGTTTAAAGGTATTGGCTAATCATTCAATTTATCATGTCTAAGAACACTGGGACTAAATATGGGAAACAATATGGTCCATCCACTATTACACTTAAATTCTTAGAGTAGCATTTTTTATATATCCTAAATTTTCTACATTAGTTATATATTTATGTAGGAGCACTTAGAGGACAATCTTTTTTCACATGAGTATATAAATCTCCCATTTCATTACATATGTGCTCAATCTGTTTGAAGAATTTATCGATAAGGCCTATGTATAGATTGATTCATGTTACTTCAAGATATTCACTAGTTACTTGGTCCATTACCCTAGGTGCATACGCAAATAAAAGAAATCACTTCCCTCTTTGAAAGAGATAAGTATACATAAGGTTTCTATATCTATTTCATGTAAATTCAGTAGATATGGATATATGTTTTGATCTCATTTACATAGTTTACTTGACATATGATAAAAATCCACCTTTACTTATGTTTGAGTCAGATCTACGTTGGATCCTTCATTTTGATGTTCTTCATCATTAAACCCATGATATAAAAATTCTTTCCTACTATACAGGATCTTAATATACATAAGGAAACCCTATACTAGAATGTCATGTGTCGTGATTCCTATTACTACATGATAGGTAGTAATTATTATATATATATATATCCAATTCATGGACAAACAAACAATTGAAATTATAACTCCCCATTTCCAAATTTCTTAAAACCCACCATTCATGTTAGTTTTCCCTTCAATAGTTGAGCATTATAAAAAATCCATATCATTCTTTTCATAATCCATATTTGCAGGTTCCTATCAAATGACATTAAAAATACATGTAATTTGATTCCTTTTCTTGTGCTGTTAAACTTAATGACATTTTCCACCATAAATGGCTTTAAACTACTTATATTGATCGGTTTATGTGGTCATATTTCCCCATTAGTGCCAGATTCCTGGAAGGGTTCAAGATGAATGGGTTTTCTCCCAAAAAACATCATGATAAAATTTTCCAATTCTTAATAATATATCATAATGTTTAGAGATTCACCAATAATATATAAACAATGTATAAATTGATTTATGTTATCTCAAGATGTGTAGTGATGTTAGAATCATATATTCCAGACCAATCCATGATACATCGTGCACTTCCACTCCTTTGATGGAAATCCTAGAAATCTAATCATAGAAATTTCAAGTTTAAATTGCCTTTATTTATCTTCCAAATCATCATTTCTCATCAATAAAACATCATTATTTGAGTATCTTGGATTTTAATTAATATTTTTATCTATTTTTAAAAAATAATTTCAACTTTAAATGACACTTGTACTAGACAATAAATAAACACCCTTGATATGTTTCTTCATATTTTCACTCGATATGACCGATTAACCAGAGGAATATACATCCTATGTAAAAGATAAATTGATCTCTATATTATTCCAAAACAACATAACAGAACCATTTATTCAAATATGGTCCATGACTATCAATTGGATAACTTTTCCTTATGTTTTCATCATATCAAACAATAATAAGTGGTGATTTATGATGTATTCACTCAATATTTTTATGTTGATTAGATATTATTAGTTTTTAATCTCCATTTGTGTTTTCATACTCACACCTCATGTCTATGAATTGTCTCTATAAATTGCGGGGCCCCCTTGAGATACTCAATAGGTGAATTGGGCTCTTTATTCATATTAGGTTTACTTTTCCATCACCACTAGATAGAAAATCTCAATTGCTTTGTTCTTGGAAAAAATAACTAAAATTCCATGCTCTAGCTATATGATAGCCTATTATAGCATTGGGAAAACATTCATTTCAGGGTTTACCTTACTGTTATTGTATAAAATGTCTCTTTTGTTGGTCAAAATTATATGACCTCAAAATCAACACTTATTAGTTAATGATGTACGACCTTAAACTCCATCCATATTTGATCTAGTCTATTAGACCCTTATCTATAAGTGAAAAAAGGTAAAATGATTTAGGCTGAACAATTATAATGTTAATCCTAACAAAATTCATGTCCTTTTGCTCAAATCCTCCCATTCATAGGGCCTATGAAAAATTAAAGCATAAAAAGAAATGGCACAAATCATGTAGGGACCATTACATGGTCCTATAATTTTTTTCCATTATTACTGGACCCACTAGTTCAAAAAAAGATATATCTGGAATATATCATATCTCTTAAATAGAATCATGTGTCTTATACATGTTAGTGTAACCTTAGGGTTCTAGTTACCTTCTGGAATATTCCATCAATCCATACACCCTCTTAATTTCTTTTGTTTCTAAATATTTTAAAATCTTATTTTTTATCAATAATGATCATATTTGACTCCATATGACACTTATTCATAGAAATTAATATAACCCTATAACATAGATCCACATATATACATATGATATAGCCTATCAACCAGAATAATGTGTTCTTTAATAGGATTATCCTCTAATATTTCTACACCGATAAACCATTTTAGAAGAACCTATCATTCAAATGTGCTCAGTATCCAATGCTAGAAAAAGGGTCTTATATCATCATCCCTTATTCAAATTATTTAGTTATGGATTATAGAACTCATAACCCAACTATTCAAGTGGATTTAGTTCCCATTATTTTATGCACCTATGAATCATGATCATATAAAAGGTAAATATTTAGCATCTCACCCCAATACCTTGGACTTTTCATTGTCACATGACACTAAACCACATGACATGATGGTTTGATCTTCATGACCATAAGTTGAAGTGTCATATTTTTTAGGGTATAAAAATATAGAACTAAACCCTTGTCCATTTATAATAATTTTGACATTATTTTAGTTACTTTATCCAAAAAAAATCCAAACCATACACATCATAATATCACACAATCAAGCTCAGAAACACACTGGAAGAGTGAAAGTACGCTGATGCTAAAATTGATTCAAATTCTGATTGGGTAAATCAGGATCACCAATAGTGATTCCAGTATCAATGGTAATTTTGATTTAGTAGATATGGATGCAAATATTTGTGTAATCACCTATATTGGTATCATTGGGAATTTCTTTGTGAAGTTACCTATGTTAGTGAAATTGTGAATTTTCAATTCATGTCGAGTTAGTCCCACCCATGTTACTATATGATAACCCCACAATAATTTTTCTAATTTGTTTACCTAAAATACCAGTGAATTTTTCTCCATGCGATAAGAATATAAACATTGAGTATTTATCTAGTTCTATAATGGAACTAGTCCCTAATTTACATTGGGTTTCACTGACACATGTTGCTACATAGATCAATTTACCTTCTCTTTATTCAATGATATCTAACATGAAGATTCAGCTATAATGATCCAACTTTCATGGAATAAAACTAAAAAATAATGATTCATATAGTTTGGGATACTTAAAACACACAAAAGGAAATGTTCCTAAAATTTGAATCTCCTCTCACTGGATACAGCCCTCATTTGATTTAGGAAAAAATTAAGCCTTTGAAATTTAAAAGTCAAAAAACCTATGAGGTTGAAAACCCCTAAAGAGATAACTTAGAAAAATTCAATCGATTACCCTCTTATAATATCCAATATAAGACAATTTAAATAGTTAGGTTTATATAATAAAAAACTCAATGGTTTTTGTTTCTACAATATGACCCCATCAGAAGTCAATTTGGGATCATTATACCCCTTGCTGAATGAAAAACCCATAGAAATCATCCACCCCTCATATATAGAATTTTAGTCCATCTAGTCCACATGAGATGTGTAACATCATCAATTTCTGTTATTTTACAAATTTTGAATATTTGAAAATGTATTCCAATATTTTCTGTCCTCATCACATCTAGTAAAATCATTTATCTAAATGGATTGACACTAGTGTTATGGTGATTGTATTTCCACATATACCATCATTGAATTATGCCAGGGATGAAATAATTTGATAAAATAAACCAAATATAGTGGTGTGATGATGGTATTTATTCCTATAAACCTCAATGACCTATGATTATGATGAAATAATTCATCAAAATAGACCAAATCTAGTGTTATAGTGATGATATTTCTATCTATGACTATATGTTAGCTACACCTAAGAGGAATCCATTTAATAAAATCGACCAACTATAGTGTTATATTGATGGTATTTCTATCTATACTCATCAGTGATCAATACCCAAGAGGAAATCATTCATATAAATGGACCAAATCTAGTGTAATAATTATTTTATTTTTGCGTATACCCATCTGTGATCTATGCCCAGGAAAAAATAATTAATATAAATGGACTAGATATATTTCTATATACATTTTATTTCTAACTATAACCATCAACTATCTCTACCCGAGATGAAATAATCCATCTAAATTAGTATACTCTAGAGTTATAATGATTGTATTTTTGAATATACCCATACATTATCCACACTCAAGAGAAAATCATATGACTCTGGTGTTTTGGAATCATAATTAACTTTACCCATCCTAAAAATGATCTAATGGATTCATAATATATTTATAAAAATCAATTTATTAATATAGTTAAGTATATGATAAATAATAGATACATGAGGGGGAAATGTGTTTTCATTCACTAATCAGAGAATGAGTGGAGATTCCATATATTAGAGTCTCTATTCAAGGAAGTGATACATAAAAAATACAATCTATAAAATACCATAGATCACTAAAACATTGTGGGATCCATAAATGTTCCTCTAATATTGAACTATCCATGTATTTTTGATCAATTCAATAGGGTTAAGACTTTATTTTTCAATAGAAACCCTTCTCCCCTCTGTCTAGTCTCCCTCGAAGATATTTTGAGGTTTCAAAAACCCCCCCTTGGTTTTATAAAAATCATATTGGTGAAGATTTATATGGATAAAAATTTCATCAGACTGGAGTTTTTTGACTATGACCACCCACAGATGGTGGGATTAATATGGAATAGTTATGGATCAGAGTTTGGTTGAAGAAGAATTTGATTCCACCACCAGAATTAATTCTCAATCCCCTTCATTTAATTCTTGTACTTCAAAGATCATATTATTTTTGTCATAATTATCATGATAGAGAAATCCTTTCCTTCTTTAGTAGATGAATTAATGATACACTCTCTATAGATTCGCACATAGGTCAGTTATGGGTGTCTTAGAAATCAACATCCAAACGTTCACCATTGAACATTGACAAGAATTATGATAGGATTTTAAAGACCCTTCATCCAATATTGTTTCACTATTAGATGGATTGAAATATTATAGGATGAATTAACTAAGGAAAAATTATATATGGGGAAGATCCATGTTAATTCCTTCAAAGTATGTTGTTGTTTGGATTGAACCAACATCTATATGATATATCTGATGAGATATAAATGCAGGAAGTTCCAGGGATTGTATAATTACTTGAGGGGGTAGTACAGATAATGAAATAAAAAAGATACATTCTATTTAATAAATTAAATGATTACAATATGGTTTCATGAATTCTCATCCCACTATATTAGTGTACTAAACTTTGTGGATGGTTCCAATTTAGTTGAAAAAAAACAACATTCTTCTTCCTAATTGGTGTCTCCGTAGTAATGATGACGGGAGCATAAAATTTTGACATGTTCCTAGTAGCATATGTTGTGTATGTTTTCTCATTTACTATTATTGCCTGACTATTCATCGATCCTTCTCCAACTACTATGACAAACACAAATTTAATACATTAAAAAAGTTTCTCCAGATTGGGAAGTCCAGTAGAAGGAGGCTTGGGTATTTACTTATAAAAACTCAATTCTCAGTTGTCTCCTTCAAGGATGCTTCAAGATTTAATGGAATATATGGTCTCTAAACTAGGAAGAATCTATTTTGGATACACCCTTTAGGGATTGTTTAAGGTTCAATGGAATCTATGGCCATTATGAGGTTTTCTAATGTTCTTTATGAGTCTAGAAGTGTAATTGGACCTGATATAAGAAAATTATTCAACAATTTTTATATAACATCATAATTATGTTTATTTTCCTTACCTGAATCTTCTAATTTTCAAACATTGATAAGAGTAACTGAGGAAATCACTACTAGTTTTTTCAAATATGGAATTTTTCTCATCAACATGGACAATAAATCCACATGAGGCACCCTTTTTTGTGTTCTATGAACTTACGCTAAATCCATTAGAGGAAAAGTGAATGTGATGGGTTTTTTATGGAAAATCCATATAATCTATATCCTAATAGAACGTACATGTTCTAAAAAAAATCAAGGGTGCGATTTAAAACATACCATTATGAAAATAAAATTTATGGTTTTCCTTTTCTCCCTATAATTTTTTTACTTCAAATGGATTATGTAAAATTCTTTCCCTCGTAGACACTAGTCTTAGAGGGGGAAAATCAGAAAGGCCTCCCTTTATCTCCTAAAGTATGATTCTTAATCCTATGGATAATTCCCCTACATATAAATCGGACTGACCCTCCACACCCATGGGTCATCTATTCACAATAAAACTTGTATGCATCATATATTGTAGCTCTATTTAAAAACTCAACAAATTTAATGGAATATTAATGTTAGAAACATTTTCTCATTATAATGAATTATTCAGTAACAAAACATACATCATCATGATTTATATATTCCTCCCACTAACCATCATATCAGTAGAATATTCCTTCAAAACTACTCCAAAATATAATATACATTATGCTCCTCATAGTGGGGATCTCAATATCAATAACATAGATGAGCATCGTTAGCTCTTATATTCATTTAACCAACTCTACAGTGTTGTTGTAGTAATTAAAATCTTAGGATTTTCATATATCCCTAAGATGAGGAATTGATAACAACAACCTGATTTACCACCCATAAATCCTTAACGTCATAGGGGGACGGACTATTATAAAAAAATTTCATAGATTTATAACATAAAAATGGAGAATACCCCATTTAAGATCATCAATAAGTCCTTTGATCCCTTTATATTTTCTTCTTTCATAGCTTCTCCCCCACTTCCTATCTCTGGATTTCAGGTTTTTAAACCTATTCATGATGGTGAAGGTTAGACCATCTCAACAAGCCTCATGTATCCTTAGATCATCTAATGTGATTTTCCATACATATCATGTTTTCTATTGGATCAATGATACCGGGGCCCCATCACTGTAATTATTTGGACGAGTTCTTTTGGTATTCCTCTTCCCCCACCCTAGGGTCCCTATAAAAGCATCTGAAAGAATTATATTTTAATAATTCCCTGAGGGTGTGAGGAAAACCAGTTATTCAAATATCTATGTGTTAACCAACCAAATCAAGATAAAGGAGGAAATATTATTTCAACATGGGTGGATACTCGGGCTATCATCACCCAGAGTTATCATGCAACTATCAGATTCCACATTTCTCAATTATCTATTGATGATGAAATAATTAGATGTTGCAACCACAAGAACTATTTTTGAACCAATTAATAACATAATCATCATTTATTATCATACCATCCACTTGTGTCTCTAAAATATATTCTCTCAGCTCTATCATAAATAATGGGATTCATAATGTTTTATGAAATTATTGAAAATTTTAGATATGGGAGGAAATGTTTTGGGAAAGAAGGCATAATATTGGTTTAATTACATAACCATTGATGTTTCACCAAATTTTATGGAAAAATTACAGATACCAAAGAGAAATGTTATAAAGGGGATTTATCAAAATTCCGGGATGTTGAATTCACAATGCAGTTCATATGAAATAAAATGCACTCCCACCGATCCCCATAATACCCCAAAATAGAACCAAATTATTAAATGGTTCCATTCCCTTGAAAATGTATAATATGAATTGAGTAATATTTTACATCATAGGTTTTGATAATACCAAGGGTTCATCATGAACCAACTCAAACACCATAAAAAATTAAATAGGTTAAATCTACTATTGGAATTGTGAACTCAAAGATAATAAAAACATAACAACATCACTAAAAATCATGAAAATTAGTTCCCAGTGATGATGTAGTATTTATCCACAAAACCCCACTCATTATATCAAATCTATTCCAATATATTTTAATAATTTTCTTGGATTCCAGAATTTTCATTGAGGGGACTCTGGTTCGGTTCTTTCAAGTTTTTCCTTTTCCATGGGGGTCTGTGAAGGCCTTCATCCACAACACAAAATGGATGTCATCTCATGGACAAGGGTCATTTCCCGTGACCATTAATGTCAAATTGAACAATTCATGGCCTAGTAGGGGTGTTCACTCATAATACTCCCACATCACCTTTAGGGAAGTTAATTCGTCCTATATATATTTGTAGAGTAAAATGGTAATTGGGGTTGTATTCCCTTTTAAAAATTAAAAAACAACCATGTATATAATTTAGAAATTAAGCAATAACATAAAAGTAACAAAATTATGAGTGACAGAATGATAAGTTATTTGAAATCCATGTATATTAGTGTAACAGAGAAAATAAAATAAATAAGTGAGATATTTGTTTTATAAAATTAATCTATTGACAGATTAAATTATTAATATCATTATTTATAAAAAAATTAATAAATACAATGTACCGAAAGATAATAAGAAACACAATATGTTATGAAATTTCATAAATTTCTCAATAAGAGCCCCTATGCCTATCTCATCAATGGATTAAATATTTGTGAATATATATATATATATATATTAACATTAGAAGAATCAAAGACACGTGAAAATAATAAAAACCCATTATTTTTATGATAGTTAGGAAACCTAGAAAATGTAACATGGTTTTACCAATTTTTCAGCTACCCAATGCGAAAATATCCTTTTATTTTAGTAGTTAACCAAGAACCTAAATACAGAGAAAATGGGTGATTTTAATAGTTCAAATAATTTTAATAAATTATCTAATTTGTCTAAAAAGATATAAAAGATGTCATTTATTGAATTATACATAGAAATCTTGGAGATCAAAGAAGTTGAAAAATGAAACAAAAATTGATCTTAAGATGATGAAAAATTGAATCCAAGGATTGTATCTATTTTTTATTGATCAATTTCATTCAGAATTAATGATGATGTAGTTTTACAAGAACCTCATGGGTGGTATTTCTATCCTCTATGGGTCATGGTTTCAATTTATAGGTTTTAATGAGCCATGGGAGCCATTAAATCTGTCATATATTCCTTATTTAACATGAGAATCGGTACCACCAGCTAGCTGGTAGGAATACTGAATAATTCTATGTTATTTGGACTATATCTGGTAGTCAATGAATACCACCGTGTAACTAGATAACTACATACATAATTGGATGTTTTTTATAATTCCACCTACTGGATAGTGACAATCCACTGAGTAAAAAGTGGTAAAAAACAAATAGTTATCCAATCTAGGTCTTATTTCGTCAATTTAAATCATTCATTGGGTCCATTAATGACCAATCATCGTGCACAAAAATAAATATTGAAATAAAATATATTGAAAAAATTAGAAAAAAATATGTTTATGGCTATTAAAACACATCTATTAGAATTATGTACATAAATATACCCATTTATTTTTGATCTCAAATAGTTGGACTATTCTAAAAAATCAAACTGAATATCAATTTTGTTTAATGGATTTCAAATGTGTGATGTCCCGCATCATCACATGTTGTTAAAATTATAAAAATATAAACATTTTTTTCTTAACTGCGCTAAAGGGAAAAATTGAAATTTAAAATATATGGTGATATTGGAGAATTTTTATGTCAACCTCATTGGTTCCAGATTATGGTGTTTACCATAGGATAAGAGTTTTGTGGAAATACATGCAGTTTTAATTTTCAAGGAACGATTAATATTTAATTACTTTAATATTAATTTATTCATTATTTTCTTTCCGAAATCTAATGTAAATGTATGTTTTTATTGATATTTAAACTATTTGGTTTCATCCAAAATGAGAGATTTTTCTCATATGGGGCATAACTTTGCATCAAACATTGGGAATGGGACTGAACCCCTTGTCTTATCTTTTCTGTTTCTTATTATTCCATTTTATTTTTTCTTACTTTTCTCAGATGGATTTCTTTAAAAACCCAAGGGTATATCCTTAATTTGTTCTTCATGCTAGAGAGGGATAGGGACAGTAGAGAGGGAGAGGTAGAGAATGAGCTATCACCATAATTATCGAGTCACACCAGATAGTGGTGTGGTAGTTATGAATCACGAATCAGACCAAAGAATTAGTACTTTTTACCCAGAGGCAATCTCAGTTTACTTTCTTCCAATAATTTCTAATATATTATTATTATTTTGATTTTTTGTGCTTTTGGAGACCTCGTGGGGGTCAATTTATGACTTTTGGGTGAAATCAAGTTTTCAAGGGAATTTTGAAGGATTTTCAATTGGGTAATCCTATGTACACATGGTGTGGTTCAGTGAATCAATATAATGTTCACTTCCTCTATATGTAATGTGGTGTTTTTAAGAAAAACTCTATTTATATGGGAGTACACAACATGTAGTAGGTTTTGGGTTGTGGCTAAGTACTGATCCTAACGCCCCATGCAGGGGTACATGGCCATGTTGGGCACATGAACATTCCCTGTGTGGGTTGAACACTTTTTAGGGGTACATAACCATGCAGAGTAAATGGAAAATAACATGTGTACAAACACCATGTTGGGTAACATTCCATGTAGAGGCATTACACATGATGTATGTGAATATTTTACTCACCAACTTGGGATGAGGTACACGAGCTAGAACCCATGTGGGGGTACAAACTATTTACATGGAGGCACACACTGTGTACTTTTAAATTTTCATGTCATGTTTTTATAGACACATAGTTATGGAGGATCTCTTGGGTTTCACATTGGGTAACCTTTAGTACACATTGTATACATTTCCTACCTTGGTCTATTTTTCCTATTTTAACCACAATGTCAGAATTGGACATGTGAGTAGTAAATTTTGAGAATTTTTTAATGAGGATAATTATAGTCGAATCCATTAAATATTTACATAATATCTAGATTTATTTACGGGTGAGAATTTTTTGGAGGACTTCCTTGAGGTTTGGAATCTGAATCCTCATGGGGGTTGAGTTGTGAGCTATAGGGCTCATGTGAGGATTTTGTGATTTGTGATTTTCATGGATCGAGTGTTTCATGGTGATATTTTGGTGGTTATTTTAGAGATATTCTATAAAATGGGATCATATATTATCTCTAAAGAGATCATTATGTGAACCAACATGATGGAACTAGTTTCTCGAGGATAGAGTATTTGAGGTTTAGCTTATGTGTTTGAGGATTGGAGTTGTTGTAGCCATTGGGAAGGGTTGACACAGTCGGATGTAATTTACATGAAGGTGTCATTTATATATTGATATGAGTATAAGGGACACATGATTAAGTCCTTTTGTTTGATTTAGTACTCGTGGATGGGTTGTATTATAGGATGTTAAACTAAGGTTTCATTAGATCATAATTTTCCCTTTAGATTGGATTTTACTCAAGATCTCTTGTGGAGGGTTCAAAATTGAGGTGATAATGTGGATCATTGTGAATTCACATGTTATTGGTATTGAATTTTGTATTCCCATTGGATGAATTTTTTATCAAACATTATTTGTAGGACACTGATGGCCATTCGGGTTGTTCAGCACTAGGTGTGTCATATTCTTTTGGTTGTGGTTGATGAAGCCATACTAGGGTATCCTACTATTCATGTGTCATTTTTCCCATTTGAGGACGTTTTTTGGGAATGTATTGAGAAATTTCATGAAATAGGGGAGTCCCTTGGTGATTATTTCATCATGTTTTGACACCAAGTACTGTGGAATCCCCCTATTTCGGTTTATCACTACGGGGGGTCATTGAGATCTTGTTGTGGATTTTTGCGTGTGTTGAGATCGATGGTATAAATAGAGTCCAAATATTTATTTTCTAATGGTTTATCGATGATAATAGTGTTTTGGCACACAGATTAGTCATAGGTATTCTTTAATTTATTTACTATTTTATTATTTTGGTTTATGTGGTAGGCCATGTGGTCAACCAGATATTGTACATTTTTAATTTGTGGAAGTTTGTATGACTATATTCCCCATTTCATTTATTATATCTTAATTTTTTAAGTTTATTTATGAATTATCTAATGTTCATCCAATTGTATGAGTTTGGTTCTTTTCTATTATTATTACACTATAACTATAACTCCTCATGTTTTTATTAGATAATATTTTTTGAATACATTAAAAACACTTTTATGGACTATGTTTCATGATATGTTAGGTTATGTGTGATTTATTCATAACTCCAAGTTAATATTTCACTACATAAATCACTATGTTTAGCTTTCGGTGCCTGCAATATAATGTTTCGATTTTATTACACACAATACTGAGTTTAACAGAACTATAAATATATAATTCAAATTATTAATTAATGTGGATGTTATAAAATATCCATTGGAATGAGAGTAGGGATATAGTTAAATACATTATGATAATTGTTTTCATTCAAATTTAAAAAAAATAATTCATTTTTATCCAATTCATTAAAAATGAAATTATGAACTATTTGAAAATAATAAAATTACATTTCTAAAAAACTATTTTTCTATTTGAAAAATCATTTTATCTCAATGAATTAAAAAAACCCATTTTATGAATTATTTAATGAAATTTTTTAATTATATTTTGAATAATATTTTTTACACCAATAAAATATATTTGATAGGAATAAGATAAGAAAAAAATAAAATTTCACGTATAAGAAGTGGTATTTTTTAAAAGGTAGTTTTACGACCTTTTACTGGTGTAGTTGTTCTAAACAAAAATTCAAATTTATAAATTTCATTTAGAAAAATAATCTTACATTTTAAAATAATTATACAAAAGTTATATTTTCTTGAATATTTTTATTTTTCTAAGAAGTTTCATTTTTTATGAATTGTGATCAATACAGAATTTTAATTGAAAAAGTAATTTTCATATAATTAATTTATTATTTAAAATTTCTATTTATATTTTTCTTAAATAAAAATTAGATCAATTATACAAATATTAATATAATTTATCTCACTAGAATAATATTTTATGTTAAATTTAGACATAAAAATATATAAATCATTGGAAACTTTTCTCTTTAAAAACCTATTTTCTTGTCCAGTTTCCTATATTAATTTTAAATTAATTTCTAACACATATTTTGATTTAAATTTGTAAATTTGGATTAAAAATTTGGAATCAGCATAAAATAAAATATATAATAAGTTCATATTACGTTTTTACTATAGTTATTAATGATAATAGTTAAAATTAATTATAATAATTAATGTAAAAATGAGTTTATTTACTAGTTAAATGTAGATTATAATATGTATGAATGACACAACAATTTTAAGAATTCAGTTTTATGTATATATTTCTATATTAAATATTAATTTTTCTATTTTTTTGTATTATAAAATAAACTTATTAGGTAAAAATGTGGGTACTCATAACATTCATTTCAAAAATACAAAGTGTGCTCTCTCCCTCACATATAAAAATCCACCATCACTATCCCCCTATTAAAAACTCACTATCCCTTTTAATCCTCCAATACCTGACCATATAACATCTAATCTTACATAGATTTATCCCTGAATCTTTACATTGGTCATGAATCCAACCAATTAATTCATTTGGTGAAAACGAAATGGAGATAACCAAAAAAGAGGTAACATTCACCAACAAACATTTTTGTTGTCACGACCCGTCCTCGGGGCCCGTGCCGTGACTACCCCAAGCCCGCCTTCCATAGGCCAGGGGCTGGCGACTAGCACCAAGGCGTAAATCCCGGTAAAAAGGGAAGGCATTGCCTTTGTAAAGTAAACAATCACACAGAGTACAAGCGGAAGAAGTAAACACTAAGTAAAAACTGAGTACAACAGTAAGTGTGGAAAGTAAAAAGGGGCCGGAAATACAAGCCCAATTGTAAAGTACAACTCGAAGGGAAAACATCAACTGAAATGTAAAGCTGCTACACCGAGCTGTCCACTGGAAATCCCACCTGAAGGGTGGGTACAGATAGCTCCTCTGCTCCTCGGGTCCTACCGTCTGCTCCGAGTATGTCCGCCCAGTGGTCCACCTTCGGGTACCGCCTCGTCGTCACGCCCACCTATGGGTACCGTCTCGTCGTGAGGTCCTCCTCCAGGTACCATCTCGTCGTATAGTCCACCTCCAGGTACCGTCCAGTCCTCGAACACTCGGCCTCTGTCAGCACTGCCCGTCGTCTGCAACCAACACAACGAGGTGCGGGCATAGCCCGTGCAGGGGTGAGTATAACGATACTCAGTAGGGACCCCGAGACCTTCAAGGTCTCACTAAACCAACAAGGATAACCACAAAGAAGATCTCAACAGATAACCTCTACTTAGGTATATGCCCATACATATACCTAAGTTATCAAGTAACCCATCTCAATCATGAGAAAACACAAGGATTGTGAAATCAATGTATAACCACTACCCGGGTATATTCCCATACATATACCTAAGTTAGCAAGTGACCCATCTCAATCATGAGTTAAACACAAGGTCAAAAGTCTCAGCTCAACCAGGATTTTCATTATCGAAACCGTAACTGCTGAAGAGCTCCCTCTCTGGAGTGCACATTGGTCCTGTCACGACTCCGAGGTACTGCTCACTAACCTAAGACTGCTGAAGAACTCCACCCATCGAGTACTGTGGGCCAGCTGCTACAACCATGCGCTCCCATGTGCCGCTACAACCAAGCGCACCTCTGTCGTGGGTCTGCCGCTACAACCAAGCGCTCCCATGTGCCGCTACAACCAAGCGCACCTCTGTCGTGGGTCTGCCGCTACAACCAAGCGCTCCCATGTGCCGCTACAACCAAGCACACCTCTGTCGTGGGTATGCCGCTACAACCAAGCGCTCCCATGTGCCGCTACAACCAAGCGCACCTCTGTCGTGGGTCTGCCCCTACAACCAAGTGCTCCCATGTGCCGCTACAACCAAGCACACCTCTGTCGTGGGTCTGCCGCTACAACCAAGCGCTCCCATGTGCCACTACAACCAAGCGCACCTCTGTAACACACCGAGTCGTTCGATCAGTAGTCGTCGGGTCTCAGCCAGCTACACGGTCTTCGTACTCCGCACGCTCTTCACTGGGAGGGTCCGCTCCATGAGCTACAGGTCGATACTCCAAGTATCTCAATGTCCCAGGAAGAAGTATCTCAAAGGACCGCCACGTCATAGGGGTCTCAACGCAACAGACGGCGCGTCAATCGGACGCCCGGTCTGTGAGTTATTAGCCTTTTCGTCCCAGGGGCCCGGTTGGTTTCGTGAGCGAACCAAACCCGGGCGTATCTCAACTGTACCCCAAAATCTCATAGGGTAAACTCATAGGGACCGTTTCTCAGCCCGATCACCAACGCCGCTGACGGTTCGTCAAACGGACGTTCTGTCAGAAAGATATCAGCTTTTCCGTTCCAGGGGCCCGGTTGGATTTCGGTACGATCCAACCCGGCCATTATCCATCTGCATCCAAAACTTGGGAGGAGGATGCCAAAAGTTCCGTATCGTCAATAGGAATGCAACGCAATAGACGGCGTGTCAATCGGACGCCTGGTCTGGAAGTTATTGGCTTTTCCGTCTCACACCCACCCTGGGAAACTTCCCAGGAGGTCACCCATCCTGATCACTACTCTAGGCCAAGCACGCTTAACTATGGAGTTTTAACCACGTAGCCTCCCGAAAAGGAAGAAGTACCTTGAGTATAGTATACCGAAACGACCGTCTCGATCCAAGGATCGCGTTGCCGCTGACGGCGAGTCGTTTGGAGGCCCGTAGCCCAAGATACGGGCATTTGACCAAAAGTGGTCCGAAACTGGGGGTCTGGGCCCGGGCCGACCCGGCCCGACCCCCCCTGGTCCGACCCGAACCGGGTCCGCCCGAACCGGGTCGACCCGACCCGGTCCGGCGGGACCCGGCCCGGCCGGCGGTGCGGCCAGCGCGTCGTTCGGGTGCCGCGCGCGGGGGGCAAAGCCCCCCCCCCCCCCTTGTGAAACCGCGGCCCCTTAATTGGGGCCGCATGAAGACCCGGCCATGGGAATTAATTCCCCCGGTCTCCACTGCCCGGCCGGCCCGCACTGGCCGACCGGTTTCGCCACCAAGGACCGGCGACGGCCGGTCCTTCCTTCGCCGACACCAGCGGCCCGGTGCCGGCCGCCGGTAATCTTGCTCCGCCGCGGCCCGGAACCGGCCGCTCCCTATGTCGTTCGGCGCGATGCGACGGCATCGCTTCCCTCCGCCGCGGCCCCGCTCCGGCCGCGGCGCCTTTGACTTTCTTCGACGCGACGTGACGCCATCGCGTTCTTGGATTTCTTTCCACGGCGCGGCGCGACGGTGCCGCGCGTATCTTCCGCAATAAATCTTGTGGTGCGACGGCACCATGTTTTCTCGTATCATCCTCAAGATACCATCACGAAAAACAAAGGAGGAGGGTCGGCCGTGTTTGTGCGGTTCGAAACCCTCACGTTATTCAATAACAAAAAGGGTTTTAATCCACGATTATCACCAAGTTTGTATTCACGAACAATTAAATAAATAAACCCCTACCTCGATTCAGATACGGTGCACGTCAACAACCCGCGGAAGACGAGCGTCGCGGAGGTCGGGCGTCGCGGGGAAAGAACGTCGACTCCGTTGTCGTCGAGGTGCGTTCGAAGGGGAAACGTCGTTGGAAGAAGACGTCGCGTTCTTCGGTGGAGATGTTCTTCGTTGGAGGTGTTCTTCGCGTTCTTCATCGATGTTGAAGAAGAAGAAAACTTACCCTTTTCTCTCCCAAGTCTCCACCACAAGAACAACTAACCCCAAAATAAAATAATCCTCCCACTTATTTTATTAACCCAATATAGGTTTTGAATTTCAAGAGTTTGAAAATTCAAAACACATATTTAACTCACTTAAGTTATTAACATAAGATGTTATAAAATTAAGGAGGTGTTAAGTTATCCAAACTTAAATGGGGGGTTTAGAGGGGTTAGGAATGTTAAGGAATTTGAAGAGGTGGGGAGGGGTTTGTGTGGGCCCCACCCTTTCAAATATCCACACATGGGAAGTCGGATGGATGTGGGCCCACCACCAACTTCCCATGGGAGAAGTTAACAACTTAACATGAAATAAAATTGATTTAACAATTTTATTCACTTTTTTACTAAAACCCCAAAAAATTAACTTCTTCTCCCACACAAACGCAACTACGGTAAAGGTTCCCTTAAGCGATTACCGGCGTTGCGAGTTCATCGGTGCAATCGGATTTCAATTCCGAGCACCGGTTCAAAAGATAGAAATTCCCGCTCGCTCGTTCACTGAACGTACCCGATCCAAACTTCGAAAATTAATTCCGGGCACACCGGACCTCGGAATCAGGCGCCGTCAAAAACTGCGTTCTTGTAAAATTCCAAAGAAAATTAAGAAACAATTTTCCTTGAAATTTCCGGGTCTTTACATTACTCCCACCTCAGGGCTTTACGTCCCCGTAAAGCTTCAATACAAACTAGGGTCACAAAAGCGGTACAGAGCACGCATCTGAGCCTTCCGCTCCCATGTGCTTACCTGGAGGTTCCGTACTGCCAAAGAAAGTGCACCTGAGGAATCGATCGTCCTCATAGGATCTGCTCCTGTCAATCCTCGATCCCCACTAGAACCTCCGTGAAAGACAACCCATCGCCATCGTCCAGCTCCTCATGGTCGATGATATGCGCAGGGTCGAGCACGTATCTCCTCATTTGAGATACGTGGAAGTCATCGTGCACCTGGTGCAACTGCGGTGAATGGGTCAAGCGGTAAACCACCCCGCCTACCCAGATGGGGACCTAAGAAGGTCCGCTGAACCCTGGAGATAACATGCCGCCTTGGCCACATCTCCGTAAACCTTGTCGAGGTGAGACCAGTATAAGAATGTGGTCGCCATCCTCAAACTCCAGATGTTTCCAATTCCTGTTAGAACTGGAACTCAAATGACTGCTGCCACAAGGGTAAGGTTGGCCGATTCAATAGTGATCGGTCGCACCCTCCCATGAAAAAGTTTATCCCGTGCTGCCTGGGGTTTCCTTTTCACCGACCAAGGAAAACCCATCTCGACGTTTGCCTAAAACCATCAATTTGAGTATGAACAGTTATTTCCCATTCCATACTCAAACTAATGTCGTAAGGCCTCGACGCTGTCACCAAGAGATTCCAACCGAAACTCTCGCCTCGAGGGTCTGACCACACCGTCGGTGTAAGTGTGATTATCAAGTCTCCTCCCAAGGTATCTCCAGACGTGAGGGTCAAGTCCACGGCTTACCAGAAACTCTAGGTCTGGAACAAGATTTGTGAAAGCAAGAAATGATTCACATCGATGTTCGTTACTACAACATCTAGTAGTGGACACAGACTATCCCTTGAATCATTTCTAGAGCCATTGGGTCACACTCCTTTACCGCATGCAGGCGCACTCTTCCTCCTCCCTCCAGCTCCCTGATCCTAGCAGGAATAACTAAGGCGGGTGGTTGTACCATGTTAGGATGTACACCACCTCATGCTGCTCTCCTAGATCTGCCTCCATGTCTACTGCTTCGTAGACTCATCTCTCCTTTAAGCTTCCTCTTCTTAACACGCCGGAGTCTCTATGACTGGCACCGGTTTCCTGTTTCTTACTGCACTGAGCAGTCTTCATCCTCTCTTGGATGTCCTGGACCTCCTTTAGTCTCACAAGAGCTGCTATGATTTCTTCTTTGCCGATAATAGAAACCCGGTCTCATCCCCTGGATGAACCACATTCGTTGCCTAATACAGTCAATCCTGACATGAATGATGCATTCATGCCATGGATGACGTCGTAAGGCCTCGACGTATCTACTAAGAGATCCAACTGTCACTCTCGCCTCCATGGGTCGAGTCACACTTTCGGCATCAGTGTGAGTTCACTGGGTCCCCTCCAGTAGAAATCTCGAAAGTGAGGGTCAAGTCAACAGTTTAACCGGGACCACTCAGTATCAACCAAACAAAAGGACAGGAAAGCAACAGAGATAAGTGTCTTTTTTTTATTGCAGCTCATAGTACAAAGACACAAATACAAAGAAACATAGAACTAGAAGTACAAAGGACGTATCCACTAGTTCCTCTCCTTCCCACCTGCTCTCAGAGCTCTACTGCCTTGTCCACTGCTCGGCTGTTACTCAAGCACTCACCGCTGCTTCTGTCTCGGTGGCTCCTCCAACACCCGCTGATCAATCGTACGAGGAGTCAGACAGTCACGTGCCAGGTGACAGTTTCTGCCGCCGGAGTAACATTGTCCGTTTCTGGCACGCCTGGCTCTGACCCCACCTCGGGTGCCCCGCACCACCGGTCCTAAAACCCGAGATCGTCCAACTGCTAGTCCGGTCTTCCTGGACCTCTGCATCATCTATCTACTGCCCACAGATGACCCGGATACTGATCGAAAAGCACGCGGCAAAGGCAGAATCTCCTGTACACGCTCGGGGTGTAGAGATACTGGCACAAACTCCACCCTGAAGAAGGTCTCGAAGTCTTCCCAAGCGAAGTTCATCTCATCGCAAAACTCGAACAAGTGGCTCCACCACCTGCCTGCTGCTGCCTGAAGGAGGCTGGTAGCAAAGATCACCATGAAGTCTGTCGGCGTCCCCATTAGCCTGTAGACTCTCACCACAGCCTCCAGCCAATCCTCAGCCACCCGCGGGTCCGTCTCTCCCCGGAACCAGGGTGGCCTCTGGCGCTGGAACTCATGCAGCGCGCTCAAGCGTCGTGCATCGCCTACTGTTGGGGCTGGTGGCATCGGTGGACCAACAGGTAGCAGTACCGTTGGTGCCTTCGCTGGTGCCTCAACTGGGATAGGGCCCTGTACTGAGGCCTCGTCGCTCGGCGGGCTGTCAGTACGTACCACTCTCGGGGCTCTAGCTGGTCGTCCATGAAAAGGCATTCTGAAAGAAACATCGTGACACGGTCAAACGTTTATACCTGGTGAGCTGACCTGGTTTGAGCTGTTTTAAGGGAAAACCTTTGAAAACACACACGCAATTAGTGTTTTCGTGAACAAAGTCAGAAATCAGTTGTCAGGGTCCTGGTGTATGGATACGTCGGCCGCCCGCACCAACACTGGACTCCCTGAACTGAAAACCACACTCGGTACTCTCAATACTTTTGCTTCACAGAAAGAAACATCAGAGTTATATGTTCTGCGGTAGAACCGAACTCCTTTGATACCAATTTGTCATGACCCCTCCTCGAGGCTCGTGCCGTGACTACCCCAAGCCCGCCTTCCATAGGCTAGGGGCTGGCGACTAGCACCAAGGCGTAAATCCCGGTAAAAAGGGAGGGCATTGCCTTTGTAAAGTAAACAATCACACAGAGTACAAGCGGAAGAAGTAAACACTAAGTAAAAACTGAGTACAACAGTATGTGCGGAAAGTAAAAAGGGGCCGGAAATACAAGCCCAACTGTAAAGTACAACTCGAAGGGAAAACATCAACTGAAAAGTAAAGCTGCTACGCCGAGCTGTCCACTGGAAATCCCAACTGAAGGGTGGGTACAGATAGCTCCTCTGCTCCTCGGGTCCTGCCGTCCGCTTCGAGTATGTCCACCCAGTGGTCCACCTTCGGGTACCGCCTCGTCGTCACGTCCACCTCTGGGTACCGTCTCGTCGTGAGGTCCTCCTCCAGGTACCATCTCGTCGTATAGTCCACCTCCAGGTACCGTCCAGTCCTCGAACACTCGGCCTCTGTCAGCACTGCCCGTCGTCTGCAACCAACACAACGAGGTGCGGGCATAGCCCGTGCAGGGGTGAGTATAACGATACTCAGTAGGGACCCCGAGACCTTCAAGGTCTCACTAAACCAACAAGGATAACCACAAAGAAGATCTCAACAGATAACCTCTACTTAGGTATATGCCCATACATATACCTAAGTTATCAAGTAACCCATCTCAATCATGAGGAAACACAAGGATTGTGAAATCAATGGATAACCACTACCCGGGTATATGCCCATACATATACCTAAGTTAGCAAGTGACCCATCTCAATCATGAGGTAAACACAAGGTCAAAAGTCTCAGCTCAACCAGCATTTTCATTATCGAAACCGTAACTGCTGAAGAGCTCCGTCTCTGGAGTGTACAGTGGTCCGGTCATGATTCCGAGGTACTTCTCACTAACCTAAGACTGCTGAAGAACTCCACCAATCGAGTACTGTGGGCCAGCTACTACAACCAAGCGCTCCCATATGCCACTACAACCAAGCGCACCTCTGTCGTGGGTCTGCCGCTACAACCAAGCGCTCCCATGTGCCGCTACAACCAAGCGCACCTCTGTCGTGGGTCTGCCGCTACAACCAAGCGCTCCCATGTGCCGCTACAACCAAGCGCACCTCTGTCGTGGGTCTGCCGCTAGAACCAAGTGCTCCCATGTGCCTCTACAACCAAGCGCACCTCTGTCGTGGGTCTGCCGCTACAACCAAGCGCTCCCATGTGCCGCTACAACAAGCGCACCTCTGTCGTGGGTCTGCCGCTACAACCAAGCGCTCCCATGTGCCGCTACAACCAAGCGCATCTCTGTCGTGGGTCTGCAGCTACAACCAAGCGCTCTCATGTGCCGCTACAACCAAGCGCACCTCTGTAACACACCGAGTCGTTCGATCAGCAGTCGTCGGGTCTCAGCCAGCTACACGGTCTCCGTACTCCGCACGCTCGTCATTGGGAGGGTCCGCTCCACGAGCTACAGGTCGATACTCCAAGTATCTCAAAGTCCCACGAAGAAGTATCTCAAAGGACCGCCACGTCATAGGGGTCTCAACGCAACAGACGGCGCATCAATCGGACGCCCGGTCTGTGAGTTATTAGCCTTTTCGTCCCAGGGGCTCGGTTGGTTTCGTGAGCGAACCAAACCCGGACGTATCTCAACTGTACCCCAAAATCTCATAGGGTAAACTCATAGGGACCGTTTCTCAGCGTGATCACCAACGCCGCTGACAGTTCATCAAACGGACGTTCTGTCAGAAAGATATCAGCTTTTCCGTTCCAGGGGCCCGGTTGGATTTCGGTGCGATCCAACCCGGCCACTATCCATCTGCATCCAAAACTTGGGAGGAGGATGCCAAAATTTCCGTATCGTCAATAGGAATGCAACGCAACAGACGGCTCGTCAATCGGACGCCTGGTCTGCAAGTTATTGGCTTTTCCGTCTCACACCCACCCTGGGAAACTTCCCAGGAGGTCACCCATCCTGATCAATACTCTAGGCCAAGCACGCTTAACTATGGAGTTTTAACCACGTAGCCTCCCGAAAAGGAAGATTTACCTTGAGTATAGTATACCGAAACGACCGTCTCGATCCAAGGATCGTGTTGCCGCTGACGGCGAGTCGTTTGGAGGCCCGTAGCCCAAGATACGGGCATTTGACCAAAAGTGGTCCGAAACTAGGGGTCTGGGCCCGGGCCGACCCGGCCCGACCCCCCCTGGTCCGACTCGAACCGGGTCAGCCCGAACCGGGTCGACCCGACCCGGTCCGGCTGGACCCGGCCCGGTCGGCGGCGCGACCCGGCCGGCGGTGCGGCCAGCGCGTCGTTCGGGTGCCGCGCGCGGGGGGCAAAGCCCCCCCCCCCCCCCCCCCCCGTTGTGAAACCGCGACCCCTTAATTGGGGCCGCTTGAAGACCCGGCAGTGGGAATTAATTCCCCCGGTCTCCACTGCCCGGCCGGCCCGCACTGGCCGGCCGGTTTCGCCACCAAGGACCGGCGACGGCCGGTCCTTCTTTCGCCGACACCGGCGGCCCGGTGCCGGCCGCCGGTCATCTTGCTCCGCCGTGGCCCGGAACCGGCCGCTGCCTATGTCGTTCGGCGCGATGCGACGACATCGCTTCCCTCCGCCGCAGCCCCGCTCCGGCCGCGGCGCCTTTGACTTTCTTCGACGCGACGCGACGGCATCGCGTTCTTGGATTTCTTCCCACGGCGCCGCGCGACGGCGCCGCGCGTATCTTCCGCAATAAATCTTGTGGTGCGACGGCACCACGTTTTCTCGTATCATCCTCAAGATACCATCACGAAAAACAAAGGAGGAGGGTCGGCCGTGTTTGTGCGGTTCGACACCCTCGCGTTATTCAATAACAAAAAGGGGTTTAATCCACGATTATCACCAAGTTTGTATTCACGAACAATTAAATAAATAAACCCCTACCTCGATTCAGATACGGTGCACGTCAACAACCCGCGGAAGACGAGCGTCGCGGAGGTCGGGCATCGCGGGGAAAGAACGTCGACTCCGTTGTCGTCGAGGTGCGTTCGAAGGGGAAACGTCGTTGGAAGAAGACGCCGCGTTCTTCGGTGGAGATGTTCTTCGTTGGAGGTGTTCTTCGCGTTCTTCGTCGATGTTGAACAAGAAGAAGACTTAGCCTTTTCTCTCCCAAGTCTCCACCACAAGAACAACTAACCCCAAAATAAAATAATCCTCCCACTTATTTTATTAACCCAATATAGGTTTTGAATTTCAAGAGTTTGAAAATTCAAAACCCATATTTAACTCACTTAAGCTATTAACATAATATGTTATAAAATTAAGGAGGTGTTAAGTTATCAAAACTTAAATGGGGGGTTTAGAGGGGTTAGGAAAGTTAAGGAATTTGAAGAGGTGGGGAGGGGTTTGTGTGGGCCCCACCCTTTCAAATATCCACACATGGGAAGTCGGATGGATGTGGGCCCACCACCAACTTCCCATGGGAGAAGTTAACAACGTAACATGAAATAAAATTGATTTAACAATTTTATTCACTTTTTTACTAAAACCCCAAAAAATTAACTTCTTCTCCCACACAAACGCAACTACTGTAAAGGTTCCCTTAAGAGATTACCGGCGTTGCGAGTTCATCGGTGCAATCGGATTTCAATTCCGAGCACCGGTTCAAAAGATAGAAATTCCCGCTCGCTCGTTCACTGAACGTACCCGAGCCAAACTTCGGAAATTAATTCCGGGCACACCGGGCCTCGGAATCAAGCTCCGTCAGAAACTGCGTTCTTGTAAAATTCCAATGAAAATTAAGAAAAAATTTTCCTTGAAATTTCCGTGTCTTTACATTTGTTTTCTTTATTTTTAAAATAAAATCATTTTTTTTATATCATTAATGTACAATAAAATAATTTCTTAAAAATATATATATATATAAATTTTTATGTTCTAGTTAAGACATTAAACTTCTAACACTTCCATTAAATGGGATACACAATCACCATTCATGTATAAGACGGACTACCACCTCATGAAGTGTTGTGATTTGTTCACACATTTCCTGGAATGTATTCAGGATCAGTTCAATAAAAATATTTGATATATATGATATTTAAATGATTATTTAAATGTAATATCTAATAAAGTTATCTTTCTTTCAATCTGATAATGAAATTGAAATAATGTTCATGTGTATGTACGACCAGCCTTCTCCATGAATTGTGTATTTTATTTTCAAACACATAATTTTTTGAATCACTCTAAGTACATATATATATAATATATTATTTTTATATTATTATTATCATTATTCATATGATTAAATATTTATTAAAGTACGAGGACATAAAATATAGAACATTAAACAAAATTTAAAAACTTATCTGTTATTACCCGAACCGTATCTTTTACATGGATTTCTTAATAAACAAGTAATAAAATGTCATATTAAAATAATATATGATATTAAATATATGAATAAATATATGTGATATATTTATAATATACTTATATTTGTTATACATGAATTCTTAACAATAATGACTGAATTCAAGACTTGTGGTAAGGGGATTTCTACTGTAACTTTTATTTTTGTGGAACCGATGCCACATTCACTAAACATTTATTTTGATTGGTTTACATGTAGCAATATGAATTTTTATATCATTAATTTAATTTATTTAATGATAATAAATGTTTCAATTAATTTTTTACTTTTTCAGTGCTCACAATTCTAATGTTATTGAAGTAGTATTGGATTTTCAACCCACTATTTACTTTAGTGAGAGACATACTATATTCACCACCTCATAATATTTAAATTATATACTACCTAGGAATTTATTTTATGATCATTCCCATAAAATTTATTTTTATTAAAATTCTTGATTTAGGATTTCTCTTTAATGGGATTTACAGTTAAACATATAATAAATCAATAAGGAAATTTTTTCTAAATTATCTTTATTTGAGACACATGTTATGTTATACACCTTTATTTTTTTAATTAATTTATATAATTCTCTTTTTAAATTTAATATCATAAATTTCCTAATTATCTAGATAATTTGATCTTAATTTAATTTTATTATTTCATTGTAATTTTTTATTCAATGTTATAAAAGTGTAAATTATTTATCATTATAATCGCATCATTTATATATATTTTTTATGATTATGATTCCATTTATACAATTTTATGATCCATATCTCAATTATTCTCATGATATTTATTCTCCTCTGGATATTTAGTATTCATTCATGTAATGGTAACATTTTTTTAGTCATTTTTCATTAAGATATTTAAGAAATTGTTTTTAATATAATCCAACTTTATTTCTCTCTTTGGTCAAAACTGTATTTTCTCACAAAACCATGTCTTATAAAAAAGTATTTTAATTTGTTAAAAAAAATTTTATTAATAAAAAAATATTTTTTTAATCATTTCTTACCATTTTGAAAAATGGTTTTCAAAGTAATCTTCAAATTATTTTCTGATCAATGTTATTTTAAATTATACCATCAATTTGAAAAGAATAATAATTTTATATATACTTCATTTTTTGAATTCAATGTCATCCTAAACATGACATGCGTTGAAATTTTATTTATATGTTTTAAATTAATTGTTCAAAAGAAAAGGATTTAAACCAAAATTTATGTTTAAATTGTGTCTTATGTGACTTTCAAATATTCCTTTATATGTATTCGAAGGATATTTTCAAAGAAAATGATTTTAGTGATTTCAAATATTCCTTTATATGTTTTACATTATTATTTTAAATAAAATTTTTTTCCAAATGTTTTATGATTTAAAAGGTGTTATTCAAAGTAAAAAGGATATTTTTTTCAATAAATATTGTTAAATTATTTTTAAATATAACTTCATATGTTTTCATTGTGGTTTTAAAAGTAAATTAGTTTAAAAATTTTATATGAATTAAAAATGATATTAAAATAAAGGATATATTAATTCAGAAATACTCCAAGTGTTCTTTAAAAATCCTGCATAATCTATGATGACATCCTTTAATATAGTTTATGAATTACTAAGGATATGTTCCAGGGAAACCATTCTTATCCATTATTTAAATGGGTTGTGTTTAATATGACATGTCGTTTTTTAAACATGTTTCTCTTCCACAAGTGAAACCATGATAAAACACTTATGAAACCTAATACATTTCCCTAGTTATTTTATGATGATATAATTTTAAAATGATTATCTTTTCCCTGAGTTATGATATAATGAAATTTTATTGATTCCCAATTCATTTCATGGGTTATGATATGATGTTTATGATACCCACTAATTTTTATAGGTCATGATATGATGAATGTTTCATAATCAAATAAAAATCATTTGTATGATTTAATTATGTGAAATGTGGGTCCTATATATCCTTAAATTATATAAGATTAATATTTATATTTCATGAAATATATAGTACAGGGATGGGGAGTGAACTCTGTTAATCAATACAAGGATTGAACAGGAAGTAAAACTAGTTCAGTAACATAGGGCTTCTATGAGGAGTGAACTCAGTTTAGTAATAGAGTTCTGGAATGGGATGTCAACCAGGTTCAATAATAAACAGATATAATGAGGAGTGAACTCAGATAAGTAATATTTTTCTCGAATGGGAAGAGAACCTGATTTAGTAATACAATGATGGAACGGGGAGTGAACCTAATTCAATCTACTACTTTTTCTGTTATTATGTTCTTGGTAGTGAACATTGACTAATATGGAATGATTTTTTATACTGATTTAAATTCCAAAAATCCATTTCCTATTCCAATTTTATTCTATCATGGCTCATGTTCTTTGATTTCCTTATGATTCACATCTTATGATCTTCCCAACTGTTCCCATGAATCATGTATATTATCATTGATATGAAGGTTTTTATATTAAAATTTTATTCTCATGTCCTAACACACTTATTTCCATGATATTATTATGTATCTATATTATTTACTCTATGGATAATTTGATCTCACACTTTTTTATATTCAATTTTCCCAGTTTTTGAATAAATATTTTATGTATCAGTAATAAATGGGATTATTTCTGTCGAAAGAATTGAATATCTTTCACCAAGTAAGAGTATTGTGTTCCCCATTTCAAAATACACTAAAACATTATGGTCACTGGCATGTGCTATTTTAATGTGTGGATTATTCATCTAAAATGATTTAATATCCATTTACATTAATCCTAGGTTTCTATAGTTGTTTTTAGAGGAAATGTTTATTTAAACATTGGAAACTAGGATGAGAAAACATTACTGATATTCCTAGGGCTATTTCTAAGGATTTTTTATGGATATATCTGATGATAATTCTATGGGTGTGACAATGTATAAGAAAATATCATTGAATTTTCATATAGGATAGATTGAGTGGGTTCTTAGAAATGCATACATCTTTGTATACTATAATTAGATGTGGCTCTGGCATATATGTACCTAGTGGTACCAACTCTAAAAATTATATATTTATCTAGAATATATTGATAATTGGTTCATGACAAAGGTCCTTGTGGTACACTAGGTTAGACTCTCCTATGGGATATGCTTTGTAGATTCACAAACGCTTTATGAACTGTGATGATGGATTTAAATGGATTGAGACATTGAATTACTTATAATGAACCTATAGTAACAATGATTAAAAGGAGTTTTTAGTATTTGCACATATTATGATGTATTTTCATAATTATGTGGTTTCCCAATGTGAGTTGTGTTTCTCACATAATGGTTTTCGTTTTAGTCAATGAATGGAACTAGAATGAATAATGTTAAAAATGAATATGATTGAAAATTATTTGATGAAGAGAATCCAAATATAATGATGAATGGAGAGATATATTGAGATTATGAGTAATCCTATGACGTGATATATGATTTAATACATGAACATAAATGTGATTCCTAACACATAGAATAATATAAATTTGTACATTTATGATGATTCATGTGGTAATTAACATGGATGAAAGAAGTCTAGGACTACTACATATTAAGAATGTCGGAAGAAAAAATGGGAAGTAATATATCAAAGGGAAGGTAATATATTATTTTAGTGTACAATGATTCATTGATTGAAAAATTGTCGAGAAGTTCAATGTCTTATCTATGGAGAACCTGGGAATTACCAAACTCAATTCCCTGATCTAATAATTTACTTCTATAACATGGAAGACCTATTCCTTGCCAATTATTGAAGTGGAAGGATTTGAGTATTTATATATTTGGATTCAACAATTATGAATTATTAAATATATAATTATTGTTCAGTATATGTTTTTCATTAATGGTTTGAAAGGATATATTGGATAATGATTAGGGACTTGAAAATTCATTTACTGAAATGGTGATATTCATGGAAAACATTTGGTAAAGGGAAAGATAACCCTTAAAATGTTTTGTATGTTGAGAAAATGGTGTTAATTTTGGATAAAGATATGTTGTATAATAATAATTTAAATTCGATAGTATATATTATCTTGGAAAATATTAATTATTTCTTGAAAAAGTATTTTATGGTATCGTCAAGGGAGTTCACATCATTTTTTTTACATAAGTAATATATTGAATAATATTTTCTATGTATGTAATGAAGAATAGTGTATGGTTGTGTGGTAATTTAGTTTACTACCTTCTTTCAAGAGAATAAATGATTAATGTATTCACATTTTTTGGCATATGAATATCAAGAATTACTTAATGAGTTACGGTGGATCAATGTTAAGATGATTTAGTGACCTTTTATCTAACACTTTGGATTTTCATCATTTATAATGTTCAATAGGTTAACTATATGTGGAATGGTTTAAGTTAATATTTGAAATAGCTTTATATATTAATTTATTATCTCTCTATATGATAATTTTTCCATAGTGATAACCCATAAAATCCACTTTTTTATTATGGTAATTAAATATATATGAAAAAATTGATCCTACTTATGGATCATATGATTTGTTAGTCCCTCATAAATAAATAACCCAACTTTATTTCTTGTGGTATAATATGAATTTTATTTTGATATAGAAACTACTAAAGGGGAAGATTCTATGTATGGAATGAAATCAATTAAGTATACCTTCATGTGAAAATTATTTATTTTTATGAAAATAATATTGAAATACAATTATTCCTATAATTTTTGTTTTTTGTGATATTAATGAAAACTTTAATTTATTGTTAGTTTATGAATTTTTTTATTTAATTATCTCTAGATCATTCACTTTATTGTGATTAGTGAAATTTTTAATTCTCTATAATTGTTTTCTCTTTTCATTCAAGTGTAAATATTCACCTATGCACTCCTATGTGGAATCCTAATTAAATGTTACTTTGGGTAAATAGTATTTTTTCAATTTTACATATTTAATTTTGGTTTTATTATAAATTTTTATGTTTTAGTTTTTGTTGGATGGAACATTCAATTATTAAAACATTGATTACTAATACAAATTTCTCGGTAAAATTATTTTAAGGGGGATAAAAAGTGACACTGTGTGTTTTTATTAATTAATTTTCATTCGAATAAACTAAAAATATTTTATGTCTTGAATTTCATGCTAAATGAAGTTACTATTTATTTATATGAAAAAACAAGTTATAATTTCCTACATGCAATACTAATTTTAGCTTGTGGTATAGATGATATTAAGAATCGCTTGGGATACCCACAATAAATAGTTTTACCGAATTACAATATACTATTAATATTATCAATTAATATAGTATCTATAAAATAGTAATTTGAATGGTGGGTAGTAATAGGATTATATAAAATTTTAAAATAGGTTTTATTCATGTTTATAAAATAAATTATTTATTAAGAAATTAATTATGAATAAAATTGAGTAATATTTTAAAATAATAAAATTCCTTTTCTAAAAAACTATTTTTATATGTACACGTTTTTTTTATCTCAATAAATTAAACCACCCACTTTTGATTAATTTGTATATTGAAATATTAATAATATATTGTGTACAATAAAATTATTTTCATCCTTTAGATTTTATAGGCATCACATAAGAAAAAAACAATATTACACATAAATACAATATATTTTTAAATGTAATTTTGCCTCCATTTAATAGAGCACAATTTTTTAAAATAAGTTTTCACGCCTGTTTAAATTTTATTTTAAAAAATAAACCTCAATTATTGATACATAATGTAAAATTTTTCTTAGGGTGTAGTTTTTAGATGTTTAGTTTTTTAAGGAATCGTGAAATACAGAATTCTAATTCAAAACTAAATGTTAATATACATAATTTATAATGTTAAATTATTTTTTAAATTTAATTAATATTAAAATAATTTCAATTATAAATCAATAATTTAAATTTTTATCATTATAATCATTTTTATATTTAATTTAGATCTAACAACATGTTAAAAATTTGAACATTTTAACTTTAAAAACTTCTCTTTCGTATCCAGTCTATGGGATTAATTTAGGATTAATTTCTCCAAATTTTGATATATTAATTTTAAAAAATTTATTCCATATTTTGAATTAAAATAATTTTAATTTATAATAGGTTCTAAAATATATTTTATACAACATTTATTAATGAAAATAGTTTAAATTAATTATAGTGATTATGATAAATTGAGTATATTTCATGGATACACATTTAATATAAGATGTATGAATGAACCAAAACTAGTTAAAATCAAATTTTATAGAAATATGTTAAAATTAACCATTTATGGATCAATTTATGATCATTTTTTTATGTGCATTTTCAGGTTAAATCATTTGAATATCTAAATTTTTCTTCAAAAATGTCAAGTGTGTCCTCCCCCTCACTTATAAAAGGCCAACAACTCTCCCCCTCTCATCACATTTCTCAATACATTTTTAATATAAAAGACCAGAACAAATAATTTCTGAACTACCATCCCTTGATCGTATAATACATAATTTTTTAACAAATTTTTCAAGGATGTACTCTGGTTCAAACTAAAAGAAGATACCCGAAGAATATGTTATGTTCATCAAGGAAAGTTATTGTTTTTTTCTTCCTGAAACCCATTAAATTATTTTTATTTCAATATTATATAATAAATAGTGTATCTTAAATATTATTATATGTTCTTATGTTTAGTTTATGGTGTAAAAGATCACAAACTTCCATCAAATGGGATATGAAATCATCTTTCATGTGTACAATAGACTATCGCCACTCAAACCGATGTCCTTTATTCTTCCATTACCACAATTACATGTGGGGGATAATGATGGGTTTTTATTTTATATATTTTATTTTATTATTTATATTATTTCATTATGATTCTATAACATTTCATATCACATATAGCATTATTGTTTCCATTTTGTCGGAATACGACAATCTATTTTGTGTGTACAATGTACTACCGACTCGCCATGCAATGATATTCATTCACACATTACATGGAATGTATTGTGGATGGATTAAATAAAAATATATGATATATTGAATTTTAAAATTATTCTATAATGATAATATATCATATAATATTCTTTCTTTCAACCCAACACAAAAATAGATATAGTACCCTTGCTTTTGTATGACCTACCATCTACATGAACTGTATATTTTATTTTCTATACCTAAAATTTATGAATCAATATAAATACATATATAAAGTATATATATGATATTTATATAATGGTTATAATTCTATATATAATTAAATCATGATCAACATAATAGGATATAAAATATAAAAGTTATAACTTTTATCAAAAACAAAGAGGTTATTACCCGAAACATAACTCTAACGTGATATATTTAATAAGAGTGCAACAAAAGGAAATAATAAAATAATAAATGATCTGATATATATGAATAGTTTTCTTTTATTGTTTTACTTTAGACATATATTTGTTATAATTTTTTTTTGAATGAGTACAAAAGAATTCAAGATTTGAGTTAAGGGGATGTATAGAATCAATTTTATTTTTAAAAGACGTATGCCACATTCACCATTTGTTTATTTTTTGTGGTGTATATACTACCCTATGAAATTATATATCATTTATTTCATTTATTTAATTATATTTAAAAAAAATTATTTATTTTATTCTTTCACGATGCTAAAAATTCTAAAGTTACTCATGTGGTAAAGGATTTCTGCAACACTTTTTACTTTTGTGTGCCACATGTTATATTCACCACATATTTCATATATGTTGTGTATTTACAGACTAGGAAGGTATTTTATGGTTATTATCCTAAAATTGATTGGAACAAATATATATATTTTAGGTTCTCTCTTTCATTAGCTTTATGGGTCAATTGTTAAAAAATCGGTATGGGAATTTCATCATAGTTTTCCTTTATTGAGACACATGTTATTCTATACAACTATATTCTTTTATGAGGTTTATGAAATGACCATTTTACATGTTATATATTGAATTTTTTATTTTAATGATATTTTATGATTTATTGAATATTATTATTTCAAATGTATTTTTATTCAATATTAGATAACTGGTAAACAATTATTGCTACAAACTCATCAATTCTCAAGATTATTGATGATTATACATTCATTGATGAAATATTATGATATATACATCAAAAATTATCATTAATATTATTATACTAAATTTATTAATAATTGTTTCAAAAAATGATAAAATTATTTAACTATTTTGTACTTAAGATAATTAATAAAGTTTTTTTTACGAAAATCTGACATTATTTATCTCTTTGGATTGAAATATATTTTCCCCGAAAACCTTTCATTAAAAAAATGTTTTCAAAAATATTATATAGCCCATTTATGATTTTTTAAAAAATATATAATCATGTAATAACAATTTAAAATGGTTTTCAAAGTAACATTCATATATTTTTTAGATCAAGGATATTTTAAAATTTACCAATAATGTTAAAGGAATTATTGTTATTACATATACGTCTTGTATGGAAATCACTACCATCATAGGCACTCTATTCATTTGAGCATCCTTTATATGTTTTAAATAATATTTTAAAAATAAAATTATTTCAAAAAAATTATGTTTGAATTTTGTTTTAAATTATTTTCAAAGATTATATTATAATTTTTCAATGTATATTTTAAATGAAAAGGATTTTAATGATTTCAATGCTTCTTTTATCTGTTTTCAAATATATTTTTAATAAATAACGTTTTGAAAAAAAATTAATTAAAAAATAATATTTCAAATAAGAAATGATATTTTCCTCAATAAATTTTTTAAATTATTATTAAATCTAACTTCATAAGTTTACAATTTTTTTTTAAGGAAATGTATTTTGAAAATTTTTTATTTCATAAAAAATTATTTTCAAAGAAAATTTATTTTTCTTAGGAAATTATCCAAGTGATTTTCAAAATATTTTTCTATATAAGATGAAAACATTTGATATAGTTCATTATTTACTAGGTATATGATCAAATTACACCAATATTATCCTTTATTTCAAGGTTTATGTTTAAGATGGTAGGTTTTTTATGGAACCTGCTTCTCTTCCACAGTTCATACCATGATATAACGCTTATGAAATCTTCTTCTTTTCATGGGTTATTCTATGCTAAAATGGTTATTAAACCATCATTTTTTCTATAGGTAATGATATGATGATATTTTTATGATACCCATTTCATTTCATGAGTTATTATATGATGTTTTTGAAATCCCTCTATTTTTATTTATCATGATCTGATGAATGTTTTATTATCTTATGGAACATGTATGTATGATTTCATTATGTAATGGGTGGGACCTATATCTCTCTACAATGCATTGGAAAGGATTTATATCTCAAGAGATTGATTGGATGGAATGGAGAGTGAACTCAGTTCAGTATTATATGGTTGGAATGGGATGTGAACTTAGAGAAGTAATAGAGAGCTAGAATGATAAATGAACATGGTTCAGTAATAATGGATCAGAACTATAAGTGAACCCAGTTCAGCAATAAAAGGAAATTATAAGGAGTGAAAACAATTCAGTAATATAGGTTGGTGATGGGATGTGAACCTAATTTAGTAATACAGGGATGGAATGGGGAGAGAAACTAATTCAGTAAAGGAAATTTTCTATTATGATGGAATTAGTATTAAGCCTCGACTAGTAATTAGATTTTTTTCTATTCTTATGTATATACCACAAATTCAATGTATTTTTCTAATTTTATTCTATCATGACTCATAGTATTTGATTTCATTATGATTAAAATCTTATGATCTTTCCATATTTATGACATTACCCATGTATATCTTCTTTGAATGTAGGGTTTCATCATCAAATGTTATGATCAAGTTCTCGTACACATATGTTCATGTTAGGATTATGTATCTCCTTTATATACCCATACTGAGTATATTATCTCACCATTTATTATGTTTCCTTTCCCATGGTTATGAATTATGATTTTATGTGATATTAGTAAATGGGAATATATTTTTGGGAAACATTGAAGATATTCCACCAACATAGAAATTTTTTTTCCCAGTTTCCAAAGAAACTAAACGATTATAATAATATTTTAGTGTCTTTGGTGAGAGAAAATTCTTCTGATATGGTGGGTGATCATCAATTTTTTACACAAAGATATTCCCCTTGATTAGTCTTACTTCAAACCTTTCTTCATAACTTAGGGAATATAAGATAATAAATGGTTGAGGTAATATGCTCATTAAGGGTAATCAGGGAAAATATTAATTCATAACATGAGAATAAAGGTATGAAAACATGATTATAGAATTAGATGATTAGAACCTACATATCAAATATCATAATCAATAATCATGGTATACATATTGAGATTTAAAAAGACATTAATCATATAGGAATAAAAGATCATGTGCCCTGAGATCTTAACATTGGAATAATATATGAAATTATAAAATACACAAAAGCATTGATAATCTTATGTCATGTCTACCAAATAATTCATTTAGGAAATGATAGTCATGGGATAATCAACACTAAATAATAATATATATTGGTATTTCCTCTTGTGTACCCTTATTATTTTAGGCTTGGGATTCCCACTCATATGCCCTATTATTATAGGCTCAGAATTCCCTTATTTGTATCCCCTTTTTATGAGCTCAGGATTCCCTCTTATGTACCCTCTTATTATGGGATTTTTATTTCCACCTATGTATACTCTTGTTATGTGTTTGTTATTAACTCTTCTTCACCCCCTTATTATAGACTTGGGATTCCCTCCCATATACCCTCTTTTTATTTCATTAGATGCACTATTTTGTACCCTCATGTAACGATCATGTGATGCCTTCACATGAACCAGATGTTACGATATTGGGATTCCCTTCAATGTAACAGCTTGTTATGGGATTGAGATTCCCTCCCATATATACTCATTTTATTGGAACTTTATATCGTCTCATCCACTCCCATATTACAGGCACGAAATTACCTCTTATGTACCCTCTTGTTACGAGCTTCATATTCTCTCATGTGTAACCTCATGTTATGAGCTTCACATGCCCTCTCATGTAACCTCTTGTTATAGACATGGGATGCCACCCCCATACCCTCTAATCTCATATAAAATTTATCATTTACAAATACATTAGAGTGTGATATTGGTCCCTCTCATCAAATAATGAAATCAAACAAATGTGTTCCATGAGATAATAAAACATTCATCATTTCATGACTTATAAAAAAGTTAAATTTTATAGACCACATATCATAACCCATGAAATGTAATGTGTTTTGTAAATATTGAAACATATCATAACCTTTTTAATTGCATACACAATAATTTAATCATATAATATTCTATTAAAATAATTGAGTTTTGTAAGCATCTTATTATAGTATTACTCATGGAATAGAAATGGGTTTCATAAAAAACATATTATCCTAAAAATGAACCATTCATATAAAGAATATGAATTGTATCTTTGGATTATATACCAAATATAGAATAAGATATGTCAAATTATATAATCTTATTTGGAAAATATTTCTGAATGTATCACATAAAAACATTTCTTGTGGAAAATACACAATCTCTGAAAAATTATTTTTATAACATAATAATTTTTTAAAACATTTTTCTTTGAAATTTTCATTTTAATCATATAAAAGAATCATCAAAAATAATTTAAAAATATTTTAAAATGATTGGAATTATTGAAATATTTTCCCCTTAAAATAATCTTAATGTATCATTTAAAAATATTTTTGTGTTCATTTTAAAAACAAATTGCTTTTGAATAACACATATTTCAAAATTAAGAGAGAGATAAAGTCATATTATCATAAATATAGTTTATTAATGATACTAAGATCCAAATAAGGGAAAAATGTTACCATTACTTGAATAAAAAATTAATATCCTGATTGTGATAAAATTCATTAGAGTTCTTGAGATAAGGATCATAAGATTTCACCAATAAATTAAAAAAAATTAAAAATATAGATAAATGATTATATTGTAGCAATAAACGCATAACACATTGGTAAATTTGAATCATAATTTCCATGATAGAATGAAATTAAAATAATCTTAAAATATAATTAAAATAAGGATATACTTGAAAAAAATTCAAATGGAAGTATATACAACATGTAAAAGAATATAGGTGTATAACATAACTTCTGTCTCAAATAAAGACAATTGAGAGAAAATCATCTCACTCCTTTAGTATCGTTTGAACCAAAAAACAAATGAAATAGATGTAATAAAATGTATAAGTAAATAACTGTAAATTTAAGGATAATAATCATAGATTACATTAATGGGACATATATTAACCCACATTATAAACTAGTGGTGAATAAGGCATAACTCTCTCATTAGTAAAATTAATACAACAACTCCCTTTACTACTTTTGAAAATTTTAAATAATTATCCCCATTAAATACTAACATCAATTGGAAAATTTTATATCATGAAATAAATTGAAATCATGATATAACATAAAATTGGTTTGTATATACACAAAATAAAAGAAAAGAGTGGTAAAATTACCATGTATAACATCGATATAAAAACTGATGTGAAATTCACTAACATTAAGTCTTGAATCTCATCATACATAATCAAAAATGATGTATAATAAGTACAATTTTATTATAAATATATCACATAAAAATATTAATTTATAGAATATCTTATCGAATTTACTTATGACTTTATATTATCCATTTATTAACAATTCAACATTAATATTTTGTTTCAGGTATTAACCGCTTTGTTTTTCACACATGCTTCGATTTTCATTATTAGTCCTCTTACATATATCATTATTTCATTATTTATAGAATATAAACAATGATATTAAAATCATATAATTTCTTGATATGTTTTTCCAAATAATCTATAAAATATAAAAAAGGCAAATAAAATACACTGTTTCTGGAGATGGTAGGCCATACATACGCATAAACATTTTTCCTTTTTATTTTCATACTGAAGGAAATAAAATTGAATGAAGTTTGTATATATATATATATTAATTTAAGTAAAATTATTATGTGATAAATATAAAATATTTTTAATAAACCCGTCTTTAGTTCATTACATTTAAATCATTAAGGAATCACATCCCTTTGAGGAGGTGGTTGTCCACACATTCACAAACGATGTTATTGTATTACCACAAAATGTAATTCAGGAAGGGATGTGTTATATAACAATTAATGAAGAATAAAGTCTTCATAAATATCATATATACCATATGAAACCTTAATTACACCGTTATTTCTAACATTGAGAGGTGGAAATGGAATAACTAATGACATTAGTTCGCAAGGTGACCGTTCACCATACACACAAACAATATTTGTGTATCCTCGTTAGTTGATGTGGGTGTTGGTGCAAGTTGAACCATTTACTAAAAAAATCAATATATATAGAGAACTTTGATATTATTTTATAATCATTTATTAATATGAAATTAATGGGTCTATAATGAAGTAATAAAGTTTTCATTGAAGAATTTTATAGTGGTAGAGGAGTACCATTCTAGTAAATACAAAAGGGTAAACACTATTGAGAGGTACAACTTATATAATGTGCCTCCAATAATGAAAAAAAATTATAAAACAGGGGAAATGTTGGAAATATTTCCATCCAATGGATTTATGACAAGTTCATATATCATTTCTCTTCTTAAAACTAAATTTTAACGATTATGGAGACTCGTTTATACCTTAATCATTGAAAATAATTTTAATTTATTTCACAAATATATTATTGTCAAAAACATAGTTGAACAAACAATAAATTATAAATTTTTATGATTTCAAATATACAATCTATTTTTCCAAATTCTTATGATATAAGTGGTGGAAACCCATTTAAGAATAATCTCACAGATTGGACGAAATGATGGATTTTTATGTTAATATGTTCAAATGTTTGAAATATTTTATATCCATATTCACTATTAAATTGATTTTGATATTTCTAATTGGATTAAAATATGTGTAAGGTATCTAAATATTATTTGAAACGAAATATAAATATAATTTATCTATGTAAACAAATTTGTTGACAATTCAATTTTCAATTCAAATTCATTTTTTTACACAAATCATAGAAAATTAAACTTCTATTAAATATACAAAAAAATCATCTAAAGTAAATTTTGATGTCACTATTTCAAAAATGATGTTCATTTTTTCAAATAAAAATTATTTATTTTTCCAACATGACTTTCTTTTCAAGGGATAGGTGATAAATATAATAATATTTTGATATTATTATTATTTTCATATTGTAATTTGAAAAATCAATGTATTTTCTGTAGAAAAATATATAGAATGAACTCATCATAGTGTGTAACACATGAAAAACATAGTTTTGTGTGTACCAAATGAAAATATAAATGTTCTATGTAGTGAAATCATAATACGACGTTTCATATAAATCAAGAATAAAGTGGTGTATCATTCATTGCAATCCATCAAAAAAATTTAGTTTTTTTGGAATAAATTAATTCCTAAACACTCGGTCTTTTACATTATACCCCCATTAAATTGAATTTATCTCTCTAAATATTCCCGGGTTGTAAAAGGATTATTACATAAAAGTTCCTTTCTTTTAAACCCACATTGTAAATAAAAATCAAACCCTAATCATTCCTTTAAAATGGATAGTTTATAACATAATGGTTAACAAAAGAAACTCATAACTAGATTTACACATATGAGAACATTTGTGGAAAGTTAAATCATGGAAATGGAAGAGAAATATAACTATAAAATTTTGATAAAGTGTGATAGAGAAAATGCTTTGGAGAATATTTATGATAAAAAATCCATAAACAAAGGAGTCATGAGGGTCATTAATATCATAAAAAATGATGATAATTGGAAAAAATGTTATTTAAATACTATTTCCCTAATGTTGATAAATTTTCTTGGGAAGATATATATACATGATTTCATTCCCTTTAGTAATCACATTCTCACCATTTTTATGTGTATTATGTGATTTTAAAATCATCACTTAATCACAAAATCAAATTGAATATTGTATTCATGAATCACTAATAGATCATAAGATCCATAAGGAGATAGATAATTCACTTCATTGGTATATTGTTATCATTATAGAAAAATGGTTAGAAATGGTTATCCAATTTTCATAAATCCTCATATAGTGAGACAGTACATTAATCTCTAAAACATCGTCTTAAGTATAAAAATAACTATTCATTAACTGTCGACCTTTTAACCATTAAAAATGTTGAAAATAAAGAACTTTAGAAATAAGGTCACTAAATTTCTCAAAATCATCTAAACATTGATCCCCCATATATCATAAAGTAGTGATTCATTGTCACATTCCAAACAAGTGAATAGATTCATCAGGTATTCTCTTAAAAATGTAATAACCGGGATTACTATATCTAATAATTAAAAATATAAATTATTCATAATTCTAAATATTATTGTATATATTAATTAATTCCAAAATTCGGTGTAAATCTCATCAATGAAATCATAAATAACTTTTTCAAAAAATCATCTATCTATTATTAGGCCACAAATACTATCCAATTTACATCATCCATATCATTTTCTCTTTATCCATAAGAAATATCATTTTATCATCCTCTGTAACATGTTAATGGTTACCCAAAATTAGTGTAACATCTCCATTAAATCACATTTTTAGTATCATTTGGAGTTTTCTTTAAAATCATTAAAAAACGTCTACAAAAAATCCATGTATACATCATGAATCATATAACATAATACTTTAATTCATATACATAAATAAATTGACCATTCCACCTCATCATTATGAAATTAATTATGATTTTTTATCTTATTCATTAATAATTTTTTCCAAAAATATGATATATGAATCATGTCTACTCAGATTCATCATCATTATAAAGAATCTTATTAGAAAATAAAATACCTTTCATATGTCACTTGTGTTCTCATCATCATCAATAATAATATCATTACTCTTAAAACCTTGCATAATTACATTATGAGGTTTGTTCTAGGAAATTTCTTTGCATAATTCTCATAAATATAACATTTAATGCATTTTATAGTCCATGATACCTTATTTAAGACATTATTCTCATTAATTGTAATAACAAAACTCTTCATTTTCCCTTTGTAGTTACTTTAGTTTTGTATTTTTATTCAAAACATATTTATGTTCCCCTAAGAAAACAACTTCTAGAATCTAGATTGGTATTTAATTTCATTGAAAACACTCTATGAATCCTTTACAAAAATTATAGGAAATTTTATTAAATAATGAATCATCATTAGACTTATCCTCAGAGACATCCATTGACATATCCTTAGAAATATCCCTAGGGCTCTCAGTAGTGTTTTCATCCTATTCTTTCAAATTTTGTATAAAAAAATACATCGATACCAACAATATAGACATTTTCTTAACATACATGAATATTAAATCATTTTAGGTAAATATCCATCACATTACAAAATAACATACCTAAGGAATGTAATAGATTATTGTGTTTAGTAACCTGGAATACAATCTTCTATCTTACTGAATGATATTCATTGTTTCCCAAAAAGATACCTCCCATAATGAATCCTATGGAAATCCTTTCTTCATAACCTTTGGAAAGGAAACATAAGAAAGGGGTTATCATAGTTGCTCAGTAAGGTTAAAAGAAGGAGATATGTAAGAATAAGATGAGCATAAGTTTATGAGAACATGGTCATAAAATTAGAATATCATACCATGAATTTCAATGGTCATAATAAATATTCCTGGAATAATGATTATAAAATAACAAGACATTAATCATAAAGTAATTAATGAAAATTATCAATGAAAACATAACAGTTGAATAATACATGAAATTGTGGAATACACATAATCATTGAAAACATATGTAAAGTCCACCTACCAATATCTTCATAAAATTTTAGGCTTGTGATAATCACCAATGTCCTTGGTTCAGACCTAGGATATCCTCCCTTGTACCCTTATGGTTTGGGTCTTGGGATTCCTTCCTATGTAACCTCTTCTTATAAGCTTGGGATTCCCTCATGTGTACCCTTTTATCATGAGCTTGGGATTCCAACTCATGTACCATCATGTTATAGGTATGGGATGCCCTCTTGTGTGCCTTATTTTTACTATGATGGTATTCCATCCTATTTACCCTCTAGTTTTAGACCCGACATTCCCTCCCACGTACCCTCTTATTACAGTATTGGGAGATCCCCCTGGATACCCTCTGTTAATGAGCTTGTGATTCCCTCCCGTGTACCTTCTTGTTTTGGGCTTGTGATTCCCACCCATATAACACATTATGTTTTTGTGAAACTTTATTATTTAATAACATAATTTTATTTTATTTCATTCATTTCACACAACACTAATTTAATATTTCGTTATACTCTACACCAAAAAAATCATGTTCTCCACCCAACATAACATGGATTACGTTACATGCATCACCGAGCTTCTATGTATCATCTTTTTATTATTATAATTATTTAGATGTTTTAGTTATAACATAGAAATTAAACATTATAATATTAATACTAATTAATAATTTTTATAAATTATTAATCATATGATTATATTAAACAGATTGATTATAAAACATCTAATATCGGTATGGTCTTTATATGTTTGAAAATACAACTTTCTCAAAATTATTGTTTATTATGTCCATTTGTGAATAATAATAATAATAATTTAAAAATTTGTAAAATATTATTTTGATAAAATATATATAATTTTTTTTAATAATGAAAAAATTATAGTAGGGTGAGTTTTTTGGATTTTTCTGAAAAATCATAATGTTTTGAATTAGTAAAAAAACTAAATTTTAATTCAAAATAGCTTTTTTGTCTAATATATTTATTTAGTTAAATAAAATTTCAATTTATTTTTAAAGAATGATTTTGTAAAATATTCATAAATTAATCAATTTTAGGTTATTTTAACCAATTTCATAATGAAATTGGATTTAAAAACATTTCATGCTTTTGAACATTTATGCATAAAGACCCGTTGTCGCGACACATCTATAAGATTAATTTTAAATTAATTTATTCCACATATGTTATTAGAATTTTTCCAAAATAGATTAAATATTATTTATTTGAATATTTTGTAATTTATAATAAGTTCAACGTAGTTTTTAACCAAAAATATTAGTGAATGTGATTAAAATTAATTACATCGATTAAGAGAATAATAGTCTTAATAATGGACTAAACATAAAACATAAGGCCAAAAATGACCTAAAAACTTATCCAAAATCAATTTTCCTGAAACAATTTGACCCTATACCACATTTTCATGAATTGTTACCCTTATTAATTACACTTGACATGGGGATATTGTGTGTCTATTTCCCTTTTATTAAATTTTACATGAATGACACTCCTCCCTCACTATAAAAAGGAACTCAACCCTCTAACATAATCAAAACTATAAAAAATTTATTTCCACCCATGCTCTTATAAATAATATCTCAAAATCCATACCTTCATACTAGAATACTCAATTTTTAAGGAAACACTTCCAAGAAATCCATTTTTTTCAAACCAAGAGAAGTTACACAACGAATAGGTAACATCCTTGCTCAATCTCCATTGTTTTATTTTCATTCTTCATCCCCTAAAAACGTCTTATTCCATGATTATATAATGAAATGAGTATTCTAAAAATTATGATATTGTTATATTCTATATTTTATAACTAAAATTACACACATTCTCATCTAATGGGTAATGAAATTATCGTTCATTAGTATAGTGAATTGCAGCCTCACGAAATTATGGTGTTCGTTATTCCTTTACCACCTCCCACAGTTTGAAATTATGATGGGAACTATGTTTTTGTTTTATATATATGATATTTATGAGGAAGTTATTCTTTTTAAATAATTATATAAAATATACCATCATTCTTTACCTTTTCTGTAAATATGATAACTTTATTTGTGGAAGTGTGGACTACCTTCTCCTCAAAGCGATGTGATTCGTTCAAACTATACATGGAATGTATTATAGATTTGTTTACTAAAATAGTATGATATTTATTAAAGAATAATTCTACTATAATGGTATTATATATATACGTATATTTCTTTTATATTCTTCATTTCAATATGATAATAAAATATAGATAATATCCATGTGTATGTACATCATACCATCCTTAGGAGGGGTTTGTTTAATTTAATATTTGTTTCTTTTATAGATTAATATAAATAATAATATCTTAACATTTTATTTTATTTATAACATGTTTTAAATTCCTGTTATCTTGATATAAATATGAGGGCCAAAAATATAAAAAATCAAAACAAAAGTTAAAAACAAAGTGATTATTACCTAAAAGGGAACCTAAATATGGAATTATTAATAAGAGGGTAATATAAAGTCATAATAAAACAATATATGGAATTAAATATAAAAATGCAGTTCATTAAAATATTTCTAGTAAACTTATACTTATTATAAATGATTTTTTATGGAAAATATGATAGCCCTGGAAAAAGTTCAAGGGATTTATAGTTTTACTTTTATTTCTATGAGATATATGCATTATTCACCACTCATTAATTTTGTGTGTTGTATATACTAAACAAGAATATATTTTATGAATACTGTACTTAAATATATGGGTATTTAAATATCACTTTATGATCTCACTTTCATGGTTTTTATGTTTCCAATATTACCAAGTTAGAAAATTAGTTTTGGGTCAATTGGACTTCTTTGATACACATGCCATGAATTTAAAAATAAATTTTTTCAAAAATGATATTAATATTGTCAGATGATATTTTAAGAAACTTTTCAAGGGAAAAGTATTTTAAATTTTTTTATGGTTTTTAAATAATCCCTTATAAGTTATCAATGTTTTTTCAAATAAATTGTTTTAAAAAAGATCTAAAATTTTATTTATAAGTTTTCATAATGTTTTCAATGATAAGGGATATAAAAATATTTTCAGTGATTCCTTTATAATTTTCCTAATTTATATTATTGAACAATATTTTCAATAGGTTTTAGTTTATAAAAAACATTTTCCATAGAATAAAGTATATGTTCCTCAAGAAATATTTTTAAAATATATATCAAAATTATTTTCATTCTTAGATGAAATATATTGGAGTTACTCACACATTAATAGGGAAATGATCCAAATGACTTGTTCTTATTGTTTCCCCGAATGTTTATTATTTTTATGGAATTGTATTTATGAAACCTTTTTATTTTTCATGGTTTATATTTTTAGTATCCTATTTTGTTCCACATGTTATATATTTATGAAACCCACTTCTATTAATGAGTTATGCTTTGATGAAATTATTATGAAAACTATCTCTTGTCCACATGTTATGATATGATAACATATTTATGATACCAAATTCATTTTATGGGATAATATTTGATTTTTATGATCTTATTTCACATGTATGTATGATTTCATTATGAGATGGGTGGGACCAATTTCTCCCTCCAATGCATTAGGTAATGAATTATGGTATATGAGCTTAGAGGTTACATGGGTTGTAGCCTATGCCAAAAAATAAAATTCTACATGGGTTATAGCCCCAGACTACAAATAAAAAATTACATAGGTTGTATCCAAAGCCTAATATTAATATGGTACGTGGTTCATATCCCGCACCCAAAAATAATAGCGTATAAGGGTGGTTATCCCAAGCCAGAAGTAGGTCCATGGGTGATTATCCCCAGCCTAACATATTTTTAAGGTCTTGGTAGAGAGCCTTTAAATAATATTTTATATTCTTATGTGTATGCCTCAAATTCTATGTTTTACTCGTACGTTATACTTTAATAGACTATTCTACTAATCCATTTATAATTCATGTATTATGTACTACCAATATTTTCACCATGATTCATGTTTATGTTATTTGAAATGCATGGTATGATCTTAAAATATTATGATCACATTATCACACACCTATTCTCATGTTAATTCTTTCATATATCCCATGTTTATCCTTACTAAGAATCTAAGCTCACCCCCTTTTCTATTTCCTTCCCAGAGATGTGAATATATGTGTTATGTATGATGATTCTATGAAGGTAACTAGTTATAAAGACCCTAGTGAGAGATAATTTTGCTTACTTAAGTACCAGATATAGGATTCCATGATTTTAATGGAACTAGACTAATTCATCCTTGTGGATTTTTTTATGTGATGTATTAAATATTTTACCAGAATGATGAAAATTCAATGTATATAAATAGAGGGTCTCAATAGTTGTTATTAGAGAAAAAGTTTAGTTAACCATAGAAAAATATAATGATAAAACATTAGTGAGAACTCTAGGTACATGTCTAAGGATAAGTGTATGGATATGGAAAGGTATAAGAATATGTAATGGAATTTCAGTAAAAAAATATATTGAGTGGTATACTAGAAATAAATCTTTATATAGATAAAATATGTGGATGTATCCCTATTATATATTTACTTAGGGGTAACAACTCTAAAAATATCAATCGGGCATGATATGAGCATAACACATTAAATGACAACAGGCCTTGCTACACATTTGGTTTGAATCTTCAATGGGATATGCATTGTGGATTCACAAAATAATCATAAACAATCGTGAATTATTTATATAGGAGTTTTCTATGAATAACCTACGATAAACCTATTGTGTTATAGATTAAATAAGTATTCATAATTTAGAAAACCTATGAGTGGGTTTTTATGATAATGTGGCTATTAACATTGAAAACTGCTTCTTAATCATTGTTTTTTGAATTTTTGAAATGTATAGAAACTGAAAGAAACATGTTAATGATGATTTTAATGGAAAATGAAATGATTTGTTTCCTGTGTAGTAAAATTCTATGGGATCAGGAATAATATCCTCATTGTAATGATCACCAACATTTTTCAAAATATGAATCGTTCTGGATATCCAAATGAGAAAAAGAGGGAATAAAAATCTATTTTTTACTTATTGTGGATGCTTCCAAATTATTTATGTTTTTATTATAATCCACATGTTGTTTAACATTGTTTTATTACAACAAAAATTATATTACCTATTATACAGTGTTTGAGACATGGTAATTTCATAATTGTTGTTTATCGATTAGAAGGTGAAGCAGACCAGTGGTGGACTCAAATCATGATTACAAGGTAGAAATCCAAAATTGAATCAATAGATTGGGAAGAGTTCAGGAACTTATTATTAAGTATGTAATTTCATTGTTTTCATCATATAAATGTGGAAAAGGAGCTCCTTGGGATGATAAAATTGGAAGATGAATATTTCAGTACCTGTGTGTCTAATTTTAAAATACATGTGAAGTATGCTTCTGGAATTATTATTAAATCAGAAATTATGGTTGATAGGTTATTTAGTGGATCAATTCTAACTCTCATAAGGGTGATTTCCGTAAGAGACTTTAGTTTCTTCACAATGATTGTGCTTTATGAAACCAATGATGAAATGGAGTTGGGAGATTCTTATAAATCTAATTGTTTTAACATGAAAAGGAAAAGGGATTTAAAAGGAAAATATAAAAACAATTGAGAATATAAGATGTGACTTCCATTATTCTCTAAATGTGAAAAGAATCATGGATGATATTGTATTAATGGGTCTTATAAATGTTTAAGTGTTTAAGGGAAGGCCATCGGGAAATTGTTTACAAAAATGATTGGAAGAAGTTTACCAATGATAAAAATAAATTGTAATATGGACCGAATTCAACACCCAAAATTCATTTTATTATGTTTAATGATGATGGGGATTATGAAAACCAGTTCCCAAACATGAGTTCTAGGGATTATGATCAACATCAATGACCTGCTAAACTAAGGGACGAGAGGAAATTTGATGTGATCATTGTTCGGGATGAGTGGTGCGATAATGACATGGTTAAAGGTACACTTAACATCCACTCTAGAACTTTTGGTCTCTTATTTGATTCTATATATACCCACTCTTTCATATCTAACAAATTCTATAGGGGTATTGAGATTCCACCCAAATGATTACATATAGAAATTTATCTACACAACCCAAATTAAATGTTGATTTCATTTTAAGTCTATGATTCCTCTCTGGTTGGAGTTTATGGAAATGTGCATCCTTCAAACATATTAATTTTCTCTTTAGTTAAATTTCATGTCATATTAGGTGTGTAAAATACTTATCTTCCTAAATCCCACATAAATGTTTTAGGTAGGGATGTTACTTTTTATATTTCTAACAGAGCTATGATTTTCTATCAATGTGATGATAAGTATGAACTTCTTCTGGATGTTAAATCCAATGTGTATGCCCTAATTCCAATTCAAAAGGAATTACTATATAATAATTTTTGGGAGAAAATATACATCGATGATATTTATATTATTTTAGAATTTGAAAATTTGTTCCACAAAGAATTTCTCAGCCGTCAACCAAAATGTGATGTTTACTTCTGAAAAGAACTCATCCCTACTTCTTAACTAATTTCAAATACTCCTTATAGAATTGCACTGATTTTATTACATTAATTAAAGAAAAATCTACAAGAAAATCTTGATAAGAAATTCATTTGACTAGCTTTGTCACCCTGGGGTGCACTATTTCCCGTTTTGAATAATAAATATGGATCAACGCGACTCTCAATTGATTATTGGTATTTTAACCAGATCATTACAATTAAAAGTATCATCATACCCATATTTCTTACTTGATTAATCAACTATGTGGAACTCAATAGTTTTCCATGTCTGACCTTGGTTTTAGATATCATCAATTTTGGGTAAAGAAAGAGGATATACACAATATAGCATTTCACACAAGGTATGAACAATATAAATCTATAGTGATACATTTTTCCTTTCTAATTGCCCTATTATCTTCAAGTATTTAGTTAATGGAGCCTTTATATATTACATTGATTAGTTTTTAGAAGTCTTTATCGATGATATCATTATATATACAAAGGGTATGGAAGAGCATTAAGTCCACTTGATAATTGTAATAAATATCCTAATCAAGGATAAACTATATGTTAAATTTAAAAAGGGTTAATTTTAGATATAAAATGTTTCATTTTTGGTCAATTAATCTCAAGAGATGGTATATCAGTAGACCCATCAAAGATGGACGTTGCTCAAATCTAACTTAGACCAACCATATTGATTGAGATATGAATCTTTCTTCCTTTAGCCATATATTATTGATAGTTTTATGAAAAAAATTCCTTATCTAATCGTATGACAATTTTCACATGGAATGGCCCCACATTCCTTTGAAAAAATGAATGTGATAAAAATATAAAGGTACTAAATAGAAGGTTGTTCAGCTTAGATGTACTTAAATTACTATGTAGTATAGTAGGGTTTGAAATCTATATCTATTCCTCCAAGAAATGATATGGATTTGTTTTTATATATAATAACATTAATATAGACTCTACATCATGATATATGAATATTTATGAGAAAATTATCCAAATCGTGATTTGTAGTCATCTATGATAATTTTTACAATTATGATATAGTGGCATTTTCACTGTGGAGAAAATTGTTATATATATTCATATCAAAAAAGTATGAAATATTTATTTACACATATAGAGTTTAATATGTGACAAGGGAATATGGTTAGAGATAATGAAGGATTACAATTTCTCAACACATTACCACCCTGGGAAAGAAAACAATGTGGCAGAAGCTTTGAGTTTAAGGATCATGCAAGCTTATCCATGATAAGGATCGCAAAAGACCAAATATTTCTAGATTTCAAAAGGGTGGATATATAAATATTGATGTAAGGTGGAAGATACTATCTTTCTCAATGGAATTTTATGACCACTATCGATGTGATGATAAAACATGGCCAGAAGGAAGGTATAGATATGTAAAAGAATGTTAGAGATGTTCTAAAGTTTTTCCTTGATATGGATGGAAAGATAATGTTCAAATACAATTTATGTGTTTCACATATACCATATTTGAAGAATGTTCTCATAGGGGAAGCTCATATTTTTTCATTATTTATTCATCTTAAAAGTATGAATATTTATTGAGACATAAATGAATACTTCTGGTTGGATGACATGAAGAGGGATATCACTTAGCTTGTATCTCAGTAATTGGTATACCAAAAAGTTATGTAAGAATGAGAAAAGTCTAATGGGATATCATATCCATTACCCAAACTATAACTAAAATGGGATAACATAACTATAGATTTTTTATTAGACTCCCTAAAACCTCAAAATGTTTTAATGCTATATGGGTGGTATTTGATCACCTTATTAAGTCAACACACATCATCACTATCATATAAGACTACTCCCTATATTATCTAGTCAGGATATACATTAAGGAGGTGTTAAGGTTATGTCAACTACCATATTATATTATATATGATCTGAATTTGAGGTTTTCCTGAAATGAATATCAAAATCATCAACAAAAACATGATTAAAAATTGGGTTTCAAAGTTTTTTATCATCCTCAAGTGAATAACCATTCTGAGAGAAGAATAAAAACCCTATAAGATATATTGATATCTTTGTTGTTGGATTCTAACCATTTTTTGGGATCAACTCCTTCCTATTCTTCATTTTTCATACAATAATATATTTTACTCAAGTATTCATATGGCTCTATATGAAGCCATCTATAGGAAGAAATTTAGAGCACTAATGTGATCAGATGAAGATGTAGAATTAAATCTGTTGGTCGGAGTGGATACTCAAGAGGGGGGTGAATTGAGTTCCAAATAAAATTTCTGTTGAAAATATTTCTCTTGGAATCCCCCTATTTAAAAACAAAGTTAAACTTTAGTGGATTTATACAGAGTGTAAATGTTCAATTAGTTTCTCAAACATTTAATAGGTCTCAGTTAATTTGATCTGAAGATTAAAATGACTTTTGAAACTAACTTACTAGTTTACAATAAGTATAAACACTTTCACATTTAACTATAAAAGTAACCTTAAAAAATTATATTTCAATGTATTGAGCAGAAAAAATATGAAATATATAGTATACTTATGGATTAAACTAAAATGCATAGAATATGTAACCAAGAGGTTCAGTCTAAAGCCGAGGATTAGTCCTCTCGAACAATTTATATAAATTTATCCACACCCTAGATTGGGGTAAACAATAGTAAAAACAATGTCCAGGTACAGAGACCTCTACCACAGTTCTACGTGGGAAAACAAACAATAGCTCACAGCTGTCCAGGTGTTACTCGACCTCTACCACTATCCACAGTGGGATACAAGAGAGTTAATAGAGTTTGAATGAGGATTTAAGAATCCTCCATCTTAGCTCAAGAGATAGTGTGTGTTTAAAATAAACAGGGTAGACACACTGCTCGAAATTTAATTGAAAGAATCACTAAAGTATGTGTGAATGTGTTTAGAAAAGCATTAGTGATTGGAGGTTCTGATCTAGACTCGTTTGATTTGTCAGAAAATCTTCTAAGTCCTTCTCTAGTTCTTGTTTTGGAAAACAGAGTATCATTTTCTTCCTTGGATCTAGGTTTATCTTATCATCCTAAGTGCATGAAGTGTTTGTTGTAGTTCTTCACTCAAGATTAAGCATGTGTTATCCTTTAGAAAATAATAGCTTCATGTATGTCTATTGTTCTTGGAGTATGGATGTAGCCTTGATTGAATGCACCAGGTTTCGATGATGTTGAGCCATTGTCTTTTTCACTCTATGTGTGCCTTCTTAGATCCTTGATTATTGTTGTATGCACACGGCGTGTCCACTCCTAATTATTCTTTATTCACTCTCTGTGTTCACTAACTCCATTTTATCTAGGAAATTTTTTCTCTTTTATAGCTTTCAGCTTCGGCAAATGGGAATGAGTACGTTTTTCAGGGGTACTAGGTACAGTTCCCTGACATGGAAATAGAAATCATTAAATAACATTAACTGCATGAAAAACATTGAATGTAACTGTTAGATTAATAAATAAATAGTATTGAGAGCATAAAGTTTAACTGGTTGGTCAATCATTAGAAGTTCTATTGGTAGATGTGTACAGTGGACGTTGTGTCGCAGTGACCTTCTATAGGTAGCTCTTTGAACTAGTATCGGTAGATCCATGCATCGGTAGACTTCTATCAGTAGACTAACTCAATTGGTAGCTCGGTTGTTTTGTTCTATCGGTAGCTCAATTTTATTGATAGCATCATTCTATATTAGTGACTCTGTATATCGGTCGCTCTTGGTTTATCGGTAGCTCTACTCTATCGGTAGCTCTATTCTGTCAGTAGCTCTGGTCTGTCGGTAGATCTATGTATTGGTGACTTTATGTATCAGTATATTACTTAGTTTTAGGGATTAAGTGTATCGGTAGACTTATGCATATCGGTATCTCTGCATATCGGTGACTATCTATTGGTAGACTAAGTACCGGTAGCTCTGTATCAGTAGCTATATGCAGATTAGTGACTAACACTTATCAATTTTTTGAAAAACATATCCCATTGGGTTAGAACTACTTTAGAACTCATATAAACATGGATAAACATTGATTAACATATCTCAAGGACTATTTTAATATTATTATCATCTTGATAATAGTATATCATATATTGAGCGAATTTGAATATAGATAAACATTAATTGGGATTATCAAAGTATATGAAAGCATAATTGGGATTATCAAAATATATTAATGCATAATTGGGATTATCAAAATATATTAAAACATAATTGGGATTATCAAAATAGGTGAGGTCAACAAAATCTATTGGTACCTAAGAGAGTATATGAAATTGATGAGAATTAGAAAACCATTTAGCAACATATCAAGGAAAAAAAGTCAATAGAAATGTTATGATGATAACATTCATCATCATCAAGAATTTTAATCTTGTAAGAAGGTGTTTCTATCAATATATCACAAGAATATGGTCATGAGATCTGGGAAGAAAGGGAAACTTATCCCCGGGTATATTTGTCCCATTTAAATTCATGATTATGTTGGGAAGGTAGAATATCTCATGGAACATTCTCTACATCTATCTAAATTCCATGATGTGTTCCATGTATATCTTTAGTGTAAGTAAATACCAATACCTTCACATGTACTAAACTCATAGGTCATACTATTGGATTAGGATATTTTTTATGAGGAACTACTAGTTGATATTATAGATCATACAGAAAATGTTCTACGAAACAATAACACTTACTTGGTCATGTTTTTTTAGAGAAATAAGAATCTAGATGAATCTATGTTGGTACATGAGTATATGATGAGTCATAAATATCAATATTTTTTGCATCATAATGACAAATTTAAAGGGAGAAATTCATTTTATAGTATGAAGAACAAAACTCCCTGAGTTTTTGTGAACCATTTTTTTGAATAATTTAATTTCCATTGATTTCATGCATTGATCTCTACAATTTTTCATGACTTTATTTTATGAACATCAAAATAATCTTTCTCTACATTTATCACTTACATGGATTGTGTTACATGCAACATCGATTTTCTATGAAACATCATTATAGTGTAATAAATATTTATATGAGATAGTTATAAAATATTAATAAAATTTAATATGAATAGTAATAAAAAATTAAATATAATTTATAATGGTTTTATATAAATAAAACATATTGATAATAAAACATGTAATATTGGAAAAGTCTATATATATGATTGTAAATACTATTTTCTCAAATGAACGTCTTTTTATAACATTATGTGAAGAATAAAAAAATTAGAAAATTTATGAATTTAAATTTTTGAAAATAAAAAATCATTTTAGAATTCATAATCTAAAAATTAACTAATGTTTAATTTTTGTATTTTTCGGAAAAACATCATTTTTGGATAAATTTTGATAAATATAAAATTTTAATCCAAAATACTTTTTCAACTAATTTATTTATATAGATAGATTTTATTTTAAGTTAGATTTAAATTATAATTATATCCAATATAAATAAATCAATCAAATTTAGGTCAATGGAACACATTTCACATTGAAATTGGATATAAAAACATTTCTAACATTTATGAATTTGTTCTTAAAAACTTACTATAGTGACACGTCTGTAGGATTAATTTTATATTAATTTATTCAAATTAATTGAAAAAAAATTTGAAAAAAAGGATTACATATTTGGTGTCAAAATATTTTAAAATTTATTATAATTTAAAATTACTTTTTCCCATAAATATTATGAATGATATTAAAATTAATTATATTGATTAACAGAAAAATTAACTTAATAAAGGAATAAATCTTAAACATATGGCCCAAAATTACCTGGAAACATGTCCAAAATCAATTTTCTATCCTTTTTTATATAATATCCTCCATTTTGACGAATTTGATCCATTATTGGGGCTATATTATATAGAAAAGACATGGTTGGAATTACCTTTTAAAAAATTTACAAATATTTCACTCCTCTTCCACTATAAAATGGCACTCACCCCTCCCAATTATTCATGCCACTAAAACTATAAGGCCCCAACCTTAACCCTTACTTAATCTTGAGTTTTTACAAGATTACACATTGAGGATCATTTCAGGTTTAGAGTTTTTGAGAATTAGATCATAAAACATGCATTATATTCCTCATTTAAACAAAGTCATTACATAAAATATAGTATTCATTTTTCCCATAAACGGAAACATATTTAAAATAAAACATGGATTCATTTTTGACACTTCCTTGACACAATCATCATATCATGTACCATTACCTTGACCTGTGAAAAACATTTCAAAAACTTGGGATGAGCATAAAAAGCTCAGTAAGGGTTATAAAACGTATGGAAAGGAAACAGGAGTACATAATAATGAAATCATACATTACCCATAAAACATAAGCACTTTAACTTACCTCATAAAATCATGAATAAATCATAGAAATCATAAGACATAAAGGTAACTTGAGGAATTCATAACATTCTTACGTAGGGAGTAACCCTCTTGGTTACGTTTGGAATACCCATCATAGTATATTCCCAAAATCTCTTCGGAGAAACCTTAAATTTTAACTCCTTTGCGTTACCCAATGCATTGGAAAGCTATATCGGGCTCACCCACCCTTAGTTTATCACAGAACCACCTGTCTTCATAACAATGCACAAGAACCATAACATCATAGTATCACCTAAAACATGCATAAAAGAAATATAACATTTCCACATTTCAATCACAAGACATCAATACAACACATTGATATAATAAAAATATTATAAAAACCATTTTCAATAACAAAATAAAAGAAAAGTAAAACATGGTATTTATTTTTCATTTTAAAAAAAGGTTTGGCTTGTAGAGGAAGCCGAAACTCAAATAATGGTCACGGCGGTGGAGAAGTCATTATCGCCGCATACGTATGGAAAAAAAACATTCCTTTTTTCATTTAGTAAAACTCTTCATATAAAAAAAATTCCTTTTGAATAAGCATCAATGTCAAAGGTGTTTATACACCGTATTAAAGAAAGTTGTGTATAAAACAAAATATGCCTCAATGAATTGAGATTGAGATGAAGTCCCTAACAAAGATAATTTTTAAATAAAATATATCTATTATGTGTATTCACTATATGTACACATAAAGAAAGTATAAATACAATATATGACATAATAATATCATGACATAATTTGAAAGAAGGAGATTAATCTAAATAATGGAAATTGGGTTAAGAAGTTCCCTTACCTCGGGTCTGACTTGACTCGATCATTATTTAACCTCCTGAATAATAAACTTGAGTTAATTTCTACTTGGTTAAGAACCTTTTTCAAGTTCATTATTCCTTTTAAATCACTTATTACCATGTCATGAACACTATGTAATTATTTAGGGTAATAATGGTTGTTTTGTCGATCATTGCTACTTGAGTAAAAAATAAACTCTTTATAATTACAAGTTGTTAATGTGGTAAAATATATATTATATCCAAGATTATATTCATTATGATGATATCATATATATCATATATTAATTATATACATGCATTTATAATATTATATAACATTTAGAAGTAAGAAATGAAATGCACCGTTCATGTAGACGGTAAGCCGTACGTATGCATGAACGCTACTTCCATTTCTATTTCTTATTTAATGAAATTCAAACATAATTATACATAATAATATTATAATTCCAGTATGGTTTCATATATAATATCATTAAATCTATCCTTTATACATACCACATATGGTATTAATGAATCAAATAACTTTGAGGGGGCGGTAGTCAGCACTTCCAAAAATGAAGATATCGCGTTTATCCATAATGGAAACCATAAAGGTATGCCATAAATGAAAAATATAGAAGCTTAAGTAAAACATAAACATATCATATATCATATATAAATATAGTTACATCTTAATGGACACCTTTGAAGGTGTTAAAATAATATTGAACAATCATCGTTTCGTGAGGCAGAAATTCACCATCCACAGAAACAGTATGTTCTTTAACAATTAGATATAGGTGTGTGTAATTTTATCTTGAATACTTCTTATAACAACATCCTAGTATATTGAAGTTACTGGAGTTGTTACAAAATAAATGAATAAAAAGAGTTTATGGGGTTGGAGAAGCAAAACAACACAAAAGAACACAAGTGAAGACATTACCTTGAAATCGGGTAACTCTCTTTGATTTGAGCTTAGAGGCATACTTGCGAAGACTTCTGCCCAATGTGAGGTTTATAGGAGTAAGAGAGGGATGTGGAGAGACAAAATGGGTAGGGGTTGGCTGAGACAAAGGCTTGATAGGTGTGGAGTTAGAGGTGGGGGCCTTTTATAAGAGGGGAGGAGGTGCACTCTTGAAAAGTTACAAAATGTTACTTTATTTTCAATTGAGTTTCAGATTTTAAAGGTCCCACTTTGATGTATTACGAGGATAAGGTGATAAGGGTTCAAAATATACTCATCCAATAGATCTTTGAAAATTTTAATTTATAGTTTTAACATTATCTTTTAATTTTACTTAAATCCTTTATTAATGAGGTAATCGCTGTGTAATCATGATGTCATAAATAATTTAATTTATCTAATGTCTAAAAATAAAAAAAAAATTGATGTAGGCAATATTTTTAGCTTTCCAATGATAATTTATAGTCCAACATATAATTTATGTATAAAGAATTAATTTTTTTTACATAGGTGATACATTCTTTGTTATATTTAACTTTCTTTAAAAATAAAAAGTTAAAAAGTCATTATCACACAAAAGGGATTCCACAGGGTCCCCAAGTTTGGTACAAGGAATACCAAGGTCGGCCATGACACAAAAAGTAGTATTAGGACACATTTTTGGGTCATTTGTTATTATTATGATATTATTTTATTATTCTTAACTACCCGATTACTAATTAATCAAGATAATTAATGATAATTACAGTCGTTACTATTCATAATGTCAAAAAACAAATGAGTCTTGATTATATAATTTGGACCTTTTGATTCCAAATATTTAATCCATTTTACCAGATTCCAAACACAGAAATTGAAATAATTAATTTAAAAATAATTCTCGTTGTCAATACAAATAGCAGGTTTTTTTAAACAATATCTACAAAAATTTTTGCATTAGTTTATGCACAATTACCAAGTGAAATTAATCCTAATGACCACCATTGAATTAAATGGTAAAAATATATTCTAATTTAACTTTAAAACCAATTAAAAAGATAATCTAATCATATAAATAAATTTTCTTAAAAAGAGGTTTTGAATTAAAATACAACATTTTTCATTATTCATTAAAAATGAATTTTATCAGAAAAATACCAAAAATTTACAGAAAGTAAATTTTGATGTGACGATACTAAAGAAGAATTTTATTTGGTCCTATAGAATGTATAAGAGTGATTAAAACTATATTTAATGATGGTTCACCATCAAAAGGGGATAAGTGGACCTTTAGTGAAAATTAGAGTATATATGCCTAAAATTGAATTCTTTTCGTATTTTAAGCCTTTGTCCTTTATTGGATAAATGTAAAAACATTTAACAAACATATATAATCATATTTTAGTTATTTCTATTCATTAACACCAATACAATTACTATGTTCTAACTACCATTTAAAATAATATTATTTTATTACTAGTGTGCAATGTAAGATTTCACAGAAACTCTTTGTTGCGTATCAGGTACGCTATCGAACATAGAAACCCCTTTAAAGTAAAATTAATATTTAATTCATAAATATTAATAAATATCAAAATGTTTTAATTCTTTATTTACCTGGGATGTTACATCCTTCCCCCCTTTTTGGAATTGTGTCCTCATAATTTTATTCACTTATCAAAATAAGTGGGGGTATTTATACCTCATAGCATTTTTAGATTCACACGTTGCCTCTTCGACCATCTGGTTTTTCCACAAAACCTTTACCTAGTGAATTTCCTTATTTCTCAACACTTGCTCTCTTCGGTCAAGAATCTAGACTGGTTGTTCTTCATAAGAGATATTCTCTTCCAACTGAACTACCTCTGGGCTCAAAACATGAGATGGATCTGGCATATACTTTCTCAACATCGAAACATGAAAAAAATTGTGTACCTTTGATAAACTCGGAGGTAAAGCTACTCGATAAGAAACTGATCCAAATTTCTCTAGAATTTCATATGGTCCGATGAACCTTGGACTCAACTTTCCTTTATTACAAAATTTTATCACACTTTTCCACAGAGAAACATTGAGAAAAACATGATCACCTACCTCAAAAGAGAGATCCTTCCTCCTGTTGTCTGCATAACTCTTCTGCCTGCTTTGAGTTGTTCTCATGTGTTTCTGTATCAGTTGAACTTTTTCTGCCAACTCTTCTATCACTTCCGGTCCCAACAACTTCCTCTCACCCACTTCATCCCAGAAAGCTGGAGTTTGACACTGCTTCTCAAATAACACCTCAAATGGTGCCATCTCTATACTGGAATGAAAACTGTTATTATATGAAAATTCAACCAAAGAAAGATGTTGGTCCCAACTTCCCTGATAATCCATCGAACAAGCATGTAGCATATCTTCCAAAGTCTTAATTGTTCATTCTGACTGCCCATCTGATTGAGGATGAAAATATGTACTAAAATTTAATTCAGTACCAAACGACTTCTGAAGGCCCTTCCAAAAGTTAGAAGTATACCTGGGATCACGGTCAGATACAATGGAGAGAGGAACTCTATGTAACCTAACTATCTCTTTATGATACAAATGGGAAATTTGATCTAGGGAAAAAGTATCTCATATAGTAAGGAAACGAGCAAATTTAGTCAAGTGATCAACAATAACCCAGATTGCATTATTACCTCGAGGTGTCTTCGGTAATCCCACAACAATGTCCATGGATTTATTCTCCCATTTCAACTCTCGTATTGGTAAAGGCTGAGGCATCCCTTTCAGTAACTACCGCTCTACTTTTACCTATTGACATGTCAACCACTTCACAGTAAAATCAGTAATTTCACTTTTCATTCCATCCCACCAGTAATACTCCCGAAGATCTCTATACATCTTAGTACTTCCTGGATGAACTGAAAACGGAGAACTATGAGCTTCACATAACAATTCTCTCTTCAACATTGAATCACAAGGCACACACAATATCTTCCCAAATCTCAAAAAAGAATCATTATCAATGTTGAATTCAATAAACTTACCCTTCTGAACCAGCTCTACCTTTTCCTACATCTTACTGTCTTTCTTTTGTGCTTGATTGATTCTGTCTGATAGAGATGATCTCATTGATACTTGGAACAAAACATAAGAACTTAATGAACCAACAACTTTTATGCCAAATTTCATCAAATCAAAAACCAAAGGATCTCGTACCAAACGTATCATGGTTAATGAAGCAGTACTTTTTCGACTCAAAGCATCATCCACTTTATTTGCTTTTTCCGTATTGTAATGAATTGTACAATCATAATCCTTGATTAATTCTATCCATCTTGTCTGCCTCATGTTCAATTCTTTCTAAGTGAATATATACTTTAAAATTTTATGATCAGTATATATTTCACACTTTACTCCATACAAATGATGCCTCCAAATTTTTAAATCAAAAACAACAACAGTTATTTCCAAATCATGTGTAGGGTAATTTACCTCATGAATTTTATACTGACGTGAAGCATAACCAATTACTTTATCATTCTGCATTAGGATGAAACCAATCCCTTTCAATGAAGAATCACTATAGATAACAAATTCTCCATTCCTGGAAGGTAGTGCCAAATCTGGAGTATTCACAAATCTTCTTTTCAGTTCTTGAAAACAATCATCACATTATTTTGTCCAGATAAACTTAGTACCCATCCGAGTTAGCTTAGTCATTGGACTAGATAACCATGGAAAATTTTCAACAAACCTTTAGTAGTAACCTGAGTCAACTGAGCCATCACTGCAACAAATTGATTAGTTCTGATTCTGACCATCTTAGGATACTGATTTGAAAGTTCATTTCCCTCTGTATGCCTTCCCAGAAAAGTTGTTCTGTTTCCTCTATGAAAAACCATTATTAACACAGAAATATATTAGGCGAAGCAACATGGTAATCTTCAAATGCTATATCATTTCAATCATTCCATAAATTAAATTATAATTTAACAATTTTATAACTCCTAATGTTGTCTATACGAACCTCTGATACCAACTATAAGGCCCCAGCCATAAACCTAACTTAATCTGGAGTTATTACTAGATCACACATTGAGGATATTTTCAGGTTTAGAGTTTTAGAGAATTAGATCATAAAACATGCATTACATTCAACATTTAAACAAAGTCGATACATAAAAGATAGTATCGATTTTTCCCAGCAACAGAAACATATTTAAAATAAAACATGGATTCTTTCTTGACACTTCCTTGACACTATCATCATTTCATGTACCATTCCCTTGACTTGTGAAAAATAGTTCAAAAACATGGGATGAGCATAAAAAGCTTAGTAAGGGTTATAAAAAGTATGGAAAGGAAACATGAGTACATAATAATGAAATCATACTTTACCCATAAAAAATAATCACTTTAACATACCTCATAAAATCATGAATAAATCATAGATATCATAAGACATAAAGGTAACTTGAGGTATTCATAACATTCTTACGTAGGGAGTAACCCTCATGGATACATTTAGAATACCCATCACAGTATATTCCCTAAATCTCTTCGGAAAAACCTTAACGTTTAACTCTTACACGTTACCCAATCCATTGGAGAGCTATATCGAGCTCACCCACCCTTAGTTTATCACGGAACCACCCGTCTACATAACAATTCCCAACAACCATAACATAATATTATCACATAAAACATGCATAAAGGAAAAATTACATTTCCACATTTCAATCAAAAGATATCAATACAACACATTGATATAAGAAAAACATTATGAAAACCATTTTCAATACCAAAATAAAACAAAAGTAAAACATGGTATTTATTTTTCATTTAAAAAAGGTATGGCTTGTAGAGGGAGATGAAACACAAATAATGGTCACTGTGGCGGAGAAGTCGTTGTCGCCGCATAAGTATGATAAAAAAACATTCCTTTTTTCGTTTAGTAAAACTCTTTGTATAAAAAAAATATTCCTTTTGAATCAGCGAAAAAGTCAAAGGGGTTTATACACCGTATAAAAGAAAGTTGTGTATAAAACAAAATATTCCTCATTGAATGGAGATTGAGACGAAGTCCCTTACAAAGATCATTTTTAAATAAAAAATATATATTATGTGTATTCACTATATTTACACATAAAGAAATTATAAATACAATATAGGACATAATAATATCATGACATAATTTGAAAGTAGGGGATTAACCCAAAAAATGGAAATTGGGTTAAGAAGTTCACTTACCTCGGGTCCGACATGACTCGGTCATTCTTTTACCTCATGAATAATAAACTTGAGTTAATTTCTACTTGCATAAGAACCTTTTTCAAGTTCATTATTCCTTTTATATCACTTATTACCATGTCATGAACACTATGTAATTATTTAGGATAATAATGGTTGTTTTTTCCATCATTGCTACTTGAGTCAAAAATAAACTTCTTATAATTACAAGTTGTTCATGTGGTAAAATATATATTATATCCAGAAATTTAGATATCATATTTATCATATATATCCATTATATACATTCATTTATAATATTACATATCATTTAGAGGAAAGAAATGAAATGCACCGCTCATGGAGACGGTAAGCCGTACGTATGCATGAACGCTACTTCCATTTCTATTTCTTATTTAATGGAATTAAAACATAATGATACATAATAGTATTATAATTCCAGTATGTTATCATATATAATATAATTAAATATATTCTTTATATGTACCACATATGGTATTAATGAATCAATTCACTTTGAGGGGGCGGTAGTCTGCACTTCCTAAAATGAAGATATCGCGTTTACCCATAATGGAAACCATTAAGGTATGCCATAATTGAAAAATTCGGAAGCTTAAGTAAAAAAATAAACATATTATATATCATATATTAATATATTTACATCTTAATGGACTCCATTCAAGGTGTTAATAGAATATTGAACAATCATCGTTTCGTGAGGCAGAATTTCACCATCCACAGAAATAGTATGTTCATTAACCATTAGATATAGGTGTGTGTAAGTGTAGCTCGAATAATTCTTATAACAACATCCTAGTATATTTAAGATACTGGTGACGTTACAAAAGAAATGAATAAAATTAGTTTAGGGGGTTGGAGAATCAAAACAAAACAAAAGGACACAAGTGAAGACATTACCTTAAAATCGGGCAACTCTCTTTGATTTGAGGTCAACGGCTTTGTTGGGAAGACTTATACCAAAAGTGAGGCTTCTAGGAGTAAGATAGGGTTTTTGGAGAGGCAAAATGGGCAGGGTTTGGCCGAGCTAAAGTCTTGAGAGGTGTGGGTATGGAGTTATAGGTGGGGTCATTTTATAAGAGGAGAGGAGGGGCACTCTTGGAAAGTTACAAAATGTTACTTCATTTTCAAACGAGTTTCAGATTTTAAAGGTCCCAAATTAATGTATTTCAGGGATAAGGTGATGAGGGTTCGAAATATACTCATCCAATAGGTCTTTGAAAAGTTTAAGATATAGTTTTAACATTATATATTCATTTTACTTAAATCCTTTATTAATGAGGTAATCGCTGCATAATCATGATGTCATAAATAATTTAATTTATCTAATGTCTAAAAATTACAAAAAAAAATACTATGATGTAGGAAATAGTTTCATCTTTCCAATTAATATTTATAGTCCAATATATTATTTATGTAGACAAAATTAAAAATGTTTTACTCAGCTGATACATTCTTTGTTATATTTAACTTTCTTTTAAAATAAAAAGTTAAAAAGTCATTATCACACAAAAGGGGTTCCACAGGGTCCCCAAGTTTGTCACAAGGATTCCCAGGGTCAGGCATGACACAAAAAGTAGTATTAGGACATATTTTGGGGTCATTTTTTATTATTGCGATATTATTTTATTATCCTTAACTACCCGATTACTAATTAATCAAGATAATTAAAGATAATTACCATCGTTACTATTCATAATGTCCAAAAAACAAAAGAGTCTTGATTACATAATTTGGACCTTATGATTCCAAATATGTAATCCATTTTACCAAATTCCGAACACATAAATTGAAATAAATAATTTAAAAATAATTCTCGTTGTCAAAACAAATAGCCGGTTTTTTTAAACAATATCTATGAAAATGTTGCCATTAGTTAATTCCCAATTCCAAAGTGAAATTAATCCTAATAACCACTATTGGATTAAATGGTAAAAATATATTCTAATTTAACATTAAAACCAATTAAAAATATAATATAATCATATAAATAAATTATATTTAAAAGAGGTTTTGAATTAAAATACAACATTTTTCACTATTCATTAAAAAATTAACTTTATTGGAAAAATACCAAAAATTTACACAAAGTAAATTTTGATTTCCTGATTATAAAGAAGAATTTTATTTGGTCCAATAGAATGTATAAAATTGAAAAAAACTATATTTAATGATGGTTCTCCATAAAAAGGTGATAAGTGGACCTTTAGTGAAAATTAGAGTATATATGCCTAAAATTGAATTCTATTCATTTTTTAAGCCTTTACCTTTATTGGATAAATGTAAAAACATTTAACAAACATATATAATCATATTTTAGTTATTTCTATTCATTCCCGCCAATACAACGGCTACGTGTTAACTACCATTTAAAATAATATTATTTTATTACTAGTGTGCAATGTAAGATTTCAAAGAAACTCTTTATTGCGTATTGGGTATGCTATCAAACATAGCAACCCCTTTAAAATAAAATCAATATTTAATTCATAAATATTAATAAATATCTAAATGTTTTATTCTTTATTTACATGGGATGTTACAAAAACCCATTGGATCACCACAAATATGATATTATAATCTCCCAACCTCCCTCCCTTTATCCTATAATCCTCCCTTTGGTCGTAAATCCATTGATAGAATCCCTTTGGTGCAAACCAAGAAGAGTTACCCAAAATAGAGGTAACATCCTTCCTCAACCTTCATTATTTTATTTTCATCCATCACCTCCTAAAATCATTTTAGTCTATGATTATATAATAACCTAAGTATCCAAAATAATATTATATGTTTTTATTCTATTTGTTGACCTTCAATTACACACAATACCATCTAATGGGCAAAAGACATATCGTTGATTAGTATGCAAAACAACTTCATCATGAAATGAAGTTGTTCGTTTTTTCATTACCAACTATCATGGTTGGAAATTATGATGGAAAATCTTTTTTTGGTATGATATATATTATATTATTTATTTATTTATTCTTATTTAATTATTATATAAAACATTCCATTAATATTTCCATTTTTAGTCAATACTAAAACTTTTTTTGTCGAAGTTTAGACTACCGCTTCTTCAAAGAAATATGATTCATTCACAAATTACATGGAATGTATTAAAGATGTTTTTTTCTAAAAATAAATGATATATATTACAAAATAATTATACTATAATGAAATAATTTATATATATATATATATCATTTAATTTTTTTCAAGTGATTCTACAATTAAAAAATAATAATATTCATGTGTATGTAGAACATGCCATCTCCATGAATGGTGTATTTAGTTTAATATTTATATAATTTATATATTTATATAAATAATTATATCTCAACTATATGTGTTATTGATAATAGGGTTTAAATTCATGAGATAATAATATAAATATGGGGACAAAAAATATAACAAATCAAAATACAAGATAAAAACAAAGCGATTAATATACAAAACAGATCCTTAACATAGAATTATTAATAAGATGGAAATTTAAATTCATAATAAACCCATATATGGTGTTAGATGTAAAAATATGCTTATTTAAAATATATATAGTAAATTTATATTTATTATACATTATATTTTTATTATTACGCAGAGATTCATGACATTATGTAAGGGGATTTCTAGCCTCACAATTATTTATGGAGAATTAATTACTTATTCACCACTTGTTTCTTCTATGTGGGGAATATACTACCTCGGAATATATTTTATGGAAATTATTATTAAATCTAAAGGTATTTACATATCCATTTTATGATCTCTATTTCATATGGTTTATGTTTCATATGTTACAAAATTGCTAAATTAGTTTTTTCTCAATTGTCCTTCTTTCAGATACAGGCCCAAAATTTCAGAAAACATATATTAAAACATATGTCCAAAAAAATTAATGATGTAATTTTGATATCGTTTTCAAGGAACGTGTTTTTTAAAAAATAATGGATTTTAATAGAATCCTTTATATATTTTCAATGCGTTTTAAAATAAATGGTTCTTAAAATGTTTTCTGCCTTTATTTATACATTTTTAAAATGATTCTAAAAAATGTTTAATTTAACTTTTCAAATGTTTGTTTATATGTTTTCTAGTTTATTATTACGGAAATAATTTTTCAAAAGGTTTTATGTTTTTCAAATCATTTTTCAATAGGTAAATGATATTTTTCTCAATAAATGTTTTTCAAATATATTTTAAAATAAATTTCCTTCTAAGATGATATATATTGGTGTTACTTGTATATATATTGGGGAAATTTATCCAAATGTTCCATTCATATTCTTTCTATATATTTTTTATGTTTTGATCTAATTATTTTTATGAAATGGATTTTTATTTCAAAAGTTATATGTTTATTAACATTTATACTATTTCATGAGTTATATAATTTAGAAACGTGCTTCTCTTCATGGGTCAGAATTTGATAAAATTATTTTCGAACCTATCTATTTTTAATAGATTATTATATGATTACATTTTTATGATACACACTTCCTTCCATTGGTAATTAAATAATTATTTATGCTCTTTTTGTACATGTTCATATGATCTCATTATAAAATGTGTGGAACCTATATATCCCTACAATGCATTGGGTAATGATAATTGGTGTATGGAATCAATGGTTACATAGGTTATAGCCCATTTTTAATAATAATAAGGTATATTCATTGTATCCCAATCTTGAAAATAGTCAAGTAAACGGGTTGTATCCCAATCCTGAGAGTAAGAGGGTACACTAGTCATATATCCTGCCAAAAAATAACAGGGTACTTGAGTTGTTATCCCAATTCTAAAGAAGGTTAATTGGTTATTATCCCAATACTAACATATTATGAAGGTCATGGTCGGTTTACTAGATATAAGATCGTTTATACTTATGTGTATGCCATAAATAATTTTTATTATCCTATGTTATGCTTTCATGGATTAGGTTCTTGATCACTTATGATTCATGTCTTATAAACTTCAATTATTTATCCCATGATTCATGTTTATAATCATTGATATGAATGGTATGATATTATAATTTTATGATCATATTATCATACCTCTATTCTCATGTCTATTATTACATATCCCCATTTTTTACCCTTTCTGAGAATTTGATTCCATCAAATTTTTTCTTTCGTTCCCCATGATATAATTATTTGTATAATGTATGATGTGTCTATGAATGTAGGTGGTAAGGAAGAACCTATTGGGATATATTTTAGATCACTTTTATACCAGGGTTTATGTTTCCATGTCTCAAAATTCAATTGAATTACACTATCTTAGGGGGTCTGTTTGTGTAATTTATTAATTAATCTATAGGAATTATGAGATGTTAATGTATGAAAAGCGAGGGTCATTATCTTACATGTACCCTATCGTTATGGTCCTAGAATTATCTCACGTTCACCCTCTTGTTATTGGATTGGTATTCCCTAATATATACAATCTTGTTATGGTCTCTGAATGACCTCATTTGTACAATATTGTTACGATATTGGGATGCCCTCCCATGTACCCTCATATTATAAGATTCATATGCCCCATGTATACCCTATGTGCGCATTAAACAATTATCATTACTCAAATAATTGGAGGGAGTTATAGTTACCACCCATTACATAATGAAATCAAACATATTTGTTCCATAATATAACAAAACATTGATCATATCACAACCTGTAAAAAGATACGGGTTTCCTAAATATCATATTGTAACCAATGATAGGAAATGGGTTTTATAATAACTTAATCCTATAATTTCCAACATAAATAATAATATATTCAAAATCACATCATCATATAATAACACATGAAAAAAGTGGGTTTTATAAGAATTTAATCATGGTTATCTCGGAGAAGAGAAATTTGCCTCATAAGAAACATTTCAACTAAAAATATATGCCATTTAAAAAGGGAATAATAGTAGTTTACATGGAAATATTTGAATGAAATCATAAACAATATCAATGGTTTTCATATTTTATGTAATATATCATTGAATGGATCATTTAAAACATTTCCTAAGTAAAATATAATTTTTACTTTGAAAAAATACTTTTAAAACAATAAACATTTTGAAAACATTTCCCATTTAAAGTAATCTTTGAATCTTATAAAATATTCTATGAAAATAATTTAAAATATTTCATAAATATAAAAAATTTAAAATTCTTTTCCTTGAAAAGTATATTAACAGATGACATAGAAATGTTTTTTTCAAATATATTTAAAAATGGTTTTTGAATAACACATATATCCATCCTTAGAGATAGATAAAGTTGGATTTTTGTAAAAAAAATTTCATAATTATCCTAAGTTAAAAACAGTGAAAAATTGTAAAGTTCGTAAGATATATCATGAAAACCTATGGTATAATAGAATTCATGAGTTTTCTAGATATATGAATCATAACCTTTCATCATCAAAATCATTATAATAAAAAATGCAGATAAACGATGAGATTAAGGAAATAAAATATTACCACTTTGGTAACATTGAATCCTAATTACCATGAGATAATGAAGTTATAATAATATTAAAATTACATTAAAAGTATTTTATTCATGATTCAACATCTTAATGGTCACTAAAAATTCCATGTAAAAGAATATAGGTTCATAACATAACAAAAGTCATAAAGACAGGAAATTGAGATAAAATTACCTTACTAGTTTGGTAACATTAGAAATGTAAGCCCGATGATATTTATCTCAACAAATGGAGAATTAAATAACTATAAATTTATGTATAATAACAATATAATAAATTAATTGTAATTATATACACCACAAAAAATAAATTTGTGGGGAATAAGTCATAAGTCTCCCATAAATAAAAGTGAGACTAGAAATCCCTATATTACTTGAGTAACATTTGAATCATGATCCACATAAAATAATAAAAAAAATTGAAAATTTTAATATCCTTAAATAAATATAATTTATTATATATCATTTCAAAGTGCATTATATACACTACAAAAAAGAAACATGTGGTGAGTATGGAAAGTTTTTCACAAATAAAAACTGTGAGATAAATTTTTTTTACCTTAAGAGATGTCTCTCGTCATACTATTTCATACTTCAAATAAAATAATTATATTTTTATTATTATAAATATAAAAAATATTTATATTCATATATATAATAGTAGATATTATTTACTTATGACTAAATATTACCCTTTTATTAACAATTCCATGTTAATGTAATGTAATGATTAATACCAGCTTCATTTTTCATACATGTTTTGACTTTTCATTATTAGTACTCTTATATATACCATGAATTTATTATATATAAAATTTAAAACAGGATATTAATAAAATATAAATTATTTTTATATTTATTTTTAATAATCTATGAAATATGTAAATAGGAAATGAATTACACCATTCATGGAGACGGTATGTCATACATACACACAAACAATGTTTCCATTTTTTTATCATATTGGAATAATGAAAATTAAATGATGTTTTTATATATATTATAATAATATAATTATTATTATTTCATAAATATCGAATATTTTCAATAAAAAAATCCTTTACACATTCTATGTAATTTGTGAACGAATAGGAATGCATTGTGAGGCAGTAGTCAACACATCAACGAACAATCTTTTCGTATTCCCAAAAAATGGAAAACAATAAGTTATGTATTATATAATAATTTAATAGTAATAAATATATAATAAATATCATATATATCATATAAAATTTTAATTCCATCATTATTCTCAACTTTTTCGGGTGGTAATAGAAGAACGAAGTACATTGGTTCGCGGGAAGGTAGTCCCTCTTACACACGGACAATGGTTATATATCCCCTTTGATAGAATTTTGTAAATTTTTAGTTATGTAACATACAATTAGAACACATTATTTTATTTAGGATACTTATTTTATTATATAATAATTTACTAAGAATAATTTAGTTGGTGGATAAATAAAAAAAAGTGATCCTTAATGAATGTTATATCTTCTTCATGTAACTCTAGTAGTTTACACCAATGTACATCCTTTGTAACATCCCAAGTAATTAATGAATAATAGATATTTTTATCTGTGTCTATTAATGAATTAGATAGTGTTTTAGAGGCTTAAAATGAGAATAAATCCAATCTTAAGCCGGAAATACACTAATATTTTTAAAAGATTGTTTTATTGCCTTTTGATGGAAACCCATTTTTAAATCAAACTTTTGGCAATTTTATAAGATCTATTTGTCAAAATAAACTTATTATTTATTATTGAGACATTGAAATTTACATTGGATAATTTTTTGGTATTTTTCTGACAATGTTCATTTTTAATGAATAGTGAAAAATACTGCATTTTACATCAAAACTCATTTTTCATCTCATTTAATTATATGGTTAGAATATCTTTTTAATTGATTTTAAATTGTAAATAGAATATATTTTTACCATTTAATCCAATAGTGGTCGTTGTAATTAATTTCACTTTGAAATTGGAATTAAACTAGTGTCAATCTTTTGATACTTATTGTTTCATAAAAACACGCTTTTTGCTCTGATAGTGGGAATTAATTATTAAATTAATTAATGTAACTTATATGTTTTGAATTTTTTAAAATAGACACCATTTTGGAATTGATAATATCAAATATAGAATAGGATGAAGTTTTGTCATTTTTCTGAAAAACTTCAATTTGTGATGAATAGTGAAACCACTAAGTGGTACTAAAAACTGATTTTTCATTTAAATGAAAATTTACCATCTCTGTGTTTTGAATTTCAAAAATCCGATAGACATGGTTGTCATTAGGAAGTAAAATTTGGTCAATGGGATTAAAATAATTTTTTGGTGAATAGTAACTTTTCAGTTTTTAATCGCGATTAGAGGTAATTAGTGTAATTTAAGGTTAAAATAATGTTTTAATAATATGAAATGACCTAGAAACATGTCCTACTCTTATTGGATGTTTCATGGCCCACCACGACCACCCATGGGTCTATTTTTGGTACCCCATGTAGCTACTTGGGTAAGATAAAGACATTAATGCTTTTTATTTAATGTAAATGTAAAAATGTCACAAACATGAGTTGTTTTACTAATACAATTTTTAAATGGGGTTATAAAAGTCAGATTTTTTACTATAAATATATTAGAAATATAAATCTATTTCCTACAACATGATATTTTATTTTTAATTTTTAGACATTAAATAAATTAAATTATTTATGACACCATGATGATGCAGAGATTACCTCATTATTTAAGGATTTAAATAAAATGAAAAGATATTGTAAAATATAAGACCTACACATGTCAAAAACATATTGGATGGGTGTATTTCGAACCCTTATCACATTATCCTCTAAATATAAAATTTTGGGACCCTTTTTATCAGAATATCATTTTATAATAAAGTATCTTTTCTTAACTTTCCAAGAGTGCCCCTCCTCTCCTCTTATAAAAGGCCCCCACCTCTACCTCCTTACCCACACCTCTCAAGCCTTTGTTTTGGCCACGCTCTGCCCTTTTTGTTTCTCCACATCCCTCTCTTACTCCTAGAAGACTCACATTGGGCAGTAGTCTTCCCAAGGAATCCTTTGAGCTCAAAACAAAAGGAGTTACCCGTTTTTAAGGTATTGTCTTCTCTTGTGTTCTTATGTTTTATTTTGCTTATCCTACCCCTTAACTCTTTTTATTCATTTCTTTTTTACAAACTCCAGTATAATCAATATACTAGGATGTTTTTATAAGAATCATTCGAGCTACACTTACACACACCTACATCTAAAGGTTAAAGAACATATTGTTTCTGTGGATGGCGAATTTCTGCCTCACGAAACGATGATTGTTCAATATTCTTCTAAAACCGTCAAAGAAGGCCATTAAGATGTCACTATATTTATATATTATATATAATATGTTTATGTTTTACCTAAGATTCTTTATTTTTCATTTATTTCATACCATTATGGTTACCGTTATGGGTAAACGCGATATCTTCATTTTAGTAAGTGCGGACTACCGCCCCCTCAAAGTGATTTGATTCGTTAATGCCATATGTGGGACATATGAAGGATTTAATTAATGATATTATGTATGATATTATACTGGATTTATAATATACCTTTATATCATTATGATTCCATTCCATAAAATACGAAATAGAAATGAAAGTAGCGTTCATGCGTACGTACGGCTTACCGTCTCCATGAACGGTGCATTTCATTTCATACCTCTAAACGTTGTGTAATATTATAAATGCATGTATTTACTGGATATATATGATATATATGATATATACATCATGATTATAACTCTGGATATAATGGATACATGAACAAGTTGTAATTATAAAGAGAATATTTTGACTCAAGTACCAATGATCGTTAAAACGACCGTTATTAACTTAAATAATTGCGTATTGTTCATGGCAAGGTAATAAGTGATATAAAAGGAATAATGAAATATAAAATGTTCTTAATCAAGTATAAATTAACTCAAGTTTATTATTCAGGAGGTTAAAAAACGATCGAGTCAAGTCGGACCCGAGGTATGGGACTTCATCTCAATCTCCTTTCATTGAGGCATATTTTGTTTTATTCACAACCTTCTTTTATACGGTGTACAAACACCTTTGACTTTTACCTTTATCCAAAAGGAATATTTTTTTACAAAACGTTTTACTAAACAAAAAAAGGGAATGTTTTTGTCGTACATATGGGGCGACAACGACTTCTCCGCCGTCATGACCATTATTTGAGTTTTGGATTCCTCTACAAGCCATACCTTCTTTTCAAAAGAAAAATAAATACCATGTTTTACTTTTATTTTATTTTGGTATTCAAAATGGTTTTCATACTATTTTTATATCAATGTTTTGTATTTATATCTTGTGATTGAAAGGTGGAAAAGTTATGTTTCCTTTATGCATGTTTTATGTGATACGATTATGTTGTGGTTCTTGGGCATTATTATGAAGACGGGTGGTTCCATGATAAACTAATGGCAGGTGAGCCAGATATAGCTCTCCAATGCATTGGGTAACGTGAAGGAGTTAAACGTTAAGGTTTCTCTGAAGAGATTTAGGGAATATACTGTGATGGGTATTCAAACGTAACCAAGAGGGTTACTCCCTATGTAAGAATGTTATGAATTCCTCAAGTTACATTTAAGTCATATGATTTCTATGATTTATTCATTATTTGATGAGGTATGTTAAAGTGCTTATGTTTTATTAGTAGAGTATGATTTCATTGATTCTTATGTATACATGTACTCATGTTTCCTTTCCATATTTTTATATCCCTTAATGAGCATTCTATGCTCATCCCATGTTTTTGAAATTTTTTTCACAGGTCAAGGGATGGGTACATGATATGATGATAGTGTGAAGGAAGTGTCAAGAAATAATCCATGTTTTATTTTAAATATGTTTCCGTTGATTGGAAAAAATGAATACTATCTTTTATTGTAACCACTTTGTTTAAATGTGGGATGTAATGCAAGTTTTATGATCTAATTCTCTAAAACTCTAAACCTGAAATGATACTCAATGTGTAATATTGTAATAACTCAATATTAAGTAAGGTTTATGGCTGGGGCCTTATAGTTGGTATCATAGGTCGGTTTAGATAACTTTAGGAGTTAGAGTTCTATTAAATTATTATCCAAAAGTATTTTTTTATGGTCAAATTGAAATGATATAGAATTTGAAGATTACCATGTTCCTTCATCTAAGACATGTTTGTTCAGAATGGTTTTCCGTGGACGAAATAGGGAAGCAGTGCTAGGAAGGCATACAGAAGGAAATAACCTTCTGAATCAACATCCTGAGATGGTCGGAATTGGAAATGAATAGTTTGTTGCAGTAATGGAGCAGTTGACTCAAGAAATAAATGGTGGTGGTATCCATGCATGACATCAGCCAGATCAACCACAATGGAACATGTCAGTGGTGGAACATTTCATAAGGCAACATCCCATATCATTCAAAGGATCATCTGACCCTGTGCTAGCTAAAGGGTGGATTAAAGCACTAGAGAACATTTTTGATGTCATGGGGTGTTCAGACAATCAAAAGGTTAGTCTTGCTATTTACCATTTGGAGGGTGAAGCAGATCAGTGGTGGTCGATGGTTAAAAATATTAGGGACGCTAATGAGATTGATGCACTTGGCTGGGATGAATTCAAATGTATGTTTCTTGAGAAGTATTTTCCTAAGGCTGTTCGACATAGGATGGAAAAACAATTCCAAGAATTGAGGCAAGAGGAAGACTCAATGGCTGCCTATGAAGAAAGGTTCACTTGATTGGCAAGGTATGCTCCAAATTTTATCTGATACCTTGATAGTAAAATCAATTGTTTTTACTCAAGATTAAAGCAACAATATCGAAGGGCATTGGCTTCTTGTGAGTTCAAAAGTTATGAAAAGCTTGTTCGATGTGTTGAGATGGTGGAAATGGAGTTTTCCGATGATCATGTGTTCTATAATAACTAGCAGAAGAAGAGACCGAGGTGGCAGGAGAAAAGAAAGAATTATTCAAAAAAAACCTGATAGTAAGAAAACTAAGTTTCCAGTTTGTGATAAGTGTGGTAAAAAGCATCTTGGAGAATGATTATCCAAGTATGGAATGTGCTTTTAGTGTGGTAAGTCTGGTCATATTGCTCGTAACTGTAAGCAAGATGATGAAGCAGGCAATGAGAAGTCAGTGGTAAGATGTTTTAAGTGTAATGAAATGGTTTATTATGCAAATGAGTGTCTAAAAAAGAACTCAACTAGGAGAAAGTAGCCAGACTACAAGAAGAAAGGGGTGGTGAAATCCTTTGCAACTAATTCATTGGATGTTGGGCCATCGAATGAAGTAGTATGAGGAGTTGAAAATAAGATTGTTGAATGCTCCATTTTTTGCACTTCCTTCCAGGAATGGTGAATTTTTTATCTTCAGTGATGCTTCATTGAAAGGAATTGGTTGTGTCCTAATGTAGAATGATCAGGTAATTGCATATGCTTCATGTCAGTTGAAAACTCATGATCTAAATTACCCTACACATGATTTGGAATTAGCTGCGGTTGTTTTCACTTTAAATATTTGGAGGCATCATTTGTATGGAGTAAAGTGTGAAATATATACCGATCACAAAAGTTTAATGTATATTTTCACTCAGAAAGAATTGAACATGAGACTATGGACATGGATGGAATTAATCAAGGATTATTACTGTACAATTCATTACCATCCGGGAAAAGAAAATAAAGTGGTTGATGCTTTGAGTCGAAAAATTAATGCTTCATTAACAATGTTGCCTTAGGAACGCGATCCTTTGGTTAAGGATTTGATGAAATTTGGCATAGAAGTTGTTGGTGCAGGATGTTATTCTCTTTTTTTTAGGTATCAATGAAATATTTTCTATCAGACAGAATCAAGCAACCACATAAGCAAGACAGTGAGTTGTAGAAAATGGTAGAGCTGGTTCAGAAGGGTAAGTTTCCTGAATTCAACATTGATAATGATTGCGTTTTGAGATTTGTGAAGAGATTGTGTGTGCCTTGTGATTCATAGATGAAGAGAGAGTTGTTATGTGAAGCTCATAGTTCTCTGTTTTCAGTTCATCCTGGTAGTACTAAGATGTACAGAGATCATCGAGAGTGTTACTGGTGGGATGGAATAAAAAGCGATATTGCTGATTTTACAGTGAAGTGTTTGACATGTCAATAGGTTAAAGCAGAGCGACAGTTACCGAAAGGGATGCTTCAGCCTTTACCAGTGCCAGAGTGGAAATGGGAAAATATATCCATGGACTTCGTTGTGGGATTGCCGAAGACACCTCAAGGTAATAATGCAATCTGGGATATTGTTGATCGTTTGACAAAATCTGCTCATTTCCTTCCTATTCGAGATACTTTCTCTCTAGATCAAATTTCTCCATTGTATCTTAAATATATAGTCAGGTTGCATGGAGTTCCCCTATCCATTGTATCTGATCATGATTCTAGGTTTAATTCTTACATTTGGAAAGGCCTTCAGAAGTCGTTGGGTACTGAATTAAATTTTAGTACAGCTTTTGATCCTCATTCAGATGGGCAGTCAGAACGAACAATTCAGACATTGGAGGATATGCTACGTGCTTGTTCGACGGATTATCAAGGAATTTGGGACCAACATATTTCCTTGGTTGAATTTTCATATAATAACAGTTTTCATTCCAGTATACAGATGGCACCATTTGAGGCGTTATATGAGAAGAGGTGTCGAACTCCAGCTTTCTATGATGAAGTGGGTGAAAGGAAGCTGATGGGACCAGAATTGGTAGAATAGATGGAAAAAAAAGTTCAGTTGATTCAGAAACACATGAGAACATCTCAGAGCAGGCAGAAGAGTTATGCGGACAACAGGAGGAAGGATCTCTCTTTTGAGGTAGGTGATCATGTTTTTCTCAAAGTCTCGCCATGGAAAAGTGTGATGCGATTTGGTAAGAATGGAAAGCTGAGTCCAAGGTTCATTGGACCATATGAAATTCTAGAGAGAGTTGGATTAGTTGCTTACCGAGTGGATTTACCTTTGAGTTTATCTCAGGTGCACAATGTTTTTCATGTTTCAATGTTAAGGAAGTACATGCCAGATCCATCTCATGTTTTGAGTCCAGAGGTATATCAGCTGGAAGAGAACCTATCTTATGAGGAACAACTGTTACAGATTATTGACCATAGGGAGCAAGTGTTACGGAATAAGGTAATTCACCAGGTAAAGGTTTTGTGGAAAAATTATATGGTTGAAGAGGAAACATGGGAATTTGAAAATGCAATGTGGGTTAAATACCACAACTTATTCGATAAGTAAATAAATTGTGGGGAAGCAATTTTCTAATGGGTGGAAGGATGTAACATCCCATGTAAGTAATGAATAATAGATATTTTTATCTATGTCTATTAATGAATTAGATAATGTTTTAGAGGCTTAAAATGAGAATAAATCCAATCTTAAGCATGGAATACACTAATATTTTTAAAAGATTGTTTTACTGCCTTTTGATGCAAACCCATTGTTAAATAAAACTTTTGACAATTTTATAAGCTCTATTTTTCAAAATAAACTTATTATTTATGATTGGGACATTTAAATTTACATTGGATAATTTTTTGGTATTTTTCTGAGAATGTTCATTTTTTAATGAATAGTGAAAAATACTGCATTTTACATCAAAACTGCTTTTTCATCTAATTTAATTATATGGATAGATTATCTTTTTAGTTGGTTTTAAAGTGTAAATAGAATATATTTTTACCATTTAATCCAATAGTGGTCGTTGAAATTAATTTCACTTTGAAATTGGACTTAAACTAGTGTCAATATTTTGATACTTATTGTTTCATAAAAACGTGCTATTTTCTCTGACAGTGGGAATTAATTATTATTTTAATTAATGTAACTTATATCTTTTTAATTTTTTAAAATAGACATCATTTTTTAATTCAGAATATCAAAAATAGCTTAGGATGAAGTTTTGGTATTTTTCTGAAAAACATCAATTTTGATGAATAGTGAAACCAATAAGTGGCACTTAAAAACTGATTTTTCGTTTAAATGAAATTTTACCACCTCTGTGCTTTGAATTTCAAAAATCCGACATACATGGTTCTCATTAGGAATTAAAATGTGGTTAAATTGGATTAAAATAATTTTTTGGTTAATAGTAACTTTTAAGTTTTTAATCGCGATTAGATGTAATTAGTGTAATTTAAGGTAAAAATAATGTTTTAATAATATAAAATGACCTAGAAACATATCCTACTCTTATTGGATGTTTCATGGCCGACCACGAAAACCCATGGGTCTATTTTTGGGACCCCATGGAGCCACAAGGGTAAGATAAAGACATTAATGCTTTTTATTTAATGTAAATGTAAAAATGTCAAAAACATGAGTTGTTTTACTAATAAAATTTTTAAATGGGGTTATAAAAGTCATATTTTTTACTATAAATATTCATTAGAAATATAAATCTATTTCCTACAACATGATATTTTATTTTTAATTTTTAGACATTAAATAAATTAAATTATTTATGACACCATGATGATGCAACGATTACCTCATTATTTAAGGATTTAAATAAAATGAAAAGATATTGTAAAATATAAGACCTAAACATGTCAAAAACATATTGGATGGGTGGATTTCGAACCCTTATCACCTTATACACTAAATATATAATTTTGGGACCCTTTTTATGAGAAAATCATTTTATAATAAAGTATCTTTTCTTAACATTCCAAGAGTGCCCCTCCCCTCCTCTTATAAAAGGCCCCCACCTCTACCTCCTTACCCACACCTCTCAAGCCTTTGGTTCGGCCACGCTCTGCCCATTTTGTTTCTCCACATCCCTCTATTACTCCTAGAAGTCTCACATTGGGAAGAAGTCTTCCCAAGGATTCCTTTAAGCTCAAAACTAAAGGAGTTACCCATTTTTAAGGTAATGTCTTCTCTAGTGTTCTTATGTTTTATTTTGCTTCTCCAACCCCCTAAACTCTTTTTATTCATTTCATTTGTAACAACTCTTGTATATTCAATATAATAGGATTTTTTTATAAGAATCATTCGATCTACACATACACACACCTACATCTAATGGTTAAAGAACATACTGTTTCTGTGGATAGTGAATTTTTGCCTCACGAAACGATGATTGTTCAATATTCTTATAACACCATAAAAGTGTCCATTAAGATGAAACTATAATTATATATTATATATAATATTTCTATGTTTTACTTAAGCTTCTGTATTTTTCATTTATGGCATACCTTTATGGTTAACATTATGGGTAAATGTGATATCATCATTTTAGGAAGTGCGGACTACCGCCCCTCAAAGTGATTTGATTCGTTAATGCCATATGTGGGATGTATAAAGGATTTAATTAATGATATTATGTATGATATTATACTGTAATTATAATATACCTTTATATCATTATGATTCCATTCCATAAAATACGAAATAGAAATGAAAGTAGCGTTCATGCGTACGTATGGCTTACCATCTCCATGAATGGTGCATTTCATTTATTACCTCTAAATGTTGTGTAATATTATAAATACATGTATATACGGGATATATATGATATATATGAAATATACATCATGAGTAATACTCTGGATATAATGGATACATGAACAACTTGTAGTTATAAAGAGCATATTTTGACTCAAGTACCAATGATCATTAAAACGACTGGTATTAACTTAAATAATTCCATAGTGTTCATGACATGGTAATAAGTGATATAAAAGGAATAATGAACTAGAAAAAGGTTCTTAGGAAATTATAAATTAACTCAAGTTTATTATTCAGGAGGTTAAAGAATGATCGAGTCAAGTCAGACCCGAGTTATGGGACTTCGTCTCAATCTCCTTTAATTGAGGCATATTTTGTTTTATACACAACCTTCTTTTATACGTTGTATAAACCCCTTTGACTTTTATGTTTATCCAAAAGGAATATTTTATATACAAAAATTTTACTAAATGACAAAAGGGAATGTTTTTGTCATACGTATGCGGCGACAACAACTTCTCTGCCGCTGTGACCATTATTTGAGTTTCGACTTCCTCTACAAGCCATGCCTTCTTTTTAAAAGAAAAATAAATACCATGTTTTAATTTTATTTTATTTTGGTATTGAAAATGGTTTTCATAATGTTTTTATATCAATGTGTTGTATTTATATCTTGTGATTGAAATGTGGAAATGTTATGATTCTTTTATGCATGTTTTATGTGATACGATTATGTTGTGGTTCTTGGGCATTATTATGAAGATGGGTGGTTCTGTGATAAACTAAGTGCGGGTGAGCCCGATATAGCTCTCCAATGCATTGGGTGACCCGAAGGAGTTAAAGGTTAAGGTCTCTCCGAAGATATTTAGAGAATATACTGTGATGGGTATTCCAAACGTAACCAAGAGAGTTACTCCCTACGTAAGAATGTTATGAATGCCTCAAGATACCTTTATGCCTTATGATTTATATGATTTATTCATGATTTGATGAGGTATGTTAATGTGCTTATGTTTTATGAGTAGAGTATGATTTCATTGATTCTTATGTATACATGTACTCATGTTTACTTTCCATATTTTTATATCCCTTACTAAGCTTTTTATGCTCATCCCATGTTTTTGAAATGTTTTTCACAGGTCAAGGGAAGGGTACATTATATGATTATAGTGTCAAGGAAGTGTCAAGAAAGAATCCATGTTTTATTTTAAATATGTTTCTGTTGATGGAAAAAAATGAATACTATCTTTTATTGTAACCACTTTGTTTAAATATGGGATGTAATGCAAGTTTTATGATCTAATTCTATAAAACTCTAAACCTTAAAAGATCCTCAATGTGTAATCTTGTAATAACTCAAGATTAAGTAAGGTTTAATGTTGGGTCCTTATATCCTTGATTTTATTTATACACAAATGAGGATTTTTTAGATGAGATTCAGTATTTTTGGAGCTTATTATGGATGTTTTAGGACAATCTAGAAGGTATGATAGATGTGAAGAAGTTAGTGGGGTGAGTTCCCTTTTATAGTGGAGTAGTGGTAGTATTTTAAATACAAAAATGAATACACTTTTGAGTGATCTACCTTACATAATGTGTCTTAAATAATGAGAAAAGTTATATAAAAGAGGTAAAATGGTTAAAATATTTACGTATAATGGATTTTGTACAATTCTTTGGGTCATTTGGCCCCATAAGATTAAATTTTAACAACTAAGTAAACTCATTTTTACATTAATTATTGTAATTAATTTTCATTTATTTCAGTAATATGGTTGATCCAAAACCTATTATAACATACTAGAAATTATAAATTTTTATGATTCCAAAAATTCAATACATTTTTAATAATTATACTACCATAAGTGAATGAAATTAAATTAAAATTAATCACAGAGACAGGACTAATGGATAAGTTTTTATAGTGAACATATTCAAAATTTGGAAACAAATTTCTATCCAATTCCAATGTGAAATTGATTGATATTACCTAATTTAGATTAATATATGAATAATTTATCTAAAACTACTTTAAATCAAAAATAAAAATATAATTTAAATATATAAATAAATTATACGAAATGTCAGTTTTCAAGTCAAATTCATTATTTTCACTATTCATTAAAAAAATGAATGTTCTCAGAAAGATACAAAACATTTAAAAAAGTAGAGTTTGAGATTAAAATATCAAAATTTATGTTTATTTTCTCCAATAAAATTTATTAAAGGGTCAAATGTTAGTTTTAAAAACAAGTCTACCATAAAAAGGATGAAATGCCTTTTAAAAAGTATAACTTTTATACAAAAAATTGGATTTTTTTCATATCTAATGCATATAAAACTTATTGTATTAATGTCAAAAAAATTATTTAAATTATAAAAATAAAATTTAATTATTATATCTCTGTAATATTGATTAAATTAATTCATTATCATGAAATTACTATGTGGCCATAAAATGTTTTTTCTATAAAAACACATACTTTATATTGAATTGGATTTGATAGTTCATTTATATTTAATTGATACCCAAAAAATAATTTTATAAAAAACATTAAACCATAGTTTCATAATTTTATTAATTTTAGTAATATCTGCCATTCCAGTGGCTATGTATTAACTATAATAATATTTTAATTATATTTTTAATAATATATTTTAGTTTGTTAAAACTCAGTCTTGCATCTGACGCAAACTATCAAAGGAACACAGTGTTATGTGTAACATATAAAAAAATTATTTGTATAGAAATTTAGTCTCTGGGATGTGTGTAGTGAAATCATAACTTGTTGATTCATATAAAGATAGCATGAATTAGTGGCATATAATGCAATCCATCAATGAAATCTAATTTATTCCTAAAATAATAATTCATAAAAACTCGGTGTGTTATAGCTATTATGATAAGAGGATATATTCTCTCACAACACCTTATAAACCCTCACCACTGGTCAACAACCTATGATGATCAGGGAGGAGCACATAATTCTTTATGGCGATCCAAATCCGGATATGTGTCCGGTCAAACTGGGATGGTACATTACAAAATGGTATCATATGCATCTTGATTTTTTGGAGTTTGTGGAAAGGTGGGATAGGAATTTATCAAATGTTTTGATGGATATTGGACTGATGTTTTTCAAACACCTTTTTTGGAATGAATTGAATTTTTCATCGGCATGGAATTTGTGTTTTTGGATTATTTTTACACATGTGAGATTTCACTTAGTGTGATACACTTGGGTTTGTGCATTTACTATTTATTCTAGTTTTTAGATCCTTTTCCACAAGTAATATTCTATTTTTCATGCATCAATATAGGTATATATCATTCACATGATATATTCATTTATCTGTTGTTTTACTAAGGTTGTTGGTTTAGTTGATTAAAGTTTCTACAATTGCTCATAAGATTTTTTCTCGTCAAATTATTGGAAGGAACTCTACAAAACTGCACCACATGTATATATTTAATTCTAATGATAGGACATGTGGATCTTGTGGAGAGACTTCTTCAAGTGTTTGAGATTCACATCCTACATGAAGGGGTTCATGTAAAACATTATGTTTCAATTATGGTTTTTTAGTTCCATGTTTGTGGAATGATGATGAATAGAATGTCTGAGGGAGCTTTGGATTGGGCTCATGTTTCCCAAAGATGGTGATTCTCCTGAATTATCATGTTTCTATTCCTTGGGAGGGAACTATTTTTACCACATATTTTCTATCTGGTAGTGTGTTGGGGCCCATCTATAAGGTCCCGGCAGTCAACCTTACTTAATATTGAATTAAATGAATAATTCACATTGAGGATCTTTTCAGGTTTAGAGTTTTAGAGAATTAGATCATAAATCATGAATTACATTCCACATTTAAACAAAGTGGTTACATAAAAGATATTAATAGTTTTTTTCCATCAACGAAAACATATTTAAAATAAAACATGGATTATTTCTTGACACTTCCTTGACACTATCATTATATCATGCACTTTTCCATTGACCTGTAAAAATCATTTCAAAAACTTGGGATGAGCATAAAAATCTCATTAATGGATATAAAATTACGAAAAGAAAACATTAGTCCATGTATGAAATCATACATTACACATAAAACATAAGCATTTTAACATACCTTATCAAATCATGAATAAATCATAGAAATAATAAGGCATAAAGGTAACTTGAGGCATTCATAACATTCTTACGTAGGGAGAAACCATCTTGGTTGCGTTCGGAATACCCATCATAGTATATTCTCTAAATCTCTTCGGAGAAACCTTAACGTTTAACTCCTTCATGTTACCCAATGCATTGGAGAGCTATATCAGGATCACCCGCCCATAGTTTATCACAGAACCACCCGTCTTCATAACAATTCCCAAGAACCATAACATAATCGTATCACATAAAACATGCATAAAGGAAACATAACATTTCCACATTTCAATCACAGGATATCAATACAACAAATTGATATAATAAAAACATTAAGAAAACCATTTTAAATACCAAAATAAAAGAAAAGTAAATCATGGTATTTATTTTCCATTACAAAAAGGTTATGGATTGTAGAGGAAGCCGAAACTCAAATAATGGTCACGGCGGCGGAGAAGTCGTTGTCGCTGCATATGTATGACAAATAAAAACATTACCTTTTGTCATTTAGTAATGCTTTGTATAAAAAAGATTCCTTTTGAAGGAACGTAAAATTCAAAGCATTTTATACAACATATAAAAGAAGGTTGTGTATAAAACAAATTATTCCTCAATGAAAGGAGATTGAGACGAAGTCCCATACAAAGACGGTAACCTTGGATTAAGGATAAATCAATTACATAATTATGTGTGAAAAATGAATACACCAAATATAAGGAGATATTAAGTGTAAAAAATCCGAGTTTATTCAAACATATTCATAGAACTACATATTCATGGAGTGCATGTTTATCCCAAAGAATCAAAATTGGGTTAAGAAGTCCCCTTGTAAAAATTCGACAGCCTCACGACGTCACTTCAAAACGATTTGATGATAGATAAAAAGGTTATCATATAACTTGGAAATAAAATTTAAATAAATAAGGATATAGACGAACATATCCCAACATAAAAATATGTAAATTAAAATACCCAGCAAAAGAAGTCTTTTAAAAAGGGGAGGGTGAAAGGTTCCCTTACCGACTTGGGTATCTTTCGAAACATACAACCCATGAAAGAAGGACAATACACCATTGATGTAAATACTCATAAAAGAAAGTATACTACACAAAGAGTAGAATAATAGGATGTATATATACCAATAAATGGTAATGGTGGCAAATGTAGCATAAATCTCACGGGGATAAAAGTGAGATGAAAAATCCCTTATGAAAACTCAGCAGCCTAACGGCGCCACCTAAAACTTCCAAAAATGGATTGATGATATCAAATAGGGTCTCTCATCATATTTATATAAAATTTACATCAATAGTAATAAAATAAAATCCCACAACATAACAAATAGGAGCTTAAAATAAGTGACATAAAGTAGAGTACTTAAAAAGAAAGAGAGTGGTTGGATCTCTTACGAAAATTCGACAACATAACGGTGCCACTCAAAACATCCAAAATTGATTGATGAGAGAAAGCAGGGTCTCTCATCATATGAACATAAAAAGTACAGTAAGAGTAATATAAAATAACATCCCAATCATAAGAAATATGTTCTTTAAAGGAATGACATAAAAGAGTGTACTTAAAAATAAAGAGAGGGGTAGGATCTCTTACCTCGTGTCCGACATGACTCGATCATTCCTTAATCTCATGAATAATAAAAATTTGGTAAATTTATAATTTCTTAAGGAACACCTTTAAAGATTATTATTCATTTCATATCACATATTGAAATGTTATAATAATTGGTTAATAATGTGAGTTCATATCAGACGTTTTTGTCGATGTTCGGTACATGAGTAAAAATTGAACTTGTTAGAAAAGAATTTTCCATGTAGTTATAGGTTCATCATATCCATAATATTATTGATGTTTTAAATATCATATATATCCATTATATATTCATTTTATACTATTCCATAGCATTTGGAGTTAAAAAAATTAAATTCACCGTTCATGGAGACGGTAGGCCGTACGTACGCATGAACGCTACTTTCATTTTTTATCATATTAATGGAGTTAAAAAAATTGAGAGAGATATATATAATATTTACAGAATTATATCAATAATTTAGATTTAATATATTAAATATATATCCATTATATATATTTACTTATAATATTACATAACATTTGGAGATAAGAAATGAAATCTACCGTTCATGGAGACGGTAAGCCGTACGTACGCATGAATGCTACTTTCATTTCTTTTTTTGTATTAAATGGAATGAAATAATAATGATATAAATGTATATTATAATTCCAGTATGATATCATATTTAATACCATTAATTCCATCCTTTATATGTCCCACATATGGCATTACCGAATCAAATCACTTTGAGGGGGCGGTAGTCCGCACTTCCTAAAATGAAGATATCATGTTTACCCATAATGGAAACCATAAAGGTATGCCATAAATGAAAAATACAGAAGATTATGGAAAACATAAACACATTATATATCATATATAAATATAGTGACATCTTAATGGCCACATTTAAAGGTTTTAAAAGAATATTCAACAATCATCATTTCGTGAGCCAGTAATTCACCATCCACAGAAACAGTATGTTATTTAACCATTAGATGGAGGTGTGTGAAAGTGTAGCACTAATAATTCTTATAACAAAATCCTATTATATTTAAGATACTGGAGTTGTTAAAAAAAAGTACTAAAAAGAGTTTAGGGGTTTGGAGAAGAAAAATAAAACAAAAGAACACAAGGGAAGTCATTACCTTTAAATCGGGTAACTCTCTTTGATTTGAGCTCAAAGGCTTCCTTGGAAACGATTCTTCCCAAAGTGATGCTTCAATGATGAAAAGAGGGACGTGGAGAGACAAAATGGGCTGGGTTTGGACGATCCAAATGCTTGAGAGGTGTGGGTAAGGTGGTAGAGGTGGGGGCCTTTTATAAGAGGAGGGGAGGGGCACTCTTGGAAAGTTATAAAAGGTTACTTTATTATAAAATGATTTTCGGATTTTCATGGTACCAAAATTATATATTTCGAGGATATGGTGATATGGGTTTGAAATCCACCCATACAATAGGTTTTTTACTTGTGTAGGTATTAGATTTTACATTATCCTATCATTTTATTTAAATCGTTAAATAATGAGGTAATCGCTGCATCATCATGGTGTCATAAATAAGTTAATTTATTTAATGTCTAAAAATTATAAAAAAATATCATGATGTAGTAAATCTTTTTAGATCTCTAATTAATATTTATAGTCAAACATATGACTTGTATAACCCCATTTAAAATTTTTTTTAGTAAATCAACTCATGTTTGTGACATTTTTATTTTAACTTTAAATAAAAAGTTATTTATGTCATTTTCCTACCAAAGTGGCTCCATGGGGTCCCCAAGTTGACCCATGGATTTTCTTGGTCGTCCATGACAGATCAAATGTGGGTAGGACATGTGTCTAGGTCATTTCATATTATTAAAATATTATTTTTACCTTATATTACACTAATTACCTTTAATCGCGATTAATAAAACTTAAAAGTTACTATTCACCAAAAATTATTTTAATCTCATTGAAAAGAATTTTACTTCTTAATGACAACCATGTATGTAGTATTTTTGAAAATAAAATCACAGATGTGGAAAAGATTCATTTAAATGAAAAATTAGTTTCTTTAACTACCACTTAGTGGTTTCACTATTCATCTAAAATTGACGTTTTTCAGAAAAATACCAAAAATTCAACCTAAGCTATATTTGATATTCTGAATTAAAAAATGATGACTATTTTAAAAAAATTCAAAACATATAAGTTGCATTAATTAATTTAATATTTAATTCCCACTGTCAAAACAAATATTGTGTTTTTAAGAAACAATGTATATTAAAAGATTGACACTAGTTTAAGTCCAATTTCAAAGTGAAATTAATTCCAATGACCACTATTGGATTAAATGGTAAAAATATATTTTATTTTCACTTTAAAAACAATTCAAAAGGTAACCTAATCATATAAATAAATTATATTAAAAAGAGGATTTGAATTAAAATACAACATTTTACACTATTCATTAAAAAATGAACTTTATCAGAAAAATACCAAAAATTTACACAAAGTAAATTTCGATATCCCGATTCTAAAGAAGAATTTTATTTTGTCATATATAAAACATAAAATTTTCAAAAAGTGGATTTGAATGTGGTTCTCCATCAAAAGGGGGTTAATCGACCTTTTTAAGAATATAAGAATGGTTACACTTAAAATCGAATTCATTCGCATTTTTAATCCTCTAACATTTATTGTAAAAATTAAAAATATTTGACAAACATATATAATTATTTTGATGTTAGTTCTGTTCATTCCCTCTACTACAACGTCTAGGCGTTAACTACCATTTAAAATAATATTATTTTATTATTAGAGTGCAACGTAAGATTCCCAAGAAACTCGTTGTTGTGTATTGGGTATGCCATCGAGCATAGCGTCCCCTTTGATGTAATATTAATATTTTATTCACAAATATGGATAATTGTGAAAATTTCATATTCATTATTTACCTGGGGTGTTACATCCTTCCCCTCTTTGGAAATTGCATCCTCAAAATTTTAAAATTGGTCTTGGAAACTTCATTGAAAATCCCACATCATAACAAGAGTCAGTAAAACAATCACATTAAAATAAAGAAATAGAAGTACAAAGTTCACCCAAGTTAACCCATAATAGGATTACATGTAGGAAAACGTGAATATGGAGGAAAAAACAAAGGGTCATGTTCTGAGGGGGAGTGATAGTAAACATGCCTAGGAGAAAGTTAACCATTAGAAAATTACAAAGTTGTGATGGGTTAAATGGTATTCGATTCCCCAGTAGGAAAAGTTAACAGACAACATTTTTGTTTTAAGATACTCTTTATTGAGGAATTTATTTTTTAGCTTAACTAAATCATAATGAACCATACTTACTTGTCACGTAGACTTTAAACTTTTACTAGATTCCTTAATCAAACTCATATTTTCTCCAAAAGATGAGTATTTAGGAAGACTTGTTCGCATTAAGAGTACTATAATCAACTTCTTGAGAATCACCTAATCATAAAAGTAGAACTATATATTTCCCATGTCTTTAGACAAAAACAAAAACGAAAATTGTTAGTATGAGATCCGATAATCCACAAAAGTATAATCCTTTATAAAAAGAAAATCTACTCTTAATCTCCAAAATTTGTCCAAAAAAACCCCAAGTTCAACGAAGACCATTCGATAAACAATTATCTATAATATTCTTCAAAGTAAACCAAACTAATATTGAAACCCAAATATTTGAATAATTTAATCACATAGTCTTCCAAGGTACAAATTAACTTTTATCTCCAAATAACATCAGTTGCTCTTAAATTCTCATATTGAAAAGTAATTAACCTAATCACATATCCTCCATGATAGGTTAATAATTTCCATAGATAACCCAAAATAAACTTACTCTTGATTCCTAAAATCATCTAACTAAAATTAATTAGTCAAACCAACTAGGGACTTCACTTAGTCAAGTGGTAGGCGATAAATACCAGTCGCACTTTGGTTGTGGGTTCGATTCCCATAGCTTTGTCCTACAAGACAAGTTGTCACATGGTCTGTGTGTTGTCCTTTTTCCAAAACTATATAATTCTTAAAACATTCCCCATAATAATATAAAATCTTCAAAAAAAATAATCATAACATATTTTAACATCATGTTTATCTCATGCCTTTCATTTTCCATCATATCATAGAGTAACCCATAATTACCTAAAAAGTAAGGATCATATAAACCCTAATGGTTACCTTTATAATTATTACCTGAAGTTCCACATCAATTGGTCATCTCATATATGATGCATTACAAAACATACCAAGGTTCAAGTGGTTTATCATGACTCCTTGATAGTTGGTTTAGAACAACCACGAGTTTCCTCATTGAATCCCCCATTTCATCCAGTCGCTTAATCAGAGAACCACCACAATTTCCTTAAAACCTATTGTCACTAGGGTGCCTGCAAGATCCATCCATTCACTAAAAATAGAAATGTCAGTGTGAGTATATCATCAAAACCATCATGTACTAATGTGGAAGATAAACACTAAGATATACTTACTTCTTCACTTTATCTATAACTAGGACTCTTTCTGAAATCATAACCATTATAGTAATGTCACTTATGCTTAGAGAATACCCTAACCTCTAAAGTTATCTAAACCGGCCTGTGATACCAACTATAAGTCCCCGACCTTCAACCTTACTTAATATTGAATTAAATGAATAATTCACACTGAGTATCTTTTCAGGTTTAGAGTTTTAGATAATTAGATCATAAATCATGAATTACATTCCACATTTAAACAAAGTGGTTACATAAAAGATAGTATTAATTTTTTCCCATCAACGAATTCATATTTAAAATAAAACCTGGATTATTTCTTGACACATCATTGACACTATCATCATATCATGCATCATTACCTTGACCATTGAAAAACATTTCAAAAACATGGGTTGAGCATAAAAAGCTCAGTAAGGGATATAAAAGTACAAAAAGAAAACATTAGTCCATGTATGAAATCATACATTACTCATAAAACATAATAATTTTAACATACCTCATCAACTCATGAATAAATCATAGAAATCATAAGGCATAAAGGTAACTTGAGCCATTCCTAACATTCTTACATAGGGAGTAACTCTCTTTGTTACGTTCGGAATGCCCATCACAATATATTCCCTAAATCTCTTCAGAGAAACCTTAAAGTTTAACTCCTTTGTGTTACCCAATGCATTGGAGAGCTATATCGGGCTCACCCACCCTTAGTTTATCACGGAACAACCCGTCTTCATAACAATTCCCAAGAACAATAACATAATCGTATCACATAAAACATGCATAAAGGAAACATAACATTTCCACATTTCAATCACAAGATATCAATACAACACATTGATATAATAAAAACATTAAGAAAACCATTTTAAATACCAAAATAAAAGAATAGTAAAACATGGTATTTATTTTCCATTAAAAAAGGATATGGCTTGTAGAGGAAGCCGAAACTCATATAATGGTCACGGTGGTGGAGAAGTCGTTGTCGCCGCCTACGTATGACAAATAAAAACATTACCTTTTTTCATTTAGTAAATGCTTCGCATAAAAATAATTCCTTTTGAATAAATATAAAATTAAAAGGGGTTTATACACCGTATAAAAGAATGTTTGGTATAAAACAAAATATGCCTCAATGAAAGGAGATTGAGACAAAGTCCCATACAAAGACGGTATCCTTGGATTAAGGATAAATCAATTACATAATTATGTGTGACAAATGAATAAACCAAATATAAGTTTATATTAAGTGTAAAATAATCATAGGTTATTCACACATATTAATAGAACGACATATTCAAGGAGTGCAATTTTATCCCAAAGAATCAAAATTGGGTTAAGAAGTTCCCTTACAAAAATCCGACTGCCTAACGGTGTCACTTCAAAATGATTTGATGAGAGATAAAAAGGGTATCTCATCACTTGGACATAAAATTTACATCAATAAGGATATACAAGAACATATCCTAAAATAATAATATGTTAATTAAAAGATGCAACAAAATAAGTCTTTTAAAAAGAGGTGGGTGAATGGTTCCCTTACCGACTTGGGTATCTTTCGAAACATACACCCCATGAAATATGGACAATACACCATTGATGTAAATACTCTTAAATTAAATTATATTACACAAAGAGTAGAATAATGGGATTTATATATACCACTCAATGGTAATGGTGGAAAATGTAGCATAAATATCACGGGAATAAAAGTGAGATGAAAAATCCCTTACAAAAACTCGGCAGCCTAACGGCGCCACTTAAAACTTTCAAAAATGGATTGATTAGATCAAATAGGGTCTCTCATAATATTATCATAAAATTTAAATTAATAGGAATAAAATAACATCCCCCAACATAACAAATAGAAGCTTAAAATAAGTGACATAAAGGAGAGTACTTAAAAAGAAATAGAGAGGTTGGATCTCTTATGAAAATTCGGGAGCCTAACGGTGCCACTCAAAATTTCCAAAATTGATTGATGAGATAAAGTAGAATCTCTCATCATATGAACATAAAAATTAGAGTAATTGTAATATAAAAGAACATACCAATCATATGAAAGATTATCTTAACAGGAATGACATAAAAGAGTGTACTTAAAAAGAAAGAGAGGTGTAGGATCCCTTACCTCATGTCCGACATGACTCAATCATTCTTTAATATCCTGAATAAAAAAATTTGGTCAATTTATAATTTCATAAGGACCTCCTTTAAATATTATTATTCAGTTCATATCACATATTTTAATGTTATAATAATTGGTTAATAAAGTGACTTCATATTAGACGTTTTTATCGATGTTCGGTACATGGGTAAAAATTGAACTTGTTAGAAAAGAATTTTCCAAGTAGTTATATGTACATCATATCCAAAATATTATTGATGTTTTGAATATCATATATATCCAGTATATATTCATTTTATACTATTCCATAGCATCTGGAGATAAAAAAATTAAAAGCACCGTTCATGGAGACGGTAGGCCGTACGTACGCATGAACGCTACATTCATTTTTTTCATATTAATGGAATTAAAACAAAATGAGAGATATATATATTATAATTCCAGAATGATATCCATAATTTAGATGTAATATATTACATATATATCCATTATATATATGTAACTATAATAGTACATAACATTTAGAGATAAAAAATGAATTGTACCGTTCATGGAGACGGTAAGCCGTACGTACGCATGAACGCTACATTCATTTCTTTTTTTTTATTAAATGGAATGAAATAATAATGATATAAAGGTATATTATAATTCCAGTAGGATATAATATTTATTACCATTAATTTTATCCTTTATATATCCCACATATGGCTTTAAAGAATCAAATCACTTTGAGGGGGCGGTAGTCCGCACTTCCTAAAATGAAGATATCGCGTTTAACCATAATGGAAACCATAAAGGTATACCGTAAATGAAAAATACAGAATCTTAAGAAAAACATACACATATTATATATCCTATATAAATATAGTGACATCTTAATGGCCACCTTTGAAGGTGTTAAAAGAATATTGAACAATCATCGTTTCGTGAGGCAATAATTCGCCATCCACAGAAACAGTATATTCTTTAACCATTAGATGGTGGTGTGTGAAATTGTATCTCGAATAATTCTAATAAAAACATACAAGTATATGTAAGATACTGTTTTTGTTTCAAAAAATGTAATAAAAAGTGTTTAGGGGTTTGGAGAAGCAAAATAAAACAAAACAACACAAGGGAAGACATTACCTTTAAATCGGGTAACTCTCTTTGATTTGAGCTCAAAGGCTTCTTTGGAAAAGATTATGCCCAAAGTTAGGCTTAAATGATGAAAAGAGGTATGTGGAGAGACAAAATGGGCTGGTTTCGGCTGAGACAAAGGCTTGAGAGGTGTGGGTATGGTGGTAGAGGTGGGGTCCTTTTATAAGAGGAGTGGAGGGGCACTCTTGGAAAGTTATAAACGAATACTTTATTATAAAATTCTTTTTGGATTTTAAAGGTCCCAAAATTATATATTTCGAGGATACAGTTATAAGGGTTCGAAATCCACCCATAACATAGGTTTTGGACATGTGTAGGTCTTATATTTTACATTATCTTTTCATTTTATTTAAATCGTTAAATAATGAGGTAATCGCTGCATCATCATGGTGTCATAAATAAATTAATTTATTTAATGGTTAAAAATTAAAAAAAATATCATGATGTAGGAAATCGTTTTATATTTCTAATGAAAATTTATAGTCAAAAATATGACTTTTATAACCCCATTTAAAATTTTTTTTAGTAAAACAACTCGTGTTTGTGACATTTTTATTTCAACTTTAAATAAAAAGTTATTTATGTCATTTTCCTAACAAAGTGGCTCCATGGGGTCCCCAAGTTGACCCATGGATTTTCTTGGTCTTCCATGACACATAAAATGAGGGTATGACATGTTTCTAGGTCATTTAATATTATTAAAATATTATTTTTACCTTAAATTACACTAATTATCTTTAATCGCGATTAATAATACTTAAAAGTTACTATTCACCAAAAATTATTTTAATCTCAGTGAACCACATTTTACTTCTTAATGAAAACCATGTATGTCTGATTTTTGAAAATAAAATCACAGACGTGGCAAAGTTTCATTTAATCGAAAGATCAGTTTATTTAACTACCACTTAGTTGTTTCACTATTCATCTAAAATTGATGTTTTTCAAAAAAATACCAAAAATTCACACTATGCTTTATTTGATATTCTGAATTCAAAAATGATTTATATTTTACAAAATTAAAAAAATATAAGTTGAATTAATTAATTTAATTATTAATTCCCGCTGTCAAATAAAATAGCGTGTTTCTAAGAAACAATATCTATTAAAAGATTGAAACTAGTTTATGTCTAATTTCAAAGTGAAATTAATTCCAATGACCAATATTGGATTAAAAGGTAAAAATATATTCTAATTTTACTTTAAAAACAATTCAAAAGATAATATAATCATATAAATAAATTAGATTAAAAAGGTGTTTTGAATTAAAATAAAACATTTTTCACTATTCATTAAAAAATGAACTTTATCGGAAAAATACCAAAAATTTACACAAAGTAAATTTTGATGTCCCAATTCTAAAGAAGAATTTTATTTTGTCAAATATAAAACATAAAATTGTGAAAAATTGTATTTAAAAGAGGTTCTCCATCAAAAGGCAATTAATCTACCTTTTAAAGAATATTAAAATGTTTATGCTTAAAATCGAATTCATTCGCATTTTTAATCCTATAAAATTTATTGTAAAAAGTAAAATTATTTGACAAACATATATAATCATTTTTTAGTTAGTTCTGTTCATTCCCACCATTACAACGGCTAGGTGTTAACTACCATTTAAAATAATATTATTTTATTTTTCGAGTACAACGTAGGATTCCCAAGAAACTCGTTGTTGCGTATTGGGTACGCCATCGAGCATAGCGTCACATTTAAAGTAATATTAATATTTTATTTACAAATATGGATAAATGTGAAAATGTCATATTCTTTATTTACCTGGGGTGTTACACCATGTGTCTTCTATCACTAATTGATTGGGTTGAATGCCTATTCTGGATCTATTGAAGTCTTCTGTTACCAGGATATGGTTACGCCTGAGGATTCCCGGTGTTTGGGTAGTGGACAACTAATAGTGTTCCATTTCTCATAGCTAGATTGAGAAGGAAGGTTTGGTTGGATCTTGAATTTTTTTTTGCTTTTTCTTTTGGTAGCATAGTGGAAGTTTGGTTGGACCCTCTTGGATATGTATCAATAACCAAGTGGTAGATGGTCGTGTGGTTGATCATGGATTGAGGAAGATTCCTTAATATTGAAAATGAGTACAGCGGGTTTTATAGTTAGATGTAACTCTCCATTTTGGAGAGAATGGTATTTTTTTAAGCGCACTATCCTAGTTTCATTAGGGATTTACCTTGTAATCATGGGTTCTAGTACTCATTCAGGAATATGTTATCAGGATATCCTTGTGGTGTCGAATGAAACCTAGGTTGATGGATGTTATTATCCTCATTTGAGTAGTTTTTTTGTGGAGGTTCTATATTTTATGTTGGTGTTCATGTGTGAGGTATTTGGCCACATCTATCCATTATATTTGGTTATGGACATCATGTGGCCCATGTGGGTTGTCATTGAAAAGTTGGGTTATGAAAATGATACTCCTATCATGGGGCGCATTAGGTCAATCATGGTTGAACATCTATTATATTTTGAGAGAGTGATGGAAACCATAATATTTGTCACAAGACGGTCATGATAGTGTTTGTTGTGCTAGTGCTTAAAGGAGATCATAGAAACTATTTGTCTACTAAGTCTTGTCACTGGTGAGATTCATGTGTGGTAGAGAGTTTTTATTTACCCACATAATCACATGTTTTTAAAATCTGGTGAAATTTTAACCTTTTTGTAATTGGGTGTGGTCAAAGTAAAAATTGTAATTTCACCAAGGAGATGATCCTGGATAATTTTTCTAACCACTACATTCTTCCAGTAATAGTTTTTTTACCCTAGTACAGTTGTTAAGTGAAAATATGAGCCATTAGAAATTTTATAGATCAGTTAATATCTAGTTAATTGAATCTGAATTTATTCTCTAACGTTCATTCAGTTATTTCATTTGAATAAAGTTATAGATTTATATTCTATCTCCATGGTTTCTTCCATGTTGTGAGAAATTCCCTAGGCATAGAATAACCTTCCATCAAGAATTAATTCTAAGGCTAGGACCTTTTCTTTTCTTTTCATTTTTTTATTTGTCCTTTTCTCATTGTTATTTTTTCTTTTTCTTTTTTGTCCTTCTATAGCTCTAATTATCACCGCACATGTGGGGTTCTCCCATTGAGGTTAATAAGTTTAGATATAGATAGGGAGAGAACATGGTAAGAGGTAGAGGGGGAGCCAATGCCACGGATCTATAGTCATCTCAGATAATCATGTGGTTGGTGCGGATCACGGATAGGACTGAAGCATTGGTGGTTTACACCCAGAGGTAGACTTATTTTCTTGTTAAATCCCTATATTTTATGATTTTTTATTTCTTAAACCCATTTGGTTTATTAAGGACCCCTTACGGACTATCTATGGGTTTTTAGTGAAATAGGTGGTTTGAGGGGAATTTTGGGGCTTTTGGTTGATTCATTTCTGTGTGTACCCATGTACACAGCATGTGGTTCATAGAACATATTTAATGTATTGATACTGTTTAGGTAAGTTGATGTTTTATATAATACACTCTGTGTACTTAGGAGTACATGTCAGTTAGTGGGTTTGGGTGTGTGCCTGAGTACTAGGCCAGAAAACCCATGTGGGGGTACATGCCCATATAGGGCACAAAGCTAATCCCCTTGTGTGGAACATGATATATAGGCATACAATCCCATGCAGTGTATATGTACTGAAATATGGTTAGGGATGTCATCTTGGGCTACACACCCTGAATAAGTGGTACACAATGTGTACTCAAGTGTTTTACATGTCGAGTGGTGCTGATGTATATGGGTTGGAAAACATGTGGGGGTATACACCATGTATCGGGAGGCATATGCTATGTACTTTGAGAAGAAAAAACTTATTAGTCAGATTCCCATAGCTAGGTATGATCTATAGGGTTACACGTTGTGTTCCCCTAAGTACACAATAATTACTTTTCCTAACTTGGTCTATTTTGAATATTTTTCAACCTTGTGTAAGAATCTGACATGTCAATAGTTCATCCTGAGAATTTTTTATAAGGATCACGATGGAGGAATCCTTTCAGTGTTTAGAGGATATTTAGGTGTTTTTTTGGTATGGTAGATCATTTGTAGGAGCATTTCCTTGAGTTATGGTTCCATAATCCCACTTAGTGTTGGGTTGTGAGTTTTGAGGCCCCGGTGAGGGTTTTGAGCTCGATGATCATCCTAGATCAGGGGTTATGTGGCGTTATAAATGAGGTTCTTTTGGATGTATTATAAAATATGGTATTAGCTAATATATCTGAGGAGATTTTGGTTTTCTCATTTGTGACAAGACAAGTTTCTCTATGTTAGAGAAGATGGTGATTAACTTCTATATTTGAGGATATGATTTTTTTGATATTTTATTTTATGTTGGTGGTTCTAGATGGGTGCCACTAAGATATTGAAATGAGTTTGAGGGAATCTTGAGGATTCTATCATGGGTGAGTTAGTATGTATAGATGTAATTCATTCCATGAATTTCATATGAGTTCTTATTTCGTGGTAATTTCCCTAGAGGTTTTGTTCATACCATGGATCCCTTTTGGAGGGTATGTCATTTTGGTTTTTCATGAGGACCATTGTGAATTCCCTTATTGGTTCTCTTGAATATTGGATTCCTCTTTGTGTGGATTTGTTAATGAGGATTAGTTGGAGGCCATTGAATATTATTTGGATTGTTCTTTACTAAGCATATCGTGTTCCATTAATTGTTCCATAGGAACCCTTAATTGGGTTTCCTTATCTAGTTTTGTCCTTTATGACATTTGAAGATGTTTTTTTGGGTATGGACTAAGCGTTTTGGTGTATTAAGGGAGTCTTGTGGTGGGTTTTTCCTTATTTTATGACCCTAGGGACTGTGGGAGCCTCGAATTTTGGTTTCGCCTGAGGAGGGTCGTTGATTGCCTATTGTAGTTGTGTGTTGGGTGTTAGGATATAGGGTTATGAGAGAGGCCTTGTGTTTTCATAGAGTTGGTCAGTGCTTCAAGTTATGATGTCTGGATGTTAGGTTCAAGGTTGCATCATCCCAAATTTGGGGGGTCATTAGTCATGTTCTTTGTGGTGGTCATGATCAATGATTTGGTTGGAAGAGGATACCCTTGGGATATCTTGGACTAGGTGTTGGCCCTGAGTTTTGGTAAATGTATCTCTTCTATTGTATTAAAGTTGTTAAATTGACATAGGGAGATAATGGATAGTATTGGTGAGTGTAAACCCCCATATAGTTTAATTTAAAACACTTTCTAGTGTGGATTTGGGCTCGTGAGGTGTCAAAGAACGCAAAGAGTGGGGTTTGTGTATCACGAATTTAATTCTTATCTCAATTTCCATGGATATCATATACTCTTGGGGTTATTTATGTATCTCTCTTATTTATTTATAAATAATGTCTTTGATTCAATTTTTAGGAACATTAGGAATGAATGGTTCTATTATTATGTTGGCCAAGATGTTCATGTCGCCAATTAAGATCAATCCATTGGAGTCCAAGAGCTCCGTAGATTCCCTTTGTTTTATATAGATATGGTAACACCAACTGGTATGCCATTTATTCCTATTGAATTTATATTTCATGGATCCCATGTCAATATCTAGAGGACGTGTCAGTTATCTTTTTCATGGGTGACCTATTTGTAGTAAATCCTCTGGAGGGTGAGAGTGTGGGGGCAGAATTAACATCATTTGTAGAGATTGAACCTATGGTTTGATATTTTCTTATTTTTATTTTACAACCTTATATTATATCGATTTTTTTATGAAATCTATTATTATTTTGGTTAGGTCGGTATTATCACATGTGAATTCACTTGTTATAACAAAAGATTATATTTTAACCGTTGGGTGGACTATTGAGATTAATTTCTCACTCCCTTTATGTGCTCCTCAATGTGTGTGCTGGAATCATCTTTAAATTTATATTGGGGCGTAGGTATCATGATGTATGGTTCCAAGGCCCATTAGTACTTGTTCCAGCCGACATCCTCATGTGGATTCTTAGGACCGAGCTAGTGTAGCTCAAGCATTGTGGAGACATGGTATGGGTTTTGTAAGGGATTTTCAATGGTCATGTTTACTTTATTTTCATTTTTTATTTATGTGGTCTTCCAAGGGGGTGACTGGGTGTTGTATGTTTTTAATTTTCGATATTAAATTTTATTCTATGATATATTTTAATTTTAATAGAATTGTTTTATAAATTATTTATTATGTATACTCTGATTTTCATCCGTGTGTACGAGTTTGATTATCTTCTAATGCTATTGCACTATTTTTATAGTGTATATTTTCCAAAATGATCCTTATAGACCATCATTGACAGTGGGTAGCATTTTCTATTCTTGGACGTGAACTTGAGCCCTTATGGTGAGCCATATCGAGTTACATGTTAGGTTAACCTATGACATTTTGTTACAAAATGAGATAATAAAATCATTTTTAGAAATCAATGGATCAAAATAGTAGGATTTTAAAAATATTGAACACAATGAATGTAAAAAATAATTTCAATTTAATATATATTTAAAAATAATAAATAAATCATTAAAATCTTAAATTACCTTACCTTTTCCCAAAATTTCATGATTTCTCCTCTAAATTTAAAAAGTAATTAAAAAAATTAATTTCTATTCTAAATTTAAAAGATATTTTAAAAATTAATTAATTCAAATTTTTTATTATAAACATTATATAATCAAGGTTAGAGAAAAAATATATGATACTCATCATCAATGATTCTCTAAGAATGATAAAAAATAAAATATTAAAAAGTAAATAGATTTTTAAAAATGAAAAGATTTTGTTTTTCCATAAAATTATTAAAATATATTCTCAAACTTTCATTAAAATTTAAAAAAATATTTCATATAAACTCAAGATTGAAATAAAATTTTAAATAATTCTTAAAATAATTTCATGATCTAAATAAGTTTTCTCCTATAGAAACATTTAAATATTGACAAGTAAAGATCCCCCTTAATTGATGCATTAAAAATGATCTTTAAATCAATGAATATTTAGAGGTAAAATAAAAACATTAATATCATGAAAACATTTTCAATAAAAAATTATTGTTTGTAAATTTTTTATAATTTATCCAATGAATATTCCCTAGGTGTATCAAACAAGGTGTGAATTGATGGTCCACTTATCATGCTTAGAGATGATATCAGATTAAAAAACCAACCATCCCGTTTCATGGTTATAACATCTATTCCCATCTATTCTAGAACCATATCCAATTGTTTGCATCCAGTCAAAAATATATTTTCATTCAATATTATTCTAACATTAATTTATCAAATGTAATGTTCTAGAATGGCTGAAAATATTGAGATTGTTTAAAATAAATTTTTATGTGATTATAACATTTTAAATAACTCAAACATTAAAATGATAAAGAATTAGTGACATGATTGTACCATACCTAACTCACCCTTAATAAAATAAAAAACACCGTAAACATGGGGCTTTGAAAATACATCATCTAATTGAATATTGATGCTACCGAACTCAAGTAAGATATCACCTTTTTAGAAGTGATCTCTCAAAAAGTGGTATCTATAGTTAATGTATTTAAAGTGATAGTGTTGAATAAAATTTATATAAATACTAATGGAACTATTTTTGTAACAAATAATATGGTACATAATTTCTATTTATCCCATAATCTATGAGTGTGTTGCATCCAAGTAATTTGGTGTTACAAATCCCAGGGGCTATATATTCTACCATGGTCATCATTTGAGACAACAAATTCACATTTTTATAAATGAATTTGATGAGTAATTTTCTATGTATGTGACAAGTCCCACTTTTTCTTTTCCTATCTAGTTAGCATCCTCCAAAATCACTATTAGAGAAACCACAATGTTCACAAGAGGCACCTTTTGGATAAAACCGCACAAATTTTAGAACCATTTAAATAAATAAAAAATCATTTAAATTATTTAAAATGGGACTCTTCATGATTTGATTAAAAATAATTATAATTTAATTCACTAAACATGATTTCTAACAAGGTTTCAATATGTTAAAGATGTCTCCAAAACAATCTTCTATAATGATTTTTGATAACTGGTTCTTTAACTTCATCTAATGTTATCTTATAAAAAATAAATCATAGGTGTCCATATTTCCTTTAACTCATCGAATTAAAATCACAATAAATATTTATTAGTGTATTTCATTTGAAATAGAATTTTTTTTATGTTAATAAATTTGAAAACCAATAGAAACACATGTTCTCAAAAAAAACTAATTTCTAATTATTTTCTTATTAAATATAAATAATAAATAAAAATATGTTCTTTAGGGGATCCAAAAATAACACCATTAACATAAAATTTAAGTATTAATAAATCATTTCAAATATATTTTAAAACCTAAAATGAATCATATATTCCCTTTTTAAAAATATTTTCCCATATAAATTTATTCACTTATTCATACAAATCCCTATGGGGTTATTTTAAACTATAAATACTTTTTGTTAAATTAAAAACAAAATTTGGAAATTTTGAATCATCACACCAGAGTTGTTGTTCAACAAAAAGAAATTTGAAAATAAAACTATTAAAAATAAATTTTAATATACATTTAAAAAATATTGAATTTAAAATTAGAAGTGGGTTCCAATAAGATTACAATGGATTAAATCCTAGTGATGGGTTCAAATGTATCACCATAATCAATTCCTTCTTCTTGGTCTTATCCTTTGGCTAAGAGTCTAATGTTTTTATGAGTGTTAATAACATTCTCATCAAGAAAAATCTATAAAAACCATTTAGTACTAAAAATGGGATAATAATTGAATCCTTAAATGATATTACAATCATTATACCATTGAAATTGGGTTAATTCCTCTTCCACTACCAGAACCCAATTTAAACAATTAATATAACCATCAATATTAAGGGGTTCTATGGGTGAAACAAATTCATGATCTTCAACCTCATTTAAAATTGAAATTTTTGTATGATTATCGACATGAAAGTCATCGATAAAATTATATAGGAGAGGGTATTTAGATTTTACTCAGTCCTTTTGTTAAGGGGTAGATGGTGGTTCTTCCACAACATTAATTTCCTTAAATGTATTTGAATAAGTTAGGATAAAATTACTTAGGTTAACCCTAAATTCATTGACTCGTGGTTCAGGATTAGGAAAATTTTCATCAAATTTATCTATATTGATTCTTCTAAGGTTATGGTCCATTTATTAAATACTTGGTATCCTTTAATTGAGGTAGAGTACCCAGGAAAAATACGTTCATCATATTTTGGGTCAAAATTACTATGTTTTCAATGGGGTATATAATATAACATTTACATCCAAACACTTTATAAAATACAATATTTAGAAATTTTGTTTACCACAGTTAATAGGGTGTATTTTTAAGGAAGGGTCATTGAGAAAAAGCTTCATGGTATCAAAAGTGGTATTAAATTCCAATGCCCAAAAAATAATGATAGTGTATAATTTTTTTGAGAGAGTTTTAGATATTAATTAAAGAGTATGATTACATCTCTCAACGACCCCATTTTTTCATGGACTCCTTGGAGAGAAAATTAATTACAATAAACATGTGATATACCACGTTCACCAAAATATTTCCATACTACGTTTTTTGTATTATTCCGCGCAATATTTTATCATCACTACAGAAAAGAACTCATAACGGTTTCCTTTTATCAGTGATATAAAATGGTTTGACTAATTCACACCTTTATGAATTATTTTTTTCGTGGATAATGGATTCCTATTGTTAGTGAATTTTATAACACTGATGAAGGTCATATTTATTAATGTTATTCAATGAACTGATAAAAATAACATGAAAGTCCCACATTTAACTTGTTGTCGGTCGGCTGCTTGTTTCAATATCATTCCATAGTAACATGAAACCATAATTATATTGCACTGACATGTTCCCACATACCACCTCCACACACACTTAAATGTGCCTCTTTCAACATGAAAGGGCCCATATGGGCTTTAGCCCACTTTCTACTCTCCTCTTTCCACTCTCCATGGGCTCAATTTGGCATTGGCCCACGTTTTTATTTCCATGTTACAATCTAATATGCCTTTTTTAAGGGCTGGTTGAGTTACATAATTATTATATAATTGTATTCTTCTTTTATATATAAAAACATATATTGATCTATAAGAATATATTAAATATTAATAAATATATATAATTTTTTTTGAAAAAAATTATTTGTTTAATATTTTTTAAAATTTATTTATTCTAAATTTATACTTATATTTCTTAATATTTATAATTAAATTATTATTTCGTATATAAAAAATATATATTGACATGTTAAATATGAAAATTTAAAAATATATGTTGATATGTAAAATTTATATTTGTATAAATTAAATAATGATTAATATTAATAGATATTAATATATATTGAAAAATATTCACAATTAGTATATTATTTATTTACATATATTAATATTCCTTAATAAATAGTACCTCAATTGTATATATAATTAAATAGTCAATATACTATATATCATTAATAAAAATGAATAAAAATATTAAAAATATTAAAAATAATAAATTTAATATATATATTAAAAAATATTATATAAATTGTCTAATCATAATATTATGAATTTAATAAATTAATTTGTATTTATTAATTTAAACATTTTATTAATTATTTATGTATATATATATATATAATTAAATTTCACTCATTCTTAGCACGAATTCATTTCATATAATTTAATAAATGATAATTTTAAATGTGTGTTTATTTTTTTATAATTTATAGATTTTAAATATTTATGAATTTAATTTTTATTTATTTATTCATTTTTAGTTTTTTTATTCATTATTATTCACTAATATATTTAATATTTAAAAAAACATCTTCCTTTTTTCATTTTTCAATTTTTCAATTTTTCATCTTTTAATTTTTTTCATTTTTCAATTTTTTTAATTTTATCCATTTTTTAATATTTATTTATACATATTTTGGCATTAACATTTAATGTTTTTAAATGGTATTAATTAATATAATTAATACGTCTTCATTTCCATTTTAACATAAATAAATATTCATTGTTATTTTTTAAAAAAAATATCTATATGATTTATAACAGTTATTTATTTTTATAATTTAGTCATTCATATTATTATTTATTTCATTTATATATGTTACGTATTATATAATTTAATTGGTGAAATTAACATATCTGAAACCTGTATATATATATACATTAATTTCACACACACAAGTATTTACGTAATTAATGGAATCTTTTATTGAAACAAAAACATCAAATATTTATGTAATTTATAAAAATATTAATAATCATTTGATATGTTCATGTAGTAACATAATATATTTAATATTTTATGTTTTTAATTATTACATTTTACTTATTTAATTTTAATATTATTTCAGATAGTATTATTTATTCATTTGTAATATATTTTTTAAATTTAATCATTTTATAATATTTATTAGTACATATTTATTAACTATTATTTAATATTTTCAATATATATCCATTTTTTATTTTTTAATTATTTTGTACAATTATTAAATCTTATAAATTTTTTAAATATTTTTAATGTAAAAAAATCATAGTTGTTAAATTTCCCTTATTTTTAATATTCATGCATTGAAGATTATATATTCATTAATAATGTTAAAAATATATTTGTAAATAGATATTTATGGTGACTCATGATTTGTAGCTTTTCACATTTGATGAGGGTTTGTCTCTTTGTTTGACTTCCTCTATCTTTTCTTGTTCATTCATTCTTTTTCTTAAAATTTTAATAAATGGTCATGAGTTTCAGCATCTTCCTAAACCTTTTTCACATTTATATAATTATAAACAAAAAATTATATATTTAAATAATTATAAAATTATAATAAATCTACTTAAAAATTGAATATATCATCTATATATATATTAAATATATTTATAATTATATAGATATATATAATTACATAAATATAAATGATTTTATAAAAATATATAAGTATATAAATATATTTATAATTATATATATATATATATATATTTATTTATAATTATTATTAAAAATATATAGAATAATTATATTTATAAATACACAATTATAATTATTTTAAAAAATATATAATTTTAAAATTTTAAAATTTTGTATTTATTTATTATTATATAAACATATATTCTTAAATTATATTTATTATATTTATTACATTATTAAAATTAATTATATACATATTTATGAGTGATAAAAAGAGATCATAAAGTCATAATTTGTCAGCCCTTTTTATTTTAGCATTGATAAACCCTCTCTTTATCATCGCTTTTTAGAAAGTGCTAATATAATTGTTCTTCATTTTTTTAATAGAACCCCAAGTGAATCAATTTCCTTCACATCATTGAAGCTCGCACAAAATTGCATTTCTACCACTGCTCCCCCATCAGCTTTCCTCATAAGAATCAACTCTCTCAAATCTAAGGTATGTCATTATTTTCCATCCTCTCTCATTTATCAGTGTCATCTATAACCTATATCGCACAAACCTGGTCGAAACAACTCTATATTTTTATGTGATATATTTCTTTCTTTCTACCTCATCACCTCCATATCATTAGACTAGGTCAACCAACCACTGTCAGGAAGATGACCTTCGGCAACCACCCTTTCCCCGTCTTCTATTATCAGTTGGTTTATACAGTAAACAATCCCATTCAACTTTTTCCTATTTTTAGGGATTATGCACATAATATTTTTCTAGAATCAAACTGGCCACTCCCCCAAAACAATTATCTATTTTTCTCCTATTCAAATTTAATCCATGGTTATGGAATTAAGTCTGTAAAAAATTTAATCATTAAAGTGGAATGTGAAATAGTTATATATGACCTCAATTTTGTTATTTCACTGAACAAATTAAAAGGAGTTATATTCTATAGGGATCGTATATAAAAAAGAATAAAAAATAAAAATGTGGGAAAATTAGATTCTCTTGAAAAAAAATTGTTTTTGTTTTCTTTTTTTTATAATTTTTTATTTTATCAATTATTTTCTCTTTCAAAAAAAATGTAACTTAAATCCTATCCACAAAAAATGTTCAAAAAAGTTATTGATGATTTTCTTTTTAGGATGAAATGGATCATTATATCATTTTAAAAGTTGAAAATCATTCCATTTCTCTACTGGGAAATATTTTCATGACAAAAGTCTTTGGGGGAGAATTTATCTAAAAGTAATAAATAAATAATTTGAAATTAGTATATAGTGAAGTAATTGGGGGGTTCCTAGCCTATTTCGACACAATATGATCAACTATTCTATAGTGGTTTTATTATATTTGGTAAATGAGCCTATTTTACTGAACATAAAATCACAAACTTTTTATGCTAGTGTAGTTAGAAACCACTTCTACATTCCATATATTTCCCTCTCACGATAACCCATGTGCAACCTAATTTTTCCACAACTGCCCCGGACATTTTCTATCATTCCTTACATAGAATCATGATGTTATCTTTTATAAGTGTTGCATGATCCAAATTTATTTAAATATTGATCATGTTTTTTTAGTTTTCCAATCCACATAGGTGTGGGGGTCACTATTCTACAACAATCTATATAAATTTTATATAACTAGTTATTTCTGATTAGGGTGAGCCTCTACCATCACTCTATCAGTGCGTCCTTTATGATCATCTTACCTCAAGCCGGATGGAAGAAATATTTAGTGAAAATTAAATAATCATAGTCAACCGTACTCATATTATGTGAAATGGGTGAAAATTAATTAATCCATACATTATAACACTAATAATGTAATGATTCTAGAGAGGCTCTGGTAATGAAATATTAAAGTAAGGAAATACAAAAGAAGGAATATTAATCTTTGTAAAGGTAATTGAATGGATTAATAGTATATAATTATATATCATATATCTTAGATTCATTCTTTATTTTATCCACATTAGTTCAACATTGTTCAACACTCTTTGATATAACATTTCATCTTTTAGAATACCATAGGGGTCATATTATCCAATTCCTTCATCATAATCATCGTTAAATAAATGCCATTAAATCCCAAGATAACTTCACATGGTATATATTGTTCTGTTGACCATCCAAAAAGGATGAGGCTCTTATAAGATTATTTTATTCACCATTCATCCTCTATTAGCATATATATAAATTTCTTTCAAATGATCTCCACTCTCCCAAAACAATCCATATAAGTTCAACCTATTATCACATTACCTAATATTGTTAGATAGGTACAAATGATGATTCTTTAATCTCCATAATATTATAGGTGTTTCCCACAAGGATTCACTTTCATAAGTGGCCAGGATGTGTCATTTTTCATTCATTAATGCATGATATACTTTTTTTTCTAATTTTTTTTAATCACTGATGGTTTTTATATGTACTGTTTGATGTTGGATTTATATTTTTATATAATTAAGGATTTTATTTTTCCATATTAAAAAATAAATAAAGTTTCTTACAATTTATTTCGAAAATATTTTAAAAGGAATAATGTTTTTTGGGGTTTCAAAATTCAAAAATATGTTTGTAATTAAATTTTAGGGTTTTACAGTGCATTATATGAATTTTTTTATATTTTAATTTTTTATTTGGTTTTGAAAATTAATATAAATATCTATAGATTTTTTAAAATTTATTTCTAAAGGTATTTCTTTATTAAATAGAAAAATAGTCATTTTTCTGAAAATAAACATTGATTTAATTTTTTTGGATTTAAAAATATGAATATTTTGATTTAAATATAAAAAATGGTTTGTATTATGGTTATATATGATTTTAGAGACCTATTAAATTGGTTTCATATAGGGATTTAGTGTCTATTATGTTATAGGTATTTTAGAAATGATCATATTTATATATATAGGATTTTAGGTATAGAATTTATGATATTATACTATATGGTTTGTATCATGATTAGATAGAGTTGAAAGGGCTTTCAATTTTTCCATTATGTGGGGAAACAAAATAATTTTTTAATTCAACATGTGTTAACCATATATTATTTATAATAATCATATAATGACCTATGAAATCCTTAAAAGGATTTATGTTTTTTTGGAGTGTTGTATTTATTTTTATATTAGAATATGACTCTCGGAATTAATTGTTTGTTGATTTTTCCATAGATAAAATATATGTAGATAACATGATTTCATCAAATTGTTTTTCTTATCTAGTTACATGAAATATGAGGGGTAGATAAGGAAACAAATTCATGGTTTGAGAAGTTTGGTTATATATAAGTTTTATCTTCTTATTAATAAATTAATTTATTTTAATTAATCCATATATATAATATTATTATTATTTATACCTACTATGTATCATTAGTAATGGTTTGAGTGTCACCCATAAAAAGCTATAATTTAAATCACATTTATCTGTGACACATATAGGATAATAATATATTTGATGAATTTTATATTGTTTATTTTAATCTCCCGTAGCCATAAAGGTGGTATGAATTTTATTAATAATGATTATACTCTTTTTGACATTCCTATGACGATATTTACTACCATATGTGGGATATAGTATATACTAATCTATGTCATTGATAGAGGAGGAATCAAGTTGTTCTGGATATCAATTATGTAAAATATATACTACTTGGTTTTTTGTAATTTTTAGAAATACAATGTATTTGTAGTGTTTTTATGCAAATTAATATTGTAGGATATGTGAAATATACCTAAGACTGATAACTCAAATATTTTTGAAACAATAGATCATCAGTGGGTTATTGTAAAAATATATTTCTTGTTATTCATGTAGTACATAATCAATAATAATCTACAGAAAAAGATAGTTACAGGGAATCCAACTTTACATCTATCTTCAAATACATTTTCAACCCTTCTTTTAATTAAATTCCAAGATCATTTACCTTGTTTTAAAACATGGTGATTATAATACCTTTTATGTTCCAAGGGTATATATTTTCTACAATGTTTGAAATGTAGGTCACAAAAAAATTTCAAGAAAGAAAAAAATAATTTCCAAGGGAATTCATCCATATAACAATAAATTAACTTTGTTTTCCAATATATTTATTACCAAATTTTTGAAAAACAAAATATCATATCGTGAACCAAGAGAAAAATCTACATATTTACCATATGTTTTCTCTTTTCATGTCACACTATTGTAAAATGATAAATTCTCTTGAATCATAACCTATAACATTACACTTTTTAGTTCCCATTATTATAATTATCTATAAATTTCTCCTTTGATTATGAATATCTTAAGTGTATTGTTTTTATAAAAATGAATATTTTATGAACTTAATAAAAAGGATATGAATCAAAAAAGGGTGCATGCTACTTTTATGAAAAAATAATATGAATTTGGATTTAAAGAGTTCGTCATGGTTTTAATAGATTATTAATATGACCATTCTAAATTCCATTTTCAATGCTTATATTATTTTTATTCCTAAAAAATTATTTCCAATGATTTGGAAGAAATTCTATTTGTCATGGAATAGAGCTAGGAAATAAATTACCCACTATAAATATGGAAAAACTAATCATGAACCCAAATATGGATGAAGCTACAGTTTATGGATCATATAATATGAATAATAGTGTAAATGATGGTGGAAATTTTATAGAATAAATGGAAATGTAAATTAAATATGACTTTCATGATTCTCCAAATTTTTAAAGAATTTAAATTGTTTTTATAAGAGACAAATTTCTACCAATTGTACTAAATACATGAATTTTCTAGCTGTATTGAAGTTATATAATTTGAATGTTTACCGAATATGGGGAGAAAATATCTTTATAGAACTAAATGGTATCCTCAATGGTATGATACATGAAGAAAATTAACATCTTTGTCGAACATATGATGCAATGAAACTATGTTTAATGGGAAGGATATCTAAAAAACACTTTCTTTTATAAATGATTTTATATTTTTATCAAGGACCCTAAATCACACATAAAATTACCTAAATTTGACGTGAATCAATACAATCAAGATGAATCATGTCTCAATAATGATTAATGGTATTTTACAATAATTCAATGGTTTAATATATTATAAGGATTTCATGAAACCATAAGACAAAAGACATCTAACACTAATACAATAATTATATAAGGGATACTACATCATTTGGAAGACTCCCCTTAGTGGAAGAAAATTGATTATGATTATCCAGAATATGGAAATGGGCCATGAAACTTCTATTGTGAATAACATATATATGGAATAAATCATTTTTTTGGAATGAGTAGTACTCATAGTACATGGCCTATTATTTTAGTAAATTATAATTGTCATCCATGGTTTTCCATGAAGTGAAAATCCATTATTTTGTCTCTGGTTATATATAGACCAAAAATACCCTATAATGATTTTGATGTCTATTTTTCTATATTGATTAATGATTTTAAATTTATGTGAGATAAAATTGTTACAATGTATGATGCTCATAGATGTAATTATTTCACATTGAGGTTCATGTTTTATGGGATGATAGATGACTCTCCAACTAATATAAATTTTATAGGATAATGCGTTAATGAAAAGCTGGAGTGTCACATTTTTTATGAGTGAATACACTCAGCTCTGTTGAAACATACCTTGAAAACTATGTTTTTAAGACATCAAAAATTTTAACCTCAATGACATAAATACTAATCCTTCATAAAAACATTCTATGGAAATATCAAACATTGTACAACACCATCTCCACTAATGGGTGATCCCATGTTCAATAAATTAAAAGATAATGACACATTGTTTTGTAAACCATTATCAAAAAACCATATGATGTCATGTTAGAAAATGAGATTACTTTTCATTGAATTATCATAATGGATTTTATTGATGTAATACATTTCGTTGATGTAATTCATGTAGAAAAAATATATTTTATAGTGTTATTAGTTGTAAACTAAAAGTTCTTGTAGAAACAAAAGATGTAATCAAGGCTTGGATGGATATGAATGATAATGTGGTAAAGGAAGAGTAGGAACTAAATGAGGGTAAATGTATTAATTTGAATCCTCTAATAATGTACACTATATCCAGATAAGTAAAATTATAATTTTTTTTCCTTAAAAATATAAAACTTCTAGAGGTATATTCATCAAATATCAAGAATGTCTCTATAATGACTAATTTGAAGATATATGGACTAAAATCACGCAACTATAATTTTTTATGTAAGATCACATGAATGTATCTTTATGTTGAATTATGCATAAGAATTTAGAAAATACAATAACCAAAATTTACTTATTTTTCAAATCCATATGGAGTAATGTTATAGACCCATGGATGTTTTCATCCATAAAAAATAAGGTTTTATTGATATTATTTGAATTAGAAATGTTATTTTTACCTCCATTATTTGAAATAATGGTCTACCTGATGGTTCAAATGGTTATAGAGGTTCAACAATGTGTTCATGTCCATTACAGATGGATTTTTCCCATTAAAGATTATATAATTTTATTGAAAGCATAAAACGTCAATCAAAGTCAACCAAATTCTTTCATTGAATAAATTTATATTGCTAATTATTCTGTTAAATTATATACCGATTACATATCAACTGTTGATAGAATTGGTCTCCCAGCATATCTTAATAGCAAATACCTTTTGGATAAATGGATTTCCAGAAGATGTTTTGTTACAATTACCATCATAGATCGGTAAAAATATCACCTTTAAATTTTATATAATAGCGAACATGTTAGTCTATATGTTGAATCCCACAAATAAATTCTTTGATAATTGAATATATCAAGTCCTAAATGAAATATATCAAATAAAAAAAGTTATTAGATTATAGGATGCATCTTATATCATATTTTTATGGATTTATCTCAAAATCCAAATTCGGTTTTTTAACGAATTCGATGGATATCTATAGGCCAAATGTAAATTTTATATCATTTGCCATTATTTTAATTTTTTGTTATATATTATATATAAAATAACATTATAACTATAGTACTATTAAATATAGTGGAGTTACACTTGTGGTGGAAGTTATACAAATATCTGGTTATGAAGATAGAAATTGAATTATGAGTATATGTCAAATTTCTACATCATATAACAAATATATGGGTTGTATTATACAAACTATTATCTGAATGTTTTATTTTAGATATGGTTTGACAACAGGATTGGAGTTAATGTCGATCAAATGGGCTTCATGAGGTGAATTCTCATGTGGTAAGAGAAAAGGATGATCTGTTTATATGTGTGTCATAAGTAGTGAATAAATTTTATATATCAGTTTAACAAAACAAAAATTGTTCAATTGTCCTTCAAGTGACTAAAAACACTAGGTTATGTTAAAATTTAAATCTAGGAATACCCTTTCATTGGGAGATCATAATTATTTCATAGAAGTCCAAATGTTGAAAATATATTTTATGCTAGTGGGGACCATAAATGGGGGGGTGGATTCTTGATAGGGAATCCAAATCCCTTCAACCATTAATGAAAAGAAACAGAGTTAAATTAATAGGGTAAAGTGTATCTTAATATACTAAAATTTTCAACACAATATTATGAATTTTATATTATATTAAAATAATATAAATTAAATATTTTAAAACTCAGTTGGACACTGAAATTCTGTATATGGTGATGTTATCAGTCTCCGAGAATAATATGTGGTTGATTCCAAAATTATAGAATTATTACGGAATAAATAAAATATTGATGAAAATAAAAAATGATGTAGAATCACAATGTCCACTAAAATTATCAATAAAATATGAAATGGTATAAAATTTGAGGCTGGACAAAATCAACATCTCCCAACAAATTTTACCCAACAAGTCAATGTTCATTATCTATGTTTGGGTCACGATAAGAATGAATGTTCTAATTAATATATATTTTTGGATATCTATCCCACATATGACTAAGTAAACCTTTTGGGAATATATTAAGTTAATTTTAAAATATAATTTCAATATTTTTCACAAAAAATATAATGAAACATTTATTTAATTTTCATTATCAATTTTAGAGATCATTTCTTTTAGATGATTTTCATAAGAAATATTTCTTAATGGATAGTTTAGAATCCAATAGAGTCTTTCATTCACTTCTTACCATGTTTCATATTGGGGATGCTAAGGGAAACGTAAAACCACACTGACCAATTACTTATGAACACATTATAAATAGGAAACATGTAATACATCAGCATTCATCACAATGAGAAATCATTTTTGATGCATTGTAGTCGATAATATTTTCTTTTAAATTATATATTTTATCCCATATTATTTATAAAAAAATTTGAAATAGTTTAGGAGTTTTGAAAATAAAAAATATGTATCAAAATTAATGTACCCATATTTAAAAGAAAGGATGAGGTACACTTTATGAAAGAAGAAAATTGTATTTAATTTAAATCTATAATAAATGTTTTATGGGATTTGGAACATCATATGAATATTTTTTTATGTATATTGATGAATCAAAATAACAAGCCACTTCGATTCCATTTTATGTGCTATAGAAGGAGGCTCTGAATAATAATGGGGTAAAATATTTGATGAAAAAAATCATTATGGGAAGCATGTGTAAGTATGATATACTATAATTTCATTATGATTTATAATAGTATTACATAAAAATAAATTTTTATGATCATATGTTTTTTATATTTTTTAGACACAAGAATTGGAAATAATCGTACCTAAACAAAAACACCTTTTTTTGGATTTGATGTGGCAAGAAAAATATGGTCTCATTAGTGGTATTAGTTTTGGAGTGTCACCTCAAACATATTTTTAGAAGATAAAATAAAAAAATATTCAAATAAGATGATGAACGGATTATTGGAGAAATAAATTTCCTATAATATATTATTTTTTTATCAAGTTTTGCAGACTAATATATGAAAAAGATCAATTGAACAAATACTAGAAACAATATTATCACATGAACAACTAAATGACTACAATAATATTTGGGATATTCCTTACCCACAACTGCATACCTTACCCGAGGTAATCATATTTTTCATTACTCTTTCTAAATGTGAATCAAAAAACTTATAATAAAATTATATTATTGAAAGTATACAAGGTAAATTTTTATTTTATTTATATCTATCAAGACCCATACACTACATTTTTGTGAGGTGTATAGTCCTGGGAGATATGTTATTCAATAATGAACACCAAAAAATCACATGATTGGGGGGATTTAAGTATCTAAAGAGTCAATAACTGGGTTTATTATTCAACTTGAAGATCTAGATATTGGAATTTTTAATAATTGTAGAGACCCATTTTTTCCTTATAGTAATTTTAAATATTTTTATATACACTTATAAAGATATAAATTTGGATGGTGTGAGATTGTGAGGCCTGATGTGCCCAGAACTAATTTTATAAATATAATAAATATATTTTATATTGAATGCATGATGTTTCTTAAATAAAGATGGAAAACTCCTAAATAAAATATTAGATCAAAAATTAGAGACCACAGTTGAGTATAGACTGTGACGTTTACCCTTGTCATGACATAAAATGAGTCATCTCGGGGTGTTTGGATCCCTCGCTCATTGGAAATACGTTAACTGGTTTAATTAATTATTAATCTAATTAATTAATTTCTTTTTACCAAAATGATATATTATAAATTTATCATTATGTAATAATGTATATGTTTAGCCTCATAATTTTAAAATTGTCAGTGAAGCTCTCCTTCCTCATTCCTCTGGGAGATCATATCAGATGACAAGGGAACGCATGATCGGATCAGATAAAGACCCAATGAAGCCAGCACCAACTCTTTGATTTTTGGCAGTCACTTTCTAAATCAACAATAGAACATTAAATGAGTGAGTACTTGTCAATTAGTTTTTTTACTCCCTTGATTAAATATATTGAGTAGATTGATTTTTGTTCTTCGATATACGCCCCTTTTCATCCACTGCATGTTTCTATGAACAAAAATCTAGTTATTTTCAGTTTTTTTCTAATTTTGAATCCCCGTTCTTGATTTATTGGAATATATTTCTTATAATCAATAAATATAACTTTTATCATTGTGTTTTCCACTTTTTTCATCTCATTCTTCACTATTTGGATCCCGGCTGTCCCGGTTCGACCGTTCTGAGAGGTACAAAGATTGATTGGACACCCTAATTCGTGGTGGATTAGTGAAATAATAATGTATTGATGAAAAAAACACATATTTTAAATATTTGAGGTTCAATGATGAATAATTTGATGTATTATGGCTAGATTTTCAATGTTGGAGAGCTTGGGTGTTTTTAGAACAAATGAAGAGTCCACCAATGAACCAAATATAGTAATGTTTTGGTGAGTAGTAGCCTAGAACCATGATTTCCTAGTAGATACTTCATTTTTTTCCAGATATGGGGCCAAAATAGATGCCAATACAACATATATAGGTGTATATATATGATCTAAAAAATCTTTCGAAATCCTGAATACACACCATTTTCCATGATAAACACACAACATGTAAGATTTTAGTAGTTGTGGACAAGGTTTTTGAAACTTATAAGAATAGAATTTCATATACATATCCAACATGAAATGTACCACCTTCATATGTAAATAATCTATGTGATGAATCACACATCCGTGAACATGTTATGTTCCATGTACACAGTCATGGTTAGAACACTTGGGGAGTACCCCATGCGGATCGGAATGTCTGGTGCTTTGATACCCGGACAGGGACTACGAGACACGACCTAGCCAATGATAGCTAAGACATGACATGTATTCCACCTACATGGTATGGATGGCTAAATGGGATGGAGGTGTTTTCAAGTTAGAAACACGACCATGTAGTAGAGAGAGATTGCACGCCATGTGTGTCCTCTCACATTCCATGTACCCCTTGACCGCTTTTGAGAAAACACTTATCACCTATATCTCCTTCATTTGAACTAGGATTTTGGCCCATGAGTCGTCTATCCTATTTTTCTAGAATATAATTTAACCATGATCTTGGATGTTTTTTTAGATATGATGTGGAATTTTCAAAGAATTTATCATTTTGAGGTGATGCATGATGGAGGTTGTAATTAGGTAAGATCACCAGAGGTTTCTTTCTAAGAGGAACCCACCTACGGGGTCGGGCATGGGTCCTCTATGACCTAGATTGGAACCCTACAAACAGGTTGGGCAAGGGTTCTCAAAATTATGAGTGGAACCCTTTTACAAGGTAGGTCATGGGACCCCAATGACATATTGTGGAACCCTATAGTAGGGATGGGAATGGATCCTCGAATTTTCATGTGGAACCCTTCTAAAGGGAAGGGAATGTGTGTTTGATGAATAGAGTATAACCATCTAGTTAGGTTAGGAATTGGTCCTTGAACCTCTGACTATAACCCTCTTATCATAGCAATTCATGGGTCCTCAACATAATAAATTTAGACCCCTCGACTATGTAGCATAGTAATGAGGTGTGGCTTGAAGTACCTTTGGATTCATATGGAGAAGGGAAACTTTCCCTACTATGATGAATTTTTGAGACACAACCAAAACAATATATGTGATTCAGGTTTTCCTAAATTTGATAGTGATGAGGTTTTTTAAACGATTTCCATATACTTCTGTTTTCAGGGAAGACACATGAGATCTTTAGAATCCTTTTTTGGACATTTTGAACCATTGGATACTCTTTTTCTTAGGGTGAGATATGAGATGGAGATCCCCTTACACTCTCATTTAGGATTATTTTTTCTGATTATATATATATATTCCTTATATATCCACACCTTTGATTTGGATTCTCTCCTTCCAGGAGAGTTGAGGACACGTGGGATATTCCATGTGATTTCCATGTTTAGCTTCATGTGGTTGGATTATTCTTCTAGTTTAATATATTTGGAAAAGGATTAATGATTAGATCATCAACCAACCATGTTTAGGCCCTTGTGTTTGGGAAATAATACATTCACTCTTGGTTTGGGTTGAGTTCTACCCTTTTATGTACCCTGTTATATCTAAAACTTTCCTCTTCTATTGTATATCTTACTTCTCCCGCTTAATTGTTTGGTTGTTCTATGGGGTATGTATATACTCACACCTTTATGGTATTTTCCCACTTGTGTCATCTATTATATAAATTATGGACTTGTTAATTTTCACTATAGAGGAGCTTAGGAATAATTTGTTCTTGGGCCATGTATGATGGTCATAGAATGGGATTCAGGAGCTGGGCTTTCTCAGCTGATTACTTTTCATGTTTTTTGTCCTTTTGGGTCATATTTATGGTTTGTCAATATACTTTTCCCCTTTACATTTCATTTTACACTATCATAATTTCTTACTACATATAGGTTCATGAATTATTGGTTTACATTATAGTACTGTTTCATCTTAACTTCTTTACCTATTCACTTTTTCATTGACTTGTTATGTGTGTGTGTGTGCTTATAGGGTTTAATGAAAAGGCCTCTTCATGTTTGTTATGCCTGAGATCCATGTCTCCAACCCCTATCCAACAGAGGAAGGATTGGGGTAATTTTTTATATATCCCTATCATGGGTCGGGTTGTGAAATATTAGTGTCAGATAAAGTACATTACTTGGGAAATTTTTCAAATATATCCCCTTAAGAGGATATGGTTGTGTTTATGGAAACATTTTCAATGTGCCTTTGGTGTGGCTCTTAGGATTGGTAATCTAGTGATAGTACTTAGACTGACATATCCATTGATAAGGACCATGACTTACTACATGTTGACTCAGCATGCCAAGTCTATTTTTTAATGAATAATGGTATTTGAATCATATATAATTGGGTAATTTATAGTTCTTTTTAAGTGGTATCCCCATTTTTGTTGATATATATATACATTCCCATCTTATTTTCATACTCATTAAAAACATTTAGGATTCCTTTGTGATGACAGCCATCCATGATAGAAGCTATGGTTTATGATAACAATCCGGTCAGAGATGTAGCCTTAGATTAGGTTACATCTCAAGAACCCTTTCCACTTGGAGGGAAGGTAGAATAACCTCTTACTAATGAGAAGATGATCATCCCAATAGAGTAGGATGAGGACCCTTGTAGTATTATAATTCTCCGTGAGTTCCAAAATCAATGACTGCTAAATTTCATCGATGATCCATATCCTCATCCATTAGAGGATTAGATAGAGTTTGTGGTTTGTATCTTCATGATTGTTCAAACCCTGATAGATCAAGTGGTTTCACTAGAACCTAGCATGTTCCACAGAGCATGTAGGTGCTGGTGAACCCTTGTTACGTAGATGGAGGATGGGTCGACACTCTCATAGACTGAATTTCAGTAGTTGTTTCGTGAGGCCTGATACGCATCCTACATTTGATCAGTCTAGATCCAAGAGTAGTAAGAGTGGAATATGGGGTTCAATTATATGATATCCTTTTACCAACACCACTAGGTGGCCCAATTCAGGTTCAGGGAGATGGAATCCAGGGTCACAAAAAGATTTATGCATTGAATCCATACAATCCGATAGTGCACGAGATGATAATAGGTAATATCAATGATTATTGAACTTTATATTCAATACTAGTATACACAGGTTGAATTTATTTATTTATCTCTATACTCCTTTTGTGATAGATACAAACCACATTTGAGATTCTAGCATAATATGTTTATCGTTAGGATCCTACGGGGAATACTTTTTCTATATCATTCATCTGGAGACAATATGAGCTATCACTTGGTGGGGAGAGATTCACGTGGGACATTTTATTCATCACGATGGAACCCAATGATGTCATATTGTACATGGATTTTCATTTCATAGTATAATCCAAAATTGACTACCATTGTAGAAAATTTTGATGCTTACGTGCTGATGGGATGAGATTCTTCTTTTCTAGTGAGGGATATCTCATGGTGAGTAAGGTGGGGTCTTTGTGTAGGAGGGAAAAACCCATCAACAATTAGGTAGAATGTGTATACCTTTGTGAAATAGGCTCTTCAACCATCTGGATTACATCAGTTAGGTATTATTTAATTATTTTGTTTTTTGAGGATGTTTTGGGACTTCCTCTAGGACAGGATATATATTATTTTTCATCAATATGCATCCATAGATTGTTATCTTATCTTATAACTCATATTTGATAGAACCTTAAAATACATTGGTTATACAATTATAGTTGTAATACCTTTAAGGGAAAGGTTTCATAATACCCAATGTATCCCCTGGGTACCTCATGATTGGTTTGTGAAAAATCTGGATCGGTGACTCCAACATTACATGGATTATGGTCTCCTATGCCATGACATGATATTGAAAAAGTGCCTATTGTCAAGGAGTAATGACCTCTTAAACCATTTTCAAGGAACAAGATGGTTTATGAATAGTGATCATAGGTTTGTATTCCACCAATTGTGAATTTATGAGTCTCATATTCGAAAGTTGGATTTCCAATATTACTACAGGCACTATTTTTTCCTAGTGATGCCCTTTGGTGTGACAAGTTTCCCCACCATGTTTATGGATTTGATGATACTTGTCTTTAAAATGTACATGGACCGGTATATTTTTGTATTCATCAATCAAAAACTGATCTACTCTACAACATAATTGCAGCATGTAGAGAACATATCGAAGGTCCTAGACTTTCTTAGAGATTACTAGCCTTATGGAATGATCTCACAGTGATAGTTTTGGATTCCTGAGGATCACTTTTTGGGGAATGTCATTTATAATAAAGGTTTATACCTGAATATAGATAATATCTATGAAGTTCTTATTTGGGATCCACCTTAGAACATGTTAGTGGTGCGGAGCTTTCTTAGTATGGTGGGGTGCTATAGGGGGTTTCCGGTAGACTTCACTAGAATCATAACCCCTTTGACCACACTAATGCATGGAGGGTATTTGTTTTCCTAGTATGAGAAATTATTTAGGTACTTTGAGGAGTTTAGGATGTGGCTAAAATTTTCTCTAATGTTGAAACTACCGGAGGGGGAGGTGGATTTCTTAGTGTATTGTGATGCCTTAGGGGAATGGCTTTGTGTAACGCCCCGACCCCAGCTACCCAGAGTCGGTGCATTACTTCGTAACATTGGCATGATCACAAGAAAGATAAAATCTCGAAAGACCGATTTGTTTAGTAGCCTTGGAAACACTAGATATATTCATAGGTTTTACATTACATCATAAAATGAAAAACTACTACAACAACATAAAGTCTCCATAATCCACACTCATATCCCCACATAATATCCCTGCAGGTCATTCATAATTTACTTCTTCACTTCCTGGGAAAAATAAAACATATAAAAGGGGTGAGCTCAAATGCCCAGTAAGGATAACAAAATAGCGGAAACTTTCATAAATAAGAATAAACTTTTAAGGCAATGTATAACTAAAACAAAAGCCTTTCAAACATGAACTTTCAACATGGTATGGCATAAATAAAATGAAATAATTCCATTTACTTATTCACATGGATATTCTACTAATCGAATAATCACATGCAAAAATCAATAACCACTTTCATAATGTTGGAATGTATAATGCCAGACTATCATAACCACATAGCCAAGGCCTCGTGCCAAGACTACAAATAATATTTTGTCAAGGCCTTGTGCCAAGACACTAGTTTGTCTCATGAGACCTACCGATGCATCGAGGAGCTATAGCGGGCTCCACCCGTCACTTATTAAGTCCAATGCATTCCCATATGAAAAGGTTTAAACATAACATAAACATTCGTATTAAAACTAGCATAAGAAATGTCAATAATTTCACCATAAACTATGAATAGTATAAAAATAGCACATCCATAGTCAAACATATCACAAAACCTTCAATACAATATAGAAGTTTTGTATCATAATAAATCAACTTCAAATAATCTTAAAATCCATCAAAGGATGTTGACATAGATGAAATCAAATTTTTTTTTAAAGAAATATCTCCTTTTATTTTGAAATCATTTAAGATCCATATAAAATAAAACATTTTCTTTGAAAATATTCTTATAAGCTTGTAAGGAAAGCTTTGAAGATTTTATAACGGCGTAAAATAACCGCACCCGTCGTATAAGTTAAAAAAAACATTCTTACCTCAATTCTGTCGAAAAGGTTAAAAAGGACCTTGTTTTGAAAACGACGGAAAGATTCCTTTATAAACCTCTTATAAAAAGTCAATCAAGGGTATAAATGACTTTAACCCATATTCTTGTAAATAGTAAAAATGTTTTGAAATACATTTTTAAGAAACATGGATGTGGATGATAAAGATATCCCAGTAGATTATTACGTATAAACAACCTCGGATAATGAAGAGATTGTGAAATAACCCTTACCTTGTACTTTTCCTTTGTTGGGGTCGGTTAACCTCCTGTATAATGGTGAAATAATTGTTATTAAATTATACAAGAATCATATACATTAATATGATATCATATATGATCTTTTAACATTGCTTTATTAATAATATCTTAGTATCATCGTCGTTTCAGGTGATAATCGATTCGTTCTTCTTAAATGTTTGGTTACGTAAGACATGTTTGTAATGGATAGATTAAATCTTATTCATAATCAGAATGATATTAACATTATTTTTAACCCTAAAATGAGAATAAGACTTGAATGGATACGATGGAGGATGGATCTCACAGCGTTCGTGGAGACGGTAGTCCGTACGTACGCACGAACACTACTTCCATTTAATTTTTATTTTAAAAGAATTTAATCCAAATGATACATAGGTATATTACTATTCCAGTATAATATAATATTTTATATATGTTACTTAAGTTCATTAACACCATCCTTTATACGTTCCATGTGTGGTATGAACGAGTCATATCATTTTAAGGGGGCGGTAGTCCGCACTTCCTCAAATGAAATTATCGTATGTATATACAACATGAAACGAATAATGGTATGAAATAAAATGGAATTACAGAAGCTTATATATAAAATATATATCATTAATATCATATTTAATTACAGTTCCATCATAATGGCCACCATGAGAGGCGGTAAGATGTATTTGAACAATCATCGTTTCGTGAGGCGTTAGTTTTCCATCCACAGAAGCATTATGTTCATCATCCATTAGATGGAGTTGTGTGTATGTGTAGTTTGAATCCTTCTTATAACAACAACCTAGTATATTGAGGATATTGGTGTTGTTACAAAAGAAATGAATAAAAAGAGTTTGGGGGTTGGAGAAGCAAAATAAAGGAAAATAATTTAAGAGAAATCGTTGCCTTTAATTTAGGTAACTCACTTTGGTTGGAACCAAAGGACTTCTTGAAATGATTTCTGCCTAAGGGGAAGCTTCACGGAGGAGGAGAGGGATGTGGGGAGCTTAGTTGGGCAGAGTTTGGACGAGCCAAGTGGCTTGAGTGGTGTGAGGAATGAGTAGAAGTGGTCTCCATTTATAAGGGAGAAGAGGGGCTCTTTAGGAAAGAGTGAATGTATTACTTTATAATATAATTATATTCGGTTTATAATGGTCCAAAAATCATTGAGGTCGAATATAAGATGACTAATATTCTAAATAACATCAACCAATAAGAATTGGACAGGTTTTAGTTAATATTTTAATCATTATAATCTTATTTATTTAAATGATTTATTAATGAGGTAAACATTGCATCATTATTGTGTCATTAATAATTTAAATTATTTGATGTCTAAAAATTATAAATAAAATATCATTATGTAGGAAATCTTTTTATCTTTATAATTAATATTTATAATCGAAAATCAAACATTTATAACCCTATGTAAAAATTGTTCTTCTAAAAGATGTAAGCTTATGCCATTTTTATTTTTATTTTAACTTAATTAATATAAAGTGTCCCTACCACATACAAGTGGCTCCAAGGGGTCCCAAAATTGACCCAAGGATGCTCATGGTCGGGTATGTGTCCACCAATAAGGTTAGGACACGTTTTAGGGTAATTTTGTATTATTATAATATTATTTTTTAACCCTTATTTACCGGATTTAACCTTAACCATGGTAAATAAAATATTTACCACAGTAATTATTCAAAATGTCTAAAAATAAAAGTTACCTATTTACACAATTTGGACATCCTGATTCCAAATATGGAATCCATTTTTCTAAATTCAAAACACAGAAGTGGCAGAAATTAATTTAAAATTAATTCCCGCTGTCAAAACAAAAAGCGTGTTTTTAAGAGGTAATAACTATCAAAAGATTGACACTTGTTTATGTTCGGTTTAATTGTAAAATTATGTCCAATGACCAACATTATATTAAATGGTAAAAATATATTCTAAATATACTTTAAAACCACTCAAATTCACAATTTATCACTATTAATTATTTTGATTAAAAAAGTTGTTTTTAATTAAAATTTAGTAATTTTCACTATTCCTCAAAATATAAAAGTTATCCGAAATGTACCAAAATTTCACCCTAGGCTAATTTCAATATTCCAAATCCAAAAATGAAGTCCATTTTGAAATATAAAATATATATGATTTCAAAAAGTAGGTATTACTATTCACAACGGCTAGTTTAATTAGTTGTGGTGTGTGTTAGAACTCGAGGTTGCGTACAACACACGCTATCACATTATTCGAAGGGAAACGTACCGTAGAAGCTTCGGGTGTTACATTCTCCCCTCCTTCAAATAATTGCATCCTCGCAATTTCTAGGGTATTACTGCATAAAAATACTCGGGTGGTTCTTCATCATAAGTTCCTCGGGTTCCCACGTTGCCTCTTCCATCTTATGATTTCTCCACAATACTTTTACCAGACGTGTCGTCCGGTTTCTCAGTACTTGTTCTCTTGTATCAAGAATCTTGACGGGCTCTTCACAATAAGACAGATCGGGTTCCAGTTCTAATTCCTCATAGGTGAGTACATGCATTGGGTCAGGCATGTATTTTCTCAACAGAGATACGTGGAACACATCGTGAACTTTGGAGAGACTTGGCGGCATTGCCAATCGGTAAGCTACAACCCCAATTCGTTCTAGAATTTCGAAAGGTCCGATGTACCTGGGACTCAATTTACCTTTCTTACCAAAACGTATGACTCCCTTCCATGGAGATACCTTTAGGAAAACATGATCACCGACCTGAAATTCCAAATCCTTCCTTCGATTATCGGCATAGCTCTTCTGCCTACTTTGAGCTGCTTTGATGTGATTTTGGATTACCTTCACCTTTTCCACCGTTTCCTCCACCAGTTCTGGGCCTACAAGTTTTCTTTCACCAACGTCATCCCAACAGGTTGGTGTACGACATCTCTTTCCGTATAACACTTCATATGGTGCCATCTGAATACTTGAATGGAAGCTATTGTTATAGGAAAATTCTACCAGAGGTAAATATTGATCCCACATACCCTGAAAGTCAAGTGAGCAAGATCTCAATATGTATTCTAAGGTTTGAATAGTCCATTCTGATTGTCCATCTGTCTGAGGGTGGTAAGCAGTGCTCAAATGAAGTTCAGTATCCAGGGATTTCTGAAGACTTTTCCAAAATCTTGAAGTAAAACGGGGATCACGATCAGAAACAATCGATAGGGGTACTCCATGAAGTCTCACAACTTCATTAATGTATAGTCTTGCTAGACGTTCCAGGGGTAGATCTTCTCTTATAGCAAGAAAATGTGCTGACTTGGTAAGACGATCAACAATAACCCATATTGCATCGTTCCTTCTAGGAGTCTTCGGTAGCCCCATGACAAAGTCCATCGTAACATTGTCCCATTTCCACTCCGGTATAGGAAGAGGTTGCATGACACCTCCAGGCTGTTGCCTTCCAGCTTTCACTTGTTGAAAAACCATACATCTTGACACAAAATCAGCAATCTCCCTCTTCATGTTGTCCCACCAAAAATGTTCCTTCAAATCTCTATACATTTTGGTGCTCCCAGGGTGTATAGAGAAATTGGAACTATGAGCATCATCCAGCAATTCCCTTTTTAGATCAGGTATATTGGGAACACAAAGTCTCTTCCCGAATTTCAAAATTCCATCTTCATACACAAAGTCTCTCAATCTCCCATCATTCACAGCTTTAATCTTCTTCTGAAATTCTTCATCATCGGTCTGAGAACTCTTAATCCTTTCTAGTAAAGATGGTTTGGCAACCATTTGAAAAAGCATTGATGTTTCACCTTCCCTGGTTATTCCCATGTCCATCTTCACTAGATCCATGAAAATTGGATCACTTTCACTGCTCCCCAAAGCCTGAAATATTTTCTCTAGGGAAAATATCCATTGCTCAGCTACTAAGGGATTTGTATTCCCATTGAACGTTGGTGGTTGTTGCCTCCTGAATCGATCTAACATTGATCCTCCACGCTGCGGATCAGGGTGCTCCATACGGGTAAGGTTATTATTCATAACCTGAGTAAGTTGTCCCAGTATGGTGATTAGCTGATCAGCACCGGTTGCATCACCAGCCCCACTATAATTATCTTGAGCAGGAGGGCAATCCCTACATGGAGTGCGTGCATTGATACAGTTTCCATTTCTTCCACTAGGTGCCATTTCTAAACAATGGCATAAACTAGATCAGTTTATGAATCAAAATACATAATCCCATACTTATAAAACACTTAACATAAATTGAACTATTTATGGATATAATCCATAATCATAAAAATGTTTTCTTTGAGGAAGTATATACTCATAAACCCTTCATAATGATTTGTAAAGAAAATGAGAGTTATCCTAAGCATATCCCCCGGGAGTGTCGTAACCAAGAGTGCAGCAAGGCCCGTTGTCGTGCACCAGTTCCCGTTCGAGTCTAGCTCAAAGCGGTGTTTTCGGGTTTTACCCCTAGGTACATCTGTGCCAGAGCCGCCTCTACCTGCTCGTATCCAGACAGGGATGTATTGCTCGGAAAACTCACAAAATCTCTACAATACCAAAATTCTAGGAAGTTATTCTATACTAATCCTCAAAGTTCATCTTAGGTCTACGTGCTCTAATCAGAGTTTATCTAAATCTAGCTTCCAAGGTTTGTACTAAACTTCCTCTGATACCAACTGTAACTCCCCGACCCCAGCTACCCAGAGTCGGTGCATTACTTCGTAACATTGGCATGATCACAAGAAAGATCAAATCTTGAAAGACCGATTGGTTTAGTAGCCTTGGAAACACTAGATATATTCATAGGTTTTACATTACATCATAAAATGAAAAACTACTACAACAACATAAAGTCTCCATAATCCACACTCATATCCCCACATAATATCCCTGCAGGTCATTCATAATTTACTTCTTCACTTCCTGGGAAAAATAAAACATATAAAAGGGGTGAGCTCAAATGCCCAGTAAGGATAACAAAATAGCGGAAACATTCATAAATAAGAATAAACTTTTAAGACAATGTATAACTAAAACAAAAGCCTTTCAAACATGAACTTTCAACATGGTATGGCATAAATAAAATGAAATAATTCCATTTACTTATTCACATGGATATTCTACTAATCGAATAATCACATGCAAAAATCATTAACCACTTTCATAATGTTGGAATGCATAATGCCAGACTATCATAACCACATAGCCAAGGCCTCGTGCCAAGACTACAAATAAGATTTTGTCAAGGCCTTGTGCCAAGACACTAGTTTGTCTCATGAGACCTACCGATGCATTGAGGAGCTATATCGGGCTCCACCCGTCACTTATTAAGTCTAATGCATTCCCATATGAAAAGGTTTAAACATAACATAAACATTCGTATTAAAACTAGCATACGAAATGTCAATAATTTCACCATAAACTATGAATGGTATAAAAATAGCACATCCATAGTCAAACATATCACAAAACCTTCAATACAATATAGAAGTTTCGTATCATAATAAATCAACTTCAAATAATCTTAAAATCCATCAAAGGATGTTGACGTAGATGAAATTAAATTTTTTTTAAAGAAATATCTCCTTTTATTTTGAAATCATTTAAGATCCGTATAAAATAAAACATTTTCTTTGAAAATATTCTTATAAGCTTGTAAGGAAATCTTTGAAGATTTTATAACGGCGTAAAATAACCGCACCCGCCGTATAAGTTAAAAAAAACATTCTTACCTCAATTCTGTCGAAAAGGTTAAAAAGGACCTTGTTTTGAAAACGACGGAAAGATTCCTTTATAAACCTCTTATAAAAAGTAAAACAAGGGTATAAATGACTTTAACCCATATTCTTGTAAATAGTAAAAATGTTTTGAAATACATTTTTAAGAAACATGGATGTGGATGATAAAGATATCCCAGTAGATTATTACGTATAAACAACCTCAGATAATGAAGAGATTGTGAAATAACCCTTACCTTGTACTTTTCCTTTGTTGGGGTCGGTTAACCTCCTGTATAATGGTGAAATAATTGTTATTAAATTATAAAAGAATCATATACATTAATATGATATCATATATGATCTTTTAACATTGCTTTATTAATAATATCTTAGTATTATCGTCGTTTCAGGTGATAATCGATTCGTTCTTCTTAAATGTTTGGTTACGTAAGAAATGTTTGTAATGGATAGATTAAATCTTATTCATAATCATAATGATATTAACATTATTTTTAACCCTAAAATGAGAATAAGACTTGAATGGATACGATGGAGGATGGATCTCACCGCGTTCGTGGAGACGGTAGTCCGTACGTACGCACGAACGCTACTTCCATTTAATTTTTATTTTAAAAGAATTTAATCCAAATGATACATAGGTATATTACTATTCTAGTATAATATAATATTTTATATATGTTATTTAAGTTCATTAACACCATCCTTTATACGTTCCATGTGTGGTATGAACGAGTCATATCATTTTAAGGGGGCGGTAGTCCGCACTTCCTCAAATGAAATTATCGTATGTATATACAACATGAAACGAATAATGGTATGAAATAAAATGGAATTACAGAAGCTTATATATAAAATATATATCATTAATATCATATTTAATTACAGTTCCATCATAATGGCCACCATGAGAGGCGGTAAGATGTATTTGAACAATCATCGTTTCGTGAGGCGTTAGTTTGCCATCCACAGAAACATTATGTTCATCATCCATTAGATGGAGTTGTGTGTATGTGTAGTTTGAATCCTTCTTATAACAACATCCTAGTATATTGAGGATACTGGTGTTGTTACAAAAGAAAGGAATAAAAAGATTTTGGGGGTTGGAGAAGCAAAATAAAGGAAAATAATTTAAGAGAAATCGTTACCTTTAATTTAGGTAACTCACTTTGGTTGGAACCAAAGGACTTCTTGAAATGATTTCTGCCTATTGGGAAGCTTCAAGGAGGAGGAGAGGGATGTGGGGAGCTTAGTTGGGCAGATTTTGGATGAGCCAAGTGGCTTGAGAGGTGTGAGTAATGAGTAGAAGTGGTCTCCTTTTATAAGGGAGAAGAGGGGCTCTTTAGGAAAGAGTGAAAGTATTTCTTTATAATATAATTATATTCGGTTTATAATGGTCCAAAAATCATTGAGGTCGAAGATAAGATGACTAATATTCTAAATAACATCAACCAATAATAATTGTACAGGTTTTAGATAATATGTTAATCATTATAATCTTATTGATTTAAATGATTTATTAATGAGGTAAACATTGCATCATTATTGTGTCATTAATAATTTATATTATTTGATGTCTAAAAATTATAAATAAAATATCATTATGTAGGAAAGATTTTTATCTTTCTAATGAATTTTTATAATCGAAAATCCAACATGTATAACCCTATGTAAAAATTGTTCTTCTAAAAGATGTAAGCTTATGCCATTTTTATTTTTATTTTAACTTTATTAATATAAAGTGTCCCTACCACATACAAGTGGCTCCAAGGGGTCCCCAAATTGACCCAAGGATGCTCATGGTCGGGTATGTGTCCACCAATAAGGTTAGGACACGTTTTAGGGTAATTTTGTATTATTATAATATTATTTTTTAACCCTTATTTACCGGATTTACCCTTAACCATGGTAAATAAAATATTTACCACAGTAATTATTCAAAATGTCTAAAAATAAAAGTTACCTATTTACACAATTTGGACATCCTGATTCCAAATATGGAATCCATTTTTCTAAATTCAAAACACAGAAGTGGCAGAAATTAATTTAAAATTAATTCCCGCTGTCAAAACAAAAAGCGTGTTTTTAAGAGGTAATAACTATCAAAAGATTGACACTTGTTTATGTTCGGTTTAATTGTAAAATTATGTCCAATGACCAACATTATATTAAATGGTAAAAATATATTCTAAACATACTTTAAAACCACTCAAATTCACAATTTATCACTATTAATTATTTTGATTAAAAAAGTTGTTTTTAATTAAAATTTAGTAATTTTCACTATTCCTCAAAATATAAAAGTTATCCGAAATGTACCAAAATTTCACCCTAGGCTAATTTCAATATTCCGAATCCAAAAATGAAGTCCATTTTGAAATATAAAATATATATGATTTCAAAAAGTAGGTATTACTATTCACAACGGCTAGTTTAATTAGTTGTGGTGTGTGTTAGAACTCGAGGTTGCGTACAACACACGCTATCACATTATTCGAAGGGAAACGTACCGTAGAAGCTTCGGGTGTTACATTCTCCCCTCCTTCAAATAATTGCATCCTCGCAATTTCTAGGGTATTACTGCATAAAAAGACTCGGGTGGTTCTTCATCATAAGTTCCTCGGGTTCCCACGTTGCCTCTTCCATCTTATGATTTCTCCACAATACTTTTACCAGACGTGTCGTCCGGTTTCTCAGTACTTGTTCTCTTGTATCAAGAATCTTGACGGGCTCTTCACAATAAGACAGATCGGGTTCCAGTTCTAATTCCTCATAGGTGAGTACATGCGTTGGGTCAGGCATGTATTTTCTCAACAGAGATACGTGGAACACATCGTGAACTTTGGAGAGACTTGGCGGCATTGCCAATCGGTAAGCTACAAACCCAATTCGTTGTAGAATTTCGAAAGGTCCGATGTACCTGGGACTCAATTTACCTTTCTTACCAAAACGTATGACTCCCTTCCATGGAGATACCTTTAGGAAAACTTGATCACCGACCTGAAATTCCAAATCCTTCCTTTGATTATCGGCATAGCTCTTCTGCCTACTTTGAGCTGCTTTGATGTGATTTTGGATTACCTTCACCTTTTCCACCGTTTCCTCCACCAGTTCTGGGCCTACAAGTTTTCTTTCACCAACGTCATCCCAACAGGTTGGTGTACGACATCTCTTTCCGTATAACGCTTCATATGGTGCCATCTGAATACTTGAATGGAAGATATTGTTATAGGAAAATTCTACCAGAGGTAAATATTGATCCCACATACCCTGAAAGTCAAGTGAGCAAGATCTCAATATGTCTTCTAAGGTTTGAATAGTCCATTCTGATTGTCCATCTGTCTGAGGGTGGTAAGCAGTGCTCAAATGAAGTTCAGTATCCAGGGATTTCTGAAGACTTTTCCAAAATCTTGAAGTAAAACGGGGATCACGATCAGAAACAATCGATAGGGGTACTCCATGAAGTCTCACAACTTCATTAATGTATAGTCTTGCTAGACGTTCCAGGGGTAGATCTTCTCTTATAGCAAGAAAATGTGCTGACTTGGTAAGACGATCAACAATAACCCATATTGCATCGTTCCTTCTAGGAGTCTTCGGTAGCCCCATGACAAATTCCATCGTAACATTGTCCCATTTCCACTCCGGTATAGGAAGAGGTTGCATGACACCTCCAGGCTGTTGCCTTCCAGCTTTCACTTGTTGACAAACCATACATCTTGACACAAAATCAGCAATCTCCCTCTTCATGTTGTCCCACCAAAAATGTTCCTTCAAATCTCTATACATTTTGGTGCTCCCAGGGTGTATAGAGAAATTGGAACTATGAGCATCATCCAGCAATTCCCTTTTTAGATCAGGTATATTGGGAACACAAAGTCTCTTCCCGAATTTCAAAATTCCATCTTCATACACAAAGTCTCTCAATCTCCCATCATTCACAGCTTTAATCTTCTTCTGAAATTCTTCATCATCGGTCTGAGAACTCTTAATCCTTTCTAGTAAAGATGGTTTGGCAACCATTTGAAAAAGCATTGATGTTTCACCTTCCCTGGTTATTCCCATGTCCATCTTCACTAGATCCATGAAAATTGGATCACTTTCACTGCTCCCCAAAGCCTGAAATATTTTCTCTAGGGAAAATATCCATTGCTCAGCTACTAAGGGATTTGTATTCCCATTGAACGTTGGTGGTTGTTGCCTCATGAATCGATCTAACATTGATCCTCCACGCTGCGGATCAGGGTGCTCCATACGGGTAAGGTTATTATTCATAACCTGAGTAAGTTGTCCCAGTATGGTGATTAGCTGATCAGCACCGGTTGCATCACCAGCCCCACTATAATTATCTTGAGCAGGAGGGCAATCCCTACATGGAGTGCGTGCATTGATACAGTTTCCATTTCTTCCACTAGGCGCCATTTCTAAACAATGGCATAAACTAGATCAGTTTATGAACCAAAATACATAATCCCATACTTATAAAACACTTAACATAAATTGAACTATTTATGGATATAATCCATAATCATAAAAATGTTTTCTTTGAGGAAGTATATACTCATAAACCCTTCATAATGATTTGTAAAGAAAATGAGAGTTATCCTAAGCATATCCCCCAGGAGTGTCGTAACCAAGAGTGCAGCAAGGCCCGTTGTCGTGCACCAGTTCCCGTTCGAGTCTAGCTCAAAGCGGTGTTTTCGGGTTTTACCCCTAGGTACATCTGTGCCAGAGCCGCCTCTACCTGCTCGTATCCAGACAGGGATGTATTGCTCAGAAAACTCACAAAATCTCTACAATACCAAAATTCTAGGAAGTTATTCTATACTAATCCTCAAAGTTCATCTTAGGTCTACGTGCTCTAATCAGAGTTTATCTAAATCTAGCTTCCAAGGTTTGTACTAAACTTCCTCTGATACCAACTGTAACTCCCCGACCCCAGCTACCCAGAGTCGGTGCATTACTTCGTAACATTGGCATGATCACAAGAAAGATCAAATCTTGAAAGACCGATTGGTTTAGTAGCCTTGGAAACACTAGATATATTCATAGGTTTTACATTACATCATAAAATGAAAAACTACTACAACAACATAAAGTCTCCATAATCCACACTCATATCCCCACATAATATCCCTGCAGGTCATTCATAATTTACTTCTTCACTTCCTGGGAAAAATAAAACATATAAAAGGGGTGAGCTCAAATGCCCAGTAAGGATAACAAAATAGCGGAAACATTCATAAATAAGAATAAACTTTTAAGGCAATGTATAACTAAAACAAAAGCCTTTCAAACATGAACTTTCAACATGGTATGGCATAAATAAAATGAAATAATGCCATTTACTTATTCACATGGATATTCTACTAATCGAATAATCACATGCAAAAATCATTAACCACTTTCATAATGTTGGAATGCATAATGCCAGACTATCATAACCACATAGCCAAGGCCTCGTGCCAAGACTACAAATAAGATTTTGTCAAGGCCTTCTGCCAAGACACTAGTTTGTCTCATGAGACCTACCGATGCATCGAGGAGCTATATCGAGCTCCACCCGTCACTTATTAAGTCTAATGCATTCCCATATGAAAAGGTTTAAACATAACATAAACATTCGTATTAAAACTAGCATACGAAATGTCAATAATTTCACCATAAACTATGAATGGTATAAAAATAGCACATCCATAGTCAAACATATCACAAAACCTTCAATACAATATAGAAGTTTCGTATCATAATAAATCAACTTCAAATAATCTTAAAATCCATCAAAGGATGTTGACGTAGATGAAATTAAATTTTTTTTTAAAGAAATATCTCCTTTTATTTGGAAATCATTTAAGATCCATATAAAATAAAACATTTTCTTTGAAAATATTCTTATAAGCTTGTAAGGAAATCTTTGAAGATTTTATAACGGCGTAAAATAACCGCACCCGCCGTATAAGTTAAAAAAAACATTCTTACCTCAATTCTTTCGAAAAGGTTAAAAAGGACCTTGTTTTGAAAACGACGGAAAGATTCCTTTATAAACCTCTTATAAAAAGTAAAACAAGGGTATAAATGATTTTAACCCATATTCTTGTAAATAGTAAAAATGTTTTGAAATACATTTTTAAGAAACATGGATGTGGATGATAAAGATATCCCAGTAGATTATTACGTATAAACAACCTCGGATAATGAAGAGATTGTGAAATAACCCTTACCTTGTACTTTTCCTTTGTTGGGGTCGGCTAACCTCCTGTATAATGGTGAAATAATTGTTATTAAATTATAAAAGAATCATATACATTAATATGATATCATATATGATCTTTTAACATTGATTTATTAATAATATCTTAGTATTATCGTCGTTTCAGGTGATAATCGATTCGTTCTTCTTAAATGTTTGGTTACGTAAGACATGTTTGTAATGGATAGATTAAATCTTATTCATAATCATAATGATATTAACATTATTTTTAACCCTAAAATGAGAATAAGACTTGAATGGATACGATGGAGGATGGATCTCACCGCGTTCGTGGAGACGGTAGTCCGTACGTACGCACGAACGCTACTTCCATTTAATTTTTATTTTAAAAGAATTTAATCCAAATGATACATAGGTATATTACTATTCCAGTATAATATAATATTTTATATATGTTACTTAAGTTCATTAACACCATCCTTTATACGTTCCATGTGTGGTATGAACGAGTCATATCATTTTAAGGGGGCGGTAGTCCGCACTTCCTCAAATGAAATTATCGTATGTATATACAACATGAAACGAATAATGGTATGAAATAAAATGGAATTACAGAAGCTTATATATAAAATATATATCATTAATATCATATTTAATTACATTTCCATCATAATGGCCACCATGAGAGGCGGTAAGATGTATTTGAACAATCATTGTTTCGTGAGGCGTTAGTTTTCCATCCACAGAAGCATTATGTTCATCATCCATTAGATGGAGTTGTGTGTATGTGTAGTTTGAATCCTTCTTATAACAACATCCTAGTATATTGAGGATACTGGTGTTGTTACAAAAGAAAGGAATAAAAAGAGTTTGGGGGTTGGAGAAGCAAAATAAAGGAAAATAATTTAAGAGAAATCGTTGCCTTTAATTTAGGTAACTCACTTTGGTTGGAACCAATGGACTTCTTGAAATGATTTCTGCCTAAGGGGAAGCTTCACGGAGGAGGAGAGGGATGTGGGGAGCTTAGTTGGGCAGAGTTTGGACGAGCCAAGTGGCTTGAGAGGTGCGAGGAATGAGTAGAAGTGGTCTCCATTTATAAGGGAGAAGAGGGGCTCTTTAGGAAAGAGTGAAAGTATTACTTTATAATATAATTATATTCGGTTTATAAGGGTCCAAAAATCATTGAGGTCGAAGATAAGATGACTAATATTCTAAATAACATCAACCAATAAGAATTGGACAGGTTTTAGTTAATATTTTAATCATTATAATCTTATTTATTTAAATGATTTATTAATGAGGTAAACATTGCATCATATTGTGTCATTAATAATTTAAATTATTTGATGTCTAAAAATTATAAATAAAATATCATTATGTAGGAAATCTTTTTATCTTTATAATGAATATTTATAATCGAAAATCCAACATTTATAACCCTATGTAAAAATTGTTCTTCTAATAGATGTAAGCTTATGCCATTTTTATTTTTATTTTAACTTTATTAATATAAAGTGTCCCTACCACATACAAGTGGCTCCAAGGGGTCCCCAAATTGACCCAAGGATGCTCATGGTCGGGTATGTGTCCACCAATAAGGTTAGGACACGTTTTAGGGTAATTTTGTATTATTATAATATTATTTTTTAACCCTTATTTACCGGATTTAACCGTAACCATGGTAAATAAAATATTTACCACAGTAATTATTCAAAATGTCTAAAAATAAAAGTTACCTATTTACACAATTTGGACATCCTGATTCCAAATATGGAATCCATTTTTCTAAATTCAAAACACAGAAGTGGAAGAAATTAATTTAAAATTAATTCCCGCTGTCAAAACAAAAAGCGTGTTTTTAAGAGGTAATAACTATCAAAAGATTCACACTTGTTTATGTTCGGTTTAATTGTAAAATTATGTCCAATGACAAACATTATATTAAATGGAAAAAATATATTCTAAATATAATTTAAAACCACTCAAATTCACAATTTATCACTATTAATTATTTTGATTAAAAAAGTTGTTTTTAATTAAAATTTAGTAATTTTCACTATTCATCAAAATATAAAAGTTATCCGAAAAGTACCAAAATTTCACCCTAGGCTAATTTCAATATTCCGAATCCAAAAATGACGTCCATTTTGAAATATAAAATATATATGATTTCAAAAAGTAGGTATTACTATTCACAACGACTAGTTTAATTAGTTGTGGTGTGTGTTAGAACTCGAGGTTGCGTACAACACACGCTATCACATTATTCGAAGGGAAACGTACCGTAGAAGCTTGGGGTGTTACACTTTGCTTTGTGTTAAAGAAATGATAAGTACTTATTTCATACGGGTCGAGGAAGTTGAGTTTCCATGAGAAGAACTATTAAACTGATGTCCTAGAGCTGGTAAAATTATTATTCTCCCTAAGGATGTAGAGAAACTGCCTTATGGGAGATCTCTTTAAGGTTTACTCAGATGACCAGAGTCTTAGGTACATCTTCACGCAGAGAGACCAGAACCTGAGATAGTGATGCCATATGGAGATCCAACAGGAAAATGGATTTGATATAAAATATACTCTTGGGAAGGGAACATTTGTATCAAATTCCCTTGGTAGGAAGCCTCATGAACGCTAAGTGAAAGAGGATTTAGAGCAGTTGGCCTCCTTGCAGCTGAACGTAGTAGAGTAGGGGGTATATCTACTCATCAGTTTATGTTGTTGACTCATTCAATTCATGAGAGTGTGAGTGATTCCCAGCTAGGTTACATCAACTAAAAGGTCCTTAATGATTATACATCCATAGGAAACACACCAGATTGGTATTATGAAGGTGGGAATCATTTCATCTTGTTCTGGGGTCGAAAAGAGGTTCCAGTCACATTTTGAGAGGATGTTATGTAATAGTTCCTCACTTCTCCCCTAACTGCACTTCTCGGTGTATGGATTCAGAATAGAGACCTTCGGTTGAATTTATGGGGGTCTAGAATGAGGTAAAGCATAGCTTATTTTATCTCTTAGTGCTTCATTTATCAGCTATTGAAGGTTATGAACCATGTTTTGGCGGGTTTTTTGAAACCCCTTGAGCTCCCAGGGTGGATGTGGGAAGTAATATCCATGGTATTTTTAATAGGAATTCCAAACACAGGTAAAGGCCATGATACCATCTTGTTGATAGTTTATTGGATCATGAATTCATCCCAATTCCTTTCCATAAAGTTGTCGAGTCCGGTGGATAATTTGGGGAAGTTTTATGTATGGGAGATAATTCTCCTTCCTGGGTTTCCATCAATGATTGTCTCCAATTGTGACACATGGTTTACATCACAATTGTGGAGTGGCCTACATGATGAATTCTACAGCCACATATGGATGAGTACAACCATTCACCCCCAGACCTCTGGGTAGAATGGTCTCAATATCCAGGTTCTATTGTATAATTTGAGTTCTTGCGTGTTGGACTTTGGCCGGAGCTGGACGGATCACCTACCCTTGGTAGAGTTTTCATACAACAACATCTACCAATATACCATTACTATGGAACCTTTTTAGGCCCAATACGAGGGACCTTGTAGCTCGTCTTTGTGCTAGACAGATATTGGAGGGTCGTCTCTTGTGGGTCCAGATATGGTGCAGGCTACAATAGAGAATGTTCAGTTCATCCATGAGTAGATGAGGATAGCCCAGAGCATATAGAAATCATACACAGATCTCCATCATAGGCCCTTCACATTGAGTAGGGAGACCAAATTTTACTAATTTCCTCCCTAATATGATGATTGTAGAGGTTTGGTCATGGATTTAAGCTATCCATGGGGCTCATTGGGCCGTTTGATATCATGAAAAGGGTCAGAATGGTTTCTTAACACTATTCCCTAATACTAAAGCTATATCAGGTGCATGACTTTTTCCACATGTCATAGCTAAGGTGATGCATACATAACCCCACACACTTCATCAATTGTGGTGATATGGGCATAAATGGTGGAGCCACATTTGTGGATCACCCTGTGGTTTTTGATTATAAGAAGCAGATGACCCTACGTGGATGGATCATCCATTTGGATCACATGCTATAGTCGCACAAAAACGTGAATAAGAGTTCCTAGGAGTGGGATAGTGAAGTGCGGGATAAGTATCTCTATTTGTTTTCAAAGATTTTCTTTTCAGGGATGAAAATAATGAAGGATGGAATAATGTGGATACCTATTTTTCCTTATAATACATTGAAAAATTTTTATATATATTTATACATCTAATAACTGAGACGACCTTAAATTTTGTGGCCCAGTGTGCCCGTAATTAATTTAATTAAAATATAAAATATATTTTTTATTGTGCACACATATATTCTTAAAGAAAATAAAATAAATCAATATGAAATGATGAGATCATAAATACGATTCCACATTTGAGTTCAAAACATGGTATTTATCCTATTAATGACATAAAATGACACAACAAAGCGTGCGTAGAGCCTTTTCGTGATTACAATACGTTAAGTGGAGTAATTAATTATTATTCTAATTAATTATTCCTTTTTATCTCCTAAATACGTTAAATACATTTATAGGTGTGAATCAAGGTAAGAACAAGTAAATATACTGCCCCTTCATATCTTGTTTCATTATTAAACAAAAAAAAACTTCTCTCTCTTTCTTGCAATAATTTATGAACATAAATTTAAGAATGCACGAGAAATAGTAATTTTACATAGATCACCCTCATTGGGATACATCCAAGGATCATTAAACAACAATTTTTCGACGTACCCAATCCACTAAAAGCACACTACAATTTACAATGTTCGGAGTGGAGTCACTATGACTACTGGTTTACAAACAATCACACTTTCAAAGCTCACTACTCTATCAACTGATGTTTTCTCACCACTTCTTCAAAATATCCACCATTGATGCCTTGAATCAATATGTTTTACACCTCATTTAGTATATAATTAAATTATATTTTTATCCAATTGTGGAATACCCATTTACCAAAGAAAAACTAGCCAAATTCAATATTTTGCACATCCTTTTGGGTGCCTTGATAAAAATAGTGATGTTTTTTCAGGAAAAACACTTGTTTCAAACTTCTTTCTTATGTGAAACTCCTTTCTTATGTTCAACTCCCTTTTCATGAAATTATTACATGATTTAGAGCATCTTGTTTCTCTAAGGGCTGAATTTTTGAAATGAGGTTGGTATCCATATATTTATAGGCTCGGTTGACCCTACGTGTAAGATCCTCTCCTAGAATGTGAAAACCTATTTGATGTCACATTGGGCACGTAAGCCACATTCATGAAAACTCATCTTTTGCACCAAATCCAATATTTCGCACGCTTCATGCATTTTATATATTTGTATATGGTGATCCCAAAGTATGCCTTCCATGAAACATTCCAAATTACCTTTAATCTTGCACGCAACTTCCTATTCTAAAAACACCTTTCTACATTTTCCCGATATTAAGTCCAAAAATTTGGAAAACACAAGGAAAATATAACTAACGTCTGTATAGTATTTTTGTACCTCCTCTAGAGTGTCTGTTCCATTTCGCTGAATCTTTTTAAATATAGAAAGTCAAAAATATCTTTGTAGCTCCATAACTTATCATGGAAACTTGCATTATCAACAAACTCAATAAAACCAGAAATTAATCAATGTTACATTGAGGGATTTTATCCAACAATTTTTAAGGAGAATTATATATTATAAATATATTTTTATGGCAGAATCATCAGTTATAGAATCGTAATTTGTAAATCACAGGGAGTTATATCCATTCTCCTTCCTCTAGAAGATCATCTTAGATGATGATGAAATGTCGAATCAGATAAGATTAAGATAAAATTAATATATTAACTCCTCTTAGATTGTTTGTAGGTGTGTTAATCATCAATGATTGATCCATATACGATGTAGGACTCATCAATTTTTTTATTCCCTTGATAAAATATATTGATAACATTGATTCTTTTTCACCTATTTTCATCCCTTTCCATACTCAGAATGTACCCTTGGGCAGAAGTCAAATAGTTTTTAGCTATATAATATTCTAGGATCCCTGTTATTGATCAATTGGGCAAGAATTCTCAGTCTCTATCAATAATTTTTTTTCCTTATTATTTTCCACTCTTTTTTCACGTTCTTCATCAGTTGGATCCATGCGATACCAATTCAGCATTTTCAGGTCGTACCGAGATCGTTCGAACCCTCGAATTCTTGGGTGATCATAGATACAAGAAAAATATGATTAATTGAGAATAGATCCATGATCTTTTCACTTAAAGTATGATCAATTACCTGTATTTAGGCTACATATTGAATAGTTTAATTCTTGGGTTCATGTGAAACAAAAGGAGAATCTTTTGACGAACCAAATAGTGCAGGTTTCTACTGAGCGGTGGTTTGGAAACATGATTTATAGGTAGATCCTTAATATTTTTTAATGGATAGGGATGAAATCAAAGAAAAAAGAGAATATAGAGTAATAGAAATATGATTATAAAAATATATCGAAATACCAATGAAACATTGTATTAAAAAATTAACACATGATTTTTAACCTTTTAATGGTGATGGCTATGATTTTAGAAGCCGATAAAGACGGAACGACGTGTACTTATACTACACGACATGTACCACCTTCTAGAGTGAGTAATTAATGAGATAGATGACATGGACAAGAATAATATATGTTCCATGTACACAAACATAGGCACCTCACATAGGTGATACACTCTGTGGATCAACATGCCATGTTCTCTTATACACTGACATGGAGAGCAGGACACGGCTAGAACCTGGTTAACTAGGACATGTTGTGCAGTCCACCTACATGGTGTGGACATCTAAATAGGATTGATCCATGTTCAATTCAGTGAAACAACTATGTGGTGTATTAAAACCACATACCTGTTGGATTTGGATACCTAAAACTAACTTCAGTTTTCTTTATGATAAACTTTTACTCCTCTTTTTGAAAATTAATAAATTCCATTTCCAATCATGATTGTTATTCTGTGTACCATAGCATGAGATAATTTCCCATGAGTAGCTATCACATTAAAAGGTCATAGAAGTTCCCCGGTATGATGAGAACTCAAAAGTTCCATGAAATTATTCTAGAATAAATTTTCTATGACTGGATGATATTATTTTATGGGACAAAAATGTTATAGGATATCATGGTTGGTGACTCATAGGAAATTGAGGCACTTTATCATAGTGTACACCCCTGGTAATATCTAGTAGGATATTATGAGAACGAGACCCGACAATTGGAAATCCAAAATATAAGTGTCGTAGGATGTACTTATCTGCGAACGTGTGTAATGGGCCTTATATGTTAATATTATTATTAATGGATATATTGATCCACGTTCTTTGATGTATTGGTGAAAACCATGAGGACATATGCTCGCAGAGAGGAAGGATACGTTAGGTGTGTCACAAGTAATATTGTATTATTGATAAATGAAAGAAAGTATCTATACCTATTATTCATTAACAAAAGTAAATATCTTAGTCTTTTTTATGTTATAGCCTAAATATATCCATGGCCATGATGTTCTCTCTGCATGTTATATTTTTGGAAAGTCAAAGAACTGGTTATCAGGCATATAGGTTGATGAAACTAGCATGAAACCGACTCGATTGGAGATATTGTGATAGAGAGATTATATTACATGGTAAGAGTTCGTATGTGGTGACGTGTTGTTGCAGAATTAATCACTTTCTCTATGGGTGCCTTGGAATGTTTATAGATGCTAACCTTGGACATTAGGAAGACTCTCCTAATGCCACTGATAAAGAGGCCTAGATTAGAATGCACTAAGTGTATGTCATGTCTCAGTTAAAAATATACTATTTATCATGTTGAATAAATATTATTCCTCATTTTTTTAATAATTATTCAGGTATACTGAATCGCATTTTATTGATTTATTGGTGAATCATGCTGTTATATTTATTTATTTATTTATTTAATAAATAAATAGTCATTATTCAAGGTCCGATAAATATTTTGGAGGATGAGAATACTATGTTAAAGGTTCCAATGAGAAAATAATATTAAATATTATTTTATTAAAATAATATTTAATTGCAACTTTTAAGCTAAGCACATGTCATTGAAATAATATAATTGCCATTATGATTAGTTATGGGGGTTTCACGTGGTCTAATAAAAATAAGTAAGGAAACTTGTGATAATTATTTATTATTTCCTAGGGAATTAATTTCCTTGTTACATGTTATTCTTTTTTATCCAAGGGGGAAACCCACAGTCCAAAGTGCCAATTTTAGTTGTTCACAAAATTTTGGAGAAAAATATTTCAATCATTGAGATCCTTTTTTCTAAAATATCACTCTCTAGAATGAGAGGGCCATCCCCCCCTCCCCCACCGGATTAGAGAATGTTTTGGAAGCATCCCAAAAGGGGATCATGGGAAGACGACACAAACACAAGTACCTTCCATGCTAGCACCCAAAGACTCCTTCGGCAACATCTAGAGATTCACAGAGCACATGTGGATTAATGATAAATGAGATATAATCATGATCTCTATAGTGAAATGAAAGGCTCTTCACAGATCATTGTTTAGAAACATCATTGAATAAGGAAACCATTAGAGGTATTTATTTAATTTAATTTAATTCTTTATAAACAAAATATTTCAATCCCCCTCAAGGTTCCAAGCCTCATTATTCTTCATATAAATCTTTGATTTTGACCCATGGACATTGGATTTCATTTTCGTTTTGACCCATGAATAATCATTGATCATTGTAAAAGTTAATTTTGGGTGTCGGCTCAACCACATTTCTTCTATGACCAAAAACTAAATGTCATATCAGATCAGTCAAATTTTTGTTTATAAATATTTTAAAAAATTATTAAAGATTTACACTTTAATAATTTATTTTTTCTATTATTGTTTTATCATTCTTGTAATATTAATTTTGAGGTCTTTTCTTCCAATTTTGTTTCTCTCAGATCTAACATAAAAAGTTTAATTTTATGATTAAAAATAAATCAAGGATCTTATCAGGAGGCACTGACGATTCTGTCTATGTAACATTATAGTACGTGTTGTTTAATCAGAGCTACACATCGTGTAATCTTCCATACATGATGTATAATCTGTATCACACACCATGTACATTTTTAGAGCATTTGGAATAATTTGGAAATTCCTCAAGCCATGTGCATTAATGACATGCCGTGTAGTTAATTCTAACACTATGTGTTGACCAAGACAGATTGGTGCACGTTCAGCCGGACTGCATGTCATGTGTCCCACTGAACATGACGTGTAGTAACTTCTGGTTGGGGTAAAGTCATCTATCCCATAACTAGCTTTCCTGAATAGTAACCATGTAATGTGGAATCCATATGGCATGTGGCCCACTAGACATGTTGTGTACTCTGACGATTTATGGTGTACACCTCACACACCATTTCCAAAGGCATGTACATCATATGGATTGTGAAGATGAAACATTCCATGTAGTCGGATCTATATGTTGTTTACTTTTTTCAGATTATACAGATTTAAAAAAAATTATTATTATATTATGTAACCCTGGAGACATGTAACTTCAAGTGGGCATGATGTTGGGACACAAAGTGTGAAGGGTTTTTGAAATTTAAATATTTATATTTATTTGTATAATTAACATTTTATTAATGTTCAAATATCATCACATCATGCATGAGTGGTATTAAAATTATAATTCTATGAACAATATACATGTCACAAAGAATAACCTGTATACATGTATAATAAATATTGGGTAGTTTTGGATGGGTATTCACTGGGTTTCCTCCAATGTTCCTGTTATGTACACACTTAATTTTAAAAAAAATTAATAATTTTTTTAAAATTATAATGGATGATAATCTCAAGGAAATTCAAAAGATGGATTTAGAAAAAATGATCGATTAATTAAAGATAATAATTAATCGATTTGAGCATGATTTACCTTAATATGTACGATTAAATAATTTAATTCTAGTTTTATTAAAATTATAATTTGTTGTATGATTTTTTATGATCATGATCTAGACCGGACCTTTATATGTGATCGATTTCTTTTTAATTTCTTTTTAAAACTAAAATATTTGGCCTACGTGCATCATCCTCATTAATATGTAGGGTATGTGTTCCCATGGATGTTTTTTATAAAAACCCCCCTTTACCCCTCACATGTGTGTGTTAAAATCATATGCAATGGATTAAGATCTCGAGCTAGTGATGGTTGTTCAAGTTAAGAACCATGAAAAAAATAAACCAAGGAGACACAATGGTGGATGGGTAGAAAGCTGTAAACACAAACCTTAAAAGGTTCATGGTGTTTCTCCCCTATGTCAGAGTTAGTTTATCAACCGCTAGATGAACTATCCATTATAAAATCTCATGATCAAACCCTTTATTTTATTTCTATTAGTTTAATGTTTATTCATTATGGATATATAATCATGATCACATAATTAATGAATTAAAAAACATGAATAATGGAACTAAAATAAAATGGCTTTTACATAAATATCATCAAGACATTTTTGACCACTTATGTGTATACCACATAATATTAATAAGTATGTAAAAAGATAATAAGAGGCAATTTATGCATAAATGATAAAATCCCACAATAGAATATTAAGTAGGTATTTCCTTCTATTAAATTGGTTAGAATCTAACCAATAGTTCAAAGTGATTGACTAGACAAAGTTGGGGTGCATGTAATTATCTGGGAATTTTGATTTTTGGTTTTGAGTTGACATAAATTCTTCCAAATCAAGACTTGGTGTAACTGAGATTCATGGCTTGAGGAAATATAAAATAATGATTTCCGGATTGGGGAGTCCACTCAATGGGTCAAGGAGCTATGAGTTAGTGTAGTTCCTACTAAAAACCATTCATGTTTCTTGACCATCCAATGTAGCGGTGATGATAATGGAATATGGATCATTTCCACTAGAATATCCATGAAGAAAGATAATCTGATGTTAATGGTGAGGGATATTGTGTTTTGATAAATTAGTGGGAGAATAATGAATATTTATTTATTTATTTTTCATAATTTTCACAAATAAATTATTGAAACTCTTTTATTATTATTTGTAGAAACGACACTAAAAATGAGAAAAAACATATCATTGAGATACCTATTTGGGAAGGAAAACCTTACCACCAGAAATAATTTCAAGGTGTGGAAAATGCGCCTTGGGGAAATTCATTTCCATGAAAGGAAACATTATTTGATGGAATAAAATTTACCAGTTGCACCTAGGAATGAGGAAAATGATGAAAACCTCTTTGTGTATGATAAATATCTTAATGATTCTACGGATGTTAAGTTCCTCATTCTATTATCCATGAGCAATGAGATGTTGAAGAAACATGAGGAAATGGTTTCATAAAAAATGATATCGCGCCTTTAGGATCTCTATCAATAGAAAAAGAGACAAGAGAGGTATGATATCTCCAATAATTTGTTCAATACTAATCTTGGAGAGTCTGTGCCAGCTGTAGTACATGAAGTTAAGCTTAATTGATACATTGAGCATCTAGACATCTTATTGAATAAGTTCCCGGATGATTTACATACAATTATCATACTATTATCTCTTCCCAAGGCCTTGTCTTGTTTTATTTTGAATTATAATATGATCAATAATGAGAAGAGATTATTGTAACTTCTGAAACTAATTTTCCAAGTGGATATAGACATCAGGCATGAAAAACCTCCAATCCTTATGGTGAATAGGAAGAGGAAGGAAAATTAAAATGGGCCTATGATTTATAAAGAGTCTAAATCTCTCGAGCATCGTCTGTCCATAAAGAATAATATCCAATGCTAGGGCCAGGAAAAGGAGGTTGTATGCTTTGCATGTGGCCTGTCAGGCCACTTGAAGAGGAACTGCACCCAGAGGCAAGGGGAAGAAAATTTTGATTTCGTTATTGAGTTCAATATTTACATTTATTCAAATTGGGTATTTGATACCACTTGTAGGGCTCACAAAATTATTCAAATGCATGAACCAAGTAGATTTTGGAAAAATTCCATAGGAGAGGTGGATTAACGATCTGCCAATGGATTGAGGTTCACTACTCATTCAATTGGTGCCTACCTCCTTTAGTTTCTTATTAGTATATTTTTGGTTTTATGAGATAGTTTTTACATACCATTTTTTACAAATAACATAATTTCTATATCGATTTTAGCTATAGATGGATTTATTTTCATGTTCAGAAATAAATGATTTTTCTTTTATAGGGAAAACATATGTTATGGTATGGAACATTTAAAAAACGGAATATATGTATTAAATTTTGAAAATAAAGTGTTGGTAATCGATAATGAATCAAGTTCGCAAGACTCATATAACAACCAGTTTGGCACCACTGTCTTGGTCATGTAAATGAGAAGCACCTGAAAAAGCTCTATCAATATGGTTATTTAGACTCTTCAAAGCTAAAACCACGTGTTAGATTTCATGATTGTTTACAAAGGAAACGACCAAACCAACATTCGATGGGTAGGGAGAAAGGGCCATAGATATTATTGGATTATAAAACAATGAGTTGGGTGGACCATTTTAAGTAGAATCTGGTGGTGTATATTTCTACATTATTAGTTTTACAAATGACTTGACTAGATATGGCTATGTCTACATAATGACTTATAAGTCCGAGTCCTTTGAGAAATTCAAGGTGTTCAAGAATGAAGTAGAGAATCGCCATGGTTAGAAGATAATGAATCTTCGATCGGATAAAGGTGGATAATATCATAAACAAAAGTTCATTGAACTTTTACTAGAGTTTTGGATTCTTTCTCAACTCACTCCACCTTGTACACCATAGAGAAATGGTTTTAGTGAATGTTGGAATCTTACATTTTTAGACATGGTATGGTCGATGATGAGTCATGAAAATAATCCATTTTTATTTTGGTGATATTCATTAAAAAATGAAACATACACATCAAACCGAGTGCCATCTACAGTGTAAAATGGAATCCCCTTTGAGTTATGGAGTGGAATGAAATCCGTTTTGTTTCATACACATGTATGGGGATGTGAGGTGTTTGATAAGGATTTATCAGGCAACAAACTAGCCCCCTAGGGAATGAGGTGTATCTTTATTGGGAATCACTTGGAAACAATGGGATACTACCTATACAACCCCTCATTCAAGAATGAGATTTTTTCTAGATAGGTTTTCATTCATGAGATGTAGAACATCCTCAAAATGGATAGTAGGAACAAGATTGACTTTTATGAAGTTCATGATCAAGATACATAGAGGAGGGTATAGGAATGAGTTCCATATATCCCCATGAAGAAGTAGTTCCTAAAAATAAGTAATTCATAGGATTTTAAGAGAGGTAAGGTAGCTAGAGATATATATTTTTCTTGTTACAGAAGATGGTGACTCATTATTGTTGGACAATGATAAACCTATCTCAAACAAGTAGGTAGTATAGAGCTCGGAAGCTACATGATGGCTAGAAGCTATGAATTATGAGATGGATTCCATGTATCAGTACCATTTTTGGGTTCTGGTCAATTTCCTAGTTGATGTAATGCCTATTGGATCTAAATGGTTATTCAATATGAAACTGGACATAGAAGGTAAAGTAAGTCTATATAAAGAAATTCTAGTGGATAATGGTTTTAAATAGAATCAATGAATTTACTATTATGAAACTTTTTCTCATGTTTATTTCTTTAAATCCATAATAATCATACTTTCCATGGCATCTTACCAATACTGTTAGATTTTGCTGATGGAGGTCAAAACTATGTTCCTTAATAGGATCCTTCTAGAAGATGTCTATATGACACAAGCATAAGGTTTTGTGACACCAGGTGATTCCAAAAGGGTTTTCATGTTGCATATATCCATTTATAGATTGAATAATGCATCCTGGTCATGTAACATTCAATTCAATGAAGACATAAGGGAATTTGGTTTCATTAAAAATGAATGTGAGCCATGTGTTTACAAAACGTTTATTGGGAATGTGGTCTTTATCCTCATAGTATATGTAGATGACATATTACATATTGGAAAATATATATCTGTATTTCAATCTGTTATGTACTTGTTGAACAAGTGTTTCCCCATGAAAGAATTAGGCGAATAAACCTTCATTCATGGGATCAAGTTCATTTGTGATAGATCCAAGTGACATCTTAGGCTATGTCAGAGTATATACATTGACTAGTTGCAAAATAGATTTAGTATGGAATAATCCAATAAGTAATACGTTCAATTATCACCTGGTATACATATTCCCAAAAAAAATATGTCTCCATACACAACTGGGGAAAGATAGGAGTAAGATCCCATATGCTTCAGCGATATAATCAATAATGTATTCCCTGATGTGTACTATACATGATGCTTCCGATACATTTATCATGGTTGGAAAATATCAACCATATTTAGGAGAACACATTATACTACTCTTAAGGTTACCCTTATGTATCTGGGAATAACAAAGGATATGTTCCTCATGTATGGAGTAGACGAGGAGCTGGTCATCAGAGGGTATGTTGATTCTTGTTTTAAGAAAGAACTGAATGATCTAATGTTTTAATTAGTATATTTTTTCTATCTCAATGGATGATTTGTGAGTAGGAATAGTTCATAGAATCCAGTAGTCAATAATTCAATAGAAATGTTCAAATATATAGAGGATTTTGATGTATCCAAGGAATCCATTTGGATTCGAATCATTATCTAGGAGATTGATGCAGTTACAATTAGTAAAGACTGTGAAGACCCGTAAATTTTAAGGAAATTTTTTTCTTAATTTTCTTTGAATTTTAAAAAAGCGCAGTTTCTGACGGCACCTGATTCCGAGGCCCGGTGTGCCCGAAATCATTTTCCGAACTTTGGCTCGGGTACGTTCATTGAACGGACGAGCGGGTTTTTCTAACTTTTGAACTGGTGCCCGGAATCGAATTCTGAGGGCACCGATGAAATCGCAGCGCCGATATTTGCTTAGAAACGCCTCTTTCGGAGTTGTGTTTGCTCGTTTGTGGTTTTTAATTTTTGGGCATAAAGTTAAGAAATAAAATAAATTGTTTGACAAACTTTATTTTATGTCACTTAAGCCACTTGAAGCCACTTGAAAGCCACTTAAACTGAGTTGAATCGGATAGGATACTATCCAAAAATATCCTACCCTCTTAGTAGGATATTTGCGAGGTGGGGCCCGCACGAGCCCCGCCGTTTCTTTTCCGCTAAGTAACGCACCCACGAAAACCCGTCATTATGAAAGTCAACTGACGCGTTTTCTTAAATTCTTAATGCACCTTTTAATTGGTCTGTTTATTTCGTGAATTAAATGGGCAGCTTCTTTCATTGAATTAATTCTACAAATTAATGGGTCGTTACTTACCTCTTTTTGTTTGTTGGCGTAATAATAAAATAAGACTAACACAACCTTTGGAGGATTACACGTTGAGAGGTTTTGACAGAGTTCTTGAGCCTTCATCCTCCTTCACGAAGAATGTGAAGAACGTGAAGAACGCGAAGAACGTCGTCACCCTCGGAGTTTGACGACGCTTCATCTGAGACGTTCTTCCCCGCCCCAATCTCCGATCACCAACTGCTTGAGGTAAGAGATCTCGGGTTTCTTTTTAAGCTTCCTTGTGGTTTATAGCAACACATGGATTTAATTATTTAAAATTAAATCTGTTGTCTCTTGGTCCGTGAAGTTCGTCGACGCAATTCTGGATTCCGCGACAACACGACGCCCGTCCGCGACGACGCGACGCCTTCCGCGACACGACGAACCCCTCTTTCCGCGACGAGCAATTCCGCGAAGAACGCTCACGCGTGACGGCTTGTCGAGGTAGGGATTATGTTTTGGAATGCCCTTTTTCCATGAACGTTCCTTTAAAATTAAAGAACTGGTTGCAATTGAACAATTTTAATTTATTGAAATTGTTGTTTCATGTGTTGAATTATTCTTCTCCCATTGTTTTTATCTAACGCGGTGGGTGCGGGCCAAACGAACACGGCCCGACAACCCTCCGCCGTTCTTCGTTGTTGTGTGGATTTGACGGGCGACGACGGTACATGCCACAACGGAAATTTTATTGTTCCGCAGTGAAGAACGAGTCCCGGGAGGAGTAGTGGCGCAGACGGGAACGGAATCGGACCACCAGAGCGACTCCGGCGGCCCGCGGAAGCCGCCGGCAGCGCCCGTGGCCGCGCGGGTCCGGCGCACTCGGACGCGGAAAAGCCGCATCCTTTGATCCAGAGCGGCCCCACGCGGGGGGCCGCGGCACCTCCAGACCGCGGGGGCAGCACCCCGCGGCGCATGGCCGTTCGGCCGCGCAGCCGAACCGAGCACGGCCGGCCCGGGCCCGGACCCCCCGTCTTCAGACCGTTTTTGGTCTTTTGCCTGTAACTTGAGATACGGGCCTCTGAACGATGTTCCGTCAGCGGAAACGTGATCCTTGGATCGAGATGGTCATTTTGGTATATCGCACTCAAGGTTTCAAAATACTTTGGGTTTGGCCGGGTTGGTTCGTACACGAAACCAACCAGGCCCTCGGAGCGGGAACGCTCATATCTTGAGCTCCGGACGTCCGATTGACGTGCCATCGACTTCTTTGAATTCCTCTAAGTGAGACAGATCTTTTGGGATACTCTACCCGAGGTTTGGACGCAGGTGGAGTAGAGTCGAGTTGGTTTTGCCTTAAAAACCAACCGGGCCCCTGGGATGAAAAAGCCAATAACTCTCAGACCGGGCATCCGATTGACTTGCCGTCTGCGACGTTGAGTTCCTTTTGACGATACAGAACTTTTGGATACATCAACTTTGGACTTTGTGTTAGTTGATGTATCGGCCTCTCGGCTTGTGGAGCGGACACTCCCGAATGAGCTTGCTGTGTGCGGGAACCCTAGAGCTGGCTGCGACTGCTACTGCGACGACGACCGTGCAGAGATCCTCAGTGGACTGCAGTGACGGCTGTGCAGAGATCCTCAGTGGACTACGGAGACGGGTGTGCAGAGATCCTCAGTGGACTGCGACGAGGACTGTGCAGAGATCCTCAGTGGACTGCGATGACGACTATGTAGAGATCCTCAGTGGACTGCGAGACTACAGTACTTAGCGATCCTACGTGGATCAGTGCTACAGGTCCTGTGTGGGCCCGATCTTATGTGGGTCCGATCCTGTGTGGGTCAGCGCTCAGCGGTTCTGTGTGAGCCAGCGCCAACAGGTCCTGTGTGGGCCCGATCCTGTGTGGGTCATTGCGGGGGTTAGTTACCTATCGATCCTTTGTGGGTCCGACGACTTATATGGATCAGTGATCATCTTTATCGTCATCTGAAGAAGTATACTTGTGTGAGCTGAATCTTGAGTTACTCTCCTTTGTGGATTGTGTTGACCTATCCTGTGTGGATTTCTTGTTTACTCTTCTTTGTGGATTGTGTTGAGCTATCCTGTGTGGATTTACTTTTTACTCTCCTTTGTGGATAGTGTTGAGCTATCCTATGTGGGTTACTGTTTACTCTCCTTTGTGGATTGTGTTGTGCTATCCTGTGTGGGTATACGTTTTTCTTCCTGTGTGGACTGGGTTGTGCTTGGGCTTGGACGTTGGAGCCGAATGGGAATTGATGACTTAGGTATATGTATGGGAATATACCTAAGCAGTGTCTGTTGTTACTTCGTGATTGTATCTTTCCTTTGTGGATTATCCTTTGTGGATTTCGGGAGACCTTCGGGGGTCTCGGGGTCCCTACTGAGTAGCTTATACTCACCCCTGCACGGGCTATGCCCGCACTTCGTTGTGTTGGTTGCAGACGACGGACAACGCTGATCGTGGTGGAGGCGTGCGGAGCAGGATGGTACTTGGAGGTGGACCACTGGGCGGGACGCACTCGGAGCGGATGGCAGGACCGAGGAGTTGTGGAGGCTATCTGTACCCACCCTTCAGGTGGAACTTCCATAGGACGGCTCGACGCTGTGGCTTTTCTTTTTAGTTGCTGTTTTTTCCTTTCAGTTGTACTTTACAGTTGGGCTTGTATTTCCGGCCCCTTTTACTTTCAGCACTGCTTGTTACAGTTTTTACTTAGTGTTTACTTTTCCACTTTCTTACTCTACGGTTCTTGTTTACTTTTCAAAGGAAATGCCTTCCCTTTTTCCGGGATTTACGCCTGGGTGATAGTCGCCAGTCCCTGGCCTATGGAAGTCGGGCTTGGGGTAGTCACGGCACGGGCCCCGAGGACGGTTCGTGACAAATTGGTATCAGAACTGGTCAGTTCTACCGCAGACTCTAATCTTTCTTCTATGTGAAGCAATAGTGTTTAGCGTATTGGGTGTGGTTATCAGTCCAGGGAGTCCAGTGTTGGTGCGGCGGCCGACATATCCATACACCAGGACCCTGACTTCTGATTTCCGACTTAATGCACGAAAACATTTATTGCATGTGTGTTTCAAGTTTTCTTTGTGATTACTTGTGTCAGCTCACCAGGTATACTGTTCTGACCGTGGCGCACTTGTTTCCTTTTCAGGATGGCCCCATGATGGCATCCAGCTAGGGTTCTGAGAGTAGAGCGCGACGATAGCCCACTGAGCAACGAGGCCTCGGTACAGGGCCCGTTGACAGTAGAGGCACCGGAGGTACCTTTACCCGCTGATCCCCCGATGCATCCAGCACCGACCGCTGACTATGCACGTCACCTCGGAGCTCTTCACGAGTTCCAGTGCTAGCGACCACCCAGGTTTCATGGGGAGACGGACCCCCAGGCCGCCGAGGATTGGTTGGAGGCGGTCGTACGAGTTTTCAGGCTAGTGAGGACACCAGCAGACCTCATGGTGATCCTCGCGGAGAGCCTACTACACGTAGCATTAGGACGATGGTGGAGCTTGATGCTCCAGGTGCACGATGAGGCCTCTCTCATATGGACGGACTTCGAGAGCCTCTTCCGCTCAGAATTTGTCCCGGCCACCCTCCGTTCGGTGCGCATTCAGGTGCTTCTTCAGCTGCGGTAGGGTAGCTTGACGGTCGCCCAGTACGCGGCGAGGTTCACTGATCTTTCTCGCTACTCGACCGACATGGTGCGGGACCCCTTCTTCCGGGACCGTACCTTTGAGCAGGGTTTGAGACACGAGATCCGGGCATCGCTGATCTCCCTCAGCATCCCAACCCAGGCAGGAGTGCTGGAGCGAGCCCTTCTAATCGAGAGCATTCTGGCAGAGTCCGCAGCGATACCTACTGCAGGGCGGCAGGTAGCGGAGTCTTCGGCAGCAGGTAGCTGACGGATGACTCAGGGTTCCAGGAAGACCAGACCTTCCAGAAGACGGCCTCGGGACACTGGATCAGCAGTGTGGGGCACACAGCGCGGAGCTAGTCTTCCGAGAGGCAGGCAGTGCTGCGCGTGCGGCGGGCAGGGCCACATGGCTCCTGACTGCCCGACCCGCCGTACCGAGGAGCAGCAGTTGGTGGAGGGGCCACCCAGGCAGAGGAAGAGGGTTGAACGTGGCGGTCTGCAGGGAGGAGGAGGACGAGGCAGAGGAGCTGGCCGAGCAGCAGGTGGTGGGTGACGCTTTGAGGCTCTGCCACCACCACCACCAGGAGGTCCGCCTCGACCACAGGGAGCTGGCGGGCAGAGACAGGCACAGCTCCAGGCAGTGTAGGCCTACGACCACGGTGCGCCAGAGATGATTCGAGGTACGATCTGTGTCTATTCCACCCTTGCTACAGTTCTTCTAGACATAGGAGCGAGTCACTCTTTCATAGCCGCTAGCCTTGTTCGGAGCTCGGAGATTCCGACAGATCCGTTAGCTCGATCCTTACGGCTAGAGACTCCTACGGGAGCAGACTCGACGATTACGCACTGGTGCCGGCAGTGTGAGCTTACTCTAGGAGGTGAGAGCTTCGGCTGGGATCTTCTTGTAGCAGCTTCGAGGCCTTACGACGTCATCTTGGGCATGGATTGGTTATCTACGGTCCATGCACAGATTGACTGCATTAGGCGCAAGGTGTGATGTGTGCGCACCGACGGGAGCAGGTTCACCTTCACCGGCGAGAAGGGAGCCTTTGCAGCACAGGACAGACTCTCGCAGAGGAGGGGATAGCCCATCACTCATCAGTTGGCTAGCCTCATCCTTGGAGCAGTTGACGTGCGGAGTCCTAGTTTTCCTGCAGTGGTGGATCAGTATGCGAACATCTTCCCCGACGACGTTCCAGGACTACCTCCTCGCAAAGAGGTAGACTTTTATATTGACCTATACCCCGGGACAACCCCGATATCCACTCCAGCATATCGAATAGCCCCCGCTGAGCTTCGAGATCTATGGGTACAGTTGGAGGACTTGCAGGGCAAGGGGTTCATCTGACCCAGCGTTTCACCCTGGGCTTCCCCGATTTTGTTCGCCAAGAAGGCGGACGGGAGCTTGCGACTGTGTGTCGATTATCGTCGCCTGAACCAGGTGATAGTAAGGAACAAGTATCTACTACCGAGTATTGATGACCTCTTCGATCATCTCAAGGGAGCACGGTGGTTCTCGAAGATAGACCTCAGATCAGGCTATCATCAGCTCAGAGTTTGAGATGAGGACGTGCAGATGACGGCCTTCAGGTGTCGGTATGGCCACTATGAGTTCTTGGTTATGCCCTTTGGCATTACCAATGCTCCAGCAGTGTTCATGAGCCTCATGAACAGGATCTTCCAGCCATACCTCGACCGATTTTTTGTGGTCTTCATCGACGAGATTTTGGTGTACTCGACCACGGAGGAGGAGCACGCCTACCACTTTCGGGGTGTACTGGACACACTCTGAGAGCACCAGATTTATGGAAAGCTCTCAAAGTTCCAGTTCTGGTTATGTGAGGTCCACTTCTCGGGGCACGTCATTTCTAAGGTGGGAGTTGCAGTGGAATCCGCGAAGATCGAGGCAGTTCTAGCCTGGGAGCCACCAAGGAGCGTGACGGAGGTGCGAAGTTTCTTTGCTCTAGCCGGATACTATCAGAGATTCGTGTTGGACTTCTCCAGAGTTGCGGCACCACTCTCAGTGTTGACGAAGAAGGGGAAACCCTTCGTGTGGTCAGACAGATGTCAGCAGAGCTTCCAGGAGATGAGACAGTGATTGACCAGCGCACCTATCTTGAGTTTTCCTGAGGAGGGAGTTGGTTACGTAGTCTACTGCGATGCATCAGGGACCGGACTCGGGTGTGTCATGATGTAGGATCGGGTCGTGATTGCCTATGGATCATGTCATTTGAGGCCGCATGAGTAGAACTACGCTACCCATGAACTGTAGTTAGCATCAGTGGTCTTCGCTCTGAAGACTTGGCGGCACTATCTGATGGGCGAGTGCTTTACAGTCTTTTCTGACCACCACATTCTCAGGTACATCTTCTCTCAGAAGGACCTGAACCTGAGACAGCGGCGATGGCTCGAGTTCTTCCATGACTATGACTTTGAGATAGTCTATACTCCTGGGAAGGGGAACGTAGTAGCCGATGCCCTCAGCAGGAGGATGGGCATTCAGCTACTTGAGGAGGCGACAGAGCAGCTAGCCGCCTTGCAGATATCCTTCATGGATAGAGATGGAGCAGCCTTCCTTCAGACTCTCAGAGTCACCCCTCCACTACTGCAGCGGGTCATAGAGGCACAGTGTGAGGATTCTGACTGTGAGACGTGGTGTGCACAGATATCCACGGGACAGGAACCTGATGGTTTCTCCCTTGGAGCAGAGCACGGCGTCCTTTTCAGAGGACGTACCTTGGTGCCAGTCTCTTTACAAGAGGATGTGCTGAGAGAGTTTCACACTTCTCCATTGGCGGTAAATCCTGGAGTGGCGAAGATGTACCAGGACCTCAGACGACAGCACTGGTGGCGGGGCATGAAGAAGGCTTTGGCAGAGTTCGTTTCACGGTGCCTCACCTGCCAGCAGGTGAAGGCAGAGCATCAGGTACGAGCAGGCTTGGTACAACCCTTGGAGGTCCCGGAGTGGAAGTGGGACGGGATATCTATGGACTTCGTGACTGGACTTCCACGCACTTCTAGAGGTCATGACTCCATTTGGGTGATTGTGGACCGACTCACCAAGTCGTCACACTTCTTACCCATCAGAGAGCAGGGCTCAGTGGAGGGCTTGGGGCGTCTCTACGTTCAGGAGATTGTATGGCATCACGGTGTGCCATCGACTATCATCTCCGATCGGGACGCTTGTTTTACTTCCCAGCTTTGGAAGGGATTGCAGGAGGCGTTTGGGACGTGGCTACGTCTGAGCACCGCCTTTCACCCTTAGACGGATGGTCAGACGGAGAGGACCATTCAGACTCTCGAGGACATGCTCCGCGCATCTGTCCTCGACTTTGGTCGCAGCTGGGAGGACCACCTACCCTTGGTGGAGTTCGCGTACAACAACAGCTAACACTCCACCATCGGGATGGCACCATACGAGGCGTTGTACGGAAGACCCTGCAGATCTCCTTTGTGCTGGACAGACCCTGGGGAGTCAGCACTTGTGGGACCAGAGATGGTCCGGGCCATGACAGAGAAGGTCCAGGTCATCCAGGAGCGGATGAGGACAGCTCAGAGCCGGCAGAAGTCTTATGCTGAGAGGAGGTGCAGGCCACTAGAGTTCTAGGATGGTGACCACGTCTTCTTGCGTGTCTCACCTCGATGTGGATTCCGGAGATTTTTCCGAGGTGGCAAGTTGTCTCCACGCTTCATCGGACCTTTCCAGGTCCTCAGCAGGATTGGAGAGGTGGCTTATCACCTGGCTTTACAACCTCAGTTACACCGGGTGCATGACGTCTTCCATGTATCTTAGCTGAGGAGATACATGCACGACCCAACACACATCATCAACCATGGGGAGCTAGACGTGGATGATGGGGCGAATTTTGCGGAGATCCTAGTGGAGATAGAGGATCGACAGGAGAGGGTCCTACGTGGGTGATCGATTCCTCTTGTGCGCATCAGATGGCAGCACGGGAACCTCCAGGAGAGCACATGGGGGCGGGAGGCTCAGATGCGTGCTCAGTACCCACATTTGTTTCCCTAGTTTTTGTTGTATCGTTACGAGGACGTAAAGCCCTGAGGTGGGAGTAATGTAAAGTCCTGTAAATTTCAAGGAAATTTTTTTCTTAATTTTCTTTGAAATTTACAAGATCGCAGTTTCTGACGGAACCTAATTCCGAGGCCCGGTGTGCCCAGAATCATTTTCTGATGTTTGGCTTAGGTACGTTCAGTGAACGGATGAGCGGGTTTTTCTAACTTTTGAACTGGTGCCTGAAATTGAATTCTGAGGGCACCGATGAAATCGCAGCGCCGGTATTTGCTTAGAAACGCCTCTTCCGGAGTTGCGTTTTCTCGGTTGTGGTTTTTAATTTTTTGGCTTAAAGTTAAGAAATAAAATAAATTGTTCGACAAACTTTATTTCATTTCAGTTAAGACACTTGAAGCCACTTGAAATCCACTTAAACTGAGTTGAAGCGGATAGATACTATCCAAAAATATCCTACCCTCTTGGTAGGATATTTGCGAGGTGGGGCCCGCACGAGCCCCGCCGTTTCATTTCCGCTAAGTAACACACCCGCGAAAACCCGTCATTATGAAAGTCAACTGACGCATTTTCTTAAATTCTTAACACATCATTTAATTGGGTGGGTTATTTCGTGAATTAAATGGGCAGTTTCTTTCGTTGAATTAATTCTACGAATTAATGGGTCGTTACTTACCACTTTTCGTTTGTTGGCGTAATAATAAAATAAGACCAACACAACATTTGGAGGATTACACGTTGAGAGGTTTTGACAGAGTTATTGAGCCTTCATCCTCCTTCGCGAAGAATGCGAAGAACGCGAAGAACGTGAAGAACGTCCTCACCCTCGGAGTTTGACGACGCTTCATCCGAGACGTTCTTCCCCGCCCCGATCATCGATCACCAACTGCTTGAGGTAAGAGATCTCGGGTTTCTTTTTAAACTTCCTTGTGGTTTATAACAACACACAGATTTAATTATTTACAATTAAATCTATTGTCTCTTGGTCCGTTGAGTTCGTCGACGCAATGCCGGATTCCGCGACGACGCGACGCCCTTCCGCGACGACGCGACGCCTTCCGCGACACGACGAACCCCTCCTTCCGCGACGAGCAATTCCGTGAAGAACGCTCACGCGCGACGACTTGTCGTGGTAGGGATTATGTTTTGGAATGCCCTTTTTCCATGAACGTTCCTTTAAAATTAATGAACCGGATGCAATTGAACAATTTTAATTTATTAAAATTTTTGTTTCATGTGTTGAATTATTCTTCTCCCATTTTTTTTATCTAACGCGGAGGGTGAAGGCCAAACAAACACGGCCCGACAACCCTCCGCCATTCTTCGTTGTTTTGCGGATTTGACAGGCGACGACGGTACACGCCGCAATGGAAATTTGATGGTTCCGTAGTGAAGAACGAGTCCCGGGAGGAGCAGCGGCGCAGACGGGAACAGAATCGGACCACCAGAGCGACTTCGGTGGCCCACGGAAGCCGCCGGCGGCGCGGGTCGCCAGCGCGGCGGTGCCGGTAGCCTGGGGCGGCGGCGCCCGCAGCCGCGCGGGTCCGGCGAACGCGGACGCGGCAAAGCCGCATCATTTGATCCAGCACGGCCCCACGCGGGGGGGCGCGGCACCTCCAGATCGCGGAGGCAGCGCCCCGCGGCGCACTGCCGTTCGGCCGCTCGGCCGAACCGAGCCTGGCCGGTCCGACCGGCCGGGCCACGCCCTGGCCAGACCGGACCGGGTCCGGCCGGGTCGGCCCGGGCACGGACCCCCCCGTCTTTAGACCATTTTCTGTCTTTTGACTGTAACGTGAGCTACGGGCCTCCGAACGACGTTCCGTCAGCGGAAACGCGATCCTTGGATCGAGACGGTCGTTTTGGTATATCGCACTCAAGGTTTCAGAATACTTTGGGTTTGGCCGGGTTGGTTCGTACACGAAACCAACCAGGCCCTCGGAGCGGGAACACTCATATCTTGAGCTTCGGACATCCTATTGACGTGCCATCGACTTCGTTGAATTCCTCTAAGTGAGACGGATCTTTTGGCATACTCCGCCCGTGGTTTGGACACAGGTGGAGTACGGTCGGGTTGGTTTTTCCTTAAAAACCAACCGGTCCACTAGGACGAAAAAACTAATAACTCTCAGACCGGGCGTCCGATTGACGCGCCGTCTGCGACGTTGAGTTCATGTTGACGATACAGAACTTTTGGATACATCAACTTTGGACTTGTGTCAGTTGATGTATCGGCCTCTCGGCTCGTGGAGCGGACCCTCCCGAACGAGCTTGTTGTGTGCGGGAACCCTAGAGCTAGTTGCGACTGCTACTGCGACGACGACCGTGGAGAGATCCTCAGTGGACTGCGGCGACGGCTGTGCAGAGATCCTCAGTGGACTGCGGAGACGGCTGTGCAGAGATTCTCAGTGGACTGCGACGACGACTGTGCAGAGATCCTCAGTGGACTGTGACGACGACTGTGCAGAGATCCTCAGTGGACTGCGACGACTACAGTACTCCGCGATCCTATGTGGATCAGTGCTACAGGTCCTGTGTGGGCCCGATCATATGTGGGTCTGATCCTGTGTGGGTCAGCGCTCAACGGTTCTGTGTGAGCCAGCGCCTACAGGTCCTGTGTGGGCCTGATCCTATGTGGGTCATTGCGGGGTTTAGTTACCTATCGATCCTTTGTGGGTACGACGAATTAGATGGATCAGTGATCATATTTATAGTCATCCGAAGAAGTATACCTGTGTGAGCTGAATCTTGAGTTACTCTCCTTTTTGGATTGTGTTGAGCTATCCTATGTGGATTTACTGTTTACTCTGCTTTTTGGATTGTGTTGAGCTATCCTGTGTGGATTTACTGTTTACTCTCCTTTGTGGATTGTGTTGAGCTATCCTATGTGGGTTACTGTTTACTCTCCTTTGTGGATTGTGTTGTGCTATCCTGTGTGGGTATACGTTTTGCTTCCTTTGTGGACTGGGTTGTGCTTGGGCTCGGACGTTGGAGTCGAACGGGAATTGATGACTTAGGTATATGTATGGGAATATACCTAAGCAGTGTCGGTTGTTACTTCGTGATTGTATCTTTCCTTTGTGGATTATCCTTTGTGGATTTCGGGAGACCTTCAGGGGTCTCGGGGTCCCTTCTGAGTAGCTTATACTCACCCCTGCACGGGCTATGCCCGCACTTCGTTGTGTTGGTTGCAGACGACGGACAGCGCTGATCGTGGTGGAGGCGTGCGGAGCAGGACGGTACCTGGAGGCAGACCACTGGGCGGGAGGCACTCGGAGCGGACGGCTGGACCGAGGAGCTGCGGAGGCTATCTGTACCCACCCTTCAGGTGGAACTTCCAGAGGACGGCTCGACGTTGCGGCTTTTCTTTTCAGTTGTTGTTTTTCCCTTTTAGTTGTACTTTACAGTTGGGCTAGTATTTCTGGACACTTTTACTTTCAGCACAACTTGTTACATTTTTTACTTAGTGTGTACTTTTCCGCTTGCTTACTTAGTGGTTCTTGTTTACTTTTCAAAGGCAACGCCTTCCCTTTTTCTGGGATTTACGCCTTGGTGATAGTCGCCAGCCCCTGGCCTATGGAAGTCGGGCTTGGGGTAGTCACGGCACGGGCCCCGAGGACGGGTCGTGACAAATTGGTATTAGAGATGGTCGGTTCTACCGCAGACTCTGATCTTTCTTCTATGTGAAGCAATAGTGTTTATCGTATTGGGTGTGGTTATCAGTCCAGGGAGTCTAGTGTTGGTGCGGTAGCCGACGTATCCATACACCAGGACCCTGACTTTTTATTTGCGACTTAATGCACGAAAACATTGATTGCATGTGTGTTTCAAGTTTTATTTGTGATTACTTGTGTCAGCTCACCAGGTATACTGTTCTGACTGGGGCGCAGTTGTTTCCTTTTCATGATGTCCCCACGACGGCAGCCATCTAGGGTTCTGAGAGTAGAGCGCGACGATAGCTCACCGAGCGACGAGGCCTCGGTACAGGGCCCGTTGACAGTAGAGGCACCGGCGGTACCTTTACCCGCCAAGCCCCCGATGCTTCCAGCGCCGACCGCTGACGATGCACGTCGCCTCGGAGATCTGCACGAGTTCCAGCGCAAATGACCACCCAGGTTTCATGGGGAGACGGACCCCCAGGCCACCGAGGACGGGCTGGAGGCAGTCGTACGAGTTTTTAGGCTAGTGAGGACACCATCAGACCTCATGGTTATCCTCGCGGTGAGCCTACTGCACGCAGTAGCGGGACGATGGTGGAGCTTGATGCTCCAGGTGCACGATGAGGCCTCTCTCATCGGGACGGACTTTGAGAGCCTCTTCCGCTCAGAGTTTGTCCCAGCCACCCTCCGTGCGGTGAGCATTCAGGAGTTTCTTCAGCTGCGGTAGGGTAGCTTGACGGTCGCCCAGTACGCAGTGAGGTTCACTGATATTTCTCGCTACTCGACCGACATGGTGTGTGACCCCTTCTTCCGGGCCCAGACCTTTGAGCAGGGTTTGAGACATGAGATCCGGGCATCGCTGATCTCCCTCAGCATCCCGACCCAGGAAGGAGTGCTGGAGCGAGCCCTTCTGATCGAGAGCATTCTGGCAGAGTCCACAGCGATACCTACTGCAGGGCGGCAGGTAGCGGAGTCTTCGGAAGCAGGTAGCCGACGGATGACTCAGGGTTCTAGGCAGACCAGACCTTCTGGCAGATGGCCTCGGGACACTAGCTCAACAGTGCGGGGCACACAGCGCGGAGCGAGTCTTCCGAGAGGCAGGCAGTGCTACGCGTGCGGCGGGCAGGGCCACATGGCTCGTGACTACCCGACCCGCCGTACCGAGGAGCAGCAGACGGTGGAGGGGCCACCCAGGCAGAGGCAGTGGGTTGACCGTGGCGGTCCGCAGGGAGGAGGCGGACGAGGCAGAGGAGATGGCCGAGCAGCAGGTGGTGGGCGACCCTTTGAGGCTCTGCCACCACCACCACCAGGAGGTCCGCCCCGACCACAGGGAGCTGGCGGGCAGAGACAGGCACAACTCTAGGTAGTGGAGGCCTACGACCACGGCGTGCCAGAGATGATTCAAGGTACGATCTGTATCTATTCCACCCTTGCTGCAGTTCTTATAGACACAGGAGAGAGTCACTCTTTCATAGTCGTTGCCCTTGTTCGGATCTCGGAGATTCCGACAGAGCCGTTGGCTCGATCCTTACGGCTAGAGACTCCTACGGTAGCAGACTCGACGATTACGCACTGGTTCCGGCAGTGTGAGCTTACTCTAGGATGTGAGAGCTTTGGCTGGGATCTTCTTGTAGCAGCGTCAAGGCCTTACGATGTCATCTTGGGCATGGATTGGTTATCTACGGTCCATGCACAGATTGACTGCATTAGGTGCAAGGTGCGATGTGTGCGCACCGACGGGAGTAGGTTCACCTTCACCAGCGAGAAGGGAGCCTTTGCAGCACAGGACATACTCTCGCAGAGGAGGGGACAGCCCATCACTCATCAGTTGGCTAGCCTCATCCTTGGAGCAGTTGACGTGCAGAGTCCTAGTTTTCCTGCAGTGGTGGATTAGTATGTGGATGTCTTCCCCGACATCGTTCCAGGACTACCTCCTCGCATAGTGGTAGACTTTTATATTGACCTATACCTCGGGACAGCCCCGATATCCACTCCAGCATATCGGATGGCCCCCACTGAGCATCGAGAGCTACGGGTACAGTTGGAGGACTTGCAGGGCAAGGGGTTCATCCGACCCAGCGTTTCACCCTGGGCTTCGCCGATTTTGTTCGCCAAGAAGGCGGACGGGAGCTTGCGACTGTGTGTCGATTATCGTCACCTGAACCAGGTGACAGTGAGGAACAAGTATCCACTACTGAGGATTGATGACCTCTTCGATCATATCAAGGGAGCACGATGGTTCTCGAAAATAGACCTTAGATCAGGCTATCATCAGCTCATAGTTCGAGATGAGGACGTGCAGAAGACGGCCTTCAGGTGTCGGTATGGCCACTATGAGTTCTTGGTTATGCCCTTCGGCGTAACCAATGCTCCAGTAGTGTTCATGAGCCTCATGAACAGGATCTTACAGCCATACCTCGATCGATTTTTCGTGGTCTTCATCGACGACATTTTGGTGTACTCGACCATGGAGGAGGAGCACGCCTACCATTTGCGGGTTGTACTGGACACACTCTGAGAGCACCAGCTTTATGGAAAGCTCTCAAAGTTCCAGTTTTGGTTATGTGAGGTCCACTTCTTGGGGCACGTCATTTCTGAGGCGGGAGTTGCATTGGATCCCACAAAGATCGAGGCAGTGCTAGCTTGGGAGCCACCCAGGAGCGTGACGGAGGTGCGGAGTTTCTTGGGTCTAGCCGGATACTATCAGAGATTCGTGTCGGACTTCTCCAGAGTTGCGGCGCCACTCTCAGCATTGAAAAAGAAGGGGAAACCCTTCGTGTGGTCAGACAGATGTTATCAGAGCTTCCATGAGCTGAGACAGAGATTGACCAGCACACCTATGTTGAGGTTGCCTGAGGAGGGAGTTGGTTACGTAGTCTACTGCGATGCATCAGGGACCGGACTCGGGTGTGTCCTGATATAGGAGCGGGCTGTGATTGCCTATGGATCATGTCAGTTGAGGCCGCATGAGCAGAACTACGCTACCCATGACCTAGAGTTAGCAGCAGTGGTCTTCACTCTGAAGACTTGGCAGCACTATCTGATGGGCGAGTGCTTTACAGTCTTTTCTAACCACCATATTCTCAGGTACATCTTCTCCCAGAAGGACCTGAACCTAAGACAACGGCGACGGATCGAGTTCCTCCAGGACTATGACTTTGAGATAGTCTATACTCCTGGGAAGGGGAACATAGTAGTCGATGCCCTCAGCAGGAGGACGAGCATTCAGCTACTGGAGGAGGCGACAGAGCAGCTAGCCGCCTTGTAGATATCCTTCGTGGATAGAGATGGAGCAGCCTTCATTCAGTCTCTCACAGTCACCCCTCCACTACTGCAGTGGGTCAGAGAGGCACAGCGTGAGGATGCTGACTGTGAGACGTGGCGTGCACAGATATCCTCGGGACAGACACTTGATGGTTTCTCCCTTGGAGCAGAGCACGACGTCCTTTTCAGAGGACGTACCTTGGTGCCAGTCGCTTTACGAGAGGAGGTGCTGAGAGAGTTTCACACTTCTCCTTTGGCGGTACATCCTGGAGTGGTGAAGATGTACCAGGACCTCGGACGACAGCACTGGTGGTCGGTCATGAAGAAGGCTTTGGCAGAGTTCGTTTCACGGTGCCTCACCTGCCAGCAGGTGAAGGTAGAGCATCAGGTACCAGCAGGATTGGTACAACCCTTGGAGGTCCCGGAGTGGAAGTGGGACGAGATATCTATGGAATTTGTGACTGGTCTTCCACGCACTTCCAGAGGTCACAACTCCATTTGAGTGATTGTGGACCGACTCACAAAGTCGGCACACTTCTTACCCATCAGAGAGCAGGGATCAGTGGAGAGCTTGGGGCGTCTCTACGTTCAGGAGATTGTACGGCTTCACGGTGTGCCATCGACTATCGTCTCCGATCGGGATGCTCGTATTACTTCCCGGCATTGGAAGGGATTGTAGGAGGCGTTCGGGACGCGGCTACGTCTGAGCACCACCTTTCACCCTCAGACGGATGCTCAGACGGAGAGGACCATTCAGACTCTCGAGGACATGCTCCGCGCATGTGTCCTCGACTTTGGTCGCAGATGGGAGGACCACCTACCCTTGGTGGAGTTCGCGTACAACAATAGCTACCACTCCACCATCGGGATGGCACCATATGAGGCGTTGTATGGCAGACCTTGCAGATCTCCTTTGTGCTGGACATACCCTGGGGAGTGAGCACTTGTGGGACCAGAGATGGTCCGGGCCATGACAGAGAAGGTCCAGGTCATCCAGGAGCGGATGAGGATAGCTCAGAGCTGACAGAAGTCATATGCTGACAGGAGGTGGAGGCCACTAGAGTTCTAGGATGGTGACCACGTCTTCTTGCGTGTCTCACCTCGACGTGGTTTGCGGAGATTTTTCCGAGGTGGCAAGTTGTCTCCACACTTCATCGGACCCTTCCAGGTCCTCAGCAGGATTGGCGAGGTGGCTTATCACCTGGCTCTACCACCTCAGTTGCACCGGGTGCACGATGTTTTCCACGTATCTCAGCTGAGGAGATACGTGCACGACCCGACACACATCATCGACCATGGGGAGCTAGACGTGGATGATGGGGATACTTTTGTAGAGGTCCCAGTGGAGATAGAGGATCGACAGGATCGGGTCCTATGTGGGTGATCGATTCCTCTTGTGCGCATCAGATGGCAGCACAGGAACCTCCAGGAGAGCACATGGGAGCGGGAGGCTCAGATGCGTGCTCAGTACCCACATTTGTTTCCCTAGTTTTTGATGTATCATTACAGGGACGTAAATCCTTGAGGTGTGAGTATTGTAAAGACCTGTAAATTTCAAGGAATTATTTTTCTTAATTTTCATTGGAGTTTTACAAGAGCGCAGTTTCTGATGGCACCTAATTCCGAGGCCCGGTGTGCCTGGAATCATTTTCCGAAGTTTGGCTCGGGTACGTTCAGTGAACGGACGAGCGGGTTTTTCTAACATTTGAACCGGTGTCTGAAATCGAATTCTGAGGGCACCGATGAAATCGCAGCGCTGGTATTTGCTTAGAAACTCCTCTTCCGGAGTTGCGTTTGCTCAGTTGTGTTTTTTAATTTTTGGGCTTAAAGTTAAGAAATAAAATAAATTGTTCGACAAACATTATTTTATTTCACTTAAGCCACTTGAAGCCACTTGAAAGCCACTCAAACTTAGTTGAAGTGGACAGGATACTATCCAAAAATATCCTACTCTCTTGGTAGGATATTTGCGAGGTGGGGCCCGCACGAGCCCCGCCGTTTCTTTTCCTCTAAGTAACGCACCCGCGAAAACCCGTCATTATGAAAGTCAACTGACGTGTTTTCTTAAATTCTTAACGCACCATTTAATTGGGAGGTTTATTTCGTGAATTAAATGGGCAGTTTCTTTCATTGAATTAATTCTACGAATTAATGGGTCGTTACTTGCCTCTTTTCGTTTGTTGGCGTAATAATAAAATAAGACCAACACAACATTTGGAGGATTACACGTTGAGAGGTTTTGACAGAGTTCTTGAGCCTTCATCCTCCTTCGCGAAGAACGCGAAGAATGCGAAGAACGCGAAGAATGCCGTCACCCTCGGAGTTTGACGACACTTCATCCGAGACGTTCTTCCCCAGCCCGATCTCTGATCACCAACTGCTTGAGGTAAGAGATCTCGGGTTTCTTTTTAAGCTTCCTTGTGGTTTATAACAACACACGGATTTAATTATTTACAATTAAATCTGTTGTCTCTTGGTCCGTTGAGTTCGTCAACACAATTCCGGATTCCGCAAGGACGCGACGCCCTTCCGAGACGACGTGATTCCTTCCGCGACACGATGAACCCCTCCTTCGGCGACGAACAATTCCGCAAAGAACGCTCACGCGTGACGACTTGTCGAGCTAGGGATTATGTTTTGGAATGCCCTTTTTCCATGAATGTTACTTTAAAATTAAAGAACTAGTTTCAATTGAAAAATTTTAATTTATTAAAATTGTTGTTTCATGTGTTTAATTATTCTTCTCCCGTTGTTTTTATCTAACGCGGAGGGTGCGGGCCAAACGAACACGGCCCGACAACCCTCCGCCGTTCTTCGTTGTTGTGCGGATTTGACGGGCGATGACGGTACATGCCGCAACGGAAATTGGATGGTTCTGCAGAGAAGAACGAGTCCCGGGAGGAGCAGCGACGCATACGGGAACGGAATCGGACCACCGGAGTGACTCCGGTGGCCCGCGGAAGCCGTCGGCGGCACGGGTCGCCGGCGCGTCGGCGCTGGCAGCCAGGGGTGGCGGTGGCACCCGCGGACCCACGGCCACGTGGGCCCGGTACACTCGGACGCGGCAAAGCTGCGTCCTTTGATCCAGCGCGGGCCCACGCGGGGGGGCCGCGACACCTTCAGACCGCGGGGGCTGCGCCCCGCGGCGCACGACCGTTCGGTCGCTCGGCCGAACCGCGCCCGGCTGGTCCGACCGACCGGTCCACGCCCTGGCCGGACCAGACCGGGTCCTTCCGGGTCGGGTCGACCCGGTTCAGGTCGACCCAGTTCGGCCGACCCGGGGGGGTCGGGCCGGGTCGGCCCGGGCCCGGACCCCCCGTCTTCGGACTGTTTTCGTTCTTTTCCTGTAACTTGAGCTACGGGCCTCCGAACGACATGCCATCAGTAGCAACGCGATCCTTGGATCGAGACGGTCGTTTCGGTATATCGCACTCAAGGTTTCGGAATACTTTGGGTTAGGCCGGGTTGGTTCGTACACGAAACCAACCGGGCCCTCGAAGCGGGAACGCTCATATCTTGAGCTTCGGACGTCCGATTGACGTGTCGTCGACTTCGTTGAATTCCTCTAAGTGAGACGGATTTTTTGGCATACACCGCCCTAGTTTTGGACGTAGGTGGAGTACAGTCGGGTTGGTTTTGCCTTAAAACCCAACCGGGCCCCTGGGAAGAAAAGGCCAATAACTCTAAGACCGGGTGTCCGATTGACGCGTCGTCTGCGACGTTGACTTCCTATTGAAGATACGGAACTTTTCGATACATCAACTTCGGACTTTGTGTCAGATGATGTATCGGCCTCTCGGCTCGTGGAGAAGACCCTCCCGAACGAGCTTGCTGTGTGCGGGAACCCTAGAGCTGGCTGCGACTGCTACTGCGATGACGACCGTGCAGAGATCCTCAGTGGACTGCGTCGACGGCTATGCAGAGATCCTTAGTGGACTGCGGAGACGGCTGTGCAGAGATCCTCAGTGGACTGAGACGACGACTGTGGAGAGATCCTCAGTGGAATGCGACGACGACTCTGTAGAGATCCTCAGTGGACTGCGACGACTGCTGCACTAAGAGATCCTACGTGGATCAGTGCTACAGGTCCTGTGTGGGCCAGATCCTGTGTGGGTCCGATCCTGTGTGGGTCAGCGCTCAGCGGTTCTATGTGAGCCAGCACCTACAAGTCCTGTGTGGGCCTGATCCTTTGTTGGTCATTGCGGGGGTTAGTTACCTATCGATCCGTTGTGGGTCCGACGACTTAGATGGATCAGCGATAATCTTTATCGTTAGCCGAAGAAGTATACCTGTGTGAGCTGAATCTTCAGTTACTCTCCTTTGTGGATTGTGTTGAGCTATCCTGTGTGGATTTATTGTTTACTCTCCTTTGTGGATTGTGTTGAGCTATCCTGTGTGGATTTACTGTTTACTCTCCTTTGTGGATTGTGTTGAGCTATCCTATGTGGGTTACTGTTTACTATCCTTTGTGGATTGTGTTGTGCTATCCTGTGTAGGTATACGTTTTTCTTCCTGTGTGGACTTGGTTGTTCTTGGGCTCGGACGTTGGAGCCGAACGGGAATTGATGACTTAGGTATATGTATGGGAATATACCTAAGCAGTGTCGGTTGTTAATTCATGATTTTATCTTTCCTTTGTGGATTATCCTTTGTGGATTTCGGGAGACCTTAGGGGGTCTCGGGGTCCCTACTGAGTAGCTTATACTCACCCCTGCATGGGCTATGCCCGCACTTCGTTGTGTTGGTTGCAGACGATGGACAACGCTGATCATGGTGGAGGCGTGCAGAGCAGGATGGTACCTGGAGGTGGACCACTGGGCGGGATGCACTCGGAGCGGACGGCTGGACCGAGGAGCTGTGTAGGCTATCTATACCCACCCTTCAGGTGGAACTTCCAGAGGACGGCTCAACGCTGCGGCTATTCTTTTCAGTTGCTGTTTTTTTCTTTCAGTTTTAATTTACAGTTGGGCTTGTATTTCTAGCCTCTTTTACTTTCAACACAACTTGTTACAGTTTTTACTTAGTGTTTACTTTTCTTCATGCTTACTATGTGGTGCTTGTTTACTTTTCAAAGGAAATTCCTTCCCTTTTTCCGGGATTTACGCCTTGGTGCTATTCGCCAGCCCCTGGACTATGGAAGGCGGGCTTGGGGTAGTCACGACACGGGCCCCGAGGATGGGTCGTGACAAAGGCCTTCTCACATTGTATTGTGATAATACTAGAGTGGTGGCTCTTGTAAAAGAGCCTAGGTGAAATCAATGGAAAAACAACATACTCCAGAAGTATCACCTCTTCAGGGATTTTTATCATAGGGGATAATTTGTAGTGGCACGAATGTCCATAGATGAGAACAAGGTGGACCCCTCGACTAAATTCATATCTCAACAGAAGAATGAATATCTTGTTCGAGCTAGTGGACTGAAGGTTGTTCGCAGTTGGCTCTAGTGCAAGATGAAGTCTATTAGAGTTGGTTCCTAAGAACAAACATCATTTTACATTATGATAAATTTATAGTCACGGTTTGGAATATTAATAAATTTCTTATCACGTCACGATTGTTCTTCTGCGTAACATTGCATGTGATAATGTCCCAAGAGTAGTTTTCGGACTAAAATGTCATAGTAGTTCGCCACTATGATGAGAATCTGGAAGTACAAAGACATTATTCTTGAATAAATGTTCTGTGGTTGGATGATATCATTTGAAGGGAAAAATGATACATGCTATCAAGGCTAGAGACTCATATGACTTTGGGGAACCTTCTCATGTTGTAAACCACTTGTAAAATCAAATAGATATTATGAGAACGAGACTTGACAGTAGGAAATCCACATTATAGTGACATTGGATTTTTCTATTTTCAGACGTGTTTATTGATCCTTACTCTTTAGGATTATTATTAATGGATATTATGAGTCATGAACTTTGATGTATTGAGAAAAATCGTGACGAAATATGATCTCAGTGAGGTAGGATACGATGGGTGCATACTGAGTGATATTGCATTAATGAATAATGTGAGAAAAGATTTATCCCTTTTGTTTATTTTCATATGTAAATATCTCATGAAATTTAATTGAAATTATATAGCCAAAAAAAATCTATTCCCATGGTGTTCGCTAGGAAATTTTTTTCCCCGAAAATTCAATGAATGAGTTATCTAGAATATAGGTTGATGACACTATCATGCAACTCTCTTGATTAAAAATATTGTAATAAAGGGGTTATATTACATGGTAAGGGTTCCTATATGGTGACATATTGTTGCAGTATTTACTCCATTATATATGGTATCCCTGGTGTGTTTATGGATGCTAACCTTGGACTTTAGGATGGCTCTCCAAATTCCACTAAGAAAGAGGCCTAGAGGGTCACAAACTAAGTGTATCCAGAATCTCAGTTAAATAATTTATTATTCCAAAAGATCAATAAATAATATTATCAGTTGTGGATTAATAAATATTAAGGTATACATGATCTTATGTTATTTATTTATCAATAAATAATTCATTTCTATTTATTTATTAATTTATTTAATAAATAGTCTTTATTCAAGGTCTGATAAATATTTCTGAGGATAGGTGGACCATGTTAAAGGGTCAAGTGAGAATATAATATCAAATATTAATTTATTAAAATAAAATTTTATTGTAACTTCCACACTATGAATATTTCAGGTAAATAATGGTATTTTCATTATTATTTGATATCGGGGTTTCACATTGAATAATAAAAATATGCAACGGTACTTGTGCTAATTATTTATTATTACCTAGTGAATAAAATTCATGGTTATTTATTATTCTCTTATTAGCCAAGGGGGAATCCCACAAACCATGGAGGTAATTTTGGTTGTGCACAACATTTTAGAGAAAAATATCTCAGGCCTCTAGATCAGTTTTTCTCCAAGAACGATCTCTAGAATGAGAGTGGCCATCCTCCACCGGATTAGAGAACACTTTGGAAGAATCTCTAAAGGTGATCGAGGGTGGACAATGCAAGAACATGGAACTTTGGTGCTGTCACCTGGAGAATCCATCAGAAACATCCCGAGATTCGATGAGCACATGTGGATTATCAATGGATGACATCTACTCTTGATCATTATAAATCATTGAATGGCTCACCATATATCCGTAGTCTGACACATCAATGAATAAATAAAACGCAGTATTTAGTTCTTTAATTTTATTAAATTAATTATAAAGAGAATATGGAGATACTCTATCAAGGTTCTGGGTCACTTCCTTTTTATCTATATCCTTTTTGTGGATACTATCATTTGTCATCTTGTTAATCCACGGATAATCATTGATCATAATAAAATTTAATGTTGGGTTCCAGCTCAACTGTGCTTCCGGTACACACGGAACCTACAACACTGTGTGGGTCCTCTCACATGTTATGTACCCCTTAGTCTATATTGAGAAAACTAATATTTCCCATAACTTCTTCATTTTACCTCAAATTTTGGCTTTTATGTTCCTTATAATGAGTGTGTTTCCGCATAAAACTCTTTGGATCCCTTAGTTGTGGATTTCAATCGATGGTGTGGAATGTTCTAGTGTCATACCACGACCACAGACGCCCATGTTTTTACTCTTTTCTCGGTCCTGCGAATTTGGGCAGAGTTGCGTTGGGTCCATGTTTGAATTTTCTTTGAAGCATTGATGTTTTTGGTGGGTTTTGGGCCAGTGCGCAGTCACCGCACTACTAGCGGTCACCACACATTTGTTCCGGGTGGGTGCGCGGTCTCCGTACTGCTATCGGCAATCATGCGTTCGGACCTGGTGAGTGCGCGGTTTCCCACCTGTGTAGATAAATGATAAAAATTAAAATAATAATTAAAATTGGAATGAATTTTATAAAATGTTTAATAATAATAATAACAATAATTTATAAAATTGTTGTTGTTATTAATATTATTATTAGATTACTATTAATATTGTTGTTATTATTAATATTATTATGAGTATTCTTATTATTTTATTCATTTAATTTTACTTTTTATTATTTTTTTCTTCATCTTTCCTTTTTTTAACTCTTCTTTCTCGGATTTTATTTTTCCACGCAGTTGTCCCTAGTTGCTGCCTTCTCCTTCCTCGCATCGCGCGTCCTGCCCTTCTTGTTGTCCCAGCACGACCCGCTCCCCTGCCTCCCTTATTTTAGTTTCTTTCTTTCTTTTGCACCCGCTGCACCCATCCATCAGTCTGTATCTCCCTGTTTCTCCCAGCATGAAGCCGCTATAGTCCCCTGCCCAGCTTCCACTGCACCTACAGCATCCCGCTTCCCTGCTCGCCCAAGACCAACGACATCCCTCTTCTGCCCACCTGCAGCACTAGCCTTGTTGCCCCTCCCATGCAGCGATCCGCATCCACCTCTAGCACCCCCTGGTCTACCTCATCATCCCCACCGCCTTAGCCAGCAGAACCACCTCCTGGTTAGGATTCCGTCGCCCGCACCGCCTACGACCCCAGCCCGACGCGCCCTGACTTTCTCCTCACACAGCATCATGTTCCGGTCCCTACTCTCGTTTTCCTCCTCGCCCTTCGCACTCTGTGATAGCCCCCTCAGATTTCGTTTTTGTTGCGCCTCTGACCTAGTGGAGCACCCCATTCCAGGGCCCCTTGCTGCATGCCTCACCTTGCGCTCCTCCTGCCCTGCGCTGCTCTAGCACTACACCACCCTCCCAGCTGCGTTTCCAGCCGCCGCGCCCTTACTCACCCCGTCCCTGCCTTGTCCAGACGTTGCTGCCACACCCAACGCGAGCCTCTTGCCGGTGCACCCTCTCCTGGCCAGCGCGACTTCCTCCTACGTGACCACCCAGTGCTGCCATCACCCCCCCTATCCGCTCTGATATCTGCCTCCCCTTCCAGTCACCGCGGCCCCCCTTTTCTGTCCTCGACAGCTGTTGTCCGCCTCGGGCTACCCCACACCCTTCAACCGTCATCTTTGACTGGTGGGACCTCTTCTCAGTCGTCTCACAACTCCGACCAGCTTGTACTCTTCTGTCACGTGACTTTCGACCCATCGCATGTCCTCTAACTGGTCAGAAACCCTTCCCATCGGCCGTCTCGCCTCACTGCTATCTGGCAGCCATTGCTGCACCCCTTGGTCGGACCACGTCCGACTACATGCCTTCCGTTGTTCTGACGTGACACCCTCCGACGGTCCGTTTCTTATCGCAGCCCCTTGATGGGTATACCCTTTTATTTGATGCTCCGTTATATATATATACATTACCCTATTTTAACTATATTTTTTATTAATTGATTTTTATTTGTGTCGATTTGACTTTCTAGGACCCGCACGGGGTGTTTCTGAGTTAGCGCTATCACCGCACCTTGTTTCCGAGCATGTGCCATCGTTGCACCTTCTTGAGGTAGGTCCCTCACTGCAATCACCTTTAAATTTAGAATTTATTAATTGGTTGATGTTTTATTAATTTTATTGAATGAAAAATATTATAAGATAAATAATTTTTAAATGATTATTTAGTGTGAAAAGAGCCGTTTATTTTATACCGAACAGTTGAAACATTTTCATTATGAGTGGAAATATTGTATTGAAAGAATGCCCATTTTTCATTTATAAAAAAAATTCATGGAATTTCAAATGTACTTCTAGTTTTAAAGATAGATGATTTCTTCTGAACAAGTGTTTTGGGTTTTCTCGAGAAATGATGTTTTTCTTTGAAATTTGTGAAGGCCCGTTTGGAACTTTAATATAATAAATTATTTTGGAAAACCTATTCAGGGGTGATCTTTGGTGTGAGTTGATTGTGTGATATTTATTTGATGTTTGTGCATCATGACTGAATGATTTTCATTATTGGTGCAGCCCTTTTTATTGTATGTGTTGACATGGGAACCTGGCATAGTGAGTGAAAATTCTGAGAACGATTGTTGCACTAGTTTAGATTACGCACTGGCTAGTTTCCCCATAGAAGGGGAATACTGATTTATTGCTGGTATGGTGATTGGGCCCCTCGGTTTGACCATGCAGGGATATGCCAAGCGTTAGGGCGTTATGACATCATCGAGTTAGGGCATGCCTTTATGATGAGTCATATGTATAGTACGTTCTGGATTGTTCACGATCTCCTAGATTCGACCCATGTTTCTTTTTGTGATTATTTATATGTGGTGAGGGGTTGAGAGGTCTAGTTCAGTTGCTGGCCCCCTGTGTGCCACTTTTTCCATTTCCCTTGGTGTGTGTTGTGTATTGTGTGTGGTTTTTCCTTTTTGGCTAATAACTGAATTTCATATTTCTAAATGGTTCGCAGAAAGTGTTTTAAAAATAAATATACCTATTCCATTCAGACATTAAACTTGTTTTAAAATTAAAAAGGCCAATGGACTGATACTTTTTTTAGAAATGAAAGTGTCTGTGTGTGAAAACCAATTTTTTGTATATATAGTTCAAGCTTGGAATTAGAAAATTTCATTATTTAAAGGTTGTTCATTGGGAATAGATATTGGGCTAGCCTACTGAGTTTTAATACTCATGCCTATAGTTATTTTCTATTTTTAGTGTTTGTGCATGCCTCATATAGGGTGTGTTCTCCTTGGGTGACATTTGGTCATGATTTGGAGAGTGACCCTCGAGGTCACATGGAGATAGTGGTTTTCTCTTTCGGTTAGTTTTATTTTCTTTTGTTCTTGTTTAGTTACTTTATGTTGTTTATTTATTCTGTGCTGCTCTGTTTTATTTCTGCTGATTTATTTATTTACATTGGGGGAAATCGTTCCCACAACCTCTATTGATGCCCTGGCGCTTGTTTCCAGCCCAGGAGGATCGGGAACGCCTCTCGGGCCATGTCACGGATCGACTCGGGTGACCAGTTCAGGGTCGACCCGGGTTGGTTCATGAAAAAATGGTATCATTTTAGGTCGGGTCTTAGCAGACCTCACTTTTTAGAGTACCCTTTGTTATTTGGGATGTCCAATAGGTGGATATTAGGACTGTCGGGGCTCAGGAGGTAGGTTACAGGTCAGTTCCTGATCGCCACCGCTTGTGACGAGACCTGAGTTACCAGGGTTAGTCCGGCATTTGAGTCACTTGTACTTGGTCATTTCGGATTGAGGGATGACACTGGAGACGAATCGGTTCACATTGTGGCCTCACTTGGGGCGGTGACCCTTGTGGATTCCAAGTTCCCGGTTTAAGGTCCTCTTAGTGTTATGCTTTACCCGGGGCATGTCTCACCACCATGCCGCTCGGTCAGACATATGCACTAGTTCCTCATTCCAGCGGGTTATTATTGTTGGTGTTTTGTTTTAATCTCGGTTGATTTGAGTGTGCGTTAAAATTGAAATTGGTTTTGAAATGGAAAAGTGTTTCTTCCAAATTATTTTTGAAATTACAAAAGTGGGTTTTTGAAAAGGAGTATTGTTTTAGAAAAACATGGTATGTGTTTGGAATTGCTAAGGAAAAAAGAAGCGTTTGAACCTTGGCACTCCTTATAGAGGGTCACACTTGCGTGGGTGTGTATGGAGGTGCATGGGGATACTTGTTTTCAAATGATATGAGCGAGATTGAATGAACGCACATGTGACGGTTCATAAGGTTCCATAGGTGAGTTTTTTAAAATTGTAAAGAGAAAATGGTTTTGGAAAAGTGATATCTCTTTGTGTTGTATATATTTGGATTATGGGCATATTGCCCTTAGCTTGTGTTGTTGAATTGATTGACTTTTGTCTTGATGCTAGTTTCGATGGTGTTTTTTGTGTTGTCATGAGTATTCTGCCCAGAAAGCCTCCCAGAGTTGTTAATGAGTTATGCTCAGTACTCAGTTCGTTTTGTGTGTTGTTTCCTTATCGAGGTAGTCGAAATCTGTTAGAGGTAGTTGTATTGTTCTGAAAGATAGTGTGTCTTCAGGTTATTGGGAACTCCCTGGGTAGTTAAGGTTCTCACTACCCTAGAGTTATTTGAGGGTTCAATTCTGGGTTATTAAAGATGAGATGTCTCATCGTCATTGGAGTTTTGGGTGTGATTAACGGTGGTTTACATCCACGAAGGTTCCCCACCTGGAGAAGAGTGTGGGCTGGTAAAACCTGTCTCCAAGAAACCATCCTTGTCGGTACTATCTCCTAGTTCGTCGGACCTCTCTCTTGTGTGCCACCAGTACGGCCTATCCGAACATTCTAATTCATCATGTTTCATCCCTTTGAAAAGTTACGCCCATCGTGGTTGTTTGAAACATCGAACATAAGGAGTTAGAGACCAGAAGATGAAAATGTCTAACTATGAGGTAGGAGACGCTTCACCCATCCGGGCCCCAGCCACAGGTTTCGGGGTGAAGCTCACGCACAGTCAGTAGTTGCTGAGGGTGTGCGGAACCTTGGTCCAGATAATGTCTTCAACTTTGGAAAGGAAATATCCAAAAGTTCCCTTGTTCTGTTCTTGTCACTGTTGTAAGCTCATCCTAGTTGTGGTGATGTGATGAACTTTTTCTACCGAAGTATAAGCAGTCTTATATGTTCTCAGTATGTTTTCCAATCGTTCTGAATTCCTTGAAGTGTGTTGGGCCCATTAATAAACATGTCATTCTAATTTTGAGTTAGGTCTCAATTGTGTTCATTAGGGGGATTTTTGGTTTCATGAAATTAACGGGCGTTGTTTTGGGGTCCTTTTTGAGTTCGTGCTAGGAATCCCCTAGTCTCTGGTTTCGGTAAGGATTTTATTTGGATGGTGTGTGAGGGGTTGAGTTAATTCCTTATCCTTGGGTTGTTGGGTCATTTCGTAGAAAGCTTTCCATTTAAGTCTATGAGTGTTGTTCGGTCCAGGTGGAGAAATTAAATGGGTTTATTTTTGGAGTTCCTGTGTTGCCCCCCCCCCCCCGGGGTGGTTTGGTCGGGTTTCAAGTGTTATTGTATTATTAAATTCTTGTGGTGGGGATAACTCTCTCATGTTCTACCCTCAATCTTGGGAGGTGGTTTTTCTTTAATTGGTTGGGTGTGATGTTTGTTGGGAATGGTCACCCTGAAGCTCTCGGTTATCTATGATTTTTTTTGTCTGGGAATGAACTCATGTAGTGTCAACTATTGTCTTGGTGACTTTCTGGGGGCAGAAAGTGTCTGTGGTGGGGAAAATTGTCACACCCCGACCACAGACACCCATGTTTTTACTCTTTTCTCAGTCCTGCGACTTTCGGAAGAGTTTTGTTGGGTCCAAGTTTGAATTTTCTTTGAAGCGTTGATGCTTTCGGTGGGTTTCGGGCTAGTGCGCAGTCACCGCACTGCTAGCGGTCTCCGTGCATTCAGTCCGGGTGGGTGCGTGGTCTCCACACCACTAGCGGAAATCATGTGTTCGGAGCTGGTGAGTGCCCGGTTTCCCACCTGTGTATATAAATGATAAAAATTAATGGAATAAATTAAATTGGAAGGAATTTTATAAAATTTTTAATAATAATAATAACAATAATTTATAATATTGTTATTATTATTATTATTATTATAAGATTATTATTATTATTGTTGTTATTGTTAATATTATTATGAGTATTATTTTTATTTTATTCATTTACTTTTACTTTTTATTATTTTCTTCTTCCTCATTCCTTTTTTTATCTCTCCTTTCCCAGCGTTAATTTTTCCATGCGGCTGTACCTAGCCGCTCCCTTCTCCTTCCCTGCTTCCTGTGACCTCCCCTTCTTGCTGTCCCAGCACGACCCACTCCCATGCCTCCCTTATTTTTTTTCTTTCCTTCTTTTTCACCTGCCGCACCCAACCAACAGTCTGTACCTCCCGGTTTCTCCAAGCATCAAGCCGCTACAGTCCGCTGCCCAGCTTCCTCTACACCTGGAGCATCCTGCTTCCCTGCTCATTCAAGACCCATGGCCTCCCTCTTCTGCACACCTGTAGCACTAGTGTCGATTCCCCTCCCATGAAGTGATCTGCATCCACCTCCAGCACCCCCTGGTCCGGCCCAACATCCCCACCACCTTAGCCTGCAGAACCACCTCCCGGTACGGATTCCGTCGCCCGCACGACCTACGACCCCAGCCTGATGCACACGAATCTGCTCCTCGTACAGCAGCCCGTGCCGGTCCCTACTACCATTTTCCTACTTGCCCTTCGCCCTACGTGTTATCCCCCTCAGTTTTCCTTGTTGTTGAGCCTCATACCTATTGCAGCACCCTGTTCCAGGGCCCCTCGCTACATGCCTCACCTTGCGATCCTCCTGCCTTGTGCTGCTCTAGCGCTACACCACCCTCACAGTTGCATTTCCAGTCACCATGCCCTTGCTCACCCCGTCCCTACCTTATCTGGCCGTTGCCGCCACACCCCACGCGGGACTCTTACTGGTGCACCCTCTGCTGGCCGGCATTACTCCCTCTGGTGCAACCGCCCTGTGTCGGCATCGCACCCCCACCTATATTCTCCACTATCTGCCTCCCCTTCCGGTCGTTACAACCCTCCTTTTCTGTCCTTGCCAGCTGTTGTCCGCCTCGGGCTACCCCGCACCCTTCGACCACCGTCTCTGACTGGCGGGACCTCTTCTCAGCCATCGCATAACTCCGACTAGCTCGTACTCTCCTGTCGCGTGCCTTTCGACCTGTCGTGTCCCCTATAACTGGTCGCAAACACTTCCCATCGGCCGGCTCGCATCGCTGCTACCCGACGGCCCTTGCCGCACCCCTTGGTCGGACCGCGTCCAGCTGTGCGCCTTCCGTTTTTCCAACACGAGGCCCTCCGACGGTCTGTTTCTTGTCGCAGCCCCCCGATGGGTATACCCTTTTATTTGATGCTCCGTTATATATATATATATATATATATATATATATATATTACCCTGGTTTAATAAGATTTGTTTATTAATTAAATGTTATTTGGGTCGGTTTGACTTTCTAGGACCCACGCGGGATGTTTCTGAGTGAGCGCTATCGTCACGCCTTGTTTCCAAGATTTCACCATCGTTGCACCGTCTTGAGGTAGGTCCCTCACTACACTCACCTTTAAATTTATAATTTTTTAATTTCATGATTTTTATTAATTTTACTGAATGAAAATTAATATAAGATAATTAATTTTTAAATGATTATTTAGTTTGAAAAGAGCCGTTTATTTTATACCGAACAGTTGAAACAGTTACATGATGAGAGGACACCCAGTTTTGAAAGAATTCCCATTTGAACATTAAACATAATTCACATAATTTCAAATGTACTTCTTGTTTTAAAGATAGATGATTTCTTATGAACAAGTGTTTTGGTTTTTATCGAGAAATGAAGTTTTTCTTTAAAATTTGTGAAGGCCTGTTTGGAACATTAATAAAATAAATTATTTTATAAAACCCACTCAGGGGTGATATTTGGTGTGCGTTGATTGCATGAGATGTATTTGATGTTTGTGCATCGTGACTGAATGATTTTAATTGTGGGCGCACCCCTTTTTATTGTATGTGTTGACATGGGAACCTGGCATAGTGAGTGATTCTTCTGAGAATGATTGATGCACTAGTTTAGATTACTCACTTCCTAGTGGCCCCATAGCAGGGGAATACTGAGTTATTTCTACTATGGGGATTGGGCCCCTCGGTTAGGCCATACAGGGCTATGCCGGGCGTTAGGGCGTTATGACGGCATTGAGTTAGGGCATGCCTTTAAGATGAGTCAGACGTATAGTACGTTCTGGATTGTTCATGATCTCCTAGGTTTGACCCATGTCTCTTTTTGTGTTTATTTGTATGTGGTGGATGGTTGAGAGTTCTAGTTCGGTTGCTGGCCCCCTGTGTGCCAATTTTTATATTTCCCTTGGTGTGTTTTGTGTATTATGTGTGGTTTTTCCTTTTTTTTCTAAAAACTGAAGTTCAGATTTCTAAATGGTTTATACAAAGTGTTTTAAAAAGAAATATACCTATTCCTTTCAAAAATTAAACTTGTTTTAAAATTAAAAAGGGTAATGGAATGATACTTGGTTTAGAAATGAAAGTGCGTGTTTGTGAAAACCAATATTTTTTATATTTAGTTCAAACCTGGAATTAGTAAATTTCTTTATTTTAAGGTAGTGCATTGAGAACAGATATCAAGCTAGCCTACTGAGTTTTAATACTCATGCCTATAGTTATTTTCTATTTTTAGTGTTTTTTTCGGCTTCAGATTGGGTGCGTTCGCCTTGGGCGATGTTTGGTCGTGAGTTGGAGAGTGACCCGCAAGGTCACATGGAGATAGGGGTTTTCTATTTCAGTTAGTTTTATTTTCTTTTGTTCATGTTTCATTACATTACTTTGTTTATTTATTCTGAATTGTTCTATTTTATTTCTGCTGATTTATTTATTTATATTGGGTGAAATCGTTCCCACAACCTCTATTGATTCCCTGGTGCTTGTCGCCAGCCCGGGAGGATCGGGAACGCCTCTCGGGCCATGTCATGGATCGGCTCGGGTGACCAGTTCATGGTCGACCTGGGTTGGTTCATGCCATCTAGGCATGTCACCTTATGATGTGATGATATATGGTTTTAGTGATCAAGAGTGTTCCCACAGGTTTCCTTCAGAGTGTAACCCTTATATGGTGTAGGGTATGGTCCTCGATAACCTAGATTGGAATCCTCTAGCTAGTATGGGCAGGGGTCTTGGACATTTTCTGGAACCCTCCTATAGGGAAGAGCATAGGTTCTCAATGACATATAGTGGAACCCTCTAGCGAGGCTGGTCATGGGTCATCAACTATCCATGTCGAACCCTCCACTAGGGCAGATAATGGGTTATCAATGATAAGAGTGGAACCCCCCCTGTAGCCGGTTTGGGGATGGTTCCTCGACCCTCAAATTGAATCCCTCATATCGTACCAGGGCTTGGGCCTCAACTTTAAATTTTTTATCCCCGAATATGGGACACAATGATGTGGAATGGCTAGACGTAGCTTTATACTCACGAATAAGATATACACTATCCCTAATGAAAAGCATTTTTGAGATGCAACCAAAACCATGCAGGCGATTTTTGGTCACCTAAATTAGACAGTGTCAAGGTGTGGTAAATTGGTTCCTTAAAATTTTGTGTTCAGGGTAGATGTGTGAGATGTTGGGAATCATTATTGGATACTTAGAATTATTGGCTACTCTTCATCCTAGGATGAGGTGTGAGATGGATAGTTCATTAATATCTCATTTGGTTTTCTTTTGACTGAGTATATATATATATATATATCTCTCTTTTGTATCCTCGCATGGTATTTTGTCACTCCCCTTTAAGGAGAAGTAAAGGCATGGGGGTATGCCACGTTCTTTCTATGTTTATTCTCTTACGAATGGATGAATCTTCTCTCCTACTATTGGTGGAAAAGAATCTCTGTGTAGTTTATCTACTCACCATGTTTATCCCGTTTTTTTGGATGATCTTATTTTTACTCTTGGTTTGGGTTGACTTATATTCTTTAACTATACCATATTCTATCTACATTTTTTCTCTTTAATTTAATATCTTACATATCCACCTTCAGCTTTTAGGGTGTTCTACTTTGTATGTATATACTCACCCCTACGTGGTATTTTCCCAAACATGTTATGTCTTATTAAGATGCTTGATAGGTTGACTGTGACTGTAGAGGAACATAGGGATACTATGTTCTTGGACCGCATATGGTGGTTGTTGTATGGGATTTAGGAGTTGGTCTCTCTCATCTATTTAATTTTCCAGTTTTCTATCAGGTTGGGACATGTTTCTGGTTTGGTATATAATTTCCCCTATACATTTCAGTTTACACTGCCATATATTTTTACTATATAGAGTTTCATGAATGCTTGGTTTACTTATTATAAGTGTTTCATCATTTCATTATTCCCTCAACACTTTTTCATTGCGATAGTTGTGTTCATGTGTATAGGTTTTTATGAAAATGCCTCCCTAAGATAGTTATTCCTTTGGAGCTTACGTCTATCCCGTTGCCTATAGAGTTGGGATTGGGGGTGTTTTAACTCTATCCCCGGCTTTGTTTGGGTCATGAAAATTATACTAATTTAAATTTTTTACCATGACCATCTAATATTATAAAGAAACATCGGGTTAGTCCTAAACAATTTTTATCAAATGAGAAACAAGTAATACTTGATGAAAAATAGAATAAAGTGAGTATGATATTGAAGATGGGAAAATACATGGGGAAATTGAATGTCAGATAAATACAATTCAGTGAATTTATAAAGAAAACAAAAGTGCCTTCAAGGAGTAAATTCTCTCTAACAGTTATGTTATAACATATATTAACATTATAACTTCATGCAGAAACAATATTCCAAGATAGAGATGTTTTATAAATTCAATATGAAGAAGAAATATTTGGTCATTTCATTACATAATAAGATTGTATGAAGAATATAAATTATATTATCATGTATGAATGGCTTGGAGTCTCTGCAATGAAAATTCACTTGAGGATCGTTTTCATAATCCATCTATCCAAAAAATGATATATTATGTTCATTAAAGTTAATAACTATAAATATTTTATATATATTCTTATATTAATACTATATAATGCAAATACCAATAGATTCATTATTTTTAAATATTATTCCCTGTATTATTTCTATGGATGAAATTTATTTGCGGTTGGAGAAAATTGATATGAAAAAAGATGATATAACCCAGGCATTTGGGAAAAAATTAAAAATAAAATACTCTTATTGATACATAAAATTTAGAGGTAAAACTATTAAATACAATAATATAAAATATATTTTTCCTTTCTCAATTATTTATTTGACTTTTAGGAATCATTGGATGTTGATCGTAATCAATTTGTATGCCCCAAATATTAATATTTTTTGATCCAATGCAAGGATTTCCATAAAAACAACCACACATGATATGTGTTGTGAATTTATAATTCACTAAAATCAATATTTTGTAGTTAAAAATAGAATTATATCTTTTTTATGTTTTAAGGATAATTTTATTATGATAAGGTAGCCTATGAATATAGATTAAATCATGGTATGAGTCCGGTCACTAAACAGAAAAATCCCATTTATTTCATCAATTAGACCAGATTAAGGTATATATATATAATGATTTAACTATCAAAACATATTTAAAAAAAATAATTATTTATATTAATGTTTCTAGATCCAGATAAGTAAGATAACAAAAAATGTTGGGGATATTACGTTTTCAAATTTATTAAAGATAAAATATATCATCAAAATACTAGTATCCCCAAATAAGAAATTTTTAATCATAAGTACAATCTCATTAACAATATTTCGTAATCATTTTTTACCTATATTTCTCAATATTACCTAGATTTAAAGAAATCTATGCACTCAAAAGAATATAATTTTTTGATAGATGGGTGTGAAGAGTATATGGTTTCCGAATGTTTTTTGACATCTATTTTATGTTATTGATTATTATTTTTATGATATAGTATGGACTATGACGATTGACGTATATTTACAATGTGAATCATTATTATCATAATGATTATATATTATTATTGATCGCTTTGTTAAGGTGATGTATAATAGAAAAATTGAATATTTCTAGAAATTAATGTGTAGAATAAATGTTGTCAGAATGTAAATAGAAATCATGAAGTGGTGACTTTCTAATACGTACTTAGTTAATTTCATAATCATTATAAAAATGTTTTTATTTAATTTCCATTCCATTTTATATTATTAGTATTTTTTAAAATTCAAAGATAAGTTAAAAACACATTTCACATTCTAAGAATCAATAAAACTATTTCATATTATTTTGATACTTTAAGGTAGAGATTCAGAAGTCTTTTTTGTTAGGTAGTAATTTATCACACATCAATCTAACACATGATGTGGTCAACATAACTCAAAGTGCATGTTTTCAATAAAAATTACCTTTTTACATTGAAACATATTTCACATTTCCAAAACCAATCAAATGAGCTCTAATTTGGTTTAAACAATAGGAAAAGAGTCGATAATTCATTTTCCACATGATAGAATTAACCAGACACCTATCCAACTCATGATGTGGTTGGTATGACTCAAGGAACATGTTTTCAATATAAGTTTCATTTTAATATAAATTTAATAACATAGGAAAACCCAAGAAAATTAGATCATATTGTTTTCAAACATTATAAACATGGTATAAAATTTATTTTTGGCATATAGGAATGGATTACATATCAATCTGACACCTGATGTGGTCAGTATGAGTAAAAGTGCATGTTTTCAATAAAAAAGTTTCATTTTATATTAAAACACACATAAAATAACCAAACCAATTATATTGTCTTGGATTTCATTTAATCATTATAAAAATTATCAATAATTAATTTATGACATGTAGGAATCAACTGCACATCAATCTAATACATGAAGTGTTCAATATGACTCAATGTGAATGTTTTCAATATAAATGTTCCAGTTTAGTTTAAAAAATAGGGCAGATCACAAAAACCGAAAAATATATAATATTTTCTTAAAACATTAAAAAAATGGTCCAGAATTTATATTTCATGTGAATAAATTGACTGATCTCCAATCTAACACACAATATTCTAGGAAGGACTCGAATTACATGTTTTCAATATAATAGTATCAAATTACTTTAAAATGAATTATATTTTAAAAAAATATAAAATGATCTTGTATTATTTTCAATATTTTGGAAAATGGTACAAAATTCAATTGTGAATTGTAGGAATTGACCAAACATCAATCTGACACAAGATTTGGTCAGTATGACTCGAAGTGTGTTTTTTCAATACAAAAGTGTCAATTGAGTGTAAAACATGCATCAAATAGTCAAAACAAAGTGAATAAACTCCAATTGTTTTAAAATAGTATAAAATTGATCAATAATTCTTTCTTATGTGTAGTAATCTCTCACACATCAATTTCACACCTGATGTGTTCAATGTAAATATAAGTCCATGTTTTCAATAAAAAAATCCCATTTTAGATTAAAATGAACATCACATCACTAAAACCATGAAAAAATATTGTATCATTTTAAAAAATTATTAAAATAATCCAATAAGTTTTAAATGTATTAATCTACCTCACTCCAATCCAACAAACGATGCGGTCATTATAACTAGAAATATTTGTTTTCAAAATAAAAGTGTCATTTTAGTTAAAACAGATCCCATATCCAATATCAATAATGCACGCTCGTCCCCTTTTTCGACATTATGATAATTTTATACAATTAATTTTATACATGTGGGATTCAAACACATGTCAATGAGATACATTATGTGGTCGTTATGATTTTAAGTGTGTGTTATCGATATAAAGGTGTCATTTTAAGTTAAAACATGCATCAAATAGCCTATACTAGGAGAACGATCACAAATTATTTTCAAAAAATCAGGAAGACAATTTATAATAAATTTGTGACATGTGAGAATTGACCACATTTCCTTCTAACACATCATGTTATTGGTATTACTATAACTATTTATTATCAAAATAAATGTTCCATTTTAGTTTAAAACACATGTCACATCACCAAAACTGAGAAAACAAGATCAGATTGTTTTCAAACATTAGTAAAATGTTCCATAGTTCATTTTTCTCATGTATGAATTTAATGTTTGAAAATTCAAAACAATTTGTTCTTTCCATGACCTGAAGTACATGTTTTCAATATAAAAGGGACATTTTAGTTTAAAATGCACCGTATAAGAAAAATGGGGAATAAAAGATCAAATAATCTTAAATCTCTAAAAAAATGTTCCATAATTCATTGTGACATGTAGTAATTGAAAAATGATCAATCTAAAACCCAATGTGGTTTGTACGACTCGAAGTGCATGTTTCCAATACAACAGTTTCATTTTAGTTTAAAACATGCATCAAAGATAAAAAATCATGTAAAAGAGCACATATTATTTCAAACTATAAGAAAAAATTTCACAATTAATTTTTGATTTGTAATAATCTACATCACATAACATTGATTCATGATGTGGTCGATATGTCTTCATGATCATCTATTAAATATAACAGATCCATTTTACTTTATAACACTTATCACTACCCAAAACAAAAAAAACAAGATTACATTTTTTCAAAATTTGTCAAAATGACCCATAATTAATTTTTTACATGTATGAGTCATTTATTTTCCAATTTTATACATGATATGGTTGGTATGACTGAAAGTAATTATTTTCAAAATAATAGTGTCATTTTAGTTTTAAATTCATCACAAAGGAAAAAACTAAAAATACAGTCTCATATTGATTTCAACTGTTAGGAAAATAGTTCTTAATTCATTAATGACATATTTTAATTTACCACACATCAATCTGACACCTGATTTCGATGGTATAACTCAAAGTCTTCTTTAATATAAAAGTGCCATTTTAGCTTAATACACACATAAAATAGACAAAATCGAGAAAACAAGCTCTAATTTTTTTCAAACATTTGAAAAATTGTCCACAATTCATTTTTGATGGGTAAGAATCTATGTCACATCAATTCAATACATGATATCACTGATATGACTCAAAGTGTTAGTTTTCACTTTAAACTTGTAATTTCTCTTTATAATGTATGTTATAATAATAAAATATAAAAATGTGATCATATTTTTTAAAAACATAAATAAAATTATCCATAAATTATTTTTATGTGTAGAAATTCACTTCAGATCAATTTGACACATGATATGGTCAGTATGACTCGATGTGCATGTTTTCAATATATATGTGACTTTTTCATTTGAAATGTATAAAACATAATAAAAACTAACACAAAAAATATTATATTTGTTTCATCATTTTATTTTCTATTAAATAATTAATTTCCTTATCATTTTATCTGATGCTTATTTATTTACTTTTTAGGGAGATAATGCATAATGACCAAGAGGAAATGGTGTAAGAGATGAATGTTTCATCCAAAAAAGAATTTCATATTGAATTTTTTCACATCTGTAGTGATTTTTTTATCACCATAGATGTGAACCAAATCAACATGTCCTCCTTTTTAGAATAATAAGTAATAGTTTGATGTGTAAGAATGAACCACCACTCAATATGATACAAGGTGTTCCTGGTATGACTCAAAGTATTTGTTTTTAGTTGAAAATTGAAAATTTGTATTTAATTTAGTTCTTTATATTATTAATAACAAAATACATTTCTTATTATATATGTTCATTACTTTTCTATATCTACGGTCGTTTATTCACAACTAAAATCATGACATGGGGTCAGGAGCCATAGACAGATGAATTTCAATGTTTTTAATGCCTATGATAAAATGTACTTACTCATGAAGTTATAAAAAGTAATGTATCAAATTTATATAATGTAGTATTCTTTAATATACATGTTTTTTAAATTTTATTTCAAAAAAATTAAATATTTTATTTTCTATTTCCTTTATATTTTTTCTGATGTACTGAGTGGTACTTTTGGTAGCACATTGCAGTAGTATTCCCCATTAACAATGCTACAAAAGTCATAGATAAAGGGAAACGTTATTTGAATCAGAAAAATACCAGATAAATTTAACCCTTTTTAGTTCTAGAAAATGTTATAATAAAGGTTTTCTTTTTCAGTTCTCTTCTATCACTGATAAAGGCATATGGGTTTTATGGGTGCTTATATTGTTACTTATTTTTTGCGCTGGTGAAGCCCTATTATAGCATTGTCAAAGGTCTTAAGAGTAGTGTTTTTTATTATCAAACATTCTCCCATGATCACTCAAAATTGATATTATCTTATAAACTTTTCATTTTTTAACTTTCTTAGAATATTTAATAAAATATTTAGAAGACACATTTTTTGAAATAAGAAATATACCCACATAAATATTGTGTAATCATCATTATTTACAAAACTATAAAATTTTCTATCTATAATTGAAGATTTTGTTGGTCTAAAATCATTAAATTTTAATAGGTTCAATGTCATTCTACTTGGATACATTCGTTTTATATTTTCAGGATTTTTTTGTTTATTACCGAGTTGTAAAGGCTCCCAAAAAATTTAATGAAATTTAGGTAAATCTAAAACTAGATGATTTAAGTTTAGTTTGACAAGTGTGTGTGTGTGTGTGTAAAATGATCAAGGAACCTATTCCAAATCCCTGACTCACTGTTTTTTTTTACTTCAAAATTTAACATTTCTTACTATATAGAGATTTTAAATCAATAACATAACCATTTTAAATTTGGGAAGCTAAAAATACAATTTTTCCTTTGGAATTAAAAAATATAAAAAAACCATTTCAAAAGAGACTTTAATATTATAATCAAATAATTGAATAATTGTTAGAAAATTTTCCTTTAAAAAATAACATATAAAGCATATTTAGTAATAGAAATTTTTGAAAAATTAATAGTACATATACTAATGATGTTACTCCTTGATTCATCACTAAAAGTTATATGGCCTCTATTGATCTTTTCAAGATGACTGAATCTGAATTAGTCACCTCACATGTGTCTGAAGTATGAGATATCCAATTACCATTTAGATTCATTATTTTTTCTTATTGATACACTTTTACCAAAAAATAATCAATATAACAATGATTTTGGTTCCAAAAAGTTTTGTCCACTCATATAAGATAACAGATATTTTGGAATTTATACATTTTCAATATATTATTTTCCATAATAATTCCAAATAAATTTATTATAAGAGACATGGATAGACTTATTCGACCCATAAAAACAAATATTACAATCAAATTCATATATAATATTCCATTTACTTCGAAAATAATTGAATTTTGATCTTTTGATCATCATTTTAAAAAAGTATTATTATTTTTTGATGTGCTAGCCCGATTTTTTAAATGAAAAAATAAAACGTTTAGTACATGTTTCTCATAACCCAAAATATTATTTATATTTTTCTATTTAAAAGCCTTATAATTTAAAATAATAACACAATGTTTGATAACATACACAACATCATACACTGAGTCTAAATGAACCCCAATATACTTTAGAGATATTATTATTTAATGTAAGAATTATCTCCTAGCCAGTGAATCGGATGGTATGAAAAGTATAAACCTAATTATGTAATATATTCATGGATGAACTACAAAACAAAAATATGTTGATTAATATTCATTAAAACAGAACACAATTTTTATTGATGTTATTTTATGATTAAGAATTCTGTTTTCTTCAAAATGATTTTTATTGATTTTGTGGGAAATTTCTATAATTAATTTAATAAACATTTATAAATTTCATTTTATATATGTAATATACAATTTTTTAATTATAATATAAAAATTTTCTTAGGGTGAGATATTAGGAATTTTTTAAGAGATTCAGTTTCCAGTGAATGGTGAAAAATAACGATAATTTACCATTATTTTTGTTTCAACCATTGGAAAAGTTATATTTAATTATAAAATAATTTAAAATAAGAATTAGTTATATTTTATTATTCTAATCTAATTGGATTATTTTGGATCAATTTTAATATTTCATTAATTATAAAACAACTTTTATAATAAAAAGTCATTTTTCAATAAAAAATACCTTTCATTTCATTTTGATATTAAATAATATATTAATTTATTCCAATTATAGGAACTTAATCATTAAAAATAGACTTAATATTATTATTTATGGGGTTAAAATTTAGTAAATATGAAACTTTTATTGTTTTTTCTTTTTAATAGTAAGCGTAGTAATTTTTTATTCCGCGGTAAAGGGTCAATTGAGTAATTAATGTTAAAAATTAAATGATAAGGACTAAGAAATTACCCAAACAATTTCTAAAATATTATATAATGATTCCATATCATCCATATATATCCATAATTTAGTTGTATGATCATTTTTATATTTCTATGAGATTATGACCAGTATAATTTTTTTATAAAGAAACGAAAAAATGGAAACACTACTGTTTTTAATGTCAATAATATTTTTATCATATGGATAACAAGAGGGATTTTATTTTTATAAATGATAATTTGAAATCAATTTTATTTATATTTGTCTAGTAAATTTTTTTCCTATTTTAATGAATAATGATTACCTTAAATTCTTACACAATGCTGACACATTAAATTTTTAATCATTGCCAAAATATAATAATTGATATTAAAATCATTAAAAGTAGTATAATTTGAATTATTTAATATGACCGAATATTTTATCCATAAAAATGAAATATTATAGAGGATTGGATGAATATTATTCAAATTCCTTTGTTTTATTGATATTATTAATGTCAAAATATATGAATAGTTATAATACTCCTATTAAAGATATTTTAAGAGAATAATATTTTATTGAATTATTTAAATATTATAAAAATATTATATTTGGGGAAATTGATGATATATGGTCACTAAAATGTAACAAAGTCCATTTATGGTCATTTTTCAACAAATAGTAACATTATTAACCCCTAGGGAATGTATAATTTTAATAGTATAGTATTTTCTAATATTATTAACGGGGGTTAATAGAAAAGATAGGGATTAAAATGATATAAATACAAGTATATATATCATTTGTAAATTTTATTTTAACCCTATATACTATTTATTTTAATTCAGATCTATTTTTCACAATTTTATCTAAAATATATATTTTATACATTATTTTTTTATGAAATTACAAGAATAACACTCATCTCAAATTTAAAAGGGATCCCCTTCGTTCACTTATTTACACAAAATTGATCCATATATCTCAACCAAACCCTTAAAATTAATCTTATAAACATCCTTATCCCAGTTTATTAGGTTCTATAAGTTCCATAACAGAAACCCTACATCCCTTTAAACTAGATCTAAAGGTAGTTTACTAAATAAGAGGTAATCATCATTACTGATTCTTTCATGTTTATATTTTAGTATAATTTATATTCATGTGTTCTATTGATCCAAAAAAATAATATATTTAATATAATAAATATAAATATATTTTTTATGATTGTGGTAAAACGATATTCTATCTATTTTCCATCTAATTAATAATGAAAACATTGCTAATTCATACTTATGGCTTACCAACTCCGTTTAATTGTTTATTTTTATTTTCATAACCACTATACATAGATGGTTATAAATATATAAATAATTTGTATATATTATAACTATTACATACTTATACATATTTAATGATTATATCATATCTACTTTCTTACCTTCAAATATTTTGGGAATCGATAATGTCACTTATGCATGTGTGGGGACTACCACCTCTACGAATCATCGTAATTCATTTTTCATTTCTATTTTAAATGGATGGTAATAAGGATAGATTTAAACAATATATAATATATATATTATTTAATAATTATTCTTTAAATTTTAAATATTTTTTACATTTCTTTAATTTCATCTATTAAAATGTGAAAACATTGTTCATGCAAACGTATGGTCGACCGTCTCCTTGAAAGATGTAAATAATTTTATATATCTATATTATATGGATTAAATTAAATATGAATATAAAGAATATATATATATATAATAATTATCATTAGGGGGAATATAGATCCTTGATCAATGTACAGTGATCAAAACTATTGAACCAAATCATACATAAAAAATAGAATAGTTACCACCTGAAATTGAGATTTTAACAATGAACTGTTCATAAACAGGAGATGAAATAATATAACTACATTATATATGATATTATATGTAATTCCCCAACCCCAGTTACCCAAAGTCAGTGCATTATTTTAATATATTGTCATGATTACAAGGCATCATGTTTTGAAGGACAGATCAGTTTAACAGTCTTGGAATATAGATTATATACATGAACTCTACATTACACTTTCTAATATACAACACAAAAAATACTTTGAGAATTCCATTGTTCCCTTATCTTAACCCTTCATCTCAAACATAAAACACTTCTTCAGATACTAGGAAAATAATACATTAGGAAGGGGTGAGCTCAGATGCTCAGTAAGGGTAAATAATTTAGCAGAATCTTTCATAAATATACATAATCATTTAAGGCAATGTATAAGATTATAAAAAAGGCCTTTTAAAATTGAACTTCATCATAATATGGGAAAGATAAAAATATAATAATCCCATTTACTTATTCACATGGACATTCTACTAGCCGAATAAGGACATGCAATATCAATAGCCACATTCATAATGATGGAATGCATAATGCCAGACTTTCATTACCACATAGACAAGGCCATTTACAAAGACTACAAATAAGTTTTTCTCAAGGACTTGTGCCAAGACAATATTTTGTCTCATGAAACCTACTAATGCGTCGAGGTGATATAATGGACTCCACCTGTCACTTACTATGTCCAATGAATTCCTCAAATGAAAAGGTTTATACATAACATAAACATTCGTATTTAAACTAGCATATGAAATGTCAATACTTTATCTATAAACCATGAATGGTATAAAAATAACTCATCCACATTCAATCATATCACAAAACTTCAATAAAATATGGAACATTTGTATCATAATAAATAAACTTTAACATGTTTAAAATCCATCAATGGATGTTTATATATATGAAAATGATTTGTAAAAATCTTTGAGAGAAATATGCCTTTTCATAAAAACAAAATTTAGAAAGGAAGACATTTAAATACATTTTTTAATCAATGTTTCCCATACCACTTTGAAACATTTTAAAGGAATTAACATTTTATAAACATTCATGTCCATATAAATAAATCCTTAAAATCCATTTTGAAAATAAGGACATTAATAAGAATGATTTAGATGAAAAAATATTTAAAACATATAAATTGATGTTTTAGTAAAAAAATTCCCTTTAAATTAATCCATTTTAAAACTATTTTATGAAACATGGACATGGATAATAAATATGTCCCTGTAGATACTTACGTAAAAACAACTTCGGATAATAAAGATATTTTAAATTTAACCCTTACTTTGCACTTTCCTTTGGTCAAGGGTACATTTAACCTCCTGTATAATGACCATAGTATATTATTAAATTATAACAGAAACATATTTATATTTATTATATCATACATGATTCATTTATGACTTTATACTACCCATTTAATAAGGATTTCCATGAAAAATTAACATTTCTGGTAATAATCGCTTTCTTTATCGTACGTATTTTAACTTGTTATTCTTAATTGTATCATTTAGATCGTGATTTAAATACTATCAGAATATAATAAATGATTAATATATCAAATATATTTAGAATATAAATATTTATAATTAATACATATATGAAATGGAAAACACCATTTATGGATACGGTAGGCCGTACGTACACATAAACGCTATTTCTATTTTCATATCGTATTGAACGAAAGTAAGTGAATAAGATATATGTAAGTACATATATATATATATATCCAGTATCATTATTATATCATATATTACATACTTATTAGTAATATATATTTTTATAATCGTCGATGAATGGTGAATGTGGAAATGAATCTCATCGCATCGTGGAGACTATAATTTGTACGTACGTACGAGAAAAAATATCATTTACTTAAAGGTGTGGAATTGGATGGTATATTAATTTTAATGAGACATTAGCATGTTATTTACATTATTTATATACATATTACGCATCATTATATTCATCCAAATAACATAGTGTTGAATAAAAAATCACACCATGGTGTGGAGACGGTAAGTCATACGTACACATGCATGGTGACATTATCATTCATAGGATGGATAGAATAATGAATATGGTTTTTACATATTTATAATAAAATCAAAGTATATATAAGTTACTGGATTTATTGTTTTGGTATGGTAATAACAAAGAATGCTAAGTGGAAAAAGAAAAGAACATGAAAGATGGTTGGGAAATCATTACCCCTTCTTCTGGTTCTTCCTTTTGATTTTAGCAAAAGGGATCTATAGGTTGGCTTTTTGACTAAATAAATGACTCTAGGATGAAGGTAGGATAGTTTATAGGGTATTTGGGCCGGGTTTGGTCGAGCCAAATGGCATTAGAGGTGTGAATTAGAGATAATGGGGAGTGCCCTTTTATAAGGGGGGTGAGGGGCACCTTAAGAAAACCTAGAAATATTATTTTATAATAAAATAATTTTAGGTTTCTAATGGATCCAAAATGTATTATTTAAAGTGTATGGTGGGTAAGGGTCGATAACCATTCAACCAATAGGTTTTAGATAGGTTTGGGCCACTATATTAACCTTATCTTTTATATTTAACTCTTAGATAAATAGTTTGACATTTACCATGTCTCTTTGTATTTTTATATTATATGGGTAATAAACTTACAATAAACATATTTGAGAACACAATGTGGTTCATTAACGACATATATAACAGTATTTCATCCCTTTGGCTGATCCTCAGATTTTTAGGAATATAATACAAATTAATAATATAATATTTGTTTTAAAAACTATTTTATGTCAATTTTGACACTATTTGGAATTTTGTTTTTTCTAAATTCATAAAAGCATTATTACTTCGAAAAAATTAATTTTCTCAACCCTAACATGTCATATTATCCTATAAAATTAGTTTAATTTATAAAAAGTATAAAATTACATTTATTTGGATATTTAAAATATCAATTATTTTAATATTTCATTAATAAGATAATTACTGCATCATCATTGTAACATAAATAAATTAAATTATTTAATGTCTAAAAATTATAAATAAAATTAAATTATGTAGGAAATGTTCTTATTTTAATAATTAATATTTATAGTCGAATTTATATTATGTTTATTACTAAATTAAAAATGATTTAGTTATTAATCCTTGAATTTAGCACATTTAACTCTTATTTGAATTAAATAATAATAAGTGTCCTAATCTAATCCAAGTGGACCTAAAGGAACATATTTTATTCCTAAGGTTTTTTTGGGTTAATTAAACATATCCAATATAATAAGGACATGTGTTAGGGTAATTATGATATCATTTTTACCTTTAATTTCCCTATTTACTTTTAACCGTGGTAAATAAAAGTCAAAAATTACTATTCACCAAAAATTATTTTCATCATTATTGAACTAAATTATACTTACTAATACCAACCATGTATCTCATATTTTTTAAATTCAACTCACAGAAGCGGTAAAATTATGTTTTATGCAAATTTGCAAATGCTCCTCGGAGGTGGGTAAAAGACAGTAAAACGTTCGATAAAATTTTATACATTTGACTTTATTATAAAATGAATCCAATGAATTAAATTGAAATTATATAGGTATTATATATATATTTTGACTTAAAATAAATTTAAATAAATTAAGTAATTATTTAAATAAAAAGTCTGTTTTAAATAATAACATAGTGTTTTTCATTATTTATCAAAAATTGAATGTGTTTAGAAAAATAACAAAATATTACTCGAAGCTAATTTTGATATTATGAATTCAAAAATGAAGTCTGTTTTACCAAATTAAAAACCTATAAGCTTCATATATTAAATTAAAATTAATTCCCATTGTCAAAACCAAAAAGCGTATTTTTACGAAATAATAACTATCAAAATATTGACAGTTTTTTATGACCAATTTCAAAGTGAAATTAATTATAATGACTAGAATTATATGAAATGGTAAAAATATAATTTATTTATACTTCCAACCAATTAAAATGTATAATTTAACACTATAAATAATTTTGATTAAAAAGGTTGTTTTCAGTTAAAATTCAGTATTATTCACTATTCACCCAAATATGAATGTTATCAGAATAACAAGAAAAAATTATTAAAACTAGATTCTTATGTCATGATTATAAAGATGAAGTTTATTTTGTCAAATTAAAATTATAAAAGTTTCAAATGTCAGATTTATGGAGGGTTCTCCATTAAAAGGGTGTAAAATATTATTTTTTGAAAATTACATCATTTTTCTAAAAATAATTATTTTGTTCTTAAATTATGTCTAAGATACTCATAATTTGGATTATAAAATTATAAGGATTATATAAAGTTCAAAATTATGTTAATACTATTCAAAACCGCTTTTGAACGGCATGTTTGGTAAGACATGGTGCGCTTGAACTTAGTGTTGCGTGTAGTGAATGTTATTGAATTACTTTGAAAAATAACGTACTATGAAATCTTGGGGTGTTAAATTGTAGTCTATAATAGATGTATAAAAATTATAATTTATTATACAGTAGTTTCAATCTTTTTAAAAGTAAATCATAGGCGAGGTAATCATTTCTCATCTCTCATTTACCTTAGTGGGACATATGCCACATTTACCACCTATTTCATTTTTGTAATGTTTATAATTCCCCAAAAATATTTTATATTTAGAATCTATTTATTTTTATGGTATTTAATGTTTCATTTTAATTTATCTATTTCATAGGTATTAATATTAAAAATAAATTCAAATGTTGAGGGTTTAGTTCACAATCTCATCATTATTCGAGATTATTTATTTTTAAGTCTCAATTGAGAAATATTTCTCTTCCATGTCCTTGTTTTCTAAAAAATGAATACTATCCAATGAATTTTTAAATTCATTTTTTCCATTTTTTTACTTTTAATAAAATTAAAATGAATCTTTCTATTGTTATCCAAATGAGGTATCTTTTGGATTTTTAAAGAAATTTTGAAATGAATGATTTTTAACTTATATGGAATGAATAGAGAATTCCACCATTATGATTCCTCATTAATTTCAAGATTCATTTTAAATTTTAAATTTTTATTTTAAATGGAAATTATTTCTTTTTTAAATTTATAGTTTTTATATTTTAAAATGTTATTTTCAATGTTTAAAGGGTGGTTTACTGATAAAAATTTCCAATGATCTTTTTAAATAATTTATATCTATGTGAACATCCTTAGTTGATTTTGATGTTAATGATATATTGTGATGATATCATTCATCATGTTTCTTATTCATGTTTATGATCATTATGACTGGGGAAATTATTTCTTTTCTCTATGACTAGTTCTTACAATATGGAAAGTTATTCACTTTGATTAATTCATATTGATTATGTTGCAATATTTATTCATATGAGAATTGAATTGTTCTTATTTAGTGATTATCAGGGCTCGATAAATCCACTTCATGGAAAGTTTGGTCTCATGATACAAACTAGATTGGGTATAGGTTGAGGCCTTTCCCATTTATTATATTTCATTGCCAAGGCCTTCAGTATAATTTCATATTTCTTAATCCAATCCTCGATAGTTTCATATGCATATCAGTATGCACTCCATCATTATGAAATCCCTTATTGGTATCTATCAGATTATTTCATTATTTTTTTATCTATTGATATGTTTAAATATCATGTGATTACTTATATGTAATTAAATTATCTTCATTTATTCTTTTCATGTTATTCAGTTGATATTTAGGTTTTGTTATATAAATACCCTTACTAGGAATATTATCTCACAAATTTCTTATGTTTATTTTCCCTAGGATTCCAATAAATATATTTTGATTGATATTCATGGTTATAAAGGAAGAAACTATGATCTCCTAAAAGAAAACACTATGTTTTATTTCATGAATTCAAATGAAATTTGAAATTTAAGTGTATTTCTAGTTTTCCAAGACTAAAAATATATTTATTCCTTTGGGATTCAATTTCAAGTATCATGTTACAATTTAATAAAATAACCCCTAACTCTAGTATACTAGGGTTAGGGTCTTTATAGTTGGTATCAAATAATATTTAGTATAAACCTTGGGAACAACATTTTTGAAAAATTATATTAGAGAACATATCCTTAAGACTAACCCTGAGTAAAATTCTATGTATAGAATAAAATTTCAAACATTAAAAGTGTATATATTATTTGGCTTACCACTATGATTATTGTTTCACATGCTATTATTTTTTTCAATAAATCGTTAGAACCAGAAGTAACCATGACAACAATGAATTTGATAGACAATATAGTGCATATGAGAAGAGAAATGAGATGATGACTAGAGTAAAATATATTGTGACTATTCCAAATAAATTATCATGATATCTGATTAATAACTTGTAATTTAAGAAATTATCAGACTCATAAAGGAAGACAAGGATAAATGTTGTTGATAACTCGAGTAGTGGAGATCATGGATGAATTAAGGTACAATTTCATTCATGTTATAAATATTGAAAGATAGATATTGTATAATGTCATAAATAAAAGGTAAATTTTTTATTTTTGGAAATTAAGGGAATAAATCAATTAATTATTTAGAAAAAATGAAGAGTATGATGGAATGGAATAAATTATTTCCTCAGAAACCAATTGTAGTTCAACGTATTATGTGTGGGGAATATTGTAATTATTTGAGTCAATGCACTAATCCAAAGGGTTACTACTAGACAAAGAAAATACATATGATATAGAAATGTTTTAAGTGTATGAATTAAATTATGTTATATATGTATTATAATATTATGGATATAAAAATCTTGAAACATTTGAGGATTTTTCACAAATTTAATTTCATTAATGATTTGAAAAAATATGTTGAATGGTGCCAATAACCTAGAATGTTTATTTAGTGATAACATTTTATTTTTTTGGAAAACACATGATTGAGGGACTATAACCCTTAATATGTGTTTGGTATTGGTATAAACCTAATGATTCTTGTGATGATATTTCTATGTTTTATCATAATTTTATAAGCATATATACCCCTATTTATGTTTTATGGGATGGGATTTTAACATGATTATTGATATTTTTGGAGACATTTATGGGAATAAAACCATTTGGTTTAGTATATTTTTTTAATGAAAAAGGTTATTTTGAGAATAAATTTTTTAATATTTTTTGGACCTATGTTTAAAGTTATTGATAACCATTAAGGTTAAAATGATTTTGGAGATGATTTATTTATGTATTATTTAGATAAAATAGTTAATACATTTTTGAAAAATATCATATCGAAAGCCTTATGACGAAATATTAAAATTGATATGACAAGTAATGTTATTTTTTAGGATTTTAATCATATTCTGATTAATGATCTTGTTTTTGAAAATGGAAAGGATACATTCTACGTGAAAACTTGTTGCATCTTGTAATAACGCAAGACCTGAATCCAAAATCATAGGGTGATAAGGGTTTATCAACTATCACTGGAATGTTTATGTCCATGTTAATATTTCCTTATTTTTACATAATCAATTTGATTGATAAATAACAAATTAAATTTAGGAATCATATTATAGGATAGAATATTTTGGAATTTTTTCTATTTTTGTGTGATTAAAGACATGTTGGAAAACACATTATTTGGTTGAAGTACATGTAAAAATTAGGTATAAGATAAAGTATTTATTGTCAAGAATGATATTCTATTTTTGGAAGTGTAAGAAGAAGGGTATAATAAACCGTTTTTATGTACAAATTTTTTTATTGTTTATGTTATTTTATAAATATGGTATATATGAATTAAAGTTAAAGATAATAGCGACTCGAGTTATTAGTATATGTGATAAATGTATTTTCATGTTTGTAATGTAACTTATGAACTACTTTATATCATATAGGTATTAATGATAGATCATATTTTTCAGTTTTGAATATTGTTCATAATGTTTTGGGGTCATAAGGTTAACAACTTATTGAATGAATTAAGTTGAACCCTCCATATTATTATTTGAGGTTAAAAAATGATTTATTGGATAACTTTTGATAACCATTTCAGATTGGGTAAATGTTTGTAGGCCGATGTAATGATTTTAGATTTTATGAAAATTAATCAATTTGAAATAAATTAAATTTATATCCATTTACTAACTTCAGAGGTGAAGTGGAAACAGATAAAATCATAACTAATGGATGATATTTTTCTTATGACATGGAAACATTTCAAGTAATATTATTTTCTTGAGTGATTTATTTTAATATTAATAAAATCCCTAGAATTTATGAAATGGAACTTGAAATAAAAATGTCATCAATTTACTTTTCTTATTGATAATTCAATGGTATTTTAACTCATCAAGATTTTTTGTTTTATAGTGGTTAACTTTCTCAGGTCCATGTTCTCTATCCATCTCTATTAGTGTTTTGGTGTTATATTACTCCTCCATGTCTATATTTTTACCTCTAATGGATATTCAAAAAAAATTAAACACAGTTTTTTTTCTGACATTGAAGCATTCATCTATATATTTTCAAGATGAAGATCTATTAACCCTTTTTAGGATGTGGGTTCTCAAATTTCAAGCCATGGATTTATAAGTTCATGTTATAATTATGAGGGTAGATTTTATTTAATTGAAGAAGGTTTTAAAACCTATAGTATTTAAAATAATAATATTGTTTTTGATATTGTACAAAACACAAAACACAGAGTCTAAATGAACCCCAGTATACTGTAAACATATTATTATTTAACGTAAAAATTATCACATAGCCATTAAATTGGAAGGTTAGAATATTGTTAATAGTATTAATATATTTATATATATATATACAATTTATCAAATCAATAAATATTAATTTATTAATTCTTAGAAAACCTGAGCTCAACTTCAAATTACATTATTTTATGCTTCAAAAGTAAGTTTTCTTTAAATTTTTTTTTATTGATTTTTGAGGGAAAATATTATAATTAATTTATAAAAATTCTAAGAAATAATTTTATAAAAAAATATAATTTTTTAATTCATTATATGAAAATTATTTTATGGTTTAATTCTATAATTTTCCAAAAAAGATTCATTTTCCTTATAATAGTGAAAATTCCAATTTTTATTAAAAACTGGATTTTTATTTCAACCAATTGCAAAGGTATATCTCTTTTCAAAATTATTTCAAAGTATAATTAGTTATATAATATTATTAATAATACAATTAGGTTCATTGGAATAAATTTTGTGATTTCATTTAGAATAATTTATTCCCATTAAGGAATTAAATATATAAAATAAATTAAATATTTTTAATCATGAGTTAAAAATGTAGCACATTTTCTTTCTTCATTGTGTTCATTATGAATTGTAACTATAGTAAGTTTTATTACCATACTATAAGGTAAATCAAATAAATAATGTTTAAAATTAAATTATACCGAGTGAAAAATGAAATTAAAACATATATAAATTTAATTTTATGATACCATAATCATCCAACATTAGTTTATATGACCTTTCTTATATTTTCATGATATTGTGACCTTTATAATATTTTTTTGTAAAGAAAACTAAAAAAAGTAACACTCTTTTTTTATAACTATAATGTTTTTAACATAGGAATTAACAGAGAAAATGTTAATTTAAAAATAATATTTTTAAATGAATGTAATTTATCTTAGTCTGGGTAATTTATTATATTTTTTTTTGGGGAATAAATTATTGTCAAAAATACTTACACAATAATGATGGAATACTTATTTAATTAATTAATAAAATAAAATATATAATATTAAAATAACAAAAAGTAGTTTTATTTGATATTATTAATGAAGACCAAGAATCTTCAATATCAAAATTGAATATTAAAGAGTTTTGGATGAAATTTATTCGAATTAATTTTTTTATTGATGTTATTAAAGTCAAACTAAATGAATAGTTCTAAAATTGGCATTATGGATATTTTATGAAAATAATATTTTATTATATTATTTAAAATTAATAAAAGCATTAGTTTATAATAAATTAATTTTATATGTTTAATTAAATCTACTATAATCCATTTATGGTTCATTTGTAATTTTATAGTATCATTATTGACCCTTATAGAGTATAATATGTTAATACTATTGTAAATTCCAAATAGGTAAATGTGTGGTTAATCAAAAGGATAAGGATCAAAATGATATAAAAAAAATAAAAATATAATTTTATGATTTCATATCAACCTTATACAGATATTATTTTAATTAATTACCATTTTTGTAATTTTAATATAGATTAGTGTAATCATATTTTTAGTTTTTCAAAAGTTCCAAGAATGTCCCTCCCCTCAATTAAAAAATGGTGCATCTTTCCTTCACATCCCTACACCACTTTGATCCATATATATTAATAAAACACTATAATTTAATGTTATAAACCTTATTATACATGTTATTGAAGTTATAGACCTTAAAAAAGAGAAACCATCGGTCCCTTAGAATAGATCTAAATGGAGTTCACTGAATAAAAGGTAATCATCTTTACCAACTATTTCAAGTTTATATGTTATTAAAATTACTCTTAATTTGTGGTAAACATACTAAAATAATAAATATATTTTCATAAATATAATTATATTTTATTATGACTCTGTTAAAACCATATTTCAACTCTTTTCCATCTTAGGAATAATGAAAACATCCCTCATGCCTACATACAGCTTACCATTTCTATATGGCGATGTAATTTGTGTTTCATCAACACTTTAGATGGATGGATATAAGGAAGGAAATAATGAGTAGATATAATATATATCACATAATTATTATTCTTTAATTATAATATCTTATATTCCTTACTAACTTCTAATCAATTTGAAAATGATAGCATCGCTCATGCGTTTGTGTAGACTACAAACTCTATGAAGTGATGTGATTCGTTTTTTATTAATATTTTTCATTAATGGTAATACAAATAAATTTAACGAATATATATAATATATATGATCTGATTATTATTATTAAAACGAGAAACATTATTTTTCATTCTTTAATTACTTCCATTCAAATGTCAAAACAACATTCATAAGTGCAAACAGCCTATCGTCTCCATGAATAGTGTATTTCATTTTCTATATCTATATTTTATGGATTTTATCTAAATATGTATATAATGAATATATATATATATATATCATTATTGAAATTCGGGATATTATTTAACTGTGATCAAATTAAAAGGACCAAAACTAGAAAACCAAATCATATATGAAAATTGAAACCATTACAACCTGAAATAATAATTTCATCATTGAATTCTTAATAAACATGAGATAAAATATTAGAATTAAATCATATATTATTGAATAGTTTTTTAATAGTTTTATAATAAATCCATATTTAATATATATTAGATTCTAACATGTATTAGGGAAATTAGACATGTGGTAAGGAGTTCTCGTCTAACTTCAACTTCTATGGGAAAAATGTCATATTTACCACTTATTTATTTTGTGTGGTGTATATACTACCCTTTTAATATTTTATACCATGAATATCATTATATTCAATTTATTTATTATTTAATTTGATATCATTTATTTGATGGTGGGTACTATTGAAAAGGATCCCATGTGGTAAGGGTTTACTTCACTATATCATCATTATTTTAGATTGTTTATATTTAAGCCTCAGGTGATGAATATTACTCATCTGTGTCCATGTTTTCAAAATATGATTCAAAGCTTTCATTAGTATTCGTCAATGATTGTTTAAATTCATTTCTACCATTTATTTAATTTTTTGACAAAAACTAAAAGGAATATTCCAATCAATTTACGAATAAGGTACATCTATAATTTTATTACAATAGTGTGAAATTAATGTTTTTTAACTTATAGGGAATGAATATAATTTTTTTAAATCATGAAAGATAAATTATTTAAATATTACATGACAATTTTATAAGTTTCATTTCACATACATTTTCTTCTTTATTATATGTTTGGATTTTATATTTAGAAAATTCATTTTCAATGTAGAAAGATAATTTTTCTCAAGAAAGTTTCATATGAACATTTTGAAGTATTTTTATCTTCCTCCTAACCCTTTTCTAAATATTATATTTAATATTTACTCCATTTATACCATTCATGATATTTATTTGGATGGTTTATGATCAGTTTTAGTTGGGAAAGTAATGGTATTTGGATGACCAATTCATCCAATACGAATAGTTATTGTTTTCTTTAAGTCATGTTGATGATGTTGTATTGATTAGTCCTATGTAGAATTAATTCGACTTATTAAGTAAAGGGGGTGTCCCAATATCTCTCATTTTTTGATTATTAGGTCTCATGAGAAAAAATATAATGGGTTTTGGGAGAGTAATCACCTATTTTTATAGATTTCATGGCACAAATACTTGATGGTATTTTAATGTATCTTGGTTGAGTTCTCAGAGATATTTTCCAGATGTCCATCATTTTGGATTCCAACATTATGAAATCATTTTTTGATTAAAATGTTATTCTTTTTGTAGTTTCTATATCCATGGATAAGTTTATATCTCATGTGATTCTATATATGGAATTATATGATGAATATTTATTTTTAAAAAATTATTCTTTCCTTATTTAGATTCCTTTTTATGCATACCCTTAATGATTTTCTTTGATCACCCATTTATTATGTTTCTTTTCCCTATAATTATATGAAATATATTATAATTGATATTTAGGTTTATACTAGAATAAATTATGGTGTCCTGGAAAAAAACATTAGGTTTTATTTCCATTTTTCTAATGTAAATTTGAAATTCAAGTATGTATTTAGTTTTCAAATAAATCTGAACTATTCACACAATTTGGGTGAGATTTATTATATCTAATGATAAAATAATGATATAAAAACTAACTCTAGGCTACTGGGGTCCAGTTATTTACATACTCACCTTTGGTGAATTTAGCAAGACACACATTGAGATCTTAAATAGTTGATTAAAGTTTCACAACATTGGTTTTTTCTTATAATTTCAAATATAAATATTAAATTTCTTTAAAAAGTTTATTCTTTTAAAAAAACATTATTATAATTATTTTTTAGTATTTTAATTGTTATTTTATGTTCAAAATTACATTATCAAATTCTTTATAAATAATTATATAGAATAATATGAAGTGGTAAAAGAATTAGAAGAGTAAGAAGTGAGAGAATTAACATCATAATATTCCTCAATTTCAACCATGATAAATTTGGAACATCACTCAAAAGAGTCGGATAAATAGATAACATCATCTCATAAAATCCAAGTAGAATATTTGATTCCTTTCATAAATTTATTATTTTATCTTTTATGAATGGATAAAATCAACTTGATGTGTCCATTTTTATTACTATTATAACAAGTTTCCTCAACTAACTTCCATTGTTTTCATATTTCATCACGGTGGAAGGCTTTATTCATCATCGTGTACTTATTTGCTTTCATGGATAGATGTGATGGGTTTGTTGTTTTTTGTATGAATAATCATCTATTAATTTAAAATAAATTTATTCCTTACCTTCACTTTATTTGAATATTTTTTTCCTTGGTGCTTCATGGTTATCTCATAGGTCAGTAGAGAACAATTATGTTCTTAAATAGGTACTTCTTAAATGACTTTTTCTTTATGAATTTTCATTACCATGGGTTCAAAAGAACATGTAGAAACCCAAAGTATCTTCATCATAATGTTTTATTTGAAAATATCATTAATAAATGATTTTTTACTAATAAAAATTTCATCAAATCATGTAAACATTTTCTAAATTGATTTATTGGAAAGAAAAAAAATCATTAAATATATTGTCTCAACATATCATGTCATGAATATTTTACTTTATTAGTTTCTTTATCAGTAAATTTTATAAATTTTTTAATTTCATGGGATGTTTAAAAAGTGGAAACATGATTAAATTCATTTATATTTATACAAAAAAAAAGAATGTTTTTATATTTTTTATCTAATTCAAATGTATCATGGTCATGGGTGTCTATTTTTCTATTGATTCTTTACTAGGTGTGTAAACGTGTATTGGAACATTCCTAATATAATAAATTATTCTCCATAGAAATTAAACATGTGAGTTTTCTAATAACAATATTTTATTCCATATAATAATTATACATTACCCATCGAGTGACCTTCAAGAGAACCTTAGGTGTTGGAGGTAAAGGCCATTTATTAAGAATAATTAATGAATTAAATTTATATTTTTTAAAAACATTTGAAAATTTTATCTAATTTTTTTGTAAAAATATTTAACCCTTTTGAAAATAAGACCTCGCCTAATAAAAATTTACATTTGGAGTATAATGGAAGGTGTTTGATGAATTTCCATTTAAAATTAAAAAAAATATGGTTAAAATTATTTAGTTGAGAAATAAAATAAATTTAATAAAAGTAAACATGATAAAATGAAAAGCGATTTAAAATTAAAATGAGTTTCCATAGAAACAAAAAAAATTAAATAAAGGAGAGATTGATTTTAAAAGATTAATGTATTAATGTATTAATGTATTAAATGAATGCTTTATTAATTAAAAGAATTTTATTAAGAAATAAAAGATGTGGAAAGTGAATGAGGTAGAAAATTTGTTAATGGTGTTTTTAAATATCTCAAAAAAGATATTCTGTGTCATCCACCACATTATCATGGAGGTTTTATGAACATATATATATATTTTATAAATGCTGGTAGATAAGAATCCAGAAAATAACAGAAAACATTAAATTTAGTGGTAGTCAAGAAACCCAAAAAAAAAAGAAACTGGGTATAAACAGTTTTCTAAGAACCTGAACTGAAAAGGGCCTTGGTTTCAGTGGTTCACCAAGAACATAAAGATAGAGAGAATTGGATATTTTCAAAGCCATAAATACTTTGAATAAAATATCTCAATTATCTATAAATATATAGAATTTGAAATTTATAGAATCAAAGAAAGAAATTTTTTTATCAAATAATTAAAATAAATAAATACAATGAGATCTGTAGAGAAAGTAGAATTGGGGACAATGATTTTTTTTGTTTTCTAAAAATTGATAACATTCAAAATTGAACATTTAAGTGGTTTTCCAAGACTCCAATAGGTGTTCTTTATAGCATTTATGGGTCCAAAAGTCATGTTGGAGGTGTTAATGGGTCAATGTGTCCATTAAATACTTCCATAATGACATGATTTGACTTAATGAATCGACACCTCTAGCTAGCCACTCAATGCCATTGGTTAGCGACTACGCATGATGAAGGATTCAAAACTATTAAATACTCCATTTGGAATGTCATTGATACCACCAGGTAGTTTGTATGATATATATAGATCTAATGGTTTGTAACAACCTATGATTTCGTAGAAAGTTAGTTTCTTTAAAGTAATTCAATAGCTTGTGCTTCAAGTAACACTGAGTTCTAGCGCACCACGACCTACCAAACTAGCCATTCAAAAAGTAGTTATGAATATTATTAACTGAATTTTGAAATTTATATACTCCATGTAATTTTATAAACCATATTATATATTTCATAGACATAATATAAGAACAAATTCATTTTTTTCAGATAAAAGAAATAATTTTTTTAAAAATGCAATTTTACCACCTTTTAATGGAAACCCCTTTTAAAACCAATATTTGAAACATTTATATATTAAATTTAAGGAAATTAAATTCTTCTCTAGAATCAAAACATTAACATTTATTTTGGTTAAATTTTGGTACTTTTCTGATAACATTCATGTTTTGAAAAATACTAAAAATTAATAAATTTTAATTGAATACAACTTTTAAATAGAATTATTTATAATGTTAAGTTATTTATTTGAATGGTTTGAAAGTATAATTAGATTATATTTTTATAATTTAATAAAATGTAGGTGATTATATGTAATTTTACATTTAAATTTTACATAAACACATGTCAATATTTTCAATGTTTTAACTTTTTTAAAACCCACTTTTCGATTTTGACAACGGGAATTAATATTAAATTAATTAATGAAAATTATATGTTGGGAATTTGGTAAAATAGAATTAATTTTTGAAATCGTAATATCAAAATTAGCATAGGGTAAATTTGTGGTATTTTTCGAAAAACATTCAATTTTTGATGAATTGTGAAAAACCCTGCGTTATAGTTTCAAACCAATATTTTATTAAAAAAATTAAGTCTAAATAGATATATATTAGAAATATTTTTTCAACTTAATTCATTTGAGTCATTTTATAATAATTTTAGATATATAAAATTTTATCAAACATTATCCGTCTTTTACTCACATCCAAGGAGCATATTCAAATTTGCATATAACATAATTTTACCGCTTCTGTGAGTTGAATTTCAAAAATAAGATAGAAGTGGTTAATATTGGTAAGTAAAATTTGGTTCAATAAGATGAAAATAATTTTTGGTGAATAGTAAATTTTGACTTATATTTTCCATGGTTAAAAGTAAATAGGGTAATTAAGGGTAAAAATGATATCATAATTTACCTAACACATGTACTAATTATATTGTACAATTATAATTATACTAAAAACAACCTTAGTAATTAAATATTAACCACTTTGGTCCACATGGACTATATTAGAACATTTATTATTATTTTATTAAAGAAGAGTTAAAAGAGTTAAATTCAAAGTTTATAACTAAAACATTTTTAATATAGGGTTACACACAATATAATTTAGACTATAAATATTCATTATAAATATAAAACGATTTCATATATAATGCTATTTTATTTATAATTTTTATACATTAAATAATTTAATTTATTTATGACGCAATTTTGATGCAGTAATTTCCTTAATAATTAAATATTAAAATAATAGACCTTATAAATATCAAAATAAATGTAAATTGAGACTTATGATGAATTAAACTAACTTTTAATGTTAATATGACATTTTATGGTTCGTTTAATAAATATTATTCGAAGTAATAATGTTCATAGGGCTTTCAAAAAATTCAAATACTACGTAGTGTCAAAAATGACAAAATTGAGTATTTAAAACAAATATTATATTATTAATTGATATAATATTACAAAAAATCTATGTTTCAGAAAAAGGACATGGATAATGTTATATATATTAATATTTAACCTCATGGGGTTCTCTTGGAATGTTATAGTGTGTTTATTAATCATATAATATAAAAATACAAAGAGACGTGGTAAATGTCAAACTATTTAACTAAGAGTTAAATCTAAACGATAAGGTTAATATGATGACCTAACCCTCTCTAAAACATATTGGTTGAAAGTATTTTAACTCTTCCCCTCCTTGGACTTTAGATAATTCTTTTTGGATTCATTAGAAACTGAAAATGATTTTATTATAAAATAATATTTCAAGCTTTTCCTAAAGTGACCCTCGCCTCTCTTATAAGAGGGCACGTCCCCTTATCTTCATTTCACACATCCAAAGCCTTTTTCATCGACCAAAACCGGACCAAATATCCTCCTAATTTCCTCCCTTCATCCTAGAGGCATTTCATTGGTCATAAATCCTAACTAAGGAGCCCTTTTGATCAAATAAAAAAGAAGAACCCGAAGAAGAGGTAATTATTTCATCACCTCTTTCAAGTTCTATTCTTCTTCCACTTCCTCTTTCATTATTGTTTACATTCTAAAATAATAACTCCATTACCTTATATACCCTATTATGTTATTATAAAAATTTTACAAACATATTCATTATTCTATCCATCCTACAAATGACAAAGTCACCATACGTGCATACGTTCAGATTACTGTCTCAACGTCATGGTGTAGTTTGTTATTCAAACACATCATTTTTTGGATGGGTATAATAATGAGTATACATATATAAATAATTAATATAAAATTTTAATGATTCTTTATATATAATATACCATCCAATTACATATTATTTCTCCATCAATATAATGATATTGTCGCTCGTGCGTATGTACGGATTATCATCTCCCTGAACGTGATAAGATTCATTCCCCATTATAATCATTAAAGAATAAATTTCATTTTATGATTAAAAATAATGTTTTGGAACTTAATATAATTCATTATATTAATAAAATACATCCTACACATAACAAACATGTCTTACATAACCGAGTATATAAAGGAAAATAGATCAGCTAACACCCGAAATGATGATACTACTAAACTATTACTAATAAAGAAATATTAGAGGATCATATATGATATCATATTTATGTATATAGTTATTTTATAATTTAATAAAATTGATTTAACTATTATACAAGAGGTTATCACACCCTCAACCCTGGAAAAGTACAAGGTAAGGGGTTTCTTATCTCACTTTTAATTCTGTGAGATTTCCATTGTTTGACACTTATTTATTGCATGTGGGGTATTGTGTACTACCATTTGATATATATTATCATGATTATTTTGATATTATTTGTATTATTTGATTCATTTTGTGGTTATTAATTTTTTTTCATACGACTCGATTGATTACAACATGGTAAGGGTTTTCTTATCTCACTTTTAGTTCCGTGATATTTCCATTGTTCGCCACTTATTTATTGATTGAGGAATATTATGCACATCCATTTGATATATATTATCATGATTATCTTTATATTCATGGTATTATATTATTAATTTGGTTGTTATTAACTTTTGGTCATATGACTCAGTTGATTACAACATGGTAAGGGGTTTTCATCTCACTTCTTATTTTCGTGAGACTCATGCAATATTGCCACTATTTCCTTTTTTTGGTGTATGTACTACCCATGATTGTATTATTTGTTTAATATAAATTAATTTATGGGGATTCACATCTTCATTTTATGATACTTCTTTCATGGGGTGTATGTTTTGTAAGTTACCAAATCGGTAAGGGAATTTCAAATTTAAATTTCCACTCATTGGGATTTACAGATACATTATTGATTATTTTACTCCATGATTATGTGTGGAATAACTATTTATTATTTTTTTAGTAATTTAAACTACCCATTTGGTGGATATACTTTTGATACACATAATCACTCAATTGATAAATTCTCAAGTTATCGATATGAACATGATAAGAGTAATTTTAACTCAATCTCCATTCATTGAGTTAAACATAAAATTAATTTGTGATTTTTACAAGAATATGTTTGAATTTACATTGATTGATTTACAGTGAATATACAATCAAATTGAGTTTATTTATATTTTCACACATAATTAAGTCATTTATATATCCTTAACCTAAGGATACAGTCTTTATAAGTGATTTCATATCAACTTACATTCCATTGAGTCTTCTTTGTTGGTATTCGCCAAATCACTTTTTTTTGGTGTATATACTGTAATTTGACATAGTATATCATGAATCCCATTATTCTCATGATATTATAAAGTTTTTATTAGCTCGATTATTTTTGTTCCATCTTCTCTCATTTGGTTGGGAAATCTAACTGAATTATCATTTTAAATGTTTTAAAAATTTATTCTTCTAAATCATTCTCATTAATGTCCATGTTGTAAAAATGGTTTTATGGACTTATTTATATAGAAATGAATGTTTTAAAATGTTAATTCATTTTAAAAGTTTCAAAGTGGTATTGGACACATTGATTCAAAAATCTAATTTAAACAGCTTTATGAAAAATAGTGATACTTTTAAAAGTTTTCAATAAAATGGGGGATATTTCTCTCAAATAGTTTTGATGATTATTTTCATCTATGTAAATATCCTCTATTATTCTCAATTTTGGATGATTTATTATAATATAATCATCTATATAATATTGAATGAGTTATGTTTGGATATGGATGTGCTATTTTTATGCCATTCATGGTTTGTGGATAAAATATTGACATTTTGTATGCTAGTTTTAATATGAATGTTTAGATTATGATTCAATTTTTCTTATGAGGAATGCAATGGACTTAGTAAGTGATGGTTGGTTCCCGCTATAGCTCTTAGAAGCATCGTTATGTCTCATGATACTAACTTATGTCTTGGCACAAGGCCTTGATAATATCTTATTTTTTGTATTGGCACAAGGAATTGAATATGTGGTTATGAAGTTTGGCAATATGCATTCCATCAATATGAAAGTAGATATTGATATTTCATGTGATAATTCGACGAGTAGAATATCCATGTGAATATGTAAATGGAATTTGTTGATTTTATATTTTCCATATTATACTGAAGTTTAAGTTTAAAATGCTTTTGTTTTATTCTAATACTTTTCCTTAAATGTTTATGCATATTTATGAAAGTTTCTGCTATATTTTCATCCTTACTGAGCATCTGAGATCACACCATTATATGATTAACTTTTTCTAGGATGTGAAGATGTATTTTATGGTTGACTTACAGGGATAGGCTAAGTATATAAGTGAATTCAAAGGTGGAAAAAAATGTTGTTGATGTTTTTATTTCATGATGTAATGTAAAAATTATGAATGTATCTAGTACTTAGAAAGATACTAAACTAAACGGTCCTTCGGGACATGATTCATTATATCATTAAATGTAATATAATAATGCACTGACTCTAGGTTACTGAGGTCGAGGAATTAAAGTTGGTATCATAGGAAGTTTAGTATTAACTTTTGATGTTAGATTTGGAATATAAAACCCTTATTAGGAAACACAACCCTAAAATAGACATTGAGTATTAGTATAGAAGAACATACAAATTTTTTTGAAATGTAAATATTATGTGTGTTTTCCAAGAAATACATCCCTTTCTGGATACGACCAGGTTGATGTGGCTCTGGTACATTTGTACTTAGGAGTGAAATCTTTGACAAGGAGTTTTGGGCTTGAACCTGGGTAACCTGGTACACGACAACGGGCCTTGTTGTACTCTTGGTTATGACACTCCCGGGGGATATGCTTTGGATAATTCAAAATTTCTTTATAAAATGATTTGAAGGACTTTAATATAAGATAATAATAAAAACCCTTTGTTAATTATATGGTGTTTTAGATTGAAAATAAGTTGTTATGATATTCTATTAATGATTTTATGACTCACACTATGCATTCTTGTGTTAGTCAATGGCTAGATTCAAAGGAAGTAATAGTAACACTGAACATGATGTAAAAGGTGGGTACAGTTGTGGAAATGAGAAACAAAATGGACTGTTAATAGGTGTAAAAGATATCATGTTCATTCCAAATTAGTTTTCCAAAAATACGATCAACAACATATATGTTAACCAACTCTCAGACTCAACGAAGAAGAGAAATGTGGTGACTGATAAGAGCTGAAGCAGTGGAGACCATAGAGAACTGAAAGCTAAATTTCCATAATGCAAGAAATGAAGAAGGAGAAACCAAGGAAAGTGTCTCAGTGGAACAGAGAAATGATTTATGTGTGGGGAAGAAGGGCATAAAGTAAATAATTTCCGAGGAAAAATGAAGAGTATTATGGATGAAAATAAAAATGATCCTAAGAATCCAATTACAATAATTTTTCATAAATGTAAGGGGCCTTGGAATTACCTGAGTCAAAGCCCTATTCTATAGGATAACCTCTAAGTCAAGGAACAACCTATGTGGAAATAAATGTAAGTTGAAATGTTTAGTGTCTAGGATTACTTTGTAAAACTATTCTCTTGTATGTGTAACCATGCATTTTGTTATGTGAAAATTCTATTTGAGAAAGAATTGTCTTTTATTTTGTGGATATAGTTATAAAAAACCATTTGGGGTTATACGATCATTGAATTTGAGGAAATTACAGGTTATTAATTTTTGGGATGAAAATGTGAGGTATGAGACAACATTTGTGGTTATATTATGTATGGTTATTTTGAGGAATTTATCCCGTTTTGGAAATGTTATAAAATAAATTTTTCGAAAAAGGATAACAGGCAGATTGTGTGACAACCTGTCGCGTCAGAAAAAGCTGTGGGAATCGAACCCAGAACCATAGTGCGATTGGGATTTATCGCATACCAATAGACTACGTGTAGTCTCTTGTTACTGTGACTAATTCATTTTAGTTAAATTATTTTATTGATAAATAATAAGTATATTTTTATCTTATGTCTTATCAAATAGATATCCTTAGTATAGAAAAATTATTTAGTGATTAGGTGATAAATTTTATTTTGGAAGATGTTGGCTTTTTTGGGAACACTATATGTCTAAGAAAAATAGAAAACTATGGGATTTAATTTGAGGAGTAATGGTGGATTTTTATCTATGTTTTTATAGTTCATTTCTAGTGATTTCAGTTATTTATGGAAGTTATTAACCTATCATAGACAATATGTGATTAGGTTAATTACATTTAACTATATTACTTTATGAGTAGTTGATGTTATTTGGAGATACAATTTAACATGGAAGACTATTTAAAAAATTCTTCTATATTTTGGGTTTCAATATTAGATTGGATTATATTAAAGTATTTAAGGACAATTATTTTTTGAATGGTATATATTAAACTTTTTAAATTCTTTATTTAATTTTAGAAATTAAGATTAATCTTTCTTTTTCTAAAGTATTATACTTTTTGGGGATCGTCTGATCTTGTACTAACCATTTTGGTTTTTGATAATCTCTAAGTACGATGGAAATATATAGTTTATCCTTTTTGGATCTTATGATTCTCTAGAAATTGATTCTAGCATTTCAGGTCTGACCAAGTCATCTTGAATACTCATCATTTGAAAAACATAGATGAGTTAGTGGTAGAAATTTATTGAAGGATGAAACTCTACATTAAAAGTATGTATATCACTTTATGTTCTTAGTCAATATCAAAAATTAATTCCTTTTTTGTATGAAATGGAAATTAAAACAAAAAAATTGTATGTTTACTTTTCCTACTAGGGAACTAACGACAATTTATCCCATTACAGGTTTGTGGTTTTCTTGTGGTCAAATTTATTTTGATCATGTTTTCTATCACTCTCCATCAGAACATGACACTTAGTTTATCTTCCATATCCATGTTTTCCTACATATAATCCTAGTATGGGTTATCTCGAGTCACCGTTGTACTTCTATTTCATTTTTTTAATGTGATAGTTTTATTGAATCTTTTTCTGATGTGGGACATTCAATGAAGTTCCCAAGCAAAATTTAAAAATTCCAAGGACACAATTTTCAAATAGGTGGAAGAATGTAACACTCCAATATTTCTTAGTAAGTTATTTTCTTTAAAATAATTCAATAGCTTGCGTTATATGAAACTCCTAGTTCGAGCGCACCAAGACATACCAAACTAAACATTCAAAAAGATATTATGAATAGTATTAACTGAATTTTGAATTTTATATACGCCATATAATTTTAGAAACCATATTATGTGTGTCTTAGACATAATATAAAAACAAATTAATGTTTTTCAGATAAAAGAAGTATTTTTTCATAACATTAGATTTTATAACCTTTTAATGGAAAACCGTTTTTAAAACTAATAATTGACACCTTTATATATTAAATTTAAGGAAATTAAATTCTTCTTTAGAATCAGGACATAAAATTTAATTTTGGATAAATTTCTGTTACTTTTCGGATAACTTTCATATTTTGATGAATACTGAAAATTGGAAAATTTTAATTGAAACGACTTTTTAATCGAAAAAATTTATAGTGATAAATTATGTATTTGAATGGTTTGAGAGTATAATTAGAATATATTTTTATCATTTAATACAATTTAGGTCATTTTAGATAATTTCACATTTAAATTTGACATAAACATGTGTCAATCCTTAAATAGTTTTTAATTTTTAAATTCATGCTTTTCGGTTTTGACAAAAGGAATTAATTTTAAATTAATTAATGAATATTCTATGTTATTGAATTTTAGTAAAACAGAATTCATTTTTGAATTTATAATATTAAAATTAACTTAGGCTAAATTTTTTGTATTTTTTTGAAAACATTAACTTTTTAATGAATAGTGGAAAACACTACATTATAGTTTAAAACTGACAATTTATTTAAATAATTATTTATTTTATTTAAATTTTTTTAACTCAAAATAGATATATAATACCTATATATTATCATCTTAATTCATTGGAGTTGTTTTATAATAATTTTATATATATAAAATTTTATCGAACTTTTTACCATCTTTTACCCACCTCCTAGGAGCATTTGCAAATTTGCATAAAACATAATTTTACCGCATCTATGATTTGAATTTCAAAAAACTGAGAGACACTGTTAATATTAGTAAGTAAAATGCGGTTCAATAAAATGAAAATAATTTTTGGTGAATAGTAACTTTTGACTTTTATTTTTTACGGTTAAAAGTAAATAGGGTAATTAAGGGTAAAATGATATCATAATTACCCTAACACATGTCTTAATTATATTGGTTAAGTATAATTCGACCAAAAACAAACTTATAAATAAAATATGAACCTCTTTGTTCCTCTTGGATTAGGTTAGGACATTTATTATTATTTTATTTAAAGAAGAGATAAAAGAGTTAAATTCAATGTTTAATAACTAAACCATCTTTAATATATGGTTAAACCCAATATAAATTTGACTATAAATATTCATTAGAAAGATAATACTATTTCCTACCTAATGGTATTTTAATTATAATTTTTAAAAATAAAATATTTATATTTATTTATGACATAATGATGATGCAGTAATTACCATGTTAATGATATATTAAAATAATTGACATTGTAAATATCCTAATATATGTAAATTGAGACTTATGATGAATTCAACTAATTTTATAGGTTAATTTGACATGTTAAGGTTAGTTTAATAAATGTTATTTAAAGTAATAATGTTTTTATGGCTTTCAAAAAATCAAATACTAAATTGTGTCAAAATTGAAATAATTGATTTTTTAAAACAAATATTATATTATTAATTGATATAATATTCTTAAAAGACAAATGATAATACAAAGGACTTATATAAGGTTATATATATTAATAATTAAAAACATGGTGTTCTCTTGGCTTGTTATAGTAAGTTTATTAACCATATAATATAAAAATACCAAGAGACATGGTAATGACCAACTATTTAACTAAGAGTGAAATATAAATGATAAGGTTAATATGATGACCTAACCCTATATAAAACCTATTGGTTGAATGTTTTTCGTCCCATATCCACATTATCCTTTAAATAATTTATTTTTGAGCCATTAGAAACTGAAAAGGATATTATTATAATATAATATTTCAAGATTTTCCTAAAGTGACCCTCACCTCTCTTATAAAAGGGAACTTCCCCTTCTCTTAATTTCAAACATACAATGCCTTTTGTCTCGGCTCAACCCTACCCAAATATCCTCCCATTTTCCTACCTTCATCCTAGAGGCCTTACTTTGGTCATAAATCCAACCTATGGATCCCTTCTTATCAAATCAAAAGGAAGAACCCGAAGAATTGGTAAATATTTCATCACCTCATAAAATTTCTTTTCTTCTTCCATTTCAACTTTCATTGATGTTTCCATTCTAAAATAAAAACTCCAGTAACTTCTATATAATTTTATGTCATTATAAAATTGGTAAAACCAAATTCATTATTCTATCTATCCTATAAATGACAAAGTCATCATACGTGTGTACGTAAGGATTACCGTCTCCACGTCGTGGTGTAGTTTGTTATTCAAACACTTCATTATTTGTAAGGGTGTAATAATGAGTATAAATGATTAAAATTATTAATATATCATGTTAATTATTACTTATATATGATATACCATCGAATTACATACAATTTCATCGTCAATATATGATATTGTTGCTCATGTGTACGTACGGATTATTGTCTCCACGAACGTGATGAGATTCCCTCCCCATCGTAATCATTGATGAATAATTTTCATTTTCTGATGAAAAATAATGTTTATGAACATAATATCATTTTATATATGAATAAAATTCATCCTATTCCTAAAAAATATTGCTTGTGTAACCGAGTATATAATGGAAAACAGATCTGTTAACACCCGAAACAGTGATACTACTAAAATATTATTAACAAAAAAATATTAGAGGATCATATATGTTATAATATTTATGTATATAGTTCTTTTATAATTTAAGAACAATTATTTAACTATTAAATAGTATGTTAATTTACCCTAGACCAAGGAAAAGTACAAGGTAAGGGGTTTCTTATCTCACTTTTAATATCGTGAGATTTCCATTGTTCGCCACTTATTTATTGCTTGTGGTGTATTGTGTACCGCCATTTGATATATATTATCATGATTATATTTATATTCATTGTATTTTTTGATTCATTTTGTGGTTATTTGATTTTTCTTATATGACTCGATTGATTACAACTTGGTAATGGGTTTCTAATCATACTTTTAATTGCGTGAGATTTCAATTGTTCGCCACTTATTTATTTCATGTGGAATATTGTGTACTTCAATTTCATATATATTATCATTACTCTCTTTATATTCATTTAATTATGTGATTCATTTTGTGGTTATAAACTTTTGGTCATACAACTTGATTGATTACAATATGGTAAGGGGTTTTCATCTCACTTCTTATTCCCATGAGATTCATGCTTTATTACCACTATTTACTTTCGTGTGGTGTATGTACTTCCCATGATTGTATTATTTATGTAATATACTTTAATTTATTGGTATTTAAATCTACATTTTATGATACTTATTTCATGGGGTGTATGTCTCGTAAGTTACCAAATCGGAAAGTAAATTTCAACTTTAAATTTCCACTCATTGGGCTTTATGCATACTTCAATGATTATTTTAGTCCATGATTATGTGTGGAATAAAAATTTATTATATGTGTAGTAATTTCCACTCCCATTTATGTGGATAAAAATTTGATACACATAATCAATCCAATGATTAATTCTCAAGTCATCGATATGAACTTGATAAGAGTAATTTTAACTCAATTCCAATTCATTGAGTTAAACATCCAATTCATTGGTGTTTTTTACAAGAATATGTGTGAATGTATATTGATTTATTTACACTGAATATCAAATTATTTTGAGTGTATTTATATTAGTCACACAAAATTATGTCATTGATTTATCCTTATCCTTAGGATACAGTCTTTATAAGGGATTTCATCTCAATTTACATTCCATTGAGTCTTCTTCGTTGTTATACGCCAACTCACTTTTGTTTGGTGTATATATTGTACCTTGAAATATTGTATCAGGAATCCATTTATTCTCATGATATTATAATTTTTTTATTACCTCAATTATTTGTATTCAAGCATCAATCATTTGGTTAGGAACACTAACTAAAATATCATTTTAAATGTTTTAAAATTTTATCCTTATAAATATTTCTCATTAATGTCCATGTTTTAAAAATGGTTTTAAGGACTTATTTATATGTACATTAATGTGTCAAAATGTTAATTTATTTCTAAAGTTTCAATGTGATATGGAACACTTTGATTAAAAAATCTAATTTAAACAACTTCTTGATAAATAGAGATACTTTTAAATGTTTTAATTAAAATGGTGGATATTTCACTCAAATTGTTTTGATGATTATTTTAATCTATGTCAATATCCTTCATTATTCTAAATTCATGTTGATTTATTATAACATAATCATCCATATTGTATTGAATTATTTATGTTTTACTGCGGATGTTCAATTTTTATGCCATTCATGGTTTGTGGTTAAAATATTGACATTTTGAATGTTAGTTTTAATATGAATGTTTAGATTATTTTTCAACCATTTCATATGAGGAATGCATTGGACATAGTAAGTGACGAGTGGATCCCACTATAGATCCTTATTGCATCGGTAGGTCTCATGAGCCAAACTAGTGTCTTGGCATAAGGAATTGATAGAATCTTATTTGTAGTCTTGGCCCAAGGCCTTGACTATGTGGTTTTGAAGTCTGGCATTATGAATTCCATCATTATGAATGTGGCTATTGATATTGTATGTGATTATTCGACTAGTATAATATCCATGTGAATAAGTAAACGGAATTATTTCATTTTATATTTTCCATATTATGCTGATGTTTATGTTTAAAAGGCTTTTTTAGTCTAATACATTTCCTTAAAAGTTTATTCTTATTTATGAATGTTTCCTTTATATTATTATCCTTACTCAGCATCTGAGCTCACCCCTTTCTATTTTTTTATTTTTCCCTAGATCTGAATAAGTATTTTATGTTTGACCTTCATGGATAGGATAAATATATAAGTGTGTTCAAAAGGGGACAAAATTTTGTTGATTTTTTTATTTCATGATGTAATGTAAAACTTCTGAATGTATCTAGTACTCCCAAGGCTACTAAACTGATCAATCTTTCAGGACATGATTCCTTATATCATGCCAATGTTATCTAATAATGCATTGCATCTGGGTAACTAGGGTCGGGGCGTTACATGGTTCCTTTTAGTGACACCACATGTCTAGTGACACTCTATGGGGTAGCATATGAGGTAAAAATATATTTATTAGTTCTTTCGAGTGCCATATATTATCTAGTGACACTCCACCTTGTAGCTGATGGTGAAAGAATGTATGGGATCATATCTTGGTCTTCTTAATTTAATGGGAATCCTTCATTTGGTACATTGACAACATATATTTTTTGTAAAATATAAATACTAAAATTAACTGATCATAAAATGTTTAATAACTAAAAATTGTTTTTGATTATTAAAACACATTTAAGATAGTAACAAACAACAACATATCTCCAAGGATGGGTGCCCTAGAGACTTTTTAGATATCCCACAAGCTGACGTCTACTTTAATAAGTATCAGGTGGAAGGAATTGATCTGTGGGCTCTATAGATTCATCAAATTCGGGAATAAATAAATGTTCATGTGGACATATGTCATAGAGATATAGATTGCCTCATAAATGAAGACTATGGTTAAATGAACCATAAATTTATTACACATCTTTCACACTGAGTATACCCATGTCCATTTAGTATTCACATCACCTCCTATATAGAGATCCCATTTTTAATTCCATCCATTAAATTGATTCGAAATATAAATATAATATATAGATGAGAAAAATATATCTCGGTGTCAGATATCTGAGGTTGTGGGTCTCGTGTGGTTATGGAATAATAAATCAGGAAAACTAGGGTACTTATTCCCTCATTGATATGTTTTACTTTTGAATAAATATTGACTCTAGTTACGTTGCGATACTTAGTGAACTAATAGTTTGACATATAATAATATAAAAAGTGGATAAGAATATCTATAAAATTCACATACCAATATCATGGAATATGATATGACATGGGATACTCTTGACGATATTAGTTCTATATTCTCCTGATATATGGAGAGAATATTTTTCATTTGTGTTAATAGCCTGGTCCATAATCTCATGCACATTCAATGTGTGATATGTAGTCTTAACATATGAATCAGTGACTACTATTTAGGACAATATTTTCTTGCAAAAAAATTACTGGTTCCTTAGAAATGGACTAATAAATAAAAAAGACATTGAAGCAAAGGAAAAAATCATTTGACCAAAAATTTGACTAAGTAAGAATTTTTTCACCCGATTCATTAATACAAGTACTTTTCCCTTGTAATTCATGTAGGATTTTCTCCAATTCTATGTTCCTAATTTCAATGTGATATAGGAGGGGAAAATCACATAGATTCATGTGTATTATATAGTAGCACGAAACAATGTGGAACAAAAATCGTGAAAACTTATCACTCATGTTATGAAAAGATATGGATAGTGGGCTCACATCTACTATTTATATGTGTTTTTCTGGAGGCTAACATGCAGTACATTCATATAATGATCACACAGAACACTTCCATGCACAACCAGCACATGACAGTTAGTCATAATGATAAAAATTTTCCCTTTCCATAAATTCTATTCATATTAGTATCATTGTGTCCTCATTATTAAATCCTCCTTCAAAAAATATTAAATCCCATGGGGGGACTCATTGGTGCATTCCATTTGAAAAGGGATAGATTATCTGAAGAAGGAATAACAACTTAAAAATATATAGGGAAACTTCAAAGGAATATAGTAGAATTTATCTCAAACACCATATAATTCCCTCAATAGGTGAACCCAAGTCAACCTACACACACCCCCATAATGTGCATGTTCTGTGCTCAAATCACACTTTTATACATCATTTAAATGACAACCCACCTTCACCAAGGGTAGTAAAATATCCTATAAAAAAGACCCTTGTGATCCTTATTTGAGACATTTTCTAAAATAAAGGGATGGCTTGAATCCCTTCTCACCCAAGCCTCACAACCAAGTGGTTAAATCTATTCAAGTACCTTCTGTAAGCCTAATATCAAGGGAAATTAACTAAAATAGAGGGTAATATGGTTCCTCAATGGTTTTAATCCCAATGAAACTTTCTGAAAAAACCACTTCCTACCTAGTAAATAAACACTATGTAGAATGACCCTTAACTGGCTATATAATTGTGGGCCATCCATCTAAATTAATTGGTGGAGATAATATAATATTAGGTAGAACCCTCATGAAATTCATATCACTCAGAATTCCATCTCTCCCTATTACCACTAGGCTTCCACTTCGCAAGAGTATTCCTTATATGAATCCTCTTGATGGCCCTCGTTAGTGAAAATAACTTTTATCACATTCACTATGTTAAACCATCATTCTCTCCCTCACTAGGGTTAATCCCTTTTTTATCCCTCACAAATGTGAACTAAATTGATCACCATCACTTGGGTAACAAACCTCACTCACCATAGTTTCATTTTCTATAAGCTTCCCAGAATCCCTCAACTAGGAGAATCCAAATTCATTCTTTGATTGGTTGGACCCCTTTAACTATTCCTATGTTAGGGTACCATATTAAATCAAGCTACCATAATGATGTATCTCTTCACCCAAGCTCTGTATTTGGGTATAAAACAATCCATGCCACCTTTGAAGCCACTTAATACAAAATATTTGGACATACACACAAGTGTGAACCTCTTTGATTGTACATTCCCTTGATAGAAGGATAATATTTAATTGATATACCATATAGGTTAAACCCTAGAGGGTATCACAAACATGAATTACCATGAAAATGGGGGTCCCTATTAAGAAGATATTGGAGTAATTCCTCTTGGATCAGGTTGTCCACTCCATATCCATGGTTCTATAAATTTATTTATCTTCTAAAACAACACATATTTAATCAATAGGAAATGGGTTAGGTAATCACTTTAATATTAATCCCTTAGTCTTTCTTATAGTATTTCATACTCATCTTTTAGCAATATTATACCCATGCTTTCAACGGATTGGAATATTGGAGGATGATTTTCCTCTTTGAGTATAATACCCAAGATGGTTATTGATGGAAATACTATTAATGATCCAATAATACTAAAAAATGGAATCTTAATTTCATAAGCCTCATTCTAATATAATTATACACTCATAAATTATGCTTGGTCATCTATTATCTCTTGTTTCTTATATCAGTCATGACTCATGGGCACTTATATATCTGAGATGATCATTCCATTAGTACAATTAGAATGGCTATAGTACAGATCTATGACTAATTTAATTCCCCAACTCTTCATTCATATACCTGATGTATTTATTGGGATAGTCATCTTTTTTTATCCCCATGTGTGTATTCCACACTCGATCCTCTATTGTCACAGATTTTATAACACAAACTTCCTCATAACATGGTGTTAAGATAAATGTCTAGTGTCATTGTCATGCAATTTAAAACTAGAAAACAACATCCTTATCACTAGGATTTAAACTATTTGATATGGTCCTATCACATGACCTTAAACTATGTACAACGTACTATATGGGTTTTTATTATTATCAGGAATGATATGTAGTATTCCTCTCATATGTAAAAACAAACATCATCAATTCTCCAAAATTGATAAATGTGGGGGTGTATTCCTCATTAATCTACTTACATTATTATTTATTAGGATATATTCCCTATGAACCCATACAATTGTTTTCCCATACCCATATTCCTTGGGAACACTTCTCATTGGGCCATATTCTTATGAAATCATCTATGACATAGAGGGACATGTTCTTTCATGGTATCATTATATTTCTTCTATTTGTCCATATTTCTAATGAAACCACATTTTTATCAATAATACATATTCCTAGAATATTAATCAACTAGAATCCTTACAAGACCATATTCCTTGTGAAAACAACCTAACCATAGTGGAAATATTCCCTTCAAGGGAATCCAAAAATATCTAATCATATATAATTCTCACAGCAACCATTTTTTGGAATATTATTCATATTCATATTTTATATAATATTTTAAACTATACGGATCATTCTTTTCACATAAATATATGTTAACAATAAAAAACTAGCACTGGTGTAATCAGTTGCACATAGGTATTTGGGAAGGATTCACAAATATTTCATTAATCAATAAGATACAAGAGTAATAAAGAACACCCTCATAAGGTATAATATTCCCAGCCTCACACTTTATCTACCAAAAATAACCTAAAAAATTTCTAGAAAAAACACCATAGAAACTGCCTAACCTTGGAAACTAGGATCAAAGAGACATTGACGATGAACCTTCATTGACAAGGGTTCACATTGGAGTTTCAGTTAGAAATATTCGAATTGATATCTTTGAAATAAACTTGTACATTTATCTTATCATCAGGGGTTGGGGTAGAGTATATTTCTAGTAAATTATGTATCACTTTTATAGCATCATTAACCTCAATCCCTTATAATAGTAGACATGGAAGCTTTCAGTTCATCTATCCATGAAAACTATTTCCACAAAAAAAGGTAGTACTCGACTATTGATAGCATTGATGTACCCTATTATTTTTTCATTGTTGGATCATTCAAAAAGGACCATATCTCTAATACCACTTTTAGATATATGTTCTAGTGAGATCATTGACAAGGGGAGGTGATAAACAATGATCCCTTTTATTTAAATAATATTCTTTTATAATTAAACCATTGTAGCTTCTTAAAGATTATATCCACTCTTTTAATTATATCATGGCCTCAATCAAATATAAATAATGTAAATGAAAAAATACACAAGGATTTACATGGTTTAATATTTAAACCCTACTCCTAGATAAACATTGATTGATTGAGTCTTAATTTCTACAAAATGATTCACATGGGTTCAATTCACAAGCTATCTCTTGAAAATTTATAAGATAAATATAAAAAAACCTAGAAGGAAATGACCTAAAATATTTGTTCTATAAGTTTTAATAGAAACTTCATATCAATGGTTTCTTGATAATGGAATCCCTCCTATTTAATCCATCAATCAAAATTATTTGTGCCACCTCCCAGTGTGATCTATATACTACCTCCCAATATTTCTTCAAGGGTTCTCCTAAACTCCTCTTTGATAAGGTCTTCAACTTATTCTTTAATGGTAGATAGTGGGCCTTGTTACTATTCATGTCTACTAGTCAACTCTTCTGGAGAATTTCTTCAACTTTCTCAATTACTATCCTATAGATATGATGATATCATTGGTAATAATATGTGGTTCCTACATTTCAGATAACCTAATAAAATTGTAACATCCCAAACCATTTAATTAAAAAGTAAAAGAACCTTGTTTTTCATAATTACTCAAGCACACCTTTCTATATGCTAGAGGATACTGACTAGAAATGAGGGTCAATGGTGTAATAGTTGCGAAACAATTCCCTCGTAATTAGATTAGAACCTTATTATAATAAATAGAAAAAATGTGGAAGCATAATAAATAAAAACTAGGACAATGGAATATAAATCATCTTGATAACTAAATGTCCATCAGTGGAAAAATTCATTAACTTATAAAAAATTATATAATGTTATGCCTTTAAGTAACAATAAATATGAAACATGGATGTGGGAACACATGCATATTGGTATATAAAAATAACCCGATAGACAAAAGAATATCTCCAAATAGCATAATGAGACTTAGCTCAGTCCTTTTCCCTATTTCTCTCTCACTAAAATATATCTAGCTTCAGAAACCAGACACATTCCTCTATCCCTAATTTCATCTTTGATGTCTATTTTAGTACTAACCGGTTTCCAAAATAGGGCATGAGATATACTCACTAGGAAAAAACCGATGACGTCTATAAAAAATATGTCTTGTTCATAAAGAGACTAAAAATATGGAATATAAACTCACACTAAATGGGAAACATGTTAATGTTCCAATAGATTTAATTATTCTATTTGACTAATTTCAACAAACATTATGGATGACTCATCATGCGGTACAATAGGAACAATTAAATAGACAATAAAACATAGGGAAAAGGTATATACCACTTACTATTTCCTATAGAGTAACACTCATCCAGTATCAAAATTTGGTGGGGTCGGGATCAGAATAAAATAGAAGAATAGTTGAATACATTTAAAATAAGGCACATGATATCACACTAAAATAACTTTGTTGATGGGATGTAAAATATTGAAATGAGTTAAAGGAATGGAGAGATTATGGGTACACATCTAATGACATAGATGAAAATTAAATCAGAGGCTGAAAGATAATAATTCATAAATTCCAATAGATGAGGGATGAGGGAGGTCTAATTCATGGGGAGAGGCTACTAGATAATGATAAATAATAAGGGCCATACCTTTTAATGAAGTGGAGGGAAAATTCATTGGACCACCAAAAAAATTAAAGAGTCATAGGGTTTGGCTGTATGGTTGGCCAAAATGTGTGAAAACGGTGTTCCAGCCACTATCCATGGATAGTGGACCCACACAGTTGTAGAGAATGGTTTTCTAACCATTATTAGCACATTATCTCCTCCTATATAGATCCATACATCACCCTTCATGGTCTGTCCAAACTGTGCATCCTCTAGCACATAATTTGGTCATACCATGCACATGTCCCTTTCCTTTATAATTCAGAGATTTGGACTAAGAAAAGGACCCAGATACTTAAAATTTTGTATTTAAGAGATTAGGAATGTTTTTAAGGATGAAAACCTGAAATTGAACTAATAATTAAAAGGATGAATACATCATAGAATAACATAGGATCTTATAATATTTCCCCATTAAAGAAACTCATCCTCAAGTTGATCTTCCAAGGGTAGTTAAACATTACCTATGAAAAACATTGGCCACTGAGAACATACACCGACATATTCTTACTACGTCTCATCTTTTATGCTTTTGTGTTAATATAACACCAATACTAGAGGAATCGACCTTATTTGGAGTCCTTCATGCTCATATAGAGACCCAATTTTTTCATAGATTACTATTACATCATTTTAAAGAAAAACCACATTATAGAATTATAAATCTTAGATCCAAAGGATTAGGGACCTGAGAAAATCAGTCTTATAGTTAAATTTTAAAACATAAAATATATTCATTATTTAATTCCACATTATCTATCTTCTTAGTGGCCCTTTCATTATCCATAGTACATGTAAAAACCTAAGGACATAAATTAATGAAAAGGGTGAGTTAAAATCCCAGTAAGAGGATTAATTTGGGATATAAATAAATATAACAAGGGTGAGAATAAACACCATAATCATCATAACATAATCATAATATTATAATAAAAATCACGAGGGAAATAATGGATGAAGTCATGAAATATGGAAATGAATAAAAATGAAACATCATGTATTAGTACTCAAATATCCCACATGGTTGTGAAAGAATGTAATAGAAAGTTCTCACATAACATATGTTTATAATAATAAAATCATAATTATAAATAAAATAGAATCATTTCTATTCATAAATATCATTTATCATGAGATACAAAAAATTACAAAATTAATTAGAGGGCTATATAATCCTAGTCCAACCGGTAACATCATAAAATAACATAAACATTTATTCCTCATGGAACACATACCAATCATAATCATAAAATAAACCTTGAAAATGAATGGGTTTAATATGAATTTCATAAATCATTAATTAATGAAAAAACATTCTTCTTCCAAAAATAAAAATTTAAAAAGATACTTGGTATAATAATCATCAATCATGAGTGAATAAGAAACAATCTCAAGAGGAGTCATGATGTGAATTCCAAAGAAGAGTTCCTTTTTGAATAATCATTATAAGTGTAATTAAACCAAGTTAGAAAAATGTATATCCTATAATAGAAAAGGTAAGAACAAAAAAGTTATATTTAAGGAACATTAATATATCGACCATGATTTAACATACATGGATATTACATCAGATTAAAAGAATATTCAGTACATTACAAAATTACATGCCCACGGGGACAAAGAGTTTAGTGTCTTTGGAAGCATGGAACACATTCTTCTAGTACGGTAAAAAATCATGAAAATATTTTTTAAAAATCATTTTTTTATTACTCCTACTTATAACCATTCTTCATAACAAGGGGAATGAAAACATAAGAAAGGGGTAAGCTCAAATGCTCAGTTATGGTAAATAAAAGAAATATTTAATAATGACATGAATAAAGGGGTATGAAAACATTATCATATCCTTAAAATATAATACCTTGTATATCAAATATCATAACAATTAATAATGGAAAAAATAATTGTTATCCACAAATCTTGAATCATAATATAATTGGGAACATAGTCCCTAAAATAATAACATTATAATAATAAGAGAAATTATGGAATACATATCAATGATTAACATAGTAAACATATATATGAAGAAACTTGTTCAATGATTACGTTGAGGACCCGAAATTAGGACCTTTCATAGACTTATCAACATTCAAGCATGTCCACATATAATGTTGTAAACATGCAATCAGGATCATTCATAACGTTTTGAACATGCAATCAGGTTCTTTCATAACATTGTGAACATATAATTAGGTTCACGCATTATCTTATGACATGAAACAAGGTCAATGTATAAAATTTTGAGCATGTAATCAGGTTCATGAATAACATTATTAACACATAATAAGGTTCACCCGTAACATTGTGAACATTTATTCTGGTTAATTAATTAACATATGGACATGAAACAAAGAATATGTATAAAATTGTGATCATTTAATTAGGTTCATTCATAACATTTATATTCATGATCCATCCCTAGTTACCTAATTCATTGAAGTGGGATATATGTCCCACCTTTAATATAATATGTGTTCCATAAGATTATAAATAATCATCATATCATAACCCATTAATTGAAATGTTAATCATACAAATTTAATCATATAATTACTTATGGAAAAGATATATTTATCATAATCACTGAATCAATGCATAACCAATTAAAATATGATGTTTTCAAAAGTATATAACCCTTGGATTATAAATGGGTGTCATAAGCATCATTCCATAAAAACATATACCACCCTAGAAAGAATATGAATGGAACCTTTAGATAATTTCCATGAAGGGAATGAGTAACATCAACAGATGTCAAATTATATGGAAAATAATTTTTAAATATCTTTTAAAAATTTCTCTTTTGTAAAATATCCTTTCAGCTTTGAATATTCTTTTTATAACATAAATCCTTAAGAAACCAATTTTCATTGAAAATTCATTTAAAACGTTGAAAGAATTATTCAAATCATTTTGAAATCATTTCCCTATGAAAAATTATAACATAATCATGAAAATGTTGTAAACCCCATTTCCATTGAAAATACCATGAAATCATATAAAATAAGACGTTAGATCACTGAAAACCATTTATTTGAAAACAACCATTTTGAAAATATTTAAATGAAGCTTGAAATGTTTTGAAAAAAATTATTTGTATATACATTGAAAACATATAAAGAAACAGTAAAATTAATTTAAAATTAATTTCATTGAGAAAAAATTAAAAGTATATAAATTTTTTTGGAAAACATGCTGAAACCCCTTTTAGAAAACAAGGTTTTGAAATAACACAGATTCCTGACTAAAGAGAGAGGTGAATTCTTTCATTCTTAAAAAAACTAATTAATATTATGTAAAAGTGTAAATATTTTACCAATACATGAAAATATTATGAATATACATACTATAATAAAATTCATCAGTTCTCTTGAGATATGGATCAAAATATTTTAATAATGTAAGCATAATAATAAACAATCTAGATAAATAATGAGATTGTTTCAATAAACTCATACCATATGATAGCTTTGAATTATAATCCTCGTGTAAGAAAAATTAAATTACTTGAATCTAAAAATCAGGTAAATAAGTATATTCATTAATTATTATTTTCAATTCAATATATACACCTCATATAAATATATAGGTGCATTGAATGGCATGTGTCTAAAACAAGGAAAATTGAGAAAACATTACTCTCCAAATTTTGTAACTTCTGAGACATAAACTCATAAAATAATTTTCGTACAATTGATATGTAAATTTTAATTAATTTTAGTATAAAAATCATTGAATACATTTATTGAAATTATATACATCACATACAATATTTATGATGTGAGCATGGCTTGTGTCTCACAAAAATAAAAGTGAGATGAGAAAACCATTACTACTTGAGTATCTTTAGAATTGTGATCCCCCTAATGGAATTACATCAATTTAAATAATTTCCTATCATGAAATAAAGTAAAATTGTGATGTAAAATTTCATAGGGAATTATATACAATGAAAAAAATAAGTTAGTGGTTATTTTTTCATGTATCACATGAAAATAAAAAGTGAGATGAAATTCCCATACCTAATGTATTCACATTCATCATACATGTTCAAAACTCCAGAATAATAAATATAATTTTTTTTAAAATATACTAAATACACATATTATTATATCTAATACCATGTTTTTTAATGACTTTATGTAACCCACTTATTAACACCTTCATGTTAATGTTATGTTTCAGGTAATATATATATTTTTGTATATGTCTTGACTTGTTATTCTTGACCCTCATACATAGATCATGACTCACATATTTAAAAAATTCAAAAAATGTATAAATATCATATATATTCATTATATATATATTTATAATAATATATATATGATATAAATAACATAAGAAATACACCATTCATGGAGATATTAGGTTATGTGTACACGTGAAACCTACTTCCATTTTGTTATCATAATGAAAGAAAGTGATTAATTGATGTATATGTATGTATATATATATATATAATATACTTATATAGAATTATTATGTAATATATGTCATATTAATTTACTAAAAACATCCGTGATACATCCCATGATAAGTGTGAACTTGTAACATCGCTTTGAAGAGGTTGTAGTTCACACTTTCACAAACAATGTTAACGTAGTTACAGAAAATAGAAAGCATAATAGTATAATATATATATATATATATGAAAGAATCATAAAGATAATAGATATAACAAATATATAATTAATAAATATTGTGACCATTATAATACCCAACCATGGAAGGTGGTGAAGGAAAAATGAACATTAATTGTTTCTCGAAGCGATAGTTCACTATACCCGAATGGTTATTTTGTTACCTATTAGATGGAAGTGTGTGTAAGTTCAGGTCAAACCATCAGAAAAAAATACATGTATATTTAGGGAAAAAATTATTATATAACAAAGTAATAATAATAATTTATGGGTGGATAATGAAAATAAAATAATAGATCTTACAGAAGGATGTTACCTCTTATTCTAGCAAGTCCTTTTGGTTTTCAACAATGGGATTCCATGGAATGGATTCATTAAAATGTAAGGAATATAGGATGATGGTAAGGATTATAAGAATATAAATTTTTAAATAATGGTCAATACAATGTGGCTTGATAAGTGTGTGGAAGTGGGAGAGTTGGGGGGGCCTTTATAGTTGAGGGAAAGGACACACTTGGAATTTTTGAAAACAAGTTTGGTGTACCAACTGTTTTCCTAAAAATCATCCAAAACATACCAAACTTATAAATATATGTTTTAAAGATAATAAATATCCATTAAATGGGTTTTGTACAAGTTTATAGGTCATTTGTACCTTAATATTAATGTTTTGTCCCATGTTAAGCTTAATTTCACCTTAGTCGCTGTAATTAATTTTAATCACTTTCAATAATCTTTTTTGGTCAAAATATAAGTTGATAATACTAGAATATAAATATTATAATTATAAAAACCATATATTAGAATTTTATAAATTAAATTTATTGAATTTTGATGATTATTTTTAATTATATTCATTCAAACGTGGTGAGAAAGTGTTTTTTTAAAGAGATGGTGTTCCAAAGTTTGTTAAGTTTTGTTATCAAAATTTTACATAAAAATGATTAAAATAAAAAAAATTGATTTAAATATGTATAATTGATCTATTTTTTACGTAAAAATAAGGTTAAAATATAATTTAACTATATTAATAAATTACACAATAGAATAGTTTTGAAATAAAATTCAGTGTTTTCACTATTCATCCAAAAATGAAGTTTCTCATAAAAAACCCAAAAATTCACCCTAAGATAATTTGGGCATTATAAATTCAAAAATGAATTTTATTTTGTTGAATTAATTTTCAAAAAAATTATAAATTTATTTTTATTATTATTCAAATAAGGACATAAAAAGGAGTACTTTTAAGAAAGTAATATTTTCAATCATTTAAAGACTTTACTAAAATAGTTGTATTTATTATTATCAATATGATTTTTCCATATAAAACTATTATAAATAATATATATAAATTATTTATTAATATTTTTATTATTTAGTTTAATATATACATAATAACTCTTCCTATTTTAAAAAATATAACAATAAAATGATGTTCCATAGACACTCAATGTTGTGTGAAACCCAAGTCAATTCAGTGTTACGTGTAGTGAAACCTAATATAATTCTTGTGTAAAGTGTACACAAGACAAAAATAGGGATTAAATATATAATAAATACTATATTCCTAGTTTTATGGAATGAAAAAATAGGATAAATTAATTTGAATAAAATATTTCTCAAAATCTTGCGGTATTACATTTTACCAACTTAAAATGTTATTTTTTCTTGCAAATTAATCTGGGAAATCAATGATTTAATAATTGATATTTATTTTCAAAGAAACCCACATCAGGAAAATGAATAATAAGCATTCCTTTAAAATATAAGTTTGGAAACATATTTGTTACACAAACTAACTCATAACTCGTTTACCACATGGTTGAAAATAGGTGGAAAGTGAAAACAAGGACATAGATGAAAAATACAACTATCATGTTCTGATAGAGATTCATAGATAACTTGGATTGGATAATTCTAAAAATCAAATACACAACCCAAAAGAGTATTTGAAAATTTAATTGATATCATCATAATTGATGATAACTGGACAACTTTTAATTTTATTATCCTTTTTCATATAGTTCAATAAGATTAATAAAAAGATATGATTTTTTGAAAACCTTACCATTTGTTGTACAATTATCAGCATCCACTTTATCTCTCATACCAATAAAAAAAGGTGAATTTTTCATTCCTGAATCATTTACAGATCATGATATCCATTATAAGTCATCCCATCTATCTTCATATACCATCAACCCAAATTGGTTAGAACTGGTCATCCAATATACGTGAATCCTCATACACTATGATAATACATTAATATCATAAAATTAATTTGATGTTTAACTTAGGATTTCCATAAATGGTTATCCTTAAAACCCTTGTGAGAGATGAAAATACAAAACATTAGAAAAAAGGTCAAAAAATTATCATATCATTGATCCCCCATATATCACAATGTAGCTCATGGTTGTTAGATATCAGACATTTTACTACCCTCATCGTATAATCTCTTAATACATGGTAATAACCTGAATTACTCGAAATCATTTTGGAAAAAATGCATGCTACTTTATTTCAAAGATTACAAGATATATTCCATAAATCAAGTAAGTTAAAAACATCATCCATGTTCAATAAGAAATCTTTTTCAATAATTAATTTATTGGATACAAGTTTATTAATGTAGAGTCGGAAGAAACGGGGAATGATGGCAAGAGGGGGGTGAATTGCCTTTTAAAAAATTGATTAACAAATTAAAAACAAAGTATGTGCAGCGGAAAATATAAAGGCAAGACACACGAAATTGATAACGGAGTTCGGCCAAAACCCGGCCTACGTCTCCGCTCCCAACTCAACCGTTGAGAGATTCCTACCGCTTGCTTTTCAATGGTTTTAGCAAGAAACCCACTAGGCTTTGAGGTAGCACTAGGACCTATTACAGCTTGATTTTTGTGGTTAAGAAAGAACCCACTTGCTTTCAATGGAATAGCAAGAACCCACTAGCCTTTTTAACGGGTGAAGGCTAGCTCACCGAAAACTCAAGCCTTTTAAAAGGAAAGGCTTGAAGAAACCTCTTCACACCTTAATGGTGGTGTGAGAACCCAAAAGAAATGGGGATGAGAAAGAGTTTGGGGTTTGTAGGCACAAACCCAAATTTAAAGCTCAATAAAAAATAAAACAATAAAACCCGTGATTGGGAAGACTTGGGCGCCAATTGGATGATGGAGTTGATGTAGCGTGCTCTCCCAAGCTTCTTGAGGTGCTCCTTGGATATGAAAGTGTGTTGGAGCAGGATGGGTTCCTTGGAGGAAGTCCGCCGGAGGTACGCCAAAGATGGAAGATGTGTACGGTGGCTTCACAATTGTTCCGGTTTATGTTCGGGGCTTCCTTGGCCTTTATTTATAGGCATGGAACCCATTGGGGGCCTTCGGAGCCGTTGGAGAGGCTAAAAGAGCCGTTGGGAGCCAAGTGGGCAGGCTGGTCAACAGCCCAACGGCTAGTTTGACTGTGTCCACCGGCTGGCCGGTGCAGGCCCACCGGTTGGCCGGTGTTTGCAAAAAGTCATTGGATTCCTGTCCAGGGGCCACCGGTCGACCGGTGCCAGAGCCACCGGCTGGCCGGTGGTGAGGCAGTAGCTGACACTATTTGGAGAGGGTTCCACCGGCTGGCCGGTGCTGAGGCCACCGGCTGGCCGGTGGGGAGGCAGTGGCTCCCTCTTGATTGCAGGTGCCACCGGCTGGCCGCTGGTGTGCCACCGGCTGGCCGGTGGTCTGGACAGAAGGATGCCTTCTGTCCAGGCTCCACGGCTGACCGGTGGTGAAGCCACTGGTTGGCCGGTGGACTGAATTTCAGTCCACATTGCCTTCTTTCTTTCTTGGCCCAATTCCTTGGCCACCTGATTTGATTCCTATCAACCAAAAACACTTGAAAGAGGATTAGATAAATATGAGGGTGATTGTGATCATGAAAATAAAACTTTGAGGGGTTCGAGAGGTACAACAATCTCCCCCTATTTTGATGATCACAATCACCGAAACAAACAATGTAAAATACTTAAATTAAAGGAAATGCTAAGCACGATGAAAAGGATTCTCCCCCAATCAATCAAGAAATTTCTCCCCCTTTGTGATTATCAAAATAGTGTGGGGCATAAAACTTGATTGAGGGAAATTTTGAAAAACAAGAGAGAGATTTGAAAATCAATTTGAGATTTTTGAAATTGAAATGAAAATTTGAATAACAGTTTGAATTGAAAGTTTTGAATCAAAAACCAATTGAAATTTGAAATTTGAATTTTGGATACCAAATGTTGAAATTGAAAGTTGGAATCGAAAATTTTGAAATTGAGTTTGAAATGAAAAATTTTGAATACACAAAAAAGCTTAAAAGATCTTAGCTCCCCCTAAATAAAAACAATAAATCACCGGGGAGAGGTGTTTGAAACCGAAACAATTTTAGGCCCGGAGAGACTCGCTAGAAGGGATTTTTCAATCCATACTTGTCTCATGGCGGGTCTTCTCCTATAAAACTCATCGGAAAAGAAAAAAGACTTTGGTTGGCCGTACCGGGCATTTTTACAATTACATTCATAAATAAGGTGTCCGGTTTTCTTACAATAATTGCAAAATTTAAAATCGGAGCTCCCCCTTACAAAAATAGTGGGTGCATGGGAGGAGGAAGCTACATTGGTATATCCTAGCCCTTGGGTGGTTCTAGATATACGTTGGGAACCTAGGAGATTGTTCAAATTTTGTTCCCCTTGGGTGAACTTAGCTAGGGTCTCCCTTAGGTCTTTGATGGTTGATTCCATGGAATCAACATTTGGAAAATTTTGGATTTTGAGGGACATCTCCTCCTTCTCTTTGAGAAGTTGTTCTTTTTCGGAAGAGAGTTTTTTGAAAGACTTTTTCAAAGCAATGAATTTTGAAGAAATCTCATGAAAACCTTTTTCAAGTTGGTCTCTAGCATGTGAGAGTTCTTCATAAGAAAGATGATTTAAAGAATTTGAATTCGAAGAACAAGAGGAGGAGTCGGATGATGTTACCTCATGGAATGCCATTAGGCATTTTGTACCTTGGTCGCTTGAGGAGGAGGAGGAGGATGAAGAGGAGGTGTCACTCCATGTCGCCTTGAGGACCTTTTTCTTTCCTTTTTCCTTTGGCGTGGCCCGTTTCTTGTTGAGTGGGCAATCGGGCTTGTAATGGCCCTTTTCACCGCACCCGTAGCATTTTACCTTGGGCTCGGATCTTCCGGTGGGTTCTTGCTTTCGGTGCTTGCGGGATTTCTTCTTTTTGTGCTTCTTCATAAACTTGTGCATTTGGCGGGCGAGATTCTCCATTTCCGAGTCGCCGCTTGATGATGAAGAAGATGAGGAAGAAAATGAGGAAGAAGATGAGGAGGAGCTTACTTCCTTTTGTACCTTGAGGGCGATGTTCTTTGGTGTCTTGATTGGTGTGCCCTCCTTTTGTGCTTGCCTCCTCATCGTGATCTCGTAGGTCATTAGGGATCCAATGAGCTCCTCGACCGGCATGTTCTTTACATCCTTAGCTTCTTGGATAGCCGTCACCTTTGGTGCCCATGAGCTCGGAAGGACCCATAGGATCTTCTTCACCATTGCTTCAGCTGAAACATCATCACCAAGGGACTTTCTCCCATTGCACACGTCAGTAAATCTCGTAAACATTTCAGAAATAGATTCATTTGGGTGCATGGAAAAAGACTCAAAATCCTAACGGTACATGTCCAATCGAGTATCCTTTACTTTGTTGGTCCCCTCATGGGTAACCTCCAAAAGTTTCCAGATTTCATGTGCGGAGGTGCATGTGGAAACTCGATTGAACTCATTTCTATCTAAGCCGCAATGGAGAGCGTTCATGGCTTTGCCATCAAGCTCAAAGTTTCTAATATCGGCTGGGGTCCATTTGGATTCGTCGGGGGTAGACAAAGTGTAACCTTGCATGACAATTTTATATATGGGATACCCTATACTTCTAAGAAAAGTAGTCATGCGGGTTTTCCAGTAATTATAGTCGGTCCCATCAAAAAATGGAGCCCGACCCAATGAGTAGCCCTCGAGGGCGAAAGAGGTAGATGCCATCAAAAAATAGGATCTTTAATTTGAAACCGTTTAAGGATTTATTCAAATACTCCCTCTGATACCAATTGTAGAGTCGGAAGAAACGGGGAATTATGGCAAGAGGGGGGTGAATTGCCTTTTAAAAAATTGATTAACAAATTAAAAACAAAGTATGTGCAGCGGAAAATATAAAGGCAAGACACACGAAATTGATAACGGAGTTCGGCCAAAACCCGGCCTACGTCTCCGCTCCCAACTCAACCGTTGAGAGATTCCTACCGCTTGCTTTTCAATGGTTTTAGCAAGAAACCCACTAGGCTTTGAGGTAGCACTAGGACCTATTACAGCTTGATTTTTGTGGTTAAGCAAGAACCCACTTGCTTTCAATGGAATAGCAAGAACCCACTAGCCTTTTTAACGGGTGAAGGCTAGCTCACCGAAAACTCAAGCCTTTTAAAAGGAAAGGCTTGAAGAAACCTCTTCACACCTTAATGGTGGTGTGAGAACCCAAAAGAAATGGGGATGAGAAAGAGTTTGGGGTTTGTAGGCACAAACCCAAATTTAAAGCTCAATAAAAAATAAAACAATAAAACCCGTGATTGGGAAGACGTGGGCGCCAATTGGATGATGGAGTTGATGTAGCGTGCTCTCCCAAGCTTCTTGAGGTGCTCCTTGGATATGGAAGTGTGTTGGAGCAGGATGGGTTCCTTGGAGGAAGTCCGCCGGAGGTACGCCAAAGATGGAAGATGTGTACGGTGGCTTCACAATTGTTCCGGTTTATGTTCGGGGCTTCCTTGGCCTTTATTTATAGGCATGGAACCCATTGGGGGCCTTCGGAGCCGTTGGAGAGGCTAAAAGAGCCGTTGGGAGCCAAGTGGGCAGGCTGGTCAACAGCCCAACGGCTAGTTTGACTGTGTCCACCGGCTGGCCGGTGCAGGCCCACCGGTTGGCCGGTGTTTGCAAAAAGTCATTGGATTCCTGTCCAGGGGCCACCGGTCGACCGGTGCCAGAGCCACCGGCTGGCCGGTGGTGAGGCAGTAGCTGACACTATTTGGAGAGGGTTCCACCGGCCGGCCGGTGCTGAGGCCACCGGCTGGCCGGTGGGGAGGCAGTGGCTCCCTCTTGATTGCAGGTGCCACCGGCTGGCCGCTGGTGTGCCACCGGCTGGCCGGTGGTCTGGACTGAAGGATGCCTTCTGTCCAGGCTCCATCGGCTGACCGGTGGTGAAGCCACCGGTTGGCCGGTGGACTGAATTTCAGTCCACTTTGCCTTCTTTCTTTCTTGGCCCAATTCCTTGGCCACCTGATTTGATTCCTATCAACCAAAAACACTTGAAAGAGGATTAGATAAATATGAGGGTGATTGTGATCATGAAAATAAAACCTTGAGGGGTTCGAGAGGTACAACAATTAATACTATCTAATTTACATTATCCAAAACAATCATCTCATTATCCTTGGTAAACACAATATTATTTATCTGTTAAACAAATCAATGGTTACATTCCCTCAATCAAAATATCCCAATTCTATTGAATCACTTTTCTATGTCTTTATCACCATTAAATATATCATTTCCAATACGTAATAAAAACTTATACTAAAAATACTTATATCATTCATGATTCATATAACATAATATTTGAATTACAAAACATAAATAATTTATTCTTACAGAACATTTCTTAAACCATTACTCAGGATTCATAATTTTTTCCTTAATAAATCATTCAATGAAAATTAAATATGAATCGTTTATTCAGGTTCCTCATCATTAATCTAATCATTATTCTTATGTTTAAATTATAAAATACTAGAAGAACATCACATACCTTTCACATGTTGTTCAAAATCTCTTTATCTTCAGATGTATAATTAATACTCATACAACCTTCTGGATTCTCTTCATGATATTTCTACTAGGGAAATAGATTTTTATAATTCCCATACTTTATACATATGAAACATTAAATTTTAACCATGTTCCTTCTAGATCTCGCAATCAATTAAGGCTAGAAAGAATACCATGAGAAACAAAAATCATAGAATAAAACCACATAATCAAGAAAATTTACTTATAGACTGTCTCAATCATGACATCTACATTTCAATCGATGATGTATTAGGTTTATCCTAGATTATTAATAGTCATATTCTATTCAAATCCATCTTGATTTTTCATAAAGTGTTTGTCATTTTTCAAAGCATGTCCCCCAGGAGTGTCAAACTAGGTGTGCAGTAAGGCCTTTTGTCGTGTACTAGGTTATTCATGAGTCAGGCCCGAAACAACTTGTTCTACTTATATTATCTAGAAATGGATTTATTTCTATGAAACCAATCACTCTATCCATTACCAAAATTCCAATACATTTTCGTAAAAATTAACATATACTTAAAATTTTCCTTTGAGATGCCCCTATACATATCTTTATAAATATCCCTAGGGATCTCATTAATGTTTTCTCATCCTAGGTTCCAATGTTTGGATAATCCTCTCCTTTATTACCATATATAGAGACCAAAGATTTCCATACATGGATATAACATTATTTTAGATTTATATTCAGACCATTATAAAAATACAAGCTCCGGGACTATAAAATATTTATTTCTTTTGAAAAATTTAGAAACTTCTTCTTGTGCGGTAAAATGTCTTCAAAATATTCATTAAAGATATTCCCCATTATTACACTGACTTAAAACAATTATTTATATCCCAGGGAAAGGAAGAAAAATAAAGGGGTGAGATCAAATAATCAGTATGTGTAAATAAAAGAAATATATAATAATAACACAAACATAAGGGTATGAGATCATGATCTTAACATTATATTATCATATCTTGTATATTAAATATTTCATATATGGATCACAGAACAAGTATTAGAAATCCATAAGTCATAAATCATAATATAATAAAGAAAAGAATCCATGAAATCATAACCTATGAATAAGACATGGAATTGTGTCAAACACATCATTGTATAACATAGTGTACAGGTATAAGTAGAAACAAGTTAACTCATTAAGTTATGAACACAAAATCATCCCCTCCCATTGAGGTTTTTCCATGAAACCATGTCAATTAATAATATTTTCCACATGAAATTAGGTGCAAACAATATTTTGTGAACATGAAATCATGTTCATGAATAACATTGTGAATATGTAATCAGGTTCATGCATAAACTTATGGACATGAAACGAGTTCAATTCATAAAATTTTTTACATGTAATTAGGTTCACATATAACATTGCGAACACATAATAAAATTCGCTCATAACATTTTTTAAATGAAATTAGATTCATGCATAAACTTTTGTACATGAAACCAGGTCCATGCATAACATTGTGAACATTTAATTAGGTTCACACATAAAATTTATATTCATGATTCCTCAATCACTACCTAATTAATTGAAGGTTGATATAGGTCACGCCCATCCCAAAAATACAAGTTCCACAATATTATAAACAATCATCATATCCTAATACATGAAATGGAATTGGTGTCATTAAAATATAGTGAAATCATTACCTATGGAAGAGAGATAGGTATCATAATTTTTTCAATAAAAGAATAACATGTGAAAAGAATAATATTTCAAATGTATATAACCCAATTAAGTGAGATTTCATTCATAAGAATCATTCCAGAAAAATAAAAACTTTTCAATATAGAATATGAATGAAACCCTTAGATCATTTCCCAGAAATAAATAAGTAACATTGAAACATGTCAGGTTAGATGGAAAATATTTTTGAAATATCTTCCAAAAACCTATCTTGAGGTAAATATCTTTTATTATTTGAAAGGTATTTTTAAAACATGAAACCTTTACAATCCAATTTTCCTGGAAAATTCATTGAAAACATAGAAAGAATGATTAAAATAATTTAAAATAAATTCTCTTGAAAATTTAAAAAAGAATCATGAACACATTTTTGAAATCAATTTTCCATGAAAATAATTTGAAAATTTTTAAAAAGGCATTGAGATCATATAAAAAAATTTATTTCAAAACATCAATTTTGAGATTATAAAAATAATGCTTAAAAAAATTTCAAGAACCTTTATTTGAAAATAAATTTAAAAAATATAAATAAATATTCAAAACTTTTTTAAAACCATTTATTTGAAAACAAATTGTAATCTTATAAATAATTCTTAAATGCATTTTTAAAACCCTCTTAAAAACAAGGTATTGAAAAACAAGGATTTCCAACAAAAGAGAGAGGCAATGTCCGACTTTCATACTAACACATTCATAGTCATATTATGTACTAAAGAGTAGGAAAATGGTAATAATTCATATACATATCATTAATAAACATAGGATAATAAAATTATTGAGTTCTATAGAGATATTTATCAAAATATTTCATAGTTAGAGGCATAATCATAAACAATTTTGATAAACGCTGAGATTGTGTCAATAAACTCATACCACTTGGTAACATTGAATTATATTAAACATGTAAGAAAATGAAATTACATGAAGATTAAAATATCTTGAGAAGAATTATATTCATGATTTAACATGTCAAAGGTAGTATATACACCTTGTTGAAAACTATTGGTGCATAACCTGACATATGTCTCAAAGAAGGTAAATTGAGACAAAATTACTTTAATAATTTGGTAAAGTTTAAAAAATAAACTCTATAAAAGAAATATCATAAAATGGATATCTAAATATCCATAAATTTTATTATAGTGATCATTTAATAAATTTATTGTCAGTATAAACACCATATATAAGAATTAATAGGTGAACATGGCTTGTGTTTCACATAAATAAAAGTATGCTGAGAAAAAATATAATACATGAGTAACATTATAATTTTAATCCCCATGAAACATAAACAACACATTAATAATTATAATATAATCAAATAAATGACATTAATTTTATACGATTTAGGAATTTCATGGATTATGGAAAAAATATGTTTTATTTTTCCTAGTGCAGTACTGTGTCTGCCTTGGGTCGTGTCACTTGAGGATCCTTTTATTTTTTTCACGTACATCTTATAAATCTCATAAGATTTCACTTTTTGTGGTTTTAATTAATTTAAGAAAACAATTAAAACAGTTTGGTTATTTATTACATTTCTACTAATAAAAAAATAACAATTTAAACAATCATAAAAGCTAGACCGAATGAGTTTTGAAGAGAATGTATATAGTATTGGGGTTCCATTTAAGGTTAAATTATTATTCTTATTTATGTTCTTAGTTTTATTTTGACCATAAAAACATGAAATATCATGTTTGAAAAACTCTTGTCTATTTATAAATTGTGTAATAACATATAATTCCTATGAAATCTAAATTCCACATTCTCCTTTAATTAAAGATGATGACCATTCGTGGTCTAGGAGCTTGCCAGAATCTACACTATAGATGATGTTTAATCCATTTATTAGTTAAAATCCATATGTGAATTATTATCCATTGGAGATATGTAAATGTGATAAAATAAAATAATAGATATAAATTTTGTTTCAGGTCATTGGTGGTATGTTATCTAATCATATACATTCACCTCACCATGCATGCTACATAAATTTACAAAAAACATAAAATTAAATATTAAGGAAAATTCATGAACACACTAACCTCCCCTCGGGCCAAAATGTACATTCATCCTTGTTGGTCTGAGTGGATACTCAAGAGGGGGGGTGAATTGAGTTCCAATTAAAATTTCTGTAAAAAATATTTCTCTTAAAATCCCCCTATTTAAAAAAAAGTTAAACTATAGTGAATTTATATAGAGTGTAAATGTTCAATTAGTTTCTCAAAGATTGATTAGGTCTCAATTAATTTATTCTAAAGATTAAATTATCTTTTGAAGCTAACTTAATAGTTTACTATAAGTATAAACACTTGCTAATTTAACTATGAAAGTAACTTTAAAACAAATTATATTTCAAAGTAGTTAGTAGAGGAATATGAAATATATAATATACATATGACTTAAACTATAATGCACAGCAGAGGTAACCAAGAGGTTCAGTCTCAAGCTGAGACTTAGTCCACTCATCAATTTATATAAATTGATCCCCACCCTAGATCGGGGTAAACAACATTTTAGAAACTGTCCAAGTCCAAATACCTTTACCACAATTCTACGTGGGAAAAAATAACTTCTCATAGATATCCATGTCTTACTCAACATCTAACACTATCCACAGTGGGAAACAAGACATTTAATAGAGTTTGAATGAGGATTTTAGAATCCTCCAGCTTAGCTTAGGAGAAAGTGTTTGTGTAAAATAAACAGCATACACACACTGCTCAAAATGTAGCTGAAATAATCACTAAAGTAAGTGTGAATGAGCTTAGTAAACCTTTAATGATTGGCAGTGCATCTCTGGACTCGTTTGATTTGTCAGAAAAGCTTCTGAGTCCATCTCTGGTTCTTGTTCTGAAAAACAGAGTATCGTTTTCTTCCTTGGTTCCAGGTTCATCTTATCAGCCTGAGTGCATAAAGTGTTTGTTGTAGTTGTTCACTCAAGATGCATCTTTTTTTCTCCTCTAGTGTTCTTGGAGTATGGATGTTGCCTTGTGCGAATGCATCACGTTTTAATGATGTTGAGCCCTTGTATTTTTCACCCGTCGTGTGCCTTCTTAGTTCATTGATTCTCACTATATGCACACCCTGTGTTCACTACTATCCACCAAGGTATTTATCTTCCCTTTTATATCTTTTAGATCTGGAAAATGGGAATGATTACCTTTTACAAGGGTACTAGGTATGGTTCCCTGACATGGAAATAGAATTCAATAAATAACATTAACTGCATTAAAAACATCAAATGTAACTGATAGCTTAATAAATAAATAGTATTGAGAGTATAGAGTTGACCGGTTGGTCAATCATTAGTAGCCTCCTATTGGTAGATGTGTACGGTGGACTTTGTGTCGTAGTGACCTTCCATCAGTTGCTCTTTGAACTTGTATCGGTAGCTCTTTGTATTGGTGACTGTTTGTATTGGTAGCATAATTAGTTCTAGGTATTATGTTTATCGGTAGACTTATGCATATCAGTAGATCCATTCTGTACTATCATAAAACATGTTCTATTGATATCTATATGCATCGATGACCTTGTTCTATGCTTACCGGTATATTTGTACATATCGGTAGCTTTATAAATATCAGTAGCTCTGTGTATCGGTGACACTGTCTGTCGGTAGACTAAGGTCTATCGATAGACTAAGTACCAGTAGCTCTGTATCAGTAGCTATATGTAGATCAGTGACTAACAGTTATATGTTTTATGCAAAACATGTCCGATTGGGTAAGAATTACTTCAGAACTCATACAAACATGGATAAACATTGATTAAAATATCTCAAGAACTATTTTAATATTATTATCATCTTGATAATAGTATATCATATATTGAGAAAATTTGAATATAGATAATCATTAATTGGGATTATCAAATTATGTGAAATCATAATTGGTATTACCAAAACAGGTGAGGTCAACAATCTCCCCCTTTTTTATAATCACAACATTTGATATTATATCTAAAAAAATATTTGTGGTAGAGGATATATCATTAAATGCAATTATCTTATAGAAAATAGTATGTTATAGAACATAATGTATCATAGGTGGAATTAAATCCAATGATATCAGAGAAAAAAGTACGTTATAGAGCATAATTTATCAGTGGTAGAATGAAATGCAATGATTTTTGAGGGGAAAAGCATGGTATCTCTTCCATAGATAATATTTCTCCCCCCGGGTGAATATTTTCCCCTCTTTGGTACTTTGATAATATTTCTCCCCCTTTGTGATAATCAAAAAGTGGGAAACAAAAGAAATCTACTTGTATTAAATGTTGCAAAAGGGTACATAGATAGAAAATAAAATACATGGGATTCCTATCAAACATCCTAGCCACTTGTTCAATCAACATCCTCAATGTGAGATTTTCCCTTTGGATCAGAAGAGGATTAAGATTGTTTGGATGTTGGTGAAGGTTTAGGAATTCCGGAAATGATCACTGGAGGTTGAGCCACTGAAACGGTTCATGCATGTACTGAGAAGTTCTTTGAGTGATCATAGGTGTAAGGCTTTGAATGGCTTGGGCTGGATTCATATGAACAGAAGAAGCAGTAGAGGCAAAGGTAGGTAAGGCTGGAGGTACAATCACTGGCCTAGAATCAACATGTAGGAAAGGTAGCAAAAGATTTCTGAAATACATAATTATTCCTCCTCCTCTCTCCATAGTAGATATGAAGTCATCCTTGTTCTCCATGAATTTGTCCAAGTCTGGTGTCAATTCATTTAGTTTGGTGACTTTATCTCTGAAGGCTTGATTGATAAGAGGTAACTTAAGGTTTCCAACAAAAGTTTGAAGTTATTGTTGAGTTGATGCTTGGTGTAAACCATTTTTAAATAGGAGTCCACCTTTTCTTTCACTACGTTCTAAGAGGCAGAATCTTCTCTCATATAGTCTCAGACTGGCTTCATTATTTCTCTAGCTTAATCTCTAGTAAAAAGCATAATGTTTCTCAAGTTGGATGAGTCCACAGAGCCACTGGTTGAAGCTGAACCAAGCTCCTCCTTTATCACAGCACGAATTTGATTCAAATCCACTGAGGGTTTAGAAGCAATAAAACCAATAGATAAAGATATGTTTTCCTTGAAGTTTTTGGTCAATCCACTATTAAGATTTTGGATTTGTGAATCCTGGGTTTTAACATGATCTTTCATGTAAGTTTTAAAACCATCGAACACTAAAACCATCTAGCTTACAACACTTTTGACATAGGCTAAGTCCTTGACTGCTTGGGATTTTGAGCTCATGTAAGAGTCTAAAGAGATAACAGATTTCTTTAGAGCTTCAGCATCTGCTTCCAGTCGAGAAACTTGAGTCTGGCAGTCTGTAACTTCTTCCACTATTTCTGCCACAAAGGATGAAAAATTACAACCGAGAGAGAGTTCAAAATATTTTTCCAAATTGCTTATCTCTTCAACAAAGCAGTGCTTCAACTCAGTAACAGAAGCACTAAAAAACTCTTTTAGCTCATCCCTTAAGGATTCAAGGTCAGCTCTGGTGATCATATCAGTAGGAGCAATTACAACAGGTGCTCTTTAGGATGCTATGCTGGCCACTGAGTCAGTCATAATCGATTGGATTGATGACACCAGTGATGCTTCCGTCTTCCTAGCCTCTTCCACAAAACTGTCCTTAAGATTTTAATTCAAAATATCTAGGTCATGAATTCTGACCACATCTTCAGGTAGCAACTCATACTCAACATCATAAATGATTTTTTGTCTATTTAGAGATGCCTCATTATCATAATCAGGATAGTCTAATCTATAGACCACAAAACCTGGGACTTATTCCCAATCCTCAATATCAATAGCCACTGACACACTTCCAAACTTTCTTTGATGCTCCCCTTCAATGGGTGTAGTCTCTTGTACAACAAGGGAATTCCCAACGGGTCTTTCTTTCCGAGGAGAATATTCTACTATCAAATCATTCTTTTCAACTGCTGGAGGTTCCTCTGGATTACGTACAACTTCTTCAATTTCTCCTAATACATCCTTAGTCAGCACAACTGAGCTTCTAATTAATGGACTCAGACTTAAACAGACAGAATTATGGGCTTTAAATTCATTCCACTTTTCTTCTTTAAGGTTAGGGGCTGGCTGGTCTTCCTCATCAGCAGGTGTCTCTTCTTCTACTAAGGATTCCTTTCTAGAAGATACAATTTCAACAGTAGGACTTCGAGGCAAGTCCAGATCTCTTCCATCATCCATAGAAGTCTCTTCTTCTTCACTCTCATCACTGTACTCAGGTTCTTCTTCATCAGGTCCTAGAACTAGATTCCTGACATCCTTAGGTCTTGAAGGATGATCCATAGGATTAAATTTATCATATACCTTCTTTTCATCATTAACCCATTCTCCTCTCAATGGGTTCCAATTTATCTTCATGTATTTGCAATGTGTAGTTCTGATACAAAAGTTATTCCTTACTACCACTGTCTCATCTTGAGACTCAGCTACCCCTTTCACTTAGATCATCACTGAGATCAACTTGGCATAGAATAGGGCATTAGTCTTTGATTTTGGCCTTGTCATGTCTTCCATTTAAATCCTCTCCTTGGTATTAAGGCATGCTAAACAAATTTGAACTGAAATCTGTTCCATCCATCCATTTCTGCAGCCACTACTTGTCTTTGATTTCCATCACCCATGAGCTCCTCCAAGGCAGTCTCATAATCAAATATATCACTTGTAGGTGGTATAAATTTCGATACATATCCAGATACACTTTCATGTGTAACCTTCAAGCATTCATCCCACTCAACAGATGAAAAAGAATTCTCATTTCAATTCATAAAATAAATCAATCAGTTTTCATCTTCTGACTTCTCAATGCTCACAAACTCATAAAAATGTTTCACTATATTTGGATAGTAGGGGCCATTGTTGTTCGAAAAGCAATCTACCCACTTTTGATCTTCCAGCACTTAGATCAATAACGACTTTCTAGGAAGTAACCATTCCACGAACAGCTCTTTTTCAATCACAATAACTATATTCTACAAATGAGGATTCACTGGTCGCCTACCCGACCTAGTTCTACCAACACTACCACTTGCTTCTGGATCAGACTCCTGCTTATTTTCTTTCATCTCATCAGTTTCATCTCTGATGGTAGGTAGTTTGGTTTTTTCCATCACTGGTTCGAGGGATTTAGGGTTCTCGAGAGATTCAGGAGCTAAGGTTTGAGGGTAAAGGGTTTGAGGCTAGGTGGATTGAGATTAAACTAGAACATAGTTTTTATCATTTAGGAATCATAAAATAAATAAATAAAATGAAATAAAGTGAAAACGATTCAGATTCTGGCTGCAGACAGAAGTTTAAAACAGCACACTCATCGGTACAGTTTATCGGTGAGAATTCCTATCAGTGAGGTCCATCGGTGAGGTTACATCGGTGAGGTCCATCAGTGAGGTTACATCAGTGAGGTTACATTGCTGAGGTATTCACATCGATGAGGTATTACATTGGTGAGGTATTCACATCGGTGAGGTATTCACATCGGTTAGGTTACATCGGTGAGGTCCATCGGTGAGGTAGTTACTGATCAAGGTTAATCATTCCCAACTCATGTATAATGTAACTAAACCTATCCGAACTCAATGGTTTTGTGAAAATGTCAGCTAATTGATGTTCAATACCTATAAATTCAAGGGTAATATCACCCTTTTGGTAATGATCTCTCAATAAATGATGCCTTACATCAATGTGTTTGGTCCTAGTGTGAGATACAGGGTTCTTTGAAAATTTTATTGCACTAATGTTATCACAGTTGATAGAAACATGCTTAAAATAATATCCATAGTCCAAAAGAGTGTGTTTCATCCATAGAATTTGTGCATAGAAACTACCAGCAGCTATATACTCTGCTTTGGTAGTGGAAAAAGCTACAGAATTATGCTTCTTACTACACCAAGAAACTGAGGTTTTTCCAAATAAATGAAATGTTCCAGATGTGCCTTTTCTATCTAACTTGCAACCAGCAAAGTTAGCATCTGAATAACTCAATAGCTCAAAGGATTTTCTTTTTGGGTAAAACAAACCTATGTTTTCAGTGTGTTTAAGATACTTAAAAATTCTTTGAACAACAAGAAAATGAGATTCTTTTGTATTATCTTGAAATCTTACACACATATATACACTAAACATAATATCTGGTTGACTAGAAGTAAGGTAGAGTAAGCTTCCAAGCATACCTCGGTAATTGGTTTGATCCACTGGTTTCCAAGTTTCATCTGCATCTAATTTACAGACTGTACTGATAAGAGTATCACATTCCTTAATACTATCCAAACCAAAATGTTTTAAAATATCCTTTGTATATTTACTTTGAATAAAAATAATACCATTTTCATTTTGAAAATTTGAAATCCAAGAAAATATTTAAGTTCTCCCATTAAACTCATTTCAAATTCATTTTGCATACTCTATGAAAATTCAGTACATAAGGAGTGTTTATAATATCAAAAAATAATATCATCAACATAGATTTGTACTATTAAAATATCTTTATAAATTATTTTAATAAAAAGATTTGGATTAGAAATATATTTAGTAAAACTTTTTGAAATAATCAAATTTCAAAGTATGTCATACCAAGCTCTTGGAGCTTGTTTTAAACCATATAAAGCTTTAGAATATTTGAAAACCTGATTTGGAAAATGAGGATTAGTAAATCCAGGTGGTTGTTCAAAAAACATCTTCAATTATAAAACCATTTAGAAAAGCACTTTTTACATCTATTTGATATAACATAAAATTCAGATGAGTAGCATAGACATGTAAGATCCTAATAGCTTCTAATATAGCTATAGGTGCAAAGGTTTCCTCATAGTCTATTCCTTCCTCTTGACTATAACCTTGTGCAACTATCCTATCTTTTTTTCTAACTATGTTTCCAAACTAATCAACTATGTTTCTAAAAACCCATTTAGTGCCTATTGTTACAGTTTCCTTGGGTCTGTCAACTAATTCCCAGACTTTGTTTCTTTGAAATTGATTTAACTCTTCTTGCATAGCCATTACCCAAAATTCTTCATTAAAAGCATCATTGAAATTTTTAGGTTCTAGCTGTGAAAGAAAATCATGATGTTCAACCTAGTTTCTTAGAGAAGCTCTAGTTTGTGTCCCTCTATCAAGATTACCGACAACAGCATCTAAAGGATGATTCTTTTGAATCCTATTTGATCTAGTAAAGGTTTGACTAGAAATTACACGCTCATTTATAGGTTCAGGTTCAACGAAAGCAGATTCTGGAATATATCCAGAACTGGATATTTTTACAGTAAGTTCTTTAGTTTAATCATTAAGGTCCAGAACATTCAAATCTTCTTCATGATTTTCAAGAGAGGTTTTAGGCTCATGTGGATCAATTTCATCAAAATTGATGTGAATAGATTCTTCCAAACATTTGGTTCTTTTATTATAGAATCTATAGGCATTTTTAGTTAAATAATAACCAAGAAAAATTTCTCCATCACTTTTAGAAGAAAAACTGTCCAAATTATCCTTTGTATTGAGAATAAAAACATTACAGCCAAAGACTCTAAAGTAACTAACTTTAGGTTTCCTATTATTCCATAGTTCATATGGGGTCTTCTTGAGAACAGGTCTAATTAAGACTCTATTAATAATATAACAATCTGTATTCACAGATTCATCCCAAAAGTAAATTGGCAGGTCATACTCATTAGGAATGGTTCTTGCAATTTCATGAAGGGTTTTGTTTCTTCTTTCTACGACCCCATTCTACTGAGGTGTCCTAGGAGCAGAAAAGTTTTTACTATAGCCATTTTGTGAGGAATAAGATTCAAACTCATGATTTTCAAACTCATAGACATGATCACTCCTTAGGGATTTAATCTTAAGTCCACGAATGTTTTCTACAGACTTGTAGTATTTAATAAAGTAAGAACAAGCTTCACTTTTGTGAGCTAAGAAGTATACCCAAGTATATCTAGAAAATTCATCTACTAGGACAGCGACATAGTGCTTCCCATTTAAACTAGAAACTCTAGATGGTCCAAACAAGTCCATTGGAACTAACTCGAGAGATTGAGAAGTTGAAACTTCTTTCTTTGATTTGAAAGAAACATTATGTTTCTCTCCCTTTTATAGGGATTACAATCTTTGTCATTTGGGAATTCAAGTTTGGGTAGGTCTCTAACTAAGTTCTTCCTAGTCAATTTTCTAAGTGAGTGGATGTTGTAGTGTCCTAATATTTCGTGCCAAAGCCAAGTTTCTTTATGAATATCATTTAGGCAAGTAACATTTTGTTTGGCTAACGAATTTAGATCAACAAAATAAACATTTTCATTTCTCAATCTAGAGAATCCTAACACATTTTTAGAGTTAAAAACATTAAAGTAATCATTTTAAAACTTCACATTAAAGCTACCATCACATAATTGAGAAATACTTAACACATTATACTTAATTCCATCAACAAATAAAACTTTAGAAACCAAAACCGAATTAGTGTTACCAATCTATCCTAGGCTGATGATTGTTCCTTTATAATTATCACCAAAGGTGACATGGACTCCATCAACTTTGATGAGACTCTTCAAGTATGAATAATATCTTGACATGTGCCTTGAAAATCCACTGTCCAAGTACCATACCTTCTTGTGGGAACTCTTTAAGCATGTATCATATAAAATAGATTTAGATGAAAAATGAATTTGGTACCCAGATCTTCTTTGGTCCCGAAAGGTTAGCAATCAAAGCTTTAGGTATCCAAATTTGTCTTATGGGTCTCATATAATTTACAGAATCAATATATTTTGAAAGATAAACTTTATTTTTCCTATAACCATATGAATAACTAGTTAAAGCATATGAATTTCAAGAACAGGAATAAACCGAATTTTGTCTAGATTTAGGAATAAATCGAGTTTTAGTGAACAGTCTCTGTACAGGTTGGTATCCCAAACCTGTATTGTACTTTGGTGCAACTTTTTTACCTAACATTTGAGTAAGTGTATCTTTTCCCTTTGTAAACTTTTCTATGTACTTTCTAAGTTTCTCATTAGACAATTTTAGTTTAGTATTTTCCTTTAACAGTTGAGCATTCTTTTCTTTTTCTATATCAAAAGCAGATTTAACAATGGCAGTGAGAGCATGTTTTTTCTTTAGTGAATTATATTTGTACTTATGTTCATAAATTGATTCTTCCATCATATTACAATATTCAAACAATTCATCCTTAGATATATCTTCAGAATCAATATTAGATTCTGCATCATCTTGAGAATAATAGGAATTTTAAACAGGAGTATATATGGTTACCTCAGATGTGTTGGTCATGAAACACATGTTGTCACGATTATTTTCAGAATTAGAAACATCACATTCACTTTCTCTATCTTCTGAATCACTCCAAGTAGCTTTCATAGCTTTCTTTTACTTCTTGTCATTATAATCATGTTTCTTCTTGAATTTTAGTTTCGGACAGTCAGCCTTGATGTGTCCATTCCTTTTGCATTCATAGCACACAATATCATCTTCCTTATCATATTTCTTCCATTCCTTCTTCCAATGACCTTTATTATCAAACTATCCTTTGTAGTGAGATTTTCTAATGAATTTCTTCTTCCTGTAGAACTTCTTAAATCTCCTGGCTATTTGAGCCATTTCTTCATCACTGTCTGAATCGGAATCTTCAATGGATGAAATTTCAGTATGTACACACATTTTCTCCTTGTCTTTTCTCTTTGAATAAGTATACTTGAATGCCACATATTTCCTTTTAGGTTCATCGTCTTCTTCTTTGTTCAAATAATGTTCTTCCTCATACATCATTAATTTATCAATAAGCAATTTTACAGGGAGAGAACAAATTTCACATGATTCTCTGATTGAAACAGAAGTTCCCCTCCATCTATCTGGTAGACATGTCAAGACTGTCATGATTTGTTCCTTTGCTGAAATAGCCTTTCCAAGAGATCTCATAGTATTGAAAATCTCATTGAACCTGAGATACATTTCAAAAATAGGTTCATTATTCTTCATTTTAAAATTATCATATTTAATAGTATATGTATTTAATCTGATTTCTTTATCATTAGTTGTTGCTTCATGAGAAACACCCAAAGTATCCCATATTTCATAAGCAGTTTTACAAGAATATATTATATTTAATTCCTCATATCCTAAAGCACAATAGAGGACATTCATAGCTTTACAATTATTATTGTAAGTAGTCTTTGTAGGTTTAACCCAAGTATTTCTTTCAGATTCTGGAATTTTATATTGTGACTCTATAGTAGTCTAGATATCAAAACCCATACTTTCTATATGAATTTTAATCTTAAGTTTCCATTGGGCATAGTTGGTACCATTGAAGAAAGGTTGCAGGTTATAGCAGCACCCTCTATTCTATTGTCCATAACTAGATTTTAGAAAATATTTTTCGAGAGATAAAATTTATAACTAACAGAAATTTAAGATCATTAAAGATGAAACTAAAATAACAGTTGAAAACAAAATGTTTTGAAAACATTGAAAAACAACAACAACACCTGATACCATATGTTAGTTTGAGTGGATACTCAAGAGGGGGGGGGGGGGGCGAATTGAGTTCCAATTAAATTTTCTGTTAAAAATATTTCTCTTAAAATACCCATATTTAAAAACAAAGTTAAACTGTAGTGAATTTATTCGGAGTATAAATGTTCAATTAGTTTCTCAAAGATTGATTAAGTCTCAGTTAATTTAATCTGAATATTAAATTAACTTTTGAAGCTAACTTACTTATTTACAATAAGTATAAACACTTGCTAATTTAACTATCAATGTAATATTAAAACAAATTATATTTCATAGTAGTTAGTAGAGGAATATGAAATATATAGTATACTTATGAATTAAACTAAAATGCATAGTAGATGTAACCAAGAGGTTCAGTCTCAAGCCGAGACTTAGTCCTCTCAATAATTTATATAAATTGATCCACACCCTGGATCGGGGTAAACAATAGTTCAGAAACTATCCAGGTCTAAAGACCTCTACCACAGTTCTACGTGGGAAAACAAACAACATCTCACAGTTTTCCAGGTCTTACTCAACCTCTACCACTATCCACAGTGGGAAACAAGAGCGTTCATAGAGTTTGAATGAGGATTTTAGAATCCTCCAGCATAGCTCAGGAGACAGTGTGTGTGTAAAATAAATAGGGTACACACCCTACTAGAAATGTAGATGAAAGAATCACTAAAGTAAGTGTGAATGAGTTTAGAAAATCATTAGTGATTGGAAGTGCAGCTCTAGACTCCTTTGATTTGTCAGAAAATATTCTGAGCCCATCTATGGTTCTTGTTCGGAAAAACAGAGTATCGTTTTCTTCCTTGGTTCTAGGTTCAACTTATCAGCCTGAGTGCATGAAGTGTTTTTTTGTAGTTCTTCACTCAATATGCATCTTGTGTTCTCCTCTAGAAAATAATTGCTTCGTGTATGTCTAGTGTTCTTGGAGTATGGATGTAGCCTTGCGCGATTGCATCACGTTTCAATGATGTTGAGCCCTTGTCTTTTTCACCCTTCGTGTGCCTTCTTAGTTTCTTGATTCTCGTTGTATACACACCCCGTGTTCACTACTATCAATATAGGTCTTTATATTTTATATCTTTCAGCTCTGGAAAATGGGAATGATTACCGTTTTCATGGGTACATGGTACAGTTCCCTAACATGGCAACAGAATTCATTAAATAACATTAACTTCATTTAAAACATCAAATATAACTGTTAGCTTAATAAATAAATAGTATTGAGAGTATAGAGTTAACTGGTTGGTCAATCATTAGTAGCCTTTTGTTGGTAGATGTGAATGGTGGACATTGTGTCATAGTGACCTTACATCGATAGCTCTTTGAACTTATATCGGTAGCTCTTTTCATCGGTAGCTATTGGTATCGACAACTCACTCTGTATTGGTAACTTTTGATATCGGTATCTTTATATATCAGTGAATTCATTCAATCAGTAGCTTCATTCTGTATCGGTAACTCTGTATATTGGTAGCTCTTGGTCTATCGGTAGCTTTGGTCTATCGGTAGCTCTAGTCTATCGGTAGCTCTGGTATGTCGGTAGCTCTATGTATTGGTGACTATCTGTATCGGTAGCTTACTTAGTTCCAGGGATTATGTGTATCAGTAGACTTATGCATATCGGTAGCTCCATTATGTAATATCCGAAAACTTGTTCTATTGATAGTTATCTACATCGGTGGCCTTGTTCTATGCTTACCGGTAGATTTGTACATATCAGTAGCTCTGTACATATTAGTAGCTCTGCGTATCGGTGACTCTGTCTATCGGTAGACTAAGGTCTATCGGTAGACTAAGTACCAGTAGCTCTGTATCAGTAGTTATATGTAGATAAGTGACTAAAACTTATCTATTTTATGCAAAACATATCTGATTGGGTTAGAATTACTTCAGAACTCATATAAACATGGATAAACATTGATTAAAATATCTCAAGGACTATTTTAATATTATTATCATCTTGATAATTGTATATCATAGATTGAGTGAATTTGAATATAGATAAACATTAATTGGGAATATCAAAGTATGTGAAACCATAATTGGGATTATCAAAACAGGTGAGGTCAACAATCCTCTTATTTATGAGGTTAAGATATCACAATGGTGGAAGTGACTTAATGAGAAGAAGAATAGAGATAAAATAAAATAAATAGTAATTTAAAATGAATGGAGGTGAGAGATAAAAAGAATAAAATAAATATGGAATAATTGTAGAGAGAGTGAGTTATAAAATAAAATAAAATATATATAATTTATAAATACAGTTAAACTAATATTAATATTAATCTTATTAATCTTATTATTATTATGAAAATATTTTTTATTGAAGAAGAGAATGAAGAAAAGATAAGAAAAATAATTTTCAAAATAAGAAAGATAAAATAAATATAATATTAACAATAAAAATATTATTATTATTTATGATATTAATTATGATTAATATAATAAAAATTAAAAAAATTGGTATTAGGGAAGGGGATGAAATTGGTGGAAAAAAATTAAATTAATTCGTGATTTTATTAGAATCTGAAAATACAATTGAAAGAAAAGAAAAATAAAACTAAAAAATTGAAGAAGAAGAAGAAGAATAATAACATGTGGGGGAGGAATAAGATGGTGTATCATGGATCCATGGTTGAGATCTCTTCCTCAGTGGTCGACTGATGGTGTGGGAATATTTTCCAATGAGGTGCTTTTGGCTTTTATAGGATATAATTTCACAAATAATGTATTCACATGTAATACCCATCAAATTGTAGAACTGGGAAATAGTGTCTGAATAAAAGTTGTTCATAAATTTATTTATAAACTCTCATCCAAATATCAGTGTATTTGGCCTTGTGTAGAGAGGTTTATTTTAGATTTACTTAGAGAACTCTATCTTCCTAGACAGACTATCCATATTCTATATATGTGGTCTCCCGTGAAATAATGGACTTGAAAATGGAAGATTGAGGGATGTAATATTTAGTGAATGTTTCTCATAACTACCTTTATAGTATCCCTTTCAAATTTCATCATTTTAATTCGATCCTATCAGGTTCAATGGACCCAACATCAAAAATCACATGATATATGAACGGTATTCAAGGCCCAACATGTGAGTTGGTTTTGGTCTACCAAATGGTGGATTTAGATTTGGGTTTAGAAAAATTAAATGAATCCACGGATGTATATAATTCTAAAAAGAAATAATTTTATTATCTGGAAAATTATAGAATATTTTATGGCCTAAATAAAAAATAATTTAGATCAGTTAAAATCCAAAAAGCCCATTTTTCCCAATTAATCTCAAAATACCACTAAAACCATAAAAATGACAATTTACCTTAAAATAACACTTTTTTGGGATCAAGAAATATGAACATAAATAAAAAAATTGAAAATATTGTTTTCTAAATTCCCCCAAACATAAACCATGAATTTCATAAATCATGAATTCTTAACATTGAGTTATTGGGGAGACATATGTTATCAATTTTCAAATTTCAACGAAATAAAATCAAACAATAATAAATGTAAAATTAAAATATAAAATGTAACATAAAATATAAAATTAATTCCTCATTTTTAATTGAAAAAATAAATTAAATTATTTTTCTTTTCTATTTGAAAAATGATGAACCATATCCTTTAATTAAATCAATCTCTTCAATTCATTATTATTAAACATGTCACATCTTGATTTACATAACTTTTGAATCTTCTATATCATCTCACAAGATAAAATTCAATTAGTTCTATGGTCATATCATTAGAAAATGATATTTATCTATAGGATTGTGATGGAACTACTTTCTCCACTTTATAATGACAAATGACACATCAAATCCTGAGGACTTTTCAATCATGGTACAAATTAATTTGATGATTGCGTTTGGTAGGATTTTATGCTTCAAAAATTATGGCTAAATGAGGAGGGGTATCTTTTATGTAAAATTAATGACTTCAAAAATAATATTTTAATGAAATTATCTCCTTCAAAGTAGAAACTATTACTTCCCCCAAACATTCAATGAAAAATTCCATGAATAATGAAATCATAATTAATGATGCCCACCTTCTTTAATTTTTCTCTAATTTTTTTCCAATGATTGTTTTTTCAAAATTTATGCTTATAATAAACATCACATCCAACACCTAAGCACATATGATAAAATTTATTATTCTAGTGATGGTGTTTTTTGAATTTTATAAGTCACAACCAATTAATTTTTCTTCAATTTATTTTTCAATAAGGGAATATAATTATGTATATTGAATGAATAAAAACCATTATATATTCCCATAGTATTACCCACAAACATTATCCATACAATTAATTTCATCCCTTCAACCATTATTCCCTTCACCCCATATATAATCATTAAATAGTCATTAAATTACTACGAGGGGGAAAGAATGGATAAAAATAGCTTGGAAAAAGGCTCATTCCTATAAATATCATTAATAATATCTATAGGATAAATATAGATTGATTTAAAGGTGGTATTTTAGGATAATTGGTTATCAAAATATGTAACAATAATATTATAAAGTTCTTTTTCTGTGTTATATCTTTGACAAGTTAAAATTAATGTTGAGATCGGTGACATGTCCCACTATCACTCAAGAAATATTATCTATATAAAATTGGAAGTAACTAGTCTAGAAATCCTATTAGTAATGGGACATATTATTTCGGACGACCACCTAAGGTACTATTAAACAAAATTAATTCATTTAAATTTCAGAAAAGCAATACATGAAAAATGGAAGGGAAGTATCTTTTACTTGAATCAATTAATTACTTCAAATCATGAGTCCTTATTTAAAAATCAATCCATTATTTTAATCATCGAATTATCCATTTTACACATTCAATTTCATTAACATGGATATAGAAAATGTGGCATCCCAAGATTTATAGGAAACTCATGTCTCCTAGTTAAGTCAGGCAATGTAAAATTCAAGTGTAGGAATTCAATTTTTCACTTTAAATAACAAACATTGATTTGTAAAAAATTGTGTGGTGTTTAAACGATAATCATACAAAGGAAATCCTGTTACCATGATTCTTGGTCATTATCCTTCGATATTTTATGATTCATTATTCCATTTATTAACCTTAAAAAGATAACTACTCTATTAATCAGATGGATCATTTTATTTAAGATAAAAAAATATAAAGGGAGTTGTCTACATGTGGAACTGGTATAAAGAAAAGAAATTTAAATCTAAATTCATTAAAATTAGATGAATGGGATATGTCTTGGAATGATCCCCCAAGTGGGTCTAGATTTTTTACTACCTCGAGAGGGTTTCCCAACTGTTTTCCAAAGTCAGATGGTGGATGAAGATTCTTTGATTTTAACTCTCACATGTAGATCTTCCCAGCTTGTGCTTCAACTTTGTTGGTAAGGAATGATCCATGGATAAATTACACGAGATACTCACCCTTCATGATGAGGTATATCATACATGGTGGGGGAAGGATGAAGTATGAATCATCCACTTTCTTGGTGGCTACATTTTCAAACTACTTCTTCTCTTCCATTCATGGATTCCTAGGGGATTTATGTATAGAATGATCAAAGGGATAATATGTCGGTAAATATACTTGAATAAAATTTTAATTTTAATTTTTTATAAGTAATTTTACCCAATAAAAATGAGAATCCTATTTTCTGATTTCCTCTCGCTCAACTACATTGATATCTTAATTTGGTTCCTTAATGGAATATTCATTGAACATAAGGATCTCTCTATGTTCCTACATAGGTGCATGTGTAGGTTCTTCATCCTCCTTTACAGAATAGAAAATATTATTTGAATCTAAATATTTAAAAAATAATAGGGAGTGATGCACAATTAAGTTTCAATAAAATCGGTAGAGATAGAGTATGAGAAATATAATCTCACTAGATTAGTTTATATTTAATCAATACCTGAGTGTTGTGTGTCTCTTAGAGTATATAATCAGTGGATGGAGGGGGGTAGTCAAGCTCCTCAATCTTTAAATAAAATTCCACCACATGGGTGGTATGTTTCTTCTTTGATGTTGGATCTTATTATTTATAGGGTTTATGGAGATCAACTATTTCATCACATTCATTACTGAATTCTTCCAATTATTGTTAATATCCTACTTATTGATTAGAAGGAATGTCCTCCACCTTTTTATCCTTAGGTAATAAAAGTGGATTTTCCTCTAGTTTTGGTTCAGATTTAGTTTTAGGTTCACTTAATGATTCTTTTAAATATGCAGTGATCCAATCCATTTTTCATTGTAGAACCTGTAAAATTTCATCAAGCTATTGAATATCATAATTAATTTGGAATTTTTTTCACTTTTTCCGGGAAATTATCATTTAGAAATTCTTTAAAATTGTTTGGAGGGAATGAGGGAAACTCTTATTCTGTCTTGGCCAATTATTTATAAAATTCTTGGAAGTACTCCAATAATTCTATGATATATTCCGTCAGTCCATCAACCACTAGTTGCTCGAGGGTCACTATAAGGTCCTGGATGAGTCCCTTGAATTCCTCCTCTTTGAAAATTTGGATTCGTGCTCCCCAAATATTTCTATCCCATAATTCAACACCATCTTTTGTAGACTAGGGTGCTTCATATACTATTTCTGGTACCTAATATTATTTGTTCCCTGAATTTAATAAATGGTCATTATAAACCATCAGGGATATATTTTTTTTTCTTTTTTATAAAATAAATTAAATATATCTTATGTTTGATGTGGAAATGGATATGAAAACCCATGACTCGCCCCCAGTAAAATATTCTAGTTTTGATACATGCCTGTCGTGGGACACGAAAAAATCCATTTTATTTTTTCTAGTGCAGCAGAGTGGCTGACTCGGGTCGTTTTACTTGATGAGCCTTTTAATTTGTTCACATTGTTATTCTGAATCACCTAAGATATCTATTTTTAGGGTATTGAATAATTTAATAAATCAATTATTTTTTTTATTAATTTTATAATAGCATGAAAATTGGAAGTTAATCTAGAATTAAAACTATAAAAAATGAGTTAAGGAAATAAAGTAATTGGTTTTTGGTTTTCATTTAAGGTCCAATCATTATTTTCCTTTATGTTTTTTATTTTAGTTTGATAATAAAAAAATGAAATCTCATGTTTGGACGACTATAATTTATTTTATAATTGCGGAATATCATCGAATGCCTAAGAACTCCTAATTCCACCTTATCCTTTAATCAAGGTTTTTGACACTCTTTGGTCTAGGGGATTTCTTCTTATAGGAACCAGTTCTATCTATGTTGTCTCATCCATTGATTTGTTAAACTCCAATATGGGAATAACTATCCAATAGAGAAAGGTAAAAGTAATTAACTGAAATAATAGAAATAAATTTAGTTTCATGTCATCAGTGATAAGTCATTAAATTAAATGTAATCATCTCACCATGTAGGCCACCCAAATTTACCATTAACATAAAATTAAAAATTAAGAAAAAATAAATAACATTGTTTCCTCCCCTCATACCAGGCATTGGGGATAACCTTTCATTTCCAAGAGTAATATATCACAGTGGTGGAAGTTAGAATAATATAGGAATAAGATATATATAATAAATGACAGAGTAATATAAAATTAATGGAGGTGATAGATAAAAAGAATAAAACAATAATATAATAATTGGGATGATAAAGATAAGAATAAAATAAAAGAAATTTTATATAATTTATAAATATAGTTATAATATTATTTTTATTATTATTATTTTTTATAATAATTATTATGAAAATAATTTTTATTGAAGAAGAATAGAAATATGAAAATGAGAAAAAAACTAAATTTCAAAATAAGAATGTTAAAATAATTATATTATTATTATTAGTAATATTATTAATAATACTAATGATATTAATTACAATAAAACTAATAAAAATTAAAAAAAGATTTATTTTAGAAGAGGATGAAATTGGTGGAAACAAAATTAAAATAAATGCATCATCTTATTAGAAATTTAAATTACAACTAAAAAACTAAAAAATTGAAGCAGAAGATGAAATGGGGGTGGAAGAAGATGAATTAGTGTAGATCCTTGGTGAATATCTCATCCTCAGTGGTCGACTTATGTTATGGGATGATTTTTAATGGAGGTACATTCCTCCAATTATAGGATAAAATTTTCCTTCTGAATTATACTCCTTTTAGTCATAATAACTTTCTAAACTGGTGAATGGTGTCTTCATAAATGTTTTTCATAAATGTCTTCCACTTATCTCCTCTAAATATATGCATATTTAACAATGTCCTGTGAAATTTATATTCATTTTATGTTGATAATTTAATATGCCTAGGAAGAATCTCTATATTACATATCTTTGGTTTCCAATGTCTTAATGGCCTTAAAACAGTAGATTCACATGTGGAATCCTTAATAAAAGTTGTTAATAAATATATTATTCTCCCCCCACCCTCAAAATTTATGTTTTTTTTCTATCCAATAGGTATCTATGGTTCCAAAATAAAATATCTCTTAATATGTGAATAGTTTTCTAGGTCCAAATTGTGAGCTGGTTTTGGGCTTCCAAGTGGTGGATATGGTTTTGGATTTAGTATAATTAAATGAACCCCAGGATGAATAGAATCCTAAAAATAATAATTTCATGATTTTTATCAAAATAAAAAGTTTTATTACCTAATTCAATATCTAATTTAAATGAATTAAAATCAAAAATACATTATTTTTTCTAATAACGCTCAAAATAAAACTAATAACATAAAATATCACAATTGTCCATAAAATAGCACTTTTTGGGGATTAAAGACAATGAAATTGCAATTAAAATTATTGAAAATATTTTTTATATAAATACCCTTGCACTTAAACCATTATTTTCCATGAGTATGAAATCCCATCAATGAGCTTAAGAGGACACTAATGTTATAAATATTCAAATTTCAATGCAATAAAATCAAAAAAAATATCACTGTAAAATAAAATTATCAAACGTCTCATAGAATATCAATTTAATTTCTAAATTTATAGAAAAAAATTAAATTAAATTATTTTACTTTTCCCATTTGAAAATTATGGAACTTCTTCTTTTATTCATTCAAGCTCCTCAATACATTATTATTAAACATTCCATGTCATGAGTTACCTCAATTTTGAGACTTTTATCACATAGATCATGAAAAATTAATGTATATTTATTCTCTTATCAAGAAAACATTCTAAAAATCAATGGGATTGTAAAGTAAATAATTTCAAACTTTGTAAAAAAATACATAAATAATCATCAGGAAATTTCAATAATGGTTCAAATGAATATTTGGCTTGAGGTTGGTCAGGCTTGATGCTTTGATAATTAAGGGAAAGGAGGTCTAATATCACTTAAATTAAATGAATGATGAAAAAAATAAAAGTTTAATGAAATTATAACCTTCAATGTAGAAACTCCCACTTCCCCTAATCTTTCAAAGGAATGTTCATGAATAATGAAACCATAATGAATTATATGAACCTTCTTTATTATTTCTCTACATTTATTTTTTTCCAAAGTATCTTTATTTTTATTCTTTTTTAGAATGATATGCTTAGAAAAAACCTCATATCCTCCACCTAACCACATATGATTGAAATCATCATTTTAGTGATGGTTATTTTTTATTTTTCTATGTTATAACAAATTAATTTTTTCAATTTTTTAATAAGTTAATATTAATTACTATATTTAATGAATCCAAACTTTTCTTTATTTCCAAAATAGTATGCCCAAAACTTATCATATAATTAATTTTATCCCGTCCATCATTATTCCATTCACCCAACTCTTCAACATTAAAATATTCTAATATTACTATGAGAAAGGAAGGAATGGACACAAATAGCTTGAAATAGGGCTTGTTTCTCTAAAGGTCATCAATGGTCTCTATGGGGTAAAGAAATATTGATGTAAAGGTTTTATTTTTAAGATAAGTGGTTATAAAAAGATGAATTAATAATTTTAAACGTGTTCTTTCACAGTCATAGTATTTAAAAGTTCAAATACAAGTTCTAGTGTGTGATATGCCCCAAGATCACTCAATAAATTTTCTCAAGATAAAATAAGAAGTCCTTGGTCTTTAAAATCTATTTGGAATGAGATATATGATTTGTAATACTAATAAAATGATGATTACCAATGAAAAATTAATTCACATTAATTTTGTAAAATATAAACATTAAATATGGTTGGGACATGTCATTTTCGTGAATCAATTAATTCCTTCAAATCATGTGTCTGCATTTTAATATACATGCTTCAATTTAATCATTTAATTTTGAATTTTACTAATTCTATTTAATTACAATTGAAATCTAAAAAATGGAATCATTGGATTCCTAATAAAATCATGTATCTTAGATAAGTCATGTAATGGATAATTCAAGTGTGGGAATGCAATTTTTCACTTTAAAGCTCAAAAATTTATTTTGACAAAAATTTAAGGTGTTAAAAATAAAATAATAAAATTTAAGCCTCTTTACCATGATGTTTATTTCTTATTATTCGCTGGTTGAGGCTTCCTTATACCGTTTATGAAACTAAAATAGATAACTACTCAATTAAGAATAAGGATTATGTATGTTAAGCTCAAAAATATATAGGGTGTGTGGATTCATAATTACATATTTCAAATAAAATAAATTTAAATATAAAATCATAGAAATAAAATGAAAGGGATGAGTCCTAGTATAATTCCAAAAGTGGGCCCTAAATGTTTACATCCTCTATAGGGTAGTACCAGTTATTATACAAAGTTGTACTATTGGTGATGCTTATTTGATTTGAACAACCACTTGGGGATTTTCCTAGATTGTGAATTATCATTGTTAGTGAGTAATGATCCATGGATATAGTACACTAGTCCCCCACCCTTTGTAATGAGTCATATCTTGAAAGGTGGGGTAGTATAAAGTATGAATCACCCCCCTTCTTAGTTTCTACTTGTGAAACCTACTTCTTCTCTTCCAATGCCAGCATCCTAGGGGATTAATGTATTAATTGATCATAGATAGAATATGTAGGTAACTCAACTTAAATAAAATTTGAATTTGAATTTTTAATAACTAATTTACCCCTTTCAAAATGAACATCTTCTTGTATGATTTCGTCTTTCTCTACAACTTACATCCCCTGATGGGGCTCCTCGAATGTATGTTAATTTAAATCAGTGGTCTCCATGTGTTCCCATATAGTTAAAAGTCTATGTTATTTATCCACCTATAAGGCATAAAAAAGATTTTCTAAATCTTAAAATTGAAAAGAATAGGTAGTTATTTACAATTCTGTTTGAATAAAATCAGAAGAGATAGAGTATGATAAAATATCAATTCCCATGTTTTGTTCAGATTAAATCAATACCTCTGTATTAAGTGTCTCTTGGAGTTGTTTTTTGGTGGATGGAGATAGGTAGTTAGTCTCTGCCATATTTAAATCAAATTATACCACATGGTTGGTATCATCATTCACTGATATTGGATCATCTTCTTTGTAGTGTTTGTCGTGATCAAAGAGTTATTCATATTAATTCAAGAATTAATCCATTTATAATTGACCTATAACTTATATCTCTATAGAAAATTACTCCTCCTTTTTTTCTTAAGTAAGACTAGTGGTTTATCTTCTAGTTTGTGTTTAGACTCAAGATCATGTTCTTCTAACGATTCTTGTAAATATACAGTTATCTAATCCTTTTAACCTTGGATAACCTTTAACTTTTCCTCAATCTCTTGAATATCAAACTTGAGTTGGTATTTTTTTCACTTGATCCTAGAAATATTCTAGTCGAACTTCATCAAAAATATTAGGATGGAATGTGGGGAACTCTTATTGTGTCTTCGCTACTTATTGAAAAAATTATGGGAAGCAATCCAAAAATTTAGTAAGCTCTCTGTCCAATCCTTCAACCACTGGTTTCTCAAGGGTGTCCTTAAGATCCTATATAAGGTCCTCAAATTCCTTCTCTTTGAAAATTTAGCTTCATGATCCGCTGATCTCTCTAGACCATAATGAAACACAATAATCTGTAGACTATAGTGACACACCTACTAGTTCTTGCACCTGAGAGAAATTATTCCATGAATTTATGAAATTATCATTGGAAAACATCCTTGATATTTTTTTATTTTTCTTGTAAATTGAATTGAATATATTTAAAATGTAAAATATAAAATGATAAGAAATATTTTGATTAGATCCTAGTAAATTGTTCTATATTTCATGCATTCCAATTATAGGTCACAAAAAGAGTAATTTTATATTTCCTAGTGTAGTACAGTGGCTGGATAGGGTCATCTCATTTGAGAATCCATTCATTTTTTTCACTTACTTCTTCTAAGTCGCCTAATATATCTCTTTTGGTGGTTTTTATTAATTTTTTATTGAAATTACGATATTTATTTGTGTTTTTTATTTATTTTCTAATGACATGATAAAATAGGATTTAATATATCTTAAAAACTCAATATAATGAGTTATGTAAAGAATTTACTTTATTTTGGGGTTTGGTTTTAGGTTCAATCATTATTCTATATTATGTGTTTGAATTTAGTTTGATAATACCAACATGAAATATCATTTTTGTACTACTGTAGTTTATTTTTAAAATTTTTAATAACATGGAATGCCAAATCACTCTTAATTCAACCTCCTACATTAATCAAGGTTGATGACCCTCCTTGGTCATGGAGGTGTCAACTTCTATGACCTAGATATATTGATGTTTTTTCATCCACTGATTAGTTAAACTCCAATGTGTAAAGAACTAACCAATAGAGATAAAAAAGTTATTAAATAAATGAATATATATAAATTTAATTTCGTGTCATTGGTGGGGATTCATCTAATTAGAGACATTCATGTCACCATTAATGATACTAAAATTTTCCACAAACTTAAATTAAACATTAATGAAATTTCAAAAACACCTTGACCTCCCCCCCAAAAAGCCTCAGGGCCATCCTCTTATTTTCGAGAGTAAAAGATCACAATGGTGGAAGTGAGAAGAAGAAGAGAAGAGATATATAATAAAATAAAGAGTAATTTTAAATGAATGTATGTGAGAGATAAAAGGAATAAAATAAAAATATAATAATATGGATAAGATAGAGAGAGAGAAATAAAATAAATAAAAATTTATATAATTTAAAATAATAATTATATTGTTATTATTAGTAATTTTTATTTGTATTATTAAGAATGGAATATTTATTGAAGAAAAAGAGGATAAATATGTAAATGAGAAAATAAAAATAAATTTCAAAATAATAATGTTATAAAAATATTTATAATATTATTATTTTTCTTTTTCTTTTTATTTTAAATAATACTAATGATATTAATTATGATAATAAAAATAAAAATCAAAAATAAAAAGAACTTGAGAAGAGGATGAAGTTGGTTGAAACTAAATTAAAATAAATTCTTTATTTTATTAAAAATTTTAACTACAATTCAAAATGAAAACCAAAATAAAACTAAAAAAATTAAGAAGAAGAAATATGGAAGGAAGAAGATGGTGTGGCATGGTTGCTTCATGGATATCTCATCCTCGATGGTCAGCTAAGGGTATGAGATGATTTTGAAAGGAGTCTATTGCCTCCTTTTATTGGCCATTATTTTCCTTTGAAAGATTACACATGTTATACAAAATAAATTGTATAATTGTCAATAGTGTCTTCATAATTATTTTTTCATTAGTGGATTTTGTGTCTCTCTATAAAATATCAACATATGTGGACATGTGTAGAGAAATATACGTCAGTTTTACTCTACAAATTTAATCTGAGAAGGTAGAATCTCTATATTTCTTATCTCTAGTTTCCCATAAATTAATGTCCTTAAAAATGGAAGATTAAAGTGTAGAACACTTCATAAAAGTTGTTCATAAATATATTGTGTATATCCCCACTAAATTTCAACGTTTTAATTCATAAAATCAAGAGATATGGTCCCAAAATAAAAACTCTTCAGATATGGGAACAGTTTTCAAGGCCAAACTTGTGAGTTGGTTTTGGCATTCCAAATAGTGGATTTAGATTTGGATCTACAAGAATAAAAAGAATTCTGGGATATATATAATTGTAAAAATAAATAATATAACTATTTGGATAGGAATAGAAACTTTTATGTCCTAAATACAAAAATAATTTTAAGTAGTTAATTTTTTTTCGATTTTTCAATTAAGCTAAAAATACAACCAAACACATAAAATATTAAAATTAACCTTAAAACATGTTTTTTGGGTTAAAAATTTTTTATTTAGAACTAAAATTGTTGAAAATTGTTGTTATATCAATAAAACATGTCATATAACATTATATACACCACTCAAAAGAATCGAGTCGTGAATATGGATTGTATCTCATTAAAATAAAAAGTGATATGATATTCCCTTACCTTAAGTCTTAAATTTCATAATTTATGTTCAAAAATTTTTTATAATAAATTTAATTTTGTTATAAAAATATTAAATAACCATATTATTATATCTAACCCCATATACGACTTATTTATGACTTTAAATTAAAAATTTATCAACACCTCAATGTTAATACTACATTTCAGGTAATATCTACTTTATTTTTCAAATGTGTTTTGACTTATTATTATTGATCATTTTAATAAGATCACGATTGAATTATTTAAATAATTTAAAATATTGTTTAAATATAACATGTATTCATTATATATGTATTTATAATAATATATATAAGATACAATTATCATATTAAATACGCCATTCATGAAGACGGTAGGTCGTACGTAAGCATAAACATTGCATCCATTAAAATATCATATTGCAAAAATAATGTAATTGTCATATATGTATATATATATAATCATTAAGTAGAATTATTAAGTAATATATATCATATATTTTTACTAAAATCATCTTTAATAAAAATCATTCAAAGTCTGAATGAATCATGTAACACCCCAAGATTTCTTAGTAAGATATTTTCTTTAAAGTAATTCAATAGCTTGCACAACACAAAACACCGAGTTCGAGCGCACCATGACATACCAAAATAGTCGTTAAAAAAGATTTTATGAATAGTATTAACTGAATTTTTAATTTTATAAACTCCATATAATTTTAGAATCCATATTATGTGTTTCTTCGACATAATATAAGAACAAATTCATTTTTTTTTCAAATAAAAGATGTATTTTTCAAAAAATACAATTTTACTACCTTTTAATGGAAAACACTTTTTAAAATCAATATTTGACAGAATTATATGTTAAATTTAAGTAAATTAAATTATTATTTATAATTGGGACATAAAAATTTATTTTGGATAAATTTTTGGTACTTTTCTGATAACTTTCATATTTTGATGAATACTTAAAATTTGTAAATTTTAATTGAAAAAAAATTTTAATAAAAATAATTTATATTGTTAAATTATGTATTTGAATGGTTTGGAAGTATAATTAGATTATTTTATTATCATTTAATACAATTTAGGTCATTATAAGTAATTTCACTTTTAAATTTGACATAAACAAGTGTCAAAATTTTGATTGTTTTTACTTTTTAAAAACGCTTTTTTCAGTTTTGACAACGATAATTAATTTTAACTTAATTAATGAAAATTATATGTTTATAATTTGGTAAAATATAATTCATTTTTTAATTCAGAATATCATTATTATCTTAGGATAAATTGTTTTTGTATTTTTCTGAAGACATTCAATTTTTTATGAAGAGTGAAAAACATTGTGTTATTGTTTAAAACTGACTTTTTATTTAAATAAATATTTTTTTTAATTTTTTTAAGTAAAAATAGATACATGTTACCTATATATGTTCAACATAATTCATTAGAGTCATTTTATAATAAATTTAGATATATAAATGTTTATCAAACTTTTTACCTTCTTTTACCCACCTCCTAGGAGCATTTGCAGATTTTCATAAAACATAATTAAACCGCTTAATTGAGTTGAATTTAAAAAATATGAGAGAAAAAATTAATATCAATATCTAAAATGTGGTTAAATAAGATGAAAATAATTTTGGGTGAATATTAACTTTTTACTTTTATTTACAAAGGTTAAAAGTAAATAGGTTAATTAAGGGTACAAATTATATCCCAATTACCCAAGCACATGTCATAATTATATTGTATGAGTATAATTAGACCAAAAAAAACCTTAATAATAAAATATGAACCTCTTTGGTAGACATGGATTAGACTTGGACATTTATTATTATTTAATTTAATGAAAAGTTAAAAGAGTTAAATTCCATGTTTAATAACTAAACCTTTTTTAATATAGGGTTACAAACAATATTAATTCATCTATAAATATTCATTATAAAAATAAAGAAATTTCCTATGTAATGGTATTTTTTTATAATTTTTATACATTAAATAATTTAATTTATTTATAACACAATGATGATGTAGTAATTAACTTTTTAATTAAATATTAAAATAATTAACATTATAAATATCCAAATAAATGTAAAATGAGACTAATGATGAATTCCACTAGATTTATAGGTTAATTTGACATGTTAAGGTTAGTTAAACTAATTTTATTCTAAGTAATATAGTTTTTATGGATTTCAAAAAAAATCAAATACTAAATAGTGTCAAAATTTACATAATTGAGTTTTTTAAACAAATATTATATTATTAATTGATATAATATTCATTAAAATATAAAGATCATCCAAAGGACTGAGATAAGGTTATATATATTAATGATGAACCACATGGGGTCATATTGTCATGTTAGAGTATTTTTATTAACCATATCATATAAAAATACCCAGAGACATGGTAAATGTCAAACTATTTAACTAAGTGTTAAATCTAAAAGATAATGTTAGTATGATGACCTAACCCTATATAATACCTATTGGTTGAGATTTTTTCGACCCATCCTCACATTATCCATTAAATAATTCATTTTTGAGAAAATATAAACCAAAAATAAGTTTTTTATAAAATAATATTTCTACTTTTTTCTAAAGTGACCATCACCACTCTTATAAAAGGGAACATCCCCTTCTCTTAATTTCACACATCCAAAGCCTTTGGCTAGGCCAAAACCTACCCAAATATCTTCTCAAATTTCCTCCCTTCATCCTAGAGGCATTCTTTTGGTCATAAAGCCAATCTAAGGAGCCCTTTTGATCAAATCAAAAGGAAGAACCTGAAGAAGAGGAAAATATTTCAACACCTCTTCCAGGTTCATTAGGTCTTCCACATCATATTTCGTTATTGTTTCCTATGTAAAATAATAAATCAATTATCTTATATATACTATGATGTTATTATAAAAATGGTACAACCATATTCATTATTCTATCTATCCTTTTAATGACAAAGTCACCATATGTGCGTACGTACGGATTATCATCTCTACGTCGTGGTGTAGTTTTTTATTCAAACACTTCATTATTTGGATGGGTATAATAATGAGTATAACCAATGTAAATAACAAATATAACATTTTAATGATTCTTTATATATTATATACCATCCAATTACATACGATTTCACCATCAATATAATGATATTGTCGCCCGTGCGTACATACAGCTTACCGTCTCCAAGAACGCAATGAGATTCATTCCCCATCGTAATCATTCAAGAATAATTTACATTTTTTGGTTAAAAATAATGTTTATGAACGTAATATAATTCTGGATATGAATAAAATACATCCTATCTATAACAAACATGTCTTATTTAACTGATTATATAAAGGAAAATGGATTAGTTAACACCCGAAATGATGATACTATTAAAATATTATTTACAAAGTAATATTAGAGGATCATATATGATATCATATTTATGTTTATAGTTATTTTATAATTTAATAACAATTACATAACTAGTATACAGGAGGTTAACGTACCCTCAACCATGGAAAACTAAAGGTTAAGGGGTTTCTTATCTCATTTTTAATTCCGTGAGATTTCCATTGTTCGCAACTTATTTATTACATGTGGCATATTGTATACTTAATTTTGATATATATTATCATGATTCTATTTAAATTCATGGTATTATGTGATTAATTTGAGTTTTATTAACTTTTTGTCATACGAATCAATTGATTACAACATGGAAAGGGGTTTCTTATGTCACTTTTAATTCCGTGAGATTTCCACTGTTCGCCACTTATTTATTTCATGTGGAGTATTGTGTACATCAATTTGATATATATTATCATGATTATATTTGACTGTGGATCTGCTATTTTTATACCATTTCTGGTTTATGGTTAATGTATTGACATTTCGTGTGCCAGTTTTAATATAAATCTTGGTATTATGTTTCACCCTTTCATATGAAGAATGTCTTGGACTTAGTAAGTGACGGGTGGAGCCTGCAATCGATAAATTGGTAGGTCTCATGAGACAATATATTTCCTTGGTACATGGCCTTGACAAAATCTTATTGGTAGTCTTGGAACAAATCCTTGACTATGTGGTTATGATGTCTGGAATTATGCATTCCCTGATTATGAAAGTGGATTTTGTTTTAGTCTAATACATTGCCAAAAATGTTTGTGCTTATTTATAAAAGTTTCCACTATATAGTTATCCTTACTGAGAATTTGAGCTCACCCATTTCTAGGTTTTATTTTTCATAGGATGTGAAGAAGTATTTTATGGTTGACCTACTGGGATAGGATAATTATATAAGTGTGTTAAAAAGGGGGAAAATATTGTTGATGTTTTTATTTCATGATGTAATGTAAAACATATTAATGTATCTAGTACTTTCAAGGATACTAAACTGATTGGTCTTTAGGGACAAGATTCCTTATATCATGCCAATGTTATATAATAATTCACTGACTCTGGGTAACTGTGGTTGAGGCATTACAAATCATATCATTTTGAGGTGGTGGAAGTCCACACCTCCAGAAATGAAGTTATCATAGTAAAAAAATTTAAAGAAAAAATGATGTTCTATGTAAAATTTATGGAATCATAAAGATATTATAAATATAACATATATCATATCTAAATAGAGTTTATATCATAATACAAAACCCGGAAACCTGGTAATGGATAAATGAACAATCATCATTTTGTGAAACGGTAGTTCACAGTACAGGAATTGTATGTTCATTTCCCATTATATTGAAGTGTGTGTAAGTGAAATCTGAAACCTTAGAATAAAACAAATAAATATATTGAGGAGACTACTTTTTATATAAACTTCATATAAAAAACAATTTTTGGGTTGGAGACTGAAAATAATACTAATGAGCTTAAGGATGTTATTTCTAATTCGGGTAACTCCTTTTGGTTTTTCCAAAATGGCTTACATAGATTCCATTATGCCTAAAGTGAGTATTATAGGTTTAGGACATAGATTTTTAGGATCTATCTGGGAAGATATTGGTCAATAAAAAGTGGCTTGAGAGGTTATAGTAAGGGGTTGGGATGGTGGCCTTTTATTGTGGAGGGAGGGGATACACTTCACATTTTTTAAAACAAGTTACGTGAAACAACGTTTTAACAAAAAAAAGGTCATAAAAACCAAAAAAAACATTAATAATGGAATGTGTATTGCATAAATACGTCCATAAAATGCGTGTTGGAAAATTTTATTGGTCATTTACTCAATGTTTATGGTTTACTCCCATGTTATGATTTTTTTTAACACACACAAGGAAAGAAAACCAACCAAGGGAATCGACCCTGTGATTGTTGCCATATTCCCTAATCCCCCTACCAACACAAATTCTTAATTGGAGAAAATTATTATTATACTTAGTCTATATTTATGAATAATCTTAACTTAATAATGGTAATTAATTTTAATCACATTTACTATTATTTTTAAAAAAAATTAATTTTAACTTATTAGAATATAAATATAATACAGATTACGACCATGTATGTCCATTTTTTGAAATTCAATTCATAGAAGTGGAAAAATTATGTTTAATGCTAATCGTGTAGATTTGGAAAGGAATCATATTTTTAATATGAGATTGATCAAAATCTTATGAAGCATTCATATCAAAATTCAATATAAAAATTAATCTGAAGACCTACACTGAATTGATATATGTTTAATTGATCTATTTTGTCTTTAAAATAGACATCAAATATATCTATATAAATTAATTTTATGAATTTAAGGTTGTAAATTAAAATTTACAATTTTTCACTATTCGCCCAAAAAATGATGTTTTTGACAAAAATCCCAATAATTCACCCTGTGATAATTTTTTAATACTAAATCTAAATTCTATGTTTGTTTAAAGAAATTAAATTTCAAAATCTGTCTAAAATTTATTTTATTATTTTTTAAAAAAGGGCATAAAAAGTACTTGTTTTAGGAAAATAATATTTTCAAACATGTAAAGACTTTATTCAAACAATTGTATATATTATTATTAATATTATTTGTCTCTATACAACTATTACAAATAATATATAAAAATTATTTATTTCTATTCATACTATTACGTTCGACAACTAGGTTATAGCTGTCTCTATTTAAATAATTATAATAATAAAAATGTGTTTCGTAAAAAAATTGTGTTGAAGGTAACGCAATCAAAGTAAGTTTTGTGTGTAGTGGAAGATAATATAAGTCTTGGGGGTGGTTTATGCAAGTTTAATGTAGTGATTTAATATGTAAGAAATACTATATTCATTTTTACGTGAAATGAAAAATAAAAAAAAGATTAAATTAATTTGAAAAACTATATTTCACCAAATCATTAGGTGTTATATTCTATTCTCTTTAAAATGAATTTCTCCCAAGAAATTAATCTAGGTTATCAAAGGTTTAATGTTTGAAATATCATTGCATATGAACCCACATCATAAAAAATAATACTAAAAATTCCTTTAAAAAGGTAAATTTGGAAACATAATGGTTACACAAAATAACACATAACTAGGTTACCACATTAGAGAATTTATGCGGCAAGTGAAACCATGAACATGGATGATAAATCAAAATACCATGATTTTTTGGAGACTGAATAGAGAATGGAGAGGTGAAATTTCAAAATTAACAGCATATCCCAAATGGGGATTGAGAATTTTCATTACTATCATTAGAATTTATGATAACAGGATAAGCTTTTCTTTTAATAACCTTTTTTCCTAAAGTTGAAGAATTTTAATAAAAATATATTAATTCCAGACAACTATAGCCTTTATGGTTCCTTGATCAAATTCCACTTTATCTCTCATTTCGTAAGAATTAACAGATCATGATATCCATGATAATTTATCTCATCTATCTTTATCTACAATCAATGTAATGTGGTTAGATCATGTCGTCAAATATATACATGAAACCTCATGTGGTGAGATAATACTTTAATATCAAAATTTTCATCTGAATTTTAACATAGATTTCCATAAATGGTTTGTATTAAAACCCTTCCAAAAGAAAAAAATAAAAAACCATAGAAACAAGGTTACAAAATTAGCTTAATATTGATCCCCCATTTATCATAAAGTTTCTATTTTTTGTCACATTCCAAATATGTGAATACCCTCATAATATATTCTCTTGAAAAATGGTAATAACATGAATTACCATAAAACCTTCTATAAAACATGAATTTTAATTTATTTAAATGATTACTATATATATTCATTTAATCCCAAAAGTTGTAAGCTTCATCCATGATGACATAGACCACTTTTTTAGAAATTTCTTAATTGGATTTAAATTCAATCATACTATCCAATTTACTTTTTCCAAAATATTAATATCTTTATTTAGTCTAATCAAAAAATTCTCTATATGTTGAACACATAAAGGGTAACCTTCCCTTAATCAAAATAAAAACTTTCCATTAGATAATTTTTCTACATCTTCATCACCATTCAACATATATGTCTCACTCTTTAATTAAAACTTATACATAAAATACTTATATAATTCATGATTCATATAACATAATAATTAAATTCCAAAATATAAATACATCATCCATGAAACTTTATTTTTAAACCATTACTAAAGATTCATCAACTTATTCCTTCAAACCTATTTCATATAATATGAAATATGAATCATGTCTTAAGGTTCCTCAATCTCAATCTAATAATTATTTTTATGTTTAATATAAAAAATAGTATAAGAACATCGCATAACTGTCACGTATTGTTCATGGTATCTTTACCTTTAGAAGTATAACCCACACTTGTACCACCTTCCTGATTCATTTTATAAGATTTCCATCAGGGAAGTCAATTTTTGTAATCCCCATAATTTTTAGATAAGAAACATTTAATATTAACCATGTTCCTTATATTTCTCTCCATTGACTAAAACTAGAAGGCATGGGGTTAGAAATTAATATAAAATAAAAAGACTACGTAATCATGAAAACTTAATTATAGGATGTGAAAATCATAAAAAACAACTTTATATTTGATTATGAATTAGGTTTATCCTAGATTATTCATAGACATATTCAATTAAAATAATTCATGATGGTTAATAAAGAGTTTGTAAGTTTCCAAATCATATCCTTCAAGAGTGTCAAAACAGGTGTGAAATAAGGCCAATTTTCATGTACTAGGTTACAATCTAGTCAGGTCTAATGCACCTTGTCAGAGTTATTACCCCTATATACAACTTTTCTAGAGTCACATCAACTTTTAGTATCTAGAGAGGGATGTAATTCTAGGAAACTACTCTGTCTATAATTTACCCAAACTCCATGACATTTTCCTAAACATTAATATATCTTTAGAAATATACATAGAGACACCCCTAGATATATCTTTAGAAATATCCCAAGATATATCACTAAATATTTCTCATCCTAGTTTCCAAAGGTTGACTAGAACATTACTTTGATACCAACTATAGAAACTCATGATTAACATATACGGATATTACATCATTTAGATTATTATTCAGCACATTAAAAAATATATGACTGAGGAACATAATAGTTTAATGTATTTGGAAACCTGGAAATCATTATTTTAGTATGCTAAAATATTTTCAACATATTCCATAATGATATTCCCCTTTATTACTCCTACATAAATCCATTCGTCATATCCGGAGGAAATGGAACATAAGAAAGAGAAGAGGTTTAACGATCAGTAAGGGAAAAAATGAAATAAAGAAGAATAACATGAACATAAGGGTATGAGAATAGGATTGTATCATTGGAAGATCATACCCTTAATATCAAAGATCATAAACATGAATCATGGAACAAATATTAGAAGTACATAAGACATGAATCATAATATAGGTGAGACCATAGGAAATGAAAGAATGGAATATGAATAAGACGTGGAATTGTGTCATACATATCAATGTATAACATAGTGAACATGTATAAGTAGAAACAGGTTCACTCATTATTTTTAGGACAAGAAATTATGCCCTCATGTAAAATTATGGACATGAAACTAGGTCCTTGCATAATTTTGTGAACATGAAATCATGTTCACGCATAATTTTGTGAACATGAAATTATGTTCACACATAAAATTGTGAACAAGTAATAAGGTTCATGAATAAATTTTTTCACATTAAACTAGGTCAATGAATAAAGTTGTTTACATTTAATCAGGTTCACAAATAATATTATTAACACATAATAAGGATCACTCATAACATTGTGAACATGTAATCAGCTTCATGCATAAAATTGTGGACATGAAACCTGGTCCATTCATAATATTGTGATCATGTAATTAGGATTACACATAAAATTTATAAAAATGATTCATCCATCATTACCCAGTAAATTGGATAGAGATATGGTTCAAACCGTTAAAAATTTACATGTTCCATAAGATTATAAAAAATCATATCATACCCAATGAAACGAAATAGGTATCATAAAATTGTATTCATGCCATTACCTATGTAAAATATATAGGAATCATTATCATTGCATCAAATCATAAACCATGAAAAGAAGTGGGTTTCAAAAGCATATAACCTATGGAAGAGAAATGGGTTTCCTAAGCTTCATTCAATCAAAACATAAACCATTTGAGATGGAATATAAATGAAACCATCAGATCATTTCCTAGATGGGAATGAGTAATCAAAAAAATTAATCTTATATGGAAAATAATTTTGAAATATCTTCTTAAAATATTTCTTATGTAAAATATCATTTATTGTTTGAAAATTCTTTTTAAAACATAAATCCTTTAGAATAACATTTTCTTTGAAAATTCATTAAAAAGGGACAAAAATCATGAAATAATTTTGAAAAGTATTTCCCTTGAAAAATTATAATGTAATCTTGAAAACATTTTGAAAAACGTTTTCATTGAACTAGTTTGAAAACATATAAAATAATATTAGATATCACTGAAAACATTTAAATTGAAAAAATAATTTTTGAAAACATCAATATAAGGCTTGAAAAGGTTTTAAAACCCATTAAATTTAAAATTCAATGAAGAAATATAAATAAATATTGAAAACTATTTGAAAATTATTTCTTTGAAAATAATTTTAAAACTTAAAAATAATTACTTAAAACATTTCGGAATCCATTTTAGAAAACAATGTTTTTAATGAACACATATTTCTGACCGAAGGGAGAGGTAAAGTCGGTCATTCCTATAAACTTTTTATTAATCATATTATCTAAAAAAGAGAGAATTAATGGTACCAATACATAAATATATAATTAATATACATAGGATATGAAAATTCCTATGTTATTTTGAGATATTGACCCCAATATTTTATTGATGGAAGCATAATCATAAAAAATACTGATAAATGATGACATTGTTTCAATAAAATCTTTTCACTTGGAAACATTGAATTATACTAACCAAGTAAGAAAATGAAATTAGATGAAGCTTAATATGTCAGTAAAATATGTATATTCCTGATTTAATATGTCAATGGTAGTATATACACCTTATAAAAAAATATACGTGTATAAAATGAAAGGAAAACTGAGTCAAAATTACGTTTCCAATTTGGTAAAATTGGAAACATAAACTACATAAAAGAATTATAATATAATATATATATAATTAACCATAAATATACGTATAATAATAATATAATACATTCATGGGTATTATACACACCACATATAAGTATTACGAGGTGAACATGGCTTGTGTCTCATGGAAATAAATATTAGAGGAGAAAACCCTTCCTACATGAGTAAATTTAGTTTTGTGATCCCCATGCAAGAATAAAATCTATTTATGGATCATAATATCATTAAATAAAGGAAATAAATGATATAAAATATCACTGGGTATTATATACACAACAAAAAATAATTGAGTGGTTAATATGGTGTGTAACTAAAAAAAATAAAACATGAGATAAAATTCCATTACCTTAAGTGTTATATTTCTTAGAACACATTAAAACCTCATTTATAATAAATATTATTTTATTATATATATAATAAATAACCATATTATTGTATATAATACCATATATTATTTTTTATTATTTTTTATATCTTTTTATTAATAAATTCATTTCAACTATATTTTTTATATATGTTTTGACTTGTTATTCATGATCCTCTTTCTTAGATCATTATTAACTTATTTCCATAATGTAAAACATGGTATAAATTTCATATATAATTATTATATATTTATTTATAGAAATATATATAATATATAAATATTATATGAAAAACAAAATTCATGGAGACGATAGGGCGTATGTACGCATGAACGCTGCTTCCATTTTATTATCGTATTGAAATAAATAAAGTAATTGACATATATATAGTAGAATTATTATGAAATATATATCATATAGTTTAAAAAAATTAATCCTTAATACATCACTTGTAAATTGTGACCAAATAGAATCACCTTATGTAGGCGGTAGTCAACAATTTCACAAATGAAGTTATCATAGTTACACAAATTGGAAAAAATAAACGTATGTTCTATATAAAAATTATAGAATAATAAAGAAATTATAAATATAAAATATATCATATATATATTGTGCCCATTATAATTCCCAACCATATAAGGTGTAAAGGAAAATAGAACTATTGTCATTTTACAAAGCGATTGTATGTCGTATACAAATAGTAAGTTTGTTACCCAATAGATGAATGTGTTTGTAATCCCATATAGAAACATAATAATAATAAAAATATCAGTATATTTAGGATACTAGTTTTATAATTTAAACATTAAATAAGAATAATTTAGGGTTTGGATAATGAATGTAATAATTATGAGCTTAAAGAAATATTTTACCTCTTATTTGCATAACTCCTTTTGGTTTTCACTAAAGGGATTTCTTGGATTTATCTCCACCAAAGGAGAGTGTTATAGGTTTATGGGAGGTATTTTTATGAGATATTTTTTAATATACTGGTCTAGATAATGTGGCTGCATAGGTGTGACTGTTGGGGAGATGTCGTGTCCTTTTATAGTTGAGGGATGCGACACTCTTTACATTTCTTAAAACAAGTTCGGTGTACCAATGTTTTTACCTAACCCAAAGTCATAAAAAACTCAAATAATTAATTTTTATTGGAGAAATGTGTCCATAAAATGGGTTTGGGACAAATGGCTAGCTCATTTGGGAATTGAGATTAAGGTTTAGTCCCTTTTGATGAATAATTTTACCTTAATCCCTATAATTTATTTTAATCACATTCAATAATATTTTCGGTAAAAACAAAGTTTAACATATTATAATATAAATATAATATTTATTACAAATATTTATTTCTATATTTTTAAATTAAATTCATATAAGTAGACAAATTAATATTAATTCCAATCTCATAAACATGGTGAGAAAGTGAGTTTTTTAAGGGAAAATGTTCAAAGTTTCATTAATTTTTTATATATAAATTGAGCATAAAAATGTTTAAAAAGAACTAAATTGAATTTATAGATGTATAATTGATCTATTTTGACTTTAATCCCAACATGAAATATAATTTAACAATATAAATAAATTTTAAAAACAAATTTTTTTGAATTAAAATTCAGTATTTTTCAATATTCAACCAAAAAATACAGTTTCTATAAAAAGTCCCAAAAAATTACCCTAACTAAATTTCGGAATTATGAATTTAAAAACTGAATATTATTTTATAAAATTCAATTTAAATTTTTTTATAAAATTCATTTTTTTTATTATTTACCAATATACATAAAAAGGATTCCTTTTAGGAAAATAATATTTTCAAAAATATAAATTATTTAATAAAACAATTTGATGTGTTATAATGAATATTATTTGTCTATATAAAACTGTTATAAATAATATTTAATTTTTTTAATATTTATATTATTAAGTTTAACAATTATTTTATAACTATCTATGTTTAAATAATTATAACAACAAAATGATGTTTCGTATAAAATCAGTGGTGCGTGTTGTGTAAGATAATATATGTAATGTGTATAGTGTATTAAATCCAAAAGAATTTATTCAATATATAAAAGATATTATATTAATTGTTTCATGAAATGAAAAATATCAAAAATATCAAATTAATATAAAAAAATATTTCAAAAAATATCAGGGTGTTAGAATTAAAAGAATAACCACAATAGAATTTGGAATGAAAATCTATAACCCCAATATATGGAGTTGGGGTCAATATTCCCCATAAATTTATTCACACATTATTTCATCACATTTGTTCCTCCAAAATAATAAACATATATTTATTAAAACATTGATATAAAAGTAAATTATATTAATTTATAAAACTATTTATTGATTATAAACAATATATTATATTTCATAAATTCTATTATTGAAATTTAAGTGTTTTAATATCATGTTTATCTATTAAAAAATCATACTTTTCATTGATTTCTCTCTTTTCAAAAATATAATTTATACATTAGTATAATTAATTCCTTAAGATTATAAGGAATATAACTACATGTTTATATATTATATATTTTTTATTATTTCCATCCAGGATGATTGTTATATTTGTTTACATGGAAATGTCTCCATAATTAGTTAATTGACCTCTGGTGGGACATTGTTAGGAAAGTGGTAATGAGTAGTTTAGAATTTATATATATAGTGGTGTGATACATAAAATAGGTTAACATCCTTAATATAATGTTAATATACTACCTAATTAGTTATTTTAAGGTTTGGTTTTGAATGGGTTGGCGGAAAAATAAAGACAATAGGAAGAAGAAATTAAGAAGAGAATGGAGTAGATCAAGACAAACTTAATCCATAGTGTAGATTCCTTTTTATGATTCTATAACTCCATGGTGATAGGAGTTGGATTTCTCCAGAATGTCCTAGGTATTCTAAGAGTCCTAAGAGCTAATTTTTGGGCAATTTTTTGGATTTTTAATGGGGGGAGGATTGTTTTTCCAAGGGGATGGATATGGGTTATTTATACTTGAGGAGAGGTATATTTATAGAATAAATTATTGAATAAAATAATATATCAAAGGTAAAACATTTAATAGTGTATTTTTTAGAATATAAATCATATATAAATATAATATAATGGGTTTAACATTTTATATCCTCTTTATAATTTCGTTTCATTAGTTTATTAAAAATTATAGATGAAAGAAAGAAGGAAAAAAATTATTTTAAGGAATCACTTTTGGCTTTAGGTTTGGGAATGTTATTTTTAGTTTTGTACATTGAGTATATTTTATTTTCATGGACCATTTATGTAATTGACTATACCATGGATGAACATAATATTTTATAAATTATTATTTAATTATTAAATCTTAAATTATATTATTTGAGATACACCAGTTATGTGAAAACAATATTCTTACTAATCACTTGAAAACTTATGTATTTCAAGAAATTACAAAACAAAACCCTTTGATAATTTCAACATTATGGTTTCAAAAATTATATTAATTTCATACAAATAAATTTATAGAATATTTAATTTTAATCTTTAATATAAAAAATATTATTTTTACACAACACATTAATGTAAAATTTATTAAAAATGTACCTATATTTTCTTTGAGTATTTTTAATCATGATATTTATTTTTTTGGAATTATTAAATTTTTATTTACATAAATTAACAATGATAAATAATATTTATTTAAAAAATTATAATTTTTGAGTAAAATTTTTATTTCAATGGTCAAGATATTATTCCCAATGGTCACATTACTATTCCAATTGTCACAATATTATTCAAGTGGTCACGTTATAATTTATATATACTACTCTATTATTTCACTAAATATTCAACTCAATTCCTCCCAAGGTTCTATATTTCCATTTTCAATAATTTTTATTTGTATACTAATATTTTTCTTCTTCTATATAATTTTTTTAGTGGGGGTGGTGATTCAGTAGATTGAGTAAATCCATATTATCCCATTTTATATTTTATATTTTTTGTACAGTTGTAATGTTTGGAATTTTAATTGGTTTCATTATTGTTCAATGTAATTTTATTTATTAATGAAAAAAAGTATTTATTGGTTTCTCTATATTTTTTATGTGTATAATATTATATAATAAAATAAAACACACAAATATTATTAATAAAAACAAGGTCATTGCATCCTTTCACCTATTATAAATTTCATCCCCAAAATTTTAACTCATATACTTAGTTGAGAATAGATGAACGTACTTCTACTTCATTGTTTCCTCAAGATCACAAGTCACATATTCAAACATGTACTTCCTCCAAATCAGTTTGATTAGGTGATTTTTCTAGTTGTGTAAAATGTTTTCACTACCTTCCATGATCCTCACTGGTTATTCTTCTTATTAGAGGTCATGCACTAGTTTTATCACCTCTAAATTTAGTACATGTGAGGGCTCAGCTATGTATGGCCTCAGGATTGATACTCGGAACATTTTAATAAAATTATCCATATTTGGTGGAAGAGAAATAATATAGGCCACTAATCTTACGAGATGAAGGATATATGTGGTTATAATGTACATGGGCTAAGAATGCCTTTATATTCAAGCCACATGACTCTCTTTCATGGTGATATTCAAATAAAAATTGTGTCTCCAACATTGAAGTCCATGTCCCCTCAATAGTTTTCAGCATTTATCTTTTTTCAACTCAGTGTATCACTTATATGTAGTTTGACGGCTTAAACCTTATTTCTCATGTCTTGCATAATATCAGTTCTATGTAGATTTCCTTTACCAATTTCATCTCAACATGTTGGAGTTCCACACCACTTCCTATAATAAGCTTCATATAGATCCATTTGAATACTCAAGTGTAAGATGTTTTTTTATGATAACTCAACCAATGGGATATGTTGATTCCATCCACGTTGTGATTTAATTAAGTTGGATATTAAAATGTCCTCATGTTTTTGAATAATCCATTCAAATTTTCCATTAGTCTGGGAATGATTTTCTGTGATAAAATAAAATTTAGAACTCAAATATTGTTTAAGACTATTCCAAAATTTAGAAGCAATTCTTGGATTATGATCAAAGTTGATAAAAAGCAGTACCACATGTAGCCTCACAACATCCATCACATATAAGATTATTAATTGTTCAAGAAATAAATATAGTTAAATTGTGATAAAGTCTTAACTTATGGTGTGTTTATCCAAGACAACCCATATTGAATTGTTTCCTTTGGATGTTTCAGGATACCATTGACAATATTTGTAGTGACATTCTCCCATTTTCAAATGGGTATAGGCAATGGTATCTTAATTCATTTGGACTTTTTTATCTCAACATTAACTTTCTAACCTACCAAAAACATGAGATATACATTGAAATATCCTTCTACATGTTTTTTTACCAGATGTTCTCTCAAATATATCAATACATATTGGTAATTCCATGATGGATAGAGAAATATGTGTTTTGTTCATTATCCAATAGATCGATCTATATCCCAGGTTATGAAGGCACACAAATTCTCATTTGAAACTTAATCACACCATCAGCATATATGTGTAAATAATCTAGATTCCCCTCTATTATTGATTTAACTTTCTTTTATAGCTCCATATCATCACTGTGTTCATCTTTGTTCTTCACTTGGATGGATTTTTGGGAAATTATTTGGTAAGAGTATAATGTATTACCTACCATTATGATTTTTAGATCCATCATATTAATTTCCATGAATATAGGGCATTTCTCAAACTACATCATGGATAGAGTGTTAGGTTTTTTTTACTAAGACCATCAATTACCTTTTTCACCTTTCCAATACTGTAGGGAATAGAGAAATCGAAGTCCGTGATTAGGTATAATCATATTCTTTGATTCATGTTGATCTCCTTATACGTGGATATATAATTTAAACTCTTATGATTAGTATATACATCGCACTTATCACCATTGAGATAGTTCCTTGAGATTTTCAATGTAAAAATCCCTTACTCTAGCACCATATCATTCATTGGGTATTTTTTATCATATATATTTAACTATTTTGAGGCATAGACAATCAATTTATCATTATTTATGATTACACAACCCAATATATTTGTAAAATAATCATTGTATATCAAAAACTTTCTACACTTATCTGTAGTCTGAGTACAGGTGAATTTATTAGCCTCTTATTGATCTTATTAAATCATTCCTCACATTCTTCCATCAATACATACTTTTCTAATTCCAAGGTTAACATAGTTATCGGGTTATAAAATCCTAATAAATTTATCATAAATCATTGATATTATCTAGGTAATCCAAGAAAACTACATATTAAAATGTTGATATTGGGTCTGGGTCATTATTTACTTTCCTTTGTTTATGATGGGTCCATATAAATACCCTCACTTATGATCTTGTACCATTAGAATGAGACTTTACGCATCCAAAAGTCACACTTACTGAAATTTTCATGCATTTTTTGTAACACCCCAGGTAAATAAAGAATATGACATTTTTATATTTATCCTTATTTGTGAATAAAATGTTGATATTAATTTAAAGGGATCGCTATGCTTGATGCCTTACCCAATACGCAACAACGAGTTCCTTTGAAATCTTACGTTGCACTATAATAATAAAATAATATTATTTTAAATTGTAGTTAACGCCTAGCCGTTGTAATGGAGGGAATGAACAGATCTAACTAAAAAATGATTATATATGTTTGTAAAATATTTTTTATTTTTACAATAAATGTTAGAGGATTAAAAATGTGAATGAATTCAATTTTAAGCGTAAACATTCTAATATTCTTTAGAAGGTCGATTAACCACCTTTTGATTGTGAACCTCTTATAAATCCACTTTTTGACAATTTTATGTCTTATATTTGACCAAATAAAATTCTTCTTTAGAATCGAGACATCAAAATTTACATTGTGTAAATTTTTGGTATCTTTCCGATAAAGTTCATTTTTTATGAATAGTGAAAAATGTTGTATTTTAATTCAAAACCTCTTTTTAATATAATTTATTTATATTATTAGATAATCTTCTGAATTTTTTTTAAATTAAAATTAGAATATATTTTTACCATTTAATCCAATAGTGGTCATTTAAATTAATTTCACTTTGAAATTGGACTTAAACTAGCATCAATATTTTAATAGATATTGTTTTTTAAAAACACGCTATTTGTTTTGAAAACATGAATTAATTATTAAATTAATTAATGCAACTTATATGTTCTGAATTTTGTAAAATAGACCTCATTTTTGAGTTCATAATATCAAATATAGTTTGGGTGAATTTTTGGTATTTTTTTGAAAAACATCAATTTTTTGATGAATAGTGAAACCACTAAGTGGTAGTTAAAGAAACAGACTATTCGTTTAAATGAAACTTTTCCACCTCTGTGTTTTGAATTTCAAAAATCCGACATACGTGGTTGTCATTAAGAAGAAAAATGTGGTTCAATGGGATTAAAATAATTTTTTGGTAAATAGTAACTTTTAAGTTTTTAATCGCGATTAGAGGTAATTAGTGTAGTTTAAGGTAAAAATAATGTTTTAATAATATGAGATAAGCTTGACACATGTCCTAACCTTATTGGATGTGTCATGGCCGACCAAGAAAATACATGTTTAAACTTGGGGACCCCATGGATCCACTTGGGAAGGAAGATGACATTAATATCTTTTTATTTAATGTAAAAGTAAAAAATGACACAAACATGAGTTTTTTTACAAAAACAATTTTTAAATTGGGATATACAAGTCATATTTTTGACTATAAATATTAATTGTAAAGATAAAACTATTTCCTACATCATAGTATTTTTTTTATAATTTTTAGACATTAAATAAATTAAATTATTTATGACATCATGATGATGCAGTGATTACCTCATTATTTAACGATTTAAATAAAATGAAAAGATAATGTAAAATCTAAGACCTACAATTGTCAAAAACATATTGTATGGATATATTTCGAACCCTTATAACCTTATACTAGAATTATATCAATGTGGGACCTTTTAAATCTCAAACTCATTTTAAAATAAAGTAACATTTCTTTACTTTCCAAGAGTGCCCCTCCTCTCCTCTTATAAAAGGCCCCCACCACTATCACATTACCCAAACCTCTAAAGCCTTTGGTTCGGACAAGATCTGCCCATTTTGTCTCTCCACATCCCTATATTACTCCTAGAAGTCTCACTATGGGCATAGGTCTTCCCAAGGATGCCTTTGAGCTCAAATCAAAAAGAGTTACCCGATTTTAAGGCAATGTCTTCACTTTTGTTCTTTTGTTTTATTTTGCTTCTCCAACCCCATAAACTCTTTTTATTCATTCCTTTTGTAACAAATCAGGTATATTCAATATACTAGGATGTTGTTATAAGAATCATTCGAGCTACACATACACACACCTACATCTAATGGTTAAATAACTTACTGTTTCTATGGATGGTGAATTTCTGCGTCACGAAACGATGATTGTTCAACACTCATATAACACCTTCAAAGGTGGCCATTAAGATGTCACTATATTTATATATGATATATAATATGTTTATGTTTTAATTAAGATTCTGTATTTTTCTTTTGTGTCATACCATTATGGTTTCCATTGTGGGTAAACACAATAATTTCATTTTAGGAAGTGCGGACTACCGCCCCCTCAAAGTGATTTGATTCGTTAATACCATATGTGGGATGTATAAAAGTTGGATTTAAATTTATTATATATGATTTATGTTACATATAAATGATGAATATAATTCTGGAATGAAAATATACATACATCTCATTTGGATTTAATTCCATTAATATGACATAGAAATGAAAGTAGCGTTCATGTGTACGTATGGCTTACCGTCTCAATGAACGGTGCATTTCATTTCGTACCTATAAATGATTATTTAATATTATAAATACATGTATATTCTGGATATATATGATATATATTATATCCAAATCATGAATATCATTCTATATATAATGAAACTTTGACCACACGAACAACATGTAATTGTAAGAAGTCTACTTTCGACTTAAGAACCAAATATCGACAAAACAAACATTATTAACTTAAATGATTACATAATGTTTATAACATGGAAATAAGTGATATAAAAGAAATAATGAAATTGAAAAAGGTTCTTAATCAAGTTTAAATTAACTCAAGGTTATTATTCAGGACGTTAACGAATGATCGAGTCAAGTTGGACTTGAGGTAAGGGATCCAACCTCTCTCTTTCTTTTTAAGTACTCTCTTTTATGTCATTTATTTTAAGCCCATATTTCTTATGTTTGGGGATGTTCTTTTATATTCCTCTTAATTTACTTTTTATGTTCATATTATGATATACCCTATTTGATCTCATAAATCCATTTTTGGAATATTTAAGTGGCGTCGTTAGGCTGCCGAGTTTTCATAAGGGATTTTTCATCTCACTTTAATTCCCGTGAGATTTATGCTACGTTTTCCACTATTTCCATTGAGTGGTGTATGTACTGCCCATTATTATAAAATTTGTGTAGTATAATTTCATTTATGGGTATTTATATCTTCATTTTATGACCCTTCTTCCATGGGGTGTACTTTTCGAGAGTTACCCAACTCGGTAAGGGGACCTTTCACCCTCCTATTTTTAAAAGCCTTCTTTTGTTATGTCTTTTAATTCAAATACTATTATGTTGGGATATGTTCTTATATACCCTTATTTATTTAAATTTTATTTCCAATTGATGAGATACCCTTTATCTCTCTCATCAACCCTTTTTGTAAAATTTTATGTGACGTCGTTAGGCTGTCGAATTTTACCAAGGGAACTTCTTAACCCAATTTCGATTTCTTTGGGTTCAACATGTAGTTATTGAATATGTCATCATTTGAATATGTGTGAATGAACATTGATTGTTTTACACTTAATATCCACTTATACTGGGTGTATTTATATTTTTCATACATAATTATGAGATTTATTTATCCTTAATTTAAGGATACCTTCTTTATAATGGATTTCATCTCATTTTACATTTCTTTTGAGACTTCATTATTGTTATGAACCAATTCACTCTTATATAGTGTGTATACTATACTTTGACATATTATATCATGAATCCCTTTATTCTCATGATATTATAAAGTTCGGATTAAATGTTATTCCACAATTATTTTTATTCAAGAGTCTCTCATTTTGTTAAAAACTCTTTAACAAAAATATCATTTTAAATGTTTTAAAGATTTATTATTCTAAATATTTATCTTTAATGTCCATGTTTTCAAAATGGTTTTTAGTATTTATTTATATGGACATTAATCTTTTAAAATTATAATTCCAATAAAATCTTCAAAGTGGTATGGGACACTTTGATTCAAAAATCTCTTTTAAATGATTTTTGAAAATGGATTTATTAATTCAATATCATGGAATTACTTATTTTGATTGAAAATGAAATGGTGTAATTGAAATGTTTATATTTTCAATATTTTATGTGTAATTATGGTACTTGGACATTTTATGGGTGGTTACGTGATAAACCATATGACGGGTGGTTCCGTGAATACCCGGATGGGTGGTCAAGTTATAACCTCCAATGCATTGGGTATGGAAGTCGGCCACATGCTATTCTATTAAGTATGTGTGGAAGTTGACCGTATGGTTATTCCATTTAAGTATGTTTATGTCCCAAGTTACCTTTATATATTATGTGTTCCTTATATGGGTTTTATGGTAATATTTTGGTTACAAAAGGTTAAGTAATGATATTTTATTTAGTGAAGAGTTTTTACTACTTCCTAAAGGTGAAAGGTATTACATTGATAAAGTGTACATGGTTTACTTGTTTCTTTGAAAAACTAACAGCTTTCATTCTTTGTGTATCCCTTACTGAGCTTTTTATGCTCACCCCAAGTTTTTTTGAAATGTTTTTAATAGGACTTAATGTGGAATAGGTTCAAGGATGGGATCAAGGGAATTCCATGCTATCTAATACATGGAACTAGACATGTTTCTTTTTAAGAGTTTTTATTTTATGGAAATTTAGTAGAAGTGACTACTTTGTAATCTTTTGAGATGTAATAGTTATGTCCTAATTCTCTGAAACTCTAAACCTAAAAAGATCCTCAATGTGAATTATTCATTTAATTCAACATTAAGTATGGTTTAAGGCCGGGGCCTTATAGTTGGTATCAGAGGTCGGTTAAGATAACTTTAGAGGTTAGGGTATTTTCTAAGCATAAGTGACATTAGCATAATGGTTATGATTTCAGAAAGATTCCTAGTTTTAGATAAAGTGAATGAGTAAGTATATCTTAGTGTTTATCTTCCTCATTAGTACATGATGATTTTGTTGATATACGCACACAGACATTTCTGTTTTTAGTAAATGGATGGATCAAGCAGGCACCAAAGTGACAATGGGTTTGATGGAACCAGTGGTGGTTCTCTGATTAAGAGACTGGATGAAATGGGGGATTCAATGAGGAATCTCGTGGTTGTGCTAAACCAACTATTAAAGATTCATGATCAACCACTTGAACCTTGGTGAGTTCTCTAATGCATCATGTACGAGATGACCAGCTCGATGTGGAAGTTCAGGTAATAATTATAAAGTTAACCATTAGGGTTTATATGATCCTTACTTTTTAGGTAATTATGGGTTACTCTATGATATGATGGAAAATGAAATGCATGAGGTAAACTTGAGGTTAAAATATGTTATGATCATTTTTGAAGATTTTATCTCGTTTTGGGAAATGTTTTAAGAATTATGTAGTTTTGGAAAAAGGACAACATGTAGACCGTGTGACAACCCGTCGCGTCGGACAAAGCTGTGGGAATCGAACCCACAACCAAAGTGCAATTGGTATTTATCGCCTACCACTGGACTACGTGAAGTCCCTTGTTATTTTGATTGATTCTTTTTAGTTAGATGATTTTATGAATTAAGATTAGGTTGATTTTGGGTTATCTATGGAAATTTATTAAACTATCATGGAGGATATGTGATTAGGTTAATTACTTTTCAATACAAGACTTTAAGAGCAACTGATGTTGTTTGGAGATAAATGTTACAATTTAACTTGGAAGAATATGTGACTAAATCCTTATAATACTTGAGTTTCAATCTTTTTTTGGTTTAATTTGATGAATTTTATGGACAAATTGTTTATCGAATAGTCCTAGTTGAACTTTGGGTTTTGTTGGAAAAATTTTGGAGATTAAGAATAGATTTTCTTTCTATAAAGGGTTATACTTCTCTGGATTATCTTATCTTGTACTAACCTTTTTGGTTTTGGTTTTGGTTTTGGTTATAGACTAAAGACATGGGAAGTATATAGTTCCCTTTTTTGGATTAGGTGATTCTCTAGAAGTTTATTATATTACTCTTAATGTGAACAAGTCTTCCTAAATACTCATCTTTTGGAGAAAATATGAGTTTGTGTAAGAAATATAGTAAAAGATTAAAGTCAACATGACAAGTAAGTATGTTTCATTATGTTTTAGTTAAGCTCAAAAATCAATTCCTCAATGAAGATTAACATAAAACAAAAATGTTTTCTGTTAACTTTTCCTACTGGGAAATCCAATACTGTTTAACCCATCACAAGTTTGTGATTTTCTTATGGTTAACTTTCTCCTAAACATGTTTTCTATCACTCTCCATCAGAACATGACCCTATGTTTTCTCCCCCATATCCATGTTTTCCTACATAGAATCCTAGTATGGGTTAACTCGGGTGACCTCTATACTTCTCTTTCTTTATTTTAATGTGATTGTTATACTGACTCTTGTTCCGATGTGGGACTTTCAAGGATGTTTCCGAGTCCAATTTTAAAATTTTGAGGACGCAATTCCCAAAAGGGGGGAAGGATGTAACACCCCATGTAAATAAAGAATATGAAATTTTTATATTTATCCCTATTTGTGAATAAAATGTTAATATTAATTTAAAGGTAACGCTATGCTTGATGGCTTACCCAATACGCAACAACGAGTTCCTTTGAAATCTTACGTTGCATTATAATAATAAAATAATATTATTTTAAATGGTATTTAACGCCTAGTCATTGTAATGGAGGGAATGAACATAACTAACTACAAAATGATTATATATATTTGTAAAATATTTTTACTTTTTATAATAAATGTTAGAGGATTAAAAATGTGAATGAATTTAATTTTAAGCATAAACATTCTAATATTATTTAGAAGGACGATTAACCACCTTTTGACGGAAAACCTCTTTTAAATCCAATTTTTGAAAATTTTATGTGTTATATGTGACAAAATAAAATTCTTCTTTAGAATCGAGACATCAAAATTTACATTGTGTAAATTTTTTGTATCTTTTCGATAAAGTTCATTATTTATGAATAGTGAAAAATGTTGTATTTTAATTCAAAACCACTTTTTAATCTAATTTATTTATATGATTATATTATCTTTTCAATTGTTTTTAAAGTAAAATTAAAATATATTTTTACCATTTAATCCAATAGTGTTCATTGGAATTAATTTCACTTTGAAATTGGACTTAAACTAGCGTCAATATTTTAATAGATATTGTTTCTCAAAAACACGCTATTTGTTTTGACAGCGGGAATTAATTATTAAATTAATTAATGATACTTATATTTTTTGAATTTTGTAAAATAGATCTCATTTTTGAGTTTATAATATCAAATATAGCTTAGGGTGAATTTTTGTTATTTTTCTGAAAAACATCAATTTTTGATGAATAGTGAAACCACTAAGTGGTAGTTAAAGAAACTGATTTTTCATTTAAATGAAACATTGCCACCACTGTGTTTTGAATTTCAAAAATCCTACATACATGGTTTTCATTAAGAAGAAAAATGTGGTTCAATGGGATTAAAATAATTTTTTGGTGAATAGAAACTTCTATGTTTTTAATCGCGATTAGAGGTAATTAGTGTAGTTTAAGGTAAAAATAATGTTTTAATAATATGAGATCAGCTTGACACATGTCCTAACCTTATTATATGTGTCATGTCCGACCAAGAAAATCCATGGGACAACTTGGGGACCCCATGGAGCCACTTTGGAAGGAAAATGACATTAATATCATTTTATTTAATGTAAAAGTAAAAATGACACAAACAGGAGTTGTTTTACTAAAACAATTTTTAAATGTGGTTATACAGGTAATATATTTGATGATAAATATTCATTTGAAATATAAAAAGATTTTCTACATCATAGTATTTTTTTATAATTTTTAGACATTAAATAAATTAAATTATTTATGACATCATGATGATGCAGCGATTACCTCATTATTTAACGATTTAAATAAAATGAAAATATAATGTAAAATCTAAGACCTACACTTGTCAAAAACCTATTTAATGGGTATATTTAGAACCCCAATCACCTTATACTCTAATTATATAAATTTTGGCCCTTTTAAATCTGAAACTCATTTTAAAATAAAGTAACATTTCTTTACTTTCCAAGAGTGCCCCTCCTCTCCTCTTATAAAAGGCCCCCACCACTATCACCTTACCCACACCTCTCAAGCCTTTGGTTCGGCCAATCTCGGCCCATTTTGTCTCTCCACGTCCCTCTCTTACTCCTAGAAGCCTTTGAGCTCAAATAAAAAAGATTTACCCGATTTTAAGGTAATGTCTTCACTTGTGTTCTTTTATTTTATTTTTCTTCTCCAACCCCCTAAACTATTTTTATTCATTTATTTTGTAACAAATCCAGTATCTTCAATATACTAGGATGTTGTTATAAGAATAATTCGAGCTACACTTACACACACCTACATCTAATGGTTAAATAACATATTGTTTCTGTGGATGGAGAATTTCTGCCTCACGAAACGATGATTGTTCAACACTCATATAACACCTTCAAAGGAGGCCATTAAGATGTCACTATATTTATATATGATATATAATATTTTTATGTTTTACTTAAGCTTCTATATTTTTCTTTTGTGGAATAACTTTATGGTTTTCATTGTGGGTAAACACGATAATTTCATTTTAGTAAGTGTGGACTACCTCCCCCTCAAAGTGATTTGATTCGTTAATGCCATATGTGGGATGTATAAAGGATGGATTTGAAGTTATTATATATGATGTATGTTACATATAAATGATGAATATAATTCTGGAATTAAAATATACATACCTCTAATTTGGTTTTAATTCCATTAATATGACATAGAAATGAATGTAGCTTTCATGCGTACGTACGGCTTAACGTCTCCATGAACGGTGCATTTCATTTCTTACCTCTAAATGATTATGTAATATTATAAATACATTTATATTCTGGATATATATGATATATATGATATCCAAATAATTAATATCATTCTGGATATAATGAGTCTTTGACCACATGAACAACATGTAATTGTAAGAAGTCCACTATCGACTTAAGAACCAAATATCGACAAAACAAACACTGTTAACTTAAATGATTACATAATGTTTATTTCATGGAAATAAGTGATATAAAAGGAATAATGAACTTGAAAAAGGTTCTTAAGAAAGTTTAAATTAACTCAAGATTATTATTCAGGACATTAAATAACGATCGAGTCAAGTCGGACCCGAGGTAAGGGATCCAACCTCTCTCTTTCTTTTTAAGTACTCTCTTTTGTGTCATTTCTTTTACGCCCATCTTTCTTATGATTGGGGATGTTATTTTATATTACTCATAATTTAATTTTTATTTTCATATTATGAGAGACCCTATTTGATCTCATAAATCCATTTTTGGAAGTTTTAAGTGGCGTCGTTAGGCTGCCGATTTTTCGTAAGGGATTTTTCATCTCACTTTTATTCTCGTGACATTTATGCTACGTTTTCCACTATTTCCTTTGAGTGGTGTATGTACTTCCCATTATTACACACTATTTGTAGTATAATTTTATTTATGGGTATTTAAATCTTCATTGTATGACCCTTCTTCCATGGGGTGTACTTTTCGAGAGTTACCCAACTCGGTAAGGGGACCTTTCACCCTCCTCTTTTTAAAAGACTTCTTTTGTTATGTGTTTTAATTCACATAATATTCTGTTGGGATATGTTCTTCAATATCCTTATTTATTTAAATTTTATGTCCAAGTGATGATATACCCTTTATCTCTCTCATCAACCCTTTTTTTAAAATTTTATGTGACGTCGTTAGGCTGTTAAATTTTACCAAGGGAACATCTTAACCCAATTTCGATTTCTTTGGGTTCAACATGTAGTTATTGAATATGTCATCCTTTGAATATGTGTGAATGACCTTTTATTGTTTTACACTTAATATCCAATTATATTGGGTGTATTTTTATTTGTCACACATAATTATGAGATTGATTTATCCTTAATTTAAGGATACCTTCTTTATAATGGATTTTATCTCATTTTACATTTCTTTTGAGAATTCATTGTTGTTATGCACCAATTCACTCTTATATGGTGTGTATACTGTCCTTTGACATATTATATCATGAATCCCTTTATTCCCATGATATTATAAAGTTCGTATTAAATGTTATCCCACAATTATTTTTATTCAAGAGTCTCTCATTTTTTTAAAAACTCTTTAACAAAAATATCGTTTTAAATGATTTAAAGATTTATTATTCTAAATCTTTATCTTTAATGTCCATGTTTTCAAAATGGTTTTCAGTATTTATTTATATGTAAATTAATGTTTTAAAATTATAATTCCAATAAAATCTTCAAAGTGGTATGGGACACTTTGATTCAAAAATCTATTTTAAATGATTTTTGAAAATGGATTGATTAATTCAATATCTTGGAATTACTTATTTTGATTGAAAATGAAATGTTGTTATTGAAATGTTTATATTTTCAATATTTTATTTGTAATGATGGTACTTGGAAATTTTACAGGTGGTTCCGTGATAAACAATATGACGGGTGGTGCTATGAATACCAGGATGGGTGGTTAAGTTATAACCTCCAATGCATTGGGTATGGAAGTCGGTCGTATGTTATTCCATTAAGTATGTGTGGAATTCGACCGTATGGTTATTCCATTTGAGTATGTTTATGTCCCAAGTTACCTTTATATATTATGTGTTCTTTATATGGGTTTTATGGTAATCTTTTGGTTACAAAAGAGTAAGTAACGATATTTTATTCAGTGAAGAGTTTTTACTACTTCCTAAAGGTGAAAGGTATTACTTTGATAAAGTGTACATGGTTTACTTATTGCTTTGAAAAACTAACAGTTTTCATTCTTTGTGTATCCCTTACTGAGATTTTTATGCTCACCCAAAGTTTTTTTGAAATGTTTTTTCACAGGACTTAATGTGGAAAAGGGTCAAGGATGGGATCAAGGGAAAGTCATGTTATCTAATACATAGAACTAGACATGTTTCTTTTTAAGAGTTTTTATTTTATGGAAATTTAGAAGAAGTGACTACTTTGTAATCTTTTGAGATGTAATAGTTATGTCTAAATTCACTAAAACTCTAAACCTGAAAAGATCCTCAATGTGAATTATTCATTTAATTCAATATTAAGTAAGGTTTAAGGTCGGGGCATTATATTTTCTCTTTCCTAAATGTCACTGGCTCAATCCTTAGATTCCCATCATTTTCCTCCTTACTCTAGGAGTAAATGAGGATGTAGTTAATAAACACGAACAAAAAAATTTCTGGGTGGTATCTAAAGACTCTATTCTTCATATCCATGATCATTTCAGAGGAATAAGTAATTTGTAAGGAATCACTATGAATTCAGAGTGCTCATTCCTCTTATAAAAGTATCTATTTTGAATATCTTCCTTATTTACATTAATTTGATGATATCCAGAAGAAATATTCTCTTTTGAGAAGTACAGATCTCTTCATAGTTGATCAAAAAATTCATTTTTCCTTGTAAGAGGATAATTTTTTTATAGAGATCTTATTTAGCTCCCCAATAATTAAAATATAGACACATTGATCCATTATTATTCTTGAAAAATAGCACTATCTCACACTAAGGAGATACAATAGGGAATATGAGCCCTTTTTCAAAATTCTATGGAAGATTCATATTTAACTCCTCCAGTTCAATTGGGACTATCCTATAAGGGAATTTTTTGATAGGTGTAGCTTCGGGTATAATATCTATTGACAACTCTACCTCGTGATTTGGGGTAATTCCATGAAATTATTTTGGAAATACATTACTGTATTCCAACATAATGGGAATTTATTCATGTTTGATTCTTTCCTTCAACATAATAATTTGGTCTCAGTATTCTTATTCAAAGGGTATCAACACCCAAACCATTGATTGATTTTCAAAAGGAGATTCATGATCTTCCCCATATTTCTATACGAAAATTGGATGGTTCAAAATAAGAAAGGATATCTTAATTTTTGGACAATTGATGTGTCATATATATAATGAGAGTCAATGCATGCCTAGTAGAGCATCTAATTCCACCATGGTATGTATTATGATTTTTGTTAGAATAATATTCTGACATACACTTATAAGAGAATATTCCAACACTTGGGTTGTAATTATTTCACCACTTGGTGTTTTTGTAGATATCACTACATCAAGGAATCTGGGAATTGAATCAAAAGTTCTAGAAAAATTAAAGGATATAAAAGTATTTGTATAAATATATTAAAAATCACTAGTAACGAGTTATTATTAAGAATACCTTTCACCTTTTCCTTTTATTTAGTCCAATTCCACCAATATATTAGAAAATATATAACTCAATAAAGCCTGAATAATTTTTTCTATTATGTAGTTAACACTAATGGAATATCATATTGGATCCCAATGTTTATAAAAGTCTAAAAATATTCATCTTGGAATTTTTTCCAATACATATACTTATACTTCTGTATTTCTCTATTATTTTCTAATACTAATTCTCAAATTAACTAAACCATTCTATAATACCAACTATAGTGACCATACATTTCTTACATGACTATTTCATAATTTTAATGATAAAAAACATAATAACATTACAATTTTTGAATCCAGTATTTTAGTGTCTTGGGTAAATTATGCTTATACATGAATTTTAAATAATAAAACATAATAATTATTTCATTCCTTCTTATCTATCTTCATAGTGTCCCTCACATTCTCCTTAGTAGAAGTTACCACCTAAAAATATACATTAATGAATGGGATGAGCTAAAAGCCCAGTAAGAGGATAAATATTGGATGTGAATCAATATAAAATGGGTGAGAATAAACATCATAATCACTATAATATAAGAATAAGATTATCATAAACATAATGAGGGAAAAATTGATAAAATATTGGAATGTGGAAAAGCATAAAAATGATACATCATGTATTAGTGGTTAAATTCCACAAATAGTTGTCCACAAATATAGCATCATTTTAACGCATAAAACAAGTTTATAAACATAAAATAATCATTGTGAAAAAAAATATTTAATCATGTTCACACATATTTCACATTATATCATGAGATACATCACATTACCAAATGAATTAGAGGGTTATATATTTCCAGTCCCACCCATTATATCCTAACATTACATAATCATGCATGCCACATAGGACGTATAACAATCATAGTCCTAAAATAACCCAAGGAAAGTAATGGGTTTCATAAGAATTTAAAAAACCATACATTCATGAATAAATTTTTTGTTCATGAAACAAATAGGGGAAAACAAATATGGTATAAGAATCATCAATTTTGGGGGAACAAGAAATAATCTCAACATGAGCCAAGATGTATTTTATAAAGAAGAGTTCTTTCGGAAAAATATTTATATATTTCATAAAACAATTTTGGATACATGTATATCATTTAAAAAATAGGGAAGTAAAATAAAATTATATTTAAGTAACTATAAAGGATTATCCACAATAAAAAATTTCATGAAAAATGTATAACCCAAAGAAAGGGGGTTGGGATTGAAAATCCCCTTACCATTATTCCTTCTTTATTTCATCACTTTTGTGGCTATTGAATAATAAATAGATATTTATTAAAGAACTGATATAGAAGTTATTTATACTCATTTATACAAATATTTATCAAAAAAAATCATTTTATTATATTTCATAATTTCTGTTTGCTAAATTATAGAATTTTAATATCATGCTTTTATTAAAAACAATATGGATTTTCTTTCATTTCAATATTTTATTAATTCTAATTTATACATTATTATAATTAACTAAAGAAGATTATAAGTTATAAAGTTATATAATATATATAGATTATAATAACCATCCCTTACGGTGGTTATATGAATTGACAAGACAATGTCTCCTTAAGTTGTTAACAGGACTTTGACGAGACATTTTTGGGAGAGCGGGATGAGAAGTTTGAAAATTATATATATAGTAGTATGATAATAAAATGATGTTAGAATAATTAATATAGTTATATATTACTACCTAATTAATTATTTTAATATTTTTTTTGAAATTTTGGGGTAGAAATAAAGAGAATATGAATATTTAATAAAAATATAGAGGAGTGGATCATAACATACTTAATCCTCAGTGTAGATTCTCTTGTACGACACTATAAATGATGGATTACTGGAGTTATATTTCTCCATAAAGTCTCTATGGATTCTAAAAGGCTTAAAACAGAATATTTGGGCAGGTTTGTGAGTTTGGAATTTTTGGGAGGGGGTTTTCATGGGGAGGGAGAGGGGATGTAGATACATATGGAGAGGGGTATTTTAAGAATAAAATATTGAGTCAAATAATATATCAAAGGTAAAAAAGGTAAAAGTGATTTACTGACAATATAAATAATATTTAAATATGTTATAATGTTTTTATGAATTTAAATATACCTCATAATTTGATTTCATCTTTAAAATGAAATGGAATGTGGAAGGATATAAAAATTATTATTCAAAGGAATCACTTTTGACATTAGGTTTTGGAAATTTATTTTTAGGTTTGGAAATTGATTTTATTTTATTTTATGGAATTATTTATGAAAAATATACAACATGTCCGAATATAATGTTCTATAAAGTAATATCTCATTATTAAATAATGAATTATGTAATTTGACATACATCGTTTATATGAAAATGTTATTTTAACTATTCTAACAATAATTGAATAATTTCAGAAAATTATCAAGAAAATAACACATGTATAATTTAGAAATTATTATTACAAAAATCATATTCATTTTATCAAAATAAATATATAAAATAATTATTTATAATTTTTAAATTACAAGTCATGATTTTTATGAAAAATGTTAAAATATGGTTTATTAAAAATGTGCTTAATTTTTTTCTGAGTTTTTTTAATCATGTTATTTATATGTTTTGTAATTATAAAATTTATATTTACATAAATGGATCATGATAAATAATATTTGTATCACAGTTTATTATTTTTGGGGGAAATTACTATTTTAGTGATCAGGTTACTATTCCCAACAGCCATGTTACTATTCTAGAAGTCACATCACAATTCCAAAGGTCTCTTTAACTCATATATTTACTACCCTATTCTTCACAAAATATTCAACTCAATTACTCTCAATGTTCTATATTTATATTTTATATGATTTTTCTTGGTTGACGAATATTTTTATTCTCCTCTATAGTGTTTGTAGTAGAGGTGACGATTCTTGTAGATTGGGGTGATCCATATTTTCCCCTTTTAGTTGTTCTATTATAATTTTTTTATCTGTATTTAATGTTTGGAATTTTAATTGGTTTCATTTAGGAATAATGTAATTGTATTTAGTAATGAAATAAAGTTATTGTTGGTTTCTATATTTTTTTGTATAATATTATATAATATAGTACAACACACAAATATTACTAATAAAAACTTGGTCATTATACTCTGGTCCACAATACAAATATGATGCTCCATAAACGAAGCATCAACATCTTATCTCACCTCATCAAGATAGAACACATTTGATTAGTATGAATAGTTAATATGTAACTAAGAAACAGGAAAAATGACATTCATATCCCAATATCTCTCACGAAGTTCAATCTGATAAGTAACCAGTCTGACCAAACCCAAAACCTTTAAAGGTCAAAAAAACCAAGATGAAATCGTACCTTTCTGCATAAATCATCGATTCCCCAATCTAGTCAATACATATAAAAATACAGGATACATGACCAAGAACATTATAGGTCATCAGTGATGGTTATCATACGATTTATGTCTAGAATGATCTATATCCATTCACTTCGGAATCATATGGGTCTGCTCCAAAGTATCCTAAATGAGACGAGAGCTTAATAGTGATGGCTCACCTACCTCTAACCATCACTTACGTTAATGGTATAATCTACCATGTAATTCCTCATAAGGGGCTATCTTTATAGTATCCCAAAGCTATTATTTAATGTGATCTCATCTAAGAGAATATGTTTCTCCCAATGACGACTAAAATCTTGGATGAATGTTTGGAGAATGTCTTCTTGTACTCGTATCATCCATTATGACGGACCATTAGTCTAAGGGTCAATGGTTTTAATCAAAATTGCCTATGTATCTAAACATTTCAATAACCCCAACAAGAACTTAAATATGTAACAAGCATCCCTATTAGAAACAATAGTATGTGGGACCCCGTGTATGCGTATATTCCCATAGACATACATTATCATGGGCTCATCGACCAAGATGGTCTCTGTGATAGTTAATAAGTGAGAAACCTTTAGAGCATGTCAACAATCACCCATACTAAATCACTTCTTTAAGGGGATCACAGTAATCTAGTCACAAAAAAATAGTGCCACCCCACAATTCCCTTTTTGGAGGGGGTAATGGTTGTAGAATCCATATTGTTTGTTAGTTTGCACCCTTCACCTACTGATAAGTGGAACACTAAGTAACAAAACTTGTTATCTCCCATTTCATATCAGGACACCAATATTGGTGATGTTAGTCACAATACATCTGGGTAATATTGGTATGTACTTACCAAGAAGAATAATAAGACACTCACATAAATTCCTCCTTGATTTTTGTAGGAACCCAGATGTGTCCATGGATGCGCAAGACCTCTTACTCATCAATGATCCGTCCTGGTGACAGATCTGGGCCTAAAACACTCTCTATTAGTACTAATCCGTCAGGACATAATAACATCCTGAACTTCAATATCTCCAAAATTGAAGAGTTCCATGGTAAAATTGTAAGGATTAGATATTTATGATCTCCTTGACCACTAAGTGACATGAAAAAAATAATTCCATCAGTAACCACTCAATATTGGTCTCCTGAACTTCTTGAATATATGTCATTCATCTCATAGAATATACTACAACATTTCCTTTACGAGGAATATTGGCAAGATCAATATTTAATGAATATTGGTATTCAATCCACCTTCTCTACCTGGAGTTCATGTCATGATGTGTGAAAATATACCTGAGGCCTTTTTGGACTGTATACAGCACAAAACGCTCTCCTAAAATGTAATACCTCAAAAAACGTATGGCGTGTACAATAATGGCTAACCCAAGATAATGTGTATGGTAGTTCCTCTCATGTGGCCTCACCTGATGCGACCTGTATGCAAGGAATCTTCCTAGTACATCAAAACTACTTCTATCCAAATACCTAAAATATAAAAATAGACATTATATCTTTTTCCTAGCTCTATTATAATTATGATAAGTGTGGAAATAAGTATCCCTTTAAAATTTTGAAAGGATTTTTGGCAGGATTATAACCACATCGACCTCACTCCCTTATTTTTTAAACACAGTAAAGTTTCTTAAAGGATTTAAATTCCATTATAATGTTACTATAATATCTAGATTTCCTAAATAAACAACATTTGTCAAAAACAATCATAGGATACTCCTAGGTAACTATATATCTCTCTATATCTATGTCAACTAACACTCCTTCATCTAAGATAATGGAACTAGGAAGTGAAATTTATTAATCAAAATTTATTATTTAGGGATTTTAGCATATAACAGGTTCCCTATTGGTGTATTAAGAACAATTCTAAAATAATTTTCATAGTGGTGTCAAATAAATGACTACACAAAGATGTCATCAATAAATACTACTTGAAATGAATCTAGATACCGGTGGAAAACCTGATTAATCATATCCATAAAAACTCTATGCATGTTTATTCGAATGAATGACATGACTAGATACACATTAAGACCCTCCCTATTATGGAATATAGTAAAAGGTATTTTTGAAGGTATAACACATGCGTGGTGATGGATGGAACTCAAATCAACCTTTGAGAAACCTGATCTTCTAGAATCTAATAAAAGAATATATGTGTAGGAGGAAAATAATATGGGTCTTTATAGTAAGGTGATTCTAGTTTTCATAATAAACCCAAATCCTTAGGTTCCCATTTGGTTTCTTGGAAAAAGGGACGAGTGAACCCTATGGAGAAATAAATAGCCTTATTAAACCCTTAGCTTCTATGTCCACCAATTGTATATTGATTTCCTAAATATCAATATTGGACATACTATAAGGAGGAATGGGAACTATTGAAGCTCCTGGATTCATCTCTGTAAAGAACTCCACCAATCGCTTCGGAGGTAAACCTCAAAAGCTATCAACGAAGACAACCCTGAAAGGTTCTACTACTGGATTTAATTCATCCTGATGTATTCCCTAACCATTCCCATAAAAACCGGCAATCTGGGATTTCACTACACCTATCCCACAATGCTCTATTATATCTCTACCTACCTGGACATCCCACATTCTATTGTGAACACAAGTACCTCTGTCTGGTGATGTGAAGGACAAACTACAGTGAGAGAATACCATATATGCACGATAAGGAACTAACCATTCCATCTTGAGAATAATTTCTAAACTAGAAATCTCATGGAAGAAGAGTTTCCATAGAAAATGATATCCTAGAATCTCAAGAAACTCTCCTTACAATATATTACATTCTCAAATCAGATAAACAAAGGAGTTTCATAATCCATCACACTATAGAAATATGAAATTTTTAGTGTGAGGATTTTCAAAATTTCCAAAAAAATATATAAAATAATTTCAATCCCCTATGTAATAAACTGATACCAATGTAGATTATACAAAAATATTACCTAAAATTATTGAATTAATGAGACTCTTAACACCTATAACTTGTTGAACTACCTAAACCTGGCCCATTCTGTCACACTAAGATACAACATGACTTCCTTGAGAAACCCCACATTATCGAAATTATGTATATAGTCTTTGGATCCCCCGAAAATAACCACCTTATCATACTCAACAGAAGGTAGCACTCTATCTCCCTACATAATTTGTAGTTTTTGATCCCACTATAGTACCCAGAGCCAGTGTTGATTATCTCTTATTGGCCAATGGAGGGAAGATTTGTCCAAAACACAATAAATATCCCATCCTTCCATAGCATCAACATTAAACTAGGGCCCTCTCACTCTAAGGTTTCATGTGCCCCTACTTCCTATACTAATGACATACTAAAAAACATCTAGTACGTCTACTCTAACTAGTAATTCCTTTACAAGAGGTCTCAAATAGATTCACCCTGCCACCAAATACTACCATACTCGGTTGAGAATCCATTCCACTATGATCTATAACATCTTCTTCCCTTAGGTTAAATTCATAATATGATATTAGTTTACTATATGATACATGGTGTTTACCTGGAAAAAGCACACATCATATTGAATTGTATGCCTAATCACATCCTAAAAATTTCTTACTCTCACTAAATAGTCATTGTTATAGATAAAAACATTGTAGTGAAGCTCTATCAAATGAACAAAGTAAAGCATAATAGACATTGGACCATGATGTAGTTTCATGAAATCCCTAAAACAATCATCTATCAAAGTATCTGGGAAAAAGTTGTCATAGAAGATATATTGGAAATCCCTCCACATAATTTTTCGGTGTTGACCTTCCTAGTTCAGAATATCCAACAAATGTTTGGTGGATGATCAAAAAATATATGTAGTGAGATTAAATCTCTTCTCAGGATTTTTCTCAAGGTGATTAAATAAATACAAGAAACTATAGATCCATAAATCTATATCCTAGGGGCCACTATCTTTGGAAAGGGTTGGGGATTCAGCAGCTAAAACTCTCACATCATCCCTTCTATAGAAGAGGGAAGTTTCCGATCTCCCTCTATAGTTTTCATAATCCATAGAAATTCCCCATGAAACGAGGAATCATCACCCACATCATGGATAATGGGAGGTTCCATTTGTAGAAGTACTAGAGGTACCACAGGTAATTTAGGGCCCACCACCTGTGGATAATTTTCATCACTACCCTCTTGGAACATAACTAGAGGTTTTCATGGTGGTATAACTCTAAAACATAAAATCACATTCTTCAGAGAGAATTTAATAATATTAATATTATAGACATTAGAAAAGGATGGGTACAAGACTTCAAGTACATGATTAACACCCCAAATCATGCTCTTAAACCCAGGTCTGGTTGTAGTAATGATTATAAAGAACACAAGAGACATTGTATTTTTCCCACTACTAAGGTCTAGTGTGGGTCAAGTTATATATTTCACTTTATGGTTCTTGGTATATGGGCATTCAATTTCAATTTATAGAGGAAAAACCCTCTATGTTTCAATTAGAATCCCTGTAAAATGGTGAAAATATAAGAATTTATGATTTATCAATATTTTAATTTAAATAATAGAATATTTATCTAATGTAACATTCCCAATTTATAAAATTACATAGTATATAAATTGAAATTGGTAATTTACATAACTATATCCATACAGTTACATTTTATAGAAGAATGTAACAAGTAATGTAATGTGATTTGATTAGATGAATCCTTATTACCAATTTATATAGGTACATGCACTATTTAGATTAAAATGAAATTCATGAATTCAAAATCAACTAATGTTTTAGTCTATGTAACCTCAGTTATATTACTCAAACATGTGATAATTGTTTAGTTATTGTGCCAACATCATCTTATATGTGAAAAAACCATTTAAGTTTATGAAGACACTTTAATAACCAATTGTTAAATCCCCTTTTCATATATAAAAATTAGTTTCATAAAATATATATCACTCAAGGCACATACAACAATTATCATGTAGTCAGGAAATGAAACTTACAAATCATTCCATAATTCATGACATACTAATCTTATTTGGTACCTAAAATAATTCATGGTCAATTTATCCATTCCATACTGAAACAAAGAAATTATTTATTCCAAAATCATAATAATAATTATAACATCAAAAATCATGTTTCTCACCCAATGATGGAATCAAAACAACCATAACAGGTATAAACCAAAACATCAAGTCTCATCCCATGAAATTTGGATTTTCTCCCATACATCTATTAGCTACTCCGAGACACTGACTCATTAAAAATCCAAAAATGTATTACTATCCTTTCTACCATACCAAAATAGTAAGGTAATGAAAAGAAACCTCTAATTTCAATTTTTAACATCTAGGAGCTAAATCACTCATAAGTAACAAAACATGTTTGGTCCCACGGCTACAAGCACGCCTACCCACATTTCATAGGATTCCAACTATCAATGATGGTCCATCGTGGTACAGTGGGGAGGATATACACTTATAATTACAGTATTGTGATGTTAAAATAAATAGATATATGGTGGAATAATAATAAAATAAAATTAAAATATTTGGAAGAAAAAACATTCAGATAACTAAACAACCATCAATAACAATATCTTGTACTATATAAAAAATGATGTCATTTCCTGTATCTAAGAAAAAATTAGAAAACAACATATCATAAGGCACACATAAATATAGGTATATCAATAATACTCTTCCCCATGCTATAATAAATCAATCATAAATAATTGGGTGTTTCCTCTTGTCCCGGCATGCATCTATGAAGTTTGTCTGCATACCAGCTTGCAGCCCTGATATGGTGTGATATATACCCAGAACTCCACCACAAATGGTGTATATAACAAACTTATCGCGTTCATATAAAATATTACCATATGTAGGTATAATAGGAAAATAGGTAAGAGAATAAAATATATGAAACATCCCTGAGCACAAGATATAATAAGAGGTTATCAATACATATATTTATGAAGTTTCAAAAGCATATATCCACTATATTGCAATACACCACATGTAAAAATAGTATAAACCCTACATAGGCCATGTCCCAATGCATATTAATAGTGAAATCTCATTGAAGCAAAAGATCATGTCAAATGATAGGCTCCAAAAGGTTTCAATCCAACATGGTCCTAGTCCTGAGGCGATAACTACAGAGACCTATATCGAGAGAAATAAATGTAAATAAAAGTTATAGGTTCCATACCTCAATATTTTTAATTAGTAAAATACTATAAATAATCATACATAGGTGTCATAGGTTCCATACCTCAATCACCTATTTGGATCTATGCCATTATACAATTGGTTACACGCCTAAATAATAATTCGGTTCCATATTGAGATGAACAACACCAATAAAGTATTATAATAAGGAAAATTGATATGTTAGTGTCAATACCTAATTCAAATTATCAAAATTAAAAGGCTCACATCAAGAGAATATCAATCTCATTCCACATTTTCATTTAAAACCAACCATCAATTAATTTAATAACATTTAATGGCTAGGAAAAAGAGGCATGTCTATATATATTTGTCCCATTTAATTTAAAATAGATCCAACAAAAAAAATGGAAAACTCACACACCAAAAGGGATGGTTTTATCATAGTTCAGATTAAATAATACACCTTAGAGATGGATGAAGTTGAGGCTGGAAACCTCCAACCATTTAAAGGTTTTAAATGACAAAAACATTATGGTTCCAACAAATATAATTAATTTATTTAACTAATTTTGCAGAAACGCCCAAAATTTTTAGTGTGAGGCACAATGATGATAATTAAATAGACAAAAAACATTTGGGAAATGGTATAGAAAAGAAACCATATGCCTATGGATGAATACTCATCCAGTATAATCATTTGATTTTTTCCCAGAACATAATAAAATTGATGAATATACAAATACCTTAAAAATAAGTCACATGATCTTGCACCAGAATAACTTCCTCGATGGGAAGATAAATTATGAAAGGAGGAAAATCGATGGAAGTAATGCAATTATAAACCCAATAAAAAAGTGAAATATAGAATCTAATTATATATGAATATGATTCTTGAAATCCTATAAAAGTGGGAAGAGGGTTTTCTAAGATGTGGGGGAGCGGATACTGGAGAATGGGAAAAGAAAAATGGGTTATCCCATTTACATCAGTAAAGTTAAAAATTTGAAAATCTAAAAAAATTAAAGTGGAAAAACCTTGCACTGACCGTGCGCCTACCACTATCAATGGATAATGGAACCACACTACTAGGAATCATGGTTTTTCTATCCATACTCATCCCATTACACTCCCCTTAGTGGATCCCTATATCACCTTTCATGGTTTTCCCATACCATATAAGTTCCAGTGCACGGTTTGGTCAAAAAATAAGCCAATCCCTATCCTCCATAATTTGGATCTCTAAGATCTAAACAAGCCTTAGACACTCCTGGTTATTCCTCTAAGTGATTGGGTACATTTTTATGGATAAAATAGGGGATTTGAGATAAAAATTCATAGGATATGTTCCCCATAGAAAACCCATGGATCATACAACAAGAGAAATGTTAGAATATTTTTTCTTATCCAATTCAATATAACTTCATGATAGAGTTGATATCTATTCTTTAATATAAAAAATTCCTTATAAAAAATATTATCAGATCAATCATAATTTCATCTCCACTTTTCTTCCCAGACTTCATTCATGTGTAGTGAATTTCATGGCCTTAATGCATAACTCACACTATTATTTTTGTTAATATTATTTTTGTTCAGAAAACATTATTTTACTTCTTTTAATATTTCAAGTGCACATAGATCTCCAAATGAATTCAAATATTTATAATTCCCTTCACTTACTCAAAAAGATTAAGGCTTATGATTTATCCTTCATTAAAAAACATGGAAAAATATCTTTTTATTTTTTTGTATCATATTAGATGGATTATTCATCTACTCATAGATACACTGCCTCACATAATCACTTTTAATTCATGCACAAAAAAATTCAGAATCCACTTCCACTCTTCTTCTTTGTAGAAGATAGTTCTTCATGGACTCTCTCCAACATTAAAATTGGAGCACAAGATTATATTACTCACATGGAAAAGAAGTATCATGGATAATATCGGTTTTAATGAAATAATACATATTCAAAAAAATTCCATAGCATGAGCTCCACCTCTCCCTTAGTATTTATCATAAAATTCCACCGAATATTCTTCTCATAGAAATTGAAACTCAATATTTATTGACTATATATTAAACTGATAGTTTCATCCTATTTATTAGGTTATTCCACATTATGAAAACATACATGGTTTCAAGACTTTTTGTATTTTATGTAGGAATCCAAATCATCAAAATCACACATGCATCTTGAATACATGAAGAGTTTTTTTAACCTAAATTTAAAAATTCATCTTGATTTAACATGATATAATTTATCATGGAACTTAATACAAACTTCTAGAGCCTCTCATGTTCATTCATGTTGAATCAAATCACCTATAATTATCTTAACATGATCACAACATGAATAATGGGGTTCTTCTCTAAATATAAGAGTTTTTATGTAGGAACCCTCACTAAAGGTTGAAGATGACACCACACGATCTACAAACATGGTATTATCTTATTCCATGCAGTTTATTTTTTATTAATGCGTCACATGTATTAAAAATTATTCATTTATAGTGTTTTGTAGTCTGACATCGAATTTCAAAATGGAATATTGATTCTTAATAAGATGTTGTCTTCCATTAGCCAAGAATCAAAGTATATCTAGAGTCTTTTCCCGCCTCCATCCACCATTTTTTTCCAACGCATAAGATTATAAGAACCAATAATCATGAAAATGCTCCAAAATGAACACTCTATGAAAAAAATTTATTCCATTCATGTTGTATACATTACCCATGATTCTCTTTATCTTGGTCGATCAGGGAAGCATTTCCCTAAAACATGGCTCAGTTTTATACGCAGATGCTTGGGTGGCATAGGAGAGACTTGGCCAAAATTATTTAGGAGACCAAAACTCTAAACACTCAAAAATAAATAACATTGTATTTCCAATTCCTAAAAAAATAAACCACATTCTCTTCTAAAATATTTTTTATGTCTTCTCAAAATTTCATTTTCATAATTATAAACTTATTTAAAAGAGTTTAATTTCACAAAACCTCAAGAAAATTAATCATTTTTTATGTAAACATTTAAATTTCCCTCCAAATATATCAACACCATATTCACTTTACACTTTTTATAAAAAAATCACTAGTTAAAATTCATTTTCATGTGTATTAAGAAATAATAAAAGGTCAATAATCATCACATGTTACATGTAGCTATGAATTTAATAATTCTATGCGTCTTAAAATCTGTCCAAGATTTATCTCCATGTTAAAACCTCATTTTCATTTTCCATTTAAAATGAAAGTACCATAGACTCTTCATCGCTACTCAAAAACACATATTTTCATCTTCTTCAACACCAAGACCATACTTATTAATAATAAATAAAATTCAAATATGGTAACTTCATGCTAAATTCCATTTAGAAATGGGTCCATATGTTCACACACTAAGTGTATCCATAATATAAGTAAAATTATATATGATTTTAATATATTTAATAAATATTATTCTCATATGGGGTTTAATAATTATCATTTTTTAATTAAAAATATCTAGTCACTAGTTTTATGGGAGAATATTATATTAGTTCAATATTAAATTAATATTTTTCTATCAGCTACCTATTTTCTAAATTATATGAATATATAAATATTTATTTATCTCTAGTTTATCATAAGTTATGAAATATTTATTTATTTATAAATAAGAATATTTATTTTCTAATTTTTTTAATATACTATTTATTTGTTTATAGTCAAATAACATAGTGGTATTTATTTATTTAAATAAATAGATATTATTCAATGTCTGAAAAATATTGAGCTGAACTATCATACATATTATAATGGTTAGTTCAGAAAAGTCATATTAAATATTATTTGAAAAGTTATTAATTTATTTATTCCAAGATACAATATTTTTTCATTTGTGACTTTAGTGCATGTCAATTAAATAATTATATTGTTATTATTATTATTATTTTGACATGGGGTTTCCCTTGGAGTAACAGAATAATAAAGTCCATGGTGTAGTTATTTATTCATTAAAACTACATCCACATATATGGAGTTATGTTATCTTCTAATAGATCCAAGCCTAGACACCATAATGAATAACACATTCTAGGGATAATCCTCTCAATCCTCATAGAGATCTTCTTCTTCTTAAATTCTCTTAAGAAAGGAGAAAAATTCTCCTCCACCAGAGTGATTACTTATCACCTTTAAGAATTATGTGTTTTTCAATGATGATCAATATGAAAATTTAAAATATTATAAAAAGTACCCATATGATTATATAGTGATGCGTTGAGGTACATAGAACGTATATGGATTGCCTATAGAGGTAATCTACCATTTATTCCTCTGACACACTGATTTAATGACAATAGGATGAAATCATATCATCGATAAAAAGAGAATTCCAATTAGTGTTAATTACTAATCTAGATTAAAAATAATTACAAATTATATTTTATGATCATCTATAATAGATTTTGGGGTTGCAATTTCATCTAGTTTCGAGAAAAAATCTGAAGGAATTGATAGAAACCCATTATTCAGATGGGCCTGACCACTTTCCTTGCACCTCATAATCTTCATGTGTGAGAAAGATACTTATTTTGGTGAATATGTTGCATTGTATCATCATATATTAGTATACTAAATGTAGGTAAGATCTTAGGGTTTTATTTTTTCTACATAGGACCATGAGAGTGCATGATTTTTTGATGAAATCATGTTCTACCATAATATGATTTCAAAGATAGTCCTCTTCCATACATGTGGTATCATAGCTCGATTGTTCAAAATCTACATATTAGGTAATATTCACCCTTTAATTTGTGTTATATGGATTTTAGTTTTATTTAACGTCATCAGAATATATGATGACAGAATAATGAAAGGTTTGAATATAAAATATTGTTTAAAGTGATTTTTGTTTCAAGAATATGTGGGTTTAAGGTTATCTCATCTGAAATGACTTAGGATTTTAATTCTGTTGAGTCATGATGGAGAATATGGATTAGGGAGTATATGAAAATTTTGAAAAAAAATAACAATGATTGGTGAGAATGTATGAAAATTTCATTGATATAAGTCAAAATATTTTTATTATTTTTTTATATAAAACTAGTATAATAGTTACTAGGGTCAAACCCATAAAAAATTTCTATCCAAACATAATAAATAAACTCAATAAAAAAATACTTTGTATGTGTAAAATGGAAGTAGTGATGATGGTGATGTTTTAAAATTGAATAATTTTTTTGAATAATAGAAAGGTTTGGTAAATTCAATTAAACTATAACTAAAGTAGAATCATGGGATAAAGGTATAGAAAAATGAGTTTTATTATTGTTAATAAAATTACATTATTATTAAAAAATATGAATTTTGGGTCCCCAAAATTTAAATATTTCAATATCACCCTTTTTCAAGATTGTTATTTTTCAACTTTATGAATTCAAAGGTCTATCCACCATTGAGTTCACTAAGATATAGAGGAATTAATTAAGGACCATCAAGATCAAATTTTCAATTCATATTTATGAATCACAAACTAGTAAATAAAATATTGAATAAGAATTGAAAATATTACAATACAAAATTATTATTTATCATTAATAAATTTATCTATAACTATGTTTATATAATAAAAGTAAAATAAATACATGTCAATAGTAAAAAAATCATAAAATGGGTCAAAGGATCTTCTCTATCGAGTTGACTGGCTTCTCTCCAGGTTATCAATTTTATTTATGATCTATTGTTGAATCTACATCCTCCACATAAGATATTATAGTACTCCCTATGGTGAATGATCCCTTTTCCAAATCCACACCACTTTAAAAAAAGTCTTAAGTTAACTCAAGGGACTCCAAGTATCATAACTTATATAAAATAGAACATAAATAAAATTTTCCATCACTACAATGTATATTGTCCCTATTATCTTTTTTAGTTGACTCAAGAATAAATTATCCCATTAATAATATATCATCCATTTGTGATATTGATTTTACAGGCTTCTAAAAGAATCCTTGAGGGTTATTTTATGGTTTTTCATGTCCCCCTCTCTGTTAGATTCGATAAAATTATTAGGTACATTAACTTTTATTTTTTTTAAATATATTTTAATACCTTTTAAAGTAAACTTATAGTTATTATCCGTGGTTTAAGACTTTTATTATGAATTTAATTTATGATTAACTTTTATTTTAGTCATTTAATTCTCAAGTACCTCTCTCATATTCATTGATTTATGACACATTCAGCAGTAGATGGTTCCACAAATACTAGATTTTTTGGTAGTGGAAACTACAAATATCCATTAATTTATTCTCTAACAATATATCCCTTTGTGATTTTCCTTGAAAGATCATAATTTTTATATCCCCATATCTTCAAATAATATCAACATCTTAGTGTTACCAGGTAAATAATTGTTATGATTGTCTAATTATTAATGGGTAGGTCGGGGATTCTTTGCGACCTATCCACATCAGGTGTGTGTACATCCACCTTTTCTAACCATAATATTAAACCTATATTTGTTTTTATCTATTATGATATTTTATCAACCAAATAGTGAGATCCCAACCCTATTTTTGTCATCATAGCACAGGGTGGGACTGAGGCCCCTATCATTAGCTCAACAATGAAATCAGTAACTTATGTTAAAATTTCAACTTCTCCTTTCCTCTAATTCCTTTATCTTGATCATCTTTGCAAGTATCAAACCATTAACATTATTAAATCAAGCTTCGGTAGCTTTAAAATAAATATTGAACTTTTATCCAAGTCTACACTATGTCCTTAATGTAAAAATTCAGTTCAATCTTCAATTTTTTCTTCATGTTCACAACCTAAAAGGTTCAATTTCTTAGCCATGATACATTTCTTTCACTGAAATATGAGTTTCATCATGGTTATATTCATCATGTTTCACCATGTCCTAATATCCTTCTCTATTTGACTAGAAAAGATATTATAACATTTGTCCAATGATTATTGAGCTCCTCTAAGTTTTAATGAAGCTCGATAGACATCAAAATCTTTCACATAACTATTTCAAAGCTAGGTCAAGGCTATCAATGGTGGGATTCATATGATATTGGGAAATTAGATTTATTACACGGGTTTTCTAAAGTATGATTCAACTGCATGCACTATGATGATACTAAAATTCATATAGTAATGGAGATGCTAAACTCATATGAGACCCATCCAAGTCATAAAAACTAAAACACAAGTCATATGAAACCCACAAAGTCATGTTAAAGAAACATAAAATTCATAAAAATTAATATAGCCAAATAGAGGTTCCTTAAAAATTACCATCATTCAGAAAATTAAACAAGATTATTTTCGTCCACAAAATATATTTATTATAAAACCATGGAAGTTTTAAAATGAAAAAAATACAAAATCTAAATACCTAGAATTTTCTTAAATATTATATCTCAAATATTATATTACCAGAAAATTGAATGATCTAGGTATATTTAGAAACATTATTACAATATTTATTTAATCAATTGTTCGCTAAAACTCACAATTTCATCAACATATTCAAAAAATAAAAATATATAATTAAAAATTAAATAATTTTTGATAATGTTCCATTAAAATAAAATTTTGACGTTAAAAATAAAATATTTTATAGAAAGTGTGTATATAATCAATATGAAATCAAAGACTCATTAAATTATCCCACAATTAACTCATTGTTGGTCCTCAATAACTCAATTAATAAAATTTAGTTGCATCAAATTCATATTAAAAATTAAATATCATCCATACTAATAAAAAATTATTTAGAATATTTTTTTACTCCATGGACTCTTTCAAGTAAGTATGAATGTTTCTCTTCAAAAAAGAAAATTGTGTTTCCAAATGTTGGTCTCTAGATTTATAAAAAATGATGGAATTTCAAAAAAATTGAAATACTTCTAAAAACATCACTTTTCAATAAAATGGTCATCCAAACACCTCTTTTTCTCTATGGTGAACAATCTCACATATTTTAACATACATGATAATTAGACACAACTGAATGGTTGAGTTAGTTTAATGAATAACGTGAATCAAAATTAAATCATACAATATTAATTTATTAAATAATAAAATGTGCTACCAGTATTATGAGATCATTTCATAGGACATTTAAATAAAAGATAATATAGATTTAAATAAAATTAAAAAGTTAAAAAACCACTTAATATTGTAAATATAAATGTAAAATTTCACTAAAAGAAATAATTTTAAGTAAAAAAATTTAAATTATGTTACTTGATAAGATCCATGGTAAAATTGAAATTATTGATCACCAAAATTTGTAAAAATAGTCCAAAATTCAATAAATTTTTATAACCACTAAAAATTAAAAGTGAATGTCGAATATACCCAATTTGAAAAAATGTAACCGGCTTTTTATGTGTAAATAGTGGAATACATTTTAGAACAAAAAGAGGCCCCTCATCCAAAATTAAACATCAACATTTTCACCAATGATGAAATTAAATATAGAAGAAAAAATTTATATATTTTATGTCCTAATGGTTTTTCAATTTCAATTGTTCAAAGAATATTCGAGGTTAAAAATTAATTTCAAAATAGCTTGTTTCAATGATTTTAAAATCGTTTTGAAATAAATATTTTAGCTTGTAAAATAATTTTTCATTAAAGAACATAAAATTTAGGGTAATAACCATATAAAAATTAACAATTATCCTTGGGAAATTATAAATATTCTTGGAAAGGTTTTAAATTATAATTATAACAAATTTATAACAAAACAAATTATAGAAATCCTTGCTCCCAACAATTCAAAACAGATTCATCTTGGATAAAGTTAAAATATTAAATTAAAAATAACTCTCACACACACAAATAACTTCTATAATTGGGATGTAAAATAAAAAAAACTCTTGTATTTAATACAACTTATTAATGAATCATGCAATTATATTTATTATTTAAAATTTCCAAGTCAAATGAAAAGGATTAATCCCCTGTAAACTGATGTTGTTTTCTATAACCATTTAAAACATTTCACTCCTTTAATACATTAGTATCAACATGTTTTCTACCATTCAATTAAATAATATAATAAAATATTTTTTTATAATTTTAATTTATTTAAAATCAAAATATGAAAAAAAGTAAAAGTGATAGAATGTGACAAATAAACTTCATTCCATTAAGGGTTCTATTTGAAAGGAGAGTAGGGAAAAAACAAGGGATTTAAAAAACAAGGGATAAAGAATTTTAATTGAATGAAAATAAAAAACAATCAAGTATTATTTTATTAAACTATGTGCTACTTCTCATACAGTGCTAGTTTTAAATACCATAGTGATAATTTCCTATGATTATATCCATAATCACTCAGTAGGTGGGGTTTCATAACATAAAAACACTAAATGTTGATATCACCACGTTTTATAAGTGATAAATAAGAAATATTTGGATTAAATGTTTCATGTAGTTGACTATGTTCCTTATTAGTAACAATACACCCCTAGAAAATCCCATTTATAATGAAGAGTAACAAGTTGTCCAGTTTTTGAGGAAAAGAACTACATGCTTTTCACATTGGATGTCAAGATACAATTTATCCAATTAAAGTTACATTAAATTGTAATTTGGGTATAGGGTACTTATGTAGCTATGTCAAAACTATGAAATATTCTTTCAGCATTTAAGTCCACATTATCATCTTAAACAAAGGTGACATTGTCGGAGTTTTGAAATTTATTTTTAGAAATATTTACTTTAATTTTGGTTTTAAATATAATTTAGTTCACTTAAAACTAATTATAATTATCCTTAAATATTATGCTTGGTTTTAATAATAGGTAAATCTATCCAAGTTTCAATTTCATATAAATAAAGAGTTTTTTACGGTGAAAAATCATACAGAAATTAAAATCAACCACCAAAACTAATGAGTCAAAATTAAATAATTTCAATTCAAAAAATTTTAAATTTTCCCCTAGCCCATCTTTAAAAAATTAAAACTACAGTTAGATATATTAAAACATATCCCACCAAAAACCATTGGTGTAATATATTCACATCACATATTGATTCTGAAAAATAGCTTCTGTCAATGCCAAAAAAATATGTCATCAAAAACAGGTTTGGGTTCAAATTTAAAAATTTCATTATTTAAAGAATGATTTGGTATTTTTGAGTGTTCCAATTCATGTTCAAAATAATCTTCCATTTTCATTTAGTTTTATTTTCTATGAATTTTATCTTGAATTTGAGGTATTTGTTTCCTCTTTGAGTGATTAATCATTTTTATTCTACCATGGGATCAATCTTTTAACAATATTTTAATTTCACTATTTTAAAATTTTCCGTTTGATCAAACATTGGCAGTAATTCTTATAAACATAATTAATCTTGACCTTTTTTATGGGATTTAAACATTCCAAATTTATATTTTTTTAGGCTATTAAATTAAACTTTAATTCTAGTTTAACTTTTTAATCCTTAATAACAAACTATTAGATGTATTAATTTTACTTATATTTAATTATTAAACTCACTATTCTACAAATTTTATCTAATTATAATATGTTATAACTTTTTAAATTCTTTTCAGCTTGTAGAAATAAGATATTTATGGAATAAAAATTAAATGAAAAGTGAATTTTATTTAAATATTTAAAAAAAATTAAATTCAATCATTTTTCAAACACTAGAAACTAACTTTTTTCCAAACACTTTCCCTTTTAATAAAATTAATCATCCATACATACTTGAATGAATGTGTGGGGGAAAACATTTCTAAATCACTTTTTTGGTTAAAATGATGGAACATTCATTTTCAATAAGAATTGATTTTCACTTAATTTAATGAATTAATTACTTGAGGGAAAACAATATTTTATATATGGGGAACTATTGTGTTTCCTTAAATAGATACATGTTTTCCATATATTTTTAAGGACATTTTACAATTCATGCTACTAATGAGAATTTAATTGTAAATACTCACTTCATGGACTTTTTTTATTTATAATTCTATGAATATTTTTATGAAAATTATTTTTCTTGTATTAAATTTATAAAATTTTCTATTTTTTAGATTTATTATTTTTTAAAACCATTTTTTTAATTTTTTTTTGTTTTTGGTGAAACTAATTTTCTAAATGATATTATAATGGTTTGGTTTTGGGAAATTATTTTTTCTGGGTTTCCATTATTTTAATTTGAAATATTTTTAATTAAACCAACATATAATTCATTTTTTATGTTTGAAACATATAAATTAAATTTATTTGAAGATTATTTTTAGTCATTATTTTATTTTATTATCATTTTTATTGATATACATTTTAATTTTTATATCCATAAATTATCAACCATGTTTAAATTTTAATCCCATTTCATAAAACATTGTGGTTCATGTAATAAGTATAGAAAACCCTAGGAAATTTGGGAAACTTATGTTTTACTTTGTTGAATCTGATCCTAAATAAGATTTTGAGATTAGAGATTGTAAGTGATATAAATGAAAATTCATGGATATATTGAACATGAATTAAAACAAATAAGTTTCTAAATCTGGGATATTGAAATGAAAATAGATTAATTATAGTTGTTTTAAGGAATTATTTTTTAGATTTAAAAATAATCATGGTTGAAATCTCTTTGTACTAAGAATTGATTGCGAGTTACTAATGAGCTTTTCTGAGTTTATTGATGAGAAATTGGTGTATAGGAAGGTTGAATATGATTCAAGTATTGGGATCTTATTACTCCATCCCTAGGACTTCCAGGCCTAACACATAAGCCCTTTTGGGGTTCCATCCTAAAAATCATGGGTAATAGGAGGAATTATCCATCAATATTTATATTTTATCCACTATATATTATGGAATCTGATGTTGGACTTGGTATTTCACCCATAAACCTTCCTTAAAAAAATACCACACAATTGTGTCTCCCCATCAATAATAATCCCCAAAATCTATCCATATTAAAAGAAATCACATCATTGGGACTCTCATCCAGACCACTAGCGTTAAGAATATTTTTTACATAAGGATATATAGATTAACATAATTTAAATGATCCAAAATTATTAATTTCAAACATGTTTTAAGGGTTAATCCACCCATTATCAAACTTTCACTACACCATGCCATTGATACCACTTTTTGGGATATAGATACTCAAGAACTATGCCTTCTATTCCCAACACGTAATCCCTTCTTGGGGTTCAAAACTTAAACATATGGGTGATATAAGAAATTTCACATACATGATTATATATTATCCACCATCTATTTTGGATTTATATGTTGTACATGGGTTTTTAGGAAATATCAAGGAGGTTAAGAAGCTCTGACTGATGAATATGACCATAGAATTGATGAATTAGTATAATTTCACCATCTAAAAAATGCTAATTTATTTTATCTCATAGCTAAAGATGGTGTTAATTTGAAAAATAATTGGATATTTAATCTGGTTATGTATTGATCATGAGTTTTGAAGAAGTATGAGAAAAGATAGTTAGAGACTGAAAATCAATATCATGCACAAAAAAATTTGGATTCGAAGATTAGTAATTGATATGAAGCTGAAATAGATTATACAAAAATATTGTTTCCTTATACAGACTTGATTGAGGATGAATATGAGGTTTTTACATAGAGATTAAGACATTTAATTCATTATTTTTATTTCTTTTTATAGGTCCTATATTTAATAATATTATGGGCCTTGATAATCTATATTGTTTAGGTTGATAGTACAGAGATTGATGCATTCCTTATATTTTATCATAATATTTTGAGGACCTAAAGATATTAATTCTAGAAAAAGGATACATGAGAATTGTGTAATGGTTCAAGGTGTCATATAGAATGGTTTATATTTTATTGAAGAAATAATAGAATTGTTTTCTGATGAAGGAATATGATAGTTCGAGATTGATAATGATAAAATTTCAAGGGATGATGTGTGCACTGAAAATAGATAAACACATGAAAACCATATTAAATGTAAATGAGTAGTACTTCATTTATTGATGGATGATTTGAGTGTGACTTATGCTAAAGAGGCCTATGATTTTTTGTTGATATTTTTACTTATAGGTTATCCATTAAATATCATTTTTAGTAGATTTTCATTAGCTCTGCATAGAACTCAAGGTGTAGGGTTATACAAGTTCTATCAGTTGAAGAAATAGTCCAGATGAAATATGAAATAGTTATGATGTAAAGTAATTTGATTCAAATAGATAAAGATAAACTTGTCTTGAAGAATAATTGAGGAGTGAGCTTGTGTCCTGGCATTATTTCTTTGATGTCGATCACTTTGAGGGGAATAAGAATGAGACATCTAGAGAATTAAAAATAATAATTTTTCAATTAATAAATATTAACCATATGATTTTGGGCTCAATAATTGTGTTTTAAACATTATTATAAGGGTAAATATGGAATTTCCCTAGTAATGTGGAGTTAATTATGGAGATGCATTTGAAAAAAAAACATTGGTGGAAATACATCTTCAGAAAATGGAATTTATTACTAATTGATGGAGTTACACATTCCTTTATAGTGTACGCAAACTACCTTTGAGTGTCATAAGAAAAACAAGGAATGATATCTGGAGACAATGATAGTGGTGAGGTATCTTGGAGAATATATAGTCAACTTGACATGTAGACATTATTTTTGTATAATATAATTCTTTTTTATGTTCTATTTTTATTAATTATATGTTGTTTCATTATATTCCATTTTAATTAATTCTATTACTTGTTTCTTATATCTATTCTTTTCCTTTTATAAATATATTTCTAAAACTCTCATGGTTTATCGAAATTTGATCTTTATTTAATTTCAAAAATTATCAAGGACCCTTTTTTGAGAATCCATCACATGAGGTCTTCAATTATGTTATATTAGGGCACCAAAACCAAATGATTTTTCTATCTTGGTGAAACTATCTTTATTACTTTCTCTATATGATATAATTTAATGGTCAATAGAGTTCTATACTCACCTAGTGATGAAATAGCGCCATTAATAGAAGATGAAGGTGACTATTTCTGGAATTATGGTGTCTAAGAAAAACCATTTTCATAAGAAATAATGTGTTACATTATTTATTTATTTTCATACTTAGATAAAGTATAGTAGAAATTATGGTGTAACCTATAAGGATGGTGTGTGAAAATTAAAAGAAAAATACCTAAAACTAGAAAAAAATTAGACAAATGTAATTTAAGAGGTTGATGATAGAGTTTCAGTGATCAAAAAAATGTGTAAGAGAACTATGAAATATTATTCAATGAATAAAAAAATGAAATTAGTAGAAGAAAAAACAGGTGATTAATGGGTTAGAGTAAACTTTGACTGTGTTTTATTAGAATTATTTTTCTTCATGATTATTAAAAAAAATTATCTGGGAAATAATCATCATGAAAATAATCCAAAATACCATTTTTGATGGTGTCAGATCTCATCTATGTATACCCATTAAATTTCTGACTATTGGCTACACTTTTTGAGTGGAAATAAATATTTTGGTTCTACTAAGATCAAATTTTCATTTGGTCTTGGTGTGATACTCAGCAGATTCAAACACCCCTTCTCACAAGGATTTTTAAGATATAAAATTTCAAAAAAAAATAAAAATAAAAAAAAAACATTACGAAAAAATCATGAAGGCTTCAAAAATTATTACTGTAAAAGAAATTGAGACGATCAATGACCCAAATCATAAAATGTAAAGAAAAAAAGAAGTAGGTATGAATGTCATTAAAATCATAATCCCACAAACAGAAATAAATACAATAATCGGATTCATTTAAAAAAATATTTTATTAATAAATTCATTAAAAACAATAGAATAAGGGAATAAAGAAAAATGATAAATGAATCTTCCCTATCGAGAAAATCTAATTTCGTAACTCATTTTTCTCTATATTGCTGCAATGTTCTGATTCATGCCTATAATTTCCTATTTGATTGATGATTCCCTAGAAATGGTCCATATCCCCTTTTTAATTTATATGTGTTCCTTTATGAATGGTCTCCCATAATCACAACTCACAATTATTCCCCTAATAAAAATCATTATTCCACATATAGAGAAGGTTATGGTTAATTATATTCTTTTGGTAATTTGAGAAAATTCATATTTATATCTCATGTCCTGATGTGGGTTCTCGGTTTTTCTTATTAATACTTCCTCAAAAATATTTCAAAGTCACCCAATGTTCTCATACATGTGCTACAGATTAGTCCGTAATTTTAATTTACTTTAATTTGAGAATTTAGGGATCCCTTTGTTTTTAATCTCTGAAACACATTTTTAGGGATTTTACACATACATGAGTTATGAATCATGTAGTGTCCTTAAAAATTCTTCTAGAGTTGTGGAAGGATCCTTTTGTAAAATTTTATAACCTTTACATAAACATATATAATATATGTGATCCTTTACGTAGTCCCTAGGATGTGGAGATTTATACTTATATGACCCTTGAAATAATAGTTTATCTATTATGTTTTTAATCGCCCCTATTGATTTTTCCAAATTATTAAAGATAGATGATCTTCTCAAAAGAATTTAATTTTCTAAAATTTGGTTATTAGATTTACAAAAATAATTTAATCTGAATAATTGAAAAAAAAAAACGAACAAACTTAACATGTGGTTTCATATTTATTCCATACATCTCTTTTTCTACATGGTTAACACACTCATATATTTTAGAATAGAGATTAATTAGATAAAACCAGTGGATGATTTAGCTAAGTAATTAATTGGAAACATAATCAAAAAATCCAATGATTTTATATTAAATAATAAAAAACACAACCAGGATCAAGAGATCATTTCATAAACAATTTTAATCAAAGGACTTCAAGTTTAAATCCAATCCAAAAATTAAAAAAATTTATTATAAACATTTCTCCCAAATTTTGACCAAAATAATTTTTCTGAGTGATCAGTTTAAATTATATTACTATATTTAATCTATAGTAGAAAATAATTATTAATCACTCTAAAAATAAAAATAGTTCTCAATTACAATAGATACTCATAACCCGAAAAATTTGAGGATTTAAGATAGTTACTCTTAGAAAAACATTTAATTAAGTTATTATATTTTCTCAATGAAACAAAAAGAGGCCCATATCTCAAACATAAATCTAATAATTATCCCCAATGATTAAATATATGGTGTAAGAAATATCTAAAACAGTTTAGTTTAAAATTAATTTTAAAGTATAGATTCAAAATCATGTTTATGGGTTATATGGAAATTCCAAATAGAATTATTTCAATAAATTCAAATAATATTTTAAAAAATAGATTTTATAATTTATATACATTTTCATTAAAATCATGTGAGTATACAATATACCTAAAAAAGTAACATGTTTCAAAAATAAATCCATCAACAAGTGTATATTAAAATAGGTTCATATTTTCTCCAAAAAAATTCTAATAAATTTTTAGGCTGCAAGGACCAGATTTTAATTCTAATGCAAATTTATTTTCAATGATATAGACTAATATAATATTATCACAGATCGATTTTAAAAAAAATTTCTTGATTTCAATTCCAAAATTTAAAAATACTTTCCATCACACGTAATTTATAGTGATGAAATGATTTAAAAAGACACTTATAATTAAATATATAAATTTAAATCAACAATTTGGGAAACCTGAAGCAGTTTAATATAGATTTAAGATTTAAGTGATTACTCCCATGAATGATCATTCATTATTAATTTATTGAGATAATAATTTCACTCTCTTATATCACTTTTTTCTTCTTGCTTTCTCCCATACATTACCTTTAATAGTAAAAGAAGAAAAATAATTAAATTCAACTATTTAAAATCAATAAAATGAAAACAATTAAAATTAATAGGATAAGGCAATGGGGCTCCTATCCACTGATGAGAATGTGGAATGGATTTTAAATTTCCAAATATGAGAATAGATGTGTATGGGGTCAAGTGATGTTACACAAATGAAAGAGAGAGGGATAATTTTATTTCAAGGAAAAGAAACTGAAAAACACACAAATAGAAATTTATTAAAACATGGGTTTCCTCCCATAAAGGGCTAAATTTTAATCCCCTGTCAAAAATTTCCTAGATATTTAAACATGGTTACTAAAAGGATGTGGTTTTATATTAATAAACCATCACATTTTCCCATCCTAAATTTTTTTAAATTAATGATCATCTATTTGTCCATGTAAACCTATAGTAAAACAAATCAAACACTTTTTTAGTTTGAAGATAACTATGATAATAACCCTTCACGGTGTTGGAAAACATGTTTTCCACTTCTGTTATTTTTCCAATAAAACATAATTCCTCACTTTCTTATAGTGGAAGCAAAATGTATGGTATTTTGAAGAGTTTAGAATGGTTAAAAATCACACTTTCTCAATTACAAGAATTATATAATTAAAAAATAATGTTGTATAATAGTAGATTAAGAAAATTGATTTAAGAAGATAATTTTTATATTCACTTTATGTAGTTTTTAATCATTTAGTGATCATTTTTAATTCTTCTTCTAAATTACTCTATACTTACAAGAAACATTCATAAACAAATAAATTCATGAATATATTTAAAAATAAATAATAATTGATTATTTTTGATCTTGTAAAATTTCAAATTAATTTTTCTTTAATGTATGATTCCCCTCAAAAATTTCTTCAACTTCAACAATGAAACCAACTATCATTGCTTCTAAAAAATGTTTATACTATGACTAAATAATGTGTGCTCTACTCTTTCTTTAAGTTAAAATTCCAAAAATTCATCTTCTAAAACAATAGTAAGAGTGATTGAGTGTTCCAGATGAGATTCATGGGGTAGTTAAATTAAATCTAAAAAAATTGGATTAACATATTTTAAAACTAATCCTATATTCCCTTTAATGATCACAACTATTTGAAATATCCCTAAGTAGTGTTTTGGAAACGTAAATGTTGGGTGGAATATGAAGTAATTATTCAAAATATAAAATTTCGTAAATTTTAATTCCCTTGACCCCTTCATCGTGATCAAATATAATTTTTAATTTAATCAAACCATCAAAATTGGGATGATAACTATCCTATGTATGTTCAAATTTTTCAAGGACACATTTTACAATTTAATATTATCATCCCCTAATTCCCAAAATTCAAATTATCTTTTATTAATAAATAATTTAGAAAAATAGGTTGAATGGTTTTTAAAATTAAAAACATTATTTTCAATTTTTCAATCAAAATAATCTATCCTACACTCAAAACTCATATATTGGAATATTTTTTGATGTCTAGGAAGAAATAAAACAATGAGAAATTCATGTTCTAGTTCATGATCATTATAAATATCTTCAAATTCATCCTACATTAGGGTATTCTCAAATACATGTTAGTTGTTAAATTCATATGGATAGTTTATTAATGTGAAAAATTTCACTTCATATATTTCAAATTCTTCTTAAAAGGTGGTTTTTTCATTAATTTATGGTTCATTATCCACTACCCTCTCAATATCAAAAATATTCCATGTAATTTTCACATTATATATTTAAATTTTATGAGGTTATTTCATTTTTTCATAAATAATTAATGCTTTAGTTTGTATTTTTTGGTTTCTATCTTTCTTACCTTCTTCATATTGGTTAAATTTGACATGTGGTTTTAAAATTATTAATTTCAATTTTGATTGAACATTAGGTTTAGGTCTATAATACAAATAGGTTTATTTAAATTGATAATATTTTAGTTACTGATTATAGGCACACTACAATGAAGTATTCTCATAATATCCCTGATAAATATATTATATTTCATTTTATGATTCCAAACCATAAATTGATCTATTTTTTAAAATTAGATATGATGCTATAACTCTCATAGATAAAAAGATAGTTTCAAACTCCCTAATAAATAGAGGTGAGAAAAACTCACAAGTTAATAAATAATTGAAAGTATTAATGATAGATAAAAAATGAATTTTATGTTAAACCATACACTACAATCAGATGCTTTTGAATATTTACCCTTAAATAAAATCATATAATCAAATTTTTTAATTATATTTGTTTTCTTAATTTCTAAATTTGAACATTTCTGTATGATGTATTTCCCAGAAAAAAAATAAAAATTATGATGTGTATTCATTTGAATGAATAGAATATTTATTTAATTTCCAACCACAAAGTACTATTTTATAAAGTGGGTTCCAACAAATAAATAAGTACGAACAATATATGGACCAAGAAAGAAGAAAACAAATCAAAATAAATGACCCAAAATAGTGATAATGAATGTATTAATAGATTATGATAAAATTATTTAATGATAGAAAATGATGATGAAATATTGAAAATAATATTTAAAATAAAATCTAAGTAGGATATTAAGACAGTGTTTAGTAATTGTAACTCCAATTTTATAGTAAATAAGCAAGGTGTTATAGGTAACTGATGAGTTAGGGGAATTTTTGATTGTGTGTATTTGAATTGATTTTACTTTATTCTTACTAAATTGGGAATCTATGTATATATCTTTTAAATATGTCACTATAAATTTCATTATTCAAATTTACTTCTTGACTTGTTTAATTTAGTATTATATGAAACATTTAGTTCACGAAGAAAAATTTGAATTATGTTGGGTTCATTGGTATCAAATTTTCATTTGATCTTCATGAAAAACTACCCAACAAAGAAATTATTCATGAAGAAGGTAATGAAAAGAATATAATATTATTTTTACTTGGAAATTTTATTCTAGAACCATGTTATTATCAATAAACAATAAGAAATTCAGTACAATATTAATAAGAAAAAGATAAAAATGTGTCAAAATATATTATTTATCAAGCCAATGGACTTATATCCTTGTAATTTTATTACTTTATGATCACCTACTACTTTTATCTCATCCCTTCATACTTCTTCAGTATTCCTTGTAGAAAATAATTCTATTATCCTTGTATTCCTAGATTTTAAAAAAAAATTAATTCTGATGTTCATTGAATGAAATCCCAGTATAATATCTCCCAAGAAGTAGCTCTAAAAATAACATCATGGTAACCATATTGTAGGTTGTTACTATTTATTGTGTTTATCGGGTGTTTCAATAAAACTTTATCTGATGAATACCATTTCCTCCAGGAGATTTATTTATTTTATAATCATCTAATATATTCTTGGGTTTCCTCTTATAGTTTTCTTTCATTTCCTCCTAACTAGATTCTATAAATTTCTTACCTCGTTTTACTTTTATTAAAAAAAATTCTTTAAAACTTTTAAAATTCACATGTTATTTGTGCTCATATATTATAACTCTTACTTGATGATTTGAATCATTATGAACTGTAATTTTTGTTGGTGAAGTCTTGGGAAACTTCTTCTACTTCTTAAAATCACATCTCATTCTGTAGTAGTTTTATCAACAAATTTCATCTTCCCAAGCAGTGAAAACAACTCATCTTCATCAACAACTATTTTGTTAGAATCTCCTTTGGTGAGAGACCTCATACCATCATAGTTTAATTCTAAAAAACATAATATCATAGTAATATTTTTTTATTATTTCATCTATAGTATTTTTCTATGTTTTAACATCGATTGGTAGGTTTGGGATCCTTAGAAGCTACCTATATCAGTTGTGAGAAAATCCAACTTTTTTTACCACAGGAATCAACCTATATTGGTTTAAAAATTTTGTTGTATGTCATTGTTAATCTAAATAGCACATGAAATTATTATTATGGTTATAAAATTGTGAAAAATATATGGGACCTCTATTATCTTGAAAATGTAATAATAATTCTATGATTGAATGTCAAGCTCTTAATTATTCGAATTCCTTATGGTCAATAGGTTTCACCTATATCACACACTCATTATTCTATTATTGATGATGGGAACCTTTAATGTAAATATATAACTTTTATTCATCCTTTCCCACAATCCATTATTAATAAAAACAAATATTGAATCTTCATATGGAGCTTTGTGTACAAACCATAAGAATTTGAATGCCTTAACCTCTATTTGGTTATTCCTCAAAAAGATGATATTTGACATAGTTGTATTATATAGGGTTCACCCAGTCTCCATATCCTTATATATTTATCTATCTAAGATATCATGATATTTTCCCACCAATTTTTGAGCTCCTCTTAGTTTGAACCAAGTTAGGGTGACCTTATCATCCTTCCCAAATCTGTTTCCAATCAAGGTTTAGGCTCCTGGTGGTTGTATTCATATGTTATTGGGAATAAAAAAATTAATAGTGTCCTTTATAATATTTGAAACTACTATATGTCTAATGATAATTAAAAAATCTATACTCTAATAGAGATACTGATTTCTTATGATCCATAGCATGTCATATGAACTGAAAAACAAGTCATATGAAAACTAAAAAGTCATAAAAAGATATTGAATTCTTATGAAAAATATGACTCATCCAAATAAATTTTCATTAAAAAAAATTATAGTTTCATAGAATCAAACTAGACTATTTTATTCCATAAAATATATTTAATATAAAATATTTTATCTTTTAAACATTAAATTCAAAACTCTATATTCTAAAAAAATCATGAAAATTATATCTCATTGATTACTTTACCAAAAATAGAAAATATGAGAGATCCTTTTATTATGATAAAAATTGACCCAATAATCATTTAATAAATTTAGCACTATAACATACAATTTCAACAATATATTCAACATATAACAATTATGACTTCAAATTAACCAATATTCAATAATTCTACATTAAATGAATATTTTGACATTAGAAATTAAATAATATTTTTGAAAATATGTGGGAAAAAATATAGAAAAAAATAATAATCAATTACATTGACATAAAATGTTAATTAAACACTCGAGAGATTACGAAAATAGTTTAGATAATAATTTCCATGTCAGAGATATATGAAAAAAAATAAAACAATGATGTGTTTATAATACAATGATTATTTTTCATATGGATACAAAAAGTGAGGAATATGGTAAATCAAGTGAATGATTTCAATATGATCAAGAGTCTTCTTAATATAGTGAAAGATACATTCATGAATGATGTCCTGAAAATCATTCTTCTCTCATATTTAATATAATCATGGGATGTTATGTTACTATGGTCAGTATTTCAAATAGAAATATAGATATGGTGTTACAAGACATCCAGAATTTGATCCTAAATGAAGAACTCTAGAGAAGGGATGTTCAAGTACCATTAGGAAACATAGTAAATATATAAGGATACATACTCTCACTTAAGAGGGAAATCATTGGAAACAAAAGTTAATTGGAGGGTGTAGATTCAAGGAAATCTGATAGGTCTAGGTCTTACAAGTTGGAAAAGTGGAACGTGTGGAAAACACTAAAGGAATGCATGAATCACAATGAATTCATCAGAAGGATGAATTTTGGAGGTAAAAATTTTGTTAACATAATGAAGGGAGGAAACAGTCTACTTCTCGGTGTCAATGTCTTCATGGAGTCATCAGTGGTTAAATCTAGTGAATCTTTCCCCTTAATGGAATAGCATGGATTCTTGATTAATTACATGTCTAGATACTTTGGTACAATTAATTTAGTGTATGATAAATATTTTAAAGTTATCATAAAAGTGGATGTAAATATTCATATGAAAAAGATATATTCTTATGGTTAAAGAAATTGTGACACATTATTGGTCTCTAAAAGAATCTCATTTATTTGCGGTAGTTAGATAATATTGAGTATGGTACTAACTTTGAAAATGGAAAATGGAAAGTTACTTGGTGGACTGTGGTGGTGGAATGAGGAGTAAATGATGAGATACTTTACATGACTAGAAATTCATAAGGAAGTTCAATGGTCAAAACTAATATTTATAATGATTTAGAGGTCTGTATTTGAAATATTAATCACATTAGTGAGAAGAACGTAATGGTTCTAGAAGGAAAAGTCATACTAATTATCATTCACATAATCATTATAATTTTGTAGATTTTCATGTTGGGAAATCAAAAGCATGTATCATTTAACATGAATGGATGAAATACCAAATCACATAGTCTCTAAAAAGATCACTCAAGTGTATGGGGACACATCCCAGTATGGCCTCAAGGGGATCTCTTTACATTCTTGTGTTTATAAATGATTATTCAAGGAAGTTATTGGTGAATCTCCTCAAGCACATATATGATGTTTTTGTTTCCTTTGTACAATATAAATCCATGGTTAAAAGGAAAAGTGGATGGAATTTAAAGTGCCTTAGGATAAAAATGGGGGAGATTAGAATGGTTACAACTACAAGAAACAATTTCTAGAAGAAAGTGATCAAGATTAAAATGATCATACATAAAAGCACATGAGCCTCAGCCCAGTTGGTTAGGTATCCTTATGTGCGTCCACGAGACCCAGGTATAAAACCATGTATAGTCATATTTCCGGGGGTACTGTAGCAGTAATGTACACTATGCGGTACTGTAGAATAACTGTACACTGTGCAGGTACTGTAGCAGGAATTGTACAATGTGCGGGTACTATAGCAGGAACTGTAGCAGTTTTTGTAGTAGTTACTGTAGAAGGTACAGTTTGGTACTGTAGCAGCTGGAACTATTTACCTTGGGCCATTGATTTGGACTTGTAGTCCATAAGGATTTTGGGCCACCCAGACCTTCGGGTCAGTAGGGCATTCAGATCATCTTTAAGGCCTTCGAGCCACCTCATGGTCTTCGGGCCACATGTTGTTTCCCCAGAAACAATCTATAGAAAAGGATCATCCCTAGAAGAGGATTCAGAGAAGGTTCACTTACCATAGTAGAGCCAAATGGACAGTCAAAAGGAGAGGGTATGGATATGCCATCGGGACTAGCCACTGATTATAGAGGAAGCCTAGTCAGACGGCCATGTGAAGGTGGAAAGCTATTATCATGATGCAGATACTGGGGAGGGGCTGTTCCTTGTAGATAGTCTGGTTGAATTCCCTAAGACCTTCAGGTCATGTAATCTCATATTCCTACGAGCCTTGAAATCATTGAGCCTACATGCCTTGTAAGGGTTGCCCCTCATCCCTTGAAAGGGGGTTATCAAAAATCAATAAAAAAAAGAAGGCCTTCGGGCCATTGAGGCCAGATCATACATAAGACATCAAAACTAATTGGTATTATGGTTAAAATGAAAAAAATATTTCACAAAAAGTAATGATTTATGTGTTTGAACTGTGGAATTCTTGAGGTCATTTTGGTTGAATAAATTAATACCACTGTATACCAAGTTAATAGAATTATGGCTTCTCTACTAGAGAAAAGTATACTAGAAGAGATATGGTTTGGTAAGTTACTAAAAAAATTATCTTTAAATACTCTGATGTTTTTCATATGTTCACATCGATTCCTAGGAAAGAGACAAGCTTGAGTCTGAGTATATGGTATTGTTTCTTATTATATGTGGAAATAATGATTTTGGGATTCAACTATGGGATGATGACAGGCACCAATTCATTGGAAGTTGAGAAATTATATTCAATTAAAATATACTATAGAAGAACCCAAATTTTGGTGACCTAGAAAGATAAAAAATCATATTTTTTAAGTTAAGGATGATCTAGTTAGAGGCAATCAAATATCATAATTTTTTATAGCTTTATATGATAGAACATATTATGTAACATCTTATACCTAGATTCCGCTGAATGGTGCCCCGAGCCCAGTTGGGCATAGGGCCTCAAACACATATCCCAATACTCTGGAGGCTACCGACTATCAGTGAGGGACTATGTGTGTTAGTGGGGATAATATTCCCTCATCACGAGGGTATAACATAATTGAATACAATATCAGATAGATAGAAAAAGCAACAAATCAATCATAAAGATGATTTAGAACAAGATTAGAATATATAAATATTGTCAGATTTAGTCTCCTATACATATGATGATGATGATAAATTTCATGTGTCTAATAAAGTATCCAAAATAGTTATACGAGGAAGTTTTACAATACATGAAAAATAATTAAAAAAAGGAAAAAAACAATCCACCTACAATCACGATCCTCAGCTCAATCACATGCTCCCATTCTTCTAAGAAGTGATCATGAACACATAGCAGGGTGATTTACCTAATCCATACATGTAATTATATAGACTGTTCGGGTACCTTAGGCAGCCTGGACAAGGTGTGAGTTTAATCCCCAAAGGGAACCACCCAATGTTATAATTGCATCTAGTTAGTGAATATATATAACAAAAAAAGTTTTTTGGAAGTAACATAATATGTAAAGGGAGTACTAAAAGTAAAAAACCAATAATTTTTTAGGCTCTCTTAGAATTTCATCTGTTATTCCCTAGGTTTCCCTTCCTAGAATGTCTCAAAATTTACAATCATTTCGACCACAGTTTATAATCATGGTCACTTAATTAATCAATAACATTTGATTAATATGTCTCATGACCTAGCATGTATCCGAATTTCACCCATGAAGACAAGTGCTCAAGGATGCATAACCAGGATATTATTATAGTATAAGTCCATGACTGAATCCAATCTTATTCTTTGTCTTGGAAGACACATCATATAAAAAATTTCATTAATTATTCAATTCATAGTTTGATCCCTTCATTGGCATTCCTAATTTGGAATCTATGTATCACTCCAGGTATAGTATGAACCCACCACCTTACAAGACCATCCTATGCATTCCTCATTAGAATAAGGTTATCACTATAGGTTTTTTTAACTATATATCCACTCTATTCTATCCCTAGTGATCCCCTAATAGAGCCTAAGTATCACTCGGGTGTATGATATTTATCGCACATGAGTATTTCCTTTGAAGTCCACTAAGGGCGTCGAAGTGTCACTCTAGTGTAAGAAAGGTAAAATCCAAATGAGTATACCCATGTAATTAGTATAATAACCCATGTGTCACCCAAGACATAAAATTATTCAACAAAATTCATTTAATTCTATCATTTTTATCACGGTATTCATTTACATTCAGAATCACCTCAAAAGGCAACTCATGTCTTGGGAGAACCATAGAATTATTAACCTCTATCTACTCACATAGGATTTTAAATATAACAGAATCTCATGCCTAATAAACCAATTATATAGAAATAGTCTAGGGACATGGATTCAATTACATTTTATTTATGAATTCAATTTTGAATTCATAACTTAATTCAAATTATAATTCATTTAAATTATAATTAACATTTCATCATAGAACATCCCATGGAAAGTGAAAGATGGAACCCCAAATGGGTATCCAAATTTGAACCCATCCAAGGCAGTCCAATTAAATATACAACACACCTAGAGGGGTTGTTCTAATTCAAGGTTCTTAACCTCTATAAAATTATCAATGATTGCCTTTAATTATATAGGTCACACCGATCAATTCAATTCATGGGTTAGATTCCATTTCAAGGGGGTAGCTCTGATAAATGGGTTCATAGAATAGTTACATATATATAAACACTTCAACATTGATGGAAAATCATGAGACCAAATATTGTAGGTTTGTAGTTGATATATTTTTCAATATCTTCTCCTGATTCAACATAGATCAGTAGAAAATTGACGAACATACAAATAAGATATAACTTGGACATATTAGCTTGCACATAAATAGTTCATCTGATTCCAAATCAAACTAGGAATTGTATTAAATTAATTAATAACTTATAAATTCAATCCCAATGCTACAAATTAGTCTAGATGACAAGCATGGATGGAGAGCCGGCAGAAAATCCTAAATAGGCTTCATGGAGAAGGTCCCAAATGGTAGGATTTTTTGTGCAGGTTAAGAAAATAGAATAAGGTTTGATGTAATAATTAATTAGGTAATGTTTCAAAATTTATCATGAATTCCAAGGTTGCATGGTTTGGCTACATATTTGGCCAAACTATGCACCAACCGTGTGCCCTTTGTGGTAGGAAAAGGGTACCCTTTAAGGATTTCTCGCACGGTTTGACTAACAATGCACAAACTATGTCTCATCCCATTGTCAAAATTTTAGACATTCCCCCAAAGGAGTGAATATAAATTCACATGTTTTATAAAACATTGTGAGGTCCTCCTACTCATTTTATAGCCTTCCATAGTTTTTAATAACTTTGTGGCTAGCCCTTCATGATTTCTAATAACCCTGTGCTTGGAGTTTCTTACCCCAAAAGTTGGATTTCGGGATTCAAACAAGCCCCAGACACCCTCAAAAACTCCATGAACTCGAGGGATATTCACATTATACTATAAATAAGTGTTTAAACTAATAATTTATTGAAGGTAAATGATTTCATAACTCAAGTAAAAATCAGGTTCTTACAACCTTCCACCTCAAATAATTCGTCCCCAAATTTACCATCCAAGGGTAGTGAAGAAAAATATTGGAATAACATCAGACAATGTTCATGTAAATAATCCTCTTTCAACCAATTCATATCTTATATATAGAAATTCTACCATAACACATGTACAATAGTAAATAACCAGCTTCAGAAAACCATCGTTCTATGATCCAAAATAGCTATTAGATTCTCCTCTAAGGACGTATCTACAAGTAACTAAACCTCCTCAAGAGGAAATTCGTGATATGAATTTGAATGATAGTTGTGTATCAGAGATACATGGAAGATGTTTTTCATGACATAGTACCTCTGATGTTACTACAACCGATAGGATATCAAACCAAATCTCTCTAGAATCTTGAACAGTTTGATATATCATAGTGAAATTTTACCCTATCTTTAGATCTTCTTATGTCCCAGCTTTGGAAAAATAATTACAAAAGACAATATATATGAACATGAACTCTAGATGTAATCTACATTTATTGTAATTTTATTTCTATTGAGACTGTGTAGTAACCATCTGCTTCGGAATAGACTGAACCTACACTATGGTTTCATAAATGATACGAGGTCCAACCATAGCTACCTCTCCTACCTCTAACCAACACAGGGATGATCAGCATGGAATACTATAAAAATGAACATTTGGTTGCATATTAATAGTATCCTAAAGCCTATTGTTGTAGAATAATTCAACCAGGGGTATATAACTCTCCCAAGATCCCCTGAAATATAGGAAGCAAACTTGCAGAATATCCTCAAGAACAGGAATTGTGTGATCTAACTGTTCATCGATCTTAGGGTGGTTTTTTATGCTCATAATCACCTATGTACCTAACACCGACATCACACATTTATAAAAATATGAATTAAACCATTAAACCCTATCTAAAATAATATTATGTGGTACCCTATGAAGTCATACTATTTAACAGATATACAACTTCCCAAGCTCCTCCACACTGAAGGTTTCCTTGATCTGAATTAAAACTAAAACCATTTTGTGCATATCAAAAAACACTCAAATGACATAATTACCTTGAGGTGAGAATAATAAACCTATCACGGAATCAATCGTGAAATCATTAAATTTCAAATTTGGAAAGGGTATATGATATAAATTTTAGGTTGGTTGTTACTGTTCCACTTTCACCTGTTGATAGGTGGAACATCACATTACAAAACTAGATATATATTTTTTCATACCTACCCCCTGGTATTGGTGATATATGTCCAAATACATCTTGGGGATGCTAGGGTACACTTCCCAAGTTGAACCATGAATGTCTCACATTAGCTCCGAGTACATGTGTGTTGAAACCCATACATGACCACGAATATAGGGAATTTTATCATCACATACTATCCATCCATGAAGAGGTTCCTCACCACCCACACATTCCCATATGACTAAGCCCTAAGAATATGATATTTACCTCATAATAATTCTACCCAATAGGGTAGAGGTCATATATAAGGATGTAAGAAATGGATTCCCCTAACTATCCATCACCTCCTTGTGTATCTCATAGAACAAAGAAACAAGCTACCCATCACTACTAGCCTACTAAACTACCATTATCTGATTCCTCCTACTTAGAGAATTATCCACTTCATTTCCCTTACCAGGAATATAGGTAATCTATAAGTCAAAACACTATAGTTATTGAACCCACCTTCGCTACATTAGATTCAGATAACATTGTGTAAATATATACTTGAGCCTTTTATGGTCTGTGTACACCACAAAACACTCTTCAATGTAGGTAATGCCTCCAATATTGATTTTCATGTGCAAATACAGCTAACTCAAGATCATGTGTTGGTTAATTCCTATCGTGTTTCCCCTATAACCGATATCTTTATGTCTGACTCTATTTCCATACATGAGGAATATTCTTAGCTTGATACCTGATGCATCATAGTAAACAATGTAACACCTTCATGACTCTGGAAAAATTAATATCAGTACTGAATACAATCTCCCTTCCAGGTCTTGAAAGGCTAAATCACACACAATAGACCACACAAACATCGCACCCAACTTAGTAAAAACTGTCATCGGTGCTAAAATAATGATAAGTCGTGTATGAAACACCTATAGTAACCATCTATTCCCATGAAACTCTCTCCCTCAAAGACGTTCTTTGGATGATCCCAGGAAACATCAAATATTACCTTATATGGGTTAATTGATACTCATATATCTAAGATAATGTGACCAAATAAGTGAATATGATTCATTCATAGGTGGTACTTTTAATGCTTTCCATATAATCAATGATCTCTAAATGTATTCAAAATTATGTCAATATTTTTTGACATGGTTGTTTTGATTGTGAGAATGCACTAAGATATCATCCATGAAAACCAACACAAAAGAATCCAGATAATGATGGAATACTCAGTTCATTAGTTCCATGAAGATTATTGGCATGTTCATAATACCAAACGTCATTACCAAATAATCATATAGACCATACCTTCTATGAAATGTTATGTGAGGTACGTTTGATAGTCTCACATGAACTTTCTGATAACTTGATATTAAATCTATTTTCTAGAATACCCAATATCTTCATAGTTAATCAAAATGGTCATCAATCTATAGTATAGAATACCAGTTATTAATTATTAGTCGGTTGATATTTTTTTAATCCATGCATATCCTTAGAGTTTCATCCTCCTTTCTGAAAAAAATAACTGATGAACCCCATGAAGATGTACTGGGATTGATAAAACCATTTTCCTATATAACTTATAGCTCCATATTGAGCTCCTGCATCTCAATTGAATCCATAATATTAGGAGGAATGGATACCAGTAAAACTTTTGGAACTAGCTCCATAGAAAACTCTACCTCTCTCACAAGAGTAAATCCTAAATGTTTTTCTGGGAGAACTCCTCTAAAATGATAAACCACTATAGGGAAAGCATCTGAATGTGTTCCTTGATCATCCAGTTATAAACTCGAAATCTATTATATCATCATATGCATCCCATGATGCTCGAGTCTAGATCAACTTTCATGGAAATTTTATTCACCCTTATGAATAAACTATTTACCCTATGGTGATATGAAATTCATAGTTCAGCGATAAAAAATAAATGAAATCATGAATGGGGACCAACCAATCCATCTCAAAAATGATATCATCTCAAGGAAAAAGAGGTCCCATATGAAGTGGCACCATCCAATCTCAAGGGGGAACTCCATGAACTGAGGTACATCCTCTATTCGATCCCTAATGATGTTTCAAGCATCATAACGCCATCCAAACACTAAACACTGATCCCAAGGCTCTCTGTAATGGGAATAGATATAAATCTATGAAAATACCCTATATCAAAAAGAGTATATTCCAATGTAGAGGCAAATAGAATGGTACCTCTCACTATAAATGTTTTGGGATCACAGGTTTCAGTTGCACTACAAATATTTGGCCTGATATGCAATCTTGTGATATATCTTGGATACCATGACCAGATACACACTACAGATGATACAAAACCGGGGTATGAATACCATGTCCACGACTACCTCCTCGGCATGATTTTCCAGTTGAACTCCATCTCCATGTCTGATGAGAAGCTTCTAAACCTGCTCTTGCACATGGAGTCAATGTAGAACCCCACAAAATGGGTTCCAACTGAAAATCTCTAAAGAAGAACTATATATTACCCATCTTACTGCAGGACCACACTTGGCTGGGTCTCTCATGCTTTAAAGTATCATATAACCCAATTAGCCACACTGGTGTCACCTCTTATGGATACCTTAGTTTCTTATTTATCTACTAATATCACCACATGGAATCTACAAACACTCTTCCTACTACTGATTGATGTAGTAGAATATCAAGATGTTGACCCACCCTAACTCACACCCCCAGCCTCTCTCAAGTTACGCTATGTGATAAGCACCAAATTCACTATTCTATAAAGTGTAGTTAGTTGGAAGAAATTAACCAATGATTGGATGTCGTACCTGAGACTATCCTTAGACCTAATGAATTTAGATAACTAGTAACTTATTAGAATAGGTGTGAAGGACTAGTGATCATTAAAACTATCTAAATAATTTATAAATGATAACATGACCTCCGTCGGGTGCATGAACTTATGGGATCCATTATCCCTCAAAGTGTTCGGATGGAATTAATCATATAAGTACATATGAAAATTCCTACAAGATATATCCTAATGAAAATCCTTATAAATAATAAAATCCCACCATATCATTGTGGAACCACAAAAAATGTTTGTAGCGAGCTTGACCCTCCTCTTAGGAGGCATCTCCAGATTCTCAAAATAGATAGTAAGGCCTCTATACATGAATCTACATCCTTGGTCCACCATCCCTCAAAAACATGGGTGGATTTTACATTTGGAACTCATGTTTGAACTCTTCCACAGTAAATATGGTTCGTTGGGATCCCTAATCAATCTTCACAAATTGCATAAAGCCTTCATGGAATTGTGCTTCATCACATATTTTTTGTACAAAAATCGGTGTCACAACCTGAACCAAAAAAGGATCCAATGATATTCCATGGAACACTGCTTTTGGATTGTGGCCATCTTCACCCTCATGGTGTATAATTGGAGGTCACCATGGTGGTATGCATGTACAATTCCAAACACATGACTTAGAAAAGAACACTACAAAATTTTTCATCAAAATAGAATAGATACATAAATAGGATAGGGACATGCCTTCTTATATAAGAAACCCACCTCTTTATATGCTCCATGAGTCTGGTCTAGATGTCATATAGATCATATTAAAATTAAGAGATACTACCTACTTCTCAATACTAATGTTTGGTCCAGGTAATGTTCTCTAATGTATGAAATTTCAGTTTTCATTTTAATTTCATATTTATTTCATTATATCAGAATTTTTTTCAAATGGATGAACCAATTGGTTTACCAATTGGTTTACCAAAATATGGAATCCACATAATTTTCACAATAAAACGTTCCAGTCCATGAAACTCATAGTTCGTGACTCAACATGAAATAATTGGAAGATTAGGGTCTCTGTTGTAGCATAATTTGGAAAAAACATCATAGGTTATAGAGGGAATAGTAAGTACGAAACATGTTTCTTAATTCCCTACAAAAATTATGCACCACATGGTAGGAATATCAATCATGGAACAAATCACAATAGAATTCAATAGGGAAATACATCGTATATGACATGGCATAATGCATGGATTGTGAAATAAAATATATTCCTAAAATTATTCATGACATGGAGTGCCCCCATCTCATATAGCTGCAACAAAATATTACCCAGAATCATATCAATAATAATATCATAATAAATGTTCATCATACAACATTGCAATCAAATCAATTGTAATAGTCAAAATCTGTAAATCCACAATTTCATTCAAGGCAATTTGGTTTTATTCCTATACGTGGGTTATGTATTCCTAAGAACAACTCATTACTAAATACCCATTCTATATTATTATTTTATATTGTTTCCAAATATTAAAGAATTCTAGAAAAGATCCTTGATACCACTTTTTAACATCATGGGCCCGGATGCCAGTGAATGGTGCCCTGAGCCTGATTGGCCACATGGAAACTAGTGCATCTCCACAAATTCTAGAGGATGTTAACTAGAAGAGGGTGCCTTGGTCTATAAGTGGGGATACTATTCCCTCATCACCAGGGTGTATCTCGGAAGAATATAATATCATTTATGTTTCAGAAATAGTAAATGCATCATACTTATGATAAATAACAAGACATGAATATATAAATCATACTATTTGTAATATCATATATATATTATGATGATGATGATGATAAATTTCATGTGTCTAATAATGCATATAAAATAGGTATACAAGGAAGATGTACAATATATGGAACATGATTAAAAAATTTCCAAAAACAATCCAGCTGGAATCACATGCCTCAGCCTGGTCCCATTCTCCCATGCTCCTAATTAGCAATCAATAACACATATTAGGGAACTTCCCCTTATCCATACCAGCAATTATATAGTCTTTTTAGGTATAGATAGTGGTCTGAATAGGGTATGAAATGTAGTCCCATTAAGAAACCACCCAAAGTTCTAATCGCATCATGTCAATGAATATATATTTATATATATATATATATAAACAATAGTGTATAGGTTATAATAGAAAATGTAATGGGAGTACTAAAAGTGAAAAACCATTGATGTTTTGGGTTCTATTGGACTTTTTCTCTATACTACCTACTTTGGGTGATCTATAATGTATCTAGATTATTAGTCATTACAATCACATTTGATAATCAGGTTCATTTAATTAATCAATCTTAATTGATTAATAATCCTTCAGACATGGCATGTGGCCCAACATCCACTATGAAGATAAGTTCTTAAGGATTCCAAACAAGACTATCATTATAGTATAAGGCCAAGAACAAATCCAAGTGTTTTCATTGGATTAGAATTAATTTCATTAATTATTGAATTCATAACCAGTTCATGTCCTTAGGATTCATAATTTTGAATCCAGGAATCGCTCCAGGTGTAGCATAAATCAAACACCTTACAAGCCTATCATAGGCATTCCTAATTAGAATCTCGATGTCTCTCTATTTGTGGTGTAATAACATAAACACTTGAGTTTATTCTTATATTTCCACTTACGGATCCCAAGTATCACCCATGTGTATGGTAGTCATCCCCCATGATTATTTCCTTGGTTGACCACTAAGGGAGTCCAAGTGTCACTCGAGTGTAATAAAGGTAAAAACCAAATGAGTCTATCCATAGCATTCATATAAGAACCCATGTGTCTCCCAAGGAACACAATCATTAAATATATTTCATTTAATTATATCAAGGTCGTCATTTTATTCATTTCCATTCAAACTCAACTAAAAAGGTGAATCAAGTCATGCTCTAAGCTTGGAAGTCTTAGTCTATATCTACTCACATGGGATTTTCGTTGTAAGGAAATCACTTTACTAATAAATCAATTACATGGAAAGAGTCTAGGGACATGGATTTTATTCCATTTTAATTATCAATTCAATTTATAATTCACATCATAATTCAATGTATAATTCATTTCAATTAGAATTGATAATTCATCAATGAACATCCCAAGGAAAGGGTGAAAAGTCACACCTAAAAGGTGTCCAAATTCAAATCCACCAATGGTGATCTAATTAACTACACTAAACACTCAAATGGGTGGTTCCAATTCAAGTTTCATAACCACTATACAATTATAAATGGTTTCCATTAATTACGTAGCTCCCACATATCTACTCAATTCATGTATTAAATTCCATTTCTAGGGAATTGCTTTCAGAATTTGGCATTATTCGTGAAAAAATATATCTAAACGCTTATAAATTGAAATAATAGCATGATACCACCTACCATAAGTTATTAGTGGATAGATCATTGAGTATCATATCCGAATCCCAATCAGATCGGGATTAAATGGAAGAATGGATGAAGAACCTATAAATAGGTCATATTATCATTCACCTAAATAGCCCAACTTATTGAAAGACAAACAAGGAAGGATAAAAAACAAATAAAAAACATTCCAAAAATAATCCAAAGATACAAATAGTTCTTGATTTTAAACTCGGATGGAGAGTCAGTGTAAATTCCTATAATGGGATTCAAGTAGAAGCCCTCAAATTTTGGGTTTGTTGTGATGGGGAAGAAATTAGAATTTGGTTTCATATACAAATTAATAAGGGGTAGTTTTTTAATTTCCCAATAATTTCTGGGTCACATAGTTTGGCCCCATTTTTTTCCTAACCGAGTTCCAATTTTGCACCCTTTGTTGTAGGAAAGGTTCACCGCACATGGTTTTCTCGCATGATTTGACAAACTTTTCTCAAAACATGTCTCAACCCACTATCATAATTGCAGACCTAGATACATGGGTGAGAACCACGACTATCATCGTTTATAAAACCATGAGATATCCTCCTTCTCACTTTAAAACCTCTTATAGTTTTTAGTAACCAGGAAACCTGCCTCGCACAGTTTTTACTAACAATGTTCTGGGACTTTTGCACCCGGAAATATGGGTTTCGGGTTTCAAAACAATCCCCAAACACCCTCGATACCTCCACAAACTCAAGGTTCATTCACATTAGTCCATAATTATTCATTTAATATTTTAATTGATGGAATGTAAATAATTATGTACATCATTAACGAATTAGGTTCTTATATATTCATTCAATTTTAGAATAGTGTATGATGTCCAAGAATTATCAAGATCAGTTGAAGCTTGAGGAATAGTGGTGAATGTTGAAAAAAAATGATGGTGATATAGAAGGTAGGGCACTAGAATTATCATTTATATATAATTATAAGTCTCGTATTTAGCTCATTGGGTCTTTTAGAGTTAGGTGACCACTCAAGATATATAGAGTTAATGTGATATTATTAATTCTAATGGGTGTTTCACATAAGAAGAAGATAAAAGGAATGGTTTCTAGTGAATAGATTTCAATAAAAGGAAGTAACTAATTTATCATAAAATATTTCACCGGTAGTTAAGTGCATTACCATCTAGGTAGTACTGATCTTAGTGTCTCTTGATGATCTAAACATAGAGAAAATGGATGTGAACACTATATTTCTTCATAGAGACTTCAAGTAGGAGATATACATGAATCTTCCTAAGGGTATTGAAGATCATAAAACCAGGTCCTTATTTGTATGTTTTCATTAAGACACTATGGTTTAAAAAACCATCACAATAGTGTTACCAAGAGTTTGATACATTCATGTCTGAAGAAGGTTTCATGTAGAGACAATCTGATCATTTTAATTATTTTATGTCCTGGAATAGTGGGACTTAAATTCTAATCCTTCTATATATGGATGGAATGTTTTTTTGGGTCAAGATATATCATTGATTCTGGTGATGTTTATAAATCTGTCCAAATTATTTTTGAATAAATATATCTATCATGCCTCAAAAATCTTAGGGTTAATGATATAAAGGGATAGAAAATCAGATACATTGGTGATATCATATAAAACAATACATAAGATGATAATAAAATTTGGCTGAAAAAATATAAGACAGTGTAAACCCCTATAGCTTGACACATCAAGTTATCAAAAGAATATACACCAATAATATAGGATTATATCTGTTAAATGGATACAAATAATGTGTGCATCGGATTTTATAATATTGATGAATGTTATTATTTATACATGGCATAACACTACATTTATTGTGGGAGTTATCAGATAGTTTTTTCGAAACCAAGAATTGAACACTATGATTCCATGAAGTGGATAACATTGTAGCTGAATGGATTAGAAGATACAACACTCTTCTATATATAACATGACATGTTTTATGGATTCATGGATGTGGGTTTTTCTAGAGATTCAGATAACCATAATAGAATAAAATGATTTCTGTTTACTTTTGTTGGAATGATGGTAATTTATATGTTCTGAGTATAGCTTGTGGTTACCTTATATACAATGAAAGTAGAATATATAGAAGATATGGAATCTATAAAGGAATTACTTTTGTTAATTAACATTAAAATGGAGCTTCGAAGGAGTCTAAAATTACTGTTTTTGTGTTCCAGTTAGAGTATAGTTCACCATGAAAGGAATCCAATATTTCATGAAAGAACAAAATATGTTAACCTAAAATTACATTTTATCTAAAAGTTGATACTATATAAGGTGCTAAATCTAGGGAATATAGTTGTGAAGAAAATTTTGGTTAAAATTTTAGTAGTGATTTTGGTCTAAGAAAGGCCAAGGAAAAAATATGTCTTAGTTGGACTCAGGTGAATATGAAGTGATAGAGGACAATTTATTCATATGGATGAAGGATGGATGCTCATTTTTTTATGTACTATAGGATGATGAAGATATCCTTGAATTAGTCTTCAAGTGAGGGATTGTTGGGATTTTTAATCCTGTCATCATGTTATAAGATTTTGTTTATTAGAAAGAAGAACTTCATTAGAATATTTTTTCTTGGCAAGGTAGTGAAAATACATAACTTAAAATATGAGTATGGTTTTCATAATATGGTGATCATCTGATGATCTTGAAAAACTGGTATGGGTTCATTAGCAGTTGTATTGTGCAAGAATTTTTTTTTGTATATGGAATTACAGATATTCTACCATATCTAATAATTGATGTGGAGATAAATATTGGGAATCAAATTCTTGAAGTTAATATTATATTTGGTGGACTATGGATCTTAGATGTTGGCATAGATAATTTATCTTATTTAGGACCTCTATAAATATAGGGATAGGACTAGTTACTAATCATATCTCTTGATGAATCGCTTATTGTGAAATACTGTAATTATATAATCATTAGATAAAATGATTCTAATACTTTTATTTTCAAATAATTTATAATTTTTAGGTGTTCATTCCTGATACACTAATGATAAAGAATTTTTTGTGGTATGATTTCTATTACACGTGACCACTAAATAGTATGATTTTCTAGTGAACTATAATTCTTTCATCAAATGAATTCATTGAAGGGTCTTCATAATAATTTTAGTGTTGGTAAAAAATAATTATTTTGATATTAATGAAATATCAAAATTTTGAACCATTATTTAGGATAATTTGGAGTTCACATAAGGGATTGAGGTTTATGAAATGCCTTTACTAGCTGGTGGCCTCACTCCACTTCCCTTCAATAAAAATATGGTTGTTTTTTTCTATTTTAAATGTTTATCTTTAATAATTAATCCATTTTTATTATTATGTGTTTAATTGTAAGTAATTAGATGATTCATTAGGTTGTTAGAAAATTATTTCATTAAGGAAGCAATTAGGTTGGATTACATGGTTAGGAAATTCAGTTTTGTGGGTGTTTTGAGTGGAAATAGATTCAACTACTAGGGATTTAATTCATTATTCCTCATTTTTCTCAACATTTACTGGTTTAAAAATTTATGTATTATCCCTAAATTCATGAAAATTTTGAGATTGACTTGAAAGATTTGTTTTTATACTAAATTCTTAAAGAAGTATTGGCTGATTTTTTCTTCTTGTATCCTACTTTATGAGATTTAACAATGCCATTGCTTGCTTGTTTTTTTGGTATAATTGGAAATTTTTATAAACATAAAATTTGATTATTCACCCTAATTTCAAAATCATGATTGAGAACTAAAAATTATATATTTTAGCTTCTTGTATTTTTTTTCATTTTTAAATTAATTTTATAGTTGTTTTATTGTTGAAATCAATCTATTTTGAGATTATTTTGACCCTTTATACATGACATTGAATACTGAATTTTATATTCATTTTTTAATTTAAATTAATTTCTTGTTACTTCCACCATGGAGTTTCAATATTGGGTAAAATTTTCAGTATTAAGTGTGGGTTATGGGATTTCAATATGATAACCTGTGTTTAATGGATTTGAAATGAAAAATAAATCCTTGAAAATTTTCAAAATTGATTTTTCTTGAACATCATTTTTCATATATAATAAATATAAATTGTTATGAATATTGATGGACATCATGATAATTTTATTTCCTTTTTTAATTTCTCCCCAAATAGAATTTGATAACATCTTTTCCATTTCTCTCTTGTAAACACATTATTTTTGAAATTTTGGGAGTATGTTTTACATTTTCAATGAAATTTATGGTTCTTGATTTAGGTTAAACATATAAATTGACTATTCAAATAGGAAGAAAATGAAACTCACAATTCTTTTTTGAATTGTTTTTCTGAATTTGATGGGTGAGTTAGTTTTAATTATATTGAGATAATATTTTATTTAGAATTAATCATACATCCGGGTTTTGGGGTGTCATTTAATTATTTTTTTATCTGTTATATTTTGTTTCATATATTGAATTGTGTTGGTGTTCAGCGTGGAGAAAAATAGAATTTAGGAAGAACACATGAATCCAAAATGATTTTTGTTATTTTCCATTCAATAATTACATTTTTAGTCACCTTTTATAAAATTGAAAACCATGTTTTTTCCAAATATATTTTAAATTGAGATACCAGTAAGCCATTTTTTCTGAAGAGATTACATGGGGGTATAGTCATTTTGAAGAAAATTTATTTTTTGGAATTATAATCCATTATTTTTTAAAATAATTACTACTTTTATGGATATTTTTAATTGATTTATTTATGATAAGAAATGTTCCATGTGTGATAAAATTTTATGTTCCTATATTTTATACATATTTTACTAATATTTATAATTCAAAAATATGTGTTTTTTGCTTAATGTGTGTTTAAATAGAAAGTTTATCCAATATTGATCATTTGTTAAAGAAAATTTAATTCATTAAATATTTTCATGAAAATGTTATTATGGGGTTAAATCAATTATTTTTTTCATCCTTGATGTTTTTATGTATATTTTGAACAATTATTATGAATGATATTTTTATGGATTTTGGTGAAATAATATATTTGAAGGGTATTTTTTGTTGTGGTTTTTGGAGTTAATTTGTTTCAATTATTCCACGATTTTTATCAAAACATTATTCTTCTGGTAAAATTATAATTTTAATCTTTTAAGTTTTATAATGCATGATGAATTTGGTCAAGTATTGAAAATACTACATATTGATTTTTTGAGAAATAATTTTAATATTACGTAATATCCAGCTAATTCCCATGTTTTTGTTATTTTTCAAATCGATTTATGTATGATTATTTGGGAACCATTGATGACACATAATATTTATTCAAATTATAATTGATGATACATAGGTTTACTCAACATATAATATGGTTACCCAATATCCTCTGATGGATGCATCAGTTTTTTGGTATTCCAAAGGGATACATAATATATATTATATCGTGGAAAAGGGAGATTAATTTCTCTACGCAAGATTTTATAAATAGGGGATTCCCGATATTAACATCATGCCTATATTGAGATTAAATTAGGTGCAAAAGTCGTTGCATGAGATTAAGCATTACATTGATTATTATTAATATTTTAGTAATTTATTAATATTATTATTTTTATAATTTTATTATCTATTTTTTATATTTACTTTACTATTTATTTTTTATTATTTATTTTTTATTAGCTATATTTATTATCTATTTTTGATTAACTATTATTATAAAATATTATCTATTTTATTTATAACATCTCTTTACTCAAGAAGTTGTAAAACCCCCCAAATTTTAAAATATGAACATCATATTCAATAGTGTGTATGACACAAAACACCAAGCATATAAAGGATTATAACATTGTAATGCTTTCTGATTTATTTAATAATTTAAATAAATTAAATTAATTATATAGATTATAGTGCATAATAACAATGTTTATCTTTTATTACCTGAAACAACAAGTTTCATTGATAGCTTATGTTACACGCAAGATTGAGTTTTACTAAAAAACAATACTCTATTATATAATATGCCACATTCCACCAAGCCATTTTAATATAAGGTATGAATAGTATTAACTAACTTATAAAAATGTATAATCTACCCACATTTATTGGAAATCCATTTATTATAAATATCCATAAGAATAATTTAAAATAAAAAAGAAATGTTTTCAAAGAAACTTTATTATTGTAAAAGATGGTTTAGTCTCACATGGAATATATAATAAAAATAATATTTTTCACACTTTTACGAAATTTATTTGAAAAAATAAACGTCATTTTTGAAAGCAGAACACCAAAATTATCAAAGGGATAATTGTTTTAATTTTTATAAGAATTTTACTTCTTTGATTAAGGGTTAATGATATTTTATTTTAATTCAAAATATACTTTTCGTATAAAAAATTTTATTGGTAAATTATATTCTTATTATTTTATAATAAAAATAGTTAAAATGTAAATATATGATTCTGATTTAGATCATTTGAATCTTTTTTATATTAATGTTTTATATAAAAACATTCTAAACTTTTGAGCATTTTCACTTTAGAATCTTTCTTTCTCTTCACATATTCATGATTAATTTTAAATTAAATTTAGCAACTCATTTTAATTTAATTTTACCAAATTGATTCCATATTTGGAATCATAATAATTTATATTAAATGATAATTTCAACACATTTTTTACTATAATTATTAGTGAATGTATTTAATATTAATTATAGTGATTAAGGTAAAAACAAGTTTACTTAGTGGTTAAATTTAGAATATAATGTGTAAGAATGAACCAAAACATTTCTAAAACCCATTAGATGGACATATATCGACCTTATACATTATATTATCTATAATTTACCATTATTTGGTCCTATTTAAATAAAAAATGTAGGTGTAATTCACTATTTCAAAAACATTATAAGGGTGACACTCACCCCATTTATAAACGGTCAAGCCATCTCCTCTCCACTTCCCACCTTCAAACAACTTCTGTTCTGTCAATAAATACCCAAATCACTTCAAAATTTACCTAAAATCATTATAGAAGCCCTATTTTGGATATAAATCCAACAATTTGAGGTTTTAATCCAAACCAAAGAAGGATACCCAAAGAAAAGTTAATGTTCTTCAATTAGTACCTTTATTTTATTTCTTTCTCCAACTCATCTAATTTTTATTAGACCATGATTATATAATTACCTCACTATATTACATATAATTTTAGGTTTTTTTAATATTTTCATACGTAAAACAATATCTACTTCTAGAAAATGGGTTACAAAGTCATCATTCATGTGTACGGTGGATTACCGCCTCATGAACTGATGTCCTTAGGTTTTCCATTTCCAGCTCTCATGGTTGGGTATTCTGATGTGTATAAAGTAAATATATGATATTTATAAAATATTTAAAATTTTTAGTCACTATTTAACTTAAATATATTTACCTTTAATTCCTTAGGATATATGATAATGTTTCTCGAGTGTATTTGGGTATACCACATCGCTAAGCGATGTGCTTCATATTTCACTAACACTTCACATGGAAGGTCGTAAAAATAATATTAATGATTATATATGATATAAAATAAATTATTATGATATTAATTACATAATTATAATTAATTAAAGATAAAATATTTCATTTTATTTATTTCCTTTTCACTCAAGTATAGATGATAACATTGTTTATATACATGTGGACTACCGCCATCACGAAGCGATGTGACGCTCTTCTCATCACCACGGCACATTAATGACATATATATGTATACAATATGGTATATATTATATCATAATAATTATTTAAATTTAATATTTTATTTACCTTCTTTCTATAATGATCGATGAAAAATGAAAACGTTACTCACACGTATCTATGACCAACCGTCTCCATGGTCGTAATATACTTCATTATTCATAACCATCATTATTGGTTGGTTTTAAAATTAAAAAAGATGTAAAAATATGATATTTATTACATGATAATTATTTGGGAGATGAAAAAAATATATTGGGCTCTAGAATCAGATCATTCATAATGAAACATGACTGAGAAAACTAGGGAATTAACAAACTAAATAATAAAAATAATTAAATATCCTTAATGAACTAGTGATAAGATATAGTAAATAGATCAAATATGATATTATAAATATTACTATTTTTTCTGTAAGTTAATAGAATTTTTAATACCACTATATTGGAGTATAAATCATGTTCAGCCAAATGGAAGGATTAGGTAAGGGATTTGGCCTTAATTTCATTTCATTGATGAATATTGTAATGTTATTAAAATAATTATTTTTATATTGTTCCCATTTGACATTTAATATAATGAATAATTAATTATTAATGATATATTATGTTTCAATTTGAGTTAATTTGTATAAGGGGATTTTATATTAAAGTTATCTAGTAGTAAAGAAATTTTATAACTGAATTTATTTTCATTAGGATATATTACTTATTCGTTGTCATAGATATTTTGTGAAAATTTGTATAAAAAATTTACTACCTATTATTATATTTATTCATATTTTATGTGGTTTTCCATTTTATACACATAATAAATTCATTTCTTAATTATCACTTAAATGTTATGATAATTTTAAGAGTTTATTTCACAATCTCATTCTAATCGTGATTATTTATTCTTAAATTTACATTAAATGAAATTATATGATAATTTTTTAACAATCTATTTCATTTTATTCTCTTCTATTTATTTATGATGTTTTTGAAGCGATAGTACAATTTTTACACAATTTGGTACTTTAAATTGTTTATAAATTTTTTAAATAAAATTGTACTTCATTTCTATCTTTAGTCAAAAATCCATTTTCATAAAAAACCATATTTTCTATAAAAAAAAGAAACTTTTCAAAATGACTTATCAAATTAATTTTTTACCTATTTTTCCTTTTTAAAAATTTTATTCATAGGAATCTTCTTTTCTCTTTATAAACAAAGCACTTTTTAACTTTTTATCGTGCTTAATAAATCATAATTACAGCATGTATAGAATTACCCATCGACATGACCATAATTTATTTTAATATTCATTTGAAATATTAAAATTTTATTTTTAAATATATATTTTTATTAATAATCTATTATTTCATGGTTTTTTAAAAAATTACATTCAACAAAAAGGTGTTTCAAAATGTTATATGATTTAAAAAGTGATTTTGAAAATAAAAAATGATATTTTTTCAATAATTTTTTTAAATATATTTTTATGGAATTTATATTAATAGAAGAAAAATCCCTTAATTATTAAGCTAATGGGTAGATGTTAATATCATTCTTTTCTTCCTCTAGGATTCTATTTTTGTTTTGAACAACTAAAGTATCGACATTCACTTCCTTGATTCAAATTTTTTCTCACTAACTTTTCTTTGAATTATTAATTTTCCTATGGAAAATAAATCTTCCCTAAATTCCAATATTATTTATCATGGATATGTTTATTTCCTAAACCATATGCCAGTTTTTTCCAATGGTGTTTACATTGACAGTTATTTAATTAACTGGGGAAATATTAATGAATTTATGTCCTTTACTTAGTAAAAATATTTAATGATACGGTAAATTTTTCTGGAATTAAATATATTATTTGGTATATGAGGAATTAGTTTGATATGGAATACATAGGCTGGGGATTTTTTAACGTAATCCCCTCGATGCATCAGTAGTGTAATGGGATGAATTTGTTTCATAGTATTAACAAAGTGGTCCTTTACCCAATATGTTTTAAATAATCATAATGATAGATCTTGATGGTGAAGGTGTCATGTTCCCATGATGCATGATGTACAATAATTAATCATTTCCTTCATTTTAGTTATTATAATTGTTTTAGAGATTCTTAGAATGATATTATCTTTCGATTCATTTCATTATCAGTTATTGGATAAATGTTATGTGTCTTCAATTTTTTACCATTCCATATTTGTTATGTCTTATCTATTCATGTATTCATGTTATTTAATGGGAATGTTTCTTCACTTATCAATATTTCTATAATGATTATTCATATTGATTCATGATTTTTTCCACTGTACTTGACCCTTAATAAGAATTTGAGCTCCCCTTTATTTTTTTTGTTTCACCAGGATTCCATGAAGTTTACAATGATAGATATGTTGGGATATACTAGGTGGAATAAAGTTATTATTGAGAGGATATAAAATTGTTCTAATTGTTGTATTCATATGTAATTTAAGACTCATGTATGTATCTATTTTACAAAGGCTACTAATTGATTTAGTCCATTGGGATGTGATTCCTTTTATCCTATTTTAATGTAATACAGTACATAATATTCTTCGGGCTACGTGGGTTGGGGACACTCTATTAGGTATTAGAGAAGTAGAAACCTTAGGAACTACATTTAAGAAACATAGATTAGTGAAAATAAGCCTATGATAAAATCTTAGGATTAGTTTATAAGAACATACTAATAATTTGATAGAATAGAGAATATGTGATTTTAACAGAAAATACATCACATTATGGATGAAACATGTGAATGTGGTTTTGGAATAGATGTACTTAGGGGTAATCACTCTGAAAAGGGAGTGCCAAAATTGACTCAAGTGTTACATGGTACATGACAACCAGCCTTATTGCAGACTTGGTTTGACACTCTCAAGGGATATTCTTTGTATAATTCACATTTCCTTCATAAACGGTTATGTAGGATTTGAGTAGATGATGAAAATTAATGACCATGATTAAACCTAAGTTTTATTATATTGAACAAAATGTGTCAATATTTAGACATTTGAAAAATGATTATATAGTTTTCCCACAATGATTATTGTTAATTACATTGTGATTTTTGGTTCTATTAAATGGTTGGAACCAAAAAGAAGTCTTGCTAACATTGATTATAATGAATATTTTTTCATAAACCCGCCCAGATACTCCTATACCCCAATACCCCGTCCAGCACAAACATGGCCTAAATGTAATTCATGATACCCACAGGTTGGTGAAAAGCACCTGGATTTAAAAAACATGAATGTGGGAACGAATTTCCACAAACATAATTGAATAAACTTATATGAGTTGGTATTCATATAAGAAAAACTCCACTTTGCGAACTGTTCCAAAATTGAAATAAGTATAAGAACCCAAAGTAAAAAAATATTTCTAGTGAAATGTGATAACAACCCATGTACAAAAAGACATATTAGTACTAGGTTGAATGATTAATAGATACTACCACCTCCAAGTGGTGATTTCCCCATTCTCGAAACTAGGAGCAGGAAATATAAAAACTCCCAAATGCATAGGTAGGGTGTGAGAAAACATACCAGAATGGTTTCACAATGGATTCCATAATAACATTGCACGATTAATTAACCGTATAATTTCTTAAATTTCACATAAATAGACATTTCATTTCAAAGGAATATTTAGAAAAAAATCATACTTTATATTTCAAATGATAAAAATATTTTAAATCATGAATTAATAAAAAAAATTATATGAAACTATTTATATAAATTCACAAGGCAAGTGTAAAATTGTTTACAAGAAGTGGAATATACATACCAAAATAATCTTAAACTAGAAACATGGTCATATTACAAGAGGTTTGATAGTTCTATGTCATGATATCCTCACTCACGTATATAATGAAAATGGAAATTCTCACAAACCTCCCTTTGACACTGGTCAATGTTGTTTCACCAACATCCCATTGGGGATAAGACCTTCCAATCAGTTTATGTATGAGTTTTAAATCGCTAATCCATTACTAGGGAATTACCATACTAGAATGGTTCCCTGAAAAAAAACTCACTAACTACCATGGATTTTATGTTCTCTAATAAAAATAAATAATGGGTAATTTATTTCAAAATAAATCAAAATAAAATTCAACCCAATTTTTCATTTTTGTACTAACATTTCCATTTAAAACCCAATAAAGTTTTTAATCAAATCATTTATTTTTCTATGATAAAACCATTGGGTTTCTATAAAAAATTAATTCTTTTAATATTAATTTAAAATAAATTCAAAAATAATTTTCATAAATCAATTTCACCATTTAAATTACACAATTTAAATCCCATAATTAAATTTCATAAATTTCTATCAATTCCAAAAAAAAACCCAATTCATTGGAATTGGGGTTTTCCAAATGTTAATGGAAAAACAAATAAAAATAACCAATTCATTGGAATTGGATATTAAATAAACCAATATAAATAAATTAAATTTAAATAAATATAATGAATTTAAATGAGTTGATTTAGGGTTAAATAAATTGGAAACTCTTAAATGGAACCACCTACCTCAGGATCACGGGATTGTGAATCACAATGAAATAAATAAGAAACACCAACAGAAAGAATCAATAATGAATATATAAGAATAAAACATATTTTAATGATCTAAAAAATAAGGATTAGATCCTCCAAAAACAAAGACATCTAATAAACCCTAAGTATTAGAGAAGAGAAGATAAAGAGAGAAGGAATGGGGAGAGGAAACATATCAACGAAGGACTAAATGATGATCACTCAGCTTCTATCTTCCATATAAGGGGTTTAGAGGAGAAAAAACGGTATCTAATGAGCACTTAATAACTATGAAAATGATACACCACATGTTACGTCTAGGAAGGGGTCATGATAGAGGTTTGGTAAATTTTTTGTTAATTTATGGATTAATTAAATTTTATACAAACAGTTTCTTAGGTAGGGCCACACAATTATAAAAACCATGAACCCTAACCATGAGTCCCTTTATATTGGGTTTTATATTTTTTCCTTGGTGGGGTAATACTTTTTCAAAACATGCGCTAACCGTGAAACCCCTTACTATATCACTTTTTAGAGTTTTCACTTGCAGGGTGCATAGTTTTGGAAAATCATGCGCCAACCATCCATGGCCTAAGAAGGTCAGACAATATCGAAATTTTCACCTGAAACAACCCTAAATAAAACCCAACCAAATAATTTTCAAAATAAGGGTTTATGAGTACCTAAAAATTGTAATCATGTGTTTCATCCTCCCCACTATAGAATCTTTGTATCCCCAGAAATCCTGTTAAGAATCTTCCATGTCAAAGAGATGAGGCCATTTCTCTATAATTATTACCTCCCTCCCCCATGTCTCATGAGTATCGAAGCCATGTTTCTATAACACTTAAACCAAATGTATATTCCTCCCATGATGAATCTTATATTTAGAATCTACTCTCTTGACTGGAGGCTCAATCCTTGAAAATTTGGCTCGACATCAAGATTATTCCTGCTCAGAAAATGTGCTGGATTAGAAAGAAACATTTATAGCTGATATAAATGGCACATGTTATGTTTTAACATTACATATTTTGGATGTTTTAAAGGATAAACTACTTTTCCCACCACCTAAAAAACCTCAAAAGTTCCCACAAAACCATAATAAAGCTTCTCTGTCCTCATTATCCATCAATGACCCAAATGGGGTGAAACCTTCAAAAACACCTGGTCACCATCATAAAACTCCAATGGTCTATTATGATGATAAACATAAGACTTATACTAGATCTCGTTCATTAAAACTCTCTAATGAATCAATTGAATCATTGTGGTCACTTGAAACAAGATTAGTCCCACCAAGGAACTATCACTAATCACAGACCAACACAATAGATATTTAAAGTTTTAGCCATACAAGGCCTCAAAATGATCCGTTAAAATAAAAAAAATGTAACTATTATTATATGAAAATTCAATCTATTCTAGATGTTCATCCCAATCCCCACCAAATTACAAAACACCAGCATGAAGCATATCCTCTATAATCTATATAACTTTTTATGTCTAGCTATCCAACTATGGATAGTATTCAATACTAAAATTTTTTGTAGATCCCAATTCCTCCTAAAGGACTATATAAATGGGATAAGTAAACTATGTATCTCTATTATAGAATATAGTAGATAGAATTCTTATAATATGAACAACCTCTTTTACACAGATATTTTCCAACTTCTCAACTTTAGTTGAATCACGAATGTGTATGACTTGAGATGATTTGGTCTAAATATTGATCACAAACCATATCAATTAATTCTTTCTATGGGTATAATGAAACATAACCAAAAGGTCTAGATAAATCTCATCACACATCCATGTCAGCACCAGAACAGGCTGATGAAATCTTGACAGTTTTTTGTGCTCATCCTTGACCAATTGGAACATATAACAATGAGAGACAAAATCTGAAATAACCCATCTCATACCTGGCCACCAGAATATTCAACATATTTCATGGAGAATAATTTTGGATCTTAGTTTCACTTCCCATTGGGAGCTATTGAAGTCCCCAATCACAACTTTTCGTACAAATAACAGCACAACAAAACAATTCTGATAGAATAGAATTACCTCATTGGAGAATCACGAGTCAGTTACGATCTCCCCACCATAACTAGAATCCCTAATGATGTAGAATTCATCATCAATTTATTTTTAATAAATAATAAACTCGAGAATAGTTTATTTTAACTGAAAATTAGCCATGGAAACCCTATCACATGATTCTCAGACACCAATATGAAATTATGAAATGATATCCATAAAGTTCCACTCTTCGGATGATTATTTTATAGCCTCAGTCGGAATATTTTCGGCTTGAATCATCTGGGATAACATTCCACTTACCCAAGGTATAGTTGATTTCAATGTTGAAGGATTATAGGTACTCCAACCGACACCTCTAGAAGTGATTCAAATATTTTTTAGGGAAGATGTAACCCATGATTTTGTTGTCAAATACACAGTAAACCTTTCTCTAAAATGTTAATGCATCCAAATTTTAAGAACATGAATCAGAGATGCATGTTATTCTACATGGATTGGATAATTCTTCTCATGTTCCCTAAGATTATGTGATTTATAAGAAATTACATGATCACCCTAAAAACAATGCATCCCAAACCTATACCATATGCATCACAGAATACCACATATCCATGCTCGGCCTTTGGAAGAGTCAACACTGCTGCAGTAGTCAAATCACAGTTCAAATAAAAAAAGAACTACAAAATTTTTCATCCCAAGAAAAATTCACTACATTCCAAGTTAGGGTTATCATTAGAGAATTAAACATTGAGAAGTCAATTACTAACCTGTAATAATAACCTACTGTACCCAAGAATCTTTGAATCTCAAAAACAATTCATGGTTGTTCTGATTTCATAAAATCTTTCATCTTTTTAGTGTCAAATAAAATACCATGTTCTAACACCATGTGTCCCACTAACTACACTTATTGAATCCAAATATCACTTTTCTATATCTTGGTATGAAGTGATTTATTTCTCAACAAATCCTGAATGGTTCTCAGATGATTCACATGCTCCTCCTCAGACATAGAATAAACCATGATGTTATCCACAAATACATCCATGAACATATCAATATACTCGTGTAAAATCCTATTTTTTTAATATATAAAGACTATAGGATCATTTTTTAGACCAAAAGTCATGACAAGGTACTCATAATGGTCATACCTGCTCCAAAAGTTGGTTTCAGAATGTCAGATTATTTTATTCTCAATTGGTGCTAACCATATCAAAGATCAATACTCGAAAACCAATTTGAAACTCTCATCATGTCAAATAGATAATCAATCCATGTTAATAAGTATTTATTCTTTATCATTACATGATTTTGTTTTCGGTAATCAATACGAAGGTGAATTGGACCGTCAACATTCATAGAGAATAGAACTGGCACCCCCTAAGGTGACACACTCCGGCATATAAATCCTTTATCCAATAGGTTATCCAACTGTTCATTCAAAAATTTAATTTTATATGGTTCCAAATGGTAATAAGTAATATAAAATGGTAATGTCCTAGGTAAAAATCGATATAAAACTTTACCTCCCTTACCAGTTGAAAACTAGATGTGAGAAGGGAAAACATTGGAAAAATCAATGAAAAATGGAGGGAGATCACCACTAAAATATTAACACTCCATATCAAAAGTAAGAATATGTATTAATTTTTCCATGCTCTAGATTATAAGTTTTAGATATACTTGACCTTTTTTTCATTCTCCCTTATGGATATCGAAAACCCCATTGGGTGTGGTAATAGAGACTTGTCAAAGGTAAAAGTCAATATAATATTTACTTGCAATGATCCAATCCATCTTGAATATGAATTCAAAAGTTTTCATGTTTAGAACCATAAAATATCAACCAAGCTCAATATATGAAAATGAGAAAAAACAAGTAGGACTATGAAGACCCTTCTCTCTCTTTGATCCAAGGGGTGTAGTAATATCCGTCAAATAAGATAAAAGCTCTGTAAGAATATTTTCAATATTAATAATATGGGTTTAAATAAATTAATGAGATACACAGGTATTAAATAAAGATTTAATTAATGAAAAATATATAGTAATGGTACCTCTCACAATTGATAGATGCATATTTTCTTTTTTTGGAGACTCCTCTACTATGTAAAGAAGCTTTGTTCCAATGTGCATAAGGATATAACCCCATTATCTTGTCTATAATTTGATTTCATAATATTTTATGAATGAGATAATGATCCCATGCCACTATGTGGAGAGGAATATATATTGAATAACTTCTATAAGTATCCTAAGTATTTGTAGGAACAACATATTTTGGGTGCCTCAGTGTAGACCCATTTTGATTGCCCCAACTCTCCATACGGGTAACCAATCAAGGGGCCTCTTCTATGAAATATAAAAGGTTTATAAAAATAATTACATCGAGAACCACAATTTGAATGACCATGCTTTATATTACCTTTATATGAAAACACATAACTACAACTTAGATAAAAAAGAACTCCAATCAACCCTAAGATTCCCTCAAGGTCCTTCCCCACAATTATCTCTCTATCCAACACATCATAAAAAGTACTAATGTTCTAAAAGATAACCTAATAATGGATTTTAAATAAAATTCCCATATTAACATTCAATTAGTCATCTTGTCATTCGATACAATCTTTGGTGTAGGCATCACAAGCATAGAAAAGAAGTTTTTATATTTTTTCACATTCATGTCATCCATATTTAGTTTGAAAAACTCTATAGACTTGCACAACACCATCTATTATTTATTTATTTATAACTATTAGATGAGAAAAAATTTATGTTATTACCTGCTCGGTCTCTCCAGCACAAAGTTCGCACACTTCACCTTGATTTCATCAAAAATTTACAACGATTCAATGAAATGATAAATATTTCTCAACCATTCCCCAACCTCTTAAGGATAATTGGAAAATTTTTACACTATTGGATTCTATAAAAGGAACTAATGAGCACGATTTCAGAAACCATCCCCCTCATTTTCCAAATCTAGAGCATGCATGGGAACTAGTGCAGGTTCTTTTCCAAGGTCATGGAAAGTACACACAATGAATTCAACCAGATTCAAATCCATGAGAGGATTCACCCATATATTATCATCATTATATACCTCATGAATCTGATTCACATGTCTTCTCAAATGAATGATGCTACAAAACATCATCATACAATGAATATTACATTGGATTAGTAATCAAATAAATCACTAAGTTAAATTAATCACATTAGATAGATGAACAATATTTCAATTCCAATATATCATAATATAAATAAAGTAAAAGGCTAGAACTAATCCTCAAGATGTTATTCCCAAATTACCCCTAGTGACTTCAGGTCCATCATAGTGTGAGATAGCTAGTCAGTAAATCCCAACTACCTCTTATTTCCTGACAAGATTACTCAACATTATATTGACATCAAGAAAATATGAAAAACCTACACCTTTAATACCACATTTTCAAGAACCCACCCAGATACTCTAGTACCTTGACACCTGATCCATAACTAACCTAGCCTGAAAGGGAATTTATGATCCCTATGGGTTGGAGACAAGAATTCGGAATAAAAAAACATGATAGTGGGAATTAATTTTCCACAAACACAATGGAAGAAAGTGATATAGGTCAGTATACATAAAAGAAAAAACCAATAGGAGAACTATATCGGAATTCAAATGGGTATAAAAACCCAAAATTACAACCAAAATGTACCCAAAAAATATTATAACATCCCATGATATAAAACACATCATCATTAGGTCTAACACTCAACAACTACTACTACCTCAAAGTGGTGTTTTCCCCTTACTCGAACATCATAGGAGCAAATATAATAATTCCTAAATGAAAATTTAATGTGTGGTCTAAAATCTCATTAGGTTCTCACCAAGGATTTCTTAATGAGATTCCATAATTAATTAACAATATAAATCATTCAATTTTAAATAAACATTAATGGAATTATAAATGAATATTTAAAAAATCCTTATTTACATTACAAATGATGGAAATAATTCAAAAAATATCATAATAAACATTTTTTACAAATAAGTTTATATGAATTCATAAAGAATGTATAATACTATTTACGAGTAGTGGTATGTTTGTTTATTTATATCAAAGTAATCATAAATGAGCTACATGGTAATCTTTTGAGAGGTACGATATTTCTAGTATAGGGGACCCTCCCACACTTATATAATGAAAAGAGTAATGCCCACACATGTCCCTTTGAAACTGGTTAAAGAGGTCTGACCAACATCCCACTGAGGATAATACCATCCAATCAGTTTTTCATAGATTTTGAAAGAGTCAATCTGTTGTAATGGGATTCTCATCCTAGCGTGTTTGCCCAAAATAAATCACTAACAACGCATGGTTACATATTCGCAAATAATAATCATTATGGGTAATTTATTTAAAAACTATTAAAAATATAATTCAATCCATTTTTCCATTTCAATATACCAATTTCTGTTTAAAAACCAAAGTACGTTTCTAATAAAATCATGATTTTTAGGATAAAACCACCAGGTTTATATCAAAACAATTTAATACATTTCTCAAAAAAAATTTGAAATCAGTTCACAAATAAAATTCACAATTTGATATCACAATTTAAATTCCACATTTTAAATCCCATAATTAAATTTCATGAATTTCTATCACTTCCACATACACTGATCAATTCAATGAAATTGGGAGTTTTTTCCAATTTCAATGCCAAAAAAATTTCTCATTTTCATTGGAATTGGGTTTTTAATAAACTAAATGATTGAAATTTAATTTAAATAAAGTAGTTAAATTTAAATCAAAAAATTTAGGGTTTAATAAATTAGAAAATATTAAATGGACCCAATTTCATTGAGATCATGAGACCATGAATCACAAAAACCTAAAAAGGAAACTCCAATGGAGATAATCAGCAATGAGGATCTAAGAATCATACCTTTATTAAAGATCTAAATCAATGGGGATTAAATCCTTCGAAAACACATAGATCTTGGAAACCCTATAGAGGAGATAAGAGGGTAGCATGGGAGAATGAAAAATGACAGGAAACATACTAGGGAAGACGGAACGATGATCTACTATCATTGATCCACATTGGAAGGGGTTTAGAGGATCCAATATGGGATCTTGGGAGACCCAAATACCTTGGAAAAGTTCCACCCCTTATTAGGGATGAGTGGGTAAATGATTTATGTGTGTAAAACAAGGTTATAAATCAAATAATTTCCAACAAAAATGCATAGTTTCATGGAATGAAATAAATCTCATATTAAGGATCCATTTATAGTTTATTGTCTTAAATTTTGGGAACATAGGAATTACATGTGTCAATTCCTTAATATAATGGGTAAACCCTAGACCATTTTTGTACCTAATTATGAATAAAATGGATAAAATAATTATGCATTGTTATTCAAGAATTAAATTGTTGAATCATTTTACCAATAGCATTTTGGTTACATGAATCATGAAACACCTAAGTATTATGTTAAATATTATAAGAAATTGGGTATTATTTTACATAATAGTTATGGATACAATAATGGTTAATGATTTTAAGATTTATCATAAGTTCAAATTCTTAAAATCCTCTTTTTAGGTCTTATGTGGTAGGAATTCCACAGTGTTAAAATTATTTTGGAAAAAACTAATGGAAATAATATTTTTTAGTGGAATTTTTTTTAAGAATAATTCCTTTACATTTTTTAGACATCATTTTAAAGGTATTGATAAACTTTAGGTCTTCTATGATAACTAATTAAATTGTAATATTATTCATGTAAGATTATTATAAATTATAAAAAAGTTGTATTGAATACCATAATAAAAAAGTTTTGTTTAATGATTACCTTTATTTAAAGGATTTCTGTTATATTAGTTTCGGTAATGTTATAGGAATTACATTAGTATAGTTCTAGAAAATAGAAAATCATTATGTTGGATGATAACCTATCACATCTGGAATGGGTGGGGGACATGAACCCATCACTGAAGAATGAAATGGGTTTATAACATACCACTGGCCTAAGTGATTCCTGATTAATATTTCATTAGTTAAATGATTTGAAAAATAAATATTATTGATGAACCAGTAGTTTTGATTTTTAGATTTAGAGATTAATTTTATTATTTTGGACAATTTATTCAAAAAATATTTGTTTGGGAAATAGTTAGAGAAAGACAGAAATATGTTTCCCTTCTAATGTATCTTACTATTTGTTAATAGTTAATTTTAGTGCTTGAGTCATAAAAATTAATTTTTTGGATATTCATTTCATGAAGTAAGGGTAGAAAAATCAATTAGTTGAAGCACAACCAAATGATTGTACTATAATGAAACATAAATATATCATGTAAGCTTGTTTACTTATATTTTTAGGTAGTAAATGAATTACTCAACAATAGGAAAATGATATTTTAACACAACTATTATCATAATACCGTTATTTATGTTGAACTAATAGTCTATTAATTCATCATATATTTATGGAATTGAAGCCCTCAATATTACATTGATCATTCAATTTCACGTGATCAATGAATTAAATCACTATACAAAAATATGTATGTTTTTCCTCCATGTCCATATCTTTACTTTCATCCAATGTTCTTTTATGTGGAAACCATGATTAGTGTTATTTAATATGACCTTTGAAGATCCCTTACTATATTATTAAGGGGATACTTTATTAAATATGTTATGGTATGGATTTTTCAAAAATGGTATTTGAAAATTAAATCCCTTTATTAATGAGAACAATTTTAAATTTCTAGGATTCAAATTATTTAAGGGGGAGAGAATAAAACACCTCGAAATTTTAAAATATTAACATTATATTCAGTAGTGTGTGTGAAAGGTAACACAAATCATAGAAATGAATATAAGATCCAAAGGCTTTAAAATATATTTACTATTTTAAATAAATTCAATAATTTCTATTGTTTTAAATTTATTCAACACTGATTTTATCTTTCATTGCATTTATCAACAAGTTTCTTTGATATCTTCCATTACACATAATATAGGGTTTTACCGCACAATGGTATACTATTATTTAATATGATAGGTATAGCCTAGATGTTGGAATGGAGGGTATGAATATTATTAAATAACATATGAAAATATATTATTTACACACATTTATTGGTTATCTATTGATTATAAATAATAATAATAATAATTTAAAATAAAATCAATGTTATAATAGAATCTGTATTTTCCTAAAACAAAGTTTAGGGATGTTTGGCGCACATAATTCAAAAAATTTAACATATTTAGAAAATTTAATGAAAAAATAAACATCATTTTGGGATTAGTAACACTAAAAATATCTTCTAGTGTATTTTTGGTATTGTTCTGAGATATTTCATTTTATGACGAATAATGAAAAATACTAGATTCTAATTAAAAACTACATTTTCATCTAAATCCTTTATATTGTTAATTATATTTTGTATTTTTTAAGGTAAAAATTGTTCTAATATACATCTATTAATAAATTTAATGACATTTTAATTTTTTTAAAATTTTTATATAAAAACATTGTAATTTTTTGAACATTTTAACTTGAAAAGCATAATTTCTAGTCACGTCTACGATATTAATTTTTAATTCAATTCTATCACTTCTATGAATTAAATTTTTCCAAATGGATTATTTATTTTTAATAACAATAATTTATATTATCTAATAAGTAAAACATACATTTTTTCAACATTTATTATTGAAAATAGTTAAACTTAATTAAAATGATTAACGTAAAATGAGTATACTTAGTGGTTAAACGTAGAATATAAGGTGTATGAATGTCACAAAACTTCTGAAAAAACAATTGGATGGACATATTTGACCTTATTAATTTTAGTTTAGATAATTCACTTCTATTGGGGTATTTTTACCTAAAAACATGGCCATAATTCACACTTTCAAAAATACATTACAAGTGTGACACTCACCCCACTTATAATAGGCCACCCCTCTTATATCCACAACACAACTAAAAAATAATTAAATATGAAAATACCTATCTGAATTACTCCCAAAATTCCATCTTCAACTCTTAGAATCCTTTTTTTGGAATAAATCCAACTTTTGAAGTCTTTATTTCAAACTTAAGAAGGATACCCGAAGAAAAGGTAACATTCTTCAATGCACATCATTATTTCACCTCTTTTTACACTCATTAAATTATTATTAAAACATGATTATATATTGAAATCAATATATTTCATATAATGGGATATTTTTATAAAAAGTTAATTACTAAAAACCATCCACACTTCTATCAAATGGGTTACAAAATTGTCGTTTGTCTATACAGTGGACTACCACCCCGTGAACCAATATCATTCATTTTTTCATTTACACCTTTCAAGGAAGGTTATGGTGATGGATATAAAGAAAATATATGATATTTATAAAATCTTTATACCGATAGAGTCACTATATCATGTATATATTTTACAATCCACTTTGTATTACATTCGATAACATCATATGTGTGTACAAAGGACTACCGCCTCGTGAAGCGATGTGATTCATATTTCACTAATGCTTCACATGGAAGGTGATAATGATAATTTTAATTATTATATGTTATATAAGTAAATTATTAATTATATTAATGACATATTAATCATTTTTAAATGATTATATATATCATTTTTTATATCTTATTTTCACTCACGTAAAGATGATAACATTGTCTGAGTAGGTGTGGACTACCTCCTTCAAAATGCGATATGGCACACATCACATCACCAAATCAAATTAATTAAATATATAAGTATAAAATATTGTATATTTCATATCATGATAATTCTTTAATGTTAATATATTTTATATCTTCATTCCATTATGGTCAATTAAAATGTAAATGTTACACATGCATACATATTACATACCGTCTCTAAGGTCGTACCATACTTAATTTTTCATAACCAATATTATTTATTGGTTTTAAAAGTAAAATTGATTTAAAAATATAATTGTTATTCCATTATTATTATTATTTAAATGATGTAACTATATAAAATGTGCAATATCCAGATCTTTAATGTCGAAAGATGTATGAGAAAACATAGAAATTAACACCCAAAACAATGATAATAATAAAATATCTTTAATAAACGGGTGAAAATAAATTTTAAAAGGATAATATATGATATTATTAATATTAATATGGTCCTTGGAAATTTTAATAACATATTTAAAACTACTATGTAGGAGGATAAACCATTTTAAACCGAAAGGAAGCATAACGAAATGAATTTTTCCTCGATTTCATTTCATTGCGGAATATTATAATGTTTTTCACCTAATTAATTTATATTTTGTATATAATATACCTCTTACATGTAATATAATGAATAAATCATTCTTAATGGTATATTTTGTATCAATTGGAATTATTTCATATAAGGTTATTTGAACTTAATGTTACCAAGTGGAAAGAAATTTCATAACACGGTTTTTTTCATCCGGTTATTTTAATTATTCTTTGTAATTAATATCCAATGATTATATATATAATTAATTTTGAATATATATTTTTGTATATAAACTTTTTATGTGGATTTAAAATTGATACACATAATCTATTCATTGATATAATCTCCCTTAAATGTTATGATCGTTTTAATGGTTTCTTTTGCAAACTCATTATAATCAAGATTGTTTATTCTTGAATTACCATTAAAGGAAATTATATTATAATTAATTAATAAAAAATTTAATTTTTTTATGATGTGGTTATTTATGATCTTTTTAAATTTATATTATCACTTTTCCACTCAGTGGTACTTAAAATATTTGAGATTTTTTTAATAAAATTTGACTTCATTTCTCCCTTCGGCCAGAAATCTTTTTTCTTACAAAACCATGTTTTCTACAGATTTTTGAAAAAATATTTCTTTAACCTTTTCAAAATGATTTATTAAAATACATTTTTAACCATTTTGTTTTTAAAATAATTATAAAGAGTATTTTTGTCCCTCATAAAGTCACATTTCTAACCTTTTTACCATAAAAATGAATGTTCTTTATGGTATGTATGAAATTATCCAGCCATATGACTATCATTTCATTAAATAATCCTTCTATATTGTAAAATTTTATTTTTTTTTGAAAATATTAAGATTGAAGAAATTATTTGTTTTTTATAAATTGATTTTCAATGAAAATAATATTGAAAATTTTTATGATTTTAAAAGGGAATTTTGAAATAAAAAGGATATTTTCCACAATAATGTTTTCAAAGTTATTTTTATGGTATTTATATTCATAAATGACAATAAAAAAATTTCTTTCATCAATGGGTATATGTTAATATCATACTTACTCATCAAATGGTTTGTTTAGGATTATTTTTACTAAGGATATTCTTGTAATTCACTTCTTTTATTAAATTTTATAGTCCTTATCTTTTCCATGAATTATTCACTTTATTGTGATCATTAAATCACCATTAAATTTAAATATTATATATCATCGATATATTATTTTCCTAAACCATATTACATTTTTATATATGGTTTTTACTTTGATACTTATTTTATTTAATGTGAAAATATTTATAAATCCATATCCTTTATTTAATATAGATATTTTTTGTTGATGAACATTTTTCATGAATTAAATCAATTATTTGATATATTATGGGCTATTCGTAAATGAGATAAATGGTTTCAGGACTAGTTAATGTAATCCCCTCAATGAATCTATTGTATCATGGGAGGAATCATTTGTCTTGCCTCAGTTTAGTGTTTTTTACCCATTATGTTTAAATCTATCCTGAGGATATATCTTGATGACAAAGGTACCATGTGCTTGGTAAACATGAAATCCAATAATTAATAATTTACTATATTTTAGTTAGTATTATATTCCTAGATATTTTCATAATGATATTATCTATATTTGATTTTTATTTACAGTTATTGATTAAATGGAATGTTTTTTTAGTTATTTACCTCGCTATATTGATTGTGTCTTATCTATTCATCAGTGGAAGTTATTTATATGGAATATTCTTTTAGTTTTTTATCATTCCATATTAATTATTTTTATTGATTAAGTAATGATTCCATTATACATAAACCTTACTAATAATTTTATCTCACCCTTATTTTTTGTCCTTTCTTACGGATTCCATGATGTTTTTTATGATTGATATATGGGGATATGATAGATGGAAAAAGATTATTCTCAAAAGAAAAAAAATTATGTTTTAATTTTTGTATTCAAAAGTAATGTAAGACTCACATATTTATCTAGTTTACCAACACTAATAAACTATTCAGTATTTGGGGAAGTGATTACTTGTAGATTATGCCAATTTAAAAAAGTGTGGCACTTGATTTTGGGATATTGGGTTTGGGGTCTCTAAAATTTTATAAGAGATTGATTCAAGGCTAAAAGATCCCATGAAAGAATAATTTTCCTTCAACAGAGATTAACTCATGTCATTTTTTGATATTAACTAATATAAAAATAATATTACATAAGATTAAAAATTATTTGGGCAGGATTAAAGGCAAGTTGAGTGTGGTGAGTCAAGAAGGTGAAGTCGTCATTCAAGACTAATTACTTGTCTTTGAATCGTGGAAGAACAATCAATTGAAATAAGGATTTAAAAAATGATTATGAGGGGACCCCATTGATGATTCTTAAGAGAATCTTAGTATTCATTACAATATATTATTGATTACTTATAATGGAGCTTGGGTAGAGTGGATTCAAAAATGAATGGGATTCAACTGAATTTCAATAAAATGAAATTGAGGGAATTTTTATTGATGGAGTAATATTATATTGAGGATTAGTAACTTAATAAAGGGAGATCAGACAAGGTTTTGAAAAACTAGAGGTTTTTTTTGGTTCAGCCCGTGTAGTTTTGAAAGGAAGAGATTTTTTTTCTAATTCAATAAATGGACTGATTTTTTCCCATTAGATATATATTTTTTAAATTTCAAAAAGTTGGTGCATGTATTTATCCTCACATGGTATTTTTGAGTAAAATATATTTTTAAATATCATTTTGATAATTATAATTTGAGGTAAAACTAGTGATGAACACATGAATGTGAAAAAAATAGGGTAAGCATTGATACCTTGTGCAGAGATATAGGTGATGGTTTTTGGGTGTGGACAGCAGCAAGATGCGACAAATCGATTGGTGAAATGGATTATTGGCGGTGTTGTAATGACATCACATGTTCATATTTTTTATATAAAAGGTCACATATCGTTTTTAGATGTTTTTTATATAAAATATAGAGGAATATCATGGTATGATTTTTTTTAATTTTTATTCTCACTATAATTCAAATTTCAGTCTTTTACTTGGATTTTGTACACTATATGATTATACTGGTCTTTTTCAGAGTGCCACCATGATTTTTTAATCCTACACATCCTAGGGTATTTACCTGTTAAAAATAAATTTCTCAATTGATTTTCTACTCTTTTTTATGTACCCCCATTTTCGTTTTATATTCTTGCAATATTTCTTTCATGGTTAAGTTCTTATCCTAGGAAGGGTCTATTTCCTCCCTGAAAAATTGTATCAAAGGATTTTATCCTTTTTTTTGTTTATTATTTATGATTGAATCATTATAAGTATTTATAACCACATATAATAATATAATGGATTAACTAAATATATACTATCGAATTAATGAGTAAAAAATATTGTGTTTTGTTAGAAGATACTGAATGTGCTGAAAAAAAATCATTGAAGCCAGAGGACATTAGTGATGGTGACTAGTGGGATAAAATAGAGATAGAAATGAGAAAAATCCAAATTTATTTGGTTGGTAATACTTTGTAGGAGTTCTTGATTCAGACAGATCCATAGAAGATATGTGTGTAACTTTAAAGTAGGTATAAATTAAAATCCCTTGAAAATTGTTTATATATGTAATAGTATTGTATCACTTAAAGTTGAAAAATAATGGATATTTAGGTAACCATATATATTATTTCACCAAAATTATAATATATTTGTCTTAAGTGGTGGTCAAGATTGATGATAATGGTAAAACAATAACTATTGAAATGGGAGATAACTATTGGGTTCATTATTATATTCTTATGATAATATCATCACCACATTCCTATTTAGAAAAGTACCTCAGAAGATGGATGATATGATTTTATATTTATGATTAATGAGACTCAGTGAAAGACCATTAACTATGATTCCCTAGGTAATAGTTATTTTTTGTAGTGATATGTAGACTCAAAAATCTGTGTCGTCGATTAATAATAATAAGAAAATTCAAGTTATTCTTTTTGTGAAAAGTCTAACCATGTGTGTTGAAACTTCTATGATCTGAAAAAACATAATGAAGAAAATAAGATGCATGAAAATGATTATGAGGATACCAACATAAGACTTTATGGGTTTTTATGATCATATAATGACCATTTCATTGGAAGATAACCCAAAAAATATGTAGATCTATCTTTAAAAATTATCATGTAAATAAAATGAAAACAAGGTACCTAAAAACATGAGAAAAATATCTTCCATCTTCTTTATGTGGATAATATTTTAGGAATATCATGAGGAGTATTGAACATAATCACACTACCTCTAAGGGGAATCACCAGCTAGAGGATCCATGAATGCTTCATGAGGATTCATGATATCTGAACGGGTGTTACATACTTCTCAAAAGATAGGGATAGAGTTTCAGGAGTAAGAGAATTTAATATAGGCTTATACACATCACACTAACCCCACCCAACATGATAGTATCACAAGCTCTTATATAGTCAATCCCAAGGAATCTCAAATGCATTTCACATGTTTCTAACTATTGTGTTATTATTAATTAACATTCTCAATGAATTAATTCAACTCCTTTAATTCATTCAATAAATGAATTTTCATGGTTTTATCCATCTAGGAGAAATAAATAACAAATATACATCATATATAAATATATATATATATATATATCCATGCCTCCCATGAATGAAAAATATGTTCAACATATGCATGTATTAAATTTAAAACTATATATATATATATATATTCCAAGCATCATATGCACATGTACATGCATCTAATACATGTATATTTTAATTCACATCCATCACTACCAAACATGGAAAAAATCAAATAAGGTCTTCATGAAAACCATCACAACTCTTTTTGAATCTATCTAAACTCCTTTAGATGTGGCTTTTGTCAAACTCTCTTAATTTTGAAAAAAAAATTCTCAAAAACATTTTCCTAATCCAAGGGCCTAAAAATTTGAACATATGGGCCTTATGAATATTTATAACTATGAAATATCAATTTTGTAATTTTATTCCATTAGCTGTCCATAAAAAGAATCAGTGTTACTCAATCTACTAAGGGTTCTTGTGTGATATCCATCAAACATACTCATATGTCTATATGAATATGTCTACCACTATATTAATCATATGGATCATATTTATAATTATATAATTCTTTTTTAAAATACATTTAGTTACCACTAGACATGGAACATGTCAATATAGTATTGGTATCTCATCATTTATTGATTCTCCGAAAAATAGTAACCAATTCAATGAATACATCACATTTCATATATTTATCTAATAAGTAGGTCACATTTCAAATATCCTAGTAGTTATATACATCATACGTTAAACAACATAGAAAAACCATGCATTTACTTAGTCTAATTAAAATAAGGTCTAGATGTCTTTTCTTGTCACAGAGGTGGATATATCCTATCATGGTAGCACTCCAACCAACAACATGATCAACAATATGACCAAATTCCCCCTAATAAGTTATGATCATATGTTTACTTGAATAAGTATGACATAAAATTATTAATGTTCTCATGATAGGTATCTGTCCAACCTAATTAAAAAAGTATTGATAAGGAGTATACATCACTATGTATATCGATGACTACGTGAAATTCCATTAGATATAATTTAATAGATCAATCAATGTAATAAGTCTCTATATATTACCTCATTAATATATTCTTTATATCTTGTAAAAAAATTCAAATAATATGATATTTTATGAATTCTAACCTTATCATATCATTATAACCCATAACACTTTGTAATGACCATCATTTAGGGATGACAAAAAGTTATAATTTGAGGGGATATCATCATTGTGTTTTTGATTTAATATTAAATTATACAACACATGAATTAATTATTATTGTATATTTCATTTATTATAAAAACCCGATACATTTAGAACCATTATAACCAATCTATCAGGTGTCAGAACCCCATAGATTCAACATAAAACTCATGTTGTTTCTACGATAATGGTTCTTTTGAATATTTCATCCATTTTTAATTTCTTTAAATTCCTTATACAGTCATCTAATAAAATACTCCCACTTGATTCTTTATGAGTAACATTTACACAGAAACCATTTCTGAATAATGGTGTGTTTTAGGTATCAAATTCTTAATGCTCAACTCTTTGAACATATTAAAACTATTTGAGTTCACAATATCAAATTTTATAATTCTATCTTCTATTTTCTAATTATAACTCTTTATAAGTACATCATCATCATCCTTTCAATGCTATCTATAAAAATTTTCCTTCTAATGTTTTGTAAATAATGTAACTATTTACATGATCACATTGCCAGCATATTCTAAACAATTTTCGGATAAAGTGATATCCGCATCATTATGGAAACTAATATAAATCTTAAAATGTATCTTTATTTTCATATTATAAACTCTTTTAGGATACCAAGTGACACACTATGTGTATTTTCTAGTATACAAATTTAGTAAAAGGTTATTTTCACTTGTAATGGTAACTAAATGTAACTCTTTAAATTTTTCCTTATGATCACATATCCTAATAATATTTTTGATATTAATTGAAAAATCACAATAATCATAGACATGTAAAATCCTTTCATTAATAGTGATATTAACATTGTTGTAGTAACTATTGTAAAAATTTACATTTTTCTTTATTATCTCATATTCTAAATTTTTAGTATATTAAGTGAGAAATCACTCCATCATTTATTAACACAATATTTTATTTATTAAATTTGAACTTATCAAAGCACAAACATACCCCCTATAGCCTCTTAAACAATATATTCTATTCAGAATATCTTTTTATGATTCCAAACTATCTATTTAATGTTTTAGGACATAACATTTATTTCTTTTTACTTAGAATATTAAAAAAATTAAAAAACATTCATATCACATATGGTATTCTATGTGATTTTAATTTCAATTCTTAAAATAATATTTTATTAAAATATCTCATTGAGGAATAGTGGGAACACATTCTATCATATTTTAATAAACATCTGGATAAACCCTTTATCTTAGATAAAAACTTTTATCTAATCCTAATTCTCGAAATATGTCATAGAAAACCAATGAATAAAAAACATTCTTTATACATTTAATCATCTAATAACAAATATTTGTTATCAAAAATCCTTTATTATTACATAATAAATATGATATGAAGATACAAATCTTTTATATAGACTCATTTGATCTTCATAAAAACATTACATTGATATTTTTATGTAGAAATTGTTTACATCATCACATAAATAAAAAATACAAGATAAATTAATTCTTACATTGGTTGTAAAGACCTATATATTTATAAAACTTTGAAAAATTTAGATTTGATATTACAGAACCTTCAATATCAAGGAATTAATTTCTATAAGATCCATATATAACATGGTCGATTCATAGGGTTTCACAAACTCCGTCATGTTTATCTTGGTTAATACAATCATAATTAATTATTAGTCTTCCTTCCTAAAAACCCGAGGTTTCAATATCCCTGATTGGATTATTATAGAAACATTTTCAGACATTTCAACTAACATTTATTTTTAACAATTTGAAGTTTCACCCTCTTATATAGTCTATACTGTTCAAGAAACTTGACATCACATGCCTAGTTTAACCATTCTCAACACTTTGAGAATATCAATTAAATTTTTCATGTATTCTTTCACATTGTTGGAATAGTTCCATAAATAGTAGTAGTATGAATTCCCTAAAAATATTCTGTTATTTAATTTCCCATTAAATCATGTTATATAATTAAAACGATCATAAACCATTTGTATCAAAAAGGCCTTATATCATTTTATTAACCAAAAAATGTTTGTTTGACCTTGTCGAGAAAAAAAAACAATATAATACAAATATTATGAAAATTTCATCCAACATTTAGCCATTCATGTTATTAATGCAGTAACTCATTTTCTCTATTAAATGTTCAATTATTTTCATATTTTGACCTTATATATATACAACACTTTATAAAACATATAGTTCATATCATATATTGGTCAGAACAACAGAATTGATATATATATCAAACAATGTTTTAAAAAAACCTTTATTCTCTTTAAGTCATAACCATATTCAATATATTGAATATATTTATACATACATAATCATATTGATTATATAGGACTAAAATTACTTAAATCACATATGTACACAATCATATTGATTACATGAGTGGAAACTAAGATTATATATTTTCATTATGCATTTAATTACTCGGAAACAAGAAATTAATAACTTTATTCTTATATATGACTCTAGATTCACATGTTTAAAAACATAAACTCTTAGTTACCGAGGAAGTAACTATTTTAATAGATATAATTTTACATAATAAATTTTTAAAATTACTAATCTAGCAAAAGAACATTTCTTAAGGTACCATTCTTAGGAGTTTATTACATTAAGATTCTAATTTAGAGGATTAATAAAAAGTTCATTTTGATGATGATGATTCTTTTATCTATAATAGAACCCTTTGTCAATTGAATATCACATTTTATAACTTTTCATTAAATAATTTTAATGAAACTCACCCACTAAAATTGTTGACCCCATAATTCATATCCATTTATTGAGCTAAGATCTATATTTCACTATGAAATGAGACCACTTTTTCATTTATCTCACCAATTTGTTATTTATTTTGGGAATCATCCCAAAAAAATAGTTGTGACTCTTGGATAGTTGAGTGGTTAACCCTTAATCCAAATCAATTATATGGATTCACTTAACTGTATCTCTCTAGTAACCAGATCTTATTAGGGTCTCCTGGATAGTGTAACCAAAAGAATGCTCGAGGAATAGTCTAAAACGACTATCAAGGGGAACCTATCTTTGGAATGGCCTACTTAATAGAATAATATAATGTTCATCATAACCTTTTTTCTTATGTAAGATAATCATGGGGGCCCCAAATTTTTGGAATGACTAACTCTAATGGATGGTTGAGGTCCTAACAAGTTTCTATTTAGAATGAATCTTACACTTATTATTTTAAGGGGAATTTATCTCACTATCTTATCTTAGGTTATTCCCTTATACATAATCATGATTTTATTAATTTATTTTGGAGTCTTTCTCTATCTGCCTAACAAATATGTTCAAATCATGTTGATGTGTAACTCTTTACACAAAACCCATTATTTTGTTACTAACCCAAAAATAGAATTCAATCATATTCATACATATCCAGATAAATTAAATGAATAAGGAACATTTTTAAAAAAAAATTAGGGTCAATAACCCTAAATTAAAATAAAAATAAGAGATCTTATTTTGAAAAATAGGGTAATAGGGAACCACTTACAATCTCCAAGGAAAAATTCTAATATAACCAAACCCGATGAAAAAAATGATCTTGAGCATTTAAAAAGATAAAAAGATCAGAATAAGTGAAGGATTAAATTTAACCCCCCCCCCAATGGATAATGAGGTAGTGGAAAAGTCAAAAAAGTCCCCCCTCTCTAAGAAGTTGGGTCGTGCTGGTGGCACAACGATGCAGAGCAGCCTTCTGATACTAAAAAATTAAGGAATGAATGGACCATATGTGTGAAAACACCTATATCTCTCTCGAGCCACCCTCCAACAGATCTTTTGAGATAATTATAGTATGTAAACTAGATGAAAAAAATCCAGACCAAAATCACTATACAGAATCCATTCAAATTACTCGTCTGTCCATTTAAGAGAACATATGGCTGATGATGGGTATTTGCACACCCATACCTCATTTGAATTCTCTTACCCAGAAGTTGTACCTCAACCAAATGCAAGGAAACCAGATCCAGATCCCATAGACACACTTGCAACCTCATCAAAAAAAAATATCCAAACATTCAGAGACCCCGACAACTATAAGATCATCCACAAATCAGCATCCATGAATCCATGGATGTTGTTTCCATCACCACTGGTGATTGAAAGATAACATTAAAATGGATCATCCGCACCTTCCAACCATGAGGTTCTCCCACCAACTTCATCGAGCACCCCGAACCCTATCACACAAATCTTGGACCATAGACTAAACAATGAGGGTAGAGCCACCACAAGTCATTGTGTGAGGAGGGAAATCCATTACTTTCACATCAATATCTATCAATCAAAAACACCTGGACAAACGAATCGTCACCACCCTAACACCACACTTCTGCCACTCCAATTGGCCAAGGACCCTCGGTAAAATTCCAAATGACACAAGGGGAGGCCATTTGTAAAGAAAATACATGGATGGGTAAAGCCTAGGATTCCACAAAGCTGAGTTGGAAGCCTATGAGGATGCAGAAGATGTTGAGTAGAGTATAGAATGAAAAAAAACCTTCGGGGAAGGTGAATGACTGCAGCTTCCATTGGATCTATCAAAAATGACCAAGATAATGAATAAGCCTCCCGGTAGGTAAGTAGTATTACCCCAAGTCTCTCTACATGGGTATTAATTACTCAAGAGATAATAAAATTCATAATAAATCTAAAACCTAATATTCAAAAACTATATTAAATATCAAAATTCATGTTCATAACATCTATTACAAACTGAATCCAATGTATATGTAAAATTGAATTAATTATATAGAAAATCTCAGCATATAATTCATGGCTATGTCCCGAAATAAATTTAACATTTTAAACTAAATAATACTCAACCTTCATATTTCCTAACCCAATTTACTTAATTTGAATAAATCATGGAATATCCTTTAAATAAATTAATAATTGAAATATCCAAACATGAGATAAATATTTATGAAAAATTCATAAATAAAATATGAATATAAACACATATAATTTCATATTTAACACTATGGACATTCCATAATTTTAAATATAAAAAATTTGTATTCATTCCAAAACAAACTCTTATATATATACCATTATATGACATTTTCATTTTAAATATATGATATTATATGAATTATATAAAATTGAAAATACAATTTTGATGTTTTAAAAAATTTAAAAAATCTAAATATCATATCCTTTGTTATTATATAAACCTTCATCATATCAATCATTATAATAATTTTTATGTGGATTAAATAATATCCAAATAATTCCCCCTTATAGTTTTAAATAATCCAAAATAATTAATTATAAAAACTTCATAATTTAAATTCAAAAAAAATTATATTTTGGCCTTATTCCATAATTTAAAACCATTTATAAATTATTTATTATGATTTATAAATAAACACATTTATTTATATATCATAAAAAATTCTAAATTATTTGGTAATAATTATTTAAAATATTAACATTAAATATTTGGGAAATAGAATATTCAAAAGAATTTAGTTTATTTAATATAAATAATTATTAATAAATTTATTTATTTATAAACTAATTCAAAATAAAATATTCCCAAAAAATGTTTTATAATTATTTATAAACATTTTAAAACCAATTAAAACCATTTAATATTTAAATGAAAATTTAAAAATATTTTTTATATATCCTAAAATAGAATCCTTGTCTTCTCTTAGGGTACCCTCCTTCTACCCCTATGACGACACCCCATGTAAGGTTTCTAATTTTTTAGATTATTCATTAAATTAATATGTAGATTTCCTTAGCATATCTTCCATGCAAAAATATATTACTTTTACACAAATATTTTGTGTAAGGGTACCCTCTATATTTCATTTTTTGTGTAAATGTAAATATGTAGGACCTTTACGTAGTTTCTACCATTACACATTGAGGTAAATCACCAATGATCCTTACATAAACCCTCTTCATAAGGGTACTACATTTACTCGACTCCATTTCCTAAAGGTGATAATAAGGTTACCCTTACACAAACATTTTACAAAATGGTAAATCTTATTTACCTTAACGTATCACTACTGTGTGTGGGTATTACCTTTATTAAACCCATTTACATAAATCTAATATTAAGGTTACTCTTAAATATACCTACTTAATAAGGTTATCACCTTTATAAAACTAACTATTGTATGGGTAAATAAAACATACCTTTATACATCCCACGTAAGGGTCCTAAACCATATTTATTTTAAAAAATAATTTTCTTTTATTCAATGAAAAAAAATGATTAAAATATGTTTAAATCTTCCATAAATTTTATATTATACCACTAATGGTGTTAGTATTATTATATAAGGACCATTTTTAGGGGATTAAAACCCAAAAACATATCAATTTATATATTCAATAATAAACATTTAAATAAAACAAAAACAAAGTGCTTGAAAACGTGAGAAGAAAAATATTTCATCTTCTTTCTATGGAGATTGTAAGAGGATGATCATGAGGAGCATTAAACACAAACACCCTTCCCATAAGTGATTACATTGGATATTGGATAAATGAATTATTCAAGAGGATATCAGATATATGAATGTTTTTTAGAACCTTTTTAGAGGAGGTAAGTGGAGATTTGGGAAGAAAGCAATTTAATAGAGGCTTATACACATCGCACTAGCCACACCTAATATGAATGATCAAAACCTCTAATATAGTCAAATAGCAAGGACTCTTAAACACATATAATATTTTTATAAATGTTGGGGAATTGTGTTATAAATTATTTCATTAAATTAATGAAAATCATTTTATTCATTCTCTAAATAAATTATTACTAATGAAACAATATAGTGGAATAAATAATATATATATATATATATATATATATATATATTCTTACATCTCAAGTGTGAAAAATATATCCAATGTATACATATATTAAATATACTTATATATAACATCATATATATATATATCATGCATCATATTCAGGTTTCATGTATCTCATGCATCTATATCTTAGTTCACATCCAACAAATCATATAAAGGATAAGGTGAATTTACATTCAATTTGTTTTAACTATCTTTTGTTAGATATTTATATTGAATGGGTGATTTATTTAGTAGTATCATACCATATTTCACTATAGAGGTAAATATTCACTTCATATTAATAAGGTGAATTTAGTATATTGAATATGGTAAATGATTATTCTTCTGGTGTCATTGGTTTTAGTAGTATTTGTATCACATCAAATGTAGGTAGTATTACTATCTTGAAGGATGTGCAACATGTTCTAGGTACACTCAATAATAATTTATATTCATGTACTCTTGATAATGATGGGTTCAGGATTTCTTTTGGAAAATAAATATGGAAATTATTCAGAGGACCAATGGTATATGTGTGAGGAAGAATGGATGATACTATTTACTGAACCAATGTAAAGCTGCGTGGTGAAGTGATGTCTAAATTTATAAATATGACTTCATAATATTTAATTAATAGGTTATCATGGTGCAAGAGTAAAATATTATCATAAAAGTAAAATGAATGATTGTGAGCCAAAGAAGGTTATGTCAGGTGTTTCAGGTCTTACACTTAATTATTTTTCCATAGAGAGTGTCACTAGTAAAGAAACAATTAAAATAAAATATCAAGGTGATGCACTAAAATTTATAGACTGGTTAGAGGATGTTGAGAATATAGAATAATTGGTTTTTTAATGTACTCTTACTAATGTGGTGATCACTTTTATTGTTGAGACGGGTGTCATTGGTTATAGTTTGTTTTGGTAGGGTAGTGTGAACACATTTATGATGAAGACTTTGAAATTTTGATTTCTTATATAGGGGAGATATTAGGTTTCTATCAGAGTTGTAAGAGGGTGTCACCATATTTTACTCCAAGTATTATGGTGGGTGTGATAACAATAACTTTTCTTTATAATTAAATATATTTTAATTCATCTCTTTATTTGATAGGTTGAAGGGGTACTGTTGAGGTTTATCCCAAGTGGGTTTAAGATAAGATAATATTTTTTTCAAAGTTCAACCGGTGTGTAACACCACGATATTTTATGAAAAATATTATTTTTAATTTTATTGATGTCTTGTGTTATACGCTACACAAAAATGAGCTTGCACTATACGCATCCCTAACTTGACTTTCATTACACGCAATCGCGACCTTCCACGATAGAGTGTGTTGTACGCAATACTAAGTTTCACTAAACAATGATATGTTATATAAACTAGCCGTTATGAGTAGTAATACCCACTTTCTAAAGTTTTATAATGTTTATCTTTCAAAATGGACTTCATTTTTGGATTTTGAATATCAAAATTAGCATAGGGTGAATTTTTGGTATTTTTCTGAAAACATTCTATTTTTGATGAATAGTGAAAACACTAGGTTACTATTTAAAAACCGACATTTTATTTAAATAATTATTTATTTATTTTAAATTTATTTTAGGTCAAAATTGATACATAATACCTATATAAGTTCAATTTAATTCATTGGAGTCATTTTATAATAATTTTAGATAAATAAAAATTTTATTGAACTTTTCACAGTCTTTTACCCACCTGCTATGAGAATTTGGAAATTCACAGAAAACATAATTTTACGGCTTATGTGAGTGGAATTTTGAAAATCCGAGAGACATGGTTAATATCAAGTACTAAAATGTGGTTCAATTGGATGAAAATAATTTTTTGGCGAATAGTAACTTTTTACTTTTATTTACCACGGTTAAAAGTAAATAGGGTAATTAAGGGTAAAAATGATTTTATTATTACCCTAAAACATGTCCTAATTCTATTGGATAAGTGTAATTCGACCAAAAACCACCTTAGGAATAAAATATTACCATTTAGGTCCACTTGGATTAGACTAGGACATTTATTATTAATTTATTTAAATAAATGTTAAAATAGTTAAAATCAATGTTTAATAACTAATTCATTTTTAATATAAGGTTATACACAAGATAAATTAGACTATAAATATTCATTATAAATATAAAAATATTATCTACCTAATGGTATTTTATTTTTAATTTTTATACATTAAATAATTTAAGTTATTTATGACACAATGGTGATGCAATAATTATGTAAATAATAAAATTTTAAAATAATTGATATTATAAATACAGAAATAAATTTAATTTGATACTTTTTATGAATTCCAATAATTTTATTGGTTAATATGACATGTTATTATTGATTTAATTAACGTTTTTCAAACTAATCGTGCTGTTATGATTTTCACAAAAATCAATTACCAAATAGTTTCAAAATTGACATAAATTAGTTTTTAAAACAAATATTATATTATTAATTGTTATTTTATTCCAAAAAATCTAAGGATCTTCCAAATGACTTATATAAGGATATCTATATTAATAATGAACCACTTGGGGTTCTTTTGGCTTGTTATAGTAAGTTTATTAACCATATAGTGTAAGAAAACAAGATGACATGGTAAATGTTAAATTATTTAACTTAGAGTTAAATCTAAATTATAAGGTTAAAATTGTATCCTAAACATGTCTAAAATATATTTTTTGATAGGATTTTGACCCATCCCCACTTTATCTTAGAAATAAATCAATTTTTAGCTATTATAAATCGAATATGACTTTATTATAAAATAATATTTTAAGTTTTTCCAAAGGTGCCCCTCTCCTCCCATATAAAAAGGGAACCCCTTCCCTCTTCTCTTCACACCCTTTTGAGCCTTGAATCTCGGCCAACCCCTGCCCATTTCTCTTCTCCACTTCCCTAGAAACATTCTGGAGGTTCTTTTCTTCTCCAAAGACCAACTCTACTTCCTTAAGAGAAAACTTAAAGGAGGTGCGTCAAAGAAGATGTAATCTCTTCTTCCGATTCTCTCAAGTTTCTTTCTTCTTCTACATCTTCTTCTTTAGTTGTCTCATTAAAAAGTCATAACCTCAGTATTACTTATATACGGATAAGTTATTATAAATATTAAACAACATTATTTCACCTTCTATCCATCCTACGAAAAACGAAATCACCGCGCGTGCGTACGTACAGAATACCGTCTCCACGCCATGGTGTAATCTGTTTTCGACCACCAACATACTTGGATGGGTATAATGGTGTAAATAAATAACTATATATTATTATTTTAAAGTGATATTGATTATGAAATATCATACATAAACTTCAATACAATTCCACGATCATTGGAATGATATCATCGCTCGTGCGTACGTATGGACTACCGTCTCCACGACGCGATGAGATTCATTATACATGTTAACCATTATTGAATGATTATAAAGTATATGTAATGAATAATAATTAAATATATGACATAATAATGATACTTTATTTATGTATATATATGTGTATTTAATCTACTTAATTCCATTCAATTCAATAAGGAATCGAAAACAATGTTCATGTGTACGTACGGCCTACCGTCTCCATGAACGGTGTATTTCATTCCATTTATCAATATATCATATATATATATATGTATATGCTGAATATATATTATATATAAATCATGTTTTAAATTATTTAATTATGTAAATCAGGATATAAGTAATAATATCAAGAACAACAAGTCGAAACACGTACAATAAATGAAACGATTTTACCCAAATCGATGCTTTTACATCAAATTTACAAAAGAATGGGTAATATAAAGTCATAAGTAAACCGTATATGATATAATAAAAATGAATATGATTCTTTAATAATTCAATTACATTATTTAAATCATTATATTGGAGTTTCGGATACATACGAATCATATCAGACATAAGGTAAGGGATAACTATTCCAATCTCATTCTTATCTGAGATTGTTTATTCGTAAGTATTTACTGGGGTTATGTTTATCATCCATGTCCATATGTCCTAAAACTGTTTTCATAGAAATTTTACATTTCTTCCATGCCTTTTTAAATTCATTTTTACCCTTTTTACTTTTACCACATCATATGGAAGGAATATATCTTTTGTTTACCATAAGAGGTACTTTTTGACTTTTCCGACAAAAGTATGAGAAGAATGTTTTTTAACATATACGGTATGAATGGATTTTTATGGTTTTATAACGCCTTATTTTCATGAATTCTTATCTACAATATTTCATGGTTATTTTCAATAAAATCATTTTCTTTTAGAATTGCATGGAATTTTGGGAAAATAAAATGATTTTTTAGAAGAAAGGATATTTTCCTCAAGAATTCTTTTCAAGTGTTTTATCAAAACCATTTTCCATCTAAGATGAAATTATTTCATATGTGTATGTTTCAAGTATAATATCTCTATGATTTACATGGTTTAAATTTTCTTATGATTAAATTATATCCATTTGTTTTATATGGAATATGTTATGATGGGTTGATGTTTATAAAACCCATTTTTATTCTTTGGGTTATGATGAATGATTTATGTTTATATTGTGGAAAAAATAAGAATGATTTCATTATGAGATGGGTGGGAACTATATCTCCCACCAATGAATTGGGTAAAGATTTATATCTCATGAGATATACATGGCTGGAACGGTAAGTTAATCCAGTTCAGTGATACAGGACTGGAACGAGGAGTGAACTCGATTCAGAATGGGACTTTGTCCACTAAGATGGTCTTGGTAGCAATGCCTTGGAAACTATGGAAATCATAACATGTGCTTAATGGATTCCACAATTACATGTTTCATTACCATGCTAGTTTATCATGATTAATGTTACTTTATGATATATTCCTTGTGTACTTCCATGATTTTTGTCGTTTCTCATGATTTTGATGTTCAGATTTTATGTTCAAGTTTTTTCATTCAAATGATTATGGATTGTTTTATGTTATCGATGCTTACCCTTAATGATAATTTGACCGCACCCTTTATATGTTTTCTTTTCCCTAGGATTTAAAGAGAGGTTTTAGGTAAGAAAACAAAAGGGGAAGATCTTTATGGGAGATGTTGATGATCTTTCACCACGATTAGAAGATTATTTTCCGAGTTTTCAAAGACACTAAACCATTACGTTCCTTGTGTTTCTGTTTTCATTAGGTATTAAGTATTCAACAAAAGTAATGTAATTTCCATGTACGTCAAGATTTGGGTCTCTATAGTTGGTATCAGAGGAAAGGATTAGTTAACCTTTGGAAACTAGGATGCGAAAACATTAGTGAGATCCCTAGAGATATTTCTAAGGTATGTCTAGGGATGTCCCTAAGGTTAAGTATAAGTATAGTTTATAGTCCTAGAATTATGGTAAAGATATTATAATTAAACCTAAGATGTTAGATATTGAAGGTAATCCCCCTTTATTATGTTGTTTTCCTAGCATGATTTTCTCCTCTCACACTGTTCTTTTTGGGTTTTAGACGATGGCTGGAACCCGAAGGAACCTTGTTGATAAGTGTAATGTAAAATGCAATGATTGTCCTCTCGAGCAACCAAATGTGATGGGAGATGGAGTGAAAAAGCTTATTGCAATACTTACACAAGCAATGAATCATTCTGGATTTCCAAATGATCAGAGAAGGGAACAATATTCTATTGAGTCCTTCATGAGGCAACGTCCACCGTCTTTCAATGGGTCTTTTGGTCCACTTGTTGCTAAACAATGGATTAGTACCATTGAAATGATATTTTCCATACTTCACTGTTCAGAACATGAAAAATTCATTCTAGCTGTTTACCATTTAGAAGGTGAAGCAGACCAGTGGTGGACTCTAATTAAGAATACAAGGCCCCAAGATGGAATTGAATCCATGGAATGGGAGGAGTTCAAGAACTTTTTTTTAGTAAGTACGTCCCTCTTATTCTTCGAACAAATATAGAAAAGGAGTTTCTTGAGCTTAAGCAGAAGGATGATGAATCTGTTGGTATATACATAGTGAATTTTACAAGACTTACAAAGTATGCATCAGGCTTTATCATCCAATCTGAGAGTAAAGTTGATCGATTATTAGTGGCTTAAAACCAAGTCTTCGAAGGGAATTAGAAATAAGATACTTTAGTAGCTATGAAGAAATTGTGCATTGTTCTATAAAAGTAGAACTAGAAGTTGGTGTAATATATCCATCTCATGGTTTTGACAAGAAACGAAAGATGGAGTTCAATGAGAAATCTCAGAATAATGGTGAAAAGAAGATGAATGTTTCTTTATGCTCAAAATGTTGAAAGAAGCATGGTGGAGATTGTCTTAAAGGGACTAGAAAATGTTTTAAGTGTGGAAAAGAAGATCATCGATCATCTAATTGTCAAAGTAATGGAAAAATATTTGCTAATGATGTGAATAAAGAAAAGACTGCAGAGAATTCATCACCAACACTTCAATGCATCAAGTGCAAGGAAATGGGGAATTATGCTAATCAATTCCCCAATCTAAGGGTTAATGATGATCAACGTGAGAAAGCTCTTAAGGAAAAGGATAAAGGGAAGTTACATGCGATCACTATTTGTGATATCGAGTATGACAATGATGTTGGTTAATGATTAAGTGTTTATGTAATGTGATTTCAAAATAGTATCATGGAATCTCATTTATAGTGTAGTGGAATTTTGAAATATTTGTGTATTGGTCCATTGTGGTTTTCTATAAGAATATGGTACTGGTAACCATGAAAAGTGATTCAAATATTTTGGAAAGAATATGATATGCGCATAATGAAGGGATAATGAGAAAATAAATTGTTTAATAGTATTCATGAACTCATGATTGATATAAGGACTACGTGGTATCATGGTTTGAGTATATATAATTTTTGGGATTTTGGTATGTGGAAAGAGTTAAGTTTTGACAGCATTCATGTTTTCACTAAGGTTCAATGGGTATTCATTTTCCAGGAGAATACATTATTAAGGTATTCACATGTTTGTAATGTTACCAACAAGATATATCTTATGACATATGGGGGATAAATGATGGTAATCACGTGCTTGTTATGTGACCTCTCAAGTAATCATTTTCTTTACACTATGAGATTGGACAGAAGTATTTTCGATAAGCTTAAAGGTTGGAATGGAATAAGTTGGACATCAAATAGAATTGTTTAAGGCTATAATTTATTTCGATATTATTTATGGAATGTTATAATAATGTAGTTTTTGAAAAAGTACAACCTGCAGGATGGGGGACAACTCATCGCGTCGGACAAGGCTGCGGGAATTGACCCCACAACTAAAGTGCAACAGGCCTTTATCACCTACCGCTGGCCTACAGGAAGTCCTTGTTTAGTAGAAACAGGTTTTTTTATATTAATAAGTATGATATATGAAGTATAAGTCCATTTTAGGAACCATATATGATTAATCTCCCTATAGATGGACTTATGTATTTTTTATAACTTTTTCTAACCTTTTGTTTAAGACAGATGGAATGACCCATCATTCTATCACATGATCTGCTAACACTTCACGAATGACAAACTCAACTTCATTTATTTATGAGATGAAGTGGAAATTGCACAAGGAACGACCAACGGTGAGACTGTACCAAAATCAAGAAAGTATTTCTTCTAATTCCAATTTCTTCAACTTTAGGGAAATGATCTTGAAAACCAAAAATGTGGTCCTAGTGCCCTTATATCTGATGAATAATATGGTACCTTAGATCATAACAAATCTATGGCTTTGTGATTGTCGGATTTTTCATAGCCATGTTCTCTACCACTCTCCATCAGAACATGATGGTCATATTTCTCTTCCATATCCATATTTTTACCTATGTTCTCCTATGTGGAAACCCAATGATTAGTTATTTTGGGTAGTCGTTACATTTCATACTTTAGTTTTTAAATATTGGTTTTGGTATTCCTTTATACGATGTGGGTTTCTATTAAATAAACTTTCGAGTAGTAAACCATTTATAACCATAAAGAATTTCGAGGGAGAAATTCATTTTAAGGGGGGTTGAATGTAACACCCCGAGATTTTATGAAAAATATTCTTTTTAATTTTATTGATGTATTGTGTTGTATGCTACACCAAAAAGATCTTTCACTACATGCATCCCAGACTTGACATGCATTACACGCAATCACGACCTTCCACGATAGCGTGTGTTGTACGCAATACCGAGTTTCATTAAACAACAATATGTTATATAAACTAGCCGTTATGAATATAAATACCCACTTTTTAAAATTTAATAAATTTTATCTTTCAAAATGGACTTCATTTTTGGATTCAGAATATCGAAATTATCCTAGGGTGAAGTTTTGGTATTTTTCTGAAAACATTCATTTTTTTATGAATAGTGAAAACAATGGGTTACTATTTAAAAACCGACTTTTTATTTAAATAATTATTTATTTTATTTAAATTTATTTTAGGTCAAAATTTATACATAATACCTATATAAGTTCAATGTAATTCATTAAAGTCATTTTATAATAATTTTAGATATATTAAAATTTTATTGAACTTTTCACCGTCTTTTACCCACCTCCTAGGAAAATTTGGAAATTCACAAAAAACATAATTTTACCGCTTCTGTGAGTGGAATTTTGAAAATCTGAGAGACATGGTTAATATCAAGTAATAAAATTTGATTCAATTAGATGAAAATAATTTTTTGTTGAATAGTAACTTTTTACTTTTACTTTCCACAATTAAAAGTAAATTGGGTAATTAAGGGTATAAATGATATTATTATTACCCTAACACATGTCCTATTTCTATTGGATAAGTTTAATTCGACCAAAAACAACCTTAGGAATAAAATATATGACCATTTAGGTCCACTTGGATTAGATTAGGACATTTATTATTAATTTATTTAAAGAAGGGTTAAAATAGTTAAAATCAATGTTTAATAAATAATTCATTTTTAATATATGGTTATTTATAAGATAAATTAGATTATAAATATTAATTAGAAATCTATAAATAATTAATACCTAATGGTATTTTATTTATAATTTTTATACATTAAATTTTTGATGTTATTTATGACAAAATGGTGATGCCGTAATTACGTAAATAATAAAGTATTAAAATAATTGATATTATAAATACCCAAATAAATGTAATTTGAAACATTTTTGAATTACACTAATTTTATTGGTTAATATTACATTTCAGTATTGATTTTATTAACTTTTTTCGAACTAATCATGCTTTTATGATTTTCACAAAAATCAATTACCAAATAGTGTCAAAATTGACATAAAATAGATTTTAAAACAAATATTATATTATTAATTTTTATTTTATTCCAAAAAATCTAAGGTTCGTCGAAATGACATATATAAGGATATCTATATTAATAATGAACCACTTGGGGTTCGTTTGGCTCGTTATAGTAAGTTTATTTACCATATAGTGTAAGAAAACAAGAAGACACGGTAAAAGTTAAATTATTTAACTTAGAGTTAAATATAAATGATAAGGTTAAAATTGAATCCAAAACTTGTATAAAATATATTGGTTGAGAGGATTTAGAACCATCCAAATTTTATCATCTAAATAAATCAATTTGAGCTATTATAAACCGAATATGACTTTATTATAAAATAATATTTTAATTTTTTCCAAAGGTGCCACTCTCCTCCCCTATAAAAAGGGAACCCCTTCCCTCTTCTCTTCACACCCTTTTGAGCCTTGAAGCTCAGAAAACCCCTGACCATTTTTCTTCTCCACTTACCTATAAATATTCAGGAGGTTCTGGTCTTCTCAAAAGAATAACTCTACTTCCTTAAGAGAAGGCTTAAAAGAGGTGCGTCGAAGAAGAGGTAATATCTTCTTCCGATTCTCTCAAGTTTCTTTCTTCTTCTACTTATTCTTATTTAGTTGTATCATTAAAAATTAATAACATCAGTATTACTTATATAATGATATGTTATTATAAATATTAAACAACATTATTTCACCTTCTATCCATCCTACGAAAAACAAAATCACCACGCGTGCGTACGTACAGAATACCGTCTCCACGCAGTGGTGTAATCTGTTTTCGACCACCATCTTACTTGGATGGGTATAATGGTGTAAATAAATAACTATATATTATTATTGTAATTTGATATTTATTCTGAAATATTATACATACACATAAATACAATTCCATGATCATGGGAATGATATCATCACTCATGCGTACGTACGGACTACCGTCTCCACGACGCGATGAGATTCATTATCCATGTTAACCATTCATGAATGATTATAAAGTATATATAATGATTAATAATTAAATATATGACATAATAATTATACTGTATTTATGTATATATATATATATGTATTTCATCTACTTAATTCCATTCAATTCAATAAGGAAACGAAAACAGTGTTCATGCGTACGTACGGCCTACCGTCTCCATGAACGGTGTATTTCATTCCATTTGTTGATTTATCATATACATATGTATATTATTAATATATATTATATATAAACCATTTTTTACATTCTGGAATTAAGTAAATCATGATTTATGTAATACTATCAAGAACAACAAGTCGAAACACGTACAATAAATGAAACAATTTTACCCAAATCGCTGCTTTTACATCGAATTTACAAAAGAATGGGTAATATAAAGTCATAAGTAAACCATGTATGATATTATAAAAATGAATATGATTCTGTAATAAGTCAATGACATTATTTAAATCATTATACTTGAGGTTCGGATACATATGAAGAATATCATATATAAGGTAAGGGATAATTATTCCAATCTCATTCTTATCTGAGATTGTTTATTCGTAAGTATTTATGGGTGTTATATTTATCATACATGTCCATATGTTCTAAAAATGTTTTCATAAAATTTTTACATTTCTTCCATGTATTTTTAAATTAATATTTACCCTTTTTTACTTTTACCACATCATATAGAAGGAATCTTTATTTTGTTTACCATACGAGGTAATTTTTGACTTTCCAGACAAAAGTATGAGAAAATGTTTTTTAACTTATACAGAATGAATGGAATTTTATGGTTTTATAACGCCTTATTTTCTTGAAGTTTAAACTACATTATTTCATGGGTATTTTCAATAAAATCTATTTCTTTTAAAATTTCATTGCATTTTTTGAAAAGAAAATGATTTTTAAGAAAAAAGGATATTTTCCTCAAGAATTCTTTTCAACTGTATTATTAAAACCATTTTCCATCTAAGATGAAATTATTTCATATGTGTATGTTTCAAGTATAATATCCCTATGATTTACATGGTTTCACTTTTCTTATGATGAAATGATATCCATTTGTTTTATATGGAATATTTTATGATGGGATGATGTTTATGAAACCCATTTTTATTCTTTGGGTTATGATGAATGATTTATGTTTATATTATGGAACAAGTAAGAATGATTTAGTTATGAGATGGGTGGGACCTATATATCCCTACAATGTATTGGGTAAATATTTATATCTCATGAGATATACATGGCTGGAATGGTAAGTTAATCCGGTTCTATGTTACAGGACTAGAACAAAGAGAAAACTCGATTCAGATTGGGACTTTGTCCACTAAGATGGTCTTCGCAGCAATGCCTTGGCTACTATGGAAATCATAACATGTGATTAATGGATTCCACAATTACATGTTTTATTACCACAATAGTTTATCATGAATAATGTTCCTTTTTGATCTATTCCTTGTGTACATCCATGATTTATGTCGTTGCTCATGATTTTGATGTTTAGATTTTATGTTCAAGTTTTTTGCATTCAAATGATTATGGATTGTTTTATGTTCTCTATGCTTACCCTTACTGAGCATTTGAGCTCACCCTTTATATGTTTTCCTTTCCCTGGGATTTAAAGAAAGATTTTAGGTAAGAAAACAAAAGGGGAAGATTTTTATGGGAGATGTTGAAGATCTTTCCCCATGATTAGATGATTGTTTTCCGAGTTTCCAAAGACAGTAAACTATTACGGTCACTGTGTGTCTGTTTTTGTTATGTATTAAGTATTCCACAAAAGTAATGTAATTTCCATGTACGTCAAGCTTTGGGTCTATACATGGTGTCCTGATTTACTATTCATGTGGAGATAAATTTTTTCTTAATTTATAAAAGGGGTTCCAAGATTAATCTTCACATGGGTTTTAGTGTGATGAGTATTTTTATAATTCTATGGGATGCCTATAAAAGGAACTTAAAATATTTAAAATCAAATGAATGTCATAAAAATTATTTTCTGTGATAACACCTTCAGTAGAGATATGGGAAACAGTTTTTGGGTTTGGGCAGCATCGAGCAATGCTGAATCAGGAAATTAAATGTCTTATTGGAAGTGTCATAAAAAATGTGTGTTTGCTTTTTATCTCATAAGGGTGACATCTTGTAATGATAAAATTATCATTGAAATGGTGGAGGCATACGAGGTTGTGATTTTTCATAGTTTATCTATGCTCTCACTGTAATTTACGTTTTTTAATTTTACATAAATTTGGTATACTCTTTTATTATAATATAATTTTATAAGGTTTCCCTATGGATTTTTAATCTTCCAAGTTAGCTGGTTTTCAAAATTAAAAATATATGTCTCAACTTATTTCATTCAATTTTGTCACATCTGTTTTCAATTAATATTCTTACTATATTTCTATCAAAATAAAGTTTATTCCAAGGACTGATATGTGCCCCCCCCCCCAAGGAGAAGAATTTATGAAGGGGAAAATTAAATGATCATAGTTACAATGAAACACAATGTTCAGGTATTGCTGATTAAGGATAAATTTTGTGTTAGGAATCATTTTATATCATCAATTACCAACAAACACCTTGTATTTTTACTACAATATAAATGATTAACGGGTTTATCAAATTATTCTTGAGGTAAATGTTAGTTTATTTAGGTTTATGGAAGAGTTTTTGAAGGATAGTAAACCACCAAGGGATTCATGACAATCCTAATCCTTTTGTTCATTCATTTAGTATAATTTTGAAGTTGGGATTTTCATAATATAAGTAGAAATCAAGGTCAATGAAGTATTGGCTGCATAGTAGGTGTTCTTCAAATTGACTACATCAGTTAGAGGAAATTTTGGACCAAGCTAATAAGACTGAATTGGACTGTGATGGTCAGAACTATTCAATGGATCTTGATTCAATCCTTTTTCATGGTATTGGTTATATAAGATTAATAATTGAGGTTAAACTGAATATTTAAGTGTACATGATGAATTATAAGGGGTACATGTGATGGTATTTGGAACTCCAGTCAAGTTGAAGTAATATTTAGGATTAAGGATCAAGTTGAGTCAAAATTGTATTGGCAGAGTTCTATTTGATTCTAGACTAGCCCACTCAAAGTGTGTTATATATGGCTTGAGCTTTGTTGAAGAAATATTAACAGAATAAAATATTACAGTAGTCCTGTAGAGGAAGATAATCTCAAAAAACATATAGAAAATAAAATATAAATAAATAAAATATTTTATTCGGAAAATTCTAGGTGGTCAAGTGGGCATCAAAAAAACAAAGATCAAAAGTACAGAGGGGTTATGTTGAGGAAAATGTATATGGGTGATTGAATCCAGTTATTGGTGGACTATTTAAGGGGGAAATAACCACATCAAACAATCTTTTTGACTTTTATAGACTAACATATTAGGAGAGTGAGAGATAATTATTTTCAATGTTTTGAAAAAAATTCTCTTTGAGAAATAATGTTCTAGATGGAGAGGGGAGAGAGATGATCACTAGAAATATAAGAATCATATCCTCTTCTTGGCCTTATGAAATTAATGTTACTGTAAATGTGATATTTGGTTAATTAACTAAGGGGATTGTAATTGGTGTTTTTTAATTATCCATTTTATGTTTTTGATTTATACCTTCATGATGGAAATTATATCTTCTTGGTTGTAGTTTTATATATTCAGATATTGAAATGGATTAATTAATCTATTGATAGAAAATTATGGTTAAGTCAATTCTACTTGAAATAATCTCATATTCTATAAAAGATTAAGAAATTGAGTAGGATAAATTACAAGAATGGATTTTCATGAATAAATGAAAATTTATTTTATTAATGACACTAATCACTCACACATTCATTGTTGAAAAAAAATTATTCTTGATAAAGATAGTGTTCATGTGCAGTTGTACTTGTAATTTATGATAGATAAGGTAGATAGTTTATTTGATCAAGTTTTAAAGTTTTATTTAAGCCATTATCAAGAAAATAATTTATTTTAGTGATCTACAACAACTAGATTTCTGCTTGATTATTTTTAGTGTGTTTTATTCTCAATATTACTAAATGTTAATAATTTTTATGTCTTTCTCATTAAATATTATTCTATAATTATTTTTATATCATTCATCAAGGTTTTAACTTTTTTATTTGACCACTATATCATTATTATAATTGATTTCATTGTCATTTGTGATTATATTATAAATATACAGACCTCATCTATGATATTAGCCTATCTCTACTACTATACTATCTTTTTACAGTTAAAAATTAGTTATTTTTATATTAACAACTTATTAGATATAAATAATTACAACAAAAATTACATGAGCCACGTATTTTTTATTTATGTGACATGCTAACATGATGAACAATTGTACCATTCCAGAAGGGTGGGTACAACTATACCCCACCAGGTAATAGATCTGGAACCCCTTATTGTGTTAATGCCTCATATTGATCAGTAATTCCAATATATTTTTATTTATTTGATTCAATTTATCTAACATAGATTTATAAGAGGCAAAACATCCATCTCAAATTTTACCAGGGAGTTTTAGATGCAGTATCTACGTATTTTCACATGGGAAGGTATTCCAAAAGTAAAAAAAATATTTATTACAAATAATTTTCAAAAAAACTAAGATAACCCCTAAGAGGAGGGTTAATCCCTCTATATATATTCTATGAGGACTAATGAAACAAAACCGGGATGTGTTAATTTAAAAATATGAACATATGGGGATACCCTATAAGGGATTTCATACATGTTTCTTTAATCATTTTTTTACAAATAATCCAATGTTAGACCAGGATTGGAATTTTTTGTGCCTTGTTAAGGGAGAGATGACAGTGATGGACAATGTTGCTTGTTTTATAGAATTACTTTAGATTTCACCAATGTATATAGGTGACTATACTGACAATGTTATGTCTTTTAAGGATGAATTAATACACTCAATTCGGAAAATGATCACCATTTTTTCACATAAATAATATTCATAGGTCATGGAAGATTCCCTCAATTCTAATAGATACCTATTGTAGGGTAGTCATTAGGATAATTCAAGTTTAGTCTCTAGATATGAGAGTGCCTTGTTAAAAACTATCTTTATTAGTCCTTAAATCAGATGCTCAAACTGGCCAATAATGTATTTTAGGAGAATCCATGACCCAGCTAGGGTGACGATAAGTGTGATTGGCCTCAAATACAACCATTAAAGATAATTTTCCCCATAAAACAAATTAAATAATATTTTGATATAACAAAATAATTTATACCAAAAATATTTCATGATATATCCATAGGTTAGATGTCCAAATCAACAAGTAATTAGTATATATAAATAAATAAACAATTTTAAAAAACAGCGGATAAATTAGAAGAATAAATAAACCCCTCTACACACACTTCAAACTTTCTCACCTAGCCAACACCCCCCAATCACTCCCAAAATTCCTCAAGTTTTATATCTACAAAAGCATCTAGAGTCTATATAAATAATTTAATCTAAAAATAACCATAATAAAATTAGTAAATATATTATTTATTAATTCACACTTGGTTGGTCATTATATGAAAATAACGGTTGGTCCTACAAAATATTGTAATGGGAACACTTGTTTTAATATGATAAATAAAAAAACAAACCATAAACTCCCAAATAAATTAATTCTCTGATAGAAGTCAATGGGAGAACCAAAAAATTAAAATAAGATATAATAATATGAATGGGAACAAAAACACTTATTAGTTAACCACCCACCTTTCCACGTGCATAAATTTTAATTAAAGAACCATTTTAAGCGTGTTTAAAATAAAACCATAAAATAATTTTTTTCTAACATAAGTTTGTAAAATATGACATAAAATATCATACCATTTAAAAACTATTTTATTTTCTTTTTATGTAAAAAACAATCACCTAAATACCAGTTTACTGGGCCTCGACCCATTTTTAAGAAAACACCCAATTTGGACCCACATTGTAAATAAATTTTAAGTCCTTTTAAGAATAATTAAAATAAATAGGATAAATTTACAAACCATATAAAATTATCTAAGGAATAGTTTCATAAATAATATAACAATGTGGAATTCCCTAGTTAAAGTAAATCTTAGGAACATGAGATTAAGAGTGTGAGAGAGAGAGATTGTGTGAGTTCCCTAACTTGACTCATCTCTTATCATGGGAACCTATGATCTTAGGGAAAATAATCTAGGACACATATATAAAGTTATTGTTAATAATGACTGGTTTTAGATGATAATAAAACTACCCTAACACTCGGTTTCACCCTCATTGGTCAAATAAAGTGGAATGCCCCATAAGAAAAAAATAATCTATCTTAAGGACACTAGTCAGAGAGTAATAATAAACTAGTTCATCATGTGTACTATCATTTCCCAGCTAAATACACAAGATTTCCCATTATAATCCAAGAGTTTTTTAGAGCAATATAATTTACAAATAAAAATTACAAGCATCACGATTATATGAATGTAAACTCGCCTCATCTTTCAAACCCTCATAAGAAACAACATCAAAAATAGAGCTCACATCCTTATCAATATAATTCATGCCCTATAGAACACAAATGATATCGAAAAAGAATAATTCCCCTTATAAATATAATCATTAATGGGGCTCAAGAGGGTCTCACAAACATTATCCCATTTAGAAAATAATTTAAAGGGACAAAGAGACCTTCACAAAGCCACTCAGGATGTTAATCTATTTTATAATAATTTGAAAACATTTTACAACACCACTATAAAATATAATATTTTAAATAACCTTTGAAAATAATTTAGGAAATGAATTCCCATTTTATAAAACGCCTTAATAGGAATAAAAATCTATCTTTTTTATATACGATGACCTAAATGAGGTTAAAATACTTTTATAATTTATTTTTTATTTAAAAAAATTACTTATATAATTTTATAACACTTGTAATTTCAATTACCACACAAAATGACATGTAAAAATATTTGGAATGTAAATTCAAAATCCCAAAAATTATTAATACCATTATATTTTTTAAAGGTCTAATCAGGGATTGTGAAAAATATTGGAGCTTGTTTTCAAATAAAAAAGTTTAAATCATTATTTCAAATCAATAGACATATTGTTTTCAGTGGAAACCAAGATAAAAACCAATTCTCTATTTATCAATTAAATATAAATATTTAATACATCTATTAAAATATTAAAACATAAATTAATAAATATGTGGTTCTAAAAATTAAATATTGAATTATTTGGGAAACATACCCGAAATTGACAATTGTTGAACTAAAATGCATCACCCTTATTGGAAAAGTATCCCATAAGGAAGGGATAATAGAAAAATAGTGTATCATTACCTATAAATGAATTAGTAACTAAAAACTGGTCAATATAGAACACTAGGGTTTGACAAAATGATAGATAATGATGAGGAAGAGAAAAATAAAGGATAAATTGTGAAATGAGGGAAGGGGAAGCATTAACTAGGCGCACAAACCATAAAATGTGAAGAATATGACAATAATAATCATGGGAAGAGGGGTCAAATGAGTGGGGAGGCATTATAAAGGGCTTCATCCATAGGTTGGTATGATGTAAGGGGATAAGAAAAAAAGGGGGAATGAATAAAAAGAAAAATAATCAAATGAAGTGGAAAAATGAAATTTCAAACTACTGGGAACCCCATACGGTTTACCCGAACATTTTTTCAAACAATGTAGTTTCTGTGAGACACTCAATATATATCCAAAAACATAAAACACATTTTCCTATAGGGCCTCACACTGTTTATTAACCTTGTACTAACATTTAATACAACACTTTCTAAGAGGTAGATCCAAATGCATGGTTTCCATGTGTTTTACTAATCATATTGGCTAACACTACGACACTTAAAATGTTTTAATATTTGAGAATTAAAACTCAAAAAATTAATAATATAAAAAATAAGTTATATTAATATAAAATTAAAATTAATTAAAGTAAAATTCATATGTGGGTTTGGAAATTCTTCCCACCATGCCACTTTTTAATCCTAGAATATCTTTTATAAAAATTAACGGCATTGGATTTATAAATGATAGTCCACTTAAATTCATGAGGTAGGAAGGTAGTGTAAAAATAACTAGACATTGGGAAATAATAGTGCACATAAACATGATCTCTAAGAAAAACTTACCATTCTAAATACTCAGAACATCCAAACTGATCTCCCAAAATCACATGATATATCTAAGCACAACACAACCAAACCAGAAACCTTGTAATATTGAGAGGAGATACCACAATAATAGGTCTCCCCACCATTTATAATTAAAATAAATGGTGATAAAAAGAAACAAAACATCAAAATCACTAACTCTAAAAATACAACTAAAAGAAACCATTCATAGGAAACCAAATAGGATACAAGAGAGCAGTAACCCAAAGGAAAAGTGATGCACCCACAGTCATAGTCACCAAGACTACCAAGATCATAGCTAAACCCAAAGAATGACAAATTATTTAACCTGGTTTCACTACATAAAAGACTAATATAGAGTCTCAATAATTGTACACCACATTATTGTAAACCTAAAAGAACCATAAGTGACACTAACTAGTATAAAGCTCGAACGAGTGCCATCCAAACCCTATCCACCCTAGCACACACCCATGGTACTTCTCATATACCTCTATTAATATCCAAATTTCATTAACTAGATAATGAACAAATGAACCTCAATAATTAATCCCCACACCCAAAAACAAACAATACAACAAGTAAATCAATATTCCATAATAACTAATCAAAACATCACAAATGATGCGTCCAACTAAAAGTACCTCAAAACCTTGAACATAACCACACAACTCAAGAAGGTTATACCTAAATATAATGGAACTCTGAAGATAACAAAATCCATCTCCTTCTATAAAAGAAAAATATACTAGATTCCCAAGACTCAACAGGTTATATAACTACCAAAAATGTTTCTTAATATATGTTGTAAGATTAAATATAAGTATGATTACAATAATATATTCAGAGTCATAGTAAAATTCAAGATATAAAATTCTTATTCAAGCAACAAGTAACTCACCAATAGGATCATCCTAGTACAAATCATACCATCAAGTATCATGACCTTTTAGGGGGAATAATTTTAAATAACATGAGACGTAAACAAAATAAATTCATGTCCTACATTTCAAACCAAATAGTCCCACCAATACCAAGGGAGAAACCCAATGTCATAAATTATCAAAACCATAGACAACATTAAAAAAATATAAAGAAAGTTTTTCCTAAAACATCTACAACATTCAATAAAGAATTTAAAAACACAACACTGAATCCAAAAACATAAAAAATCAATTTTTGATTTTTTTTACTATTTTATCCCATTTTTTGATTAAATAAATTTATTTTAATGAAATTTTTCAGGAAAAATAAATTTCCTGTATAACAATTTTTCTCAAAACCCATAATAAATTCAACATATTTTTAAATTTTATATTAAGAAATAGGAAATACAATTTAAAAGTACCTAATAAAACTAATTTTTATACCAATAATTTCTTATGAAATAGGAAACCTCCATTTTCACCCAGGACAACCATTTTAAATTTTCTAGAACAAATAGGAAATTACATAAATGTCATAAAAATCATTCCAATAATAAAAAAACTAAACTTCTCTTTAAATCCCCTATATCTAGAGATAATTAACTTTAGTAATGACTTGACAATTAGAATCTAATGACAACAATTCCAATATAAGATTAAAAACATATTTTTTTATAGTAGCCTTTAAAACCACCCATATAGTCTCCCCATGGTTGGACCCACTATGGGGGTTAGTAATGTATCTCAAACAATTCCTCTAACATCATCTTATTAAAATTTTAATACCTAAGTCAATTACAACTCTCTAGGTGTAGAAAATTATTTTCATATCAATCATATCATACAAATAAAAAGAAATGTTAAAATCTAAGTCTCAAGGTTATACAACCCAAGGAAACTCAAGGATCTAAATAAAAATTTTATCATGAAACTATTCCCCACATGTACCTATTGATTTTCAAATAATAACTCTATATTTCCCATAATTACTTGATAAATATGACTCTTTAAGATGAAGACCATCTAATGAACATAGGCTATGAAACTATTTTTTCACTGACATGACCAACAATCCATCAGTTGGATGTTTGAACTAGTATAAAAAATACCTGAATGGAGTCCTTGATCCCCAAAAGCTACTGAAAAATGTTATTGTTACAAAATATAATAATTTTGGTTGATTTATCTCAGAAAACAAATTAAATTATAGTATGATCGATAGTGAATTTATACCAAAAATCTGACAGGAACCATCCATAGTTCATACATCCATTTCAAAAATAAATTAGAAAATATAAATAATTGAACAATTTAATCAAGCATCTAGTAAAGAAAAACCTAAAAAATTCTTCAAATCACCCTGCAAACTCCCTCACCTATCTAGCACCCACTTCTCACACTCAAACTCCTTCAACATGTTGTAACTCTAAAATCACCTATAATCCAATTAAATAATGAAATCCACCAATAACCATTACTAAAAGTAGTAAAGAAATCATTTAAAAAAGGAACACTTGGAGAATAAATATATTAAAATAAAAGAAATCCCCAAAAAATCAAAAAATAGGCACACTAGGATGAATATGAAAAATAAAACAAAAAATAACCTCAAACCCTTAAATTAATCAACACTGTGAGAGAAGTCTCTAGGATAACTAGATCCTACAACTAAGAAATTACAATAGAAATGATCATAAAAATACTCTATAGGTTTCCACCTACCTTTCCACATTCCTAATAATTAATTAAAATAAAATTTTAATCTCTGTTTCAAATAAAACTATTAAATTATGTTCTCTTACATTATTGTGTAAAATCAAACATCACATACAATAATTTAATAACTTTATTTTATTTTCTTTTCTAACAAAAAAAATAACTTCATACCATTTTAGTAGGACATCACCCCTTTTAAATAAAAACTACCAGTTTTGACACACTTTAGAAATAAATTTGTAAATACCTTTTTAAAGAAAATGTTAGAATAATTTAAATAAATAGGATAAATACACAGGCCATAGGAAATCACTATGGAATCATGTCCCAATTAAAACATCAATACACAAATACCTAGTTCCAATCAAGTAAGAGAACACAATAGATGTATAGAGAGAGATATTATCATAAGTTAAATCATGTAGTGTCATGGTAACCTAAGTGCTTAGGATAAATGATCGTGGACCTATATATATAATTAATATACAAAACAATCGACAATGAATAAAAATCAATATGACTTTACACTCAGTGTCACCATCACTAGTATAACTGAGAATAATATCCCATAAAATGGAAAAAAATCTATATCAAGGCCACATGTTAGATAATAATACTAAAATAGTGTACCATTGGTACTTATATCTTCTACAAAAATACCCATAGTTTACCATGAAAAAAAGTGTATAGGTGGGACATATACTCAAAAAAGATTCAGTGCATGCGTCAAAAGTGTAATCAATTATACCTTACCTCATTTATTAAACCCTCACATGAAACATTTCTTGTCACAAATTATGTGTCATAAACAATAAAATTCATTCCCCGAGGGCCACAACCAATATCTAACATAAAAACCCCTTTGGGGTAAAATTTATAAAACGTGTCAAGAGGGTCTCCCACACACCATCCTATTAAGAATAAAATTTAATGTTCCAATTGATCCGTTACAAAATCCTTTCTATATGTCTTTATATTTTATAATAATTTGAAAACATTTTAAACATAAATTTAAAACAATGAATTTAAAATCATCACTGATACTCATTTAGGAAATCAATTCCCCTATTATAAAACCACGTTAAAATACTTAAACATCATTATTTTTTTATACCATGATCCAAATGGAGTTAATGAACTATTATAGCTTATATTTTATTCAAAAAATTTATTTATACAATTTTATAATACATATAATTTAAATTACCACTTGAAATTGCATGTAAAAATATTTATAATGCTAATTTGAAAGATTAAAAAATTACAAACATCAGTATGATTTTTAAAGAGATAATTCAAAATCTTGATATGTATACTTGTTTTTGGTTGAATAAAAGAAAATTTAAATCATTCTTTAAAATTTTAAAGACACTCATTTTCTATAGAATTCAGGATAAATCCCAATTTCCAATTTATAAATTCTATAAAAATAATTAATACAATCACTAAAAATTACCACATAAATAAATAAAAAATTAGAAATCCATGGTTATAAAAATTAAAATTTAAACCATTGGGAAAAACTATCTAAAATATATTGAGATAGAGTTAGAATGTGTCATTTTTTATTATTAAGGGTCCCACAAGAACCGAATGACAAAAAATTTTATTCCTCACCCAAATAGAAAAATAAAAAAATCATTATGGAACCTTTGGGATCATCCAAATATCACACCATAACTGGGAATAGAAAACGAAGTGATAAATGGATATAAGAAGGAAGATGAAGGATTACCTAGGGAATCCAACTGAAAATTATAAATAATACAAGAAGAATTATGGAAGAAAAATATTATAGAGGAGAGGGGAGGCAAGAATATGGGTGATTCATCCATGGGTAGGTAAAATTAATGGGTGATATGTAAAATGGGATAAAAATAATAACAATAATATAAATAAAATAAAAATGATAATAAATTTTAAACTACATGGAAACTTACACAGTTTACTCACATAGTTTTTAAAATCATGTAGTAACCATGTGACACTAATTGTACATAAAAAATATGAACTATTTCATATTGGCCTCTATATGGTTTACTACTCATGCACTAACTATACAAATAGTACTACCCAAGAGAAAGATCTAAATTGTTGGTTGTCACATGGTTTACTAACCATCTTGGATAACCGTGTGATCCATATAAATCTTTAAATTTTAAAATATAAAAATCCAAAAATTATCAAAAATGAAAACAAATATAATAAATATAATATAATAAAATATAATATTAAATTAATAACACAATCGTGAATAGGTGTGACAAGTTCTTCTGGTAGTAGGTAGTGATGATTTGATGGTTGTCTCCTAAGTGATGTTGTTCAAGGTAGTCAGGGGTGAGGATTATATCTTTCCCCATTATGGGGGACTCTCCATGTGTGATTCCAATGTCTTAGGGTGGGTAATTTCTTATCATAGCACCACTAAACACCTTTAGAGTTCCATTCATGAGGTAAGATTTGGGGAAAATCTTTGTTTTTTTGGATTTGTTTAACTATGGAAGTAGTAATTGTGTTATAATAGCTCAAGTATCCATATAATGGCTTGAGAAATCACCAAAATATAGTGATTGGGGATCATCAATTTGTTCATGATTCTAAATAGTTCATGGTACCCAGTGTTCATAGAGGTAGAAGGGTAGTGCTTCTATATGTAGTCAGTGTTCTAGAGGTAATGGTAGAGGCCCTCGTTCAAACCAACTTGATGTTATTGAGTAAGTTCCTTCTAATCTTGGTGAGGTCCCATTGATCATTAAAGGGATTATTTTTGTGAAATCCACCCTATAATATATTTTTTTCAATATGGGTGTGCCACACTTGTTTAAATTTTCTCATTTTGATGATGATCTTTTGTTGGTTAAGGAATATCTTTCTAGAATGATGATCATTAATATGCCTTTAATAGTATTATCTTAGGGAATTATAATGTTTCTTGGAAGCTTTATTATGATCAGTGTTCATAATATTCTCTAGGATTTCGTTATATTTGAAATTCACAACATATATGTGGCCCTCATAATAGATTTCATGACTTCTTATTGATCGCACACCTTCTACTATCATTAAAATGTATCATTTATGTATGTTATGGATGTTTTTTATATCATTTTGGAACCAGAAAACACATCTAAAAAATATTTCAAATGCTTCCATAAATGATCCAAGGTCATAGACCATTTCTCAATCTTCGATTTGAAAAGTCGTGGAGCCCGAAAGGAGTTATAGATTAGGAGTTATGGGAATTTGAATTTGGGATGGAAAACTTTTTCGCGAAGCCCATTTTCGAAGCTCCCTCTGTGATCGTGGGTCAACGAACTTGACCAGAGACTCCACGAGTGACGCGAATCTTCATGATGGTCGACTCTATAGTTATGAATAACTTGAGGGAACTTAATTGGAGCCTCTGTGTGCACCACTAAGTTCAATGATGGTCAGCTCCATGATTACGAGAAACATGAGGGAACTACCTCAAGTTGCGGAGCGCGATTTTCTTCGCAGCGCACATTTGTGCTTCATGGCGTGCTCTGTTGACCTCCATCACCTATAAATACCTATCTCACCCACCTTCATAAGGATGGTCACATCACCCCTTGGGCAGCCGATCTCCCATTTCACAGAGATCCAGGGCACTGTGAAGTGATGCCCTTCGCAAAGGGCTTCGCGAGACGCTTTTCTCTACAAGACGCTTTGCTCTGCGAGATGCTTTGCTCTGCAAGAGGATTATCTCCATGAAATTATTTCCTCCACGAGATGCTTCACACTATGAGATTATTGGATATGCGAACCACTTTTCTCCACGAGCCCCTATGCTTCATGAGTCCAAGATCCGCGAGTAGATTTCCTTCTCAAAGCTGCTTTGTGAGACCCCAGGATATGCCATCCCCTTTGCTCCCCAAAGATACTTCGGGAAGACCTATCATTTGAGAAGCTCCTACCTTTTTTCCCACTGAAACATACCACGGGGGATACACCCCCGCACCCTCGCTACGGCTCAGTGCTGAGCTATGGCCCCCGCCCATCGGGCTGGGCCCTTCACTTTCGTCACTAACCCGCATGAAAATGGAGAGTCGCATCGCGTTATTTTTGGGTAGGATGTCAACATTTTCCATTTTGCACCCACATTCCACCTATGGAATACTGTGATTTGAGAAACTCCTCCACACACCATGAAACACCTTGAGTCGATATATTCCTGTAGTTTCATTTCCCATGTCGAGAGTTGAGAGTCTCATCATAAATTCCACGTGCACCTTGAGTTGAACCATTCCTCAAGATACTCCTCAAAACCCTACCACATGGCTCATATTCTAGTTTCAACCAGAAAGGTCCACTCTAGCTTAAGTCCCAACAGCAGCCATTTCTAGGCAACTTATGTCAGATAGTCCAATCTACATGACCATAAACTGTACTTCATCCTATATAACAAATATAGGATACCTCTTGTTCCAAAGGAGATATGCCTTATGTGCCAATCATAATATTCCAATAGTCAAATCTACATGACTATAAAATGTAGTGCACCCTATATGAAAAATATAGTATTCCTCTTTCTCCAAACGAGATATGCCTTATTCCCCAAGCATGAGATTCCAATAGTCCTATCTACATGAATATAAACTATAGCACACCCTGTGTGAAAACATAGTATGTCGCTTTCTCCAAACTATAGATTCCTTATGTTCCAAGCATGAGATGCTAATATTCCTCTATACATGACTATAAACTATAGCACACCCTATGTGACAAACATTGGATGCCTCTTTCTCCATACAAGAGATTCCTTATGCTCCAAGAATAAGATGCTAACGGTCTTATCTATATGACTATAGACAATAGTAAGCCCTATCATTCAATAATAAGATGCCTCTTGTTCCAAATAAGAGATTCCTTTTGTGATAAGCATAAGATGCCTCTTTCCATGATTAAAGTGGTGTAACTTCAAGAGAGTTAGAAACCATTTGTGCATTCCATCACTCCACCTCATGATTTTTTGTCCTTAATTCAGATCTACATCATCTTTCATGTATGAAGGGACCCCCTAACAGACTGGTCCCATGCCTCCTCGGCTCACCTACCATCCTTGGAGAACGTCCCAAAAGACATTGGATGACACTTCGAGTCAGGTCATATGTTTCGAGCACAGTCAAAAGTAAACCCACATTTTTTTGTTCTCATTTCAGGCCAATGTGGTATGGATGTTGTGTTTCGAACATGGTCAACAATTATCCTCCATCCCCACACCACCCTCATTGTGTTTCAAATTCAAGGCATGTGATTCAAACTTTTCTTCTTCCATTGTTCGGACTAATTCCAATGCCCTTGGTGTTATCCCTCTTGTGCACTAGTGCATAATTGTAAACCTCAATTATATTCCTTAACCCACCAACGAGTTGAGATACCCTCATTACTAAACATGAGGAAGACACATGGGTAGCTTCTATGCATAAGCCCCATCCAGCATTTTTGCTCTTTAGCAGCACCCGGGAAGCTTCCTTGGATATACCCCATCCACCATTGCTTCCTCTTTGTGGAACCTGGGATGCTTCCATACATAAGCACAATTCACCATTTCTGCTCCTTAGTGGCGCCTGGGAAGCATCCGTGGGTAACCCCCATCCAACAATGTTTCTTATTAGTGGCACCTAGGCAGCTTCCTTGTGTAAGCCCCATTCACTATTACAACTCCATAGGGGCACCTAGGCATCCTATCGTGTAAGACCCAGACCCTATAGAACTACGTGGAATTTGATCCATTCTAAGGAAATGTATGTAGGAATCCTCCATAAGTTTCAAGACCAATTGTCTCTCGAACTATGAGGACTTTGGTCTTTTCCAAGGCAAGGTGCATAGGAAGCCTCCCTGAGGTTCAAGCCCAATAACCATTTGTCCCGGCACTAGGGCAGCCTAGCGTGTAAGTCCCAGACCATCCTGAACTATGTGGACTTTGATCCTTGCCACGGAAAAGTATGTAAGAAGACTCCCTAAGGTTAAAGACCAATTATCTTTTGAACTACATGGACGTTGATCTTTTCCAACGCAAGGTACGTCGGAATCCTCCCATAGGTTCAAGCCCAACAACCATTGGTCCTGACTCCCTTCATGTCGGTTCACCACACTATCCGGAACTACGTGTACTTTGATCTTTTCCAAGGTAAGGTATGTAGGAAGCCTCCAAAAGGTTCAATCCCAACAACCATTAGTACCTACTATATTCATGTCAGTTCACCATACCATTCTGAACTATGCAAACTATGATCCTTGTCAAGGGTGGGTACCTAGGACGCCTCCCTGAGGATCAATCCCAACAATTATTGGTCCAAAAAAATTCACGTTGGTTCACCAAACACTCTTGAACTATGTGGACTTTGATCCTTGCCAAGGCAAGGTATGTAGAAAGCCTTCATAAGGTTCAATCCCAACACCCATCGGTCTTGAGAACTTCAGGTTAGTCCACCCCCATCCAGAATGATGTTAAATTGTATGCCCCTTTTGTCCTACATGACACTAAAACATCCCCTATCAAGCGGTAAGCTATTGTGATCCCCTCTCCGTTGGTAAGTCGTTTTGAACCTCATTCAGTGGTAAGCCATTGTGAACCTCATGTAGTGGTAATCCTTTGTGATTCCCATTCAACGGTAAGCCGTTGTAACCCCATATAGTGGTAAGTCGTTATGATCCCCTATCCAACAGTAATCTGTTGTGAGCCTCACACAATGGCAAACCATTGTGATCCATATTCAGCATTAAGACATTGTTAACCCAAACCCAGTGGTAAGCTATTGTCTTCCCATCTGGGCTGCTAACCATGCGTAAGCCCTAGTATATCATCGGGTTTATGCCCTCTACGTACACCCCGATTCTATAACCCCATCCTAAACTACAAGAACTTTTATTCCCTACCTCGGGGATACGTAGGAATCCTCCCTAAGGTTCAATCCCATCACTCATGTCCCATCGAGGCCTCTCCCTCAAGCCTATTTTTTCGGAAATTTTCATGCCCCAACCTGGAGGTTCCACTTCCTCTGGGTCACATCCATGCATCCATTCTCATAGGTCACCTACTCGGTTATCCCATTGACTCACTGAACTATGTGAAATTTGATTCCTTACCACATAGATACGTAGGAAGTCTCTTCGAGTCTCATTACCAACACTACTATTGCCTTCACGATGGTTCCATCTCATTCCCCCTCCACTTCATTCAACTCTCCATCATCCATCTTGATTCCCACTCGAGATTCCACATCCCGGAGAGATCATGACATTCATCCTAGTGCCGCTCCATGTGGCACCCCGGCAGCTAACCATGAAAAATCCTCACAAAATCAATAATCATCCACCCAAGAGTATCCCTATTATGATGGGACGCTTTCCATGTGTAATCCCCAGCATGTATCTGGGTTGTAGTCCTTTGTGTACACCCCAATTCATCGCCCCTTCGAACTACATGGGTTTTGATCCCCGTTTTCTGCATAGGGTGTATAGGAAAGCTCCACTAGGTTCAATCCTAGCCAATGGTAAACCATGGTGTCCCTCATTTTGGGGTGAATGCTTTCTGATCCTCCCTCAGTGGTGTCCAGATCATCCTTCACAGTGTGACATCTTCCCATTATGGGACACACCATACTGGGTCTTCTCTTATTGAGTTTTCTAATCCATCCACCTAGTAAACACTCCTAGCGCTCCCTCCTAGGGATGTACCAATCTGATCCATCCCTATGGGACATTTTGATCACACTCAATCTGTCTCCTCAAGTCATTAAACTCACTGCATACCCCGTGTTAAACATGGTAAGATGAAGAAACCCTTAGAGATATACTCCAGGCATACGATACCCCGTGACCGATGTGGGATGCCTCAGGTTCTTCACCCTTGAGATGTCCTCTTATGAAGAAGAATAAAGGTTCCCCAATGTCCACTCATCCAGAGATACCTTGATATTCCTGATGTTGTTATCTACTCTGACCGAAGGTTGCTACCATTTCATGACCCCATGGAATGACTTGAAGGAAGTAGTGTAATTAACCAGTGTCCAAAAATATATGGCCCTGGGAACGAGATTCAAAAACCACCACTCAAATATATTCCAGAGACCCAGACTTGGTAACGAGTTACAAGGAGGAATCCAAGAAAATAAGAACCGACAATCCATCATCCTGTTTCGATCAATGAGAAAATGTCCCTAAATAAGCGATGGATGTCGACCGCCTTTGGAACACGGGAATGCGGGGAAACAATCAGCACATTCTCAACAGAAGGATGTGCGCCCCAGTGAAATCATCGGAAACATATCATATTTAGAGAGTGTAATTTTTAAACATTTAATTTGGGACCTAAATATTAAAAACCAAGTATTATTACAATCCAGTTTCAATCATTTCAATGATGGATGAAAAAGATATTTGATATCAAGATTTTTCAATTATTTTTTAACTATTTGAATATAGTTCCCCTAAAAAAATTATCAGGGTTGACACTTGAGAAATATCTCTAGTTCATGATAGAGTTGATTATATTCATAGTCCCATTTACATTTCACCATTTATAATGGATCCTGAAGATATTATAAATTGAAGGTCCAGTTAGTAGTCATAAAGGTGAAGGTATTCATTCTCCTAATCATTCCATCTTAGGGTGATCCTATTTTTTTCTCTAAAAATGGTGAGGATTTGTTTTTCTTATAAATGAATTACAAGATTTTATACCAAGATAATGTCAAGGACCAATATCATATTCTTCATATATTGGACTTATTCAATCATATGATGGGATCAAAGTGGTTTTATAATAATAATTTTAGATCATGATATCCCAAGTTTCATGTGTAGAATGTGGATTTTCTTCGTACAACCTTCAAGAGAATATATGGAATGTATGAGTTTCTTTTTATGTTGTTTAGTTTCATGAATGAATTGAAAAATATCATGTCCTCCATTAAAAGTGTCTTTGATGAATATTTTGATTCATTTTTTACTTTTTTAATAGAAGACATTTTGGTGTTCTCCTAGACGTGGAAGGGATATACTTTTCATATGGATATTATTTTCAGTACACTTAGAGATAATCAACCATATTAGAAGAATTAAAAGTTTAATTTATAGATTAGATAAGCACACATAGTCCATGTGATATTCAATATAGGCATATTATTGGACTCCAAAATGGACAATGGTTGAATTTTATTAGGATATAACGAAGAACATCTTTGAGATAAAAATATTATAATGATTTTCAAGATAGTGTATGAGATTTATTTAGTGCATATCTTAATTGGTAGTGTTGATTAAATAACTGACCAGTAAGAGGCTGATGTTCAGGTGGTCTAACTTTTTTAGATATCCTTTTTGAAGATGAAATGAATATTAATTTCCATATCGATCCTAACATTACTTGAGTTGTGTATGGTCATATATTGAATATAAATTCATCAAGGATTGGTCTCATAGTAGTTACAATATTTATTGGAAGATTGGTCATTTATAGGTCCCGAGAGTTGAGGCTACATGAGGGAAAACACAATGAACAATTTTGAGTTGGTTGAAATTGTGAATGTGCTAAGATTTGGGCGTTATTATCTGTTAGGTGAGAGGTTTTTTATACACTGACCAAAATAACTTGAGTTATATATTTTCATAATGTGGTCTAAATCTTTTATGGAGATGTTGGGTTAATTATCATTGGTTCTTTTATTTTTAAATGAAACATACACCATGTAAGGGGAATGTTGGGGTTGATGCATATAGTAGAAATACTTGTGATCAGGTGGAGAGAGAGGATAGTAATGAATACAAGAGATGATAATTTTCATCAATATAAACCTATATGTTTAATAGTATCATGATAGAGCTATTCTTACATCTCTAAATATTACTTCCTCGCTACATGATAGTGTAAAAGAGATTCAGTTGTGAGACTCAAAATTTTGGCCTGTAAGGGGGAGCATATATAGTAGGGAGATTCCACTAGATTATCCCCATGATGATGATAAGATCCTTAATGAGTGAGGTATAATTTTTTACATGATATTATGCATGAAGATTTGATTCAGGATTCATATAATACAATATGTACTATTCACTTGGGGATTAACAATATTCATCATGACATTTGTAGGAAATATTGGTGACTCGAGATGATGAATGTTATTATGGGGTTTATTTTATAGTAACTCACCTATTAGTAGGTGTAGAGTGAGAATAAAATACCCATAAGACTTTTTCATACTTCACCCATTCCTATGAATAATTTGGATGATGGATTTAATGATAGGAATATAGAAATCTCCAAAGATTAGTGATGTGGTATGGGTTACAATAGATCTATTGACAAAATTTTCTAATTTACTATAAATCAAGGAGGCTCATTCTATTAATCATTAAGGTATGCCACATATTTATGAGATATAATGTTTTCGTCATGATATTGAGAGTATCATATTATTATGGGATGCTCGATTAACATCACACTTCTGCAAGGGATCAAAAATGGAATTGGATACTTATATTCACATCAACAAAATATACCTTCCTCAGACTGATAGATCGTTTAAACATAATATTAATATTATAAATTAAATACAGTAGGCATGTGTCCAATATTTTTGTGGTTCATTGGGATTATTATCTTGTGTTAGTGGAATTCTCTTAAAACAATTGTTACCTTATCTCTATTCAGGTTTGAATTTTTGAACCCTTTTATAATATGATGCATTGGTCACCTATGTGATAGCTAGAGGTAATAGAGTCTTCTATTTTCAGGTTAAAAATATCATTACACTTTATTATATTTATTCATAAGTGGTTAATAATCAATCAAGGTAGACAATGATCATAAATTGACTGGTGACACTATCCTCTTGAGTGTGTAGTGGCCAGTTAAGTATTCTTGAGAGTGTCACCATTTTTTGGAAACATGTAGATATATAGGTGGGGAACTGGTACATAGTATTTTGGGACTATTTTGAGGTTTTAAGAGGATTAGAAAAATTTCATACCAATTAATTTTTCCTCATAGATATCATGTGATGAATGGGGTATTCTATATATCATAACTCTAGAGATGTTATCTAGGTCCTTCTCACATGATCTAAATAAATTATGTTGAGTAATAGGTTGATGCATCATTCAAGAAATGTCTAGTTTATATAATAGACTGATGTGAGAAGATAATTTTTTTGCAGAAATGGTGTCTTTGGTATGCATATAGTGAAAAAAAGTGTATTTGGGAGGAAATAGGGGAGAAAGAGGTAGATATACCAAATTAGTAGCCAAATTCTTTTAGTAATGCTCAATGATGAATCACAGGGAAGAGATGTTATATGGTGGTGCAGTTTTAGAAACCCACGTATAATAAGGCATATTATTGTTTAAATTTTCCAAAAACCATCTATGTTTTAGTGGTTTTTTTCTATTTTAAGAATTAGTGGACACCAGGGGTTGGAATTAAATGAATTTTACTTGAATAAAAACCATTATTTTGATGAAAAATAACACCAGGTAACTAATGACCTAATACTTGGTACCCAATGGCTTAATGCTAAAGGGGGTAGGACATGGGAGTCTACCAGCCACTCGGTGGCCCTAGAGTAGGTGCCTGGTGGGGTACCTAGTATCCGGTTATAGTGGACTGGGTATTTAGTCACCCTCCTTGTGATTTCCCATTAAATTTGTAATTAAATTATTTAAAATTCTTAAAATATTAAAAAACTAAACCATCTTATTTCTTCTCTCCATCCACATGACACCCTCCCTTCACACTCAATTTATTTTATCTTCCAAGTGACACCACATCCATTTGATGTTGGATTGATGTGTTTTCCATCCTAGTGGATTATAAGGGGAAATTATATACTTTATCCCTCATCTAATCTCTAGGTTCTCCTCTATTTCTTAATTATTTTTATAAATTACTATTTTAGGTATTTATTCTAGGTTTTTTAATTTCTTACAAACAATTTCGATCCATCTAATTATATTTGATGAACAGGGCCTTATGACTACGAGGTATGTGGTCCTGAAGATTTATTTTTAGTAAATATTAGTTTCATGCATGTGGTGATGTGAGGGTTTTGGAGTGATTGTATTAATATACTAATATGGAGTAAAATATAGTTTATTTATGGTTAAAGAGTGAAATAATTATAGTTAGATTCATGATAGGTACTTCAGATGTTTTATGTTGTTTCTATGCTCTCTAATGACTATGAAACTAAAATATATTTTTATAAATCTTTTAATTTGAACATTAGAGGTGTGTTCCTTAGGAATGATATAATATAGTGGACATAGATAAACCACATTATGCCTCCTTTGATAATCGGTTTTGTGTTTTTGTATTACGAAATCATGTATGTTTCTTTTCATGAGATTCACAGTTTTCCCAATATCCATTTTTCTTGTTTTTAATGTTTAATAGGTCAGTTTTCCTCTTAATTGAGTTGATTATATGAATAATTTACCTTATATATTGGATATAAAAATGTTTTTGGGGTATAAATACCATCCTGATATTAATTATTGAAATGAAATTTGACACAATGCTAATCTATGATAATTTGAATTGTAAATTATATGTTAGTAAAATTTAATTTGAAATAATAATGGATTGGAATGTAATTCCATCCATGGTTATAATATGTATATATATTTTAATATATATTATATGATGAGCCTTTTTTATGATTTTTAATTTAGAAGGTGATTTTTTTTGTGGAATTTTATTCCCTCAAGATAGATATTGTTAGGTTATAAGATTGGAATGTTATTCCAATAAACTATAGTTATAGGAGTGTGGTGAAAAATCAACCCCATAAAATATTCATCTCAGATATATAATAGAATAATATTATATTCATTATTAGCATTGAATATGGGATGTAATGATATTCCATTCTCTATTGTTAGTTTTTATCGAAAGGAATGTTATTCCCAGGATTTCTTGTCATTCGTATTGAAATGGTTGTTATACCCAATCACTCATGACATTTGTTATGGTATAGGAATATTTTCCCCTTAATGGTAAACATTGGGTTAGGGATGGAATGATATTACATTTACTCTTATCATCTATTTTATAATGGAATTACATGACCATTCATTATTGGTTATGGTCATAGAAGGAAAATTCCATTCCCTTACACTATTCATTATGTAATGTTAAAATAAGATTGATGGTTAATATGTATTGATTATTATGTTAAATTATATATTTTTTGGGTGATTATGGGTATATGGGATCACATATTATCAACCCATTTTTATTATAGGTGTTATGTTCAAACTGATTTTGGCACTGGTAGATGCATGTATGGTTGCTCAGTGAGTATCATGTTTAGAAACCGAGGGTCTGAAGATTATTTTTATCAATATTATTTTTTGGTTATTTTTATATTATCAATTACTATATGAGCTTATATATTATATATATTTTAGTCACAACATTTTTGATGGCCTAATGAGTTGTACTAACACCATACATAGGCACTTTGGTGTGTTTATGGATTTCAAGATAAAAGATTCTGATAGGGGAAAGGGTGTCGTGGGTGATGGGTTAACTGAATGGATGGGGAATTGGGATATGGGACTAAGAAGAGACTGAATCTAAGATTTTCATTTTTCATTTCCATTGTTCCATTATTTTGGACAACATTGTATATGATCATCCATGAGGTGATCTGATTGACTTAAGTATAAATTTTATGATAATATTGTTGATACACCATCTATTATAGTATGTGATATATTTAAATATGTTTAGATCATAAATGTAATTTCTGTATAATTGTTTTACTTTTTTATTATGTTTTATTATTATTTATTACACTATTGTTACTAGTTATTTGATCTAGTGTATAAAATCACCCTATATTGCATATAGACCTTCACCGTTGGTTAATAGCCTCTGCATTACGGGGGGTGTGATTGGGGAGATATAGTAGACTTAGCTTGGTATTATTTAGGGAATTGGTTCAGTGGATTCTATAGAGAATATTTTGAGCACAAACTTATGGAGTTTTCTATAGAATTTTGAGTTTTTGGTAATTTCTTTTGAAATGAATAATGTAGTAGTTATTCTAATGGGATTGATATATTGGTTAATTTCAACATTACTGTGATTGGTTTATAGTGGTTTTCACTGATGAAATCCAGTTTTTCTCATGATAAAAGGATGAGTATGTTTAATACCTAAAGATATTTTTAGTATTTATATACCAACATCAGTGGGGTATTAAAATTATGAAATGTTCATTTTGTACATGAGAATTCCATTTCCTTGTACATTTTATCTCTCTCAATGGGGTTATTGTGGATCCATTTAAGATCAAATGGTTTCTTATTTGGGTGGTATCAATGAAAACTTAAAATTTAAATATTTTTCTTAGTTTATTGTGTTATTATTGAAGGTTTTTATATTAGGTTTCATGATTTGTGTCTCCCTTATCAACTAAGACAAAGATTTTTTTTTGAAAATCACATTTTTAGAAATCCTTTGAATACTTGAAGAATACCATGAATAATGCTCCAATTATATATTTATCTAAGAAACTGATTATTTTTTGGTTATATTTTTATTCCTCATGTCATTATTTATGTTACATGCTAATGTTGGAGATGAAAAAAATATATTATTGGTCCATGTAATTAGAACACCAAGAATATAACTACACTATATATGATCAGGATATTGTAGTAGTTGTGTACACTTAGTAATTATTATGGCATTATCTATTGGGATAACACTTTGTGTTTTTTACGAAAAAAATATATTTCATTATATACTTTTATAGAGGAATTTAAATTTTCATCAAAAAAGGTAGATAAAATTACTTAAGGATTATTATTTTCGGATCATTAATACTCTAGTAAAATGAGATTTTGATGATTCAAAACCATATTCTACTAGAACCCTACTTGGGTTAGTAATGACACCAATTGTGACCCCAAAAACCTACCTCAAATTGGATATGAGTTCACAACTAGGAAAGAGGGTATAAATCTCACAGATGAGAGGAATTACTTGATGAAGATATTGATAGTTTTCATAAGGGTATATTTACACTAAATATAAGAAGAAGAAAATTTTAAACCCATTCTATGGACTTCCATTCTCATGAAATATGAAAACATGGAAACCAGAATTGAAGAAATATTTCTCTTGTTCACCTTGGACTGATATTTCCATTTAATGTTATTAATATCATCTTCATATTGGTTTTATGATGATCACTACGGAATTATATGAATTCATCCATCTTCTGATGGTATCCAGAAGAAAGATGAATCATTTCAACACTCAAAATCGGATCCCTTCATCCTCCATGATATGATACAACCTCATACTGAATTGTAGATAAAATAGAGTAGAGAATTGGGTTTTATGGATACTAGGACAACATCATTTAAGAATCGCACACAACCACCATAGCATCATATGTTTGTAGGGTGTATAAAGGCTCATGGATTCTCTTCATTAGCGAAAGAAATAAATCATTCATTATAATACATGATTTAATTCCACAAAAAATATACGAATTGTATTATTGTATTTATCTCTCTTTCATTTCAAAAACATTTAATAGTCTTTATTATGATAGCTAACAAGGTTTGAATTAGTTGAATGTTAACTATTAACATTTTAATGACCATAGAATTGAAGGTAGTAGCAGATTGATCATGTAATAAACCCATCATACATTGGTTTAAATGTAATATTAATAATTTTGTTAAGAATAACTTTGTTAGAACATAATATCAAGTCCATGGCCACCAAAAAAATATAACTTGCAATATCATATTTTTTTATATTCATTTAAATATTACACATGAACTAATGATTAAAATAATTATCATCATTTCACTATATATTATATCAGATACAATAACTTTTGAAACAATATAAAAAAAATCATTATTAATTTCTTCCAAAACACTTTTGGAAATCTATCATTAACATCACTTAATATTACTCCATATATAATACCTTTTTAACAACCGTATAGAACTCATTTTGGATTAACTCTAAAATAATGTTAGAGAAACTCATAAATACAATGTCAATACCCAAATACTCAGCCAAGAATTATGACCTCATGGTATTTTATTGTGTTGAAAAGAAAAAATTAATCACCAGATCTATAAATGTATGAATATTTTACCCTTTATAATAGAATTAGAGCTACTCAAGCTAAAAAGGGATCTAGTGTGATCTCCATCAGAAAACTTGTATCTCTATACTTATGTCTTAAAGTCACATATCTTTGTATCATTAACTCTTATAAATTTCATTTTTATAATACATATAATGTCTATGTGACAAAAATTATGTCAATCACATATATCCAACTCATACATTATTGACTATATGTGTATAAAATGAATCGGTCGATGAATAAATCTCATTTCATTCATCTTTATGAGAGATCACATCACATATAACTCATCTGAATAGATAATCACATCATATGTACAATATAATTGCATACAAACTCCTCACTATACCAATCAAGGGCCAAAATTTCATACTCAGCATACGAGAGGAAAGATCCTATCTTGTTAGATCTTCAATTGAGGACATGATCAACATTATTCCCAACCACCCCCTAATTAGCTAATCCATTATAGATTGTGTACATAATTTACCAATTTATGAAGGTTATCATGTTAGGAATCTCTCAAAACTTAGGTAATGGGGACCTAATATTACCCATTCATTATTAGTTTACTAAGGAAATATTGTATAACACTCCATGTGGTATAATTAGTGGGTTATCCGATATACACAATGAAAAAAAATTTCATTTTTTTCTTATGATCATATTTTGTATCACTGTACAAAAAATCAACTCACGCTAACTTTATTATTTCATAATAACCTATAATACCTCATGACTAACATCAGTTAATGAAGACCCAAAATCATATTTTGAGAGGCCAATTATCATTACACTTCAAAAAGTGTATATCAACATTTACATATATACCTATAATGATAAATAATGATAATTTAGAGGTTGACTATAATTATATACATTTTTTATTCCTAAAACCATTTTATAAATATTTAACAAATCCCAACAGAATAATTATTATATCATATCATATATGATAAATTGTAAGATACGCCTTATGTTTTCTACACTTTATATGATACTGTTAACATATTACATATATATATATATATATATATATTTCCTTCCAAATATCTATGTGAATGCCAAATAAAACCCTCCAACAAAACTCTTCATTCAATAAAATCTATAACGAAACAAAATTAGAATAATTTTTAGATTTTATGAATTGTATTCCTAATTCTCATCTCCTTGAAAATATTCAAATTTATTAACTCCATAATATCAAATGTTATGATATCATCTTTTATTTTCTACCTATAACTCCTCCTTAGTTTTAAATCATAATCCTTGGAAAAATATTCCATCAAAAAAAATTCCTTAAATAATGTATCAATTTATATATTTTTTACCAGAACATCCTTAATTCCTTTAGGATACTATGACATTCACTTTATATAGAATAAAACTTTAGTAAATAGTGATATTAACTTTTCATGATAACTATATGTAACCTTTAAACTTTTATTTTAGTATCACATATCCTAAATATTTTAAGATATTAAGTGGGTATCACTTAATTATATACTGGTATAACATTTTTTTTGTTCAAATTGAACTTATTTTGGTTCAAACACACTCTCACTACGCTATTAGGCACTATATTCTTTTTATAAAATCAAATTAAGAAACAAAAACTTTTTTCTCTAAAGGAAATAAATATAATCTCCTATAATTATGAGTATTTTACAAATAATAGTAATTTATATATAATATATTATAATATATGTGCCGAAAACATTTTTATTTATACAAATAAGACAATATTTATCTAGCATAAAAAGTATCCTTGTATCCTTTTGAAAACATGTTACAAAATCAGATGAATCATAAATCCTGTGAATACAAATAATCATCATATTTTTATACACAAAAAAATATTAGTTGATAATAATAATAAATTATCTTATCTATGAAAAGAGTTGAATATATTCATCGTATAATTAGATCCATATGATCTTGATAAAATTGTTTACAATAAAATATTTGATATTATAACTCTTCTATTTATTCCTTTTTTGAAAACTATAAGCACTATCAATTTTTCATTGATTTTGAATAATTTTATTTTTATATCACTTTTAAAATATAAATTTAGGATCACATGAACTTAAAAAAATAATCAAAATCAATAACATTGATTCCTGACATGGAAAATCCTATTAGTTTATTAAATTCCTTAAGGTATCATTCTCAATTCCATGAGATGAAATAATTATTCATCCTTCCAGATAACACCATTTTCAAGGGACTTGACGAGCTAATTAAGGGAATAATATTGGACTCTCCAACCAATTTATCTTCAACTATATTAGAATTATAACTACTTATACTATATACAGAACGCCCAAATTTAGACATCGCATTCCTAGTTAATTAATTCTCAAAACATTATAAAAATATGTTAAAAATTTCTTAAACTCATTCATCTTTTTGGAATGTTTGCATATATGAAAACATGATAATTTTTATAACGATAATAAACCTTAAATAAACCTTTAATCTCACTAAGTCCTTTATATATCTATTAATATCGAATATCTATATGGATACTAAAATTTACTTTGGGTAATTTTGCATCTATTTTCATTGAGAACCCCAAGTGAATCATTATATGCTTCTCAAAAGAATCTAGATTCACTTGTTAAATAACATAAACACTATGTTATATAAGAATTTGTCTCTCTAACAAAGAAATTTTGTATTTACTTAATAACACTTTGTAAGTTTCATGTATTCAGAGTTTATTATAATAAACTTGTTCTTTATAAGGATTAACCTCAAAGTTAAGATTAATGATGATGATGTTATTAACTACAACAAAAACTTTTATCATATGAGTATCTTGTTTCCTTATCATTAATAAGTAATTTTGTTAAAAATTATCCAACTAAAATGATAACCCCCTTTTAAAAGCATTATATCTATTAGTAGTCAAATATTTATATTTAATCATGAATTAAATTAGTTTTGGAAAAAAAAATAAGTTATGAATATATTTAGTAGTAAAAAATTTTAAACCATATCATATATGAATCCTGGATAGCCAGGTGGAAAAATCCTTGTCCTATCCATCATATGCATAAAACCAACAGCATTCCTCTGGTATCTTAATCATCATGGTTTACTAGTTAATTATTACCCAAAGAGAACACCCAGAACTATAAAACTCTCTATGTAGGTCACCTCATTACTTACTTACCTTAAATTAGATAATTATTAGCACCTAACCATTAGGTTCACCCATATTGAATGATCAACGTCTTGAAAAGTTCTTCATTGGAAGAAATGTAACACTTATAATTTGAATTAGACTAAACATCACCACCATATCTCAAGTTATTCCTTTTTTTATGCATAATTTTAAGTATTTTGATTTGGAATCATATTACATCAACCAAACTAATATATCCATACCATATTTCTATTTAACTCTTTACACAACACAAAAAAAATATTAATCATCCAAATATAGAACTCAGACATAATCATACACATAAAAATGAGTCTAATGAATAAGTTATGTAAAATCATCATGATGTAACCAAATAAATTCATATATAAATATTCCATCATTTTAGATGAATATTCAGTACATTTCACAATAATACAGTCCCTATAACCACAAATTTTTATTTCCTATGAAGACTAGATACATAATAAATGTATTTCATGAATGATCATAACTACCTAGGTATTTTTAGAATAACACCTTTTAATTTATATTATTATTTTTTAATAATATTTTAATTTTTCATTAAACGGGCCTCTTTTTATGATAGCATACTTAACATGAAACAACAAGTTTCTTTGAAATCTTACATTCCAGAAAACATTGAGTTATATTAAAATATAATACAATAATATTATTAATATTCTAAATCGTAGTTAACACCTAACTGTTGGAGTGGAGGGAATGAACAGTATCAACTAAATTTTGAAATTTGGTTTAAACATGTTTAAATAATGATTCATTGGTTACCAATTTTATTATAAATAGAAATAAAAACCAATTGAATGTAAAGGATGTGATTTTTTATAAACCTATTTAATAGATAATAATAGTGTTTATAAAATCATATCACACTTTATGGGTTTTTATTTAATGAAAAATAAATGTTATATATTCAATTTATTTTTTTAAATTCATTTTATATTTTTTCTAAATATGATATAAGAACAAATTCAATTTTTTAGATAAAAGAAGTATTTTTCTAAAAATGCATTTTTACCACCTTTAAATGGAGAAACCATTTTGAAATTTAGTTTTTGACACCATTATATGTTTTATATGACAAAATAAACTTCTTATTTAGAATTGGGACACCAAAATTTACCTTGGATGATTTTTTGATATTTTTCTGATAACTATCATGTTTTAATGAATAGTAAAAATATGATGAATTATAATTGAAATCCACTTTTCCATCAAGATAATTTATATGGTTAAATCATATTATATAACAGATTTAAACTATAAATAGAATATATTTTAATAATTTAATCCAATTATATTAATTATAAGTAATTTCACATTGAAATTTTACATAAACACGTGTCAATGTGTTGATAGTTATTACTTTTTAAAAGCCCACATTTTTGGTTTGACAACGGAAATTAATTTTAAATTAATTTCTTTAAATTATATGTTTTTAATTTGGAAAAAATAATTCCATATTTTCAATCAAGATTTCCTTATGTTTTAAATATTTAACTTTTATTTTTGGACATTACGAATAATAACTTCAATAATTATTTTATTTACCACGGTTGAAGGGTAAATCTGGTAAATAAAGGTACAAAATAATATTATAATAATATTAAACTACCCTAACACATGTCCTAATACTATTTTATGAGATATTTCCAACCATGGTAATCTTTGGGTTGATTTTGGGACACCATGGAGCCACTTTACTGGGAAAATGACATTTTATTAGAATTAATTTAAACTATAGAGAAATATAACATAAACATGTATCATTTAATAAAAAAAAATTATATGGGGTTATATAAGTGATATATTTGGAAATAAATAGTCATTATAAATCTATAAATATTTCACATATCATGATATTTCATTGATAATTTTTAGACATTATATAAATATATTTAATTACGACACAATGATGATGCAATGATTGCTTCATTAATAAAGGATTCAAATTAATGATATTATAAATGTTAAAATAAATGTAATTTGGTTATTTTTATGTCATACAAAAATTATATAGATTATATATACATATTACATTTGAGTTAATTTATTTTTTTTGAAGGAATAAAGTTGATATGAATTTATAAATGAAGTCATGTTTGAATAGTGTCAAAAATTGACATAATTCATAACTAAAAATATAAAATATTTTATTAACTGATATTAAATTCATAAAAATATAATATTCGAAAAAATGGTTTATATAAGTCAAAATATGTCACAAATGACTTTTTTTGGGTCGTTTTTCAGGATATGGTAATTACATTATACCGCAATGTGTAAATAACATGTTATCACAATAAGATTAAAAAGGAAAAAAATAAGGGTTTAACCAAAATAATAAGGACAAAAAATATTTAAATCATCTATAAAAATTATTGGATGATGGGTATTCTAACAAAAATCATCATATAATTGAAATAAATTACTTTGGGACAATTTGAAACCAAAAATAAATTTATAATAAAATAATATTTCAAGATATTCCAAAAATTCCCCTCCCCCATCTTATAAAAGGCCACCACCTCTACAAATTTAATAACACTTCTAATGTAATTCCCCAACCCCAGAATCTAGGAACTTGTGCATTATAACATAAAATTGGCATGATTACACGGAATCAAGTCATGAAGGACCGATCATTTTAGTAGTCTTGGAAACAAGATATATACATAAGTTCAACACTACAACTTGAAAAGAAAAACAACTCTAATTTATTCCATTAGAAACATCCAAGCTTCCAATATTATTCCTGAAAATCACTCATGACTAACTTCATCATATCCTGGTAAAATAAAACATGTGAAAGGGGTGAGCTCAAATTCTCAATAAGAGTAAGCAATACATAAGAAGACTACATAAACATTAGGCATGGTGAATAATTAAAAACACAAGACTTTACAAATAATAAACATGAACACTTTATGCCCGGAATATGAGCTGAGTAAAAAATGACATAATAAAACATAGTAATGAGTATTCTACTAGTCTAATAACCACATTAAATATTAATATCTAATCTCATAATGAGGGAATGCATTATTCTAGGCATCATAACCACATAGTCAAAGCCTTGTGCCACGACTACAAATAAGATTTTGTCAAGGCCTTATGACAAGACACTAGTTTGTCTCATGATACATGTCAATGCATTTAGGAGCTATAATAGGCTCCACCCATCACTTACTAATTCCAATGCATTCGTCATATGAAAAGGTTTAAACATAACATAAACATTCCTATTAAAACTAGCATACGAAATGTCAATACTTTATCCATAAACCATGAATGGTATAAAAATAGTACATCCACAGACAAACATAACTCATTCAATACAATATGTAATATTTTATTATAATAGATTAACCTCAATTGATAATAATGAAGGATATTGACATAGATGAAAAAAATCATCAAAACTATTTTAAGGAAATATCTCCCTTTTTTGTGAAAACATTTAAAAGTCTCTCTATTTATCAAGAAGACGTTTAAAATAGATTTTTTAATCAAAGTGTCTCATACCACTTTGAAACTTTTAAAAGTAATTTTAATTTAAAAACATTAATGTCCATATAAATAAATCCTTAAAACCATTTTTAAAACATGGACATTAATGAGAAATATTTACAAGAATAAGTCTTTAAAACATTTAAAATGATATTTTAGTTAGAGTTCCTAACCAAATGAGAGACACTTGAATAAAAATAATTGAGGTGATCAAAACATTATCATAACATGAGAATAAAGGGACTCATGATATACTATGTCAAAGTACAATATATACACCAAATAAAAGTGAACTGGTGCATAACAACAAAGATGACTCAATGGATTGTAAGTTGACATGAAATCCCTTATAAAGACTGTATCCTTAGGTTAAGGATAAATAAATAACATAAATATGTGTGAAAAATATAAATAAATTCAATATTATTTGATATTAACTATAAATCAATCAGAGAACATTCACACATATTCTTGTAAAAACAACACCAATGAATTGAATGTTTTACTCAATGAATGGAGATTGAGTTAAAATTACTCTTATCAAGTTCATATCGACGACTTGAGAATTTATAAATGGAGTGATTATGTGTATCAATGGTATATCCACATAAAGATGAGTGGAAATTACTACGTAAATAATAAATATTTATTCCACACATAATCATGGAGTACAATAATCAATGGAGTATGTGTAAAGCCCAATGAGTGGAAATTGAAATTTGAAATTCCCTTACTGATTTGGTAACTTATGAAACATACACCCTATGAAAGAAGGATCATACAATGAAGATGTAAATACCCATAAATTAAATTATATTACACCAATAATAAAATCGTGGGAAGTACATATACCACACACAAGTAAATAGTGTCCAATATAGGATTAATCTCACGAAAATAAGAAGTGAGATGAAAACTGCTTACCACGTTGTAATTAATCGAGTCGTATAACCAAAAGTTAATAACCATAAAATGAAACATATAATACCCTGAATATAAATATAATCATGATAATTTATATCAAATGGAAGTACAAAATTCACCACATGCAATAAATAAGTGGCGAAAAATGGAAATCTCACGGAATTAAAAGTGAGATAAGAAACCCCTTACCTCAAGTCTGACATGTCTTTTATGTTCCTTAATATTCTTGAATAATAAACTCAAGTTAATTTATACTTGATTAAGAACATTTTTAAAGTTTATTATTCCATTTATGTCACTTATTACCTTAATATAACAATTAGTTAATTATTTTAGTTCATATTGGATATTTTATCTATGTTCGAAACATGAGTCAAAAATGACCTTGTTATAATTACAATTTTTCCATGTAGTCAAAATTACATTATCTCCATAATTATATAAATGATTTATATATCATATATATATATATTATATACAGTATATATATTTTTTATAATAGTATATAACATTTGGATATAAGAAATGAAATGTACCGTTCATGGAGACGGTAAGCCGTACGTACTCATGAATGCTATTTTCATTTCTATTTTGTATTTTAATGGTATTAAAAAATAATTATAAATATATATATTATAATTCTAGTATAATATCATATATAATATCATTAAGTCCATCCTTTATATGTCCCACATAAGGTATTAACGAGTCCTAACATTTTGAGGGGGTGGTAGTCCTCACTTATTCGAATGAAATTATTGCGTTTTACCCATAATGGAAACCATAAAATAATGATATCAATGGAAAATAAATAAGAATAAATATAAAATAAACATAATATATATATATCATATATAAATATAGTGTCATTTTAATGGCCACCATGAGAGGCGGTAATAGATAATCGAACAATCATCGTTTCATGAGGTGTTAGTTTGTGTAAGTGTAGTTAGAATCCTTCTCATAACAACATCCTAGTATATTTATTATTCTGGTTTTTTTATAAAATAATGTAATAAAAAGTTTTTATGGGGTTGGATAAGTAAAATAAAACAAAATACAAGAAAATAATTTAAGACAAAGCATTGCCTTTAATTTTGGTAACTTCCTTTAGTTTGAACCAAAAGGACTTCTTGAAGTGCCTTCTGCCTAAGGTAAGGATTCTAGGAGGAAGAGGTGGTATTTAGAGATTTTTTTTGAAGGGGTTGGACAATCCAAGGGGCTTGAGAGCTGAGTGGAATGGGTTAGAAGTGGTGTCCTTTTATAAGGGGGAGGAGGGTCTCTTTAGGAAAGTGTGAGGATATTATTTTATTATATAGTGATATTCGGTTTCTAAAGGTCAAAAACTAATTAAAGTCAAAGATAAGATGATTCATGGTCTAAATAAAATCATCCAATAAGAATTAGATAGGTTTTGGATATTATTTTAATAATAATAATCATATTTATTTAAATCATTTATTAATGAGGTAAATAGTAAATCATTATTTTGTCATAAATAATTTAATTTATTTGAAGTCTAAAAATTATAAAACAATTAACATAATGTAAAAAATCTTTTTAGCTTTCCAATTATTATTTATTGTCAAAATATATGACTTATATAACCCCATGTAAAAATTAATATACTAAAAGATATTTGTTAATGTCATTTTTGTCTTTACATTAAGTTTAAAAAAATAAATTGTCATTGTCATTCTTAAGTGGCTCCATGGCGTCCTAAAATCGACCCAAGTATGCCCATGGTTAGCCATGACTCATCCAATAAGGTTAGGACAAGTGTTAAGGTCATTTTATATTATTATAATATTTTCTTACCTTGAATTACCTTATTTACCTTTAACAGCGGTAAATAAAAGTCAAAAGTTACTATTCACTAAAAATTATTTTCATCTTATTGAACCACATTTTACTTACTAATAACAACCATATATCTTCGATTTTTGAAATTCAATTCACAGAAGTGGTAAAATTTCATTTAAATGAAAAAATCGGATTTTTAACTACTACTTAGTGGTTTCACTATTCATCAAAAATTGAAGTTTTTCAGAAAAATACCAAAAATTATACTTAATATATATTTTATATTCCAAATTCAAAAATTATGTCTATTTTAACAAATTCAAAACATAGATTTTTTATTAATTAATTTAATATTAATTCCCGTTGTCAAAACAAATAGCCTGTTTGTAAGAAACAATAACTATCAAAATATTGACACTTGTTTATGTATAATGTCAAAGTGAAATTAATTCCAATGACCAAAATTTGATTAAAGGATAAAAATATAATCTAATGACTCTTCAAAACCAATTAAAAATATAATCCATCAATATAAATATAATATATTAAATGACAGATTTGAATTAAAATATATTATATCTCACTATTCATAATAAAAATGAATATTATTAAAAAAAATACCAAAATTTCATCCAAAGTAAATTTTTATGTCAATATTCTAAAGAAGAATACTATTTTTTAAAAATTAATATTTAAAAGGGTCAAATATTGTATTTAAAAAGGGTTCTCCATTAAAAGGTAGTAAAAATGTTTTTTTAAATACACATTTTATTTCAAATATTGAATTTGTTCTTATAATATGTCTAAGAAACACAAAATACATAAGTTAAAAATATATGGAGTATATAAAATTCAAAATCCAGTTCATACTATTCATAACCACTTTTGAACGGCTAGTTTGGTAAGTCGTGGTTCGCTCGAACTCGGTGTTGTGTGTAGTGTAAGCTATTGAATTTAAAGAAAATAACGTACTATGAAATCTTGGGGTGTTACATTCTCTCCTCATTCAATAAATTGAGTCCTCACAATTTGAAATTGTTCTTCAAAAATAAATGTTTAAAAATAGAAAAATACCTTTGTTGAAAACCCAAATTCGAAATTGGGTTAATAAAATTTAGTCTTAATAAGAGGAAAAAAGAGATGAAAAAGTCGCCACTAAATTGTGAGACACATAATTGGAGGAAAATGTAAATATATATAGGGAGTTATTGAGGTCATCAATCACAAAAAAAGGGTAAAATTGAGGGCCTCAAATCCATCAATCTATGACTATTTAAAATATCATCGGTTCAACAAAATATAATGCATTAGGATAACACATTTTTTGTTTTAATATCCCTTCCCTAAAGATTAATAATTAATTTATTCATATAATAAGAATACAAAAATATACTTAGACAAGTAGAGTTTCATCCTTTATCTAATTCTTACCACAAACTCATTTTTCACTCCAACTGATGAATATTAAAGATGACTTGGTCACACCTGAAGCACTAGAATCAACTTATTTAGAATCACATAATCTAAAATGGATGAACTATATATTTCACTTTTCTTTAGAGATTAACCAAAACAAAAATTGTTAGTAAAAGATAAAATGATCAACAAAAAGGATAATACTTTGAGAAACAAATAATAAACTTAATTTCAAAAATTAAACCAATAATACCCAAAGTTCAATAAATACCATTCAATTAAAAATTGTCCATAAATTTTTTTAATATAATCCAAACCAATATTCAAACCCAAAACTCAGAATATTGTTCTTACATAGTTTTTCAGGTTAAATTGTATCTCCAAATAATATCGATTACTCTTGAAGTCACATACTTAAAAGTAATTAACCTAATCACATATTATCTATGATAGGTTAATTATTTCAATAAATAATCCAAATCTCTATAAATGCATAATAAAAGCATTGTTAAAAAACACCTTTACTCTTCAAATGAAATCCCATAGTATTTTATTTTCCTTAGGCATATAGTATTCCCAATAGAGAGAGTGTCCTCCAAAATAACATTTATCACTTAATCACAAAATCATTTTCCTATACGAAGTCTATCCATTTGATAAGACATATGATCCCAAATAATCTTATTTATTATCAATAAAATCATTTAACTAAAAAATAATTAGACACGCTAACCAGGGACTTCATGTAGTCCAGTGGTAGGCGATAAATCTCAATCGCACTATGGTTGTGGGTTCGATTCCTGCAACTTTTTCCGACGTGATGGGTTTTCACATGGTCTATGTGTTGTCCTTTTTCAAACACTATAAAATTTTATAATATCCCCAAAAATGAGATAGATTCCTCAAAATAACTATAACATAATTTCACCACAAATGTTATCTCATACCTCACATTTTCATTCCAAAATTTAGTAACTAGTATTTTCCTCAAACTCAATGATCATATAAAACCATATGGTTATTTATAAATATATCTAGAAGCGAAAAGATAATTATTCCTCAAATATCATTTTCACATGACAAACTGTAGGGTTACAAATAAAAGAGAAGTGTCTTCCAAAGTAATCCCATCAACAAAGATCACTAATACTTTTTAAACATTTCTCCATCCATTTATTTCAACATAGATTATTTCTTGACCTAGAGGATATCCAAGAGAATAGGGCATTAACTAAGGTAATGGCTAGGTCACCTACATTTACAACAAATGACTATAAATGGATTCTTAGAACCATTTTTATTTTCTTCCATAGTAATCATCATTTTTCCTCATAAATTATTTACTTTATGCCCTTATTTCCCACACATAAATAATTTCTTTGTTCCATTAAGACACCTTCTGCGGTGTCTCCTTCCACATTTCCAGCATGATGGAAAATGATCTTTCATTTCTCCATGGTCTTCACTGCTGGATCTCTTATCATTCACCACTTTTCTCTTCCTTGTTGAGTCTGGGAGTTGGTTAATATATATTTTGTTGATCATATTTTATGAAAACTGATTCGGCCGGAACATGATATCTTTTACGCCTATAAACATTCCATTTTGTTGCTCATTTCCACCACCGTTCAAACCTTGTACATCGTTCTCAAAGTTACTATGACTTCCTTGGAATCCAGCCATTTACTAAAACCAGAAAGCATTGTGTGAGTAATAATAGTCATAAAATCATTTGGAGAATATAATGACACCGTATTTTCAATTTCAAACACCTTAGGATTAACCAAGGTCATTTATTATCTTCTTATATTAAAATCCATCAAATCATTTTGTAAAGAGAATTTAAATTATCCTAACCATATCCCCCAGGAGTGTCGTAACCAAGAGTGCAGCAAGGCCCATTATCGTGTACCAGGATACCCCAGGTCAAGCCTGAAACTCCTGGTCGGAGTTTTCACTCCTTGGTACATCTGTTCCAGAGCCGCCTCTAGCTTCTAGTACCCAAAAAGGGATGTACTACTTGGAAAATACCTAAAATATCTACATTACCAAGATTCTAGTAAGTTCTTCTATACTAATCCTAAAAGTTTATCTTAGAGTAATGTTCTCTAATCAGAGTTTATCTAAATATAGTTTCCAAGGTTTGTACTAAACTTTCTATGATACCAATTATAACGCCCCAACCCTAGAGTCCAGGAGCCGGTTCATTATTACATAACATTTGAATTATTACAAGTAATTAATTCCCAAAGGACCGATCAGTATATTAGTCTTGGAAACAAGATAAATACATAAGTTCAACACTACAACTTGAAAATAAAAAAAAGACAAATGTATTCTATTAGAAACATCCAAGCTTCCAAAATTATTCCAGTAAGTCACTCATAACTAACTTCTTCAAATATGGGGAAAATGAAACATGAGAAAGGGGTGAGATCAAATGCTCATTAAGAGTAAGTAATACAGCAGACGATAACATAAACATTAGGCATGGTGAATAGTTGAAAACACATGAATTTACAAATAATAAACATGAACACTTTATGGTAGGAATATGATATGAGTAAATAATTCCATAATAAAACATAGTCATGGGTATTATACTAGTCAAATAACCACATGAAAATTTAATATCTAATATAATAATGATGTAATGCATAATTTTGGACATCATAACCACATAGTCAAGGCCATGTGCCAAGACTACAAATAAGATTTTTCCAAGGCCTTGTGCCAAGACACTAGTTTGTCTCATGAGACCTACCGATGCATTGGGGAGATATAGCGGGCTCCACCCATCACTTACTAAGTCTAATTAATTCCTCATATGAAAAGGTTTAAACATAACAAAAACTTTTGTATTAAAACTAGCATACGAAATGTCAATACTTTGTCCATAAACCGTGAATGGTATAAAAATATTACATACACAGTCAAAAATAACTCATTAAATACAATATGGAAGGTTATATTATAATAGATTAACCTCAATTGATAATAATGAAGGATATTTCCATAGATGAAAAAAATAATCATAACTATTTGAGAGAAATATCCCCCTTTTTCTTATAAACAATTAAAAGTCTCTCTATTTATCAAGAAGACAATTAAAATAGATTTTTGAATCAAAGATTCCCATACCAATTTGAAACTTTTAAAATGAATTTTAATTTGAAAACGTTAATGTCCATATAAATAAATCCTTAAAACCATTTTTAAAACATGGACATTAAGGAGAATGATTTAGAAGAATAAATCTTTAAAACAATGAAAATGATATTTTAGTTAGAGTTCCTAACCAAATGAGAGACAATTGAATACATATAATTGAGGTAATAAAAACTTTTTAATATAATGAGAATAAAGTTATTCATGATATACTATGTCAAAGTACACTATATACACCAAATAAAAGTGAATTGGCGCATAACAATAAAGAAGAGTCAATGGAATGTAAGTTGAGATGAAATCCCTTGTAAAGATCGTATCCTTAGGTTAAGGATTAATCAATGAAATAATTATGTGTGAAAAATATAAATACACTCAATATGATTTAATATTCAGTGTAAATCAATCATATAACCTTCACACATATTCTTGTAAAAACAACACCATGGAATTGGATGTTTAACTCAATGAATGGAGATTGAGTTAAAATTACTCTTATCAGGTTCATATCGATGACTTGAGAATTTATCGATTGACTTATTATGTGTATCAAAATTATTTCCAAAGAACAATGAGTGTAAATTACTACATAAATAATATATATTTATTCCACACATAATATTGGGGTAAAATTATCAATGAAGTATGTGTAAATCCCAATGAGTGGAAATTGAAATTTGAAATTCCCTTACCGATTTGGTAACTTATGAAACAAACACCTCATGAAATAAAGATCATAAAATGAAGATATAAATACCCATAAATTAAATTATATTACACCACAAATAAAATCATGGTTATTACATAGACCAAAAAAAAGGACATAATGTCTAATATAGCATGAATCTCATGGAAATAAGAAGTGAGATGAAAACTCCTTACTACATTGTAATTAATCGAGCTGTATGAAAAAAAGTTAATAACCCTAAAATTAATCACATAATACCATGAATATAAATATAATCATGATAATATATATCAAATGGAAGTACACAATACACCACATGCAATAAATAAGTGGCGAACAATAGAAATCTCACGGAATTAAAAGTAAGATAAGAAACCCCTTACCTAAAGTCTGACTTGTCTTGTATGTTCAATGTTCTTCCTGAATAATAAACTTAAGTTAATTTATACTTGATTAAGAACATTTTTCATTTTTATTATTCCTTTTATATCACTTATTACCATTAAATAACAATTAGTTAATTATTTGAGATCATATTAGATATTTTATCGATGTTCGACACTTGATTCAAAAATGAACTAGTTATAATTTCAATTATCCATGTGGTAAAAAGTCCATTATCTTCATAATGATATACATGATTTTGATATAATATATATATATATATATATATTTATATATATCCATTATATATATATCTATTTATAACCGTACATAACATTTGGAGATAAGAAATCAAATGTACCGTTCATGGAGACGATAAGTCGTACGTATGCATGAACGCTACTTTCATTTTTATTTTATAGTTTAGTAGAATTAAAAAAAATTATACATAGGTATATTATAATTACAGTATAATATCATATATTATATCATTAAGTTCATCCTTTATATGTCCCACATAAGGAATTTACAAGTCATATCATTTTGAGGGGGAGGTATTCTACACTTACTCAAATGAAATTATCGTGTTTTACCCACAATGGAAACCATAAAATAATGATATAAATGAAAAATAAAGAAGTATAAATAAAAAATAAACATAAAATATATATCATATATATATATATATTTCCATCATAATGGCCACCATTAGAGGTGGTTGGAGATAATCGAATAATCATTGTTTCGTGAGGCGTTAGTTTTCCATCCACAGAAACAGTATGTTCTTCACCCATTAAATGGAGGTGTGTGTGAGTGTAGTTAGAATCCTTCTCATAACAACATAATATAATATTTAAGATACTGATGTTGTTATAAAATAAAGTATTAAAAAGTGTTTATGGGGTTGGAGAAGTAAAATAAAACAAAAGAATTTAAGAGAAAGTGTAACCTTTAATTTGGGTAACTTCCTTTGGTTTGAACCAAAACGAGTTCTTGAAGCTCCTACTGCCTAAGGTAAGGCATCAAGGATGAAGATGGGGACTTGAGAGATTATTGTTTTAGGGTTTGTACAAGCAAATGGGCATGAGAGGTGAGTGGAATGGGTTAGAAGTGGAGTCATTTTATAGGGGGAAGGAGGGTCTCTTTAGGAATGTGCAAAAATATTATTTTATTATATAGTAATATTCAGTTTCTAAAGGTGAAAAACTAATTAAAGTCTAAGATAATATGACTCATGGTCTAAATAAAATCATCCAATAGGAATTGGACAAGTTTTGGATTATATTTTAATATTAATAATCATATTTATTTAAATTGTTTATTAATGAGGTAAATACTACATCATTATTGTGTCATAAATAATATACATTATTTGAGGAGTAAAAATATTATAAAAATTACCATAATTTATTAAATCTTATTATATTTCCAATGATTATTTATAGTCGAAAATATGACTTATATAACCCCATGTAAAAATTTATATACTAAAGGATATTTGTTAATGTCATTTTTTCTTTACTTAAAGTTTATTAAAATAAAGTGTCATCATCATTCTTAAGTGGATACATGGGTTCCCAAAATTGACCCAAGGATGAACATGGTTGGAAATGACTCGTCCAATAATGTTAGGACAAGTGTTAAGGTAATTGTTTATTATTATAATATTCTTTTCACCTTGAATTACACTATTTACCTTTAACCACAGTAAATAAAAGTCAAAAGTAACTATTCACAAAAAATTATCTTCAACTTATTGAACCACATTTTATGTACTAATAACAACCATGTATCTCATATTTTCGAAATTCAATTCACAGAAGTGGTATAATTTCATTTAAATGAAAAAGTAGGATTTTTAACTACTACGTAGTGGTTTCACAATTCATCAAAAATTTATGTTTTTCAGGAAAATACAAAAAATTAAGCCTAATCTATATCTGATATTATGAATTAAAAAATGATGTATATTTTACAAAATTAGAAACATAGAATTTGTATTAGTTAATTTAAAATTAATTCCCGTTGTCAAAACAAATAGCGTGTTTTTAAGAAACAATTACTATCAAAAGATTGACACTTGTTAATGTATAATTTCAAAGTGAAATTAATTCCAAAGGACAAAATTGGATTAATGGGTAAAAATATAAACTAATTATACATCAAAACCAATTTAAAATAAAATCTATCCATATACATAAATGAGATTAAAAGGAAGTTTTGAATTTAAATACATTACTTATCACTATTCATTAAAAAATGAAAATTATTAGAAAAATACCAAACTTTCATCCAAAGTATATTTTGGTGTCCCAATTATAAAGAATAATTTTATTTTGTTAAAATTAATATGTAAAGGGGTCAAATATTGTATTTAAAACAGGTTCGCCATTAAAAGGCGGTAAATTTTAATTTTTTTTGAAAAATACATTTTTTATCTGAAAAATTGAATTTGTTCTTTTAATATGTCTTATAAAAACATAATACATAAGTTAAAATTATATAGAGTATATAAAATTCAAAATCCAATTAATACTATTCATAAATTCTTTTTGAACGACTAGTTTGGTAAGTTGTGGTGCGCTCGGACTTGGTGTTGCATATAACGCAAGCTATTGATTTAAAGAAAATAACTTACTATGAAATATTGGGGTGTTACATCTAAAGGCCCTTGGATCATCAAAAATCCGCTCAAATAAGATCTCAATATATATCCCTTTCTCTTATAAGCCTTACCTTGTACATAAGGAAAAACAATAAAGCCTTTAGCCTCAAATCAAAAGAAGTTACCTGATTTAGAGGTAATGTCTTCTCTCAAGTTATTTTATTTTATTTTCCTTATCCACTCCCTATGATCTTATTATTATTTGATTAGATAAAAACACCAAAATCCTAAATATACTATGATGTTTTTATTATAAGGATTATAACTAAACATACACACACCTCCATCTAATGGATATAAACATATTGTTTCTGTGGACGGTGAACTATTGCCTCATGAAATGATGATTATTCAATTTTTCCCCTAACACCTCTCATGGTGGACATTATGATGGAAATTTCTTTATATATGATATATATTATATTTATATTGTCTTTATGCTTCTGTATTTTTCATTTATAGTATGCCTTTATGCTTTCTATAATTTTTAAATACGATAATTTCATTTAAAAAATTGTGGACTACCGCCCGCTCAAAGTGATATGACTCACTCATTCCATAATGGAACATATAAAGGATGGTGATAATAAACAAATGTAGCATATATAAAATATTATATTATACTGGAATTATAATATACCTATGGATCATTAAGTTTTTGTTATTTTAAATATGAAAATGAAATGAAAGTATTGTTCATGTGTACGTACGGCTTACCGTCTCCATAAACAGTGCATTTAATTTCTTATCTCCAAATTTTATGGACTATTATAAATACATATATACTAGATATATATGATATATGTTATATTTAAATCATTAATAATATGATGGAGATAATGTAATTTTAGCCACATGGATAATTTGTAATTATAACAAGTTCATCTTTGACTCAAGTACCAAACATGAACAAAATGACCGAGGTAAATTTGAATAATTATATGACTGTTATAAAATGGTTATAAGTGATATAAAAGGAATAATAAACTTTAAAAAGGTTCTAATTCAATTATAAAATAACATAAGTGTTGGGAAAAAATCCCTCAAGACATCATTGAAGCATTTTTGAGGTGATTGTGATTATTGACGAAGTGGACAACTATGTTGTGATTGTTGACAAAGAAAACCATGACATACATGTTTTTTGAAAAAGGGGATTTCATGGAGGAATGTCTAGTTCAAGAGTTGAGGTAAAAAATCCATGTTTTATTCAAGAACGTCGACAAAGGAATGGATGATCTGGAGGCGGTACAAAATGAACAGATACAAGGTGGCATCGTTTTCCAGTGATTGCCAAATTTTTGGTCCTGAAAATTGAAAAATTAATAAAATTGGTTTTGGAAAAGGGACTTGCGTGTTGTGTACTTGAATACTTGGAATCTTGTGTGCCATATTTTTTTCAAGATCAGATCATTAAAATATGGCAAAGGGACAACGGTCGCACAAGCATTGAGCTGGTAGCGCAAGTGACTTGCGCGCTGTGAAGAGACTTGCGCGCTGGTGCTTAGGAGGCTTGGGAACATGCACTCCTGTTGTTTTTCAGGATTAGAACTTCAAAATATAGCAAATGAAGGTAGGTCTCAAAATTATTGGTTTTGTCGTTCAAGTGAGTTGTACGACAGAGGCCAAGGTGGTTGAGCTGCGTGCCGAGACTTGCACGCCGGAGGGGGACTTGCATGCCGTCACGCAGGTAGTTCAAATTCCTATACATACTAGACCACCCCTCCTCATTTCTCATGGAGTTCAATACTTAGAAAAACCAGAGCTCTCATCACGCAAGTGTGGAAGTCGCGCAAGTGGTGTGTGGTCGCCAAGTAGGGACCTGCGCGCCAGTGTTGTAGTTACGCGCCATCTATTTTTTGTGCGGCTAAGGTGGTTTGGGATGAAAAAGGAAGTGTGTCGCACAAGTTTGGAAAAGCATAATATTGGGTCACACAAGTGTCAATAAATACTTATGCGTCGAGACTTGCACACCGCCTTAGAGAAGGGCGCCAAGTAAGGTTGATTTCTGATAGTGATTCAGGGCTGCGTGGAAGCTGGGGGATTGCCTGATACATTCGGTGCAAAGAGAAATTCATCTATGGGTGCAGGTTGAGCTTCAATAGAGCATCTATATACAAGAGAAGATGTTTTCATTTGTAAAAATGAAAAGACCTACATGTCTATAAACTGTGAGTGGATCCTTTCCGGAGCAGTGAGTGAAGGAAGAGGAAGAAGGTGGTCCTCTCCACCGGTAGTGAGCCAGAGAGAGGGAAACAGGGAGTGACCCTTGGGAAAGCAGTCAGCTGACCCTAAACCTTGTAAAGGCAGTGAGCCTGGGAATAGAAGTGATCTATCCTGAACATTTGTAATCCATATCTAGTGAAGTTAGTGTAATTGGGTATGACCGACAACTTTTCGGCGTATGCTCCTTGGATGTAGCCCAGTGAGGGTGAACCAAGTAAAAATGTTTGTGTTTGCTTGTTTTCTTCCCTGCATTGCATTCAAAGTATCTTCATCTGATAGAGAAGAAAATAATTGGTCATAATAATCACACGAGTGCAAACAAAGTGACCCTTGTAATAAATAGGTCAAGATTCAGTGGGGAAGGAAGAACTTTGTGAAAGAATATACATACCCTGATTCAACCCCCCCCCTCTCAGGGTATATAGGCCCCTATTGGTCCTAAAAATTGGTATTAGAGGGATGGTTTCCTTTATCATATTTGTTTGATCGATCGTAGTGTGCCATGGAAAAGGGAAAAACATCAAAGAAGAATCAGAAGTCCGGTGGTATCCCTCAGTGTGGAAGTGTGTATGGAAACAGTGTGATTCAGTTAAAGGAATCATGTAGTGAATAGAAGAATGGGTTGGATGAATCATACTATAAAAATACATACTCATTCAATGATGCTGAAGGAATGAGTGAAGAACATGATCTTACAAGTGATGTTGGAACCACTAATGATGAAGAAACACCAAGAAGTCGAAAATTGGAAGTTGTCCACAAGGAAAAGGAATTGGATCAAAAATTGGATGAAGAGCTGAAAACTAAAGATATTCGAATCCAAGCACTGGAAATTGAGATCAATAAGCTAAGATGTTTGAATCAAAGGCTTATTGACATAACTACTGATCTGAAGGATAAAAATGATTCTCAAGATGAAGAATTGCGAAAGAGATCTCCAAAGGGGGAAAAATCAAAAGGTGGTGAAAAGGGGGAGAATCTGAACTTAGATGAGATTCAGAATTTGAAATCAAAAAATGATGATCTTGATAGACAACTATATGAACTAGTTCAGAAGAATCAAAGTCTAAAAGAAGAGAATTCATGTTGTTCTGATTCTATTGAAGAAGAAAATTTTAAAGTGAAGGAGAAAAGTGACATGGTGTAAAAGCTCACACGGGAACTAAAAGATGAGTTGAGTAGCGGGAAAAATCTCATAAAATAACTCAATGCTCAACTTCAATCAAGAAATAAGAAGATTCAACAATTGGAGGAAGTGATAGAAAAATACAAGAAAGAAATGGAGATATCAAAGGACAAAGGAAAACCTAAGTTGAAGGATTCACTGCACTTACTATTCGATTGTCCTTCAGAAGGTGATGATAAAATGAAAAGGAAGTATGATATTTCTGAGGAGAAACAACAAAATATTTTCTCATCTCAAAGACCATATAGCTTAGAAAAATATGGAATTGTATTTGATGAATCCCCTCCTGTTCATGATATAATACAATCCATGAATAGTTCCAGGAGTGGAGAAAAACATATAAGTGCTTCAGATAGGCCTAAGAGGACAGTTACAAAAAGTAGTGATGACATGTGCTTTTTCTGTGGGATTCATGGCCACACGTCAAAATTCTGTTCAGAGGCTCTGGAATACATTTCAGGATGTCAAAATAGAAACACTACTAAATCTGAGAATAAGAATAATCATCATGAGAAATCAGAGAGAATAGTCTCTCATAGGAAAGCATCGGTTAGATTCTATTTCTGTGGAAGAATGGGACACACCATGAGTATGTGTCAGGAAGCTCAAGAGCCCCATGTCAGAAGAAGAACTCAAGGTGTATCAGCATCTCAACATAGAAAGGATGAAACGAGGAATTCCTTTGATGGAAAATGTTTTATATGTTCATATAATGGGCATTTGGCATGAAATTGCAGCAATAAGAATGCAAGAAAGGAAAAGGAACTTGAAAAAAGATTCTCGACTCCAATGATGCATAATGAGAAATTCTACACTGAGAGAAAAAGTGGTAAGGAGAAGAATAGGCTTAGAGCCTCAGGGGAATCACATGGAGCTGAATGAAAGGTGTATCAATCACCTCCTCTATCATACTCACAACAGCTCTCAAAGAGAGAATGTGAACAAACTTGGAAGATTAAGGGCATATCAACCTCAGCTATGATAAAGAAGAATATAAGTTCAGTGGAGGACCCACCACCAATGCAAAATAGTGTGGTGACTCATAAATCTGATAAAAGGCAGATAAAAAAATAATTCATTGAAAATTTTCCTAGTCGTATGCCACAACAAGAAGTGGAGGAAAGGGGAAGATCCCTATAATAGAGGAAGGATCCATGGATGATGACAAGAAGAGATATTCCTGCTCAGCGAAGAAATCAAGGGAAATGGAATTTTGGTGGAACATCAAAGACGGAAATGTGCACCAGTGGGTTTAAACCCCAAATGGTGAGAAAGGTTAGGCCTACAGAATCTTCATATCATAAAAAGACGCAGAATGTGGGTAAATAATTCCTAGTCATATGGCAAGAAAAGTTGAAGTTTTCCAGGTAGCTAGAAGAAGCAAGGAAAGAGTGTGATTATATGCATGAAAGAATCAAAGGGTTGACCCATCAGGATCAACCACAATCTTTGTCTTGAGGATTCTAGAAGATCCCCTATCCCTATGTATATAAATTTTGTTAACTTATTATTCAAGTGTTTCTGGTTTTAGGGGCATACGATCCAAGGGGAAGTGGCATCATAATATGCATAGTAGCAGTGATAGGCTTCAGAGTTTTAATTGACTCAAATCAGGTAGCAGAGCTGATGATGAGAGGGATTAGTAGATCACAATAAGAAGAGATTGTGTTATTAATTCTATCTCTTGTTTCCTACACTGAGTTCCAACTCATTAGGCTTAGATATTTTGTTAATGGCTCAATGGGGAGTGCCAAATTGGGAAAAATGATGCATCATAAAAAGAATGTTTATGTGTATAAACAGTGGGACTAACCCCAGGAAGTGTTGCATAACATAGGGGGAGCATTCAATAACAAAATTAGAGGCAAGATCCATCAAATCAATAATTGGATGACTCATCTCAGGTGTTGTCAATCGAGGGATGAAATATTGAAGGAGAAGCATAAATAATCATGCATCTCAGGCTAATTTTTTTTTGATCTAACAATGTTGTATCAGCTGACTGTTTTCAGGATACCAGGAATCTGCAAGAGATTATCAACAATGTTTGAACAAGAAGATCATAAAAGTAGTTGAAATAAATGATGCCACTGAAAAATGAGATAGTGTGAAATTTTCTGATAAATGTGATGAGGAGGAAAGAAACTCATGGGGAGGAGTAGAAGTGGATAATACTGATTCAGAAAAGAAAAAGACATGGGAGATCGTTTCGAGGCCAGCAGATAAAGATTTTCATCGGGACTAAATGGGTTTATCGTAACAAGATGAGCGAATATGGCACAGTGATTCGGAAAAAAGAACGATTGGTGTGGAAAGGATACTCCTAGATAGAGGGAACAAATATTTATGGGACATTTTAACTAGTTTCAAGGCTGGAGGCAATCAGATTATTCCTAGCCATTGAAGTGCAATGAAGAATCAAGGTGTTCCATATGGGCATCAAATCTGCATTTCTAAATGGGTTTCTGGAAGAAGAGGTGTACATTGAGAATCCTTATGGTTTTCTCATTCACAAGGATGAGAATAAGGATTTTCAACTGAGGAAGTCATTATATGGGCTGAAAAAAGCACCAGGAGCATGGTACTTAAGGCTTTATCAGTATTTGAAGAAATATGGTTTCCAGTGTGGAGGAGTTGATTGAAATATCTATTTAAACCACAACAGTAATCAAAGAAAGTTGGTACTGGTTTATGTCGATGGAATAATCATTAGCTGATCAGATGAAGCACAGTGCATATGGTTTTCCGAATTCATGAAGAATGAGTTTAAAATATAAATGATTGGAGAGCTAAATTTTTTTCTTGGTTTGCAGGTGACACAAGGAAGTAATTGCACTTTCATTTCTCAATACAAATATGCAAAGGAGGTTTAAAGAAGGTTTGGAATGGATAATTCGATGGAGATGAAGACTCTGGTCACTACCTGGATGAAGTTATCAAAAGATGAGGATGGAAAGGTAGTTAATATCACAAAATATAGTAAAATCATTCGAAGTTTTCTATACTTGATTGCAGAAAGGCCTGAAATTGTATTCTACATATGCAAAGTAGTGAGATATCCGAGAAATCCGAATGAAATCCACATGCTTGCAGTGAAAAGAATACTTTGGTATATCAAAGGCACCATTGATTTCGGTCTGATGTATACTGACAAATCTCAATCAGTGTTATTGGGTTACATAGATGTAGATTGGGCCGGATCAGTAGATAAAAGAAAGTCAATGTCAGGAGGTGCATTCTATCTTGGTGGATTGTTTATTTCTTGGCTAAGAAAGAAGCAAGATTGCATTTCATTGAGCACCACGGAAGCTGAGTATATTGAAGCCACTCAAGCTTGCACATAGTTATTGAGGTTGAAGCAGCAGCTTGAAGATATGGGAGTTGAAGTGAAGTCTCTGATCTGAATCCAATGTGATAACTCAAGTTCTATAAATCTCAGAAAAAATCCAGTTTATCACTCAAGGACAAAGAACATTGAGATCAAATATTATTTCATCAAGGAGAAGGTGGAGCATGGCATTGTGAAGTTGGAGTATGTTCCTACAGAGCTACAGGTTGCAGACATTATTAAAAAGGCCTTAACCAAGGAATCTTTTGAGAGACATCGGCTGGATCTAGGAGTTCATTAGACTCCCCGCACTTGAAATAGTGTTGATGCGAATACCCCCTCTCCCCGAGGTATGATGTGTTTTTCTCTAACATACTGATATGATTTCTGTACTCTGTTATAGACCATGTAGGAGTTCCCTTTGGGTTCATTGACAAAGGGGGAGAAAACAGTGATTGTTCAAGGGGGAGACAGTGTGGCAAGTTGATAAATCATGATTGATACAGGGAGAAGCTGACAGGTGGAGCAGCCAGATAAGGGAGAGCAATGTGAAAGTGGGAGCGTATTAAATCTAACAATGCTAGAAGTGATCGATCAAAGAATATATATCACGATAGCTGATGATCATGATAAAAGAAAAAGAGAGATTTTGGAATGTGGTAAGAAGATTTCCAACAATTGGTATCTGTTTGGTAAAAATTGGTATCAGTTTGGTGTCAATTCTGGATGTCATAGATGAAGTGATTCATTGATGAACTTTTCATTTACTCTTTCTTCTCACACTGAGCATTTCTCATGTGGGCTTAGAGTATGTGTTGAGTAAATCCTTGATCGCTATCAGAATTGCAAAAGGTGAATGGCGGCTGAAGAATCAACGATGTATCCTTTTATGGAAGAGTTTCCAAAAAACCCAATAGGGGATATTGTTGGGAAAAAATCCCTCAAGACATCATTGAAGAATTTTTGAGGTGATTGTGATTGTTGAAAAAGTATACAATTGTGTTGTGATTATTGAAAAATAAAACCATTACATACAAGTTTGTTGACAAAAGGGATTTCATGGAGGAATGTCGAGTTCAACAGTTTTGGTTAACGATCCATGTTTTATTCAAGAACGTCGAAAAACGAATGGACGATCTGGAGGCGGTACAAAAAGAACAGATACAAGGTGGCACCGTTTTCTAGTGTTTGCCAAATTTTTGGCCCTGAAAATTGACAAATGAAGAAAAGTAGTTTTGGAAAAGGGACTTGAACGCCGTGTACTTGAAGACTTGGAAACTTTCACTCCATATGTTTTTCAAGATCAGATCATCAAAATATGGAAAAGGGACAAGGGTCGTGCAAGTATTGAGTTTTTCATGCAAGTGACTTGTGCGTCATGAAGAGACATGTGCGTCGGGGCTTAGGAGGCTTTGGAACTTCCAAGGCTGTTGTTTTTCCAGATCAGAACTTCAAAATACAGCAAATTAAGGTGGCTCGCGCAAGTATTGGTTTTTTCACGCAAGTGAGTAGCACGACAGAGGCCAGGGTGGTTGAGCTGCGCACCTAGACTTGTGCGCCATATGGGGGACTTGTGCGCCTTCGTGCAGGAAGTTCAAATGCCTATAAATACTAGACCAACCCTCCTCATTTCTCATAGAGTTAAATACTTAGAAAAATCATAGCTCTTGTCACGAAGGTGTGGAATTCGCGCAAGTGGTGTGTGGTCGTGCAAGTAGGGACATGCGCGCCAGTGTTGAAGTTGCGTTCCATCTATTTGTTGTGTGCCTAAGGTGGTTTGGGTTGCAAACAAAGTGCGTTGCACATGTTTGGAGAAGCTTATGCTTGAGTCACGCAAGTTTCAATAAATACTTGTGCACAAGTGTTGACTTGTGTGCCAAGACTTGCGCACCACCTTAGAGAAGGGCGCCAAGTAAGGTTGATTTCCGGCAGTGATTCAGGGCTGCGTGGAAGCTGGGGGATTGCATGATACCTTCGGTGCAAAGAGAAATTCATTTATGGGTGCAGGTTGAGCTTCAACAGAGCATCTACATACAAGAGAATATGTATTCATTTGTGATAATGAAGAGACCTATAGGACTATAAACTGTGAGTGGATCCTTTCCGGAGCAGTGAGCAAAGGAAGAGGAAGAAGGTGATCCTCTCCACCGGCAGTGATCCAGAGAGAGAGAAACAGGGAGTGACCCTTGTGAATGCAGTGAGCTGACCCTAAACCTTGTAAAGGTAGTGAGCCTGGGAATAGAAGTGATCTATCCCGAACCTTTGTAATCCACATCTAGTGAAGTTAGTGGAATTGGGTACGACTGACAACTTGTCGGTGTATGCTCCATGGATGTAGCCCAGTGGGGGTGAACCAAGAAAAAATCTTTGTGCTTGCCTGCTTTCTTTCCTACATTGCATTCAAAGTATCATCATCAGATACAGAAGAAAAGAAGTGGTCATAATAATCACATGAGTGCAAACAAAGTGACCCCTGTAATAAAGAGGTCAAGATCCATTAGGGCAGGAAGAACTTTGCGAAATAATATCCATACCCTGATTCACCCCCCCCCCAATCAGGGTATATAGGCCCCTCTTGGTCCTGACATTAAGTTTAATATTCATGGAGATAAAGAATGAACTAGATAGGTCGGACCCAAGGTAATGGAACCTTTCACCCTCCTCTTTTAATAAAAGAATTCTTTTATGTTATGTATTTTAATATCTATTTTATTATGTTGGGATATGTTCTTATATATCCTTATTGATTTAAATTTTATTTCCAAGTGATCAGATAACTTTTTCTCCATCATCAACTCATTTTCTAAATTTTCCTGTGACATCATTAGGCTGTCAAATTTTAATAAGGGAACTTCTTATCCCAATTTACATTGTGTGGGTTAATCTTCAACAACTTGATTATGTCATTATATGATTATGTGATAAATAACTTTTTATGTCCTATCTTGTGTTTGTACCTGATTTAATTGTATTTATAGTGAATATACATAATTTAACTATTTTATTAACAAAATGATGTTTTTAAGGGAATTTCCAAACTCAATTTCCTCTCATTGGGTTTTAGGCATTGTTCGTTGATTATATTATGCCTTGATTATGTGTGGAATCACTATTTATTTATTTATGTTGAAAATTCCACTTCCTATTGTGTGAATATACTATTGATACACATAGTCACCAAATTGATAAATTCTTACGTAATTTATAAGAACTTTGTAAAGGAAATATTAGCTGAATCTCCATTTATTGAGTTAAAAATCTGTTTCATTGGTTTAGTTTTTCCAAGAATATAAGTGAATTAAATCTGATTGTTTTAAACATAATATCCACTTATATTGAGTGTATTTATATTTTTCACACATAATTACGTCATTAATTTATCCTTAATCAAAGGATAAGATCTTTGTAAGGGATTTTGTCTCAATTTAAATTCCATTGAGACTTATTTATTGTTATACCCCAATTAAATTTATATATATTATGTACTTACCTTTGAAAAAATATATCATCAATCACTTTATTCTCATGATATTGAAATTTTTGTTTAATGTTACTACGTAATTATTTTTAATCAAGTATTCTCTATAGTGGTAAGGGACTCATTAACTAAAACATTGTTTTAAATGTTTTAATGATTTAATCTTATAAATATTTCTCATTAATGTACATTTTATCAAAATGGTTTATGTGATTTATTTATATGTAAATTATTGTTTTAAAATTTTAATTCCATTAAATTTTTTAAAGTGGTATGGGACACTTTTATTCAAAAATCTATTTATTATATGTTTTAAATGGATTTGAAAATGGATTGAATATTTTAATATCTTGAATTGATTCATTATGGTTCATGAGTGAAATGTTTATAGTTTCAATATTTTATATGTTATTATTATTTAATGGTACTTGGACATTTGATGGGTGGTTACGTGATAAACCAAATATGGGTGGTTCTATGATAAACCTAGGGCAGGTGAGCCGGAGATAACACTCCAATTCATTGGGTAACATGATGGAGGTAAATGTTAATATTTCTACTAAGAGATTTAGGGAATATAATGTGATGGGTATTCCAAACATAACTCCCTATGTAGCTATGAAAGATACAATGTAAGTATGTTATGGATTCCACAAGTTACATTTATGAATTATGATTTCTATATGTTATTCACAAATTTTATGATTTCATGAGTTATGTTAAAGTGAATATGTTTTATGATTGAAATGTATGATTTTGGTAATTTGTATGTATTGATGGACTAGTGTTTTCTTTCCTTATTTTATAACCCTTACTGAGCCTTTTATGCTTATTGAATGTTATTGAAATGTTTTTCACATGGTATAAAAAAGGTTAAGAGAAAATACGAATTAAAGAATATTTATATCAAGAAAAGAATTATTATTTTCTTTATGTTTTTTTTATTTTTGTGAAAACCTTTAAATAGAGAAGAAGTGTCTAATTTTTAATTTTTGAGATGTAATATAATAGTTATGGCCTAATTATCTAAAACTCTAAACATGAGAAGATCTCTAATCTCAAATTGTTGACTTAACTTAAGATTATATAATGTTTAAGGTTGGGGCCTTATAATGATATTAAAAATGTCCCATAAGTTTCATATCACATAGTACCCATCTAAGACATATTTTATTTAAAACCATTCTTCATGACCTAGGGAAATGGGAAAATAAAAAAGGGTGATCTCAAATGTTTGGTAAGGGTAAACATGGGATATATCAATTAATGAGAATATTTTAGAATAAGATAAGAACGCAGGTATCAGAACATGATCATAATTTATGAAAAACAAACCTAATAATTTATAGATCATAAATCATGATTTGTGGAATAAAATGTTATCATATAAAATGATGTGAGTCATAATAATGTGGAATCATCAATAATAAATAATGATCCATGAGAGCATATCATAATCATAAGACATAAGTTTTTTGAATTAACATAATCATAGAAAATAATTTAAATATTCTAGGATAACTACCAAGACCATCATAACATAATGGAAAGTATCCCATAGTGTATTAGATTCACGACCCACTCCCCTTTCTGTCACGGTGGATAGAGTCCCATATTGGATTTGGTTCACTCATAATTTTCTTTCATATTATCTCATGAGTTATCACTATTTACCCAGTGAATTAGAGGGATATATAATTATAACCCCACCCATAACATAGGTAAAACCATATATATGTGTTTCCCAATATCACAAAAAATTTCATCATTTCATCATATCTTAATTACCTTATAGGAAAGAAATAGGTTTCGTGATGATATACTTTCTAAATCATCATCATATGCCATCCAGAGAAAGAAATTGTATGGTATCAATATATAATATACCTAGTTAATCATTATACTCCTTAAATTATGTTCATATAGATGAAAAATTATTTTATAAAATAATTTTAAATATTCTTTGAAAGTCATGAGGAAGAATCCTCTTCTTTTTGTAAAATTGAAAAACAAACTAAAAATTCCCAAAGAAATGGTAATAGTATATTATTTTTAAAAACATTGAAACGTTTAAATAATATTAAAAAAGTAATAATATTAATGATGGTGGGAAAAACAATTAATTCAGTAAATGTTAGAAAGATAATTTTCACACATTAATAGAAATTCAAATATAATTTTTAGAGAAATTTTTTTTGAAATCATATTTAAACTTTTGAAAATAAATTCAGATTTAGTTGAAATTTTAGTTAAGAAATAATTTTAGAATATAAAATAAAATTCCTAAAAAATAATTAACATATACATGGATGAAAAATATTGTTGACCAAAAAGGATAAATTAGGTTACTTTTTCATTAAAAAGTTCATTTTGTATTTTTGAGTACCAAAGAGGTTGGTATTAATAATAGTACATTAAAACCACAAAAATAATTATATTATAAGAAATTATATGGGGTTTAAGAGATATATTGAGCATATAATTTTCCCAATGGATATTCAAATAGGAATAGTATCAATTAAAATGATATTGAAACATAAACTCTTACCTCAAGTCCCAGCTTGTTTCATACAAGCTCTAATCTCATGTATAATAATTATAGATTTTTTATAAATCTATATAATATACATATTAATACATATATTACAATTGATAATTAATTTTTAATTTCTAATCACATATTTATTAAAATTTCTCCACAAAAATAAATATTATATACCTTAATTATTTCATTTTTTATGCATGATCAAATTTAGCGATTCCAGTTCATTAAATTTGTTCATGGGTTCATCATATTTGGAATATTAATCATGTAAAAAATATCATATTAATCAATTATATAAACTTTAATAAAAATCCATGTAAGTTTTTGTTGAAAAAAATTAATTTAATCACTTCGTGCGGGTCGTATTCTGTACATACGCACAGGTAATGTTTTCATTTTTAAATGGATAGAAAGAAAGGTAGGTAAATAATAATTTATTTTTAATTAATCATAATTATATCATATATATTAATTAAATCCATCAAAATAACCATCAATTTTAGGTGGTGATGAAATATGAAACACATCACTTCAGGGTGATGGTAGTCCATATGTATGCATGAATAACACTTGCATTTTCTATTGGATGGAAATGAGATAATAATTGGATGTATCATTAACAGAAAAACATTTTATTTTAGAAAAAATATATAATTTATTATATTAATATGGTAATAAAATATTTTTATTAGGTGGAAGAATATATAAAGCCAAAAGAACATGATAAGATGATTACCTCTTATTTAATTATTTCATTTGATTACACATTAAGCCTTCTTAGGATGGTTTTTGGTTAGTAAAAGACTTATAAGATGTGTATAGTAATATTTTTAAATTATATGGATATATATTTGATTATATAAGTCACTCATGTCATGTGGATAAGTGTGAAGAGGTGGTTTTCATTTATAAGTGAGGGGAGTGGCACCCTAATAAATACCATTAAATTTAAAATAATAAAGAGTTATATTCATGGGAAAGTGACCCAAAATGGACAAAATTTCAAATATAGGATATCATAAGGTTTAAACCATCTAAAAAAATTATTTATACATTTTTTAGTGATAATTTAAATCTTTTCTATTAGTTTAACCCCCTCGTTAAACCTTTTAATCTTTACTATGGTGAATTATTTTTAACATTGTAGCTACAAATTATGAAAATAATTGAGTTGATAATGTTTACTAGTATTTAATATTGTTATTAAGAATATTGTATCCATTTTTTGAGATTCGATTCCTAAATTTAGAATAAATTCATTTTAATATCTTTACACAAAATTTGTAAAACCCATTTTTAGGAAAAAATCATTTTTAAGCATAGAAATTATTTTAATTTAATTTTGTGACTAGTAAAAACCATTAGATAAATTTTAATTTATTTTATTGAATGTATTATCTAAATATTTAATAAAAATAATTCTTCAATAGTGATTAATTTAATTTATTAATATAAAAATAAATTGCATGTATAAAAAGAGTCTTCTGAGAAATATATATTTTTACCTTCAAATGATTTTATATTTATTTCAATCATTTCATAATCACTCTATAAATGATCACTCATTTTTATACATGTGAAAAAAATATTTATCCAAAATTTAATTACTCAAAATAAAATAAATTACCTCTGAAATAAAACATATATAATAAAAACAACGGTTTTAGATAAAACACTTCTATTTAGAAAAAAATCTAGAGTAACCTTCCTTATCATATCTCAATTATTTAATTAATTTTATTAAATGGTTTTATTACATAAATTTTTATCAATTTAATTAAAATATCATTAAATTTATATCATTTTATATTTTTAATAAGGAATTATTCACTTAATTTTGGTGTTGTGTGTATCACAAGATACCAAACAAATTTAATTTATTAAAGAGAAATATTTTATAAACTCTAAGGGTGTTACATTATACCCAATTTATAAGATTTTATACATATAATATTTTTTAAAATTTTGAAAAAACAAATAAAAATACCTCTATCACATTACCTCCATAGGTTCTCATATATCATCCTTGATTTTTTTATTCCTCTAGAGAACCTTAGCTAGAAGAGTAATCTTGTTCCATAGATATTAATTTTTCAATGAAATATTAATTCCAGTTGTTCCCCATAAGAAATATCATGATCTAGTGTTACAACCATTGATTTATGTACATTTGATGGATTAGGTATGTACTTCCTCAAAAGGGATAAATGGAACACATCATGAACATGGTATATGTTTGATGTAATAATGAAGATATGAGATACCATCCCTACTCAATCAAGAATACTAAAGGGACAATGTATCTAGGGATCATCTTCACCTTCCATCTAAATATTATAACATTATTCCAATGAGATATCTATAATAATACCTTATCCCTGACTTAAAATTTTAGATCTCATTGACATATATTTATATAACTCTCCTATCAACTAAGAGCTTCCCTAATGTGCTATTTAATGTATCTATCTTTTTTTACCATTTAATTAGTAATATCAAGTCCAAATATATTTCCTTCTCCATCTTCATCCCAGAATGTTGGATTTCTGCACTTCTTTATCTATATGGATTCATAAGGAGTTATCTTAATACTTGGGTGAAAGTTATTATTATAAGAAAATTAAAATAGGGGAAGGTTTCAATCCCAAATCCTTTGAAATTCAAAGAGAAATCAATAAAAAAACTTCTAGTGTTTGAATAATTATCTTAGATGAACAATATATATGAGGATGATATGTAGTGATAAAGAAAACATTTGTATTCAATTCCTCCAAAATAATTATCCCAAACATTGAGATAAACCTAGGATATTGATTAGATATGATTAATAGTGATACTCCATGTAACTATAACAATTACTTAATATATATCCAATAAAATTGATAAAGATATCAATATTCTCCAATATCAAGGAAATATGTTAACATCATAATTTGATTGACTATATCCCAAATGGAATTATGTACATTAGATATTTTGGGGATTCCTTTGATTAAATCCACGGTGATGTTTTATTATTTCCATACATGTATAGGTAATGGTTTCATCATACCCTTAAACTTATAACATTCGACCTTTACTCATTGGAATACCATGAATAGATATATATAATCTGTAATTTTCCTCATCTTGTTATCCCACTAAAAAATATCTTTGATATCTCTATAATATTTATACTCTAATTATGGATATAGAATGATGAGCTATATTCTTTATCCTAAAATACTTTCTTCAATTCCGGTATTTAAGGTACACACACTCCTTTCTTCAACCTGATCACTGGATCACTATCATAGATCAATTTAGTAACATTCCATCACTTTATTTAAAAATCCAAACCATCCTTCTCAACCTCATTAATCTTAACATAAATGGGTGGTTGAATATTAATCTGAGATATATTGTATTTACCTTACCCCATTAAGATTTCCGTATATATCCTATAAAATTTTTTAAATATTGTATCTCATTAAATACTCAACATGGAAAGGCTAGCATAGTCCTTCTGACTCAAAGCATCATCCACCTTGTCCGACTTCACATAGTGGTAATGTATTGTGTAGTCATAATCTTTAATCAACTCCAACCATATTATTTGGTTCATATTCAACACTTTCTGTGTGAATATATGCTTTAGTATTTTATTATCAATATATATATCACACATTTCCCCTTAATGATAATACATTTGTATCTTCAAATAAAAAATTAACACATCAAACAATAAATATTGAGTTGGCTAACTTTAATCATGAACAGTAAATTTCTATGATTCATACACTACCACCTTGTGATTCATCATGAGAACACATCCCAGTACCTTTTTCGATTCATCAAAATATATCAAAAACCCTTATCCACTATAGGGTAGTGTGAGAATAGGTGAACTAAGCAACCCTCTTTTTAGTTCCATAAAATTATAATCACACTCATCGATCTAAATAGATTTAACTCCCTTATGTTTCATCTTTTTTAGGGGATATTATTGTAATGATAAATTTATAAAAAAGTGGGAATAAATTTCATCCAATAAAAGAAAAATATAAATCTCAATAAATGTATCCAATATTAAAACATGTTAAAGTTGGCATACAACTTCTCATTTCTAAAGGTCTTCATCGTAATCCTAAAATCATCTTAATGCTCTTTATTACACTAGGAATATACAGAATATATTCTTTAATAACTACCAAAAATTTATTAAGGTAGTCTTTAAAGAATCTATTCATTATATCCATAAAGATAAAAATGGAATTTATAAGTCCCAATGGAATCACTATAGATTCATTGTGTCCATACCTCAAGAGGAAGGTTTTCTATAGCATGTCCTCTATTTTGAACCCTAAATGTTGATATCCAGAATCAAGATAAATCATATTAAATTAGATATCTTTTCATAGTTGATCTATTAATCATTAATAGAGGTTCAAAGATAATTTTTTTTATCATTATCTAATTAAATTCCTGATAATCAATGTATACATTCATTAATCCATCATTATTCTTAACAAAAAGAACAGGTTCATCCCATGGTGAATCACATGATAGAACGAATCCCTTATATAGATTCTCTTGGATTTTCTTCTTCAATTACTATTACTCAATTAGGTATATTCTATAAGGAGTAATTTAAAAAATTATAGAATGAGGTATTATTACTATTTAAACCTAAACTATATGATTTAGGGGAAGACTGGGAAACTCATCAAGAAATACAAATAACTATTATAAAACAATATAAATACCTTAAAATTTTAGTTTTTGACCCATCAATTTGATATAAATACCTCTCATGAATATGTATTAATACATATATAATGGAAGTATTCTCCATTGGAAGTTCATTTTCATCCTCATACTGATAGATAATTATAGGATGAATCAAAATATCAAATGTGGCTTCCTTTCCTTAGAAATTGATATTGGATCTATATAGAGAGATCCATTCCATTCCAAAAATAACATCAAATTCAAATAGATTGAGAATAAAAAAATTTATAGGAAGAATATTCTAACAATCTTCCATTGGAGTGGATCTATAGATATGATATCATAAAATTATACCATTAAGAGTTTCAATTGATAATTAAACATCTATTCATTGAGGTAGTGATGTCATACTATTATAAAATTATTCAGTTATAAATTAATGGAGAAATACTAAATAAAATAAGACATTTTGGGACACCACAAGGTTTTTTTAATACTTATTAAAAATTATACTATGTTTGATTTCTTGTATTACACACAATATCGAGTTAAAATACAAATTGTGATATTATATTAAAATATTTTTTAAATATGACCATTATAACATAGACATTTAATTGATGATAAAAAATATGAGTAACAAAAATATGAAATATTTTTAGAAATATTTTTCAAAATAAATTATATAATCATTCATAATTTGATTATCAACTATTTTGAAATAAAGATAAAATCATTTAAAGGTAAAAGATATATTTTCATCCGTTTATTTTATTATTATAACTTAATAGATTAAATTAATCATTGTTGATGAATGATTTAAATTTAATTTTAAGATTTTATTTCTGATCAAATGAATTAACATTCAGTTAATTGGGGTTTCTAGTCAAGGAATGACAATAAAATCATTTTATGCTTCAAAAATGGGTTTTCTTTAATTTTATGTCTGGATATTATAATTAATTTCTTAAAATTTTAGATATTGGATTTGAAAAAATAAAAATATTTTTTAAAATCTTAAAATTAAAATTATATTATGGTTGATGTTTTGGGATTTTTCTGAAAATATTCATTTTTCAGTGAATAGGGAAAAATATTGTTTTTTACAAAATTGTTATTTACCTTCTTTAAATCAATTAAATTAAAATTATCATTATATTTTTTATTTTAATTTAAATTTATATAATATTAATTTTATTAATAATAATTTAATTATTTTTATGGTAATCAGTATTATTTTTTATTTGATTAAAAATTCATTTTTATGCTTAAAAATTATTTTTCTAGAAAATATTTTTCGTTATGTTTAGCACTACTTTTTTAAAATAAATTGCTTCAAATTATATGAAATTAATATTTAAAATTTTATTTCATATTTTTTATTAAGTATTTCAAATTTGGTAATAATTCAAATTTCTTTGTTAGTTATAATGAATAACAACCATAATAAAATTAGTCATAATGGTGATGGGTAAAATAGTGTAAATAGGGTGGAAATCATGATATAAGGTCTCCAAATCTCTTTAAAACCTACCTTTATTTAATATTAAGAGATTATTTAAACCAAAATCATACTATATTTTCAAATTTCCCAATTTTTACCACTTTGTTTTTAGTTTCACCTTTATATTATTTTAAGTAAAGAGTATTTACAAATACCTCTCTCTTGATTTGAATATCTCAAATATGTTCTCATGAGGATAAAATGGATTTATTATTACATTTAATGTTCATTTTTAATATAAATAAATTATATTTATGATAGTAATTAATTTAAAAGTTTTTATGAAGATATAACTACCTATAATGTTAATGCATCGCTAATACAAAGCTTGTGAAAGCAGGTAAAATCAATGTAAATAGGTTTAAATATATTAAAAGGGGTTTTTTTTGGAAAATTTTAGGTGTTTTCAGATTTTTATGATTCAAAATAAAAGTTAATTAATTTTTTAAGTATTAAAATTTTATCTCCATTATAATATTGATGTCTTTAAAGTCAAATTTTGTGAATTTTCCATGAAATAACTTTAATTGGTATTTTTTGTTAAAAAATTATTATTTAAAATAATTTTTATATAATAAAAAAAAATCAATTATACTGTGGAAAATTAAATATATCATTCGTGTATCATATATAACTCACTTTTAACTTTTTAAAATTACTTTCATGGCCTTTAGAAATTAAAAATTTTATTTCCACAGTTAAGGTTAAAAGGGTTAACGAGGAGGTTAAACTGAGATATAAGATTCAAAATACCACTTAAAATTTGTTGACTTTTACTATTTGAGTTTATTTATACCTAATTATCCTTATATTCAATTATATTTCACAGTAAATCTATTTAACGTGAGCTATACACATGTTATATTTTAATATTTCATTTATTTACAAGATTGTCACCCACCAAACTTATAAAATGGCGTATAATCTCCTCTCTTACTCACTCCTATTGAGCTATTTAGATCAAGAAATATCTGACCAAATCCCTTTACAACATTTCTCATAATTTATTACAAGTTTTGGTATCACCAAAACACCAACCAATAAGGCTTAAGGTGTAAGTCAAAGGAAATTTCTCAAAGAAGAGGTATAACACTTAACTAAGTGTTTTCATGTTTATTTCTTCCTGCACCTCCTTCAATTTTTCTATATAAATGATCATAATATAATATAATTATATTATATTTACAAAAATGTTATTATTTTGATGGATAAACCCTAATTCATCTTCTTTTCTATACTAAGATAAATTAAAACAACATTTGTGCCTACGTGTGGATTATCACCTCTACAAAGAAATGTGTTTAATTTTCCATAGATACCCTTAATTTATTTTTATATCGTGGGATTTAATGTATATATATAATATTTATGAAATTATTATAATTTTATAAATATAATATATCATCTAATTTCTCATGTTTCCATTCATGGGAAAATGATAATGTAGCTCACGTGTACGTGTATACTACAACCTCCACAAATCATTGAAATTTGTTTTTAATGTTTTTATTTCATTCATGGTTATAAAAAAGTATTTATTATATGAAAATTATATTTTTATAATTATTAATATTTTGAGTATCTTTGTACAATTACTGTAACACCCCAGGTAAATAAAGAATATGACATTTTCATATTTATCCACATTTGTGAATAAAATATTAATATGACTATAAAGGGGACGCTATGCTCGATGGTGTACCCAACACACAACAACGAGTTTCTTGGAATCTTACGTTGCACTCTAATAATAAAATAATATTATTTTAAATGGTAGTTAACATGTAGTCGTTGTATTGGTGGGAATGGATAGAAATAACTAAAATATGATTATATGTGGTTTTAAATGTTTTTACATTTATCCAATAAAAGATAAAGGCTTAAAATACGGAAAGAATTCAATTTTAGGCGTATATGCCCTAGTTTTCACTAAAGGTTCACTTATCGCCTTTTGATGGAGAACTATCCGTAAATATAGTTTTGTTCACTCTTATACATTCTAATGGACCAAATAAAACTCTTCTTAATAATTGGGTCATCAAAATTTACTTTGTGTAACTTTTTGGTATCTTTCCGATAAAATTCATTTTTTAATGAATAGTGTAAAATGTTGTATTTTAATTCAAAACCACTTTTTAATCTAATTTATTTATATTATTAGATTATCATTTGAATTGGTTTCAAAGTGAAATTAGAATATATTTTTACCATTAAATCCAATGGTGGTCGTTGGAATTAATTTCACTTTGAAATCAGACTTAAACTAGTGTCAATCTTTTGATACTTATTGTTTCATAAAAACACGCTATTTGCTCTGACAGCAGGAATTAATTATTAAATTAATTAATTTGACTTATATGTTTTGAATTTTTTAAAATAGACTTCATTTTTGAATTCGGAATATCAAATATAGCTTAGGGTGAATTTTTGGTATTTTTCTGAAAAACTTCAATTTTTGATGAATAGTGAAACCACTAAGTGGTACTTATAAAAACTGATTTTTCAGTTTAAATGAAATTTTTCCATCTTTGTGTTTTCAATTTCAAAAATACAACATACATGGTTGTCATTAAGAAGTGAAATCTGGTTCAATGGGATAAAAATAATTTTTTGGTGAATAGTAACTTATAAAGTTTTTAATCGCGATTAGAGGTAATTAGTGTAGTTTATGGTAAGAATAATGTTTTAATAAAATGAAATGACCTATAAACATTTCCTACCCTCATTTTATGTGTAATTTCCGACAAATAAAATCCATGGGTCAGCTTGGGGACCCCATGGAGCCACTTTGGTTGGAAATGACATAAATATCTTTTTATTTAATGTTAAAGTAAAAATGACACAAACATGAGATGTTTTACTAAAACAATTTTTACATGGGGTTATTCAAGTATTATTTTTGACTATAAATAGTCATTGGACAGATAAAAAGATTTAATACATCATAGTATTTTTTATATAATTTTTAGACATTAAATAAATTAAATTATTTGTGACATCAGGATGATGCAGCGATGACCTCATTATTTAACAATTTAAATAAAATGGAAAGATAGTATAATATCTAAGACCTAAACCTGTCCAAAACCTATTGTATGAGTGTATTTCAAACCCTTATCACCTTATCCTCTAAATACATCAATGTGGGACCATTAAAATCCGAAAATCTTTTGAAAATAAAGTAACATTTTGTAACTTTACAAGAGTGCCCCTCCTCTCCTCTTATAAAAGGCCCCCACCTCTACCTCCTTACCCAAACTCCAAAAGCCTTTGGATGGGCCAACCCATGCCCATTTTGTCTCTCCACTTCCCTATATTACTCTTTGAAGCCTCACTTTGGGCAGAAGTCTTCCCAAGGAATCCTTTGAGCTCAAACCAAAGGGAGTTACCCGATTTTAAGGTAATGTCTTCACTTGTGTCCTTTTGTTTTATTTTGCTTCTCCAACCCCCTAAACTCTTTTTATTAATTTATTTTGTAACAAATACAGTATCTTGAATATAATATTATGTTGTTATAAGAATTATTCGAGCTACACTTACACACACCTACATCTAATGGTTAAAGAACATACTATTTCCGTGGATGGCGAATTTCTGCCTCCCGAAACGATGATTGTTCAACATTCTTCTAACACCGTCAAAGGTGGACATTAAGATGACACTATATTTATATATTATATTTAATATGTTTATGTTTTACTTAAGCTTCTTTATTTTTCATTTATGTCGTACCTTTATGGTTTCCATTATGGGTAAACGCTATATCTTCATTTAAGGAAGTGCGGACTACCACCCCCTCAAAGTGATTTGATTCGTTAATACCTTATGTGGTACGTATAAAGGATATATTGAATGATATTATATATGATACCATACTTTAATTAAAATACTATTATCTATCATTATGTTTTAATTCCATTAAATATGAAATAGAAATGGAAGTAGCGTTCATGCGTTTGTACGGCTTACCGTCTCCATGAACGGTACATTTCATTTCTTATCTCAAAATGTTATGTAATATTATAAGTACATATATAAAATGGATATATATGTAATATATTACATCTAAATTATGGATATCATTCTGGAATTATAACATATATATATATCTCTCTCATTTTGTTTTAATTCCATTAATATGACAAAAAAATGAAAGTAGTGTTCATGCGTACGTACGGCCTACCGTCTCCATGAACGGTGATTTTTGTTTTTTTATATCCAAATGATATGGAATAGTATAAAATGAATATTTTCTGGATATATATGATATTTTAATCATTAATTCTATTCTGGAAATTATTTACTTATAACTACATGGGCAATCTTTTTTCAAACAAGTTCATTTTTGACTCATGTACCAAACATCGGCAAAAACGTCTGATATGAACTAACATTATTAAACAATTATTATAACATTATAATATGTGATATGAACTGAATAATAATATCTAAAGGAGGTACTTAGACAATTATTCATTGACCAAAGTTTATTATTCAGTAATATAAAGAAACGAACAAGACAAGTTGGACTTGAAGTAAGGGATCCTACTCCTCTCTTTCTTTTTAAGTACACTCTTTTATGTCATTCTTTATAAGCTCATCTTTATTGTGATTGGGATGTTATTTTATATTACTCTTACTGTAATTTTTATGTTCATATGATGAGAGAACCTATTCCCTCTCATCAATCCATTTTGGATGTTTTGAGTGGCGCCGTTAGGCTGCCGAATTTTCGTAAGAGATCTAACCTCTCTCTTTCTCTTTAAGTATTCTCATTTATGTCACTTCTTTTAATCTCCTCCTTTTTATGATGGGGGATTTTATTTTATATTCCTCTTTCTGTACATTTTATTGTAATTTGATGATATACCCTATTTGATCTCATCAATCCATTTTCGGAAGTATTAAGTGGTGTTGTTAGGATGCCGAGTTTTCGTAAGGGATTTTTCATCTCACTTTTATTCCTGTGAGATTTATGCTACATTTTCCACAATTTCCTTTGAGTGGTGTATGTACTGACCATTATTTTACTCATTGTATAATATTATTTCATTTATGGGTATTTACATCAATGTTGTATTGTCCTTCTTTCACGGGGCGTATGTTTCGAAGGATACCAATGTCGGTAAGGGAACCTTTCACCCTCCTCTTTTTAAAAGACTTCTTTTGTTATGTCTTTTAATTCACATACTATTATGTTGGGATATGTACTATATATCCTTATTGATTTAAATTTTATTTCCATGTGATTAGATACCCTTTTTATCTCTCATCAACTCATTTTCGGAATTTTGTAGTGACGCCGTTAGGCTGTCAAATTTTTGCAAGGGAACTTCTTATCCCAAATTTGATTCTTTGGAATAAACATGTAGTCCCTGAATATGTCGTTCTATGAATATGTGTGAATATACTCTTATTTTTTTACACATAATATCCACTTATATTTGGTGTATTCGTTTGTCACACATAATTATGTAATTGATTTATCCTTAAACCAAGGATACCGTCTTTGTAAGGGACTTCATCTCAATCTCCTTTCATTGAGGCATATTTTGTTTTATAAACAACTTTCGTTTATACGGTGTATAAACCCCTTTGACTTTTACGTTTATCCAAAATAAATCTATTTATATGAAGCGTTTTACAAAATGACAAAAGTGAATGTTTTTGTCATACGTATGCGGCGACAATGACTTCTCCGCCGCCGTGACCATTATTTGAGATTCGACTTCCTCTACAAGCCATACCTTCTTTTTAAAAGAAAAATAAATACCATGTTTTACTTTTCTTTTATTTTGGTATTGAAAACGGTTTTCATAAGGTTTTTTATATCAACGTGTTTTATTGATACCTTGTGATTGAAATGTGGAAGTGTTATGTTTCCTTTATGCATGTATTATGTGGTACGATTATGTTATGGTTCTTGGGCATTGTTATGAAGACGGGTGGTTCCGTGATAAACTAAGGGTGGGTGAGCCCGATATAGCTCTCCAATGCATTGGGTAACGTGAAGGTGTGAAACTTTAAGGTTTCTCCGAAGAGATTTAGGGAATGTACTGTGATGGGTATTCCAAAACGTAACCAAGAGGGTTACTCCCTACGTAAGAATGTTATGAATGCCTCAAGTTACCATCTATGTCTTATGATTTCTATGATTTATTCATGATTTTATGAGGTATGTTAAAGTGATTATGTTTTATGGGTAAAGTATGATCTCATTCTTATGTATACATGTACTCATGTTTACTTTCCATATTTTTATATCCCTTACTGAGCTTTTTATGCTCATCCCAAGTTTTTGAAATGTTTTTCACAGGTCAAGGGAAGGGTACATGATGTGATGATAGTGTCAAGGATGTGTCAAGAAAGAACCCATGTTTTATTTTAAATATGTTTACGTTGATGGGAAGAATGAATATTGTCTTTTATGTAACCACTTTGTTTAAATTTGGAATGTAATGCAAGTTTCATGATCTAATTCTCTAAAACTATAAACCTGAAAATATCCTCAATGTTTAATCTTGTAATAACTCAAGATTAAGTATGGTTTAAGGTTGGGGCCTTATAGTTGGTATCAGAGGTCGATTTAGATAACTTTAGAGGTTATGGTATTCTCTAAGCACAAGTGACATTACCAAAATGGTTAGGATTTCAGAAAGAGTGCTAGTTTTAGATAATGTGAATGAGTAAGTATATCTTAGTGTTTATCTTCTTCATTAGTACATGATGGATATGTTGATATACTCACACTGACCTTTTTGGTTTTAGTAAATGGCTGGATCTAGCAGGCACCAAAGTGACAATGGGTTTGAAGGAAACTATGGTAGTTCTCTGATTAAGAGACTGGATGAGATGGGGGATTCAATGAGGAATCTCATGGTTATTATAAACCAACTATCAAGGATTCATGATCGACCACTTCAACCTTGGTGAGTTCTCTAATTCATCATGTACGAGATGGCCAACTCGATGTGGAAATTCAGGTAATAATTATTAAGGTAACCATTAGTGTTTATATGATCCATACTTTTTAGGTAATTAAAGGTTACTCTATGAAATGATAGAAAATGAAAGGAATGAGATAAAATTGAGGTTAAAATATTTTATGATCATTTTTTAAGATTTTATCTCGTTTTGGGGGATGTTTTAAGAATTATATAGTTTTGGAAAAAGGACAACACACAGACCGTGTGACAACCCGTCGCGTCGGACAAAGCTGCGGGAATCGAACCCACAACCAAAGTGCGACTGGTATTTATCACCTACCACTGGACTACGTGAAGTCCCTGGTTAGTTTGACTGATTATTTTTAGTTATATGATTTTCTGAATTAAGAGTAAGTTTATTTTGGGTTATTTATGAAAATTATTAACCTATCATGGAGGATATGTGATTAGGTTAATTACTTTTCAATTCGAGACTTTAAGAGCAACTGATGTTGTTTGGAGATAAATGTTACGATTTAACTTGGAAAAATATGTGACTAAATCCCTCAAATATTTGGGTTTCAATCTTAGTTTGGTTTACTTTGAATAATTTTATGGACAATTTGATTATAGAATGGTCTTCGTTGAACTTTGGGTTTTGTTGGACAAATTTTGGAGATTAAGAATAGATTTTCTTTTTATAAAGGGTTATCCTTTTCTGGATTTTATGATCTTGTACTAACCTTTTTGGTTTTGGTTTTGGTTAAAGTCTAAAGACATGGGAAGTATATAGTTATCTTTTGTGGATTAGGTGACACTCTAGAAGTTGATTATAGTACTCTTAATGCGAACAAGTCTCCCTAAATACTCGTCTTTTGGAAAAAATATGAGTTTGATTAAGGAATCCAGTAAAAGTTGAAAGTCAACATGATAAGTGATTATGTTTCCTTATGAATAAATTCCTCAATAAAAATTAACTTAAAACAAAAATGTTGTCTATTAACTTTTCCTAATAGGGAATTGAATACCGTTTAACCCATCACAAGTTTGTGATTTTCTTATGGTTAACTTTCTCCTAGACATGTTTACTATCACTCTCCCTCAAGAACATGACCCTTTGCTTTTTCTTCCATGTCCATGTTTTTCTACATGGAATACTAGTATGGGTTAACCTGGGTGACCTCTGTACTTATCTTCCTTTATTTTAAAGTGATTGTTTTACCGACTCGTGTTCCGATGTGGGACTTTCAAGGATGTTTCCAAGCTCAATTTTAAAAATTGCGAGGACGCAATTCCCAAAACGGGGGAAGGATGTAACACCCAAGGTAAATAAAGAATATGACATTTCCATATTTATCCATATTTTTTAATAAAATATTAATATTACTTTAAAGGGGACGCTATGCTCAATGGCGTACCGAACACGCAACAATGAGTTTCTTGGGAATCTTACGTTGCACTCTAACAATAAAATAATATTATTTTAAATGGTAGTTAACATGTAACCTTTGTATAGTTGGGAATGGATATAAATAACTAAAATATGATTATATATGTTTTTAAATGTTTTTACATTTATCCAATAAAATATAAAGGCTTAAAATACGGAAAGAATTCAATTTTAGGCGTATATGCCCTAGTTTTCACTAAAGGTTCACTTATCACCTTTTGATGGCGAACTATCGGTAAATATAGTTTTGTTCACTCTTATAAATTCTATTGGACCAAATAAAACTCTTCTTAAGAATTGGGACATCAAAATTTACTTTTTGTAAATTTTTGGTATCTTTCTGATAAAGTTCATTTTTTTAATGAATAGTGTAAAATGTTGTATTTTAATTCAAAACCTTTTTTTAATCTAATTTATTTATCTGATTAGATTATCTTTTGAATTGGTTTTAAATTGAAATTAGAATATATTTTTACCATTAAATCCGATAGTGGTCGTTGGAATTAATTTAACTTTGAAATCAGACTTAAACTAGTGCCAATCTTTTGATACTTATTGTTTCATGAAAACACGCTATTTGCTCTGACAGCGGGAATTAATTACTAAATTAGTTAATGTGACTTATATGTTTTGAATTTTGTAAAATAGACTTCATTTTTGAATTCGGAATATCAAATATATCTTAGGGTGAATTTTTGGGATTTTTCTGAAAAACTTCAATTTTTGATGAATAGTGAAACCACTAAGTGGTACTTATAAAAATTGATTTTTCCGTTTAAATGAAATTTTGCCATCTTTGTGTTTTGAATTTCAAAAATCCGACATACATGGTTGTCATTAAGAACTAAAATGTGGTTCAATGGGATAAAAATAATTTTTTGGTGAATAGTAACTTATTAAGTTTTTAATCACGATTAGAGGTAATTAGTGTAGTTTATGGTAAGAATAATGTTTTAATAAAATGAAATGACATAGACACATGTCCTACCCTCATTTGTTGTGTCATGGCCGACAAAGAAAACCCATGGGTCAACTTGGGGACCCCATGGAGCCACTTTGGTTGGGAAATGACATAAATATCTTTTTATTTAATGTTAAAGTAAAAATGACACAAACATGAGATGTTTTACTAAAACAATTTTTACGTGGGGTTATACAAGTCATATTTTTGACTATAAATAGTCATTGTAAATCTAAAAAAATTTCCTACATCATAGTATTTTTTTTATAATTTTTAGACATTAAATAAATTAAATTATTTATGACATCATGATAATGCAGCGATGACCTCATTATTTAACGATTTAAATAAAATGGAAATATAATGTAATATCTAAGATCTACACATTCCCAAAACCTATTAGATGAGTGGATTTCGAACACTTATCACCTTGTCCTAGAAATACATCAATTTGGGACCTTTAAAATCCGAAACTCTTTTGAAAATAAAGTAACATTTTGTAACGCTACAAGAGTGCCCCTCCTCTCCTCTTATAAAAGGCCCCCACCTCTACCTCCTTACCAAAACTCCCAAAGCCTTTGGCTCGGCCAACCCCTGCCCATTTTGTCTCTCCACTTTCCTCTATTACTCTTTGAAACCTCACTTTGGGCATAAGTCTTCCCAAGGAAGCCTTTGAGCTCAAACCAAAGGGAGTTACCCGATTCTAAGGTAATGTCTTCACTTGTGTCCTTTTGTTTTATTTTGCTTCTCCAACCCCCTAAACTCTTTTTATTAATTTATTTTGTAAAAAATACAGTATCTTAAATATACTAGGATGTTGTCATAAGAAGTATTCGAGCTACACTTACACACACCTATATCTTATAGTTAAAGAACATAATGTTTCCGTGGATGGTGAATTTCTGCCTCCCGAAACGATGATTGTTCAACATTCTTCTAACACCTTCAAAGGTGGACATTAAGATGACACTATATTTATATATGATATTTAATATGTTTATGTTTTACTTAAGATTCTTTATTTTTCATTTATGGCGTACCTTTATGGTTTCCATTATGGGTAAACGCGATATCTTCATTTAAGGAAGTGTAGACTACCGCCCCATCAAAGTGATTTGATTCGTTAATACCATATGTGGTACATATAAAGGATATATTTAATGATATTATATATGATACCATACTGTAATTAAAATAATATTATCTATAATTATGTTTTAATTCCATTAAATATGAAATATAAATGGAAGTAGCGTTCATGCGTACGTACGGCTTACTGTCTCCATGAACGGTACATTTCATTTCTTATCTAAAAATGTTATGTAATATTATAAGTACATATATATAATGAATATATATGTAATATATTACATCTAAATTATGGATATAATTATGTAATTATAACATATAAATATATATATCTCATTTTGTTTTAATTCCATTAATATAACAAAAAAAATGAAAGTAGCGTTCATGCGTACGTACGGCCTACCGTCTCCATGAACAGTGCTTTTCGTTTTTTATCTCTAAATGATATGGAATAGTATAAAATGAATATTTACTGGATATATATGATATTTTAATCATTAATTCTATTCTGGAAATTATTTACTTATAACTACATGGGCAATCTTTTTTCGAACAAGTTCATTTTTGACTCATGTACCAAACATCGGCAAAAATTTCTGATATGAACTAACATTATTAAACAATTATTATAACATTATAATATGTGATATGAAATGAATAATAATCTCTAAAGGAGGCACTTAGGAAATTATTAATTGACCAAAGTTTATTATTCAGGAATATAAAGAAACGAACAAGACAAGTTGGACTTGAGGTAAGGGATCCTACTCCTCTCTTTCTTTTTAAGAACACTCTTTTATGTCATTCATTCTAAGATCATCTTTCTTGTGATTGGGATGTTATTTTATATTACTCTTACTGTAATTTTTATGTTCATATGATGAGACCCTATTCTCTCTCATCAATCTATTTTGGATGTTTTGAGTGGCGCCGTTAGGCTGCCGAATTTTCGTAAGAGATCTAACCTCTCTCTTTCTCTTTAAGTACTCTCCTTTATGTCACTTCTTTTAAGCTCCTCTTTTTTATGATGGGGGATGTTCTTTAATATTATTCTTGCTTTAAATTTTATTGTAATGTGATGATATACCCTATTTGATCTCATCAATCCATTTTTGGAAGTTTTAAGTGGCGTCGTTAGGCTGCCGAGTTTTTGTAAGGGATTTTTCATCTCACTTTTATTCCTGTGAGATTTATGCTAAATTTGCCACAATTTCCTTTGATTGCTGTATTTACTAACCATTATTTTACTCATTGTGTAATATTCTTTCATTTATGAGTATTTACATCAATTTTGTATTGTCCTTTTTTCACGGGGCGTATGTTTCGAAAGATACCCATGTCGGTAAGGGAACCTTTCACCCTCCTCTTTTTAAAAGACTTCCTTTGTTATGTCTTTTAATTCACATACTATTATGGTGGGATATATACTATATATCCTTATTGATTTAAATTTTATTTCCATGTGATGAGATACCCTTTTTATCTCTCATCAACTCATTTTCTGAATTTTGTAGTGATGCTGTTAGGCTGTCAAATTTTTGCAATGGAACTTCTTATCCCAAATTTGATTCTTTGGGATAAACATGTAGTCCTTGAATATGTCGTTCTATGAATATGTGTGAATATCCTCTGATTGTTTTACACTAAATATCCACTTATATTTGGTGTATTCTTTTGTCACACATAATTATGTAATTGATTTATCCTTAAACCAAGGATATCGTCTTTGTAAGGGACTTCATCTCAATCTCCTTTCATTGAGGTATATTTTGTTTTATACACAACTTTCTTTTATACGGTGTATAAACCCCTTTGACTTTTATGTTTATCCAAAAGAAATCTATTTATACGAAGCATTTTATAAAATGACAAAAGGGAATGTTTTTGTCATGCGTATGCGGCGACAATGACTTCTCCGCGGCCATGACCATTATTTGAGTTTCGACTTCCTCTACAAGCCATAACTTCTTTTTAAAAGAAAAATACATACCATGTTTTACTTTTCCTTTATTTTGGTATTGAAAATGGTTTTCATAAGGTTTTTTATATCAATGTGTTTTATTGATACCTTGTGATTGAAATGTGGAAATGTTATGTTTCCTTTATGCATGTATTATGTGGTACGATTATGTTATGGTTCTTGGGCATTGTTATGAAGACGGGTGGTTCTGTGATAAAATAAGGGCGGGTGAGCCCGATATAGCTCTCCAATTCATTGGGTAACGCAAAAGAGTGAAACGTTAAGGTTTCTCCAAAGAGATTTAGGGAATATACTGTGATGGGTATTCCAAAACGTAACCAAGAGGGTTACTCCCTACGTAATAATGTTATGAATGCCTCAAGTTACCATTTATGTCTTATGATTTCTATGATTTATTCGTGATTTTATGAGGTATGTTAAAGTTCTTATGTTTTATGGGTAAAGTATGATTTCATTCTTATGTATACATGTACTCATGTTTCCTTTCCATATTTTTATATCCCCTACTGAGCTTTTTATGCTCATCCCAAGTTTTTGAAATGTTTTTCACAGGTCAAGGGAAGGGTACATGATGTGATGATAGTGTCAAGGATGTCTCAAGAAAGAATCCATGTTTTGTTTTAAATATTTTTCCGTTGATGGGAAGAATGAATACTGTCTTTTATGTAACCACTTTGTTTAAATGTGGAATGTAATGCAAGTTTTATGATCGAATTCTCTAAAACTCTAAACCTGAAAATATCATCAATGTGTAATCTTTTAATAACTCAAGATTAAGTAAGGTTTAAGGCTGGGGCCTTATAGTTGGTATCAGAGGTCGTTTTAGATAACTTTAGAGGTTAGGGTATTCTCTAAGCACAAGTGACATTACCAAAATGGTTAGGATTTCAGAAAGAGTCCTAGTTTTAGATAAAGTGAATGAGTAATTATATCTTAGTGTTTATCTTCCTCATTAGTACATGATGGTTATGTTGATATACTCACACTGACTTTTTTGGTTCTAGTAAATGGCTGGATCTAGCAGGCACCAAAGTGACAATGGGTTTGAAGGAAACTATGGTGGTTCTCTGATTAAGAGACTAGATGAGATAGGGGACTCAATGAGGAATCTCATGGTTGTTCTAAACCAACTATCAAGGAGTCATGATCAACCACTTAAACCTTGGTGAGTTCTCTAATTCATCATGTACGAGATGGCCAACTCAATGTGTAAATTCAGGTAATAATTATTCAGGTAACCATTAGGGTTTATATGATCCTTACTTTTTAGGTAATTATGGGTTACTCTATGATATGATGGAAAATAAAAGGAATGAGATAAACATGAGGTTAAAATATGTTATGATCATTTTTTAAGATTTTATCTCGTTTTGGGGGATGTTTTAAGAATTATATAGTTTTGGAAAAAGGACAACACACAGACCGTGTGACAACCCATCGCGTCAGACAAAGCTGTGGGAATCGAACCCACAACCAAAGTGCGACTGGTATTTATCGCCTACCACTGGACAACGTGAAGTCCCTGGTTAGTTTGACTGATTATTTTTAGTTATATGATTTTATGAATTAAGAGTAAGTTTATTTTGGGTTATTTATGAAAATGATTAACCTGTCATGGAGGATATGTGATTAGGTTAATTACTTTTCAATACGAGACTTTAAGAGCAACTGATGTTGTTTGGAGATAAATGTTACGATTTAACTTGGAAGAATATGTGACTAAATCCCTCAAATATTTCTGTTTCAATCTAATTTTGGGTTACTTTGAATAATTTTATGGACAAATTGATTATAGAATGGTCCTCGTTGAACTTTGGGTTTTGTTGGACAAATTTTGGAGATTAAGAATAGATTTTCTTTTTATATATGGTTATCCTTTTCTGGATTATCTGATCTTGTACTAACCTTTTTGGTTTTGGTTTTGGTTAAACTCTAAAGACATGGGAAGTATATAGTTCTCTTTTTTTGATTAGGTGACTCTCTAGAAGTTGATTATAGTACTCTTAATGCGAACAAGTCTCCCTAAATACTCGTCTTTTGGAAAAAATATGAGTTTGATTAAGAAATCTAGTAAAAGTTGAAAGTCAACTTGATAAGTGATTATGTTTCCTTATGAATAAATTCCTCAATTAAAAGTAACTTAAAACAAAAATGTTTTCTATTAACTTTTCCTACTCGGGAATCGAATACCGTTTAACCCATCACAAGTTTGTGATTTTCTTATGGTTAACTTTCTCCTAGACATGTTTACTATCACTCTCCCTCAAGAACAAGACCCTTTTCTTTTTCTTCCATGTCCATTTTTTTCTACATGGAATCCTACTATGGGTTAACTCGGGTGACCTCTGTACTTATCTTCCTTTATTTTAAAGTGATTGTTTTACCGACTCTTGTTCTGATGTGGGACTTTCAAGGATGTTTCCAAGCTCAATTTTAAAAATTGCGAGGACGCAATTCCCAAAAGGGGGGAAGGATGTAACACCCCAGGTAAATAAAGAATATGACATTTTCATATTTAACCATATTTGTGAATAAAATATTAATATGACTTTAAAGGGGATGCTATGCTCGATGGCGTACCCAACACGCAACAACGAGTTTCTTGGGAATCTTACGTTGCACTCTAATAATAAAATATTATTATTTTAAATGGTAGTTAACATGTAGTCGTTGTATTGGTGGGAATGGATAAAAATAACTAAAATATTATTATATATGTTTTTAAATTTTTTTACATTTATCCAATAAAAGATAAAGGCTTAAAATACGGAAAGAATTCAATTTTAGGCGTATATGCCCTAGTTTTCACTAAAGGTTCACTTATCGCCTTTTGATGGCGAACCGTCAGTAAATATAGATTTGTTCACTCTTATACATTATATTGGACCAAATAAAACTCTTCTTAAGAATTGGGACATCAAAATTTACTTTGTGTAAATTTTTGGTATCTTTCCGATAAAGTTCATTTTTTAATGAATAGTGTATAATGTTGTATTTTAATTCAAAACCTCTTTTTAATCTAATTTATTTATATGATTAGATTATCTTTTGAATTGGTTTTAAAGTTAAATTATAATATATTTTTACCATTAAATCCGATATTGGTCATTGGAATTAATTTCACTTTGAAATCAGGCTTAAACTAGTGTCAATCTTTTGATACTTATTGTTTCATAAAAACACGCTATTTGCTCTGACAGCGGGAATTAATTATTAAATTAATTAATGTGACTTATATGTTTTGAATTTTTTAAAATAGACTTCATTTTTTAATTCAGAATAGCAAATATAGCTTAGGGTGAATTTTTGGGATTTTTTCGAAAAACATCAATTTTTGATGAATAGTGAAACCACTAAGTGGTACTCATAAAAGCTGATTTTTCCGTTTAAATGAAATTTTTCCATCTTTGTGTTTTGAATTTTAAAAATCCGACATACATGGTTGTCATTAAGAAGTAAAATGTGGTTCAATGGGATAAAAATAATTTTTTGGTGAATAGTAACTTGTTAAGTTTTTAATCGCGATTAGAAGTAATTAGTGTAGTTTATGGTAAGAATAATGTTTTAATAAAATGAAATGACCTAGACACATGTCCTACCCTCATTGGATGTGTCATGGCCGACAAATAAAATCCATGGGTCAACTTGGGGACCCCATGGAGCCACTTTGGTTGGGAAATGACATAAATATTTTTTAATTTAATGTTAAAGTAAAAATGACACAAACATGAGATGTTTTACTAAAAAAACTTTACATGGGGTCATACAAGTCATATTTTTGACTATAAATAGTAATTGGAAAGATAAAATTATTTCCTACTTCATAGTAATTTTTTTATAATTTTTATACATTAAATAAATTAAATTATTTATGACATCATGATGATGCAGCGATGAACTCATTATTTAACGATTTAAATAAAATGGAAAGATAATGTAATATCTAAGACCTAAACATGTCCAAAACCTATTGTATTAGTGGATTTATAACCCTTATCACCTTATCCTCTAAATACATCAATGTGGGACCTTTAAAATCTGAAACTCTTTGGAAAATAAAGTAACATTTTGTAAGTTTACAAGAGTGCCCCTCCTCTCCTCTTATAAAAGGCCCCCACCTCTACCTCCTTAACCAAACTCCCAAAGCCTTTGGCTTGGACAAACCCTGCCCATTTTGTCTCTCTACTTCCCTCTCTTACTCCTTGAAGCCTCACTTTGGGCAGAAGTCTTCCCAAGGAAGCCTTTGAGCTCAAACCAAAGGGAGTTACCCGATTTTAAGGTAATGTCTTCACTTGTGTCCTTTTGTTTTATTTTGCTTCTCCAACCTCCTAAACTCTTTTTATTAATTTATTTTGTAACCAATAAAGTGTCTTAAATATACTAGGATGTTGTTATAAGAAGTATTAGAGATACACTTACACACACCTACATCTAATGATTAAAGAACATACTGTTTCCGTGGATGGCGAATTTCTGCCTCCCGAAATGATGATTGTTCAACATTATTCTAACACCTAAAAAGGTGGCTATTAAGATGACACTATATTTATATATGATATTTAATATTTTTATGTTTTACTTAAGCTTCTGTATTTTTCATTTATGTCATACCTTTATGGTTTCCATTATGGGTAAACGCGATATCTTCATTTAAGGAAGTGCGGACTACCGCCCCCTCAAAGTGATTTGATTCGTTAATACCATATGTGGTACGTATATTGGATATATTTAATGATATTATATATGATACCATACTCTAATTAAAATACTATTATCTATCATTATGTTTTAATTCCATTAAATATGAAATAGAAATAGAAGTAGCGTTCATGCGTACGTACGGCTTACCGTCTCCATGAACGGTACATTTCATTTCTTATCTCAAAATGTTATGTAATATTATAAGTACATATATATAATGGATATATATGTAATATATTACATCTAAATTATGGATATCATTCTGGAATTATAACATATATATATCTCTCTCATTTTGTTTTAATTCCATTAATATGGCAAAAAAATGAAAGTAATGTTCATGCGTACGTACGGCCTACTGTCTCCAAGAACGGTTCTTTTCGTTTTTTTATCTCTAAATGATATGGAATAGTATAAAAAGAATATTTACTGCATATATATGATATTTTAATCATTAATAATATTCTGGAAATTATTTACTTATAACTACATGGGAAATCTTTTTTCAAACAAGTTCATTTTTGACTCATGTACCAAACATCGGCAAAAACGTCTGATATGAACTAACATTATTAAACAATTATTATAACATTATAATATGTGATATGAAATGAATAATAATCTCTAAATGAGGTACTTAGGCAATTAGTAATTCACCAAAGTTTATTATTCAGGAATATAAATAAACGAACAAGACAAGTTGGACTTGAGGTAAGAGATCCTACTCCTCTCTTTCTTTTTAAGTACACTCTTTTATGTCATTCCTTGTAAGCTAATCTTTCTTGTGATTGGGATGTTCTTTTATATTACACTTACTATAATTTTTATGTTCATATGATGAGAGACCCTATTCTCTCTCATCAATCCATTTTGGAAGTTTTGAGTGGCGTCGTTAGGCTGCCGAATTTTCGTAAGAGATCTAACCTCTCTCTTTCTCTTTAAGTACTCTCTTTTATGTCACATATTTTAAGCTCCTATTTTTTATGATGGGGGATGTTATTTTATATTCCTCTTGCTGTAAATTTTATTTTAATGTGATGAGATACCCTATTTGATCTCATCAATCCATTTTTGGATGTTTTAAGTGGTGCTCTTAGGCTGCCGAATTTTCGTAAGGGGTTTTTCATCTCACTTTTATTCCTATGAGATTTATTCTAAATTTTCCACAATTTCCTTTGAGTGGTGTATGTACTGACAATTATTTTACTCATTGTGTAATATTCTTTCATTTATTAGTATTTACATCAATTTTGTATCGTCCTTCTTTCACGGGGCTTATGTTTCAAAAGATACCAATGTCGGTAAGGGAACCTTTCACCCTCCTCTTTTTAAATACTTGCTTTGTTATATATTTTAATTCACATAATATTATTTTGGGATATGTACTATATATCCTTATTTATTTAAATTTTATTTCCATGCGATGAGATACCCTTTTTATCTCTCATCAACTCATTTTCTGAATTTTGTAGTGACGTCGTTAGGCTGTCAAATTTTTGCAAGGGAACTTCTTATCCCAAATTTTATTCTTTGGGATAAACATGTAGTCATTGAATATGTAATTCTATGAATATTTGTGAATATCCTCTGATTGTTTTACACTTAATATCGACTTATATTTGGTTTATTCATTTGTCACACATAATTATGTAATTGATTTATCCTTAAACCAAGGATACCGTCTTTGTAAGGGACTTCGTCTCAATCTCCTTTCATTGAGGCATATTTTGTTTTATACACAACTTTATTTTATACGGTGTATAAACCCCTTTGACTTTTACTTTTATCCAAAAGAAATCTATTTATACAAAGCGTTTTACAAAACGACAAAAGGGAATGTTTTTGTCATACGTATGCGACGACAATTACTTCTCCGCCACCTTGACCATTATTTGAGTTTCGACTTCCTCTACAAGCCATACCTTCTTCTTAAAAGAAAAATAAATACCATGTTTTACTTTTCTTTTATTTTGGTATTGAAAATGGTTTTCATAAGGTTTTTTATATCAATGTGTTTTATTGATACCTTGTTATTGAAATGTGGAAATGTTATGTTTCCTTTATGCATGTATTATGTGGTACGATTATGTTATGGTTCTTGGGCATTATTATGAAGACGGATGGTTTCTTGATAAACAAAGGGCAGGTGAGCCCGATATAGCTCTCCAATGCATTGGGTAACGCGAAGGAGTGAAACGTTAAGGTTTCTCCGTAGAGATTTAGGGAATGTACTGTGATGGGTATTCCAAAACATAACCAAGAGGGTTACTCCCTATGTAATAATGTTATGAATGCCTCAAGTTACCATTTATGTATTATGATTTATATGATTTATTCATGATTTTATGAGGTATGTTAAAGTGCTTATGTTTTATGGGTAAAGTATGATTTCATTCTTATGTATACATGTACTCATGTTTCCTTTCCATATTTTTATATCCCTTACTGAGCTTTTTATGCTCATCCCAAGTTTTTGAAATGTTTTTCACAGGTCAAGGGAAGGGTACATGATGTGATGATAGTGTCAATGATGTGTCAACAAAGAATCCATGTTTTATTTTAAATATGTTTCCGTTGATGGGAAGAATGAATACTGTCTTTTATGTAACCACTTTGTTTAAATGTTGAATGTAATGCAAGTTTCATGATCTAATTCTCTAAAACTATAAACCTGAAAAGATCCTCAATGTTTAATTTTGTAATAACTCAAGATTAAGTAAGGTTTAAGGCTGGGGCCTTATAGTTGGTATCAGAGGTCGGTTTAGATAACTTTAGAGGTTAGGGTATTCTCTAAGCACAAGTGACATTACAAAAATGGTTAGGATTTCAGAAAGAGTCCTAGTTTTGGATAAAGTGAATGAGTAAGTATATCTTAGTGTTTATATTCCTCATTAGTACATGATGGTTATGTTGATATACTCACACTGACCTTTTTGGTTTTAGTAAATGGCTAGATCTAGCAGGCACCAAAGTGACAATGGGTTTGAAGGAAACTATGGTGGTTATCTGATTAAGAGACTGAATGAGATGGGGGATTCAATGAGGAATCTCATGGTTGTTCTAAACCAACTATCAAGGAGTCGTGATCAACCTCTTCAACCTTGGTGAGTTCTCTAATGCATCATGTATGATATTTCCAACTCGATGAGGAAATTCAGGTAATAATTATTAAGGTAACCATTAGGGTTTATATGATCCTTACTTTTTAGGTAATTATGGGTTACTCTATGATATGATGGAAAATGAATGGAATGAGATAAACTTGAGGTTAAAATATGTTATGATCATTTTTGAAGATTTTATCTCGTTTTGGGGGATGTCTTAAGAATTATATAGTTTTGGAAAAAGGACAACACACAGACTGTGTGACAACCCGTCGCATCAGACAAAGCTGCGGGAATCGAACCCACAACCAAAGTGTGACTGGTATTTATCGCCTACCACTGGACTACGTGAAGTCCCTGGTTAGTTTGACTGATTATTTTTAGTTATATTATTTTATGAATTATGAGTAAGTTGATTTTGGGTTATTTATGAAAATTATTAACCTATCATGGAGGATATGTGATTAGGTTAATTACTTTTCAATACGAGACTTTAAGAGAAACAGATGTTGTTTGGAGATAAATGTTACGATTTAACTTGGAAGAATATGTGACTAAATCCCTGAAATATTTGGGTTTCAATCTTAGTTTGGTTTACTTTGAAGAACTTTATGGACAAATTGATTATAGAATGGTCATCATTGAACTTTGGGTTTTTTTGGACAAATTTTGGAGATTAAGAATAGATTTTCTTTTTATAAAGGGTTATCCTTTTCTGGATTATCTGATCTTCTACTAACCTTTTTGGTTTTCGTTTTGGTTAAAGCCTAAAGACATGAAAAGTATATAGTTCTCTTTTGTGGATTAAGTGACTCTCTAGAAGTTGATTATAGTACTCTTAATGCTAACAAGTCTCCCTAAATACTCGTCTTTTGGAAAAAATATTATTTTGATTAAGGAATCTAGTAAAACTTGAAAGTCAACATGATAAGTGATTATGTTTCCTTATGGATAAATTCCTCAATAAAAAGTAACTTAAAACAAAAATTTTGTCTATTAACTTTTCCTACTGGTGAATCGAATACCTTTTAACCCATCACAAGTTTGTGATTTTCTTATGGTTAACTTTCTCCTAGACATGTTTACTATCACTCTCCCTCAAGAACATGACCCTTTGCTTTTTCTTCCATGTCCATGTTTTTATACATGGAATCCTAGTATGGGTTAACTCAGGTGACCTCTGTACTTATCTTCCTTTATTTTAAAGTGATTGTTTTACCAACTCTCGTTCCGATGTGGGGCTTTCAAGGATGTTTCCAAGCTCAATTTTAAAAATTGCGAGGACGCAATTCCCAAAAAGAGGGAAGTATGTAACACCCCAGGTAAATAAAGAATATGAAATTTTCATATTTATCCATATTTGTTAATAAAATATTAATATGACTTTAAAGGGGACGCTATGCTCGATGGCATACCCAACATGCAACAACGAGTTTCTTGGGAATCTTACGTTGCACTCTAATAATAAAATAATATTATTTTAAATGGTAGTTAACATGTAGTTGTTGTATTGGTGGGAATGGATATAAATAACTAAAATATGATTATATATGTTTTTAAATGTTTTTACATTTATCCAATAAAAGATAAAGGCTTAAAATACGGAAAGAATTCAATTTTAGGCGTATATGCCCTAGTTTTCACTAAAGGTTCACTTATCGCCTTTTGATGGCGAACCGTCAGTAAATATTGTTTTGTTCACTCTTATACATTCTATTGGACCAAATAAACACTTCTTAATAATTGGGACATCAAAATTTACTTTGTGAAAATTTTTGGTATCTTTCTGATAAAGTTTATTTTTTAATGAATAGTGTAAAATGTTGTATTTTAATTATAAACCTCTTTTTAATCTAATTTATTTATATTATTAGATTATCTTTTGAATTGGTTTTAAAGTTAAATTAGAATATATATTTACCATTAAATCCAATAGTGGTCGTTGAAATTAATTTCACTTTGAAATCAGACTTAAACTAGTGTCAATCTTTTGATACTTATTGTTTCATAAAAACACGCTATTTGCTCTAACAGCGGGAATTAATTATTAAATTAATTAATGAGACTTATATGTTTTTAATTTTTTAAAATAGACTTCATTTTTGAATTCGTAATATCAAATATATCTTAGGGTGAATTTTTGGGATTTTTCTGAAAAACATCAATTTTTGATGAATAGTGAAACCACTAAGTGGTACTTATAAAAACTGATTTTTCCGTTTAAATGAAATTTTTCCATCATTGTGTTTTGAATTTCAAAAATCCGACATACATGGTTTTCATTAAAAAGTAAATTGTGGTTCAATGGGATAAAAATAATTTTTTGGTGAATAGTAACTTATTAAGTTTTTAATCGCGAGTAGAGGTAATTAGTGTAGTTTATGGTAATAATAATGTTTTAATAAAATAAAATGACCTAGACACATGTCCTACCCTCATTGGATGTGTCATGGCCGACAAATAAAATCCATGGGTCAACTTGGGGACCCCATGGAGCCACTTTGGTTGGGAAATGACATAAATATCTTTTTATTTAATGTTAAAGTAAAAATGACACAAACATGAGATGTTTTACTAAAACAATTTTTACATGGGGTTATACAGGTCATAGTTTTTACTATAAATAGTAATTGGAAAGATAAAACGATTTCCTACATCATAGTATTTTTTTTATAATTTTTAGACATTAAATAAATTAAATTATTTATGACATCATGATGATGCAGCGATGACCTCATTATTTAACGATTTAAATAAAATGGAAAGTTAATGTAATATCTAAGACCTACACATGTCAAAAACCTATTGTATGAGTTTATTTCAAACCCTTATCACCTTATCCTCGAAATACATAAATGTGAGACCTTTAAAATCCGAATCTCTTTTGAAAATAAAGTAACATTTTGTAACTTTACAAGAGTGCCCCTCCTCTCCTCTTATAAAAGGCCCCCACCTCTACCTCCTTACCCAAACTCCCAAAGCCTTTGGCTCGGCCAACCCCTGCCCATTTTGTCTCTCCACTTCCCTCTCTTACTCCTTGAAGCCTCACGTTTGTCAGAAGTCTTCCCAAGGAAGCCATTGAGCTCAAACTAAAGGGAGTTACCCGATTTTAAGGTAATGTCTTCACTTGTGTACTTTTGTTTTATTTTGCTTCTCCAACCCCCTAAACTATTTTTCTTCATTTATTTTGTAACAAATACAGTATCTTCAATATACTATGATGTTGTTATAAAAAGTATTCGAGCTACACTTACACACACCTACATCTAATGGTTAAAGAACATACTGTTTCTGTGGATGGCGAATTTCTGCCTCCCGAAACGATGATTGTTCAACATTCTTATAACACCTTCAAAGGTGGCCATTAAGATGAAACTGTATTTATATATGATATTTAATATGTTTATGTTTTACTTAAGCTTCTGTATTTTTCATTTATGGCATACATTTATGGTTTCCATTATGGGTAAACGCGATATCTTCATTTAAGGAAGTGCGAACTACCGCCCCCTCAAAGTGATTTGATTCGTTAATACCGTATGTGGTACGTATAAAGGATATATTTAATGATATTATATATGATAACATACTGTAATTAAAATACTATTATCTATCATTATTTTTTAATTCCATTAAATATAAAATAGAAATCGAAGTAGCGTTCATGCGTACGTACGGCTTACCGTCTCCATGAACGGTACATTTCATTTCTTATCTCAAAATGTTATGTAATATTATAAGTACATATATATAATGGATATATATGTAATATATTACATCTAAATTATGGATATCATTCTGGAATTATAACATATATATATCTCTCTTTTTTTAATTCCATTAATATGACAAAAAATGAAAGTAGTGTTCATGCGTACGTACGGCCTACCGTCTCCATGAACAGTGCTTTTCGTTTTTTATCTCCAAATGATATGGAATAGTATAAAATGAATATTTACTCGATATATATGATATTTTAATCATCAATACTATTCTGGAAATTATTTACTTGTAACTACATGGGCAATCTTTTTTCAAACAAGTTCATTTTTGACTCATGTACCAAACATCGACAAAAACGTCTGATATGAACTAACATTATTAAAAAATTATTATAACATTATAATATGTGATATGAAATGAATAATAATCTCTAAAGGAGGTACTTATGCAATTATTAATTGACCAAAGTTTATTATTCAGGAATATAAAGAAACGAACAAGACAAGTTGGACTTGAGGTAAGGGATCCTACTCCTCTCTTTCTTTTTAAGTACACTCTTTTATGTCATTCCTTATAAGCTCATATTTCTTGTGATTGGGATGTTATTTTATATTACTCTTACTGTAATTTTTATTTTCATATTATGAGAGACTCTATTCTCTCTCATCAATCCATTTTGTAAGTTTTGAGTGGCGCCGTTAGGCTGCCGAATTTTCGTAAGAGATCTAACCTCTCTCTTTCTCTTTAAGTACTCTCCTTTATGTCACTTCTTTTAAGCTTCTATTTTTTATGATGGGGGATGTTCTTTTATATTCCTCTTGTTGTACATTTTATTGCAATGTGATGAGATACCCTATTTGATCTCATCAATCCAATTTCGGAAGTTTTAAGTGGCGCCGTTAGGCTGCCGAGTTTTCGTAAGGGATTTTTCATCTCACTTTTATTCCTGTGAGATTTATGCTACATTTTCCACAATTTACTTTGAGTGGTGTTTTTACTGACCATTATTTTACTCATTGTGTAATATTATTTCATTTATGAGTATTTACATCAATGTTGTATTGTCTTTCTTTCACGGGGCGTATGTTTCGAAAGATAGCCATGTCGGTAAGGGAACCTTTCACCCTCATCTTTTTAAAAGACTTCTTTTGTTATGTATTTTAATTCACATAATATTATGTTAGGATATGTACTATATATCCTTATTGATTTAAATTTTATTTCCATGTGATGAGATACCCTTTTTATCTCTCATCAACTCATTTTTTGAATTTTGTAGTGACGTCGTTAGGCTGTCAAATGTTTGCAAGGGAACTTCTTATCCCAAATTTTATTCTTTGGGATAAACATGTAGTCCATGAATATGTAGTTCTATGAATATGTGTGAATATCATATGATTGTTTTACACTTAATATCCACTTATATTTGGTGTATTAGTTTGTCACACATAATTATGTAAATGATTTATCCTTAAACCAATGATACCGTCTTTGTAAGTGACTTCATCTCAATCTCCTTTCATTGAGGCATATTTTGTTTTATACACAAATTTCTTTTATACGGTGTATAAACCCCTTTGACTTTTATGTTTATCCAAAAGGAATCTATTTATATGAATCATTTTACAAAACGACAACAGGGAATGTTTTTTTCATACGTATGCGGCGACAATGACTTCTCCGCCACCGTTACCATTATTTGAGTTTCGACTTCCTCTACAAGCCATACCTTCTTTTTAAAAGAAAAATAAATTCCATGTTTTAATTTTCTTTTATTTTGGTATTGAAAATGGTTTTCATAAGGTTTTTTATATCAATGTGTTTTATTGATACCTTGTGATTGAAATGTGGAAATGTTATGTTTCCTTTATGCATGTATTATGTGGTACGATTATGTTATGGTTCTTGGGCATTGTTACGAAGATGGGTGGTTCCGTGATAAACTAAGGGCGGGTGAGCCCGATATATCTCTCCAATGCATTGGGTAACGCGAAGGAGTGAAACGTTAAGGTTTCTCCGAAGAGATTTAGGGAATATACTGTGATGGGTATTCCAAAACGTAACCAAGAGGGTTACTCCCTGCGTAAGAATGTTATGAATGACTCAAGTTACCATTTAAGTCTTATGATTTCTATGAGTTATTCCTGATTTTATGAGGTATGTTAAAGTGCTTATGTTTTATGGGTAAAGTATGATTTCATTTTTATGTATACATGTACTCATGTTTCCTTTCCATATTTTTATATCCCTTACTGAGCTTTTTATGCTCATCCCAAGTTTTTGAAATGTTTTTCACAGGTCAAGGGAAGGGTACATGATGTGATGATAGTGTCAAGGATGTGTCAAGAAAGAATCCATGTTTTATTTTAAATATGTTTCTGTTGACAGGAAGAATGAATACTATCTTTTATGTAACCACTTTGTTTAAATGTGGAATGTAATGCAAGTTTCATGATCTAATTCTCTAAAACTCTAAACCTGAAAAGATCCTTAATGTGTAATCTTGTAATAACTCAAGATTAAGTAAGGTTTAAGGCTGGGGCCTTATAATGACCCATTTGATCATGGTCAACTAAAAAATGTTTTTTGAGATTATAAACCGAATTTACTCAAAACATCTGATATGAACATAACCAGTGTTGTAACTATATAAAACATGATAGTAAATGAAATAAATGGGTTAATAATAAATAAATAATTCTTAAATTTGTTTTTAATGATTTAAATAATTAGTATAATTTTATAATTCAAGAATATAAAAAAATGTTCTTGACAAGTTGTGGGTAAGAGGACTTTTAACACAATTTATTTTCTTCTGGTTATACCACGTATTCATTTACTGGTCTATTTAAATTATATATTTGTTTTGATATATGATTATTGATGTTGTTTTTAAATTTGATTTTTGTATATTTAAAGTTGTTCCACATTATATTTTCATTTGAGGATTCTTATTTAAGATGTTATAATCTTTGTAGGAGTTCCTGGTCTCAATATTCAATTCCTTGAGACATGCTTCATGTTTTCCACCATGATTTATTTTATATGGTGTAATTATTTCTCAATAAATTTGTTTACACATATTATTTCATAAAAAAAAATTAAATATTAATATTAATTTTTTTCTTTCGATGGCTTTCTGATTCAAGCAATACAAATATTGTTAGAGTTTCTCTTCTCAAACATCCTTCATTGATACGTGTTACGATTAATGCATAAATATTCATTTATATGTTTTATATACTACTTATTTGACATATAATATCATGAATATATTTATACTGATGGTATTTTTTATTCCTTATCATGTTATTTCTTTTTTATGGGTTTTCATTTTAAAAGGTTCTTATATGGTTTTTTAAAACATTACATTAATTGTTTTGAAGCCTTTTACAAAAATATTTTCACTAAAAATGTATATTGTTAAAAATATATCAATAAAGTTTCTATTTATTTTAAATATAGTGATTAATGTAATTTTTAACTATCTCTGACATTCTTTTAAAATGATTTTAAAGGAATCTTCATAATGTTTTCTATACAAGTCACTTTTGACTCTCATTACAAAAGTTTGAAAAAGAATATTTTTTTATTATTTATGGAATGATCAGATTTTCTCCCCATCATGAATATTATTTATTAAAAATAATAATTATTTTTTTACAAGGATTTAAGAAGGATTGTTTTTCTCATTTTTCTTTTATTTTTAGTTTCTAAATATTACCAAACGAGTAGGGTATTCCTTCGTTTAATCGAAAATATTTTTATAAATTATTTTATAAAAGAGTTTTTCATCTATTTTTAAATACTATAAATGATTCCAATGATTCACTGCATATTTTATCTAATGATACCATCCAAAAAATTTCACTAGATTCTATATGATGATTTTTTAAAGAAACTTGTTTTGAAACTCATTTCTTTTCCACATGTTAATATTATTATGAATGGAATGGTGTATTTTTCTATGATTGTCATGATGAAATGAATGATATATGTACTTTATTTATGTTATGATTATTGTTAATTATTTATTATGAGACTGATATAGCTCATGATTATGTGTGACCCTGATATAGGTCATGATGATGGGTGAGCCTCTAAATTTTATTCATTTTCTAGTTATGTATCTCTCTAATTTTTTTGTTAAAATTTATTTGGATGAGTTTTTTCTCATATATATACTTTGGTGGTTGTTTTTTAATCATGGATGTTTGTTTTTTTGAATAAAAACCTACTTTGGTTGTGATTAAAATTTACAAAATCGGATAAGATCTAGGCCGAGAACCTTTATTGGGGAAAGTGGCATAATTTTTTGTATGTTTATTTGAATAAAAGGAGTCTTGGTATAAATGGATCAATTGTAACTATAGGATACCGGTAAATTGAAAATAATTAAATGCGTTTTGGGGTTTTTTATAAGTAAAATTACAGGAATACCATTTTTTGTACATTTATATGTCTAGTAAATGGGTTACACATCATGTAATGTTCATGAAAATTTAAAATTAAGCTGAGGAGATAGGTTTTTCAGTGTGTCCCTCTACAAATAAATAGATGAAGTTTAACTGAATTACACTGAATGTAAATCCCCCAATAATGGTTTGAAAGTATGTTGTGTGGAAGATTTATCATTTATATCTCCTGAAGCATCCTTCTCTTGACCTTAGGGAATAATCTAGTCGATTTTTAGTTCCTCTCTTAACTCTAGAAATCCCGATAAATCATCTAATCCATTGTAAGTGGTTTTGGTTAGTTTTTCCCTTCTCTCACTTTGATCTCTAGTTTTTGCAATGTAATCTATTGACTATGAGAATTATTGGTTTTGATCTTGATTAGTTTTGATCTTGATCAGTTTTTATCTTGATTAGTTGTGATCTTGATCAGTTATAACCTTGTAATATTTTTTCAATCATCCACAACTTCTTCCTCATGGGATTTTTTCATTGGAAGTGTAGTTAGATTGTTATTTATAGTTATAGGTTCCAAACCATAACCCTATGGTTTGACAATTTTCAAGTATGTTCAATATTGAAATTCCACTAATAAAGCGTACACCTAAATAAATTAAATGATGAATTGGGTTATCATTTGGATTCCCATTGGATCCAATTGGTTATTTACATGTCTTATATCTACCATATGGGTGAGTGAAACCTTGATTATAAATAAAATTTATTAATGGATTAATATTTGTTTAGCATGATATGAAATATAGGGGTATTTGTGGATATAAAATAATATTGTTTTGGTATGATTGTTGAGATGATTTCCTTATTGTTGGTTTATGACCAAAGGATCAATGAAATGTGTAATTGAATGATAAATGATAATTTTTATAAATAAACGTTAACCATTATGATGTGATATTATGATATCCTTGTTTCATTGATATGTGTTGTGATTTTAGAATTTGTAATTATTATATAGTGAATTAGCCTAATAACTCAGGATGAAATTGTTATATATGGTATTGGCCTAGTGAAACATGCTGAAATGATTATATATCAGGCTATACCATGTGATTCTTGCTGATATTATTATATGCTTGGCCAGGCCCTGATACATACTAAATATTTATATACTATTAGTGGCCATAACACATGAAAAATGTTTATATATGGGGCCCGAACATGATTAAATTATATAATTCTTATATAGTGGGGCTTGAACCATATTTGTTTAATTTATACCATGGTTATAAGGTTATTGTTGGAATGGTTGTAAGAAATTTCGGCATGGTGTTGAGGTTTATTATGTTATTCCATTATTATATGGTAATGGTTGGCATGGTCATGGGACATGCTCATATATATTATGGAATGGATCCAAAAAAGGTTGATATGGTATTAAATTAATTTCTTAGTTAATTAATACACTTTATTATTTCATTTTTATATGAACTTTTTATCAGACTGGTTATGTTTATACACTATGGTGTTGACCTAATGATTTATACTCACAACATTTCCTGGCCTCCATTTGGTACTCAAAAAGAATACATTGGTGTGAAATTGGAAAAGGGAAAGGGACATAACTATTAATTTTTTTTCTTTTTGGATAGGACGGACATTCTAGACCAGACCATCAAGGGGTTCAGAACTTGGGTCTTTAGAGTCTTCTAGTATTTTATTTTTTATTACTTATTTCATGACATTTAGTTACATTTTATCATGTCATAAAATTATTCCTCTATTATTAATTGGATTATTTAGATGGATTTTACAGTTGGTTTCCACTGTATTATATTGTTTCTAGTATTTCTACACTCTGATATTTATTCATTTATTTAAATTACTTATTTTCATTGTGTTTTAAATCTATAACTAGGGGAACAGTCCATCAACTATACTTATTACACCACCACTTCTAGTTGACTGCCTCTTGCGTACAAGGATGTGTTCTTAACGTCTCGCAACCAACCTCTTTCGGCCATGTGAGAGAGTTTCAAATAGGGTAACATTACAAATCCCAATATAACTCATAATGATGGGTTAAACAAATATATCTCTCAAATACATTATGTAATTTGATATAGTTACATGGATAGAAGTTACTCTTAAGATTCTTTGGATATTACTAAACATAAGTAAATCCTAATAGACTACAGACCTTACTAAATATTTGTAACTCCTAAGAGACAAAGAATTTAGCTTGATAGTAGTTACTCCTAATAGAATTTAGGAATTTTCCTATATATTTGATTCTATAAGTAAATTATGATGTTCTGAGATTTCAACATGATTTCTATATGTTTTCAATGATTTTTAATAGTTCCATAGAATAATATTGATTTCCCAGGGCTAACGATTCTTGAATCATATAACTATTTTCTTATGTTGAATCATTTTACTAGGAATAATTTTTTACTCTCTTGGTTTTTGATGGGATTTAAATCTCTTATGGTATGCTCATGTACTTTGATTATTATATCACACCCTTATGACTTTCTTATACTCACTAATGATATTCTCTTATTAATTCATATATTTAACTTTAATGATATTTTATTACACCGTTCTTATGATTCCATTTACATGGATTATAAAAAATAATATTTAGTGATTTATATCTCAAATGGATTCATGTATGGATACTATTATGGGATATTTTAAAGATATATCCATTAACAATGGAATCTATTTGAAATGGGAAAAATTATCATTTTTATTGAAATTTGTGGGCTTGGTTACATATTGTTTCATTCTTAATTTTCTAAAACTCTAAACATAAAAGGTCATGAATATATAATTGACCCAATATTATAGTTTTATATTATAATTATGGATGGTTAAAATTGAGTCCCTTTATACATTTATAGTTATAGATTGGATAATAAGTGTTCCTTTCCCAAATTCATTCTCATGACCCACTTTAACGGTTGTGATCACTTAATATTTCCCTCTGTCACTTGGATTAGGAGGTCATTGATGCCAATTGTCATCAATAACCCTCGTATGCATTCAATGGTTGGCATAATTTCCAAACTATTTGAACTTAAACCATTTGAGTATAGATGGTTGATTTGGTTGATTTTTCTTCACATCATTGATTAGACTCTTCATGTCTCTTGAACATTCATTTTCTAGATTCACTTCTTTCGCACACTATATGAATTTACCATTCTCTTAAGGAAATTTCACTCATGATTTTTTCCATAATTTTGTCATGAAGGAAGATCCATTTTCTTTCCTTCATGGTATTTTTCTTAAAGATTTACATAAAATTCCATATTTCACTTTTACTCATAACAATGAGAATAATTTCAGTCTTACGTCACCATTTCTACTTTGAGAGAACATCAAGTTATTTATTTATAATTACTAAAGTGTCTTATGTGTAGAACCTTTCAGAAACATGGTTTTAAGATAGTAAATAATAAATTAATTTTAATTTTAGGGTCGATGATAAAACTATAATCATACCTGTCAAGTCATCTAGAATTTTCCATGTATGTACCAATGGATTCATTATACTTCTACTTTATTTCATGGAATTCCCATTATATTTTTATACAAATAGTTAGAGGAATGTAATTACTTAAAAATAACATCTTAAATACCTCCTATTAGATGGTGTAAATTTATTCATCTTTCCATATATTGTTAATATTGGTCCACTGTTTATTTTTATAACATTTTAAATGATAAATGGATATGAAAATTTTTCATGCTCTGATCCCTAGAGAATAAAAATTATCTTCTTATTGGTACTGTTCCATTACTCCTAAATAAATAGATCAAAGCACCCACTAAAGGAAGCTATATATTTCCTCATGAATGACTTGATGGTACAATTATCCATCTTATAATAATTTGTAATCTCATAATGATTTGTTTCTTAAGATAATGGTGTAATAATATCAATAATATTTTGGATTCCATTCCCCATGTGGTTTTGTTTCTCATGAGGAAGATCACTAAATTTCCCACAACATTAATTTTTAACATTATTAATTTTGGTTCTATCCATTGAATAAAACCAAAATTCATAATGTAAGAATAAATCTTCATTAATCATATTGATTTATCATAGAATCATAAAATCATTCCAAATATTTTTTAAATTATAAAACCTTATTATCAACCTATAACACTTTAGTTTCATCCTATATAAATTTTAGTTCATCATAGGTTTTCTTCAGCTCTTTCCTTATATTCTTCATATCTTAATATTGAAAATGAATTAAACCCTTTTATGATACCAACTATGGAAGCTCAGTAATTTCATATAGAAATATAACATCATTTATATGGATAATAAATAGTCTCATAATAATCCATAGCCCAAAACCATAATATTTTGGTGTATTTGAATAATATATACATAATTTAATAATTTATTTAAATATATTCAATATATATCACTAATTTATTCTCACACATTATCCTTATTATATATATCCTACTAAAACCTTTCTTGATAACCTATGTAAATGGGAACATAAGAATGGGTGAGCTCAAATTCCTATTAAGGGTAAACAAGATAGATATCAATCGATTTTCATATTAATTAATGAGATAAGTATAAGGGTGTGATAAAATGATCATACCCTATAAAAAATATACACAATCATTCATCTATCAAAAATCATGAGTCATGTAAAAAATGTTTTTATAACAAAATATGTGATTCATTAATGTTTAGAATCATTAGTAATCAATCATGTGAAAAGAGATAATATCATAAACAAATGAAATATGTTTATGTAGTAAAAATAATCAGATAAAAATAATTTCATTTATAAAGGATCACTACCAATACCATTATATTAATGTGGATAGATCCCCACAGTGTATTGAGTTCAAATATAATTTTCTTTTCATTAATGGTTGATAGAATATCATTTAGAACTATGTTTACTCCCATTTCTCTTTCATATTTTTGCATTAGATATAAATATTTACCAAATCTAGTATTGGGTTATATATTTATATTACCACCCATAAAATAATAATTACCATATATATTTGTTCTATAATACCACAAAAACTTTATTCATTTCATCGTAGCTTAATTAACCCATGGGAAAGAAACTAGTTTCATGAACATATTGTTTAAACATAAACTGAATAATCCATCAATAGAAAAACAATTGGATGGTATCACTAGATAATATCCCCAGTAAATCATAATATTCGTTAAATTATATTGACATATATTAAAAATACATTCATAAAAGCATTTGAAATATTCTTTGAAAAACAAGAGGAAACAACATCTTCTTTTGGTGACTTTTCAAAAAACCAAAAAATCATAGAAATTTTGGAACAATATTATCCTTATAAAATCCTGTAAAATATTAATGTAAGATTAAAAAAATAACTATTATAGAGGTGGGAAAATATGTTCTTTTATTTAACATTAAAAAAGATTATTTTCAATCTTTTATAAAAATTAAAATATAGCATGTATTAAAAAAATATTAATTTTTTTTTAAACCCTTGAAAAGATATTAAATTATATTATAAAATTAATTTATAGATTAATTATACAATATAAATGAACATTGTTAAATAATTTTAAATAATATTGATATGGAAGAAAAATATAACATACCAAAAAGGATAAAAAAGGGTAGTTTTTCATAAAAAAAATTCCTTTGGTATTTTTAAGTACTAAAAAGGGGTAAATAGAAAGAATTCATTAAAAATATATAACAAGATGAGAAGAAAATATATTTTTTAAAATATATATAGATAATATAATTCCATATATAGGGATTTAAACATAAACATTACATATTAAAAATGAGATTAAAATATGAACCCTTACATCAAGTATCGAATTGCTTCATGCATGCTCTAAGATCTTGTATAATAAATTTATATTTATAATAAACATATATATGAAAAATATCCAAACTTATGTTACCATATATTATTCATTTAAAACATCCAATCATCTAATTATTAATAATTCTCTACAAAATCAATATACTAGGTGTTAATTGTTTTATTTTTTATGCTTGTTTCAGTTCAGAAATTTTGGTCACTAAACATTAGTCATGGTTTAATAATCTATAGAATATTAATGATTTCATAAATATCGTATTGATTCATTATATTAACTTTTATAAAAATCCATGTAATCTGGTGATGAAACATGAATTACATCAATTCATGGAGGTGGTAGTCCATACATACACATGAGTGATGTATTCTTTTTCCAATGGATAGTAGAAAAAACGTTAATTCATAATTTATATTTATAGAATCATAAATATATCATAAATATAATATATATTTATCAAATCCATCAAAATAACTATCTATGTGAAGAATTTATGAAAAATGAAACATGTTGCTTCGTGGAGATTATTGTCCATATATATGAATGAGCAAGGATTTTATTTCTGATTGGATGGAAAGGAGATAAAAAATCATTGTACCTTTAACATAAAATAACTATTACATGAATATATATTTTTTAAATTATATTAGGGTAGATATAGAAGATGTTAGGGAAATGAAAGAATAATTAAACTTGAAATGACTCAGTTAAGATTATTACATCTTCTTTGAGTGTAATCCTTTTAATTGCACCTTATGTATTACTAGAATTGACTTTTGGTAATACTAGGAATTCTTGGATGTGGGGACGAATGTTTGGAAGATAGTTGGTAATGTATTTTCTAATCTAATGGGATCCAATTTTATGGAGAATTTGGAAGAGGAGGTTAGCTTTTATAAGTGAGGGGACTGACATCCTCATAAACACCATTAACTTTAAAATAATATAATGTCATTTTCCTGGGAAAGTGGAAAAAAGTGTAAAAAATTAGAATCTAGGACAATTAAAGGTCAAGATATACTCAAAAAATATATTTATACATGTTCTAGGGATAATTGATGTCTTATATCTTAGTTTAATCCTTTTGTTAACCCTTTAAACCCTTACCATGATGACTATATTTTTACCATGGTAACAAATTATTATGGCTAAAAATTAAGTTGAAATTATTACCTATTATTTATCATTATGATTAAAAATATGAAAATAATTTTTCAAGATTCAATTCCTCGATATGGAAGAAATTAATTCTAATATCCATGCACAAACGCATAAAACCCATTTTTAGAAAAAATGAATTTTTAAGAAAAAAATTATATTATTATCATTTTTTACCTAGTAACAACCATTATATTAATGTAAATTTATTTTATTGAATATATTATCAAATAAATTCTTTAAAATAATTAACCAAAAGTGATTAATTTAATTTATTAACATGAAAACATTCTATACTCATGAAAATCAATTTCAAAAAAATATCTTGTTTTACCTTCAAATTATTTTACCTTTATTTATTAACATTGGATAATCAATGTATAAGTGATCGCTCATTTTTCTAAACCTTTAAAATGTAATTTTACATAATTTTAATACTAAAAATAAAATAAATTAACTTTTAAATAAAATATATGTCCTAAAGACAATGTTTATAAACAAAACATTTTTTCATCCAAGAATATGTAAACTAAAATTTCCTATCATTTATCAAATATTTAATAAATATCCTTACATTATTTTATTATTTTAATTTTTATAAATTTAATTTATCTATCTATTAATTACATTAATTTTATATATTTTTATAGAGAATTATTTACTTAAGTTCATTTTTTATGCATCACAAGCTATGGAACACATCAAATTTACTAAAGAGAAATATATTCTAAAATATCAAGGTGTTAAGATTCATGTAAAGGATTAGTGTTGTATAAAATTATAAAATATCCACATAAGTAAGATTATAGAAATTGATAGCCAACCCCCCACCTTTCTATAATATGGAAAGGCCTCCAGACCAATGGTAAGTTTGGCCCCAAGTATATCTCTCTAGGGAGACATTACACAAGACTTAATCCAATTAATCAAAAATCTAAAAACTAATATCTATAAAATACATTAGAAAAATAAATTAAATTTAATACATTTCTCTACAAATCAAGGTCCATGTGGAAGAAAAAAATATTAATAGTTACAAAAAAAGTAATGAAAGATTTTATAATTTTATATAGATTAATTTAACAATAATACTAATTCATACTTCATTCGTAATATAACAAATTTATAACTATGAATAAAGAAGGGAATAAAATTTAAATAGTTGACCATTTCATTTATTTATGAACAACTAATAAAAATTAATTAATATAAACACATTATAATTTTAGTTAATATTCATTATAGATATTCTATAATATTTGAAAAAAAATTATATTTATTTAATAATATAAACAATTCATATTAATCATTATATCCCATTTCACTTCAAATGTATGATATTTTATTAAATATAAACATTTTATAATTTAATTTAATTTTATGTAAACATTTTAACTAATTTAAATATCACAAATTATGATTATTTAGACCTATGATCATATTAATTTATCAAAACTCCTTTTTGTTGATTTATAAATAATTTTTTAAAATAAATCCCTCTTTTAATATGAATAATTTATAATTTAATATGAACACTTGATATTTTTATTTATTTTTTAATTCATAAAATCTTTATAAATTACACATTATAAATATAAAATAAATAATTTATTTCTAAACCATAAGTAATTTTATATAATATTAAAATGTAATTTAATATTAATACATAATATTAGAGAATATATATTAATAAATGTCTAAAACATTTAATTAATTAATTATAAACAAATTATAATTAATTAAATTATAACCATTTATAGTTAATAGACTCTTAAAATAAATTTTAATTATAATTTATGTAAAATCACATATCATTTATTTAAAATTTATAAATTTTATTCCAAATAAAAAAAATTGATTTAGTTTTTTTTAATAGTAACTTGAGAGTAGGTAAACCCTTAAAGTATTGTCAATATTGAACCCCTAGACTATGTTGTATCCCAGCACAATTATTATACCACACTTTAAATTAAATTTTCTCACAACGTCATGTAAAAAATGTATTTTATTATACTTAATTTGTAGGCAGTGAACAATGGATATATTATCCGTATATGTTAATTTTGAGACCCATCATAGATTAAATTATTGAATAAACATAATTTTAGATACCCTCTTGAGAATAAGTTATAGAATAAAATTCTCTCAAAGTCTCTCAGTGAAAATTAAGTTATCAAAATAATGCAACATTATGTTTCGGCATAAGTTGTGTTATTGAATAAATGTAATATCAAGGTATCTCTCAAGTTTACGTTAACTCTTAGCATAATTTCAGACATAAGTTATTCATTTAAACAATAATTCATCAATATAATTAATTAGGTTTCTCTGATACCACTAATGGGTTTTGTATGTATCTATTAACAATTAATAGAAGAAACATAATCATTTTAAAACCCATACTCAATATCTCCATTCTTAAGAAATATAAAAACATGGAAATTGTAAATTAAAAGTTTATCTATCATGTAACTTACACTGATATATCTACCACATCATCCATGTATAATATTAAAATGGGTTTGATGATGATCACTAAAGTAGTAGATAAAATCCTCCCACCTCTGAATATTGTTTCCTAGACATTTATCAAAGAAATTTTTCTTCTTATAATTGTTTCATATTTAGTAATGTAGTATAAATAACACACACTACATGATGAAACCAACAAACTATTAATAAATTAACTTGATAATATCATTTAGAGAATAAAAATGGCCATAAAAATTGAAAGAATTATAATGTGACAAAAAATGGAAAACAATATAACTAAAATATGAAAATTTGGATCTATTTGATCCACCAGAACAACTGCACTCACAAACAACACTGTATAAATCAAGTAGAATTTTAGTTATACAATATGAATTATGAAATTGATAAGATATAAAAATATGAGAATAAAATAAAAGTTAGTGAATAATTAATGAAATATTAGGAATTTATAATAACTAGGAACTTATTTGACTATTACAAATCTGACCATTGGAATAATTATATGGCTATCTGAAAAGTAATATGATCATTATGAATAGTGAAATTATTGTTATAACAGTAACATCAACTATTGAATTGTAAAATAATATTTAGGTATGTTGTAAAATGAAGACATTACATATTTATATAATGATACAAGTGAAAAAATGTTTTAAAAATATTCAATTAAGTGTTATATTTTCGTAAAACATAAATTTTTCAACTACACTTTTATAAGAAATATAATAAATTGGATTTATAAATAAATATTAAGTTATATTAAAATAATAATATAACTTTATGATACCATAATAAATTTTTTAATGGGCCAGAAAATTAATCATAGTAACAAAATTATTATTTTTAAAATAAATAAGTATTTTATTTGAAAATTAAATTTTTCATATTTACCAAAATATCTAAAATTATATTTCATTCTTCTAATATACTCATCCAAAATTTGTTAAGGTGAATAAATGGTATTTTTCTAAAATAGTTGAATTTTTAGTGAATAGTTAAATATGATATTTAACATTATAAGCTAAATATTAGAATTTTTTAGTCATGGATGATGGAGGGACACATTATTTCAATATAAATTTCACCATTAACTATTTATATCAACATGAATCAATACTATTAATATTATTAATCCAAAATAATAAACTAATGAATATAAATTGAAAAGAACCCCTTTCCTTCCCTTATATATACCACCCCTCACTACCCCTTCTCCTCGCACCTTCTAAGACTTTCATCTTGACAAATAACTACCTAAATATCTTTCCAAACCTCTCCCCCATGTCCTAAATATTATGGTCTCTCCAAAATACCATATCCTTGTTCCTTATATATTATTTCATGGAGTTGATAATTAAGAGGTAATATTCTCAATTTACATTTTTCGATTCTTTTCTTCATCTACCTTCTCTACACCTCCCTCATAGAAAATGACATAATGAATCTAGTATCATAAGTATACTATAATTTTATTGTGTTAATGTAATTAACATATTTAAACTTCACTTAATTCATTTTAAAGATAAATGTATTGTTCTCAAAATGGTGGTTCACCACCTCCATGAACAATGCACTTCGTCTTCCTCCACCGCCTTCAAGGTAGGTAATAAGATTATTATTAATGTAATATAAGATTATAATTAGTAATTATAGATTTTTCTATCTTCAATAACGAATAAATTTCCATAATATTAATTAGAAAACATGTTTATATCAACCTAGTATTAACATACATGGATATTACATCATTTTAGATGAATACTCTATACATTACCAAAATATATGCCCAAGTACCATAATAGTTTAGTTTCTTGGGAAACATGGAAACAAAATCTTCTATCCTAGTGAAATATCTTGAACATCTCCCACAAGGATCTATAACTTTTTTACTTTTACCAAACATCATTCTTCATAACCTAGGGAAAGGAAAAAATAGAAATAGGTGATCTCAGATGCTCAGAAAGGGTAAATAAAGGAAATTTTTAAGGATAAATTGAAAAAATGGTACGAAACTTGATCATAACATTATAAGATCATATCCAATATATTATAGAACATAATAAATATTATCATTTCATAATACATAGATCATAAGAGTATTAAGAGCATAATCCATTAAAGAATAACATGTTAATAAGACATGGTATTTTTGGCATGCACACTAGTTTATTACATTGTGAACATGTATAAGTAGAAATAGGTTCAATAATTAATTTAAGGACATGAAATTAGGACCCTGAATCATCTTATGGATATGAAACCAAGCATAACAATGTGAAGATTTAATCATGTTTACACACAACCTTATGGTCATGAAACTATGTCCTTTAATAACATTGTGAAAATGCAATTAGGTTCATGCACAATAATTTGAACATGAAATAAAATTCACACATAAGATTTTGGACATGAAACAAGGTCCATAAATAAAATTGTGAACATGTAATGAGATTCAATCATAACATTGTGAACGTGTAATCAAGTTTAGACATAAACTTTTTTACATGAAACTAGGTTCATGTATAACATTGTGAACATGTAATCAGGCTCACACATAACATTTATACTCAAAAGTCATCATCATTACCCAATGCATTTGAGGGAGATATAGGTCCCACCCATCTCATAATAAAATCATTCATACGTGTTCCATAAGGTAATAAAAATTCAACTTATCATGAACCATAAAAATATATTGGTTTTATAAACATCAAATAATAACACATGAAATTAATTGTGAATTATTAACATTTCCTCAAATTATATCTTATGGAAAATAGATAGGTTTTATTTCAACAATGCAGAACCTGTGAAAAGTAACTTGTTTCATAATCATATAACCTATGGAATAGAAATGGGTGTCAAAAGAATCATTAGATAAAAACATAACCATTCAAGAAATGGTATCAATGTAACATTTGGATAATTTCCTATACGGGAATGAGTAACATAAATAGATATCATCTTATAAGTAAAATGACATAGATTGATATTTGGAAGAGATTACTTGGGGAAAATATCTTTTATTCTTTAAAAATATATATTTAAGACAAATTACATTTTGAATACCATTTCCTTTTAAAATAAATTTAAAACTTTTAAATAAGGCTTGAAAACCTTTTGAAAAACATTTTCCTTGAAGACTTATAAAATAAGCCTGAATTTTTTTGGAAAACCATTATCCAAGAAAACATATAAAATAATCACGAAATTATTTTTGAAAACTATTTTCCATGAAACTTTTAAAAGGGGAATAAAAATTTTCTGAAACCTATTTAATTGAAAATAAAGTTTAAAAACATATTCATAAAAATTAACCTCTAAACATGAAAATAAATATTAAGAAGAATAATGGCATATAAATTTGTACATGTCATGCAAGAGTAAAAGGACGTTCATTTTTCATGGTAAAAAGGTTAAGAAAAATACTCAATTAGAAAGAGATATTAATAATCCTTTTGAAATTTTGGTAAAATAAAAAGGGGTTAAACTTATTTTTAGTTATCATAGTTGATTAGTAGAATATTATTGGGAACCCTTTTTTTGAAAACATTCTTTTAAAGAAACACTGATTTCCAACCGAAGAGAGGGTAAAGGTAGGATTTCTTAAAAACAAATTCTTAAATATCTTATGTACTAAAGAATATACATTTTTTCCCAATATATGCATAAATAATTAATAACTAGAGGATATTTAATTTTCTTGAGATATGAGTCATAATATTTCATCAAAGGAATTATAAATATAAATAATCACGAAAAGTAATAAGATGGTCTCAAAACACTCTTATAACACGCTAACTTGGGATATGACTCTCCATGTAAGAAAAGTAAACTTAAAAAAGAATAAAATATCATTAAATAAAGAAATTTTAATATATAACATGTAAAATTGAAATATATGCACCTCAAAAAAATAATTTAGGATCATAATAAAACACGAGTCTCAAAGAATGAAAATTGAGACCCAACTATTTTACCAATTTGGTAATTTTGAAAAATAAACGCCATAAAATAAAGATCATAAAATTGATATTTAAATACCCATAAAATTATGTATAATATAAATAAAATAAAATCATAGAAATTACATATATCAGACAAAAGTAAATTGCGGTGAACATAGCATGTATCTCATAGAAATGAAAAGAGAGGTGAACTCCACTTACCTGGTGTCTTGACTCTCTTAATACTCTTACAAGCAACCTGTATAAAAAATTAAATATTATTATACATATTTTACAGAATAATAATCTTTTACATAACACCATATACGGTTTTATTATGACCTTATATTACATTCTTGTTAACGATCCTATGTTATGGCTTCACATTGGGTAATATTCACTTTATTCTTCACATGTGTCTTAATTTTGTATATCATTGGTCATCATACTTATATAAGGATTTTAAAATTTTAAAACATGTTATAAATATCATTTTAATATTTTATATGCATATTATATTAATCTATACAATATATAAGTATGAAATGGAATACAATCTTCATGGAGATGGTAGGTCGTACATACGCACGGATGTTATTTCAGTTTAATTATCGTATTAAATGAAAGAAAATTAAAACACACATATATATATCATTATTAAATTACCTTTATTATATCATATATATTCCCTAAAACAATTCTTAATAAAATACATTCAGTGTATGAATGAATCATATCGCTTTGAGGGGTCAGTAGTCCACACTTCCTCAAACGAAATTATTATATTAACAAAAAATGGAAATTAAACCATATATTTGTCTTTAAATGAATAAAAAAAATTAAATTCATAATAAATTAAATGTATTACAAATAAATAATATTTTACATCATAATTTCCACTATGGTAGGTGTTAATGTAAAAATAAACAATCATCATTTCCTAAGGCAATAGTTCACAGTACACTAAAACAGTATATTCGTTACCAATTAGATAGAGGTGTGTGTATGTTTAGGTATAAACATTTACATAACAACATTATAGTATATTTAGGATAATTTTATTTTAATATAAGCATATAATAAATATATTTGGATGGGGTGGGGAAGGAAAATAAAAGAAAGGACTTGAGAGAAGATGTTACCTCTTGATCAGGTAACTCCTTTTTGTTTGTGCCAAAATGCTTCCTTGGATTTCCTTCTTCCAAAGAGAATGATTCTAGGAGGAAGGAGGGATTTTTAAAGTGGATTTTGTAGAGATTTTATTAACCTAATATTTTTTATAGGTGTGAATATGTGGGATAGGTTGTATCCTTTTATAGGCAAGGAAAAGACTCAATTGAAATTTTTGAAAACAAGTTAGGTGTACTTGTGTTTTAAACTAACAAAAGTCATACCAAACCAAAAACAATAATGGAAGTTTTATGGAAAAATAATGGTCGTACAATGGGTTTTTGACAAGTGGATAGTTTGTTGGGTCCCCTAATATTGAGGTTTAGTCCCTAATTAATCTTAATTATACCTTAATCATTGTGATTAATTTTAATCCTTTTCACTAATCTTTTTGGTATAAAATTAAGTTGATATTATTTGAATAAAACAATATACTTATTTTAATGTTTTTTTGTTTACTGAAAATAAATTCAATGAAGTGGAAAAATTATGATTATTTTTAATCCCACAAACGGGATGAAATAACGTGTTTTAAAGTAGAAAAAAGTTCAAAAGTTTGTTATGTTCTTATATTAAATTTCAAAGTAAAATTATTTATAACTACCTAAACAGTATTAATAGATACATAATTAATCTAATATGAACTTAAAAATTAAATTATAATTTATCATTAATAATTATTTAAATGAAAAGGCAGTTATTAACTAAAGCACAGTTTTTCACTATTCATCGAAAAATGCAGTTTCTCAAAAAAATTCCAAAAATTCTCTCCAAGATAATTTCAGTATTCTAAATTCAAAAATGAAGTTTATTTTATAAAATTAAATTTTTATTTTTTTATAAAATTACTTTTATTAATAAAATCTCTTCGTTTGGAAAAATGGGTTTTTAAAACATAATGGACTTTACCAAAAATCATATCTTTCATTATAAATATTTTTTATCTATATAAAAAATTATAAATAATATTTTTAAATTAGTTATTACTATTAATATAATTGTGTATGATGTCTAGTATATCATTATCTAATTTCAATAATTATAATAATAAAATGATGATTTTTAGAAACATTTGTGTTGTTGTAACGTACGCCAAGTCAGTATTGTGGGTAGCATAAGCCAAGTTGTTATTTCATGTAGCTCAAGATAAGTCTGTATTGAGTGTAGTGAAAGAAAATTTAGTATTTCCTATTGAAAAATACAAGTTGGTATTGCGTGTGTTATAAGCCAAGTCAGTATTGTGTGTGAAAGGAATGGTTGGCTTAATGTTTTAATATCAACATATAAAGAACTATTTTAGGTGTAACATGAAAAGAAAAAATATCTAAAAGAAAAATTGATTCAAAAAATAAAAATTCAAAAAATTTCATGGTGTTACATTCTACCTCCATTAAATTAATTTCTCCCTCAAAATTATTCCAGGTTATCAAAAGTTTGAAACTTGAAATTTTCATTCATAGAAAGCCACATTATAAAAATGAATACTAAAATCCCCCTTAAAAGGGAATGTTTGAAAACAAAAGGTGACCCAAAGTAATATATAACTAGGTTTCCACATTGGATAACATATTTTGGAAGTTAAAACATAGACATGGAAGAAAAATCTAACTTTCAAGTTCTCGTGGAGAGTGATAGAGAAAAGGTGTAGGAGAAAGTTAACAAACAAGAATCCATAAATCTATGATGAACTAAGGAACCAAATAATTCATTTTAAATTGAAGTACTAGGATAAAAAAAAATTTGTACCAATATCCTTTTTCCTAAAGTTAAGTAATTTTAATTAAAATGTATAATTCCATGATTTTAGGATAGCCTCACCCTTTTTTGTTCCCTGGTCCACTTCACCTATTTCTCTGAAAAGGAATGTTACTTTTTTATTCCTGAAGTACTAACTGATCATGTGATTCATGATAAGCTAAACCATCTCTCTTATGCTACCATAAACACAAATAGGTTATCCAATAAGAATAAGTCCTCATGTGGTGAGATAATAAATTAATCTAAAAACATTATCTGAAAAATGACTTAAAATTTCCAAAAATGGATAACCTTATAATCGTTCAAAAATATAATTCACCCTTCCTTCCTTATATATGATCTTATATTATACCAAAAACTTTTTTATTGAATACTTTGGTTCATCCATTCACTGATAGAATATTAAATGCAATTTTATTATTCCAAAATCCATGTATAGGTATATAGTCACATGAAACTTCACTAAAGGATGAACAACAAGATTATCGTAGGTCTTATTCATAACAAAATCCTACATGAACTTACCAACTAAGGGGGGAGGATAATTTTACCCCTAATTTTTAGTATTCACTTCTTCTATTGTGATTGCATAAGATTTTTCTTTTTCCTTTTTCCTAAGAGTTTTTTGTGACTTATTATCTATATTATCCCTTGAATTCTGGAATTGATTTTAATATTTACCTAACTCCATGCACTTTAAAAACTGAAGTGTGGGTGGTTCATTATTTTGAGCTTTCTCTCCACTCATTTCATTGAGTTTCCTATTTTCTTCACTTATAAATTCTTATTCTTAGTGTCTAGGATTCCCACACTTTAAAAACCTTCTTTTTCCTTAAAGGAACTCTCAAATGTGCTCTTTTCCACAGTTTTTTCATATAGGACTTTGAAATTTTTCCTTCTCTCTTTGGTTTTTAGATTGTAATTTGAACTCCATCCTCTTATTCTTGTTAAAACCATGATATTGATATGTAACTCCAAACTCTATTTAAACTTTTATTGTAAAATTTACATGCTCTTAGTAGCTACTAAAGTCTCTTATATCCAATTCCCTTCTAAGCCTTGGTTTTAAGCCACTGAAGAACCTATAAACTTTATATTTAGGTTAGATGATAATACCAAAATCATACCACACATGTCTTGTGAAATTATCCTCATAGGTACCAATGGGTTCATCATAATTTTTCTTCAATTCCAAAAACTCATTTTCCATCATTATATGAAGAACACGAGGAATGTACTTACTGAAGAATAAGTTCTTGAACTCATTCCAATCCATGGATTCAATTCCATCTTGCTTCCTCATATTCTGGATTAGAGTCCACCACTTCTTTTCTTTACCTTATAACTAATAATAAATGAGAATTAATTTCTCATGATCCAATAACTTGATAATAGAGAATATCTTTTTATTTTTACTGGTCCAGTTTTTAGCAACAAGTGGATCAGATGACCCGCTAAAAAAAGGTGTATAATGCCTCATAAAGGACTCGACAGAATGTTTTTACCTCCTTTACTCATTTGTAAACTCAACATGATTCAATGATTTAAAAACAATGAGAGTAGATAAATTATGTTTTGTATTCCATCCACCATGGAATTCGAATATTTAGGTGTACATTCGTAGAATTTTCCATTGCAATCACCATTAACATGATTTCTTCAGGATCCAGCTATACTCTAAAACCAAAAGCATAGAGTAAGAAATGGTTATATCATAATGTGGAACCAAATAGTCTGGAGAAGTAACTTATATGATGTTTAATGTATCACAACTTCCTTAATATATGAAACTATAGGCTTATTCTAGGCTATTCATATCTAACTTCTATTTAAATCCTTCATGACGGTTTGTGAATAGATTGTGAATTCTCAATGAGTATCTCTTAGGAGTGTCAAAATAGGTGTACCGCAAGGCTTGTTGTCATGTACCAGATCATTTTGAGTCCATCTTGTAACATCTTTTCAGAGTTATTACCTCTAGGAACATCTCTTCAAAGCCACGTTCACTTGTATTATACAGACATTGATTCATTTCTTGGAAACCACTCACTCAATCCTTTGCAAAAATTCTAAGCCATTTTCCAAAACGTTGACTCATCCTTATACTTATCCTTAGAGACATCCCTAGACATGTCCTTAGATATATGCATAGGTATCCCCCTAAAACATTCCCATCCTAGTTTTAAAAGGTTCACTAAACATTTCCTTTGATTCCAACAATATTGACCTAGGATTAACATGCATGGATGTTACAACATTTTAGATGAATACTTAGTACATTACAAAAATACTTTCCCAAGGACCATAATAGTTTAGTGTCCTTGGAAACATGGAAAAAAATCTTCTATCCTGGTGAAAGATCATTAACATATCTCATAAAGATCTCCACCTTTAATACTTCTACTGAATACCATTCTTCATAACTTAGGGAAAGGATATATAAGAAAGGGTTGAGCTAAGATTCTTAGTAGGGGTAAATAAAGGAAATGTTTATGTGAAACAAAAGGGTATGGAAATTGAGCATAACATTTTAAAATCATACCCTACATATTAGAGATCATAATAAATATTGGTAGTTCATAGGACATGGAACATAAAAGGATTAAGAGAATAACTCATCAAAGAATAACATTTTAATAAGACATGAAATTTTTGGTATGGAAATTGGTTTATAACATTGTGAGAATATATCAATAGAAAAGGTTTCACTCATTAATTTAAGGACATGAAATCTGACCACACATCAACTTATGGACATGAATCTATGCCCATTAATAATAATGTGAATGTGTAATTAGGTTCACGCATAACCTTATATACATGAAATCAGGTCCATGAATAACATTTTGAATATGTAATATGGTTCATGAATAACATTATGAACATGTAATCAGGTTCACACATAAAATAATGGACATGAAACTAGGTCTATGAAAAACATTTTGAACATGTAATCAGGTTCACACATAACATTATGAACATGTAATCAGGTTCATACATAAACTTTTGGACATGAAACTAGGTCCTTGCATAACATTGTGATCATGTAATCAGTATCACACAAAGAATTTCTACTCATGGGTCATCTATCATTACCCAATGCATTGGAATGAGATATAGGTCCCAACCATCTCATAATAAATTCATTTATACATGTTCCATAAGTTAATAAAACATAATCATATAAAATAAATTGGTTTTATAAACATAAAATCATAACACATGTACTGAATTGGGCATCATTAATATTTCATCACATCATAACCTATGGAAAGTAGATAGGTTTAATTTCATCAAAGCATAACCGCTAAAAGTAGCATGTTTGAGAATAATAAAACTCATGGAATAGAAATGGGCTTCATAAGAGTAATTTAATCAAAAAATAACCATTCAAGAAAGGATATGAATGGAACCTTTTTATAATTTCCTTGATGGCCATGAGTAACGTCAACAGATGTCAACATAGAATGAAAATAACTTAGAAGAATATTTTTAAAACATTTATTGAGGAAAATATCTCTTCTTCATTAAAAATATTCTTTGAAACATAAAACCTTTTAAAAAATAATTCCTTAGAAATTTATTTGAAATATTTTAAATAAGACTTAAAAAATATTGAAAACTTTTTTTCAAGAAAACATATAAAATAAGCTTGAAAACATTTTGAAAACTATTTTCGTTGAAAACATATAAAATAATCTTGAAAACATTTTTGAAAACTATTTTCCTTGAAACATATAAAATAATATTCAAAACGTTTTGAAAACCATTTCTTTGGAAATATATTCTAAAAAAAATTTCTAAAAAATTAAACTTTAAATATTAAAATAATTATTCAAAGTATTTAAGGTGGATAAATCCATACAAGTCGTATGAAGTAAGAATAACATTCATTTTTCCTCGTAAAAAGGTTAGAAAAATGCCTCATTTGGAAAGAGACAAAAATATTCCATTAAAATAATCAGTAAAAGAAAAAAGGGTAAAATTTTATTTTAATTCTCATATGTGATTAGTATAATATTATTAGAAACCCATTTTAGATAACATGGTTTTTAAGGAACACAAATTTCCGATCGAAGAGAGGGAAAAGTTTGGATTTCTTAAAAACACTTTCTTAACTATATTTTGTAACGAAGAGTAGAAAAATGGTACCAATACATGAATAAATAATTTATAAAAAGAGGATAATTAATTTTCTTGAGATATGTTTCGTAATATTTCATCAAAGGAGGCATTAACATAAACAATCATGAAAAGCGAAGAGATTGTCTCAATACATTATTTTACCGATTTAGTAACTTTTGAAACAAAAAATACAGTGGAATAGAGGTCATAAAATGGATATGTGAATACCCATAAATTTAATTAAAATATACATATAATAAAATCATGGTAATTACATAATATACAAAAAATTAAATAGTGTAAAACAAAGCATCTATCTCACAGAAATAAAAACTAAGATGGAAATCCCCTTACGTAGTGTCTTGACTATCTTCGTACTCATACAAGAATCATGTATAATGAAAATAATTTTATTATAAATCTTTTATATAATAATATTATTATACATAATAACATGTATGGTTTTATTATTACCTTATATTTCCCACTTTTTAACAATTATATGTTAAGGATATAGTTCAGGTAATATTCACTTTATTCTTCATTGGTGTCCTAATTTTATATACCTTTGGTCTTTATAATTATTTAAAAATTTAAGGAATTTAATACATGATATAAATATAATTTATATATATTATATGTGTACTATAATAATCTATAAAATATTTAATTATGAAATGGAATGAACCATTCATGCAGATGGGAGGTTGTACGTACGCATTAATGTTATTTCTGTATAATTGGCGTATTGAAAGAAAAAAAGTAAAAGACATAGATATATATATATATATATAATTATTACAGTAGATTTATCATATCATATATATCATATATTTTTAGTAAAACCATCCTTAACAAAATCCATATGGTGTATGAATGATTCATATCTCTTTGAGGGGGTGGTAGTCCACACTTCCTCAAACAAAATTGCCGTATTTACACAAAATAGAAAGTAAAAAAAATTATTTATTGTAAAAAGGTATAAATAATATTAAATAAATAATAGATTTATTATATGAAATATATAAAAATATTTTCCATCATAATGGCAACCATGGTATTTGGTAATGGAAAAATCAACAATCATCATTTCATGAGGCAGTGGTTCGCTATTCAAAGAAATAGTATGTCCGTGACCCATTAGATAGAGGTGTGTGTAAGTTTATCTTGAACCATTTATATAAAAAATATTATATTTAGTATATTTTTTTATATAATCATAGAATAAATATATTTGTATTGGGAGGGTAATTAATGTAAAATAAAGGACTTTGGAAAAGATGTTACCTCTTAATCGGGTAACTCCTTTTGGTTTATGCCAAAAGGATTCCTTGGATTGAATTCTTCCCAAGGGAAGGATTATAGGATTAAGATAGGGATGTTGGTAAGTGTATTTTTCATATATTGGCCTATACTAATAGGTTTTATAGGTGTGAATTAGTGGGAGAGTTGGTGTCTATTTATAGGGAAGGAAAGAGACTCACTTGGAATTTTTGCAAACAAGTTATGTGTACACGTGTTCTTACTTAACAAATGTCATAAAAACAAACCTAAGTAAATAATTAAAGGTTTATAGACTAATATTGACCATTCCATGGGTTTCAGAAAAGTGGATAGGTCATTTTGGCCCCTCAGATTAAGGCTGAGTCCCTAATTAATCTTAATTTGACCATAATCACTGTGACTACTTTTAATCACTTTTCAAATATTTTTGGTAAACAAATTAATTATATATTTTGTTAATCTAATTATTATAATTATTAAAATTTTATATATTGGTTTTTACAAATTAAATTCATATAAGAGTAAAAATTAAGATTATTGATAATCCCGAGGGTTTGATTAAAGAATGGTTTTTAAAGTTGAAAAAAGTTTAAAAGTTTGGTATGTTTTTATATTCAATTTCAAAGTGAAATTTATTTTCATTACCTTAATTGTATTAATAGATATATAATTGATCTAATTTGGCCTTTAAATAAATTATAATTTATAATTTATCCTTAATTATAATTTAAACGAAAAGATGGTTATTAACTAAAATGAAGTATTTTTCACTATTCATTAAAAAATGAAGTTTCTCAGAAAAATCACAAAAATTTACCTTAATAAATTTGTGGTACTCTAAATTCCAAAATAAGGTTTATTTTATCAAATTATATTTTTATTTTTTAAAAAAATTAATTTATTATTAAAAACAGTGTATTCAAGAAAACAGAATTTTAAAACATAAAGGACTTTACCAAAAATAATATCTTTAATTGTCAATATTTTATATCAATATAAAACTATTATAAATAATATTTGAAAAATAATTATTAATATACATATAACTATGTTTAAATTATTGGTTATCATTATCTCACCTAAATAATTGTAACAATAAAATGATGTTTTGTAGAGACATCTATGATGCATGTAACGTACGCCAAGTTGGTATTGCAGGTAGAACACGCAAAGTTGGGATTGCATATAGTGAAATTCAAGTCGTTATTGCATGTAGAAAAATCCATGTTGATATTTCATGTAGCACAATCCATGTCGGTATTCCTTGTAGATCTAGCCAAGTTAGTATTGCGTGTAAAAGGAAGGTTTGGGTATATGTTTTTATTTATATATATATATATAAAGAACTATTTCCAATGTCACATGAAATTAGCAATATAAAAATGATAAGTTAATCCAAAAATAATAATTCAGGAAAACTCGGGGTTTTATATAGTTTTTGTTGGTTAGTAAAACTGACTAAATGAACTAACCACTCAGTGTTAACATTTTTACTCAATGATTTGTGTCTATGTCAGAACTCATATGGATACTTATGGCAGATAAATTTGTTGGAAGGTAATGGATATAATTTAATCTAAATTTTATAATTTTACCCCATTTCAATGGAACCTAAATAATTATCCAAAAGTGATCAAACCTTGGAATCCAGAAACATACTCTCCTGGAATAGAAAAATTAAAAATTATTTCTCATTGAAATGGAAATAAATAAACTCAATAAATTATAATAAATAAAATATAGATGGAAAATTTTATTAATTAAGTAATTGTTGAATCTAATTTTATGATCTAGGATATTATGAATAAGAAAAAAATGATTCTGGAACATAAGTTATGGGGCATCTTCGAAACACCTATTTCTTTAAGTTATTGAAATTCTCTCTCTTAGTCACTTTATCACTCTCATAAATATTATTAAATTATTATAAATTCTATATATATGTATATTACATATATATCTAGATTATTATACCTTCCCTATATGTGGTAATTCATGCCTTAATATTTCCTCTCAAACACATTCTTTATGAAATATCTTTGATTGTGATATGAGGTAATATTTGGAAACCTATTACTTTACGTGGGTAATTCTCATGCTTATTACTAATGGTTGCTTTATTTTTTTTGACACACATAATCACTTAAATTTTATGATGTTTCTTCCTAGATAGTATGAAAATGGGTTGGGTAATGTATTTGTCTCGTGATATGTTATGTATAGTGTTAGGGAGTGAACCGAATCCATTATGGGACTTTGTCCACCATATGATGATGTCTTGGTAGTTAGCCTTGACATATGCTTATGTCATGTTTTATATCACTACTACATTCCTATGTTTCCTTGATAATATGAGACCATGTTCACTATGTTATTCATCTATATGATTATCCATGATCCTTATCTTTTTTTTTATCATTTCAGGTTGTTTTGACTGGTCTGTTTTGATTCATTTTGATGTATATTCACTTAGAGTACTTTTGAAACTCTTTATAAAACATTGTGAATGACTTGAAAAAAAATTGGCTATGAAACCACACTAGGATATTACCATAGATAGCATATATTGAAAACTTGGAGACTGTTAAGTCATGAATAACAATTCAATGTTATGTTATTCCTTCTATGTTCAAAGATTCAATATTATATATTTACTGGTTAAAGTATTGTCATCTCATATTTACTTAATTTTAGTTAATGGAATGAAATATGAGGAACCATACCCATAACCAGTTTGGTAGGTAATGTTATGACTTCCATAATGATATTAATAACCTTATGTGAGTGGTAGATCATTACATTATGGATGTTCTATCTCATTCGACTCATGTTATGAATAATAACTTAAATCTTTTTGAAGACCCTCTTTCTCCAAAGAAAGATCAAACTACATTTATGTAATTTATACTAAACATTCCTCCAAAAATTAGTGGATCTTTTGATCATCTCGTCAAGGAATAGTGGATTAACTCAATTGAGAAGACATTAACTATCCTCCAATGCTTAAAAACAGAAAGACATGATGGATTTCTATCCTCTTGATGTGGAAGTTGATGAGTGGTAGAACCTCACAAGGATTCCCTGGTACACCACCTCTTTTTTCATCAACACAAAATGTATGTTGGAACATTTATTTTGTGGGTTAAAGAAAATTACATGTAAATACTTATAAATTTGATACTATGAAATATATGAAGATATTTTTGGTTATTTCCTCAAGGATTAGATGGTGATTTGATACTCTCAGTGGTCTCAGGGTCCTAGAGATAATATTAAAAAAATTAATTTTATTTAAGATGAAAAACTGATTAATTTATTGGAGGGATTAAAACTCAAATTCCCACCTGTCAAATGTGTCAGAATAGTAATCTTAGAAAATGTATCATGGGAATTGAGTGGTGATTAAGTTATGGAAAAGAGTGAAACTGAGCCAATAAATTCCATAGTGATATGAAGAAACCAACTAATGTGATAAAATTAAAGAGTATTCTTGTAAATATTCATCTTATGATTTAGTGTTTAAACTATAAGGTACATGGGTATTATTTGAACCAATTCCCTAGGCCAATGATTGTGAGAGATAATGAACAATAATAACCAACAAGACCATTAGAGTAAGGAAGGGAATATGGTATCACTATTATTGATGTGGATTCTGAAAATGATGAAGTGGAATGTATGCTAGTTATTCATTGTCAAATTTTGAACCTACATTTTGGTTTTATTCTACAAATTATTTCATACCTTTTATGTTTTTTAGAACTATTCAAACTCCACATCAAAAAATTGGTTTTGAACTATCTATGAGAACAGAACATGGAGAAATCATTACATCCCAAGTATATATCTCCTCCCAAGTCCATGTTTGGGGAGTGAACCTTCCAAAAAATCTTGTCTTACTTCCTTTAGTGGATTTTGATTTGAAATTAGAAATGTAATAAATGTCCTTATATAAATCCAAAATCAACTGTTAGGATATGGACATCACTCTTCACATCCAGAGTCATCCTTTGATTCTGTACAAGTTTAAAGAGGAGGGTGAATCTTATTTGGAATATTATTCTCAAACATTTATATTATTTCCTTATGGGGAATAAAATATATTTCAAATTATTTATACAAAGAAGAAAATAATGATTAAAGATATTCCCATTATGAGGGATTATAATGACGTATTCCCCAAAGAGTCTCATTGTCTTTCACTGGACAAAGAGGGTGGGATCTTAATTGAACTTATACCTAGATATCTTATTATATCAAATACTCCATATATAATGGACTTCTTTTAGTTATAACAACTAATGAATCATTAATTATAGAATCTGAAAAGGGGTTTTATATTCTTGATTTATTCACCTTGGGGTTTATCAGTCCTCCTCATCAAGAAGAAGGATGGGTTAATTCACCTCTAAATTGATTATTGTGAACTAAAAAAATCATAAAAAATAACAATTATTCATTACCATGGATATATGAACTATTTTATCAAATATTTGGTACTTATTACTTCTCTTAGATTGAACTTCAGTCAAAATATCACTAATTAAGGTAAAGAAGTAAGATATCTCCAAGATTCTTTTAAACAAGGTATAGGCACTATGAGTTCATAGTGATTCCTGTTTGACTCACTAATGCTCTACAAATCATTATATAAGTAATTAATAGTGTCTTTAGAGGAAACCTTAACAAATTTTGGGTATTCTTTATATATGATATTATGATATACTTTAAAAATGGGGGGAACTAGGATAAATGGAATAATGTGCTAAATAAATTTTCAAATGGTAATCTATATGTAAAGTATATTAAATTGGAGTTCTAGATCTAGTAAATATCATTATTTGGGTAAGTTATAACCTGAAAAGGGATATTTTTTGATCCCTCTAAGACTAAGGAAATTGAGTTTTGTCATAGAACAAAATCTATATTATAGATTCAAAGTCTCATTGGTGTAGAGGGTTATTAACAATGATTTATGAGGAACTTACCCTGATTATCAAACCCACTAAACAAACTAGAATAAAAGGGATAAAAGTTATTCTTTAATAATAAAGGTGAATAGAGCATCGACGAATTGAAAAAAGGCATATCACCACACCAATAATCATGCTACAATCAAGTGTGTACTTTTTTTGTAATAAAACATTGATTCAAAGAATATATTTGGAAATTTACTGATGAAAAATGACAAAGTGATAGCCTACACCTCAAGGTAGTTGAACGTTCCTAAAAAACTATCCAATTATTGATCTAGTGTTGGATACTTCCAATTCCCAAACTTTTCAAACATAGATATTACACATTTTAGAGGAATATTAATTTCATTACACAAACACAATCATGAGGATCGTAATTTTTTAGTTCCTTTGGGGACTTGGTACACAATTTTCTTATTTAGTGAATGATATTCTATATATCACATAAACATCTTCCAATTTATACTCCTCATAAGAATTCCCTACTTAAAACCTTTCTTCATAACTAGGGAAATGAAACATAACAACTGGTGATCTTTGATTCTCAATAAAAATAATCAAAGGAAATATGTAAATATACAATGATTATAATGGTAAGAAAACATGAGAATAACATATGAAAACTGTAACTTGCCTATAAAAAATAAAAATATTATTTCATGGAATAAATATTGTCAGTTCATATGATATTAATCATAATATAAACAAATATAAAGATCCATGAGATTATAAAATTGGCATAAGACATAGATTTATATCATACACATTAGTATAGAAAATAATTTCTTTAGTATTTCAAGGATCATTTACAAAACTATCATAGAGGAATTGGTTAACTCCCCAAAATATCTTAGTAGTCAATGTTTACTCCCAATACTATCACAGTAGACCAAGTCCGTAAAATAATTGGATACACTCCACATTTTAGTCCTATTTATCACATGATATATCAATATTTAACCAATTCATTGGAGGGGTATATTGGTCCCACCAATAACATAATGAAAAGAATACTTATGTATGACAAAAGATCATAAAACATTCATCATATTAGAACCCCTTGAAGATAAATGGATTTCATAAATATTTCATCATATCGTAACCAATGGAAAATAAATAAGTACCATAGACATTTAATCATTTCACCATAGCATAACCCATGAGGAAAGAATCAAGTTTTATAAGAATTTCATCATTGTATAACCCATAGAAGATAAATGAGTTTCATAAAAATATTTTCATAATAACATGAACCATTCAAATAAAAAATTATAATGGTATCCAAGGATAATATACACTATAAAGTAAAAGTTGCATCAAATGATGTCATCATATATAGAAAATTATCTTGAAAGATCACTTGGAAATTTTTTTTGAGGAAAATATCCCTTAACATTTGAAATAAAATTTCTTGAAAATAAAACATTTTCAAAAACATTTTACTTGAAAATTACCTTTGAAACTAAAAAATGATCCTTTTGATGATCATTTAAAACATTTCCTGTGTAAAATATCATTACCATTTGGAAAATAAATTTTTAAAACAAAAAATTCCTAAAACATTTTGAAATAATATTCTTTGAAAATAAACATTGAAATATTAAATTACGGTCTAAAACAATGATTCTGTCATGAAAGTGGAAAATTCATTTCATATTATACACTTTAAAACCAATATATTTTTTTTACATTTTTAGTACAAGACAAACATGTGTTTATTTGTCTATAATTACTTGAAGATTATTTTTCAAAAATTTTCTAAATGTCAAACATGGGTAATACTTTATTTAAAAAATTCATTGGAGAATGATAAATAATTTTTTGGAAAAAAATAGAGAACATCGATATGTAGGAAATAGGGTTTTAATCGAAGAGCGAAATAAAGTCGATTTACATTAAAAATAGTTTTTTTTGAATATTGTGTACATAAGTAGAGAAAAATGAAGGGAGAACTTTTATTCTCATGAAATAAATAAATCTTAAAAAAATAATGAGTTTATTGAGAAATGGATAATAATATTTCATCATCATAAGAAGAAACATAGACAATCTTGATTAATAATGAGACTATACAATAAAACCATCACCACTTTAGTAACATTGAATCATATTATCCATGAAAGAATAACATTAAATTAAACTTAAAATATCATGATAATGAATAAATTAATGATATTACATTTCAAATGGGTTGTCTATACACCTCATAAAATATGACAGGTGCATAACATGGCATATGTCACAAAGATGGTTATTTGATACAAAAATCTCTTACCGTTATAGTAACTTTTGAACTATAAACCACATTTAATAGATATACTCAAATGGATCTGTAAATCCAAATAATTTTCATTATAATACTCATAAAAATTTCATTGGAAGTATATAAACCACAAAAAAATAAATAGGTGGTGAATATGGCATGTGTCTCATAGAAGTAAAAAGTGAGACAGAAATCCCTTAACTTAAACCTCAATATCCTTTGTACATGTTCCAACCTCATTTATAATAAATATATTTTTATTATAAGTATATTAAATAACCATAACTATATATATCATAACATTAATGATTTACCTATGACATTTCATTACAGATGTTTTAACAATTCCATGTTAAAATCAAATGTTTTTGTAATAATTTCTTTCTTTTTCATGTATATTTCGATTTGGTATTTTTGGTCCTATTAAATTGATCGTGGTTCCATAATCTCCATAATTTAACAAATTATATAAATATAATATATATTCATTAAATATGTATTTATTTTAATCCATAAAAGTTAGAGATAAAAAATGAAATACCTCATTCATAGAGATGGTAGGTCATACGTACGTATGAATGTTGTTTCAAATATATTACTATATGAAATTAAAGAATTTTAAAAAATAAATTTTTATTAAATAATAAATTTTATTTCATATATATATCAAATATTCATTAAATTTCTTTAATTACCTTCCATTTAAGGTGTTACTGAAAAATGAAACACAACACTTCACAGAGCGGTAGTCCACTGTACACACGAACAACATTATCGTATCCTGAAAAATGGAATGTTAGATGGTGTATGTGATATCATAATTATATAATTATAATTATTTTATAAATATCATTTATATTCATTTAATATATCATTAATATCATCCATGTAAAACATAAATAGAAAACACATCACATCGGTTCACGAGGTGATAGCTCGTCGTACACACGAGCGATGTAGTTTTTTTTCAACAAGTTGGATGGTAAGAAGGTAGGTTTGGTTTTATAATTACAGAGACATAATAATATAAAAAATATCATATATTTACATTAAACCTATCATTATATCCTTCTATGAGAAGTGGTTATAGAAAACGAATAACAATGGTTCGCAATGAAAAAGTCTGCCGTATAAATGAGTGATGATTTCGTGTCCAATTTGATTGAAGAGGAGAATGATTTATGTTATTAAATTAACATAATAAAATTTCATTATATTTAATATATTTATGTTATTATACCATAATTTTTTATTACTAATTGAATGAAGTGGTAGATTAAATAAAACAAAACACACAGTTAGGGATGTTTCCTCCTCTTCAAACAACAGCTTTTGGTTTTCAAAAAAAGACTTATTAAGGTTTATTTATGACCAAAATATGGATTATATGATATTATGATGTAATTAAGGAAGTTATTGGTTGAAAAAAGTGGTTTTATGTGTGAATATTATAGGAGAGGGGGTGTCCTTTTATAAGTGTGGTGATTTGTACTCTGGTAATTTTTTGAAACCAAAAGTTGTAGCAAACGTTTTCACATGACATAAGGCTCAAAATAGTCCATTATCAAACCTTATATGTTATAATTTCAAAATATGGCCATAAAATGGGTATTATATAGTTTTTTGTTCATCTTAAACCCTTATATATTTATTTTAACCCCCCCCCCCCAACACACTAGTAAACCCATCTTTACCATAACCACGATAATTAATTTTTACTATTTTTAATATTCGTAATTGTAAAAATTAAGTTTAAATTAATAGAAAATATAAATTTATATTGTTAAAAGTATTAGATATATCTTCCAAAATTCAATTCAAAAAAGTTTCATAATTTAATTTAAAATTAAACCCACATACATGACAAGAAAGCGGTTTTCCAAAGAGTAAATTCTCGTAAATATAGAATGTTTTAATATCTCAATTCTGTATGGAATTGATTTAAATTAACTAATTGAATTAATGAATATATAATTGAACTAATTTTAATTTTATAACAATATTAAAATAAAATTTATTCTGAAATTTATTTAAATGAGAAAACATTTTTTAATAAAACTAGTATTTTTCACTATTGAATGAAAAAAATATTTTTTTAGAAAATTATAATAAAAATCACCCCATGATAATTTTGACCAGATAATTTAAAAAATGAATTCTATTTTTTCAAATAAATTTTATAAACATGGAAAACTTAATTCTAAAATAACTACTCCAAAGGAAACAAAACTAATATTTGGAAACATATAATTTTTAAGAGAAAAATTGGATTTATTATTATCCCATATATAAAAAACAAATAATTTAAATTTTCAATATTAGACAATATATAAATTTCATTATTATTATTAACTAATAGTTATTTTTTAAAATTTGTTGATGTAAATATTTTTAGTGCATATAAAAAATAGTTTTTTAGAAAAGGTTTATTCAATTTTCAAAGAGTTCTTATTTTCATTTCTAATTAATTATTTACAAAAATATTAATTTTATATATATTTTTAAAGATAATACTTTCATAATTTAGTTAATCCTAGTTATATCTATGATTCCAATGGCTAGGTGATAAAAATCATATTAAATTATAATATTTTAATAGTATGTCAGGTTTCTTATAAACATGGTTTCTATATAATTCAAGATAAACTCAATTTTCGTGTAATGAAATAAAACCCCAAGGTTAATGTAATGTAAGATATACTTGGTTTTGTGTGTAGTGAAAAATATAAAAGAGATTAAATTTATTTGGGAATTAATTTCACAAAATCTTACGGTGTTACATTCCACCCCCATTAAAATGAATTTTTTCCTCAAAATTTCCCAACATGGTACTAAAAACTAAGGATACTTCTACCCATTACATCCTCATTTTCCCACAAAACATCCTCACCTTGTGATTTTGGCACAAAACATTGACCAATTCAGTTTTCTTGTTCTGTAGAAATTTCTATGCATGATCTAGAAGCTCAACCGACTTTTCCTTATAAGAATGATCATGCCCTAGAATTACAACCTCTAAGTTTAGTACATATTAAAGATTAGGTATGTACTTCCTCAGGAGATATATATAGAACAAATTTAGTACTTTGAGAGGGGTTTGATGGAAGTATTAATCGATAGGCTACTTTCGTGATATGATCAATAATTTCAAAGGTATCGATATACCTATGGTTTATTTTTTCTTTATATCATAAGGGTAATTTCATCCTTTGGTTGTGCTTTGATAAATTTCCACTTCAACTCTTACTCTGAGAAATGAATCTGAATTTATTATTCCTAAAGAAAAAAATTAATCACAATATCCACAATAGAATGACAATTTATTCCTTTTATCTCTAGTTAATAACAAAATTGTTATTATAGGTTATCCAATATGAAAAAATCTTCATATGGTGAATTAATTCATAAATATATAAAACCTCATCCCAAATTCAACTCAAACCATTCTATAAATGGTTAATCTTATGACCCTTAGAGAATTCAAAATTTATAAATAACATCACTAAATCTCCCAAATTTAACATAACATGAAACCTCCCAATGTAAATATGTCTCTCTTAATGGTCACATACAAAATATGTTAATACCTTGGTCATATATTCTCTTGAATCATGGTAATAACCAACATTTCCATAAACCCTTGAAGAAAAAATGCATGCTTCCACATTCCATAAATGAAACCACAGATTATTAAATATATTCCATAAATCCAAAAGTTTTTTAGATTCCATCAATGATAACATAAAATGGTTTTCATTACATAATTAACTAGTTCCAAGGTAATCAATGATATTTATTTTACCTTATCCATGTCAATCTTCTCTTTACCAAATTAAACTCCATTTTCTCAACACCAAGAACATATTAAGGGTTATTTTTTCTTAAACATGTGTTTTAATAAAAAATATCACCCTTAAATTAAATAACTTTTCTCAATCATCATCACTATTTAACATATTATTGAAAATAAATCATTATAAACATATACAGAACATTCCATATATATTTTATTATTCTTGAATTCCAACACATAAACACTTAAATAATTCCACTTCTTTCTAAAACCATTAACTAGGATTCAAAAATGTATTCGTAGTATCATCATCAACAACAACAAAAATCATTACTTGTATCATCTTTCTAATCATGTTGCTGAACTTTATCCCTAGAAAATTAATTTTGATAATTCCTTTACTTTCTGCATTTATAACATTTAACCATTGATGATGCCTTAGGGAAAATTTATTCCCATCCATTACATTAACTAAAATTTTCATTCTTCCTCTACAATTGTTTTCTCCCTATATTTATTTTAAACCCATATAAAATCTTTTAATTTCTTTTAGACATTCATTACAGTGATTCTTCCCATTATATTGGTATATTGGAAATTGAATCTTATTTCCTCTATGGTCTCCACCTCCCAAACTGCCAGTGAACTCTATCCTTATCTTCTTTGTTGAACCTGAAAATTAGTGAAGGTATAAGTTTTTTGTTATATATCATTATAACTGATTAGTCATAACCAAAATATCCTTTACTCGAGTCATCATCTCATTTATTATCTTATCAACACACTATCAATCACATTGAACTTTAATTTAGTTCCTTCTAGTCTCATTCATCAACTAAAACCAAAAAGTATAGTGTGAGTAATAATATTCATTGTGGGAAACCACATAATGATGAAATTTAACTTATATAATATATAAACCATTAAAAAGTATTTTCAATCTATAAAACCATAGGTTTAACCTAGTTTATTCATGGTCGTCATCTATTCAAATCCTTCATGATGGTTTGTAAAGAGTTTGTGAATTTCAAAAGCATATCCTCTAAGAGTGTAAAATCTAGTGTGTAGTAATGTACAATATCGTGCATTATCTAATGATTGATTCTAAATCAATGCACTCTTTTCATATTTATTACCCCTATGTACCTTTATTATATAGCCACATTAACTTGCAGTATCCATATGATGATATAATTTCTTGGAAACCCCTTTCTCTATCTTTAACCAAAATTATAGGATATTTTCTAATACATTGACTAATCCTTATCCTTGCCCCAATATATCTCACTAATTTTTTCTCATCCTAGTTTTGAAAGCTTAAATAAACCTATTTATTGATACCAACATTAGAGACCAATACGGCTAATACATAGATATTTGTAATTTTAGATGAATATTCATTTTTTTATGTATAACATTCTCTTCATCATTTTCCTTTATTGATCACATGAAGGGTACAAGCAAAAAGGGGCCAAAGAGGAGATGACAAGGAAATAAGGTAGTTATGGGGGCCTAAATTAATTTAGTCCTAGAGCATCCCCTCAAATCAGGTTCCTCCCTACAAGAGGAAAAGAAAAAACCTCCGTAGTAGAAAACACACTGAGACCTTGAGCCGCCATCAAGGCTAGATAATTCGCAACCTTGTTCCCCTCCATCCACATGTTCAAAAAGATAGTGTCACTGCTGAAGATGTTCTTAAATCTCCTCAGAATATAGGTAACCCACCAGGGGGTGGTGCGCTTGTGGTTCATAGAGTCATGGAGGATGAGAGGGTCGGTCTCAATCGCACCCAAACTGATTCCCCGATGTCTGCAGAGCTGTAAACCCATGAGCATGGCCATGGCCTCAGCCAGGAAGGAATGACCCCTTTCAAAATGAGCAGCAAAAGCAATGATGACATTCCCTATAGGATCCCAAACTACACCATCGCCTTTCATGTCGTTCGAGGAGAAAGTGCCATAAAAGTTGAGTTTCAGTCCGTACTAGTGGGGGTGCCAGATGACCCAATGGACAGCCTTTAGAGGGCTCTGCTCAGGGAGTCCAGCCTGAATAAATTGAAGAGAGGGGTCCTCTCTCCATTTGTTGTATGAGTGAACCAGATCAAGTAGGAGGAAACTAGTTATAGCCACTAGGGTCCTACTGGAGAACTGAAACCCCTCATACCTGGCTTGGTTCTGAGCCAACCAAATGCACCAGTAGCCAGAGATGAGAATCATAGCTTTGGAATTCCTCTCTGGGCCACCTCCCCCAACACAATGGAACCGCTGATTGAGAAAGGAGAGGTCCCTCTGTTAAACCATAGAAAACCAGTGAATTCACCAAAATATCGCCACACTTGGCATGCCCAGTCGCTACTAAAGAAGAGGTGGGTGGAGCATTCCTCCCTGGGAGCCCTACAGCACAGGAAACGGGGGGCCAAGCTGATTCCTGAGTGCTTCACATTATCATCTGTAGCCAATGCTCTGTTCCTAATACGCCAGTCAGGAAAATTGAATTTTTTTAGGGCATATTTAACCCAAACCGTCGAACCCCATGGGTCATTCTGGTTCTCACTGTTGTGCACCCTCCTGGATTCTTTAGAGGAGAACATACCTAAAGATGATGAAGTGAAAACACATCGGTCTGGGTCATTCAAGGGGTCGATCAAATCAGAATCATGGCATTGTGTACTATCTAGCACCGGACTGATGAACTATGGATACCTTCTTGCCTCCATGAAAGTGATTTGGGTGATGGGGCATCCTGGAAATCCAAGAATAGACCCAACCCAATTGTGGTGTGAGAAAGAGATGTCCCCCGCCCCCACGATCTATCTGGAGAAGGGTAGCAGGGCCTTCATGTGGGAGATAACATCCATACAGAGCAGCAATTGGTGAGCATTAGGTTTGTTTCCCCCTCCACTAGACCAGGTAGCCATGTACTTACCCCAGAGAGTGCGTCCCTCAATAGCCTCCCACGCCAGCTTTTCCCGCATGCCATGAAACGTATACGAGATGCTCTTGACACCAATGCCCCCCTCTTGCACTGTCTTTTCCAGCCTATCCCAAGCCGAACAGTGTTTCCTCCCCTCCTTGTGTGCTTCCCAAATGAAATAAGAAAGGATAGAGTCAATATTTTTTGTCACCCCCTTCGGAACCTTGGAGGCCACAACTGCATGGAAAGGGATAGAGGATAAAACACTGCTCACGAGGGTGATCCTGCTTCCAAAAGATAGGAAGCGGTTATTCTAGTTCAGAATTCTACTTGACTTATTCCCAATAATTTTTACATAGTGGAGGATACACATCCTTCCATTAGGGACCAGAACACCGAGATACTCCATGGGGAAGGAGCCCCGCCTCATACCAATTCGTGTGCTCAAGGAAGCCACCTTGTTGTCCAAGCATCACTTTGGGACATAAAAGGTACTCTTGGTGTGATTGAAAACCTTCCCACTCCATCGACAATAGTCTTCAAGGATCCTGTTAAACCCCCAAATAGACCGCATACCTTTATACATATAAATGATAGAGTTGTCTACAAACATCAGATGGGAGATATTCCATGAATTTTGGTTGCACCGATAAGGCCTAATGGTTCATTGCAAGATATCCCTATTGATAAGATGACTGAGGACATCCTGTGAAAGGATGAATAGGGTCGGTGAGAGAGGATCCCCCTGCCTCATTCCACATACAGCCTTGAAAAAACCATAATTCTGACCCATGAAGCGAACAAACATCCATGCGTAGCTAAAGCATCGGAAAATAAGGTCCATAGCCCATGGAGATAGGCCCATACGTGACAAGACCTTGATGATAGAAACCCACTCCACTCTGTCATAGGCCCTATCTATGTCCAACTTGACCACCATGTTAGCTCCATGAACCCACGTGTTGAAGTAGTTGATGATCTCTTGAGCCAGCGCAATCGCCCCTTGAATGGACCCCTATTTAACAAAGCCATTCTGCTCGAAGGACACCAATTAATGAAGGTGGGGGCTGAGTCTGTTTTTTATAATTGAGGTGAGGATCTTGTACGAAACATTGCCCATGCTCACGGGGTGATAATGGTGGAGCAGGGAGGGATCGTTGACCTTGGGAATGAGAACCATCGTGGTGGAACTAGTGTCTCAAGGAAAAATACCCCATCTAAATAATTATTGAATGGAGAGCACTACATCCTCCTTCATCATGCTCTAGGATGCACGTTAAAAGGATCCCGGGAACCCATCCGGGCCCCGGGCACTGTCTGGGTTGAGGATCATAATAACCAGAAGGATCTCATCATCCTGCGGTAAAGACTCTAGAAGAGTGTTGTCCTAATTAGACATCACCCTGGGAATGACGTCTGTGATGGCTTCGTGTCCCTATGGGTACCCCTCGGGCATCTTGGTATTAGCTCTAGCAGGAAAACTTCTGAAGAAATCCTCTACCAAGCCCACCATAGTGTCTTGGTCATATGTATAAGAGCCATCCTCCAACATTAAATTGGACCTAGCTTGCCTTCATATTTCCTTGATGCAAGAATGGAAGAAAGTGGTGTTAGGGTCCCCCTTATGAAGCCATCTCACCCTCGATTCATCCCGGGCCACTCTCTCCTATCTGAGGAGCATATCCACCAGAGCCTCTTTATTAGTGCCCAACTCTCCAAACAACTCCTCATTCCAAGCCACTTCTAGGTCAAACTTCAAGCGATCAATCTCTGACTTGATCCCCTCCAAATCACACTTTAGCAGAGGGTGGCCACTGATCCACACCCGAAGATCCTCCTGAAGACACCTAAATTTGTTCTACAGCTTTTCCCATTGATTCCCAAGCATTCACCTATTCCATGAGGACCCAACAGTTCCTAGAAAGTCTAGGTAGCTTGCCCATAGGGAAGAGAAAGCAATGGCATATCTCTTATCCCGGCTAGGCAAGATGTCGAAAAGACGAGGTGAGTGATCCAATAAGCTGCAGACCAAGTGAGAGACATTTTCATTTAGAAAGGTGGAGACAGCATGGAAATTTTCCATGCAGTGATCCAACCGACACTAAGTGCGATGGGGACCTCTTTGGTTGTTTCCCCAAGTGAAACGTCTCCCTAAAAACCCCATGTCTTACATCCCTTTTTGTGACATAAACTGGTTGAACTCAAGACTGGAACGGTGAGGAAATGGCCCCCTTCCCTTCTTCTCAACGGGATCTTCCACCACATTGATGTCCCCCCCCCACAAACCAGAGAAGGTTCCCAGGGTTGAAGGCCTCCAGATCTCACCATAGACGCACTCGATCGTGGATGTCACAACTACCATGGGAAAACAAGGAAAAAATGGTTTAAGCATCGTCCCATATCTCTGTACTAATAAGATTCTATGAGGATTGAACCATTCTCACACTGATGGCCGCATTCCAAAAGATCCAAATGGAGGAACCAGAATCTCCAGCATGCAGGAAACCACACATCCTAATCCTGCGGGAAAATTCCCCAATCTTACTGTTGTCCTTTTTAGGTTCAAGCACTACAACCAATCATATCCATTTGGAATTGACTTCATTAATGGTGATGTTTGATTTTACCTGGGCTCCCATTCTACAAGCGTTCCAGATAAGTAAGGACAATATTAGGACAACTTGGGTCTGGCACTAGCCCTAGGCTTCAAGGCCACTATGCTAGAAGCAAAAGACTGTCTTCAAAGCTTCGAGTGGGATCTGGTCCTCACCCCAATAAAATCCAAGGGAGGAGATGAAGAGGGAGGGTAAGAAAATGTCTTTTCACTAGAGGGAAGACCTAGGAGGAAAGATCCATGGGGTGATGCAGGGTCCATGACAGCAGAAGACCAAGACGGGGCAGAAAGCTGGAAGGAGGGACTGACTAGGAGGGAAGCCTAGAAGGCCGACTCAGTAGCGTCCTCACGTTAGGGAGGAACCAGAACAGGTATAAGAGGTGGGGCACTACTGGAACATCCATACCCATGATAAACCGTAGGAAAGCGCTCCACGGAGGTAGCCTCCATAGGATAAGGCAATGCGAAGGAAGAGACTGCATCCCTAAAAGATCATGTCTTATAAAGAAAAGGAGAAGAGCCCGGGGGCAGGCCTAGGAGACCCGAGCCTTCATTGAGACACGAGAAGTCAAAACATGTCTGAAAGGGGCTAGAGGAGATTTGACAGCCTGGTGCATAGTAGGGGACCAGGGCCATGCAGGAAGCCTCAGAGACAGCCTGTATAGATGATACCTCCGAGACCAGAGACTCCAGGCCACCCAGAACCATCGCTGCATCCAAGGTATCGGGGAAATGGGAGAACTCCCCAACCTATCCGGATGAGGAGGCGGAAGAGCCAATGCTATACAGAAAGGGCGGAGTTATAGGATCATAAAAAGGTGGGGATGGTGAGATAGACTTCCCACACTCTACCTAATGCTTCGTCCTGCAAACTGGTAGCGAATGCCCTTGGATATGGAAAAAGGAGCAGAAGCGCGGTAAGGCAGGGTAGACCAGGGCTATACTTCAGTCGATGCTATTCTGAATGCAGAGCTGGATCCGATCAGAAATGGGAGCGGCAATATCAATGTCCACATAGATGCGAGCCATGGATGGGTCATCCAGGAGAAGCGTAAGGCCAATAAGAGAGATCCACACTGAAGCCCATGAGGAATCCCTCCCCCGATGGAGATCTGTATCCCAACGCATCAAGGTGAACCTCCATCTACCCATATCCCTAGGAGCAAAACACTGAGCAGAGATAAAGTCTTCCTCTGAGCCCAGAACAATGCAGAAAGACCACTGATTCAAGGATGAGACCTTTTCCGGCACAGACAGATCTCAAGATCCAACGAAGTTGCGAAACGAGGGAAGCGGAGGGTGCGCCACTCTGAATCTAGCCACCAGATTCCAATGGAGAGACTATGAAGAAGCATTGAAAGCCTCTAAAGGGATGACCAAGGATGACCCAGAGCCCTCCTAGCGTGTAGTAGTAGTAGCGATAGAGACCTCTAAAACCAATGGAGATCACCCCACTGAGGGCATGCCACAAAGTGAATCCCTAAAGGAGAGTCCCATAGAGGAGGGTAGTAGATCTTGCGCCTTCATGGGGAAGAATCTATAGGCCCAGCCGGTGAGGATCCACGGTTGAAGGGAGTCGGAATGGCCACCACCGACGGTGGAAGCTCACGCGGAACCGCCCTAACGGTCAAGAAAATTTGAAACATCTGGTGGAGCGTGTGGCACGTTCATATGTTGATTCCTTTCCATCTCTTCTAGAATACAAACAAAAATTCATTTCATTACACAAAAACAAGCATTATGATTGTATTAGTTAAGTTTATTTGGAGACTAGGTACAAAATATTATTATTCAGTGAAAGATCAACCAAATCTCTAATAAATATTCCCCTTTGATAATCTTCTTAAGAATTCCATATTTAAAACCTTTCTTCATGACTTGGGAAATGAAATATAAGAAATTTGTATCCCAAATAATCTATAATTGTAAACATGGGATGTACATAAACATAACAATAGAATATGGGAATGAGAACATGATAATAACATATTAAAACCATACCTTTCATATCAAAAACAAAATCTTCTTTTATCAGATAAATATTAGTAGTTCATAAGACATGAATCATAATGTAATAGAAAACATGATCCATGAGATCATATCATTGGCATATGATATATATTTTAGGAATACATGTAATCATAGAAAATAATTTCCTTAATATTTCAAGGATCATTGACAAAATTATCATAGTGTAATGGGTTCACTCACCAAAACATCATTGTAGTCAAGGTTCACTCCCAAGATTATCAAAGTGTAAGATGTAACATTATAAACTTGGTTCACTACCCAATCTAATATTATTTATCTTTAAAGATATCAAATTTTACCCAATATATTGGAGGGTAATACAAGTCCCACTAGTCATATAATGAAAATCATTCATATGTGTGTCACAATATCATAAATAATTCATCATAGTAGGATCCATGAAAATAAATGAGTTTCATAAACATTCTATAAAAGTGTAACCAATATAAATTAAATATGTTTCACAAACATTTCATCATTCCATCAATACATAACATATAAGAAAAAAACAACTATCATAATCATTTAATGACGGTGTAACCTATAAAGTAGAAATGGGTTTCATAAACATATTTTCATCGTAACATAATCCATTCATAGATAGAATAATAATTTTATCCTTGGATAATATCCCTAGTAAATCATAAATTACATAAAAGGATGTCATGGTAGATAGAAAATTATTTTCAAAGATCACTTGGAAAGAAATTACTGAAATTATCATTTCGACTTTGAAATTTTTTTTTCTAAAACATAAAACACATTCCAAATCCTTTTCATTGAAAATATCTTTCTAAACATTTAAACAAATCTTTAAATATTATTTAAAATATTTCTTGATGAAAATATCCTTTCCATTTTGAAAATCAATTTTTAAATATAAAAATTCATAAAACATTTTAGAAATAATTTTCCATGAAAATAAACATTAAAAATTATAAAGGAATATTTAAAATAAATATTTGATTATGAAAGTAGAAAATACATTTCATATTTAACATGTTAAACCGATAATTACTTTTACATTTCCATTAAAATATAAATGGGTATTTTTTTGGAAATCAAATGAAAAATTCTTTTAAAAAACTTTTTAAAATTAAATCATGTGTAAAAATTTCTTTTATAAATCATTTGGATAGTTTTAAATAAAATAAAATATTTTTAGAAGTCATGGATATGGAAGAGAATGGTTTTTCGACCGAAGAGATAAATAATATCATGTTACATTAAAGCCATTTTTTTGAATCATGAGTATATAAAGAGAAAATTTTTAAGGAAATGCATTTTTTCTCATGACATAACCAAAGGAGAATAAAATTCTTGTGTTTATTGAGATAAGGATCATAATATTTCATCATTATAAGACATATCACAAACAATCCTAATAAATGATGAGATTGTACCATAAAACCATCACCACTTTAGAAACACTAAATCATAATCAAAATTAAATAATAACATTAAATGAAACTAAAAATATCATTAGAATACTTTAATTCCTGATATTATATTTCAAAGGGGTTGTATATACACCTGATAAAAATATGATATGTGTATAACATGACATATATATCAAAGAATGAAATTTGAGCCAAAAATATATTTTCGCTTCAGAAACTTCTAAAATATAAAACATATGAAAGAAATATACTCAAATTGATATGTAATCCTAATAATTTTTAAGATAATTATAATAAAATAAATTCATTTAAAATACTTTGGTGTGTATAAAAATAGTTTTTCACGAAATATTTTCTTTATTTTCAAATGGTTCCAATTTTCATGTCTAATTAATTGGTAAAAATAATTCATTTTATATACATATCTAAACCATATATTTTCATAATTTATCTAATCATATTCATACTCTCCAATCCAATGACTAGGTTCTAACTATCATATAAAATAACAATATTTTAATAGTATGTCTTGTTTCATTCAAACATAGTGTTTCATGTAATGAAAGCTAAACTTAGTGTTGCATGTAAAGAAAGATAAACTCTGAGTTTCATATAACATAAGTGAAACATGGTGTTTTGTGTAATTAAAAATATAAAAAATATTAAATTTATTTAAAAATATTTATATTTCACAAAATAACGAGGTGTTATAGCTGTAGTGATTTTTGAGTTGAGAATATGGAGGCATTATCTTTATGGGGAGAAGTGTGAAATATATATGAATAAAAATATCTAAAAATATATATTCATATAGAATTATCTTATTATGAAAAAATTAATGTGGTTAGAGATAATTAAGGTCTATAAATTATCAATACACTGCTATCTCAGGAAATAAAATAATGTCGAAGATTCTCTAAATAGAAAAGAACTGAAAGACTTATCAATCATGAAAATTTAGAAGGATTCAATCCTATAATAATTTTAAATAATAGAAGTGGTGATCATAAACTAAATAACATCATAATTCCTCTCATAAATTATTTCTCAAGTATCCCTAATGGAGAAGATGAAGTATACTCAGAGAGATAATGTGGAAATTTAGAAGAATTTCGAAGCTGTAAGAAAATTTTAATCCTCATAGTTTAAAATTAATGAAGATTGATTTGTGAGATTTGTGTCACAACTATTTATAACATCAAATTGATTTTTAAAGAATGTTTTTTTAATGATTATCATATATTAAGATTCTCCATCCACTAAAGGAGCATGAAGATGTATCAAGATCTTTGAGATCAATATTGGTGGGGAAATATGAAGGAGTCATGGAATATATATAAAAAATCTTAGTATAGTAGTAGGTGATTGATTAAAATAAAAAATCCAATGGGATTATGAAAACAATAACCATACCTACATGGAAATAAGAAAATATCACCATGGAATTTGTCACTGATCTTCTAAAAACATCAAAATGAAATAATGTTATATGGGTTATGGAGGATAATCTTATAAATATTTCTCACTTCATTACAATTCGAGAGGACTTCTCACTCGATAAACCTTCTAGTATATAAATCATTGAAGTGGTATGGATTAACAGAACACCATTATTGAGTATATCTAATTGTAATCAATGATTTAACTCTATGTTCTAGAAAACTATCAAAGATGTTCCAAACCCTAAATTGAACTTCTGTATGGATTATCACCCCCAAACTGATTGACATTTTGAGTGGAATATCCAGACACATGAGGATATGTTGAGATCATGTGTGATAGACTAAAAAGGATGATGGAATCAATATATTTCTCTATCAGAGTTATTTTATAATAATATCTTTCACTTAGGTATCCAAATATCTACATATGAACCCCTTTTTAGAAAAACATGTAGAACACATGCATGCTAAGATGAAGTTAGAAAACCCAAGTTGTCGAGGCATGAAATGGTCAAAGAGACTATAAAAAAATATCAAGAACATTCAGTAACACATTAGTCTTTCTCATAGTTGACTGATGAGATATGATTAAAATCATCAATGGGACCTAGATTTCAAAATTTAAGATAAATTTTTCCTTTGTATATCTCCATGGAAGAGATTCATGAAATGTTATAAGAACGGTAAGCTATGTCCTAGTTATATCATCCCCTTTGGGATTATTGACTACATCAGAGTTTTATTATATAAAATATCACTCCCAAGATCCCTTTCTCAAGTATATTACATATTCCTTGTATCCTTCTTCAGGAATTACATATCAGATCCCTCACATGTAATACATTTAGAGGCGGCACATCTGGAAAAGGATCTCTCTTATGAGGAGAGTCTAATGAATATTGTATACCATATAGATAAATTTGTATCCAATAAGATAACTCACCTAGTCAAATTACTATGAAAAAACAATATGTTTGATGTGGAAATGTGGTAACTATGTTAATACAAGAAGTGAAAGTACCCTCACTTTTCTTCACCTTAGTATGTAAAATTAAATTTCGATGGTGATATATCTTAATTAGGGAAGAATGTAATGACCCAAAAATTTATCAATAAAGTTTAACTTATTATAATTATGTCATATTTAGTAATGTAGTGTAAAGAACATGTACCATAAGATGAAACCATAAAAATTTTATTATATTATTTTTAAAATTATATTTAGATAATAAAAATTTCAATCAGAATTGAATGTACTAAAATGTTAAAAAAATAGAAAATAAGAAAAAAAATGTGAAAATTAAGATCTTCTCGATCCAACAGAATAACCAAACTCATGAATAGCACAATAGAAATGAAGAAAAAACATCATAATAAAATATGATTTATGAAAAATTAAATTATATATAAACTTGTGGAGAACATATAAGTGAATGAATAATGAATGAAATATGAGTTATTTATAAAAATTAGGGAACCCATATAACTATTAAAAATCTGACCATTGGAATAGTATTCTGACCATTGGAATAGTAAATTGACTATTAGAAATTGTAACCATACCATTTGAATAGTAGTCTCCCCTATGGATGTTTAAAATAATTTTTAGGTATCTTATAAAAAATGGCATATTTATACAATTGTACATGTAAATAAATGCTTTAAAAATAATAAATAAGTGTGTATATTTATGAAAAACATAATTGTTTTAAAGTATATTTTATATCAAATATAATGATTTAAAATAAATTTTATTTTCATAAAATGTTTTTATAAATTAATATTAAGTTTTATTTTAAATGATACTATAATATTGTGGAATCATAAATAATTTTTTAAAGGGTCATAACATTGATCATAATAATAATAATGGAATTTTCTGAAATAAACTACTATTTTATTTAAAAATTAAATTCCTCATATTTAGAAAATTAATTTCATAAAATTGACTTCATTTTGAGAATCTACATTTTGAAAACTTGTTATGATGAATTTTTTATATTTCTTTGAAATAGTTGATTTTTTGGTTAATAGTGAGATATGATATTTAACATTATAATCAATATATGGGATTTTTTTAGTCAAGATTGATTTTATCAAACATTATATAAAACAAACATTCACCTTATACTATATATTTTCATAATAATCAATAATATTTATTTTTTTCATCCAAAATAATAAACTAATGAATATAAAATTCAAAAACACCTATATCCTCCCCTTATAAATACCTCTCCTCCCACCTTTCTCCTTACAGCTTGTAATCCTTAGATCAGGTAAAATTTATTCATGAATATCTTTTTATCATGTCCTAGTACCAATGGTCTCCCCAAAAGACCAATTCCATGTTCCATAAGGATTATTTCCAGGAGGAGGCATTTAATACATAATATTCTCAATTTACCTCTTCTAAATTATTTTCATCTTCTACCTTCTCCTAAGATACATAATCCAAAATTAAACAATTAATTAAATATAAAAAATATATTATCATGTTATCATGTTAATTTATTATCCATATTTACCCCTATATTATTTCATTTCTAAAATGAAATTATTGTTTACAACATACTTGGTTCACCGCCTCCATGAACAATGCACCTCGTTTTCCTCCACTACATTCAAGGTTGGTCATAAAATTATTATTATTGTTAGAGAAGATTATAAATACTATATAATAACTTATTTATTTTTTTATAATGAATATATGTCCATAATGGTAATTAAAACAAATCTATTTCATGATGGTCGGTTAGACCACCTAAATTCACTAACCATGTAACTTTGATGTTTTTTCTCTATGATTTCCCCTATATCAGAACTAATATGGATACATGGGACCAATTCAATTTCTTAATGTTCATGAGTACCATTTCACAAGTGATCCAACCTTGGAACCATGAAATGAATGTTTCTAGAACAACAAAATTATACATTATATCTCATTGAAATTTTTATAATTGATTATAATAAAATTATATTAAATAAAATATATGTGGAAAATGTTATTAATTAAGTAATTGATAAATATAATTTTATTATCTAGGATAATAAATACAATCACAGAATAATTCTAGAACATAAGGTAAAGGTTCTCTTTGAACCACCCTTTTTCTTTGAGTTATGAACATTATCTCTCTAACTAACTTTCTCTATATTCTTGATTTTATGAAATTATTCTAAATTTTGTATATAGTTATCTTATAAATATACCAAGATTATTATCCAATTCACTTTAGGGTATAGTGTATTCTTTCTGTTTTCTTCCCAAATACATTATTTATGAAATCTCTTTCATTATAATATGAGGTTAGATTATGCAACCCATTCCCCTCCTTGGTTAATTATCATTTTTTTCATAATTTTTTATTTTCTTTTTTGGAACACATAAACATGTACATGTTATGATGGGTTACCCCATATTTTTCTCTAATTCTTTAGGTAATGTTTTTCTCTTATGAGATATTATGTATGGTATTATGGAGTAAACAAAATCTATGATTTTAGTTTTTCCACCATGTGATTTTTTTCTTAGAAGCTAGTCGTGACTTATGCTTGTTCTGTGATTTATGTTTCTACCTATTTCCTATGTTTCAATATTCATATGAAAACATGTTCATTATGTTATTATTCTATGGTACTAATCAAAATTTTTATCTTTAATGATATCATTTCTTGTCATTTGACTCACATTTTATGATTCAATATCATGTTTAGTCCCTTAGAGGGCCTCTTAGGTCATCAATTTTTATATATTCCCCAACTTATCTTAATCAGTTTTAGGATCTCAAAGGGATTTTTAATCACATTATGAATATTAAAATAAATTCATTCTATTTTATTTTCACTTTCATGTATCATGAACCAAGTCTTGTAAAGACATTGGGATTCTCGATCCCTAGGTTATATTTAAGGGATAGTTATGTTAAAGGCCTTTTAATAATATGTAAAATATTGGGTTCACTATACTGAAGGTATCCACTGGATGGATTGATCATTTCAACCCTCACAACTATATCCCTTATTCCTCTGTAATGTGTTATAACCTCATGTTGAAAAGGGTGTAAATGGTAGTGGATGGTCAAGTTCTAGGGATACTAGGAAAAAATTGTGTGGGAATCACACACAACCACTCCATAATCATATGGTATGAAGATATATAAATGATCAATGATGCTCCTTAGTAATGAACGAATTAACTCACACTATAGAAAAATCATCAATTTTTAGTGGTTTTTACAGCCTCTAGGTCTTTTCATGGAGGTTCTGAATAACCACCATGAAATGGTGTGTTTTTATTTTTTAAAATGTGATTATAATTTTTTAGTGATTAATTTTTTTTAGATGTAGAAAAATATTTTTTAGAGATGGTTTATGAAATGAGTGATATTTAAAAATTAAAAAAGTGGAGGTCTTAACTAACACTAAATATAAACCATAAATATTTGAGATGCAATTTATTAGTGGTTTTGTATAATTTTGTAGTGTTTTTTAATTTAATAGGTGTTTTAACATCTCTAATTAATTTAGTTCTGTATTTAGAAATAGTTTCTAAATCTTTTAGACTTATATTGTTTTAACCATATGTTGTTGGGTTTTTAACGATGACTATTCCTTCCAATCAAGAAAAATAACATTAAATTATATTCCATTCCAAAAATATAACTAATAAACAAATTATTATTAAACAAATAAAACATAACAATAAAAATGACATCCATATATTAACCTATAACATTATACTTGATATGACATAAGTAGATAACATTATAATTTAAAAAATTTCAACTAACACATCACTCCACACTTATATACACTACAAAAAAACATCCCCCTCACTCTAATGTACTTGGTAATATTATTTCCCATCACCTATTTCACTATATCCTACTCGTGGTGCCTTCATTTAATGTAGTTAACCTCACATTAGTAATGAAAATATTAAATAAATAATAAATGAATTATAACTTAAATGATGATACATACGCTTAAACTACTACAAAATCTAATCAAAAAATATATATGTTAGATAAACTATTTTGAAATTGCATTTTAGAACCTAAAAACCCAATATCATCTTTAATTGGTTTAAATAATTCTTTCCTTGGATGAATACTAAATTATATATTCTTAAACTATGTGAACATCTTAAAATCTCGCTAAAATGATGTTTTATTATAGTTAATTTGTATAATTCTAACTGATAACTACGTAGTAATTATTCACACACATAATACCTAAATTTAAGTATAAATCACTTATAAAATAATTAAAACCAAATTTTGGGATCAATTAATAAAATTAGGCTATATTAATTCAAAAAAATCATATCATTTGATTGGTCTAATCATGAGTCAATTCAAATAATTCACCACTGAAACACGCAATAAAAATTACTCTTATATATAATTGTATTAAAATTACACTCTAAATGATATCATATTTGTGTTGGGTCGGAACAAACGGGGAAAAGATGGCAAGAGGGGGGTGAATTGCCTTTTAAAAAATTGATTAACAATTTAAAAATCAAAGTATAGTGCAGCGGAAATAAAGAGGCAATCACACAAGAAATTGATAACGGAGTTCGGCCAAAACCCGGCCTACGTCTCCGCTCCCAACTCAACCGTTGAGAGATTCCTACCACTTGCTTTTCAATGGTTTTAGCAAGAAACCCACTAGGATTTGAGGTAGCACTAGGACCTATTACAGCTTGCTTTTTGTGGTTTAGCAAGAACCCACTTGCTTTCAATGGAATAGCAAGAACCCACAAGCCTTTTTAACGGGTGAAGGCTAGCTCACCGAAAACTCAAGCCTTTTAAAAGAAAAGGCTTGACTAACCTCTTCACACCTTAATGGTGGTGTGAGAACCCAAAGAAAGGGAGATGAAGAAAGAGTTTGGGGTTTGTAGGCACAAACCCAATTTTAAGCTCAAAAAGAGATAAACAATAAAAACCGTATTGGAGGAAGACTTGGGCGCCAATTGGATGATGGAGTTGATGTAGCATGCTCTCCCAAGCTTCTTGAGGTGCTCCTTGGATTGGAAGTTGGTTGGAGCACTTGGGGTTCCTTTGAGGAAGTCCGCCGGAGGATTGCCGAATGATGGAAAAAGTGTCTGTTGGCTTCACAATAGTTCCGGGTGGTGTCCGGGGCTTCCTTGGCCTTTATTTATAGGCATGGAACCCTTGGGGAGTCTTCGGAGCCGTTGGGAAAGGCCTCGGAGCCGTTGGAGGCCAAAAGAAGGTTGACTGGTCAAAGCCAACGGCTAGTTTGACTGGGCTACCGGCTGGCCGGTACAGCTCCACCGGCTGGCCGGTGCCTTGGCAGAGAAGAAGAGTCTTGATCCAGGCTCTACCGGTCGACTGGTGGAGGAGCCACCGGCTGGCCGGTGGCAAGACAGTAGCAAACACTATTTCGGCTGGGTGCCACAGGTCGACCGGTGACAGAGCCACCGGTCGACCGGTGGAACCTGGCAGTGGGAAATCCCTCTGCCAGTTCCACCGGCTGGCCGGTGCTATCACACCGGTTGGCCGGTGGACTGAATTTCAGTCCATTTCTTGTCCATTCTTGGGCCAATCCTTTGGCAAACTTTTGCCTATCATCCACAACACTTAAAAACAAAGTTAAACACATATGAAAGTGATTGTGATCATGAAAATAAAAGAGTGTGGGGTACAACAATCTCCCCCTATTTTGATGATCACAATCACTTATCTAAGAAAAGTAAAAACTTAAATGAAAGGCATGCTTTAAATGAAAAATTGAAAATAAATACTAAGCATGAGAGAAAATATTCTCCCCCAATCAATCAAGAAATTTCTCCCCCTTTGTGATTATCAAAATAGAATGGGGCATAAAACTTGATTGAGGGAAAGCTTTGAAAAAACAAGATAGAGATTTTTAAACCAAATGAAATTTGAAATTTGAATTGAAAATTTTGAATCAAAAATTGAATAACAGTTTGAATTGAATGTTTTGAATTGAAGAATTGAAATGAAAAATTTGGATAACAGTTTGAATTGAAAGTTTTGAATCAAAACCCAATTGAAATTTGAAAATTTTGAATTGAAAAATTTGAGACTAAGAGTTAAAATTGGAAGTTTGAATCGAAAATTTTGAATTGAAAATTTGAAATGAGAATTTTGAATGAAAATTTTAATTCACAAAAAGGCTTAAAAGAACCTAACTCCCCCTAAATAAAGACAATAAATCACCGGGGAGAGGAAACAATTTTTGGCCCGGAGAGACTCTCTAGAAGGGATTTTTCAATCCATACTTGTCTCATAGCGGGTCTTCTCCTATAGAATTCATCCGAAAAGAAAAAACTTTTGGGTTGACCATACCAGGCATTTTTACAATTACATTCATAAATAAGGTGCCCGGGTTTTTTACAATAATTGCAAAATTTAAAACTAGAGCTCCCCCTTACAAAAATAGTGGGTGCATGGGAGGAGGAAGCTACATTGGTATATCCTAGCCCTTGGGTGGTTCTAGATATACGTTGGGAACCTAGGAGATTGTTCAAATTTTGTTCCCCTTGGGTGAACTTAGCTAGGGTCTCCCTTAGGTCTTTGATGGTTGATTCCATGGAATCAACATTTGGGAAATTTTGGATTTTGAGGGACATCTCCTCCTTCTCTTTGAGAAGTTGTTCTTTTTCGGAGGAGAGTTTTTTGAAAGACTTTTTTAAAGAAACAAATTTAGAAGAAAGTTCATGAAAACCATTTTCAAGTTGGTCTCTATCATGTGAGAGTTCTTCATAAGAAAGATGATTTAAAGAATTTGAATTTGAAGAACATGAGGAAGAGGAATCGGAAGAAGTTACCTCATGGAATTCCATTAGGCATTTTGTACCTTGGTCGCTCGAAGAGGAGGAGGAGGATGATGAAGAGGAGGTGTCACTCCATGTCTCCTTGAGGACCTTTTTCTTTCCTTTCTCCTTGGCCCGTTTTTTGTTGAGTGGGCAATCGGGCTTGTAATGGCCCTTTTCGCCGCACCCGTAGCATTTCACCTTGGGCTCGGATCTTGCGGTGGGTTCTTGCTTTCGCGCCTTGCGAGATTTCTTCTTCTTCTTGTGCTTCTTCATAAATTTGTGCATTTGGCGGGTGAGATTCTCCATTTCCGAGTCGCCGCTTGAAGATGATGAAGATGAGGAGGAAGAGGATGAGGAGGAGGATCTTACTTCTTTTTGTACCTTGAGGGCAATGTTCTTTGGTGTCTTGATTGGTGTGCCCTCCTTTTGAGCTTGCCTCCTCATCGTGATCTCATAAGTCATGAGAGATCCGATGAGCTCCTCTACCGGCATATTTTTGACGTCCTTAGCTTATTGGATCGCTGTCACCTTTGGTGCCCATGAGCTCGGAAGGACCCATAGGATCTTCTTGACCATCGTCTCGGCTGAAACATCATCACCAAGAGATTTCCTTCCATTGCACATGTCAGTAAAGCGAGTAAACATATCGGAAATAGACTCATTTGGATGCATTGAAAATGACTCAAAATCTTGCCTATACATATCTAATCTAGTATCTTTGACTTTGTTAGTGCCCTCATGAGTTACTTCTAAAAGCTTCCAAATTTCATGTGAAGATGAGCAAGTAGATACACGATTAAATTCATTTCTATCTAACCCGCAATGAAGAGCATTCATGGCTTTGCCATCAAGCTCAAAATTCTTAATATCGGCGGGGGTCCATTTGGATTCGTCGGGGGAAGATAAAGAATAACCTTGCATGACAATTTTGTAAATTGGATAACCTATGCTTCTTAAAAAGGTGGTCATGCGGGTTTTCCAATAATTATAGTCGGTCCCATCAAAAAATGGAGCCCGACCCAATGAGTAGCCCTCGGGGGCGAAAGAGGTAGATGCCATCACAATGGATCTTTGAATTTGAAACCTTTTAAGGTATTACTCAAATTATCGCTCTGATACCAATTGTTGGGTCGGAACAAACGGGGAAAAGATGGCAAGAGGGGGGTGAATTGCCTTTTAAAAAATTGATTAACAATTTAAAAATCAAAGTATAGTGCAGCGGAAATAAAGAGGCAATCACACAAGAAATTGATAACGGAGTTCGGCCAAAACCCGGCCTACGTCTCCGCTCCCAACTCAACCGTTGAGAGATTCTTACCGCTTGCTTTTCAATGGTTTTAGCAAGAAACCCACTAGGCTTTGAGGTAGCACTAGGACCTATTACAGCTTGCTTTTTGTGGTTTAGCAAGAACCCACTTGCTTTCAATGGAATAGCAAGAACCCACTAGCCTTTTTAACGGGTGAAGGCTAGCTCACCGAAAACTCAAGCCTTTTAAAAGGAAAGGCTTGACTAACCTCTTCACACCTTAATGGTGGTGTGAGAACCCAAAGAAAGGGAGATGAAGAAAGAGTTTGGGGTTTGTAGGCACAAACCCAATTTTAAGCTCAAAAAGAGATAAACAATAAAAACCGTATTGGAGGAAGACTTGGGCGCCAATTGGATGATGGAGTTGATGTAGCGTGCTCTCCCAAGCTTCTTGAGGTGCTCCTTGGATTGGAAGTTGGTTGGAGCACTTGGGGTTCCTTTGAGGAAGTCCGCCGGAGGATTGCCGAATGATGGAAAAAGTGTCCGTTGGCTTCACAATAGTTCCGGGTGGTGTCCGGGGCTTCCTTGGCCTTTATTTATAGGCATGGAACCCTTGGGGAGTCTTCGGAGCCGTTGGGAAAGGCCTCGGAGCCGTTGGAGGCCAAAAGAAGGTTGACTGGTCAAAGCCAACGGCTAGTTTGACTGGGCTACCGGCTGGCCGGTACAGCTCCACCGGCTGGCCGGTGCCTTGGCAGAGAAGAAGAGTCTTGATCCAGGCTCTACCGGTCGACCGGTAGAGGAGCCACCGGCTGGCCGGTGGCAAGACAGTAGCAAACACTATTTGGGCTGGGTGCCACAGGTCGACCGGTGACAGAGCCACCGGTCGACCGGTGGAACCTGGCAGTGGGCAATCCCTCTGCTAGTTCCACCGGCTGGCCGGTGCTATCACACCGGTTGGCCGGTGGACTGAATTTCAGTCCATTTCTTGTCCATTCTTGGGCCAATCCTTTGGCAATCTTTTGCCTATCATCCACAACACTTAAAAACAAAGTTAAACACATATGAAAGTGATTGTGATCATGAAAATCAAAGAGTGTGGGGTACAACAATTTGTTCTAAATTAAATTTACCTAATGGTATAATAATCAATCATAGGTACTCATGTGCATACCCATAAAATCTTTTGAGAAAATATATTGTGATACCTCATCCTGAATCACCTAATCTAGTCCAGATATCTACTTAGCCTCATGCAAGCCTCCTCATACACAAGTGATTTCCCAGTAGTAGTGAGGGTCTAAATAGTGTAGTGGGGAGACTACACCTTTAGTTTCAAAATCCATACATTATAATCATCACATGAAAACAATAATAACATATAAGTGCATATAGGAACTAAATAATAACAATGCAATAATATATGGAATCCTAAGTAATAATGATTTTCACAAGTAATAACCATGGACCCCCTCTGTGGTAGGTCCACCATAGTATAAGAAGAGAAATATAAAAAAAAAATAAGGAACTACAATATCACTCTATAATATATCCCAGTACCTCCACTAAACACCTTGTTGTCCTGGTTAAATATTAAACGATATGGGAAAAGGTGAATAACCCTTTCAAAAATTAATTTACATGGTAAATTTAAATCTAAAAATATATTGATACGATAAAAAAATAATTTCAATATGAATTAAAAGGTTAATTTCAATATTAATTTAGTTATTATATTTATAAAGAATAGATGTATCTACTTTATTCAATTATCTATATCGATATTGATTCCTAGAAAAAATATATGAAAAAAATAAAATAATAAAAAAGAATTGTTTGATAAAGAATTTCAAAAATAGCTTAATGTGATGCCTTGTCTATCCACCAATGGGGTTTAGAGGTTTGTGTATTACTCCCTTGATTTTAGAGGTGATGAATAAACACATCTGTTATGATTATTTTTTTAATAACCCTCTTAAAATTCATCTATAGTCAAGGAACATTTCCCTTACTTTTTTGTAGTGATCACCCATTATAGAAGGAGATGATAAGAACAGTGGTTTACATGCTGAAAACTTGTTAAAATATCCCTTGAATCTCTCTTAAGAATTTTTAAAGTTGAGAGGAGAGAGAATATATGGAATAAAATATGTTGGTATATTGAAGAAAAATTATAGTTGGAACATGGAAGAACTTTTATATGATCTCCTAGAACATCTCCATTAGAGAAAACATTCATCAAGAATCAAATTCACAATTGAGTCATTGTCAGTATCCAGTGTGTAGGTAATAAAGGTACATATTTAAATCCAACAGGGAATCCTATTTATATGATGAAAAAGGTATGGGAAAATTTTAAATTTTTTTAGATTCATTGAATCTAAATAATACTGAATTTCATATAAATTTGACCATAACAAATACATCCCTCGATCCTCTGTCTCGACACCAACAACTACCTGATAGCTTCCACCGACTACCCAGGGGTATACTTAGATATATAAAATTGTATAAGTAATCCATCTATGATAAGTCGGCCGATAAACTTTTGGAAGACAAGGCATACTACAATGTGCCACCAGTTGGTCGGTATAGTGACCTTCATTTTCATACATTACTATTACATAATATTAAATATAGAAAACATAATAAATTTAAAATTTAGGATAAAGAGTTTATTATCATGATAATATTAGGCTCATACATAAAATTTACAAAATAAAATATAGACATTAATTAATTTTTTATTCTATATATTCTTAGTGGACCACATGTTCTCCTTATTACAGGTAATCAGTTGATGATAAGTATCAATGAAAGGTGTGAGCTAAGGCCAAGTAAGAGCATGAATAAATGACATGAATATATATTACATGAGTGAGAAAAATCATCATCATAATAATATAATCATAGGATTATAATCACCATCATGAGGGAAATAATGGATGAAGGCATTGAATGTGGAATTAATAAAAATGAGACATCATATCTTAGTGGTCAGATTCCACACATATTTGTGAACAAAGCTAGCATCATGTTCAATCATAACATATGTACATAATCATAACATAATTATTGTGAGAAAGGATAGAATCATGTTTATCAATATTCTTCATTTCTCATGAAATACATCACATTAACTAATTCATTGGAGGGATATATAATTTGGGTCGCACTTGTCACGTCATAACATTACATAATCATGCATTCCACATAGAATGTATAACAATCGTAATAAAATGAAAGATGGAAGTGAATGGGTTTCATAATAATTTGATAAATAAAACATAAATGAATAATATTATTGGTTCCCAAAAGGAAAATGGGAAAAAAATACTTGGTATAAGAATCATCATTCTTTAGGGAAGAAGAAACAATCTCAAGTGGAGTCATGTTGTGTTTCAGAAAGAAGGGTTCTTATGGAAAAAACATTATATTTCTCATTAAAACAATTTGTAAACCAGTATATCACCAAAAATAAAATGGAAAAATAATTAAATTATATTTAATTAAAATTAAATGAATACCCATACTTAAATTTTTGAGAAATTTAGAAAACCCAAATAAAATGATTTGGGTTCGAGAATCTCCTTACCTTTATTCCCACTTTATTTTACAACTTTTTCATCTCCTGAAAAGTAAAATTATAAATATTAAAACACTGATACATAAGATAATTCAAGTAATTTATAAAAATAGTCATAAATTATAATCATTTTATTATATTTTATAATTTAATTTCATTAAATTGAAGTGTTTTTAAATAATTTGTTTCTTAAAAATTTATCATTTTTCTTTGAATTATCTATTTTATTAAATGTAATTTAAAAATTGGTATAATTAATTATAGAAGATTATAATTCGTATAATTATATTTTTATTTATTATATATATTTTATAATAACCATACATGCTTATGGTTATATGTGTTGACATGGAAATGTCTCTATAGGTGGTTAACCGACATTTGACGTGACATTGTCGGGAGAGAAGGAAGGAGAAGTTTAAATTTATATATACAATAGTATGATTATTATAGATGTTTAACATGATTATATGAAGTTAAATTACATAATAATTAATTATTTTATGGTTTTTTTGTGAAAGGTTTGGTAGAAAAATAAATATGAGTGCAAGAAGAAATAAAAAAAAGAGAGGGGTGGATTAGAACTTACTTAGTCCTTGGTGTAGCTTCTCTTGTATGAAACTATAACTCCTAGGGGATTGGATTTGGATTTCTCTTGAATATCCTAAAGTATTATAATTAATTTATAGGGATTATTTGGTAATACATTTTTCTTTTTAATCGGTCATAGGGGTGGTTTCTCAAGTGAAGGGGACGGTTTATTTATACTTTAGGAGAAGGGTATTTTTAGAATAAAATATTCAATTAAATAATATATCACAGGTAAAACATTTAATAGTGATTTTTAGACATTATAAATCATATATTAATATAATATTATGAGTTAAAGACATAAGAAAAATTATAATTAGAATTAATTATTTCAATAAAATGGAAACTGGAAAGAAAGAAAAATTGTTATTTTAAAGAATCACATTTGACTTTAGGATTTGGAAGTTCTTTTTAGGTCTGGAAATTTCATTTATTGTATTTTAATGAACCATTTACGAAATTAAATATATTATAGAATAAAATAATATTATATGATGGATTATTTCATTATTAAATCATGAATGATATAATTTGAGTTACATTGGTTAGGCGATAAACTGTAGTTTTACTATTCACCTGAAAGTTGAAGTATTCCAAAAAAATTAACAAAATATAAACCTTAAATAATTTTTATGTTGTTATTTCAAAAATGATATTCATTTTATCATAATAAATTTACAAAGTATGTAATTTTAATTTTTAATATAAAATAATCATTTTTACAAAATACTTTAAAATGCAGTTTATTAAAAATCCGATTATATTTTCATTCAGTTTCATAATAATGATATATAATTTTTGGAATTTTAATTTTTTAATTTAAATAAATTAATTATGATAAATTTTATTTTTATTACAATTTATTATTTTAGGTGAAACTATTATTCCAAGGGTTGTGTTTCTATTCCCAACGGTCATGTTACTATTACTAACAATCATGTTACTATTCTAATGGTCACATTACTATTCCAATGGTCACATTATATCCTATAAATACCTCAACATTCATTTATTCATTACTAAAATAAATTCCTCTAAATTTTCTATACATCAATTTTATAAAATGTTTCATAGTTTACTAATATTATTCATCTTCTTCATAATGTTTATAATGAGGGAAATGATTCTAGTATATTGAGGTGATCCATATTTTCCCATTTTATCTTTTATATTTTATATTTTTCTTCCATTTGTAATTATTGGAATTTTAATCAATTTCATTGATAATTAATGTTCCAGTATTTAGTAATAAATTAAATTCTGTTGGTTTCTCTATATGTTGTACGTGTATAATATTATATTATATAATACAATGAAAATTTATCCACGAAACAAATACTACTAATAAAAATTTGGGAGTTGCATTATTCCCCCTTTATTTATTTCATCTATAAAATTTCAACACATATTCTCAGTTGAATATAGATTAGGTTACTTCTTTTATATTGTTTCCTTGGGTTTGCAAGTCCCCTCTTCATACTTATGGTTCCTTAACAACACTTTGACAAGGTGAGTTGTCTTGTTGCGTAGAAATTTGTCTCTATGATTCAATATCTTCACCATATTTTCTTCATATTAGGGGTTATTAACCATTTGTATCACCTCTATATTTAGAACATGTGAGGTATCGGGTATGTACTTCCTCAAGAGTGATACGTGGAAAATCTCATGAACATGAGCCATATTTGGTGGAAGTGAAAGCCAATAGGCCAATTATTTTATACGATCAAGGATCTCAAAGGGGCCAATGTACCTTGGGATAATATTGCATTTATTTATATACTGTATAACCCACTTCTATTGTGATATTAAAAGGAAAACATTGTCTCAAACATCGAAATCCAAGTCCCATCAATGGTCATCAGTATAGATATTTTTCTATCTCCGAGAAACATTTATATATTGTTAGATGGATTTATCCTTATTTGTCATCTCATTAATAAATTCAAGTCTAAATAGTTTTTTCACCAACTTCATACCAATAATTTGGATTTATACATCTCTACCCATATAGAGCTTTATATGGAGCCATTAGTATACTCGAGTGGAAACTATTGTTATATGAGAACTCAACCAATGGGAGATGTTGATGTCTTCCTCCTTTTAATTCCTTTGACAAGGATAATATCATATCCTCTAGTATCTAAATAGTCCTTTCATATTGACCATCATTTTTGGGGTGATAGTCCATGATGAAATTTAATTCAATGCTCAAATAATTTTGAAGACTTATCCAAGATTTATAAGTGAACCTTGGATCATGATAAGATATGGTCAAAAGTGGTACCCCATTAAACCTCACCACTTCCTTCACATATATCACGGAATGTTGTTCAAGTGAGAAATATTCTCAAACAGAGATAATTTGTGTAGTCTTGGTGAGTCAATCCACCATAACCCATATCATATAGTTTCCATTGGATTCCTTCAGGATACTAATGAAAAAGTTCATACTAACATTCTCAAATTTACACATGGATATAGAAAATGGTTTCATAATACCTTTGTACTTTGGTCACTCTATATTATCTTGATAAAATTCCAAACACATTCATAGTTATATATTAATCACCTTCTTCATTTCTTCCTACAAGAATTTTTCACAAATATGGTGATAAATCTTGGTACTTACATAATGGAAGGAGAAAGATGAGATATGTGCATTATATAACATATACTTCTTTATCTCAAGTGATGTAGGCACACAAGGCCTTGTTCTAAAAAAATCACACTTTCATCATTGATATTTGACTCATGTAGTTTCCATTCCATTACTTATTTCACCTTCTTTTATAGCTCCAGATCATCTCTTTATGCCTCCTTGATCTTAACAAAGATGGATAGTTGGTAAATCATTTGGGAAAGGGGGATTTATTCCCTTTTGTTATGATTTATAGATCCATACTTTTCATTTCCATGACGGTATGTTCTTTATCAATCCACATCATGGATAGAGTCCTGGGTTCATTTTAGATAATAGCATTAGAAACTTTTTTCACCTTTATTGGATGGGAGTGAATAGAGAAATCATTTTATATTATTATATCATACCATATTATTTGAGGAATTTTGAGATTATTTTTTTTTAATATATGCTTTAGGAAATTTTGATCAGTATATATTTCAAAATTCTCACTATAGAGGCAGTGCTATCAATTTTTCAATGTAACAATAACTTTTTTTGGCTCTAAATAATCTGTTGTGTAGTTTTTTTAGAAATCTTCAACTATCATGGGTAATTTTTTGTCACCTTATCATTATTCATGAGTACACAACCCAATATATTCTTTTTATAATCATTATATATACATTCTATACGTGTTGGTAGTCTAAGTATAGGTATAGTGATTAGTCTCTTCTAAATATACTTAAATCTTTCCTTACATTCTTCTATAGAGACATACTTTACCCCATTCCGAGTTAAATTAGGTAGCAGGATAGACAATAGTGATATATTTCTCACAAAACATCGATAGTACCAAGTTATGATAAGAAAACTATATATTTTTGCGACACTCTTGGGTCTAGGTCATTCCTCATTTATCTTATTTTAAGGGTCCAAATGAATTCACTCACTTGTGATCAAGTTCCATAAAAATGTGACTTGTTGCATCCAAAAGTAACACTTTCAGAACATAGAGTGCATTTTATCCTTCCTTAATTTCACAAAAACATTCCTTATATTATCTTCAAGTTCGTTATTTCTCTTGGATAAAATGAAAATATCATCTATAAAAAAAACCACAAATTTTTCTAGGTTGTCTCAGAAGACACTATTAATCATATCGATGAAGATTTTAGGGGAATTAGTAAGTCTGAAGAGAATCACTATGAACACATAGTGCCTATTCATTGTACATAAAGAAGTATTCTGAATATCATCCTTCTTCACCTTCAATTGATGATATCTAGAACAAAGATCCACCGTTGGGAAGTATTTACCTCCTCGTAGTTGATTGAACACATAATTAATCATTGGTATAGGATAATTTTTCTTTATTCTAATGTTTTTGAGATCTTGGTAATTGATACACAACATAATTGATTCATCCTTCTTCATGAAAAATATCACTACTGCACTACAAGGTTTTGCACTAGGTCATATCATCCCTTTGTGAAAATACTCTTGTAAATACTTCTTTAACTCTTCTAGTTTGATCGAGGATATCCTATAGGGGAATTTTGAGATAGGTGTAGCACTGGGTATAAGATCTATTGAGACCTTTATTGCACGATATGTGAGAGTTATGAGTAACAATTTGGGAAATACATTATGTTATTCCCTATAAATGGGAATTTACTCTAGGTTGATACCTTGCTTTGACTCAAAAATTTGAGAATGGTATGCTTCTTTAATGGGTATCAACACCCAAATCATAGAGGTAATTTCGAAAGTAAGTTAATGATCTTCTTTGAATTTGTAAAGGTGCATTGGATAGTTTGTAATATGAAGGGATATTTCCTTTTCCCGATAGTTTATGTGTGCTCTATATAATTAGAACTAATACATGCTTAGTATATCATAAAATTATACTAAGGGAATCATTATGAGATTCACTAAAAGAATCTTCCCACATACACCAACATGAGAGTATTCCAACACCTGGGTTGCAATTATTTCACCATTGGTTGTTTTTATGGACATCTATATTTTAAGGTATTACGGATTCAATTCAATAGTTCTAGAAAACCTGTAGGATATAATGAATTTTTTTGAAATATATTAAAAATTCACTAGGAATGAGTTAATATTAATCTTACCTTTCACCATTTCCTTCTATTTATTCTGGTTCCACCATTATCTTAAGAAAATTAGAAGTAAACAAAGAATGAATAATTAATTATTTTACATATTTAACACTAATGTCATGTCTTACGGTATCCCTTTGTTTAGGTGTTTTCTAAATAATGTTACATGGATGTTTACAAAAAGAAAGTCTTATCCTAAGGGTTTTCACTAATGTTATCTAATCCAAATTCCCAAATTAACTAAACTATGCTCCCATTCCAAATATTATAACTCTAATTTTTCTTACCTCAATATTACATTATTGTAATGATAAAACACATAATTGCATTACAAATCTTGGATCAAACTGTTTAGTGTCTTGGGGAAATTAGAATCATACATAACATTTACATGATAAAACATAAAAATTATTTAATTTTTTATTCTCTATCTTCTTAGTGGCCCTCATTTTCTCGTTAGAAAAAGTAGTCAATTGGAGATATACAATAATGAAAGGGATGAGTTAAAATCCCTGTAAAATGATGAATAAGGGACATGAATCAATATAACATGAGTAGGGATAATAATCATCATCATAACATAATTTTAGGATTATCACAAACATATTGAGGGAAATAATTGATAAAATTATGCAATATGGAATTCATAAAAATGAAACATCATGTCTTGGTGGTCAAATACCACACAAAGTTCTGAATAAAGCTAGCATCCTGTTCACACATAACATATATGCATATTCATAACATCATCATTGTGAAAAAAGACAACATCATTATATTTCAAATTACACATTTTCACAGGTGATACATCAAATTTACTAATGCATTGGATGACAATATATTTCTGGTCCCACGTTTCATATCATAACATTACATAATCAGGTATGCCACGTATAACGTATAATTATAATATTCATAAAATAACCCATTGAACGGAATGGGTTTAATTATAATATGATAAATCATACATTAATGATTATGATTTGGGGTCCCCTGAATAAAAATTTAAAAACATATACTTGATATTAGAATAATCAATCTTTAGTTAAGAAGCAACAATCTTAAGAGGAGTCAATATTTGTTTTGGAAAGAAAAGTTATTTTTGAGAAATTTTTATATTTATCATAAAACCAAGTTCTAAAATTGAATATCCTAAAAAAGAAAATAGAAAAATAATTAAATTATATTAATGGAAAATTAAATTAATATCCATACTGAAATTGTTGAGGTAGAGGGAAACTTCAATAAAAATGAGCTTTGGTCGAGGGTCCCTTACCTTTATTCCTGCTTTATTTCATCACTTTTGAGCATTCTAAAAAATAAACATGTCTTTATTAAAAAATTTATCCACAGGTAAATTATATTAATTTATACAACTATTTTCAATTATAATAATTTTATTATATTTATTAGTTTCCGTTAATGAAATATAATCATTTTGATGTCATGTTTTTCTTCAAAATTTCCTTTTTGTTTTGATTTCTCTATTTTCTTTAATGTAATTTCCCAATTAGTATAATTAATTACTGAAAATTATAATTCATATAATTTAATGTTTATATATTATATATATTTTATAATATCCATCCTTGATTATAGTTATATGTGTTGACCTGAAAATGTATATGTGAGTGGTTAACCTACATTTGACGGGACATTGTCGGGAGAGCATGAATGATAAGTTTGAAATTTATATATATAGTATTATGATACTTACAATAGGTTAAAATAATTAATAAAATGTTATATTACTTCCTAAATAATTATTTTAAGGTTTTTTGGGGAATGGGTTGGTGAAAAAAAAAGATAATAGGAAGAGGAAATAAAAAAGAGAGGGGAGTGGATTAGAACTTACTTTAGCTTCTCTTGTACAATAATATAAATCCTTGGGGATTGAATCTTTATTACTCTAAAATGTCCCTAGGTATTATTAAGAGATATATATGGTTTATTTTGGTAGATATTGGGATTTTTAATTGGTGGTAGGAGTGGATTTCCAAGGGAAGGGGGGTTATTTATTCTTGAAGATAGGGGTATTTTTAGAATAAAGTATTGAATAAATCAATATATCAAAGGTAAAACATCTAATAGTGAATTATAAAATTTTAGATAATATATTAATATAATATAATGATTTTAATAATTTAAATGTAATTTGTAATCCAAATTAATTACTTTCTTAGAAATGAAAGGGGAAAGAAAGAAAAAATTTATTTTAAGGAATCGATTTTAACTTTAGGTTTGGAAAGTTCATTTTAGGTTTTGAAATTGGGATTATTTTATTTTAATGAAATATTTATTAAATTAAATACACCATGACCTAAAATAATGTTATAGAAGGTATTATGTCATTATTATATCATAAATCATGTAATTTGAGTTACACCAGTTATGTGAAAAATTTAATTTTAATATTCACCTAAAAATTGAAGTATTTCATAAAATTTCCAAAACAACACCTAGATAATTTTGACAAGATGAATTCAAAAATGATATTAATTTTATCAAAATAAATTTCTCAAATAGTTAATTTTAATTTTTAATATAAAAAATAATTATTTTTACAAAATACTTCAAAATGTAGTTTATTAAAAATGATCTTATATTTTCTTTGAGTTTCCTAATCTTGATATTTTTTTGGTTATAAAATTTATTTCTACAAAAATTAATAAGGATAAATATTATTTTTCTCTCAAGTTATTATTTTTGGTAAAATTATTATTCTAATGGTCAGGTTACTATTCGTAATTGCCAGATTACTCTTCCCAATGGTCAGGTTACTATTCCAATAGCCAAATTATTATTCCAATGCTCACTTTACTTCATAAAAATACCTCTAAATTAATGTATTCATTATTAAACTCAATTTATATCAAGGTTATATATTTCCATTTTCTAAAAATTTTCATAGTTTACTAATATTTTTATTCTTCACAATAGTGTTTACAAATGGCATGATGATTTTAGAAAATTAGGGGTATCCATATTTTCCAATTTTAGCATTTCAATTTTATATTTTTTTCCAATTGTAATGTGTGGAATTTTAATTGGAAACATTACTGATTAATGTAATAGTATTTAGTAATGAAATAATTTCTTTGTTGATTTCTCTATATTTTGTATGTGTATAATGTTATATAATATAATATGGAACACTTTTATTTAGGAAACAAGTATTACTAACAAACAATGGTTAATTATATTCTTCCCTACTTTATAAATTTTTTCACTAATATTTCAACTCATATTATCTATTGAGAATGATGAGGGTACTTCTATTTCATTACATTCTCTAGTTCCCATGTCTTCTCTTCATACGTAATATTCCTCCACAATACTTAACAATTTTAATGGAATTGTTGTGTAGAACTTTGTCTCTATAGTCCAAGATCATTACTATTTGTTTATTATATGATATTTAATTCTCCAGTTGTATTAGCTCCAGATTCATTACTTATGAGGGATCATGTATGTAGTTCCTCCGGAGGTATGTGTGGAACATTTCATGAACTTCAGCCATATATGGTGGAATTTCAGGTCGATATGCCACTTATCCTATAAAATCATGGATATAAAAGGGGTAAATGTGCGTTAGGATAATCTTCCCTTTCTTTAAAAATAGAATAAAACTATTCCATGGTGATATTTTAAGGAAAACATTGTCTCCAGCATCAAACTCCATGTCCCTTCAACATTTTTCATCAAAGCTCTTTTGTCGACTCTGAGAAGATTTGATATATTGTTGGATTGATTGATCATTCTATGTCATATCTTGCACAAGTTTGTGTCCATGTAAATTTTGTTCACAAAATTCATCACAACAACTTAGAGTTCTACATCACTTACCATATAGATCTTAATATGGATCCATCTTAATACTCGAGTGGAAGCTATTGTAATATGAGAACTCAACCAATAGGATATTCTAATATCATCTTCCATTGAATTTCATTAGGTAGGCTCTTAGAATATATTCATGTGTCTAAATAGTCCATTCATATTGACCATCAGTTTGGGGTGATATGCCAGGCTAAAATGAAATTTTGTACTCAAAGATTGTTGAATACTTCTCCAGAATTTAAAAGTGAACCATGGATCATAATCGGAGATGATGAGTGGTACCCCGTGTATCTTTGAAAATTATTTCAAAATATGTTGGAAATTTTTTTATGAAATAAATATTCCAAAATATAGATAATTTGGGAAGTCTTGGTGAGTCTATCAACCAAAACCCATATTGCATTGCTTCCATTGAATATCTTCGGGTGACCAATGACAATTTCCATAGTGACATTCTACCATTTCCATTTGTGTATAGGAAATGGTTGGATAATCCCTTTGGACTTCTAATGATATTATTCAAATCTATGATATACCAAAAACCATGAGATATAATCATCAATCTCATTCTTAATTCATTCCAACCACAGGTTTTCTCAAAAATCGTGATACCTCTTTGTACATACAAGCTAGATGGAGAAAGATGTTCTATGTGCATTATCCAATAGCTCCTTTATCTCAGTTTATGTACGAACACAAATCCTCAATCCAAATTAAATCACACCATCATCATCGATATGAAACTCATGTAGCTTCCCTTCCATTACTTCTTTCAAAAAAATTTATCGCTCTAGATCATCACTCTGTGCCTCCTCGACCATCTTTTGGATGGATGGTTGGTTAATCATTTCGGAAAGGTAGGATGTATTCTCTTTAGTTGTGATTTCCATATTGATCCTTTGAACTTCTATGAGGATGTATTCTTTATCAATCTATAATATGGATATGGTGGAAGGTTATTTTCTTTTAAGATCATCTACTATAAATTTTTCCATGCTCAGATGTTAGTGAATAGATCGCTCATAGACTTTTATTATCTAGAACAATCTTCTTCAATCCATGTTGGTATCCTTTTGTGTGAATATATAATTTTGGCTCTTTTTATTAGTATATATGTCACACTTCTCACCATAGAGGAAGTTCTTAAAGATTTTCAAGGAAAAATCACAACTACTAGCTCTAGATCTTGTGTCAAGTAGTTCTCCTCATGGATCTTTAACTATTATGAGGTGTAGGCTATCACTTTATCATTTTTCATAAGTACACAACCCAAGAATATCTTTATAGCATCACTATATATCACAAAACCATCTCCAATTGTTGGTAGTGTGAGTATAGATATAGTGATTAGGCTCTTCTTGAGCTCCTTGTCCCTTTCCTCACATTATTTTATCCACACAAACTTTTCCCCTTTTATGTTAAATTATTTAATGGGGTATAAAATCATGGGAAAATTTTCAAAAAACATCAGTTTACCCAAATAATCCAATAAAACTATCTATTTCCAAGACACTAGTTTTTTTGTATCATTCTAAATTTTCCTTTTTTAAGGGTCCACAAAAATTCCCTCACTTATGATCACATGCCCAAAAAATGTGACTTTCTACATCTTAATGTCACACTTGCTGAACATAGTATACATTTTCCCCTTCCTTATTTTTACCGCCACAATCCTTATATTCTCTCCATGTTCTTCCTTGATCTTGGATAAAATGAGAATATATTTGATAAAAACTACAAAAAAATTGTTGAGTTTGTCTTTAAAGACTATATTCATCAAATCCATGAATATTATAGGGGAATTAGTAAGTCTAAAGGGCATGACTATGAACTCACAGTTCCCATACCTTCTACGGGATGCAGTCTTCTGGATATCTTCTTTATTCTCCTTTAGTAGATAATATCTAGAATGAAGATACACCTTTTAGAATTAGTGAGGTCCTCATATTAGATCGAGCAAGTCATCAATCCTTGGTAGAGGATACCTTTTATTTATGGTGATCTTATTGATCTCATGGTAATCGATACACAACCTCATTGATCAGTCATTATTCATAAAAAATAACACCATTAAACCAAGGTAATTCCCTAGGGAATATGAACCATTTTTTCAAATACTTTTGCAACTTCTTATTTAACTCATCTAGTTCGATCAGGGCCATACTATAGGGGAATTTTGAGATAAGAGTAGCACCAATTATAATCTATGTTGATAACTCTACTTTATGATATGGGGGGATGACAAGGTAACTCTTCATGAAATACATTAGTGTATTACCTAACAATGGGAATTTCCTTCAGTTGATACCTTCCTTTTCTCAACAATTTGAAAAAGTTATGTTTCTTCAAATGGTATCAACACCCACACTATTGGGGGAGTTTGTAAAAGAGGTTCATGATCTTCCTTGTATGTGTAGAGGAGAATTGAACAGTTTGGAATATGAAAGGATATTTCCTTTTCCCAGCAATTAATGTGTACTCTATATAATTAGATCCAATCCATTCCTGGTATAGTGTCAAATTACACCAATGGAAGATATACAAGATTTTATGGAAGAATATTACCACAAATTTCAATAGGTTAATTGTCCAGCACTTGGGTTATAATGATTACACCACTAAGTGTTTTTGTGGAAGGGAACAAGGAGGAAGGTGAGGAAAACGGGGAAGGTTTGTATTTGGATATTATTATATATTCCAATGGGGATCTTCTATTATATCCATTCCAGTCGAAGGCCATAGAGGAAGAGAGGGAAAGAATTCTGGGAATACTCCCTCAGGTGGATGTTAATGAGGAGAAAGAGGCTTGGATCAGTATACAAGATAAAATCATGGCACGAGGTTTCAATGAGGGGAGGATTAATGTAGAGGAGTATTATCACACATGGGGAAAGTTGTCTGACCACTTTAAAGATCCACTCCAAGAGGACCCGAACATGATGGTGCATTCTCTTTTCTAGAATCTCTAAAAGGTAAGTGACACCAGTAATTTCATACTTTTTTAATGATTATGTAATTTCTTATGGTGTTTAAATTACTTTTTAGATCTGTTTTGGTTTCTCACTTTTCCACAAAAGTGTTTTTTGGAATAAATATTTAAGTAGTAGTACATATAATTAGTCATTTCCTAAGGGTTTTCACTAATGTTCTATAATCTTAATTCCCCAATTAAGTAAACCATGCTCTGATACCAACTATAGAGACCCCATTTTTTCTTACATGACTATTACAGCATTTTAAAGATAAATAAAATAATTTCACTACAAATCTATGATAAAACCATTTAGTGTATTTGGAAAATTAGGATCATACATAACTTTAACATAATAAATATAAAAATTATTTAATTACATCTTCTTTATCTTCTTACCGGCCCTTGTGTTCTCTTTATTTCATGTAATCACCTGATGATATGAATTAATTAATGGTGTGAGGTAAAATATGAGTTAGATGATGAATATGGGAAAATAATCAATATAATATGAGTGATAATAATCATCATCATCACAACATAATCCTAAGATTATCATCAACACCATGAGGTAATCAATGGGTAATTTCATGGAATGTTTCATGTATAAAAATGAAACATCATGTCTAGTGGTCAAATACCATATATAGTTCTGAACAAAGATAACATCATGTACACGCATAGCATGTGAGAATAATTATAAAATCATCACTATGAACAAATATAGCATCATGTTAATGTATATTTTACATTATACCATTAGTTACATTACATTACCCATTTCATGGGATGTATATGTAATTCTGATCTCATTTTTCACATCATAACATTACCTAATCATGTATTCCACATAGAACGTATAAAAATCATACTTATAAGATAACCCATGGAAAAGAATAAGATTCATTAGAATTTCGTATAGAATAAATTCATGAATAAGATTATTTTTTACCAAAAGAAAAAGGGGTAAATATACTTTTTATAAGAATCATCAATCTTGAGTGAAGAAGAATCAATCCCAAGATTTGTCAAGATGTGTTTTGGAAAGAAGAGTTCTTATGGAAAAATAATTATATTTATCATAAAACCACGATGGAAACATGCATATAATCTAATATAAAAGGAAAAATAATGAAATTATATTAAAAAATATATCCACACAGAAATTGTTGAGAAATAGGGAAAACCCAAAGAAATTGAGTTGGGTTTGTGAATCCCTATACCATTATTCCTACTTTATTTCATCACTTTGGTTCCTCCTGAATGATAAAATTATATTTGTTAAAACATTGATAAATAAGTTAATTTTTTCAATTTAAAAATTATTTATCAATTTTAATCATTTTATTATATTTCTTAATTTCATTTAATGAAATTTAATCATTTTGATATCATGTTTTTCATTAAAATTTCTTATTTTCCCTTGACTTATCTATTTTTCAAATTTAATTTATAAATTAGTATAATTAATTCAAGTAGATTATAATGCATATAATTAAATGTCTATATATTTTCTATAGTTTATAATATTCATCTATGATTATGTTTATTTTTGTTTACATGGAAATTTCTTTGTAGGTGGTTAACCTACCTTTGACGGGACTTTGTCGGGAGAGTAGGAAAGAGAAGTTCAAAATTAACATATATTATAGTATGATACTTACATTAAGATAACATAATTATTATAATGTTAAATTAATACCTAATTAATTCTTCTATGGTTTGGTTTTGAAATGGTTTTTAAAAAATAAATAGAAGAGGAATAAGGAATAAAATGGAAAAAAGAGTGGATCGGAACAAACGTAATCCTTGGTGTATCTTCTCTTGTATGAAACTATAACTCCTTGCTAGATGGAGTTGGATTGATATAGAATATCTCTATGTATTATAAGGGGATTGAGAGGTAAAATTTGGAAAGATATCATGAATAGGAATGGGTGGGGGAGTGGTTTCCATGGGAAGGGAGAGGAGTTATTTATACTGGTAGAGAGGATTATTTTTAGAATAAAATAATATATCTACGGTAAAACTTGTAATAGTTAATTATTCATATTTTAAATCATATGTTAATAAAATATAATGAGTTTAATTCCTCAAATACTCTATATATTTTGAATTCATTAGTTTATTAAAAAAAGAAAGTGGAAAGTAATAAAAACTGTTATTTTAAGGAATCACTTTTGGCTTTAGGTTTTGGTAAGTTTTTTTCGGTTTGGAAATTAAGTTTAATTTATATTAATGAAAAATTTATGAAATTAAATATACCATGGATAGACATGAATTTCAAGAAAATTTTACATCATTATTACATCATGAATGATGTAATTTGAGTTACATTGGTTATATAAAAAAACTATATATTTACTATTCACATGAACATTGAAGGATATAAAACAATTACCCAAAACAACCCATAGATAATTTGGAAATAATTCTTTCAAATTTTATTTTAATTTTATAAAAATTAAATTCAAAAATAGGTAATTTTAATTTTTAATATAAAAATAATTATTTTTACAAAATACATTAAATTTTAATTTATTAAAAAAGTGCTTATATTTTCATTTACTTTCTTAATCATGATATTTTTTTTCTAATTATAAAATTTTTATTTACATAAATTAATCATGATAAATATTGTTTTTATTGTTTTTTATTGTTTTTGGTAAAAATATTATTCCAACGATTAGGTTACTATTCACAACGGTCATGTTATTATTACTAATGGTCGGGTTACTATTCCAATCGTCACTTTACTTCCTATAAATACCACCACATTCATCCATTAATTATTCAAATAAATTCATCTCAAGGATCTATATTTCAATTTTCTAAAATTTTGCTTGGTTTAATAATATTTTTCTTCTTCTCTATAGTGTTTCTAGTGGGGTTATGATTATAGTAGATTGGGGAAATCCATATTTTTCCATTTTGGATTTTCTATTTTATATTATTTTTCAACTTTTTACTATTTTTAATTTTACTTGGTATCATTTCTGATTAATGTTAAAAGATTGTGTAATTAAACAAAGCCTTTGTTGGTTTCTCTATATTTTTTATGTGTATAAAATTATATAATATAATAAAACACACATTTATTCAATAAATAAGTATTACTAAAAAAACATTGGTTAGTTACAACAGGTGGTATTCTGTTATATAATGTGGTTCGATCAACTAGGTACCATCTACTCGATGTGCTGCATCGGCTAGTTGGTGTTTCCTTTAGGTGCCCAACTTCAATTGTGGCCTCCTAAACTTCCTTTTTGGCCTTTAGTTGATCCTCTAAATTTATTCCATGGTATTAAAACATGATGAAATATAGTTACAATCCTTCATAATGATTGTAATTATTCCTTTATAATGTATTTAATTTTTAATTTAATCCATTATAAATTTAAAAACCTCAACCCTGGTGTCCTAAAGTCAATAGTTATTTTGTTAAATTGGTTCTAAAATACAATCGATCATGTCCCAAAGGATCGAATAGTTTAGTATTATTTTAAAATATGATACATAATTTAATCTCACACTACATTTGAAAACTCAAAATACAGCTTATAATTTCCTTTTTTAACACCATTATTCCCTTTATCATATCCCAACATATCAATCATAATACATTTTTTGAAATCCTAGGGAAATAAAAAATAATAAATGGGTGAGATAATATACTCAGTAAGGGTATAAAAAATGGAATCTTGCATAACTACAAAAGGAATAATCATTATAGGAAAGTAAATAACTGAAAAAACATGTTATTTAATCAATAACTTGATCAAAATGAATAATATGGTAGGAGTAAATAATTATTAATTAATTCCATTTAAATAATCATGTGAGATTTAAACTTATCCATGGATATCATAACTAATCAAATCACTAAATGGATGTAAATAACTAATATCATAATGCGGAAATACATAATTTTGTAGATTATAAACAAACCTTCAAGGACTTTTCCATGAAATATTATGTAAATAGGTAAGGCCTCATTCAAATTACCAAGATAGTTTGACTCATGAGACCTATCAATACATTGAGGGGGTATATTGGGTCACACCCATCACTTACTAATTCCAATTAATTCCTTGTATGAAAGGGGTGAATCGAAATCAATGTAAACATTAATATTTAATAACTATTATATTAAATTCTAATACTTTCTCCAATCAATGAACATAATCACAAGTCATCTATAGTAATTTGGAGAGTGGTATCATAATAGTACATCCCCAGTCAGATTGATCATAAACCTTTCATATAAATAATAAGTTTGTTATAATTATAACATTTCCCAAACATAGAATAAGTAAAACAAGGGTTTGTGATGTTGATGAGTATAAATACAATAAAAATTTCATTAAAACAATTCTGGAGGAAAATACCCCGATCACTTTGAAAATAGTTTTAAAAAAAGTGAATTTCTAGAATATTTGGGAAAAAGTATTTGAAAAGGATCTTAGAAAATTTTCATGTAATATTAAAATCATTGATCATTTATGATAGTTGAAAATAATTTTAATTCTGAATAATATAAAATAAAACATTTATTTAACACTTTTATAAAAAGTAAAAAAGTGAATCATTGAGAAAATGAAAAGAAGATTCATTTTAAAATATTATTTTGAAGAAAAATTCCTATGTAAAAATTACAATAAAATATAAGAGTAATATAAAAAAATTGAAACAATTTTAGAATACATGGATTTGGAAGAGAAATTATTTTGAAAGAAAGGTGAAGTAAAGTTAGTTTTTATTAAAAACATTAATCTTTCCCTTTTGTGTTCTTGAAAGTAGAAGGTAAAATTAAAACATATAATATTTCCAAATTACATTAGGAGAATAAAATTTATTTGGTTAAAATAGAAAGATCATTTAATTCCCCTAGTGGAGAGTTAACCACAATAAATCATGAATACTGATGAAATATTGAAATAAACCCTTACTACTTTAAGAAAATTTGAATCATAACACCCAATAAATAATTAAAAACAAATGGTACATCAAATACCATTAACATAACTATATTCTTGATATAACATATCAAAGGTGAAATATATAAACTCCATTAAATAAATAAGTGGTGAATTTTACATATGTCTCAGAAAAGTAAAATTGATATAGGAGACCCTTAGAATGATCATAACATTAAAGTGAGAATTTACCAATTATGTGATTATGTGTAAAAATTTTATATCCAAAAAATTGGAAATATAAAATATATCAAACAAAAACATTTCACACATATTATTTATACAATATAATCAATGAAGAGGTGATATAACCCAATGAAGGATAATTGAGTTTTGAAACACTTAACACTTATTAACATTCAAGTCAAATCACTTAGGATGAAATAATTTTAATTGAACCCTAAAATTCCATGAAGTATTAATGATTCAAGATTTAAAATGTAAATGGGGTAGTGTATGAAATATATAAAATTAGTTGGTGAATAACTTTACAATATTCCTCAATAAATGAAATCTCTTACCTTAGCTCTGACACTCTTCACACATGCCTAAACCTCATATTTAATAAATATTTTTTTATTATACATATATTGAAAAAACCCATGATTTTATATTTTATACCATATATTATTTAATTAATATATTTTATGCAACATTTATTAACAATTATTTGTTTAAATTACTATTTTTGGTAACAATTGCTTCATTTTGCATCTATGTATTTGTTTGGTATTTTCAACGATTTAAATTTAATCATGGTTACATAATATAAATAATTTTAACCATGATATGAATATCATATATATTCATGACATAATTATTTAAAATAATCAATAAAATTTTGAGATAGGAAAATGTGTTATCACATTCATGGAAATGGTAGGTTATACATACACATGAACGTTGTTTCCATTTTTTGATTGATGAAATGAAAAAAAAGACATATAATAATTAACCTTTAAAATCATTATTATATCAAATAAATCGTATATTTTCATCAAATAGATACTTATTTCCACTAATTTAAAAATCAAATGGATAAAAAATCACATCGATATGTGGAGGCAGTAGTCCACACATACACACGAATGATGTTATCATTTTCTAATGGATTGGACAACAATAATTTATATTATATATTAAGATTACAAAAGCATAATTATTTGATATATATATCTTATATACACATTAAATCCATCATTATATCCAACCATGATTGGTGGTGAAGGAAAATAAATTATGTTGGTTTTTGATGTGGTAGTCCTCCGTACACACAATTGATAGTTTCTTTCTCCATTTTATAGAAGAGGAGATGGATATATTTTATTATAGTAACATAATAACATATAATTATATGTAATATACTTTTTTTATTATTTTATCATAGTTATATATGATTTCAAAGGGGTAGATTAAGAAATAAAATGAAGACGTATGGTTAAGAACTATATCTCTTCTTCAGAGAACCTCTTTAGTTTTATACCTAAAAGCTTGAAAGAATGATTTTATGATAAAAAATAGGGAATATATTTCATTGATATAGATTTATGTTAATTATGTTTTTTGGTATTTTCCAAACTAAAATGATTTGGATGTGTGATGATGAAAGGATAGGGGTTCCCTTTTATAATTTAGGTGATTTATACAATTAAAATTTTTCAAATTTTCCAAATAATGAAATGTCACTTTCAAGGTCACAAGGCTCAAAAATAGATTATTATAAAACCTTATATTATATTAGGACTAAATATTTCCATAAATAATAATTTTAAAAAAATAGGTTATTTTAAACCTTATCATTCTAGTTTAAACCCCCAGATTAATCTGTTCTAACCTTAAATGTGGTAACATATTTTTATTGTTTTTACTAGTCATTATAACCAAATATTACATTTAACTAATTTTAAAATATTAATTATTATTATTGAAAATAATTAATATATTTAACCAAATAAATTTACTAAAGTGGAATATTTTTAACTAAAATTAAACCCACAAACACGATGGAAAAAAGGTTTTCAAATTAGACATCTACATAATAATAAAAGGTTTTTATATAAAAATTGATCAAATAATTGATTATAATGACCTAAATTGGTTTACTTGTAACATAATGAAACTATTTATACTTTTATAAAAACATAACACAAAATGTAACTTTGTAAATTCTTTAAATAAAAATGTAGTCTTCATTGAAAATTAGTATTTTGAATATTAATTGATAAATTAATATTTCCAAAAAATTATAAAATTATTATCTATTTTAAAATATTTATATGATTATTTTATAAATTAAGTTAATTTTCTAAAATAAATTTTCAAAAAGTGGTTAAATTTAATTTTAAAATAATTTTTCCAAATGCGATAAAAATGTTTTTTAGAAATAAAATAATTCTCTATTTAAAATAAATTCTTTTAATTTCAAATGAGTTTTTTCTAATTTTTAATCAATTAATAACCAATAAATTTAGTTTATAAATTTTTAAACCATATAATTTTCATACTTTATTTATTCCTATTCATACCCACTAATTTGATAGTTTGGTTATACTTGTTATATTTAAATAATGAATTTCATGAGCCATATAATTTTGGTGTTGTGTGTCGTATATGCTATCGGACCTGATTTTATTCTATTAAAATATCAGGTTGTTAAAAAAACATTACTAAATTTCTAAAAATTGATAATTAAATTCATACAAATTAAATCATTAGAAACACGATTTAGTGTTTATGATCATGAAAACATTATGAGAGATAGAGTGGTACAACAATATCCTCCATTGTAATGATCATGGTAACTTAACATAGAAATATTTATATCAAGTGTAAATAAATATTGAAACAAGAGTATAACGTAAATCAAGATATTCTAAAAAAGTTATTCAAACAATATATTCAATATTCTTAGGAGATAAACAAAACAAACATTTTATAAATCAAACAAGAGTAAAAATTTTAACTCTCCCTTTATGAATTAATTATGCAATAACATATATAAAAACAATAAATATATCCTATAATGAAAATTTTGATCCCTTTGTAATGAAATATATTATTCAAATAATTTCAATAAATTTATCCCCCATTTAAAATTAATAAAAAATTTCCCCTCTGTGAATATAAAAAAGAAAACAATGAGAGAGAAAAAACATTAAAAGATATTTTTTATGAAAAAACTCAAGAGATAATTTAAAATAGATAATTTAATTGATATAATTAAATATATTTTGAAAAAAAATCAGAATAGAAATCATATATTTTACAAAACATCTCTTAAATTAAAAATTGCCCCTTAATAGGTGTATTTTAAGGTTAATGATGGAGATAAGAATAACAAATTTTAAGTTATATTAAAAATAGATTTAGAAAATATAAGAAAATTGAAATGAAAGAGAAATATAAAGGAAAGATATAATAATAAATTGAAATAGAAAGGATAGTAAAAATAGAGAAATAAGGAGAAGAAGAAAAATGATTGAGAAAATGAGAAAATAAAAATTTGTACATACCATTACCAAAAGACACCTTTAATCAAATAATGGTTTCTCCTCTAATGAAAATTTTATAAATTAAAATAGCATGTAAAATTTACTTTGTATTTGAAAACATACCTCAAAATAATCCTTCCATTTTTTTCAAAAATAACTCATAACTTTTTTGTAGAGACAAGTATATGTAGATTTTTGTGCACATCATTAATAATCCATTAAGATAGATAAAAATAGTCCCATTAAATGTTATTAGAGAATATACATAATTACTCTTCAAATTTTTTAAAATAAATCTATTAAATAGTTGTAACACTAAAAACATTATACTAAGTGTATTGAAATATTTAAATGATACTTAGTTATAAAAATTTAGAACTATAAAATTTTAAAAATAATGATTTTGAGGTCTGAAAAAAAGTGAAAAATCATTTTTTACATTTTTAATTGTAATTTAAAAACAAATTCTCTCTTAAGTAAAATTTCCCAAATTAATAGGTAATCACCCCCCACCCACCCAACAAAATGAATAAAATAGTGAGATATAATGAAACTAGAAATTAGGGAAAATATAAATAAAAATATCAATATTTTAGAATAGAGAAATATATTTAAACATTATCAAGAATAAATATAAATTTCAACAAGATTAACAGAGATGTCGACAGTCAAATGGAAATCATAATAAGAATATATCTCATAACTATCCTTTAATGAAATCTAACTGATCATACAATAGTGGTTTAGAGGAAATATTAGTGTGTTGAACATCCATCTTAATCAATTCTAATGATATATTACCCTTTTTTATTTTATCCCTTATGAAATGGTTCATAAGTTTAAAGTGTTTAGGGTGAGAGTTATGGATAATATTTTTGGAAATATTAATTTCACTAGTACTATCAAATCTAAGAGTGATATAAACATATATTATCCTGAAGTCAAATAGAGAGTGTTTCATCCATATTATTTGGGTGCGACAACTCCCAATGGATAGGAATTACACTTTGTTTATATAAATAGAAACAAGGTTTTTATTTTTACCACTGTAAGAGATGAGAGATTTTGCAAGTGTGTGGCAAGTCATATGAGTACTTTTCTTATCTAGTTGACATCTAAAAAAGTCAGCATTAAGGAAAACTAATTAATTAAAAATATGTTTGTTTTGGGTAAAATGACACGTGATTTTTAGTTCATTTTAAATAAAAAATCTTTTAACAAATTTAACATGAGAAAGTTTTTTCTTTTTTAAAAAAATCACAAAGTCAAACATTTAACATGATGTCATGTCAGGTTGAAATAATATAAAGTATACTCTCAATAATATTTCTATGAAGCTTGTTGTTGGATGACTTTCTAGCTTCATCCATCATTATCTTTCAAGTTTTAGTCCTGGGTATACAAAATTTCATTAGCTTGATCCATGCTAAATCATTCTAAAAGTTCATTATTTTATTTTATTTGATTTATAAAAATACAGTCATTCCTTTGAGAAATTTGAAAAATGAGAAATAATTTGAGTTCACCCATAAAGATCATCTCAAATTCTATTTTCATTAAATAATATAATTAAAAACAAATTGATTCATTGGTTGACCATAAAATCACATCATCAACAGAAATTTGGATAATTTAAAAATCATTTGAGAAGTGTTTATGAAAAAATATTTTAATATTATTATCCCATTTTAAAACAATTTAAAAAAAATTGGTTAAACATTAAAAATAATCCCAAGGGTATTTTTTGAACCATAAAGTTATTTAGTTAATTTTAAAATATAATTATGATGGTTAAGTTATTTAAAACCATGTGGTGATTTGAAAAAATAATAACTTTATCATTAATAAAACCATTTAAAAATGTGATTTTAATATCTATTTAAAATAGTTTCAAATTAATGTGAGAGAAAAAATCTAATAACTTTCTAATTGGTTCCAACTGAGTGTTTGGTTTAAAGGTTCCTCTAAAATCAATTCCTTCTTCTTGGTTATAACCTTTAGAAACTAGATGGGATTTATTTTTATGATATTACCTTGTTCATCTTAATTATTCTTAAAACCCTATTTAGTTACTATGAAAATATGGTCATTAGGTATTTCCATGAGAGTACATACAATATTTCTTGTTAATTGATTTAGTTAATATTTCTTGGAAGGAACTTACTTTTAAAAATTTAAGGAATCACTAATATATGTAATTCTAAGTGAGAGATGAAGACCATATGTTCACCCTCATTTATGAATGATATTCTAGTAATATTTCCCATATTAAAATCTCCAATGAAATTTTATAGGGGATCGTATCTATAATTTTTAAAGCCTTTAGGTAATGAACTAAATTTAACAACAAATTATTTAGTTTTTAATGGTTCATTAGAAGTTAAAGCGTCATTTTCAACAAAAAAACATTTTGAGGAATAGTTTTTTGGGAAATTTTCATCAAAATAATATATATAGATTCATCTAATGTTTTAGTCCTTTTTTTAAATACATGGAAGTCCTTTATTGAGTTAGAATTAGAAATAAAGATTAATTCATCAGATTTTGAATCAAAATTTTCAATATATTTTTTATTCTTTAGAATAAAACATCTATGAAAAAACTTCGAAAAATACCAATTTATTTTTTTGTTTTCTCAAATTTCATAAGAGGTATTTTTTATAAAATTTCTTATGATAATGTGTTTAACGATAAAACAATTAATATTTATGATCTCATCACAAAAAATTAGGTAAATTAAATTCTTTTAAAATAGTTTGAGTGATTTATTTTAGAGTTTTATTTTGGATTTCTACCACCTAATTTTGTTTGGAGGGGGGTCAGGTGTAGAAAATGAATGATTATAACCATGAGAAGTGCATAAATCATCAAATTCCTTATTTTCAAATTATTATCCATGATCATTTTAAATATATATAATTTGTTAACTTCTTCAATTTTCATCCGTTGAACAAAACATGATGAAATTTTTACAAGATAATATTTTATAAGTTAATAATAATATCTAATTTAATCTTGTAAAGTTATCAACAATAACAATGGTATAATATTTACCTCTAAGAATTTAAATTTGAGAAAGATTGAATAAATAATTATGAATTCATTTAATATATTTAGAATATGAAATAAATTTTTTATATTTAAAAGAATATTTTGGTTCCTTAACATATTGGAATTTATCACAAACCATTTCATATATGATATATAGTTTGGGTAAATCAAATACTATTTTTTAATATTTGAGTCTCATAAGTTGTTGTCTGCTACAAAGACTACGTTTTTATACCAAATCCATGACTCTCTAACTTTTTTCACTCAAATAATTTACATTTGTACAATATATATATTTTAAAATTATTGTATAAACATTTTGAAAATTAAAAATTGAATATAAAAAATCTCATTTTTAGAAAAAAACATTGAAAAAATAATTTTTGAATTAAATTTGAAAAATATTATCACAAAATTGGGTAATGGTTATAAAATTTTGATTCAATACATTGAAAAATAAAACATTTTTAATAATATTTGAGTTATAAAAACCAATGATACCTTCTTCGATTATCTTACCCTTAGAGTAATTTTTGAACATGATGTTCCATCCATATAGTTTATTGATTTGATAAAATTCAGAGAGGTATACACACATCTTTCTTGTGAAGTCACTGTCTAGGTTTCATAGTTATTCTTGATAATTTATCATAAGAAAAATTCCCAAAAAAATTAAAAGACTAATTTTTTTGTAACCAAGAAAATATACTGTCAACTAATGTTATCCAATAAATGTTTAGGTATTCTTATTTTTTTAGTATGATATTTCCTTTTGAAATACTAGATAAAATATGAATTTATTTTGGTGTCCCATATCATTCATTCTTACAATCACATTCATAAATTAATTTTCTAATTTTTTATAATAATTAAAAAACATAAATTTCAATCAGTCTTTAAAAAAAGGGATTTTTATGGATTTTTTATGAGTTTTAATTATTTTAGAAATAAATATCAACCCACTCTTTTCCAATTCCATGATATCCAAAAAATTTATTTAGGTTAATGTCACCTTTATTAAAATTTGATATTGATCTTGTATGGTCTTTGATTTTTGATTTTATCTTATTAACATCTAGTTGATTCTTAATTTTCATGGATAATTCTTCCTTTTCCTTGAAAATTTGTTCATACTCTACTAGAATAATTTATTTATATTTAATAATGTGATTTCATTTCTTATTATATTATTTTTATAATTAGGTAATTTCATGAAATCCATTTTTATTTGATCATAAGTGAATTTCAGGTATTCATAATTATGATGAGTTGAGTAGAAATATGAAGAATATTTTGGAGAAATATTGGAGAAGATTATGATGAAAAGTAAATAGGATGAGGCGAAATATCCTTAATTACTTCTTTAACAAGTTCTATAATTCACTTAAAACGTGATTCGATTGAAGGTGTTTGGGATATTGAGTAATCTATGTTGTAACTTTTAGAACATTATTTTATTATTTATTTTATTTAACTTTCTTTTTGTAGATGTGGAATTCTAGCGTGATGTGTCCCTTATTATTTCATTCATATAATATTTCTGATGACTAAACCTTTTTATTTAATTTTGTTTTCTAATTGTAAGATTTATTTTGCTTGGATAATTTTCTCATGTTCTTAGTGATTTGAGTAATATCTTGAACTTCACTTGTATATGATTCATCATTAGTATATTTGAAGGTGATTTTTTTCATTACAACTTTGGCTTTACTATATTATTTCTCATCACATTTCGTCATAGAAATTAAATATATAATTATTTATTTGATATGATATTTTACCACAATTTTCATTTTGTCCTTCACTTTTGGTATAATAATGAATTTGGGCACCTAATTTCTTGGAAATACTTGAAGTATAATTTTTTACTAATTTTTTTTAGACAAATCATCACCAAGAGACTTTCAATCATTTCATATTTCAATAAGCTGTGTATAAAAATTAGTAATGGATTTATTTATATTCATTTAAAATATTTACAAATATTATCTATATATGTATAGTCTATCATCTTCAGCTTTTTTGGTTCCTTCATGAGTGACTTCTAGTAGTTCTTATATATCATGGATTTCATTTCATGTAAAAAGACTATTAAATTCATTTTAATTAAGACAACAATTTAGAGATTTTATAAACTTTAAATTCATCTCAAAGTATTTAATATCATTGGTTTTCCACTTATCTTCTCATTATTTAGGAGTATTTTATTCCTACATAACCATTTTCTAGATAGGGTAACTTATGATACGAAGGAAACATGACATGTGATATTTCATATAGGAATAATCTATTCCATAAAATATTTGATCATGTGAATAAGTGTAATTTTACTTATTAGATAAATTTTACCATGAAACAGATTAGGATTTAAAAAATGTCTCGCTAGGATACCAATTTTTGTCTCTAACAATGAGGTAAATAAGGGGTGAATTTATATTTTAAAAATTAATGAAATAGGTAAATTTAAAAATATGAGAAATTGATATGATAAAGAAATAATGTTGATACATATTAAAATTTTAATTTCAATATTAATTGATTTAGTATGAACAGTTGAAATAGATGTATATAATTTATTCAATTATGCATATTGTGTTTAATGTGTAGTGGAAAATATATAATGGATGCATACAAAAAGAAAGAAAAGTTTGATAAATGAGTTTGGAAATAGCTCTATGTAAGCCCCTACATATCCTCCCCTTAGGTTGAGAGGTTTTTATATTACACCCTTGATCTTAGTAGTAACTAATACACTCATCATAGAAATTATGGTTGTGATTACCCCCTTTAACTTCATTGGTAGTCAAGGAACCCACCCCTCACTTTTTCAACAATTTGAACCTGTTGTAGAGGGAGATGAGAAGAAGAGTGTCTTTCTTGGAAAAACCACATTACATTGATTCTCCCTAATCTCACTTAATAATATGTACAATTGATATGATATATAGGCAGTAGATGGAAGATTTTATCCTAGTATATTGAATAATAATTAAAGTTGGATCCTAAAAGAACATTTAGTTGATCTATTAGAGATTCACCTTTGTAGAAAACAATGTTCAATGATCATATTCACAATTGATGAATTTTTTGTAATAGGTGTGTAGATAATCAAGGTAGATATTTTAATCCACTATGGAGACCTATTTATTGGTTCAAAAAAATCTATAAAATATCATTACTTTTCTTGATTAATTGAAATTGAAGAAGATAAAATTTAATTAAAATTTGACAATAATAAACAAAGCCTCAGATCCATTATCTTGATGTCATTAGATAGCTAGTATATTCCATTGAATAAATTTTGGTACACCGGGATAAATTATATTCTTAAAATTATCCATTATCAAGCCCCTACTAGATAGTGGTTATCCGGTTTCCTTCTAGAATACTTGTAATACTAGAATGTTCCACCTACAGGAAAGTGCTCCTCCACTAGCTGGCCGATGGTATTTTTCTACATAAGGTGGTTCAATATACATGGTACTTGTAAATCAGTGCACTACATAGACTATTTTGGTGCTTCCATAAGGTTTCTAACTCTATATGTGGCCTCCCAAATTTCACTCAATTTCATTCTATTTATCCTCTAAATTCATCACATAATCTCAAAACATGATCAAATTTAGTTCCAATCCTCCAATGATATCATCATAATTACTTTATAAAGTCCTTAGTATCTTCATTTAGTCCAATAAAAATATTACTAAATGTTAAAAATGTGAGACTAAAATGAACTCAAAAGAAAAGTCTTGAAACATAATTGAGTGTTTTTAACATGAAAACACTCTGATATATAGTGAGTTACAAAACGCCAAGATACACCTAATAGGCTCCCTATCACTAGGACCTTTCCCTTTCTTGAATCCATGACTATAATGTATACATTCACATCTAGATACCCATAGAGGGTGTGAGTATAAACCCAGTAAGACACCACCAATTCATCATTAACACAATTGAATATATATATATAAAGAGTATTCCATAAATTAAAGTAATTAATAAGTATATAATCAACCACACAAGTGCTACAATATCATGCACAAACTAAGATACCACATAGCCTAACCCCACTTGCTTCAACACTATGATGGTAAGGGTGACAATTTTATTCACTTCATGTCATGAAAAATTCCATAAGGTGTATGCATTAGTTCAACAACCTACACCCATCCGTATTATGTCTACATTCCGGCTTTAACAAACACCACATTCCCCACCCTATGGTGGTATTATTCCCTTTAATGATGGTTTTTCCACCTAACATGCCCAAAAAATTGGATCACAATCACCGCTGCTTAGTCTTTCTCCCGTGTCAAAATTCGTACATGTTCGATCTGCTTCAACCATAAATGGTCAACTACCATATTTACAAAACATTCCAGTGATATCCATATAATACCATCATAAAATCACATTCCATTGTATTTTTGATAACACTCATTCTCCCCCTCAGAGGGATCATCATGAAATTTTGAGAATCCCAACAATCTTGACAACTGAAGTAAGGTTCCACTGGCTATGCAACACCCACAAGGAATTCATATCATACCACGAACAACTATTCATATCAATAATGGTTCCCATAAAACCACACACATACACCCAAAAGAAACACACATAAATCTTGGGTCTCAATGATCATGTGAACATACTATTATATCATGCCAATAACCATATACAAGGGAACTATATGTTAAGGATCTTTTTACCTCAAGCATGTTTAAGAAAAATATAATAGTTTCACTAAGGAGTTCATCATAAATATCATATCTATACACTATGAAAAAAAATACCACACACCATGGATTCACCAAGGTGTTCTACTATCAATGGTAGATCTAGATTCAATCAAGCGAGGAGAAGAAGAGATCGAGATCCCCATTGCCCAAGATCAATGAGAACATGTTTGATAAGAAAGGAATCACCCTAGGTCATTTCTTAACATGTAATAACACTAAAAACCCTTCCCCAAAATAATTTATATTAGAGGAAATTTCCAGATGATTGGGGGAGAATTGATTTGTAAAGGGAATAAGGAGTTAATAATGCATTAAACACCCCCTTGTAATGATCGCACACAATTCCATTAAGACCCCTAACTCCTCTCAAAATATAAGTGGTTGAATAAACCATTTTAACTTCTAAAATATTCTTCACTAGGGTTTGGTGATTCCCAGCATGGTCATGGTGAACTTGATCACACCAAGACAAAGAAATAGACCTGGCTACCCTCCACGGCATCAGTTCAAACCCTTTCCCATTTTTCACCCACCACACCATCCACCATGATGGGGTGAGACTTATCTATACATAGTCCATAGGCATAATCACAGTGTTATACACCTAAGGACATGCCCAGTGAGCAGTATTTTGATAATCCTATTTTTCATAGGATGTTTCCAATAAAAAAAGGCATTCACCATGACATGGACTAACCTGTGGTGTACCTTAAACTCACTAAAACACTATTTAATCCTTCATGAAACATCAAAGCATCCCAAATACAAGTTAAATCATAATAAGGCCTAAAAATAACATTTATGGAATGAATAATATTAATTAATATACCTAATAAAATTTAAGGATGTTACAAATCACCCCCTCTAAAGAATTCTCATCCTCAGGAAGTGCCTTTAGAGGTCTAGCTCAAAAAAACTCATGTCACTATGATCATACATCAAATTCCAATTCCCTCATATATTATTGGATCCACTAATTATACGACAAGACTTAAACAAGTGGTAATGGATTACCACTTATCATTTTCTCACACTGATTCAAAATCTTAATTAGTTTATCCACAAATTATAAATATCATTCTAATTCAATTTCCTCGATGTTTATCACATGCACAAGATCGGTCTCATACCTTTGAAGTTGAGATGCATGGAACATTTTATTCATACCTCAATGCCAGGGAGGAAGGTCCAGTAAGTAATTACATGCTCCAATATTCTTAGTTATATTAAAGAGTCTTGTAAATCTCAATGTCACCTTCTCTTGTTTCCATAAATGACTATTCCCCAACCGAGGTGATGCCCACAAGAAAACCTGGTTGTATACAGTGAACTAAAAAGGTCACCTCGATTGGTTCGAATATAATATTTTTCTACTCTAAGTGGTGAACAACCACTTCCTGATCAATTTTACTATTTCATAGATCTCTTATACCAAACTCATTCCAATAATAGCTGCCACACTGGCCTCATGCCAACATAACGGTGAGAGACACTGCTACCCATAAAGGTCCTCAAAAAGTTCCATCTGAATAAAATCCTAGAAACTACTATTTTATGATAAGTCCATAAATTATAGGTAATCATTCCATTCAACATCAAATTATATGATGTAATTCCAAAGAATATCTTCTAACATTTTCATTGTCCTCTCTATATGTCCATTGATTCGCAGGTGATATGGAATACACTTCATTAACTGATCCCCAAAGCCGTCCAAAATACATACTAAAATTTAAATGAAAAATGAATGAACCTATCTAAAATTATATTGGATGGTACCCCATTTTTTCATAAAATCTCCCAAATATAATGCTTTCCTAGATCATTTACAGTGTGAGTTTCCCGGATTGGTAATAAATGTAATTGTTTTTTCAGTTGAACAACTATCACCCAAATAACATCTTAACTTATCAGGGTCCTAGTAAACCCAATAATGAATTCCCTAATTACATCATATCACTTCTACATAGTCATTTAAAGTAGCTAAAGTAATATTTGTGGTCACTAGTGCTCAAACTTGATCCTCTAATAGGTCATTCAACGAGTGATGAATCTTATAAATCTCTCTTTATTTTTGAACACAAGAATCCTCATGTAATATCCCTATACATATTCATCAAAACTATTTTCACTACCCACTAATATTCTTGAAATTACGTTATTATCACTTATCTCATATAAGTAAGAACCATTACTCTCCCATGAATTAACATCACATCATCACTATATATTGACCAACCTATAACTGGATCGCTTCCTAGAAATTTTTTTCACATCACTAAGAATTTGGGATCGAACTACTATATGATCTTTTACCTGATCCACCAATGATTACATGATAACCAACGGAGAAAAATAAATTACCCTACGGTCTCCAGTTGTATCCACATACCAATCAGTGAACAACCTCAACAACTATCATTCCTCTTCTAAAGTTCCCACTCTAAGGTCCTATATTTTCTTGTGGAGATAATCTACAAAAACATTTCATTTTCCCATAAAATAAAGTATCTCAAAATAATATTTATATAGATACTCCACCCAATAAATCTATCTAAGATTAAAATCCTATTGAAAGAAGATATACCACAAGCACATATAGTATGCGTATCTGAAACATCTCTCACCAAATTGATAATTATTCCAACACTTCAGATCATGGACCATAATTTCCAACTCTAAGTCATTTTTAGGGTAGTTTTTCTCATAGAGTTATAGCAGGAGAGACCTATAAGCTACAACTTAATGAATCTTAATTAAAAAATATCTTAAAACATCACTAGAGGAATCACACTAAACTGTTTATCCAATCATAGGTTCTATAGATATCAATATTAAAGATGTCATCAATCACCTCACCAATTCCAAGAATTCCTCTTTGTACTAATAATCCCATTAAATATTCACCCCATCTAATAAGTGTTTATTCCCACAAAATGAGAGTCTAAAAATATACCAGGTAAGAAATACCTAATGCATGGGTGTTGTTTTCTCTGAAAATAAAAGGAAGAAAAGGTGTCCAAGACACATGGATCACATAACCTTCAAAAGGACATGTGATCACATTACCTTTGGATGGTCATTCAAAGTCATGTGAAACGCCTGACCTACTATATATCACCCAAAGCCCCTTTAAAAAGCCTCCATATTCTTGTGGAGGAATCTAGGACACTCATTGATAATACATAGGTTTCCAGACAAGTTACTCTAAGTCACATGACTTGTCAACGAGCAGTCACCTGAAAATCAACCGAAAACATTGTCAAATAAAGGATGTGTCATGAACCAAGTCAGGATGCCATCTGACCCAGCACTCGACTCAATCCACGACAAGACCCGAAGGGTGTTCCTGATCCCCACGGGCTGGCAACAAGTTCCGGCCATCAAAATGAAACAAGAGGGAACGATTTGGCCCAATAATAAATAGGATCAAATTATACAACATTGAAAACGCAGCAAATCTAACCAAAACTGAATCTCAATAAATGAACAATCTAGTCCAATACAAATACAAATGAATAAAACTAACACTAAAAGAACCATAAGCTATAATAAAATAAAACAACCAACTAGTAAAACGATCTTCATGTGACCTACTAGTCACCTCCAACCACAAGACCACCCTGATCCAAGAGATATCTTGTACAGGAAAAACCTGATCAAAACCTGAACCTGCAAAACATCTCAGGTCTACCGACACCGAGTGTTATAGGTAGGGTGTGATATAACCTCTCAGTAGGAAATCACCATAGATTCCAAGTATTTCCTATCTCATAACAGTCCATTAAAACTAGTTTGAAATAAAATTATAAAAATATATTTTTCACATTTTATCAAACAACCATAACTTTACCATTTCAAATTCTAACACACACCCCCATCGCTTTTTAAATAAAACTATCATTTTATAACAAAAACCCAATCCAAACAATACTAGTAACAATTTACAATGGAATAAATTTAAATGGAAAACAATTTCAAAAAACTCCACATTAATGACAAAGCAGTGACTTTTAAAATTACCAACCCAACCTACCATATGCCGACGGGAGGTGAAATATTATCATTGAGAAGTAGTCATGTGAATTCCCATAGGCACTAGCTAGATGTGAGCCCCATGTACCTCGTATCTCAGTGAAAATTAATCGTAACAATATTCTTTCTCGTGAATGAGCCACTAGTAGGGAACATAACCATAACCCAGTGGTCCCCAACATCATCATCATTGTTTAGTTAGTGTTTTCATCATCAAAATTTCTACATGAAATAGGGTCCAAACCCCACAAGATCACTAGAATACTAGTACAAGTCTTCCCACCTAGATACCCAGGCTTCCCATTTCGGGCTCAATCAAATTTCACACATCTCATGTTACCACATACACTATTTATCAACCACACCGAGCATCTCATTTCATAAGCCACCACTTTCACATCACAAACCCACTCTTGAGAAATTAAGCAAACTAAAACATTTTCAAATAACTTCAAAAACCATGAGGAACACAACCTATTCAAAAAAATTATAAACAAGCCTTTCCACATTTTAGGGAAAACATGAAACACCAAAAACATTCCAAACGGGCCATCACATCACTTAAGTATTTAAACCATCTTTTAAAACACCTTAATTTTCCAACCAGGCATTCACATTTTCCGAATCACATTCTTTTCTAAAATCAACACAAATCACAAACATTAAAGGTACAATTCCAAACTGGCCTTTAATTTTACACACCCAAATGCATTTACCAAAACATTTCCAAATCTATTCCAAAACAATCTTCAAGTGTGAAATGCCATACTACCCCTCAATCCAAACATTTTCCAAAACACACACACTAAAAGCCAAATGGGCATATCCCCCCATAGGATTCCATTTTTTACAACATTTAGGAAACTAATATTTTAAGGAACAACCAAAACCCACTTCCACAAAACCAATCAGTTTCTTTAAAACCACATCCAACCATCCTCATTATTCAGATAACATAAAACAATCCCATTGTAACCATAAAACCCTTTTTACAACATTTTAACACTTTTAAAGAGAAAACTCATTACCAAACCATACACACCAAATAAAGACCACAAATAATAAACAATCATCCCACCATAATCAAGGCTAAACAATTCATAAAAACTCCCAATTCAACTTTAATGAAAAATGAGGTTTTAAACAATAAACCTAGGTGCAATAAACCTAGGTATTTCACACAAATCCCATTGAACACCTATTTTTAGTAAATTATACCAACATGAAGACATCATTCGCATCAATCCATAGATATATTAAAGGTGAAAAAGATATTTAAAAACTAAATGAAAACACACAAGTGCTTGTGGAGTGTTCCGAAAAGGAAAAAGTTGGAAACGCCTACCTTAACCATGTGCGGATGGAACGAAACATCAAGGGAGGAGAGATCTAAGCCCCACTGACCATTCACACACCATATATCCAAATAAAAACGAACCAAACATAAACCCTAGACATTAGGGTTCGGTCATTGATGGAAATCCCCAAAGAAATCCCTAGAACAAATAGGGAATGAGAATGAGAGAAGAATTGATGAAGGAAACAGGAAGAATCACCAACCTTTCTTGAGAAATAGCCCCAACATAGTCCCAAACCGAAGTAATAAGAAAGGGGAGGCTGCTCTGGTCGATTCCCAATAGATGAATTCTCATTTTGGAGGTGGAATCACCCAAATCGTAGTTCCACGTCAAAAGTTATAAAGCCCGCAAGTGGCTGGATGGTTTTGCTGCACGGTTTGTCAAACCATGCACAAACCGTACGAGGGATACTAAAAAACTCCTGTAACTTTGCATGGTTAGGATGCACGCTTTTTCGAGGTCGTTCTCAAACTATGAAACCCCAACAATTGGCCAAAACCCCCCAAATTACATCCCAAACACTAGAAAATTCCACCCATTGATCCTTGAATGTTTTAAACACAATATAGAGACACCAACGACATCACAAACTCTCCAACATAAAACTTTATCTCAATCCCAACAAGAATAACTAATCATAGGTATAAAATGAAACCCAAAACCACAATAACACAAGGACTTTTGTTGGACACTCAACCCAAACCTCAACCAAAAGATCCAACATCGAGAAAAGAATAAAATAAGGGAGTATCTGTGGTCAGGGTGTGACAATTCTCCCCACCACAGACACTTTCTGTCCCTAGAAAGTCACCCAGCCAATAGGCAACCAGATCTCAAGTCCATTCCTGACAAAAACCAAGGGGAAACCACGAACTCCAGGATGACTATTCACTCAACAAGTCACACCCGACTGATCAAGAAGAAACCACAACACATGGATGAGAATGAGGGGGGAACATGAGAGGGTTCTCCCCACCACAAGAACTCAACTAATGAGAAAAACATTTAAACCCCAAACAACACCCTCGCTGCAACCAGGAACAAGGGATTTCAGTATTTAAAATTTTCATATACCTCACACGGTTTGGCCATATGGTTTACCAAACCGTGCGCCATCCACGCGCGAACTACTGGATGGAAGGGGCACCCCGCACGGCTTGGCCGCATAGTTTCAAAACCTTATGCCAACTGTTCCAATGCCTCCACCCAAAAATGACACAAAGACGCCCTGTTATGAGACATACCACACGATCGTGCACTGGCCGTGCAGCTTGTTCTGTCCGCCTAGCTGGGGCTGCATGGTTTCGACTAGCCATGCGGTAACTGTGCTTCACATGGAAAAATCTCTTGAAAACTCCAAAAACCTGGAAACCTCGACCAAGGTAGAACCTAAACTTCTATACACAAGATGAACACAACCACCACTAAAACAGGGACCCTACCAAACTATCCGAACTCACGATAAACCAATTCTACAAAACTCAATCATCTTCAAATGAGCACTAACAAATGATAAAATTGTGACCGACCTACACGAAGGCAAGACACACTCAAAGGAGAATGAAAAATTTCAAAGGACACATTCAGATAGACTCAACTATTGGGTTACAAGAGATCTAGTTTACCACACCATTACCATATAAGGTTTACATAAAAAATCAAGTTAATAAGAACAAGTATATGTTAAAAATTTCCATCCCAACATAGAAAAAAAACTAGGTTGGGTTTCACACCCCCTCCCTGATACTCCTGAATGTGCGCGAGCTTCACCACGAGACCTGTGGTTGGGGCTCTGAGAGCGGAAGCATCTCCTACCTCACAGTTAGGAAACACATCCTCCGATCAATACTTCCTTTTCAGACAACACCCCCTACATAACTTCTTCAAATGACCCCAATGGCCACAGTGGCAAAAATTATTCAAAATAATACGATAAGACAGCTTTGAGTGATCAAACTGGCTGCACTGGAAACATACAAGTGAACGGTACGACGAACTAAAAGTGAGAGCCGACAGAGAATGTTTTTCAGAAACTGATTCCCCTGGCACACCCTACTCGCCAGATGGGGAACCTTCACAAGAACCAACAACCACTGGCTGACCGCAAAAACCTTCTCATCCATAAATGACTCATCCACCAACCTCTCAAAACATGTTTCACCAGATGAGATCACTTTCTCCGTAATTTCAGGAAAAAGAACCCAAACAAAGATAGGGGCCTTCATATGATCCTCTGATGCTACTTCCAAAGAGAATGGAACCAGCTCTCTCAAATTTTCAACATAAGACTTTACAGATCACTGTCCCTGCCAAACATCCTACAGCTCTGCAACATTCCTCTAATTCACCTCCTCTGGTATGAATCATTGGATGAAAGTGGCCTTAAACACCTCCCACGACATCTCACCTTCCGTCGATGATGGGGAGACCAACTACCACTAGAACAAGGCTGGACCCTCAAACATCCTTTGAACTACATGGACCCTAACATCATCAGTAGTTCCCAATGACTTAAAGACATACTCGACTTCCTCAAGCTACTCCATAACCTCAATCAAACCTTCATCGCCATAGAAAATAGGAAAATCTTGTGAAGTAAAAGGAACTGGGCATGACTCATTAGGAACTTTGGGGACCTTTCTGGGCGGAATTTTCTGAACAATGTGAAAAGTACAAACCAAATACAACATCAAACTGACGCACAAACAAAGAGGAACACCTCAAACCAAAACCTACTGGCTAAAAATCCAAGTAAAAATAAAAACCACGATAATATTATTTTTCAAAAACCATCATTTTCCTTTGAAAATTCAAAACATCCTTCTTCCAAGGCAAATTCCCAAATACCAATAACCCATTTATTCAGGAAAAAAATAGATTCTTGAAACCATATTCTCATTCAAATCCACTTTAGGAAAACCATGCTAAGACTTTAATTCCAAAACCCAGTCCATGGTATGCCATGAACTGTAACATGTGCGTCCATCTATTCCCATCCTCATGTGCCAACACGCACTTCTCTCACATACCCACACACATTTCAACATCCATAAGTAATACCAAGGGACACATTCCATTAACATTATTAAACCCAAACCACCCTCAATGTTTGAAAACCCACTTTCTCAATTTAAACCCATTTCATGGAAAACACTTCCATTTTTAAATCCATTTTCGTTTCAAAATACACAATAATCTTCCACATATGCTTACACCAATTGAAACAAAAATGAAACCCAACCAACAATGGACCACCAGAATGATGGAATAGTGACTGTGTGTAGCCCGAAAACATGGTGGTGAGCCATGACCCAAGTAAGGGATAACACTAGGAGGGCCTTGAATCGGGCACTTCGACTTCACATGGGTCACCACCCCACGTAAGGCCACAACATAACCCAACTCACCTCCATTGTCATAATTCAATTCCAAAACAACACAAGACACAACACTCAACCCCGGACTACCCCTGGTGACTCGAGGTTTAGAACGAGCAAGGGATCATGACACCCTTCCCGCACCTACTCCCTGAGTCCCAACAACCCTAGTCTCCATCTACCGAACACCCCAAATAATAAGAACCTCCTCTGATACCATTTTCTCATGAACCAAGCCGGGATACCATCTGGACCGGCACCCAACTCGATCCGCGACATGACCAGAAGGGCGGTCCTAATCCCCACGGGCTGGCAACAAGTGTCAGCCATCAAAATGAAACAAGAGGGAATGATTTGGCCCAATAATAAATAGGATCAAATTATACAACATTGAAAACGCAGCAAAGCTATCCACAACTAAATATCAATAAATGAAAAATCTGGTCCAATACAAATATAGCTGAATAAAACAAACACTGAGGGAACCATAAACTACAACAAAATAAAACAACCAACTAGTAACATGATCTTCATGTGACATACTGGTCACCTCCAACCACAAGACCACCCTGATCCTAGAGATATATTGAACAAGAAAAACCTGATCAAAACCTAAACCTGCAAAACATCTTGGGTCTAACGACACTGAGTGGTATAGGTAGGGTGTGAGAAAATAGCTTAGTAGGCAATCACCACAGATTCCAAGCATTTATTTTCCCACAACAGTCCATTAACACTAGTTTGATATAAAATTATAAAAATAGATTTTTCAGATTTTATTAAACTACCACAACTTTACCATTTCAAAGGCCAACACACACCCCCATCCCTTTTTAAAGAAAACTATCATTTTATAACAAAAACCCAATACAAAAAATAGTAGTAAAAATTTTCAATGGAATAAATTAAAATGGAAAACAATTTCAAAGAAATTCACATTAAATAAAAAGCAGTGACTTTTAAAATTACCAACCCAACCTACCGTATGCCGATGGGAGGTGCAATATAATCATTGAGCACTAGTCACGGGAATTCCCCTAGGCACTAGCTAGCTGTGAGCCCCATGTACCTCGTATCTCAATGAAAAGTAACCGTAACAATATCCTTTCTCATGAATGAGCCACTAGTAGGGAACATACCCATAACCTAGTGGTCCCCAACATCATCATTATAGTTTAGTTAGTGTTGTCATCATCAAACTTGCTACGTGAAATAGGGTCCAAACCCCACAGGATCACTAGCATACTAGTACAAGTCTGCCCACCTAGATACTGAGGCTTCCCATTTCGTGATCAATCAAATTTCACACATCACATGTTACCACATACACTATTTATCAACCACACTGAGCATCTCATTTCATAAGCCCCCACTTTCACATCACAAACCCACTCTTGAGAAAATAAGAAAACTGAAACATTTACAAATCACTTCCAAAACCATGAGGAACACCACCTCTTCAAAACATTTCTAAACAATACTTTCCACATTTTAAGAAAAACATGAAACACCAAAAACATGCCAAACGGGCCACCACATCACTTAAGAATTCAAACCATCTTTTAAAACACCTTAATTTTCAAACCGGGCATTCACATTTTCCGAATCACATTCTTTTCTAAAATAAACACAAAACATAACCATTAAAGATACAATTCCAAATGGGCCTTTATGTTTACACACCCAAATGCATTTACCAAAACATTTCCAAATCTTTTCCCAACCCATCTTCAAGTTTGAAATGCCAAACAACCCCTCAGGCCAAACATTTTCCAAAAAACACACACCAAAAGCCAAATTGGAATATCCCCACATGGGATTCCATTTTAAACAACATTTAGGAAACTAATATTTCAAGGAAGAATGAAAAACCAATTCCAAAAAACTAATCATTTTCTTTAAAACCACATCCAACCATCCACATTATTCAAAGAACATAAAACAATCCCATTGTAACCATAAAACCCTTTTTACAACATTTTAACACTTTTAAAAAGAAAAATCATTACCAAACCATACACACCAAATCAAGACCACAAATAATAACCAAAAATCCCTCCATAATCAAGTCTAAACAATTCATAAAAACCCCCAATACAACTTTAAATAAAAATGATGTTTTAAACAATAACCCTTGGTGCAATAAACCTAGGTATTTCACACAAATCCCATTGAACACCTATTTTTAGAAAATTATACCAACATGAAGACATAATTCACATCAAGCAATAGATATATTAGAGGTTAAAAAGACATTTAAAAATTAAATGAAAACACACAAGTGCTTGTGGAGTGTTCCGAAAATGAAAAAGTTGGAAACACCTACCTCAACCATGTGCGGATGGAACGAAACTTCAAGGGAGGAGATATCTAAGCACCACTGGCCATTATCACACCCTAGATCTAAATAAAAACGAACCAAACATAAACTCTAGACATTAGGTTTTGGCCATGGATGGAAATCCACAAAGAAAACCCTAGAACAAAGTGGGAAAGGGAAGGAGAGAAGATTTGATGAAGGAAACAGGAAGAATCACCAACATTTTTTGAGAAATAGCCCCAAGATCATGCCAAAAGGAAGTATTAAGGAGGGGAGGCTACTCTGGTCGATGCCCAACAGATAGGTCTTCATTTTGGAGGTGGAATCACCAAAATCGGAGTTCCACGTCAAAAGTTACAAAGCCCGCAAGTGGATGCACGGTTTTGCTGCACGGTTTGTCAAACCGTACGCAAATCGTGTGAGGGCTACTGAAAACTCCCGAAACTTTTCATTGTTAGGTTGAATAGTTTTTCCAGGTCGTGCTCAAACCGTTCAACCCCCAAAATTGGCCAAAACCCCCTAATTACATCCCAATCATTATGGAATTCCACCCATTGATCCTTGAATGTTTTAAACACAATATAGAGACGCCGAAGACATCACAAACTCTCCAACATGAAACTTTATCTCAATCCAAAAAAGAATAAATAATCATATGTATAAAAGGAAACCCAAACCGCAAAAACACTAGGATTTTTGTTGGGCACTCAACCCAAACATCAACTAAAATATCCAACATCGAGAAAAGAATAAAATAAGGGACTATCTGTGGTTGGGGTGTGACAATTCTCCCCACCACAGACACTATCTACCCCCAGAAAGTCACCCAGCCAAAATTCAACCAAATATTATCTCCATACCCAACATAAACCAATGGGAAACCATGAACTCTGGGATGACTATTCACTCCACAAGTCACACCCGACTGATCAAGAAGAAACCACAACACATGGATGAGAATGAGGGGGGAACATGAGAGGGTTCTCCCCACCACAAGAACTCAACTAATACGAAAAACATTTAAACCCCAAACAACACCCTTGCTGCAACCAGGAACAGGGGATTTCAATATTTAAAATTTTGTATAGATCACATGGTTTGGTGACATGGTTTACCAAACCGTGCACTAACCATGCACGGACTACTGGATGGAAGGGGCACCCCGCACGGCTTGGCCACACAGTTTCAAAACCGTATGACAATTGTTCCAATGCCTCCACCCAAAAATGAAACAAAGACGCCCGGTTATGAGACCAATCACACGGTCATGTGCTGGCTGTGAAGTTTGTTCTAACTGCCTGGCTGGGGCTGCATGGTTTCGACTAGCCTTGCGGTTACCGTTCTTCACTTGGAAAAATCTCTTGAAAACTCTAAAAACCCATAAACCTCGATCGGGGTAAAACCTGTACTTCCATACAAAAGATGAACACTACCACCACTAAAATAGGGACCCTACTAAACAAACCTAACTCACGATAAACCAATTCTACAAAACTCAACCATCTTCAAATGAGCACTTCCAAATGATAAAATTGTGACCGACCTACACGAAGGCAAGACACACTCAAAGGAGAATGAAAATTTTCGAAGGACACATTCAGATATACTCAATTGTTCGATTACAAGAGATCTAGTTAACCACACCATTACAATATAAGGTTTACTTAAAAAATCAATTTAATAAGAACAAGGATATGTTAAACATTTCCATCCCAACACAGAAAAAAACTAGGTTGGGTTTCACACCCCCACCCTGACACTCCTGACTGTGCCTGAGCTTCACCCCAAGACCTGGGGTTGGGGCACTGATGGCTGAAGAATCTCCTGCCTCACAGTTAGGAAAAACATCCTCCGATCAAGACTTAATTTTCAGAAAACACCCCCTACAAAACTTCTTCAAATTACCCCAATGGCCACAGTGGCAGCAAGTATTCGAAGGAATACGACAAGACAGCTTTCAGTGATCAAACAGAACGCATTGGAAACATACAAGTGAACGGTCCGATGAACTGAAAGTCAGAGCCAACAGAGAATGTTTTTCTGAAACCGATTCCCCTGGCACGCCATACTCGCCAGATGGGGAACCTTCACGAAAACCAACAACCACTGGCTAACCCCAAAAACCTGCTCATCCAAAAATGCCTCATCCACCAACCTCTCAAAACAGGTTTCACAAGATGAGATCAATTTCTCCATAATTTCATGAAAAAGAACCCAAACAAAGATAGGGGCCTTCATATGATCCTCTGATGCTACATCCAAAGAGAATGGAACCAGCTCTTGGAAATTTTCAACATAAGACTTTACAGATGGTTGTCCCTGTCAAACATCCCATAGCTCTACCACATTCTTCTACATCACCTCCTCTGGTATGAACCGTTGGATGAAAGTTTCCTTAAACACCTCCCACGACATCTAAGCTTCCATCGATGATGGGGATACCAACTACCACTAAAACAAGGTTGGACCCTCAAACAACCTTTTAACTACATGGACTCTAACATCATCAGTAGTTCCCAATGACTTAAAGACACACTTTACTTCCTCAAGATACTCCATATCCTCAAGAGAACCTTGATCACCATAGAAAATAGGAAAAAATTGTGAAGGAAAAGGAACTGGGCATGACTCATTAGGAACTTTGGGGACCTTTCTGGGTGGCATTTTCTGAACAACGTGAAAACTCCAGACCAAATCCAACATCAAACTGAGGCACAAACAAAGAGGAACACCTCAAACCAAAACCAATTGGCTCAAAATCCAAGTAAAAAAACACCACCATTATTTTTTTTCATAAACCATCATTTTCCTTTAAAAATTCAAAATAGCCTTCTTCCAAGGAAAATTCCAAAATACCAATATCCCATTTTCCAGAAAAAAAAATCAGATTCCTAAAACCATTTTATCATTCAAATCCACTTTAGGAAAACCATGCTAAGCATTTAATTCCAAAACCCAACCCATGGTATCCCATGAACTGTAGCATGTGCGTCCATCCATTCCCATCCTCATGTTCCAACACACACTTCTCTCACATACCCATACACATGTCAACATCCATAAGTAATACCATGGGACACATTCCATTAACATTATCAAACCCAAATCACCCTCAATGTTTGAAAACCCACTTTATCAATTTAAACCCATTTCATGGAAAACACTTCCATTTTTAAATCCATTTTCGTTTCAAAATACACATTAATTTTCCACATACACTTACACCAATTGAAACCAAAATGAAATCCAACCAACAATGGACCACCAGAATGAGGGAATAATGACTATTCATAGCCCGAAAACATGGTGGTGAGCCATGCCCCAAGTAAGGCATAACACTAGGAGGGCCTTGAATCAGGCACTTGGACATCATAGGGGTCACCACCCCATGCAAGGCCACAACATAACCTAACGCACCTCCATTGTTATCCTTCAATTCCAAAACAACACAAGACACAACACTTAACCCGGGACTACCCCTGGTGACTCGAGGTTTAGAACGAGCAAGGGTTCATGACACCCTTCCCGCACCTACTTCCTGAGTCCCAACAACTTTAGTCTCCATATACTAGACACCCCAAATAACAAGAACCTCCTTTGATACCATTTTTTCATGAACCAAGTCGAAATTCCATCTGACCTAGCACCTAACTCGATCCGTGACATGACCCGAAGGGCATTCTCGATCCCCACGGGTTGGAAACAAGTGTCGGCCATAAAAATGAAACAAGAGGGAATGATTTGGACCAATAATAAATAGGATCAAATTATAAAACATTGAAAACCCAGCAAATATAACCACAACTGAATCTCAATAAATGAACAATCTGGTCCAATAAAAATACAACTGAATATAACAAACACTGAAAGAACCATAAGACACAACAAAATAAAACAACCACCTAGTAATATGATCTTCATGTGACCTATTGGTCACCTCCATCCATAATACCACCCTAATCCAAGAGATATCTTGAACAAGAAAAACCGGATCAAAACCTAAACCTGCAAAACATCTCGAGTCTAGTGACACCGAGTGGTATAGGTAGGGTGTGAGCTAACAGCTCAGTAGGCAATCGCCACATATTCCAACCATTTCATTTCCCACAACAGTCCATTAACACTAGTTTGAAATAGAATTATAAAAATATATTTTTCAAATTTTATTAAACAACCACAACTTTACCATTTCAAAGGCCAACACACTCCCCCATCCCTTTTGAAAGAAACCTATCATTTTATAACAAAAACCCAATCCAAACAATACTAGTAAAAATTTTCAATGGAATAAATTTAAATGGAAAACAATTTCAAAGAACTCCACATTAAAGACAAAGCAGTGACTTTTAAAATTTCCAACCCAACCTACCATATGCCGATGGGAGGTGAAATATAATCATTGATCACTAGTCATGGGAATTCCCCTAGAAACTAGCTAGTTGTGAGCCCCATATACCTCGTATCTCGGTGAAAAGTAACCGTAACAATATCCTTTCTCGGGCACAAGCCACTAGTAGGGAACATACCCATAACCTAGTGGTCCCCAACATCATCATCATAGTTTATTTAGTGTTGTCATTGTCAAACTTGCTATGTGAAACAGGGGCCAAACCCCATAGGATCACTAGAATACTAGTACAAGTCTGCCCACCTAGATACACAGGCTTCCCATTTCATGCTCAATAAAATTTCACACATCACATGTTACCAAATACACTATTTATCAACCACACTGAGCATCTCATTTCATAAGACACCACTTTCACATCACAAACCCACTCTTGAGAAATTAAGCAAACTGAAACATTTTTAAATAACTTCAAAAACCATGAGGAACACAACCTATTCAGAAAAAATTCTACACAAGCCTTTCCACATTTTAGGAAAAACATGAAACACGAAAAACATTCCAAATAGGCCATCACATCACTTAAGCATTCAAACCATCTTTTAAAACACCTTAATTTTCCAACCGGGCATTCACATTTTCCGAATCACATTCTTTTCTAAAATCAACACAAACATCACCATTAAAGGTATAATTACAAACGGGCCTTTAAGTTTACACACCCAAATGCATTTAACAAAACATTTCCAAATCTTTTCCAAAACCATCTTCAAGTGTGAAATGCCAAACAACCCCTCAAGACAAACATTTTCCAAAACACACACACCAAAAGCCAAACGGGCATATCCCCCCATGGGATTCCATTTTAAACAACATTTAGGAAACTAATATTTCAAGGAACACCCAAAACCCACTTCCACAAAACCAATCATTTTCTTTAAAACCACATCCAACCATCCTCATTATTTAGATAACATAAAAAATCCCATTGTAACCATAAAACCCTTTTTACAACTTTTTAACACTTTTAAAGAGAAAAATCATTACCAAACCATACACACCAAATCAAGACCACAAATAATAAACAACCATCCCGCCATAATCAAGGATAAAAATTTCATAAAAACCCCCAATTCAAATTTAATGGAAAATGAGGTTTTAAACAATAACCCTAGGTGCAATAAACCTAGTTATTTCACACAAATCCCATTGAAAACCTATTTTTAGTAAATTCTACCAACACGAAGACATCATTTGCATCAATAAATAGATATATTAGTGGTTTGAAAGACATTTAAACATTAAATTAAAACACACGAGTGCATATGGAGTGTTCCAAAAAGGAAAAAGTTGGAAACGCCTACCTCAACCATGTGCGGATGGAACGAAACATCAAGGGAGGAGAGATCTAAGACCCACTGACCATTCACACACCCTAGATCCAAATCAAAACGAACCAAACATAAACCCTAGACATTAGGGTTCGTCCATGGATGGAAATTCCCAAAGAAAACCCTAGAAAAATAGGGAAAGAGTAGGAGAGAAGATTTGATGAAGGAAACAGGAAGAATCGCCAACATTTCTTGATAAATATCCCCAAAATCATCCCAAACCGAAGTATGAACGAGGGGGAGGATGCTCTAGTCAATGACTAATAGATAGTTCTTCATTTCGGAGGTGTAATCACCCAAATCGGAGTTCCCCATCAAAAGTTATAAAGTCTGCAAGTGGCTGCATGGTTTTTCTTCACGGTTTGTCAAACCATGCGCAAACCGTGCGAGGGATACTGAAAAACTCCTGCAACATTGCATGGTTAGGTTGAACGGTTTTTCCAAGACATGATCAAGTCGTGAAACCACAAAAATTGTCCAAAACCCCCCAAATTACATCCCAAACACTAGGGAATTCCACCAATTGATCCTTGAATGTTTTAAACACAATATAGAGACACTGACGACATCACAAACTCTCCAACATGAAACTTTATCTCAATCCCAACAAGAATAACCAATCATAGGTATGAAAGGAAACCCAAAACCACAAATACCCAAGGACTTTTGTTGGGAACTCAACCCAAACCTCAACCAAAAGATCCAACATCGATAAAAGAATAAAATAAAGGAGTATCTGTGGTTGGGATGTGAGAGGATGAATATATGAAAAATTAAAATACCTTATGTTTTCATTAATATTCATGTGACGTGCTCATTTAGTTCACAATACACCATAAATCCCTTTTTGATAGGTCTATAATGTCATGCAAGATAATATTGGCATGTCACCTTCATCATGCGAGGGGTCTCAGACATGTTTATTTAATTTTCAGCAACCCCATTAACTCTATAGATATGAAAAGGGGTTTTCCATGATAATTATTGAACATCACTATAGGACCCATTATTGGTCATGTGATACATTGCAGGTAAGAAGATTGATCATCTGCGACAACACTTTCATAAATACATGAGATCCCCAACCCCTGTAAAATAAAGAAGGTAATAAAAGGGGGAAAGTAGGAAGATTATTGTAGAGAAAGGATACACTTTACTTCATGTGTATGTGGTCATATGACCAATGATATCACCATTGGTCACCTGAGACACCTAGAAATGTCAGTTTGATCACATGAAGGCCCTTTGGAAATCCCCCATTGTCTCACAGAATCACCCGAACAAGTCAACTTCAAACATGAAAAATCCATTCCACAAGAATATTGATATCATGAAGTCCCCAATACATATCATCCAGAACTTTTAAAATATCCTTTACAAGTCCATATGGTTATCCAATATCCCTTTGATCATCCTAGGTCCCATAAAATTGAAAAGGAATACTATTCTCATGGTATATGAATATCACAAAATGTTATGGATATCCCATGGAAGGATCATGCAAAGAGAATGTCATTAAAACCCCCCACTGAATCTAGTTCGTATCCAAAAGATATATTCCATGGAAGGTTATATATAACTAGGTCTATGAGGCCTATAAATCCCTCTACCATAGTACAAAAAAATCATCTATAAAAGATTCATCACACACGGGAGCACAGGAGTAGACTTCTCAGACTGGCCAATCACACAATCACAAAGGTCTTCCACTAGGTAAAATATGGGGAATGGCCTAAGGGATCACAGATCATGTATTTTAACTTCATGTGATCATTCTATATATCATGCAAAGGACATCTAGTGTGAAAACCAGATTATGTGAATGAGGCTCGGCATGACATTCAGGTCACGTGAAAACTAAAATAAGATAACATTAGAAAAATTCAAGACACTTATAATAAATTTATGAATAAAAAGACTAAAAAATATTGGATAATTATGAAAAGATATATTTTTTTATCTTCATTGGATTTTCATGACGTTCCAATATCATGCGACAACACCCGGACATGTAACCCAAGTCATATAATGCTGCTTCAACATACAATTTGGATCATATGATGTCCCTTGGAAATTTCAATCAAGTCACACAATACCCTCCATGAATGCCACCCAAGTCTGGTGAAGTCCTCTAGGATTTCTATCCTTGATCAAGTGATATCATCCAAACATGTATCCCAAGATATACAAAGGCACCAGGACAAGTCATCTAGGTCTTGAAACACCCTATAGACATGTCAACTAGGTCTTACGACACCCTCCTGACATGTCAACCTTGATCTCTCGATGTCCACTTGAAAAGTCATTGAGGTGTTTTGACATTCTACAGACATGTCAAATAGGTCTTGAGATACCCTATGAATACGTTATCTTTGACAATATGATGACTTCTAGACATTCCATTCATATTATGTATCTTCCTTATTAAAATTCAAATGGATCATGTGATTGTATTTAGGGAATTTCTAGACATCATCAATACATGTCCATATATCCTCTAACATGTCAGGTAGACAATAATGTCATTTCAAGTAGACGTACTAGGATATGATAACCTTCTCTAGTGGATATATAAGGGAATCCTCAGTGTGTAATCCCCAATCTAGTTAAACTATGATAACTTTGATTCTAGATATTACCAAGATATATAGGATTCATTCCTAAAGCCTTATCTCAAATAGACATTTACCTTGGTGTAAGTCCCCCATGTATCCTGCATTCTAACCATCAAGACCCAATCACTCCCATGGGCCTATCTTTCTACCTCTTCCACCAGGGGATAAAGAAGGAAACTAAACCTTGATGACTCTTATTCCTACTAGAACCAGGATACGTAGGATTAATTTCTAGGGCCCTAGCATCATATCCAACATCTAAAAGGTTTTCCTAGTACATAAATCCTGCATCCATATGTAGTGATATTGATTACATGATATCCCTTGTTTTTAACACCAATAATGGTTCATGTGGGATTAGGGATCTATAATAATAATATCATCTTCATCATGAATTTTCACCATCCATGAATACTTTTAACTATAATCCATGATCAGTACAATAATAAGAATTACCCCATATAAGTGCATCCACATTGGGGTATGTCCTAAGGGGGTGATTGAACTATGATGACTCTAATTCCTTCCAAAATCAATATATATATGGTGTATCCCTAAGTCCTGAGCTCAATACCAAGTGCCTAAGTTCCCCCATATATATCCTTTCTACATTATGTTAAAATACATGGGTTTAATGAACTACATGAGTTTTGATTACTATTATAAATAGGATATGTTGTATTCCTCATAAAGGTTCAATCGCATCCTCTAAATATTAATTTCCACCCTGGATGAGAGAAAATTCCATACTTTAAAATTATATGGATTCAACATATAATAAGATACACATTATGGGGAAATGGATTAATAATATAAGAGACCTACATATAGACTCACTAATAACCCCCTTTTATACATGAAAAGTTTCAACACTTGATCATTTTTTTAGGGTAACCATTCTTGTATTGGTATTAGGAAGAGATTCTTGAACATATATTAAAACTATAGGAGAATCTTAGAGTATGAAATAACCCCCCCCCCCCCCCCAAGGGTTTGATTAGTAGGAACTCCCATACTCTCAACCAATGTGAGTCCCTAACTATTTTTTTGTCTGAACCCCCAATTTAAATCCTACCTTTTGAAAGAAATTTCATAATTAGTTATTGATGGGGGAAACATTGGTAGTTTATTTTAAAGGAAAACATAGTGAATCCAACATAAACAATTGTGCCTCAAATCCAACCCCCCCCCCCCCCACCCCCTCACAACCAATCATTAGGAATATCCAAACACCCACTACCCTTTATCAAATCCTGAATGTGAAACTCCATTCATGAACCTTTTGATAGCCCACACCTCATGACTTGAAACCATATAGAATAGTGCACAAGCTTCTCAATTAAAAGATAAACTTCCCTATGGTTCCAAAACCCTTCCCGGATAGATTTTCCTCCATACTCAACTTTATTTTTTTGATTTTTGAGTCTTTTAAAATCATTCATGGAACTTGTAAAATATTGGGGATACCTCTATTTGAAAATGATACCAATTCCTAACTGAATTGAACTACAAATTAGACTAATCCCCTCTTTACAAGAATGTAACGCTGATCCTTGTGATACCAGGTAACAAAGTGGTAGAACCCAACACCTTGAGGTGTTATGGGTCATTATCAACACATCTTCCTCAATCCAAATTCACCGAATCAAACTTTAGGGTTATGACTTACTCAACCCATATTCCAACTATCCAGGTGGACTCATATTCCCTAATATTTCACCATCCACCCATACCATCTCTAAAATATTTCAGGATGATTGGAAAATATCAGGGACACCTCTAGTTGGCCATACTAACGATGCATATGGTATTCATACTACCAACTAGAGGAATATCCTCCTTGTAGGAAAGGGACTCCAATCCTCAGGAGACACAACAACACCACGGCGAAACTCATTCCCCAAGGGTGTGTTGGTCCATCCATCACATGCTTGCCCCATATTCCAAATTTTTAAAGTATTTTCTTTTATAAAGACTATATACTGCTCATTATTTGATGTGATTACCGCATGAAATTAAAATTCATGTAAAATATTTTTATCGAGTGATGTTAAAATGATAGGAAAATTTTCTAACCACATGATGTTGAAATGAACAACAGACAACCTTACCTCATAACATTAAACTCCATGAAAAATTACCTTAACATATGTAAATAAACTACACATATAATTCTACATTATAAATGGTATATTACCATCAATAGAAGGTATGATCTTGAAGACGCTAAGATAAATCACAACAATATTTTAGTTTTCATGACCGAAAGAGATAGAATACTCTCTAGGCTGAAACCCTGATAAGGGAATACTTAGAAAAATTTGGGTCCCTGCACTCTAGATATGCACTATGTGTGGTCCAGGAAATATTTATCACTTACAAAATGGAAAAGGAAAAAAATTCATGTTGGAATCCTATAATAGGGAATCCTGAGAGAAAATCTATGTCAATTCCCACTAAGTATTCCCCTATATGAATCATATGAAAAAATTATAGAAATATAATATAAAATGATACAAATCTTGTGGTTCCAACCATATAGCCTTAGAAAAAATCAATATATGCTATCTAAGTCCAATAACATCAGTCAAATATAGATCATTATATTATCATAACATATATTTCACTAAAATTATCCTATTTGTGAATCAAGTAATATCAAGATAACTAGAGTAAAAACATCGATGATAAATCTCATGTTTATAGGAATTCATGAGAATGTCTCAATAAAAAAATATTATGATTTAAAAATTAAAATATATTCATTCAAGTTTACTTGATATTATATGAAGGATGTGTATTGGTGATGATTCATGAATCATCGGATCAATGAAATTTTATGCACATCATAGATAATAGTAAACTAGAAAATGTGAAAAAATTAGGGAATTTAATAATTGATTATTGGAAAAAAAGTAGGAATCTCAAGATTTTGGAGCCCCTCCTATATTTAATCAAAACAAAAACATTGATGATTAGAATACGGTAAGATTTTATCATCTAAATATTCTAAGTAATAAAGATTCTAACAAGAGGCATCCAATAAACATTGAAGTGTTGTTTTCCCTACTTATTTAACTATAACCCAAGGGAGAAGAGTCTCAATAAGATTATAAATATACATAAATACTTTATGAGTATTTTTTATTGAGGATGATGATCTTTAAAGTTCATACTTTGAGAGAGCTATGATCTCCTCATGTTTGAATATCTTTGCGGTCCAGACATCCATTTGGGAATGTATCTCAGATATAATCTAATGGATTTGTTCCAATTCATTTGAATCTTCCCTTATTAGTTTTTTCAGGAGAGTTTCATCATCTAAATTTCACCATCTTATCTCACTAGTAGCCAACTCTTTTTGTGTCATTATGATTTCGAGCATGATTTCATATAACGGCTTGCGTTAAAATCTGCCTGTACCCAAATAGTAAAAGAGTTGGAAAAAACATTCTTCTTGGTCATGAAATGTTTCTAGGGGAGTCTTAGTAAACAAGGTTTTAATATGTTGTTTGATTATCCTATTTAATGTATAATCCTCTACAACTTCAAGAGTGTGTATGTTAGAAGGGGGAACAACTGTATGTGCTCATGAAGATGCAAGAAAGGAAGATCCTTATGTTCTTCTATCAAAATATGCATCATCTAATTATCATTTTAAAGAAACATATTCCTCAAAATATTGTTCCCCGCTAATGGGATGGTCCTCAAAAGGATGAGGAAACTTCCTTGAAGGCTTTCCCAAATATTTAATCAACTCTATTATTGCTACTAAAAATGGTCGTTGAAGCATTTGGTTTATCCACTTAATGGACTAGTTTTTTATCACACCACCCAGGTAGTCTTTTACACAATCTTGTTCATAATCATAAGATAGAAATATAAAGTAAACAGTAGGAATAGCGGTGATCTCAGCATTGGTATCATCATGCGCCAATATAATCCAAAATTATCAAATAATCCTGGGATGTTCTTATCCCAGCACGCTAGCTGAGGAGAGATGAGAAATCCTTTGGATGTATCTAAATTTTAGATTGAACTGGTAAGGGGTATACATCTCACAAATAATCAACTCTTCAATCCTATTCATTAGAACCTCTTCCCAAAGTGAGATCTTTTTAACCGCTTATTAAGAGAGTCGCCTCCATTCTTAATAATCATACTGGTCTTTCCAAGCTAGGGTGTGAAATTTAATTGATTAGATAGGCTCATAATGTTATAAACCTCGTCAGGACATAACAAAATTACCTCAAACCCAGAAAAATTTAGCTTCTAGGGGTGGAATGAGGTGTCAGAGATCTGGGTAGTGTGGTGGTAATTATAATAGTTGAATTGATCCTCTAACTGGTAATATAAATAAATAATGGACTGCTAATACTATAAGGGACATTTACCTTTTGGATATTACCTAATATCTAGTAGAGGCATGTATGATTTGAGATGGATAGATTAATAATCCACCCCTCTTCTTGTTGAGCTTACATTACCAGTGTGCCAACTCGGAATCCCAAACGTGCATCCCCAGTTGCGAAAATACACATGTTTAATAACATGGCCATGAAACCTACTAGCCTAAGGTTTAAGGATATCTTTAGTCTCACATAATATCCCCATGTGGAATATTCCCCATCTTCCAAGAATTCCCAATACAAGCTGGCACTGTCATGAACCCATCGGGAATGGAATTCATCAGGATGTATATTGGTCAGCTAAATTCCATTGTGACACATAAAAATGTTGATCCAATATTTAAAAGAGATATTTGAGTTAATATTTAGACCCTTCCTTAAATGTTCTTTCACAATATTGATAATATTCCTTGATAAAATGGGTGTTTTTGTAGGGTCATCCCGGATTTCCACATCAAGAAGGAACTCATCATACATATCCCCAAGAAGGTATATCCCACCGATTTAGTAGATATACCAAAGGATGGATCCTACTTATTTGTTGGATATTGATAATGAATTTTTATGAGGTAACCAATATATAGTCAGTTATCTTAGAATATCCAACTAACATCATACAATGAGCTGAGAAATTCAGATTATCTCAAAAATATAGATAGAGTTTATCTAGTCAGAAAATTCATAATAGCTTTATCAACCCCAAAATGGCCACACCCATTAATCATAAAAATTTCTACCAAGTCTCATCTCCCATTTTGATCTCTTTATACCACCTGTATTGTTCAATGAGAAGATAAATATTCTTGAATAGCTTTGAGAAATTTGCTGGTGGGGAAAATCACAGTTGTCTCAACCTAGAGGGGAGGTCTCCAACATATAGGACAACCCTTGGGATCATGCTACATCATATTGGCCATACTCAAATATAATCATCTAAACAAAATCAAGGGAAGATGATAGCCAATGGGATAGATGATTGTATCTTGTAGATGGAATGATAATATCATCCAAGAACCTAAGTCTATTCAGGGGAAGCCAGTGTGATAAAGTATAACATTGATGTTTGGATGAGAAAAGCCTCTTCAAAACCCCATTTTCAGAATGCACACTATCTATAGATCCAATGTTATGTTTCCCAACAATCATTTCCCTATGTCTATCCATAGTGGAAGATGAACATGAGCATGAATCCATCTGAACAAAAGAATGAAGTATAAGTCAGAAGTGTGAGAAACTCCATCAATAGAGATGCATGATCCTTGCAGTATCATGTGAATTGCATGAACTATAATGGGATTTGCAACCACATGAACTGATATAGGTCTCATGAACTGCAAGACCCATGGATATCACATGGTCCATATGACCCGTAGGAAATCTCACCATCACATAACCAGTTATAAGACTTATTATCGTGTATACCTGACATGGTCATGTGAACCACATAATGATGAAGAAACAATGTGACCAAACTGGAAGACCATGAAAAACATTAAAGAAAACCATACTTCCAAGTACATATGACAATTCCCAATAAATTACCAATATTTTATTCTTTATTTTTTCAAGAAAATGTTGGGATAAAGAATATATCATGAAATGGTTCTCACAAAGTAGTCTTGGGGATGGGTCCCATTTACATTTCTCACAAAGAGTATTGAGAAAAAGATCTTTCAAATAGGTCTTATAAAAGGAATCACATAGTGAGGAAGATCACAAGAGCTCTAGAGATTTTAAGTATTCTATGAAATGAGATCTCCTCTATCACCCTATTTATAGGGAACTCCGCATAATACTATCAGTTTCCTAGGATACCAAACATCTCTCAAGACACTAATAGGAAGTATACCTATGGAATTAGGTGGGAATTTAATTCACTTTGAAGTGATTATTTATCTATATAGATGTTACTCTTTGGGGGAATTTATTGAATCATTGCAAATGAGAATCATCAAATCTAGAAGGGAAGAAATTCCCAAGGCATGGGTATTATTTTCAACGCAAATAAAAGGATGAGAAGGTGGCTAAGATACACAGATTAGGTAACCTTAAAAATTAAATGTGATCACATGACCATTGGAAGGTCATGAAAAAGGACTCATATGCATCTCATGACCTAATTGATAACATGTATAGCGCCTTTAAAAATCCCACTTATTCTTGAAAAGGTGTTTTAGACACCCGTTGTTCAAACAGAGGTTTCTAGATAACTTCCTCCAAGTCACAAGACTAGTTTATTAGAGGGTGTCTAAAAATTATCCCAAAACATTGTAAAATAAAAGAAGAAAAATATGAAAATGGTAGGGACATTATCCATTAATTGATATTAATGTGATGCACTCATGCAGTTCGAAGGACACTGCAAAACCCCTGGTGACATGTCTACCTTATCGCACAAGAGCATATTGGCATGTCACCTTCATCATGTGAGTGATCTTAGACATATCCATTCAATTCTGCACTACCCCTTCGGTTCCATAGACAAGAAAAGGGGTTTTCCATGACGATTCTCATGCATCATTATAGGAAAAATTATTGGTCATGTGACACATCATATTCCAAGTGAGTGATTTTCATTGACAACAATCACACAACTTCACGAGATCCCCAAAAATAAAAAAATAAATTAGGAAATAAAATGGGAATAGGTGGAAGATTCTTCCAGAGTGAGGATATGATAGAATTCAAGAAAAGGGGGTTATATGCCTAGGGTTATCACCATTAATCACATGATAAACCATCACATGTTCACCAGATCTAACAAAGGCATCATTGGAATGCCACCTTTGGCTCTCAGAATACCCCAAAAAAGTCATCTTAAATAACTCAAAAGTCATTACAATAGAATCATTATCTTAAAAAGGCCCCATTATATGTTATCTTGACCTTTAAAAATATACTTGAAATGTCCACATGTTTAGAAAAAATACCTTTGGTTTTCCTAAGTCCAATTAAAATGGAAAAGGTGGAACATTCTCACAATCTCTAAATATCATGTGACACCATGGATGACCCAGAGTAGGATCATGTGAAAATAATGACCTCAAAACCCTCCACCTACTCCATCTCAAATCCATGAGATAAGCTCCACACACTGTGTCATATAACTGAGGTGGAAAGGCCTATAAATATTTTCCCCTCATCATTAAAAAATAATTAATCGGAGATCTATCATAGATGGGAGTATATAAGAAGACTTCTCATAGGTTCCAGTCATGCAATCACAAAGGTCTTTCACTATGTAAATTCTGGGGAATAGACTAAGGGGTCACATGGAATGTATAGAATCTTTGTTTGATCACTCTATAAATCATGTGAAGGACTACTGGTGTTTCATCCAGATTATGAAAATAAAGTATGGCACGTAGTTTGGGACACAAAAAACCTAAAATAATCTAAAACTAGAGAAAACTAAGGCACAAATACAATAAATTCAGTAATAAAAGACTAAAAAATATGGAAGATTTATGTGAAGACAGATTCGTTGATCTTCATGGGCTTCACATGACTCACCCAAATCATGAGACAACACCGGTACATGTTTCCCAAGTTATTTGATGCTCACTCAACATAACATTTGGATCATGTGATGTCCTTTGTAATTTTTAATAAAGTCACACAATGCCCTTAGAGAATTCCACACAAGCCTTTTGAAAACCCCAAGGGTTTCCATCATACGTCACGCAATATCTTCTAGACATGTCACCCAAGCTGTACAATGGCACCCGGACAAGTCATACAGGTCTCAAAACAACCTTCAAACATGTCATCTAGGTCTTTATATACCCTTCATACATGTTATTTTTGATCTCCTGATGTCCTATACACAATTAGTACAGGTCTTTCGACACCCTCTATACCTGTCACCCATGTCTTGATACACACTTCATACAGGTCATCCTTGACCACATGATGGTCTCTAGACATTCTATTTAGATTATGTGACATCTTTTGAACAAGTCAATTGGATCATTAAATTTTTTTCTGGACATTTCTAGACATCACCAAGACATGACCATACATCCTTGAACATGTTAGGAAGAAAATCAATTCATGTCAAGAAAACATCCATGGGAATTATAACCATGTCCAGTGGATATATAAGTAAACTTGTTGTATAAGTCCCAATCAATTTTAACTAATATAACCATAATTATTGATATAACCAAAATACATTGGATGCCTTCCTAAGTTCTAATATTAAATAGACATCTACCTTGGTGTATTTCCCTCCATGTCTCTATAATTCTAACCATTGGGACCCAATCTCTCCCATGGGCTTATCTTTCCCCCTCATCCACCTACGAATAGATAAGGAAAATGAACTATGATGACTTTGATTCCTTCCATTACCAGAAAATTTAGGATTCCTTCATAAGACCCGAGATCCATATCAAACATCCAAAAGGTTTTTCTAGTGCATAAGGCTTTCATACATATGTAGTGAGACAAATTACATGCTATCCTTTATTTCTCACACCAAGAATAGATCATGTGGGAATAATGATTTTAAGTGATCATATCATTTTCATCATGAATATCAACCATACAAGGAAACCACAGTATGTAATCCTCCATCAGTGGCATGATATGACTGCCCCCTATAAGGGAATCCACCTGAGTGAAAGTCCCAATCATGTGATTGAACATTGATTACTCTGATGCCTACAAAAACTAGGATACGTAGGATTTCTCCCTAAATTTTGATCTTAATACCTAGTTACTAAGTGATCTCATACATGTCTTTTCCAAATGACATTAAACTTTATATGTTTAATGAACTATGTTCATTTTGATTCCGATTATAAATAGGATATGTAGGATTCCTCATAAAGGGATAATCCAATCATAATAATATTAATACCCTCCCTGGATGATTGTAAATTATAGAGTTCCTATTTATATAGATTTAACATAAAAGTAGCTAATCATTAAGGGGAAATGGATGAATAACCTCAGATACATATAGATGGAATTATTAATAAACCCCCTTTTCGCATGGAAATATTCGACACTTGATCAGTTTTTTAGGGTAATTGATCATGTGTCAAGATTAGGAAGAGATTCTCAAACATATCCTAAATCTATAGAAGATTCATGAATTAGGAAATAATAACCCCCCCCCCCGAATGGTTTTATGAACCTAGCCTCCCATCCTCTTGACCAATGTGAGTCCCTATGTGTTGTTAGGTCTGAAAAGGTAATTGGCTTCCATCCTTTAGAAAGAAGGTGTGTACTCAATTATGTATGGGGGAAGCATTGTTATTTTCTATGAAAGGATAACATGGTTAAACTAACATAAATAATCATGTATCTCATTTATCCTCCCTCACAAGCATTCATCGGGCATCTCCAAACATCCACTTTCCCATGAAACATTATGCCTAGTCATAGGTGTGCCATATAGAAGAAGTCTCTTATGAACCGTTCATAATACCAATAAAAACTAAGGAATATATTTATATCAACCAAATTTATAGGGTACTCCAAGTACATCACAGTATCTAGATTATTTTGGTTCATAGAAAATCCGTACACAGATATCACATGCCCAATAAAACATACTTCAAGATCCAAAATTGAAAAATTAAGAGCTTGGTATTAAGAATATGTTCTTGATGTGTACCCAATATAATATCTAGGTGTCTAGAATGCATCTATGGGTTATTATATTTAATGATGATATCATCAAAAAAACCATAATAAGGGCATCAATATATGGATATAAGATCTTGTTCATCAAATCCATGAACATAGCTAGAGTATTTACCAACCTAGAATACATGAAAAGTCACTCTTGCATTCCATATATACTCCTAAATGTTACCTTAGTAATAACCTACTCTATGAATTGGACCTAATGGTAACCAGGTCATAGTACATTCATGGAGAACCATCGGGCTCCCTGTAACTGATCAAACAAGTCATTGATCCTCAAAAATAGGTATCTATTCTTCACGATTACCTAGTTTAGATTTCCTTAATCCATACATAATAAAATAATATCATCCACCTTCATTGATAGTAATACAAGATCACCCCATGGATATGTTCTTGGTCTGATAAAATCTTTACCCTCCAAATCCTTGAGATTCACCTCATTATCCTTTAACATAGTTGATGTTATTTGATATAGAGTAATCAAAATGGGTTGCTCTAAAGGAAAGAGTTCAATCTAAAAATAAATTCCTCTATTAGGAGGAATTCCTAAGAAATAATCAGGGAATAAATCTTGATATAATTACACTATAGGGGGAAAATCAAAAGATCCTACTATCAAAATAGCTGTAAGAACTATTCTCACTATCTGCACATTAATATCCCCAACCAAGCTCAGGTATGACCTTTTTCTACCTACTCCAGCATCCCATTTTCCTTTCAAAATAAACTTCCCCCTAGTTATATTAAAGGATACTAATCTCTGATTGAAAATTATGTTATATTGATAAATTTTCAACCAGTCTATGTTGAAAATCACATAAAAACTATTCATCTCATGAATCATGAAATCTCATAGATGTTCATTTCCAAAAACTACTACAAAATATATTAGACATATCATGAAATGATCTAATTTCTTTTCTATGGTTTGTGTTAATAGATAACAACTTAGAATATAACATGACCAGAAAGTCAAGACTAAAAAAACTTGAGCATGTATAAACAAATGGGAAACTCATGTGTCAAATAAGGAAGAAAATAATGTATACATGATCCAAAATGTACCTCAAATAGTCAATTTTAACACTATTACTAGCTGAAACCTAGTCTAATGCATACACTTTTCTTGCCTAATCTTTATGGGCCCTCCTCTGAGGTGTATTACTCACTTTTGTTTCTAAAGTTGAAGATGTTTGTGTCCCTACTATAGTCATCCACCACAATTCTTGATAGAACTACCAAAAATCATTAATCGAGACCTTGAATAATAATGTTAGATATGGATAGCCTTTCCACACTAGTGACACTCCATAGGTGGTTTCCCATAAGTCTTTCTAAGGTTCCCTATTTTCCCATAGTTGAATATCCATATGGAACCACCTACCATAGAGGGAGTTAAAGAAAATGTACACTTATTTTTCTTCTTATTTCCACCCAATAATGACTCATCTATCCTCATACTCCAACTAATTGAAGAGGCATCCATAGAATCACTAAGGAGTCCACCAATAAGTCTGTTGTGATCTAAAAAATAAAAAAATTACATCTTCCTAGAGACCCTTCTTGATTATCAAGGCCTTGAGAAGAACCTATAGGTATTTCATCGGATAAAAGTTCCTGAGTTGGAATATCAATTATTATTAAGTCCAATATAAAAATATCTACCCTTTCGTGCCATATTCATATCCAATAGTGGAGTGATGTGAAGAATCTTTATGAAAAGATAAGAGTAGGACGACACTGACATTACCCCATATTGAAGCTCCATAGACTCCAATGTGTGATCTAACTTTATTTTACTATGTAAAAACATTTCAAAGAAAATATCATTCAAGGCCCCCTGTGTAATAACCTCATTCCTAACCACCTATCTCATGACACCCACACCATCTCCTAGTGATCCCCTAAAACATAAATGCATCTAGTTTTAAACATTTTCACTTAGGAGTATACAATAGATCAATGATCTAATTAATTACATTAATCTATCCCTCTACATCATGAGGTTCTCCAATTTCCATGATGGATGGAGGGTGTTGGAGCTAGAAAACCTAGGTATAATAGACCAATTTCCTATATGCCCCACTTCCTTGAACTACTACTAACTAGAAGAATCTGGGCTAGAGAAGTTCCACCTCCTAAACCACAAGAGAATCCATGTGATAATTCTTAGCTATATCTTCCCATTAATATAGTGGTGGAAAATATGTATTATCCCTAGAAGAATAAGTATAACTCTCTTCACCATGTGGTCCCATCAAATATCTTCTATTTGGAATTATCTAAAATTCAAAATGAACATTTGGAATGATTATGGTTCTTTACATAAGATAATATCCTTAGCATCTTATAGGCACACATAGTGTATTTTTATTGGATAAAATATCCTAGGAATCTATCCACAATGATAAGGCATAACACTCCTAGTACTACCCAAGGTTCAAGACTAGTTCTTAATACATGAAAGAAAGCCCCAATCATTTACATATGACAAAAAACATTCTCAAGTTCAATTAATCTAAATGTCATCACAATACTACATAGAATCATATATTGATAGGTTTAATTAATAGAGATACAATGCACATAAATCTATAGGTATTTATGACATTTGGTCCTATGTTCCTAGTTATGTCGCATTAATACACCCAAATCACATAAACTGTAACAAAAACTATTATCAAGATCAAAATAAATCCATAATCTACAACTAAAACCAATGTACCATCTCTAGTAACATGGAGGTCAAACATATAACAATTAGATAGGCACTTATGCGACTCTCTTACTAAAGTTACACACATGATAACTTCTTTATAATTTTCCCAAACATATTCAAGAATGAAATAAAATAAAAAACCTTATTTGATGCCACTTTTTATTACCCCATCCTGAATTACTTGGTCAGGGTTACAGAGCTACATGATCTGATGAATTCCTCCCCATACGCATGAGGATTTCAACTAATATTAAGGATTCAGAAGGTGTACTGAGGATGATATACCCTCAATATCATAAATCATAAATTAGAATCATATTATAAAAATAATAACAGTATATAAAGGCACATAAAAACTAAATAATAATAATTATATAACAAATTACATGTTGGGAAATCCAAAGTATCACAAGTAATAACCATGGAATTTTAATATTGGAGAGAAATAGGAAAAAAAATAAGGAAATGTGACATCACTCTAGAGTCCACCCCAATACCACCACTGAAGACCCAACTCCACCTTCTCAGATCCCTATCACTAGGACCTTACCCTTTCCCAAATCCTTGATCACAGATTATGCACATGCATCGAGGTGCCTGTGCAAGTTATGGGTATAGACCTAGTAGGAAACCACCTATACATCCTTAACATATGTTCATATGTATATAAATTGCATGACAAGACAAGAAATTGATACCTATGTAAACAATCACCCACAAAAGTGTCAGGTCATCACGTGTTAACCAAGTTTCCACAAACCTTATCCCACCCTACTTCATCACTATACCAGTAAGGATGTTAATTACAGTCATTTCATGTATTGAAACATGCCATAAGGTCCATGAATCAGTTCATCATCATAAAACCATCTGTCATACGTCCACATTACACCATTTAGGAACACCTCACACCCACCCACAATGTAGTTTTTGTTCTCATATAATGGTACACCCACTTGACATGCCTGATGAATTGGATCAAAATCACCCCTATAAGGTTGTTCTATCATGTTAGTATTTTGAAAAATTGGATACAGTTCACCCCTACTTGTTCTACACCCACATTGGTTGAGCATGTTCATGATGTCCAACAAGTAATATCAAACAAGATGAGTCATTGATCTTTATCACAACACCCACTCTCCTCCTTAAGGGGCCATCTAACCTATTCTAATTAACCCATCCATCTTGATTCATGAAGCAAGGTTCCAACAGCTATACAAAACCTATATGAAATTCATGTCATAGTAATAACAACTAGTTATCTCAATAATTGTTATGACATGGCCAAACACACCATAAGAAACACATAGCATGCATTGGTCTAAAGGGACATGAGTACATTCCAGCAACCATATACAAGGGCCCTATATGGAAATAATCTTCCAATATCAAGTGTATTGATTCTAAAATACAAGTTCCTTTATGGGTTTCATTATCTCTATTAAATCCATGCACCAGTCAAAATAATAATTCAACCATTGTGGTCCATCGTCAGTGGTAGATCAAGATTTTCTCAAGGGAGGAGAAGAATAGGTCAACATCCTTATGATCCATGATCAATGAGAACATGATTTATAAGGAAGGAATTGAACTATGAAATTACTAAAAAATTAAGAACATCCAAAACCCTTCTATGGTATTTCCTCTATTATAGGAACAAGTAAGAGGGGTTGAATTGATTAATAGATGTAATAATGAGTTAATAACACATTAATCATACCCTATTAATGATACCACACATTTAAATGATAAGTTGTAACCCCCCCCCCCCAAGATGAGGTGAAAATAATCCATTTATGTTTTTTAAATTTTTTTCACAACAATGTAGTGGTTCCAACTAGGTTTTTGGTGGCTTTAATCACACCAAGCCCTGGAAACCTAAAAATACTACCCTCTACGACATTGTATTAAACAATTTACAATTTTGGACTCACCAAACCATCCACCAGGGCATGGTGAGGCTACTCTAGACATGTTCCATAAATGGAATCATAGCACTACATGGTTGAGATGACACCTAGATATGGGGATTTTGATCTTATAATTTCACTAACGTGGTTATTAAGCATAAAATGGACCAAAAAATGTTGTTCCCTCCCTATGGTGTAACTAAAAACCTCCAAAAAACAATTTAATCGACTGAAACCCTCTAATTAATCCTATATCCAAGTTAAAACATAAAATTCCCCAAAAAAAATTTAAGTTATGTCTAATTTAAGTTAATATACCTCATAATATTTGATGATGTTGCATATTAATTCATGAGGCCCACTTCTCAATTCTACCCATCATGAGGATCTGACACTTGACTCATAAACTAGTCTATCCCATTATCAAGATTTTAGACCTAAAAAATAACCCACCCATAACTAGTACCATCCTTACTATGAGAAACTATCAAGGAGAGAAACTATATGAAACAAATTTAGCTCATTTTGAGATCCTATATTAATCCCCAAATGAGAAAAGTTCACCATCACATGGTGAACTTCCATCACATTAAGAAAGAATAGAATGATATATATTTACATACATGAATATATTTTATGAAATTATACTACTATATTTTAATTTTAGTCCCATAACTAAATCAAAAATGATAGATAATAAAGTATTTGACTAAATATTTAATAACCTATTGTTATAGACATTAAACATGTGCATTAAAAATATTTTATAATATTCACTAAATAAAAAATTAACTACTAAAATGAATAGCATAATTACTAATTAATTTAATTTAATGATCTTAAACCCCCTATGAGTGTTTCTATTTCTTCAGGAATACAATCGGTCATCCTCTAAAACACAATATCCAATTAATTGTTCAATGCTGAGAACTGATCATTCTATACGTCAATAAGTGTGTATTGATATTTAACTATATTTTTTATGCATAAATTTCCATTCATGCACCAATTTCACAAAAACCTATAAAATCCATGCTGTTGACATTGTCCAAGAATGTGTATGTGACCTATCAAATACATGTGATGGTGATGGTCCAAAATGCATCCCCTCACAGGAAAATAACTCCCCTTTCTAAGAACTTAAAACATAGTGTCCTGTAAAGATATTATCACTGACAAGGTAGGATTGGAATCCCACACTTATTTTAGTTTATGATATAAATTAAATAATATTAAATTATAAATAAATTTATAAATCCCAATGAATAATTAAATTTTTTTACTCCAATTTCTACAATAGTTTCATTGATATAATTACTGTTACTTTATATGGAAATCAAACCACAACTATTTCCTTCTAATGGAAGCACTTACCTCCTTAATATATTTTGAAAAAAAAATATAAATAGTATTTTTTGAAACTATATTTCTTTAATTTTTATAGATATATATTATAATAAATAAAATGGAATCTTTCCACATCATTTTCTAGTGAAACTCATCAACCCAAAAGTGTGGGGATTCACTTCCTTATCTTGATTGTAAATCTTTCTCATACAATTAACATAAATAAATTATATATCAATAAAAGTTTAAATTTAATTTAGAAATTAATATTAATATATTAACATTTAATAACACATGTGATGTGATTCCTCATGATTATGGTAGAAATAACATTTACATTGGTCCATAAGCACGCCCTTGGGGGCCTTCTCATATATTCATGACACTGTTAGATATGTTTCATTGAATTAATTCCATAGTATCTACTTAAAATATTTCCATTTTTTCCTAAATTATTTAATTTACATGGATCTAAAATTGCATCGGGTACATCAAAATGGAATATAATCTACAAATAAAATATATAAAATTCATTAGATTATTAGCATATTAAGTATAAATGTTTAATTTAATTATATATGAAAAAATAATTACTATATTACATTTATCTGAGTATTAAAAAACTAATTCTTCGAATTTAATGAAATGTGCCTTCAATATAAACAATGAATATAGAGGGATGCTTCCTTACATGCTAAATATACTAGTAACTGTCAAAAATAACCATTATATTCTCAGTGGGTACCCCATATTCATCAAAAGGAACAACTACATTCACTCTAGTGAAATGAAAAACATGTTGACTATTGATTTTTCTCTCTCTTATTATTATTTTTATCTATTTAATATATGAACTAAAAATTGGTATCAATATTTAAGAAAGTAATTTTTTCACATTGAATTGCATATCAATGATTGTGACCCACCAGTAACCTCTCCATGTTAACTGACTATCGGTCACAATTCCTGATGGACCTATCCTAGGTGTTCTATCTGACCCCCTTGAATCATCAGTAGAAGTCATACCTAAGAATGAAAGTATAATAGGTTAAGATAAAATGATACCAAAATCTATGAATGGTATGTGATGAAGGGAACCTAGTGTCGCAAAGGTAGAATGAAAATCCTATGATGTCAAGTGATTCCCATCAGTCATGGAATACCTACAAAAAATATATAAAAACCTCAATTAAAACTCAAATTAAATTAAATTCATTAAATTTTTATTTATTTAATTAATATATAGAAAAATATATCTCATATTCATTAATATAGAAAAAGTATACAAATAATATTCTTATCTAGTCATATTGTTATCAAGTTTCTTTGTTAACATTACTTATTCTTATTTTATTTCTTTTTCTTCTTCACTCTCCTACACAAAACAAATAGTTTCAATATCATCTCGTATAAAAAATTTGTAATGACCCTGACTAAAGTAGCCCAAATCTAGTGTCTTACATTATTACATTAGCATAGTATATAGGAAATTTCATCTTAAATGAATGAATAGTTTAGTAGTCTTAGTAAACTAGATAAATATTTTAAATTCAAATTGCATTTTGGATATAAAAATCAAAAAGTATTTTCTTTGAAAACACAATTATTCCCCTTAGTGTAACCCTTCATATCAATCATAATTAACTTCTTGGAAACCTGGGTAAAACAAATCATACGAAAGGGGTAAACTCAAATGCTCAGTAAGGGTTAAATATAGTATAATCTATCATGAATAAATAAAAAACATCAAAATGGAATGTTAAATAACTAGAACACGTGATATTTAAACTATAACTTCAATATAATATTGCTGGAATAAAATATGATCAAATAATTAAATATAAATAATCACATGAGGTTGAAAACATAACCATGGATATTCTACTAATATAATAATCACATAGAAATTAATACCTAGTTTCATAATGATGGATTTAATGATATTGAACATTAGAAAATTACAGTTGAGGCCTTATCTAAGACATATAAAAAATAAATGGGTATGGACTCAGCCAAAACACAATATAGTTTCTCTCATGATATCTATTTATTCCTATAGGGCCTATAGAGGGCCCTACACATCACTTACACAGTCCAATTAATTCATATCATATATAAATGATATAACTGAATCAACATGCCTTAAATAACAATAAATATTCATATTTTAAGACCTAGACAAATATAATATTAATACTTATGTAGTTAAAATTATCATAAACCATACAAAGAAATATGATTAATGGTATTATTATAGTATATCACCAAAAAAATATTCGGCAAAGAATATTGACATTGATAAAAATACTCTAAATAGATTACTAAAATATTTCTTGAGGAAAATATCATTTTTATAATGAAAATAATTTTTAAAATCTCAAAACTATACATGTAGTAAATAAATTAATTTCTTTGAAAATATAATTTTAAACATGTAAATAAAGATTCAATATTTTAAGGAAAATAATGGTAGGAAAAGTATCTCATACCATATAAGTTAAATAAAACACTCCTTCCATGTTTTTTCAAAAAAGTCTCATGAAACCTTGTTTAGAAAATGAAAAAATATACCTTTCAAATTATTTAAAAAAACATGAATGAGAAAAAAATAATTTGTAAATCATTGAAGAATAAAAAAACATTTTTGGGAAAAAATTAGAAAAACATGATCATTGAAGAAAAATTGAGTTTTAAGGGAAACATTAAAAAGATAAAATTTTTAAAATGAGAGTCTCTTATAAATATCATATTATTCATGTGAAAATAATAAAATGAATAAAATATGTGTATTATCTGTAAATCCATATAAAATAAGTGCAAATAAAACATATGTTAATGAAAATTAATTTCACTCATAATCTTAGCATACCAAAATGAATGACGTAGAATGTTAACCGATTGAATGAAAATTGAGTTAACTAATCCCTTACCACATTGTAATTTGTCTAATCATATACCCCATAAAATTAATAATTATCAAAAGTGACATCTAATACCATGAATATAAAAATATTCATGATATGGTATATCAAATAGAATTACATGCACCACACACAAGGATTAAGTGGTGAATAAGGCATATATCTAACAAAAGTAAAATGTGAGATTAGAAAACCATTAACTCATGCTTCCCTTTAGTTTTGTGTACATTAAACTCTTATATAATGCTTTAAATAATGTTATTAACTCATTACAACCCTATATTCAAATTTATAATACTTTATTTTATGATTTTATGACATATTATGACCCATACATTAATAATATTTCATTACATTCATGGTTTCAGGAGAATTCATTTCATGGTTTCATGATCGGTTCATTTGTGTATAATTATGGATATTCTTTGAAACGCCCTAACCCCAGAATCCTAGATCAGGTGCATTACATTATTATATTAGTATGATTATGAGGAATCAAATCCTGAATGACCGATTAGTTTAGTAGTCTTGGAAATAATGATTACATACAAGATAACCTTAATACATTGAGAAATAGAAATTGCAAACATGATACATAATAAAATAAAATAAACTGTATCCTGGAAAGATTTACAAAATATTTCTTCTTCATAACCTGGAGAAATGAAACATAATAAGGGTTAGCTCAAATTCTCAGTAAGGGTAATTAAAGTGGAATAAATAATGAATAAATAGGAATATGTTAACATGGATAGTAAAATAACCGATAAAAATGCATTAAAATAACTATATAAGGCAATATCAATATGGAAAGGTAATAAACTGAAACTCATGCCATCTAAATCTATAAATTGATATTAAAATGTATCTATAGATATGTTGATGAAAAATATCATGGATAAATAATAACTAAATCTAAATGAGGGAAATGATAAATTGTTGGAATCCATGTTTCCTAGGTACATGGAACCAGTAATTTCAATACCTTTCACAAGAAGTTTTAGAAATCGGGTAAAAAACTATCTAATTTGGCCAACTATTTCATCTCATGAGACAACCGATTCATTGAAGAGATATCTATAACTAGGCCCCACCCATGTAGTACCAGTCCAAATCATTCATCATATATCAAATAAATAATTGTACTTATAAAATACCCATATTGAAATAATGATGTGTATTTATCAACAATATCTTAGGGGTGTATAAGTAACAACAAGGATTGTTGACATTAAAACATTCTTGAGGAGAAATAATATTTAAAGATTTCAATGTGTCACATACCATATTGAAACATTTAATTCATAATTCCCCATGAATTAAATAAAACTTATAATATCATGAGAATAAGTATATTCATGATATAACACATTAAAGGTATTATATACATCAAATAAAAGTTAATTGGTGCAAAATAACAAACAAGTCTCAATAGAATCAAAATTGAGATGAAATTCACTTACCTTAACCTTCTTTTTGTGGTGTGGACTTTATCCTCCTAAATAGTGGTTTGAAATATGTTACTAACTTATACCAGAACCATACTCAAGTTTATAACATAAAATATTAATTCCTTATAAAATTGTATTACCTGTTTCTGAACACTCATTCATTAATTTCACTATTTTGGGTTTTAATTTCCTAGTTTGCTCAAGTAAGTGTTAAATTTATATTTGTTGTCATCATTAATTACATAATGGTTTCATCATATCAATAATATAAACCATGTCTTAAGTGTCATGTATAATCACTATATACGTATATATAGTAGTCCATTACATTTGGAGATTAAAAATGAAGTGCACCGTTTATAGAGACGGTAGGTCGTACGTACGCATGAACGCTACTTATATTTCATTGTTGTATTAAAATAATCAAAACTAAATTATACATATGTATATTATAATTACAGATTTATATTTATTTTATATATGTTAAATATTTTTATTAAAATCCTCCTTTATACGTTCCATATATGGTATGGTCGAGTCATATCCCTTTGAGGGGGAGGTGGTCCACACTTCCTCAAATGAAATTATCATATTTACACAAGTAGGAAATCATTAATTTATGTTCCAAATAAAATTTAAAGAATCATAAATTAATTATAAATATCATATATAACATATATTAACTAATTTTCTATCAAAATGTCCACTATGATTGGTGGTAATTTAAAAATGAACAGTCATTATTTCGTGAGACATTAGTTCTTCGTACACAGAAATAGTATGTTTGTTACCCATTAGATGGAGGTGTGTATAAGTTTAGGTTTAACCTTTTACATAGAAACATACTAGTATATTTATAATATTATTTATTTTCTATAAGAATATAATAATTATTTTTTAGGGGTGGATAATGGATATGAAACTAGAGATCTTGAGATAATTTGTTACCTCTTAATCAGGTAAATCCTTTTGGTTTGTAACAAACGGAATCCTTCAATTTCTTACTTAAAAAATTTAGGCTAATATTTATATTGAATGTATGTTTAGATACTCTTTTTACAGATTTTATATGATCAAATGTGGATTGAGAGGTCTGAGGAAGGGGTAGAGTGTTGGCCTTTTTGTAGTGGAGGGGGAGTGGAACTCTTGTAAATACCAAAAGGTATTCATTAATTGGTGGTCTACCTTACCTAAACTGACTAAAAAATTGGAATATAATGGATTTAATTTTAATAGTGGTCTATTAAAACATCCACCATATAGGAATATGTGAATATTAATAATTTGGTTCCTTAACTTCTAAGATTCCCCAATTTTATTATTTTGGTTTTTATAAAGTAATTCAGTTTTCTATTATAATTAATTTCACCATTAATAATAAAATAAAGTTAGATTTATTATAAATTTTATATAAAATTAGTTATTAATATGATATATAATTTATAAAATAAAAATATCATGTGTTTTGGAAATTAATTTTAAAACAAGCATATGTGATGTGATAAAACACTACTTAAACTTGGACCATGTTAACAAAGTTTTTATAGTATATGGGTTAATATGTTAATTGAAAAAGATAAATTGGACCATTAATCGAAAATATATAATATTTTTTAACATTTAAAATATATTTTCCAGAATATATAATTTTTATTAATTTTCAATCATTTAATTAAATATCATTTATTGTAAAATAACAATAATGTCAATTTTGACATTATTTATTTAATTTTAGTTTCTAAATATCAAAAAAATATTGGAATTAAATTATATTAATTTTAAATCTATGTAAGATGATATACTCATATAAATAAGTAAATAAATATAATAATTCAGTCAATTCACTTCACTTCTAACATATATAGTATCGTTTATTTTAGTTAATTATTAACAAAATATTCCCAACATTAGAGTTTCTTAAGAATTTCAAGTAACTAAACCATATCTAAAAATTATTGATAAATATTTATGATAAAAATAACCTATTTTTCTTTAAAAATAATATTTATAAATGAAAATATGATGTTTTTTTACATATATTAATGTTTTATAAATGTTAACGGCAAGAAAAGTTCACTTTTTGTCTTTTTCCTTGTATAACCTTTTATATAGGGAACTTCCATTTAATAATATCCCAATAACCCATAATATTATAACTAATTTGGGATATGGTCCAATTATTACCATCCAATGTCTTTTGGACTAGTTCTCAGGTCATTTGGGTCCTTAATATTGAGGTTTATCCCCTTATTAAACTTAATTTTACCTTAATCACCGAAATTAATTTTAATCACTTTTACTAATATTTTTGGGTCAAAAATAATTTGATATTAATAGAATGAAAATATTGTACTTATTAAAACCATTTTTTTCCATTTTTTTAAAATTCAAATCACACCAGGGGAAAAATTAAGATTAATGTGAATCCCGCAGTTATGGTGAGAATACTGGTCTTTAAAGTAAAAGCGTTCAAAATTTAAAAAAGTTTTTATATCAAATTTAAATATAAAAATGATTATAATGGACTAAATTGTATTAATATATGCATAATAGATCCATATTACTTTAAAACCCAACATAATATATAATTTATCACTAATCATTATTTAAACGAAAGACTATTTTTTACTAAATTGCATCAATTTTATCTATTCATCAAAAAATGAAGTTTCTCAAAAAAAATCCAAAAAATTCACCATAAGTTAATTGAAACATTAAAAATCAGAAATTGATGTTTATTTTAGAAAATAAATTCTCTAAAATTTTCAAAATTTAGTTTTAAAATAGTTTTTCCATTAAAAGGAAGTAAAAAATTGTCTTTCGTGTAATGAAAGATAACTCAGTGTGGTGTGTAACGTAAGCTTAATGTGGTGTTGCGTATAAAGAGAGAAAAAATAATATTTATTATAACATGGAAATAATATAATTTATTGGGGTGTTACATTCTCCCCACCTTAATTAAATTTCGTCCTCGTAATTTTAACTTGATCTTATTAATCAAGGAATTAATATTTGAAAATATTATAGTTGAAGTACCCACATCATGAATAGGGTTAAAACACATATTATTAATTAAATATAAATGAAAGTAAAACTAATATGTAACTAAGTTATATAATATGATAATATAGGTGGAAATGTATACATGCACATAAATGAAAAATCTAACGATCAAGTTCTGATGGAGAGTACTATAGAAGATGGTTAGGAAAAAGTTAATAATCAGAAAGCTCTAAATCCATGATGATCTAAGGGACATTCGATTCACCATAAATGAAAGTAATATTTCAAAATTTTTTGTTTCAATGTCATTTTTTTCTTGGAGTAGATGAATTATTTCACTCACAAAGAATATAAGTAAATATAATTACTTGGTACATTTATATATGCACATTTTTATCGTTTGGTCGTGCCATGAACTATTTCTACTTAATCTCATGAAATAAGATTCATCATATAGTTATTTAATATATTAATCTATAATACCATTTTCAAAGTTCAACATAAAAAATTTCAAAAATGGTTATCTTTTCCAAAATATTATGATCCAACACATTAGAAAGAGTTTCACTAATATTATCATTATCCTTTAATCAGCATGAAGCAGCTCTAAATTTTCATATTCCAAACATGTGAATAACTTCATCATATATCCTATTGAAATATGGTAATAACATGAATCAGTGTAAAAACTTATTGGAAGCATGCATTATCCCTTATTCCTTAAGTAAGACACATGTTATTGGATATATTACTTAAATCCAAAATTGTTGTAAACTCCATCAATGATAATATAGACCACTTGTCAACAATCCATTAACAAGTTCATAGGTAATTATCACTTATCCAAATCAATCATTTCTTCATCATTTTTTCAACATAAGGAACATATTGAGGGATTGTGTTCCCTAAATCACGTGTTTTCTTAAAATTTTAACTTTCTACTGATTAACGTTTCTTGGTACCATTCAGCATATGATATCAAATCCATAAAAAAAAGTACTAGAGTACAATCCTCATATATTCCATAATTCTTAAAACAAGTACACTATTGATAAAAAATTTCAAATGACATAATTCTTGAATATGAATATTAATTATTCATATTCATCTGTGGTAGTAGAATAACTTGATCATTATCTAATAGAATCATTTGGTGTATATTACTTTGATTCTTGTGACGTTGGTTATCATAGTGTCCCATCTCCTTGTAGTTAAATCATTATAAAATGGAAACCTTTTTATTACCCTTTCAATCAAGAACTTGGTGTTCTTTTTCTCTAAACTTATATAAAAATCCATTTCCCTTCAAGAATGTACCAGATTACTTCATTACACAATTATCACATGTCATAAAATCCTTCTTTCCCTTCATCATCTTCCACTTGTTCCATTTTTCATGGTACTCAGATGGCCTCTTCTTATATTGGATTCCTTCTAATACATTGGACTTAGATAATTCCTTACACATCTCATTATCATGTGATCCTATGTCTTTATATGATGATAATTTTTGGGAGATTATTTCCATTTGAAATATTATGTTACGACCATGAAATATTTGATACTTCTTATTCTTTGGATCACATGCATTGGTGGGGTTCATATTCCTTCTACTAGGCACCATTTCTAAACAATGGCATATAATGTATTAAATAATAACATAATTTATAATTACAAATATGGTATGGCACATAAATTTATGCATCATGAACCCTAGAATCATTAACATTTGCTACTTTCAGAAAATCCATACTTATAAATCATTCATAATTGTTTTCAAATAAAATGTGAATTACCCTAATAATATCCCCCAGGAGTGTCAACCAGGTGCATAGTAAGGACCAATTTCATGTACTAAGTTACCCCAAGTTAGGCCCAAAAAACATTGTTAGTGTTGTTACACCTAGGTACATATGTTCCAAAACCACATCCACTTGTAGTATCAAGTTAGAGAATTATTACTAAGATTCCCATATAATCACTACCTTACCAAAATTCTACGATGATCTTATATACTTATCCTCAATGTATATCTTACGGTTTTTCTCCCAAATATAATTTTGCTAAATCGAGTTTCCAAGGTTGCTTATAAATTTCTTGTAATACCAACTCTAACACCCTGACCCTAGAAGCCCAGAGCTGGTGCATTACATTATTATATTGGCATGATTACAAGGAATCAAATCCTAAAGGACCCATCAGTTTAGTAGTTTTGAAATATATATTATATACACGATACCCTTAATACATTGAAGAATATAAATTAAAGACATGATACAAAATAAAATGAAATAAACTACATCCTTAAAATCTTAATCAAATATTTCTTCTTTATAACCTAGATAAATGAAACATAATAATGGTGAGCTAAAATGCTCAGTAAGGGTGAGTAAAGAGGAATAAATATTTAACCAATAGGAAAGTAAAAAATTTAAAGGTAAATAATAGATAACACATTCCATTAAATATAACTAGATAAGGAAATATCAATATGTAATGGTAAAAAAGTAAAACGCATTCCATATAAATCAATAAATTGAGATTAAAATGTGTCTATAGAAATGATGATGCAAAATCTCATGGATAAATAATAACAGAATCAAAATTAGTGAAATACTTAATTATTGTATGTCATGTTTCCTAGGGTAATAGAACCAATACCATCAAGATATTTCATAAGACAGTTTAGCTATTGAGTAAAACCCCATCTAATTTGGCCAACTATTCCATCTCATTAGACTATCGATGCATCAAGGGGCTATCTATAACCAGGCCCCATCTGTGTCATAAAATTCCAAAGCATTCCTAATACATCAAAAAAATAATGTGTCTTATAAAATATCTATATTGAACAAATAATATGGGTTTATCAATAATATATTAGAGGAGGATAAGTAACAACAAGTGTTGTTGACATTAAAACATTCTTCAAGAAAAATAATATTTAAACATTCCAATGTGTCCCATACCACATTGAAACCTTTAAATCATAATTCCATGTGAATTAAATGAAACTTATAATATCATAAGAATAATTATATTCATTATATAACATATAAAAATTAGTATATACACCAAATAAAGGTGAATTGTTGCATAATAACAAATAAGTCTCAATAGATTGTAAATTGGGATAAAATTCCCTTACCTTTGCCTTCCTTTTGTTGTGTGGTATTTATCCTCCTATATAGTTGTTTAAAATATGTTACTTACCAGAACCATAATCATGTTTATAACAACATATATTAATTCCTTATAATATTTTATTACCCATTTGTGAACACTCATTCATTAATTTCACTATTTCAAGTGCTAATTTGTAACATCCAAGATAAATAAGGAATAAGAAACTTTTCGAATTTATTAATATTTGTGAATTAAATATTAATTTTATATTAAATGGGACACTATGTTTGATGGTGTACCTGATACGCAACAATGAGTTTCTTTGAAATCTTACGTTGCACACAAATAATATAATATTATTATTTTAAATGGTAGTTAATGTCTAGCTGTTGTATTGGAAGGAATGAATAGAACTAACTAAAATATAATTATATATGTTTTTTAAATGTTTTTAAAATTATCCAATAAATTTCAGGGGCTTAATATATGAATTAATCTAATTTTAAGCATGAATACTCTAATATTCAGTAAAAGGTTGATTTACCTCCTTTTGATGGCGAACCCTCTTTAAATATAGTTTTGGTCATTTTTATATGTTCTATTTTACAAAATAAAATTCATCTTTAGATTCGAGATATCAAAATTTACTTTGGGTAAATTTGTGGTATTTTTCTGATAATGTTCATTTTTAAATGAATAGTGAAAAATACTGTATTTTAATACAAAAGTTCCTTTTAATAAAATTTATTTATATAGTTATATTGTATTTTTAATTGGTTATAACTTGTAATTATAATATATTTTTACCATTTAATCTATTTTTGGACATTGGAAAATAATTTCATTTTGAAATTGGACATAAACAAGTGTCAATCTTTTGATAGTTATTATTTCTTAAAAACGAGCTATTTATTTTGACAACGAGAATTAATTTTAAATAAATTAATGAAACTTCTATATTTTGAATTTTGTAAAATAAACATCATTTTTTAATTCGGAATATCGAATATAACTTAGGATGGTTTTTTGGTATTTTTCTAAAAAACTTCAATTTTTTATGAATAGTGAAACCACTTAGCAGTAGTTAAAAAAACTGACTTTATCATTTAAATGAAATTTTACCACTTCTGTGGATTGAATTTAGAAAATACTACATACATGGTTATTATTAATAAGTAAAATGTGGTTCAATAAGATGAAAATAATTTTTGGTGAATAGAAACTTTTGACTTTTATTTACCACGGTTAAAGGTAAATATTGTAATTCAAGGTAAAAATAATAATATAATAATACAAAATTACCTTAACATTTGTCCTAAACTTATTGGTTGAGTCATTTATGACCATGGTCATCTTTGAGTCGATTTTGGGATCCCATGGAGCCACGTGGGAGTGATAATAAAACTTTAGATTAATTAACTTAAAGTAAAGAAAAATGAAAAAAATAAATATCTTTTAGTAAATTAATTTTTACAATGGGTTATATAAATTATCTTTTCATCTATAAATATTAATTGGAAATATAAAACGATTTCATACATCATTTTATTTTTTTTATAATTTTTAGACAACAAATAAATTAAATTATATATGACACGATAATGATGCAGTATATACCTCATTAATAAATGATTTAAATAAATAAGATTATAAATATTAAAATAACATCCAAAACTTATAAAATTCTTATTGTATGATTTTATTTAAACCATGAGTCATCTTATCTTCAACTTTAATTAGTTTTGGACATTTAGAAACTGAATATCATTATATAATAAAATAATAACTTCACACTTTCATAAAGAGCCCCTCCTCCCCCTTATAAAAGGAAACCACTTCTAACCAATTCCTCAAACCTCTCAAGAATTTTGAATCGTCAAAACTCTGACCAATTAATCTCCCTACATCCCTATCCAACTCCTAGAATCCTTAACTTAGGCAGAAGGCACTTCAAGAAGTCCTTTTGGTTCAAACAAAAGGAAGTTTCCTCAATTAAAGGCAACGGTTCCTCTTAACTTTTTTTCATTTATTTTACTTCTCAAACCTCTAAAATCGTTTTATTCCTTTCATTTATAAAAAAATAAGTATCCTAAATATAATATTATGTTGTTATGAGAATTATTTTAACTACACTTACACACACCTCCGTCTAATGGGTGAAGAACATACTGTTTCTGTGGATGGAAAACTAACGCCTCACGAAATGATGATTGTTCGATTATCTTTTACCACCTATCATGGCGGCCAGTAATATGGAAATATATTTATATATGATATATATTAGGTTTATATTTTCTTCATTCTTTTGTTTTTTACATTTATAGCCTACCTTTATGGTTTCTGTTATGGGTAAACGCGATAATTTCATTTGAGGAGGTGCGGACTACCGCCCCCTCAAAGTGATATGATTTGTTAATGAAATTTGTGGGATGTAAAAAGGATGAAGTTAATGATATTATATATGATATTATATTTGGATTATAATATACCTATGTATAATTTTGTTTTAAATCCATTAAAATAATAAATAGAAATGAAAGTAGCGTTCATGCGTACGTACGGCTTACTGTCTCCATGAACGGTGCATTTCATTTCATACCTCCAAATGTTATGTACTATTATAAATACATGTATATACTGTATATATATGATATATATGATATCTAAATAATGAATATCATTCTGGATATAATGAGCTTTTTACTATCTGAACAACTTGTAATTATAAGAAGTCTAATTTTTTGACTCAAGTACCAAATATCGACAAAACGACCATTATTTACTTAAATGATTTAATAATATCTATAACATGGTAATAAGTGATATAAAAATAATAATAAACTTGAAAAAAATTCTTAAGAAAGTTTAAATTAGCGTTAGTATTATTCAATAAGAACAAGGAACAAACAAGTCAAGTCGGACACGAGGTAAGAGATTTCTTATCTCATTTTCAATTTCATGAGATTTCTGTTGCTCTACAATAATTAATTGCATGTGGTGTATTTTGTACTGAAATTTGATATATATTATAATGATTATCTTTATATTCATGGTATTCTGTGATTAATATTTGGATATTAACTTTTGGTTATACGACTCGATTGATTACAACGAAGTAAGGGTTTTTCATCTCACTTTTTATTCCTGTGAGATTCATGCTATGTTGGCCACTATTTCATTTTTTGAGGCATATGTACTGTCCATGATTGTATTCAATGTGTAATATACTAAAATATTTTTGGGTATTTACATCTTCATTGAATGATCCTTCTTTGATGTGGTGTATCTTTCGTATGTTACCCAATCTGTAAGGGAACCTTTCACCCTCCTCTTTTTAAAAGACTTCTTTTTTATATGTCTTTTAATTTATGTTGAGATATGTTCTTCTATATCCTTATTGATGTAAAATTTATTTCCAATTGATGAGATACCCTTTTTATCTCATAGACTCATTTTCTGAATTATAAAGTGACACTGTTAGGCTGTTGAATTTTTACAAGGGAACTTCTTAACCCAATTTCAATTCTTTGGGTTCAACTAGTACTTCTTGAATATGTCTTCCTATAAAAATGTGTGAATGACCTCTGATTATTTTACACTTAATATCCACTTATATTGGGTGTATTTATATTTTTCACACATAATTATGTGATTGATTTTTCCTTAATTTAAGGATACCATCTTTATAAAGTATTTCATCTCAAATTACATTTCCACTGAGACTTCATTGTTTTTATGCACCAATTCTCTCTTATATGGTGTATATACTGTCCTTTGACATATTATATCATGAATACCTTTATTCTCATGATATTATAATGTTCTGATTAAATGTTATTCCTCAATTATTTTTATTCAAGCGTCTCTCTTTTTGTTAAAAAACTCTTTAACTAAAATATATTTTTAAATGTATTAATGATTTGTTCTTATAAATATTTCTCATTAAAGTAAAAGTTTTCCAACTGATTTTTAGGATTTATTTATATAGACATTAATGTTTTCAAATAATAATTCAATTAAAATCTTCAAATTGGTATGTGACACTTTTATTCAAAAATATCTTTTTAAATGGTTTAGAAAATGATTTGATAAAGCAATGTTTATTTCAATATATTGATTTGATATATTGGAATGTGGAAATGTTATCTTTCATTTATACTTGTGTTATGTGTTATGATTATGTTATGTTTATTGGGCATTGTTTATGTATACAGGTGGTTCCATGACAAACCTAGGGCAGGTGAGCCTGAGATAGCTCTCCAATGCCTTGGGTAACATGACGGAGGTAAACGTGATGTTTCTCCTAAGAGATTTAGGGAATATACTGTGATGGGTATTCCAAGTGTAACTCTCTATGTGGCTGTGATAGCTAAAATGTAAGTTTGATATGTATTCCATAAGAAACCTTTATGATTTATGATTTGTGTGTGTTATTCATAAATCTTATGATTTCGTAAGGTATGTTATGACTGAAAAGTATAGTTTTATTGATTTTTATTTATTGATGGGATAATGTTTTCCTTCCTTATTTTATAACCCTTACTGAGCTTTTCATGCTCATCCCATGTTTTTTAAATGATTTCCACATGACTTAAAGATGAATAGGGTTAGGGATGAGATCAAGGAAAAGTCATGCTATCTAAAATATGGAACTAGACAAGTTTCTTTTTAAGAGTTTTTATTTTATAAAATAAATGGATACTGAGTAGAAGTGTCTACATGTAATATTCAAGTTGTTATGTAATAGTTATGGCCTAATTCTCTAAAACTCTAAACCTTAAAAGATCCTCAATTTCAATTATTCATTTAATTCAATATTATGTAATGTTATAAGGTCGGGTCCTTATAGTGGGTATCAAAGGTCGGTTTAGACAACTTTAGGGATTAAGAGTTTTTTTTAGACACATGGTTAGTCCCTATGTCTATTATTTTAGTTACATCCTTATTTTATGACATTTTTAGATCAAGGAAAGTCAGTTACAAATGGAAGGAGCAGGATCTCAAATGATATTCTTATATCTTCCTGATGACATGCTTGCAATAATTATTGCAAAGTCATGTTCGGATGATTGTGAAATTTTTTCAAGCACACAACTCACTTACAAGCAGTTGTTTGAGATATTAAACACCTCCACTATACCTCGTTATTATCATGGATCATTGGTTGTATTTAGACAAATCCTATTTTCACAATATTCTCATATTTTCAAGAATGGTAAATATTATCAAGGAATTTTCAAATATTTTTTCTTATCACAAGATTTTGAAGCATGTAACGCCCCAATCCCAGTTACCCAGAGTCGGTGCATTATTACATAACATTGGCATGATCACAAAAGATCAAGTCTCAAAAGATCGATTAGTTTAGTAGCCTTAGAATCAATAGATACATTCATAAAGTTTACATTACATCATAAAGTGAAAAACTACAATAACACCTTGGGTCCATAGGCCACACTCATATCCCCTCATACTATCCCTGCAGGTCATTCATAAAATACTTCTCCACATCCTAGGAAAAGTAAAACATAGAAATGGGTGAGCTCAGATTCCCAGTAAGGATAACAATATAGCAGAAACTTTCTTAAATAAGCATAAACATTTAAGGCAATTTATAACTAAAAAAAAAGCCTTTTAAACTTGAACTTTAGAATAATATGGAAGAAATAAAATTAAATAATTCCATTTACTTATTCACATGGGTATTCAACTAATCAAATAATAAAATTCAATACCAATAACCACTTTTATAATGATGGAATGCATAATTCCAGAGTATCATAACCACATACTCAAGGACTTGTGCCAAGACTTCAAATAAGATTTTGTCAAGGCCTTGTGCCAAGACACTAGTTTGTCTCATGAGACCTACCGATGCATCGAGGAGCTATAACGGGCTCCACCTGTCACTTACTAAGTCCAATTAATTCCTCATATGAACAGGTTTAAATATAACATAAACATTCGTATTAAAAATAGCATACGAAATATAAATTATTTCTCCATAAACCATGAATGGTATAAAAATAACCCATCCACAGTCAAACATATCAAAAAACCTTCAATACAATATGGAAGTTTTGTATCATAACAAATCAACTTCAAATAAGTTTAAAATCCATAAAATGATGTTTACATAGATGAAATCAAATCTATTTGAGAGAAATATCTCTTTATTTTTGAAATCATTTAAAAAGTCACATAATTATAAAAGAAAACATTTAATTTTAAAATATTCTTATAAGCTTGTAAGGGAATCTTTGATTATTTTATAATGGAGGAAAATAGCCACACCTGTCGTATAAGTAAAAAAAAAGACATTCTTACCTTAATTCTGTCGAAAAGGTTAAAAAAGGACCTTGTTTGGAAAACGATAGAAAGATTCCTTTATAAACTTCTTATAAAAAGTCAAACAAGGGTATAAATGAATTTAACCCATATTCTGTAAAATAGTAAGAATTTTTTGAAATACATTTTTAAGAAACATGGATGTGGATGATAAAGAGGTCCCAGTAGATAATTATGTATAAACAACCACGGATAATGAATAGCTGGTGAAATAAACACTTAACTTGTACTTTTCATTGTTTGAGGGTAGTTTAAGCTCCTGTATAATAGTTAAATCATTGTTATTAAATTATAAAAGAATCATATACATAAATATGATATCATATATGATCTTTTAATATTTCTTTGTTAATAATATTTTAATATTATCGTCGTTTTAGGTGTTTACTTACTCGTTTTCTTTTATATGTTTTGTTACATAATCCATGTTTGTTATGGATAGGTTGTATCTTATTCATGTCCAGAATTATATCATGTCCTTAAACATTAATTTTAATCATCAAATAATAATTAGTCTTTAATGGACATGATGGGGAATGAATCTCATCGCGTTCATGGAGACGGTAGTCTGTACGTACGCATGAGCAACAATATCATTATTTTGATATTAAAATCGTATATAATTGGATGGTATATCATATATAAAGAATCATTATAATTTTATATTTATTATTTAATTCAATTACACATCATTATCATACCCATCCAAATAATAATGTTTTGAATAACAATTACACCACAATGTGGAGATGGTAAGCCGTACGTACGCACATATGGTGACATGTCATTCAAAAGATGCATAGAATAATGAATATGGTTGTACCATATTTATAATAACATAATAGTATATAGAAGATACTAGAGTTATTATTTTAGAAAGGAAATAACAAAGAAAGAAGAAGTGGTAGAAGAAAGGAACTTGAAAGAGGGTGGTGAAAACATTACCTCTTCTTCGGGTTCTTCCTTTTGATTTGATCAAACGGGCTCCTTAGGTTAGCTTTCTGATCAAACTAAGGCCTCTAGGTTGAAGTGAGGGAAGTTGAGAGAATATTTGGGTAGGGGTTGGCTGAGACAAAAGGCTTTGATAGTGTGAATTAGAGAGAAGGGGGAGTTCCCTTTTATAAGAGGGGTGAGGGGAACCTTTGGAGAAGCTAGAAATATTATTTTATAATAAATTAATATTCGGTTTATAATGGCTCCAAATTGAATTATTTAATGTTTAATGTGGGTATGGGTCTAAATCCTTTCATCCAATAGATTTTAGACAGGTTTGGGTCACTATATTAACCATATCATTTATATTTAACTCTTATTTATATAGTTTCATTATATAAGTCCTTTGGCAGAACCTTATATTTTTAGGAATAGAATATCAATTAATAATATAATATTTGTTTTAAAAACTCTTTTATGTTAATTTTGACACTATTGGGTATGTTGTTTTTGATAATTTCATAACAGCATTATTACTACGAAAAAACTTGATTAAATCAATACTAACATGTCAGTTAACCTATAAAATTATTGGAATTCATAAAAATTATCAAATTAAACTTATTTTGATATTTATAATATCAATTATTTTATTATTTCATTAATTAGGTAATTATTGCATCGCCATTGTGTCATAAATAAATTAAATTATTTACTGTCTAAAAATTATAAATAAAATACCATTATGTAGGAAATCTTTTCATATTTCTAAGTAATTTTAATAATCGAATTTATCTTATTTATAAACCTATATTAAAAATGTTTTAGTAATTAATCTTTGATTTTAACTCTTTTAACGCTTCTTTGAATTAAATAATAATAAATGTCCTAATCTAATCCAAGTGGACCTAAATGATAATATTTTTTTCCTAAGGTTGTTTTTCGTCTAGATAAACTTGTCCAATAGAATTAGGACATGTGTTAGGGTAATATTAATATCATTTTTATCCTTAATTACCCTATTTACTTTTAACCGTGGTAAATAAAAGTAAAAAGTTACTATTCAACAAAGTTTATTTTTATCTTATTGAATAACATTTTACTCCTTGATATTAACCGTGTCTCTCGGATTTTTGAAATTCCACTCACAGAGGCTGTAAAATTAAGTTTTACGTGAATTTCCAAATTCTCCTAGGAGGTGGGTAAAAGAAAGTGAAAAGTTCGATAAAATTTTTATATATCTAACATTATTCTAAACTAACTCCAATGAATTACATTGAACTTATATAGGTATTATGTATCTATTTTGACCTTAATTAAATTTAAATAAAATAAATAATTATTTAAATAAAAATTCGTTTTTTAACTATAACTCAGTGTTTTTTCACTATTCATCAAAAATTGAAAGTTTACAGAAAAATACCAAAAATTCACCCTAGGATAATTTCAATATTCTGAATCCAAATATGAAGTCCATTTTGAAAGATAAAATTTATAAAATTTCAAAAAGTGGGTATTACTATTCATAACGGCTAGTTTGATTGGTTGTAGTGTGTGTTAGAACTCAAAGTTGCGTATAACACACACTATTGTATTATTCAAAGAGAAGCATACCATAGAAGCTTGGGGTGTTACATTCTCCCCTCATTCAAATAATTTCATCCTCAACATTTCTATAATATTACTGCATAAAAAGACGTTGGTGATTCTTCATCATAAGTTCCTCAGGTTCCCACATCGCCTCTTCCATTTTATGGTTTCTCCATAGAACGTTTACCAGACGAGTCATCCGGTTTCTCAACACTTGTTCTCTAGTATCAAGAATCCGGACAGGATCTTTGCAATAAGACAGATCGGGTTCCAGTTCTAATTCCTCATAGGTGAGTACATGTGTTGGGTCAGGCATGTATTTTCTCAATAGTGATACATGAAACACATCGTGAACTTTGGAGTGATTTGGCGGCATTGCCAAACGGTAAGCTACAACCCCAATTCGTTCTAGAATTTCGAACGGTCTGATGTACCTGGGACTCAATTTACATTTCTTACCGAAACATATGACTCCCTTCCATGGAGATTCCTTCAAGAAAACATGATCTCCTACCTGAAATTCCAAATCATTTCTTCAGTTATCGGCATAGCTCTTCTGCCTACTTTGAGCTGCTTTGATGTGGTTTTGGATTACCTTCACCTTTTTCATCATTTCCTCCACTTGTTCTAGCCTAAGAGTTTTCTTTCACCAACGTCATCCCAACAGGTTGGTGTGCGACATCTCTTTCTGTATAACACTTATTATGGTGACATCTGAATATTTGAATGAAAGTTATTATTATAGGAAAATTCTACGAGAGGTAAATATTGATCCCACATACCCTTAAATTCAAGTGAGAAAGATCTTAAAATGTATTATAAGGTTTGAATAGTCCATTCTGATTGTCCATCTGTTTGAGGGTGGTAGGGAGTGCTCAAACGAAGTTCAGTATCCAAGGCCTTTTGAAGACTCTTCCATAATCTTAAAGTAAAACGGGGATCATGATCAGAAACAATATATAGGGGTACTCCATGAAGTCTTACAACTTCATTAATATACAGCCTTGCTAGAATTTCAAGTTGTAGATCTTCTCTTATAGCAAGAAAATGTGCTGATTTGGTAAGATGATCCACAATGACCCATATTGCATCGTTCCTTCTAGGAGTCTTTAGGAGTCCCATGAAAATTATATTGTGATATTATCCCATTTCCACTCAGGTATGGGAAGAGGTTGCATGACTCCTCTAGGCTGTTGCCTTCCATCTTTCACTTGTTGACAAATCATACATCGTGACACAAAATCAGCAATCTCCCTATTCATGTTGTCCCACCAAAAATGTTCCTTCAAATCTCTATACATCTTGGTGCTCCCAGGGTGTATAGGGAAATTAGAACTATGAGCATCGTCCAACAATTCACTTTTTAGATCTGGAATATTGGGAACATAAAGTATCTTCCCAAATTTCAAAATTCCTTCTACATACACAAAGTCACTCAGTCTCCCATAATTCACAGCTTTAATCTTCTTTTGAAATTATTCATCATCGGTCTGAGAACTCTTAATCCTTTCTAGTAAAGATGGTTTGGAAACCATTTGAAAAGGCATTTATGTTTCACCTTCAATGGTTATTCCCATATCCAACTTTACTAGATCCATGTATATAGGATCCTTTTCAACTCTCATCTTGTTCAAAACATCATGATCCTTTCTACTCAAAGAATCTGTAACCTTATTTTCCTTCCCCGGGTGGTAGTGTATCATGCAATCATAATCCTTGAGTAGTTCAAGCCATCTCCTTTACCCCATGTTGAGTTCTTTTTGTGAGAATATATACTTCAAACTCCTGTGATCAGTATAAATCTCACATTTCTCACCAAAGAGATAGTGTCTCTAAATCTTCAAAGCAAAGATTACACCTGCTAACTCAAGATCATGAGTAGGATAGTTCTGCTCATGAATTTTTAGCTGTCATGATGCATAAGCAATAACCCTATCATTCTGCATAAGGACACAACCAAGTCCTTTCTTTGAATCATCACTATAAATAACAAACCCATCATTCCCCGATGGTAGAGTCAATATACGAGAATTGACTAATCTTCTCTTCTGTTCTTCAAAACATTATTCACACTCTTTGGTCCAAACAAATTTAACCCCTTTACGTGTGATATTTTTTAATGGGTTAGCCAACCGGGCGAAATTCTGGATGAACTGTCGATAATAACCTGCTAAACCAATAAAACTGCATACCTAAGTTATACTCGTCGGTGCTGGCCATTCTTGGATTTCCTTAGTCTTAGAAGGGTCAACAAAGAATCCATCCTTAGAGACAATATGGCCAAAAAAATAAATCTCCTGAAGCCATAATTCACACTTGCTAAACTTCCCATATAATTCATGTCTTCTCAGAGTATTCATAATAATGCTCAAGTGATTTTCATGATCTTAGTTGATTTTTTAGTATAACAAGATATCATCAATAAATACCACTACAAAGTCATCAAGATATTCCTTGAAAACAATGTTCATTACATCCATGAAAACAGAGGGGGCATTAGTCATCCCAAAAAGAATTACTGTAAACTCGTAATGCCCATACCTGGTTCGAAATGTTGTATTTGGAATGTCTTCCTTCTTCACACACAACTGATGATATCCGGATCGAAGGTCAATCTTTGAAAAGTATTGAGCTCCATGCAGTTGGTCAAATAAATTATCAATGTGAGGTAGGGGATACTTGTTCTTTATTGTTATAGCATTGATCTCCTTGTAGTCGATATATAACCTCATAGATCCATCTTTCTTCTTAACAAGAATGACAGGGGCTCCACATGGAGAAACACTAGGGCGAATAAATCCATTATTACTCAATTCCTCTAGTTGTTTCTTTAGTTCCACTAATTTCACAGTTTCCATTCTATAAGGGGTCTACGATATGGGCCTTGATCCAGGCATTAAATCAATGGAAAACTCAATTTCTCATTCTGGAGGATGTCCAGATAAATCTTCTGGAAACACATCAACATATTCTTTCACAATAGGTACATCCTCTATTTGAACATTCCTTTCCTAACCCACAGTTATTTCATTCTCTTCCTCCCCAATAATTGAATTTAGTTGAGCTACTAGGGGTGGATATAGATAAGAATTAGGTGGTGGTGATTCTTCTCTAAAGATAAGGTGTTCCTTATCATCATCATTAAAAATCGTAACCTCCTTCTTCTCACAATAAATATTCACATCATAGTCTGAAATCCAATCCATACCAAGAATTATATCAAACTCAATCATAGGTATGATGATGAGATCAGCAGATAAAGAACATTTATGTGCTCTAATGGGAACGGATTCATAGAACATTATAGCAATGGTACATCCCTTAGGAGTTTTAACTGACAACTCCCTTGTTAAATCAAATTGGAAATATCTAATTTTCTTAGCAAACTAGGAAGATATGAAACAATGCAATGATCCATAATCAAATAATTCATTTTCTAAACTTGAGGAAACCATTAAATTACCTGCCACCACGTCTTTTGGATCTTCTAACTCAGCAGTAGTGATAGCATAATCTTGGCCTTGATCCCTTGTCCTTTTCTAAGATAAGTTCCCCTGATGCTTAGGACATTCATTTGCATAATTTCTCATCTCCCTGCAGTTGTATCATTGAACATAGGTAGCTTCTTTATTCCACTTGCAATCACGAGCTTGGTGGCCTTTTTCACCACACTTGTAACAGACCCCCATTCCTTTCAAGCAAGTACCTGGGTGTTTCTTCCCACATTTACTAAAGGATGGATATCCAACTTTTCCCTTCTTCCAATTATTTCCATTTCCAGAGTGATCAATAGATCTCTTCTTCTCTTGCTTTTCTTTAAAGTCATAAGACTTAGAGAATTATTTTTCTATCTTTATGGCACATGAGACAATATCTTCGTACGATGAGAAGGATTTTAAGACTACTGCTTGATGAAGAAATGGTTTTAACCCATCAAAGAAACGATCAATCTTACTCATTGGGTTACGTATATAATCTGTTACATGCCTCTCTAACCTTGTAAAGTTAGCCTCATACTTTGCGACATTCTCATCCTCCTTTTGCCTTAAACTTAGAAATTTCCTTTCCATGTCTACTTGATGGTCACAAGGAAATTATTTTTCTAATAAAATCTCTTTGAACTCCCTCCATTCCATATTTTATACTTTATTATCTTCCTTCATGTTTTTAATCAGTGACCACCATTGATCAGCATCTCAAGTGAGGTGGTAAACTTCCATGACAACTTTTTCTCTTTCGCTACTCCCCAAGGCGTGGAATATTTTCTCTAAAGAACTTATCCATTTCTCAGCTACCAATGGATTTTTACTCCCATTGAATGTTGGTGGTTGTTGCCTCATTATGAAATCTAACATTGATCCTCCACATTGTGGATCAGGGTGCTCCATACGGGTAAGGTTATTATTCATAACCTGAGTGAGTTGTCCCAGTATTGTGATTAGCTAATCAGCAATAGTTTCATCACCATCTCCACTATAATTATCTTGAACATGAGGGAAATCCCTACATGGAGTGTGTGAATTTATATGGTTTCCATTTCTTCCACTAGGCTCCATTTCTAAACAATGGCACAAACTGGATCATTTTTTGAATAAAAATACATAATTAAAAACTTTTAAAACACTTAACATAAATTTAACAGTTTATAGATATAATCCATAATCATAAAAATGTTTTCTTTGAGAAATCATATACTCATAAACCCTTCATAATGTTTTGTAAAGAAAATGATAATTATCCTAAGCATATCCCCCAATAGTGTCGTAACCTAGAGGGCAGCAAGGCCCGTTGTCGTTCACCAGTTCCCATTTGAGTCTAGCTCAATGCATTGTTTTCGGGTTTTACCCCTAGGTATATCTGTGCTAGAGAAACCTCTACCTTCTTGTATCCAGATAGTGATTTATTGCTTGGAAAACTCACAAAATATCTACAATACCAAAATTCTAGGAAGTTCTTCTATAATAATCCTCAAATTCTATCTTAGGGCTATGTGCTCTAATCAGAGTTTATCTAAATCTAGCTTCCAAGGTTTGTACTAAAGTTCCTCTGATATCAACTGTAACGCCCCAACCCCAGTTACCCAGAGTTGGTGCATTATTACATAACATTGGCATGATCACAAAAGATCAAGTCTCCAAAGAATGATTAGTTTAGTAGCCTTGGAATCACTAGATACATTCATAAAGTTTATATTACATCATAAAGTGAAAAACTACAACAACATCTTGTGTCCATAGACCACACTCACATCCCCTCATACTATCCTTGAAGGTCATTCATAAAATAATTCTTCACATCCTGGGAAAAGTAAAACATTGAAAGGGGTGAGCTCAGATGCTCGGTAAGGATAACAATATATAGGAAACTTTCTTAAATAAGCATAAACATATAAGGCAATGTATAACTAAAATAAAAGCCTTTTAAACTTGAACTTTAGAATAATATGGAAGAAATAAAATGAAATAATTCCATTTACTTATTCACATGGATATTCTACTAATCGAATAATCACATGCAATATCAATAACCACTTTCATAATGATGGAATTCATAATGTCGGACTATCATAACCACATAGTCAAGGCCTTGTGCCAAGACTACAAATAATATTTTTTCAAGGCCTTGTGCCAAGACAATAGTTTGTCTCATGATACCTACCGATGCATCGAGGAGCTATAGAGGGCTCCACCGGTTACTTACTAAGTCTAATGCATTCCTCATATGAACAGGTTTAAACATAACATAAACATTCATATTAAAACTAGCATTTGAAATGTCAATACTTTCTCCATAAACCATGAATGGTATAAAAATAACACATCCACAGTCAAACATATCACAAAACCTTCAATACAATATGGAAGTTTTGTATCATAATAAATCAACTTCAAATAATCTTAAAATCCATCAAAGGATGTTGACATAGATGAAATCAAAACTATTTGAGAGAAATATCTCTTTATTTTTGAAATAATTTAAAAATTAAAGTACTTATAAAAGAAAAAATTTACTCTGAAAATATTCTTATAAGCTTGTAAGGGAAGCTTTGACGATTTTATAATGGCAGAAAATAGTTTCACCCACCGTATAAGTTAAAAAAAGACATTCTTACCTTAATTCTGTCGAAATGGTTAAAAAAGGACCTTGTTTGGAAAATGAAGGAAAGATTCCTTTATAAACTTCTTATAAAAAGTATAAAAAGGGTATAAATTACTTTAACCCATATTTGGTAAAATAGTAAGAATGTTTTGAAATACATTTTTAATAAACGTGTATGTGGATGATAAAGAGGCCCCAGTAGATAATTACATATAAACAACCTCGGATAATGAAGAGATTGTTAAATAAACCCTTAACTTGTACTTTTACTTGGTTAAGGGTAGGTTAACCTCATGTATAATAGTTAAATCATTGTTATTAAATTATAAAAGAATCATATACTTAAATATGATATCATATATGATCTTTTAATATTGCTTTATTAATAATATTTTAGTATTATCGTCGTTTCGGGTGTTCACTTACTCGTTTTGTTTCATATGTTTTGTTAAATAAGCCGTGTTTGTTATGGATAGATTGTATCTTATTCATATCCAAAATTATATCAATTCTTTAAACATTAATTTTAATCATCAAATGAGAATTAGTCTTGAATGGACACGATGGGGAATGAATCTCATCGCGTTCGTGGAGATGGTAGTCCGTACGTACGCACGAGCGACAATATAATTCTTTTGATATTAAAATCATATATAATTGGGTGGTATATCATATATATACAGAATAATTATAATTTTATATTTATTATTTACTTCAATTAAACATCATTATCATACCCATCCAAATAATAATGTTTTGAATAACAATTACACCACGACGTGGAGGTGGTAATCCGTACGTATGCACATATGGTGACATGTCATTCAAAGGATGGTTAGAATACTTAATATGGTTGTACCATATTTATAATAACATCACAGTATATAGAATATACTGGATTTATTATTTTATAATGGAAATAACAAAGAAAGAAGAAGTGTTAGAAGAAAGTTACTTGAAAGAGGGTGGTGAAAACATTACCTCTTCTTCGGGTTCTTCCATTTTATTTGATCAAAAGGGCTCCTTAGGTTGGATTTATGATCAAAATAAGGCCTCTAGGATGAAGTGAGGGAAGTTGAGAGATTATTTGGGCAGGTTTTGGCTGATCCAAAAGGCTTTGAATGTGTGAATTAGAGAGAAGGGGGAGTGCCCTTTTATAAGAGGGGTGAGGGGAACCTTAGGAAAAGCTAGAAATATTATTTTATAATAAATTCATATTCAGTTTATAATGGCTTCAAAGTGGATTATTTAAAGTTTAATGTGGGTATGGGTCAAAATCCTTTCATCCAATATATTTTAGATAGGTTTGGGTCACAATATTAACCTTATCTTTTATTTTTAACTCTTAGTTAATTAGTTTCACATTTACCATGTCTCTTTGTATTTTTATATTATATATTTAATAAACATACTATATACCTCCAAGAGACCCCCAAGTGGTCCATTAATGATACACCTATAATTATATAAGTCCTTTGGCCAAACCTAAGATATTTAGGAATAGAATATTAATTAATAATATAATATTTGTTTTAAAAACTCATTTATGTCAATTTTGACACTATTGGGTTTTTGTTTTTGATAATTTCATAACAGCATTATTACTTCGGAAAAACTTCATTAAATAAATAATAAAATGTCATATTAACCTATAAAATTAGTTTAATTCATAAAAATTCTGAAATTAAATTTATTTTTATATTTATAATATTAATTATTTTATTATTTCATTAATTAGGTAATTACTGCATCACCATTGTGTCATAAATAAATTAAATTATTTAATGTCTAAAAACTATAAATAAAATACCATTATGTAGGAAATATTTTTAGATTTCTAATTAATGTTTATAATAGAATTTATCTTATGTATAACCCAATATTACAAAAAATTAGTTATTAAACATTGATTTTAACTCTTTTAACTCTTCTTTGAATTAAATAATAATAAATGTTTTAATCAAATCCATGTTGAAGTAAATGATAATATTTTATTCCTAAGGTTTTTTTTGGTTGATATACATTTTTCCAATAGAATTAGGACATGTGTTAGGGTAATATTAATATCATTTTTACCCTTAATTGCCCTATTTACTTTTAACCGTGGTAAATAAAAGTAAAAAAGTTAATATTGACCAAAAATTATTTTTAACATATTGAACCACATTTTACTCCTTGATATTAACTGTGTCTCTTGGATTTTCTAAATTCCACTCATAGAAGTGTTAAAATTACATTTTACGTGAATTTCCAAATTCTCCTAGGAGGTGGGTAAAAGACGATGAAAAGTTCAATAAAATTTTTATATATCTAAAATTATTATAAACTAACTCCAATGAATTACATTGAACTTATATAGGTATTATTTATCTATTTGTACCTTAATTAAATTTAAATAACAATTCGTTTTTAAACTATAACTCAGTGTTTTTTCATTATTCATCAAAAATTGAAAGTTTTCAGAAAAATACCAAAAATTTACCTTAGGCTAATTTCGATATTCCGAATCCAATTATGAAGTCCATTTTGAAAGATAAAATTTATAAAATTTTAAAAGGTGGGTATTACTATTCATAACGGCTAGTTTGATTGGTCATGGTGTGTGTTAGAACTCGAAGTTACGTACAACAAACGCTATTGTATTATTCAAAGAGAATCGTGTTGTAGAAGCTTGGGGTGTTACAAAGCATATTATGATTTTAAAAAAAGGTGCTGAAGAAGGATACCCTTTCGCAACCTATTTATATTTTCTTTTATAATATAGTCTCTCAGTACATACCTATGGTATTTTAAAAGGACCATTAATTGAAAACTTTAAGTCAAATTCAGTCCTCCTATTTTATAGAAATCATGTTTTATCAGATGTTTTGAAATTATATGTCATACATGATTATCTTCTAAAACTATTTTTCTGTGAACACTCATATGACCCATGTTGTACAATGTGTATTTGGATGGAGGAAGAAAATGATTTTTAAGGATCTCTAAATCATTGTTTCAATGCATGGACCTCCTACCTACATGAACAAGATGACGATGAAACAAAATGGACACCATAATCAAGGTATGATGTTCTTAATTTTGGGATCATTTTATTTTATCATATGGTGGTGAAATAAGAATTCAAGAATTAAGATGTTGAGATCATGATGAATTTGGATGAAAATTAGAGGTATAAGTAAACCAATGAGGTTAAAACATGTTGTAGTTATTTTTAAGTTTTATAAAAAGGACAACCCATAGGATGCGTGACAACCCGTCGCATCTGGTAAGGCTGTAGGAACCAAACCCACAACCAAAGGGCGATAAGGGCGCATCTCCTACCACTAGCCCACTTGAAGTTGCTGGTTAGTATGACTTGTTATTTTAGTAAAAAAAAATTATGGAATAAGAACAAGTTGATTTTTGGAACTTATTTTTTATCGAATGGTTATACTTAGTATAGAAAAATGATTTATTGATTAAGTGATAAAGTTTTTTGTGGAATGCATTCTCTCTTTTGAGGAAACACTATATGCCTAAGGAAGATAGAATACTATGGGATTTAAATTGTGGAATAACAGTTAAAATATTAGTTTGGAAAAATCTATATTTTTATTGTGGACATATGATGATTTGGTTTATTTATGAAACTGATTAACCTATCATGGAGAATATGTGATTAGGTTAACTACTTTTCAATATGAGATTTTATGAGTAACTGATGTTATTTGGAGATAAATGATCAAATTTATCTTGGAATACTATGTAATTAAATCCTTCTGAGATTTGGGTTTCAATCTTAGGTTGGATTACTTTTGAAGAATTTTATGGAAAGTTTTTTATTGAATGGTCTTGGTTGAACTTTGTGTAGTTTTTTACAAATTTTGGAGATTATGATTTGTTTTTCTTTTTGTAAAATATTATCCTTTTTTGGTATTATCTGATCTCGCACTAAAGACAAGGGAAATATATAGTTCTTCTTTTTTGGTTTATGTGATTCTAAAGAAGATGATTCTTGTGTTTTTGATGTGACCAAGTCTTTTTTAATGCTCTTTTTTGGAAAAAAGATTAGTTTTTTGTAGAAACTTATTAAAGGATGAAACTCTACTTGGAGGTAAGTATATTTCCTTATATTATTATTCTATTTATTAAATGAATTCCTCCAAATTATTAAAGGTAATTTAAAACAAAAACATTGTTTGTTTATGTTTCCTACTGGGTAATCAAAGACCGTTTAACACATCATAAGTTTGTGATTTTCTGGTGGTTAAATTTCTCCTAATCATGTTTTCTATCACTCTCCATCACAACTTGATCATTTTTTCTCTCTTCCATATCTATTTTTTACTACATGAAATCATTGTATGGGTTATCTAGGGTGACCATTGTACTTTTCTTTCTTTCTTTTAAAGTGATAGTTTTACTGACTCTTTTCCGATGTGGGACTTTTAATGAAGTTTCCAAGCCCAGTTTTAAAATTGTGACGATGCAATTCCCAAAAGGGGGGAAGGATATAACATCCTAGATAAATAAGTAATAAGACACTTTTCATATTTATTAATATTTTTGAAATAAATATTAATTTTATATTAAAGGGGATGCTATATTCGATGGCGTACCTGATACACAACAACGGGTTTCTTTGAAATCTTACGTTGCACACTAATAATATAATATTATTATTTTAAATGGTAGTTAATTCCTAGACATTGTATTAGATGTAATGAATAGAACTAACTAAAATATGATTATATATGTTTGTTAATTTATTTTACAACTGTCCAATAAAAGTTAGGGGCTTAAAATATGAATTAATCTAATTTTAAGCATGAATACTCTAATATTCAGTAAAAGGTCGATTTACCTCCTTTTGATGGAGAACCCTCTTTAAATATAGTTTTGGTCATTTTTTTATGTTCTATTTGACAAAATAAAATTCTTATTTAGATTTGGGAAATCAAAATTTACTTTGGGTAAATTTTTGGTATTTTTCTAATAAAGTTCATTTTTAATGAATAGTGAAAAAAACTGTATTTTAATTCAAAATTTCCTTTTAATATAATTTATTTATATGGTTAGATTATCTTTTTAATTGGTTTTAAATTTTAATTAAGATATATTTTTACCTTTTAATCTAGTTTTGTTCATTGGAAATAATTTCATTTTGAAATTGGACATAAACAAGTGTCAATCTTTTGATAGTTATTATTTCTTAAAAACACGTTATTTGTTTTGACAATGTGAATTAATTTTAAATTAATTAATGAAAAATCTATGTTTTTAATTTTTTTTAAAATAGACATCATTTTTGAATTCAGAATATCAAATATAACTTAGGCTTATTTTTTGGTATTTTTCTAAAAACCTTCAATTTTTAATGAATAGTGAAACCACTTAGTAGTAGTTAAAAAAACTGAATTTTTCATTTAAATGATATTTTACCGCTTCTGTGGATTGGATTTTGAAAATCTGACATACATGGTTATTATTAGTAAGTAAAATTTTGTTCAATAAGATGAAAATAATTTTTTGGTGGATAGTAACTTTTGACTTTTATTTACCACGGTTAAAGGTAAATAGTGTAATTCAAGGTAAAACTAATATTATAATAATACAAAATTACCTTAACACATTTAATAACCTTATTTTTTAAGTCATGTATGACCATGGTCATCTTTTTGTGGATTTTGGGACCCCATTGAGCCACTTGGGAGTGATAATGACATTATAGATTAATTAACGTAAAGTAAAGTCAAAAATTGCAAAAACAAATATCTTTTAGTAAATTAATTTTTACAAGGGGTTATATAAATTATATTTTAGATTATAAATATTAATTGTAAAGATAAAAATATTTTCTACATCATTGTATTTTTTTATAATTTTTAGACAACAAATAAATTAAATTATATATGACATAATAATGATGTAGTATATACCTCATTAGTAAATGATTTAAATAAATAAGATTATAAATATTGAAATAACATCCAAAACCTGTCCAATTATTATTGGATGATTTTATTTAGACCATTATTCATGTTATCTTCGACTTTAATTAGTTTTGGATCTTTAGAAACCAAATATCAATATATAATAAAATAATATTTTCACACTTTCCTAAAGAGCCCCTCCTCCCCCTTATAAAAGAAAACCACTTATAACTAATTCCTCACAGATTTAAAGCCTTTGGGATCGTCCAAACTCTACCCAATAAATCTCCCTACATACCTCTCCTCCTCCTAGAAGCCTTACCTTAGGCAGAAGGCACTTCAAGAAGTCCTTTTGGTTCAAACAAAAGAAAGTTACCCAAATTAAAGGTAGCGGTTCCTCTTAACTTCATTTCTTTTATTTTACTTCTCCAACCCCTAACCTCTTTTTATTCCTTTATTTTATAAAAACACCAGTATACTACATATACTAGGATGTTTTTATGAGAATTTTTTTAACTACACTTACACACACCTCCATTTAATGGGTGAAGAACATAGTGTTTCTGTGGTTTGAAAACTAACGCCTCATGAAACGATGATTGTTCGATTATCTCCTACCGCCTCTCATGGTGACCATTAAGATGGAATTGTATTTATATATGATATTTATTGTGTTTATATTTTCTTCATGATTCTTTTTTTTACATTTATATCCTACCTTTATGGTTTCCATTATGGGTAAACGCGATAATTTCATTTGAGGAAGTGCGGACTACTGCCCCCTCAAAATGATATAACTCGTTAATGCCATATGTGGGATGTATAAAAGATATATTTAATGATATTATATATGATATTATACTGGAATTATTATATACCTATGTATAATTATGTTTTAATTCCATTAAAATAATAAATAGAAATGAAAGTAGCATTCATGCGTACGTACGTCTTACCGTCTCCATAAACGGTGCATTTCATTTCTTACCTCCAAATGTTATGTACTATTATAAATACACGTATATACTGGATATATATGATATATATGATATCTAAATCATTAATATAATTCTTTATATAATGAACTTTGGACTATGTGAACAACTTGTAATTATAAGAAGTCTATTTTTTTACTCAAGTACCAAATATCAACAAAACGACCATTATTAACTTTAATGATTGAATAATATCTATAACATGGTAATAAGTGATATAAAAATAATAAAAAACTTTAAAAAATTTCTTAATCAAGTAGACATTAACTTTATTTTATTATTCAGGATGAACAAGAAACAAACAAGTCAAGTCGGACATGAGGTAATGGATTTCTTATCTCATTTTCAATTCTATGAGATTTCTATTTCTCGCCACTTATTCATTGCATGTGGTGTATTTTTTACTAACATTTCATATATATTATAATTATTCTATTTATATTCATGTTATTCTATGATTCATTAGGTGGTTATTTAATTTTTTCATACAACTCGATTGTTTACAACGAAGTAAGGGTTTTTCATCTCACTTTTTATTCTCGTGAGATTCATGCTATGTTGGCCACTATTTCCTTTTGTGTGGCATATGTACTATCCATGGTTGTATTCATCGTGTAATATACTATAATATTTTTTATGTATTTACAAATTCATTAAATTATCCTTCTTTTATGTGGTGTATCTCTCGTATGTTACCCTATCTGTAAGGGAACCTTTCACCCTCCTCTTTTTAAAAGACTTATTTTGGTTATGTCTTTTAATTTACAAATTATAATTTTGGATATGTTCTTATATATCATTATTGATGTAAACTTTATTTCCAAGTTATGAGATACCCTTTTTATCTCATCAACTCATTTTCTGAATTTTAAAGTGATGTCGTTGGGTTGTTGAATTTTTACAAGGGAACTTCTTAACCCAATTTCAATTCTTTGGGTTCAACATGTACTTCTTGAATATGTCATCCTATGAATATGTGTGAATGATCTCTGATTGTTTTAAACATAATATCCACTTATATTGGGTGTATATATATTTTCCACTCTTAATTATGTAATTGATTTATCCTTAATTTAAGGATACCATCTTTATAAGAGATTTCATCTCAATTTACATTTCCACTGAGACTTTATTGTTGTTATGCACCAATTCACTCTTATACGGTGTATATACTATCCTTTGACATATTATATAGTGAATCCATTTATTATCATGATATTATAAATTTATAATTAAATGTTATTCCCCAATTATGTGTATTCAAGCGTCTCTCTTTTTGTTAAAAAAACTCTTTAACTAAAATATAATTTTAAATGTTTTAAAGATTTACTCTTCTAAATATTTCTCATTAATGTCCATGTTTTCAAAATGGGTTTTAGGATTTATTTATATGGACATTAATGTTTTCAAATTATAATTCATTTAAAATCTTCAAAGTGGTATGGGACACTTTGATTCAAAAATCGCTTTTTAAATGGTTTTGAAAATGATTTGATTAAGCTTTGTTTATTTCAATATCTTGATTTGATATATTGGAATGTGGAAATTTTATCATTCACTTATACTTGTGTTATATTTTATGATTATGTTATGGTTATTGGGCATTGTTTATGTATACGGATGGTTTCTTGATAAACCTAGGGTGGGTGAGCCCGAGATAGCTCTCCAATGCATTGGGTAACATGACGGAGGTAAATGTGATGTTTCTCCTAATAGATTTAGGAAATATACTATGATGGGCATTCCAAGTGTAGCTCCCTATGTAGTTGTGATAGATATAATGTAAATTTGATATGGATGACATAAGTAACCATTATTATTTATTATTTGTGTGTTTTATTCATAAATCTTATGATTTCATAAGGTATGTTATGATTGAAAACTATAGTTTCATTGATTTGTATTTATTGATGGGATAATGTTTTCCTTCCTTATTTTATAAACCTTACTGAGATTTTTATGCTCATCAAAAGTTTTTTAAATGTTTTCCACATGACTTAAAGATGAATTGGGTCAAGGATGGGATCAATGAAAAGTCATGTTGTCTAAAATATGGAACTAGACGTGTTTCTTTTTAAGAGTTTTTATTTTTTTTTAAAGAAATGGATAACGAGTTGTAGTGTCTACATGTAATATTAAAGTTTTTATGTAATAGTTATGGCCTAATTCTCTAAAACTCTAAACCTGAAAATATCCTCAATATGAATTCTTCATTTAATTCAATATTATGTAATGTTATAAGGTTTGGTCCTTATATAATTGTTTAGTATGCTTGAGTAAGTTTTAACTTTTTATGTGTTGTTATCATTAATTAGATCATTGTCTCATCATATTCAGAGTGTAAAACATGTCTTAATTATCATATAAAATCATTATATATTTATTAATAGTAGTCCATTATATTTGGGTATTTGAAATGAAATGCACCATTCATGGGGACGGTAGGCCATACATATGCCTGAATGCTGCTTCCATTTAATTATTGTATTAAAAGATTAAAAACTAAAAGATATATATGTATATTATAATTAAATAATGATATATATGTTATATATGTTACATAGGTTTATTTAAATGATCCTTTATACATTCCATGTATGGTATTAATTAGTCATATCGCTTGGAGGGCTGATAGTTCACATGTCCTCAAATGAAATTATCGTATTTACATAAGATGAAAATCATAATGGTATATTCTATATAAAAATTAAAAAAGCATAAAGAAATTATAAATATCATATATGACATATATAAATATATAAATATATATTTCATCATAATGTCCACCATGATATGCAGTAATTGAAAAATAAACAATCATTACTTCGTGAGATAGTAGTTCATCGTGCAGAGAAACAGTATGTTCATTAACCATTAGATGCAGTTGTCTGTAAGTTTAGGTCAAAAAAATTACATGACAACATATTAGTATATTTTGGATACTATTTTTTATATAATCATAGAATAACGATATTTGTGGTGGTTGATAATGGAAATGAAACTATAGATCTTGAGATAATATATTACTTCCAAATTAGGTAACTCGTTTGGTTTGTACCAAAAGTGATCCTTTGATTACTTCATTCCCAAAGGTAGGATTACAGGCCTTAGTGAAAGATTTTGGGAGACTATTTGGATAGATGTTTTATGATCCAATATTTCTTGATATGTGTGAGTAATGGGTATAGTTCTTACCTTTTTATAGTGTAGGGGGAGTGGAACTCTTGTAAATACCAAAAGGTACTCATTAATTGGAGGTCTACCTTACCTAATGTGCCTAAAAATTGAAAAATAATGGATTAATGTGTAATAATGGTCTATTAAAACCTAAAACACACAAAATAAGTTCATTTTAATAATTTGGTTCCTTAACTTCTAAGATTCCCCAATTTTATCATTTTGTTTTTTATTAAAGCATCTAGTTTTCTAATCTAATTAATTTAACCATTATGAATGAAATAAATTGATATTTATTAAAATATATATATATATATAATGAATTATTAATATGTTATATAATTTATTAAATAAAAATACCATGTTTTTTGGAAATTAATTTTAAAATAAGGGCATGTGGCGTGCTAAAACACTACTTAAACCTAGGCTGCATTTACAATGTTTTTATAGTATATGGGTCAATATGTCAATTATAAAATATCAATTGGAACATTAATATTACATATTGAATATTTATTAACACTTAAAAATAGATTTTAAGAATATAGGTTTTTTACTAATTTTAAATCTTTTAATAAAATATCATTTATTGTAAAATAATAATAATGTCAATTTTGACTTTATTTAGTTATTTTTAATTTTAAAATATAAAAATAATAGTGGAATTAAAATATATTATTTTCCAGATTTTTAAAATGATATATTTATCTAAATAAATTAATAAATACAATAATTCAATCAATTCACTTCACTTTTAATATTTATAGTATCATTGATTTTAGTTAATTATTAACTAGATAATCACTACACTGGAGTTCCTTAGGTATTTTAAGTATCTAAACCACCTCTAAAAAATATTTCTAAATTATTATGATAAAAATAACTTGTTTATATTTCAAAAAGAATATTTATAAATTAAAAATATGATATTTTTTACCTAACTAAATTTTTTGTAAATGTTAAAGGTATGGAAAGTTCGATTTTTGCCTTTTTCCTAACTTAACCTTTTATATAGGGCACTTCAATATACTAATATCCCAATAACCAATAAAATTTTCAAAAAAATTGGGGATATGGTAGAATTATTGGCATCCAATGGCCTTTGAAAAAGTTTCCAGGCCATTTTGGTCCTTAATATTAAGGTCTAGTCCCATATTAAGCATAATTTTACCTTAATCTCCATAATTAATTTTAATAACATTTACTAATATTTTTTGGTTAAAAATTAAGTTGATTATATTAGACCTAAAATATTGTACTGATTATAACCATGAATGTCCATTTTTCAAAATTAAAATCATAGAAGTGGGAAAATTAACATAAATTCCAATCCCATTATTGTGGAGAGACTGTGGATTGTTAAAGTAAAAAATGTTCAAAATTTCAATAGGTTTTTATATCTAATTTGTAGAGACCCGAAGAATGACATACATGGACATTACATTACTTTTTAAGAATACATAATACATAACAAAAAACCAACACTCAAGGACCGTAATGGTTTAGTGTCTTTGGAAACTCAAAATATAATCTTCTAATCTTGGTGAAAGATCTTCAACATCTCCCATAAAGATCTTCCCTTTTTTCTTACCTAAAACCTTTCTTTATGGCCTGGGTAAAATAAAACATATAAAGGGTGAGATCAAATTCTCAGTAAGGGTAAACATGGAGAAAATAAAACAAACCATATACATTTGAACTTCAAAACATGAACATAATATTTAGACATAAAAATCTTGAGCAATGACATAAAACATGGCAGTACATAAGGAATAGATCATAATGGATCATCAATAATGATAAAATAGCATGGGAATAAAACATTTAATTATGGAAAACCATTAAGCACATGATATGATTTCCATAGTATCCAAGTCATTGCTGACAAGACCATCTTAGTCAACAAAGTCCCTTTCTGAATTGAGTTCACTCCTCGTTCCAGTCCTGTAACACTGAACCGGATTAACTTACCATTCCACCCATGTCTATATCATGAGATATAAATCTTTACCCAATGAATTGGAGGGAGATATAGGTCCCAAACATCTCATAATGAAATCATTATTATGTATGCCACAACATGAACATAAATCATTCATCATTACCCAAAGAATAAAATGGGTTTCGTAAACATCATCCCATCATAACATAATCCATATAAAAAAATGGATTTCATTTCATCATAAGAAAAGTGAAACCATGTAAATTATAGATACATTATACTTGAAACATACACATATGAAATAATGTCATCTTATATGGAAAATGGTTTTGATAAAACACTTGAAATTAATTCTTGAGGAAAATATCCTTTCTTCTTCAAAATCATTTTCTTTTCAAAAAATTCCATGAAATTTTAACAGAAAATTTTTTTGTTGAAAATTATCATTAAATCATGTAGATTAAGCTTCATGAAAATAAGTCGTTATGAAACCGTAAAAACCTGTTAATGCCGTATAAGTTAAAAAACATTATCCTCGTACTTTTTTGGAATATTCTAAAAGTTCCTCTTATGGTAAAAAAAAAGAAATATTCCTTCCATAACATGTGGTAAAAGTCAAAAATGGGTAAAAAGGACTTTAAACATACATAAAAACACTTTTTTGAAAACATGGACATGGATTATAACAATAACCCCAATAAATACTTACGAGTAAACAATCTCAGATAAGAACGAGATTGGAATAATTATCCCTTACCTTAGACCCAATATGCTTCGTACGTATTTGAACCTTCTATATAATGATTTAAATAATGTCATTTACTTATTACAAAATCATATTCACTGTTATGATATCATATATGGTTCACTTATGACTTTAAATTACCCGTTCTTTTGTAAATTCCATGTTAAAGCGGCGTTTTAGGAAAATAGTTTCATTTATCGTACGTGTTTCGACTTGATGTTCTTGATATTATTACTTATATCATAATTTAATTAATTCCATAATTTAAAACATGATTTATATGTAATATATATTTAGAATATAAATATATATGATAGATCGATAAATGGAATGAAATACACCGTTCATGGATACGGTAGGTCGTACGTACGCATGAACGCTGTTTTCATTTCCTTATAGAATTGAATGGAATTAAGTAAATGAAACATATATGTACATAAATCCCATATAATTATTATGTAATATATTTCATTAATATTTATTATGTATACTTTATAATCATACTTGAATGGTTAATCATGAAAAATGAATCTCATCACGTTCGTGGAGACCGTAAGTCGTACGTACGCACGAGCGATGATATCGTTCCCATAATTATTGAATGGTATTGGAGTGGATGGTATAATATCTCAGAATTAGTATAATTTTATAATAATCATATACATAGTTATTATTTTCACCATTATTCCCATCCAAGTAGGGTGGTGGTGGAAAACAGATTACACCACGGCGTGGAGACGGTATTCCGTACGTACGCACGCGCGGTGATTTCGTTTTTCATAGGATGGATATAAGGTGAAATTGGGTTGTTTAATATTTATAATAACATATAATTATATTATTGATACTGATGTTATTAATTTATGATTAAAAAAATAAAGAAGAAGAAGTTGAAGAAGAAAGAAACTTGAAAGAATCGGTAGAAGAGATTACCTCTTCTTCGACGCACCTCTTTTAAGCTTCCCCTTAAGGCACTATAGTCGGTATTTTGAGGAGAAAAGAACCACTATAATGTTTCTAGTGAAGTTGAAAAGGGAAATGGGCAGGGTGTTTCCAAGCATGAAGGCTCAAAATTGTGTAAAGAGAAGAGGGAGGAGGTTCCCTTTTATAAGGGAGGAGAGGGGCACCTTTGGAAAAACATAAAATATTATTTTATAATAAAGTAATATTCGGTTTATAATAGCTCCAAATTGATTTATTTCTAAGATAAAGAGGGTATGGGTCTAAATTCTCTCAACCAATAGGTTTTATACAAGTTTAGGTTACTATTTTAACCTTATCATTTAGATTTAACTCTAAGTTAAATAATTAAACTTTTACCGTGTCTTCTTGTTTTCTTACACTATATGGTTAATAAACTTACTATAACAAGCCAAGAGAACCCCAAGTGGTTCATTATTAATATATATAACCTTATAAAAGTCATTTGTCCAAGAAATAGATTTTTAGGAATAGAATAACAATAAATAATATAATATTTGTTTTAAAAACTATTTTATGTCAATTTTGACACTATTTGGTAATTGATTTTTTTGAAAATCATAACAGCATTATTATTTCGCAAAAATTTTATTGAATCCCTAATAACATGTCATACTAACATTAAAATTTAGTTTAATTTATAAAAAGTCTCAAATTACATTAATTTGGGTATTTATAACATAAATTATGTTAATATTTCATTAATAAGGTAATTACTGCATCATCATTGTGTCATAAATAAATTAAATTATATAATGTATCAAAATTATAAATATAATTCCATTATGTAGAAAATATATTTATTTTTCTAATGAATATTTATAGTCTAATTTATATTATGTATAACCCTATATTAAAAATGTTTTATTTATTAAAATTTGATTTTAACTATTTTAACTCTTCTTTAAATAAAATAATAATAAATGTCCTAATGTAATACAAGTGGACCTAAAGGGTAATATTTTATTCCTAAGGTTGTTTTTGGTCAAATTACACTTATCCAATAGAATTATGGCATGTTTTAGGGTAATAATAATATCATTTTTACCCTTAATTACCCTATTTACTTTTAACCGTGGTAAATAAAAGTAAAACGTTACTATTCACCAAAAATTATTTTTATCTTATTGACCCACATTTTACTCCTTGATCTTAACCGTGTCTCTTTTATTTTCAAAATTCCACTCACAGAAGTGGTAAAATTAAGTTTTATGTAAATTTTCAAATTCTCCTAGGATATGGGTAAATGACGGTGAAAAGTTCAATAAAATTTTTATATATCTAAAATTATTATAAAATGACTCTAATGAATTACATTAAACTTATATAGGTATTATGTATCAATTTTTTCCTAAAATAAATTTAAATAAAATAAATAATTATTTAAATAAAAAGTCGGTTTTTAAATAGTAACCCAGTGTTTTCACTATTCATCAAAAATTGAAAGTTTTCAGAAAAATACCAAAAATTCACCCTAGGATAATTTCGATATTATGAATCCTAAAATGAAGTCAATTTTGAAAGATAAAATTTATAAAATTTCAAAAATTGGGTATTACTATTCATAACGGCCAGTTTATAATAATATTATAATAATATCTCGTTTAGTGAAACTCGGTATTGTGTACTACACACGCTATCGAAGAAAGTCTTGATTGCGTGTAATGAAAGCCAAGTCAGGGCTGCGTGTAGTGAAAGCTCTGTTTGGTGTTGCGTATAACATAATCAAAACTTATTTCATTTATACATTAAACAAAATCTATACTTAATGTTGCGTAGAATAATTTCCACAAAATGAACTAGAAATTGAGTGTAACACGAGCCAAGAATAGTGTTTCATATACTACAAGCTAATACGGTGTTGCATAAAGTACAAGCTAATTTTGGTGTAGCATACAACACAAGACATCAAAGTAATTAAAAATAATATTTCTCATAAAATCTAAGGGTGTTACATTCTACCCCCCTGAAAATGAATTTCATCCTCGAAATTCGTCGGGTTATAAATCGTTTACTACATGAAAGTTTCTTTCATAGAAACCCACATCGTAAAAAGGAATATTAAAACTTCATTTTAAAAAGTAAAGTTAGAAACAAAACGGATACCCAAAGTAACTCATCGCTTGGGTTCCCAAATAGGAGTATATAGGTGAAAATATGGATATGGAAGAGAAATCTAACCATCATGTTTTAATGAAGAGTGGTAGATAACATGGCTATGAAAAAAGTCAAAAATCATAAAGCCATAAATTTCTGATGATCTAAGGTACCATCTGATTCATCAGATATGAGGGAACTAGGAAAACATTTTTCGTTTTCAAGATCATTTCCCTAATGTTGAAGAATTTTTGAATTAAAATAAATACTTACTTGATTTTGATACAATCTTACTGTTGTTTGTTCCTTGAAAAATTCTCACTTCATCTCTTAAAGAAATGAAGTTGAATTTGTCTTCCATGAAGTTTTTGCAGATCATGTGATAGAATGATGGGTCATTCCATCTATCTCAAATAAAAGGTTGGCAAAAGTTATCAAATATACATAAGTCCATATATGGTGAGGTTAATCGTATATGATTCCAAAAATGGACTTATACTTCATCTATCATACTGCATAATAAAATAAAACTAGTTTCTACTAACCAGGGACTTCTTGTAGGCTAGTGGTAGGCGATAAAGGCCTATCACACTTCGGTTGTGGGTTCGATTCCCACAGCCTTATCTAACGTGACGGGTTGTCGCTCGTCCTACAGGTTTTCCTTTTTCAAAAACTACATAATTATAACATTCCATCAATCATATCGAAAAAAGTTCTAGCCTTAAAAAATTCTAACTTATGTCCAACATAATCCATTTCAAATCTTTTTTCTTATCCAAAATAATTCTTTCCAAGATCATAGTATAAATAAAACAATTACTAGAAATGTCATCTACCGAGCATGTGAATACCATCATTTATCCCTGATATATCTTTTTGGTCACATTCCAATCATGTGAATACCTTAATCGTGTATTCTCTTGAAAAATGAATACACATTGAACCTTAATGAAAACATGAATGTTGTCAAAAGTTAACTCTTTCCACATACCAAAATCCCAAAATTTCTATATACTCAAACCATGATATAACTTTTTCCTTATATCAGTCATGAGCTCATTTCATTTTCTCTTTATCCCTTCATTATGTGCATATCATCTTCTTTCCAAAAATATTTGAATAACCTTTCATTTTACTGGAACCATATATCTTCAAAACTCAGGCAAAGGTAACAGTGTAACAATCCTTAGATTTTTCTTTATTCCATAGTATTACTAAATTACCTATACAACATAACTCTTGATAAACATACAATCATTCCACTACCTTCCTAAACCATTTACTGAGCTTCCTCGTATTATTCCTCAACACTTCTTTCATCTCATATATCATTTGTAGTCTCTTCATCATCATCAACATAAATACTACCCATACGACCATGCTGATTCTCTTCATGAAATTTTCCCTTAGGGCATTGGTTTGAATAATGCCCGTACATTCCACATTTAAAACATTTAACTGCTATTGATGTCTTAGAAATACCATTATCCTTGTCCATGGTGTTAACTGATCATTTTCCTTTGCAATTGCTGGATTTATGTCCTTCTTTTCCAAACCCAAAGCATCTTCCAGTACCTTTAAAACATTCTCCCTGATGCCTCTTACCACATGATTTACATGATGGAAATTGAACTTTCTGTCCACTATGATCATCATGAAACTACATCTTTCTCTTATTAGCTGAGCCAAGAAATATACCAAAGTTGATATTATTGATCATATTATGAGATTGTTGATTAGGCTTAATAACGATGTTTGGACTTCCAAATCTCGTTTCATTTGGTTTCGCATGAAAAATATCATTCTATTGTCCATCATATCCTCTATTATTGTGAATCTTCCTATTTTCGGCTATTTTCTAAAACCCAAAAAGAATAGTGTTAGAGAAAAAAATCATAATCAAGGGGGATAACCTTCAATATCTAACATTTTAGGTTTAATTCTAATATCGTTACCGTAATTCTAGGACTATAACCTATACTTATATTTAACCTTAGGGACATCCCTAGACATACCTTAGAAATATCTCTAGGGATCTCACTAAAGTTTTCGCATCCCAGTTTTCAAAGGTTAACTAAAACTTTCCACTGATACCAACTATAGAGACCTGAAGCCTGGCATACATGGACATTACATTACTTTTGAAGAATACATAATACATAACAAAAAACCAACACTCAAGGACCGTAATAATTTAGTGTCTTTGAAAACTCGTAATATAATCTTCTTATCTTGGTGAATGATCTTTAACATCTCCCATAAAGATATTCCCTTTTTTTCTTACCTAAAACCTTTCTTTATATCCTGGGGAAAAGAAAACATATAAAGGGTTATCTCAAATTCTCAGTAAGGGTACGCATAGAGAAAATAAAACAAACCATATACATTTGAACTTCAAAACATGTACATAATATTTAAACATCAAAATCTTGAGCAATGACATAAAACATGGCAGTGCGTAAGGCATAGATCATAAAGGATCATCAATCATGATAAAATAGAATGGGAATAAAACATGTAATTGTGGAAAATCATTAATCACATGATATGATTTCCATAGTAGCCAAGACATTGCTGCCAAGACCATCTTAGTGGACAAAGTCCCTTTCTGAATCGAGTTCACTCCTCGTTCCAGTCCTATAAAACTGAACCCGATTAACTTACCATTCCAGCCATGTTTATCTCATGAGATATAACTCTTTACCCAATGAATTGGAGGGAGATAAAGGTCCCACCCATATCATAATTAAATCATTCTTACGTGTTCCACAACATGAACATAAATCATTCATCATTACCCAAAGAATAAAATGGGTTTCATAAACATCATCCCATCATAACATAATCCTTATAAAAAATGGATTTCATTTCATCATAATAAAATTGAAACCATTTAAATCATAGAGACATTATACTTTAAACATAAACATATGAAATAATTCCATCTTATATGGAAAATGGGTTTGATAAAACACTTGAAATGAATTCTTGAGGAAAATATACTTTCGTCTTCAAAATCATTTTCTTTTCACAAAATTCCATGCAATTTTAAAAGAAAATGATTTTGTTGAAAATATTCATTAAATATTGTAGAGTATGCTTCATGATAATAAGGCGTTATGAAACCTGTAAAAATCTATTCATTCCGTATAAGTTAAAAAACATTCTCCTCGTACTTTTGTCAGAATAGTTAAAAAGTTTCTCGTATGGTAAACAAAAGAAATATTCCTTCCATAACATGAGGTAAAAGTCAAAAATGGGTAAAAAGGACATTAAACATACATAAAAACACTTTTATAAAACATGGAAATTGATGATAACAATAACCCTAGTAAATACTTATGAATAAACAATCTCAAATAAGAACGAGATTGGAATAATTATCTCTTACCTTAGGTCTGATATGTTTCATACGTATTCGAAAATCTTGTATAATAATTTAAATAATGTCATTGACTTATTACCGAATCATATTCATTGTTATGATATCATATATGGTTCAATTATGACTTTATATTACCCCTTCTTTTGTAAATATCATGTTAAATCAGTGTTTTGGGTAAAATCGTTTCATTTATCGTATGTGTTTCAAATTGTTGTTATTCATACTATTACTTATATCCTGATTTAATTAATTTCAGAATGTAAAAGATGATTTATATATAATATATATTCAGTATATAAATATATATGATAGATCGATAAACGGAATGAAATACACCGTTGAGGGAGACGGTAGGTTGTACGTACGCATGAACGATGTTTTCGTTTCCTTATTGAAATGAATGGAATTAAGTAAATGAAACATATATGTACATAAATCCAGTATAATTATTATGTAATATATTTCATGATTATTTATTTTATATACTTTATAATCATACTTGAATGGTTAATCATGAAAAATGAATCTCATCCCGTTCGTGGAGACTGTAAGTCGTACGTACGCACAAGCGACGATATCATTCCCATAATTATTCAATGGTATTGGAGTGGATTGTATAATATATCAGAATTAGAATCATGTTATAATAATCATATACATAGTTATTAATTGCACCATTATACCAATCCAAGTAAGGTGGTGGTGGAAAACATATTACACCATGGCGTGGAGACGGTATTTCGTACGTACGCACGTGCAGTGATTTTGTTTTTTGTATGATGGATAGAAGGGGAAATAGGGTTGTTTCATATTTATAATAACATATAAGTATATGAGTGATACTTATTTTATTAATTTATTATGAAACAAATAAATAAGAAGAATTTGAAGAAGAAATAAACTTGAAAGAATCGGTAGAAGAGATTACCTCTTCTTCAACACACCTCTTTTAAGCTTCCTCTTAAGGCACTATAGTTGGTCTTTTGAGGAGACCAGAACCTCTATAATGTTTATAGGGAAGTTTATAATGGAAATTTTTAGTGTTTTTACAAGCTTTAAGGCTCAAAATTGTGTAAAGAGAAGAGGGAGGAGGTGCCCTTTTATAAGGGAGGAGAGGGGCACCTTTGGAAAAACTTAAAATATTATTTTATAATAAAGTCATATTCAGTTTATAATATCTCCAAATTGATTTATTTCGAATATAAAGTGGTTATGGGTCGAAATAATATCAACCAATTGGTTTTATACAAGTTTAGGTTACTATTTAACCTTATCATTTAGGTTTAACTCTAAGTTAAATAATTTATCTTTTACCGCGTCTTCTTATTTTCTTACACTATATGGTTAATAAACATACCATAACAAGACAAAAGAACCTCAGGTGGTTAATTATTAATATATATAACCTTATAAAAGTCATTTTTATGAACCTTAGATTTTTAGAAAAAAAATAACAATTAATAATATAATATTTTTTAAAAAAACTATTTTATGTCAATTTTGACACTATTTGGTAATTGAATTTTGTGAAAATCATAACAGCATGATTAGTTCGAAAAAAATTTAATTGAATCAATAATAACATGCCATATTAACCTAAAAATTTATTGTAATTTATAAAAAGTCTCAAATTACATTTATTTGGATATTTATAACATCAATTATGTTAATATTTCATTAATAAGGTAATTACTACATCATCATTGTGTCATAAATAAATTAGATTATTTAATGTCTAAAATTTATAAATAAAATACCATTATGTAGGAAATATTTTTATCTTTCCAATGAATATTTATAGTCGAATTTATCTTATGTATAGCCCTATATTAAAAATGTTTTAGTTATTAAACTTTGATTTTTACTATTTTAACTCTTCTTTAAATAAAATAATAATAAATGTCCTAATCTAATTCAAGTGGACCTAAAGGGTAATATTTTATTCCTTAGGTTGTTTTTGGTCGAATTACACTTATCCAATAAAATTAGGACATGTTTTAGGGTAATAATAATATCATTTTTACCCTTAATTACCCTATTTACTTTTAACCGTGGTAAATAAAAGTAAAAAGTTACTATTCACCAAAAATTATTTTTATCTTATTGAACCACATTTTACTCCTTGATGTTAACCGTGTATCTTGGATTTCATAAATTTCACTCACAGAAGCGGTAAAATTAAGTTTTATGTAAAATTTCAAATTCTCCTAGTAGGTGGGTAAAGACGGTGAAAAGTTCAATAAAATTTTTATATATCTAAAATTATTATAAAATGACTCCAATGACTTAAATTAAACTTATATAGGTATTATGTATCAATTTTAACCTAAAATAAATTTAAATAAAATAAATAATTATTTAAATAAAAAGTTGTTTTTAAATAGTAACCCAGTGTTTTCACTATTCATCAAAAATTTAAGGTTTTCAGAAAAATACCATAAATTCACCCTAAGCTAATTTCAATATTCCAAATCCAAAAATGAATTCCATTTTGAAAGATAAAATTTATAAAATTTCAAAAAATGGGTATTACTATTCATAATGGCTAGTTCATAATAATATTATAATAATATCTCGTTTAGTAAAACTCGGTATTGTGTACTACACACGCTATTGAATAAAGTCTTGATTGCGTGTAATGCAAGCCAAGTCAGGGTTACGTGTAGTGAAATCTCCATTTGGTGTTGCATATAATATAATCAAAACTTATTTCTTTTATACTTTTAACAGAATCTATACTTAATTTTGCATAGAATAATTTCCACAAAACAAACTTGAAATTGTGTGTAACACGAGCCAAGAATAGTGTCTTGTATACTGCAAGATAATATGGTGTTGTGTATAGTAGAAGATAATTTTGGTTTAGCGTACAAATCAAGACATCAAATTAATTAAAAATAATATTTCTCATAAAATCTCGGGGTGTTACATAATTTAAATATGAAAATGATTCTAATGACCTAACTTATATTAATATTTGAATAATTGATCCATTATGACATTCAAACCCAACTTAATATATAATTTAACACTAATTATTATTTAATCGAAAATGTGATTTTTAACTAAATTGTAATAATTTTCACTATTAATCTAAAAAACAAGGTTTCTTAGAAAAATCTGAAAAATTCACCCTAAGGTAATTTCAACATTATAAATCCAAAAAAAAAATTATTTTGAATAATAAAATTTATAAAATTATCAAAAATTATTTTTAAATTAGGTGCCTCATTAAAAGATGGTAAAACACAATATTGTATGTAATGAAAGCTAACTCAGTGTGGTGTGTAATGTAAGTTTAACATGGTGTTGTGTATAAATAGTGAAAAAATAATATTTATTATAATATGAAAATATTTTAATGTATTGTGGTGTTACATTATTTTCAAATGGGTTTACTACTAGAAAAGATGAATTAAAAAGTATTAATTAAATTCTAGAAGTATAAATTTTCCATATATCATTTTTCATTTTTTATGAGGATGATTCATTTGATAAAATGTTAAGGATAAATTTTTAATTTATTTTTGTAGTTTTTCAGAACACCATGGACTAGTTTTGTTTTATTTACTATTATCAGTACATATTAGTTATATATCATGAAATATTTTATAACATACCTATTAAAATATTATTTAACCATAAAAATAGTTTTATGACCAACCATGAAGCGGATAATTCAAAAATAACACAAACATTATTCCTGGAGGTGATTAACTGGCATAATTTGGACAGTAGTATCATTTATTTGAATTAGAGGAGGTAATAAAAGGGATGGATATAAAATATTCCAATAGAAACATATAATAATAGTATTTACATGATTTTTTAATTATTATTCCTTTATGTAAGAAAGGTAATTGGATATAGTGGAAGAATAAAATAAAATAATATATGTGTTTTGAGAAAATTACATATTTAATATCACCTACATAGAAGATTTCTTGAGGACCTTAGATTTGGTATTTTGGTGATACTAGCAACACTTTTACATGGTGATAGTGAGTAAGATACGTTTTTTAGATTTGAGGATATTAAATTATTTTGAGTTGAAATTGGGTGGGTAGGGGTGGCATTTACACTTGAGAAGAGGTGGGTTTAAGTGATTAAAATAGTCATTTTTTATATTTAAAGCCACCACATTGAGTAGGAATTTATTTACAAGAATTTGGATGGAAATTAATATTTTATAATATTTTTTGGGTTAATAAATACCTCAACCAACCATTTAATTTTGAAATTTTTATTTATTTTCAGCCTTTACCTTTTTGACCTTAACACGTATCATTTTTTACCTATACCACGGTAAATGATTTTTTAACCATGGTAAATGTTTATGAAACAAAAATTAAATTGAACATAAAAAATAATGTGGACCTTATGATTACAAATATGGAATCCATTCACCAAATTCAATTCACATAATTGAAAAATTATATTTTAAATTATTCACGCGTACAAAATGTAAAAGTGGTTTTTTAGAGTGAAAAGTTCAAAAGATTGAAATTTTTTTATATCCAATTTCAATTTGAAATGTAAAGACTCGTAAATTTCAAGGAATTTTTTTTAAATACTTTGGAATTTTACGAGTCTGTGGCTTCTAACGGAACTTGATTCTGAGGCCTGATGTGCTCGGAATCAATTTCTAAAGCTTAGCTCAGGTACGTTTAGTAAACAAACGAGTGGGTTTTTATATCTTTTGAACCAGTTCTTGAAATTGAAATCGGAGGGCACCGGTGAACTTATAGCGCCGGTAATTTCTTAAGAAGACTTTTACCATAGATTTGTTTTCATGGGAGAAGATGTTAATTTTTTTTGTAGATTAAATGAGAAGTGAATAAAAGTGTGGTACAATTTTATTTTTCTATCTAAGGTGGTTTTATCCTACATGGGGTAGTTACGGTGGAACCCACTAGCATCCTAACTACCCATGTGAGGATAAATGTGAGGTGGGGCCCACACGAGCCCCAACCCTTCACATTCTCTAAAACTCCTTAAACCCCCTCTTAATTTTGTGAAACCTTTCCACCTTCTCTCTCTCCCCATCATAACTCTTACCAACACACATTAAATAATTAATTGAACCGCTTAAATTAATTAATTAAGTGTTTTGAAATTTAAATTTTGAAATGCATAGCATGATTAAATAAAATAAGGAGAAGCCTTATTTTATTTTCGGTTTTCTTGTTGTGTTGAGATTTTTGGGAGAGAGCTCTTGAGTTTCGAAGAACGCTTCATCTCCTTTGTTGAAGAATTCCAACTCTCCGACGAAGAACATTGACTCGGCGACCCCAGATTCACCATCCTCTTCTTCCTCCGTGACAAGGGAGGACACACCGACATAGGAACTTGCCAACGACGTGTGCCTTGTTTTATTCTCTCCGTGATAAAAAGGCGAGATGTCGCTTCCTCCTCGGACGCTCTCCGTCGACGTCTATGAATCCTCACCTCACGATGCCGTCAACCGCGATGCCAAAATTCATCATCTTTTGTTGAGGTAGGGGTTGTTTTTGTTCAAGTATTTATCATCATTCTTCGTTGCCTATGGTTTGGCCGCAAGATATCATCATAACGGGAGGATATCAGACCGAAAAAACACGGCTGATTCTCCTCCCCTCTTCTTTGTTAATTTTCAATGATATTGGAGGTGGAGGCGCAAGGTGTCGTTGCACCATACAGTGATTGGTAGGAAAACGTGGCCATGAAAGGTCGCGATGAAGGAGAAGGCGGCGTGGTGTCGTTCCACCATGCAGGGACGTAGAGGGCCGTGGATGGAGTGGTCTGTAGCGGTGGTGTGGAGCGCCGTCGCGTTGTGTCGGAGAGGCCGAAGAAGGCCGCGATCGGAGCGGGTCGTGGTGGAGGGGCACGGCACTGTCGCGCCGCGCCGGTGAGACGATCCGCGGCCTATGGCCGTGGCGGACCAGAAGGGGCGGCCGACCGAGCCGGCCACCGGCATCTCCAGGATCCGGGACCCCTTCTGGGTCTCGCGGCGGCTCATAAACCAGCCGGCCTTAATGGCCGACCATTTCCAGGAAACTAGGGGGTGTAACCCCCGACCAGTTGACTAGGGCGGACCCACTGGGTCCACTATTTCCAAAAACAGGTGGTCGCACCACCTTTGTGTTCCACTCGGCCAGCGGCCGAGCCGCGGCCGGCTTCCGAGCTGGGCCGCAGGCCGCATAGGCCGAGCCAGCCGTAGGCCATGTGGTTCGGGCCGGCCACGCCCAGATGGTCCAGGCCGTTCCCTACCGGGCTGGACCCGGACCCGGTTCAGGACGACCCACGAGGGGTTGGTTCGGGTCAGACCGGGCCCAGGCCCCCACTTCGGACCGTTTCAGTTGTTTTCCCATAACATGAGCTACGGACATCCGATCGATGCACCATCAGTTTCATAGGAATCCTTGGATTGAGAAGGTAATTTCTTTATATTACATTTGAATTTTTGGAAAATTTTGGGTACGGACGGGTTGGTTCGAACCCAAAACCAACTGGGCCCTTATAGCCGAAATGCTTATAACTTAAGGACCGAATGTCCGTTTGATGTGACAACAACTGCGTTGAATTCCTCTTGATGAGATGGTCCTTTTGGCTTACTCCTCTTGAGTTTTGGACATAGATGGAGTATGGTCGGGTTGGTTTTATCATAAAAACCAACCGGGCCCCTAGAACGGAAAAGCCAATAACTCCCAGACCGGGCATCCGATTGACGCATCGTCTGTCGTGTTGAGTTCCAATTGATGAGATGGAACTTTGGGATACATCCACCCTGGACTTTGTGATAGTTGATGTATCGAACCACTTGACTCGTGGAGCGGACCCTCCCAGAATCGAGTGTGCTGTGTGCGGGAACCCTAGATCTGGCTGCAAATTCGATGACGACGAATGTACCTGGATCCTCCGTGGGTTCAGCAGTGAGGACGACTGTACTTGGATCCTCAGTGGTTTCGGCATTGAGGAAGACTGTACTTGGATCCTCTATGGGTTCGGTAGCGAGGATGATAGTACTTGGATCCTCCGTGGGTTCGGCAGCGAGGACGACTGTACTTGGATCCTTTGTAGGGTCTGACAGCGATGACTACTGTTCATGTATCCTACGTGGGTCCGAAAGTATGACCTCTATACACGTATCCTGAGTGGGTCCGGCAGAGTATCTGGTCTTGTATCCTATGTGGGTCTGACAGCTTAGCTAGTCTTGTATCCTATGTGGGTCCAACAACTTAGATGAATCAGTGTCTACATCTGATCATCTCTAATGTTATACAAAAGATATATACCTATGTGATCTGAGTCTTGACTTCAATCATTATCAACGATGTTTTTGACTTGTTTTCCTGTGTGGACTGGGTTGTGTTTTCTTGTGTGGACTGGGATGTGTTTTCCTGTGTTGACTGGGTTGTGTTTTCTTGTGTGGACTGGTTGTGCTTGGGCTTGAGAGTTGGAGGCGAACTGTAAATGATGACTTAGGTATATGTATGGGAATATACCTAAGTAGAGTCGGTTGATACTTCGTGATTATATCTTTCCTTTTTGGTTTATCCTTCATCGATTCTAAGAGACCTTCTGGGGTCTCGGGGTCCCTACTGAGTTTCGTATACTCACCCCTACACGAGATATGCCCGCACTACATTATGTTGGATGTAGACGATGGAAAACATTGATCGAGGTAGAGGCTTGTAGAGATGGACGGTACCCAAAGGTGGACCCCTTGGAAGGACGTACACAGGGTGTGTGGTCGGACCGAGGAGCTGAGGAGACTATCTGTACCCACCCTTCAGGTGGGATTTCTGAAGGATGACTCGGTGTTGTTGTTTTACTTATTGCTGTTGTGCTGTAATTTCAGTTGGGTTTGTATACTGGCCCATTTACTTTTTAGCACTTACCTTGTACCAAGTTTTACTTAGTTCTTACTTCACTTGCGTACTATGTTGTGTTTTTGTTTACAATATAAAAGTCAATGCCTTCCCTCATTCGGGATTTACGCCTTTGGTGCTAGTCGCTAGCCCCTGGCCTATGGAAGGCGGGCTTGGGGTTGTCACGTCACTGGCCCCGAGGATGGGTCATGAAAAATTTGTATCAGAGGAGTCGGTTCTACCACAGAACTCAGGACTCTAATAATTTTTCTGTGAAGAAATAGTTTTAAGAGTATTGAGTGTGGTTTTCAGTCCAGGGAGTCCAGTGTTGGTGCGGCGGTCGACGTATCCATACATCAGGACCCTGACTTATGATTTCTGACTCAGTGCTCGAAAACACTGATTGCATGTGTGTTTCAAAATTTTCCTTTGTGATTACTTTGTGTCATCTCACCAGGTATATTGTATTAACTGTGGCTAACCTGTTTTTTTTAGGATGGCTCCACATAGGCAACCAGCTAGGGTTCCAAGCCACATACGAGATGGCATCCCACCGACCGACGAGGCCTCGGTGCAGGGCCCCATTACAGCGTAGGCACCAGCGGTACCTCTACTCACTGGGCCACCGATACCACCAGCCCCAGCAGCGGAGATTGCACGACTCCTGAGTGCATTGCACGAGTTTCAGTGGCAGAGGCCGCCTAGGTTCCACGGAAAGATGGATCCTTAGGCAGCCGAGGATTGGCTAGAGGCTATCGTCAGAGACTTCAGATTGGTAGGGACACCAGGGGACCTTATAGTGATCCTCACCGCGAGTCTCTTTCACGCAAAAATAGGGATATGGTGGAGCCTGATGCTCCGGGTGAACGACGAGGCATCTCTACTTTGGACGTACTTCGAGAGCCTATTCCTCTCAGAGTTCATTCCAGCCACCCTCTGTGCAGTGCGCATCCAAGAGTTACTACAGTTGCGGTAGGGAAGCATGTCAGTATCCCAATACTTGGCATGATTTACCGACCTCCCGCACTACTCCACGGACATGGTACGAGACCCATTATTCTGGGCTCGGACCTGTGATCAAGGACTGAGGCATGATATCAGAGCTTCAATGATCTCCCTCGACATCCCAACGCAAGCGGGGATACTGGAGATATCCCTTCTAGTGGAGAGTTTTCTCACTGAGCAGTCACCAGCGGCGAGACCCTCCGCATGATGACACGTAGTGGAGTCTTCTATAGCTGGAAGTAGACACTTGAAGCAGAGGTCCAAGAGGACCAGGCTATCAGATGACTGACCTCAGGATACAGGTTCGGCTGTGTGGGGCACACGGCACAGAGCCAGCCATACGAGGAGCATACAGTGCTATGCATGTGGTGGGCAGGGTCACATTGCTCGAGACTGCGCGAATCGCCTTACAGATGAGCAGCAGGCTGTAGAGGGAACTCCCAGGTAGAGGTTCGACCATGGTGGTCCGCCGGGAGCAAGCGGACGTGGTAGAGGGGCAGGCCGAGCAGTAGGTGGTGGATGACATTTCGAGGCCCTACCACCACCATCACCTGGAGGACCACCCCGACCATAGGGAACGACTGGACAGGGGAGAGCTCATCTTCAGGCAGCTGAGGCCTATAAACATAGAGCTCTGGGAGCAGACCGGCAGGAGCGGGACTAGCTCCAGGCATGGAGACTTTTTTCATGTTGCTTCTAGATTTTTTAATGTCATTGTTTGTGGATGCTTTGTGTCTTTTTACTTTGAGCTATAGCAATAATAGACACTTGTTCTTGTGACATTTGCTTCCCTGGCCTTTTTATGTGTTCGATACTAAGAGGTTCCGGTTAAAACCATTAACTTGACCCTCACTTGTGAGATTCCAACTGGAGGAGTCCTAGTAACCACGCACTGATGCTGACAGTGTGACTCAACCCTTGTAGGTGAGAGTAAGGGTTGGATCTCTTAGTAGTAGCGTCGAGGCCTTCATGTCAGGATTGACTATATTAGTCAAAGAACGTGGTTCATCCAGGGGGTGAGACCAGATTTCTCTTTTCGGTAAAGGAGAAATCTCAGCATCTCTTTGATAGAATGTAGACAAAGAAGGGTGCAGATGAGTTCTTACATTTGGCTAGTCTCACCCATTGTTTGTTGAGGGAATGGTTTACAGTTCTCGCCAACTAAATAGTCTCAGGTGTATCTTATCTCAGAAGTACATGAACCTGAGATAGCGGTGATGTCTTGAATTCCTCCGGGACTATGACTTCGAGATAGTTTATACTCCTGGGGAGGGGATCGTTGTAGAATATTATCTTATTAGGAGATCGGGCATTCAGCTATTAGGAGTAGCGAGACAGCAGCTGGCCACATTGCAGATATCCTTTGTGGATAATGATGGAATTAGCACGTGTAGAACCAGAGATGGTTTGGGCAGTGTTGGAGAAGTTTCAGATCATCTAGGAGCGGGTGAGGACTGCCCAGAGCAGACAGAAGTCCTATGTTGATAGGAGGTGGAGACCAATGGAGTTCGAGGATGGCGACCACGTTTTCTTACGGGTCTCACCTCGATGTGGATTATGAAGATTTGGTCGGGGCGTCAAGTTATATCTACACTACATCGGGCCTTTATAGGTCCCCATCAGGGTAGGTAAGGTGGCTTATCGCCTGGCCCCTCCACCTCAGTTGCATCGGGTGCACGACGTCTTCCATGTATCTCAACTGAGTAGATATGTGCATGACCCGACCCACATCATTGATCCTGGGGAGCTAGACATTTATAACGTAGCTACATTCACAAAGGTCCCAATGGAGATCGAAGATCGACAGGAGTAGGTCCTACATGGACGGTCGATTCCTATTGTGCGCATTCGTTGGCAGCACGGGAACCTCTAAGAGAGCACATGGGAGCGGGTGGCTTAGATGCATGCACAGTACCCTCTTTTGTTTTCCTAGTTTATGATGTAGATTTACGGGGACGTAAAGACCTGAAGTGGTTTTAATGTAAAGACCTGGAAATTTCAAGGAATTTTTTTTAAATACTTTTGAATTTTATGAGTCTGTGGCTTCTGAAGGCACTTGATTCTGAGGCCCTGTGTTCCTGGAATCAATTTCCAAAGTTTAGCTTGGGCACGTTCAGTAAATGAACGAGCAGGTTTTTCTATCTTTTGAACCGGTGCTCGGAATTGAAATCTGAGGGCACCGGGTGAACTCGCAGTGTCGGTAATTGCTTAAGAGGACTTTTACCGTAGATGCTTTTGCATGGGAGAAGAAGTTAATTTTTTTGTGGATTAAATGAGAAGTGAATAAAATTGTGGTAAAACATTATTTTTATATCTAAGGTGGTTTTATCCTACATTGGGGAGTTAGGGTGGGACCCACTAGCATCCTAACTACCCATGTGAGGATAAATGTGAGGTGGGTCCCACACGAGCCCCAACCCTTCACATTCTCTAAAACTCCTTAAACCCCCTCTTAATTTTGTGAAACCTTTCCACCTACTCTCTCTCTCCCTCATAACTCTTACCAACACACATTAAACAGTTAATTGAACCACTTCAATTAATTAATTAAGTGTTTTAAAATTTAAATTTTGAAATTCATATCATGATTAAATAAAATAATGAGAAGCCTTATTTTATTTTTTGTTGGCTTGTCATGTTGAGATTTTGGGGAGAGAGTTCTTGAGTTTCAAAGAACACTTTATCTCCTTTGTTGAAGAACGCCAACTCTCTAATGAAGAACATAGACTCGGTGACCCCAGATTCACCATCCTCTTCTTCCTCCGCGACAAGGGAGGAGACATCGATGTGGGAACTCTCCAACGATGTCACGCCTTGTTTTCTTCTCTCCGTGATAAAAAGGGGAGACACTGCTTCCTCCTTGGATGCTCTCCATCGACGTCTACGAATCCTCACCTCGCGACGCTGTCAACCACGATGCCAACGTTCATCATCTTTTGTTGAGGTAGGGGTTGTTTTTGTTCATGTATTTATCATCTTTCTTCGTTTCCTAAGGTTTGGCCGCATGATATCATCATAATGGGAGGAGATTGGACTGCACAAACACGGCTGATTCTCCTCCCCTCTTCTTTGTTAAATTTTGATGATGTTGGAGGCGGAGACGCATGGTGTCGTTTCACCGTGCGGTGATCGACAGGAAACTGTGGCCATACAAATCCACGATGAAGGCGAAAGCGGCGCGGTGTCATTGCACCGCGTAGGGACGTAGAGGGTCGCGGCTGGAGCGGGCTGCGGCAGTGGTGCGCAGCACCGGTGCGCCGCGCCGGAGAGGCCGAAGAAGGCTGCGGTCGGAGCGAGCCACGGCAGAGGGGCGCGGCGCCGTCGGGCCGCGCCGGTGAGACGAGCCGCGGCTGACCAGCAGGGGCGGCCGACTGAGCCAGCCGTGACGTCTCTAGGAGACGGGACCCCTTCTGGGTCCCGTGGCAGCTCACAAATTGGTCGGCCTTATTGGCCGGCCGTTTCTAAGAAACCGGGGGGTGTAACCCCCGACCAGCTAATTAGGGCAGACCCACTAGGTATGCCATTTCCAAAAATAGGGCATCGCGCACCCCTTTGCGTTCTGCTCGGCCACCAGTCGAGCCGCGGCCAGCTTCCGAGCCAAGGCCGGCTTCCGAGTCGGGCCGCAGGCCGCACGGGTCGGGCCAGCCGCAGGCCACGCGGGTTTGGCCAGCCGCAGGCCACAGGGGTCGGGTCGCGCCCCGCCGGACTGGGCTGCGTGACCTTCGGTCTGGGCCATGCTAGCCAGGCCAGTCCATGCCCTACTGGGCTGGACCCAGACCCGGGTCGGGTCGACCCATGGGGGTTGGGCCGGGTCGGACTGGGCCCATACCCCCACTTCGGACCGTTTCGGTATTATGCCCATAACATGAGATATGGACCTCTGATCGATGCACCGTCAGCTGCGTAGGAATCCTTGGATTGAGTCAGTCATTTCGGTATATTACACTTGAGGTTTCGGAAAAGTTTGGGTATGGCCGGGTTGGTTCAAACCTGAAACCAAACGGGCCCTTGGAGCGGAAACATTTATAACTTAAGGACCGGACGTCTGTTTGATGTTCTGTCAGCTGAGTTGAATTCCTCTTGATGAGACGGTCCTTTGGGTTTACTCCGCTTGAATTTTGGACATATATGGAGTACGGTCTGGTTGGTTTTAGCTTAAAAACCAACCGGGCCCCTGTAACGGAAAAGCCAATAACTCTCTGACCGGGCGTCTGATTGACGCATCGTCTGTCGCATTAAGTTCCTATTGACGAGACGAAAATTTGGGATAAATCAACTCTGGACTTTGTGAGAGTAGATGTATCGACCATCTTGGATCATGGAGCAGACCCTCTCGGAATCGAGCATGCTGCGTGCGGGAACCCTAGAGATGGCTGTGACTGCAATGCCGACAATTGTACCTGGATCCTCTGTGGGTTCGGTAGCGAGGACTACTGTACATGGATCCTCCATGGGTTCGGCACTGAGTACGACTGTACTTGGATCCTCTGTGGGTTCAGTAGTGAGGATGACTGTACTTGGATCCTCTGTGGGTTCGGCAGCGAGGACGATTGTTCTTAGATCCTCTGTAGGGTCCGATAGCGTTGATGACTGTACTTGGATCCTCCGTAGGGTCCGATAGTATGACCTTTATACTTGTATCTTGTGTGGGTCCGGCAGTATGACCTCTGTACTTGTATCCTGAGTGGGTTCGGAAGAGTAGTTGGTCTTGTATCCTATGTGGGTCTGACAGCTTAGCTAGTCTTGTATCCTATGTGGTCCAACAACTTAGATGAATCAATGTCTACATCTTATCATCTCTAACGCTATACGAAAGATGTATACCTATGTGAGTTGAGTATTGACTTCAATCTTTATCAACGATGTGTTTGACTTGTTTTCCTATGTGGACGGGGTTGTGTTTTCTTGTATGGGCAAGGTTGTGTTTCCCTGTGTTGACTGGGTTGTGCTTTCCTGTGTGTACTGGTTATGATTGGGCTCGAGAGTTGGAGGCAAACTGTAAATGATGACTTAGGTATATGTATAGGCATATAACTAAGTAGAGTCAGTTGATACTTCATGATTGTATCTTTCCTTTTGGGTTTATCCTTCGTGGATTCTGAGAGACCTTCATAGGTCTCGGGGTCCCTACTAAGTATCATATACTCACCCTTGCACGAGCTATGCCCGCACTACGTTCTGTTGGATGCAGACGATGGAAAACACTGATCGAGGTAGAGGCTTGTGGAGTTGAATGATACCCAGAGGTGGACCCCTTGGCAGGACGTACAGGGGGCAGACGGCCAGACCGAGGAGCTAAGGAGACTATCTATACCCACCCTTCAGGTGTGATTTCCGAAGGACGACTCAGTGTTGTTGTTTTACTTATTGTTGTTGTATTTTCCTTTCAGTTGTACTGTACTTTCAGTTGGGTTTGTATACTGGCACATTTACTTTTTATCACTTACCTTGTACCCAGTTTTACTTAGTGCTTACTTCACTTGTGTACTTTGTTGTGTTTTTGTTTACTATATAAAAGGAAATTTCTTCCCTCTTTCGGGATTTACGCCTTTGGTGCTAGTCGACAGCCCCTGGCCTATGGAAAGCGGGCTTGGGGTAGTCACGACACGGGCCCCGAGGACGGGTCGGGACATGAAATTAATTAAAATTACCTAAATTGGATTCAGTGATATATAATTTAACTATTTATAATTTAAAACCAATTTAAAATATAATATAACTATATAAATAAATTAGATGAAATAGAAATTTTCAATTAAAATTCCATATTTTTCATTATTCATCAGAAAAAGGAAACTTATCAAAAAATTACCAAAAATTCACCCTATGATAATTTTTATAATCTTATTTCAAAAATTAAATATATATTTTCAAAAAAAACTTATAAAATTTTCAAAATTTAGATTTAAAATAGGTGTTTCATCAAAAGCTGACAAAATTTATTTTTAGAAAAATATAACTTTTTATACTTAAAATTGGATTTATTATTATATTAAGTCTATCAAACATACTATATAAATTTAGAAAAACTTGATTGAAGATATAATATTTAAATTTCATAAATATATTTCACTAATTGAGATTAATTTTTTTATGAGTATAAAATTCTATTGTGGGCATTAAATATTTTTTTATAAAAAATAGATCCTTTATGTTCTATTAGTTCTCATTTATATTTATAATTAATTCATAACCAATGAAATAATTTTATAAACATGTGTATAATATATTTTCAGAATTTAGTTATTTTCATTTATTCTTACTAATTCAACAGTTAGCTTATTACTATCACAATTAAATAATAATATTTAATAATTAGTTAAAGCTTGTTGTTCTATGTAATGTAAGATATTAATGAAATTAAATTTATTTAAGAAGAGACTTACCATAAAATAATGTGGTGTAACATTATCAACTCCTTTAACAAATTTTTTCCTAATAATTTTAAATTTCACTTTTAAAATCAATGGTTGATACTTTGAAAATTTGTATGTGGGAAGCCCACATTTTAAATAGGGTTGATAAACATACCCTTAATAAAAGGGAAAGGGAAATGTGATATTCACCACAAAGTTAGGTTTTTTAATAGTATAACATTATTGGAAAGTGAAAACTAGGACATAGAAGAGAAATCGAACTATAAATATATGATGTATATTGATAGATAACATGGTCATCTAAAGGTATATCATAATAAAATTGTAAATATGTGATGGTTGAATATAAAAACCCTACTGATTATTACATATTTAAACATGATTTATTACATTAAATTTCACTTAATACAACTCTGAGTATCGAGAGGTCTAGTGTCTTAGGAAATTAGGAACAATACATGACAAATTAAGACATAAAATAAAATATCTTTATTGAAAACTTATTTTACATGACCAAAACATTCCTTCATACTTAACATTGCATGAGATAACCTAGGGGTGTACATAAGAAAATGGTGAGCTATAAAGAACAGTAAGGGAGTAAACAATGAAAAACATGAAGAATACAGTACATGTTAATAAATAGTAATATCAATGGACATAAGAGAAACATGAACATAAATTCATGATATAGCATGATTATCATAACATGAAAATGTGTCAATCACATAAAACATGATATTAGCATGATCCAAGGCTTGTTGCACATGGATTAGCTTGATTAAACCCACATTTTACATGAATTAGCATGATTAAACCCTCATTTCACATGAATTAACATGATTAAACTCTCATATTACATGAATTATCATGATTGAACCCTCATTTCACATGGAGTATCCCGATACTAAATATTACCCAATGCATTGGAATGATATCAGGGAACACCCTTTATAAATATTTCATTTCATGAATAAGTGTGCCACATGGATCATATAACATGGAATCATTCAACATCATCATTTATTCCATGGTAAAGAAATGTGGAATACATACATGAAATTTTATAATAAATAAGTATATGTGCATAAAGTTTAATACCCTTGATAGAGAAATGGGAATGGTACTCACTACATCATTATTTTGGCATGGAAAATTGCGGTGCAATTTCTGCAGCTTAACGACATGACATAAAAATTCATAAAAATGTTTGATGATAGAGAAAGGGGTCTATCATAATATTTACAAGAAATGGAATTTAAGGGGTTCATTTAGATTCATGTCCCAACACGTGGAATTTGGAAATAGAAGGTGTAACCTAATAAAGAAACTTGAAGAAAGAGGAGAAATGGAATAACTCTTATGAAATTTTGGCATGGTAACAGATGTACATGGGAAGGATTAATGAGTGATAAAATAGAATTTAGTCATTAAAACTTAATGCGGGAAGTATGGGGGATGTTTTAAATCATACCCCCAACATTATTAATGGAAAATAAAAGGATATATCACCATTAAGAAACTTGTACAAAAATGATGAAGTAATAAATCCCTTACTAAATTTTGGCATAGTAATGACTTAGGTAAGGGAAAAATGTGGGAGGATAAATAATACCACATTAAAATAACCTAAAATAGAATTTAATATAATTATCATATAATAATAATGTTATAACCATTAGAAATTATAATAACTACTTTCAAATGAGATGCTTGAATTTGAAAGGAGGAGGGGAAAGTAAGGATCCCTTACTTTGAAGTGTGATCCCAAAGGATTGGGAGAGGCTACGTGGGATCTTGGGGGTTCCTATAGAGGACTTTAGGGAGTATGTGGAAAATGTTTTTCTAGTTCCAAATGGTTTTTGTGAAGAGTAATGGTATTTTGGGTTGGTTTATATAGGGAAGGAGATAGAATTCATTATTATTAAGGTTTTGGACACAAAACATTAAACTTGTCAAAACCATAAACTATCCCATGGTTTTTTCCCATGGTTTATGACAAAGGGTATATGTATATAATATTTTATAAGGAAAAGGTCCGAACATATTAAAATATTAGGCTTTCTTATGTGGAGGTGAGTCACACTCTCAAGGAAATCATTTTAAGATATTAAAATATTTTATAAGTCTTTGAGGGTCCACAAAGGCTTTATAAAATTAATCAAACAAATATAAAATCACAATATTTTAAAGGTAAAACATATATTGGGAAAATAAAACTTGTATATTATTTTATTACATCACTATTGGGTCATTATTATGTCATAAAACACATCATAGATTTATTCGGTATTTAATTTTTACCCAAAATTTTATTGTCTCAAAAAATTATGAAAATTTCACTATTGGATAATTTTGAAATCCTGATTCCAAAAATAATATTTATTTTATATAAATAATTTTATAAAAATGTGAATTTTCATTTTTAAAATAAAAACCAACATTTACTGAAAATTGAAGGGTTTTGAAAAAAATAGTTTTTAACTTTAATAAAAATTACATTTGACTTCATAAAACTTATATACTCATTTATTATTCATAAAATTAATTTGATAATGATATTTTATTAAAAAAATAATTATTTAAAAAAATTTATTAATTCATCAAATTAAATTCTTTAATTAAAAATATAATTTCTATTTTATCGTATAAAAATATAATTCTTATCAAACTGAATACTTAATATTTTATAGAGTAAAAACAATAAATATAATCCTAATTTATAATTAAAAGGAGTGTTATTATAGCACTATTATAATAAAAATATTAATAAAACCTCATTTTTATAAAATAATCTATATATTTCTAAAAATTACCATTTTACCTAAAAAGTAAATTTATCTAATTCATTATATTTTTAAAAAAAACTATTCTCATAAAGAAATTGATGGAATAAAAATTTTATTTATAAAATAGATTACACAAAAAAGTAACAAATACCTTGTAACATAACCCCTATAACACATGTATAAGACTTAAGGGTAAGGTGTGTGATTGTGAAAGACACTTGGGGTAGCTCAGATAACATCGCTCTGGTGGTAATCTCTATTAACTTCCACTTCTCCCATAGGCAGTTCTGTTAAATCTTAATGTGTTGAAGCTCAACTTTGGCTTGGTCAAGAGAGAAGACCAGTGACGCTACCTCCTTTCTAAGCTCTAAAAAATGATCTTTGTATGTCTTGAGTCAACTGGATGAGGACATCCTCTCCTTTGTCTGTGTTGAAAAAAAAAATCTAAAAACCTTAACTTTATACTAGTAATGTTATCATTGTTCAATGGTTATATTATGAAAATTAATAAAACTTAACAATCATTTAAACCCAAAAATATAAATAAAAAAAGAGTGCATTTTCTTTTAATATCCATAATACATTTATTTAAATTAAGGAATGGGAATTTTATTCATGAATGTTTCGGTCATTACAACCTTCCCCCCTTAATAAATTCCACCCTTGAAATTTTATTCTCCCACTCTAAAATAGATGACAGTAACTTTTCCTCATCACTTCCTCTGGTTCCCACATTACTTCTTCAAACTTTTTGTTTCTCCACAAAAAAATTGATGAGGTAATTTTCTTATTTCGTAGAACTTTTTCACTATAATCTAATATCTTCATCGGATTTTCATCATAGGAGAGGTGATTCCATAACGGTACTAACTCTGGATTGAGTACATGCTATGGGTCAGGTATTTACTTCCTCAATAGTGATACATGGAATACATCAAGTACTTGAGATGGGTTAGGTGGGAGTGCTAGTCGATATTCCACTTCTCCAATGCAATCAAGGATCCCATAAGGGCCAATGTACCATGGACTATGGTTCACCTTCTTCCCAAATCTCATAACTCTCTTCCATGGAGATATGCATCAGAAAACCATGTCTTCGACATCAAATTCTAGGTCTCATCGATGATTTTCATTGTAGCTCTTTTGTCGACTCTGAGAAGCTTTAATGTGTTGTTCGATGGTCTTAACCTTCTCCACCATTTCCTCGACATTTCTTGACCTATAATTTTTCTCTCCACAACTTCATCCTAAAATGTTGGTGTTCTACACCTAATCCCATAAAGGGATTTATAAGGAGCCATTTGGATTATTGAGTGGAAACTATTATTGTAAGAGAACTCAACTAGAGAAAGATGTTGATCCCATCCTCCTTTTAAGTCCATTGATAATTCTCTCAAAATGTTCTCAAGTGTTTGGATTGTCTTCTCAGATTGGTCATCAGTTTGAGGGTGATAATCCATAATGAAGTTCAGCTCTGTATTCAGAGCATGTTGGAGGCTCTTCAAGAACCTAGAGGTGAATCTTGGATATTGATCGGATACAATCGATAGTGGTACCCCATTCAGCCTTACCACTTCCTTAATGTATATCTATTCCAGTTGATCCAATGAGAAATCCTCTAAAATTTAAATGAAGTGTGCAGTCTTTGTAAGAAGATCCATAGCTACCCAAATAACATTTTTTCCTTTGGATGTATTCAGATGTTTGGTGACAAAGTCCATGGTGATGTTCTCCTTTTTCCATGTTGATATGAGTAATGATTGCATCATCCCCTTATACTTCTTCCTCTCAGCCTTAACTAGCATACATACCAGGCAATTTGATGTATACTCAGTGATCTCCTTCTTCATTTTATCCCACCAATAATTATCTCATAGATCTCAATACATATTTCTGTTTCCTAGTTAAATAGAGAAATTCTAACTCTGTGCACCATCCAAAAGTAATTTCTTTAACTCCATATTTAATGGATAACATATTCTTGACCCGAGTCTCATAATTAATTCTTTATTAAAATTGAACTCAGAGGATTTACCTTTTCTGATAGTTTTCACTTTATTCTTAATTCCCACATCATCATTTTAATAATTATTTAACCTTTCCAAAAGATACAGTTGAGAAATAATTTTTGAAAGGATTGACAATGATCCATTATTTATGATTCCCTTGTCCAACATCATCAAATCTAAGAATATTGGATCCTTTCCAATTCTCATTAATGATAGTATCATTAGTTCCTTTCTACTTAGAACATCTCCAACCTTGTTCGCTTTCCCATGGTGGTAATGGATTGAGTAGTCATAGTCTTTGATAATCTCTAATCATATTTAGTAGCTCATGTTCAACTCTTTATGTGTGAATATATACTTGAGGATTTTTTGAACTTTATATATTTCACACTTCTCCCCAAGGAGATAATACTGCCTGATTTTTAACATAAATATCACTACCGACAACTCCAGATCATGTGTGGGATAGTTTTTCTCATAAAATTTTAGATACCTTGGGGCATAGGAAATGAATTTTTATTTTTTCCTAAAATTCCATCAAAGTTAATCTTACAAAATTTTCAATAAGAACATTCCCACAAACATCAACATGTGATAAAACACTTATATATGTTTTTTCCAAATGATTTAATATCAGTTCTACTAGGTACTCTATGTTCTTAGAAAACATAAAAGATATACTAATAGGCCATGAATTGAAATACATTATGACATACACTACATAGAAGTATTGGTTACATGTAATTCATTCATCATTATACATATTAGCAAAGGACTTCCCATGCTCCCATGATCATGGATATTTTTTATACTCATAATGCTTCACATACCTTATAATAGATCATTGTCTTTGGTAATACCCGACTTCTCCACATTTATAGTATTGAACTATGTAATATTCCATTGAGGGAACTTTATTTCCATCCATCACATTATCCATTCTTTCATGGAAATTGGATACTTTGTTCTCATTCTTTCTGCACTTAAAACATCTCCTAGTCTGTTAGGTCCACTAGGATGAATACCCTGAGAGGGGGGGTGAATCAGGGTATTACTAATTAAAAATTAAAGCTCGTTCTGATCTTGTTTCGCTGTTAAGAAAAACACTCTTCTCTCTCTTTCCTGCTGCACAATATAAATAGAAAGTAAAGCAAGCACAGGACATAGCAATTTTACTTGGTTCATCGCTAAGGGCTACGTCCAAGGAGCATACACCGACAGGTTTCCGATCATACGAAGTCCACTAAACTTCACTAGCTGTGGATTACAATGTTCAGGCTAGATCACTTCTATGCTCAGGCTCACTGCCTATACAATGTTTAGGGTCAGCTCACTGCTTTCCCAAGGGTCACTCCCTGTTTCTCTCTCTCTGGCTCACTGCCGGTGGAGAGGATCACCTTCTTCCTCTTCCTAAGCTCACTACTCTTTGAAGGGATTCACTCACAGTTTATAGACCTGTAGGTCTCTTCATTTGCATGAATACATGCATCCTTAAGTGTTGATGGATGCTCTGTTATAGTCCAACTTTCATCCAATGATGAATAGCACTTTGCCTCTGACCACTGGGCAACTACCTTTGGAAATTACCTTCGCAAAGCACCCTACTTCGCGAAGCTCCCAATTTTGCGAAGCTCAAACAAGCCTTCGTGAAGCTCCTACCTTTTCGCGAAGCTCTCTCGCGAAGCTCTCTCGCGAAGCACTCTCGCGATGCACAGACCTTTGCAATGCTTAGGTCGTCGCGGAGCTACTGCCTCTCCGCGAAGCTCACCGAGTCAACGCAGGGCACACACCTTTCGCAGAGCTAGAATAGCTGCCGTGAAGCTCCCCTTTCGTGAAGCACACTGCCTTCACGAACCACCCCTGCGAACCGAGATCAATGGATTTTCTCTGAAAATTCTCTCTACTTCGCTCGAAGTGGTCGGCCTCTATTTATAGGCCATTCCACCGACCCTCATACCTTCCACGCGAAGTCAACACCACGTCATCTCAAATCGCGAAGCTCCAAAGATTCAGCCGGAATTCTGTCCAAATCGTGAAGCACCACGGCAATTTTTACGTTCGCGGAGCTTGACGTAATCGCGAAGAATCACCGTCAACATACCTTCGCGACTTCGCCATGAAGCTTCCTCGTGAAGCTCAACATTCCTTCACACCTTCACCGCGAAGCTCCCTCGCAATGCCCTTCACCACTGCGATGCGCTTCAGCCTCTGCCATTCGCGAAGCATGACGTAATCGCGAAGCATCACAGTCTCCATTCTTCTGGTCTTCACGATTTCCAAACCATGCATCCTATCTTCGCGAAATTCATGCCTTTGCCATATTAAATTATGCTCTTCATGAAAATCCTCTTTTCGCGATGCTCACCAACCTCCAAATTTTGGACCCCAAAAATTTGGCAAACACTGGGAAAGGGTGCCACTTTGTACTGATATTTTGTACCGCCTCCAGATCGTCCATTCCTTTGTCATCGTTCTTTTTCAACAAGTATTGTCAACAACTTCTTGGGAACTCGACAAATATCCATGAAAACCTGCTTTTTCAACAAACACAATCAACCCAAAAATACTGCAATGTAACCTTGAGGGATTTTTTCCCAACATAGTCCCTTCGTGACATTTCCCTTGGTGCCTCTTTCCACACTTGTTGCATGAAGGAAATTGGGTCTTCTTCCCCTTATCAAATTTAGAAGATGGAATTTCATGAGATTTGATATTCCTCTTAATTGATTACCTTGTGCATTGAAAAAATTTCCAATTGTTAATCATGATTTTTGATAGCTGGTCTGGTATAATCACGGTATGTCGTACTTTATCTCCAATTTGATTGGGAATCAAATTGGGACATTCATCATGCTGCCCTTATCATTGGTTGTTAGTCTTATTCCTCATATTACTAGCCATTGGAAAGAATAAAAGAAAAATTATGGATGAGTATCTTAAACATTTTAACACATAAATGGGAATCCAATAACATTAAAGTAATCACTTATAAATTAAATTTATCTCCTTAACTTATAAATTTATAGACTTAAATCTAATTAATCCATGATATATTTCCTAATGTATATTTTTATGGGATTTTTTCCCTTAATAATGGTTCATACTAAGCTTATGAATTTACCGAAGAAAATCCCCTAGGAGTGTTAAACCTAGAGTGCAGCAAGGCCCATTTTCATGCACCTGTTCTCAATTGAGTCTAGCTCAAAGTGGTTCTTTTTATGTTTATCCCTAGATTTATCAGTTCTGGAGCCACCTCTACTTGTTAGTATCCAAATTGGGATGTATTTTCTTGATAAACCACTTAATCTATACTCACCAATATTTAGGGATGTTTTACTTATACTTCTTATCCTTAAGGCTTCCACTATGGTTTTCTAATACTAATCCCCAAAATAACTAAACCTATTCTTTTATACCAACTATAACAACCCAACTCTTTATTACATATTTAAACACTATTTATTTCAAAAACATGCACTTAAGACAACTCTAAGGATCAAGAGGCCTAGTGTATTGAGAAATTAGGAACACTACATGAAAACTTAAGATATAAAATACAACATCTTTATGGAAAACTTCTTTTACATGACCATGACATTCCTTCATACTTAGAAATTCATGGGATAACCTGAGGACATACATAAGAAAGCAGTGATATATAAATCCAAGTAAGGGAGTAAGCAAGACATAACATGAAGAATATAATACATGTTAGGAAATAGGCATATAAATGAATCATAAGAGAAACATGAAAATAAAGGCATGGTATATCATGATTATCATAACATTGAAATGTGGAAATGACATAAAACATGATATTATCATGATCTAAGGCTCATTTTAAATAGATTATCATGATTAAACCCTCATTACAGATGAATTAGCATGAGTAAGCCTTCATTGCACTTGAATTAGCACGATTAAACCCCCATTTCTCATGAATTAGAATGAGTAAACCCTTATTGTACATGGTGTATCATGATATAAAACATTACCCAATGCAATGGAGTGATATCAGAGATCACCCTTTATAAACATTTCATTTCATGCATAAGTGTTCCACATAGATCATATATCATAGCATCATTCAACATCATAATTTATTCTAGGATAATAGAATTTGGAATAAATACATGAAATTATATAATAAATAAGTATATGTGCATAAAGTTGAATACCCTTGATTGATAAATGGGCATGGTACTCACTACAATATGATTTTTGGCATGGAAAATTACGTTGCAATTTCGGCAACCTAACGACATGACATAAAAATACATAAAAATGGTTGATGAGAGAGAAAGAGGTCCCTCATAAAATGTAAATTAAATTGATAGTAAGGGGTTAATATATATATATATATATATGTGTTTGTGTGTGTGTATATATTTCCTAACACATGAAATTTTGAAATATAAGGTGTATCATAATAAATAAACATGAAGAAAGATGAGAAATGGAATAACTCTTATGAAATTCCAGCATGGTAACAGGGGTACATGGGGGAATAATGAGAGAAAAGGAGGTCTATCATCATTAAAACATAAGGATGTAATCACGGGGGAGGTGAAAAATCAAACCCTAACATTTTTTATTGAAAATAAAATGGTATATCAACATAACGAAACTAGGACAAAAAATGAGAAAGGAAGAAATCCCTTACGAAATTTTGGCATAGTAACATCTTAGGTAAGGGTAAAAATGAGAGAGGATAAATAATACCTAATTAAAATAACATAAAACTTAATGTAAAAAATTATTATAAAAAATAACATTATAACCATTCAAAATTACAAGAACTACTTTCAAATAAGATGCTTGAATTTGAAAGGAGGAGGGGAAAGTGAGGATCCCTTACTTGGAAGTGTGATCCCAAAGGCTTGGGAGAGGCTTATTGGGAGCTTGGGGGTGAATTTTTAGGACTCTAGTGATTATGGGTAAGATTTTGGTCAATCTCAAAATTGTTTGAGTGAATATGAATGGGAGGTTGGGTGGTTTTAAATAGAAAAGGATAGGGAATTCTTTATTATTTAGGTTTTGGACACTACACAGTAAACTAATCAAAACCACAAACCATCCAATGATTTTTGCCCATGGTTTCAGAAAGAGGGGAGTTTTATACAATATTTCATAAGTCTATGGTCTGAAAATATTAAAATATTATGCTTTATTATGTGGAGGTGAGTCACACTCTCAAGGAATTCATTTTAAAATGGTAAAATATTTTATAAGTCTTAGAGGGTCTACTAAGGCACTATCAAATTAATCAAACAAATCTAAAATCATAATATTTTAAAGTTGAAACATATATTTTCCAAATATCTCTTTTATAGTATTTTAATACATCACTATTGGGTCATTATGAAGTCATAAAACACATTATATATTTATTTAGTATTAATTTTTACCCAAAAATTCGATTGTCTTAGAAAATTATGAAAAATTCACAGTTGGATAATTTCAATGTCTTGCTACTAAAAATAATATTTATTTTATCTAAATAATTTCCTAAATATGTGAATTTTTTATTTTTAAAATAAAAACCAACGTTTACTGAAAATTGACAAGTATTTGAAAAAAAATAGTTTTTAACCTTAATAAAAATTACATTTGACTTCATAAAAATTATATAATCATTTATTATTCATAAAAGTAATTTGATAATAATATTTTGTTAAAATATTAATTATTTAAAAAAATTATTATTTCAAAAAAAATAAATTCTTTAATTAAAAATACAATTTTTTCATATAAAAATATAATTCTTATCAAACTGAATACTTTATCTTTTAGAGAGTAAAAACAATAAATATAATAATTTTTTATAATTAAAATGAGTGTTCTTATAACACTATTATAATAAAAATACTAATAAAACCTCATTTTTATATAATGGTCTATATTTTTTAAAAAAGTACCATTTTAACCATAAATTATATTTATTTAATTCATTATATTTATAAAAAACTACTCTCATAAAGGAATTAATTGAATAAGAATTTTATTTATAAAAGGGAATACAAAAAAAATAACTAATACCTTGTTAAATTACCCCTTATAACATCTGCATAAGACCTAAGGTTATGGTGTGCGATTGTAACAGACTCTTGGGGTGACTCTTATAACATTGCTTAGGTTGTAATCTCTATTAACTTCCACTTCTCTCGTAGGTGATTTCGTTCAAGCTTATTATGTTGAAGCTCAAATTGGGATTTTTCAAGAGTGAAGCCTAGTGACGCTACCTACTTTCCTATATCAGAAAATTAAGCTTTTTCCGGCTCAAGTCTACTGGATGAGGCCATCCTCTCATTTTTCTGTGTCAAAAAAATTCTTTTTAAAAACATTAAATTTATACTAGTCTTGTGATCACTATTCAACGGCTATATTATCAAAGGTAATGATACTTAATGGTCTTTTAAACCCAATAATAATAATAATAATAAAATAGTTCATGTGTTTTCTATATCCATAAGACATTTAATTAAATAAAATAAGGGGAATTTTATTTATGAATGTTTAGGTCGTTATAGTGAAAGAAGTCATTGATTTACCAGTAAGAAAATTAAATGATTAACATTTTGATTCCAAATAATTTTCCTATATTTGATAATCTATTTTACTATCTAGATAAAAACATGAGAAAATAAAATTACCTAATTCATTTCCATGTCACAAGAATATACTTATCATTTTGTTGTGCTTATATCTATTTTCACCTCATCTCATATGCCATGAAATGGATATTCAAGGTGAATTTGTTATACCTAAAGAACTTTAATGTATCATAAGATACACAAGTCATTCCTTAAACATTTAAATATTTATTGGAACCAAAACTTTTGGCACATATTATCCAATATGATAGATCATACTTTAACCTCAAATAATAATATCTAAATTTCAACTTAATCTCTTCCATAAGTGGTTAATATTAATTCTCATTCAAAATACATCTGTCCAAATTCAAAGACAAATAATTTTAGAAGGAAGGTCACTAAATTTATCAACTCAACTTAACATTGGATTTCCTAAACGAAATAATGTTACTGTTAATGTCACATATCAATATAAAAACCATGATCACCTTAAAACTGTAATGTAAACATGCTTGTTTCAAAATACTTAATGAATAAGTACTGCATTACAATCCTTATACATTATAGATATCATTGATGAAATAATTTTACAGCATAGTTCTTGAATCCAAAAACAAAAATACATTAATTATTCCACTTAAACTATAGTAACAACATAAGATTGACCTTGATCCCTTTTCTTCTTCTAATGAATATTCCTTTGATGCTTTAGGCATTCGTTTTCATAGTTCCCCATCTCCTTACTGTTGAAACGTTGTGTATTTACAACCTATTTCTTTCCCTTGAAATCATGAACATGGTGAACTTTCTCTCTACACTTGTAACATACTCACATTCCCTTTAATATAGTAATGGGGTGTTTCTTTTTACAATTATCACATGTGGGAAAATCCTTATTTCACTTTTACTTATATCCATATCTTTCTCCATTGTTCTCTTATTATCTTTATTTACCTTAAATTAATAATACTTAGAGAATTATTTCTCGTTATTGATATCACATTAGAATATATCTTCGTATGATAATAAAATTTATAATAATAATGCCCTTTGAAGGAATGGATTTAACCCATAAAATAAATAATAAATATTACTCCTTGGGTTACGTATGTATTCTACAACATGCCTTGATAATCTATTAAAGTTGGATATGTACTTAGTGACATTCTTATCCTCTCTTTTTCTCAGACTCAAGAATTGTCTCCCCATATTTGCTCATAGTTTATGAGGGAAATATTTTTCTAAAAATTATCCTTAAAATCATTTCATTCTATTTTTGTTATTTCCTCATCCTCCATGGTGTTTTGAATCAATGACAACTATTAATCTACATCATTAGAGAGATGATAAACTATAATGAAAACCTTCTATATTTCATTATACCTTAAAGGGAGAAATATATTCTCTAAATAAATTATCCATTTCTTAGATACAAATGGACTTGTAGTTCCATTTAATGGTGGTGGTTATTGGTGAATAAAGAAATATAACATTGTAACACTGCATTATGGATCATTATTCTCCATATGGGAAGTTTTTTTCTCATAATATGAGTTAGTTATCAAAATATAGTTATAATTTTTTCATCTACAGTTATTGATCCAACTCCAGATTCAACGCCATTATGTTTTTTAGGAGGTAAATTATTACATGGATTATGTGAATTTATATGGTTCTCATTCCTTCTACTAGGATTAATTTCTAAATAGTGTAATACACTATATTAGATCACAACATTATAGAACATAATGTATAATCACAAAACTAGTGAAATACATAACCCAAAATAGAAATTTCATACGTAGATAATCTCATAATCATGAACATGGTTTCTTTGGGATGTTCTTTAATGTGTATCTGCAAAGTCTATCTTAGGGTTATGTTTCCTAATATATTATTTCCTAAATCTAGTTCCCAATATTTCTATTAAACGTTATCTGATACCACCTATAGTGACCCTTAATCCAGTAGCCTAGAGCTAGTGGCTAAATTTATTAAATTCGGCATATGATGTAAGAAATCACATCCAAGAGGACTAAATATTTTATTAGTCTTGTTAAAACATATACATGTTTTATATTCAAATTATATTTTAGGAAATAAATTCAAAAATTATTTTCTTTAAGAACACAATTATTCCCCTTAGCATAACCCTGCGTATCAATCATAATAAACTTCTTAACGAACAGGGGAGAAATGTAACAGAAGAAAGGGGTGGGATTAAATTTTTAGTAAGGGTTAAAAACATTGAAATCTATCATGAATAAATAATAACAATCAATACCACAAGGGAAATAATTGTAACACATTCCATTTAAACAATAACATCAGAATAATATGGCTGCAATAAAAGATGATTAAATAATAGCATATAAGTAATAACATGGACTAAAAAACATAACCATGGATCTTTTACTAATCAAATAATCGCATAGAAATTAATAACTAGTTTCATAATGATGGATTTCATAATATCGGTCAACTGAAACTTCCAATCAAGGCCTCAAAAAATACATGAAAATAAATGGATATGGCCTCATCAAAAACCCAATTCAATTTGTCTCATGAGACCTATCGATGTATATATAGAATATAGAGTGACCCACCCATCACTTACTTAATCTAAATAATTCCTAACATGAATAAATAATATAACTAAATCAGCATTCCTTAAAAAATGAAAAGTTATCTGTATTGGCAGAACTAGTCATAATGAATATTAATATGTCACCAGTCGAATGAATCATAGAACATAAAAAGTAATATGATTAATTATATAATTATAGTAAATCCTAAAAAAATATCCAATAAATTATGTTGACATATATAAAAATACTCTAAATATTTTACTGAAATATTTCTTGAGGAAAATATCATTTTCAATTTGAAAATAATTTTTAAAATTTAAAAACAATGCATGTGATAAAGAAATTAATTTATTATGAAAATATCCTTGAAAACATGTAAATAAATATTCAAATTTTTAAGTTAATATGACCGTGGAAAAATCCTCTCATGTTGTATAAGTTAAATAAAACATTCCTTTAGTATTTTTGATGGAAAATTTTCAAAGAACCTTGTTTAGAAAATGAAAAAAATATACCTTTCAAACAATTTTTTAAAATAGTATACATGATAAAAAACACATTAAAAATCAATTAATAATAGTAAATATATTTTTGGAATAATTTTTAGAAAAACATGGTCATAGAAGAAAAATAGAGTTTTAAGGTAAACTTTAAAAAGATAATTTTTTTAAATAATTATTCTTATAAATATCATATCATTGAGGTGATAAATAATAAAATGAATAAAATATTTGTATTCATTATAAATACACATAAAAAATTTTAAATAAAATATAAGTTAAAAAAAATTCATTTCACTCATAATCTTTCATGAAAAAATCAATGAAGTGGAATTTTAACTAAATGAGTGAAACTTATTTAAGAAATATCTTACTGCTTTGTAATCAATCTAATCGTCAACCCCATAAAAGTAATAATTATAAAAATATACATTTAATACCATGAAGATAAATATATTCATGATATGATATATCAAAGGTAATTACATACACTACACACAAGGATTAATTGGTGAATATGGCATAAATCCCACAAAATTAAAAAAGTGAGACGAGAAAACACTTAACTCATGCTTCCCTTTAATGGTGCATACATTAACCTCTTTTATAATGGAATAAATACTGTTATTAACTCATTAATTAAATTTATTAATATTTATAATATTATATGTGATGATTTTATAGTATCTTATAACCCATACATTAATAATATTTCATTAATTTCATGGTTTCAGGTGCGTTCATTTCATGGTTTCATAATCGGTTAATTTTTTTGTATAATTATTAATTTTCTTATAAAATGGGTTTAAAACTCCATAAGTTCAATAAATTATTATTAATTAAATTATACAAGTATAAATGGTCCCTTATATCGGTTTTCTTTCTTTTTTGAGGATGATTCATTTGATAAAATGTTAATGATAAAGGTTTAATTTATTTTGGAGATTTTTCTGAACACCATGAAGTTTCATTTTTTCTATTATGAGTATATCTTATTTAAATTAAATTAAATAAGTTATAATGTAACTACTAAAATCTTATTTTACCATATTACAGTTTTATGATTGTCCATGAATGCAATAATGTTAAATAACCAAAAAATTATTCAAAGTGGAAATTAATCGGTATAATTTGGAAAATATTATCATTTATTTGAATAATATGATGTAATTAAAAGAATGGATATAATAAATTCTATTACCAACATATAATTACAGTATTTAAATTATTCTATAATTATCATTCCTTGAGGAATGAGAAATATTATGAGCAAGTGGAAGAAGAAAAGAAAATAAGAGAGTTGTTTTGAGAAAATTACCTCTAGAATATCACCACCTTGGAGGACCCCTTAGATTTTCTATTTTGGTGATACCATCAGAAATTAAACATAGTAAGGGTGAGTAGGATATGTTTTGGTAGATATTTGATTATATTAAAGGATTTTGAGTCGAAATGGGGAGGTGAATGGTGGTGTTTATAATTGAGGGGAGGTGGGTTTAAGTGATTAAAATAATGATTATTTTATATTTAAAGCCAACCATGTTGATGTGGAATTAATTCCCAAAACATTGGATGGAAATTAGTATTATATATTCTGGTTATGGTCAATAAATACCTCAAAAAAATTAACTATTTTTATTTTTAGGTGTTTTGAGTCTTTACTATTTTAACTTTAACATGTTTCATTTTTACCTGTACTGTGGTAAATAATTTTTTTACCATGGAAACTTTTTATTCATAAAAATTAAATTAACCTTAATAAATAAATTCTAAAATATAATTAAAATCATTTTATCCATTTTATCAAATTCAATTTACATAATTGGAAGAATTATATTTAAAATTAATCATGCAGACACAATGAAAAAGCGGGGTTTTTAAGTGAAAAGTTCAAAAGTTTGAAATGTTTTTATATAATTTCAACATAAAATTGATTACAATGAACTTAATTGGATTTATTTATTTATAAATGAACTAATTATTCTTTAAACCAAATTTAAAATATTATTTAATTACATAAATAAATTATATGAAAAGGAAATTTTCCATTAAAATTCAATATTTTTTACTATTCCTAAGAAATGAATCTTATTGGAAAAATACAAAACATCCACCCTAAGATGATTTTATATTCCATTTTAAAAAAATTAAAATTATATTTTCAAATAAAAACTATAAAATTTTCATAATTTATATATAAAATAGGTGTGTCATCAAATGGTGTCAATATTGCCTTTTAGAAAAATATAACTTTTATGCTTAAAATTTGATTTATACTTATCTTAAGCCTATCATACTTATTGAATGAATTTAAAAAAATTGATTGAATATATAAATTTCAAATCACATTAATATAATTAAATAATATTGATTAGTTTTATTTATTAAGATAAAATTACATTTTGAGAATAAAATATTTTCTTATTAAAACCCATCCTTTATGTTCAATTGGTTCTTGTTTTATTTAAAATTAATTAGTAACCAAGGAAATAATTTTATAAAAAAAATTAAACTTTATATTAAAATTTTAGTTATTTTAATTCATTCCTACCATTCCAAAATCAAGGTGATTATTATCACAATTAAATAATTGTATTTAATCATTCTTTTAATCTTGGTATTCTATGTAATGTAAGTTGTCAAATAAATTGAATTTATTTAAGAATAAGCATATCGTAAAATATTTGTGTGTTAAAAAATTAATATTGTTCTTGTTAATGGTTTTTATTATTAGAAATCGTTTCACCTTAATCACGCATATCATACATGTCTCTTAGTTTCATGTTGACATCAACACTCCACACTTTACCCATTTTATTATCAACATAATATACCATTTTTTTGGAATAAAAATATATAGATCCTTTTTCATCCTCACCAAAATTGATCAACCAACAAAAAATGACATAAGACTATTTTAATGAATATTTCTTTATAACCCTATTAATATTGACCTGTTTACTTTTAAATAACACAAATTAAAATTTCCCATGAAAATTTAACTTGATAATATCAACGATATTTCTATAGTAACCCTAATCTCCAACTATAAATACACCATTTTTTGTGTTTTTAAACCTTCATCACAATCAATAGTATGAAACATCAAATAAATAAAATAGTAATCATCGAATCATCTAAAATGATTCAATGTTCCTATAGATAAATACTTAAAATTCTCAGATAGTTCAGTTCAATTAACCGCCTTCATTACCTATAAAATTTGATATAAAATTTTTTTACTTAATTTAGATAATTTTAAAAAAAATAAAACTATGAATTAAATTAAGAACATACACAACATTAAAACTAGTAAAAAGTATATTTTTTACCACTTTTTTATCTCTCTCTCATTTCAAGTTCAACAATTAAGATTTTTTTGTTTTTTTCTTAATAATTTGACATATAATTAAATAATTTCAGTATTTAGTATCACATATCTATGTTATTGTCTTAATAGAAAATCGTTCAATGAAAATGAAGATACTTTTCCAACTTCTCCCCCTAAATTTTGTAACATTAATGATTAATTACTGGTCTAAAAATGAATTGGATTATCATCAACACATATCACTCAATTAAATATTGTCTATATAGAATCAAAATACATTAAAAAAATTAAACTCTATTTATCAATGTAACCTTTCCCAATAGAACCTTTTTGGTGTGATTTATTTTTCACATAAGACTTAAAATGACCAAGATACCAAATTATAAAATATAGTTAATTAATTAATAAAAAAATCAGTATTAACTAGGAAAATAGGAATTATTTAATGAAAATAAAATTGAAATAATGTACTTATCTATGGGTATATGCATTAATAATGTACAAGACCTACATCTTTATCTTCATTAGACAAATACACAATCCTATGAATCACCATAATGAAAAATAATAGTGGAAAATCACCTACAAATTACATAATGTCCGTAGAAAAAATTCATAGATTTTATCCAGTTCATTGAGGTTTAATGACATCTCAAAAAGCTATCTAGAGAATGTGAAAATTTTATTTTAATGGTGCCTATTATTTTAGGTAAAAAAATTGAATTTTGAAAGGTAGAAACTACTCCAACAATACATGTGATTCATGACTTTCCAATACATGTATTTTAAGATGGTTCAAATCAACATGTCTTTATATTTTACTAGAATATCTATTGGGCACATTCACCTTTTTTATTATTTGATTTAAAACATCCTTTTACTGATTTATCATTGTTAAAATAGCTATTAAATACTTCTCATTATACTTTCTCAATAGTTCATGTTTGATTTTAACTACTTCTAAGTCATTACAAGAATTTAGATTATCCATTGATTTTTCCTTCTCATTAATAAATGTAACACATTATTATCAATGTTGATAAATTCAATATGATGAAATGAAAAATTAAATTCAAAAAATGGATCTTTGAAAAATATTCACACTCCTTCCATTTCTACACTCCAATTGTATCAAATGGTGTTCTAACTCTTTTCTCACCTTCAATTATAATAAAATATTTTTCAAACTTTATACCATCATTTAATAATTATTCCAAAGTATTTGATCTAAGTAATAATAGTAGTGGAAGTATCAAATATATTTTTCCATTCAAACATGACTGTTTATACAAAAATTTATGAATTTTATCAAGGAAGTGATGATGAATCGTGAAACCCCACTTTTTCTCAAAGGTATTCGTTGAAGCTCAAAATCAAAGTCACAAAGTGGATAAAAAAACCAATGTGTGTCTTCAAACTAGATAAATTTCTTAGTCCAATAAATTCCATCATGGCCAATATAAGTGTATCATGCATTTTGAACATTTTTTTTCAATAGATTCATCATATATTTCTTCACTTTCATTCCATAAATCTTGTAATTCTTAAATAAGAGGCTAAAGGTGGATATCAAGGTAATTTATAAGAATTTCATTTCATGAATAATCATTGTTATGATGAAGAGTTTATTCAATACACATCTATGGAGGTAGATTATAAGATATTGAAACAACCATCCATATATATTAACTTGTATTTAAATTCACAAAAGGATTTAATCTATCTATTTTAATTCCCAATCACATGTTTATAAAATTAGAATATAAATTTGGATGTAATGAATTGAAGGTATTATATTATATTTAATATATTTTATGTCACATGAACTTGTCACTATTATTATTCAAAGCACTCCACTTCATATGTTCAAAGATTTTAGATGAGAAAAATAGTCTTTAAAACATTAGTTTTTATGGAAAGTAACATAGAACCTTCGCAATAGTTCTCTTTTTATTTTTCTTTGTGGTAGTATGCATATTCAAATTATCAAAATTATTTTTAACTTCTATCTAAAATTGCAATATTTTTTCACTTTTATCTATTTAAATATTATTTCTATTATAGAATGGAATCATTGGGACATGCATTTATTTTTCGTATAATTGAGTCCAACAAAGAAAATAACTTTCTTAATCAAATTGAATGTCATAGGGATCTTATCTTCAATAAATGAATCATGAAAAAATTTCAATATCATAGATATTACTTTATTTAGAATTACACATAAGCACTCGATGTGATATAACTTTAGTAAAAATAAAATTTTTTATATTTAGAACACAATTCATACAATTAAGGATACAGATCTTCAACTAATTTAAAAAATTAATTTATTTACGAAGATAATTTTTTTATTTATTGCTATACATAACATCATCCATTAATATGTTATCATCTTGATCAAGTTTTCTTGGAGTTCTAAAAGAACCATTAATATCTAAAACATCAACATGTTTATCAATCGATTTGTTACATTATGGATGGAATTCTATACTGTGCTGCAAGAATCATTTATCATGTTTTGAATTTCAATATCCACTATTGGGAAATTAACTTATTCATTTTCACTCTGAACATAACTACTCATACATTCTAAAACATTTGATTCTCCATGCCAAGTCTAAAGAACATAATAAAGGGGAAACTTTTTCAATATTATGTTCTCAAATACATTATCTCTCTTCAACCATCGTCTAGATTTATATTTTGAACATGGAAAATATATTATTTTATCCGTGTATTAATTTCAAAATGAAAAGTCCAAAAAGATGTTCAACCCCATTCCATATTAAGAGGTGTTTCTAGTTAAGGTAATCCAACTTTTAACCATACAGAATCTATTTCCTAAACTATAAAATAAATGATTTTGTTATATTATTATATATAAAAATAAAAGACAATATGTTATTTCAAAAAGTGGGAAAGTGAAATTTTTTAAAATTAGGATTAAAATATATCTATTTTTTTCACGCATAAATATAAATATTATATGCACCATTTCTTTAACCAACTTATTCATATTTCAAATACATATTAATAATTTTAAAAAAAATAGTTCAATCATCATGATTATTGAATGGAACATATATTTTATTTTTTACACATATTCTACATTCATTCTATTATTGATAAATAATTTTTATAACAGATATATAATTATAATAATATTAATAATAATAATAGTAACAAGAACAATAAAAATTTAACATTATAACTATTATAAAATGCAAGAAACAAACATTTCATTGAGTAATAATTTAAGTATATTTCAAAATAGCATCTATAGAAAAATATTACATATTTTATAATAATAATAAAAAAATGGTTTGGGAATTATGTCAAGAGACCTATACCCATCAAATTAAATAAAAATAGTAAAATGTTTACAATAGTGAGTGATTAATACATGAATATAAAACACCATTGATGTTAGAGTTATGGTGGTATATAAATTCCTCTATGAGTGAAAAGAACCAAAGTGGAACATTTTCCCCAAACTAATTTATTTGAATACACATTAATAACTTGATTAAACTCTCTATAAATATGTGATATTATAATGTGAAATCCCCAAAATGATTGTAAAAAAAGAATCCATTCCTTTAGAATAGGTCATGAGATAATGATGATGCATGCTTCAAAATCATGTACAATTTCCCTAGAGTCACTTTCAAAGTACATATGTATCTAATGGATCCTATTAAGATAATTTATGGTTATTATAATAGTAAAAATCTTATATTAATCAGACATTTAATTTCTATGTGAATTATTTAAGGAGTCATTAATAAATATCTTATGGGTGTGGAAAATTCCACCACATCTCACTGGTCCTGATATACCAAGAGTTGCACCATCAATGTAAAAATAGAACCATTAGGTCCAAGATGTAATCTGTGTATGTTAAGAATGTTTTCTTGGCCTCCTTGGTATCCTAGAGAGACCAAGAGTTTTCATGTTTTTTAAGTCATAATGGTTATTACTCATGGGGTTATTTTATACATTCACTATAAGTTTCACATATCTAATAGTTATTGAAAGGATATCATAAATATCTGTTCATTTCCCATAAAATATATAGAAGTTCTAGGATAACTAGATGTAGTGTAATCATTCTATAACTGTAGTTAATTGTAGGTAAAAATTATTCTTGTTAAGGTAAAGTGAGAAGATATGCTTCATAAAGTTGTTTATATTGGAATCTAATAGTTGGGAAATTTGAAACTAGTTAAATAATAACTTTTAAATACAGATGTAAAATATAAATTAAAAAATATGGCCACTGATTTCATAAATCAAAAGGCAAATGGAACAAGCTGAGACAATGTATACACTTACAGTGTAGAGTCTGTTATCCATGGAAATATATGTGTGGAGGAGTCTCCAAAAAAGTACTCAAAAACATAATTGAATGAAAGGAAAACTTATGAGGTTGAACTATTTGGGATTAATTTAACAAAAACCACATGAGTACTAGTAATATAGATTCATTATAAAAATTCCAAGATGAGAAAGCTTTCATATTTTAAGATTGTGTTCAATGAAATTGAAGCATCAAATCTTTTGGGGAACCTAAACATTAGGTGTAACCTAAATTTAGTCTAATTAATTAAGTTAATATGATATATAATGATTTTATATTCCATTACATGCCTATTAAAGATCATAAATAGAAAACTATATCCACATAACATTCCAAAAAATGACATTTGGGGTTCCTTGAATGTATCCATTGATTGTGCATTAAACATTCATCACCTACTTCTTGAATTTTAGGCCAAACTAAATACCCAATGTATAACCTATTACCTTTCATAATATTATGACTAAATATATCCTTAAAAATCTAGTACCAACCCTATTAATTTGAAATATATTCCAAAGAAAACTAGTAATTAGAACATCATTAAACTTTCTGAGATTTTAGATACCTTGGACACCAAGGTATGGTGGCTTGATGAATTTCTTCCAAGACACAGTAAACAACCTATTTTAATGAATTAATATGATCCAGATGGATATTTTATCTATCTATATATTCTTTTAATAATTTATTTTGAACATTTATATATACAAAAATCATGGAAAAACATAGTGGTAATAATAGAATTCATAATACAAATTATTAATGATTAAGAGAGAGTATTTACTTTATAGGTTGATAGTTTTGAGCTGATTTTGGAATAGATACTCTCAATATATATAGATTTAATCCTGTAATAGAATAGAGGGACCGATATATAAATAAAATGAAGATTTTTTTGCTTTATTTTGAGAGTCTGGGTGATATTATTCTTCCCAGTGATACTCACACCATTATTAAAGAATCCATAAAATTTATTAAAATTAATATATTTTTTAGAAAAAAATTATGATACTTGAATATTCTCTTGATAGTGTAAATAGACATATAATTTCTCTAATAAAAAATAAGTATATCATAAACCTAAAAATATGAATGGATTTATTTATGTATTTATCTACCTAGATAGGAGATAGTACATTAGATGAAATATCTCTTATAAGAAACTTTCTCAAGTAATATTCTTGAATAAAAATGAGGTAAAATAGGGAATCCCCTTTTCTAAATCCTATTAATAATTTAAATTTTACCTTTGTTTAAATATAAACAATAATAGAGATATTGGTAATCTTCAAAAGAGGATTAAGTAGAGAGAGAAATTTACTAGAGTGACCGTACCTTTAAAATATTTCTCTAATGATGTCCAACTAGATATTTTCAAATTATTTTAAGACATAAAGTTTTTAGAACATGATTCCATGATTTTTTTTAAAGGAGATTAAAACACTAAAATATAGTATAGATTCCTTTTATAATTTTCCTACTATGTATGAATCCAAACTGGCTTAGAGAAATAATTTTTTCATCCACAATGTCGAGTATGACAAACAAAATATTGAAAATAATATTTTTAAAATTGTCCTCCACATGTTGGGTATAAATTCCTTGATATCCAATGATTGATCATTATTAGAGACAAGAAGAAGAAATTTAAAGCTTATACATAAAGAAAAAAATTAAAAAGGAATAATTTCTTGACTGCTTGATAATTATATTCACGAAAAGTTTCCAAGAAGTGAAATAAGAACATATTGGTAAAGCCATAAATCCTAATCATAATACTCATATTCAATTAGTAAATATCATTATTTACCTCTTACCAGGTGAGAAAATTAGTAATGAAGTCATTATGAATTTCATTGAGAGCAGGATCAATGACATCCATAATCCTTTCATTGTAAGGGTTATGATATTCATTGAAAACAAATTGATGTGGTTAAGAAGGGTCATACCAATATCCTCCTCTCTATTATGTATAATATCATCGAATTTCACGGTTGATATAGGTTCCCTGACTTTTATTTCTCAGTGTATGATATGAAAAAACATAGTTTTTTTATCTCCCTATTTAAGCTAGATCAAATGGTAATGATTCTTTAAAAAAATTTCTTTTTCCGCAAAAAGCTCATCAATTTTGTTTTACCGATGGATTTCTACATGACATAGAGTATACATTGGGTTATGTGAACTTTGGAAGAGTTTAGATATTTTTTAGTATAAATATCATTATTAATATGACTAAAGTTATCTTTACCCTAGTAATTCAATTATTTATTAAACATCATGAGCTTCAGGACAACTTTATGATAAGAATTACCAGTGGTATTCTTATTCCATTCAGTAGAGATAATTTTAGGGAATTTTTGAAGTCAAAACAAATTAATTTTTTAATCAAAATGGAAAGGTAAAGGCTCCCATTATATCACAAGAAATGAAACTGGGAAAAATAATGTGATCGAAGTATAGTATGATGAGTGTCTAAGAAGAAACTCAAAGAGTGAATTCCCATCCCAACAAATATGTAAAAACCTTATCTTTTTTTCTTACCTTTTCCTATTTATGGTGTTCCAGACACATGTGAACTCATATACAATAATCATAATCTCAAATATAAATCACAAAAGAAAGTATCTTTTGAACTCAATTGACACAATTTTCAAAAATATTCCCTTAATTTTCTCAATGGGGTTTAGAGCTGAGTTTAAATTTCCCACAAGTAACTAGTTTGTACTTAAACTAAATAATATGAGGAGTAATTCCTCCCAAATATAATTCCTATTCAGATAAAATTCATTGGTATAAATAATGTAAATCCTACATTTGATGTTGGTGCCATCCAGGATCACTATGATCTGGCGACTACTAATATGGATGATTAATTGGTTAACGTCCTTCTTAAACAAAAACCAAAGGGTCTCAACTATAAATATCTTATAATTATAAGAGAAAAACTTATAACCCATAATATCCCAATTGAGAATCTTATAGTTAAAAAATTAGTCTATTGTCTCAATAATTCTAAACAACTCGGGATTATTATCCTCAATGAAGTGATTTAGGGATAAATTGGTGAAAAAGTTACTTAGTCCCATGTAGTTCTAGAATAGGATATTAATTTTTGAGAGTATTTTTCCATTGTAATGGTAGTATATTTATTACTATTAGATTTGTCTCAACATTTACATATACCTTTCATTTGGATAGGATTATGGCAAGACTCATCATCCTCTTTTTGTTTTTCATTTAGGAGAATTATCAACCTCATTCATCACCACATCCCACCTCTTGAGCCCTTCATAGAGAGTATTGAATTTTTTTTATCATAAATTTATAGGCATGGGTCATTAAGATCGTATATACAACTCTTATTGAAGGATTTTCCTGAAGTTACCTTGATGATAGAGGGATCTAAATCCTTAATTTTTGCACTATTATGATGCTTGACTTGTTATTTTGTGAAATTATACTCTAAGAAATTAGTGGTATTAAATTAAACACAAACCTAATCGAGATGATGAATTTATGTAAGATTTCATGTCTATATGGGTATAAATTCTAAAAAGAATTTAATTTTTTTTAAATTAGTGGATGGGTAGAACTTTGTATTGGGGTTTAGAATGGAATTTCATGAGTTGAGACATCTTAATGTGTTAATTTTATACAATGAATGGTTCTAAATAGGAATCCTGGGTTCTTGAGAATGTTTTAGAGGTTTCAAGATAGATTTTTAATTTTTTTGAAGTCGTTTGGACTATGCATAATTTGGGGTTCATAACTTAGAGGAAATTGTGTAGTTTCCTAAATATTAGGGCATTTTTTGTTATTTTTTTAGAATTGAAGGCATAAAAAGTCATAGAAAAATTAATTTAGAACTATGTGTGGTTTAATAGGAAATTGTGTGTCTTATTTGGTCATGGAGGATTACCAAATATTTTTTACATGGTTGTAAACAAACTATGATCAATTTTTTAGAGGTGTTTTTCATGGTTGGGGCAGGGTTTGGAAAATCACACAAACCAATATTTTTAGGTGTCCTCCCATTGAGCTATGATGGTTTCATGGTTTTCGCATGGTTTAAAAACATATGGTCAACCTATAAGGCTCATTAAAAGTGTATTTTATGGTTTTCCACCAAGGAGTTTTACGAAGTGATCCCCCACTTTTCTTCCTCCTACTCGTATGGCACCCCAACCACCAACTCTCCTATCCCACCTTCATCTCCCTTATTTTGGGATGAAATTTTTAGGTGTTTTGAGTGATTTGTGGTGATTATAACCTTTCATGGTCGTCCATTAAACTTATTCTCCCTTATAATATAATTTTTATTCTATTGATTAGGGTTTTGATGCTGATTTCACTAGATCATGGTGGAATTCATTGATTCCCATGGGGTGTGTGCTTTTCTTAGGATGAGTAAATCCAAAGAAAACATCTGTTAGGTCCCTTGGTATGGTAGTAGTGACTAGACATGGGTGAATAGTCCTTTTTATTTATTAATACTAATAATTATTTATCCTAGTTATAATAGTTTCAAAAGTTGTAGTGTAAATAAAACAGATAACAAAAAATGTTTTTATAGAGGTTTGTATCACTAAGATCTTTGTCCTCTAATAAACCTCTTATGCTCCTTGAGTATAATAAGATTCACTAAATCCTAAAATTTGAATAGGAGTGATAACCCTATTACATTAAAATAAAAAAGTACATTTTCACACCTTGTGGTTTAACCCCAAACGTTTGAAGGACTCAGAACCTACCTTCATTTTTTCTGAGAGGAATAACTAAACCATCCTTTTATATGGAAGGAATATCCCAATTAAATATTTTGGATGGGAAAATATTAAGCCAAAAATCTAGAGGAAACATATTTGGTAAAAAATGTTACAATGGAGAAATAACACAAAACAAATAAAACAGAAATTGAGTAGATAATATAGAAATATGTCAGATCTCGTGTTCTTTGATCACATCAGTTGAGTAAGATGGATGTGATGAATATTCTTAGTGATCATAGCAGAATAATATCGGTCAAGGAAATTCTTAACCAAATTGAGAGATGGAAAAAATGTATCATTATATCCTTGTAAAATGGATCATATACACCGGTACATCTATTTTTATCCTTGAATAAATATCTTGAAACATTAAAACTAAGATCTACATGAGTGTGTCTATGTCCGTTGTATTCATGACAACTCTTAGTTTATAACAATATATTAATATGAATGTTACCTTATTTTTTTTAAATGCATATTATAAATAAAACACAAGGGGTATTATATTTATTCATGAAAAATAAAATAATACATTTAATATAGTAAGATTAATAATTATTAACCAAAACAAAATTGAAAAATAATTGTAATAGTATTATAATTTTTCATATTATACATATAATAGAATGCTGTGAAAAATAGAGCATCATATGAAAAATAATCAACATGAAAAAGTTTCTCTAAAAAGTTATAAAATTATTTTGAAACACTTTTTATATTATATTTCAACATAATATATTAAAATATTTGGGAAATAATTATTTTAACAACATTACTTAAAAAATAATAAATAAAATGTTAGAAACAATTTTTTAACTAAGGGTGGGTTATTGACCTATTGTTGAAAAAAGAGAGTGATGGGTCATTACCCACCATTATAAATGTCCAAAGGTATAAAAAATAGAGTATTATATACTATTTCAATTTTAAGAAAAAAAAAATTAAACAAAGATAAAGGTAATTCCACGCATCATAGAAATAAATTTCTTCATGAGAATAATAAAAAAATTACATATCATCTGTTTTCCAGTGGTGGGTAAATTCCATACCATTGGGTTCCAATGGTTCTCATTGAAAAATATTGTCAAAAATTAGTTATAAATTTCATATTAATAAAACAAAACTTTTGTTTCCATAAGATATAATAAAATTTGACAACGGAAGTTGAAAGTTGAACTATTACCAAGCTTCAAAGTATATGAATAAATAAACCCAAAAAGAAGCAGCATATAAATAGAATTTTAAAAAAAATTATAAAATAAGAATACCAAAAAAACAATTATAGAAATAGCAAGACTATATCAACCAAAAATAAGATTTAATAGGTCCTACAAGAGCTCGATGAAGGTGTTTTCATGGTAAAGGGCAGAAAACAAAAAAACAAGAAAATGGTGAGTAAAATTACAACCCACCATTAAAGTTCAATAGTGGGAAAATTTATCTACTGTTGATGTCTTGGTGATGGGTCAGTGTCCCACCATTGTAAACATTCTAATAGTAATTCAAGTCATCCACCATTGGAATTTCTAATGGTGACTCGATGAGCACCCAACCAGTGAAGGTCAATGATCCAAAGGAACATAAGCTTCTTTCGACGCATGAAAGAGAAACTCATTAGAGAGTTAGGAGAGATAAAGAATAGTAGGTTGAGCCATTTTTTCTCAAGATAGGATTTAAAAATAATAAATTAATACGACATTTGATAATGTCATATGTTGAAGACTTGATTAGAATCAAAGGAAATATAGAGAAGGACACCGAATAAAAGGATTTCACTGTTTGGTCAGTTGTGGAAGAAGACAAGAATAGGAAGAACAAAAAATAAAGTGGAGTGGAAATAAGATTCATGAGTTAAAAAAATATAACATGTAGGATAGGAAGAAATATTGTAATCCAAATAGGGAAAGGATCGGATAGATGGGAGAATCATCATGTTTTTTAAATGATAAACAATGAACATAGTTTACTATCTCACATAAAAACCAATATGTGAAGCATGATCTTTATATCAATTAATCCACTTAGATCCTTGTCTTAGAAAAAAATACACACACAATCACCCCGTGGTCCATGTGGGAGACCTATTCCCAAAGCATTCTATAGCCGGGCATGAACCATAGGGCCTTATATACAATCTCGCATGCATGGTGTGTGCACAATTCATACCATACCCAACCTCTATACTAGCCACTAGTGGTAGACCTCTCATGAGGGTAGACCTCCAGGTCCCCTTAAAATTTGTTAATGGTTCAAATTTATTTCCTTTATATATAGATATATTTTTTATAAAAAATAATAATAATTTTATAAAAAAGGTACATAGAAAAAACAACAAAATATCATAACAAAATATTAAACAGTGTTAATAATAAATAATATTTTGGAAATAAAATTATATTTAATTAAATATTTTTCAAGTGTAATTTATCAAAAAAAAAGAGGTATAATTATGTTAATACCCAATTACAAACAATCTCCCCATTTTTATAAATTAAAAAACATAATATTTATTAAATTTTTTAAAAAAATAATAGAAAATTATTAAAACTTCAAAAAAAATTATCCCCCTTTTTAAAATTTATCAGAAAAGTACATTAATATATAGAGTATAAAATAGTTTCCCTATTTAATAAAAAAAATTATTAAAGGTAACCAAGGAAAATAATTGTCATAATATTTATGTAAAATTTCAGTGTTCAAATAAACATTGATATATAATTAAAAACTAATAAAATTAAAATAAAGAAATTTAAATTACAGAACCCATGAAAAAACAATAAATATTTAAAAAAAAGTTTCTATCAGAAAAAATTACTGTAAAAGTAGAAAAATAAAATATTCAAAGAGGGAAGAATTAAGGCATTTTTATTTCAACAATGTATTTTTAAACAAAATGATCTAATTACCATTTAGAGTAGAAAATATTATTCAGATACAAAAATAAAGTTACAACACTTAATAGATTTATTAAAATATAAAATCTAATAAGAAAAAGTTAATATTCCAGCATACCCAATTAAAACTTCATTTTCTCAAATTTAACATAATCTAAGGGTTTGTGAAAATATGAGAAAACTGTTTATCAGTTGGAAAAAATTCTAAAAACATATCACCTTTATTTACATGATCCCTAAGAAAATTAAAATCTAACATTAATGTATTTTGTTCTTTAGTGATGAAGAGGGTTTTTAGATATTGAAATAGAACTATTATTATCACAATATATGGTGATTTTATCAAAACTGATATTAAAATAATACAAAGTTTTCTTTATCTAAATACTTTATGAATAATAAATAGTCATAGAAACATACTCAACATCATCTTTTGATAGTTCTAATGAAATTTTTTTCTTATATCTCAATGAAATTATGCTTTTTTCTAAAAAGAGGCATATACCTGAAGTTCTTTTCCAGATGAATCTACAACCTCCAAAGTAATAATCCAAGTAATATAGTAAATCTAAGAAATTCTAATTAGAATAAAACATTAATGTAAAAAAAGTACCTTTGATATACCTGATTACTCTTTTAACAGCTTTAAGGTGACTTTATTTAGGGTTCAACTGATATCTAGCACACATAAAAATATTACACATAATATTTGGCCATGAAGCAATAAGTTATAGAATAATTCTTATCATTCCTCTATATAACTTGTCATAAAAAAACTTTCCTAATTCATCTCAATCTAGTTTAGAGTTTTTTATCATAGGGGTTCTCATAGTTTTACAAGAATCAAGTCCAAACATTTTAACAAGTTCTTTAACATACTTAACTTGATTTAAGAAAATAAAATATTTACATTGAATATTTTGAAAGCCAAAAAAAATTAATTCTCCAATTAAACTCGTATCAAATTAATTTTTCATTGATTTTGAAAAATCATTACTTTATTTATCATTTTTTGAACCAATGATAATATCATCGACATAAATCTATATAATTAGTAGATCATTTGAAACTCTTTTTTGAGTAAGGTTGGATCAACCTTAAATTTAAAAAATCATTTTTAATTAAAAATATATTTTGTCATTCATACTAAGCTCTAAAAGCTTGATTAATACCATTTAAATCATTAGAAAGTATGAAAACATGATTTTCAAATTCATTATTATCGAAACCATATGGTTTTTTAACATAAACATCTTCTAAAGTTACACCATTTAAATAAATTACATCCATTGGAAAAATTTTAAAATTTTAAAAACTTGAAAAAGATAATACAATCAAAATTTATTCTTATATATAAATTGGTGCAAATTAATTTCAAAATCAATTCCTTATTCATGAAGATAACCTTGGGAAAATAATCTCTCTTTATTTCTTATTATATTACAAAATTTATCCAATTTATTTTGAAAAATCTATTTTGTTCCTATAGACATTGTATCATTAGGTAACTCAAATAGACTCTATAATTTCTTTCTATAAAACTATTGAAGTTCATCATGCATATAATTAACCCAATTATAATCTTTTAAAACATATTTAGTAATAAAAATAAAAAAATCAACTACAAAAAGAGAATTAGCATTGAAATTTTAAAAATAATTTCTAGTTTTAATGAACTATTCAGAATTTGCTAAAAAAAATTCCAAAGGGTGATCTTTGTGAGTTTTCCAAAATAAAATATCATATTGATAAGATATATTCTACCCCTTAACTGATGCATCATTATTATTAGGTTTAACTTCATCAAATTTGAATTCCTTAAAATGATCAGCATTATCAACAGAATCAAAACTCTGTTTATCATTATTTTCAATGAATTTAATATGTATAGATTCTTCCATTGTCATGGTTATTTTATTTTAAACCCTATAAGGCTTATTTTTATTATATTATCCCAAAAAAATACCTTCATAATTATTTGAATCAAACTTTTCTATATTATCTTTAGTATTTTCTTATATAGAAAATACATCCAGAAAAATTAAAATAACCAATTTAGGGTTTCTTATTATTAAACAATTCATTTGGAGTTTTCTTCAACAAGGGTATAATGTAAATATACTTAAGATATAAAAATTAGTGTTAACATATCCAAACCAAAAATATTTTGGAAGGTTGAATACATTAATAATTTTTCTTCCCATTTATTGAATAGTTCTATTTGGCCTCTCTACAACACCATTATATTGTGGTATTTTAGGGGTAGAAATTTTATGAAAATATCCATTAGTTTCACATAATTTTACAAAATATAAGTTTACAAACTTTCCCCCTTTATCACTTCTAATTTAAATAATTAAGAGACCTTTTGGATTTTGAATTTACTTACAGAAAGTAATTAATTTTTTTAATGTTTCACTTTTATGAGATAAGAAAATATTCCATGTAAATCTAATAAAATCATCAAAAAATTTAAAAACATATCTTTTAGAACCTAAACTATGTGTTCTGATGGGTCCCAAAAGATCATGATGTTATAGTTCTAAGCATATAAAAGTATTAACCACATTAACAAATCTAAAAGACTCTTTGTGGCGTTTATCTTTTAGACAAGAATCACATATGTAATACTAACATGTACTGAATTTTAGAAGTTTCAGAACTCATTCATGTTTATTCATCTTTCATACCTATTGAATATTAACATGTCTCAATCTCATATTCTATAGAATGTGATCTATATCTATAAAATTTAAAAATTTAACATTCTAGTGGGTCAGTTCAGAAAAATCAATAAAATATATATTTTCATTTCTATTTTCCTAAAATAAAACATTATTATATTTATAAAAAATACATTTTTTATATTTATATTTTAAATTAATTTCATCATCAAAAATTTTTTATATGTTAATTATGTTTTGTTTTAAACCTTTTACAAAAATTACTTTAGAAATTATAAAATAAGATAATATACCCACTTCTTCAAAACCTTTAACCATACCTTTATAGTTTTCACTGAAAGTGACGTTTCCTCCACCAAAAGAGTTAAAAGTTAAGAACATGTAAATTTAAAAATTCATGTCCTTTGACCACCCACTATCAATCTACCATGTGTCTTTGTAACTCCTCAGGTATGTTTCCTACAAAACCAATCAGAAATATGGTTGTTTTGGTACCCAGAGAAGTTTGGTCCTACTAGATTAGTAGGAAAATATTTTGGTACCCATACATATTTGGGACATTTATTTTATGGTAATCTTGAAGATAAATTTTTAGAAATTAAAATCTTAGTATAACCTAAATATTGAGTATACTTTAAAGAACATTCATTTTCAAAGTTCCCTTTAAAGTTATAAATAAATCAATTGACTTTTGAAATATTCAAATTTATGACTTTAAAAAATTTGTTAAATATGTATTATGAACCTAATTATTATAGCCACAACCCTTTTTTTCATATTTGGGTTTTTTCATATCCATTATTTTGTCAAACTTATCTTAGATTGGAATAAAAATAGAAAATATTTCTTTTCAATGAATATTTTCCTTTTTAATTTTTTCATTATATTTCAAAATAACTTCCTGGTTATCACATAATTTTATATTTGAACATGATCTATAATTTCCTCAGTTTTTTATTTTAATTTTTAAGTTGATTTCAATCCTTTTAAATTTTATCTAAATCATCACAGGCTAATTTAAATCCTATTTGTTGGTATTAATCATTTTTTTTACTTGGAATATTGTATTATTATATTATCATGTTTAACTTTGATTAGTTCAAAATATAAAAAAAATCTCATATCTATTACTTAATACAGAATAATTCAATATTTATTTTCTTTTTTAAACTTCTTATTTTAACATTGAAGTTCCCTATAAATTTCATCCATTCTCAAGATATCAATTTGAAAATTTTCATTTTTAGTAGTTAATTATTTAACTTCATTTTCAATATCTGATTCATAACCATGACTATAATTTTAATTATAGTGTACCTCATTTATATTATTCTCCCAGAAACATAGATTGGAATATTATTTTTCACTTTCATAACCATAATCACGTGAGTATGACTCGTCTGTACAACTCCATCCAACATGATATTCCATTCTTTGTTACATATTATATTTAATTTCTTTTTCATCTTGTTTTTAATTTGGTACAATCTGATTTTATATTCCCCTTTTTCCTGCACCCCTATAATATTTATTCGAAGACATACTTTTTACTAATTTTACCACTTTTACTACCCTTTCGACCATCCTTTTGATAATCAATTCTAGTAATATTATTAAATCCTCTTTTAACTTTCATGTACTTATAAAAACATTTGGTGAAATTTTCAATCTCATCTATATCACTTTTTTTTAACTTGGAATCATAATAATTAGAAATAACATTTATATTAGATTTAAATTCTATACCCTTCCTTTTATCATGGTCATGAGTATTATCATTCTTCATTTCCGGTTCATATTGAAGAAGTGATCCTATCAAATCTTCCATATAATATCCAATTAAATCATTAATTTCTTCAATATAAACATTATTTGACTGTCATCCCTTAGGTAAATATCGAATTAAACATTCAATGAGAGATTCATTCTTTATGGTCTCTCCAAGTGAAACCATTCTGTTAACAATTTTGATGAATATTTTTTACATCTCATTTATAATTTCTTGATCATTAATTCTGAATTATTGAAACTCAAAATTTTTTATACCTATCTTTGTTCTATAAAACTTATCAGTTCATTGATAAGTTACTTTTAATGTCCTCCAAATTTTAGAAGCAGTTTTACAGGTTGATATATGACAATAAATATTTCTACTTAAAGAGAAGTATAATTAATTTATAACATTGTAATTCAAAATATATTTTTTAGAATCATTTCCAATAAGAGTCTCTAAATAAACTTTGGGAAGTTTATATGGTTTTGAAATTATATCCCAATAATCAAGTCCTATGTTTTTAAGAAATACCTTAATTTTATCAATCCAGTAAACTCAATCACTTCCATTGAAGTGATGTGTTCATATGGGTTCAACATCTCCAAATACTAATTTTCCATTACAAGGAAGTTAATATTTTCCTTAGACTTTTATTTCTAGGATAATTGTTAGTTCAAAAATAGATAATTAAATAATAAAAACTAATTCCCTAAACAAGAACCACTCTAACACCCTGAGATTTTGTGAGATATTTTTTTCGAATTAATTTAATATTTTGGATAAATATCATTTCACAAACCACTAAATATAGTTTTTTTGAATAACTATGTTTGGCTTGTGTGCACTAAACTCAATACTTAGAGTATCTTTAATTGTACAAAACATCATCTTATCTTGCGTTACATGCAACACCAAGTTTCTACGAAACATCATTTTATTGTTATAATTATTTAAACAAGATAGTTATAACCTAGTTGTTAAACATAGAAATATTAATATTAATAACTAATTTTAACTATTATTTATATTGGTTTTATATAAATAAAACATGTTGATAATAAAACATGTAATATTTGTAAATTAGTTATATGTTTGAAAATACTATTTTCTCAAATGAACTACTTTTATGCCCTCGTGTGAACAATAATAAAATTAATTTTAAAAAATTTAAAGAACTTTATTTTATAAAATAAACTTAATTTTTGAATGTATGATGTGAAAATTATCTTAGGGTTAATTTTATGGATATGTTTTTAGAAACATTATTTTTGGATGAATAGTGAAAACACTGAATTTTAATTCCAAACTTCTTTTTCCTCTAATATATTTATATTGTTAAAAATATACTTAAGTTAGTATAAAAATCAAAATATTTCAATTATAAATTTATTAATCCAATTGAGTTCATTTTAATCAGTTTTATATTGATTTTAGATATAAAATCTTAATGAACATTTGAACATTCTCACATTAAAACCCTGCCTTCTCACCACATCTACATAATTAGAATTAAACTTAATTTTACCACTTATGTGAATTGAATTTCAAAAAAAGACATAAAATTTTGTAATCATTATAATTTTTATTTTATAATAATACTAACTTAATTTTTGACCAAAAATATTAGTGAGTGATTAAAATTAATTATAGTGATTAAGGTAAAATTAAGTTTAACAAGGGATTGAACCTTAAACATATTAGTCAAAAGGACCTATAAACTTTTCCAACACCAACTGTGTGGATATATTTGGTAAATAAAACTTTAATTATTGATATTTTTCAGTTTTATGGATTTTTATGTAAAAATATTGGTACAATTAACTTGTTTTCAAAAATGCCAAGTGTGACACATCCCTCCCTGAAAATGCCACCACCTCTACCCATTATTCACACCAATAAAGCCACTTATGTTTGACCAATATCTACAAAATTAACTTACCGACATCCCACCCTTACTCCTTGAATCCTCCATTTGGGAATAAATCCAACCAAGTAATCCATTTGGTGTAAACCAAAAGGATTTACCCAAAGAAGAGGTAACATCCTTCCTCAAGCTCCTTTGCTTTATTTTCTTTCTCCTCCACATGAATTATTATTATTACATGACAATATACTAACACTATTATCATAAATATACTGATATTTTTTTATTCTAATGGTTTTACCTAAACATACTCACACTTCCATCTAATTGGTAATGAACCTATTGTTCTTATGTATAGAGAATTACCACCTCATGAAACGATGTTTTTTGTTTTACCTTTATAAACTATCATGGTTGGGAATTATTATGGAAACTATATTTTTATATTATATATATCATATTTATGATTTATTTATACTTCTTTTGTTATTAAATAAATCATTCCTTCATGATTTCCATTTTTGAAAATATGATAACTTCGTCTGTGAATGTGTGGACTACCACCTCCTTAAAGCGATGTGATTCATTCAAACTTTACATGGAATATATTAATGATGGGTTTATTAAATGTATATGATATATATGGCATAATAATTTTATTGTAATTGTATTATATATTTATATACATATATTTAGTTTACTTTCTTTCATTCAATATGATAATAAAGTTGAAGCAGCGTTCATGCATACGAAGGACCTACCATTTCCATGAACAGTGTACTTAATTTAATATTTATATATTTTATAGACTATATTAAATATTTATATACTGAATATATATTATATATACATAATATTTTACATTCTATAAATAATTAAATCCTGATATAAATAATAGGATCAAGAATAACAAGTCAAAACATATATGATAAACAAAGTGGTTATTATGTGAAACATTAATTTTACATAGAATTATTAATTAATGGGTAATGTAAAGTAACAATTTAATCACATATCACATTAGATAGAATAATATGGTTCTATAGTATATGTATAATAAACTCATATTTATTATATATGAGGTTTTAACAAGTATATAATAAGTCAATACATAAGGTAAGGGAATTTATCTCACTTTTAATTTTCGTGAGATACATGTCATATTCACCACTCGATTATTTTTTGTGGTGAATATACTACCTTATAAAATTTTATATCATTAATTAGATTTACTTAATGATATTAAAATAATTAAATTGATTTTATTCTTCCATGGGGATCATGATTCTAAGGTCACTCATATAGTAAGGGTTTTCTCATCCCACTTTTATTTCCCATGAGACACAATCATTTTTCACCTTGTATTTCTTATATGTGGTTTGTATAATTCTCAAAGATGTGTTATATTATTATTATAATTAAATATATGGTTATTTACATATCCATTTTATGATCTTTCTTTCATGTGTTTTATGTTTCAAAATTTACCAAATTTTTGAAGTAATTTTGTCTCAATTTTCCTTCTTTGAGACACATGTCGTGTTATACACCTATATTTTTCTATCAGGTATATATACTATCATTGATATGTTAAATAATGGATCTATTTAATTTAATTATATTTTAATCATCATTAAGTTTCATTTTCTTACATTGGTAGTATAATTCAATGTTACCAAGTTGTAAATGTTTATTAAAATAATCTCATCTTTTTTTGAGATTGTTTAGGATTATGATTTCATTGATGAAATAATTTGATGCATATATAAAGAAAAAGTAGTACTTTTATTAGTCTATTTATATTCATAATATCTTTATCTATTGGTACCATTTTTCCACTATTTGGTACATAAGACTATTAATAATTTTTTTTGATAAAGACTGGATTTACCCCTATCTTTGGTCATAAATATATATTATTTCAAAATCATGGTAACTAAAAGGGTTTTCAAGAAATATTTTCAAGTTTTCAAAATTATTTCAAAACTTTTTCAATAATTCAATATAATTTTTCAAATTATTTTCAATAAAATGGTTTTTAAAAAATTTTCAAGCTATCTTTAAAATTTTTCAAACTGTTTTCAAATAAAAAGGTTTTTAAAATGTTTTAGAGCCTTTATTATAATTTTTCAAGGAAACATTATTTTCAAAATTATTTCAAGAGTTTTTTCTAAGTTCAAAATTTATTTTGAATGAAAATGCGTTTCAAAATTTTTTATGTTTTAAAAATAAAATCTTAAATAAAAAGGATATTTTCCTCAAGAAATGTTTTAAATGAAATAGTAAAACTTTCTTTATAAAAAAAGAATTTTTAATTAGTTTTATAAAAAGTATTTACAAAGAAAGAATAATTTATTTAAGAAATTTTCCATGAGATTTGTCAAAATAATTTTCCATATTATATGGAATATTTTTTTATATTGTATGCTCTACTAGGATATGATCAACTAACACCATTAATATTATTTCTTTAATGGTTTATGTTTTGATGGAATGATGTTTATATTACTCATTCTTCATTAATGGTTTATATTATTTTGAAACACATTTATTTTGATGGGTTATTATTTGATTAAATGAATATGAAACCTATATCTTTTCCATAGGTAATGATATTATATAATATTATGATACTTATTTCATTTCATGTGTTATGATATGATTTTTATAAAACCCATATATTTTTATGTTTCATGATATGATGTAGGTTTTATTATATTGTGGCACATGTATGCATGATTTTATTATGTGATGGGTGGGACTTGTATCACCCTACGAAAAATTTGTTAATGATAAATTTTTTATGATATCAAGAGGGTACATGGGAGGGAATCACTTACCTGAAAAAAATAGGGTACATGGGAGGGAATCCCAAACTCGAAACTAGATGGTATACTCAAGGACATTACAATCCCAAAACAATAGGGAATATTAATCCTGAAACAAAAGGAAATCATAATCCTAAAATAAGAGGGTACATGTGGGTTCATCCCAAGACTGAAACAATAGGGTACACAAGAGGGTATCTCAATCACAAAAAAGGTACATGGGTTATTAGGAAAAGCCTAACATTTTCTGAATTTCTTAATAGGTCGCCTGACATAAGATTTTCAATGTCTATGTGTATGCCACAAATTACATCTCTTACCCCTATGTTATGATTTTATGTATTTTTATTCTAATTCAATTGTGATTCATATCTTATAAACTACCAATATTTAAGATATGATTCAGGTTTATGATCTCTATTATGCAGGGTATAGTCTTATAATATTTTGATCATGTTTTTATTCCCTTACGATCATGTTTAACCTCCTTATTTACACTCAAAGAGAATCTGATCTCACCCCTTACTTATGTTACCTCTCACCAAGTTATGAAGAATGTTTTTCTGTAGAATTACAATAGTGGAAGATCTTTTTGGTAAACATTGAAGATATTTCACCAAATTATAATATTTTTTCTCCAAGTTTCCAAATACACTAAACTATTATAGTCCTCAGGCATTTACTTTTTTAATGTGTTTAATATTCAACGAAAATGATGTAATATCCATTTATGAAAAGACCGGGTCAGTATAGTTTGTATCAAAGGAAATTTTTAGTCAATATTTGTAAACTAGGAGGAGAGAAATTTAGTGATTTCCCTGTGAATATTTCTAAGTATATGTCTAGGGATGTATCTGAGGATACAATTAATAATATGGAAAAGTATTGGTAAATGTCATAGAATTTTGTTAAATTATAGAGTGAGTGGTTATCTAGAAATACATCCTTGTATAGATAATATAGGTGTATGTGGTTTTGGAACAGATTTATGAAGAAGTAACAACTCTCATAAGGTGAATTGGGCCTGACTCGAGTGTAACCCAGTATATGAAAATGGGTGTTACTGTGCACCTGGTTTGACACTCACAGGGGATATGATTTGGGAATTCACAAAATCATTACAAACCATCATTAAATATTTAAAAAGATGATGAATATGAATAACCTAGGATAAACATAAGGTTTCATAGATTAAGAATGAATTCGTTCGGATTTAAACATTTGATAAATAGCCTTCCAACATTATGTGGTTCCCCACTCTGATGATTGTTTTTGACTCTATAGTTATTTTTATTTTAGTTAATTGATATAGCCCAAAGGAACCATGTAAATGGGGAATTAAATATAAAATTAAATGAATTTCCTCCTAATAAACTAACTTTTATGGGATATAGAATGAAAAATCTTGTTTTTATGCTCACAAAAATTTCTCAAGCTATGAGTTATGGTGATCATTCCGATGGGAAAAATAGGAAACAATTATTTTTTGAGTCCTTAATGAGTCAACACCCACCTAATTTTAGTGGTTACACTAACCCATTAGTGGATGAGCAATGGATCAGTGAAACGGAAAATATATTTTTCATTATCCAATGTTCAGGTTAAGAAGAATTCACTTGGTATTTCTACCATCTGGAATGTGTGGCGGATCAATGGTGGAATTTTATTAATAATACAAGGCAGCAAGAAAAAATTGACTCCATAGAATGGGATGAGTTCAAAAACTTATTTCTCAATAATTAATTTCCTTTTATTCTTTAAAATAAGACATAAAATGAATTATTATAGCTTAAGAAGATAGACATTGAATCTATTGGTTCCTATGAAGAAAAATTTACAGGGCTTACGAGGTACTCTTTGGGTATTAATATCCTTCCTGAAAGAAAAACTTATCTATTATTTTGGGGCATGAAACCTAGTCTTCAAAAGCCCTTGGCTATAAGAGACTTTTTCATCTATGAAGATATTGTTTGATGTAATATTAATATAGAAATGGATGTTTTGATTGTGTATCAATCTCATGGTATTGATAAGAAAAGGAATATAGAGTTTAAATGAAAATTTGAAAATCATAGAGAAAAGAAAATGAGCATTTAATTATGCAGAATGTGTGGGAAGAAACATGGATGGAATTATCTTGATGGGACTAATAAATGTTTTAAGTATGGAAGGAAATGTCATCAAGTGGTTTAATGTCCATGCAATGGGAAGAAGTTATATAATTATTTAAATAATTAGAAATCCCTACAGAATGCATCTAATGAAATTTAGTGTTTCAATTGAATGGATTTTGTACATTATGCTAACAAGTTCTCCAATCCAATGACTAATGTGGATGATAATCCGCAAAAACCTCTGAGGGAAAAGAAAAAATGGAAATATTATGAAATCACAATGGATGAAGTGAATCATGATAATTTGGTCACACATATACTCCTCTCCTTAATTAGTAATTTCATGTTTGATTTGGAATGATTAAACTCTATAAAAATCTTATTTTTTATCTTTTAGTGAAGTTTCATTTGATTATTTCCCTCTATATGGATTCTGGATTAATAAAATCACATTTTATATTCTATCGGTACAACGATATAACCATGTTTCCAATGAAAATGTTTTGGAATAGGATAAGAGCTTATTTAAAGAAAAAATGTGAATTATATTTTGGAAGGGTAACTAGTTTGACCAATGTTTTATGCTAAACTTTTGATGAGGTTTTAGAGATTAAATTATTATCCCTCCATATGATGATTTATACATATTATATAACTTGTGATGACCTATTTTTTAGATAAAAACAGATGGAATGACATGTTATTTTATTCATGGATCTCATGATCTTTTAATGATCTAGGATTGAAAAATTTTCCTTCATTTTATGGAATGAGAGATAAATTGTATGTTTATCCAGGGACAACAAAGGGTAAGGTTTTTCTGAAATCATGTAAGTATGTCTTTTCATGAAAATTCTTCAACTTTAAGAAAATGATATATAAATTAAATGTTTAACTAATACCATAATTTTTTTGAACCAATGGCCTTTTAAATCATCACAGATTAATGAATTTTAGGCGTCAAACTTTCCATTTATCATTAACTTGTTTTTGATTGATGACCTCAATCACCCCTACAAATATTTATTCTTTTCCACTAAGTCCATGTTTTTTTCTTCCCATATATGTTCTCCTACGTGGAAACCTCGTTATATATTACTTAGGGTAATAGTTATGTATCTAACTTTCCATTTTTAAATTATGTTTTAGTATTCATTTTTAAAATGTGGGTTAATATGAAAATAACATTAAAGTTTTAAATATCTAAAAAACTAGATGAATTTTGAGGGAGATATTCATTTTAAGGGGGTAGAATGTAACACCCTGAGATTTTTTGAAACATTTTTTTAAAATTAATTTAATCTTTTGGATATTTTGAATTTCAAACAACACTAAATATAGTTTTTTAAAATAACTATTCTTAGATACTATGCACTATAATCAAGACATAGATTATCTTGTGCTACATGCAATATCGACTTGGCTTGGGTTTCACACAACACCAAGTTTCAATGAAACATCATTTTATTATTATAATTATTTAAACAATATAGTTATAACATATATGTTCAACATAGTAATATAAATATTAATAAAAAAAATTAAATATTAAATATTTTGGCTTTATATAAATAAAAGATGTTGATAATAAAACATGTTGATAATAAAACATGTAATATTGTTTAAGTATTTATATGTTTCAAAATACTATTTTCTTGAATGAACTAGTTTTATGTCATTATGTGAACAATAATAAAATTAATTTCAAAAAATTTAAGGAATTGAATTTTATAAAATAAAATTCATTTTTTAATTCATAATTTCAAAATTATTTTAGGGTGAATTTTAGGGATCTTTCTGAGAAACTTTATTTCTAGATGAATAATGAAAAACCCTGAATTTTAATTCAAAATTTCTTTTTCATATAATTTATTTATATAATTAAATTATATTTTAGGTTTTTTAAGTCAAAATATATAAATTATAAATTTATTAATCCAATTATGGTCATTGAAATCACTTTTATGTTGATTTTAGATATAAAAGCTTAATGAACTTTTGAATATTCACACTTTAAAACCTTGCTTTCTCACCATGTTTGCAGGATTAGAATTCAAATTAATTCTACAATTTTATTGAATTAAATTTAAAGAAATTTAGATAAATTTTTTTAATTGGTATAATATTTATAGTATAATAATATAACTTTAATTTTTCACCAAAATATTAATGAAAGTGATTAAAATTAATTATAGTGATTAAAGTAAAATTAATCTTAATAAGGGGATAAACCATAAAATTAATGGCCAAAATGCCCTATAAACTTCTGAAAAACCCATTGGATGGCCATATTTCATCCATAAACAGTCCATTATTTAGTTTGGGTGTTTTTATATGACTTTTTTAGGTTAAAACATGGGTAAACCTAACATATTTTTAAAAATGCCAAGTGTGTCCCCTCCCTCCCTTATAAAAGGCCACTAACTCTCCCTCATATTCACACCTTTCAAGACACTTATGTTTTTTAAATATCTTCAAAATTCACTTCCCAACATTCCTACCTTTCTCCTTTAATCCCCTTTTTGGGAATAAATCTATCCAAGGAATCCCTTTGGAATATACCAAAAGGACTTTACCAAAGAAGAGGTAACATCCTTCCTCAAGCTCAATTCCTTTATTTTATTTCAACACCACCTAAATTATTATTATTACATGATAATATAATAATACCAGTATCCTCAATATGCTAATATTTTTTTATTATAATGATTCATCCATTACATACATACACTTCCATCTAATTGGTAACGAACTTACAGTTCTTTTTTACAACGAACTACCACCTCACAAAATAATGTTGTTCGTCTTACCTTTACCACCTTTCATGGTTTGGAATCATGATGAAAACTCTATTTTTATATTATATATATGATATTTATGAATTATTTATACTTATTTAGTTATTATATGAATCATACCTTCAATATTTCTATTTTTTGTAAATATGATAACTTCATTTGTGGAAGTGTGGACTACCACCTCCCCAAAGTGGCGTGACCCATTCACACTTTACATAGAAGTTATATAAGGATGGGCTTAGTAAAAATATATGATATATATGAAATAATAGTTATAATTTAATGATGTTATATATTTATATACATATATGTTATATACTTTCTTTCTTTCAATATGATAATAAAATAGAAGCAACGTTCATGCATATGTATGGCCTACTGTCACCATGAATGGTGCATTTCTTTTAATATTTCTATCTTTTATAGACTACTATAAATATTTAAATACTATATATATATTATATATAAATAAAATTTTACAATATGTAAATAATTAAATCATGAACTAAATAATAGGATCAATAATAAAAAGTCAAATCACATATGATAAACAAAGCTGTTATTACCCAAAACATTACTTTAACATGGAATAGTTAACAAACGGGTTATGTAAAGTCATTAGATAATTTTAAATGGTGTTAGATATAATAATATTGTCTTTTTTATATGCACAATAAACTCATATTTATTATATAGGAGGTCTGAACATGTACAAATAAATTCAATACTTAAGGTAAAAGAATTTCATCTCACTTTTTATTTTTATGACATACATGCCATATTCATCACACAATTATTTTTTGTGGTTTATATAATTACCTATGAAATTTTATATCATTAATTTAATTTATTTAATAATATTAAATTATTTAAATTTATGTTATTATTTCATGGGGATTATGATTCTAAAGTTACGAAAGTAGTTAGGGTTTTCTCATCTTACTTTTATTCTCTGTGATACACAAGCCATGTTCACCATGTATTTTTTATATGTGGTGAGTATAGTTCCCATTTATGTATTATATGATTCTTATATTTAAATTTATGTGTATTTACGTATCCATTTTTTTATTTTTCTTCAGTTGTTTTTTTTTTGTTTCAAAATTTACCAAATTAGTAAAGTAATTTTGTCTCAAGTTTCCTTCATCGAGGTATATGCCATGTTATGAATCTATATTTTAATATGAGGTGAATATAATAACATTTACATGATAAATAATTTATCTATTTATTTTCATGATATTTTAATATTCATTTAATTTCATTTTATTATATTAGGAGAATAATTCAATGTCACCAAGTGGTAATATTTTATTGAAACAATCTCGTCATTTATCGATATTGTTTATGATTATGATTTCATTGATCAAATACTATGATCCAACTCTCAATAGAACTCATAAATTTTCTTCTTATCTATATATTTATTATATATTCATGTATTTTTACCATTTTTCCACTTTCTATTAGATAAATTGATTAAGAAAGTTTTATTAAGAAAGTCCGACTTTACCTCTCCCTTTGGTCGGAAATCTATGTTCTTTCCAAATCATGTTTTCTAAAAGGGTTTTAAAAAAAATTCCATAATTATTTATAACTTTTAAAAGTATTTCAAAACGTTTTTAATATTTCATTATAAGTTTTCAAAATATTTTCAAATAAATGGTTTTCAAAAAACTTTCAATATTTATTTATAAGTTTTTAGAGTATTTTCAAAATAACATTTTTAAAATATTTAGAAGCATATTTTATTATATTTCAAGGAAGAAGGATTTTCAAAAAAAATTCCAGAATTTTTTTTATTTTTTCAAATTATTTTCTAAGAAAATGGTTTTTAAATTTTTTTTTCAAATAATATCTCAAAAAATAAAGGATATTTACCTCAATAAATGTTTTAAATAAAATGGTAAATATTTATTTACAAAAAATGATTTTTGAAATGGCTTTCTGAAAATGACATAAAGAAAGGCTATTTTACATAAGAATTGTTCCATATGATCATTATAAATCCTTCTATATCTATTATGGAATAATTTTTTATAGTTTACACTTTATTGGGATATGAACTAGGAACACCATTAATATTCTCTCTTTAATGGTTCATGTTTTGATTGAATGTTGTTTATGACACATGTTCTACTTCCATGACTTATATTCTTTTGAAACCTATTTCCTTTCATGGGTTATTATTTGATGAAATAATTTTGAAACCTATATCTTTTCAATAGGTGTTGATATTATAGAATGTTATGATACCCATTTCATTTCATAGGTTATGATATGATGTTGATGAAACCCATATATTTTTATGGGTCATGATATGATGAATGTTTTTTATAATGTGGCACATGTATTCATGATTTTATTATGTGATGGGTGGGAACTATATCTCTCTACAATGAATTTGGTTATTAAAAATATTTTATGATTTTAAAAGGATACATGGGAGGGAATCCCTAGCCTGAAACAAGAGGGTACATGGGCGGGAATCCCAATCCCAAAACAAGAGGGAACATTGGATGACATCCCATGCTTAAAATAAGATAGAAATTTAAGGCCGAGAAAAGAGAAAAATATTAATCTAGAAATAAGAGGGTACATGGGTGGATATCCCATGCCCAAAACAAGAGGGTACATGGGAGGGAATCCAAATACCGAAGTAGGTACATAGGTTATTATCCCAAATCTAACATTTTGTGCAAGTATTTATAGGTATCCTTAATATATGATTTTATATGTCTATGTGTACTACACAAATTCCATTTCTTACACCTATGTTATGTTTATGATCTTTGTTATGCAGGTTATGATCTTCTAATGTTTTGATCATGTTCTCAAACACATATGCTCATTTTTATCCCCCTTGATTAGACTTAATGATAATCTGATCTCACCCATTTCTTATGTTTCCTTTACCTACGTTGTGAATAAAGGATTTTAGTATAAGTTTAATAGGGGAAGATCTTGGTGGGAATCATTGAGGATCTTTCACCAATTAGAAGATTGTGGTCCAATTTTCCAAATACACAAAACTATTATGGTCCTTAGCCATTTATTTTTGTAATGTTCAGAATATTCATCTAAAATAATGTAATATCCATGTATGTTAATCCTGGGTCACTATATTTGGTATCAAACAAAATGTTCAGACAACCTTTAGAAACTATGATGAGAAAAGTTTAGTGATATTCCTATGTATATTTCTAAGGATATGTCTAGGGATGTCTCTGAGGTTAATATTAAGGATGATAAGAATATAGGAAAATGGCTTGAAATTTTTATATTGGGTATAGTGGGTGGTTACCAAGAAATACATCCATCTATGGATACTACAAGTGGGTTCGGTTCTAGAATAGATGTTCTTAAGAGTAACAACTATGGAAAGGTGCATCGTTCTTGACTTAAGCATAACCTGGTATGTGAAAATGCTCCTTACTATGCATCGAGTTAGACACTCCCAGGGGGATATGATTTGGAAATTCAAAAACTATTTACAAACCTTAATGAAGGATTTAACAAGATTTTGACTATAAAAACTCAACGATAAACCTAATGTTGCATAGATTAAGATGGAAGGTGTCTTGATTTAGACATCATATAAATATTTTTTTCAAGATTATGTGGTTCCCCACTATGATGATTGTTTCTTAATCTATGTTTTTTTAGATAATGGATAGAACCCAAAATAACCATGTTAAGGGGGAATTAAATGGAAAATATAATGATTTTCCTCCTAAGAAGAAAAATTTTTTGGGATATGTAATGAAAAACCTCATTGATATATTCACAGAAATTTCTCAACTGTTATGAATTATGGTGAACATCTATACTGGAAAATGAGGGAAAATGATTCATTGAGTCATTTATTTGGAAACACCCACCTACTTTTAGTTGTTCCATTGACCCATTATTTTCTGAGCAATGGATCATAACAACTTAAAAAATATTTTTCATTCTCTAATGTTCATAGCATGAAAATGTCACTTTGGTTTCCCACCATAAAAATGGTGAGGCAGATAAATGGTGGAATATTATTAAGAAAATTAGGTAATCAGATGAAATTGATTCCAAAAAATGGTAAAAGTTTAAGAAATTATTTCACAATAAGTAATGTACTCATATTATTCTAATAAATATGTATAATTAATTCCTATATCTTAATCAGAAGGAAAATGAATCTGTTGGTTCCTATTAAGAAAATTTTTCAAGGCCTATGAGGTACTCTTCTGGTATTATTATCCAATCTGAAATAAAAATTGATCAATTTGTTGGGGGATTTAAACCTATTCTTTGAAAGTAATTTTCTATAAGAGACTTTAGCAGCTATGGAGAAGTTTTTTGATGTGCTGTAAATGTGGAAATGGAAGTTATAATTGCATATAAATATCACGGTTTGGACAAAAAAAGGAATATGGGGTTAAAAGTAAAATCTGACAACCATGAAGAAAAGAAAATAAGCCTTCCATTATGTACAAAGTGTGGGAAGAAACGTGGAGGTAATTATATTAATGGGACAACTAAATGTTTTAAGTTTTGAGGGGAAATTCATCGAGGGATAAATTCCCATGTAATTGGAAGAAGTTAGATAATGATTCTAATAATAATAAATCCTCATAAAATGAACCTCCTACAATTCAGTGTTTCAATTTCATGTATTTTTAACATTATGCTAACAAGCTCCCCAATACAAGGACTAATGGGGAAGATAATCAGTAACAAACTATAAGGAAAAATGAAAAAGGGAAAGATTATGCAGTCAAAATGGATAAAGTAAATCATGATAATTTGGGCACAAATATCCTCCCCTCCTTAATTATAAATTTTATGTTTTATTTAGTATGATTAAGATATATGAAGATATTATTTTTTATCCTTTAGTGAAGTTTCTTGTGATTATCTCCCTCTACATGAATTTCAGACTAATAAAATCACATTTTATATTCTATCGGTACAAATATTGACCCAAGTTTCCAATGAAAATGTTTTGGCATAGTATAAGAGATTATTTAAGGAAAAATGGTGAATTATATTTTAGAAGGGTTACAAGGTTGAAAATGTTTTATAATAAACATAGGATGAGGTTTTAGAGATTAAAGTATTACCTCACCATATAGAGATTTATCCCAATTGGTTAACTTTTTCTAACCTTTTGTTATGATAAAAATATATGGAATGACCTTTCATTCAATTCATGGATATCATGATCTATTAATGATCCAAGAATGAAACATTCATAATCATTTCATAGAATTAGAGATAAAGTGGAAGTTTATCAAGATAGAACAAATGGTATGGATTTCCTGAAATCAATTAAGTATTTCTTTTCATGAAAATTCGTCAACTTTAAGAAAATGATCTATAAATAAAATATTGTATTAATACCTTAATTTTATTGAACCAATGGTCTTTTAAATCATTATATATTTATTAATTTGAGATCCTCAACTTTCCATTGATCGTTAAATTGTTTTGAATTGAGGAACTCAATTACTCCCTATAAATATTTATTCTTTTCCTCTAAGTCTATGTTTTCACTTCCAACTTATGTTCTCCTATGTGGAAACCTTGTTATATGTTACTTTAGTTCATTGTTATGTTTAAAAATTTATCATTTTAAAGGTTGTTTTAGTATTCATTTTTATGATGTATTTTTCTATGAAAATAAATTTAAAGTATTAAACCTTAAATAATACAAACGAATTTCAATGGAGAAAGTTATTTTAAGGGGGTACAATGTAACACCTTGAGATTGTGTGAAATATTTTTTTAAAATTAATTTAATCCTTTTGATATTTTTAATTTAATGAAACACTAAATATTATATTTTTTAAACAACTACATATGGTTGGAATAAACTACCCTAATGACTTAGATTATCTTGCTCTACACAAAACACTGACTTTGCTTGTGTTACACGCAACACTGAGTTTCTAAAATGTATTATTTTATTGTTATAATTATTTAAATAAGATAGTTATAACCTAGTCATTAAAAATAGTAATATGAATGGTAATAATTACTTTGAAAAAAAATTATAATTTTTTTATATAAATAAAACATTTTTATAATAAAACATGTAATATTGGTAAAGTCTTTATATGTTATAAATACTATTTTCTCAAATGAACTGATTTTATGTACTTATGTGAAAAATAATAAAATTAATTTTTTACAATTTTAGGAATTTAATTTTATAAAATAAAATTCATTTTTTAATTTATAATTTCAACATTATCTTAGGGTGAATTTTAGGGATTTTTCTAAGAAACTTCATTTATGGATGAATAGTGAAAGACACAACATTTTAATTCAAAACTTCTTTTTTGTATAATTTATTAATATGGTTAAATTATATTTTATGTAGATTTTGAAGTCAAAATAAAACAATTATACTTTTATTAAACCAATTAATTTAATTTTAATCATTTTAATACTGATTTTATATATATAATCTTAATGAACTTTTGAACATTCTCACTTTCAAACCCTATTTTCTCACCACATCTGTGGGATTATCATTAAAATATATTTTACCACTTCTATGAATTAAATTTCAAAAATATATATATAAACAATTGTAACCAGTATGATATTTATAGTCTAATAATATTAACTTAATTTTTGAAAAAAAATTAATGAAAGTCATTAAAATAATTACAGAGATTAAGGTAAAATTAATCTTATCAAGGGAATAAATCTTAAACTTAAGGGACAAAATGACCAATACACTTTTCGAAAACCCATTATATAGACATATATCTTCCATAAACCTTTCATTATTGTGTTTTGTGGGTTTTTTATGGGGTTTTTATGGGGTTTTTATTGTAAAAGCGTGGGTACACCAGACTTGTTTTCAAAAATTCCATGTGCGACCTTTTAAGCCAATTAATTTTAGAAAATATATTCCCAATTAACATCCCAAAATATATACCATCCTTTTTGAATCCTCCATTTGGGAATAAATCCTACCAAGGAATCCCTTTGCTGCAAATCAAAAAGATTTAACTAATGAAGAGGTAACATCCTTCCTCAAGATCCCTTCCTTTATTTTCCTTTTACACCACCTAAAATATTATTATTCCATGATAATAATATCTACCATCCTCTTTGAATCCTCCCTTTGGTAATAAATCCAACCAAGGAATCCCTTTGGTGCAAACAAAAATGATTTAACCAAAGAAGATGTAACATCCTTCCTCAAGATCCTTTCCTTTATTTTCTTTCTCCACCACCTAAACTATTATTATTCCATTCTAATATAATAAAATAAGTATCCATAATATACTGATATGTTTCTATTCTATTTTTTTACCTTCACTTACACTCACTTCCTTCTAATGGGTAAAAAACTTACCATTATTTTGTACGGAGGACTACCACCTCAGAAAATGATGTTTTTTTACCCTTACCACCAATCAAGATTGGTAATTATAATGGAAAATATTTATTATATTATATATATATGATATTTATTATGTATTTATACTTTTTCTAGTTATTATATATATCATACCTTCATGATTTCCAATTTTTTTAAGTACAACAACTTCATTTGTAGAAGTGTGGACTACCGCCTCCTCAAAGCGATGTGATTCGTTCACACTTTACATGGAAAGTAATAAGGATAGGTTTAGTAAAAATACATGATATATATGAAATAATAATTATAATATAATGTTATTATATATTTATATACATATATTTCATTTACTTTCTTTCTTTCAATATGACAATAAAACAGAGCAACATTCATGTGTATGTACGGCCTAATATATCATTGAACGATGTATTCTGTTTAATATTTATATATTTTATAGACTATTGTAAATATTTATAAAAATAATATATATGATATAAAAATGATATTTAAAATTCTTTAAATAAGTAAATCATGATATAAATAAGAGGATCGAGAATAAAAAGTCAAAACACATACGATAAACAAAGTGGTTATTACCTGAAACATTACATTAACATGGAATGGTTAATAAACAGGTAATGTAAAGTCATGAGTGATTAATATATGGTATTATATATAATAATATGGTTCTTTAGTATACATATAATAATCTCATATTTATTATATATGAGGACTGAACATGTACATAAAAAAGTCAAGATTTAAGGTAAGTTAATTTCATCTCACTTTTTATTTCTGTGAGATACATGTCATATTCACTACTCACTTATTTTTTATGTTGTATATACTTACCTATAACATTTTATATCTTTAATTTCATTTATTTAATGATATTTAAATATTTAAATTTATGATATTCAATCTTGTGGATCACTATTCTTAGGTTACTCAAGTAGCAAAGGTTTTCTCATCTCACATTTATTTTTATTGAGACACAATCCGTTTTCACCTCATATTTTTTATATGTGGTGTGTATAATTCACATCGATGTATTATATGATTATTAAACTTAAATTTACGAGTATTTACAAATCCATTTTATGATCTTTATTTTATTGGGTTTTTGTATCAATATTTAACAAATTATTAAAGTAATTTATTCTCAATTTTCCTTTTTTGAGACACAAGTCATGTTATGTACCTATATTTTTATATGAGGTGTATGTACTACCATTGACATGTGAAATCATGGATATATTTATTTTCATGATATTTTATACTTTATTAAATTTTATTTTATTGCATGGGTAGTATATTTCCATTTTACCAAGTAGTAAGATCTTATTGAACCAATCTCATCATTTATCGAGATTGTTTATGATTACGATTTCATTAATGAAATAATATGATCCATCTCTCAAGATAACTCATGAAATTTATTATTCTCTATATATTCATTATATATTCATGTATTGGTACCAATTTTTCACTCTCTAGTATATAAGATGAGTAATAAATATTTTCTAATAAATTTTAACATTACCTCTCTCTTTGGATGGAAATTCTTGTTCTTTCAAAATCATGTTTTGTAGATGGGTTTTAAAAAATATTAATGAATTATTTATAAGTTTTCAAATAATTGAAAAGAATATTCAATATTTTATTATAAGTTTTCATATATTTTTCAAAGAAATGTATCTCAAAATATTTTCAAGATTTTATTATATTTTTTCAAAAAAAATTCAAAGAAAAAGGTTTTTAAAATATTTTGAATCTTATTTTATATGTTTTCAAGTAAAAGGGGTTTTAAATATGATTTAAAGACTTATTTATAAGTTTTCATAATATTTTCAAATAAAATGATTTACAAAAAGGTTTTATGTTTTAAAAATCATATCTCAAATAATAAATGATATTTCCTTCAAGATATGTTTCAAATAAAATGATAAAGCTTTCTTATAAAAAAAGATTCTTGAAATTGTTTTATGAAAAGGGTTTAAAAAGAACAGCCATTTTCCTTAATAAACATTCCATGTGATCTTTAAAAATCTTTCTCCATATAAAATTTAATACTTTTTGATAGTTTATTATTTACTATCATATGAACTAGTTACACCATTAATATTATTTCTTTAATGGTTTATTTTTTGGTGGAATGATGTTTATGGAACTCGTTCTTCTTCCATGGGTTATATACTTTTGAAACGTGTTTCTTTTCATGGGTTATTATTTGATGAAATTATTATGAAACCTATCTTTTTTCCATGGTTAATTATATGATAGAATGATATAGTACCCATATAACTTAATGGGTTATTATATGATGTTTATGAATCCCATATATTTTTATGGTCCATGACGCGATGCAAGTTTTATTATATTGTGGCACATGTATGCATGATTTTATTTTGTAATGTGTGGGACATATATCTACCACCAATGAATTTGGTAATGATTAATGTTTTATGATATCAAGAGGGTATATAGGAGGGTATCCAAAGACCAAAACAAGAGGGTATATAGAAGTGCATCCCAAGCCTGAAACAAGAGGGTACACAGAAGGACATCCTGAAGTAGGTACATGGGTTATTATCCCAAGACTAACATGTTATGAATGTCTTAGTTGGTTTAATGGACATATGATTTTCTATTTCAATGTGTATGCCACAAATTCCATGTCTTACCCCTAGGTTATGATTTTATGGATTATTATCTTGATTCCCTTATAATTCATGTCTTATGAACTTCTAATATTTATGTAATGATTTATGTTTATGATCTTTATTATATAGGTTATGATCTTATAATGTTTTTATAACATTCTCATGCCCTTATTCTCTTGTTTATCCCTCTTTTTTACACTTAATGAGCATCTAAGATCACTCATTTCTTGTGTTTCCTTTCCCCAAGTTACGAAGAAATGTTTTTAATAGAAGTACAAGAGGGAAATATCTTTGTGGGAAAAATTTAGGATCTTTCAACAAGTTATAAGATTTTGTTCCATGTTTCCAAATACACTAAACTATTATGGTCCTTGGTTATGTACTTTTATAATGTACTAAATAATCATCTAAAATGATGTAATATCCTTGTATGTTAAGCATCGGTCTCTATAGTTGGTATCGAAGGAAAGGTTTAGTCAACTATTAGAAAGTAGTATGAGAAAACTTTAGTGAGATCCCTAGGAATATTTCTAAGGATATGTCAAGGGATGTATCTAAGGATAAGATTAAGGGTGAGGAAAATTAAAGGAAAATTTCCTAAAATTTTGGTAAAGCAGAGAGTGAGTGGTTACCTTGAAATAAATACATATCTAAATAATAAAAGTAGACATGGTTTTGGAATATATGTACCTAGGAGTCACAACTCTGATAAGTTATGTCGGGTATGACACGAGCATAACCCGGTAAGCGTAAATGGGCCAAACTACACACCTAGTTTGACACTCCTAGGGGATATTATTTGGGAATTTTCAAGCTATTTATAAACCATCATGAAGGATTTAAAAGTAGGATGACTATTAATAACTTAGTTTAAACTTAATGTTTCATATATTAAGGACAGTTTCATGATTTATACATCCTATAAATAGTATTTCAATATTACGCAGTTCCCCTTTATGATGATTATTTCTTAATCTATGCTTTTTCTATTTTATTCAATGTCAGGAACCTGAAGGAACCATGTTAATGGGGAATGAAATGGAAAATGATATTATTGTCCTCTGAAGAAAATGAATTGTATAGGATATATAATGAAAAAACTTATTGTTATTCTCACACAAATTTCTCAATATTTGAATTATGGTAAATAATCATATGGGAAAAGGATGGAACAATGACCTGTTGAGTCCTTCATGAGGAAACTCCCACCTAATTTTAATGGTTATGTTGAACTATCAGTTTCTGAGAAATGGATCTATAAAATTGAAAATATATTTTCTTTTTTCCAGTTCTCAAAGCATAAAAAAGTCACTCTAGCTATCTACTGTCTAGAAGGTGAGGCAGATCAATGATGGAATCTTATCAGGAATATGAGGAAAAAAGATGAAATTGATTCCATATAATGGGATGAGTTTGAGAACTTATTTATCAATAAGTATTTTCCTTATATTATTGGAATGAATATGGAAAATTAATTACTTGAGCTTAAGAATAAGGATGATGAATCTGTTGGTTCCTATAAAGAAAATTTTACTAGGATTGTGAGGTACTCTTTGGGTATTATCATCTAACCTAATAGCAAAATTGATCAATTTTTTTTGGTCCTGAAACCTAGTTTTTGAAATTCCTTAGATATAATAGAATTTAGAATCTATGGAGAATTTGTTATATGTACAATCAAGGTTGAAATGAAAGTTTTAATTCCATATCAATCTCAAGGTTTTGACAATAAAAGGAATATGGAGTTCAATGTAAAATCTTACAACCATGGAGAGAAGAAAATGATCCTTCCATTATGCACAAAGTGGGGGAATAAACATGGAGGTAATTGTTTTAATGGGACTACTAAATTTTTTAATTGTGTAATGGAAGGTCATCAAGAGGATAAATATCCAAGTAATGGGAAGAAGTTAGTTAATGATTCTAATAATGAGAAATCCCCATAGAATAAACCTACCACACTTTAGTGTTTCAATTTCATGGAGGTTGACTTTAAGCTAACAATTTCCCCAATACAAGCACTAATTTGGATGATAATTTGAAACAACCTTTAAGGAAAATTGAAAAGGGGAAAGCTTTTAAAATTACAATGGATGAAGTGAATCATGATATTTTGGGAACACATATCCTCATATTCTTAGTTTGGAATTTAATGTTTGATTTAGTATGATTAAGCTATATGAAAATATTATTGTTTTTCATTTATTGAAGTTAATGTGATTATATCCCTCTACATGGATTCTAGATTAGTAAAATCTCATTTTTTATTCTATTGGTATAAGGATGGACCCAAGTTTCTAATGAAAATGTTTTGCAATAGGATACGATCTTATTTAAGTAAAATGGGTGAACTATATTTTAGAAGGGTTACAAGGTTGTCCAATGGTTTATGATAAACTTTAAATTAGGTTTTAGAGATTAAATTATTATCTCACCATGTGAGGATTTATGCATATTGGATAACTTTTACTAAACTTTTGTTGTGATAAAAACAGGTGAAATGACTTTTCATTATATTCATTGATCTCAACGATCTGTTAATGATCCAGGAATGAAAAATTAACATTCATTTCATGGAATGAGAGATGAATTATAGGTTAATCAATGTAAAATAATGTGTAAGGTTGTCCTAAAATCATGTAAGTATATCTTCTCATGAAAATTATTCAACTTTAGGAAACAATTTATTAATAAAATATTGTACTAATGCCTTAATTTTGTTGAACCAAAGGAATTTTAAATAATCATATATTTATGATTTGAGTCCCTCAAATTTCCATTTATCATTAAATTATTTTGTATTTATAACCTCAATCACTCCTTATAATATTTATTCTTTTCCTCCAAGTCCATGTTTTCACTTACCACCTATGTTCTCCTATATGGAAACCTTGTTATATGTTACTTTGGGTATTCATTATGTTTCCAGATTTACCTTCTTAATGTATTTTTTAGTATTAATTTTTATGGTTTGGTTTTATATGTAAATAACTTTAAAGTACTAAACATTTAATAACCTTGATAATTTTTTTGGGAGAAATTCATTTTTAAGGGGTGTAGAATGTTACAACCCGAGATTTTGTGAAATATTTTTTTTCAAATTAATTTCATATTTTTGATATTTGTAATTTCAAAACACTATGAATATAGATTTTTTTGATAACTATATTTTTATTTCATTCACTACACTAAATACTTAGATAAACTTGCGCTACACACAACACTGACTTGGCTTGTGTTACATGCAACAATGAGTTTCTACAAAACATCATTTTGTTGTTATAATTATTTTAACAAGATATTTATAACCTAGACATTAAACATAGTAATATGAATATTAATAAATACTTTTAAAATATTATTTATAATGTTTTTTTATAAATAAAACTTTTTGATAATAAAACATGTAATGTTGGTAAAGTATTTATACGTTTGAAAATACTATTTTCTCAAATGAGTTGCTTGTATGCCCTTATTTGAACAATAATAAAATTAATTTCTAAAAATTTAGGAATTGAATTTGATAAAATAAAATTAATTTTTTAATTCATAATTTCCAAATTATCTTAGGGTTAATTTTATTTATTTTTTTGAGAAGATTCATTTCTATATGAATAGTGAAAACACATAACATTAATTCAAAACTACTTTTTCATCTAACTAATTTATATAGTTAAATTATATTTTATGTTTGTTTTAATGTCATAATAGATCAATTATACATTTATTAACATAATTAAGTTCATTTAAATCATTTTAATATTTATTTTAGATATAAAATCTTAATGAACTTTTGAACATTCTCTCTTTAAAATCCCACTTCCTCACTATGTCTACGGGATTTGCATTAAACATAATTTTACCAATTCTTTTAATTGAATTTTAAAAAATGGACATAAAAAGTTTTAATAATAATAATATTTGTATTATAATAATATAAACATAATTTTTTACCAAAAATATTAATGAAAGTCATTTAAATTAATTATAGTGATTAAGGTAAAATTAAGCTTAATAAGGGATTAAACCTTGAACTTAAGGGAGAAAAGGACTTATGAACTTATCCAACACCAATTGGATGGACATATTCTTAAATAAACCTTTATTTATTGATTTTTTATGGTTTTTATGACTTTTTTTAGGTAAAAGCATTGGTATACCTAAATTTTTTTCAAAAATGCCAAAGTGTGCCCCCTCCCTCCCTTATAAAAGGACACAAACTCTCCCCCTTCCTCAAACCTTTAAAGACACTTAATTTCTCCCATTATCTATAAAATTAACTTCCAGAAATCCGTCCCTTAATACTTGAATCCTACCTTAGTGAATAAATCCAACCAAGGAATCCCTTTGGTGAAAACCAAAAGGATTTCATCAAAGAAGAGGTAGCATCCTTCCTCAAGCTCCTTTCCCTTATTGTATTTCTCCGTCACCAAAATTCCTCTTATTAATTGATAATATAATAACAACATTGTCCTAAATATATAGATATGTTTTTATTATAATTTTTTTACTTGAACTTACACACACACCTCCATCTAATTTTTAACAAACTTACTGTTCTTGTGTACGAAGAACTACCACCTCACGGAATGATGTGGTTTGGTTTACCTTTACCGCCTATCATGGTTGGGAATTGTAATAGACACTATGTTTTTCTATTTTTATAGATGATATTTATGATTTATTTATATTTATATATATATTATATAAAGCATACCTTCATTATTTCCATTATTTTTAAATATGATAACTTCGTTTGTAGAAGTGTGGACTACCACCTCTTCAAAGTGACGTGATTCGTTCACACTTTACATGGAATGTATTAAGGATGGGTTTGGTTAGATTATATGATATATATGACATAATAATTTTAATATAATGATATTATATATTTATATAAATATATTTCATTTACTTTCTTTCTTTCAATATGATAATAAAACAGAAGTAGCGCTCATGCATATGTACGGCATGTCATCTCCATGAACGGTATATTTTGTTTAATATTTATATATTTTATAGACTTCTATAAATATTTATATAATAAATATATATGATATATACATTATATTTTAAATTCATTAAATAAGAAAATCACGATCAAAATAATAGGATCAAGAATAACAAGTCAAAACACGTACGATAAACAAAGTAGTTATTACCCGAAACATTAATTTAACATGGAATTGTTGATAAAAGGGTAATGTAAAGTCATAATTGAATAATATATGGTATTATATTTAAGGATATATTTATTTTTTATATTTACAATAAACTCATATTTATTATATAATTTCTTCCATCATGTACAAATAAAGTCAAAGCTTAAGGTAATAGAATTTCATCTCACTTTTTATTTTCGTGAGATACATGTCATAATCACCACTTGCTTATTTTTTTCAGTGTATATACTGACCTATTCCATGTTATATCATTAATCCTATTTATTTAATTATATTAAAATCTATAATTTTATGTTATTCTTTCATTTGTATCACAATTTTAATGTTTCTCGTGTAGTGAGGGTATTCTCGTCTCACTTTTACTTTTCGTGAGACACAAGTAATGTTCACCTCATATTTATTATATGTGGTGTATAAAATACCCATATATATATTATAGGATTATTATAATTAAATTTATGGGTATTTACATATCTATTTTATAATATTTCTTTCATGGGTTTTATGTTTCAAAATTTACCAAATTGGTAAAGTAATTTTGTCTCGATTTTCCTTCTTTGGGACACATGTCATGTTATACACCTATATTTTTATATTATGTGTATATACTAAAATTAACAAGTTAAATCATGGATATATTTATTTTCATCATATTTTGAGATTCATTAAATTTCATTTTCTTACATGGGTAGTATAATTCAAATTTACCAAGGGGAAAAAGTTTATTAAAACGATCTCATTGTTTATCGAGATTGTTTATGATTATTCTTTCATTGACAAAATCCCATGATCTATCTCTCAAGAGAACTCATAAATTTTCTTATTCTATTTATATTAATTATATAATATTATATTGGTATCATTTTTCTACTCTCTGGTACATAATATTACTAAGAAAATTTTTCTATGAAACTCCAACTTTACCACTCTCTTTGGTCGAAAATCTATGTTCATTCAAAATAATATTTTCTAAAAGGGTTTTCAAAATGTTTTCAAGAATTATTTATAATTTTTTAAAGTATTTCCAAAAGTTTTTAAGATTTAGTTTTATTTTTTCAAATTATTTTCAATGAAATGGTTTTCAAAACGTTCTCAAGATTTATTTATATGTTTTCAAAGGAATTTTTTTTTAAAATGTTTTGAAGATTATTTTATAAATTTTCACGGAAAAGGGGTTTGAAAAAAGATTTCAAGCCTTATTTCTAATTTTTAAAATTATTTTCAAATAAAATAGTTTCTAAATGTTTTTTATGTTTTGAAAATATTATCTCAAAGAATTAAGGATATTTCCCTTAATAAATTTTAATATCTCGGATTTTTTTGTTTATTATTTTAAATATTATATGGAATTATTTCGAGACAGGGCATGAAGACGGCACATCATTCTGAGGTCCAGTGAGCCCGGAATGGTGGTTTGGACTTTTTCAGTTAAGTGAGTTGGCACTCGCGCGCGGTGGTGGCAGTTCCCAAACAGGTGCCCGGATTAAAAATCTAAGAGCACCGTTGCGTCCGGGATGACAACTTTACCTAAGAACGGTTCTAACCTCGACCAGCACAAGTCGGATACAAAGCTTAATTTTGGGCGTTTTAAAAATTGAATCACTTTAGAAGGAATAAAATAAATTAATGATTTATTTTATTATTTTAAAACGATTCTTTTTTTTTTCAGAAGTGACCTAATCCTCCCCTATAAATACATTCTTATGGAAAATTCGTAGGGTTAGCCTCATAACCCTACGAGTTGAGAGAGAGAGAGAGATTTCTCTTGGAGCTTGGGTGAAGGAGGACGCATTGGCAGACGACGAAGATTTGAGAAATCAATGCCCTTCATATTTTTAACAAATCCCTTCGGTGGACGTGACGCGACGATCGCTCTTCAACCAGTTTGATTTAGTGGTTTGTTATTTCAATTCCTTTTCCCCGTTTTTAAGTTTAAATGATGAACACGGATCAACCACAAACAAGTTGATCTGCGGATTTGTATGTTCTTACGGGAGGGTTTTATTTGGGATGATTTTGGGGAATTAATCCATAATTTTTATTTACATTGATCTCTTCTCTATTTAAACCCATTAACAGGAGCAAATCAACGTCGTGACAAAAGACGGCGGTGGTTCATTCCTCGTTTTGTTTATTGGATTTTCCCCCATTATTTTCTCACACGTTCTTCACGGGGAGACGAACATCAGATCGTTGCGCATCCGTTCCGCGACCCAACAATCCCAAATCTAAGGTTCGACACCGCAACAACCTTGTGGAGGGGCGGCGACGATGGCGGACGACGAATCGGACCGGATCGGAAAGGGGAATTCATCGAGCGTTCTTACCATGGGAAGATCAAATCATGTTTTTGGGGCTGATCGAAGGCCCGAAAACGACGGAAGCGGCTTCGTGGTGTCGGGGCAACAAAAACCTAGAAGTTTCGCGATGATCGGACGGCCGGATCGATGATTGGAGCACCACAGGAGGCAAATCGGCAAAGGGCGTCATTTCTGGAAATTTCCAGAACACACGGTGTGTACTTCCGAATAACACGCCGTGTAGTACTGGTGGTGGATAGGGTTTTTTGAGCCAGAGAGAAATCACACGGCGTGTGACCTTGGTCACACGACGTGTTGGACATTCCCCAATTATCGGCGTGTATTTGGGGAATACATGGACACGGGATGATATCCATGCTTCAGGCGGCACGGCATGTACAGCTTGGCAGAGGCAGCTATGTGGAGCTCGGCGTGTATCTCGGGGATACATGAGCATGTGATGGAGTACACGACCGTGTACTCCATCACACGGCCAGGCGAGTCCAGTAACATGGGTCACCCCGTGTGGCGATTACACAGGTTGGTGTACATGGGTTGATAACCATGTACGAGCACATGGCCAGAGTACACGGAGCCAACCCCAGTTACCTAAACACGGCGTGTACACCGTACTACACACCGTGTACTTAGTTTTTCCTGCAGGACTGGCCTCACGACACGGGTCGTTGTACACAGGTAGTACCCGGGGTTAGACAACACGGCGTGGAACCTTTCTACACGTCGTGTACTTTTCTGAAAACGGCATGGCCCTTTTGACCACCGTGTTTTGGACATCTTTTATTTGGGTTAGTTCCCCTTATTCTTGTTCCCCTGAACTTCAGGCATCATTCCCTCACACAGGATTATGATCCCTTCAGCAGGACTTTCTGTGATATAGTCAGGCATCCATCTGAGAGGCCCTAATCGAGATCCTCTATCCATTCCTGATTCTAGGTAGAGTCAGGCATCGGCGTGACCAACCTTACCAGGCATTGATCCTCTACCTAGTTGGTGTATCACCAAACTGGTGAATATGGATGAGTAACGGTATCCGCCATGGCCCTGGAAGTGATCCTCATCTGTGTATCGTTATCTTTCCCACTTAGGAGTGTGTCTCCCGTAATGAGTGCTTCTATCTACCATAACCTTTCCACTCAGGAGTGTGTCTCCCGTAATGAGTGTAGCTACCTCTTGTGACGGTTCCCGATGAATAGAACTTCTCGAACGGATGTAATCAGAGCTATAATACTCGTGGAGTGTGTTCTCCCGGAACAAGTGTGTCACGGAATCTTCGAATAAGATCCCTAACGGGGGTATGCGGTTGTGTGACTCGTCTCTAGACTACGGTCTGGGTTTTGAGTATATCTGGTTTGTTCTATATGGTATGTAGACATATACTGTGCATAGCTGACTGTACCTTTACTTTGTGTACTGATTTGTTTTTTTTGGGGTCCTCTACTGAGTATTGTCATACTCACCCCTACACGGGCTTTTCCCACACATCTGGTGTCTTGTGCAGACGAGTAGCCTTTTGACAGAGTCCAGGGCGGACCAGGATAGGATCGATCTTTCTGAGTTCCCTAAAGGCCGAGGTGTTCCTATATCTATGAGTGGCAGTCCCAGTACCTTTTGTGTTTACATGTTGGAATTTGCAGTTTTCAAACTCTTGTTTTTGGTGGGCTTGTATTCTGGCCCAGTTTACTTTTACAGTACTCTACCTTTCTTCGTACTCTTTTGGTTGGGTTTAGTTGTATGCATGCATTCTTTTTCCTTAGTGGTTTTTACATTTCATCATTTGTGGTATTAGAGATGTGTGCGTGTATACAGGTACATAGGCAGTGCCTCTGATGTTAGTAATATGCCTACTCAGTGCTTGTCACCAGCCCCTGGCATATTGGAGGCGGGCTTGGGGAGTCACGGCATGGGCCCCACTGGGACGGTTCGTGACAGAGTGGTATTAGAGCCGGCCAGTTCTACCTTAGGACCAAGAGTCTGTAAGTTTAGTTTGGGGAAATAGTGTTTAGTGTTTCGGGTTCAGCTTTCAGGCCAGAGACCCTAGTGTTGGTGCGGCAGCCAACGTATCCATACACCAGGACTCTGATAACCTACTTTTCGACTCGGTATACGAAAACACTGGTTGTGGGGAAATAAAAGGTACATGCATCATATAGGAATGGGTCGTTTTTTCCATGTCCTTTGTGTCAGCTATCCAGATATACTCATTGACCATAGTACATCTTGTTTGTTTATAGGATGCCTCCGAGATGCATACCCGCTAGGATTCAGCAGCACGATCACGAGGATGACCCCCTTAGTGATGAGGCTTCGATAAAGGGACCAGCTCCCTAGGCGTTGCCACTAGGTGGTGGACCTGCTATACCACCACCAATGGAGCAGCCAGTGGTACCCACGGTACCGAACGGTGAGGAGAACAGGCTCAGCGTGCTCCATGAGTTTCAAAGACAGAGACCCCTCAAGTTTCGAGGTGAGCCCGACCCTCAGGCGGCTGAGGACTAGCTTGAGGCGGTGACCAGAGTTTTCCATCTAGTGAGGACACCAGCAGACCAGATGGTGGTCCTAGGAGCGAGCATTTTTCAGGGTTGGGCAGGACGATGGTGGAGTCTGACCATGAAAACTCATGACGAGGAGACTCTTTCATGGACGGAGTTTGAGCGACTCTTCAGGGAGGAGTTCTCTCCGGTTACATTGAGAGTTGTGCGCATCCAGGAGCTTCTTCAACTTCAGCAGGGTAGTATGACAGTGGCTGACTATTCATCGAGGTTCACCAACCTCGCCAGGAACTCGATGGATATGTTCAGGGATCAGTACTTCAGAGCTCGGACCTTTGAGCGAGGTCTACGACGAGACATCCGAGCTAGTGTTGTTCCTCTATGCATATCGACTTGTGCTGGAGTTTTCGAGCGGTCCTTGGTGATCGAGAGTTTCTTGGTGGAGCAGAGGCAACCGACGGCAATCAGAGTAGGCAGAACCACCAGGCGGTGGATGTGGAAGATGAGCAAGGAGACCTACAGGTGGTGGCAGACGCTTTAACTTACTTCCACCACCACCCCCAGGAGGTCCGCACCAGGATCAGGGAGCTGGGGGACAGGGACGGGGACAGCTGCATGCGGTCAAGGAATACGAACCAAGGGCTCCAGGGATGATTCTAGGTACGATCTGTGTCTTTTATACCTTATCTTCCATGCTCATAGACACAGTTACCATTCATTCCCTTATAGCCACATGTATTTTACAAAACCTAGAGATTCTGATAGAATCGTTGACTCGATCCTTACTCTTGGAGACACCTACGGGAGGAGACTAGACGATCACGCACCTTTGCAGATACTGTGATCTTACCCTTGGAGGCGAGAGTTTCGGTTGGAACCTCTTGGTGGTAGCGTCGAGGCCTTACGACGTCATTCTCAGTATGGATTGGTTATCTTCGGTCCCATCCCAGATTGACAGTTTTATGAGAAGGGTGTGGTGTGTCTGCTGTCATGGAACAAGGATTTCCTTTGTCAGAGAAAAGGAAACCCAAGAAGCAAAAAATGGGCTCATGCATAGGAGGGTGTAGCCGATCAATCATTAGTTGGCTAGCCTTACCCTCAGATCAGTAGATGTTGTGAGGTCTTAGTTCCTATCAGTGGTGTCGGAGTATGAGGACGTCTTTCCTCAAGATGTTCCAGGATTACCTCTCTACTGGGAAATTGACTTCTACATAAACTTACACCATGGGACAACACCTATTTCCTCATCATCTTGTTGGATGGCTCCTGTAGAGCTTCGCGAGCTGAGGGTGCAGTTGGAGGATTTGCAGAGCAAGGGTTTCGTAAGACCTAGTGTCTCACCCTGGTCAGCCCCAGTCTTGTTTTCCAAAAAGGCAGATGGGAGTCTAAGGTTGTGCATGGATTATCGGCGCCTGAACCAGGTGATGGTGAAGAATAAGTATCCACTACCGAGAATCGATGACCTCTTCGATCAGCTAAGAGGGGCACAGTGGTTCTCGAAGGTTGACCTTCGATCAGGCTATCACCAGTTATGAGTACGGGATGAGGACATACTGAAGATGGAATTCAGATGCCACTATGATCACTATGAGTACTTGGTAATGCCTTTCGGCACGACGAAGGCCCCTGCTGTGTTCATGGGACTAATGAACCGGATCTTCCAGCCGTACTTGGACCGGTTCATAGTGGTATTCATCGATGATATCCTTGTGTACTCGGCGTCAGAGGAAGAGCATGTAATACACCTGCAGATGGTTATGGATGTACTCCAGGAGCACCAGCTTTATGGGAATCTCTCGAAGTGTCAGTTCTTGATTCAGGAAGTCCACTTCCTGGGACATTTCATCTCAACAGATGGAGTAGCTGTGGACCCAGCCAAGGTGGAGGCTGTGTTAGCATGGGAGCCACCTCAGAGCGTGACGGAGGTGCGGAGCTTCCTTGGCTTGGTAGGATATTATTGGAGATTCATTCCTGAATTCTCCCAGATATCAGCACCGATGACAGCCTTGAGCAGAAAGGGGAAACCCTTCGTGTGGACAGAAAATTGCCAACAAGATTTCAAGAAGTTGAGGCAGAGTTTGACGAGCACCCCATTCTTGAGATTTCCAGAGGAGGGTGTCGAGTACATGGTTTTCTGCGAAGCATCAGGGACTGGTCTCGGCTTTTTCTAGATGTAGCGGAATGCAGTGATTGCTTATGTTTCACGCCAGCTTAGGCCACATGAGTAGAACTATGCGACCAATGATCTCGAGTTGGCAGTGGTAGTCTTTGCATTGAAGATGTTGTGAAACTACCTTATGGGTGAGCGGTTTATTGTCTACTCTGACCACAAGAGCCTCAAATACATCTTCTCACAGAAGGATCTGAATATGAGGCAGAGGTGTTGAATAGAGTTCCTCCAGGACTATGATTTTGAAATCATCTATACTCTTAGAAAGGGGAACAAAGTGGCATATGTTCTTAGCAGAAGGTTGAGCTCACAGCTGTTGAGTGAGGCGAAACAGCAGTTAGCCACGTTAAAGTTATCCATCGTGGATGGAAAGGATATAGCTTACCTACAGTCAATGGTTGTCACCCCTACACTCTTACAGCGAGTTAGGGAGGCATATCTTGGGGATGTCAACTATGTGGCTTTACGTGCTCAGTTATCCATAGTACATGCTCATGATGGATATTCACAAGGTGGGGAGCACGTACTTCTTTTTAGAGGATGCATTATTGTACCAGTGGCGTTCCAGAAGGAGGTCCTGAGGGAGTTTCATACATCCCCTTTGGCGGTACATCCTGGGGTGGAAAAGATGTACCAGGATCTCTGGTGATAGTTTTGGTTGTCAGGCATGAAGAAGGTAGTAGCGGATTTTGTTTCTCGATGCCTCACATGCCAGCAGGTGAAGGCTGAGCACTAGGTTCTAGCGGGATTAGCTCACCCCCTGGAATTCCCAGAGTGGAAGTGGGATGTAATATCAATGGACTTCGTGAAAGGCTTACCATGGACATCCAAGGGGCATGATTCCATCAGGGTGATCATTGACCGACTCACCAAGTCGGCCCACTTCCTAGCTATCAGGGATTAGAGTTCCATAGAGAGATTGGGACACCTCTACGTGCAGGAGATAGTTCAGCTTCATGGAATCCCCTCAACTATAGTCTCAGACTGAGACACCCGCTTCACATCCTGGTTGTGGAAGGGATTGAAGGAGTCTTTTGGGACTCAGCTACGCTTGAGCACAGCATTTCATCCCCAGAAGGATGGTTAGATGGAGAGGACCATTCAGGTTCTGGAGGATATGTTACGAGCCTGCGTCTTGGACTTTGGTCTTAGTTGGGAGGACCACCTACCACTGGTGGAGTTTGCGTACAACAACAGCTACCACTCCAACATTGGTATGGCACCGTTTGAGGCCTTGTATGGGAGACCCTTCCAGTCACCACTTTGCTGGACCGACCCCAGAGAGTCAGCACTCATGGGTCCATAGTTAGTACAATCCACCGCAGAGAAGGTGCAAATCTTCCGAGAGCGGATGAAGACTACACAGAGCCAGTATAAGTCTTGTGCTGACAGACGACGGATACCTCTGGAGTTATAAGAGGGAGACCACGTCTTTCTTCGGGTCTCACCTCGACGAGGGTTGCAGAGATTTGGATGAGTCGGCAAGCTATCTCCGAGGTTCATCGGACCTTTCTAGATTCTGTGCAGAGTTGGTGAGGTGGTGTACCACCTAGCTCTACTGCCACAGTTGCATCAGGTACATGATTTCTTCCACAAGTCGCAGCAGAGGAGGTACGTGCATGACCCATCACACGTCATCGACTTGGGCGAGCTGGACATCGAGGATAGAGTGACCTTTGCTGAGTACCTGATGGAGATCAATGATCAGCAGGAGAGTATCCTTCATGGGTGATCGATTCCCTTAGTGTGCATCTGGTGGCAGCACGGGAATCTTTAGGAGAGAATGTGGGAGTGGGAGGCCCAGATTCTTGCCCAGTACCCACATCTTTTTAAATATCCCTTGTTTTTGCTTTTTGGGGACGTAAATCCCCAAGGAGGGGAGAATGTAATGTCTCAAATTTTTCTGTTTATTACGTTAAATATTATATGGAATTATTTTGAGATCGGGCATGAAGACGGCACATCATTCCGAGGTCTAGTGAGCCCGGAATGGTCGTTTGAACTTTTTTTAGTTAAGTGAGTCAGCACTCTCACGCGGTTGTGGCGGTTCCCAAACGGGTGCCCGGATTAAAAATCTGAGAGCACCTTTGCGTCTGGGATGACGAATTTACCTATGAACAGTTCTAACCTCGACCGGTGCAGGTCGGTTGCGAAGCTTAATTTTGGGCGTTCTAAAAAGGGAATCACTTTAGAAGGAATAAAATAAATTAATGATTTATTTTATTATTTTAAAACGTTTCCTTTTTTTGACCCGCAACCTAATCCTCCGCTATAAATAAATTCTTATGTAAAATTCACAGGGTTAGCCTCATAACCCTGCAAGTTGAGAGAGAGCGAGAGATTTCTCTTGGAGCTTGGGTGGAGGAGGATGCGTTGGTGGATGACGACGATGTGAGCAATTGACGCCCCTCGTATTTTTGACGAATCCCTTCGGCAGATGCGATACGACGATGTCTCTTCAACCAGTTTGAGGTAGGGTTTAGTTATTTCAATTCATTTTCCCCATTTTTGAGTTTAAATGACGAACGCAGATCAACCACGAACAAGTTGATCTGCGGATTTTTATGTTCTTGCGGGAGGGTTTTCTTTGGGATGATTTTGGGGAATTAATCCATTATTTTTATTTATGTTGATCTCTACTCCATTTAAAACCATTAATGGGAGCGGATCAACGCTGTGATGAATGACGGCGGAGGTTCATTACTCATTTTGTTTATTGGATTTTTTTCCCCCATTCTTTTATTGCGTGTTCTTCGCATTCTTCATGGGGTGATGAACAACGGATCATTGCGCATCCATTCCATGATGAAAAAATCCCAAATTGAAGGTTCGACACCACAACGACCTTGTGGAGGGGCGGTGACGATGGCGGATGACGAATCGGACCGGATCAGAAAGGGGCGTTCATCGAGCGTTCTTCACACAAAAAGATCAAATCATGTTTTCGGGGCTGATATGAGGCCCGAAAATGATGGAAGCGGCTTTTTGGTGTTGGGGAAACCAAAACCTAGAAATTTCATGGCGATCGGACGGTCGGATCGTTGATCAGACCACAACGGGAGGCGTGTCGGCGAAGGGCATCGTTTCTGGAAATTTCCGGAACACACGGCGTGTACTTCCAAAGAACACGCCATGTAGTACTAGCAGTGGCTAGGGTTTCAGGGTCCAGAGAGAAATCACACGGTGTGTGACCTTGGTTACATGACATGTTGGAGTTTCCCTGAAGCTCGGTGTGTATTTGGGGAATACACAGACACGGGATGATATGAATGGATTCAGGTGGCACGGCGTGTACATCTTGGCAGAGGCAGCAACACGAAGCTCAGCGTGTATCTCGGGGATACATGGGCATGTGATGGAGTACACGACCATGTACTCTGTCACACGGCCAGGCAAGGCCAGTAACACGGGTCACCCCATGTGGTGATTACACGGGTTGGAGTACACGAGTTGATGACCGTGTACGGGCACATGGCCAGAGAACACGGAGCCAACCCCAGTTACCCAGACACGGCATGTACACCATACTACACATCGTGTACTTAGTTTTTCCTACACGACCAGCCTCATGACACGGGCCATTGTACATGGGCTGTACCCGGGGTCAGACAGCACAGCATGTAACCTTTCTACACGCTATTTACTTTTCTGAAAACAGCATGGCCCTTTTGATCACCGTGTTTTAGACGTCTTTCGTTTGGGTTAGTGCCCCTTATTCTTGTTCCCATGAAGGTCAGGCATCATTCCCTCACACAGGATTATGATCCCTTCAGCAGGACTTTCTATGATAGAGTCAAGCATTGACGTGACCAACCTTACTGGGCGTTGATCCTCTACCTATCTTTTTTATCACCTAACTGGTGAATCAGGATGAGTCGCGGTATCCTCCATGGCCCAGGCAGTGATCCTCATCTATGTATCATGATCTTTCCTACTTAGGAGTGTGTCTCTAATAATGAGTGCTTCTATCTACCGTAACCTTTCTATTTAGTAGTGTGTCTCCCGTAATGAGTGTAGCTACCTCTCATGATAGTTCCCGACGAACAGCACTTCTCGGACAGACGTCGTCAGAGCTATAAGACTCGTGTAGTATGTTCTCCCGGAATGAGTGCGTCACAGAATCTTCGAATAGAATCCCTAACGGGGGTATGCGGTTGTGTGACTTTTCTCTAGACTACGGTCTGGGTTTTGAGTATATCTGGTTTGTTCTATATGTTTTGTAGACATATATTGTGCATAGCTGACTGTACCTTTACTTTGTGTACTTCTTTGTGGTTTTCGGGGTCCTCTATTGAGTATTGTCATACTCACCCCTGCACGGGCTTTGCCCGCATGTCTGGTGTCTTGTGCAGACGAGCATCCTTTTGACAGAGTCCAGGGCGTACCAGGACAGGACCAAGATTTCTTAGTTCCCTACAGACCGAGGCGTTCCTATGGCTACGAGTAGCAGTCCCAGTACCTTTTGTGTTTATAGGTTGGACTTTGCAGTTTTCATACTCTTGTTTTTGGTGGGCTTGTATTCTATCCCAGTTTACTTTTACAGTACTCTACCTTTCATCGTACTCTATTGGTTGGGTTTAGTTGTATGCATGGATTATTTTTCCTTAGTGGTTTTTACATCTCATCATTTGTGGGCTTAGATATGTGTGTGTGTGTACAGGTACATAGGCAATGTCTCCCCTGTTAATAATATGTCTACTCGGTGCTAGTCACCAGCTCCTGACCTATTGGAGGTAGGCTTGGGGAGTCACAGTGTGGGCCCCACTGGGACGGGTCGTGACATAAATGTTTTAAATGGAATAGTAAATCTGTCTTTTTTAAAAAAATATTTTTGAAATGGTTTTATGAAAAGGATTTAAAAATAAAGGATATTTTCCTTAAGAAAAATTCCATGTGATCTTTTAAAACCCTTATTTATATAATATGGAATTTTTTTTGATTGTTTATTCTTTATTGTGATATGATCTAGGAACACCATTCATATTATTTCTTAAATGGTTTATGTTTTTATGGAATGATATTTATGACACATATTCTTCTTTAACGGGTTATATGCTTTTGAAACCCATTTCCTTTCATGGGTTATTATTTGATGAAATTATTATGAAACCTACCTATTTTCCATAAGTAATGATATGATAGAATGTTATGATACCCATTTTATTTCATGGGTTATGATATTATGTTTATGAAACCCATATATTTTTAGGGGTCATTATATGATGCATTTTTTATTATATTGTGGTAGATGTATGCATGATTTTATTATGTGATGGGTGGGACATATATCTCCCTTAAATGAATTAGGTAATGAAAAAATGTTTTTTGTGCTCATGTAGGTAGGCGAGATGGAATCCCTGGCCCAAAATAGAAGGGTACACATGAGGTCATCCCAAGCCTAAAAATAAGATGGAATCATAATCCTGAAACAAGAGGTAATATTAAGCCCTAAATAAGAGTGTGCATGGGTGTATATCCCTATCCCAGAGCAAGGGGGTAAATGGGATGAAATCCTAATACCGAAGCAGGTACACAGGTTATTATCTCAATACTAACATTTTGTGATGGTATCAGTAGGTATCCTCGACATATGATTTTCAATGTCTATATGTATTCCAAAAATTCTATGTATTATCCCTTTATTATGATTTCATGGATTATAGTCATGATTCCCTTATGATTCATGTCTTTTGAAGTTCCAATTATTATTCCATGACTCATGTTTATGATCTTTGTTATGCATGGTATGATCTTATAAAATTTTGATCATGTTCTCATACCCTTATACTCATGTTTATCCACCTTTTTTACCCTTACTGAGAATATGATCTCACCCCTTTCTTATGTTTTCTTTCCCCTAGATATGAAGAACATCTTTCAATACAAGTACTATAGGGGGATATATTTTTGGAAAAAATTTAAGATCTTTCACCATGTTAGAAGATTTTGTTCCATGTTTTCAAAGATACTAAACTATTATCATCCTTGGGCATGTAATTTTTTAATGTGAATAATACTCATCTAAAATGATTTAATATCCTTTTATGTCAATCCTAGGTCACTATAACCATGTTATGATACCAATTATTTGGTCCCTTGGTATGGTAGTAGTGACTAGTGTGTGCGGTGAATAGTCCTTTTTTATTTATTAGTACTAATACTAATTTCTCAATGTTATAACAGTGTTAAAAGTTGTTGTAGAAATAAAATAGATAGTAGAAAAAAATATAGAGGTTCATATAACCAAGAAATTATTCCTCTCATCAATCTTCTATACCCCATGAGGACAGTATTATGAACTAAATACTCAATTTTTAATGGGATTAATAACCCGATTACAAACAATTACAAACATACCCTTTTCACACCTAGTTTTTTTCCATGAATTTTGAAGGAATCACAACCTACCATCCTTTTGTTTGGCAGGAAAACCCTGAAATTCCTTTTATATGGGAGGAAAACCCAAATGAAAAATTTTGAATGGGAAAAGCTTATACCAAAACTCAAGAGTATAAACATGTGGTAGGAAGTATTACAATGGAGAAATAATAAAAAAACAAATAAAATATTAGTTGAACGGATGATGTATAAATTCATTGGATATCATGTTATTTGATCACTTAAATGGAGGAAGATTAAGGTGATGAATATTCATAGTGATCATTGAAAAAAATTGATGTTGAAGAAGTTTTCTAGTCAATTTGAGAGTTGTAAAAAATATATCATTATATCCTTATCGAATGGATCGTCTGCACTGGTACATTTGTTTTTATTTTTGAAGATATATCACAAAACATTAAATCTTATATCTATAGTATCTTTTCCATGTCCAATGTTTTCATGACACTTGTTAGTGTATAACAATATAATAATTTAATAGCTGCCTTATTTTTTTTAAATATGTGTTATAAAAAAACACAATTAGGATTATATTTATTTGTGAAATGAAAAATAAAACATTTAATATATTAAGAGTAATAATTTTGAAACAAATCACCATTGAAAACCAATTTAAATAATAATATAATTCTTCATATTATACATAGATTATAATGCTACGAAAAATAGTGCATCATATGAAAAATATTTTACATGAACAAGTGTCGCTAAATAGTGATACAATTATTTTGAAACACTATAGCAATTATATTTCAACATAAAATATTAAAAGATTTATGAATGAAGATTATTTTGGAAACATTACATAAAAAATAAGAAATAATAATTTTGAAAATAATTTTAAACTAACGTTGGGTCATTGATCTACCATTGAAAATAGAGAGTGGTGGGTCATTACCCACCATTGGAAATTTCCAATGGTATAAAAAAGGGTATTAACTACCATTTAAATTTTAATAAAAAATAAAAATAATTAAACAAAACTAAATTTAATTCCAAAAATCTTAGAAATAAATGGCTTCATGAGAATAATAAAAAATTACCTATCATTGGATGTCAAATGGTGGGTAAATTAACTACCATTGAGTTCTAATGGTCTTGATTGAAAAATATTTTCAAAAATTCAATTGTAATTGTAGATAAATAATACAAAATTATTGTTTCTCAATGAAATATTAAAAGTAGACATCATAAGTGGAAAATTAAACGGATTCCAGGATTCAAAGTACCTAAAGAAATAAACCCACAAAGAAGCTATATATAAACATAATTATTAAATTTTGATAAAATAATAATACAAAATTATAAAAATTATAGAAATATCAAGACTATAGAAACAACACATAAGAATAGGTAAGGTATCCTACAAGATCTTGATGAATTTTATGCCAAGGAAAAGTGAATAGAATTAAAAAAATGTTTGGTAAAATCATAACCCACCATTAAAGTTCAATAGTGGGTAAATTTATTGACCATTGAAGTCCAACTATGAATACATTTACTCATTGTTGATGTCATGGCATTGGGTCATTCACCCACCATTAGGTTCCAATGGTGGATAAAATCACCCACTATTGGTAACATTCCAATGGTGAGTCGATTCATCTTCCATTTGAAATTTCCAATAGTGACTCGATGAGCACCCAACAAGTGAATTATGATGATATAGAGGAACAGAAGCTTATATCTATTCCTAAAAGGGAAACTCATTAAAGTGGAAGGATAGATGAAGAATAGTAGGTCAATCCACTTTTTACTCAATATAGTATGTAAAAAGAATAAACTAAGATCAAATATGATAAAACCATATTTTGAAGACTAAATTAGAAGAAAATTATATGCTGAGAAGGATGTTGGAGAAAAGGATGTTTTCAATCAATCCACTACGGAATAATGTGAGTGGAGTAAGAAGAAAAAAAAAGTGGGTGTTGAAATAAAATATAGGATTTCAAAAAAGTGAGTGTATGGGATAAAAGGAATGATCAAAAACCTTGTGGAGAAAGGACCAGATGGCTGGGAGACTCATCATGCTTTTTAAATTATGGAAAATGAACACATTTTACTATCCCACATCGAAACCAATACACAGATCATAATCGATATATTAATGAATCCACACTTATCCCAGGGTTTGAAAAAACACTACATGCACACTCAAACTATGAGATATGTGGGAGACCTATTCCCAAATAATTCTCTAGCTTGTCATAAACTAGTGATTCTTATACACCGGTATAAATTCATGGTGCATACACTATGCATACCAACCCAACTTCTTTGATGGACACCAGTGTTGGAGGTCCCATGAGGGTTGACCTCCGGGTTCCCTTAAAAGTGGTTGAATTTCTGGCTATATTTCTTTCACATATGGCTATTATTTTTATAAAAAATAACAAAAAAAGTAAAGAAAATAGTATAAATAAAAAACAACCAATGATCATAACAAAATATTAAACCATGTTAATAAGAAATAATATTTTTTAAACAAAATTAGATTAAATTAAATTTTTTACATGTGTAATTTATCAAAATAAATATAGATATAAAGTTGTTAATACCTAATTACAAGCACCATCTTCAATTAGTTTCTCAACGATTCAACAAAGTATTCCACCGTTATAAATTTTCTTAGGGTTTTTCTCAATTTTAAATTAAATTTTCAATTTATTATATTTTCTTGTTGGAATTTGACTTAGTACAGGGATGGGGATGTGAGATTATCCCTTGTAATTCCATTGGTTATGGTTCTTGTGAAACACAGAAACATAGTGATTTTTCATTGAATATTACCAACTTTAATAAAATGGTTTAATTGGTTATATTTTATATAATTAATTGTTTTTATATTCTTTTCATTATTTAGGAGCTCATTTGGTGACATGGTAAAAGATTGGGTATGGAAGTACATCGGTAGGCCTTGGAATAGTTTTTGTCCCTTGGATATAAATTGGAAAAGAATCAAATAATAGTAAGTGGTCTCACATACACACCCAATGGTTAGGATTTTGATTATATGCATTGTGGCATGTGGCCTCTCCATCTTAGGGTGATCAACCTTTGAGTTAAGTAACATTTTAGATGAATTAATTTTATTTCTAATTTGATAAATAATTAAATTATAAAATTTAATTAAATAAAATGAATGTGGATGGACTAGACAGGGTGTACAAGACCATTTCATGCCCTCAGAAACTAGAAGGTTGCCTTCAATACTAATGACCAAAGACATAAATGGTTAAATTTTTATTCCATGAGACATCTATACCCATTTAGAGGTGGGACCTGGCTCGATATGACCTAGTTACCCTTGAGTATGTTCTTTTTTCCACTGCCCTTGGAAGTGTGGCATGACTTGGGATGGATAACCTTAGAGGTCTGAATGAGTTCCAATGAGATATGACTTGGCCTATGTGGAAAAACCTTAGGCTAAGTAGATTAGTTTTGGGTGATCAAATCGACTTATTTAGATCCTAATTACATAGATAAGTCATGGTATATCCCCTTGATTTATTACAATGTAGAATCCCTTATGTACCAGGGATTTTTTTGGTTATAAAGACAATGATTCCTTGGGACAAAACATCCTATGAGCATTGAATGTTGAACTAAGACTTAAATCAATACGAAAGAAAAATGTGAGGTTTATTCTATAATTATATGACCTTGGGGACCCTAGTAGATTCCTTGGTCACAAACCAAACCTAAGAAAGTGTGAATGGCTTGGGTAGAGATGGTAGAAGGTCTCACCTTAGAACCCACAACGAATGTGTAGGATCATGGGGTTATAGATTATAGTGATGGGTTTGGGTGTTTGGATAACCCTTGAATTTTATTTATTCCTTCATGTATTTATTGTGGATACATATATGGTTCCCAGACATATTTCCTAAGACTCAATCTATGGTCTTGATGTGATGATAGTATAGTGGATTCTCATAGGTGCTTCCTATGATCTATATTTGGGCCTTATATGGTATTTTAGTGATACATATTTGATGTGATTATGCCATTATAGATTTTTGATGTGCATATTTGGATCTAACTATTGATTAATTTGAAGAATTATCAGGACACCAAGATTTAACCTTGAGTCTCTATGGGATGACCTAGATTCCATTGGTCCTTATAATTCCTATCATGTATAAGATTATATTTCTTGGGTTTAAGTACTATGATCAATTTTATTTTGATGATATTCTTATGTTATCCCTATGATCTAGTTAGTCAAGACTAATAAAATTACATGTATCTGATGGGGATTCCAAGGATACCAAGGATTTGGCTGGTTAGCATGGTGATATGGAGTTTGACCGTTGGGTCAGTGACTTCCCAGGATGCCTGAGAAATTGGATTGAGACAGTTATTATATTATCATTTAGAAGGATTCTTGGGATCTGGTAATTGATTCATTCATAAATATTTGTTAGCCGCTCGGGCCATAGTATGAGGCATGCTTGGGATACACCCTAGGATCTTATATTTAAATGGTTTTCACAATATCATGATATGATTAGAGACACCATAGCATTGGATGATGCAGGTATGGTCGTTTGAGGTTACATACCTAAGGATCAACAGTGGCATGGTTTTGAAATGTGGGCTAGCACATTCTATGTGAAGTTATTAAATAAATTCTTGAATTGAGATGATGTTGGTGTTATTGGTTTATTTTATTTATTTTTTAGCATTTTATTTATGTTTTCTAAACATTTTCCATGAAGATATCACAAAATTATTGGTGTTTTATAGGAAAATGTTGGTGATTCCCTGTTGATTTTTTTACTCACACCCTTCTTGGTCCACTATTTCACATGGGTACATGAAAATCTTATATATGGTTATTACAAGAACATGGTTGGGTTGCAACGTCAAAAACTCGGATGCCACTCAACAGTGATCTGAGCTCAGTTGGCCATATGGCCTCAATAACATCTCCCCAAATTCCATAGGCTTCCGACTAGAAGTGAGGGCCTAAATGTGATAGTGGGGAGAATATTCCCTCATTAGTAGAGTGTAACACAACATAATAACATACAAATATAGGAAGAAGTGATACCATATAACTGAATTAAATAGCAGAAGATTCATAGTATAAATAACAATAATTCATATCATATAATAGATGATGATACATGTTGCACATTCTAAAAAATGTCAAAAATAGGTTACACTGCATTCAGATACAATACAAGTTCCAAAAGTACAAAATATCAAAAATAATCTCAGGATCATCACAAGCCTCATCCTGGTTCAATGCTCTCCTACTCCTAAGTATCATATCAAGTACCTATAGTAGGGAGTTTTCCCTTATTGACACTTTCAATCATATAATTTATTTAGGTCCAAAACATAACCCAAACATGGTATGAGACTAAATCCCAGTAGGCAACCACCCAAGTTCAGTTCCAATATATCAGTGAATATATATAATAGGTATTGTGCAACAATGAAAGCAGTAAGCTAGGAAGTACTCAAAAGTAAACATCCTATAAGAACTTGTTTCCATTTACACTTCATTTTATTATCAATTTGACAATTCAATTACATTAAATTCATATTTCACAAGATCCGTATCAATCTCAGCATCCCCTGTATAACTGTAAGCACAACCTATACCTCAGAAGGCCATCTAAACAAGTACAGGTGAAGAGTGAATCCAAGATTATTCTTTGGATTGGAAGACACATCATAAATTATTCCATTTTAGAATTCAATTATAACCTGAGATCATCCTTGACATTCCTATGCAGAAATTAAAGTATCAATCTCAGTGCAATTTCCACCAACACCCTACAATCCCATCCTGGTGAACCTCTCAGAAACCCGGTATCACTCTAGGTGTGATATAAGTTCATGTCACTGATCCCATCCTTGGAGGTCCTATAAGGAATCCCCAAGTATTACTCATGACATATAGTTAAATTCCTCTTGAACCCATCCATGTCATCCCTCAATAGATCCATGATTCACTCGTCATATAAGTATGACCTCTATGAGCCCGTCCATAGAATCCATGGTTCACTCACAGCTTAAACATAACTAACCCTTCGAGCACATCCAAGGAATTGCAACAGAATCTAAGGTTCACTCAAGTTACATGGTACAATATTCATATGAGATATTCCATGGAATTTTATTTTGAATCCATGATTCACCCAATTTTATTTACTATTTCATCAAATAAATTTTATTTAAACATTTCATTGGTCATGATAAGGTCAAAACCAAAATCATATAATATAAATCACCACCAAAGGGTGTCTCAAGCAAGGTCCAGCCTCAAAAAACCTAGACATTCATTTACTCACAAGGGAACATTTTTCATAATAAGAAACATATGTAAATTAAACTATTACATAGCTTTTACATTAATCAACTCACCCGGGAACATAAATAAAATGTGCAATTAATTACTATTAAGTTAATTTCAAAACAATTCCATTCTCAATGGATTTCCTTCAAATACTCACATGGGAGTTTTTAGCATAACAATCTTATCAAGATTCCAAACAGCTTAGTCATAAAATATTTCATGTGGGAAAAACGATAAACAGATAAATTAAATCCATACATGCTTAAACCAGCAAAGGCATGAATTTTTGAAGGGGAAAGTCAACCATCCCATATCCTTAACTAATTCAATTACAATATAACACTATTTTAATTACATTAACAACAAATTTCATTTTTAACAACCCATAAAAGGGAATAGAAGGCATGATTTATAGTCATCCTATGCCAAATGTCCATAAATGGTCATCCAAGGGAACTCACCCATTGGGTGGTCCTTAATCATGGTACACAACCTATTTCATACTTTAAAATACCTATTCAATTACCTAATCAATAAATGGAAACAAAATGGTTTAAATATAAATCAAGTAGACACCCCACAAATGGGCGCACAGCACTCCGACATATATAAAAAACATGAAAATTGGTGAAAGGGATGAGACCACCTACCTTAGGCTTGTACTAGATAGATCATCTAGCATCAAGCTCTGATTCTACCTGGTTTTGGAGAAATCTAAATAATGGATAAAGAACATTATATTAGGTAATATGAGCCTAAATACAAATAGAACATTTGAAATCCCTATGAATTGAGAAAGGCTAAAAAGGAATCAAGGTCTTACCAATACGGACCTGATGAGACTGATTGCACTCAAATCAGAGGTTGAACAGAGAACATAGATCAAATCCTAGATTATGCTTCCAAGGGGAGATCCCAATGTGAGGCTACTATATGATGGGAGGAGGAGAATTATATTTTTAAGTAATATCATATTAGAGGTAAAATATTCAATTTACCCAAAAAAAACTAGGTCGGACAGTTTAGTCCCAATATTGACTAACCATACGTTATTTTGCACGGTTTCTATAATTATAAAGGGGTGATCTCACTATTACACCACACGATTTACCAACCGTACAGTAGGTATCTATCAAAGGTCTGATAAAATTACAGACCAACCTCATGTCCAAGAGGCTGTTATGACATGTTATACTCTAACTGTGCAATAAGTTGGACCCCTCTACCTCACATCGCACGGTTTAACAAACTGTGTGGCCTGCCATGCACGGTTTATACTAACCATGTGAGAGGCCAAAAACACACCAAACCTTGAGTTTTGGGATTATAACGAGCCCCAGACACCCCTGATCCTCCCATTACCTCGACGGGAATCCACAATAGGCCATATTAGATAAATTAAACAAAGAAAAGATGTAAAACTCATGATTTGTACCTCAAAGAAGAACTTGGTTAAGCTTCCCCCCTTAAAGTAATTCATCCCTAAATTTACCTTACAATGGCGGTGAAGAAATATCATAGAATAACTCCAGCCACTATGATTGTACATTGGCCGCCCCCTCCTAGGTATTGTCCTGTACTCGGTCATGATACCATCGCACGCATACTAATGGAACAAACCAACCTCATAGAACCTTCATTCTACGATCCACAATTCGTTTAGGATGCTCCTTAAAGGATGAATATACATGTAACTCAACCTCCTTAGGATTAAAATCATGATATGGATCTTAGTAGTAACATAGTAATTGAGAAACATGGAAGACTTCATCCATGACTTGATACCTCTGAGGTAACTGCAACCAATAAGAAAACAACATAACTCTCTCCAAAATCTGGAATGGCTTGATTTATCTAGGAGAAATATTACCCTGTCTCCTGATCCACTTGTGTCTCATCCTCAGTGAAACACATAGGAAAACATTATCACCAACCTTGAACTCTGAAGGTCGTCTATGGTGATCAGTGTATGATTATTGACAAGATTTTATAGTATCCATCTACTTATGAATCAAAAACATCTATTCTATGGTCTCATAAACAATATGAGGTCCCATCATAGCTGCCTATCCTACCTTCAACCAATACAGGGGTGATCAGCATCACCTACCATACAAATCCCCATAAGGAACAATCTAAATAGTATCCTAAAATATATTATTATAGGAGAACTCAACCAGGGGTATATAACTCTCCCAAGATCCCTTGAAATCTAGTACGAATGGTTGCAGAATTTCCCTAAGCACTTGAATCATGCGCTCTAACATTCCATCTATTTGGGGGTCATAAGTTGTGCTCAGAAGCACCTATGAACCTAGTTCCCTCTGTATCCCTTTCCAAAAATGATAAGTAAACTAGGAATCCCTATCTGAAACTATATAATTTAGGACCCCATGTAGTCATATAATCTCACAGATGTAAAACCTCCCCTCCTCCTCAACACTGAAGGTTTCCTTTAATGGTAGGAAATGTGAAACCTTAAAGAGCCTATCAAAAATAACTCATGCGTCATAGTTACCTTGAGGATACCTCAGTAAAACCATCACAAAATCATTCCATTTCCACTTAGGATTGGGTTGCTTTTGTAAATATTTGGTTGGTCATTGGTGTTTTTCCTTTACATACTCATACGTGGATCACCTCATGACAAAACCAACTATATCTCTTTTCATACCTATCCACCAATAAAATCGATTTAAATCCCAATACATCTTGGTGGAACCAGGATGAACTACCCATAGAGAGGTATGAAAATACTACATCAACTCCTCATGCATGTCTGAAGTTACCCACATCAGAACATGTAGATGAAAAACCCCATCCTTTCCTACTGTCCAACTAGGAGGATGGTCCTCACCTACCACACACTCTTGTATAACTAGGCCTTCATAATATGATAGTTGCCTCATCCTCACTCTATCCATTAGGGTAGAGGTAACCATTAAAGATGAAAGAAATTTCTTCCCCTTATTGTTTTGAACCTCCAAGTTCATCTAAAAGAACAACACCATAAGACACCACTTGTTATTGGCATGTTGTACTGCCTATATATGATTCCTACTTTCCAGTGCATCATCCAATACATTGCCTTTACTAGGAATGTATATTAGATCGAAGTCAAAAGACTGAAGTTATTCCACCCACCTAAGCTACTACAGATTCATATCACACTGTGTAAATATGTACTTGAGGATTTTTTGTTCTGTGTACACCAAAAAATGCTCTCCCATTAAGTAATGTATCCAACACCATAATGTGTGAACAACTATAGCCAACTCAAGATTGTTTCTTAGGTAATTCTTCTCATGTGGCCTCAACTGCTGATACCTGTATGCAACGACTCGATCCCCATACATAATAACTTATCCAAACCCAATACCTAATGAAATATAGTACACAATTTAACTTCTTCCTGGATCTGGTAAAATCAGTATTGACGCTGAAGTAAATCTCCCTTTTAGTTCCTAAAAGGTCGTCTCATAGGAATTTGTCCATATATACTTTGCACCCTTCTTAGTCAATATCATCAATGATGATACTAAGCCTAAGAAGTCATGTATGAAATTCCTGTAGAAACCAACCATCCCTAAGAAACTCCTCACCTCAAATTTATTCTTGGGATGATCCCATGAAACTACTACTCTCACCTTCTCTAGGTCCACTAATACTCCTGTCTCTAAGATGATGTGACCCAAGAAGTGAATCTGATCCATCCAATAGTTTCACTTTGTGAGCTTAGAATACAATTGATGCTCTCCCAATGTATTCAAAATGATCTCATGATTTTTTTCATGGTCATGTTGATTGTGAGAATACACCAAGATATCATCCAAAAAAACAAAAATAAACAATACATGATAAGGATGGAACACTCGGTTCATCAGTTCCATGAAGACCGACAGCATATTCTTAAGACTGAATGACATTAACAACTACTCATACAGACCATACCTACTTTGAAAGGGTATGTGTGGTATGTTTAATGATCTGATATGCACCTAATGATAACCGGATCTCAAATAAATATTTGAGAAACCCCAAGATCCTCATATCCTTTCAAAGAGATCATCTATCTGCGATAGAGGATACCAATTCTTAATCATCAAATGGTTCAATTTCTGATGATCCATGCATATAATAAAGATACCATCTACCTTTTCCACAAAAAATTATTGGTTAACCCCACAGATAAGTACTAGGTCAGATGAAACCCTTTCACTCTAAATCCTTTAGTTTCCTCTTGAGCTCTTGAAACTTTATCATAGCCATCTTGTAAGGAAGAATGGATACCAGTGTTTTCCTAACACTAGCTTGATAGATAACTCTACCTCTCTTATTAGAGGTAAACATGAAAATTTTCCCAAGAAGACATACTTGAAATGATCAAATACTAGAGGTAAATTCATTTGAGATTTTACCTGGTCATACAGATATAAACTCTCAATCTAGGTTGTCATTCTACCCAATCCATAATGCTCATGTCTATCTTAACTCACCCAGACATCCCATTAACCTTTGTGTAAAAACAATCCACCCTATGGTGATGTAAAACTCACCCTATAGCGATATAAACCAACAAAGGCATGAAAGGAGACTAACCATTTCATCCTTATAATTATATAAAAACATGTCATCACAAGGACATAGAGGCCCCATAAGAAGTGAAACCCACCACCCTCAAGGGGCACTCCCAACAGGGATGCACACCTTCCTTTTTCATCCCAAATGGAGTATCTAACATCATAACATCATCATAAGTAAAAAAACAGATCCCAAGGCTCTCCACAATGGATATGGATATGAAACTATATTATTCCCTTTTAACAAAATGTGCAGAAGCTAAAACAGAGACTACTATAATAGTAACTCTTACAATAGAAGGTACGAAATATTACTCCAACTGGGTCTATTTCACAACATATGTCTAGCCGGTATCACGGCCATGTGACACTTCCTTACTACCCTGAGATGATCCACCTTGTTGTCTCTATGAACCAGGGGTCTGGCTACCACAACCACAACCACCACCTCATCCAGAACAAACTGATGTACTCCATCTCTCTATTTCGTGAGAAGCTACAAGCCCTGATCCTAAATATGGAGTTGGTGGAGACCCTCTCTCACTAAATACTGGTGTAAAAATCCTATATAAGAACTATATATATCCCTTCTTACCACAAGATCGGCACTCTATTGGGTCTCACAGACACTGTGTCATCGTGTTCCCCATCCTACTACACTAGTAACACCTCACTTGGATACTTGAACATATGTATTGACTTCTAGTATCACTTCAAGGAAGCTCTAGATGATTCTTCATACTTATGGTCGATATAGTACTAGATCTAGTTGTTAAACCTCCCTACCTCACACCACTAGATTTTCTCATGTTATGGTTGGTAATCAACACCTAATTCATTATAGTAGAAACGGTATTAAACTTGAAGACATTTACCTATGATTGGATTTCATATCTGAAACCATCGCCAAATTGCCGACCATTAAATATATAATCACCAATTAGAATAGATCTGAATCACTGGAGCTCAGAAAAATGGGCCGACTAGTCCATAACTGAAAAAAAAACCCTACTTTAGATGCATAAACCCATAGGCTCTATTGGCCCTTAGCGTCTCGAGATATAAGTAATCATATATGTTTGTCTGAAAATCTCCCAATGTCATATCCCAATGATTTTCTACTAGAGTGATAACATCCCACCATCATTTTGTGGAATCACACATCATATACATCGCGAGATTTAGCCTCCTCTCATTAGGCATATCTAAATGCTCAAAGATCGTGATCATAGCCTATAGCCATGAATCTGCAGCCTTAGGTCCTCCATCCCCTAAAACTTTTGGAGGATTATACTACTGGAACACTGGAATCATTTCTTCCATGGATGTGGTGAGTTTTGGTGTTCCCTAAAAGGTTTTTATGAACCACATAAAGCCTTTACGGAATTGTGCACCAGCACCTACGTCTGGTATAACGGTTGGTTCCACAACTAGAACAACTGGAGGGTCCATTGGTATCCCATGGCCTACCACCTATGGGGTATGTTCATTAGCGCCCTCCTAGTGTACAGCTTATGTTCTTCATGGTGGAATGACTCTACAATACCAAACACATGCATTAGTTCAAGATCATTATCATGGTTTTCATTTCATAAGTGCATATAACAAAATTGGATAGTTCAAAACCTTGATTTATAAGAACTCACCCCTCTTCCTACCCCATGGGTTAGGTCAAGGTATCAAAACAACAAGAGACACTACCAAAATCCCATTACTAAGGTCTGGTCTGTTCATGTTCTCCATCAAAATCAATTTCAATTTCACTTTATTTCTAGTTTCATTTCATTTTAAACTGTACTCACATTTATATCTAGAATTGACACTCATTTAAAATTTATCACATTCCCTTCTTGAAGGGTATCCTAATGGTGTTCCAAATTCAAATATGTGGTTCCCATACTACCCATTAACCAAATCTTGGCATCCACATATATCACATCATAATAAAATCCGCTTTAAGGTCGAAACATGATCCATCAAATTCTGATCCAAGAGGGCCCATACACCTCAAGGGCCAAATTTTTCCATCCATCAACTCTATGGAATAAAAAATACCAATATACCAATCACAACAGTAAGAATATCTATCATGGAATCTATCAAAACAATATGAAATCAATAATTCTCTCTAAATGGAATGAAAATTATGCATGGCATATGATTTCTAATAAGTTCTTATGTAATGAATGATATGTAATACCCTCATATAATCAAGTAGTAACTCAATAGAACCTAAAATAATATCAATAATAAAAGAAAAACACAATTTCGTCACCCAACGTTGAATTTAAATCAACTGTAATAGCTAAAAATACAAAAATCAACAATTTAATTCGAGGAAATTTATCTTTTACCTATATTTGAGGTAGCTACTCCCAAGCATAACATATTACCAAATTACATTTCCTTCCTATAATATTCTATTGTAACCAAATTTTAAAAAAAACCAAAAAAAGGAAAACATTTGATAACACATTCTAACATCCCGAACCCGGATGCCACTCAATGGTGCTCCAAGACTGGTTGGCCACATGACCTCCAGTACATCTCCCCAAATTCCAGAGGCTTAGAACTAGTGTAGAGGGACTAGGAATGATAGTGGGGAGACTCTAACCTCATTATCAGAATGTAACATAGTGGAATAACATATATGTAACAGAAGCAGTAATACCATATAACAGAAGTAAACATTGGAAGACTGGTAGTATAAATAACCAGAAGTCAAATCATATAATAGATGCTGCTACATGTTACAGGTTATAGAAAATAGTAAACAAGTTTAATAATGTAGTTATATACAATACAAGTTCCAAAAGTAAAAAATACCAAAAACAATCTCAAAAGCATCACAAGACTCAGCTTGGTCCCATGCTCTCCTACTCCTATGCCACAAATCATGTGCCTATAGGAGGGTGTTTTCCCTTATAAACACATTCAATCATATGATCTTTTTGGTTTCAAAAAATGACCCAAACATTGTGTGAGACTAAATACTTGTAGGAAACCTCCTATGGTCTATGCCAATATATCAGTGAATATATATAACAGGATGAGTGAAATAATGAAATCAATAAGAAACGATGTACTCAAAAGTAAAAAACCTTCATGAACTGGTTTCCATTTACATTTCATTTCATTATCAATTTAATAATTCAATTACATTTAATTCATAATTCTCAAGATCCGGATCAAGCTTGGTATCCCCCGTATAACTGTAAGCACAACAGATGCCTCAAAATGCCATCTAAAAAAGTACAAGTGAAGAGAGAACCCAAGATTGTGCTTTGGATTGGAAAAAATTTCATAAATAATTCCATTTCAAAATTTAATTATAACTTGAGCCTGTCCTTGAAATTTCTAAGCTATAATTCAAGTATCACTCTAGGTTCAATTTCCAAAAACACCTTACAAGCCTATCTCAATGAACCACTCAGAAGCCTGATATCACTCAAGGTGTGGTATAAGTTCACTTCCCTAATCCCATACATGGTGTTCATATAATGATTCCCCAAGTATCAATCATGTCATATAGTCAAATGTATCTTGATCTCTTGCATGACATCCCTCAATGGATCCATGATTCACTCAACATATAAGTAGAGCCTCTATGAGCCCGTCCAAGGCATCCATGGTTCACTCATAGCTTAAATAAAACTAAACCTTTGATCATGTACAGGTAATTCCAACATAATCCATGGCTCACTCAAGGTAAAAGTTACAATAGTTATATGTTCCCATCTATGTAATTATAATATAAATCCATGATTTACCCAATTATATTTAATATTTCATCATAAAAATTTAATTTAAACATTTAATTATCCATGCTATGGTCAAAAACCAAAATAATCTAATATAACTCACCACCAAAGGGTGTCTCAAAAAATTACCAACCTCCAAAGGCCTAGACTTTCATTTACTCACATGGGAACATTTCTCATAACAAGAAACGCATCTAAATTAAACTATTACATGGAATTAACATTAATAAACTCACATGGGACCATAAATAAAACATTTAATTCATTCCTATTAATCCATTTTCAAAACAAGTCCCAGATCAAGGGTTTGGCTTCAAATACTCACATGGTTGTTTTTAGCATAACAATCCTAACAAGCTTCTGAAGGGATTAGTCATAAAATATATCATATTGTAAAATTATAAATAGAGAAATTTAATCCACATGTGCTTAAAGAAGCATAGGAATACACAGTTCAAGGTGAAATTCAACCATCCCTACTGTTAAGAAATTCAATTACAATTTAAACCTATTTTAATTCCATTAACAACAAATTTCGTTTTTAACAACCCATAAAATGGAATCAATGGCATTCCTTATAGGCATCCTAGGAAAAATTTCCATAAATTGTCTTCTAAGGGAACTCATCCGTGGGGTGGCCCTTAATAAAGGTATACAACCTATGTCATGCTTTAAAACACCTATTAAATTACCTAAAAAACAACATGAAACAGTAGGGTTAAAATATAAATCAAGGAGACACCCCAAAAATGGGTGTGTGGTACTCCGGAATATATAAACAACTTTAAAATTAGCGAAGGGAGTGAAACCACCTACCTTAGGCTTGTTCTAGATAGGTCATCCAGTATCAAGATCTGATTCACCCTTTTTTGGGAGAAATATAAAGAACGAAAGAAGAAAAATATATTATGGCATATGAGCCTAAATCCAAATAGTGAAATTTATATCTATAATAATCAAAAAAGGCTAAAAAGAATCAAGGTATTATCAATATAGATATGATGAGATAGACAGCACTCGAATTGAAGATCGGATGGAGAACGCAGCTCAAAGCTTATATTAGGCTTCCAAGGGGATATCCCAACGTGAGGCTTCTATGAAATGGGAGGAGTAGAATTAGATTTTTAGGTTACAACACAACAGGGGAAAGTATTCAATTTACCTAAAAAACTAGGTTGTACAGTTTAGGCACATAGTTTTTTTAATCATTCGTCATTTCTCATAGTTGTTTGAAGTAGAAAGGCGCGGTTGCATGGTTACCCCACATGGTTTATCGACCATATGGTAATTATGTAGTATTTCTCTATCAAAGGTATACTAAAATTGCAGACCTACCACATGGTCATGAAGTTCCTACTACACACTATACTCTAATCGTGCGGCTAGATGGACCCCTCTGCCTCACATCACATGGTTTAATAAATCATGTGACATTCCTCGCACAGTTTCTACTGATCATACGAAAGGACCAAAACACCCCAAACCTTGGGTTTTGGGATTACAATGATCCCCAGGCACCCCTGTTCCTCCCATAACCTCAACAGGAATCCACATTAGTCCACAATAAATCAATTCAACAGATAAAATATGGAAAATTCATGATTTTTACCTCAAATAAGAACTGGTTTATTACATGGGTAAAGGCCTAAGATAGCATGGTCAAGTGGGTCAGCTTAGATGAGATTTGATGATTAGGAAAAGGTATGGCTCAATGTTTCAGTAGAACCTCATGTTCATTATTTTCATTTTTGTTTTCCTTTTGTATATATGGTCGACTTAGTGGGTGGCTAGTGATTCTATATCTCTTTATGATTCCTCATAACTTTATTATTTATTTATTTATTTATTTTCTTCTATTTTCTCTATTTATTTACTACTTTTTCTGATTTTTGGTTATTTATTCACTATTTCACACTTTCATATAGGGGGTATACTCACCTCATTATACTACCTATGGCACCTGTTTTTTACAAGATCTATGGCCCAATTCTTGATTGTGGGAGACTTCACATAGGTTCATAGTCATTCACATTGGTAAGGCTTATCTATGTTAACACCCAATGACCCCCATATCCATAACGATCCATGTACATGTTTTTCAAAGGAAGGTTTTCATTGGGGTTTCTTACAAAAAAATCACTTAATAACTCACATTGGTCGAGAGAATAAGAGGTCAAGCTCAACCCACATTTTTAGGGGGAGTTATTTCCTACTCGAGGTCTCTTTTATAGATTTAAGATATGTTCATGAATCTTTCCAACATCCCAATTTGGAACCAGTTACCCATGTTTCAATGACCTGATTAGAAACTTGTGTTGATGAGAATAAATTTTTCTATCATATGTTCTCTATTACTCTCTTGTTAAATTATGATGCATTACTTTGTAGAATCATTATGAACTCAATAACTTTATCATTTTCTAGAGAGGTGGTTGGTATTTTTGGAATTGGAATTGAACCTCAAATAGGTTTCCTACATATCCTATGAGAATATGAATCAAAGATCATATATCTTGAGTGACACTGTTTAAGGTTTCTTAACAGGACCATACCATATAGTTTAACATAATTACATAATGATGTGTATGGTATCATTTGAATATTACATATGGGGGTCAGGAATTAGATAGAAATCCTACATATCTTTTGAAGACAATAATAAAATTCCATGAAGTTTTGATTAGTTCATGTGTCATAAAATGTGCAAGAATAGTGGTCTTGAGAAGGGATTAAGCATATATGGATACCTTAAAATTATTCAGTGGGAATATATCCCACTAAAGTATGGGAATATGTAACTAGACTTAAATTTTAAATGAGGACCATATTGGGGCATTGGAATCAAGAAGATGGCATAATAATCACCTATTTCTAAGCCTGTGTGAGTCATTATCGGTGAGAGAAACAAGAGATATTGGGATATTGGACAGATTACATGAAAGAATAAGATTGAATTATATATGAATACACACTTGGGATTCTCTAGGATTCTTCATTGGGAATATGTCCGTTTTAAGAGGATAGGGATGTGATCAGGGCTTTCAACTAATGAGGATTCCCATATTGAGGGTATCTTGGTATGGGGATTACATATTGAGTTCACTCTGATATTTGAGGGAGAATTGCACACTAATTTCACCCTAATATTTGATTGGGGATTACCCACTAAGGTTTATCTAGGTTGCTTCATTGGTTTTATTACTCCTCAAAGGAAATAGAGATATGGTCATTGCTTACACCTAGGGGGTTTGGCTATATTAGAGGATTTTATTTTTCTATAGTAACAAATAATGAAAGTCTCTGATCTCACGTGAGTAACACTTAATGTGAGATACATAAGATAGTGGGATATCAGATGCATTGTATATATTTTTGGTACTTATGCATTGAGTTAAACTTAAGGTAATATTTTCATAATCCCATGAAGGATATGGCTCCATGGGTTTTCACCAAATTAATTATAATATGAAGAATATTTAGGGGTATTATGGTCTTTGCAAGGGAAATAGTTGTGTGGAAATACAGGATGAAAATATGTTTTATATGGAAATATGTCCATAGGGATGCGTCCTACATATCTTATTTATAATAGGAATCAAAGTACTCTTAGTTTATATTTTCCTTTCCCACTGATGATCAAGGAGTTCTGTTTGATATTATAGGGATCATAGACATATATTTTATGGAGTATTAGATGATCATAAAGGATTTTGGAATGTATGGGCGGAGAACAAATTACATAGTGGGTATTGACCCTTATGTAGTGGGTGATCCACCATTACAAAGATGTAACCATGTAAAGGTCATGTCATGGATAGTCTCTCCTATAATGATCCTTTTAATTTCATTAATTCTGTATCTCTAATACATCTTATGATCAAGCCTGGATAATGTGAAAACATGAAAACCTCATTATAGAAAACCTCTCCACTTTTCCTTTATGATTTTTTATGAATTGTTGGGGGTAGTCATGTGATTGTGTGTCCAATTAAGGGTTACATGATCGTGTAACCTAACCACTTGATACCCAAGTGGTTATGATTTATTCTTTTCATTTGTTCCAAAATGATACTTATACTTTGGGTATTTTTTTCAAACTCCAATTTTATCAATGGTAATTTTGATACCATCAACAAATCCCCCCCCCAGAAGAGAAGTCTTGAAGAAATAGCAAGTAATAAATTATGGGGAAGTAAATTCTCACCTAGGTCCCTTAGGTATCCACCCATTGACTATCCAGGTGACTTTTGGTTTTCCAAGAGACCTTTGGTATTATATTAGATGTCATATAAATAGTAGTGTGATGGGGTGGCCTAATCACTTGTGATTTGAAATATTGGAGGGATATTGATTTTATTCTCATATATGAATGGATCACCTCAGCCCTTTACATGGCTAGATTGTGAGAATTGATCATATAAGTTGACCATGTAAATGAATTTCCATATTATAAATGGTAACTCACTTGGAATATGTGTCTCAAATCTTTATAATATCACATGGTTCATGAGATCTACCTTTTTTCATGAAATATCATAATGATTTTGAGGCTATATGATTCATGTAACCTTTCTACGGTCATGTGATCATGTGACTCAGAATGGGTCACATAATCCTTGTAATTCCATCAAAGTCATGCATTTACTTTATTCACCCCACCCACCTTCAAAATTAAAACTCTTCTCTCCTTTATACAAAATTTTAATTTCTCTTTTCTCAAATTTCTTTAAGAAAGGATGTTATGGAAGTAGTAGATATTAGTTATTACATGGATTCTAATGTGGTTGTAGACCATTGCTCTAATATTTAGTCATCTTAAAAGTAGCTAAAAATCTTGATGGAATCTAATTTATTAGAGTATTGATTATCAGTCTGGTTTCCCCTATAAGAGTTTGGACTCCAAAATGATCCCCCAATTATATCACTATAATCATGGATTATACCTCCCTCCTAGATTCTAAAGACTCGTAATGCATTCAGAGTGAATTTCTATACATAGGTAATTTTATTTATGAGTATAAAAAATTATGTGGGTATATTTTGAATCATATTCTAATCGATTTGAATAGGGTTCATTGTGATTATAGGCCTCACATCCAAATTTATCACTCAATAATGTAAAATTATATATCTAATATTAAGTTGGAATGGTTTCCCAAATATAATATTTTATTATGGTAAGCTTCAAGATGGATCGGGGTTAGCCATTCTGGGTGTAGTGTAACACCACATAATTTACCACTAAGCTAAAACAGATTAGAATATATAATTCTATTTGGATTTCTCAAAACCTAACCTATTGTAAAAAAAGAGCCTGATATTATAATTATCGAGTTGATTCAATAAATCCCTTGATAAGGACCCTTATTCAGGAGTATACATCCTATTTAATAAATGGGTTGAATTTTTTATCCAGAATACTGATCGTAAACCCTTGATCATGAAGCCTAAGGCCTACACATAATGAGAATCTCAGGGTTCAAAGGATTCCTACTATACAATTTTTGAATAAGAATTATTCAAAAACTAGGGTTGTAATTTCACTACCCAAGTTGATCATATTATTCACATGGATGAATTTTTAGTGATGTACCTAAGCAGGTATCTACTCCCAGTCTATTATATGGCTAGAGTAAAGGTCTCCACCTTTTTGATGGCAGCGACCATAGCAGGGGGAAGGTATATTGATATATCCATTCCTAAAATGGCCAAACTATATCACCAGTTATGTCATAATTATAGGGGAAACCCCCCATATAGGATTCACAGTCCCTTCTAAGTGTTATGGGATTAGATAGGGGCCTATATGGGAGGATATGAGTACTTTAGCACCCAGAACATTCTAGGAACCTTGTTCAAACCATTTTTTGCAATGTATCAGTGGAGTCAGGACCACCACACTAAAGCACATTTAAATGAGGAAAATCTTGAACTGTCTTGATCATTTCAGCTTTTTGTCTTATGATGTTCCCACCAGTATTGTCATTGGAAAAAAAGGATGACCTTCAGGCCTGATCTTATCTGAACACCATTAATGATGGAATTATCTCTACTCAAATTGATGTAGATATTTTTTGTGAGTGGTACTCAAACTACCAATTCATGTAGAAGTTTCAGTGTGTTAAAAATCTATGGCCTACCCCTCCCCAAGTCAAGTAAAAAAATTAATCTAATTGAGTTACACTATTTCTGGATGATTTTTTCTTAGGTGGAAACTCAAACCCAAGTGACATTTCCTCTAACTGTCATGGATGTGGATCTCTCCAAAGCCTACATTGATGCTTTGATTAATTCATACTTGAATTAGAAACTAGTTTTATTGATGATGAAGGCTACAGGGTTACCACCAATGATTGAGGGAGAAATAAATCTGAGGTCAGCAAAACTGTCTCCGTTCAGTAGACCAATGGCTCTAAATATGCTTTGTAAGTAGGTGAGATGTTTTCTATAGAATATATTGTCAATAAAGAAACCAATTGACATAGAAACAATGAGATAATTTCATATGGGTAAGGCCCCAACCATTTTATAATTCCCCATTATGTGTCAGTAGTAGGAAGATTGGAGAAAAGTGAACTCATCGGCTGAGGCCTGGAATTTGATGTTCCGGGTAGAGTTGTATTTGGAGGGATTTGAAAATGTCACCACCCCTCATGGTGTTACATTCGAACAATATCCTACTAAGTTTGAATCATTAATTTGGTACCTACATGCAGTGATTCATAGTATGAAGGTTCAAATATATTATTTTTTCCAAGTGATAAAAATAATGATTCATAGCATGGTGCTGGTTTTTGAGAATAGGGGAGACCAGCACAATTTTAGTGAAGAGTTAAAACTATCTTTATAATATTCCTCATATGTTTTAATTATTATCAAAACTAAAATAATATTTATTCACCCCCTTGGGTACTAAAGGAATATGGATAAATATAGTCACCCATTGTATCCCATGTATATTATCCTAGGGGCATGACAGATGAGGTAGGCTTGGATAGAGACCAGGAGGCCAAGTATGTGGTCCACCCTAGTCAAATATATCCTATGAAGGCAGTAGTTGTTGATCCAAAAATTGACACTATCAAAACCCTTTATAGTGCCATATTTGGGACCTTCTATGTATCCCCCTTCTAAATATACTTCCTCATAGAGAATAAAGATGATGAGATAGTTCATTTCACTAAATCATTCTCACCTAGGATCAACAAGAAAATGTTTCACTCTGATAACTCTTTTTGTAGGATTCTGCATCTGAATGGGTTAAAATTTTCATAAGGATTTTTAAATTTTTATTTAATGGAAAGATAAAAATTTGTATCAGGACTTGGAATGATATTATAAGAGTTTTAATTCCTCAAAGTGTTGTTTTTATATGAGGAATGAATCTTTAGAGGTATCTCAGGTGTTCATATGGGATTTAGAGGCTTTAGGTTATGTTTTTGGAGTTTAAGTGAATTATCTCCAGGGTTCATGGTTTATTGTTCATAGTTTAGGAGAAACCATTTGACCCCATGATTATTAGGAGGTTTTCAGTTCATTTTTAACTAATAATGGTTAAGTTACATGGTTTTATTATGGTTTGGGGTAAAACATATGATCCAAATGGGAAACCATGTGAGGTAAAAAAGGTTCTAAGACATGGTACATGGCCTATGAACGGTTTTCAAAAAAAATCCCCTAGTTTTAGAAGTTTCCTAGTGGGTTTTATATGGTTGTAACATGTTTTGAAAAAAGTATACATCCAAACTATGTGGGGGTATCATCTTGGATACTTCGACCACATGGTTGGCCCATATTTAGGAGAAGTGTGCGGCCAAACCATGTGGCTACCCAAAATTTCATTAAAATGGAGATTTTATAAAATTTTCCCTTTGTAAATTTAGGCCACTCCACCCCCTTTATTTCCCCATGTACACATGAACTAGATAAGGGTTTCTCCCCTCTTCCTCTCTTCTTCAAGCCTCACAAAGGAGGCATTCTTGGTGGTTTCCTTCGGAAATTAAGGTTATATTCCTTCTTCTATACCTCCTCTTTCTCCCTTTTATTGGTAACTTGTAATATAAAATGTCTAGGATAAAATATTTGATTATGATTCCACCTAATCATGGTGGAATCATCCATGGATAAAAGGGGTTTTGGTTATAATTTATAAAGGAAATCTTGAGACAAATTATGCATTTCATTGTGTAAATTTTCATTAAGGTATGTGATTGCAGACATTTTTCATAGGTTTTCCCCTATGAATTAATTTAATTAATTATGGAAATGGTATTTACTATTAGGTATTTTCATGATAATGTTGTATTTATTATGTTTTGGACCTCCCATGGTGGTTTCTTGGATTTTTGATAAGATTTGATCAACCTAATGAGTTTTCCATAATTATTATGAGTTAAGGTTTAATTACTTAATTAATCAATTATTATTTTTATAATTAATTATTTATTTATTCTTGGTGTGAGGTTGGAAAATCGGTGGTTGAGACAATATTGTTTGGATCTTGATGAGTTTTTAAGAGACTTGGACTAGCCTTAGAAATTCTATCATGGTTTGGAATTCTTGTGGAAATCTTTGTTAATGAGGTAAGTATCCTAATATCTTTACCCATAGTCTTGATAATTGTTTTACATATGCATGAGTTATGTATCTTAGAGACCTTATGTGTAGTTTTATACACCTTGTTTTATGTTTATGGATTTGGTAATTCATTTGTTTCCTTAGAGCTTCCAAAAATCATGTTGGAATTGTGATGTTGTGAGACCAGACCTACAGCCACCCATGGGGCGTTCCAATCATTGAAAAATATAATGTTATAGGTGTTGAGTTTTGTAAAAAATCACTGAGGAATTTTTAAATGATTAAATTTTGTTCTTTGGATTTTGATTCGGTTGTGCTTTCAATCATGGGAAAGTTATGTCTTAAAATGGATATTGTTTTTAAATATGATGTCAATCTCAAAGTGATTTTAGATGGGTTTTAAATGGATTCCAAATGTTGATTGAAATTATTGTGTGGTTCCCTCATGGTTGATAATTACCTAATGTCACTTATGGTGGTTATAATGGAAATTAAGGAATAAGGCCTTGTTTTATTTTTTTCAAAGAGAAAGGCCCATGTTTTAAAGGGTGGTTTCAAAATAGTTAATGAGGATGTTTCATTTTAGTATTTTTATAAAATGTGTAAGGGGATATTACTGAGGATTGTTTTAGTTTTAAAGGATCATTTTGACCTTATTAAATTGTGAATTTTATAAGGGTATTCAATATTGATAAATTAATGGTGGTACACCATTAATGGTAATATGTTAAAAGGTATAATTATGTCAAACCTTGAACAATGAAATTGATTTATAACAAAATCAATTAAGATATTGGACATGGAAATCCTCATCCATGGTTTTGGTGTTGGACAAACACTCTAGGAACCACTAATATTATATAAGATTGGTTTGGATATTATAATTATTATCCTCTCCCTTGGGTGGGCTAAATTGATTCTCTACGTGCCCCAATACATCATGGTTTCTAAGTATGGATTGATGCTCCTAACTTCAAGGGTATGGACATAGCATTACATATCGATGGATTGGATTCTAGATTGATGCTCTAGGAACCAACAATATTATATATGGATCATCTAGGGTTTAGGTTTCAGATTGGTGATCAAGAAACCGATAGTATTCTTTAAGGTTTGGGATATTGGAATGTTTCTCTTCATCCATGGTTTAAGATGCCAGACTAACACTCTAGGTATGGATAGCATGGGTACATGAGATAGGTACCATGTTCTGATGTCTTATGAATTCATGAGTTATAAGATAAATAATGAGTATAGTGACACAAGGTTCTTATAAATGGATATTAAATCTTTTTAGGTAAATATTAATTGCATTACACAAACACACGCATGAGGACCATAATAGATTAGTTCCTTTCGAAACATGGAACACGGTCTTCTTAATTCATGAAAGATCTTAAAATTCTCCCATAAAGATCTTCCCTTTTATTACTCTTCACAAACATACCCTAATTAAAACCTTTTTCATAACCCTGGGAATGTAAACATAAAATATTGTGAGATCAAATGCTCAGTAAGTGTAAAAAATGATATATGTCAGTATAACTTGAACATAAGGGTATTAGAACATGATTATAACATTTGAAAATCATGACCTACATATCAAAGATCGTAATCCTGAGTCAGGGAATAAATATTTTCAACTCATAATACATGAATCATAAGGGAATCAAAGGACATCAACCATGAGATCATAACATTGGCATAATACATAGATTTGTGGTGTACATATAAGAATAGAAAATCTTATCTCAAAGAAACCCACCAATACATTAATAACATGTTAGGATTGGTCTAACCACCCATGTACCTACCTCAAGCTAGGGATGACCACCCATGTGACCTCTTTCATGCATGGGATAACCTCTTGTGTACCGTATTTTTGTATTGGGATAACCTTTCATGTACCCTTTGAGCTTATATATAATTAATCATTACCCAATACATTAGACGGAGATATATGTCTGAACCTTGTTGGTTATAATGAAACCACCATCCTTGGTTATAACATAACCACCATCACATAATGAAAATCATAAATATGTGTTCCAAAACATCTTAAAACATTCATCATATCAGAAACCATGAAATTAAATGGGTTTCATAAACATTTTATCCTAACATAACCTATGGAAAATAAACAGGTTTCATAATCATTTCATCCTTTCATCATAGCATAACCCTTATAAAAATAAGTTTGTTTTATAATAATTTTATTATGGTATAACCCATTTAATTGAAATAGTTTTCATAATCATCTTTTCATCATAAACATAAACTATTCAGAGAAGGAATAAAAATGGTTTCCTTTTATCATATCCCTAGTAAAGTATATGTTACATCAAATGAAGTCATATTATATGAAAAAGGTTTTTTAAAGATTACATGGAAAATTTCTTAAGGAAAATATCCTTTCCCCTTTGAAAAATGAATTTTAAAATTTCAAATATTTTCAGAATCCTTTTCTTAGAAAATAACTTTGGAAACTCATAAAGGAATCATTAAAAATAATTTAAAACATTTCTTGAGGAAAAATAACCTTTTCTATATTAAAACAATTTTTAAAAAATAAAATATTTTGAAAATATTTTTATTTTAAAATAACCTTGAAAACTATAAATTAATCTTCAAAAAACATAATGGTCATGATGGGGGAAATTTCATTCTTGTCGTACATGTTAAAACAAATATTCCTCTCACTTTTTCAGTAAAATCCAAATGGGAATATTTTTAGAAAACAAAATAATTATTCATTTCAAAAAAATTAAAAAATCAAGAGATGATAAAAATTCATTTAATAAATCATTTTAAAATTATTAAAACGTTTTTTAAAACATTTTTAGAAATCAAGGTTTTGGAAGTAAAAGGGGTTTTCACCGAAAATATAGTTTTTCTTAAAAACATTGTTTTTTAAATCTAGAGTAAATAATGAGAGGAAAATAAATGAAAAACATGCATTATCAAGACATAATTAGAGGATAAGAAAATTCTTGAGTTTCTTGAGAGATGAATTATAATATTCTATCATCAGAAACATAATCTTAAACAATCCTGATAAATAATGATATATTAAAATAAAATCTTTAGGACATTGGTAACTTTTAAATATAAGCCCTGTGAAAGAATATAATTAAATTAAACTTAAAATATCAATAGGATAAATAAATTAATGATATTAAAAGTAAAATAGGATGTATATAAACCCTGTAAAATAATATAGGTGCATAACATAATCATATGTCTTAATGAAGGCAAATTGAGACAAAAATACCTTATTGATTTGGTAAATTTTAAATCATAAATATCATGAAAGAGAGATACTAAAATGGATATGAAAAAACAAATAATTTTATGTATAATAATCATAAAACACATTTATGGGTAGTATACACACAAAATAAAATAAACATGTGGTTAATATGGTATTTGTCTCACAAAAAATAAAAGTTAGATGAAAATCCCTTACCATAAGTCTCGATTTCCTTTGTACTCATTCAAAAATAATTTATAATAAATAAAAGTTTATTATAAATATATTAAAGAACCATAATTATCTATATCATACTATATATGATTTACCTATGTCCTTTTATTACATGTTTGTTTACAATTCCATGTTAAAGTCATGTTTTGGTTAATAACTGCTTTGTTTTTTTATATATATTTTGATTAGTTATTTTATGTCCTATTATTTTAATCATGGTTCTATCATATATATAATAATAATAATAATATGTAAACAATTATAATATTTATACATAAATTGTACTAGTAATACCAATCATGAAAGCTGGTTTTGAGAAATTAAGTATGTTACGATCATAGAGACGGTAGGTCAAATGTACACATGAGTAATGTTTCCATTTTAAAATGATTATTATGGGAAGTAGGTAAGTAATTTATTATACTTATCTAATTATCATAATATAATAAGTATCATATTAATTATTTAAATTTAATTATACATAACATCCTTTTATAGTGGTGATCAAAAGAGAGTCTCGTCGCATTGTGAAGATGGTATTCCACACGTACATGAATGACGCAATCGTCTTTCAGTGAGTGAAAATGTAATAAAGAAAATGAGAAATTATCATTTAATATTGATAAATATGTAATTAATAATATAATTATTCATTTTATAACACATATATTTATCCTTGTTATCTTCCATGTAAAGCATTAGTGACAAACGAATCACATCACTTCGCGAGGTGCTAGTCTGCCATACATACGAGTGACGTTATCATATACCCTATAGAATGGAAAGTAAAAAAAGTATATATTATATAATGATTCAAATATTATAAATATTTTATAAATTAAATATATATACTTTATATCCATCATCATACTCAATTGTGAGAGGTGGTAATGGAAAAATGAATGGAATTGGTTCGTGAGGTGTTAGTCAATCGTACGCATGAATGATGATTTCGTAACCCATTTGATTAAAGTGGAAATGGTTGTTGGTAATTAACATAAAAAAATATATTATCATGCTAAATATATTGTGTTTATTATATAATCATATGTTAATAATAATTTAAGTAGGTTTTGGAAGAAATAAAATAAAAAATCATGTTGAAGAACATTACCCCTTCTTCGAGTAACCTCCTTAGGTTTGCACCAAAAGCCTTCATAGGTTGAATTTAATCCAAAAATAAGGATTATAGTATTATATTATTGAATTTTTGAATTTATTTTGTCAGTTATTGTACAAAGAAAAATGGTTTTATGGTGTAAATAAATGATGAGAATGGTGGCCTTTTATAAGTAATGTGAGTGGCACACTTTTATTTTTTTAATGAAAAAGATGTACCCACATTTTACTCATACCAAAAGGCTCAAAAATAGATTATTATACATAATTATACATTATAGGATCAAAATATTTCCATAAAATATAATATAGATAAACTTTTATGTTATTTTAACCCTTATTGTTATAGTTTAACCCCCCAGTAATCCCATTTTTACCTTAACAGCCGTAATTAATTTTTACTATTTTCACTATTCATTTTGGTAAAAAATTAAGTTGGATTTATTATATAATATAATTTACTCTTATTCAATAAATTGAATTATTTTTTTCAAATTCCATTCACATAAGTGGAAAATTTTAATTTAAAATTAATCTCGCGGACCGGATGAGAAACTGGATTATTAAATAGAAAATGTCCAAAGGTTTATAAAGTTTTTTATATAAAATCTTAATATAAAATTGATTAAAATGACCTAAATTTTATTTATATATATATATATAATTTAACTAATTTTACTTCAAAATAAATTTAAATATAATTTATCTTTATAAATAATTTAATCAAAAAGGCAGTTTTCAATCAAAATTCAGTATTTTTTACTGTTTGTCAAAAAAATTAAAATTTTCAAAAAAAATTCTCAAAAAATCACCATAATATAATTTTTAAATGATTATTTAAAAATTTAAGATTATTTTTTCAAATAAAAATTCAAAAATTGGTAAAAATTAAATTTAAAACAAAACCTGTAGAATTGATGAAAACTTGGGTTTTCAAGAAGTGTATTTTTTTCAAGCACCAGATGATATTATATTAACTCTATATATAATAATAATCATTTTACGAATATATATTAAAATTTATTTATATATAATATATACATTCCATTAAAAATATTCCTCTCTAGTTGTTTTTTTAATTAATTAAAATGGAGATACATTATGCACTTTAAAACGGTTTCAGAAGAATAAAACCCCTTTTTTAATCCCAAGAATAAACTTAGACTAAAATACAATATAAATTTGATTCCAAAGTAATTAAGGGTATTAAATATAAATAAATAATACTTAGATTACTTGAAAACATAACATTTCATTTAAATTACTTAAAAATAAATGATAGTTTTACAAAAATCAGTATTTTCACTATTTACTGAAAAATCTATATTTTCTGAAAAATTCGAAAATTTCCCTATAAGTTAATTTCAATATGATAAATTTAAAAAAAATAATTTTATAAAATAAATTATATAAAATAATTATAAATTAATTATAATATTTATTCATAAAAAAATAAAAATCATTTTTTAAGAAACCATATTTTTTTAAGAATATAATTACATTATAAAAAAATGATTGATAATTTACTAATAATTTATAAATAAATTTTTCTTGAGTAGGAAATTTATATTTATATTTCATAAATAATTTAATATTATCTATACCTAAGTACGTAATAGCTAGGTTGTAATAATATTATTTCATTATTCATTGAAGCTCAATGTCATGTGTCATGCACGCTATCAAAGAAACTCATTGGGGCATGTAATGAAAGCTAAATTTAGTGTTTCATATAACCCAAGACATCTAAAATTTTAAATTAATTGGAAAAAAAATCAAAAAATCACAGGGTGTTAAATTCAACCCCCCCCCCCCCCATAAAATGAATTTTACCCTTGAAATTCATCGCAAACATGAAAGGATTTACATTTGAAATTTTATTCATAGAACCCCACATCATAAGATGGGTTTATAAAAAATCTACTTGAGAAAGATAAAGAGAAGTTAAAACATCATCTAAAATAACACATACTTGGTTTCCAAATAGTATAAAATAGGTGGGAAGTGAATAATTGTTCATGGAATAAAAGAGTAAATAATTATAGAGAGTTATAGAGATCATTTATCACAATAAAGTGGGTGATCAAAAGAAGGTTAGATACCACAAAACCATAAATCAAAGTTGTGTGAAAAAGGTCATTGATATCATAAAAAATGATGATAATATGGAAGTATTTTTTTAAGATCATTTTCCTAATTTTGGGGAATTCCTTTTCAATTTGACTGAGAACATATGAAAATATTCATACTTAATATAATTCTATTTCATAGGAAAATTTTCATAATTTGGTTATGCCTTGAGTAGTTTCCACTTCATCTATTACTCTAAGATATGAATATTTCATGTATGAGTCAGTAAATAAAATCCATAAAAGAATGATAAATCATTCCTTCTATCTCTTGTTATTATCAAAACAAAATTTTTAGAAAAATTTATACAATATGCGTAAATCTTCATATTGTAAAGTAATACATTAATATATAAAAACTCATCCAAAGTTTAAAATAAACCATTCCATAAATGGTTAACTATATAAACCTTCCTAAATTCAGAATTTATAAATAAAGACACTAAATTTCTCAAAATTAACTTTTCATTAATCCATAAAATAACACAAAGTAGCCCTCAATTAACACATACCAAAAATATAAATTTCTTAATCATGAATTCTTTGAAACATGGTAATAACCTGAATTACCATAAAACCATATTCAAAACCTACATACATCCTCATTCCTTGAATAAAACCATATATTGTTTAATATATTCCATAAATCCTATGATATTTTAAACTCCATTAATGATAACATAACCCACTTTGTTCAAAAATCATTAATTAGATCCAAGGTCATCAATACTATCCAATTTACATTATTCATATCAATCATCTCTTTATCCAAACTAAAAACCATTTTCTAAAAAAAATATTAATTATTATCTTCCCTTAATCAAAATAACACCTTTCCATTAATTCCCTTTTCTAGGTCATCAACATTATTCAACATATTATTTTAAATCCTTAATGAACAACTTATACTGAACAATCATTATTTAATTCCAATACATTAATACTTCAATCATCCCACATTCTTCTCAAAAAATTATCTAGGATTTATTATCTTATTCCTTAATACCTCCTTTATTTCATATTTCATTCATAGTCTCTTCATCATAAATATAAAAACCATTACTCATGAAACGTTTCTAATTATCTTTAGGAACTCTCCCCTTAGGACATTGATTTATACAATGCTCATACTTTCTAAATTTGAAACATTAAACCATCGATGATATCTTAGGGAGACCATTATTCTCATTAATTTCATTAATTGACCTTTTCATTTTTCCTCTAAAATTACTTTCTATGTGTCCTATTTCACACTAAAAACATCTCATAATCCCTATAATACATTCAATTTATTGGTTCTTCCCAAATTATCAACATATAAGAAACTAAATCTTTTTTATTTCATGGTCTCCATTACCCAAACTCTCAATGAACTCTGACATTATCTTTTTTGGTGAGTTTGAGATTTTTTTAAGGTCTAAATTGTTAATATTATATCATGATAAATGATTTTGAAAAATCAAAACATCCTTTACTCAAGTAATTATACCATTTGGCTTCTCATTCTCCAATTTTCCAACACATTAAACAGTAACCCAACTCCTTCTAGTTCCCACCATTTCATAAAACCTAAAAACATAGTGTGATCAACTCTAATCATAATGGTAAACAAAATAATCATGAAAATCACTTATAGGATGTCAAAATATTGATACCTTATTTTAAATCTATGAAACATTAGGTTTATCCTTGGTCATTCATAGTCATCATCTATTTAAATCCATTATGATGGTTTGTAAGGTGTTTGGGAATTCTCAAATCATATCCCCCAGGATGTTTCAAAATATGTGTGCAGAAAGGAACATTTTTTGCACTAGGTGATGATTGAGTCCATCTAAATGCACCCTTTTGGAGTTATTACCCATAGGTACCTCTATTCTAGATATGCAATCACCTGTAGTATCCAGACAGGTATGTATTTTTTTGGAAATAACATAATCTATCCTTTACCAAAATTCCATGAAATTTTTTTATACTTTGACTCATCCTTAGACTTATCCTTAGATATATCACTAGAAATATCCTTATAAATATCCCTATGGATCTCACAAAAGTTTTCCCACCCTATTTTATAAATCTTAACTAAACCTTTCCTTTGATACCAACTATAGAGACCTAGGATTATCATACAAGGATATTACATATTTTTAGATGATTATTCATTAAATTACGCAAACACATGCCTGAGGACCATAATATTTTAGTGATTTTTGAGACTTGAAACAAAATCTTCTTAATTCATGAAATATATTCAAATTCACCCATAAATATTTTCCCCTTTAGTAATCTTCACAAAAATACCCTATATAAATCTTTTCTTCATAACCAATGGAAATGAAAAATAAAGAAGAGTGATCTTATATGCTCAATAAGGGTAAAAGAATGAGATATGTAAGCATAACATGAACATAAGGGTATGAAAACATGATCATAACATTTGAAAACCATGCTCTACATATCAAAGATCACAATACTGAGTCATGGAATAAATATTGGTAGTTCATAAAACATGAATCATAAGTAAATCAAATAACATGATTCATGATAGGATAACATTGGCATAAGACATAGATTTGTGGTGTACACATAAGAAAAGAAAATATTATTTCAATGTTACCCACCAAGACATTAATAACATGTTATGATTGGCATAAACACATGTGTACCTACTTTGGGATTAAGATAACCTCTTATGTACCCTATTTCAAGCTTGGGATAACCTATCATGTACTATATTCCAGGATTGGGATAACCTACCATGTACCCTTTGATCTCATATAACATTAATCATTACCCAATATATTGGAGGGAGATATAGGCACCACCCATATTAGTTATAAAGTAACCATTATCCTTGGTTATAATGTAATTTCCATCACATAATGAAAATCATAAATATGTGTGATAGAAGATCATAAAAAATTCATCTTATCAGAACCCGTGAAATAAAATGGATTTCAAAAACATTTTATCACAACATAACCTATGTAAAAGAAATTGGTTTTATAATAATTTCATAATTTCATCATAGCATAACACATGTAAAAAGAAGTGGGTTTCATAACCATTTTATTATGGTACGACCCAAAAAATTGAAATCGGTTTCATAAAAATATTTTCATCATAAACATAAACCATTCAGAGAATAAATAAGAATTTTTTCCTTGTATCATATCCCTAGTAAAGCACATGTTACATCAAAGTATTTCATCATATATGGAAAATGATTTATAAATAATACATGGAACATTTGTTGAGTAAAATATCCTTTCTATATTGAAAAAAAATTAAAACACAAAACATTTTCAAAATCCTTTTTTTGAAAATTAATTTGGAAACTTATAAAGGAAACCATAAAATCATTTAATTCATTTATTGAAAAAAATAACCTTTTTACTTTTAAAAACACTTTTTAAAACATAAAACATTTTAAAATCATTTTCTTTTAAAATAAACATGAATAATTATAAAGGAATATTTAAAGAAAATAATGGTTATGATGGAGGTAAATTCCCCTCATGACGTACACATTAAAATAAAGAATCCATTCACATTTTTGGTAAAATCCAAATATTATTTTTTTTTTAAATTTTCATGATTATTCCTTTAAAAAAAATAAAAATTCAAACATGGATAAAAATGTCTTAAAATCATTTTAAAAATTTTAAAAACATTTTGAAAACATTTTTTGAAAAGATGATTCTAGAAGAAAATGGGTTTTTGATTAAAAAGATTATTTTTCGTAAAAACATTATTTTTAAACTTTTGAATACATACAGAGAGTAAAATAAAGGCAAAACATGTGTTATCATGAAATAAATAGAGAATAATAAAATTCATGAGTTTATTTAGAGATTGATATTAAGAATTTATCATCACCAACATAATCATGAACAATCTTGATAAAATATGAGATTGTAACATAAAATATTTTCCACTTGGGTAACTTTGAAACATAATCCCCATGAAGGAATATCATTATATGAAACTAAAAATATCATGATGAAAAATAAATTCATGATTTTATATGTCAAAGAGGTTGTATATACACCACTTATAAAAATATAGGTTCATAACATAATCATATATCTCAAAAAATCAAGTTGAGATAAAAATCTATTACTGGTTTTGTAAATTTTGAACCATAAACCCCATAGAAGATATATCCTATAATGGATATGTAAATTCCAATAATTTTAAGTACAATAATAATAAAATACATTCATGGGTGGTATATGTAACACCCCAAGATTTTAAAAATTAATTTAAATGCCTGAAACACTATGTATCTACATAATGAAACATTTTTTAAGTATATAGATATAAAATATCCATTAAACATAATTTTTTTTCTTCTATGATTTGAATTTAAAAAAATAGACATCTGCGTTTTCGAACAGTAAGTTATTTAGATTCTGATAGAACTAACTTGTTTTTTTTTGTGAATAGTAACATAATCTTATGAATATTAATATGAATAGTAATATGACCCTTATAAATAGTAATTTTTATTCTTATAAATAGGATAATGAGGTCTTGATTAATTTTTCAAGGTGATATAAAATGAGTTATAGTTTTAAAATTGTTATTTTTTGAATAAATTATGATTTTATTTAAAAATTAATTTTCTCATATTTAGAAAATTATTTTAATAAAATGGATTTCATTTTTGAATTCTAAGCATTGTAAATGGTTAGGGTTTTTTTGTATTTTTCTTATATAGTTGAATTTTTGGTGAATAGTAAAAATATAGTTTTAAGTTTTCAGTATGTTTGATGACATCATAATGATGTAATAATGATTTAATCATTCTATTCTACTCTTGTGGATTAAAATATGATATGAGGTGTCCCAAGTGGCCAATACCATGGGAAAAACCATGGGCAAGCCCATGGTTTTACAAATACCACTAATAAGGTTTCCTTTAATATTAATTAAAAACTCCCTCAATTTCCCTATAAATACCACCCCCACCCCCTCTTAATATCACACCTCTCAATCTTTTATAATTGTATAAATTCTCCCCAATCCCCTTCCCAAGTCTCTTCCCCACGTCCATGACCTTCTGGTCTCATCAAAAGGCCAAAACCAAAGGCCTTAATGCGGATCTCAAGGGGAAGAGATCAAGAGGTAAAAAACCTCTTTCATTTTATTGTGTTTTCTATTAAATTATTTTATTATCTTATACTCTCTTCACATCCCCTAATCCAAGTGGAATAAAAGCTCTAGTATTATATATATTCTTGATTTTTATCATGTTTATGGAAAAATTTAGCATCATTCTTCCTCTCCTCTTCCTCTCATTCTAAAAATAAAAACATTGTCTGTGATGTGTCGATTTACAGACATTGTGGAAGATGTGTATTAAATTTTTTTAATTCCTTCAAATATTGTTTTAAAACCATTTTAATGGTTAATTTTTTTAAAATTTTATGTTATGACCTCTATTATGTTCTATAATTAACTTATATTCATAATATTAATGGTATATGATAAAACAAGTTTGTGATTATCGAAGAACCGCCAAAATGATCTAAACAAATATCACTAATGATTTATCTAATGATTCATCCACATACCATATAATCAAAATTATTTATGGAATAATTTAATATTCTGGTAAAATATTAACACCATTTCTTTCCACATTTGGAGTTTTTCATCCATTCGATAAGAAAATCTGTTATGAACTGGCCATGGAAATCATGTAAAGAACGCACCCGAACAATTGAAATAACAAGAGATTAATGGGTCAAATGTTGTTATAAAATGATAATATAAGGTGTTATAAAATTTAATATGTTTCTCTAAAATATTAATAACATCCTTTTAACCATATATAGGTGTTTTAAACAAGTTTTAAGTAAGAAGAACCCAAGGTAAAGGAATTATTAACCTAGTTTCCATTCTTTGGGTTAACCTTATATCTCATTAATTATTTTTTACTAAGATTATTTTTGTAATGAATTTAATTCATATTATGTTTTATTATGTCTATTTATAGTTTATACACAAATTTCTTTCATTCTATCAATTATCACTTCAATTATATGATATTTGTAAGGGACTTTTCTTTGAAAATTCTCTTTTAAAATTCTATTTTATAAAATTAAAAACCAATATTTTTATGAAATTATTAATATTTTATGATTAGTTTCTGGTTCTAAGGAATTTTTTATGAAGAATTATGGGACCTATATCTCCCTCCAATGTATTGGGTATGTGTAAGTTGGAGTTCGGCTGATTGTGGCCCTGTAGGTTTCATTAATCCCTCCGGTCATGATTTAAATTAGAATTTATATTTCTCAAACATAAATGACTATAAAAGCATAGTATGGTGTAAGTGTGGGGTCAAACCCATGAGAAGAATTTTGTTTCAAATTTAATTTATAGTTTTCCAACCCTAAGAGGATTCTTTTAGAATAATCTTGATGTTTGGGAGTTTGACTTAATTTCTAATTAGGAGTGATTTAAAATAATGAATGAGGGGTCAAGATCAAATTTGATTATCTGGGTAAAGGATGGTCTCTAATTTAAACCTTGGAAGGGTCCTGAGGCTTAGTCTACAAAGAAAATGGGGGTCGCTAATTGAATTTGGTCAAGTCTCCTAGTTCTACATAAGAAGTGACTATTCGGTTATCAGGATATAGTAACAGCCTTGGTGCATTAAGTTTGGATTCTTAGGGAAGAAAGTGTCCTAGACTAGTGATCATAGCCTAGTATTCTTTAATCAGGATAGGGTCATTTTCTTGGATGTACTGTAGTTAGGTATATTTTCACAAATTGGATAGAATATTTTTTTATCCATATTACTAATCTACTTAGGTTTACAAAGTTTAGAATTAAAGTTTTAATTAAGCATGTAGATACATTGAACTTGATCCCTACCCCTAAGGAATTTATCTATCCATATGGGGATATGATGAAATTGAATACATAAAATAAGGGATGTTTTTCTTGTCGATTGATGTTACTTGAATTAAAATCATGCAAGGGATCGGGGTTGGTGAAGGAAATAAAAGAATGCACAATGTAAATCATGATTGGAATTAAAATAATCACTTGAGAAAAGGAAATGGAAATGAATTTAAATGTGTGGATGGTAATTGAAAATTTTTGAAGAACTAAATATCCATAGCTCATGTATTGATACAAAATGTGAAACATGAATAAATTTAGAGTTTAGAGGGGGGAAAGGGTGAGGGAGCTTGTAGGGAGTTGAAAGTAGGGGAGAATCTCGTCCTGAAGTGTTGTGTAATACTCTACCGCTTTGTTGTATATATAGGAATATTTTTTCACGATGTGTACCTAAGGTACACAATGTGTACCTTCAGTCTGCGTAGATTTCTGTGGATTTTGGGATCTCCCACGTGGATCATGTATCTCTCATGTATTTATGAAGTTTGATTGGGAACACGTTGTGTACCGGGTGTTCATGATGTGTACCTCGCATCGAGCTATCTTTTTTATTAGATTCACCATGGCTTTCTTAATATCTATTTTGACTAGCATCATGTCATGTTTGGGGTGTACATGATGTGTACAGGATTTTACCATGTTGTATTCCTGAATTGGTCATGGATTGGATTTATGACTTGGGAAAAGTTGTGAACTACACATGCACGATGTGTACTGATGATTCATGACGTGTACTGGGCCATTTTTTCACTTTTTCTACCTACCATCCTTAGAATCATGTGATGATTTTATTCCTATGAAATAGGACACATAACACATGAATTATAAATTAAATTAATGAAAAAATATAAATAAATGACAGATAAATTCATATACAAATTTGGATTCTCAAATCCCCCCACACTTGAACAATTGCTTGTCCTCAAGCAATAACGTCCCAATAACAGTTTCACAAAGGATAAGAAATTTTTTAAAACAAGAAACATTCATTATGTCCATGTAAATAAAATTAGGTGTAAGTATAAAATTTTCATCTTCCAAAATAAACCTTGCATAAAAATTTAGCCACGCCTCCTAGTCCATCTTTTCAAAATAATTTTTATTATTCTAATTATGATTGTTTAACTTCTCCTTTAGTGTATACCCAATTTTAATTTACCTCACTATGACTTTTTCTCATCAATCAGAGTAAACTAAAAGAAGAGGTATTCTTGTATCCTAATTACATGTTCCTAACCGTAGAATTTCATCGAATATATCATCTCCAGTGTGTAAAGACAAGAATAAAATTTAATAATGAGGGATTCAGCAATAGGGTTCTGATGAATCTGAGTCTTTGGGTAGGTGGGTAAAATAGTGAAAGTGAGGCACCATAGGGGGGTAAGCTCTGAAGTACAATGTATAAGGGTAAGGACAATTTTGATAAAGTTCCTCCTTAAGTCTGGTCAAATCTAAACTTCATCAGCTTGGGTGGGATCCATATATATATATATATATATATCAAGAATGTATGTAAAGATGGTTCTGTTCCTTTTATTTTTATTTTGCAGTTTTTTTTTGAAACTCGTGCCTAGGATAGATCTCACATCCATCACCTATCCACATATGATCCTTCGATGGATTCATCGGTCTATAAAATAGTGACTTTTGACCATCTAAGTACACATCCCATAAAAATTTTTCTTCCATTTTGTATTTTGTAAAGGAATAGAATAGAAATGAAATGAAAAAATGGTAGATATGGATCACAACCAAGTTTTCTAGTAAGAAAACCATACATATCTGAAAATTTAAGCATCCCATGCTATCTCAATGCCTCCCCTAAACTTTTTCAAAGGTATCCTTATGCATTATACAAGTATCAGGGTATAAATGGAAATGGTCATAGGATAGCTTTATCCTAAAAAATCATTTAGGGAAAATATGGTTTAAATGAAGGATAGATTCAAGGTGGGTCTAGGTAAAGATGTCTATCAAAGAGTGGATCAATCATTTTATGTTTATAATTGTTCAGTCATCACTTAGATAAGATCTCAGTGCATGCTTTGGTAGGTTTATATACGCCAAGTATCTCTCAAGAAATATTCTTAGAAAATAATATGAAATTAAAGGGTTAGAGTATATTTAGGAAGTGAGAATAAAATAAATCCAGAAATCACAATGGGAATAGATCTTAAGTAATGGGTCAATTAATCATAATTTCCAATATTTTTAATTTGAATCAATTTTCTAAACTCATAAATGATTATATAAATTTATAAATAGGAGTACAACATGGTTCTTAGAAATTTTCCACTTAATGTTTTCTTTAATTACAAGGTTATAAAGACTCTCAAGTTTAAATAATTATTATCATTTTGAAAACTCTCTCCTAGACAAGTGAGAACAAATAAAACATCAAGTGTATCACAGGTGAAATCATGAGACCCCCCCACCCACACACACACACACACTTAGAAATGGAAAGTGCCCCTAATTTCCATGAAATTCATGTGGGATTAGTGTAAAATTGAATTATTTTAAACAAAATTGAAGTGGCATATTTGAAAGAATTGAAAAATGGGTAATCAAGAGATCCCTAAACAAAGTGGTATGCCATGGGGGTTTTGAGTTATCGTAATGTGAAGTTCAATACACCTAAAAAATGGATTAGAGAGAAAATAGTACACTAGATAAAACAACATTATTCCAGAAGTATAGATATTTTTATAGTATATTAAAATGGTGGGTGCACAGAGTAAGAAACATAGAGAATCATTTTTATGATCCGAGGGGATGCATTGGGCCTACATCACTTCCATACTCCTTGAGAAGGTTTTTTGATGTACTTCAAAATAGTTTTAATTAAAAGTTAAAGTTCATGATGATTTTTATTGAATTAATGGAGATTTTACAATGAAGTTCCATGATAGACTCAAAATAAAAATGAAATTGATGCAAAAATGACTACTCAAACTAAACACAAGATCAACTAAGGGTTTACCCCCATAAATCGCTAACTATATGTCATCTTCTAGATGGTAGTACCTAAATTTTTGACAGTGGATCCTCCTGCTTAGTTTCTCCTTCATCACTTATAGTTTATAGAGGCTGCATATTCGAGGTCTCAAAGTCACATTACCAAGTTTATTACCTCTGGTAAAACCATTGGTGTGTGAATGAGATGTGGTAAGAAGCGAATCATGGGTCTCGGTGGCTGATGCTATTGATAAGTCTCTTGTGCAAGTCCATGAATTTGTTTGACAATATTGATGACATGTTGGAGTACTTGTTTTTCTAACACAACTAGGGGGACTGGACCATTGAGAATAGTGGATGATTTCAAGGAACTAGATGTGTCTAGGAACAGAAATAAAAGATGCACCAATCAAAAAAAGATGTGAAAATCAAATCCCATTTATATTGATTTCAAATGTTAGTAAAACTGTGGGAAAAATTAAATAACACAACTGAACAGCTAGCCCTAGAACATAAAAGTATCAAACATCCCCCCAAAAAAAGTAGACAGAATACATCTTAGGGGTCTGTTCCCAAAATCTCTTTCAGCATCATCCCGCTGCCTAGGGTTGAGATTAACTGTCCATCCAAATAAGCATCAAAATAAGCAGTAGTAGTGGATGGAGTGGTGTTTTCTGTGGATGGTGGGGTAGTGGAGGTATTTATATGGGATGGTGAGGGTGGTGGTGAGGTACTAATCTATATGGAGTCCATGTGTCTGGCAGTTGGATCAACATGTGGTACCTCATGGGTGTGCTCGGTGGTGAGCCCCTTGCCCTCTGAGTCTTCTCTGCTCTGAACTCTTGTGGAGAAGCAAGTTCAGTGAGATATGGAGCTATGTTAGAGTGGAATGAAGGGGGTGGGGAAAAGGTGGAAAATGATGGGTCGACTAGGGTAGGTGTTTCTGATGTGGTAAATTTTATAGGATCAATGAATGGAAGATGGAGGTCAGTCGAGATATGGTGCAGATTTTTCAATATGCAATGATGGGGGGACCAGAACTCTGTCATGGTGGGAAAGGAGGGTGTAGGGATGGTATATGGGGTGGTGGATGAGGTGGTGGTGGGAAATTATGGAGTAGGTGTGGTGGTGGAATGTGGTTGGGTAGGGAGGTAGGATTCTACTACTGTGGGTGCTTGTGGTGCAGCCTCCTGGACTCCTGGAACCCAAAAATACACATCCTCCTCCTTCACCAACATCTTAATCTTACTAAGAATCACAAGATTGATTATTTATATGGGTATTAGGGAGGTGAAGGGTTGGTAGGCATCAAAATTAATGAGGTATCTAGCTAGGTGTGTGATAAACGAGCCGCCCATCAATGTGCCCCGCTGCCACTATGTCTGGACTTTTAAATAGTAAGAGAACTAGGTGGCCATATTAATGGGTGGACCACCCATAGCCATTGTAATAATAATAATGTCATCCTATCTAACTCTTCCATGAGTCTCCCCTCAGAAAAACCATTCATCTATCATGGATCAATGTAAGATACGCAATACAGACCCCATAGCTGAGTAGACTTTATGAGGTGAGGGTCATGGTGCATCTGGGGGTCATAGGCAATAAATGTCCATAAATCCAGGGTATCCTCTTGATATGGACGTATCTGCAGTATAGGTAAGATGTTTGAGATGATGAACTCCTATGGTAGATTCCTAACCCAACTCTGAATTCTGTAAAATCAAACTCTTCGGGTCTTCCACCCAATCAGAAGCACAAGAAGTCGACAGTGAGCTCATAGGCGGACAAAAACTCTAGGAATAATTCTTGAAAGATATCTTCCTAGACTTAGATAATAATATCAATACGAAATGTCTCCATTAGTTCCATTATAGCATCTACTAAGTTCATATTTTCTAGAACGATCATGTCTAGAATCTTATTGGTCCTCATTGGTTTAGCCTGTATCTTGAGAATATTGACCCGATGTTGTGCATTGGTGAAGCAAAGTACAGGGTGTAGGTATTGGTTGTCATTACTGGATGTGGAGGTTATCTCTTCCTGAGGAGAAGGTTTGGCATGAGGGTGCTTAGTGTTTGGCTGGTTCTCGATAGATAGGATAAGGACTGTGAGGAGGAGGATAAGGGTTGGGGTTGTTTAGTTTGGTCCTTAGAGTCGGGAGTATGATGCTTCTGTCAGGGGAAGTGCACAATATAGGGTAGTGTGGTGGGATGAGTTTGAGGGTAGGTGAATGGAGGTCATAGGCGAGGTGGAAGGAGAGGGTAGGGGGAATGGGGTTTACATTTTTTGAGGATGAAGGAGAAGGTATGGGGGAGCTCGCGGGTTGGGCAGGATACAAAGGGTCGGGGGGTGTTGTGTGGCAGGTCGTGACCTATGGGTTCATAAACTAATATTTTAAAAACAACCCCAACCTTTTACACAACGTGTACTACTAGATCACATCATGTATATGTAAAATAAAATATAATTTTGGCAATATTGTACACGTCGTGATAGAAGAGTACACGACATGTGCTGAACTATTTTTTTTATAATTTCTGCTTCCTCCTTAACCCTATCTTTTGCCTATCTAAGACTATTATTTTATGATTCTATCCTAACATAGATAAACATATCCTACCCTTGATTTCCTCCCATTCAGCTCTTCCTTTATAGTCAGGAGCTTCACTCCATTAAGTCAGAACTGAATTCGAGGCTAATGACATAGCCTTCCTAAAATGGTTCCTAAAAAATATTTATCCTTTTAACATTGACTTTAAAGGATGTTTCTCCTTCTATTTGAATTTTGATTATTCTATATGGAAATACTTGAACAACCTCAAATAGACCTAACCATCTTGATTTCATCTTACCTAGAAATAATTTCAATCTGGAATTAAAAATAAGTACTTTATCCCCAGGGAAAAAGGTACGCCTTGCAATGCATTGGTCATGCCATTTATTCATATTTTCTTTATAAATTATTTCATTTTCAAATGAATCTCTCCTTATCTCATCCAATTTAGTCAACTGAACTAACCCTGCTTCTCCAGCCTTTTCTAAATCTAGGTTTATCTTATTTATCACCTAAAATGAGCAATGCCCCTACTCCACTGGAAGATGATAGGGTTTTCTATAAACTAATCTAGATGGGGTGGTGCATATATGTATCTTATAATAATTCAAGTATTACCATAGTTCATCATCTAGATTTAGGCTCTAATCATTCCTGTTGGTGTTTACAGTTTTTTCTAAAATTTTCTTCACCTACCTATTTGAAAAATTCAACTTTCCAACTCATTTGTGGGTGGTAGGGAGTTCCAGTGTTGTATCTAATTACATACCATTCCATATTTTTCTACATAGGGTGGTTGGTAAAGTGTGTTTCATGATCTATGATGAGTAACCTTGGAAATCCAAAGTGTTCGAACACATTTTTTCTGAGAAATTTCATGACTAACTTTATTGTTCCATAAGCTGTAGCTTCAGCTTCAAACCACATTAAGACATAATCTACTGCAACCAAAATGTAATTTCTTCCATGCGACATAGAGAATGGTCCCATGAAGTTGATTCCTTAGATGTAAAAAACTTTAACTTCCATAATATGGTTTTTTTGCATCTCATTACTTTTTCTAATATTTCCCATCTATTGACATCTATCACATTGTTTTAAAAATCCACTTTTGTCTTGAAGTATTCTAGGCTCAAATAATATTCTTTGTAGGATTTTGTTCCCTCTCTTCTTGGTTCCATGATTTCCTCTAGTTGGTGACATGTGACACATTTTAATTACATTAAACATTTCTTCTTCTGGAATTAAGCATCTTATTAAACCATCAGCACAACGTTTGAATAATAGAGGCTCATCCCAATAGTAGTGATTGGATTCTGATAGAAATTTCTTTCATTGCTGATACGGGATTTTTTGATGTAAAAATCATGTTCCAAGATAATTGGTCATATATAAACACTAGGGTTGTGACTTGATTCTGAATAAGGTCTCATTAGGGAAATCCACTTTGATATTAGTCTCATCATCTTCTTTGATGATGGAAAGAGATAATCTAGAGAGATTATCTGAAATTACATTTTTTCCCCTTTGTATCTTTGACCATGATGTCAAATTAATGTAGTAGAATTATCCCACATATCAACCTTGGTTTGGCATCTTTCTTGTTGATCAGGTACCGGAGGTTAGCATGATCTGTATTAACAATGAAAATTATAGGACGAGATAATAAAGGAACTTATTGAAAGAATATAAGATGGCTAAGATCTCTTTCTCTATAGTTGTGTAATTCACCTGAGCTTTCTTTATAGTATGAATCACATAATAAATTAGGTAGAAGTTTTTTTCAAAGAATTGTCCTAGCACAACTCCCACAGCAAGGTTGCTGGAATCACACATGAGTTCGAATTGTTTTTCCCAGTTTGGTGCAATGATAACTGGTGATGTAATCATACTTTTCTTCAGCATCAGAAATGCTTTTTGGCAGTCCTCTATGAATTTAAAAGGAATATATTTTGAAAATAGGTGTGTCAATGGATGTGAGTATTTAGAAAAATATTTCACAAAACTTCTATAAAATCCCTCACGCCTGATAAAACCTCTAATTCCTTTAATATATGAGGGTTAAGGAAAATCTTTGATGACTTTGATCTTGGATGGATCAACTAAAATTCCTTCCATGGAAATTTTCTGACTAAGGAAAATTCCTCCTTGTACCATAAAGTGAAATTTCACTCAATTTAGTACCAGGATTTTCCATTCACAATGTTGGAGAACAAACTCCATGTTTCTTAAACAAACATCAAATAACCTCCCATAGACTGATAAATATTCCATGATGATTTCAAAGAATTATTCAACCATATCATGAAAGATGTGTGTCATATATCTCTAAAAATTTTCTGGATCATTACACATTCCAAATGACGCATGTCTCTATGAAAATGTATTGAATGGGAATGTGAAGGTGGTCTTTAGGTAGTTAGTAGGTTCGATTGCAATTTGGTTGTATCATTAATATCCATCTAGGAAACAATATAAATAATACACCAAAATTCACTCTAGAATATGATCCATAAAAGGTAGGGGAAAATGATCTTTTATGGTATCTTAATTCAAGAATATTTAGTCCATGCAAACTCTCCATCCAGTGATGGTGTGTATTGAAATCAGTTCATTTTCATCTGTCCTTTCTACTGTGAGTCTATCTTTATTTGGAACAACTAAGAGGGGTCTCACCCATACACTATCTGAAATTGGAATGATGATTCTTGTATCCATTATCATTATCACTTCCTTTTTTATTACCTCTTTCATTGGTGGAATAATCCGCCTCTATGGTTGTATTTTTGGATTTTCATTTTCATAAAGTAAAATTCTATGGGTGCACTTTATAGGATTGATTCCCTTTATGTCTACTACTCCCCAAGAAATTGATTTTTTGTGTCTTCTCAGAACATCAACCATATTTTCCTAATATTCCTGGGACAGTTCTGAGTTTATGATGATTGGAATATAAGAAGAATATTTTAAATAATATTACTTTAGTGTACTATAAATATGTTTCAGTTCTAACTGGTGTGGCTTAATGATGGAGGGAACGAAAGGTGAAATGGTGTCTCTTGTGAGTGGTTTGATAAATCTTAATTCTTCAAAATTGTATTTCTATTCCATTTCTAAGAATTAATATTCACTTTCTTCCTCAATTTCCATGTACTTGTCTTCTTTCTAAGTGAGAGATATAGTATTAAAATCCACCATATTATCATAGTGTTGGGAAGATTTTATTAGGTTGAACACTACCCGCTCTTATATGACTCTAAAGATCAGATGTCCTTAATTAAAATCAATCAGAGCCTTTCATGTTTCTATTAATGGCCTTCCAATTATGATAAATATGTCACCTTCTTCTTCAATATCTAGTACGAGAAAGTCTTCTAGAAAAACAAACCTTCCAACATTGACCAAAAAATCCTCATGAATACCTCAGAGGAATTTTAATGAATAGTCATATAGTTGTATTGATACTCTTATTTCCTTGAGTTTATGGAGTCTGATCTTATGAAAAATCCTCATCGGTGTCAAGTTAATGCTGGCTCCAAGATCACATAGTGCCCTTCCAAATTTTCAATCTCCTATCGCACAGGGAATAGAAAATTCCAAGATATCTCATTTTCAGGAGAATTTTCTACTGCACAATAGTGGAGAATTCCTCATTAAAAGAGATGACTACAAGATCTTCTATATTTTACTTATTTGATAATAGTCCCTTTAGAAATTTTGTATAAACAGGCATCTGAACAATATCTTTAGAAAATGGTATGTTTATATGTAATTTTTTTAACATTTCTAGGAAATTATTTTATTTTTCCTCATACCGACCTTGTCTCACTCTCTTAGATAAGGGAAGGGGTGTCTTATATGGGGGAGGTGCATCATAAATAGGTTCCTTTTTCTTTTTTAGGGTCTAATTATTCATAGTTAGTACTTCCTCCTGTGGTAGGGTAGGAATGACTTCATTAACTTTTTATCCTTGTTCTTTTTGTTTCATAGGATCCTCTTATTACCTTGATTCTTTAGGATGTTTAAAGTCTAAAACATTCCCACTTATCATAACTATCTCCTTGGATTCCTCTCTTGGGTATGTCTCAGTGTTTCTAGGTAGATTACCTATAAATCTATTGGATAAGGTCTTTGAGATTTGACCCATTTGAATCTCCATGTTTTTGAAAGCATCTCTTTGATTTTTCAACTCCAACTCCTAGGTTTTCATCCTTAGATATGACCAAGAAGTTAGTTATGAGATTCTATTGGTTACTTTGAGGTGGTGGAGGTTATTGTTGCGGCCTTTGTTGGGTGGGTTGAAATTTTTGTTGTTGGAGTCTTGGTTGAAAAGGTAGTAGTTGTACATGATGATAAACTCGTTATTGTGGTCATATCACAGGGTTCATCGGTGGATACCCTAATGTTCCTTGATTGTGGAACTGTGCCTGGCCACTTCACATTTGAAAATATCTTTGATTTTTTGGGGTTTATATTGATCATGAATCTACTGATAATATTTTTTTTTTGTTGAAATAGCTAGTTTTGTTGATTATAATTAACATAATTAAAATATTTTTGTTATTTATATATTTCCTTTCAGTCTTGATATAATCATGGGCCACCACACATTTCACATGATTAAACTTCCATGACTAGGGAAGGGGGGTTGTGTTACTGGTATTTGAAAATATTAGAGTTTCTTTCTTAGTGCCTCAATGAGCACTGCCAACCAGGTGTTTTAATTAACTTGGGGGATGTCACGTCATGGTGGTCCATGATCACTTTTCCATAGACTGGTATTGTGAGAGACTTCATCTAAAATCGCTCTTCTTGCTTCAGAGGTTTTAAACATTAAACATCCATCAGCAGCAGCATCGACAACTGTTCGTGCCACTGGCTGGAGTCCTTCATAAAATGTCTGCAACTAAATCTAGGTGTCGAGTCCATAATGAGGACACATTTTCATAAGTGACTTAAATCTATCTCATGATTCCAATGAAGATTCTCTATCTACTTGAGCAAAGTTTTGGATGTCATTCTGGAGATTCCAGGTCTGGATTGGTGGGAAATATTTATCTATAAATTTTTTGGTGAGATCATCCCAAGTCGTGATTAACTTGGGAGCTTGTATATTGAGATAATAATTTTCTCTATAACTTAATTAAAATGTTAAGACACTAAGTCTTATAGAATTAAAAGAAACTCCTTGGTTGTGAAAGGTATCACTATCTTCCAGAAGATTGGAAATATGTTCATGCGGGTCTTCCCTCGGAAGACCACTAAATTGTCCCATGTTCTGGATCATATGAATCAGTCCAGGTTTGATTTCAAATGTGTGGTCTTGTATTGGAGGGAGAACAATTCTTGGAATCACACCATGGATCGATGGCAGGCCATAATCCATGATTGTCTTTTCTGGGTGCATCGGGTGTTCTCTAAAAATGATCTGATGGTTTGGTAGGTTGGTTCTGACGTGGTTGTGCTGCTCGGCCATTTCTGACTGGCGAAGTATAAATAAATGCTTTTAGATATCAGTATCAAAGATCAATGGTTCTTGTGTTTCATGGTTCCTTGAATGGGTTAACAGACCTTGGTACATGAATTGAAAATGAATATAAAGACACAAGCGCAACTAGAAATGAAATAAAGAACAAGGGTGAGGTAAAAGTAATCTTAAGTCTTAAAAATGAGTTTTCTTTCAAAGAGATAGTGTTTCCTCCTCGGCAACGGTTATATAATTTGATTATGGCCCCAGATGTATTATTAATCCCTCCGAGCGTGATTCAAATTAGAATTTATATTTCCCAAACTTCACTAACTACAAAGGCATAGTGTGGTGGAAGTGTAGGGTCGAACCCAGGAGGAGAATGTTGTTTCAAAGGTGTGTTCTGGTTTTTAGACTGTTACATGAGCCCTTTCAAACAATCTTGACATTTTGGATTTTGACTTAATTTCTAATTGGGAGTAATTTCAAATAATGAATGAGGGGTTGGAATCAAATTTGACTATCTGGGTAAATGTTGGTCTCTAATTATAACCTTGGAAGGGTCATAAGTCTTCTTCTATGAAAAAAATAGGGGTCACTAATTGACATTGGTCAATTTACCTAATTCTACCTAGAAAGTGACTATTCTATGAACGGTAGAAAGTAACAACCTAGGTTCATTATGTTTGGATTCTTAGGGAATAAAGTTTCATAAACTAGTGATTGTAGACTATTCTACTTTAATTAGGATAGGTTCATTTTCTGGGTTGTCTCGTGGTCAAGGATGTTTACACAAATGGGGTAGAGTGTTTGGTTTTAACCTGATTACTAACCTACTTAGGTTTACCAATTTAAGAATTAATGTTATAATTAAGTATACAGATACATTGAACTTTATCCCTACCCCTAAGGAATTTAGTTTTCCATTTGGGGAGAGGATTAAATTAAATACATAAAAGAAGGCATGCTTTTCATGTTGATTGAAATTACTTGAATTGAAATCATGCAAGGGGTTGGGGTTGGTGAAAGAAATGAATGTATTCACAAGGTAAATCGTGACTTGAATTAAAATAATCACTTGAGAATAGGAAATATAAATGAATCTATATGTGTGGATGGGAATTTAAAAGTGTTGAAGAAATAAATATCCACGGCTCTTGAATTGATACAGAATGTGAAACATGAAGAAATTTAGAGTTTAGAGGGGGAAGGGAAAGTGACCTCATAGGGAGTTAAAAGGATGGGATAAGCTCGTCCCAAAGTGTTGTCTAATGCTCTTCCACTCTGTTGTATATATAGGCATATTTCTTTACGACTTGTACCTAAGTTAAACCATGTGTACCTTCAATCCAAGTAGATTACTGTAGATTTTGGGATCTCCAAAGTGGTGTACATATCTCTTACGGATTTATGAAGTTGGACTGGGTGCACATTGAGAACCGGGAGTTCATGGCTTGTACTGTACATCCAGCTATCTTTTTTAGCAAATTCCTCGTGGATTTCTGCCTATATTTTTTTTTTAATGTAATCACATTGTGTCTCGGGTGTACATGATGTGTAGTGGATTTTTCCTTGTTTGCTTCATGGGTTGGCCACATATTAGCTTCATGACTAGGGACATGCTGTGAATTGCATGTACATTATGTGTACTAACAAATCATGATGTGTAATGGGTCATGTTTGCACTTTTTCTACCTATCATCCTTGGAATCCTGTGAAGATTTTATTCCTACAAAATTGGACACATACCGTGTTCATTATCAAGTAAATTAATGAAAAACTATAAATAAATAATATCAAAATGCATATAAGAATTTGGCTTGTCATCGACCATATGTTTACTCCAAGTATAACGTTGATGGTTACACCATAAGGTATCCATGAGGGTTACATTGTAAGATAGTCTTGGGGGTTACAAATCATAAGTTAGTCGTAAGGGTTAAAATATAAGTAAGTAATGCTGAAATCTACCTTTATGTTTTTATAGATGTTCTTTAATGTTTTAAGGAAGTCTCATTTTTCACAAAGTAAGTATATATGGGTAAGAATTATGTCTTTGTGAAAATGATTGCATATGTTTTTATGTATTCATAGACTAATGGTTTCTTTCCTTCTTTTTATATCCCTTACTGATAAATTTATGGTCATCCCATGTTTTTAAATATTTTTAACAGGTTATAAGGATGTGTAAGAGAAATAAGGACGTCAAGTTAAATGATATGAATATTTTTCAAAGAAATCATATTGTTTTTTTTTTGTGATAAAAATTCTATGTTTTGGAAGAAATTGATATTGTTTTAATGGTACCCACTTTGTATGCAATGGATTGATATGTATGAGTTATGTCCTAACTTTCTAAAAATCTAAAACGAAAAGATATTTGAGAATGTAAATAAGTGAAATCTAGTTTAAATAGATAGATTATTTAATGTTTAAGGTTAAGTACATATAGTATATACACCATGTAAAATAAACATGTGGTGAATATGGTATTTGCCTCACAGAAAATAAATGTGGTATGAAAATCCCTTATTGTAAGTCTCAACATCCATTGTACTCATTTGAACCTCATGTATAATAAATATAAGTTTATTATAAATATTTTATAGAAACATAATTATATATATCATACCATATATGATTTACTTATTTCCTTTTATTACCTGTTTACTAACGATTCCATGTTAAAGTCACATTACAGGTAATAACCTCTATGTTTTTTATATATATTTTTATTTATTTTTTCTAGTGATCTTACTTTTATCATGGTTCCATCATATAAAAGAATAATAATCATGAAATAATTATAATATTTATATATCAATTATACTTCTAATACCAATCATTCACTACTATAAAATAGGCCTTTAAGAGTTCTAGAAATTTATTTTATCAGTTCTAAAAATACATTGATAATGTGAGTGATGTTAAATGCCTTAGAATTTTATCAGTGCTGAAGAAGCACTGATAAATAGGACATTTATCAGTAGTTTTAAAAAGTGTTGATAAAGGTCTCATTTATCAGTGCTTTAATTTAGCACTGCTAAAGGAGTCCTTTATCATCACTTTTATTAGCAATGATAAAGTCCTTTTATCAGTGCTAATAGAAGTACTAATAAAGTAGAGACTTATCAGAACCTTTAGAAGCATTGATAAATGACTCCTTTATTAGCACTTTTAAAAATGTCGATAAATGTTTTCTTTATCATCACTTGTAATAGTGGTGATAAAGGTACATACTACAATGTGCCGTTACAGCACACCACAGTACCAGAAACACACCAAATATCATCAAAAACAAGTCCCAATATAGAATTTAAATGAAATGATATTTATAACATAAATACCATAAAAAATAATATATTATAGAAATTTCAAACATTGGTTTATACAATTTCATAACTAAAAATTATTACTTACATTCAAAAACAATCCTAACTGTCAATGTTACCCCAATTTCCATTGACTTTCTTTATCAAAATGAAAACACTGTTTGATTAGTTTTGAAAAAAATCACCTCAACTCGAAAAAAGTAATCCACCTATATAAGAAAAAAATTATTATGAGAAATACTAAAAAGAAATAATTTAAACATAAATATTAAATAATACATCAATTCTATGGAAAATGATTTTACTATGAAAATATCAAGCTTACCTTTGTAATTGAGAAGAGAAAACATTGTTTATCTTCTTACAAAGGCATGAAACATGGACAGAAATATTCTAAAATAAACTAACTCTATAAGGAATAATAAAAATTAAATCAACATTCCATTATATAATTTTTTGGTAAAATAGAGAAAGTATATCATAACATTACCTTTGCGTCCATCCAAAGGGTTTCCTTTATTATAGTTTTTCTTATAAGGGATTGGTAACGTCATCATGTGCAGAATACATTATCTACATGAGTATGTAAGCATTTAATTTAGATTATGTTAATGTAATAGAGAATATATAATATTATGATGAAAAACATAATATATTAAAAAAACGTTTACCTTCTCAATGAACTATCTTTATTTTTTTAAAGGTTTCTAGGATTTGGTTACTCTTACAAGAATTAAAATACCCTATTTATGGTCACCTCTAACATACAATACATTGTCTACATTGTGATCAGAATGAACTGATTATGATGTCCGAATGAAAGGGTCACCCTTGATTGAATTTTCATCTGACTCAACAATTGTTTTAGTCACCTTAATAAAAATTGACTAATTCTTGTTTTTTGGATCATAGATATAAAATGATTACACTTCTTGTGATTCCATTATGAATGGATTGTCTTTTTCCCCTTATATACTAAAATTCATCTTCATAAAGCCCATTTCATCAACTTTAACTCCATTGATATTGTCAACCCATTTTCAACAGAAAATAAGAACTTGAAATTTTGTATAATGCAACACATTTATCTATTTGATAATTCCAAAATATGACATGTTTACATAAATTGGATTTCTATCCTTGGAACCAGATATGTGCATCACTTCAACCACAAGTGTAACACCACTATTTTTCATCGTACTGAAGTCATATTGTTCTTTTTTATAGATTTTATAACCATTGATTACAAACCTAGTGTAATATATAACATTTTAATTCACTCCTCTAGTTATCCATTGAAGTCATTCGGTAATTGAATTCGGATTTTTAGATAACTCATTATAAATGTTATCTCTAAACCATCCTATAAAATATTGATTATGTGTATCTAATATCTATATTCCAGCCCTTGATGAATTCAAATATTTAATATTTTTTTTTGGGGATTCAATGTATGGATCAACATCTTCACAATTATGTAACATTTAAAGATGTTCTTTCTCCCTCTCTATCAAGGTAATTGAAACAACATATGTTCTGGAAATCTCTTCGTCCATAAGGCGTTCTCTATGATGGGACTTTGGGAGACCGATACTTTCAGCATCTAATAGGTAATTGGTACAGAATTCAATAGCTTCTTGAACAATATATCATTCTACAATACAACCTTCTGGATTACTTCGATTCTTGACATTCCCTCTCAAAATATTCATATACCGTTCATTAGGGTACATCTATCTGTAATGGACAGGACCACATAGTTGAACCTCTCTGACCAAGTGAACCATCGGTAGACCATTATATCAAATAATGATGGTTGTAATGACCTTTTTAATTCACATAATATGATTGAAATTTCCTTATTCATGGTGGTAAACTTTGTCAGGTCAACAAATTTACTGCATATGGATTTGAAAAATAAGTAGAGTCAGGTTAATGTATGTCATACATTTCGAGGAAAAATGTAATGGAAATAAATAAGGATTAAATATTTTATCAAAACATGATAGTAGTGTAATTTTAGACCTTGTATCTTAAACTTAGTCATTGACATGACATTCTTGATATTTGATGAATACCCCTATGGAACTTTTACACTCATAAAGAAAAGAAAAAATTGAAAATTTTCCTCTCTGGATAGAGTGAAATCTATTGGAGGAAGAAAATTCCACCTTTTACCCTTCACCAGTGCCAAATATTCCCTTATATCTATTTCAATAATGTACAACCTAGCCTTTATGTCATATATAATTTTTTCAGGAACATTTAGTAACATGCCAATAACAGTATCAAATACGTTTTTTCTACATGCATGACATCAATAAAATGTCAGACATAAAAAAATTACAAAATAGAAATTCAAAGAAAATTGATCTCTTCTTCCAACCTAATTTTTGTAAGTTTTTTTGAAAATGGTTTATCGAAAACAGTATCAATATTTTTTACTTTTTTGTATAGTTGATCGCCCATTCCTAGAGATGGTGTTGTAACTTGTTTGATATTCCAATCAAATGTTGTTGTCCAGGACTGGTATTTATGTCATCAAGGTAAAAAAATTCTATTTCCTAAAAACACAGTCTTTGAGGAATGTTTCTACCAAACTGAGTATATTCATTTTTCACAAATGGGAAACCCCAACATGCCTTTAATGTTATAGCTTGATAAATTTCCATCAGTAGGAAAGTCATTTATCTTTCCTTAAAACATGGCCCTCCATGTGAATTCTTCAATTATATGAGAATCATACATTGTAACACCTGTATCCCACATCAAATTAGGATCTTCGATCAATTGAAACAAATAGACATCAATATCATTACTGAGTTTCTTTGGTCCAAATATAAGTAGATACAACATAAAGTATTTTTTCTTCATGCATAAACATTGTGGAAGGTTATAATTTACCAACATGATGGTCTATGTACTATGATTACTACTTTTTTACACCAAAAGGATTTATTCCTTATATAGATAATGTAAGATGAAATTTTCTCAACTCATCTCCAAATATAGAAAAACCGTAATCAATTTTCTTACACTGAGGATAATCTGCTAGATGACGTAGGTTACCATCTTAAATTATTGTATAACTATTCCATTTTAATAGTCTTGCAGTTTCATAACATCTATATAGCCTTCTAAATAGTGTAATGATAGGAACGTACCATATATATTTCAAAGGACTTGATTTATTTTTCTAGTATCAATATGTGCCACACTTAGGGCATTATATGAGTGATTTATGGTCCTTGTGAAACAATATGAAATCATTTGGACAAGCATGTATTTTTTTACAGATCATGTTCATTTAATGTAACATTCATTAGTGTCATATGTTCATCATGGTAGTTTTTTTTATTGTATCATATCTTTAAGAAGACCAAGTAGCTCTATAAAGATGGTGTCACTTTATCCATTGACAGCTTTCAAATTATATAACTTTAACAAATATAACAATGTTGTGTATTTAGTACAACCGATATAAAATGGTTTCTTGGAACAACTATTTGACTCCTCAAACAACTTTGGACAATCATGAAGGTCATCTTTAGTTTCCATTTTCATTTATTCCATGCAATCTCCAACATCTTTTACAAAGGTTTTCATATCAAATGATTCATAAACTGTAGTATCATCCCATTCGATGTCCACATTCCATTTTTTCCTATGTTTAATCCAAAATTTATAGCTTTTATCTATTCTATGACAAATAAAATATTCTACCAACTCTTCTAAAATAATTTTTCTTCAATAAAAATAATGTAAACACAGCCAGATGATTTTAGAAGGGTTTCCCACATGCTCTCTTGCAAACTTGATGAACTCTTTAACTCCATATTCATATTCTTTTTTCAAATGATTAGCGTGCATCCATTTTCAATTCATATAAATCCTATTGGGTTCATAAAAGATTAATTTTATATAATATATAAATAAATACCCATAAGATATTCATTATCAAAAGTGAAAGTTATAGACAATTATAATTAGGGAAATATGGATCATTTCTACTAGAATATATGAGCACCTAGATATTCCAAATCCAAAAATAAGGTTTGTTGTAATTTGAAAAAATAGAGGGAGATAAAAGAAAATAATAAATGATATTATCACTGAACTTTATAGGTGTAAATTGAAAGATGGATAGTGTAATGACCCTAGCCTGAATTACCCAAACAACACTAGGTCAGATCATCTTATGACCTTTAACACTCCTCAAATACACTAAAGGATGGTTTAAATTTTTGGTGTAAAACCCCATAAATGGGTGGTGGTCCACCCCCCACCCCAAAATAGAAATAATTAGTACAATGGGTTGAACAAAATTCTAGCATGACCCTTGGGGTCATCAGACATACAGACCCAAAATCATCATTACCTAATAAAAGCATACCTGTATGACAAAGAACTATGGAAATAAATGATGAAATATCTATATAGACACACATACATATCATGCCATTATAAAAACTCACACACTTATAGTCTATAAGAAATATAAAATAGATAAAAAAATATGATATTAAAACATAACGTGAACTAAAGGCAACATAATGATTCAAAAAGTGAAGGCCTGATGTGATAAAACCTCATTTTATTAATGGGGGACGGACCCTTTGAATCTGCTCTATTAGAAAACTAAAGACCATAGAGAATTATAATAGGAACTAGATCTTCTGATACATATAACCAATATAGGAACATAAATCACTCCAGTAACTTGGTTCCTAAAAAATAGCATCTGAAGCAGCATGTACACTGAGGTGTTCATAAAAGGTGTCAGCATATATATAATCATTAGGGAACCACAAATGTGCCTCAAATAAGTAGTCAATAAATAATAATATTCATGAAAATTTCTACAAATTTATATACATATATGAAAAAAAATTATTTAGTAAGAAGATATAAAACATAGAAGTAAAAAACAATGAATAAATTCAAGATTCAGTGTCAGATATAAACAATAGATCATACATTGGTAGTAAATACAAATAATGGACCACATATAGTTCTCTAAAAAATGGATCGGAAACAAATTGTAAACAACAGATTATAAATAAATCATAGAAAAATAAATTAAAAATAAAACAAAAATACACAAATAAAATCAGAAGGCCTGCCTCGCTAGGTTGAAGAAAATATGAGACCATGTTCGGATGTCAGATGAGATGTTCAGAGACAATCGAGTGGTGTAATTCTACCTACGATTCATAGAGGATGAGCACCGGCAGCGGGTGGCTTGCCTAGAAAGCTTCTATATCATGATTATTTTCAAATGGATAGAGTTTTTATAATAGATCATGACACTTTTATCAGTTCATACCAATAATCACTGATAAAGATCCTTTTTATCAGTTCTAAACTTATAGCACTTATAAATGATCATTTTATCAGTTCTTTTTTTACCATTGATAAATCTACATTTTTATCGGCGTGAAAAAAGTGATGATAAAGATTCTTTTATCAATTCTTATTACTGAATCTCTTTTAAAGGATTTATAATTGTAATTATAAATTAAAACATTGTAAATATTTTTTAATATTTAATAAATGTAGTAAATATATTCATTTTTTAATTATATTTATTATAATTTTATAATTATTTATTTATAATTACAAAAAAAATTAAAAAAAATTATTTATATCATTATATATATTTATATAATTATACATATATATATAATAAATATATATAAATATAATTATAGTAAATATATTCATTATTTAAGTAAATTTATTATAAATTTAATAATTATTTAAATATACATAATTTTTTATTAATAATTATATAAATAATTTTAACAAAATATTTATTTATTTATAATTATAAATATGTAATTGTATAAATATTGTGAATGTACATTTATAAATATTTTTATTTATAAATATTTTTTTACAAATATATTTTTAACATTATTAATGAATATCTAATTTTGAGTGCATGCATATATGTTAAAAATGAGTGAAATTTAATAAATTAAGAATATAGGTACACTTTAACAATATTCAAAAAATGGATAATTTCTATGTGTGTGCATATTGCATATAAAAATTCCTTAATTACGTATATGTGAAATCAACATAACACACATTTGATCTATATTAAATTAAAAAATCAAACGACATTAAATTATATGTCGAGTACTATGCAATTAGTCAATATTTTTAATTCATATTAATTTTTAATTATATACCATTATTCAATAAATATATAAAAATTTAATGTAAAGTGCATAAATATTTTTTAATATATAAATCATATTTATATACATTAATATATATCTATATATTTAATATATACAATTTAATAACATTAATTATCATAATTATCTAATTAATAAAATGTTTTATATTTAATAATGTATAATCAATCAATTTTCTTTATCAATAATTATTTAATTAATAAAATTTGTAAGATTTTTTTTAATAAACACGTTATTTATTTATTATTTATTTAATTATTTCATTTTATCAGCGCTAAAAATATGTTGATGAAAGAAATTTTTATCAGCACTAAACATAAAGAAATGATATAGCATACCCTTTATAAGTGCTAAAAATAAAGCGCTGATAAAGGATACCCTTTATCATCACTAAAAATAAAGCACTGATAAAGGTTTCCTTTATCAATGCTAAAATAAAAGTGCTGATAAAAGGTTAAATTTATCAGTGCTTTCTTTAGCATTGATAAATATTAAATTTATAAATGTTTTCTTCTAGAGTTCATAAATAACAACATTGTTAAAGGATTGTTTTGTAGTAGTGGTGAAAGATGGTTTTGAGAAATAAAGTACTTTACAAACATTGAGACGGTAGGTCATACATACGTATGAGTAACATTTCCATTTTTCAATAATTATTATGGAAAGGATTTAAGTAATATATTATATTTATATAATTATAATAATATTATAAATACCATATTATCTATTTAAATATACATATCATCCATGTGGTGTGGTGATGAAAATAGAATAACATTTCTTCATGAAGGCGGTAGTCCACACGAATATGAACGACACTATCATATTTCTATGATTAAAAAGGTAATAAATTGAAATATTAATATTAAATTAATATCATAATTATTTTATTTATATTTCATATATTTATCTTTATTATCTTCCATTTAAAACTCTAGGGAAAAATGAAACACATCACTTCGTGAGGTTGTAGTTTGTCGTACACACAAGAGACATTATCATATCCTCTATGAAGTGGAAAGTTAAAAAGGTATATATGATATAATGGATCTGAAGGTATAATTATGTTATAAATATCATATATATACTTTATATCCATCATCATACCGAACCATGACTTTTGGGAATGAAAAAATGAATGACAACAGTTGGTGAGGCGGTAGTCCCCTGTACACACAAATGATGATTTCATAACCCATTTTATGGAAGTGGAGATGGTTGCAGGTAAATCCCTTAACATAAAAAAATATAAGTATATCTAAGATACTAATGTTATAATATCTTCATGGTTTAAAAATAATTGAAGTTTGTGGAGGAATAAATAAAATAAAAACGCTTATTGAAGAAAGTTACCTCTTCTTCAGGTAACCACCTTAGGTTTTCACTAAAATCCTTCATAAGTTGGATTTCTTCCCAAAATAGGTCTTATAGGATAATATTATGGAAGTTTCGAACTGGTTTTTTCATGTATTTTTGGAACTAAATGGTTTTCATGGTGTAAATAAATAGAGTATAGGGGTGGCCTTTTATTAGTGAGGTGAGTGGCACACTTATAACTTTTTAAAAAGAAAAAGGTGTACCCACATTTTTCTCATGACACAAGACTCCAAAATGGAGTATTATTGAAACATAGATATTATAAGGTTGACTTATTTTCATAAAATTGGTTTTATACAAGTTTTTATGTCATTTTAACCGTTATCATTTTAGTTTAACCCCCAATAATCCCATTTTACCTTAAAAGTAGTAATTAATTTTTACTATTTTCACTATTTATTTTGGTAAAAAATTAAGTTGACCTTATTAGAAAATATAAATTATTATAATTACAAATATTAAATCCATTATTTAAAATTCAATTCACGTAATTTGAAAATTTTAATTTAAAATTAATCTCGTTGACGCGATGAGAAAGCAGGTTTTCAAAGAGAAAATGTTCAAAAGGATAAAAAGTTTTTAATATAAACATTCAATATGAAATTGACTTCAATGACCTAAATTATATTACTATATATATATTTTAAATAATTTTTCTCTAAAACCAATTTATAATATTATTTATCTTTATAAATAATTTAAACAAAATCGTAGTTTTTAATCAAAATTCAGTATTCTTTTTACTATTCATCAAAAAATTCATATTTTCTAAAAATTATTAAAAACTAAAATAAATATTATTTTTATATTATTATTTAAAAAATATTTTTTATTTTTTATACTAAATTTTCTAAAATTTTGAAGATTTAAATTTAAAAAAAACCTGTAGACGCGATGAAAAAATGGGTTTGAGAAAAGTGAATTTTTCAAGAACAAGATGATTTTATATTAACTCTATGTATAATAATAATATTTTTATAAATATATGTTAAATTTTATTGATATATAATATATAAATTTAATTTCAAACATTCCGAAAAAGGAATTATTTTAATTAATTAAAATGGAGAAACATTATGCACTTTAAAATAATTTTAAAAAAACCCTTTTTTAAACCCAAAAATATATATATACTAAATTCCAATATAAAGTTAACTAAAGAAAATTAATTGCATTAAATATAAATAAATAATAATTATTCTACTTTAAAATATATTTTTTTCATTTAAATTACATAAAAAGGAATGATAGTTTTAAAAAAATGGTATTTTTCACTATTCACTGAAAAATCAATACTTTCTGAAAAATACCAAACTTTTTCCATAAGTTAATTTTGATATGATGATTTAAAAAATTAATTTAATTTTATCAAATAAATTTTATAAAATCTCTATAAATTAATTATAATATTTTTTATAGAAATCATTTTTGAAGAAAACATATTTTTTGAAAAATATAATTACCTTTCAAAAAAGTGATTGATTATTTATTAAGAATATATAAATAAATTTATATTGAGTAGGAAATTTATATGGATATTTAATAAAGTACTTAATAAAATATATACCCTCCTGCTTAATGGCTAATTTATAATAATATTATTTCATGGTTCGCTGAAGCTCAGTGTTGCATGTCATGTTCTCTATCGAAGAAACTCTATGGTGTGTCTAACTCAAGCTAAACTTGGTGTTGCGTATAACATAAGATATCTAAAAATTTAAATTAATTTGAATATATATATATATATATCACAAAATATATGGTTGTTAAAAAATCCCCCCCCTATTCACAGTGTATATCTCCCCCTTTGAAATATTATTTATTTCACTATTTACGTACATAAACTGTTTCCCTGGAAATTTTTTGATTTAGAAACCATTGAAGGAGGCCTAAAAAGTTTTACTCACATCCATATAAGGAAACCACTATACATGGGTACCTGAGAATATCTCACACATTTATTGTTGTTAAAATTTTGGACTAAGTCCCATGTTGAGTTTTTCATGATCGGGTAGGATTACTCGGTTGGGTACCGCAGACCATGCATGTGATATGGCTCGAAGCTGTTAGTAGATCCTAATGTATTTATTTTTAAATTATTTATTTTTTATATATTATAATCCCAATGGGATATATATGTTGTATTTATGGCATGGACTTTCAATTCATTGTTGTATTTTATCTTACTACAACATGCTTCTATTTCAGATTAATTATTCTTTCCACCTAATCTTATGTGTATGAAATTTAGTGATTACTTTTCGTTTTGTACTGTGATATGGGGTATATTCTCCTCAAATTTCCACCATATACCCCCACTTCTAGTTGGTATACTCTGACATATAATTAGGTGCACATGAGTCCATATGGAGAACTAGCTCAGGGCAGTGGTTTAGTGTCACTCAAGTCAATATACTACAATATGGTATGAGAATAGTTACTTTCTTGTTTATTATTTAGGATTTGGTATACTATAGATATATGAATTTTTCAGAGCTAGTGATAGATATCAGGATGGTCTATCATGAACACATATTCTGGTAGTAAGTCCAAGTTACTAGGGCTGGTATTGATGTTCTCGGTTTGCAATGTTATGATTGTATATGATTTTTTCTTTGGGTGACACACATGATGTTTATATTTGATGGTTCATGATGAATTTATAGCTCTTGGTCCATTGAAAAGAGTCATGTGATTTGTTTTTGAATCTTTGCATATAAAGGAAATAGGAATCTCATGCATCATCATAGGTATGTAGGATCTACGTGTTATAGGCCTGTTAGTGTGAGATTTTATGGATTTCCTTCTGATGGAAGGTTTTGTGGATCTGCAATGAGATGATCGATGATGAGGATAATGGTGTGGTCCTCATTCATATTTGGTGTAGTGACCCTAGTGGGTCAGTGTTTTATAATTTTGTAACTTATAGGCCCATGTGGGTGGGTTTTTATAGTATTGGTTGTGTGATCTAGTCCTCCAGAGAGTGGTATGATGTGGAGATTATTGAAGAGGATGGGTTCCCTAGTTATGGTTGGTTAGTTGGGCATGTAATTTCTTCCTTTAGTGAGACCTTGGAGATGTTTGTTTTGGTATGTTGATACTATGTGAGGTTGGGACAGGAACATGTTTAACTCCCCATGAGTTATGGCATTCTATGAGTTGGAATAGACCTAGGGGTTAGAACAAGTGTTTTTTTGTCATACATGACTATTGAGGCTAGGTGGTATGGCCTAGAGACCCCCTTTATGTGACTAAATTTTATGGATTTAGTGTTTTTTGACCTTCGAGGGTGACCCGTGATAGGGGATGACTGAGTTATGTGTGCTTTTGGGGTGTGTGGGACACAGATGAATGCTCAAACCTTTGGAAATAGTGCACAAATAGTGTAGCCTAGTATAGAGTTTAGGTGCATTGGATTCCTATTTTCTTAAGAGGAAGAACTTGTACACTGGTGATTCATCCTTATGGTTGGTTTCAAGATGGGTAGGCTCATTTGGGTTCCTAGTCTAGTATTAGTTGTGCATATGGGTTTTACTTGATGGTTATGAGTAGGATTGGGATCAGAAGAGGTTCTGAAGACAATTTTATTTCAGTGTGTGAGTTCTCTATGGGTTATAGCCATGCGTGAAAGTTTTTTTTGTATGAAGAACATATAGAAGTTTGGTTTCCTTTAGATGGAAAGAACTGTCAGTGTTGAGTCATCTGTGGTGCATCTGGTTTCTAAGGGTAGGACCGATTAGGTTCTTAGACCAGTTTTTAATGTCCCGACCCAGATGCCACTAAAACGGTTCTTCAAGCCGGTTTGTTATGAGGCCTCAAGCATGAATTATCATATATTAGAGACTACCAACTATAAGTGAGTATATAAGTTAGTATAGTAGGTATAATATACCCTCATTTAATATTAATCAAATAGTGTAAGTTTCTAAGTATCATACACAATAGAAAATAAACATAGTGTGGAAGAAATAAATAAACTGAAATAGAACATGTTGTAATAATAAATAAAATTCTATAAAATCCCAAAAAGTTATGTCATACATAAAACACTATGTAATCCCCGACCCTATAATTCTAGATCTGGATCATTATTTTAATACATTGGAATTATTACAAGAAATAAAGTCCCGAAGGACTGGTCAGGTTAGCAGTCTTGGAAAATAGATTACATACATGAACTTTACATTATAATTTATATCATAAAATACATCATATATAATCCTTTTATAATTACATTATTCACCTATTTTAATCCTTCATATCAATCATAATACACTTCTTGGCATCATGGGAAAATAAAACATAATAAGGGGTGTGCTCAGATGCTCAGTTAGGGTAAATAATTCAGCGGAAGCTATAAACTTTTAAGGCAAGATGTATAATAAAAATATCAACCTTTTAAACATAAACTTGAACATAATATGGAAAAAATAAATCAAAAAATACCATATAATCATGCACATGGATATTCTACTAGTAAAATAATCACATGTAATAACTAATTTCATAATGAGAGAATGCATAATGTGAGACATAATAACTACTATGTCAAGGCCTTATGCCAAGACCATTCACAAATACTCTGTCATGTCCTTGTGCCAAGATACTAGATTGTCTCATGAGACCTACCGATGCATTGAGGATATATAGAGGGACCTTCCAGTCACTTACTAAGTCCAATGCATTCCTCATATGAAAAGGGTAAAACATAACATAATCATTCATATTAAAACTAGCATAAGAAATGTTAATACTTTAACCATAAACCATGAATTGTATAAAAATGGAACATCCACAGTCAAACATATCATAATACATTCAATAAAAAATTGGAGATTTTATTATAATAAATCAACCTTAATCAATAATAATATCCAGTAAAGGATGTTGACAGTTGAAAATGATCAGTAAAACACTTTGAGTTAAATATCCCTTTTTAGGAAATCATTTAAAAGTCACACAATTTATAAAGGAAGTCATTTAAAAGATATTTTTAAATGAAAGTGTCCCATACCACTTTGAAAATTTTTAAATGAATTAAAATTTTAAAATAATAATTTCCATAAAAATAAATCATTAAAATCATTTTTAAAACATGGAAATTAATTGAATAGATTTAGAAAAATAAATCTTTAAAACATTTAAAATAATGATCTAGTTAAAGAGTCCCTTGCATTACACCATAAAAGATTCCTTTTGAAAACATTTTTATGAAACATGGAAAAGGATGATAAATATGTCCCAGTAAATACTTACACATAAAAATCTCATATAATAACGAGATTGAGGAATTAACCCTTACCATAGGTTTGATACTCTTCATACGTGTCTGAAACTCCTCTTCTTTGGGTGTTTCCTTTTGATTTGAACAAAAGGGCTCCATAGAATGGCTTTATACCCAAATTTAGGACTCTATGATGAATTTAGAGAGGTTGGGAGGAGAATTTGGCAGGTTTTGGCTGAACCAAAAGGGCTTTGTAGGTGTGAATTAAAGAGAAAGGGAGGTGCCTTTTTATAAGAGAGGTGAGGGGCACTTTAGGAAAAGATTGAAATATTAATTTATTATAAAAAAATTGGTTTCTAATAGCTCAAAATTGATTTATTTATATGATAATATTAGTATGGGTCTAAATCCTCTCAACCAATCAGTTTTAGACATGTTTAGTCATAAAATTATCCTTATATTTTGGGATTAACACTTAGTTAAATAGTTTAACTCTTACCATGTCTTCTTGTATTTTTATACTATAGGGTTAATTTAGTTACTATAAAATGATAAGGTAACATAAAGTATATTATTAATGAAATTTTTATCATTATATAAGTTATTTGGATGAATCATATATTTTTAGGATTTTTATATCTTTTAATAAAATAGTATTTGTTTTAGAAACTCATTTATGTTAATTTTGACACTATTTAGTAATTTATTTTTGTTAAAGTCATTGAAATATGATTAATTAGAACCAAAGGTATTATATAATCCATAATATTTCAATTCATCCATAAAATTTTTGGATGACATCAAAATATTCAAATTACATTTATTTTAATATTTACAATTTCATTTATTTGAATAATTCATTAATAAGGTAATCATTGCATCATTAATGTGTCATAAATACAAATATTTATCTAATGTATAAAAATTATAAATTAAAAACCATGATGTATTAAATATTTTTATATTTATAATTAATATTTATATACATATATATTATTTATATAACCCTATATTAAAATTGATTTAGTAAAAGATATATGTTTATGTTATAATTGTCATTACTTTAAATTAATTCTTACATTATCACACCCATGTGGTCCCATGGGGACCTAAAATCGTTAAAAGTATGACCATGGTCAGAAATATCTCATACAATAGGATTAGGACAAGTGTTAGGGTAGTTTAATATTATTATAATATTATTTTTTACTCTTATTTACCTGATTTAACCTTTAACCATGGTAAATAAAAATAATTACTGAATTTACTATTCATAATGTCAAAAAATAAAAGGTACCTATTTACACAATTTTAAATTTACAATTCCAAATATGGAGTCCATTTTTACAAATTCATAACATATAGTAGGTTGAAATTAATTTAAAATTAATTCCTGTTGTCAAAACAAGAAATTTGGTTTTTAAGAAGTAAAAACTATCAAAAGGTTGACATGTGTTTATGTTCAATTTAAATGTGAAATTACTTCCAATGAACTAAATTATATTAAATGATAAAAATATAATCAAATTTTACTTTTAAACCACTCAAATGTATCATTTAACACTATAAATTATTTTGATTAAAAAAGTTGTTTTTAATTAGAATTTAATATTTTTCATTATTCATCAAACTATGAATGTTATCAGAAAACTACCAAAAAATATCCAAACTAAATTTTTATGACCCAATTATAAATAATAATTCAATTTTATCAAATTAAATATATAAAAGTTTCAAATATTGTATTTAAAAAATGTTCTCTATTAAAAGGTGGAAAAACTGCATTTTTTGAAAAATACTTCTTTTATCTGAAAAAAATGAATTTTTCCTTATATTATCTCTAGGAAACACAAAATATGAATGTTAAAATTATATAGGATATATAAAATTAAAAATTTGCTTAATACTATTCATAACTACTTTTTAAATAGCTACTTTAATAGGTTGTGGTGCACTTGGACTTGGTGTTATGCACATCGCACACTATTGAATTATTTAAAAAGGAAGTGTATCATGAAAGATTGGGGTGTTAAATTATCCCCTCATTCAATAAATTTTGTCCTCATAATTTAAACTCATGATTGAAAACGTGTCTATTGATAATTCAAAAAATATTATTTGAAATTCCACATTGAAAATGAATTAATGATACCTCAATTTTAAAATAAATAAAGGTTGGTATGAAGGTTACCTGAAATAACACATAATAGGGTTCCATGTAGGAAATCATGGATATGGAAGAGAAAACTAACCATCAAGTTATTATGGAGAGTTATAGATAATATTATTAGGAGAAATTTAACAATCTGAAAGCCATAAATCAATGATAATCCAAGGGACCATTTGATTCATCGCAAAAGAAAGTAATAGGAAAACATTTTTGGTTTTCAAGATCCTTTCCCTAAAGTTAAAGAACACGATAAGAAATACTTACTTAATTTTATTACAACCTATCCATTGGTCATTCCTTGAACAATTTCCACTTTATCTCTTACTCAAGGAAATGAAGGTGAATCTTTAATTTTTGAAGTGCTGGAAGATCATGTGATCCATAAATAGAATGAAATGTCATTTCATCTATCTCAAAAAAAAATAGCATGGGTTATCACATATGTATAAGTCCACCTATAGTGAGATAATACATTAATCTAAAAAACTTCAACTGGAGTAAAATTTATATTATCCATAAATGGATAACATTATAATCCTTCCAAAAATTAAAAATCTACAAATTTAGAAATAGGTGAAAAAAATCATCTTAGCATTTATATCCCATATCTCATAGGGTAGTTCTTGGTTGTCACATTCCAAACATGTGAATAAATCCATCATGTATTCTCTTGAGTCATGGTAACAACCTGAATTATCAGATATCCTTATTGAAAACATACATGTTTTCTTGTTCCAAAATAAATTAAATTATTCCTTAAGTCCAGAAAAGTTTTATACTTCATCCATGAGAGCATAACCCTCATGTCGAAAAATAAAAAATCAATTCTCAAGAAAATAGCATCATCCAATTTACCTATTCAAATCCAACATATATTTATCCAAACATTATTATCTTAATGTAGGGAACATATTAAGCATTATTTTTACCTTAATTATATGTTCTACAAATATAATATTACCTTAAAATAAATTTTCTTGTCCATTATAACTATTCCAAATGTTCTTGAAAATCCTTAGAAAAAAACACAAACTAAGTACTCCTTATATAATTCAATTATTCAAAATTCTTGGATCCAAATACATAAATACTTCAATCCTTCCAATTTAATGGTTGGTATAGAATATTCCCTTCCTTGGTTTAGAGGTAGATTCTTATTTCTGGGAATTGATATGGATAATTCCCATGATCTCCATATATTATACATTCAAATCCATAATAATTGGTCACTATATAACCCTTTTTCATACATATATAACATCTTCCCCTATATTTGAGTTATTCCTCAAGGTTCTTCTTCCCTTTATCTTGACATGTAGGAAACCAAATCTTCTTTCCTCTATGCTTCTTAAAATTTGAACATTTATAAATGTTCATATTCCTCTAATGAAATTTTTTAGGGATGTAATAAAATATTACACTATTAATAATATATCATGATAATTTATTTGGCATAATCACAATATATTTCTCTCTAGTCATTATCCAATTTTGTTGCTCTAAATCACTATATTTTCCATCAAACTCAATGTTAATCTAATTCCTTTTGGTTTCCTCCATTAACTAAGACTAGAAATAATGGATTGAGAAATAGATCTCATTGAAAAAAACCATATAATCAATGGAAGGTAGTTTCAATCCATAACATATTAGGGTTAATCCTAGGTTATCCATGATTGTTACCAAAATTCTAGAGGGTTCTTCTATACTTATCCTTAAAGTCAATCAAAGGGTTATGATCCCTAATCTAAGTTTTCCAAATCTATTTCCAAAGTTATTGATAAACTTCCTATGATACCAATTGTAATTCCCTAAACCCATAATCCTGAAGGCATTGCATTATTTTAATACATAGGCATGATTACAAGGAATCAAGTCCTAAAGGAATGATCAGTTTAGAAATCTTGGAAAATATATTACATACATGAACTTTATAGTACAATTTATGACTTAAAATATAGCATAGATAATCCTTTGATAATGACATTATTAACCTATTTTAATCCTTTATATAAATCATAATATACTTCTTGGAATCTTGTAAAAATAAAACATAAAAAGGGGTGAGCTTAGATGCTTAGTAAGGGTAAATAATTCACCAGAAGCCATAAAATTTTAAGGCAAGATATATAATAAAAAAACATCCATTTAAACATAAACATGAAAATAATATGGAAAAAATAAATTAAACAATACCATATAAACATTCACATGGATATTTTACTAGTTGAATAATCACATATAATAACTAATTCAATAACGAGGGAATTCATAATGTCAGACATAATAACTAATAGGTTATGGCCTTGTGCCAAGACTATTTACAAATATTTTATCAAGGCCTTGTGCCAAGACACTAGTTTATCTCATTAGACCTATTGATGAATCAACGGGGTATAGTGGGCCCTTCTCATCACTTACTAAGTCTAATGCCTTCCTCATATGAAAAGGGTGAAACATAACATAATCACTCGTATTGAAACTATAATACGAAATGTCAATACTTTAACCATTAACCATGAATGGTATAAAAATAGCACATCCATAGTCAAACATATCATAACTCATTAAATAAACTATTGAATATTTTATTATAATAAATCAACCTCAGTCAAGAATAATATCTAGTAAAGGATGTTGAAATAGTTGAAAATGGTCGGTAAAACTCTTTGAGAGAAATATCCCTTTTCATGAAATCATTTAAAAGTCACACAATTTATAAAATAAGTCATTTAAAAGATATTTTTGAATCAAAGTGTCTCATACCACTTTGAAACTTTTTAAATGAATTAACATTTAAAAACAATCATGTCCATATAAATAAATCCTTCAAATCAATTTGAAAACATGGAGATTAATTGAATATATTTAGAAAAATAAATCTTTAAAACATTTAAAATAATGATCTAGTTAAAGATTCCCTTGCATAAAACCATAAAAGATTCCTTTTGAATAAAAAATTATGAAACATTGACATGGATTATAAATATTTCCTAGTAAATAATTAAACACAAAAAATCTTGGATAATAATTAGATTGAGGAATTAACCCTTACCTTAGGTCGGATACTCTTCGTATGTGTCTGAAACTCCTCTTCTTTGGGTTTTTCCTTTTTATTTCAACAAAAGGGCTACGTAGTGTGTCTCTCTACCCAAATTTAGGCCACTATGATGAATTAAGGTATGTTTTTAGAAGAAATTGGCAGGTTTTGTCTGAACCAAAAGGTCTTTGTAGGTGTGAATTAAAGAGAAATGGAGGTGCCCTTTTATAAGATAGGTGAGAGGCACTTTAGGAAAAGCTTGAAATATTAATTTATTATAAAATTATTTTTGGTTTATAATATCTAAAATTTGATTTAATTAGAGAATAAGATTATTATGGATCTAAATAATCTTAAAAAATTGGTTTTATACAAGTTTAAGTCATAAATGTACCCTTATCTTTTGGGATTAACCCTTAGTTAAACAGTTTAAGTCTTACCATGTATTCTTGTATTTTTATACTATATGGTAAATTTAGTTACTATAAAATACCAAGGGAACCTCAAGTAGATAATTAATGACATTTTTATCATTATATAAGTCATTTGGATTAATTTTAGATTTTTATGATTTTTATATCATTTAATAAAATAGTATTTGTTTTAAAAACTCATTTATGTCAATTTTGACACTATTTAGTAATTGATTTTTGTTAAAGTCATATAAACTTGGTTCCTTCGAAAAAATGTTATTAAATAATCCATAATATGTCAATTTAATCCAAAAAAACTTTTATGGAATCAAAATGTTCAAATTACATTTATTTTAATATTTACAAATTCATTTATTTGAATAATTCATTAATAAGGTAATCACTACATCGTTATTGTGTTATAAATACATATATTTATCTAATGTAAAAAATTATAAATAAAATACCATGATGTATTAAATATTTTTATCTTTATAATTACTATTTGTATACATATATATAATTTATATAACCCAATATTAAAATTTATTTAGTAAAAAATATATGGTTATGTTATAATTATCATTACTTTAAATTAATTCTTATAACGTGTCATTATCACACCCATGTGGTCCCATTGGGACCTAAAATAGTCCTAAGGATTCCCATGGTCTGAAATATCTCATCCAATAGTATTATTACATGTGTTATGGTATTTTAATATTATTATAATATTATTTTTTAATCTTATTTACCTGATTTACTATTTAACCATGGTAAATAAAAATAATTACTGAAATTAAAATTCATAATGTAAAAAAATAAAAGATTACTATTTACAAAATTTGTACCTTATTATTCCAAATATTTAGTCCATTTTTTTAAATTCAAAACATAGAGTTTACAGAAATTAATTTAAAATTAATTCTTGCTGTCAAAACTATAAAGCAGTTTTTTAAGAAGTAAAAACTATCAAAAGATTGACATGTGTTTATGTCCAATTTAAATGTGAAATTACTACCAATTACCTAAATTATATTAAAATGATAAAAATATAATCTAATTATACTTTAAAACCTCTCAAATTTATAATTTAACACAATAAATTATTTTGATTAAAAAAGTGTTTTCAATTAGAATTTAGTATTTTTCACTATTCATCGAAATATGAAAGTTATCAGAAAAGTAACAAAAATTTATTCAAACTATATTTTTATGTCTTAATTCTAAATAAGAATTTAATTTAATCAAACTGAATATATAAAAGTTTCAAATATTTTATTTGAAAAGGGTTCACCATTAAAAGGTGGAAAAAACTGCATTTTTTGAAAAATACTTCTTTTATCTAAAAAATTGAATTTGTCCTTATATTATGTCTAATAAACACAAAATATGAATTTTAAAATTATACAGTATATATAAAATTTAAAATTTGGTTAATACTATTCAAAACTTCTTTTTAAATGGCTAGTTTGATAGGTCATGGTGCGCTTGAACTCGGTGTTTTGTACATCACATGTTGTTGAATTATTTAAAAAGGAAGTGTACCATGGAATCTTGGGGTGTTACACACTGGTCACCCACAGGTATGACCATAAAAATACAGAAGTAAAAAATACACTGAAATAAAAGTACAGGGCTCTACTACTAACTCTATGCCAGACCAGATACCCAGTCTCCAGACACTTTTGAACTGCACCAGCCCAATCCGAAGAACCCACATGAGTATAACCACTTGACCATGAAACTATATGCCTCAGCCCTATCCACCATGAAACTTTTTTCAACCTAAAAAATACTACAAAAATTTTACACATCCACCAAGTTGCACGTGTAGAGGTGAGAAATAATCTCAGCAGGCCACCATAATGATGAACCTATAAATATATTAACATAAGTGCATGCAAATGATATATGCTCAGCCCAGTCGAGACACAACTGAAAGGATAAGTAAATCTAATAAATGTGAAACCACAGTTGAACCATAGGTCTGTAATCCTGATCAACTGGGAAAGTTCCACCATGGATTTTCATTTTTAGATGTGTATACATGTATATTTTCATACCTATACATATATGCATATATATATATATATTTGAATATTCCTGAGTAAGGTGGATAAAATAACATAAAACCAATTAGTAGTCAATTATTAGGTCTATAATCCCAATAACCTAGAAATCGTGTGTTAGGGAATTTATATGTATGTTGTAACACTCAATGCATGTATCATTAATTAAATCTCTAGGTCCTTAATCCCAATTGAAATATACCAGTTTCATCCATTTATAGAAAATGTCTCTGAGAAATCTATGTCACCACAAGGGGATACTCTTCCTAACCATGGGTTCACTGTACTCTCCTCCAATCACTGTAAAGAAGGATTCTAGGGAAGTACATTTAGACATCCTATAAACATTCACTGAGCTAGATTTCATTATTTTTATTACATGTAAATTTATTCCAATTTTTGAGCCCTAGTTCTTGGTCCATAGGAGGTCACAACATTCAAAAATTGGATGAACACTAAGGGTATCACCCTTAGGTGATCTGTAAGGTGAACTCATCAGTGAGACGTCATGACCACCCATGGAGTCTCTAATAAGGATGTCCATAATAATACCTATAATCTAAGAGACCATGATCATCCACGGGTATCTGATGATGTTAAATGCCATGTTTAACACCATGGAAAAGTAACCAATCAGGAAGATCATAATCATCCCTATCCTTTGGGAGAGTGTAATCATCCATGATTATAAGCATCACGGATTCCATTCCCGTATTAAAAATAGTTTAATCATCCTCATCACATTCCAAAATAGGAGATTGGAATAATACTCATCACTCGAGAGAGCATAATCATCCATGGGTATTATTACTAGGGATGCCATGAGTGTATATCATAATATCAATCTCAATAGCCAGATACCAGGAAGAACCTCTAGAAATCCCAATAATATAATAATCAAATATACAGATCAACTGCCAAATCCCAAATAATACCTCTTTGTATAAAAATAAAAACAAACATGGATTAGAAGTAGGATCCTAGGAAATCACATTTGAGAATTCCAATAAATGAATAAGATAGATCCTAGGAATAAATTATGGGAATCCTAAAGGGAAAGAAGATGAATCACATCAGGCGGAATTGCCACAAACTATGAAGAACCTCTAGTAAACATCGATGCATGAGTAGTACACATGATAAAGATCTAAATATAAGTTTTAGGGTGGTTGGATGCCTAAAATCAATACTACATCCATATCCACTTTGGATTATAAGTTGGTCATGGGTTATAAGGTAACACCCGCTACCATATCTACCCAAACCTGACATACTAGCATAGGGTCAGAATAGAAATCCCATACCCTTGGAAACCATGACTTCTTACCAAAACAAGTGTTCTCAATTCACCTATTTGATATCCATAATAGATTCCAACACCTTCATAATACTTCTATTTACCATATCAAAATATTAAATACTATGAGAATAACTCTATGATACCACTTTTTAATATCCCAACCCGGATTCCACTAAAATGGTGCTCTAATCTAGTTCGTTATGAGGCCTCAAGCATCCCTCCCCATATTCCAGAGACTTCCGACTATCATTGAGGGTCTAAGGTGTTATAGTGGTAAGACTATACCCTCATATCAGAGTAAGAAAACAAAGAAAATAGCTAAGTATCATATACATCAGTAAATAAAGAGTGTGAAAGCAATAAATAAACCGAAATAGAACATGCTATAATAATAATTGAAATGATGTAAAATCCCAAACATTTATGTCATACATAAAACATTGGTCACCCACTAGGCTATCCATAAAGATATAGGAGTACAAAAGAAACTAAAAAAAGTACATGGATCTACTTCTAAATATGATCAAGACCGCATACATGGACTCCAGACACTTTTTAACTACACCAGCCTAATCAGAAGAACCCACACAAGATTCTCCACTCGATCATGGAACTCTAGGCCTCATCCCTATCCACCAAGAAACTATGATCAACCAGAAAAGAAGACATAAGGTCTGCACATCCACCAAAGTGTGTATACAAGAGTGATAAATAATCTTAGTAGGTCACCCCAATGATGAACCCATAAATATGCTGACATAAGGTCATGAAAATTAAATATAATTAGTCAAGCCGAGACTTAACTAAAAAGATAAGTAAAGATAATAAATGTGAAACCAAAGTCAAACCCCAGGTCCATAATTCTGATCAAATGGTAAATTTCCATCATGGATGTCTATATTTATATGTATATACATGTATAGTACCATACCTATACATATATACATATATATTAATATTCATGAGTAAGGTGAATAAAATAACATAAAACCAATATGTAGTTGATCCTTGGGTTTGTAATCCTAATCACCTGGACATCCTATGCTAGGTCATTGAGATAGATGTAGTACCACCCAAGATGTGTATCTTTATGTCAATATCTAGGTCTATAATCCCAAACAATATATACATGCTTCGTCTAATGACAAAATATGTCTTTCAGCAATCTATGTCACCATAGGATGATACTCTCCCTAACCCTGGGTTCAACCATACTCTCTTATAATCACTATAAAGAAGGATTCCATGGAAGTAAATCTAGAAATCCTATAAATTCTCAATGAGCTAGTGTAACACCCCAGGTAAATAAAGAATATGACATTTTTATATTTATCCATATTTTTGAATAAAATATTAATATTACTTTAAAGGGGACTTTATGCTCTATGGCATACCCAATATGCAACAACGAGTTTCTTGGGAATCTTACGTTACACTCTAATAATAAAATAATATTATATTAAATGGTAATTAATGCCTAGTCATTGTAATGGCGGGAATGAACAGAACTAACTACAAAATGATTATATATTTTTGTCAAATATTCTAACTCTTTTCAATAAATGTTAGAGGATTAAAAATGAGAATGAATCCAATTTTAAGCGTAAACATTCTAATATTTTTTAAAAGGTCGATTAACCGCCTTTTGACGGAGAACCTCTTTTAAATCCACTTTTTGACAATTTTATGTGTTATATTTGACAAAATAAAATTCTTATTCAGAATCGGGACATCAAAATTTACTTTTTGTAAATTTTTGGTATTTTTTCGATAAAGTTCATTTTTTTAATGAATAGTGAAAAATGTTGTATTTTAATTCAAAACCTCTTTTAATATAATTTATTTATATGATTAGATTATCTTTTGAATTGGTTTTAAAGTTAAATTAGAATATATTTTTACCATTTAATCCAATAGTGGTCATTGGAATTAATTTCACTTTGAAATTGGACTTAAACTACTGTTAATCTTTTAATATATATTGTTTCTTAAAAACACGCTATTTGTTTTGACAGCGGGAATTAATTATTAAATTAATTAATGCAACTTATATGTTTTGAATTTTTTAAAATAGACATCATTTTTGAGTTCGGAATATCAAATATAGCTTAGGGTGAATTTTTGGTATTTTTCTAAAAAACTTCAATTTTTGATGAATAGTGAAACCACTAAGTGGTAATTAAAGAAACTAATTTTTCATTTAAATGAAACTTTTCCACCTCTGTGTTTTTAATTTCAAAAATCCAACATACATAGTTTTCATTAGGAAGTAAAATTTGGTTCAATGGGATTAAAATAATTTTTTGATGAATAGTAACTTTTATGTTCTTAATCACGATTAGAGGTAATTAATGTAGTTTAAGGTAAAAATAATGTTTTAATAATATGAAATGACCTAGAAACATGTCCTACCCTTATTGGATGTGTCATGTCCGACCAATACAATCCATGGGTCAACTTGGGGATCCCATGGAGTCACTTTGGTTGTAAAATGACATTAATACCTTTTTATTTAAAGTTAAAATTATAATGTCACAAACATGTGTTGTTTTACTAAAACAATTTTTACATGGGGTTATATAAGTCATATTTTTGACTATAAATATTAATTAGAAATATAAAAAGATTTAATACATAATTATATTTTTTTTATAATTTTTAGACATTAAATAAATTAATTTATTTATGACACCGTGATGATGCAGTGATTACCTCATAAATGAACGATTTAAATAAAATGAAAAGATAATGTAAACTCTAAGATCTAAACTTGTCAAAAACCTATTGTATGTGTGTAATTCGAACTATTATCACCTTATACTAGAAATATATAATTTTGGGACCTTTAAAATCCGAAAATCATTTTATAATAAAGTAATATTTTATAACTTTCCAAGAGTGCCCCTCTTCTCCTCTTATAAAAGTCCCCCACCTCTACCACCTTACACACACCTCTCAAGCCTTTGGATCGTCCAAAACCTGCCCATTTCATCTATCCACATCCCTATATTCAACATTGAAGCCTAACTTTGGGCATAATCCTTTCCAAGGAAGCCTTTGATCTTAAATAAAAGAGGGTTACCCGTTTTAAAGGTAGTGTTTTCTCTTGTGTTCTTATGTTTTATTTTGCTTCTCAAACCCCCTAAACTCTTTTTATTATTTTCTTTTGTAACAACAACAGTATATTAAATATACTAGGATTTTTTTATGTGAATTATTATAGCTAAACTTACACACACCTTCTTCTAAAGGTTAAAAAACATACTGTTTCTGGGGTTGGTGATTTCCTGCCTCACGAAACGATGATTGTTCAATATTCTTTTAACACCTTTAAAGGTGGCCATTATGATGTCACTGTATTTTATATATGATATATATGGTATTCATGTTTACTATATTCTTATTTATTTTATATTTAAAACATACCTTTATTCTTTTCATGTTGTGAAAATGCGATAATTTCATATGAGGAAGTGTGGACTACCGCCCCCTCAAGTGAGGTGACTCGTTAATGCAATACATGGAATGTATAAAGAATGAAATTAATGAACATATGTGACCTATATAACATATATATTATAATTTAATTATAATATATATATATCTCTCATTTATTTTTAATTCCATTAATATGACAAAAAAATGAAAGTAGCGTTCATGCGTACGTACGGTCTACCATCTCCATGAACGGTGCTTTTCATTTTTTATCTCCAAATGTTATGGAATAGTATAAAATGAATATGTACTGTATATATATGATATTTTAATCATTAATACTATTCTTTAAATGATTTACTTATAACTACATGGGAAATCATTTTCAAACAAGTTCATTTTTTTACTCATGTACCAAACATCGGAAAAAACATATGATATGAACTAACATTATTAAACAATTATTATAACATTATAATATGTGATATGAACTGAATAATAATCTTTAAAGTAGTTCCTTAAGAAATTATAAATTGACCAAAGTTTATTATTCAGGAATATAAATAAATGAACAAGACAAGTCGGACTTGAGGTAAGGGATCTGACCTCTCACTTTCTTTTCAAGTACCCTCTTTTATGTCATTTCATTTATGCTCCATGTACTTATATTGGAGGATGTTATTTTATATTAACCACACTATAATTTTTATTTTTATATGATGAGATACCCCCTATTACTCTCATCAATTCTTTTTTTTAGAATTTTTAAGTGGCGCTGTTAGGCTGCCGAGTTTTCGTAAGGGATTTTTCATCTCACTTTTATTCCTGTGAGATTTATGCTACATTTGCCACCATTTAATTTGAGTGGTATATGTACTGACCATTATTATACTCTTTGTGTAATATACTTTCGTTTATGAGTATTTACATCAATGTTGTATTTTCCTTCTTTCATGGGGTGTATGTTTTGAAAGATACCCAAGTCAGTAAGGGAACCTTTCACCCTCCTCTTTTTAAAAAACTTATTTTGTTATGTATTTTAATTCACATACTATTAAGTTGTGATATGTTATTCTATATCCTTATTAATGTAAATTTTATTTCCAAGTGATGAGATACCCTTTTTATCTCTCATCAACTCTTTTTCTGAATTCTGAAGTGATGCTGTTAGGCTGTCGAATTTTTTCAAGGGAACTTCTTAACCTAATTTTGATTCTTTGGGATAAACCTGTACTCCTTGAATATGTCATTCTATGAATATGTGTGAATAACCTGTGATTTTTTTACACTTAATATCCACTTATATTTTTTGTATTCGTCTGTCACACAAAATTATGTAATTGATTTATCCTTAATCCAAGGATATCGTCTTTGTAAGGGACTTTGTCTCAATCTCCTTTCATTGAGGAATATTTCATTTTATACAAAACTTTATTTTATATGGTTTATAAAACCCTTTGACTGTTACTTTTATATAAAAGTAATATTTTTCTACGAATTTTTTTACAAAACGACAAAAAGGAATGTTTCTTTTAACGTACGGGGTGACAACGACCTTTTCCACCGCCGCGAGTATTATTTGGTCTTTGCCTTACTAAACAAGTCGTAATGTTTTCAAAATGAAATAAATACTATATACTCTTTTATGTATTTTGGTATTGAAAATGGTTTTTATAATGGATTTTTTTATGTCAATATATATAAGTGATATATTTTGATCAAAGTGTGAAAATTTTTCCTTTCCATTATATTTATTTTATGTCTTATAATTTTATAGTGGTACTTGGACATTTGACGGGTTGTTACGTGGTAAACCATATGACGGGTGGTTTCGTGAATACCAGGACGGGTGGTTACATTATAACCTCCAATGAATTGGGTATGGAAGTTGGTCGTATGACTATTCCATTAAGTGATATGTGTGGAAGTCGACCGTATAGTTATTCCATTTAAGTATGTTTATGTATCAAGTTACCTTTATATGTTATGTGATCTTTATATGGGTTTTATGGTAATATTTTGGTTAAAAAAGGGTATGTAATGAACTTTTATTTAGTGATTATTTTTTTACTACTTCATAAAGGTGAAGGTATTACTTTGATAAAGTATACATGGTTTACTTGTTGTTTTGAAAAACTAACAGTTTTCATTCTTTGTGTATCCCTTACTGAGCTTTTTATGCTCACCCCAAGTTTTTTTGAAATGTTTTTCACAGGACTTAATGTGGAATAGGGTCAAGGATGGGATCAAGGGAAAGTCATGCTATCTAAAACATGGAACTAGACATGTTTCTTTTTAAGAGTTTTTATTTTATGGAAATTTAGTAGAAGTGACTACTTTGTAATCTTTTGAGATGTAATAGTTATGTCCTAATACTCTAAAACTCTAAACCTGAAAAGATCCTCAATGTGAATTATTCATTTAATTCAATATAAAGTAAGGTTTAAGTCTGGGGCCTTATAGTTTGTATCAGAGGTCGTTTTAGACAACTTTAGGGATTAGAAGTTTTTGTTAGACACATGATTAGTCCCTATATCTATTATTTCAGTTAAATCCTTGTTTTATAACTTTTTTCAGGTCAATTAAAGTCAGTTAAGAATGGAAGGAGAAGGATCTCAAACGACACTCCTATCTCTTCATGATGACATGCTTGCAATAATTATTGCAAAGTCATGTTCGGATTATTGTGAAACTTTTTCTAGCATACAACTCACTTGAAAGCAGTTGTTTGAGATATCAAACACCTCCACTATACCTCATTATCATCGTGGGTCATGGGTTGTATTTAGAAAAATACCATTTTCAAAATATTCTCATATTTTCAAGAAAGGTAAATATTATCAAGGTATTTTCAAATATTTTACCTTATCACAAGAATTTGAAGCATATTATGATTTTAAAAATGGTGTTGAGGAAGGAGACCCTTGCGCAACCAATTTATATTTTCTTTTAAAATATAGTCTCTCAGCACATACTTATGGTATTTTAAAAGGACCAATAATAGAAAGTTTCAACTCAAATTTTGTCCGACTATTTTATAGAGATCATGTTTTATCAGTTTTTTTGGAATTATATGTCATACATGATTATTTTCCAAAACTGTTTTTCTATAAACACCCATATGACCCATGTTGTACAAGGTGTATTTGGATGGAGGAAGCAAATGATTTTGAGGGATCTATAAATCATTGTTGTAATGCATGGGACTTATACCTACGTGATCAAGATGAAGATGAAACTGAGTGGACGCCATGATCAAGGTATGATGTTATTCATTTTGGGAATCGTTTTATTTTATCTTATGGTGGTGAAATAAGACTTAAAGAATTAAGATGTTGAGATCGTAATGAATTTGGATGAAAATGAGAGGTATAAGGAAACTATTGAGGTTAAAACATGTTAGGGTTATTTTTGGAGTTTTATAAAAAGGACAACACGCAGACCGTGTGAAAATTCGTCGCGTCGGACAAAGCTGCGGGAATCGAACCCACAACCAAAGTGCAACTGGTATTTATCACCTACCACTGGACTACGTGAAGTCCCTGGTTAGTTTGACTAATTATTTTTAGTTAGATGATTTTATGAATTAATAGTAAGTTTATTTTGGGTTATATATGGAAATTTATCAACCTATCATGGAGTATATGTGATTAGGTTAATTACTTTTCAATACGAGACTTTAAGAGCAACTGATATTGTTTGGAGATAAATGTTATGATTTAACTTGGAAGACTATGTGACTAAATCCTTCAAATATTTGGGTTTCAATATTAGTTTGGTTTACTTTGAAGAATTTTATGGACAAATTTTTTATCGAATGGTCCTCGTTGAACTTTGGGTTTTGTTGGACAAATTTTAGAGATTAAGAATAGATTTTATTTTTATAAAGGGTTATCCTTTTCTGGATTATCTGATCTTGTACTAACCTTTTTGGTTTTGGTTTTGGTTAAATTCTAAAGACATGGGAAGTATATAGTTCTCTTTTGTGGATTAGGTTATTCTCTAGAAGTTTATTATAATACTCTTAATGTGAGAAAGTCTTCCTAAATACTCATCTTTTGGAGAAAATATGAGTTTGTGTAAGAAATCTAAGAAAAGTTGAAAGTCAACATGATAAGTAATTATGTTTCCTTATGAATAAATTCATCAATAAAAAGTAACTTAAAACAAAAATGTTGTCTATTAACTTTTCCTACTGTGGAATCGAATACCGTTTAACCCATCACAAGTTTGTGATTTTCTTGTGGTTAACTTTCTCCTAAACATGTTTTCTATCACACTCCATCAGAACATGACCCTATGTTTTCTCCTCCATGTCCATGTTTTCCTATATGGAATCCTAGTATGGGTTAACTCGGGTGACCTCTGTACTTCTCTTTATTTATTTTAAAGTGATTGTTTTACCGACTCTTGTTCCGATGTGGGACTTTCAAGGATGTTTTCGAGCCTAATTTTAAAATTGCGAGGACACAATTCCCAAAAGGGGGGAAGGATGTAACACCCCAGGTAAATAAAGAATATGAAATTTTTATATTTATCCATATTTGTGAATAAAATATTAATATTACTTTAAAGGGGACGCTATGCTTGATGGCGTACCCAATAAGCAACAACGAGTTTCTTGGGAATCTTACATTGCACTCTAATAATAAAATAATATTATTTTAAATGGTAGTTAACGCCTATCCGTTGTAATGGCGGGAATGAACATAACTAACTACAAAATGATTATATATGTTTGTCAAATATTTTTACTCTTTACAATAAATGTTAGAGGATTCAAAATGCGAATGAATCCAATTTTAAGCCTAAACATTCTAATATTCTTTAAAAGGTCGATTAACCGCCTTTTGATGGAGAACCTCTTTTAAATCAAATTTTTGACAATTTTATGTGTTATATTTCACAAAATAAAATTCTTATTTAGAATCGGTACATCAAAATTTAATTTGTGTAAATTTTTGGTATTTTTCCGATAAAGTTCATTTTTTTAATGAATAGTGAAAAATGTTGTATTTTAATTCAAAACCTCTTTTAATATAATTTATTTATATGATTATATTATCTTTTTAATTGTTTTTAAAGTTAAATTAGAATATATTTTTACCATTTAATCCAATAGTGGTCTTTGGAATTAATTTCACTTTGAAACTGGACTTAAACTAGTGTCAATCTTTTAATTGATATTGTTTCTTAAAAACACGCTATTTGTTTTGACAGCGGGAATTAATTATTAAATTAATTAATGCAACTTATATGTTTTGAATTTTTTAAAATAGACATAATTTTTGAGTTCGAAATATCAAATATATCTTAGGGTGAATTTTTGGTATTCTTCTGAAAAACTTCATTTTTTGATGAATAGTGAAACCACTAAGTGGTAGTTAAAGAAACTGATTTTTCATTTAAATGAAACATTACCGCTTCTGTGTTTTGAATTTCAAAAATCTGACATACATGGTTGTCATTAGGAAGTAAAATGTGGTTCAATGGGATTAAAATAATTTTTTGCTGAATAGTAACTTTTATGTTCTTAATCACGATTAGAGGTAATTAATGTAGTTTAAGGTAAGAATAATGTTTTAATAATATGAAATGACCTAGACACATGTCCTACCCTTATTGTATGTGTCATGGCCGACCAAGACAATCCATGGGTCAACTTGGGGACCCCATGGAGCCACTTTGTTTGGAAAATGACATTAATACCTTTTTATTTAAAGTTAAAATTATAATGTCACAAACATGTGTTGTTTTACTAAAACAATTTTTTACATGCGGTTATATAAGTCATATTTTTGACTATAAATATTAATTAGAAATATAAAAATATTTCCTACATCATGATATTTTTTTTATAATTTTTAGACATAAAATAAATTAATTTATTTATGACACCGTGATGATGCAGTGATTACCTCATAAATGAACGATTTAAATAAAATGAAAATATAATGTAAACTCTAAGACCTAAAATTGTCAAAAACCTATTGGATGTGTGTATTTAGAACTATTATCACCTTATCCTCTAAATATATAATTTTGGGACCTTTAAAATCCTAAAATCAATTTATAATAATGTAATATTTTATAACTTTCCAAGAGTGCCCCTCTTCTCCTCTTATAAAAGGCCCCCACCTCTACCACCTTACACACACCTCCCAAGCCTTTGGATCGGCCAAAACCTGCCCATTTCATATATCCACATACCTATCTTCTTAATTGAAGCCTCACGTTGGGCAGAATCCTTTCCAAGGAAGCCTTTGAGCTTAAATAAAAGAGAATTACCTGTTTTAAAGGTAATGTTTTCTCTTGTGTTTTTATGTTTTATTTTGCTTCTCCAACCCCCTAAACTCTTTTTATTATTTTCTTTTGTAACAACACCAATATCTTCAATATACTATGATGTTGTTATGTGAAGTTTTAGAGCTAAACTTACACACACCTTCGTCTAATTGTTAAAGAACATACTGTTTCTGTGGTTGGTGATTTTCTGTCTCACGAAACGAAGATTGTTCAATATTCTTTTAACACCTTTAAAGGTGGCCATTATGATGTCACTGTATTTTATATATGATATATATGGTATTTATGTTTACTATATGATTCTGTATTTTATATTTAAAACATACCTTTATTCTTTTCATGTTGTGCAAATGCGATAATTTCATATGAGGAAGTGTGGACTACCGCCCCCTCAAGTGAGGTGACTCGTTAATGCAATACATGGAATGTATAAAGAATGAAATTAATGAACATATATGACCTATATAACATATATATTATAATGGAATTATAATATATATATATATATATATATATCTCATTTATTTTTAATTCCATTAATATGACAAAAAAATGAAAGTAGCGTTCATGCGTACGTACGGCCTACCGTCTCCATGAACGGTGCTTTTCATTTTTTATCTACAAATGTTATGGAATAGTATAAAATGAATATTTACTGGATATATATGATATTTTAATCATTAATACTATTCTGTAAATGATTTACTTATAACTACATGTGCAATCATTTTCAAACAAGTTCATTTTTTTTACTCATGTACCAAACATCGGCAAAAACATCTGATATGAACTAACATTATTAAACAATTATTATAAAATTATAATATGTGATATGAACTGAATAATAATATTTAAAGGAGGTACTTAAGAAATTATAAATTGACCAAAGTTTATTATTCAGAAATATAATGAAATGAACAAGACAAGTTGGACTTGAGGTAAGGGATCTGACCTCTCAATTTCTTTTCAAGTACCCTCTTTTATGTCATTTCATTTATTCTCCATGTACTTATGTTGGAGGATGTTATTTTATATTAAACATACTGTAATTTTTATTTTTATATGATGAGATACCCCCTCTTACTCTCATCAATTTTTTTTTAGAATTTTTAAGTGGTGTCGTTAGGCGGCCGAGTTTTCGTAAGGGATTTTTCATCTCACTTTTATTCCCATGAGATTTATGCTACATTTGCCACCATTTCCTTTGAGTGGTATATGTACTGTCCATTATTCTACTCTGTGTGTAATATACTTTCTTTTATGAGTATTTACATCAACGTTGTATTGTCCTTCTTTCATGGGGTGTATGTTTTGAAAGATACCCAAGTCGGTAAGGGAACATTTCACCCTCCTCTTTTTAAAAGACTTCTTTTGTTATGTATTTTAATTCACATACTATTAAGTTGAGATATGTTCTTCTATATCCTTATTAATGTAAATTTTATGTCCAAGTGATGAGATACCCTTTTTATCTCTCATCAACTCTTTTTCTGAATTTTGAAGTGACGTCGTTACACTGTCGAATTTTTGCAAGGGAACTTCTTAACCCAATTTTGATTCTTTGGGATAAACTTGTACTCCTTGAATATGTCGTTCTATGAATATGTGTGAATAACCTATGATTGTTTTACACTTAATATCCACTTATATTTTGTGTATTCGTTTGTCACACATAATTATGTAATTGATTTATCCTTAATCCAAGGATACTATCTTTGTAAGGGACTTCATCTCAATCTCCTTTCATTGAGGCATATTTCGTTTTATACACAAATTTCTTTTATACGGTGTATAAACCCCTTTGACTTTTAATTTTATACAAAAGGAATATTTTTATACGAATCATTTTACAAAACTATAAAAAGGAATGTTTCTTTTAACGTACGCGGTGAAAATGACATTTTCCGTCACTGCGAGTATTATTTGGTCTTTGGCTTCCTCAACAAGCCGTAATGTTTTTAAAATGAAATAAATACCATATACTCTTTTGTGTATTTTGGTATTGAAAATGGTTTTTATAATGGATTTTTTTATGTCAATATATATAAGTGATATATTGTGATCAAAGTGTGGAAATGTTTCCTTTCCATTATATTTGTTTTATGTCTTATGATTTTATAATGGTACTTGGACATTTGACGGGTGGTTACGTGATAAACCATATGACGGGTGGTGCCGTGAATACTAGGAAGGGTGGTTACATTATAACCTCAAATGAATTGGGTATGTAAGTTGGCCGTATGGCTATTCCATTAAGTGATATGTGTGGAAGTCGACCGTATGGTTATTCCATTTAAGTATGTTTATGTCCCAAGTTACCTTTATATGTTATGTGATCTTTATATGGGTTTTATGGTAATATTTTGGTTAAAAAAGGTTAAGTAATGAACTTTTATTCAGTGAAGATTTTTTTACTACTTCATAAAGGTGAAGGTATTACTTTGATAAAGTATACATGGTTTACTTGTTGCTTTGAAAAACTAACAGTTTTCATTCTTTGTGTATCCCTTACTGAGCTTTTTATGCTCACCCCAAGTTTTTTTGAAATGTTTTTCATAGGACTTAATGTGGAATAGGGTCAAGGATGGGATCAAGAGATAGTCATGCTATCTAAAACATGGAACTAGATATGTTTCTTTTTAAGAGTTTTTATTTTATGGAAATTTAGTAGAAGTGACTACTTTGTAATCTTTTGAGATGTAATAGTTATGTCCTAATTCTATAAAACTCTAAACCTGAAAATATCCTCAATGTGAATTATTCATTTAATTCAATATTAAGTAATTTTTAAGGTCGGGGCCTTATAGCTAGTCACCATTATAATTATTTCATTTAAATACAGTCCAATTTATGATCCCTAAGTCCTAGTCTATAGGTTTTCTTGACATTTGAAACTCATATGAACCCTAAGTGTTTGAACCTTAAGGAATCTACAAGGATAACTCCCCAGTGAGATGTCATGCCCACCCTAGAGTATCTAATAAGGGATATAAGAATCATCCCTATCATCGAGGGGAGAATAATTTTCCACAAGTATCCAACGATGTGAAAATCCATATCCAACATTGTTGTCAAGTAACTAATTAGGGAGATCGTAATCATCCCTATCCCTTGGGAGGGCATAATCATCCATAATTATAATCATCAGGGATTCTATTCCCATATTGAGGAGAGCATAATCATACTCATCACATGAAAACATAGAAGATATAAATCAACCTCATCACTTGGGAGAGCATAATCATCCATAAGTATCATTACTAGGGATATCATGCTTGTATATCATAATCTCAGGCTTAGTAGTTGGATACTTGGAATCACCTTTGGAAATACCAATAATATAAAAAATATATATGTATCAACATCCAAATCCTAGGTAGTGCCTATGGGTATAAAAATAATAAAACAAAACATGGGTTAGAATCCAGATCCTAGGAAAGCACATTGGGTTATCCTAATAAATGAATACGATGGATTCTAGGAAGAACGTTTGGGTATCCCAAAGAGAAAGAAAATGCATCGCATTAGGATCAACAACCTCCAACTAGGAAGAACCTCTGGAACATTGATGCATTAGTACTAAACATGTGAAAGATATAAATAAAATTTTGAGGGTGGAGATATGCCTAAACCCACCACTACATATATAGCCACTTGGGATTACAAGTTCAACATAGGTTATTAGGTGACACTCACTACCATCTCTACCCAAACCTGATGTGCTAGCTCCAGGTCGGTCATAAATAGGGAACCCACTGGGGCCCTCAAGTCAAACACTAAGAAGAATCCTACTTGGGATCATCAGTAGAAAAGGTAAAGGAGGAACCTAACACAGGATCCTCAAGATCCAAGAATAACGAAGGTATCTAACTCCGGATCATCAAATTAATGGTAAAAGGAGGAATCCTACATGGGATCCTTTAATCGGTACTCAGTAAGGTAAATCCTATATGGGACCCTCACAACATGGTATTAAGGAAAAATGAATCCTATAGGGGTTCCTTGGTATAGAAATAAGAAATATGAATCCTACACAAGATCATCTAGGTCGAAATTTAATAAGAGGAATCCTACAAGGAATCCTCAAGAACAACTAAACTCACAGACTCTTAGGCAAAAAGGGAACATATCACAAAGTATAAGTATTAAAGGAAAAAAAGATACTAAGTAATTTTCATGACAGATATCTCACAGATCATCTCGGATCAGGTCTCACTCTTAGGACACACTGGATATAATTACTGGAGAAAGAACCTCTATTTTAGGAAAACACCTGAAATGACACCTAGGAGTCTTAAAACCACCTCAAAGTTTTATCCACCATGATCGACATGAAAAATTCTCATAATAGACTACTCATGGGTCCAATTATGACTCCTAGATGAAAAGATATGAAAATACCTCAAAAGGGTGGAAAGAAAGGAGTACACGACATGTGTACCCCAGTACATGACATGTACACACAAGGCCCCACCTGGAAATGTATTTCTACCTATACATAGCATGTAAAATCCCAAGTATATGGTGTATTTGTGTACATGGTATGTAACCTACATGGGGTACCATCCCATGTATCTCACATGGCCTAGCCATGTAGTCTTCCTGGTCATGTACATCTACATGGTGTGAAACCCACACGGTGTCTGGCCATGTACTCCACACAGCATGTGACCCCTTACACGGGTAGTCTATCTAGGTACTCGGCTACAGGGATGAGTACTAGTACATGGTGTGTAATTCCCATAGACAGCGTGTATTTTTAAAAATCTATATTCATTGAACATGAATAACACATGGTAAGTGTTACCTAAACCACATGTTATATAGATGGGTTTTCTTGAATGGAAAACCATTTGAAGTGCCCAAAACCCCCGTTTTTTCCCTCAAAACAGATGTTCAGACAATGATAGTTCATAAAAATTCATAATATTGGATTAAATCTTGAAAAAAATTAAAATATGGGAATTTATGGTGAAATATAAAAATTCCCTACCTTTGGGCGGAATCCACCGAAGCTTCACCTATTTCTGATGTCCACGGTTTCTGTATGATGATCAGGGGCATCCTAAGCTTTGCGGTGATACCCTTATTCCTCTCCCTCTCCTATTTTATATCTTCTATACATAAAGGGGGATCCATATGGGTGTTCATGATAATATATAGGATAAATGAATAAAAGAAAAATAAAATAAAGAAAATGAGGATAAAGAAAAAGAAAAGAAAATGGGGACTAGGTCGGCCCCAGCACCCTGTTGGAACCAAGGATGTTCTTTATTGGAAATGGAGTCTAGTTTCTGTTTGTTTTCAATCCACTCTAGGTTAATCAATGAGTTTTCAAGAAAAGTTATCTGACAATATAGGATGACAATAGTTTTGAAGGTGGTGTCTTTTCCCAGTGTTTGCCAAATTTTTGGGTCCATAAATTGGATAATGGAGAAAAGAGTTTTTTTCAAAGGAATTTTCACAAAAGTTTAAAGGTGGTTTGGAAAGTTTCATGCAAGGAATTTTTTGGGATCAATACATCAAATTCTGTCAAAGTGAAAAATTCTACAAAAGATTTAAATGTGCGTAGAAGAGACTTACACACCCAATGCAATGTCAAAAGTGGTTTTCCATGATCAGGGAAATATTACACACAACAAGGAAAGTGAGAGAGAATACTACATGTAGGGGATTCAAGGCTTATAAATAGGTATCTACCACCACTCAATACTTATAACTTTTTCTGTTGAAGATTTTGTGTCTCTGTCGCGCGAAAGAGTTGCACACAGAAGACCTACACGTAGTAAATCTTACGCATAGAATATTCCTTGAGTCTATTAGGACCAAGTGAATCATGTGTTTTAGTTGTAAAAAATATAATGGTTTCGCTAAAGACATCTTGTGATATAATCCCAAAACTTTCACGCAAGAAAAGGTGTTCCGCACAATTGTAGTGTCGAGCTTCTATCAATATTTGAATATCTGGTTGGTTCGTACAGTGCTTCCAAGCATCAATTCAGGAAAATGGTGCAAGAAGAATCTCGTGCTAGATCGGAATAAATACCTCAATTTGAATATATTTATGAGACCTTCAATTTGATAAACTGATTCAGATTTCACCCAAGGCAGTGAGCTGGTGGGGGGTCAATAGAAGTTCTCTAAGGTACACAGTGTGATATCCCTAAAATCTTGTAAAGGAAGTGTTTCTGGAATAGAGTGACTATGTATGAACTCTCATATTCCATAACCAGTGAATATTAGTTGATTTAGTTATGACCAACACACTTTTGGTGTATTCTCCTTGGACAAGACCTTAGTGGTGAACCAAGTAAAATTGTTGTTTGATCTTTTTGCATGTGGTTGATTGTGTTTAGAACATTCCCTTCAGAAATTTTTAATTGGTTCCTACCAACATAAAAATAAGATATATCACACTTGAAGAAAAAATTTACACCCTAACTCACCCCTCTTCTCTCAAGGTATTATGGGGTCCTTCAAGTGGTATTAGAGGTAGGTTGTTGGTGTTAAATTTTTCCTTCATTGTTGTCATGGAGAACTTAGTAAATATCAGGGGAGTCCCCCTATTTTATTTAAGCAACTTCCATATTTGTAATAATAGTATGAGATCTCATCTAATATCTCTTGGAATGTAAATAATATTTTCTATTGCATAAGGGATTTAGGTAACTAATACAATAATACTATATATGACTAAAACATATAGGAAAATTCTTGATGTCGATACCAAAGTGCAAAATTCCCTTACTGTAGCAACGTCTGATCAAATCTATCTAAAAATAATGAGTTTCACCTCAGCCAAATATATGTTTGAAAATATGGAAAATATATATTAAGGTGATAAAAAAGTTAAGGAGTCCAAACTTTATATTTTCACAATAGGTTTGATGATATGAAGAAGAATCCTGATGAAAATGTAGATACCTCTTTCAATCAAATTACAGAAGTCATAAGAGAAATTCGAGGGATTGGTGAAGAAATTAAAGGCATAGAAATTGTAAATAAAATCGTAAGAATACTTTTACCTCTTTATAATCCAAAATTTTCATCCCTTGAGTAAAGGTATCTTTCAAAACATTCTTTGGATGATCTGCTGAGTAGTTTGGTAACATATAAAATGAGAGTTAACCTAAAGGATGCAACAAGTCATGTTAGCAAGGATATGGAATTAAAATCCATGGAAGAAATTAATATTTTAGTATATAGTGTTAATAAAGTTAATGAAGAAGATGGAATACATTCTCTATTTTCTATGAAATTCAATATAAAATAGGGAGATTTAAAGGAAAGATACCCTTAAAAAAAATTCTTTGTGGTAGAGTTGGAAACATTACATATATGTACTCAAGGAAGTTTGATGATGAAGAAAGTGAAGTAGGAAACTCATAGAAGCCTCAGAAAAGGATTTATCAAAAGGGAGACTTTAAATCTGGAAATAAATTACAAATAAATATGTTTTTTATAAATAAGAAGAAGATGACAATGAATGTTTTGAGGACGATAAACCAGATTTTAAATTTGGAACCAAATAACCTATGATGTCTACAGTTGAAATGTAAGATTATTAAAAAGATAAATCTATATATAATCAGTTGATTTATGATGCTGATCTCAATATGAAACTTTATAATGATCTTGGTGAGATTGAGAATCAAATAAATAGAAGAAAAAAAGTGGGGAGTAGTTGTGGAAGATTCCGCAGATTATATTGATTGAATGGAAGATGAAATTAGTTGACTGGAAGTAATAAAAGAACATTCAACATCTTTTGAAAGATCAGAAGATATAGTTGAACTTAAACTTGGAATTTAATAATAGGAAAAGTTCATCAATAACATTACATCTAGACTGGAGGATAATTCCAATATTATTGAGGGACTTGAATAAGAATTTCTTACTCATAGGATTAAACTTTAAATTGAATCAAACTAAAAATAAACAAAGAAGAAAACATAGTTTGGAATATTCTTAGATGATAATCTACTGGAGAGAGCTAATTTTAGTTCTGAAGGTATAGAGAATGCTTACAATGATCAAAGATCCACCTGCATGGGAAAAAGTGGAATTGGTTGTGATGCTGAAACATCCAATGCTGGAAATAAAATATCCCAATATAAAGGAAAGCTGAAAGTTTGACATATTTCAAAGTCACCTGAAGTCCTAATAAAGAAACCCTAAAATCAAACATAAAGGATAACTAAAAATATCCTTCAGTATCAAAAAATTATCAGTAGCCAAACTCTTTTCCTAAGGAAGGGGACATGAGGAGGAATAGAAGTGAGAAGATGTTTCCTCTTATGAAATGTAAATTTTGCAGCTATCTGGGTCACAATATGTCATACGGTGAAGAGGTAATGAGATATTTTAGTGGGGAAGAGCTAGGAATTCAAAAAAGGAGAACAAATTCATATCATATTTCTTATAGAATAAATATCTTTTATGGATATTGTTTTCACTGCTCTAACTATGGCTATAAAGTTATTCACTACAGGTAGAGGAATGGTGGAAATGATACTAATAGAACTCAGAGACAAGTTAATATTGTCCAACTATATGGTGTTGCTCATGAAAATAGTTTTTCTCCTCTAGAAGAACAACATGAGTATGATGAATTAATACACATGGAAAATAGAGTGGAAAGATCATTTTTATCTTCCACATAATCAAATATTTCATGGAAGGAAAAAAAGAAAGTTGAGAAATCCAATCTTGCAAAAGTTATTATAAAAGCTACAAATAATAGTAGCACCTGGATTATTGATAGTGTATTATCATACCATATGATGGAAAATGAATATTTATTGAAGAATTTAAAGAAATTGGTTGATAGAATAGTCAGATTCATCAATGCTGGTTCTTTAATGATCCAAGGAACTGAGAGCATAGAACTAGCAAGTGATGAGCTTAAGAAAAATGTAGTTCTTTATTTGGATGGTTCGCGTTAGAATATCCTGAGTGTGAGTAAACTCTATGACTCAGGACTTATATTGACTTCCAATCCAAAAAAATCACTATAAAATAAAAGATAAGTAATTCTCTAATGAAAGTCCCTAGAATATATGGAAACTTATATTAGGTTGACAGTAAAGAGAACATTTTCAATCTGATAGTTGAAGAAGAAAACAACTTGTGGAATCTAAGGTTGGGTCACATTAATAAAAAAATACATGGAAAATATATCTAAGATGAATATATTCATGTATCTCTACAATCTAAAATGTGAATAGCATAGTAATTGTGATTCTTTCATATGAGGGAAGTTGTTTTGCAGTTCATATTGGAAAAAGAAGAAAAGGGCATCAAATATTCTTGATATCATTCCTACAGACATATCTGGTAAAATAAATGTTGATGAAACATATGGAGAAAGGTACATAATTCATTTAATTGATGATTATAGTGGTATGTATTGTGTTATGGTTATACCCAAGAAATAGAAAGTGTTTGATTGCATGAAAACTTATCACTGGATTGCAGAGAATGATATTGGCTGCATGATCAAAGTTATACAGTTTGATAATGAAGAGGAATACACATATATTAAATTTAAATTTACCTATAGAAACTTGGAATACAACATGAGGTGGATTTTTTAAGAACACCACAACAAAATGGAGTTTTTGAGTATAGGAATAAACATGTGAAAAATATTTCCAGAACTATGATGATTGAGAGGTGTATCTCTCACCATTACTGGAAATAGGTTGTTCAAGCTGTAGTGTATACTCAAAATCAAATAGGGATTTATATGGGAGAAGCCAAGAAACCATATGAGTTGTGTAGTGGAAGGAATCCCTCTTTTAAGTATTTCTATTTTTTCAGAAGTAAATGTTTTAACAGAAACAAAGAAGGAAGTCAAGGAAAGTAGGTTGATGTGGTAGATGAAGGAATATTCCTTGGTTATTCAATGCAAATAAAAGCTTAAAAATGTTTCAATAATTTTCCTAGGAAATTTATTGAAAGAAATGATGTTACAATCCATGAATATATGACCAAAAATACCTTAAGAATCCCTTATTCTAATATGATAGAAGATGAAGAAGACATTATACATGGAATAGATTCAAATACATAAGTGGAGGAAGGCATGAAAAATTTTCAGAGGTCACAAAACAATGATGATTCATAAAAAGAATAAAAATAAGAAATAGTGGCTGGAGAAAATTCATTTGAACCTCACAAGATAAATAGAAGAGAAAAAATTGATAAATCTAATCTCATTGGGGATTGTACAGCACCCACATAGTATTATCACCCTTAAATATAACCTCATCCAAGTGGCTTTAAAAGGAAACCATTTTGACCCAAGGATGATTTAGCTCGAAACACACTCATCCAATGATATTAAGACAAGTGTTAGGGTAATTTTATAACAGTATTCTTACCCTTAATTACCATATTTACCCTTTTACCATATTAATTAAAACTACCAAAGTTACTATTTATAATACCCAAAAATAAAATAAATATTTTTAAATAATTTGGAACTACTGATTCCAAATATGGAATCCATTCTTCAAAATTCAAAATAGAGAAGTTTAATTGATTAATTTAAAATTAATCTTGTTGTGGGAAAGAGATAACTGGTTTTAAAAGTAAAAACATTACAAAAGATTGAAAGGTTTTTACATCTAAATTCAATGTAAAATTAATGATAATGACATAAATTATATTTAATGATAAAAATATATTATATTTATACTTTAAAACCATTCAGTATTATAATTTAACCATATAAATTATTTTGATGAAAAAAATTGGTTTTAATTAAAATTTAGTGCATTTTTACTATTCAAAAAAATTTGAAAGTTATCAAAGAAATATAGGTTTTTATACATCAAATCAGGGTTATTCATACCCTGTGACAAAAATATCTATTTGATGAATATAAAAAATATTTTATTAAGTATATAACATGTATATTTAATTTTCTAATATTAATTAACTCAATTTATTAATATATAAAATACAAATATATAATTGATTTATATTTTTCATAAATAATTGGTAGAAAATGACTTCACCATACATTTTCTTAAGTTATTTCTTCTAACCTAATAATTAGATTAAAATGGTAATTTTATAATAAGGGAATCTCTTGGTTTTCTTAAACTCATGATTATGTGAAATGCAAGATATTTAAGAATTAAAATTATTTAAAGAAAATACTTCATAAAAACATCTAGGTGTTACAAAAATACCCTAAATCCATGAATAATTATGATGTATAAATGGTATGTATTGTATTGTATGATATAGATATGTTGTATGTTGACAATATATAAATAAAATTCATATTTTATTATTTGGTTTAGATATGTCTTAGTAGGTGATATAGAATATCACTCTACTTACTTAGCCATGTCGTACCATAAGATATGATAATAATGCAAGCTATGACATGGATCAATCACTAGTATGATTGATAAGGAAGCCAAATGTTTTAACATTTAGGAATATTCCACAAATGTCTCATGTTATTATTTATGTTTTATTTTATGAAATGTATGGCATAATTAATGGTTCATTTATATATTTGAATAGTTAATACATTATGTAATATATGATTAAATGTGGGGATACTTGGGGAGAATCCCCTAGTGAAATATGTAGAGCCCAATGAGATAGGGATGGTGTTTATTTAATCTTATACAAGCCTCCTTCCAAATATCTTGAAGATCACTTCTTACTTCCCTCTTTTCCACTGTGAGGTACTAGAATACCATGGGAGTTTTGGAGAATCGCACACAAGAACTGGATGATTCTAATCAACCAATGGATTATAATGTCCTAAATTTTCTAAAAGGTATAGACCATTTTTTCATCCTTAATTCCATGGTTTGTCCCTTGTAATTTTACTTAATGTAGTCACTAAGTTTATGAGGATTTCTGGGGATTTTTCAAAGCCTGGAGCACAAAATTTTGGAGAAATAAGATGGGCCACACTGTTAGGAGAAACCATGTCCCCCAGAACGCATGGTTTCCCTAACTATGTGGCGTGTGATAGAAGGGAGGATGGGTCCACACGGTTGTCTACAACCATGAGTAATGGGGTTCATGCCTGTTTGGGTTTGACGACCCCCTTGACATAGAACTTTCACATAGTTATCACACGGTTATCCAAACCATGTGTCTGGCTTATGGGAGGTTCCCCCTTTAAGCAGAACATGGCACACAGTTGATGCACGGTTTGGTCAACCATGTGTCCCAGTAATTAAAGTGGAAATGAAAAAAAATCCATGAAATGTTTTAAACCCCCAAATTCTATTCCTCCTTCATTCTTCTCCATCATCACATGAATGAATCTCACTCCTATCCTCCTCTTAGGTATTTTGATCCATCCTTAATCTGAGATCCAAATCCTTCACTGTTATATGCATTGGAAATCATGAGGTATGATCTATGATACTCTTATTTCTTTTCTTAATTTTTATTTTCCAATGTTTTAATATTTATGTGTGACCTATTTTGTGCTATTTTTAGGGATTTTGATGAATAATCATATATATTCTATTGTAGATCGATTCAAGGGTCGAAAATGGATGATTAGTATTCTATAAACCTGAGTTAGGTGTTCTAATTTCTTTCCCTCAAGTTTCATTGATTTTATGTTATGAATTTTTGTGCCACATCCCAAACCCTTCTGATGATGCCTCTAAATTGCTAAATGAATTACACTAAATGGTTCCTCATGTTTATTATGACCTTATCTTATAGAAAAATAAATATTATGTTATTACCTTGTTTCGGATCACACATATGGGTGTTTCCTTCCTTTTTGGTCCTTTCCCACCATTTTAACTTGTTAAACACCCCTTGTGGTGTTTGGTAAGATTATAATAAACATCTTAAAGTAATTAATTGAATTAAGATGAATTTTAGGCCATGAGTTAGGCCCTTAAGCTTTATGCCTTGTGATTTATACTTTATTTCTTATGATTTATTCTTTATGCATTATACCATATTCCCTATGCTTAATACTCATTCCTTATGATTCATGCTTGTTGATTAGTGCCTTGTGCTTATATATTATGCAACATTTTAATGGTTTGTTCCTTCCCAGTCCATTACATTGTGAGTCTGGTTGTTATAAGAGCTTGTTGGAGGCTTGGAGGGGGTTTAGAGAAGTTAAGTTGTTAAAATATAAATGCAGGGAGGTTACACGTCAGGTAACTTGATTTCACAGTGTAAAGTTTGGTTTTGTGGCTTGTCCTGGGAAGATTCATGATGTGTAGAATTTTACACAGTGTGAATTTGGGATTTGTGGCATGAAATACTTCAGTGTCTAAAAAATAAAAATAAAATCAAGAGGTGAAGCATTTTTTGATAGAAGTGGACCTCAAGGTATTACATGACGTGAAAGGGGATTACATGTCATTTAATACCTTGATGTTTTAATGTTTTAAAACATTCCATATGCTTAGGTTTTCAAAAAAATTATGAGTTCAGCAATCCCCCTCATTCCAGATGAACCCTAGGTGCTTGAAGGAGTTCTTCAAACCCTCTTCAATATGTTGATATCGGTGATAATTTGATGGCAATCCATGGTGATTCAAGGTATGTTCTCCCTTCATTTTTCTACTAGTCTCCCTCAGTTAGGTATTTTTCTCTTCCATATCTTCTCATCATTCTATTGTGTGTGCTTATCCGTGATTCCTAATGGGTTCTCTCTCGGATTTTGTTGGTGCGGTGGAGTCTCGGTTTCCTCAGATGGATGCAGATCTTGTGGGATAGGTAATTGAAGAACCGTTACATGATATTTTCCCATGCAAAGAATTTTGATACCCCTTTGAGGTAAGATTTACCTTATTTCTCTTTATTATGTTACATGAGGTAGGGGTTTTTCTTTTGTCACCCTTGGATTATATTTTCATTGACTTAATCAAAGATAAATAAAATTATTATTTAATTTAAAAGGGGTAATGGTTTTTTTTCGCATGATTTTTATAGCCTTGATATTGATTATAATGTTGTGATTAGATGGGCTAAACTCCCTACTGAAAATGGTGGTCCTTGGTGGATTTATTTGTGCACTAAATGGATTTCATGTTGTTTGGATCATGTTGAACACACACACACACACACATATATATATATATATGGAAATTGGTAAATCATATAAACTTGGATAATAAATTAATGCTCCAGGATTACCCAGTTTTTGTGATAACCTTGGAATTAACTAGTGATATTAAATAAGGAATGCCTTGATAAATATATAATTGTGTTATTATTTGGAAAGTGGGTAGATGTGTTGTGTGGGATAGTCATGGTTGTGTGTTTGGGACCTATGGGAGGTGAAGTTTCTATGTTGTGATGTGCGGATTTTCTCTGGTTTGTGTTTTGGTCTAGTTGTGAAGCACAGGTACATGTTCTGGGTAGGTTTAGGTGGTTTTGTGGATTAAATTGTATACGATAAAACAAATTGGATATGTAATGGAATCTCAGGTTGAGAGATTATTTGTTTATGGAATGGATGAGTAGTGTTGTGCAGTGGGGCTATGATCGGGTTGCACCATGTTCTTTTGATGAATGTGGTTGAGAGGTGGGGAATTTTTTTGGTTAGTATTGGTAATTTCCCCAGTGTTTCTACAGGCTTGACTTTTTTGTTTTGAAAGTTATTTTTGGTGATTGGTAGTTTCTTGGATAGTAATGGAATAGATGAATAAATAATTGATTAATAAATTTTGGTACGGGCTTGGGTTGGTTTGGTTAACTAAATGAATAAATGAACAGTGAATGAAGAATGGTAATGGATAATTAAATTGGATGGAAATTTTAATTGTATTATGGTTTAATGTGTGGTGTTGTGAATTTAGAGGCATCAGTAATGTTGGCAGTGTGGAGAGATGGGTTTTTTTTTAAATCCATAGTATGGGAATGATTTTTTGGTATTATATATGTATATACTTTTATTTTTTCTTGTGATTTCTATACTCACCCCACCCTAGTTGAGCATTATGTGATAAACACCCCCATTATAATGGGGGTTTCTTTTCTAAACATCATGGTGGGAGTATGGATGGTTGGCCACTAGATCATCTCTTCTCCCTCTTTCAGGTAGAGATAGCCCAAGATTATTTGGGCTGGTTGTGGTTTGTGAGGCTCAGGTCTATACGGGTGAGTTTTTATTTCCCAGGTGTCTTCAGTGTGAGATGTTTGGTTCTTTTCGAGGTGTCTTCGGGATGAGATGTGGTTGGGGATCAGGTGTCTGTGGGTAGGATGTGATGTGGTTTGTGGCCCAGGTTTCTGTAGGTGGGATGTGATGTGGTTTGTGGCACAGGTGTCTGTGGGTGGGATGTGATGTGGTTTGTGTCCTAGGTGTCTATGAGAAGTATGTTATGTGGTTTGTGTCCCAGGTGTTTGTAGGTAGGATGTGATGTGACTCAGTATTAGGTGACGGGACAAGGTATTGTTTTTAGCCTAAGTGTCTGTAGGAAGGATGTGATGTGACTCAAGCTTAGGTGATGGGATGGGATGTGGTTTGTGGGGCCTAAGTGTGTGTGGATGGGTTTTGATGTGGTTCTTTCAAAAGAGGTGGGATCATGAGGACATTTTCTGTTAGGAAATAGCATCTATTCCAGTGGGAAGTGGTGTGAGGTACCTAAATCATCAATGTTATTACTATATTACTTTACTTGACTTGTTTTACTTGGTGATAGTGCCTTGGTGAGGATGGGATGGATAGTATACCCTGTTAGGTGTTGTTTGGTTCTATTGTTTTCTCATAGGGGAATTAGTATGCTTCCTTTCACGTGTTGATGAGAGACTTGGGTTTTCCTGCTGAATATACTTTTATGATCACCCAACATATATAAAACTATTTTCAGGTTTCCAGAAGGACTTTTAGATCGTGCTGTACTTTACTATCTAATATCTTGACTATTGTTTTTTTGCTTCCCACCCTTACTTTTGGTACTTACTTTGGAGATTTATTTCATTTTTAAAAGTTTTATTTTAAATATTCATGTGGGATGGATTTTAGATTTATTTTATATATTTCTGGGAGTTGTTTTGAGGTTGATAAATCTTATCTTCTAATCTAGTTTACTATAAAAATGGTAATGCCTCTCATTTTGTGTGATTTGTTTACCCTTGGTACTAGTTGCCACTTCGAGGCCTACTAGAGGTGTGACTTGGGGGGTTATCATCTCCCTTTATTCATTGCTAGTCCAGAAGTGGTATCTTTAGAGGGAGTGGGTCATGCCAGAATGGTATCAAAGGTGATGGTTGAGAGATAAGATGGATTTTGGAGTTAGGAACAGTGAGTATTTCATGGGTTGGTAGGAAAATAGTGTGAGGTGATCTTGGTGTGTTACATAGGCCAAGGAAGACTGGCTAGGATATAGGATTTTAGGGCCCCCCATGATCTGATATAAGGAATATGGATCTACTAAACGGCCAAGTGAGGCTACACCATTTGCAGGGTGGAGACCCTAGGAAGGTTACATGCATTATAATGACTTTTTTCTCATTTTAATTGGGTTTTGGGAAATTTTAAATAAATAATTAGTTAAACAAGTTAAAATTAATTTTTAATAAAAAAATTACATACTATTCGAGATTAGGACTTCCTTTTTTACCTTTTAGCTATGGCTCCCAGTCAACATCTACATGTGGCTCAGGCAATTGAGGCTCAGCAGGCTAATCTGGTTGATCGATGGAGGGTTGATCTAGTGGAAGAAGATGACCAGTGGCAGGGAACATTATGTGTTTTCCAGCATCAGGCCTTGGGAAAGTAGGAGGGCATTGTTTCATACTTGGAGTTGGAAATCTATATTAAGGAGCTTTATATAACCTTCAGTTTGATCTTGGATTCGATAGAATACTAGGTTCCTTTGGTAGTGAGCCAGATGCGGGGAGATGTGCGTCAGTGGTGGATGTCATACCTTGGGGAGAGGAAAGATTTTGATTTTCTGTGGGTCAATTTCGAGAAGGAGTTTCAAGAATAATTCCTTTCATGGATGATGAAGGCTAAGAAGAGGTATGAGTTACTCTCCCTACAGTAAGGGTTTATGATGGTACGGGATCTGGGTATTAAGTTCAAGTATCTTATTCACTTCACCTAAGATCTCCTTCCGGATAAGGAGTCTTGTACCAGATTCCTAGAGGAGGTACTTTTTCCCTCTATCTAGTATGTGGTCACTCCCTTTACATTGTCGATGTGCTTAGAGGTTAAAAACAAGGTGGATGGTGGTGTGAGGTTGTGTATATACTATAATAGGTTTAATCAAGTGATGGCCAAGAACCATTACCCTCTCCCAAGGATAGACGATCTTGTTGACCAGCTGTGAGGGGAATTTTGTTTTTCTAAGATTGATCTATGGTTTGGATATCACCAATTGAGGTTGAAGGAAAGAGATATCCCAAATACTACTTTCAGATGTAGGTATGGATACTTAGATTATTTGGTTATTCCTTTCGGTGTTACGAAGGCACCATTTGTTTTCATGGGACTTATGAATTCCATGTTCCATGAGTTCTTGGATTGGTTTCGTCATCATGTTTATTGAAGAAATCCTGGTCTACTCAAGGTTAGAGGAGGATCATTTTGAGCATCTCAAGACCATATTGTAGGTTCTTCCACACCACCATCTCTATAAAAAATTTTCCAAGTGAAAGTTTTGGACACAGGAAGTGAATTTTCTTGGGAACGTGGTGTCTCAACTGGGTGTGACAGTAGACCCATCGAAGGTTGAAGCAGTTGTTTCTTGGTATGAACCCAAGACTGTGGAAAAGGTTCATATTTTTCTTGGTATTATGGGATATTATCAGAGGTTTGTACCCAATTTATCTCGAGTTTTATCTCTATTGACAGCTCTGAATATAAATGACCCTGATTTTGTGTGGAATGTGTAGTACCAGGTAGAATTCGATTATCTGAAGGGGAAGTTAGTTAGTGCTCTAGTGATCTGGTTTCCTGAGGAAGGGGTGATGTTTGAGGTGCTCTATAATGCTTCTCGTCTAGGTTTGGGATGTGTCTTGATGCAGCGGTGATGAGAAATCTCGTATGGTTCTAGGAAGTTATGCCCCCATGAGAGTAACTATGTCACCCATGATCTGGAGCTAGAAGTAGTTGTGTTAGTGCTAAATGTTTGTCAACATTACCTAATTGGGGAGCGCTATATAGTATTTATGAACCACAAGAGTTTTAGGTATATCTTTTCCCATTGTGATATGAACTTGTGACAGCAAATGTGGATGGAGTTTCATCAGGACAATGATTTCAAGATCTCTTACACCTCAAGAAAGGGGAGTGTTGTGGCTGATGCCTTGAACAGAAAGTCATAGATGGATGTTGTTTAGGAATTTGAGGACAGTTGGAAAGCGATGGAGGAGTTAACAGCCTTACACTTAGATGTGGGAATGGATTTTGGTAAAGGATATTTATTCCATATGACAGTGCAGTATTCATCGATGTAGTAGGTGGATGAGTCTCAGTGGGTAGACTTAGAGGCATAGGTGATGTGTGATCGCGTCGACCATGGTGATGCTCTAGAATTATGGTTGGAGGATGGTCAGAACAGGATTTTTTTAGGTAAAGTTGATTGATTTGGTGTAAATGCATGCGGGGGTCCTCCATGTGTTTAATATCACACCTTTAATAGTACATACTAGAGTTTCTAAGATGTACCATGTCTTGAAGATATATTTTTGGTGGCCTGGTAAGAAATAAGAAGTGGGTGAGTTTGTAGATAAGTTCTTAGTGTTCCAGTAGGTGAAGTTTGAGCACCATATTCCCAGTGGTTTTTTGTATCCCTTAGACGTCCCTAAGTGAAATTGGGATGACATATTAATGGATTTAATCATAGGGTTACCCTGAACATAGGGAGGCTACAATGATATCTAGGTATTAGTGGATTGGATGGTGAAATTGGCTCACTTCAAAATGATTAAGGAGTCAGGTGTAGTGAATTTCTTAGAATAGAGGTATGTGGATGAGTTGGTACAATTGCATGGAGTTCCTAGATCCATTGTTTTTTATTGGGATACACATTTTAACTCACAAGTCTATAGGGGATTGCAGCATTCTTTTGGCACCAAGTTACACCTCAGTACTACCTTCCACCCTCAGACAAATGAGCATACAAAACAGACTATCCATATGATAGAGGATATGTTGTGATCATGTGTCTTGGAATTTGGAAGATATTGGGTGTGACACTTACCCTTGGTCAAGTTTACTTATAATAACAGTTATCACTCTTCCTTTAGCATGGAGCAATTTTAAGCTTTGTACAGAAGACCATTTTGTTCACCCTTATGCTAGATAGAGGTTGGAGAGAAAGTCGTTCTTGGTCCCAAGGTTGTGAAAAGCATGAAAGATAAGGTTCAACTCATTTTTGAGAGGATGAAAGTGGTTAAGGACTAGAAGATGTCTCATGATGATCATAGTAGGAGGCCCTTGGAGTTCGATGTTGGGGATCATGTGTTCTTGAAGGTTTCCCCTCAACATGGGTAGAGGTGGTTTGGCATAGGGAATAAACTTTCCCCCAGGTTTGTTAAACCCTTATAGATATTGGGATGAGTTGGGGAAGTGTAATACTAGTTGTAATTTCCACCATGGTTAGAGAGGTTCCATGACATCATCCATATCTCCCAACATTATCAGTATCTTCACAGTGACTCTTGTTTCCTTGACTAGGGATAGTTGGATATTAGGGATGATATGTTGTACGTGGAGTGGCCATTAGATATCTAGGATCATCCAGAGAATGTTCTATGTGGATAGACCATTCCTTTGGTTCACGTGTCGTGGAGGCATGATGGCCTAGAGGAGAGTACTTGGGAGCGGGAAACATAGATGTGTTCCCAGTACCCGGAGTTATTTTGAGATTTTCTTTATTCTATTTTTCTTTTTTATGTGATGCTTGAACCTTTTTTTATATGAGATTAGTTGTTTTCCAATTTTATGAGATGTGTGTGGTGAAATATGCGATAAATTCTTGACATTTGAAAATGGGAATACCGGATTCCTAATCGATATGCATTAACTACGATGCAATTAAACCCATGTGGGCGAGTCAGGCCTGCCCAGAGCAGATAGTATATTGACTTAGGATATGGGGTTCTCTGATTCATGTGTTTGAGAAGGCATGTACATTATGCTCATGTGGTGTGTTTCATGGTCATTTGGGTTAGAATATGTCGGAGGAGGTGTTCTAGGATGTGGAGGTTTCTGCCCTAGCTCTCTAACAGCACGAGGAATTTTATCATTGAACATTACTGTGTTTGGTTGTTATAGATGTTTCAAGTGTAGCAATATCCTTGAGAGGTATCTCACAGGGTGTTCATTCAGACCCCTCTTTCTTCTGGTGTGGGTTTTGGATTCTCAAGGGTGATAATCATTTGATAGGCATCTAATGTAACAGTTTGTTCCTTCTTGGTTTGTTACTTTGTGAGTTTGGTTGTTGGAAGTTCTTTGAGGATGCTCATAGGGAGTTTGGAGAAGTTTAGTTGTTAAAAATTGGATGCAAGGAGGTTACACATCATGTAACTTGATTTCATGACGTGATTTTTGGTTTCACAGCTTATCCTAGAAATCTTCACAATTTGAATTCTTTTACATGGTGTGAAATACTTCGGGGTCCGAAAAATAAAATTAAAATCGAGAGAAAATGCGTTTTTTTTGGAAGAAGTGGTATAGGGACCCTACTTTTTCTTACACTACTATTTCATCATTTTAATAATAAACAACATAAAAACATTACAAAATGAGGATCCAAAGGTTTAGTGTCTTGGGAAAACTAGGACTATATATAACTTTTACAATATAAAACATAATCATTTATTTAATTCCTTCTTCCTTAGTTTCTTATTGTCCCTTGTGTTATCCTTAGTATATGTCGTCACCTAAGGATATACATAAAAAATGGGTAAGCTAAATGAATAGTAAGAGTATAGATAAGAAACTGAAACAATATAACTTGGGTTGAGAATAATAATCATCATAGCATAGGCATAGGTTTATAAACATGAGAGGAAGCATCAAGAAAAGGCTTAGAATGTGGCAATGCAGAAAAATTAAACATCATGTCTTAGTGGTTAACTACCGCACATAGTTGTAAAAAAAATATAGTATCATTTTCAAACATATTTCACATTCCTCATGAGATAAATCACCTTACCCAATTCATTGTAGTGCTATATAATTTCGTACACACCCATCACATCTTATCATTTACTTTGCGCTATATAATTTCAGGTGCACTTGTCACATCATAACATTTACATTATAATACATGCCATATATAAAATAACCCATGGAAATGAGTGGGTTTAATTTCATAAATCATACATTCCCAAACTTTGGGTTCCCAAATGAATGAGTAATAACATACTTGATATAAGAATCATCAACTTTGAGTGAAGAAGAAACAATCTCAAGAAGTGTGTTTTTTGAAAGAGGAGTTCTTTTGGAAAACATTTTTTTTGTAATAATCTCAATTAGAAAACATGTATATCCCAGAAAAGATAATATAATGATGAATAAATGATATTTTTATAAATATGCATACTGAAAATGGGATTACATAGGGAAATCCCAAAGAAAGAGAGTTGGGTTGGATAATTACCCTTACCTAGTTTCAGAATGATTTCTTTACTTTAATGTCCTATATAATCACATTATATTCATTAATTAAACATTAAAGAAAATTTAAAACATTAATCTGATTCATTATGGTTTTATTAAGTTCTTTTATAGGCCTTTTTATGAGTTCTAGAGTTTAATTTTATCATTCTGGAGTATTCATTTTCTTAGTTTTCATGATCGGTTCACTTGTATTCCTAAATGGAAGTTCGTGTAAAATGAGGATAAATATCCAGAATTTTTAATATATGTTATTAATTATTCTCCAAAATCTTAAATTATCTTAAAATTATTTGTTTATATAACATGAGTATTATTCATTAGATAAAAGTTAATGATGATTATTTTCGGTTAATTTTGGCGTTTTTTCGAACACAACAAACTCGTTTTGTTTTATCATTTAGTATTATTAGTATAATTTATTTATAAAACATAAAAAGTGTTATAAAATAAACTCTAAAATATTTTTGAAACAATTTAATGTTCTAATTAACATACTTTAAGATGTTTAAGGAAAATGAAAGTGATTCTCCCACGATGTCGGTAAATTGACACATCACGAGCGATGATTTCATTTTTAATATAAAAGAGAGGGAGGGAGGAGTTTAATGTTGTATATTCCATTAACATGATATAATTATAATATATTTAATTTAATGGAGTTGTAATTACATTTTTATTAAGGTATTTTATGATAGATTAAGAAAATAAATTGAAATTGAATGGAAATTAAAAGAAAAAGAGAGAGGATTTGCCTCTTGAATTATCTTCTTGAGATCCTACTCAAGGCACTTAGGCTTGGTATTTTGATGATAAAAAGAGATTATATATGTGGGGGAGGGGATAGGGATGAGTATTGGGAATAATTTAGGAAATTATCAAAGCTTTAGAGGTGTGAGGAGAAGAGGGTGTGAGGAGTGGTATTTATAGTGGAGAAGACGAATGTTTTCTTCTTATTTTAATCATTAGTTTATTATTTTTCTCAATACAAGAAATAAAAAGGATTATAATTACTAAATTTAGTAATTATTGAATGTTAGTTCGAACCAATGGTCACTTACATCATCCATTACTGAAGCATGACCCAAAAATTTGGGTTTTCATCATTTATCGTAAATTATCATATTTTACTATTCGCCAAAAATTCAAGTATTTCAAAAAAGTCACAAAAATTAACCCTAACCATTGTTAAAAATTTGTAATTTAAAAACGAAATCCATTTTATGAAAATAATTTTATAAATATGATTCATTTAATTTTTAATTAAAATCATCATTTACTTGGAAAATACAGATTTGAAAAATTATAACTAATTTTGCAACACTTTGAAAAATAAATTAAGGTATCATAAACATATATTAAAATCATAATACATCAAAATATTAATTTATGAACACATTTTATGGAAATAAATTTTCTTTTCAATTATTAAATTAATCATAAAATTCTAATTAAATATTTATGACTTATAAAAATACCACCACTTAATTAATAATTGTTAAAATATTTACTAACTTATACAATGATATAATTATATAATATTTTCACTTATAAGATGAAAAAAAATTATTTATACTTTCATGGGTGATTCTACTATTAATTTGGCCATTTTACTATTCATAAGGGTTATATTACTATTCCTATGTTCAAGTTACTATTTCATCAGTATTGGTTTCTTAAATTCGAGAAATAATTCTTATTTAAATAATTAATTTTTTATAAACCTTTTATTATGGTCTATAAGTGACTTTAAATGATTTATACTATATGAAATTACTATAATAATGGAGAAATTTCATTGATAAAAGTTTGGGTCGTTACATTCTTCCCCCCTTTTGAAATTTCTCCCTCGAAATTTCATTTCACATAAATAGGTGAGCGTATTTCTCCTTCATCGCCTCATATAGTTCCCAAGTTGATTCTTCATACTTATGGTTCCTACACAACACTTTGACATGATGGTTTGTCTTATTGTGAAGAATGTTATCTCTTTAGTCTAGAATCTTTATCTACTACTCCTCATAAGATAGATCATATTCCAACTATACCACCTTTGAGTTCAATACATATGAGAGATTTGGTATGTACTTCCTAGGAGTGATACGTGGAACACATCATGAACATGATCCATATTCGGTGGAAGTGAAAGCAGATAGGCTACTACTCCTATGCGATTGAGGATCTTAAAGGTTCCAGTGTACCTTGGTCTTAGCTTCCCTTTCTTTCCAAACCACATGACTCTCTTACATGGTGATATTTGAATGAATACTTTATCTCCAATTTTGAACTCCAATTCCCTTTGAAGGTTGTTAGTATATCTCTTTTTATGACTCTAGGAATCTTTGATATGTTTCTAGATGGATTGAATCTTCTCTGTCATCTCTTGCACACGATCATGTATAAGTAGCTTTATTTCACCAACATCATCACAACATGTTGGAGTTTTACATCTCTTTTCATACAGAGATTTATATGAATCCATCTAAATACTTGAGTGGAAGATATTGTTGTATGAGAACTAAACCAATGGGAAATATTGATCCCATCCACCTTTGAATTCAAAATAGCGGGCTCTTAGCATATCTTTGAGCGTATGAATAGTTATTTCATATTGGCCATCAGTTTGGGGGTGATAGGCTGTGTTAAATTCAATTCATTACTCAAGGAATGTTTAATACTCCCCAAAAATTTAGATGTGAACTTGGGATCATAATCAGAGACAATTGATATTGGAACCCTATGCAGTATCACCACTTCCTTCACATATATCATTTCAAGTTGTTTAAGTGAGAGATATTCACAAATATCAATAGTGGGAAGTCTTTGTGAGTCGGTCCACCACAACCCATGTCACATTATTTACTTTGGATTTTTTCGGGAGACCTATGACAAAGTCCATAGCGGTATTCTCCCATTTCCACATGGGTATAGGTAATGGTTTCATCATACCTTTGTACTTTTGTCGCTCTGCTTTAACTTTCTGACATATCAAAAACCTTGAGATATACTTTGTAATCTCATTCTTCAGGTTATCCCACCAGAAGTGTTCTTAGAGATCGTGGTATATCTTGGTACTCCTAGGATGGAAGGAGAAAGTTGAGCTATGTGCACTCTCCAATAGATCCTTATTTATCCCAAGTGATGAAGGCACATAGAACCTCCTTCCAAACTAAATTACACCATCATTATCGATATGGAAATCTTGTAGCTTCTCTTACTTTACATCATTTACCTTCTTTGGTAACTTTGGACCATCGCTTTTTGCCTCCTTAATCTTCTCTTAGATAGATGGTTGGGTAATCATTTGGGAAAGGTAGGGTATATTCCCTACCATTATGATTTCCAAATCTATCCTTTGTATATCCATGAAGATAGGGTCTTTCTCAATCTGTAACATGGATAGAGTAGCAATTTCTTTCCTCCTAAGATCATCAGCTACCTTATTTTCCTTGCCAAGATGATAGTTAATAGAGAAATCATAGTCTTTTATTATCTCTAACCATCTCCTTTGATCCATGTTGAGATCCTTTTGTGTGAATATATACTTTAGGCTCTTTTGATCGGTATATATGTCACACTTCTCACCATAGAGGTAGTGCCACCATATTTTCAAGGAAAAAATCACAGTTGTAAGATCCAGATCATGCGTTGGGTAGTTCTGCTCATAGATATTCAACTGTCGTGAGGTGTAGGCTATCACATTATCATTTTTTCATGAGTACACAACCCAAGCCTTTCTTGGAATCATAACTATATATCACAAAACTTTCAACACTTTTTGGTAATGTGAGTACAGGTGTAGTGTTCAGCCTTCTCTTTAGCACTATAAATATTTCCTAAAATTATACCATCCATACATACTTTACCCCTTTCCTTGTTAACTTAGTTAGCGGTCTTGAAAATTGTGAGAGATTTATAACAAAATATTGATAGTACCCAGCTAATCCAATAAAAATGAAGATTTCCATGACACTAGAGGGTCTGGTCCATTCCTTAATTTGTTTTATTTTTGAAGGGTCCATATAAATTCCCTCACTTGTGATCACATGTCCCAATAATGTGACTTGATGCATCCGAAAGTCAGACATGCTAAACTTGGCATACAACTTCTTTTTCCTCAATGTTTCTAACACAATCCTTATATGTTCTTCATGTTCCTCATTGATCTTGTAGTAGATGATAATGTCATCAATAAACACTGCCACAAATTTTTCAAGTTAATGTCTAAAGACTATATTTATAAAATCCATGAAGATCTCTAGGGAATTATTAAATACTAAGGGAATCACTAGAAACTCATAGTGCCCATACCTTGTACGGTAGGTAGTCTTTTGAATATATTCCTTCTTCACCTTTAGCTGATGATATCCAGAACTGAGATCCACCTTTGAGAAGTATTGAGCTCCTCTCAACTGATCGAACAATTCATCAATCCTTAAAATAGAATACTTTTTCTTTATGGATATCTTGTTTAGTTATTGATAATTGATACACATCCATACTGATCCATCCTTTTTCTTTACAAAGATCACAAGCATGCCCCAAGGTGATTCACTAAGGCATATGAACCCTTTGTCCAAGTTGTCTTTCATATGCTTCTTTAACTCCTCTAGTTAGATAGGATCCATCCTATAGGGACACTTTGAGATAGTAGTGGATTTGGGTATGAGTTCTATTGAGAACTCTAACTCGGGGTCTAGGGGTATTCCGGGTAACTCTTTAGGAAATAAATCATTTTATTCCCTCATAATGGGAATTTACCCTAGGTTGAAAACTTCCATTAACTCAACCATTTGAGCGAGGTATGATTCTTCACATAGAATCAACACCCACACCATTAAAGGATTTTTTAAAAGAGATTCATGATCTTCCTTTAATTTATATAGGATCATGGGATGGTTCTGAATATGAAGATATATTTTCTTTTCCTAACAGTTGAAGTGTGCTCTATATAACAAGATCCAATCCATCCCAATTATAGCATCAAATTCCACCAAGGGAATATTATGATATTTTCTGTAAGAATATTCCCAGATACGCTAATAGGAGAAGACTCCAACACTTAGGTTGCAATGATTTCACAACTTGGTGTTTTTACAGATATCTCTACTTCAAGGTTTTGGGGGTTTGATTAAATAATTCTAGAAAACATGAAATATATAAAGGAATGTATAGAACTATAATAAAATAATCCTTTTTCCATTATTGAGTTAATAGTAAGTGTACCTTGTACGACTTCATTTTCTTTCTCCACTTCAGCAATAGTGATGGAATAAGCCTTGCATTGCTCCTTTAGATTTGGTGGCTATTGATGCTGATTACCCTTTAGGACTTGAGGTTTAGTGCACTAGATCGCATATTTCCCTTGCTTCCTAAAGTTTTAGCATTGAAACATGTGTGGTTTTCTCCTTTCCTCCACCACATTGTCCTACTTCCTCATGTATCTTCTACATTCATGATCTTGGTGGCCTTCTCTCCCACACTTTAATCATTTATTTGTCCCTTTCACACAGTTCCCATTATGCTTCTTCCCATATTTTTGAAATTAGGGTGGTTAATTTTTCTTTCCACCTTCCTCATTAGATCCTTCGGAAAGAAACTCTATCTTTCATTTCTTATCACCATATCCATGGGACCATTCTAAAAACTCCATATCTACCTTTTATATCACATCAAACAACTTGTTCATTACTCCCAAATTCTATAATTACAAGATCCTTTTGAAGGTGTGGTCTTATAACACTAAAGAATCTATCAATTTTTCTATCATTATTGATAACAAAACCCAAAGTGTACATTGAAAGCCTTGTGAAATTTTCTTACTAATCAGTGACAGATTATCCTTCTTTTCTCTTCGGGTATATGAATTCTCTATCCATATTTGTTCGAAGGTCTCTAGGTAAATACTTGTTAATAACTATTATCTTAAATTCTTACCACCCCATATCTTTAATTTTATCCCTTGGCTTAGTGTTCTTAATCAAATCGGAATCTCTATCTAGACGATAAACAACTAGAGTCACCTTCTCCATTGCAGAACAGTGAATCATAGAAAATATCTTCTCCATTGAGTTTACCCACTATTACAAAAACTAGTGGATCAGAAGATTTATTAAACATCGATGTTCATTGCCACATAAAACACTCGATAGCTAGTTTCTCACTCTTAGGTGAAGGAATATGTTCCACATTATTCAGTTTATTGTTCATAACCTGATACAACTAGGTTAAAATCTCCATAAAATTTTGAACTCCACCTCCCAAAGCATTGGGGGTGTCATTTGGAAAATTGCTGCATTGACCCTTGCATGGGTTGTTGGCCAAGATTCTCTTAGTTCCCACCATTTTCTAAAATTAAAAGGTTAGAACAAATCATAAGTCAACAAGTCATGAATAAATAATTTATTCCTTTATTCAATTAATTCAAAAGTCATATATTTTGGGATCCTTATGTTTAGTATTTTCTAAAACAAATCTTCTTGGGTGCTTAATTATACTTAGTCTCATACTAAGTGTTTTCACTAAGGTTCTCTAATCCTAATTCCCAAATTAACTAAACCGTACTCTAATACCAACTATAGAAACCCTACTTTTTCTTACACTACTATCAAATAATTTCAATAATAAAGAAAATAAAAACATTACACAAATAGGATCCAAATGTTTAGTTTCTTGGGAAAACTAGTAAAATACATAACTTTTACAACATTAAACATAAACATTTATTTAATTCCTTCTTCTATAGCTTCATATTGACCCTTGTGTTCTCCTTAGTACATGTAGTCACATGAGGATACACATAAAAAATGGGAGACCTAAAATCCTAGTAATAGGATATATAATAACATGAATCAATATAAATTGGGCTGAGTATAATCATCATCATAGAATAGGCATACGATCATAAAAATTATAGGAATAAATAAGAAAAGTATTAGAATGTGGCAATGCATAAAAATGAAACATCATGTCTTAGTGGTTAACTATCATACATAGTCGTGAAAAAAGATAGCATAATGTTCATGAATATTTTAAATTATTCATGAGATTAATCACATTTCCCAATTTATTTGAGCTCTATATAATTCCAGGTGCACTCATCACATCTTATCATTTACTTTTCACTATATAATTCTGGGTGCACCCATCATATCATAACATTTAGATTATTATGAATGCCACATATAAAATAACCCATGGAAAGGAGTGGGATTCATTTCATAAATAATACATTCTCAAACTTTGGTTTCCCAAATTAAATAGGGAATAAGATACTTGATATAAGAATCATCAACTTTGAGTGAAGGAGAAACAATATTGAGAAGTGTGTTTTTTTTAATAGTTCTTTTGGAAAATATTTTGATTGTCATATCTCAATTATAAAACATTTATATCCCATAAAAGGTAATATAACTATGAATAAATTATATTTAAGGAATATCCATATTGAAAATGGGATGAAAGAGGTAAAACTCAAAGAAAGAGATTTGGGTTTGAGAATTCCCCTTACCTTTTTTCTGGATGATTTATTCACTTTAATGTCCTATATAATCACATTAGATTCATTAATTAAAAATTAAATAACCTTTTATAAATTAATATTATTCATTATGGTTTTATTAAGTTCTGTTATGGCCCTTTATATGAGTTATAGAGTTTAATTCCATCGTTCATGAGCATTCGTTTTCTTAGTTTTCATGATCGGTTCACTTGTATTTATGAATGGAAGTTCATGTAAAATGATGATAAATATCCAAAAAATTTATTATATATTATTAATGATCCTAAATAATATTAAATGATATTAAAAATTATTTGTTTATATACAATTATTATGATTCATTAGATAAAAGATAATGATGATTTTTTTAGGTTAATTTTGGCGGGTTTTCAAACACAATGAACTCATTTTGTTTTATCATTTAGTATTATGAGTATAATTTATTTTCATAACATAAAAGGGTTATAAAATAAAATTTAAAATCTTTTTTAAATCATTTAATGTTCTTATTAATATCCTTGAATATTTTTAAGTAAAATTAAAGTGAATCACCCATGATGTCAGTAAATTGACACATCACGAGCGATGATTTCATTTTTAAGATAAAAGAGAGAGGTGGAGAAGTTTAATATTGGATATTATATTAACATGATATAATTATAGTATATGTAAGTTAATGTATTTTTCATTACATTTGTATGAAGTTATGTGAGTATATAATAAGAAAATAAATTGAAATTGAAAGGAAATTAAAAGAAAAAGAGAGGGGATTTGCCTATTGAATTCTCCTCTTGAGATCCTCCTCAAGACACCTAGGATTTTTATTTTGATGAGCCCAAGTTCTCTTAGAAATGGGGGAGGGTCTAGGGAAGAGTATTGAGCATAATTTATTCATGTTTAAATGCTTTATATGTGTGAGGAGAAGAGGGTGGGATGGGTGGTATTTATAGTGGAGGAGAGGGGTGTTTTCTTATTATTTTAATCATTTGCTTATTATTATTCTCAATACAAGAAATAGTGAAGATTATTGTGACTAAATATAGTATTTAGTGCATTTTAATTTTAATCAATGGTCACTTACATCATCCATGAATCAATCATGACTCAAAAATTCAGGTTTTTAGCATTTATTGTAAATTATCGTATTTTACTATTCACCAAAAATTCAAGTAATTCAGAAAAATACCAAAAATACACCCTAACCATTTTTTTACATGTGGAATTCCAAAATTAACTTCATTTTATGAAAACAATTTTATAAATATGATAGATTTAATTTTTAATTAAAATCATCATTTCCTTGGAAAATACATATTTTAAAAATATAACTGTTTTTGTAGCACTTTGAAAATTACTTAAGGTCACATAACATTATCTTAAAATAATAAAACATAAAAATATTACTTTATGAATAAATTTTATGAAAATAAATTTTCTTTTAATTTATTAAATTACTCATAAAATTTTAATTAAATATTTATGACTTATAAAAATACCAACACTTAATTAATAATTTTTAAAATATTAACTTATATATACAATGATATAATTATATAATACTTTCACTTATAAGATGAAAAAAATTTATTTATACTTTCATGGGTGAGTCTACTATTCATTTGGTTGGTTTACTATTCATAAGGGTCGTATTACTATTCATAAGGTCAAGTTACTATTTCATCAGTATTGGTTCCTTAACTTCTAGAAATACTTATTATTTAATTAATTTATCATTTATAAACCTTTTATTATAGTATATAAGTTATTTTACATGATTTATACTATAATAAATTACTATAAGGAGGGATAAATTCCATTGATAAAATTTTGGGTCATTATAAGTGGACCTCGAGGTATTACACGATGTGAAAGGGGATTACACGTCAAGTAATACCCCAATGTTGTAATGTTTTAAAACATTCTAGCCACTCAGGTTTTCACAAATCCTAAAACTACAGCAATATCTCTCATTCTGGAAAAACCCTAGGCGCCCTGAGGAGTTCTTCAAACCCTCTTCATCCCTCTTCGATCTGTTGATCTTGGTGATCGTTTTTTGGAAATTTGTGGTGATCCAAGGTACATTCTCCCTTAATTTTTCTAGCAGTCTCCCTCAGTTTGGTCTTTTTGTCTTCTGTATCTCCTCATTGTGCTATGGTGTGTGCTTATCTGTGATTAATAATAGGGTATCTCTTTGTTTTTTTGGTGCGGTGGTGTTGTGGCATCCTTGGATGGATGTATATATTATGGGATAGGTAATGAGAGGATCGTCACATGATCTTCTCTCAAGCGAAGAGGGTTGGCATCCCTTTAAGGTAGGATTTCCCTAGTTTCTCTTTATTATGCAACATGAGGGAGGGTTTTTTCTTTTCTCACACTAGGATTATAGTAGTTCTGACTTAATCGAAGATAAAGAACTATATTATTGAATTTGAAAGGGGAAATGGGTTTTGTTCTCATGATTTTTATATCCTTGATATTGATTGTAATGTTGTGATTATACGGTTGAATGCCACACTAAAAATGGGGGTCTTTGGGGGATTTTTTTCATACTAAATGGATTTCATGTTGTTTTGATCATATTGAACACATATATATGGAAATTGGTAAATCATTAGCACTTGGATAATAAACAGATGCCACAAGATTAACTAGTTTTTGTGATAACCCCGGAATTAACAAGTAATATTAAATATGGAATGCCTTTCCAAATCTGAAATTGTGTTATGCTTTAGTGTGTATGGTGATGTGTTGTGTGGGATAGTCATGGTTGTGTGTGTGGGACCGATGAGAGGTGACTTAGATATGTTTTGATGTGCAGGTTTTCTCTTGTTTGTTCTATGGTCTAGTTTTTAAGCACGGGTATGTGTTGTGGGTGAACTTGTATATGATACATCAAATTGGATGTGTAATGGAGTCTCAGGTTGATAGATTGTTTTTTTTGTGGAATTGATGAGCAGTGTTGTGCGGAAGGGTTGCGTTTGGGTTGTGTTATATTGTGTTGCTATATGTGGTTGAGAGTTGGGGACTTGTTTTGGTTGGTATGGATAATTCACCCAGAGTTTCTCCATGTTTTACTTTTTATGTGTTGTTTGTTATTTTTTTTGCTTGGTAGTTGCCCAGATAGTAATGGAATAGATGAATAAATAATTTTTTAATAAATTTTGGGACTGGATTGGGTTTTTTTGGTTAACATAATGAATAAATTAACTCTAAATGAAAAATGGTAATGGCTAATTAAATTGGTTGGAAATATAAATTAGGTTGTTGTTTGATGTGTGGTGTTGTGCATTTAGAGGTATCAGCAATGTTGGAAGTGTTGAAATATGGTTGTTTGTTTTAGAACCCATAGGATGGTCATGAGTGTTTGGTATCATATATGTATATACTTGTATTTTTTCTTGTGATTTCTATACACACAACACCCTAATTGAGCACTATGTGTTGAACACCCCCATCATCACGGTGAAGGGTGTATTTCCCAAACATCCTGGTAGGAGGATGGATGGTTGGACACCCGTTCTTCCTTGCTCCCTCTTCTAGGCAGAGATATCCAAATATTCTTGAGACAGGTTGTGGTTTGTGTGGCCCAGGTGTGTGTAGGAAATTTGTACATTCCCAGGTGTCTTCAAGATGAGATGTGTTGTGCTTTCCCAGGTGTCCTTAGGATGATATGTGGTTATGGACCCGGTTTCTGCGGGCGGGATGTGATGTGGTTTTTGGACCAGGTGTCTATGGACGGGATGTGATGTGGTTTGTGTCTCATGTTTTTGCGGGTAGGATGTGATGTGGTTTGTGTCTCAGGTGCCTGCAAGTGGGATTTGATGTGGTTTGTGTCCCAAGTGTCTACAAGCGGGATTTGATGTGAATCGGGCTTAGGTAAGGGGGTGAGATGTGGTTTTCGGACCAGGTGTCTTTAGGTGGGATGTGATGTGACTCTAGCTCAGGTGATGGGATGAGATGTGGTTTATGGGGCTCAAGTCTATGTGGGTGGGTTGTGACGTGGTTATTCAAAAGAGGTGGGAGTGTGAGGGTGTTTGTTGTTATGAAAGAGCGGATAAACCAATGGGAAGTGGTGTGGGGTACCCAAATCATCGATGTGCTTACTATATTACTTTACTTGACTTTTTCTACATGGTGAGCATGTCTTGGTGAGGATGGGATGGCTAGTATACCTTGTTAGGTGTTGTTTGGTTCTTCTATTTTCTCATAGGGGTATTAGTATGCTTCCTTTCATGTGTTCATGAGAGACTTGGGTTTTACTACTGAATATACTTGTATACTCACCCTATAAATATAAAACTATTTTCAGGTTTCCATGATGACTTTACTGATCTTTATGGACTTTACTAGCTCAGATCTGGATAGTTGTTTTGTTGCTTCCTAGACTTACTTTTGGTACTTACTTTGGAGTTTTATTTCATTTGTAACAATTTTATTTTAAACATGCATGTGGGATGGATTTTGGCTTTCATTTATATATGTCTTGGAGTTGTTTTGAGGTTGATACATCTTATCTCCCAATATTTTTTACTATAAAAAGGGTAATGCCTCCCATTTTGTGAGATTTTTATACCCTTGGTGTTGGTCTCCACCTCAGGGCCTATTAGAGGTGAGACTTAGGGGGATATAGTCTCCCTTTCTTCATTGATAGCCCAGGAGGGGTATCTTTGGAGGGACAGGTCATGAAAAACATACTTGTTGCCTTATTCCATAATTTCTTATCTTGAATGAAATTCTTGGGCTGAGTTGTTTATCATGTGGTATTGAAATGGTTTGTTGAAAATATGAGATCTTGGTTGATATGAATTACCTATTTATATAATGGGAGTGAACACGGGTCCTAACATAAGGACATTGTGGATGCACTTGTCGTGCTCGGTTCTAGATATATTGGATGCACCAGGATTGACCCTTGGATTTCCTTATATTAGCTCTCTAGGTGATTTATTTATACTCATGAGTGAAACTAGTTCCCCTAGGGGAATCCATGGATGGTCTCATTGTAAATATAGTTATATCATGCCTTGGGTGACACTTGGTCCCCTATGTGAGATACTTGGGATGGTCTTAGAGGTTATACTTACATTATGATGAGAGTGGTATGTGGGACACCTTTTATGGGTTTCCTTGGATAGGCTCTATGGTATTGGGTATTTCGGAGGCTCTTGTAGTGACCCTTGGGATTCCATTATAGATTACCTTAGATGGGATTAGGATTCCTACATTGGATTTGACATATTTCTTTCCTGGATTATATGTGATGCCTTTTAATAAATTATGATCATGCCCAATTAACATTATATGGACATGTATGCCAAGCCAAAACATTATCTTGGGGTTGGTCCACACTTGATGCCTTATTTATGATCACCCATGTACACACTTTTTCAAATTTTTATAGGTTTCTTTGCTTTAAAGACATATAGATTAAGTTGAAGAAGGTATTGGTGGTCGAGCATCTATGTGGACCCCAGACTGCTCGGTTTTATTTATTTATTTCATTTCATTTATTATCAATGAAAAACTATTAATTTTATATTATAGGAACTATATTGATCTCCACACCATTGGTGGTGGCCTTCTGAGTATATCCCACATATTTCTTAGGCCGCCTTTGGTACCCAAGAAGACTTTATTATTGCAAGTATAGATAAAGGGATGTGTCCAGCTTCTGATGCTTATTGACATTTCTAAGATGGATTATGAGAGTAGAGGACTGATCCAATTCTCATGATTCTAATAGAAGCTACTTTTTGTCCTTTTGTGTATTTTTATATATCATGTGTTATATGAAATCATCCCATGTTCCTTGTGTACTCATTTTTTTATAGTTACTTGACCATCATCATCCTCATATTTTACATCTATTTATTTTTCATATTCTTCCTGTTGTTTATTTCTTATGGATGGTTTATTTTTATTATTCTCCAGCTGTAAGTTTAATATTACTGATTCCATTATGGAGGTTTATTGGTCCTATTGTTATAGTTTCTGTTTATTATTTCTTATATATTTTCATGCTCTACTCTAATCTATGAAGTTATAGTCTTCCCATAGACACACCCTAGGCCCTCATTTCTTTTCAGAAGCCTCTGGCCTACAGGGTGGCATGCTTGAGGTATTGTGGAGCACTATCATGGGGAACCATTAAGTGGAACCCAAGGTAGTGCACTACAAAGTGGTATCATAGGATCTTTACCTTTGTCTTACTATTTGGTTATTAGACAGGAGACTAGGTGTATTGAGATTTGGTAATGAGCCTATTCCTGGGAGTATCTAACCCATGTGTAAGTGAAACCTAAATTACCTAGGATGGTAAATATTGTTATTGGTTGTTCTTATTATAGTTTTTGGATTTCACCATAGGGTGATGCAATTTTTTTCATTGTTCTATTATTGATATTATTATGATGGGATTCTTTCTATCTTGTCCTGGTGATGTTAGGGTGCATCGATTCATTCATAATACTAGGCACAATAAGACTTAAATATAATGCATTATTTAATTCCATATCTACTTTTCAACATAAATTTCTTATGTTTCATGTGATTGTGTGTGGTAATGTATCTATTATGTGTAGTAGTGTGCTAGTGTTCCTTGAAGGATTTCATAATTGGTTCAATTAAAGTGCCAACATCAATCTAAATAGTTTTTACCTATATTGATTGATGCTGACACATTAATTAACCAATTGTGTCATATTAGTTGATTTATTGAATGATGATAATCGAAAATTATGAATAAAGCACTTTTATAAATAGGAAATGGAAGCTCATTCATTAAAATCACTATACATGGCATGTTACATCATGAGGACAGATATAAAGGTCGGATCACAGTTTATTGTCAGGAAAATTGAAATTTATGAAGATTATGAGCCTTTATAAATTTGGAATTAGTGACACAATTAACTAGATTAGGATTTTGAGCCAAAATAAATAAGAATGAACTTCAATAAATTAATTTTTTAAAATGAAAAGGTTACTGCTAGATAAATATTCCAAATACAAAGTAAAGGTTTTTTTCCTTTATACATTTCATTTGACACTCCATCTACTGGGACCTTTGTTGAGTTATAAAGGAACTTGACCCTAACCCAACCTTAGTGGTGGGCAGTAGGTTGTGTCTCCTATGATCCTTTTGTGCCATTTTCTTACCACCAAGACCTGGCTCCATGAGTAGGATGAGGGTTGGAGATCGCTTATAGGAATCCCTTGTACCTTCCCTTTCTTTATCACTTTTTCTATATGAAGTTATATCTTATCTAAGGTGTGCACTTGGAAATTATAGATCTATGTCACCATGATTTCCTCGTGCTACGCACCAAGAATGTGGTGATGAGAATGGTCTAGAGTGGTGGTCCATGTTCCACCCATAGTACCTCTTGCAGCGCCACCTGAGGCACCTCATACTGATCTTCCACTGGGTGTCGATGCTTAGTTCTATGATATCCTCTTCAATTTCAAGCATACCATTCTGGTTTCTCCTTGACCTACCCCATATATGGTAGAGCATACCATGGAGTTCCAATAGTAGAACCATCCCACCTTTTTGGAAGATAGTAGACCTCAGGCTGCTGATTCTTTTCTAAAGTCTATGGAATTGATCTTTGATCATACTTAGATGCCTCCAGAGCATAGGGTCAAGGTCCCTAACTACATGCTACATGACTCCACCAAGAATTGGTGGGAAATCAACTCTTAGGATGAGCTTCATCAGGGTATGGTCTGGGAAGACTTCTAGATATCCTTCTACAATCACTTATTTCCATAGATGTTGGGACTGGATCATGCCAAGGATTTTATGCATCTTCACCAGGGCATTATAACCATGCTAGAGTATTGGGCTCATTTCACCAAGCTTGAGTTCTCATCTCCAACTCTGACTAGTGATGAGATGATTATTGTTAGGCATTTTGAGGACAGTCTTGTATACATTATCCAATCACATGTGAATTTATTTGGGTTGAATAAAATTTCAGAGATAGTGAATCAGGCCCTTATTAAAAAAAATATCCTTAGGGAAGCTAGAAATGTGATCCAAGGTGGTTCAGTTCTAAGGTAGGGTGACGGTTCATCAGGCATCAAGAAATGTCATTTCGAGGGTGCATGTTGTGGTGGTTCTAGCCTAGTGACATGCATCGATAGCCATGTGGTGTGTCACCAGTGTGGAAGACAATTCCATAAGAATCCTCAGTTCTTGAGGAACCAAATTGATTGTTGATATTTTTTTAGGATGTGTCACCTTTATCACACCTAGTGATCTTTTCCTTGAGTTTCCAATGAATTGGGATCTATATCGGCACATATTTCATGTACAAGATCAATGAATCCATGTTAGTATGAGAGTTGGTCCTTTACCATCAAATTTGGTTGAGGCGGTGTCCATGGATGAGGTATTTAGCCTCTAGATATTCATCATCAGTAGATCAGACCTACCCAGGCTAGTCAGGTAGCTTCTCAAGGCCACAGTTTAGGACATGTCTATGTAGTGTAGCCTACACCCAAGGAGTAGGGTCCAAGACCTTCTATAGTAAGAGGTTCTATTTTGGTATCTTATACTTTAGTTTCTTCCCTTTTTAATACAGGTTCATCACACTCCTTTATATCTTCTGAAATTATAGAAATTTTGGTCCTAGCTCAGTGGCGTTATTACTCTTGACACACTACTGGGGGTTCGATCAGAGAATGTGCATTAATGCAGGGATTTTCCCCTTGAGATAGGTGGGTACCATTTACTTTGTAATTTCATTATCCTCATGATGACTAGATTTTATGTCATTCTCATTATGGACTGTATTGTTCATTATCATGATTACATGGATTTCTATCATCCGTGGGTGTCTTTTATATCACCCAAGGGTAGCACAAATATTCATAAGGGTGAATAGTATATCTGTTAAAGTTTTTCTGGACCTGAGTTCCATGGTTAGTAAAATATGACAAACTATATAGTGAGTCTCTTTATGAGAGATTAGGGAATGTAGCTTGTGGAATTCCCTCTTGTTTTGGATCATTTTAGGGACTTTTTCCCTAATTACTTATCGAGATTATCTCCTAAGAGAGATGTGTATTTTACCATAAAGATAGTTCTAGGTGAGGAACAAATTTCATTCCTCCCTATAGGATGGAACCTACATAGCTCTAGGAACTTAATAAGAAGCTGTAAGATCTAGAGGTTAAGGGTTTTATCCAAAACAACACATCACCATCAGGTTCACCAGTCCTTTTCACCAAGAAGGTGGATGGTAAACTTATATTGCATGTGGATTACCTTCGACTAAAAAAAATTACGCTGAAGAATCGGTATCTACTACCTCGTATAGATGATCTCTTCAATTAGATCTAAGGAGAAACAGTTTTATCCAAAATTGACTTGAGCTCGGGCTACTATCAGGCTTTTGTGAGGCCATCATATATACTATCTATAGTGTTCCAAAGAAGGTATGGCATGTACAAGTATCTAGTTATTTTTTATGGCCTGACAAACATGTTGAAAGTCTTTATGTCTCTAATGAATTGGTTTTTCCACCCGTACTTAGATTCATTTGTGGTGGTCTTCTTAGATGACATCTTAATGTATTATCGCACCATAAATGATCATGCCAACTATCTTGATATTGTGATGAATAAACTAAGAGAGTACTATATATATGTAAAGCTCAAAAAGTGCCAGTTTTGGATTAGTAAGTTTCACTTCATGGGTCATATAATTTTAGAGGCAGATGTATCTATTGACCCAATGAAGGTGAGAATCATGGTTTCTTGGAAACATCCCAAGAATTTTTTTGATATACACCATTTATTAGAGATGTTTGGATATTAGATATGATTAATTCTGTATTTTTCACACTTAGTAATAATTATTACAATCCTTCCTAAGAAGGGTGTGAGATTTGTCTAGTCCAAATCTTGTGAGATAGATTTTCAGGAGTTAAAGAGAATATTGACTTCAAAACCATTCCTGATTCTTCCTGATCTGGGAAGAGGATATAGTTTTAATTTGATGCTTCAGGAATTGTGTTGGGTACTATTCTAATACAGGGTGATTGGGTTGTAGTGTATGGGTCCCACCAACTATGACCTCATGAGTAGAATTACCCTATGCATGACCTCGATCTAGCATCCATAGTTCATGATCTATATTGTTGGAGGCATTGTTTGTTGGGTTATCGGTTCATTGTTTACAAGGATCACAGAATCATCAAATACATCTCTGAATAGTGGGACTTGAATATGAGGTAGCATCGTTGGGTTGAATACCTAAATTTGTTTGAATTTGAGATTTCTTATACAACCATAAAGGGTAATGTCATAGCTGAAGCCTTGAGATAGACGACTCAGACATATTCCATCCAAGAGCATAGTAGTGAGTGGTTTTTGATGGATTTGTTTTTTGAGATGCACCTAAAGGTTTAGGTGCAGCACAAGAAACCTTTTTTAGAATCATTTGTAGTGACAACCTCTCTTCTGGAGTGGGTGTGGATGAAATAGCTATCAGATCCTGAGGGTCTTATCCTTAGGGAGTGTGTTTCAGGTGAGAACCCACCTCATGGTTGGGTTATTTATGTGAATGAGATCCAACCCTACCATGACTATGTAAGGGTTCCTTCAGATATATGGTAATATTTTATGTGATAATCTCATGCATATATTTGGGAAGTTCTTCCTAGGATTACCAAGATATACCATGATTTTACATATTCAGTATTGGTTTCCAGTTATGAAGAGGAAAATTGTAGGTTTTATCACTCGATGATTAACCTGTTAGTAGGTAAAGAATGAGCATCGGTGACCTTTTGGGATTTTACAGACTCTATCCATTCCTAAGTGGAAATGGAAAGACATCACCATGGATTTTGTGTGAGTATTTACAAGATCCCCTCAATCTAGTGATATATTATAGGTGATCTATGATAGGTTGACAAAGGTCATACAGTTCCTATCAATCCTGGATACCTTCTCGATTGATGAACTTGGGAGAATTTATATTTGAGAGATAGTACACCTTCATGGTGTCCCCAATTCTATCATTTCAGACCAAGATTCCCATTTTACCTCACATTTCTGGAAAGTTCTATAGAAAGAACTGGGTTCACATATGTAATGTCCTGGATTTTCCCATGTATTATTTTAATATTATATGGTAATTAATTCGAGGCTAGGCTCTGAGACGGTGTGCAGTTCTGAGGCCTGGTGAGCCCAGAACAAATGTTTGAATTTAATTTAATAATTAAATTATGTGCACGTGCGGTTTTCTGAAAAAAGTGGATAACTCCCGAACGAGTGCTCGGATCAGAAATCTGAGGGCACAGTTGCGTTCAAAACATCGATTTTACCTTAGGTGAGGCCTAACTTCGGCCGGCACGAGTCGGTGGTGAAATCTAGTTTTTGGACGCAACGGTAAAAAAATATTTTATAAAAATATTTTATTTCTGTAGCAAGATATTTTAAATCATTTTTTTTTCTTCTATCCTCTTTAAATAGAGGCTTGTTCCAGGGTCTAGGGTTACAAACCCCATAACCCTAAAACCCCTTGGCGGCTCTGGAGGAAACCCCCAACGCGGCGGCGGCGACGTTCTTGACGGATTTCGACGGCGACGATGATGCGGCGAGCGGATATTCGCCGACAATCGCAGTGAATCCAGGTAGGATGTTGATTTGATTTTCCATTCCCCATTTTTGATTTCCATGATGAACGCAGACTAATCCACAAATAGATTATCCCGCGGATCGATCGTTCTTTCGGGAAGGTATTTTGCGGGGATTTTGGGGATCTGATTCTTGATTTTATTTTGGTTTTGTTCAACCTTCCAACAGTGACGGACCAAGATCGACATGAACATCAATTGAGGTTCGTCCCTCTCATTTTTTTGTGTTCTTCTTCCCCAATTCTCGTGTTCTTCATGAGTGTTCTTCATGTTCTTCGCGGGGCGATGAACAACGGATCATTGCGCATCCGTTCTGTGACGCAATGATCCCAAATTTAAGGATCAACACGGCAGTGATCTCACGGAGGTGTGACGATGGTTTTGGTGGACGGATCGAAGTCGATCGGAAGAAATTGTTCTTCGGTCGATTTCCGCTCGGATGGAAGGAATCAGATTTAGGAGCCGATTGAAGGCCCTAAACCCACAGATTCAGCTTCACGAGGACGAGGTGACCCTACATATGGTGTTTCGCGGCAAACGTACATGAGAATCGATATCTGTAGGTTCGGCCGAGGCACACGGAGGAAGACGCGGTTTCTATAATTTTCCCGAATACACGCCGTGTACTTTTCTACATGGCGTGTGTTCATCGGTAGGGTTACTCGGTGTGTACTCCGGGAGTACACAGACACGGGAAGGATACACGGCCACGTACACACCGTGTATACCCCTCCCCGGCCAGACCCATCCAGATACACGGGATACCCCGTGTACTGGTACACGGGCAGGCGACACGGACATGGGCAGAGACCGTGTACGGGCACATGGCCAGCGTACACGGAGCGAGCCCAGGCGCTTGAACACGGCATGTATTTTCTTCTACATGTCGTGTAGTTTATTTCTATCCGACAAGCCGAAGGACACGGGCTGTTTACACGGGCAGTACCCAATGTCAAGGCACACAGCGTGTACTATATTACACACCGTGTAGTTTGGTTTTGCACGGCTTGAACTAAGGACACGGGCCGTTTACATGGGCAGCACCCGGGGTCAAGGAACACGACGTGTAACCATACTACACGCCGTGTAACTTTTTCTTCATGTATTGAGCTACTTTCCTTCTCTGATTTGGACTAGTTCTTAGGGTTCGTACCCTTGGTAATCCCCTGAAGGTTCTCGTATCAATTCCTTTATACAAGAGTATGATCCCTTCAGCAGAACTCCCAGAATAGAGTGGTTGGAATCCCCTCTATGAGACTTAGAGCCGGATCGTCTATTCATTCCTAGAACCCTAGGTAGAGTTCTTGGTATCGACGTGACAAACTTTACCCAATTGTCGATCCTCTTCTTAGCATATTAGCTAAGACTGAGTTGTCGGAATCACCCCATGACTTGGTTGTGAACCTCATCTGAGCATCATGTCCTCAAGGTACTTGTGGAGTGTGTTCTCCCAGAACGAGTACTTAGTATATCTCTTCAGACCTAGTAGTGTGTTCTCCCAGTAGTATGCTTAGTGTAATCTTCGATATGGATCCTAGTGGCGGTATCGCGATGGTCATTAGTGTATGGGTATATCTGGATATTCTGGTTATATGTTCTGTAGACATATACTGTGTAGAGCTGACTGTACCTTTATTTGTGGTATTTTCCTTTGTTGTATTTCCTTTGTGGTTTTCGGGGTGTCCTACTGGGTATTGTTATACTCACCCTGGCACGGGCTTTTCCCGCATGTGTCGTGTCTTGTGCAGACGAGCAAGCCTTTGACATGATTCTAGGCAGACCAGGACCAGACAGTGTTCAGTGAGATCAGACAGGCCGAGGTGTCCCTTCGGTGATGGGTTGCAGTACCAGCACCTTTCTCTATAGGTTGGAATTTGTTGCAGACTTTCTTTTGGAGGGCTTGTACTTTTGTCCCATGGTTTTACTTTACTGTACTTTACATTCCTATCGTACTATGAGGTTGTGTTTTAGTGTATGCATGCATCTTTTCCTTTTAGTAGTTTTTACTTTTTAGCTTTGTGGGCTTGGAGATGTGTGTGTGTGTGTACAGGTTTATAGGAAATGTCTCCCATGTTAGTAGCATGCCTACTCGATGCTAGTCACCAGTCCCTGGCCTATTGGAGGAGGGCTTGGGGAGTTGCGGCTCAGGCCCCACTGGGACGGGTCGTGACAACACGTGCTTCTAAGTATGTAATATCAACCTTAGACCGATGGGTAGTTTGAGTGGATGATACGAGTACTATAGGACATTCTTTGGGAATATATCCTTTATTTTGGTGGTTCATAAAAGAATAATATACCTCTTGTTTATTTTTCCTACAATAATAGATTTTTTTAAACAATTTAGATGGCTCCATATGAGTCCCTTTATGGTAGGCTATTCCATTCACCTCGATGCTAGTTAGAGACAGGTGAGGCAACACTATTGTGCCCTTATCTCATTCAAGAGACTTCATAGAAAGTCTATCTAATTTAGAAACTTATCGATATAGATCATTCCAAGTAGAACTATTATATCAATAATCATTGTCGAACACTATATTTCAAGTTTGTACATCATTTCTTTCTATGAATATCATCTAGATTAGGTCATAGATGAATTCGAAGACAGAGAAATATATCACCTCAATGTGTCACGCCTTTCGAGGTCATAGAGAGAGTCATGCTAGTATACTATAGGTTATAGTTTCCTTAGAGGTACCATGGCATGCATGAAGTCTTCCACATATCACAACTTCATCTGTATCATGTTGATCTATCTCATTCATTGGACCCTAAGGACATTGATTTGGTGGCGGATTCATCTTTCAAGGAGAATCTGATAAGTATTGTTGATTAAAGCATGAAGGATCTATGAAATATGTCAATTCAACCAGTCTGGGTTCAATGGAAGCTCAATAATGTTCGGTATGATACCTGAGAGTAGGAGGCCAATGTACATGTGTAGTTTCCAAAACTCTTCTCATAAAACATTTCACCACCCTCACAATGGAAACTCCAAGAAAGAGTTATTTTAAATAGGGGAGGTTGTAACATACTATATTTTCTCAAAATTATGGACCATTTTTTGGATTTAATTCCTTATTTTGTCCCTTATGATGTTACCTAATGGATTCATGAAGGTAATTAGGGTTTCCAGGGCTTGTTTAGATCCCAAATACCCGAATTTTTTAGAAAAAAGTTGGGTTGCATGGTTAAGAGGAACCATGCGGGGATGTGGCAGAAAGGAACAGGGGGTCAGATAGTTCTTTATGACTATGAGAAATGGGGTTCATAGCTATGTGGGGTTGCAAACCCCCTTGATATAGGCCTTCATCTCATCTAGTGCGTTATTATTCAAACTATGCACCTAAACCGTGTGAGGTACGCCCATTAAGCAGAATTGGGTGCATGGTTGATGCATGGTTTGGACAACCATGTAGACCATTAATTAAAGGTTAAATGAAAAATATGACCCTAAAATGTTTTAAACCCCATTCTATTCCTCCTTTTTTATTATATAGTAGACCATGCATGAAGCCTTCTCCTCTCCTCCTCTTAAGGATTTTGATCTATCCTTCATCTAAACTCCAAATCCTTCATTGTCATATGCATTAGAAAGATTTAGGTATGGTCTATAATCCTCTTCCTTTTGTTATTCATTTATCTTTTCCTATGTTTCATTATTTAGGTGTGACCAAATTTTCCCTATTTTTAGGGATTTTGATTATTTCTCTTATATCTTCTATTCTAGCTCGATTTAAGGGCATGCAATGGATGATTGTTCTTATATGCACCTGAGGTAGGTGGTCTAGTTTCATTCCCTCAAGTTTCATTGTTTTTATGTTATTATCTATTATGTTACGTTCTAGACCCCTCCGGTGATGCCTCTAAATTTATAAATAAATTGCACTAAATGGTTCATCATGTATATTTTGACCTTCGATTATGGAGAAACATATCTTAGGTTGTTCTCCTTGTTTCAGGCCACCCATTTGAGTGTATCCTTCCTTTTTGGTCCTTTATCACAGTTTTATATTTTTAAACACCCCTTTTGGTGTATGGTTTCCTTATAATAAATGTCTTAACATAATGAATTGAATTAAGATGAATTTTAGTCCATGATTTGGGCCCTTAAGTATGATGCCTTATGATTCATACTTTATTGATTATGATTTATGATTTACATCTTATACCATGTTCTCTATGCTTAATTATTATACCTTATGATTTATACTTATTTCTTAGTGCCTTGTGATTATGGATTATACAACATGCTTGTGTCTTTATGCCATAATTTCTTGGTTTTAATGAAATGATTGGTATAGCTTGTTTAGAATGTGGTATTGAAATGCTTTGTTGACAATATGTGTTCTTGGTTGTTATTACTTTTCTACTTACAATGTAGGTGTGAACACAAGTCAATAATTAATTATGTCATGGATGGAATCTCCATGCTCAATTTCTGATTATTTTTTGACGCACCAGGAGTGACTCTTGGCTTTCCTTGGATGGGCTCTCCATGTGGTTTATTTATACTCATGAGTGACACTGGTTCCCCAGGGGAGAAACCGTGGATGGACTCATTAGAAAGATGGTGAGACCATGAATTAAGTGATACTCAATCCCCTATGTGAGATACCAGGGACGGATCAGAGGTTATTCTTACACCATGCTGAGAGTGATATGAGGGATGCCTTTTATGGTTTGCCTCAAATGGGATCAGTAGTATTGGGTATTTTAGAGGCTCCTGTATAAACCCTTGGTATTCCTTTATAGATTTCCTTGGATGAGCTTAGGATTCCCACACTAGATTTTATGGATTTCTTGCCTGGTTTATATGTGATTCATTTTATTAAATTATGGGAATTCCCTATTAACATTATAGGTACGCATCCACCAAGCCAAAACACAAGATTCGGTTCATTCCACACTATATACCTTATTCATGATGACCCATGTACACACCTTATCACATTTTTATAGGTTCCTTTAGTTCAGAGACATCCATCTTATGCCAAAGATGGTATTTGTGGTTGGGTATCCATGTAGAACCAAAACCACCTAGTTTTATTTATTTATTGCCTTGCATTTATTATTAATGGTGCAATATTAATTTTATATTTCACAAACTAGATAGATATAAACACCATTGGTTGTGTCCTACTGAGTATATCCCAAACCCTTCTTGGGCCAGCTTTGGTAACCAAGAAGACTTTATGAATATGGGTATAGATAAAGGGAATCATTTGACTTCTGATGCTTGGTTTACATTTCTAGGATAGAGTATAGGAGTAGAGGACTAAAACTATGGTCATGATTCTAGTATTAGATATTTTTAAAATTTTTTATTTTTGTATAGCATGTGGTATATGAATGTATCCCATATTACATATGTACTCATTTTTGTATAGTTAAATGACCATCATCATCCTTGTCTTTTGTAACTATTTATTATTCAGCTCCCGCCTGTTGTTTATTTCTCATGGATGGTTTTTTTATTATGCTATTATCTATTTCATATTAATACTTCTGCTATGGTGGGAGACTGGTCTTGTTTTTATAGTTCCTATTTCTAATTTCTTATATATCATTGTGCTCTACTCTAATCTATGAGGGAATAGTATTCCCATGAATGCACCCTAGGCCCTTATTACTAGTCAGCAGCCTCTAGCGTACAGGGAGGCATACTTGAGGTCTTTTGGCCCACCATATCGGGGAACCATTAAGTGGAACATGGGGTGGGATTCTACATGGATACACCATTGAGGGAGGAACTCGATGGTTGTTTCTAAGGGATCTTCATCAAGCATATGATTTAAAATAGAAACAATTATCATCTATAGTGAAAGGTACATATTCTTCATTTTTTTATATACATGGTTTTTCTTTTTAATAGTATTGTGATCTTGGAAATGGGGTTTCTAATTTCTTCCTCTTCACTAAATAAGTATTATTTGGTCCATAGAAACCCTCTAGTACCCTGTATAGAATAAAATAAAAGATTATATAATAGATTCAAACAACAAAACCATGTACAATAAATAATTCATGATCCACTAATATCATAATAAGATATAATACATAGATATCATATAACATAATAAAATTTTAAGAGAAATAAAACTATATTAAAATAACCATTGAATCCCAACAATGTAATAACACTCAAACAACTCATATGCCATAGTGATCAATAAAACAATCCCCAAATACAAATATCTTATTATCCACCCCAATTTTTGAGCTGTCATCACACAAAACTCCACTAAAAACCCTGAAACCCTATATATAAAAGTAGGGATGAGAAAAATACTATGACTAGTAGGTAATCCCATAAAGATGATCAACCAATTCAACATTGAGAATGCATAATAACATAAGTAATAAAATCATAATATATATTCATGTCCTCAATAACCAAAATCACTAAGGGGTAAACTTGTTCAAATATAATCTAGAGAATTATCCTATCATAAAGTAACATTGGATATTAAGAAAAATATTATTAAATTATTGAACTTTACATGTCATTATTAACAAGTCATTTTCATTGATTAACAATATCTATATATCTTCATTAATAAATCTATCTATGCAAGTATTTTAATCCCCAATCTCACTAGAAGCATCACTCAACAAATAATATAATATATATATATATATAGTATAACACATGCCATTAAAATATAGAAGGTCCCCTAAAAACCAACTCCCATAAGTTAATTCCATGTATCCTCACAAAACCTAACATTTTATAAGCAATCCAATATCATAATCACACCACGTCTAGTTTATTCTTTTGAACTTGATCCATAATCGCTTCATTTTTAGTTTTCATGTGAAAATTGAATCCATATCCAATCCAAACTATTCAGTGGGGAGAGGTAGGGTCTACTAAGATGAATATTCAATTTCCACACATGAACTGAATATAGTTTCTCACCTTTATAAGAATACTTTTGGTGGTTGTATTCCTTAATAATGGTGCTTCCATCACTAAAGTGACATTAAAAAAAAGATAATAAAAAATATATATCTCACACTAATCCCCATGATTATTAAATAAACTAGATCAACTAGTATATGTCACTAGCCCATATGAATAAATAGTAAACCATGTCAACCAATCCTCATGATTATCTGATCATAGAGGTCAACTAATCCACACAACTACCCAATAGGATGTTCACTAGTCCCCATGACTATTTTTATCATCATTGCTTGCTAACTAATATCCATCATATGGTCAAGGTACCCATAAAAATAATCATGACACTACAATCCATATAGAAATACATTTATATAGATATTTATAAAAATTTAATCATCACAAGTAATATAAAAAATCATCATAATCAAATATAAGGGTACAACTCTCTATATTTTTCCTCTATAATCAGACAATTCGGTCAATGACACGTCAAACTATGTTTGATCATAAGTTAGTTATAATGTCATGTTTTTTAAATTAATTTTTGGAGTTATCCTCCTAGAAATATACCATAATAAGATTATAATACTCAAATTTTATTAAAGAACAAGGAGATGATAATATCATAACATTCTCTATGGTTTCAAATATCGATATTTGAGAACAGAATCCATATTAAGAAGCATAAAATCATAATCATTCATAATTATTATATAAATATAAATATATGAGATTTATTAATTTATAATCATGTTAAATGGTAGTTTACATTCCCCTCATGAGAATAATATAATTTTTGTGTATTAAATTATCACATATTTTCACATTAACCATCTAAATTCTCGCACCTTGAGAAGACCGCTTCAAGTGGTTTCCTTCCAAGAGAATGGTGATTCTATTGATGAGGTAACATAAAAAATAAAAATATGAATCTCACACTAATAACCATGAATGTTCAATAAAATAGACTGGATATTCCATGATACTATCCAGTCAACTAATTCAGCTAGTCCAAATGACTAACTAGAAAACTATGCCAACCAGTCATCATGACTATTTGATCATTCAAGTCAACTAGTCCAAACAACTACCCAAATGGATGTTGACTAGTCCTCATGACTATTTGTATCATCGTCTTTTTCCAAATCATAGTCATTACAAGGTAAAGGTACTCATACCAACAATCACAAAACTACCCTCCAAATAGGCATACCACTCTAGGGATATTTATAAACGTTCAATAATTTACATAATCATAACAATGATTTTTTATATATTTTTTTCATTTTCGAAATTTATATTGTAACCTTAATTCATAACTTACCCTCCCACTTCAGAAAACCATATCCATACTTCCTTATTATCACAACACACCTTTAATATCCATCAATATTTATGGTCAGTCATCCACTGATATCAATGGTCAGACAACCATCAGATGCACCTCAATAGGAAGACTCACCCCTTATGGGCCCCTACCTGGTATAATTTTAATTAACTGCCACTTACAAATCCCCTGATTAAGAATCCACTACACCTATGCATCACTATATCCACCCCATTTACCATCATTGACACCATATCCACCCCTTTCTTAGATTAGGGATGACTGAGGTAATCCCATGACGTCCTCCATTGAAAAAACCCCAAGAATAAAATTTAATTTCAGTCTCTAATATTGGGTACAATTATATCAACCAACCATTAATTATAAATATAAAGACCATAATTTAGAATAGAGGAACAAGGTTCACAAGTTCATTTCTCCTATAAAACTATTTTATTTTTAAAAATTATTTAATAAAACTAAATTATTCGGAAAAAAAATTATTGAATTGATTTATTAGAGGCATGAAATAAATGATTGTTCAGTTTGAAAAACCTACCTTGAAGGGTACCTATGGATATTTTTTATTTATTTGTAACTATAGGAAAATACAGCCTTACTAGGGGGTTTTTTAGTTTTAACAGTAGTTTTAAATGCCACTAAATCATTTCATAGTGGTTGTAGACAACCACTGCTAAGTTTTATATTGGTAATTATTTCATAGTTTTTTCTGATTTATCATGAAATAATTCACTACAATTTTTCTTATTTATTGATGGTTTAAGAAATCACTAAAAAATTTGGTATATCATAAAAATTATTAGGAAATCCTAATACACTCCACCCATAAAAAATAGATACACAAAAAATTGTCCATATAATATAATATAAGAGTAAAAGTAATTCTCATATGTCAATAGACAACAAAATTTGTATAACATAACTATATTATATTATAATTAACAAAATGTGCACCATTAAGTTAATCGTAATAAAAAAATATAAATTGTTCACAAAAATCACTCCCCCTCACCTTCACTCTCTCCATATGGGTTATGCTACTCACCACCTCCTTGATTCCTACATCTAGTGCCTACAATTAAAGTAGTTAAATGAACACTAATAACAAACATACTCCAAAAACTATTAGCATCTATAATTCATAAAATCCCAAAAATTATAGACAAATAAAATATTACCCAAAAATAAATTCATTTTCTATAATATTATTCAAAACAGGACATGATTTATTTAACATGATCCAAACCACTGAGGCCCCACCTGATCTAGGTGTAATCTGAGTGTGCGACCCTAAGCTCACCACTAATAAACCAAGGGATGCTGACTAGAAATAAGTAGGAATGTCACATAATATGGGAATCCTTGACCTATATCAACCAGTAACATACACATATCTCCAATGATTAAAATAACCATAAACATTATAATTATATATATATATATAAATTATTGAACTATATATAATACATGAATGAGACATAAAATTCTAGAAAAATTACACATAATAAAATACCAAAGGAATTGTACATTCTAAAATCCTCTAAATATAATATATATAAGACACTAGAAATATTATCCTCACTGCATATACTCTTGGATTAATCTCTAATTATAACGGTCATTTCATCCATCACAAAATACCATGCTCTACCATGTGTCACAAAGAATCACCTAGTATCAGTTTATAACTAGGAACACTAGCTCCACATCCACTAAGACTATCTATGAATTACACATCATCTGCACTGGTACAACATGTGTGGGAACAAATCCCATGCAAGGGTGAGTATAGACATACTAATTAGAAAATATTGAACCCACAAATAAAATAAAAGATACATGTTTTCTTGAGATCTTTTATAGGAAAGTAACTAAGATTAAGACAATGGAGGATCCAGATATTCTCTACCCCTATAAGTCTTAAGGGTAGAAAGAAGTAAGGGTCATATCATCTCTAATTCTCAAAACTCATATCTCATAAGAAACTAGGGATTCTTGGTGTAATAAAAATCCCACAAAATCCAAATTCATTAACCCAGTTATATGTCACATATAAAAGAAAACTAAGGGGTTCCTGAGGAGTTACAAGCCTCAAAGTATACAATCTTCCCCACCTTACTCCCACACCACCACAAGAATTTGTTAAGGGAAATCCACTCCTTGCTAAAGTATATCCATCAGTAGAGGGACTACCACACTTTAATATCCACCAATACCATGTCACAATTATAGAAACTTATAGTGGGAATGCACCTTGACCAAGGATAGATTTCATTCAAGGGATTACTAACCCCTACTATCATAACAAGTTAGATATGATCAAACCCTCATCACCTCTTAGAAACTATAGTAGGGGTCACATTCCATGATAAATTATATTTGTCATACAATGGAGTAAACAACCCTAATGGATGGCCCATTCCCTATATGAACTTGTAGACATGGTATTACCCAGATCAATAGATAGAGGACTCATTCCCTAAGTATGTGGGGGTGTATCGAACCCTATCAGTGATGTGAGGGACTCGTTCCCTAACATAAACAAATTGTTAGGTGAGTACCTACCCTAAGAACACTCTGATAACTATATATAATCCCCATTGTTGACCCAACATAACTAACGATTCTAAACCAAACATATCACATCATGTATCACCTCTTATTCTAAAGATAAGATCCCCATAATGCTCTGCATGAAAAATTCATAGGAAGGAATGCTTTTTCACCCAAACCCAAGTATAAAGCAAGGAGGATTGAAGGAACACTAAAGATATAAATGTTTATGACATGTAATATGGGGTACATGATGTGTAGTCATAACCCACATGGTTTGTGTAGATATTTCAAATAAAACATAAAATTCATCCCCATGGCATGATACCCTCTGTCATAGTGTGACCTTTATATGGAATTATTTAAAAGCTTCAAAACTTGATACGTAAGAGTCACCCTCATTATGTGATTCCCCTAACTATGATGTGATTTTTATCTTTTCTTTATTTTTAAAAATATTAGGACTCTTAGTTATAATCAACTATTATGTACAAACATGGAATGACCTTCCCCTTTCCCATTTTTCCATGAACTTTGGGACCCTTATGTATTATAGTGATGATATATAAGAGTAACCCTTGCATGAATTAGACCTTACATATGGTACATAGACATTATCCATCCATCCCAAACATTGGTCATGTCATGATGACCCAAGGTTATGGTGTGATCCTTGACCTATCTGTCAGGGGGTACATGTTGTTTTCCCTTGGGCTACACAAATTTTGATGATTATTTCTAGCTGAAACCCTATCTATTAGTGTAGGGTTGATACCAATTGTGCGGCTCTAGATCACATCTTGTGAGGTCATAAATTTGATCATATAATCTACTGAATGCCCAGAATCATCCCACTGTCACTATCCTTGCCTATGATTGGACCTAGAACACTATCAAAATCATGTTTTATCATTTTCATGACTCCAATGGTTGATTTACATCCTTTTCTTTCTAGAAAATGATTTGGTAGAGGTTTTCACTCAATATTGATGCCTCCACATGCAGCTTCACAAAAGATCCCACACCTTTATTCTTTTCTATGATCTATCATCACCCATCATCAATTATTCATGCCCCAATCATTACCATCATACCCAAATCCATTGATCCCAATACCTGAATCTCAATCATACATCGATCTAGATCCAATTCATCCAATTTTCATCCATAACGATGGTAGTTAATGAAAACATGAATAAATTAGGGGAAATTAAGAGGATAATCAACAATGGGATTGTATGTTGTCTTGAGAAATTGTCTAGGAAACATTTGTCGAGCATGAATCCACAAATGATGAATAACGGGATGAAAGAATCACATAATAATATGTCTCATGCATGAATAAAAGTAAGGTAAATTGTGGGTACATAATTTCTCATTTATCATGCCATGAATAAAATTATGAGGTTTAGAATCACAAAGAATGAAGTAAGAAATTAAAATAATGAGTCCTCCATCGTGGCATAATGACCATTACTTTAATTTTTCATTAATTGTGTGGTCTCATTTGTCGTCATTGTGTTGTTTGATTATCAATGAAATAGTGAACGCAACTCTGATCTGATGTCGATCCATCCTCTATCATCAAATAATTACATTCCTATTTTGATCATGGGTTTATATTGAAAAAAATATGAAAATAATCCTAGATAAATCCCATGATGAGAGTTTTATAAGGTGGTTTTAGGATTCTCACCTCAAAATCAACATAAATTAAAAATTATTTCCAAATTCCACCTGTAATGATCTATCCTAAGGCTCGTGAGTATGAACTTAAATTTCACCATCACTAGGGTAAACCCCTCTTTCAGGATGCAACTGTAGCACCAGTTTTCTCATCCAAAATTATATTTAGGATATATATGTTATTCATCACAAATGAGTTTTTTCTAACTAAAAATAATATATTGTTATTAATATATAATTCTCGAGTCTTTGTGATACTCAAAAATCCAAAATATCTCTAAAACAATACTTGTAAATATTATTAGAACATCTAAACATTTTGAAATTAAAAATTCAGAGTTTTTAAGATATAACCATCCATGCTAATGGGATAAAAATTTATATAATTAGTAAATATTAAAATCCATTAAAATTAAATGTTCTATGAAATTCACCAAGACTCATCCCAAGGGTAAACATTATTACCAAAGATCAAAAAAACTAGCATAAAATTTTTCTAAGGTTATCGGGTATGGTATTTCAACTATTTTACCCCTAGGGAAGTCTTGGGACTCAAACACCTTGAAATTGAGTTTAATATTTATTGAAAAATCATGATTTTATATACTCTTAAAATATTTAAAACTTTTTATCCCTAATAAGGAAATAATATAAGTTGTTAAATAAAGAATCTCACAAAAAAACTTGAGCGGATAACAATCCACCTTTTCATTCATATCCTTTATCTTCAGGGGTTCATCTGTAAGTGAGATAGATACACCATAAAATAGGAAAATAAATCCATTTACCTTAACCAAGACTATCGGCTCAATATCATCCCAAATCAAGACCTTATAAAGAACATAATCTCTCTCTATGTGAGCCTTCCCAAACTTTTGTACTCAAAGGTCACCTAGTCATTTGGGATGAAATGAAACCATGGACCACCAAAAACCTCCTCAAAATAATTCATTGAAAAGGTTACCTATAGTGTGAGATCATCTACCCTCTCCTATAAATAGATTCCATGATGTTTTTCATATAATAACAAACCATCTACACCACACTCTACCACTGATCATTTCACAAGGATTTCACACTAACAACAGAAGAGTTTAAAGGTAGCATGCCACTTTGGACCTACATAAATTTCTTTGTCATCTCCTTCCTACAAGGTATAGACACTAATATCATTATCTCATGTAATAAAGATTACATGGACCTTCTTCCTTAACCTCTTCACAAACATCTAGAAGAATCCTCCATCCACATCTTGATCTCCAATCGATTCACATCCGTTATCGGAGACAACCTTGTTGTATTTTAAATACACTTTCATGAAATCTACTGATGGTCACATCAAGAACAACACCAAACTAACCAAACTACACAAAACTACAAAAATTCTCATTAGTTTAAATAATCCACCATAATCTAAAGTGGACGGTCATGACAGTTCATATGACCCTTCTTTGTCATCTCTAGACCCCAAGATAACCCACACCATACCAAAACAATCAAAAACAAAAACCTCTCAAGAAAACCTCCTCCTTTGATACATAATAAGAGTTTTATGTGGTGGGAAATCCCACAAAATTCCTCTAGACACACCATACTGAGGGTCATGTTCCACTAGGGAGATCCTCATTAAGGATGTCCATTGTGATATTCAATATGAATTTCATGGGAAAACTATTATCTACTTGGGGGAGTATAATACATGCTTCACACCTTTAGAAATAACCTTATTGTCCCTTTCCTAAGAACATTCAACCACACAAGACCATTTAATTGACATCACCATTTTGGTCCTCTATAGTATATTGGAAGAGTAAAGGGCCACAACCATAGATTGAAAGTGATAAACGTATCCCTCTCCATACAAGAATAAATTGCTCTATAGCTAGCTTATCATGTTCCTCCTCCATCATCTGAAACAAAGAGTTTCTTATTAAGGGAACTAGCTACCATGTCACTATTGTAACACTGTGATCTCATCAAATTTCATGGTTTAAACTTCACAAAGTCCAACCTCTACTCTATGAATCCGAAGTTCACATAACAAGATGTTACTACACAACTTATAATTCCATGGTAAGACTAAGGAAATTTCTTAATTGCTTAATAGGATCCTTCTTTAACTGATACAAGGAAGGATTCAGTCCATATACTCCATGAACACCACAATGATGTTTATCATTCAACACTTTAACATTATCTGATAAATACAAATCAGTTCATACATTAGTTGGTTGTTGAGGGATGACCATGGAACACCCTTTCAAAGCATTCATGGATTCCTACACAATCACAGTTAATTATCATCTGTAAACATAGTATATAAATCCATGCTTACTGTAATGACCCAAAATTTTATCAATGGAATTCATCCCTTCTTATAGTATTTTAATATAGTATAAATCACTTAGAGACCATAATAAAAATTTATAAATTAATAATTAATGAAATAAAATGTATTTTTAGAAATTAAGGAACATATAAAAATGGAATAGTAACTTGACCTTTGGAATAGTAACATGACCCTCAAGAATAGTAATATGTCCAATAGAATAGTAACTTAACCTTTTAAAGTGCAATTAAAATTTAGTTATCTTATGAATGAAAATATTATAAATTTATTTCATGGAATAAGTAAATAAATGTTTTAAAAATGATAAATTAAGTGTTGGTATTTTTATAAGTCATAAATATTTATTTAAAATTTTATAATTAATTTAATAATTAAAAATAAAAAAATTCATAAAATATTTTCATAAATTAATATTTTATTTTCTTATTATTATAAGATAATTTTATGATACCTTGCATCATTTTTTAAAGTGTTATAAAATCAATTATACATTTAAAATCTGTATTTTTCGAGTAAATGATTATTTTAATTAAAATTAAAATTTATCATATATAGAAAATTATTTTCATAAAATGGAGTTCATTTTTTAATTCTACACATATAAAAATGGGTAGCGTGAATTTTTGGGATTTTTCTAAAGTACATGAATTTTTAATGAATAGTAAAATAAAATAACTTTCAATAAATGATAAATACATGAATTTTTGAGTCATTATTGATGTAAGGATGATGTAAGAACCTTAATATATAACTAAAATTAATTATTTTAATATATATAGTGATAATTCTCAAAATATTCATAGTCTTGAGCCAAAATAATAAACTAATGATTAAAATAATGAGAAAACACCCCTCCCCTCCACTATAAATATCACCCATCACCACCTCTTATCCTCACACCTTAAAATCTTTGAGACTTGTAAAAATTATAAAAAATATTCTTTTCAATACCCTACACCAAATATAGGATCCCTTGGTCTCATAAAAATACCAAAACCTTTTCCTTAAAGAGGTTCTCAAGGAGGAGAAATTCAGGAGGTAAATTCATCTTTCCTTTGTTTTAATTTCTTTACAAGTTATTTTCTATTATTATTATATCCTAAACTCACCACATCAAAATGAAATGATAACACCAGTAATTTAAATATAATTTAATTATATAATGATAATGTAATATCCATCATTAAATTCCTCCCTCTCTATCTCTTTTATTCTAAAAATGAAATCATTGCCTGTGATGTGTCAATTTACCGACATCATGGATGATATGATTTCATTTTTCCTTTACCGCATTCAAGGATGGACATAAAACCATTAAATTGTTGAGAACATAATTTAATGTTTATTTTATAACCATTTTTATGTTCTATAACAAACTTATATACAGAATACTAAATGATAAAACAAGACGAGTTCGTTGTGATCAAAAACCTCCAAAATTAACCTAAACGGATATCTTTAATTATTTATCTAATGATTCATCCTCATTATATATAACCAAATTATTTATAAGATCATTTAATATAATATAATTTCATTAAAAACATATAATTTCAATTCTGTATAATTATCTCCATTTTATATGAACTTCCTTACTCAAATACAAGCGAACTGGTCATGAAAACCAAGAAAATGAACACTCTTGAACGATAAAATTAAACTCCATAACTCGTCAAAAAACACATAAATGAACTTAATTAAATTATAATGAATAAAATTAAGGTATAAAAATTTCTATATTTTTTAATTAATTTATTTTATTAAATTTTCCAGGATATTAAAAATAAGAAAGTGTTCAAACATAAGGTAAGGTGATTCTCAAACCCAATTTCCTTTATTTGGGTTATTACTCTTTCATGACAAATTTAAGTGTGGATGTTCATTTAATACTCCTAAAATATAGTTTAATTTTACTTACCTTTTCTATTCTATGATATACATTTTTATAATTTTGTTTTATGAAAAATACAAATATTTTCCAAAAGAACCCTTCTTTCTTAAAACATGCCTTTTACTTCTCTTCATATTGTTTCTTCTTCACTCAAGATTGACGATTCATATAATAAGAATTTTATTTCCTTTTTATTTCCCAAAGTTTATTCATTAATTTGAACTTTATTAAATGAAACTCATTCCTTTCCATGGGTTATTGTATGTCCAAGGATGATATATGTTCTATGTGTCATTTATGATAATGTAAATTTTATGATGTGATGGGTATGCCCTGAATTATATAGTGCAATGTGAATGTTAGGATTTGACGGGTGTGATCAGAATTATATAGCACTCCAATTCATTGGGTAAGGTGATTTATCTCATGATAAAAATTGAAATATGCATGAACATGATGCTAGATTTGTTCACAACTATGTGTGGTATTTGACCACTAAGATGTGATGTTTTATTATTATTATGCATTTCCAATATTCCATGACTTTATCTAATGTTTCCCCTCTTGATTATGATGATGATCCTGTGATTATTTTATGATGATGGTGATTATTCTCACCCATGTTATATTGTTTATGTTCTTATCTATCCTCTTACTGGGATTTTAGATCACCCCTTTCTTTGATGTATATCCTTAGGTGACTACTTGTACTAAGGAGAAATCAAGGGGCAATAATAATCTTGACAAGAAGGAATTAAATAATATTTATGTTTTATTATTTAAATTTTAGGTATGGTCCCAATTTTACCAAGACACTAAACCTTTGGATCTTGGTTTTGTAACACTATTATGTTGTTTATCATTAGAATGATGTAATAGTAACATAAGAAAAAGCAGTGACGCAATAGTTGGTATTAGAGCACAGTTTAGTTTATTTTGGAATTCGGATTTGATAACCTTAGTAAAAACCATTAGTATGAGAATATGTATATGTGATCAACCAAGAATATTTTTTTATAAAATTCTAAACATAATGATATAACAATATATGAAAATAAATTGTTTATTCATGAATTTTTGTATTATGTTTAGTTCTAACCTTTTATATTTTAGAAAATAGTGGGAACTAGGAGAAACCGGGCCAACAACCTATGTTAGGGACAATGCCACAATTTCCTGAATTACATTCCCAATTATTTGGGAGGTGGTGTTCAAGATTTCTTGGTGATTCTTACCCAGTTTTCTTAGGCTATGAACAACAAACTGAATAATGTAGAACGTACTACTTAACTTAAAAGGGAGAAACAGGATATCAAGTTGTTTATACAAAAATGACCACTGGCCTTTTGTGGATCTTTTGATCCACTTGTTTCAAAATATTGGGTAAAATCTATGGAGAATATCTTTTCTATTATTCACTATTATGAGATGGAGAAGGTGACTCTGTCTATTTATCATTTAGATGTAGATGTTTATCAATGGTGGGAATTGATTAAGAACACCAAGCTGAAGGATAAAATTGAATAGATTAAGTGAGAAGACTTTAAGATAATGTTTCTTAATAAATATTTCCACTGAACTCTTCATAAAAATATCGAGAGAGAATTCATTGAGCTGAACAAAAAGGAATAAGAATATTTCATGGCATACAAAGAAAATTTCACAAGTCTTTCAAGGTACACTTCAGGTTTTATTATCAACAATGATAGAAAAATTGATAGGTTATTTAGTGGTTTAAAACTGCACCTTTGAAAGTCTCTTGAAATTTGAGACTTTGGGAGTTATGAATAATTTTTTTGATGTGATATCAAAGTGGGGATGGAGTTTTAAGAATGTTCCCTTAGTTATGGTGATAATGAAAAAAATATTGAGTTTCAAGTTGGAGAGTATAATGAGAAAGTTGGAAAGAAAACTCAACCATCCACATGTAAAAAATGTGGGAAGAAGCATAATGATAGCTACCTAAATGGGATGGGGAAATTATTTAAGTGTGGGAGAGAAGGCCATCAATATCATGAATGTAAAAAACACATTAGGAAGCAGGAAAATGTAGTGGAATAAAGAAGAGCACCACCCATGGTTCAATGATTAAACTATAGGTAGAAAGGGCATTATGCAAGCCACAGTACTAAACCTCAAGTCTTAGAGGGTAATCAGCATCATCATCCACCAAAAAAATAGATCAAGGAAAGGATTAGGTCATCACTATAGTGGAAGTGTATCAATTAAATGAAGTTGTACTAGGTATACTTCCTATTCACTCAATAATGGTAAAACTATTATTTGATTCTAGTTATACACATTCCTTTATATCTTGAAAGTTTTATAGAACTATTGAATTGAAGACCCAAAACCTTAAACTAGAGATATCTATAAAAACACCTAGTGGTTCAATCATTGAAACCAAAGTTCTAGAATCTTCTCTTTTTGGCGTATGTGGGAAGATTCTTCCATCAAATATCATGATACTTACCTTGGGGTAATTAGACTCTATACTATGGATGGATTGTCTCTCACTATATAGAGAACACATCAACTGTCAGGAAAAGGAAATATCTTTTCATATTATGAATCATCCCATGATCCTCTACAAATGAAATAAATATCAATAATCCCCTTTAAAAAATCATTAAATGGTGTGGGCGTTGATTCCCTATGAAGAGGCATACCTCTCTCAATTGTTTGAGTCAAAGGAAAGTTTCAACCAAGAAGAAATGTACATCGTGAGGGAATACAATGATTTATTTCTAATATAGTTACCTGGAATTCCTCTAGATCGTGAGGTAGAGTTCTCAATAGAACTTGTACCTGGAGCTGCTCCTATCTCAAAGTTTCCCTATAGGATGGATCCTATCAATCTGGAGAAGTTAAAGAAGTAGCTGTAAGAGAATTTAGATAAATGGTTCATATGCCATAGTGTATCACCTTGGGTTGTGTCTGGGCTCCTTGTCAAGAAGAAGGGTGGATCAATGCGGTTGTGTATTGATTATTGAGAACACAACAAGATCACCATAAAGAACAACCGTCCTCTTCCAAGGATTGATGAATTTTTCGATTAGTTAAGAGGAGCTCAGTACCTCTCAAAGGTGGATCATTATACTAGATATCATCAGCTAAAGGTGAATATGAAATATATTCATAGGACTACCTTTTGTACAAGTTATGAGAACTATGAGTTTCTAATGATGACCTTCGGGCTTAATAATTCCCCTGAAATATTCATGGATTTTATGAATAGATTCTTTATACATTACCTTCAAAATTTTGGGGTAGTGTATATCGATGATATTCTCATATACTCCTAGAGTAAGGAGGAATAATAAGAACATATAAGGATTTTTTTGGGGACATTGATGAAGGAGAAATTGTATGCCATGTTCATCAATTGTGACTTTTGGATATACAAATTCACTTTCTAGGGACACGTGATCACAAGTGAGGGAATTTTTTTGGACCCCTAAAAATCAAAGACAATTGAGGAATATCCAAGACCCTCTATTGTCACGAAAATCCATAGTTTTCTTAGATTTATTGGGTACTACCGATGTTTTGTGAGAAATTTCTCATGATTTTCAATCTCGCTAACTAAGTTAACAAGGAAAGGTGTAAAGTATGTTTGGATGGATGAATATGTGGAAATATTAAAGGTGTTAAAGAGAATGCTGATAACTTCACCTTTACTCACATTACTTAAAAGTGGAGAAAGTTTTTTGATATACAGTGATGATAAAAATAATGGATTGGGTTTTTTACTCCTAAAAATGAAAAACTGAGGGTTTATACCTCATAGAAGTTGAAGATCCATGAACAGAACTACCTGGAACATGATTTGGAGCTAGAAACTATGATTTTTACCTTGAAAATATGGCACACTACCTCTATGGTGATAAGTGTGACATATATACTTATCACAAGAGCCTAAATTATATATCCACATAAAAGGATATCAACATGCATCAAAGGAGATGATTAGAGATAATAAAGGACTACGATTTCCCTATTCACTATCATCTAGGCAAGGCAAACAAGGAAGATGACGCTCTTATTAGAAAATAAACTTTTACTCTATTCATGTTTCGAATTGGGAAAGACCCTACCATCTTCTAAATGAAAAGGATGGATTTGGAAATCATAATAGCAGGGAATACCTCCTACCTTCCCAAATTATTACCTAACCATCTATCCAAGAGAAGATTAAGGAGGCACAAATGGATGATCTAGAGTTACAAAATAAGGTGAATACAATAAAGGAAGGAAATCTACAAGATTTCCATATCAATGATGATGGTGAGATTTGGTTTAGAATGAGGATGTTTCTTCATCACCTGGGATAAAGAAGTATCTATTTAAAAATGCACATATCTCAACTTTATCTATTCATCTTAGGAGTACCAATATGTACTGTGATCTTTGAGAACACTTTTGGTGACGTGAAGAAAAATATTGTGGAGTATATCTCAAGGTTCTTGATATGTCAGAAAGTTAAAGTAGAGAAATATAGCTCCAAAGGGATGATGAAACCATTTTTATACCCATCTGGAAATGGAAGAATGTCACTATGGACTTTGTCACTGGTCTCCTAAAAACACCAAAAGGAAACAATGTGATATGGGTTGTGGTGGACCAACTCACCAAGACTGCCTAGTTTATTGATATTCGTGAAGATATCTTACTTGAATAACTTTCTAAGATATATGGGAAGGAAGTGGTGAGACTGCATGGGGTTTCACTCTTTATTTTCTATAATTGTGATCCAAGGTTCACATATAAATTCTATGGGATTATTCAACATACTTTGATTACTAATTCCAGTATGGCCTATCACCCCCAAACTGATGGCCAATATAAAAGGACTATTCAGACACTTGAGGACATTATAAGAGATTTATAAATGGAATTAAAAGGTGGATGGGATCATAATCTCTCATTGGTTGAGTTCTCATACAAAAATATCTTCCACTTGATTATTCATATGGTTCCATATAAATATCTCTTTGGAATGTGATGTAGAACTCCAACCGGTTGTGATGAAGTTGTCAAAAGAAGGCTACATAGACCTGATCTTGTTCAAGAGATGATAGATAAGGTTCAATCCATCCAACAACATATCAAAGATACGTAGAGTCAGCAAAAGAGGTATGATGAAAACCGTATAAGGAACTTCGAGTTTGACATTGGAGATAAATTCTTCCTTCGAATATCACCATGGAATAGATTCATGCATTTTGGAAAGAAAGGGAAGTTAATCCCAAGGTACATTATCCCCTTTTACATCCTTGATCGCATAGAATTAGTGGCCTATCAGTTTTCACTTCCACCGAGAATGGCTCAATTTCATGATGTGTTCCATGTATCACTCCTGAGGAAGTACATACCAGATCCCTTACATGTACTGAACTTAGAGGTGGTACAACTGGAAGATTATCCCACTTATGAGGAACATCTCATAAAGATTATGAATTGGAGAGATAAGGTTCTACGCAACATGAAAATCCACCTTTTAAAAGTGTTGTGGAGGAACCATAAGTATAAATAATAAACATGGGAATTGGAGGAGGTGATGAAGGATAAGTACCCTCAAATTTTTTGTAAAATGAAATTTCAAGGTTGAAATTTCAAAAGGGGGAAAGATTGTAAGGAACCAAAATTTTATAAATGTAATTTATCCCTTGTTATAGTAATTTAATATAGTATAAATCAATTAGATACCATAATAAAAACTTTATAGATGATTAATTAATTAAATAAGAAGTATTTCAAGAAATTAATGAACCTATACCGATGGAATAGTAACTTGACCTTTGGAATAGTAACATAAACCTTAGGAATAGTAATTTTTCCAATAGAATAGTAACTTAAACTTTGAAAGTAAAAATAAAATTTAGGTATATTATGAATTAAAATATGATATATTTATTTCATGGAATAAGTAAATAAATGCTTTAAAAATGATAAATTGAGTGTTGGTATTTTTGTAAGTCATAAATATTTATTTACGATTTTATAATTAATTTAATAATTTAAAAGAAAATATATTTTCATATAATTTATTCAGAAATTAATATTTTTTTCTTAAGATTATAAGATAATTTTATGATACTGTAAGTAATTTTTCAAAGTTATATAAAATCAATTATAATTTTAAAATTTTCATTTTTTAAGTAAATGATTATTTTAATTAAAAATTAAATTTATCATATTTAGAGAATTATTTTCATAAAATTGAGTTCATTTTTTAATTCCATACATCAAAAAAAGTTTAGGGTGAATTTTTGGTATTTTTCAAAAATACTTGAAATTTTGATGAATAGTAAAATACTATAATTTTCGAGAAATGCTAAATATGTGAATTTTTTAGTAATTTTTAATGTAAGAATGATGTAATAACATTAATATCAACCCATCCTTAATTATTTTAATATATTTAGTGATAATTCTAAAACTATTCATAGTATTGAGCCAAAATAATAAACTAATTATTAAAATAATGAGAAAACACCCCTCTTCTCCACTGTAAATACCACCAATCACCACCTCTTCTCCTCGCACCTTTCAAGCTTTGAAACTTGTCCAAATTCTACCCAATAATATTCCCAATTCCCTCACCCATTTACAGGATCCCTTGGTCTCATAAAAATACCAAAACTTTTTCCCTAAGGTGGTTCTCAAAGATGAAAAATTCAAGAGGTAAATTCCTCTTTCTTTTCATTTAATTTCTTTTCAAGTTCTTTTCTCTTATTCTTCTCTCCTCACCTCCCATAATAAAAATGGAATTATAACTCTATTACCTAACATATACATAAATTCTATCATGATAATTTAATATCCATCATTAAACTCTTCCCTCTCTCCCTTTTATTCTAAAAATTAAATCATCACATGTGATGTGTCAATTTATCGACATCGTAGACGATGCACTTTCATTTTTCCCTTACCAACTTCAATTATAGACATAAAAACATTAAATGGTTGAGAAAATATTATAAATTTTATGTTATAACCCTTTTTATGTTATGGAATTAACTTATATACATAACACTAAATGATAAAACAAAACGAGTTTGTTGTGATCGAAAACTGCCAGAAATTAACCTAAATGATTATCGTTGACTATTTATCTAATGATTAATACTAATTACATATAAAAAAATTATTTATAATATCATTTAATATTGTTAATTTTCACTAAAAACGTATAATTTCAATTCTTCATAATTATCCCCGTTTTATATGAACTTCTATACTCATATAAAAACGAACCAATCATGGAAACCAAGAAAACGAACACTCCTGAACGATAAAATTAAACTCTATAACTCATCAAAAGGATCATAAATGAACTTAATAAGACTATAATGGATAAAATTAATTTATAAAAAGTTATGTATTTTTTAATTAACTAATTAAATTTGATTATCTAGGATATTAAAGATAAGAAAGTGTTTGGACATAAGGTAAGGGGATTCTTAAACACAATTTCCTTTCTTTATGTTATTACTCTTTCATTACCAATTTCAGTGTGGATGTTAGATTAATGCTCATAAAATATATTTTAATTTTTATTAACTTTTATATTCTGGTATATACATTTTTCTAATCAAGTTTTATGAAAAATACAAAGATTTTCCAAAATAACTCCCCTTTCTTAAAACAAACCTTTTACTTATCTTGAGATTGTTGCTTATTCACTCAAGATCAATGATTCCTATAACAAGAATGTTATTAGAATTTTATTTCCCAAATTTTATTAATTAATTTATGATTTATTAACTGAAACCTATTCCTTTCCATGGGTTATTTTATTTCCAATCTTGATATACATTCTATGTGGCATGCATGATAATGTAAATGTTATAATGTGATGAGTGCGCCCATAATTATATAGTGAAATGTAAATGTTATGATGTGTCAGGCGACTCATAATTATATATTTCTCTAATTAATTGGTTAATATGATTTATCTCATGAGAAAAAGTGAAATATATATAAACATGATGAAATATTTTTTTACAACTATGTGTGGTATCTGACCACTAAGACATGATGTTTCATTTTTAAGAATTGTCACATTCCATGAATTTATCTAATGTTTCTCATCTTAATTATGATAATGATCCTATGATTATGTTATTATGATGATTATTATGATCACCCATGTTATATTTTTTTATGTTCTTATCTATCATCTTACTGTTATTTTAGATCACCTCTTTCTTTGATGTATATCCTCTAGTGACTACTTGTACTAAGAAGAACTCAAGGGCCAATAAGAATTTAGAGAAGAAGGAATTAAATAATTCTTGTGTTTTATTATGTGAAATTTATGTATGGTCCTAATTTTTCAAAGAAACTAAACCTTTGGATCCTAGTTTTGTAACACTATTATGTTTTTTATAATTAGAATGATGTAATAGTAATGTAAGAAAAAATAGGGTCGCTATAATTACTATATGATGGGTAGATGACTACAATTATTGAGGGTGGGATCCCCTCACCACACCTAAGTGGTTCCAATCACTATTAGGGGTAGACCTTTCCTTAATTACTCTACCACATAACACTGTGCAATACTAGAATTAGTATCCAATGCATTCCAAGAAAGGTTCCATTATATATCATCTCTTACATGAAGGAATTCCATAAAATACCTCTTTCTCAACTAATGATAAATTCACATTACTCGATGGGGGTGAGTGAAATATGGTCACCATCAGTGGAAATTCTCAATATTGTAAGGGTCTATCTAGGGCTTCCACTAGAATATATAACTTCAAAATATATGATTCGTAAATAAAACCTCAAGTTTGTTCAATTCAGTATGAGGGTCCATGATGTGAGGACCCAAATAAAACTCCAAACTACATATATTGATTCCTAACCATAGTCATACCTTATACATGTCGTATTAAGGATCTGATTATTAGAAACCCATATATGATAGGAACTAATGAAAGTTAGTGATTATGGTGGTAGATAGATGCATTTTCCATATATGACTGCTCTCAAACCAATAGATATTCTACTAAATAGCTTCTCAGTAGGAAACTAATCCTACAACAGGAAGATCTATGATATAAACATTATCTCCCATATAGATTCCCATACACAACACCACTCTATCTATCTTCAGTCAAAACACTAGCTTTCTCCCAAAGTTAGGGTGAATCCCTACCAAGAATAACGAACTATCAATGCTTTATCAGGGGTCTCAAACATATTTTTTGTTGTATGAAATCACAACCATAGTTTAATAACTCTTCCTATTCAGTCTACACATGAACTTATAATCTTGAAAAATTACACTGTGATGTATTCCCAAGGAACATCTCATGAGTTCTGTGGTCCTTGATGCGTATACTTGTACATAGTCATGCTTCCCTATGGAGGGCCTAACATCCTAAAAAAACGTCATCCTGGACAAGAGATTAAACTCCAACTACATTAGATCATTCCCATCATGATTTTGAGAAGAAAATTATCCACTAATAAATAATTATATCATATAAGTATAAAAAGAAAATAATTTTAATTTGGTCAGTGAGAGTCTGAACAAGATGGAAATAAAAGTCTAAGACTCTAGACAAACCCTTTTCATCTGAGGTTCAAGATCTCCTCACAAACCCATGAGACCTCTGTCATCAGAACACACATAGCATATCAATCCTGTGTGTAGTCTTTTACAACTTAACAGGAACTACCATCCACTCTATAAAAATTATTCACTAATCCCAAATGGGTAAGAAACATCCCTATACCATGAGTAAAATATATCTCTTAACCAATATTTTGTAATAATTCCTCATTGTTCACTAGCTAGTGGAAAGAGGCCCAACTATAGTCATGGTCTCATCACAACCATTCCTATGCACACAAGATGGTTATCAATGATTTATACCCTTTATTTTATATGATAAATCCACAATAATTAGATCATATATGGATTAGAAAACATCTTAAGGGCATGAAATACCATAATCAACTATTATATGATACATGTACCAAATTTATCTTACCCTTCAATGATATACTAGATATTTGGGTTGGATATATGATTATCAGAGTCTTGATGAGTGGATACACCAATCATCTCACCAACATCAGTCTCCCTAGTCTAATAACCAAACTCAAGACCCTCTAAACATTATTTCCCTAAATTTCTAAACCAGTCATCACATAACTTCCAACTACAAACTGTGTCCCAGAGACTCAACCATTCTGATGTCATTCTGATACAACTTGACCCATCGAGGCTCCACCCATCTTGGTAGTAATCTAAGTGTGACACCTTAATCCTGCCTCTAATAGGTCAGGGGATAGTTAATAGCACCGAGTAAAAATATCACACAATAAAAGAGTCCTTAGTTTATATCAACATGAAATATACACATATCTCCTATGTACAAAATAACAAGAAACACTAGAAATGTATATATATATATATATATATATGATAAAACTGTATAAAATACATGAATGATAAATAAAATACAACAATAATTACACATGAGAAAATACCAAAGTAATTGTACATATGAAAAGTCTATAAATCAGATAGACATAAGACACTTGAAATCTCCTCTTTAATGCATTTACTTCTAGATCAGTATCCAACACCAAAAATTACTTCCACTATCATGAACTGCCATACTCCACCATGAATCTCCAAGAATCACCAATCTTTAGCTTTGAACTAAGTACACCATATCCATGTTCACCAAGATCGTATCTAAACTACGTATTGTCTTCATAGAAACAAAACATGTGAGAACAAAGATCGTGTAGGGGTGAGTATAAACATACTAAGTAGTACAAACCAAAACAAAAAATAAAATAAAACATAAAAGTTAGGTCAAACTTAAATATAGGAAATTAAATGAGTAGGAAGACAAGGGAAGATTCAAATATGCTATTCTACTATAAGTATCAAGGGGTTTAATGAAATCCCAATCATCTCAACTTTAATCCTATAAGGTCATATCACATGAGTAACTAAGGATTCTTGGAGAATTGAAAATCTTTTAAGGTGTAAAGTTGGTATCCTAGTTTTATATTTTATATAAAAGAAAATAAATGGGTGCCTATGTAATTATAGGCCTCAAAGTATTTTATATTCCTCACTTTACTCCCATGCTAACACCAAAATCAGCTAAGGGGAACTCGCTCCTCACTAAAGTATGTGAATCAGTCGATGGAGTATTGCAACTTACTATCCATCAATATTGTGTTTCCACTATAGAAACCTATAGAGTGACCCACACCTTGGACAATTATATATTTAGGTTAAAGTATTACTGACCCATATTATCATAACTACCCACCTATGAGAAAACCCACATGTAGTGGGGGACGTGCACCTCAATGAAGGAAAAGTATCAATTGAGGGAGTAACCAACCACAGTGGAGGACTCATTCCCTGTATGAGATCTTGGGTGAGGTAGTACTCAATTATATAGATAGAATACCCATTCACCTAGTATTTGGGGGAGTAATGAACCCTATCAGTGATGTGGGGTACCCACTCCTTTACATAAACACGTTTTGAGGGGAGTACCTACTTTGAGAATTATCTAATTTTCACACTCAATTACATTGTTATCCCTATGAATATAAAGAGAAAAAACAACATGTAGCACCTTGTGTCTCACATTTTTTGATAAATATAAGTACACTATCAGGTTACACATAGAAAAATACTCAGGATAGAATACTCAGGATCCCAAAACTGAGTCCCATGAAAGGATATATAAATGGACACTATGACATAAAAATTATACAACATGTACTATGGGTGTTACATAATGTTTAATAATGAATCACATGAAATTAATGAATATTTAAAATAAAATGTAAAAGTCATCTCCCATGGAATGAATCCATTTATCATAGTGTTACCTTCATACGGATGTATTTCTAGGTTGAACGACTAAATATGTAAGATTCACCCATATGGAATGACACCCCTTACTATATTGTGTAACCCCTCACCATGGTGTGATTTTTATCCTTGGTAAATTTTAAGAAATTTTGGGACACTGAATTATCATGGACTCTTTTGTATAGTCATAGTGTGAGCTCTACTCATCCCAACATGACCTTCCCCTTCCTTGATTTTTCAAAAACTCTAGGACCCTTATGTATAAGGGTGAATATACGTAAGAGTAACCCTTACGTAGAGTTTCCCTTGTGTGAACCCTTGGGATACATGATGTTTTATATTTATCTCCATTAAAAATAATAGTCACCACTTCCTAGGTGATACATGATTTGTGTCTATGGATCACACATCATATGATTGAATCTTCAATACTAGAGTATACAGAATACCTAAAACCGCACTAGTATCTCCACCCTTACATCTGATCAAAATTGAAACACTAATGAAATCATAGTTCATCACTTTTTTTCCTCTAATGGTTGAATTTATATCCTTGAAATCCCATAAAATTGTCTGTTAGTAGTTAACTCTCAACCTCAACACCTCTGTACACCACTGAACTAAATATCCTACATCGCTACACCTTCGAGTGATCTAGAAACCCCCATCATCAATCCCACATGCCCCAATCCCTACTACCACACCCAAATCCATCGATCACATAAACCATATCTCAATCACTTATTGATCAATATTCTATTCATCAAACCTCCATCTATAACAATGTTCAGTGTTAAAAACATGAATAAGATAAGAGAAAATGATAAGGATAATCAATAATGGGATTGTTGGTTTCTAGAGAGATGGGTCGGGCACCATTCAACGGAAAAATATACACCAATGATAAAGAGTAGAAGGAAATTAGTGTGTAATTAGATGTCTTAGAAAATGATAAAATAAAGATAAATTATTGGGGAATTCTATCAAATTCAAAAAAACTAAGAGAAATTTTCTTAGTCTCATAATCACAAAAAATGGAGTAAGAAATTAAAATAATAAGATCTACCTCATGGAAAAAAATTCATCACTTTAATATTTCATTGAAATTATATTCTCATTCTTCATAAACACGTAATCTTACTATTGATTCTATTATGAACTCATATTTTATTTGATGTAGATCCATCCCCATTCATCAAAGGATATCCTTCCATATTTCGATCTAAGGATTATATTGAGTAATAGTGTGTTTAACCTTAGAGAGAATCCATGATGAGAATTTTTTAGGGGTTTTTTAGAGTTCCCACCTAAAAAATCACATAAATTAAAAATTATTTAATAAAATCCACCTGTAATGGCCTATCCTAGGGGTCTAGGGTGAAAAATAATATTACACCATCCTAAGGGTTAACCATCTAAATTTGACCTGGCCTAGATCGGACTAGGCCAAGATAGATCGAGGCTACCCCCATAAAACAGGTCATATTACACTATTTGGGTTAGGATGGAGTGGCCCAAATAGCACAATAAGTCAGCCTTGGACTAGTCTCATGTTGGCCCGAACTATTGATATGGTCCATGGGATAACGGGGTGTACAAAACACCCCCAAACCTAGTTAATAGGGTATAGTTATAATCATATTTGAATATTTTAATTAATTTTTTAACTAATTTAAAATTGAGTGGAACATCTAGATTAGTTGGTCTAGGTGTAGCCTTGGAAGCTTGAGTTAGGGGGTTCAATTTTGCATACTAGTAGGATTTCACATATATTTTTTTGGGCAGCATGCTTCTTTTATGTGGGCCATGTAGGCTAGGTCAGTGATTTTTGTTGGTTAGTGAGTTTCCTTCAGGGAGAACCAAGACCATACAAGTCACATTGATGGCCTAAGCCTGGCCTAGCCCAAGATAATCTCTAGTGGGTAGGGACAATCCATATTTCAGTTCAGTTCAAGAAGGATTCTAGGACACCATTCCACAATTACACACTTTCTTGGGGTAAACCCCCTATTCCAGATGCAACCATAGTGTCATTTTTTCTATATGGCACTTCATTTATTATATATAATCTATAAAACACAAATGCGTGTGTAGAGACTAAAAATAGTGTATTATTCGAAATATATCTTTTTTGATCTTATGTGGTACTCAAAACTTCAAAATGGCTCTATGAAAAACCTATGAAATATTATAGGAATGTTTCAAAAGTTAGAAATGGAAAATACAGGGTCACTAGATATCACCATTTTTTCTTGTGAGATAAATATTAATTTAATTAAAAAATATTTAAAAACCCTTGAAATTCAACATGCTTGGAAATTCACCAAGACCCAACTCAAGGGTAAACACCACACACTGATGTTAACAGAATCATAAAAAAAATATGAGGTCATCTTCTAGGGTACATTTACCATTTTACCCTTGGGTTATCAGGACTCAGAAAACTCAAAATTCAGTTATTTTTTTATTAGGAAAAATTGGGTTGATACATTATTACATAAATAAAAAATATAAAACATATCCAAGTTATAAATAGAAAAATAATACATCAGGTGAATAAAAGAGGGTAATGATAATGTTTCCCCCAATGATGGATTCCAAAAAAGGGAGATCAAAATTATTTACCGGTTTTAGGATATCATATTTATTAGTTTAAACTACTATACTGATAGACCCATCATCCAAGTCATCAAAAAGTATATTCAACAAGAACTTTAACTCAAATAATAGGATTTACATAAATTATGAATATTTATTTTTACTTCATTTCATTTTTGTTGTTTCATTATGTATGATGAATAAAATTTGTATTTATTCATTATGTATGATTGATATTTCTTGTTCCTTTATGATTAATTTATTTTATGGTATTCTATTATCCTCTAATGTTTATGACTTGGTTGATGTTTATGTTTATAAAATTTCCCTTTTTCTTTGATATCTATCTTATGATCATTTTTTTGGTAACCAAAGTGTTTTGAAAGTGTCTATTTTCAAATTTATTTCAAGTATAATTAAAAATTACAGTTTCAAACTAATAAAGAAACACTTTTATTACTAATTATGAAAGTATGATTATTTTCAAAAATAATTTTATCACTAAGGTTTATTTCTTCCAATTTCAAAATTCATTCACTTAAAATTTTATTTTTAATTTTTATTCATAAAAAATCCTCTCTGGTGAAACATATTATAATTATTCTAGTTTTATAAATAAATAATGACTAAGGTACCTTCTTGTTATTTTATTTTAAGAAAATGAATAGAGTAATTTTCTTATATGTATTTCAAAATAACATATCATGGTTTTGTAAAGTATTTCTATAGATAATATGGTCAAATAATACTTGATATATTTTCATAGAACCTACATAAAAACTTTCTGTGTATATAGAATTTTTTTCATACTATATAGGTGAAACCTAGTTCCCTTTAGAGCTTAGTGGATGATCAGAAATTATAAAAGAAAAAAACTAACCAAATTGTATTGAACTAAACCAACTCAATTTATCCTGGTCTAACATGATCCAATCCAAACAAAACTCAATTAAATTATGAAAAATATAAATTAATTAAAATGATTATAATTGAATAGAATCAAAGTGAACCAAATGGAATAGAAATAAACTATTAAAATAAAAATTAACTAAACCAAATCAAACCAAAAAAAGGATTAATTCAACCCCAACTAAAATAAACTAAATAATATATTATTTTTTTGTTTTTATGTGTTTATGTGTGTGCGGTGAATGAGGATAATCTAATAAAAATATAATTGAGAAAATATAGATCATAATTGTAAAATTATGAATTTTACCAATACTAAATCTAAAATCAAAATTATTATTTCTTCAATAATTATTCTTGTCATCCTCTAAAACATATTATCTAATGAACTCTACCAAAGATAACACCCAATAATATTATATATTCATAAATAAATATGTTCCTTTAATAATATTCTTAAGTGAATGAATTTACCTATATGATTTAGGATCACTAATAGATTTAACCTCCTCTACAGTTGATATCGGTGAAAAATATATACATGACTTTCCAGAGACCCGTGATAGAGATAAACAATAACTCATCCCCCTCACATGACCATAATGATTTTTCTTAAAAATCAACTCATAATATCCTCTAAGGATACTAAAGTTGAGAGAGAATAGTTTGAATCCCACACTTCTTTGATTTTATACTACAAATGGAATAACATTTTTAAAAGTAATTTAATAATTCCAATCGATGATTAAAACTAATTACCATAATGTTTTCTACAGGTTCATTTATATAACTTCCATCCTTTTTTGTAGAAATCAAACCACATCTCCATCCATCCAACATAATGACCTGCCTCCTTCACCTATATCAAAAAATATATAAATAACATTAACAAAAATGATATTACTTGAAGTTATATAGATATATAATATAATAAATTAAATGGATACATGTTATATTGTTTCCTAGAGAAACTCTCCTACCCAACTGTGTGAGGAGTTACATGTTTCTCATGACTAGATGTCATTCTCATAAAACAATCCTAAAATTTTTTATATAAATAAATCATGAAATGTTATTAAGAAAATGTTATTAATATATTAAAATATAATAATACATTAAATATGATTTAGCCTTATGATAAAACACCTTCCAATAGTCCCCAATAATGACCTCAAGGACATTTTCATACATATGTGACAATGGTAGAGATAAGTCATTAAATTCATGACACAGCCTCCACTTAATATTTTTTTTCATTTATTTTCTATGTTGTTTAGCATATGTGGGCATGACATTTCACCAGGAACATCAAAATCGAACAACATATTCAAATAAAATACATATAATTCAATGGTTTATTAACATACTAAGAAATATTGTTCAATTTAATCATATATGAATTAAAAATTATGATAGTACATTTATCTAAGTATTAAATAACTCATTCTTAAAAGATAATGGAATATACCTCTAATCAGAAAAATGAATAGGGGATGCCACCACACATGCCAGTTATCCTAGAATATTCTCATAGATACCTACATCATCCCTGATGGGAATATCATATACATCAAATGGGTTGACTATCTTTAATTATATGAAATTATAAAATAATTTTTTGTTTTTTATCTTCATTATGTTTTTATTTTTATATTTTTAACAAATAAATTAACCAATTAGTGTAAATATTAAAAAAACTAATGTTATTACAATGTAATGTATATCGATAATAGTGACATTCTAATAGCCTATCAATGGTAACTAATTCATGGTCTAAATTCCCAATTCCCCAACATCCTTAGTAGTAGTCATTGTCTCCTAGGAATTTGTGGGATAAATACTACAGGAGTGGGTGAATTATAGTTTTAAAAGCTATTAAAAATTCACTATTTTTTAAAAGTAAAAAGATACAACACAATAGATTTTTAGAATGATTCCCTTCGATATATATAATCAAAGTAACTAAAAAACGTATATAAAAAGTGATTTAAGAATAGTGTAATATAAAATGTGTACAAATAAATATTGTAAATGAAAATAAATATAGAAATGTATAACTAAATTTTTATAGAATAATATAAACAAAATTACAAAAAATTAACTAAGTGAGGTCTTATCTTTCACCCAAAGTGATAAGGATGTTTTTAGACTCGACTTTAGGTATCCCTGATTATTAATCTCTCAGAAGGCCTATCTTCCAAACCTTTAAATCCCTTGATCAACCTGATTGGAATAAGATATGTCTTCCACCTAGAATTCCTTGATTAACGTAGTCAGAATAATCTATGTATTCCTTGCATAAAACCTCGATTAACTTGATCGAAATAAATCTCTATCTCTCAATCCTAGATATACCTTAATCAACACGATCAAAAAAAATTACAAAGTGAAAACTTAATGTTAACACATAACCCCAGTTTCCTAGATCTGGTGCCTTATTAAATTACATTGGTATGATTATAAGAAATTTTTATCCCAAATGAACAAATAGTTTTATAGATTTGGAAATATAGATACATATATAAGTTCAATATTAAAACTTGAAATAAAATACAACATATAAGTTTTATTAGGAACATCCACAACTATAATTTTATCCCTGTAGGTCATTCAAAATAAACTTCTTCATGTCTTGAGAAAATGAAACATAATAAAGGGGTGAGCTCAAATGCTCAGTAAGAGTAATAAATAAAAAGTAAGATAACATAAACATTATCCATGGTGAATAATTGAAAACCCATGCCTTTAAAATAAAGATGTGAACATAATATGGTAGGAATATGAGATGAGTAAATATTACCATAATAAAACAAAATCATGGGTATTATACTAGTCAAATAACCTCAAGAACTTTGAATTTCTAGATTCATAATAAGGAAAATGCATATTCTGGACATTCTGAAACATATCTTCAAGGCCTTGGCCAAGATATCTAAAAAAATTTAAGGCCTCATCCAAAACCATATCTTAAAATGGGCAAGGCCTTGGCCAAGTCCATATCTATTTGTCTCATGAGACCTATCAATGCATAGAGGGGATATATTGGGACAAAAACATCACATAATAATACCAATGCATTCCTCATATGAATGGGGATAAACATAAACAATATATACATTCATATTTAAACTAACATATTAAACAAAAATAACTTTCCCCGAACATTAAGAATAAACACTAACCATTAGAAATAAAATGGTGAATGGTTTTAAGATTGCACATCCACAGTAAAACTAATCATAAACCATTAAATTAAATATTGTAGATGATATAATAATGATTAATCCTAATAATACATAATAATCAATAGGAGTTTTTAAATATATGAAGATACTCTTATAAAATCATTGAGTAATTCTTGGGATAAATACTCTTTTACTTTGAAAAGAAGAGTTATTTTTAAAAAAACTTTGTATAAAATCAGAAGTGAAGTAAGATGGTATTTTCATAATAAAATAAGTTATTTTAGAAAAATAATTTTTTCTAAAAATAGATATATATTTCCCTTGAAAATATGTAAGAATTTGAGAAATTCCCTTAAATCGGGACTGTATTTCAGGAAGAATTTTTGAAAGATCCTTTTAAATCATATAACTCTTCATAAATTAAGGTTTGATTCTAGTTGGAACACATATATATATAATTCACATATAAATTATGAGGAGTTCATATTAATGAATAAAAAATTAATTTAGTTAAGTAGATAATAAAAGTAACCCGAATGAAAATGGAGGTTAGGGTGGAAAACCCTTACCTTAAGTCCTAAGGTGTTCCTCACTTGATCTTAATGACCTGAATAATAAAATTTAGGTTCATAAATTAATTATTCCATAAACTCATCTACATTTACGTTATTTAGTATAATATTATTAGGTTCATTAATGTCCTTTTTATGGGTTAAGAGATTCAATTTCATTGTTTGGGAGTGTTTTCTTCCTTGGTTTTCATGATCAGTTTACTTATATTCATGTACAGATAGACATATAGAATAAGAATGGTTCTCTATAATAGAATTTGTAAGTTATTAGTGAAAAACCATAAGATTACATGTTCATAAAATTCATTTGTTTATTTTTAGTGAAGATGAATCATTATATAAAACTTTAATGACATTTTTTTGGGTTAATTAGAGGTTTTTTTCACAATGAACTCATTTTGATTTTTAAATTATTATCATGTGTAAAAAAGGATTCTATAACATTAAATAAGTTATAATACATATATTATATTTTTTTCAACCATAAAAATGGTTTCATGACCATAACTGAAGACGGTAATAGAAATTGAAAACTCGCCATCCTTGAATGTGATAAATTAACACATCTCGGATGGGGTTTTATTTCTAGTATAAAAGAAGGGGAAAGGAGAGATGATTAATAATTATTCCTTTATAATAAAAACATTAAATTAAATTTAATGTATTGGATTCATCATAAAATTTTTATGAAAAGAGGTGAAGAAAAAAAAGAAAAGAAAGGAACTTGAAATAAAATAAATAAAAAGAGGAATTTACCTCTTGAAGTAATCTTCCTTGAGAACCACTTTAGGGGAGAGGTTTTGATATTTTTATGAGAAAAAGGGATTATGGAAGTAGAGGAGGATCTTGAGAGGATATTTGGGCAGAATTTAGGTAAGGCGTAATTCTTGAGATGAGTGAAGAGAAGAGGGAGTGAGGGAGTTTTATAATGGAGGATAGGAGGGTTTTCCCATTATTTGACTCATTATTTTATTATTTTTCCAAATAAAACCAAAAGTATTGATTATAGTGACCAAGAATAGTAATATGTGAATGTGATTTCTAAATAGGTGTGCTTACATCATACATGATGCTAAGAATGGTGAATTTAACTGATAATGTATATATACAATAAATTACCATATTTTACTATTCATCAAAAATTCGAGTATTTCATAAAAATTTCAAAAATTCACCCTAAATATATTAAGATGTGTATAATTAAAAAACGTACTTCATCTTTTGAAAATAATTTTTTAAATATTATTAATTTAATTTTTAAATAAAATAATAATTTATTTGAAAAATAACAATTTTAAAACAATGATTTGTTTTATATCACCTTGAAAAATTAATCAATATCTCATTATATTATAACCTTAAGACAATAAAATAGTAATATGATTTACTATTCATAAGGGTCATATTAGTATTCCTATTACTATTCATAAGGGTATGTTACTATTTACTAAAAATTAAGTTTGTCTTATCAGACTCTAAATATCTTACTGAATGTAATCGTGTATGTCAGTTTTTTGAAATTCAAATCACAGAGGTGGAAAAATTAAGTTTACTGACTAGGTTATAACAAAGTAGTGTTTTGTAGAGACTTAGTGTTTCATGCATTCAATATTAAATTTATGTGCAGAATCTTGGGGTGTTACATTATCCCCTCCTTAAAAAAAATCATCCTAAAAATTACCAGAATGTTGCCTAAAAAAAAGATTTGGGTAGTTCTTCATCACAAACTCCTTAGTCTCCCATGATGCCTCTTATATTTTATGATTTTCTCAAAGTATCTTTACCATTTGAGTTGTCTGATTCCTCAAAACTTATTCTTTAGTGCCCAGAATCTGGATAGGCTCATCATAATAAGATAGGTTAGGTTCCAATTCTATACCTTCAGAAGTGAGGACATGTGTTGGGTCTAGCATGTACTTTCTCGACAATGAGACATGGAAAACATTATGTACATTATATAGGCTTGGTTTCATAGCTAAACAATATGCAACAGCTCTAATTCTCTCCATAATTTAAAAAGTTCCTATGTACCTAGGTCTCAGTTTCCCTTTCTTCTCAAATCTTATAACACCCTTCCATGGAGGTACTTTTAAGAAAACATGATCCCCCACTTGAAATTACAAATACTTCCTTCAATTATCAGAATAGATTTTTTATGATTTGAGATTCTTTGATATGGACTTGAATAGTCTTTACCTTCACTGTTGTTTCCACCACAAGCTCTAGCCCCACAAGCTTCCTTTCTCCAACTTCATCCCAACAAGTTGGTGTACGACATCTCTTTTCGTATAATGCTTCATATCGTGCCATTTGAATACTTGAATAGAAACTATTATTTTAGGAAAACTCCACTAAAGGTAAATATTGATCCCACATACCTTGAAAGTCAAGTGAACATGATCTCAAAATGTCCTCTAAGGTTTGGATCGTCCTTTCTAATTGCCCGTCAGTTTGTGGGTGATAATCAGTACTCAATCGAAGCTCAGTATCCAAACTTTCTGAAGACCTTTCCATAATTTCAATGTAAATCATGGATCATGATTAGAAACAATTGATAGAGGTTATCTATGAAGTCTCACAACCTTATTGATATAGATTCTTTCTAGGAGATCCATTGGAAAATCCTCCCTTATAGCGAGGAAATGTGCAGATTTCATAAGTCGATCCACAATTACCCATATTGCATCATTCTTTCTTGTAGTTTTGGGTAATATAGTGACAAAATCCATGGTGATGTCATACCATTTACATGTAGGAATAGGTATAGGTTTCATTAATCCTCTAGGATGTTGTTGTTTAGCCTCCACTTGTTGATAGACTAAAAATCTTTATACATAATCAGTAATTTCCCTCTTCATGTTATCCCACCCAAAATGTTCTTTCAAATCTCTATAAATTTTAGTTCTTCTATGGTGTATATATAAATTTGAGCCATGAGAATCATCCAACAACTCCCTTTTCATCTTGGGTATAGTGGTAACACATAGCCTCTTCCCAAATTTCATAATTCCATCTTTACACATGAAGTCAGCCAACTTCCCATCTTTCACAGCATTAAATTTCTTTTGGATATTATTATCATCAGACTATGAAGCTTTAATTATTTCCAAAAAAGATGATTGGGAAATCATTTGAAAAAGTAGTTATGTTTCACCTTCTTTGATAATTCCTATATCCATACTCACTATATCAATGTACAAAGGATCCTTATTGATCCTCATTTTGTTGAGAACTCCATGATCCTTCCTGCTCAATGCATCAGCTACCTTGTTTGCCTTTCCTGGGTGGTAGTGTATAGAACAATCATAATCCTTTAGTAGTTTTATCCATCTCCTTTGCCTCATGTTGAGTTATTTATGTGAGAATATATATTTTAGACTCTTATGATCTGTATATATCTCACATTTTTTACCACAAAGATAATGTATCCATATCTTTAGAGAAAATATTACCGCTGATAACACAAAATCATGAGTAGGACAGTTTAGTTCATGAATTTTTAACTATCTTGATACATAGGAAATAAATCTATCATTATTTATAAGGACACAACCAAGTCCTTTATTTTATGCATCACTATAGATCACAAACCCATCATTCCCCGATGGTATAGTTAGGATCAAAGCATTCACTAATATCCTCTTAAATTATTCAAAACAGTCCTCACATTATTTTTTCCATACAATCTTATCCCCTATACATGTAATCTTGGCCATTGGGTTGTCTAAACAAGTGAAGTTCTAAAAAAATCTAATAATATCCTTCTAAAAAAATAAAACTGCGTACCTCAGTTATGTTCATTGGAATAGGCCCTTATTGAATAGCATTTTTATTTATAGGATCAATAGATATTCCATCCTTAGAGATAATGTGTCCAATGAAACTGATTGAAGCCAAAATTCACGCTTTCTAAACTTCTCATATAATTCATTTCTTTTAAGAGTCTTCAGAATAGTGTGCAACTGATTTTCATGATCCTCATCGCTTTTTAAGTATAATAAGATATCATCAATAAATACCACCACAAATTTATCAATATATTCCTTGAAAACTATATTCATTATATCCATGAAAACAAAGGGTACATTAGTCTATCCAAAAGGAAAACTGTAAACTCGTAATGCCCATACCTGGTTCAAAATTCTATCTTTGGAATATCTTCCTTCCTCATACGCAACTGATGATATCCAGATCGAAGATCAATCTTAGAAAAATATTTGTCTCCATTAATTTGATCAAATAAATCATAAAAGTTAGGTAGGGGATATTTTTTCATTATTGTTATAGCATTGATCTCCATGTAGTCAATGCTCAACCTCATAGATCCATCTTTTTTTTAATGAAAAGAACAGGGGCTCCCCATAGAGAAACACTAGGGTGAATAATTCCTTTATCACTCAGTTACTCTAGTTTTTTCTTCAGTTCCACTAATTCCATAGTATCCATTCTATAAGGGTTTTTTGGTATGAGCCTTGAATCAAGAATTAAGTCAATGGAAAACATAATTTTCCACTTTGGAGGATGTCCAGGTAAATCCTCTGAAAACACATCAACATATTCTTGCACAATAGGTACATACTCTATTTGAACATTCCTTTACTCACCCATAGTTATTAAATTCCCTTCCTCCCAAATAATTGAATTCAGTATAACTACTAGGGGTGGATCTAGATCATAATCATATGGTGATGTTTTTACTCTAAAGATAAGGGATTCCACATCGTCCTCAAAAATTGTAACCTCCTTCTTCTTGCAATAAATTTTCACATCATGCTTCGAAATCAAATCCATAATGAGGATTATATCAAATTAAATCATGGGTATGATACTAAAATTAGTAGCTAAATAACCTTTATATGCCATAATGGGGACTGCCTAACACAGCTTTGTTGTAATGATACTTCCCTTAAGAGTTTTTACTGAAAACTACATTATTAAATAAAATTGGAAATATATAATTTTCTTGTAAAACTTGGAAGATATGAAAGAATTTGATGATATGGAATCAAATAAATCATTTTCTAAGTTTGAGTAAATAATTAAAGTACATGCCACCATATCATTAGGAACTTCAATATCATCAATTTTGATTGTATAATCTTGTCCCTGCTCCCTTGGCCTTTTCTAAGGCACGTTTACTTGACACTTTGTACAATCATTAGTATAGTGTCCCATATCCCTAAAATTATATCATTGAATATTAATATATTATTTACTCCCCTTGAAAACATTAGCATGATGGCCTTTCTATCCACACTTTTAGCACACCCATTTTTTAAGCAGGAACCAGGTTGTTTCCTTCCACAATTATCACATGGTGGAAAGTCAACTCTTCTCTTCTTCCCCATTTCCTTATTTACATTTCCAAATTTTTCAGCAACCCTCTTCTTATTTTTCTTTCTTTTAAAGTCATAAGACTTAGATAACTCCTTTCCCATCCTGATAGCACATGAGATTATATCTTTATATGATGAGAAAGTTTGAAAGACTAGCGGCTACCCTAGGAATGTATTTAGGCCATCAAAGAATCGATAAATATTTCTCCTTGGATTAAGTATGTAGTCTATAGAATACCTTTATAATCTTGTGAAGTTATCTTCATACTTTTTAACATTCTCATCTTCCTTTTACCTCAAATTCAGAAACTGCCTTTCTATATCTGCTTGTTGTTCACGAGGAAATTATTTCTCTAAGAAAAGTTCTTTAAATTCACTCCATTTCATGTTTTATATCTCTTCCTATTCCTTTGTGATTTGAATTAGTGACCACCATTGATCAGCATCTCCCAACAAATGCTAAACTACCATGAAAACCTTCTCCCTTTTGTTACTTCTCAAGATGATAAATATCTTCTCTAAGGAACTTATCCACTGCTCTGTTACGAATGGGTTTTTAGTCTCATTAAATGATAGAGGATATTGTCTCATAAAGAGATATAACATAGATCCTCCACATTTTGGATCTGGATAATCCATATAATTAAGGTTATTATTCATAACCTGAGTAATTTATCCCAGTATAGTTATAATTTTCTCCACATCTGTCGCATCTTTAGAGCCAACATCATTACCTTTCACAAGAGGTAAATCCCTACATGGTATATGTGTATTCATGCGGTTTACATTCCATCCACTAGGAACCATTTAAAAATAATGGAATACACTAGATTAGGTTATGAATCATAATGTATAATCTCAACTTAGAAAAATACTTATCATAAATTAAAATCCTATGCATGGCTAATCCCATAATCACAAACATGGTTTCTTTGAAGAAAAATTTACATTTAAATCCTTCATGATGGATTATAAAGAAAATGTGAATTATCCATAGCATATCCTCTGGGAGTGTCAAACTAGGTTCACAGTAAGGCCCACTGACATGTACTAGGATGCCATGGGTCAAGCCTGAAACTCCATGTCATATTTTTCACTCCTAGGTACATATGTACTTGAACCACATCCACTTTTAGTATACAAACAAGGATGTATTTTCTAAAAAGATCCACATAATGTATTCCTTACCAATATTTCAGGATGTTCTTGTATTTTTATCCTCAAAGTCTATCTTAGGGTTTGGTTATATTTTCTAAATCTAGTTTCCAAGTTTTCTACTAAACTTTCTCTAATACCAACTATAAAGACCTGACCCTAGTTACCCAGAGATGGTGCCTTATTACATTACATTGTCATGATTACAAGAAAGTTGTATCTCAAAGGAACAAATAGTTTAGTAAGTTTGGAAATCCAGATACATACATAAGTTCAAAATTACAACTAGAAATGAAATACAACATATAAGTTTTATTGGGAACATCCACAACTATAAGTTTATTCCTATAGGTTATTCACAATAGAATTATTCATGCCCTGAGAAAATGAAACATAAGAAAGGGGTGATATTAAATGCTCAGTAAGAGTAAGAAATATAGTGGAAGATAACATAAACATTAGGCATGGTGAATAATTTAAAACACATGCCTTTAAAAGAAAAATGGGAACATAATATGGTAGGAATTTTAGCTGAGTAAATATTTCCATAATAAAACATAATAATGGGTATTATACTAGTCAAATATCCTCATGAAATTTGAATTTCTAGCTTCATAATGAGGGAAATTAATATTTTGGAAATTCTGAAACATACCATCAAGGCCTCTACTAAGACATCTAAAAATGATTAAGTCCTCGGCCAAAACCATATCTAAAAATGGGCAAGGACTCAGCCAAGTCCATATCTATTTGTCTCATGAGACATACCGAAGCATCGAGGGTCTATAGCAGGCCCCACACATCACATAATAAGTCAAATGAATTCATAATATGAACAAGGGTAAACATAAACAATATATACATTCATATTTAAACTAACATATGAAAAGTAAATAACTATCCCCAAACATTAAGCATAAACACTAACCATTCAGAGTAAAATGGTGAATAGTTTTAAGATAGCACATCCATAGTCAAACTAATAATAAAACATTCAATTAAATATGGTATATGGTATCATAAATATTAATCCCAATAATACATAATATTCAATAGGATTTTCGAAACAGATGAAGATACTCTTATAAAATCATCGAGTAATTCTTGAGATAAATACTCTTTTACTTAGAAAAGAAGAGTTAGTTTGGAAAAATATATGTATAAAACCATAAGATAAGTAAGATGGTATTTTTATAATAAAATAAATTATTTTAGAAAAATAATGTTTTCTAAATACTTATTATAGAGTTCCCTTGAAAATATGTAATTATTTGAAAAATTCCCTTGAATCGGGATTGTATTTCAGGAAGAATTTTTGAAAGATCCTTTTAAAACATATAAATACCCATAAATGAAGGTATTATTTAGGTTGGAACACATATATATAACATTAAAACATAAATTATTAGGATTAAATATGAATTAATGATAATTTAATTGAGGTAAGTAGATAATAAAAGTAACCTGAACGAAAATGGAGGTTCAGGTGGAAAACTCTTGCCTTAAGTCTGAAGGTGCTCCGCACTTGATCTCAATGGCATGAATAATCAAATTTAGGTTCATAAAATAATTATTAAAAAACTCCTCTACATTTAATTGATTTATTATAACCTTTTTAGGTTCTTTCATGGTCTTTCGATGGGTTAAGAGATTCAATTTCATTGTTTGGGAGTGTTTTCTTCCTTGGTTTTCAAGACCAGTTTACTTATATTCTTATACGGATAAACATGTAGAATGAGAATGTTCCTCAATAATAGAATTTTTATGCTATTATTTAATTACCGTAATATTAAATTTTCATAAAATTGATTTGGTTATTTGGAATGAAAATGAATCATTATATAAGACTTTAATGACTGTTGTTTGGGTTAATTGGCAGTTTTTGTTCACAATAAACTAATTTTGATTTATAAATTATTATCATGTGTAAAAAAGGATTAAAGAACATTAAATAAGTTATAATACATAAATTATAGTCTGTTTCAACCATAAAAAAGGTTTCATGGCCATAATTGAATATGGTAATAGAAATTGAAAGCTCATCATCCTTGAATGTGATAAATTAAAAAATCTCAGATGGTGTTTTTATTTCTAGTATAGAAGAAGGGGAAAGGAGAGATGATGAAAAAAAATTCCTTTGTCATAACAAAATTACAATATATGTAAGGTACTGGATTCATCATAACATTTAGATGAAAGTAGGTGAGGATAAAAAGAAAGTAACTTGAAATAAAAGAAATGAAAAGAGGAATTTACCTCTTGAAATAATCTTCTTTGAGAGCCTCTTTAGGGGAGAGGTATTGGTATTTTTATGAGACCAGGGGATAATGGACATGGGGGGATCATGGGAGGATAGTTTAGCAGAATTTAGGCAAGTAAAAAGGCTTTAGATGAGTGAAGAGAAGAGTGGGTGAGGGGGGTTTTATAGTGGAGGATAGGTGGGTTTTCCCATGATTTTACTCATTATTTTATTATTTTTCCAAAGACAACCAGTAGTATTGATTCTTGTGAAAAATACTAGTAATATGTGAATGTGAGTTCGAACCAAGTGTTCTTACATCATCCATGATGTTATGAATAGTTAATTTAACAGATAATGTATATATACAGTAAATTACCGTATTTTACTATTCATCAAAAATTTGAGTATTTCAGAATAATCCCAAAAATTCACCCTAACCATTTTTCGGCGTGTAGAATTAAAAAATGAACTCCATTTTTTGAAAATAATTTTTTTAATATTATTAATTTAATTTTTAAATAAAATCATAATTTATTTTAAAAACTATAATTCATTTTATATCACCTTGAAAAACTAATAAACATATCATTATCTTATAACCTTAATACAATAAAATAATAATATGATTTACTATTCAAAAGGGTCATATTACTATTCATATCACTATTCATAAGGGCATGTTACTATTCACTGAAACTTAAGTTTGTCATATCAAACTCTAAATATCTTATTGAACGCAACTGTTTATGTTAGTTTTTTGAAATTCAGATCACATAGGTGTAAAAAATATGTTCACTAGCTAGGTTATAACAAAGTGGTGTTTTTTAGAGACTTTTTGTTTCCAGTATTCAATATTAAATTTATGTGTAAAATCTTGGGGTGTTAAACTTTGAGTATTTACAAGTAAAACCTCACATGTGTATACTCTTAGAAATGATCTATAAAGAAAAAATATATAATCCCTCTCAACAAAAAGTTATCATAAGCTTCAAAATTTCAACGTGCTTTAGATTTATTCACACTATATGTACTTATTTACCTCAATCTCATAGTTCTATTTATAGAAAAAAAATTAATGAGTCCAACAGTCAGATTCCATGTTTATTAGTTTCATTTTTAACTACATGGGTAGCATCATTTATCCTTCCAATAGATATACTCTTGTACATATTTTATCAATAAAGTTTATTCAATGTAATTATATCTCTATTTCTATAAAACATCAACAAAAATAAGAGAAACTACTTATGGAACAATTATTTTATGATAAAATAACAAAATACTTCCTTACATTATTCTTTTGAAACATTTATGTAGAGGAAAAAATATAAACACTTACTTACAACCCCATTCTAGTAAACTTATTATTTCCTTCCATTAAAATGGTTATAGTAATGTAAATTTGAATTAATTCCTTAAGAAATTGTAAAAATCAACTTTTGGAATAACTACTTAAGAAATGGTAAACATAAACTTTCAGAATGAATACTTATGAAACATAAAAAAAACAACTTGAACAATGTTTTAAGATAAATTAAAGATAATAAGGATTATAAAGATAAGGAATATTTCAAAGATGTGTATTGTGATTTTAAAAAAAAGTATAGAGAGTAGTATTTCAACCCAAAAATATCCCCCTTTTGAAAATCACAAGATATATAAACAAAAAAACAAAAACTTAAAAACATTATAAACACAAAAATTATAAATAAAAATATCCCCTTTATAAAAAATTTACATGTTCTAATTTATCTTTGTTCAAATTTTCTCTACCTTTGGTATTTTTAAAAATAACACAAAAGTGATAAAAAAAATGTAAGTAAGAACTCCTAAGAAAATGTTGAGAATTTTTTTATAAAATAAAATACTTAAGGAAATAATAAAAAATATATAAATTAATTATAAGATATATTAATTCATCTTATAATAAAAAAACTAAAGCTTTACATGTTCTAAAATAAAAAAAACTTTTTAGAAATTTTATTTAAAACATTATTGAGATTCTTAAGTTACTTCTCCAACATTTCATCTTTATCCTTCAACTTGATCCTAATTTCTCTAATCAATTCAGCCTTCTACATCACAAGAGTTTTAAGATAATCAAAAACTCTTGAATTTTCCCCAACTTCATGTCTTACACTTTCAGTTAACTTAAACAAAATTTTATAAGACTTTTTAAAACTAGTTTCCTATTCTTCAAAGAATCTCAAGTAATTTTCTAACTCATTAACCCACTTTATAAAACTTTTCAGCTTTTTTGAGTTAATGAAGGAATTTTCCTTAAGGGTTCTCAAACTAGATTTTGCTTCTACCACTAAATTAATAATTTATTGATACTGTTTACCATATTATACATGAATTATCTTTTATTGAATGATCTTAAACCTAGCTCAAACATTTGGTAAAATATCTAACATTTTGTCCAACTTATTGATAAATTCATTAAAATAATTTAATTTTGTATCCATTATTTTAGAAGAATCATGTAGAGTATTGGTTTAGGAGTGATAAACTTAGAAAATAAGAGTCTTTATGAATCGTACTGGATGATACATTTATTTGAAATTTGGAAGGTGATATTTCCTTTATTTTAACATAACTATCCTTTTCTTCTTAAATTTATTCCCTTTTCTTAGATTCAACATTCTAGAGCTTCCTTCTAAGGAACTATCTAAATATTCTTCCAATTTCTTTTCTAATGCAAGTTTTTTTAGAAAAAGATAAATGTAAGGATGATTCCCTTAATGAAGGAACTATTTTATTAATATTTTCTTTCAACATAGGTACTTCGGCATTTTCAGGTTCAAATTTTTTATAACCTTCAACAATAATTAAATTTTCTTTATTGAGTAATTCTTTTAAAATAGGCTTTTTCTATATAACAACATTATATTCAATATATTCCTAATAGTAATTCCTTTTAGTGATTCTTGAGGTATCCATGACTCTTTTTATTATTCAACATGTTTCTTTTTATTTTCTTCCTCCTTCAAAATTTTATGAGTTTTAACTTTAAGATCCAAATATTCTACCTTATCAAGACTAAACTTAGGGTCTCCCTCCTTCTTATATTTCTTATTTTTCATTAATTCTTCAAAGGAATTTTCAGACTTTTCTAAACTTTATTTTTTGGGATCTCAAGATATTTATATTATTATTTACCCCTTTCTTCAATTTTTGTTTTAAAGGTTTCAAGATATTCTTACAAAATAACCATAGTTGACTTTTCAACATACAATTTACAACTAAAATCAGAAACCAATCCCATTTTAAATATTATTTCATCTCCAAAAAGATATTCTACTTACCTTATAGGTGGTTCTAAATTATTTATATTCTCCACTTAAAGAAAATTAATTATAATTTTCATAAGAAGTCTAGGGTATAGAATAAATTCCAACTTTATAGCATTTAAGAACATTTCCATAATGTAAATTCAAAAGCATTGAAATTTGTTGAACGTCCTCATATTACATAATAAATCCAGAATGTAAACATATTGAATATTTATAGAATCATTGTCTCCTTTCCTTGGTAAAATAACATCTTAAATCCATTGAAACACTATTCTTCCTTCTATTGAAATATGTTTCATTTATTATCTTTTTCTATTATAACAAAAATATTTTATTCAGTTTATTCCTTAACAATAGATTTGGAAACATCAAGTAACTTGTACAAGACAAAAAGATATTCTCCCTCTAACGTTAATCCAGTAATTTTTTCTACTATTTCCAAGTTTAAATTGTAGGTCTTTCCAAAAATATTTAAAGGAACACTTTCTACTCTATAAGCTTCACTAAAATGTGTAGTTTTATAGAAATATCTCATAAAATATCAATAATGTGTATCGTTATCCTATTTTGTTATAAAAATGGATTTCAAACCATAGAACACAATAAATAACTTTAATAATGAATCATACTAATCAAAACAATACTTTTATATCAATATTTATTTGATAATTTACCTTTTAGAAATATCATTATAAGAGTCTATAAATAACTTACAAAAATAAAATAACTTTGATCATAATGAAATAACCTTGAAAAATCTGAAAGAAAAAAAACTAAGATATGAGATTCATTCAAAAATTTAGTCGGTAGAATGAAATTTCCCACCTCATGTCCTTTAAATAAAATTGGGAGGAGATAGTTAAGCCTACCAAATGATAAAATATTGAGATTAAATCTCTCTAAGTGAGCATGATTTCATAAATGTATTTTTGGATTTCTCATATTATCTGGACTTTCAAAAAAATATTTAACTTTCATTAAAAAATAACTTTTGAAACTAAAAAATTCCTTCCAAAATATTTTATAAAATATACCTTCTAAAAAAGGTTTAAAAACATACCCTACAAAAAGTTTAAAATCATACCTTCCAAAAAGTATCAAAACATACCGTTAAAAAATTTTAAATATATGTCTTCTGGAAAGGAATTATTTCAAAAAACTTCTTCTAATAAGATATTTTATAAACATTCCTCTTGAGTGACTTAAAGTTATATTACATAACTTCCTTCAGAAAAATTAAACCAAAACATTGATTAAAAAAAGTCCTCCACATTTTTCAATGAGTTTTTCACTGTAAGGAGATGCTTAAAACAAGAAGTAGATTAATGATCAATTTATATTGATCATACCAAGATTTTATTTAACATACTTAAATATATCGAAATTAAAAAGTTTTGTAAAAATATCATAAAATTGGTCTTGTGTTCTGATGAATTGAAGAATAATATCTCCTTTAATTTTTTCAATTTTCTAGAACTTTTTTTCTAGTCATATGTCTTGAATAACCACTATCTATGAACCATAATTTTTAGCTACTGGTACTCATCCTTTATCCTGTAAATAAAAATACTAAATTTTTTGTACCCAAAATTTCTTGGATCCATAAGTATTAGAAAATAAAACTTTTGGAATCCACATCAATCTAAATCTCATATACTATACAGCTGCTAATTATTTAGAAATATAGGCTTTATGAAAACCAAAATATTGAACACGATTTAAATAAAATTTATTTTTCCAATATTCTCCTATTTGAAATTTCATAAAAAAAGGTTCATTTTTAGGAACAAAATAATTTGACTAAAAAAAGCTTTCCTGTGATAAATAATATTCTCTAATTTTTTCTATGTGGTCTTAACTATTTTTAAATATTATCAAAATTTTATTTCTGAGTAGTAAAATTTTATAGAATATTTTTTAGACTAATAATTTTAGAATTAATTTTTATAACTAAATTCTTATCTTCATGAGTTGATCTATAATTATATTTCTTATTTAACTCTGATGTATGCTTAGAAATTTAAGAATTAATTTTTCAAATTAGAACATTGAATTTATCAATATCTTATTTTTCATAATAATAATATTTCTACGCTTTAAAATTATTTTTCTCAAGTAAAGTTATATATCTAGTCATTTATTAAAAAAGGTAAACTATACTCATCTTTCAATGTAACAAATTTTTCTTCTTTTGAAGAATTTGAACTAAATTCATCATCAGAAGTTTTAGGGTGATTTGAATTTGAAGTTATATTTTAAGAGATTCAGTAGTTAACTTTTCCATGTAAAATTTATTGGTCTTTGTAATATCAACATAAAATCTAAAAACTTTCATACTATCACTTCTCTTACTAGAAGAACTATCTAAAGATGTGTCTCAAATAATTTCACTCCAAGTGTCTAAAGCCTTCAAACTTTTCTTTCCTTTTCTTTTATAATATTTTATTGATCTTATTTTTTTTCTTTTCAAAATTATATAATCAGTTCTGATATTATATAGTTTATTACAATCATAAAATATCAACTTAGATGTATATTTATTCTTATTTTAGTCTTTTTTATTTTTCTCGTATTTGTAATGAAAATATTTCTTTATAATAATATTATTCATCCATTTCACAAGATGAGAAAGTTCACTTTAAATTTACTCTAAAGAAATAAAATTGGATTCATCTTTAACTTTGCTCTTGTACTTTGAATATTTTGAAATATTTTCACCAGTCATATCCTTTCTAGATGTAAATATTCCAGATGTTGACGAAAAATATACCCAATTTTTATTCTTTTATTTTTTCACATCACTCTTAAATATACTCTCATATTTCATAATAATTCCAATAAGATCATTTGGACATAAATTTTTTAGATGTTTAATATCATCTATAGTTATTCTCTTAGATTCCCACTTTTTAGGAAAAAAATCAATAATATTTTCAATAAGTTATTCACCTAAAAAATACTTTTCTCTAATTGATTGTAAGAAGTTTAAAATTTTCATAAATCTCTTATGCATCTATACAACTAACTCACCAAGTAAGAAATCAAAATTTTAATAATCTAAAAAAGCATTACTCCTCTGGTTTCTAAAACTTTAGAAGTTACAAAATGATTTAATTCAAGATTTCTCTAGATATTGTTATCTCTCTCACACAAAGATATTTAAATATAGATAGTCATTGTCATTTAACACAACTGGGTATTTTGAACTCTATAATTCAACTAATATTTAGTATTCTCTTCTCTATTAAAATATTACACTTCCTTATCAAAAATATTATAGATACCATTCATTATAATAAAATTATCAACTCCAGTATTTATCATAAAAGTTTTCATATGATCTTTCTGGTACTCATAACCAACACCATCAAATATTGGTGGTCGGTTACAGATTATATTCTCTGAAGTGCCAATAGATAAACCTATCATCACAAAAAACTGTTTTCTCTACCAACACAGATAGTGTAAGAAAAAATATATGTACAAACATTAGTCTAATATCAAATTTTTTCTATAAATTTATTATCTAAACAATGCAATAAGGGTATTGAATTGTAGTTTTAAAAACTATTAAAAAATTAACTCTCTTGTAAAATTAAACAAAAGAAGTTCAGTATTGTATACTTTTGTAATGAGTCATTCGGATGTATATAATCATAGTAACTAAAAATATTATATATAAAAATAGTGATTTAATCATGGTAGAATATAAAAATTGTACCAAGATATATTGTAAACTAAAATAATGATAAAAATGTAAAACTTACTTTTTATAAAATAATAAAACAAAAACTTATAGAACCTACACTAATAGAGGTGTTTGATTTCACTTAAATCGATAAGGAAGTATATATACCTAAATTAATGTATCTTTGATTATCAACCTATGATAAAGTTTATCTTCCAAACCTTTGAATCCCCCAATCTATATAATTAGAATAAGCTTTATCTTCCTTCTAGAAGCCCTCGATCAACCTGATTATAATAATATTTTTCTTCCTTAGATAATCCCTCAATCAATTTGATTGAAACAACTCTCTATCTCCCTATTCCTGAGATCCATCGATCAACATGATCAAAACAAAAATTACAAAGTGAAAAATCAGATCCTTTATAAGAAAGATGAAACATCCCAAATAAATAAGGAATAAGAAACTTTTCATATTTATTAATATTTTTTAATTAAATATTAATTTTATAATATATGGGATGCTATGTTCGATGGCGAACCCGATACGCAACAACGGGTTTCTTTGAAATCTTGCGTTGCACACTAATAATATAATATTATTATTTAAAATGGTAGTTAATGTCTAGCCATTTTATTGGCGGGAATGAATATAACTAACTAAAATATGATTATATTTGTTTGTTAAATGTTTTTACAATTATCCAATAAAATTTAGGGGCTTAAAATATGACTGAATCTAATTTTAAGCATGAATACTCTAATATTCGGTAAAAGGTCGATTTACCGCCTTTTGATGGAGAACCCTCTTTAAATATAGTTTTGTTCATTTTTATATGTTCTATTTGAAAAAATAAAATTCTTCTTTAGATTCGGGACATAAAAATTTACCGGTATTTTTCTGATAAAGTTCATTTTTTTAATGAATAGTGAAAAATATTGTATTTTAATTCAAAAGTGCCTTTTAATCTAATTTTTTTATATGGTTATATTATCTTTTTAATTGGTTTTAAAATTTAATTAGAATATATTTTTACCATTTAATCTAATTTTGTTCATTCTAAATAATTTCATTTTGAAATTGGATATAAATAAGTGTCAATATTTTGATAGTTATTATTTCTTCAAAACGCGCTATTTGTTTTGACAATGGAAATTAATTTTAAATTAATTAATGAAACTTCTATGTTTTGAATTTTGTAAAATATGCATAATTTTTGAATTTGGAATATCAAATATAGCTTAGGCTTAATTTTTTATATTTTTCTGAAAAACTTCAATTTTTGATGAATAGTGAAACCACTTAGTAGTAGTTAAAAAAACAGAATTTTTCATTTAAATGAAATTTTACTGATTCTGTAAATTGAATTTCGAAAATCCAACATAAATGGTTGTTATTATTAAGTACAATTTGGTTCAATAAGATGAAAATAATTTTTGGTGAATAGTAACTTTTGACTTATTTGCCACGGTTAAAGGTAAATAGGGTAATTCAAGGTAAAACAAATATCATAATAATACAAAATTACCTTAAAACTTTTCCTAACCTTATTGGATGAGTAATGGATGACCATGGAAATCTTTGGGTCGATTTTGGGACCCCATGGATCCACTTAAGAGTGATAATGACACTTTAGATTAATTAATTTAATGTAAAGGCATAAATGACACAAACAAATATCTTATAGTAAATTAATTTTTATATGGAGTAATATAAGTTATCTTTTCACCTATAAATATTAATTGGAAATATAAAACTATTTACTACATCAGGGTATTTTTTTATAATTTTTAGAAAACAACTAAATTAAATTATTTATGACACAATAATGATGCAGTATATACCTCATTAATAAATGATTTAAATAAATAAGATTATAAATACTAAAATAACATCCAAAACCTGTACAATTATTATTGGATGATTTTATTTATACCATGAGTCTTATTATATTATACTTTAATTATTTTTAGACCATTATAAACCGAATATCATTATATAATAAAATAATATTTTCACACTTTCCTAAAGAGCCCCTCCTCCCCCTTAAAAAAGGACATCACTTCTAACCAATTCCTCACACCTCTCAAGCCTTTTGGCTCACCCAACCTCTGCCCAATTAAGCTCACTATATCCCTCTCCTCCTCCTATAATCCTTACCTTAGGAAGAAGGCACTTCAAGAAGTCCTTTTGGTTCAAACCAAAGGAATTTACCCAAATTAAAGGCAACGGTTCCTCTTAACTTCTTTTCTTTTATTTTACTTCTCCAACCCCTAAATTTTTTTTATTAATTTCTTTTATAACAACACCAGTATCCTAAATATACTAGTATGTTTTTATGAGAATTATTTTAACTACACTTACACACACCTTCATCTAATGGGTGAAGAACATACTGTTTCTATGCATGGAAAACTAACGCCTCACGAAAAGATGATTGTTTGATTATCTCCTACCGCCTCTCATGGTGGACATTAATATGGCACTATATTTATATATGATATATATTATGTTTATATTTTCTTTATGATTCTATGTTTTACATTTATATCCTACCTTTATGGTTTCCATAATGGGTAAACGCGATAATTTCATTTGAGGAAGTGCGGACTACCGCCCCCTCAAAGTGATATGAATCATTAATGCCATATGTGTAATGTATAAAGGATAGAGTTAATGATATTATATATGATATTATACTGGAATTACAATATTCCTATGTATAATTATTTTTTAATTCCATTAAAATACGAAATAGAAATGAAAGTAGCGTTCATGCATACGTACGGCTTACTGTCTCCATGAACGGTGCATTTCATTTCTTATATACAAAATGTTATGTACTATTATAAATACATATTTATACTGGATATATATTATTTATATGATATCTAAATCATGAATATCATTCTGGAGATAATAGACTATTGACCACATGGATAACTTGTAATTATAAGGTGTTCATTTTTGACTCAAGTACCAAATATCGACCAAACGACCATTATTAACTTAAGTGATTGAATAATGTTTATAACATGGTAATAATTGATATAAAAAGGAAAATAAACTTGAAAAATGTTCTTAAGAAAGTATAAATTAACTTTAGTTTATTATTCAGGAATAACAAGGAACAAACGAGTCAAGTCGGACACGAGGTAAGGGATTTTCTTATCTCACTTTTAATTCTGTGAGATTTCCATTGTTCACCACTAATTTATTGCATGTGGTGTATTGTGTACTGACATTTGATATATATTATCATGATTATAATTATATTCATGGTATTATGTGATTCATTTGGTGGTTATTAACTTTTTTTCATACGACTCAGTTGATTACAACGTGGTAAAAGGGTTCATCTCACTTTTTATTCCCGTGAGATTCATGCTATATTTGCCACTATTTCCTTTTGTGTGGTGTATGTAATACCCATGATTGTACTCTTTTTGTAATATAATTTCTTTTATGATAATTTAAATCTTCATTGTATAATCCTTCTTTCATGTGGTGTATGTTTTGTAAGTTACCAAATCGGTAAGGGAACCTTTTACCCTCCTCTTTTTAAGACTTATTTTTGTTATGTCTTTTAATTTATATATTATTATGTTGGGATATGTTCTTATATAAAATTATTTATTTAAACTTAATTTCCAAGTGATGAGATACCCTTTTTATCTAATCAACTCATTTTCTGAGTTTTAAAGTGACATCGTTAGGCTGTCAAATTTATACAAGGGAACTTCTTAACCCAATTCCAATTCTTTGGGTTCAACTTGTACTTCTTGAATATGTCGCCCTATGAATATGTGTGAATGAACTATGATTGTTTTACACTTAATATCCACTTATATAGGGTTTATTTATATTTTTCACACATAATTATGTGATTGATTTATCCTTAATTTAAGGATACCATCTTTATAAGGGATTTCATCTCAATTTACATTTCCACTGAGACTTCATTGTTGTTATGCACCAATTCACTCATATATGGTGTATATACTATCCTTTGACATATTATATCATGAATCAATTTATTATCATGATATTATAAAGTTCTTATTAAATTTTATTCCTCATTTATTTGTATTCAAGCATCTCTCTTTTTGTTAAAAAGCTCTTTAACTAAAATATCGTTTTAAATGTTTTAAAGATTTATTCTTCTAAATATTTCTCATTAATGTATTGTTTTCAAAATGAGTTTTAGTATTTATTTATATTGACATTAATGTTTTCAAATTATAATTCATTTAAAATTTTCAAAGTTTTATGGGACACTTTGATTCAAAAATATCATTTTAAATGGTTTTGAAAATGATTTGATAAGCATTGTTTATTTCAATATCTTGATTTGATATATTAGAATGTGGAAATGTTATATTTCCTTTATACTTGTGTTATGTGTTATGATTATGTTATCGTTATTGGGCGTTGTTTATGTATACGGGTGGTTCTGTGATAAACCTTGGGTGGGTGAGCCCGAGATAGCTCTCCAATGCATTAGGTAATGTGACGGAGGTAAACATGATGTTTATCCTAATAGATTTAGGGAATATATTGTGATGGGTATTCCAAGTGTAACTCCCTACATAGCTATGATAGATACAATGTAATTTTGATATGGATTCCATAATTAACCTTTATGATTTATGATTTTTGTGTGTTATTCATAAATCTTATGATTTCGTAAGGTATGTTATGATTTAAAAGTATAGTTTCATTGATTTGTATTTATTGATTGGATAATGGTTTCCTTCCTTATTTTATAAACCTTACTAATCTTTTAATTCTCATCCCAAGTTTTTGAAATGTTTTCCATAGGACTTAAAGATGAATAGGGTCAAGTATGGGATCAAGGAAAAGTCATGTTGTCTAAAACATGGAACTAGACATGTTTCTTTTTAAGAGTTTTTATTTTATGAAAAAAATGGATACTGAGTAGTAGTATCTACATGTAATATTCAAGTTGTTATGTAATAGTTATGGCCTATTTCTCTAAAACTATAAACCTGAAAAGGTCCTCAATGTGAATTATTCATTTAATTCAATATTATGTAATTTTTTAAGGTTGGGTCCTTATAATTGGTATCAGAGGTCGGTTTAGACAACTTTAGGGATTAGGATTTTTCGTTAAACACATGGTTAGTCCCTAGGTCTATTATTTCAGTTAAATCCTTGTTTTATAACTTTTTCAGATCAAGTAAAGTCAGTTACAAATGGAAGGAGGGGGATCTCAAACGACATTCCTATCTCTTCCTGATGACTTTCTTGAAATAATTATTGCAAAGTCATGTTTGAATGATTTTGAAACTCTCTCTAGCATACAACTCATTTGAAATCGGTTTTTGAGATATCAAACACCTCCACTATACCTCATTATCATCGTGGATCATGGGTTGTATTTAAACAAATCTTATTTTCACAATATTCACATATTTTCAAGAAAGCTAAATATTATCATGGCATTTACAAATATTTTACCTTATCACAAAATTTTGAAGCGTATTATGATTTTAAAAAAGGTGATGAAGAAGGAGACCCTTGTGCAACCTATTTATATTTGCTTTTACAATATAGTCTCTCAGTACATACTTATGGTATTTTGAAAGGACCGTTAATTAAAATTTTCAACTCAAATTCGTACCTACTATTTTATAGAAATCATGTTTTATCAGACGTTTTGAAATTATATGTCATACATGATTATTTTCCAAAACTATTTTTCTGTGAACACCCATATGACCCATGTTGTACAAGGTGTATTTGGATGGAGGAAGAAAATGATTTTGAAGGATCTCTAAATCATTGTTATAATGCATGGACCTTTTACCTACATGAAAAAGATGACGATGAAACCAAATGGACACCATTATCAAGGTATGATGTTCTTAATTTTGGGGATCATTTTATTTTATCATATGGTGGTGAAATAAGACTTCAAGAATTAAGATGTTGATATCATAATGAATTTGGATTAAAATGAGAGGTATAAGGAAACCATTGAGGTTAAAACATGTTAGGGTTATTTTTGAGTTTTATAAAAAGGACAACTCGTAGGATGGGTGACAACCCATCGCATCTGGAAAGGCTGCAGAAATCGAACCCACAACCGAAGGGAGACAAGGGTGCATCGCCTACCACAAGCCTACTTGAATTCCTTGGTTAGTATAACTTATTATTTTAGTAAAATTATTTTATGGAACAAGAATAAGTACATTTTTGGAACTTATGTTTTATCGAATGGATATACTTAGTATAGAAAAATTATTTATTGATTAAGTGATAAAGTTTTTTGTGGAATACATTCTCTCTTTTGAGGAAACACTGTATGCCAAAGGAAGATAGAATACTATGGGATTTCAATTGTGTAATAATGGTTGAAATTTTAGTTTGGAAGAATCTATGTTTTTATTATGGACATATGATGATTTGTTTTATTTATGAAAATGATTAACCTATCATGGAGAATATGTGATTAGGTTAATTTCTTTTTAATAAGAGACTTTATGAGTAACTACTGTTATTTAGAGATAAATTTTAAGATGTATCTTGGAAGTCTATGTAATTAAATCCTTATGAGATTTAGGTTACAATCTCATTTTGGATTACTTTTGAATAATTTTAGGGACAGTTGTTTATTGAATAGCCTTTGTTGATCTTTGGGTTTTTTTGACAAATTTTGGAGATTAAGAGTAGTTTTTCTTCTTGTAAAATATTTTCATTTTTTGGTATTATCTGATCTCTCACTAACCATTTTGGTTTTATTTGATTTCTAAAGAAAAGGGAAATATATAGTTCTTCTTTTGTGGATTATGTGATTCTCTAGAAGATCATTCTTGTGCTTTTGATGTGACCAAGTCTTTTTGAATGCTCATTTCTTGGAGAGATGATTAGTTTTTGGTAGAAACTTATTGAATGATGAAACTCAACTTAAAGGTAAGTATAGTTCCTTATGTTCTTATTCTATGTAGTAAATGAATTCCTAAAATTATGAAAATGTAAAGAAAAAACATTATTGGTTTACGTTTCTTATTAAGTAATCAATGACTGTTTAACACATCATAAGTTTGTGATTTTCTGGTGGTTAACATTCTCATAATCATGTTTTCTATCACTCTCCATCAGAACTTGACCATTTGTTCTCTCTTCCATATCCATGTTTTCCTATATGAAATCCTAGTATGGGTTATCTTGGGTGACCTTTGTACTTCTATTTCTTTCTTTTAAAGTGACAGTTTTTACTGACTCTTTTTCGATGTGGGACTTTTAATGAAGTTTCCAAGCCTAGTTTTAAAATTGTGAGGATGCAATTCCCAAAAGGGGGAAGGATGTAACATCCCAGATAAATAAGGAATAATACAATTTTAATATTTATTAATATTTTTGAATTAAATATTAATTTTACATTAAAGGGGATGATATATTCTATGGATTACCCAATACGCAACAATGGGTTTCTTTAAAATCTTACGTTGCACACTAATAATATAATATTATTATTTTAAATGGTAATTAATGCTTAGCTGTTGTATTGGCGGGAATTAATAGAACTAACTAAAATATGATTATATATTTTTGTTAAATATTTTTATAATTATCCAATAAAAGTTAGGGGCTTAAAATATGAATAAATCTAATTTTAAGCATGAATACTATAATATTCATTAAAAGATCAATTTACCACCTTTTGATAACGAACCCTCTTTAAATCTAGTTTTTGTCATTTTTATATGTTCTATTTGAAAAAATAAAATTTTTATTTAAATTCGGGACATCAAAATTTACTTTGGGTAAATTTTTGGTATTTTTCTGATAAAGTTCATTTTTTAATGAATAGCGAAAAATACTATATTTTATTTCAAAAGTGCCTTTTAATCTAATTTTTTATATGGTTATATTATATTTTTAATTGGATTTAAAGTGTAATTAGAATATATTTTTACCATTTAATCTAATTTTGGTCATTGGAAATAATTTCATTTTGAAATTGGATATAAACAAGTGTCAATCTTTTGATAGTTATTATTTCTTCAAAACGCGCTATTTATTTTAACAATGAGAATTAATTTTAAATTAATTAATGCAACTTATATGTTTTGAATTTTGTAAAATAGAAATAATTTTTGAATTCAGAATATCAAATATATCTTAGGCTGAATTTTTGGTATTTTTTCTGAAAAACTTCAATTTTTTGATGAATAGTGAAACCACTTAGTAGTAGTTAAAAAAACTAACTTTTTCATTTAAATGAAATTTTACGACTTCTGTGAATCAAATTTATAAAATACAACATACATGGTTGTTATTAGTATGTAAAATGTTGTTCAATAAGATGAAAATAATTTTTGGTGAAAAGTAACTTTTGACTTTTATTTACCGCGATTAAAGGTAAATAGGGTAATTCAAGGTAAAAAGAATATCATAATAATAGAAAATTACCTTAAAACTTTTCCTAAACTTATTGGATGAGTCATGGAAGAACATGGGAATATTTGGGTCGATTTTGGGAGCCCATGTATCCACTTAAGAGTGATAATGAAACTTTAGATTAATTAATTTAATGTAAAGGAAAAAATGACACAAACAAATATCTTATAGTAAATTAATTTTTACATGGGGTTATATAAGTTATCTTTTCGACTATAAATATTCATTGGAAAGATAAAAATATTTCATACATCATGGTGTTTTTTCTAAAATTTTTATACAACAAATAAATTAAATTATTTATGACACAATAATGATGCAGTATATACCTCATTAATAAATGATTTAAATAAATAAGATTATAAATATTAAAATAACATCCAAAACTTGTCCAATTCTTATTGAATGATTTTATTTCAAACATGAGTCATCTTATCTTAAACTTTAATTAGTTTTTGACCTTTAGAAACTGAATATCATTATATAATAAAATAATATTTTCATACTTTTCTAAAGAGCCCCTCCTCCCCCTTATAAAAGGACACCACTTATAACCAATTACTCACACCTCTCAAGCCTTTTGTCTCGTCCCAAATATGCCCAATTAAGCTTCCTAAATACTTCTCCTCCTCCTAGAAGCCTTACCTTAGGTAGAAGGCACTTCAAGAAGTCCTTTTGGTTCAAACCAAAGGAATTTACCCCAATTAAAGGTAATGGTTCCTCTTAACTTCTTTTCTTTTATTTTACTTCTCCAACCCCTAAACTATTTTTATTCCTTTATTTTACAACAAAATAAGTATCCTAAATATACTAGGATGTTTTTATGAGAAGTATTTTAACTACACTTACACACACCTCCATCTAATGGGTGAAGAACATACTGTTTCTGCGGATGGAAAACTAACGCCTCACGAAATGATGATTGTTCGATTATCTCCTACCTCCTCTCATAGTGGCCATTAATATGGCACTATATTTATATATGATATATATTATGTTTATATTTTCCTTATACTTCTGTATTTTACATTTATATGCTACCTTTATGGTTTCCATAATGGGTAAACGTGATAATTTCATTTGAGGAAGTGCGGACTATCGCCCCCTCAAAGTAATATGACTCGTTAATGCCATAAGTGGGATGTATAAAGGATAGAGTTAATGATATTATATATGATATTATACTGGAATTATAATATACCTTTGTATCATTATTTTTTAATTCCATTAAAATATGAAATAGAAATGAAAATAGCGTTCATGCGAACGTATGGCTTACCGTCTCCATGAACAGTGTATTTCATTTCTTATCTCAAAAATGTTATGTACTATTATAAATACATATATATACTGGATATATATGATTTATATGATATCTGAATCATAAATATAATTCTGGAGATAATGGACTATTTACCACATGTACAACTTGTAATTATAGGGGTGTTCATTTTTTACTCAAGTACCAAATATCAACCAAACAACCATTATTAACTAAAATGATTGCATAATGTTTATAACATGGTAATAAGTGATATAAAAAGGATAATAAACTTGAAAAATGTTTTTAAGAAATTATAAATTAACTTTAGTTTATTATTCAGGAAGAACAAGGAACAAACGAGTCAAGTCAGACACGAGGTAGGGATTTTCTTATCTCACTTTTAATTCCATGAGATTTCCATTCTTCACCATTAATTTATTTCATGTGGTGTATTGTGTACTTAAATTTGATATATATTATCATGATTCTCATTATATTCATAGTATTATGTGATTAATTTGGTGGTTATTAACTTTTGGTCATATGATTCAGTTGATTACAACGTGGTAAAAGGTTTCATCTCACTTTTTATTCCCGTGAGATTCATGATATATTTTCCACTATTTCCTTTTGTGTGGTGTATGTACTGCCCATGATTGTACTCTTTGTGTAATATAATTTTATTTATGAGTATTTACATCTTCATTGTATGATCCTTCTTTCATCTGGTGTATGTTTTGTAAGTTACAAAATCAGTAAGGGGACCTTTCACCCTCCTCTTTTTGAAAGACTTCTTTTTGTTATGTATTTTAATTTACATCTTATTTTTTTGGGATATGTTCTTATATATCCTTATTGATGTAAACTTTATTTCCAAGTGATGAGATACCCTTTTTATCTCATCAACTCATTTTATGAATTTTAAAGTGACATCGTTAAGCTGTAGAATTTTTACAAGGGAACTTCTTAACCCAATTTCAATTCTTTGGGTTCAACTTGTAATTCTTGAATATGCCACCCTATGAATATGTGTGAATGACCTATGATTTTTTTACACTTAATATCCACTTATATTGGGTTCATTTATATTTTTCACACATAATTATTTGATTTATTTATCCTTAATTTGAGGATACCATCTTTATAAGGGATTTTATCTCAATTTACATTTCCACTGAGACTTCATTGTTGTTATGCACCAATTCACTCTTATATGGTGTATACACTATCCTATGACATATTATATCCTGAATACCTTTATTCTCATGATATTATAAAGTTCTAATTAAATTTTATTCCTCATTTATTTGTATTCAAGCATCTCTCTTTTTGTTAAAAAACACTTTAACTAAAATTTCGTTTTAAATGTTTTAAAGATTTATTCTTCTAAATATTTCTCATTAATGATCATGTTTTAAAAATGGGTTTTAGGATTTATTTATATGGACATTAATTTTTTCCAATTATAATTCATTTAAAATCTTCAAAGTGTTATGGGACACTTTGATTCAAAAATCTCTTTTTAAATGGTTTTGAAAATGATTTGATAAGGCATTGTTTATTTAAATATCTTGATTTGATATATTGGAATGTGGAAATGTTATCTTTCCTTTATACTTATGTTATGTGTTATTATTATTTTATGTTTATTGGGAATTGTTTACGTATATGGGTGGTTCCATGATAAACCTAGGGTAGGTGAGCCCAAGATATCTCTCTAATGCATTGGGTAACGTGATGGAGGTAAACATGTTGTTTCTCCTAAGAGATTTAGGGAATATATTGTGATGGGTATTCCAAGTGTAACTCCCTAAATAACTATGATAGATACAATTTAAGTTTGATATGGATGCCATAAGTAACCTTTATGATTTATGATTTGTGTGTGTTATTCATAAATCTTATGATTTCGTAAGTTATGTTATGATTAAAAAGTATGGTTTCATTTATTTGTATTTATTGATTGGATAATGTTTTACTTCCTTATTTTATAACCCTTACTGAGCTTTTTATACTCATCCCAAGTTTTTGAAATGTTTTCCATAGGACTTAAAGATGAAAAGTTTCAAGGATGGGATCAAGGAAAAGTCATGCTATTTAAAACATGGAACTAGACATGTTTATTTTTAAGAGTTTATATTTTATGAAAAAAATGGATACTGAGTATTAGTGTCTACATGTAATATTCAAGTTTTTATATAATAGTTATGGCCTAATTCTCTAAAACTCTAAACCTTAAAAGATATTCAATGTGAATTAGTCATTTAATTCAATATTATGTAACGTTTTAAGGTTGGGTCTCTGTATAAGACCTCCCCCACATGTATAATCTAAGAAAATATCACTAAATAAAAAATAATAATGCAAGCGCTCTTAGAAACTAGTTTTTTCAAAGCTTCAAAATATCTACACACATTAGATAACATCATATTATATGTACTTATTCACATCAATATCATTATTCTATTTCAATATAAATATTTTAATGGATCTAATGATTGTATTCCATGTTTCTCAAGTTCATTTATAACTACATTGATAATATCAGTTATCCTTTTTATTGATATACTCTTATACTAATTCAATCGATAAATTTTATTCAGTTCTACTACATTGATCCTTCTAGGAAATATCAACACATACAAGAACAACTCCTTATGAAATAATTATATAAAGATAAAATGATAAAGAACTTCTTAAAATACCCTTTTGAAACATTTATGTAAATGAAAATTTATAAATAATTGTTACAACATCCTTCTGGTAAACTTACTTATGGTTTCCTTTTATTAAATAGGTTACAGTAATGTAAATTTTAATGACTTCCTTAAGAAACTATAAAAATAAACATTCAAAATGGATAATTAAGAAACTATAAACATAAAATTTTGGAATTTTTGGTTAAGAAATTTAAAAATAACAACTTAAAAAAATATAAGATGAAGTAAAGATACCAAGGATTATAAAGACAAAAAATATGTAAAGATTTGTCTTTTTATTTTCAAAAGAAGTGTAGAGATAATTTTTTCAACCCAATAGGAATACTTGTGAATTAAATCATAATAGTATAAGAAAATATATTAGTAAAAAGTATAAAAGGTATGTGATGAAGTGTACCCTATGTAGCATTAGTAAATTGATTGTCCTATACTCCCTATGTACTCTAGGTAGCAGGAGTAGAACAACTATACTATGAAACCGATGGACCATGTATAGCATCGGTAGATTGATTTTCCTATTCTTTGGGTATACTTTGGATTGAAGGAGTATAATGGTTTCCATATATAACTATTGGACCCTATGTAAAATTGGTAGATTAACTCTCTTATACTCCTAATGTACTCTGGTGGTAGGAGTAGAATGATTGTATTATTTTATAAAACAACTACCATCTAAAAAACTCTTTTATCATATAATTACTTTAAAAATATTAATAAAAAACTAATTCAATTAAAAATCATTACATTAATATTTATATAATTAAATATAAAAAAATCATATTCGATCTAACAATCAATTTCTTCTTAGTTGTTAATGTTATTATCATCTTTCATTATAAACATAACTTATTCTTATTCTTATTCTACCTCCCTTACAAGACTGAAGTTTTCAATATATCTAGGGACAAACAATTAAATGTGATTTTGTTTAGGGGGTTCACTATCACAAATTACTTCACCTCTTTCACCCATATTGTACATGTATCTTGGTTTCATTTGGATAATAAAACTCCACTCTTAATCTATTATATCGTAGACATAATATAGAATTTTAACTTAGGAAACCAAAAATATATGGATTATGTTATTCACATTTAGTGGTATCAATCAAATGAGAGAAATTTATATAATTAAATTGTAATGATTCTTTCCTTATAACCTTGTTAATATTAACCCACTTTCATTAGAATAGAATAACTAAAAATTTCCCATGATAATTTAAATTGATAATATAAACCAAATTTCAATAGTAACCTTGATCTAAAACTATAAATATACCAATGTTTTGTGTTTTCAAACAATCCTTGTGATCATTAATATAAAACTTGAAAATATCTATATTATAAGTATTGAATCTTATAGAATACTTCATAGAACCTTAAGAAAAATACTTCAAATCATATGGTAGTTTATTCTGATTATCAATATTGGTTACCTATAAAAAATTGATATAAAATATTTTTACTTAATTATATAATTATCAACATATTGATATTCAACATATATATCATATTAAAAACTTACATGATGGGAAAACTGATCAATAATTTCTTTTTTAACCATTTTTTTATATATGCCTCATTAAGAGTTTTACTCCTAAGATGAATTTTTTTATATCCTAAATTATTTGAAATATGGATCAATAATATCATTATTCAGTATCACATATTTTCGTTCTTGTCTTAATTAGAACTCTCTCAATGAAAATGAGAAAAAAATTTAACTTATCAACTTAAATTTATAAATATTAATGAATTTTCATGATCTAAGACTTAATTTTATTATCATCAACACGTTATACTTGATTCAATATTATCTCTATAAAATACAAATGCCTTAAAAAGAAGGTTATGTACTCCTTGATAAGGTAACCTTTAGTAATAAAACCTTTTGGTTGGGATTTATTATTCACAAATGACTTAAAATAACCAATATAACTAATAAATAAAGGTGATAAATTAATAAATAAAATTCATAGGTATTTACATGAAACAATTTAATACATTAAACATAATAAAATTAAAATAAATTACTTCTCTATGGGATACATCCACTGATAATGTGCAGGTCCTCTAACTTTAGCTTCCTTAACTAAATGAATAGTCAAATGAATCATCACATTGAAAAAATAATTGGTGAAATATCATCTCTAGATTACAGTGTCCATAAAATTATTTCCCAATGTTTATAAATCTCAATTGGGTATAAGGTATTCTTAAAAATATGTCTAATGAATATGAAAAAGTCAATAAGAACTATAGTTATTTTTTCTGATAATAAATTATATATTTAAAAAGGTAGAAACTGTTCTATCAGAATATATGAGTCATGAATTTTTTATCCATTTAATTTTTGAGGACTCAAATCAACACATCTTTAAATTTTACTTGAATATCCTCAGGAACTTTATTATTTTATAATATTTAAAGGAAAAAAATTACTTATTTTTCATTAAAAGTTTATTGTTGGATGCTTCCCATTAAAACTAACCTATAAATCATGATTGATATTCAGTGCTTCTAAGTTATTATGGTAATATTATAATACATAGATTTCCCCTTACCATTAAGCATTTTATATTGAAAATTTTCACATATATTCTTCAGAATGTGAATAAAATCAAGATTTTGATGTAAAAAATTAAATTCCTAATATGGAAGATCAAAAACTATACTCATTTTATTCCATTGTTGTATTCCACTTATATCTGATGGAGTTCAAAATATTTTCCCACATTCATTTAACTGAAGAAAAAAAAATCAAACTCCAACTACATTTAATAATTGTTCTAAGATTTATAATCCAGAAAATAAATTTAATGGAATAATCAAATATGGTTTTCCATTGAATCATGACTTGTTAAACCTAAATCGATGAGGTTTATTAGATAATCTATGATGACACATGAAACACAAGTTTTTACTATAGGTTATTCATTGATACTCAAAATAAAATTTTAAAATAGGTAAATCCAAACTAATGTGTGTTCCAGCCAGAAAAATTTCCTAGTCTAGGAAAGTCAATGATGGTCCACATTAGGGTAGCATGCTTTTTGAAAAAATTTATGGTATAAATTTTTACACCATCATTCCATAACTCCTATAATTCATGGATAATAGGATAAATATATACATCAATGTTATTTCCATGAATTGTTTTCTAGTAATAATTATCAGTATGATGAATGAAGTTTGTTTCATACACATCTAGGGAGGTAAATTATATGGAATAAATACAACTATCCATGTGATTTAATTTCTAATTAAGGTCCCAAAAATATTAAAACCATCATATGGTAATCCCAAATACAAATTTCTATTGTTATAATAGAAATCACGATATAATGAATCAAAGTTATTTCATGATTTTAAATATATTTGATGTTGCATGAACTCAACATTTTTATCGTCTAATACACGACTCTTCATATGTTCAGCAGTTTTATATAACATAAACAATATTTTCAATCATGTTTTTAAATTAAATTAATGTAAAATATTAAATCTAGTTTTATTTTTATGTTTCTTCATGGTATCACATTGATTCAAACTATCATCATTATTTTTTACTTCCATCTAGAAGTATATATTTTTTTACTCATATTTGTTTAAATATTTTCCCCAATATAACATAGAATCATTGGTACATGTATGTATCTCTATATAAATAAGTCCAATATTGATAATAAACTTCTTCATATAAAAAATGATGTAGTTATCTTAGCTTTAAAAAATTAATCATGCAATAACTACAATATTATGAACATTTCTTTATTTATAATTCTACATAGTCACTTGATGTGGTATAACTTCAGTAGAAAATATAGTTTTGACTACTTTTTACATCCTTTATATAATTATTTATTTTCAACTTTTATTAATTCAAAAAAGATAGTAATTTTTTTATGTTATCAATTTGATCAGGTTTGACTTCAGTTCTGAAAACATCATTAATATTTGATCCATCAATATTTGGATCAATTAACATGTTAAGATCTTTATTTTACTATCCTTGTATATCAAAATCATCATTTATAAAGTACTAAATTTCATTATCCACCATCATTTCATTAATCGGTTCATTCTGATATTGAGTATAATTGTATGAACTTTCTATAACATTCGATTCTTCATACCAATTCCACTACACATATTAAGGAGGAAATTGTTTCAATATAAAGTGCTCAAATACTCGATCTATCTTCTGTTATCATTTGATTTTATATTTTTTACATGTAAATTTTATTCTTTCATACATGGATGAATTTGAAATTAAAAAATCCAAAAACATCTCTATACCCTTAATATAATGAGATATGTTCCTTGGTAATGTAATCCATGTTTTGTTTATATGCAATTGATTTCCTACACTTTAAAATAAAAATATAATTATGTAAATATATAGAAATAAAATAATACATTCTTATTAAAATAATAATATATCCATAAATCCAACACCCAAACAATCTATCCATCAATGAAAAAATGTATTGAAGGTTAAAAATTATTATTATATAAATCACAGCAGTAAACCATGGGTAAAAATTATAACTATACACTTAAACACTTTTAAAAAAATCCATCCATGAATGAAAACAAATATTAAATTCAAAATCCCCATTCTCACCTCTCTATCCATATTTATATGGTTTTCCATTTATGATCATGTTTAATCATGACAATTAGAAACTAAAACACTAATCAATGTTCATAAATTAGATTTAAACATTTATTCCTTTCTAAACAAATATCTCATACATAAATTTTAATATAAAATATTCAAAACCTTCATAATATCCTCTTAAATTACAATATTTATATATTAATCAATTTTAAACATGTTAATACTTATATAAGGCATCATGAAAATCAATAACACAAACATAATAGTATTCTCTACCCAAAAATAATAAATAGTATCAAGCAATGGGGAAATAAAAATAGATCATGTAAAACATGATCAAGTATACTACCCCCTTAAATTATTTCAATTATAATTTATTAACTTCTTAAGATTATTTCAATTGTCCACCAAAATAATTAAAATCATGATTAGTCCATAATTTATATAGTAAAATAAAATACAAAGTTCAAATCCCTACCTAACTAGAGGAAAAAAGGTTGACGATGAAGGAGGCACAGAGGAATGGATATGGATTGGGTGGTCAAGTTCAAGGATCAAGAGGAAGGAATCAAAAATTTAGGACATTAAGAGAATGGATTTTGGTGAGGTCAGTTTAGAGATACTAGAGTTGAGGAAAGGAGGTCAGTTATGAAGGAGGTGCATGCAGATAGGGCTCACTCGGTTGGTCGGGTTGAGGGCTGAAAGGGAAAGGAAAAGGAAGGTGGAATTTTTTAAAAAACAATTAGTGGTGGTTTTAATAAAAATATACACTAAAAAATAATTATTAGTGGTTTTATTTTAAACTACTAATAAATACATAATTTAATGATTCTTTTAAAAAGTGTCACTAAAAATAAAAAATTTAATCGTTTAGAGATGGTTTTTGGAAAACAATTCTATATAACTACTAATAAATATATATTTTATTATATTTTTGATCTTCTTGATTTGAAAAAATATTGGAATTATCCTTTAGGGGTTCATCATTGGTTATTTATAGATAATTTCTCAAAATAGGGATAGTTTAGGTCTGAAACCTGATACGAACTAAAATCATCATAAATGGAAGCATCACACTCTAAGAACCATGGAACTGATGGAATTAAATTTTGAGTTATATGTAAGGATAAAATAAATAAAACATATCTCACAATAATTATTTAATTTAATTAATCCAAAAAAAATTATAAAAATTATGTTTCTCTAAATTACACCAAAATTACTCAATATGACAAACACTACATTCTGAAATAAATTATGTGGTCATAAAACTTTTCTAGAATCATATTCCAAGGTAAAATAACCATTTTACTCAAAAAATTTAATGCATGAATATAACCTTTTAAATAGTTAATTATTTAAATATCACTTACACTACAAATCAAAATTATTCCAATACATGTAAAATTCTCACCTAGGATAAACTCCCCATTCTAAAATCAGAAGAACCATAAAAAATTTGGGATATTTTACTAGGTTAAATTACTATTTTACCTCTTCTGGTGAAAAATTACCAATATTCCCTCATTAAAATCGCAATATCCAAAACAAAAAAAAATCAATACCCTTATAGGTAATTGATTCTTTAAATATAAATTCATTTATTTAAGTTTCTCAAGAATTTAGTGGGGTGTGGGATATGATGGAGAAACTTGTGACTTTACATTTAGATATGGATGATATTATTGGAATAGGTTTCTTATATTAAATGATATTATATTCTCAATTGTTTGAATAAGCGGTGGAACTATAATTGGGAGATCCTAAGGTGTGATTATTAAGGGATCTGATTATCAATGGATATACTCTTGATGGATGGATAGAAAGTTAATAACATTAGATAGTTTTTGTTGATAAGTATATGTTTATCAGAGCTTGCGGTTGAAGTTTTGTGTTAGTTTTACAGATCACCTTTAGCCATATTCCAAGAGAGAGGAAAATGTATCATGACTTGAAAAATAAATTTTAGTTGTTTAGGATGAATAAATTAATAGTATGGATTGTGTCCAAAATTCTTATGTTCGAACAAGAGAAGTGTGAACATCAAGCTCTACTATGTATATTGTAACCACTAATATAAAAATACCCATTTAATATCAATTTTTTGTGTTTTTTTATAAATTTGAATTATACTTTAATTTTATATCTTACTGCATTAGGATGGATTGATTCTGAAACATGGGACTTTCACTGTTATAGGCTCATAGAAATTACCAATAAGCAGGTGGTGGGATGATTTGGATGATATGTTCTAGAACCAGGAGTGTAGGTGTTTATGTTTGGAAGGTGATGTGTGGAAGTTATGAATAATGTTATAATAAATCAAATGTGGTTATGTAGGGTGTGCTCATGATAGAATACTTGGGTTTTTCAAAATCATATGTTTGAATCATCATATGAACTGTATGAAAATGAATTTCACTTTCATTGGAAGTTAGTATTTGAGGGAAACAATATTAATGATATTCATAGGTTTTCAAGATCAATATTGTGACCCATAAAAATATTAGAAGTTAGTGTAACCAGTTGATAGGATGGTCCCCACTATTAAGGTGGGGTGGGACCATTTATATGTAAGTATTTAAAACTCTATCTGAAGTAAAAATTATTTCTGTGTAAAGTGATATAATATTAACTATTTTTCAATTGTGATTGTAATATTTCATCTTCCATGAAATGAAAGGAATGATTAATGTTCTCCTATAGAAGTAATATTCAATTCCAAACCATATAAATCTTTGAAATAGTTTCTTTTTTTATTTGTTTCACTTGAATTTATGTTTTTAAAAGTTGGGTTTTCTTAAGTGTGTGAGGGTGATCATCTGGTGTGGTGAATTAGGTGTGTCTTGAATTATAAGTTTTAGTACATTGGTATAATAGGCTTCCTTAAAATTATAGAAGTATCAAATCTTTGTTCTGTATTTAAAGTATTTAATAGTTTTCTTCTGGTGATTGGTGATTCTAAAAATCCCAAAAATTGGTATTAGAGCTTCTGTTTTAGCAAGTATCTACACACTGGGAAGAAAAATCTATGTGTTATTTCTTGTCTATAAGTTTTATTTGATTCAGTGAGATTCAATTTTTTTTTAAGGAATATAGTTAAAGAAGAAAAGTTAAAATTAGAAAAAAATTACTAGACAGATTTCAACTTCTGGAGGATGAAGATAGATTATTATCTATTTCAAAAGGAAATTGAAGTTTCATTTAAAGGATTCAAACTAAAATAAATAGAGAAAAAATGGATGGAAGCATAATAGTAAGGAACGTGGATTGATATATATTTATCTATAATAGAATGATGCCTATAACATTTGGGAGGTGAAGACTACAGTAGATCTTATGAACACTCTAGTGCACATGTATAAGAAGACAACAAAAATGAAGAAAGTGTTCAAGATGAGGAGGTTATTCAATATTATATTATTTAAAGGAAGACCAAAAAATGATCATGTGAATTAATTTAACATAATTTGGAGTCATATAAATCAATTAATTTAAATTTCATAGAAGATATGTAGATCGTGATGCTATTTTCATCACTACGTGATTGTCATAAGAATTTCTTATGGGAAGATCGGCCTAGTGATTGAGGATGTTAGAGATCTCATTATAAATAAAGATATTAGGTAGAAATAAGTTCAATAAATTACCAGAACCAAATTCAATGTTGAAGTTATAGGATTTTCTATTCAATAAAAAGGATATAATAAATCAAAAGATAAATCAGGGAAGAGAATTTGAGGTAAATTGACCGAGTCTCTCATATATTGGAACTGTGGGAAGAAGGGGTTCCTAAATAAATATTCCATATTAAATTATAGATGGGTTTATTCCATAATTTTAAGTTCTATTAATAATGTTTTTTATGGTTAGAGTTGTTTACTTTTGAGTGTTAATATTCCATTAGAATCATGGATTATTGATTTTGGGACTTCAGACCATTCTATAGAAGAAAGGGGGTGTATAATGAATTATATATATATATATATATAATTTTAATTAGGGTTAATATATCTGATGATAAATATCTTTATATCATGGGGAACGTTGATGTAAAATTTATAATGATAAAAAGAAGCTTCTTAGAGTTATAGGGAGTCCAGCACATACCTAGTTTACTAAAGAATATATTTTTTGTTTGTCAGTTGGATAAAGTAGGATCTGGAACAAGCTTCAAAAAATAGAGTATGTAAGAATAATTGAAGTTCCATGGTTATGGATAGAGGTTTTATATATTGGATTTTGTATCTAATTGAAATATTAAATTCATCAACAATTTCTAGAATGAAAACTTCAGAAATTTCAAAGTTTTGGAACTATATTCTTGGGAACCTGAGTGATAGGAACATGTGATTATTATAGGATAAGGGTATATTTAATCTTGGTAACATGTATTTCATAATTTGTGATATTTTTATACTTGGAAAGTAGAGAAAGATGTAGATTAATATAAACAAAAGGACACATATTTATCAGAATCTATAACTCAAGAATAAAAATGTTTTGGGTCTTGAACCAATCCATTCTCATGGTGGGTTAATGTAATTTGTTACATTAATCTATGATTCAATAAGGAAAATATTTTTTTACTTCCTTGAGAAAAAATCTTAGGTGTTCGGAGTGTTTTTTCAATGGAGGTCCAAGGTGGAAAAAGATATTGGAAGTGATATTAAGTTCTTAAGGTTTGATAATGATGTAAAATATGGTAGTATGGAATTCTAGAGTTTTTTCAAATAAAATAAATAGGGTTTGAGAAAAAAATTCCTAGAACACCGAAACAAAATGGTGTATTGGATTTGATTAATCATTAACTTATTGATAATAGTTAGAGTATGAGACTACATTTTGGAATTTCTAAGAAAAATTGGGCATAAGTAGTGAATTATTGAGATTATTTTGTGAATAGAAGTCCTTTCCAATTTTCAAGTAAAGATATTTTGGAATGGTTGTGTATTGAAAAACTATTTTAAGTTACTCACAAGAAATTTTTTGGAAGTCTAACGTCCATTTTGATTCAATGGATCGATAAAAACTCAAAGAAAAGTTTCAATAACATTTCTTTATAGTATATGGTGTTGAAAAAATTATATTTTGGACTTGAGATAATCACTCTTGGATGATCATTAAAAGTTGAAATGTTCTCTTCAATGATAATCTCATGTGGAAAGACTAGAACTTAGTCTAATATATATTAAAAAAACAAATAATCAACTAACCTTATCAAATTTGATATTAATAGAAGTTCTGAAAAGATAAAAGTTTCAAAATTTTCAAGGAGTGTGGAAATTTTGTAAGAATTAGTAAGGCTATAGGAAGTATCAGAATTCTCAAGGATTGTAGAATCTCATATCAGAGTTATGGAAGGTGAATTTTCAGAAGATATAGTTCCAAAAAGAGTAGAACCACAAGTTAGGTTGTGGAGGTCTATCAGGTTCAGAAGAACGATTAAAAAGTGTGAAACTAATCATCACTACTCACTTCCTATGGATGGAGAAGAGCTTGATACCTCAAAACAAGTGGCGAGTATTGATGATTTTGAAAATTTAGAGTTATCCATGAAAGATTAAATCAATTTATTATGTGAAAATAGAACATGGGAGCAACAAAAATTACCATAGGTAAAGAAATCATCAAAAAAATAAGTGGGTATTTTGGTTAAAAGAAGAAGATAATGGTGCAACAAGGTACAAGGCTAATATGGTTGTGAAAGGGATTCAAAAAATTGAAGGACTATATTTATTTAAAATTTTCTCACCCATTTCCAAACATACAACCAATCAGATAGTGTAAATTATATTTGATTTTTTAATTTTACATCTGGAATAATTATAAGTAAATACACTATTCTTTCATGATGATTTAGAGGAGGAAATCTATATGAATTAGCTGGAGGGTTTCATAGAAAAACAGAATAAGGTCTTGGTGAATAAGCTAAAGAGAAGCCTTTATAGTTTAAAGTAAGTTCCAAGTAAATAGAAACATGGGTTCAAATCCTTCATGATTAAGAATGGGTTCGACTAGATCAACTTGGTTCACTATTTATTCCAAAAGGTGTTCAAGGATAGTAGTTATATCATCCTTGTCTTCTATGTGGATGACATGCTCTTAGAGAGTCTAGATAATAAATAGATTCAATATGTTAAAGTATATTTTTCAGAAAGGTTTGAGATAAAATATATTTGTGAAGATAAAATAAATTTGGGGATACCGATTGAGAGATACATGAAGACCAAAAGTTTTTTTTTCTCAGGAGTGCATCTTAATGGTCCCTGAAAGATTTAGAATGATCGAATATAAAACTATGTCAACCACATTTTATAGAAACTTCAAGTTACATAAAGAGAAATAACCTAAAATATAACATAAGTTTATGTACTTGGTGAAGGTTATATTTTCATTGGTTATAAGAACATTTATGTGCACCATGGTTTGTATAATGCTATAAATTACTTATTAAGTGGTATTTTTTAGTCAGTTTATAGAGAATTTAGGAAAGGAGCATTGGGAATCTATGAGGTGGATTCTATAATATCTCAAATGTTTATAATATGTAGCCTTGTGTTTTGGAATGGATGATCCATTTCAGGGTTATGTTAATGTGGATTTTAGAGGAGATATAGATGCTTGAAAGAGTACCATGAGCTTGGTGTTTACCTTCAAAGGTACAATAGTAATTTGGATGTCCAAGTTGATGATGGTTACTATAATATCCAAAATGAAAGCATAATATTGGTTATCATATATGTAAATAAAAATTGATCTCGCTAAAGTTTTTTTGGGAGGAACTTAAAAGAAATTAATAAAGTGGGTTTTTGTTCTATTATAGGAAGAGTGAAATTAATTTGGCTAAGAATATGGTGTTTCACTCATGCATTAAACACATTGATCTAAAATATCATTCCATCTAAAAAATTGAAAAATAAGGTGTTGAATCTACAGAATATTGGTGAAATTAAAAATATAGAATACATGTTTACCAAGGTTTTAGTCGAGGAAATTTTGAGGAAGCATTGTGCCTTAGTTATAATAGAATGATTGGAAGGTAAAATGGATATGTTTTTTTTGTTGTGAAAGTTTTGATGATCTAATTTTTCTTAAGTGTCAAAGGTATCTTGGATCCTTGAAAATAAAATTTAAGGGGAATATTGTTAGGAAATGTTAATTATACATTAATTTTCAATTTACCTACTTCTATAAGGAGTAATTATGAAACATAGGACTATGAGTATTTGAGGCTTATGTAATTTAACGATTGGTAGGAGGAAGGATGGTCCATATGATATTTTTTTTAAACTATGAGTGCAGGTGGTTATATCTAGATGATGATGTGTTAAATTTATGGATCATGTAAAAATTATTTATATGGTGTAATATAGGGTGTTCTCATGTCAGAGTAATTGTGGTTTTCAAAATATTGTGTAGGAATCATTAGATAAGTGTGAGAATGACTTTCACTTTCATTGGAAGTTATTAGTTGAGGAATTGAAACTTACAAACATTTAGAGGTTATTAAGACCAATGGTGAGACTCCCACAAATCTTGGAATCTACTAGAACCAGTTGATCATTTGAGCTCCACTATCAAGGTGAGGTGGGACCACTCATATGCTAGTGTTTAAAACTCAATTTAATGTGGAAATAATTATAACTAAAGTGTTATAATATTGACTGTTTTGTAAATTAAGATTGTAATATTTCATATTACATGATATAAAAGGAATAAATAGTGTTCTCTCATAGATTTAGGACTAATGTACAAACCATGTAAAACTTTTTTGTAGTATCTTGTTTTCTTTGATTTACTTGAATTTTTGTTACTAAGAGTTGTGTTTTATTAAGTATGTGAGGGTGATGATGCAGTGTGGTGAATTTGGTGAAAATTTACTTCTAAGTTCAAGTATATATGAATCATGGGGTTTCTTCTAATTACATAAGTACCAAAGCTTTATTTTGTGCTTGAATTTTTTTGTGGTATGATTCTAGTGATTGGTGGTTAAAGAATTCCCAATAATTTTAACATCAATTTTTATTGTGGAATATTTGTTAGTGACATTGTAAATTGATTTTTAACATTATTTTTTATAAATGGTGTAAAAAATAATTACAATGCAAGTTATTTTTTAAAAAATATACAATATATTTTTTCACATCAGTAATTTGAAAAAACAATGTAAAAAATAATGGTTCTTTTGGTTATTTAAATAATCAATGTGAAATTATATTTTCACTTTGGTTTTTAAAATAACCAATGTTAAACATATAGGAATGTTTTTTTAAAAAATTGAGTGGTTGAAAACCCCTATAATGTTTTTTTTGAGATTCAACAATAATAGAAGTCATGATTCAATAAAAATCAATTATAGTGTTTAAAAACAACTAATAATTGCAATAAATTAGGATAATAATCCACATATATTATAAAAAATTAAGGAAAATAAAAATCAATTTAAAATAAAATAGATCGTTTCAGGGATTTTTCCTCTATGAAATGATGATTGAGGACCACTACTTATCTCATCACTTATGCAATTCACTCCCTCACAAATTTTAAAATTAATAAATATCCATGAAATATATTAATTCACAATTTTGAATATATGAATAAAGAATTATGTGTGAAAAGAAAATTTGGGAGAGAATCATAGGGGTGTGATAGATGATGAAAGATTAAATGAATTTTTGAGAGGTAAATGAGAAAAAAGTGTAAAGGGTGATTGGTTTATAGGTAGTAACTAAACAAATAGTGGGTAAAATGTGAAAAAATTAAAAAACTAGGTACAAAATGATAAATCTATAGGCAAGGAAAACCCCTTATGTGAGATGTAAAAAAATTAGTTTCCATGTTAAGATTACATTTTTAACATCATTTATTTAAAAACCAAAATTAAAACCCCTATATTGAATGTTTTAATGTCAAATATTAAATAAGTGATGTTAAACATCTAGGTTTTAATATCAATTATTTCAATAACCAACATTAAAACCCTTCATGGATGGGGTTTTAACATCAGTTATTAAATAAATAATTTTAAATCCCTTAAAAGTAGGATTTTTAACTTTTGTTATTTAAAAAATCAATGTTAAAACCCTTTATGGTAGTATTATTAATTTTAGTTATTAAATAAATAATGTTAAAACCCTTTTTAACATTGGTTATATAATAATGAGCATTAAAACCCTGATGTGATTTCTATTTTTTTACTAGTGAACCCTTGAATATTCTACAGTTGAATTGGGAATATATATCTATGTATTTTTAACAATTTTTCCTTGTGTATTGATAGGCATGATGTTATTTGGGTTATTATTGATTATCTAAAAAATTTGGTGCATTTCTTTCCAATTAATGAATCGGGTGTAGAGGATATTTGAACAACACTTTATATAGATGAATTTCAAATCATGATCCTCAGTTTACTTCATAGATATAGATGGGATTAAAATTTTCATTCAATGCCCAGTTGTTTCTAATCATTACATTCTACCCATGTACTCATGGTTAAATGGATCAAAAGTTTCAAACATTGAAGGATATATTGAGGGTGTTCATTTTGGACTTTAGTGCATCATGAGTTAAGAAGCTATTGTTGGTTGAGTTTTCTTATAATAATTATTATCACTCGTATATAGGAATTAAAAAAAAAATTGGGTATTGTATGGATATCATTTCTGATCATGCTTTTGTTGGGTTGATTGTAGTGTCCGAACCCAATTGCCACTCAAATAGTGCTCTATGTTGGTTGGCCACTGGGCCTTAAGCACACATCCCTCTATGTCAAAGGATACCAACTAGAAATGAGGTTCTGATTAGGTAATAATGGGGAGACTATACCCTTGGGTGGTGATAATAATAATATTCTATATATATATATATAAAGAAAAATCATAACGCAGAAAAAGCAACAATGAAACTCAGTGGAAGAAAAAAATAAACAGCAACAGAATAACTATACCATTTGAAGAAAAAACATATTATAGCAGGATATACAAGATATATAATCAAGGTTGCTTATGGCCAACAATACCAATACATACATATAAAAAATGAAAAAGATAAAAAAAGGATACTTCATCTCGGTACCAGAATTTATGTGGTCTAATGCAATCCATCCCATGTAAAAGGTACAACTCAAGCACTAAGGTACAACTCCTAATATTGAATCCTTAACTAATCTCAAAACTATAAAGTCTACATAAGTCTCGGGGGTCTCTTGTAGGGTTTGAGAATGAAATTAGTAGGCCACCAACAACGTGTTCCAATCTTACATCCATAATTATGCAGTTGTATGTGCAATATAAATAGGAAGGAAATGAACACACATTCATTAAATAACCCCCTTACCTTATGCTCAAAATACAAAAGGGAACACATTCCCCCAAATATATATATGTAATATTGCACATGTATTCATATATATATATATATATATATATATATTGGAGAGGACCCATGGCTTAGTGCCCAAGGTGTCCCCTTATGAATATCATATCTGGAGTACCCTTAGGAACCTATTATAAATTCATAACCAGCACCTTGTTCCATATGACACCTCATGTTCCATCAATAATGTACTTGGTATCCACAATAATCACCCAAAAAGTCTCTGGTCCCTCAAACCTCTACTCAGAAAACCCCATCGGCTCTCAACCCGACAACCAAAGGCACAGTGATATCTTTCCTCTAATATATAATCATCATCGTCTCAAAAGCCTGATGTCCCGATGCATGGTGATATATGTCCTCCAATAGTCCCATATCATCAGTCTCAAGTATAACAGAGAGCCCCATCCCCCAACCAATGGCCTCAACACCATCACCTGATGGTCCATCACCATCCCCCAACTGATGGAGAGGACCATTAAGTGATGTTCAAGTGCATTGAGGCCAAGTGTGGGAAGGATGAGGCTGAGTATGTATAAATGGACTAGGGAATATCCAATTTTTCACAATATAATTAAGTCCAAGCATTATTGATGATTTCAAACACAGTATAATTAAATTAAATCACACACTTGGCCTATCCTTCCCAAGTTTTCATAATCCCTTACTCGACTAAGTGTGTATAAAAGGACTAGGGCATACCCAACAACATCCCATGGAAACACATTACTAATTTAAAAGAATGAATTAAATAAAAGGTTTCTCACTTGGTCACAAACCCCACTATTAATTAATAATGCATGCATAAATTCTATAAAATCAAGGAGAAATCTAGTAACCACCTACCTTATACTCATAGACACTCTCTCACCTAATATTGGACTCTAACTTGAGAAGAAATGAGAGAAATGTTCATTTTCAAGGAACACTATGGAAATATAGAAAAAAGAGCTCAAACATATTTGAAATTATATATGGAAAGATAAAAGAGAAAAAAGAAGCTAACAGATTGAAGGCCTTACTAAGAGGGATCCTTATCCACCAATGGATCTTGAATTAGAACTCAAATGAAGTAGTTAGTCTAAAGCCTAAAGAATGAAGCAAATGGGATCTCCCCTATGTGCATGCAGGTGAAAAGGAGGAGAAATGAGGAAAAACATAAATATGAGGGAGGGAAAATGGTAATTTGTCACTTTTTAAAGACTTGCATGGTTTAGCTACACGGTTTGGATAACTGTGTACCAACCATGCAGTGATCATTATCCAAGCACCACATTATGTATGTTTGATTGCATTGTCGAGTGCATCAAATTAAATGTTTAGTTTCTACTAGAATTTTTGTATTATAGTAGGAACCCTAGGTCATCTCTCGATGGAGCCTTAGATAATTAATTTAAAAATAAAGTTTTGAATATGAAAAAGGGGAATGATATTCTATAAAATTTGGATTTTTATTTAATATGGAAACAAATAAAATAAAATAATAAAAGAAAGCATAAATTGATATATTTGATTAAGCATGATCAACCCAGGGAATCTCATGATGCTCATCCTTCATCACTTCTAGAGATAAGGTTATGATGTTTTAATCCCTGGTTTGTAACACATAGAACCATAATGTTACTTATTTTAAACTAGGATACCTCATAAGGTTTCGTAAAAAACACACAATGATTCACATAATACCACTAATGATTGGGTGATTTGGGTTCAACTTTATAACTAAAACTTACTGAGGAAACAAACGAAGAACTTGATGTGCTGCCCAAGTTTGTATGTTATTTCAATTTGTTATCATGATATTAAATTACATGGACATGGTAGTGTTGGTGTGAGTTCAATTGACCAATGTGAACCAAACAAACACCACAATTGAAAGGGGAAGAAAAAGGGATGAACGGTGTGTGAAACATCACATGAAAGGGTACCCCGAAACATGATCATTTGAGTTTTAGTATAACATAACAGTATATGACTCAATTAAATAAGAATATAGGATGAATAAAAACAACATACAATCTAGAATTAAAAAATCATTCAAAATAATACAAACATGAATCTTGGGATTACATCATGTTTCTCCCCGGGTAATCATAAGGAGTTTAGAAATCCTTGGGAGGGGAGGAAGAAAGAGATGTGGATGTAGCACTTACCATAGCCTCCAAAACCTATAGGTATTATTATTGGACTACTTTGGGACTCCACAATGGAATCACCTTTTCTCCTATTTAAACTTTCAGATGGGGAGCCCAAGGTTCCAATTTATAGGCAAAGTGGGAGGTGCTTTTGGGAACCCTAATTTCTAGAATCCACTTGGTCCATGGTTTTGGGTGTCTATACAGTCGTAAATCACTTTGGAAAAAAATAAAAAGCAGTTTTATGACACCTTTTATATCTCCATGTCAAATTTTACAGCCAGATAATGTATACAATAATAGATATTTCTAAAATATATAGGCAAACTTTTGACTCCATGTAGATTCATTATATTGGACAGATCAGTTGGTTTGGGACTATTAATGGATGAATTGGGATTGGGTTCCTTCATGAAAGGTGTATCCCAAAGAGTTTTGGATCTTCTCACAATATTTAATCCCATTTTGATTTACATAGTTTGCGTAACATGAAAAATAATGGGCATGTGTTCATGGGATTCCATGTAGTTTGGATCATTTTCCTTCTGCATCATCGTGGACTCTCCAAATCACCTCAACCTTTAATGAAATCATCAAAACAAGTTAAATTTAACTTTTTAACAATTAAAATCACAATATTATTTAATCAATCATGAAGTGAAATTTTTTATTATGATTTTAATTTTAAATACCAAACTAGTTTAAAATAGTGTTGTAAGGGTGGAAATGAATAGTTAATCATGATACGATCACACCCCTACACCTAAACATTTTCACTCTTGGGAAAAGTGAAATTTACAAAATGATTCATTTATATATTCCCAACTTCATGAATATTTAACATTAAATGAAAATTTTATTCATGAAAGAAACATGATCAAAGTAAAAAATCACACCAAGGAGTTATTCTCAGTGATCATGGAAAAAGGTGTCTCATAAATTGTATCAGAATGAAATTCAAAGAGATACATGATACCAATACGAACAAGGAATTCAAAATTCAATCATGCCACTAACTCTCCATGTGTGTGTTTGAAAATAATTCCATGCTATTATTTCCACTTTCAATCTAGTAAATATAGGTTATTTTAACGTTCTTCTTCTTAAACGATTTTTTCCACCGAACCTTCCCTACAAACTTTGAAATAAAATTTCAAACCCCACTCACTTAAGCATTTCTGAAAGTCAAACCTTAATCTACCAACATAGATATCCCCATATATTGTACATTTCATCAATCCCCTCATTTATTACTGTTTTTTTTTTCAAAAGTTTAACTTGGAAAAAATATCACACTCATCACTCAACCCTTGTTTGATCTCATCACGACACTAATTATAATAGTTATAACAAGATCAAAGTTTGAGTAAGAGTGGTTTTTTACCTTCCCAAGACACAACACATATTTTTGTGTTGTTGATTTTTTTTTTGATTTTTTTTTAGTTATTGTTTTCTTACGGAATACAACAGTCGGATAATAGGTACACACGCATAGGTCAATCTGGTACAGTAACGAAATAGATCAGATAAGGAATGAATGTATGGAAAAATAATTTTAGAAATTTGATAAATATAAACCTAACTTATATTTACCTTATATTAAGTAATAAATATTCACACATCATGGTTTGGTGAAAGAGATGTGTGGATATATTAAGTGACACAATTTCCCATAAACTACTCATAAAAAGGGTACCACTAATCTCAAAGGTTTCAAAGAGATACAACCATTTATATCATCGACAAACAACCAATTTAATAAAAATCACATCAAAATTTTAAATTCATGCTAAAACACACATTTCATCATTGAAATAAAAAAATTAAAATTTTAAAACAACATGAAATAGGGAAATTCATCATGCATTTTCAATAATTTCCATGATTAAGTGGGCATTATTTTCCATGATATAGTGGGAATCAAAATTTAAAATTCTAGCACAAAAGAGGGGGAGAAACAAGGGGAAAGTGATAACAGAATTCATCAAGCCAAAAAGAGAAAAAGAAGAAAGATGATGAAAATTCCTTACTAACCTAGCACTTTATTTTTAGCACTGATAAAGGGTATCATTTATCAGCACTTTATTTTTAGCACTGATAAATATTTCTTTCATCAACGCATTTTTAGAACTGATAAAATAAAATAATTAAATAAATTAAAAATAAAAAATGTGTTTATTAAAAAAATAATACAAATTTTATTAATTAAATAATTATTGATAAAAATTAATTGATCTATTATACATTATTAAATATTAAACATTTTATTAATTAGATAATTATGATAATTAATGTTATTAAATTGTATATATTAAATATATAGATATATATTAATGTACATAAATATGATTTATTTATTACAAAATATTTATGTGTTTTACATTAAATTGTCATATATTTATTGAATAATGGTATATAATTAAAAATTAATATGAATTAAAAAAATTGACTAATTGCATAGTATTCGATATATAAGTGAATGTAGTTTAATTTTTCAATTTAATATAGAACAAATGTGTGTTATATTGATTTCAAATATACATAATTAATGCATTTTTATATACAATATGCACACATAGAGAACTTATTCATTTTTTCAATACTATTAAAGTGTATTTATATTCTTAATTTATTCAATTTCACTCATTTTGTACATATATGCATGCACTCAAAATTAGATATTCATTAATAATGTTAAAATATATTTGTAAAAAAATATTTATAAATAAATATATTTATAAATGTACATTCACTATATTTATACAATTATATATTTATAATTATAAAGAAATAAATATTTTTTTTAAAAGTATTTATATAATTATAAATAAATTATTATACATATTTAAATAATTATTTAATTTATAATAAATTTACTTAAATAATGAATATATTTACTGTATTTATATTTATATTTATTTATTAAATACATATGTATAATTATATAAATATATATAATGATATAAATAATATTTTTTTAAAATATTTCTATAATTATAAATAAATAATTATAAAATTATAATAAATATATTTAAAAATGAATATATTTACTATATTTATATTTATATATATTTATTAAGTATTTATAGATATTTAAAATTTTCTATTTATAATTATAATTATAAATCCTTTAACATCACTTCAGTAATAAGCACTGATAAAAGAATCTTTATCAGCACCTTGTTTGCACTGGTATAGATGAGGATTTATCAGCGCTAAACAAAGCACTAATAAAATGAACACTTATAAGCACTATAAGTTAGCGCTGATAAATAGTCCTTTTATCAGTGCTTATGTAATAAGCACTGATAAAATGGATATTTACCATCACTTATTGGTAAGCGCTGATAAAAGTGTCCTGGTATATTTTAAAAAACCCAACTATTTGTGAACTCATTGTAATATAGAAGCTTTTTGTGGAAGTTTCCTGCTACCAGCACTCCTCCTCAGTGAATTGAAGGTTGAATCACACCACTCAACTAACTTCAAACATATCGTCTAGTATCCTAAGAGGGTCTCACGTTTTATTCAACCTAGTGAGGTAGGCCTTCCGATTTTCTTTGTGTATTTTTTATTTTTTTTTGTTTGATTTCTTCTTCAACGGTTTATTTATGATCCATTGTTTATGATTTTTTGTTTATGATTTGTTTTTGATCTGTTGTTTAGGGAACTATTTGTGGTTTGTTTTTGTATTGACTACCGATGTATGATTTTTTGTTTATATCTAACACTGAGCCTTGGTTTTATTCATTTTTATTTTACTGGTATGTTTTATATCTTCTTAATAAATAATTTTTTTATATATGTATATAAATGTGTATAAATTTTCATGGATATTATTGTTTATTGACTACTGATTTGAGGTACATCAGTGGTTCCCTAATGATTATATATATGTTGACACCTTTCATGGACACCTCAGTGGACATGCAGCTTCAAATGCTATTTTTCAAGAACTAAGTTAGTGGAGTGATGTATGTTCCTCTATTGGTTATATGTATCATAGGATCTAGTTCCTATTATAATTCTCTATGGTACTTAGTTTTCTTATGGATCAGATTCAAAGGGGCCATCCCTAATTAAGCACATGAGGTTTTATCACATCAAGCCTTCACTTTTTGAATCATTATGGTGCCTTTAGTTCATATTATGTTTGAATATCAGGTTTTTATCTATTTGATATTTCTTATAGACTATAATTGAGTGAGTTTTTATATTTGTGTGATATGTATGTGTGTCTATATAGATATTTCATCATTTATTTCCATATTTGTTTGTCAAATAGGTATGCCTATATCGGGTAATGATGATTTTGGGTCTGCATGTCCATTGACCCCAAGGGTCATGCTAGAATTTTATTTGACTTCAAGTACTAATTATTTCTATTTGGGGGGGGACCACCTCCCATTTATGGTTTTTTACATCCAAATTTTAAACTATACTTTAGTGATTTTGAGGTGTTTTATAGGTCATAAGATGATATGACCGGGTGTTTTTTGGGTAATTCAGTCTAGGGTCATTACACTATCCATCTTCCGGTTTACACCTATAAAGTTTAGTGGTAATATAATTTATTATCTTCCTTTATATCCCTCTATTTTTTCAAATTCCAACATCCCTTATTATTGAATTTGGAATATCTAGGCACTCATATATTCTAGTATAAATGATCCATATTTCCCTAATTATAATTGTATATAACTTTCACTTTTGATAATGAATATCTTATGAGTATTTATTTATATATTGTATAAAATTAATATTTTATGAACACAATAGGATGGATATGAATAGAAAATGGATTAATGTTAATTGTTTGACAAACTAATATGAAGATGGAGTTAAATAGTTCATTAAGTATGCAATAGAGCATGCAGATGACCCTTTTAAAATCCTTTGCCTGTATTTACATTATTTTTATTCAAGAAAAATTAGTCTAGAAGTGTTGGAAGAACATTTGATTTGTCACAAAATAGATCAAATCTATAAATTTTGGACTAAACACAAGGAAAAAATGAATGTGGAAATAGATTGGGATGATACTATGATTAATGAATCATTTGATATGAATACCTTTGTAAAAGATGATAGAGATTACATGGAAGAAATGAAAATGGAAATTGAATATGACCTTAGTGATTGTCCAAAGTTGTGTGAGGAGTTAAATAGTTTTTCAAAGAAACGATTGTATACTAGTTGTACTAAATACACAACATTGTCATATATATTGAATTTATATAATTTGAAAGCTGGAAATGGATGGAGTGACACTAAATTTACAGAACTACTTGCTCATTTTAAAGATATTCTACCAGAAGAAAATAAACTACCATGTTGAACATATGACGCTAAATTAATGTTACATTCAATGGTAATGATATCTAAAAAAATACATGCTTGTCAAAATGATTTCATATTGTTTTTCAAGTGTCACGACCCGACCCTACCCGGGCTCAAGCCGCAACTACCCCAAGCTCGCCTCCATAGGCCAGGGGCTGGCGACCAGCGCCGAAGGCACAATAACTCGAGGAGGCATTTTCCTAAGTACCTGTACACACACACGCAGCAAACTCAATGCAACAGTGCAGAGTAAAAGTAAAGACAAGCAAAGAAAAGGGAAACTGCTATATATAAACCACAATGTGCATCGACCTCTAACAGTACAATTAAAGTGCTGAAAAGGAAAAAGGGGAAAAACACACGCCCAACCAGAAAAGTTCCACAACCCTGCAATAGGTAAACAAAATAAACAGCTGACGGGTCTCCCACCTGGAACCCGGCCACGACCACCGCACGCGGTCCAAGATCCCAAGCTCCTACGCTCCACTGAAGTCACGCTCCACATGTCCGTCGTCTGCAAGGGCACACCAAGTGCGGGCAAAGCCCAAGCAGGGGTGAGTATAAAAATACTCAGTAGGATACCCCGAAGGCTCGAGGGAGCAACAAAATGAGGTTCCGAAGGGTGAGCAGTAGAGTGAACGAGAAAAGTAAAGGAGTACAAAAAGGAGTGCAGTAAAGAGTATAGCTCAACCCAACAGGAGGAAAGAAGGTAGACTCGTCCAGACACAAGGAGCTGGAAACGGTGAGAAGACGAACTTCCCGTTGAGTCTTCGCTACCTATAGCAGGATATTAGACTCGTCCAACTATGAAAAGCTAGACACGGAAAGCACATGGAATACCCCGCGCATCTTCGCCTCTCCTGGAAGGAGAGTAACTAAACCCAAGGAGTGGGTATCGGAAACAAGGTATATACAAGTCTATATGCTCAACAAGAAGCCCGAACAACGTCGTAAGGGGATCTTCGTCCCATAGCTCAGCCCAAGAAAATGAGTCACCAACAGTCCCAGAGGTAACACCATCGATGCCCAGCATCAAGCACGTCTTCCCTGAACTGCAAGCCAAGGGGATCAATCACCGCACCTTGACACTATCCTCTTTGGGCGGCACTGACTCGCCCGCACGGTTTTAGGTCGCGTCACAAGGACGCATCTCGGTGGGGGAAATCGCTCCTCGTACTTGAGAGTTCTAGGGGAACGTCAAACCACACCACGTCACTACCCCGTAGTCGAGAGGTCTGCTCAAAGTCGACAGGTGACCCCCTGCCCAGCCCCACTGGAGGGTCCCTGGAAGTCAACGGTTTCCCACTACAGGGAGACCTGGAAAGTCGATGGGTGCCACACTGCCCAGTCCTGTAACAGGGTAATCCACTGGAGGGCGACCCGGATAAAGTCGGCGACGGGACCACTGCCCAACCCAGCTGGAGGTAACCCGGCATCGGGGACCACTGCCCAGCCCAGCTGGAGGTAAGCTCGGCATCGGGGACCACTGCCCAGCCCAGCTGGAGGTAAGACCGGCATCGGGGACCACTGCCCAGCCCAGCTGGAGGTAAGCCCAGCATCGCTCTGGCCATCCCTGCTGGATGGTAACTGCTCGGTGAACACTTCTGTACTGGCCATCCCTGCTGGATGGTAACCCACTGGCGATCCCTACTCGAAACAACCTCATCCCTGCTGGAAACAACCTCATCCATGCTGGAACAACCTCAACTCTGCTGGAAACAACCTCAACCCTGCTGGAAACAACCTCCTGGGTAGAGGATCGGTGCCCGCGTAAAGTGTTGGTCACACCGAAACCCCAAGATCTACCAGGGAACACGGAGCAACGGGAGAAACTCCCCAGGCCTCACAAGGCGATCCTGCTCCAATCCACTAAGTCATTGTCGAAGAGGACCAAGACACCTCATCCCAGAAAGTGGGGAAAACACCCACGTTGTACGAACACTCGTAGTCGCAGACAGTGTCACAGTCCAGTGAAAGGGAACAGTACTGAAACCCCTCACATCCAAAGAATCATAGGAACCAAACCATCTCTGCCGGCCAAACCATCGAGCACAAGACCAGGGGGAGACCGCTCAACCCTACTAGTCAGACAAAAGAGCACCAGGCCAGGGGAAACTCCGCCCTGCTGGTCAAACAGACAAGCACAAAGCCAGGGGAAAACTCCACCCTGCTGGCCAAACAAACGAGCGCAGAGGGACCCTCTACGTCGCGAGAGGTCAAAGTACATAAGGCAGATCACGGAATGCACGTGGGGCCCACACGACGTGCGTCCCCAAGTCAACCCCAACTGAGCGCACAAACATCCTCAGGTACGAACAACCACATGTACCTCCAAGAGTTCCCGTATACTCCCGGAGTATACCTCATTCCAGCCCAAAGGCTATCGTGCACACGACACCCAGCGTCAACGCGAAGGCGTGACGTAACAACTCCACCTCAAAGGCCCAGGTACGGCCAACCACATCTCTTGGACCAATTATATCACTCTCCCAAGAGTGCACGATCACATGCCAAGGGTCCGCTAAAAACAAGGTAGGATGAACCACCACCGGAGCACCTCTCATGCTCCACATTTAACAAGATCGCACAAGAGGCTCCGCACAACCAAACGGATTGCACCGTTGTAATTCTCGTGGAAAAACACGCGAGATCGACTACTTACTCGCCTCAAACAGATATCCGACGGAAAAGTCACCAACACCGCCTCAAGCCCGAACGGCGTCCCGTGATCCCGAGCATCAGCCCCAAAAACAGTCGGGCGCATCGCACCATTGCGATCCCCTTGGGAAACACGTCAAAAGCACTACTCATTTGAGTGCAATGGATATCCGGAGAAAAAGATGCATTCCGACGCACCACACACGAGCGGTGCCACGTGGGACCCGCATCCGAGTCCCGAAACTCAACGAACGGAACGCACCATTGCGATTCTCTCGAAAAAGCAAACAAGATGGACTATCCACTTGTCCAAAACGGTCGCCCGGTGATTAAGAAATAAAATCAATGTCGACGCCCAAACGGCCCTCGTGGGGCCCGCACCATCATGCGGAATTACAGCGGGCAGACTGCGCCAATGCATTGCCCTTGGAAAAACACCCAACATCGACTGCTCTCACGCCCCGAACGGACGACCGAGGAAAAAGTTGCTAAAACGTTGCACACAACTCGAACGGTGGCCCATGTGGGCCACGCCTCAACTCCGAATTAAGTATCCAATATTGGACTCAAAAAGACCGTCTCATTGTCGGGACTACGCAGCTGCCGACGACGTGTCAAACGGACACTGTATGAGAGTTTTATCTCAGAAAAACCAATTATTAACAATAATAATATTATTATTTCTAGGGTGTTTTATTGACCCGCTCCACGATTCACCAAAAGATACCCAAAGTTGGTCTTAAAAAGACCACATTGAAAACAGAGGCACACTGCCACTGACGGCGCATGATTTGGGCGACGCACGGGAGAGTTATGCCCGACTCACCATTTTAATAATTATAACATTATTATAATTATATAAAAAAACATTTTTTTAAGGAAGATTCTCTCTCCAATTAAGGGAGATTTCTCCCCCATGCGTTTCTTCCCCTTTTCTGTTTTTTTCCTTTTCCTCTGCCGCGCACGAACCCCACTCTCTTATCTCCTTTTCTTTTTTTTTTCTTTGCTCGCTCATCCTCTTCCCTAGGTCCACATAGGACCCGCAGGTCCTCCCTCCGTCGTCGCGCCAGCCTGGAGTCGTCGTCGTCTCCCGCTGACCCAGCTTCACGTCGCCTGGCCTCCGCTCGACCGGAGCCCTGCTGCTCGCCTGCACCAGCTGCGACGCACACCAGCTCGACCTCGAGAGCCCACAGTCAGCCGCCTAGAAGCCCCGGCGCCTCCTGCTCGGTCCGGCCGAAGGCCACCGCTGCCGAGGAGCCCCACCGTGCCGCCTGCCGTCATCTGCATCCACGGCCTGCTGCCGCTCCTCTTGGACCGACGCCCCTCGGCTGCTCCCGCTGAAGACCCACGTCGCTGTGGTCGAACCCTCGCCGGACCACCCTCCAGTTCGGCCAGTTTCATCGAAAAACCCAAAACAAAAACCCCGCAAACTTCGCCTGAGGTTTACAAACACCCCGGGACCCGAAATTTAATTCCGAAAGAAGAATCCGAAATCTCCGAATGTATACTACGTAGATATGTAATTTTCATGAAGATTAAACAGAATTTTGACTATGCATATTGAGTTCAAATGAAGGTTTGAAAATAAAAAAAAACGAAACGGAAAAACTCCTACTTGGTGGGGCTTAGATCGTCGCGGCAGGATCCGCAACCGCCTTGGGAGGAGGAGGAGAGGAGATGGGAAGGAGAGCTTCCTTTGGTTTATGTTTATGCCAGAGGGTGAACAAGGGGATGAGGGTGAGGGGTTACTTAAATAGAAAAATTAATTTTAATTAATTAATTTTAAAACACCCCCAAATTCACTCGCGTCTGAAACATCCGACGGGGTTGAGGTTAAGCCTCCCTTAGGGTAAACACCACCTCCCGAACACAACGGAGGTCTCGGAATTTTAATCCGAGACCCCATTCAAAAGTTATAAAATTTAACGTCCGAAGCCGCTAAATTACGAAAACGCCCCTGGATCCATTTTTCACAAACGGTCCACGCCCGCGAAACTTATACCCCTCCTAGGGTAAACGGAACGCTCCGAACTCAACGGTGCCCTCGTTTTCCCAATCCGAGCCCCCGTTTAAGAGATACTCTAGTTTAACCATTAAACGAATAAATTAATTAATTAATTTATCCGTTCAACGTTCCGAAAGCGAGCGAGGGGTCCAAACATCCCGCACCGACAAGTTTTATGTCGTTCCTAGGGTAAACACCCCATTCTGGACCCATCTGCATACTCAGATCTATGATCCGAAACTCCATTTAGGATTTATCCCATTTATTTGGCGTTTCCAGTGTGAACGCACTGAAAATTTAATTTCGGCCACTCCGGGGCTCGGAATCGCACGCCGTCCGAAGGCGCTGCTCTGGAATATCATCAAGAATATTCCAAAGTCTTTCGTAGAAAAAACTGGGATCTTACATCATTCCCTCTTTCAGGATTTTCGTCCCCGAAAAGCAAAACTAGGGAGTAACACAGGGTACTAAGCCCACACCTGGCTTTCCCATACCCTGAAGAACCCACGTACAGCTCTGCGTCACCGCACACAGACCAAAGGATTGATCTGTTCATGCGAGGTCGGCCCATGCCGACGTCGTGCACCCACTCCAGACTTTGGGGTTAGGGCAAGGCGGTAGGGTACCTCTCCATCCCTTCGCACGGTCTCAAACGGCCCGAAGCCCCTCGGGGGTAGCTCACCTCCCCGGTCAAACCTCTACGTCGCACGCCGCGACTGGAATCACTGCCCGCACCTGGAACAAGGCCCGGTGATTCCCTCCTTTAGAATATCCATATGGTGAAACACCCAAGGATATCTGGTCATACAAGATTTCACAGTCGATGTCTCGCAACTAAGACTCTCTTACACGCTCGGAGAGCGAAGGAGTCAACACCATTGACTAAAGAGAAAAGGTCCTACACCTTTTACCTTACCAACATAGGGTTACACCCGATGCCCCGTGTCACCTTGGTAACACATAAAACAAGGAGCAGGGAGGAAATCAGTTCACACACAGAGTCTAACAATTCTACTGCAAAAAGGTAGAAGAGCTGTAGAGCGTACCTATTATCACCTCATGCTCTGCAGGATAATAGACATCCAAAGCTCGCAGCTGTCCTCGGTCCCAACTGTCAGCTCCCGGAGCCTGACGTGGACCACCTAGTGGTAATGGGAAGACCTCGTAACGTCGTCCCCCACCTCCATCTCCTCCCGCTCCTCTGCTAGCACCACCTCTCTGGCCACTACTCCGATCACGGCGATGCCTCTATCATGGTGGTGCGCCTGCTGCCTGCCCGAAGCTCTCAGCAACTCGGGTCGGGCAGTCTCATGCCAAGTGACCTCGCCTGTCACAAGCATAGAACCGACCCTCTCTGGGCTTCACTAGTTCCCTTCGGCGCCACTGTGGTGTACGACCATGCCCCTGAGTCCGGTTGTTAGAAATCCACCTGCGTCGAGGTCCTGTTTGCCGACGCCCACTAGCTGCGGCAGACGTCTCGGCTCCAACGTGTCTGTTTCCACCACCAACTCCAGAACGTGACAGGAAGCCCTCTATCACCAGCGCCTGCTCTAGAACCCCGACATATGTGGAAATTCCCAAGGGTACTATGATAGCATGAATCTCTCGGCAGAGACCCTGCTCAAACTTCCGCGCTCGGATGTTGTCTTCATGGACCAAGTCCGGGTAAAAGCGTGCACGGTCTGCAAAACTAGTCGCATACTCGGCCACCGTCATCCCTCCCTACTAAAACTGCAGGAGCTCCTGAATCGGAATGGAGTGAAAGCAGGAGGGGAAAAACTCCTCACAAAATAACAACTGAAAGTCGTCCCACGAAAGTGACGACTCGTCAAGAAACTGAGTCACCAGACTCCACCAACGCCGAGCTGCTCCACGAAAAAGGGTGGCTGCCAAGGCCACTCTCTGATCTGTCGGTGTCTGCACAAGCCTAAAAAGGTGAACCACTGCCTCGAGCCAAACCTATGCTGCATGAGGGTCTGGCTCACCACTGAACCTCAGTGGTCTCTGCCGCTGGAACTCACAGAGCGCGCTCAACCTGCGCTCAAGCTCAGCCTGCTCTGCTAAAACTGCCTGCTGCTCAACAGGTGGGGGTGATGCTACCGGCCCACCCGGAGAAAGGGGCTCGCATGATGGGTCCTGGAATGTGGCCTCGTAGCTCACAGGGTCGTCGTCATGAACCAAAGCTGGTATCCTGGCTGGATTTCCTCACGGAGACATCCTGAAAATTATCAAGAAGTGCCACGGTCATATGAGCATATATGTAGATACCAATAGCAACGATGGGGAGCTGACTCAAGAAGGATAGTCAAAGACTCAATCCTATGTGATGCACAAACAAATTTCCCCTGCAACAAGTGTCTCCGCATGCTGAGTCGACAAGCGGGTTATCAAGGTCCTGGTGAATGGATACGTCGGCCGCCGCACCATCACTGGACTCCCTAGCCTGAGAGCCGCTCTCGAGACACGTTAACACTGTTGCCCTAAATCCCAACCGGACGTCCAAACAGCGTCCCAAGGAACGAACCACCTCTGATACCACTTTTTCACGACCCGACCCTACCCGGGCTCGAGCCGCAACTACCCCAAGCCCGCCTCCATAGGTCAGGGGCTGGCGACCAGCGCCGAAGGCACAATAACTCGGGGAGGCCTTTTCCTAAGTACCTATACACACACATGCAGCAAACTCAATGCAACAGTGCAGAGTAAAAGTAAAGACAATCAAAGAAAAGGGAAACTGCTATATATAAACCACAGTGTGCATCGACCTCTAATAGTACAAGTAAAGTGCTGAAAAGGAAAAAGGGGCAAAACACGCGCCCAACCAGAAAATTGCCACAACCCGGCAACAGGTAAACAAAAGAAACAGCTGACGGGTCTCCCACCTGGAACCCGGCCACGACCACCACACGCGGTCCAAGCTCCCAAGCTCCTACGCTCCACTGAAGTCATGCTCCACCTATCCGTCGTCTGCAAGGGCACACCAAGTGTGGGAAAAGCCCAAGCAGGGGTGAGTATAAAAATACTCAGTAGGATACCCCGAAGGCTCGAGGGAGCAACAAAAGGAGGTACCGAAGGGTGAGCAGTAGAGCGAATGGAAAAAGTAAAGGAGTACAACAAGGAGTGCAGTAAAGAGTACATCTCAACCCAACAGGAGGAAAGAAGGTAGACTTGTCCAGACACAAGGAGCTGGAAACAGTGAGAAGACGAACTTCCCGCCGAGTCTTCGCTACCTATAGCAGGAGAGTAGACTCGTCCAACTATGAGAAGCTAGACACGGAAAGAACTTGGCATACCCCGCGCATCTTCGCCTCTCCTGGAAGGAGAGTAACTAAACCTAAGGAGTGGGTATCGGAAACAAGGTATATACAAGTCTATATTATCAACAAAAATCCCGAACAACGTCGTAAAGGGATCTCCATCCCATAGCTCAGCCCAAGAAAATGAGTCGCCAACAGTCCCAGAGGTAACACCATCGATGCCCAGCATCCCGCACGTCTGCCCTGAACTGCAAGCCAAGGGGCTCAATCACCGCACCTTGACACTATCCTCTTTGGGCGGCACTGACTCACCCGCACGGTTTTAGGTCGCGTCACAAGGACGCATCTCGGTGGGGGAAAGCGCTCCTCGTACTTGAGAGTTCTAGGGGAACGTCAAACCACACCACGTCACTGCCCCGCAGTCGAGAGGTCTGCTCAAAGTCGACAGGTGACCCCCTGCCCAGCCCTGCTGGAGGGTCCCTGGAAGTCAACGGGTTCCCACTACAGAGAGACCCGGAAAGTCGACGGGTGCCACACTGCCCAGTCCCGTAACAGGGTAATCCACTGGAGGGAGACCCGGCTAAAGTCGGCGACGGGACCACTGCCCAGCCCAGCTGGAGATAACCCGGCATCGGGGACCACTGCCCTGCCCAGCTGGAGGTAAGCTCGGCATCGGGGACCACTGCCTAGCCCAGCTGGAGGTAAGCTCGGCATCGGGGACCACTGCCCAGCCCAGCTGGAGGTAAGTCCGGCATCGCTCTAGCCATCCCTGCTGGATAGTAACTACTCGGTGAACACTGCTGTACTGGCCATCCCTGCTGGATGGTAACCCACTGGCGAGCCCTGCTCGAAACAACCTCATCCCTGCTTGAAACAACCTTAGCCATGCTAGAACAACCTCAACTCTGCTGGAAACAACCTCATCCCTGCTGGAAACAACCTCCTGGGTAGAGGATCGGTGCCCGTGTAAAGTGCTGGTCACACCGAAACCCCAAGCTCTACCAGGGAACACGGAGCAATGGGAGAAACTCCCCAGGCCTCACAAGGCGATCCTGCTCCAATCCGCTGAGTCACTGTCGAAGCGGACTGAGACACCTCATTCCCAGAAAGTGGGGAAAACACCCACGTTGTACGAACACCCGTAGTCGCAGATGGTGTCACAGTCCGGTGAAAGGGAACAGTACTGAAACCCCTCACATCCAAAGAAGCAGAGGAACCAAACCATCTCTACCGGCCAAACCATCGAGCACAAGACCAGGGGGAGACCGCTCAACCCTGCTGGTCAGACAAAAGAGCACCAGGCCAGGGGAAACTCCGCCCTGCTGGTCAAACAGACGAGCACAAAACCAGGGGAAAACTCCACTCTTCTGGCCAAAAAAACGACCGCAGAGGGACCCTCTACGTCGCGAGAGGTCAAAGTACGTAAGGAAGATCACGGCACACATGTGGGGCCCACATGACGTGCAGCCCCAAGTCAACCCCAACTGAGCGCACAAACATCCTCATGTACGAACAACCACATGTACCTCCAAGCGTTCCCGTATACTCTCGAAGTATACCTAATTCCAGCCCAAAGGCTATCGTGCACACGGCACCCAGCGTCAACGTGAAGGCGTGACGTAACAACTCCACCTCAAAGGCCCAGGCACGGCCAACCACATCTCGTGGACCAATTATATCACTCTCCCAAGAGTGCACGATCACACGCCAAGGGTCCGCTACAAACAAGGTAGGACGAACCACCACCGGAGCACCTCTCATGCTCCACATTTAACAAGATCGTGCAAGAGGCTCTGCACAACCAAACGGATTGCACCGTTGTAATTCACACGGAAAAACACGCGAGATCGACTACTTACTCGCCTCAAACAGATATTTGATGAAAAAGTCACCAACACCGCCTCACGCCCGAATGACGTCCCGTGATCCCGAGCCTCGGCCCCGAAAACAGTCGGGCGCATCACACCATTGCGATCCCCTCAGGAAAACACGTCAAAAGCACTACTCATTTGAGTGTGACGGATATCTGGAGAAAAAGATGCATTCCGGCGCACCGCACACGAGCGGTGCCACGTGGGACCCGCATCCCGGTCCCGAAACTCAATGAATGGATCGCACCGTTACGATTCTCTCGAAAAAGCACACAAGATGGACTATCCACTTGTCCAAAATGGTCTCCCGGTGATTAAGATAGAAAATCATCGTCGACGCCCAAACGACCCTCATGGGGTCCGCACCATCATGCAGAATTACAGCGGGCAGACTGCGCCAACGCGTTGCCCTCGGAAAAACACCCAACATCGACTTCTCGCACGCCCCGAATGGACCTCCGAGGATAAATTTGCTAAAACGTTGCACACAGCTCGAACGGCGGCCCGTGCGGGCCACGCCTCAACTCCGAATTAAGTATCCAATATTGGACTCAAAAAGACCGTCTCATTGTCAGGACTACGCAGCCGCCGACGATGTGTCAAACGGACACTGTATGAGAGTTTTATCTCAGAAAAACCAATTATTAACAATAATAATATTATCATCTCTAGGGTGTTTTATTGACCCGCTCCACGATTAACCGAAAGATACCCAAAGTTGGTCTTAAAAAGACCGCATTGAAAACAGAGGCACACTGCCACTGACGGTACATGATTTGGACGACGCACGGGGGAGTTATTCCCGACTCACCATTTTAATAATTATAACATTATTATAATTATATAAAAAAACATTTTTTTAAGGTAGATTCTCTCTCCAATTAAGGGAGATTTCTCCCCCACGCGTTTCTTCCCCTTTTCTGTTTTTTTTTTTTTTGCCTTTTCCTCTACCGCGCACGGCCCCCCCTCCCTTATCTCCTTTTCTTTTTTTTTCTTTGCTCGCTCATCCTCTTCCCCAGGTCCACACAGGACCCACAGGTCCTCCCTCCGTCGTCATGCCAGCCTGGAGTCGTCATCGTCTCCTGCTGACCCAGCTTCACGCCGCCTGGCCTCCGCTTGACCGGAGCCCTGCTGCTCGCCTGCACCAGCTGCGACGCACAACAGCTCGCCCTCGGCATCCCGCAGTCCGCCGCCTAGAAGCCCCGACGCCTCCTGCTCGGTCCAGCCGAAGGCCACCGCTGCCGAGGAGCCCCGCAGTGCCGCCTGCCGCCGTCCGCGTCCACGGCCTGCTGCCGCTCCTCTTGGATCGACGCCCCTCGGCTGCTCCCGCTGAAGACCCACGTCGCTGCGGTCAAACCCTCGCCAGACCACCCTCCAGTTCGGCCAGTTTCATCGGAAAACCCAAAACAAAAACCCCGCAAACTTCGCCCGAGGTTTACAAACACCCCGGGACCCGAAATTTAATTCCGAAAGAAGCATCCGAAATCTCCGAATGTATACAACGTAGATATGTGATTTTATTGAAGATTAAACATAATTTTGACTATGCATATTAAGTTCGAAGGAAGGTTTGAAAATAAAAAAATGAAACGGAAAAACACCTACCTGGTGGGGCTTAGCCCGTCGCTTCGCGATGATCCGCCGGTAGGATCCACAACCGCCTTGGGAGGAGGAGGAGAGGAGATGGGAAGGAGAGATTCCTTTGGTTTCTGTTTCTGCCAGAGGGTGAAGAAGGGGAGGAGTGTGAGGGGTTACTTAAATAGAAAAATTAATTTTAATTAATTAATTTTAAAACACCCCCAAATTCACCCGCGTCTGAAACATCCGACGGGGTCAAGGTTAAGCCTCCCTTAGGGTAAACACCACCTCCCGAGCACAACGGTGGTTTCGGAATTTTAATCCGAGACCCCGTTCAAAAGTTATAAAATTTAACGTCTGAAGCCGCTAAATTACGAAAACGCCCCTGGAGCCATTTTTCACAAATGCTCCGCGCCCGTGAAACTTATACCCCTCCTACGGTAAACGACATGCTCCGAACTCAACGGTGCCCTCGGTTTCCCAATCCGAGCCATCGTTTATGAGATACTCTAGTTTAACCATTAAACGAATAAATTAATTAATTAATTTATCTGTTCAACATTCTGAAAGCGAGCGAGGGGTCCAAACATCCCGCGCCGACAAGTTTTATGTCGTTCCTAGGGTAAACACCCCATTACGGACCCATACGTACACTCGGATCTCTGATCCGGAACTCCTTTTAGGAGTTATCCCATTTATTTAGCGTTTCCAGTGTGAACGCACTGAAAATTTAATTCCGGCCACTCCGGGGCTCGGAATTGCACGTCGTCCAAAGGCGCTGCTCTGGAATATCATCAAGAATATTCCAAAGTCTTTCGTAGCAAAAACCGGGTTCTTACATCAAGGACCATGAATCACCCGTCAAATGCCTTAATTGTGGAATAGTTCAACACAAGAAAAATGAATCAAGTCCTTCAAATTTTGTATGGTAATTTCCTATCATTAAACTATTTAGAAGACTATATGGATGTCTGGAAACTGCAAGACAATTAACAAGTAATGCAAATACAAGAATTAAGTATAGGAACCTACATCATCCAGAAGATTCTCCTCAGTGGAAGAAAATTGATTATTAGTTTCCTAAATTTGGAGATGAGCTGAGAAAATTTCATCTTGAGTTATTTATAGAAGGAATAAATAATTTTGTTGTATAGAGTAGTACTCATAGTACATGTCCCATCATGTTGGTAAATTATAACTTTCCTATATGTTTATGCATGAATCACAAATACATTATGTTTTATCTACTTATATCTGGATCAAAGAAACTCGGTAATGATATTGATGTCTATTTGGATCCATTGATCAAAGATCTGAAGTTGATGTGGGATATAGGTGTTACAATGTATGATTCTCATAGAATTGAAAAATTGAAATTGAGGGAAATATTTTAATGCATAATAAATGACTTCCCTACTTATGGGAATTTATTAAGCTATAACATTAAAGGCGTGTTGGGGTGTCCCATTTGTGAAAAATGCACATACTCAGTTCGGTTGAAACATTCTTTAAAGACTGTGTTTTTAGAAAATCAAAAAAAATTACCTCGAAAACATAAATATTGATCCTTGACAATAGCATTCAATGGGAATATCGAACAAGGTACAACACCATCTCCATCAATGGGTGATCAACTATACAAAAAAGTAAAAAATCTTGACACTATTTTCAGTAAACCATTTTCTAAAAACCTTAAAAACCCATGTTGGAAGAAGAGATCGATTTTCTTTGAATTACCGTATTGGAATTTTTTTATGTCAGACATTTTCTTGATGTCATGCATTTAGGAAAAAAAATGTATTTTATATTGTTATTGGCATGTTACTAAATTTTCATGGAAAAACGAAATATGGAATCAAGGCTAGGTTGGACTTAATTAAAATGGTTATAAGGGAAGAGTTGCCACCGGTGAAGGGTAAAAGGCAGAATTTTCTTCCTCTAGTAACTTACACTCTATCTAGGCTGGAAAATTTTCAATTTTTTACTTTTCTTTATGAGTTTAAAATTTTTACATGGGTATTCATCAAATATCAAGAATGTCGTGTCAATTACTAATTTGAAGTTACAAGGACTAAAATTACATGACTGTCATGTTTTGATGCAATATTTAATGCCTTTTTTTTATGCATTCTAACTTAAAATGTATAACATACATTAACCAGAATCTGATTCTTTTTCAAAGCCATATGTTGTAAAGTTATAGACCCAGTGAAGTTTCCCATTATGAATATGGATATTTCAATCATATTATGTGAATTATAAATGTTCTTCCCATCATAATTATTTAATATAATGGTCCACATAATGCTTCACTTGGTTATAGTGGTTCAACTATGTGGTCATATCCATTATATATGGATGTACCCCATTGAATGGTATATGAATATTTTTAAAGGGTATATCTAGAATGAAATTCGGTCAGAAGGTTGTATTGTTGAATGATATATTGTTGAAGAAGCTATTGAATTCTATAATGATTACCTATTAGATGTTGAAAGCATCAGTCTCCCAAAGTCTCATCACAGAAAACGCCATATGGGTGAAGGGATTTCTAGAAGAGATGTTGTTACAATTACCTTGACAGTGTGGGAGAAAGCACATCTTCACATATTATATAATAGTGAATATTTTGATATATACATTAAATCCCACAAAGAAATTCTTAGATATTTTAATCCATCAAAAGCTAAAAGATGGATATCAAATACAAAAAAAATTAATAGTTCATAGGATGCTTTAGAGATCAAGTTTATAAGGAGTCATCTAAAAATATGAATTCAATTGACAAATGACTTCAATGGATAGCCAGAGGACCCAATGAAAATTTTATATCTTACATTGGATTTGTAATCAATGGTTATACATTATATACAAAAGAAATTAATTACTTCAATATGATTAAAAATAGTGGTGTTATGCTTGTGTATGAAGTGATGCACATATCTGGTTCCAAGGATAGAAATACAATTTATGAAAATATGTCATATTTTGGCATTATCTAATAGATATACAATTTGGATTATACAACATTTCAGGTTCCAATTTTCTATTGAAAATGGGTTGACAATATCAATGGAGTGAAAGTTGATGAAATGGGATTTGTGAAGGTGAATTTCAGTGTTGAAGGGGAAAAATATGATCCATTCATAATGGAATCACAAGAAGTGCAAGTATTTTATGTCTCTGATCCAACTAATAATAAATGGTCAATTGTCCTGCTGGAAACTAAAACAAATGTTGATTCAAATGAAAATTAAATCAAGGATGGCCCTTTCATTGGGAAATCGCAATCAATTCATGCCAGTCTCAATGTTGGCAATGTCTTTTATGTTAGAGGGGGCCATAAAGAGGGTATTTGGATTCTCAAAAGATGAACCAAATCCTTGAAACCTTTAAAAAAAGAACGAGATTTCAATGAAAAGGTAAAAGTTTTTTTAAAATATTATGTTTTTTCTCATAATATTATATGTTCTCTACTACATTAACGAAATCTAAATTAAATGTTTGACTACTCATGTAGACAATTTCTTCTCCTCATGATGATGTTACCAATCCCTTAGAATAAAAAACTATAATGAAGGAAATACTTTGGATAGATAAAAAGGTAATATTACAATATACTTTCTCTATTTTACCAAAAAATTATATAATAGAACATTGATTTAATTTTAATTATTCCTTGCAAATTTTATTTATTTTAAAATATTGTTATCCATGTGTCATTCCTTTTCAAGCAGATCAATGATGTTGTCTCTACTCAATCACAAAGGTAATATTGATGTTTTCATAGTGAAATCATTGTCCATAAAATTAATTTATTGTTTCACATTTATGTTTAATTTATTTAGTTTTAGTATTAACTATATAATAATTGTTTTCCTATATAGGTGGATTCTTTTGTTCGAGTTGGGGTACTCTGTCCAACTTCTATACTCCTTCTCCCTTAAAACATTTTCACCACTATAGTGGTGCATTTATCACTTTATTTAAATCTACCACCACTACCTTTGTAGGAAGAGAAACAACACTGCCTCTACACAATTATAGAGGTAATCTTGATGTTTTCATAGTAAAATCAGTGTCTGTATAATAAATTTATTTTTTCATATGTATGTTTTTTATTTATTTTTAGTATTACTCACATAATAATTGTTTTCTTATACAAGTGGATTATTTTGTTTGATTTTGGGTGATTATTCCAACCTCCATGCTTCTCCTCCCTTAAAACCTTTTCACCCCTACAGTGGTGCATTTATCACTTTATTTCAAGTTACCTCCACTTCCTTTACAGGAATAGAAATGACGCTAACTCTACTCAATTATAGAGGTAATCTTTATGTTTTTACAGTAAAATAATTTTCCATAAAATTAATGTATTATTTCATATGTATTTTTAATTTATTTCTTTTTAGTATTACTCACGTAATAGTTTTTTTCTTATACAGTTGGAATATTTTGTACGATTTTGGGTGCTTTTCCATATTCCATCCCTTTCTACAAAAAAAATTCCACAGACTTCTTCTCTCACAAAACCTTTTACTTATGTAGTGTTAATATTTATCACTTTCTTTAAAGTTCCCTTCATTACTCAATTATAGCAGTAATCTTGATATTTTCATAGTAAAATCATTTTCCATAGAATTAATGTATTATTTCATTTTTATGTTTAATTAATATCATTTTAGTATTACGAATAATAATTGTTTTCTTATACTGGCGGATTTTTTCTTTCTAGTTTAGGTGGTTTGTTCGAAAATAATCATGAAATATGGGCAGTTCAATAAAGAAATTTAATGGAAATCGTGGTAAAATTGATAGTTAGGATTGTTTTTTAATGTATGTAATAATTTTTATTTATGTAATTGTATAAACAAATGTTTTAAATGTCTATAATATAGTGTTTTTTTCTAGTATTTGTGTTTTAAATTTCCTTTCATTTAAATTCTGTATTGGGACTTGTTTTTGTTGATATCTGATCTGTTTCTAGTGTGTTTATGGTGCTATAGTGTGTTGTTACAGCACACTCTATGGTGCTAAAGTGTGCTGTAATAGCATATTGAAGTATGTCCCTTTATCATAACTTTTAAAATCACTGATAAATAGAACCGTTATCAGTGTTTTTATAAGCACTGATAAAGGGTTACTTTAGCAGTGCTAAATTAAAGCACTAATAAATGGGTCTTTTATCAGTGCTCTTTTTAGTGTTGATAAATGACCCATTTATCAATGCTGATAAAAGTATTGGGGTTTTAACATCGCTCACATTGTTATCACTTTTATAGTGATGATAAATTCCACTTCTAGCACTATTAAAGACCAATTTTTTAGTGGTGTTAGATCATTTTTAGGATATGCACGATTCTACACAAGGTTTATCAAAGATTTTTATAAGATTTCTCTCCCAATCTCTAGATTTTTTGGAAAGATGGTTCTTTTTATTTCAATGGTGCACATAGAGAATCTGTTAATAAGCTGAATAGGATATTGATTACACCACTAGTGATGGAGTCACCAAACTAGGAAGAACCATTTGAGCTACTTTGTGATGCTTCCAATTAAGCAGTTAGAGAAGTCCTTTCTTAGAGAATTGAGGGTAGGCCATAAGTCATTGATTATTCCTATAGAACCTTTGATACGTCTCAATTCAAATACAAAACCATAGAAAAATATTTGTTATAGGTTTTTTTTTCTTTATAAATATTTATATCATATCTTCTTGGAACTTAAGTCACTATTTTTTCTGATCATGCAGCTCTTAGGTACTTGATGAAGAAGAATGAAGCTAAACTAAGGTTAGTGAGATAGATGAAATTGTTGCACGAATTAAACATAGAAATCAAGGATAAGAAGCGATATTATAACCAAGTTGTTGATTATTTAAGAAGACTTCCCAACACTACTGAAGATGAAATTCCAGAAAAATAACCATTGAATGATCACCTTCCAGGAGATCAATTATACTTTATTGAACGAGAAGTGCCTTAGTATGCTGACATGGTCAATTAATGGGTAAAATACTAGGTCCCATATATTTTCAATTCCCACAAAATTTAATAACTTAAATTTGAATCTAGATATTACATTTTTGATGATCCATTTCTTTGGAAGATTTGTAATGAAAAAGTGATAAGAAGATATTTTCCTGAGAGTGAAATTGATTATGTCTTTGAGTTTTGTCACACATTACATTTTGGAGGTAACTTTGGACTTCAAATGATAACAAGGAAGGTTTTAAAATCTATACATTATTGGCCCTCCCTTTTTAAATATTCTCAAAAAATTTGCAAATGGTGTGAAAAATATCAGTTTTCTGGAATCATTTCAAAGAGATAAGAAATTCCCCAAAAGCCACTTAATTTTTGTGAAATTTTTGAAGTCTGGGGGATATATTTTATGGTTATTTTACCAATGCAATTTAGAAATTATTATATATTTCTTATAGTTGATTATGTTTCAAAATGGGTGGAAGAAATATCCACCAAGACTATTGATTCTAAAGTTGTTTCTGATTTTGTTAGGAATGAAATATTTTGTAGGTTTGGAGTTCCTAAAGGCATCATTAGTGATCATGGGACTCACTTTTTCAATAGTATAATGAAGTATTTTCGGAATAAGTATGGGTTGCATCATAAAACATCTTTTCCTTATCATCCAAAGAATAATGGGAAGACTGAAGTGTACAATAGAGAAATCAAAGGAATTTTGGAAAAAAACTATTAATCCAAACAGGATGTATTGGAGCCAAAGGCTGGAAGACACATTATGGGATTACAGGACAACCTATAAAACCCCAATTGGAATGAGTCCATATAGGTTTGTTTATGATAAAATATTTCACATACTAGTGGAATTAGAGCATAAGTCATATTAGGCTATGAGGAAAATGAATTTGGATCTTAAAAGCACTGGGAAACAGAGAATATTTCAGTTGAAGAAACTGGAGTAAATTATAAGGAAAGATTTTTAAAATTCCAATATTTAAAAAGTTTGAACAGGAGTGTCTTAGGAAAAGATGATCCTGCTGAAAGACTTCCACCCTAGAGATAATGTTTTTTTATTCAACTCAAGACTCAAGAGAATTCCATGTAAACTTCATTCTAGATGGGAAGGTCCATTTATAGTTAATCATGTATACCCTTTTAGTGTTGTGTATATTGTGAAGGATAGAGAGTATGATCTATTCACTAGTAATGGGAATAGTCTAAATAAATTTCATGGGACCATTCCATCAGATCCAGTTGAGGAGATCACACTCCTCCAACCTATCTATAAATAAAATCCATCAGGTCATACCTATCCTTTACACTTTCCTACTTTTTTTTATTCATTTTCAAATATTCTTACATGTTAAATCCATTTGAATGCATTGAGTACCTTAAATCATTTAATTATGGTAGAGAAAACCTTTTTCGTTTAATATTTTTATATGTTTTTTGTATTTCTATTTTTCAAAAAAAATTGTGTTTTTCAAATTTTTGTCTGATTCTTTTTCAGTTTTTATATTTTTTTGAAACTTTTGAGCTGAAATGTTTATCATTTACATTTTTCAAACCCATGATAATGAGTAAAACAATTTATCTGGTGAAACTGATATTAAATGAAAGTTGAAAATTACTTTGTTTTAAGTTCAAATCTATTGTAATTTCATGAAAAGTACACTGATTTTTGAATCGCATTCCAAAATATCACTATATTTATCTTTGAAATTATATTCTTAGGATACTTATAAACCATTTTTTCCATATTATTTTATTTCACCTCACTTATTGAGATAACTGAACCATGTTTTATTTATCCAGAATTTGATTTATTCATGTCAAAACTTGAGGGTTTTAGGAACTTCTGTTTTGAATGATTGAGGCATTTCTTTGGTTTTAAATCCCCCTATTCAAAAGAATACTTTTCATTATAGAATTTTATGTACATTTAATCCGTTTATCCCTTATAATTCATGAACATCATGTTAGGTTAGCCACATTACAATCCAATTTTCCCTTTCCAACCTACTCCTGAAGTGACATTGCATGATCTAATTGAACTTAAGTGTGGGGAGAAGTCGTCTTGTGTTGTGGTACCTCATTTGGTGATAATTTGGGTGGAAAATAAAATTCTAAAGAGATATGTTTTTTTTTTGAATAATAATTAATTCTTTTTAAATTTGTGTTTTTTATGATGCATTCATGATAAGAGAAGATGTGCCTTTTTAGAGATTCTAATGGAGAAAGAAATTTTTTCCAATTTGAAACTTTCAATAAAAATTATGTATAAGAAGATTGAATTTTATAAAACTTAAATTATGAATGGTGTGCACTTTATTTGATTTTTCATGATGATGTAGATGATTTTCTACTATGGGGAGTGATGAGGATACCATACTTGAGTAAAAATTATAATCTTGCAATTTTGCTTCAAAAAGAGTTGAGCCCTCCTCATTCAGCCTCATAATTTTTCACATTAAAATCCTACCAACCAGAAGCCACAGAACAGCCCTAAAAATTCCTCATGATAAACATATTTCCTTGACTTTCATCAGGTGGAGATATAGGAATTTATCAATCCTATGGTGAGACTTTCATTGGTTTGGATGAGAAAAGCCTTATTGAATATTGACATTTGTGAGATGATAAAAAATTCAAGTGAGGTAGGTGTTTTTTGTGCATGGGAGGAAACATTAAGTGGAAATATACTGAATTATCTGAATAGATAACTTGAAATAATGGTCTCTTAGTATTTGTGATATATTTTTTTCTTGGATAGGAATTGGTAGATCTCATGTGTATGTGTTTTGAATTTCATTTGATTTGATTTTGATGTTGACTTGTCCAGGAGTGAAAGTGATAAGTGTGGGGGAATTAATAGAGATAATATTTTCATAATTATTAATTTTTGTTTCAATTATTTAATCCCTTTAAATTAATCAATTTGAACTAATTTTCATCAATTTAGTATTTTTGGTGAATTTTTTTCTTAATTTTAAAAATTGGTTCATTCTGGAAATTTAATAGTTTTATGGAGATTCTGTTTTTCATTAATAACTTTTAAAATTTTAATACAATTTAAGTGATTATTTTGTTTTATAATTAATTAGTTTTTGGACTTAAAATTTTTTTATACCTAGATCCAATTCGAAGCACATTGGCCTATAAAAATCAATAAAGTGGAGAAATTTTGTTGGCCGACAGAATGGACCCCACATCAGTAATTGAGTAATATCTCAGTAGAGAGACATCAAAATTAAGTGATTCTATATGTATTAGATATATAATTTCTATAATAATTTCCACAATAAATTTAATAAAGAAATTCGATCATCTAGGAATCCATTTAATTCGATAAAGTGGAGGGATTTGAGGAGCCTCTTTGGTCAGAAAAAATTATTCTTCAGTAATTCAAATGTAACTTTATTTACAATTGTCCAAATGAGATGGTATTTTGTGAAAGAATGAAAAAGATATAGGTAAAAAACTTTTATTAATAAAACTTTCTGATATTTAGGTATTTAATATTCTAAATAAACTCAAAATTTTGTAGGAATGAATATGAAGGGAAAATTTTCCACCCCTCAAGCCTATAAATACGAGTGTTCACTTCCATTCAAAGTTGTTGAAGTAGGAGAAGGATGGGTTGTGGTAGATTATTTGATGCTTAAAGTGTTTTGTATTTTCTCTTTTCTCTTTTCTTAGTTTTATAATGATCATGTCTTCCCTATTCAACTCTATTACCCTTCACATGGAGGGGTAAATATTTTGAGTGATTAGAGAAGGGGAAGTTTACCTTTTGTAATGTCAGGGTATTGTGCTTTAATTTAAAACCAAATTTTTCTATTGAATGAATACTATTTTTAGTGGTGACCAATTATCTTAATGAAATATTTCTTTGTTTTTTGGTTTTATTCTTTATTTATAGATTTGGTTAAAGATCTTTAAACTCCCTTTGCCTAGTGCAATTTGTCTCTATCAAGAAGATTGTGTTTAGTTGTGAGTTTATAGCAATAATTGGCACATGTGTGGAACTAATAAATTGTTTCTAGATTTATAAGGATAAAAAATTAATTATTGCAACTTGACTTAGTTTTTTTGGGAATATTTTATGTATTTTCATGCACATAGAAGTGGCTTTCATTACATCCTTCAACCAATGGTAATTGACAACTTGATTGAGGAGTCTTTCATTTATCATTCTATATAAATAGAGTGGTAATGCTTTTTATGACCATGATGAAATTTAAAATGGTGATCTTACCCTGACCCAATCACTCCCTTCATTCATTTGTTTTTAAATTTTATTTTTATTTCTTTATTTCTTTTCAAACTCTAACAATTTCTAAAACAATCTCCACTTCTTTCTCTAATTTCAAGCTAAAAACGTGATTTTTTTGTGCTCCTATCTGAAGATTGCCTAGGTTGACTAATTTAATTCATTTTAAATAAGGAAATATTTGTTTTTGTCACACCCCATGAAAGAAACTTGTCAAACCTAGTTCTGTTTCTGAGGGGGTGGTTTTAATAATATTTTCTTTTCTTTTTTTCTCCTTTGAAATTGCATGACTAGAACCACAAAAACTGAACATTTCCCCTTAGATCATGAAATTGAAAAAAACTTGTTGAATAAACTTATAAACCTTAATTTTCAATCTGAATTTTAGTAAATTTATCTTGAAGACTTGATTGAAACTTCAAGTGTTCACTCTATGGTTGTCATCATAGTTGGAAATCAGAACTCAACCCTTAAAGACCTCTATGCACCATAGTTCCTTAATCAAAACAATCAAATTTCCATGCCAATGTTAAAAAATTATTTTGATATGAAACATAAAAGTATTACATTGCTCCCAAAATTTCATGGCTTGGAAAGAGAAGACCCAAATAAACATATAAAATAGTTCACACATATTGGTTCTACTTTCAAACCCTGAGGAGTATCTAAAGAGTAGGTAAAGTGTAAGGCATTACTATTTTCATTGAAAGGAGATTCCAAAGAATGGTTGTATGGCCTACAACTAGGAGATGTTAATGATTGGAATGAATTATTGAGATGTTTAATGAAAATATTATTCCACACCTCTATAATAACATCCACCAGGAAGGAAATATATGCCATCAGATAGTCATCTAGAGAAACCCTTTATAAGTACTGGGAAAGGTTTAAAAATATTTGTGTCATCTTACCACATAAAGAAATTGAGGAGAATCACATTCTTTTCTTCTTTTACAAAGTCTTACTAGAAAATGAAATAAATCTTATTAATGAATCATCTGGAGGTGCATTGATTTACAAGACACCATAAGAATCCAACGTCTTGATTGAAAATATTTCCCAGAACTCACAACAGTTTGGTACAAGAGATATTGGCACAAGAGGAATTCCTGAGGTAAGAACTTCGTATCCATCAACTTTATGGGAAACTAATATTGATGATATAACCAGTATGGTAAGATAGATGGCCCTGAAATAAGTGGGTGACTAATAAGAATCGGTTAAGGTATGTGGTTTATAGTCACAACCTAATCATTTCACTGACCAATGTACTAAAATATAGAGAATAGAAACATTTGTGGCCACCTTTAACCATAGTAAATTCCAAAAAAAATCAAGGATAGAGAGATCCTAACAAAGTTCAATAAGGATTTGGAAATTATCAGAATCAATCTAGACCCCCATACCAAAACCAATTCTAAAACCAACTATAATTACAACAAAAATTCAAAAACCCACCACCATTTCAACAAAAGAAATCCTATAACCATCCTTCTTAAATCCAACCACACACTTTCCAAATACCCTATAAGTATCAATCAACCAATGCACAACCTCTAATTCAAAACCAACAGTAGATATATAAGATTGAGAGGTTAAAAAACACTGTAAAATATTTTTCCAACAAGTTTGAAAGTCTCATGGACTTCCTAACCAAAAATCTAGGAAAAATACCTTCCCAAACAATACCAAATACAAAATATAATTTCAAAATGATAAAAAACAGGTGTGTAAAGGAACTCTCACCACCTATATCCCATGATCCTGAAATAAGACCGCCTTACCTAAGGGAGAATGAAGTTGGAAATTCTGAATTGTTTTTGAAAATGTACCAAGAAGAATAAAGGAAATAGGAGGAGTTTAAGGATGGTCCAAGGAGGAAGATACAAGAAACAAAATTGAAAAGTAAACAAATAGAGAATAAATAATTACCCCCATAATTTATATCAAGGAAGATTGAATCAAAGATATTTCAGGAAGAATCACTTCAAAAATAAATTCTGGAGATCTTCCAAAAAGTATAAATTAATATCCCCTTTCCTGAAGCACTCAAAAAAATCCAAATTATGAAATATTTTTAAATGATATTTTCACCAATAAGAGAAGAATTCAAGGGAATAGTAGGATAAATTTGTGAAGAAGTGTCTCAACCTTTTCACACTATAGTTTCTAACCAAATGTCAAGATCTATGGATATTTTCCATTCCATGCACCATTGGTTCTTTAAATTTCACTAATTAGTTGTGTGATATAGGTGATTAAATTAATTTATTTCCATACATAGTATAAAATTATTTTTATATGGGAGAATTAAATCCCATAATAGTGGTGGTACAACTTGAAAACATATCCACAGTCTTCCCAGCAGAAGTTCTAGAGGATGTCCTTGTGAAAGTAAAAGATCTCTTATTCCTAGATAACCTATATGTGATAAATATATAAGAATATAGGATCCCTTCACACTCACCCATCATTTTGGGGGGACCTTTCTTAAATATATCCAAAACTTTCATAAATGTCCATGAAGGGACACTCACCATGGAGTTTGGATATAGCACTATCCACTTCAATATTTTTGAATCATTGAGGCACCCATTATATGATCAATCACTATTTGCATTTTTTCATGCCCATTGAAGAATCAGGTATGTTCTGTGAATTCTTAGCCTTAGGAGATAATTTTTCTATTGAAAATATCACTGAACATGTGGATTCCCAAAATGCTGAAGATTCTAATTTCATGTGGGAGGAAGAGGTAAAAACTGATTTCTTTAAAGATTTGTTAAATGAAAAGGAGGGTTATATGGTTTCTTGTGTGCAATAGTTCCAAACTTTGGAGGTGGGGAACATCAGTCTAATTTCATCCAACCCCCTAACCTATAATTAAAACCACTCCCCACTAATTTGAAATATGTGTACCTTTGGGAGGGAGAGAAATTTCTTATGATAATTTCTAATAATCAGTCTGAACCCCAAGAAAAATATTTGATTGATATTTTGAGATATAATTTCTAATATATAGGGTGGATATTAGGTTATATCCTAGGAATAAACCCAAAAATATGCTCATATATAATTCTAGTTATGGGGGATTTCAAAACTGTTAGACAGTCCCAAAGGAGGATGAATCCCACCTTTATGAAGGTTGTGAAGACAGATATTGATAATATATTGGATGATGGGATCATCTATCCTATTTAATATTAAAAATGGGTTATCCCCATTCATATAGTTTCAAAAAAACTGGACTAACCACTATGAGTAATGAAAAGAATGAATTAATATCTGTGAGAATTCATAATAGCTGGAGAGTGTGAAATGATTTTAGGAAGTTGAATCAGGTCACCTAGAAAGATAATTTCCCCATACACTTAATTAACTAGATTTTAGAGATATTAAAAGATATAACTCCTTATTTCTTTTTTTATGGACTTTCAATTTATTTTCAGGTACCTATTGCTCCTGAGGATTAAGAGAATACAACATTTACTTATCCCTTCGATACTTTTTCATATAAAATGATTCTATTTGGATCATTTAATGTTCCAGGTAAATTTTAGAGGTTCATGGTAAGTATTTTTTCTAATAAAATGGAAGATTTATTAGAGGTTTTCTTAGATGATTTCACAGTTTTTGGAAATTACTTTGACCATTTTTTGAAAAAATAGGAAAAAAATTTTGAAAACCTGCATAAAATGAATATTTTTTAAATTTTGAGAACTGTAATTTCATGGTTAAGAGAGTAATTTTCCTTGGCAATTTCATTTAAAAAAGGAATTGAATTGGATAAATCAAAATTTTAATTGATAAATTCATTTCCTTACCCAACTTATGTGAATCATGTTAGATCATTTTTATGACATGTAGGATTCTACAAGAGGTTTATCCAATATTTCAGTAAGATTACTCTCCATATCTCTAGATTTATTTTAAAAGATGTTTCTTTTTATTTCAATGTTGCATGTACGGAATTATTTGATGAGCTGAATAGGAGATTAATTACACCACCAATGATGAATCCACTAAATTGGGAAGAACCATTTGAGCTACTTTGGGATGCTTCCAACCAAGCAGTTGGATCAGCCCTTTCTTAATAAATTGAGGGTAGGAAACAATTCATTACCTATGAATTGAGAACCTTATATTCAGATAAATTAAATTACACAACTAAAGAAAAATATTTTTTAGTAGTTTTTTTTCTTTAGAAATATTTAGATCATATTTGCTTGGAACTAAAGTCACTGTTTTTTTGATTATGCAACTCTTAGGTACTTGATGAAGAAGACTGAATCTAAACTGAGGTTATTGAGATGCATGTTACTAATATAGGAATTAAAAATAGAAATAAAGGACAAGAAGGTAGCTAAGAACAAAATGTTTGATCATTTAAGAAGACTTCCCAACACTGTTGAAGCTAAAATTCTAGAAAAAGAACCATTGAATGATCACTTTCTAAGAGAACAGTTCTACTTGATTGAAGGATAAGTGCCTTGGTATGTTGAAATGTTCAATTATTTGGTAAAATATTAGTTCCAATCACATTTAAATTCCAAAAAAATAAAAAACTAAAATATGAATCTAGATATTACATTTGGGATGATCCATTTCTATTTAAGATTTTCAATGACCAAATGATAAGAAGATATTTTCTTGAGAGTGAAATTAGTTTTGTATTTGATTTTTGTTACATGTTATCTTATGGAGGTCACTTTGGGCCTCAAAGTAAAGTAAGGAAGATTTTATAATATAGACATTATTGGCCCACCCTTTTTAAATATTCTCACAAATTTTTAAAATGGTGTGAAAATGTCATTTTTTTGGAAACATTTCAAAGATACAAGAAATTCCCCAAAAGAAACTTATTTTTTGTGAAATTTTTTAAGTATAAGGGATAGATTTTATGGGTTATTTACAAATTTAATTTGTAAATTCTTATATATTTATTGTAGGTGATTATTTTTTAAAATGGGTGGAAGCAAAATACACTAGGGCTGATGATGGTAAAGTTGTTTGTGATTTTGTTAGGTCTAACATGTTTTATAGGTTTATAGTGTCTAGAGCCATCATCGGTGATCAAGGAATTATCTCTTTCAATAGGAGAATAGAGGATTTTCTAGAGAAGTATGGGGTGCATCATAAAACATCAAATCCCTATCATCCACAGACTAATGGGAAAGATGAAGTATCCAATAAAGAAATCAAACAAATTTTGGAAAAGACTATAAATCCAAACTAGAAGGATTAGAGCCAAAGGATAGAAGACATGTTATGGGATTACAGGATATCCTACAAAACCCTGATTAGAATGATTCCATATAGGTTTATTTATTGTAAAATTTTTCATCTACTGGTGAAATTAGATCATAAGGATTATTGGGATGTAAGGAAGATGATTTGGATCTTGAAAGCGCTAGGAAAGAGATAAGATTGTAGTTGTAAGAGCTAGAGGAAATTTGAAGGGAAGCTTTTGAAAATTATAAGATTTAAAAAGAGATAAAAAGAGTTTCTCATGAAAATTTGATCCAACCAAAATACTTCCACCCTAGAGATAAAGTGATTTTATTCAACTCAAGACTCAAGATTAAGCTAGGTAAACTTCATTACAGATTGGAAGGTTCATTTATAGTTACCCATGTATATCCTTTTGGTGATGTATAGATTGTGAAGGATGGAGAGAAGGATCCATTCACTATTAATGGACACAGGCTGAAGATATTTCACAGGACCATTATATTAGATTCAGTGGAGGAGATCACACTCCTCCAACCTATCTATCAATAAAATCTATCAGGTCATACCTCTCACTTACAATTTCTCAGTTGTTGTGATTCATTTTAAAATATGATTACATGTTGAATCAATTTGAATGAATTTATTACACTGCATCATTTAAGTGTGGTGGGAACCTTTATAGTTTAGGATTTTTATTTGTTGTTTTTTTCTATTTTTCAAAAAAAAAATTTGTTTTTCAGATTTTTGTGTGATTATTTTTCAATATTTGTGTGTTTTTGAAACTTTTTTGCTAAAATTATTATCATTTATATTTTTTAAAACCATGTAAATGAGTGAAAAAATTTATTCCATTAATCTAATCTTAAATGAATGTTGAAAATGACTTTTTTTCAAGTTCAAATCTTTTAGAATTTCATGAAAACATACTCTGAATTTTGAATCTCATGCCACATATCACTATCTTTATCTTTGAAATTACATTCCTGTGAGGCTTCTAAACCATTTTTTACATATTATTTTCATTCAAATCACTTCTTTAGAGAACCAAACCATGTTTTATTTAACCAAAATTTGATTTATTACTGTCAAAACCTGAGGGTTTAAGGTAATTTTGTTTTAAATGATTGAGTAATTTCTTTGGTTTTAAAGACCTCTATTCAAAATAATCCTTTTAATTATGTCCTTACTTGTACATTGAATCCTTATATCCCTTAGAATACATGATAATCCTATTATGTTATCCACATTACAATCCAATCTTCCCTTTCCAACCATCTCTTAAGGTGAAATTACATGATCTAGTTGAACTTGAGTGTGGGGGGAAGCTATCTTATGTTTTGATACCTCATTTAGTGATACTTTGGCTGGAAAATAAAATTCTTAATAGATGCTTTTTCTGCTGAAAAATAATTCATTCTTTTGAAAGTTGATCCTTTTCTAGATCTTTCATGATAATAAAAGTTGTGTCTTTTTGTAGATTCCAATGGAGAAAGAAATTGTGCTTATCTGGAGATTTCATGAAAAATTATGTCTAAGAAGATTGAATTTTTTGCTGATGAAATGATGAATGGTGTGAAATTTATTTGATTTTTCATTATTATGGAGTTGATTTTCTACTACGATGAGTGAGAAGGATTCCATACTTGACTGAAAATTAGAATCTTTCAATTTTACTTCAAAAAGAGCTAAGCCCTCCTTATTCAGCCTCATAATTTTTTACATCAAAATCCTACCAACCAGAAGACACAAAACAACCATACAAAGTCCTTGAGATAAACATTTTTCTTTGATTAGAATCAGGGGGAGATGTATGAATTTATCAAGCCTATGTTGACACTAGGATTTTTTTTTGGATGAGAAAGTATTTGTTCAAAATTGAAATTTTTTATATGAGAGAAAATTCATGTTAGGTAGGTATTTTGAGTGCATGGAATAAAAAATGAAGTATAAATATACTAAATTATCTGAAAAAAGAAATTAAAATAATGGTATTTTAGGAGTAATGATATCTTTTGTTTCTTTGTGAGGAATTAGTTGATCTCATGGGTATTTGTTTTGAATTTCCTTTGATTTGATTTTGATTCTGACTTGTCTAAGAGTCCAAGTGATAAGTGTGGGGGAATTTATAGAGCTAATATTTTCATAATTATTCATTTGTGTTTAAATTATTTAATCCATTCCAATTAATCAATTTGAGCTGATTTGCATCATTTTAGTATTTTTGTAGAATTTTGGGCTTAATTGTGAAATAGGTTAATTTTGGAAATTTAACAGTTTACTAGAGATTTTGTTTTTTAGGAATAACTTTTACAATTTTGATCCAATTTAAGTGATTATTTTTTTTAGAATTCCTTGGTTTTTTGGATTTGATTTTGTCTTCTGGACCCAAATCCAATTCAAAACACATTATCCCAAAAAAAATAAATCAAGTGGGGAAATTTTTCAGGCCGACATAATGGAACTCACATCAATAATTGAGTAATATCTTGGTCTAGATACATACAAATTAATTGATTCAAGATATATTAGAGATAACTCCAAGAATCTTGTTCGAAATAAATTTGAAGAATAAATTTGATTATTCAAGCATCCATTTAATGTGAGAAAGTGGAGGGAGTTGAGAAGTTTCCTCACTTATAAAAAGTCTTCTTTAGTAATTTGAGCTTAAATTTTTTACACTTGTCCAAATAATGAGATTTTTTGGGTGCATGAACAAGAGGGAGGGTAAAAAAAATTATAAATACAACTTCCTAATATTTTTCCACTTACTATTTTAAATAAACTAAAACTTTTAGAGGAATGAATCTATAGGGAAAATTTTCCACCCCTAAAGCCTATAAATATGAGTGTTCACTTCCATTCAAAGTTGTTGAAGGAGGAGATGGAGGGGTTGTGCTGGAGGATTTGAAACTTAAAGTGTTTTGGATTTTCTATTTTCTCTTTTATTATTTTTATAATTCTCACTTCTTACCCATTCAACTCTATTACCCTTCACATGGAGGGGTAATGATTTTTGAGTGGTCAGGGAAGGGTAAGTTTTCCTTTTATAATATCATAGTGTTGTGCTTTAATATAAAATCCAATTTTTCTATTAAATGATTCCTATTTTCAGTGGTGATAAATTTTCTTAATGTGATATTGTTTTTGGTTTTGGTGTCATTCATTGCTTATATATTTGGCTGAAGACCCTTAAAATCCCTCTACCTAGTGTAGTTTATCTTGATCGAGCAGATTTTGTTAGGCGGTGAGTGTCCAGTGATCTTTGGAACATATGTGTAACAAATGAATCATTTCTAGATTTCTAAGGATCAAAAATTCCTGATCGGTACTTGCCTTAGTTTTTTTGAAATGGTTTATGAATTTTCATTCACACAGTAGTGTTTTCCATTATATTCTTCAACCAAGGGTGATTGACAACTCGATCAAGGATTCTTTCATTTATCATTCAATAGAAAGGGAGATAGAATGCTTTTTTTGACCATGATGACATTAAAAAAGGTGATCCTACCCTAAAACCATCACTCTCTTCATCTATTTTTGTTAAAACTTTATTTTTATTTCTCTCTTTCTTTTCAAACTCAATCAATTTTTAAAACAAACTCCACTTATTTCTCTAATTTCAAGTGAAAAACGTGATTTTTGTGTTCTCCTCTATGGAGCCAACATAGTTTGACCATTTTAATGTATTTTAACTTAGTAAATATTTGTTTTTGTCACACCCCATGATAGGAACATGTCATAACCTTTCAAATAATTATTGTAGAATTAATTACCTAGCTAAATCCTTAATAGATACCTCGAGTCTCTCCAAGTCATATACATGCCCATTCATATTGAGTACATGAGAAATAACTAAATATCCTTTGATTATTTTGGAAACATTAAGTGAATTATTCTATGATTATCTTAATCATCTTTATTTTCTTATCGAACAACTTCAACACTCAGATATTCAGGTAGGGATTTCTCTAACAAATAATTTTCCATCTTACTTAAGAATGATTCTTAATATTTTATACCAGTCTAAGAAGTTTCTTCCATTAAAATTATCCTTTTCTAATATTGATCTCAAATACATTTTCAGTGATGATGATTCCATTTTATCTATTATAGAATATTTTATCAAATGAGTATCATGTTTTCCATCCATTGAATAAGAACTTTACTAAGTATTCTCTCATTAAAATGATTAAACCTTTTAGTTTTTAACATATATTTTAGTGGGATATGATCAATATTTAAAGAAAAGTAATGAGTTATTTTTATCTTTTATATCATCGCTTAGATATTTAGGTATGTCATCATGTCAATCATATCATATATGACTCTTTTATAATTGAGTAGAAAACTCCTTGCTCAATCTATCAGATGGACCATCTCAACTATATTCCTCTGATATCCTAACTCTTTGGGTTTTTCAACTAAGTATAACCCAAAATATACATAAAAATGGTAACTTACCTCTTAGTTTCACCCATAACTTTCTTTCCTTACACAAGATAATCTGTGAGCATCTTTATTTGGTAGAACCTACCCAATTAGATGATCGAGAAATTGATAAGTTTCTATTTGGAAAGAATCTATTACTAATTATTTTAAGGAGGTTTAAATATCTCACCATATTATTTCATGTATTCCCTTCACATGTATTCTTTATTATAATTATTTAGTTTTGAATTCATATTCCTTCCACAAAAATCATTATGTTTAAACTATATTAATATACAACTCTTTACACAACTCATAACTTGTGTTATTAATCTAGATTAAAATCCAAATATATTTATGTATATCCAAATGCTTCTCAGGTGTAAGGTTCACTAAACCCTTTCATGTAAAGTCTTATAATCAAATCAAATCAATAATCCCCATAAGAGTAAGAATGAAGTGACAAATAGCCAACTTTTAGACAAATGATATAATCCATGCCAATGAGTAGTTTGACCTAAAGTCCCTCTACTTATGATTAATTATTAAATGTAGTCTTCAATTTCATCACAATTATAAAACCTAATATATATATAATACAATTTTTTAATTCAATATCACAACTCATAAAAAAGATAAATTCTAGGTAGAGGGAAACTAAATCAATTATCTTACCTAACATGTAACTCATTAAATGTATGTATGATAATTTAATGAAAACAAATAACACTTTAAACTAAAAAATAAATTTATTCATAATATAATATTTATATTCATTAATAAAATTGGGAATAATACTAAATAAATGAACATTTTATCAATTTATACATCAGATAAACAATTTATGAACAATTCATTAATAAAGTAATTATAAATACTTTATAATTAAATATTCTTTGTCACAAACTAGCCCATTTACCCTAGTACACTGATACCCAAACCATCCCTGACATGGACTAAAGGGCATTCCCAATCCCCATGGTTTGGTGAAAAGTTCTTGGAATCATATCAACATAAAAGGGAATGGTTTCTCGACACAAAAAAACCATTAAGATACAATAGTAGAATAAAACAAACCATAACCAGATAGTATTCTAAACACTCATCAAGGAGAAAGTACCACCAGAAAAATATAAATAACCAAAGGTAAAAAATAAACCAAACATAACTAAAAAAGTGGCATTTAACAACTCTATAATAGGACTTTATCAGTGATAAAAATTCACTAACCACTGAAGGGTGTTTAAAAGCCCTGGTATTTTATCAACGCTAAAAATCACTAATAAAGGCCCCCTTTAATAGTGCTAAAAACATTTTTAAAAGGGTCTGTTAATAATGTTTTTTTAGTGCTGATAAAGGCAGAGCTGTTAAAGGGTTTAAAATTATATTTTTTTCATAACTCTATGAGCCTAACCCCTTTATCAGCACTTCCACAACACCTTTAACAGTTCCCCCCCCCCCCCTCCTATTAGTGATTTTCACCCTACTATCCATTTTATCAGCATTTTTCAAATTTCTAGTCCCATACATGTCTGCCTGGATTCGAACCTTGCATCTCTCCTTTGAAGATGGAATTTCTTTACCACTTCACCATGTTGTTTTGTTGTATTTTTAATGATATTTCTATTTATTTATATATATATTTACATATATTTTTTATTCATATATTTATATAATTATTTTTTAAATACATTTATAAAATATGTGTGTGTGTTGTATATATATAGTTATATTTATTTAAATATATTATATATTATATTCATTTACATATACTAGAATAGAATATAAATATATATTTATTTATTAATACACACATATATGTATATATAAACATTATAAATATATTTGTATAATGTAAAAAATGGTTAGATATTGTTTTAAATTCATTTTTATAATATGTATTTATTTAAATATATTAGAATATACATATACATATATATTTGTTAATTTTTGACACACACATGTTTATATATAAAAATTAATTGAATAGGTATATATATAAAAATTATTACATTTTTATAAGGTGAATAAAATGGATAATTTTATACTTTAAATAAAACTAATAATAAATATTTATTTTATATATAAAAAATACGTTTTTATATAAATATGTTGATATATGTATTTATACAAGTGATTTATTATAAATAAATATAAGAAAATATTCATATATTTAATTATAAATAAAACTACGTTATAAAAAATGATAAAATTTAAAACCCATAATATCAGTATGAATGTAATCCCTAAGAATAAATTTAGTATCCACCGAAAAAAGGAAATAATTCCCCATTAAACGAAGCTGAAAATCCATAGAATATTAAAAAAACAAGTTACCCCAACTAAAAACTTGGTTTTAGAGGCTTTTTAGGCCTTTTTTGTCTTGAAAATGTGATGGGGTCCCCCGGGTTATTAGGTCGTAGAGCTCATCGTAGGCTTTGATTTGATATGTGGTAGAGCTAAAACAGACACCTAGATCAAAAGTTCTGGATATTTGAAGTTTGAGTTATGTTTTTAACTTATTTTAGATCTTTTATTAATTTTTTGATCTTTTTTATCTTTAAATTGATATTAAATGACTATTACTTGGTAATAATTAGAAAATTATTAATTAAAAATATTTTTAAAAATATTTTATAATTCATTTTCACTAAATATCTTATATATTAAGTGTAAATTCCTATTTACCTTGTCTAAAACGTATTTAAAAATATTCATATTATATTTATATCTATATAAATATATTAATATTTTAAAAAATTATTTTTAATGAAATGTTTTTTTTTTTGAAATATACTCTTTATCAGTGCTAGTAAAAAAAGCTCTTATAAAGGGGGGTCTTTATCAGCGCTACTAAAAATCATTGATACCCCCCCCCCCTTATTAGTGCTTTCTTACAAGAACTGATAAAGGCCCCCATTTATCAATTCTCTTTTTACAAGTGTTGATAAAGGGTTGGAATTTATCAGCACTTATAAAAAGTTTTGATAAAGTACCTCCTTTAATAACACTTTTTTAGCACTGTTAAATACCCCCTTTAACACCACTAAAAAAGCATTATTAAATACCCCCTCTATCACCACTTTATCTAGCGCTGAAAAAGGGGGTCATTAGCAGTGCTTTTAGTTAGCACTATTAAATCCCTAGAATTGTATAAACCCAAATTTGTAGTATTTAAATAACAAAAAAATCAATCAATACATAGTCTCATAGTGACTGTGAAACAAGTGATCCATATCTCCATCGGTCACCACCATCACTCCTGAGTCCTATGGATCAAGCGCATCCATCACCACTAAGTGGTGCTTTCCCTTTCCCTAGATATAGCATAACAAAGTCTACAAACTCCCAAATTAAAAGGTAGGGTGTGAGTTAAACAATCCATTAGTGTCTCACCAAGTGTTTGATAATAAATTCCATAACAATAAACCATTTATGATTTCAATTTAAATAAAACAAGTCATGAAAAAAAATTACATATTTTAAACCAAAACATGCTTCCAAATCAAAAGATGATAGATATATCAAAATAATCTTAAATTTATATTTTATATAAAACATTTATATATAAAAACTAGCATGAATAAAATAGTTCCTTAAGAAATGGAATGTGTAATCAAATCAAAACCAAGAACCATGGTCATATTCCTAATGTTATATTAGTTCCAAGATCTTTGATCCTTGTACTACCCAATCATCAATTAAAGCTCAAGTTTGTGTGCACACATCCCTAGGATTAGGAAAATTGTACTAATCAATAAATATCCCCTCATGGACAATCATTCCAAACTAGTTTTAGTTAGATTTATCATCATAAATCCCTTTCAAGGGAGTCATATTCCTAGTGCACTTTTCTTAATAACCCACTAAATATTCAAGACCATGTGTGATTTAATAAATCAATCAATAAATCATTTAAAATAATTTCATTATTCATAGTTCAAATTCTTAATTTTATGTTCAAATTTCCTTTTCAAATTCAAAACCAAATCATGGGTTTTCATAAAATTTATTCCTTTCAAATCATCTTTCATTTAAATCCAATTTTCTTAAGAATCAGCTTCAAATCATTTCAATTTTCAATCCAACATTTTTCTCAAAATCTATCCCACAATTTCAATTCCACTGAAATTGGGTTTTTTTACAATTTACATTTCCCTTTTAAATCAAACATAAAATCCTATCCAATAAATTTTTTATAAATAAATTGAAGACTCGTATCAATTAAATCAAGAAATATAGGGTTTTAATTGAAGGGTAAAGCCTTATGGAACTTCCAACCATTTCCTTCTTGAATTTGAATATTTTTTTATTCTAGATCCAAGGAAAGGGAAAGTGAAACTCATAGGTGGTGGATGTTCTTGATTTTTGGGACTCTAGAGTGATAGTGGAGACTAGTGGAGTTGTGTTCCACTTGTTTCATAGGGATTGGGAGACTATGTCTTGATAGATGTTTTTTTCCTTTGTTTTATGTTTTACCTTGGGATATTTATCATTTTATTGTGTTACTTTCTCTTTGAGGAGTGTTAAGCATGCTAAGTATTTATGTTTTGTTTTCTACCATTTTTGTATTACAACGGGTTTTTTTGTGGTAAAACTTTTCCCTTTGACGTTGATATGATGACATGTGCTTATCGTCAACCTATGGGGATTAAGAATGCACTTTGGTCCATGTAAATACCAACTCAAGTATCATTATACCAAGGTAACTAGGATGGTTTGTGATAAAGTGGTATCAAAGGATGGTTTAAGTTCTATCCTTGATTTTTGTATGTAGTATGGGATGTCCAGGTAGATAGTAAGTAGGATTTATGAGACTTATAAGGTAGTTGTAAGGAATTTTATGGCTATCTCTCATTGTAAAAAACCTTAATTAACCATGATTATTTAGAAAAATTGTCCTTGAGGAATAAATTGATCAGATTACAGTATTTTCCTAGTTTATCTAAGTGTTTTGAAATCCTAGAAGTTTGATATTCCAGTTTTTATTGATTGAGTTGATGATCTGAGTACCCTTTCTAATGTTTTCAGCGTTGTCTATTGATATTATTTAGAATAATGACTATGGGGTTACATTTTAATAGACCATGGGAGGAAACTTTTGGTGAACCATTACAATTGAATCCTATGGTTGAACAAAATATTATTGAGATAGTGGTGCATGTTGTCCAAGCTTTAGGACAGGTGCCTACACATATTCACATCCAAGATATAATAGTAGAACCTCAATGGGATGAAACTATAGATCATGATCAAGAGTTTCTTTGGTATAAACCACCATATTTACAAGTTTTTAATGATCCTAAAGAGGATGATTATTGGTTGAAAAATATTGTGATTATTTTTGAGTTCTTGGAAATAGGTGATTCAATAAAAGTGAAGTGTGTTACCTTTAAACTAGAAGGATCTAGTAAGAGATAGTGGGATTTGATGGTTATAGTGAAGAATCATGAGGTATTGGAGTGTAAATACTTAAAATTTATTTTCACTAGCTAGTTATATATAAAATTTATAGTCTTGGTTAAGTCTATAGATTTTCTCAACCTCCAATAGGGTTACAGGACCGTGAATCAATATGAAAACTCTTTTTCTAAACTTGTTCAGTTTTCTCTTGAGGAAGTGTCTAATAAGAAATTAATGGATTGAATAATTGATATAGGTCTTCATTATGACATTAGATCTTGGTTTTTCATGTTAAATATCACTTGTTATGTAGATATTCTAGATAGAGCGTTGATGGATGATCTTGAACTGATAGGTAATTCAGGGTTGATGGGAGTTCCTATTACTCCCAGTGATAGTTCTGTTGGTTCTTTTAAGGAAAATAGGAAGAGTGATGAGTCTCATTGTGGTTTTAAATATTATACTTCATCCATACCTACTTTAGTGCCTAATATAGGCCCTTTTAATTACTTTCAATGTGGCAAGGTTGATCATTCGAAGCGGTTTTGTGTTGAGGAACCAAAGATCTGTATCTCTTACGGTCATTCAAGACACCTACATAAGTTCTGCTATATATTTTCTTCCCTGTGTAGTGGTACGGGATTATGAGTACTAAAATTCATATGGTAAAATCAAATCATTCATGAAATAATAGGTTCTAGCCATAAGAATCCCGAATGAAGCTTCTTTATATAGTATAAGAGTCTCCAGAGGAAACTGATATGGGTCTAGCAATAGTGGCAGGTACCATCACTATAGCTTAATCTTTAGTGACTGTTTTATTTGATATCAGTTCATATTATTCATTTTTATCGACTCATGTTGTGAATTTTCTAAATCTTCCTATTAATCTTATTTCTTATGCGATATATATTACTATAACCCTCAAAATAAAGAGATAATAGGGTCTTTAATGTCCCTCTTTTATTTTGTCTCTATTTGAGATTGAGATCACTTGGAATTTTCTAGTTCTAAACATGAAACCTCTTGACTTCATTCTCAGGATAGATTGTATGATCACTCATAAGGACCAAATTGACTATTATCTTCGATGGTTCTAATTTATTTAACCCTATGGGGTATTTAATATTTTTTGGTAGAATGGGACCTGAGTTTGAGTAGATCCAAACATTCTTTTTTTGTCATGACCCAACCCAATGGGGCTTAATTTATGACTCCCCAAGCCTGCCTCTATAATCCAGGGGCTAGAATCCAGTGTTGAGTAGTCTATCACACACATGGAAGGCCTTAGCCTATGGTACCTATACGAATTCACCCACATACACCTTCATACAACAATTCATAGATATATAAATAACAACTGGAGATAAATGAATGCATACATCTAACCCAAACCAGAGTATAGTAGAAGTAAAAAAAGGTAAAAATAAACACCCACCAAAGAAAAATGAAAAATCATTCAAACTTCTCAGAATAAGGGGATTTTTATCAAATTCACCTACTGGAAATATCCTCATCCAGACTCCAGTAAACACCCCATTCAGTCTAGCTCACTAATATCTTCCTGCTCTGGGTCCTCCTAGGACTCTATCAAAAGTCATGTGATCTGCACAAGACACAACATGTGCAATAAAATCCCATGTAGGGTTGAGTATAACAATACACATTAGGTTTCCCAAATACCTAAAATAAAAGGGATAAATTTAAAGGCAACAATCCACTCAACCCTTCCATAGGGAACCAAAATAGTAGAGAAACTCCACCTCTAAACCATCCTCATTTAAACATGACTAGTCATCTCATACCACATGGTGTATCGTCCAAGATATGAAAAAATTATAAGAAAAACTATAATAATACCCATATATACTCATCTTGGACTCTAAGTCTCATTATGTACCAAACTCATATCCAGAAACAGGTTACTACTTGAGGCTTGGAGGTAACACTCTTCCAGGAGCACACACTCTGTGAGTTGTGTCATTATAGATGACACTCATCCAGGAGATACACTCCACTATAAATAACTCTTATAAACCTGAAGGCACCTCTGAGATATACCACTCAATTAGGTATCACAAATTTTATGGCACAACACAATCATCCCGAAGGGTATGTATCTAAGAGAACACGCTCGTCGGATCTCACAACTAAGAATGTCACGTTGAAACTTAGGGAATCTTGATACTTAGATAGGGGATTTCACCCATCTCGGATGAGGAATGCTACCAACCCTAAGAGAACCACAAAAGGTATCATCACTTAGAAATGGGATCCATCCTAGGATCTATTGGGGGACACTACGAACCTAGTCTATAAAATCATAAACCACATCTCTTCAGATAAGGGATCACCCCTATGATCCGATAGGGGAAACCACGAACCCAATACAGTAACCTAAAAACCACACTCAAAAATGGGATCACTCCCAAGAACCACTAGGGGATACCACAACCCAATATGATGTCATGTAGATTGTATCACTCATATAGAGGATCGTCTTCCATATAGTGTTGGTCAAAACGATTCCAAAAACCCCATCTGGTATAACTCACGAAGTAGGGAATCATCTCAACGATAATTCCAAAAACCCTACAAAAAACGTCTAATAAGTAGGGGATGATATATCTGATGATGTATCAACCCTACTAATACCAACTACTGAGTAGGGAATCATGTACCCAATGATGTCGCAACCCTACTAATACCAGCTTCTAAATAGGGGATCTTATACCCAATGATGCCACAACCATACTGAAACTACCTTCCATGTATGGTATCATACTCCAAAAGATACCAAAACCCCTGTGGGGTTTTCCTTCTAGATATGGGGTCATCACCCAAGTAGTTTTGGTCATGATGATACTAAGAACCCGATCTAGGGAAAAGATATTCTAGAGGATCCCACCCTAGACTCTCTATAGGGATTCAAAAACTCTAACAAAGTGATAGAGGATCCCACCCTAGCCTCTCTTTAAGGATACTACAACTCTATATGAGCTTAACCTAAAAATGGGATCAAAATCCTATACTGAGGATGTAATTCCACTCAAACCCTCATAGGGATAGACCAAGGGAACTCACTCAACCACTACTGGTCTAAATGTCACTAACCCAAGAGACCCACAAAATTTCCTCAAACCACATCTCTTAGGCTCAAACTGAAGCCACCATCAAATTCTACATGGAAAACTTCTTAGGATAGGCTTCTCACAATCCTAAATCTGAGCTTCGAAGGAGGATATTCGAAAGGTATAAACTCTTGTAAGAGGAGACTACACCGTGTGTGTAAGGAGGTCTACATGGCGTGTGACCCCGCCTAAACACCTAAAAGTGTCCTCTAACCACATAGATTGGTTTTTCATGTGGGATTCCATAGCGTGTACCGGTGGTACACAGCATGTCACACCTCACCCAGGCTCTGGCTATGTATTCCCTTCACATGTCTCATCCATCCGTTTCTACCACACGACGTGTACCCCCTAGTACATAGTGTGTTCTGGCTATACGAACCCTTGGCCATGTATCTTTCCCATGTCCATATCCATCACCCCGTGCCTGTGTACTCTAGATGTGTACTTTTACACGGCCATGTAAGTTCACATGGATTCCCTGTCCATGTCCTCAAGACACATGACACGGGGTCACTACATGGTTGTAACCCAAGGTACACAAAGTGTAGTCCAAAAAACTCATCTTTTCCAAACGGGAAGAACACACGGCATGTTACTTAGGTCTACACACCATGTAGATGGAAAAATACATCATAAATTCCTTACGAGTAGCCTGAATCACCCCTATTTTCCATAAAACACACAGATTGACCCTCAAGGAGTCCTTATCAAGAATATAAGGGATCTAAAACCTTAAAATGATGCATAAAAAAGGAGATTGGGACTTAAAACTCAAAACCTCCAACCTCATAGAGAAATTTCAAAGGTTTAGGGTCAGATTCATGCTCCAATGATGCTACACCATGATATGGGGGTGATCATCATCAATATCGAAGATCGACGACACCTCATTTCCTCAATTCAGACCTCGAATCGTCCGTCATTCCAAAGGGGAAGAGGGGTAGGGGATCCTTCCATCATTCACATAAAGGGGGAGGGAGGTAAGGTATATTGGTTAATTTTATTAAACCGATATCCTCTATTTAATACCTCACTGCCAACTCACCTCTGACCCAACACCTGGAAATGACAAAGTTTGTGTCGTACCTAGGGTAAACACAGTATTCTGAACTCAACCGTGGTCTCATAATACTGATCTAAGACTCTTATCGGGAATTATTCAACATTTCAATAGAAACTATATGTTCATGATAAAATATAATTAATATTTTTAAAATCTTCATGTCGAGGCTCTTCGAGCCTCAGAATCGTGTTTTGACTTAGTGCCTGGCTTCATAAATATTCATAGAAATATTCTAAAGTCTTATAATTCAAAACATGAGTCACTACATCCTCCCCAAACTAAGTCTTTTTGTCCCCAAAAAGATAAATCCTAGGAACATGCAAAAGAAGTTGAGCTCTCAACTGGGACTCCCATGCTAGTGAGCTCACCAAGACCATCACAAAGGCCACCAAGGGTTCTCTTGATGCCTATGATAATGCACTCAGGGGAACCTCAAGGATCAACCACACATGCCATCTAGATCAACCAGGTCAACATCATGAAAAAAAGTGGGCACATATCTCCTTATCTGTGACAAGTGGAAAACACCAAGCACCAGGTCCATCTATGGTTATAGGGTCTAGCGGAACACCACCTCACTGACTTGACATAGAGACCAAAGAAACCCTACTCTGAACACACAAGTCAAAATAACTCATCCATCATACCTAGATATTATCCACTTTGGGTGGCACTGACTCACCCGTATGGTTTTCCATCATGTCTCAAGAACACGTCTTGGTGGGGAAAGTGTCCCTAATTCTTGTGAATCTGAATTCATGTCAAACTGAACCACTCCCTCCTCAACAATCTCACATAAAAGATGATTCCAAACATGTGAGGGTACCAACAAACAAACAGGGATGTCTAAGTGCACACATTGGGTGTTTTTGGTCCCTCCTCACAAACCTCAAACACACAACCCCACCCCGAACACACAAGTCATAGGGACTTGTCCACTACACCTCGACACTATCCACTTAGGGCAGCATTAACTCACCCTCACAGTTTTACTCATTTCACAAAAACATGTCTCAGTAGGGGAAGGATCCCTCTTCCTCATGCATTCAAATCTATATCAAACAACACCAACACAGGGTCTTACGGATGCCCCACATCACCTTAAACAAAATGATCAATCAAAAACTGGAAAGAAAAGAGTACCTCACATCAGTGTCTATCAATACTACTATAGAAAGTATAAAGGGCACAGAGTGTACCTTTATCCATCCTTGGAACCTCTGGGTCAAAGGCCTATATGGACTTCAGTTGTCCTCGCCCTCATTCCCTGGCTCCCTGAGCCTGGTGTGGACCACCAGGGGGTGGTGGTGGAAACCCATACCATCTTCCACCTCCTGCTGCTCCACCCTCTCCTCTGCCACTTCCTATGTAACGACCCAAACTGTTATGAATAAAATTATCATTTTTGATTTAATTAAATGTATTATGGTTATAGAAAACAAATTCAATAAAAAAATATCCAATTATATTTAGATGATTGTTAGTTATCATTTTTGTTGATAATATAGTCATTTAATAGTGATCACATGACTAGTGTAAATATATGGTTTCTAAAAAAACCTTTTTACATAGAAAAAGGAAGTTATGGCCTCAACCAGTAGGATCATACCCTATGAATCCCATTTATCATAGCTTCCTAAGGAGATATGGGATTTTACTTTTACTAATCCTAAGCTGAGATCCAACAACTTAAGCATGATTGAAACCATTTATGGGAGATGTTCAAACTCATCGAGATCACGGCCCAAACCATGTTCACCGAACAACCCCATGAAAGAACCACCATCACACACCTCACTCTTAGGTTGTATGATGGTGTATTAAATGTATATGTTTCAAGACCTTAAAAATAGGAATATATACATTATTTGGTATAAAATAATGAATATATTGTAATCTTATTATTGTTACTTTGTAAATGATTTTTAAAGCACAAATTTTATTTTTGGTTAATATTAAAATTCAATTAATGAATTTATGAAGTAGTGTATTTTTTAAATAAATAATATTTTGATAAAATATTATTATTAAATATTTTTTTTTGAATATAAATGATCATATAATTTTTATTAATTCAAAATTAATTTTTTATAAGGGTTCAAAAAAATGTTATTGTCAAAAACCTATCATTTTCAATAAATGTCAGTTTTTATTTTAAAAGAGAAAATTAAAAAATTTAGGAAATTATTTATATAAAATGAATATTATTTTTAAAATTAGTATGTTTAATTATCCAATGGTGAATTTTTCACAATTTTCTAAAATAGTTAAATTTTCAGGTAAAAATTAAATACCGTATAAATATACTTTGTGTTTTATGACATCATAATGACCCAGAAATTATGTAATAAGTAATATAAATAGGATCCAAAACCAAATATATGTTTTAACTTTAAATTAATTTTATTTTAAGTTTATTTTATTTATTTTTAAAATCCATTATGAATCCTCCAAGAGTTATAATATATTTTATGATTTTACAATCATTTATTTAAGAGTGTGACTCACCTCCACATCACCAATGGTAATATTTTAATAATTTAGGCCCTTGAAATTATATAATAACTTAAAGAACTCGTATTTTCTAGAAACCATGGTAAAAAACCAAGGTATGTTTTGTGGTTTTTGATATTTTATTATGTATAGTTCAAAGCCTAAATAATAAAGAAATCCCCCTCCTTTACTATATAAACCCACCCAATCCCCCATTTATCTTCACTAAAACTCCTTTTATCATGTCCAAAATCTTCCCTCCACTCCATATAGTCCTCCCAAGGTGCCCTATATCTTTCAAGAAGCCCCTCCCAAGCCTTTGGAGTCACACAATCAAGTAAGGGTTCTTTCCTTTCTCCTCTTTCTTCAAGTTTCTTTATTATGTTATGCTATGTTTTTTAAATTACTTATGTTGGGAAATGTATTTACATGTACATATTACTATCTATTTAATATATAAATGATTTGATACCCCTCTCACTCTCATCAACCCATTTTATGAATTTTTATGTGATGACATTATGCTGCCGAAATTGTACCGTGATTTTCCATTCCAAAACAATGGTGTAGTGAATATCATTACCATTTTCTATCATGGGTATTAAACTTTATAAACATATACTTATTTTATTAGGGACTTACATTTATTTATTCCACACTACCTTATCATGGAATAAATTATGATGATGAATGAATCTATTTTGATTGATATATGTGGCACACTTAATCATAAGAATGTAATAAATGTGACAGATGCTCTTGGAATTATATAGCACTCTAATGCATTGGGTAATGGTTAGTATCGTAATACATCATGTTGGGACAGGGGGTTTACCTGATTCCTTTATGGGACTTTTTCCACCATTATGTCTTTGCAGTTTTAGCCTTGACCTATGTTTATGATGTTGTGTTTTAAGTTATTTTCACATTTCCCACATTATGATTATCATGATATATCATGCCTTATTATTCATGATTCTTTTATGCTCCATTGATATTCCTATTATCTAAAATGTATTTTATTCTTCATTTTATGCCTTTTTTATTCCCTTACTAGGATTTATAACATACACATTTCTTATGTATATCCTCAGGTTACCCCATGCAGTGTTAAGTACGAAGGAACATTTTGATATTGTTAAAGAATTTTTCAATAAAGATGTTGTTTTTCATGTTTTATGTTGTAATGGAATGTACCTAATTTCCCAAAGACATCATACCAATCAATATTTTTGGTTTAATTAAGTGTATTTTTATGTAATAAATCATGTTTAAATGTGAAATAAAGAGTAAGGTTGTTATAGTTGGTATCAGAGGATAGGTTTAGTTATTTTTGGGATTAGGATTAGAAAATGTTATAGAAATACTTAGGTACAAGAATAAGTATAATAAAACATCCCTAAATTTTGGTTAGAATAGAGTAATTGTTTTATCAAGAAAATACATCTATGTATGGATACTACAAGTGGATGTGGTTCTGGTATAGATGTAACTAGGGGTAATAACTCCAACAAGATGTTTTGGGCCTGAATCGGGGTAATTTGGTACACGAAAATGGTCTTTACTAGGCACCTATTTTTACACTCCTAGGGGATATTATTTGGTAAATTCATAAGTTCATTACGAACCATAATTAAGGGAACAAACAAATCCCATAAGAATATATGTTAGGAAATAGATCATGGATGGCATAGATTTATGCCTAGAAACTCATAAGTTAAGGAGATAAATTTAATTTATAAGTTATTATTTTAATGTCATTGGATTCCCCTTTATGTGTTTAATATTTTAAAATACTTTTCCCTGATTTTCCCTTTATTCTAGCCAATTACTGATAATAGAAGGAATTAGGTTAACAACCGACGTGAAGAGAAATGTAATGATTGTCCCAATGAGATACCCAACACTATGGGTGTGGGAATTGAAAACTCTTTCATGATACTCTCTCAGTTAACTCAAGTTATGAATAGAAAATTGGATTAAGAGGAGTGACCAAACCCCCTAATAGATAACAAGCCTCAATTGAGAGATTCATGTGACAAAGGCCTCCTACTTTCAATGGTTCGTCTAATCCCTTAATCGTGGAGTAATGAATCAACTCTATTGAGAAGATATTCTACATCCTTCAATGTTCCAAAAAATAGAAGGTTCTTCTAGATATTTATTATATGGAGGGAGAATATGGTTAGTGGTGTACATTGATCAAGAATACAAAGCCTGAAGAATATATTGAAATAATGGAGTAGAATAAATTTTGAAATATGTTTTTCAACAAATATTTTCCTCACACTCTCCATATTAAAATAGAAAGTTATTTCTTTTCACTTAAGCAAAAAAAGATGATGAATCTATCAAGATGTACAAGGTAAACTTCACAAGACTTGTGTGACATGCCTCCAGATTTATCGTTACCCAAAAATGTAAGTTTAACCATATATTATTTTTTCTAAATCCTATTCTATGAAAAGATATGGAAATTTGTGACTCTGATAGCTATGAGTAAATTTTCCAATGTGATGTCAAAGACAAAATGGAGATAGGATAATTCCAATGGTATTATAGGGATAAAAAGAAGAAAGTGGGGTTTAATTATGGTGGTCTGATGGATAAATCCAATGGTGCTAAGAAATTTCATAATCCCACTTGTCAAAGGTGCGAAAAGAAGCACCCTGAAAATTGCCTAAGGGGGACAAGGAAATTCTATGGGTGGGGAAGAGAAGGGAACCTGACCAATGCTTTCTGAGAAGAGAACCCCACCAATGTGATAAAGGAAAGTAATTCCCCGGTCAACCCTCAATGCATTTTTCACTATCAACTTCAATTAACTGGGGAACTTTTTGAACTAGTTCACTAAGCCAAGGGTTTTCAGAGGTAACCAACAACCTATGAGGAATAAAGGGAGATATTTTTATATCATGGCTGTTGAGGTAGATCCTAAAAATTAAGTGGTGATGGTTATTCTATTTATTCATTCAAGAATAGAAAACATAATTTTTTATTATGGTTCTATGCATTCCTTCATATCATGAATGTTTAGTAGAACTATTCAAACACCACCACAAAGAATAGAAGTAGAGATGTCGGTGAAAATGGAAAATGGGGAAATTATTTAATCCCATTTATATAACTCCTCCCCTATCACAATTTGTGTGATGAAATTCCCATCAAACCATATCATACTTCCTTTGGTGAAATTTTATGCAATTCACAGCATGGATTCTATTTCCCTATATAGAGCCAATATAAATTACTGTGAGAATGAAATCACTCTATGTATGGTAAATTGACCCCTGATTCTGTACAATTTCAAGGAGGAGGATGAATCTTCTTTAGCACCATCATCTCAAGCATGGATATTATTTCCCTATGAGTAAGAATATCTAGATTAAATGATTGGCTCTAAGGAAAGAACTATCCTCAAAGGCATGCCTATTGTGAGGGGATATGTTGATGTGTTTTTTGAGGAATTTCCTGGTCTTCCTCCTAGCTGAGAGGTTAAATTTTATATCAAGATTATACCTAGGGAGTTTCCAATATCCAAGACTCCTTATAGAAGGTTGTTGTGGAACTTGAGGAGCTAAATAAATAACTATAGAATAATATGGATAAAGGGTTCATACGCCCAAGTGTTACACCATGGGGTGAACCAGTCCTCTTTATTAATAATAAGTATGGGTCAATGTGCCTTTGCATTGATTATCATGATCTCAACAAGATCACGATAAATAAAAATTATCTTATACCTTGTATTTATGACTTGTTTTATTAGCTACATAGAGAACAATAATTATCCAAGGTGGATCTTTGGTTGAGATATTATCAAGTAAGGGTGAACAAGGAATATATCCCCAAGACCACTTTTTTGTAAGGTACGGGAACTATGAGTTCATAGTGATTCCATTCGTACTCACTAATGCTCTAGAAATATTTATGGACTTTATGAATAGAGTCTTTAGATATTATCTTGAAAAAATTTTGGTAGTATTTATAGATGATATTCTAATATACTCTAAAACCAAGGAGGACAATGAGGAGAATCTAAGCACTGTGCTAAAGACCATACGAAAGGAGAAGATCTATGAAAAGTATAGCAAGTGTGAGTTCTGGTTGAAGGAAGTCTCATTCATGGCACATATCATCACAATCAATGGGATATATTTAGATCCTTCAAATACAAAAGTAATAAAAGTATGGTTGAGGCCAATATATGTGATATATATTATAGTTTCCTTGGGTTGGTTGGGTATTATCATTGATTTTTGAGAAATTTCTCATGATTTTCAAACCCTCTTACCAAAATAACTCGGAAGTGATTAAAGTTTACTTGGAATGATGATCGTAAATAAAACTTCATGGAGTTAAAATAGAGGTTTATCACTTCCCATGTGCTCACACTACCCATAGGTGGGGAACTTTTCATAATTTTTAGTGATGATTCAAAGAAGGTATTGTTATGTGTGCTGATGAAAAATAAAAAATCCATTACCAACGCCTCAAGGAAGTTAAAAATTCATGAGCAAAACTATCACACGCATGATCTAGAGTTGGCATATGTGATCTTTACATTGAAAATCTGGTGGAATTATCTCTATGGGGAGATGTGTGAGATATATACTGATCATAAAATCCTAAAATATATATTCACACAAAAATAACTTAATATGCGCTAGGTAATATGGTTAGATCTCATCAAGGATTATGACTACTCAATCAACTATCATCCTGGTAAAGTAAATAAGGTGGTGGATGCTCTAATTATAAAGGACCTAGCAATTATATCATTTATGAGAATTGATAAGGATATAATATTCTTAAATTTAAAGAGGATGGACATGGGAATCATAGAGAAAGGAACATCATCAATCCTTTCACAAATTAGTGCTCAAACGTCTCTTTTGTAAAGGTTAAAGGATGCTCAAAAAGATGATGTCTGAATTCAAATGAGAATGGAAACTCTAAGGAAAGGAAAATCCTTGGATTTCAATGTTAAAAAATAAGGAATTGTGAGATTTGGGTCAAGACTATGTGTTCTGTCAAATCCTGAGTTAAAGAAGGAACTATTGGATGATTTACATAGTTTAACTTTCTCTATTCACCCAGGAAACACAAATATGTACCAAGATTTCTGAGAGAACTATTGGTGGGACAACATGAACAAGGAGATCACTGGATATATATCAAAGTGTCTGGTATGTTAGAATTTGAATTATGAAAGGCAAAAGTCTAAGGGGGTGATGCAACCATTACCTATACCAACATGGAAATGGGAAACATTTCCATGGAATTTTCACCAGAATTCTGAATACATACAAAGAAAACAATGCTATATAGGTTGTTATGGATCATCTTACAAATTATTTACACTTAATTTTGATTCATGAGGATTTATCACTGGATAAAATTTCATTAATATACATCATAGAATTGGTGAGGCTTTATGAAGTACCACTATCAATTGTGTCTAATCAAGATCTAAGATTCACTTCTAAGTTTTGGAAAAGTCTCCATCATGCTCTAAACACTAAGTTGAGCTTTAGTACGACTTATCACCCTCAAACTAACATCCAATATAAGGGGACTATCCAAACACTTGAGGACATGTTGATAGAATGCTCAATTGACTTCAAGGGAGGATGGGACCAAAATATTCTTTTGGTCAAGTTCTCTTACAATAGCAGTTTCTGCTCAAGCATCCAAATGGCTCCTTATGAATCCATTTATGGGAATAAGTGTATAACACTAACATGTTGGGATGAAGTTGTTGAATGAAAACTTCTAGGTCTTGAAATGGTTGAGGAAATGGTGGAGAAGGTTAAGACCATTCAGTAGATCATAAAGCCTTCTCATAGTTAACATAAGAGTTATGTTGTCAGTCATTAATAAGACCTGGAATTTGATGTTGGATACACTACTACAAAACTGGGTTTATTTAGCACTATGGAGTTAACAACACTAGCTAAAAGCACTATTAAATGGTGTCTCTAATAGCTCTTTTAATTGCGCTAAAAAGGTTTTGTTAATGGGGTCACTTTATCGGTGCTTGTAAAAAATCATTGATAAAGCCCCCCTTATTAGTGCTAGTAAAAAAATGTTGATAAAGGGGGTCTTTATCAGTGATTCTAAAAAATCCCAGATAAAGGTAGACCTTTATCAGTGCTTGTAAAAAAAAGTGTTGATAAAGGGGGGACTATATTAGTGCTTTTTTAGAAGCGCTGATAAAGGATATATTTCAAAATATATATATTTCATTAAAAAATATATAAATATATAAATATATTTATATTGACATAAATACAATATATATTTTTTAAATATGTGTTAAATAAGTCTAAATAAGCATTTACACTTAATATAAAAGATATTTATTAAAAAAAAGCTTATAAAATAATTAAAAAATTATTTTTAATTAACAATTTGATAATTATTATCGATTAATAGTCATTTAATAACAATTTTAAGATAATTAAAATAAAAAAATCAATAAAATATTTAAAATAATTTGAAAATAAAATTCGAACTTCAAATAGCCATAACTTTTTATCTGAGTGTCCATTTAGGTTCTACCACATATCAAATAAAATTTTGTGATGATATCTACATTATTTTGAATAAGGTGGACCATGGTTACTATTTTTTTTTAGGTCATAAAATTCCTAAAAGCCCTCTAAAATTGAGTTTTTAGTCAGGATACCCTGGTTTTTTAACATTCAATGGATTTTCAGCCTCATTTAATGTGGTCTTATTATCATTTTTTAGTGGGGAATAAATTTATTCCCCGGTATTGCATTCATATTGATATTATGGTTTTGAAATTTTATCATTTTTTGCAATGTTTTTTAATTTATAATCAAATGTATACATATTTTCTTAAACTTACTTATAATAAATTACTTGTATAAATAAATATATCAACATATTTACATAAAAATGTATTTTTAAATATAAAAAATAGATATTTATCATTCATTTTATTTAAATTAAAAAATTACCCATTTTATTTACCTTATAAAAATGAAATAATATGTAGATATGATTTTTATATATACGTATGTGTGTGTATTAATAAACATATATATATATATATTCTTATATATATATATAAAGGAATATTAATATATAATATATTTAAATAAATATAATTGTATATAGATATATCATGAATTTAACAATATATAAAAATAAATAGAAAATTAATTAAATATACAACAAAATATGCATGGCATAGTGGTAAACAACACTCAGTCGCATAAGGGGGGTCATGTGATCAAATATAGAAGAACAAAATTATTTTTGGTAGCCTTCTAGTATTGTGTAAGGAAGGTGTGGTGTGTGATGGAGGATGGGGTAGTCAAAAGTGAATAGAAAGGTTTTGTAAGTACTGAGAATGGGGTTTCGGGGGTGTATGAAAAAATAAATATTTTTTCATACTTTTAACAGTGCTTTTTTTATAACTGTTAAAATCTAACCTTTAACAGTGATAAAAAATCTATGTTAAAGGTACCCTTTAATAGCACTGATAAAGGGTTCCTTTAACAATTCTTTTTTTAATGATTTTAACCCCCCTTAACATCGGTCACAATATCAATTCTTTTGAATTGCTAATAAAACCCTATAAATAGAACTGTTAAAGCCCCAATTTGTAGTAGTGATTCATGGTATTCCTCCACATATCTCTATGGAAAAAAGTTATGAGATTTAGTAATAAGGGAATGCTTAATCCAAGGAACATAGAACCTTTTGAGATCCTTAATCACAAGGGAGCAGTGGAATATCGACTAACACTACCACTGAACCTATCTAAAGTACATGATGAATTCCATGTATCCCTCTTGAGAAATTACATACCAAACCCCTCACATGTACTCAATCCATAGGTGGTACCATTGGAGAATGATCTTTCCTAAGGAGAGCATCTGTTGAAGATATTAGATCATAGAGAAAAAGTTCTATAAAATAAGACATTTCCCCTAGTCAAAGTATTATGGATAAACCACAAGTTTGAAGAAGAAATGTAGGAACCAGAGGAGGTGATGAAGTAGAGTTTTCCTCATCTGTTTTAGTGTGGGAAAATAAAATTTTGAGGGAAAATTTTCTAAAGGGGGAAGATTGTAATAGCCTGAACTATTATGAATAAAATCCCCTTTTTATTTAATTAAATGTATTATGGTTATAGAAAACATATGCACTACTTTTTTTATCCAATTATATTTAGATGATTGTTAAGTATCATTTCCTTTGATAATATATTTTTTGAATAGTGATCACATTACTAGTATAAATATAGGGTTTTTAACAAATCCTTTAACATAGAAAAAGGATGTGATGGCCTCAACCAGTAGGATTGTACCATATAAAGCACATTTATTAGAGATTTTGAAGGAGATATAATTTCTAGAATTTTCCATTGACCAATCTCAAGCTAAGATCTAACAACTTAAGTATGAGCGAAACCATTTATGGGAGAAGTTCAAGCTCATCAAGATCATGGCTCAAACCATGTTCGTCGAACAGCCCCATGAAAGCCCCACCATCGCGCACCTCACTATTAGGGTATATGTTGGTGTATTAAAAGGATATGCATCAATACCATAGAAATTGGAATATATACATTATTGTTTATAAAATAATAAATATATTTTAATCCTATTAATTTTACTTTGTAAATGATTTTTAAAGCACCAATTGTATTCTTGGTTAATATTCAAATTTAATTAATGAATTGATGAATTGGTTTATTTTTTAAATAAATAATATTTTAATAAAATATTATTATTAAATAATTTTTATCAAATATAAATGATCATATAATTTTTATTAAGTCAAATGTAATTTTTTATAAGGGTTCAAAAAAATGTTAGTCAAAAACCTATCATTTTCAATAAATGTTAGTTTTTAATTTAAAAGTGAAAATTTACAAATTTAGGAAATTATTTAGATAAAACGAATATTATTTTTAGAATCATGATGTCGAAATTATCCAATGGTGAATTTTTCATAATTTTCTGAGAGAGTCGAATTTTTGGGTAAAAATTAAAGAGTATAAATATATTTTGTGTTTTATGACATCACAATGACCCAAAAGTGATGTAATAAGTAATATAAATAGGATAAAATACCAAATATATGTTTTCCCTTTAAAATAATTTTATTTTAAGTTTATTTGATTTATTTTTTAAATCCATTATGAAACCTCCAAGAGTTATAATATATTTTATGATTTTAAAATCATTTCCTTAAGAGTATGACTCATCTCCACATCACCAATGGTAATATTTTAATAATTTAGGCCCTTATAATTATAAAATAATGTAAACCACTCCCATTTGGTAGATACCATGGTAAAAAACCATGGGATGGTCTATTGTTTTGGATATTTTATTATGTAGAGTCTAAAACCTAAATAATAAAGAAATCCCTCTATTTTCCTATATAAACTCGCCCAATCCCTCATTTATCATCACTAAAACTCCTTGAATCACGTCCAAAATCTTCCCTCCACTCTGAATAGTCCTCCCAAGGCACCCCTAATATTTCAAGAAGCGACTCCCAAGCCTTTTGAGTCACACATTCAAGTAAGGGTTCTTTCCTTTCTCCTCTTTCTTCAAGTTTCTTTATAATGTTAAGCATTATTTTTTCAATTCCTTATGTGTGGACATGTCTTTACTTGACCATATTACTTTCCACTTTATATATAAATGATGATATACCCATTTTTCTCTCATTAACCCATTTTATGAATTTTTATGTGACATCGTTATGTTACCGAAATTACACCATAATTTTCCATTCCAAAACAATTGTGTAGTGAATACCATGACCATTTTCTATCATAGGTATTTAACTTTATATACATATAATTATTTTATTAGGGAATTACATGTATTTATTCCACACTCCATAATTGTGTAATAAATTATTATGATGAATGAATCCATGTTGATTGATCTATATGGAACACTTAAGCATGAGAATGAAATGAATGTGATGGGTGCACCCAGAATCATATAGCGCTCTAATACATTGGGTAATGGTTAGTATCATAATACATAACATTGGAAAAGGGGGTTTACCTGATTCCTTTATAGGAATTTTTCTACCATTATGTCTTTGCGGGTTTATCCTTGACATATGTTTATGATGCAGTGTTTTAAGTTATTGCCACATTTCCCATGTTATGATTATCACGCTATATATTACCTTATAATTCATGTTCCTTTTATGATCCATTGATATGCCTATTTTTTAACATGTATTTTATTCTTCATGTTATGACTTGTTTATTCCATTACTAGGATTTATAGGTCACCCCTTTCTTATATATTTCCTCATGTTATCCCATACAGTGTTAAGTGTGAAGGAAAGTTTTGATCATGTTAAATAAGTTTTTAATAAAGATGTTGTTTTTCATGTTTTAAGTTGTTATGGAATGTACCTAATTTCCCAAATACACTAGACCTCTCTATATTTTGGGTTTTATTAATTTTAATTTTATGTAATAAATTGTAAGAGTTAGTTTCCTAGAACCAAATGGTTTTACTTTGATTAAATAGATACTTAATGTATTTAAATATTAAAAATCTTATTACATATTGTTCATTATTCTGCATGATTATGATATAATAATGTCCTAGAGTATTTTTTGCATTGATAAGGTCTGTAAGTTCCCTGCTATGATGAGAACCTTGAAATTCTATAACAATATTCTTAAATATATTTCTAAAGTTGGATGACATACTATGATGGGACACATAGCATGCAGGTTGTTTGGTGAGAGTACTCATAAGAAGATGAGACTTCATTTCATGAAGTTCTCACATGGTAATCTCCAAGACAGGAGATTATGAGAACAGACCTGCCAGTAGAAATTCTGCATGTTTTGGTGTCATTGGATATTTATATCTATGAGCATGTGTAATGATCCTTAGACTTTAAGATTATCATTAATATGTATCATGACTCATTCACTTTGATTTACTGATGAAAACTGTCACGCAGACAATTGGCAGGAAGTAGGGTGCATTGGGTGTGTCACGGGTGGCATGTTATTAATGGATAAGTTGTGGAAGGATTTGTCCCTTCCATTTATGGAATTTGATATCTTGGCCCTTTGATTGAAATAGAATGGTCGTGTGAAATTTTATGTCCATGGTGTAACGATGAGTTTATTTCAGGTAGTCAAAGAATGAAGTATCAAGCATAAAAGTTGATGACACTACCATGAAACCTGCTTGATGAGATATTGCGACAAAGGGATTATATTACACAGTGAGTATTCGTATGTGGATGTCATTGTTATGACTTTAAGTTATTTCTCTTGGGTTCCTTGACCCATTTCTAGATAGTACACTTAGACTTTAGGCAAAGCCGCTTAATTCCAACAAGAAATAATCCTAGAGGGTCACACACTAAGTATTTCTGGTGGTCTTTGTTAAATTCTATTTTAATTTAATGAATAAATATTATTCTTAAAATAGTGCAATAATTTTATTCAAGTTAAAATGATAGCATAAATTAAATAAATATTTATTCACCATATTGTTGGTAAAATTTATTTATTTATTTTGTTGAACATTTAATAAATATTTATTTACTAGTTTGTAAATAAAATATTTATTTAAGAGAATAAATTATTTATTTATTTATTCAGGTGTTCAATAAATGGAAGTGGAGTTAGAGTAGGCCAAGGCTGGTCTGGTAGTAAAATAATTATATGCAAGACAGTAAATAATTATTAAACTATTTGTAAAAAATTAAAATAACACTACTATTATTTTGTGATGTGGAATTTTATTTATAATTCTATTTTTCGCAAGTCGGTGCACCATAAATAATGACACGGTATTATTATTAATAGCATAGGCTTTCTATAAGTTTATGAATGTATTTAATTGTTGTTACACAATTAAATATTGTAACTGAAGCCCCATGTCAATAAATAGACATGTACATCTATTGTGCTAGGTACCCAAAATGCACGCCTAGTGAATTGAGAATTGTTAATCAAAACAATTTCTCTCTTGAATCCTCTTCTCGCCCCTCTCAAGAACAAGATACGTTCTTCAAGGCTAAATATAAAGTGATCAAGAACGACTGGCACAAGATACTCGCTTTGCCGCACTAGCACCCAGATAATGAGAGGTGTCGATCGGAGGTCATTGAAGCACGTGTGGATCGCCGCTATAGGGATTCTAGTTTGGATTCTCTCAAGTGCAACGAGATAATCCAGAAGGTTCATTCTAGACAATCGACATCATCAACAAAGAAAATATCGAATATCGAGGTATTATTTTCTTTATTAAATTAATTAAATTAATTATAAACATGATGTGCAAGATTCTCTCTAAAGGTTTCATGCCTCTTCCTTCTTTATCTAAATATTTGATTCTATTCTGTGGAGACTGGCTTTCATCATCGTACTGATCCCAGAATAATCATTGATTATGGTAAAAATTAAAGTTAGGTGTCATCCCAACCACACTTCCATTTCACCCAAAACCTACAAGTGGTATCAGAGTGGTTACATCATGGTTTATAATTATTTAAATAATTCATTGATAATTTACAGTTTAATAATTTAGTTATTCAATTCAATTTAATCATTCTGAAAATCTCAATATTGATCTTTGTTCCTCCTCTTTTGTTTCTCATTCACCTTAAAAAACAACCTTTTCTTTTAAATTTGATTAAAATAAAACAAAGGATCTCATCTGGAGGTGCCAAAGGTTCCTGGCCTTACAACACCAGAATACACGGCGTGTAGTTGGATTCACACACCGTGTATCAAGGTTCAATGCATTGGGACTGGTCTGTCAAACCAAGTCATGTCATTGGAGTTTGTATAATCCTTAAAGACTCTATGTGTTGACCAAAAACATTTGGCACACAGTTTCCAGATTACATGTCATGTGGACCATTGGACACGACATGTAGTTCATTCGGGTTAGGTTTGGACTGTGTACCCCATACACAGCTTGCCCGGCTGGAGACCATGTAACACAGATACTGCATGGCGTGTGGCCCATTGGATATGTCATGTAATCTGAGGATTTCCAAAGTACATATACACACTGTATCCCCGGGTGCATACTTCATATGGATGGTGAATGATAGTACACGCCATGTAGTAAGAACTACAAGCTGTGTACTCATCCAAATTATGCAGATTTATTAAAATTTATTATTATATTATACAAACCCTTGAGAGGCGTACCATGGTGTGGGTGTAAATATGGGTCACAACACATGATAAGTGTTTTATATATATGTGTTTGTTTAATTTAACATATGCGTAATGTTCATTCCTACTCATCAGGTAGTTATAAATGCGAATTCTCCAGGTTTCCTCCAAGGTACAAGTTACGTACAAAGATAATTTTAAATGAATTTATTTTTTAAAAATTATGATGGATTAGAATCTCAAGGAAATTCAAAAAAAAGGTTTAATATAAAAGGATTGATTAATTAAAGATGATAATTAATTGATTCAAGCATGATTTATTTTAAAAAATAATGATTAAATAATTGAATACTAGTTTTATTAAATGTGTAACTCATTTAATGTATTTGGGTGACCATGAGATATACCAAGACCTTTGTATGTGATTGGTTTACTTTTAATTTATTTATTAAATTAATTGTTTTCATGCAATCCATCTCTCCTCATTAATATGTAGGTCTTGTGTGCCCATGGTTTCTTTTATATAAAACCACCATTTTTCCCCTCACCTGCATGTGATTTAAAAAAACATATGTAATGGATGGAACTCCTAATCTAGAGGAGGTAGTTAAAGCTAGAGTCGAGACGAAACCAATCCCCAAAGATACAGAAGTGGATAGGTGGAAAGTTGTAAACATGAACCCAAAAGGTTTTAGGTGTTTCTCCCCTAGGTTAGGATTAGTTTATAAACCACTAGATAAACTAACCATTATAAAATCTCATGATCATGTCATTTGCTTTATTTTATTTCTATCAGTTGCATGGTTTATCATTATGTATGTGTTGTCACGATCACATAATTAATGAATTAATAAATCATGAAAGATGGAACTAAAATAAACCAAGATTATGCATAAATATTATCAATACAAGGTTAATCACTTAAGTAAGTTCTACTTAATATTAACAAGTATGTGATAATGATAATAATAAATTCACGTATAAGATAAAAAATCCCTCAAATAAAATATTAAGTCAGACCAAGCCTTCTGTTACTTGATTAAGGGAAAAACTCGATAAAACTATGTGTTTTACCAACCCTTGTTGGGAAACTTACTTTTATAGAGAAATCCATTATGAAAGGTTTTGGGTTGACTTAACCATATTACATCAAGAGGAGTATCCCTTTCTAGACTTGGTGTAATATTGGAGGCAAGAGTTGAGGAAATCCAAAGTCATTATTTTAGGATTGGGGATTCCACTAAATAGATCAAGGAGCTGCAAGACCACAGTTGGAAAAGACATGCCTACCTAAATACCTTCAAAAATCTTGACCAATACTTTTTGGGGTTATGATAAGGGGAATATAAATCCTTTCCACTAGTATTTCATGACAATTGGACATTTCGAGTTCAATGGTGAGGGCCATTGGGACTTGATAAAATAGTGGGAGACTTAATAAAATTGATTATTATTCCTCATAAAAATGTAATCAAGAAAGAATTAACGATCTTCTCTTTTAATTGTAGAATAAAAATAAAAATATCATCAACCACAATATCCCTACGAACAATTCTAGATAAATAAAACATCCTCACCAACAGTAACTTCCAGGAATGTTTTAGACTCCTTCAGGTTATCCTACGCCATGAACGGAAGTCTTACATGTTGGACACATCATTACTTGGTCCGCCTACCAAAGAGGTGAGTGATGAGGATTTCCAGTTCTATGAGAAACATATTAATGACATGGTTGATGTTAAATGTTTGAATCTATCATAAATGTCTATTGAGATCATGAAGTCTCATGAATACATGGATTCTTATAGAATTCTTGATCGTCTTCATGGTCTTTACCAGGAGGGAGCAAGATAAATAAGGTTTGAGATATCCAAGGCACTCTTTAAAAGTAAGCTTGGAGAGGGTTCCCCAGCTGGGCCTCATGTAATCAATCTCATTGGCTACATTGAGTGCCTGGAGGTTCTAGGGTTTAAACTCCCTGAAGAACTGGGCACCGATCTCATTCTCACAACACTCTCTCAGAGATTCTCCAACTTTGTTGTCAATTTCAACATGAAAAACATTGAGAAGTCTCTATCTGATCTTCTTATCCTCATTCACCAAGTGGACAAAGATATGAAGTTTGAAAATCCTTATATCCTTATGGTGAATAAGAGTAAAGGGAAGGCGAATATCTTTAAGCCCAAATATTCTTCACAACCTTCCAAGAAAAGGAAGATCAAAGGGGAGGAAAGGGGATAGGAGTTTGTTTGTTTCGCATGTGGAAAAAAGTCCACTAGAAGAGGAACTAAACCCGGCTTAATAAGCAAGGGAAAGATTTAGGTGCATTTTTTATCAAATTAAATCTATCTATTTCTACAAATTAGGTATTAGATATATCTTTTTGTGCTCACATATGTATCCAAATACAGGAACAAAGTAGATTCAGGAAGATTAACCAATGGGAGGTAGATCTACAAGTAGCCAATGAAGCTAGACTTGTTGCGTTATCTATCAGGGACTACCAACTCACATTTCCAATTGGGACGATCTTAGTGTTAAAGGGTTGTTATTATGTGTCGTTTGTTACTAAAAAAATTATTTCTATATCCATATTAGATACAGATGGATTTGTTTTCAATTTTGGAAATGAATGTTGCTTCTTTTACAAAGATTGCAATTATTTTGGTAAGGAATATTTATACAATGGTCTTTACATGTTGTATTACACAAACCAAGTAATGGAAATCGATAACAAAGATACTTCACATGACTCATACCACACCCAACTTTGGTATCACCATCTAGGTTGTGTAAACGAGAAATTCTTGACAAAGTTACATCAAGATGGATATTTAGATTCTTTCAAACTAAAACCACTTGGTGTATGTCATGTATATTTACAAAAAAAATAACCAAATCCACATTTAGTGGGAAAGGTGAAAGGGATAAAGAGCTTCTTGAGTTGGTTCATACCGATGTGTGTGGACCATTTCCAGTTGAAGTAAGGGGAGGGTACTCGTACTTCATAACTTTTACTGATGATTTTAGTAGATATGTATATATCTACTTAATGAGGTATAAGTTGAATTATTTTGATAAGTTCAAAGAATACAAGAATGAAGTTGAGAACCAACTTGGTAAGAAGATTAAGAAATTCCACTTAGACCGAGGTGAAGAATATCTCAATCAAGACTTCTTTGATTAATTACGGGAGTTTGGGATCATATCCGAATTCTCTCCACCTTACACACCCTAGTGGAATGGTGTGAGTGAAAGGAGGAACCACACCTTTTTAGACATGGTGAGATCAATGATTATTCATGCGAGTATTCCATTATCCTTTTGGGGATATGCATAAAAAATAGTGGCACACATACTAAACTAAGTACTAACTAAATTGATAAATGGTATTCCATATGATTTTTGGAGTGGAAATAAATCCATGATATATAATTTACATGTGAGGGGAAGCGATGCATTTGTTAAAGCCTCTTCAAGTAACAAACTTGAACCATGAGGCACAAATTGTACCTTTATAGGATACCCCAAAGAAATAAGTGGATGTTACCTATACAACCCCTCAGAAAAAAAGTTTATAGTGGAAAGACATTCCATATTCCTTAGGAGGGAGCACATCTCTAAAAGTGATAGTGAGAGTGAGATATACTTCTATTAAGTTGAGGCTCAAGGTATAAAATAGTTGGTATAGGAGAAGATTCCATAAAGCCCCATGGAAGAAAGAACTATTCTAGAGACAAAAGAACTGTGTAGGAGTACAAGAGATGTTAGATAACTAGAACGGTATAGTTTTCTAGTTACTGAGGATGGTGACTCATTATTAGTTGATAATAATGATCCTCTAACCTACAAGTAAGCAGTAAGTGGAACAGATGTTGCCAAGTGGAAAGAATCCATGAATTATGAAATGGATTCCATGTACCAAAACCAATTATTGGTTTTGGTAGATCCTCCAATTTATGTAAATCTTGTTGGTTGAAAATGGGTATTAAAGAAGAAACTGGACATGAAAGGACTAGTTAGTACCTATAAAGCACAATTGGTTGCAAAAGGGTTCAACCAGTTTCAAGGCATTGACTATGAAGAAACATTTTCACTAGTTGCAATGATGAAATCCATCATAATTATATTCTCCATTGCCTCTTACCATGACTATGAGATTTGGAAAATGGATTTCAAAACAACCTTCTTTAACAGGAACCTTCGGTAAGATGTCTACATGACAAAACCTAAAGGGTTTATGACTCCAAAGGATGCCAATAAGTTATTCAAGTTGAAGAAATCCATTTATAGATTAAATAAAGCATCTAGGTCATGGAACATTTGTTTTGATGAAGCCATAACAAAATTTGGTTTTATCAATAATGAATGTGATCCTTGTGTCTACAAATTATTTAGTGGGAGTGCAGTCGTTTTCCTAATAGTATAGGTTGATGACATATTACTTATTGGAAATGAGATATTAGTCTTACAGTCTTCTAAGGCATGGTTGAATAAATGCTTCTACATAAAGGACTTGGGTGAGGTAGCATATATTCTTGGGATCAAGATCTATCATGATATATCCAAGATATTGTTGGGTTTAAGTCAAAGTACATACATTGATAAGATACTGAAGAGATTCAGTATGGAACAATCCAAGAGGGGATTGTTTTCAGCACCACATGGCATTCATCTTTCCAATAAAATGTGTCCTTAGACACATGAGGAAAGAAAAATAATGGCAAGGACTCCATACACATCATCGATTGGGTCATTCATGTATGTCATGCTATGTACTAGGCTGGATGTCACCTACGCATTGAGTGTGATAGGTAAATATCAATCTGACCCAGGTGACTGCCATTGGATAGCATTCAAGACTATCCTAAAGTATATGAGGCATACTAAGGATATGTTTCTAGTTTATAGAAGAGATGTGGAACTGGTCATTAGATGATATGAAGATTCTAGTTTCCTGAATGATCAAGATGACATGAAGTCACAAATGGCATACATCTTCAGTTTGAATGGAGGTGCAGTGGGCCGGAAGAGCTCAAAGAAGAGTGTGGTTGCAGAATCTATAGAAGAGTCTGAGTATATCGTAGCTTCTAAGGTAGCTAAAGAAGCAGTTTGGATGTGAAGCTTCATCCAGGAGCTAGATGTGATACCTAGAGGTAAAGATACCATCACATTGTACTATGATAATACTATAGCAGTGGCTCTCTCAAAAGATCCAAGGTCACATCAGCATAAGAAGCACATAATTTAGAAGTATCATCTCTTGAGGGATTTTTCTCAGAGAGGTGAAGTTGCAGTGAGTAGTATTTCCATGGAAGACAACGTGGAAGAACCCTTGACTAAAGCCTTGAATTATCAGAAACATGATCATCATGTGAGTTCTAGATGACTAAAAGTCATAGGCAGTTGGCTCTAGTCCAAGTGGGAGTTTGTAATATTTGGTATCCTAGAAACAACTGTTTGTACTTTGATTACATAGATATTTAATGTATTTAAATATTAAAAATCTTATTACATATTTTTCATTATTCTGCATAACTATAATTTAATAATGTCCTAGAGTATTTTTTGCATTGATAAGGTCATGCTATTTCCTTACTATGATGAGAACCTTGAAATTATATAACAATATTCTTAAATATAGTTATACGGTTTAATGACATACTATGATGGTATACATAGAATGCAGGTCGTCAGGTGTGAGTACTCATAAGTAGATGAGTCTTCCTCTCATGAAGTTTGCACTTGGTAATCTCCAAGACAAGAGATTATGAGAACAGACCCGCCAGTAAAAATTCTGCATGTTTTGGTGTCATCAGATATTTATATCTACGAGCATGTGTAATGATAATTAGACTTTAATATTATTAGTAATACATGTAATGACTTGTGTACTTTGATTTACTGATGAAAAATGTCACGTAGATAGTTGGCGGGATGTAGGGTACGTCGGGTGCCTCCAAAGTAGAATGTTATTAATGGATAAGTCGAGGAAGGATTTGTCCCTTACATTTATGGAAGTTGATATCTCAGCCCTTTTATTGAAATAGATCTGTCATGTGAAATTCCATGCCCATGGTGTAATGATGATTTTATTTCAAGTAGTTAAGGAACAACATATCAAGCATAAAAGTTGATGACACTATCATGAAACCTACTTGATGAGATATTGTGACAAATGGATTATATTACATAGTGAGAATTCATATGTGGAGGTTGTTGTTTCTACTTTAAGTTCTTTCTCTTGGGTTCCTTGACCTGTTTCTAGACAATACTCTTTGGAATTTAGGCAAGGTTGCCTAATGCCAATGAGAAATAATCCTATAGGGTTACATACTAAGTGTTTCGGGTGGTATCGGTTAAATTATATTTGAATTTAATTATTAAATATTATTCTCATTATAGTGGAATAATTTTATTCAAGTTAAAATGATTTCATAAATTAAATAAATATTTATTCACTGAATTGTGGGTAAAATATATTTATTTATTTTATTGAACATTTAATAAATATTTATTTACTAGTTTGTAAATAAAATATTTATTTAAGAGAATAGATTATTTATTTATTTATTCGGGTTTTCAATAAATAGAAGTGGAGTTCGAGTGAACCAAGACCGATCTGGTAGTAAAATAATTATTTTCAGGATGGTAAATAATTATTTAACTAGTTGGCATAAACTAAAATAACACTGCTATTATTTTGTGACGCAGAATTTTATTCATAATTCTGTTTTTTGAAAGTTGGAACACCATAAATAATGACACGGTATTATTATTAATAACATGGGTTTTCTCTAAGGTTATGAATGTATTTAATTTATGTTATGTAATTAAATATTGTAACTTAAGCCCCATGTCGATTAATAGACATGTATGTCTATTGTGTCAGGTACCCGAATTGCATGCCCGGTGAATTGATAATTTTTGATCAAAACAATATCTCTCTCAAATCCTTTTACCTCCCCTCTCAAGAATGAGAGACATTATTCAATGCTAAATAACAAGCGATCAAGAACGACCGACATAAGACACTCGCTTCACCGCGCTAGCACCCAGAGAATGAGAGTTGTTTATTGAAGTTCATTGAAGCATGTGTGGATCACCGCTATAGGGATTCTAGTTTGGATCTTCGCAATCACAATGAGATAATATGGAAGGGTCATTTCAGACAATCAACATCATCAATGTGGAAAATACCAAATATTCAAGTATTATTTTCTTTATGAAATTAATTAAATTAATTATAAACATGATGTGTAAGATTATCTCTAAAGGTTTCAGGCCTCTTCCTTCTTTATCTAAATATTTTATTATATTATATGGAGATTGGAATTCATCATCGTATTGATCCTAGAATAATCATTGATCATGGTAAAAATTAAAGTTGGGTGTCGTCCCAACCACACTTCTGCTGCACCCAAAACCTACATAAATCATGTTTAAATTTGAAATAAAGAGCAGGGTTGTTATATCATCCACCTTGTGGACCTCCATGATCTAAACGCTACCTATACCAAGGTGGTCTATCAATCGGATCCCTCTCAGTAGTACAGAGGATCGTACAATCTCTAGAAATATTTCCCTGACTATTGTAAGCATAAAATTGCCTCTCCTATTGCTAAACCAAACTGGCATGGAAGCCCTAAGCCTCAAACCCTCCATCCTGGGATCGCCTCCTGAAGTGTCTCACATGATCATATCCCTAAGCCTATTATCAGCTACTAATTTTCTAGGTCTCAACTCCTACATTCCCAACACTAACGGTTGGAGTATGCTAAGGTAGAAAGATCTCCACCACCAAGTCTCGCTCCAACACTCTAGCATAGGTGGGAATGCATAGTGGCACCACTGATTCACTAATCTCCGGATGCAATCCCTGCTCAAATTTGATTCTTTGAATAATGGATATTGAACCATATCCAAGGAGTAACATGAAAGGTCTATGAACCTCACTAACCCCCCCCCCCCCCATGTTCATGCTATCCTAATGAAGTTGTAGAATCTCCTGGGTACACATTGATCTCAATGTGGCCGAATATAAATCCTCCCTAAAGAGCCACATAAACTTTTCCCAAGAAAATGTCACCTCATCGTGGGTCTATGTCACAATTCTCCACCATCTCCTAGCTGAACCCTACAAAAGGCTCACCGTTTGGACCACAATCTGATCAGGAGGTGTCCTTACAAGGAGAAAAACACATGTGACTACCTCCATCCAATAATTAGATGCCTAGGGGTTTAGATCACCCTGAAACCTCAGAGGTTACTACCTATAAAACTCATGAAGTACACTCAACCTATGGGAATCCTCATCTTTCACTACCAGAACAACCTACTACTCAATGGTTGGTGGCTTAACTGGAGGACCACCTAGAGGTCCAGCCTCAAAACCAATGCCCTGAACTGAAGCCTCATCTTGGGGTGGATCGTCACCACAATCACGCTGTAGAACCCTATTTAGATAGCATCGTAAAGGAATCCTTAAATAAAATAAAAATGAACCATGGTCAAAAGAGTATATCTGGGGAGCTAACTCAAAAAGGATAAGAAAATACAAAACTCGGTCCTATATGATACATGTACCATTTATTTCCTTCTGACCAGTTTCCTAATGTACCAAGTTGAAAAGCAGGTTATCAAAGTCTTGGAGAATGGATATGTCGGTCTCCGCACCAACACTAGAACCTCTGGCCTAAGAGATGAACTCAAAACACCCTAACACTATCACTATGAAACCCAAAACAAGCTCACAACACTATGGTCCCAAAGTGGAACCCGCTATGATGCCACTCTGTCATGACCCGACACAAAGGGGCTCGAGTCATAAGTCCTCAATCCCCCTACATGGTACAGGGGTTATCATCCAGAACTGAGTAGGCTATCACACGCATGGGAGGAATTATCCTAAGGTAATTTTATTCACGTACCCACATACACCTCTACACAACAATGCATAGATATATAAATAAAAACTAAAAAGATCTTCATGCATACATCTAACCCAAAACAGAGTATAATAGAAGTAAAAAAAGGGAAAAATACATGCCCACTAAAAGAAAAATATAAAATAATCCAACCTAATAATAATGAAGGTATCACTTTCAAATTCACCCACTATAAATATCCTCATCTAAGCTTCAGTAAACACCCTGGTCAGTCTGGCTCGCTAATCTCTGGATGCTACAGATCCTCCTAGGACTCTATTGAAAGGCTTGTGGTATTCATAAGACACAAAATGTGCAGGAAAATCCCATGCATGGGTGAGTATAAAAATACTTAGTAGGTGCCCCAAATACCCAAAAGAAAAGGGAGAAACTGAAAGGCAACATTCCACTCGACCCAGCCAAAGGGAACCCAAATGAGAGAGAAAATCTACCTCAAAACTATCCCCATATAAACACGACTAGTCATCTCATACCACATGGTGTGTCATCCAAGATGTGAAAAAATCATAAGGAAACCCAAAAGAAAACCCAGATATACTCATCTCATACTCTAAGTCTCATGAGGTACTAACCTCATAGCTAATGATAGGTTAATACTTGAGTATCAAAGGTAACACTCATCCAGGAGCACACACTCAACAAAATTTTTCATCCTAGATGACACTCTTATGAGAGATACACTCCACTAGAAACAACTCAGAAAACCATGAAGTCATCTTTGAGAGATACCACTCAATCGGGTATCATAAAGTCAATGGCACAACACCGCCATCCCAAAGGTCCCGAATTTGAGAGAACACACTCATCAGATCTCACCACTAAGAACATCATGCTGGAACAAAATGGATATAGATACTCATATATAAGATCTCACCCAAACTGGATGGGGGATACTACCAACCCTACTGGAACCACAAAAGGTCTCATCTCTCAGAAATGGGATCCCTCCAAGGATCCATTGGGGGACACTACAAACCCTATCTGTAAAACTGAAAACCACATCTTCTTAGAGAGGGGATCACTCCTAGGATCCACTAGGGGACACCATGAACCCAATATGATAACCCAAAGACCTCAATCAGAAATGGGATCACTCTAAGGATCTATGGGGGGACACCACAACCCAATCTGACATCCTAGAGAATGTATCACTCAGATATAGGATTGTCACCCATATAGTGTTGGTCACAATGATTCCAAAAACTTCATATGGTATAACTCAAGAATTAGGGGATTATATCACCAAAGATTCCACAAACCATATATAAATCATATACTAAATAGGGGTTCATATATTCAATGATAGAACAACCCTACTAATACCAACTGCTAAGTAGGGGATCGTATACCCAATGATACTAAAACCCTACTGATACCAACTACTGAGTAAGGGATCGTATACCCAATGATGCCAAAACCCTACTAAAATTGACCACTACATAGGGGATCATACTCCTGATGATACCAAAAACCCTATAGGGTTGTCCTTATAGATAAGGGATCATCTCCCAAGTAGTGTTATTAATGATGATAGCAACAACCCGATCTAGGTAAAATATATGCTAGAGGACCCCTCCCTAACCTCTATAGAGGGATGATACAACTATAACAAAGCGATAGAGGATCTCACCCCAGCCTATCTGGAGGAATACTACAACTCTATCCAACCTCATCCTAATGAGGGTATCACAATCTTGTATCAAGGACATAATTCCATACAAACTCTCATAAGGATAGACAAAGGGAACCTACTCAACCACTGCTGGTATAAAAATTGCTAACCCAAGAGACCCACAACATAGCCTCACCCTACATCTCACAGGCTCAAACCAAAATAGCCATCATGTTCTATGTGAAAAATATCTTAGGATAGGCTACCCACATACCTAAATATGATCCCTAAATGAGGAGATAAGAAAGGCATAAACTCCTCCAAGAGGAGACTACACGACATTTAAGGGGATATACATAGCGTCTAAACCCACTTGAACACCTATAAATGTACTCTAATAACATGTATTGGATGGGAATGTGGGATTACATGATGTGTACCAGTGGTACATGGTGTGTCTCACATCACTCGAGCCCTAGCCGTGTATTCTCTTCACACAGATCAACCAGTTGTGTCCACCACATGATGTGTACCCCTGGTACATAGCATGTACGGACTACACAGAACCTTGGTCATGTCTCTTGTCCATGTCCATGTCCATAAACTCATGCCCATGTACTCTATCCATGTACTTTTACATAGTTGTGTATGTTTACATGGCATCCTGGGCCATGTCCTCAGGCCACACGACATGGGGTCACTACACAGCATGTAACCCAAGGTATATTGTGTGTAGTCCTAAAAACTCATTTTCCCAAAATGGTAAGAACATGCATCATGTTCCTCTAGTCTAAATACCATTTAGATGGTAAAATCCATCATAAATTCCTTTTGAGCAGCCTAGATCAACCCAATTTTCTCTGAAACACATAGATCATCCCTCAATGGGTCTCTAGAAAGCATCTAAGGGATCTACAAACTTAAAATGATGCATAAAAAAGGGGATCAGGGATTAAAACTCAAAACTAACTACCTTATGGAGAAATTACAAAAATTTGGGGTCAAATACACACTCTAAAGCCGTTGCGCCCCAATCTGGGAGTGATCGCTATCAAGATCAGAGATAGATGGTGCCTCGTTTCCTAAATTCGTTCCATGGGTCATCCTTCACTCCAAGTGGGAAGAGGGAGAGGGGATCATACTATATTACACACCAAGTGGTAGTGAGGTAAATGATATTGGATTAATTTTATTAAACCAATATCCTCCTTTTAACCCCTTGCTTTCAACTCGCCCCGACTCGACACCCAGCGTCTAAAATGTTTATGTCATGCCTAAGGTAAACATGACATTATAAACTCAACCACGGTATTAGAATTATGATCTCAGACTCCACTAAAGTTTTATTCCACATTTCAAGAAAAACTTCATGCATGTGATAAAATATAATTAATATTTTTAAAATCACCGTGTTGAGGCTCTTCGGGCCTTGAAATTCCATACCGAATTAGCGACTGGATTTAGAAATACTATTAGAAATATTCCAAAGTATTGAAGGTCAAAACCTAAGTCACTATATTTTCAAATTTTGGTAGGGTAATATCAATGTTTTATTTTTACTTATAGTGGGACTCTTTGATTGGTGGTCTCCTTCCAATTTTCATCGAGTTTCCTAACGTGTTTCCATATACTTTTTCTAACTTTACTCCAGTATAGGAGGTGGATTATTTTATTGATTTAGTAATTGGTACTCAGCTAGTGTCTATCCATTATTACTATATAGAACCAATGGAATTAAAATAGTTTAATACTTTGTTGTATGGTTTAATGTAAAAAGGATTTATACACCCAAGAATGTCACTTTGGGTGGTGTCTGTGATTTTTACAAAGAAATATAATGGAACACTTCACCTTTGTGTTGATTATTGAAAACTCAATCGATTCATGGTAATGAAAAAATATATATTGCCTCATATAGATGATTTTTTTGGTTAGTTTAAAGGGGAAAAGTGGTTCTTGGAAATTTATCTTTAGTCCAGTTACCACCAGTTAAGAATTAAATAATCTAACATCCTAAAGACCACCTTCAGTAGTAGGTATGTTCATTATGGGTGTATTGTTATTCATTTTGGTCTAACCAATGATCCTCTAATTTTTATGGCACTGATGGATATGATTTTACATGAGTATCTCAACTCATTTATCATAGTTTTGGGGATTACATTTTTGTTTACTCAAATACTGGGAAAGACTATGTGTGTCATCTAAGAACAATTCTAGAAATCTTGATAGATCTCCAAATTTGTGCCAATATTTTGAAATTTAATTTCTGGATTTGGGAGGTGAATTTATTGGGAAATGTGCTCTCAAAATATGGTATCTCAATTGATCCTGAGAAGGTGAAAATGTTATGAAATATGAGAAACTAGGTAATTTTTTTTGAGATTCAGATCTTCTTGATCTTGGAGGGGTATTACTATAGGTTTGTTAAATATTTCTCAAAGATGGATTCTCTAATGAAATCTCTCACTCAGAAAGGGGTGAAGTTCATTTGGGATTAAAAATGTCAAAATTATTTTGATGAGTTGAAATTCCTTTTGAATTTTGTGATAATGCTGACTCCTCTAAAGTCTGGGCAAGGATATGTAGTCTTTTTTGATGCATCTAATTCAGTTTTAGGTTTTGTTTTTATATAGGTTGATCACATGATAGCCTATAGTTCCATATAGATTGGGCCATATTAGAATAACTATATGACCCGTGATCTTGAGCACACTATCAGGATGTATGATCTTAAGAGTTTTCATCATTACATTTTCGAGTAAAGGTTTAACATTTATTCTGACCACAAAATATTGAGTTATATCTTCTATCAAAAATATTTGAACCTTAGGCAGAGATGTTGGTTGGAGTACTTAAAATATTTTGATTTCAACATTTCCTACACCCCTAGTAAGGGGAATTAATTTTCTGAAGATTTGAGTAGGAAACTTCCAACCCAGGCTATGAAAAAATCATCAGAAGAGTGGAATCTGATGGCACTCTTTACTTAGTTCAATTTGGGATCTTGGAGGATATGACCAAGATTGTTTTTAAAAAAAAATATTTTACCTTGTATCTTCTTGAGATAATTAGGATAAGAATCTTGATGATTATTTATGTGATATTATTTAATCTATTTATAGTAGGGAGACTATTATTGAGTGGTCTTTATCCTATAAAGGAGTTTTATGTTTTTTTGTAATAGGTATGTTATACCTTTTTCAATAAGAAAAGATATGATGGGTGATTTCTATAATTCCCATTAGGTAGTGTACCTAGGTACTATGAAGATGTTCTATGATATGAATTAAAAATTCTAGTGTCCATGAATTAAATGAGAAATCACTGACTTTGTTTCTCATTGTTATATCTTTCAGCGGGTCAAGGATGAGCACCAGAAACCCTCAAGTTTGCTTCAACCCCTTCCTATGATAACTTATAAGTGGGATGAGGTTTCTAAAAAAAAATTTGGGTTTACACATACCACTCATAAGAATAATATGATATGGGTAGTGTTCAAATGGATGAAAAAATCATCTCACTTTATTCCTATTGAAGATACAGCCAAAGTTGAGGATTTGGGAAGTTATTATGTGAAAGATTTTGTTAGATTACATTAAGTTCCATCTATTATAGTCTCTTATAGGGATCCCCAGTTCAATTCTTGTTTTTTGGAGAGGCCTTCAGGAAGTTTTTGGATCCTAGGTGAGTTTGAGTATGGCATGTCATCTATAGATGGATGGTTAGATAAAGCATGCTATAAAAATTCTTGAGGACATGCTATGTGATTATGTTATTTACATTGTTGGAGATTCGGACATCCATTTGGGACAAGTTTATTTTTCCTATAAAAATGGTTACAAGTCTTCCATTGGGATATCACCCTTTGAGGCCTTATATGGATGATCATGTAAATCTCTATTGTGTTGGTCGGATATCGGTGACTCTTCCTTGGTTGGACCAAGTTTTATTAAAGAGGCGGTGGTTAATATTTAGTTGATTCATCAAATAATGGTGATCTCACAAATCTAGTATAAATACTATGCTAATTTTTGACATAGACCTTTGTATTTTTTAGTTTGTGACTAGGTGTTTTTCAGAGTTTTACCTTAGTTCAGTCATTGATGTCTTAGAAAGCAGGGAAATATTACAGTGATATTTTTGGGTCCTTTTGAGATTGTTTAGAGGGTAGTAAATGTGGATTACCATTTATCCTTTCCACTATAGTTTAAGTTGGTCCACGGTGTGTTTCATGTATCATGGATTGGGAAGTATCTTTCTGACCCTTCTCTTTTATTGAGGTGGGAATACCTTGATGTGGAACTAAATTTATCCATGATTGAGTATCAAGTTAGGAATTTTGATTCTAATACAAAGGTTCTTAGTGGGAATACTATACCTTTGTTTCGTGTTCTATGGCATCATATTTCTTATTCTCATGATACTTGGGAGTGTGAGGCATTGATGAGAGAGTAGTGTCTTAATCTCTTTGACATGGATTCTTCTTGATAGGCTTTTTGTGGACATAAATTTTTTGTAGTGAGGAGGTTATAACATCCCATTAATTGATTATAGGTGCTTCTAAACCCTTGTTTTGATTTTACTTTGATTAGAAATTGTTCCAAGGTGTTTTTGGTGACTTTTGAAAAAAAAAATGGAGGTTTCAAGGATTGTTCACGGTTAGCGCATGGTTAGGGGAAACTATGTGGTTTTGAACAAAAAAATAGTGCACCCAATGTTGGTGCTTTGGAGGGGGCACACAATTTGAAAAAAATCATGTGACCTCACCCTTAAAATTGTACACCCTATGGATAAAGAGATATTCATGGTTGTTTCACAGTTATTTTAACTATGTTTCCAAACCATGCACCCTTTCCAGAAGGCTAGTAAGGGAACACGATTACTAATAATCATGTCGCCCAACCAGGAAACTGTGCATGTGAGTTTTTAATCACCTAAAAATTTTAATTAAAATTTAGAGATCCCTGGTTTAACCTCTAATAATCCCCATTCAATCTTAATAAATTTATTTGGATTTTAGAGGTTCTATAAAGGATTTCTTGGCTCCTCCAATCCCTTCTCTTATTAATTGAAGTGTTGGTGGAAGATCTTGATCCCTATCCAATATGCGGTTTCACTCTTGATTTGAGTTATCTCTCAATCTATTATATTTATATATATTTTTAGAGTGGTTAATAATCACATTATTGATGTATTGGATCTTTTATTTGATGGATCTTGATTCTAGGTTTGATTCCTTGATCTCCTTCACCTTCGTTCTTTGTTGGCATTTCCCGTTGTAGGTTTTGATTTTATTAATAATGTGATTAAAGGTAGGTGGATTTATAAGGATTTAACCTATAATTGAAACCTTTATTTTCTTGATTGAATTGAAAGTGTTTTTCAATTTATTTATAAAACCTTTATTTTATATAATTTGATATTTTATTTAAAATGGGCATGGAAACTGTGAAAAACCCCAATTTCAATAGAATTGAAATTATGGGGTATATTTTGAGAACAATAATGGCTTGAAAATAGAATTTATTTTATGATGATTCTTGAGAAAAGTGTATTTAAATGAAAGCTAATTTTAAAGGCATAAATTTGATGAAAACCTGTTATTTCATTTTGAAATTTAAAATGCATGTTTAACTTAAAATTAGGCATTTGAACTGTGAATGATGAATTGATTTGAAATTGTTGATTTTCCCATGATTTATTGATTGATTGATTTAAGAACATGTGAGTCTAAGTATTTAGTGGGTGATTAGGATAATAATTATAGGACTCTGACTCCCTATAAATGGATTGATGGTGATAACTCTAATTAAACCTAGTTTGGCATGATTACCCCTAATGGTATATTGATTGATTAGTACCATTGTCTTGATCTTAGGTATGTGTGAACACATACTTGAGACATGAATGAAGATTGAGTAGTGTTATGATCATAGAGCCTCGAACTAATGTAACATAGGGTATATAACCATGGTTATTGGTTTTGACTTGATTATGCATGTTATTATTTAAAGAACTGTTTTACTCATTCTAGTTTTTTTATATAAAAATTTCATATAAAAATTTCATTTAATATTGTTTTAATATATCTACCATATTTTTATTTGAAATAATTTTTTTGTTTAAAACATGTAAATGTTATTCATGCCTTTTTTATTTAAATTGACATCATGAATGGTTTATTATAATAGAATTGATTATGGAACACTTGGTGAGACCCTAATGATCTATTTAGATCACACCCTACCTTTTCCTCTAAAAATTTTTAGATTTTTTTATTCCAGGTCTAGGGAAAGGGAAGGTTACACTTGGAGGTGGTGGATTTTCTTGATTTTCAGGACACTGAAGTGATTGTGGTGATCGATGGAGCTACGGTCCACTTGTTTCATAGGGATTGTGAGACTATGTCTTGATGGATGTTGTGTTTACATTTGGTTTATGTTTTACATTGGTCTATTTATCTTTTACTTGTGTAACTTTCTCCTTGATAAGTGTTTGGAATACATAATGGTTATAGTTAATTTTCTTCCACTAATGTATCATGATAGTTTTTTTGTGGAAAAATGGTTCTATTTTATGTTGATATGATGTTGGGTGCTTGTTGTCAACCCATGGGGATTGGGAATTCCCTTAGGGCCATGTCAGGATTGGCTTGGGTATCAGTGTACCAGGGTAATAAGGATGGTTTGTGACATGCTTTATGGATTTTCCATAACATAAATAAACATGAAGATTTCATATATATTTTAATATGTAATATTTCATATTATTAATTTACATAGAATTTAATATGAAACCCTTAATATTAAAAATATTTTATATTTATGAAAACTTTTATAAACATGTAAACATTTCATATTTTATGTATAAACTTTACATAAACTAAATAACACACATTTCATTTTATTTAAATTATTGAACAAATCAGAAAAAACACCTTTTGTAATAGTTTAAAAAATATTTTAAAATAAGTTCTTTCAATATAAATAGTTTATATTTTCATTAATGAATAATTCATAAATAAATATAATTTTTTTACCTTATTTTATAATATATAAACATTTTTTAAATTATTAACAATGTAAATCCACTTTAAACCTAGATTTAATATACTAATGAGTTTTTGGTATGGTTTAAATCCTACTTATATGTGATGGTTTTTGAGAAGTTCAATAAAAAATAATTTTTGTTTAAAATTATTCACATAATACCTATTTTTGATATAAACCATGGTGTGGTAGTGTCCTATATGAAAACAATTTCTAGAGGATAACCACAAATATTTTACCTTCAACCATTCTATTTTGATTTAGTGGTCACACAATAATCCTTAATCATTTTGGGAAACATTTTTTGGGAGTTTATGGTAGGGTGACCTCAAATATAGTGTTTAATTCTTATAGAATCATATTCCATACAAACCATGGCCTTTTTCTATTCGAGTTGGTGCCTTATAATTGAATTACTTATTACTTTATTATATGTTTTTATTATTAATGAATTTAATTATCACAACATGATTATTCCTCTATATAACATTTGTGTGTGATAACATCCAAATAATATATGTCACACTGAAAGGTTATTGTATTTAACCATTATGAAGAGAACTATGAAGTTCCACAATATCATTCTTGAATATTATTCTATGGACAGATGATATTGTTTGATGGGACACAGAAGATACTGGCTATTGGGGGTAGGATGATTATAAGACATTGAGACACTTTCTCATTGTGTTTTACCTTGGTAATATCCAATATAGGAGGTCATGAGAACAAAAGCTTTAATAGGAGATCCATTTTTTCATGTATCATTGGATTTTCCTATTAGCAGACATATGTATCGATCCTTATACTTAAACATTATCATTATTAGATATCATGAATCGTGTATTTTTATGTATTGATAAAAATCATGCTAACATATGATCATAGAAAGTTAGGATACATTGGGTTCATCGAGAGTGATATTTCATTAAAGGATAATGCAATAAAGGATTTATCCCTTTTGTATCTTGAAAAAAGTTTATATCTCAGACCCTTTGAGTGGAATATAGCTACTTGAGTAAATCCATGGCCATGGTGATTAGTGGTTGAGTTTATTTCCTTAAATTCAAAGAAAGAAACATCAAGTGTATAGGTTTATGGCACCATCATGCAACCTATTTTATTTGAGATATCACGATAAAGAGGCTATATTACATGGTAATAGTTCATAATAATTTGGATATCACTATGAAACTAACTTCTTTCTGTATGGGTGTATTGGTGTGTTTCTAGATTTTAACCTTGGAATTTTGGAAATAAATCCTAGTACCATTGAGAAAGAGACCTAGAGGGCCACACACTCAGTGTATCCATAATCTTAATTAAATTCATGTATTGAATTTACCAAGTTATATAAATAGTATTTATTCGGGTTTGGTTGATCGCCAAGATTTAATCAAAATTATTTGAAATTATAAGTGAATTAAATAATAATAATAATAATAAATATTTTTTAAAAGGTAATTAAGAATATAATATTTATTATATTTATTGATGAATAATGCAATGAGATTTATTTATTGAATAAATATTAATTATTCATGGGTCAATAAATGTTGATAAGGGAAAGTGGATTGGGTTTAATGGTTTGATTGGAAAGGGTATAAATGATATTTATTTATATTCATAAATTGTTTTGCATGTCAAGTGATTAATAATAATAATAATAATATACATGGGGTCAACTAAGAATTATAAAATTGGAAACGGGCTTCTGTGCAATTATCCAACCCTAAATATTCCATAATAAATATATAATTATATCACTTTCCATAATTACTCTTGTTTTTTAAAATGGATATAGAGAGACTCTCTCAAGACCTTAAGAGATATCTAGAGATATTGAATGTTCTCTCTCTTCCTACTCTCTCAAACCATCGAGATAACATCATGTGTTATTCCTCTTTTGAGAATAATTCTACTTTTATCAACCATGAATAATATAAGCGATCAAGATTGTTCATTCTAGCACCCAATGATTCTATATATATATTCATAGATTATGGTACCTATGTGGATCACCTCTAGAGGGATTCTATACTTGGATTTTATAGCATAATGATGGCATGATGAGATCTAGTCAGCCAGATCATCAAATAAGAGTGAATTACAAGTTGATGGGATTTTATATCAGCACTTAAATTAATTATAAATTACATGTGAATATCCTCTTATTCTGGTTGGGGAATTTTTCTCTAGTTAATCACTCTATGGTTTTAATTGGACATGTTTTTTTCATGTGCAATAATGATTATTTTTAAATTAAGACTAAAAATCCAAGTTGGTCATGAAATAAAGGAGCTTTTATTGCACCCATAACCTGTAATGGTTATCAAAGTGTTCATGTGTTTAATTTTAATAATTTATTACTCATTTATTATTTTCATGAATTTTTATTTATTTTACATCAGATTTATTCATTTTAACATTTGAATATCTTGATCTCTTCCCTTCTTCATTCTCACTAGAATAACCAGTAAATGGTTAAGATTAAAAACAAAGAAACATTTGAAAACACCATCTGGAGGTTCCAAATGTTCTTCCTATAATGAACTAGGGTACATGGAATATACTACCAAAATACATGCCTTGAATTATTTTTTCTCTTCTATATTGGGTGATATCAGATTATATCTGAAAAAATAGGATCTAATATCCAATAAAAGCGGATCGACATGTAGATCCAAAAAAACTGGAACACAGTTTGAAGAACTACATGTCGTGTGACCATCATTCACGATGTGTAGTCTGTGTTTTCGTATGGTCAAGAAAACGGGGTGTCCTAACATTTCACATATCGGATACACAACATGGGGAAAAAGTTATAAAAATCCAAGGTCACACACTATGTAAACCATATTACACACCATGTACCTCAAACTCATCCCTAATAGGAAATATCCCCAGTATCTAGGTGTGTACTTGGGACACAGGAAGAAGATAGTATATGCCTTATAACATAGTATATGTCATGTAGTCTATTGTTGAAAATGTACTTAATTTAACACATGGAGAAAAATTAAATATATGATTAAACCTATTTATATGTGTTATGTGTGTCATTTATTTTATATTATATTCCATGTCATAAGATTGATAATTATATATTGAATTAATTTCCATGTTAAATTCCAAATCTACAAATCTAGGTGATTTGGATGAGTACACATCATTGCCTCCAAGTATATTTGTGTGCTTTATTAACTTTAAATGAAATTAATTTTTTAAAGTTATGGATGATGGTGACTTAAAGATGCTTGGATGGAATTAAGATAAATTGAATTAATTGAATTAATTCCTGGAAAATTATCTTAATTAATGAAAAAATCGAAGTAATTGATAACTAGATTACAAATTTATGTTTGTTTAATGTTGTGAGAATGATAATGAGGTTAAACCAACCATTTATTTGTGATTATTTTCTTTTAATTTATTATGATTAAATTAAAATTGATGTTCTATGTGTTTTTACTTCCTCCTTATTATATAAGCGCATTCATGCTATCAATTTCTTTTATGTATACCCCCTTTATCCAATATATTGGATCCCCTCACCAATGTGCGAGTAAAATATTATGTAAGTATAGGATCTCCTAGGTGAGGGGAGGCAGTCTAAGTCTAGGAGCCAATGTGAGACCAATCGAGGTGATACATAGGAACCTAGGTAGAATGTAGCAACATGAACCAAGATACAGTTCAAGTTTTTTTCACCTAGGTTCAAGGGTTGGTTTATCATCCGCTAGATAAACTAACCATTATAGATTCTCATGATCATGCCACTTAAATTGTATTTCTGTTGGTTTTATTTTTAATTATTTATGTTTGTGGATACTTCACGATCACTTAATAAATGAATTAACAAGATTTAAATGTAGAATAAAATATAATCAGATTGTGCATGAATGTTTTATCTGGAATGGTTAATCACTTAAGTAAAATCCCTTTAATATTAAAAATTCATGTGATAAGATAAAATGTGATTTTATTCATAAATATAAAAATTCCTCAACTAAAATATGAAGTCGGTATAGCCTTCCACTATTTAAGTTATAATTGATATCATAGTTTAAAGTTCTTAACCAACCCAAGTTGGGGTGATTTTAATTATCAAAAAAGTTTTAGCTTGAAGTTTTGGGTTGACATAAATTGGTTCGCATCAAGAGTTGACTACCCAAGCATTACATGGTGTAACCAAGAGGCAAGGGTTGATCAAATCTTTAATTCGAGATTTTAGGATTATAGAGTTCACTCAACGGATCAAGGAACTATGAGTTAATGTATTTGTAAATTTATGCCAACCTAAACACTTCAAATAACTATTCAGGCCCAAGTATTTCTTATGAGAAGGGTAATATAGATCCTTCACGTTATAGTATCCAAGAAATAAGATATTATAAAACTAATGGTGAGGGATATTGGGTTTTAAAAAATAGTGGGAGATTAGTGAATTTAATTTTAAATTTATTAATCTGTTTTGTAATCAAGTAATGTACAAATTATCTTCTATTAATTTTTAGAAATAAAAATTAAAATGACATTGACAATATCACTATGATCCATACTAGATATGTATAACCTTCTTACCAGTGTGAATTTCCAAGAATGGTATATGCGCTTCTATGTTATATTATTCCATGAATGGAAATTATACATATTGGAATCCTCACTTAATGAGTTACTTTCTAAAGAGGCTAGTGAGGAAGAAGTATCTATCTATATAAAACATGTGTATCGCATAGTGGATTTCCAATGTTTCATGTTATCTTCCATGTATAATGATATTCTAAAGTAATATAAGGATACTGATGTGTATAGAATCATTTATCACCTTCAGGGTCTCTATAAATAGAAGGTGATATCAGAGAGATATGATATATCCAATTCACTGTTCATGTGAAATCTTGGAGATTCAGTATCAGCTGAGCTACATGTAGTCAAGATTATTGGATACATTGAACGAATGGAAATCCTAGGTTTTAAGATCCCTAATGAGCTATGAAAAAATATCATTCTATCTTCACTTCCTAAAAACTTCTCCAGTTTTATTGTGAATTATAATATGATAAGTAGTGAAATGACACTTTAAAATCTTCTTAATCATATTATCCAAGTTGATAAAGATATGGGGTGTGAAAAAACTATGATCCTTATGGTTAATAAGATGATGAGGAACAAGGAAAAGGGGTAGAAGACTCATTCTAATTCTAAGTCTTTGTATAACCATCCTTCCAAGAAGAATAATATCCAATGGAAAACAAATAAATATGATGTGTCATGTATTTCATGTAGAAATTAGGACCACTGGAAGAGGAATTTCACCTAGCCAAAGAAGTAAGGGGAAGATTCAGGTGTGTTTTTTATTGATTGTAATATTTCTATATCTACATGTTCGGTATTAGATACTATATGTGGTACTCACATTTGTATCCAAATACAGGAACCAAGTTGATTTTAGAAGGTTTCCAAAGGCGAGGTAGATCTAAAGATATCTAATGGAGTGAGGCTAGATTATCTAGCCATTAGATACTACCGTATCATATTTCCAAATATATTTATTTTGGTTTTAAATAATTTTTATTATCTATCTAGTGTTACCAAAAACATCATGTTTGTTTCCTTTTAGACATGGATTGAATTATTTTTAGTTTTGGAAATAAGAGTTGTTAATTTTATAAATATAGAGTATGGTATGGTATGGAATAGTTAAATAATGACCTTTATCTATTAAATTATGAAAACCAAATATTGGAAATTGATAATGAAACAAATATGTGCGACTCATTTAACATTCAGTTATGGCATCACCATCTTGGTCACATAAACAAGAATAATTTAGAAAATCTCTATAAATATGATTACTTAGACTCTTTTGATCTTAAACTACTTGAAATATTTTATTTTTATTTATAAGGTAAGACGACCAAACCACCATTTTTTGGTTGAGGTGAGAAGGAAAAAAATATTCTAGAATTGGTACACATTCATGTGTGTGGACCTTTTCAAGTAGAATTAATAGGTGGATTCTAATAATTTATTACTTTTATTGGAGATTTGAGTAGGTATAGTTATGTATACTTGATGTGGTATAAGTCTGGATCATTTGAGAAGTTCAAAGATTTAAATAATGATGTTGAGAATCATCTCAGTAATAAGATAAATAAACTTTGATCAGATCAAGGTAATGAATATATTAACCAAGAATTTATCGACTTTCTATAGAAGTGTGAGATTTTATCTCAACTCGATACACCTTATACACCACAGTTGAATGGTGTTAGTGAATGGAGTAACCATACACTATTGGACATGGAAAGGTTGATGATGAGTTACATAATCCTTTAATTATCCTTTTTAGGATATGAATTATAGATTAAATCATACTTACTAAATTTAGTATCAACTAAAGGGGGAAATGGTATTCCCTTCAAGTTATGGAGTGGAAATAAACCCATTTTGTTGCATATTCATGCATGGGGTAGAAAGGAATTTATTAAGTCCATATTAATAAATAAATTAGAACCCATAGGCATAAAGTGTGTCACTATAGGGTATCCCAAAGAAACAAGGGGATTCTATCTATACAACCCTTCATAAAATAAAGTAATCATCATAGGTTAGGATGACTTTCTTGAGAGGGAGCATATCTTCTTGGAGGATAGTGGGATCAAGATTGAATTTGATAAAGATGATGCTTAAGATACATAAGAGTTGGTATAGGAATATATTCCACAGGTCCCCATGGAATAAGTTTTTTCTAAAATATAAGTACTACATAGGATTTTTATGGAGGTAAGAGAACTAGAGAGATATGATTTTTATTCACTGATGATGGTGACTCATTATTGGTTGAAAATAATTATCCTATATCCTATAAAGAGTAAGTATAGAACTTATAGGATGAAAGATAGAATGAAGTCATTAATTATGAGATGTATTACATGTATCAAAACTAATTTTGGGTTCTAATCGATCCACTAATTGATGTAAAACCTCTTGGGTGTAAATGGTTATTCAAGAAAAAACTGGACATGGAAGGTAAAGTAAATACCTATAAAGAACAACTAGTGGCTAAAGGGTTTACAAAACATCAATGCATTGACTAAAATTAAAAACATTATCTAGTTTCCATGATTAAATCCATTATAATTTTTCTTTCCATAGCAGCTTACTAAGACTATGAAATTTATAAAATTTATTTCAAAACTATTTTCCATAACAGGAACCTCCAGGAGGATGTATATATAACACATCTATAAGGGTTTGTAACTCCATGAAATTCCAAAATAGTATATAATTTATAGATATCTATTTATGTATTAAATAAAGCATCTAGTTAATGGAATATTTGGTTCGATAAAGCCATAAAATAATTTTTTTCATTAATAATGAATATGATCAATGTGTTTATAAGTGGTTTAGTGAGAGTGTGGTTGTTTTCATAGTACTATATATTGATGAAAAATTATAAATTGGAAATGATATTCCATCCTTAAAAGAGGTTAATGCATGTTTGATATTGTATATGAAGGACTTAAGTGAAGCAGACTACATTCTAGGGATCAAGGTCATGCATGATAGATCCAAGAGGCTTCTTGGACTAAGAAAAATTACATACATTGACCAGATACTAAAGAGGTTATTGGTTCTAGTGTCATGTGGTATGAATTTTTCTAAGAAAATGTGTCCTCAAACACAAAAGGAAATATAGAGAATGATTAAGATCAAATACGCTTCTCTGATAGGATCTATCATTTATACCATGTTATGTACGAGGATTGATGTTATCTATACTTTAAGAATAGTGGTTATATATCAAGAAAATATAGGTGAATAATATTGGACTATTATTATGCATATCCTTAAGTATTTGAGACAAACTAAGGATATGTTTTCGGTGTATAGAGGAAATTAAGTTCTAGTCATCATGGATTATACATATGATAGATTTTAGACAGATTGGAATGATCTAAAGTTGTTGTTTGTGTATTTATTTTGTCTCAATGGAGGAGATTTGAGCTAGGAGAGCTCAAAGCATTTGATTGTCACTAATTCTATAGAAAATTGCAAGTATATTTTGGATTCTAATATAACCAAGGAAGCAGTTTGGATTCAAAACTTTTTCCAAGAGCTTGATGTGGCGCCTATCAGTCAAGACCCTATCACAGTTTACCATGATAACACTACAGGGGTGGCCCTTTTCAAAGATATGAGGTCACATCAAAGGAAAAAAAACACATACTTTGGAATTTTTATCTCTTGAGTTTTTTTTTTCTCAATGAGGTAAAGCTACATTAAATATGTTATCTATAAAGGAAAATGTGGTAGACTTATGGCATCCTGCCTTTTTATTACATAACTCTTCATTACATGGGACAAAACATAAGATCTTTTAAAGTTTAGTTTCTTGTAAATAAGGTAAATAATACATGAAAACTTAAAACATTATTATAAATTCACATTAAATACATCTTAATGGGTTTACTATAGGTTAATTTTACTACATATCATATCCTTGGGACATACATCAAATAAAATGAGTGAGAATAAAGCTCAGAAATGGAATAAGTAAGGGAGACAAAAAAGCATGTGATCATGAGACATATTAATAAGAACATGAGGAATAAAAATAATGAATGTTTAAGAAGAATACCCTAATAATATGAACATTAATAATAACATGTAAATGTGTCTACAACATTTAAATGAGACATTCATAAGCATATCACTAAGGTGTCATAAATGAAAATTACCAAGGTTATTCACCAAGGTATCGTAAAACATGCCATCTATAAAGATTAAATTATTTACCCAATGAATTAGAGAACTATTAGGGAACACCCTTAATATTTATTAATTAATGTGATCCACATTTATCATAATAAATCATTTCATTAATAACCCATAGATAATAAATAATGGGTTTCTTATCAAAATCTAGGCATATAAAAGTGCAAAAAGACATAATCATCGCGTCATTTTTAACCCACAGAAAGGGAATATTGGTTTCATTTATGTAAATAAATAAATTAATTAGTAATTTTTACATATATTTTAATATCTGTTTAAGATAAAATAGGTTTAGTTATTTAAATAAAAAGGAAAAGATAATTTCTCGTGTAAAAGAGAGAAATTCAAGAAATAAATTCGGCAATATGACGGGTATATAACAAGGTTTTAGAAGAGGGTAAAATGAGAGGTTACAAGGGTTACACACTGATAAAATACTATTATTAAAATAATTTTATAATATAAAGTGGAAAAAATGAATTGTTTTGGTAAAATAGAATACATACTGCAAAGAGGGAACTTGAATGGAAAAGATAAGTGAATATTTCCCTTACCTTGAAGAGTTGTACCTCAAACTTGAGGATGGAACCTTGGGAGCTTGAGTACACATTGGGGGAACTAATTGGGAGTAAAAATCACAAAACATTAGTGGGGGGTGGATTTTGAGTGAAGTGTAATAGTGAAATGTATGGGTATTTGTATAAAAAGTGGAGGAATTGTTTAACAATTTCCAAATATAGGTATTGGAAAACTAGGTTGTGGAAGATGAAACCCCATTGGATTAACCATGGTTTTTGCTCATGGTTTTATAAATTTGTGTTTAAATTTATTATATTTTAATTAAAAAGAACAAAACTCAAATTTTAAATACTTATTTTGGCATTGAAAAATAATTTTTTTACAAAGTAACGCTTTTAAAATCAAAATTTCAATTTTAGACTTTGGAAAGTCACTTATAGGTTTGGAAATTAATTAAAATATATTAAAATATTTAAAATTAATAAAATAAAATATTTTTAGCCATATATTTTTGTTAATTAATTATTATATCATTATGAAATAAATATTATGTCATAAAACATACCAAAACCTCAAAAATGTATTTTTACTATTCAGGAAAAAATAAAGTATTTTAGAAAATTCTCATAAATTCACCCTAACATAATTTTGATGCGATGATTTCAAAAATAATATTTATTTTATCAAAATAATTTTCTAAATATTGAATATTAACTTTTAAATATAAAAATCTTTATTTATAGAAAAATAGCAGTTTTTATGACATTCAAATTTCGGACACATATAAAAATTACTTAGGAAATTATTGAATTATTTTATCATTTATATTTAAATAAATTTTTTTAAAATACTATTTCATTAAAAAAAAATATTATTTAGAAAACCTTGGTTTATTATAATTATGTATATCTTTTTTTAAATAAAATTATGTTTAATTTGTGTCTAAAAATCAATTTGTCAAATTTGTCTCAATTAAACTGATATTTTATTAAGAAAATATATTATTAAAAGGAATTTATGAAATAATAATTTTATTTATAAAAATTAAAATAAAATTTAAGTAATTAAGGCCTAGACATGTAACCCCTTATTACACTTTCATACGCCCTAAGGGTAAGGTGTATGATGTTGGTAGTTTCATGGGGTTGCTCCGCTAATATTGGTTGAGTGGTAATATCCACTAACTTTAACTTATACCATAGGATATTTCATTCAAGATTTACTCATTGAAGATCATATTGGGCTTGGTCAAGAGAGATCCCCAATTACACTACCTCCCTCCCAAGTTCTGATAAATGGGCTTCAAACAGCACAACTCTACTGGTTGAGGCCATCGATTCTCCTTTCTATATTAATTATTCTTTATCATTAATACTTATAAACACTAATTATAATGGTAAAATTATCAAACAAGGGTATAGTTTCCAATGTTCATATTGAATGATGGTCATATTTGACCAACAATCATATAACAGTCGAAACCCAATGGTCACATTTCCTATTATACCCTATAAATACCACCTCATTATTTCACTAAAAATTCACTACAATTCCAATTAAGGTTATATTTTCATTTTCATAAGATATTTATTGGTTTACTATTATTTTTTTTATTTCTATAGCATTTTTGTGTGAGTGATGATTCTAGAAGATTTGGGTGATCCTTATTTTCCTATTTTGGATTTTATATTTTATATTTTTTGTCCAGTTGTAATGTTAGGAATTTAAATTAGTTTCATAGATGACTAATGTAATGATATTTATTAATAATATAATTTTTTTCAGATTATCTATATTTTTTATGTGTATAATATTATACATAACACACATTTATTCAAGAAATAAATATCATTTAAAAAGTATGTGTCATTATATTATTCCCCCCTTAAGAAATTTCATCCTTGAAATTTAAAATCATAATCTTGGTTGAGAAAAGTTAAGGTTACTTCTGTCTCATTGTATCATATGGTTCCCATATCAATTATTTATATATATGCTCCATCCACAAAACTTTGATAAGTTGGTAGTCTTGTTTCATAGAACCTTGTCAATACGGTCCAAGATCTCCACCAGTTTCTACTCATAATAGAGGTTGTATTCTAGTTGTACCACCTCCTGATTCAGTACATGTGAGTGATCAGGTATGTAATTCCTCAAGATAGGTATGTGGAATGAAACATGAGCTTGAGAAAGATTTTTGGAAGTTCTATCCAATATTCCACAACTCCTACGTGATCAAGGATTTAAAAGGGGCCAATGTACCTAGGGCTAAGCTTCCCTTTCTTTCCAAATCACAGGACTCTCTTCCATGGGGATATCAGAAGGAAAAAAAATTCTCCAACATCAAACTCCAAGTCCCTTTATCGATTGTTATCATAGATCTTATTCCTACTTTGATCATCTTTTATATGTTTTGGGATGGCAAGAACTTTTTCTGTTATCTCTTACACAAGGTCAGGATCGGGTAGATTATTCACACCAACTTCATCCCAACAAGTGGGAGTTCTACATCGCTTACCATATAGATCTTCATATTGTTCTAATTGAATACTCAATTGGAATTTTTTGTTGTATGAGAACTCAACTAATGAGAGGTGTTGATCCCATCCACCTTTAAACTCCATTGAGCATGTTATTAGAATTTCATCGAGTGTCTAAATAGTCCTTTTAGATTTTCCATCAGTTTGGGGGTGATAGGACATACTGAAATTCAGTTGAGTATTAAAAGCATGTTGAATACTTCTCCAAAAGTTAAAGGTGAACCTTGGATAATGATCAGAAATTATAGAAAGTGGAACCCCATGCAGCCTCACCACTTCCTTTACATATATCTTGGCATGTTGGTTTAAAAATAAATTTTCCCGAATAGTGATGAAATTGGCAGTCTTAGTGAGTCGATCCACTATAACCCATGTCACATTTTTCCTTTAAAATTTATTAGGAGACCAATGAAAAGGTCCATAATGATATTTTCCCACTTCAATGTTGGTATGGGTAGTGGTTTCAATACCCCTTTAGGGAGTTTTTTCTCTAACTTCACTTTCTGACATACTAAGAACCTTATAGTGTAGTCCGAAATTTCCCTTTTCATATTATCCCACCAATAATGATAATGAAGGTCCTTATAAATTTTAGTGCTTCTAAGATGTATATAGAATTTAGAGCTATGAGCTTTATCTATAATCTCCTTGTTTATCTCTAAGATATATGGGATATATAGCCTTGTATGAAATTTCAGTACACATTATTGATCAATATTGAACTCAGGAAACTTCCCATTCTTCAGATCCTATATATTATTTTGTATCAAAGGATCTTATCTTCAATATATCTTAATCTTATATAGTAATTATGGTTGAGAAATAATTTGGGATAGTGTTGATGATTTATATTCCCTTATGATTCCCATGTCTAACTTTACTAGATCTTGGTCAATGGATCTCCTTGAATCCTCATCATTTCTAACACAATAGGGAATTTCCTACTTAATGCATCAGCAACTTTGTTTTCTCTTCTAGGGTGATAATGAATTGATCAGTCATAGTATTTAAGAAGTTCCAACCATATCTTTTGTCTCATGTTCAATTAATTTTGTGTGAATATATACTTAAAACTTTAGTGGTCTTTTTATATATCACATTTCTCCCTATAAAGATAGTACCTATATATTTTCATATCAAAAATAACTACATATTACTCCAAGTCATGTGTAAAATAATTCTTCTCATGAGAATTTAACTATATAGATTCATAAGTGATCACCTTGTCATTTTTCATGAGGACACACCTAATCCCTTTTATATTTTCATCACTATAAATAAAAAAACCTTCCCTAATGGATGGTAGAGTTAACATAGGTGAAGTAACCAATCTATTCTTCAGTTCTTGGAAAATTTATTCACACTCCTTTGACTAAATGAACTTATCCCCTTTTAGAGTTAACTTGGTTAGTGGATTATAATTTCATGACATTTTTTTCAAAAACCTCCTATAATATCCTGTTAAACTAAGGAAACTATGAATATTAGTTACTATTATAGGATGAGACCACTACTCTATAGCCTTTTTCTTGGAAGGTTCAACTGAGATCACTTCATTGTTTATAATTTTCCCCAAGAATGAAACTTATTGTAATAATAAATCACATTTTATGAATTTTACAAATAGCTTATCCTTCCTCGGAGTTTTCAATATAACCCTTAGATGATCCTCATGCTCCTTGAAACTTTTGGAATATTTCAAAATATCATCAATAAAAACTACCATGAATTCATTAAGGTAGTACTTAAAGACTCTATTCATAAAATCCATAAATATAAAAGAATAATTGGTCAATAAAAAGAGAATAAAAACAAACTCATAATGCTCATATCTTATTCAAAAGGTAGTCTTTGGAATATCTTCCTTATTCACCCTCAATTGATGATACCCAGATTGGAGATCAATCTTGGAGAACAATTGATCCCCATGAAGCTGATCAAATAAATAATCAATCCTTGGTAGAGGGTACTTGTTCTTCACTGTGATCTAGTTAAGTTATCTATAATCAATTCATATCTACATTGATCAATCCTTATTCTTTAAAAAGAAAATATCTTCTCCCTAAGGAGACATGCGTAATTGGATAAATCCCTTCTCCAGAAGATCTTAATGTTTTTTCTTTAATTCCTCTAACTCCATATTTTATATTCTATATGGGTTCTTTTATATTGGCTTGGATCTAGTTATGAGTTCAATATATAACTCTACCTATCATTATAAGGGGGGTATACATAATTATTTAGGAAATATTTCAATGTATTCTTGAATTATGGGAATATTCTCTATCTTTATAATTTCATTTCCTTCTCCTTATTCACCTATCATATCTGAAAAGAAGGCTATGGGAGGCACTTTTAGATAAATCTAATGTCATAATATCTCTCCTTTGAAAATAACTGTAGGTTTTCCATTCAAGAATATTGAAATTTCCTTATTTCTATAGTTAATCTTAGCATTATACTTTGAGACCCATTCCATCCCTAGTATAGTGTCAAATTCCACCATGGAAATAAATACTAGATTTGATATGAGATTGTACTCACTAAAGTTAATACTAGAGTTTCTATACACTATTTATGCTAGGATAATCCCTCTAGAAGTATTGACTGATAACTCTACTTCTATAATTTTGGAGATTGATTCTATTTTCTTTAAAAACTTGGATTAAATAAAGGAATGCGTAAAACCATAATCAAACAAAGTACTTTATATCTTTGAGAGTATAACAAGTGTGCCTTCCACCACATAATTTGGAGCCTATAATTCAGCTGTCGTGATAAAAAATTCTCGAACTTTCTCTTTAGGCCTATGCTAAGGTTGATGGTGGTTTCCCTCCATTATATTATGATCTGTACATTGGTTGGAAAATTTATAAATCTATACACACTTGAATCATTGAACTTCTGGCTGAGCCTACACCATCTTACCTTTATCATTAGTGTTGAGAAGTAGAGGATTCACCTCACCATGATAGTTCCAAGCTATATAGTCATCTCTTATGCACTTGTAGAAATTTCCACTCCCAAGAAATTAGTTCCATAATGATTCTTCACACATTTTTTTCATGTGTAAAGTTGCACATTCTTTCTTTATCTTCCATGATCAAAATTCTTTCCTAAATTTGGATCAATTTATCTCTTCTTTTTATTTGATCTATGTGATCATTGCATCTATTGAATCTCCAATTAAACATTCATAACACTCCACACTATCTCCTCATGGATTTCAAAGTCTCAATTTTCTAGATTCCTATGCAAATGAGGTATCAATCCAATAAATAATCTATCAATCATTACCTTAATATCCATAAACAATCTATAGGTGTATCGATCAATTATTGTAAAGTTAATCCCATATATTCTCACCGATTCATTTTCCTTCTACTTCATCTATAGAAATCCATTATCCATTTTTCTCATTGAACGGGGAAAATATTTATTGAAAAATATTCTATTGAACTCTTCCCACTCAATTTCATTGATCTCCCTTATTGGATTCATTATTTTAATTAGTTTCCACTGATCGCATTATTGAGTGTGTCAAATTAGTTGTTTAGTTTTTACTATAATTTATACAGTATAGTAAGAACCCTAGGTCATCTATCAATGGATCCTTAGATAATTAATTTAAAAAAATAAGGTTTTGACTATGAAAATAAAAAGTTAATGGGATTTTATAAAACTTAGGTTTTTTTAATTTAATAATCCAAATAATAAAGGAAATCGATAAAACAAAGGGTAAATTAATAGAATTGATTAAGCGTGATCACCCTAGGGAAATCCCATGATGCTCATCCTTAGTCACTTAAAGATAAAGGGTACAGATCTTTCAATATATATCTTATAACATATAGAAAAAAAATTACTAATTTCATACTAGGATACATCCTAGGGTTCATCTGGAAACATAAAATGATTCCCTGGTTACTGTTGATGATTGGGTGATTTGTCTTCAACTTGATAACCAAAACTCACCAAGGAAACATGTGAAGAACTAAATACATTGTATAGGTTTATATTTTACTTATATTTTTTACCATTACATGAAATTAAATGGTCATGGAAGTATTTATGAGAGTTCAATTGACCAATATGAACCACATAAACACTGCAATTGAAAGGGGAAAAAATAAGTGATGAACAGTGTATGAAACATCACATGAATGGGTACCCCCAAAAATGATCATATGAACTGATTATGACATACTAGTAGATAAATCAATTAAATAATAAGGTAGGATTAATAAAAACAACATAAAAACTGAAATTAAAAATATTATTCAAAATAATACAAACATGAAGCTTGGGATTTTCATCACATTCATTGTCAGGAGATCATAAAGATTTTATAACTCGATGGGAGGGTAGGAAGCCAAATATGATGAATAGGAACGTTCCAAGCTATCAAAACTAACCCCCGGTCGATAAAAAATAGATAATTAGTTTTAGGAGTATTTTATGGGTAAATACATCATAATTTTCACAAAATAAGTCAAGTTCCTATGGGACTAGTTCACTATTATTGGTAGAAATTTTCTCTATTTTTATCCAAGTAATATACTTAAAAATGTATTAAAATGTCTTAAAATTTGGTGGAGAGGTGGTTATTTGAGCTCTATATCAAATGGATGTGGAATCATACCAATTGGAGGTCTAAGGCACAAGTTATGGTCCAAATATAGAAGGGTGGTCCAATCTGGCCTTCCAAGAATTTATTCACATTATGGACCTCTTTTGGGCCTCCAAATGGATAAATTAGGCTCCATGGTATTATAGATAAATTTATCTCACATAGTTTTGAAATATCCTACAAATCTTCATCCTAATTGGATGCACAAATTATCCATCTTAAAAATTGAAGTCTACATATGTGCTCGGGCTCTCGCGCAGTTTGGCCTGTTTTGCTTGAATTCCATCGTGGGCTCTCCAAATCACCTCCTCCTACAATGTAATCATTAAAACAAATAAAACTTCATTATTTAATAGTGATAAAAATTAAGTTATTGAATCAAAAATTAAGTTCATATTTTTATTATATTTTTAATTTTCAATACAAAACCAGTTTAATACAGTGGTGTAAGGGTGGAAATGAATAGTGAATCATTACACGATAATCCATCACTGATAAGCTTCTACTTCTAAGAGGTATACTTACAGGGTGAATTTCTCAAGCTATGAACAACATATTACAAAAAATATATTTTATATAGAGATAATACATTGTTCATCAATCAATGGGTTGGTAGATCCACTAAAAGAAGGAGGTTTTTGACGCATAAAGGACTTAATGGAAATTTATTCCCTTTGAGGTGAATCTAGTCTCTCGACTTGATTCAAGTTATTTTTCATAACTAGAGTTAGCTAATTAATTATCCTCATGAAATTTTCCATTATAGCTTCTATTGGAATGTCTTCAGTGCATCTTCTATCGTACTAATCATTTATGTGGTTCCTCCTATTTCCCTCTATTTTTATAAAAGAATAAAACTTTAGTGAGAAATGTGTTACTTTTATTAATCTTATAATTCTAAAGGTATTTTATGTCTTAAAACATAATTCATAAATATTTTATTAATATCCTATAATATAAATTACATTTTATATATATCCTTTATAATGGTTCATAAAAATCATGTGATTAACCAAACATATCCCTCAGGAGTATCAAACTAGGTGTGCAGTAAGGCCCATTTTCGTGCACCGGTTCCCAACTGAGTCAATATCAATATAGTGTTTTTATGTGTTACCCCTAGGTATATATGTTCTAGATCCAAATCCACTTGTAGTATCCATAAATGGATGTATTTTCTTGGAAACCCCTTACTTAATACTCACCAAAATACCAGGATGTTTTCCTATATTTATACTTTCCCTAGAGTTATTACAAAAGTTTTCAAGTCCTAATTTCCACAAATAACTAAACCATCTTTTGATACCAACTATTTCATCCCACCTTTTTATTAAATGACTTTTCTTTACATGGGACAAAACATGTGATCTTTAAAAGTTTGATTTCTTGGAAATAAGGTACATAATACATGAAAACTTAAAGCATTATTCTAAATACAATTGAAAGACATATTCATGGGTTCAATATAGGTTAATTTTACTACATCTCATATCCTGGGGACATGCATCAAAGTAAAGTGGTGAGCATAATTCCTATTAATGGAATATGTAAGGGAGACAAAAATCATTTGATCATGAGACATATCAATAAGAACATGAGTCATAAAAATAAGGCATGAACAAGAGGAATATCCTAATAATAAGAACATTAATCATAAAAAATTTAAATGAGACATTCATAAGCATATCACCAAGGTTTATCATCACGGTGTTATAAATGAAAATTACCAAGGTTATTCACCAAGGTATCGTAAAACATGTCATATATAGAGATTAAATTATTTAAAAAATGAAATAGAGAACTATCAGGGCAAACATTTTATATGTATTAATTAATGTGATTCATAATTATCATAATAAATAATTTCATTAATAAACCATGGAAATTAAAAATGGGTTTCTTATCAAAATCATGGCACATAAAAGTGCATAAAGACATGATCATTATATCATTTTTAACCCACAGAAAGGGAATTTGGGTTTAATGTATGTAAATGCTAAAATAAATTAGTAATTTTTATATATAGTTGAATAAAAATTTAATAAAATAGAGTTCTGGGTATTAAAATAAAAATGAAAAGATAATTTCTTATGTAAAAGAGAGAAATTCAAGAAATAAATTTGGCAGTATGATGGGTATAAAACATGGATTTAGAAAAGCATAAAATGAGAGGGGAAAAGGGTATCCAATTTATAAAATACTATTATTATAGTTATGGTATAATATAAAGTGGACAAAAATTAATTGGTTTGTAAAAATATAATACATACCAGAAATATGGAACTTGAATGGAAAAGATAAGTGGATATTTCTCTTACCTTGAAGAGTTGTTCCTAGAACTTGAGGATAAAACCTTGGGGGCTTGAGGACATCTTGGGGACTCCTTGGGAGGTAAAAAACCATGAATTCATGGATTATGGGTTGGGAGTTAAGTGTGATGTTGAAATTTGTGGTTATTTATTGTAAAAGTGGAGAAATTGTTTAATAATTTCCTAATATAGGTCTTAGAAAACTAGTTTGTGGAAAATGAAAAAACATTAGCTTGACCATGGTTTTTACTGATGATTTTGGACATTTGAGTCACTATTTATGATATTTTAATCTACTAGAACCTAACTCCATTTTTAAATACTTATTTTGGTATGGAAAACTAAATTTTTTACAAAGTAATGCTTTTAAAATCAAATTTTCAATTTTAGACTTTGGAAAGTAACTTATATGTTTGTAAATTAATTAAAATATATTAAAATACTTGATATTAATAAAATAAAATATTTTTTGTCATTTATTGTGGTTAATTAATTATTACATAATTATGACATAAATATTATGTCATAAAACATACTAAAAACCCAAACTGTATTTTTACTATTCACAGAAAAATAAAGTATTTTAGAAAATTATCATAAATCCACCCTATCCTAATTTAAATGTGTTTATTTCAAAAATAATATTTATTTTATCAAAATAATTTTTTAAATATGGTGATTTTAAATTTTAAATATAAAAATAATTATTTATTTAAAAATAGCAGTTTTTACAGCACATTCAAATTTATAACACATATAATAATTTACTAGGAAATTATTGAATTATTTTATCATTTATATTTAAATAAAAATTTTTTAAAATAAAATTTCATTAAAAACATATTATTCAGAAAACCTTGGTTTATTATAAAAATGTATATCTTTTTAAAAAAAATACAATTTTGTTTAATTTGTGTCCAGAAATCAATTTATCAAATTTGTCTCAATTAAATATATATTTTATTAGGAAAATTGTTCTTAAAAGGAATTGATGGAATAATAATTTTATTTATAAAAAGGAAATTAAAATTTAAGTAACTAAGTCCTAGACACATAACCCCTTATTTCACCCGCATATTCCCTCTAAGGGTAAGGTGTACAATGGTGGTAGTTTCATGGGGTGGCTTAGTTAACATCGAACAAGTGGTAATATACACTAACTTGAACTTCTCCCATAGATAATTTCATTCAAGATTCACTTGTTGAAGCTCATATTGGGATTCATTAAGGGTGAACCCCAGTGATGCCACCTCCCTCTCAAGTTCTAACAAATGGGCTTAAAATGTATAATCTACTGGTTGAGGCCATCGATTATCCTTTTTGTATCAATTATCCTTTTTCATTACTAATTATAAACAATAATTATAATAGTAAAATTATAAACTAATGGTATAGTTTTTAATGTTCATATTGACTAATGGTCATATAATAGTCCAAATCCAATGGTCACATTTCCCTTTATACCTTATAAATACCACCTCATTATTTCACTCAAAATTCACTACAATTCCAATTGAGGTTATATTTTCATTTTCATAAGATGTTGATTGGTTTACTAATATTTGTTTTTATTTTTATAGCATTTTTTTGGGAGCAATGATTCTAGAAAATTGGGGCAATCCTTATTTTCTCATTTTAGCTTTTCTATTTTATATATTTTTTATAATTATAATGTTTGTAATTTTAATTGGCTTCATAGATGAATAATGTAATGATCTTTATTAATGATAAAAAATTCAATTTCTCTATATTTTTTATGTGTATAATATTATATATAACATGTATTTATTCAAGAAAAAAATATCATTTAAAAATTTTGGTTTATTACAAAAACCCTTTATAAAGGCTCTATCTCAGCAGAGGCATGAGCATAATGTTAGAGCTAGTGGAGTAAAAGTCATTATCAGTTGGCTCAAATGAAATTGGGAGTCAGTTGAAGTTTATACCCTATAATATACTTCCTTAGTACTTTATTATAAGTTTTAATTATTAATGAATTTACTTATCACATTATGATTATTCCTATACATGACATTTTCATGTGATAATGTCCTAAGAATATACACCACACTAAAATTTCATAGTAGTTCCCCATTATGATGAGAACTTGGAATTTCCACAATATCATTCTTGAATATTGTTCTATTATGGGATGATATTTTCTGACAAGACGCATAGGATACAGGCAATCAGGGGTAGGAGGCTCATAAGGCATTGAGACACCTTCCCATTTTGTTCTACCTTGGTAATCTTCAAGATAGAAGGTTATGAGAATAGACCCATCAATAGGAAATCCACATTTCCATCAGTCATTGGATGTTCCAATTAGCATACATTTGTATTGATTCTTAGACTTTGAGATTATCATTATTGGATATCATGACTCACGTATTTTGATGTATTGATGAAAACTATGATTATATATGCTCACAGAAAGGTAGGATATATTGGGTGTGTCACGACTAGTATTTTATTAATAGATAATATCTTAAAGGATTTATCCCTTTATCTCTTGATGGAAGTTGATATCTCATCCCCTTTTATTAGAATATATCAACCTAAGTAAATCCATGACCATGGTGTTCATTGGGTGAGTTCAATTTTGAAAAGTCAAATAAACATCGAGTGTATAGGTTTATGGTACCATTATGAAACCTACTTAATTTGAGATATCACAATAAAGTTATTATATTACATTATAATTGTTCATAAGAATTTGGATGAAATTGTGACATTAACTTCTTTCTTTATGGGTTCCTTATTGAGTTTCTAGATGATAACCTTATAATTTAGTAATTTATGCATAATACAACTGATAAAGAGGCCTAGATAGTCACACAAAAAGTGTATCCACAATCTCAATTAAATTCAAGTATTAAATTTAGTAAGTTAGAATAAATAATATTTATTTGGGTTTAGTTGATCACCAATATTTAACCACGGGTTTTAGAAAGGCTAAATAAGTCAAATAATATTAAATAATTTTTTTCAAGGATTAGAGAATATGATATTTATTATATTTATTGATGAATAATGAAATGATATTTATTTATTAAATAAATTAACATTATTCAAGGATTAGTAAATTTTGATGAGGGAAAGCAGAAATATTTTAATGGTATGATTGAAAATGGTATAAATTATATTTATATATATTATTAAAGTGCTACTCATGTAAAGAGATTAATATTATTATTATTATTGTACATGGGGTCAACTAAGAATTTTAAAGTTGGAAAGGGGATTCTATGCAATTTTCCTACCCTAAACCTGCAATAATAAATATCTAGTTAAATCACTTTCCATAATCACTCTTGTTTTTTACAATATATATAGAGACACTCTCAATCCTTAGATATATATATATATAGATATAGAACATTCTCTCTCTTCCTCCTATTTCAAGCCATCGAGAGAACATCAAGATTTCTTCCTCCTTCAAGAATAATTTTGCTACAATCAACCATGAACAATACAAGTGATCAAGATTAGCTATTCTATCACCCAGTGATTCTATAGTGACATTAAGATATTTTGGTGTATTTTTTGGATCACTGAAAAAGGGATTCTACACTTGTATCCTATAGAATAATGATGGTATGATGATATTTAATCAACTAGATCAATAGAGAAGAGAGAATTACAACTTTAGGTAATTCTATATCTACTCATAAATTAATTATAAATTACATGTGAAGATCCTTCTCTTCTAGTTCTAGTGTTTTTATATAGTTATATAATCTATTTTTTTCATTTTACATGACATTTTTTCATGTTCAGATATGATTATTTATAAATTAAGAGTAAAAATATGAGTTGACCATGCAATAAAGGATTTTTTGCTGCACCCATAACCTAAATTTTCAATAGATAAAATCTATTTTGGGCCACAACTTTCCAATAGATACCATGATATGGTCTATCCTTATAGTTTGTATCACTATAACATTGTGATCGGATGATCATTTAGTGGTGATGTTGAAAAATGAAACTTTGTTTTCATGTAAATTTTCTACGATTGTTTCACTTAAACCGTATTGTTGTCATAAAAAATTTATAATGCTATCACCATTTTTCATAATATTTATGTCAAGGTTTAGAAAATTTAAAGAAAAATAACCTTTTTGAAAATAAACATGACGTATTTTATAGAATTATCATTTTTTCATATTCTTAATTCATTCGAATAATAAATCCAAATGATATGGAATTTACTTTGTGTAACAAACCAACCCGAGTAAACTACACAATCCACCCATTCCATCCCATCACGGTGGTGAGGTGCAACAAGATAACTAAAACCAGTCTTGTATATAACAAAACAAGATATAAAACTAAATTACAAAGTAGAAGAGGAGATAAAACATCCAAGAGACATAAAATCTAAGACAAACTGGTTAAACAAGAAATTATGTCAAGAAAAGACCAACAAGTCTCCATGTGACCAACTGTTACCTCCAAACCATCCTGCTATAAAGGAAAAGATAAAAAGAGAAGTTTACATGCTATATGATGCCCTTCCCTTTACTTGAATCCTGTAACACAACATCTACAACCACCCAAATAAAAAGTTAGGGTGTGATCACAAATCACAGTAGGATTGTACTATAGAATCTATACAAAGTATAATATCAAGAATCCAGTAGTTCTTGATTTAAAAAAAATACGTTTTTACAAATAATTTTTATAAATCTAAACCATTTGTAAATAATCCTTTATTTTTTCATAAAATCCTTTAATATTCACAATATAAGGAATATGAAAAGTACATGTGATAATAATGAAATAATAATCCATACAATACATGGGTACACCATAATATTAGAATGTAAGTAATATATATATATATATATCCATGAAATAATCCATCATGTGAAATCATGTGAGAAAATAACCATGACACAATCCATCATGTGATAGTACAATAATAAATGAAAAATAAAACCATTTGGGCTCTAACCTATGGGTATATGTACTAGACATAAAAATAAATCCCCAATCTAGGACTACGGTGGATCAAATTAGCATAACCTCTAGTGTCATTACACATACTAAAGTGAAAGAAAACCTCAACTAGAATTACAAAAACTATGAGTGTATTGTTTATCCTCGATAAACCCAAGGTTACCCAATGTTCTATGTTTATCCAAAACCATTTAAAAATAAATTTTCTCAATTTATAAAACATTTTCAAAGAAAAGTGAATCTGCTTCGATGCTTGAAAACCCATTTATAAATCAAAACCACCATTCAAGAATTTTTTTCAAACACTCGGTGTGCACAAACCAATTTTAAATAAAAATCCATTTAAAACATGATTTATTTCCAAAAAAATCAATTGTGACCAAAAATAAATTCAATTAAATTAATAACACAAAGTAATTTCAAGAAAAATAATCAATTCATGGAATTAACCCTTTGTATAGAGACATCTACCTCCAGAACAGAGGGAGAACTAATCGCCTTTGAAAATAGAGACCAAGGAATATTAGTTAAGGTACTCATGATCCTATATCCATAAGAAACACATCAAAACTTTATCAAACCCCATATATATAAAATCCAAAACACACTCAAGTTCCAACAAGACAATGGGAGGAGATATCTAGCAAGGATCTAAGAAAAGAAGAGGAAACTTCATCAAAACCCAAAAATGCCTTGAGAAATTCATCAATAATGAAGATAAATCACCAAGAATACAAATGTATAAGACTATAGATAACTAGGGAAGGATTAGTTCAAGCCTAAATGATATTAGGGGGTGATTAGGCATAAAAACGACCAAGGTAAAAAGGGTAAAAACCCACTTTTTAAAGGTTTGGATTGTCGTTCATGGTTAGGTCACATGGTTAGACAAATTATGTGACAACCATGCATGGATACTATCCCTTTAAAAATACAAACCACATGGTCTCCTGGGACAAGATACACATTTTGGTCAAACTATGAAACCCCCTTGGACAAACACCTAGACCCTGCATGATTTTCCCTGGTGATCCGCACAGTTTCCTTAACCATTCTCAAACTATGAAAAACCCCATGATTAAAACATATATGCATACCACACAGTTTTCTCATGGTTAGTACTAATCATGTTCCAACAGTGTTCATGGTCTATCTCCTCCAAAAATATCCATTTTAGGCCCTCATTTCCCCCAAAACCTCTATAATGATTTTAAATACAAAACAATATTAAATTAAAGTGTACCTGAGATCTGGTGGGTGCTACAATTCTCCCCACCATAAAAGATTTATGTACCTGGAAATTACTCAAGATCATGAACCTACAAAAAGAGGAGGTAATTACTGACTCATCAATGGTTCTCATTCCCATGTATTGTTTTTATCTTTTCTATACTACCACAATACCCAAACCAAGGGAATAATTTTACTACATAGTTCCTTATCCTGAAGATCCATAATCTAAAATGGATGCTCAAAAATAGTTGTATTGGGATCAAGATCAAAATCCTCCCATTCAATCACATGTGAAGGATCTGGTTGATGCCTCCTTAGTTAGAAAACATGAAATGCATCATGAATTGAACTCTAGTGAGATGGTAAGTACAACTAATATTTCCCCTTTCCAAGTCACTATGTGATCTAAAAGGGGCCAAAAAACCTTAGTGAAAACTTACCCTACTTACCCAATTGACAATATCCTAAGCGAGTTGAAACTATGAGAAAAACCTGATCACCAACCTAAAAATTGATTAGTCAATGATTATGGTCAACATAATATTTCTGACAATTCTGTGTTGTGACCAACCTCTTTCGAATCAACTACACCTTTTATGTCATCTCTTAAATGAGACTCATACCAAACAAGGACTTCTCTCCCAACTCTTTCCAGCACAAGAGATATTTACATGTATTCCCATACAATTCTTCAAATTTTATCATCTTAATAGAATCCTAATAACTATTATTATAGGAAAATTTGACCAGAGGCAAATGATTTTCCCAAGATCCACCAAAATCAAGAATTAAATCCTGGATCATATCCTCAAGAACCTAGATAGATCTCTCTATATATCCATCCATATATGGATGATAATACATGCTTAATTTCAATTATAAACCCATCACCTCCTAAAAACATTTATAGAACCAGTATGTGAACCTCGGGTCCCTTCTAGAAACAATCGCAGAGGGATCCCCATGATGTCTCACAATCACTTGTACATACTAGTATTCTAGATTCTCCACTTTCATTATCTCCTTGATAGTTAAGAAATGATATGATTTAATAATTCAATAAATTATCACCCAAATCACATCCTTATCGATAGGATTCTATATAAAACCAATGAAAAGTCCATTTAAATATCATCCCATTTCCATAATTAAATGGGTAAAGGTTGTAACAAACTAGCAGGTCTCTAGTGTTCTGTCTTAATTTTCTGACAAGTGAGACACTGTGATACTAAATCTTGAATAGACCACCTCATCCATGGACACCAATACCAACATATCAAGTAATGATACATCTTGGTATCCCTTGGGTGTGTTTACTAACATGAATAGTTTCCATTTTCCATTAACTCTTTCCTCAGAGAAAATGGAACAGCCAACATTCTACAGAAACACAAAGCTCCACTGGGAGACCAAGACCACTCACCTAAGGTCTCCCCACCATACTTTTTTTTACCAAAATGGTGAAAATTAGTGTTTTTAACTTTCTCAATATGAACTCACTCATCAAAACATGATTCATCATTTATTGAATCCAAAAACACCTATCTACCAACCTTTTCACGGATAGTGTCGGTAATTTTTTTCTAAAAACATTAGCAACCACATTCCCTTTCTCGTGAGTGTACACAATATAAAAATCAAAATTCCAAATATAATCCACCTAGTATCTCTATTTCAAGTTTATATCCCTCTAAGTAAAAATATATTTTAGACTCTTATGTCTGAATACACTACAAATCTCTCCCCAAAGAGATAGTGATGCCACGTTTTTAGTGCATGCATAACCACTACCAAATCAAGATCATGGTTGGGATAGTTATTCTCATGAGGGTGTAAATAGAGAGTGTTATAGGCCACCACCTATTTCCCCTACATTAATACACATCCCAAACCCATACCAAAATAATCACAGAAAAAATCATAACCTTAACCTGGTTCTGGAAGAATTAAAACCGGTGTTGAAGTCAACCTCACCTTCAGTTCCTTAAAATATCTCTAACACTTTTCATTCCATTCAAAATTTTCACCCTTATAGGTTAAATATATCATTGAATATGTAATCTTGGGGAAATACTAAAAAAACTATCTATAGTAACTATCCAAACCCAATAAGCTCCATATCACAAACACATTTTTGTACTGCTCCCAGTACATAACTATATGTATCTTCTCAGGATCCCCTAAGATTCCCTTCTCAGATATGACATGCCTTAAAATTTTCACTTCCCAGATCCAAAAATTTAATTTATAAATATTACCATATAGAATATGTTTCTTCAAGGTTTAAATAATGATATCCAAATGGTTTATATGTTTTTACTCTGGCTTATAGTACAAAAAAATATCATCTACAAGCACAATAATAAAAAATCACAAGAACCGATGAAATATTTGTTTCATTAAATCCATAAATACCATAGGAGCATTAGTGAGACCAAATGGCATAAAAAAATACTATAAATTTCCATACCGGCTCCTAAACATTGTCATAGGTATATCCTCTTCTTTAAATCTCAATCGGTGGTACCCTAAATGAAGATAAAGCTTTGAAAACCAACATACCCCTATAATTCAGTCAAAGAGATTATTAAACCTAGGAAAAGGGAATTTTTTCTTAATAGTCACCCAATTCAACTTTTGATAATCCATGTAAATTCTAAGGCTCATGTCTACCTTATTAACAAGGAAGATAGGTGAAGCTCATGGTGACATTCTAGGATGAATAAATACCTTAGCCTCTAGGTCCTCAAGCTAGAATTTAAGTTCCACCAACTCAGAAGGTTCCATTCGATAAGATGACCTAGAAATGGGCATCATACCAGGGAGCAGGTTGATAGTAAACTTGATCTCTATCATTGTTGTTAAACCAAAAAATATATTTGGAAAGACCTGTATGTATTCACACACCACTACGGGAATCATACTACCCAAATAAGGGTCAACGGAATCAAGAACTATGTCTAAAAACTAGAACGATATTACGCCAACATAAGGAATGAAAGACCCCTCCCTTCCCAGTCTAGAGTCCCACTCACCCTAAAAAACATGAGTGAACCCATCATAAGATAAAAACTAAAAATAATGATGATAACAGTCTATATGGTCTTTAACAATGATCATCCAATCCATTCTAAGTATCAGTTCAAAGATGTCAATATCAAGAAATAAAAACTCCTATGTCACCTCATAGTCTATTATCATCACCCAACACATTGGAAACTTGAAAACAAATTCATACCTCTTTACCAAAGGCAGGAAAATATACAAAAATAATGGAATAATTTAAAATGTAATACCAACACATCAAATAACTTTGAAGATATAAAATAATGAGTAACACATGTATCAAACAAATCTAGCACCATATAAGATGAAATAATCATTGTACCTCTAATAGTAGTTGTCCCTACTTTAGATTCATTTGAAGCACACTCCGCCATATAAATATATCCTATCTTGGCCACATGAACATACCCCTTATCTTGAGGATTTTACCCACCTCCCTTGGAAGTATCAGTATGAACCTGAAAACCCTTAGTAAGAGTGGATCTAGCCTTACTGTCCTGGGATATATTTTCACAAAAAACACCTCAGATGGCCTGATATTCCACAATGACGACAAGTCATTGGAGTCTCTATATAGTTAGTCTTGTTATAACCATACCTTCCACATTGGTATTAGATGAACTATGGATGTCCTGATGAAACCCATGAAACTGGTCTAGAATAAAACTGACCACCCTTGTGCTTCCTTTTCTAGCCAAAATACACACCCTGGATAACAACTTCACCAACTGAAACTCCACCCAAACTATTCCTTCCAACTATGTAGACCTCAGCCAAAGATACCTAATCGACTAGCTCCATGAATTTTGAAAGGAACATGAGAGTCAAATTCAACTAAATATCAGGCCTTAGACCCAAATCAAACCTTTGAGTCTTTAGGTACTCATTGGTGACTAGATATGGTTCCAAATGCACCAACTCCTAAAAATGGGTGGAATGGTCCAAAATAGTATGCTCCCCTTAATCCAAGTTCAGAAACCCTTGGTTCTTCACCGCACATAATATCTCAAAGTAAAACTACTGATTAAATATTTTCTTGAAATAATTCCATGTAATATCTTCATGAAACATAACTTTCACAAAATATTTCCACCACCTCCTTCCCAATTCCTCGAGCATGTACATGGAAAATGCCACCTTATATTCCTTAGGAGTCTTCATGAAGTTGAAGATCCTATAAATCCAATCAAGACACTCCTTGGATTCCTAGGTTCCTTTATCACCATGGAAGATGGGTGGATACTTCTTGGTGAATTCTGAGTAATGATACACCACATTTCTAAGGTTCACAATACCTGCTTGACCCAGAGTCAGAATTGTGAAAATTATAGATTCAATCAAAGAAGGGTCCACTAAAGTATTTTCCTATATAAATTGTCTCCTAATGTCCACACCTGGATTCAAAATATCTTTTCTAGGAGGAATCATCTAATAAACACATGACAATAACCAATCAACTTTATAGAGTAAATTTCCAAATCATAAGACCAACTTCAAGAATTCATGTCAATGTATTAAAAAATGATAAATTAAAGAAATGTGAAATATACTGATGAAACGTAACACTTTAAAAAGGAAAAATTACATTAAAATAAAATATTCATCTAGTTTATTCAAATGAACACTAACTCCAAGTCTCAAACTTGGTAAAAAAATTCCAACCACCCATGCTAACTCAAGTTCAGACACGGAAGTGAGATAGTTAGGAACCCTCTTGCACTTACTATCTAAATCCAGATGGTCCTATATTTTTTCTACCTAAGAAACATAACCAAACCCAGGTAGTGTTATCACACTTTAGGCTAGGTATTCCCACTGATACCATTATATAAGAAACCAACCCAAGTCAACTAGACAAGTCATCCGATACATCCCTTCATGGTGGTGAGGTGAAACAAGATAACTGAAAAAAGTCCTGTATATAACAAAATAATACATACAACCAGAGTAAAATGCAGAAGAAGATATAAAACATACAATAGATATACAATCCAATCCAAACAATCTATACTGAAAAGTATGTCAAGATAATAAAAACAAGTCTCCATGTGACCAATTATCACCTCTAAACCATCTTGTTATGAATGCAAAGACAATAAGATAAGATGGAATGCAACATGATACCCTTCCCTTTACCTAAAACCTAAAAAACAACATCTACAATCACCTAAAAGAAAAATTAGGGTTTGATGATAAAACCCAATAGGATTCCACCACATAATCTATACAAATTATAATATAAAAAATGTAGCAGTTATAAATTTAAAACAAATACAGTTTAACAAATAATTTTCATAAATCTAAACCATTTGTAAATCATCCTTTTGTTTTTCATAAAAGTATTTCATATTCACAAGATAAGTAATATGACAAGTACATGTTATAATCATGAAATCATAATCAATACAATCCATGGGTACACCATAAGATAAGCTTGTAAGAAATATATATGTATATATATATATCCATGACACAATCCATCATGTGAAAACATGTGAGAAAATAACCATGACACAATCCATCATGTGATAATCCAATCATAAATGAAAAATCACATCATTTGAGATATAAAATATAGGTATACATACTAGACATAAAAATAAATCCCCAATATAGGCCTATAGTGGATCCAACCAGTATAACCTCTAGTGGAATTACACACACTAAAGTGAAAGAAAACCTTAAGTGGTATTAAACACACTATGATTAGCATGTCTATTCCCGATGCATTGAAGGTTACCCAATGTGCTATGTTTGTTCAAAACCATTTAAAAATACATGCTGACAATTTATAGAACATTTTCAATGAAAATAGAATCTGCTTCGGTGCTTGAAAACTCATTTTTAAACAAAAACCACCATTCAAGCATTTTTTTCAAACACTTTTTGTACACAAACCATTTTAAAATAAAAAGAATTAAAAAACATGATTTCATTATAAAAATTCCATTATAATCACAAATCAGTTCAATTCAATGAATAGACCAAAAAATTACAATAAATATAAGTAATTCATATAAATAACCATTTTTAGAGATGCCTACCTTAAGAACATAGGTAGAATTAATTGCCTTTGAAAACATAGACTAGGAAAGAATATATTGGGTCCTCGTGATCCTAGATCTATAAGTAACACATTAAAACAACATTAAACCCCTTATATCTAAAATCCACAGCCCACTCGGGTTCCAATGAGACAAGGTGATGATAGATCTAAAAAGGATCTAATAATGGAAGAGGAAACTGTATAAAAACCTGAACATACCTTGAAAAATCCATCAATAATGAAGGGAAATCACCAATAATCCTAAGTGGGAAGAATATAGATTTATAAGGAAGGATTAGGTCGAGTATAAATGAGATTGTGGGGTGATTAGGCATAAAAATGACCAAGGGAAAAGGGTAAAATCATCTTTTTAAAGGTTCATATTGTCGCATAAGGTTAGGCTGCATGGATAAAAAAAATATTCCAACCATGTATGTATATTTTATCTTTAAAAAAGACAAGTCACGTTTTCTATTGGGACAAGCTGTCAGTTTGATCAAACCATGAAACCCCCTTGAAAAAACACCCAGACCCTACATGGTTTTCTCTGGTGATCCCCACGATTTCTTAAACTTTACCCAAACTGTGCAAAACACCATTATTAAAACACATATCCATACCTCACAGTTTCTGAATGATTAATACTAATCATGTGTCAACCATACACATGGTCTTTATCCTCCAAAAATCTTCATTTTTTGACCCTTGTTTCCCCCATGACCACTATAATGACTTGGAAGACAATCCAAGATTAAATTAAATCATACCTGAGATCCAGTGGGAACTAAAATATGATACCACTGGTGGATTTTGGGGAGTATATCACTTATCCAAATATATTGGAAAAAATCAGCTGAAACCTAAAAACCACGGGATCTTCTATTCGTATTGGATTGAGTAAAATAATTAAATAATGATGTACCTTTTCTCTATTGATCTGAATTTGACTAATCTCCTCCCTCCTAACATATCCATAGGCTAGATGAATCTCTCTCTCTTGGGAAGGATCCCCTGTTCATCATAGTTTCCTAAAACCTTGGATTTAAAATAAAAATGGGAGCTTCACCCTGAGTATTTTCATAGCTTTTCTACCCCCAAATCATAAACTATGAGTCTCTTTATATAACCATCCAATGAGACTCCTTGGATTCCCAATTATTGTCTATATTAAATGAAATGTTTCAAAAAAATCATGATTTGAAACATTTATAACTTATAACTCTTCATTTATAGTTTATAAACCATGTTTTCTCCTCGAAAAAAATATTTTATAAAACCCCCTATTTTTTCCAAATCTCATTATAAACTCCCCATTTCTTTAAATTATCATTGAAAACTCCATTTTTTCCAAATCCAACATCGAAAACTCCTTATTCCTTGAAAATAAACATGTTAAATTAGAACATAATCCAATTAATTAATTATAACTAGCTACCTGAAACAAGTCACGCTCTCTCAATTGTAATTGAATAACCATTGTCCCAATCTCATTGTGCAAACCAAATCATCACTCATTAATGTTTCAAATCCCATACTATATGTTTTAACATTTTAAGGAATGGGGGTGTTCATATGAACTCATTCATCCCAAAAATTTATTTCTTTAATGCATACTCATAAGTATCTTCTTTACCATGGATGGATCTTAAATATTTCAAAAAAAATCTAACAAGAAATATATTTTGACAAGCATACACACACCATGAAAGAATTTCCAAATAAATCATGTCAAAAATATTTACTAAAATTTAACCCTTCCTAGTGGTATTTTTAGAAAAACTAATTTTCCATCAATAATTCATTTTTCATTAAAATCATCATCATCCAATTAAATATAATTTAATCATACATCATTAAAAAAATAAAATCAGTTTCATTGAAAATTATCATTTTTAATTTAAAACGTCAATGAATGTAAAAACACAAAATTCAGGAAGAACTCGTTTCATGTAAAATTCAAATTCTTTCACAAAATCATGATTCTACACAAATCATGCAATTCAAACCATTATTTAATCATAATTAATCAAAAAATAAAAATAGATTAATTAATCTCATAAAATGTATTGAGTCTGCCTTCCTAAACATGACATGTTGAAGAATTCCAAAATCCCTAGTCCAACATCACACCAATAGGATGAATCCTCAATCCCCTATCAAGATGAATAAAAAATCAGGATCTAATCTCCTAGATCTATAGATCTGAAATTTCCAATACCAAATATAAGAGATATAATGAGAGAATCCAAGAGTTAAAGTGGATATAGATCTTACCTAAGATTCTATATCAAACCTTCAATCCATGATAAAAATAAATTGAAAAAATGAATAGAGACATTCAAAATCACCTTAGGATTCCTAGGGAATCATACAAGATGGTTTGGGTGATAAATAGGGAAATATTTAGGGTTTTCATATAGTTTAAATAAAGATCATGTAACTTAACTATGCTTGTATGATTAGGTTGCATGATCTCCCTAGTTATGCAGGTAACCATGAATACCTCTTTGTCTCAAAACCTAGAATGCACCAATAAAATGTGATAATTCCCCTAATTGTGTTGTTAACCATGAATTTTTCACTACCTTCAAAACCAAACTACACAGTTAGCTTGAATTATTATCTTAATAATGCAGCTAACTAAGAAATATTCATAAAACCACATCCAATTTATACTAGAAATGTGAATTCTCATGAAACTTAAACCCAAATGTAAACAATCTATTCTAGATCCAACAATGTAGTTAAAATTCACTTCTAAGATCATATGACTCTCCATTTCATACATTTAATTAAAATGATCAAAACCAATATATACATTATTCCTAAGGCATTGCAATTTTATTTTTTATAGGTTAAATATGTGAATAAAAAAATTGAAAGTTTTTTGTTGGAGTCTTTAAAACATGCATGTACTACCATCACAACATTTTAGATTATATTTATCTTAATAACCCAATATTGAATATGGATAAAATTTTATGAATAAAATCACTTATGTTAATATTTTTGGTAGTCTAATATATGATATGTAGTCACTAGAATTTATTATGTGTAGTTATTGATGTTAGTAGATTCATGGGTAATCCTATTAAATCACATTATCATTCACTTAAATTGGTTCTTAAATATAGTGTGTACTATTTTTTGGTTAATATATATAAAAAATATTGATAATTATTCTTTTATTACTATTTGTTTTAACTATGTGAAAACCATTTTCTGGCTATGTTATTGGAACTAACATAAGGGGTGTATAACCTCCCGTGTTTTGGACCAAGTTGAAAATTTCTAAAGGTGTTTTGAATGATTTATTAATGGGAATATCATTTTAAATTTATGGAATCATAGAAAGGTTCTTAGGGTTTGAACGTCCATAAATTATGTTTCTAGATGTGGGATATGTTTTGGTGGAAGTACCAGTGGTTTAGGAGAACACTGGAGAAAGAACGAGCATGCTAGGATGCTAGAAACAACTGTGGTAGGAAATTCACATCGTGAATCTCATTCACAACATGAAAGGGTTTCATGGCATGGGGCTGGTGGATATAGGACATGAAATACTAGTGGATTACCTTGAGTAATTCATGATGTATATTTGTATCACATCATTAATTTGGTTCTCAAAGTGAAACTAGTTCACGTCATGAATCTTGCAGGTTGGCTTTTTAAAAAAAGGAAATAAGGGGCTCAAATCCTCATTTCTTCATGCAACAGGATGGAACCCAGCTTGGCAGTGGATCTTCCCCCTTTCTTAGGGACCCTTGAATATCCTTCATTATATTTATGATTCAAGTGTCTTCATATGTGCTGGAAGCCTCTTAGAAAGTGCTTCACTCCTCTTGCTCCCTTCCTTAATTTATCTCTCCATATTCGGTGTTGTCTTTGTGCAAGATAATTCACCCTATTTTTAGGGTGTTTGTCATATATTATTATTTATCTCAATTATTATAGATTTAAGGTCCAATAATGGATGAGATAAACTACCTTAGTATAAGGTAGGTGGTCTATATTCTTTCCCTTTAAAGTCTCATGATTTATAACAAGCGTCGTTTTTCCGCACACCATTATTTTCATGTGTTGCCCATAAAATGTGAAATTAAATATGTAGAACATAATTCCTTGAATTAATTAGCTATTTTGTACCTAATTTTCACCATTATATATTTATAACCACAACATCAACCACCCATTGGGTGTGTTTCTTATATTCTATGACTCATAAGACTTAACTTGGGTTTGAAATTGCCTCTTGGTCATGTCAACATACTTTTATTTAAAAGAAATGGTTTAATGGAATTAAATGAACTATAAGTGGAGTGGATGAATCACTCAAATTACAAGAATTATTTATAATATGATAGAACCATCCTTCATAAAATAAATGGATAATTATAATTTATTGGGATGATTAAGGAAAGGATTTACCCTTGTCCATTACCAAATTATAAAATGGAGTGTCTAACTCATTCACTTGTAAGTGAAGTGATAAATAGATTTATTTTTAATTATCTTGATAAAAGACATAGATTTTCACATGGACTACTAAATTACTTATTACATGGAATGATCCAAATGTATACTTAATTGATATAAGGCATGCTTATGGACATATCCTCCTTAGTAATTAAATATAAGGGATCAGAATAATTGAATTACACCTTGAGAAATACTTGAGTTCCTCTTTTCATAACACCTTAGACAAGCTCAAAGGTTGTTGAGATTACATGTACCATGAAAAATACTTGGTTTCCTTACAAGAAATTCCTTGTATGGGCTTAAGTGATACTTGACTTATATTATTCCTTAAGCGATACTTGGGTTTCTTATTTATAGAACCCCATGGATAGGCTCATAGACTAAATTATTTCCTCACACCCATAGTAATACTTGGGTTTCTTTTTTACAGAACTCCATGGATAGGAACATAAGGCAATGGGAGGTGAGATCAATACTTGTGTTTCCTTTTTATGGAATTCCAAGTATGGTATCGTGAATTAAATGAAATTACATTACTCCTATGATGATACTTGGGTTACTCATTACAGAATGTCTTGGATGGGCTCATAAGAAAAATGAATCATATAATGCATGTTATTATTACATATGATTAGTGGTATCTATTGGTGATATTTATTATGCTAAGACACCTTGGGTATATAACTTGGGTCCTCAACCAAATATTGGTCTTATTTTCAATTACTTGTGAGTACCTAGAATTACTCCATGGTTTTAGAGACTCCCTTTTCATGGACACTTGAGTTACACCTCAAGTTCTGGCCAGTACTATTTATCTATATATATATGTGTGTGTGTGTGTGTGTGTGTGTGTGTGTGTGTGTGTGTGTGTGTGTGTGTGTATGTTATTATGTTTATAGTACATATATATATACATACATAATTATTCATAAATATATGTATATATATGCCTATATTAACATAGTGACTTCTGTTCAAAGATATTTTGTCTTAGGCCGAAGCAGGTATAGTCAGCTAGGTGTCCTTGAGGAACCTGAGCCAAATTATTTAATTTTATTTAATTAATACTTTACCTGTCATACCTTCACACTATTTTATTTTATATTCCCAGAATAGATAACTTTAGACACCATTGGTGGTGACCTACTAAGTATATATCACACCCTATTTAGGCCTCCATTACACTAGGGTACCTGAACATACATCATAATTTCATGATCTGATTCGTTGGATTATTCTTATGTTGTTTTTATTGTACTGGGAAGTTAGGATCATAGTATTGAGCTAGATTTCAGGATTCTCATAGAGATATCCTTGGGGATTTTATTCATTTTTTTATTCATGTATTGTATTTCATTATCGATTTCTTTGTACATTATATAATCATATGTACATGCATTCATAGTTGTGTATTTAGCATTGGCCACTTTATTAGTTATTATTATATTATGATGCCTTTAATTTATATTGTTTCCATTTCTGATTGATGCATTTATTGTTATACTATTGTGATACTCTGATCATGATGGTATAATCTCCCCATTTTACCATCATTAGACCCTTACTGCTAGTCGGTGACCTCTAGCATATGGAAAAGAATGCTTGAGACCTAGAGGCTCCCAGTTTGGGATACTACAAGTGGTATCAAAGTTGTTTTATTTTCTTTTATATTACTATTTTAGCCTAGTAGACAAGAGACTAGAAATTTTTCAGTATTTGGTAAATAGTCGTGTCTGGAAGTGATCACCCCACACATGGAGAAAATTCCAAGTGGTTAGGGATGGTATTGTTGTTCATGTTGCTCATTATTATAGTTTATTATGATTTCACATTAGGTGATTGGTGTACTTTCCATTTCTTATTGATTTATGATATTTATATTCTTTTACCCTTAGCCTGATATGGAAAGGAAGCATCATTACATGCATTATTATAAGCACATGGAGATTCACATTCCATGCATATGTTATTCCATGTAGGTTGATATGTTCCTTGAGTATTATGTCAAACTTATGTGATTTACTTAGAATGCTTGTTTTTATAGAATGTATATGTGATTATTGTGTCATGATTAGCATGTTTACCTATATACCATGTTTAGGTGATTATTTAGCATGATTTTATTATATAAAATTATTCTATGGTTTCTTGCTTATGTAGTGTCTTATCATGATTAGGTAATTATTTTCCATGTTACATGTATTTACTTCATATTATAGAATGCCTTCTTATAATTAAGAAACATGGTTGGTTAAATAAAATATATGCAACAACCTAAATGGTGTTTTCCCACATATTTTGGTGGTGTCATTATATTTGAATAACTGATTATGACATGTTTAAACCATAAACTATGAGTTACATGGGCTGAAACATATAGGTTACAATTAAATATGATCCAATTCACAATCTATAAAGTGTATGGGTTCTTTATAAATTGGAAAATGGTAAACCATATAATCGAACCATCATTTAAGATTATGATATACCTTGAGACCATTTTATAAATATAAAATCTATTAAATTGTTACTTTAAATGAATTTGTTTATAATGGACCTTTTTCATGACATGACCCAACTAGGTTAGTCTTGACCATTTATAGTTATGAGATAGACCATACTCGACCTAACTAGGTCATTCATGGTGATTTTTTCTTATGAGATAAACCCACTAAGGGTATAATTGAATCTTGGAATAATCAATGGGACCCTCATATTAAGCATGTGTTTATTCAAAAAAAATTAATTTCTTTTTGGTTTTGATGATCACATACACCCACATTTTTATTATTAATAAAGTTTCTTTTAAGTGAATTTTAGGAAAATGATATTCATTAGAATATATTCTGGAAGCATACACAAGTCATTGATTCATGGGAAAATATTTGTTCAAAGTATTCTGGACATGTTTGAAAGTATTTTGGAAACATTATTCATACCCTACGTTTGTAAGCATAATGTATGGTTTGGGAACCCTAAGTTTGTAATGAAAAGTATGGACCATGTATCCTATGTTGTTGGAAAAGTATGCATCAACAACCCTATATTTGTAAGAAACCCTATGTTTAAAGGAATAAATGTATGGTTAATAAACCCTGATTTTTTAAACAACCCTACATTATCAACCTTAATTTTGGAGTTTATCACTATATGAAGGAACCCTGTATTTGACTAGTCAACAAAAGAGTTTTCAATTAAATGTATTATCCATGTTTTCTTTAAACGGTCTTGATAGAAGTAAATATATCTTTAAATATATTTTATGACTGATTCAAATGACTATATTCAATGGATTAAATAATTCATATTTCTAAGATAAGTTACGACTCTCTTGAATTATTTTGAATTAAAATATTCATGATTTATTATGTGGAATTTCTGGAATCATTTTACCTATATATTTTCAATATACAGTATAAATATTGAGATGTTCGTCTTTTGAAAAAACAATATAACATATAGATATATTCATTGGAAATAAAAATCTATGCGCTTGTAAATAAAAGTGTGTCATTACCTTTAGAGTTACACTTTGGGGAAATATGTGTTTATTCATCTTACTAGTGTTATCTCTACTACTATTTAAATAAATTCTATGCAATTTTGTAGAATAATTTTTCTTTCATTGTACATTATTTAAGATCAAAAACATCTCTCAGTTGCTGGTGAAACTTTGAGTAAAACCTGTGTTCTCAATCAAATTAATCTCTATTGATTTATTTGAGTTTCGGCTACTCAAACTCAGTCATGGTGGTGAAGGTGTATCAGGTTCTCGAACTAAGCTGTGGATTTATGGTTCCCTATAAAAGAACCATAAGGCCTTATAAAATCCTTATTGTAAAGGTATCAACTACCTATACTCTATTTTATAAGTCCCCGATAAAAGGACTTACTAGTGAAAAACACCAAAATCATAGAGAGAGAGTTAGTGGAGTGGACTAGGGGATATTTGTGCCTTGAACCACTATACATCATTGTGTTTTTTCCTTATTTGTTTCCAATTCTCACTCATCTTTAATAGATAAGTTTATATATGCTTCATAACGAGAGAATTATTTTGAATCTATCAAATATTTTAAAGGATCACAATTCACCCCCCCACCTCTTGTGTCTTCATCTTAGTCATTCTAACTATTATGGACTAACAAGTGATATTAAAGGCAGGGGTCTGTTGGTATATTATCTTTTTGAAAATCCTTGAAAATTTTGTTTTTATCTAATAGAAACAAGTTTTATCAAAGGTATCTTTTGTCTCTAACAAGGATGGGTTAAATATTTAGATGAAGACAAATCTTGAAATGGATAATCTTAGAGAAGGTATATCAATGATTCATAATCCTTAATTTAATGGTGATAATTATGGATATTGGAATGCTTTCATGATTATTTATTTGAAAAATATTGGAATAAGATTTTATTTAAATTTTTTCAAGCCTTAATAAATTCATAGTGAAGATATAGAAAAAATGGATGATGATCAAGAAAAAGAATATTATATTAATTCAAGAGAAATAAATGTTATTGTATGTGGTTTAGGGAATGATGGGTTTAATCAAGTTTCCCAATGTTATACTACATATGAGATGGGTAAGACTTTTTTTTGCCTGTGAAGGAACTAATAATATCAAAAAACTGGGATAAAATACTACAATGTTAAAGTTTTATACTTTCAAAATACATGACTATGAAAATATCACTCAGATGAATGGGATATTTATAGAATTTGTCAATAATGTTTCTGCTTTGGGAGATCTAGTTAAGAAATCAAATCAGGCATTAAAAGTTCTTAGAGTTTTACTGTCTAAGTGGAATAGAATATCTGCTACTATACAAAAATATATACCAGTGAAAGAATTATAAATGAAAGAACTAATTGGAACAATGATGTTGTATGAAGTAGAGATGCATGCTGAAGTTGAAAACCATATAAAATATGAATAAGATTCTCTCAAAACTACTTTGGATGAATCATATGATTCAATTCATCCAGATACAAATAAAGATTTATCAAATCTTGTTAGAAGGTTTGAAAATTTTTACAACAAGAGAAATAAAGGGACAAAAGTGAATGGATACTATGAATGAAAAGATGAAGGTCATACAAAGGTTAACTATCATTTATTTAAAGCTTAAAGGAGATATGAATATAAAAGAAAAGGAAGGAAAATTATGAAGGCTAATTGGAGTGATTATTACAGTTTAAATGATGGATCTTCAATAAATTTTGAGGCTAAGAATAAAAAAACAAATGATATGCATTATGGAACATATTGATGAGGTACAATCTTCTCACTCTCAAAACTCTAATTCTGAAAAATGTTCTTCTGATGAATTAAATAACTATTTCTTTATGATTCAAGATAAATTTGAATCCTTAAATAAAGATCATAAAAAAATTATAAAATCTTATGATTCTATTTTATTAGATAAATAAATCTTGTCAAAACAAATTACATATTTAAAATCTAATTCTTCCAACATTTCTTATGATATGTATGAAATTAAGATTAAATACTTATTAGATTAAATTTAAAATTTAAAACATGATTCTAGTGTGCTTATAAAAGGTGAAAATATTTGAATCAAATCCTTGGTAAAAATAAAATTCACAAAGGAAAACTTGGAATATGTAGTAATGTTTAAAGACCAAAATTATATAGAAATTATTTTTTTTTTGGAAAAAATTGAAAAATCATGTCAACTATTAAATATTTTCATTTTGGTATGAATGGAAATTATGAAAATGACTATTTATTTAGAAAACCTCAATTTTTTTATATTAATAATGTTTATTGTTCAGAATAATTATTTAACTATAATAGCATAATGTCTACACAAAATAAATATATTTGGTTACCTAAAAACTTACTTGTTAACACTATCGGACCCAAAAGTATATGGGTACAAAAAGTAACTTGTATTTTTTGTTTTCCATGAATAAATCACTGAAATATATCATTAAATATTTAAGTGGTTGTCTATGAATTATATGGAAATATCTATCTTAACAAAGGAGCGATAAACTATAAATTAGTTCATTATTGAAAAATCCTTTGAACTAGAACTGATAATTCAGAAAGTATTTTATTCTCATATATGTGTTTTATTGAATTAATTGTTTTATATATGGTGAAAGAGATATTTTATGCTAAAATTGTTAAATCCTTCCTTCCTTTTTAAATTAAAATATTAAAATCTAATCTATATAATTATATAACTGAATTGATAAAATATTCAAAATATATTCATGAAGAACTAAATTCCTTATTTAAATCTTTTAAACCTATTATTTTATTTAAATCTCATGTTATTAAAATTAATTACATAATTTTTTCACTTAGAATAGTTTTCTTACATAAAATTTCATTTAAAAAGTTAAAATACGTAATGATTATTCTGTATTTTTTAACTCAAGAATGTGAAGTGTCATATGCAACTTGTCAGAACAAAAAGTATTGTATTATCTTAAAACCCTAGAATATTCTTGAAAACCCTCTTAATTTTTTTCTTATTATTCATCAAAATATCTTTTTAAGATACTTATAAAACTATTATGAGCAAGATAAAGTGATCAAGAACTTCAAGTTCAGAGAAAATTCTTTCTCATAAGATAATGAAAGGTAATCCTTCTCATGATATGTTAAGAGAATAGTCAGTTTCATATGTTAAGGATTTTTTTGAAGAATATTCTGAAAGAGATAATGATGTTCATGGTTATTAATAAAAAAAAGTTTCATCATCTCAAAATATTAAAGGTAAAATATCTTTTGAATAACTTCTGTTTAAATTCAATAACTTGAATGAAGAAATAGTGAAGTTGCATATTAATCTAAATACATCTAGAAATTCATATGGAGAGCTACAAAAAGTGTTAGTTTAAAAAATAGTTTTTGATACAATTCAAAGGGAGTATCATAATATTAAATAAAGTTCAATTTCAAAAAAAATACTTTGAAGTGTTTAAATTAGAATTGTTAAGTCAGGTGGAGTTACTCAGAAGGGAAGTTGTTACTACATTGGACCTTGACAAACTGAAAGAGTTTTTGGTTGAATAGTTTTCATATTTTTCACTATATTAAGTATCTAAAGATTTTCAAAGAATAATATAACAAATGTTAAGAGTTTTATAATATTTAAGTGAAAAAAATTTAAGTTTAGAAAGTGTTGATAAAACATCTAATCATTCCTAACATCTCTACTCTTCTTCATTTATATAGTTTATTTAATATTAATATCTTTTATTTTTTTAAAATATTGTGATTAGTAAATATGAGTTATAAATTGTTTCATAATTTCTTTTTTAATTTTATACTTTAAATGGTTTTCTTACATATAAACATGTGATTAAAAGTTTAATTATGTCATATGCAAAAAAAATTACCTTGAAAATATTTTATTCCTTGAATTATGTTATATTTTGAGGGGAGTTATTTTAAAATTTTAGAAAGTATTATATAATGAATTAAATTATTTAATACATTCATTAAAAATCCTTATTATTCATTAAAAAATGTTTTGTATGTTCTCATATCTTCTTTTTTATATCTGTAACATCCCCTAATTTGACACACTCTCAGATGGCTAGAAAGGGTTGGTTGCGAGACCTCAACTGTGCCTACCCATATGATAGAGGCTACCAACTAGTGGTGGGGTGTTATATGTATAGTGGTGAGACTATACCTCCTAGTTACATAGTTACATCATAGCAGAATAATCCAATAAAAATAAATAAATATCAGAGTGCAGAAATAATGGAAACAATGTGATACGGTGGAAACAAACTAATAAGACAACTGAATAATCCAATAAATAATAAAGAAACAATGTAATTATGTACTGGAATAAAACTAAATTTCATGCTAGGAATAATATAAATAAAATATTATCATACTCAAATAAAGACTCAAAATTCCCCAATCTCGAACCCCATGTCAGACCCATGTCCAAACTCCAGACCATCCAACAAGTAATAATCAATAGCAAGGTCATTTTCCCTTGTCCAATCCAACATCCATGTAATCTGTTTGGGTACCAAAAGGTAAGCCGAATATGGTGTGAGTATAACTCAATAGGTCGACACCACCATGTCTAAACATAACCAGTCTGATAATAAGTGTATGAAATAATGCAATAAATAAGAGTATTAATTAAATAAATAATTAACTTAATACCACATCAACATACTTCAGCACCATTCTAGTATATCTCTAAGCATGTCACACAAACATGTCAACCATAACCTTATAACCATGGTACAAATCACCCCAATCTAGGTTAAACCCTCTATATAATCATTTCAATATTTAATTAGGGTCGAAACCGCTATATAATCATTCCATCATGTGTCACTGGGCCTAGACCACTTTATAATAATTTCAACAAGTTAACTAGGACAATCTTACTATATAAGAATTTCAACATGTCAATTGGGCCAAGACTTCTATATAGGAATTTCAACATGTGTCACTTGGAATATCCCACTATATAAGAATTTTAGCATTTAATCACATCACAAGTCATAACAATAAGGATATAATAATATCACATCATATGGATCAATGGTTAATTATGAAATTTACCATTTAACTTTCAATTACACATTTCATATATCAATTGTTCATAACCAATAACATGCTAGTTATCTCAATAAACAAGTCAATCCAAGGTGAAACTATAACAAGAAAACACCCACAATCCATGTCATGCTAAAACCACTTTAAGCCATTAAGAAATCCATTTATATTCAAGGGTTCACTCACCCGAACAGTAGCCACATGCCAGGTCAATAACCAATTGGATCTAAAGTGACTCCAATGAATGATTCTAATTCATCATTTAATTAATTCAGTGCACAATATATTGGCACAATTGAAATATTTAACACAATTGACAATTATCAAACCATAGGGTTAAGGTTTAGACCCCTTACCTTTAATTGTCAATCAAACAATGCTTACAATGGAAAATGCCCATGAGGAAGAAGGTAAAGATGATTTCAATAAGGATACTAGATCAAAACTGATCAGGATCAAAACTAACAATGCACACAATCAAGATATTACATCACAATGTCTATAGAAACAAGGTAGAGATGGGGAAACTGGACTAAAATCACTGAACTAGGATTGGATGTGTTATCAGGACATCCAGAAGGGAGGTTGGACCTCCAAAATCACCTAGAATTTTCCCTAGGTTCGATAGGAGGAAGCTACATGTGAGATGAAATAAAAAATCAACCACACAACATACTTTAAAACTATAGTTTGTGGAATTACATGGTGTGTAATATAGTTACACATAATGTAATTATTTTTAAAGGGATACACTAAAAACCCCATCATCTCAACTGAATATTAAAATATCCCAAACATTATAAGATGTTTAATCCATTTACATGATGTGTAAATGTTATCCATGTGGTTTTTCAGCACATTTTTCTTATAAAATAACATGAAAACCCTTTAAAGCTTCTCAACTTACCAATAACCCATGGTAACACTTGACTCGTTTATACTCAGACTCCATTAATTCAAAAAAAATGCATCACTAGACTTTAAGTCATTTTCCCCAACAAGGCTCTCTGTCTCCAAACAAGAAATGGCCACTAAGGATCAAATGAAAAACTCAAATAGGGATGTACCTAGAAACAAAAGATCTTAAAACCTTCCTGCCATATAACAGCTCTTCCCCAAGCTACTCCAAGCGTCACTATGGGGTCTCGGTGAACAAGTTTGGCCACTGTTCTCACATATCAGACTCCCTCTCCCGGGTCTCCTCCCAAACTCACACATGCTGCCACTACACCCAAACCAATGGTATAGTCCTACCCCAGATATACTTCTCACTATGATCCACAATCTGTATCAGATTCTCCTCAAGGGATGCATCAACACTAAGCTTGAAGTCGGTTATGTCTATCATATGAGAAGGGTTTGGATAATATCTTTAAATCTACAACATGTGGAATAAATCATGCATAGAATTATAGAATTGTGGAAGGGGTAAATGGTATGTTACTGGACCGACCGGCCCAACAAACCTGAGTGTTAGCTTTCTCTATTTTCTGATATGGAATTTCCCCAACCTAGGATACACCCAAAAGAAAACATAATGACCAACCTCAAACTCCATAGGTCATCTTCAATGGTTGTCATAATATTTTTGTCTTCTCTATGTGGTCATTAACCACTGTTTGATCAACTAAACTTTCTCAGACGTATCCTGCACAATACTAGACCCAACAAGCACTAACTAAATTGCCTTCATCCAATAAAGAGGTGAACGGTATGGACTACCATATAGATTATTTAATGGTACCATTTGGATAGATTCCTGGAATCTTTTATTATATGAAAACTCCACAAGTTCCATATGCTTCTCCCATGAACCACCAAAATCCAAAACATAGGCTTAAAACATATCCTCTAGAACCTGAATAGTCCTATCATATTGACCATTAGTCTAAGGATGATAGGATGCACTCAAAAGAACTTATAATCCCAGATCCTTCTAAATACCCTACTATAAAAATAATGTGAAATGAGGATCTCTATCTGAAACGATACTCCTCAAAACACTATGAATCCAAAATACCCCACGCACATAGAGACTGACTAGATCATAAACTTTGAAGGTCTACATGATAAGAAATAAGTGGTATAATTCATCATTCGATCCAAAATCACCCATATAGCATCATTCTTATGGGTTTTCCTGGGTAATACTATCACAAAATCCATAGTGACATCATCCCATTTCCACTCAGGAATGGGAAAAGGATGAAAGATCCCAGCTGGCCTTTGATGCTCAACTTTCACCTGCTGAAAAGTGAAACATCTTTCCAAAAATCCTACCACTTTATTCTTCATTCCTGACCACCAATACTATCTATAGATATCATGATACATATTTTTCAAACTAGGATATACCACCCATCTAGAAGCATGAAACTCCCTCATCATCTACTCACGTAAGCCCGTAGGAACCCATACTCGACCAAGGAAAAGAATATAATTTCCACTAATAAGAGACCATCCTGATGGTGTATCCCCACCATATAAGTTTTTTTTCAGAACTAAGTAATCCATAAAATACAACTACTTCATCTTAATCTGGTCCAAAATATCAGGTGTAATAGATTCCAAAGTCAGAGCTACCTATCCCTGAGACTCCTAAACATCTAGATGCATGTCTACAAAGAGGTCTATTACCTACCACTCATAACAAGACTCCTGAACTACCTCTACCTATATCTTTTGGATCAATACATCAGCAATGACATTTCCATTTCCCATTGTATAAGACAACTCTTAGTCGAAATACTATAGATACTTGACCTGCCTCCTATGCTAAAGGTTCAAGTCCCGCTAATAAAATATTTACCTGAGGATCTTTTGGTTTGTGTATACCAAAAAACTCTCACCCATTAGATAATTCCTCTAGAATCTCAAGGAATGTACCACTAATACTAAATAGAAGTTGTGAGTAGGATAATTCCTCTCATATATCCTCAACTGTCTAGAGCCATAAGAACCCACTCAATCCTCCTAAATTAAAAATACTATGAGTCTAACTCTAGATGATTCATAGTACATGTTATATGATTTACCTAGTACAGGTAAATTGAGGATAGGTTCTAAGGTCAACCTGCCTTTCAACTCTCAAAAATCTCTCTCACAAGCATCTGAGCAAACAAACTGCGCCCCTTTCTTGTTCATCCCTAACATTGGTGTTTCAAAATAGGAAAATTCATGGATAAAGAACTGATAATAAACTAATAACCTATAAATCTTCGAATCTTGAAGACATTCATGGGATTTTTCTAAGATACCATGGCTATAACTTTCTCTAGGTCCACTGATACTCCTTCCTCTGAGATGACATGGCCCAAAAAGTTCACTTTATCAATCTAGAAACTTCATTTGGTTAGATTGGTGTAAATTTTATTCTCTATTAATATAATCAGAATTATTTCAATATGTTTGGAATGATCATATACTTACTAGGAGTATACTAAGATGTCATCAAAAAAACAACCAAAAACTAGTCCATAAAAGGATGAAAGATTCTATTCATCAAGGCCATGAATACTGCTGGTGCATTAATCAAACCAAACTGTATCACTATGAACTCATACAATCCATACCTACTCCTAAAAATAGTATAAAGTATGTCTGATGGTATCACCCTCAACTGATGGTATCCTGATCTCAAATCAATCTTAGATAAGATCTTAGAACCTCTCAGTTGATCGAAGCGATCATTGATGTGTAAAAGAGGATACTAGTTCTTGATCGTTATTTAGTTCAATCACCAATAATCCACACATAAGAATAATGACCCATCAGGATTCTTGGAGAAGAAACTAGAGAACCCCAAGGAGATGTACTAAGCCATATAAAACCTTTATATTATAAATCATCCAACTAAACTTTCAAATCCTGAAGGTTTATTGGTGTCATTCTATAAGGCGGGATAGTCATGTTTTCTGCTTTCTCTCCGGTGAAGGTGCTTCATCCTTCCTTGAATCGATGACTTCTTCTATGGTCTTCCTCGAATCAATGGCATCTTCTTTGGTCTCCCTTGAATCGACAATGTATTTTTTGGTCTTCTTCACATCGACGACATCTTCTGCATGGGTTTCCTCACTTCTGCTTTGATGGTCCCCAGTTTTTCTGCCTCGTTGATGATGCCTTCATTCAGAGCCTTCGGTCGCTTGAACCATAACTCTGAACCTACGTTCTGCTGCTCATATCCTGGTCATATCTGGAGTGGTGGTTACAACGGGGTTTTGGGATGTGTGGTTCGATGACCATCAATATTCCAAGTGCGAGCTCCTCAATGTTGGCTATAGTTTTTTAGGTTTTCTTCCTCAACTATCAGTGAAGGTTTGTATGATTCTTCCCTACGGTCGATCTATTTGATGCTTGTTCAGTGGTGTTCCAATTTTTGGTGCGGGTTTGGTTTCAACCTCGAATATGAGTTTCTTCTCGGCAGTGATGATGAAGAATACACCTCGGCGATGATGGTCTTCGATGGTTTCTTTCAACGGCGATGACGGGGGTCTGTGGTGGTACAGTGATCTGGATTTAGAGTCATTATGTGCATCTTGAGGAGACGGTGACAGAGGAGTGATGATGATTTAATGCTTTTTGATTTTCAAATTTTGAAATGGTTATTTTTGTGGCAGTATTGGTGAGTCTATGCGGGTTTTTCATGTTTTTATTTTTGAATTTTTTAATAGGATGCATCTGACAGTCAAGCACGGTGAATGGTTGTTTTTTTATTTTGAAAGTTATCTATGTAATGGGTGTTTTATGAGGTTGTGTCTCGATGCTAGAGGAATAGTTCTCCACTTACCCTTAAAGTGGACTTTCAATAAAATTAAAAAATGGATTGTGGTGGTGGTATAAGGCGGGATAGAAACTGGCTCTACTCCCAGCACCAACTCGATCATGAACTCGATCTCTTGTTTGGTCGGTAAGTCGTAGAAATTTTCAGGAAATACATACTAAAAATGGTCTACCATTGGAGGAAAATAATTCTGCTTCATTCCACTATCATATAGAGAAATATCAGATATTTGAGCCATGAAATAATTCAATATGCACTAAATTGGTCATGCACAACCAGCCTGAAGATCCCACTCACCCTAGTGAAAATAGCTACCTCCTTCTAGAGATAAAAAAGGTAACTCTCCTCCAGTAATAGTTGATATGAGTTTGGTATAGAATTAACCAATCCATACCAAGAATCAAATCAAAACCTGTCATTTCCAGCACAAACAATTCTATAAAGAAATGGTAACCACCAATCTCTAGAGAACACACCATACAACGTTTTATAGTCTCATACTGCACTCCCAATGATGTGTCAATGGTCAAAACACCATCCAAGATTTACACATCTAATACCAAATAGTTTAAAAAAGTGAGGGTAAAAAGGAATGTGATTCTCTTATATCAAACAAAACACAAGCAAGGGTAGATGATACAATAATCATGCCTCTGACAGTATATGGTTCTACATCCACAATAATTAGAGTAGTCTTCATAGAATGGAGTTGACCATCCCATCTACTATAGGCTCCAGCCTAACTCCCTTGAGTTATACCCTATGCCTGGTACTTTTGTTCCTACACAAGGGTACCACATCCCTTTCCTCAACCAGAACATCCCGTGGAACTCTAGCTACCTATCAGCTAAGGCGTAGATGAGTCCTTCCCATACTCTAGTTCCTATCCTATTTCTCTTCCACTGCTTTGTTATTGCATTCCCCTACAAAACCTCTTTATGTGGCCTAATCTGATGAAATATTAACACTCCAAAGCAAGGTATGGACACTGAGGTTTTTTGTAGCCCATATTTACACATTGATAAAACTATAACATAACACAGTCCTGAGATAGTTTCTCACTACCTTGACTTCTCTGACCACTGCTTCCCTGGTGAAAACTATCATAAAGAAGATTCTTTCCACTAGAAGAAGATCTCACAGTTTTCCCTACATAAACATTTTTTCTTCTGCATGGGGCCTCTCTCAGATATCCTTATATGATGGGTTCTTTATTTATTATATCTATAAAACTACTCATATGGAACATGTTCACCTACTACCTAATCTCATAGAGAATACCATCTTGAAAATGTCCCTCCCTGGATATCTCATCAGCTACCAAATATGGTGCAAATCATTGTAGGTTGGTGAAATGTTCAATGTATTCCAGAACTAACATTCCCTCCTACATCAGCAGCATAAACTCATAAACCATCTCATCCCTCAACATCTTAGTATAGAAATGGCTCAAGAACTTCATCTCGAATTCCTCCTCCTACTTCCATGCCTACTCTAGAATGTCCCACCAATGCTTGGATGGTCCACAAGGCATATAAGCTGCAAGCTTCACCCTTCTATCTTTGGGTGTCTCAATATTCTTAAAGATCATCTAGACTGACTCAATCTAGAACTTAGCTTCCTGGGGTCCTCCCTCCCCAGTGAATGTAAGAAGATACTATAGTTGAAACTCTCTCGTCAACTTATACATTGAAGGAATGATGTGAACAGTCTCACTTTCCATGGATCTCATGACACTCAAGAAGCTTCCATGAAACTGAATATCCATATGATCCTCAGGAGCTATAGGAATCTATGGTTCAGCTATGTTAGGAGTGTTTTTATTACCACTCTCCTAACACTCAACTCAAAGATGATGAGGAAACATTTTCTCTACTATACAAACACACTCCTTAGAACACTGTCTATAACAACAAGGTCAACCTCAATAGGTGAAAACAACAGAGAACCATTGAATCCTAGTATCTTTAAACTTGACTTACAAGTGTTTTATCATGACATAATAGTTCATTTATTTTATTTCCCATATATAAAAGATATCTCGTATCACATTTTAATATGCAATTATATATCACATGAAAAATAAATATGTCCCTATCATAAACAATGCATGTCAATATATATCCCTATGTGCCTATTATGATGCATGAATACTCATCTCGCGCCATACTAGTCCATGAGTAAAAATATAAAGAACCAATAACCTCACACAACATGTGAATCACCCAAGGTGAAATAACATCAATTGTAAAAAGAACATAGTATAAATATAAATCTCATCCCTAGGAACTCAGATTTTCCACCATACATGGGTTAGAAATTCCCATGAAAAAACTCATTAACAAGTCCTGACACATCCTAGTCTCATTTCTACCTTTCATAAATAGTAAGAAATGGAAAATAAAATATGTTCTTCTCTAATTCCACTTTTTAACATCCCTCGATCCAACACTCTCTCATGTGGCCATAAAGGGTTTGTTACAAGACCTCAATCATGCCTACCCATATGCTAAAGGATGCCAACTAGAAGCAGGGGTGTGATATATATAGTGGGGAGACTATACCCCCTAGTTACATAGTTATATCACAGTGAAATAATCTAATAAAAATAAATAAATATCAAAGTTCAAAAATAATGGAAACAATATGATACAGTGGAAACTAATTAATAATCCTAATAAATAATCCAATAAATAATAAAGGAATAATGTAATGAAATGATATAATTAATATAAATTTCATGCTAGGAATAATACAAATAAAATACTAGCAAACTCAAATAAAGACTCAAAAGTTTTTGGTCTCAAACCCTATGTCAGTCCCATCACCAAACTCTAGCCCATCCAGCAAGAAAAAATCAACAGGATGGTCTTTTTTCCCTTATCCAATCCTACATCCATGTAATCTTCTCGGGTACTAAACAATGGCCTAAATAGGGTGTGAGTATAACTCAGTAGGTTGACACCACCATGTATAAACATAACCAATCTAATAATAAGTGTATTCAATAATGTAATAAACACGAGTATTAATTAATTAAATAATTAAATTAATACCACATCAGCCTACTTCAACACCATGCCAGTATATCTCTGAGTGTGTATCACAACCATGTCAACCATAACCTTATAACCAAGGTAAAAAATTACCCCAATCTAGATCAAACCTGCTATATAATCATTTCATCATTAAATCAAAGTCAAGCCCACTATATAAGCATTTCAGCATGTCACTAGGCCTAGCCCACTATATAAGATTTTTAGTATGTCAACTGGGAAAAACCTACTATATAATCATTTCATCATGTAAACTGGTCCAATCTCTCTATATAATCATTTTTAGCATGTGTCACTGAGCATAGCCCACTATATAAGCATTTCATCATTTAATAACAACACAAGTCATAAAAACATGGATATCACAATATCACATCATATGGATCAATTGTAGATTATGAAAATTACCATTTAACTTTCAATTACACATTTTATATATCAATTAATCATAACCACTAACATGCCAGTTATCTCAATAAAAAATTAAATCCAAGGTGAATCTATATCAAGCAATCACCCACAATCCATGTCATGCTAAACGCACTTTAATATATTAAACAATTCATTTATATTCAAGGGTTTTCTAATATGAATAGTAGCTAAAATCTAGGTTAATAACCAATTGGATCCATAGGGACTCCAAGGAATGATTCTAATTCATCATTTAATTAATTTAGTGCATGATATATTGGCGCAATTTCAATATTGAATATACTTGACAATTATCAAACCATGGGGTTAAGGTTTATACCCCCTACCTTTAATTGTTGATCAAACAATGCTTCTAACAGAAAAAATCCACTAGGAAGAAGGTGTGGATAATCATAAGAAGGATCCTAGATCAAAAAATTTCAAGATCAAAACCAACAATACACACATTCAAGATATTACACTACAAATTCTTGAGAAATAAGGGAGAGAAGGGAAAACTATACCAAAACCACTTACCAGGGATTGGATGCATTATTGGGACATCCTAAAGGGAGGTTAACACTCCAAAATTTCCTAGAAGGTACCCTAGAGTCGAGAAAAGGAAGATAAATGTAAGATGAAATAAAAATCAATCGTACGACATACTTTAAAACTATAGTTCAGGGAATTACATGACATGTATTATAGTTACACATAGTGTAATTATTTTTAATGGGATACACTGAAAACCCCATTGCCTCAGCTAAATATTATAAGCAGCCAAACATTCCATGACATGTAATCGATTTACATGATGTGTAAATGTTCTAAATATGGTTTTCAAGCCCATTTTCCTTATAAAACAAGTTTAACCCCCTTAAAAGCTTCTCAACTTACCAAGAACCCATAGTAACACTTGACCCATTTATATTCAGACTCCATTAATTCAAAAAAAACATATATCTCTGAATTTAAGTCATTTTTTCCAACAAGTCTCTCCATCTCCAAACAATACATGGCCACTAAGGTTCAAACAAAAAACCCGTAGAGGGATGTACTTGGAAAAAGGCGAGATCTTAAAATATCCTTCTTACATGAATTTAGAGGGTGTTTATATTACTACATTTTATTCTAATATTTTTGATGTCACAAAAAGGGGGGAAATTTATGAGAATTGTAGGGGATAAATTTATGAGAAATTTATTTAGGGGAGATCATTGAGTATTGAAAATTTTCTATAAAAAGCAAATAATTGTGAAAAAAACATTATTCTTAATTATTTTAAATTTAATTTTTATTTTATGGGTTTTGTGGTCATCAAAAAGGGTTATATTGTTGAGCATGTGTTGATTCAACAATTTTTTTAATTTCTTTTTGGTTTTGATGCTCACAAACACCCGCATTTATATTACTAATAAATTTTCTTTTTAGTAAATTTTATGAAAATGATATTCATTAGAATATATTTATAGAAGCATAAAAAATTCATTGATCCATGGGAAATATTTGTTGAAATTATTCTAGACATGTTTGAAATTATTCTGGAAACATTGTTCATACCCTATGTTTGTAAGCATAATGTATGGTTTGGGAACCCTATGTTTGGAATGAAAATTATGGATCATGTATCCTACATTGTTGGAAAAATATAGATCAACAACCCTAAGTTTAGAAGAGACCCTATGTTTAAAGGAATAAATTTATGGTTCATTAACCCTACTTTGGTAAACAATCACACATTTCCATCCTTACTTTTGGAGTTTATCACTATACCAAGGAACCCTATAGTTGAATGGTCAATGATTGAGTTTTAAATTAAATATATTATATGTTTTTTGTGTAAATGATATTTCCATAAGTAAATATCTCTTTAAATCTATTTTAAAATTGATTCAAAGGCTCGTATTCAATGGATTAAATATTTACTATTTATAAGGGAAGCTACGACTCTCTTGAATAATTTTGAATTAAAATATTCATAATTTATTATGAGGTATTTCTAGAATCGTTTTACCTAGATATGTTTGACCTACAGTATAAATATTGAGATGTTAATATTCTAAAAATACAATACAACATATAGATATATTCATTGGAAAGAAAAAGTTGGGTGCTTGTAAATAAAAATGTTTTGTCGCCTTCAAAGTTACACTTTGGTGACATACATGTTTATTCATCTTTCTGGTGCTCTCTCTACTTATATTTAAAGAAATATTGTACAATGTTGAAGAATTATTTTTCTACTATTGTATGTTATTGAATATCAAACACATATATTAGTTTTTACTAAAACTTTGATTGAAACTTGTGTTCTCGATTAAATTAATCTCTATTGATTATTTGAGTTTTGGCTGCTCAGACTCAATTGTGGTGGTGAAGGAGTATCAGCTTCTTGGACTAATATTTGAATTTATGGTTCCATATAAAAGAACCAAAAGGCCTTCTAAAATCCTTATTATAAAGGTATCAACTGCCTATACTCATTTGTATAAGTTCCCAATAAAAGGACTTACTAGTGAAAATAATAAAACTTGTGGAGAGAGAGTTGGTGGAGTGGATTAGAGGATCTTTATTCCCCGAACCACTATACATCATTGTTTTATTTTCCTTATTTATTTACACTACTCACTTTAATAGATAATTAAAGATATGTTACATAACAATACAATTGTTTCGAATCAGTTAAAGATTTTAAAGGATCACAATTCACCCCCCCCCCCCCCTCTTGTGTCTTTGTCTTAATCTAGCCATTCTAACCTAACACCTCATAGGTAACCTTTATTTTGTTATTCCTTAGTACTTAACCACATGGGGGTATGTTTATGTTATATAGGGATGGTTATTTAAAGTTTCAATAGCCACTTATATGGGTTACGTATAAATGTATGGTATAATCTTACTGTACTGATCCTCTTTAATTAATAAAAGACCCAATAGTCTTCTTTTGAGCTTTATTATATGAGGATTTTTTTTAATTCAAGTTCCAATATCAACCTAAATGGTTTTTTCCTCTATATATTTAATTGACATTTTCTTTAACTAAGATCAATTGTGATAATTTTTATGAATAAATAAATGATCTTTAAAATTGATTTTATGAGATAAACTGCCTATATATGATAGGATATTAGCTAAATATTAATTCCTAAATGGAAGTTTGATGCAAATTTCCTATGATTCCTTATGGTGTTAAATAAATAAATTACCAAGTACTTTGCCTTATGACTGGTACTTGATTTTATTAAATGTGAGTGAGTTAAATGGTTTAAAAATAACCTTAATATGGTGTTCATAGCTCAACCCTTGTGTAAGGGTAAATCCTTATGTTGCTTTGTTAATTTATTTTTAATGGGAACATGATTATTTCCCATAGACTTCTTATTCTATCATTTGAACCTAAATTATAGGTGGTGGATCCAAATGATTTTTTCATCATGACTCTAGTTTCAGGATTTGATGGATTATGTTAAAAGGAAGTGGCTAGCTTGGTTATGTTAGTGACCTCATAACTTAATGCATTACTAAATATTGTGATGAGTTTTAAGACATTAGGTACCATTCGAGTGCTATTTTTCCTAAGTAGGACTCTTAGTTTCTAAAACAAATTCCGGGTTATATGGATGGTTATGTGATGAATTAACCTTTGTTAAGGGCGTGATCATTGTGTAATGCTCGATTTCAGCAGGTTAGACATTCCTAGGTAAAGTTCAGCCACTTGTTATACCATGTGATCTATTTCTATTTCAAAGATGCATGGTTTTGTTGGTCCTACAAATTAAAGTAAGATAAATGTGATAGTTGTGATTTTGTGAAATCACGGGGTAGTGCATGTTAATACATGTGGAACTTGTAAAATTGATAAAAATAATTAAATGAATCATATGAGTTTGGTGGAAAATGTTAAATCCATGAGACGTTACACTTTGATCACAGGTCATATCTGAGGTAGAGTGAACTGGTCATTAAAGGAAATCTAACTCATCCAAATGCTTAGGATGATGTTGTAAAAGGACTGAGTATCATAACATCGTCGATCAGGTTGGTTTGACTTTTATTTCAGATGTTATGAAGCACATGGACATAACTTGGGAGGGGTTTCATGTGTATGACTGAAGTTGAATATGATCTATCATGATTTTATGTTAATGGTGTCTTTTTCTTTTCATGTTAGAACTTGGTAAAAGCATGTTGTCCATGTACAGGACCCATGGTTAGTGGTTGATGGAATGTATAAGGCCCCGGCCTTAAACCTTACTTAATATTGAATTAAATGAATAATTCACATTGAGGATCTTTTCAGGTTTAGAGTTTTATAGAATTAGATCATAAATCATGAATTACATTCCACATTTATACAAAGTGGTTACATAAAAGATAGAATTCATTTTTTCCCATCAACGGAGACATATTTAAAACAAAACATGGATTCTTTCTTGACACTTCATTGACACTATCATCATATCATGCACCTTTCCCTTGACCTGTGAAAAACATTTCAAAAACTTGGGATGAGCATAAAAAGCTCAGTAAGGGATATAAAAGTATGAAAAGAAAACATTAGTCCATGTATGAAATCATACTTTACTCATAAAACATAATCATTTTAACATACCTCATCAAATCATGAATAAATCGTAGAAATCATAAGACATAAAGGTAACTTGAGGCATTCATAACATTCTTACGTAGGGAGTAACCCTCTTGGTTACGTTTGGAATACCCATCACAGTATATTCCCTAAATCTCTTCGGAGAAACCTTAACATTTAACCCCTTCGTGTTACCCAATGCATTGGAGAGTTATATCAGGCTCACCCGCCCTTAGTTTATCACGGAACCACCCGTCTTCATAACAACGCCCAAGAATCATAACATAATCATAGCACATAACTTAAGCATAAAGGAAAGATAACATTCCCACATTTCAATAACAATATAACATTTTAAGATATTGAAATAATGAATTCATTCTAAAAACCATTTTCAAAACCATTTAAAACATTTAATAAAGATATTTTTGAATCAAAGTGTCCCATAACACTTTGAATCTTTTAAAATTTTAAACCATAAATATCCATATAAATAAATCCTTAAAACCATTTTGAAAACATGGATATTAATGAGAAATATTTATAATATTAAATCATTAAAACATTTAAAATGATATTTTAGTTAAAGGGTTTTTAACAAAATGAGAGACACTTGAATACAATAATTGAGGAATAACATTTAATAAAAACTTTATAATATCATGAGAATAAAGGTATTCATGATATAATATTCCAAATTATAGTATATACACCATATAAGAGTGAATTGGTGCATAACAACAATGAAGTCTCAATGGAAATGTAAATTGAGATGAAATCCATTATAAAGATGGTATCCTTAAATTAAGGATAAATCAATATCATAATTATGTGCGAAAAATATAAATACACCCAATATAAGTGGATATTAAGTGTAAAATAATCAAAGTTCATTCACACATATTCAAATGATGACATATTCAATAACTACATGTTGAACCCAAAGAAATCGAAATTGGGTTAAGAAGTTCCCTTGACAGCCTAACGGCGTCACATCAAAATGAGTTGATGAGAGATAAAAAGGGTATCTCATCACTTGGACATAAAATTTACATCAATAAGGATATATAAGAACATATCCCAACATAACAATATGTAAATTAAAATACCCAACAAAAGAAGTCTTTTAAAAAGAGGAGGGTGAAAGGTTCCCTTACCGACTTGGGTATCTTTCGAAACATACACCCCATGAAAGAAGGACAATACATCATTGATGTAAATACTCATAAACGAAATTATATTACACAAAGAGTATAATAATGGGAATTATATATACCACTCAACAGAAATGGTGGAAAATTTAGCATAAATATCACGGGAATAAAAGTGAGATGAAAAATCCCTTACGAAAACTCGGCAGCCTAACGGCGCCACTTAAAACTTACAAAAATGGATTGATGAGATAAAATAGGGTCTCTCATAATATGAACATAAAAAGTAAATAATTACTAACATAAAATAACATCCCCAAACATAATAAAGATGATCTTAAAAGAAATGACATAAAAGAGAGTACTTAAAAAGGAAGAGAGAGGTAGGATCCCTTACCTCGTGTCCGACATGACTCGATCGTTCTTTAATATCATGAATAATAAAATTTGGTCAATTTATAATTTATTAAGGACCTACTTTAAAGATTATTATTCAGTTAATATCACATATTATAAGGTTATAATAATTGGTTAATAAAGTGAGTTCATATCAGACGTTTTTGTCGATGTTCGGTACATGAGTAAAAATCGAACTTGTTAGAAAATAATTTTCCATGTAGTTATAGGTAAATCATATCCAGAATATTATTTATGTTTTAAATATCATATATATCCAGTATATATTCATTTTATACTATTCCATAGCATTTGGAGATAAAAAATTAAAAGCACCGTTCATGGAGACGGTAGGTCGTACGTACGCATGAACGCTACTTTCATTTTTTGTCATATTAATGGAATTAAAACAAAATGAGAGATATATATATATTAAAATTCCAGAATTATATCCATAATTTAGATGTAATATATTACATATATATTCATTATATATAGTACATAACATTTGAAGATAAGAAATGAAATGTACCGTTCATGGAGACGGTAAGCCGTACGTACGCATAAACGTTACTTTCATTTCTTTTTATTTTGTATTAAATGGAATTAAATAATGATGATATAAATGTATATTATAATTACATTAGTATATCATATGTAATACCATTAATTCCATCCTTTATACGTCCCACATATGGCATTAACGAATCAAATCACTTTGAGGGGGCGGCAGTCCGCACTTCCTAAAATGAAGATATCGTGTTTACCCATAATGGAAACCATAAAGGTATGCCATAAATGAAAAATACAGAAGATTAAGGAAAACCTAAACATATTATATATCATATATAAATATAGTGACATCTTAATGGACACCTTTGAAGGTGTTAAAAAAATATTGAACAATCATCGTTTCGTGAGGCAGTAATTCGCCATCCACAGAAACAGTATGTTCTTTAACCATTAGACGGAGGTGTGTGAAAGTTTATCTATAAAACTTATTATAACAACATCCTAGTATATTTACGATACTGGTGTTTTTACAAAAAAAAGTAATAAAAAGATTTTAGGGGTTTGGAGAAGAAAAATAAAACAAAAGAACACAAGGGAAGACATTACCTTTAAATCGGGTAACTCTCTATGATTTGAGCTCAAAGGCTTCCTTGGAAAGGATTCTGCCCAAAGTGAGGCTTCAATGATGAATATAGGGATTTGTAGAGATGAAATGGGCAGGTTTTGGCCGATCCAAAGGCTTGAGAGGTGTGTGTAAGGTGGTAGAGGTGGGGGCCTTTTATAAGAGGAGAGGAGGGGCACTCTTGGAAAGTTACAAAATGTTACTTTATTTTCAAATGAGTTTCGGATTTTAAAGGTCTCACATTAATGTATTTCGAGGATAAGGTTGTAATTTTTCGAAATATACTCATCCAATAGGTCTTTGACAAGTTTAAGTTATAGTTTTAACATTATCTTTTCATTTTATTTAAATCCTTTATTAATGAGTTAATCGTTGCATCATCATGATGTCATAAATAATTTAATTTATTTAATGTCTAAAAATTATAAAAAAAATATCATTATGTTGGAAATATTTTTATCTTTATAATGAATATTTATAGTCAAAAATATGACTTTTATAACCCCATTTAAAAAAAATTTAGTGAAACATCTCATGTTTGTGACATTTTTATTTTAACTTTAAATAAAAAGTTATTTATGTCATTTTCCAACCAAAGTGGCTCCATGGGGTCCCCAAGTTGACCCATGAATTTTCTTGGCTGGCCATGACACATACAATGATGGTAGGACATGTGTCTAGGTAATTTCATATTATTAAAACAGTATTTTTACCTTAAATTACACTAATTACCTCTAATCGCGATTAAAAACTTAAAAGTTATTATTCACCAAAAAATTATTTTAATCCCATTGAACCACATTTTACATCCTAATGAAAACCTTGTATGTTGGATTTTTGAAATTCAAATCACAGAAGTGGTAAAGTTTCATTTAAACGAAAAATCAGTTTTTAAACTACCACTTAGTGGTTTCACTATTCATCAAAAATTGAAGTTTTTCAGAAAAATACCAAAAAATCACCCTAAGCTATATTTGATGTTTTGAATTCAAAAATGATGTCTATTTTACAAAATTCAAAACATATATGTTGCATTAATTAATTTAATAATTAATTCCCGTTGTCAAAACAAATAGCGTGTTTTTAAGAAACAATATCTATTAAAAGATTGACACTAGTTTAAGTCCAATTTCAAAGTGAAATTAATTCCAAATACCACCATTAGATTAAATGGTAAAAATATATTCTAAATAAACTTTAATCTAAATTAAAAATATAATCTATCCATATAAATAAATCAGATTAAAAGGAGGTTTTGAATTAAAATACAACATTTTTCATTATTCATTAAAAAATGAACTTCATCGGAAAAATACCAAAAATTTACACAAAGTAAATTTTGATGTCCCGATTCTAAAGAATAATTTTATTTTGTCAAATATAACACATAAAATTATCAAAAGTGGATTTAAAAGAGGTTCTCCATCAAAAGGCGGTTAATCGACCTTCTAAAGAATATTAGAATGTTTACGCTTAAAATTGAATTCATTCACATTTTTAATCCTCTAACATTTATTGTAAAAAATAAAAATATTTGAAAAACATATATAATCATTTTTTAGTTAGTTCTGTTCATTCCCTCCATTACAACGGCTAGGCGTTAACTACCATTTAAAATAATATTATTTTATTATTAGAGTGCAACGTAAGATTTCAAAGGAACTCGTTGTTGCGTATTGGGTAAGCCATCAAGCATTGTGTTCCCTTTAAATTAATATTAACATTTTATTCACAAATAGGGATAAATATAAAAATGTCATATTATTTATTTACCTGGGGTGTTACATCCTTCACCCCTTTTGGTAATTGCGTCCTTGCAATTTTAAAATTGGGCTTGGAAGCTTCATTGAAAATCCCACATCGGAACAAGAGTCAGTAAAACTATTAATTTAAAAGAATGGGAGAGAAGTACAAATGTCTCCAGAGTTAACCCATACTAGGATTCCAAGTATGAAAATATGGATATGGAGGAGAAAACAAAGGGTCATGTTCTGATGGAGAGTGATAGTACACATGTCTAGGAGAAAGTTAACCACAAGAAAATAACAAACTTGTGATGGGTTAAACGGTATTCGATTCCCCAGTAGGAAAAGTTAACAGACAACATTTTTGTTTTAAGTTACTCTTCATTGAGGAATTTATTTTTGAGCTTAACTAAATCATAATGAAACATACTTACTTTTCACGTAGACTTTCAACTTTTACTAGATTCCTTAATCAAACTCATATTTTCTCCAAAAGATGAGTTTTTAGGAAGACTTGTTCGCATTAAGAGTACTATAATAAACTTCTTGAGAATCACCTAATCCACAAAAGAGAACTATATATTTCCCATGTCTTTAGACAAAATCCAAAACCAAAAATTTTTAGTATGAGATCAGATAATCCACAAAAGTATAATCCTTTATAAAAAGAAAAACTATTCTTAATCTCCAAAATTTGTCCAAAAAAAACCCAAAGTTCAACGAAGACCATTCGATAAACAATTGTCCATAAAATTCTTCAAAGTAAATCAAACTAAGATTGAAACCCAAATATTTGAAGGATTTAATCACATAGTCTTCCAAGGTACAAATTAACTTTTATTTCCAAATAACATCAGTTGCTCTTAAATTCTCATATTGAAAAGTAATTAACCTAATCACATATCCTCGATGATAGGTTAATCATTTCCATAGGTAACCCAAAATAAACTTACTCTTGATTCCTAAAATAATTTAACTAAAAAAAATTAGTCAAACTAACCAGGGACTTCACGTAGTCCAGTGGTAGGCGATAAATACCAGTCGCACTTTGGTTGTTGGTTCGATTCCCGCAGTTTTGTTCGATGCGACGGGTTGTCACACGGTCTGTGTGTTGTCATTTTTCCAAAACTATATAATTCTTAAAACATTCCCCAAAACGAGATAAAATCTTCAAAAATAATCATAACATATTTTAACCTCAAGTTTATCTCATGCCTTTCATTTTCCATCATAACATATAATAACCCATAATTACCTCAAAAGTAAGGATCGTATAAACTCTAATGGTTACCTTTATAATTATTACCTGAACTTCCACATCGATTGGTCATCTCGTACATGATGCATTATAGAACATACCAAGGTTCAAGTGGTTGATCATGACTCCTTGATAGTTGGTTTAGAACAACCACGATTTTCCTCATTGAATCCCCCATTTTATCTAGTATCTTAATCAGAGAACCACCACAGTTTCCTTCAAACCTGTTGTCTCTTTGGTGCCTGCTAGATCCATCCATTCACTAAAAACAGAAATGTCAGTGTGAGTATATCAACAAAACCATCATGTACTAATGAGGAAGGTAAACACTAAGATATACTTACTCATTCACTTTATCTAAAACTAGGACTCTTTCTGAAATCCTAACCATTATGGTAATGTCACTTATGCTTAGAGAATACCCTAACATCTAAAGTTATCTAAACCGAACTCTGATACCAACTATAAAGCCCCAGCCTTAAACCTTACTTAATATTGAATTAAATGAATAATTCACATTGAAGATCTTTTCAGGTTTAGATTTTTAGATAATTAGATCATAAATCATGAATTACATTCCACATTTAAACAAAGTGGTTACATAAAAGATAGAATTCGTTTTTTCCCATCAATAGAGACATATTTAAAACAAAACATGGATTCTTTCTTGACACTTCCTTGACACTATCATCATATCATGCACCTTTCCCTTGACCTGTGAAAAACATTTCAAAAACTTGGGATGAGCATAAAAAGCTCAGTAAGTGATATAAAAGTATGAAAAGAAAACATTAGTCCATGTATGAAATCATACTTTACTCATAAAACATAATCATTTTAACATACCTCATCAAATCATGAATAAATCATAGAAATCATAAGACATAAAGGTAACTTGAGGTATTCATAACATTCTTACGTAGGGAGTAACCCTCTTGGTTACGTTTGGAATACCCATCACAGTATATTCCCTAAATATCTTCAGAGAAACCTTAACGTTTAACCCCTTCACGTTACCCAATGCATTGGAGAGCTATATCGGGCTCACCCGCCCTTAGTTTATCACGAAACCACCCGTTTTCATAACAATGCCCAAGAACCATAACATAATCATAGCATATAACTTAAGCATAAAGGAAAGATACCATTCCCACATTTCAATAACAATATAACATTTTAAGATATTGAAATAATGAATCCATTCTAAAAACCATTTTCAAAACCATTTAAAACATTTAATAAAGAGATTTTTGAATCAAAGTGTCCCATACCACTTTGAAGATTTTAACATTTTAAACCATTAATATCCATATAAATAAATCCTTAAAACCATTTTGAAAACATGGATATTAATGAGAAATATTTATAATATTAAATCATTAAAACATTTAAAACGGTATTTTAGTTAAATGGTTTTTAACAAAATGAGAGACACTTGAATTCAATAATTGAGGAATAAAATTTAATAAAAACTTTATAATATCATTAGAATAAAGGGATTCATGATATAATATTACAAATGATAGTATATACACCATATAAGAGTGAATTGGTGCATAACAACAATGAAGTCTCAATGGAAATGTAAATTGAGATGAAATCCATTATAAAGATGGTATCCTTAAATTAAGGATAAATCAATCTCATAATTATGTGCGAAAAATATAAATACACCCAATATAAGTGGATATTAAGTGTAAAATAATCAAAGTTCATTCACACATATTCAAAGGATGACATATTCAATAACTACATGTTGAACCCAAAGAAATCGAAATTGGGTTAAGAAGTTCCCTTGACATCCTAACGGCATCACATCAAAATGAGTTGATGAGAGATAAAAAGGGTATCTAATTACTTGGACATAAAATTTACATCAATAAGTATATATAAGAACATATCTCAACATAACAATATGTAAATTAAAATACCCAACAAAAGAAGTCTTTTAAAAAGAGGAGGGTGAAAGGTTCCCTTACCGACTTGGGTATCTTTCGAAACATACACCCCATGAAAGAAGGACAATACATCATTGATGTAAATACTCATAAATGAAAGTATATTACACAAATATTAGAATAATGGGAAGTATATATACCACTCAACATAAATGGTGGCAAATGTAGCATAAATCTCACGGGAATAAAAGTGAGATGAAAAATCCCTTACGAAAACTCGGCAGCCTAACGGCGCCACTTAAAACTTCCAAAAATGGATTGATGAGATCAAATAGGGTATCTCATAATATTAACATAAAAATTACATAATTAAGAATATAAAATAACATCCCCAAACATAATAAATATGAGCTTAAAAGAAATGACATAAAAGAGAGTACTTAAAAAGGAAGAGAGAGGTAGGATCCCTTACCTCGTGTCCGACATGACTCGATCGTTCTTTAATCTCCTGAATAATAAAATTTGGTCAATTTATAATTTCTTAAGGACCTAATTTAAAGATTATTATTCAGTTAATATCACATATTATAAGGTTATAATAATTGGTTAATAAAGTGAGTTCATATCAGACGTTTTTGTCGATGTTCGGTACATGAGTAAAAATCGAACTTGTTGGAAAAGAATTTTCCATGTAGTTATAGGTAAATCATATCCAGAATATTATTGATGTTTTAAATATCATATATATCCAGTATATATTCATTTTATACTATTCCATAGCATTTGGAGATAAAAAATTAAAAGCACCGTTCATGGAGACGGTAGGCCGTACGTACGCATGAATGCTACTTTCATTTTTTGTCATATTAATGGAATTAAAAAAAATGAGAGATATATATATTAAAATTACAGAATTATATCCATAATTTAGATGTAATATATTACATATATATCCATTATATATAGTAAATAACATTTGGAGATAAGAAATGAAATGTATCATTCATGGAGACGGTAAGCCGTACGTACGCATGAATGCTACTTTCATTTATTTTTCTTTTGTATTCAATGGAATTAAATAATGATGATATAAAGGTATATTATAATTCCAGTAGGATATCATATTTAATACCATTAATTTCATCATTTATACGTCCCACATATGGCATTAACGAATCAAATCACTTTGAGGGGGCGGTAGTCCGCACTTCCTAAAATGAAGATATCGTGTTTACCCATAATGGAAACCATAAAGGTATGCGATAAATAAAAAATACAGAAGATTAAGGAAAACATAAACATATTATATATCATATATAAATATATTTACATCTTAATGGCCACCTTTGAAGGTGTTAAAAAAATATTGAACAATCATCGTTTCGTGAGGTAGTAATTCGCCATCCACAGAAACAGTATGTTCTTTAACCATTAGACGGAGGTGTGTGAAAGTGTAGCTCTAAACCTTATTATAACAACATCCTAGTATATTTAAGATACTGTTTTTGTTACAAAAAAAAGTAATAAAAAGAGTTTAGGGGTTTGGAGAAGAAAAATAAAACAAAAGAACACAAGGGAAGACATTACCTTTAAATCGGGTAACTCTCTTTGATTTGAGCTCAAAGGATTCCTTGGAAAGGATTATGCCCAAAGTGAGGCTTAAATGATGAAGATAGTAATGTAGAGAGATTAAATGTTCAGGTTTTGGCCAAGACAAAGGCTTGAGAGGTGTGTGTAAGGTGGTAGAGGTGGGGGCCTTTTATAAGAGGAGAGGAGGGGCACTCTTGGAAAGTTACAAAATGTTACTTTATTTTCAAATGCGTTTCGGATTTTAAAGGTCCCAAATTGATGTATTTCGAGGATAAGGTGGTAAGGGTTATAAATATACTCATAAAATAGGTCTTTTACAAGATTAAGTTATAGTTTTAACATTATCTTTTCATTTTATTTGAATCCTTTATTAATGAGGTAATCGCTGCATCATCATGATTTCATAAATAATTTAATTTATTTAATGTCTAAAAATTATAAAACAAATATCATGATGTAGGAAATATTTTTATATTTCTAATGAATAATTATAGTCAAAAATATGACTTGTATAACCCCATTTAAAAATTGTTTTAGTGAAACATCTCATGCTTGTGACATTTTTATTTTAACTTTAAATAAAAAGTTATTTATGTCATTTTCCAACCAAAGTGGCTCCATGGGGTCCCCAAGTTGACCCATGGATTTTCTTGGTCTTCCATGACACATCCAATGTGGGTAGGACATGTGTCTAGGTAATTTCATATTATTAAAACATTATTTTTACCTGAAATTACACTAATTACCTCTAATCGTGATTAAAAACTTAAAAGTTACTATTCACCAAAAAATTATTTTAATACCATTGAACCACATTTTACATCCTAATGAAAACCTTTTATGTCGGATTTTTGAAATTCAAATCACAGAAGTGGTAATGTTTCATTTAAACGAAAAATCAGTTTTTAAACTACCACTTAGTGGTTTCACTATTCATCAAAAATTGAAGTTTTTCTGAAAAATACCAAAAATTCACCCTAAGATATATTTGATGTTTTGAATTAAAAAATGATGTATATTTTACAAAATTCAAAACATATATGTTTCATTGATTAATTTAATAATTAATTCCCGTTGTCAAAACAAATAGCGTGTTTTTAAGAAACAATATCTATTAAAAGATTGACACTAGTTTAAGTCCAATTTCAAAGTGAAATTAATTCCAAAGACCACCATTAGATTAAATGGTAAAAATATATTCTAAATACACTTTAATATAAATTAAAAATATAATCTATCTATATAAATAAATCAGATTAAAAGGAGGTTTTGAATTAAAATACAACATTTTTCACTATTCATTAAAAAATGAACTTCATCGGAAAAATACCAAAAATTTACACAAAGTAAATTTTGATGTCCCAATTATAAAGAAGAATTTTATTTTGTCAAATATAACACATAAAATTGTCAAAAAGTGGATTTAAAAGAGGTTCTCCATCAAAAGGCAGTTAATCGGCCTTTTAAAGAATATTAGAATGTTTACGCTTAAAATTGAATTCATTCACATTTTTAATCCTCTAACATTTATTGTAAAAAATAAAAATATTTGACAAACATATATAATCATTTTGTAGTTAGTTCTGTTCATTCCCTCCATTACAATGGCTAGGCGTTAACTACCATTTAAAATAATATTATTTTATTATTAGAGTGCAACGTAAGATTTCAAAGGAACTCGTTGTTGCGTATTGGGTAAGCCATCAAGCATAGTGTTCCCTTTAAATTAATATTAACATTTTATTCACAAATAGGGATAAATATAAAAATTTCATATTCTTTATTTACCTGGGGTGTTACAGAATGTGTATCATGGAATGAGTCTATGTTCTTATTAATAAATGACTAGGACACTCCTAAGGTGGGGAGTGCCATGTAAAATGGGTTTTAGCTTATCTTTCCAAGTAAAGGGAACACAATAGTACAAGACCAATTGGAAATTTTCAACACTACTTTTGAATTCCCATGGGGCTAGTGAGTTTTGTAATATGTTAGTGATTGTGAGGCAGCATAATGATGATATGGTTGGCAGAGTATGAAACCTTTAAAAACACCGTTATTCAAGGATTTATTTTAGTGCTTTTTCATGAGAGATCACATGATGCCTTGGGTGGTAAATTCATCATGATCAGTTAATGAGGACGCATCGACAATTATAGTCAAACTCTTTTAAAGTAAGTCGGCCAGAAGTGGTTCTACTATTTTTTCCTATGTGCAGTTGAATACATTTGGTTAGAAATCATGTTGGGCACTTCATCTTGGATATTATGGGAGAATATTCAGTCTTATGGGTAATCATTCATAACCTCTTAGTGTACTCCAAGTTTATATGTGATTATTCCCCCTTCTATGATATCGTCCAAAGTGCGCTGAGAGAGCATCAGTTATACACCAAGATGAAGAAATAATTTAATCCCTTTTGGATAAATAAATATACTCTTTCATAATTGTTCTCTTGGAGTGTGGTTAATCTTAAGCATGGTTATTCTTGAGTGATACTTGGGTTCTAAATTAGGAATGCCTTGGAAAAACTCACGGATGTCAGTCGAATCTTTGACTCGATTTCCAAGAGATATACCACTGTTGGGCTTGGTCGGTGTTTATGATATGTGGAAATATAGTCTATGTATAAACATATAACTTATAAATTATGGAGTATGGACTACCTTGGTTGAGATCCTTAGACTCCAGTAGAGGATTCTGAGGTTACCCCGAACTTTTAATTTGGGCTCGTTTGATTTTAATCAGAGTGTGTTGATTCAAGGATGTGGGATCAAGTATACACCTATGTTCATTCTGTAGAAAAACATCATAAATGAATGTTTGTTCTGGAGACATCACTAAGAGTCAGTTATGGGATTCGGTGATAATTCTTGAATAAATATCAAGTTCCTTGGATAAAAGGCATCAGGTTTTAACATTAATGCATTGGTTATAAAACCCAAGCATTTTTATGATGGTTTCCCAGTAGTGGCATGACTTTATTTCCTTTTTTTTACTAAATTTAGTTGGTGAGGAACCACATTAGGAACATTTTAGGGATAATATGAGTGTAGTTCAAGGTTTATTGGGGCTTATTGAAAAATAAAAAATGTTCGTGTTAATTTTTTTTCAATTGGGACTAGACTGTTTGACCATTAGAAAATCATGCTAGGAGCGTCATTAGAACACTAAAAGGGATTTTGTTGGTAAATTATAATGGTGGGAGTATTGTGACTTGAAATTGTATATTAAATGTTATAAATTGTGGTGGTATCTCCATGGGATGGATGATTAGAGATATGATAACATGATTGTGTCTTGGGTTAGACGGGCTTGAGTGAGAACCATCTTGATGTTCAATTTTTAATATGAGTTTCAGTTTGAGTTTTAATAGCTAAATTATTGTACTCTTAAAGGTATTTCTTGTAGGTGTGTTGGGTGTTTAAAATGTAACACTACCATTTTAGTGAAATTTTCATAACCCAGGTAGGTCAGAGGATGTTTTGGTGTTTTCCCAGCTTATTAGGGATGATAAATTCTAAGGTGGGGAGGTTATAACATCTTGTGTTTTGGACCATGTTGAAATTTTATAAAGTAATTTTGAATTATTCATTGAAAAGAGGATCATTTTTAATTTTGGGAATAATATCAAGGTTTTAATAGTTTTAATGGCCAAAAATTATGTTTTTGGGTGTGGTTTATGTTTCGGTGGAAGTCTTGGGGGTTCGGGTGAACACCGAAGGAAGAACGAGCATTCTAGGCTACTAAAAATAGTTGTGGTAAGAAATTCATGTTGTGAATATCATTCACAACATGAAAAGGTTTCATGGAATGTGGTTAGGGGATAAAAGATATGAAATTCTAGGGGATTACCCTGATGAATTCGTGACATGTATCAGGTTCACATCATGAATTAGTTCATGAAGTGAACCCAGTTCATGTCCTAAATCTTGTGGACTGTAATTTAAAAAAAATCAGGGGCTTGGTCCCTCATTTATTCATGAAACATGAGGATACCCAACTTGGTAGTGGCTCCTCCCCCTCTCATAGGGTCCCTTGGATGTCCTTTATCCGGTGTCTGATTCAAGTTTGATCAGATGCATTAGGATCCTATCAGTAAGTGATTCACTCCTCTTATTCCCTTCCTTTGTTTATCTCTCCATCTTAAGTGCTATCTTTGTGTGAGCTAATTCATCCTATTTTTAAGTTGTTTTCAAATATTTTGATTTCTCTCAATTCATATCAAGTTAATGGTCTATAATGGATGAGAGGAACTCTCTTGGTATAAATTAGGTGTTCTATATACTTTCTATTTAAAGTCTCATCATTTATAGCATGCACCATTATGTTGCATGCCATACTTTCCATGTGTTGCCTATAAAATATGAAATTAAATATATAAAACATAATTCCTTAAATTAATTAGTCATTGTGTATCTAATTTTCACTATTGGAGGTTTCTCGCCTCAACCCGAACTACCCCTTGGGTGCGTTGCTTATATTCCATGAGCATTAAGCCTTAGCTTAGGTTTAAAATCACCTCTTGAGCTTGTCAACATAATTTTCTCTAAAATAAATGGTTTAATGGAATTAAATGAACTATAAGTGGAGCAGATGACTCTCTCAACTTATGATCATTATTTATAATATTCTAGATCCATCCTCTATAAAATAAATGGGTAATTAGAATTGAGTGGGATGCTTCTTAAGGAAATTATTTACCCTTGGACATTACCAAATTATGAAATGGAGTGTTTGACTCTTTCACTTATAAGTGAAGTTATAAATAGATTTATTTGAATTTTCTTGATGAAAGTCATGGATTTTCCCATGTACTACTCACTTACTTATTAGATGGAATAACCCAAATGTATATTAATTGATATAAGGCATGCTTATGGACATGGACTCCTCAGTAATTAAATTTAAGGTATTAGATGAATTCTATTACACCTTGAGTGATACTTGGGTTCCTCTTTTCAAAATTCCTTGGATGGGCTCATAGGTTGTTGAGATTACATGTACCATGAGTGATACTTAGGCTCCTTACACGGAACACTTTGGATAGGATCAAGGGTTACTTGACTTATATTACACTATGAGAGATACTTGGATTTTCTCTTTATGGAACACTGTGGATGGGCTCATAGGCTAGATGATTTCCTCACACCCTGAGTGATGCTTGGGTTTCCTTTTTATAGAAATCCATGGACATGATCATAGGGTAATGGGAGGTAAAAGTGATACATGGGTTTCATTTTTATGGATATCCAATAATGGTCTCATGAATTAAATGAAATTACCATAATCCTAGGGTGATACTTGGGTTCCTCATTACAGAACTCCATGGTCAAGCTCATAGGACAAAAGAATCATATCATTCATGTTATTATTACATATGATTAGTGGTATCTCTGTGATAGTTGTTAAGATAGGATACCTTAGGTATATACCTTGGGTCCTCAGCCAACTAATGGTCTTATTTTTAGTTACATGTGACTAACTGGAATTTATCTATGGTTTTAGAGACTTTTTTTCATGGACACTTGAGTTATGCCTTAGATCCTGACTAGTATTACTTATCTATATGTATGTCTATATATGTTATTATGTGCATAATACATATATATATACTTATTAATATATATATATATATATATTATATTCACATGGTGACTTCTATTCAGAGATATTTCAACTTAGGTCAAACCATGTATGATCGGTCAGGTGTCCCTAAGGAACCTGAGCCAACTTGTTTACTTTTATTTAATTGCTGCTTTACCTTTCATATATGCACACTACTATATTTTATATTCATAGACTAGATAGATTTAGACACCACAATTGGTGGTATTATGAGTATATCTCGCACCCTATTCTGGCCTCCATTGTACTAGGGTACCCGAACAGACCTCATGGTTGCAGGATCAGGTTCATTGGATTATGCTTGTATTTTGTGCTTATACCAGGAAGTTAGGAGAACAAGACTGAGCTGAAGCTCAGGATGATCATGGAGATAGCCTGGTAGATTTTATTAATTTTTTTATGCATGTACTATATTTTATTACCTATTGCTTTGTATATTTTAGAATCATATGGACATTCATTCATAGTTGTGTATTTGGTGTTGGCCAATTTATCAGTTATTATTATCTTTTATTGCATTTCATTTACATTGTTTCCACTACCGATTGGTGTATTTATTGTTATACCATTGTGATACTCTGATAATGAGGGTATAGTATCCTCATTGTACCATCATTATACCCATTCCTTCTAGTTGGTAACCTATGGCATATGGGGAGGCACGCTTGAGGCCTAGTGGATCCCGATTCGGGACACTATAGTGTGATTCCAGAAGTCTAATTTATAAAAACCAGAATGGATATGGTGGATAGAAAATAAAAAATTCCAAAATTATAGAAAATATAAAAAAAATGGAAGAAGGAAATCAAAACCAGACTTCAGAAGGAAGGTGAAAGTGTAGATATGAAAATGATTTGCACAAGGTTTTCTCTATGGATATATAAGAAATGATTCTACATCAAAAGGATTATGTAAGTTTTTTTCCTCATATTGCAAAGGAATTCATAAGAGTTAACAAAATATTATGTAAAAGTAAACTCATGGTGTTTCTATAAGCACACACTCTTCACTAAAAAGTGGATTTAAGGTGGTGGATTTCTTTGACCAAGAAAAGGGGTGTTCATGAAGATCAAATCCATGTGGTCATTATCTCTATGGATATCAAAATATATTGGCCCTGACTGCACCAGTTGGGATCTACTATATTGGTATAGTTGATTCATTTGTTCCTAATTATTTATTTTGAATTTTAATCATCTTCTATTCCTTGAAAAAAAGTATTGAAATCCCCCCCCCCCCCGTGGAGTAGGACTAACTCTGAACCGCGTAAAATACTTGTGTTGTTCTTGTGTTTATTTTTTTCAGTCATTCTCTTCTAAAATTTCTTATCTTTTTGTGTCTAAAGTGTGAATTGTGGTGTGGTTAATTAAGTTAATCTTGTCTTCTAAGTTCTGGTACATCATTAGCATGGGTTTGTTCTAGTTTTTTGTTTTTCTAATAAATTTATAGAGGTTAACTTTCAAGTTTTGGGAGGTTTCGCGGACCCAACAATTGTTGTCTGAGCTTTAGTTTCATAGTTTCGAACAACCAAACCCTAGACAAGGTGTTTTAGATCTTGATTTAGCGACATCATTTTTTCCTCAGTATTATATGAGAATTATGGTAAGCTGTTACTGATCCTGATTACATGTTTCATAATTCAGTGGGAGTTCATTGATTCCAAAATTAATGTCATTGGTTGAGGGTAAGGTGGGTGGAGAAGTTTGGCAAGAAGGGTTTTAAATTATGGAAGATGCAGATAGAGAATTATATATTATAGATCGATCTTGATCGTCTGTTGACTGGTACCAATTTGAAATCTATGAATAATGAAGAATGAGAAAGGTTAGATAATAAATCACTTATGATGATCCAAATATCACTAGCCCAAAACAATTCATATAGCATTCGTGAGGTGAAGACAACTTCAGAACTTATGAAGACCCTTACCGATATATATGATAAGCCAACTATAATGAACAAAGTGTACCTATTGTGGATATTATTATACATGAGTATGTTTAAAGTAAATATGGTAATTGGTCACATCAACAACTTTATCATTTTTTTTATTAATCTAGAATAAGTGAAAGTGTGTTTTGGGGATCTTGAGTGGAATTTGTTACTCTCATCACTCCTGAAATCATGGGATTTTATGGGCACCACAATGAGTAATTTTAGTGATAAGAACAAATTAGTGTTTATAGATGTTATAGATCTAATATTGAATGAGAAGATTTTCCAAAATTAGATCCTAGAATCTACTGATAATACATATTGTGTAGAAGGTAGGGCACAATTTGCAGCACAAAAGAGTCACAGGAAAGGAGAAGTCGGAGTTATGGAAGCTCAGTGGAAGTTGGTGTTCCCATGTGTTGTAATAATGGGATGAAAGGCCACATAGAGAAAGATTGCAGTGAGTGAAGAGTAAATTCCAGAAGATATGCTTCCAAAATTGAATCCGTAAATCTCTTATCAGAAGATACGAGTGGTATTCTACTGAGTATCTCCAGTTCACTCAATACTTGGATAATAAAATATGAATCTTCATTTCACTCTATATTTAAGAGAATAAGTATAATAAATTATAATTTCATAAGGTTCAGAAATGTGCATCTTATAGATGGTGAAACTCTTAAAATAATAGGCAAATGTGAAGTTTCCATCCAAACAAGGAATGAAAGTTTTCTATAATTGCAAGGAGTGAGACATGTATCAAGATCAAGTAATAATTTAATTTTGGTAGTTTATTTATATGATGTAGTTTTTTGTACAACCTTTATGGATGGAGTGTGGAAAGTTACATTTGGTTCCATGGTGGTGGTCATATTAGTGAAAGATAGAACATTGTGCCTAATGAGAGTTTCATAAGATTCACTGAATGCAAGAAAATTAACTTCTAAAAAGTTATAGAATGAATGTGTGGGTCAATTAAGTGATATATCTATGAAAATATTAGATGTTAAAGTAGTATTAAAGAACAAAATCATGTAATATAGAATATGTGAAGAATACATCTTTGGGAAGCATCATAAGGTGTCGTTCCAGACAGAAGGTAATACACCCAAGGATCGGAAGTTAGAGTTGGTTCATATGGATGTATATGGGGTAGTTACATTCCATTATCATATAATTTCATTGAACTATGTTACCTTCATCAATGATATGACATGGAAGCTATGTGTATTCTTCCTCAAGCACAAATATTGAAGTATTCAAAACCTCTGTTTGATGGAGATCCATGGTGAAAAAGGATAATATAAGAAAACTAAAATGTTTGAGGTCTAACAAAGGTAGGGAATATAAAAAAGGGAGTTACAAATATTTTAATGGTGTAAAGGCATATGGTTTGAGAATATCATACTAGGTACTCCATAACAAAATAAAGTCACAAAGAGGGTGAATTGAGTGTTAGTTAAGAAGGCAAGGATCGTGATAATTCATCTTGGTCTTCCAAATGAGTTTTGGGTGAAATATGTAAATTTTTTCACCTTATTTATTAACATAAGTCCATCATCTCTGTTGGGGAAGGAACTTCTAGAAGCTTGTTGGTATAAAATAAATATTGATATTTCTCGTCTCAAAATATTTGGTTCACTCGCTTATGCCCATGTTGATGTTGAGGAAAGAGAAAAGTTAGAGGCTAAGTCCTGAGCGTGTTTATTTTTAGGGTATTATGGAAAAAACTTTGGATCTTAGATCTAGGATAATAACTCTCAAATGTTTTTTAGAAGTTAAAATGTTACCTTCAATGAAGAGATCTTTCAAAATGATCATAACCAAGATGAATTTGTAGATGAGATCAAAGATTCATTACAAGATGAGGTTTTAATGAATGGAAATCTAGAAGTTACATATGTTTTATAAATTTAAGTGATTAGTTTCAAAAACACCAGAATTTTGGGAATAATGTTTGTAATGAGGTCAAGTTCTTATGGTGTTTCCAATGCCAAAAGTACCAAAAATCTCAAGGACTGAGAAAGATCAGGGAATAGCTCTGGAAGGTAAAGTTTTGGAAGCGGTGGGTCTAGGATGATTTTAGTCATAGAGTGAGTTGTGGAGATCTACCAGGATTCAATTCCAAGTGCAAATATATGTAATTAACATGCACTATTTTCTTCTCATGTACAATGGAGATCCCAAGAGCCTAGAAGAGGCTAAAAATTTGAAATACTATAGTCAACAGGAGTTAGATATGAGAGATGAAATGGATTACTTACATGTGTCTAGAACATGAGATATAACAGAAAAACCCATCGGGGAGAGATTTATTAAAAAAATGGTTTTATCAGTTGAATGAGGAAAAAAATATATATGGGAATACAAGAAAAAAAATTGTGAAGGGTTTTCAACAAATGAAAGGAATAAATTTTTCTAAGATATTTTCTCTAGTTTTTAAACACATGATCATTCAAACGGTGCTCAGTATCGTTGTCATGGAAGGGTTTCATCTAGAACAATTAGATATGAAAATATCATTTATTTATGGAGACTTAGATAAAGATATTTACAAGAAATAACCAAAAGGTTTCATGTATAAAATGAACAAGAATATTTTGTTCAATCTAAAACATAGCATTCATGGTTTGAAGTGGGAAACATGGTAGTGGAACCGAAAGTTCAACACCTTTATGGAGGAATGGAAGTTCCTTTAGAGAAATGTTGATTACTGTTGTTACCTAAAGGTGTACAATGATGGAAGCTTCGTTATACTGCTTCTTTATGTTGATGACATGATTATTGTCGGATTAGTAAAGAAAAGGATTGATGATCTGAATGCTGAATTTTTTAGAAATTTTGAGATAAAGAATCTTAGTCTAGTAAAACATATTTTAGGGATGAAAATAATATGAGACTTTAATTACAAAGCTTTGTTCCTAAATCAGACTGACTACATCCAAAATATGGTGGAACATTTTTGAATGAGTATGGTGAAACTAATTACCACACCCCTAGATGGACATTTCAAGTTAATCAAGGATAAGTCACCTAGAATGAAATCAAAAGTTGATACATGGAAAGGTTTCCATTTTCATCAGTATTCAGAATCTTGGTATATGTCATTGTTTTTTCATGATCATGCATTGCACATGAAATAAGATTAGTTATAAGATTCATGATTAATCTCAGAAGAGAGCACTAGAAAGTGGTAAAATGGATCCTTTGATATCTCAAAGGTTTTGAAAAATTGTATCTCTATCTTGGAATGGGAGAATGGCTATAAAGGTTTTTAGATTAGGACTTTAAAGGATATATGGATACACAGAGGAGCACTATGGGATATATTTTCACTTTCAGAGGCACAACTTTGAGTTGGATATTGAAGCTTCACATATAGTTTCAATTTCAAAAATAGAAGTGGAGTGTGTTTCATTATTGGAAGATAAGAATGGGTTTATCTGGCTAAAGGGGATGGTGAAAGATCTTAGAAGGAGGGAGAATGGGGTGTTATTTTTTGATTCACAAAGTATGATTCACCTATCCAATAATTTAATGTTTCATTTTAGGACAAAGCATATTAATTTTAAGTATCACTTCATCTAGAAGTTGTTGGATGAAAAAGTGTTAAATCTATGGAAATTAGATGGAGTTCTAAATCCAAAAGATATAATGACCAAGGTTGTGGTCTGGGATGTGTTGAGGTGGTGTTTCACCTCAATCATGTTAGGATGATCAGAATTGTAGTGGGGGAACCATAAGGATAAAAATGAAGTTTGAGAGATAAAGTGATTGGGTGATATAGATGGAGGACTTGGTGGTGAAGCCTGAAAATGATTCTCAGATGAAAGATTGTTAGGTTCATCCATGTGAAAACCATTTTTAGACTGAGTTATTATAACTAATGGAAGGAGTGATTTCGTAAGTCTAATTTTTGAAAACCATAAGAGGGATAGTGGAGTAGCAGTGACAAAGTCAAAAAGTCTGGAAGAAGGGAAAAATGGAAGCAAACATAACAAAAGAAATAAATGGAAAAAGGAAATCAGAACCATGCTCTAGAAGGATGGTCAAAATGCAGAGATGAAAACTACTTGTGTAAGGTTTTCTCTATGGATACGTAATAATATATTTTGTACTAAATGGATTACGTAAGGTTTTTTCCTCAACTCACAGAATAATGTGTAAGAGTTTTCATAATATTACGTATGATTAAACTCGTAAAGTTTATGGAAGCTTGCATTGTTCATAAAAAGGGGGACTTAAGATGGTGTATGTCTTTGACCAATTTAATGGGTGCCTATTGTAACACCCTGAGACTTTAAAAGAACACTATGTTTGATAGCTTACGTTGCATAGAATATCGAGCTTAAAAGAACTAAAAAATATTATTGTTTTAACATGACTGTTATAAACTAGCTGTTAAATTAGTGTTTGTGAATAATATTAACTATATTATGATATAAATATGAAGTTCATATTCAATAAAAATTTAATTATTCTTTGGAAATGAATACATAATTTTTAGTAAAGTCATTTTATTCTTCAAATATATTTTTTCTTCAAAAATATATTTTTATTTCTTTCTATGATAAAATAAATATAATTATTTTTTGAAAATTTGGAAAAATAAACTTCATTTTTGAAATCATCATGTAAAAATTATTTTAGGGTGATTTTTTGGGAATTTTCTGGGAAAAAAAGTTGATTTTTGGGTTAAAAAGTGAAAATACTATTTTTACAAAATACCATAACTCTTATGAAATAATTATTATATGATCATGATATCAAGTTTATTAAACCTTATTCTTGATAAAAAAAATTATTTAATTAATGACATAATAGATAAGGTGTTACATTTATATACACATTCTTAACAATTTTGAGCTGGCATCATTCTTCTCCTACAGGCCTGAGGCAACTAGGACTTGCATCAGGGTAATGCCCAAAGCCAAGGTGTTATTTGCAGCATCTAGAGGTTCAAATGTCATCTCCTTGGGGGGTACACTATCAGAACCAATTGGGTGTTCAGAACTACCAATCAACTTTCCACTGCCCAAGTCTAAACCCAGAGTGGGTTTACATTGATTCTGCTTAGAAGTATTTTTAATAACCTGCTTGTTCTTGTCAGCTTGTCTACTAAGCGGTGTGTCAACCGGTTTTGAATCAAAACCCAAAGTAGAAGAGGGGTAGGAAGATTGACCATTGTAAATCTTCATACCATTAGAAATTTCACTGTAAAAATTTTGTTCTTCCTTACCTTTAGAGGAGTCATGAGGTGTATCTCCTACAGTCAAAAATTTCATTGTAGTATCAGTGGCATTGTGAAGGCCACCAGGCAGTACAATTTTCTGAGATCCTGCAGTTGAGGTCGAATGTGTTTTGCTACCCAAACCCAAAGGTGAGTTCGATTTTCCTTGAATGTGAGGTGGAACATCCTACTGGAGTTCTATTTATGCACTGATTGGTGCACCAACAGGATGCACATCTTCCTTATCACTTGCCTTACCTTCAGTCTTAATAATGTTTGTATTCAAGAGAGATTTTCCTGAATCAGAGAGGTTAGAAATAACAATACTAGTGGGGTGGAAAGGTGCCTCACTTAATTCTTTCTCCCCATGTTCAGTTTCCTATTGTTTTTGAATAACATCCATAACAAGGGACTCTAGTTCATTAAATAGGTTGAGATATTTATTTTCTTCCTCTTCTACAAGATCAGCCCAGGAAACATTTGAGGTATTCATTAAATCCATTGATTTATTTTTTTTCTTTACCCATACCTCATTCCTTCTTATAGAAGTTTCTGGGATATCAGTGATGGGGGTATTGCCTTTTTTTTACTTTTCATTTCCTTCCATTCATTCTCCAATGGTGGGACCACTTGTTTCCTAACCACCAGACAATTTTCTATGGTATGGCCAATGAGTTTTCAAATTTTATGATATGGTGGCTTTTTCTCATATTCTATTCTAATTTCTGTTTTATAGTCTTTGGCATTGAAACTTATTGAATTAGGAAGTGGTGCGGTAAGGTTGACCTCCACCATAACCCTCGCAAAGAGGCCCAAATCAGCATTTCATATTCTCTGGTCAATTTTCAGTGGCAATCCAATACAATAAACAATGTCATTTAGGATTTTTGGATGCCAAAAGTACCAATTCAATCCATGCAATCTAACCCATATTTGGGCCATTCTATTCCTATGGGTGTATGGGTTAAATGCATAGTCCCAGTTGGATATCCTAATTAAGCTAGGTTTAAGGTGTATATTACCAATTTTCCAAATTCTATCCAGGTCACTTTGAGAATTAAATAGAATGTGATAGTATCCATGACCTATAGGTACCAATTTCCAATCTGATATACCCCAACAGTGTGTGATTCTAGTTTTAAATCTATTAAATTCTAGGGGAGATCACCTTTCGTGTATGAGATGCATCCCATGATGGAGAATTTACATAGTAGATCACATTGTTGAAGCGCATCTGGATCTTCTTCAACCGGGAAACCACCATCGTCAAGATTCTTAAAGAGGGGAGGATTTATTGTTTGATATTCTTTACTCAGATTCATGCCCTTGAGTGCATCCAGGAAGGAGATACATTTATATCTACCTGCCATCGAGTGATTGAGAGCTCCATTGATCGTTTTTCCTTTATAGTTCTCAGCACCGGAGCCTCACCTATCATATTCATGATTCCCGAAATGGTGGGAGTTGAATCTCCCAGGAACAAGAAACACATCAGTCATGAGAGAAAGGGAGCGAGAGATTAGAGCAAGGAAACCCTAATTGCTCACAGATTTAGAGAGAGATGGTCTTCCATCTCTCTAAAATCCTGTCATCACTGAACTCGAAGAGGTTGAAGAGATAGATAACTACAAAGATCTTGGAGAAAATGATAATGTGGAAGTTATCAGTAGTTCTTAGAAAAAGGAAGAAACGGGAACTGATGAACTAGAAGAAGAAGTTGAAGGAAGAGTCGACATGGAAGCTGAATTAGAAGTAGCTCTCAAAGAGATAGATGTTTGGAGAGTAAAAACGAAGAAATCCAAAAAGGTGGTACATGATGCCAAACTCTATATGCAACAGCAGGAAGAAGAGAAGTCCAGGCTGGTAAAAGAAATTGAAAAATTTTAGTCTTCTAGGCCAGAGAGCTCAGAAAATGTTGGTGAATATAAGCTCAAGGTTGAAGAATAGAAAAGGGAGATTGATGGCTTGAATAACAAAGTGAAAGAAAAAATCAAGAGTATCAAAGAACTTGAAGAAGAATAAGTCAGACTAGGATGAAAAGTTAAGGATCTAGGAAAAATCTTGACCCTCAATATGACATCAACAAATAAGATCACTCAAAAGATAGAAAAATTAGAAGTGAAGAATAGTAGTCCAGCATAAAAGAAGCAACAATCATGTTTGGATGTTAAGACTGGTGTGGGCCTTGACTGAAAACAAAAATCTATGAAAGTTGAAGTCAAACCGCAAGCACCCATTCCAAGATTGAAGGTTGATTTGGGAACAAAGAAAATTGGAATATTCAGAGATCCCAAGGGGAAACTAGTAATGCATAAGTGACATGTAGGAATTCACCATATATCAGGTGTTATTACTATGGAAAGATGGGACATTCACAGTATGTGTGTTTCATAACCAAGAGATGTTTAAGGGCATAAGAACAACAGTGGCAGGAAAACAAATCTCGAAATTATAGAACATATTTTGAGGGGAACTGTTTTTGGTGCGGAGGTTTTGGGAACATGGATAGATATTGTACATAAACCATGAAAAGGAGTGAGCCAAAGCAAGATCACGGTGTTCGCAAGCAGAAAATAAAGGAATCAACAAGTGATCTGAAGATTCAAAATCGATTTTCACTATGGGATGAAGCTGGTCCATCATACTCTGAGGGAGATAAATAATATACGTCTATACCAAGTATGATGTCAAAAACATGGATCAAAAAGAAAAGAGTAGAGAAGGCAGTGGTTTCATAAATTGTCCTTAAAGTATTAGATCATTCTATTGTATGGATCCTTGATAGTGGTTAGACATCCCATATGGAAAGAAATAAGGATCTTGTCACAGGCATAAAATACGACAAAGAAGGTGTTGTCAAATTTGGAAATGATGAAGGCATGAAGATAATTGGCTCGGGGAAGGCCAGGTTTGGGGGTAAATAAATGAGACGTGTTGATGTCTTAGCAGTAGAAGGTCTCAGTCACAAATTGATTAGCATCGACCAACTATGTGACTCAGATAATTCTATAAGGTTTAATAAGAATACATGTATCATCAAAGGAAAAGATGGTGTGGTTGTTCTATAGGTAAAGAGAACAAAGGGAAATATCTATCTTGTAGGTGGAGAAGCAGATATGTGCCTTTTGTCCAGAGTGTAAGAAAACAAGTTTTGTCATAAACGACTTATTCACCTGAGTCAACCATCCCTAGAATATCTGGTAAATTTTGATATAGCTAGAGACCTCCCTAAGCTATCACATGATCATACACATATATGTGATGCTTGTCAATAAGGTAAGATCATCAGAAAGGTGTACAAAGGAAAAGAAGTCAACAAGAGTGCTTGAATTGGTGCATGGTGATGTTTGTGGACCTATCTCACCAAGATCTATTGATGAGAATAGATATTACATTCTTTTCATATATGATTTCAGCATAATGTCATGGATATTTTTCATTTCCCACAAGTATGATGTATTTAGCTGCATAAAACAATATCGGAGAGAATCTAAAAGGATGTTTGGGCAGAAAATTTTGAAGTTTTGTACTGATAATGGTATATAATTCATAAAAAGTAAAGTGGAAGAATATATAGAGAAGCATGGGATAAGTCATCAAGTTTCTTCAGTAATAACTGCTCAACAGAATGGAGTGGTTGAGAGGAGTAATTGGGTCATCAACAACATGGATCGAAGGATGCTTATTGAAAAGGGTCTACTAGAGAAATTTTTAAAGGAAGTAGTATTGAACTCGGTCTATGTTTTGAATAGGGATCTATTGTTTCTAAAGGAAGGAAATACTCCGTATGAGATGTGGTATAGAAATAATCCAATAGTGAAGTACTTTTGAATATTTGGAAGTAAGTAATTTATACTCAATAAAGAAAAACACAGGAAATTTGAGTCATGGGGGATGAGGGGATATTCCTTGGCTACTCAAGAAAAATAAAATTATATAAATTCTTTAATAAGAGGTTGGAAAAATTAGTTGAGAGAAATGATGTCACTGTATTGGAGAATGAATAGAATATTTAACAACACAGTGAACAATTTTCTGATGAAAGTGATGATGAGACAAGCAACATAGGGGGTTCAGAAGTGGAAGATGTTGATTCAGAAGAAGATATTGATGATGAGAAGGAGGAAGTAAAGTCTGTATCTACACAGAAACCAAAGAGACGAGCTAAAATTGACAAGAAAAATATCATTGGTGATCAAACAGCACCTATTCATACAAGAAGAATGAAATCACTACAGCAAACATATTTCCTATCTCAGGTAGATCCTAAATGCTTTGCTGATGCAGCTAAAGATGAAAACTATTTTCAGGATATGAATGAATAGCTAGATCAGATTGAGAAGAATCATACGTGGGAGATTGTTTCGAGCCCAGCAGATAAGAATGTCATTGGGACTAAATGGGTCTTTCACAACAATATGAATGAAGGTGGCACATTGATTCAAAATAAGGCATGACTAGTGTGTAAAGGATACTCCCATATAGAGGGTATAGATGTTGATGGGACATTTTCACCGATTATAAGGCTGGAGACAATTAGATTATTTCTGGCCATTGTAGTGCAACAGAATTTCAAAGTGTTCTAGATAGATGTCAAATCTACATTTTTGAATGGATTTATGGAGGAGGAAGTATATATTGAGTAGTCAAATGGTTTTCTCATTCATGAATATGAGAAAATTGTTTTTCAATTGAAGAAAGTTCCATATGGGCTGAAACAAGCACCAAGATTGTGGTAATTGAGGCTTGATTAGTATTTGAAGAAGCTTGGATTGCAGCGTGGTGGAGTTTATTACAATCTCTATTTCAATAAAAACAGTAATCAAAGGATGATAGTGCTGGTTTATATTGATAACATAATATTTGGCAGATCAGATGAAACTCAGTGCAAACAGTTTTTCAAATTCATGAAAAGTTCAAAATGTCAATGATTGGTGAGCTGATGTTTTTCCTTGGTTTACAGGTGACACAAGTAAGGAATGGCACTTTCATTTCTCAATCCAAGTATTCCTAGGAGTTTCTGAGAAGATTTTGAATGGAAATTTCCAAGGAGATGAAGACTATGATTGCTATCCAGATGAAATTATCAAAAGGTGATGATGAAAGGCAGTTAATACCATAGAATACAAGCCGATTATTGGATGTTTACTATACCTGATAGCAAAAAGACCTGATATTGTTTTCGCCACATGCCAAGCAGCATGATATCAAAGAAATCCCAAGTAAATCCACATGATTGTAGTGAAAAGAATATTTTGGTATATCAAAGGAACTTTGGATTTCAGTTTGATGTATAATGACAAATCTTAGACAGAGCTGTTGGGATATACAGATACAGATCAGTCCGGTTCAGTGGATGATAGGAAATCAACATCAGGAGGTACTTTCTATCTTGGTGGATTGTGTATTTATTAGATAAGAAATAAGCAAGATTTCATTTCATTGAGCACCGCATAAGCTAATTATATTATTGTCACTCAAGCATGCACACAGTTATTGTGGATGAATTGACAGCTTGATGATATGGGAGTTGAAGTGAAATCTTCGATCAGAATCCAGTGTGATAATTCGAGTGATATCAATCTTAGCAAAAATCCAATTCATAACTCAAGGAAAAATCACATTGAGATCAAATATAATTTTATCAAGGAGAATGTGGAGCAAGGGCTTGTGAAGTTAGTGTATGTGCCTACAGAGCTACAGGTTGCAGACATTCTGACGAAGGCCTTACCCAATGAAGCTTTTGAGAGTCATCGACTAGCTCTGGGAGTCCAGTCAACTCCCCACACTTGAAAAAGTGTGGATGTGGAACCCCCTCTCCCTGTGGTATGATGTGATTTTCCCTAATGTACTGATATGTGTTCTACCCTATTTCAGACTGTAAAGAAGTGCCCTTTGGGTTCGTTGAAAAAGGGGGAGAAAGTGTGGCTATTTACAGGAGAAAATTTCTTAGTCAAGACACGGGGAGAAGCGAACAGGTGGAGCAGCGAGAGTGGGAGCAGCAAAGTAGGGGGAGAAGTCTCTAGTGTTCGAAGTGATTAGTAAGAGCTTATCTTGGACATCACAGGAACCCAAGAAGTGAAGTAGGAGGTGTTTTAAATCTGACAATTCTAGGAGTGATCGATCAAAGGATACATATCACGACAGTTGAGGTTCGTGATGACAGAGAAAGAGTGGTGTTGGAATGGTGTCAACAATTGGTGTCGAGAATGAAGTGATTTATTGATGAACTTTTCATACTACACTTGTTTCTCACACCGAGCATGGCTCATGTGGGCATAGAGTATATGTCGAGTAAATCATTGATCTCTATCTAAATCGCAAGAGGTGAATGGTGATTCAATGTGGCATAATCTTTAACAAAATATCAAATTATGAAAGAGTTGTCAACAAACCCAAAGAGGGATATTATTGGTCAAAAATCCCTCAATGTATCATTGAATCATTTTTGAGGTTATTGTGTTTATTGACAAAGCGGGCCTCCATGTTGTGTTTGTTGACAAAGCAGGCCTCGATGTTCAGTTTTTTGACAAAGTAGGTTTTCATAGAGAGTTTTCGAGTTCAAGAGATGTTGAAAATTCATGTTGAAAAAAGTACCATGAAAAAGGAATGAATGATCTGGAGGCTGTGCAAAATAGAACAGATATAAGGTGGCACCATTTTCCGGTGTTTTCCAAAATTTTGGGCCTCAAAATTGACAAATCGAGAAAAGCGTTTTTGGAAGAGGGACTTGCGCGCCAGTATCTTGGAGGCTTGGAAAGTTGTGTTCTATATGTTTTTTAAGATCATAACATCAAAATATGGCAAAGGAAAGAGGGGAGCCCAAGTTTTGGTTTGGGCGCGCAAGGTCACTAGGGTGACAGAGGCTCAAGCGGCTGGACTTGTATGTCGGGAGGAAAATTTTGTGTGTCACTCAGGGTGGAAAAAATGCCTATAAATAGAGGGATACCCCTCTTCATTTTTAAGTAAGTTCAACACCTATAGAAAATTTGAGCTCCAATCGCGCAAGTGGGTTGGGCACGCAAGTGGTGGTTTGGGCGCGCAAGTATAAAGTTATTCATAAGTTGTGCGCCAGTTGATAGTTGTGCGCCAATATTGGTTTGGACATAAAAGGGTTCGAGTCATCCAAGTTTTGAGTTGGAGAAGGGATTTTTGTGCAAGTGTTTGGGAGACACTTGCGTGCCAGTCTTAGAGAAGTGTGCCAGTCAAGTGTCGCGTAAGTGGTTAAGTGACACTTGCGCACCGTGCTTAGAGAAGTGAAACATTCACCCTAGGGTTGCACAAAAGTTGGAAGATTGCCCAATACACCTGTGGTAAATTTGTATTCATCAATAGATGAAAGTGGAACTTCAATAGAGCATCTACATACAAAGGAGGATGCATTCATTTGTGATAATGAAGGGACATACAAGTCTTTAAACTGTGAGTGGATCTTCTGAAGAAGCAGTGAACACACTTTAGGTTAGAGAGCAGTGAGTTTTCATATTATGAGTGGTTGTAAACTGGAAGGGATAGTGAGTCCACTCCGAACTTTGTAAATAGTAGTGCGCTTATAGTGGATTTGGTACATCGGCACATCGTCAGTGTATTCTCCTTAGACGTAACCCAGTGAGGGTGAACCAAGTAAAATTTTTGTGTCTTATGCATGCTTTAAGATTTTTTCATACTCTACAACGGGAAGGAGAGGGAAGAAAGTTTTGTCTAACAACAAAACAAGATCAAAAGGGGTAGTTGTTTTAATCATTCATACCCTGATTCACCCCCCCCCCCTCAGGATATCTAGCCTAGTGGACCTAACATAAATCAATAGCCTTTTAACCCATCACAAATTTACGGTTTTGTGATGGTAAACTTTCTAATGACCATTTTATCTATCACCCTACATCAAAACATGATAGTTAGATTTATTTTCCATGTCCATGTTTTCACTTCCCACTAATTTTATCCTATATGGAAACCTACTTTTGTGGTGACCTTTTCATTTTTATTTCCCTCTTTTTGAGAGGAAGTTTTATTTTCCCTTTTTATGGTGTGGGATTTCCACAAGGGTATTTTAAAATGTCAACTCCATTATTATCGATCACAAGTTTAAATTTTAAGGACACAATTTATTAAAGGAGAGAATGTGAAACTCTGAGATTTTGAAAGAACGTTATGTTCGACAACTTATGTTGCATAGAACACTTAGCTTAAACAAACTCCAAAATATTATTATTTTAACACGGCCGTTATAAACTAGTCATTAAATTAGCGGGTGTGAATAATATTAACTATATTATGAAATAAATATGAAGTCCATATTCAATAAAAATTTAATTGTTCTTTTGGAAATGAACACATAATTTTTACTAAAGTCATTTTATTCTTCAAATATATGTTTTCTTTAAAAAGTGATTTTTAATGATTTCTATGAGAAAATAAATATAATTAATTTTTGACACTTAAAAAATATATTTGAAAAAATAAACTTCATTTTTTGAATCATCGTGTCAAAATTATCTTAGGGTAATTTTTTAATAATTTTCTAAAAATGTTTATTTTTGGGTTAAAAAGTTAAAATATTGTTTTTACGAAATATCAGAACTCTTATGAAATGATTATTATATGATCATGATCTCAAATTTATTAAACCTTATTCTTGATCAAATTTTATTTAATTAATGACATAATACATAAGGTTCTACATTTAGAAACACATGCTTAGCAATTTCGAAAACCACAATTTTAACCTTAAAAAACTATTTTTATAAGTTATACGCGTAACATATTTAAAATTGATTTTTATCACTTTTATAAATTGAATCAAGTAAAATGGATTCCATATTTGGAATTAGGAGGTCCAAATTAAGTTATAAGTTCATTTTCATTTTTAGGCATAAAAAAATTGTCGTGGTAAATAAAGATTTACCACGGTATAAGTAAAATAACGTAGCGGGTTAAAATTAAAAAATAAAAGCTTAAAATATCTAAAAAATACAATATTAAATAGGTGGTTGATGTGCTGCTCGACCTTAACCTGCCTTTACAGCATTAATTATCAACCAAATTCATTGGAATTAATGTCATCCAAATGTGGTTGGCTTTAAATATAAAATAATCGTTATTTAATCACTTAAAACCCCCTCTCCTCAAGTATAAATATCACCTCTTGCCACCCCCTTTCTCCTCACAAGACTTGAAGCTCTTCAAATCTCTTTCAAACTCTCTCCTCCTCACTCTCCCCACATCCAAGTGCTACTAGTCTCACCCAAAGACCAATTACAATTTCCTTAAGGGGTCCTTCAATGAGGTGATATTCAAGAGGTAACTTTCTCAAACCACCTCTCTTAATTTCCTTTCTTCTTCTACCTTCTCCTCACCTCATTTATTCATCAAAGAATAATAACTTCAGTATCATGTATATACTGGAATTTTATATTACTAATGGAATATCTTCTATCCACCCATTTTCTTATCTCCTCCTATTCAAATAAATGAAACCATTGTTCAAATTATGGCGGTTAACCGTCTCTGTGGATAATGATTTTTTGTTTTCCATTACCGCCTTCATGGCTGGTCATAGAAGTATTATTCTAGTTAAATCATATTGTAATAAGTATATTATAACTCATTTCAAGTTCGAGAGCTAATATATATACATAATATTAAATAAAATGAAGCTAGTTTGTGATTATCAGAAAAACCACCAAAATAAACTAAACATTTATCATTAATGTTTTATCAATTGAATCATCCTCATGTCGGGAAAAAATGATAAATGGGGCCATTTAAACTTCTGAAAGTGCATTAATACCATTTCATTTCACTTCTGGAGTTTTATTTCCATTTGACAAGAACATCGATAATTATACACAAGTGAACCGATCATAAAACCATGAAATGAATGCTCCCAGAACAACAAAATTAATCTTTATAATTCGTGGAAATTTCCCTAAATGGGATTAATAAAATTATAATAAATAAAATATAGATAGAAAAAGTTCTGAATTAAGTAATTAATGAATCTAATTTGATTATCCATGATATTAAGTGCAAGTGCATAATGCTTTCGGACCTAAGGTAAGAGATTTCTTAACTCAATTTTCATTCATTGGGTTAAACTTCTACTTCATTGATTATGTCATGATAAGATTATGTGTGGAATGACTTTTGATTATCTTATGATTGTATTTCCAGTTTTTTATGTAGATTTACATCAAATACACATAATCGATTAATTTTATTAACGCTCACTTCAATGATATGATTTTTGTAAGGGACTTCATCTCAATTTTCTTTCGTTGAGACATATTTTGATGTTATGCCTCTATAATCTTATCTAAGGTGTATATAACACTCCTTTGACATGTTACCACATGAATTTATTTATTCTCATGATATTTAAAGTTTTATTAAATGTTATCCTTTCATGGGGCATACGATTCAACTGATTACAAAGTGGTAAGAGTATTTCACAATCTCATTCGGAATGGTTTATGTTTAAGTCTATGCTGGGGAATATTTCTCTTCCATGTTCATGTGTTCTAAAAATGTTTTCAAAAAAGTTTTTAACATTCTCCTACAATTGGTTAAAGTCATTTTTATCCATATTTGACTTTTTAAAAAATGTTTTGAAAGGAATCTACATGTTATTTACTAAACAATACTTGTTTGGCTTTTACTGAAAAGTGAAAGGAATCATTGTTTTAACGAGTATGGCATAAACAAAATTTCCAACCTTTATGACGACTCAAATGTTTTAAAGCTTCTTTTATAAGTTTCAAAGGTTAATTTCAAAGGAAAGTATTTTCAAAATGTTTTGCGGACATTTTGTTTTAAAAGATGGTTTTCAAAATGCAAAGGATATTTTCCTCAAAAATGTTTTAAGAATATTTTTATGACATTTCTATTCGTCAATGACATCAAGCAATTATTGTACTTATAATCAACTGGGAATATGTTGTATTGATATCATCCTTATTCTTTCTTTGGATAATTTATGATCAGTTTGACTGTGGATGTGCTATTTTGATACCATTTTCCATATTACTCTGGATGGTTTGTGATTATATTTACTGATTGAGGAAAGTTATTTACATTTTATATGCTAGTTTTAATACAAATGTATATATTGATTATGTTTCACCATTTTTCATATGAGGAATGTATTAGACTTAGTAAGTGACAGGCAGGACCAGATATAGCCCCCGATGCATCGGTAAGTCTCATGAGACAAACTAGTTTGGGTATTGGCTTATGTCTTACTTGTTTATGTATGATGTCTTGGAAAAAGTGTTGATGGTAAGTTTTAAATATCCATCATTATGCATTCCATCATTATGATATTAGTTATTGATTTTCATGTGATTATTCGATTAGTAGAATAACCATGGTTAAGTTTTTTAGCTCATGTGGTTATTTATATGGCATTATTTGGTCATCTTTAATTCCTTTCATATTATACTCAAATTATTGATTAAATGGCATGTGTTTCAGTTATTTACTTTGTCATATTGTTTATGCTTATTTATGGTAGCTTTTGTTGTATGTTTATCCTTACTGAGCATTTAAGCTCACCCATTTCTTATGTTTTATTTTTCCCCGGGATGTCAAGAAGTTTATTATGATTGATATTCAGAGTTAAGTTAGGAGAATAACGATGTTCTCAAAAAGAAATTATGTAGTAATTTGTGTTTTCAAATGTAATTTGGAAATCATATATGTATCTAGTTTACCAAGACTGCTAGACTATTCGGTTCTTTGGGATGTGATTCCTTGTATCTGTTACCAATATAATAAAGCAACCACTTGCTCTTGGCTACTAGGGTCGGTGGCGTTACACCCATGAAGATTGGATCCATGTGGACATTCTCTCCATGGAGATTGGAAGACGGTGGCACCGACTGCACCAGTTGCACTCTACTATATTAGTATGGTGGAGTCATCTGCTCCTGATCACTTGTTCAACATTGTAATTGTTAGCGTATGTTTTGTTGTTTTCTTTTAATTATGTGTCCAAGCTAGGTACACCTAGCTTGAGGGGGAGTGTTGGAGTCTGCATCCCACATCGGACTTGAGGTCCGGTGTGGTCTTTATTATTTGTTATAAATACACCCCAACCAAGGTGTCTCTCCAAAGGAGCCCTTGGGGTGTATTTATAACAAATAATAAAGACCACACCGGACCTCAAGTCCGATGTGGGATGCAGACTCCAACACTCCCCCTCAAGCTAGGTGTACCTAGCTTGGACACATAATTAAAAGAAAACAACAAAACAGACGCTAACAGTAATCATCTTCTGTTCCTTGAATAAAAGTATTGATGTGTTCCCCCCAAAGAATGAGACTAAGTCTGAACCACATAAAATACTTAAGTTATTATTTGCCTTTATTTCTTTCAATCATTATCTTTCGAAAGTTCGTGTCTTGTTGTGTTTGAAGTGTATGTTGAGGTGTGGTGACTTAGATGCAACTTGTCTTCTAAGTTCTGGTATATCGCTAATGCGGGTTCGTTTTGGTTATTTGTTTCCACTGAGTAAGTTCTGGAGGTTAACTGTTGGGTGTCAAAAGGTTTCACGAACCCTACAATTACTAAATATGTGGACAACTATCCTATTAATATAGATACTTAAAAGGTGGCTATTGGATTTTTGTTTGCCGTGTTTGGTGGACCAATTACCTAGAAATGCAATGTGTAGTCGGTCGTGGTTCTCTTGACAACTGAAGTCGAATTTACTGTACTAATCAAGGCCATAAAGTGATCTGCATGACCTATAAGTATCGTGAGGGATTTATAATTGCTTGATTTAGAAATTTCAATCTCCTGCGATAGTGGGTTACACTTACATAAGAATCGTGTTTTTCATGGTAGATATAAACATATAGATGCTATGTTGAATTTTATTACAGATTTACTGAATCTATCCACTTATGTGTCAGCAACATACATACGACTGAGAATGACTGATAAGCTTACTAAAACTTCCTCGGTTTGTAAGTTGGAACATTGTTTAAAATTGTTGAATGTTCAGTTAATTCAATAAACCAGGTTTTAGGAGCATCGCGTGAATGTAAGACCATGTATTTTATTTTTCAAAGTGGAAATTTTTTAAAATTACATTACATGAATTTTATCTTAAATTGAAAACTGAATTTTCATGTTGTTATTTTTATGTTACTACTTCACACATCTTTTTGCCTTATGTACTCCTATCGCATTTTCTAATCTGCATTTAGCATTTAGGCCTCACCCGGTCTTGTTTTTATTGGCTCACGCACGCTCCCTAAACCGCATCCACGTCTGAGAATTTATTCTGATCATTGATTAATTTAATCTAATGAGGGTTGGGTAAAAAAAAATTGTTCATTTTTTTTATGAAAATCCCGGTGAGGAAATTCCACTGAAATTTTTCCAACACTAAAAAAATGCAAAATGCTACCTGGCCCTCCGGTGAAGTTTTGAACTGGGAGGATATAGAATCGTTTGAAAAGATTGTCCAGGGAAATAACTTTCTTCGCACCTTATTCCTGATATTTTTTAATTCTTATTCATGGATATTTGCCCTAGCTTTCGGTTATGTTTGGTGAAGAAAAACGAAATGTTAAAAACATAAAAATAAAAACAAGAGAATTTACATGGAAAACCCAACTACGAACAGAAAAGGAGCTGAATTTCACTGTGAGATCAAAAGATGACACACATGGGTACAACATAATTTATATGAAGAAAAACAAAACCTAACCCAACTGAACGGATCCATACTGTGAGGGGCCCGCTCCCGCACCCCGATCAGGATCAATGGTGAAAGCAAAGGGATTAGGTCACGACACCAACACTTCCATTATTTGATAGGATGAGGGGTTTGTTTGATAGGAAATGAAAAAAGGAATGACTAAGATATGGAGTACATCAAAGGATGAAAAATTGTTTTACAAGTAAATTAAAAACGGTGCATACCAAATATTATAAACTCGTTTTCCACTACCAAACGAAAGGGAGTGATCCTTTAAGGGTTTCGCTTGGTACGATGGAAGTTATATGATGGAAGGATCACGGCTCTGCCTATGGGTATGATCATCGTCTCTTGTTGCCCATTTAGACAGTGATCCCTTCAACAGCCACAGAACTTGCATCACCCCACCATTGCCAAAATGCAAAAGAAACGCAGCTTGTCCCTTCACCATATATGCTGCAATTAACTTCACCAAAACAAAGAAGCAACCCATACCCAAAGGTTGCCACCTTAAATCAATTTTCTCCTACAAAACAAGGAAGACATCATTGTCTGGACAAGTAATGTGTATGTGTTTAACCATCTTGTCCAACAAATACCTCAAAACTGTTTGAAATTTCTTCAAACACTTCTTCAAGGAAGTTGGCCATCATGCAACCGGCAAAAAGGCCACATGGAATCATCAACTCTTTGTTCCTACAAATGGAAATTACCATGTCCGACAAAAAACTAAAAATGAATAGGGTAAGGAAAGACCACTTGAGCACCCTCTGCCCTATAAAACTCAACCGCTGCAACGCCATTCCTGCTGCCTTTTTCCATGGAAATCCTCTCACTACCTCAGCACTGTCCGGTAAGCCCTCCCTGGCAGAGCTTGTTTGTATCTTGGTGTGGTGCGGTCTATTGATATGCTGGCCTTGCGGTTTCAGAGAATATGCAGGAAATGGGCAGCAATAATGTTTACGCATTGGGGTCAACATCTGAAGTTGATGGGGCGGAAGAAACTTGACCTGTATGAAAACATCAGTTTCTTGATGATATGTATCAGAAGGGTTTCAACTGCAACAAGAACTCAAATAACATAGCAACAATAGTTGAGGGTAAACAATTTATTAACCAGTTCTCTAATGCAACCAAATACAAGAAAATCTCCTATTTTGGAGAACTCGCAATGACTGTCTTCTATTTTAGAATATTCACTGTACCTAACCATTTTTTACAAGTCCTCATCCATCATATAATACACAAGGTGCCGCACAAATACTAGATATAACTACTATAACCATTTTCCAACCATCAATTAAGGTGTCAAACTGGTTAATTGTGTACATAACGGCGGTTTGTTGGGCGAGTGGTGGATTAGATCTCATGACAGCATAAAGAGAACTCACGGCACCCCTTTTTTTTTTTTTTTTTTTTTTGACAACACTCATCACACCGGAAATCATGAAAAAAAATGTGGTTCGCCTTCATCGCCATCCTTGAGAAATTAAAATACAGAGGTAAATATGGCTGAATTTAGGAACAAACTCCTGTGAGGGGTATCGGTGCACTGACAGTAGGCAGAACACACAACCCTAATGACCAAACTGGGGCTTTTGCTCACAGAAGTCCAATATAACATAAATTGAAACATACAAGATGCAAAAATCAAAAAAGCAGAAGAAAACATAAGGATTTACATGCTTCGGTTTGAGGTCTTTGTGGCAAGAAAACCACCCAGACTCACGTTTTTATTGATGCTCAAAAAGCAGAACAAGATTACAGAATACAAGTTTGATGAAACAACGGCAGAAGCTAAAAAACACTAAAACTAGAAGACGAGAAGCAAGAATGTAAAAGAACTTACAGTGCCGGACGCAAAGAGGTCCGGCAGTCCTGATCTATTCTAATTGCCCGCCGTATACTGCTGCAAACCTTGTACTCGCACTATAAACGTTGCTCCCCTGGTCTGAATCAATCTCCGCTCGGGTACTCCACCACATGTCTTCAAGATTGAAGGATCTCGTCATCAAGAGCTCCACCAGAAGCGGCACACCAGCAGTGTACGCTTGGAAGACGGTGGGCGCAGACTTTCACCACCGAGAAAGAAAGAATCGCTGAAGCTAGCGTTTTTTCCACCGAAGCAACTGGAACCAAACTATGGAGATCTGGAGCAACTGACTCAACCAAAGAGACGAGAGGAGCAGGGGGTGATCAATTCCCCCAGACACCAATAGTCCCTCGAAGAGCACCGGCCAACCAGAGGCGGCCACGATCCCTCGCCGAAACAGAAATGAAACAGCACAATTGAGTAGAGCACACAGGTGGACGACAAGGATACAACGAGCGACAACAAAGATCAACGGCCAGGAACAAGCCGCGGTGGATTGCCACAGTGGCAAAGCAAAGGAACACAGGCCGCCCGTACAGGCCCATCAAACAGGGTCGGCCAAAGCCCAACGCCCAGAACAAAGACCCACACAGGAATATCCAAAACTAGCAGAATTAATTTGAGCAATATAAAATAAAACTAAAACCATTTTGCATGCATGCAGATAAGGAATTAAAATGACAGAATAGATAAATAGACAAATTTCAATATGAAAACAAATATGAAAGCCTAATTTCACAAATCTCCGCCATTTTCAATTGAAATTAGCAATGTTCTTGCACCTAAGGTTATAGAATTGGAACCAAATTCATCCTACGTGATCAATGTTGGAGTTGGTGTTTTAGGACTGTTTGTATTATGATTACATGTATATTTAATGTATTAAATATTAATAAAACTTCTTATTACATATTGTTCATTTTTCTGCATGACACTAATGTAATAATGTCCTGGAGTATATGTCGCATTGATAAGGTCACAGCAGTTCCCCGTTATGATAAGAACCTTGAAGTGCTATGACGATATTCTTAAATAATGTTTTACGGTTGGATAACGTACTATGGTGGGACACATAGTATATAAACTGTCAGGTGCAAGTACTTATAAACGGATGAGACTTATTCTCATGAAATTCGCACTTGGTAATCTCCGAGACGAGAGATTATGAGAACAGACTCACTAACAGAAATTCCGCATGTTCTGATGTTATCGGATATTCCTATCTACAAGCATGTGTAATGATCCTTAGACTTTAAGATTATTATTAATACATGTCACGACTCGCGTACTTAGATGTATTTCATAAACATGACGATAACAGTTCATGACGAAGTTAGATACATTGGGTGCATCACGAGTGACATGTCATTAATGGATAAGTTTGAGAAGGATTTGTCACTTTCATCATTATGAAAGCTCATAATCTTGGTCTTTTGATTAGAATAGAACTGTCACCTTAAATTTCATGGTCATGGTATAACAACGTGTTTATTTCAGATAGTCAAAGAAAGACGTATCAAGCATTTAGTTGGTGACACAAATGTGCAACTTGCTTGATTAGATAATACGACAAAGGGATTATATCACACAGTGAGTGTTCGTATGTAATTGTTGTCGTTGCGACATTAAATTCTTTCTCTTAGATGCTTTGACCCATTGCAAGACAGTAATCTTGGATTTCAGGCAAATCCGCCTAATGCCAACGAGAAAGAATCCTAGAGGAACACACGCAAAGTGTTTCCGATTATCTCGATTAAATTATATTTGAATTTAATTAATTGAATAAATATTATTCTCAAGACCGAAAGATAATTTTATTCATGTTTTATTAATCGCAAATATTTATTAATGAATGAAATATTTAAATTAAATATTTATTCGAATGTTTAATAAATACTAGAGTTCGAACGGACCAAGACCATGTCCGGTGACAAATATTAAATAACAAGACGGTTAAATAATATTTGCTATAGTGCAACTTGGCACGCACCACAAAATAATAATATTATTATTATTATTATGTGGTATGGGGTTTATTAAAGGTTATTGTATTATTTAAGAGTTGACATTCAATTAAATAATTATTTTAACCTATAAATAGCCCGTTATGGCTATTGTGTAGGAAATCAAAAATAGAGAATCGTTGCGCACAACGAATTCTCTTCCAACTCCTCTCTCTTAAGAACGGAAGCGCTAGAGACATTTCTTTAAAACCGAAGAACAAGCGATCAAGAATGAACAACGCAAGACATTCGATTCACCGCGCTAACACCTGAAGATCGTTCGGTGTTGCTCAGAGATCAAAGGAGCACGTGTAGATCACCGCTAAAGGTATTATATCATTGGATCCTCATAAGCGCAACGAAGGCAATCCAAAAGAGCCTTTTTGGACAATCGACATTGACATCGAAGAAAGAAACCTAAGACAAGTAATTGCTTTATTCCGATCTAGATAAATTAATTATAAATTTAACTTGCAAGATCTTCACTCATGGTTTCGGGTATAAAAATATTAAAAGAAGTTTTAATATTGCGCCCACCACTACAGGCTTCCGCTGCGCCCGGAACCAACAAGTGGTGTCAAAAGGGTCACGTTTAAATTTATAATTATTTATTTGATTGTTGATCTATATACAATTGTGGTTAGATTTTCATTTCATGTTATTCATTCTTTAATCTGATTTGAATTTACATGTTTCGACATATTAATCATATTCGTTTAGTGTTTCATTTTCTTAAAGGTCTTGGAACATATGAAGAATAATCGGAGATGCTATCAGGAACTGCCAATTTTTTGACCGATAAGGCAGGGTTACACGGCGTGTACCCGAAAGTACAATTCGTGTACCCTAGTACACTGCATCTGGATGTGCCAAGGGATACACGGCACGCCACGCAATAATGACACGTGGTGTACGCTGCGTGTTGACCGGCCAACCTTGCACACGGTTGTCGGATTACACGACGTTTATCGACATACACATCGTGTAGTCTACATTGGTTAGCGGCGTAAACCACACAATGTGTGTGGTCATAATACACGATCAAACCGCGTGAGACTGACAACATGGAGCATTTATGATATACACGATGTGTATGTGGTGTACACGGCGTGAAGTTCATCAATTCCCGCATTCGAGATACACGCCGAGTTATCTGGACAAACAACATTAGAGATACATGGCATGTAGCTGGAGTCCACATGTCGTGTAGTTTCTCGCCCGAAAGCACGTCGAGCTTTTCGGCAGGTTGCACGGGCACGTGGCATTTGGACCACACAATGTGTAGCTGGCCTGTACACGTGTAATCCGCTGAGATGCACGTCGAAGAGCCAGACGAGTATCTCAGGCACATGGCAAACAGATACACAGCGTGTAGTTGGCATGTACACGCCGTGTAGTCTAGCCGAAGTACACGCCACAAACTCAGGCGTGCACCCCGAATACACGGCAACCGAGATACACGGCGTGTAACTGGTCTATACATGTTGTGTAGTCTCCCATTAAAAGACAAAAATTAATATTACATTAAATTGAAAAATTGCAGCATTAAAATCTTATTTTATTGATTGGCACACCGTTGTGTGTTTGATAGCACCCGAACCTCTTGGTAGACGCCTTTGTATATAGAATGAGCAGAACTACAAATGGAGGGAGACAAATGAAGGGAGAAGAAAAGAACGGAGGAAGAATAAAAAGACTTGAGAGGGCTAAGAGCACTCCCGCCCAAGCCCAGCGGCCAATTCCCCACTCTTAACAGACTTCCCTCCTGTACAACCCCTAATTCCTTTTTATAGAGGGATTTACAAAATATCCCTTGGGCCCACCGCATATTCCCCTCAACTACCCTAGTTGGCCCTATTACACAGGTACCTAATACTACCGCCCCCTTGAAAATCACTTTGTCCTCAAGGTGAGACACAAAGAGAAAAGTCTAGTGCAGTAGTCGTTGGTGCCCATCTCACACAATCATCCAGATATGCCGCCCTGGATGATTATCAGCCCGTTGAAGGGCCGCCATTGGCTTGCGATGTATGGTTCATGATCCGCCATGTGCTTCCTGCGGTTCTGAGTGGTTCCCACCGGAGGTACTTGTGCTCCCTCCAAAGGAGGTTGAGGGAGCGACATGTGTTGCGTCGTGGATGGCGAGTCTGGTGTTTGACGAAGCGAATGTGCGGCCACCCCCACGGCGCATTTCTACACCATGACGACACTAGGCTTCATCCAGCTCGTCCCCCTACAGTGTTTGCGCCTCCTAATGGCATAATCCCCCAGCTGTCGGATGTCCCGCTCCGCGGGCGGGCGATAAATCCACCGTCAGTGTTTGGTCGGGCAACACCACCTCGTCACACGGCTTCGCCGCCATGCCGCCCAAAGCTGTGGACTGTGTGTCAAGGAACGCGGTCGACTTAGTAGTCAGGAACCCCACACAGACGACGGTAGGGGCATCCTGCTTTGTTTCTTCACATGTAGGCTCGTGTTGTTGTAGCTTCTCCCGGCGTTGCATCCAGAGTATCATTGTTTGTCGGAATTCTGCCTCCTCACTCCAATGGCGGGCCCATTTCTCCTACAACATCTGCTGGTCGGACTGCATCTGCTGAGCAGACTGCATCTGTAGGAGCAGAACATGGTCCTCCAGCAGAAATGTGACTTTCGCTCTTTTTTTGGTGCGTGATCTGGGAACACGCTCTGCCCCCCAAACTGACTATACCCTTTGTGTTTGACGAAAACCGGTGGTGTGCACCCCTGCGCAAAGAGAGATGGTTGGTTGCTCCTCCGCCGAGCAACGAACCAATGGTGCGCGCCTCTCTCGTAACCGCGCACTGCGCAGCGCGTCTAAAGGCGAGCGGGAAGGACAACCCTCTTCTGAAATGAAACCGACAGTGCGCGTCATTCGGTCGTGCGTGCTTTCGTTGAACGTCATCTGGTCGTGCACACCTCCTCGGGACGAAAGACGACTGATCGCAGCAACAGCGGAACTACAGTATGTGAAAAACAACAACACTATGCATCGTTGAACCGTGCGCACCTCTTCAAAAGAGGAAGACGACTGTGAGGGCCCAGTGCGACACGTCCGAGTGGGAAAGGAACCGAGGCTGATGGTGCGCGTCGTCGGTGCGTCCTCCGTGGCGCACGATAGTTGAGAGGAATCCAACAGAAGAATCCAGCGACCACCTTAGAACAAGAACCAAGCCGGCGTGCAAGGAGAGATGAAGAACGGTCGTGCATGTCATCGGGTCGTGTGTGCCGCGTAAACGACCACCGGTTGTATGTGCTTCCGCCGGGAAAAATGGCTTTCGGCAGCGATAGTTGTCGTCGAGGGAAATCGCGACAGTGCACTACGTATCCGATCGTGAAGAGAAAAGGAATTGTTTCTCCCAGTCGCGTTGCCTCAAGTCAGAAGTCGACGGCGTACAGGTGTGTTGCTTCCCCCGCCGATGAAGATTGCCACAGCTTCCTAGGGTGCGTACCGAAGATGAAAGGAAGCAGAAGGAAGACCTGCAGCAGCACCTCATGCGTCTGAGGGAGGGGATGTAGAATGGAAGGTCGGACCAAATGCTAGCACCTGAACCTCTTGGTAGACGTCTCTATATATAGAATGAGCAGAACTACAAATGCATGGAGAAGAATGAATGGAAGAAGAGAATGGTGGAAGAAGAAGACTGGAGAGGGCTAACAGCACTCCCTCCCAAGCCCAACGGCCGATTCCCCACTCTTAACAGACTTCCCTCCTGTACAGCCCCTAATCCCTTTTTATAGAGGGATTTACAAAATACCCCCTGGGCCCACTGCATATTCCCCTTAACTACCCCAGCTGGCCCCTATTACCCAAGTACCTAACAGTGTTTGACAATTTAATAATGGTTTTAAATATTTTTTAAATACTCGATTACTTTATTGTAATAAATATGTCATTATTGGTCCTGCCGTTTATTTGTCATGAATGCCATAAATAATGAGTCTCCAATTAAACTCAAATGACCATTAAGATAAAAGAGAAATAATTTATTTATTTATTAATTTATTTATTTATTAATTAATTGTTGCAAGCGCGTTTATCTTAATAATAAAGAACGAATAAAGAAATGAATGTTAACTAATTATTTTTGCGTATTTGTTGCATGTATTTTTTTTTTAGGTAAAGGGGACAAGCCCCCTTATATTGATAAAGAAAAAAATCTCCTTTTGAAGGGAAAAAGGAGTAACCCAATACATCGACAGATGAAAAAACATCTTGAAAAACAGGCCAAGTAGCCAACAGGGATCCAAAAGTCAAAAGGAGGCAAAAATCAAAGCGAGAACAAGCCAGAACCTGTGTGTCCATGGTTAAAATGATGCTTTGTGAGTCATTCCTCCCTCCATTATTATGTAGGACCTGTGTGTCCATGGTTATTTATGTAATCTCCTTTAATCGATCATTTGGTTCCCCTCACCTGCGTGTGAGTTATAAATACATTTAATTAATGGAGTATCTCAAGACGCGTGGAGGCAGTTTAAGACGAAACCATTATGATGTCAACTCAGGTAATACACAGGCGTACAGGTGGAATGTTGTAACTCATGCCAAAACCGACAAATAGAGTTATTCTCCTACGTCATAGGTTGATTTAATGTTCACTCATTTATTTTATGTATGCAAGGCCACAATTACATAAATAAATCAATTAATGTGCAAAGACGAAATCTAAATAAATAGATTATGCATAAATATTTCATCCAACATTGTTAATTAATTAAAAGCCACTTAATATTAACAAGACATGTAAAGGATATAATAAAATAAAATTTATGCATAATTAATTAAAATCTCTCAACCTAATATTAAGTGAGACTAAGTTTTCCATTATCTAATTAGGAATGAAACCATAGAATTAAGTGTAGTACATGACCAAAGTCTGGACACTTATTTTTATCGGGGAGTTCTCATGAGGGTTTTGGGTTGACTTTACCAAACTTGTATTGAGTTTAACAGCCAAAGTATGTTCAATACAAATTTGGAAACGAGTGTTGCGAAAATCCAAGTCAGGATTTTAGGATAGAGAAATTCACTCAATAGATCAAGAAGTTGCAAGCCTGCAGTTGGCAAGACCGCCTACCTAATTACTTTATTATGGTTTTCATGGCCAAAGTATGGATCATTAAGAAAAGGAATGGGGATCTTTGCCACTAGAATGTCATAGCAACTAGACATTCCAAGTTCAATGGTGAGCGATATTGAGATCTGATAAAATGGTGAGAGAATTAATAAAATCAATTAATTTATTATTTCTCACATGATTTGTGATCAAGAGAAGTACTAACAATCTACTCTTTTAATTGTAGAATAAAATGGAAACCTCATCATTCACACTATACCTACAATCAATATTGGAGAAAGACAGTCTACTAACTTACAGTAACTTCCAGGAATGGTACAAACGTCTTCAGATTGTTTTGCAACATGAAAGAAAATCATATGTGCTACAATCCTCACTTCCTGATCCGCCTGCTAAGGAGGCGAGTGATGAAGAAATCATAGTATAAGAGAAACATATGAACGACGCAGTCGACGTTCAATGTTTGATGTTTTCATCTATGTCCAGTGAGTTCATGAAGTCTCACGAAAACATGGATGCGTATAGCATGATCGAGCATCTCTGTGGCCTATATCAAGAGAGAGCTAAACAGGAACGGTTTGAGATTTCCAAGGCGCTCTTTCAGAGCAAGCTTGGAGAGGGTGCCCCAAAGCTTCTTCAACTTTGTTGTGAATTTTAATATAAACATTGAAAAGTTTCTGCCAAATATTCTCACTCTTCTTTGCCAAGTAGATAAGGAGACAAAGCACGAAAAGCCTTCGGTCCTTATGGTGAACAAGCAGAAAGGCCAAACGAAAAACCCCAAGGTCAAGGCATCTTCGCAACACCCTTCCAAGAAGACGAAGATCAAGGGGCAAGTAAGGGAATAAGATGATGTTTGTTTCGCATGTGGCTGGAAGAAAAATTGTACCCAAAAGAAGCAAGGGAAAACTTCATGTACGTTTGTTATCGAGTGCAATTTATATGTTTCTATAAATTGAGTATTAGATACAGATTGTGGTGCCCGCATATGTATTTAAATACAAGAACCAAGTAGATTCAAAAGAATTGACCGAGGGAGGGTAGATCTACGAGCAGCCAACGGAGCTAAACTTGTTGTAACTATCGAGGACTACCACCTCACGTTGCCAACTGGAATGATCTTGGTTTTAAAGGGTTGTAATTATGTACCTTCAGTTGTCAAAAACATTATTTCTGTATTCAGTCTAGATACGGATGGTTTTATTTTCAATTTTGGAAATAAATGTTGTTACTTTTATAATGATAGCATTTGTTATGGTATGACACAATTAAATAACGGTCTTTATGTGTTGGACTACACAAACCAAGTAATGGCAATCGATAACGAAACATCTTCACATGACTCATACCACACTCAACTTTGGCATCACCGGTTAGGTCATGTAAACAAAAATCGTTTGACTAAATTACTCAAAGATTGATATTTAGATTCTTTTGAACTAAAACCGAGGCAAAATGACCAAAGACCCATTTAGTGGAAAAGGAGAAATGTCCAAAGAGCTTCTAGAATTAGTTCATACAGACGTGTGTGGACCATTTCCTATTGAGGCGGGGGGTGGTACTCATACTTCATAACTTTTACTAATGATTTTAGTAGATATAAATATGTCTACTTAATGAGGTATAAGTCGGATTCCTTTGATAGATTTAAGAAATACAAGAACGAAGTTGAGAACCAACTTGGTAAGAAGATTAAAAAACTCCGCTAAGACCGTGGTGGAGAATATGTTAATCAAAACTTCATTGATTACCTACGAGAGTTTGAGATTTTATCTCAACTCACTCCTTATACACCTTAGTGGAACGGTGTCGGTGAAAGGAGAACCGCACTAAGTTAGATATAGTGAGATCAATGATGAGTCACGCGAGTTCCATTATTCCTTTTGGGGACACGCATTACAAAGAGCAGCATACGTACTAAACTGAGTGTCAACTAAAGCACCAGACGGTATATCATACCAATTTTGAAATGGAAAGAAACCTGTATTGTCATACTTACATGTGTGGGATTGCGAAATGTATCTTTATATGATATCTCAAAGAAACAAAGGGATATTATCTGTACAATCCTACAGATAAAAAGGTGATCGTCGACACACATCCCACATTTCTTGAGAAGGATCTTATCTCTAAAAGAGATAGTGGAAGCAAGATAGTCTTCGATGAAGTCCGCGCACAAGATACACAAAAGTTGGCACAGGAGCAAACTCCACACAGTCCCATGGAAGAAAAAGTTGTTCCAGAGACACAAGTACTGATAGGAGTATTAAAAAGGTTAGAGAACCAGAACGGTATGGTTTTCTAATCATTGAGGATAGTGACTCATTATTAGTAAATAATGATCCTCTAACCTACAAGCAGTAAGTGGCACAGATGTTGTCAAGTGGCAAGAAGCCATGATTTATGAAATGGATTCCATTTACCAAAACCAAGTCCGGATTTTGGTGGATCCTTCAGTGGATGTAAAGTTTGTTGGTTGCAAATGGGTATTCAAGAAAAAACTGGACATGGAAGGACATGTCAGTACATATAAGGCACGGCTGGTTGCAAAAGGGTTTAAACAACATCAAGGCATTGACTACAACGAAACTTTTTCACCAGTTGCAATGCTGAAATCCATCATAATTCTACTTGTCACCGCAGCTTATCATGACTGAGATTTGGAAAATGAATGTTGAAACGACATTCCTTAACAGGAACCTTCAGGAAGATGTCTATATGATACAAATTGAAGGGTTTTTACTCTCAAGGATGCCAACAAGATATGCAAATTGAAAAAATCCATTTATGGATTAAAACAGACATTTAGGCCGTGGAACAAACGTTTTGATGAACCCATAACGAAATTTGGTTTCATAAAGAATGAGTGAGTCTTGTGTCTACAAACGATTTAGTGGGAGTGCGGTCGTTTTCTTAATAGTATATGTTGATGACATATTACTCATTGAAAACGAAATACCAGTCTTACATTTTGTTAAGGCGTGGTTGAATAAATGTTTCTCTATCAAGGACTTGGGTGAGAGAGCATACATCCTTGGGATCAAGATCCATCATGATAGATCAAAGAGGTTGTTCGGCCTAAGTCAAAATACATACATTGACAAGATACTAAAGAAATTCAGTATGAAACAATCCAAAAGGGGATTGTTTCCAGCAACACATGACATTCATATTTCCAAGAAAATGTGTCCACAGACACGTGAGGAAAGAAATGGGAGGGAAAGAATTTCATACGCATCAACGATTTGGTCAGTCATGTATGTTATGTTATAAACAAGCCTAGAAGTCGCATACGCATTAAGTGCGGTAGGAAGATATCAAGTCGACCCAGGTGACCGCCATTGGATAACAGTCAAGACCATCCTTAAATAGGCATACTAAGGATATATTTTTGGTTTATGAAAGAGATAAGGAACTAGTCATCGGAGGATATGCGGATGCTAGTTTCCAAAACTAATCAAGATGACATGAATCCACATCTTCACTTTGAATGGAGGTGTTGTGAGCTGAAAGAGCTCAAAGTAGGTTGTGGTCGCAAATTCTACAGCAGAGTCCAAGTATATTACGGTTTCTGAGACAGCTAAAAAAGCAGCATGGATGCGCAACTTCGTCCAAAAACGTGACGTGGTACCTAGCAGTAAAGATCCTATCACACTCTACTGTGATAATATTACAACGGTAAATCTCGCAAAAGAGCCAAGGTCACATCGGCGGACGAAGCACATACTACGGAAATATTCTCTTGAGAGATTTTTCTCAGAGAGGTGAGGTTGCAGTGGGCAGTATTTTCACAGAAGACAACGTGGCAGACCCCTTGACTAAAGTTTTATCTCAACAGAAACAAGATTATCATGTGAGGTCTAGCAGACTAAAAGTCGTAGACAGTTGGCTCTAGTACAAGTGAGAGTTTGTTGAAGTTGATGTCTTAGGACCAACTGTTTGTACTTTGATTACATGTATATTCGATATATTGAATATTAATAAAACTTCTTATTACATATTGCTCATTGTTCTGCGTGACTCTAATGTAATAATGTCCCAAAGCATATGTCGCATTGATAAGATCATAGCAATTTCCCGCTATGATAATAACCTTGAAATGTTATGACGATATTCTTAAATAATGTTATACAGTTGGATAACATACTATGATGGGACACGTAGTACATAGACTGTCAGGTGCGAGTACTTATAAGCGGATGAGGCTTCTTCTCATGAAGTTCACACTTGGTAATCTTCGAGACGGGAGATTATGAGAACAAACTCACCGGTAGAAATTCCGCATGTTTTGGTGTCATCGAATATTCCTATCTACGAGCGTGTGTAACGGTCCTTAAACTTTTAGATTATTATTAATGCATGTTGCGACTCGCGTACTTAGATGTATTTTGTAAACCATGACGATAATAGTTCATGGCGAAGTTGGATACGTTGGGTGCGTCACGAGTGACATGTCATTAATGGATAAGTCGAGGAAGAATTTGTCCCTTTCGTTGTAACGACCTGAACTTTTTAATGATATTTTTTATCCTAAATTTGTGTGTTATTTTACTTTATACTCAACAAAACTATATCCTTTAATTAATGAAGTGAGTATAATTAAATGAAACTGTTGGGTTTCAACTGTTATATGGTCATTGGTCAATATGACCGTTGGAAAATAAATTCTTAACGTTACAATTATTGTTTATAAATTCAAATGATCTTGGTTAATTAATACAGAAAGAAGAGTCGATGACATCATCCAGTAGACTCGGGCCATATGAAGCCCATCTGTCGGAGCTTGGGAAGGAGGTGGCATCACTGGGCTTTACTCTGGACCAAGCCCAAGCCGAACTTCAACGTGTGAAGTTTGAACGGAATCGCCTAAGGGAAAAGTTCAAACTGATAGATATCACCACTCGAGCAATGTTGTCCGAGTCACCCCAAGATTCTATCACCATAGCACACCTTACACTTAGGTCCTATACTGGTGTTATAAGGGGCTATGTAACGAGACCTTAGCTAATTTGTGTAATCTTTTTATATAAATAAAATTGTTATTTCTTATTATGGTAAAGTTTGTGAATTTCAAATGTCCGGATAAATATAGGATGATGAATTTAGGAAAAAAAACGGGGTATTTTAAAATATTTTTGTATTCTTTAAATAATTAATAATGTGAATTGATTTTCAAAAAATGGTCTTCTACAATTGTGTTCAGTAAGAAATTTAGAGTCTAATAAGATCAACTTAATTTTTAGTGAATAGTAAAGTATGAATAGTAACATACCCGTATGAATAGTAATGAATAGTAAATCGATCAAAAAAATAGAAATTTCACCCATGAATGTATTGTTGTGAAATCGTCGGGAGTCACAATGACAGAAACGAGAAAACAAAAAAAAATGCAGAAGAAAGAAAACAACAAGAACACAACGATTTACGTGATCCGGGAATAATCCCTACGTCCACGGGAGAGGCAGAACTTCACTATTTTTTGGAGCACAAAATTACAGAGGATTTTCGATAGTAACCCTAGCCCAAAAATGGGCTATAAAATGAAGAGAAGATGATCAATGTTCCGAAAAGTAAGTCCGCGTTGCTACAGTGAACGGCGACCACTTTTGTCAAAAGTGCTACAGTACTATTGACTCCAAAGTCCACACTGCTACAGTGTCTGTCAGTGTCGGTCGGTCGGTCAGCTCCGTTACAGTGTCAGAGATGCTACAGTGCCGAAAAAATTGGGTCGGGGGCCGAAGGCCCCCCGGAGCAGGGGAGCTCGACCCGCGACAATTGCGGGCCACAAGCATTCGGCCCAACCAGATCGGGCTACACCAATCCAACATGTATAAATACATTTTAGACATCTTAAAAGTGAACAAACGATCATAGTTTAAGTTTTGGTATTTTTGTATGTCATAAATATTTTATTTACAATTTTATAATTAATTTAATAATTTAAAATGGAAATGTATTTTCATAAAATTTAATCATAAATTGTTACTTTATTGTCTTATGGTTATACAATAATTTTATGGGACCTTGATTACTTTCTTAAGGTGTTACAAAATGAGTTATAGTTTTAAAGTTGTATTTTTGGAATAAATAATGATTTTATTTAAAAATTAAATTAAAAATATTTAGAAAATTATTTTCATAAAATGGAGTTCATTTTTGAATTCAGAGCATTGATATTAGGTTAGAGTGAATTTTTGGGATTTTTCTGAAACAGTTGATTTTTTGGTGAATAGTAAAAATACAATTTTGAGTTTCGGGTGTTTAATGACATCATTGATGATGTAATCATGATGTAAATAATCTGGTCGACTTGTGAATAGTAAGATATGTTATGAGGTGTCTCAAGTGGCCAATATCATGGGCAAATACCATGAGCAAGCCCATGGTTTTGCAAATACCACCGATGAGATGTCTTGGAAATTAATAATTTATTCTCTCACTTTTCCAATAAATACCAAGTCATTCTCTCATTCTTTTCATTCCAAAATCCTCCTCAACGAAGCTCTGGTCTTTCTACCTCCCAAGGAGTCCTCCTAAGGTGCCATCAAGCCTCCTAAGGTCCCGACCTTCAAGCTTTCGAAGTTACTCTTCAATGTAAGGGAACATTTCACCCTCTTTTTTTAAGTCATGACTTCCTTTATGTTATGTCTTCTAGTTTCCATTTTATTATGTGGGGGGTTGTTCTTCTATATCCCTACTACTTTCTATTTCATGTCCAAGTGAAGGGAGACCCTTTCCACTCATCAATTTATTTTCTGAATTTTTAAGTGATGTCGTTAGGCTGCTGAAATTTTTGTAAAAAAATCGCATCTTCTCTTTCCTCTCAAGTTTCCTTTTCATGTGGTATGTCATTAAAATTTTCATACCATGTTCTTATCTCTATGTTATTCTGTCTTTATACTGTATTATAAGTTATTTATGAGTGGGTTACCCTTGTACTCTCTCTTTTTAATGTTTTCTAAAACCATGTTATATAGTCGTTATGCTGCAGAATTTTCGTCTCAAATCTCTCTTTTTCTCAAGAAATTCTCTTGTGTTATTTATGAGAATACCCAAATCTATTTTCATTTCTAGGGGTATTCATCGATACATAAAATTGATCTATTTGATTCTGAAATTGACATACATATAACCCTCACTCCATTTCCATGAGTTATAAATGATGTAACGATTAAGTTTTTAAGAACTTTTAAAACGTCACGATTTTAAAATGAAACTCATTTATTTTATTCTCTATGGGTTATTTATGAAATGTTTGATTATGATCTATGTGGCTCACATGAAAATAAAGACATATTAAGGGTGCGCCCTGATAGCGCTCCAATGCATTGGGTAAAAAATTTAATCTCTAGAGATGACAAGTTTCACGATACCTTGGTGAATAACCTTGGTAATTTTTATGACACCTTGGAAATGAACCTTGGTGATATGTTCATGAATGTCTAAATTAAATGTTGTAGCCACATATTCATGTTATGGTTCAAGTTCTTTTCATTATAAAATGTCTCTACTTCCATTGCTCGTGTCTTTATGTTTTTATCAAGTTCCTATTGATTTCACAAGTAAACCGATTCCCTAGTTTTCCTTACTGAGTCTTCTGCTCACCTTTTCCTTTGATGTATGTCTCCAGGTTATGAGATGCAGTAATTGTACTTAGGATGAACCTATGATCAAGGCTTACAAGTGTATTAGAAGGATGTTTTATGTTGTTTTCATGTATTATGTTCCTGATTTTCAAGACACTAGACTTTAAAGATCCTTTGTATGTAAAATGTAATGAAAAGATATGTAATAAAAAGGTGGGATGCCATATTCATCTTTAAGGAATCTGATATCCCGACCCATTGATTGGAATAGAACCTTCGTCATAAATTTCATGGTCATGGTATAACGACGTGCTTATTTCAGATAGTCAATGAAAGACGTATTGAGCATATAGATTGGTGACACAGATGTGCAACCTACCTGATAAGATATTGCGACAAAGGGATTATATTACACAGTGAGCGTTCGTAGAAGGTCACACATTAATGCCAACAAGAAAAAAATCCTAAAGGGTCACACACAAAGTGTTCCCAATGATCTCGATTAAATTCTATTTGAATTTAATTAATTGAATAAATATTATTCTCAAGACCGAGTGATAATTTTATTCATGTTTTATTGATCGCAAATATTTATTGAGAATGAAATATTTAAATTAAATATTTATTTGAGTGTTCAATAAATGATAGAGAAATTTGAACGGACCAAGACCGTGTCCGGTGACAAATATTAAATAACAAAATGGTTAAATAATATTTGTTATTGCACAAGTTGGCGCGCGCCACAAAATAATATTATTATTATTATAATTATCTGGCATGTGGTTTATTAAAGGTTATTATATTATTTAAGGGTAGACATGCAATTAAATAATTATTTTAACCTAAACTCTGCCTCTATAAATAGCATGTTATGGCTATTGTGTAGGTAATAGGAAATAGAGGCATGTTGTGCACAACAAATTCACTTTCGCTCCCCTCTCTCTCAAGAACGAGAAACGCTAGAGAGATTTCTTCAAGATCGAAGAACGAGCGATCAAGAATAACAACACAAGACATTTGATTCCCCGCGTTAGTACCCGGAGATCGTTTGGCGTTGCTCGGATCGAGGGATTCTATCTTTGAATCCTCACAAACGCAATGAAATCAATCCGAAAGAATCTTTTCGGACGATTAACATCAACATCGAAGAAAGAAACCTAAGACAAGGTAATTGTTTTCTTTTGATCTAAATAAATTAATTATAAATTTGATGTGTAAAATCATCGCTCATGGTTTCAGGTATAAAAATATTAAAATAAATTTTAATATATCACCCGCCACTACACGCTTCCGTTGCACCCAGAACCAACAATCAATACTTGAATTTAGACAATACCACAACTTCAGTCAAACTATCAGTCGGGTTATCATCAGTGTGTATCATGTTGACACACACGGTTCCAAATTCTATAATATTTCTAATAAAATGTAGCGTAATGTCTGTGTTAAGATTTACTATGGCATACTAAATTCTTGAATAGATGCAAGGTTGATTGACTATCACTATAAACATTAACAGCAGAATTAATTCAGCAAACAAACCTTTAAGCCATAATGCCTCCTTAACAGCCTCACTTAAGGCTATATACTCTGATTATGTTGTTGAAAGGGCAACCACGGACATGTTACATTTCCAAGAAATTGGGCCTCCACAAGCAATGATTTTTTAGTATCAATATTCCCTCCTCCACAAGCAATGAAGTATCTACATTTTTACTATAATGTAAAGACAAATTAGAACTACAAGACAAATACCAAAGAAACCATTTCAGGGCATGTCAATGTGGCTTCCCTGGAGTGGTCATGAATCTCATAAGGGTGGAGATTGCAAAGGCAATGTGAAACCTAGTACAAATCATGTTATACATGATGGTGCCAACTATATTAGCATAAGGGATTTTAGATATAAATTGAATATTGTTGAATGGGAATAATAGGAGAAACCAAACCCCCAAGGTGTACTCTCTAAAGGAGCCCTTGGGGTTAATTTATAATGAATATTAAAGACCACACCGGACCTCAAGTCCGATGTGGGATGCAGACTCCAACACTCCCCTTCAAGCTAGGTGTACCTAGCTTGGACACATAAAGAAAAAACAAAGCGAGCAACAAGCTGCAAACACTCCCCCTCAAGCTGGACATACCCAGCTTGATGACAAAACAAGACGAAATAAAATATAAAGTTGTAAAGGTTGATGCTCCCCTCACGATCACTGGATGGATGATGTCGCGGGCGCAGCAGAAGAACCACACAGATCAGCCGGTTGACGGAGCGCCAGGAATGCCGCACTAGTGGGACCGGTCGATGAAACGCCGGGAAATCCACACTAGCATCGGGAAAACCGCACTTGCGGGGCCGGTGACGGGAGGCGGGGATTCCGCAGAATTGTTGCGGGATCTAGCGGCGCCAAAGGGCCCGGTCCGAGGTGGTCGAAGTGCTGCACCAGGTGGAGGAAGTGCGAAGGTGTGCCAGCAGACAGAAAGCGGATGTCGGGAGTCGTCGGGAGATGCCGGCGAGGCGGGGATGCCGCAGGAGGTGCCGGAGAGGGGCAGCCGCTGGGAGAAACTAGAGTCGGCTGGCTGCCGGAAGAGGAGCGCAGGAGGAGGCCGGCGAGGGAGCAGGACAGCGGGAGGGGACGCTGGGGACGCTGGGGACGCCTGGAAAATCAAAGAGTCGCGGCCGTCTAGAGCGGGAGTCGCGCAGAGCAGAGGAGGTGGGGCAGGCTGCATGGGAGGGGCACCGTGAGTCGCGCGGGGAGAGGCATGTTGCATGGGAGAAGTGTCGTGAGTCGCGCGGGGAGAGGCACCGCTGGAGGGCCGCGACCGTGAGGCTCTGTCGCCGAGAATCTCGCACAGGAGGCGAAGCCGAGAGAAGCAGAGGCGCCGGGAGAATCGCGAGGAGGCGCACCGGGATTCCGTCGCGGGAACCTTGACAGGAGGGAGCTGCGACTCAACGCGACGGTCGGGATCGCAACGGGAGGCGGAGCCGGGCATAGCGAGAGATGCGGGAGCCGGCCGTTCTTCTCGTCGGGAGATGCGGGAGCGAGTGCCGGCAGTTGCGGGGAGCCGAAAAGATCGTCGGGGAGCCGTAAAGACCGTCGGGGAGCCGTAAAGGCCGCCGGGTAGGGCGGGATTGGCGGAGGAGGCGGGGTCGGATGCGGCCAGGAGGCCGCAGGAGAGGCGGCGGTGGGGAGAGGGCAGCGCCTGGGTAGAGGGAGGCGACGCTGGATGTCGTCGAACGGGAGGTCGTGCGCATGGAGGACGGGAGTCGCGCGCATGGAGAACATGAGTCGTACCGGGACGTCGCGAAAGGATTCGCGCGGGAAGACGGGAGCTGATCCGCCAGGAGCCGCGCAATGGTCGGGAAAAGCCATCGGGATCGGGCGTCGGGCCGTCGGCCATCGCACTGAGCAGGGGGAGATCACTGGGAGGGAGAGGCTGGCGGGACGAGGGTGTCGGACTAGGTCGCCTGGAAGTGGTCGTCGCGCGCGCAGAGGCAGAACCGGGGAGGGGCGGGTCGGCGCTGCAAATCCGTCGCGCGCAGAGAAGGCAGCGGGAGGGATCCGCCGGGAAGGAGGTACCGGCAGGGAGGAGCACCGCCGGACAGAGGCCGGCTGGGAGAAATCCGCTGCCTGGAAGTCCGCACAGGAGGCGGGGATTCCACCGGATGGGGGAGACGGCAGGGGGGAAAACCGTCGAGAGGGCAGGGTCCGGGCAAAACCAGGAGGCCGCCTGTGATACGAGCCCGGAGGGGGCGGTGGTAAAAACATAAAACTAGCCCTTCATGAGGGCCACCGCCCCCCACGGGGGGAGAAAAATTAAGAAACCCTAGATAAGGGGGGAAATAAAATGGGAGGAGGGTTCGGGATTAATTTCCCTCTGATACCATGTAGGAAGATAAAATGAAAGAGACCGAACCCCCAAGGTGTACTCTCTAAAGGAGCCCTTGGGGTTAATTTATAATGAATATTAAAGACCACACCGGAAAGAGGACCGTCGCGCGGGAGGGCCGAGGGCTTCCGTCGTCGGGATTCTGCGCTGGATCGCGAGCGGAAGACGGGGATCGCCTGGTTTCGTCCCGTCGGAGGTGCGCAGACTGGAGCCGCGAGTCGCGGCGAACAGCGGAGGAGGGCGAGACACCGGAGGGACGACGTGGGTGCTGGCAATGGCGCTGCAGGGGCCGGGAGTCGCGCAGGGATCCGGTAAAAGCCGCAGGAGGCGGGCTGCCGGAAAGAGCCGCAGGGAAGGAGGCGTCGTGAGAGAGGGTTCCGCCGGACAGAACATGAAGGCCGGATGGAAAACGACGCCAGAGGGAGCAGCGCCGGAGGAAGGAGGCGGGCTGGGATGAACCAGGAATCCGCAGAGGTCGGCTAGGGGTGGCGGTTGTTTTAGGGCTTGGTGGCCTTTGGCAGAGCCGCCGCCCCCCACCGGGGAAAGTATTAGGAACCCTAAACGGGATAAAAAAAATAGATGGGAGGGGGGGTCGGGATTGGGTTCCCTTTGATACCATGTAGAATGGGAATAATAGGAGAAACCAAACCCCCAAGATGTACTCTCTAAAGGAGCCATTGGGGTTAATTTATAATGAATATTAAAGACCACATCGGACCTCAAGTCCAATGTGGGATGCAGACTCCAACAAATATCATCAGCAGCAATAGGTGCTTAAGTCAAAAACAATTTAAAGTGTTCTCCAAAAGGTACACTAACAGGTTTGAGAGATTCAAACAGGTATCTTTTGAGAATCTTTAAAACATAAGCATGTTGTGACAAATATATCAGTTTATTAGATTTGTCCCTAATTATTTCTAACACCTAGAATTTGCTTAGCTGCACCTGAGTCCTTCATTTAAAAAATGCCATTTAATTGAGATTTTACAATAGTAATGAGACTCATGTTATTGCAAATTATGAGCATATCAACATACAGCAGCAAATAAAGCATGCAATTTTTAATTGATTTAAAATATACACAAGCATCATATTGACTCCTAGTGAAATGGTTATCAAGCATAAAAGAACCAAATTTTTTAGGTCATTGCCTTGAGACTTGTTTTAAACCATATAGTGATTTATTTAAAAGGCAAACTTGGTTAGATTTGAATTCTCTAGAGTAACTTAGGAGGCTCCATGTAAAGTTTCTCATTTAAATCACCATGAAGGAAGACAGTTTTAACATCAAGTTGTTTAATGTGCCTTGAGGCATGTTTTAAACCATAAAATGATTTATTTAAAAGGCAAACTTGGTTAGATTTGAATTCTCCAGAGTAACCATCAGGAAGCTCCATGTAAAGTTCCTCATTTAAATCACCATGAAGGAAGGCATTTTTAACATCATGTTGTTCAATGTGCAGGTCACTATAGGCAGCAAAAGCAAGCAGCATCGTTATTGAATAATGCTTAACAATTGGGGAAAAAAATTCAGAACAGTCAATTCCCTCTCTTTAAAGGAATCCCTTAACGACTAACCTTGCTTTAAACTTAATTTTATTTTCAGCAATGTTATCTTCTTTCCTTTTATAAATCCACTTACATTCAATTACTTTAATAGACCAAGTGTGATTTTTTCGGAAGGAATGTATTTTTTCATTCATGGCAAAGACCCACTGTTTAGAAACTGTCATTAAGAGCTTGCTTATAGGTTTGAGATCATCAACAAGATCCTGAGCAACATGGAAGACATAAGAAGCCATATCATATTGGTTAAACTTATCAGGAGGTCTAGGACCCCTCCAAACCCTATCTCAGGTTAATAGATAATATGTTGTATTGGGAGGAGGTTCAAATTCTGTTTCTAAATCATAACTGGAGGTAGAATCAATTTGAGTCAAGGGTTGCGGGTTTGGTGAAGGAGGTTGGACAATAGCCTGAAACTGGGTTGAATGCTCGGTTTCCTCGGCTTGATCTATGGCAAGAAAACTACTATCAGGTGTGACAGATTTGGTTTTGGGAGAACACGACTCATGGAACACCACATCCCTACTAATGATGCATTTTTGGTAACTGGGTTTATCAACCCAAAGTTTATAACCTTTTAGACCCTCAGGTTATCCCACAAAGATACATTTAACTGCTCGAGGCTTAAGCTTATCAGTTTTAACATGTGCATAACAGTGCACCCGAAGACTCTTAAGCAGCTATAAGAGGGTGGCTTACCATTCCAAAATTCTTCGGGGTTTTAAAGCTATTGGTAGAGGAAGGACGTCTATTTATAAGATACACTATCGTAGTGACACCCTCTCCCCATAAGGATTTAGGGAGACCCCGGCATGCAAGCATGCTTCAGACTCTCTAAAATGGTTGTATTCATTCTTTCAGCAATACCATTTTGTTGGGGGGTTTCCCTAATAGGACGATGTCTTTTAACACCCACAGATTCACATAATTGAATAGATTCAAAGGATAGGTACTCTAAGCCATTATTCAGCAAGACCATTTTGTTGGGGGGTTTCCCTAACAGTACGGTGTCTTTTAATACCCTCATATTCACATAACTGAATAAATTCAGTGGATAGGTACTCTAAGCCATTATTCAGCAAGACCATTTTGTTGGGGGGTTTCCCTAACAGTACGGTGTCTTTTAATACCCTCATATTCACATAACTGAATAAATTCAGTGGATAGGTACTCTAAGCCATTATCTGTTCTCGTGGTTTTGATCTTTCTCCCAACCTGAATTTTAATTAGGCTTTTCCAGGTTTTAAAGGTCTGAAAAACATCAGATTTATTTTTCAGAATATAAAACCACACCTTTATAGAGAAGTCATCTATAAAGGTGACAAAATAAGAACCTTCACCATGGGAGGTAGTCCTAGCTGGTCCCCATAAGTTAGAATGTATATATTCTAAGGGGTAGGCAGCTTTAAAATTAGACCTATTAAAGGTGATTCTATTAGCCTTACCCATGACACAATCTTCACAAAATGGAAGGTCGTTCGGTGTGATGTCGGTCAACAGATCTTGTTTGTTGAGTTCTTCTAGACCCTTCGAGATTACACGCCCCAATCTCCTATGTCATAAGAGTGTTGTCAATGTCAGTGGTATAGACACTACCCAACTGTCTTGAATGGGACTTTCCATTCAAAACATACAGCCCATTGATGAGAGAACCTTTTATGATGGTTCTAGAGCCTTTGGAGCTTTTTAGACAGACTGATTCGGACCTAAAAGTGAACCCCTTATGATCTAGAATCCCTAAGGAAATCAGGTTTCTATGAAGGTTGGGAACCCACCTAACATATCAATCAATGTGATGATGGAGTGGTCATCAAGTTCTATTAAAACAGAATCTCTTCCCTCTACCTTACACCTCTTATTATTCCCTAAGAGGATATATGTAATGGCCCGGACCTATCCAGCCCATTACTTTGTGGAAATGTGATGTTAGAGGTGTTTCGGGAGATCAAGGTGACTTGGTGGGCGTTTGGGTGGACCTTTAAGGAAATCTAAAGGGTTATGGCCTTCGCACGGGAGGCGCACGGTTTGCCTAAAATTGTGGATCTAACTCGTTTTGCCTTTAATCACCTCGTTTAAGCCCCTAAGCGGCCATAACTCGGGATTACTCTCCCTTGAGGGTTAGAAAACCTCTCCCAAGCGTTTTGGAGGCGATCCAGAGGCTTCTCTTCACGAATCGAAGTCGGTTTCTCGAGGTATGTGATCCTTTTTGTTTGGTTTCTTAGATCTACCTAGATCTACTCCTCTTCTCTCGAGATCTTAGATCTACGCCCGTTATGGGTAGATCTAAGTGTGTGGATGTCGTTTGTGATGAGTTTTGGTCTTGGTTGTGTTAGGAGAAGAGATCTAGGGAGGACCCTTCGTGAATCGGCCCAGTCTTCTTGGGCGTTCTTCGACCGTTGTGGTTTCCGTCAAAACCGTTGAGGTAGGGGATTCGTGGCTTCTCTAATTGTTTATGTGCAATCGTGGAGTTATCATGATTTGGCCTTTGGATCACAATGGAATTGACCTAATTAAATACTTGAACCGGATTAAAAGAATTGCTTTGATCGTTTGTTATTGCCTCTTGTTTACTAGATAGTGCAATATCTATGCCTTGTTTGTTAAGCATGTTGTTCTTGAGGAAATCGATAAAGAACGTAAAGCCGGAATTAATTGATAATTGGTTGGCTAAATATAAAGAGGCATGAAAACAGACCTGGTTCTTGTTGTAATTTGATATTGATCAAATTTGGCATAGTAAGCATGTTTAATCTTCTGTGATAGCTTACTGAATTGGTTCATGATGTTGGAACCAACGAATTGAATTTGTTAATTCAAGATGGATTAAAGAACTTGATTGATTGAATTCCATGAAGGGTTTTGAGTTACCCTCTTGTTGTGAATTAGGGCTAAAAGCCCATTTGATGTGGTGTTGTTTTTCCTGCTGTTTGTGTTGTGATGTGACCCTGGAGGGGTGTTGTGATATGTGGAGACAGGGAGGCCTTGTGGTTGTGGCAGCGGATGGCGCCTAGAGTGGCGAGATGCATCGGTTTATGCATATGGGTGTCGGGGAGAACACCAGGGATGATGGTATGGGGTGGATGTTATGGCTGGATGTTTGGTGGTTTGATTGGTTGTTTATCTGCTTTACTTCTCCCCACTGCTCAAGGCAGCTGGTCTTGCTTACCCTCCTTCCGAAGGAGGCGAAGACACGCGGGGTATGCCACGTGCTTTCCGTGTTTAGCCTCTCGAGGGAGGATGGGTCTACACTCTTGCTATACGGCAAAGACTCGACGGGTAGTACATCTACTCACCGTGTTGAGCCCCCTTGTGTTTAGTAGCGTAGGTTGCTTTTCTAGAATGTCTGGGAATATGGGAAAGTAATTTCTGTAATGAAAGATTGATTAAATGGTGATAATCCACGGGGATGGAGATGTTGGAATTTAAAGGTGATGTTGAATCTTTAAAGGAACAGTTGATTTTGAATGTGATGTCAATGAAGTTTAATGTGGTTGTGTTCATGGTTAATTAATGTGCAAAGAATTAATTAACATAAAGTGGAACTGATGAAAAAGGGAATGAAGTAACCTAATGAAGTTCTTTAATTGGTTGTGTGCTTATAGGATACCTAGTCTTAGAAATAGCAGCCCGGAGTCCGAGAGACGTTAGCTGCAGTTGAGACTAAGACTAGGTTATGCCCATAGTGTGGTTGTGAGTTATATATATTCTGTACTTTTTGTGTTTCTATACGCTACTCCACCCTGTCAGTAAGGGAAACCGGCACCCCGGGGATTCTGAGCCCTGGGGGGTGTTTTCCCCAACATTCCGATGAGAGGGTGAATGGCTGACTACCCCTTTGACCCCGCTCTCTTCTCTTAGTAGATACTAGTGCCATTAGGCACAGCGGTTAGTTTTCCCCATATATGTGTGTAGAGGGTTGTAATTGCTTGTGGTTATTTACACATATATTCTGGATATAGTATCCTATGGACTATTATAGGTGTAACGTGTATAGGCTGTGATGGCTTGAGGATCCTTACTCGACGTATGGGCTGTAATGGCTTGAGGTATAATACCCGACGTATGATACACGTTATGCGAGTTGTGGTGGCTCCCGGAAACTACCTGGTTACTTTTGGTTGTAAGGATGGTGTGGTGTTTAGCCCAGGTGTCTGCGGGCAAGCCTTTGTGGTGCACGTGGTGCAGATTGTGAAGCTTAGCCCAGGTGTATTCGGGCAAGCCTTTGGAGAGAGATGCACAGGACGTATGTCGTTGGGGCAAAGCGGCAAACCAGTGGGGAAGTAGTAGCGGGGTACCCTTAATATTCTTTTCTATATGCTACATTCTTGTATGCGTGACTTGGTGAGAGTAGTCATGGTGAGATTGAGAACTTAGTATACCTGTTTAGGTGATGTGTTGGTTTCACTTGTAGTTCACTGGGCTTTAGCATGCTTTTTTACTTTTGCACGAGAGGCTTCAGGGAGGACCCTACTGAGTATATTGTTATACTCACCCTACGTATATATAAACTGTTTTTCAGGTCACTTAGAGCAGGTTAGAGACCAGGCTGGTTACTGCTAGCTTGTGGTTGCAGGAGCTGTTCGGGCTTGTGGTCGCTGCCGTTTTACTTTCTTTTGGGTACTTGTAGTTTTTCCCCTTTCAGTTGTAGTACTTTTGCATGGCATTTCATATATGTACTTGGGTTTCTTTTATATTTCAGTTCTGAGTTGGAGTTGGTTGGCGTCTATCTTATCTCTCTCTTCCGCGTATGTTCTCTTAGAGGGTAATGTCTCCCATTTGTGTGTTTATTATACCCTCGGTGCTAGTCGCCAACCCGGGGACTACTGGAGGCGGGACTCGGGGGTCATTATCTCCCTTTTCACATTGTCGGCCCAGGAGGGGTACACTTTGTGGGGAGGGGGTCGTGACAATATCTCTTTCTACTCTTTCTACCAATTCTAGAAATGGTACTCTAAAAGGACACATGTGGAATGAGCAACCTGAGTCAAAGACCCACTCATAATTGAGAGCATGGTTGGACACATTTAACACTTCAGTTGTGTCATAACCAGAATCCACCGAAAGGGACTGGTCAATGGTCTGTTTAGTTTCAAGTTCTTGTTTAAGCTTCCTACACTTGGGCTTAGTGTGTCCGGGTTTACCACAATGAAAGCAAACAATTTTTCCTTCCCTAGAATTAGACATGGGTTTGGGTTGCTTATTCTTCTTGACTTTATCCTTATTGAACTCTTTCTTTTTACCTTTAGACTATGGTCTACCCCAAGTAAACAAACTCTTTGTCTCTCCTTTTATTCTAGGTTTAGAATGTCATTCTTTAGAGAGAAAGGCAAACTTAACCTCTTCAAGGGTTAAGGAGTCGCGGCATACATCGTAGCTTCTACTAAAGTGTTGTAGGCATTATCTAAAGAAATTAAAAGGAACATTGCTTGATTTTTATCAACGGTTACATTTATGTTCGCTAGATCTAACATAACTTTGTTAAATTCATCTAAATGGGCTTTAATTGAACTAGCGGATTTCATTTTAAATGTGAACATTCGTGCTTCTTATAAAGTCTGCCAACTAAAGAAGTTGTCATGTATATTTTTTCCAGTTAAAGCCATATACTTGCAACAACAGAAGATTCGTAGGGGGGGCATCTTGATATTAAGTAGAATTCCGTCTAAAAAAACACTTACAATAGGTTTCTTAGGCTCGCGGAGGGCATCAATCAGTCCTTGCTGAACCAGCATGACTCTCATCTTAATTCGCCATAATTTAAAGTCATTGTCTCCATCGAATTTATCGATTTCATACCTAGTTATTGACATGTTTACCCAAGCGATTTGATACTGAGTTATTACGGACAACGTTAAGCGTACGCCCCCAACAACCGGCTGATATCACTGGGTATACATGATTATCCAACTTGATCTGAAATGCAAAGGAATTATAGTTGTTACAGTGGCTTTAATCACAAACAGTAAAGAATAGAGGCGAATTGAGATGAGGTTCGAGTGCAGAAAATAAATAGAAACCAAAACTGAAAACAAGAAACAAATTCAACAACAAAAGAGAACCAGAATGGCTCTGATACCACTTTGTGAGGGGTAACGGTGCACTGGCAATAGGCAGAACACACGGACCCTAAGGACTGAATTGGGGCTTCTGCTTACAAAAGTTGAATATAACAGAAATTGAAACATACAAGATGCAAGAATCAAGAAAGAACAAAACACAAGGATTTACGTACTTCGATCCCTTTGGGGCCTACATGCATGACAAGAACACCACCCAGACTCACGTTTTATTGACGCTAAAAAGCAGAAACAAGATTCCAAAATACAGGTTTGATGAAACAACGACAGAAGCTAAAAAACACTAAAACTAGAAGACGAGAAGCAGGAATGTAACACGCAAAGAGGTTTGGCAGTCCTAATCTCTCCTAACTACTTGTCGTATACTGCTGCAAACCTTGTACTTGCACTGTAAACGTTGCTCGCCTGGTCTGAATCGATCTCCACTCGGGTACTCCGCCACACGTCTTCAAGATCGAAGGATGTCGTCGTTAAGTGTAAGAACCCGGTTTTTCACTCAGGTATGGATCCTTTAAATTTTGGTCTAAATTTTTTACTTTGAACCTAATATGCCTAAGGGGTTAGAAAAGGTCTTAGGGGTGTCCAGGGCAAGTTCGGAGCCCGAAACCCATCTTTTTAGGAAAAACAGGCTTGGCACACAGTTTAGACTAAACCATGCAGGAATTCTGCATGGTTTGGCAAACCGTGCGGATTGCGTTTTTTCGGACAGAGCCACCTCGCACGGTTGGCGCACGATCGTGCGGCCTAACCACGCGAGCGCCCCTTTTTCCCAAGTACGCGTGCATGGTTTGCGCACGGTTTGTCAACCCGTGCGGACAAACCGTGCACAGGCTAAATTTTGGATAAAATTCCAGTTTTGCCCTTAATGATCTAATTAAGCTCTCTCTATCCCTAATCCGAGTTTATGCGGGATTAACCTATTTCTCTCTCAATTTGGGGCTTTATGAAGATCTAACCTTGGAATCAAGAGATCTCCTTCATCCGGCAACCGGTCGAGCTTTCGTTCGTCACGTTGGATGCGCAATGGTAAGTACTCGACTCCTCTTGAGCCGTTCTCCTTCTCTTTTGCTCTCGATCGAGATATCGAGGTATGAGCGTTTTTCTCTTTTTCTTAGATCTACTCCGATCCGAGCCAAATCAAGCGACAATACCGAAAGAGGATAGTCGTACGAGCCTAAGGTGGGTGGTCCATAACTCATCCCTAAATTCGTTGATTTCGAATTTGTCGTGTGGGGCTCACCGATTTCATCGGGTGTCGTTTATAGAATTTTTATGCCATGTTTATAATCATTAGAACCGTTTGGTCATCCTCTTTCCAAATATGTGATTAATTGTTGGTGGTTATGACCACAACTCCATCCTTTCCATGTCAAAGGTTATGTTATAATTGTGGTTTGGTGTTTTGACACGTTTGCGCCACCGTTCGGGTGTGTCTTGGCTTGACCACTCTAAGGGTAAGCGTTTCTATATTGATTGGCTTTACTTATATTGTGAATTGCATAATGGCAAGTACCATGTATGCGTACCACTTGACCAGTGATCGAACCGCGATTCACTGTTTCATTTTCATCCCTACACCACTGTGATAAACTCGTTTTGTATTGAATATTATAAAAATAATACCAAATTGAATTCCATATTTGAATCATTAATTTTGTGTTTATAACTGTTAAAATGGGTATTGTTACTTGTTTTGAGGATTTGATTGCAGGAGGAGGTGATTTGGAGGCCCTGAAGATGATCCAGAAGGAAAATGGGCCAAAATTGCATGGATCCCAAGGACACATGTCCACTGTTTTGAACAGTGCGCGAAATCCGTGCATGAAAATGGGCTGAAATTTTGTGGGCCTCTCCAGAACTTCATGGGCTACAATTCATCTCAAAGAACCGAAGGCCAATTCGTTCATCTGGTGGCCCATCCGAACCATTCTGTCCAGGGGACGAAGTCAAGAGTTTGGTTCGGTTTTATGACTATATCTCCATTTCTAGATGTTCAATGGCCGCCAAATTTGACATGGTGATAGTCAAGACCGCGTGAAACATCTTTTATCTTTTGTCCAAGTCGAGATAATGCCATATACCAACCCAAAACCGAGACTCAATTGGTATCACCAAAACTAGGTGCTCAAAACCACTTAGCAATTTGGCTATAAAAGGGCACCAAGGGAACCTCATTTGCAAGTTCGGCCAAGGAGTGAAGTGCTGTCAATTTGGAGTCCTAAAGGAGTATCCTAATCACCTTGGAGGTTCTGGAGGCCCCTATCCTCATAGGGGGATCAACAATGAAGAAGGAGTTCAACCCGAGCATCCTCCTCCACCCAATGTCGAGCTAAACGGTGGGCGTTCATTGTGAGGGAGCTACACACATGTCAAAGGAGTTCCAATGCATATATTAGCTACTGGTTTGGAGTAATTTGGGTGTTAAAACATTTCTTTCCATTATCTTACATACTTTCATATTTGAATGCTTGTTTTGATGCGTGCAGATGAGATGCTCTTAATTTCTAACCGATCGGTGTGAGGTTTTGAGTGTGTGACTTGTGTTGTTCCGATTGGGTAACACAAGAATCCTTTTCTTACCCACTTTCTTGAGATTTCAATCTGCTTTGGAAGCTCTTATTCCATGCATAAGTTCTAGACCTTGACAATACGATTGTTATGTCAAGGTTTGGTTCTTTAAGCAATGAAATAATGGATTAGGAATTAATCGGGATTCCAATTAATTTCAACCAAAGAATTACTCCAACCTTAAATTAATCTCCAAGAATGATGAACTTGAAAGTGTGTAGTGAACTCACAATTAACCCTTTTATCTCATAATTCTAAAACACCACTTTTTATCAACTATTAAACTCCTTAAATCAATTCATTTTCTTTAAATTGTTTTAAAGCCACCCCTCTTTTAGCACTTCTTATTAAAAACGCACACTCTGAACCCACCAACGCTCCTTGAGAGACGACCTAGGGTCTGTCCTAGACTATAAATCAACCTTAAAAATATAATCAATTTGACGTGTCACAACAACACGGTCAACCCGCCTAAGGTAAGTGCTTCAATTGATAATTAAATGTGAAATGAAAATTTGCAAGTATATTGAGTATATGACTTGATTGGATTAAATGTGAATGATTGATAGGCTGCATATTCGTAGCACCCCTTACCACATTAATGGAAGATAGCGAAATGAACCTTAATTATTGAATATGCCTTAAATGGAATATAAATAAATGGTTGCATGCTACTTTGTCTTGTCACGCTAATGAAAGGCAAGGCTTGAACCAACGATTTCATGCTACTTGACCTTATCACACTAATGAAAGGCAGGGCTTGAACCAAATGAAATATTACATGACTTCATAATCAAATAGAAATGGTTTGACTCGAACTCGCCTTGGATTCCGATCGGGGAATGCCATGAGCACTCGAGAACCCCATTCCGATTCAAGGATACGGCTTCCATAGGTTGATACCCACCAAGATCCCGATCCTTGTTTGTTCTTGGATGCCTGGCGCGACACCGTAGGATCCCTCTATATTATTATAGGATGCATTGGATACACTCTTTGGATCCAGCATTGACAAGTAGGTACAGTGTTGTCAAAGGCGCGCGCCTCGCGCGCCAAAGCAAGGGGCGCTAAAAGCGCGAGGCACCGTAAGGCGCACTAATGGCTGCTGGGATCGGGGGCGACGAAAATGTACAACAGACAGGGGCGGCGGCCGAGATCGGGGAAGACGATATTGGGGGTGGCGGCAAAAATCATGATAGGATGGAAATCTAGGTACATACAAATGGAAATCGGGGGTACAGACGGGTGGTGGAGATCGGAGGCGATGAAATCCAGGGTGGTGGTGAGGACGATCGGCGAAGATAAGGGGTGCAGACGGGAGTGGCTGAGTGAGGGCGATCAGTGAAGATCGTGGAAATCGGAGGTGATGGGTGAGGGTGATCGACAGAGTTCGGGGATGGTGGGTGAGGGTGATCAATGGAGATCGAGGAAGGACGGACGGATGATGGAAATCCCTAAGTGAATTAGTTAGTTCAATTAAATAGAATATTTGATATATTAATAAAAAATCATAACAGCCACTATAAAAACATCACTCACACAGGCGTGCACCACTCTATAAAAATTAACAGTATGTATTTAATTTGTATTTTTTTTATTGAATTTAAGTTTTTTAAATTTAAATGGATTGGCTACGTTCACATATCAGCCGAGGGCTGAAGCAGGTACTTGGGTATTTAGTTACATTGTACTGCTTTACTTTATACATGCATGTTTGCACGCTGTTACATTTCCATTACACGGGTCGGATGTTATAGACACCGTTGGTGGTGGTCCACTGAGATTTATCTCACACCCTCTTCGGGCGTCGTTTGGTACCCAGAGTAGATTACATGGTTGCAAGTGTTGACAAAGGGAAGCATACGGCTTCAAACACTTGATTGCTTGCTGTTTAGTATTGAGTTTAATAGCAGAGGACCGAGTTGGAACTCGGGATGCTTGGGATAGTTTTTGATTTCCTTTATGCTTTGTGGAACATGTTATATCTGTTGTCTTGTATCCATGTTTTCGAGTTTTCTAGTACATGACATATCATCATCTGTTGTTGAATGTTATTCTAGTTGTTTCAGTTATTATTATTGTTGTCTCTATTTTCCGTTGTGTCTTCTATTTATATATATTGTTTCCGCTATTTACCTATATGTTTACTTTCACCCGTTGCGCTGCACTTTGGTAATGAGGGCATAGTCTCCCCATGGACACACCCTAGGCCATTGCTGCTAGTCGGCAGCCTCTTGCATTCGGGGAGATGCGCTTGAGTCCATGTGGCCCACCGGGCTCGGGGCACCCAAAAGTGGCATCTGGGTCCGAGACATCACATTAAGAGTTCTACCAGAAGCGGTACACCAGCAGTGTACGCTTGGAGGACGGCAGAAACAAAGTTTTTGTAAGAGTTGTTGTCCTAGAACCAACTGGTTTTACTTTGATTACATGGATATTTAATGTATTATTACATATTGTTTATTGTTCTGCATGACTATGATTTAATAATGTCCTAGAGTATTTGTTGCATTGATAAGGTCATAGCAGTTCCCCGCTATGATGAGAATCTTGAAATGCTATAACAATATTCTTAAATATAGTTCTGCAGTTGGATGACATACTATGATGGAACACATAGCATGCAAATCGTCAGGTGCAAGTACTCGTAAGCAGATGAGACTTCCTCTCATGAAGTTCGCACTTGGTAATCTCCAAGATAGAAGATTATGATAACAGACCCGCTAGTAAGAATTCCGCATGTTTTAGTGTCATCGGATATTTCTATCTGCGGGCGTGTGTAATGATCCTTAGACTTTAAGATTATCATTAATACGTGCCACGACTCGCGCACTTTGATTTACTGACGAAAACCGTCACGTAAACAGTTGGCAGGAAGTAGGGTACGTTGGGTGCGTCACGAGTGGCATTTTATTAATGGATAAGTCGAGCAAGGATTTGTCCCTTCCATTTATGAAAGTTGATATATCGACCCTTTGATTGAAATAGAACCGTCGCGCGAAATTTCATGGTCATGGTGTAACGATGAGTTTATTTCAGGTAGTCAAAGAACGACGTATCAAGCATAAAAGTTGATGACGCTATCATGAAACCGCCTAATGTCAACGAGAAAGAATCATAGAGGGTCACACACTAAGTGTTTTGGGTGGTCTCGGTTAAATTCTATTTGAATTTAATTAATGAAATAAATATTATTCTCAAGACCGTGGAATAATTTTATTCAAGTTAAAATGATCGCATAAATTAAATAAAATATATTTATTTATTTTATTGAACATTTAATAAATATTTATTTACTAGTTTGTAAATAAAATATTTATTTAAGAAAATAAATTATTTATTTATTTATTCGGGTGTTCAATAAATGGAAGTGGAGTTCGAGCGAACCAAGGTCGGTCCGGTAGTAAAATAATTATTTGCAAGACAGTAAATAATTATTTAACTAGTTGCCACGAGTTAAAATAATAATGACGCTGCTATTATTTTGTGACGCGAAATTTTATTTTATAATTCTGTTTTGCGCAAGTTGGCGCACGATGAATAATGACTCGGTATTATTATTATGAGCATGGGTTTTCTCTAAGTTCATGAATGTATTTGATTGTTGATATGCAATTAAATATTGTAACTGAAATTCCATGTATATAAATAGACAAGTAAGCCTATTGTGCCATAGACCACACCACACGCCTGGTGAATTGAGAATTGTTGAGCAAAACAATTTTTCTCTCGAATCCTCTTCTCTCCCCTCTCAAGAACGAGAGACGTTCTTCAAGGCCGAAGAACAAGCGATCAAGAATGACCGACACAAGACACTCGTTTCGCCGCGCTAGCACCCGGAGAACGAGCGGTGTCGATCAGAGGCCATCGGAGCACGTGTGGATCACCGCTAGAGGGATTCTAGTTTGGATCCTTACAAGCGCAATGAGATAATCCGGAATGGTCATTTCGGACGATCAACATCATCAACGAAGAAAAATACCAAAGATCCAGGTATTATTTTTCTTTATGAAATTAATTAAATTAATTATAAACATGATGTGCAAGATCCTCTCTAAAGGTTCTGGGCCTCTTTCTTCTTTATCTAAATCTTTGATTATATTCCGTGGAAACTGACGTTCATCGTCGTATTGATCCCGGAATAATCATTGATCATGGTAAAAATTAATGTTGGGTGTCATCTCAACCACGCTTCCACAGCGCCTGGAACCTTCAGTTTCGCCACCAAGGAAGAAAGAATCGCTGATGCTAGCATTTTTTCCACCGAAGCAACTGGTGCCAAACTATAGAGATCTCGAGCGACTGACTCAACTGAAGAGACGAGAGGAGCGGGGGGTGATCAATTCCCCCTGACACCGACTGCCCCTCGAAGAGCGCCAGGCAACCAAAAGTTGCCATGATCCCTCGCCAAAACAGAAATGAAGCGGCACAAATGAGTGGAGCACACAGGTGGACGACAGGGATGCAATGGGCGCCAACAAAAATCAACAGCCAGGAACAAGCCACGGTGGATCGCCACGATGGCAAAGCGAAGGAACACAGGCTGCCCATATAGGCCCACCAAACAGGGTCGACCGAAGCCCAATGCCCAGAACAAAGGCCCACACGGGAATATCCAAAACCAGCACAATTAATTTGAGCAACATAAAATAAAACTAAAACCATTTTGCATGCATGCAGATAAGGAATTAAAATGGCACAATAGATAAATTGACAAATTTCAATATGAAAACAAATATGAAAGCCTAATTTCACAACTCCCATAACACATGCACCTCACTATGCATTATAGTTTCCATTGGCATTGATCAGAGTTGTGGATTGATGCGACCGATTAAACAAGGTCGTCCTATATGACATCAAAGGGAAAAAACATAAAACATTCAAAGAATGGGCATCGAAAAAATCAAATTTGGACAACAAATTGGTTAAGAATGATAACAGTTGGATTTCCCCAACCAAGTTGAAAATGTGAATGGAGCAAGGTTAAGAGCAATCTGCATCTCAGAAAAACAAAATTGGCTTATTCAGGCAAACCAACCCTATATGTGTATAATGCCTTTTATCTTCACCAGAATGCATTGGCTTTAACATTAAAATCGTTAGAGTCTGTGTCCCACATCAAACGTGAGTCTTTTGTCATCTTTATATTTCCCTATAAATAAACTTCAAGACTTCTCTTTAGAGACATCTTGGGTATTGAGTTCACCCTCTTTTATCATTCAACATGGTATCAGAGAAGGTCATATCCTAACCTTACCCCTCAAGACACTTTTTTTTTCGGCGCACACCTAGGTAATTCCCCCCATTGGGGGGCGGCAGCCTCCATGGCCACGGAGCCATAAGTCCTTCGCCGTCATCTCCCTCCCTGCGGGGCCCCTCCTGCGCGTCGCCCTCCCACATCGGAGGTGAATCTTTTATCCATCTAAATAAACTCCAAGGCCTCTCTTTAGAGGCATCTTGGGTATTGGGTTCACCCCTCTTTTATCATTCAACAAAAACAATACAGATTCCATATTAAGGTCCCTCTATCAAGGAACTAGGACGCCCATCAACCATGTATCTTTTACTACGTTTAACAAAAAGAAAAAACATCAACAGCCGAGGCAAATAAAGAAACGAATAGAAGTTGTGAGATGGCTCACCTGAAACCCTGATGTAAGAGAAACCGTAGAAGCCCCCATGGCCATCCGCCTGGGCCTCCTGTTCACTCCCACCGTACCTTTTTTCAGATGAAGTTTAACGTCGTCTGTCAGACCCCATGCCAGGCCAGAAGAAGCTGACGCACCTCAAATCCGGCGGCAACGTTCAAGAATCAGCGCAGTTGAGGTCCGCGTTTCCATTTTGTCCATGTCCACCTGAAAAATAGGATTGGATAGTGATTTCGTGTAATTGGGAAAAGGAAAGGAATTACAAAATCTACCGCCGTTGTCTTTTTCTTCTGTCTCCTATCTTATTCTTAGATTTCCCTGCTCTTCCGTCTGTTTACTCCCTCCCCACTCCCGCCCTTCCTTCTTCTGTCTCCTATCTTGTTCTTAAGATTTCCCTGCTCTTCCGTCTATTTACTCGGGCCCAGAAACCAAGCAGAGAAACCTAAGCACCTTATCTAAACCATTCATCCCATCTGATGTTGAACCATGTCCGTGTGATAGGTTGGGTGTGATTTTGAATAAAATTTAATAAAATTTGAAATTGAAAATAAATTGTATAAAAAAATTAAATGCAACTAAAAAAAATCATCTTCTTATATTTGAACCAATTTATATTTTAATAATTTCTAATATTATATTATTATTTTATATACAAAATAAACGCAAAAGAATAAATAAACCAATAAGCTCAATCCATTTTCAGTTGAAAACCAGTCGAATTAGCTGTTTTTACACTTGTTTGGGGCAACCCTGACTCAGATTGGCAGTATAATGGGTCAAGCCCATCGATTTGGTCAGGGTTTTAAAACATTGGTCTGTTTGCACAAGAACAAGTTAGTGAATATGATGGAACCCACAAGCCTCGATAAAGATAAGTGAGAGGGCATGGATATATCATGAAAAATTTAGAGGAAACGATATGTGGGGATCAAAATTGAAAATTTATTCCAATTAAGAACCATTGTAGCGATAAACACATCCGAAAAATCAACTTCAAGGGAGTTTAATTGGAATACATTTTTATTTTTTGTCCTTGCATGTCATTTTCCTGAAATTTTAAGTGGGGACACTTGAAAGGGGAAAAACTAGGAGGAAGGTAACACATAGATAGGGAGGAGGGGAATTATAAGAAGTATAAATATAAATATAAATCATTTTTTAAAATTATCGTGTTTTTTTATGGATAACAAATTCTACATTTTGAACCAACCAGTTTGGAACTAATGCATGCCAATACAGGTTTATTAGGTAGCCCGTGTAATGTTTAACTCTGATAGTCACAACGTTGTTTGGACTTAAATAAAAAAAATGTTGTCGTAAGAAAGAAAAAATGAAGCCACTGAAAAAAGTATAAAATTTGGATTTAGGTTTCAATGTTTGGCCAAGTTTTATATCAAGTACCAAAGAATGTAAGTTTTTCTATTTCAAACAAAATATGATTGTAATTTTTATAATCTCATTAAAAACCACTTTATCATTCCTTGCCATATGTAAAAAAATGCAAATAAGAAACATAATGCAACCATGCAACACTTGCTAAATATTGTTATGATTAAGAATGGAACCACATTGTCCAAAGACTACTTCAAATTTGTAGTTTAAGGATTATTAAATTTAAAAAATAGAAATTTCAACATCAATTGCTTAACAGTAACTCAAATGATATGACTTGACCCGTCGGAGCCCCGCTCGGGCCAATGGTAAGTCGAATGTGTCCCCCTAAGTCCACCTCCAATAAGCTAAGAGCTTACGACTAGCACCATGAAGGCATGAAAACACATGAGAGGCTTTATGCTATATTAACCTGCAACAAACATACATCTTTAATACGCAAAAATAACAAGCAACACCAACATTGTATATATAAAAACTCAACTGTATACAATGCATGCATGGGATATCACATGGTAAGTGCATCGCCATAAAAGAAAACACCATAGAAACTATACAACTAACAAGGTCTTCAAACTTGATGGACACAAGACAACGGGAAAAGTTCCTACAAGCTATAAGGGCACCTGGATCGATCTCTAATTGCGGCGGTCACCGTCACCATCATGAACCGCTAATCACCTACAAGTGTTCGCCTCAAACAAGTTGCTCTAGTTTCACATCCAGCAAAACTATCTCTAAACCATGTGTCGTCTACACAGATGCAACATGCGTATACATGAAACTCGTGGAGAGGTGAGTATAATCATACTCACCAGGGCTCCTCAAAACCATAAAGGAAAGAAAAAACAACATGTTAGCTCAAATCCTAGAACATTTGAGGAGCCAAAAAGAAAATAAGAAAACTAGATATGCTGTAATATCTCGTTGCTTTTTTTCAAGTACTTCTTGACCCTTGTTCTGATTGTATTGTGTTTGGAGTTTGTCTTAGGTTGTTTCGGGTGAAGTTTGAGAAATCTTGGGAGCTCATGGGGTTGTGCATGGTTGGCGCACAGTTAGAAAAAACCATGCGGTTTGGCCACCAAATTGTGCGCTCTATTGAGAGGGTTTGGAGGGCAGCACATGGTTTATCCAACCGTGCGGCCACCCCTCCAAACCGTGCACCCCTGGATAGTGGGGGTTTGCACGGTTGACACATAGTTAGTTTAACAGTGCGATAAAACCATGTACCTCATCCAAAAGTATTGTAAGGGTGCACAGTTAGGGCACACAATTACTACTAATCGTGCAAACCTACCCAACAAACTATGCGTGCGGGTTTTTAACCATATGAAAATTTAATTAAAATTATCGAGACCCCTGTTTAAGATAACTAACACCATCATTCGACCATAATCAACTTCTTTTTCTTTTTGAGGAGCTCTAGAGGATTCATTGGCTCTCCAAACCTCTTCTCTTGTGAATTGAAGTGTCAGTGGAAGATCTGATCCATTTATGATAACTAGATCTCCTCTCGTTTAGTTTATCCTTGATCTCTTATGTCTTCGTTCTTCGTTGGTAGATCTTGTTGCAGATGTTGTGTTGAGTTGATCTAATGATTAAAGGTAGGTGGTTCCATAAGGATTTACCCTACAATTGAAACCCTAATTGCTTGATTGATTTTAAATGAGTTTCTAATTGATTTAAAAACCCATATTTGAGATGATTTGATGTTTGATTTAAAAGGGGGAGGGAATTGTGGACCCCCCCCAATTTCAATGGAATCAAAATTATTTGGTGGATTTTGAGAAAAATGATGGATTGAATTGAAAGTGTATTTGATGGAATGATTTGATGTTAATTTTTGAGAAAATTGGCTTAAAATGAAATATGTTTTGAAAGGCATGAATTTGATGGAAGCATATGATTTGGTTTTGAAATGAAAAGGCATGTTGAAAACTGAATTTGAACAATTGAACTATGAATAATGACATGACTTAAAATGTAATGTCCTAGATTTTTTTGTGTATTATTTTTAAATATTATATAGATTAATTTTGAGACCAGGCGCTGAGACGACATGTGATTCCGAGACCCAGTGTACCCATAATAAATGTTTGAAATTTATTAAAATATTAAATAGCACGCGCACATGGTTTTCCTAAAAAAGTAAAATAACTTCTAAATGGGTGCTCAGATCAAAAATTTGAGGGCACTGCTGAGTTTAGAATGAAGACTTTACCCTTGGCGTGACCTAACATTGGTAGACACGAGTCACTTGTGGAAATTCGTCATGAATGCTTAAATAAATAAAATAAATTAAGAATTTTTTTTTGACGTAGCAATTTTCTCTTTAAATGTATCCTTATGTTAGAGATCCAAGGTTAGCCTCATAACCCTGAAATCCTTTGGAGACATTGAAGAGAGAGAGATCTACAAAATTCTCTCAAGCAGGTGACAAAGAAATTCAGATCAAAGATTGGCGAACACCGATCTTGATGGATCTCACCAACGAAAAAGATGCAGTGATTATTCTTTGTTAACAAACAATCTGAATCTAGGTAAGATGTGTTATTTTGATTTTCTTTCCAGTTATTGATTTCTACGACGAACGTGGACTAATCCACGAATAGATTAGCCTGTGGTTCAATTGTATTTGCAGGATGAGATTATTCTACGGGTTTATCGAGATGATTAAATATCTACAATTAGAACTATTGATTAATTCATTTACTATTCTAATGGTGACGAACCAATATCGACACAAACATTGATCGAGGTTTGTCCCTCTCGATTTTTTGTGATTTTCTCCCACGATTCTTACATTCTTCGTTATTCCCATGCTTTGAACCCCTTGTGAACAATCAATCATTGCACCTTCAATTCTTGGCACAACGATTCAAAACCGTAGATCTAGCATTGGGACGACTCGATGGAGGTTCAACGATGGGTGTAGTGGCAGATCAAACGATGATGGGTGCCGAATTCGTGTTCTTCAATGATAACGAAGAACACCTACGATTGCGTTTTCTAAGCCGATTGAAGGCCTGAATCTCATCAATTCAGTGTTAGGGTGGAAAAACGACATTGGATCTGAAGTTTTATGGTAGACAGGCCACCGAAATGAGATTCAAATGATCGAGGGTGTAAGCGGGAGGAAGAAGACGGGTTTCTAGAAAACCCGGTACACACAGCATGTAGTCCCCCTCAAATGACTCAATGTGTACATGAAAAGTACATGAACATGGGGTGGAGTACACGGGTTGCCTACACGGCGTGTACTCCCCCACACAGCTTGGCCCAGACCAAGTACACGGGCTACCCCATGTATTGGTACACAGGTAGGGACACACGGGTTGACGTCGTGTACTGGCACATGGCCGGAGTACACGGGAAGACCCCGGATGTAAGGACATGACATGTAACCCTTCTACATGTCGTGTATCCCTCTTTTGCATGACATGGTTTTGGAAGACATGGTTCATTGTACTCGGGCAATACCTGAGGTCAAGTGACACGATATGCGACTCTACTACACATTGTGTACCCCTTTCTACATGGCTTGAGCTTCTTGTCCTCCGTATCATGGACAAGTTTCATTAGGGCTCGTCCCCCTTTATTATTTTCACGAAGGTTGGTACGAATAGTTTCATACTCCTAGGACTACGATCCACTCAACAAGACTTCCTGGATAGAGTTTTTGGAATCTACCGAGAGGCCTGGAGCAGGATCATCTATTCATCTTCGTTCCCTAGGTGGAGTTATTTGTATCGTCGTGACCAATCCTACATGGACGTCGATCCTGTACTTAGTAGGGTTAATCCATATTGATTTTGTTGGTATCACCCCATGACCTTGGCAGTGATCATCATCTATGTATCGTATTCTCTTCAGAATATCATCATATCTTTCTCATGGTGAGACCCAATGAGCAGTACCCCTCAAACAGACATCATTAGTGCTATCAGACTCAGGAGTGTGTTCTCTCAGATGAGTACTTCATGGAATCTTCGAGCTGAATTACTAGGCTGGTATACTATGACTGTAGCTTACCTCTAGAATGTGTGTCTTATACTGAGTATATCTAGATATTCTTGTTATATGTGTTGTAGACATATACCGGTGTAGAGATGACTATACTTTCTTTTGTTGTATTGCTTTGTGGTTTCGAGGCATCCTATTGAGTATTTTTATACTTAACCCTACATGGGATTTGCCCGAATGTGTTGTGTCTTGTGCATATGATCGAACTTTTGATGGAGTCTTAGGCGGACTAAGATTAGATGGTGTTTAGTGAGACCAGACAGACCGAGGTGTGTTCCTGTGGCTTTCAGATAGTAGTCCCAGTACCTTTTACTTACAGGTCAGACTCATGTTACAAACTTTTTGTGGTGGGCTTGTATTTGGCCCTGTTTACTTTACTACCTATCATAATATGGTTGTGGGATATAGTTGTATGCATGCATTGGTTACTTAGTGGTTTTTACACTTCAACATTTTGTGGGTATGGAGATGTGTGCATGCGTACATGTACATAGGAAATGCCTCCCATGTTAGTGATATGCCTACTCAGTGTTAGCAACTATCCCTTGACCTATTGGAGGTAAGCTTGGGGAGTCGCGGCATGAGCCCCACTAGAATGGGTCATGAAAAAGTGATAGCAAAGGTAGTCGATTCTACTTTAGGACTGAGAGTCTGTGAGATTGGTTTGGGAAAAAAATGTTAAAATTTTCAAGTTCAGCTTTCAGGCCAAGGACTCTAGTGCTGGTGCAGCGGTCGACATATCTATACATCAAGACTTGGATAACCTACTTTTTGGCTCAGTATATGAGAACATTGGTTACAGGGAAAACAATGGTATATATGCATTAGATAGGAATGGGTTAAGGTTTCCACGTCCTTCTTGAGTCAGCTATCCATATATACTCATTGACCATGGTGCATCTTGTTTGTTTTAGGATGACTTCACGATGTATACCTACTAGGATTCAACATCTTGATTATAAGGATGACCCCCTTAGTGATGGGGCTTCGATATAGGGACCAATTCCCCATATGTTACCTCCAGGTGGTGCACCAACCATACCGACACCTGTAAAGCAGCATGTGGTACCCATAATACCAGTATATGAGGAGTGCAAGCTAAGAGCGCTTCATAATTTTTAGTGGCAGAGACCCCTCAAGTTCTAAGGTGAGCCTGAACCATAGGCAGCTGAGGACTGACTTGAGGTGGTGACTCGAGTTTTTGATCTAGTTAGGACACCCGCAGTTTATATGGTGTTCTAGAAGCGAGCCTTCTACATGGCTCAACAGGACAATGACAAAGTTTGGTTACCGAGACTCACGATGAGGTGACTCTTTCATGGACATAGTTTGAGCACCTCTTCATAGAGGATTTCTCACCAGTTATGCTGAGGTATGTGCATATTTAGGATCTTCTCCAGCTCTAGTAGGGAAGCATGTTAGTAGCTGATTATTCATCGAGGTTTACCAACCTTTCTGAGTACTCGATGAATATGGTTCGAGATGAGTACTTCAGGGCTCGAACCTTCGAGCGAGGTCTGCGTAGAGACATCTGAGCCACTGTTATCCCTTTATGAATTCCTACTTATGTTGGGGTGCTTAAGAGGGATTTGGTGGTTGAAAGCTTCTTCGATGAGCAGATACAACCAGTGATGGTCAACAGTGGGAAAGTAGAAGTAGCGACCTCAACAGCAGGAAGCCTACGTTAGTCTCAAGGACCTGGACATGGGAGATGTTTCAAGAGGAGGCCCTAGGATAGAGGATCTGTAGTTCAGGGCTCACGGGGTGGGTCCAGTCATTCTAGAGAGAGGTGGTCTTATTCATGTGATGGAAGGGGACATCTCACTCGAGATTGTCCAAACTATCGTATTGCTGATAGGGAGACTGTGGATGGACCACCGAGGTAGAGACAACGATAGGAGCGGGAAGATCTGCAGGGATACTGATGTGTAAAAGGAGTTAGGAGAGAAACATGAGGTGGTAAATGTTTCGACTTGTTACCACCACCACCCCAAGGTGGTCCACGTTAGGATCAGGGAGCCGGAGGACAGGGGTAGTGTAAGAACCCGGTTCTTATTTTTGAGGTATGGGATTCTTCTTTTCCCTTTTCCTTAAGTGTTTTTGAGAAAATATGGAAAATGGGGAAAAATCCTAAATTTTGGAACTACACGTCGTGTACTTTTCCACACGTCGTGTACTTTTGGCCGTGTTGAGATGAGTACATGGGGCGTGTAGCCTTATCGGCGACGAGGGGTGTAGGAACCGACTACACGTCGTGTAGTGGTACTTACACGCTGTGTAGTCAGTCGACAGGCTTAAAAAGTAAGGCGGTGGAGTCACCGCCAGCTGGGCGACAATACACGCCGTGTACTCGGGAGTACATGTCGTTTAATCATGTCGACAGATGAAAAGTGCGGCGGTGCCACCAGCAGAACAGTTAAACGAAGAAAGTACACACTGTGTACTCAGAAGTACACATCGTGTACTTTGTTTTTTCAGCTTAAAACAGGCAGTAGCCTCCTCATTTGGAAGAGGAGGCATTTGATCCATTTTGGAGCCAAGGAGGATGACCGACCCTTTGAAGATCCTCCGGGTGTTCGTCTGGAATCTGATTCGACTTCGGACGAACTCGTTGGAATCGCGCGGGTAATCCCTCTCCTCTCCTGGTACCGTTCTTACCAATTCTTTCCCAAGGGGAAGTTATTTACGTTTGAATGAGTTTTGTTCTTCGTCAGATCTACACTGTTCTTGGGCGTTTCTGGAGTCGGCGTTCGGGTATAACGTTCGTTGGCGTATAAGGTAGGTGGCTTTGTGATTATTTTCCAACTGTCGTGCGTTTTTGTGCATTTTTGTGCCATGAACCCATGTTGGGGTGTCGTGTGGCTGAGGACGTTGCTATATTTAATACCTAGAATTGCATAGGTGATTAAATTATGATAATAAAATGTTGGTTGGGATCATTTCTTGGATCCGGAACCACCCCAGGGGTGTGTTCCACTGTTTAGCCGTTTGGCCAGGATACCCGAGGGTATGCCTTCAATGTAGTAATTGTAGAATTTCCTTGAGAGGAATTGCTTGTTTACTTCATTTTGATATATTGGGCATGGCCCGGTTACCTGTTTAGCCTGAGGGCGTTGTTGTGATTATCCTGTGGGCACTACACTGTTTAACCCGAGGGCTGTAGTTATTTCGGCCTGAGGGAAACTTCTTCCGTGCCTGAGGGCCATAGACTCTGTGCCTGAGGGTGACACTTCCTACACCTGAGGGCAATTTCTGTTATTCCTGAGGGCTATACCTGTGGGTTGGATTCTTCTTACCCGAGGGTAAGGTTTTGCTTGTCTAAGGACATGGACTGTTTGTTTAGAAATGCACTGTGGTGATTTCTAGTATATAATGAATTAAATGAATAATAAAATGGAAATTTAATGGTTAAGTTAGTTAATTGTTAGTACTGCTTACTTTATTTCATTTTACTATTTCACATTGTTGTTGCATGCTTACACGCGGTTAGGCACGAGCCTTTGGTGGGTGCCTATTGAGATATATTTCTCACACCCTGTTTGGGTCATGCTTTTCAGCCCAAACAGATTACGTTTTTGCAGGTGTAGATAGGGGAAAGAGTCCCTATACAGGTACTTGACTGTTGCTGAGGAATAGGAGGGCATGGGACCGAGCCTAGGCTCGCGATGCCACTACCAGCTGTTTTGCTTGTTTTGCTGTACTCTGTATTTTGTTGTACTGTATTGATGTATAACATGTTATAGCTATTTTCTTAGAACTTGAAACATATATCATCATCACTTATATACTGTTGGTTATATCCACTGCTGTAATTTATTTCAGTTGTGTATGTTTACTGCTTCCGCTGTCATTGTATGTTTATTTTGTATTCCGCTGTGCTACACTTTGACAAATGATGGAATAGTTTCCCCACTATCAGACCTGGTCCCTCGCTGCTAGTCGGCAGCCTCTGACATTTGGGGAAATGAGCTTGAGGTCACGTGGAGAACCGGGCTCGGGGCACCCGTTGCGTGGCACCCGGGTCTGGGATGTTACAAAGTGGTATCAAAGGGGTTCTTTTCTTTGACTTATGATTTGGAGCTGTAGTCAGGGATAGGATGAACGATAGTTGGTAATAAGTTGTGCCTGGGCATAGCTAACCCGTGTACAAGGAAAAGCCAGTCTACCTTGTATTTTTCAATTCTTTTGATTTTGCAATTTTACAGTTGATATGTTTTCATCGTTGGGTGACGCACTTTGAGATTGTGCAGTTTATATTTTATCTGTGGGTTCTATTTAGTTGTAACCCGATGAGATGAGGGTATTCCATCTCATGCCTCATATAGGCACATGTTAGATATCACATGCCATGCATAGTTTCCATGCCATGTAGGTGCATTAGAAATTCACATGTTGTTGTGATAGTTGTTGTGCTAATAAAGCATGCTGTTGTGAAAGCTACTTGATAAAATACCTACTATGTGATAGGGTAATTTTCTGCGAGCTTGTTTATATAATGAACTCTAAACTTTGGTTTTTGGGGAGTATGGGCCCCCATTGACCGGAAATTGGTGGATCATTGACTTTTTGTTGGTTATAACACATATAAGATGTCAAACTTTGATTCGTGGGGAGTATGGCCCCCCACAGGTCAGAATTTGACACTTAGGTGCTGTTTTTCAGTATTTTCTGGGTTCCAGGGAAGTTTCTGAGGCATACTGTCCGGAAACCCAGAATACACGCCGTGTAGTATTTTAATACACGCCGTGTATGCTCTTCTGTTCGGGAAGAAAAATGAACTTTTTGAGTACACGCCGTGTACCCTGAGTACACGCCGTGTACCCTGAGTACACGCTGTGTAGTCTCTTCTTGTGTCACAAACCGTGTGGGCGGCGACACGGGGTAGGGAAAGGCTTGGGTAAAACATGACGTGTAGCTTTTGCACTCGCCGTGTAGTGTTGACCCGGAGACCGGCCATGTAACTAATAACACGGGTCGGTGAACTCCTGTACAGAACACGCCGTGTCAATGATTCACACGCCGTGTAGTGTGACCTGGGGACTCGGCCGTGTAACTAACAACATGGGTCGGTGTCACCTATCCCTGAACACACCGTGTACCTGTGGGACATGCCGTGTAGTCTGGTCCGAGGACAGACCGTGTGGAGTTAGCCGTGTGGCTGAGAAACGGGGTGGTGTACACGCCGTGTGTGGGTGTAACACGCCGTGTAGTGTCAAGACGAGTGGTCGGCCGTGTCACAAACGATACGGGCATTTGGAAAATAACACCGTGCACGCCGTGCAGTTTTGTTCAACGTAATCCGTGTGGCTTAGCCGTGTAGAAGGACCCAGGTAGGGGAAGGGAAGTCAAGTACACGCTGTGTAGTCATTGTATACACCGTGTAGTCTTGTTTTGCCAATTTTTCATGATTTCTTCCTCTTATTTCCTTGGTGGTTCTTTCGTTTCAGTCATAATAATCTTGAATATGAGGCGTGCTTTTGACCTTGTAGTGTCATGCCGCCTAGACAACCGTGAGTTGTTCACCAGGAAAGCACCGACGATTATACTCCGAAGATGGTGGGCCATGGGCTACCAGTTGATCCTCCAGCAGAGCCAGATGCGGTGCCAGCTGCTATACCGGACGCAGGCGTGGAGGCGTAGTTCCGTGAAGGCTTTATGCGGTTCATGCAGACCTTTTAGGGAGAACCGCAGGCTGCTACATCTATGGCTGAGCTGACTTGTATCTTCCAGCAGTAACATCCGCCTACGTTTTCAGGGGATGGCGGACCGCAGGCTGCGGAGTCTTGGTTGGGGTCGATGCAGACTATTTTCGAGCATCTTGAGATGCCTCCAGGGCGGAGGGTCAAGCTCGAGACTTACTTGCTGCGTGATTCCGCCAAGAGGTAGTGGGATGTTACCACCCAGTCAGAGCATCACAGAGACATGGTGTGGGAAGATTTTCAGGCAGTCTTCTATGACTTCTTCTTTCCTGAGATGCTGAGGGAAGATAGAGCTCGAGAGTTCATGAATCTGCAGCAGGGCGCTATGTCAGTGATGGACTATTCTGCTCGTTTTACAGAGCTTCAGTGTTTTGCACCCATGCTGGTGGGTGATGAGATGTTGAGAGCCAGGCGTTTTGAGGATGGCATTCGTTATGACATCCGAGTGCTGGTGAATGTTTTCAGGTTGCCTGCTGTACACACGATTGTGAACCAGGTGTTGATTACAGAGAGGAACCTACGAGAATTGAGTGGTGTGGGCCAGGGCGGTTCAGCACCAGTTACTGATATTATTTCTGCTGGCAAGAGGAAGAGACAAATGAACTTCTCTCAGGGCGACATTACCAGTCATAAGAATACTTCAGGTGGCCAGGTTATGTGCTACCAGTGTGGTAGAGAGGGGCACAAGAGACCGCAGTGTCCACGAGACCTAGTGGAGTGCCGAGCTTACGGCAAGATGGGTCATCTGCAGCGCTTTTGTAGGGCGTTTCCACCAGTGGCTAGTGAGAGGGGTTTTGTGCAGACTCCGCGTGCGGGAGTAGGACCGGTGGCTTCTTACCAGTCGGGGAACTGGAATACGTCAGGGCGTGCAGGCTGAGACGGTGGTCGTGGCCGTTGTAGCCAGACACCAGGATCTCAGAGGCAGCAGGGCGGGACAGCTCAGGGTATCCAGGCTGTGTCGCAGGGCCGCGACACTGGGCATACATATGCAGTGTAACAGACCCAGCAAGAGCAGGATCCCGGACCTTCTACAGTCAGAGGTACTATTCTAGTAGCTTCTGTCTTGTCTTTAGTACTTTTTGATATGGGTGCTACGCATAGTTTCATATCTGTACCCATTGTGGAGAGCCTTGGGCTTTGTGTTTCTACTTCTTCTGATATCATGATGCTAAACACTCTGTTGGGGACTAGGACGACTGGTGTGCGTCAGTTCAAGGAGTGCCCCCTTGAGGTTCGAGGGTGTCACTTCCTTTGGGACCTCTATGTCTTAGAGATGACGAGCTATGGCGTCATTCTCGGGATGGACTGGTTGGTTCCCTTTCGAGCCTTTGTAGACTGCTATTGTCGTAGGGTGAGTTTCATGTCACCAGAGGGCGGAGAGTTTCTATACAAGGGCGAATGGGATGTTCAGGCGAGTCGAGCTGGTCCAGAGAATCATGGGCGAGGTGGAGTCACAACCTAGATTGCAAGTTTATATCTGGATGATCAGGGGACTTGTCAGACAAATTTCCCTCCAGTTGTTGATTGTTTCAGGGATGTCTTCCCGGATGACTTTTTGGGTCTGCCTCCGGTGCGTGAGGTGGATTTCTCTATCGAGCTTGTGCCAGGAGGAGCACCGATGTCCATTCCTCCTTATAGGATGGCTACACCTGAGTTGCAGGAGCTCAAGAGGCAGTTAGAGGAGCTACATGCAAAGGGTTTTATCTGACCCATTACTTCTCCTTGGGGTTCTCTGGTCCTTTTTGCGAAAAAGGCGGACGGTACCCTCAGACTTTTCATGGATTATTGGAAGCTGAACTAGTTGATGGTTAAGAACCGATATCCCTTGCCGAGGATAGATGATATGTTTGATCAGCTTCATGGATCATGAGTGTTCTCGAAGATTGACTTGAGATCCGGATATCATCAGCTGCGCGTGAGACCATCAGATATACCGCTTACAGCTTTTCAGAGCAGATATGGTCTGTACGAGTACTTGGTTATGCTGTTCGGACTCACGAATGTGCCAACGGTTTTCATGGCTCTGATGAATCATGTGTTCCATCCGTATCTTGATTCCTTTGTGGTGGTATTCATGGACGACATCTTGGTGTACTCTCACACTCGACACGACCATGCCACCCATCTTGAGATCGTATTGAGTACACTGAGAGAGCATCGACTATATGCTAAGCTCTCGAAGTGCCACTTTTGGATGGACCAGATTCACTTCCTGGGTCATATCATCTCAGAGGCAGGAGTTGTAGTAGACCCAGAGAAGGTGAGAGCAGTAGTTTCCTGTGAGAAGCCTAAGAACGTGTTTGAGATATGAAGTTTCTTAGGGCTGGATGGTTACTAAAGACGCTTCATACAAGACTTCTCCCGCTTAGCAGCACCGTTGACAGGTCTAACTAATAAGGGTGTGAAGTTAGTTTGGTCAGAAGATTGCGAGACAACTTTTCAGGACCTGAAGGGAAGGTTGACATCAGCACCGATCCTAATACTCTGAGAGCAGGGGAAGAGCTATACAGTTTACTGTGATGCATCAGGGATTGGGCTGGGGGCCGTTTTGATGCAGGGCGACCGAGTTGTTGCGTACAGGTCTCTACAGTTGAGGCCACACGAGAGGAATTACCCGACGCATGATCTCGAGTTGGCTGCAGTTGTTCATGCGTTGTGCTATTGGAGACACTATCTGTTGGGAGAGCATTTTGTGGTTTTCACCGACCACAAAAGCCTCAAGTATATCTTTACTCAGTGTGACCTGAATCTGAGGCAAAGAAGGTGGGTTGAGTACCTACAGTCCTTCGATTTTGAGCTTTCCTATACACCTGGAAAAGGTAATGCAGTAGCCGATGCACTGAGCGGGAAGACTCAGATACAGGAAGTGCAGGAGGCCAGTGGTGAGTGGGAGCTTATGGATTTATTCTCTGAGATGCATCTGGAGGTGCATGACAGTCAGGGGTAGACTTACCTTTCTTCTTTATCTGTGACTTCTACCCTTCTGGACAGAGTGAGGATGAGGCAACTATCTAATTTAGAAGGCCTAGTTCTACGGGAGTCGGTGGAAAGTGAGGACCCTCCTCCCGGTTGGATGATAGGAGATGATGAGGTTTTGTGTTTCCATGGATGTGTATGGGTTCCAGGGGATATACGCGAGGAGCTGATGCAGGAGTTTCATGCTTCAGCTTGGACAGTTCATCCCAGGGTTACCAAGATGTACCGAGACTTGAGACGTTAGTACTGGTGGCCAGGTATGAAGAGGGAGATAGCTGGTTTTGTTACGAGGTGTTCCACCTGTCAGCATGTGAAGGCAGAGCACCAGAGGCCAGCTGGGCTGTTACAACAATTGACCATTCCAGAGTGGAAATGGGATGATGTCGCGATGGATTTCGTGACGGGGTTGCCGAGGTCACCTCGAGACAATGACGCCGTGTGGGTTGTTGTGGATAGACTCATGAAGGTAGCTCATTTTTTTCCGATCAAGGAGACCTTCGGTGTTGACAAGATCGTAAGGATGTATATCTGAGAGATCGTACGTCTTCATGGGGTCCCTCGTTCTATCGTTTCCGATAGGGACGCCCGCTTTATGTCTCGTTTCTGGCAGAGTTTTCAGAGGGCCCTGGGTACACAGGTGCTTCTGAGCACAACATACCACCCTCAGACAGATGACCAGTCAGAGCACACGATACAGGTTCTTGAGGACATGCTATGTGCATGCATCCTAGACTTTGGGGGCTCTTGGGAGAAGTATATACCCTTAGTCGAGTTTGCCTATAATAATAGTTTTCAGGAAACAATTGAGATGGCACCATACGAGGCATTATATGGTAGGCCATGCCGATCACCTTTGTGCTGGTTAGAGGCAGGTGAGGCAGCTTTACTGGGGCCACAGCTCGTACATGAGACATCTGAGCAGGTCCAGTTGATTCAGAAATGGATGGCTACCGCGCAGTCTTGTTAGAAGTCTTATGCTGATCGCTACAGACGACCTTTAGAGTTCGTGGTCGGGGATCAGGTTTTCTTGCATGTTTCACCGAGGCTGGGACACAAACGGATCAGGAGACAGGGTAAGCTTTCACCGAGGTATGTGGGTCTATTTGAGATTCTGGAGAGAGTCGGGCTGGTTTCCTATCAGTTGTAGTTACCATAGTGGTACCGAGCCATGCATAATGTCTTCCACGTGTCTCAGTTGTGTCGCTACCATTCAGACCCGTCTCACACCTTTCAGCCAGATGAGGTTGAGCTTCATCTTGATGCGTCCTTTGAGGAGCATCTGATCCGTATCGTTGACAGGAGCACGAAGGTTCTCCAAGGCTGGTCAGTTCCTCTCGTATGGGTTCTATGGCAGTATGGCCGAGTGCAGGATGAGACCTAGGAGCGGGAGGCCGACGTACGTGCTCAGTGGCCAGAGCTATTCTGAGCTTTATCTTCGCCACCCTTAGAAGGGAAATTCGGGGACGAATTGCTATAAGGGGGGAAGTTTGTAAGAACCTGGTTCTTATTTTTGAGGTACGAGCTTCTTATTTTCCCTTTTCCTTAAGTGTTTTTGAGAAAATATGGAAAATGGGGAAAAATTCTAAATTTTGGAACTACACGCCGTGTACTTTTCCACACGCCATGTACTTTTGGCCGTGTTGGGATGAGTACATGGGGAGTGTAGCCTTGTCGACGATGAGGGGTGTAGGAACCGACTACACGTCGTGTAGTGGTATGTACACGCCGTGTAGTCAGTCGGCAGGCTTAAACAGTAAGGCGGTGGATTCATCGCCATCTGGGTGACAGTACACGCCGTGTACTCAGGAGTACATGACGTGTAATCATGTCGACGGATGAACAGTGCGGCGGTGCCGCCAGGGGAACAGTTAAATGAAGAAAGTACACGTCGTGTACTCAGAAGTACATGCCGTGTACTTTGTTTTTTCGGCTTAAAATAGGCAGTAGCCTCCTCATTTGGAAGAGGAGGTGTTTGAGCCATTTTGGATCCAAGGAGGATGGCCGACCCTTTGAAGATCCTTCGGGTGTTCGTCTGGAATCCGATTCGGCTTCGGACGAACTCGTTGGAACCGCGCGGGTAAGCCCTCTCCTGTCATGGTACCATTCTTACCAATTCTTTACCAAGGGGAAGTTATTTACATTTGAATGGGTTTTGTTCTTTGTCAGATCTATGCCGTTCTTGGGCGTTTCTGGAGTCGGCGTTCGGGTATAACGTTCGTTGGCGTATAAGGTAGGTGTCTTTGTGATTATTTTCCAACTGTCGCACGTTTTTGTGCGTTTTCGTGCCACGAACCCATATTGGGGTGTCGTTTGGCTAAGTCCATTGCTATATTTAATGCCTAGAATTGAATAAGTTATTAAATTATGATAATAAAATGTTGGTTGGGATCATTGCTTGGATCCGAAACCACCCTGGGGGTGTGTTCCACTATTTAGCCGTTTGGCCAGGATACCCGAGGGTATGCCTTCAATGTAGTAATTGTAGAATTTCCTTAAGAGGAATTGCTTGTTTACTGCATTTTGATATGTTGGGCATGGCCCGGTTACCTGTTTAGCCTGAGAGAATTGTTGTGATTAGCCTGTGGGCACTGCACTGTTTAGCCTGAGGGCTATAGTTATTTCAGCCTGAGGGAAACTTCTTCCGTGCCTGAGGTCTATAAACTCTGTGCCTGAGGGCGACACTTCCTATGCCTGAGGGCGACACTTCCTATGCCTGAGAGAAATTTCTGTCACGCCTAAGGGCTATACCTGCGGCTTGGATTATGCTTACCCGAGGATAAGGTTTTTCTTGTCTGAGGACGTGGACTGTTTGTTTAGAAATGCACTGTGGTGATTTCTAGTTTATAATGAATTAAATGAATAATAAAATGGAAATTTAATGGTTAAGTTAGTTACTTGTTAGTACTGCTTACTTTATTTCATTTTACTATTTCACATTGTTGTTGCATGCTTACACGCGGTTGGGCACGAGCCTTTAGTGGGTGCCTACTGAGATATATTTCTCACACCCTGTTTGGGTCATGCTTTTCGTCCCAAACAAATTACGTTTATGTAGGTGTAGATAGGGGAAAGAGTCCCTATACAGGTACTTGAATGTTGCTAAGGAGTAGGAGGGCATGGGACCGAGCCTAGGCTTGTGATGCCGCTGCCAGCTGTTTTGCTCGTTTTGCTGTACTCTGTATTTTGTTGTACTGTATTGATGTATAACATGTTCTGGCTGTTTTCTTAGAACTTGAAACATGTAGCATCATCACTTATATACTGTTGGTTATATCCACTACTGTAGTTTATTTCAGTTGTGTATGTTTACTGCTTCCGTTGTCATTGTATGTTTATTTTGTATTTCGTTGCGCTACACTTTGAAAAATGAGGGCATAGTTTCCCCACTATCAGACCTGGGCCCTCACTGCTAGTCAGCAGCTTCTGGCGTTTGGGGAAATGCGCTTGAGGTCACGTGGCGAACCGGGCTCGGGGCCCCCGTTGCGTGGCACCCGGGTTTGGGACATTACAAAGTGGTATCAAAGGGGTTGTTTTCTTTGACTTACTATTTGGAGCCATAGTCAGGGATAGGACAAATAGTAGTTGGTAATAATCTGTGCCCGGGCGTAGCTAACCCGTGTACAGGGAGAAGCCAGTCTACCTCGTATTTTTCAATTTTACGGTTGATATTTTTTCACCGTTGGGTGACGCACTTTGAGATTGTGCAGTTTATATTTTATCTATGGGTTCTATTTAGTTGCAACTTGATGAGATGAGGGTATGCCCTCTCATGCATCATATATGCACATGCTAGATATCACATGCCATGCATAGTTTCCATGCCATGTAGGTGCATTAGAAATTCGCATGTTGTTGTGATAGTTGTTGTGCTAATAAAGCATGCTGTTGTGAAAGCTGCTTGATAAAATACCTGTTATGTGATAGGGTTATTTTCTGTGAGCTTGTTTATAGAATGAACGCCAAAATTTTTTTTTAGAGAGTATGGACCCCCATTGACCAGAAATTGGTGGATCATTGACTGTTTGTTGGTTATAACACATATAAGATGTCAAACTTTGATTCGTGGGGAGTATGGCCCCCCACGGGTTAGAATTTTACACTTATGTGTTGTTTTTCAGTATTTTATGGGTTCCGGGGAAGTTTCTAAGGCATACTGTCTGGAAACCCAGTATACATGCCGTGTAGTATTTTAATACAAGCCGTGTATGCTCTTCTGTTCGGGAAGAAAAATGAACTTTTTGAGTACACACCGTGTACCCTAAGTACACGCCGTGTAGTCTCTTCCCGTGTCACAAACCGTGTGGGTGGCGACATGGGGTAGGGAAAGGCTTGGGTAAAACACGCCGTGTAGTGTTGACCTGGAGACCGGCCGTGTAACTAACAACACAGGTCGGTGAACTCCTGTATAGAACACGCCGTGTCAATGATGCACACGCCGTGTAGTGTGACCTGGGGACTCAGCCATGTAACTAACAACACGGGCTGGTGTCACCTCTCCCTGAACACACCGTGTACCTATGGGACACGCCGTGTAGTCTGGTCCGAGGACAGACCGTCTGGAGTTAACCATGTGGCTGAGAAATGGGGTGGTGTACACGCCGTGTGCGGGTGTAACACGCCGTATAGTGTCAAGACGAGTGGTCGGCCGTGTCACAGATGACACAGGCAGTTGGAAAATAACACCATGCACACCGTGTGGATATTATACACGCCGTGTAGTTTTGTTCGATGGAAGTCGTGTGGCTTAGCCATGCAGAAGGACCCGGGCAGGGTAAGGGAAGTCAAGTACACGCAGTGTAGTCATTGTACACGCCGTGTAGTCTTGTTTTTCCAATTTTGCATGCTTTCTTCCTCTTGTTTCCTTGGTGGTTCCTTCGTTTTAGTCATAATAATATTGAATCTGAGGTGTACTTTTGACCTTGTAGTGTCATGCCACCTAGACGACCGCGAGTTGTTCTCCAAGAAAGTGGAAATGATTATACTCTGAAGATGGTGGGCCATGGGCTACCAGTTGATCCTCCAGCAGAGCCAGATGCGGCGCCAGTTGCTATACCGGACACAGGCGCGAAGGTGCAGTTCCGTGAAGGCTTTATGCGGTTCATGAAGACCTTTCAGGGAGCACCGCAGACTGCTACATCTATGGCTGAGATGACTCATATCTTCCAGCAGCAGCATCTGCCTACGTTTTCAGGGGATGGTGGATCGTAGGTTGCAGAGTCTTGGTTGGGGTCGATGCAGACTATTTTCGAGCATCTTGAGACGCCTCCAGGGTGGAGGGTCAAGCTCATGACTTACATGCTACGTGATTCCGCCAAGAGGTGGTGGGATTTTACCACCCAGTCAGTGCATCATAGAGACATGGCATGGGAAGATTTTCAGGCAGTCTTCTATGAATTCTTCTTTCCCGAGACGCTGAGGGAAGATAGAGCTCGAGAGTTCATGAATCTGCAGTAGGGCTCTATGTCGGTGATGGACTATTCTGCTCGTTTTACAGAGATTCAGCGTTTTGCACCCGTGCTGGTGGGTGATGAGACGTTGAGAGCCAGATGTTTTGAGGATGGTCTTCGTTATGACATCTGATCACTGTTGAATGTTTTCAAGTTTCCTACTCTACACGCGATTGTGAACCAGACGTTGATTACAGAGAGGAACCTGCGGGAATCGAGTGGTGTGGGCCAGGGCGGTTCAGCACCAGTTACTGGTATTATTTCTACTGGAAAGAGGAAGAGACAGATGGACTTCTCTCAGGGTGGCAGTACCAGTTAGAAGAATGCTTCAGGTGGCCAGGTTATGTGCTACCAGTGTGCTAGAGAGGGGCACAAGAGACCACAGTGTCCACGAGACCCAGTGGAGTGCCAAGCTTGCGGCAAGATGGGTCATCTGCAGCATTTTTGCAGGGCGTTTCCACCGGTGGCTAGTGAGAGGGGTTCTGTGAAGACTCCGCGTGCGGGAGCAGGACCGGTGGCTTCTTACCAGTTAGGGAACTGGAATACGTCAGGGCGTGCAGGCCGAGACGGTGGTCGTGGCCGTGGTAGCCAGACACCAGGATCTCAGAGGCAGCAGGGCGGGACAGCTCAGGTAGCGAGGCTGTGTCGTAGGGCCGCGACACTGGGCAGTCATATGCAGTGCAATAGACCTAGCAGGAGCAGGATCCCGGACCTTCTACAATCAGAGGTACTATTCTAGTAGCTTCTGTCTTGTCTTCAGTACTTTTTGATAAGGGTGCTATGCATAGTTTCATATCTGTACCCATTGTGGAGATCCTTGGGCTCTGTGTTTCTACTTCTTCCGATATCATGACGCTAGACACTCCATTGGGGACTAGGACGGCTGGTGTGCGTCAGTGCAAGGAGTTCCCCCTTGAGGTTGGAGGGTGTCACTTCCTTTGGGACCTTTATGTCTTAGAGATGACGAGCTATGACGTCATTCTCGGGATGGACTAGTTGGTTCCCTTTCGAGCCTTTGTAGACTGCTATCGTCGCAGGGTGAGTTTCACGTCACCAGAGGGCAGGGAGCTTCTATACAAGGGTGAATGGGATGTTCAGGTGAGTCGAGTTGGACCAGAGCATCATGGGCGAGGTGGAGTCATAGCCCAGATTGCAAGTTTATATCTGGATGATCAGGGGACTTGTCAGATAGATTTCCCTCCAGTTGTTGATTGTTTCAGGGATATCTTCCTGGACGACTTTTCGGGTCTGGCTCCGGTGCGTGAGGTGGATTTCTCTATCGAGCTTGTGCCAAGAGCAGCACCGGTGTCCATTCCTCCTTATAGGATGGCTACACCTGAGTTGAAGGAGCTCAAGAGGTAGTTAGAGGAGCTACAGGCGAATGGTTTTATCTGACCCAGTACTTCTCCTTGGGGTTCTCCGGTCCTTTTTGCGAAAAAGGCGGATGGTACCCTCAGACTTTGCGTGGATTATCGGAAGCTGAACCAGTTGACGGTTAAGAACCGATATCCCTTGTCGAGGATAGATGATCTGTTTGATCAGCTTCATGGAGAACGAGTGTTCTCAAATATTCACTTGTGATCCAGATATCATCAGATACGCATGAGACCATCAGATATATCGCTTATAGCTTTTCGGAGTAGATATGGTCTGTACGAGTACTTGGTTATGCCGTTCGGACTCACGAATGCGCCAATAGTTTTCATGGCTCCGATGAATCATGTGTTCCATCCGTATCTTGATTCCTTTGTGGTGGTATTCGTGGACGACATCTTGGTGTACTCTCACACTCGACATGACCATTCCACCCATCTTGAGATCATATTGAGTACACTGAGAGAGCATTGGCTACATGATAAGCTCTCTAAGTGCCACTTTTGGATGGACCAGATTCACTTCCTGGGTCATATCATCTCAGAGGCAGGAGTTGTAGTAGACCCAGAGAAGGTGAGAGCAGTAGTTTCCTGTGAGCAGCCTAAGAATGTGTTTGAGATACAGAGTTTATTAGGGCTGGCTAGTTACTACAGACGCTTCATATAGGACTTCTCCTGCTTAGTAGCACCTTTGACAGGTCTGACTTAGAAGGGTGTGAAGTTCGTTTGGTCAGAAGCTTGCGAGACATCTTTTCAGGACCTGAAGGGAAGGTTGACATCAACACCGATCCTGATACTCCCAGAGTAGGGGAAGAGCTATACAGTTTACTGTAATGCATCAAGGATTGGGCTGGGGGCCGGTTTGATGCAGGGCGACCGAGTTGTTGCGTACGGGTCTCGGCAGTTGAGGCCACATGAGAGGAATTACCCGACACATGATCTCGAGTTGGCTGCAGTTGTTCATGCATTGCGCTATTGGAGACACTATCTGTTGGGAGAGAATTTTGTGGTTTTCACCGACCACAAAATCCTCAAGTATATCTTTACTCAGCGTGACCTGAATCTAAGGAAAATAAGGTGGGTTGAGTACCTACAGTCCTTCGATTTTGAGCTTGCCTATACACCTAGAAAAGGTAATGCAGTAGACGATGCACTGAGCAGGAAGACTCATATACAGGCAGTGTAGGAGGCCAGTGGTGAGTGGGAGCATATGGCTTTATTCTCTAAGATGCATCTGGCGGTGCATGACAGTTAGGGGAAGACTTACCTTTCTTCTTTAGCTGTGACTTCTACCCTCCTGGACAGAGTGAGGATGAGGTAACTATCTGATTCAGAAGACCTAGTTCTACAGGAGTCGGTGGAAAGTGAGGACCCTCCTCCCGATTGGACGATAGGTGATGATGAGGTTTTGTGTTTCCATGGACATGTATGGGTTCTAGGGGATATACGTGAGGAGATGATGCAGGAGTTTCATGCTTCTGCTTGGGAAGTTCATCCCGGGGTTACCAAGATGTACCGAGACTTGAGACGTTAGTACTGGTGGCCGGGTATGAAGAGGGAGATAGCTGGTTTTGTTACGAGGTGTTCCACGTCTCAGCAGGTGAAGGCAGAGCACCAGAGGCCAGCTGGGTTGTTACTGCAGTTGCCCATTCGAGAGTGGAAATGGGATGATGTCACGATGGATTTCGTGACGGGGTTGCTGAGGTCACCTCTAGGAAATGACGTCGTGTGGGTTGTTGTGGATAGACTCACTAAGGTAGCTCACTTTTTTCTGATCAAGGAGACCTTCGGTGTTGACGAGCTTGGAAGGCTGTATATCCGAGAGATCGTACGTCTTCATGGGGTCCCTCGTTCTATCATTTCTGATAGGGACGCCCGCTTTACATCTCATTTCTGGCAGATTTTTCAGAGGGCCCTGAGTTCACAGGTGCTTCTGAGCATAACATACCACCCTCAGACAGATGGCCAGTCAGAGCGCACGATACAGGTGCTTGAGGACATGCTACGTGCATGCGTCCTAGACTTTGGGGGATCTTGGGAGAATCATATACCCTTATTCGAGTTCTCCTATAACAATAGTTTTCAGGAAACTATTGAGATGGAACCATACGAGGCTTTATATGGTAGGCTATGCCGATCACCTTTGTGCTGGTTAGAGGCAGGTGAGACAGCTTTACTGGGGCCACAACTCATACAGGAGACATCTGAGCAGGTCCAGTTGATTTGGAAGCGGATGTCTACCGCGCAGTCTCATCAGAAGTCTTATACTGATCGCCGCAGACGACCTTTGGAGTTCCTGGTCAGGGATCAGGTTTTCTTGCGTGTTTCACCAAGGCTGGGAAACAAATGGATCAGGAGACAAGGTAAGCTTTCACCGAGGTATGTGGGGCAATTTGAGATTCTAGAGAGAGTCGTAATGGTTTCCTATCGGTTCCATTTACCGCAACTGTACCGAGCCATGCATGACGTCTTCCACGTGTCTTAGTTGCGTCGCTACCATTCAGACCCGTCTCACACCTTTCGGCCAGAGGAGGTTGAGCTTCAGCATGGTGCGTCCTTTGAGGAGTATCTGATCCGTATCGTTGATAGGAGCACAAAGATTCTCCGAGGCAGGTCAGTTCCTCTCGTACGGGTGCTATGACATCATGGCCGAGTGCAGGACGAGAACTAGGAGCGGGAGGCCGACGTACGTGCTTAGTGGCCAGAGCTGTTCTGAGCTTTATCTTCACCACCCTTGGAAGGGAAATTCAGGGATGAATTGCTATAAGGGGGGGAGTTTGTAAGAACCCGATTCTTATTTTTGAGGTACGAGCTTCTTCTTTTCCCTTTTCCTTAAGTGTTTTTGAGAAAATATGGAAAATGGGGAAAAATCCTAAATTTTGGAACTACACGCCGTGTACTTTTCCACACGCCGTGTAATTTTGGCCATGTTGGGATGAGTACACGGGGCGTGTAGCCTTGTCGGTGACGAGGGGTGTAGGAACCGACTACACGCCGTGTAGTGGTACTTACACGCCATGTAGTCAGTCGGTAGGCTTAATTAGTAAGGAGGTGGAGTTGCTGCCAGCTGGGCGACAGTACACGCCGTGTACGCGGGAGTACATGCCGTTTAATCATGTCGACAGATGAACAGTGCGGCGATGCCGCCAGGAGAACAGTTAAATGAAGAATGTACATGTCGTGTACTCAGAAGTACACGCCGTGTACTCTGTTTTTTTGGCTTAAAATAGGCAGTATCCTCCTCATTTGGAAGAGGAGGCGTTTGAGCCATTTTGGAGCCAAGGAGGACGGCCGCCCCTTTGAAGATCCACTGGGTGTTCGTCTAGAATCCGATTCGGCTTCAGACGAACTCATTGGAACCGTGCGGGTAAGCCCTCTCCTCTCCTGGTACCGTTCTTACCAATTCTTTCCCAAGGGGAAGTTATTTACATTTGAATGAGTTTTTTTCTTTATCATATCTACACCATTCTTGGGCGTTTCTGGAGTCGGCGTTCGGGTATAACATTCGTTGGCGTATAAGGTAGGTGGCTTTGTGATTATTTTCCAACTATCGTGCGTTTTTGTGCATTTTAGTGCCATGAACCCATGTTGGGGTATCGTGTGGATGAGGTCGTTGCTATATTTAATTCCTAGAATTGCATAGGTGATTAAATTATGATAATAAAATGTTGGTTGGGATCATTTCTTGGATCCGGAACCACCCTGGGGGTGTGTTCCACTGTTTAGCCGTTTGGCCAGGATACCTGAGGGTATGCCTTCAATGTAGTAATTGTAGAATTTCCTTGAGAGTAATTACTTGTTTACTGCATTTTGATATGTTGGGCATGGCCCGGTTACCTGTTTAGCCTGAGGGTGTTGTTGTGATTAGCCTGCGGGCACTGCACTGTTTAGCCTGAGGGCTGTAGTTATTTCGGCCTGAGGGAAAATTCTTCCATGCCTGAGGCCCATAGACTCTGTGCCTGAGGGCGACACTTCCTACGCCTTAGGGAAATTTCTGTTATTCCTGAGGGCTATACCTGCGGGTTGGATTCTTCTTACCTGAGGGTAAGGTTTTGCTTGTCTGAGGACGTGGACTGTTTGTTTAGAAATACACTGTGGTGATTTCTATTATATAATGAATTAAATGAATAATAAAATGGAAATTTAATGGTTAATTTAGTTACTTGTTAGTAATGATTACTTTATTGCATTTTACTATTTCACACTGTTGTTTCATGCTTACACGTGGTTGGACACAGGCCTTTGGTGGGTGCCTACTGAGATATATTTCTCACAACCTGTTTGGGTCATGCTTTTCGGCCCAAACAGATTACGTTTCTACAGGTGTAGATAGGGGAAAGAGTCCCTATACAGGTACTTGACTGTTGTTGAGGAGTAGAAGGGCATGGGACCGAGCCTTGGCTCACGATGCTGCTGCCAGCTGTTTTGCTTGTTTTGCTGTACTCTGTATTTTGTTGTACTGTATTGATGTATAACATGTTCTAGCTGTTTTCTTAGAACTTGAAACATGTAGCATCATCACTTATATACTGTTGGTTATATCCACTACTGTAGTTTATTTCATTTCTGTATGTTTACTGCTTCCGCTATAGTTGTATGTTTATTTTGTATTCCGCTGCACTACACTTAAATGAGGGCATAGTTTCTCCACTATCAGACCTGGGCCCTCGCTGCTAGTCAGAAACCTCTAGAATTTGGGGAAATTTGATTTAGGTCACATGGTGAACCGGGATCGGGGCACCCGTTGCGTGGCACTCGGGTCTGGGACGTTACAGGTAGGGACAACTGCATGCGGCCGAGGCTTATGACCCAGGGGTTCTAGGAATGATTTGAGGTACGATATGTGTATTTTCTACTTTATATTTAGTATTTATAGACATAGGTTATAATCATTACTTTCTCACCACATATCTCATACGAGACCTAGAGATTCCGATTGAACCATTGACTTGAAACTTAAGCTTAAAGACACCTACTGGATAAGACTCAGTGATCACACACTTGTGCTGATAGTATTACTTGACCCTTGTAGGCGAGAGTTTTGATTGGAACATCTTGGCGGTGGTGTTGAGGCCTTACAACATCATTATTTGTATGGATTTGTTATCTATATTCCATGCCCAGATTCACTATTTTAGGAGAAGGGTGCGATGTATCCGTAGTGGCGGAACCGGGTTTTCCTTTTTTAGAGAAAAGGAAACCCAAGAAGCACATAATGGACTCATGAATAGGAGGGTGCAGCCAATTACTCATCAGTTGGATATCTTGACCCTTGGTGCAGTGAATATTGTGTGTTTCAAGTTTCCTACAGTTGTGGCAGAGTACGAGGACGTATTTCCTGAAGAAGTTTTAGGTTTACCTCCCCAACAAGAGATAAACTTCTGCATTGATCTACACCTCGGGATGACACCTATACCTTCACCAGAATATCATATGGCTCCTGCAGAGCTTCGCAAGCTAATGGTGCATTTGGAGGACTTGCAGAGGAAGAGCTTCCTAAGAGCCAATGTCTCACCCTGGGAAACCCCAGTTTTGTTTGCCAAGAAGGCAGACAGGAGCTTGAGGTTGTGTGTGGACTACTGACGCTCAAAACAGGTGACCATTAAGAACAAGTATCCATTACCAAGGATCAATGGCCTATTTGATCAGTTGATAGGGGCACAATGGTTCTCAAAGGTTGACCTCAGATCAGGCTATCACCAGTTGTGAGTACGAGACGAGGATATATTGAAGACGACCTTTAGATGTTGTTATGATCATTATGAGTATATGGTGATGCCCTTTCTCATAACAAATTCCCCAATAGTGTTCATGGGACTCATGAATCAGATATTTTAGCCTTACTTAGATCGGTTCATGGTAATCTTCATCAACGATATTCTTGTATACTCAGCGTCCGAGGAGGAGCATGCGAGAAACTTAAGGGAGTTTTGGATGCACTCCAAGAGCACCAACTTTATGAAAATCTCCTGAAGTACCAGTTCTGGATTTAGGAGGTCCACTTTTTGGGACACATTATCTCAATGGATGGAGTGACAGTAAACTTGGCTAAGTTCAAGGTGGTGTTAACATGGGATCCACCTAAGAGCATGATAGAGGTGCATATCTTCCTTGGGTTGCAGACTATTAACAGAGATTCATACCTGATTTCTCTAGGATGTCAGCACCCATGACAACTTTGACTAGAAAAGGGTAGTCTTTCATGTGGACAGAGAAGTGCTAACATTCTTTTCAGTAGTTGAGGTAGATTTTGACGAGTGATCTGATCTTGAGATTGTCAGAGGAGGGTGTCAAGTATGTAGTGTTCTATGATGCATCAGGGACCGAGCTAGGTTGTGTCCTAATGTAGAGGCAAGTGGTGATTGCCTATGGTTCATTATAGTTGAGACCACATGAGTAGAACTACAAAACCCATAATATCAAGTTTGTAGTGGTAGTCTTCATTTTGAAGAAGTGGTGACACTACCTGATGGGAGAGCGATTTAAAGTCTACTCCGATCACAAGAGTCTCAAGTATATTTTCTTTCAGAAGAATCTTAACTTCAGATAGAGGGGATGACTAGAATTCCTCCAGGATTATGACTTTGAAATTGTATATACTCCTGGGAAGGCGAACATAGTAACAAATTATCTTAATAGGAGATATAGTTCGCAATTGCTGAATGAGGCATCAGAGCAGTTGGCCTTGTTGTAGTTATACTTTGTGGATGGAGACGGAGCAAATTACCTCTAGTCAATGGTTTTCACCCCTCTAATCTTATAGAAAGTTAAGGATACACAACTTGGGGATACCGATTGTGATACCCTATGTGCTTAGATGTCCATAGGGCATGCTCCTGATGGATTTTCAAAAGGTGGGAAGCACATCATTCTTTTCAGAGGATGCATGATAATACCAGTGACATTACAGGAGGAGGTTTTGAGGGATTTTCATACGTCCCCTTTAGCTGTACATCTGGGTGTGGAAAAGATGTACTAGGACCTATGATGTCAGTTTTGGTGTCCAAGTACGAAGAAAGGAGTTGCAGAGTTTGTCTCTTGATGCCTTACTTATCAGCAAGTGAAGGCTGAGCACCAAGTTCCAGTGAGTTTAGCTCAACCCCTTGAGGTTATAGAATGGAAGTGGTATGGGATATATATGGACTTCGTGATGGGATTACCATGTATGTCTCGGAGAAACGATGTCATCTGGGTGATCATTGACCGACTCACCAAGTTGGATAAATTCCTAGCTAGAGCTTGGGACGCATCTACGTTCAAGAGATAGTTGAAGTCCATGGAGTTCCATAAATGATTGTTTTAGATCATGATGCTTGCTTTACATCCCATTTGTGGAAGGGGTTATAAGAGGCGTTTGAGACCCAGTTACACTTGAGCATAACATTTCACCCATAAACTAACAACCAGATAGAATAGACCATTCAGGTTCTAGAAGACATGTTGCAAGCTTGCATGATATATTTCATTCATAGTTAGGAGGATCACTTACCACTAGTAGAGTTTGAATAAAACAAAAACCACCATTCCACCATTGGTATGACCCCATTCAAGGCTTTGTATGGGTGAACCTGTAGGTCACCCCTTTGCTGAACTGACCCAAGAAAGTCAACACTCATGGGCCCAGAGTTAGTGCGAGCTATAACTAAGGAGGTGTAGATCATCCAAAAGTGGATAGAGATTACATAGAGATTTCAGAAGTTGTATGTTGATAGGTGGTGCAGGCCTTTGGAGTTTGTGGAAGGAGACCATGTGTTCCTACAGGTTTCACATAGATGTAGATTACATAGATTTGGATGGGGTGAAAAGCTATCTATAAGGTTCATTGACCCTTTTTAGACAATTCTTAGAGTTATCGAGGTGGCGTACCACTTAGTTTTACCTCCACAGTTAGACCGAGTACACGACATCTTCCACATGTCGCAGCTGAAGAGGTATGTGCATGACCCATCACAAATTATCAACTTGGGCAAGCTAGATATTGAGGGAGAGACTTTTTCTAAGTACCTAGAGAGATCAAGGATTGGTAGAAGAGGATACTTCATGGGAAATCAATTCCTTTGGTGCGTGTCTGGTGGAAGTATGAGAATCCCTAGTAGAGCACTTGAGAATGGGAGTCTCAGATCCGTGCTCAATACCCTCATCTTTTTGAGTAGCCTCTGTTTTGGATTTTTGGGGATGTAAAGACCCAAGGTGGGGAGAATGTAATGTCCCATATTTTTATGTGTATTTTTTTGAATATTATATGAATTGATTTTGAGACTATTCACTGAGACGACGTGCGATTCTGAGGCCTAGTGTGCCCGAAATAAATGTTTGAAATGTATTAAAATATTAAATAGCACGAGCACACAGTTTTATTAAAAAAGAAGAATAACTTCTAAATGGGTGAACATATCCTAAATTTGAGGGAACCATTGATTTTAGAATGGCGGATTTACCCTAGGTGTTACCTAACATTGGTTGGTGTGGGTCGCTTGTGGAAAGTCGTCACAAACCCTTAAATGAATAGAATAAATTAAGAAAATTTATTTTATTCTGTTGACACAGAAACACAATGATTTTCTATTTAAATGTATCACTATTTCAGAGATCTAGGGTTAACCTCATAACCCTAGAATCCTATGAAGACATTGGATTGAGAGATCTGTAGAATTCTCTCGAGCAGGCGATGATGAAATTCAGATCGAAGATTGACGAACACCGATATTGACGAATCTTTCCAACAACGACAACATGAAGACCATTATTCATCAGAAAACGATTCAAATCTAGGTAGGATTCATTATTTTGACTTTATTTCCCATTCTTGATTCCTATGATGAAAACAGACCAATCCATAGATAGATTAGCCCGCGGTTCGATCGTATTTGCAGGATGGAATTATTCTATGCGTTTATCGGGATGATTAAATCTTTGTGATTAGAACTATTGATTGATTCATTTACCATTCTAATGTAAATTAACCAAGATCAACACAAACATCAATTGAGGTTTTTCCCTCTCGATTTATTGTGATTTTCTCCCCCTATTCTTGCGTTCTTTATCACACGTTCTTAGTTATTCCTATGCTTTGAACCCCTTGTGAACAATTGATTGTTACACCTTAGATTCTTGGAAAATGATCTAAAACCATAGATCCATCATCAGGATGACTCGACAGAGGTGTGAATATGGGTGCAGTGGAAAATAGAACAACGGTGGGTGTCGAATCCACATTATTTGGTGATAAAAAATAATGAATACAATTGTGTTTTTTAAGCTGATTGAAGGCCCTAATCCTATAGGTTCGGTGTTAGGGTGGAAAAAAAACCTTGGATCAAAAGTTTTATGATGAAAATACCACCAGAACAAGATTCAGATGATCGATGATGTGAGCGGTAGGAAGAATATGGGTTTCTGGAAAACTCAATACACACGACATGTAGTCCCTGACTACACGACTTGTAGTCCCCCTCAAATGACTCGGTGTGTACATGGGAAGTACACAAGCACAAAGTGGATTACACAGGTTTCCCACACGACATGTAATCCCCCACACAGCTTGTCCTGGACTAAGTACACAAGCTAACTCGTGTACTGGTACACAGGTAGGGACACACAGGTTGACGTCTTGTACTGGAACACGACCGAAGTACACGAGCATACCCCAGATGCAAGGACACGACCTATAACCCTTCTACACACCATGTATCCCTCTTTTGAATGACATGGATTTAGAAGACATGGGATTTTGTACACAGTCATTACCCAGGGTCAAGGGACATTATGTGTGACCCTACTACATGTCGTGTACCCATTTCTACATGGCTTGAACTTCTTGTCCTCCATATCTTGGATAAGTTTTGTTAGGGTTAGTTCCCATTTATTGTTTCCCTAAAGGTTGGTACTAATCATTTACTACTCCTAGGACTACGATCCCTTTAGTAAGATTTCCTGGATAGAGTGGTTGAAATACCTTGAGAGGCCCGAAGTAGGACCCTCTATTCATATTTTTTCCCTAAGTAGAGTTCTTGGTATCATCGTGACCAACCCTACATAGTCGCCGATCCTATACTTAGAAGGGTTAATCTAGATTGAATTTGTTGGTATCACCCCATGGCCTTAACAGTGATCCTAATCAGTTTATCGTATTATCATTGGACTATCATCATATCTTTCTCATGGCGAGACCTGATGAGCAGTACCCCTTAGATGAACGTCATCAGTGCTATTAGACTCAGAAGTGTGTTCTCCTGAATGAGTGCTTCATGGAATCTTTGAGCTGAATTCCTAGTTCTGGTATACTATGGTTGTAGTTTACCTCTAGAATGTGTGTCTTGTACTATGTATAACTGGATGTTCTTTTTATATGTGTTATAGACATATACCAGTGTATAGATGACTGTAATTTCCTTTTTTGTATTGCTTTGTGGTTTTAGGGTGTCCTACTAAGTATTGTTATACCCTCACATGTTGTTTCTTGTGCATACGATCAACCTTTTGATGGAGTCCTAGGAGAACCAGGACCAAATGATGATTAGTGAGACCAGACAGACTGAGGTGTGTTCCTGCGGCTTTCAAACAACAGTCCTAGTACCTTTTACTTACAGGTTGGACTCGTGTTACAAACTTTTTATGGTGGGATTGTATTTGACCGTCTTTAATTTACTTTACTTCATGTCATACTCTGTTTGTGAGATATAGTTGTATGCATGCATTGGTTACTTAGTGGTTTTTACACTTCAAAATTTTGTGGGCTTGGAGATGTGTGTGTGCATATAGGTACATAGGCAATGCCTCCCATGTTAGTGATATGCCTATTCGGTGCTAGTCACCAGCCCCTGACCTATTGGAGGTGGGCTTGGGGAGTCACGACACAGGCCCCACTAGGACAGGTCATGACATAAATTGATTGATTGTTTGAAGAACATGTGATCCTGAGTAGTTAGTGGGTGATTAGGAAAAGCATACTAGTACTCTAAATCCCTAGAAATAGATTGACGATGACAACACTAACTAAAACAAATTCAGCATGACTTCCCATGATGGGTCCCTTAATGGGGTGTAGATTGATTTCTCATAATGGGTCACCTAATGGGATGTTTATTTGAGTGTTCACACCTATATTAAGTCACGATGATGACTAAGAAGTGTGATGATCCTACTGCTAGAAACTAACAAAAATCAGGGATTATGAGAATAGTGTTTTGATTTGTTTGACTTGATTATACATGCTATTGATTATAGAACTGTTTTATTCATGAAAACTATTTTATATAAATGTTTTATGTAAAATGTTCATTTAATACCATTTTTATGTACTTTATATCTTATTGATTTGGAATAATTTTTTTGTTGAAAATATGTAAATGTTATGCCATGCCTTGTTTTATTTCAATTGAAATCATAAAATAGTTTATTGTTATGGAATTGATTATGGAATATTTGGTGGTATCCTACTGGGATATTTTTCTTACACCCTACCTTTTCCTTTGGGAATTTGTATATTATCTTATGCTAGGTCCAAGCAAAGGGAAATAAATACCTGGAGGTGGTAGGTGTACTTGATTTGTGGGACCTAGATTGATGGAGGTGACTAGTGGAGATGTGATCCACTTGTTACATGGGATATTTTGAGCCTTTCTTTGTCATATGTTACATCCTTTGATGATGTTCTGTTTTGGGTTAATTTTACCAGTTTTATTCTGGTAATTCATCCTTAAGGAGTGTTGATATACCGACTTGTATCAGTTATCTTCTTCTGTTTTGTGGAAAAATTGTTCTCTCTTTATTTTTATATAATGTTAGGTGCTAGTCACCAACCTATGAGGATCTGGAATTCCCTTCGAGCTATGTCAGGCCAACTCAGGTATTAGAGTACCAATATATTCAGGATGGTTTGTGAAAAAGAAGTATCAAAGGTGGAGGTTGTACATATTTCCTTGAATTCAGTATGCAATTGAATTTTCCTGGTAAAAAAGAGTCAGGATTATCAAGACTTAGGGGGTAGTTATGAGTGAGTTCTTGGAAAAATCTCATCGTAACGAGCCTTAAGTCACCATGGGTGTTTAGAAAAAGTGTCTTTGAGGAATAATTTGAATTGTTTCTAGTATTTTCCTAGTTGATCTGAGTGCTTTGATATCCTTGAAACTCTTGATTGAGTTGATGATCTGTGTATCCTTACTGATGTTTCAATGCCATCTATTGATATTGTGTTGCAACATGCCTCTGATAAGATGTTTAAATAAGCCACAGGAGGGAGATTCTAGTGAACCACAATAGGTGAATACTTTAGTGGATCAAAATCTTGTTGAGACAGTGGTGCATGTTGTTCAAGCTTTGGGATAGGTGCCTGCACCCATTCCCGTTCAGGATCCAGTTGTGAAACCTCAAAGGGATGAATCAAGATATCATGTTCAAGAGTTTCTTCACAAGAATACACCATCTTTCAAAGGCTCAAATTATCCTTAAGAGGCTAAGGATTTGTTGAAAAAAATTGATATGCTTTTTAAGTTCTTAGAAACTCTAGAATCTATAAAGGTGAAGTGTTATACCTTTATGCTATAAGGACCTAACAGGAGATGGTGGGATTCGATGGTGACAATGAAGAAACATGAAGGCTTGGAGTGTAAAGACTTCAAATCACTTTTTATAGATCAATTTTATCCAGAATCTATGGTCTTGGTGAATTCCATGGAGTTTATCAGCCTCTAGTAGGGTGAAAATACCATGACATAATATGTGAACCATTTCACTAAGCTTGTTTAGTTTTCTCCCGAGGTAGTGACAAATGAGAAACTGAAGGCTTGAAGATTTTATACTGGTCTTCAATCAGATATTTGATCTCAAGTTTTTATGAAAAATCTCACTTCTTATAATAATGTAATTCCCTGACCTAGGTTCCATATACTGGTGCCTCGAGCCAGTTCACCATATGACCTCAGGCGTGCCTTTCTATATTCCAGATATTTCCGACTAGCAGTAAGGGTCTGATATGTAATGTGTAGAGACTATACCCTTTTTATCAAAGCAAAACAACAATGGAAATAAATATGAAATATAACCAAGATACTGCAAAAATCAATAATCAACCAAACAAAACATGAATAAATAAAAAATAGAGAAAATGACCATAAACCAAAGTAGTAAACATTTCATTCCATAAAAGTGTCGAGTGTCTAATGAAAATCCAAAATAAAGACACACTGACATCTCCCAAGTGGGTCCTAACATCATGTTTAGTTCCCTCATCAATGCTCCATCCCGAATGTCATGAACCAACCTAGGTCAACCCTGAACTAATCATCAGTGTCGGCCCATGACAAGGCTCAAGAGGAGTTCCCGATCCTCTCAGGCTGGAAGCTAGTGTTAGGCATAAAATATAAAACCATTGGGGATGATTTAGCCCACAATAAACAGTTATAAATAAACAATATAGAGTATGAAACATAAAAAGGGGATACCATAAATCATTGAATGAAATAAATACATAAAAATATCTAGAAACAACAACATAAAAAAAACAGAAGAGTAAAAAAAATTAAAACAAAATCAGAACTTGACACGATCTCCATATGAACTCTTGGTCACTTCCATCCATAAGATCAGTCTACTCTACATGCAAACCTAAACAAAACCAAAACTATAGAACAACTCGATTCTACCAACTCTAAGTGGCACAAGTAGTGTGCGAGCATAAAAAAACTCAGTAGTTAAGAACCATAGAATCCATATATTTCATTTCCTAAAACAGTCCACAAACACTAATTTGAAATACATTTAAGGAAAATAGGGTTTTTATCATTTTAAAATCCATAATCATCTTTCCTTTTTAAAACCATATTTGAAAACCAAATGCCAAAATAAACACAACCCACACAATGCATAAAAGAAAGGAAAATATAAACTAAGAAAAAATAGTAGGGTATATCAAACAATCTAGAAATAAAGAAAATATTATAAACACAAGTAGGAAAATACTAAGAGATCAAGTAAAAAAAGTGTTGCAAAATAAATCAAGAATATACAGATATGTAATTAGGATCATTTACCAAACATCCCTAGAAGAAATACCTATATGCACTCATTTCAGACCCACCTTCCGACATATAGTGCACCTCCATAGTCAATAACCAACCTGGATGATCTAAACTAGCCTCACCGGTGGCACAACCCACCTGTCCTATCCTCTATCTAGGGGGTTCTAATCCATCTAATCAGGACTAGAAAACAATCATCACTTGACCCTCCAGATGAAGTACAGGAATCCCGTGATAGTAGTATAAAGGAGAGTGAGTAGGTCATCACACACTTGAAATTAAACATAACTCACAAATGTAAATGTGCATGCCTTGACCAATCCCCGACATTATCTATGCGAAGACCCTCTCATTGGAAGGATGACCACAGGGATGCCCATCACACATATAAACTTTCAAAAGTTACAATTGAGTCCACATCATATATATTTAAAACCAATTTATAAAGCATATCAAGGTACCAACTAGGCCTTCAAAACTTCAAGCCAAAATCAATTCCAAAACCAAGGTGAAAACAACATTTATTCCTAGAAGATTCCAAATGGACCTTTAATGTCATTTAGTTACCAAATTACATCTCAAGGTTACAAACAAGCTATGATTTGGAAAACACATTTGAAAACATTTATAAACCAAAAATCCATTTTAAGAATATTGGAAGTCTTTATAATTACATGGGGAGTGAGAGTGGAGGAAAGAAAGGGATGGAAGAAGAGTGTTTTGAAAACCGTGTTCAAGTTGGACATTTTTATGGAATTTCATTTATATGTGTGTGTGCCTATCCATATGCACACCCCATGAACATATGGATATGTCCACATCCAATGAAACATATATGGAAAATCATAAAACTAACCAAGGTTTCATTTAAAGAATCACAAGTAACATAACAAGACATCACAAGGTTCCATACATGAGCACCAAACCATAAAAAGGCTTCATAAACACACATAAGGCTCTATTCATAAGCAAACCAAACTACAAAAAACCCAACCAAGGCCAAAAAAAATCCCAAATAACTCAATTTCATTTTAAAAGGCTAATTGAAATTTTATCAAACACTTTGTATACATATACATATATGCATAAATAAGAAAGTCTTTTTAAAACCCATTTGTTATCAAATTTTCAAGATGAAAAGACATAAAAATCCATACTAACATACAAAAATCATTAATAACACATTTTAAATTTAATTATAAAATATCAAGTACCCATTATCATGATTTAGAAAGGAAATGGATAGAAACACCAACCTCAACAATGAGAGAACACAATGAAACTCCCAAAGAAGGAAGAATAAGGCCCAAGGAGCAAACCACACACCCTAGCATCAAAGAAATCAACCCAAATTATCCAAACCTCACCCTAGGGTTCATCTAAGAGGGAACCTAGACAATAAAGAGCCAATAAAAAGGAGAGGTAGAAGAGGATATGAGGAAAAGATACAAAAAACCAATAAGAACTCACATAGAAACCTTATAGTAACTTCAAAGATATAAGGAGAGATAAAGGGAGAGGGGTTTGGGAGCCCTATCATGCACTAAAATTGAGCAAGAGGAAGAGGGGTATAATTGGGGTTAAAATGAGGGAGGGGAAAACTTAGAATTTCAAGTTTTCAAGAATCTGGGTAAGTCACATAATTTGTCAAACCGTGCATCAATCATACGCACCCTCTTGGAAGGAAGGGTCACCCGCACGGGCTGGCTGAATGGTTTGGGAAACCGTGAACCAATCACAGAGTTTGGATATATAAAAATTGCAGAGCCTATCGCATGCTTGCCACATGATTTCTACTAACTATGTGTAATCCTTGTGCCTTGCCTCAAAAACCACTAACAAGACACACAATTACTCCTTTATCTCACATGATTTGGGAAAAATCATGTTTAAGCTAGGCAAGAATTTTTTTTGAAAGAATAAAAATAACTGAAAACATACTCTCCCTTCACTAGTCACATGATTTCTCCCCAAACTATACACACTGAACATGCATAGGCAAAAAACCAGACCAAAAAATCCAAAAATCAAAAACTCTTGTTGAAAACTCAACCCGAACCTTAATAAAAAAGATAAAAAACCAATAAATAAATAAATAAAAAAAAATGAAAATTGGGGTTGGGGTGTGACAATTTTCCCCACCACATAACTTTCTTCCCCAATAAAGTCACCTATTCGAACATGCAACAAAGCTAAGACCCAAAACTTAATGAAGCCAAATGAAACCACGATCTATGGTGTGACCTTTCAACTACACAAGTCACACCCAAAAAACACTACATAAAACCATAAGTAGATCCATGATGGGCCTCCCCACTATTTATAAACCAACTAGCACAATGAATCCAACATCAGAACTCCCAACACAAGGGGCCCCAACTAAAGAAACTCAAACCAAACGTTGATCCAAAACATGATTCATTATTTCCACAAGACATGAGCATATCCAACGAGCACCACACAAGACTAAAACTAACCCACAATAAGGGTAACCATTTAGATATTGACATCTAGAAAGCACCACTATAGAAATATCTAGGAATACAAGGCTACAAAAATCCTAAAACAAGAAGGATTTTCAAAGACAATGAAAACTACAATAAGGAAACTTAAACCATACCCACTCCAACACTAGATACAAAAGATAATATAGAAACCCCCACCACACCAAGAAATTCCTGATTGTCTGAAAAGATTCACTATAGGGCCTATGGCTAGATCCTTGGTGCCTTGAGGCATCTAATTCCCCATAGTTAGGAGTTGGTAGACTTTGACTAAGACTTCACCTTTTGGAAATGTTTCTTGAAAAATTTCTCCAAGTGACCCAAGTGGCCACATCATCAAAAAACCTTCGAAGGATGACAACAAGATGGATTTGAATGCCCGAACTAACCAAACTGGAAGCACACTGAGAGGCATGAACAAAAAAAGGAGACTCCTCAGGAATAGGTTCCTCTAGAACACACTTCTCTCTAGATGGAGAACCTTTATGAGTGCTAAGAGAAATTGGACTACTACTACAAACTGTGATCCGGAAACCAATTCAGCTAAAAACACATCGTCTAATAACTTCCTGAATAATACTCCCCTGAATGAGAGAACTCAATCTTTAATCTCTGAATGAAGACCCCACACAAAGAGATAAGATTTTAGTTTATACTTTAATGCTATCTCTAGAGAAAAGGAAACCATCTCTTTGAAGTGGTCAACATAGGCCTTGACCATCCGTTGACCTTGCTGAGCATCCAAGAGCTCTTCCACTTTCGTTACCTTCACCTACTCAGGTATGAACTATCAGATAAAATTGGTCTTAAAAATATCCCAAGGAACCCTAACTTACAATGATGTTAGGACGATCACCTTCTACCGATCTAAACCTTGACCCTCAAATGAACCTAGAACATCTCACACCCTCATGGCTTCAGGAGTTCCCAAAGACCTAAAAACACTTTTATCCTTCTCAAGCCACTCCACAACCTCTAATGAACCTCAATCACCATGAAAAATGGGCAACAACCAAGAAGAGCCTGACTCTTCCACCCTACTAGGAGTTTGGGTAGGTCCAATGACTAGAAGAGACTCACTGGAAGTCTTTGAGATCTTTCTGGGAGAAATACTCTATATAACATAATAAACACAAAACCAAATGAACATAAAACCATAAATAAATCCAAAAAGTAACATTACAAACCAAAATAACAACTCATAAATAAAAAAATCACAAAGAAAAACCAAAATACTCTTTCAAAAACCACCATTTTCATTCTGAATTAAAAATCTATTTTATTCCAAGGACACTTTAAAAATACTCAAACTACTTCCAAATCCATTTTAAACACCCAATAACACTTTAAAAATAAAACCATGTCCTACAAATCAATTTTACTTTTGAAAACCCTTTTTTCCCAAAAACCATTTTCCATTCAAAATCCACTCACACCAGCTAAAACTAAGACAAAACATAACTCACAACGGACTCCTAGAATAGGTAACCCGTGGCCATGTATAACCTGACCACATGGTTCATCAGACCATTCCCCAATCAACCACTAACCACTAGAAGTATATTAAATCATGCACTTGGGCTCCACATGGGTCGTTACTCCATGCAAGCTCATTGTGTAGCACTAGTTCACTTCCATTGTCATTACCCAAACAACAATCCCAACAAGAACCAAAAAAATAAACCCATAATTTAAAATAAAATACTCAAGTCCCAAACTACTCCTGGTAACTTAAGGCTTGGGATGAGTAATATTTCACAATGATCTTTCCATACTTATCTTCCAAGTCCCGACAATCCTATCTCTAAACTACCTGATTCCCAAAATAACAAAGGTATAATCTGATACCATTTTTTCATGAACCAACCCAATTCAACCTTGAATTGGTCACCTGATCTGGCCCACGACAAAGCCTGAGAGGCATTCCTGATCCTCCTAGGATGACAACTAGTGCTGGGTATCAAAGATAAAACCATTGGGAATGCTTTAGCCCATAATAAATAGTTATAAATAAAAAAGATAGATCACATAACATAAAAAGGGGATACCATAAATCACTAAATGAAATAAATACATAATTAGATCCAGAAACAAAAACAACAGAACAAAATAGAAGGATAAAAACAAAACTGAAACCAAACTAGAACTCAACACGATATCCATATGACCTCTTGGTCACTACCATCCATAAGACCAACCCACTCTATAAAAAAACTTGAACAAAACTGAACTTGAAAAATAGACCAGGTCTATCGATGTCGAGTGACACAAGTAGGGTGTGAGCATAAAATAACTCAGTAGGTAAGCACCACAAAATCCATACATGTACTTTCCAAAACATTCCATAAACACTTTTTTTAAATATATTGAAGGAAAAAAAGGGTTTTATCATTTTAAAATCAAAACTCATCTTTCATTTTTAAAACTAGATTTGAAAACCAAATGCAAAAAGAAACACAACCCATAAAATGCATAAAAGAAAGGAATATTTGAACTAAGAACAAGTAGCATGGTATATCAAACAAGCCAAAAATAAAGGAAACAACATGATCACAAGAAGACAAATACTAAGAGATAAAGTAAACAAAGTGTTGAAAAATAAATCAAGAACATATAGATATGTAATCATGGGTGTTTATTAAAATTACCTAGAAGAAATCCTTGGATGCACTCAGTTCAGACCCACCTACCAACATATGGTGTACTTCTAGAGTCAATAGCCAACCTGGATGCTCTTAACTAGCCTCACCAGTGGCACAAACCACCTAACCTATCCTCTATCCAGGGGGTTTTAATTCATATAATAGAGACTAGAAATAAATCATCACTCAATCCTCTAGATGACATCTAGGAATCCCATGATAGTATTATAAATGAGAGTGAGGAGATTATTACATGATTGTAATTAAACATAACTCATAGATACCACTGTGCATGCCTTTCCCAATCCCCGACATCGTTTATGAAAATACCCTCTCATTGAAAGGATGGCCATAGGGGTTCCCATCAAACATAGAACCTTTCAAAAGTTCTAACATGGACTACAAATTATATAGATTTTTAAAAAAATTCCAAAGCATCTCAAGGTACCAAACGGTCCTTCACAACTTCAAAACCAAAATCATTTCCAAAACCAAGGTGAAAACACCATTTAAACTTGGAAGATTCCAAATGGGACTTTAATGTCATTTAGTTACCAAATTACATATCAAGGTTCCAAATGGGCCATTATTTGAAAAAAAAACATTTAAAAAAAACATTTGAAATCATTTAGAAACCAAAAATACATTTGGTGAGGATTGAAAGTCTTTAGAAAAACATAGGGAGCTAGAGTGGAGGAAGAAAGAGATAGAAGAAGAGTGTTTTGAAAATCGAGTTCAATTTGGACATTTTTATGGAATGTAATTTATATGTGTGTGTTCCTATTCATATGTTTAACCTGTGTTCATATGGATATGCCCACATGCAATGGAACATATATGGGAAACCATAAAAATACCCAAGGTTTCATTTAAAGAATCACAAGTAACATCACAACCCATCACAAGGTTCCACACATGATCACCAAACCATAAAGAGGATTCATAAACACACACAAGGATCAATTCAAAATAAAAAAACTACCAACACCTAACCAAGGGAAAAAAATCCCAAATCACTCAATTTCATTTTAAAAGGCTAATTGGAATTTTATCAAACACTTTTTATACACATACATATAGGCATAACTAAGAAAGTCCATTGAAAACCCTTTTTTTATGAAATTGAAAACATGAAAAATCCATAACAAGAAAATAACACATTTTAAAATTTAATTATAAAAGTTAAAGAACATAATGATATTCTTCAGAAAGGAAATGGAAGGAAACACCGACCTCAATGATGAGCGAACACAATGAAACTCCCGAAGAAGGAAGAACAAGGCCCAAGGAGCAAACTACACACCCTAACATCAAATAAATCAACCCACATTAGGCAATACTCACCCTAGTGTTTGGACAAGAAGAAACCTAACCAAGAAAGCACCACTAAACAAGAGAGGGATAATAGGATAAGAGGAAAAGAGACCAAAAAACAATAATAACTTACCTAGAAACCTTGGAGGAGATTCAAAGATACAAATAGATCCAAAGGGATATGGGGTTGAGAGCCCTATCATGCGCCAAAACCGAGAAAGAGGGATAGGGGTTGAATTGAGGTTAAAATAAGGGAGGGAAAAGCTTGAAATTTAAGTTTTCAAGAATCTGGGAAAGTCTCATGGTTTTACAAACTATGTGCCAACCGTGCACACTCTACTAGAAGAAAGGGGCACCCGCATGGGTTGGCTGCACAGTTTGGGAAACCATATTACAACTATGAAATTTGGATCTATCAAAATTGTAGATCCCCTCGCATTATTTTTTCACAGTATCTACTAACCATGTTCAATCTATGTGCCTTGACTCAAACACCACCAATAGGTTGTACAATTACTCCTTTACCTCATACGGTCTGGAAAAAATCATGCACAGGTCATAAAAGACAAACCATCCAAGAACAAAAAGAACTGGAAACACCCTCTTCCTCAACTAGCCACATGGTTTCCCCCAAAACCATGTACACTAACAGTGCATAGGCCAAAAACCAGACAGAAAACTCCAAAACTCAAAAAATATTGTTAGAAAATCAACCTAAACCTCAACCAAAAATATCAAACACCAATAAATAAATAAAAATAAATAAAATAAAATAAAATAAAACTGATGCTGGGGTGTGACATAGAATTCCAACTCATCCATCTAACATAGGGATATTTCCCTTATCCTATATTGAAAACATAAAGTATATTCGAGTACTAATCAGGAAGCCTGAGTAGGGTGTGAGTAAAAATCAGTAGGCCACCAACAACGAAGTCTAAAACAATATCCAGTATATAACAATGTATGCAGTTGTATAAATAATAAATAAAAAATGATAAGGTAAACCGGTTTCACATTTATTATTCTTTAATCAACAACATCATACTTACTTCGACCCATGTTAGAGTCTGAACCATATTCCATAGGTGTTACACAATTTATTCCATCAACGGATTTCATATTTCAAGTTAATTTACATTTCATTTAGGTACCTTGGAGCATTAGTCTAGGTACTATTTCACACACATGCATTAGGGGCCTAGAGTAGCTGTCTGGAACCCCATGGGTACTTGAAGTAAAAATATATCAAAGTTCATCATCATGCATTAGGAGATTAGAGAATCATTCTGGTACCCCATGGGTACTTAGAGCATTAGTCCCTCACCCACAACTCTTTGATCAATCATTCACAAATATCACATATATATATCAAGGTTCAACATCATTAAACTTCTTATCAATTATTCACATCACGGGGAACCATTTCATTTATCAATAAAAAACATGTTTCTTTACTTTAATCATAAGTAATAACATGAACAATCCCCCATTAATCCATTCTTCATCAATTAATACACAACTCATTTACTATTCAAGGTTAAACCAATCAACCCTTTAAATCCCATTATAAAACCATGAAACAAGGATTTAGTTCAATTTCACCGACCTACTATTTCCCAATTTTCATTCCATATTTATCATTTTAAGGAAATCAACACACCCCATGGGTTTCCATCAAGCTTGGTCATGTAATCTCTAATGGGTCCAATGAGATCTGTGAAGGGTATCCCAATTTCATGGGGATTCAATTCATTTTCCTAATTTAGAATCAACCGCACAATGTAGAAACCCAAAGATGAAACTAAAACATAATATAGGTATCAAGACTATGGTAATTAGAAATTAGACCACCTACCTCAAGATCATTGATGAACGCTCTCTAAACTGTAACCCTTAATTTGATGTAGAACGATTGAAATCAAAATGATGAGGAAGATCTAGGATCAAAACCTAGGATCAAGATCCAATGAAATAATACATTAAAACCTAGATCTAAACCATCATAAATAGAGTAATTAATACCTCTTAAAGGGGAAATAAATATGGGAGAGATAGGAACCTAAATAAGGAAGATATTATAAACTGGAATATCGGTTGAGTCCTTATATCGGATCTTCGATTCACAACAGAAGGGGTTTGAGGAGCCTTGGAACCATCTCTAGAGCCTCCAAAAGTGATGAAAATCATGTTAGGTAAAATAGGGGTGATTAGGGTTATAAATCATGGGTTTAGGAATTTTTAATTAAAATTTAAAGGGTTTAAAATCTCGTGTGCATGGTTTCCTGGATTGGCTACACGGTTTGAAAAAATGTACACCCCTACTATCTGGGGTGCAAGATTACTCCTATGTGGGTGAAAAATTCTAAAAAACATGTTACAATCATGAAAACCCCATCTATCCAAGGGTTCACAGTTTGGAGGGAGTTTCCACATGTTTTGATCAAACTATGCACCCCCTTCTAGTGGTTCAAAATGTACATGGTTTCCTGGGGAAAACTGCATGATTTTCCCTAACCGTGCACTAACCGTGCACAACCCCATGAGCTTCCAAAATTATAAAAATTCACATAAAATGATGCCAAAATAATACACAAAAAAAGTATGATAAAAACAAGGGTAAAATATTACCTGAAAATAAGTATGAGATATCTCCAGAAATGTCAGGATCTTACACTCTACCCACCTTATTATAGCTGTTCCTCAAGATACACACCCAAGAATCACTAAGATTATGAGGTAAAAAGTTTAGGACAATGATCTCGTATATCTGCTTTTCTCTCCCATGTTTCCTCCTGAACACGTTTATGCCACCACAACACTCAGACCAATGACATAGTCTTTCCCCACAAAACTTTCTCACTGCGATCCACAACACGAATCAGATGCTCCTCAAAGGATGCATCAATATCAAGATCAAAATCATCAATGGTGATCACATGAGAAGGGTTAGGGTGATACCAATGAAGTTGTGACACATGAAAAACATCACACATAACATTATACCTCTATGGAAGATCTGATTGATACACTACTAGTCTAATCCTCTCCATAATATCAAAAAGTCCGACAAACCTAGGTGCCAACTTTCCTTTCCTTCAAATCCTACAGACACCCAATCTTGGTGACACTTGAAGGAATATACTATCACCCACTATAAATAGCTAAGTAACCAACACCTTATGCAATCCTTGCTAGAAGCATGAAGTAACTCACAGATCATGATCTAAAACTATGCTCTATGGCACCCTGTGAAAAAGGACTATCTCTCAAACATATATATCTCCTAACTGATAAACGGTGAGAGTTTCCTAGATAGGAATGAAATTTGACACTTTTTTCAACTGACCCAAAATCCCCCAAATTACATCATTATTCTGAGGCCTCCTTATAAGACCCACCAAAAAATCTATGGAAATGTCATCCCACTTCCATTTCAGAATGGTAAATTACTATAAAAGACCACCTGGTCATCAATACTCAACTTTTACCTACTAAAAGATGTAGCATCATATAAAAAACCAACATTTTATTTTTTCATGCCTGACCACCAATACTGTTGATATAGATCACAATACATTTTGGTCAAACAAGGATGCACCTCCCACTTCGAGGCATGGAACTAATTCATCAGATCCTCACATATATATATAGCCACAATAACACAACTCCAAAAATAGATGATCCCATATTCATCTATAGTCCAATCAGAATGTGAATCCCAAACTTCTAGGATTTACCCTCAAGGACAAACACTCTAGAACCTCATATTGCCTCTCCTTGATCCAACTCAGAAGTGTGGAATCAATGGATAAGGACATAAATGTTCATCTTTCCCTGAACCTTCTAAACCTTTATATGTATATTAGAAAACAAATCCATCATATTCCACATAGAACTGGACTCTTGGATTTCCCGAGTCTCTATCTTTAGGCTCAAAGAATCATCAATACAATTTACTTTCATAGGCACATAAGCTAGATCAAAGTCAAATGACTGCATATACCCAACCCATATCCATTTTCAGTGATTTAAATCTCACTAAAAAAATATGCAATTAAAACTTTTGTGATCAATATACATAATAAAACTCTCTCCCAATAGATAATTCTACCAAAAATGTAAGGCATAAGCCACCACTGTCAAATCAAGATCATGGGTAGGGTAATTTCATTCATGTGAGCTTCAGATATCAAAAACATTCTTATGATGATCCTAAGAAACAACTACCTGAACTTTATCTGGCTCCACTAACACACCTTCCTTAGAGATTATGTGACCCAAGAAATGTACCCTGTCAATCCATAATTGAAACTTAGATAGCTTGGAATATAGCCTATGCTCTCTCAGTGTACTCAGGATGATGTTAAGATGTTGTGAATGATTGTCATGAGTTTTGGAGTAGACCAAGAGGTAATCCACAAAACAACCACAAACTGATCCAGGTACGGGTGAACTATTTACTTCATCAAGTCCATAAACATAGATAAATCATTTTTCAATCCAAACAACATCATGAAGAACTTTTATAGGCCATACCTACTTATCAAATGATGATACCCCAATCACAATTTAATCTTGGAGAACACACAATCACCCCTCAAATGGTAAAAAAGATCATTGATATGTGGAATAAGATACTAGTTCTTAACTATTATTCAGTTCAACTTCCGTTAATCGACACATAAGAGAAATGTCTCATCAGTATTCTTAGAAAACAAAACTAGAGAATATCAAGGTGATGTACTCATATGGATAAATCCCTTATCCATAAATTATTCTAGCCGAGTATTAATCTCTTGAAGCTATATTGGTTCCATTCTATAAGGTGTAATGGAAAATAGTTTATCCCCAGGAATTAGATCAATTATGAACTCAACATATCTCTCAGGTGGAACTTCTGATAAGTCTTCAGGAAACACGTCTTAAAATCAATCCACTACAGGTGGAAATACACAAAATTTCACACCCCCATGATCTAATAGAAGACTCACAACCTAGGTGGTGAGATCCATAAATTACTGATAAACTAGACATGTATGGCCTTCCTAGATATCCCATTCTCTATGATGGACATATTTTTCACCCTCAAGTGATGTAAAGGTTACTCTCCTACAGTAACAATCGATGTGGGATCAATATGATACAAGAAAATCCATACCCAAAATCAAGTCAAAAACTAACATTTCAAGTACATATAGCTCTCAAAGGAAATGATACTCACCAACCTCGAGGAAACACCCCTTCCATAGACAGATTTACTTCAACTGTACACCCAATGATGTTTCAATCATCATAACCCCACTCAAAAACTCCACCGTCAAACTCAAACTATTCAAAAGTTGTGAAGATATAAAATAATGTGAGACTTATGTTTCAAATAAAGCGCTAGAAAGCATAGAATCTATAATAATAGTACCTCATACTATTTATGGCCCAGCCTCACTATCCATAAGTGCAGGCCAAACTACATGAAACTAACCTGCCCCTCTACTCTGTGCTCTGGTCTAAGTCCCCTGAGACACACTACTATGCTAATTTAGGCACTCTTTCACTGAATCGCCATGTTCATTGCCTCAACCACCACATAAATTATAATTAAAACTACTAAACTAGTACTAGGTGGAAGACCCCCTTCTAATACTATGGTTTATACTATCTCCTCCATCACTCCCCATTGTTCGAGGGTTCCTATAGTACCATTATAAGTGTCCCATATTGACACAATCTTGACACTCCATTGGTGGTTGGGGACACTGGATATGAATGTGACCCGCCCTACTGCACTGATGGAAGAACACTCGATTACTGGTCTGGGTAACTGATCCTTCTCCCTAGCTACTCTGTTTTCCACTAAACTGGTTAACATTATCATATTGATGATTATTACCCTTAGAATGTGTACCTCATGTCCGTCCATTATAAACCACATATCCTTTATTGTAATCCTCCTTTAGTTTCCCCTAAAAAATGAAATCCTGATTCACCACCTCAGCAAACTTATTTAACCAAAAGATATTATCCTAAGACTTAATATCACATTTAAGTCTATCATGAAAACATCTCACCAAAATTGCCTCACCTCTTTCCAGTTTTGGGACAAAGAATTATAATTCGGTGAAGCATTTAGCATAGTCCATCACAGACATGCTTCCCTGGGTCAACCGCATAAACTCTACCGCTCTCTCCTACCTGAGTGTCTTGGGGGTAAAAGAGATCCAAAAAATTCTATTGGAATTCTTTCCATACCACGCCCTCAAACTGCCCATCCCTAGCCTAAATATACCACCAGTGATTTTCTAATCCTCATAGTATATAAGAAACTAGTTTTGGGTTCCCCCTTCATCCCTTAAAAGGGGGGTTTATCAATAATAATAAAAATTGAAGGCCTTCGGGCCATTGGATGGATAAGAAACTAGTTTTACTCTTTTCTCTATTGGAGTCTATAAATGATCCAAAATTTTTCTGGATAGACTCAATCCAAAACTCAACTACCTTAGATCCACCCTATCCAATGAATTTTGGAGGGTTTTGAAACTGAAACTCTTGGGTCAGATCAGACATATTTCACACATCCCTCCCTGGGTCTCTTTCCATGAACTATATAAAGTGAGAAAATTTCTCATGGAACTTCTCACCCACCCCTTCACCCAAAACTATCAGGGCCTCTAGTCCCGCTGTTGGAGGCACATTATCAGAAATATACTCCTATCATCCTACCAACAAGTGTCTTTATAGAGGCATGTGTCTACAATTACAAGAAAATGTCTTAGGACACATAACACAAGATATATTTACATAAGTACATAATAATTTATCCCTTATACACTACCTTATAATCAAAATTATGGCACCAACACTACCCTTAACCATCCCTAACTTGGGTCATGAATAACACATGGTAATAAATCTTTATTTTATTAATTTCTCATTATAAACCCACTTCTTAACCACTTCAAATTACCACATTTAACATCATTTACAATTATCAAATAGTTATTAGGCACCATTTCATTTTAAATTAATCAAATAAATAAAAACATTTTATTTCCCATCACACACTCATAACTTGCTTTTCTGTGCGTGCCTAAAATGATTCATGTCACATAAAATCCTAAATGCCTAGATTGACGCGTGTATACTCAAATCTCATGCCATATTGGGATATGAGTAAAATATTAGAAAAAAACAATTTCACACAACAAGTGCATCACTCAAGGTGAAATAAAATTCAACTGTAACAACAAACATCAAGAACAATAATCCCACCTTGGGAACTTGGGTCCCCCCCCCACATGGGTTAGTTACTTCCGTGAATGAGATCATGAACAAGGTCCAAATCATCCCAGTATCTGGTCTAATATTCCCAAATAACAATACCATTGAAAATAAAAAGAAAACCTCCTTTGATATCACTTTGTAATGCCCTGATCTAGGTTCCACATACTAGTGGCCCGAGCTAGTTCACCACATGACCTCATGAGCATCTCCTTGTATTCCATAAGTTTCCAACTAGAAGCAAGAGTCTAATATGTAACATGTAGAGACTATAACCTCTTTATCAAAGTAACACAATAGTGGAAATCAATATGAAATATAACAAAGATACTATAATAATAAATAATCAACCAAACAACACATGAATAAACCCAAAATAAGGAAAATGATCATAAACCAAAGTAGCAAATATGTCATGCCATACAAGTTTCAAGTGTCTAATGAAAAACCAAAATAAATACACACTGACATCTCCTAATAAGGTTTCGTCATAATGTATGGTTCTCTCATCCATGCTCCATCCTGAATCTCAACTCAACCATCTAACATAGGGATCTTGACCTTATCCTATCGTGCAAACATGAAGTCTATTTGGGTACCAACCAGGTGGCCCGAGTAGGGTGTGAGTACAACTAAGTAGGCCACCACCAATGACATCTAAAACAATATTTAGTCTATAACAACATATGTAGTTGTATAAATAATAAATAACAAATGAAAAAGTAAATCATTTTCACATTTATTATATTTAATCAACCACATTATACATTCTTATATCTGTTCCGGAGTTTGAACCATACACCATAGGGATTATAAAATTTATTCCTTCAAGGGATTTCATATTTCAAGTTAATTTCCATTTCATTTAGGTACCTTGGAGTAGTAGTCTAGGTACTATTTCACACGCATGCATCGGGGGCCTAGAGTAGCAGTATGGAACCCTGTGGGTACTTAGAGCAGTAGTCCCTCTCCCACAACTCATTTCTCACATTTTCATATATATATAGACACACACACACACACACACCAAAGTTCATAATCATGCATCGGGGGCCTAGAGTTATAGTATGGCACCCCGTGGGTACTTGGAGCAGCAGTCCCTCACCCATAACTCATTGATCAATCATTCAAAAATATCAAACACACACAAACACACACAGACACACACATCATGATTCAACATCATTAACCCTATTATCAGTCATTCACATCACAGGGCACCATTTCATTTATCAATTACAAAAATGGTTCTTTACTTTAATAATAAGGAATAACATGAACAATCCCCCATTAATCAATTCACCATAAATTAATACACAACACATATAACCTTAAATGTTAAACCAACAAACCCTTTAAATCCCATTATCAAACCATGAAACAAGGATTTAGTTCAATTCCATCAACCCACTATTTCCACCTTTTCATTCCATATTTATCATTTTAAGTAAATCAACACACCCCATGGTTTTCCATAAAGCTCAGTCACATAATCTCCAATGGGTCTAATAAGATTTGTGAAGGGACTTCCAATTTCACGGGGATTCAATTCATTTTCCTAATTTAGAATCAATTTCACAACTTGGAAACAAAAAGATACAAATACAATACAAGATAGGCATAAAGTATATGAGAATTAGCAATTATACCACCTACCTCAAGATCATTGATGAACTCTTTCCAAACCACAACACTTAATTTTATGTAGAATGATCGAAATCACAACAATGAGGAAGATCTAGGATCAAAACCTAGGATCAAGATCTAATGAATTGAGATCCATTAAAACCTAGATATAAACCATCAAAAATGGAGGAATTCATCCCTCTCCAAGGGGAAAGAAATATGGTAGAGAGAGAGGAACTTAAACAAGGAAGAGATTATATACCAGAATATAGGTTGGTTCCTTCTATCAAATCTTAGATTCATAAAGGAAGGGGTTCGAGGATCCTTGGCACCCTCTCCGGATCCTCCAAAAGTGATAAAATTGTGTTAGGTCTAATAGGGGTGATTAGGGTTATAAAATGGGGGTTTGAGAAATTTTAATTAAATTTTCTTGGGTTTAAAACCCCGCATACATAGTTTCCTATATGATATGCATAATTTGAGAAACTGTGTTCCCTAACCATGCACCCCTACTATCTAGAGTGCATGGTTACTCATAGGTGGGTGCACTGTTTGAAAAAATGTGCGCCAATCATGAAAATCCCCTCTATCCAAGGGTGCATGGTTTAGAGGGGGTGTCCAAATGGTTTGGTTAAACCATGTTCCCCATTCTAGTGGATCAAAATGGGGTGTATGGTTTCTTGGGGAAAACTGCACGGTTTTCCCTAACCATGCGCCAACCATGCACAACCTCGCGAGCTTCAAAAATTCTCCAAATTCACCCAAAATGACCCCAAAATAAGACCCAACCAAAGTATGATAAAAAAGGGTAAAATATTACCTTAAAACAAGTAATAGACATATCCAAAAAGTTTTGGATCTTATAGTTAACATACTAGATAGAGTCATGATGGATGAGCTTGACCTAAATGGTAAGTTAGGGTTGGCGGGAGTTCCTTTTTCTCATAGTGGCAGTTCTATTAGTTACTTTAAAGGAAAGATAAAACTTTATGAGTCTCATGGTGGATCTAGACACTAGACATAATCTATACCTCCTACAATTCTAGACAGATTCCCGATGAATTGCTTTTAGTGTGGCAAGGTTGGGTATTCAAAATGGGTTTTCACCAAGACACTCAAGATATATGGTACATGTGAATGCTCAGATCACTTTTAGAAGTTCTATCACGTCTTTTCTTCTCTAAAAACTTTAACAACCTCATAATCTATTAAAAGTATTGTGGTGTAATAAGATGCTTCAAGAATTATGGGGTTCTAGCCACATGTATTCAGAACGAAGCCTCTTCATATAGTAGAAGAGTCTCCAGTGGAAGTTGATGTGGGTCTAATGATTGTGAGAGGTACTATCACTAATGATTTATCTTTAGAGACTACTTTATTTGATATTTTTGCATCTCACTTGTTTATACTGACTCATATTGTGAACCTGCTAATTCTTCATAAAAATATTTTTATCTTATGTGATGGATATTACTACACCCCTTAGAACGAAGAGAGAGCAGGGTATCCATTTTACCGCTTGTGTTTTCTCACTATCATAGGTTGATCTTACATGGATTTTTTTGGTTCTTGACATGAAACCTCTTCAAATAATTTTCATGATAGATTTACTAATTTCTCATAAGGCACAAATTGTCTATTATCTTTGACATGTTTCTTTACTACGCTCGATGGGGTGAACTTTGTTTTTTAGAGAGAATGAGACCCAAGGTAAAGTAGAGAAAAACCTTTATTTTTAGAATCGGGTAGGGAAATATCAGTGTTTTATTTTTACTTTGAGTGACAACCTTTGAGTGGTGATCTATCTCCAGTTTTTTTCAAGTTTCCTAATGTGTTTCCATATGATTTATCTAGCTTTCCACTAGTAATAGAGGTGGATTTTTTTTCATTTATTTGGTACCTAGTACTCAACTAGTGTTTATTCCTTCTTACCACATAACAAAAAATAAACTGAAGGAGTTGAAAACTCAGTTGGATGATCTACTAGAGAAAATATTTATACGCCAGAGTGTGTCACCTTCGGTGGTGCCTATTCTCTTTGTAAATAAATTTTATGTGACACTTCACCTATGTTTTGATTACTAGAAACTCAATCGAGTCATGATAAAGAACAAACATCTATTACAATGAATTAATGATTTTTTTGATCATTTGAAAGGGGTGAAGTGGTTCTAGAAGACCGATATTAGATATGGTTATCATTAGTTCATAACTAAATAATATGAAATTCATAAGACCACATTCAAGAGTAGGTATGACCAATATGAGTATCTTGTTATGCCTTTTGGTCTAACCAATTATCCTCTAGTGTTTATGACATTGATGAACATGATATTCCATGGGTACCTTGACTCATTCATGGTAGTCTTTGTGGATGAAATATTAGTTTAATCTAAAATCAAGAATGATCATGTGTGTCATTTGAGAGCAGTTATATAAATATTGAGAGATCACCAACTTTACATAGAGCATTTGAAATGTAATTTCTGGATTCAAGAAGTGAAGTTCTTGGGACACGTGATCTCATAATGTGGTATTTTAGTTGATCTTGAGAAGGTGAAAGCTATCATGACATGGTAGAAACTGTATAATGTTTTTTAGAAATAGAGATTCTTGGGTTTGGTGGGGTATTACTGTAGGTTCATTAAGAATTTATAGAAGTTGGATTCTACGATGAATTCACTCACTCAAAAAGGAGTGAAATTCATGTGGGATGTGAAATGTCATATTTATTTTTATGAGATGAAATTCCATTTTAATTTTTCGATAGTATCGACTCTTCTAGAGGCTAGGTAGAGTTATGTGGTATTTTTTAACGCATCATATTTAGGTTTGGGCTGCGTCCTTTTGCAGGGTGATCATGTGGTTACCTATGGATCCAGATAGATAACACCACACAAGAATAAATACCCGACCCATGATCTTGAACTCACTAATATGATGCATTCTCTTAAGAGTTAGAGACATTACCTTGTTGGATAAAGTTTTACCATTTTTTTACCACAAAAGCTTGAGTTACATATTCTCTAAAAAAGATATGAATCTCTGACAGAGGAAATGGGTGGAGTACCTACAATATTTTGATTTTTTCATTTCCTAAATCCCAGGTAATGGAAATGTCATCGCTGATGCTTTTAAAAAGAAAATTTTGACCCAGACCATGATAAAATCATTAGAAGAGTGGAATCTGATGTATCTCTTTGCATAATTTCATTTGGCAGTTTGGGACAATGAAACCAAGATTGTTCTGGTAAGTGTTCAATTAACATCTTCTCTTCTCGATGATTTTTCCGAAGAAGTGATTGATGATGAATTTTGTGGAATTAGGGACTCTCTTTATGGTGGAGAGACAATTAGTGAGTGGTATTCCTCTTCAGAGGGAATCCCATGTTTCTAAAAATAGTTCATTATAGAGTTGCCTATGAGAAAGGCTGTGATGGGGGACTATCATAGTTCCTAGTGGGTGGTGCACCCAGGTACCAAAAATATATTTTATGATATGAAATGATTATCCTAGTGTCCAGGTATGAGGTGAGAAATTTTTACTTTGTTTCTCATTTTTATACCTACCAATAAGTCTAGGATGAGCACTAGAAATCTCTGGGTTTGCTTCACCCCTTCCTATTCCAACTTGGAAGTGGGATGAAATTTCTATGGACTTCATGGTTGGGTTACCATGTAACCCTTGATATAATTTAATATTGGTAGTGATTTATAGGATAACCAAATCAGCTCAGTTTATACTCATTCAAGATACAACCAAATTGGAGGATTTAGGGAATCTCTATGTGAAAGAGATTATCTATTTTTATGGAGTTCTTTCTGCTACAGTCTCTGATTGAGACCCACATTTTACTTCTCATTTTTAGAGAGGCCTCCAAGGGGAATTGGGATCTCAGGTTATATTGAGAAAAATATATCATCCACAAATAGATGGATAGATAGAATGAACTATATATATCCTTGAGGACATAATATGTGCTTGTATTGTTGACTTTGGTGGAGCTTGGGATGTCTATTTGGGGCTGGTTAAGTTTTCTTACAATAATAGTTGCTAGTCCTCAATCATAATGAATCATTTTGAGTTCTTTTATAGTCATTTGTGAAAATATCCATTGTTTTGGTCATATATTAGTGGAACTTCCTTAGTTGGAATGAGTTTAGTCTAAGAGAAGATAACAAAAATTCAGTTGATTCATCAGAGATTGGTGAAAACATAGAGCTGATATAAATCATATTTTGATCATTTTCAATGACCATTGGAGTTTTCAATTGGAGATTATGTGTTATTTATATTTTCAACTCATTTGGATCACCAACATCTTGGGAAATATGGAAAGCTTTCACCATGGTTTGTGGGTCCTTTTGAGTTTGTTAAGCATGTGGGGAAAGTGGATTACTGTTTGACACATCCACCATAGTTTACTTTGATCCACAACATGTTTCATGTATCATAAATCAAAAAATATATTTCTTACCCTTATTATGTCCTAATCTGGGAAGATCTTTATGTTGAACCCAATTTATCCATGATTGAGAATCTAATCCGGATTATTGATTCTGATACAAAGGTTCTTCATGGGAAGATGATACCATTGGTCTGTGTAAGGAACCACCCTTAAATATTACATATTCTAGTAACATTAAACAAAATTCACGTTTTTACATTCCCATAGATCTTTTAGGTTTATAGTTTTAGAGAATTAGATCGAAATTCATATAAGAAAAAAACTATATAAGTTCAAGATGGAAGCTTATACTCAGTATCCATATTTTTTCACCATATAAAACTTTTTAAAACAAAGAATGATTTCCTTTATTAAAAAAATATCATGATGAATTTTAACTTTAACTCTTAATTTAATTACTCATAATTAAATCTTGTGATTTTTTAAAACTTGGGATGAGCACATAAAGATTAGTAAGGGACATAAAAAGGAAGAAAGAAACCATTAGTCCATGAATGAAAACATTTTCACAAAGTTATAACTTTTACACATAAAACATAAGCTATTTAGCTTACCTTTGTAGGTACTAGGGTATAAGTGGAAGCTTTTAGGCTGGATATTTTAATTTTTTTATCGAAGGAATGATTATACTTGTCGTCTTGAGAAATTAGAGCCCCGATATGGTCTTGGGGATCTCACATAAATTAAATAGAGCACAAAAATAAAATCAAAAACATAATTTTTCTGATTTGAAGCCATGATCAACATATGCTTGTCATTGATAATAACTTATCAAATGATCCAAATCACAATCCCTCTAAATCATCTACACACACTTTAAAAATCCACAGGAGCATCGATCGTTGAATTCTGGGTGCTAGCGCAGAGATCTGATGATACCTTAGATACCTCGATGATCACCACATCAATGTGCTTGTGATGCATGAGGGAGAAATCAATATGGTCACCTAGATATAGATTTCCTATCTTTAGAAAGCAAGATAGGCGATATAGTATCTAACAGATTCATAGTGAATAGTCATTACGTGAGAGCCTCTCTCCTCTATTTATAGTGGATGCTCAAATACCCAAATTGGGTTCCCTGACCCCCATATATTTAACTCCACTAAATAAATAATAAATTATGATGAACTAATCCACATCATAAATATTATTTATTATTTTATCACATACTTTTTATATATAAAATATATCACGTGATAAACTTGATTCATTAACTCGACTCATAATTCCCTCTTAATATTAAAAGGACCGGTATTATTAAAATAATATTCATTCAAATAATATTATACCTCATATTTACTTGTAAATACTTTTAATAAATAAATTATACCCAATTATTCATTACTTTAATAATAATTAATTTATTTATTCTTTGGTGATCAATGACTTGAACAACACTCAAAACCCTTGGTGGGACCCATCATGTCAAATTTACTTATTCAATAGAATATGACAGATTCTTGAATACACTATTACATGTGACCCTGTAGGCCCTTATCTCGATAAAAATTAATAGTATTCATAGAACAAGAGCGGAGTCTAACAACCCAACAAGGCCCTTAAAGAGATAAGGAGTAGTCATGGCAATGACTACCAACCTACGAACATGTACTGTGTAATATAATATATTTGTCTTTGATATCTCATAAAGCAGGATGCAAACTTGTGTCATTGTCCTTTCTTATTTTATTATTTGTTGGTCTAACTAGAAGGATTTACCTTCCGACTACCCTGGACAAGGATTTATAGAGGTATTACCATCCTGATCAACTAGGCTCTAGATATATTACTTCCTCAACTCAAAAGTGAAAAATCACTTCTTGATCACTCAATCAATGCCATACCACCAATGACACACCCAAAACAAGATACCTCACCATTATTTCATTATCATGGTTTTTTCTTTACATCAAATTATATGATCAAATGGAACACACTGGTAATGATCTCAAGTCAGGATACCAATACACATGTTCGTAGATAGGAACAACCAATGACACTTGAAATATGTGGTGTTTCTATTAGTAGGTTAGTCCTCATGATCTCACTACTAGATATCACAAAGTGTGAACTTCGTGAGAAGAAGTCTCAATGCTTATGAGCCCCCATCACCTAATAGTCAGACATCAACTGCGTCCAGACAGTATGATGTATCTTGACCATAGGGCATATGTTTAGGATTAATGCCATAGTATATCCAGGTTCTCATTATAGACTAGTATCTTCTATAACCCTTTGATATGACAATTAATCTATGGACATTACCATTCAATAGTGGACGCAAAAATATCTACACTATAATGGTAAGTATACATCATGTATATCTAACTGTACACATGACATGGTAATCAAAAAGTGATGATAAAGTTGGGTCTAGGGAACCCAATTTTACAACACTCCCACTTACACTAGATCAAACTTGTTAACCAACCTTTTTAGCTCTCACATGATAAAGATCATATTTCTGCCGAGTCATGAATTTATTTGTTGGGTTTTCCATGTTTCTGCCGTATTGCTATTCTACTATGTGCAACCTCACCACATTGAGTAAATCTTATCAAGAGATGTAATAACTGATTATATCCCCTTTTTCCACTATCAAAACTTTAAATCTTGGCTAGTACCCATAAAATAATTATCCCGATGATAAAAATTTACTTGGTATATTTCTAAGAACTGGAAAAAATCATTACGTTCAATAACTTTTTCTTAGCCACCTCAAAAGATGCAACATACTAAGTATTTGTAGGTATGAATACCACTAGATTTTATGTGTTTTTATATGTTATTACCTTAGAATGTCTACAATATTAGATCATATTTACCTAATGAAGACTATTTTGTGTCCCCTCAAAACTAGTATCATTTCCTCTCTACTTAGCAGGTAAATCTATTTTGTACTTACCTAAGTACAATTAGATAGTACCAACTACTTCACTTGCATTTCTCCTAGATATAACTAATATTTTCCTACCATAAATTATATGTTGTAAATATTATTTCTTGTATATATCATGGCATACATGATTGATACACCACTGAAGTATATGGAATCCAACTCACCACTTTAATATCCTCTTATTCACATGCAGTCTTCTTGGAGAGATTTATGCCATGTGACACTGACAACGATTATTCTCTTGAATTATTTCAACTTTTATTTTTTAATACCATGTCAGTATATATATGATTTACTAGGTCTAAGGCATCTTTAAATCCAACTCAATAGATCCTGTTCCCTAGAACTTAGGTTGCTACTTTAAGTCAGTCACTGGAGAAGTACTTTCATTATGGTATTAACTAACTGTAAGACCAATAGATGTTTTTCATATGTTATAAAACATATGATACTTGAAATACCACTAAACTCTAGTAAAAAAATGGCATTTATTCATTATAAATGAATATTCCATGATCTTATTTCTTACTTTAATCCTAAACTAGATTTTAGTAACTTGTAACCCTATTGGAATTCTATGATGTCACCATCCCTTTATAGTCGTGTCGAATAGAAACCTTCCACAATTGGTTGTCATGACATCAAATTAATAATAAAATGATCATAAATAATAGATATGATAAGTAAAATTATAATGAATTTAGGTAGAATGACTTGGTACAACCAACTGAGCCTTATTAGTACCACGCTTGTACCATCCATGTATCATCTCACTTGAATACCCATTGTAGTATTCAAAATAATATTCCCCTATACTTTGATATATGGAATCCATTATTGAATTTTAATTGATCTTGTCAATATTAGCTAATTTTCATATACTTCTTACTTGTAGGAATTATTATTCTCAATGAATAATGTATCACTGGCCACGGTGAATATAAAACCATCACTTTGGTTTTAACCTTCCTATGCAGTATGTGTCTCTAGAACATTTCTATTCTATATGATCTTATAGAATTTGTTCCTATTCCAACCATTTGTGCATATTTATCATTGACTAAACCCAAGTCAATCTTTCTCCCACTATATCAAATAGATATGTGAAACCTCTTATAGAAATGTAGTCTATCACTTGATTACTACTTTTCTATTATAGATATTTCTGTAATATCCTAAGAAACTTTTAGGATAATTACTTTAGATTCACTTGGTGTTTTTTTATGAATTTTTTTTATATCCTTAACAAAATCATTTCATCTAAACACATGTTCTTATGAAAATGTATTTCTATCATACTTTAACTCGTGTGATGTACATTATTCATTATAGTTGGCATATGGTTATGGTATATCACCATTATTTGTAAAGCATGTATTGAAATATAATGGAAGTTTTTGTAATATATATATCAACATTGATTCTCCTTATACTTACATCATGACTCTGATGTATAAAAGGAAATGCGCATTTAGGAATTTCTCCATGCTATATTTTTTTAATCAATTTTAACATGTAAGAATCATCATCAATCCTCCTTATTAGAGCCAATGTCATGATGTAGATAAGGTAATGTGAATTTAGGAATTACTCCATGCTAAATTATATTGATCGATAAATGTTTTGTCAAGATATTCTTTAGCATGCCGGCCCGAAGCAACTCATATATTCTAAGCATGAAAATAACATACTTCATTTTCATATTGCTTAATTACTTAAAGGAATATTATGAAGTATATTTACCGCTAGATTACCCTTGAAATAGTTCATGCTCTCTGGATAAACTAATTCCAAAATATTTGTGGCATACCTTTATTTCTAAAGGTTTTTTCCAAACTAAATAAGTATATATGTCGATAATACCTAAGGTGTTTATCTCTACTGAGTCTAAATACCAAACTAGTTATATCCTTGATGTCCACTTTTAGTTTTACTTGACAAATAATTATCATTCCACAACTGGGTAAATAATCCTTACATTTTATATTCATCACGTATTGCCTATGATTCAAGTATCACTAAACTATTGGTTGAGTATGAGATACCACAAAAAAAATTCATTCCTAAACTTGGAATAATTCATCCTTATGTCTAATGGAAACTTGAGATAAATGTTTTGGTTATAATTAATAACATTTTGCCTTAAATCATTAACTTGGAAATTAGAATTTATGTGTTTCTCACCACTGACTTAGGAATCACCCTTTATCTTTCGCTTGGAGAATACACCTTACTTATTGTAATGCTTCTTTTACTTAATTGGTTATTGTATTTAGATACAAATTGGTAATAATCATATTGTATTTAATACCCATGTATCATGTCAGAAACATTAGTTTCAATTGATGAATATACACTGAAGAATAATCAACTACTTGCTTCTTTAATTCAGTTCATTGTGATTAAAATTCCCTAGATTTATTTTATGATATGTGAAGAAAATAACCTCCTCTTTATTACCTCTCTCTTTGAAGGACATTGTGAAGGTTCCTGTGGAATTTCTCTTTCCATTGACCTTATCGCCTTATCTTTGTACTTATTCACCATAAGAATTAAATATCATCCTTTCTTTAAATTCTTATTTTTATTAGAGAACCTTACCCAAACATTTGTTGAGTCAATAAGGTTTCCTTATGACTTTTCCATTCCTCTATGTTTTTAAAATTAAAAACACTTTATTTTTAAGGAAAATTATATTTTCCCTAAGGATTATTCTCTAAGGAAAATTTCCATTCTCTAAGGAAAATTTCCATTCTCTAAGTAAATTTTATTCTTACCTTTGTTTTCATTGTTCTCTTTACAATCCCTCTAAATATAACTCATTTTATTACTAAGGTAAAATTCGATTTCATATCTAAAACCTCAGAATCTTATAATTCCTTGGATATAGAGTGTTCTGTTTTCAGGTTCTGAATTCTCTGAAATTCAGACTCCAAATTCTATGAAATTCAGACTCAAATTTTTTTGAAATTCAGACTCTGAATTCTCTGAAATTCCGACTCTGAATTCCTCAGAATTCAGACTCTGAATTCCTTAGAATTCAGATTCCGAATTCCTTAGAATTCATATTCCGAATTCCTTGTAAAACAGAATCCAAATATCCATGTCTTATAGACTCCGAATGTTTATTTTCTTAGACTCTGAATTCTATTTTTTTTCGTAGACTCTGAAAAATAGATTTGGTTAAGCTTATTCATTTTCCTTACACTTGTTATGAAATAATGTCGTACAATATGTTTCTAACTAACCATTGTTTGAGTGACATGTGTATAGGTCCCTTTGAGATTCAAGGAAAAATATGACCATTGGAGGAGGGAGCCGAACGTTGGATAAGTTCCTATAAATAGGAGATCATTTTAATTATATCAACACTTATTGATCACTCAAGAGATTGCATGCTACTGAAGTGATTTCTAGAGAGAGAGACTCTCATGCTTTGTGTGGTTCTGAACATCTTGTTCAGATTTCTTTGTGTGACTCTGATTTTTTCTATGTACAATCGAGGGCTTCCGGGGATAGGAAGACATAGGTACTGACTACCTTGAAGTTTTAGGACTTCTAGGGATAGAAAGATAAATGTGCTGACTACCTTAAAGATCAAGGGATTTCGGGGATAGCAAGGCAGATTCTGATATTCCTATCGAGGGCTTACCATGGTGTGGGTAAGACATACTTTCTTGAAAGTATAAATCAAGGGACCTTTATCCAAGGTTGTTGGATACCCTACTCTTTGGGTTAAAAGATCTCATACTTATTACTTGTTTTGTTTCAAGTTTATTTCCATTGCATTTTGATAAAGGAAGAAAGTATAACCATCTTATACTTTCTTGTATTTTTGTATACTCTAATAAGTAAGATTCTATACGCTTTAAGGTAGAATATTTTCCTTGTAAACTTTCCTTAATTTTCATTTTATGAACCATATTTCTGGAACCTTTTAAACTTTCCTTAAGTTTTATTTCTATAACCAATGAAGTTTTTTTAGAAGAATTAAAGGAGGTCTTGTAAATTTACCTTGTTTAACTTTGTTAAACATAGTTTTCATTAAGGTTAAAAATGAAAGTTTTTAAACTTAAAATTCACCCCCCTCTTGTAATTGAGCATCTACATTCATATTTCAATCCTACAATTGGTATCAGAGGAGGCCTCTAAAATACTTATATTCACATATAAGTTTTCTTGATCAAGTTTTCATTGTTCTAAATTTTTCCTTGCTTAGGGATTTTTATATTTGTTTAATTTTTTTTACTATTAACAAGTTTTTTGTAGAAAGCTATTTTTTTAGAATGGCAGGAATGAATGTTGGTTTGATTAACAATATAAATCCTACTAGACCACCTATATTTGATGGGAATGATTATGAGTATTGGAGAGATCGTATGAAGACTTTTCTTATTAATACTGGAGTAGAAAACTTTTTCATGCTTACTGGAGATTACAAAATTCCTAACAAGGAAGTAAAAATCTTTACCAATCAAGAAAAGTCAGAATATCAACTAAACTACAAGATACATAATACTTTATTGTGTTCCATGACTAGGAATATATATAGTCAGATTTCTTCATGTGAAGCTGCAAATTGTATCTAGAAGAAATTAGAAGTTACACATTTTGGTACTTCCAAAGTTATAGAGACTAGAAGAGCTATGCTTAGAGTAGAATATCATGGATTTCTATTTCCTTATGGAGAAATAGTATGCAAGGTACAACAAAGGTTTATGAAAATTGTTAACAGCTTACAATCTATGTGTGAGAAAGTTCTAGATGATGAAGCTCTTGTGGACAAGATTCTAGATATCATGCCTAATGAGTGGGAATCCAAGAGAACGACTATTGGTGAGAATAGGAAAGTGTCTCAAATTAATCCTGATGAGATTTTTGGAACTCTTCTTCAACATGAGATAATAATTAAAAGATATGCTGATATAAATAAGAATAAAAATGGCAATGGAACTGTATCCTTTACTACTACTAAAGCAAAGACTCCTAAAAGGGTTACAAGATCTAAGTCTAAGAAATTCATTATTTTATCTGAGTCTATTTAAAGTGAACATTCTGATAATGAGCTAGATAATCTTACTTGAAGGATGAAAAATATAGTTAGAAAAAAAGACTTTAATTATAGATAAAAGAAGAAAGAAAGAAAAGATAATAAAGACTCGGAAGTCACTTGCTATGAATACAAAATAATAGGGCATATAAGGATGGATTGTCCTATTCTTAAGAAAAAATATAGAAAGGAAAAGCATTCTGAGAGGAATAGAAAGAAGTATTATAAGGATAAATCTAAGAAATTTTTGAAAGAAAATGACACCTGGAGTGCCAGTGGTGGTGAATCTTCTGATGAATCCTCAGAGTATGAATCTCCTAGTCAGAAGAATCTTGGTTTACTAGCCAGATTACCCATTGAAAATCATTGTCTAATGGCCAAAGTACACAATTCTGAATCTATCACTAATGTATCTTTGAATGAAAATTATACTGATGATAAATATTATGAATCTTTAGATGATGAATCTTCCTCATCATATGATAATACATTACCTTCTTATGAAGAAGGGTCTAGGTTTGCTAAAATTCTTGAGAATGAAAATTATAAACTCAAGAAAAATCTTGATAAGGAAAATTCTAGAATTTCTATTTTAAACAAAGAAGTATCATATCTTTCTAAAGATCTTGATAAGAAAAATTTTGATTTTAAAATTATTTCCAAAAATATTGAGGAAGTTAATTTCGAGAAGAATAAACTTTATAAGGATCTTGAAAATGTAATTTCTAAGAAAAATATTTTAGATATTAACTCTAGTTTTCAAAATAATGTTTTTTAGGATAAAAACTTGGTTATAAAACTAATGTCTGAAATATTTTCCTTGAGAAAGTGTTTGTCAAACTTTACCTCTGGTAAGTAAAACTTTGACCAAATGTATTCCCAAATTTGACCTATAAGGAATCGTTCTGGATTTGGTTATGCACATTCTAAACTAGTTTTCAATAATATCTATTTTGTTCCTAAAAGTGCTCCATTATGTACTAAATGTCAGTGTGGTAGACATTGGGAAAAAAGTATTCTTTAAATAAAACACAGTCTTTAGGTTTTCATAACGCTTATTTTTCTAAGAAAATGTGGATACCTAAAATCTTGCTATCTGAAATTTTTGGATCCAAGAAAGTTTGGATTCCAAAATTCTAACTTTTTCATTTTTAGGAAAATAAAGAAATTAACAACAAAAATACATGGTATATGGATAGTGGATGTTTCCGTCATATGACTGGTACAAAAACTTCTTTGAAAATATTATCAAGATGAAAGGAGGAAAAGTAACTTTCATAGATAATGCTTAGGGAGAAATTATTGGTATTGGTAACATTGTTCTTCTTGAAAAAACTTTTATTTCAAATGTATTATTTTTCAAAGGTATTAAGCACAACCTCATTAGCATAATTCAATTATGTGATGAAGGTTACCTTGTGAATTTTAGGAATGACAAATGATTAGTACACAATTCCAAGGAAGAGTTTATTATTTCTTTCCATAGGCAAAAGAATGTATACACGCTAAACTTAGAAGACCTTAGGAACCAAGATCTACCTTGACTTAGTGAAATGTAAGATAAATTCACAAGGAATATCATTTAAAATCAGTGAAAAGAATTTTTTTCTATTTAAAGGGAACCATGGATTTAAGACTCTTTTATACTTCTGGAAATGATTTTGTTTTAAAAAGTTTTTTAGATGCTGATTTTGGTGGATGTAGAATGGATAGAAAAATCACATCTAGAACTTTTCATTTCTTAGGAGATTCATTAGTTTCTTGGTCATAAAAAAATCAACACTCGGTAGCACTTTACACTACTGAAGCTGAATATGTAGCAGTTGGAAGTTGTTGTGCCCAAGTGTTGTGAATGCGACACACACTCACAGACTATGACATGAGTTTTACCAAAACATAGATATTGTGTGATAACACTAGTGCCATTTCCTTAAGAAAAAACCCTGTACATCACTCTTGTGAAAACACATAGATATTAGGCATCACTTTCTCAGGGATCACACACAAAAAGAAGATATCATTCTTCAGTTCATTAGAATTCAAAATCAACTTGCAGATATTTTCACAAAATCTTTACTATCTGATATATTTGATATATTAAACAAAATTTAGGAATGATAACCATCAGGTAATCTTCTATATTAACTTTTTGTTGAAACCTATCTTCTTAGAGTAAGAAACTCCTTTTCATAGGGGGAGTACATTTTCTTGTTAAAAATTTTTCATAATCAAAATTTTTTATAATCAAAATTTTTCGTAGTCAAAATTTTTCGTAATCAAAATTTTTAGTAGTCAAAATTTTTCGTAATCAAATTTTTTTCGTAGTCAAAATTTTTCGTAGTCATATTTTTTCATAGTGAAAATTTATCATTGTTAAAATGTTCATACTCTAAAAATTATCAATTTAAAAAATTTCATTTCTTTAATAAATTTTTTTGTAATCTAAAGTTTTTTAAGAAGAATTTTCTTTATTACTGATAATTTTACTAGCAATCTAAAAGGTATGTTTCCTTACTTTAATTTTTGTAATCAAATTCTACTTATTGGTATTTTCCTTCTGTTTTAAGAAAATTTTTCAGATTCACTTTCCTTAAATCTGAATTTTTATCCTAAAAACCTCAAAAGATCGAAACCTACCAAATTCCTTCTTCGGTTTTTATCTCAACCATCAGATCAGACCAAGCTTATTTCAACCGTTAGATCTTTTTGGGAATATAAACCATCACCTCAAATGCCTATATAAAGTCCCCCCGATGGTTGTCCCACATCGGTTATCAAACTTTGGCATGCTGAAACTCTACTGTTTTACTTAAGGTTCATTCCAAATTTTTCTGGTTTCCTCAAATCCGAATGTATTTGGAAGCATCCCAACAAAATAAAATGTCGTCTATAAAGGAAATATGTGAATGGAAGATCTACAGAGAAAAGTTAGTAGATCCGAAGTTCTTTTCCAAATATGAGTATCTTATTTCAAAGAATATCAAGTTGAATGGCTGGGAGAGTCTGTGTGTATCAAAACCAAAGGGACAAGATCCAGAGAATCCGCAATTTCTGGTATAATTTTATGAGACCATAAGTTTTTTTATTCAAGATGGAAAAGATAAGTTTTCTTTTAAGAGTTATGGGAAAAAATATTCTCTTTCTTTCAGTATGGATGCTAATATCATTGGAATTCCTTATTAGGGAGAAACTGAATTCTACACCCATAAGCTACCAGATATTTTAGGAAGTTTTGCTAAGGAGAAGGCCATAGAGTGGCCTGGTTTATCAGAAGTGAAGACACTTAAGATCAACCATATTTATAAAAATTTACAGATTCTAGAGTTATGGGATCAAGGATTTATCATTCTGAGAAAAGGGGATAAGGACACCCTAAAGAAAAGTGACATTTATATTCTGGATTTTCTGGTGAACCTCAGGAAGATTAACCTTGTGCAATATATCTTTCTTAAAATTTCAAATATCAAGAATGGAACTATCAAGTCTTAGATTATTATGTATCCAGCTATTCTTTCCAAGATCATAGTTCTTTGTCTTTATTCATTCAAAATTACTTGTAGCTCTAAGCTAAGAAATTTCAAAGTTATGTTACTTAGTGTTGATACCTCGAGAAGGATAAAGGCTGGCTTCAATAGTGAATCTGGAGAATTCTATGATTTATCTAAATTTGAAATTAAAGCTTTATCAAAGAAATTAGAAGTGGCTAAGACTTCCAAGAAAGGTGGGAAGAAGAGGAAGGTGAAGGAACTGGAAGTGAAAGAAAAAACTCCTGCAGTTCAGGAAACCCAATCCGCACCTCTAAAATATAAGAAGCAAAAGACCTATATGAATGAAGTGGTTTCCATGTGGAGATAAGATAAGAAGAATAAGAAATAAGGGGAGCCTAGTTTTGGCTTGGATCCTTCTGAGGCAAAATCATTAAAGATTAAGGATACTGAGTAATTTGAGAAGCAAGAAAAAGAGAAAAAAAAGAAGAAAAATGTATGAAGCCGAGATTGTTCAATCTATTCTCAAGACTACTGAGAAATATTATGAGAAACTTCAGGTACCAGAAAATTTTCTCAATGAACCAGTACCTATAGAGACTATGGGAAAGAAAATGGTGATTCCGGAACCAGAAGAAGATGACGAAATTGTGCAGGAAGAGGAAGTGGAAGAAGAAGGAGAATAAGAGGAAGAAGGGGATGGCACTGATGATGTCATAAGGTAGGTTGGTGAATATCATGAGAAGGAGAGTCCTTCTGAGAAATTTTCGATCCGAACTTCTCAAGATGAATCTTCAAAACTTTCCACCCCAATAAATGAAGAAGAGGGTTATGAAGAAGTAAACAAACCAAATGAAGAAGAGAGCACCAATCATGAATTGGTTCAACAATATGACCCTGTGGCATATTCTGAGAAATAAAATGTTGAGGAAGAAGGAATAATTCAACTATCAGATAGTGAAAATGAATCACCAAAAGAAACAGAGATCATTCCGAGAGTTGATAAGGGAAACAAGTGTTGGTTGATACACCGAGGAAATATGTGGTGGAAAAGAAAGATGTTTGTGGTTCGTCAAAGAGAAAAGATGAAGAGATAGAGAAAGAATTCTCACTAACCAGAGAATCTGATTCATAATTTTCCTCTTTGGGAAATGACTTTGTGGTCCAATCACTGAAGAAGTTGTTTGATACCATTACTTTGTTTCTAAGTATAGACTCTTGGTGCTAGATGCTTCAACACTCATTTAATCAGAAATAAGATTCTGTTTCCATGCTTATGGATAAGTTCATCAGGCTTGAGGCTGATTTCAAATCTTTCTTAATCGGGTATGATGCTCACAAGAGGTCATGTAAGGAAATTACAAAGTGGACAAGGAAGGAAATTGAATAGATAATATTATTTGATGACTTTCAAGATATTTTCAAGGATGATTTTGATACCAAAAATGTCAAGATGAAATACCTTCAAGTTTTGATGAGAAGATCAATCTTGAACAAATAGTTCGGAAGCAGGAAGTCAAGGATATGAATGGAAAACTTAATTCCATGGATTTGAATATTAAAAGGGAAAGAGATCTTATAATTGAGTTTGAAGAAAATCTCAGTAAGCAAGAAGAACTTTTGAAGACTCAAGCATGAATTCTTAAGGCCCGGGAAGAAAAAATCAAAGCTCTTGAAAAGAAAAATGAGGATTAAGATCAACTGCTCAAGAATTTTTAAGAGGATCATAAGGAGCTTAAAAATCTAAAGACCATTGTCAAGAAACTTATTCCAAAGGAAAAATAAGGATGATTTTTTTCCTTAACTCTGATATTTTTTTTTGTATTTCCTTCCTTTTACAAATTCTTTCAATCATAATGAAATTTTGATTGTTCTTCATATGTTTTGTTGTATAGTACTAATATTTCAGGTACCATATTTTTTTTCATGATCTTTATTCCTTTCTGAAAATCAAAAAGGGGGAGAAAGGAATGATAAAAAGAATACTAAGTAAAAAAGAAAATTTCCTAAGGGAGAGTATATCTAAGGGCGAGTTTTATTTAAGAAGATTTCCTTATCCAAGAAAAAGAAAAATCTCTTTAAGGAAGTCAAGAATACGATTCTTAGGGATTTCAAAACCTAAGGGGGAGTTAGTCGTATTCACCATGATTCATAAGTAAAGGGAGATAAGTTTTTCTTTTAAGTTCATAAAGCAAAAATCTTAGTCCTTCAAAAAAGGGGGAGATTGTTGAGTCAATAAGGTTTCCTTATGACTTTTTCATTCCTCTTTGTTTTTAAAATCACAAACACTTTATTTTTAAGGCAAATTATATTTTATCTATAGATTATTCTCCAAGGAAAATTTTCATTCTCTAAGGAAAATTTCCATTCTCTAATTAAATTTTATTCTTACCTTTGTTTTCATTGTTCTCTTTAGAATACCTATAAATATAACTCATTTTATTACTAAGGTAAAATTTGGTTTCATATCTAAAACATTAGAATCTTGTAATTCCTTGGATATAGAGTATTATGTTTTTAGGTTCTGAATTCTATGAAATTCAGACTCTGAATTCTCTAAAATTCAGACTCTGAATTCTCTAAAATTCAGACTTTGAATTCTCTGAAATTCAGACTCTGAATTCTCTGAAATTCAGACTCTGAATTATTTGAAATTCAGAATCCGAATTCTCTGAAATTCAGACTCTGAATTCTCTAAAATTCAGACTCTTAATTCTCTGAAATTCAGATTCCAAATTCTCTGAAATTCAGATTTCAAATTACTCAGGATTCTAACTCTGAATTCCTTAGAATTCCGATTCCAAATTCCTCATAATCCGGACTCCGAATTCCTCAGAATTCAGATTCTGAATTCCTCAGAATTCAGATTCTGAATTTCTTGTAAAACAGAATCTGAATATCCATGTCTTATAGACTCTGAATGTTTATTTTCTTAGACTCCTAATTCTATTTTTTCCTTAGACTCTAAAAAATAGATTTGGTTAAGCTTATTTATTTTCCTTACACTTATTATGAAATGATGTCGTACAATCTATTTCTAACTAACCGTTGTTTGAGTGACACTTGTATAGGTCCCTTTGAGATTCAAGGAAAAATATGACCGTTGGTGGAGGGATCTGACCATGGGATAAGTGCCTATACATTGGATCTCATTTTAATGAGATCAACACCTATTGATAACTCAAGAGATTTCATGATGCTGAAGTGATTTCTAGAGAGAGAGACTCTCATGCTTTGTATGGTTCTGAACATCTTGTTCAGATTGCTTCGTACGACTCTGATTTTTGCTATATACAATTGAGGGCTTCAGAGGATAGGAAGACAGAGGTGCCGACAACCTTAAAGTTCGAGGACTTCCAGGGATAGGGAGACATAGGTGTTGACTTCCTTAAAGATCTAGGGCTTGCTGGGATAGAAATATAGATTTCAATATTCTTATCGAGGGCTTACCCTGGTGTGGGTAATATAGAATTTCTTGAAAGTATAAATCAAGGGACTTTTATCCAAGGTTGTTGGATACCCTACTCTTTGGGTTAAAAGATTTCATACTTGTTACTTGTTTTGTTTCAAGTTTATTTTAATTTCATTTTGATAAAGGAAGAAAGTATAACCTTCTTATACTTTCTTGTATTTTTTATACTTTGATAAGTAATATTATATATGCTTTAAGGTAGAATCTTTTCCTTGTAAACATTCCTTAAGTTTCCTTTCAGGAACCATATTTCTGGAACCTTGTAAACTTTCCTTAAGTTTTATTTCTAGAACCTAGAAATTTTGTTTCGTATAACTAAAAGAGGTCTTGTGAATTTACCTTGTTTAAATTTGTTAACATAGTTTTCATTAAGGTTAAAAATGAAAGTTTTTAAACTTAAAATTCACCCTCTATTTTAATTGAGCATCTAAATTCATATTTCTATCCTAAAATTGGTATCAGAGGAGGCCTCTGAAATAATTATATTCACATATAAGTTTTCTTGCTCAAGTTTTCATTGTTCTAAATTCTTCCTTAGGGATTTTTATCTTTGTTTACAATTTTTTACTATTAACAAGTTTTTGTGGAAAAATATATTTTTTAGAATGGAAGGAATGAATGTTGGTTCAATTAACAATCTAAATCCTACTAGACCACCTATATTTGATGGGAATGATTATGAGTTTTTGAGAGATCGTATAAAGACTTTTGTTGTTAATACTAGAGTGGACAACTTTTTCATGCTTACTGAAGATTAAAAAATTCATGACAAGGAATTCAAAACCTTTACCAATCAAGAAAAGTCATAATATCAACTAAACTACAAGATACATAATACTTTATTGTGTTTCATGTCCAGGAATATATATAGTTTGATTTATTCATGTGAATCTACAAATTGTATCTGGAAGAAATTGGAAGTTACACATTTTGGTACATCCAAAGTTATAGAGACTAGAAGAGCTATGCTTATAGTAGAATATCATAGATTTTTATTTCCTTATGGAGAACCAGTATGCAAGGTAAAACAATGTTTTATAATAATTGTTAACAGCTTACAGTCTATGGGTGAGAAAGGTCTAGATGATGAAGCTCTTGTTGAAAAGAATGTAGATATCATGCCTAAGGAGTGGGAATCCAAGATAACAACTATTGATGAGAGTAAGAAAGTGTCTTAAATTACTCTTTATGAGATTTTTAGAACTTTCCTTCAACATGAGACAAGAATGAAAAGAGATGCTGATATAAATAAGAATAAAAATTACAATGTAAGTATAGCTTTTACTACTACTAAAGTCACGACTCCTAAAAGGGTTACAAGATCTTAGTCTAAGAAAGTCACAGTTTTATCTGAGTCTAGTGAAAGTGAAAATTCTAAGAATGAGCTAGCTAATCTTTCTCTAAGGATGAACAAGATAGTTGTAAAAAAGACTTTCAGTATAGATATAATAATAAATAACGAAAAGACAAGAAATACCGAGAAGTCACTTGCTATGAATGCAAAAGCACATGGCATATAAGGCTGGATTTTCCTATGCTTAAGAGAAAGGATAGAAAGGAAAAGCATTCTGAGAGGAATATAAAAAAGTATTATAAGTCTAAATCTAAGAAAGTTTTGAAAGCTAATGAAACCTGGAGTGCCAGTGGTGGTGACTCTTCTGACAAATAGCGTGTTTTTAAGAGATAATAACTATCAAAAGATTGACACTTGTTTATGTCCGGTTTAATTGTGAAATTATGCACAATGACCAACATTGTATTAAATGGTAAAAATATATTCTAAATATACTTTTAAACCACTCAAATTCATAATTTATCAGTATAAATTATTTCGATTAAAAAAGTTTTTTTTAATTAAAATTTAGTAATTTTCACTATTCATCAAAATATAAATGTTATCCAAAAAGTTCCAAAATTTCACCTTAGGCTAAATTCGATATTCCGAATACCAAAATTAAGTCCATTTTGAGAGATAAAATTTATAAAATTTCAAAAATTAGGTATTACTATTCATAACAGCTAGTTTGATTGGTTGTGGTGTGTGTTAGAACTCAAAGTTGCGTACAACACACACTACTGTATTATTCAAAGGAAAGCATACCGTGGAAGTTTGGGATGTTTCATTGCAATTTTTTTTGATGTCTCCATTATAAAAAGTAAATTTATTTAGTCATATTGAATGCATAAAAGTTTAAAATATTGTATTTAAAAATGGTTCACTATTAAAAGTTGGTAAAAGTGCAATACTAAAAATGAATTTGTTCTTACATTATGTCTAAGAAACTCATAATATGGATTCTAAAATTATAAGTATTATATAAAGTTTAAAATTTAGTTAATACTATTCATAACCTCTTGAACAGCTTGTTTGGTAAGTCATGGTTTTCTTGAACTCGGTGTTGCGTGTAGTGCAATTTATTGAATTATTTTGAAGAAATAACACACTATGAAATCTTGGGGAGTTACAGACTAACTCTAGTTCTAAAACTAATGTTTTTGAGCATAAAAAATTGGTTATAAAACTAAAGTCAGAAATATTTTCCTTGAGGAAGTGTTTGTCAAACTTTACCTCTAGTAAGGAACACTTTGACAAAATGTTTTCCCAAATTTTACCTATAAGGAATCGTTTTGGATTTTGTTATACCCATTCTAAACCAGTTTTCAATAATAACTATTTTTTTCCTCAAAGTGATCCTTTCTGCACTAAATGTCAGTGTGGTGGACATTGGGAATTTTGTTTTCTTTAAATAAAACACAGTATTTAGGTTTTCATAAAGCTTATTTTTCTAAGAAAACATTGATACCTAAAATCTTTCTTTCTGAAATTTTTGGATCTAAGAAATTTTGGATTCCAAAATTCTAACTTTTTCATTTTCAGGAAAATAAAGAAAGTACCAACAGAAATACATAGTACATGGATAGTGGATGTTCCCAGCATATGACTAGTAACAAAAACTTCTTTGAAAAGATTATCAAGATGAAATGAGGAAAAGTAACTTTCAGAGATAATGCTTAGAGAGAAATTGTTGGTATAGGTAACATTGTTCTTCTTGAAAAAACTTTTATTTCAAATGTATTATTTTTTAAAGGTCTTAAGCACAACCTCATTAGCATAAGTCAATTATGTGATTAAGGTTACCTTGTGAATTTTAGGAATGAAAAATCCTTTGTACACAATTCCAAGGAAGAGTTTATTCTTTCTGATCATAGGCAAGAGAATGTATACACACTAAACTTAGAAGAACTTAGGAACAAAGATCTACCTTGCCTTAGTGTAATGGAAGATCAATTCATTAGGAATCTCATTTAAAATATGTGAAAATAATTTTTCGCTATTTAAAGGGAACCATGGATTTAGGACTCTTTTATAATTATAAAAATGATTTTGTTTTAAAATGTTTTTTCGGATGCTGATTTTGGTGGATGTAGAATGGATAGGAAAAGTATATTCGGACCTTGTAATTTCTTAGGAGATTCATTAGTTTCTTGGTCATGAAAAAAGCAACACTCGGTAGCACTTTTCACTACTGAAGCTGAATATATAGCAGTTGGAAGTTGTTGTGCCCAAGTGTTGTGGATGTAACACACACTCACAGACTATGGCCTGAGTTTTACCAAAACACAGATATTGTGTGATAACACTAGTTTTATTGCCTTAAGAAAAAAACTTGCACATCACTCTCATGCAAAACACATATATATTAGGCATCACTTTCTTAGGGATCATACACAAAAAGGAGACATCATTCTTCAGTTTATCGAAACACAAGATCAACTTACAGATATTTTCACAAAATCTTTACCATCCGATAGATTTGAATACATTAAACAAAAGTTAGGAATGATAACTGTATGGTAATATTCCATATTAACTTTTTTTGAAACCTATCTACTCATAGTAAGAAACTCCTTTTCATACGGGGAGTACATTTTTTTGTTAAATTTTTTTCGTAATCCAAACTTTTCATAATCAATTTTTTTTGTAGTTAAAATTTTTTATAGTTAAAATTTTTCAGTCAATTTTTTTCATAAGAAAAATTTTTCATAGTCAAAATTTTTCGTAATCGAAAATTTTTATAGTCAAATTTTTTCATAATTAAAATTTTTTCGTAGTCAAAATTTTTCGTACTCAAATTTTTTCACTGTGAAAATTTATCATAGTTAAAATTTTCACTCTAAAAATTCTCAATTTCAAAAATTTCATTTCTTTAATAAAATTTTCTGTAATATGAAGTTATTTAAGAAGAATTTTCCTTATTATTGACAATTTTACTAGAAATTCGGAAGGTATGTTTCCTTACTTAAATTTTTATAATCAAATTCTACTTGTTGGTATTTTCCTCTTATTTTAAGAAAATTTTTCAGATTCACTTTCCTTAAATATGAATTTTTATCTTAAAAACCTCAAAAGATCGGAACCTACCAAATTCCTTCTTTGGTTTTTATCTCGACTATCAGATCAGATCAAGCTTATTTCAACCGTTAAATCTTTTTGGGAATATGAACCGTCGCCTCAAATACCTATATAAAGGTCCCCTGATGGTTGTCCCACATCGGTTATCAAGCTTTGGCGTGCTGAAACTCTATTGATTTACTTAAGGTTCATTCCGAATTTTTCTAGTTTACTCAAATCTGAATGTATTTTGAAGCATCCCCACAGAAGAAAATGTCATCTGTAAAGGAAATATGTGAATGAAAGATCTATAGGGAAAGTTTAGTAAATACAAAGTTCTTTTCCAAATATGATTCTCTTATTTCAAATAATACCAAGTTGAATGGCTGAGAGAGTCTGTGTGTATCAAAACCAAAGGGACAGGATCCAGTGTATCCACAATTGCTGGTAGAATTTTATGAGACCATAAGTTTTTTGTTCAAGATGGAAAAGATAAGTTTTCTTTTAAGAGTTATGGGAAAAAATATTCTCTTTATTTCAGTATGGATGCTGATATTATTGTAATTCCTTATGAGGGAGAAGCTAAATTCTGCACCCACAAGCTATCAGATGTTTTAGGAAGTTTTAATATGGAGAAGGCCATAGAGTGCCCTAGTTTATCAGAAGTGAAGACACTAAAGATCAACCATCTTTCTATAAATTTCTAGATTCTAGAGTTATGAGTTCAAGGATTTATCATTCTGAGAAAAGGGGATAAGGACACCCTGAAGAAAAGTGACATTTATATTCTGGATTTTCTGGTGAACCTCAGGAAGATTAACCTCATGCAATATATCTTGCTTACAATTTCAAATATCAATAATGGAACTATCAATTCTCAGATTATTATGTATCTTCCTATTCTTCCCAAGATCATAGTTCTTTGTCTTGATTCGTTCAAAATTCCTTGTAGCTCTAAGCCAATAAATTTCAAAGTTATGCTGCTTAGTGATGATACATTGAGAAGGATGAAAGTTGGCTTTAATAGTAAATCTGGAGAATTATATGATTTATCTAAATATGAAATTTAAGATTTATCAAAGAAACTGGAAGTGGATGAGACTTCCAAGAAAGGTGGGAAGAAGTAAAAGGTGAAGGAACCAGAAGTGAAATAAAAAACTTCTGCGGTTCAGGAAACCCAATCCACACCTCCAAAATATAAGAAGAAAAAGACCTATATGGATGAAGTGGTTGCCAAGTAGAGAGAAGATAAGAAGAATAGAAAGGAAGGGGAGCCTAGTTTTGTCTTGGATCCTGTTAAGGCAAAAACATTAAAGATTAAGGCTGTTGAGGAATTTGAGAAGCAAGAAAAAGAGAAGAAGTAAGAGAATAAAATGTCTAAAGCCGAGATTGTTCAATATCTTCTCAAGGATACTGAGAAAGATTCTAAGCATATTCAGGTACTAGAAACTTTTCTCAATGAACCAGTACCTGTAGAGACTCCAGGAAAGAAAATGGTGATTCTGGAACTAGAATAAGATGAAGAAATTGTGCAGGAAGAAGAAGTGGAAGAATAAGGAGAAGAAGAGGAAGAAGGGGATGACATCGATGATGTCATAAGGCAGGTAGATGAATATCATGAGAAGGAGAGTCATTCTGAGAAATTGTCAATCCGAACTTCTCAAGCTGAATCTTCAAAAATTTCCACCTCAGGAAAAGAAGAATAGGGTCATAAAGAAGTAAACAAACCAACTGAAGAAGAGAGCGACAATCATGAATTGGTTCAACAAGATGACTATGTGGTAGATGCCAAGAAAAATTTTTTTGAGGAAGAAAGAATAGTTCAACTATCAGATAGTGAACATGAATTTCCAAAAGAATCAGAGATCATTCTGAGAGCTGATAAGGGAAAATAGGTGTTCATTGATACATCAAGGAAAGCTCTGGTGGAAAAGAAAGATGTTGGTGGTTCATCAAAGAGAAAAGATAAAGATATATAAAAATAATCCTCACCAACTAGAGAATCTAATTCAAAATTTTTCTCTTTGGGACATGACTTTGTGGTCCAATCATTGAAGAAGTTGGTTGATACCATTCCTTTGTTTCCGAGTATAGACTCGAGGTACTAGATGATTCAACACTTGTTTAATTAGAAATCAGATTCTGTTTCTATTCTTATGGATAAGTTCGTCAAGCTTGAGGCTAATTTCAAATCTTTCTTCATCGGGTATGATGCTCACAAGAGGTCATGTAAGGAAATTAAAAAGTGGTCAAGGAAGACAATTGAAGAGCTAAGATTATTTGATGACTTTCAAGATAATGTCAAGGATGCTTTTGATACTGAAGATGTCAAGATCAATAACGTTACTTCAAGTTTTGATGAGAAGATCAATCTTGAACAAACATTTAGGAAGCAGGAAGTCAAGGATCTGAATGGGAAACTAAATTCTATGGATTTGAATCTGAAAAGGGAAAGAGATCTTAGAATTGAGTTCAAAGAAAAGCTCAGTAAGCAAGAACAACTTTTGACGACTCAGGCATAAATTCTTAACGCTTAGGAAGAAAAAATCAAAGCCCTTGAAAAGAAAAATAAGGATCAAGATCAGCTACTCAAGAATTTTGAAGAGGATCATAAGGAGCTTAAAAAGATGAATACCATTGTCAAAAATCTTATTCTGAAATAAAAATAAGGATGCTTTTTTTCCTTAACTTTGATATTTTGTTGTATTTCCTTCCTTGTACAAATTATTTCAATCATAATGAAATTTTGATTGTTCTTTCTATGTTTTTTTGTATAGTAATAATATTTCAGGTACCATATTTTTTTCCATTCTCTTTATTCCTTTTTGAAAATGACAAAGGGGGAGAAAGGAATGATACAAAGAATACTAAGTAAAGAAGAAAGTTCCCTAAGTAAGGGGGAGTCTATCCAAGGAGGAGTTTTATCTAAGAAGATTTCCTTACGAAAGAAAAAGAAAAATCTCTTTAAGGAAGTCAAGAATACGATTCTTAGGGATTTCAAAACCTAAGGGGGAGTTAGTCGTATTCACTATGATTCATAAGTAAAGGGAGATAAGTTTTTCTTTTAAGTTCACAAATCAAAAATCTTAGTCCTTATATTATTTTTCATAAGGATGTTTGTGCTTTCCAAAAAGCGGGAGATTGTTGAGTCAATAAGGTTTCTTTATGACTTTTCCATTCCTCTATGTTTTGAAAATCACAAACACATTATTTTTAAGGAAAATTATATTTTCCCTAAGGATCATTCTCTAAGGAAAATTTTCATTCTCTAAGTAAATTTTATTCTTAACTTTATTTTCATTGTTCTCTTTATAATCCCTCTAAATCTAACTCATTTTATTACTAAGGTAAAATTTGGGTTCATATCTAAAACCTCAGAATCTTATAATTCCTTGGATATAGAGTGTTATGTTTTTAGGTTCTACATTCTTTGAAATTCAGACTCTAAATTCTCTGAAATTCAGATTTCGAATTCTCTGAAATTCAGACTCTGAATTCTCTGAAATTCAGACTCTGAATTCTCTGAAATTCAGACTCCGAATTCTCTAAAATTCAGACTTCGAATTCTCTAAAATTCAGAATCCGAATTCTCTGAAATTCTGACTCCAAATTATCTTAAATTTAGACTACAAATTCTCTAAAATTTAGACTCCCAATTCCTAAGAATTCAGACTCTGAATTCCTCAGAATTCAGACTCTAAATTCCTCAGAATTCAGACTCTAAATTCTTTATAATTTAGACTCCGAATTCTTCAGAATTCAGACTCCTAATTCCTTGTAAAATATAATTCGAATATCCATGTCTTATAGACTCTAAATATTTATTTTCTTAGACTCTGAATTCTATTTTTTCCTTAGAATCCAAAAAATAGATTTGGTTAAGCCTATTCATTTTCCTCACACTTGTTATGAAACCATGTCGTACAATCTGTTTCTAACTAACCTTTGTTTGAGTGACACATGTATAGGTCCCTATGAGATTCAAGAAAAAATATGACCATTGAAGGAGGGAGTCGACCATTGGAGAAGTGCATATAAATAGGATCTCATTTGAATGATTTCAACACTTGTTTATCACTCAAGAGATTGCATGCTGCTTAAGTGATTTCTAGAGAGAGAGACTCTCATGCTTTGTGCGGTTCTGAACATCTTGTTCAGATTGCTTCATGTGACTCTGATTATTGCTGTGTACAATCGAGGGCTTCCAGGGATAGGAAGACAGAGGTTCCAACTACCTTAAAGTTTGAGGACTTCTAGTGATAGGAAGACAGAGGTGCCGACTACCTTAAAGATTGAGGGCTTACGAGGATAGCAAGACATATTCCAATATTCCTATCGGGGCTTACCCTAGTGTGGGTAAGACAAACTTTCTTGAAAGTATAAATCAAGGGACCTTTATCCAAGGTTGTTGGATACCCTACTCTTTGGGTTAAAATATTTCATACTTGTTACTTGTTTTTTTTCAAGTTTATTTCTGTTGCATTTTGATAAAGGAAGAAAGTATAATCTTCTTATACATTCTTGTATTTTTGTATACTCTGATAAGTAAGATTCTATACGCTTTAAGGTAGAATATTTTCCTTGTAAACTTTCCTTAAGTTTCATTTCAGGAACCATATTTCCAGAACCTTGTAAAATTTCCTTAATTTTTATTTCTAGAACCTAGAATGTTTGTTTAGTAGAACTAAAAGAGGTCTTGTGAATTTACCTCATTTAAATTTGTTAAACATAGTTTTCATTAAGGTTAAAAACTAAAGTTTTTAAACTTACAATTCACCCCCTCTTTTAATTGAGCATCTACATTCATATTTCAATCCTACAAAGGTAACAAATCATTTTCTCCATACTTCTTATTTTATAACCTTAAACGAGACTGGAGTAATGGGTGAAAAGATATAATAATGGGATGTCTTGAATGACTGTGGTCCACCTTTAAAATTTACACGTAACTAGTGTAATATCATCCATCTATATCTTACTTCACTTTCTCCTTGTAAACTTCATAAAGACAAGAAAACATGTGAAATCATCTCTATCCTGATGTTTTAACCACAACTGACATCAAACGTGGATGATAGCATTATGATATAACTATCATATGCTGCATACATGAGTTTCCTATAAGCATTATTACACCCACACTTCCTAAAGTGGCTTAACAGGTATAGGGACACCAACACCTTAAATTTTCTATATCGTAGTATTGTGTGCAAGAACCTATACTACACTTGAAAATTCATGTTAATTGAGACATTTACTTTGTCCAATATTTACTGTAGTATATTTTTGTGGTATTAATTTCCATTTTTTACAAAAAAAATCTAACATATTCTACTTTCATCTTGATTACCAAATTATGCATTATTGATTAATTATATCATTAAATGTCTCCCACTATTTTATTGAATTCTAGGAGACCTCTCTACTAGAATCAGAATAATCTATAAATTGATTATTCTAGCGGCAAGGATCCTTGAACCTCCCCTCATGGTCTATAAGGTAAGACTAAGCCATTACTTGGAGAGTTCAAGGTAATATTTTGACTGGCCAACCACATTAACTCGTGACTCATTGATCTGTTGAGTGAAGTCCTAGCTTTTTAGAACTGTAACCTTGATCTCCTCAATAACTTCCTATAAAGTGATAGAAAGCTATATATGACTAATAATTACTACCAACTTCAGTTAAGTCAACCCACTGTTCTCATAAGAACTCCCCAGTAGTAGGATACACCCTCAACTATGGCTGACTGAACACCCCAAACACCTAGTTGTGTTCAAATTCAAACGACAGAAGGCATTTGTGACTTAATATTTATTTGTGGGTTTTAATATTTTTCTTGATGAATGTAATCCATTTCTATTAATCTTGTTTATTCTATGTTATCACAATCATAATTGAAAATTAATAGAAAAACATTCATCGATTATTTATGAATTTTTCTTTATTATTTTATGTGTTTTATGCTCTCATAAAATGCATAAAATAATAAATAAATGCATAAAGGAAATCAACTACCCTACCGGTCTTGAGCATCTAAAACTGGTTGACCCATTTCAACTCAACAGATCAACCACGACCTAGGGGTATCATACCTGAGGCATTGATTGACTCATGATGCAGCTCATCCCCCATACATTATGTCTATTTCCTGTCTGGAGTACTGCCTCATATTGGTGGGGTCCACATCTTGTTTGGATTTCACCTTGACTTGGAGTGGTCTCTGGATTATAAAGTCCTCATAAATTAATAAATGTATACTCGCACATAGGTGAGGGGGTTACATGAGTATAAAATATAGACTGGTAAATTGGACTCACATGAACTTATACATATTTACCAAAAAAATAACAATGTGTAGGTCATCTTAATTATTTAAAATCACCACACATAAAATAATGCAGACATACATAGGTTGGTTAATTGCTCAAGACAGGTCAATGAGTAAAATAAATGTGTGATAAAAATTAAATTGCAATAAATTAAATTATAATGTTATTTAATTAAATTAAATGAATTGATTAAATTTAAATAATTTAATTTTAATTCCAAAAATTAAATTAATTAGTTAATTTAATTTAATTCCAAAATTAAATTAATTTTTCCTCGGGTATTAAAATTATATTTTAAACCAAAAATTAATATTTAAAGTAATTTAATTTAATTATAAAATTAAATTAATTAATTATATTAATTTGATGAACCCGGGCCTCGAAACCTCGCGCAGGCCCAATGTGGGTCATGCTGAACTAGCGCAAACCCGTTTCAGGCTGTACAAAGCCTGTGCATGGCCATTTTTGGACAAATAGGTCTGCCTAAACCCATTCCAGGCTAGGAAGACCTGTCCAAACCTGTTTTAGGGTGAATCAAGTCCAATCAGACCATGATAGAGTTACCTTGGTGCAGGGAGATGGCACATTGGTGCATAATTGTGCTAATCTAGAGGAGTTGCGGTGTATAAGAACCAGAAGTGCGTGACAGACGACCAACGAGGTAGCAAGAGGGTGTCTCGAGTCCTAGAAGTCAACCGTAGGCGGTGGCCGGATCTAGTGTGTAGGTGGTCCATCCGTAATCGGTCCAACACTATATGCGGTGGGGGGTGATGGTCAAAGAGGCTCACCAAGGGAGGTGCAATGATAAAAGGATGAAAACACCACAGTGGTGTGCCATAGGGATGTAGCATAAGGCGGTCTAGAGACTAGGACTAGTGAAGGTGGGGGCTGTGCTCAGATATGCTGTGTCGGATCTCCCAGGATCCATGATGATCAATTTAGAGGTTGGATGACCCCAATATATTATTTCTTTGGTGCTCGACCATTGTCGGTTTAGGGGGTCTCCGGTGTGGGGAGACCTCCACCTGAGGAGCACCACCTACAGGTACCAGGGGGGTTCCTCAGGCGGGTGGTACTCACACAGGGTGGTGTCGGTCAATGGAGGTCACAATAATAGGGAGGTCATCGACGAGCACACCAAGCAGGTCTGGCCGGCTACGAAGGAGGATGGATCTATTAGAGGTGCCTTGGTCAGGATTAGCCAATAACCCCAGGATGGAGGAGGGTCCTAGAAAAATGATTAGGAGGGAGGATAGGGGAAGGCTTATAGTGGGGCCCCTCCCTCTCTAATTTTCAAAAAGTTTTTTGTGTTTATTTTTCTTTGGCTGGAAAATTCCATCGGCCTCTATTTTTTTCTTTCTACATGTGGAATTATCCACACCCATCAACCACCCATTTAACCTCATTTTATTTTTTACAAAGGCTATTTAATATCATTTTAATATAATTAAAATAATAATAATTATAATAATAAAATAATAATAATTACTATAATAAAATTATAATGATTATTATAATAAAGAACCCACAAAACTAGTAGAAAATTATTTGCCCAAAAAACACTATTCAGATCTCTTTGTCTTGCCGAAATAGTTTGGGTTAACCAGAAATGATATCTCATCCCAAAAAAAAATAGATATCAACAGATATAAAAATATATGTTTAAATTTTAATACTCATCGATCAACCAATTTCAATCCATAATTTTTTTCGTATGACCGTAACTTGGTCATCCGACCTCAGATTGAATCATGGTCAGATCCATTGGGACCAATTTCAAACCCTCTTGATTATCCAATAAAAACAAATATTTTGATTACATTTTAATGATATTAAATGTTCATTTTTGATCTTATGGGCCTGAGTTAGTGGATTTTAATTTTGAACATCCATTCTCATCATTTGTGCACTTCATGCCTAATGTGCACCAATTTAGGCCCAATGTTTCATCTGATTTTAAAGAATGTAATTATCCATATTTTAATTTTATATTTTGTGAAATGGATATAAACTTAAATATTAACATTTTTCATTCAGGGATCAATGGAGGATTCATAAAGGATGATGGAGATATTTGGCGATGAAAGGAAACAATTCTGGAGAAGGAAAATTGGATATCATCCCACTGATGAGAATGTGGGGCCCACAATACAGGCCCAATGAAGCCCAAATTTAATATTAGGATATAATAAATATAGGGGAACAAATAATTATTATGGATCCAGTGAAAATTCGTCCTAAATGGTGGTTATTAAGGCGGCCTAAGTTGAAGATGCAATTCTGGGCCAGATTCTGCGGCCCAGAAAAACAACCCACCATTTAAATCATATCTCACGAATGGAATATTATTCTGGGCTGAAATTTTACAGGATGTTAGGGAAAATCCGGGGAATCATTTAATTATTCTATGGACCACTCAAATTCGGCATTCTATAAGGTCCTTTCGGCGCGTCTTTTCAGTTGATGCAAGCTGGATGCCATTTCGGGGCAAGAATTGAAAAGTCATATCTCCATTAATTGTCCACCCACCTTTCCCCAAAAAAATTAATTAAATGCACATGGGATGATGAGATATTTGCCAAATATTTCCAAAATTCCTATTTAAGGAAGTAGTGGTGGAGTATTTTAGGATTTTGGAGGTTTGTTTTGATTGTAATGTTATTATGCCAAATTGTCTTTGTAGCATTTTTCCTTCCCATGTAAGTTGTTCGAATCACCTTAATTTTCAATAAAATTTCTTCTTATTTTCTTGTTATATTATTATTAATATTACCTTTATACTATTTCCTCAAAGTGTGAACTTTTTCACACCAAATCTTGTGATTTTGTTCACACAATGGTGGAGTGATCGTTATTTTTGTTGTTTTTACTTCTTCAATTCCACCCTCGTAAGTCTACTTCCCGCTTCCGTTGAGAACTTGTCATCAATGGAGGGCTAGCTCTTTTATGGGTTGATCTAAGGGAGTAGAAAGGGGATGGATTGAATGTTATTTCTCACTCTCTAAATGTTATTAATTTCTTTTAATTGAGTTTCTTTCATTCAATGATTTTTATTCTTCCTCTTCCTTATTGAATTTATTCACCCCACTTTCATGTGCTAATTAGATCCTTTACCTTGGTGTGCACATGAAAATGATCCTACAAGTATATAGGTGATTATAATGTGTTGTGAAGGTTTTTAATCAGTAATTTATGAGGTTAGTTTGAATTAATTGCATGAATCATTCTCGAGTTAATGAAATTAAAATCTTAAAAAAAGGAATTCATTCAATCCACCCCGAACAATAACCTAGGATCAACTTATTTTCTCATAATTTGAATTCACATTGATATTTTAGTGATATTTTAAAAGCATATAACAGTAACCCAATTTGGCCACTTCATATCCAAAAAACCATCTCTTTTTATTGAGTGTCTAAAGGTTCTTCTTAGGTCTCTGAGGATTCGACAACCCAAGCTACACTGTAAGCGACCGCTTGACCCTTAAAACTTGGGTAAATTTGGGAGAAAACAAATTTTGGTGCCATTTTCAGGGATCAAGTAATTTCCTTAGACCAAAAACTTCTTTCCTCACCCCCATTATTCTATTCTCACCCAATATCTCTTATCTTTTCCCTTTCTCGCTTTTTTTATTTTGGCGCATGTCCGCCTACACCCATGATAACTCAAACAGACTAGTTAGGGTGGAAAGTCATAAGATAGGGGAGTCAAGTGCACCATTAGATCATAATCTTCCTAATACCCCAGAGTCAAAGATTGAGTCAATTTCAATAGAGGGTCTTCAAATAAACCAACTCATAAACCCGGGTGGGAACCAAAATGGAAATCCAAATGAGGCAGCCCCAAATTTGGGGAATGCAGTCGATCAAACCATGAATGACTACCTTACACCTACCTGGACCAATGCACCCTCTTTCATTAGGAATTATACCCTAGGAGACGCCCACTATGTATTTAAACCTCATGTCTTAAACCACCTTCCAACCTTCCATGGGATGGAGTCAGAAATGACTTACCTTCATGTCAAGGAGTTCAATGACATTGTTGAAACAATGTGCTCACCAGATCAACTTGAGTCAGCTAAGATGAGGATCTTTCCTTTCTCACTTAAGTATCAAGAAAATAACTAGTTAAATAATCTGATACCTTCATAAATACACTCTTGGGACCAACTGAAAATAGAATTTTACAAAAAATACTTCCCCCATCACAAAACCATTGCACTAAAAAAGAGCATCCAAAACTTTTTTGAAAAAGAGGGAGAGTCATTTTATGAAACATGGGAGAGGTTCAAAGACACCCTAAACATGGTTCCACACCATGGTTTTTCTATTCCTGAACAAGTGAGAATTTTATATGAAGGTTTGGGCCTGAGGAACAAACAATTCATTGACATGATGTGTAATGGGACCTTTAAAAACAAATCCCCAAATGATGCTTACGAGTATCTAGAAATCCTTGCTGAACAAAACCAAACACGGGGAAGATCACCTTATTCTGAAAAGACCCAAAGAACTACTAGAATTCATACAATTAGAGAAAAGGAAAGCCTTAGGGAAAAACTTGCAGTACTCTGTAAGAAGGTTGAAGAGATAGACCATAGGAAAATCCATGAAATCCAAACTGTAGACCCTGTTTGCACAATCTGTGACAAACATGACCACAAAACAGACAACTGACCAACCATTCCATCCATCAAGGATGTTATTTTAGGAGGACCACCTAATGAATTCAATGCCCTAAACTTTAAAAATCCACAATACCCAAACACATTCAACCCAAGTTATAATGACCACCCAGGCTTCCGATGGAAAGATAACCAACAACCTAGCCAACGACAAGGACCAAACCCCTAACCTACAAAAAATTTTCAAAACAATAACAAATTACAACCACAACCAGTCCAATACCAACACCCTACAGTCCAATACCAACAACCCATCCAACAAACAAATTATCCCCCTAGGATAACCCAACTAACACAAGCCCCTTCCCAATCTGTCCCTCTCCCAATCCTTGAACAACTGTTCAAACAAATGAAAAGGATGAACTCAAAAGTATCTTCCCTGAAACAAGAACTTAAAACCATCAAAACTGGAAAGGAACCCATGCCTACACAAGACATTCCACAACAAACAATAATGGGTGAGTCAAGTTGCACTCAAATAACTCATGAACAACTAAAGGTTGTGGCTGTTCTAAGAAGTGGGAAATCAGTTGAGAAAACCAGACAAATAATTCAGAAACCATATGAATCTTCAAACACTAATGAAAATTCAAATGAACCACATGATCAAACTGAAAAACATGATAACATTTTCAATGAAACAACCCTTCAAAAACACAACCCCACAACCTTCACCATTTCCTCAACGCATGAGTGGGAAAACCAAGCCTGAATTGAGTGAAACATTGAGGGAAATATTCTCACAAGTCAAGTTGAACATTCCACTCCTTGATGAAATTCAAACCATTCCTTCATACTCAAAGTACCTTAATGACTTGTGCACTTTTAAAAGAAAATTTTCACATAAAAACCAAGTCCTTTTGGCTACCAATGTGAGTACCACCATTCAAGGGACCATTCCTCCTAAGTTGAAAGACCCGGGTTTCCCTTACATCAATGTTGAACTAGGAGAGAGCAAAGTTTTCAAGGCCTTATGTGACCTAGGTTCTAGTGTCAATCTCATCCCCTATGTTGTGTACTACTAATTAGGCCTAGAAGAGCTCCAACCCACATCTGTCACACTTCAACCTATTGATCGTAGCATTAGGGTTCCAAAGGGGATCTTAAAGGATGTTTTGGTGAAAGTTGAAAATTTAATTTAACTAGCTGACTTCATTGTTCTTGACAATCACCCAATCTTAGGTCATAGGGAGAAAACCCCAATCATCCTTGGTCATCCCTTCCTTGCAATAATCAACTCTGTTATCTGAGTCCAAAATGGGAACATGACCATCACCTTTAGAAACATGAGTCTAGACTTGAACATCTATAATGAAAACTCTCAAATTGGGGATGATGAAGAGATCCACGAGGTTAATTGGATTGGTAGTGATGATAATGAACTCAAGGAACATCAAGGAATTACCGAAGGATGTTTAAGTCAAGAAGAGATTGATTTTATTTGTTCACATGAGGGAAATTTGTCTCCTTGGATTGAATCTCTTTCAGATAGCTCTATTGATGAATTTATAGAATCACTAATCAATGATACCATGGTTTAAATCAATAACATTGAGTCCATACCCATTCATGACACTACTTTGGAAAATTTAGTGGATGAAAATTCTATTCACAAGGAACCAATTTTGTCAAGAAATTTGAACAAAGAAACCGAGTTCAATACAAAGTATCATCCTTTATTGGAAAGTGATGACCAATATGATCTTGATTTTAAGGTCTTACCTTCATCACTAAAGTATGCGTTCTTAGGGGACAATCAATCCTTTCCTGTTGTCATTTCTTCCTCTCTTGAAGCCGATCATGAGAGGATGCTTCTAGATGTCCTTAGGAGACACAAGAAATCCATTGGATGGACCCTATCTAATATTCCTGGGATTATCCCACTTATCGGGACTCATAGAATTGTTCTTGAATTCGAGTCAAAGACATGTCGTCAATCTTAGCGGCGAATCAATCCTAATCTCATGGAAGTAGTGAGAAAATAACTTTTGAAATTGCTAAAAGCTGGTATCATCTATCCTATAGCTGAGAGTGAGTGGGTTAGCCCAATCCATGTGGTTCCAAAGAAGGCTGGAATCATAGTAATAACCAATAAGGATGTAGAGATGCTTCCAAAAAGGGTTAGTAGTGTATGGAGAGTCTGTATTGACTATAGGAAGCTCAACTCTTGTACCAAGAAAGACCATTTCCCCTTTCCCTTTATTGATCAAGTCCTCGAGCGGGTGGAGGGTCATCGATTATACTGCTTCCTAGATGGATTCTCAGGGTATAATCAAATCGAAGTCTCCTTAGAGGATCAAGGAAAAACAACCTTAACTTGTCCATTCAGCACTTTTCCTTCAAGCGCATGCCCTTTGAGTTATGTAATGCCCCTGGTACCTTCTAGCGGTGCATGATGGGAATCTTCTCAAACATGGTGGGGGATTGTTTAGAGGTATTCATGGATGACTTCTTCATATTTGGGGATACTTTTGAGGAATTCATTCTAAATGTTGAAAAGTTTTTGTCAAGGTGCAAGGATAAGAATCTCATACTAAATTGGGAGAAATTCCATTTCATGGTAAGGGAAGGACTTATTCTAGGTAATCTGGTATCTGGTAGAGGGATTGAAGTTGATAAAGCTAAGGTTGACATCATTCATCACCTTCCCTCTCCTAAAACTATTAAGGAAGTGAGGTCCTTCTTAGGAAATTCTGGTTTTTATAGAAGGTTCATTAGGAATTTCATATCTATTTCTCGACCACTTTGTGCTCTATTGGTAAAATATGCTCCATTTTTATGGACAGAAAGCTATGAGGAATCATTCTCTACACTCAAGTCAACTATTATATATCCACCTATCATGAAATCTCCAAATTGGAATCTTCCTTTCGATATCATGTGTGATGCAAGTGACTTCGCTATATGAGCATTATTAGGACAACGGTGTGTGAAAACTCCATATGTCATTTCTTATGCAAGAAAATCTTTAAATGATGCAAAAATTAACTACACCACCATTGAGAAAGAGTTTCTTGCTGTTGTCTTTTCCTTAGAGAAATTTAGGTATTATCTCTTAAGATCACCCATCATTGTCTTCACCGACCATTCAACCCTAAAATACCTTTTCCAAAAACAAGATGCCAAGGATAGATTGATTAGGTGGGTCCTTCTTCTTCAAGAGTTAAATTTAACCATTAAGGATAAAAAGGGTGTTGAAAATGTTGTATCTGATCACCTCTCTGTATGGAATTCAAAGACAACTCACACCACCTCTCTGTGTCTAATTCATTTCCCGATGAGCACCTCTATTCAGTGAGTGATTGCCCATGGTATGTTGACATAGCAAACCATTTGGTGACGGGTGACATTAAAAAATTCCTGGGGACCCAAGATAAGAGAAAATTCCTTTCTGATGTCAAACACTATGTGTTTGATGATCCTTACCTCTTCAAATTCCGTCCTGATCAAATCATCAGGAGATGTGTTACCGAGTCTGAGCAAGAGTCCATTCTAAAATTTTATCATAGAGAGGCATGTGGAGGCCACTTTTCTACAAAGAAAACCACTGAAAAGGTCCTCCAAAGTGGTTTCTACTGGCCTAACCTCACTAAGGATTCCTTTCAATTCTGCAAAAGTTGTCCTCAGTGTCAGCAATTAGGATCCATTACCAAAAGGAATCAAATTCCCCTCACTCCCATTCTGGTCATTGAAATCTTTGATTGTTGGGGAATTGATTTCATAGGACCCTTTCCAAACTCTAAGGGATACCTCTACATCCTCTTAGCTATTGATTATGTCTCAAAATGGGTTGAAGCCATTCCCACCAAGTCCAATGACCATCATGTTGTGATCCGATTTCTGAAAGAGCATATATTTTCTCGATTTGGAATTCCTAGGGCTATAATCAGTGATCGAGGAACCCATTTCTGCAATCGCCCATTCTCTTCACTCATGTCTAAGTATGGAATTTCTCATAAAATTTCAACTGCATACCATCCTCAAACCAATGGTCAAGCTGAGTTAGTGAATAGGGAGATTAAGCAAATTCTTGAAAAAACTATCAACCCCTCTAGGAAAGATTGGTCTGAGAAACTCCTGGATTCTCTTTGGGTATATCGTACAACATTCAAAACCATCCTAGGAATGTCACCATATAGGTTGGTTTATGGAAAATCATGCCATTTACCTGTTTAAATTGAGCATAAGGCATTTTGGGCAATCAAAAAAATGAATTTCGACATTTCTTTAGCTGAAGAAAAGAGGAAATTAGATCTTAATGAATTTGAGGAACTTAGGATGAAGGCTTATGAAAATTCAAGGATAAATAAATCTAGAGTTCAATCCTACCAATCTAGGAATATCAAAGTCAAACAATTTAAACTGGGAAAATATGTGCTCTTGTATAGTTCAAGACTTTATTTTCACCCAGGAAAGTTAAGGTCTAGATGGTCAGGTCCATTCATAGTGCATCATGTGTACCCCCATGGGGAATTAGAGATTCAGGATCCCACAAGTGGTCACATTTTTAAGGTCAATAGTCATAGGTTAAAACCATTCATTGAATCATTTAATAAACAAGAAATAGAGGTTGAGTTAACAGAGCCAACCTATGAACCAGGAAAAAATTGATAGATTTAGGATCCATGTCAGGCTAACAATGTTAAACAAAAGCACTGCATGGGAGGCAACCCGTGGTTTTCATGTTTCCAATCATTATGAATCATCTTTTGTTTCCTTCTTATTCATTTTTTTATTTAAAAAAAAATAGACTGTTGACCTGTTCTTCTTTGATGAGTAAGGATGGGTATGAAAGGGGAGCGCCGTATTCATCCATGTCACATGGTGTGATCCCTGAGTAATACCTTACCCAACAAATTTAAAGAAGACAATGTATCATCAGTTTGATAAAAAAAATAGTTCGTTAACCTGTTCTTCTTTTATGAGTAAGGATGGGTATGAAAGGGGAGCACTGTATTCATCCGTGTCACGCGGTGTGATCCCTGAGTAATACCTTACCCAGAAAATATAAAGAATACAATGTATCATTAGTATTATTTTTAAAATTAAAAAAAAACAAAAATAAAACAAGGAAAACCATAAAAATGTCGATACTTGGTTTTAAATAAATTGTTGCGTTGTTTTTTTTTCTGGTATATTCTTCTTTGTATGGTTCAGGGACTATTTTGGGTGATACATATTCGATCAAGGAGGTACCTATATCTCCCAAGAGATCAAAGGAGTAATCTGGAGCATCATAAACTTCAACATCAAAAACCAGGTGAATTCGTTTCATGTTTATCATTCTCAATTTCCTCTTTGAACTCATCTCCTACCCCCTTATAAATTTTCTTTTCATTAAACACTGGGGACAATGTTATTCTATGTTGGGGGGAGATGAAATAAAATTTTTGATATTGTGTGCAAAAAAATGTGTGGAAGAAAAAATGTCATTAACCTTGAACATGATAACACACATTCCAAACTCTAAAATTGGATATTAAATAATTTTGCATGCCTTGATTCTGATTTTAATGCAAGTTTATGTTCATGTGCATAGATATTAGAAAGTGTGATTGTCCAATGTGATTTTTCACCATTTATATTTTCATCCAATTATTTAAAAAAAACTGAATGCACGTCCTTTAGATTGTGGGGTATTAGTTTGAGTTCTTGGGGTCTATAATAAATGGCATAGGGTTGGTGATCATTTTAATTTTAACACGAGTATTCAAAAAAAAAAATCAATTTCACATAGATCAATGAATTGACCTAATGTGTTGATTTCGGCACTTGGGGATCGTGACACCATAGTTGTTTGGCCCAGAGTTGAAAATTTTATCTCTATTTGTGGTAATTTGAATTTGTTTTTGATTGAGTTAACTCTAGATGATGACCGAGTATGCGATCTTGACTTGGTGCCCTAAGGTCTTTGAGCCTGGGAGTCATCGGCAAAGTCTTGCTACATGGGTTGACTTAATTGAGTTCAATTTCAATTACCATGGAAAAATTACAAAAAAAAAAAACAAAACAAAAAACAAAAAACAAAACAAAAAAAAGGAAAAAGAAAAAAAATTAATACTCATCTTAATATTAAAATTTCATTCCTCCTAGTGCTTCCATCTTTTCTCCTTTTGAATGAAAATGAACCCCCATGTCTATTGTGATGCACAACACTTCGTCATGCTTAATTGAAATTGGATGAAATATGACGATGAATTTGAACAAAGGAGTGGGCTTAGGCTTGGGATATGCCTATGCACATAGCTTGTTTTAAATTATTTTTATGGGTTTCATAATTGTTTGGTATGAGATCTTTGGGTGAGAAATTTGTATTAAAATGTTTTTGGAAAAGGTCATTCAAATTTCATTTTTGTGAGATATATTTTGCTCGAGACTAGAAAAAATAAAGTTGGGGGGGGGTGTGATTATCCAATAAAAACACATATTTTGATTACATTTTAATGGTATTAAATGTTCATTTTTGATTTTATGGGCCCGAGTTAGTGGATTTTAATTTTGAACATCCATTCTCATCATTTGTGCACTTCATGCCTAATGTGCACCAATTTAGGCTCAATGTTTCATCTGATTTTAAAGAATGTAATTATCCATATTTTAATTTTATATTTTGAGAAATGGATATAAACTTAAATATGAATATTTTTCATTTATGGATAAATGGAGGATTCATAAAGGATGATGGAGATATTTGGCGATGAAAGGAAACAATTCTGGAGAAGGAAGATTGGATATCATCCCACTGATGAGAATGTGGGGCCCACAATACATGCCCAATGAAGCCCAAATTTCGTGGGAGTATATAATACATATAGGGTAACAAATCATTCTTCTGGAGATAGTGAAAATTATTCCTACATGGTGGTGATTAAGGCAGACCAAGTTGAAGATGCAATTCTGGGCCATATTCTGCAGTCCGGAAAAACATCCCACCATTTAAATCATATCTCGCGAATGGAATATTATTATGGGATGAAATTTTACAGGATATTAGGGTACATCAGGGGAATAATTTAAGTTTTATATTTCCCACTCAAATTCTGCCTTTTAGAAGGTCATTTAGGCGCTTCTTTCCGGTTGATGCAAGCTGGATGCCACTTCGGGGCAAGAATTGAAAAGTCACATCTCCATTAATTTTCCACCCACCTTTCCCCAAAAAAATTAATTAAAGGCACATGGGATGATGGGGACTTGTCCAAAGACTTCAAAAATTTCTATTTAAGGCAGTAGTGGTGGAGTATTTGAGGATCTTGGAGCTTTTTTTTGATTGTAATGTTATTATGCCAAATTGTCTTTGTAGCATTTTTCCTTCCCATGTAATTTTTTCGAATCACCTTAGTTTTCAATAAAAGTTCTTATTATTATCTTGTTCTGTTCTTATTCATATTACCTTGATACCGTTTCCTCAAGGTGTGAACTTTTTCACACCAAATCTTGTTATTTTGTTCACACAACGGTAGAGTGATCGTTATTTTTGTTGTTTTTACTTCTTCAATTCCACCCTCGTAAGTCTACTTCCCGCTTCCGTTGAGAACTTGTCATCAATAGAGGGATAACTATTTTATGGGTTGATCCAAGGGAGTAAAAAGGGGCTGGATTGAATTTTATTTCTCACTATTTAAATGTTATTAATTTCTTTTAATTGAGTTTCTTTCATTCAATGATTTTTATTCTTCCTCTTCCTTATTGAATTTATTCACCCCACTTTCATGTGCTAATTAGATCCTTTACCTTGGAGTGCTCATGAAAATGATACTAAAAGTGTATAGGTGATTATCATGTGTTTTCAAGGTGTTTAATCAGTAAGTGATGAGGTTAGTTTGAATTCATTTCATGAATCCTTCTCGAGTTAATGAAATTAAAATCATAAAAAAATGAATTCATTCAATCCGCCCCGAGCAATAACCTAGGATCAACTCATTTTCTTATAATTTGAATTCACATAGGTCTTTTAGTGCTCTTTTAAAACTATCTAAAATCAACCCAAGTTGGCCAATTCATATCCAAAAATCCATATCTTTTTATTGAGTGTCTAAAGGTTCTTCTTAGGTCTCTGAGGATTCGACAAACCAAACTACACTGCAAGCGACCGCTTGACCCTTAAAACTTGGGTAAATTTGGGCGAAACCACCTCTACTTAATTTTAATGCAACTTAATTTTTTCTGGGTTTGGATAATTTATGTGGTAACTCTGATACCAATTATAGGTACTTGGGAAGCAGCAAAAGCCGGTGGGCCAGTTATTTTAAATTTTTTATTCGCAGAATAATGGTACTTGTCGTCTCGAGTGATCTGATCCCCGACATGGTCCTGAGAATCTTGTGTAAATTAAACAGATCACAAAAATAAAATAAAAAACATACCTTTTCTGATATAAATTTGTGTTTGAAATTTTCTTTTCATCATCAATCACCGATCGAAGGATCTGAAGAAGAATCCCTCTAGATCACCCACACGTTCTTTAAAAATCTACAGGAGCATCAATCATTGAATTTCGTGTGTTAGCGCAGAGGTTAGATGGTGCCTTCGACACCCCGATGATCACCACATCGACGTGCTTATGATGCGTGAGAGATAAATTGATCCGATCATCTATATATAGAGTTCCTCACTCTAGAAAGAGGGATAGGAGAGAGAGGACATGAAGAATTCATAGTGAATAGTCCCTGTGTGAGAGCCTCTCTCCTATATTTATAGTGGATGCTCAAATACCCATATTGGGTTCAACAACCCTTTTATATTTAACATCGATTAAATAAATAATAAATTATGACAAACTAATATGTTTTATAAATATTATTTTTTATTTTATGACATACCTATAATATATAAAATATATTACATGATAAACTCGATTCATTAACTCGACTCATAATTTCCGCTTTATATTAAATGAACCCGGAAGGGGTGCTCAAGATCAAGTGATCATACATCTATTTGATCATGGTGGTGATGATTCTCATGCCAATGTTAGGGTGATCAAAGAGACACATGTATTTAACTTGATTGAGGCAGTGTCCCTGAACTGACAGGTTCCTGATCTATGCAAGGCTACAAAACCAACTTTGGTGCATAACCGCTTATCGATTTTGAATGAGGATGGGAAAGAAAACGAGGATCCTAAAATATGGGAAACCATCATTACAAGATGGAAACATAAACAGGTCGAAATTAGACACTCAGAAGATTAGGAGGTAAGTGACCAATATGGAGTCTCATGGACAAGTTCATACTATGAGTAAGAGGCTTTGGTTCGATCTGGTTCAAGGAAAGGGAAGCAAGGAAACCTCTTGACTAGAAATCTTCCAGTTCTCAAGGGGAAAAAATCCAAGACCCAATAAAGATTATTAGAGCACCCCAAAGACAATAGTAACTATATTTTCAGGCAAGTAAAGGTGTAATGGAACAAAGGCTAACCCGGGGGAATCTTCATTGAACAAAGAAGTGGATTTGGTTTCTGGTAAGATATGCAAACTGACTCCTTCTAAGGATAGAAAATATTTTGTGGGTGGAGATGAGGTGCAGGAGAGTGAAAGGTTGGACTCAACATCAGATAGGGAGGGAGGGAATTTGGGATAATGGGGGGAGGAACTCGTAAATGCAATGACCATGGAAAAATCACGGGATCTTCTTACACACTCCATGGAAGAGATGCTGGAAGAAATCTTGATCATTTAGGCTTCTAATGATGATGTGAAAAGGATGAATGGAAGACCAATTCAGGGGTCACAAATAAGGAGTAGGGTGCTTGGATTGAAAAAATATATTTTATTATGACCAGAGGATTCAATGAGAAGAAGATAATAGTGGAGGATTTCTTGCAATAATGAGACAATTTGGCTTCTCATTTCGAAGAGATTATCAAAGATGATCCGGATAAAAAGGTAACCAATCTATCTTAGAGATTATTTAGGGAGGTTGAATCTAATCATTTTAAGTTTTCCTTTAATAATTTTGTTATCTTCTATAGTTTTTGATGTCTTATTGAACTTTTAGGTTTCTCACTTTTTTTCCCATAAAAGTATTTTTAATAAAAATTTAACTTTTAGTCAATAATATTATACCTCGTATTTACTTAACTTGTAAATAATTTTAATAAATAAATTCTACCTAATTATTATTTAATTGAATAATAATGAATATATTTATTCTTCAGTGATCAGTGACTTGGAAAACACTCAGACCCCATGGTGGGACCCACCATGTCCAATTTACCTATTCAATAGAATATGGTAGATTCTTGAATACACTATTGTATGTTACCCTCTAGGACCTTATATCAATATTAGTGAATAGTATACATAGACCAAGAGTAGAGTCTAGCAATCCATCAAGGCCCCTAAAGAGATAAGGAGTATTCATAATAATGAAAAACAACCTACGAGAACGTATTATGTAATATAATCTCTTTGTATTTTATATCTCATAAAGTAGGATGCACAGTTGTGTCATCATCTTTTCTTGATTTATTATTTTTTGATCTAACTAGATGGATTTACCTTTTTACTAACTTGGACAAGGATTTACGAAGGTATTACCATCCTAATCAACCAGTCCTGAGATATATTACTTCTTCAATCTGGAAGCAAAAAATCCTTTCTTGATCATTCAACCAATTTTATATCACAAATGACACACCCAACACAAGCTACCTCACCAAGATTTCATTATCATGGGTTTTTCCTTACATAAAAGTACACGATCAAATGACACACACTAGTAATGATCGCAAGTCAGGATACTAATGCACATGTTCATAGATAGGAACAACCAATGAGACATAAAACATGTGGTGTTCCTATTAGTAGGTGAGTCCTCTTGATCTCAATACTATAGATCACCAATTATGAACTTCATGATAAAAAGTCTCAATGATTATGATCCCATATCATTTGATAGTGAGACATCAACTATGTCCAATCGGTATGATTTATCTAGACCATAATACATATGTTTAAGATTAATGTCATAGTATCTCTAGGTAATCATTATAGTATGAAATTTGCTATAACCTTTTGATACAAAAATTAATCTATGGACATTACCATTAAACAGTGGATTCAGAAATATATACACTATAATGGTAAGTATACATCATGTATATCTAACTGTACACATGATATAGTAATCGAGAAGTACTGATAAAGTTGGGTCTAGGGCACCCATTTTTACAACAACCTTATGAAATCATATGTTTCTTGTAAAACCCATAGAAAACATAAATCATAAAGGTAACTTGTGGAATCATTTTCATATCACTCTTACATATATTGTAGCTCTCATGGATACTCAATTAGTAAATTCATAGTTACATTTGGAATAACCACCGTAGTATAGTCCCTTAATCTCTTAGGAGAAACTTGACAAGTTCACTCTGTCCCTTTACCCAATGTATTAGAGATCTATAATGGGATCACCCACCATAGGTTTATCATGGAACCAACCATACTCATAAAAAATTATCACGAACCATAACACATAAATCTTTCATAAAGGAAACATTCTTGAGGAAAATAACTTTTCTATTTTGAAATCAATTTTCATTTTTATAAAGCCGCACACTCATAAATGAAAATTTTTATTTGAAAATAAAATTTAAAACTTATAAAGTAAGCTTATGGTTGCGCCCAAATTTACCCTACTGGTAAAAGCGATCGATGTAGTACATGTAGGGGTCGAATCCACAGGGACCGAAGAAGTAACCTTGAGACGCTATGATTGTGTGAAGGATGATCTATGAAGTAGCCGACTTTGGGTTTGATTTTGGATTATTTTTAAAGAACACTAATAAACCTAATTGAAATAAATTAAATGGAAATGGGTTGATCTTAGGATTATGCTCAGGGTGGATTGAATGAATTTTACTTCATTAGACAATTTTGGATTTATTAATTTTTGATGAATCCATTCTTCAAAAATAACATTACATTCATCATTTTCTAGTTTGGTGCTTACTAAACACAATTACTAATCCCGTATAAACTTAGAGAACCAAATTCATGATCTCCCCGAGGTATATGGTCATTTAGTAATTTAATTTAGTTTTCTCAAACACAGTAAAGATGAATAGTATAAATGATTGAATAATGGATGTCTTAAATTAATTATCCAATTAACAACAATTCGTTCATAAAATAACATTCAATCCAGCCTTTGCATCCTCCTAAGATCATACCATTAAGGGTTTAGCCCTCCATTGATGGTATACTCTCAATGGTGGGCAGAAGATGGCTAACAAGAATTGGATTGAAGAAATTAAAACCGCGGAAATAACGAGCACTCCTCCGTGTGTGTGAATGAAATTCACACCTATGTGTGAACTAATTCACAACAACACAGAGATATCACTATGCTTTGTGATAATAAAGTTTTAATAAAATAAATGGAAAATATATAATTTAATGAAGTTGATTAAGAACATAAAGATACAAAAAAAGAAACTTACATGGAAATTGAAAACATTACAAAGGAAATTTGGAAGCATAACCTTACAATGAAACAAGCAATAAAAGATGATATGAAAAATATTCCACCCCTATTCCCTTCACCAATAGATCCTTATATAGGCATAGTAGGAGCCTTAGGTACATCCCCCAACAATTAATTCACCCCCCAACAATTAATAGAGTCAAATGGAGGGTGAATAATCAAAAGGAAATTGATGTTTTGAATTTGACCCAGAAAACTGTCCAGATTCGTCCACCATATTGACGTGTGAATTATAAATTTAAGAAAGCCGAATCAGGAGGGGTTGTAGAAGAGAAATAATTTCTTCCATGTGTCTTATAGAAGATCTCAAAATTTCAGGAAATTTTGATCATTCGTTTGGAAGTTATGGTCGAAATGGTGGGACGGATTTCTGTGCATTAATGTCGAGTCCACCATTTAAATCTCAACTTCAGATCCCATTATCATCATGAAAACATTATAATTAGCTCCGACCACAGTTTAATAAAATGATCCTAATATTTTTATCTTTATACTTTATAAATTTGAGTTTCATTGGGCTTGGTTTCTGGGCCCCACATTTGTTTGATGGGCCTTAGGCCCATTATGCTTTTTCCAGCAAGTTTCTGCCTTCAGGTGCAAAATTCTCCATCTTCCTTTGAGATTCATCCAGCGGACCTAAAAGATAAAATGTTCCAAACAAAGTGATAAATCATATCACAAAATTTCAAATTCATAAAATGAATATAATATTGTCAACAAACAAATGAATGATTGGGCCCAAATTTGCATTTTAAACATGAATTGCATTTTTGATGAGAAATGAAGTTCTATTTATGTAATGCACTAAAAACAATGTTTATGGACTTTGGAAAAATGAATATAAAGATATTAAAAATTAATATTAGCCACTTTCAGTGACTAATCACACCCCCCAACTTGAGTTTTGCTAGTCCCGAGCAAAATAAATTACAAATATAAATTCAAATCCCCTTTCCAAAAACATTTTAATACACATTGCTCACCCAAATATCTAATACCAAAAAAATTATGAAAACCCATCAAAATAATTTAAAACAAGCTAGGTCCATAAGCATATCCCAAGCCCAAGCCCATTCCTTTGTTCAAATTCATTGCCACATTTCATCCAATTTCAATTAAGCATGATAAAGTGTTGTGCATCATAAAAGATATGGGGCCCATTTTATTGTTCAAGGGGAAAAATGGAAGCGCTAGGTGGGAATCACATTAAACCTTAAGATGAGTATCCTTTTTTTTTGATTTTATTTTTTTAACCACAATAGATATGAAAAGACTAACTCTGGGCAAGACAACTATGGAGTCACGATCCCCAAGTGCCGGACGCCACACATATTGTCAATTTCATACTATACAATAGAGATATAAAGCCTAACTCTGGGAAAGACAACTATAGAGTCACGATCCCCAAGTGCCGGATGCCATGCATTTGGACAAAACATTGATATATGTGGTCATTTTTTTTTGTTTTTTTTTTTGTTTTTTTTGGATACTCAAATTAAACTAAAAGTGACCCCAGAACCCTATGCTATAATGAAAGGGACCCAAGAACTCAAATTTACACCCACGATCTAGTAGACGTGCATTGTGGAATTTTTATTAAGAGGATGAAATTGTAAACATTGAAAAATCACATCGGACAACCGAACTTTCCAAAAACTATGCTCATGAACTTAAACTTGCATTAAAATCAGAATCAAGGCATGCAAAATTTATTTGATATCCAATTTTAGATTTTGCAATGTGTGTTTATCATGTTTATGGTTAATGGAATTTTACTTTTCATGCATGTTTTTATTCACAAAAAAAAATCATTTTTTATCTCCCCCCAACTTAGAATAACACTGTCCCCAGTGTTTAAAGAAAAGAAATGTTAGAAGGGGGTAGTAGAGGAGTTCAAAGAAGAAATTTAAAATGAAAATCATGGAATGAAGTCACCTGGTGGTTGATGATGATAGTGCACGCCATAGTCTCCCTTCAATCTTGGATTTGAGTCTCAGCGGCTTGGATGGTGGTGAATGGATTTTCCTTATGGATTACGACATGTCCTTTTATTTTTTTAACCTATAAAAACATAAAAATAAAACAAAACAAAATAAACTGATGATACATTGTCTTCTTTATATTTTCTGGGTAAGGTATTACTCAGAGATCACACCATGTGACACGGATGAATATGACGCTCCCCTTTCATACCCATACTTACTCATAAAAGAAGAACATGTCAACAACTTATGGTAATTTATTATATGAAAAATAAAATGATTCAAAATGATTGGAAACATAAAAACCATGGGTTGCCTCCCATGCAACGCTTTTTTTTAACATCGTTGGCTCGACTTGTACCCCCCAACTTATCCAATTCCAACTTTAAAAATTTTAATTAACCCATCTTTATCCACTTCAACAAGATTTAGATTGATTGTTTTTTTGAAATTTGTTTCGTAAGAAATCCTATTTTCTACAATGATTGGTAAAATCCAAGGAATATCTAAAATGGTTGATCGTGTTTTATCTGGATTATTTCCTATGATTTCAAGCTTCATTCCTATATGGTGAGATTCTTGATGAAAATTGATGATAATTTAATGGTATTGGTTATCATAAATAGAGGGATTATTGAGTAGGGAAGGAAGTATTAAAAAATAGAGTTCAGTTTGATTGAATTTTCCTAAAGAAGAATGATAATTTGAATCAAAAATTGTTTCTTATTTAATTTTTTTTGAAATAATTGGTTCCTTTTGAAAAGATGATTCATCCAAAAAATTTTCCATTTGAATTTCATGAGTGGGTATAGACACAATATTCTTTATATATCCCAATGGTTCAATGATCAGTGATTCTAAAAATTTTTTATTGGAGCAATATTCCGAACACTCAATCGATGAAGACAAATTTTCCCCTTGTGAATCCAAAAAATTAATTTCATCCTGAGTTAAATACTCTTCAACATTTCTTTGATCTTGTTCAGTTATACCATATCCAAAGGTTAGTTCTTTCTTCAATTCATGGGAGGTTTTTGGGATAAAAGATTCATCTATCAATGATGAGGAAAGAACATCTTGAGTGGGAATGGTTTCCTCAAAAGTCTTTAAGCTTTGTAATTCTAATATGAAAGATGAAACTTCTGAATTCATTTTATCCATTTGTTCACACAATTGTTCAAGAATTTTTTCAGGATTAGGGTTGATATATGTTTGTACATCATGGACTTTTTCATTATTTATCTTTTCAATCATTCTTGATAGGTATGGAAATTGATCTTGTAAACATTCAGCATTCCATTGATTGTACATCTCATCTGGTGTGGTGTATTCAATTAAGGATTGGTCAATGAAATTCCCTATGTGAGGTGATTCAAAATATTGATTTTCTAGTTGATTATAGCCTTTGTATATTAATGGGTATTATTGAAGATAATCCATTGGAGTTGATTGAAAGTTGTTTTTATGATTCATTGGACACACAGAAATAGAAAGGGGAAAAGAGAAGAGAAATTAGGGTGAGAATAGAGAATTTGGGGTGAGAAAAGGAGAATGGGGGTAAGAAAAGAAGGTTTTGTTCTGAGGAACTTACTTGGTCCCTGGCAACGGCGCCAAAATTTGGTTGCGCCCAAATTTACCCTACTGGTAAAAGAGATCGATGTAGTACATATAGGGGTCGAATCCACATGGACCGGAGAAGTAACCTTGAGACGCTATGATTGTGTGAAGGATGGACTATGAAGTAGCCGACTTTGGGTTTGATTTTGAATTGTTTTTAAAGAACACTAATAAACCTAAGTGAAATAAATTAAATGGAAATGGGTTGATCTTAGGATTATGCTTGGGGTGGATTGAATGAATTTTACTTCATTAGACAATTTTGGATTTATTAATTTTTGATGAATCCATTCTTCAAAAATAACATTACATTCATCATTTTCTGGTTTGGTGCTTACTAAACACAATTACTAATCCCGTATACACTTAGAGAAACAAATTAATGATCTCCTCGAGGTATATGGTCATTTAGTAATTTAATTTAGTTTTCTCAAACACAGTAAAGATGAATAGTATAAATAATTGAAGAATGGATGTCTTAAATTAATTATCCAATTAACAAAAATTCGTTCATAAAATAACATTCAATCCAGCCTTTGCATCCTCCTAAGATCATCCCATTAATGGTTTAGCCCTCCATTGAAGGTATACTCTCAATGGTGGGCAGAAGATGGCTAACAAGAATTGGATTGAAGAAATTAAAACCGCGGAAATAACAAGCACTCCTCCGTGTGTGTGAATGAAATTCACACCTATGTGTGAACTAATTCACAACAACACAGAGATATCACTGTGCTTTGTGATAATAAAGTTTTAATAAAAGAAATGGAAAATATATAAGTGAATGAAGTTGATTAAGAACATAAAGATACAAAAAAATAAACTTACATGGAAATTGAAAACATTACAAAGGAAATTTGGACGCATAACCTTACAATGAAACAAGCAATAAAAGATGATATGAAAAATATTCCACCCCTATTACCTTCACCAATAGCTCCTTATATAGGCATAGTATGAGCCTTAGGTACATCCCCCAACAATTAATTCACCACCCAATAATTAATAGAGTCAAATGGAGGGTGAATAATCAAAAGGAAATTGATGTTTTGAATTTGACCCAGAAAACTGTCCAGATTCGTCCACCATATTGACGTGTGAATTAGAAATTGGAGAATGCCGAATCCGGAGGGGTTTTAGAAGAGAAATATTTTCTTCCATGTGTCTTATAGAAGCTCTCAAAATTTCAGGATATTTGGATCATCCGTTTGGATGTTATGGTCGAAATGGTGGGACGGATTTCTGTGCATTAATGTCAAATCCACCATTTAAATCTCAACTTCAGATCCCATTATCATCATGAAAACATCAGAATTAGCTCCGGACACAGTTGAATAAAATTATCCTCATATTTTTATCTTTCTAATGTATAAATTTGAGCTTCATTGGGCTTGGTTTATGGGCCCCACATTTGTTTGATGGGCCTTAGGCCCATTATGCTTTTTCCAGCAAGTTTCTGCCTTCATGCGCAAAATTCTCCATCTTCCTTTGGGATTCATCCAGAGGACCTAAAAGATAAAATGTTCCAAAAAAAGTGATAAATCCTATCACAAAATTTAAAATTCAGAAAATGAATATAATATTGTAAACAAACAAATGAATTATTGGGCCCAAATTTGCATTTTAAACATGAATTGCATTTTTGATGAGAAATGAAGTTCTATTTATGTAATGCACTAAAAAAAATGTTTATGGACTTTGGAACAATGAATATAAAGATATTAAAAATTAATATTAGCCACTTTCAGTGACTAATCACACCCCCCAACTTGAGTTTTGCTAGTCCCGAGAAAAATAAATTACAAATATGAAATTCAAATCCCCTTTCCAAAAACATTTTAATACACATTGCTCACCCAAATATCTAATACCAAAAAAATTATGAAAACCCATCAAAATCATTTAAAACAAGATAGGTCCATAAGCATATCTCAAGCCCAAGCCCATTCCTTTGTTCAAATTCATTGCCACATTTCATCCAATTCCAATTAAGCATGATAAAGTGTTGTGCATCATAAAAGATATGGGGCCCATTTTATTGTTCAAGGGGAAAAAATGGAAGCGCTAGGTGGGAATCACATTAAACCTTAAGATGAGTATCCTTTTTTTTTTTATTTTTTTTTGATTTTATTTTTTTAACCACAATAGATATGAAAAGACTAACTTTGGGCAAGACAACTATGGAGTCACGATCCCCAAGTGCCGGACGCCACACATATTGTCAATTTCATGCTCTACAATAGAGATATAAAGCCTAACTCTGGGCAAGAAAACTATGGAGTCACGATCCCCAAGTGCCAGATGCCACGCATTTGGACAAAACATTGCTCTACGTGGTCATTTTTTTTTGTTTTTTTGTTTTTTTTTTGTTTTTGTTTTGTTTTTGTTTTTTTGGATACTCAAATTAAACTAAAAGTGACCCCAAAACCCAATGCTATAATGAAAGGGACCCAAGAACTCAAATTTACACTCACGATCCAGTAGACGTGCATTGTGGCATTTTTATTAAGAGGATGAAATTGTAAACATTGAAAAATCACATCGGACAACCACACTTTCCAAAAACTATGCTCATGAACTTAAACTTGCATTAAAATCAGAATCAAGGCATGCAAAATTTATTTGATATCCAATTTTAGATTTTGCAATGTGTGTTTATCATGTTTATGGTTAATGGAATTTTACTTTTCATGCATATTTTTATTCACAAAAAAAAATCATTTTTTATCTCCCCCCAACTTAGAATAACACTGTCCCCAGTGTTTAAAGAAAAGAAAAGTTAGAAGGGGGTAGCAGAGGAGTTCAAAGAAGAAATTTAAAATGAAAATCATGGAATGAAGTCACCTAGTGGTTGATGATGATAGTGCATGCCATAGTCTCCCTTCAATCCTGGATTTGAGTCTCAGCGGCTTGGATGGTGGTGAATGGATTTTCCTTATGGATTACGACATGTCCTTTTATTTTTTTAACCTATAAAAACATAAAAATAAAACAAAAAAAATAAACTGATGATACATTGTCTTCTTTATATTTTCTGGGTAAGGTATTACTCAGAGATCACACCACGTGACACGGATGAATATGGCGCTCCCCTTTCATACCCATCCTTACTCATAAAAGAACAGGTCAACAACTTATGGTAATTTATTATATGAAAAATAAAATGATTCAAAATGATTGGAAACATGAAAACCATGGGTTGCCTCCCATGCAGCGCTTTTTTTTAACGTCATTGGCTCGACTTGTACCCCCCAACTTATCCAATTCCAACTTTCAAAATTTTAATTAACCCATCTTTCTCCACTTCAAAAAGATTTAGATTGATTGTTTTTTTGAAATTTGTTTCGTAAGAAATCCTATTTTCTACAATGATTGGTAAAATCCAAGGAATATCTAAAATGGTTGATCGTGTTTTATCTGGATTATTTCCTATGATTTCAAGGTTCATTCCTACATGGTGATATTCTTGATGAAAATTGATGAAAATTGAATGGTCTTGGTTATCATAAATAGAGGGATTATTGAGTAGGGAAGGAAGTATTAAAACATCGAGTTCAGTTTGATTGAATTTTCCTAAAGAAGAATGATAATTTGAATCAAAAATTGTTTCTTCTTTAAAATTTTTTGAAAGAATTGGTTCCTTTTGAAAAGATGATTCATCCAAAAAAATTTCCATTTGAATTTCATGAGTGGGTATAGACACAATATTTGTTATATATCCCAATGGTTCAATAATCAGTGATTCTAAAAAATTGTTATTGGAGCAATATTCCGAACACTCAATCGATGAAGACAAATTTTCCCCTTGTGAATCCAAAAAATTAATTTCATCCTGAGTTAAATACTCTTCAACATTTCTTTGATCTTGTTCAGTTATCCCATATCCAAAGGTTAGTTCTTTCTTCAATTAATGGGAGGTTTTTGGGATAAAAGATTCATCTATCAATGATGAGGAAAGAACATCTTGAGTGGGAACGGGTTCCTCAAAAGTCTTTAAGCTTTGTAATTATAATCTGAAAGATGAAACTTCTGAATTCATTTTATCCATTTGTTCACACAATTGTTCAAGAATTTTTTCAGGATTAGGGTTGATATATGTTTGTACATCATGGACTTCCTCATTATTTATCTTTTCAATCATTCTTGATAGGTATGGAAATTGATCTTGTAAACATTCAGCATTCCATTGATTGTACATCTCATCTGGTGTGGTGTATTCAATTAAGGATTGGTCAATGAAATTCCCTATGTGAGGTGATTCAAAATATTGATTTTCTAGTTGATTATAGCCTTGGTATATTAATGGGTATTGTTGAATATAATCAATTGGAGTTGATTAAAAGTTGTTTTTGGGATTCATTGGACACACAGAAACAGAAAGGGGAAAAGAGAAGAGAAATTAGGGTGAGAATAGAGAATTTGGGGTGAGAAAAGGAGAATGGGGGTAAGAAAAGAAGGTTTTTGGTCTGAGGAACTTACTTGGTCCCCGGCAACGGTGCCAAAATTTGGTTGCGCCCAAATTTACCCTACTGGTAAAAGCGATCGATGTAGTACATGTAGGGGTCGAATCCACAGGGACCGAAGAAGTAACCTTGAGACGCTATGATTGTGTGAAGGATGGTCTATGAAGTAGCTGACTTTGGGTTTGATTTTGGATTGTTTTTAAAGAACACTAATAAACCTAAGTGAAATAAATTAAATGGAAATGGGTTGATCTTAGGATTATTCTTGGGGTGGATTGAATGAATTTTACTTCATTAGACAATTTTGGATTTATTAATTTTTGATGAATCCATTCTTCAAAAATAACATTACATTCATCATTTTCTGGTTTGGTGCTTACTAAACACAATTACTAATCCCGTATACACTTAGAGAACCAAATTCATGATCTCCCCGAGGTATATGGTCATTTAGTAATTTAATTTAGTTTTCTCAAACACAGTAAAGATGAATAGTAGAAATAATTGAAGAATGGATGTCTTAAATTAATTATCCAATTAACAACAATTCGTTCATAAAATAACATTCAATACAGCCTTTGCATCCTCCTAAGATCATCCCATTAAGTTTTTATCCCTCCATTGATGGTATACTCTCAATGGTGGGCATAAGATGGCTAACAAGAATTGGATTGAAGAAATTAAAACCGTGGAAATAACGAGCACTCCTCCGTGTGTGTGAATGAAATTCACACCTATGTGTGAACTAATTCACAAAAACACAGAGATATCACTGTGCTTTGTGATAATAAAGTTTTAATAAAAGAAATGGAAAATATATAAGTGAATGAAGTTGATTAAGAACATAAAGATACAAAAAAAGAAACTTACATGGAAATTGAAAACATTACAAAGGAAATTTGGAAGCATAACCTTACAATGAAACAAGCAATAAAAGATGATATGAAAAATATTCCACCCCTATTACCTTCACCAATAGCTCCTTATATAGGCACAGTAGGAGCCTTAGGTACATACCCCAACAATTAATTCACCCCCCAACAATTAATAGAGTCAAATGGAGGGTGAATAATCAAAAGGAAATTGATGTTTTGAATTTGACCCAGAAAACTGTCCAGATTCGTCCACCATATTGACGTGTGAATTAGAAATTGAATAAGGAAGAATCCAGAGGGGTTGTAGAAGAGACATATTTTCGTCCATGTGTCTTCTATAATCTCTCAATATTTCAGGAAATTTGGATCATCCGTTTGGAAGTTATGGTCGAAATGGTGGGACGGATTTCTGTGCATTAATGTCGAGTCCACCATTTAAATCTCAACTTCAGATCCCATTATCATCATGAAAACATCAGAATTAGCTCCGACCACAGTTGAATAAAATGATCCTCATATTTGTATCTTTCTACTGTATAAATTTGAGCTTCATTGGGCTTGGTTTCTGGGCCCCACATTTGTTTGATGGGCCTTAGGCCCATTATGCTTTTTCCAGCAAGTTTATGCCTTCAGGTGCAAAATTCTCCATCTTCCTTTGGGATTCATCTAGCGGACCTAAGAGATAAAATGTTCCAAACAAAGTGATCAATCATATCAAAAAATTTCAAATTCAGAAAATGAATATAATATTGTCAACAAACAAATGAATGATTGGGCCCAAATTTGCATTTTAAACATGAATTGCATTTTTGATGAGAAATGAAGTTATATTTATGTAATGCACTAAAAACAATGTTTATGGACTTTGGAACAATGAATATAAAGATATTAACAATTAATATTAGCCACTTTTAGTGACTAATCAGCTTCAAAAAATTAAAGCATCATGAAATCAGGAAATTCCATTCATGCCTTATATGTTTAAAAAAATTCCTTTTGGATTTTTTAAAAATAGTTGAAAGAGTAACTTTAAAAGTGTATTTTTATAAAAATTCCCTTACATTGAGTTTGACTCATGAAGTACAATATTTATCTTCCTGAATAATAAACTTAGGTTAATTTATACTTTCTTAAGAACCATTTTAAAATTTATTATGACTTTTATATCACTTATTATCATGTTATTAATCATTCAAGTCCCTGTCGGACGTTTGGATGATTTCCAGTTCATTAGTCCAAAATTAATTTGTTTGGTTGATTATGGTCAAAGAGGCCATTATTCTATCATCTCTAGAATAATTTCCATTTCATAATCATAATTATTATACATAAATTATACTTTTAAATCCATACATTAAATATGGTTATAAAAAATGAACTATGTTACAATCATGGAGATGGTAGGTCCTACGTACGCATGAGTAACATTTCCATTTTTCAATGATCATTACAGAATGAAGTTAAGTTTTATTTTATATTTATATAATGATCATAATATCATTGATATCATATTAATCATTTAAATGTACTTATATATATATCATTTATGTGATGTGGTGATGTAAAATGAATCACATCGCTTCATGGATGTGATAATTCACACGTAACACAATCATAATACTTTATTTTTATAAAAAAGAGGCTACATCCATCATGAAAGGGAAAAAACACATGAACTATGGGGTTCTGAAATAATAAAAACTAAGAGAGTCTCCAATAAAAATGTTCATACCTTCTTGCAAAAATGATCCCATGATGTTGAAGCAAGTGAAAGCGTCGTCCAATGGAGTTTTAGTGGCTAAAAAATCAGCCGCCATATTTCCCTTCCGCCAAGTTTGATTAATCTCAATGTTACCACTAGTCATCTTAATACTCTTTAGAATTTGATATGCAATTAAACAGGGGGTTGAACAAATACCAAGTAGAAACTTTTGGACAATTTGAGAATCTGTTTCCACTACCGCTATAGAAATGTTCCTTCTACTGCATAACTCAGGACCAACTAATAATGCACTCACTTATTCCTGAAGAGATCTCCCATACCCAAAGAAGGTAGTAAAAGAAATGATAACTGAGCCTCCAATATCATGAACTAATCCACCACCCTACATGATCCTTGAGCTACACAAACCATCCGTATTAAGTTTCAACCCACTGATGTGAGGATACCATCTGATCTATCGGCTAGGAGGAGGCCTGGGCGAGGATGGGAGGTCCTGCCTAGATCCCATGATAGCTCTAAGGGAGGAGGAATTATCCCAGCTCTTTATGATATGGTGTAAATAAATCACCAAGTTTATGGTTATGATCACAATAACTGCCTTGGATCCAGTGATTCCTTCAAAATGGGCTTTATTTTTCACTTTCCAGATGCACCAACTCCCTGCCGCAAAAATTCACTCCTTGGCTACCACTTCCGCTCTATTTTTCCCTGCACCATGAAACCAAATCTCGATGAAATTTGGACCTATGAAATCTTGAAAAGGAAACCCAGTGAAATTTCCAAAATAAAGCCACACGTGCTTTTCCCATTATCCCTCAAAGAAGTGGTGGCGAGTTGATTCTTCCCTATGATCTTCACAGCACATGAAATGGGAAGCCAAATGAATTCCCAAGAGTTTTATGTTTAGATTAGTGGAAAGTGCATTATTTCTAACTTGCCACACTAGGAAATTGAGCTTGACCGGGATATCTTTGAACCATAATGTCTCACCCGATTCATCCTGGACAGCCATCATACTCACCGACCTTAGAAAATACCTCATAGAGAAGGACCCCGAAGTCGAATCCATTAAAACACACAAATATGGAATTTTAGATAGTTCAATCATATCATAAATCCTCTATTTATTCGGGTTCAGAATGTCTTGGATGAATGATGGATTTCTACTCGCTTGTCGGAAGGATAAGTTCGGGGTGGGGCAACCCGGAAAGCCTAGTTTCTCGTCCTTCCAGTACTTCCCATGAAAGCTTCACATATAGGCCTTCCATAGTCCCTAAAATACTCCTGAACTCTATTCCACCTTCTTGTGGGGGCCACTCCCAATATGGGGTGGAGGTTTTCAGTGGGAGGAGAAACAGTCGGCAACAACTTCGTCCAAAGGTTGGCAATCGATGTGGTGGACTGCAGCAGGCGGAGGGAGGACTTATCAAGGGTAGCTGAACTACCCACCAACTAGGAGAAAGCTTTTTTTCTCATTACTCTATATAAATGAGATTTGAATCCCATGAACGTATGAGCTATGTGTGGTATGTTGTAATCCTATGAGACGAGATTCGGAGAAGAGAGAAATAAAGTGACCTACCCCGTTTCTCCTGTGGATGTAGACTTCAAATAGCCGAACCACATTAAATCTCTTGTGTTGCTCTATTTTGCTTCCATTTTGTGCGTTTGAGGTACCACACACCTCCGTTGCGCCCCAACAAGTGGTATCAGAGGTGAGTCAGAGCGAACAGAGTTGAACCGGTGAGGTGATGACGAATTTTCCAGTGGCCGGAAAATTTAAAGTGATCGGAAATTTTTTCCAAGGCCAGATATGTGAAGAAGACGGTGAGACAATTCCAATGGCGCAAGCGGTGATAAAAACATAGTTAAAATGATCCCAGTAGGCTCGGTCAAAGTTTGGTCAAACCCGCGGGTGAACAGTACCCTCGTTCTAGAGAAGATGACACTGTTCATGCCTCTGGAGAAATTCCGGCAGGAACTCCGGTGTGCCGCGTCAGCGCCACGTCAGCGGGCGATATGGACCGTTGAACGTGTTTTGACAATATCTCGGTCAATTGGTGTCCAATTTTGGCGATCTATGAGTTGATTCTGACTATTTTGACTGTTATGGACACATCCATATGATTAGTTTTTCAAAATTCGAATTCTATCAGGTGGTTTCAGAATAAGCGTGACATCGACGGTGGTGATCGTGTTTTGCGACAATGACGATAGCTGGTGGCGGTGCACTACCAAGATTTGATATCGAGAAGTTTGATGGTCGAAACAATTTCGGCTTGTGGAAAAGCACGATGAAAGATCTTTTGGTGCAGCAGGGCATGATTAGACCATTGATCGGAGAAAAGACTGAGAAAACTAGTGCCGATGATTGGGAAGAGCTCAAGATGCGAGTTGTCAACACAATTCGACTATGTCTGGAAAATGAGGTAAAGTACTTAGTGTTGGAAGAGACATCACCGAAGGAGATCTAAAAGAAGTTGGAGCAGCGGTATATGGTGAAATTGCTCACCAACAAGTTGTTATTAAAGAATAAACCGTACCAGTTGCACATGGACAAGGGAGAAAACTTGTTTGATCACACCAAAGAATTCAAAAAAATCATGACACAATTATTGAGGCTCGGTGTGAAGGTTGGAGAGGAAGACAAAACACTTTTGCTTTTATCATCCCTACCAAGCTCATTTGATGGGCTTGTGACTGCATTGCTCGTGGGGAATGAGACATTGATCTGGATGATGTGATGGCATCGCTTCAAGATTCAGAGGCATTCTGAAGGCCCACGACACATTCAAGAGAGAATCATGGTGATATGAGATGATCAATGTGTGAGGAGCCGAAATCGACAGTCAGGAGGTAAAGAATGGTGGCCAAAATCTAGGGGATGTGATCCTAGCGAAATCACCTGTTTCTGGTGCGGAAAAAGGGTCACTATAAAAGTGACCGTGGAGAGCGCAAACAATACGTTGTTGGGAAGAAGAAAGTTGAAGATGAGGATGTGAACATCACAGGATTATCAGCTGATGATGAAATCTGCATGACAATAGGAAGCATTCACTTAGATGGGAGAGTTGAACGGGGAGAAGTGCAGTGTCATTACTATAAATGATATGGGAACATGAAGCGGGAATGCCAATTTCTAAAGAGGAACAACAAGCTGGCTCAAAATCCAAAGGAAGACAGATGGGTTCTTGATTTGGGGAGCTCGGCACACATATGTATGACAAGAGGTACATTTGTTACTTTTCAGCTGGTGAGAGACTCGGTGAGATTTGGTGATGGGTCAAAATATGAGGTTTGAGGAGTCGGGATAGTGAAATTGAAGACACACGATGGAGGAGTTCGTAAACTGGCTTACGTGAAATTTGTTCCAAGGATGAGATGGAACTTGATATCATTAAGTATGCTCGATGCAAAAGGACTCAAGATTTTCATAGCAGGTGGAGTGTTGGAAGTCTCACGTGGGGATGCAACAATGCTTACTAGGAAGGAGTCCCAAGGGTTGTATCATTTGATGGAGACCGCAATTAGCCTGAGATCGAGTGAAGATGGTGGAAGTGTCACGTCATCTGGCATGAAGAAGCGTGTTTGATTTTCCAATAATGTTTTTGACACCTTGTTGACACTCCTTTCCGTCACAGAGTCCAATGAATGACAAAGGGGAATACCTTAAGCACATAGAGGGTCACCCTTTGAAGAACATCAAAAAATTGACAAAGGCATGGACAAGGAACCCATTTGGAAGGAGACGTACAAGTTTCCTGCTCGCCGCACAAGTCACTTGCACGCCACATATGGGTCGTGCAAGTCACTTGCGTGCCCTATTCTCTTTTTCGCCCAAGGTTCTTGGTGGCCTATAAATAGATCAAGTGGGCCCCCCATTTTAAAAGACTAATTTTCCAAAACTCAAATTCAAGCTATGATCGCCCAAGTCTTCAACTCAACTCTTCCGAAAGCTTCTAAGGTAACTTTTTACCTAGAATGGAAGACTTGAAGGAGTAGGATAAGGCCTAAGTGTTTAGAGTTCATTAACACTTGCACACCTAAGTGTCCAGACCTCCTTAAAAGTGGAAATACTTTCACGCCGCCCTACCCTTTCAATGAAACTTGTGCGCCGACCTTTTGGAAACATCTTAGGATAATACTAAAGGCTTGAGTTAAGTCTCTCCCTAGTATTACCCTAAAAATTCTTCATCACCCAAGTGAACCTATGCCGTGAAAGTATACTTGCGCGGCCAAGACTTGCGCACCAAATGACTTACGTTCCCTACAGTTGCACGCCAACTTTGTTTGTGTGCCTCTCTCCCGTTCACCTATCCTCTTCAAGATATTAGACATCGAACACCTTTTCAAATCCATTTATGGCATGGTTCATTTGTTGGATTCCTTATCTGAAAGTAATTCTGTGAGAACCTCTCCCAAAACCTCGTGACTTACAAGATTTATGTCACCACAATTAGAGGTTTCCTATATAACCTCATCCTTTAATATGATAAGATCTTTTGATTTTAGGGCATCCTTCTTAGGAGTAAGCCCCAAGTTCCCTTGGTTTGGGCCTCCTTCTCAGAATTAAGCCCCAAGTCTCAAGTCCCCTTAACCTGGGGCTCCTTCTCAGGAGTAATCTCCAGTCATAATTTCCTTTAACATTGGGCCTCCTTCCCAGGAGTAAGCCCCAGGTTATAAGTTCCCTTTAATTGGGCCCCCTTCTCAGGAATAAACCCCAATCATAAGTCCCTTTTAATTTTAGTATCCTTCTCAGGAGTAAGCCTCAAGTTAAAAATCCAAATATCCATAAAGTACAAACACCTTTATGGACCCTGCTCTTGGGATTCTTTCCTGAAGTAAGTCCTGGTCTTCATCTACTTGGGCAGTCATACATACGTAAGCCCCACATCATTTATCACGACTTTATCTTTCATGGAACCATAGTCAAGTTTACTAATACCTCTTATTTATCACACTGAGCATGACTCACGTGGGCTTAGAGTGTAAAAGTAATCCTAATATATCTTTTTGGGCCATTATCCATGCATAAACCCCATATTTCTTTACCCGAACTACGTGGACTTTGATCACTGCCTTGAAAGTAGAGTACGTAGGAATCCTTTATAAGGTTCAAGCCCATCTTTCATTAATTATTTTCCATCCCATATGACATTAAACTATATCCTTCCTATTGAACTACATGGTTTCTAATTCCTTTTTAACAAGGATACGTAGGTAGCCCATCTGCGGGTATGATCCCAACTCTAAAATAATCCCTGTCTTTCTGAACGACAATAAACTTCAAGTGCCCCACTGAGTGTCTTTAAAACCAGTATGGTTATCATAATGACCAAGAGATATCTATATAATGTATTGAAGGATACCATTTACTAAGAATATCTAATACATATGGTTGATTCTCCATCGATGAAGAACCACAAATACATATAAAAGATTCTCTAAATCCCATACATATCAATAATTGATTGCTAAATCTAAAGGAAAACTCATTTTTATACTTGGTTAATTAATAAGGATTCGTTAACATAACTTAAATCTATAATAGAGTCCCGGAGTAGGTAATAATTCCCCTAAAAAGGTGTGATGAGCCTGACCTCCCATCCTCTCGACCAATGCAAATTCTTAATCCTCATCGGTCCAAAAATAATGAGCACCTACCTTTGGAAAGTAGGTCCAAATGGATATAGAATCATTGGATGTTTCCAATTCTACAAATAAACCTGTTAGAAACCTATTGGAAAGTTTGAACCTTAAAAAACAAGGTCATCCCCATTTCCATAAGAAACAAAAAATGGTGAACCCAACGTGAATCCTTAACCAAGTTAAATGATTTTTCTTACTTGTTAGGCCCCTATTAAACTCAATATGAGGGCCAAAAAAGCAATCAATAATATATGTGATCATCCACAAGATGTAGTCTGGCCAAACTTATCTTGATTATGTCTAATATATAAAACAAGCACTCTTTTTCAAGATCTCTTTGCAACACAAAATGGCTTATTTAAAATTCACAGTTGTGAATGACTCAACCGCTACTCCCGCTGGATCCTCGTCCGCTCTGAGGAAAACATCACCTACTCAGCATCTGCAACACAGGGTCTCGAATGCATTGGTGAGGGAATACCATTAACATGGTACCATCCAGACTCTGGAGGCCGCTCGAAAATCCATCCAAGTTAACAACTCACCCTTGTTGTACGGATTGCGATGACCAGTGGTTAAGAAGTAAGTGGTGCTAACCACCGTCTCCAACCGTTTCGGGTCGTTATCCCTGGAACGCAACAACCAGTCCCTCCCATATTAAAGGGAGGTGAATGAAGAGGTCACTCAAGGACTCAATTAAAGAAGACATGAGCCCTTCCTGAAGACTTCCACCAACAATCACCGCCAGACTCGTGTGATAGTGCACCCTCAACATGATGAGGGTATCGCCTCTAGGTGTTCGGCTCAGGTTCCCCTGACCTGAGCATGCAAGAAGTACCGTCATAGGTGAAATTCAGTCAATAGGGAGTAGGTTCTTACCTCTTCCCCCTTCAGAGAAGTCCATCAATCTAACTTGATGGAAAACAACGAGCATGCATATACACCCGTTCGTCCTAATTTCACTGCTCAACAGACTCGTCTGGCAGTAACACACCAATCCTGCCAGGAAATTCCAGCGGAGTACTATAGACAGGCACATACACCTATTTATAATTCATCATCCAGTCAGTAGGCTCGTCTGACTATATCCAAAGCTCGCCAACCAAATGTGGTGACCACCTGTAAACATGCACATACACCTGCTTACACTCATCAATTCTACCAGCAGTCTCGTCTTCCAGTATTAAAGGAAGTTCATCAATCATATTTGGTGGAGAAAAATCAGAAGGAACATACACCTGCAATTCATCAAGCTAACCAACAGTCTTGTTCGGTAGCACCCAAATATGTCAATTGGAAAGCCCCAATGACAAATAGGAGGCAGACACAACTTTCTACCCCACACATGAGTACTGTCATAATTCACTAACAGGAAAAGGAGGACAGAAGCAGGAACACACACCTACTGCAAACATGGAATGGACGTATATTCCCATTCCAGTAGCTGAAGTCACCAAGCATATTATAACAATGGTGAAAGAGCAGAAGCAAATCCCTACCCATATTCTGGATACCTGTCAGAACATTATAACAACTTCAGCAACATCACAGGGAAAGAAACATAAATCTATCCCTATCAGTGGAGTGACTCATCAAAATGTCACTTCGGAGCAGATACACACCTCTGTTCCAGTCCAGGAGGGTCGTGGGGCATACTCCCCCATGTCATACGGACAATCAATTTGGGCACATACACCCGATTTAAATGGATTTAGTCAACCTAACCTGACCATTTCTCCTGAGCAGGCACATACACCTGCCTATAATAACCACTTTCGTCAACAAGTGGTTTCCAAAGTGAGTAAGAAGATGTCCAAGAAAAATACCCATTCAACATAGTTGAAAAATCAAGAGCCAATTTGCAATAAGGCCTTTCTCAATGCTGGAGTTCTTGAAGCCCTCAGATAATTGTCTGTTACAACTCAAGATTATACTCTCTCATTTCCAGATTCCAAAAGTAACAACAATAATTCCAAAGGTCTTCATCATACAGTTTCTCATGAAGGCTTTCTTCATGACAATTCGGTCAATCTCTAAGTATCATCTTCATATGAGAGCCACGATAATCCTATGCATGGCTAGAATACCAAGGAGCAAGAGGTTTTATCTTTTGCTGTAACCCACCATGGTGGTCCTCCCCATGATGATTAATTTAGCTACGAAAGTTCTCTCCATATTAGTAATTTTCATTGCCTAGAAAATTCTTCAATAGAAAATGCAGTAACGAGAAAGCCCTGTTATCTTGAGGCACTTGCAAATGTGAAGCCAGTCATGTCTAACGCCTTACCACTAGTCGGTGAAATACTTTCTCAATCAGAAGATAGCCCGGGGTATAGGTCATTCTACAAACCACTCCTGGGCCATTCATCTTCTAATTTGACAAATGTATTCTCTACCAATCTTTTTGAATCTGATGAAGCAACAAAGAAGCACCAACTTTGGTCCAATCAGGTAGAATAATCTTCATCAAATGACAAATAGGAAGTGCTGAATATGAGAAAACAACTGGAAAAAGGTGAAATACCAATCATGTTTTGGCCTTTGGATGACTCTTAGTATGATATTCCAGAAATATTGACAGAAGATTGTATTCACGATATTCTTCTCAACATATGGAAAAATCTTTGTCACTTAAAAAAGAAAATATTATCTTATTATGAATATCAAAACCATGTCAAGATAATAGAAGGGTTACAACGCCAAATTGACTTGGCATCTCTCTCATTTTCCCAACATCTAAAGGTTGAAAAGCAGCAGAGAGCCCTTCAATGTTCATGCCTTGGTGCGTTAAAAAGGTTGCGCCAGTTAATTACCAATGCCCCATATGGTATTCATATCAGGGGAGGGGTGTTCATGGAGAATTGCATTTCACTATGCTCTCTGGTCAATAAAGCCCGCCAAAAGTGGTCACATGAAATGTTATTTCCCATGGCTAGCCACATCTAACTGGTTTTGTGTGTAATCAAAGGCTTACTCAAGAACAAGCCTCAACTATTTCTTCCAAAATTCAGGCATATAAAGAACAAGTTTTTGAATTACTCTTGCATCAAAAAAATGAGAATATCTAACAAGATTCTCATTTAGAGCATGCACATCATCAGGTGACAGAAGTGTCAGAAATAATCCAACAGTCATCTGAGCCAGGTGATTTGAGTGGATGTTGGATGATGCATCCGACCAATTTCTGGACTAAAATCCATAAAATCAGGGGAGATTTTAAAAAAGTTTCAGATGTAGCAGCTCAAGATCCAACTCAGCTTGCCAGGCTGGGGACTCTTTTAATCCAACCCTCGGAATCAACAGACAAGATTCAATGAGTTGAGCAGGAAAAATAGGAACAACCCTAGTCCACCAGACTAGGGACCTTTTCAAATTCTCAATATCTTCCTCAGTGAAAGTCAGTCTTCTCTCTATTAGGGAAGAAACCACAAGAGGAACTTAGAGCTAAATTATCAGGAGATTCCATCCAAATTACGGTTCATCAAGAAGTTCCTGAGGGATCAACTAAACAAAAGGCAATGTCTCATAAAGGACATGGAAAAAGACAGTATCGCAGAAGTGCTGACAGAAGGACTGGAATGCGTTATGCATCGATAAATGTCATCAATGTCCTTGTCACTGATCCCCTAGAACATGAGGCTCACTCAGAGGAATCAGATGAAGAAGTTCCCATTCAAGAGGTTGTACACACAGAAACGAATGAAGGAGGTGTGCGTACCAGAAGACAGAGGGTTTTCTAGGGGAAAGACATTCCTTCAGGTAATTCCCTTCCATACTCCATAAAGGCACATGCCAAGGAAAAGGGTAAAAGTCAGGTTACATCCCACCCTACCTCTGGAGAAGGCCAACCACTCTCATTAGAGGAATGGTTCACACAAAAAGAAGAAGAAATGAAAGAGTTAAGGAGGTTAAATGCAGAAATACTTCAAGGTAGTCTTCCTCCTAAGTATGCTGGAGTTAATCAATCAAGGGAATTTGTTGCAGCTACTAGTATGAATCAAGAATATCCCCCTTTACAAGTACACCCTCACAGGTCCAATCCTACGGGTCATACGCAACATTAACCAACAATACTACCATCAGTGGCAGTCCCGGTCACCACACCCGTCCAAACTCCAGTTATTGCACCTGTTCAGATCCAAGATCAACCAGATGTTTCTCAAAAATTAATGACTACCATTGAGTCATTAACATCTCGGTTGGAAGCTATGGAAGGAAAGCGTGCACAAGTTCAACAAAAAAATAGAGCTTACCCTGAATGGGTGGATGTAATTCCTCCCCCATCAAATTTTTCGAGTACCACATTCCCAATTTTTAATGGTTTAGGAGATCCAGAACAACACTTAACACATTTTGTTTCTCTTTGTGATCCTATGATGGGAACTCCTCAACAAAAAGAATCAGTTAAGATCAGGTGTTTTGTGCAGTCATTACAAGGACCTGCTTTTGTCTAGTATACAAGTTTGCAATCTCGGTCAATTATTGGGTGGGAAGATCTCTATCAAAGGTTCCTTCTTTAATTAATCTCAACATTTACAAAGATGGCAGTTTTCGATCTTAACAAATGTAAGCAAAGGGAAAATGAAAGAGTTTCAGATTTCATTGCTCGCTAGAAGGGATTAACATATTCCTTAAGCTTAGAACTCCCTCAAGAAGAGTTGTTGCCAATCTATGTGGAAAATTTGTATGATTAATTACACACACCGTTGATCCCTGTGAAATACATAAGAGGGTTTCAGGACCTTAATTAAATCTCCCAATAGATAGAAGACTCTCTTATAAAGACTAAGGATAAAACTCGTGTAATTCCATCAGTTCTGAGAAGGAGAATAGCGAAAGAAGAGACTGCTAAAGTTACAATTAAAAAAGCACCTGTACCTGCTTCCACTTCAAAACCTTCATCATATCGAAGGGTTCCACCTCTCGAGCGTGAACAAAAATAACCACCTCATCAAGATGATCAAAGAGATCAAAGGCAGAAATAGTTTGAGGATTTAAAGAACAAAGTTTATTCTTTCTGGAATGAACAAGTTCCTGGCTACTTCATCTCGAAATAATCTGGTTCAATTGCCAAGGCCCAAAAGGCCGAACAAGGAAGGATATGAAGACCTACCCAACTATTTCCCATTTCATCAGATGTTGGGGAATCCCATTCAGGATTGTTTGTCTTCAAAGACCTCCTTCAAAAGATGGTAGACTCTGGACAAGTAAAACTGAAAGGTTCTTCAGCCCAGGTAGCATGTGTTACTGCTACTGATCCAGAGGAATAAGGTGAGTGGCACGAAGTTAAAAGTAAAAACGTATAGAAATATGATGATTGGATGGTCAAAAAAATGATCAACCGAACTCATTCCATTTTACGAACACAATTAAATCAACCAATTGCGTCTTCTGCTATGTCTGCCACATCAAAACCCCCTTTATCAGAAGGAAAATCCTCAAAGAAGTAGCGTAATTTGAATAAAGAAGACCAGTCAGAAGAAGACAAGATCGTGTCAAAGCCTAAGTTGTCTTTGAATCTGGTAGATTTTATGCCATCTGCTTCAAAAGCATGAGCACTGCCCCACCAAACAGCATAGCCTGAACGGGTTCATCAGGCAGAATCTTAATTAGATGAAGAATTTATCTTTAGTTCTATTAACATGATTCATTTAATAGATCCCTATGCCAATGACAGTTTTGATTATGATGAGCCTAAGTTCCCTGTATCTAATAGAGGAATTAGAGGAAGAGATAGGGGTCTAGGATAAAAGGGAAGAAATGGATATTCCAGAAGCCACTATTTCAATCCTACCCCTGCTAGAACTGTATATGCGGTAGAAACTCGTGGAAAAGCCCTTCACAGGGCTCAATGGAAACAAGAAAGTTCTTCCACACATGGCAGATTCGGTCCTGACACAGTTATTTTGGAAGACCGGTTAGAGGTTACACCTTCTTCATCTCAACAAATAGATAGACCTAGTCAGTCTAATATACCGAAGCTAGGAGTGTTTCCAACTCCTACCCCAATACGAGATACATATACTACCAAAGAATCAACTTCCAAGGCACCTGCAAAACCAAATTTTCATGATGGGAAACACATACCTTTAGACCAAAAGTATGACATCTTGAAACATTTGGCCCAAGTACCAGACAAGTTATAAATTCTGGATGCCTTGAATCTATCAAAAGATCTTCGGTAGGCGCTTATTGAGGCTTTGTCAAGTCCTCAAGAATTCGAAACTGAAATTGCTATGGCTGAAGTCTACCATATAGAGAATGATCATGCAGAATTCCATGTAGTGATATCTTTTACAGATGAAGATGAAGATGATGTTGTACAAGGACATATCAGACCTTTGTATCTATCTGGAAAAGTCAATGATATAGATATCTGATGAGCTTTCATTGATAATGGCTCGGGAGTCAACCTAATTCCTATTCGTACACTTCGTCGATTGGGCCTCACCGAATCTGATTTATCTCCTTCTACTTTGATGTTTCAAGGATATGATAAGAATAAACAAGAACCTCTGGGTGAAATTACACTCAGAATTCAGTTTGGATACCTTGTGTCTAATTCAGATTTCATGGTTGTTCGTCAGGACACAGCCTTTAACATTTTTCTTGGAAGACCTTGGCTACATCAACATGCGGCCATACCTTCGTCATACCATCAATGTATCAAATATTGTTTCAATGGTCAAATAGGGACATTGTATGGTGACAAGTACCCATTCAAAACATGTGAATCTCAATACATTGAGGCGGGATTTTATCACATGGAGGGAAAGGAAAAATCCATGGCAAAAAAGGTCACCAAAATTAATGCTCGAAATGGTTTGGAAAATATTTCAATAAACCCATTCATACATGTGAGTATAGATTATGTGTTGCCTATCAGTCAAATTGACAGGATAGACCTAAATCCAAACACTCTTATGGAAACTTCCATAATTTCAATTATGGAAATCGAGCCAAACAGCATGGGAGAAATTTTTGATTCATTAAGCAATGATGAAAGCTTAGATGGAGATTTCTTCATTTCATCCACTGAAATCCAGCAATTATATACTTCATCAACCAGGCTAGAAGAAGTTATAGAAATACCAGAGGAAAATAATGATGTCGATTCTCAATCCATAATCTCCTCTCTATCACCCTAGGAAGACCCTTCATCATTAACAGGGTCAGAAATGGTAGCCTATTATCCAATATGTTCAAATTTTAACTTCTCCCCTAACCATGGAAATTATGCTTCATCATATACTATGCAAGTAGAAACATAAGAAGTAACACATGTTGAATAAGAAGAGGAAGATCTCAAAGATGATCCTCCATCATTTGAAGAGGGTATCTCTACCACTATGGATGAACTCAGAGAAATAAATATGGGTACAAAAGAAGATCCATGATCCACTTTAATTAGTGCAACCATGACTCTTGAAGAGAAAGAAATGTATACTTCATTTCTAAAGCAAAATCGAGATGTATTTTCTTAGAATTATACATAAATTCCGGGTCTTGATCCTGATGTTTCCACTCATCATTTGGGTTTTCTAGAAGAACATCGAGGATTTAAGAAAGTAGCAAGAAGAACACATCCAACTTATGCTTCCAAAATTGAAGCTAAAGTTGATAATATTATCAAGGCTAACTTCATCAGAGAAGTTCAATATCCCAAATGGATGGCTAATATTGTCCCTGTGAAAAATACGAATGAACAAATTAGAGTTTTCATTGACTTCAGAGATCTTAACAGGAATTGTCCTAAAGATGATTTTCTAGTCCCGATTACAGAACTTATAATTAATGAAATGTCTAGCTATGAATCACTTTAATTCATGGTAGATATTCTAGGTATAATCAAATCCAAATGGCTCCAGAAGATGAGGAATATACAGCCTTCAGAGCTCTTCAATGTGTGTTTTTCTATTGAGTAATGCCATTTGGCCTGAAGAATTTAGGTGAAATGTATCAACGTGCCATGTACCTCTTCAAACCCTTTTTAGGGAAATTTGTTTAATGTTATGTGGATGATTTGGTGGTTAAATCCAGACAACGTTCTGATCACTTGGACGATCTGGAAATCATATTCAGCAAACTTCGACAACACAATTTGAAGATGAACCCCTTGAAATGTGCTTTCGGGGTAACCTTAGGAAAATTTCTAGGCTTTGTTTTATGCCATCGTGGTATCTAAGTTGATCATAAGAAGAAAAAAAATCAATCCTTGACATGTCACCTCCTAGAAATTTTAAGGAATTAAGAGGACTTCAAGGAAACTTGGCCTATATTCGGCGTTTCATTTCCAATTTGGCAGGCAAGTGTTTACCCTTCACCAAATTAATGAAGAAGGGAGTCACCTACCAGTGGACTGAAGAATGTCAGGAAGCATTCGATATCCTCAAGAAATATCTCTTGAGTCCATCGGTATTAATGCCACCTGTTGAAGGAAGACCACTTATTCTCTATGTGACAGCTTTATAGCAATCATTGGGTGCCTTACTTTCCCAAAAGAATGATGATGGGAATAAAAACAGCCTTTACTATCTCATTCGGACTATGCTTGAGGCAGAAACTTGATTTTCAAGTATTGAAAAGTGCTGCCTAGAATTAATCTTTACAGTTCTAAAATTGAGACACTACCTGTAACATCATGAGGTCCAATTGGTATCTCGCAATAACCCGCTCAAATTTATCCTTAGTCATCTAATGATTACAGGACGTCTGGAAAGGTGGGAAGTTATTTTGCAGCATTTTGATATCCAGTATGAGTCTCAAAAGGCAATAAAGGGCCAAGCTCTAGCCGATTTCCTTACTGAACACCCATATTTAGAAGATACATCTTTAGATATTGAACTTCATGATGAGGAAGTCTTCTCTATTCAAGATAATCCTCAAACATGGGAAATGTACTTTGATGGTGCCTCTAGAAGTCCAACAGGTAAGAAAATGGATGATCCTAAATTCAACAAAGTTGGGTTAGGAATCATGCTTATTTACCTAGAAAAGGTAGTGCTACCCTATTCCTTCTTATTGTTGGAAGGCAGTACAAACAATGAAGCAGAATATCAACCTCTCATCACAGGCTTGGAATTGGCGCTTCAGGCATAGGTGAATCACTTGAAGGTAAAAGGTGATTCAAATTTGGTAATCAAACAAATCAATGGGGATTATTCCATCAGAAATGAAGAGTTAATACCTTTGTGTGATTACGTCAGAGAGTTAATAGTGGAATTTCCCTTGGAACCGACATTTTCTTATGTCCCGTGATCACAAAATGCCCAAGCTGATGCACTGGATAATCATCAGTATTTCCCATCATCGTGTAGTTTCAACTTTTATTCAAATCAGAATAGAGGAAATCAATGAAATAAGTCCCATTTCTGAACCATATGTTCATACTACAGGATGAATGACACCTATCAGGGAATACCTTCAAAATGGAACACTCCCACCTGATAGATCTAGGAAGGAACAAGTCCGACGACGTGTGGTCAATTTTACTCTTTATGATAGCCCAGATTACCAAAAAATTCTCTACAAGTGAGGTTTGATGTAATTATTTTAAGATGTATTGATGGTGAAGAGACAATGGATATTATCAATGAAGTGCATTCAGGAGTTTATGGTGCCCACCAGTCTGGACATAGACTTTCTGGTCAAATCCGAAGGCTTGGATACTTCTAGCCTTCAATGATGCAAGATTGTGTTGATTTCACTAAAAAGTGTCATTCTTTCCAAATATGTGCCAACTTCATTCATCAACCCCTGGAGTTGCTTCATACAGATAAATACTCTTGGCTGTTTTCTACACGGGGAATGGATGTAGTAGGACCTTATCCTTCGACTACAACTAAGTAGTTTAAGTATATTCTTACTGCTACTGACTTCTTTTCCAAATGGGCAGAGGCAATACCTCTCAAAGAAGTTGGTGCTAAAAGCATTGTTATCCTTTTCAAGTCTAACATAATTTCTAGATTTGGTGTTCCTCATACCATATTGATGGATAATGGCACCAACTTTTGTTCATCCGAGGTAAGAAAATTGTATCAATAATACAATATCAGATCCAACCATTCATCTCGGTATCATGCAGCAACCAATGGTCAAGTAGAGTCTTTCAATAAAACTCTTTCAAATATACTTCAAAAGATGGTAGATAAAGATAAGAAGTCATGGCCTGATAAACTTTTTCATGCTCTATGGGCTTATCGAACTACCACCCGCACTGCTACATGATCAACTCCATATTCATTGGTATATGGAACGAAAGCAGTCTTGCCTATTGAAGCCCAATTAACCTCAATTAGAGTCTCTATTTGTGATCAGTTATCTACAGATGAACAATCTCAAAAGTGATTGGATGAATTGAAATGACTAGATGAAAAAATATTGTTCACACTACACCATTTATAAGTCTATCAGAATCGAATAACACAAGATTTCAATAAAAAAGTCCGTCTTCATTCATTCATTCAAGGAGAATTGGTATTGGTCCTTAGAACCCCAATGATACCGGGAAAGAAGCCTCCAAATCTTGATCCAAAGTGGGAAGGACCTTACTCAATATATAGGGTCTACTCCAATGGATCTTATTCTTTAATATCAATGGATGGAGAACTCATTAAAACTCCAACCAATGCAAGATTCTTGAAGAAGTATTTTGTGTAACACAAATACAACCATTAGTCCTCACTACAAGACTTTAAACTGTATGGTCCCTTTTATCCTTACTGCATGACATTAAACTGTATAGTCCCCCTATTATCCTTGCTGTAGGACATTAAACTGCATAGCCCCTCTATCGTCCAACATGACATTAAACTGTGTCCCCTTTTTCGTCCAACATGACATTAAACCATGCATCGTCTGAACTGCAAGACATTAAACTGCCAAGCACCCCATTTATATGACACATGACATTAAACTGTGATCGCCGTATGCACAACTGTCTTTTAAAACTCTGTTTCCATGCATGCCCCGGGCAGATAACCATGCATAAGCTCCACATCATCCTTTGTGGTTGCATCTTTCGTGACATGATCATCAAATCCCTCTCAATTTAACTATGTGGACTTTGATCCTTGCCTCATAGGCTAGGTACGTAGGCAACCTCCTGAGGTTCAAGCCCAAAACCACTTTCTTCACATTGATTCACCTTCATCCCATACAATGTTGATCCGTGAAGCCCCCGTAAACCGTCTTATTCATATCGGTTCACTTTCGTCCTACATGACGTTAAACTGTGTATGTCCTATCGTCCTAGCTATATGACGTTAAACTATATAGTCCCCCATTGTCCTTGCTGTAGGACATTAAAATGCATAGCACTGGTCTATGAATATGAACTTAAACTATTTTGCACCTTTTGTCCTGTATGAAAATAAACTACAACAATACCTGATACCCTCACTCGAGTGGAATCATTATTGACATGGTCTCCAACCATGTCATGTTTCAAGAACTTCGTATGGCTTGATTCTCATCCTTATGAGATACGTAGTGACACCCAAGTCTTTAATCTTGGGTCCATCCATAATTGCAATAAATTATTCTTTACCCCTCATATTTAGAAACCAAATCTGTACAAAGGGTATTTCAAGAACTACATATAGCTTGATTCCCATCCTCATGGGATACGTAAGAACACTCAAGCATTCCTCGAGTCCAACCCCGAGCCTTTGGGTCTAACCCCAAACTCCACTTTCGGTACCTTGACTGAAAAGTACCCCTGGGAACACATGGTGTGATATGAAACACCCTGGTCTTTATTCATATCAGGTTTATAAAAAATGCATAGTGTGTATCCCTCATTATGGTCCAAGCTCTATGAATCTAAACTAAGATCTTCCATGCTCTCGTCTTGCACGACATTAAACTATATTTCAAGAACTACGTGTGGCTTGATTCTCATCCTAATGAGATACGTAGTGACATCCAAAATTTCAATTCAGTATCTAGCCATAACATTATATAAATAATATTCATGATCTTCATAACCTTTTTCTTGACTTCTAGTCGCAAAATGTCTGATACCTGAGAGTTCTTTTGCCTGACTATGCAGCACGTTCCCTTAGGTGTCCTTGCATAAGTTGTCTACATAACAGACCTGTCAGCCAAACGATGCTACTATTTAACTATACAGCTTATGCCCTAGTTGGCCCTGCATAATTTAGCCCCCATAACGGGTTTTTCAAGTAGTGGTAACTTCATTCTTAGGAGAATCCTCTTCTGTCCCTATTATTCTTAACAACGATATGTAAGGATCTGCGAAAAAAAACTGCCATCCTTAACATATTTGTTCCATACTCTTTTTCATGATTTGAAAGTATTATGTCGTATAATGAAACATTCCTCCAATTCTTTGATAATTTTGATTGGAAATATATTCCCATATTCAAGTACCTTTCTCCATAAAGAAGACTCTATGCTTTGGAAAATTTGAATCCCCATAAAACTTTATTTGGATTTTATCAATAGAAAGTCAAATACCTGATAGTTCTTTTGCCTGACTATGTAGCACGTGCTCTTAGGTGGCCTTGCATAAGTTGTCTACATAACGGACCTGTCAGCCAAAAGATACTACTATTTGTCTATGCATCTTATGCCCCAGTTGGACCTATATAATTCAGCCCCCATAATGGGTTTGTCAAGTAGTGGTAACTTCATTCTTAGAAAATACTTCCTCTAATGCCTTTTAGCTCTTTTCCCATGTCATTCCTCAGATTCAAAATTTCTCAAGTCACAGTTTACAATTTACCCCCTCCATACTTGAATATGGTAATATGTTTCTAAACAAATTATCAAGAATTGAGTCAATATCGTCCATTTGGTCAAAGCTATCCGACCTTAAATATTAACCTTTTTATAGTCCAACATGCATGACTTTAAACTTCCAATAAAAAAAGACATGGTACTCATTAAATTGGGAACCTATAAAGGTTACTCTGAACAAAAGTCTAGTCCCAGCTCACTAGACATACATTTTGTATGATTTAGGAAATATTGAGAAATTAAAAGATAAAGTTTGTGGAGTTGTTTATATAACCCTAGTAAAAATCAAACTATATTTAATAGTCCCATTGGCTTAGGTAAAACTAAGAGAAATTACCATGATTGAAAATGAACAAGATTAGAAGGACATCCACAGACTGGAGTCTCTTCTCTTTTCTTTCAAAAATTACAGAAGACTTTCAACATGAATTCTCATCTGTTTCACAGCATCCCGAGCTTCATCAGCAGCCACTTGAAGCTCATTTACTTGACCAGATTCACTCTATTCATCTCGAAGAAGTGCTTCTTTGGCATCTTTGATGGCTTTTATACCATCTTTTTGGACTTCTTATAATGAATTATGAAGCTGGTCAAGCTCCCCAGTATCTGCGCACCGAACTTGTGCACCACAGACCCTTGGTTCTCCGGCTTTACCTCAAATCTGGATCCTCTTTCCTTTTCAGATCCAACTCTGAGGGGGGACTTTTGTTGACACTCCTTTCCGTCACAGAGTCCAACGAATGACAAAGGGGAATACCTTAAGCACAAAGAGGGTCACCCTTTGAAGAACATCAAAAAATTGACAAAGTCATGGACAAGGAACCCATTTGGAAGGAGCCACACAAATTTCATGCTCGCCGTGCAAGTCACTTGCGTGACACATATGGGTCGCACAAGTAACTTGCGCGTCCTATTCTCTTTTTTTCCCAAGGTGACTGGTGGCCTATAAATAGCCCCTGTGGGGCCCCCATTTTAAAAGACAAATTTTCCAAAACTCAGATTCAATCTATGATCGCCCAAGTCTTCAACTCAACTCTTCGAAAATCTTCTAAGGTAAATTTTTACCTAGAATGGAAGACTTGAAGGAGTAGGATAAGGCCTAAGTGTTTAGAGTTCATCAACACTTGTGCGCCTAACTATCCAGACCTCCTTAAAAGTGGAAACACTTGCGCGCCGCCCTACCCTTTCAATGAAACTTGCACTCCAAACTTTTGGAAACATCTTAGGATAATACTAAAGGCTTGAGTTAAGTCTCACCCAAGTATTACCCTACAGATTCTTCATCTCCCAAGTGAACCTATGCCGCTCAAGTATACTTGCGCGACCAAGACTTGCTCTCCAAATGAATTATGCACCCTACACTTGCGCTCCAACTTTTTGTGTGTGCCTCTCTCCCGTTCACCTCTCCTCTTCAAGATATTAGCCCTCAAACACCTTTTCAAAGTCATTTATGGCATGGTTCCTTTGTTGGATTCCTTATCTGAAAGGAATTCTGTGAGAACCTCTCCCAAAACCTCGTGACTTATAAGCTTTATGTCACCACGGTTAGAGGTTTCCTATATAACCTCATCATTTAAGATGAGAAGATATTTTTATTTTAGGGAATCCTTCTCAGGAGTAAGCCCCAAGTTCTCTTGGTTTGGGCCTCCTTCTCAGGAGTAAGCCCCAAGTATCAAGTCCCCTTAACTTGGGCCTCCTTCTCAAGAGTAAGCCCCAGTCATAATTTCTTTTAACATTGGGCCTCCTTCTCAGAAGTAAGCCCCATGTTATAAGTTCCCTTTAATTGGGCCTCCTTCTCAGGAATAAACCCCAATCATAAGTCCCTTTTAATTTGAGTCTCCTTGTCAGGAGTAATCCTTAGGTTAAAACTCCAAATCTCCATAAAGTACAAAATACCTTTATGGACCTTGCTCCTGGGATTCTTTCCTAAAGTAAGTCCCGGTCTTCATCTACTTGGGCAGTCATACATATGTAATCCCCACATCATTTCTGATGACTGTATCTTTCGTGGCACCATTGTCAAGTTTACTGATACCTCTTGTTTCTCACACTGAACATGATTCACATGGGCTTAGAGTATAAAAGTAATCACAAAATCTCTTTTTGGGCCATTAACCATGCATAAACCCCATATTTATTTACCCGAACTATGTGGAATTTGATCTCTGCCTTAAAATTAGAGTACGTAGGAAGCCTTTATAAGGTTCAAGCCCATATTTCATTAATTATTTTCCCTCCCATATGACGTTAAACTATATTCTTCCTATCAAACTACATGGGTTCTGATTCCTTTTTAACAAGGATACGTAGGTAGCCCATCTGCGGGTACGATCCCAACTCTGAAATAATCCCTATCTTTCTGAATGACAATAAACTTCAAGTGCCCCACTGATTGGATTTAAAATCAGTATGGTTATCATAATGACCAAGAAATTTCTATATAATATATTGAAGGATACCATTGACTAAGAATCTCTAATACATACATATGATTCTCCATCGATGAAGAACCTAAAATACATATAAAAGATTCTCTAAATCCCATACATATCAATCATTGATTGATAAATCTAAAGAAAAAATCATTTTCATACTTGGTGAATTAATAAGGATTCATGAACATAACTTAAATCTATAAGAGAGTCCCGGAGTAGGTAATAATTCCCCTAAAAGAGGTGTGATGAGCCTGACCTCCCATCCACTTGACCAATGAAAATTCTTAAGCCTCATAGGTCCACAACTAATGAGAACCTACCTTTGGAAAGTAGGTCCAAATGGATATTGAATCATTGGATGTTTCCAGTTCTATGAATAAACCCATTAGAAACCGATTGGAAAGTTTGAACCTTTAACAAACAAGGTCATCCCCATTTCCAGAAGAAACACACCTACACGGAGACTTCAGGTCAAGATTCTACCCCAAATTGGTCGTGAGGGGGATATTTTTGGGGGACACTCCCAATATGGGGTGGAGGTTTTCTACGGGAGGAGAAATAGTCGGAAACAACTTCGTCCAAAGGTTGGTAGCTGACGTGGTGGACTGCAGCAGGCGGCATGAGGACTTCTCAAGGGTAGCTGAACTACCCACCAACTGGGATAAAGCTTGTTGTCTCATTCCTCTATTTAAACAGGATTTGAATCCCATGAAGGTATGATCTATGTGTGGTATGTTGTAATCCTCTAAGCTGAGATTCAGATAAGAGAGAAATAAAGTGACCCACCCCATTTCTCCTGTGGATGTAGGCTTCAAATAGCCCAACCACGTTAAATCTCTTGTGTTGCTCCGTTCTGCTTCCGTTTTGTGTGTTTGAGGTACCATGCACCTCCGCTGCACCCCAACACTTCCTTCACTATTCTAGACATTTTTTCACTGGAATACCAATGGTTCCTCCCCTCCCATATAAAAGCAGACATTGTTTTCTCTATCCGCGATATAACCGAGTTGGGAGATTTAGTTGATGATAAAACATGCATTGGAATGGAAGACAACACACCGTTTACAAGAGTAATTCTTCTGCTGAATGATAAAAAGTGGCTCTTCCAGTTTTTAATTCTGTTTGTAACCCATTAAAACATATTGTCAAAGTGCTGCACTCAGAGATGACCAGTTGATATAGGATATCTGAGATAATCCTAGGGAAATCCCCTCCCGTTAAAGCCCAAACTAGATTCCATGTTTCATCTCTTCTATCCAAGCACCTTTTTGGTATATATACACTACTTTTTTCACTATTCACCACCTGCTCTCTCCAATAGAAATATTCTTCAATAATCCCTTTAATATGGTGAATAGAGCATTTGCAACCATTGAAAAATATAATAGTGTTATCAGCGAACATAAGGTGAGAAATTCCCTGCATATGATGCTGACATAGGAATGGGAGGATATTTCCATCCTATAGACCCTTATTAATAGCTTTACTTATAAAATATTGCATTATAATGAAAAGGCTGGGAGAAAGCGGGTCACCCTTCCTTAGGCCCCTAACTAACTTAAAGAAGCCATAAGTCTTCCCCAAAAAAGAGACGGACATCCATGGTGAGCTGAAACATATAAATAATATGTTCGTGAAGTAGTCTAAAAAACCCATACAAGCAAGAGCCTTATTAATGAAGGAATATTCAATCCAATCAAATGATTTATCCATATATAGATTGATGGTGATATTCTCTCTGATTTTTTTTGGTTGAGATCGCTTATCATCTCTTGAGCTTAGAAAATTGCACCTTGAATCGATCTTCCCTTCAAAAAATCATGTTTTTCATCAAATATCCAATTGTGAAAGTGTGGGGAAAGAAGTTTTCTAATCACACCAGAAAGCACTTTGTAAGGGAAATTTCATATGCTTATTGGCCAGTAATTTTTGAGAGAGGACAAATCCTTTATTTTGGGAATGAGGACTAGTGATGTTGCACAAGACACCTGGGGAAGACTACCTCCTTTGAATAAATATTGCACCATGACAACCATTATTATTTAACCAAATCCCAGAAGGTAATGTAGAAATAGCCTGGAAACCCGTCCAGTCTAGGCGCACTATCTGAATTGAGAGGAAGAACATTCTCGTGAATCTCATATTCATTAGGGATAACTCCAAGTTCAGAGTTAACATCGTCCATCACCACCCTGGGAATAGAGTCAAAAAGAGCTGCATGTCCCCTCGGGTATCCTGATTCGATACAAGGATTTGAACCTGCAAGAGCATTTTTTAAGAAAGAAAGTTCCATACCTCCCACCACGTCCCTATCGTCTGAGAAGGCCCATCGTCCAGGCGTATGTTGGGACGAAAAACCTGTCATTTTTCTTTTATGAAAGCTTGTAAATATGCAGTATTTCTGTCTCCTTCTTTAAATCATTTAAACCTTGATTACTCACAAGCCAAGCATTATTGCTCCAGGATATTCTATGCCAAGTCACTCTTTTTATGAACCAAATGCTGGCTATATAAGCCGAGAAATTTGAGAGGAATAAAATTGTCACACAACACAAATGAGTTTTCAAGATTTGTATTTCACTATAATTTCATACTACAATTACATCAATTTATAGACCCACAACATTAAATGAAAAGAATTTATGTCAGTACAAAGAAAGACCAAAACATTAAATGAAAATCATTTATGACGATACAAAGAAAGACCAAAATATTAAATGAAAAACATTTATTATGGTACAAAGAAATACCAAAATATTAAATAAAGAACATTAAATTCATTCAAAGAAAAATAAATGGAGGTGGAACCATGGAAGAAAAAAACATGCAAGTAATAAATGATGCCAGAGGAAACAATGCGGGAAACTTTGACGTGTGGTTTTTTTTTGAAATTCCAACACTCCCCTTCAAACCAAAACCAGCTTCATTCCGAGCATCGTTCTGAGTTTTTTGAATACATCTGTCGGTAATGCCTTTGTGAAAATATCAGCCACCTATTCCATAGTATGACAATATTCTAATTTTATAATTTTCTATTTCACATGATCTCTCAGAAAATGGAATCAAGTATCAATATGTTTTCTTCTTCCATGCTGCACTAGATTTTTGGCAAGTTCAATTGACGACTTGTTATCCACATATATCACTGTGGATCCATCCTGCAGATGCTTCATCTCCTTTAGTAGATTTCTCAACCAGATTCACAAATAGTGGATGATGCCTCCACGTACTCTGCTTCACATATAGACAAGGCGACCAAACTTTTCTTTCTTTAATTCCACATGAAAGCAGTCGATCCAAGAAAAAAATACATACCCAGTGGTTCTTTTTTCTTTCATCTTGGTTGCCTCCCCAGTCATTGTTTGAGTATCCATGCAGATTTTATTCTTCATTGTATGGATAAAAAAGACCAAAATCCATCATTCCTTTAACGTACCTGAGGATACGTTTTGTCACTAGCCAGTGTGACTCTTTTAGAGCTTCCATATACCTTCTTAGAATCCCAACACTATAGACAATATCAGGCCTTGTGATTGTGAGATACCTCAGACTTCCAATTAGACTCTTGAACAGAGTCGAGTCAACATTTCTTCCTTCTCCAAATTTTTTCAGTTTTAAGCTCATTTCCACAGGTGTTTATACAACATTGCAATTGGCCATCTTGAATTTTTCAATCAATTCCTTAGCATACCTCTTCTGAGAAATATAGATGCCTCCATGTTGTTGCTTTACTTCTATGCCCAGAAAGAAGAACATGATACCACCATCGGTCATCTTGAACTCCTTGAACATGGCCTCCTTAAAATCATCGAACATCTATCGATTATTCCCTGTAAACAAAAAATCATCAACAAACAAGCATGTAATAATTATATCACCACGATCATTCTTCTTGATGTAAACTGCATTCTCATATGGACATTGGGCGAAGCCGTTCTCTCAAAGATAGCTGTCAATGTGTGCATTCCAAGAAAAAAGAGCCTGCTTCAACCCATAAATAGATTTCTTTATTTGATACACTTTTTCTTCCTCCCCTTGCATAACAAAGACTTCAGGTTGGTCAACATAGACCTCTTCCTCTAGAATTCCATTTAGGAATGCAGAATTCCCATCTAGTTGGTAGATCATCCAACTATGATGAAAAAAGGGAGATAATCATCCTCACAGTGTCAAGGTGAGAAACAGGAGCGAAGAATTCTTTATAGTCCACCTCATACTTCTATTTGTACCCCTTTGCTACGAGCCTTGCCTTGTAGTGATCGATTTCACCATCAACATTTCGCTTGATCTTGTACACCCATTTGACACCAATGTTTTTCTGGATATTAGGAAGTGTGGTAAGCTCCCATGTTTCATTTTTATCTATGGTACAAATTTCTTCTTCCACATCCATTCTCCAATATTCTTCCCTTGTAGCTTCCTAAAACATCAGAGGCTCATGATCTACATACTGGCAAAAAATATTTACCTCTTAGGTTTGATCATAAATGTCACTTAAGTTTTTCATTTTTATGGGCTCCATAGGTGAGGATGAGATTTCCAAATTTTGACTTGATGGAGTCCTTTCAGAAGTGATGGAATGTCCTCCTGGAATCTTATGCACTAATAATGTTCCTGGGGAAGGTGTTGTTGATGTTTTCTCCTGATGATCATGCCTTTCTTCAGGATCTTCTATTTTGATTGGAATCCATTTTTTTGGTTCTTCATCATTCCATTTCCAAGCTTCTTCCTCACTAAAGACCACATCTCTAATCACCACTAATTTATTGGTTAGTGGATTGTAGAGATTATAGGATTTAAAATCTTCACTGTAGCCGATAAAGATGCATTTTCACCATGATCATCAAGCTTCCTTCTTCTCGCTTCTGGAACTTGAGCGTAGGCAACACACCTGAAGATTCTTAGGTGTGATATGCTTGGTTTGTAGCCACTCCATGCCTCTTGTGGTGTCAAGTTTCTAATGATTTTGGTTGGGCACTAATTGAGAAGATAGGAAGTACATGCCACTGCTTCTACCCAAAAGTTCTTTTGCAGGCCTTTCTCCTTCAGCATGGTTCTCATCATGTCGAGGATGGTGTGGTTATTTTTTTATTCAATGCCATTCTTTTGTGGCGTGTAGGAATTAGTATATTGTTTCTTGATTCCTTGTTCCCTGCAAAAATATTGAAATGAATTTGAAGTGTATTCTCCACCTCTGTTAGATCTGAGAATTTTGATTTTATAACCAATTTTAGCTTCAACATGAGCTTTGAACATTTTAAAGATCGCAAATGCAAAAGATTTTTCTTTGATGCAATACACCCAGAGTTTCCTGATAAAATCATCAATGAGGGTAATAAAATACCTATTACCTCCAAGCGAGGGTATTTCAAGCGGTCCATAGATATCAGTGTGAACTAACTAAAGTGGTTCATTTGTTCTTATGGACACTCCACTTGGGAAGGAGTTCCTTTGTTGCTTGTCGAGTGTACACGCCTCACACACATGATTTGGAACTTCAATCGCCGGCAATCCACGCACCATGCTTGATGAGGATAGAAGTTTAAGCCCACTAAAATGAAGATGTCCAAAGAGAAAATTCCATCTCCATGAGTCATTATTCATGAGTCCCAAGAGACACTCCTCATCCTTTTTGTTGATACACAGCAGAAACATGCGATTCTTCGCCATTTGGACTTAAGAAAAAAGTCTCCTGTGAGCATCCCTTATAGAAAAAGAAGAATTATCCATGTGTATAACATACCCCTTCTTAAGGAGTTGACTGAGACTAATGATATTGTTTTTCATGTTTGGTCCATAATACACATTAGAGATGTAATTTGGCTCACTATTCTTCTGATAAATTTTGATTTTACCTTTGCCAATCATGGGTACCTTTGATGAGTCACCAAAGCTCATGTCACCATGAACTTCTTCTGTGAGTTCCTCGAACAATTCTTTGTTACCAATCATGTGGTTGCTTGCACCCATGTCAAGATACCACACATCAGGGTGTTCACATGCCTTTTCTTGTGCGAGGAGGAGTGTGGTACCTTCTTCTTCATGGTGAGATGTTTCAGCATAGTTGTACCATTCATCGTGATCCACTTTTCTCCAACAATCAAAGGCATAATGGCAAAATTTCTTATAGTTTTGTCATTGAATGTTCTTTTAATTTTCATGACCATGCATGAAGCGACCTCTACCATTCCCTATTCCAAAAAAGCTGGTAGGATTTTGTTATTTTTGTTGATGGCTTGGATAATATCCACATCCTCTTCCTCTTACACGATGACCACCTCGTTGCATGTGGCCATTCTTTTGTTCTTGTAGAGTCATCTTGGAATCTAATGCATTCTCTATTGTTGAACCAACTCTGTTTTTCATCCGTTTCTCATGCACTTGCAACGACCCCATCAGTTATTCAATGTAAAGTTTCTCCAAATCTTTTGATTCTTCGATTTCCACAACCACATGCTCAAACCTGGTTGTGAGAGATCGAAGTGATTTTTCAATAACTCAAATGTCCTCCACTTTTTCACCATTCCTTTTCAAATTGTTAACAATAACAATTAATATTGATAAATAATAAGAGATACTCTCACATTCTTTCATGTGAGCCGCTTCAAACTCCTCTCTTAATGTTTGAAGACGTACTCAATTCACTCGATCAACACATTTGAAGATGGTTTCCAGGGTATCCCAAACTTTCTTTCTTGATTTTTCTTCAACAATCTTTTTGAACGTTGATTCATCCAACCCTTGATAGAGGAGGAACAACGCCTTGTTGTCTTTCTTTCTTTGATTTTTGAGGCCCGTATTTTCTTCATTCGTGAAGGTGGATTCTTCCTCCATAGAGGGTACAATATACTCTTTGGTGACGATCTACCATAATTCTTGTGACCTGAATAATTCCTTCATTTGGATGCACCATCTTTCGTAGTTGTATTTAGACAGCTTCAGAACTTACGGTTGGATTGCGGCCCTCTTTAAAAAAATTGGAGGATCTCGGTAACCGGCCTTTGATACCAGTTTTTTGGCTATAAAAGCCAAGAAATTTGATAGGAATAAAACTGGAACACAACATAAATTAGCTTTCAAGATTTTTATTTCAATATAATTTCATACTACAATTACATCAATTTATAGACCCACAACATTAAATGCAGAGCATTTATGTCGGTACAAAGAAAGACCAAAACATTAAATGCAGAGCATTTATGACGGTAAAAAGAAAGACCAAAAAATTAAATGCAAAGAATTTATGATGGTACAAATAAATACCAAAATATTAAATATAGAACATTAAATTCATTCAAATAAAAATAAATGGATGTGGACCCATGGAAGACAAAAAATGTGCAAGTAATAAATGACCCTAGAGGAAACAATGCAGAAATCTTTGACACATGGTTTTTGTTTTCAATTACAACACCAAAACCTGAAAAATATCCTCATACCATCCATCTTCGAGCCTAGCCTCCATCTGTTCAACTTCATCCATGAGGATATCCATGTCTTTAAAGCGAGAATGTTGGTTACAGATCCAGGTTTGGAGGTCCCCTTTGAGAAATCTTAACCTGTTATGTAAGCCTATCCACAGGGTGCCTCTAGAGGGTTTTGACCAGGAGGATTCCACAACCTGTTGGAACCTAGGTATAAAAGACCATCCCTTATGGAAGAAGAACCAATTACCACTAACAAACTTGGGGAGAAGGTCCAAACGGATCAGAGAATGATCAAATAAATCCCTGAAAAGATGAGTAACTTTGGAATCTGGGAAGAAGGAGATGTCGTGAATGTTTGACAAGAACCTGTCGAGCCTACACTAAGTATGATCTCTACCATTTTGATTATTACACCATGTAAAATAGTCACCCAAGAAGCCAAAGTCTAGTATCCCCTTCTGGGAAATAAACGAGGAGAAAGCACCACTATCCTTCCTCAAGAAAGCCCCCCTACCTTCTTCTCAGTGGTAACCAAAATAGCATTAAAGTCTCTTCCTACTAACCACAAAAATTCACCTAGATCATAATATAGAATATCCTACCAAAACACATCTCTATATTTCATTTCATACTTAGCGTTGACAAACATAACCAGAAAGTGGTGATTCCCCAAGGTGATCTCGACAGTGAGGAATTGGTCTGAAGCTCCAACTAAAGAAACAAATACTGATGGTTTCTAGAAAATCCATATTTGATGACTGGGGTCTGTCTGTATGTAATTACGCACTTGGAGTCTCTGAGAAAAGGCTTCAATTTTTAGTGGAAGTTGTTTAGGCTCTAAAACTACCACAATAGCAACATTACTAAGTTTGAGTTCGTGGGATAAGAAGTCAGTATTTTCCCAAGACCCCAATCTATGGGCATTCCATATCAGAAAAGAAGTTATTTATAATAACAAGTAGGGAAATTGGATACCGCCACTTGGGATACACATGATAAGTCTCTCTTAGAATGCAGACGCTTGAGTTGGGATATTATGATCCTACCACTTGGAGGATAAGTTAGAAAGAAATATGGAGGCAACTCCGTATCTGAATATGGAAGAAAGCATGTTTGGGGGGACAAGGAAGATAAACCATTGGATAAGGGAATGGGCGACAAACTCAAAGGCTCAGAGTTGACCAATGAGAGAGGGGGGATGATGAAATAATCACTGCTTTACCTTTATCTGAAGCTAGTTTGGAATAGGAGGGATGTGAAGCTTCCAACTCATCGCTAGGGGACTTGTATACCACCATGGCCTTATATGTTTGACTATTTGGGGAAAAAGGAGATTGTAAATCTATTGGAATGTTGGGTAATGAGGGAAAAAATACAAGCGATAAGGGGTTGGGTATTAGGCCATGCAGGGACACAACAGAGATCTGGGGAGGCAAAGGAAAATAGGGAGTATGAGGAAGTAGTACAGAGGAGAAGAAGGTAGAGGGAGGCTTTTGAACTTCTCTGTGTACATTCATTTAGGTCATAGAAGAGAGACAACTATAAAAAACACCACCATTCCTTGGATCCTTGGAATCAAAACCATTCTTTCTGCATGCTGAGGAGGAGTGTGCTTGCAAGAGACAATAAGAGAAAAAGCGGGCTGAGGACATGGAGATGATCTTATACCACTAGGAGAAGGATAAACCTACTTTGAGAAGAATCCGATTTGGAAGAGGAGAAGATAGATCCACTTCCACACAAATTCTGGCCACTGATGCATCAATCATATTGTAGGTACACTCATCTGCGTAGAGAAACAAACCCAGCACATCGCCAATTAAGTGGAGAAAAGAAAAATTGTGGAAGGGAAGAGGAAGACCCATTAGATTAAACCATACCAACTCCTGTGGGGAGCCATGACCAGTGTGAACCACAATGAATCATCTAAATAAATGAAAATGACGGTTTCCAAATGATCTCGAATGAGATGACCATGCCTTCGCAAAATCCACTTCAAACGCCAATACCATGTATAAGAACTTATGATTCAAGACGTAGACCATAGAAGAAGATACAAGACCCCAAGAAGCCACTACATTATGGAAATAAGGTAGTGGAGGGTGGTCAAGGACGAATCTCACCACCAAGGACTATTTGAGAAGATGAGACGCTGCATCTAGAGATTCAGCCGGAAAGTTGAGAACTGGAGATCCATCTTCCTATCCAGTTTGAGTCTAACCCAAGGAGATCTATGGAAATGAAGAAAATCCACCTAATGAGGATGAATCAAGCCAATAAATAATATCATTCAAGGATGGAAATACTAGATCAACATCGGAACTCCCAGGAGGAGGCATACCAATTGTTTCCTTAGAAGTAGCCTCTGGTGGACGAAGAAACGACGACAAGGGGGAACCAAGGGCCGTCGAAAAACTCAGAACCACCATCTCCAAGCCGAGAGGGGAGGGGGAAATAGACAAAAATTCAAAATCTTGGAGGCATGTGGAGTGCGTTCTTTGAGATCCATTTTTTTATAATTGGTGTCACATAAAGGCCAACATAACATATGATAATTCACACGTACACATGAATGAAATTATCATTTTTATTTGCATAGAAAGGTAAGAAATTAAATGATATAATATCTTTTAATAATGATAAATATGTCATGAATATCATATATAAAAATTAATTCCATCATTATAACCAGTCTTGAGATATAGTGATGGAAAATGAATTACATCAGTTCGTGAGGCAGTAGTCCACCATACACACATACATTAAATTCTTTTCCCATTTGATGGAAAAGGAGATGGATATGGGTTATGCATCAAACATAATAAAATCTATGTATATTGAGGATAATATATTTATTAATTCATCATGGTTGATTAAGGTTTTAGGAATGTGTAAGAATGAATAAAACCAAGATATGAAGATAAAAACTATACCTCTTCTTTAGAAATCCACCCTTACTTAACACCTTAAAACCATTAAGGTTGGTGTTATGTATAAACCAAGACCTATATAATGTGGGTATAGATTCTATAAAGGTATTTGGGTATATATTGGTTAAAAAAATGGGTTTTAAGCGTATTTAAATGAGAAAAATGGGTTCACTTTTATAGGAGAGGGGAGGACCGCTCTTAGAATTTCTCAAAATATTAAATTAATATAAATTAATTTTCAATTCCAAATGGATCCAAAGTGAGTTATTTTAAAATATAGGATTATTATGAGTCTAAAAAATCTCATAAAATAATTTTTGGAAAATTTTAGGTCACATTATTACCCTTATCATTTAGTTTTAACCCTTATTTAACCCATTTAACTCTTACCGTGATGACATGGATTTTACTATGTAAGGGTTAATATAGTTACTATAAAATGAAAAATAACCATAAATGAATCATGGATAAAATTTTAAACATTATACCAATCATTTCACTAAATTTAATATTTTTAGAAATTTTAAATCATTTAATAAAATATTAATTATTTTAAAATATCATTGATGTCAATTTTGACACTATTAATTACTTTGACTTTTGAAAATATCAATATAAATCTTATAAATATAAAAAATTATTTTATTAAATTACTAATATTTAAAGATAATATATAGAATTAAAGGATGAAATTAATTATCTAAAATTATATTTATTTTAATATTTTTAATAACATTTATTTGACATTTTCATGAATAAAATAATTATCATATTAGCATTTTATAATCCTTTAAGGTAATTATTTATTCACTAAAAATTTAAAATAAATTTCCATGATAAATATAAATATTTTATATTTCCAAATAATATTTATTTTTAAATATATTTCCTATATGAACACATATTAAAAATTTTACACTCATTAAAAACATGAATATGAAATCTTTGACTTTACTTAAAATAATATATTATAAATGTCACAATATCATAAAATTGGCTTAAAAAGGTTATAAATTTGGCTCAATTATTATTTTTATCTCAAATTAATCATTAAATAAAATTAAGACAAGTGTTAGGGTAATTTTCTTATCCTTATCACATTATTTTTACCCTTAATTACTCATTTTACCCTTTACCATGGTAATAAAAATTACTAAGTTTACTATTTATATTGGAAAAAAATAAAAGTGAAATATTTAATAAATTTTTTCATTATGATTCCAAATATGAAATCCATTTTTCAAAATTCAAATCACATAAGTTATAGATTTTAATTTAAAATTTAATTGGTAAAATGCAATGAAAAACAGTTTTTTAGAAAAATTCCCCCTTTTAAACATAAAATATATCTATAATAAATTCAAGTATAAAAGACATTTAAAAAACCATAATTAGATTATTTTAAATAAAAACTAACTAATGAAAATTTAAAACTAATCTATAAAATAATTTTCCTTGCAAATAAAATACATTTTTTTAATAAAACCAGTATTTTCTACTATTCATTTAAAAATCTATTTTTTCAAAAAATTCTCAAAAATTAATTATAATATTATTTTGACATGTTAAAATTAAATTTTTTAAAATTAAAATTATACAATAGAAATTATTTATTTTAAACATAACCGTTTAAGAAATCAGTTTAATAAATATATTTCCTTTTTTATTTTAATAATTATTTATTATGAATATAAAAATACTACTAAATATGACAACAATTTATTCCATACATAACTAGGTTTTCACATTATCCCTCAATTTTTGAAATTACTTCCTCACAATTTTATTCACTTATTAAACAAGCGAGGATACTTTTTCCTCATGACATTTTCAGATTCCCATGTTGCTTCTTCAACCATACGGTTTCTCCACAAAACCTTAACCTAATGAATTTCCCTATTCAGTAGTATTTTCTCTATATGGTCAAGAATATGAATAGTATTTTCCTCATAATAAAGGTTATCTTCCAACTAAACTACTTTAGGTATCAAAACATGAGTTGAATCTAGAACATACTTTCTAAACATCAAAACATGAAAAACATTGTGTACCTGGGATAAAATCAGAGGTAAGGCCACTCAGTAGGAAATTGATCTAAATTTATCTAAGATTTCATATGGTCCAATGAACCATGTACTTAACTTTCTCTTCTTACCAAAGTGCATAACAATTTTCCATGGATATATTTTAAGAAAAACATAATCACCTACCTCAAATGAAAGGCCTTTCCTCCTATTATCCACATAACTTTTCTGCATACTATGAGTTGTCCTCATATGTTTTGGAATCATTTTCACTTTCTCAGCCACTTAATATACTATTTATAGTCCAGTAAATTTAATTTCAACTACTTCATCACAAAATGATGGAGTTCTACATCACTTTCCATATAATGCTTCAAAAAGCGCCATCTGTATACTGGAATGAAAACTTTTATTATAAGAAAAATCCACTGAAAAAAGATTCTTATCCCAAATTCCATATTAATCCATTGAATAAGAACATAGAATATCCTCCAAGGTATTAATTATTCATTTTTACTATCTATTAAACTGAGGATGAAAGGATGTAATGAAATTTAATTTATTTCCTGATGACTTCTGAAGGCCTTTCCAAAAGTTAGAAGTGAACCTGTGATCACGACTAGATACAATGGAGAGAGGAAATCCATGTAACCTGACCATATATTTAAGAAACAATCGAGAAAGTTGATCTAGAAAAGGCTAAATCATCCCTTTAAGTAATTATAATTATGATTTAACCTATTAACAAGTCAAACATTTCATGTTAAAGTCAGCAATATCTCTTTTCATTCCATCCCACCAATAATACTCCTGAAGGTCTCTGTACATTTTAGTGCCTCCATGATGAAATGAAAATAGAGAACTATGAGCTTCAATTAACAACTCTTTCTTAAACTGTGAACCACAAGACACACATAATCTCTTCCTAAATACCAAAACACAATATTTATCAATGTTAAATTCAGGAAACTTACCCTTTTTAACCAATTATACCTTTTCCTATAACTCATGGTCTTCCTTATATGCTTGATTAATTCTATCTGATAGAGATGATTACACTGACACCTAAAAAAAATAGAGGAATTTCATACACCAACAACTTCCAATCTAAAATTCATAAAATTATTAACCAAGGGGTCATGTTACAAATATAACATGGTTAATATAACATTATTTTTCTGACTCAAAGCATTAACTACTTTATTTATTTTCTAGTATGGTAATGAATCATGCAATCATAATCCTTAATTATTTATAGTTATATTCTCTTCCTCATGTTCAATTCCTTATAAGTTAATGTATAATTCGAACTTTTATGATCAATATATATTTCACATTTTCCCCATATAAATGATGCCTCTAAATTTTTAAGGTAAAAACCACAAAATATAATTCTAAATCATGTGTAGGATAATCTAACTCATGAGATTTTAGTCACCGTGAAGCATAAGAAATTACCTGATCATTCTGAATCAGAATGAAACCAAGTACCTTTAACGAAGCATCATTGTATATGAAAAAATCAAAATTTCTTGAGGGTAGAGAAAAAACCAGAGAATTCACCAATCTCAATTTTAAAACCTAAAAATAATCTTCACATTCTTTTTTCTAAATAAATTTAACTCCTTTTAATGTTAACTTAGTTAGTGTGCTAGATAACCATGCAAAGCTTTCAACACACCACTGGTAATATCCTGCTAATCCAAAAAAACTTTGAATATGAGTAACATTTATAGGTCTTGTCCATTCATCAACCACTTTTTTTCATGGGATCAACTGTTATGCCATCCTTATTTATAATGTTCTCAATGAAAGAAATAATTTGTAACCAAAAATAACATTTGTTAAATTTTTTGTACAACTTATTTTATTTAAGGGTTTGCAGAAAAATCCTTAGATATTTTTCATAATCCTCATAAATTTTTATAAAAACCAATATATCATAAATAAAAAAAACCGAAAAATTATCCAAATATTCATGAAATACTATATTCATAAGATCCATAAATATATTGGGGAAATTTTTCAAAATAAATGGAATAAATACAAACTCATAATTCTTGTATCTAGTCTGAAATGTTGTTTTCATAATTTCATCCTCCTTCACCTCTAGCTAATGGTACCCAAATCTCAAGTCAACCTTAAAAAAATACTAATTTCCCTAGAGTTCATTAAAAATTCATCAATATGGGGAAATGGATACTTATTCTTAAAAATAATTCAATTAAAATCTCTATAATCAATGAAAATCATCACAGAACCATCTTGTTTTTAAGAAATAAAATTAGAGCTCCCCAAGGTGAAGTGTTCGGTTGAATAAAACCTTTATCTAGAAACTCCTGTAACTAAATTTTCAATTCTATAATTTTTAATTGATCCATTCAATAAGGGGGTTTTAAAATTGGCTTAGCATCAGGAACTAAGTCAATAGTAAATTCAACTTCCTGATCAAGTATAATACCAAGAAACTCATCAGAAAAAACATCCAGATACTCATTTACCACTGGAACATCATTAATCTAAATAGTTCCCTTATTTTCAATAATATTTGCAAGATAACATTCATTTCCATATTTCAATAGTTTCTCAGATTCTTAACTTTTTATTAATTGTATGGGTTTATTCTTGTATGCAAACTAAAACTATTTCTAAAAATCAACTTCTTTAGCTCTACAATCTATCTTATCATGGTAAACATAAATCCAATCCCTACCCATAATAACATCAAAATATACTAGGTAAAAATAACAAGGTTTGTAGGTAAATTCCTTCAACAAAAAATGAAAAGAAGATTATTATAATTTCTTTTTTCCTTAATATTTATCCTAAGGGGTTTTACCACAATCTATGGCTTCATTTCTTGAGGTGAAATTTCCAATTTACTAGAAAATTTCTCAGAAATGAATGAATATGTAGACCCCATATCAAAAAAGACATTAGTATACACTAAATAAAAAAAACAATGTACCTAATACAACTTGATTTGATGTCCCAACATTTTATGAAGTAGTTGCAAAGGTTACACCACACCTTTCTAATTATAGACTGGATTCTTCCCATCATTTGAGTTCCTCTTTTAACACTCATTTTCATAATGAACCATCTCATTACATTTAAAACATTTTACTGACTATATATCAAAACTGGTCTTACCACTACCGTGATATTTCTCATTGTAATTACATGCCATAGTCCCAAACTTACCACATCAAAAACACTTACCAGATTTAAAAAGTCATTCCCAAGTGTGTTTTTTACCACAATTCTCACAAATTGAAAAACTTAATTTTATTATCATCAATATTCTTTGATCCATTATCCCCCTTTTACTACCACCTCAACCTATTTTCTACTAGTTTTCAAAGAACATATGATCATAAAAAAACTCCATTTACACCTTCTCCGAAAACTAAACAAGTTTTTCATAAATTTTAAATTCATGATAAGATAACACCCTTTTATATTTTAGCTTCAATACTAAGTAAAAAAAATTGATTTTACTATCAAGATACTGAATAAAATTTGGGGCGTACCTTGCCAATCCAGTGAATTTTTCTTCACATGCAACCATTGAATCCTCATCCTGTCTCAATTCCAAGAATTGTTTTTCTATCCTAAGTCAATTATCATTAGGAAAATATTTCTCAAGAAAAATATTTTTGAATTCATCCCATTCCAAAGCATTGATCTCCTCACTATCCCTGATATTCTTGACCATTAGCCACCACTGGTCGACTTCACCTTCAAAACAAAAAGACTAACCTTTTGATGGTATGAACACCCCATGACATTAAAAATATTTTCTAAGGATTTAATATATCCTTCAACTACCACTAGGATATAAGATCTACTAAACTTAGGAGGGTGTTGCCTTATAAAATATTCTACTATCATCATGTTCCTTTGTGGTAGATCTGGATGATCTATTTCATGGATTACACCACCATTTATTGACCATGTCAACTAATCCATTACAACCACAAACATCTTAGTTCCAATTCCAACCATTCCAGGTTGTCGATTTGAAAGAATATTTTCTTCTCGGTGCCTTCCTTCTCTAGCTTCCCCAATTTCTTTGTGAAAAACCATTATGAATATAAATATTTTAGATGAATCAACATGGTAATATTAAAATGATATATCATTTCAACACAAAAATAAAGTAAAACCTTTTAAATATATTGTATTAACTTTATCCTAATCCTATAAATTTATCTAAACCTTTTTCTGATACCAAGTGTAATGAGATGACCTTAAACATTACATAATATAGTAACATTGACTAGAATTAATTTTTTTACATTACTATAGATCTTTTAGTTTTATAGTTTTAGATAATTATATCATAATTAATATAATATAAAAACTATATAATTAAAAGATGAATACATATTCTCAGTATCCATATTTTTTCGCCATATACAACTTTTTGAAAATAAAAAATGATTTACTTGAAAAAAAACATGATGACTTTCAACTTAAACTCTTCTGAATTGCTTGGATCAGTGTGAGTCATTGAGAGGGAGAGGGGGTGAATCAGTGATCCCTTTAAACTTTTTACAAATTGATTCTTTTCAATTAAACCTCTATGGATGGTTAAATCCTCGATCCACTCTTCTTGCACCTCTCAGCCTTACCTCGAATGATGTTATAAATATAAAGGTACCGAACACAAGGATTTACAAGGTTCTGTTCAAAGACCTACTCATTTCTATGTTGGTATTCTCCCCAACATAGATTCTCCACTATAATATTATTATCAATTAAAATGGTTGATATAGAGTCCCACTGTATCTCTCTTGAATCCCATAGGAGCTTCTTTATATTGCTTCCCACAGTGTTACCAAAGTCCCACTAGCATGCTCCATAGTCTCACTGAAGTATTCTTCTCCTCCCTAAATCACACAGGGTTCTTCTATCTCTAGAGTCACATGAGTAGCTTCCTTCTTTGAATTCTCTTTGATTCAATGTAGATGATCTGATGCTCTTTCCCCACAGGCTTGCTGAATCACACTTTCCTGTGTAGCACTTAAAGAATATTCAACAACCTTTGGTAAGGTCTGTTGGCCTTGCTCAATACTTCTAATCACCTTTGTGATCATTCCTCAGTGCAAAAATTCTCAGGAAATTCTTTCTTCTTTTGATGAATATTTGACCTCACTTAGATGTATTTAAGTGGTACACACAACTTCTTCAAGAGTATTAATATACAATACTGATCTTGCACAATATCACCACTATCTGTGTTCTTGGATTCTCAAACACTGTCAAATTAGATATAAGATCTTCTTTTAATTCTATCTAGCTTCAGTCTTAGTTCTCATTCTCTTCATGCGTGGATTGTATGACATCCAAACTTCTTGTTTTTGGATATCTCAATGAATTTTTATATGTGCATGTGATTATTCATGATTTCATGCATGAATATTATCTTTCTTATAAATCCAAACACACACAATTCACTTAAATCAATATTTTAGGTTCAATGTGTGTGGGTCATTCTTTTTCACATATTCTATCAATTCAATTCATTCTCCCTTATGCATTCATTAACATGAATGAATGCATGCTCTCTTTCTTTGATTCTTTCATACAAATTATCCTCTTCTTTTACTCACTTAATATCACACACACTTTCTTTTCCTTGGTTATTTTCACACACACACACACATATTATCTAGTTTAGGTTCAATATAAGTGCGTGTTTCTTAAAAACTTAATGGGTGAATTCATTCATGTGTGTTATTTCTTCTTTATTCCTTCTCCTTCTTCACATGTGCACTCATTATTAGGGCTTCTTAAAATCATGCATAAGTATGCATATGTGTACGAACCTTCTTGTATTCTTAAAAATATTTCATGAATGCATGTTCATGAAAGAGTGCATACCTCTACACGCACTTCCCTCTTCATATGCGATCTTCTATAAACCTGAATGGGTGTGTATCCTTCTTTCTTCTGCACACAAACAAAACCTCGGTTTTCTTCTTCTTATGTATCGAGGTATCTCAAACAACCACATGAACCAGAGAGGATTCATGCTTATGTATGTGTTACTCAAACAAGGGAGGTGCAAAGCACTATCCCTGTTTGGTTTTCACAAACCAGATTCTTCACGAGGCATGATGAAGGTTTGTTAAACCGATCGTGTTTCTGTGGGTTTACTTCGCATAGAGGGTGTAGAATCTTTTTCAAACCAAGATGGTTCGTGGTTCTCCTTCATATAAGGGATACACCCGACCTCTTCTTTTTGAGACACATTAAGAGTGAATAACACTTGTCGAAGGTTAGTAGGATCTATCTTCTCCTTCACGTGGCAAGGCTGTGCGGAAACCTCTTCTCGTCCTTCGCAAATTAGGAATGAAGATGATCTATTTTTGAGAAACAATGGCTCTTGGGTATGTGAACTACATCCTCTATAAGTCTTGAGGATTCTCTATTTATAGGTGAATATAACCTCTATTTAATGCGTTTAAAATCCTTATAAAATGCCGTAGGATTAAAACCTTTGAATGTCCTTGATCTTCAGATTTGAAATATTCAAATGTGGATAAAAGATATGCCAAAATCTTGGTTTGTTTCTGTTCAACGTGGACTCCTTATTTCATGAGAAAAAATCACATGCATGCCTTTAAGAACACATTCAAGGCTTCTATTTGAGCACTCGAGCTTCATGAAGTGGCCTCTCACATTTAGTTTCTTCGGTCACATACGATCTCATTATTTAGATGAATTCATGCAAATGAAATTTCATGCATGTGTTCATGTTGTTCGTATGAATCTCATGCATGAGATTTCATCATCAATGATGACCGGAGTTCAATATCAGAGGAGGCGGCTTCATCTCTGGCGAGATATGGCATCAAGTGGTTATTTATGCGATTAGAGGTAGAAGACGATGCAATTCATGATCATCAGATGGTCTAGGTTCAAACAGATAAGACACAGATGGATGGACAACCCTGATTATATCACGGGATGCGGGATGAAGCATGCAACCATGATATCATGAGAGATCAGATGGACAAAAAATATTACATCTGCGTTTTTAAAATGTTGTCCCACATAGAAACCAACACACATGATATGTTCAGTTTATCAATCAACTCTCGTAGGTTCATCGCCAGATTACTCCTCCTCACCTCACGGTACCTCCCCGTACCATGTTCACACTATGGGAATGCTCTGCACCCAGTCTCTACTCTCTTGTGAGTGTTCTCTGAACCCAATATATGCGTAGGATTTTCTTCATGCACTCCAGTGGCTTATACATGTCCATCTGATGCAGGCTATGCCCAACCCATGCCGCCTTCGGGCTGGCCAAGCCTTATTCCCTTAGTGTGGTTGACTTTGAGCCCCACAAGTGCTGGGGTCAAGATGGATTGGATATCTTGAGGGTGGGGCATTTTTTTAAGTGATCCACACAAAAACTTATAATAAAATTCATGTCTACCTTACAATTCAAACCCACCTTTGAATACTAAGCCCCATGCACAACTCCTCTTCATCTTCAACCTTGATTCTTCTTTATTCTATTCTTTTTGGAATAAGGATTCCAAAGAACATCAATCACTATCTTCATGCATTATGAATACCATTATGCATGGATCCTATCCTTGCATTTCCATTCCTTTAAGTCCTCAATTCTCTTTGGAATTGTAATTCCAAAGACCTTCACTCATCTTCCTTAATCCAACCGTGGATGGAACTCTTCTTCAACTCCTCATGCATTGAAACACAATTCATGGAAACATTATAGTAAACAATGTGTTTTCCTTAACACATGTATTGGTCCTTGAAGACCAACACAATCAATCATCTTATTTTTTTACCAACTTCATCCAATTAGAAGCTATTGGATGGATCTTCTAAATTCATCATGCAATTAAGTATTGCATGAACTTCTTAAAATGGTGTAACAAAGTTCCATTTAGTGACACATGTCTTGGAACTTAGGACCAGTTTAATAATCATCTGTTTTGTGACAATAATAAGAATTGACCAAGCATGGCATCCAATGCTATGAATCCATAACAATTCTCCAGGCATCATTAGATTTGTAACAACTTCATCAGATTGATAGAAATGAGATATTCCCATCTCATTGATCACTATTTTCAAGTAAAATTCATGATCTCATGATCAAAGTGGGATATTCATTGAGTTAATAACATCACTTTAAGCATCACCTCTTCAATCACTACCTTTCCATACACATATTGACACCTTATTGACAACAGTTACAACACTATTCTCAACATATTACTTTACTTACTCATCATTAAATCATGTGAAAAACATTTTAAAACTTGGGATGATTAAAAAAAATCTCATTAAGGGATATAAAAAGTAAAAAAACCATTATTCCATGAATGAAGACATTTTCATAAAGTTATGACTTCTACACATAAAACTTTATCTCTTTAACTTACCTTATGAAATCATAAGTTTCTTATAAAACCCCTAGAAATCATAAATCATAAAGGTAACTTGTGGAATCATTTTTTAATAACTCTTACATATATTTTATCTATCATGGATACATAGGTAGTAACTTCATAGTTACATTTGTAATAACCACTGTAATATATTCCCTTAATCTCGTAGGAGAAACCTGACTGATTAGCTCTGTCCCTTTATCCAATGCATTGTAGAGCTATAATGGGATCAACTGACCTAGGTTTATTAAAAAACCACCCATCCTCATAAAAAATTCCCAATAACCATAACATAAGCATAACACATAAATATTTTATAAAAGAAATATTCTTTAGAAAAATAACTTTTCCATCTTGAAATCACTTTTCATTTTTACAAGGTTGCGCACTCATAAATGAAAAAAAAATTATTTGAAAATAAAATTGTAAACTTGAAAAATAAGAATAAAAATATTAAATAATCACTAAATCATGAAATTATGTTCATTTTATATATATTAAAAAATCATTCCTTTTGTCTTTTGTAAAAATAGTTGAAAGAGTGACTTTAAAAGAGGATTAAAAAAAGAAGCTTATCTTGAGTTTGACTCATCACATTCAATATTTATCTTCCTAAATAATAAAATTAGGTTAATTTATAATTTCTTAATAACATTTTAAAATTTATTATTCCCTTTATATCACTTATTACCACGTTATTAGTCATTTAAGTTCACGTTAGATGTTTGGATGATAACCGGTTCATAAGTCAAAAATGACTTTATTTAGTTAACTGTGGTCAAAGAGGCCACTATTACATAATATCCAGAATAATATTCATGAAATAATCATAATTATTATACATAAATAATACTTTTAAATCTATCCATTAAATATGGTTATGAAAAATGAACTACGTTACAATCATGGAGATGGTAGACCGTATGTACCCATGAGTAACATTTCCATTTTTCAATGATCATTATGGAAAGAAGGTAAGTTTTATTTTATCATTAAATAATTATAATAATATAATTTACATCATATTAATCATTTAAATATACTTATATATATCATTCATGTGATGTGGTGATGAAAAACGAATCACATTGCTTCATGGAGGTAATAATTCACATTTATACACGAACGAAATTTTCATTTTTCTGTGCATGAAAAGGTAAGAATATAAATGATATATTATCTTCTTAGAATGATAAATATGTAATGAACATAATATATAAACATTAATTCTATCATTATAACCAGTCTTTAGAGACAGTGATGGAAAACGAATTACATTGGTTCGCAAGGCGGTAGTCTACCATACATATTGATGATGAATTGTTTTCCCATTTTATGGAAAAGGAGGTGGATATGGGTTATGAAACAAACATAATAATATATAAGTATATTAATCATATTTTATTTATTATTTTATCATGGTTTAATAAGGTTTAAGGGATATGGAAGATGAAGCAAAACTAAGACATGCAGATAAAAACTATACCTCTTCTTTAGAAATCCACCATTACTTAATACCTTAATACCACTAAGGTTGGTGTTATTCATAAAAATACCTATATAATGCGAGGAGGGATTCTATTCAGGTATTTGGGAAGATATTTTCAAATAAAAAATGGTTTTAAAGTGTATTGAAATGAGAATAATGAGTTCCCTTTTATAGGACAAGGGAGGAGCACTCTTGGAATTTCTCAAAATATTAAATTAATATAAATTAATTTTTAATTAAAAATGAATCTAAAGTGAGTTATTTTAGAATATAGTATGATTATGGGTCTAAATAATCTCATTAAATAATTTTTTTACAATTTTAGGTCACATTATTACCCTTATAATTTAGTTTTAACCCTTATTTAACCCCTTTAACTCTTACCATGACAACATGAATTTTACACTTTAAGGGTTAATATAGTTACTAGAAAATGAAAAAATACCCATAAATAAATCATGGATTATATTTTAAACCTTATACCAATAATTTTTCCTAATTTAATATTTTTAAAAAATTTCTATCATTTAATAAAATATTATTTATTTTAAAATATCATTAATGTCAATTTTGAAACTATTCATTACTTTGGATTTTAAAAATATCAAGATAACTATTATAATTAAAACCAACTATTTTATTAAATTACTAACATGTCAAGGCCATATATAAAATTCGTGTATAAAATTAATTATCTCAAATAATATTTATTTTAATATTTTTAGTCACATTTATCTGATATGTACATTAATAAAATAATCACTATAGTAGTGTTGTGCAAGCCTTTAAGGTAATTATTATTTTTCACTAAAAAATAAAAATAAACTTCCATGATGAATATAGATATTTTATATTTTAGAAGAGTATTTATGGTTGAAGATATATTTTTTATGACCACATATTAAAAAAGTTATACTTATTAAAAACATGAGTATGACATATTTGATTTTACTTAAAATAAAATATTATAAATGCAATACTATCATCCAAGAGACTTCATATGTTTATAAATTCATCCCATGGATAATTTTTGTTTATAATAACTCATCCAAAAAAATTAGGACAAGTTTTAGGGTAATTTTCTAATCCTTATCACATTATTTTTACCCTTAATTACTCATTTCACCCTTTACCGTGATAATAAAAATTACTAACTTTACTATTTATATTGTCCAAAAATAAAAGAGACATATGGTCTCACCCAAATTTACCTAAGATTTTAGGTTTAAGTGGTCTCTTGTAGTTTATTTTAGGTTGTCTAATCCTGAGAGACCTAAGAAGAAACCTATAGACACGTACATTTTATGGACTGTTTTTGGCTATGAAGTGGCCAACATGGGTTGATTTTATATGGGTTTAAGTGAAATATAAGAGACCCAAGTTAATTAAATTTAAAAGAATGAGTTTATCTTAGGTTATCACTTAGAGTGGATTGGATGAAATTATTTTTTAACGGTTTCAATTTATTATATTCGAGATGGGTTTATTCAACAAGATCAAACAACTTCATCACTTACTAGTTTAATACCAACACACCATAATACTAATCACCTATACACTTGGAGAATAAAATTTATGAGCACTCCAAGGTAAAGGTTTGTATATCTCTTGAAGTATGTGGCCTTAAAATTCAACAATGATGAAGAAGTTTTAAAATCATCAAATAAAAATCTCAATTAAAATAAGTGATTAGAAATTAATGGGGTGATAAATAACATCAAATACAACCCCTTTCTACTACCTTGGATCAACCCATAAAAGATTTATCCCTCCATTTATTACATTTCCTCAACGTAAGCGGGAAGTAGACTCATAAGGGCGAAATTGATGAAGTAAAAACAACAAAATAACGATCACTCCACCATTGTGTGGAGAATATCACAAGGTATGGTGTGAAAAAATTCACAACTTAAGTAAAATGTATCAATGTGATATAGAAAAAAACAGAATAAGAGTAAGGGAAGAAATTTTATTAAGAACTAAGGTGATTCAAACAACTTACATGAGAAATAAGGATGTTGCAAAGACAAATCGACATAATAACATTACAATGAAAACAAAGATACAATATGATAAATTACTCCACCAAAACTTCCTTAAATAGGAATTTAAAGAGTCTTGTGTAGATCCCCCAATATTAAAATTCTTCTCACTTGAGTATGGTAGGCCTAGGGTGGTGGAAAGTAAGGGAAAAGAGACTTTTCCACCCTTGACCTGAAGTTTCAGCCAACTTGCATCCACCGAAAAAAGGAACCTATATGACCTTCTATATGACAGAATTGGAGATAATATAAAAATGAATATCTAGATGTTTACTAAATCTCTGTAAAATTTCATCCAAAAATAATTTGTGGTTTCATAGATATGATTAAATTGGTGGGCTGTTTTTTTGGGCCGTAGAATTTGGCCCAGAATTTCATCTTCCACTTGGTCCGCCTATAACTCCATTAAAACACCCAAATTATCTCTTGTAAATGTTTGATGAAATGTTCCCCACGATTTCTTATATCTTTAGTTAATTTTTTAGACTTATTGGGATTTTATCTTGGCCGCTACAGTCTCTTTATTGGGATGATGTCCAGTTTACTTTTCCTAGAATGTGTTGGCATGAAAACCCATTTTTGTGGTCTTCCAATATGGACCTTGAAGTGATCCAAAATAATTAATTGTTACTTATATAATGGTATACCTGAAAATAAAATATTAAAATAAAATATTAAAATAAAATATTAAAATAAAATCAAGACCATTTTTTATTTTATGAGGTGTTAAAAAATGTTCCATGTTATAGTGCATTTTAAGAGGGAATTACAATCATAATGTAAATTAATGTTCAAAGTGTAAAATTCACTAAAATTGTGTATATGAATAATAAATCACATGAATATTATATATATTAACAATGAATATTATCATCATTTAGTGTCTAATCACACCCCCAACTTGAGTTTTTCTAGTCTCGAGCAAAATATATCTCAAAAATATGAAATTCTAATTTCCTTTTCCAAAAACATTTTAATACACAATGATCACCAAGAACCATTATACCAAAAAACCATGAAACCCATAAAAGTATTTTAATACAAGATAGTTTCATAAGCATATCCCAAGCCCAAGACCATTCCTTTGTTCAAATTCATCGCCATATTTCATCCAATATCAATTAATCATGAAGATGTGTTGTGTATCACAATAGACATGGGGGTTCATTTTTATTCAAGGGGGAAATGATAGAAGCGCTAGGTGGAATCACATTTAAATATTAAGATGAGTATTAATTATTATTTTATTATATATATATATATATATATATATATATATATATTGGAAAATTTTCCATGGTAACTGAAATTGAACTCAATCGAGCCAACCCATGTAGCAAGACTTGGCCGATGACTCCCAGGCTCAAAGACCTTAGGGCACAAAGTGAATCCCACATACTCAGGCATAATCTCAAGTTAAATCAATCAAAAGCAAATTCAAATTACCACAAAAAAAAGATAAAATTACTAACTCTAGGCCATGAAACTATGTAGTCACTATCCCCAAGTACCGAAAGCCACACATTAGGTCATTTCATTGATCTATGTGCAAATTTATTGTTTTTTTGATTTTTTTTTGATTTTTTTGAATACTCATATTAAAACTAAAATGATCACCAAACCTATTCTATTTATTTGGGTGAACCCATGAACTAAAACTAATACCCCACTATCCAAAGGATGTGCATTGTGATTCTTTTTTTTATTTAGATGAAAATATAAACAATGAAATATCACATTAGACAACCACACTTTCCAAAATCTATGCTCATGAAATATACATGGATTAAAATCAGAATCAGATCATGCTAAATTATTTGATATCTAATTTTAAAGTGTGCAATGTTTATTATCATGTTCAAGGCTAAAGGAACTTTTCCTTCCATTAAGTTACACTTTTTTTTTCAAATCATTTTTTTTCACACAAAATATTTTTTTTAAATTTCATCCCCCCAACTAAAAATAACACTATACCCAATGTTTGAAGAAATGAAAATTTAGAATGGGGGTATAGGTAGAATAGAGGAGTTCTAAAAATAATTTGAATAAATAAACATGGAACAAAGTCACCTGGTTTTTGAAGTTGAAGTTCATGATGCTCCTGATTATTACTTTGATCTCCATCTCTTAGAGGAAGATGATGGAAAATTGTGGAAGTTCTGGATATAGTTAATTTCCTTATAAAACTCTTTAACCTCAATAGCCTCTGCTTCAAACTAAATTAGAAACCATGGAAACCCCGAGATATTCCGTTAATAAAAAATAGACAAAGACAAAAAAACATACCTATTTATTTTAGCATACCAAAGACCGATACTAGTATCATGTAGAAATAAGAACAATATATATATATATATATATAAGTCAAATATAAGTATATATAAAAAAATTATAGAATAAGGAAGCACTATAAGCTGTAGGTCAGTGGAAAGCGCACGCCCCTGTCTCCCTTCGGTCCTAGGTTCAAGTCCCCGCGGCTTCGCCAGTTTTGAAGGGGTTTTCCCCACGACCTATGATGTGTCCTTTTAATTTTTTTAATTATTATTATATTTTTTTTGTATTTTTATTTCAACCTAAAAACACATAAAAATAAAAATAAACTGATGATACATTGTCTTCTTTTTAAATTTATGGGTAAGGTATTACTCAAGGATCACACCACATGACACTGATGAATATGGTTCTCCCCTTTCATACCCATCCATACTCATAATAGAAGAACATGTCAATAGTCTACAATACTATCATATTCAGAGTTAAATATATTTTTTAAATATAAAATTGATTTATTAATCCTATTTGAAAAATAAATATGATACAAAAATATTGGAAACATGAAAACCATGGGTTGCCTCCCGTGCAATGCTTTTTTTAACGTTGCCAGCCCGACATGAATCCTAAATCTATCAATTTTTTCCTGGTTCATAGGTTGGATTAGTTAAATCAACCTCTGTTTCCTATTTATTTAATGATTCAATGAATGGTTTTAACCTATGACCATTGACCTTGAAAATGTGACCACTTATGGGATCCTAAATCTCTACTACCCCATGGGGGTACATATGATGCACTATGAATGGACCTGACCATTTAGACCTTAAATTTCTTGGGTGTAAATGTAGTTTTGAACTATACAAGAGTACAAATTTTCCCTGTTTAAAATGTTTGACTTTTATATTCCTAGATTGGTAGGCTTGAACTCTATCTTTATTTATCCTTTAATTTTCATAAGCCTCCATCATAAGTTCATCAAGTTCATTAAGATCTAATTCCCTCTTTTCTTTGGTCAAAGAAATGTCAAAATTAATTTTTTTGATTGCCCAAAATGCCTTATGCTCAATTTCAATAAGTAAATGGCTTGATTTTACAGAAACCAACCTATATGGTGACATTCTTAGGATGGTTTTGAATTCTATATGATATGCCCAAAGAGCATCAAAGAGTTTCTCAGACCAATATTTCCTAGAGGGATTGCCATTTTTTTCAAGAATTTACTTAATCTCCCTATTCACTAACTCAGCTTGACCATTGGTTTGAGGATGGTACGTAGTGAAAACTTTATGAGAAATACCATACTTAGACATGAGTGAAGAGAATGGGCGGTTACAGAAATGGGTTCCTCAATAACTGATTATAGCCCTAGGAATTCTAAATCAAGAAAATATGTGATATTTCAGAAATTGGATAACAACATGATGGTCATTGGACTCAGTGGGAATGGACTCAACCCATTTCGAGACATAATCAATAGCTAAAAGTATGTAGAGGTATCCCCTAGAGTTTGGGAAGTTTCCCATGAAATCAATTCCCCAAAAATGAAATATTTCAATGACCAGAATAGAAGTGAGGGGAATTTTATTCGTTTTGGTGATGGATCCTAATTGTTGACACTGAAGACAACTTTTTCACAATTGAAAGGAATCCTTAGTGATATTGGGCCAGTATAAACCACTTTTGAGGACCTTTGTAGTGGTTTTATTTGTGGAAAAGTGTCCTCCACATGCCTCTGCATGACATTATCTTATAATGGACTCTTACTTAGACTCAGGAACACATCTCCTAATGGTTTGATCAGGACAAAACTTGAAGAGGTAAGGATCATCAAACACATAGTGTTTAACATCAGAAAGAAATTTCCTCTTGTCTTGGGTCTCGAGAAATTTTGGAATGTCACCCGTAACCAAGTATTTTTCTATATTAGTATACCATGGGAAATCACTAACAGAATAGAGGTGATCATTAGGAAATGAATCAGTCATAGAAAGGTGGTGTGAGTTTTCTTTGAATTCCTTCCTAGAGAGGTGATCAACTAAAACATTTTCAACACCCTTTTTATCCTTAATGGTTAAATCAAACTCTTGAAGAAGAAGGACCCACCTAATAAATCTATCCTTGGCATATTGTTTTTGGAAAAGGTATTTTAGGGCTGAATGGTCGGTGAATACAATGATAGGTGATCCTAAGAGATATGACCTGCATTTTTCTAAGGAAAAGACAACAACAAGAAACTCTTTCTCAGTGGTGGTGTAGTTGATTTGTGCATCATTTAAATATTTACTTGTATAATAAATGAAACATGGATTTTTATAACACTGTTTTACTAATAATGCTCCTATAGTGAAGTCACTAGAATCACACATGAGATCAAAAGGAAGTTTCCAATTTGGAGATTTCATGATAGGTGGAGAGATAAGAGCTGACTTTAGTGTAGAGAATGGTTCCTTACAGCTTTCTATCCATAAAAATGGAGCATATTTCACCGATAGAGCACAAAGTGGTCGAGAAATAGATCTGAAATTCCCAATGAACCTTATATAGAAACTAGAATGTCCTAAGAAGGACCTAACTTCCTTAACAGTTTTAGGAGAGGGAAGGTGACGAATGATGTAGACCTTATCTTTATCAACTTCAATCCCTCTACCAAATACCAGATGACCTAGAACAAGTCCTTTACCATGAAATGGATTTTTTCCCAATTTAGGATGTGATTATTATCCTCTTATATTGACAAAACCCTTTCAAAATTTAGAATACATCCCTCAAAATCATCCCCAAAGATGGAGAAGTCATCCATGAAGACCTCTAAACAATCCCCCAACACGTTTGAGAAGATTCCCATCATGCACCACTGGAAGGTACCGGGGGAATTACATAACCCAAAGGACATGCGCTTGAAGGAAAAAGTTCCGAATGGACAAGTGAAGGTTGTTTTACCTTGATACTCTAAGGATAAATTGATTTGATTATACCCTGAGAATCCATCTTGGAAGCAATAAAATTGATGACCTGCCACTCACTCGAGGACTTGATTAATAAAGGGCAAGGGGAAATGGTCTTTCTTGATACAAGAGTTGAGCTTCCTATAGTCAATACAGAGTCTCCATCCACTACTGACCCTTGTGAGGATAAGGTCACCATCCTCATTGGTGATCAAAATAATTCCAACTTTCTTTGGGACAACTTGAATTGGTCTTACCCACTCACTCTCAGCTATGGGGTAGATGATACCCACTTTCAATAACTTAAGAAGTTATTTCCGGAACACATCCATAATATTTCGATTGAGTCTCTGCTGAGGTTGACAACATGGTTTGGATTCAGATTCAAGAACAATACTATGAGTTCTAATGAGTGGGATAATCCCAGGAATATCAGAAAGGGTCCATCCAATTGCTTTCTTATGCTTTCTTAGGACATCCAAAAGCATAATCTCTTGATTGGATTCAAGAGTGGAAGAAATGAAAATAGGAAAGGATCTATTGTCTCCTAAGAAAACATAATTCAATTTCTTTTTTCGGATTTCTTAACAGAATTGGTTCCTTGTGAACAAAATTTTCATCCACTAAATTGGCCAGATCAGTGTCATGAATGCATATGGACTCAATGTTATTGATTTTACCAATGCTATCATTGATTGGTGATTTGAGAAAATCATCAATAGAGATATTTGAAATAGATTCAAGCCAAGGATACAAATTTCCCTCATGTGAAAAAAGAAAATCAATCTCTTCTTGACTTAAACATCCTTTAGTAATCCCTTGATGTTCCTCGAGTTCACTATCAACACTACCAATCCAATTAACCTCATGGATCTCTTCATCATCCCCAATTTGAGAGTTTTCATTGTAGATGTTAAAGTCTAGACTCATGTTTCCAAAGGTGATGGTCATGTTTCCATTTCGGACTCAGATAATAGAGTTGACTATTTTAAGGAAGGGACAACCAAGGATTATTGGGGTTTGCTCCATAGAACATAATATTGGTTGATTTTCAAGGACAATGAAGTCAGCCGGGTAAATGAAATTTTCAACTTTCACCAAAAAATCCTTTAAGATCCACTTTGGAACTCAAACACTATGATCAAAAAGTTAAAGAGTGAAAGATGTGGGTTAGAGTTCTTCGAGCCCTAATTAAAAATACATGGCATAAGGAATGAGGTTCACACTAGCTCTTAGATCACAAAGGGCTTTGACAAATTTTTTATCTCTTATCTCAACATTGATGTATGGACATCCTGGATATTTCAACTTTGGAAGATTGGTCCCTTGAATGGTGGTACTCACATTAGTATCCAAAAGGACTTGGTTTTTATGTGAAAATTTCCTTTTAAAAGTGCACAAGTCCTTAAGGTACTTTGAGTAGGTAGGAATGGTTTGGATTGCATATAGAAGGGGGGTGTTAAACTTAACCTGAGAAAAGATTTCCCTCAAAGTCTCATTCAGTTTTGGTTTAGTTTTTCCTCTCATGAGTTGAGGGAAAGGAGAAGGTTGTTTGATTGTTTGGTGTGGTTGTAGTTCCTTCATATTCTCATTGGGGTTTTCAGAATCTGTGGGTGGTTCTTCATCATTTTCATTTGTTGTTGAAGATTTTAATGGTTCTGTAATGGCTTGTTCAGGTTTATCAATGGATTTACCACTTCTTAAAAAAGTTACTGATTTGAGTTGTTCATGAGAGGTTTGTTTGTAACTAGATTATCCCCTTAAAGTTGAGGATGGTACCACCTGAGTAGGCATGGGTGCTTTACTAGTTTTAATGGTTTGTAGTTCATTTTTAATGGATGATACTTCTGAGTTTTTTTCTCTATTTGTTTACACAACTTTTCAAGTATTATAAAGGGACAGATTGAGTAGGGGCTTGTGCTAGTTGGTTTATCCCAGGAGGATACTTTGGTTGTTGGATTGGTTGTTGCATGGGTTGGTGGATGGGTTGTTGGTATTGGATAGGAGGGTGTTGGTATTGGACCAGTTGTGGTTGGAACTGATTATGGTTTTGAAAATTTTGCAGAGGGTAGGGGTTTGGTCCTTGTGGCTGGCTAGGTTTCTGTTTGGGTTATTGGTTATCTTTCCAATGGAATCCTAGATGGTCATTGTACCATGGATTGAAAGTGTTTTGGTACTGTGGCTTCTGAAAGTTCAGATCATTGACCTCCATTAGTGGTCATCCTAGAAGAACATATTTAATGGAAGTGATGGTTGGTCAGTTGTTAGTCTTGTGGTCATTTTTGTCACAAATTGTGAAAAAGGCCAATAGTTTGAATTTCATGGACCTTCCTAAGATCGATATTCTCGACCTTCCTAGTGAGTGTAGAAAGTTTTGACCTAAGGCTTTCCTCCTCTCTAAGTGTGTGAATTCCACCAGATTTGGGAGGCTTCTCATAGTAAGGTGATGTTCCCCATGTTTGGTTTTTTTGGGCAGTCCTTCTAGATACTCATATGCATCATTTGGGGATTTGTTTTTGAAGGTACCATTACACATCATGTCGATGAATTGTTTGTTTCTCGGACCCAAACCTTTATAGAAAACTAGAACTTGTTCTGGGATTAAAAATCCATGGAGAGGTACCATGTTGAGTGTGTCTTTTAACCTTTCCCATGTCTCATAAAATGACTCCCATTATTTTTCAAAAAAGTTTTGGATGCTCTTTTTAAGTGAAATTGTTTTGTGATGGGGGACGTATTTTTTGTAAAATTCTCTTTGCAATTGGTCCCAGGAGTAGATTAATGCAGGTCTCAAATTGTTTAACCAATTATTTTCTTGATCCTTTAGTGAGAAAGGAAATATCCTCATCTTTGCTGACTCAAGTTGATGATGGTGGGCACATGGTTTCAACAATGTCATTGAACTCTTTGACATGAAGGTATGGAATTTCTGACTCCATCCCATGGAAGGTTGGAAGGTGGGTTAGGACGTGAGGTTTGAAAACATAGTGGGCTTCTCCTAGGGCAGAATGACTAATGAAAGAGGGTGCATTGGTCCAGGAAGGTGTGAGGTATTCATTCATGGTTTGATCGACTGCATTCCCTAAGTTTGGGGCTGCCTTATTTGGATTTCCATTTTGGTTCCCACTTGGGTTTATGAGTTGGTTTCTTAGAAGACCTTCCATTGAAATGGGATAAATTTTTGACTCTGGAGTATTAAGAAGGTTAGGATATAATTTAAAGAGTTACCTTGGTGTACTTGACTCCCTAACCCCAGGACTATCCACCCTAACTAGAGGGTTTGATTGGTCACGGGTGTAGGCGGACATGCGCCAAAAGAAAAAAAATGAGAGGGAAAAGATAAGAGAATTTGGATGTGAATAGAAGAAATGGAGGAGAATAGGATGAGTATTGAGATGACTTACTTGGGTCCCTATAAATGGAACCAAATTTTGGTCTCTCCCAAATTTACCCAAGATTTTAGGGTTAAGCGGTCACTTGAAGTTTAGCTTGGGTTGTCAAATCCTCAGAGATCTAAGAAGTAACCTATAGAAATGTACATTCTATGGACTGTTTTTGGCTATGAAGTGGAAAACTTGGGTTTATTTTAGATGGTTTTAAGTAAAAACTAATATACTTAAGTTAATTCAATTTAAAATAATTAGTTGATCCTAGGTTATCACTTGGGGTGGATTTGATGAAATTCTTTTTTAACAGTTTCAATTTCTTATATTCGAGATGGGTTTATTCAATAAGATCAAAAAACTTCATCACTTACTGGTTTAATACCAACACACCATAATACTAATCACCTATACACTTGGGGGATCAAATTTACGAGTACTCCAAGGTAAAGGTTTGTATTAAATCTTGAAGTATGTGGCCTTAAAATTCAATAAGTACGAAGAAGTTTTAAAATCATCAAATAAAAAGATCAATTAAAAGAAGTGATTAGACATTAATGGGGTGATAAATAACATCCAATCCAGATCCTTGCTACTCCATCGGATTAACCCATAAAATATTTAGCCCTCCATTGAAGACATGTTCTGAATAGAAGCGAGAAGTAGACTCATAAGGGAGAAATTGAAGAAGTAAAAACAACAGAATAACGACCACTCCACCGTTGTGTGAAGAATATCACAAGGTATGGTGTGAATAAATTCACACCTTCAAAAAAAGGTATCAATGTGATATATAAAAAAACAAAATAAGAGTAAAGTCAGAAATTTTATTAAGAACTAAGGTGATTCGAACAACTTACATGAGAAAGAAGAATGTTACAAAGACAAATCAACATAATAACATTACAATGAAAAAAAGATAAAATATGATAAATTACTCCTGCACTACTTCCTTAAATAGGAATTTCAAGAGTCTTGGGTCGATCCCACAATAGTACAAGTCTTCCCACTTGAGTATGGTAGGCCTAGGGTGGTGGAAATTAAGGGAAAGGAGACTTTTCCACCCTTGAACTGAAGTTACAGCCAATTTGCATCCACAAGACAGAAGCGCCTATATTACCTTTTATATGGACTAATTTGAGTGGTCCATAGAAGAGAAAAATGAAGATCCGGATTTATAATAACTCTATGTAAAATTTCAGACCAAAATAATTTATGGTTTCAGATATATGAATAAATTTGTGGGCTGTTTTTCTGGGCCACATAATCTGGCCTATAATTTCATCTTCCAATTGGGCCACCTAGAACTCTATTAAAACATATGAATTAGATCTTGTAACTATTTGATAAAATATTCCCCATTATTTTCTCTATCTTCAGTTAAAATTTTAAAATCATTGGGATTGTATCTTGGCCTCTATAGTTGCTTTATTGGATTGCTATCCAGTTTACTTTGCCCAGAATGTTTTGTCATGAAAGACCATTTTGGTGGTCTTCCAATGTGAATCTTTAAGTGCTCCAAAATAATTAATTGTTCATTATAGAATGTGATACATGAAAATAAAATATTAAAATAAAATAAAGACCATTTTTTATTTTATGAGGTGTTCAAAAATGTACCATGTAATAGTGCATTTTAATAGGGAATTACAATCATAATGTGAATTAATGTTCAAAGTGTAAAATGCACTAAAATGGTGTATATGAATAATAAAGCACATGAATATTATATATATTAAGAATGAATATTATCCTCATTTAGTGGATAATAAACACATTTACAAAATTTTTACCTTATGATTCCAAATATAGAATCCATTTTTGAAAATTCAAATCACAAAATTCAAATCACAGAAGTTGTATATTTTAATTTAAAATTAAATTGAAAAAATGCAACGAATTTTTTTTGGGAAAATTATTTTTTTAAACATAAAATTATTTTATAATAAATTCAAGCATAAAATAAATTTAAAAAATTATATTTGGATTATTTTTAATTAAAATTTACTAATGAAAATTTAAAACTAATCCCTAACATAATTTTTTCTTATAAATAAAATACAGTTTTGAAATAAAACAAGCATTTCCACTATTCATTGATAAATAAATATTTTCAAAAAATACTCAAAAAATAATTCTATGATTATTTTGAAATTATGTTTTTTTTTAATTTAAATTATATAATTAAAAATAATTCTTTGAAACATAATCATTTAATAAATCATTTTAATAAATCTCTTTCCTTTTTTATTTTAATAATTATTTAATGTGAATATGAAAATACTACTAAATATGAAAAAAATTTCTCTATAAATACCTGGTCTATCACAGTCTATGTGCTATAGCAACATGGTTCCAATTCACATGAGACTTGGGAGCATGAGACACCACTGATAGAGTAGTGGACTCATCTCTTTAATATGGAATCTTCTTGATAACCTTTCTCAGGACAAAAATTATTTACAGTAGGGAGGTTTTAACATCTTGTTACATAATTTCAGTTACTTCTTGACCCTTATTTTGATTGTACTTTTTTTGGGGCTTGTTTCAGGTGAAGTTTAAGAAATTTTGGAAGCCCATGGGGCTGTGCACAATTGGTGTACGGTTTGAAAAAACTGTGCAATTTGGCCCAACAAACTATATTCCCTGTTGAGAAGGTTTGGAGGGTGGAATGTGGTTGGCACAGAATTTGTCCAAACCATGCAAATACCCCTCCAAATCATTCACCCCTAGAAAGTGGGGGTTTTCATGGTTTCACACAGTTAGTTTAACCATGCGGCGAAATCATGTACCACATCCAAATTCCCTATAGGGGTGCATAGTTAGGGTGCACAATTACTACTAATTATGTGACCCTACCCAGCAGACCATGCATGTGGGTTATTATCGCACCTAAATTTTAATTAAAAATACCAGGACCCCTATTTAAAACACCTAACACCCCCATTCAACCCTAATCGGTTTATTTTTATTTTTTAGGCTCTCCAAAGGAAACCTATATTCTCCAAACCTCTTCTCTTATGAATCAAAGTGTTGGTGGAATATCTGATCCTTTTATAGTAAGTGGATATTTTCTCATTTAGTTTATCCTAATAATATCTTCTCCCATTATTATATAGATATAGATCATCATGTTACTGATGGATCTAATCTTTTTTTGATGGATCTTGATTCTAGGTTTGATTCCTTAATCTCCCACACCTTCATTATTCATTGGTGGATCCCATTGTGGGTGTTGTGTTGATTTGATCTCATGATTAAAGGTATGTGGTTCCATAAGGTTTTTCTCAATAATTAAAACCCTAATTGATTGATTTATTTTAAATGAGTATTTAATTTATTTAAAAACCCATATTCAATATAATTTGATGTTTGATTTAAAAAGGGCACAAAATTGTGGAAACCGTCCAATTTCAATGGAATTGAAATTGTTTGGTGGATTTTGAGAAAAAATTATGGCTTGAATTGAAAGTAGATTTGATGGAATGATTCGATATTGATTATTAATAAAATTATCTTAAAATGATTTTTTAAAAGGCATAAATTTGATGAAAACCTATGATTTGGGTTTGAAATGAAAAAGCATGTTAAAAATTGAATTTGGGAAATTGAACTATAAATGATGAAATGATTTGAAATTATTGGTTTTCCCATGACTGATTGATTGATTGTTTGAATCAAATTTGATCCTAGGAAGTTAATTAGTGATTAAGATAAGCACTCTAGGACTCTGACTCCCAAAAAATGGATTGATGATGACAATACTAACTAAAACAAATTTAGCATGAATTCCTATGATGGCCCCCCTAATGGGGTGTATATTTATTTCCTATAATGGGTACCCTAATGGGTGTTTATTTTAGTGTGAACACCTATCATGATCCATGATAAATATTTATAAGTGTGAGGATCCTATTGCCAAAAACTAACATAACTTAGGGCATATGATCACGATGCTTTGTTTTGTTTGACTTGATTATACATTCCATTGATTATATGATTGTTTTATTCATGCCAACTATTTTATATAAATGTTTTATATAAAATGTTTATTTAATCCTATTTTTATGTATCTTTAGTTTTATTGATTTAAAAGCATGTTTTTTTTGAAAATTTGTAAATGAAATTCCATGCCTTGTTTTATTTCAATTTAAATAAAAAATGGTTTATTGTTATGGAATCTTTTCTGGTATCCTATTTGAATCTTTTACTCACACCCTAACTTTTCCTTTAGGAATTTTTAGATTATCTTATTACAGGTCCAAGCAAAGGTAAAGAACCACTTAGAGGCGGTAGGTGTACTTGATTCATGTGACCTGGAGTGTTAGAGGTGACCAATGAATATGTGATCCCCTTGTTACATGGGATATTCTATGCCTTTATTTTTTAGATGTTTCATCCTTTGATGATGTTATATTTTGGGTTCATTTTACCTATTTGATTATGATACTTTCTATGTGAGGAGTATTGACATACCAACTTGTATCATTCATCTTCCACTGTTTTGTGGAAAAATCATTCCCTCTTTATTCTTATATGATTATAAGTGCTATTCACCAAACTTTGGGGATCAAGAATGACCTTAAGGCTATGTCAGGACCATATCAGGTATCATAATACTATATTATTTGAGCTAGTTCGTGACATATTTACTACTACTAGAAGTCTCAAGGACACAGGGGAGTTATAGTAATCTTAGATATATTACATTAAGAATTGTTTTTAATAAGAAACTAGGGATTCTCAAGATATCAAATGGTTCAAAAATTCAGAAATCAACAACCTTGTTATAAGTTATATCTAAAATGAAACCAAGAATTCCTAAGGTGTCAGAAGTCTTGAAACATCGGTACTATTAAACCTTTCCATGCTACCACCCCAAACCACAGTGGAATACTAGCACCTTACAGGTGAATAAATGTTAGTAAAGGGAATATTTCCATTCATAACCACCAAAACATGAAAAAAACCATGCACCTTATATAACCTACAATGGGGGATCCATGCCTCGTCGATGTTTACATGGCGGTTAAGGGAGTATTGTACCCTGATGGAGGGACCACACTTGGTTGATAAATTCATGCCAAACAAGGGATTACCTAACTATGGAAGATTAGTTGCACCACGCCAATAGGGGAGTTCCTATATCCAATTTCATATAGGGGACCTAAGCTTTATCAGGTTCTAAGGGTGTATTGAACCCATGCCTAAACTGGGAGGACTCTCACCCCAAGTATGAAAGGGAATTCCAAACTCTTGGGAAGAATGTGAATGACAAATTCCCTATCATGAGTGTGTCTTTAAGGGAGTAGTAAACTACAAGAATTATAGGTTAGCCACACTCTATCATGAACATGACACTAAGGGAGTTCCAAACTCTGTGTTCATTCTGATTGTCTCACTCTCACCCAAATATCACCTTTAAGGGCCTATGATCCTTGAACTACCCCAAAAAATTTCATAAATAGACTCTGATGACCAAAATGATCTTACCATTCTGTTCTGTGTAAAAAAACACTCAGAATGGACTATTCACATGCTTAACTTTGACCCATGAAAGAGAAGATACGAAAAAAACCAAAGGGAACATAGTACATAACTTGCACTTCTATTTACCCAATGCATCATACCTCTAGGAAAATACCACTGTAATAATTCCATGTGGTGTCAAACTATATGAAATCTACTTTTAAGTACATGCTGGGTATATCTCATAGACTAACTATGTGTGTACTTTAAAACACACCACATCAGGTAATCATACACAATGTATAAATCCAACTTATAGACCATATACTCTGATCAAGGTAAATGGGTGTGTACTCTAGTACACATCATTTTGAGTGACATAAAACTATATAAAATGTAATTTTAGAACACATGTCCTATAGGCCACACTTGGTAACTATGTGTGTACTTCAGTACACACCAATTAATGTGACCCAACACTATAAATATGTACTTATAGACAATACATCATGTGATATTTATCTCCCTTGGAAACCTCAACCATAAATTAGGTAATAATACACACCTTTTAGTTATTAACAACACACTTTGTTGTCGAAAAACTTCTATAATTCAATATCTTTGTAAAAATCATCACCATCACTGCAATTTTTACTCCAAATCATGCTGAAATCACCACCATTGAGCTCCACAATCACTACCACACCATCGATGACCATTTTATCCCTCTGATAAGTCCCCACTAATCATCCTTGACTAGAGTCATCTAAAAAACCCTTCACATCATAACCTTGATTCCCTAACTTTTTGCTTTCAGCCATACCTAATGCCACTACACCTTTGGTGACATGCTATTGTCTACTACATGCCTGAGTCTCCTCACCATAGTTATGCATTATCCCTTATATAGTTTCCATGAAAAATTAGTCCTTCACAAGTCTAGTTGTCACCCATTAATCATCTTGAACCACTTTAATTGAATATACATCCATGGAGGTAGATGGTGGTGAGTGCGTGAAGAAAGAAGGAAAAGAAGTGGGGAGAGGACAATGTTTTAGCGGTTGTAATGAAGGTCCAACCATCATTCATTGTATGTGAAACCATTGGCGATGAATATCACGAGGAAAAACACAATCATGAGGGAAATTTATAATAAAATATAATCACCAAGCCACAAAATTAAGGAAAAGAAATCAATAAAAATATTTATTAACCAAAAAAATCATAAATAAGGGAGTAATAATTTTATTGACTAGCTTGACCTCAATGGTTAATTATTGTAGCTTTAATTCATTCATCATTTCCATGTGATTAAACCATCACCATCATATAATTTTCTTCCAATTCAGTTTCTACATTGATGGATCCACCTATCTTCTCCTCCACTCCCTTATAGTATTTATATAAAAAATGGATAACCCTAGAGAGGTGTTATAGGGTGGTTCCATGTTTTAGGTTAAAATTGGGCTTCTAATTAAAGGAATAGAATGACCTAGCTTGAGGCATAACAGATGAGTACATAAATTATGTCGCTCCTAGGTATGATACCCCATTATAGAGATACAAAAAAATTATAATTTTCAACCATGACTTATTTTAATAGATATTTACAGTCACACTCATGGGATAAATATTTATTTTAATAATAAATATTAAAAACCTATAAAACATTTCTCATGCTATGAAATTCACCAAAACTCAAATCAAGGGTAAACACCTGAACCCGAGATAAATGGAACCATTGAAAAAAAAATCAGGGTTGTTTAATAGGATTAATTTACCATTTTACCCCTTTTAGTGGACTTAGGACTTTAGAACTCAAAATTGAGATAAGTATCATTCGGTAAAAATCCAGGTCTCTACAACCTCCCCATATTTAAAAATTTTCATCCCTAAAAAGGAATCAAATAGAGATTTGAAACTAGAAAGAACATAAAATAATCTTATGTGGAAAGATAATCCACCCTTACACACACTTCACTCACCTCTATAGGTCCAATATCTATGAAAACATGGTACACAACCTTACACGCAAAGAACATCCTATTTCAACATACTCATATAACCTTTCTTCATTGAGATTCAACTTCAACATAAGATATATCGACTCAAATGTGTATCGAAACAAAACCTCAACTGAAGAATAAGATCACATTATTTAAGTCTTACCAAGTCTCTACACCTGAAACCTCTTCTCATTCAAAGGTCACCCAACCACATGAGATGAAGCAAAATCACAAACCTATGGAAACCATCATGGAATGGTTCATTTATAAGGAAACCTCCTATGGGAGTGTTATACTCACCATATTTAAAGATAATTCTAGATTACTATAACATGGGATCGATCTATCTGTATTGAATCCCTCCACTGAGTACACCATGAATATTTCACAAAAACTCTAGAATAATTACAAGATAACATTCTCTTCAAGGTTTATTTGAGGTTACCATTGAATCCTCCCATTAAGGAATACCCATCACTATCTATAGCATAATGAAAAAGGAAAAAATTATCATTCTTGTTCAATATTTCTTAAAAAATCATTGAGAACTTTATATCCACACCTCCATCTTGAAATACAATCGCATCCACCATTGAAAACAACCTTGTTGTGTTGTTTTATCTCATTCATTAAATTCATCAAAGAGAACAATTAAGAAAAAAACCAACCTCATCAAAAAGATATACATCATACCATTTCTCATTAGTGGCCTAATCCACCACAATTATAAGGGAATGGTCCTGATCATTTAGATAGTACTTCTCTATTAGCTTCAGACCCCAAGATAACACCTATCAGAACTTGATTGACCAAAAACCAAAACTTGGTAGGATTTACCTCCACTTGGTAGCTAGAGATATACCAGATGAGAATAAATAATAGCTCTAGTAGATATACCCCACCTAGGACCATGATCTATTAATAAAATCCTCACTTATAATTTACATTGCAATATATAAATGAACTTCTAGGGGACAACCAATATCCATTTAGGGAAGTGGTTGATGTGATGAATACTTTTGAGAAAAACCTTGAGGTACATCTCTTGTGAATATCTGGTCATGAAATACCACTCAATAAACATCACCACTATTCACCTCTCTCACACAAAGGGCTTGGGACCACCACCATAAATTGAAGGTGAGAAACACTACCCTCAACTACTAAGAATCAACTACTTCAAGGTTTGCAGTTCAAACACAACCTCTATCTACTAAACATGGGATCCCCTACCAATGGTGTTATCCAACACACTACTACTAAAATACTCTTAAATCATTAGTCACCTAATCATAAAACTCTAAAAATGACAACTTCTACTTTATCCTCTACATTGACATGCCTCAGGGAAAAGTCTCCACGAACCTAAAACTTACACTATGAGTATTTACTGAAAAACTGATACAATCTTGGTAAGAATGGGTAAATCCTTGAATACCCAATATACTTCTCCATGAACCTTTATAATAAAGGTTTTGGTCTATGTGTCTAATGAACACAACAAGGGTATTTATCATTTTATAAAGAAACATCCAAACACCATCTCTAGAATTCATTCCAATGTATATGTCAACCTCATATTGAAGGAAAACCATGGGTCTAGAATAATTTTTTCATTCCTATACATTAATAGGAATAAAATCCTCAACTACACCTATTTCACAAAAATCCATTCTTACCATTTGATGGGTAGATGGCAACAACTTCTCAAGGTTTGGCTCTACTTGTTTTTACTAAGGGGATCCACTCATCATTAAAAGTGAATAATACCTCGTTTTATCAATTTTATATCAATATAAAATACTATAAACATGAAAAAAATCTATACCATGGATTATATTATTAGTTCTCATCTCTTCCATGAAGGAATTACATGAAGGATCACTTTATCTGACAAGGATAAACTCACTTCACTAAAAGGTGTGAGTGAAAAATGATTTCCATCAGTGTAACTCTCTAGCTAATAAGGTATAGATAGAAGTTCCATTGGAAATTATAACTCCTGAACACACAGTGTAGGATGAATAACTCACAACATTATGAGGGTACACTAAGAGAGGATTCAAATCATACTTAAAATCAAACTGGGTGACACCCGACCATAACCATCCATTGCATGTATCTTATCATATTTTTGACTACCAGTATGTATGTGGTGATAGTGGGAGCGGATAAATTAATTTTACACCACTAATAACTCTCGCACTACCAAATCCTTAACTTGAATCACTCTACGATAAGAAACTATGCCTAAAATAGTAAGGTATTTGATCTCAATGTTATATTCAACATGGAGGTTCCTACACAACACTACTTTTAATATCCTAAGGAAAAATTATAACCTTCTCCCAAAACCATGGTGCATAAATAATAGGAATTATCAACCACTAATTCTCACTTGGGGACTCTAACATAGATGTAATTTCATGAGAGTATAACTCCAACCTGAAATATCTCTTTGGAGACTCTACTCAAACTATTTTTCTTGAATGATCCCATTTTAAATCATGTACAAGTAATAGATTGTGAGTTCCATGGGACTTAATGTGTATTAATACATGGACGTGATACCCTATAGAGGGTCCAACATCTCTAGAACATGAACTATACTTAACATATCTAGATAGAACAACATCTTAAATAAGGGATCATACTCCAACCATGGTAGAGTAGTCCCATAATGAGTTTGATAAAAATATATTCCATTAACAAATAACTACTCCATATAGAGAAATCAATGCAAGAATCACTATTAGGTCAGTGGGTGTCCAAATCAAATGAATTCTGAACGTCACTGAATCCATCCAATTCCCCATTTTACTAGGATTAGGGTTAATAAAAAATATAGGAATCCACTATTTATAAACTCATGCAGAAAACTCAACCTACGGGCAATCTCATTCGGCTCAGAAAAAATTACCATATGCTGTAAAAGAAGGTTTCTGCTATGTACAAAGGATGGAGGACGAACCTTTCCTTATAGATTAAAGATATATCTCAATTGAGTATCTGAATAAATTCCTAATCTCTTAACTAATCAATAGAGAGAGGCTTAAGAACTGGTATAGGCTTGTCACTACCCTATCTTTAAACATGACTCGACTATTCATTTGTAACATACTTCATTTGATAAGACAAACCCATAAGTAATAGAACATGTCCATATGAGTTAACGCATGAAGGACATGAAAGATCTCAACTGAGCACTATATACGATGCATTTATTATCCTTACTGAACCCTATAAATGATATCTTAGAGATTTGATCAAACTAATATATTAGCAGAGACCTGAAAAAAAGGATACATCAACCATAATATCTATAATAGTCTCCATGATCTAATAACCAAACTCAATACCACTTGTCATTACTAACCTAAATTTCAAAACCAATTATCACATGTATTCTAACATGAAACTCCATCCTAAGGATTCAAACCACATTAATACCACTATGACACGATCCAACCCTCCGGGGAGTCACCTGAGGCAGTGATAAGCTGAGTGTACCACCCCAAAATTTCCTTCAATAGGTCAAGGGATGAATATAAACACCAATAAGGAATGAAAAAACATGATAGGCCTTATCCTATATCAACCTATAACAAACAAATATCTCCAACATGAAATATAAATTTCAAGAAAATTAGTGTATATATAAACTGCTAAATTGCATAAAATATATGAATAATACATCACAAGCTAGGTACTTTAACATATAGGCAATCATTATATGAAACATACAACCAACATGGTCTCTCAAACAAATAGATATGAGACAATGAGAAATATCCTCCTAACCACAAGTATTCCTAGATCAATATTTTACTACGAAGATCATCAACACCATAATGGACCACCAAGCATCAGTCTCAAACAAGACTCACTAACTCCACATCCACTAAGACCATCTCAAAATTGTGCATCATCTGCACATACACAATACACATGGGCATGAATCCCATGTATGGGTGAGAAAAAAATACTTATTAGGATGCCCTAAAACCATAAAGGATGGAAAAAACATTTCATATCCATGTTTGGAATAATAGAGGAACCAAAAACAAGATAAGAAACCCAAATATGCTCAACTACAAGAAGTCTCTAGGACAAAAGGCTGTCCCAATAATCTAAACTTTATTACATAAAGGATCATTTATCATGAGAAAATAGGGATGATCAAAGTACATAAATGTTAAAAAAGTCATAAATCCATATCCCTGTTTTAAGTTGTATCTTGATGTCATTCAAGAATGCCTGATGTGTCATAAGTCTAAAAACATTGATACCATCAACCTTCCTATGCTCCCACTCTAATCCATTATGTGAGACCCACATGTTTTCAAGGAATAGATGTTGGTGAAGTGAGTAATGAAACATTACTTTAATAACTATCCATACATGTTAAAACACACACACACCTCAAAGAATTAGTAGTGGGGGACCAAAACCTTTCTAATGTATACGTGGCGGTCAAGGGAGTACCTTATCTTGATAGAGGACCAACACCACATCAATAAATGCTTGTAGAATGAGGGAGTACTTAACTACGGTGGAGGGATTAAAATCCTTAAATAGGAGAGTTATTATCTCCATGGTCATATAGGGGACACATGTCTCATTGGGTATCAAGGGAGTACTGAAACCATGCTCGAATTGGGATGATCTGCACCCTGAGTATGCAGGGGTGTGGTTTTTTTTGGGAAGAGTGTATAGGAATTGTGACCTATTGTGAGTGTTTCTTTAGGATAGTACTAGAATTTGGGAAGTATGGGAGACCTACACCCTATCATCATCATGCTTTATAGGGAGTACCAAACCTTGTGTCTTCTCTGATCATCTCACCCACACCCAACTATTTCCTTTATAGGGATAAGATCCTTTAACTCCCCTAAAATATTTTTTAAATGGGGTATAAAAAATAAAATGACTATACCATAATGATCTATGTGGGAAAAAATTCATAATGGACTATTCAAACATCTGATTCTAACCATTGGGTGAGGATATATGAAAAGAACCAAAGGACACATAGTACACAACATGTGCTTTTATATAGAAATCATGCAGTAGCTATGGGAATGTTCACCACTGTCATGTTATGTGGAGGAAAAATACATGAAATATACTTTTTAAGTACATTTTGTGTATATCTCATAGACTAACTAGGTGTGTAATATAGTATACACCTTGTTGTGTAATAGTATATAATGTACATACAACCTACATTCCATATACTCCGATCGATATCATGGGGTGTGTAATCCAGTGTACACCATGTTGAGTGACACAAAAATACATGACATGTATTTTTAAACTACTTACCATGTAGGTCATGTGAGGAAGCTGGGTGTGTACTCTAGAACACACCAAGTCATGTGATCCAACACTACATGATATTTAATTCTACACCACATGCTATGTGATATTTATCTCCCAGAAAAACCCTAAATACCACATAGAGAAAAGTATATTTCATGTCGTCAAATTTGTTTTAGAACAATAGCTCTTTGTAGAAATCATCACCAATATTTTCTTTTTCACCCAAAAATTGTTCCCAAATTACCACCATCAAGCTCCACTATCACTTCTACACTTTTAATGGTTATTAACACCCTCTAACGAGGCCCCATTGACCATCCTTCACTGAAGATCCATCCAAAAAACCTTTTCATTACCTCCTTGATGCCCTAACATGACACTAACCACTGTACCTTACACCATCAAACCTATGGTTACCCTTTATCAGCAACCACATGCCCAATCCTCCCCTTAATAGTCACTAATCACCCCTCTCACTGCTTTAGTGAACAAATCGAACCCTCACACGTTCAATTATTACTCATTTGTCATCCTAGACTACTTTCATCAAAATTTTGTCCATGGAGATGGCTGGTGTTGAGAATGTGAATCAAGAAGGTGGATAAATGGGGAGAGAAAAAAGTTTTGGTACTTGGTGTGAAGTTATTACACCATTCATTGTGCATAAAAACACCAGTGGAAAAGAACATGAGGAAGAACAAAATCATGGTGGAAAATTATATTAAAATAAATATGTAGGGATTCAAAATTATGAAAAATAAATCAAGAATAATAACTTTTAATCACAAACCCCTGAATAATAGAGAAATTATTTTATTGATGTGTCCCACATCAATGGTGAATTGTCATTTCTTTAATTCATCTATTATTTCTATGTGATTCATTAATTATCATTATGGAATCCAATTCCAGTTCACTTTATCTATAGATGGATCAACTTTTCCTCTCCTACACTCCCTTAGGGCTTATATTGAAAAATTATAACCCTAGTGAGTCATTATAATGTGAGTTTTTTTATAACTGTGTTTTAGGTCAAAACCTGGATTTTAATTAAAGGCCCAAAATGGCTAGATCTGGGACCGAACACCCAAGAACATAAATTATGTATCTATTATGTAAAACAAACTATATTAGACAAAATTATAGTGTCATAATTTCAACATATGTCTCTATTTAGGATATATTTATATTCACACTCATATGATAAATATTTATTTTAATAATAAATATTAAAAATCCCTTGAAATTCATCATGCTTATAACTTCACAAAAGATTATCCTTTGGGTATACACCACAATTAGAGATTAAAAAACCATATTTCTTTTTCTAGTGTCATTTTCTAGGTCAAATTTACCATTTTACCCATTTTAAAGGACCTGGGACTTTGAAACTCAAAATTGAGATAAGTTTGGGTAGGAAAAAATTAAAGTCTCTATATTAAATAATTGGGTTTTGGAATAAAGAAAAATATATTCATGCATATAAAGTTCAATACACACAAATCATGTTCCATGTACCCACATTTATGCCTAGGAAAAGATAAAAAATGTTTCAGAAAGATAAATAATCTCTCTATATTAAATTTATAGAGGAATAAAAATATATATGCAATTTTAGGTCGAAAATTAATAATAAAAAAATAAGTGTAACTATATCTATAAGACCTTAATAGAATCTTTATCATGATTTCTTACATTAAAATTAAATAATATTCCCCCACTTCCATTTGTTTTATATTTTACTATTAAAATATGTTTTACCATCAACTTGGAAGATACCATTTCAACATTCAACAAACCTTTCTCAAGGCCATCATGTGGCCCATCAAACATCATTGGATGTGAAATAGATGCAACATAAAAATATACAAGTATTCTAATAGAAATTTTTTAGTTTCATGACTCGTTAATGGATAAAGTTAAAACTTGCTCTGAAAGATCACCATCTTCATGTTTTTCACTCACATGGGATGTTGAAAACTAAGACTAGGATTCTTGATAAACTTGATCATATCAAATCCTTTTAAATATTTTTTTAAATTCTAAAAATTTGAAAAAAATTTAAATATTAAGGGTGAAAATAGTTTGATTTTCCAAATATAAAAATTTACATCCAACACATTGATTTTTAAGATAAAAATACAATCAATCATAATGTTAAGAAAAATATATAAAAAATTCACTACTAGAAATGTCACGAACCAGGCCGGGTCGCCATCTAACCCGGTGCCCAACCCGGTCCGCAACAAGGCCCGAAGGGCGTTCCCGATCCCCATGGGCTGGAACAAGTGCCCGGGTATCAAAAATAAAACTTGGTAATGATTTACCCGAATAAATAAATATAAAACAAACAACAATCTGAATAAATTGAAACTAAAGTTAGACAACCAAACAGACACTTACACCAAGTTCAGATTTAAAGTTTACAACTTGTATTAAAAACCCAAAAGGAATGGTAACAAAGGGAAAAAAACTAAAAAAACACTAACTCAAACCTCCAAGCACCATGAGGTGTAACAACCTCAAGCAACATTCACCAAACCAACATGAGGACGCCGCTGACGACACGAACCACCAATGCTGTGCACGATGCCTTAACCTGGAATGTAGAAGAAACAAAACCTACATAGACCCAAGGGTGTATGTAGGGTGTGAGCTAAAAGCCCAATAAGATGCCACCGAGAAAAGGTTCCACACATAATTATTAAATGAAAAATACATATGCAGTTTAATGGAATAAATAAATAAATAAATAAGTGCTTAAATAATTTTAATGAAAATAGTTTTTAAGGGAAAACTACTCTAAATGGAAAACAACTTAAATTAACACACACACACATGCACGCACGCACGCACACACACACACACACAAACGCACACACACACACTTTCTTGGTAACCCCAACGTCACACCGTGTGCCGACAGTGAGTGCCGAGCAAAAGAGGAGCACAAAATAAGGGAGAGGCCCTAAAGATACTAGCGAGAAGTGGGACCCTAGAACATCACCTCTCAGTGAACAATGGTACAGGAACACAACAATATACGTTCTTGTGCACAAGCCACTAGACAGGGCAACACATCCATAACCTAGTGGTCTCCGATCATCCAAAAGTTTAGTTAGTGTTGTAGTCGTCAAATCTAGCTAAGTGAAACCGGGCTGATGCCACTTCCATATCACTATCACACTAGTCCTAGTCCGCCCACCTAGTACCCAGGCTTCCCGTTTGTGCTCAAGAAGTTAAGAGTTCAATTCTTATGTCATAATCACATACTCAGACAAAACAAGACACTACACACGCCAAAAACCACCATTTTCACACACAAAAGCCATTTGAAATAAGATGCACACTAAGAATATCCCAAAACTAAATATTCATCACTCACACAACCAAAATAAAGTCGGAACAGTCAAAGAAATCACTTTTATTATCAAACACGCCACTAAAATAATTTATTAAACAAATTTCACACACGTCACATGAATTTAAGCACCAAAAATATTCACCCAATTTAACCAAAACAAATTTTCACCCTTAATAATTATTTAATAAAACAACCCAACTTTTCCATAAATAAATTTTAAAGTGAAAAATACAACTTTACATAGTAGACCGACCCAAAAACCCTTTTTATAACCAAACACACACAACGCCACCTCAAGAACTCAATCTGCATCACACATGTGATTAAAGAAACTACACACATAGTAAAAAAACTATTAAAGTAGTTAAAAAAACCGTCAGGGAAACATGTCAACCCATTTAAAATTATGCCGCATGACGAAACCACCAAAAATCCGCTCAAATGATCATTTAAGACAATACACACACCGACACAACACCAAAACACTAACTAAAACCCTTGTACATCCTAACAAATAATCCGCATGTTTTATAAAAAACTAGTGAATAGTACAACATGGGTTTTCACAGCAACAACGTACTTATCTCATCAAAACGCACTAATAAATGATTTAAGACATAGCAAACCTCAAGTAAAAATTAAAGAACAAAAACCAAAATAATTGGTAGGCTAACCAAAAAAAAAACTAACAATTAACCAGAGATAACATTCCAGCAACAAGTACACATATTATAAACATGCTTCCAAATAAGTTCAACTGCAAATCAAACCTCATAAAAGGTAGACTTCTCTCTACAACAATTAATTACATAATATTCAAAATTAATGAAACTGGAAAATTAATTAATCAAATAACAATCAAACATGGAACCACCTACCTCAGTGTCGGAAAACCTCAAATATCAAATCAATGCTCCAATCACACACCGAATTCGCCGCAATCAACTCAAATAAACTCTAACATAAAAAAAAACCAATTACACCGAAATTGAACCAATTGCAACCTCAAACCCTAACCTAACAACCTTAAAATAAAGAAACAACTAATTGAAGGGGAACACACCTATGGAGAGGGTGCGGGATGCTGGCCATGTTAAACAGGGAGGTGCCGGGGAAGGTGCACACATGGCTGGATAAAGGAGGGGGGGACTACCGTAGTGTATTTTGGATGATAAAGGGAGAGAAGTGTGCAGGTCTTCGGGGCAAGGATGGTGCACCAAAGGAGACCAGAGGGGCTATGTCAGAAAGGAGCAGAAGGGCGACGGGGTGTTGCTGGATGGGAAAAGGAGGGGTAGGCCATGCTGGTTCGGTGTATCCGAAAGGGGAGAGGAGAGGGCGGTCCTGTGAGGGAGGAGGTAGCGCAGGGTGACACTGGTCCGATGAGGAGGCTGGGCGGAAGGGAGAGCAGCAGGGGCGATCGGTGTGAGGAAGGCCGGGGCGAGCGGGAGGCTGCTGGGATGAGGCTGGCCTGGATGAGCCTGGCCTGGATGAGGCTGGACGGGATGGCAGCAGGCGGAGAAGGAGAGGGTGTGAGGTAGGTTGGGGCATGACAGGCCGGGAGACAAAGGAAAGTGGTCCGACGGGGAGGGAGAACAGGGCAACGCGACTAGGGTTTTTTGGGTGAACAATACCCGCGAAGGGAGAAGGGGCAAGAAGAAAAGAAGGAAGAAAAAAAAAGTAAGGAAAATAAATAAATAAAAAGAAAATAAAATAAGAGGAAAAAAATAAGGAAAAAAATAGAATAAGGCATAAATAAAAACAATAAAAAAAAGTAAATAGAGAGATAGGAAAATCAAAATAAAAAAAATAAAATCTAGAAAGACGCTCTAACCCAAACTAATAATGATAATAGTAATGAAAACAATAACCTTAATAATTAAGATAACTAAAATTATAATAAATTTTTATTTTTATTCAGTTATTCAACCATTCGCGCACCGAGCTGGATGCATGTTAAATTGGCGAAGCAACACGCCTTCGCCCATGCCCTGCCCGCGCGTTGGGCGATTTCAAGATGACACTCATTTATTAGTGTAAAAACACAGAACTCATATCGGATCAGCCTGCATTTCAACCAAACAATTTAAATAAAGGAAAATAAAATTACAGGATAAAAATTAAAAATTAAAATCATACCTCAAACGAAGTCCGGGTGTGAAAATTCTCCCCACCACAAAAACTTTCTACCCCCATAAAGTCACCTAGCCAAATGAGGAAACAAACTCGAGTTCGAAATTGAATGAGGCTAACAAAAACACGAACTCGGTGTGACTTTTCACTCCATCAGTCACACCCAATGAACTCTAAGGGAAAACGCAATGAGAAAATCCATGAAGAAATGGGGAGGGTTCTCCCCACCACAAGAACCTGACTAGCACAACCAACATTGAGACTCTCAGCATGGGCTAACTCTGTAACTGCTAACTTGATCCAAGAGAGAACCGCCACACATACCAAACCTTGAAGAAGGCATGACAAGATTCACGGTGGGTCTCCCCACCATTTAAGAACTAACCAGCTAAAGACAATTAGCACAGAAAAATATGAGAAACCCAGCACAAACCGACCCATTAACTCTCCGCATAAACCAGACTCCACCCACATGGGGTTCTTGACGAAAGACCCCAAACCGAAAGGCAGACCACAACCCTATTTATTATTTCCCAAGACACATGTGTCTCCAAAAAGAGCACATCCTAAAACAATAACGAGTCACTAAAGGAGATAGTCACACAAGAGAGGCAAACATCTTGAGACTCACATCCATAAAGAGAAAACTTCCAAGATCATATTTGAGAAGGCACAACTACTGAAATTGCAAGAAAAAAAGATCACCGTGCCTTTTTACAACCAAGTTGGTGTATTCAAATAACAAAGGCCACAACGAGAAAAAGTGACCTATGCACCTCTTACAGAAAAATAGAACCTTCAAAGACGAGGAGTCTACAACAGAGGAATTCAAACCGTCCCTATTCTAGCACTGAAGAAAAAAGTTAGACCAAGCTTCCCCACACCCAACGATTCCTGACTACGTGAAAGGCTTCACTGCGAGACCTATGGTTGGAGCTCTGATGTCTTGAAGCATCTGCTGCCCCACAGCCAGAAGCTGACATCCTTCGGTTGAGACTCCTGCTGACGATGCCACTAGCGGAACCTCTCCAATTGTCCCAAATGTCCACACTGATGATAAGCCTTCGGAGGATGATGACAAGGCAACTTAAAGTACCCAAACTGAGCACACTAGAAGCAAACAATAGGGTGGACCAACCAATATAGGATGAGATTAACAAGGTGACTTGTCCGAGATAGGTTCCTCCGATTAGCTCTCGTCACCAGATGGGGAACCTTCTCAAACACCAAAAAGAAACGGTCCTAGAACCCTTGATGAAGACCCACAAAAGAGAAACTTTAACTGATTCCATGATGCTACCTTCAGAGAAAAGGGAATCAACCCCTTGAAATGTCTGACATAAGCCTTTACTATCCATTGGCCTCGCTGGACACTCATGATCTCTTCCTCTTTCCTCGCTTTCACCTCCTTAGGTATAAACAATTGGACGGAAGTGGTCTTAAACACCTTCCAAGACATCCCATCATGAAACGACGCTGCTATTTTCTCCCACACCAAATCCAAAGTCAAACCATTAAATGAACTCGAACCAACACGGACTTGCATAGCTTTAGGAGTTTCCAATAACTTGAAAACACCAACGATTTCACCAAGCCAGTCCGCTACCTTCGATAGATCATGATCACCACGGAAGATGGACAACAACAAAAAATAATTCAATTCCACCACTCCGCTAAGAGTCTGGGTAGAACCAACAACAAGGAAAGACTCACTGGAAACCTGTGGGGATTTTTTGGGCGGCATACTCAAAACAAAAGGCACAAAGCTGAATCAAAACTCATCATAAATAAAAATTCCAAACCTGATTCACAAACAAAATCTCAAACCCAAATCACCATTCCAACTACAATTTAGTATATCAAAACCAAGAACCCACGAAAAATGATACCAAACATGAAAAGAGAACACTAAGAAATTTCTCACTCACTTTTCTAAACATTTGAAAAACCCTTTTTGAAAACCATTTTCAGAAAACAAAATAACTTAAATATCCACCATTGGTATCCTATGAAGTCTCACACATACATATCCCTGTGCTAGCTCAAGCACCCATCCACTCACATCACCAATTTCCCCACTTACCACATGCGCACCTCAATGTATGCGATCACTCATAGGAATACCAAGGGTCAATTCAAGACACTTCTCATTTCCAAAATAGACCATTAAGCACAAATCACAAATTCCCAACCAAGTTGAGAAAGTCACTTATCATTAAAGAAACACATTTCAAAATTCTAAAATGTTTTCCATTTCAAAAACCATTTTCCACTCCAACAACCATATTACCTTTTGAAAACACCCTCACAAAAATCCATTTTCATTTTTGAGATCTACTCCCACCAACCAAAATGAAGGTAAACCATAACTCACATCAAAATTTCCAAAAATAAGGGACTAGTGGCTATGCCAACCCGGTAACATGGCTTAGCAGACCATGCTCCAAACGGGCATCCACCACATGAAGTATCTTGAATCGTGCACTTGGGCTGTACATGGGTCGCTACTCCATACAGGATTGTCGTGTAACACCAGATCACTTCCCTTGTCATCCCTAATCCACACAGACCAAGAAAAAGAAATACTCAAATCCCATACTACCCCTGGCAACTCGAGTCTCGGGACGAGCAATGGTTCATGACGTCCTTCCCACACCTACCTATCGAGTCCCGACACACCTAATCACCAAGATACTTGACACCCCAAATAACAAGGGCCCCTCTGATACCATTTTGTCACGAACCAAGCCGGGTCGTCATTCGACCCAGTGCCTGACCCGGTCCGCGACATGGCCCGAAGGGCGTTCCCGATCCCCATGGGCTGGAAACTAGTTCCGAGAATCAAAATAAACCAGTTGGGAACGATTTTGACCCATAACAAGGATGAATAAACATAAACTAAACAAGCAGATAAATAAAGGAAAAAAGGCCAAACAACTTGGCAGCAGAAAAAGGAATTAAAGAAGCGTTTATGTAACAAACCCAGTGGGCCTAAATCCCAACGAACTCAGCCACGCCCAAGCCCAGCCCTCTGGCAGATAGAACACCCCCACCCCACGGGCAGATAATAGGCCCCCACCTCAGACTGGCCCAGATAACACGTGGCAAGAACCGTCCCTTTCCTGGTGAGGATTTAATACGCTTCCCCTGCAACTCGAACCCATGACCACATGCTTAAAGGCCAACCGGGAAGCGTTGCCCAGTGCTACTCATAACGCTTCCCGGTTGGCCTTTAAGCTTGTGGTCACGGGTTCAAGTTGAGGGGGAGGTGTATTAAATCCTCACTAGGGAGGGGACAGTTCCCACCACGTGTTATCTGGGCCAGTCTGAGGTGGGGGCCAGTTATCTGCCCGTGGGGTGGGGGTCTGCTATCTGCCAGAGGGTTGGGCTCGGGCGTGGCCGAGTTCGTTAGGCTTTAGGCCCACCAGGTTTGTTACATAAAAGGCACCTTTTTATGTAACGAACCTAGTGGGCCTTAAGCCCAATGAACTCAGCCACGCCCGAGCCCAACCCTCTGGCAGATAGCAGACCCCCACCCCACGGGCAGATAACAGGCCCCCACCTCAGACTGGCCCAGATAACAGGTGGTGGGAATTTTCCCCTGCCTAGCGAGGATTTAATACGCCTCCCCCACAACTCGAACCCGTGACCACTGAGCTATTGGCACAGTGGTACTCGTAACACTTCCTGGTTGGCCTTTAAGCCTGTGGTCACGGGTTCGAGTTGTGGGGGAGGCGTATTAAATCCTCGCTAGGCAGGGGACCGTTCTTGCCACGTGTTATCTGGGCCAGTCTGAGGTGGGGGCCTATTATCTGCCCGTGGGGTGGGGGTCTGCTATCTGCCAGAGGGATGGGCTTGGGTGTGGCCGAGTTCGTTGGGCTTTAGGCCCACTAGGTTTGTTACAATAAAACATGGCTATAGCCGCAGAGCTATAGTCACATGTGGGGATCTTCATGGCTATATCCATCCCATATCCATGGGTGAAAAATGATTATGTATATAGGGAATCCTATAGCCTTTGGTTCCTATTATCATGGATATAGGATAACCCTATATCCACAGAAAATTATATCCATAGATATAGGTTATTTTTTTTGGCGTGATATTTTTTGGTGCACAAACATGGTGTGAAAGATTTTTCATGGCATAAACACCCTATATTCATAAGAATTTTTACCTATGGCTATAGAATTTTTTCTGAGAAGATAAAACCATGTGTGTAAATGCTTGTGGATATATCCTTTGCATGGGGACACTATATCCTCATTCCATAATGACTATGGCTATAGGTATTGGCTATATACATAAGAAAAAAAATAACCATGGATGTATGTATATAATAAAAAATCCTTAAATTTTTATATATATAGAAGATTCTATTATAATTTTCAAAATAGCATTGTAGGGGAGTGGAATTGGTTATCCAAATGGTTTCTATAATCTAGCGTTAAAAACTCACTGCCATTTATTTTTCCATAGTCATCTATATATATATAAATATTTATGAAATTAAATAAATAATATCATTTTTAGCATGGTGGAAGAGGTTCCCCACTGAGTATCATGGAGTTCATGTTCGAATCACCATAATTGATTTTTATTTTTCAGACACATATTATATACATATATATATCGCATTGAAAAGAAATATAAATAAAATCATTTATAACATAGTGGGAGAGGACTATTGAGTAAACTAGTGAGTAATAGTTTAAGACCCATGATACCATTTATTTTTTGAATTTCCTATTTCCAAATTTAGGGAGATCATGGAAATAGAGTTTTCTATGTGGCCCACCCTCCACCTTACCAATATGACATGGCCTTGGGCTATAAACACAGGCTCTACCTATAGTTATAATCATAACTACCCATGGATATAGTTTTTGTGCTATAGAAACACTTTTCATATCCATAGATTCCTTTCCCATGGATATATCCTATATCTATAGAAATTTGGGTTATATCCAAAATTATAGACTATGGATATAACCTTTTTTTGTACTTGTGATTGTCTCTGATGATTTCGTATCCAATTTCATTTTAGGCCCAATTTCCAAAGGTGGGTAGCCATTAAAAATGTATTAATGATTATTTAAATATTATCCATTGAAATTAAGAGGATATATTGAAACATCTCATAGTATAGTTCATTATCTAGTCCAAGACTCTTATAGATTTAAGAATGTATTAATGAAATCATTTCTGATAACAATAGTATTTTATTTTACATCACCGGACACCTTAGTGGGATGAAAACCTATGATGAAAGGGATTGAATGAGTTTAAAGCATTTATAAGGGAACTACAATGAATTTTAATCATCTTAGGCTCGGGTCATGGGGAATCTAATGATCATTGCATGAGTTTGTTTATGTGTTGTACTTTTTTGCATAAATCCATATAAGAAGTCACTCTAGAGTTTAACACTATATAGGAAGAATTAAAGGTTACATAGGGGTTAGGGTTTCCCAAGGAAACTTAAGGTTATGTTGGATCTTCATTTCATCCAGGAAATCTTAAAGAGTGTGCTAAGGGATCATTGGAGTTACATGAATTCTAGGGAGGCTTAAAGGGTGTGCTGGAGTTTTGTGTCATCCAAAAAGTCTTAAAGGGCATGATAGAGTTTCATGTTTTCTAGGAAGTATTAAAGGATTGTAATGAAGTAAATGATGGGTTGAAGTTGGGATTGGACCTATGGTAGGGGATTCTTATGTATCCCTATTAAGGGAATCAAAACTCATGTAGTTCAATTACATTTAACAAGACATGTCATATCTTTTAAGGAAATATGACAAGGACCATAATGGATCCTTATAAGGTCATGCATCCATACTCATCAGAACTTGATCAACCAAAAACCACAACCTTGGCAGGTGTTACCTCCATTTTTAGCTATAGATTCCAACTGATGAGACTGGTTAATAGCTCTGGTAGACATACTCCACCAAGGACCATGATCCATTAGGGAAATACTCACTTAAAATGTCAATTGAAATATCTAAATAAACTTCTAGTGGAAATATGATATCCTTTTGGGGAAGTGGTTGATGTGATCCCTAATTTTAGGAAAAACCTTCAGGTATATCTCTTTGGAATATATGGTCATGCAAGAACACTCAATCAATATCACAATCACTTTACCATCTCACAAAAAGGGTGTGAGGACACCACCATCAATATAATGTGAGCAACATCTCCCCCATCCATCAAGAAGCAACTAATTCAAGACCAACTATTCAAGAACATCCTCCTTCAATAGAACATGGGATCCCCTGCCAAGGGAGGCAACCACCACACCACTACTAATACACTCTAGTCTCATTAATCACAAAATACTCTAACCCTATAGAGTAAATTTTCTACTTCATCATCTATATTGAAATTCCTTATATAAAAGGCTCCATGAATCTAGAACATACACCATGAGAATTCACTGCACAACCAGTATACTCTTGGAAACACCAAGTAAATCCCAAAATACCCAATATTCTACTCCATAAACATGTATAAGAAGAGGTTCGGTATACGTGTCCCATGAACACAAAAAGGTAATTTACCATTCTATAAAGAAACACCCAAACTCCATCTCTATAATACACACAAATACATATATTGACCTCTCGTTAAGGGAAAACCATGTGTTTCCCTCTCCATGAGCATTCATGTATTCCTCCACATTCTTAGGAAGTGAATCCTCAAGTACACCCATAACATATAAATCCATTCTCACCACCTTATGGGAAATTGAATATAACTTATCAAGGGTTGGATCTTCTTTCCATACTCGAGGGGGTTCCACTCATCATTGAAAGTGAACCCTACCTTGTTTTATCAATTGCATATCACTGTACAATACTAGAAATGGGTAACCAATCCATACCATGGATGATATCATTAATTACCATATATTCCATGAAGTAATCCTACAAATGATCCATTTATATTCCAAGGATAATCTCACTTCACTAGAAGGTTTGAGTGATAAATGACTTCTATTAGTGTAACTCTCAAGAAGATAATGTCCAAATATAAGTTCTACTGAAAATTATAACCAATGAACACATAGTACATAGAGAATAACCCACACTCGTGTTGACCAATATAAGGGTCAATGGAGAGAGTGTTGAATACAAACTAAAATAATTAATTTAATATTTAATTTAGGTATATTTTTATTCTATGTGGTTTCATTGATAATAATCCTTTATGAATGGATTAAATGTATTGAATATTCATTGAATAGGATTTAATGAATTAATGACTATGATAATAAATGTACTTGGATACATTAAATATGGTTGATGCATTTTATTAAATGAAAAACATCATATATGGCTATATAAAGGGATATAATCCCTCCTGTTGTTAATAACCGATTGTCTGCAAGACTCTCCAAACACTATTCCTTCTCATAGCTTATTCATCACTTTTGGTGAAGACACTATCACCTCTTCAAGTGTACAAGATTCTTCTGATTGATATCGAGATCCATATTCCAATGTAATCCCTAAGATGCAGGAATATTTTATTTTATTCTCCAGTGATCTTCATAAAGAAAACTCACTGGTGATTATTGAATTGGCTATCCAGGTATGCACATTTATGTTCTTAATTTATTACACATTGATTCTGTCAAAGATAGATTGTATATATTTGGGTTTTTCTTCCTCTTTCATGTCTAGATGATGGAAAATGAAAATAAAACAATGGTATCATAGGGTAGACTTCTTTGATGAATCAATATGTTCCTTTTATTATTTAATGAAGAATATGTTTTACAAATTATGAAATGGTATATTTCAATCATGGAAGAAAAAATGAAAAGTTCATATTTATTACTCTTATTTATGAAAATAAATAAATTATTTATTTTAATTAAGAGAATTAAATTATGAATTGAATTATATTATTTATAAATTGTTTATAAATAATAGAAAATATATTTTTAAATATTTTTAAAAATTTATAAAAGTGTTTTATAAATTAATTGACAATAAAATTTTTATGGTTAATTGATAAATATTTTTCAATTATGTATGGTTTATAAAATATTTATAAATCATAGTAGATGGTATTTTAAGAATAGTTTAATTTATAAAATGTTTATAAATTAATTAATTATGAATTTTTTATAATTATTTATATAAATTTTTATGAAACATTTATCAAAAAAATATTCCAAAAATTAAGGGTTAATATTTTAAATACTTTTTACCAAATTATTTGGTATTCCTTGTAATCTACAAATAAATTTTTTATTTAAGAGTCACAATAGGTAATTTATAATGATTTATAAATTATAAAGTAAGGCTAAAATTTAAATAATATTATATTTGAAATTATGAATTTTTCATAAATAATTAATTTGAAGTTGGTAAAATTAAAAGGGGACTTATTTTGAGTAATTATAAAAAAAGGAAAATAAATATATAGTTTATTTATACAAAAAAATAAATTGATAATTGAATTATATTATTTATAAATTGTTTATAAATAATGGATTGGTTTTATGGAATGTTTGTAAAATTTATAAAAGGATTTTTATAAAATAATTAACTATAAAATGGTTACGGTTAATTGATTATATGTTTTTTGAAACATTTATTATAAAAATTATTTTAATATTAAAGAGTTAATATTTAGAATATCATTTTCACATTATATTATTTATAAATATTATGAATCATAATAAAGAGTATTTAAACCTTTTTGCATAAAATTAAATTTCATCTTTGTAATATTTAAATAAAGTGTTTATTTAAAGATTATAAAAAATGTTTTATAAAAGTGTTTATAATTCTCATAAATTTGTTCAAAATATTAAAGGTGTTTATATTAATAACTATGAATTGTTTATAATTAATTAATGTGAAATTATTTAGACTAAAAGGGGACCTTATTTAAAAATATTATTTAAACTACATTAAAATAGTTTTGATTATTGATTTTATCAACGGTTTAAATAATAAATTGAAATTCCATATAATAAATAATATGAAAAATTTCATATTTTATTAATTATGAAAGAGTTTATATTCAAAATTATGGAATGTCCATAATGTTAGATAATTTATAAAAGTGTTTATAATTAAATTTTATTTATGAATAGTTCATAAATGGTTATCTCATGTTTAAATATTTGAATTATTCATTTATTTAAAGTTTATTCCCTACTTTATTCATATATATCAATTATTTATATTATGAATGTGTATGCTTAAGTTTAATTGTTAAACTGCTTCTAGGAGATAAATCCTTGCATTACCTTCTAGGTATAACTCTATAAAATTTAGTTTTCATCTACCTTTTCCTCAATTTATAATTGAATTTATTATCTTGAATTTAGTTTTTGAGCATAGTTTTTATATATTAAGTGTTAGAGATACCATTAATTGAATTCTCTGTTGAGTAAAGTCTCCCCAAGTAGAGGGACTTGGGGTTATACCACCTATCAGCCTATAGGCATATGACTTGTCTAGAAAGTTGAATTGGGTTGGATATCTGCCACCCCAAGCTTGCTCATTTAGTGATTATCAATATCATATAACTATATACATTTATATGAAGATTTCATGCACCTTATGAATATGATTCATCATGATATATATAAATATGTTTAGCCTCTGTTTTTGGGTGAGTAACACAAACTTGTGAGTTGTGTAAAATTTACACATTAATGTGGTTTGAATATATTAATTTGGTGTTTGAAATATGGATTTCAAAACTAAATCTTTAGAATAATACATACACAAAGAGGAATAAAAAATGAGAATATAATGATTAAATAAGATGCAATAGTTATAAATTTGATATGAATATGATTTATATTAAATTGGAGAGACTTTAAAAATAAAACCCCCTCAAATATAAGTGTGGTATTCCTCCACAGTGACAATATTCAATACCTTGATCATCTGCTGATGAAAATTACTTTTTTATTATAAAAAAACACTTTTAAGGAAAAGTGAGAAACCATGGAGTCCCAAACCAACCAAAAAGCTGACAAAACAAAAAGAAACAAATGCAGAACAGGCTCCTCCCCAGCAGTTGCACCATTTCGCAGCCTTCATCAGAGGATGAACCTTCGACTAGCAGTCCCATGCGAATGCACGGGCATGGTACTGATGGAGAATCCATACCCTCTCAATGAACAAGTTCGAAAGGCAAGCTCTGGTGAATACTCCATTCTTTAATCCCCATTTGGAGAAAGACCGCGTGAAGTGATTATTGCAGGCAGAAGTTTTCAGCATAAAAAATAGAACATTGCACCTAACTGAGGTACAACATGCACAAAAGTCCACCAAACCATCAAAACTCAGTAGAACAACCTAAACAGAATCATAAAAGAGAAACTTAAGGTCACCAAAGCCCGCTTCCATGAACATTTTCCATGATAAAGATGTGACGTGAGTGTCTGGTACCTTAGTCATCTTCTTTTCGACCTCAAAAGCTAGCTGGTCCCAGTGGATTCGCTCATTTTAAAAATTTAAAATTTGAAGACCTTTATCATATAACTAGGCATTTCATTCCAAATATGGGCACCCCTAGATTATCTTTTATAGGGGAGGAAAGTTATTAATAACCCTGTGTTATCTTGTTGGGTAGGTCATGCCAAAGATGGGTTCCCCTTGATCATCCTATGTTAGCTTATTCTTGGAATTTCCTTTGGGTCACACTAGCCTATAGAACCTAATATGATTTGGTTACTAGAGCAATAAAGTTTTTCATATCCATATGATGGATTTGGATAAAGGGTTATCCACTAAAATATCCAAGATTCAAAATTGTTGTGATTGGGATGATTCCATACCTAAATAACTAAGTGGTGAGAGTAATGCCAAAGTGTACTCATTACCTAAAGAAATATAGATATTGGCACACTAAATAAATATGATGTATGATTTCATCAATTTTAGTGGGAGAAATTTATTTAAAATTCCTTGATAAAAATATATAATACATGATATTCATCCAATAAAAAGTTCTATTATAGATAAATGCACCATCATCATCAAACGAAACTTTATATAAATCCTTAAAATGAGAATCTTAAAGTAAGAAACTCCTAAGACTGGTAGATTAAGAAAAGTTCTTGAGTAAGTGAAATATTATATATGTTACAAAAGTTTCTTCTTGGGTAACCAAGTGTTGAAGTTATTCAACATGAAAATCAAGATGCTTATGAAATCATGGGATAATTTATTTAAGGTTTTAAAAGCACTAGATGCTAATTGACCTAGGTAATTATAGTCTCATACTCTCAATATTATTGGGTATGTCAATGATATTAAATATGATTGAATATTTTTGGAGAGACTGAAGAATTCCTATAAGGATTATTCTGATCAAGGAATTCATTCTATTTTTAGATATGGAAAAGTTCCGATAAGATGAACGAATTCAATAAAAATTTACCCAATATTCTTAGTTTTTTTAGAATATATGAACTAGGCATGTGGTGTTTAAGTTTTGGTACTATAAAGAAAATACGAGGAGGTAAAAGTTCAAAATCAGAAGAGATAAAATTAGAAAGTCCAATAATACTGATTCAAGAATCTAGTTAAGGTTATTTGAAATTTTTGGGTATTATTACGAAGTATTAATGATTCCATATGATGGAATTATATAGAATACTTGAAGGGGTTTAGTAATTTCATGTAATATCCATGTCATGTATTAATTTTATAGAAATTTATTTTTCGATTTTAAAGGGTATGTGATACTGAGTATATATTTTAAAAGTGTTTTAAATATACAAGAGTTGAAAATCATAGGAACAATTGAAAAGAGATTATAGTATTCATTTAAGTGATAAAGTAAAAATTTGTTACATTATTAATTTGAATATAAATATGTCTATCAAGCTTGGATGAATCTAAGTAAAGTAAGTGTATCTTAATCTCACTTCTCTTACATGATAAGAGGTGTTAACAAAGATTTGTTATGAACAATATGATATAATTAATTGTATACACTAAGTTTATGAATCATTGGATTCTATAAAATGTTTTGAGATAAAGAGATGGATAATTTTTTTATCTAGGATAAAGTGTTCAATTTATTAAAATATGAAGAAGATGTTCCTACCACCCATCAGTGGAATATATTAATGAAGTATTATTTTGGTAATAAATTATTTAAACACAAATAATTCCATATGAGATATAGAAACAATTGTTTATTTTTCAAATATTCTTACTAAAATGAAATAAGTGTTATTTTCTAAAACAAAAAGTATTTTGTGTTGATTCTTAAAAGTATATTTTGAAGAAAATATAATGTCTAATAGATTAGTTGGAGTATGTTTGGGATTAGAGAAGATAAAATTTAATAACTAAAAGATTATTACAATATAAGTTTGAGTGATTTTTCACTTTATTAAAGATTTAGGATATGAAACAGTAAAGAAAATGTAAATATTCACATTTAGTTATCACGAGAAAGTGAATATTATGGTTAAATAAAGGATTTTACCCATCTATAAGTGAGTTATTTTTCACTTAATATTCTAAAGAGTTAGGATATGATATAGTAAAGAAAATATAAATAGTTACATTCATTTATTGTAATAAAGTGGATATCATTATTATACCAACTTATTTAAAAAGTGAAATTCACTTGATTTACTAAAAGGTTTAGGAAATAATGGAAAAGAGAAATTTAAATTGTTATATGTGTTTACCATAATGAAGTAAATGTAACTTTATCCTAAAAGAGTTTATGTTATGATAGATAAAAATGAAAATGGTTACATTTACCTCAAGGAGAAAGTTTGATAACATAATTTCATAATCAATAATGATGTTAAGCTTAGAAAGAGTTATAAGTAGATAACATAAGATAAAATTATAATATTTTATGTTATGAAGTTAAGTATTTTAAATATAAGTTCAAAGAGTTGAAATTAAGGAATATGATTCCTATGTCTCACCATTATTCAAACCATATTTCTTTGTAAATGTTACTCACTAAGATTTTTGTGGGAGTATTTTATAAGATAGTCACATAGGGATATGAAAAAAATTACATATGGATGCAATGATCAAAAACCATTACTGTAAAAAAAACTTGAGAGTCATGTAGAATCTATGGATATTAAACACTTAAGATATTAGTTGTAATGGTGGTAAATATATCATGTAATTATAATAAATGTAATATCCATTTATCATTCATTAATGTGTGTTGTAACTTTACTTTACATGAATGTTCTAATGATAAATATCCCCTCAATGTAAAAACTTTTATTTATCCATAATTGATTATCATTGTGAAGTATTATGGATTGTGATGATATTTAAAGATAAACATGAATAAATTCCTGTACTCATTATAATGGGTTGTATACAGGATATGAATAATAGATTCATGAGGTAAGAGGTAGAGAATTATTGTTGGAACTGGGGAATGCAGAAGAAGCTAGTAGGACAAGGATTAAAAAAATTTCATTTTTGGAGTAATGAAAACCTATCATATCCAGTGATTTGAGCCTTGGTAGAGGTCCGAAGATCTCGAATGAATTATCAAAGTACAAAAATTAAACCAAAATGTTACCTTGTTTGAATTGGAAGCGTGTTCAACTATCTCACATCAATGAGGAATGTTCCTTAAATGATATGAGTTCAAACTCCTATAGATAATCCACACAAACTTCAATAATCAGTGTGGACACCGATCATTGAATTTTGGGTGCTAGTGTGGAGCTTCAATGATTCCTTCAACGATGTGATGATCACCTAGACTTCGTTCCAATGATCTGTGAAGGTGTCCTTGTATCGAGTGATTGGAAGGAATATTTCTATCTCTAGGATGTGGGAGGAGATAGAATATATCAATTCTATTAGAATTAATAATCATTTTAATTAGAGTCTCTCCAATTCTTATATAGTGAGAGGTAAAATACTTTGAAATGGTTCCCCGCCCCTGTATGTCCAACATGCACTAAATAAGCAATAAATGGCACATTATGATAAAATAATTACATCATAATATCATTTATAGTTTTATCACATACTTGTAATATATAATAAATATATTAAATGTTAAGAATGATCCATTAACCTGACTCATAATTCCTAAAAATATTAAACGAACCTTGAATATTAAAATAATATTTTATTATATAATATTTCCCATGTATTCACTTAAGACCTTGTAAATAATTTTAATAAAATAAATTAAACTCAATTATTATATACTCAAATAATAATAAATTTATTTATTCATTGGTGATCATTAATATTTGGACAACACTCAAACCCCGTGGTGGGGACCACCATATCCTATACACTTATTCACCAGAACCGGGAAGACTCTTGAATATGATATTGTGTGTGACCCTCTAGGCTATTATTTGGATAACACTGAATACTATTCACAGAACAAATGTGGTTTTTAGTAATCCATCAATGCCCCTAAATAGATAAGGAATAATCCTAATAATGACAACCATCCTATGAACAATCATTATGTAATATAATATCTTTATCTCATGATATCTCATAAAGCAGGATGCACACTTCTGTTATCATCTTTTATTACTTTATTATTCACCGAACTTACTAGATGAACTTAAATTCTTCTATCTTGCCATGGATTTAGTGAAGGTACTACCATACTAATCAATTGGTTCTGAGATATATCTTCTTATCAAAAGAAACAAAATTTTTCTTAATTATTCAATCAATTTCATACTACTAATGAAGCACCCAACATAATCTACCTCGATATGACTTCATTGTCATAGTTTTTCCATGAAACATATTACATGACCAAATAGTATACACTGATAATAATCTCAAGTTAGGAGACCACTACATGTGATTGCAAATAGGAACTACCAATGAAACCCGAAACATATGGTGTTTCTATTGGAAAGATAGTCCTCATGATCTCATCTACTCGAGATCACCAAGTGAAAATTTCATGAGAAGAAGTTTCAATTCTAATGATCCCCTAAAACCTGATAGTCAGACACCATCTACATCCAGTAATAATGGTGTCACTAAACCATATGACATATGTTTATGATTAATTTTGTAGTATCTTGAGGTTCTCATTATAGCCTAGGAACTGCTATAACCCTTTGATATGACAAATAATCTATGGAAATTACTATTTAAATAGTGGGTATAGAAATATAAATACTATTATGGAAATAAATAATCATGTTTAACTAAGTGTATACATGATATGATAATAAAATAGAACTATTAAAGTTGGGTATAGGGAACTCACTATCATAACACCCCCACTTTCAATAGAGTCAACTTTATAACTATCCTTATTAGCTCTTACATGATAATATCATGTTTCTTTTGAGTTATGGATTTAGTCATTGGTTTACCACGTATCCACTATGTGGCTATTCTATTATCTATGACCTCACCTAGGCTCCTCAACATATATAAACCCCAAGTATATTTCTTTTTGTCCACTATCAAAAATTGACATATTGGATAGTACCAGTAATAGAATTATCATAATTTATATTATGATAAAACATAAATTACTAGGTATGATTCCAAGGACCGTAAAAAATCACTGCATATTATACACTTATTATTTAGCTGCCAAAGAAGCCACAATGCACTCAGTATTTGTATACACAGATACCACTAGCTTAAAAAGAGCTTCTCCTACTCATTACCTTAGCCAAACTATGATATTAGATCATATCGATTTATAGGATAACTAGTTTGTGTCCAATTATAACTAGTATACCTTCCTCTACACATACTAGGTATATATCCTTTATAATTCATCAAGTAAAATTGGATATTTTTAACAATTTCCTGTTAGTTCTCTTGGACATAACTGATATTTTACTACGATAAAGTACATTTTGGAAATATTGTATTTATTATATAGAATAACATATGTGATTTATCCATTGTAAAAGTGCATGGGGTTCAACTTATCACATTGACCCCCTCCTATTCCCATGCATCTATTCTTAGAGAGATTTATTCCATGTTACATTAGGAAAACTTTTTCTATTGAATTATTCCAACCTATATTTTTCAATACCTTATTAGTATATATACCATTTAATAGGTTTAAAAATCATTATATCTACCTCAATAGATCTCATTCCCTAGAACTTAGGTTTAAAATTTAATTTAATATCTAGATAGTTACTTTTAACATGTTATTAACTAGCTATAATACCAATAAATATTTTCCATATGTTATTAAACATATTTTACTTGGAAAATAGTGGCACTCCCACTAACCACTTGGAGACACAAGGAAAAAATTCATACCAATTGAATATTCTATTATCTTGTAACTTACTTCAATCCTAAATGGGATTTCAGTAACTTACACTCCTTATTGGAATTATATAGTGTTACCATCCCTTTTTGGTTGTGTCATATAGACACCTTCCACAATTGGTGGTATGGTTAATAAGATCACCAATCATATTACTAACTGGAAGAATTGGTTCCTTTTTTTTCAGAGGTAGGATCACCCTTGTGAACTGTGTGCTGACTTCTATTACAATGCACACACTCTCTGTGCTCAATGTTCCAACAGAAGTCCTAAAATCTATTAAAAAACTCCTAAGTTCCTTTATTTGTGATACACAAGGTGATGGAAGGTGCCACTGGGCTTCCTGAAAAAAACTTGCAAGACCGGTGGTCAAGGGAGGTATCAATGTTCAAAATGTGATAGAGACTATGTATCACCTCCAAGGTAAAATTTCTTGGGAGGTTATAGAGGGTCATTCCCTGTGGATCCGGTTTACTAAGGGAAAATATGGCAGAGATTTAACAATGGCCAGGGTTAACCCCTCCTCCTTATAAAGTCTCTGCAGGTCTATTTTTTGGTTCTACTTGGTCACTCTCATTGGATTGCTAGCCGTGGAGACTTCAGCTTTTGGGATTGTAACTGGGTGGGAGAGGTCTTAGGTTATCCAGGTTGCCCCATCTCGAACATCAATTTCAAGTAGGCCTACTCCTTTCCTTATTTTATTCAAGATATTCTAGATCCCACCCAAAGGAAGGTCTTTGATGACATTATAATGGAGGACACTTCTGATGTTTACAGCTTCACTAGAGCTACATCAGGTTCTTTCTCTACTAAAGCCTATAGGCATGAAACCTCTCCTCATATATTTAGTGATTTATGGGGTGATACTCTGTGGTGTAAAACCATCCTTAATAAATTAAACTTCCTTATTTAGAGGATTCGAATTGCTGCTCTACCCATTGAAGTGGTGATCAAAAGTAAAGAGATCTGCTTGGCCTCCATGTGCTCCTGCAACAAGTATCCGAAGGAGGAAAATTCAACCCACCTCTTCTTACAAAGTGAGTGGGCTAGGAAGGTTTGGAGAATGTTGGGTGAGTATTTTGGATTTAATTTGGCAGTGGATTTGACTGAGGATTTTTTGCAGCAGTGGTTCAGCGGGTCGAATGGTAATAACCAGGAGGCGTGAGCATGTGCCCTCTTACTCGCCACGGGCTGCTGGTGTATCTAGGAGGCGAGGATCCACTCCTTCCACAAAGACCCTTCCTCTAAAGTTGGCATGATGGTGAGAACTAAATTCCTAGTGGTGGACCTACCCAGCATAAATGATTAATGGGAGGGTTCCCCTTCTCTCAGGCACTTCATGACCAGAAGGCAAGGTTCTGCTACTCCCAGTCCCCAATCAGTGGGCCATTGGGTGAAATGGACACCCCCACTCTCGATCTTAAGTTAAATACTAACGGATCATATAGAAAAGGGAGCATGCGGGGTGGCAGTGTGGTCCACGGCCAAATGGGATCGATGTTTCTTGGTTTCAGCTCTTTTTATGGGGCTGGAGGGCTGAAACGGAGGCCTTGCTTAGTGGCCTGGTTTTATGCTCCTCCAAGCAGATTTTTTTATTGGTGATTGAGACAGATTCAAAGATTATATGGATATATCTCAAATTCCTCACTCCCACTCCTTGGAACATCACTTATTTGATTTGGAAATGCAAATATTATCTCTCCCATGATACCGAACTTTCACTTACATGGGGAGAAAGCAATCAGGTTGCTGATTTGTTGGCTTCAAAGGCATCCCAGGAGGTCCCCCTCATGGTGTTTGATAGTTTTGGTTCCCTTACCCCTGAGGGTGCATACATTTCCATTGGTGATTCTTTGGGCCTCCATTTCTATAGACCCCCTGATTCCCTAGTGCACCGTGCTATTATTTTATAAAAATATTCACTCTCCGTCAAGTAAAATTCTAATGGATTTAGGCATAGTGACTTGGTATTACCAATTGAGCTTAATTGGTACCATGAATGTACCACCCATGTATAGTATCACTTGATTAACAACCCTAGTATTCAAATAATAACCCCCTATACTTTAATACATACAATCCATTATTGAATTTTATCTGAACTTGTCAATTTTATCTAATTTCAATATACTATTTACTTGTAGGATTCATTATTCTCAATAAATAAAGTATCACCAACCATGGTGAATGTAAAACCATTACCATGGTTTTATCCTTACTATACAGTACGTGTCTTTGGAACATTCCTCTTCCACATTCTCTTGTGGAACTTATTCCTATGCCAATTATTTATTCATCTTTGGCATTGACTAAACTCAAGTCAATATTTCTATATTATCTTAAATAGAAATAAACACCCTTTTATAGAAATATAGTCTATAACTTTAATATCTCATTTATATCTTAGATATTAAATTAATATCCTTATAAAACTTTAGGATAACTACTTTAGATTCATATTGTGTTTCTATTGATGAAAGTTTATTTATATCCCAATAATATCCTTGTATATAAGCACATGTTCTTATTACATAATATATTTATATCATACTATTACTCATATGATATCCATTTTTCATAATAGTTGGAATATCATTATGAGATAACACCGTTATTTAAAAAGTATGTCTCAAAAATAATGGAAGTATCTATAATACATATTCATTTTAACATTGATGATCCTTTTACTTACATCATGACTCCAGTGTGTATAAGGAAAAGTGAATTTAAGAATTAATCCACACTAAATTTTATTAATCAATGCTAACATGTAAGAATCATCATCTATCCTCCTTACTAGAATCATTTGTTTGATGTGTATAAGGTAATATACATTTATAAATTACTCCCCACTACATTATAATTATCAATGAATGCTTGGTCAATATATTATTCAACACATGGGCCTGAAGAAACTCATATCTTCTAACCATTCACACACCATACTTCACTTTTACATTCCTTAATAACACATAAAGGAATATTATGAAGTATAATTACCACTAACTTACCCTTGGAATAGTTTATGCTCTCTAGCTAAAAAAATTTCAAAAGATTTGTTCCTTACCTTTATTTATAAAGGTTTATTTGTCCAAAACTAAGTACATAAGTGAGATGATAATTCCTATGGAATTTAACTTCAAAGAGTATAAAACCATAATGGGTATATCCTTGAAAACTAATTTAGTTTTTATTTAAAAAGTATTATATTACCACAACTGGGTATATAAGTCCTACATTTTATATTCATCATATAATACCTATGATTCATGCATCGCTGGACTATTGGAAGATAATGAGACACCAAAAACAATATTTATTCCAAAACTAGAATAATTTATCCTTATGTACAATGGATACATGAGATAATTATGGTTATACTCAATAAAATTTAAACTAGAATCATTAATATTATAAATTGGAAGTTGTGTACTTCTCACTACTGACTTAGAAACCACCCTCTCTCACCCATATAGAGAACACACTTTACTTATTATAACCTTTCTATAGTTACTTGGTTACTATATTTAAATAAAAATATGTTATAGGCATATTGTATTCAATACCTACTAAGTAAAACAGAAACATTACTTAAAATTGATGAATATAGATGAAGAATAAGCAACTACTTACTTATTTGATTTATTTCATTGCATTTAAACTTTAAAAATACTTATATCACAACATGAGAAGAAAATAACCTCCAGTATAATGCATTTAATATTTTCTTTGAAGGACATTATGAAGGTGCCTTTGGCATCACACTTTCCATTGGACCTTTTTCCTTGTTTTTCAACTTGTTCACCATAAGAACTACAATTTTCTTTATATTATTATTTATTGGGTAAAACTTACCTAAAAGGTAATGAATAATTTTCTCCATAATTTTCATTTTATAATCTAAAATGAAACTGGATTAAATGGGTGAAAAGATGTAAGGAATGGATGTCTTTAAAGATCATGATCTACCTTTCAATTTATACATATCTAGTGTAATCATCACTCATTCATATCTCACTTCACTTTATCCTCACAAGATTCTCATAGATGATTCAACATATGAAATCATCCATGTATTGATGTTGTAACTATGACTCGTATTAGACGTTGATGACAACATTATGAAATAACCATCATATACATCATACATGAGTCTCTTGTAAGCATTTTTCTCACTCTTGCTTCTTGATGAGGCTTAACAAGTATTAAGAACACCAACACCTTAAATTTATGATATCATAGTACTTTGCAAAAATGTCAGTACAAATCTTAGAAACTCATTCCAGTTTATACATGTTATTTATCCAATAGCTATCACAGTGTACTTGTGGTATTATTTTCCATTTTCTACAAAAATAAAATCTACCAGACTAGTAATTTTATCTTGATTATTAATTTGACATTACTGATTAATTAAATCATTAAATGTCTCCCACTATTTTGTTGAACTCTAGTAGACCTCACTACTAGACTCATAATACTATGTCGCTTGAGTATTAAAGTGGAAAGGATCCTTGAAACCTATCCTCATAGTCTATAAGCTATAGATATTCCACTACTCAGAGAGTTTCTATGTAGGTGTTTTACTAGACAACTACAGTAACTCATGGATCCTTGGTCTGTTGAGTGAAGTCCTAGATTGTAAAATCATAAACATGATTTAATCAATGCTTGACTATAAAGATGAAACAATCTAGCTATAGATTATTTTCCACCATTGTTAGTTAATTCAACCCATAACTCTCATAAGAACTCCTCAGTAGTAGGATACACCCTAAATTTTGGCTGACGAGCTCCCCATACACCCGAGTTTGTTAAAATTTTAGTGATGAAAGGTATTTATGACTGAATTCTTTGAGTATTTTTTAATATTTCTCAACTAATGTGATATATTTCTATTAAATATGTTCATACTATGTTGTCACACTCACAACTGAACATGTATTAATAGAACACATTCATCGTGTCTTTATACAATTTTTCTATTTATTATTTTATGTGTTTCCTATAAATGTTAAAATTCATAAAATAATAATCAATGCATAAAGTAAATTACTTGATCGATCTTGAGTATCTAATATTAATTGATCCATTTAAATTCAATGGATCAACTGTGAACTAGGGGTACCATACCTGATTCAGGTCATGACTCATGATGCAGCTCACTCCCGGTCTAGTGTTTTCACTTCTTGTATGGAATACCAACTCATCTTGGCATGGTACATGTATTACATCCTCATCTTCAATAGTAAAAATGTACTCACACATAGACGAGGGGGTATTGGGAAGCAAAAAATAGATAAGAAATAAACTAATGGATGCACAGACCTTTATACATATTTAAATGAAGAAGATAATGCGCAGATCATAAAAACCATAATTAAATATTAAAAATATCACACATAGTTGTAATAAATAATTAAATTAATAAAATGATATGTACATAGCCAGTCACTACTCAAGACCATTCTAGAGGTAAATTAAAAACGTGATAAAAATTAAAATGTAATAAATTTAAGTTCAAGGGAAATTAATAAATTAAACAAATTATTTAAATTAAAATAATTTAATTTCATTTAGTCCCACAATTAATTTAATTTTATACAATTTTTTTTAAATAGTAAATTTATTATTATTTTTAATCTAAAAATTAATAAATTAATTATTAGTTATATTAATTTTTTTGGGCCCCAGAACCCCACCCAAGACCATTGCGGGTTGAGACAAACCCACACATGCTCATTATGGACTAATGAAATCTCCATGCATGGTTGTTTTGGGTCAGATAGACCCACTAAAAAGGGTTTCAGATCAGGCAGAACTTGGATAGACCCATAGGTCAACCGATCATGGAAAGTGGGTACCGCTGCAGCGGTGTCAGTCACAGATGGGGTGGAGGAAACTAAAACCAATAGTAGCTAGGTATCCCAAGGTAGTTCCAGGGGGTTTGGCCATTAAGGCTGGCTATTTACAAGGAAGGACATTAGTAGGGTCCTCTCATGTGGGATGGTGTGATGAAAACAGGCAATGGTGATGTCCAAAGAGGTAGTGACTGCGAGATCATGGCTAGGACGGGGACTATCGTTGGGATGGTCATTCAGCGGTGGATTGGGGTAGGCTAGGAGTGGGGATCACTGAGGGGGTATGACGGGTGAAGGTTCCTAGAGGAGGGAGTGTGCTAAAATGGTCAAGGATCATCGATAGTGCCCTGGTGATGAGGGGCAATGAGGGGAAACTAGCTGGTGGTGGTCCGGGTGGCCGACAACCACACCATCTCACTGTGGGTGGCCAAGCTATGTGCGATAGGTGTGGATCGCCATGGAAGGACTAGTACTGCAAGAATATAATCTCAGTGAGGGGAGGCTGTCACACTAGGGAGGATAGGTGGGAAATTCCATAACTTCCAAATAAAGTTTCTTATTTTTTGTTTTTTTTAATTTTTTTAAAACAAAAGGCTTCCGTGGAAAGCTATCATAGAATATTTTTTTTTCTCTTGACCCCAATCAGCTACTAAAAAATATAAGGTCATCTATTTTTTAATTATTTTTTACCTTTTTGTGTAATTTTCCACATACCATCCAGCCACCCCCATTTTTCATTTATACATTTTTCTTAAGACTAAAAATAGGCCTTTTAAAAAATGTGTTTTTTTGATTTGGCATCTAATTCGGAAAAAATATATTTTTTTGAATTCCACCATTTTTTGGAACAAATTCCATTGTCCGGAGAATAATTTTCTAGTCATAACCTTGGGTTGAATGCATTGGGTCACTGGAAAAAGGTGTTTCAATAGAAAAACCACCAGAAAACGAAATATGAAATAATTAAACACATATAAAACACATGTTTCAAATTTTTATACTTGAAATCAAACAAAAAATGATCCATATTAATTTTTTTTTGATAGTCTTAACTCGACCATATGAGATCGGATCAATGAGCGGTTGGTTTCACTGGGACCAAATTAAAACCTATTACTTAAATTATTGAAAATCAATTTTTTATTGGCTTAAAAAATTCATGTGATCACTCTGATACCAATTAATGGTACCAAGATGTGTATCAGAAGCCTGTGTCTCAGAGATTTAAAATTTTTATTTGTTATAGGGATGAAACTTTTTCATCTCTATAAATTTGAGCCCTGATAGAGGTATGGAGATCTTGTTTGAATTATCAAAGCACAAAAATTAAATCGAACAATTACCACATTCAAATCAGCAGTGCATTTGAATTTTTCACATCACCAGTGACCCTTTTTTGAAGGATCCAAGCTCAAACCCCTCTAGATGATCCACCCACACTTCAATAATCTTTATAGAATCTGATCATCAAATTTTGAGTGCTAACATGGAGCTCTGACGAATCCATCGACGACATGACAATCACTTCGACTCGGTTCCAACTATCAGTGAAGTTGTTCTTAGATTGAGTTCTTGAAAGGAGTCTTTATCTATACAGGATGTGGTAGGAGAGATAATATCTCAATTTCATTGGAATAAATATTTGTTTGAATTAGAGTATATCCACTTCTTATATAGTGGGAGGTAAAATACTCAGAAAGGGTTCCCCGACCCCCGTATATCTAATGCCCACTAAATAAGAAATAAATGACACATTATTTTGAACTAACCATGTAATAATATAATTTATATTTTTATCACACAATTATAATATATAATAAATATATTACATGATAAAATTGAGCCATTAAATCGACTCATAATTCTCATAAATATTTAACGGACCTTGAATATTAAAACAATATTCATTCGTATAATATTTTTTCATGTATTCACTTAATACCTTATGAATAATTTTAATAAATAAATTAAACTAAATTATTCTATACTCACATAATATTGAATTTATTTATTCCTTGGTGATCGTTAATACTTGGACAACTCTCAAACCTCGTGGTTCACCAGAATAGGGAAAAATCTTGAATACGCTATTTTATGTGACCCTCTAGGTGATTATATCGATAACAATGAATACTATTCATAGACTTAGAGTAGAGTCTAGAAACCCATTAAGACTTTTAAAGAGATAAGGAACAATCATAACAACGACAACCATATTATGAACATGTACAATGCAATGTAATCTATTTGTCTCATAATATCACATAAAGTAGGATGCACACTTGTGTTACCATCCTTTCTTAATTTATTATTCATTGAACTTATTGGACAAAATTATCTTCTTCTACCATGGCTATGAATTTAGTGAAGGTACTACCATACTCATCAACTAGGCCTGATATATCTCTTCCTATCAGAAGAGAAAGATTCTTTCTTAATTATTCAATAAATTTCATACAACCAATGATGCAATCAATGCATGATAAATAACTATGAATTCATTGTCATAGTTTTTCCTTGAATCAAAGTACATGATAAATAGTGTGCATTGATAATAATATCAAGTCAGGATACCATTACACATGATCGCAGATAGGAACTGCCAATGAAACCCAAAACATGTGGTGTTACTATTTTCGGGTTAGTCCTCATGATATCATCTACATGAGATAACTAAGTGTGAACTTCATGAGAATAAATATCAATGATTATGAGCCCCTATCACCTGATAGTTAGACATCATCTGTGTCCAGTTAGAATGATGTATCTAGACCATAGTACATATGTTTAAGATTAATTTCATAGTATCTTGAGGTTATTATTATAGCTTGGGAAATGTTATAAAAATTTGATACAATAAATAATATATGGAAATTACAATTTAAATAGTGGTTTCAGAAATATAAATACTATTATGGTAAGAAATCATCATGCATAAATCATTGTATGTATGATATGGTAATCAAAAAGTAATGTTCAAGTTGGGTCTATAGAACCCACTATTACAACACTTGTTTATGATTATTATCAATCTTTCTTACCTAAGGTTAGTGAGATACCTAGAATGATAAAATTCAAACATTGATGCCCTACTTACGCAAGACAATATATGAGCTTATATAATAAAGGGGTGGTAAGGTGTATTACTGACCATGTCTTCAGTTGGAGTGAAACCAATATGGGATGTGTCCACTTGTATGATAATAAAAGAAATCTATCCCTTGATAGAATTAGAATGAATAAATGTACGACCATTATTAGTTGAAACACAATAGGTGTGTTTAACTACTTGGATGAGGGGCATGTGATCTACTCATTCATTAAATGAATGACATCTGATGTATTCATTGAATTGGTCAGTCTATTTATGATAATCAATAAATATGAGTTGGTTATACTATATTTACAAGTTCCATGTCTAGTGGTCACTCTATGTCATGGAAAAAAGGATTATATAGGTGTATATATGATTTATATGATACATATAGTGTTGGACTTGTTTATATAGAGATATGAGTATATTTGATGAAGATCACAACTGGACCCTTAGTAGCTTGGGTAAAACTGATGTTTTTCTAGAGGCTTCTCTTTTATTAAATCTATGAAATATAGATTTCATATTTATTTTCAACACTACTAAGGCTTTTAGGGCCACACAGTTAGGCCTATGGATAAATATTAAGTTTTGGAAAAATTGTTTCTTTCTAAAATGAATAGATTATGATGAAATGACATACAAAAGAGTTTTGGATGGATTCGAAAATATTTGTGAGGTTTTTCACAGATTACTTATAGATTTTAGTGTAAGTGGGACAATTTTGAATATGCACTAAAATAATTATTGGAATATTTAATTTAGGTTCATTTATCTTCCAAATAGTTTCATTGATAATAATCCATTATGAATGTATTAAATGGATTAAATATTAATTGAATAGTATTAAATTAATTAATGACAATGATAATAAATTTATATGGACACATTAAATATAGATGGAAGATTTAATTAAAAAAAATAAATTATGAATGTCTATATAAAAGGGTATGATCCCTACCGCTGTTAACAACTAATTATATAAAATCCTATCCAAAATATATTACTTCATGTATCTTATTAATAACCTTTTGTGAATATTCTATCACCAATGAAAGTGTACAAGAGTTATTTGATTTAGATCAGGATCTACAGGGTTATGTAATCCCTCAGAGGCAGGAAACTTTTATTTGATACTCCAGTTATCTTTATTAAGAAAACTCATTAGAGATTATCATAATAAATATCTAGGTACACACATTTATGTTATCAATTTATTAAAAATTGATTCCATCAAAGATAAATCATATATATATTGGGGTTTTCTTCAGCTACCATGTCCATATGATGGACAATGAAAACCCAATAGAGATGAAACAAATCATATTTCAAACCATGTTGGGTGAAACCTGACTATAAAAATCCATTACATGCATCCTCTCATATCTCTAATTTTCAGTTTTAAGGTGGTTATTGTGAGAGTGGATCAATTCATTGTCCACCTCTAATCACTCATGAACTATCAGTTCCTATACTAGAATCGCTCCCCAATATGTAGATATGACTATAAAATAAAGTTATTTGATCTTAGTGATGTATTCAACACAGATGTACCTCCATGAAACCACTCTGGATATACTAAGGAAAAATAACAACCTTATACCACAAACATGTTTCATAACTTCCAAGAATAATCAACCACTAATGCTCACTCAGGGACTCTGGTGTAGGTAGTGTTTCATTATAACAAAACCCCAACCCAAAATCTCTCTCTTCCTACTCTACTCGAATTGTTGTACTTGAATGATCCCATTGTTAATCATGTTCAAGGAATACCTCATGAGTTATTTGGGCCTTAACACATATCCAGACATAGTCATGCTACCCTATGAAGGGTGAAACATCTCTAAAACTTGAACTACCCTCAACATCTCTAGATACAACATCATCCTAAAAAAGGATGAAACTTAAACTATGGTATATTAGTCCCTTAATGATTTTGAGAAAAACATATTCCACTAATGGATTACTATTCCATATAGATAACTCAATGCAATTATCACCATTAGGTCAGTGGGTTTCTAGACCAGATTAATTGTTCAAGTCAACAACTCCAGACAATCCTTTATTATATGAAGATTAGGGTCACCTTGAAATCTAGGAAACCACTTTTGTTAAACTTATACAGTGGACTTATGCTACTGGTAGTATCATCTGGCTTAGTGAAAACTACCATATACTCTACAAGACGGTTTGTGCTAGGAACAGAGAGTGGATAACCTATCTCTACTCATGGGGTAAATATCTCTCTCAACCAAGTCTCTAAATCAATGCCTCATCAATAAAATAATCTACAAAGAGAGGATTAAGAACTAGAATAGGATTTTCATGGCCCTTCCTTTAAGCATGAGATGACTATTTTTGTGTAACATCCTTCATTCGATAAGATGAACCAAAAATGATTAGATTATGTCCAAATGAGCTGAAATGATAAGGAAATGAAAGATCACAACTTAGAACTATATATAATGTATGCATTATCCTCACTATAACCTATAAATGATGTCTTAGATATTTGGGTCAACTATTAGGTTATTAGGGTTATTGAAAAAAGATACACCAGTTACCATATCTACACTAGTCTCCCTAGTCTGATAACCAAACTCAATACCCCCTTGATATAACTACACTAGATTCCAAAACTAATCCTCACATATTCACTAGTTCTAAACTCTTTCCCTAGAACTTGAACTAATCTAATACCACTCTGACATAACCCAACCCACCAAGGCCCCACCCAAGCGATCAATAAGCTAAGTGTTCCACCCCAACCTCCCTCCAATAGGCCTAGGGCTGGTGACTGGCACTATAAAGGCATGAACACACATGTGAGGCCTTATCTTATATCAATATACAATAAACATACATCTCTAATATGTAAAATACCTAGAAAAACCATTAGTCTATATATAAAAAACTAAATTGTATACAATATATGAACGATACATCATATGGTAAGTAATTTTCCATATAGGAAAACATTATATGAACCATAAAATTGATGTGGTCTTCAAAACCAATGGAAATGAGAAAATAAAAAATATCCTCCTTGCTTCAAGAACTGTTGGATCAATCTCCTACTAAGGTGATCATCATCACCATCATGGACCACCAAAATCCACTAAATATTACCAAGCATTAGTCTTGAAAAAGCCTATCTAGTTACACATCTATTATGACCATCTCCGAATTGTTCATCATCTATATAGACACAAAAAACATGGGAATGAAACTCATGCATGGGTAAGCAAAACCATGATTTTTAGGATTCCCTAAAACAATAAATTAAACACAAAATAACATTTTATATCTAACTCTGGAATAATAGAGGAACCAAAAAGAAGTTTAGAAAACCAAATATGATTTACTACTAGAAATATCAGGGATATAGGGGTGTCCCAATAATATCAACTATATTCCATGAAGGAACATTTCTCATGAGAAACCAGGGATGATCAAAGTACCAAAAGTTTAAAAAATTTAAAATTTAAAGACTTACTATAAGTTGTGCCTCTATATAATTCCATAATGCATGAGATGTCATAAGGCCTAAAACATTGGTACTATTCAGACCTTCCATACTCCCACCCTAAACTATAGTGTGATAACCATACCTTCTTGAGGAATGGATATTGGTAAAGGGAGTAATAAAACCTTCCTTTCATAACTACTCATCCATATGAAAACCCACATACCTCATAAAATCTATAGCGGGGGACCCATGCCTCACCAATGTATACATAGTGGTCATGGGAGTACCACACCCCGATGGAGGACTGATTCCTCATTGAGTAATGCATGTAAAACAAGGGAGTAATTAACTATGGTAGGGATTTAAAATCCCTTCAATGGGAGAGTTACTATCTCCAAGGTTATATAGGGGACATGTGTCTCTTCACATTCCGAGGGAGTACCAAACCCATACTTGAATTGGGAGGACTTTCACCCTGAGTATACAGGGGTGTGAAAAACTTTTATAAAGAATATAGAAGACCCATTCCATATCATGAGTGTTTCTATAGGGGATTACCAAACTCTAAGAATAATGGGGGACCCACACCCTATCATTAACATGCTTTTGGGGGATTAATAAGCCCCATGTTTGTTCCAATCATCTTTCCCACACCCAATTATTTCCTTTAAGAGGATAATATCCTTGAACTTCCCTAAAATGTTTAATGGATAGAGTATAATGAACAAAAGTATTATACCTCCATGATCTATGTGGAAAAAAAATTCATAATGAAATATTCACACATCCAATTCTAGCTTCTAGGTGAGAAGATATGAAAAGAACCAAAGGAAACATAGTACATGTAATGTTCTTTTATGTACACCACATTAAATACCTCCTAGAATGTACTTCCACCATCATGCCATGTGGAGTAAAATTACTCAACATGTATTTTTTAATTACATTCTATGCATATCTCATAGACTAACTAGGTGTGTAATATAGTACACACCATGTCATGTAATAGTACATGGTGTGTACATCCAAATTACATTCCATATACTCTTATCAAGGTCAAATGGTGTGTACTCTAGTACACGCCATATTTTGTGACATAGAACCACATGACATGTTTTTTAGACTACATGCTATGTAATCCAGATAGGGTAACTGGTTGTGTACTATAGTATCCACTATGACATGTGATCCAACACTACACAACATGTACTTATAGAATACACACCATATGATATTTTTCTCCCATAGAAACCCTAGCTTCAACATAGGAGAAATTACATGGCTTGTAGTCATAAAATTTTTAGAACTCTAGATATTTGATGATATAACCACAACCATTTCAATTTTCACCCCAAACCGTGCCCAAATTTCCTCCATAGATATCCTCCACTCTGCCACACCTTCATTGGTTTTTGATTCTATTTGAAAAGGCCCCACTGACCATCCTTCATTAAATATCTTCTAAAAAATCCTTAATATCACACAATCGATCCCTTACATGCCACTGATCACCATACATGACACCATTATGCCTCTAGAGACCCTATTTCACCCACAACATTCTTGAACCACCTCTCCATAGTTGTACATCATTCCTCAAACCATTGTCGTGAATAAATTGTCCTCTCGCAAGTTCATTTACTATATTTTCATCATCTTAGACCACTTTCATGGAACATTTGGCCATAGAGATAGCTGGTGGTGAGTGTGTGAAGTAAGAAGGGGAATAAATGGGGAGGGGATAAAGGTTTAGTGGTTGGTGGAAAGGACTAACACCATTCATTGTGTATAAAACCACTAATGATAGAGAATGCGAGGAAGAACACAATCATGGGATAAAATTTTAATAAAATAAATATTTAGGACTTCAAACTTATGAAAAATAAATCAATAACAATAATTTTTAATCACAATACTCATAAATGATAGATAAATAATTTTATTTATGAGTCCTACCTCGATGGTGAAATTTCATCGCATTAATTCATCCATTGTTGTTATGTAATTCAATAATTGATATTATGGAATCTGCTTCAGGTTATCTTTATCTATTTATGGGTCCAATTTTACTATCCTCTACCTTACTTAGGGTTAATATAAAAAAATTATAACCCTATAGATCCATTATAATTAGTTTTTTTATAAAAATGTCTTAGGGAAAAATGACCTTTTAATTAAAGGCCTGAAATAGATAGATATGGGATCCAACACCCGAGCATATACATTATATCACTCATAGGTAAAATGTACCATTTTAGGAATAATGAAAATGTCAAAATTTCCATATAGATATATTTTTAGGATATATTGATATTCATGCTTGTAGGATAAATATTTATTTTAATAATAAATATTAAAAATCTCTCTAAATACATCATGATATGAAATTTACCAAAACTCAACCAAGGGATAAAAAATGTACCCTAAGATCAAAGTAACCATTTAAAAATTGTCTTGTTCCATTTTCTAGGGTAGATGTACAATTTTACCCCATTTAGAGGACCTAGGACTTCATGACTCAAAATGGATCTAAGCTTCGATTGGGAAAAATTTAGGTTGCTATATTAAATAATTAGGTTTTGGAAGCAAGAATGTAACACCACAAGGATTTAAAAATAAATTGAATATATAATTTAATGCACATAACACTAAGTCTCTACAAAAAAAACTTTTTTATTACAATTATTTAAACAAGATAGTTATAACCTGGCCGTTAAACATAGTAATATTAATAGTAATAACTACTATTTATAATGGTTTCACATAAATAAAACATATTTATAATAAAATATATAATTTATGGTAAAATAAAAATCATTTTTTTTAAAAATTAACTTTGGTTGAATTTTTAGTTTTTTTATGAGAATCTTTATTTTTATGAATAGTGAAAATACTGCATTTTAGTTAAAAATTGTGTTTTTTGTTTAAACAATTATTATAATTTAAAATATTTTTTTTAAAGTCACAATAGATCAATGATACATAAATTAATCCAATTTAGATCATTGGAATCATTTTTATATTAAAATTAAATATAAATACTTATTGAAATTTTGAATATTCCTTTTACCTGGCTTCTTGCCGCACTTGTAGGATTAAAATTAAACATAATTTTTATAATTTTGTGAATTTAATTTCAAAAAATAGACATATACAATTGAGATCAGTAATATATTTAGAGTCTTATAGGATCAACTTAATTTTTTGGTGAACAGTAACTTGACCCTTTGGAATAGTAATGTTACCCTTATGAATAGTAATATGACCAAATGAATAGTAACATCACCCATAAAAGTATAAATAAAATTTAATCATATTATAAATTAAGGTATGATATAATCATACTATAGTATTAGTAAGTGAATATTTTAAAAATTAATAATTAAATGTTTGTATTTTTGAAAGTCATAAATATTTAATTACAAGTTTATAATTAATAAAATTATTAAAAAAAAATTATTTTCATAAAATGTATTCATAAATTAATATTTTTCTTTCTTATGATTTTAGAATAATTTTATGAGACCTTAGTTAATTTTTCAAAGTGTTATAAAATCAGTTATAATTTTAAAATATGTATTTTTTGAGTAAATGATGATTTTAATTAAAAATAAAATTTCTCATATTTATAAAATTATTTTCATAAAATGGATTTCATTTTTGAATTATAAAAATCAAAAAATGTTTAGGGTAATTTTTTTATATTTTTATAAAATACTTGAATTTTTTGTGAATAGTAAAATACAAGAATTTATGGTATAAATATAATTTAAGATAATACACTATTCCTTGATTCATAGATAATGTAATCACCATAATATTGAACTTAACTTAATTATTTAAATATATTTTATGATAATTTTCAAAATATTCATAGTCTTGAGCCAAAATAATAAGCAAATGAATAAAATAGTCAAAAAACACCCATCTCCTCCACTATAAATACCACCCCTCACCACCCCTTCTCATCACAACTTCCAAGGTTTGAAACTTGTCAAATTTCTGCCCAATACTTTCAATAATCCCATCCCCCATTTCCAATAGCTATTGGTCTCATCAATAGACTAAAACCAATCCTCTTAAGGAGGTTCTCAAGGAGGAGAAAATCAAGAGGTAAAAACCTCTTTCTTTTTCTTTTAATTTCTTTTCAAGCTCTTTTATTTTCTTATTATCTCCCCACCTTCCCTCATAGAAATGGCTTTATAACTCCAGTAACTTACATATACTAGAATTTTATTATTATAATGGAATAATTCACCATCAAACCCCTTCCCCTCTCTCTTTTATTTTAAAAATGGAAACGTCGTCCATGAGGTGTTGTTTTATCGCCATCAAGGATGAAAAGTTTTCATTTTTCTTCACCGTATTCAAGGATTTTCATGAAACAATTTTAATGGTTTAAAAATATTTTAAAATGTATATTACAAATTTTTTATGTTCTGAAAGTATCATATATACATAACACTAAATGATAAAACAAAACGAGTTCGTTGTGATCTAAAACCACTTAAATTAATATAAACGAATATCATTAACATATTATCTAATGATTCATCCTCATATTTGAGAAATATATATATATATATATATATATATAAAACCAATTAAATTTTTTTATGTTCATTAATAACATATATTTCCAATTTTTGATAATTATACCAATTTTACATGAACTCCATTACTTATAAACAAGCGAACCGATCATGAAAACCAAGAAAATGAATGTTCCCAAGTGATGAAATTAAACTCTATAACTCATTAATAAGGACATAAATTAAATTAATAAAACTTTAATGAATATAATACATATATAAAAGGTTCTTAATTAATTAATTATTTTATTCAATTTTATTATCCAGGACATTAAGGTCAAGTGCAGAACACATTCAGACATAAGGTAAGGGTTTTCTCATCTCACTACCATTTTTGTGAGATATTACTTATTCACCTATATTTATTGTGTATGGTGTATGAATAATTCCAATTTATATATAATACCATGAATCTATTTATTTAAATTTTATTAAATGTATCATTTTATTATTATTAATTTTGGGGCATATGATCAATGATTACAAAGTGGCAAGGATTTCTTCCCGAACCTCCATTTTTCATTCGGGTTATGCTATATCTCTCTTTACCCCAATTTAATAATTTATTATTTTTATATAATTATTTTATATTCTGTTTATATGTTTCAAACTCATATATCCATATCATTTCATATTTATTTTATGGTAGAATACATGTTTTAATGTGGTTCCCTTCTCAATTCTTCCTGATAAGCAATCCTGATTAAAGGTAACTTCCCGAATTCTTACCCATTTTAAAGTGAAATATATAATATATTTTTAGCCGTAATTATTTTTATAAAATCAAAAATTTTATCATGAAAACTTATCTTCGTCCATTTATGGTTTTATGAAAACAAACATGTATTTCTACTTTAAAATTTCTTTAAAATTTTCCTTAAACTATACAAAAATGTTTTATTTCTAAAGTTTCTTAAAAACTCTTTTTACATTATTTAACTTCAGTGGAAAATCGTTTTTTCCTAAAATATAATTTCAAATTCCTTACCTTTTATTTTATAGGATATATATTTTTACAATCTTATCTGATGACAAATAAAAATGATTTTCAAAAAGAACTCTTCTTTCCAAAGTAAAAAGGGTTTTTCTCGTCTCACCTTTACTTCTATGAGATATATGCCTTGTTCACCACTTATTACTTATGTGTGGTGTATGTACTGCCCTTTGATATATTATATCATGAATTATATTATTCTCATGATATTATAAGTCTCATTTAATGTTATTCCATCATATTTATTATGATTTAAATATTTCAAAGTTGTATGGGACACATTGGAATGTTTAAATATTATTTTCTTCAAGAATTTTTCAATGGAATCTTCATCTATATCAATTTCCTCTCTTGAATATTGTACTTTATTGAGGTTTATCTCTTATTATACCATCTACCATATGTTGTTTAAGGATTTATGATCAGTTTGACTATGGATGCGCCATTTGATACTATTCAAGGTTTATGGTTAAAGTATTCACATTTCATATGCTAGTTTTTCAATATGAATGTTTATGTTGTTTATGTTTCACCCTTTTCATATGTGGAATTTATCAGACTTAGTAAGTGATATGTGGGGCCCTCTATAGCCCCTCGATGAATTAGTAGGTCTCACGAGACAAACTAGACTGGGTTTTTACCCATTATGTATGGTGTATTGGCTGAGGACTTGATGGAATGTTTATGATGTCCGAAATTATGCATTCCATCATTATGAAACTAGTAATTGATAGTCCATGTGATTATTTGACTATTAGAATATCCATGGTTATGTTTTATTATGGAATTATTTAATCAGATTTTATTCCTTCCATATTATGTTCAAAATTATATTTTAATGGCATGTGTACTTTTAGTTATTTACAATGACTTATTATTTATGCTTCTATTATATTACTTACCCTTATGAGAATCTGATCTTACCCTATTCTGGTGTTTTATTTTTCCCAGGATATAAATATTTATATTAATAATGACTTGTAAGAATAATATAGGAGTTTATGGATGTTTCCAATGGATATGAAATGTTGTTTTTTCTTTCAAGTTGTAATGTAAAGTTCATGTATGTAATCTAGATTCCAAAACTGCTAAACTATTCTATCTTTTGGGATGCGACTTACTTGTAATCATACCAATGTAATAAGGAAAGTCACCAACTCTAGGAGACTGGGGTCAGGGTCTCTACAGTTGGTATTAGAGGAAGTTTAGTAGAAAACTTAGAAACTATATTTAGAAAACATAGATTAGGGAATATAACCCTAAGACAGACTTTGAGGATAATAATATAAGAAAATACTATAATTTTGGTAAGGTAGAGATTTTGTGGGTCTTCCTAGAAATACATACCAATTTGGATACTATAAGTGGACATGGTTCTATAAAAAATGTACCTAGGAGTAAAAACTCCAACAAGGTGTCCTGTGCCAGACTCGGGTTACCTGGTACACGACAATGGGCCTTACTGCACACCTGGTATGACACTATCGGGGGATATGCTTAGAATAATTCATATTTTATTTACAAAATATTATGAAGGAATTTAATATATGAGAAAAATGAATAATCTAGGTTCTTTTATATTGAAAATAAGGTGTCATGATATTCTATACATGATTATACGTTTCTATCACTATGAATATTGTTACTCACACTATGCTTTCTAGTTTTAGTCAATGACCGAAAACCGAAGGAGTTGTGTTAACATTGAACATGATGGAAAAGGTAGCAGTATTGATAAAATGAATAGAATACTGATTGGGGTGAAAGGTATTGTGTTCATGAATAATAAAATTTCCTAAAATATTATTAACAACATATACCTTAACCAACTCCTGAAACCACCAAATAAAAGAAGAATGGAGTTTGCTTAGAGATCCAATGGTGGAGACTATGGAGAAAATAAGGTTCGATTTCCATCATTTAGGAAATGTGGAAGGAGACTCAAAGGAACATAGAAATTCTTTATTTGTGGGAAATAAGGACACAATGCAAATAATTTCCAATAAAAAATGAAGATTACAATAAAAGGAAATAAAATTGATCCTAATAATCCATTTTTAGTTATTTTCATTAAATGTAGGGGACCTGGGCATTACCCGAGTCAATTACCTATTCTATAGGATAACATATAGACCAAGGAATGATGTATGTAGAAATAAATGTAAGATGCATTTATGTATTAAAGTTGTATTTAAAATCCTAGTTAAAAGGATGATTAATTATTGAATTTATTTTAAGTGCATCCATCATATTTATTTTGAAAGTTATTTGGATTTAGAAAAAGGAAAACCCACATGTCGGGTGACAACCCTTCATGTTTGGTAAGGTCTTAGGGTGTGAACCCAAAACCAAAGGGCGAAAAGGGAGCAATGCCCACCAATAGCCTATGTGAAGTCCTGGTTATCATGTCTTTTTTTAGTTAAAACATCTAATGAATAAATGTTTTTTTTATTTTAGGGACTTTTTGTTTTATCACATAGATAACCTTGGGATTGGAAAATGATTTGGTGATTAATATATTAATGTTATTTCGAAATATGTTCAAAATTTTGGGAATCCTATAAGATTTTGGTAAATATAATATTTTGAGGAATACATGATTAATTGAATTTTGGAGTCAAATATGATTTTATTGTGGACTTATGGTGATATAGGTTATTTATGGAAATTGATATAATATATTAGAGATTATGTGATAGGGGAAATTAAATTTTTGGTGTAAGACGTTAAGAGTTATCGATGTCATTTAGAAGACTATATGAACAAATTCTTATGATTTTAGGGTCATAGTCTATAATATTTTTTTGAGGAATGATAGTAATTTTCAAAATGATCTTTGTTGAACTTTGAGTTTTACCTTTGAATTTTGGAGATTAAAGTTTTTTTTCATCATATAAAGGTTTATTATTTTTGGGGAATTATCTTATCTTATCCTAACCATTTTGGATTTGGTTAATGTGTAAATACAAGAGGAAAAAATAATTATACTTTTGTGGGACCTGTGATCTGTTGAAGTTGATTCAAATTCTTTAGGCATGAAAAATGCATCTTGAACATTCATTTCCAGGTATAAGTAATGAAGTGAAAATAGATATAAGCACAACCAAAGGATGCTATTATTCTTTTGACATGGAAAATAATCAAGTAAGTTTAATTTCTCAAGTTCTTATCTAGATAGTAAAGGAATCCCTCAACTCTAGGAAAAGGTTTTTGAAACCAAAATGTTATCCATTAACATTACTTACTAAGAGATCAATGGTATTTTAACCGATTATAAGATTTATGGTTTTGTGATGGTTAAATTTCTAATGACCATGTTCTATATCATTCTCCATCAGGACATGATGGTTAGATTATTCTTTTATGTCCATATTATCGATTTCCACTAATGATTTCCTACCTGAAATCCTATTTTTATGGTGACCTTATCTTTTACATTTCCCTCTTATTAAGAGTATATTTTATTAACCCTATTTCCAATGTGGATTTACCACAAAGGAATTTTCAAAAATCAACTTCTGTTTTTCAAAGTGAAATATCAAATTGTTAGGATGAAATTTATTGAAGGAAGGGATATTGTAACACCCCAAGTATTTACAAAAAAATTTAATATAGAATTTAATACACACAACATCGAGTCTCTGAAAAACAACACTTGGTTATTATAATTATTTAAGTAAGATAGTTATAACCTAGCCGTTAAATATAGTAATATTAATAGTAATAACTACTATTTATAATGGTTTCACATAAATAAAACATATTTATAATGAAATATATACTTTTTGGTAAAATAAAAATCATTTTTGTAAAAATTAACTTAGGGTAAATTTTTAGTATTTTTACGAGAAGTTTCAATTTTAGGAATATTGAAAATACTGCATTTTAGTTAAAAACTATGTTTTTCTTTTAAATAATTATTATACTTTAAATTAATTTTTTAAAGTCACAATAGATCAATTATACATATATTAATCCAATATAGACCATATAAATCATTTTTATATTGAAATCAGATATAAATATTTATTGAACTTTTGAACATTCTTTTTACTCACCTTCTCGCCACACTTGCAAGATTAGAATTAAACATAAGTTTGCCACTTTTTTTAATTGAATTTTGAAAAAAAACATACACAATTGTGATCAGTAATATATTTAGAGTCTGATAGGATCAAATTAATTTTTTGGTGAATAATAACTTGACCCTTTGGAATAGTAACATTACCATTATGAATAGAAATATGACCAAATGAATATTAAACTTACCCATGAAAGTATAAATAAAATTTAGGCATCTTATAAATGAAGGTATGATATAATCATACCATAGTATAAGTAAGTGAATATTTTAAAAATTAAAAATTAAGTGTTGGTATTTTTGAAAGTAAAAAATATTTAATTACAAGTTTATAATTAATAAAATGATTTAAAAGAAAATTTATTTTCATAAAATGTAATCATAAATTAATATTTTGTTTTATTATGATTTTCGGATAATTTTATGATACCTTAGTTAAATTTTTGAAGTGTTATAAAATCAATTATAATTTTTAAATATGTATTTTTTGAGTAAATGATGATTTTAATTAAAAATTAAAATTTTAATATTTATAAAATTATTTTCAAAAAATGGAGTTAATTTTTGAATTATACACATTGAAAAATGGTTAGGGTGAATTTTTGTGATTTTTCTAAGATACTTGAATTTTTGGTGAATAGTAAAATGCGACAATTTATGGTATAAATACATTTTAAGATAAATACACTATTATTTGAGTCATGGATGATGTAAGCACCATAATTTCGAACTTAAATTAATTATTTTAATATATTTTATGATAATTCTCAAACTATTCATAGTTTTGAGCCAAAATAATAAACAAATGAATAAGATATTCAAAAGACACCCTGCTCCTCTATTATAATCACCACCCCTCACAACCCATTCTCCTCACACCTTCCAAGATTTTAGCCTTATCAAATTTCTACCCAATAATATCACCAAGCCCCCCCCCATGTCCAAGTTCTCTTGGTCTCATAAAAAGACCAAAACCAATCCCCTTTAGGAGGTTCTCAAGGAGGAGAAAATCAAGAGGTAAAAACCTCTTTCTTTTTCTTTTAATTTCTTTTCAAGTTATTTTATTTTATTATTATATCCTCACCTACCCTCATCCAAATGGATTTATAACTACAATAACTTAAATATACTGTAATTTTATTATTATTATGGAATAATTCATCATCAAACCCCTTCCCCTCTCTCTTTTATTTTAAAAATGGAAACATCATCCGTGATGTGTTGTTTTATTGCCTTCAAGGATGGCAAGTTTTCATATTCATTCACCATTTTAAAGGATGTTCATGAAACCATTTTAATTGTTTAAAAATATTTTAAAATGTATATTAAAACTTCTTTATGTTTTTTAAGTATCATATATACATAATACTAAATGACAAAACAAAATGAGTTCGTTGTGATCTAAAACCTCTTAAATTAATCTAAACGAATATCATTAACATGTTATTTAATGATTCATCCTCATATATGGGAAAAAATATATATAAAACCAATTAAAATTATTCATGTTCATTAATAACATATATTTCCAATTCTATAGAATTATACCCATTTTACATGAACTCCATTACTTATAAACAAGCGAACTGATCATGAAAACCAAGAAAAAGAATGTTCCTAAGCTGTGAAATTAAGCTCTATAACTCATTAATAAGTCCATAAGTGAACTTAATAAAAATATAATGAATAAAATAAATATATAAAAGTTAATTAATTAATTAATTAATGTATTTAATTTTATTATCTAGGACATTAATGTCAAGATCGGAACACATTCATACATAAGGTAAATGTTTTCTCATCTCACTACCATTTTTGTGAGATATTTCTTTATTCACCAATATTTCTTATATATGGTGTATGTATATGAACCATTGATGTATCATATCATGAATCTATTAATTTTCATGGTATTAAATCTATCATTTTATGATTATTAATGTTGGGACATATGATTCGATTGATTACAAAGGGGTAAGGATTTCTTCCCGAACCTCCATTTTTCATTCAGGTTACATTATCTCTCCCTTCACCCCAGTGTAATTATTAATTATTTTTATATAATTATTATATATTATGTGTTTATGATACAAAATCATATATATAGAATATTTAATCTTTCTTTTATGGGATAATACATGTTTTAATATGGTCCCCTTATCAATTCTTCCTAATAAGTAATCCCAATTAAAGGGAAATTCTTGAATTCTTACCAATTTTGAAGTGCACTATATAATATATTTTATGCCATAATTATTTTTATAAAATTAAAAATTTTATCATTAAAAACTATATTGTTCCATTTCTGGTTTTGTGAAAACAAACATGCCTTTCTTCTTTAATATCTCTTTGATATTTTCCTTAAATCGCACAAAAATGTTTTTTTTCTCTAAAGTTTCTTAAAAACTCTTTTTACATGATATCACTTAAGCGGGACATAATTTATGCCTCAAATACAATTTGAAAGTATTTAAATATTATTTTATAGTATATAAATGTTTATAATTTGATTTTATGACAAATACAAATGACTTTCCAAAAGAACTCTTTTTTCCAAAGTAAAAAGGGTTTTTCTCGTCTCACTTTTACTTCTGTGAGATATATTCCTTGTTCACCACTTATTTCTTGTGTGTGGTGTATGTACTTTCCTTAGATATATTATATCATGAATGATATTATTCTTATGATTTTATAAGTTACATTTAATGTTATTCCTTTATAGGGATTATGATTTAAATGTTTTAAAGTTGTATGGGACACATTAGAATGTTTAAATATTATTTTTCTCAAGAATTTTTCAATGGTATTTTAATATATGTCAACTTCGTTTGTCTAATATTGTACTTAAATGAGTTTTATATCTTATGATACTATCTAACATATGTTTTTTAAGGTTTTATGATCATTTTGACTATGGATGTTCTATTTGATACCATTCATGGTTTATGATTAAAGTATTCACATTTCATATGCTAGTTTTTCGAATCGAATAGTTTTGTTGTTTATGTTTCACCCATTTCAGATGAGGAATTTATTAGACTTAGTAAGTGATATGTGGGGACCATTATATCCCCTCAATGCATTAGTAGGTCCCATGATATAAACTAGATTGATTTTATTATGATGTCCGACATTATGCATTCCCTCATTATGAAACTAGTAATTCACAATCCAAGTGATTATTTGACTAGTATAATATCTATGGTTATGTTTTATTTTTTCATTATTTAATTATATTTTATTCCTACCATATTATGATAAAAATTATGTTTTAATGGCATGTGTACTTTTAGTTATTCACCATGCCTTATTATTTATGCTTCTACTGTACTACTTAACCTTACTGAGCATCTGTGATCACCCCATTATTCGGTTTTATTTTCCCCCAGGATGCGAATATGTATATTAATAATGACTTGTAGGAATAATCTAGGAGTTTATGGGTGTTTTCAATGGAGTTGAAATGTTTTTTTTTGATTTCAAGTTGTAATGTGAAGTTCATGTATGCAATATGTCTTCCAAAACTGCTAAACTATTTAGTCCTTCTGGATGAGACTTATTTGTAATCATACCAATGTAATAAAGAAAGACACTAGATCCAAAAAACTAGGGTTAGGGTCTTTACAAAGAAAAACTTATGCATAAATATAAAGTTAAAATACACATAAATAATGTTCCAATAACCCACACTCATGAAAAGGAAAAGAAAAAAAATTAATTTGGAAAGAGAAACAATATCTTTAGAATACATTTATAGAGGCATATATTTTTTTTGTAATTTTTGAAAACAAATACATAATAAAAAACTAATTGTAATTGTAACCATATGATATTTAAATAAACTTCATCTTGATTTATTACATTAAAACTAAATAATATTCTCCCATTTCCATTTGTTTTTTCTTTTACTATTACAACCCATTTTATCATCAACTTGGAAGATACCACCAAACTATTCCCCAAACCATTCTTAAGGCCATGATGTAGCCCATCAAACATAGTTTTATGGGAACTAGGAGCAACATAAAAATCTATATTTAGTCTAATATAACTTGTTTGAGTACATGGATCATTAATGGATAAGGTTAAGAGTTGTTCTAAAAGATCATCATCTTTATGGGTTTTCACTCTAGTGGTATATTAATAACTAATAATAGGATTATTTACAAACTTGATCAAATAAAATACTCTTAAATATTTTTTCTTAATTTATAAAAAACTAAAAAAAAATTAAATATTTAGGGTAAAAATATTAATTTTCCCAAATATGAAAGTTTACATTAAGAACACATATTTTCCAAGGAAAAAATAAAATCAATCATCATACTAAGAACAATATATAAAAAAATTTGTTTCTAACATTTTTTCATCTTCTTTCATTATATTCCCACTTTATAAAGGTGGGTATCCATTAAATGTGTATTAAAATTACTTCAAATATTATCCACTTAAATTGAGAGTATGAGAGGTTGACTCATCTCACAAGCTAGTTTATTATCTATTATAGGAATCTTATATATTTAAGCATGTATTCAAGAAATAATTCCCAATAACGATACTATTTTATTTTACATCTCCTATCGCATCAGTGGGGTGAACACCTATGATTAATGGGATTGACTAACTTTAATGAATTTATAATAGAATTAAATTGAATTTAAATAATCCCATGATATGGTCATATGTAACCTCATGTTCATTTCATGAGGGTGTGTATGTGTGGTACTCTATTGTACAAAGTCATATAATAAGAAAATTTGGAGTTTAATTATATATAAGAAGGATTAAAGGTTATGTTAGGGTTAGGGTTTCCCAAGTAAATTTAAGGTTAAACTAGAGCTTCATGTCATCCAAGAAGTATTAAAGAGTGTACTATAGTTTTTTGACATCCAATAAGGATTAAAGGGTATTCTAGATTTTCATGATGTTCAGGAAACCTTAAAGGGTGTACCAGAGTTTTGTGTCATCTGGGAAGTATTAAAGTGTATGATAGAGTTTCATTCTATCCAAGAAGTATTAAAGGGTTTCAAGGAAGAATAAGTTGTATTAGAGTTGGGATTGGACCCATGAGAGGGTCTTCCTACGTATCCTTATTAAGGGAATAAAACCCAATGTAGTTTAGTTCTGTTTAAAAATACACATAAAACCTTTTAATGTTACTTGAAAAGAACCATAATGGTTCCTTTTAAGGTAATTCATTTATAACACTTGTAAAAAATAGATTGAAAAAAAACCAAAACCTTGGTAGGAGCTCCCTCTACTATGCAGTTAGAGATGCTATATAATGAGAATTACTAATAGATATAGAATACTTACCCCACCAAGGATCATTATCCATTTAGAAAATACTTAAAATTTTCATTGAGATATCTAAATAAACTTATAGAAGAAATCCAATATTCATTTAAAGAAGTAGTTGACATGATCCCTACTTTAGGAAAAACCTTTATCTATATCTTTTAGTAATATCTATTCATGAAAGAAAACTCAATAGATATAACCACTACATACTTATCTTACACATAGGGCATGGGGATACCACCATTTATCAAAGGTGAGAAACATCTCCTTCCATTACTAAGAATCAACTACCTTGAGGCTAGTTGTTCAAGAACATCCTTCATAAACTAAATATAGGATCCTCTACCAAGAGATTCATCTACCAAACCCTTTTTGTGACACTATGATCTCATTAATCACCAGATACTCAAACCATATATAGGATAACTGCTAATTCATCCTATACATTAACATCCATAAGAGAAAAGGATCCATGAACCTAGAACTAGCACTATGATCATTTACTTCCCAACTGGTACACTCTTGGTAAGACTAGGTAAATCATCAAATTCCTAATATATTCTTCCATGAACTATTACAAAAAAGGGTTGGTTTATGTATCCCATGAACACAACAAGTACATTTATAATTCTATAAAGAAACACATAAACTCCATCTCTATAATGCACAATGTCAACCTACTATTGATGGATACCATGGGTCACCTCTAGGAGCATTCATGTATTCTTTACATTCCTAGGTTGTTAATACTAAACTAAAACTATAGAGAATAAATCCATATTTACCATCTTATGGGTAGATAACTTCAACTTCTTAAGGGTTGGCTCTACTCTCTATACCGGAGGGGGTTCTACTCACCGTTAAAAGTGAAACCTACCTCATTTTCTTGATTTAATATCAACATAAAATACTATAAATGGGTGACCAATACATACCAGGGATGATATAGTTATATCTAATATATCCCATAAAGTAACCCCATTAAGTAATCCCATGAAGGATCCCTTTCTGTACCGAGGATAAACTCACTTCAACCGAAGGTGTGAGTGAAAAATGATTTCCATCTAGGTGCCCTGACAAGGCCACCTCGCAGGGTTCCTAGATAAGGCCACCTCATGAGGTTCCTTTAAATATCTATCTAATAAGGTTTAGATATAAGTTACACTAAAACTTATAACTTCTGAACACACAGTACAAGAAGAATAGATCGCACTTACATTAAATAGTATGAGGGTCTATGAAGGTAGGACACAAATCATACTTTAAACCATACTTGATATCACCCAACCATAACCATCTATTGCATGAATATTATCATAGATCTAACTTCTAGTATGAAGGTAGCAATAGTGGGAGTGGATCAATGTGTATCCTACTCTAATCACTTCTACACTACTAGTTCTTTAACTATAATTACTCCTTAGTAAGAAAATATGCCTATAATAGAAATATCTTTGATTTCAGTACTATATTCAATGTGGTGGTCTATCCACAACACCACTCTAGATATTCTAAGAAAAAATTCTAACATGAACCCATAACCTTGGTGTATCGCTTCTAGGAATACTCAACCATTAATACTCACATTAGGACTTTGAAATAGGCGGAGCTTCATGAGAGCACAACCCTGACTCTAAATATATCTCTAGAGGCTCTTATATAACTACTGTTCCTAAAAAATACCATTGAAAATCACATACAAGGAATACCTCATGAGTTATGTGGTACTATACTTGTATTTGGACATGATCATGCTACCCAGTGGAGGGTCTAGTTTCTCTAAAACATGAACTATTCTCAACATCTCAAGAGAGAACACCATACTAAACAAGGGATCAAACTCTAACCGTGATAGAGTATTCTTATAATGAGTTTGAGAAAACATATTCCACTAATGGATCATTGTTCCATACAAATAACTCAATGCAATAATCACCATCAGGTCAATAGGTGTTTGAATTAGATGAATTATTCAAGTTGAAAACTCTTATAAATCCTATATTGTATATGGATTTGGGTCTCCTTGAAATCTTGGAATCCACTAATTCTGAAATCATATAGTGAAATTGACTCACAATTAGTCTTTTATTGATCAATGAAAATTTCCATATGCCCTACAAGAAGGTCTGTGATAAGAAAAAAGGGTGGAAAACCCATATCTTCTCCTGTGGTAAATATCTCTCTCAAATAAGTATTTATATAAATTACTAATCACTCAAATAATCAATAGAGATATTATTAATAATCAACATATAATTATTATGACCCTACTTTTAAATATGATATGAATATCTATAGTTAACATTATTCATTAAATATGATGAAACCATAAGGATTAGAGCATATCCAGATGAGTTGAAATAGGAAGGAAATGAAAGATCACATTTGAAAACTATATATGATTCAAGTACTTTCTCTAATCTATCCCATAAATGATGTCTTAAAGATATTATTTGACTAATAGGTTATTAGAATCTTAGAAAAAGGATACATTAGCTACTATATCTACGTTGGTATCCTTAGTATGATAATCAAACTCATGACCCATTTTACATTGCTTACCTACATTCTAATACTAATCCTCACATGACTGCCAACACCAAACTCCATACCTAGGAATTGAACCACTCTAATACCACTATGTCATGATTTGACCCACTTGGGCCCCACTTGAGACAATAATAAGCTTATTGTGCCACTCCAAGTCCACCTCTAATAAGTTAGGATTTGACAACCATCACTAAAAATGTCATGAACACATATGGGTTCCCTTATCCTATATCAAACTAAAAAAAATACATCTACAATGTGTAAAATAACCAAAAACACCATTAATGTATATATAAGCAACTAAATTTTATGCAATATATTCATGAAATATCACATAGGAAAACATCATATGAACTATACAACTGAAAAAGTCTCCAAAACCAATGGACATGAGACAAGGATAAAGAACCTTCTTACTGTAAGAACTTTTGGATAAATCTATTACTATGATGATCATCATCACCACAATGGACCACCAAATGTCACCAAGCATCAGTCTCAAACAAGTATCTCTAGCTCCAAATCCACTAAGACCATCTTCAAACTATGCATCATCTACAAAGACATATTATGTGTGGGAATAAATCCCATATAGGGGTGAGTCTAAAAATACTCAGTAGGATGCCCTAAAACCATAAAGGAAAAGAAAAATAGAATGTTAGATCCAACTTTGGAATAATATAGGAACCAAAAGAAGATAATAAATCTAGATATTCTCAACTACTATAAGTCTTAGGGAAATAGGGGAGTCCTGATAATCTCATCTCTCTTCCATGAATGTTCATTTATCATGATCAATTAAGGAAGATCAATATAAAAAATGTTTCATAAAGTCATAAATTGAAAACCATATTGTAAGATGTATATCAATGGAATTCAATAATGCCTAATACGTCATATGTCCCAAATAATTGTTATTATTTATCCTTCCATGCTCCCACCCTAAACCATAGTGTGATACCAACACATTTTTGAGGAATATATGTTGGCAAGGGAGCAATGAACCCTTCCTTTAATAACTACCCAACCATGTGAAAACCCACACACTTAACATAATCTACAGTGGGGGATCCACGCCTCGCTGATGTATACATAGAAGTTGATGGAGTACTGCACCCCATTGGAGGATCAATGAATCAACAAAAAGGGGAGATTTCATATCTCCAAGGTCGTATAGGGGACCTATTTATCATTGGGTGCTGAGGTAGCACCAAACCCTTGCATGAATCAGGCGGACCAGCACCCCGACTATGTAGGGGTGTGAAATTTTTTAGGAAGAATGTGTATGACCCATACCCTATCATGAATGTTTCTCTAGGGGAGTAGAAAACTCCAAGAATTATAGGGGACTTACTACCTTTTATCAACATGCTTCCACATGAGTACCAAAACCCATGTCTTCTATGATAATCTTTCCCCCACCCAACCATTTCATTTAAGGGGATAATATCCTTGAAATTACTTAAAAAGTTTCTATAACCTCCTGACCTGACTCATCACTAAGACAATGGCCAAACCGGCCACCACATGACCTCAAACATGCCTCCCCATATGCCAGAGGATACTGACTAGTAGAAAGGGTGTAAGGATAGTCAGTGGAGAGACTATAACCTCTTATCAGAGTTGCGCTGCGGTATAAAAGGGTAAGTAACAATTAACAGTGGAAGCATTAAATAGAAATAAAAAAGAAACGGAAGACATATTTCATATAAATTAACAAAAGTGGCCAATGCCAGTTTATACAATAGATGAATGCATGACATAATATTGATACACGGGGGAAAATAGTAACAACACAACATGTTTTTCAATACAATACAATATAGTACTCAAGTAAAGAAAATAACTAAAATCCCAAAGGTGATATCTATGAGAATGGTGAGCTCCAGCTCAGTCCTTTGCTCCTAACTCCCAGGTACAAGAAAACAACAACAAGCAAGGTCCAAGGTCCTGTGAACAAGAAAGGTATACTTTGGTACCTTAGTGCAATGGCAGACCAAGTAGGGTGTGATATATAAATCTCAGTAGGCCGACACCACCAATGTCTAACCCAATCCTAATAGTGTAATATAAATTAAACAGGGTGCAAGAATGCATAAATAAAGTAAGCAATACAATGTAACTAAATACCAAAGTACCTACTTCATCCCTCGACTGGGGTGTGGACATGTAAACAATTCATTAATTGAGTATTTACAATTCATTTATAAGTCACATGTGAGCAAGTCACCTACCAATTCCAAGGAGTTTTCTCCAAGGTAAAACATGCTACACAATGACTGGGCTCGATGGGCTTTAACCATGGCACCTAGTTGTCAATGCTGGACCCAAGGAGTGTATCCAAGGAATCCTGTGATGGTATTTACTAATAAATTCCCAAGGTAATAACCAAGGAAACAACCTTGTGATAGTATAAGTAGTGAAGGTCCGAAGACGCAACAAGGAAACCTAACAAAGTTATTCGGTGAGGGAGTTCTAGGGTAATAACCAAGGTAACATAGATCTCACGTAATGCTAACCCAGTAGTATATGGTTCTAGATAAGTGTTAAGGGTGTAATCCATGGATCTTAGTCTAAGGCATTCCACGATGATTCACCTATCGAGTCTAAGGAGTGCGTCCAAGGTAAAATGGGGCTAAGCAAGGACTGGGTCCAAGTAGGGTATCCAAGGCACCTTCTTATCAATACTGGATCCAAGAAGTGTATCTAAGGAATCCTGTAGTACTACATGGGGGACCCAATGGTAGTATACTAGGAATCCAAATATAATACAAGTAATAGGATCTAGGTGAGTCTGAACCTTAGAAATACTTCCCTGAATTTGGAATGGGGTACATGAGTGCTCATGGTATTCTCCACTAAGAAACCACGACAAGATCAAGTATAACCATTCCTATTTAATAAAGAAGTCATATAATGATTCATTTTGGTCAAATCCTTGACATCCATTATTGTGGAAAGGCAAAGTAGCATTAAAACCGTTTATTTATTAGTTCAATCCTTGTCTTCCATTAGTGTGGAAAGGTCAAGTAGCATTGCAACCATTTACTAAAATCCATTAAAGCATATTCATTAATTAAGATTAACTCTATTACCTTCCATCAACATGGAAAGGGGCGATATGGACATGAAACCTTTATTCAATTGATCTTAGTAATTCTAAGTGAAATACTTAGTATACTTACCAATTTACATTTCACATTTGATTGTAAATCCAAAGAAATTACCTTAGGTGGGTAAATTGATGATAATACATGGCAATTTCCATGATTCAATTCATAGGATAACTAAACCATCTGAAATAGAAGGTCTTACCTCTATAAAGGTCAAGCCAAGGCACACCCGAACAGTGGTACAAATGTGTCAAAACACTAAACGAAAAATTACGGAAAACACCACACATGGTTAAATCCAATTCAAAATAGGGCCAAGCACTTAGGCGTCACCTTTCCCCTTTTAATTATTTTAATAAGGTAACCATGTTTTCTAATAACATTTGGGCCATGTCCTAAACATGTAATATTTAAACATAACATCAAGGCACAAGAATTATAAACACAAAAGGTCAAGCAAGAAAGGCCTAACCACTAATTTTTAGTTTGAAGGCATCGAACCTCCATTTGAGGGATTTTATTTTAAAATCATGATATTAATTATCACACAAATCATTTATATCCTTTATAATTTTAAATACGAGACATGATAAATCGCATTTAATAGCATTCAATATAGATACTTCACCACATAAATTTAAATTCTAGATAAAGTGCAGTAATAAATTTATTGAAGAAATTATAATATTTAATGACATGGAAAGGGACCCTACCTCAAGTGGAACTAATACATCCACTCTAACTCTTAACACTTTATAACTATGAGAAACTTCTCCCCCACTGAGCATATGCACCTTCACATACATATAAGGACACCTATCCCCTATGCACACACCCGCATGGCCATGCATATGTGCAAGGGGATCCTTACATGTATGATTATATAAATACACTAGCCTCCACTCACCTACGCATGGATTTTACATATATATACATATGAACAACTTTCCCCATATGTGAAATTTACTGCCATGGGTGAAATTACACATAATAGGGGAACCTACCTACATATATATAGATACACATGCGATTTTCCCTTGGCTCGGTGACTCGAAACCACATGAAATATCCCAAAGCACTACAAGATAGGTGTAAGGAAAACTTAAAGCATCTAAAAAACTCAATTTAGATGGTGTAAAAAAACTAGCGAGTTTAAAACCTTACCTTAGATGGAAGCGAGGAACCAAGTCACCCCAAAACCACACGACAGAGTTCAATGCACTACAAGAAACATGTTGGGAACTCATAAACCTCAAAGCCCCAAAAATTAAATAGGAAACAAGGAGAAAACTTACCATAAAGAAAAACCAGTGGAATGAAACCACCCAAACCATCTCACCTTTGGCAGAAGATACTGGAACACACCCCCATAGGTCTTAGGAGACCATTCGTACCAACCTAAAGCAAAAGAGAACCGAAAATACGGGTTATCCCTAAACCCTAGGTTTAGTTGTACCTCACCGGGCACCAATTAGGTCGAAGAAAAGATAGAAACAAGGAGGATAATGGAGGTGAGTATTGTACTGTGATGATTATAAGAATAAATCACAAGGAATCTGGCCAAAAAAATAGGATCGACAAAGCTCTGTGGAGGGGGGTCGTGCGTGTCGAGAGAGGGAAGGCCCTATGAGCTGGTGTGTCTAAAAGAGAGGGTCGAGGGAGTGATTTAGTTTTTTAGTTACTAATTTTATTTTAATTTAATTCCAATATTTAAAAAAACCTAACAGTATGGTTTGACCACACAATTTTCCAAATCATGCACAAACTGTGCAGAGTCTACTGCCTGAACGAGGCTAGAAGCACGGTTTAAGAAACCATGCCCAAGCCATGCAAAAATCCCCTACCCCTTTTTAAATAGGTCCACACGGTTACCTATAATGGGCCACTAGTTTTTTAAGACCGTGCACAAATAGTGTGACCTCTACTGCTTCTTAAAACATGACCTTCCGAGGTCCGGTGCTCCTGAAACACATCAAACCGCTCGGGAGACTTCTCAGGCCTTCACCCAAGTCCAAAAAAACACGTATAAGTGTTCCAACACTCAAAATTAAGTTCCTAAAATCAGTTTTTAAAATGACCCATCCATTATAAAAAAGTTCAAAAACCTTCATATTTTAGTCGAGTTCAAAACCATAGGATTCTACAATCTACCCACCTTAAAAACTACTTGACCCTAAGAAGCCTTTGAGAACATAATAAACACCACCTGACATAAAAGGGTCATGAAGTTTCGTTCAAATGGTTTCATTGCGTTTCCAATACCCAATGCACCTTAATAATTTCCAATGCACTCTGCACTTCAGCCTTTACTACCCAATCCAACGCTCAAAGTTTAACTTAACATAAAAAATGAGCTTACATGAGCCCGTTTATATAGAGACATGATCACACCATCATATTGATAGAAATTCGATCAATGGTTCTCAACACCATAGTTATTAAATTAAGAAGGGGGAAATTTAAAGCCATGGTACCTCCACCATTGTAATTTTTGTACAAGGCACAACTCTGAGTGTTATTTCGACACTCCTGGAATGCTTTTGTAAAAAGGAAATGGTCTAATTTTGATCGACCTAACAGAACTGGTCGAGTAAGCTCTCTGAGAATAAAAAACCGACCTTGAGAGCACACTTTCCTTCACATAGAAATTTTCTTTAAAACAACACCTTACAACTGTAACCATTTAACTAAAGTAAGAGAGAATGAGTCGAGCCACTTGGCTGATGTATCTCGTAGAAGTCTAGCTTCGACAGCCAGAGAAATTCAAAAGAAACGGCTGGAATCCATGAGTCCAAACAAGGATTTCCTACATGGGAACCCAAGAATCACTCAAAACATACCGAGCCTCGATAAACACCACAATTTAGCATGTAACACTAGAAAAGATCATCCAATAATCTCAAAAACTTTTCAAGATTTAGCACGACGTAAGACCCACTCTCTCTTAGTGCATCAAGGATGACATCAAGATATGGGAAATGATTTTCTCTTAAGAAGAGTACACTAAGAGGATTTAAGATAGGGTTTCTAGTCAAACACACCCAGAATTTGGAAGGTAAAACAGTCGAACCAAAACAAAGTCCTATTATTGAGCAATCACTAACACTATTTAAGACTGAAAGCCTCATGGGCATTTATGTAATAACCAAACATTTACCAATGGTCCCATTAGGTTGTGACCCTTATACATAGAAGGACACATTTACCAGGTTCAGAACAACACTACCCACCTTAGGAGTGTCCTAGATGAAAAGGAAGGAAAACTAACCACTCATAATCTTGATAGATTATCACAATGAGATCAGCATGTCAAAACACCCGAGTTTTTTGAAAACCGTTCTGAGTATTAGAATGAAACTGATTCTTTAACGCTCAATTCACTCTACTTGGAGATGACCCAAGACCATACTCAATAGTACAAGAAGATTTATTTCAGAGCCATACTGCCTCATACGACCATCAGCCTGGACGATGCTAAAACTAGTCATCCATTACTAAGAAAAGAGGGGGTTAAAAGACCTACGAAGTGAACGACCATGCCTAAGGAATGTCTAACCAACCAAGAACAAGCATTACTCAATGATCGAGCCCATAACAAGGTCAATAAAGACATGAACTCCCATCAAAACTAGGGTGTCACTTTAAAACTGAAAGTCCTACTTGGGACAATGGCACCCAAACAACATCAAAAGTGAGAAAAGTCACAGCATTAGCAAGGCATTTAAGTTATGAGGGTGATACCTACCACAGTTAGCCCCTTAAAAAGAACAAGTTTCAACCCTAACACTGGGTCACATAAAACAAAAGTCACTAGGCTAAAAAGCTGATCATAAAGCCATTGATATGGAAAATAATGCTTATAGAAAGTACTCATGCTTCTGTTCCAAGGCAACTCAAATAGATGTCCGAACTACCCTTACATGAGGGTTTTAAACCATGGAAACCACTATAGGTTGCATTTACACACCTCTTATATTTAATCAAATTTATTCTTTAATCATCAAAATATTTAATCAAAACATAAAAGTACCATTTTCAAAAAAAATCACAAGGTACTTGATTTTAACTAACGCCCAAGGGAAAAATAGGAAAGTTTTATAATACTTCCTTTTTAAACAATTACATTTATTACTATTCCGTAATAATAGAAAATTTATCATCTAAATTACTTTTATTAATTAAGGTGACCTATAAGGATCCCATTAATCCAACTTGGGTTCATTATCATACAACCCAATAGCAATTTCAAAAAATCATTAAAATTTTAAACACCCAAATGGGTCATCTCATAAAAAATTTCCCCAACTTACCTACTTGGGTAAATTTGAATTTTGAAAGCTATCAATTTTGATTTGAGATAAAAAATAAAAATATTTTACATTTATGAGCATTTCACAAAGTGATGCACGCTTGTCGTAGGGCGTGGAAAAAGAAATTTAATTTTCCTAATGCAGCATAGAGGCTGACTAGGGTCATCTCACTTGAGGAGCTTTCTTAGTTTGATCACCTACTTAATCTAATTCACCTAAGAAGTAATTAATTTTGTTTTTATGTTTTCTCAAATAAATTTCATTTAATAAAATAAATGAAATAAAAAAATCATATGAAAATAACATTTAATTTTAAATTACCATGCAATGCTAAACAGAATGGAATTATGGAAGAAAGGAAGTTCTCCCAAGAGAACTTTCAGGGGGCACCTTTATTGACCAACTTCAAATATTCTTAGTAAACACACTCCATAGTATGTGTACATACATTAGTCTACCCTGGTTATGAATGAAAATTCTACTTAGCGATCGCCAAGAACACCCTCCATCCACCTCCTCAATTGAGGGAAAATGGTTGTAGATTAAGAAGTTAAACTTTAGAAAACCACAATGAGGATTACACCCACTATAAATTATTCTTAGAATTAACTCAAAGAATATTAAAAACATGGTATTGGGTTAAAGAACCTGATTAGTCCCTCGGGATATTCCTCATATTAGTTACTCATGATCATGACTATTATAGTTCACGATGGTAATATGAGAAGAAGAAAAGAGGGTGGATGGATGGACACAGAAATAAAAACAATGCATGAATTTATTAGAAATCTAAATTATAATTGAAAACTAAAACAAAAATAAAGAAAATAAATAAATAAAAAAGAAAGGGGTAATATTTGAGTCTGGTCTCCCTTGTTGGAGATCTCTTCCTTGGTGCCCTAAAGGAATGGGATGGAGAAGGGGATGATTTGAGAGGGAGGAGCTCCCCTCCTTTTATAGGAAGAATTTTTCCTCCAAAAGTTGATGAATTTTTGGCCCCATTAATTGAATATTCAGGCATTCCATCCTTGTTAAAATTTGTTCAAAAATATCTTATTCGTTCACCCTTCAAATTTCAGCTTTATTGGATGTGCAAATAAGGAGTTATGTATTTTTTATTGACAATGAATTTTTCTGTTCGAAATTTATGAGAAGCCTTCTTCAAATGTATAACATACAATTCACCCTTAATGTCATAAAAACTCCATAAAATTAATTTTTTGGGAGGTCCTATGTGTCCTAGTTTCCTTATAGGTGGAAGAATCGCAATTTAAGGTGTTTAGGCCAAGATAGACTTCCGTTATGGTGGTGAGGTCCACGCTGTCCGCCCAGAAAACTCTTCACGTTCATTGATTTTTTAATGCATATAGATGGCCGAATCATCCCTTATTCCAGAAGTCAAAGTTGAATAAAATAAAAAAAATATTATAAAAAAAATATTCACTCAATTTGGATTTATATTTTTTATAAAATAACTAAAACACCCTTGATGTAAAAATCTGTCCAACATCCAGAATTAGGCGCTTTTCACCATTTTGCTCAAAACACATCATAAATCCAAAATTTAATTCATATAATCTAAAATTGATAAGTTTGGATGATTAAACCAATTGAAATACATACAAAAATTTTTGAAAATATTATCTCTATTAATTACCCCACACTTAAACCATTCTTGTCCTCTAGCATAAAATCTCAACATGGAATTCAGAGGACACCAATGTTACCAATATTCAAATTCCAAAGTAATAAAATTTAAAAAATTTATATGTCAAATAAAACATTTAAAATCCACATAAAATATCAATTTAATTTCCCATTTTAAAAATAAATAAATAATTCATGTATTTTACTTTTTCCCTTTGAAAAAATGGAACTTCTTTTTTTCTTTCATTCAAGATTCTCAATTCATTATTATTAAGCATGCCACTTCATGACTTACCTCACCTTTGAATTTTACCTCTCATATCTCATGATACAAATCATGAATATTTATGCTCATATCATGAGAACATGCACCTTATCCATAATCTTGTAAAATAACTACTTTCTCCACTTTAAAAAGACAAAAGGCACATAAAATCATGGGGACTTTTCAATAAAGGTTCGAATGACTCTGAGGCGTAAGGATGGTAGGATTTTATATTTTAAAAATTAATTCCCAAGGAGGAGGTTTATCTATTCAGTACAATGAATGATATCAAAAAGTGTAATGAAATTATCCCCTTCAATGTTCCAACACCCACTTCTCCCAAAACTCAAAGTAAGGTCATGATCAAAGTAAATCATAATGAATGATTAATGCACCCTCTTGATTTTTTTTAAATTATATATATATATATTTTTTTTTAAAGTTATGATTAGATCAAACCTAACATACATCACATAAACATATATGATTTGAATATTTTCGTTCTAGAAAATAGTGATTTTTGGCTATCCCAAATCACAACCCATTTTTCACTTTTTTTGGTTCTTTTTTGTCATTTTTATATATTTTTTAAATTTAAGAGGGGAAAACAGTGAAGTACAATTAATGACTCCACAAACTTTTACAGTTCCCACAATAAAACCCCCAAACCTTTTCCTTATAATGTAAATCATCCCTTCCACCATGAATCACTTCACCCCCACACTTCATCTCTAAAATATCATGCAAATAACAAGAGTAGAGTAGAAATGGATAAAAATGGATTGAAACATGGATCAAACTTATAAAGGTCATTAATGGTCTCTATGGGATAAAATAAGGAATGATGTAAAGTTTGTCTTTAAGGATAAGGGTTTTTTCAAAGATTCCTCAATCATTTAAAATGTTCTTTTGTACAGTGATAGATTTTTCAAGTTAAAATGATAGTTCTGGAAGGTGACATGTCCCAAGATCACTTAAGAAATATACTCAAGATAAATAGTAAGTACTTGGTCTAGAAATCCTCTCAGGAATGAGAAATATTACATTGGACAATCACTCATGGAATGATTAATAATAATAAATCGATTCACATGAACTTCAAAAATTCAAATCATGAAAGATATTAGGGAAATTTCATTTACATAAATCAATCAATTCCTTCAAATCATGAGTCATTATTTCAATATCCATGTTTCACTTTAAACATTAAATTTTACATTTTAATCATTCAATATCATTAACATTGAAATCTAAAACATGGAATCACTAGAATCCTAAGAAAATAATGTCTCCTAGATAATTCAAGTAAAGAATTAATTCAGGTGTGGGCATGATTTTTTTATCATTAAATATCAAAAGATGTTTTGGACCAAAAAAATGAAAGGATTTTAAATTATAAACATAAAAAGTGAAATCCCTTTTGAATTAAAGCTTTGGTCCCCTTCGTCTAATGATTGAGTCTTACTTCTACTTTCATGATCCTACAAAAGAAAAATTACTCAATTAATCACAAGGATCGTTTCATTTAAGCTCAAAATGATAAGAGGGAGTAGGCCGCATGTTGGACTAATTCCTAATAATGAAATTTAAATCTAAATTCCTAATATTAAAAATTAAAGTACTATAAATAAGGTAAAGGAAAAATCTTGGTATGATCCCCCAAGTGGTCCCTGACATCTTTTACTGCCTCTAGAGGGTAGTACCAGCTTTTATCCATAATATGTCAGTGGATGAAGCTTCTTTGATTTGAAACACCACATGTGGCTCTTCCCAGCTTACAGTTGTTTATTCTTATTGAGGAGGACTCCATGGATATAGTATACCATATCCGACCCCTTCAAAATGTGGTACAACTTTCATGGAGGGGGTAGGATGAAGTAGGGAACCTCCTCTTCTTTTGTTGCTACTTGTGAAACCATCTTGTCTTCCAATGCTGACTTCATGGAGGCTTAAACCTCTTATCTGATTTCATCAAGCTTAGCAACTTGGATCTCTTTATGATGGGGCTCCTACAGTAGATATTCAATTTCTTTAGGGAGATCTAGGAGTTCCTTAATAGGTGTGTCATTTTTAACATCATCCTCCAAGGAGTATTATGAGTTTTACGAATTTGAAAATTCAATAGAATTAGGAGAGATACTCAAATTAGTTTCAAAAAAATTAAAATAATTTGAGTTCAAGAATGTATCATATCCCTGATTTGGTTTGACATTAATATCATCTTCAATTGAAAGTGCCTCTTGGAGTCAATATTCACTGAATGGAGGTAGGTAGTCAGGCTCCTCCACCTCAATTTTGGATTCAAATTCATGGATGTATTCAGTGAAATTTGGGAAGACTAGTGGCACTTCCTTCTTGGCCTTGAATATTTTTAAGTCAACTTGGAGTTCATCAAACATGGCCATCAAATCTTCTGGTGAGATCCATGCTTCTATGACTCTTCCAATTTTCTTGACCATTATCATTAGCGCATCATCTCTTCATTTGAGGACCTCCTCCATGTAGTCTATTTCTTATTCTTGCACCTGTGAGTAATTTTCAGTCCATGTAGAATAATAATCATTTGAATTCATCATGAAAATATTTTTTTAGTTTTTTTTAAATGAAATCTAATTAATATGTGAAAATAGAAAAAGTAAATGAACTAATGATAATCTCCCTAGAAATGATTCTAGTTTTGACGCACGCCTGTCGTAGGATGTGACAAAAGAAATTTAATTTTCCTAGTGCAGCATAGAGGCTGACCAGGGTGGTCTCACTTGTAGAGCTTTCTCAGTTCGTTCACCTACTTAATCTAATTCACCTAAGAAGTAATTGTGTTTATTTTTATGTTTTTTGAAATAAATTTAATTTAATAAAATAAATGAAATTAAAAAATCATATGAAAATAACATTAAATTTTAAATTACCATGCAATTCTAAACAGAATGGAATTATGGAAGAAAGGAAGTTCTCCTGAGAGAACTTTCAGGGAGCACCTTCATTGTCCAGCTTCAAGTATTCTTAGTGAACACACTCCATTATATATGTGAAAAACTTATTCTACCCCGATTGTGAATGAAAATTATACTTAGTGATCTCCAAGAACACCCTCCATCCACCTCCTCAATCGAGGGAAAATGGTTGTAGATTAAGAAGTTAAACTTTATACAACCATAGTGAGGATTACACCCACTATAAATTATCCATAAAATTAACTCAAAGAATATTAAAAACATGGTCTTTGGTTAAAGAACTTGATTACTCCATCAGAATATTCCTCAGATTAGTTACTCATGATCATGAGTATTATAGTTCACGATAGTAATATAAGAAGAAGAAAAGAGGGTGGATGGATGGACACCGAAATAAAAAAAATGCATGAATTTATTATAAATATAAATTACAATTGAAAAATAAAACAAAAATAAATAAAATAAATAAATAAAAAAGAAAAGGGGAATATTTTCATATGGCCTCCCTCGGTGGAGATATCCTCCTTGGTGCCTTAAAAGAATGGGATGGAGAATGGGATGATTTGAGAGGGAGGATCTCCCCAACTTTTATAGGTAGAATTTGTCCTCTGAAAGTTGACGCATTTTTGGTCCCATTATTTTATGATTTAGGCATTAAATACTTCCTAAAGGTTGTTCAAAAATATCTTATGCTTTCACCCTCCAAATTTAAGCTTTATTAGAAATTAAAATAGGGAGTTATGTATTTTTTATTGACAATGACTTTTTCTATCTGAAAATTCCAAGAAGCTTCCTCCAAATGTATAACGTCCAATGTCACCCTTAATGACATAAAAACTCCATAAAATTAATTTTTCATGATATCATATGTGTCCTAGTTCCCTTACAGGTTTAAGAATAGAAATTTTAGGTATTTAGGCTGAGATATACTTCTGTTACGGTGGTGGTGTCCATGCTGTCTGCTCAGAAAAATATTCAAGTTCATTGTTTGTTTAATGCATCTAGATGGCCAAATCATCCCCGGGTCCAGAATAAAAAGTTGAATAAAATAAAATAAGGATTATAAAAAAAATATTCACTCAATTTGGATTTATATTTTTCATGAAATGACTAAAACACCCTTGATGTAAAAATCTATCCAAAATCAAGAATTAGGTGCTTTTCTCCATTTATCTCAAAACATATCATAAATAAAAAAAATGATTCATATAAGATCAAATTGATAATTTTGGATTATTAAAACAATTTAAATACATAAAAAAACTTGGAAAATATTATCTCTATCAATTACCCCACACTTAAACCGTGATTGTCCTCAAGCATAAAATCTCAACATGGAATTCAGAGGACACCAATGTTACCAATATTTAAATTCCAAAGTAATAAAATTTAAAAAATTTAAATTTCAAATCAGACATTAAAAAATACAAATAAAATATCAATTTAATTTCCCATTTTTTTAATAAATAATTAATTCATGTATTTTACTTTTCCCGTTTGAAAAAATAGAACTTCTTTTTTTCTTTTATTAAATATTCTCAATTCATTATTATTAAGCATGAAACTTCATGACTTACCTCACCTTTGAATTTTGACTCTCATATATCATGATACAATTCAAGTAGAGCTATAATCATATAATGAGAACATACACCTTATTCATAATCTTGTAAAAGAACTACTTTCTCCACTTTGCAAAGAAAAAAGGCACATAAAATCATGGGTTCTTTTCAATAAAGGTTCAAATGACTCTAAGGCTTAAGGATGGTAGGATTTGATGTTTTAAAAATTAAGGATCAAGGAGGAGGTTTATCTATTCAGTACAATGCATGATATCAAAAAGTGTAATGAAATTATCCCCTTCAATGTACCAACACCCACTTCCCCCAAAACTCAAAGTAAGGTCATGATCAAAGTAAAGCATAATGAATGATTAATGCACCCTATTGATTTTTTTTTTAAAATTTTATATATATTTTCATTTTTTTGAAAGTTATGATTAGATAAAACCTCACACCCATCACCTAAACATATACAATTTAAAGATTGTGGGTTTGGAAAATGGTGATTTTTGGTTCTCCCAAATCACAAACCATTTCCCCTTTTTTTTGTTCTTTTTTTTTCATTTTTTTTTCATTTTTTTAGAAATTTAAGAGGGGAAAACAATGAAGTACAATGAATGACTCCAAAAACTTTTACAATTCCCACAATAACACCCCACAAATTTTCCTTACAATGTAAAGCATCCCTTTCACCGTGAATCCCTTCACCCCCACACTTCATCTTTAAAATATCATGCAAATACCAAGAGTAGGGTAGGAATGGATAAAAATGGATTGAAACATGGATCATACCTATAAAGGTCATTCACGGTCTCTATGGGATAAATTAAGGATTGATGTAAAGGTGGTATTTAAGGATAAGGGTTTTTTCAAAGATGTGTCAATCATTTTAAATGTGCTTTTGTACAATCATAGATTTGAAAAGTTCAAATGCAAGTTTTGGAAGGTGACATGTCCCTAGATCACTCAAGAAATATTCTCAAGATAAATTGGAAGTACCCAGTCTAGAAATCATATCAGTAATGAGAAATATTACATTGGAAAATCACTCATGGAATGACTAATAATAATAAATAGATTCACATGAACTTCATAAATTCAAATCATGAAAGATAGTAGGGGAATTTCATTTACATGAATCAATTAATTTCTTCAAATCATGAGTCATCATTTCAATATCCATGTTTCACTTTAAACATTAAATTTTCAATTTTACTCATTCAATCTCATTAACATTGAAATCTAAAACATGGAATAGCTGGAATCCTAAGAAAATCATGTCTCATATATAATTCAAGTAAAGCATTCATTTAGGTGCGGGCATGCAATTTTTATTATTAAATATCAAAAGATGTTTTGGACCAAAAAAATGAAAGGAGTTTAAATGATAATCATAAAAATTGAACACTCTTTTCAATTAAAGCTCGGTCCTGTTCCTTCAATACATGGGGCTTCCTTCTACTTTCATGATCCTAAAAAAGAAAAATTACGCAATTAATCATAAGGATCATTTCATTAAAGATCAAAATGATTAGAGGGAGTTGGCCGCATGATGGAATAATTACTAATACTAAATTTGAAATCTAAATTTTTGATATTGAAAATTAAAGTACTATGAATAAATTAAAGTATAAATCTTGGTATGATCCCCCAAGTGGGCCCTGACATCTTTTACTCCCTCCAAAGGGAAGTACCAGCTTTTATCCATAATATGTCGGTGGATGAAGTTTCTTTGATTTGAACGACCACATGTGGCTCTTCCCAGCTTGCAGTTCTTTGTTCTTGTTGAGGAGGACTCCATGGACATAGTATACAATATTTTACCCCTTCATAATGTGGTACAACTTGCATGGCAGGGATAGGATGAAGTAGGGAATCTCCTCTTCTTTTTTTTTCAACTTGTGCAACCATCTGGTCTTCTAGTGCTGGCTTCAACCTCTTTTCTGATTTAGTTAGGCTCAAAAACTTGGATCTATTCATGATGGGGCTCTTCTAGTAGATATTCAATGCATTTAGGGAGCTCCAATATTTCCTTAATAGGTGCATCATTTTTGACATCATCCTCCAAGGCGTAGTATGAGTTTTCTGAATTTAAAAATTCAATAGAATTAGAAGAGATACTCAAATTAGTTTCAAAAAAATTAAAATAATCTGAGTTCAAGAATGTATCATCTCCCTAATTTGGTTTGAAATTAATATCATATTCAATTGAAAGTGACTCTTAGAGTCGTTCTTCACTGGATGGAGGTAGGTAGTCAGGCTCCTCCACCTCGATTTTGGCTTCAACTTCATGGATGTCTTTAGTGAAATCCAGGAAGACCAGTGACACTTTTTTCTTGGCCTTGAATATTTTTAAGTCAACTTGGAGTTCATCGACCATGGCTATCAAATATTCCAGTGAGATCTATGTTTCTATGCCTCTTCCCATTTTCTTGACAATTATCATCAGTGCATCAGATCTTCGTTGGAGGGCCTCCTCCATGTAGTCTATTTCTTATTCTTGTACCTATGAATAATTGTCAATCTATGTAGAATAATAATCATTTGAATTCATCATGAAAATATTTTTTTAGTTTTTTTTAAATGAAATCTAACTAAGATGTGAAAATATAAAAAGTAAATGAACTAATGATTAGCTCCCTGGAAACAATGCCAGTTTGGATGCATGCCTGTCGTAGGGCATGAAAAAGCAGTTTAATTTTCCTAGTGCAGCATAGAGGCTGACCAGGGTCATCTCACTTGAGGAGCTTTCTCAGTTCATTCACCTACTTAATCTAATTCACCTAAGAAGTAATTTTTTTTTATGTTTTATGAAATAAATTGAATTTAATAAAATAAATGAAATGAAAAATCATAAAAAAATAACATTCAATTTTAAATTACCATGAAATTCTAAAAAGGATGGAATTATGGAAGAAATGATGTTCTCTCGAGAGAACTTTCAGGGAGCACCTTCATTGTCTGACTTTAAATATTCTTAGTGAACACACTTCATCATATATGTTCACACCTTTGTCTACCCCGGTTATGAATGAAAAGTCTACTTAGCGATCGCCAAGCACACCCTCCATCCACCTCCTCAATCGATGGAAAATGGTTTTTGATTAAGAATTTAAACATTAGACAACCACAGTGAGGATTACACCAACTATAAATTATCCATAGAATTAACTCAAAGAATATTAAAAACATGGTCTTGGGTTAAAGAACTCGATTACTCCCTCGAGATATTCCTCTGATTAGTTACTAATGATCATGAGTATTATAGTTCACGATGGTAAGATGAGAAGAATAAAAGAGGGTGGATAGATGGACACAAAAATAAAAACAATGCATGAATTTATTAGAAATCTAAATTACAATTGAAAACTAAAACAAAAATAAAGAAAATAAATAAATTAAAACAAAAGGGGGAATATTTTTGGTCGTCCTCCCTCGGTGGAGATCTCATCCTTGGTTCTTTGAAAGAATGGGATGGAGAATGAGATGATTTGAGAGGGAGGATCTCCCCTCCTTTTATATGCAGAATTTATCCTCCAAAAGTTGATGCATTTTTTGACCCATTAATTGAAGATTCAGGCGTTCCATCCTTCCTAAAAGCTGTTGAAAAATATCTTATGCGTTCACCATCCAAATTTAAGCTTTATTGGACTCGAAAATAGGGAGTTATGTATTTTTTTATTGACAATGACTTTTTCTATCTAAAATTTCCAGGAAGCTTCCTCCAAATGTATAACATCCAATGTCACCCTTAATGATATAAAAACTCCATAAAATTAATTTTTCAGGAGATCCTATGTTTCCTAGTTCCCTTAAAGGTGGAATAATCATAATTTAATGTTTGTAGGCCAAGATAGACTTCCGTTACGGTGGTGGGGTCCACACTGTCCGCCAAGAAAAATCTTCAAGTTTATTGATTTTTTATTGCATCAAGATGGCCAAATCATCCCCTAGTCCAGAAGAAAAAGTTGAAGAAAATAAAATAAGGATTCTAAAAAAAGATTCACTCAATTGGGATTTATATTTTTCATGAAATGACTAAAACACCCTTGATGTAAAAATCTATTCAAAATCCAGAATTAGGTGCTTTTCACCATTTTGATCAAAACACATCATAAATCCAAAAATTGATTCATATAAGCTCAAATTGATAATTTTGTATGATTAAAACAATTAAAATACATACAAAAAATGTGGAAAATATTATCTCTATTGTAACGTCCTGGTTCTGGAAGCCACCCAGAGGCACCCCGTACCTGGTTGGTCACATGGCCTCAAGCGCATTTCCCCAAATGCCAGAGGCTGCCAACTAGCAGTAAGGGAATTGAGTGTGATGGTGGGGAAACTATGTCCTCATTGGTAGAGTACACAGCGGAAGTAAACAACACACAATAACGGAAATAGTAAGTATCCAACAACACTAAACAACGAAATACTGATAAAGAAACAACTGGATAAAAATATATATAAATGATGCATGTTACATATATGTCTAGGAAAATAGCCAAACAAGTCACAATGCTGAATACAGTACTAAACCAAATTAAAAAATGAAAACAGATGAGCAACTACTCAGCATGGAAAGCATCGGCTTGGTCCCATGCTCTCCAGCTCCAATGCAATCAAGTACCTGAAGTCAAAAGGTGCTTGACCTTGTCTATACCTACAACAATATGATATGTTTGGGCCCAAAAGCATGACCCAAACAGGGTGTGAGACTAAATACCAATAGGAAACCACCTGAAGATCTGTGCCTAACAGTCAGTGAGTATATGGTAGGTAAAAGTACAGAAAGTAGTAACAAGGAATCACTAAGCAGTAAACAATCCACAGTTCAAGCATTCAAAACACCACACAACATGAAACAAAAAAACATATAACACAATAGGTAACCCTCTGGAAATTACCCACAAACTATCCCCTATGGTTCTAACTATAAAGTACAAGCAACCCTCTGGGCATCACACAGAGTCTCACCCCTCTGGTTTAGCTAAAGTATAGAATCTCTGGGGAAGCACTCACTGTCAATTCCCCCTATAGTCTCGTATCATACTAAAGGCGCTCTGGGGAAGCACTCAATGTAAATTCCCCCTGTGGCCCGTGTCGAGGTACTACAGACACTATGGGGAAGCACTCAACGTCAATTCCCCCTGTGGTCTCACATCGTAATTATAAAGACACTCTGGAGAAACCCTCAATGCCAATTCTCCCTATGGTCTATACACCAAGTTCTCATGGACCTGTGTAAGTCAAGAAAGTATAGTGCACATAACGGCCAAAGTAAACCTCAAGAACTACTTGGCTAGCATTTTATGGCATATTAGCACTTTAGAACTACAGTCATACCATCCTACAATACTAGGAATGGAAAGTAAACAGAAACCAAACAGGAAAACTAGACCAAATGGTCCAGATAAGAAAAACATGCATGGAAAACATTTCTAAAGAATAAAAAATTCCCTATTCACAAACAATAACCTCTACTCATGCATACAAGCAAAGTAGGCAAACAATAGGGCTAAAACGGTAAACGCGCAATACCCTGTTCAAGGGTATTGGGAACATTTTCACATAAAACTCAAATAATTTCTACAAAAAGGCACAAACCACCTACCTCGGGGTTAGAAGATCAATATAGTTGAACCTCGAAGCTTGAATCTCCTTAGAACGTCGTATATCTATGAAAACGAATAAAACGTTCAACCCACGATAACTTGAAAAAAGGAGGAATTAGAAAACGATGCTCTAGAAGAAGTAATATCTTACCATTGTGATTCCAACTCAATAAATAGAGGTCGATTCGGAGAACGGATGCGTGATCGGGGGATCAAGGAAGTCTCGGCACCGTATGGGTGATCTGAGACATTTCGGCCGAAGAATAAGACACCCCTATCCATTAGACGCGAACCCCATCCATTTAATGAAAAAAAGAAAATACACAATATATACTTTTGAAGTACACGACGTGTACTTTCCCTTTCCGTACTCAGCTTTAGGCGGCCTCCACGTCACCCCACATGACCGTGTGTGTGGCCATGACATGGCCATCACACGGTCTTCTACGACAATGAAGTACACGACGTATACTCATAAAGTACATGACATGTACTTAAAAAAGTTCCAGAAAATCCTATTTTCTCAAAAACTCCAAAAAAAGGAAAAACATACCCGAAAAGAAGATCTGGGTTCTTACAAACTTCCCCCCTTAAATAAATTCATCCCCAAATTTCCCTAGTGCAACGTAGAAGAAAGAACCCCGAACAGTTTTGGCCACTGCGATCGTACATCGGCCTCCCTCTCCCAAGTCTCATCCTGTACTCGCCCGTGCTGCCATAGCACCTATAACAGAGGAACAGATCGGCCATAGAGAACCTTTGTACTACGATCGACAATCCGGATAGGATGCTCCTCGAAAGATGCATCCACCTCCAACTCGACTTCCTCGGGTTGGAAAGTATGAGATGGGTCTGAAAAGTAATGTCAGAGCTAAGAAATGTGGAAGACATCGTGCATAGCCTGGTACCTCTGAGGTAACTGTAACCGATAGGAAACCGGACCAACTCTCTCTAACACCTCTGTTGGAAAGGAAAGTGATGGCAAGAGGGGGGGTTAATTGCCTTTTTAAAAAATTTTAACAATTTAAAAAAGAGTTTAAAGCGCAGCAGAAATAAAAGAGGCAAGACACAAAATTGATAACGAAATTCGGCCTAAATCCCAAGCCTACGTCTCCGCTCCCAACTCAACCGTTGAGAGATTTATACGACAGCTTGCTTTTTAATGGTTTGTAGCAAGAAACCCACTAAACTTTAAGGCAACCTAGAAACCTATTACAGCTTGATTTTTATTGGTTGTAGCAAGAAACCCACTAGCCTTCTTACAGGTGAAGGCTAGCTCACCTATGACTCAAGCCTTTTACAGGGAAGGCTTGACTAACCTCTTCACACCTTGAAGGTGGTGTGAAAACCCAAACAAAAGAAGGATGAGAGAAAGAAGGGTTTGTATGCACAAACTCAAAACAATGCTCAAAAAGATAAAATAATAAAAACTGTAAAGAGGAGAAGTCTTGGGCGCCAAAGGATTGATTGGTGATAATGAAGGGAGCTCCCAAGCTTCTATGGTGGTGCTCCTTGGTTGTGGAATTGAGTTAGAGCAGGTGGGGATCCTTAAAGGAATGCGCCGGAGGTTCGCCAAATGATCGAAAAATGTTCCCGTGGGCTTCTATATTTTTCCGGGGCTTCCTAGTCCTTTATTTATAGGAGAGGAACTCCCAAATGGCCTTTGGGAGTCTTCGGAGCCGTTGGAGAGGCCTTCGGAGCCGTTGGGAGTCAAAAGTGCAAGTCTGGTCAAAGCCCAACGGCTAGTTTGGCTGGGCTCACCGGCTGGCCGGTGTGTAGACAGAGAGCAAGCTCTCTACCCAGGTTCCACCGGCTGGCTGGTGGTCAGCCACCGGCTGGCTGGTGACAATACCGGCTGGCCGGGGAGATCACACCGGCTGACCGGTGGCTCTGGACAGTAAGCATTGCTACTGCCAGAGACCACCGGCTGGCCGGTGGGAATCCACCGGTTGGCCAGAAGACTCACAGAGTCTACATTCAGTCCTTCTTGGCCCAACTCCTTGACAACCTTTTGCCTATCAACAAAAACACTTGAAAACAAGTTAGAACAAAATAAGAGTGATTGTGATCATTAAAATCCAAGAAAGAGGGGTACAACAATCTCCCCCTATTTTGATGATCACAATCACCAAAACAAGAAATGTAAAAGATTGAAATGAAAGTCATGCTTTAAAGGATAAATTGAAAAGTAAAGCAAAGATTTAGAGAAAAATTTCTCCCCCAATCAACCAAGGAAATCTCCCCCTTTGTGATTATCAAAATAGAACGGGGCATAAAATTTGATTGAAGGAAAGGATTGAAAAACAAGATAGAGATTTTAAACCAATTGAAATTTTTGAAATTTGAATTGAAAGTTTTAAATTGAAAGTTTTTAATTGAAAGTTTTGAATTGAAAGTTTTGAATTGAAAGTTTTGAATTGAAAGTTTTGAATTGAAAGTTTTGAATTGAAAGTTTTGAATTGAAAGTTTTGAATTGAAAGTTTTGAATTGAAAGTTTTGAATTGAAAGTTTTGAATTGAAAAACGCAAAAAGGCTTAAACGATCCTAACTCCCCCTAAATAAAAACAACAAATCACCGGGGAGAGGATTTTAGAACCGAGACAAATTTTGGTCCGGAGAGACTCGCTAAAAGCGATTTTTCAATCCAAACTTGTCTTGTGACGGGTCTTCTCCTATGAAATTCATCGGTAAAGGAAATGGTTTTGGGCCTTCCATACCGGGCATTTTTGCAGTCGCACTCATAAATTAAGTGCCCGATCTTTTTGCAATAGTTGCAAAATTTATATTGGGAGCTCCCCCTTACAAAAATAGTAGGAGCATGGGAAGAGGAAAATTGCTTGGAATAGCCAAGCCCTTGGGTGGTTCTAGATATGCATTGGGAACCAAGGAGCTTCGAAAGGTTATGTTCACCTTCGGTGAACTTAGCTAGGGATTTCCTTAAATCCTTGATTGTTGATTCCATAGAATCAACATCGGGAAGGTTTTGGATCTTGAGGGACAAGTCTTCCTTCTCTTTGAGAAGTTGATCCTTTTCGGAAGAAAGAATTTTGAATTTCTTTTTTAAAGCAATAAATTTGGAAGAAAGTTCGTGAAAACCTTCCTCCAATTGATCTCTCGCATGTTGGAGATCCTCGTAAGATAAATGATTGAAAGAATTGGAAGAACAAGAGGAAGAGGAGTCGGAAGAGGTTACCTCATGAAATGCCATTAGACATTTTTTACCGTTGTCTTTTGAGGAGGAGGAGGATGACGAGCTATCACTCCAAGTGGCCTTGAATACCTTTTTCTTTTCCTTTTTCTTGGCCCTTGTCTTGTGGAGTGGGCAATCGGGCTTAAAATGGACTTTCTTGCCGCACCCATAGCATATTACCTCGGGCTCGGATTTTTCGTCGAGTTCTTCCTTTTGAGCCTTGCGAGATTTCTTCTTTTTGTTCTTCTTCATGAATTTGTGCATCTTGCGGGCAAGGTTCTCGATTTCTGAATTGCCGCTTGAAGAGGAAGAAGATGAGGAGGAGGAGCTTTCTTCTTTTTGAACTTTGAAGGTGATGTTCTTTGGAGTTTTGATGAGATTGCCTTCCTTTTCATCTTGCCTCCTCATGGTGATCTCGTAGGTCATGAGGGATCCGATGAGCTCTTCGACCGACATTTCTTTTAAATTCTTCGCTTCTTGAATTGCCGTGACTTTCGGTGCCCATGAGATTGGTAGGATCCAAAGGATCTTCTTGACCATCATCTCTGCAGAAATATCATCTCCAAGAGACTTTCTCCAATTGCAAACGTCAGTAAAACGAGTAAACATTTCAGTAATATTTTCAGATGGATGCATGGTAAAAGACTCAAAATCTTGGCGATACATATCCAGTCGAGTATCCTTAACTTTGTTGGTCCCCTCATGGGTAACCTCCAAAAGTTTCCAGATTTCATGAGATGAAGTGCATGTGGAAACTCGATTGAATTCATTACGATCAAGGCCGCAATGTAGAGCGTTCATGGCTTTGCCATCAAGCTCGAAATTTTTAATATCGGATTGAGTCCATTTGGATTCATCGGGAGAAGAGAGAGAGTAACCATGCATGACAATTCTATAAATAGGATAACCTATACTTCTAAGAAAAGTAGACATGCGGGTTTTCCAATAGGTATAGTCGGTTCCATCAAAAAAAGGAGCACGACCCAATGAATAACCTTCGGGGGCGAAAGAAGATAAATCCATCACTAAGGATCTTTAATTTGAAACCGGTTAAGGTATTATACAAACACTAGCTCTGATACCAATTGTTGGAAAGGAAAGTGATGGCAAGAGGGGGGGGGGGGGGGTGAATTGCCTTTTTAAAAAAGTTTAACAATTTTAAAAAGAGTTTAAAGCGCAGCGGAAATAAAAGAGGAAAGACACAAAATTGATAACGGAGTTCGGCCTAAATCCCAAGCCTACGTCTCCGCTCCCAACTCAACCGTTGAGAGATTTATACGACAGCTTTCTTTTTAATGGTTTGTAGCAAGAAACCCACTAGACTTTAAGGCAGCCTAGAAACCTATTATAGCTTCCTTTTTATTGGTTGTAGCAAGAAACCCACTAGCCTTCTTACAGGTGAAGGCTAGCTCACCTATGACTCAAGACTTTTACAGGGAAGGCTTTACTAACCTCTTCACACCTTGAAGGTGGTGTGAAAACCCAAACAAAAGAAGGATGAGAGAAAGAAGGGTTTGTATGCACAAACTCAAAACAATGCTCAAAAAGATAAAATAATAAAAACCGTAAAGAGGAGAAGTCTTGGGCGCCAAAGGATTGATTGGTGATGATGAAGGGAGCTCCCAAGCTTCTATGGTGGTGCTCCTTGGTTGTGGAATTGAGTTGGAGCAGGTGGGGATCCATGAAGGAATGCGCCGTAGGTTCACCAAATGATCGAAAAATGTTCCCGTGGGATTCTATATTTTTCCAGGGCTTCCTAGTCCTTTATTTATAGGAGAGGAACTCCCAAATGGCCTTTGGGAGTCTTCGGAGCCGTTGGAGAGGCCTTCGGAGCCGTTGGGAGTCAAAAGTGCAATTCTGGTCAAAGCCCAACAGCTAGTTTGACTGGGCTCACCGGCTGACCGGTGGTGTCTCACCAGCTGGCCGGTGGTCCACCGGCTGACCGGTCCTGAGCCACCGGCTGGCCGGTGCGTAGACAGAGAGCAAGCTCTCTACCCAGGTTCCACCGGCTGGCCGGTGGTCAGCCACCGGCTGGCTAGTTACAATACCGGCTGGCCGGGGAGATCACAACGGCTGACCGGTGGCTCTGGACAGTAAGCATTGCTACTGCCAGAGACCACCGGCTGGCCGGTGGGAATCCACCGGTTGGCCGGTAGACTCACAGAGTCTACATTCAGTCCTTCTTGGCCCAACTCCTTGGCAACCTTTTGCCTATCAACAAAAACACTTGAAAACAAGTTAGAACAAAATAAGAGTGATTGTGATCATTAAAATCCAAGAAAGAGGGGTACAACAACCTCAAACGGCCTAATGTACCTCAACGAAAGCTTAACCTATCTCTTAATTCTCTTGTGTCCCAACCTCGGTGTGACATGTAGAAAAACCTGATCCCTGAACTCGAACTCCAGAGGCCATCTCCGCTGATTAACATAAGACTTCTGACGAGACTGTGCAATAGCCATCCTCTTCCAAATCAACTCTATCTGCTCTGTGGTCTCCTGAACAAGACGAGGCCCCAACAAAGCTACCTCTACTGCCTCCAACCAACATAAGGGTGATCGGCATGGACTACCGTACAAAGCCTCATAAGGTGCCATCTGAATAGTCTCTTGAAAACTATTATTGTAGGAAAACTCCACAAGAGGTATATGATTCTCCCAAGAACCTCCAAAATCTAGGATGCATGCTCGAAGCATGTCCTCAAGCACCTGAATCATACGCTCGAACTAGCCATCTGTCTGGGGATGGTAAGTTGTACTCAAAAGTACTTGTGTGCCCAAAGCCTTCTGAATCCCCTGCCAGACCCGAGAAGTAAAATGTGCATCCCTGTCTGAAACAATGGAGTGTGGAACCCCATTCATATTTACAATCTCTCAGATGTATAACTACCCCATATCATCAACACTAAAGGTATCCTTGATCGGAAAGAAATGAGAAACCATCGTGAGCCTGTCAATGATAACCCAAACTATGTCATTCCCTCGAGGAGACCTCGGAAAACCGGTCACGAAGTCCATCACGACATCATTCCACTTCCACTCGGGAATGAGTAACTGCTGTAAAAGCCCTGCTATCCACTGATGCTCCGCCTTCACCTGCTGAAAAGTGGAATACCTCATGACGAAACCAACAACGTCCCTATTCATACCCGGCCACCAATACTGACAGTGTAGATCACGATACATCTTGGTGACGCCAGGATGAACTTCCCAAACTGAGGAATGAAAGTCTTGCATCATCTCCTCACGTATATCTGCTGGCACCCATATGCATCTCTGGAATCGAAGGATCTCATCCTCGCCTATGGTCCACCCAGGAATAGGGTCTTATCCTGTGATGCTTTCCCGTAGGACTAGGCCTTCAGAATCTGATAGATGACTCATTCGTACTCGATCAAGAAGGTTAGAGGTAACAACTACAGAAGATAGAAAAGTCTACCCCTGTCTGTCGTGCACCACCAAATGCATCTCAGAGAACAGAGCCATAAGTTTCCACTCACTACTAGCCTCCCAAACTGCCTGTATCAAAGTCCTCCTACTCAACGCATCAGCCACTGCATTTCCTTTCCCTAGCGTATAGGCAAGATCAAAGTCAAAATACTGAAGGTACTCAACCCACATTTGCTGTCTCAAATTCAGATCACGCTGAGTGAAGATGTACTTAAGACTCTTTTGGTTGGTGAAAACCACAAAGTGCTCTCCCAGAAGATAATGTCTCCAACAACATAAGGCATGAACAATAACTGCCAACTCGAGATCCTGTATTGGGTAATTCCTCTCATGTGGCCTCAACTGCCGAGACCCGTACACAACGACTCCTTCTCCCCGCATAAGCATAGCTCCCAGCCTGATACCTAATGCATTGAAGTAAATGGTATAGCTCTTTACCAGCTCTAGAAAGACTAGTATCGGTGCTGAAGTCAACCTCCCTTTCAGATCCTAAAAGGCTGACTCACAAGAATTTGACCATAAGAACTTTGCACCCTTCTTAGTCAGACCTATCAGCAGTGCTGCTAAGTGTGAAAAGTCCTGTATGAAGTGTTTGTAGTATCCATCCAGCTCTAGGAAACTCCGTACCTCAAAGACATTTTTCAGATGATCCTAGGAAACTACTGACCTCACTTTCTCTGGGTCTACTGACACTCCTATCTCTGAGATAACATGACCCAAGAAGTGAATCCAGTCCATCCAAAAGTGGAATTTTGAGAGCTTAGCGTATAACTGATTCTCCATCAGTGTACTCAAAACGATCTCAAGATGGGTAGCATGGTCATGTCGAGTGTGAGATTACACCAAGATATCATCCACGAAAACAACCACGAAGGAATCCAAGTATGGATGGAACACTCAGTTCATCAGTTCCATGAAAACTGTAGGCGCTTTCTTGAGACCGAATGACATAACCATATACTCGTATAGACCATACCTGCCCCGGAAGGCTGTGAGAGGTATATCAGATGGTCTAACATGCAACTGATGATATCCATACCTCAAGTCAATCTTAGAGAACACCTGGGATCCTCTAAGCTGATCAAAGAGATCATAAATCCTAGGCAAGGGATATTGGTTCTTGACAGTCAACTGGTTCAGCTTCTGATAATCCACACAAAGCCTAAGGGTACCGTCTGCCTTCTTCTCAAATAGGACAGGCGAACCCCAAGGAGAAGTACTGGGTCGGATGAAACCCTTGGCCTGTAACTCCTCCAACTGTTTCTTGAGCTCCTGCAACTTTGGTGTAGCCATCCTATAAGGAGGAATGGACACCGGTGCCGCCCCTGGGACAAGCTCAATAGAAAAGTCTACCTCACGCTCTAGAGGCAAACCTGAAAAGTCCTCTGGAAAGACATCTCTGAAATGATCCACCACTGGAGGAAAGTCTAACTGTAAAGTCCCCTGGTCATACAGATAAATACTAGAAATCGGGGCTGTAACTGCTCCCAACCCATGATGCTCTGGACCCGCTCTACTATCCTGGACATCCCACTTTCCCTTATGAAAAAAAGATCCTCCCTCTGGTGATATAAAACTAACCCTACAACGATAACAGTCGATGACTACCTAGAAGGGAACTAGCCAGTCCATTACGAGAATGACATCATAGCCTGTCATCTCTAGGACATAGAGATTCCAAAGGAAGTGACACCCACCAACCTTGAGAGGGAACTCCTTGCACTGACGTATACCAGATGTTCTTGTCCCCAACAGAGTGTATAGTGTCAAAACACCATCAGAAGAAAATATATAGAGACAAAGGCTATCCAAAATAGAAAAAGATATAAAACTATGCGTATCACCAATATCAAAAAGAGATAAAGATAAAACTGAGGCAACTAGGATCGTACCTCGAACTTTAGAGGGGCCAGGATCCTGCTCCCGATGGGTCTGCTCCACTGCAAAAGTCTGGCCAGGTCTGTGGCCCTGTGACCCTACCTGACTACTCTGAGATGATCCATCCTACTGTCGCTGGTGTCCTGGTGACTGACCACCGCGGCCGCGACCTCCACCTCGTCTTGAACAGTCAGAAGAACTCCCGTTCCCGAACTGGTGAGAAACTGGTGGAGCTACTCCTATACAAGGAGTCATAGAAGAACCCCTGTCACTAGATACTGGTGAAAAGATCTGACAAAAATGCTGAAGATGTCCCAACTTGATGCAAGATTGGCACTCCATCAGGTTTCTCTGTCACTGTGGCCTCATATTCCCATTTCTACCACACCGGTAGCACACCACCTGGCTACTATAAGATGGATCCCGACTACTTAGATCTCCCCATGTAGTCTCCCTACGATGCTTCCGGCTATCATCTGGTAGAGCACTAACTCTGGATGTCGAGCCGCCCTGGATCAAAACTCTAGATTCCCTTAGATTTCTTTCCGTGATCAGTGCCTGGTTGATGATAGAAGCAATGGAAGTCAACCTGAAGATATTCACCTATGAGCGGATGTCCTGTCTTAGGCCATCCTCAAACTTCCTTTCCAGGAATAACCCATCTCCTCCCAGGAAGGGTGTGAAACGCTGAAGCTTGGTGAAATGAGAGGAGTACTCTATAACCGATAGGGTACCCTGCTCAAGGCTCATAAACTCCCAGGTTCGGTCAGCCCTTAGGGTCTTCGGATAGAAGTAGTCATAGAAGATGTGTTGGAACTCCTCCCAAGCCATGACATGCTGATGACCCGCCTGTGAGATCACATCCCACCATCTATTGGTGTAACCCCATAACATATAGTCAGTGAGCTTGAATATCCTATCTGGAGGCGTCTCTAGATTCTCAAAGATCATTATCAGGGCTTCGAGCCATGACTCTGCAGCTTGAGGTCCTCCTTCCCCTGAGAGGGTGGGAGGATGTTGCTACTGGAAGACCCACGTCAAATCAGCCATCGACGGGGTAGGAGGCGGGGATCCCTGAAAAGTATGTATCATCCTCATGAAGCCTTCCTTGAACTGTGCATTAGCACAGGTAATAGGTATAACTGCTGGTGCTAAGACTGGCACAATAGGAGGATCTGCAGGTGGTCCCTGATCAGCCATATCTAGTGTCTGATCACCTCCTGGCAACTGGCGTACTACTGGAGGACGTCTCGATGGCATGAATCTACAAGTTCAAGTGCACACCTTAGATCAGAATTATCAAGTACTGAAAACAAGAATTTTAATAAGAGAACAAGAGGAATAAAACATTCAAGTTTTACAAAACATGACTACACGACGTGTACACTACCTACACGACGTGTTCCCTGAAGTCATTCACATGGGCGTGTACTTTTTCCTAAATTGGACATGTAACACCCCAAACACATGGAGTGTTCTAAAAACACATGGAGTGTACTTGAATCCTCTTCCCCTGCCTGGGTCCATCTACACGGTTAAGCCACACGACTCTCCTAAGACAAAACTACACTGTGTGTTCAAGGTAGACATGGCGTGTACTGGACAAACTTCACCTGTCCTGTGTTGTTAGTGACACAGTCAGACACCCGGCTCAAACTACATGGTGTGTTCCATACGGAAACGATGTGTATGTGAAAGGATAACACTGACCTGTGTTGTTTGTGACATGGTCGGGTACCTGGGTCAGCCTACACGACGTGTTTAGAAGGCACACAGTGTGTATTATACACGACTCGACCAACCTGTGTTGTTAGTGACACAGGTGGCACGAGGTTGACACGACACGACATGTAGGGAAGATACATGGCGTGTTCACTCTATATTTTTCCCATCCTGTGTCTCTTCCCACACGGCCTACGACACGGTCAGAGACTACATGGAATGTACATAAAGTACACAACGTGTACTTAAGAAAAACTATTTCTTCCTGAATAGAAGAACACATGGCGTGTACTTAATATTACACTGCGTGTATTATGGGTTTTCCCAGATAGTAAGCCTCAGAAACTACTATGGAACCCAGAAAACACTGAAACAAATAGTGAAAGTGCCAAATTATGATCCGTGAGGGTCCATAATCCCCGAGAATCAAAGTTTGACATCTTATACAAGTCATAAACAAGAATAACAGTGCAATGATCCACCAAATTCCGGTCCATGAGGGCCCATAACACATCAAGAACCAAATTTTGGCATCCATTCAAACAAAACCTTACACACAATTCCCTATCAAACAACAGGTATTTCTATTAAGGTATCTATCTCAATAGCATGCATATTCTACACAACGTCTATCACAACAACATGCAATCACTAATAAATCCTAGATGGCATGGAAAGAATGCATGGAATGTGATTTATAACAAGTGCCTATATGATGCATGATATGGAATACCCTCATCTCACCAGGTTGTGATAGAAATAGAACCCCAATAACATCAACGGTAACCACACAAAACATGTGAATCACCCAACGGTGAAATCAAATCAACTATAAAATTGAAAACCAGAAAAATTTCAATAATGAGGTAGATTGGATTTTCCTTGTACACAGATTAGCTAATCCTAGGAACAACTTATTACCAAGTACCTATTCCTTCCTATCCCTGGATATATGCTCCAAACAGTAAATCAAGAGAAAAGAACCTGCCTTTGATACCACTTTGTAACGTCCTGGTTCCGGAAGCCACCCAGAGGAACCTCGTATCTGGTTGGTCACATGGCCTCAATCACATTTCCATGAATTCCATAGGCTTCTAACTAGTAGCAAGGGCCTTGGGTGTGATGGTGGGGGAAACTATGCCCTCATTGGAAGAGTACACATCAGAAGTAAATAACACACAATAGCGGAAACAGTAAGTATCCAACAACAGTAAACAACAGAAGACTGATAAAGAAAAAACTGGAGAAAAATATATATAAATGATGCATGTTATGTATATGTCTAGGAAAACAACCAAACAAGTCACAATATTGATTACAATACTAAAACAAAGTACAAAAGGAAAAAAGATGAGCAACTCCTCAGCATCGCAAGCCTCGGCTTGGTCCCATGCTCTCCAGCTCCAATGCAATCAAGTACTTGAAGTCGAAGGGCGCTTGCCCTTGTATATACCTGCAGCAATATAATATTTTTGGGTCCAAAAGAATGACCCAAACAGAGTGTGAGACTAAATCCCAGTAGGAAAACACCCGAAGATCTGTGCCTAATAGTCAGTGAGTATATGACAGGTAAAAGTATAGAAATCAGTAAGAAGGAATCACTAAGCAGTAAACAATCCACAGTTCAAGCATTCAAAACACCACACATCATGAAACAACAAAACATATAACACAATAAGTAACCCTATGGGAAGTACCCACAGCCTATCCCCTCTGGTTCTACCTATCAAGTACAATCAACCATCTGGGCAGCACACACAGTCTCACCCCTCTGGTTCAGCTAATGTATAGACTCTCTAGGGAAGCACTCACCATCAATTCCACCTATAGTCTCGTATCGTACTAAAGGAGATCTGGGGAAGAACTCAACGTTAATTCCCCCAGTGGCCCACATCAAGGAACTACAGACACTCGGGGGAAACACTCAACGTCAATTCCCCCTATGGTCTCGCATCGTAATTATAAAGAAACTATAGAGAAGACCTCAATGTCAATTATCTCTATGGTCTATACACCATTTTCTCATGGCCCTATGTATGTCAAGAAAGTATAGCACATGTAACTGCCAAAGTAAACCTCAAGAACTACTTGGATAACATTCTATGGCATATCAACACTTTAGAACTACAATCATAACATCCTACAATACTAGGCATGGAAAGTAAACAGAAACCAAACAGGAAAACTAGACCCAATGGTCCAGACATGCAAAACATACATGGAAAACATTTATAAAGCATAAAAAAATTCCCTATTCACAAAAAATAACCTCTACTCAGGCATACAAGCAAAGCAGGCAAACAATAGGGCTAAAATGGTAAACGCGCAATACCCTGTTCAAGGGTATTGGAAAAATTTGCAATTAAAACTAAAATACTTTATACAGAAAGGAACAAACCACCTACCTTGGGGTTAGGAGATCAATATACTTGAACCTAGAATCTTGAATCTACTTATAACATCGTAGATCTATGAAAACACATAAAATGTTCAACCCATGATAACTTGTAAAAGAGGAGGAATTGGAAAACGATGCTGTAGAAGAAGGAAGAGCTTACCGCTGTGATTCCAATGCAATCAACGGTGGTAGATTCAGAGAATAAATGCATGATTAGGGGATCAAGGAAGTCTCGACACCGTACAGGTGCTCTGAGACATTTAGACTAAAGAAGAAGACACCCCTTTCCATTAGACACGACCCTGGTCCGTTTAATGAAAAAAAAGAAAATACATGGTGTGTACTTTCCCTTTCCATACTCCGCTTTAGGCAGCCTCCACGTCACCCCACACGACCGTGTGTGTGGCCATGACATGGCCAGCACACGACCTCCTGCAACAATGAAGTACATGGCGTGTACTCATAAAGTACAGAATGTGTACTTCAAAAATTTCCAGAAACTCCTCTTTTCTCATAAAATCCAGAAAACGGGAAAACATACCTGAAAAGAAGATCTGGATTCTTACATCTATCAGAAGGTATCTTTCCATTTCATTTAAAATGGGTTTCCATTTCCCAATTCATGAAGCTCCCATACACTTCATTGATTAAAGGTTGTCTCCAATTAATCGACACCAATGTCAATTCAGAATTTAACATGGTCAAAAATAATGGTCCAATTTGATACGGGTGGCCATCTACCAACCTGAAAAGTGCCCATACACTTTACTGTTTGCAATTAGGCTCCCTTTAGTAAAAAACAACTTTTTCAAATAAATTTAGCATCCTTTTTTGTAATGGTTTAATTACATGGGTTACCTTTTACAGGATATAAGGAACCCATACACTGTAAAACCAAAAACGAGCTCCCATAATAATAAAAACCTTTTAATTTAACAAAAGCAACTAACTATATACTTATCAAGCAAGGTAGCATGCCACTATAAGCAACTAAAATAGAGCAACAAACTATAATCACTGAAGCATGGAAATTTAATCACAAGAGCATGCTATAACAAGTAGTAAGAATAGAAGTCATGCTGACATATTACCTAAATAGGTATAAATCTAATCATTCCATATCAATAAGGCACCAAATCATACTTAACAGACAACCTACTAATGAAACTACATGGCATGGAATATGTGCTTGCATGTGAATTTTTAAGTGCCTAATGTGATGCATGTATGTTTGATCCTTACCATAACATGCCAAGGGTAATATTCATAATTCTATAAATCATAAGTATCATACTATATAAATATAGGTGAAATCATATCAATTGTAATAGAGAATAGCATAAACAACAATCCACACCCAGGCCACTTGGTCATTTCCCATACATGGGGTGATCAGTCCCAAGAACGACTATTAGCTAAGCACCAAAACCTTCATAGTCTCCTGTATACCAACCTAAAATAGTAAGAAAATGGGAAAACCACCTTTGACACCACTTTGTAACGTCCCGACCCAGTTCACCACTAAGATGGTAGCTGGACCAGTCACCACATGACCTCAAACACACCTCCCCATATGATAGAGGCTGCCGACTAGCAGTGAGGGTGTAAGGATAGTCAGTGGGGAGACTATACCCTCTTATTAGAGTTTTGCAGCAGTATAATAGGGTAATAATAGTTTATATAAATAAAAAAGTATCGGAAGACATATTTCATAACAAAAGTGTCCAATGCTAGTTTATACAATAGATGAATGCATGACATGGTATTGATACACGAGGGAAAACGGTAACAACACAACATGTTTTTCAATATAATACAATATAGGACTCAATTAAAGAAAATAACTAAAATACTAAAGGAGATCTCCCCGATCATCCTGAGCTCTAGATCAGTCCTTTGATCTTAACTCCCGGGTACAATCAAACAACAACAAGAAAGGTCCAAGGACCTGAAAACAAGAAAGTTATGCTCGGGTACCCTAGTGAAATGGTGGCCCAAGTAGGGTGTGAGATATAAATCTCAGTAGTCTGGCACCACCGGTGTCTAACCCAATCCCGATAGTGTAATATAAATTAAACAGGGTGAAAGAATGCATAAATAAAGGAAGCAGTACAATGTAACTAAATACCCAAGTACCTGATTCATCCCTCAGCTGGTTTCTAGACATGTAATCAGTTCATTAATTGAGTATTTATAGTTCATTCATAAGTCACATGTGTGCAAGTCACCTACAAAGTCCAAGGAGTTTCCTCCAAGGTAAAATGGTCTACGTAATGACAGAGCCTGATGGGATTTAACCATAAAACCTACTTGTCAGTGATGGACCCAAGCAGTGTATCTAAGGCATCCTGTGATGGTATTTAGTAATAAATTCCCAAGGTAATAAACAAGGCAGCAACCTTGTGATAGTATAAGTAGTGAAGGTCCCAAGACGTAACAAGACAACCTGACAAAGATATCCAGTGCGGGAGTTACAGGGTAATAACCAAGGTAACATAGATCTCATAGAATGCTAACCCAATAGTATCTGGGTATAGCTAAGGAGTAAGTGTGTATTTCAAAGAGCGTAGTCCAAGGCATTCCACGATGAGGCACCTACCGAGTCCAAGGAGTGAATTAATGGTAAAACAGGGCTAACAAGGATTGGGTCTAAGGAGTGTATCCAATGCACCTACTTGTCAATGATGTATCCAAGGAGTGTATCAAAGGAATCCTATAGTAGTACATGGGGGACCCAATGGTAGTATACCGGGCATCCAAAGATAAGACAAGGAATAGGATCTAGGAGAGTCTGAACCTTAGAAACCCATACTTGAATTTGGAATGGGGTACACGAGTGATCATGGTATTCTCCACTCAAAAACCATGAAAATCTTGAGTATAACCATTCCTATTTAATAAATAAGTCATGTAATGATTCATTTTTGGTCCAAGTCTTGACATCCATTAGTGTGGAAAGGTCATGTAGCATTGCAACCATTTATTTATTTGTTCAAGCCTTGCCTTCCACTAGTGTGGAAAGGTCAAGTATCATTGAAACAATTTAGTAAAATCCATTAAGGCATATTCATCAATTAAGGTTCACTCCATTACCTTCCATAAACATAGCAAGTGGTTCTATGGACATGAAACCTTTATTCAATTACTCTTAATAAGGCCAAGTGATATACTTCGTATACTTTCCAATTTATATTTAGTGTTTAATTTTCAATTCAAAGCACTTACCTTATATGGGAAAATTGTTGAGAATACATGGTAATTTCCATGATGAAATTCATAGGATAACTCATCCATTTGAAATATAAGGTATTACCTTTATAAAGGTCAAGCCAAGTCACACTCGGATGGTGGTACAAATGTGTCAAAACATTAAACGAAAAATTATGGAAAACATCACAAATGGTTAAATCCAATTCAAAATTGGTCCAAACACTTAGGCAGCCCCTTTCCCCTTTTAATTATTTTAATAAGGTAACTCTATTTTTCTAATACCATTAGTTACATGTCCTAAACATGTCATGTTTCAACATAACATCAAGGAACAAGAATTATAAACACAAAAAGTCAAGTAAGAAAGGTCTAACCTCTACTTTTTAGCTTGAAGGCATCACACCTATGTTGGATGGGTTTTATTATAAAATCATGATATTAATTATCACACAAATCATTTATCTCCTTTATCATTTTAAATATGAGACATGCTAAATAGCATTTAAGAGCATTCAATATAGATACTTCACTATATGAATTTAAATTCTAACTAAAGTGCATTAAGAAATTTATTGAAGAATTTATAATATTTAATGACTTGGAAAGGGACCCTACCTCAAGTGAAACTAAGCTGTCCACTCCAGATATTAACGCTTTCTAACTACAAGAAGCTGCTCCCCCACTGATCATATGCACATTTGTATACATATAAGGACACCTATCCCCTATGCACACACCCGCATGGCCATGCACATGTACAAGGGGATCCTTACATGTATTCTTATATGAATACAGTAGCCCCTACTAACCTACACATGTATTTTACATAAATATACATAGTCACACCTTTCCCTATACATGAAATTCACTTCCAGGTGTGAAATTACATGTAATGGGGTAACCTACATACATATATATACATATCTTTGCATACACAGGCCAGCCTCCCTTAACTCGGTGACACGAAACCACATGAAACATCCAAAAACACTACAAGATAGGTGAAAAGAAAACTTAAAGAATCTAAAAACTCAATTTAGATGGTGTGAAACAACTAGAGGGTTTAAAACCTTACCTCGGATGGCGGTGACAAACCAAATTTCCCCGAAACCACACGATAAAGTTCAACACACTACACCTCGAATGGCCCGAAGGCCTTAATTTTTTTATTGATTTTTGATAACCACCCTTTCAAGGGATGAGGGGGAAAATTGAGGTTTTAAACCTCGAATGCCAATAACTCATAAACCTCAAATACCCAAAAACTTAACTAGGCAATGAGGAGAAAACTTACCCTGAAGCAAAACCGATGGAATGAAACTACCCGAACTGCCTCTCCTTTGGAGGAAGTTGCCGAAACACACCCCCACGGGTCCTAGGAGACCATTCACACTAACCTAAAGAAAAAGAGAACTGAAAATCCAGGTTATCCCTAAACCCTAGGTTTGGTCATACCTCACTAGGTGCCAATTAGGTCAAAGTGAATCCACAAAAAAGGATGATAAGGGAGGAGAGGATCATACCATGATGATTCAAAGAATAAATCACAAGGAATCCGACTGAAAAAGAGGACCAACAGAGCTCTGTAGATGGGGGTCATGCGTGTAGAGAGGGGGAAGGCCCTATGGGATGGTGTGTAGAAAAGAGAGGGGATATGGAGTGATTTAATTTTTTAGGTATTAATTTAATTTAATTTTATTTTAATTTAATTCCAATCTTTAAAAGAACCCGACATCATAGTTTGACCCACACGGTTTGCCAAACCATGTGCAAACTGTGTGGAGTCTACTTCCCACACAGGGCTAGGAGCACAGTTTAATAAAGCATGCAAAGGCTATGCCCAACATTACTACCCCTTTTTAAATAGGGACGCATGGTTACCTACAATGGGACGCACGGTTTGGAAGACCGTGAACAAATCGTGTGCCCTCTGATGTTTCTTAAAAGATGACCTTTCTAGGTCCGGTGATCCCAAAAAACATCAAACCACTCAGGAGACTTATCAGGCCTTCAAACAAGTCCAAAAACAACATGTATAAGTGTTCCAACACTCATAATTAAGTTCTAAAACTTAGTTTTTAAAATGAACCATCTAGTAAATGAAAAATTTCAAAAACCTTCGTAGTTTAGTTCGGTTCAAAACTGCGAGATTCTACAGTTTCATAGATGAAATATAATTAAAAAAAGGATTGAAAAATCATGATCTATGTAAAAAATTTTCATAATGGACTATTCAAGAATCCAATTCTATCTGATGGGAGAGAATATATGAAATGAACCAAAGGACACATAGTACACAACATGTGATTTTATATACACGCCTTGTAGTCCCTTTGGGTATGTACTTCCACCATCATGCCACATGTAGTCAAACTACATGACATATACTTTTTAAGTACATACTGTGTATTCCTCATAGATTAAATAGGTGTGTAATCTAGTACATGACATTCCGTGTAATAGTACATTATGCGTACATCCAACTTAAATTCCATGCACTCTAATCGGGGTTACGAGGTGTGTACTTTAGTACACACTATGTTGAGTGACATAGAATAAATAAACATGTATTTTTTGGCTACAGACCATTCAGGTCATGCAAGGTTACATGGTGTATACTCTAGCACAAACCATTTCATATGATCCAACACTACATGACATGTACTTCCAGACTACATGCCATGCGATATTTATCCCCCTTAGAAACCCTAGCCGCCGTATAGACAAAAGTATATTCCATATAGTTATAATTTTTTTAAAACTAAACATATTTATTTAAATAACCAAAATCATTTTCATTTTTATCCCAAATGGTGCCTACATTTTCAGTATCAAGCTCCACCATCTTTTCCACAACTTAGATGGCCATTGAAACCCTTCGATTAGGCCCCACCAACTATCCTTCACTGGATATCCACTTGAAAACCCTTAGAATCACACCCCTGATTCCCTAACATGACATTTCACAATGACCTTGCACCTTCATGACTCTAGATACCATCCATCAACCACTGAACACTCTATATTCCCCTCTATAGTCATGCATCACCCCTCACACCACTGTCACAAACAAATGAGTCCCTTCTAAGCTCAGTTGATTAATATTAATCATCCTGGGATACTTACATCGAACTTTTTTAAATGGAGATGACCAATGGTGGCAATTTAAATTGTGAATGAGAATAAATTGGGAGATAATCAAGGTTTTGTGGTTGGTGTGAAGTTCTAGAACCATTCATTGCACATGAAACCACTAATGATAAAGAACACGAGGAAGAACACAATCATGGGGAAATGGTATAATAAAATAAATATTTTGGGCTTCATAATTATGAAAAATAAACCAATAACAATAATTTTTAATCATAAAACTCATAAATAATGTATAAATAGTTTTATTGACGATTCCTACCTTGATGGTGAATTGTCATCGCTTTAATTCATCCAATGTTGCCACATAATTTAATCATTGATACTATAGAATCCAATTTCAATTATATTTCTCTATTGACAGATCAATTTTTACTATCCTCCACTCCCCTTTGGGTTTATATAGAAAAAGGATAACCCTAGATATTTTTTATAATCATGTTTTTTTATAATTGCGTTTTAGGTCAAAACTGAGATTTTAATTAAAGGATCAAAATGACCTCGTTCGGGACCCAACACCCAAGAACATAAATTATGTTACTCCAAGGTAAAATACCCCATTTTGGGCATAATTAAGGTGTCATAATTTCTATATGGGTCACTTTTTATGATATAATTAAATTCACTCTTTTAGGATAAATATATATTTTAATAATAAATATTAAAAATACCTTGAAATTTATCATGCTTGGAAATTCATCAAAACTAAACCTATGGTTAAGAATCATGACCTATGATCAATATAACCATAAAAAATTTTCTAGTGTAATTTAATAGGGTGAATTTACCATTTTAACCCTTTAAAAGGACCTGGGACTTCAGAACTCAAAATTGAGTTAAGTCTCAATAGGGAAAAATTTAGGTTACAATAATAAATAATTGGGGTTTGGAAGCAAGAAAACCATATGAATGAATATAAAGTTAAAATACCCATAAATCATGTCCCATCCACCATAATCACTAATAGTAAAATAAAAAAAATGTAATTTGGACATAAAAACAGCTCTCTAGATTAAATTTATGGAGGCATATAAATAAAATTTCTGCAATTTTAGGTAGAAAATACATAATAATTTTTTATGTAATTATATCCTTAAGTCCTTCAGAGAAACTTCATCCTAATTTATTATATTAAAACTAAATAATGTTCGCATACTTCCATTTATTTCATTTATTACTATTACAATCTTCTTTATCATCAATTTGGAAGATAAAACTACACTATTCACTGAATATTTCTTAACATTGTTGGGTGGGAACTAGGAGAAACATAAAAATATGCAAGTAGTTTACCAATTTTTTTTCCAGGTGAATGGATCATTAATATATAAGATTAAAATTTTGCCCAAAATATCATTATCTTCCTTATTTTACACTCCCATGGAATATTGATAGTTAAGACTAGGATTCTTGATAAACTTGGTTATATCTACTCCACTTAAAGAATTTTTATTACTTACAAAAATCTAAAAAAAATTTAAATATTGAGGGTAAAAATAGTTTATTTTCTCAAATATGAAATTTTACATTAATTATTTAGATTTTTAAGGGAAAAATACAATTAATCATCATGATAAAAAAAATACATAAAAACAATTGTTTTTAACGTTTTTATATCCGCTTTAATCACATGCCAAATTTCATAGGAGGTTTTCAATTTTTCATGTATCAATGATGCTTAACATATTATCCATTTAAAATGAGAGTATAGAAGGTCAACTCATCTCATAGGGGAATTTATTTTTTAGTCTCAAGATCTTACAGATTTAAGCATCTGTTCAAAAAATCTTTCATAATAATAGTACTAATTTATTTTACACCACCAACCACCTCAGTGGAATGAACACCTGTTATGAAAGGGATTGACTAAACTTAATGAATTTGAAAGTGTATTTCATTGAATTTAAATCATCCTATTCTCAAGTCACGGGGTATCTCATGATCATTTTACAAGGTTGTGTATGTTTGGTACTCTGTTATATAAAACTATATAAGAAGGAACTCTAGAGTTTAAAGATATATAGGAAGGATTAAAGGTTACATTAGGGTTATAATTTCCCATGGAAACTTAAGGTTACACTAGAGTTTCATCTCATCCATGAATACATAAAGAGTCTCTAGAATTTTATGCCATTTTTGAAGGCTTAAAGGTAATGATGGGGTTTCACAACTTCTATAATGGGTTAAAGGATGTGTAGGAGTTTTTTGTCATATAGAAAGTATTAATGGGTATACTGGTGTTTCAACTTGTCTAGGAAGGATTAAAGGGATAAGAGGAAGAAGAAATTGTGTTGGATTTGAGATTAGAACCATGATAATGGATTCATATGTATCCATATTAAGGGAATTAAAACCCATGTTGTTCAGTACTGTTTAACGAGGCACATCATACCATTTAAGGTCATGTTACAACAACCATAATGGTCCCTTTTAAGGCCATGAATCCATGAGAAATAGTGTACCTTTTAAGGTCATGAATCTAGAACCAATGTATTTTTAGTTTAAGTTCATATGACTAGAACTATTTCCAAGAATTTTTTTGACATGTAAAGTTGAATAGTATGTGAAAATTACCTAACAATGTCTAGATGTGGGAAACACACATGGGTGAACTAGTGTGTATTGGCATTCAAGTGGATTTTTATGGTTAGTAACTAGAAGCTCAAGGAATATATTCTCAAGAGACTTTGGGTGGTTAGTAATTGTAACTCCTCGACTCGAACCACTTGGTCCATGTCATATATTCACTGAACTCATGTGTGTCTCTCCATATTCAAGAGGCTATCGACTAGTAGCGAGAGTATGAATGTCATCAATGGGGAGAATATACCCCCAGTATCATGCCCTTAAAAAATAGTAATAAATAAAATATTATTCCTTAGAGTAAAAATGTGGAATAAAATAATATAAAATGACATACATTTCATATAACAAATAAAAAATGGTCTCCCTGTATGGAAATATAATCTAGAGTATATAGAGTATAAGAAAATAAATAAATAAAACTATAGTATCCTTCAGAGTATGTCCCAATACCACTCCCAACTCCATGATCCTTATCTTAACCATCTGTCATTGGACCCTTTCCCATGTATGTATCCCTATACATGAACTCTACATGTGCATCGAAATGGATGTATAAGGTGTGAGTAATAAAACCCACTAAACACCACCAATATATCCTTAACCAAATTTTCACATGTATAACAAGTGTATTCCATGAAAACAATAAATCTACAAGTAATAATAAATAATCATCTACTGAGCACTCATGTGCTAACCAAGACACCATTAGCCCAGGTTGTACCTTCTTCGGCTCCTTTCTAGAAAGATAATCACATGGATGTCATAAGTGACCAAAACAAGCCACAAGTCTTGTGAACATGTTACTTTATATTCTCATAGAACTAAGCTAACATGTTACTTATCATCTAGAAGGAATCAATTTCTAGAATGATACTAAGTATCCTCAGGACATCGAGTTTTGGTTGGGCTATAGGCCAACATGCTCTTAACATGTGTAAGGTCTACTGTCACCATCCCTGCACATTAATTATGCTTAACCTCTAAGGGGTAATCATAACATAACGATCCAGATATCACAAGTACCAAGGAAAAACATCCGAATGCATACTAAGACACATAAAAATTTAAAACATATGAGTCAAGAATAACATATCATCATGAGCATATATCAGCAATCATAGAACAACATGTTATCAACATCAAGCATAATATCAAGTTACTATAACAATATTCATGGGATCAAGATCATATATGGGTATCATGATAATGCACAAACCCATAAGAAATCACTGTAAATAAAGAACAACAAGACATGACATCACATTAATCATACCAATGAAACATGAGTATACAAGATCCCAAAATGGTAAGGAATTTCATACCTCAAGGTTGTTGATTAATAACCCAAAGGTTTATCAAATTATCGAAGACCAAACACATTGCACACCCATGGAGAATGATATCACATGTCAAGGATGTTTATTTAAATTCTATTTTATCAAAGAAAGAGATTTAGAATATAGATTTAAGATAGTTCCATGTCAATAATTTCATTCTAGAATTATATACCTTAAGGAAACCACCAACATAACCAATTCCAAGGAATGTCAAAGGAGGGGTCACCAATTCACCAGATTCATTGTCAAATAAAAAATAAATTAGGAATTCCTCACTAATTCTAGAATAAGTCTTTATTTCTAGCCAAAGATCATTGATACATCATTAATACATCAATAGAAAAGATATTAAATATGACATTCAAGAAGGATAAAATCCTATGATGATCATTCTAAAGAAACTTACCTAGAAACACCCACCATTATTGGGAATTACAACTCTATTCAAAGGTTTTATTATTAACATATCGAATCCTCCACTAATATACCATGGAATCATCAACAGATTAAGGTTCCATCATCAATCCACCATTAATAACAGGATTAGGAAGGTTATTCTAGAATAATTTCCTATAGAATGTTCATTCTCAATGGTATATCTCAATTCGGTCAAGAAACAATGCCAAATTTCTAGATCCACCACTGATCTGTAAAGAGAGGAAGAAAAAACCATTAGATATTCATGGAATTAATATATATGAAAAATATAGATGCACATCTTTCAATGGGGAAGAATTATTTGGCATGGATCTAAAGAAAACTCACTGATTAAGCATTTCCAGATTGTTCCAATAAAGGAGAGATAAGGAGATAAGAATGTGAGTGATAAGATTAAATAGAGGAGGTTTAAAATTCAAGTTACGGTCATAAGGTTCATAATTGGGTGTTAAAAGGGGTCAAAATGACATGGAATTAAAATCACATGGGGTGAATTAATTTCACCCTCGAACTGGGTATACTAGTTACCTAGTGGGGTTTTCTTTAGCTAACAGAATCATTGGAAGTCCACAAGCTGTATGATGGGTTCTACCAGCTTTTTGATGTTTATTTTCCATCCACCCCATGGATGATACCTTACTCAAAACTCCCACTACCAATTTAGGGACCCTTAGCCTCAGAAATCCATCCTCTTAATCACCCACAATAGATAAGAACAAAATGGAAAATAAATTTTTATAATCTTAAAATATATCATAAATCAAAATAAAAAGAAGATGTAACAATTATCCCCTCTAATGGCTTATCATACTTGAGAAGTACCTTCAAAGGTTCATCTCAAACAATTAAGGTCACTAAGCCTGTACATAAGCCTCTCTCCCCCATCTCTCCTCCTAGATCTGTCCATTATTGCATAGAATCTAGACTAGTGGTATTATCTTCCCTCAAAGGACTTTCTCACTTTAGTCTAAAATCCACACTAGGCACTCCATATATAATGCATTAGGGTCTATCTCAAAATCCTCACAATAAAAAAAATACATAGGATCAAATATGTACCTCAAGAGCTATGAAACATAAAACATGTCATGAATACCTCGATAACTAGAAGGAATATTCAAACGGTAAGCCACCATCCCAACTCGCTCAGCGATCTATAAGAATTTAACATAGAATGGTGCTAGATTCACTTGGTTCCTAAAATTTCATTGTTCTAATCAAGGATTAACTCTCATAAAAATCACTTACAATGAACTCCAAATATCTTCCTCTATTTCTATTATATGACTTCTTCCAACTCTGATCTATGATCAACCTCTTTTGAATCTGATGCACACTCTTAGAGGTCTCTTTCACCATAATGGGACCTATAACTACTACCTCACTAGCCTCATTCCAATAGAGTGGTGAATGATATGGCCTACCATATAAAGCCTCATAAGGTTCCATATAAACCAAATCATTGTAACTATTGTTGTATGTGAACTTAAAAAAGGATATATGATCATCCCAAGCTCTACTAAAGTATAGAGAATAAGCTCAAATCATATCCTATAGTATATGGATTGTTCGTTCTGATTGCCCATCTGTCTGGGGATGGTATGTTGTGCTCAATCTCAACTGATTCCCTAAGGCCTTATAGAACCCCTACCAAAACCGTAATGTAAAACATATATATCTATCAGATACAATTTTCTAGGGAATTCCATGAAATCATATTATCTCACAGACATAAATCTTTCCCATTTTTTCCATTGAGTGAGTCTCATGTATCTATAAGAAATGAGAAACTTTCATCAGCTGATTGAAAATCACCCAAATATCATCATGGTTTCTTGGGGTCCTACGAAATCCCGTCACAAATTCCATCGTGACATCCTCCCACTTCCACATGGGAACATGAAGTGGATGGAAAAAGACCCTAGGATACTGTTACTTGACCTCAATCTTATGACATTTAAGGCATCGGGATACAAAACCAGAAATGCCCCACTTCATCACTGGCCACTAGAACCACATCTTGGACTCATGGTATATATTTTTCACCCCAGTATATACCTCACACTTAGAGGTATGGAAGTATCTAATCATTTATTCCTTTATGGAATCATCTACCACAACAATCCCATATAAAAGGATCACATTATCACTATCTAATGACTAATCGGGTAATGGGTCACCTTCAACTAGATATTCCCACATAACATCACACTCAAGGTTAGTCTCCTAACCAGAATTCACCCGATCCACAAGAGTATATGTGATCACCAAATGAGAACACATCAAAAATCCCTAGTCCCTCTAAGTATCCATCCTCCAATTATCCAACAAGCTCATTAGATGCCACTATTCCTTATAAGGCCACTCATCAAGCTCCTAAGCTACCTTCATCTTAGAGTTAAGAGAATTTATTTATTTTTTACCTTTAATAGGTGCATAATCCATCTCAAAGTAAAACATATAAAGATACTCTACCCAGTGCATCTTCCTCAATTTTACATATTGCTGCATGAAAATATAACATAGGTTCTTTTTGTTTGTGTAGAAAACATACCTTTTACCAAAGATATAATCTCAAAAATACTTCAAGCATGGACCATGGATTCCTACTACAAGTCATGGGTAGGATAGTTCCAATCATGGGGTCACAACTGACATGACCCATAAGCTGCTACTTATTCTTGCCACAACAGTAATACTCCCAAACCCATGTTTGATGTATCAAATAAAAAAAATATGATCCCAAGCTCAAGAAGGATCAAAATTTTAACTATATTCAACCCCCTCTCTAGCCTAATAAATACATCTTTACACTGGTTTATCCATTAGAAATTCACTATTTTCTTTTTTAGTGCCCTCATGGGTATTGATAAACAATAGAAATCCTGGATAAATAATCAGTAATATCTTGATAAAACTAGAAAAAACTTGATCTTTAACATGTTTAGAGGATGTGTCCAGAATATCACTACCTAAAATTTCTTAGACTCTATAGATATACCTGTCTCAAACACCACATTCCCTAATAATTTCACCTATTGAAACCAAAATTTACACTTTGACAGCTTGACATAAAGTCAATGCACTGAAAGTGTACTTAGTACTGTGTCAATATGTATAACATGCAGATATGGGGTTAGAGAGTAGATGGGGATGTCATAAATGAACACCATGATGAATGTGTAGAAAAATATTTTTTCCTTCTAATTTGTTTGAATATTTATATATATATTTTCATATCTAAGCGCTGAGATGTCGTGGAGTTATGAGGCTTGATGTGCCAAGAATTAATTAAATACAAAATATTAAATATATTTTATATTTCATTAATATAGTTTCTTAAATAAAATTGGATAACCCTTAAACTTAATCTCAAATCAGAAATTTGAGATCACAGTTGAATTTGGAACACAATTTTACCCTATGTGAAACCTAAAATAGGCCGATGTGGGGCATTCAGATATCACGATCATTGGCGGCGTGTTCAGTTGGTTAATTAAATAATTAAATTAACCAATTAAGATAATTTGGTTTTTACCTTAAATACACCACTATGGAAATTCTATAGGGCTAACTGCATAAATCCTGAGAGAATTTAGAGAACTCTTCCTCTCCCTCCATTGGTGAATCAAATAAGATGATGACACGACTTCGGATTGAAGTAGATCAAAGCACAGTGAACATAATGACTCCTCTTAATAATTGGTGAGAATTTTATTAAATGAAAAAAGACCCAATATCCAGGTAAGACTCATAATTTTTGTATTATATCTCATTTGATTCAAATTGTTAAGTATGATCAATCCCTTTCTTTGATCTATACCAATTATGGACAATTTTATGAACCCACGTATTGAAATTAAATTGATTATTCAATTGTTTTCTAACCCCATATATCTTAGTTGAATTATTTTTCTAAGAATGGTTGAAAAAATATTGTTAAAACTTTTTTTTGTTCCTTTATTCCACAAATTCTTCACATTCTTCTTCGATCGGCCTATGGGGTATTAATTTGACATTTTCAGGTGGGACTGAGCTCGACCGGACCCCCATATTCACATGAGATGAATGAACTAGTGAACAAGGTCATATTTGGTGATGAATCATGGTAAAATGAGTGATTTTGTTCATGGATATGGGATTCAAGATGACAGAGGTGTGATGAGAGGCCTACAATGCCAATAGTGAACCACCGAGACCAATTGGACTCCAATTTATGGCCAATAGATGGGCAGAAATGACAAGTTGAGGGATTCCCCTTCGATTCCGAATGAAATTGAGGTGAAATATGTAGTGGAGATTTTGGATCTGAAGCACATGGATTCAAATCTAAACTTATTGAAAAATACTAACTATACACTGTGTAGTTCATAAGAACACATGAAATGTGACCCCCAGGCTACGGTGACTAGGGTTTTGGAAAAAATATAAGGATGGAACAACATGTATCCCACCTACACACCATATATCCCTCCCTGAGTAGGCATGCCATGTGGTAGAGAACATGGTAAAGACCCCGTGAAGGAGGACACATCCAGGTGCACACTGTGTACCAAAGTACATGGACATGGCCAAGAGTACGCCATGTACTGAACTACATAGACATGATCGGAGAGAACATGTAGGACCGAGTGGCTCAAACATACCATGTAGACCCCCTAAACACTGTGTACCCTGAAATAGGAAATGATCCATCTATCTTTAGGGATATGGTCAGGCGATGGAGTGGGACCACACACCGTGTGGGTCCCCACACACACTGTGTGGGTCCCCTCACACACTGTGTACCCATTATTTCCTTCTGTGGAAACTTGAACCTCTCATATATCATTCATTTGGACTTGTATTTTTTCCATGAGTATCCTATCCATAGTGTTTTTATGTGTAGAATATAATGGTTTCCTTCATGGTAGATTTTGAGATACAATGTGAGATGTTCTGGGTGTGATGATTGTTTAGGTGACACCCGAAGATGATAGTGATCAGGAAGAGGATCACTAGAGACACTAGAGTGAAACCCCCTTGACACACTAGGGTGAAAGTTTTCTATCTACCGAGTGGAACCCAATACTAGATAAGGCACAGTTCCTCAAGAAACTAGAGTGGAACCCCCTAATGCCCCATATCATGGGTCCTCTATCTACCAAGTGGAACCCCTATCTAATAAGGATTGGGTCCTCATAATACAAGAGTGGAACCCCCTGACACATTAGGGTGTGGGTCCTCTATGAATACTTATTGAGTGAACCTCCCCTAACACACTAGGGGACATGTCCTCTACTTGAAGATTGACCCCCCATGATTGTTTAGTATAGTGGGGAGCTGTGGTCCTCCACATGATTACATTTTGACATACACGTGAGATGCTGGACATCGTTGATAGAAATATGGAACTATTGGATATTTACATGGGATGGATTGTGAGATAGAGATCCCCTTCTATATCATTTGGATTTCTTAAGTTTGAGCATATATATATATATAAATATATATCTGTATCTATGTTGATGGATTTTTCTACTCACTTTCTATGGGTGGCATAGACACGATGTGTAGTCCACCTACATGATGTGTTGAAATCCTTGTGGTTGGATGAGGTTACTTTATTGCTTTGGGTTTCATTACCTATTTAATTTCTACTGTCTTTATATTCTTATTATATCTATTAATTACCCAACTTCAAATTTCATGTAATCCTAATGGGTATGTATATATTCACCCCTACATGGGATTTTCCCACACGTGTCATGTCTTATGAAGATGACAAACAATTTGATGGTGACTAAAGAGAAGTTTAGGGATACTTGGTGCATTGAACCGTGTATGGTGGTTAGATCTTAGAGATCATGATCTAGTATATCTTAGCACTTTTTTATTTCTAATTTTGTTAGGTTGGGACATTTTGATGATTAGGTGTGTATTTTACCCCTTTACATTTTAGTTTACACTATCATACACTTATACACCCTAGAGATTTTGCATGCATGGTTTATATTCTTGTTATTGAATATTTTCTTTTTATTATTCCTTTTAAATTATACATTGAGATGGTCTAGTGTGTGCATATAGTTACATTAGTAAAAGGCCTCCCATATAGTTATTCCTTTCGGTGCTTATCGCCACCCCTGGCCTATGGAGGAGGGCTTGTGATAATTGTGGCTTGGGCCCCATTGGGTTGGGTTGTGACAGATTGGTATTGGAGTAGTTTATTCCTTAGGATATTATTTTTTGTAGTCCCCTTATGAGGATTTGGTTGGTATTTAGGGAAATAGTGTTAGAGTGTCTTGAGTTCGGCTCTCAGGACAAGGAACCCAATGATGGTATGGGTGGCAGACGTATCCATTCACTAGGACCTTGAATACCTGCTTGTCAACTCGACATACTGAGACATTGATTGTAGAGATCAATGGTACATGCATTATATATAATTTGTAACATCCTGCCCCTACCTCATTGTCTTGAGGAGGCGGTGAGGGCTACTTGGCCTTAAGTGATGTTCCCAAGATGCCAAAGGCTGGCAATAAATGCCGAGGGCTTCAAGATCAATTTGGGGAATGATTTTCCCTTAAGACGAAACCGACCAAACCATTCACTACATCCACTATATGATTCATTTCAATTAAATTACCCAACCATGCATTCCTAAAAGAAAACCAAGTTGTTCCACAATACAACTCAAAACCAATACAACCAGACATGTCCACACAACATCAGAGTAAAAGTGGAAACCAACAACCAACTCTACGAGCCATGACACCACCAAAGATCCACACCAAGCTCCAAGATCCAAGCTCCACAAAGACATCACAAAGCACCAATAAAGGAGGGAGATTCCTTACCTTTTCCCATGTTACGATACAAAACATCTGCAAAGACACCAACATGCTAAAGTAGGGGGTGAGTACTAAAACTCAGTAGGATTTACCCAAATAACTTCCCTACACATGCCACTAGGATAAAACTGTTAGCACATTTATATAAAACAGTTTATATAAATTAAACCACAAGTGAAACCATTTTCATAAGACAATTATGCCTTACCAAGACATCACACCCAAACCAAGAAACCAAGGGAAATCCAACCAAACATGCCACAAGCCCTTTCATAATTTACACATTAGCACAACCATTTCCATCTTGCAAAGCAATGCACACAAACAACCAAAACGGTGGGACTTCTGCCCAATCCATTCACCCATTCACAAAAAATCAATCAAAACGGTGGGACATCCACCCAAACCATTCACTCATTCACAACTAGCAGTACTTCTCGACCACTACCCATATGGTGATTCTTCTGACCACTATCCATCCCCTTTTTATAGTGAGACTTCCCGCCCACCTCCACACAACATTTAAATAAAGCCAAACCAAGCATAAACCCACCAAGGTCACAACATCATGCAACAAACCCATTCAATTTCATATCAATCCACTTCAATAAATCACCAATTTATTGAAAATCATTTTCCATGAAAAACCACATTTCAATAAAACAAACTCTTTATTGAAAAACCTTTTCCATCAATCATTTTCACAAATCAACCATAGCATCCCATTTTAAAATCTCCATTTTAAAATCCACAACAAAAGCATTTCACCATAAACCCCCCTTTTCCCCAAAAAATCCCCAAATGGATTTCCAACCGATTTCGCATAACAAATCACAATTAATTTTCATCACAACAATTAATTGTAACAAAGAACCACTAGTTCTAACCACATGGAGTTGAGAGAGAAGCCACATACCTTTAGGGTTCCTGATAAATCAACCCACAAGCCACTGCACCTCAAATCCGGTGAACGCACCACCAAAACCTCTCTAGATCCCCTTTCCCTAACATCCACAAGGCTTAATATTAACATCCAAGGAAACCACAACCCAATATCTACACACAACAAGTGTAGATCTAGAAAACCAATAAAGAGAGGGGTGTAGATATAGAGGAAAACACAAGAGAAACAATAGGAGAGACTTACCCAGGAGAAACCACCTACAAACCGCCAAAAAGCTTCTTCAAAATCCTTCCAAAACGAGTGGGAGAGCACCCAAAATCCCTGAGAACCAAAAATACCAAGTGAGGATCAAGTGGGATGAAGATTGGAGTGAAATAGGTTAAGCCCAAGGGATCCTGGAACTTATTAACCTATTTTTAAGTGGCCGCACAGTTAGCCCGAACGGTTTGAAAAACTATGCGCTAACCGTGCGCATGCTACTGCCTTGGGAGAAAGGGTCCGCACAGTCTCCTCGCATGGTTTGGAAAACCGTGCGCAGGCCATGCAAAGACTACTGTCTCCCTTGCACAGTTTCCTAGGGAATCTGCATGGTTTCCACTAACAATGCTCAAACCATGCACCCCTTAAAAAGCCTCCAAACTCATCCAAAACCCTTCAAAACACTCCCAAACTCTTCCCAACTCATCCTATGCACTTTAAACACATAAAAAGGCATAAAAAAAGGCTAAATACCTCAAACCGGGGGTACTAAATTCTCCCCACCTTTGGAATTTTCGTCCTCATAAAGCAGTGAACCCGCCCTTTGCTGAAAGAGCTCGGGCCACTGCTCGACCATTTTTTTCTATCGCTGCCAAGACTCCTCTTGAATTTTACCATGTTGCCACAAAACATGAACTAAACTGATGATTTTAACACAAAATACTTTCTCTTGCCTATCCAAAACCCGCACTGGCACATGTACCAACAAAGCATCCGGTTCGAGCTCAATATGATCCCATCGAATCACATGGTCACGATCCAGCTGATACTTTTTCAACTGCGACACATGAAACACATTGTGCACCGCACTGAACCTAGGTGGAAAAGACAAATGATAAGACACCTCACCAAACCACTCAAGAATCTGAAAAGGTCCAATATACCTCATAGATAACTTTCCCTGCTTCCCAAAGTGACGATGTCCCAACCTAGGAGAGATCCTCAAGAACACATGACCACTCACGTCGAATGACAACGACCGTCGACGATGATCCGCATATGATTTCTGACGACTCTGAGCCATATCCATTCTCTTCCTAATCAACTTGATATTCTCCATAGTCTCATGGACAAGGCTCGGTCCAACCATCGAGGACTCACCCGTTTCCACCCAACATAGTGGAGAACGACACAACCACCTATATAATGCTTCAAACAGAGCCATATGTAGGATGTATGATAACTGTTATTATACGAGAACTAAACCAGCAACAAGTGCTCCTCCCACAAGCCACCAAAAACCATAACACAAGCCCACAACATATCCTCCAAAGTTTTTATCGTCCTCTCGGATTAACCATCCGTCTGAGGGTGATACACCTTACTCATGTTCAATTGTGTCCCAAGGGATTGATGTAAGGATTTCCAGAAACGAGATGTAAACCTCAGATATCTATCAGATACGATCGAAACTGGAACACCATGCCTCTTTACCACCTCCTGGATATAGATTTTGGATAGATCCTCCACCGTATGAGATTCATGAATTGGAATGAAATGGTCTGTCTTCGTTAGCCGATCCACTATCACCCAAATGGCATCGTGCTTTCTGATCGTTCTTGGGAGACCTATAATAAAATCCATCACTATCTACTCCCACTTCCAAACATGGATTGGTAAAGACTACAATATTCCTGCTGGCCTCTGATGCTCTGCCTAACTCAGCCACTCTTCTTTTCATACCAGACCACCAGAACTGCACTTTTAATACTCTATACATTTTATGAATTCCAAGATGAACAACCCACCTAGAATGATGATACACCGTGATAAGATCCTACTGACAAGCAACTGGTACAACCATCAGATTCTGAAAACACAAAACTGAATCTTCATTCAGTTGCCAACCCTCAATGGTCTCCCTACCATTAAGTCTCGACCCCATGGTCACACACTTGGAATCAGATATTTGTGCCTCTTTAACCAGGCCCACCAAGTCAGGAATCAACAAAACTGGAAAGAAGACCGCTCTATCACCATGGTCTTTACATTCTAACCGCATTTCAGCTATAACCGACATCAACTTCCACTGGTCCAATGCCTGTTTCACCACCTGAGCATATGATTTTCTACTTAATGAGTCTGCCACCGAATTTCCCTTACCCAGTGTGTACATCAAGTCAGAATCAAACATCTAGAGATATTCCATCCATCTCCTTTGCCTCAAGTTCAAATTACTTTGTGAGAAAATGTGTTTCAAGCTCTTATGATCTGTATATACCGTGAATTTCTCACCGAAGAGATAATGACGCCACACTTTCAAAGCATAGACCACTGCTTCCAACTCCAAATCATGAGTGGGGTAGTTCTTCTCATGCACTATCAACTGCCATGAGCCATACACAACCACATTATTCCATTTCATGAGAACACACCCCAAACCTGATCCCGATGCATTGCAATACACCACGTACCCTTTTACTGATTTTGGAAAAACCAAGATTTGTGCTGATGTAAGATGATCCTTTAGCTCTTCGAAGCACTGCTGACACTGTTCATTCCACTATAATTGAACATCCTTTCTTGTCAAAGCTATCATTGGAGAAGACAAACGCGAAAAATCACAAACAAAATGCCGATAATACCCAGCTAGACCACAAAAACTCCGTATCTCAAACACATTCATTGGTGGTTTCCATGAGATAACAACCTCTATATTTTCTGGATCCACTGAAACACCCCTTTCAGAAATCACATGGCCAAGAAAATGAACTTCCTATATCAAAAAGTCACACTTTAACAATTTGGCATACAACTGATGATCCCTCAAGATCCCCATCACTGTCGCCAAGTGCTGCTCATGCTCCAACCTTGTCTTTGAATACACCAGAATATCATATACAAACACTACCACAAATGAATCCAGATATCTCTGAAATATCTAATTCATTACTGCCATAAACACCGCTAGCACATTCGTTAGACCAAAGGGCATAACCACATATTCATAATGGCCATATCTACTTCTGAAAGCTGTTTTAGGAATATCCTCCTTCCTCACCCGCAATTGATGATATCCTGACCTCAGGTCGATCTTGGAGAACCACTGGGCTCCCCTCAACTAGTCGAACAAATCATCAATTCGTGGAAGTTGATATCTATTCTTTATCGTAACTTGGTTAATTCTATGATAATCGACACATAGTCTCAAAGTTCCATACGCCTTTTTCACAAACAACACAAGTGCTGCCCACAGAGACGTGCTACAAAGGATAAACCCATTGTTTTCTAACTCTTCCAACTGGACTTTCAATTCCCGCAATTCAGCTGGTGCCATCTGATAAGATGGAAGTGATATAGGACTGGTCCCCATAAGAAGATCAATCATAAACTCCACTTCTCTTATGGGAGGTAACATAGAGAATTCTTCAGGAAAAACATCCATGAACTGATCCACCACTGCCGGAGGAACACTCTGCTCAACACCCTCTACCGATTACGATTACAACACTACCAACTGATACGATAACGTACCCACTGTTGGTGCCAACAAACCCGTTGCACCCTGCCTTTCATACCTCTCTCCTCTAAAGAGATGTCTAACACTGTCATTTGTCGTAAAAGCCACTGTTCGCACATCACAATAGATGTGGGCCTTAAAATCCACCAGCCAATCCATTCCTAGGATTACATCATACCCATCCATTTCAAGCATTGAGAAATTCCACACTATCTCAACCTCGCCTACAACGATACAACATTCTCTACACAAGAAGTCTCGGCACTCTCTTCGACCCAGAGGAGTTTGAAGTTTCAAAACTAAAGGAATAATTTCTACCTTTAAACCCAACAAATCAACCACACGTGCATCAATAAAAGAGTGTGAAGCACCTGTATCAAACAACACTTGCATCAAGTTAGAATTTAACAGAATAGTACCTCGCACTGTGGATGGTCCCGAATGATCATTCACCACAACCTGTTCAGTTCCAAACACATGTTTTCTTACCACGCTCTGCTCTTTATTTCTTTTCTAAGGAGTCGTGGTATTCCGAGAATCACCATGACCCACTTTACTCTGCTGTCGATGGGTATAATACTGTCCCCTTCCCATCGAAGCATACGACGTCAGTGATCCCTGAGGAGTGTCACACACACCTGACCTTGGATCATTTCGACAATAGCACTACAGATTCCCCATCTACTTACAATTATGACATGCTCGAGGTTGTGCCGTACAATCCCGCTTTATGTGGCTCATAGAACCACACTAAAAACATCCCGTCTTGCTTTGGGGATTGGGAGGAATATTTATCGATCCTACCACTGGATTATGTACCATATTACCACCCTAAAAATAAGTGTCCCTCTTCCGCTTGAACCCAGCGTTAGAGTTCCAACTATTCCCCATGGGTACCACCATGCTTCCTCTGCCCGGAGCGCCCAACAAATACTGCTCAGCCACTGAGTCTCTATTCACCATCTCTATGTAATCATCTATACACAATAATGCTATCTTCGAATGGATTTCTTACCTTAACCCCACTTAAAATATCCTTGCCTTCAACGATGTGCTACCCACCACCTCGGGCGCAAACCTCACTAAGTTCATAAACTTAGCTACATACTCCATCACAGACATAAGATCTTGCTTCAAACTGAATAAATCAGTCATACGCTGAATTCTGAACATATGTGGGTAGAATTGTTTATTAAACAATTCCTCAAAGCCTTCCCACATCATACCCTAGTCTGTCCCCGCTTGGACTACCAACTCCCACCAATGAAGGGCAAGATCTTCCAATAAATACGTGGACAACTTCACTTTTAAATCTACCGGTGTTCCCAAGAACTTGAAGATCTTGTTCATTCTATTCAACCATGCTTTTTACCTCTCTTGGTCTGAATCACCCCTGAAGATGGGTGAATTCTTCTTTTAAAACTGAACTGCATGATCCACATGTCTTGGTTCATCCACTTTATTTCAAATTCCCACAGCTTGGAAAGCTTGCACTATGCTCTGCACTAACTGCTGGTTCACCTGAGGCCCAGGTGCTACCACATTCTCAGCATCCTCCTCTAGTTGGTCTCTACGATGCCTACCCGGTGCCATTTCTATAAACAAAAAACAAAAAACCATGAGTCTCACTTTCGTAGACATCACAAAATCCCATTTCAAATCACATTACACAACACTATCACAACAAGGCTTTCCACCAGTTCACATTTTCCACATGTGCCATGTTTCATCATTTTGAAAACCAAACCATTTTCAAAATACCAATTTATTCACATTACAATTTAAAAAATTCATATCACATCATAAATCATTATAACCCAATGAAATATGCATCCTAGAGGGAAGTCATTTCTACCATGTATGCCATGATCATCTCATTGGCTACACCCACGACAATGAGATATCCAATGCCTATAAGGGTCTCCAAAACACTTATGTACCAAACTCCTTGGTAACTTGAATTTCAGAATAAAAGGGTTAGCTACGTACTTTTATGCTATACATTCAAAGTTCCAACATTCCTATTCCTTGATACCATCCTGACTCAAGGAATATACCACAACGAATGTCAGCACCAAAGGACCGAACAATCTGATACCACTTGTAACACCCCACCCCTACCTCATTAGCTTGAGGAGGCGGTGGGGGCTACTTGGCCTTAAGAGACATTCCCAAGACGCCAAAGGCTAGCAATAAATGCCGAGGGCTTCAAGATCAAGTTGGGGAACGATTTTCCCTTAATATGAAACCAACCCAACCATTCACTACATCCACTATATGATGCATGTCAATTAAATTACCCAACCATGAATTCCCAAAAGACAACCAAGTTGTTCCACAACACAACTCAAAACCAATACAACCAGACATGTCCACACAACATCAGAGTACAAGTAGAAACCAACAACCAAATCTACAAGCCATGACACCACCAAAGATATGCACCAATCTCCAAGCTCCAAGATCCACCAAGACATCACAAAGCACCACTAAAGGAGGGAGATGCCTTACCTTTTCCCACGTCACGATACACAACATCTGCAAAGACACTAATGTGCCAAAGCAGGGGGTGAGTACTAAAACTCAGTAGGAATTCCCCAAATGACTTCCCAACACACGCCACTAGGATAAAAACGTTAGAAAATTTATATAAAACAGTTTATATAAATTAAACCACAAGTGCAACCATTTTCATAAGCCAATCATGCCTCACCAAGCCATCACACCCAAACCAAGAAACCAAGGGAAATCTAACCAAACATGCCACAAGACCTTTAATCATTTACACATTAGAACAACCATTTCCACCTTGCAAAGCAATGCACACAAACAACCAAAATGGTGGGACTTTGGCCCAACCCGTTCACCCATTCACAACAAAGCAATCAAAACAGTGGGACTTTCGCCCAACCCGTTCACCCATTCACAACTAGTGGTACTTCCTGACCACTACCCATATGGTGGTTCTTCCGAACACTATCCATCCCATTTTTATATTGAGACTTCCCACCCACCTCCACACAAAATTTCAATCAATCCAAAACAAGCATAAACCCACCAAGGTCACAACATCATGCAATCAACCCATTCCATTTCATATCAACCCACTTAAATAAATCACCCATTTATTGAAAATCATTTTCCATGCCAAAACACATTTCAATAAAACAAAATCTTTATTGAAAACCCTTTTCCATCAATCATTTTCAAAAATCAACCATAACATCCCATTTTAAAATCTCCATTTTAAAATCCACAACAAAAGCATTTCACCATAAAACCCCCTTTTCCCCCAAAAAATCCCCAAATGGATTTCCAACCGATTTCTCATAACAAATCACAATTAATTTTCAGAACAAAAATTAATTGTAACAAAGAACCACTAGTTCTAACCAAGTGGAGTCGAGAGAGAAGCCACCTACCTTTAGGGTTCCCGAGAAATCAACCCACAAGCCACCACACCTCAAATCCGGCGAACGCACCACCGAAACCTCTCTAGATCCCCTTTCCCTAACATCCACAAGCCTTAATATTAACATCCAAGGAAACCAAAACACTAGATCTACACAAAACAAGTGTAGATCTAGAAAACCAATAAAGAGAGGGATGTAGATCTAGAGGAAAAACACAAGAGAAATAAGAGGAGAGACTTACCCGGGAGAAACCACCTACAAACCGCCAAGAAGCCTCTTCAAAATCCTTCCAAACCAAGTGGGAGAGCACCCAAAACCCCTGAGAACCAAAAATCCCGAGTGAGGATCGAGTGGGAGGAATATTGGAGTGAAATAAGTTAAGCCCAAGGGAGCCCGAAACTTATAACCCTCTGTTTATGTGGCCGCACTGTTAGCCCACACAGTTTGGAAAACCGTGCACTAACCGTGCGCACGCTACTACCTCGGGAGCAATGGTCCACACGGTCTCCTCACATGGTTTGGAAAACCGTGCACAGGCCATGCGAAGCCTACTTTCTCCCTTGCAAGGTTTCTTGGAGAATCCGCACGGTTTCCACTAACCGTGCTCAAACCGTGAACCTCTTAAAAAGCCTCCAAACTCATCCAAAACCCTTCCAAACACTCCCAACCTCTTCCCAACACATCCTATTCACTTTAAACACATAAAAATGCATAAACAAATGATACATACCTCAAACCGGGGGTACTACATAATTTTTTCTTTGACTGTACTTATCAAGTTATCCCCCCATTATATATATATATATTCATCTAACTATGGTATGTATTGATTAAATTTTCAGGATTCATCTGCGATGATAGCCATCGAGGATAGTATTTTTGGAATGTGATGATGATCCAATGAGTGATGAGCCCTTAGTTTAGGGCCTATCCTCTTATATCCTTCCTATAGGTGGAAAATTAGTATCACCCCACCTGTTGAGTAGCAGAACATACTAGTAGAAGAGTTTGAGGATACATGCATGCTTAGTGCACTTTGTGAGTTCTAATGCCAGAGGTCGCTGAGTTTCTATGGCAAGACAGATCCCCAGGAAATAGAGGATTGGATAGAGTCGGTGGAACATATCTTTAGGATTATCTAGAAAATGATGGATCAGGTGGTTGTGATGGAAGAAATAATTTTTCACTGAGAAGTTGGTCACTAGTATAATTTTCTTATCTAGATGCCCGATGAGTCAACACTCTTATGGCCCAAATTCCAGAAGCTGTTCCATGAAGAGTACTACCCCTCCTACTTGTGTTCAGTTAAGATATATGAGATTATAGAGATACAATAGTGAGGGAGTATAGTGTATGAGTACATAATGAGGTTCAAAGGCCTTACATGGTACTCTCTCTACATGATCTGAGATGGATACTTCCGAGCATAGATGTTTGATCAGGGACTCCATAGAGAGATCTCTGATAGCCTGGTTCTATTGTTTATTACCACCTATTCTAGGGTTTTATAGTGGGAACTAGCGATAGAGATATTCCTATTAGAAGTACACTAGGTATCTGGAGATGGAACCAGGCATTATGAGGCTATGTTGTCTGCAGTATCTAGCAGATTCCATTTGATAGGGTATCGATGCGGGAGACCTCCCCATGACTAGACTCAAGAACATGGTCATGTGGCATAGGGAAAGTGTAGAGGAATAGGGAATCCTAGAGTGGGGTTTTTCTATTCTTGTGATGAATGAGATCACATGTTCCATGACTACCAAATTAGATGTGATGAGTAGTGAAGGAATGTAGCTGATAGACCACCATGATAAAGATAGTGTCATGATCAAGGATCTCCCAGGAGAGGGATGGGAGGCCCCCAAGGAGGATGAGATGGAAGAGGATTAGGTGGAGATCTAGGAGGAGGAGCTATGGGTGGTGGATTATAATATGATATCCTTCCACCACCACCACTAGGAGGCCCACTTATGGCTCAAGGATCTAACAGTAAGGGTCATAGATAGCTACAGGCTATGGAGGCTTATGAACCCACAACACACAATATGATTAGAGGTATGATATTTGTTTATTATACTCTTTCTTTAGTATTGGTATACATAGGTTCAATTCATTCCTTTATCTCTATACTCCTGGTGCAATAGCTGGAGCTCCCAGTAGAGTCTTTAGCACAATAGCTTCGTCTTGAGGTTTCTATAGGGAACACTTATTCTATATACTTTATCTTACAATAGTGAGAGCTATCTCTTGTTAGAGAGTGGTTCATGTGGGAACTTTAAGTCATCATAATGGAACCCTATGATGTCATCTTGGGTATGGAGTGGTTATCCGTGGTTCAAGCCTAGATTGACTGTCACTGTAAATGATTGAGATTCATTATCACTGATGGGATGAGATTAACCTTTATGGATGAGAGAGGTCTCATGTTTGGATGAGTGGTTTCTATGTGAAGGTGGATGCAGTCTATCACCCATCAGTTGGTGAGTATAACCCTCAGCGTAGAAGGCTCTTTAGGAATCTAGATTCCTTTAATCATAGAGGATTTCATTAACGTATTTCCTGAGGAAATTTCAGGACTACCTCTTAGGAAGGAGATGGAGTTTTGTATAAAATTGAATCCCAGGGCCACTATGATATCTTTTGTGACATATTAGATAGCCCCTATTGAGATCTGGGATATATAGTTTCTATTGGAGGATCTTAGAGAGAAGAGTTTCATCAGGCCCAATGTTCCCCACTAAGCAGCTCCAGTGTTGTTCCTGAAAAAGGTAGATGAGAGCTTATAGATTTTTGTGGATTATCATTTTCTGAACTAGGACATGATAAAGAATAAGTACCCCTTCCCAAGGATTGATGACCTCTTTTACTAGTTATGAGTCACTATACAGTTCTCGAAGATCAATCTTAGTTTCGGATACCACTAGTTGAGGGTTCACAAGGCTGATATTCCAATGATAGAGTTTTGATGTCACTATAGACACACTACTAAAAATTTCACATATACCAACTATTTGGAACTGTTGGGATAGGGTTTGAAACTACTGGGATATCCTATCCCAACAGTTTCAAGAATCATTGGTATGTTAGGCATTCCAATAGACCTATGCCAACAGTTTATTAGAAATCATTGGTATAGGCTATTAGAATGTAATATATGAAAACAGATTAAGTAAAACCATTGGTATATATGTGTACCAAAGGTTCTTGAACCATTGGTACACATACATTCCAGCATCTAACTTATTATAATAGTTTCAATGAAACCATTGGAATATATTTATACCAACAGTTTTTGAACCATTGGTATACATGCAACATATGTTTTTTCCCAATAGTTTAAATGAAACTGTTGGGATATATGTTGTACAACATACAATATACCAATATTTCTATAAACCATTGGCATATCCTCTACTCCAAAGTAAACATAAGCTTCCCCCAACTTAAACCTACACCTCCCACAATAAGCATAAGCTGGAAAAACCTGCACCTTAGTCTTCAAAAGCCAGGAAACCCCCCACTGTAAACCTGTACCTCTTAAACTCATTGTAAACAAAAAACTGCACCTCAATATTCCAAATACGGGAAACCCACTATAAATATGCACCTCTTAAACCCACTATAAACTTGAACCTCTTAAGTTGGACAACCCACTATTCTTAAACCCACTATAAACCAAAATCTGCACCTCAGTCTTCCAAAGCTAGGAAACCCACTATAAATCTGCACCTCTTAAACCCGCTGCAAACTTGCACCTCTTAAGCTGGAAAACCCACTTTAAAATTAACATTTTACAGTCTTAAAAATCACCTATAAACCTCCCACTATAAACCTGTAAACCTTCACCTCTTCTAGATATAATGGTTATACGATTATTTAAGTACTATTCCAGTCAATAATATCATTCTCTTGGTTAATTAATTATCCCATATAGTTACTTCCTCATCCAATTAAATTTTTTTCCTTGCCTTTATGAATAAAAAATCCATCAAGATACTTGATGTATAATTCTTATTTATGTAATCCATTTATAAATTAAAATTTGATTTCTATATGGAATACCATTAATCCACTCTACATTATCATATCAAATTATACATGAATTGTTTCTAGTCTAACCATAGGATCAAATATATCATCTAAAAATATACCTTCAATATATGAGTATCCCTTTCACACAATTCATGAGGTAATTATTTATTTTATGGGTATGATACTGATTTGAGTCTCAAGGACTCTAGTGGATTCCCTAGTTTAAGATATATGAGTACAAAGAGGATTGACATTTTTCACTTGGATGGTGAGACATTTTTGGGATGGGGGTATAGGTTTGGAGTGACTAGAACCTTGTACCTATTTGGTGAACTATGTTATGGAACAAATTCCCTTGTTGTTATTTCATACACATGTTGGGTGAAAAATTCTAACAAGTATAGTGATATATCTTAAGGAATGACAACACCTTGAGTAATAAGGTGTTGGAAGGACCCTTAATTGAGTGATAATGAAGTTATCATATTATAACATGATATATAACCCTACCATGATTGATAAGGTAGTGGTCAAGATAATGGCCTCACCATGAGTGATAAGTATCTAGATGAACCAACCATGAGTGATAATGGAGCGTTTGGAATGTGATATTAGACCTACCATGGTTAATATGGTATTATTTTAGAAAATAGATTTACATTGATCATAATGAATTATCATGGATGTTTGTTGAGTGAGAAGGTTGGTTTGTGATATATAGTGGCATGAGACACTACCTTTAGTAGTATGGTAGATGTTGGGAGTTGAGTGATGACCTATATTGAGTGATAAGTATTAGTCTGGGGCTTCGATACATGAATCTATCCTACACATTCAAGTTGTGGTTGAGTAATCATTGATACTCCATATTTAGATTATTTGGGTATAGGATGGGTTTCATGTATGATGGTACAATAATGGAAGTTTTTTGTTCAGAAAAATGTATCTATGGTTGGGTATCATGGAAACCTATTTATCACACAATGACCTAATAAACATAGAGTCTTGGTGTCCTAGTTGGAACATGAAATCTGACACGATATGTGTGTATTTATTTTTATAACATTTACTTCGCTTAGGTATACATCTATATGTAAAAATATATTAGTTTCTCTTTGTGAGATTATAATGTCAGATATTTCTAACACCTAGAATGATTAACCTAGTATGTTTGTAGATCTTATGATAGTTTTACTAATCTAAGAAAAGATTATGTATTGGATTGGGATGGAGTATCTCAAAAGGGATTTAAGGTGATGATATTAGGTGGTGATCAAGGATAGAAATAGATCCTATTGTGTATTTTTTTTATTTTTTTATTTGGGTCATATTTGTGGGAAATTAGTTGATGTATGATTGTATGCATCCACATGGTTTATTATTATAAAATTATCTTTTTTTTCAAATGAGAATACCACTAAAAGTGATATATATATATATATATATATATATGTTTTCTATTTTCATGCACTACTATGAATGGTGTGGATCACACTGGGCTTCTATATCAATATAGAAGAACTAGATGTTGCAATGTTGTGTAGGTATCTACCCTTATCATAACAGACTCATGATATATATATATATGTATATATGTATGTATGTATGTGTGTGTGCTAGCCATTTTCATGCACAACTATGAATGGTGTGGATCACACCAGGCTTCTATATTCTTCTCTTTATTCTCGAAGTGTCCATGAAAAGAAAATGTTTTTTAATTCAAATAAATATACTAAATAAGACTCCAAGAACATTCACTATAGTTTTCCATTAACTTCTTCATGATTTCAATCATTATCCATTGAAAACTATTAACTATCAATCCACATAATCTGCAGATATCTCCTTTTAAATCCACCACTTAAAATATCTGAATATATTGTAAGAATACCTCCATTTTAACTCTCCACATTTTCCTTAACTTTGTAATGATTTTAAACCTCCAACTGAATATCTGTGGCATAAAAAAACCATTCAAACTTTCCTTTTAAATCCTAAACCTCACGACTTAGAAACTCATTTTTGAATTGTGTTTCCAAACAATATGCCTTTGACCTTCACACCAAGGCATGAAACAACGCTTCTTTATGCAATATTCACTTCAAAATGTCAAACACCATGACCACTTGGCCATTTTTCTCCACTAAAAAATCCTGATACACCAAAACACCCAGCTTTCCAAAAATGCTCTAGGAAATGACATAAGGTCTCTCTAGAATCGTTCTATACTTCACTATACATAGGTCCACCACCGTGAGAAGAATGCCTTTACTGAGTGTCCCCACTCTAATTTTTCTCATTAGAACATGGGATAAATGTTTCAATATGAATATTCAAAGGAGGAGGCACTAAATCGTATGAATTGGTGGTGGTAAGATGAAGCTTATGTTGGGGAGCACTATAAGCCTAACATGTGTTAAAAAATGACACCATCAATGTTTTTAGATATATGGGCATAGGTAAACACCCAAAGGGGTGTCCAAGAGCCAGGAAAACACCCCAAATGGGTATCACCATAAGATACAGTCATAATGGACATGATAGAACAAATCAACTATTTAATATACTATAACAAGGTATTTCCGGAAGGTTGTAGCATGTGGAACAATGATGCAATGTCTAAAGGTAAATGAAATGAATAAAAAGAATCATAAACCCTAAAAAAAACCATTTACAAATTCATTCACTTCACCTAAACATGAAAATTTCATTTATAATATTCAAAGGGTGAAAAGGAAAGTGTCATGGTCAAGGAATATGCCTACCCGAGAAATGTCATTTGAGCTAAACGAGTATGATAAGACAATTTATATTATTCAAATAAAACAAAAACTAACTAGCCACAAAAAAACACCAACAATAGGAATATGGAAAAATAAAACCAAATCTAAACATGATACAAATAACTATCACTACTATTTGGTTTAGAAGACATCGCACCTTCGTTAGAGGGGTTTTATTATAAAATCATGGAATTAATTTATCACAAAATTCATTTAATTATATTTAAAATTTATTCTAAAACTCATTCAGTAAAAATCAAATGCAATAAGTTAAACAACTAGATCAACATAACTATCATTATAAGTTTTTTCAGACAACGCACCTCCATTGGAGGGGTTTTATTATAAAAATATGACTTTATTTATCAAATGAAACAATTATATTAAATAACACTTATTCAAGATATGCAATTCAATATAATTAAGAATAATTAAAAAAGAATCTAAATTCAATTTAAAGCATTCTTGAATTAAAGAGGCTAGGAGAGGGACCCTCCCTCAAGGTGGAACCAAGCCTTCCACTTCAACTCCTATAGATCTCTAAATAAAAGATACTGCTCCCCCACTAGGCATATTCACCTTCACACACATGCAAGGACACCTATACCCGATGCACAAACCTGCATGGCCATGACCATGTGCAAGGGGATCCTTGCACATATGCTTATATGCATATACTAGTATCCACTCACCTGTGTATGCATTTATATATATATATATATATACATGGGCACGCCTAGCCCCATACGTGCATAATCACTTCCATGGTTGACTATACACATAATGGGGGAACCCACATACATATACTTACATACCTATGCACATGCAGGTGAGTCGCCCTTGACTTGGAAACTCAAAACCAATGAGAAAGGATCAAAACACTACAAAAAGGATATTAGGAACCTTAAAAAACATAAAGGATGCTACATAACTAGTGAGAAATCAACCAAAGACATTAAATCCTTACCTCGATGGGAAGCAGAAAACCAAATCCACTCTAACCAACATGAAATGATCCAATGCCCTACCTAAAACATAATATGGAGTTAAAAGCATTGAAATACCCAAATACATGAGGTTCGAGAAAAGTAGTAACCATAGAATCTTACCTCGGATCAAAGTTGGTAGATTGAATCAATCTGAACCCCTTCTAGCCCCCTTCGTAGAATATAACTACATTTTTTCCATAGAAAGCAGTAAAAGACCTAAGTGGACAGTGCGATAAAGAAAATAAAATAAAAACTAAACTAAAACATACCTGTCTCCTATGACTATACACATAACCACCCAACATATAAGAACCACAACTCCCCATGGGTCAAATCATGTTCCAGTAAGCAAGGGGGAAACAGATCTATGTTTTAAAATGATACTATAAAATAGTAAATTCATATTAATTAACAATTAATCTTCCTTTTAATGGTATGTAATCATTTTGGCTCATGTTTCAACTTAGTTTGGTTTTGTTCGATACAAGTTTGTTTGGGAAATTTCAATTAGATTTAGTTTGTCTTGTTTTTGTTTATATTATCTTTGAAAATTTCAATCATTTGGGTTCTAGTCGATCATGGAATTAATAATAATAATTCAATCCATATTAATAATTATATCCACTAGTTCCATATCTAGAGTAAAAAATACATAGAAATGAATGATATCATATAAGAAAAATCATATGAGGGGCATCTGAGACATTTCTCTCTCCTTTTACCTAGAGGCATTGCAATTTAAATCACACAATGCATAAAATAAATAAAACGATTTATCATGTACACAATATAGGCCTAAATAATATAATTAGTGGAAATATTTTTAAATAAAACACTATATAATGATGAATAAATATTAATTTCCCCTCTCACTATTGTTGGACATACATAATCTATCATTGGATTATCATATACCATGTGATGAAATTTCATTCCTAATTCATGTGGATAGAACTTCAAAATTCATCCTCAAGACTGTGTTAAATACATTGAGTCTATTTTTGAGAATCTAGAATGGGTCACCCATACATTAGAAATCTAAGAAATCTCAAATAAACATAAGTAAAAAAAGATAAATAGCCCAAATGAGATTAACTTAATTAACATCAATTCAAAATCAAAAAATGATTCATAAATATAATATTCAATGAAAGTAGAATCAAACATACACTAGGATGAGTTGAAAAATATAATATCACACACCAAAATAGAATAAAAAAACAATTATACCCATATATCCATTGTACAATACCATGTTTCTCACTATATCCCAACTCACCCATGGATAAAAAAACACGAGATGATTATACCAAAGGATGAATCTTGAACATATACACATAATATGAGATAAAAACACACACAAATAGATATGAAGGATGTAAATTAGTCTTATTCATGAAATTAATAACTAATATAGATTTTTCATGGCACATAAATCACCAAAATCCCCAAATTAAATTGGTCCAAACAAAGAGGGAAGAATAAAAAAACCTCAAATGGTGGAAAATGGTGGAAGATGAACCAAGATGATCCAAAATACTTTTAATTCAGTATCGGATGCCAAATTACATTTGAGTTGGACCCAAAAGAACCATGATACACCCTATAAACAAGGATGAAATTTAGATAAGTGTCAATTATATAATATTAGAATAGTAATATAAAGTCATTGTGAATATCAAGGATTTTTTACTACATGTAAAAAATAAAAGGTTGAAATATCTTTATAGTTTAATAAAAGATATTAACAAGATTCATAAAGAAAAAAAAATAATATTAAGAGAGATTAAAATTATTTTAGGTTAATAAATATTCCCACATTATGAAGTGCTTAGAGCTTGGACCAAAAATCGAAGAATCTAGAATCAACCCAAGATAAACCTACCCAAAGAACATAGAAGAAAATTGTTACCACTCAAATAAAATTGAAGATTTTATACTAAAAATAGATTCATTCAAGTAAAAAATAAATCTTTAGAACATTTGGATAGTCCTCCAATTCATCCTCATAGAATAATGTTTCCCACTACTTTAATAAATTTATAATTTCTAAGTCCTTTTTATTTGTAAGTGTTGTACAAAGATCAAAGTCTATGAAAAACCTAGTGATATAAAATATAACAAAACTCACCAATACATTAAGGGTGTATGTGAGAATATGTATGAAGAGTAGTTCCCCAAACCAATCCCAAAATTCTGCTGAATATATCCAAAGATATCAATGAAATAAATATATAAAAACAACCTCAATAGAGAAAGAAACAAGATTTTTTGTAAAATATTAGTGTTTCTGGAAGTTTGGGCACATAGACATTGATTGTTGGTATAATATATATACTCATAAAAATGTTATAAGAGAATAATAAAATGATATTATAGTTAAAAATAAGAACAAAACTATTGTGAAAAATTATTTTTCACATATGAAGACAAATTTATCTCTTATAATCATATTTGAAAGCCTTGATAATTTTTGGGAATATTTCAATGTAAATGGAAACTATTATGAGGAATTTTGGTATGTATAAAATCAAAATGAGGAATATGTTAATGACAAGAGTATTCCATGATTTAATAAGTAGGAAAAAAGTAAAAAAAAGTCTACCTTGTGGTGTAAACTGCTGAAAAAAGTACAAAAAGACACTCCCAAGTGGTCATTGAAGAGAGATGATAATCATGGGGTTTTAGTATAGATAATATGATTCTATTACGATAGGAAAGTCTATATCATTGACTATTTAAAAATTTATCAGGGTGCGACTTGATGCTGAAGGATGTTTCTATTGGTTCCCACCTACACTTAAAGTGGATTTTCAATAAAATAAAAAATGGATTGCGGATAGACTATTTAAAAATAGAAATAAAGATATAAAAAGTTTATAATTGAAAATTTGAACTGAAAATGGAAACCATCTAAGAAAGAGATAGTAGAATTGTATTAGTAGTTGACATTTCTGAAGAAGATCCTAAGATATTTCCTAAGGAAAATTAAAAGCAGTTGAAGAAGTTTTTTGAAGGTGTAATTATGTTGGTTATGGAGATATTATATGTACGAATTTGATTCCTATTCAAAAGCTTTTGATTAGTGGTAAGGTAAAAGAGATAATTTTATCAAGTTTTAAATCAGTTGCTACAAATTTATCAACACCTATGAAGAAGGCTGAACATGATAAGAAAGAATGTTTGATCATATAGTCTGATGAGTTATAAAAAGATAAACCAAGAAAACGAAAAAAATTGAGATTTATCTAATTTCTAAAGTGAATATGAAATTTTCAAACAATAATAAACATGTTAAAGAATAGAAAACCATGTTTCCTCAACATAAACATGTTCAAAATGTGAGAAATAATAAAGATCAAATAAAATCAAACACTTTTGAGCTACAAAGAAAAGTACTCCAGTGCTGAGAAAAAAGCATCAGTCAGTGTTATAACTTAGAAGTTGATAAACAAACCTTATTAACATACTTGTTGATATAAAACAACACTTGAATGTAAATGTAACATAACACTCACTTCACATATTTTTTTGAAGGAAAATAATTTTTCAAAATGAATCCTTTATATAGTGTTGTTATTCCATTGAAAAAATCAACATGGATAAAATACAAAAATACATTATTGTTAATCACATATCTAAAAAAGTTTCAACACCTTTCCCATATGTTAATTCCATATTTATAGGGAACTTTTCATTTAGATAACACTTTATAATTTAATAAAATATGGTTACCCATTCAACTGTATGTGAATCCAAAAAGAACAACACATTTATCTAGAAACCAATATCCCTTTACATGCATCATGTACATATAAAAATAATATGCATTAGATAACATTTTCATTTTCAAATTATAACACCCCATTCACATGAAAAATGTATCTAAAAAGAATCAATTGTATGAATAATTCTACACATAAAATATTCTTAACATTTTTATGAGCTCCAAATGATTTCACATAGCATATGATATTATTTTTGAAATTAGAAACACATTATATACTGTTCACCTAAATAAAAAAGAAATAATGTTCTCATGATATCTTATATGTGAAATTCCAATGATTTATATCTAAAAACACTATAATGATAACTATTTTTATGTTTTGAGAAAAACAAAATCAATCATATATCACAGATAAATGAAACAATATGAAATGATACAAATTGAATCAAAAAAACTCATACTAAACAATGAATCAATTAACCATACTAGAAGAATATTTGGGACTCACTGTAAAAGAATAACCGAATCATAAAAATGTAGAAGGGGATGCTCGACCATAGGGGATACTCGACCTAGGAGGGATGCTCGACCATAGGGGATGCTCTCCAGAGGGGATGCTAGAAGTTATCAAACTATGGGGGATTCTCTTCGGGTGAGGGAAAGTTAAACCTAGGGGGGATTCACACTAGGTGAGGGAAAGCTTGACCAAGGGGGGATTCACGTCAGGTGTGGGAAAGCTCGACCTAGGGGGGATTCACGTCGGGTGAGGGAAATATTGACCTATGGGGGGATGTGTGACCTCGGAGGGGATTCTCAACTAGAAGTGGATGAGGAGGGGGATGAATGAGAGACGATGAGGTGGGAGTAGGGAGCGGCGAGTGGCGAGCGGCGAGCGACGAGCGGTGAGGGGGAGTCAAGATAGAAGGATGGGAGTGTAAGGGGGATGAGAGCAGCAGAGAGGGGGAGTCGAGATGGGAGTGTCTATGAGGAGAGGAGGAATGGAGTGGTTCTGTAGGGATTGGAGAAGTGGGTCATGAGGGGATGTTGGGTTGGGAGAAGGATCATGATGGTGAGCAGAGACTTTTTAGGTAGGTCTTAGTTTTTTGCAACAGTTTACCCAAACCGTGGGAAAACCAAACTTATATCAGCCTATACCAATAGTTTCATAGAACTGTTGATATAGGTTCTTTATCCCAATGGTGTTTCCAAATCATTGGTAAGAAAGTGTTGGTATAGGTGGGATTTACACTAGTGACACTATGAGGTCCTGATGATTCCCTTTTGTGTAACGAGTGCCTCCACCAATTTTATGGATTTGAAGAACTAGATATTTTAGCCATACCTAGACCATTTCATTGTTGTCTTCATTGATTACATACTAATCTAATCTTTTTCATAGGAGTAGCATGAAGAGAACTTGAGGATGTTTCTATATTTACTTTGGGAGCACAAAATTTATGGAAATATCTTGAAGTTCTAGTTTTAGATACATGAGGTTCACTTCCTGGGGAATGTCATTTCTGAGCATGGTTTGACCATGAACCTAGTGAAGATTGATGTAGTGATTTATTGGGATCCATCCAATAGAGTGTTAGAAATGTAGAGTTTTATTAGTTTGGTGTGGTACTATTGGAGGTTTATGGTATACATCTCTAGGATTTCATTCTCTTTTACTTCCCTAACACAAAAAATTATAACAAACCTTCTCTTTATTACACTTTATTTCATGATTTATTAAACAATATTACACATAATACAACCCAAAAGATTGATAAGTCCAGTGTATTTGGGAATTAGGTACATTACATAGATATTAAAAACAAGTAATACATTATCTTTATTGAAACCCTCCTTAACATCTTCATAATATTTCTTCGTACTTAAAACTATATGGGATAACCTGGGGGAATATATAAGAAAGGGGTGAGCTATAAATATGAGTAAGGGAATAAACATGGAATAAAATTAGTAAAATAATGAATTTTAGACAATATTCATATCAATGGGGTATAAAAGGAGTTATAATCATAAACATGAACAATGGAACATGATATACCATGATAATCATAAAGGCAACATGGGAAATGTAACAACTTAAAACACTGCATCATAAACATAGGTTAAGGATAAATGCTGAGAAATCATGATGGAAAAATTCTCGTGATGGATTATGTTCACTCCCTAATCCCTTGAATTACATCTCATGAGACTAAGAAATTACCCAATTCATTGAAATACTATATAATTCAGGGTTCACCTATCACTTTTATTTCTTTCTCAGGATTAAGTGTGCCATATAGATCATAAAAAATGTATCCATTCATAATTATATTCCATAAAATAATAAAGGAGTGTGGAATAAATACATTTAAGTCCCAAATAAAATAATTATAATTTTATAAATGTGAACACTCTTGATAGGAAATGGGTATTGGTATTCACTAAACAATTGTCTGGCATGGAAAATCGCAGTGGAATTTCAACAGCATAATAAGGGCATATAAATGTTCATAGAAGGGATTGAAGAGAGTGGAAGGGTTATATCATCATTTAGGAATCATATGTTAAGTAATAGTAATATGTAATAATATATCCCGACATTAGGAATTGGAGAAAAAGTGTATAAGATAATGAATATACTTGAATAAAGAGGAGAAACAAAAACAACCCTTACTAAATTTTGGCATGGTAAAGGGTGTATGTAAAGGATCATGGGAGGTCTTAGTGAGAGTGAAAGGGGTATATCATCATTTAAAAATAAAATTGAAATTAAGGGTGATATGTAATAATATACCCCAACATGAAAAAATTGAAATTAAGAGGCAATACATAAAAGAGGTTCTTGAATGGAAATGAGAAGAGAGAAACCCCTTACCTTGAGAGTGTGACTCCAAATGCTTGGGAGGATCTCCTTGTGAGTTTTGGGGAACATTAGGAGGACTATGGAGAGTGTATGTAAGAGTAATTACGTGCTCCAAGTATTTTTAGGGAAGAGTATTGAGAGTTTTGGTGGGTTAATATAGGAAATAAGTGGGGAATTCTTTATCATTTCTCAAACTTAGGTTTTGGAATCTATATAATAAAATAACAAAAACCACAAACCTTAACATGGTTTTTGCCCATGTTTTCTTCTAAAGGTGAGTGGTTTTAATTATTTTATAAGTCCAATGGCTGAAATTAAAAAAACCCTTGATGATGTGGAAGTGAGTCACACTCTTAAATAAATTATTTTAAAACATTAAAATATATTAATGGTTTTTGAGGATTCATAAAGGATTTATAAAATTAATAAAATAAACATAAAATCAAATTATTTTAAAGAAAAAACATATATTTGGTTGTTTATACCCTTTATAGTATTTATAACATCACTTTTGGTTCATTATAATGTCCTAATACACACCATATATTTATACAGTATTTAATTTTTACCCACAAATTCAAATATCTCAGAAAATTATTGAAAATTAAACATTGGATAATTTAAAAGTTCTAATTAAAAATATAAAATTAATTTTATCAAAATAATTTCTAAATATTTGTATTTTCACTTTTAAAATAATAATCAAAATTTATTGAGAAATGTTGGATTTTTTGAAAATAACAGTTTTCAAACACTTATAAAAAATAACATTTAACTTCATAATAATTATATGATCATTCATATTTAATAATTTTTTTAATAATAGTATTTTATTAAAATATTATTTATTTAAAAAATCCATTAATTCATAAAAATAAACTTCTTGATTGAAATCGAATACTAATTAGAAATACTATTTGTGTTTTATTGTATAAAAATCAAAATCATTTATAAAGTAATGATAAGAAGAAAATATGAACATTATTTTATTGAAAAAACAATATAGATATTAATATTATTATAGTCTTGATACATATCCCTTTAATACACCAGAAAATTCCTTAAGGGTGAGGTGTGTGATAGTGAGACTTTCATGGGGTGGTTCAATATACATGGTTTGAGATGTGATCTCGGTGAGCTTGAAATTCTCTTGTAAATAGTTTCTATCATGCCTATGTTATTAAATCTTATCTTGGGATTGGTAAATTGGAAAATCCTAGTGATTCTATCTCCCTCAGAAGCTTCGATAAATGGGATTCATAGGGTACAATCCTACTGGTAGAGGCCTAATAGATTTAATATTTTCATTATTTTTTCATGTGTTTTCAATGATTTAATCCATTATAATTATTTAATTTCAGGTAATTTTCATTAATTTAGTGTTTTTTCAAAATTTTGAGCTTAATTGTGAAAATTGATTAATTCTGTAAATTTAATAGTTTTATCGAGATTCTATATTTCATGCATATCTTTTAAAATTATGGTCCAAATTGGGTGATTCCTTTTTTTGTAGGATTTATTTTTTAGTGGGTTTCAACTTTTTCTTATAGAACCATAAAAAATTTAAAACAAAATGTCCTAGAAAAATTAATCAAGTGGATAAATATTTTTAAACTACAAAATGGACCCCACCTTATTAAATTAGGAATATCTCATTAGACCGACCATAAAATGATCATATTCCAACTGGTTTTGATATAGGACTATAAAGGTACAATTTAAATTAAATTTAATAAATTAAAAAGCTCATTAAGACATCTTTTGAGCAAGTCTATGTGAAGTGGATGAAATAGTGTTTAGAGTCCAGAAGAAGTTAAACTCATTATTTTGGACATATCGTCCTTTAAAACTATTAAAAATATTTGAAATTTTTAGGGTAGATATCCAAATTCATTACAAACATATTTTAATAAAACACCTTTATAATTTTCAGACATCTGTTGGGCATAACAAAAAAAACTTCTGATGAACAGATTCTGGAGGAGAAATTTTTTGTTCTTTGTTTTCTCTCTTTTATTATTCTTAGTTTTGTAATGAATTATTATTCCCCCTTATTAAAAATTAAACTTACTATAGTGGGGTAAACTTATATGTTATTGGGTATTGAGGGGTTTTCACTTTTGTAATTCTTGAGTTATTTCACTTAATATTTTAATATCTTCTCCTTTCTTCTATGAAATCAGTTTCAATTTCTTATAACAGTTTTTATTATCATGTAAAATTGTATTTGATTCTAGATTCTGTTGTTTTTATTTATTGGGTCAATGATAAATATCTCCCTCTACTAGGTTCTGGTTTATATATGATGTAATATACTAGGGCTTAGTGGTGAAGTACTCAGTGATCGCTAGTACTTGTGTGAGCAGTAGTGAACATTCTTCATTGTTTGGAATAAACAAGACCTGATTAGGAATTTCCTAAGTCAATTGGGGGTATTATCTACAAATATATCACACATAGGAATTATATTAGACCAATTTAAGATTTTATTATGGTTTATTCTCACCATTATTATTTTAAAAAGGGAGGGAGAAGAAGCGATTGCGGATTCTCACTTTTATCGACTTAGTAGAAGAGAACTGAATAAATTGGAACTATGATAGAATTAAAATTGGAGAACCAAACCTAACCTAATCACCATCTCATATAATAGTTTTCAACCACTTTTTTATCAATTTTATCTTAATATTTTTCTTAATTTCTTTCCTTTGTTTATTTTCTTTCTTGTCTTTTCAAAATAAAACAATTTCAAAAAAAAAAACAACCTCACTTATTTCTCTAATTTTAAAGTGATAACTTGATTTTTGTGAAATCATCTCTAGTTAAAACTTAGTTTAATAACTATAATGAATTTTAACTTAGGAAATAATAGTTTTTTCCACACCCCACGATAGTCACATGTCAAGGCCATCACTTCCTTTATGTCAATTTGATTTGTTAAAACCCTATATTTATACTAATCATGTGATCATTGTTCAATGACTATATTATCAATGGTAATGATTCTTAATAGTATTTTAAATCTAATAAGATATAATAAAACCAAATAAGTTAATGTGTTTTCAATATCCATAATATATAATAATGCATTTAATTAAATCATAAGGAGAATTTTGTTTAAAATAGTTTGTGTCGTTACAATCTTCCCCATTCAATTTTTTCCCTCAACATTTTATTTTACCACACTAAAATAGATAAGGGTAATTCTATTTCATTACTTCATCTGGTTCCCATTTCACTTATTCAAACTTGTGGTTTCTTCACAACTCTTTAACCGGATTCATTTTCTTATTTCATAGAACTTTGTCTCAATGATTTAAGATCTTCACTAGCTACTCCTCATACAAGAGATCATTCTCCAATGGTACCACCTCTATATTGCGTAAATTTGATGGTTTTGGTATATACTTCCTTAATATGGATACATGAAATATATCATGCACTTGATATAGGTTAGGTGAGAGTGCTAGTCGATAATCTACCACTCCAATATGATCAAGGATCTAAAAGGGACCAATGTATCTTGAACTAATATTTCCTTTATTCCCAAATCTCATGAATTTATTCCATGGAGATATGAGGAGGAATAACATCTTTCCAATATAAAACTATAGGTATCTTTTATGATTATAATCATAAATATTTTGTCAACTCCGAATATCCTTGATGTGCTGCTGAATGGTCTTGAAATTTTCCTCCATTTCCTTGACCATTTTAGGACCTAACAGTTTACATTCCCCAACTTTATCCCAATATGTAGGTTTTACCTCTTCCCATAAATGGATTCATATGGATCCATTTGGATGATTTATTGGAAACTGTTATTTTATGATAACTTGACCAAAGAAAGATGTTGATTCTATCCACATTTGAATTCAATTTAGAATTCTCTCAACATGTCCTCAAGTTTCTTGAGAGTAATATTATATTGGACAATGGTTTGAGTTTGATAAGCTATAAAAAAGTTCAAATCAGTATTTATAATGCATTGGAGACTCTTATATAACTTGAAGGTAAATATTGGGTCTCGATCAGATACAATTTATAGTGGTGTTTCATGCAGCCTCACCAGTTATCTAATATATAACCTTTCAAGTTGATCAAGTGAGAAGTCCTATTGAATCAAAATGAAGTGAGAAATCTTCATAAGATGATCCACCATAACCCAGATATAATTATTTCCACTTGATATCTTTGGAATACCAATGATAAAGTCCATGGAGATGTTTTCCCATTTCCATGTAGGTATGGGTAATGGTTTCATTATCAACTTTGATTTCTACCATTCTTCCTTAACTTACTGACATACAATACATATTGATGTATATTCCATGATCTTCTTCTTCATATTGTACCACAAATAGTGATCTTGGAGATCTAAATACATATTTGTACTTCCAGGATGGATAGTGAAGGTTGAGCTATGTGAACCATCCAATATCTCCTTATTTAATTCAGGTTTTGATGGTATACATAGTCCTGACCCAAATCTTACAACTCATTCATTAACATTTAAATATGAGAATTTCACCTTTCTTATATTTTACACTTTCTTATTAATTTCCATGTCATCTCTTTGAGCATAATTTATCCTCTTAAAAATGGATGATTGAGAAATTATTTATGAAAGGATTGACATTGTCTATTCCTTTATGATTCTCATATCCATCATTTTCAAATCTAAGAATATCAGATCCCTCTCAATTATCATCAATGATAGAATTGTTAGATCCTTTATACTTATAGAATCTCCCACTTTATTCACTTTCTCAGGATAGTAGTTAACTGAGCAGTCATAGTCCTTGATTAAATCTAACCATCTTTATTGGCACATATTCAACTATTTCTGTGTGAATATATATTTGAAGATTTTGTGATCCATATATATTTCACACTTCTCCCCAAATAGATAATACCAACATATTTTAAAAGTGAATATCACTAAATCCAACTCCAAATCATGTGTTGGGTAGTTCTATTCATGAACTCTCAACTACCTTGAAGCATAGTCAATCACTTTTTCATTTTGAATTAACACACATCCCAATACCATGTTCAAATCATCAATTAATACTTAAAAAATTTCTCCACTTGTGGGTAGTGTGAGTACTGGTGTAGTGATAATCCTCTTTTTCAACTCCTTGAATATCTCTTCAAATTCATCCTTATAAGAAAACTTGAATCCCTTTTGAGTTATCTTGGTTAGAGGGTTTGAAAATCATAATAATTTTCTCAAAAATCGATGATAGTACCTAGGTAATCTAAGTAAAATAAAGATATATACCATAGATGTTGGGTTTGACCATCCTTCAATTGATTCTCTCTTTTAAGGGTCCACAGATATCCCATTACTTATGATAATATTATTCAATAATGAGACTTCATTCAACCAGAACTCACATTTTCTATACTTGTCATAAATATTCTCCTTTCATAAGGTCTTTAGCATAGTCATCAGATGCTCCTCATAATCCTCCTTTCTTTTGGAGTATATTAGAATATCATCTCTAAAAATTACCAAAAATTTGTAGAGGTAAACCCTAAATACTCTTGTAACGTCCCAACCCAGGTGCCACACACCGGTGTCCTGAGCCGATCAGTCACATGACCTCAAACACACCTCCCCATATGCCAGAGAGTATCGACTAGTAGTAAAGGTATAATATTTATCATGGGGAGAATATACCCTCTTCAACAAAGTATAACAATAGTGTAAATAAACATGAATAAAATTAGGATATAACCCAACTAGAATAATACCAGTATCACAAGATGACCAAAACTAAAAATACAATATCAAAAATGAATAGTAAAATATGTCATGCTAATGTAAATGCCAAGTGTCAAAATAAAAATCAATAGTAAATACACTAAAAAATCCAAAGAGGTCCCCAAAAAAAGTATGGTTCCTTATCCAAGATCTATCTTGACTCAACCATATAACATGGGAACTTTACCCTTATCCTGTCCCGTAACCATGAAATCTATTTAGGTAACGATTAGACAGCTCGAGTAGGGTGTGATTACAAATCAGTAGGCCACCACCACCAAAATATAAAACCATATCCAGTCAATTATAGTGTATAAAGTTGTATAAATAAATAAGTACAATTCATAAGTAAACAATTATCACATTATCATTTATTCTTTATTTAACAACACAAACCACCGGGTTCCTGAGGACACCCGAACCTCAATACCCACTTTGGCCCGTTCCAGAGTCTGAACCATTTCACACATTTAATTAAAAATTCATTATAACATATGGGATTACATTATCCATTTCACCTCATCTCATTACCATGGATAATTGGGACCATAGTCCAATGCTAACTCATGGGAGTATAACGTCATGTCTAACACCCTATGGGTATTTGGAGCCTCAGTCCCTATCCAACACCTCTTTGTTACATGGGTATTTGGGGCCTCATTCCTTGTCCCATACTTTTCATCTCAAATGGGTATTTGGAGCCTTAATCCCTATCCCACACACATTTTACACATATGGGTATTTGGAGCCTCAATCCCTATCCCACACACAGTTAACTCATATGTATCACATGTATCAAAATAACACTTATATCACAACAATACATTAATTAATTCAAAAATTAATAAATCAATTCACAATATCAACATCCAATAATTAATTCAAAAATTAATTATTCATATTCACAATCTCAATATATCATAATTAATTCAAAAATTAATTATCCAATTCACAATCTCAACATCCAATAATTAATTCAACAATTAATTATTCATATTCACTATCTCAATATCTCATAATTAATTCAAAAAATGACTATCCAATTTATAATCCCAATATTCCAAAATTAATTTAACAATTAATTATCCAATTTATAATCCCAACATCCTATAATTAATTTAACATTTAATTATCCAATTTCCAATCCCAATATACCATAATTAATTCAACAATTAATTATCCAAATCACAATCCCAATGTTCCCAATGTTCCCAATTCCCTCAATTAATTAATTAACCAAATTAATTAATTCAATAAATAACTCAATTTATAAAAATATAATAGTAATTATACAATTTCATACACATAATTGAAATCAAGACTTTGGGATTTGAATTATAGACCACATACCTCAATTTGTTGACAAACACTTGCCAACAAAAATCCCCAATTTGAAAGGAATAATGACATAGAACAAGATTTGGATCTTAAACCCTAAATCAAGATATAATAATAAATATCCCAAAATTCTAGATCTAGATCCTACAATCCTAGATTTAGATCTAACAAAATATAGGATAACTTCCCTCTAAAAGATGAGGGAGATATGGGATAGAAGAAGAAAACCGCATGGGATTAAATCCTCCTACTAAGTGGGGTGAAGATCTTCAATATTACCTTAAAATCACCAATAATAGTGGTTAGGAAATCTTGGAATGCATCTTGGAACCTCTAAAAATGAGATAAAATGAGTTGTTCTGAGTGGGGGTTGATTTTGGGTTAATTAGGATGCTCGAGTAATTTTAAATCTAATTTTAAGATTAATTAAAACCACACACACGATTTACTAGACAGAGGTGTATGGTTTCCCCTAACTATGTACCTTAATTGTGAACCACTTCTTGAGGGGGGGGGGGGGGGGTACAGTTTCTCCTTTTAGGGTGAATGGGTTGAAAAATTGTGTGCCATCCATGCAAAACCTCTCTATCCAGAGTTGCACGGTTTGCTGAGCCAAGTCGAACAGTTAGGGAAAACCATGCGCCAACCATGAACTTCTCTATTTATCCCACTTTTTCTCAAATTTTTACCCAAACACACCCCAAATAAAAAATAAAACAAAAATCACTCAACAAAAGGAAAAAATATTACCTGTAAATGAGCCTGATACATTTACAGAAAAGGCTAGGGCTTTACGATCTCACCACCTTATAAAATCTCATCCTCAAGATGTAATCCCAAGCGTCTCTAAGATTCCAAGGTAAAAATATTGGGCCACTGAGCCATCATACCTATTTATCTTTCCAAAGTTTTCTCTTGAACACAACCAAGTTTCCACATTACATGAACTATCATCACAATATTTTTCAGCAACACTTTCTCACTACGATCCAACACGCATATCAGATGCTCCTCAAAGGATGCATCTATCTCAAGCTCAACACCATCCACATCAATCACATGAGAAGGTTTTGGGTGATACTACTAAATTTGTGACACATGAAAAACATCATTCATAACATTGTATTTCTAAGGAAGAGTCAATTAGTATGCCACTGACCTGATTCTCTCCACCACCTTAAATGGTCCAAAAAACCTAGGCACCAACTTTCCATATATCCATATCCTATGGCGACCCAAGCTAGGAGACACCCAAAGGAATACACGATCTCCCTCTGTAACCTCAAGGGTTCATCGATGTCTATCTACATATGACTTCTTCCTACTCCGAGTTGTGGCTATATGCTTCTGAATCAGCTGAACCTACTTCGACATCTCCTATACAAGACTTGGTCCTGACAACTCTGACTCACCTACCTCTATCCAGCATAGAGGATATCTAAATGGACTAGTATAAAGTACCTCATATGGTTCCATCTAAATCATCTCCTAATAACTATTGTTATAGGAAAACTCCACTAAATCCAAGTGCTTCTTGCAAGACCCACCAACGTCTAGAACACATTCTCACAACATACCCTCAAGTACCTATATAGTTCAATTAGACTACCGATTTTTCTATGGGTGGAATGTCGTTCTTAGTAAAACCTGTGTACCAAACGCCTTCTATAAAACCTGCCAGAAGAATAAAGTAAAGAGCGATTAATGGTATGAAACAATAGTATGTGGCTACCAGAGAAGAAAAATTGTCCCTCACACATACACATCTCCTATATAATCCACTAAGAAAGTCTCCTTTATTGGAAAGAAATACACAAATTTTTTGAAATGATCTACAATCACACAAATAGATTCATTCTTCTAAGGCATCCTTGGGAGACCCACTATAAAGTGCATGGTAATTTCATCCCTCTTCCATTCCAAAATGGGAAGCGACTGTAGAAAACCACCAGGTCATTGATGTTTGGACTTTACCTATAGATAGGTGTAGCAACGTGTCATGAACCATGCTATATCCCTTTTCATGCCCAACCAAAAAAATTGTTGATGTAGTTCATGGTAAATTTTGGTCACACCTGGATGTATCTCCCACTTAGAAGCATGAAACTCATGTTTCAGATCCTTTTGCATGCTTGTAGGCACAAAAACCCAATTCATGAAATAGATGATCTAATCCTCATCTATGTTCCAATCAGAAGGTGACTCCCAACATTCAAGGATTTATGTCAAGGTCAAACATTACAGATCCTCCTATTGCATATCACCGATCTATCTCAAGAGTATAGAATCTACTAAAACTGATATGAGAGTCATCTGCTCCTGACTTTGGTAAACCACAACATGCATCTCATCCAATAATGCCACCATCTTCTGCTCAACACTAGACTCCTGAACCACTTGTGTATGAGTTTTCCTACTAAAATAATCATAAAAAATGTTCTCCTTTCCAGACATATATGATAAATCAAAATAAAATGAATGCATATATTTTCAGAGATTCAAATATCACTAAAAAATATATACTTTAAGCTCTTGTGATCTGTATAAACAATAAAATTCTCACCCAACAAATAATATTTCCTACACTTCAAAGCATAAAAAACTGCCACTAAATCAAGGTCATGCATAGGGTAGTTCCATTCATGCGTCCTAAACTATTGAAACCCATAAATTCCATTAATGTGGCATCAACTATTGAGACCCATACACCACAACTCGATCTCCTTACATCAATACTGTTCCAAGTTTGATTCTAGAAGCATCACAAAACACCATGTACTCCTCACTTGGATCAGGTAGGATCAAGATTGGTTTTGATGTCAAATGGTTCTTCAAATCCAAGAAGGAATTATCACATGACTCCAACCATTCAAACTTTACCCCCTTCTTGGTCAAGACTGAAAGCGGTGATTCAAATTAGGAAAATTACTAGATGAATCTATGATATTACCCATCTAACCCTAGAAAGCTATAGATATCGAAAAAATTCTTGGGATTCTCCCAAGAAACAACTTCCTAAAACTTCTCTAGGTCCACTGACACACCTTCATATGATATTATGTGAACCAATTAGTGTACTTGATCAATCCAAAACTAACACTCAGATAGCTTGGTGTATAGAGAATGCTCTCTCAATGTACTCAGGGTGATGTCAAGGTGTTGGGAATGATCATCATGAGTCTTAGAGTACACCAAGATATCATACACAAACACCACCAAAAATTTATCTTAGTACATATATAAGATTCTTTTAATCAAGGAAATACACACTATTGGTGCATTCATCAACATAAATGATATTACAATGAACTCATATAGGTCATACATACTTCTGAAAGTAGTCCTCAGTATATAGGAAGTCTGAAATCTCACCTGATGATACCCTAATCTCAATTCTATTTTGGAAAAGACACAAGATCTCCTCAACTAGTAAAAAATATCTTCTATATGCATAATAGGATACCAGTTATTCATAGTCATCAAGTTAAAATTCCACTAATTGAAACATAAGAACAAAATCCCATCTGCCTTCTTAGAAAAAAATTGGTGAACCCCAAGGTGACATACTCAGTCATATAAACCCCTTATCCTACAACTCTTATAGATAATTCTTGAGATCTTGAAGCTCTATTGGTGCTATTCTATATGGTGGAATTGAAACTAGCTCATCCCCCATCATGAGCTTGATAGTAAATTCCATATCACTCTCAGGTGGAATACCTAAGAAGTCTTCAGAAACACATCCTAAAATCAGTCCACTATAGGTGAAAATACTTTCTAATTTACACATCAATCATCCAATAACATACTTATAACCTGGGTGGTAAGCACCCCCAGTTGCTGCTGAAATAGACCTGCACGTCCCACCTTGATATCCCACTCCCCATAGTGAATATAATTGTTACCCTCAAGTGACGTAAAAGTTACTCTCCTCTAGTAACAATCTATGTGGGCTCAGTATACTACTAACTAGTACATACCCATAATTAGGTTGAATCCCAACATATCAAGGATTTAAAGATCCCACATAAAGTGATACTCCCCAACCTTTAGAGAACACCCCTCTCATAAACAAAAGTTTCTAGATATTAGTCCAAATGGTTTATCTAACATAAATACCCCAATCATGAACTACACCGATAGACTCAATACATTCACAAGTTGTGTAGAAATAAAAAAAGGAGAGACACCAATATCAAATAAAGAACTAGATAATATAGAATCTACAAGAATAATACCTCTCACTGTCAATGGTCCAACCTCGCTATCCACAAGTGTAGACTACATGGCATGTAACTATCCTTCCCCTCTTCCCTATGATGTAGTCTAAACTCCCTAAGTTGCACCACTCTACTAATATGGGAGCTCTTGACCTGAAGTACCCGTACAATACCTCTACCTCCATGACTAGTAGAACTCTAGTTTCCAGACTAATATGGTGCAAGATATCCCCTTCCCACACTCTGGTTATGTCTAGCTCCTCCATCATTACCCATCTATCATGGGTTCCTTAAGAACCTCTGTAGATGTTCCATCTTGTAGAAATATCAATAAACCACTGGTGGTTAGGGGAAATGTTTATGAAAGTTCCCCAACGTACCACACTAGTGGAAAATAACTTGGGTAAGATCCTGAGTAACTGATCCTTCCCCCTTGTCACTCTGCTTTCCACTTATCTAGATAACACTATCATAGCGATAATTCCTACCCTCAGAATTCATACCACGTGATCATCTAGAAACAACCATTTTTCCTTCACTAGAAGCCTCTCTTAGTCTCCCCTTAACTATTAGAGCCAAATCCACCACCTTAGCAAACTTCCTTAACCGAAAAAGGTTAAATTGGGACTTAATCTCACATTTAAGTCCATCTAGGAAATGTATCGCCGTAGCTGTCTCATTCCATTCAAAAGGTAGAGATAATCACTGAAAGTCTTAAAAATATCTTTTAGTTTATCAAAAACATACTCACATGAGTCAACCTTATGAACTCAACTACTCTCCCATACCTCATCATTTCTAGATAGAAGTGATCCAAGAACTTCTCCAAGAAGCCCTTCTATAACATACCATCAGCCTATCCAGTCCAAGTCTGAACATCCCACCAGTGCTTCACTAATCCTCATAGAATATAAGTAGACAACTTGACCCTCTTCTCATCAAGAGTCTCTAAATGGTCAAGTATCATCTGGATAGAATGAATATAGAAATCAGCTCCCTTAGGCCCACCCTTTCCAGTAAAAGTATGATGGTACTGCAACTAGAACTCACATGTAAAATTAGATATACTCTTCATAACCTAATCTAGATCTATTTACATAAACCACATGGAGTGAGAAAAGTTATCTCTGAAATGCTCTCGGAATTTTTCACCTGGCACTATCGGTTCCTCAAGTTCCATTATTGGTATATCATCTCCAAACGCGTCCTCCTGTCATCCTCTCAACAAGCATCTTCATTGAGGCATAACTCTAAAAAAATCACCTTATGAAAAATTTCCCAACATTAAAACATTTACAAGAAACACAATAATTCACAATAATTCATTTACCCAAACCCTTCCACATAATCATAACTGAGGCATTATCATTAACCTTAACTATTATACACCAAGGTCCTAGTTAACAAGGGTAAACACATTCTCCTATTTTAGTTTCTCATTTAGACACCCATTTATTCACATTTTTTTTTTATCATTTTTCCACTTTAAATTTCATATTAATCACCATTTTTAGTTCAATTTCACAAGAAAAAATAGTTCAAGTTCAAAAACTTACCCATAACCCATTTCTTTGTGTGCCTAAAATGATGCATTTCAAAATAATATTGAGTGCCTAGAATGATGTATGAAAAGTAAAATATCATGACATACCATTCCATGAGTTAAAATCTTAGAAACTCAGAAAAAATAATCACATCACACAACACGTGTATTTCCCAAGATGAAATAACATTCAACTATAACAAACAACAATAATAACAATAATCCCACCCCGGGTACTTGGGTCCCCCCAAACATGAGTCAGCTACTCCCATGCACGAGCTCATAACCAAGACCTGGCTCTTCCTATCCTTCTTTATACCTTTCCTAAATAGTAAGATAAAATAAAAGAAAAGAAAACCCCTATGATACAACTTTATAACATCATAACCTAGGTTCCATATACCGGTACCCTGATCCAGTCAGTCACATGACCTCAAGCACACCTCCTCATATGCCAGAGGCTACTGACTAATAATGAGGGTCTAATATGGATCATGGTGAGACTATACCCTCTTTATAAAAGTATCACAACAATAGAAATAAACAAGAATAAAAATAGGATATAACCCAACCATAATAATACCAATATCACAAGATGAAGAAAACTGGAAGTATAATATCAAAAATTGAACAGTAAAATATGTCATACTAATGTATGTGCCAAGTGTCAAAATGAAAATCAAAATTAAAGACACTAATAACTACAAATAGGGTCCTAAACCACATTTGTTTACCTCATCCAAGATCCATCATGACTTATCCATCTAACACGGGGCCGTTTCCCTTATCCTGTCCTGCAACCATGAAATCTATTTGGGTACCGATCAGGCAGCCCAAGTAGGGTGTGAGTACAACTTAGTAGGCCACCACCAATGACATCTAAAACAGTATCCATTCAATAATAGTGTATGAATTTGTATAAATAAATAATCAAAATTCATAATTAAACAATTATCATATTATCATTTATTATTTATTTAACCATACAAACCCTCAGGTTCCTGAGGACACCCAAACCTCAATTCCTACTTCAAACCATGTTGAAGTCTGAACCATTTCAAAAATTTAATTCAGAATTCATTATAACATATGGTATTTCATTATCCATTTCACCTCATCTCATTACCATGATCGATTGGGACTACAATCCAATTCTAACACATGGGAGTACAACGTCACGTCTAACACCCAATGGGTATTTGGAGCCTTAGTCCCTACTCCTCCCCCCGAATGGCCCAAAGGCCTTAATTTTTATTAATTTTTGATAAAAACCATTTCAAGGGATGAGGGGGAACCCTTAAAAGGCCCATAGGCTTAGATATTACGTGGCTCGTAGGCTTAATAGATTCCATGACCCGAAGGTATTTTGGGAATTCAACAAGACAATAACTATAAGGAACTACCCCACCTCATCATCTACATCATGATAATATCTCTCCACAATTGCATGGACATCATTATAGGCTTCCTATGGAAGTACAGTCTGGTCTCGATGGAATATCCATACCCTATCATTCTTTAAATTCCATTTGGTTCTGCTCTAGTGAGTGCACTTTCTCTGAATCCTCCTCTGAGGATGCTCCTTTTTTGTAGAGTCTGTCTGGGGAAACTGCACTGATCATGTGGCCCGAAGGCCTTGAGGTGTACCGAAGTCCTTGAGGTGGCATGGAGTACTTGAGGTGGCCTGAAGGACTTTAGGTGGCTCTAAGGCCTTAAAGGTGGCCCGAAAGCCTTACTGAACCAAAGTCCTGGGTGGCCCAAAGGCCTTAATGACTCCATGCCCAAACCGGTGGCCCAAGGTGAATAGTTCTAGCTACTATAGTACCAGACAGTAACCACTATAGTACTTGCTACAATACTGCTATAGTACTACTATAGTACCCCATAATTATTCCTATGACTACTTTCGAACCTCGGTCTCATGGATGCACTTAAGGAGTCCTCACCAACTAGGCTGAGGTTCAAGTGCCCTTAGTCCCTATCCCAAAATTTTTTGTTACATGGGTATTTTGAGACTTATTCCCGATCCTATACTTGTCATATCATATGGATATTTGGATCCTCATTCCATATCCCACACACATTTAACAAATATTGGTATTTGGAGCCTCAGTCCCTACCCCACACGCAATTAACACATATGTATCACATGTATCACAATAACACTTGTATCAAAACAACCCATTAATTAATTCAACAATTAATAAATCAATTCACAATATCAAAATCCAATAATTAATTAAAAAAATTAATTATTCATATTCACAATATCAATATCTCAAAATTAATTCAATAATCAATTATCTAATCAAAAATATAAACATCCAATAATTAATTCAATAATTAATTATTCATATTCAAAATATCAATATCTCATAATTATTTAAAAAATTAATTATCCAATTTAAAATCCCAAAATTTCATAATTAATTCAATAATTAATTATCCAATCCATAATCCCAACATTCCATAATTAATTCAATAATTAATTACCCAATTCACAATCCCAAGATACCATATTTAATTAAATAATTAATTATCCAAATCACAATCCCAATGTTCCAAATTTCACAATTCACTCAATTAATTAATTTTAAAAAATAATTAATTCAATCAAGAACTCTATTGATAAACATATAATATAAATATTAAAATTACATACACATAATATAAATCAAGACTTTTCGATTTGAATAGACCAACTGCCTCAATTCATTGAAGAAATCTTGCCCACAGAAATCCCAAATTTGTGTGGAATAAGGACATAAAACATTGAAGGGATTATCACAAGGTTCACTATGAAATTAAGCCCAAAAATTTTTATAGGGAGGAGTTATATACTTAGTTTTCAATAATTTTCCCATTTTTCATTTTCACTGATAGCTAAACTTTAATGATTTATGGTGGTGTTTTAATAGTTCTAATATACTTTCATGATATGAAGGAATGTGTAGAACCAAAATAAAAAATTATTTTATCTATTATCGAATGAATAAATAGCGTACCTATCAACACTTCATTTTTGGGATCCATCACAATGGTTGTGATGGAAAAAGATCTCCCTGATTTCCTTAGAGGTTGTTGGTTGTATCCCTAAACCCTTAACTTAGTGCATTGGTTTGTAAAGTTCCCTAGTTACCTATAGTTGAAGTAATGAACAATGAACTGAGGGTTGACTAAATAATTCTTCTCCTCCAACAAATTAGTGGGTTTCTATCATCGCCAATCTCTATCTAGGTGTCCTTCCAACCCGCACCTAAGGAATTTCCTCATCCCCCATAGTTAATTTATGGGGTGCTTCTTTCTGCACCTTTTCCAAGTGGGATGTTGAAATTTCTTGACACCATTATATTTTTCCATTGGACCACCAGAATTAAACTCTAATTTACATTTCTTTTCCCCATGATACCCTTGATATTCACTGATCTCTATTTTAACTTTTAGGGCACATCAGACAATTTTTTCATAGTTATCAAAGTCTCGGATCACCAGGTCTTTTCGTAGAATAAATTTTATCCCAAAAAAGAAGCGGCCAACCTTGAATTTGGGGGTAATGATAAATCCATAGACATATCATGCAAGTATTGTGAATTTTTCCCTGTACAACCCTATAGATTTGTCTTATTTGTTCATAAGGGAAAGGAAATCCATTTCCATTTTAAGTCATAGAGTGAGAGGAAAATATTTATTTATTTTTTTCTAGAATTAATTTGACCCCATCACTTCAATATCTTCCTCAAGATTTGTATTCTTAATAAATGTCCACCACTGATTAGATTCTTCCTCTATACAATAATCAACTAGTAGAACCTTCTCTTACTAAGAATATTGATATATGAAGAAGTTCTTCTCAATGGTGTTGATCCATTGTTCTATGATTAAAGGATCAGATGATCCATTGAAATTTAGATACCTTTGTCACATAAAGGTCTCAATTGTACCTTGTTCTATCCTAGGGGGCTTTGGTAACTCCTCCTTATATAGGTTTCTATTCAGAACCTAAGTTAGCTGAGAGAGTATCATCACAAAGTCTATGATTCTTTCTCCCATTGGGTTGAGAATCTTGTTGGGGAAATCATCACATTGCATGTCACATTATTTTTTTACCCAATTATTACTATTTCCAAACATTGGCTAGAATAAAAGGAAAATAAGGGATCAGTATTTTTAAACTATTAAACACATAAATGGTAATCTAATGACATTAAAGAGACAACTTATAAATTACATGTATTTCCTTAACTTATGAATTTCTAGGCTTCAATATATGTTATCCATGATATATTTCCTAACATATATTCTTATGGGTATTTTTTTGTTCCCTCAATAATGGTTCGTAATGAACTTATAAATTTACAAAAGCATATCCCCCAGGAGTGTCAAACTATGTGTTCATCAAGACCCGTTATCATGCACTAGTTCTTAGCCGAGTCTAACTCAATGCGGAGTTTTCAAGTTTTACCCCTATGTACATCTGTGCCAGATCCACATCCACTTTTAGTATCTAAATAGATATTTATTTTCTTGATAAACCAATTAATCTTCAATTACCAAAATTTTGGGATGATTTATTATAATTATTATTATACCTAAGTCTTTCACTAGAATTTTCTAATCCTAATCCCAAAAATAACTAAACTTTTCCTTTGATACAAATTATAATAAACCTGATCTTTATTAAACTTTATTTCATGATTTATTACATAAGATTACACATAATACAATCCATAAGATCAATAATTATAGTATCTTTGGTAATAAGGTACATTACATAACAACTTAAAATAAGGAATACATAATGTTTATTGAAAACCTCCTTAACATGTTCATAATATTTCGTCATACTTAAAACTGGATGGGATAACCTGGGGACATACCTAAGAAAGGGGTGAGATATAAAGCCCAGTAAGGGAATAAAAATTTCATATCATGAGGAAAATAATACATATTAGAAAATAGGAAAATAAATTGGGAATAAAAGGAGTGATAATCATAAACATGAACAATGATACATGATATAACATGATAATCATAAAGGTAACATGGGAAATGTGGAAATAACTTAAAACACTACATCATTAACATAGGTAAAGGTTAACTGCAAAAAAAAATGATAGAAAAAGTCCCATGATGGATTAGGTTCACTACCTAATCCCTTTCACGATGTATTATGAGACTAAAACATTACCCAATTCATTGGAACGCTATATAATTCTTGGTGCACCCGTCACTTTCATTTCATTCTCATGCTTAAGTGTGCCAAATATTTAATACAACATGGATTCATTCGTCATCATATTTTATTCCAAGATCATGGAGTGTGGAATAAATACATTTAAGTATCCAATAAAATAATTATAAGTGCATAAATGTGAACACCCTTGTTAGGAAATGGGTATGGATATTGACTACACAATTATTTGGCATAGAAAATTGTGGTGGAATTTCATCAACATAATGGGGGAGTATAACTGTTCATAGAAGGGATTTATGAGAGGTAAAGGGATATATCATCATTTATGAATAATATGGGAAGTAAGGGTAATATTTAATAACATATCCCAACATTAGTAATTGGATAAAAAGGGTATAATACAATGAAGATACTTGAATAAAGAGGAGAAATAAAAGAACCCTTACTAAAATTTTTCATGGTAATTGGTGTACGTAAAGGATCATGCGAGGTATTAATGAGAGTAAAATGGGTCTGTCATCATTTAGAAATAAAATAGAAAGTAATTGGGATATGTAATAATATATCCGAATATGAACAAATAGAAATTAAGAGTCTATATGTAAAAGAGGTGCTTTAATGGAAATAAGAAGAGAGAAATCCCTTACATTGAAAGTATGAAAAAAAATGCTTAGGAAGAGATTCTTTAGAGCTTAGGCTAACCTTGGGAGGACTATAGAGAGGGTAGGGAAGAGTTATTATGTTCTAAAAGTATTTTAGTGAAGTTAAATGGGAGAAAGGGTGGGTTTATGTAGGAAATGATTGGATAATTATTTATCATTTCTCAATCATAAGTTTTGGACTCTATATAATAAAATAACAAAAAAAAAACCTTACCATGGGGTTTCCCATGGTTTCTACCAAACATGAGTTATTTTTATTATTTTATAGGTATAATGGAAGAAATTAATAAAATAATACCCTTGTTGATGTGGAAGTGAGCCATACTCTTAAAAAATTATTTTAAAACCTTAAAATATATTAATGGTTTTGGAGGATTAATAAAGGCTTTTTAAAATTAATAAAATAAACATAAAATCGAATTATTTTAAAGGGGAAACATATATTTTGTCATGGATACCCTTTATAGTATTTATTACATCACTTTTGGGTCATTATGATGTTATAATACATAATGTATATTTATAAGGTATTTAATTTTTATTTGAAAATTTGACTATCTCAGAAAATTATGGAAAATTCAACATTGGATAATTTCAGAGTTATAATTATAAAAATAATATTCATTTTATAAAAATAATTTTCTAAATATATGTAATTTCACTTTTTAAATATGAATCTATATTTATTGAGAAATGATGGGTTTTTTTGACAATAACAGTTTTCAAACCCTTATAAAAAATTACATTTGACTTCATAAAAATTATATGATAATTTATATTTAATAAAATTTATTTAATAAAAATATTTAATAAAAATATTATTTAATTCAAAAATCCATTTTCTCATCAAAATAAATGTCTTGATTGAAATTGAATACTAATTAAAAATACAATTTTTGTTTCATTGTATAAAAATCAAAATCATTGATAAAGCAATGATAAGAAGAAAATATGTACATTATTCTATTGAAAATACAATATAAATATTCATATTATTAAGGTCTTGATACATATCCCTTTAATAAACTAGAAACTTACCTAAGGTTAAGGTTTGTAATAGCGAGACTTTCATGGGGTGGTTCGGTATACATGGTTTGGGCCATGATCTTGATGAGCTTGAACTTATCCCATAAATAGTTTTTCTCATGCTTAAGTTGTTGGATATTAGCTTGGTCTTAGTCAAGGTAAAATCCTAGTGATTCTATCTCCCTTGGAAGTTCTGATAAATGAGATTCATAGGGTATTATCCTTCTAGTTAAGGCTATCAATTCCTTTGTCTGTGTCAATTGGATTTGTTAAAACCCTATATTTATACTAATCACATGATCAATGTTAAATGACTATATTATCAATGGTAATAATGCTTAATGGTATTTTAAATATGATAGGATATAATAAAACTAAATAAGTGCATGTTTTTCCTATATCCATAATATATAATAATGCATCTAATTAAATCTCAAGGAGAAGTTTATTTATAATAGTTTGGGTCATTATAGAAAGGTAAGACTCTTACCTAGATTGATTAGTGCTAGAGGTCCTTCAAGGAGTTGAGGATGAGGCTGATGAGTGCTCTTGTGTTGAGACTACCAGAGGAGGGTGTGTAGTACGTAGTGTATTGTGATGCCTCAGGACCTGGGATTAGATGTGTGTTAATAAAGAGAAAATCAGTTATTGCATACGGGTCAAGGTAGTTGAGACACCATGAGAAGAACTACATGACTCATGAACTTGAGAAATCAACAATAGTATTTTACTTGAGGATTTGGAGGCACTATCTTCTAGGGGTGTGCTTTGTGGTTTACTCATACCATTAGAGTCTGATGTATGTATTTACATATAAAGACTTGATCCTGAGACATCGTCATTGGTTTGAGTTCCTGTAGGATTATGAATTTAAGATAGTCTATACTCTAGGTAAGGGAAAAGTGGTAGTAGATTCCCTTAGCAAGAATTCCCAGGATCGCTTGGTGTAGGAGGCTTTGGAGAAGTTGGCTTCCTTGCAGCCGAACCTGGTTGAGTAGGAGGGTGTAGCTTTTCTTTAGTCATTAGTGTTGACTCCTCCACTTCTCAAGTGTATGAGAGAGTCCCAGCTAGTAGAAAGTTACTGTGAGGTATTTCATGACCAGATATCTATAGGGGATTCATCAGATGGATATTATGAAGGATGGAATCATGACATACTTTTACAGGGATGGATGACATGGTAATGAAGTAGGATGAAGTTGTAGAGACCCGAATATTTACGTAAATGGACATTACATTACTTTTGCGGAATACTTAATACATAACAAAAATAGACACACAAGGACCGTGATAGTTTAGTGTCTTTGGAAACTCAGAATATAAACTTCTAATCACGTTGAAATATCTTCAACAACTCCCATAACGATCTTACCCTTTTTGTTTCCTTACCTAAAACCTTTCTTTACTTCCTGGGGAAAATAAAACATAAAAAAGGTGAGCTCAAATGCTCAGTAAGGGCAAACATAGATAACAAAAAACAATCCATAAACATTTGGAAGCAAAAACTTGAACATGAAATTTAAACATCAAAATCTTGAGAAAAGACATAAATCATGGAAGTACGTAAGGCATATATCATAATAGAACATCAACCATGATAAAATGGGAATAAAACATCTAATTTTGGAAACCATTCAGAACATTTCATGATTTCCATAGTAGCCAAGGCATTGCTACCAAGACCATCTTAGTGGACAAAGTCCCTTTCTGAATCGAGTTCACTCCTCATTTTAGTCCTGTAACACTGAACGGGATTAACTTACCGTTCCAGCCATGTCTATCTCATGAGATATAAATCTTTACCCAATGCATTGGAGGGAGATATAGGTCCCACCCATCTCATAATGAAATCATTCTTTCATGTGCCACAAAATCATAAATCATACATCATAGCATAACCCATGTAATAAAATGAGATTACTAAACATCATGCCATCATAACATAATCCATAAAAGTTTAATATCATTTCATCATAAGAAAATTGAAACCATTTAAATCATAGAGACATATTACTTGAAACATACACATATGAAATAATGTCATCTTAGATGGAAAATAGTTTTGGCAAAACACTTGAAATGAATTCTTGAGGAAAATATCCTTTCTTCTTTAAAATAAATTTCTTTTCACAAAATTCCATGCAATTTTAAAAGAAAAGGGTTTTGTTGAAAATAATCATGAAATCTTGTAGAGGAATCTTCTTGAAAATGAGGCGTTATGAAACCGTAAAAATCCGTTCACGCCGTATAAGTTAAAAATAACATTCTCCTCATACTTTTGTCGGAAAAGTAAAAAAGTACCTTATATGGTAACCAAAGGAAAGATTCCATTCATACAATGTGGTAAAAAGTCAATAAAGGGTAAAAATGACTTTAAAAATTCATGGAAGAATATTAAACATTTTATGAAAACATTTTTAGAAAACATGGTCATGGATGATAAACATAACCCCAGTAAATACTTACGTATAAGCAATCTCGGATAAAATGAGATTGAAAATTTATCCATTAACTTATGTCCGATATGCTTCGTATGTATCTGAACCCCCTGTATAATGATTTAAATAATGTCATTGACTTATTACAGAATCATATTCATTGTTATGATATCATATATGGTTCACTTATGACTTTATATTACCCGTTCTTTTGTAAATTCCATGTCAAAGAGCGTTTTGGGTAAAATCGTTTCATTTATCGTCTGTGTTTCGACTCATCGTTCTTGATATTATTAATTATATCCTGATTTACATAATTCCAGAATTTAAAACATGATTTATATATAATATATATTCATTATATACATATATATTATAGATCGATAAAAATAATGAAATACACCGTTCATGGAGATGGTAGGTCGTACGTACGCATGAACGCTGTTTTCGTTTCCTTATTGAATTGAATGGAATTGAGTATATGACATACATATATATATATACATAAATCCAGTAGAATTATTATGTCATATATTTCATTATTATTCATTATATATACTTTATAATCATTCTTGAATGGTTAATCATGGAAAATGAATCTCATCGCGTTCCTGGAGACGGTAGTCCGTACGTACGCACGAGCAATGATATCATTACCATGATTGTGGAATTGTATTGGAGTGTATGTATATTATTTAAGAATAAATATCACTTTAAAATAATCATTTATTTACACCATTATACCCATCCATGTAAGGTGGTGGTGGAAAAACAGATTACACCATGGCATGAAGACGGTATTCTGTACGTACGCACGTGTGATGAATTCGTTTTCCGTAGGATGGATAGATGGTGAAATAGGGTTGTTTCATAATTATAATAACATATCAGTATATGAGTGATACTGATGTTATTACTTCATAATGAAACAACTAAATAAGAATAAGTGGAAGAAGAAATAAAGTTGAAATAATCGGTAACGGGCATTACCTCTTCTTTGAAGCGCCTTTTTGAAACCTCCTCTTAGGGCACTAATATTGGTCTTTGAAGAAGACCAGAACCTCTAGGATTTTTCTAGGGAAGTGGATTAGAGAAATTGGCAGGGGTTTTCCGAGATTTAAGACTCAAAGTGGTGTGAGGAAGAGAGGGAGGAGGTGCCCTTTTATAAGGGAGGAGAGGGGCACCTTTGGAATAAATAAAAATATTATTTTATTATAAAGTCATATTCAGTTTTTAATAGCTCCAAATTGAGTTATTTAGAATATAAGGTGGGTATGGGTCGAAAGACTCTCATACAATAGAATTTAGACAAGTTTAAGTTCCTATTTTAACATTATCATTTAGATTTAATTTTAAGTTAGATAATTTTACTTTTACCGTGTCTTTTTGTGTTCTTACACTATAAGGTTAATAAACTTACTATAAAAAGCCAAACGAACCCCAAGTTGTTTATTATTAATATATATAACATTATCTAAGTCATTTTTCCGAACCTTAAATTTTTAGGAATATAATAACAATTAATAGTATAATATTTGTTTTAAAAACTATTTTATGTCAATTTTGACACTATTTGGTAATTGATTTTTGTGAAAATCATAAAATAATTATTAGTTCAAAAAAAGTTAATTAAATCAACACTAAAATGTCATATTAACATATAAAATTGTTGGAATTCATAAAAAGTCTCAAATTACATTTATTTAGGTATTTATAACATCAATTATGTCAATATTTCATTAATAAGATAATTACTGCATCATCATTGTGTCATAAATAAATTAATTTATTTAAAGTATAAAAATTAAAAATAAAATATCATTATGTAGGAAATATTTTTATCTTTCTAATGAATATTTATAGTCGAATTTATCTTATGTATAAACCTATATTAAAAATGATTTACTTATTAAACATTGATTTTAACTATTTTAACCCTTCTTTAAATAAATTAATAATAAATGTCCTAATCTAATATAAGTGGGCCTAAATGGGCATATTTTATTCCTAAGGTTGTTTTTGGTCGAATTACCCTTATCCAATAAAATTAGGACATGTGTTAGGGTAATAATAATATCATTTTTACCCTTAATTACCCTATTTACTTTTAACCGTGGTAAATAAAAGTAAAAAGTTACTATTCACCAAAAATTATTTTCATCTCATTGAACCACATTTTACTTACTGAAATCAACCATGTCTCTCGGATTTTTGAAATTCCATTCACAAAAGTGGTAAAATTAAGTTTTATGTAAATTTGAAAATTCTCCTAGGAGGTGGGTAAAAGACGGTCAAAAGTTCAATAAATTTTTTATATATCTAAAATTATTAAAAAATGACTCCAATGAATTACATTGAACTTATATAGGTATTATGTATCAATTTTGACCTAAAATAAATTTAAATAAAATAAATAATTATTATAAAAATTCAGTTTTTAAATAGTAACCCAGTGTTTTCACTATTCATCAAAAATTGAAAGTTTTCAGAAAATTACCAAAATTTCACCCTAGGCTAATTTCGATATTCCGAATCCAAAAATGAAGCCCATTTTGAAAGATAAATTTTACAAAATTTCAAAAAGTGGTTATTACTATTCATAACAGCTAGTTTTAATAATATTTTAATAGCATATCGTTGTTTAGTGAAACTCGGTATTACGTACAACACACGCTATCAAGGAAGGTCGCGATGGCGTGTAATGCAGCCAAGTTAGGGTTGAGTGTTGTGCAAGACTCCTTTGTTGTAGCGTACAACACAAGACATCAATAAAATTAAAAAGAATATTTTTCATAAAATTTCGGGGTGTTACATTCTACCCCCCTTAAAATGAATTTCGCCCTCGAAATTCGTCGGGGTTATAAATGGTTTACTACTCGAAAGTTTCTTTAATAAAAACCCACCTCATAAAAAGGAATACCAAAACCAATATCTAAAAACTAAAGTATGAAACATAACGGTTACCCAAATTAACTAATCACTAGGTTTCCACATAGGAGAACATAGGTGAAAATATGGATATGGAAGAGAAACCTAACCATCATGTTCTGATGGAGAGTGGTAGAGAACATGGCTATGAAAAAGCAAAAAATCACAAAGCCATAGATTTGTGATGATCTAAGGTACCATCTGATTCATCGGATATAAGGGAACTAGGAAAACATTTTTGGTTTTCAAGATCATTTCCCTAATGTTGAAGAATTTGAATTAGAATAAATACTTACTTTATTTTGGTACAATATCACTATTGTTCGTGCTTTGAAAAATTTCCACTTCATCTCTTAAAGAAATGAAGTTGAATTTGTTATTCGTGAAGTGTTAACAGATCATGTGATAGAATTATGGGTCATTCCATCTGTTTCGAACAAAAGGTTAGCAAAAGTTATCAAATATACATAAGTCCATCTATGGTGAGGTTAATCGCATACGATTCCAAAAATGAACTTATAATTCATATATCATAACGCGTAATAAAATAAAACTAGTTTATACTAACCAGGGACTTCCTGTAGGCCAGTGGTAGGCGATAAAGGCCAGTCGCACTTCGGTTGTGGGTTTGATTCCCACAGCCTTGTCCGATGAGATGGGTTGTCTCCTGTCCTGCAGGTTGTCCTTTTTCTAAAACAATATTACTACAACATCCCATCAATAATATCGAAAAAAGTTCTATGCTTAAACAATACTAACTTATGTCCAACATAATTCATTCCAATCTTTAGGCTTATCTAAAATACTTCGGTCCAAGCTCATAGTATAAAGAAAATGATTACTTGAAATGTCACATAACAATCACGTGAATTCCATCATTTATCCCCCATATATCATAAGATATATCTTGTTGGTCAAATTACAAACATGTGAATACCTTAATCATGTATTCTCTTGAATAATGAATACCCATTGAACCATAGTGAAAACATGAATGCAGTTAAAAGTTAACACTTTCCACATACCAAAATACTCAAAATTCTTTATACTCAAACCATGATATCACTTAGTCCTTATGTCAATCATGAGCTCATGAATACAATCAAACATCTAATTATCTTTATATCCCTTCATTATGCACATATCATCTTCTTACCAAAATTTCTCAATCACTTTCCATGGTTACCGGTGCCATAAAATTATTGAAAACCACAATTGACCAATACATAAATATTTCAATATTCCACGATACTACATAAATCATTATTTTGGAATCCCATTACATAAACACTTAATCATTCCACCACATCGTTTTCATATTCAACATCGCCAATAGTGATCGCATGTGACCTCCCTTTGTCCTTTGCCTTAAGTGGTTGCTCATGTCGATCACCATTAACCCTTGTATTATGACATTGATTAGCATAATGCCCCATTTTATTTCACTTGAAGCATTAAAGTGTTGTTGGTGCGTTCTCTATAGTCTTTTATTTATTCACACCATTAGAAAAACTTTTTCCATTACTTCAACACTCAACTGATCGATGACCTTCTTTTCCACAATTAAAACATTTTCTAGTCCCTTTAAGACAATCTCCACCATGCTTCTTTCCACACTTTGAGCATAAGGAAACATTCATCTTCTTTTCACCATTATTCTGAGATTTCACCTTGAACTCCATCTTTTGTTTCTTGTCAAAACCATGAGATGGATATATAACACCAACAAACATTTATACCTTGATAGCACAACACACAATTTCTTCATAGCAACTGAAGCCTCTTATAGCTAATTCCCTTCGAATATTTGGTTTTAATCCACTTAAGAATCGATCAATTTTACTTTCAGGTTGGATGACAAATCCAGATGCATACCTTGAAAGCCTTGTAAAATTCGCTTCATATACCAACAGATTCATCATCCTTTTTCTTTAGTTTAAGAAACTCCTTCTCCATCTTTGTACGAAGAATACGAGGGAAGTACTTATTGAAAAATAAGTTCTTGAACTCGTCCCATTCCATGGACTCAATTTCATCTCTTGGACTCGTATTCTTGATAAGATTCCACCATTGATCAGCTTCACCTTCCAAACGATATACTGATAAGATGACTTTATCATGTTCAGAACATTGAAGAACTGAAAATATCTTTTCAGTGGTACTGATCCATTGTTCAGTAACAAGTGGATCAGAAGACCCACTAAAAGAAGGTGGACGTTGCCTCATGAAGGACTCAATAGAATACTTTTCCCTTCTCTGCTCATTTGGAAGTCCAGAATGATTCATAGCTTGTGTAAGTATAGCAATAAGATTTTTCATTCCATCTCCCATAACATTTGTTTGTTCAGGAGGACAATCATTGCATTGTCCATTACATTGATCAACACGGTTCCTTCGGGTTCCATCCATCGTCTAAAACCCAAAAAGAATAGTGTGAGAGGGAAAAATCATGCTAGGGAAAACAACACAATAAAGGGGGAGTACCTTCAATATCTAACATCTTAGGTTAAATTCTAATATCGTTACTGTAGTTCTAGGACTATATCCTATATGTATACTTATCCTTAGGGACATCCCTAGACATACATTAGAAATATCTCTAGGGATCTCACTAACGTTTTCGCATACTAGTTTCCAAAGGTTGACTAAACCTTTCCTCTGATACCAACTGTAGAGACCCAAAGCTTGACGTACATGGACATTACATTACTTTTGCAGAATACTTAATACATAACAAAAACAGACACACAAGGACTGTGATAGTTTAGTGTCTTTGGAAACTCAGAATATAAACTTCTAATCATGTTGAAATATCTTCATCAACTCCCATAATGATCTTCCCCTTTTTGTTTCCTTACCTAAAACCTTTATTTACTTCCTGGGGAAAATAAAACATAAAAAGGGTGAGCTCAAATGATCAGTAAGGGAAAACATAGATAACATAAAACAATCCATAAACATTTGGAAGCAAAAACTTGAACATGAAATTTAAACATCAAAATCTTGAGCAAAGACATAAATCGTGGAAGTACGTAAGGTATATATCATAATAGAACATAAACCATGATAAAATGGGAATAAAACATGTAATTGTGGCAACCATTCATCACATGTCATGATTTGCATAGTAGCCAAGGTATTGCTGCCAAGACCATCTTAGTGGATAAAGTCCCTTTCTGAATCGAGTTGACTCCTCGTTTCAGTCCCGTAACACTGAACCAGATTAACTTACCATTCCAGACATGTCTATCTCATGAGATATAAATATTTAACCAATTCATTGGAGGGAGATATAGGTCCCACCCATCTCATAATGAAATCATTCTTTCGTGTGCCAAAAAATCATAAATCATACATCATAGCATAACCCATGTAATAAAATGGGATTCTTAAACATCATGCAATCATAACATAATCCATAAAAGTTTGATATCATTTCATCATAAGAAAATTGAAACCATTTAAATCATAGAGACATATTACTTGAAACATACACATATGAAATAATGTCATCTTAGATGGAAAATAGTTTAGGCAAAACACTTGAAATGAATTCTTGAGGAAAATATCCTTTCTTCTTTAAAATCATTTTCTTTTCACAAAATTCCATGAAATTTTAAAAGAAAAGGGTTTTTTTGAAAATAATCATGCAATATTGTAGAGGAATCTTCTTGAACATGAGGTGTTATGAAACTGCAAAAATCTGTTCACGCCGTATAAGTTAAAAATAACATTCTCCTCGTACTTTTGTAGGAAAAGTCAAAAAGTACCTTATATGGTAACCAAAGGAAAGATTCCATTCATACAATGTGGTAAAAAGTTAATAAAGGGTAAAAATGACTTTAAACATTCATGGAAGAATATTAAAATTTTTATGAAAACATTTTTAGAAAACATTGTCATGGATGATAAACATAACCCCAGTAAATACTTACGTATAAGCAATCTCAGATAAAATGAGATTAAAAATTTATCCCTTACCTTATGTCCGATATGATTCATATGTATCCTAAACTCATGTATAATTATTTAAATAATGTCATTGACTTATTACAGAATCATATTCATTGTTATTATATCATATATGGTTCACTTATGACTTTATATTACCCGTTCTTTTGTAAATTCCATGTTAAAGAGCATTTTTGGAAAAATCGTTTCATTTATTGTATGTGTTTCGACTCGTAATTATTGATATTATTAATTATATCCTGATTTAAATAATTAGATAATTTAAAACATGATTTATATATAATATATATTCATTATATACATATATATTATAGATCGATAAAAAGAATGAAATACACCGTTCATGGAGACGGTAGGCCGTACGTACGCATGAACGCTGTTTTCGTTTCCTTATTGAATTGAATGGAATTAAGTATATGACATACATATATATATATAAATAAATCCAGTAGCATTATTATGTCATATATTTCATTATTATTCATTATATATACTTTATAATCATTCTTGAATGGTTAATCATGGAAAATGAATCTCATCGTGTTCGTGGAGACGGTAGTCCGTACGTACGCACAAGCGATGATATCATTACCATTATTGTGGAATTGTATTGGAGTGTATGTATACTATTTAAGAATAAATATCACTTTAAAATAATAATTTATTTACACCATTATACCCATCCATGTAAGGTGGTGGTGGAAAAACAAATTACACCACGGCGTGGAGATGGTATTCCGTACGTACGCACGCGTGGTGAATTCGTTTTCTATAGGATGGATAGATGGTGAAATAGGGTTGTTTCATAATTATAATAACATATCAGTATATGAGTGATACTGATGTTATTACTTAATAATTAAACAACTAAAGAAGAAGAAGTGGAATAAGAAATAAAGTTGAAAGAATCGGTAACGGGCATTACCTCTTCTTTGAAGCGCCTTTTTGAAACCTCCTCTTAGGGCACTAATATTGGTCTTTGAAGAATACCAGAACCTCTAGGATGTTTCTAGGGAAGTGGAGAAGAGAAATTGGCAGGGGTTGTCCGAGATTTAAGGCTCAAAGTGGTGTGAGGAAGAGAGGGAGGAGGTGCCCTTTTATAAGGGAGGAGAGGGGCACCTTTGGAATAACTAAAAATATTATTTTATTATAAAGTCATATTCGGTTTTTAATAGATCCAAATTGATTTATTTAGAATCTAAGGTGGGGATGGGTCGAAATAATCTCATACAATATAATTTAGACAAGTTTAGGTTCCTATTTTAACCTTATACGTTAGATTTAACTTCAAGTTAGATAATTTTACTTTTACTGGGTCTTTTTGTGTTCTTACACTATAAGGTTAATAAACTTACTATAACAATCCAAATGAACACCAAGTTGTTTATTATTAATATATATAACCTTATCTAAGTCATTTAGTCGAACCTTAGATTTTTAGGAATATAATAACAATTAATAATATAATATTTGTTTTAAAAACTATTTTATGTCAACTTTGAAACTATTTGGTAATTGATTTTTGTGAAAATCATAACAGAATGATTAGTTCAAAAAAAGTTAATTAAATCAACAATAACATGTCATATTAACATATAAAATTATTTAAATTCATAAAAAGTCTCAAATTACATTTATTTGGGTATTTATAACATTAATCATGTCAATATTTCATTAATAAGATAATTACTGCATCATCATTGTGTCATAAATAAATTAAATTATTTAAAGTAAAAAAATTACAAATAAAATATAGTTATGTATTAAATCTTTTTATCTTTCTAATAAATATTTATAGTCGAATTTATCTTATCTATAACCCTATATTAAAAATGATTTACTTATTAAAATTTGATTTTAACTATTTTAACCCTTCTTTAAATAAATTAATAATAAATGTCCTAATCTAATACAAGTGGGCCTAAATGGTAATATTTTATTCCTAATGTTGTTTTTGGTCTAATTACACTTATCCAATAGAATTAGGACATGTGTTAGGGTAATAATAATATCATTTTTACCCTTAATTACCCTATTTACTTTTAACCGTGGTAAATAAAAGTAAAAAGTTACTATTTACCAAAAATTATTTTCATCTCATTGAATCACATTTTAATTGCTGAAATCAACCATGTCTCTCGTATTTTTGAAATTCCATTAACAAAAGCGGTAAAATTATGTTTTATGTAAATTTGCAAATTCTCCTAAGAGGTGGGTAAAAGACGGTCAAAAGTTCAATAAAATTTTTTATATATCTAAAATTATTAAAAAATGACTCCAATGAATTACATTGAACTTATATAGGTATTATTTATCAATTTTGACCTAAAATAAATTTAAATAAAATAAATAATTATTATAAAAAGTCGGGTTTTAAATAGTAACCCAGTGTTTTCACTATTCATCAAAAATTGAAAGTTTTCAGAAAAATACCAAAATTTCACCCTAGGCTAATTTCGATATTCCGAATCCAAAAATGAAGTCCATTTTGAAAGATGAAATTTAAAAAATTTAAAAAAGTGGTTATTACTATTCATAACGGCTAGTTTTAATAATATTTTAATAGCATATCGTTGTTTAGTGAAAATCGGTATTGCGTAAAACATAGGCTATCGAGGAAGGTTGCGATTGCGTGTAATGCAGCCAAGTTAGGGTTGCATGTTGTGCAAGACTCCTTTGTTTTAGCGTACAACACAAGACATCAATAAAATTAAAAAGAATATTTTTCATAAAATCTCGGGGTGTTACAGAAGTGATGTGAGAGTTCCACATATATCCTTTAGTTGTATATCCTGGTGTGGGGAAGATGTGTAGGGACCTTCAACAATAGTTTTGGTGGTCCAACATGAGACAAAGTGTGGATGAGTTTTCCTCTTGGTTCTTCACCTATTATTAGGTGAAGGATGAGAACTAGGTTCTGGAAGGTTTGTTATAGCCCCTTGAGATCCCAAAGTGGAAATGGGATAGAATATCCATGGATTTTGTGATAGGGGTTTCAAAAATAGTTAATGGGATATGAATCCATCTGGGTTTTAATTGATCGACTCACAAAGTTGACACACTTAATTTCTTTCTGAGAGGAGAGTTCAGTGGAGGGTTTGGGGAAATTGTATATACAAGATATTGTTTGCCTTCATGGGGTTCCCTCGACTATTGTCTCTGATCTTGATACACGGTTCATATAATAATTGTGGGGAGTCCTGTAGGAGGAATTTGTGACCCATAAGAGGATAAGTACACCCTTTCAATGCACAAAATACGGGAATACCAAGAACACTATCAAGGTGTTAGAGGATATGCTGAGGTATTGCGTGTTTGACTTTGGAAAGAGATGGTAGGATCACTTTCCCTTAGTATAGTTTTCATACAACAATAGCTACCACTCTACTATCGACATTATACCTTTTGAGGTCCTATAAAGGAGAACCTATAGGTCACACTTATGTTGGATAGATATTAGCAAGATGTCTCTTGTGGGTCTATATTTGGTACAACTAATGATAGAGAAGGTCTAGGTCATCCTTGAGTGAATGAGTATAGATTATACCAAGCATAAATCATATGAAAATCTCCATCATAAACCCTTGGAGTTCGATAAGTGAGACCAAATTTTTCTAAGAGTCTCCCCATGATGAGGATTTTGGAGATTTTTATAGGGAGGAAAGCTATTCTTGAGATTCATTGGGCCATTTGAGATCACATTGAGGGTTGGAGAGGTTTCATACAACCTTTCCCTACACCCACAGTTGGAGCAGGTGCACAATGTCTTCCATGTGTCACAGCTGAGGAGATACATGTATTACCCCCAAAACATTATTGACTAGGGAGAGATGGACATCAAGGTATATCCACTTTTTCATAGCACCCATTAGTGATATAGGATCAATAGGAGATGACCCTATGTGGATGGAACGTCCCCTTGGTTCACGTGTTGTACTATTCTGGGAACATTCAGGAGAGTTTTTGGGAGCGGGAGATCTATATGCAGGCTCAATATCTCAATCTATTTGTTTAGTTTTACTTCTTGGTGTCAAAAATATTAAAGGAGGGAATAATATAGAGACCCATTTTTTTTCCTTGTAAGACTTTGGAATATATTTATATATATATATTTTCAGAGCCAGGTGCTGAGATGATGATAAATTCTGAGGTCCGATGTGCCTAGAATTAATTATATAAAAATATAAAATATATTTTATATTGAACACACATAGTTTATTAACAAAAATGGGATAAATCTTAAGCAGAATCTCAAATCAGAAATCCAAGACCATGTTTGAGTCCAAAACACAATGTTTACCCTAGTCATGAACTAAAGTAGGTCAGTGCAGGGTGTTCAGATATCACGACCATAAGTAGCATGTTTAGTTGGTTAATTAAATAACTAATTTAATTAATTAACCAATTAACCTAATTTTCTTTTTCCATTAAATAAACCACTCTGGAAATTCTATAGTGTTAGACACATAAACCTTGGGATAATTGAGAGCATTCTTCCTCTAATTCTGTCAGCGTATCGAATTAGATGACAATGAGACTCCAAATCAAAGAAGATTGAAGCACAGTGAATGAAATGACTCCTATCATTCCTTAGAAAACACGTTATTTGATGAAAAATAATCCAATCTCTAGGAATGATGCATCATTTGTGGATTCTTACTCATTTGATTAAAATTTTTATGCATGATCAATACATTTCTTTGATCGATGACAATTGTAGATAATTTCATGCACAAACATATTGAAATTAAATTGATTTTTCAATTGTTTTCTAACCCCTAATATCCCAATTTATTTCTTTGTCCAATAATTCTTTTCCAACAATTTTCAATCCTTTTTTGTGCCTTTCTCCCAAAAATTATTTGTGTTCTTCACCGATCATCCTATGAAGTATCAGTTTGACATTGACAGGTGGGACTAAGCCTGATCAGACCCCCTAAATCAATTATGAAGAATGGATCGATGATCAAGGTTGGATTTGGGGATGAATCATGGTATAATGGGTTATTTGTTTTGTATATTTGGGATCCATGATGATGGAGGCTTGATGGGATATTTGCGGTCCCTATAGTGAACCATCAAGACCATTTGGAATCCAATTTTCGGCCAAAAGATGGCTGAAAATGACGAATTAAGGGATTCCCATTTGATTCCAAATGACATGGAGGTGAGATAAATGGTGGAGGACATGGATATTGAGAATGAATCAATATATATAAACTTATATAAAAATTCTGACTACACACCATGTAATTCAAAAGAACACATAGTGTGTGACCCCCAAGCTGTGGTAGATAGGGTTTTGGGAAAAAGTTAAGGATGGTACAACATGTATCACACCTACACATAATGTATCCATACCCAATATAACATGCCATGTGGTGTATAACACATGAAATACCCTATGTGGGAGGACATGACTAGGTGAACACTATGTACTGAAGTACACATACACGGCCTGGCACATGCCGTGTACCAAAGTATATGGACACGACCTAGGAACAAGGGTAAGACCCGAGTGGCTCAGAAAAATAGTGTATTACACTTAAACACCATGTATCCTGACATTGTAAGTGATACATATACCATCAGGGACACACCCAGATGATGGAGTAGGACCACATGTCATATGGTTCCCCTCACACGTCGTGTACCCCTTCTTTCTTTCTAAGGAAACATCAACCTATCGTATCTCCTTTGTTTGGGCTCATATTTTGGCCTATGAGTATACTATACTAAGTGTTTTTCTTATTATAACATGATGGTGGCCTTCGTGGTGTATTTTTATATGTGATGTGATATTTTATAGGTGTGATTCTTATTCAGGTGGCACCCGAAGATGATAGTGATCAGGCGGAGGATCACCCGAGACTCTAGAGTGAAACCCACTAATGCACCATGCCAAGGGTCCTTTATATAAGGAGTGGAACCCCTCAATCAAATAGTACATGGGTCCTCATGACACCATAGTGGAACTCCCCTGAAACACGAGGGTGTGGTTCCTATATCTACTGAGTGGAACCCCTATCTCATAGGGCACAGGTCCTTGTAACATCAGAGTGGAAACCACCTAATTCATTAGGGTGTGAGTCATCTATGAATACTTATTGAGTGGAACCCCCTAATGAACTAGGTCTCAGGTACTATACTTTGAGATTTTCCCCCCTCAACTGTGTGGTACAGTGGCAGGGTGTGGGCCTCCACCTGATTACTTCTGGGAAAATGCATGAGATGATGTGCATTGTCGATGGGCTTCTAAAACTATTGGATCTTTACCTAGGATAGGATATGAGAGGGAGATACCATTGTATATCATTTGGGTTTCTTTAGTTTGAGGATATATATATATATATATCTTTATCCATGTTGATGAATTTTTCTACTATCTTACTACGGGTGTCATGGATGCGATGTGTAGTCCACCTACACGACGTGTTGATCTCCCTATAGTTGGATGAGGTTACATTATTAATTTGGGTTGAGATATATGTTTACTATATGATATATTTATATTACTATCATATCTCTTAATACCCAATTAAGATTTTGAGGTGTCCTACTGGGTATGTATATACTCTCCCCTGTATGGGCTTTGATCGCATGTGTCGTGCCTTGTACAGACGATTAATAGGTTGATGGTGACTACAAAATAGCTTAGGGATACTTGGTGCATTGGACCATGTATGGTGGTCAGATCTTGGATCGCTTGAAACTTTTACTTTCTTGTTTTTTTCAGCTGGGGATATCTTTCTTGTTGGGCGTGTATTTTTCCCCTTTACTTTTCAGTTTGCACTGTCATACTCTTGTGCACCCTAGAGGTTTTTTCATGCGTGATTTATATTCTAGATTTTGCATCTTTTCTTTTATTATTACTCTTAACTTATGCATTGATATGGTAATATGTGTGAATATTGGTACATTTGAAAAATTCCTCCCATATATTCATGCCTTTTAACACTTTTCTCCACCCCCAGGCCTATGGAGGTGGTCTTGGGGTTGTTATAGATCGAGCCCTATTGGGTCGATTCATGGAAGAATGAGTCAAGATATGGGTATAAGATATTTTTCATGAGATACATGAACATTTATATCTCATTAATTAGCCCAAACTACATCACAAAGTACTCAAATATCCCATATATTCTCCAAAATGACATCTTTGGGATGTCCACCTCTCTAACCTGCAACCAGTTATAGTCTGATCGAAGATCAATCTTGTAGAACCAATAAGATCCTTGTAACTAATCAAATATATTTTTGATCCAGGGAAATGGATATCTATTATTCACCATCACCTAATTTAGCTTCCAGTAATCTATATAGAGTTGAATACTACCATCTACCTTCTTGGAGAACAAGATAGATGCACCCCGCGATAAAGTACTCAGCTTGATAAATCCTTTCTATTCCAATTCCTCGAGCAATACCTTAAGTTCCTTATAATCGGATGGTTCCATATGATACAGGGGTATTAAAATGGGTTTCACACCTAGAATGTGTTCTATAGAATCCGATGGTGCCATATGATACAGGGGTATTAAAATGGGTTTCACACCTAGAATGTGTTCTATCTTGAAATCATCTCCTCTATCAGGGGTAATTCTTGTGAAGTCATCTAGAAAGACATCCTGATAAAGAACCAAAACTAGAGGAAAAGATGATGGGAATTCTACTGATCCTGCTAATAAAGCCAAGACTACAATCTACACCATGATCATCCTAAGATAACCCAAATATGGACCAAATCAACCTAATCCCAGTTCCCATTCTTAGTTCATCACATATTTCTCTCTATTGGGTGATGTAAATTATACCCACATTCAGTAGAAATCAATGTGAGATTGAAAGTTGGTCAACTGGTCCATTCCAAGAATCACATCAAATCTCGTCATCTCCAGAACGATGAAGTTCCAAAAATATTCATAACCTAAAATGACTATAGGACACTCTAAGAATTGATGAAGGATGGAAAATTTTATGCACAATGGTGTATCGAGTGAAAGAATCCCATAAGAAAACTTGATTGCAAAGTTAAGTCCAGTAACAACTTATGCATATATGAAGGAATGTGAAGCACCAATATCAAACAAGATAATAGATAAAGTAGATGTGATCAATATCATACCTTATATAATAGATAGTCCTTCACCACCATCTACTGTAATATGATATACATTATAAAATTAGCCTACCACATCTATACTTTCCTATCCCTAAGACACATGACCATTCTGAGTTGTCATTGTATGAGCCTAATACTAAGGAACTTGGATGAATCCATGGGTCATATATCATATATATCTTAATCCACTATGAAAAATCATCCTTGAATCCATGGAGAAAAACCAAATAATATTACTTGTCTTTCCACACTTCTGACACTTTCTCTGAGGTTCTATAAAAAATTTGCGATAATGACTAACCTTTCCATGGTAGAATTATTGTGCTGATCTTTATAGGGGGGGTGAAGAAGTCATACTATACTCCAACTACATAATTACACTCTATTTCATGTCCCCAGTCTTCCTATTCCTACTACCAGAGGATATGCTCCCCACAATAGTAAGAGGTTCACCTGCCTGCATAATGAAGGGTAGAAGAAAACCAACTATTTAATCCTCCTCCAGAACCTTCTCAATAGTCAAGGACTTTTTAAAAAACTCCATGTATGTATCTTGGTATAAAATATATACTCGATATCTAATATTAGGAAAAATTCAATCTCGAACTTCATAGCCTTATGTGCCTCACTTACATCCAAGATAGGAGTAAAATGAAGTAGCTTAGTGAAATGTGTGGAATAAGAGACTACCATTATAGATCCCTACTTAATCTCCATAAAATCCTATAATCAGTCCAAATTTAGTGTTTTGAGGAATAAATCATTGAATAATTGGTTATTAAATGTATCCCATGTGAGATCCTCACATCTTCTTTCATATCCCATCATGATCTACTACCTCCTTGTTGGCCCCTATATCATGAACACATTCATATTCAACTTCCTATCCATTGGTGTCTCAATGAGGTTAAATACAACCTTGATGATTTCTATCTAGTCCTCAATATCCTATACTCTTCCAGTGTCCTAAAAGGATAGAGGACACTAGAGTTATAAGTCTTTGGCATAATCGACCATAGAAATAGATACCCCTCTACCATGTACAGGAAAAAGTGGGAGGGCTCCTGGATAGAGTAGGCCTACTTATTGTTTTACTGAAGTAGGTATGGAATCATTATCTATAGTACCCTTTTATATAATAGGTGGTGGAATAGGGGTCCCTCCTTAGCAATAGTATCCTAACCCATGTCTTCTAGTGGTCCCATCAAACTTCTATAAGGTGGCATATTTTGTAACATGAATGGAAATATTTAGGAAATTTAAGATAGATCCTAATCAATCTATGGGATCAAATTTTTTTTGTACCCAGGAACCTAACCATAACCAAAGGTATATCTATCCTAACACTAATTGTGGTCTCCATCCTTGAACTTTAGTCATAATAATATATATAATAACAAAAAAACATTCTCAAGTTTAATTAATTAATTCCAATGGATATATTACAATAGTAAGATAAATTGATATATCACACTATATACAATACAATTTTACCTTTAATGGATAACACAATTCAACACATTAAATTAAATAACTAATATACAATACAATAAATTATATATATATGGTAGGTGATCTTATGTACCATCTCATGATGCACAAACACACCCAAAATATCATAAAACAGTAACATAAATACTATAAATATTAACTTAGGTGTTAGTTACACATGAGCTAGCCAGGAACATGGAAACTTCCCAACCCGATTCCCATACATCTTATCTCATTTCTAACATGTCCTAGGTTGGTCAAAAAGAAAAAAAGAAAGCTATGTTATGATACCATTTTCTAACACCCCAACCCGAACCACTGAGTCTGAGTTAGAGAGTCACATGACCTCATGAATGCCTCCCCATATGCAAGAGGCTGCCAACTAGTAGTAAGGTTCTAAATGTCATTAGTGGGGATACTATACCCTCAGTATCATGCCCTTGAACAAATAGTGATAAATAAAATATAATACCTCAAAGTAATAATGTGGAATAAAATAATATCAAATGAAATAAATGTTATATAAAAAATAAAAAATGGGTTCCCTACATTGAAATCCAAAATATAGTATATATAGTGTAATAAAATAAATAAATAAAACTATATTATCCTATGGAGTACATTCCGGTACCTCTCCAAACTCCATCATTGGATCAACAATTTTTTATGGACCCCTTACCCTTACTTGGATCCTTATATATGAAGTCTTCACATGAATCAAAATGATTATACATGGTGTGAGTAATAAAACATAGTAGGATACCACTAATGCATCATTAATTTTTTTTCACATGTATAATAAGTGTATTCCATGATAACAATAAATTCACATAAAAAATCATATACCAAGCACTCATATTCTAACCAAGAGACCATGAGCCCCATTCGTAACTACTTTTAATCTTTATTAGAAGGATAGTTGTATGGATAACTAAATTGATTAAAACTATAAAACCTATATATTTTAAAAAAGAAAACTATGTTCAATAGCATATACGACACACAACACTAAGACTAAACAAACCACAAAGTATTATTATTTAAATATGACTCTTATAACCTCATCGTTAAATTATAGGGTATTAATATGATTAAAAAAATTATGAAATATATATAAATATCATACTCAATATATATTTATTGATAAATTATTTTTAAATAAGGACACAATTTTTAATGAAGACATTTTATTCTTCATAAAATATATTTTCTTCAAAAATGATTTTTACAACTTTTTGTGTGAAAATAATATAACTAATTTTTAAAAGTTTTAGATAATGTATTTGATTAAATTAAAATAATTTTTTGAATCGATAATATGAAAATTATATTAGGGTGAATTTTTGGGATTTTTTCTAAAAAGTTTGATTTTTCAATAAACAGTGAAAAATACTACTTTTTATTAAAAAACAATTTTTAAATGCATAATATCTTTATATTTTAATTAATTAAAATAATATATAATAATGAATAATTTAAATAAAATTTATTGATTATATATATAACTATTTTAATTTAAAACTATATAATTATTATCACTAGTCACATGGTTAATGTAAGATCATCTTATGCTTGAAAAATGCATTCAACGAAAAACTATTTTTTGACACGTTTTGTAGTTTTTTTAAATTAAATTATACCAATTTTTTGAATTGAATTTGATAAAATGGATTAAATATTTTTAATAATAATAATTAATATTATTTAATAAGGTCAACTTAATTTTTTTGTCATAATGAATAGTAAAAACAGTAAAAATATATTACAATGGTTAAGGGTAAAACAGGTTTACTAGAGGTTAAACCAAAGATACAGGGGTTATAATGACCTAAAAACTTTTATAATTTATATTAGATGACCATATTTTGACCCTATATCTTAAGTTTTCTATAAATTTCCATTTTTTCCATATGGCCATGATTGTAACCATTATAATACAATATGTAAAGAAAAGCCAAAAATGTCACTTTCTTTCTTTTTATAACTACAATATTTTATGATAGAGATAAAAATAACTTATATTAGTTATAAATAGTAATTTAAAATATAAATTAATATTTATTATCATGAAAATTCTTTTCTAATTTTTAGCAGTGAAATAATTCCCATAAATGCTAACACAACGCTAATGCAGTAATGATTTAATTAAAATAAAATAAAAATAAATTATTTTAAAAATATTAAAACTATCATAATTTTAATTAATTATAATGTTATAATTTTTTTATATAATTATAAAATATTTTAGGTGTGTGAAAAAAATGTATTCCAATTACATCTTTGTATTGGTGTCCTTAAATTCCAATTAAATCAGTAGTTCCAAAATTAACATTACTGATATTTTTTAATAAATAATATTTTATTAAATGTTTTAAACTTAATAAAAATCCTATATTAGGGAACATGAATGGAATATGGTTGAAAATATCATAAATGGTCCATTTATGATTTATTTATCCATTTATGATAATATTCTTAACCCTTTAATATTGAAATAGTTGTTGTTGTGGTTAATATTAAACGAGGTTTTGCATGTTGCATGCACTTGTGTTAAAATTAATTATAAACAAACATAGTATTTTTATTTGATAAATTTTATTTAATATTTATAATTAGTGGGTTAAAATTATCTAATATGTATTGTTTTATTTTTAGGTTTAAATGATAAATTACCTTGGAAAAAAATAATTACTGTGGTGAAATCTAAAATGGTAAAAGTAAGTAACCTTAGAGGTTAAGGGAATAACATGTTTAAAAAATGTATATTTTTAAGTTATGAAGGTGTGTATCAAATATATATTACCTCCACTCCATTACTTATCAATTTTATAGGCACATGTATTGAGAGTGACTTCCCATTATTGAATAGTTTTGAGTATTTACAAAAAAATGCCACTCTTTATCGTTTATAAAAGGGAACCTCCTCTCCTATTTTATTCAAACTTACAAAGCCTTTTGTTTCAAACAATAAATAACCAAATAACTTTATTAATTATTGTAAAATGTATAAGAGGTATTAGTTATACTAGGAAACACTCCAAATAATTCTTTTGGTGAAAACCTAAAGAGGTTGTCTAAAGAAGTGGTACCATTCTTAATCGAGCATCTTTATTATATTTATTTATACACATAATTAAAATCTCATCCAATCATGATGAAATAATAAAAAAATATCTTACATATAATTATATTTTATTATATTAATATGATAACCTATATCCATATCCACTTCCATCAAATGGGAAATGAAACTGTCGATCGTGTGTGCGGTGGACTACCACCTCACGAACTAATGTAATTTGTTTTCAATCACTACCTATCAAAAATGGATATAATTATGGATTTAATATATATATATATACATATACACATAAATATTATATTTATTACATAATTATATTTCTATAACTATAATATCACATCTACCTTCTTACCTTCCAATTCGTTGGAAGAAGATAACGTTGCTCGTGCGTATGTGTGAACCACCGCCTCCACGAAGTGATGCAATACGTTTTTCATTTTATTTTTAAATGTATAGAAGTAATGATATATTTAATAAATATATTATATATATATATTGTATAAAAATTATTTTTTAAATTTTAATTAAATTTACTTTCTTTCATTCTATCCGTTGAAAAAATGGAAACAACGTTCATGCGTACGTACAGCCTACTGTCCCCATGAATAATGTAATTCATTTTTCTATATATAAATTTTATGAAAAAATATAAATATGTATATAATTAATATATATGATTTAAATATCATTATTAACATTCTTTATATGATGGAACCATGATCATAGTAAAAGGACCAAAACTAATGAACCAAAACATAAATGAAAAATAAAGCAGTTATCACAGAGAACAATGATTTTAATAAATAATTATTAATAAACAGGTGAGAAAAGTTTATAAATAAATAATATATGGTATGATATATATTATTATTTTTATTTAATACATTTATTATAAACCTATATTTATTATATAGGAGGCTTGAATGTGTGTGAAGAAGGTCAAGACTTGAGGTAAGGGATTTTCGTCCCACTTTTATTTTTGTGGGACACAAGCCATATTCACCACTTGTTTCATTTGTGTGGTATATATACTACCCATAAATGTAATTTATTATTATTATACTTAAAATTAAGTGATATAAATATCCATATATGGTTATTTATTTCATGGGGCTAATAATTAAAATGTTACCAAAGTGGTAAGCGTTTTACGTTACAATCTTATTGTTTATCAGGATTGTTTTTAATTAAGTTTCCAATGATAAAATATTATGATATATCTATAAATAAACTCATTTATTTTATTATAATATAGATATTTATTTAAATTATAGGGTTTCCTTTCAGTTTTCTCTCTTTTTTTACTAAGAACATCTAAGGAATGTTTTTAAGGAAAACTGAATTTATTTATCACTTTGGTCAAAAATTCGTTCTCTTCCATGTTTATGTTTTATAAAAATGTTTTAAATAATTTTTTTAATATTATAAAATTATTTTTTAATGTTATTTTTACCATTTTTTTAATTTTTAAAAATATTTTAAACGGAAGTTTCTTTCTATTTTCTAAATGAGGTACTTTTGACTTTTTACTGAAAATGTGAAACAAATCTTTGTTTTAACATGCACGACATGAATGGTATTTTTTCCATCATGAAAACTAAATTATTTAAATCTTCATTTAAAATTTCACAAGGTTATTTTAAAATAAAATTTTTTCTTTAATTTTTTTAAATTTTTAGATTTTAAGAAGTTATTTTCAAAGTTTAAAGGGTATTTTCCTCAAGAATATTTTCAAAGATATTTTAATAGTATTTATATTCATCATTAAAAAAATACTTTATTATACTTATTATATACTAGTTATATGATCCAATTATACCATGGGTTATACCATGATTAAATGTTTATAAAAAACATTTTATTTTTATGGGATATGATATGATGAAGCTTTTATGGTCTTGTGTCACACATATGTATGATTTTCATTATTTGAGGGGTGGGATCATAATTATACAACCCTCTAATGCATTAGGTAAAGAATAATGTTCTATGAGATCAAATGGTACATGAGAGGTTATACCAAGCCCAAAATAGGGTAAAATAGTGGTTATACCAAGACCAAAATAGAGTACATAGGAGTTTATCCCAAGACCAAAGTAGGTACCTAGGTTGTTAACCCAAGCTTAAAATGTTATGAATGTCTTGGTGGTTATCCTTGATATAAAATTTTCTATACATATGTGTATGCCACAAATATATGTATTTTGAAAATGTTACAATCTTATAGATCAAATTATTTGATTCCTTTATGATTCATATATTATAAAATTCCTATATTTAGGAAATATACCAATATTGTGATATTTTACATATAGGGTATGGTTTTCAAATGTTAAGCTCATGTTCTCATACCCTTATTCTCATGTTATGCTTATAAAATTATTAATATTTCCCTTATTTACCATTAATGAGTATATGAACTAACCATTTTTATGTTTCGTTTTCTTAGGTTTTTAAGAAAGGTATTATATATGATATGTCTAAGAAGGGTGGCAGTTATGAAGAACATAGTGGGAGATGATGTACTTCACTTATGAACCAGTTTTTTATGTATAAAAGTTTACAAAGGTGCTAAACCTTTATGGTCCTCAAGCATGTTTTTTTGTAAAATTAAATGAATATTAATCTATTAAGATGTAATATCTATGTATTAAAATTATGAGCCTATATATTTGGAATTAGAGGATAAATTTAATTAACCTTTTAAACATGGATGTGAAAATTTTAGTGATAACCCTTAGGATAATCCTAAGTATAGGAGAATGTAATAAGATATGGTAAAGAAAGGAGTGTGGTTTTCCTAGATAAACATCCTTGTTTGGAAACTAAAAGTGGATGTGGTTTTGTAATAGATACATCTAGGGTTAATAACCTCTAAAAGAGTTGGTCAATTATATATCGTCCATCATTTTGTTGCACGGTGAGTGTTCCCTTACACCACAATTAGTTTGACACTCACAGGGGATATGCTTGGGCTAATTCACATTTTATTTATGAACCATTATGAAGTATTTTAATATATTATGACCATGAATAATCTAGGTTAAACCAAAGTTTTCATGATTTATACATATTATAAATGATTTTTAGGATTATGTTGTTTCCCACTACGATTATTATTGTCCACATTATGGTTTTTGGTTTTAGACAAAGGCTATAACTAGGAGGATTCATGTTAATGATGAATTTAATTGAAAATTTAATGATTTTCATCACGAGAAACTAAATGAAATAGGAGTTGGAAGGTGGAACCTTTTTATTATACCTAATAATATATACAGAAATACGATTAACAATATTAACATGGGTGAGTTTCCTAACATACCTAATAATGGAATGATGGAGTTTTATGAAGAACATTGAGGGAATAAGATTCAATTTCCTACATGTTAGGAATTTGTGAAGAAGCACCTAGGATATTGTATCAAAGGAAGGGGATGATGTTTTTTATATGAAGATAAAGGTCATAGAGCAATGAATTTTCAATGAGTTCAATTTTTCATGTGTGGGGACATGTGAATTATCTGAGTCAATGTCATAATCCATGATTTAACTACTAGACTGAGGAAGGGACTATGTGATTCCCATTGTTGAAGTAAAATGATTAAAGTGTTTATGTGTTGGTATTTGATAAGTATATTATAGAATCTTTTTTTTACCAATGAAATTTTTGTTATAAGAATCATGAAACATATAAGTATTGTGTTAATTTTGGAAGCATATATGTATTCATGTAAGATTAACTTAAGTGTTATGGATACCACCATGAGTTTATGAGTTTAAGGTTGATCATAATTTTTTAGTCTTAAAAACCCCTTTTGTGGTTTTAAGTGATGGGGTTTTAATGTGATTAATGAAATTTTAGGAGAACTTTTATTGGGATATGATATATGCAACCTTTATGTTCAACATGATTTATTATTTTAGGAATAATTATCTTTTCATAAGTTTAAAGGTATTGATAATTTTTAAAATTTATATGATATTTGATTATTAAGTTTACCTTTAAGGATGTTCAGTATATTTATGGGGAAGTTATAAGAATTATATTAATATAGTTTTAGTAAACAGGATAAACTATCACATTTAGTAAGGATACATGACTTGAACCCAAAACTGAAGGATGAAAAGGGTGAAATTACTTCCATTGGCCTACATTAAGTCTTAGTTAGTATGATATTTTTTTTAAATTACACGATAGATAAATATTAATTTGATTCTAGGAACATATGTTTTGTCATGGAGATAACCGTGAGATTGAAAATTTATTTTGTGATTAATTTTATTTGAAAAAAAAGATCACTATTTTGGGAACCTTATATGATTAAGGTAAATAGAACATTATGGGATTTTATTTTAGTATTAAAGGATTAGAGTTTCTTTTAGAGGTATATATGATTTTGATGTCTCTTTATGGTGATTCATGTCCTTTATGGAAATTATTAAGATATTTTAGAGATTATATGATTAAGGAATATACATTTTTTAGGTATATGAATTTATTAGTGACTAATGTTTATTGGGGAGAGATGTTAAATTAATCTCTAAATAATATGTGATCAAATCCTTCTGATTTTTGGGTTTTAATTTTTTTGGAATATTTTGAATAATTTTGAGGTTAACTATTTATCAAATGATCTAAGTTGTAATTTGGTTTTTATTTTTGAGGCTTTATATATCAATTTTATATTTATTCATATTAAGTTTTATTTATTTTGGGAATTATCTTACCTTATTCTAACTAATTTGGTTTTTGTTAATTTCTAAAGATAGGAGGAATAAATTTTTTTCCTTTTGTGGACTATGTGATCTATTAGAAGTTTATTTTAGAACTTTAGGAAATGAAAAATAAATCTTGAATAATAATCCTATAGTCCTTGGTGATATCATAAATCCAATCTAGGAAGGATTTAGATTAAACCTAAAGAGCATGTCTGAAGAAGGGGTAAAGTTTTAAACTATGCATTTTTGTTTTACTTTTTCTTATAACTCCATAAAATATTATTGAATTATAATTATATTATAATAATTATCTCCCATATAATTTTATGTTATTATTTTAATTTAATAACCTAAATAAACATCCTATTCTATAAAATGGGATACAAAATCATCATTTGTGTGTACAGTGAACTACCGGCTCACGAATTGATGTTATTCATTTTTCATCACCACATATCACAGCTGGATATAATGATGGATGTAATGTTTATATATAATATTTATGATTTTATTATACCTATATAATTATAATACCATATCTATATTCTTACCTCTCAATAGGTTGTAAAATAATAACGTTTCTCATGTGTATGATAGAGTACCGCCTCACTTACCGATGTGATGTGTTTTTTCATTTATATTTAACTTGGATGGTAATAAGGATAGATTAAATTAATATATATAATATTTTTAACATATTTATACTTATATAATTATTATATCAAATATATATTATTACATTCAATTCTATGGGAATATGACAACGTCACTCGTGTGTACGATGAACTACCGCCTTGCAAAACAATGTGATTCGTTCTTCATGCACACTTTACATGGAAGGTAATAAGGATATGTTTAAATAAAAATATGTGATATATGTTTGAAATAATAATAATTTTTTAATGGTAATATATTATTTACCTTTATTTCTTTCAATCTTTTGAGAAAATGGAAACACCATTCATGCATACGTAAGACCTACCATCTCCATGAATAGTGTATTTCATTTTATATTTATAACTTTTATGGATTAATATAAATACATATATAATGAATATATATGATATTTATGTCATGGTTAACATTATAGATTTTTTTAAACCATGATCAAATTAATAGGATTGAAAATAAAAAATCTAAACATACATGAAAAACAAAGCAGTTATTACCCGAAACATGATTTTAACAAGGAATTGTTAATAAATGGGTAAAAAAATTTATTATTAAATAATATATGATATGATATATATAATTATGGTTCTTTAACAGATGTATAATAAAATTATATTTATTTTACATGATGTTTTAATGTGTATGAAGAAAATCGAGACTTAAGGTAAGGGATTTCCACCTCAAATTTTACTTTTGTGAGATGCATGTAATATTCACCACCTATTTATTTTATATGGTGTATATAATACCCATTAATGTATTTTATGATTATTATAATGAAAATTATGGGGATTCAAATATCCATTTTAGTATATCTCTTTCATTGGGTTTACGGTTCAAAAGTTTCCAAAGCAGTAAGAGATTTTTGTCTTAATTTGTCTTCTTTGGAACATATGTTATGTTATGAAACTACCTTCTTTTATGAGGTTTATATAAAACCCCTTTTACATTTAATACTATTAATTTATTTATTATCATAATATTTTAGGTTTTATTTAATGTTATTCCTTTATGGGGTTTACAGTTCAAAGTTACCAAAATGTTAAGGGTTTCATGATACAATCTCATCAATTATCAGGATTGTTTATGTTTGTGATTTTAGTAATGAAATATTATGATATATTTCTCAATAAACTGATTAATTTTATTATCCTTTAGTTATTTCTTGAGAATACATGTTTTCCCTTCATGTTCCTCTCTTTATGTACTTAAGATTCCAAAATAATGTTTTTAATGAAAACTGACTTTATTTATCTTTTTGATCAAAAACCATTTTTCTACCATATCCATGTTTTATAAATTTTTTTTTAAAAAATGTTTAACATTATCAAAAGGATTTATTAAATACATTCACACCCATTTTGGAATTTTTACAAAGTGTATTAAAAGGAATAATTATGTCATTTTCAAAACAAGGCTCATTTGTTTATTACCATAAGTATGGAAGGAATATTTGTTTTAACGTGTATGAAATGAATGGAATTTACCGCCATCAACAAAATTATTTTATTTAAAGATTACTTTATAAGTTTTTAAGGTTATTTTTAAATAAAATGTTTTTCAAAATGGTTTTATGTTTTAATTTTTTTTTCCCAAAGTGAAAATGATATTTTCCTTTAGAAATGTTTGAAATGATTTTTAAAGATTCATTTATAAGTTTCTAAGGTATTTTCAAAGAAAAGTATTTGAAAAAATATATTATTTTTTAAAAAGTATTTTTCAAAGTGGAAAGGCTATTTTTCTAAATAAATTCTCCAAGTGATCTTTCAAAATCATTTTCCATCTAAGATGACATCCTTCAATGTTACTTATAAATTACTAGGGATATGATCTAAGGATAATATTATTATTATTTTTATGAATGGATTATGTTTATGATGAAAAGATATTTATAAAAATCATTTCTATTCCATGGGTTCTACCATGATAAAATTATTATGAAACTAGCTTCTTTTTCCATAGTTTATGATATGATGAAATGATGAAATACTTATGAAACTTGTATCTTTTCCATAGGTTATGATATGATGAAATGTTTATGAACCCAATTTATTTTAAAGGGTTATGATATGATAAATGTTGTATGATATTGTGGCACATGTATTTATGATTTTAATTATGTGATAGGTGGGACCTATATCTCCGCTTAATGAATTGGGTAAAGATTTACATCACATGAGATAAAAAGGATTGGAATTGGGAGTGGTACTCGTTCAGTAAGGGAATTTTTCCACTATGATAGTCTTGTGAGTGAACCCTAACTACTAAGATTGTCATCACCCACCTTCACTAAGATGAGGGAAGGGACATAGGATTTCTTAACCCTTCCTTCCTAAAGTTGAAGGATAGATAATTACTGTAACACCCCAAGCTTCCACGGTACGTTTCCCTTTTAATAATGCAATAGCTTGCATTGTACGCAACTTCAAGATTCTAACACACCGCGACCAATCAAAGTAGCCATTATGAATAGTAATACCCAATTTTTGAAATTTTATAAATTTTATTATTAAAATTGGACTTCATTTTTGGATTTGGAGTATCAAAATTATCTTAGGGTGGATTTTTGGTATTTTTCTCAGAACTTCCAATTTTTGATGAATAATGAAAAATACTAAACTTTAATTAAAAAAAACTTTTTTAATAAAAATAATTTATAGTGATAAATTATACTATTGAGTGGTTTTAAGGTATAATTAGAATATATTTTTACCATTTAATCTAATTTTGGTCATTGGACATAATTTCACATTTAAACTAGACATAAACAAGTGTCAATCTTTTGATAGTTATTATTTCTTAAAAAACATGCTTTTTGTTTTGAAAAAGGGAATTAATTTTAAATTAATTTTTTCCACTTCTATGTTTTGAATTTTTAAAAATGGATTATATATTTATAATCAAGAGGTCCAAATAGTGTAAATATTTAAATTTTATTTTTAGACATTTTGAATAATTACTTCGGTAAATTTTTTATTTACCATGGTTAAAGGGTAAATCCGGTAAATAAGGGTAAAAAATAATAATATTATAATATTAAATTACCCAAACACGTGTCCTAACCCTATTTCATGATACATTTCCGACCATGGGAATATTTGGATCGATTTTGGGACCCCATGGATCCACTTGTAAGTGATAATGACACTTTATATTTATTAAGTTAAAGTAAATACAAAAAATGACATAAGCATATATCTTTTAGTAAAACAATTTTTACATAGAGTTACACATAAGATAAATTCGACTATAAATATTAATTAGAAATATAAAAATATTTAATACATAATGGTATTTTATTTATAATTTTTAGACATTGAATAAGTAAATTTATTTATGACACAATGGTGATGCAGTATTTTCTTTATTAATGAAAGAATCAAATAAATGGTATTATAAATATTAAAATAAATATAATTTGAATGTTTTGATGACATCAAAGAATTTTATAGATTAATATTAAATTTTAGGATTCATTAAATGAATTTAGTTTGAATTAATAAAGTTTTTAGGACTTTAACAAAAATCAATTATTAAATATTGTCAAAATTGACATAAAATAATTTTTAAAACAAATATTATATTATTAATTGATATAATATTCCTAAAAATATAATATTCGTCCAAAGGACTTATATAATTATATTTATATAATTAGTGAACCACTTGGGGTTATCTTGGTAGTTTATAGTAATTTTATTAACCATATAATATAAGAATACAAAGAGACATGGTAAATGTCAAACTAATTAACTAAGAGTTAAATCTAAAAGATAAGGTTAATATAGTGACCCAAACCTGTCTAAAACCTATTGGTTGATTTTATTTCTACCCATCCCCACCTTATCATATAAATAAATCCATTTGGAGACATTATAAACCGAATATTAATTTATTATAAAATAATATTTTAAGTTTTTCCTAAGGTTCCCCTCACCCCTCTTATAAAAGGGCACTTTCCCTTCTATCAAATTCACACATTCAAAGCCTTTTGGTTCGGACAAAACCTACCCAAATATCCTCCCAACTTCCCTAAATTCGACTTAGAGGACTTCCTTTAGTCAGAAAGCCTACCTAAGGAGCTCTTTTGATCAAATCAAAAGGAAGAACCCGAAGAAGAGGTAAATATTTCATCACCTCTTTCATGTTCCTTTCTTCTTCCAATTCTTCTTTCTTTGTTGTTTCCATTATAAAATAATAAATCCAGTATCTTCTATATACTTATATGTTATTATAAATATGGTAAAACCATATTCATCATTCTATCCATCCTTTGAATGACATGTCACCATACATGTGTACGTATGGCTTACCGTCTCCACGTCGTGGTGTAATTGTTATTCAACACATTATTATTTGGATGGGTAAAATAATGAGTATAAATGATGTAAATAATAAATATAAAATTATACTGATTCTTTATATATGATATATCATTCAATTATATACAATTTTAATATCAAAAGAATGATATTATCGCTCGTGCGTACGTATGGACTACCGTCTCCACGAACACGATGAGATTCATTCCCCATCGTATCCATTCAAGAATAATTTTCATTTGATGATTAAAAAAAATGTTTAAGGACTTGATATCATTTTGAATATAAATAATATACAACCTACCCATAACATACATGGATTATCTAACAAAACACATAAAATAAAACAAGTAAGTTAACACTTGAAATGACGATAATACTAAAATATTATTAACGAAGAAATGTTAAAAGATCATATATGATATCATATTAATGTATATTATTCTTTTATAATTTAATAAAAATTATTTAAATATTATACAGGAGCTTAACCTAACCTCGAACAAGGAAAAGTATAAGGTAAGGGTTAATTTCACAATCTCTTTATTATCCGAGGTTGTTTTTACGTAAGTATTTACTAGGACCTCTTTATCATCCACATCCATGTTTCTTAAAAATGTATTTCAGAACATTCTTACTATTTTATAGACTATCAGTTAAAGTAATTTATACCTTTTTTTTGACTTTTTATAATATTTTTATAAAGGAATCTTTCCGTCATTTTCCAAACAAGGTCCTTTATGACCTTTTCGACAAAATTAAGGTAAGAATGTGTTTTTAACTTATACAGAGGGTGCAGCTATTTTCCACCATTATAACATCGTCGAAGCTTCCCTTAAAAGATTATAAGAATATTTTCAAAATAAATGTTTTCTTTATAATCATGTGACTCTTAAACTATTTCAAAATAGAAAGAGATATTTCTCTAAAAAATGTTTTGATTTCATCTATGTCAACATCCTATGATGGATTTTAAGTTTATTTGAAGTTGATTTATTATGATACAAAACTTCCATATTGTATTGAATGTTTTGTGATATGTTTGACTATGGATGTTCTATTTTTATACCATTCATGGTTTATGGTTAAAATATTGACATTTTGTATGCTAGTTTTAATATAAATGTTTATTTTATATTTCAACCTTTTCATATGAGGAATTTATTGCACTTAGTAAGTGATGGGTGGAGCCTGTTATAGCTCCTCTATGCATCGATAGGTCTCATGAGACAACTAGACGTGGAATTGGATGAGGCCTTTCCTAATTTGATATATGGTTTTGGCTGAGGACTTAATCATTTTTAGACGTCTTGGTTGAGGGCTTGACAAAATGTTTCATAATGTCCGACATTATACATTTTCTCATTATGAAAATAATATTGATGGTTCATGTGGCCATTCGACTAGTAGAATACCGATGATTATGTTTTATTATGGCATTATTTACTCAGCTCATATTCCTGTCATAAAAGTATTCATGTTTATTATTGGGAAAAGTATGTGGTTTCAATTATTCACCATGCTTAATATTTATGTTATCTTCTACTATATTGCTTACCCTTACTGAGCGTTTGATCTCACCCTATTCTTATGTTTCATTTTCCTAGGATATGAAGAAGTATTTTATGACTGACCTATAGGGATAGTCTGAGGGGATATGAGTATGGACTATGGAGACTATGTTGTTGTAGTTTTTCACTTTATGATGTAATGTAAGACTTATGAATGTATCTAGTGTTTCTAAGGCTACTAAACTAATTAGTCTTTCGAGGCTTGATCTTTTGTGATCATTCCAATGTTATGTAATAATGCAACGACTCTGGGTAACTGGGGTTGGGGCGTTACAGTTGGTATCAGAGGAAGTTTGGTACAAACCTTGGAAGATAGATTTAGATAAACTCTGATTAGAGCACATAGAACTAAGATGTACTTTGAGGATTAGTATAGAAGAACTTACTAGAATTTTGGTATTGTAGAGATTTTGTGAGTTTTCCAAGCAATACATCCTTGTCTGGATATGAGCAGGTAGAGGCGGCTCTAACACAGATGTACCTAGGGGTAAAACCCGAAAAAACCTCTTTCAGCTAGACTCAAACGGGAACTCGTGCACGACAATATGCCTTGCTTCACTCTTGGATACGACACTCCAAGGGGATATGCTTAGGATAATTATCATTTTCTTGAAAAACCATTATGAATGGTTTATGAGTATATACTTCCTCAACAAAAAAACATTTTTATGATTATGGATTATATCTATAAACTGTTCAATCTATGTTAGGTATTTTACAAGTTTGGAATTATTCATTGCAATTCATAAACTAACCTAGTGTATGCCATTGTATAGAAATGGTGCCCAGTAGAAGGAATGTTAACTCCAACAATACATATGATCCAAATAGTAAGAAGGATCATATATTTCATGGTATTAAGCCAAAATTTAGAAGGAAAATTGTCTCCCATGTATTCTCAACATATGAAAAATAGTATCATGTGTTAATAAGATAATTAAAGAATTCTCTGAGTCCTATGGCTTTGAAGGGAAGCAAGAGAAGAAAAGGATGGAAGAGAGAAAGATGGATAAAGGGAAGAGGGAAAAGAAGAATTTTTCCATATGTGATAATTGTGGGAAGAAACACCCTGGAACTTTCCTGAAGGGAATGGGAGTTTGTTATAAGTGTGAAGAAAAAGGACACCATGTACGTGAATGCAAGGGTAAGAAAAAGGTTTCAAATGTACAATTATTCATCTACAAGGAGTTGGGACACTATGTGAACCAATGTCCAAATCATCAGAGTATGCCCCAAATGATGATATTGGATAATAATAAAGTTATGACACTACCACAAATGAGGAGGAATTATTAGAGTTCTTATGTTCTTATTAAAGAATTATGTCATTTTATTGTTGTATCAATGATTTAATGGTTATGATAATTATGGATTAGGTAAGGATTGTATTGAAGTTCTATTTCATTAAGGAATTGAGATTGTGTGGAACCAAGAAATGTGACTCAATAGAAGGTTAAATTTTTGGAAAATATATGGTTGAGGGAAAGATAAACCATAATATGGTTCTGATACTGAGGTAGTTATTTTGGAATAATACATGTTTTATTTGGATAAATTATATTGGATATTCTTGACTACCTTGAAATTGATTAATGATTTGTATATTCAATCATTGTTTGAGTTTACAACATTTTTGGATATAAGGAGTATATCTAGTATTCTATAATGAATAAGGGAGCATGAATGTAATCAATAAGGTTTTATGGTAATTTAGGATATTGTAGTGTTTTAAAAGAATACATGATGAAGGTGTTCATATGTTATTACGTGGAAAAAAGGATCTTCATTATGTTTAAATTCGCTATAAATTTTGGACTGTGAGTTTGGACAGAAGTATTTTGGATAAGTCTAGTTTGAGATTATTTTTGGATTTCCATAAAAAGGACAACCCGAAGGTCGGGCGGCAACCCATCACATCCGGCAAGGCCGCGATACTTGAATCCGCAACTGAAGGGCGACATGGGTGTATCACAAACCACTGACCCACATGATGTCCTGGATTGAATAATGTAGTTTTTTAAGGGTCTAGTAGATGAATTATAAATTCATTTTTTTGAACCCTATAGGAATAGTATAAATAGAATATTTTTTAGTTCTATTATCTTTTAGAGTAAAAGATGAGTTTATGGTAGAAAATAGTTAAAGGATGGAACTCTACTTGTCAAGTATATATTTTTTTCCCTCTATTATTCTCTGAAGAAATTAATTCTTAAAATTTAGGTAAGGGATCTTAAAACTAAAAATGTGTTATCCTAATACCTTATGTTCTGTGGAACCAATGTTATTTTAAATCATCATAGATTGATGGCTTTGAGGCCCTCAATTCTATAATTTTTTATGACTGATGACCTAAATCACTCCCAATAAATATTTATGTTTTTACTCCAATTATGTGTCTCTAGTTTCCACCAATGTTCTCCTAATAGAGATCATAATTTGGTGGTTACTTTTTTATTCCCCTTTTCCTCTTATTAAGACAAAATTTTATTAACCCAATTTCCGATGTGGGTTTTCCCACAAAGGTATTTTCTATTTTCAACCTTTTATTTCTGAAGAACAATTTCAAATTGTTAGGACACAATTTATTTAAAGGAGGGGAGAATGTAACACCCCAAGATTCCACGATACTTTTCCCTTTGAATAATTCAATAGCTTGCAATGTATGCAACTTCGAGATTCTACCACACCGCGACCAATCAAAGTAGCCATTATGAATAGTAATACCCACTTTTTGAAATTTTATAAATTTTATTATTCAAATTGGAATTAATTTTTGGATTTAGAATATCAAAATTATCTTAGGGTAAATTTTTGGTATTTTTCTGAGAACTTCCAATTTTTGATGAATAGTAAAAAATACTAAACTTTAATTAAAACAAATTTTTTAATAAAAATAATTTATTTAGATAAATTATATTATTGAGTGGTTTTAAAGTATAATTATAATATATTTTTTCCATTTAATACAATGTTGGTCATTGGACACAATTTCACATTTAAACTAGACATAAACAAGTGTCAATCTTTTGATAGTTATTATTTCCTAAAAAACACGCTTTTTGTTTTGACAATGGGAATTAATTTTAAATTAATTTCTACCACTTATCTGTTTTGAATTTAGAAAAATGTATTCCATATTTAGAATCAGTAGGTCCAAATTGTGTAAATAGGTAACTTTTATTTTTAGACATTTTGAATAATTACTTCGGTAAATATTTTATTTACCATGGTTAAAGGGTAAATCTGGTAAATAAGGGTAAAAAATAATATTATAAGAATATTAAATTACCCTAACACGTGTCCTAAACCTATTGGATGATACATTTCCGACCATGTGAATCTTCGGGTCGATTTTGGGACCCCATGGATCCACTTGTAAGTGATAATGACACTTTATATTAATTAAGTTAAAGTAAATACAAAAATGACATAAGCATATATCTTTTAGTAAAACAATTTTTACATAGTGTTAAACATAAGATAAATTTGACTATAAATATTAATTAGAAATATAAAAATATTTACTACATAATAGTATTTTATTTATAATTTTTAGCCATTGAATAAGTAAATTTATTTATGAAACAATGATGATGCAATATTTTCCTTATTAATGAAATAATCAGATAAATGGTATTATAAATGTTAAAATAAATATAATTTGAATGTTTTGATGCAATACACGAATTTTATAGATGAAAATTACATTTTAGGATTCATTAAATGAATTTATTTTGAATTAATAAAGTTTTTAGAACTTAAAAAAATCAATTATTAAATTGTGTCAAAATTGATATAATTTTTTAAAACAAATATTATATTATTAATTGATATAATATTCCTAAAAATATAATATTTGGCCAAAGGACTTATATAATTATAGGTATATCATTAATGAACCACTTGGGGTTCTCTTGGTAGTTTATAGTAAGTTTATTAACCATATAATATAAAAATATAAAGAGACATGGTAAATGTCAAACTAATTAACTAATAGTTAAATCTAAAAGATAAGGTTAATATAGTGACCCAAAACTGTATTAAAACCTATTGGTTGAGTGTATTTAGACCCATTTACACCTTATATTCTAAATAAATCAATTTGGAGCCAATATAAACCTAATATTAATTTATTATAAAATAATATTTTAAGTTTTTCCTAAGGTGCCCCTCACCCTCTTATAAAAGGGAACTTACCATTCTCTCAAATTCACACATTCAAAGCCTTTTGGTTCGGCCAAACCCTGCCCAAATATCCTCCCAACCTCCCTCACTTTTACCTAGAGGCGTTCCTTTAGTCAGAAATCCTACCTAATGAGCCCTTTTGATTAAATCAAAAGGAAGAACCCGAAGAAGTGGTAAATATTTCATCACCTCTTTCAAGTTCCTTTCTTCTTCCACTTCTTCTTTCTTTGTTGTTTCCAATATATAATAATAACTCCTGTATCTTCAATATACTATGATGTTATTATAAATATGGTATAACCATATTCATCATTCTATCCATCCTTTGAATGACATGTCACCATACATGTGTACGTACGGCTTACCGTCTCCACGTCGTGGTGTAATTGTTATTAAATACATTATTATTTGGATGGGTACAATAATAAGTATAAATGATGTAAATAATAAATATAACATTATAATTATTTTTTATATATGATATATCATTCTATTATATATGATTTTAATATCAAAATAATGATATTGTCGCTCGTGCGTACGTACGGACTACCGTCTCCACAACCGTGATGAGATTCATTCCCCATCGTATCCATTCAAGAATAATTTTCATTTGATGGTTAAAAATAATGTTTAAGTACTTGATATCATTTTGGATATGAATAATATACAACCTACCCATAACAAACACAACTTATGTAACAAAACACATAAAAGAAAAAAAGTAAGTTAACACCCGAAACGACGATAATACTAAAATATTATTAACGAAGAAATGTTAAAAGATCATATATGATATCATATTAATGTATATTATTCTTTTATAATTTAATAACAATTATTTATCTATTATACAGGAGGTTAACCTACCCTCAACCAAGGAAAAGTACAAGTTGAGGGTTAATTTCACAATCTATTTATTATCCGAGGTTGTTTTTATGTAAGTATCTACTGGGAACACTTTATCATCCAAATCCATGTTTCTGAAAAATGTATTTCAGCATATTCTTACTATTTTATAGACTATCGGTTAAAGTCATTTATACCCTTGTTTGAATTTATATAAGATTTTTATAAAGGAATCTTTCCATTGTTTTCCAAACAAGGTCATTTATAACCTTTTCGACAAAATTATGGTAAGAATGTCTTTTTTTTAACTTATACAGTGGGTGCGGATATTTTCCACCATTATAACATCGTCGAAGATTCCATTAAAATCTTATAAGAATACTTTAAAAATAAATGTTTTCTTTATAATTATGTGACTCTTAAATGATTTCAAAATAGAAAGAGATATTTTTTTAAAAAAGGTTTTGATTTCATCTATGTCAACATCCTTTGATGGATTTTAAGTTTATTTGATGTTGATTTATTACGATACAAAACTTCCATATTGTATTGAAGGTTTTGTGATATGTTTGACTGTAGATGTGCTATTTTTATACCATTCATGGTTTATGGTTAAAGTATTGACATTTCATATGCTAGTTTTAATACGAATGTTTATGTTATATTTCAACCTTTTCATATGAGGAATGTATTGGACTTAGTAAGTGACAAGTGGAGCCCAATATAGCTCCTCGATGCATCGATAGGTCTCATGAGACAACTAGACGTGGAATTGGGAAATTCCTTTCCTAACTTGATATATGGTTTTGGATGAGGCCTTAATCATTTTTAGATGTCTTGGCCAAGGCCTTGACAAAATGTTTCAGAATGTCTGACATTATACATTCTTTCATTATGAAAATAATATTAATGGTTCATGTGGTCATTCGACTAGTAGAATACCGATGATTATGTTTTATTATGGAATTATTTACTCAGCTCATATTCCTACCATAAAATAATTCATGTTTATTATTTATAAAAGAACATGGTTTCAATTATTCACCATGCCTAGTATTTATGTTATCTTCGGCTATATTGCTTACCCTTACTGAGAATTTGTGCTCACCCCATTCTTATGTTTCATTTTCCAAGGATATGGAGAAGTATTTTATGACTGTCCTACAGGGATAGTCTGAGGGGATATGAGTGTGGACTATGGAGACTATTTTGTTGTCGTTTTTCACTTTATGATGTAATGTAAGACTTATGAATGTATCTAGTGTTTCCAAGGATACTAAACTAATCAGTCTTTCAAGACTTGATCTTTTGTGATCATGACAATGTTATGTAATAATGCACCGACTCTGGGTAACTGGAGTCAGGGCATTAAAATTTCCCACGAGACCCACCATCGATAGGCCCTAGAGTGTCGACTAGCACTAAGGGTATAGAATCCCACATAATATGGAAGACATTACCCTTTTTTGTCTTGTAGGATTGGGAGATAAGATAGTAAATCCCAAACAACACCAAAGTTGGAAGTAAAAGTAAAGAGAAGACAATCCATTCCCATATGAATGTTCCAATAATAAATTTCTATAAGGTACAAGAAAAACTCTGAAGAGAAGTTCCAAAAGAAAAGAAAAAAACAGCAACATCAACGGCCCCGACATTCGAGCTAATAGGATCTGGCATGGTCCTTGAAGTCCTTATGGAAACCTAAAAGTATTTTTATGTATATAGGGTGAGTATACATGTATAATCAGTAGGGAAAACTGAAAGCTCTCATGCACAAGTGGGGAGGCATTCTAATGCCCTATGAGAAAAGGAGATAACCAAAGAACCTAGTAAGGAAACTATCCACCCAGACCTCATCAAGGAACACTCCCCAAATAACACAAGTCAAGTAAGGTAATAGTAATAACACATTGATGTTTGGGTACCCCGCACCACTTTCCCACTGGTTATTGAAGACATCCTACGCATCAGACCTTCCCCACAATTTTCTCTACAGTCCCACTGCCATACCCCACCCGCACACACCTGGGCTACCACAACCACACATCCTGCCCACAAACACTTGGGCCACAACCACATATAACCACACCCACAGACACCTGGGCCCGAACAATTACCGCCATTCCTGAAGACACCTAAGCCTCATCCCGAAGACACTTGGGAAACAACATGCCCGCACACACCTAGGCCAACCACAATTACGTACCATACTTGAAGAATCTTGGGTTATAATGGACCTTAGGCCATCATAACCTACCCGAAGAGTCTTGGCCTACTCAAGAAAGGGAGTATAAAATGAGCTAATTACCAGTCACTAATAGGAGTGTTGGAAAAAACACCCTCCCCCATGAAATGGGGGTGTTTGGCATGAAGTTCTCAACTTGGGTGGGGAATGGATAAGAAACATAAGAATTAAATTATTCATATAGGTAAACATGCACTCATCCCAACCTAGGGGTTCCAACACTAGCCCATACATGAACACCCTCATTACTATTCATTCATAAAAATCACAACAGCCACAACCAAGTCACAACTCATTTCCAGAAAACAATTCCCCATTGAAACCATTCTTGTTTTAAAATTCAAGTGATTCCATTTAAGTAATTCTTCACTACCGGGAAACTGACATGCATATACATAAGCCAAGGAAGGAAAAAAAAATCAGCCAGCAATTTAAGCATTCACACCTAGTTCTCTTGTAAGTCACAACAAAAAAATGGATCCGTGAGATCTCTCAAAGTACTAGAACCAAACCAAGCCTCACCATAAGACCCCACATGGACTTATATGCACAACCCAACAACTGCACCACAATAGGGGATCCCATCTCCATCCTCATCACCCCACCAGAATCAAGCAGAACAACCACACATAGCACTAAGAAAAAGTAAGGTAGTTTCCAGATTCAATCACTCCATCCATTGAGTTCCTTATTTATATTTGGTTAACTGGGGAGATCACACAAGTATTCTTGTTCATTGGACATCAATTTAATCTAACAAGTTTACATGATTAACCAATTTACATGTTACAACCATTTAACCATTGCATAATTAACCATAAAATAGAGGATCATTAGTGCACAAGAAAGGACCACTGATGGACACGATTTTTAGTGGACATAAGCCCATACAATTCACAATATATAATCATGGGTAAAATAGTACAACAACATCATAAAAACACACCCCATCATTATTTAAAAGTATGTTTATTACCTTCGTTAATGTTTGGTTTCATCCATCCCTGTAGAAACATTAGCATACCCACCCCACATGATACACTATAAAGAGAGGTGAAGGAAGAACCGTACCTGGATGATCAACGATTGAAGTTTTTCTCCACTCCCCAAGAACTAGGGATGTGCGACTTGCAGGTAAGGAACTCTGTGGGATCCAAGAGTGGGTAGGAAAGGATCCAACAAAGGTGCACCACTAGCCTTGGGAAGGGGGGCTCCAAACACACCAAGGAAAGGAAAAGTGACTAGAACCAAAGAATAAAGAATTCCCATGCGATAAAATGGTGATATCCTAGAGTTACGGGATATGAAATCTTGAATGGATTTAAAGGAAGACCTGGTTTCACCACATGGTTGGATGGTTACACATGATGGAATTAATTATTATTTAATAATTCTCACCAGAGAGGTGTCCATAATAGCTGTGCATTAAAGGATTTCCTTTAATTGGAGGAAAAAGGCGTAACAGCGGCAAAACTGAAAAGTAGGAAAAAAGGGTGTGGAACTGATGAAAAAAGCCACATGTTTTGGTAAGTAAAGGGTCACTTGACTCTTGGGGGATTTTTTGATATCATTTATGGGATTTTAATGGCTTAGAATGGGGTATTTAAAACACTCTTACATCAAAATATACATTGTGAGAGAAGGACTGGAAAAGAAACAAGGGTGGGACATTGTTTGGTGAGACACCATAAGTGGTGCCATCATCACGGTGCCACCATCACGGTGCGACCGTCACGATGCCATCGTTTCAGTGTGATACCTTGAGGGTGCAACCATTACAGTGACACCATCACGGTGCCACCGTTTCAATATGCGACTACGACGATGCCACCATTACGATTCCACCATCACAGTGCCACCCTCATGGTGCCATCATCATGGTGCCACCCTCACGGTGCCACCAGTTTGGTGGGACACCATAAGAGGTGCCACCATTTCGGTGTGTGACCATGACCAGTGCCATTGTTTCTATGGAACCATTTGATGGTACTGAGATTTTGGAAAATTACTGGACCAGGAGGGTCTATCCCATTACATCAGATAACTCTCAAACTATTCTCACCCTCAAGAATCAAACTAGACCCGAAGAAAAGAGAGGGGTCCGAACAACCACCTCAGAAGATACCTCTCAAGAGTAAACCTCATCAAAATCTAGGAAAACCTCTCCCTAATGTATCCATACGAACAAGTAAAGTTCATACCATCCAGACATATGGATTAGGGAGTCCCTTCCTCCATGTCAAGATACTATCTTCTTTGGGAGACACTGACTCGCCTGCACGGGTTTAACCGCATCCACTTTAATGTGTCTTGATTAGGGATCATGCCCTACCCTCCCCATAGTCAGGAATCTTCAAACACATCCACAAAACAAGGGAAATAGTCCATTTCATTATTAATAGGGTCAAACATTACATCTAAAACAAGTACAAAAACAAACAGAACAAGCTTAAAACAACTTTGGGTACTAGGCGCACATATATGCCTCCCATTCCAAGGTACTCTCCTTGAGGACACCATACCTCCATAACACATGAAACAAGGGGATGTTTTTTCCATGAATCACCTCCTCTTCACAATCCTTGATCCTCACCGATCACTCTAAGAATGTCGCATCATCCTCAATATCTAGATTTCTCCAATCGAGGATGTGTGAATCATCGTGTAGATACTGACGGAGTTGAGACACATAGAAGAAGTCATGAACCCTTAGTAGCGGCGGTGGTAGCTCCAGTTAATAAGAAACTTCACTGACCTACCGCAACACCTCTAATATTCCGATGAACCTAGTAGAAAGCTTACTCCCCCTGCTGAACCTCCGTCTCCCACACCGAGGGGAGACCTTTAAGAACATGTCTTCCCCAACCTCGAACTCCAGGGGTCTCCTCCTATGGCGGTCATATGACTTCTGCTAGTCCTGAGACGCCTTTATCCACTCCCATATAAGATGAAACTTCTTCTTCATGCTCTGCACTACCTTCGGGCCAAGAACACCCGCTTCCCCGACCTCTGTCCAACACACGAGTGAGCGACATGACCTCCCGTACAAGGCTTCAAATGGATCCATGCCAATGGTAGAGTGATAGATATTGTTGTAGGAAAACTCTACCAGAGGAAATTGTCGCACCCATGATCCCCCAAAGTCCAAAACACATGCCCGTAACATATCCTACAATGTATGGATGGTGCGCTCTGTCTGCCCATCTATATGGGGGTGAAAAGTAGTGCTGAGGCATAGGGGGGTTCCAAAAGCATGTTGCAATCCTTTACAGACCCATGAGTTAAAAATGGTATCCAGATTAGAGACTATGGACCTAGGAACTCCATTTAACCACAACAACTCCTCCCTGTACCGCTGTGCTAGGGCATCCACTGCACTTGACTCCTTGATTGCCAGGAAGTGAGCTGATTTCGTCAGCCGGTACAACACTACCAAGATAGCGTCACAACCCCCTTGAAATATGGGTAGTACTGTGATGAAATACATCAAGATGTTGTCCCACTTCCACTCGGGGCATGTAAAGGTTGTAACAGACCCTATGGGATGTCGTTTTCAGCCTTCACCTATTGACACATGAGGTACCTCGCCACAAACTCTGACACTACCCGCTTTACCCCAGGCCACCAAAACTGACCCCTCAAGCCCCGGTACATCTTGGAAACTCATGGGTGCACTTCCAGGGGTGAGTTATGGAACTCAACAAGAACTCTCTTGCACATTTCCATTGGGATGAAAAACTTCCCATGAAACATCATCTGATTCTTCCCGTCTTCCAACCATCATCCTAGAGCATCACCCTAGCTAACACGATCGCGTATTACTTCAGCCTCTAAGTCCCCCCACTAAGAATCCTCCACCTTCCTCAACATAGAGAACTTCACTATCATATGGAACAAATAGCCTCTATCATCCTCCAACCTTGCATCTAGGTGTAGGGAAGAAAACTCCTCCATCACTTTCCAAGCATCTGCCGACTCTCGAACCTCATACTTTCGTGACTTTCTGCTCAAGGAATCGACCACAACATTCCCCTTACCTTCAGTGTAAGATATTTCTAAATTGTAGTCATAAAGAAACTCTATCCACCTACGCTTCCGAAAGTTTAGGTCTCGCTGGGAAAAGATATACCTCAAGCTCCTGTAATCTATAAAGACCACAAAGCACTCCCCGATGAGGTAGTTCCACCAAAAATTTAGTGCGAACACAACCATTGTGAGCTCTAAGTCATGGGTGGCATAGTTACACTCATGGGGACATAATTGCCTAGATCCATAAGAGATCACCCCTACTGTTGCATCAGCACACACCCCAATCCTTGGCCTGAAGCATCACATAACACCTCAAACTTCACATGTTCTTATGGAAACCTCAACACTAGGGCACTAACTAAATTCCCCTTTAGATAACTGAAGTCCGCCTAACACTGTTGACTCCATGTGAAGGCCTGATCCTTTCTGGTCAAGGATTTCAAAGGATCTACAACTCAAGAGAAGTTGGGAACGAACCTTCAGCAATGTTCTATCTGAACTAGGAAACTAAGAACCTCTATCACATTCTTGGGTGCTGCCCAAGAAACAACCGCCTTTACTGATGATGGTTCCACTGCTATCCCCTCCCCAGACACCATGTGTTCAAGGAAGTGCACTTCTCGTTTCCAGAACTTACACTTGGACAACTTCTCATAGAGCTGGTGCTTCTAGAGGACCTGTAAAACCATCCTTAGATGTTCAGTGTGATCCTCCTCTGATCTTGAGTAGATTAGGATGTCATCAATAAACACGACTATGAACCAGTCCAGATATTCCTAGAAGATGGAGTTCATGATCCCCATGAACATAAATGGTGCGTTCGTAACACCGAACGACATGAACACGAACTCAAAGTGCCCATATTTTCACCTGAAGGCAGTCTTCGAGATGTCACCCAACTTCACCCTTAACTGGTGATATCCTGACCACAGGTCGATCTTGGAGAACCATCCTGCCCCTTCAACTGATCAAAAAGGTCGTCTGTCCTCGGGAGAGGGTAATGGTTCTTGACTGTTACCTGATTCAGTATCTGATAGTCTATGCACATCCTGAGACCACCATCTCCCTTCTTCACGAAAAAAACTAGAGCACCCTATGGTGATGCACTTATTCAGACAAAACCCTTCTTCATCAGATCTTCAATCTGAATTTGTAACTCCCACAACTCAGAAGGTGCCATCCGATAGGGAACCATCAAAATCAGATGGTCACCGGGTTGCAAGTCTATCCCAAAATCAACATCACGTCAAGGGGGTAGAGTAACTACCTCTTCAGGGAAGACATCCATGAATTCAATGATGATCCCCAGGACTTCCACCATCCCTAAGTCTACTGACTCTACTAACAGCTCAACTAACAAGGAAAGATGGGGATCCACTCACCAGCTTCCCTCCGGGAAACCCCTCTCCTTGACTAAAGTCACACGTTGTCCACCCATATATGAAAACATGATCCTTATTCAGAATAAGTCAATAATAGCACATATAGAGAACAACCTGTCGATTTCTAGAAGGACATCATACGTCTACATCTACAACAAAAGAAGATCCCCACTGGACTGATGTGGTCCCAACATTAGTCTACATCCTTAGAAAACATGAGACAATTTAGTCTAACCTCTAACTGGTGTACTCAAAACCAGGGGTATGGAAAGTCTCTCTGTGTCTACACCTAAAGCATGGGATAGACTAGGTGCAACAAAGGAGTGATAATATAATGAATCAAACAATGAACATGCAAGAGTACTAAACAAGATGATCGTACCTCAGAAGACTTCTGGCCCTGCTGGAACTGCTGCCTCTATAGGGTGAAACTTTCCATGCCTAGCTCCTCTACCCCTCATCTATCGGCCGCCTCCCCGACCACACCCTGGTCGAGGTCCCTGAGGAGCACCATGAGGTCAGCCTCCTCCTACAACGTCTGCTCTCGGAGGAGCAAGAGCTCACTGTCCCTACTGCTGCTACTGAAAGGGCCTGGCTGGAAACTACTACTTCTAAAGTGGGCGCTGAACTGGACCACCCCGACTGTACTGCACTCGGTCTGGGAACTGACTTCAAAGGTTCCCATGGCTCCTACAGATGAAGCATCTCGGTCCTGGTCCTGAAAAGAAGGGGTGAGGACCAGGAGATAGAAACTGGAACTGCTGGGGCCTGCTCCCCACTAGATGAAACCTGGAAGGCCTTAATGATGGAGGCATGCTATTAACGGCCTTCCCCTTTGATGAGCCCAACTAGATCCATTCTCAGGGAACACCTCCCTGTGTTTTCATCCTCTCCACCACTTCAGACTTCTTCTGGACCTCCAAGTATGTAGGTAGAGTGAAGGGAGTAACAATATACTGAATAGAAGGTTAGAGTGCCTCCACTAAACGTCTCGCTGAAGAATCCTCATCTGGAAAGAGGTCTAGGGAAAAGTGAAGGAGATCCTTAAACATTATCCCAAACTCCCTCACTAACATACTCCCCTACTGAAGGGAGAGTAGATCCTGCCTCTTCTCAGCCTTCATCGTGGAAGATAGGAATTCTTTCCGGAACTTGCTCTCAAAGTCAGTCCATGAAACTTCAGGCTCCCTCTTCTCCCCAAGATAGAGTGTCCACCACTGACGCGCTGCTCCCCATATTTGGATTATATCCAGAGGAACCCAGTACTCCGTCGGAGCCTAAATCAAGCTGCAATCTATCACCAGCTCCTCGAGCCATCCCTCTATCTCCATGTCTGAGATGCTGCCCTCATACTTCCCAAGGGTCTGTCACTGAAATCCACAAATAGTCTTCTACCACTGCTTGTCTTCCTCCTCTCGATCATCCCTCTACTGATCAGATAAATCAGCCTATTGGGCCTTGATCACCCGTACTACTCGTGGTAGTCATCTGAGTTCCATAGCTGCAAGGTAAATAAGAAATGCCTAATCCTGAGTAGTGTAGAAGATTGATTTTAAATTTTCTTAGACTTTTTATTTAATTTAAATCCCCAAAATACCCAATACACACAATAAAATAAGTAATTATGATGCACATACCTTTCCTAGGGTCTCTAACTTGCAATCAGTGTAGCCTCACTTGGTCATTTGGTAGGCCTAGAGTCCTTGCATCAGATTACGGGGGGCCCTAAAATCACATGTCCTAACTGGTCTTCCCTGGCCTATTTCACATGTAAAGATTTACTAACACTGTTTCCCTAAAATCCCATGTATTCCTCACCATGCCTAAATCTTAACTCCACCCTATCTCTCAACCAACTCTGCTACCATTCTGTCATGACCCACCTTCAACCATATGAGGGAAGGGATAATAGATTGACTAACCCTTCCTTTCTGAAGTTGAAGGAGAGATAATGACCCCAGAGACCCACCTTTGATAGGACCCAGAGTGGTGACTATCACCAAGGGTATAGAATCACATGTAATATGTAAGGAATTACCCTTTTTATCTAGTAGAAATGGGAGATAAGATAGTAAATCCCAAACAACACCAAATATGGAAGTAAAAGTAAATCCAAAACAATCCATTCCCATATGCATGTTCTAATAATAAAGTGATACAAGGTACAAGAAAAACTCTAAAGGGAAGTACAAAAAGAAAAGAAAAAATATCAACGTCAATGACCCCGACATCCGAGCTAATAGGGTTCGGCATAGTCCTCGAAGTCCTCCTGGAAACTTGAAAGCAGTTTTATGTACGTAGGGTGAGTATACAGGTATAATTAGTAGGGAAAGACAAAATATCTCATGCACAAGTGGGGAGGCATTATAATTCCCTAGGAGAAAAGTAGATAACCAAATAACCTAGTAAGGAAACTATTCACCCAAACCTCATCAAGGAAAACTACCCAAATAATGCAAGTCAAGTAAGGTAATACTAACAACACATCGATGTTCGAGTACCCTTCCCCACTTTCCCACTGGCTATTGAAGACATACTACACATCAGACCTTCCCCACCATTTTCACCATAGTCCCGCTACCATACCTCGCCCGTACACACCTGGGATACCACAACCACACATACCTCCCACAAACACCAGGGCCACAACCATACATAACCATGCCCGCAGACACTTGGTCAAGAACAACTACCGCCACACCTGAAGACACCTGGGCCTCATCCCGAAGACACTTGGGAAACAACCAGCCCACACACACCTGGGCCAACCACCACAATGTAACCTACCCAAAGAATCTTGGGCTATAATGGACCTCAGGCCATCACAGCCAGCCCTAAGAGTCTTGGACTACTCAGTAAAGGGAGAAAAAAGGAGAAAATAACCAACCACTCATAGGAGTGTTGGGAAAATACCCTCCCCCATGAAATGGGGGTGTTTAGAATGAAGTGCTCAACTTGGGTGGGGCACGAATAAGAAACATAAGAACTGAATTATACATATTGGTAAACATGCACTCATACTAACCTAGGGGTTCCAACACTATCCCATACACAAACACCCTCATTACTATTCATTCATAAAAAGCATAACAGCCACAACCAAGTCACAACTCATTTTTGGAAAACAATTCCCCATTTAACCCATTGTTGTTTTCATATTCAAGCGATTCCATTTAAGTAATTATTTACTACCGAGCAAATGACATGCATAACCATAAGCCAAGGAAGGAAAAACAAATAGGAAACAATTTAAGCATTCACACCTAGTTCTCTTGTAAGTCACAACAACAAAAGGGATCCGTGAGATCCCTCAAAGTACTAGAACCAAACCAAGCCTCACCATATGGCCCCACACAGCCTTAGATACACAAACCAACAACTGCACCACAACAGGGGATCCCATTCCCATCCTCGTCACCCCACCAGAATCAAGCGGAACAACCACACATATCACCAAGACAGATCAAGGGAGTCTCCAGATTCAATCAAACCATTCATTGAGTTCTTTATTTCCATTTGGTTAACCGGGGTGATCACACGAGGATTCTTGTTCACTGGACATTCATTCAATCAACCAAGTTTATGTGATTAACCAATTTCCATGTTACATCAATTTAACCATCATAGAATTAACCAGAAAATAGAGGTTCATTAGTTAACAAGAAAGTACCACCAACCACCATGATTTTCAGTGGACATAAGCCCATACAATTCACAACATATAAGAATGGGTAAAAGAGTACAACAACATCATAAAACACATCCCTTCATTCTTTAAAAGTCTGTTTATTACCTTTGTTAAGGTTTGGTTTCATCCATCACCATAGAAACATTAGCATAACCACCCCGCATGATACAAAATAAAGATATATGAAGGAATAACCCTACCTGGATGATAAAAAATTAGAGTTTTTCTCCATTCCCCAAGAACAAGGGATTCACGACTTGCAGGGGAGGAACTCTGGGGGATTCAAGAGTGGGAAGGAAAGGCTCCAACATAGGCACACCATTATCCTCAGAAAGGGGGGCTCCAAATTCACCAAGGAAAGGGAAAGAGACCAAACCCAAAGAAGAAATAATTCTCGTGAGATAAAAAGGTGATATCCTAGAGTTATGGGATATGAAATCTTGAATGGATTAAAATGTGGATTTTGGTTTCACCACATAGTTGGACAGTTACACACGATGAAATTAATTATTATTTAATAATTCTCATTAGAGAGGTGGCCATAATATTTGTGCGTTAAAGTATTTCCTTTAATTAGAGAAAAAACATGTAATAGGGACAGAATTATAAATTACAGAAAAAGGGTGTGGAATTGAGGAAAAAAATACACACGTTTTGGTAAGTCAAGGGTCGCCTGACTCTTGGGGGATTTTTTGATATCATTTATGGGATTTTAATGGATTTTAAAGGGGTATTTAAAACACTCTTACATCAAAAGATACGTTGTGGCAGCGGGACTAGAAAAGAAACAAGGGTGGGATATCGTTTGGTGAGACACCGTAAGAAGTTCCATGGTCACAGTGCCACCGTCACGGTGCCAATGTAAGTGGTGCCACCATTTGGATGTGCAACCGTGATGGTGCAACCATTACAATGCCACCATCATGGTGCCACCCTCATGGTTCCACTTTCACAGTGCCATCGTTTTGGTGTGCAACCATGATGGTGCAACCGTTATGGTTCCACCATAACGGTGCCACTGGTTTGGTGGGACACTGTAAGCAGTTCCAGGGTTTCGATGTGCGACCATGAACGGTGCTGCTGTTTCGGTGGAACCATTTGATGGGACTGAGATTTTGGAAATTTTATAGACTAGGAGGGTCCAGGCCAATAGAACAATGGGTTGGGGAGTAAACCCATTCCACTATTATAGTTTTGTAAATGATCCTTTTTCTACTAAGGAAATGATTTTCTATACTTATGTGTCTACCAAAAATCTATTTAATATTCCAATGTGATGTTATCATTGCTCATGTTATTTGATTCCATTATGATTCATGTATTATAAAATACCAATATTTATACCATGACTCAAGTTTATGATCTATGATATGAAATGTATGGTTTTAAAATGTTATTATCATGTTATCATACCCTTATTCTCTTAATATATTGATATCTCCCTTATTTACCCTTACTGAGCATCTAATCTCACCCTTCCATTTCCCCAGGATATGAAGAAAGGTATTATGGATAATATGTCTAATAAGGGTGATAGTTATGAAGAATTTGGTGGGAGATAAAATAGCTCACTTATGGACCAATTTTTATGTGTCCAAGTTTCTAAAAGCACCAGAACTAAATAATTCTAGCATGGATCATTATATTATGTAATTAATATTCATTTAATAAGATGTAATATTTATGTATGAGAAGTTTGGGTCTTTATAGTTGGTATCAAATCAAGGTTTATTTAACATTTGGAAACTAAGATGATAAAATCTTAATGAGACCCCTATGGATATTTCTAAGGATAAATATATATATGAGTCAAAGTATAGGAAAATGTATTGTAATTTTGGTAAAGAATCAAGTGAGTAATTTCTAAGAAATTATATCCCTATATGGATACTATAAGTGGATGTGGATCTTGAACAGAGGTACCCAGGGGTAATAAATCTGAAAAAGTCCCATTGTGATGGAATCGATATTCACATAGTGAATAACAACAGGACTTGATGCACACCTATTTTGAAACTCATGGGGGATATGCTTTGTAAATTTACAAAATCTTTAAAAACTATCATGAAGTATTTAAATGATGACCACAAATGACCTAGTTTAATCCTAAGGTTCCATAGATTAAAAATAAGGCATCTTGATTTAGATATCCTATATGTGATTTTTCATGATTACATGGTTCCCCACTATGATTAATGTTTCTTACACTATGTTTTTTGGTTTTAGTAAATGGTTGGAACCTGAAGGAATTGTGTTAATGCTAAGTGAAATGAAAAATTAAATGATTTTCATCCTGAGAAACCAAATTTTATGGGAGTTGGAATGAAAAATCTCATTTCTATTCTAAAAAAACTTTCTCTATCAAGGAATCATGTTGAACTTCAAAACGAGAAAAGAAGGGAACAATATTCTTTTGAGTCCTTCATGGGGATCATCCACCTTCTTTTAGTGGTTCTGATGATAGAATTGTTATTGAACAATGTATCAATACAATTAAGATGAAATTTTCTATTTTTTGTTTTTTTGGAACATGAAAATTCATTTTGGTTGTCTATCATTTGGAATGACAAGTGGAACAATTGCGTGTTCTTATTAAGAATATGAGGCAAAAGATAAAATTGACTCAATTGAGTGGGGTGGGTTTAATAACTTATTTTTCAATAATAACTTCCCTAATATTATTTATATGAAAATTTAGAAGTAATTACTTAAGATAAAGTTGAAGGATGACGATTTGTTTGCACATATGAGGAAAATTTTACAAGACTTGTGAGATATTCTTCTGGTATTATCATCCAAACTGAAAGTAAGGTTGATCGATTCTTTAGTGTCTTAAGACTGAGTTTATGAAGGGAATTATCCACAAGGAAGTTTGGTAGCTATGAATAAATATTTCATTTTGAAATCAAGGTAGAAATTGATATTGGATTGACCCATGAATTTCATGGTTTTGATAAGAAAAGAAAGATGAAAATCAAGGGAAACTATAAAAATCCTGGAGAAAAGAAGATAATTTTCCTTTATGCTCAGAGTGTATATATAAAAATGAATGAAATTATCTTAATAGGACTAATAAATGTTTTAATTATGTAAAGGAAGGTCATCGAGTGGCTAAATGTAGAAGTGATGGGAAGAAATTAACTAATGATACAAATAGAGAGAAAGCTCCATAGAATGCACCATCCACACTGGTGTATGGAGTTTGGGAATTATGTGAATCAGTGCCCTAATACAAGGGATACTGAGGATGATAAGCCAAAAAAACCTTTAAATACAAAGGATAAAGGGAAATATTATATAGGGACAGCAGATAAAGGGAATCATGATAATTATGGAACACTTATCCTCTACTATTTAGTTGGGAATTTCATGTTTGATTATGCATGGGGGATCCCTTTGAAAATATTATTATTAATCCTTTAGAGGAACTTGATTTGATTTTAAAAATTTATTATATATCTCTCTATATATTTTATAGTAATTAAATCACATTTGATATTATGTCACTACAAAGATGAAACCATGCTTCCAATGGAAATGTTTTTGTCTAAGATAATACCTTATTTAATGAATAAATGGTAAATTATCTTTTGGAAACATATATAATTCCATGTATGATTAACTTAATAGTTATGGATACCATCACAAGTTTACAATTTTAAGGTTTATCATAAGTTTAAATTCTTGTAAAATTCCATATATAATCACAGGTTTACGATTTTAAGGTTTATCTTTTGGAAATATATATAATTCCATGTATGATTAACTTAATAGTTATGGATACCATCACGGGTTTATAATTTTAAGGTTTATCATAAGTTTAAATGGTTAATTATCTTTTGGAAACATATATAATTCCATGTATGATTAACTTAATAGTTATGGATACCATCATGGGTTTACAATTTTAAGGTTTTATGTGATAGGAGTTTATCAAGATTAATGATATTTTGGGAAACATTTATGGAAATACAAACCTTTGTCTATGTTTTAGTGAAAAAGTTATTTGAGGAGGAATGACTTTAAATTTTCTAGAAATAAGATTAAAGGTATTGGAAACCTTTAGGTTTTATATTATCTTTGATATTCAGGTCATTATGGGTTATTTTTATTTGGGAATATTATAGGAATTATATTAATACAGTTTTAAAAAAAATATGACCCACATACTGGGTGACAACACATCGCATCTAGAAAAGCCATGGGGCTAGACACCACAACCAAAGGGAGACAAGGGTATAACGCCTACCACTACACTATATGAAAGAGTATTTATGGTGGGAAAACATAAAGTGAAATATTTTTGAGTATATATCTTGGTGTTTGGTATGTCAACAGGCTAAGGATGAGATACACATGTTTAATGGGATGATCCAACCATTGTCTATACTATAATAGAAATGAGAAAATATCACCATGGATTTTGTTATTGGACTCCCCAAAAAATCTAAAGGGAATAATTATATATGGGTTATAGTCAATATCCTTAAAAAGTTAGGACACTTAATCACTATTATAGAATATTTCTCTCTAGATCATATTTCTTGGATATAAATTAAGTAAGTGGTAAGGTTTCATGAAGTAGAACAATAAATTCTATCTGATTGGGATATGATATTTACATCAAAGTTCTGGAGAAGTCTTTAATAAGATCTTAATATAGAATTGAGTTTCAGTACTTTGTATCATCCTCATATATATGGTCATTAAGATAGAACAATTCAAACCCTAGAGAATATTATAATATATTATTCTATAGATTTTAAAGGTGGTTGATATCAACACCTTTCTCTAGTTGATTTTCTTACAACAATAAATTTTACTTTAAAATTTATATGGATCCGTATAAATCTATTTATGTAAATAAATTTAGAATTACAATTTACTAGGATGAAGTCCGAGAAATAAATATATTAGGACCATATTTAGTTGAAGAAATTGTAGATAATGTTAGAGATATTTAGTGACACATAAGGACAACACAAAATTAGTAGGAATGTTATGCTGACAATCACTGATGTAATATGGAATTTGAAGTTAGTGAGAAGATGTTTCTTGAAATTTATCTATGGAAGAAAACATGGAAAAATAATTCCAAGGTATATCGGTCCCTTTGAAATTCTTGATCGTATCTAGAAGGTATCTTATAATTTGGTGCTTCTAGCAAACCTCTCCCAAGTCCACGACGTGTTCTACGTATCTCTTATAAGGAAGTATATACCTAATCCATCACATGTAATGAACTCAATGGTCATAAAAATGGATCATGATATTTATTATGAGGAAAAACTGGTTGAGATTCTAGATCATAGGGAGAATGTTATACGAAACAAGACCACTCACCTGGTCAAAGTTTTTTTTGTGAAACCACCATCTTGAGGAAGCTATGTGGGAACCTTATGATGTAATGAGGTAGAGTTATCCTTATTTTTTTATAGGTCTGAAAAATTTTTAGGGTAAAATTAATTTTAAGGGGGGTATAATGTATCATCCTAATATTTTATGATATTTTTTCAAATAAATTTAGTTTCTTTGATATCTTGAGTTACACACAACACCGAATTTTAACAAAACATGACATAAAATTAAAACAGTATTATCTAATATGATAGTTATCACCTAGAAATTGGAATGGTGGGTATGAATAATATAAACTAAATTATGAAAACATATGTTTTACAAATGTATATAAAATTAATTATTTGATCACTTAATAATTATAATTGAAAATAAAAACCATTTGAAAATAAAGGAAACCTTTTTCTGAAAAACTATTTTTATATGCACAAACATGTTTTATCTCAATAAATTAAATAAATAAATTTGGGTAAATTATTCTAGTGAAATTAATATATTATATATTCAATAAAATATTTTACATTCATCTTATGTTTTTTCTAGGCATGAGATAAGAATAAATTCAATTTTATGCTTAAAAACTGTATTATTAAAAAAATAGTTTTATCGCATTTTGTGCACTTATTTTAAAATTATTTTTTGGAAAATTTTATAAAATTTATTTGAAAATATGAAATTAATTTTTGAAATAATAATTTTAAAAACCTCATTGAGTTTTTTTAAAATTTTCTGAAAACTAATTTTTTGTTGAATAGTTAAAAAATACTGATTTTTATTAAAAAACTAGTCTTTTCATTCAAATAATTTACAAGATAAATTTTATTTTAATATATTTTTAAAGTTAAAATTATTTTAATTGTTTATCTATTAATCCAATTGATGTCATTGGAATCAATTTCATATTGAATTTTGATATAATTCTTTTTAAACTTTTAAACATTTTCTCTTTGGAAAATTGTTTTCTCATCACTCCAGTGGGTTTAATTTTAAATTAAAATTTTCCAATTTCTGTGAATTTAATTTGGAAAAATAGCTTCCATATTTTTAATCATAATAATTTACATTATAAAATAATGATAACTTAGTTTTCAGTCAAATTGAATTGTAAAAATAGTAAAAATTAATCACTGCAGTTTAGGTTAAAATGGATTTACCAGGGGTTAAATGAAAATGATAAGGGGTAAAATGACCTAGAAACTTATAAAAATACAATTTTATGGACATATTTTGACCTTATGACCTCTAATGTTCTATAATGGACCATTATAGATCCTTTTTTTATATAAAAAAATGGGTACACTTCATTATTTTCAAATATTCTATGTGTGTATTCTCCCCCACTTATAAAAGGAAACTCCATATCCTATACTATTTACTTTTCAAAAACCATTTTTTTGGAAAATTAATTCCCAAATATCTTAATTTTATCCATACCAACATCATATAGGCCTTTATGATATCATAAATATAATCTAGGAAGGTTTTAGGTTAAACCTAATGTGGCTGTCGAAATTTTACTTATGCTTTTAACTCAATAAAATATTATTTAATTGTGATGATATTATAAAACCAGTATATTTCATAAAATGAGATATTATTTTTTCAATTTAATAACCTAAATCCATCTAATTTTCTATCAAATGAGATACAAAATCATCATTCTTGTGTACAGTAGACTACCACCTCACAAACTGATATTATTCGTTTTCCATCACCACATCTCAGGGATTGATATAATGATCGATTTTTAATTTATATATGATATTTATGATGTTATTATACCTCTATAATTGTAATAACACATATAAATTCTGACCTACCATCTCTTTGGAAAACAATAACATTGCTCGTGTATACGGTAGACTACCGCCTCACGAACCCATGGGATATGTTTTTCATTTCTATTTTACTTTGGTGATAATATGGATATATTAAATGAATATATATTATATCTGTAAAATATTTATACTTTTTTAGTTATGATATCATATATAACTTATTACTTTCCATTTCATGGGAATACGATAACGTCGCTTCTGTGTACAACGTGCTACCACCTCGGGAAGCGATGTGATTTGTTGTTCACATATTCTTTACATGGAAGGTAATAAATATAGGTTTAAATAAACACATGTGATATATATATATATATATATATATTACATAAAAATTATTCTCTAATGGTAATATATTATTTACCTTTCTTTCTTTTAATCTGTAGAGAAAATGGAAACATCGTTCATGTGTACACACGACCTACCGTCTCCATGAACAATGTATTTCATTTTCTATCTCTAACTTTTATGGATTAATATAAATACATATATAATGAATATATATGATATTTATATCATTTTTAACATTACAAAGATTATGGATCCATTATCAAATTAATAGGACCAAAAATAACAAACCTAAACTTACATGAAAAACAAAGCGGTTATTACCCAAAACGTGATTTTAAAAAGGAATTGTTAATAAATGGGAAATAAAAGGTTATAATAAAATAATATATGGTATTATTTATATATTTATGTTACTATAATATATTTATAATAAACATATATTTATTAAACAATATTTTTTAATGTCTGAAGGAAATCAAGACTTAAGGTAAGGGATTTCCATGTCATTTTTTACTTCTGTGAGACACATGCATTATTCAACACCTATTTATTATATATGGACTATATAATTCTCATGAATGTATTTTATGATTTTTCAAATTAAATTTACAGGTATTTACATATCCATTTTAGGATCTCTCTTTCATGAGGTTTATGATTCAAAAGTTACCAAAATTGTAAAAGATTTTTGTCTCACTTGTCTTCTTTGGGACATACGTTATGTTATGCACCAAACTTATTTTATGAGGTGTATATACAACCCATTTGACCTATAATTTCATGAATTTATTTATTATCATGATATTTTATATTTCGTTTAATTTTATTCCTTCATGGGGATTATGATTCAAATTTACCAAAGTTATAAGGGTTTCATGATATAATTTCATTTTTTATTAGTATTGTTTATGTTTATGATTTTTATGATAAAATATTATAATATCTATATCACTATACTAATTAATTTTCTTCTCCCATGGTTATTTATTGATAATAAACATTTTCCATTTATTTTACTCTCTTTATGTACTTAATACTCCAAAAGTGCGTTTTTAAAGAAAACCAACTTTATTTCACTATTCAGTCAAAATCCCTTTTTATTCCATATACTTGTTATCTAATTTTTTTTTAAAAAATGTTTAAAATTATCCAAAGGATTTATTAAATAAATTTTTAACAATGTTTTACTTTTTAAAAATTGTTTTAAAAGGAATCTTCATTTCATTTTCAAAACAAGTCTCATTTGTATTTTACCATAAATATGAAAGGAATCTTTGTTTTAATGTGTATGACATGAACATAATTTCCAACCATAATGAAAATTATTTTCTTTAAATATTCATATATTATATCTCAAGGTTATTTTAAATTAAATGGATTTTTAAAATGGATTTATGTTTTAAAAATATAATTTATATTAGAAATGATATTTTCCTCATGAAATGTCTTAAATGATTTTTAATTATTCCTTTATAAGTTTCCAAGATTATTTTCAAAGAAAATTATTTTAATTTTTATGTTTTAAAAAGTGTTTTTCAAATTAGAAAGGATATTTTACTCATGAAATATTCCATGTGATCTTTCAAAATCAATTTTCATGTAATATGACATCCTTTGATATTACTTATGCTTTATTGGGGATATAATCAATGGATACCATTCTTATTATTTATTTAAATGAATTATGTTTATGAAAATGAGATGTTTGTGAAACACATTTCTCTTCCATGGTTTATAAGATTATAAAATTCTTATGAAACCCAATTATTTTTCCATGGGTTATACTACGATGAAATGAAGAAATTATTATAAAACATGTTTCCTTTTCACAGGTTATGAAATAATGAAATGTTTATGAAACCCATTTCTTTTCATGGGTTTTGATATGATGAATATTTTATATTCTTATAGCACACATATGTATGATTTTCATTATATGAAGGGTGGTAACAATATCTTCCTATATTTAATTAGGAAAAGATTGATATCTAATGAGATAAATAGGACAAAACTGACGAGTTAACCCTAATCAATAAGGGAATTTTTCCACTATGATAGTATTCAGAGTGAAACTTTAATACTATGATGGTTTTGGGAGTGAACCCATTCTACTATGATAGTTTTAGCGATGTGCCTTGTATAAATATATGTCTTATTTTGATGCTATTTTCTCATGGATCATGTTATTTTATTCTATTATGATTCATGACTTATGAAATACCAAGATTTATTCCATGACTCAATTTTATGATCTATGATATACATGGAATGGTTTTAAAAAGTTTTTATCATGTTATCATACCCTTATTCTCATGATATGTTGATATATCTTTTTCTACCCTTATCAAGCATCTAATATCACCCTTTATTATTTTTACTTTCCCCAAGATATGAAGAAAGGTATTATGTATGATATGTATAAGAAGGGTGTTAGTTATGAAGAACTTAGTGGGAGATGACGTAGCTCACTTATGGTCCATTTATTCGTGTGTCCAAGTTTATAAACCAACTAAACCTAAATTATTATGGTGTGGATCATTAGGTTATGTAATGGATATTCATATACTAGGATATAACATTTATGTATGAGAAGTTTGGGTCTTTATAAGATATTTGAGAACCCAAATCTATTTTCACTATCTAGAAAGTACAACAATAATTTTGGAATTTTTTTTGAAATAAAATTGTATTTAACACCAAAAAATTGAGGATTTATTAATTTTAATCTACTATTATAGTTCTTTAATTTTTCATAGTAAAAAAATAACTTTGGAGAAGTTTTTATTTGTAGAATAAAGCACATAATGTTTTTTACATCTTTGGTATTTCCCTTGAACATCCTATTCCAAATTAATCTTTATTGGATTTATTATTACCTAGAATATGGTTGAGGCAATTTTCACATTTTGTAAAAAAATAGAAGAATATTTAAATTCTTGGACTTCCTTTTTGAAGATTTTACTTTTTTATCATGTTTAGAAAAATAAAAAATATAAATTTCTATCTTGGTTTTCAAATCTATTTTTTTATTTAAGTCATATTTTTCTATTACAAAATCATCATATGATTTTTTTAGAGTTTTTAATTTTATTTTTAAAGGATTCATACTTGGAATATATAATGGTAAAATATTAATTTATTTATTCAAAAGAAAAACTTTCATTTTATGAATCAGATTCATGTTCAAAATAATAAATAGAGTATACCTGATCTGAGTGTTCCATAAAGCACATGTTGGCCTTCTGATTAGAAATTTGAACTTATAATTTTGAGGATTAGAAATAACAATATTTCTTAGAATCACTATATATTTATTTCATGGATTTATTTTTATATCTAACATTCTTGAAATAATTTTCTCAGACTTCTTGATTTATTTAAATTAAGGGAAGTACGACTTGATGTTCTCGAGTTTCTTACACTCACAGTATCTGATATATTTATATTTCCCTTATGATTTTTGTAATTATTAAAGGGTTTTCTGAAACCTATTCTTTTTATATAACTTTTTGAACTTTCTATAAAATTAATCAAGTTCATTATTTGATTCTGAATTTTTTGAGGTATCTTCTTCTCTAGATGATTCTAAAATTTGTATACACTTGTTATTATTGTCATATTTAGAAGTGAAAAACATTAATGAAACATTTTCTTTTTAGAAATTTTATACTCACTATTATCAACCTCTATTTCATCTTCATACATCATAAGTGTACAAATCAAATCTTTTATTTTGAAATCATTGATAGCTATATATTTTCTAAGGGATACCAAGATTCCACACCATATGGGTGGTAGAATTCTGAGGATTTTCAAGGCTTGATATGATTTAGAAATAGGCACTCCTAAAGAAGAAACATTATTTACAACCTTATTCATTTTTCCATTTAACTGAGTAATTATCTCACCTTATATCATTATAAAAGTATCAAACTTAAGATTTGAATTATTATATCTAAGAGGTCACACATTTTTATTCCCATCGTAAGAAACTATTATTATAGTTAATATATCACAAGTTGTTGCACACCCTGAAACTTGATTGAACTCATCAAGTATAAGTCCACATATGATAGTGTTCATGTATTTGGATTTTATGTCATAACTAGTTTTAGTAATAGATTCCCAAATTCCAGGTTCAATATTTGGAACTTTATAAGGATTAATAGCTTTTAGATAAACCTTCAAACTATGTTTCTTCAAATATATTTTCATCCATGACTTCCAATAACCATAGTTCTTACTATTGAAGTAGGGAGCTCCTACCATAGATAGAACTTATCTATTATTATCAATAGAAGAAATTTTTAAGATGATATTAAAACTTAAACCTTTAATAGTTGAGAACATAAAAGTCACTACCTCTAATACCAATTATTGGTCAGATACCATGTCACGAACCATCCCCCGAGGCCCATATCATGACTACCCCAAGCCCACCTTCCATAGGCCAGGGGCTGGCGACTTGCACCAAAGGCGTAAATCCCTAAACTGGGAAGGCATTGCCTTTACAACATTAAACAAACACAACCGATTACGCAACTGGAAGTAAAACACTAAGTAAAATTGTATAAGAAAGAGTGTGTTGAAAGTAAAGGGGTCGAAAATACAAGGCCAACAGTAAATTACAATACAACTGAAAAGCTAGTACAACTAAAGAAAAGAAGTAAAGAATCTACTGGGCCATCCTTCGGAATTACCACCTAAATGGAGAGTATAGATGGCCTCCTCATCACCCCAAGTCCGTTTGTCCGCTCCGTGCACGTCTCGCCGAGTGGTCCACCTCCGGGTACCATCCAGTTCTGCTACTCTCTTTCCCGATCAGCGTTGTCCATCGTCGGCAACAAACACATCGAGGTGTGGGCATAACCCGTGTAGGGATGATTATAACGATACTTAGTAGGGACCCCGAGACCCTCAAGGTCTCACAAAATCTAACAAGGATAACCACAAAGTACAGAATCAATGGATAACCCTTACTTAGGTATATTCCCATACATATACCTAAGTTATTTAGTAACCCATCTCAATCATGAGAAAAACACAAAAGTCATTGATTCAGCTCAAACCAGTATTTAAGTGAAGTAAAGAATTTCAAATGATTAGTCGCATATCTAGATCATATTATTCTGTCAAGAGGCACTGCTTCTGACGATACAGAGTCTGACCAACACAAGATCGATAGATACTAACTCCCGCAATGACCCACATAGGATCTAACCCACACAGGATCGGTATGCACTGACCCAGACAGGATCGCTAAGCGCTGACCCACATAGGATCTGACCCACACAGGATTGGTATGCACTGACCCACATAGGATCTCTGAGCGCTGACCTCCATATGATCTGTCTCCAACCTCCGCCTCACTATCAACCACTGGATTCCTCACACTTGGTGTGCTCGAGTTCCTTAGAATCTGCCCTCGAGATATTGGTCATACCTTAACCCCAAATAAACTCCACAAAGGAGAAACCCAAAGGACCTCCATGTCGTAAGGTTTCCAACGTGATAGATGGTGCGTCAATCCAACGCCCGATCTGTGAGTTATTGGCATTTCTGTTCCAGGGGCCCAGTTGGTTTTTAGGTTCAAACCAACCCGACCATACTCAAAATGTTTCCTAACCTCAATTGGGGTATGAAAAAAGAACCATATATCTCTGAGATTTCCGTCACCGCAAACGGTTCATCGATCAGACACTCGTAGCCCAGGATATGGGTAAAAAGGTGTAAACTGGCCATAGCGGGTCTGGGTCCGGTCCGACCTTGTCAGACTGACCCGGCCCGACCCGGTCCGGACTGGGGTCCGAACCAATCCAAGGAGGTGGCCTGGACCATGGGGACAACTCAGCCCAAAAAGTCAGCCTGGTCTGACGGGCGTCCCGGCCGAGGGCGGCCCAGCAGAAGGCGGCCCTAGCCTCACCCAGGGGGGGGGGGGGGAGACACGTGCCCCCGGGCACCTGAACGGTTGAACCATTTGGGTGGAACCGAACTGGTTCCTGGTGGATCTTGTCTAGAAAACGTGGGACCCGACGGGGTCCCGCTCCTCTTGGCTAGCCCGAACGGTCAGCCGCTCCACGCCATCGGCGCGGCGCGACGACGCCGCACCCCTCCGTCATGGCCCGCCCTGGCCTTGGCTTCCCAGCACCACCAGCGCGGCATGATGGCAAAGAAAACCTCTGCCGTGGCCCTTCATGGCCATGACTCTCCTTATGCGCAGCACGACGATGGCGTGCCCTCTTGGCGACCCGGCGACCTTGCACCGCCGGTTCCTTCAAGGTAGTGTTGCGCCGCCACCATCGACAACAAAAGAGAACAACAAAGGGGGAGGGTCGGGCCGTGTTCGTGCGGTTCGAGCCCTACTAATTTATGAATTTATCAATTGGAAACTCACAATCCAAAAAAAAACATTGAAAGGGTAAGAACAAAATAAAAACAACTCAAATCCCCCAACCTTTCTTGACGACAATAATTGACGTAGTCACAGAAAGGCAGTGTCATTTCGTCAACGTTGGAAGAGGAAGTGTTCGGAGAAGATGAGTTGAAGATGATGTCATTGGAATTCTTCATGGGAAGTGGTTCTTCCACTTCTTGCCCCGGTTGAAGTGGAAGAGATGTCCGTCGTTCTTCGTTGGCAGAAGAGACGTTCTTCGTTGGAAGAGTTTGTTCCACCAATTTCTTCCAAGTTCTTCCTCCTCTCCCAAAGGTTCCACCAAAAGAATGCCAAGCCAAAAATAATAGAGGATGTTCTTTATTATTTTTATGGCACAACAACACAAATACTTGTGTTTAATTAAATGAGACAACTCATTTAATTAATGGAATGGAAAGGTTCAAATTCAAAATTATGGGAGGTGAAGAGTTCCAATTAATTAATGGGGAGTTAAAAGGGGTTAAGAAGCTCAAGTGCCCCCCACCAAAATAATATCCTCCCAAGGGAGGTTATATGTGGGTGGGCCCCACCACTAACCTCTTCTTTGAGGTTTTAACCGCCATAAAATAAAAATAAAGTTAACACTTATTTTTATTCAATTTAACTAATAACCCCAATATCTAACTTCCATTCTCATCAGAACACAACTGCGGTGAAGGTCTCACTAAGAATTCACCGATGCTACGAGCTCAATGGTACCCTCATATTTCAATTCTGAGCACTAGTTAAAAAGTTACAAAAACCCACTCGTATGTTTACTGAACTTACCTGAACAAAACTTCAGAAATTGATTCTGGGCACACCAGGCCTCGGAATCAAGCACCATAAATTTTCACAGACTCTTAAAAATCCCATGAATTTTAAGAAAAAATTTTCCACAGAATTTCCACGTCTTTACCAGCTACCCTAAGACTCCAGAGGGGGGTAAATTGAGTTTTTGAAATTTTATTGGCTTAAAAAACCACCCTCTTTAAGGTATGAACAATTTTTATCATTTCTTAATACATTTATGACGAAAAAATAAGGTAAGAAAGAAAAATATCAAAAAATTTATATTTATAGTGAATTAGGGAATCGAAATACCTTATTCCACTTTACTTATAATCAACTCTTAGTGCCTGGTGATTTTCACTAGACCCAACCTTTTACAAAGGACTTCGATTCATTTTCCTTAAGACTATATTACTGAGTAAAAGTAGTTGAAACTTGGTTCAATACTAGGATATTTTAACAGGATCCTACAAGGATTTATAAAACACTATCTTTCAACATTATTTTTCCAGGAACCTTCACACTTCTAATAGTTGGAAATAATATGAAGGATTATAGATGAATCTCACAGTTTCAATATATAGCTGAAATAAGAGAAGAATTATCTAGGAGAAAATATAAGAAAGAAAATAAGCTCAAGGAGAGTCTTCTAAAACAAAACATTGATAATCTTTTAAATAACAACTATAGAACACTTAAATTTTAATAATATTTTTCTTATAACATAGTAAAAACATGAAATCTTTGAGAGAGTTGATATTGCAAGTTCATACTTCTATATTATTATTATTTCACTATGTATATCTATTATTCTTCTAAAAATATGTCAAAAACTTATTTTTCTATAAAATTTCATGAGATCTAAAAAATCTTGTCTTGGAATAAAATTCCAGAAGTCCTTTTCTCAAAACACCTTGAAAATAGAACTGTGCATTAAATTATTATTTTACTATTTTCTTCTCTTAGTTCTTGAAACCTTTTTTATAATCGATTTTACTTTAAAGTGACAATCCAATATTTAATTCATCTATGATAATATTAAATTACACTAAAAGAAAACCAATGGTAATAAATAAGAAGTTTTCAAAATCATGTAGCTAACTCTGGATCACCAAATAGTTGAAATACATATATTTTAATTCATGTATTCAAATTTATCCACATAGACATTCTTCAAAGAGACAATTTATTCACATAGCCGAAATACATAGGCATTATTCATGTCGACAAATTATTTACATAGACTTTTCACTCACATAGAATAATTTGATGTAGCCGAATGAATCACATATCCATTTAGAACTATATAGCTTAATTTATTACAAATCTAATTCACACAACCTATTACTCCACATAGGCTATTAAAATAACCATTTCATTAACATAAACAATTTCTCACATAGGAGATTTATCGACGTAGGAAATTTACACATAGATAATTTCAAGATTTATCCTATTAACATAGGAAATTTCTTCACACAGATGATTTATGTAGCCACTTTATCAACATAGATGAATATCCATGCAGATTATTGCCTTATATAGACAATTTTCCATACATGGTAAAACTTCAACAATAACATCTAGAATTGAAAAACATGATAAAATGAACTAAAAATGGATTTAATAAGATTAAGTCTGATGAACACACTTAAAAAAATAATTATTAATATATGAAGGGTATTTGAGATCATCAAAACATAAATAACATGGGATATATTGGAACAAAATTAGTAGTCAAACGACTCAAACTAAGTCTTAAGTTATCACTTTTCTGAATGATGAATTTCAGTTCCCAAACTCCAATGTAATCATAATTATTCATCCACTAATATAGAATCCATCACTCAACATCATCTCTATATCATCTAATTTCATATAAATCTAAGGAGAAAAAAAACTATAGATTGAAAAAGATATATTTGAGGAAGGATTACCTCGATCTAAGTGAATTTGATCTCTTAGAGGAAGAAAAATTAAAATTCATTGTATGAGAACTTTAGGGAACCTAGAAAACTACCAAAACCACCAAGGGTTGTTAATAATATGAATAAGTTAATTTAATGGTGAGAAACCATTATATTTTATCAATAAAAAAGAGGAGTTAATAACTATAGTGTAATGAATTACCTTAAAGTGTATCATGGGTTAGTTAATAGGATATTCAATCATCATGGTGAAATACTCTTTATCTCCCATTAGATATCACAAATACCAAATTTGTAAACTCTATGATATCAAAGAATATTAAAATATAATATATATATAGAATCACACCATAATTAAATTTATTAAAGGGTTAATAAGAGATTTATGGAATAATCTATCCATTAAACTCATATTACCCCTTCCTCCATAAACTCAAAATCCTCAAACATTAATTATAACATAATGATAATTACTATGATTCAATGAAAAAATATATTAAAAATCATGGTCTAACATTATAATATAATGTACCTCCCTATAATGAAAATTCAGGACATAAAACAATTCCCCACACTAAACATGAAACAATTTAATACATTACACCATAACGATGAAAACCATGATACAATGAAAAATCCACAATGGACATCATTGAAAACTTCCTTCATCTTTAATACTTATCCAAAATCATCCACCCTAAGAAAAAATTAAAACATAATGGATTTCATTACGATATTGTTTTTATAACAGATAAAATTTAATCCCAAAATCAAATCCTTAGATCCTTTCTCTTCTCCAAAACCTCAATAATAAACAAAAACTTAAAAAATAAATGTATTGAAAATACTATACTTTATATAGTGTTTCACTTGTTATTATATCAAATGAAACAAGACAATGGTGAATTGAGTTCTTAAATTTACCCTTTCAAAAATAAAATTCCCCTTAAATTTATCCTTAAATATATATTTTAACTAAAATGAAAAATGAAAAATGAAAATAAATATAGAGCATGACATAAAGGATTTTTATAGTTGTATAGGGTCCCCAATACAATCTGTTATCCCATTTCACCAACACCCAGTATAGTTTTGGTGATATTATTCAAGATCCTTTAAAATATGGATCTTTATAACTGAGTATAAGAAAGTGACACCTAGTTTTTAAAAGTAAAATAACATTTAACTGGGCTATATTACAATAATACCTCCCTAGGTTTTCACCCAACACTTAAAACAATATGTGTACACTTACATAGAAACAAAAATGAAGAATTTAGAATACAGAGTACAACACAAAATTATATATGAACACATTTTGCAGAATTTAATCTAAACATATAAAAAAATTTTAAAAATAAAGTTAGATATAGAATAAGATTATAAATATTAGAAAAAATTATCTTCACTTTAGTACATTATGTTTATTACAATTAGAAAAACAACATTTTATGTCTAAATGTTTTCGTTTTCAACTTCCAATATATTTCTCATAGAGGTATCATACCATTTGTCTCATAAAATTTTATTACTTTTATTTTTTATCCATATTATTTAAAAATATATTTCAAATGTATTTTCTCTTAATTTATATTAAATAAATTAGGAGGAATGTCTTCAATAGTTTTCCATAAAATTTAAAAAATTTAACTCCAAGATTTTCCAGAAAATATCTCATAATACCTGATTTGGGACATCCTCATTAATGTATTTAAATATAAAAAGATATCTTCAAATTAAATAAATATCTTTTATAAAATAAATTTTAAGATGAATTTTATTCATCAAACTATATAATTCCCATAATATAAGTTATATAAGCGCAACTTGGATAAATAACTTTACATAATATTGAAACTATGAAATAAAGTCTTATTAAAGAATGAATTCTAAATTTTATATTTATCGAACAATAAATCCATTTTAATTAATTCTATATAAGATAAAATCCACATAACATACTCTCATAAGTGAAAATGAGACTTGTATAAGTGCAAATGAGACTTGTGCAAGTGAGATTATGTTTTTTTCATGAATAAACCAGAACTTCAAATATTTATGTAAGACTTATATTTTTGAAAATATTTTATGTAAATAACACTAAAAAATACATTGGCTATTTAATATTAGCTTTATAATTTTATTACTGTTATAATATTGTAAAATACTTTCATAAATGAAATCTCCAAAGCATAAAACTCACATTAATGTAAAATCCTCTCATGTAAGATCAACTTTTACTTATTTAAGAAAAATTATATTTTTATAAATACTTATCAATCTTATTTCTTCCATTGAAAATAATTCTTCCACAATAATTATTATAAATACATAAATATTAAACATCAATAAAATATTAATGATACTTACTAATAACCTGTCATACATATAGTGAATCCTTTGTTACAAATTCTTTATGTTCTTATGAGAATCAAAATCAAGATATGTTGTGATTAAATTTAGAAATAATCTCCCCCTTTTTAATGGAAAAAAACTATAAATAGAAACAATTTTTTATAAATTTTTTATAAATTTTGTATAATATTTAGTCTCCCCATTTTTGGATATTAAAGAGGGTTCATAAAAAAATAATTACACATTCACTATATCATAATGAAGTTAATTGAATAAATATTAACACTTATTGAATTAAAATTTTATTAAATAAAATAAGGTAACTACAATAAATAAAAAAAATTAAATAAATATAACAATAAAAAATTATTTAAAACAAAATCACTTTTCATGAGGAGATTTTGAAGGTTTAAAATATGTTTTAGATTATTTCTTCCACTTTTCAGAATCCTTCCCTAATTTTTGTGGATTATGTTCAATGGTTTCATATCTATAATATTATCAAAATTTTATTTATTTTTTAGATCCACATAGTTTTACACTTAAATTTGAAAGTTTAAAAATATCTTTCATGAAAAAGTGATATTTTAGGTAGATTTAGAAAATCTTTTGAAATTCCTAACCTAGTTTTGTCTTTTACTTTTATTTGATTTGTATTTAATATTTAAATAATTTTTTTGTTAATGTTCAAATATAAAAGCTAAAAATGGACCAACACCCTTTATATCCTTTAATTTATATAAGGAAATTCCATAATAATCTAATCTGTTGATAATATCATCCTGGTAGAAATCAGGTTTGGATTTATAATCTCAAATAACATTGAAATACTAGTCATCTTTAATTTATTTAACTTCTTATATATTAGAAAATTTACAAGAGTAATCACAGATAATATTATATAACTTTCCATCAAGTATGCCCTAAATTTCTTGAAACTTATTCTTACAACATCTCAATATAGTTCTAGTTACTCAGAAATTAGTGGTAGGTTCTTTTAAACTATTATTAAACCTTCCAACTCAAATTTAATTTCAGTAGTCACATCTCTCATAGATTTAGAACTATAATATATTTTTTCATAGATTCAACATCTAAATAATAATCCAAATAAGAATCTAAACTAGTATATAATAATTAAAATTCTAATTATTTTTTCAATATTGTACACTGAAACATTGAGATATGTTATTAATTGCCATTATGTAGGAATATTACATTCGACCAATTCCATGTTAAATATAAGTGTAGATTTTGATGAACTGTGAAATACTAGATATCATATATTTCAAATATTTTTGAAAATTATTTATCTCTATAATATTATATTATTCCTAATAGATTAAATTTATATCGCGTTCCTATAAATTAGACTTGGTAACTGTGCTCTCTTGAACTTTGATTAAATCAGCTTGAATATTCATTTCAAAATTCTAAATATAAAAAGATAGTTTTTGTAACTTATATTTAGTTCCAACATTTTTAGAATAAAATTATAATCAAGATTTATTATCTAACCATCTGAACTCTTGAATACATTTAAAAAATTATTGAAATCAGAATTTATCACTACCTCATCTTTAATACGATCAATTTGTTCTTGAGTAGTGTTAATTCTGTAATTAATTATATTAAACTTATAAAAAATCTGAATATTAAAATTTTTAATCTTTCAATCAAAATCCATATAATATTCCTCATTTGACTCAAATTCCATCCTCACTTCATTTCAAGTAGTATTATTTACATCTATTTCAAAAATTTTTTTTTAAAGAATAACATTACAAAAATTATTCTCTAAGTTCCTAATCAAATAATAATATTCAACTACTTAGTTTACTTTAGTTTAATTAATATGTAATCTATAAATAACTTTAATTACAATAGTCATTAATTTTTTTTATCAATATGAGTTTCAAACATTTCAATATATCTTCCTATACCCCAAGATTCAACATTAATATTTCATGATATAGTTACAGTCACCACATCTATAACTCTATCTCTATAAGATACATCTTTAATCCTTTAAAAATATAATATTAGATCTTACATAAAAAAAATCCTTCATTCACAACATCAATTTTTTTAACATAAATATATTGATAAATAATTAGATCAAAAATTTTTTTTGTTATTTATAACATAAACAATAGTTTGATCAAAATCCACTTAAATATTCACATATTCATAAACAATTACATTTTATTTAGTTCTATCTCAAAATTTCTCAATATAAATATAAATATTAATATTTATAGTTGGAGACACCTTCTCACCTTCATAAACTCGACTAATTTCACTTACAATACCAACCAAAACCCCCTAAATATTTGTAACAAGTTTTTAATTGGTCCCTTAACTACATTAATATGACCCTCTTAATTAGAGTAACATTTAATTTATCATCATCATAATCATTATATTCATGAATAATAACTAGCCTATTTACAGTAAAATCCCATTTATAACCTATATTTCAATGTACACCTCGAAAGAATTTATTTTTATTATGAGGCTTACATGAATACTCATCTTTCAAAGGAACACCCTTCTTCTAAAAAACAATGTTAATATCCTTCAAAAGGATAATAAATTAATATTATATTTCAAGGATATAATTTTGAATAACTCTATAAAAATAAATATTCAAATTAATCTATTTCTCATTAAATAACATATAAAAAAATACATGTCCTTAAATAAAACGTTCAAAAACTCTACGATCCTTTGAAATTTTTTAATTGAATAAAATTAGTCATTAATTTGTGTTCAGATATCAAATTATTAAAGAATTTATTTTATATAACTATAGTTCCAAAAGAGAAAAGTACTATATATGAAACCTTTATCTCATAACCATAAAACAAATTTTTATTAAATAAAAACCTTTATTGATGTGGTACCTATAATAATTCACTCATTTCAATAATAGAGAACTGAAATAAATTCCCATTCATAGTAGATTTAAAAATATCCTTCATGATTTCCTTTTAAAAAACAACATCCCCATAAAAATACTCTACCTCCTTATAATAAAAACAATTACTTTTATTAAAATCAAAATTATACTTCTTATTTTAAAATTTTAAAAATTTATTTAATAACATGTCTGAGAGATTCAACCAAAAGTAATAAATCAACTTAACCAAAAGTATCTTTTATTTTTAAGAATTCATATTCTTAGATTTCTTTGATGGATAAGATACTAAAAGATAAGTATCCGACATCTTTGAAATTTCCATTTTATTTAGATTATTCAAATGATAAAAGAATATTTAGGTTTAGCTTTCAGGTTGAGTGAAAATGGATTTAGATCCTAGGGAATTTCAAAAAATAAATATGGTACACAGATATTAAAAGAGATAATAAATGAAAATTAAAGTAATATAAAATTTTAATATAGTAATAAAAAGATAGATGTGTCTAAAAAACCTCACATACACAATATAAAGAGAAAAAAATAAAAATATGAAAACTGATCAAAATAGAAACCACAATTAAATAATAAAAAATAACTCATATGAAAAGTATTAAAAAAATGTTTTCAATATTAAAAAACCTTTATAAATTTAATTTTAGACATATATGGTGGAAACAATCCCAATTGTGTAAGGATTTAAGTAATATTCAACTTTATTTTTCAAAATTTATAAAATTTTAAATGAATATTTCATAATATTGATTTTTTTGAACTACTCATGTAAGGTAAAAAAAATAAAAATGGTTATATAATTCCTAATATAGAAACAGAAAAATATAAAAAACAAGATAAAAAACTTAATAAACACATTAATAACATAATAAAATCACTTGAAATGAAGAAATCTAGCCATAATCTTAATAAAATCAAAATAGAAAAATTAATAGTATTTGAAAATATATTTTCTAGTTGATTTTTAGTGACAATTAACATAAGATAAATATCACCATTTTGATAATGATATCTTAATACATGATGCTTTATATCAACATGAAGGGTTTTAAAATGTTTTATAGTATTTTTTAAAATATTTATATCACTTTTCTTATAAAATTTGATAAACACATGTTCAAAATCAAAACTATAATCCTTTAAAGTATTTTTCATCCACATTACATGAAAATAATAACTCTTAGCTACAACACATTCTACCTTAGATATTTAAATTAAGAAAAATCGTAGTGTATTATTATACTAAGAAACTGATGACATTCTCAAGAAATAAAATGTTATATAGGTACTCTTACTATGTAATATAATCCTCTAAAGTCAGTATTGGAATAAAACTAGCTGAGGTGCCCCTAACCTGCACTCCCAGATCCGATGCTAAAAAAACATAACATATAGACATTTGATTTAATTAATATCCCTAATTACAAGATAAAGATACATTTATAACTAAAGGACATATTTTGTTTTAGAGTTATAGAGAATTAGGAAAAATATTTAAACTATTAGAACCCCTGTTCTTTGTATTATACGGAAACTTTTCACACTATATAAGCAACCAATTAAGGAATAACAAGCCTTCAACATTTCACACAAATCCTATACAAAATATTATCTTCTATAAATATCTAACATATTTCTTTTATTCATATCACTAGGAATTGGAAACATAATAATGGGGTGAGATTAGATGCTTAGTAATGACACTACGGGAAAAATCAATATTTGCGACAGGTTATTTGCGATGGGAATAATCCCCGTCGCAAATAACCCGTCTAGGAGGTTATTTGCGACGGGGAAGTTTTCCCGTCACAAATAACCAATTATTTGAGACGGGATTTCATCTCCCGTTGCAAATAGTTTGGTGTGACTTGCATGCCAAACTGTGCGAATATTATTTGCGACAGGGAAATGTCTCCCATCGCAAATAGTTTGGCGCGACTTGCGTGCCAAACCTCACGGCTTGCACGCCGAACAGTGCAAGGGTATTTGTGACGGTCACCCGTCGCAAATACCTAGCGGCGGTTAATAACTTTTTACGACGGGATGTCGCCCCGTTGCAAAAAAAGTGTCGGTAGGAACTATTTGCGATGGGTCCCGTCGCAAATACCCTTTTAACTGCCGACAATAATTAATGTGGGGGAGGGTATTTGCGACGAGATACCCATCGCAAATAATCCCGTCGCAACTAACATAACCTATATATACCCCAACCCGTTTTTTCCAAATCACTCAGATCTTCCACTCCCACTCTCTTCATTTTGCAGTTTCAACGAAAAAATTTACTTTAGTTGAAATTTTTTCGACCAGAGCAATTGGAAGGCGCCAATACCTTCAGAATATCAAAGTTTAAGGTATTTCTATTTTATTTTTTTATATTTATTTTATTTTTTATGTTACTTTTAATTGTTGTTTATTAGTTGTAATTAAATTAGATTTCAATTGATTTTTATTTATATTTATTTTTACTAAGAAATTGATATTGTTAGTGATAATTATAAATAATTAGTAATAATTAGATATAATTAGTAATAATTAGATATAATTAGATATAATTAGTAATAATTAGATATAATTAGTAATAAATTGATATAATTAGCAATAAATAGATATAATTAGCAATAAATAGATATAATTAGAAATAAATACATATAATTAGCAATAAATAGATATAATTAGCAATAAATAGATATAAATAGATATAATTAGTAATAAATAGATATAATTAGTAATAAATAGATATAATTAGTAATAAATAGATATAAATAGATATAATTAGGAATAATTAGATATAATTAGTAATAATTAGATATAATTAGTAATAATTAGTAATAATTAGATATAATTAGTAATAATTAGATATAATTAGTAATAATTAGATATAATTAGTAATAATTAGTAATAATTAGTAATAATTAGATATAATTAGTAATAATTAGTAATAATTAGACATAATTAGATATAATTAGTAATAATTAGATATAATTAGATATAATTAGTAATAATTAGATATAATTAGTAATAATTAGTAATAATTAGTAATAATTAGTAATAATTAGTAATTATTAGTAATAATTAGTAATTATTAGTAATAATTAGTAATTATTAGTAATTATTAGTAATAATTAGTAATAATTAGATATAATTAGATATAATTAGATATAATTAGTAATAATTAGTAATAATTAGTAATAATTAGTAATAATTAGTAATAATTAGTAATAATTAGTAATAATTAGTAATATTTAGTAATAATTAGTAATAATTATTAAAAATTAGTAATAATTAGTAATAATTAGTAATAATTAGTAATAATTAGTAATAATTAGTAATAATTAGATATAATTAGATATAACTAGATATAATTAGCTATAATTAGATATAATTAGATATAATTAGATATAATTAGATATAATTAGCTATAATTAGATATAATTAGCTATAAATAGCTATAATTAGCTATAATTAGCTATAATTAGATTTAATTAGCTATAATTAACTATAATTAGCTATAATTAGCTATAATTAGCTATAATCAGCTATAATTAGTAATAATTAGTAATGATTTGTTGGTCCGCCATATGTTGGATGTTATGCATATTGAGAAGAACTGTTTTGATAATCTATTTCATACAGTTTTGGATACACCAGGTAAGACCAAAGTTACTGTAAAGGCACGATTAGATCTTGCCCAAATTTGCAGGCGACCAGAACTTGAACTATTTGAAAATGTCAGATCACAGAGGTTAGTGAAGCCAAAAGAAGCTTATACACTGTCCATAGAGAGTCACTTATTATTTTGTCAGTGGATTGTATATTTGAGACTTCCAGATAACTATGATTCCAATTAGGGAAGATGTGTTAAGAATGGTTATATTACTGGATTAAAAATTCATGATTGTCATGTTATAATGGAAAGAATTATGCCGATTGGATTCAGAGGTTTGTTGAATTATATGATTTGGGATTCGATAACAGATATATATTATTTTTTTGAGACATTTGTGCAGCGACAACAGACTATGATGTGCTAAGAAAACTGGAAGAAGATGTTGCTGTAATTATATGTATACTAGAAAAAATCTTTCCGCAAGCTTTGTTTGGATCAATGGAACATCTGGTATTACATTTTCCACATGAAGCTAAATGTGGAGGTCCAATACAGTTTCAATGGATGTACCCATTCAAGAGATGCATGCAGAAATTGAAGAAAAAAGTACGTAACAAAGCATCAGTTGAAGGATCAATTTCTAAAGCTTATTTGCAAGAGGAAATTACTTTTTTCTACTCTCATTATTTTGAATCTCAATATCCCTTAAAACACAATCGCATGGGACGAAACGAGGGGAATCTTAATGACAAAATGGAAAATAAATTAACAGTTTTTAATCATCCAAATCTTGGTTTCAGTGGAGTTCATGAACGATGGCTTTTAGATGATGAACATCACAGAGCCCATACATATGTTCTGCTCAACTATGAAAAAATGACATCATTTGTCCTGTGAGTGCTTCTATCACTTATTCTATAATTTATGTTACAATATTTAAACTTATTTTATTTTTTAGTTATATGATAATCATATCCAGAAACAACTTCCACAAATTACACCAGCTTCCCTTGAAGAACGCAGACAATTGTTTTTCTCAATGGTTTCAAAAACTAGTAACATAAATTATTGATGGTTGAATATCAATTTCGTTTATTATTTATTATATTGATAATTGTTTTACAAATTTTTAGGGGTCTCAATATGCTGATAAAATTACATAATTTAATTTTTAATATTTTATTAGTTTTTATATTTTTTTTTGTGAATATTGAGAATTTTAATATTTTCTATTTTTTATTATTTTAATAATATTAATATTAATTTATTAATTATATTTTTTTAGTATTATATTTTTTAATGTTTGTTTATTTAATAATAATAATAATAATATTTTATCATTTTTTTATTTTTTTTGTGAATATTGAGAATTTTAATATTTTTTATTTTTTTAATAATAGTAATATTATTTTTTCATTAATCGTAATTTTAATAAATTTTTTTTTTTAAATTAATTTATTATTTGCGACGGGACCTTTTGTGATGGGTCCCCGTCGAAAATAGTCTAACTTAATATTTTTAAAAAACATATTTTCGACGGGACTACTTGCCCGTCGCAAATACTTTGTTGTGAAGAGCCCGTCGCAAAATGTTATATATATATATATATATATATATATATATATATATATATTGCGATGAGACGAGGGCCCATCGCAAAAACTGTTTGCGATGGGCCCGTCACGAAAAAGTTTACTTATATATAATACATATAATTGGAGACTTATTTGCAATTCAAAATATTTACCATCGCAAATACTGGTATTTGCGATGACGTTTTCTACAACATGCTATTTGTGATGAGACCCAGTCGCTAAAGCTTATTTGCGACGGGATCCCGTCACAAATAAGCCGTCTCAAATACCAAGAATTCCAGTAGTGATAGGTGATAACAATAAAAATCATAAGTGAGATTAAGATGAGCATATGGGTATAATTAGGAAACATAAAAAGTTATAACCAAAAAATTATAGACCATTAATCTTGTAGTAAGGCTTGATATAACATAATACATGAATCACAATAGTGTGGAAACATGAGTCAATAATCATGATCCATGAGAACATAATATAGTCACGAGAATAAACATAAAACTATGGCATAACAAGGAAACATAGAATATCCTATAATTAAATTAATTTTAGAATTGTGGTGAAACCATAAGCATATGTAATCATATCATAGTGAAGAATACATCACCACTTGATTCCCCTAACTTTGTGAAGAAGACACCACTACCTGATTCCCATAGTTGAGTGGGAATTCCATACTTGATTCCCATAATTATCTCATGATATATAGAAAATTAACCAATGAATTGGTGATAGATATAGAACTTGACCCATTATCATCCATATATATGAGTTCCACTTGAAAATAATCATTCATCACATCATAAAAAACCCATAGAAATAAAATGGGTTTCATTCAACACAACATAAATACCCATGGAAAGAAAATGTGTTTCATATCATTTTCAAATATAATAAAATAAATAATTATTAATAATTCCATTAATAATATTTATAAGATAAACCCATGCAAAATAAATGGGTATTTAATGACATAAAGTAACTTTCTTAGTAAATAAAATTAAATCAAGATAATAAAGATTATGGCATTTACAACATATTGATAAATTGTATATATTTAAGTTAATAATTTCCCCAAATAAATCAATGTATGGAATCTAGGTGTACACTCTTAAATAAAAGGATGTAAATATGGAGTGTTCGCAGAGGAAAAGATTGAAATAAAAATTATGGTTATATACTGAAGATGATTATACAAGACAAAGTCAGTGATGAGTCATTCCTTCAAATGATATTGATATAATATAATATATCTAGACAAATAAGATGGATGGTATCATTTAAATAATATCCTTGATCAATAATAATATATATAAAAGGATAAAAAATTAGATGAAAAACAATATTTAGGAGTATTTGATTTTTTTGGAAATAAGAATTATCCTCGATCTTTTTAAAAGATTTAAAAATAAATATTTTATAAAACTAAGAGAAAAATTATTTATTTTATAAACTATGAACAAATGGGGAGACATTTTCCTATAAATTGAAAAAGGTGGAATAAATATGTGTTCACTTGGAATAAAACTTAAATAGATATTTTATAAAACATTTTTAACAATATTATAAATGATAAAGTTACAGATCCTTTTAAAAGTTGTTTTTTTAAAAAGTGAAGTGAAAAATTTGGAAAACATTAACTTTTTAAAAATAAAATTCAATAACATATCCATTAAAATATATAAAAGTTATCAAAAAAATGTAGGGTGGAAGAAAAAACATTTTATTTTGAAAGGATAGAAAACCTTTTTAAATATTTTTAAATACTGTTATTGAAAACCCATATCATAAAAAAATTTACTGGATTTTCCCTTTTAAAATAGTTAAAGATAATTATGAGAATCATATAAAATAATCCACATTAATGTTCCAACAAAAGAATAGAACATTGGTCTGAAGAAAAATATGGACATGGAATAAAAGAAACATTTGAAAGGGTTGGAGTCATTATTTCCATTTTAAAAATATTATTTGAGAAGGAATTTCAACAAAGAAGATGATAATAATATAAAATACCTTATAGAAAATTAATTATGTGTTTAAAATGGTCTTATAAGATCATAATCATGTAGATAATTTATGACTTATGAAGAAATAATTTGAGTTAAGAAAATAGTTATGGCTCAAGTAACATTTTAAAAAAGCCCCCTTGAATGAGATATATCTTGAAATTCAACTTATAATAACATTAATGAAATATATTTTATGGTTTAATTAACAAATAGGAATTATATAGACCATATAAAAAATTATGTGTATAATACCAACATATCTCAAAGAAAGTAATTTGATCCAACAAACCCTTACAACTTTTATAATTTTTGATTCAAAACCCCAGAGAGAAAGAACATGGATTAAAACATTTTATATCATTAAATATATTATAATAATGCTAAAAGATATTAAATGCTAAATATATACTCCATTTCTAAGAAAAATGGAATATAATGATAAATATGTATCAATGGGTAAAAATCGAGATAAGAAACCCTTACCTTGTTCCAGATTTGTTCTACCCATGAACTTTAATTCCCGTATAATCAAATAAAGTTTATTAAAAAATTTATTAATAACATTATGATTATATATTTAATATTCTAAGGTTTATTTATTATCATATTTTATTTATTTATAATATATTTTTTCACTTATGTCTGTTACTTGGGTTCATTCAGTCCATTTTTCTATAAATGTTTCTGTATATTGAAAATGGTCAAAGGTATTATAAAATTGATTAAGAGTATCTAAATTTATATAATTTTATACCACTTGTTATTATATCATTAAAATATTTCTATAGTTCCCTATATTTTTTAAATAGACTCCAAGTATAAAAGGTAACTTGAAATGTTTCTTTTTGGTGATTAAATTTATTATGATAGTTTATTGTTAATATCACTTATAAAATATACTGTATTATATTTCCAAAAAAATTTTAAAAAATAATTATTTAGTTATTATTATCCAATATCACCATTTATATTATTTCTATAGTCACCCTTGATATAAATTCATAGCATCATTCATTTAGGTGGTTAAACTGACCAAAACATGAACATGTTATAATTAATGGATAAGTATGATTATGGGGTGATTTAGTTATAATATAATTATTAAATAAGTATAATGAAATTATTTATATGTTATTAAGGTGTTTAATTATATTTTAAAATAGTTGGATAAATTATAAAATACTATATGAAAAAAATAAATCGCTTTCATGAAGGTAGTAGTTTGCACATATGCACGTATGACATTTTAATTTTTTTCATAGATATAGAGGAAGGTATGGAATTATTTATAATTTAAAAAGATTAATATTTTTTATAATTATAATATTATTTATTTAATTTTAATTTTAGGACCATCCATGTTAGGTGGTTAAGAAAAAAATACACGTCGTTCATGGAGGCGGTAGTCCGCACATATGCATGAAAGTGTTTTAATTTCCCATTGAATTAAAGGGAGTGAAAGTAAATATAAATTTTACATTTAATAATAATAAATTAATTTTATATTACATATTTATTCATCAATTCTATCATTATAACCATCCATGATAGGTTGGTATGAAAAATAGAAGACGTCAATTTGTGGAGGCGGTAGTCTGTACGTACGCACAATCAACATTCTTTTATTTTTCTTATTGGATAAAAATGAATAAATAAGAATTTTAAATTAAATATAATAAAATATTGGTATATTAATTATATATATTTAAATATATTACGGTAGTTATAAATGGTTTGGAAGTGAAATATTAAGAAGAAATGATCAAGATGGTGGTAATACTTACACATAGAGATTGGGTTTTCTCTTAGAAATATCCTTAGAAATGGAAGTATTAGGATAACTAATGGTGAAAATTGGATTAATTAAGTGTGAGAGGGTTATATTTGGAATAAAATGGCAGTTTTTAAGGAATAAATTCCAAGTAAATGTGTAACATGAAGTGGTGGGAGTGTTCACCTTTTTAAGTGAAGGGGAGAGTAATTTTTGAAGCACCCATTACATTTTCAACAATGTAAAGTTACTATTCAAGGGGTAAAGGACAAAAATTGGAAACAATAGGAAGTTAGATTATTTTTGGATGAAAAAAACCTCAAATATCCTTTTTTAAACACGTTTTAGATCATTTACTCTTAATAAACCGGTTTAACCATTTTACTTTTACCGGGGCAATTAATTTTTTAAACTCAATAATTAGTTTTAATGACCAAAATTAAAAATATTTTTTTACCTAATTTGAAAATTATGATTTAAAATATAAAATTAATTTTATCAAATAAAATTTATAACATTATGAAATTTTAATTTTAAAATAAATGTACATAACTCATACAGATCATTTTTAGGAAAAGTGTGTTTTAAGCCTAAAATTTATATACAGGATAAAATTATCAATGTTTTTGATTTTCAAGAAATAAATTAGTATTTTATAAAATAAATAAATGTTATATGTATTTAAAATTATTTCAAAACCAAATTTTACAATTAAAATAAACAATTTAAAGAAAACATTAAAATAGTTTTTATTAGAATTAATATATGAACATTTTTAAGGTTAAACATATATTTTATGTAAAAATTATCTTTAAAATTCATAAATTTATTCCTTAAATATATATTTGACTAAATATGAGGTTTTATAAAATTATAGATCCTACTTATATTCTGATAAAGTATTAAAATTCATTATTTTGGCAAAAAACTACATTTTTCACAGTTCATATAAAAATAACTTATCTTAAAAAAATAATAAAAATTAATACTAAGTAAAATTTGATATGATGAATTAAAAAATTAATTTCATTTTAAAAATTAAAAACTATAAAATTTAAAATTTTTATTTTAAATGAAATTGAAATATTTGAGGAAAATTAATTTTATTTAAAATTTCCCTTTTATAACTTTAAGTATTATTATCCTATTTTGTATTCATTTAAAATTTATTGAAATGTTTTTATTTACTAGTGGTTTTATTATTATTAAATTTTATTAATAATTTTTATATAATATTTTTTGACTCATTTTATTTCGATGGTCTATATAAAACAAGTTATCAAACACAATTATTATTTAAAGGAAAAATTCTATAATGAAATATTGGGTTATTACATTATACCCTCTTTAAATAAATTTAATCCTTTCTATTTTAATTATTACTCAATGATGAAAGTAGGTGATGATATTCTCAATATATTCATCATTCGAGATATAACTTCTAATATGACATTTACCTTACTCACATAGGCTATTAAAGGTTACTTATCCTTACTCAAACAACATTAATAATTCATACAATCATATACTCAATTATACACACTGATAATATATTCTCCAAAACATACCTATCTAAAACCATTTGAATCTACAAGACATTAAAACACAACAAGATTGTATATTCATCTAAAAATTAACTCTATCTTTAACCCTAAGATGTATTAACCACTAGTTCATAAAGTCACACATTATTAATATATATCGTAATCCAAAAAAAGTGATAAACTTAACCAAAAATACCATGGATCCATTTTCATTAAAACAATAATCAATTACATGGCTATAGATATTATCTAACTCATTTTCCTTAAAATAAATCAACCCTTTATTACCTCAATATCAAGATTATATTAAACCCAAGAGTTACCAATACCTCAATCATGTGTTCTTAAATAGTTATCCCCAAAAATATAATTTTGTAATAAAATCAATTCTCAATGTTATTGATACAATTTAATATATATTTATAAACCATTAAAGTAAAACCACTAAAGAACAATCCTTAGATGTTTCACATAATCCCCATAAATTTTAGAATATACTAGAGTATCATCAATAAATATCTCTCATTAATGAAAATAACTAAGTGTATCAGTAATTAATTTTTATTAAGATATAAACATCACTAACTTAGTCAAATCTATGAATTTCACAACGCATCCTAGTGGGGCCTGCTCCACGACTCCCCAAACCCGCCTCCAATAGGCCAGGGGCTGGTGATTAGCAACGAGTAGGCATATTAATAACATGGAAGGCATTGCTTATGTACTTGTACACAAGAACACATCTCCAAGACCACAAACGTTGAAATTCAAAAACCAATAAGGAAAAAAATGAATGCATACAACTAAACCCAATCAATAGAGTACAATGAAAGTAATGTGTGGAAAGTAAACTGGGCCAGAATACAAGCCCAAAAAAATAAGAGTTTTCAAACAAAAAATTCCAACCTGTGAACACAAAGAGGTCCAAAGAGGTACCAGGATTGTAGCTCATAGCCGTAGGATTACCTCAGCCTATAGGGAACTCAGAAAGCTCAGTCCAGTCTTGGTCCACCATGGACTCCATCAAAAGGCCTCTCATATGCACAAGATACGACACATGTGAGCAATGCCTGTACAGGGGTGAGTATAACAATACTCAGTAGAGGACCTTGAAATCTAAAAAACAATACACAAAGGAAAGGTACAGTCATCTCTACATAGTATATGTCTACTGAACATATAATAGGAGAAACACAATCCAGATATACTCGAAACCTAGACTCGTAGTCTAGAGACAAGTCACACGACCACATAGCCACACTAGGGATTCAGTTCGAAGGTTCCACGAAGTACTCATCCAGGAGAACTCACTCCATGAGTCTGATAGCTCTGATGTCATCCATCCGAGAAGTATTGTTTGTCGGGAAAATCCATGAGAGATAAATACACTCATTCTAGGATAACACACTCCTGAGGGGGGAAATATCACGATACACAGATATGGATAACTGCCAGGGCCTTGGTAGATACTGCGACTTATCCAAATTCACCTAATAAGTAGAGGATAGACACCCTGTGGTAATAGTCACATCGATACCTAACTATAATCAGGGTCAAGAATAGATAAAGGATCTCGTTCTAGGCCTCTTGGAGGGATACTTGACTCTATCATATTGTCCTGCTAAAGGGAACATACTCCTAAGGATGGAAATGATATCTGACCTTCAGGGGAAAGAGAAAATGGTGGAACTAACCCAAACAAGAAATGTGAAAGATATGGTGGACTAGAGGTTAAATCCAAGATCTAGGATATACATGGCGTGTAAAAGGGTTACACGCCGTGTCTCTCGACTCTGGGTAATACCCGTGTAAAACGAACCAAGTCAAAAGAACATGCCTTGTCAAAAGGTAAGCACACAACATGTAGTTTGGACCACATGCCATGTCCTAGTAACTGGGGTTCCCTCTGTGTATGCAGCCATGTTCCTGTACATGGGTTCAACTCGTGTGTGCCATCCTGTGTAATCGGTACACAGGGTAACCCGCACAACTGTCCTCAATTGGCCGTGTGGTGGAGTACACGGCCCTGTACACCACCCCATGTCTATATATCACTTGAGATACACGTCGAGTCCCATTCAAGGACCCACACACCAAGTTATTTAGAGAAAACACTGTGTTCTTCATCGCATGTATCACACAAACACTAGCCGCCACCACCGGTCCACATGGCGTGTTCATCGGGATACATGTCGTGTGTTCTGAAAATTTCCAGAAACACTGCTCTCACCGGCGCACCTCTTGTAATGCTTCGTTATTTGATCTGACCATTTTATCACCAGGAAACTCAAGGGTTTAGGTATCCCTGACATCACGAAGCTGATTCCATTAGTTTCGTGCCTCCAATCGGCCCTGAAAACACGTTATGATTCACCCGCATGAAGAACACCAGAAGAAAAATTTCTCCCGAACCGTGTTTATTCCTCTACCGCTATCACCGTCAAACCTCCGTTTAGTCATTGCGATTTAGGATCTCCAATTTGGGATCCTTGTGTTGTGAAATGGATGCGCAACGATCCATTTTTCATAACTCCAGGAAGAACACGAAGAACACGATGTTAAGAGGAGGAAGAAAATCAATAAACAAAAGAGGGACGCACCTCCACCATCATTAGTCATGGTGTTTATTTTCTCCCATTAGAATGATTAAATAGGATGAATCAAAAGATAATCCAAAAGTCATCATAAAATCAATTCCCAAATCAAAAACCCCAAAATTTTAAGGAAATTGACACCCTCCTGCAAGAACGCACAATCCACGGATTACCCTATTTGTGGGTTGATCCTTGTACATCATTTAATCCAAGAACAGAGAATAGAAGAATCCAAATATAAACCCCTAACTCAATTCTATTGAAGAAATATTACTAAGTTGTGTTCATTAGTGAGGTTCATCGAATCCGAGATGCGTCGATCGATTGCGTCGTCGCCATCCGCCAATGGGTTCTCCTCCAAATCTCTAATGGAAAATCCTCAATTCACAGGGGTATGCAGCTAACCCTAAAAAATTTCAATAAGAAGTTATTTAAAGGGGAAGAATTTAGTTTTTGCATAAAAAGGAAACATTTAAAATAAATTAATTTTCAATTTATTTTATTTCCTTTTAAAAGTCCAAAAACTAACTTTTACAGCTGACCCATGCCGGTTGATGTTAGGCACCGACTAAGGTAAATTCGCTACTATGAATGGAAAGGTTCCCTAGGATTTCTGATTCGGGCACCCATTTAAAAGTTATTCAAATTTTTTAGGAAAACAACTCACGTGCTGTTTAAAAGTTTAATTTATTTCAAACATTAATCCCAGGAACTCTGGGCCTCGAAATTGCACGCTATTGAAAATCCTGGTCTCGTAATAATTCCATATAATATTAAAAATTAGTATACAGAAAAAGACGATACATTACATTATCCCCACCTTAGGGCATTTCATCCTTGAAAAGCTAAAAGAAAAGTCTACCCAAATAGATGTGGGTACTGGGAAGAGATCTAAGACTCCCACTCCCACATGCTCTCCCGAAGATTCCCATGCTGCCACCAGATGTGAACCAAGGGAAGCGATCACCCACAAAGGATCCTATCCTACCAATCCTCAATATCCACTGGGTACTCAGCAAAGCTTGCTCTATCCTCTATGTTCAGCTCGCCCGAATTGATGACTTGTGATGGGTCATGTATGTACCTACTTAGCTATAACACATGGAAGACATCATGTACCCAGTGCATCTGCGGTGGTAGAGCTAAGTGGTATGCCACCTTTCCAACTCTGCGCAGTATCTGGAAAGGTCTGATGAACCTCAAAGATAGCTTTCCACCCTAGCCAAATCTCTGTAACCCTAGATGAGGTGAGACCAAAAGGAAGACATGGTCTCCCTCCTCAAACTCTAGAGGTCTCCATCGCTTGTCAGTATAAGACTTCTGTCAGCATTGTGCAGTCTTCATCTGCTCATGGATGATCATCACCTTCTCGGTGGTATCTTGCACCAAATCTGGTCCCATGAGCACTGAATCTACAGGGTCGGTCCAGAAAAGCAGTGACCGGAAGGGTTGACCATATAAGGACTTGAACGGTGCCATGAAAATGGTAGAGTGGTAGCTATTATTGTATGAAAACTCTACAAGTGGTAGGTGGTCTTCCCAATCGTGACCATAGTCCAAGATACAGGCCCACAACATATCCACCAAAACCTGAATGGTCTTCTTCATCTGACCATCGGTCTGGGGATAGAACGCCGTGCTCAATCGTAACTGAGTCCCAAACGCCTCCTATAGTCCCTTCTAAAAATGGGATGTGAAATGAGAATAACAATCTGATACTATTTTCAAAGGGATTCCATGAAGCCGAACTATCTCCTGCACGTATAGGCATCCCAAGCTCTCTATGTAACTCTACATCCTAATAGTAAGGAAGTGGGCCGACTTGGTGAGTCGATCTATGATCACACATATAAAATCATGCCCCTTGGATGTCCATGGAAATCCTTTCATTAAATACACCAATATTCCATCCCACTTCCACTTTGGAACTTCCAGGGGGTGAGCTAACCCCGCTGGAACCTAGTTCTCATCCTTCACTTACTGGCATGTAAGGCACTAAGAAATGAACTCCGTTACTGCCTTCTTCATACATGACCACCAGAAATGCCATCAGAGATCTTGGTACATCATCACCAAGCTAGGGTGTACCGCTAAGGTGGGTGTATGAAACTCCCTTAGGACCTTCTCCCACAATGCCACTGGTACAACAATGCATCCTCTTAAAAGAACAACGTGCTCCCCACCTTGAGAATATTCATCAGGGACATGTCCTGTGGATAGCTGAGCATGTAAAGCCTCACAGTCCACATCCCCAAACTGTGCCTCCCTAACTCGTCGTAAGAGTGGAGGGGTGAAAACCATCAAATGAAGGTAAGTTGTATCATCTCTGTCCATGAAGGATAACTGCAATGTGGATAAATGCTCTGTCACCTCACTCAAAAGCTGCAAGCTCAAACTTCTGGTAAGAGCATCTTCCACCTTGTTCCCCTTCCCAGGAGTATAGATGATCTCAAAATCATAGTCCTGGAGTAACTCTATCCAATGCCTCTGTCTCAGATTCAGATCCTTCTACAATAAGATGTATTTGAGGATCTTGTGGTCAGAGTAGATGATAAACCTCTCTCCCATAAGGCAGTGTCACCACATCTTAAACGCGAAGACTAATTCCTCTAACTCAAGACCATGGGTTGCATAGTTCTACTCATGCAGTCTTAGCTGGCACAAACCATAAGAAATCTCCGCCTATCCCTACATCAGGACACAGCCGAGCCCAGCCCCCGATGCGTCGTAGAAAACTATGTACTCGACACCCTCCTATGGAAATCTCAAAATCAGGGTTCTCATCAAACTCTATCTCAACTGATCAAAAGCCTACTGGCACTTCTCTGTCCACATGAAGGGTTTCTCATTCCTAGTCAAGGCCGCCATTGGTGCTGATATCTGGGAGAAGTCAAGAATGAATCTCCAGTAATATCCTTCCAACCCAAGGAAGATTCGTACTTTTGTCACGCTCCGGGCTGGCTCCCATGGTAACACTACCTCTACCTTAGTGGTGTCCACAACTACTCCATCTGCACAAATGACATGTCCTATAAAGTGGACCTCCTTAATCTAGAACTAGAACTTTGAGAGATTCCCATAAATCTTGTGCTCTTAGAGTATGTCTAGAACCATCCGTAGGTGTCTCGCATGATCCTACTTTGACGCCAAGTACACAAGGATGTATTCAATGAAGATCGCTATGAACCAGCCCAAGTATGGCTAGAATAGCTGGTTTATAAGTCCCATGAAAATTTCGGGGGCATTCGTGAAGCTGAAATGAATCACCAAGTACTTATAGTGACCATAGCGGAATCTGAATTCCATCTTCGGTATATCCTCATTCCGTACTTGTAACTTGTGGAAACCTGACCTAAGGTCAACCTCTGAGAACCATTGTGCCTCTCTCAAATGATCAAAGAAGTCATTGATTCTCAGTAGTTGATTCGTGTTCTTCACCATCACCTGGTTCAAGAATCGGTAATCCACGCACAACCTCAAACTCTCATCTTCCTTCTTGGAAAACAAAATTGGGGCCGCCCAGGGTGAATCTTTGGGTCTTACAAAAACCCTTTCTTTGAAAATCCTCCAATTGATCCCTCATCTCACGTAGCTCTATGAGAGTCATCCAATATGCTAGAGAGAAAATCGGTATCGTCCCGGGGTGTAAGTTGATGCAGAAGTTGACCTCCTGACAGTGAGGTAGTCCCGAAACATCTTCGGGAAATAAATCCTCTTACTCCACCACAAATGCTACGAACTGGAAGCTCACAACATCTAATACTCCAAGGGTAAGGCTATCCAACTCATGAGTGATCGGCTTCACCCTCTTATCCATGATCTCATCCTGTGCTTCCTATGTCTCTTTTTCATCAACAAAGGAAAACATCGTCCCATCACTGCAGACGCACCACACTCTTTGCCTAAAGTAATCAATCTGGGCATGGACTGAAGATAGCCAATACATACCATGAATGACGTCCTAAGGCCTCAACACTGCCACCAAGAGATTCCAATTGAAACTTTCACCTCCAAGTTTTAGATAACACTATTCGCAAAGATGTATGATCATAGAGTCTCCTCCTGTAGGTGTCTCCAAGCGTAAGGGTTGAGTTAATGACTCTACCCGAATCTTAAGGTTTCACTCAGGAAATGTGGAGAGAAAGGAATGAATGGAACATATGTCTATAAGTATGGAAGATAATGTATAAAAGACACATATCGTTCCACGGATCATTCCTAGAGTCCCTGGGTCATACACCTCGACTACATGCAGCTGTCCCCGCCTATGTCCCCCAGCTCCCTGAGCCTGGTGCGGACCTCCAGGGGGTGGTGGTGGAAGTAGATCATAGTGCATCCCACCACCTACGGCTCTCCCAGATCCTCTTCCATGTCCGACTCCTATAAGGCCTATATGCTCTACTCTATTCCTCTTCCTCAGTGGTCCATCCACCGCTTCTATGTCAGCATCTCGACGGGTCAAACACTCTCTAGCGATATGTCCCCTATCGTCACACGAGTAGCATCACCTCTCCCTAGGCTGACTGGATCTATCCTGATATCCTGGGACTATTGATCCCCTATCTGGGTGTAATGACCCGGACCCGAACATCCACCTGAACACTGCTAAATGGGTTAGGTGGTACTACCTTAGGCGCACCTCCCCGAATGCCAAAGGCTGCCACCTAGCAGCGAGGGTCTGATAGGTATATTGGGGAGGCTATACCCTCTCAGAGGATAATAATAACGGTACTGGTCCAAGTATAACAATAAAGATGCAGCGAAATAAAAGACTCAGCAGACTCGAACCATCCCCACAGAGTGGAAGCATAGTTAATATCAATAAACAGCAGAAGCAATAAATATAACAACAACAGTGAAAATAAACACAACAACATTCTGATCACATGTAAATACTACTAAACAATAAAACATGCATCCATATCAGGTCAAAAATATCTGAAAATAAAAAGGCGCCAATGGATAACCAACAGTAGCTACAACAAGTAAGCATGCTGATACAGAAAACAAAACAAAACAGAGTAACTCTAGCTAGGTAAGACCTCATGGTCTATACCATCTTCATGCCACAACTAACGCAGACCAACTCCTGAAGCTGGCCTCTTTCCAGCATGCAAATCCATAAAGTCTACATGCATCCTGAAGGGCCCGTGCAGGGTGTGAGACAAATCTTAGTAGGATACCACCCAATGGTTCGTACCTAATATAAGTGTTTAAGAAGACATTAATTTATAAATAAAGTAGAAATAAAAACGATGAAAAAATAAAAACTAACTCCACTGGTGCTCAGAAGCCACCGTGGAGTGTCACATGTTTCGGCCAACGTCGGAATCTCTATCATGTAACTTGGCACCATGTGCCCCCTGACACCGCGTGTTTCAAGTACCGACGTCCCAAAGGCACGCCCAAGAATAGTAACTCGACACCTTGTGCCTCCTGACACCTCGTGCCTCAAGTACCGAAGTCCTAAAGGCACGCCCAAGAAGTAACCCGGAGGAACAATGATGAATGTCCTAAAATCAAGTAACCAGAGTGACGATGATATCCGCCCTCAAATAAGGAACCCGAGGGATAATGATACCTACCCTCAAATCACGGAAAACCTCAACCCCAACTTAATAGCCTCAAAGCTATCCCCTAGAGCCTCCTCACCTCCCACGTGGATTTCTACGGCAAGCACCCCCAACCAAAGTACCTAAACAGCATCTATGGGGCCTCTACCCACACAAGTGGTCAAAACCACCTCATCAGGGAGTATCTCTGTGTGAAAACTACTCAAAGTTCTGGGTGAGCGGTAATCACCAAAATAGTACATAAGACTCCACACATCTGACACCTCGTGTCCCTGTGACCATGCTGCTCAAGTCTGATGCCCTCGCCATCCAAGTAACCGGGACCATGCCCAACCTGACAGTCATACTGCCTCAAGCCGACACCCATGATGCCCAATCTCGTTGTCAAAACCACCCAAAGTAACCTGGGCCAAGCCCAACCTGTGATCAGCATCACTCAAGAAGATTCGGGCCATGCCCAACACCACCCAAAGGGTACATCCTATGCAATTCAGCAATTGCATATATAACATATTTAAATAGAAAAAATAAACAAGAAAAATATTCTAAACAGTTGATTTTCACTATGCAAGGTGCTGTCCCATACCAGTAATGAGGTCTTGAATGCCTCTAACAATTTATATATGTCTTAATAAATTAAACTCAACAATTTATAACAATATAAATCAAATTTAACCATTTTGGCATCCCCCGACCAAAATGCCCTGATGAGCTATGACCCCTCGCCCGACCCCGCTCAAGAAAAACAGGCAACATGGCATACCCAAAGGCATCCCATAGGTCCAATAATCAATTTAATATGAAACAGAAGATAAAATAGGTCCCGATCAAAATACTCGAAAAAGCGCCAAAGGCCGTGTCACCCAAATGACCATGAAAACACAAAAAGAGGTATGCACCACCTACCTGAGACTCGTACGATGCTACTCCTCCAGTAACAGCTTCCAATTAGGTCTAAAACGCGGTAGATCTATAAAAGAGTGAAAACCGCTCAAACCCCTATAACTCATTCTAGATCAAAAATAAAAAAACATATCAAGGGGAATTGAGGCCTTACTGAGGGGGTTCCAACGCATCTAACCATGATCGAACCCGACTTCGGATGAAGAACCGGGAAGAGGTTGAAGCTTCGGACGACTTGGTTCACAAAACTAGGCGACACGAGGTGTGTTCTACCTCAATACGAGGCTACTACCCATTTTAACGAAAAAAAGAAACTACATGGCGTGTAATTTAGGACTATATGCCATTTATATCATTTAACTGTTCATTTGGCAGCAGGAATTCTACCGACTTACTTTCCAGAACCTTCCGACATGAGTACACGCCGTTTACCTAGGGTTACACGGCGTGTACTTCATTTTTCTTCCCTTCCTCACCAACTTACCCACACTCCATGTATTTATCTCATACATATTCAGACTACATGGCATGTCCAGGAGGGACACGGTGTATACTTGGTTAAACAAATCTACCCAGCCAACAGGCCTATAGGCCATGTATATCCCTTATACACGACCAGACTACACGGTGTGTCCTTGGAGGACACGGTGTGTACTTGGTCAAAGTGATTCTCCCCAGCTGATAGGTCTACATGCCATGTATGGCCTCCACATGGTCAAGGGTACATGGCGTATCAGAAACTACACGCCATGTAGTAAGAAATTTTTACACTGTCGTCACACGACATGTACTCGGCAAGCACACATCCAATACTCGCTTAACATATACACAGCGTGTACTTGAAAGTACACAGCGTGTAGTATAGAAATTTCAAGAAACTTCCCATTTTCTCTAGTTTCCTCAGAAACAAGTCAAAAATTCAAACATGGTCGGGATTTTGACCCGTTCTAAAAACCCAGGTTCATACAATCTCCCCACCTTAACATAGCTCGTCCCCGAGCTATCAAACGAAACCCAAAGATGGAACCGAACATACCACCCTGAACAAAGAAACCCAGACTTTCCCGGTCTCAAAGGTCCCAAATAAATTCCTCAAGGGGGATCCCCACCTTAGGAATCACCTAACCCAGTGTCAACCCAATAAAACTCAAAGAAAACAAGGTTTACTAACCTGGTTTCCAGATGCATAGTACTTCAGTGACACATCGTCACCCCTGCACCTCATTGGTGCTCTTGTGTCATTCCCGACACCCAACGTATTATGTACCACATCAGTGTCTGCCTCCACGAGGTCCTGGTTCCTAACAAATCATGTAACCCACATCCAAGATGCCCTAATGCCCAATGCACCTCAAGTAACCCGAATCCTCGATGCCCTGAAGCCCATGACACCTAAAGTAACCTGCATCCTCGATGCCCTGATGCCCATGACACCTAAAGTAACCTGCATCCTCGATGCCCCTGATGCTACGCATCTCTCTCTCTCTCTCTCTCTCTCACACACACACACACATATATATATATCACGCACCTGATATGGTGACAATCCCATTGACTAGTATCTAGTCAGTCCACATAGATCTTGTGCATCACGTGCACTCAAAACGGACACGCCTCTACAGGTCATGCCAAAAAAGAAACATGGAGATCACGACCACACCGTGGTGTACCTCTAACCTTTGTCAGCTCACTATCCTACTCAACCTCTGTCAGCTCCACAATGTGCACCTAGCCTAAAGTACGGCTGCCTGATGCCTGACCTCCCTATGGTGCTACTCCAGCCACCAGCCACTGACCCCTCAACTGGATCCTGTTGTCTCTGTCACGTCCTCCATGTGCAGCTAATCCTCAGATACCCTATCCTTGTATCGAACCAAAACCAACTCCAGATGTCACCACCTACCCTGGTCCCTATCTGCTGGTTGTCTGAGAAGGCTACCTGCAAAACCTCTCCAGATGCCCGACCTTTCCACATGCTCGGCACTCCTTTGGAAGCCTATCGCACTAAGTCCGAAAATGCTCGGGCTGCCCACACTGGAAGAAAACCACTATAGAACTGCCATGAGGTGGTCGAGCTGATTCCTTAGATTGACTGCCCTGTTGGAACTCATCCCTTCCTCGCTTCCTACTGTTCGAACCCTCACATGAATCTGTCGCCCGACTAACTTGGGGGCTATCCCTCTGGTTCCCCTCCGCTATGAGCGCCTGGTTTACTTCCTCTAAGAAAAAACCCAACCTGAAAATATTCACCTGGACTCGAATGGCATGTCGTAAGCCATCCTCGAAACGCCTCACCCTAGCCGCGTCATTTCTTACCATACCAGGTGAAAAGAAAGACAAATTTGTGAAGGTAGCTATATAGTCCATAAAGGACATGTCTCCATACTGAAGACTCAAGAACTACTGAGCTCTCTCTGCTCTCACCGTCTCTGGGTAAAAGTGCTCAAAGAACCCTTCCTCGAAGTCCTTCCATGCCTGTCCCTCATTCCTACGAGCCTGAACTTATACATTCCACCAACTCTTTGCCGGTCCTCTCAGCATTTATGTCGCTAGATTGACCCTCCGCCCTGGAGGCATCTCGAGCTACTTGAAGATCATATTCATACTCTCTATCCAGTTCTCAGCTGCCTACGGACCACCCTCACCCTGAAAAAATGACGGGTGCTGCGACTAGAACTCCCGCGTTAGATATGACATAGATGGATCTATACCCTGCACACCTCTATCGATCCCCTACAAGACACGTACCGGACTAGCTTAGAGCTTCTCATCGAGCCATGGCCCGAACGATGCTAAACCTGGCTGCTGTCCTGCCTGCACTGGATCCTGAACGTGATCTTGTCCCTGAGCCTGTACCTGCGGCTCCTGATCTGCCTGCACCAGATCCTGAACCTGATCCTGTACCTGCGACACTGTACCATCTCCCGTCGAACGCTCCATCTGAGTTGCCCAAAAAAGAACCTGCTGAAAACCATAAATGGTCATACAACCCATATATATATATATAATAATATATATTCAATGCAGATAAGAAAGTAGTAAAAGGTAGTGCGTAACTACTACCCTTCCTCTCCCCCTCTGCAACCCATGCCCCATGGAATCCCGGCCTCATGACCTCCTTAACTGCCCCATATCAGGGCCAAGTATCAAAAGTACATCGGGACATGCCCATCCTGATAACTATAATTGCCTCAAACCGACAACCGATTCACCCAATCCTAGTGATCAAAATCACCTCAACCGATAGTTCCTTCCTGCTCTCATAAGAGCTAGACCCAAATATCCTACCACATACAATTCTAAAAATATATAAATAATGTCATAAAAATTGAAACAACAAAAAATTATATCAAGAATTTCACCTATTCACAGTTCAGATCATACAAAGCATAGAAATTGATTTTTATTCACAAGGTATTATCACTTCACAAAGCATACGTGCAGTTATGAAATTGGAATACCCTAAAAATGTGTCTATCAAAATCCAAGCAACCAAGCCTTGTCATATCGGGCCAAGGTATAATTCTCCCTTACCAAACCGGGTCAAGGGTTACATATCACAATCTATAACCTCACACACCAAGTGAACCACCAAGGTGGAAATCACATAAACTATAATTTGAGCAAAAAGAAAACAAGAATTCCCACCCATGGAAACTTGGTCCGTCCCTTATACCTAGGGCTGCAGGCACCCAAGGACAAGCTAGAAACCCAGTTCTAGTAACAACCTATCTCCAGTCTACCATATCCCAAATAGTAAAGCCAACAAAAATAAAAGAGAAGTATCAAACTCATTAGTAGCCAGTAAAATGCTGCTACTAAATCCCTATCAAGAAATCCTATGATACCACTTTGTAACGACCCAGACCCAAACAGCCACCTGAACAGTGCTAAACGGGTCGGGTGCTACTATCTTAGGCGCACCTCCCAGAAATCCAAAGGCTGCCGACTAGCTTCAAGGGTCTGATATGTATAATGGGGAGGCTATACCCTCTCAAAGGATAATAATAATGGTACTGGTCCAAGTATAACAATAACGATGCAGTGGAATAAAAGACTCAGTAGACTCATACAAGACCCGCAGAACGGAAGCACAATCAATATCAATAAATAGCGGAAGCAATAAATATAACAACAACAGTAGAAATAAATACAACAGCATGTTGATCACATGTAACTACTACTGAACAATAAAACATGCATCCATAGTAGGTCATACATATCTGAAAATAAAAAGGCACAAATGGTTAACCAACAGTAGCTACAAAAAGTAAGCATGCTGATATAGAAAAGAAAACAAAACAGAGTAACTCCAGCTAGTTAAGACCTCATGGTCCATACCATCTTCATGCCACAAATAATGCATCCCAGCTTCGGATGCTGGCCTCTTTCCTGCACGCATATCTATAAAGTCTACACCCGTCTCGAAGGGCCCGTGCATGGTGTGAGACAAATATTAGTAGGATACCACCCAACGGTGCACACCTAATATAAGTGTTTAAACAGACATGCATTTATAAATAAAGCAGTAAACAAAATGATGTACAAATAAACACTAACTCCACTAGTGCTCAGCAGCCACCGTTGAGTGTCACCTACTTCGGAACACGTCAGAATCTCTATCATATAACCCGACACCATGTTTCCCCTGACACCGCATGTCTCAAGTAACGATGTCCCAAAGGCACGCCCAAGAATATTAACCCAGAACCTTGTGCCTTCTGACACCTCGTGCCTCAAGTACCGACGTCCCGAAGGCACACCCAAGAAGTAACCTGGAGGAACAACAATTCCTATCCTCAAATCAAGTAACCGGAGGGACGACAATATACTCCCTCAAATAAGGAACTGGAGGGATAGCGATACCTACCCTCAAATCACGACGAGCCTTATCCCCCAACCCGATATCCTTAAAAGCTATCACCTGGAGGCTCCTCACCTCCCACGTGGCTTTCTACGGCAAGCACCCCGAACCAAAGTACCTAAAACGCATCTATGGGGGCCTCTACCCAAACAAGTGGTCAAAACCACCTCATGACAGAGTATCTCTGTGTGCACACTTCTCAAAGTTCCAGGTGAACAGTAATCACCAAAATAGTACCTAAGCCACCACACATCTGACACCTCATGTCCCTACAACCATGACGATCAATTCTGATGGCCTCGCCAACCAAGTAACCCGGGCCATGCCCAACCTGACAGTCATACTGCCTCATACTGATGTTAATGACACCAAATACCATGGTCAAAACATTCCAAAGTAACCCGGGCCAAGCCCAACCTGTGATCAACATCACTCAAGAATATCCGGGCCATGCCCAACACCACCCAAAGGGTACAACATATGCAATTCAAAAATTTCATATATAACATATTTAAACTGAAAACGTAAACATGAAAAATATTCCAAACCATTGATTTGCACTATGAAAGGTGCTTTACCATACCAGCACCGAGGTCTTGAATGCCTCTAACAATTTATATCAGGCTTAATAAAATAAACTGAACATTTTATAACAATATAAATCAAATATAAACATTTTGGCATCCCCCGTCCAAAATGTCCCGATGAGCTACGACCCCTCGCCCGGCCCCGCTCATGAAAAACTAGCAACATGGCATACCCAAAGGCATCCCATAGGTCAAATAATCAATTTAATATGAAACAATAGATAAAATGGGCCCCGCTCAAAATACCAAAAAATGCACCGAAGTCCACATCATCCAACTGATCATGAAAACACAAAAAGAGGTATGCACCACCTACCTGAGACTCATACGATGATACTCCTCTGGTAACAACGTCCAATTAGGTCTAAAACGTGGTAGATCTACAAAAGAGTCAAAACCACTCAAACCCCTATAACTCGTTCTAGAAAATAAATCAAACAAAATGGATCAAGAGGAATTGAGGCCTTACCAAGGGGGTTACAACACATCTAACCCTGATCAAATCCGACTTCGGATGAAGAAATGGGAAGAGGGTGAAGCTCGGACTGGCTTGGTTTGCCAAACCGGTAGACATGAGGTGTGTTCTGCCTCAATACGAGGCTACTACCCATTTTAATGCAAAAAAAAAAAAAAATAAATTACACGGTGTGTACTTTAGGACTACACACCGTGTATATCATTTAACTGTTCATTTGGCAGCTGCAATTCCACCGACTTACTTTCCAAAACCTGTCGACATGAGTACACGACATGTACTTAGTTTTTATTCCCTTACTCTCCGACTTACCCACACACAATGTATTTCTCTCATACATAGCCATACTACAAGGCATGTCCAGGAGGGAAATGATGTGCACTTGGTTAAACAAATCTACCCGGACAATAGGCCCAGACGCCATGTATATCCCTTATACACTGCCAGAATACACGGCGTGTCCAAGGAGGACATGATGTGTACTTGTTCAAAGTGATTCTCCCCAGCAAACAAGCCTACACGCCATGTATGGCCTCCACACGGTCAAGGGTACATAGCGTGTTGGAAACTACATGCCTTGTAGTAAGAAATTTCTACACGGTCGTCACATGACATGTACTCAGCGAGCACACCACCAATACTCACTTAACATATACACGGAATGTACTTTAAAGTACACAACATGTAGTCTGGAAATTTCCAGAAACTGCCCATTTTCTCCAGTTTCCTCAGAAACAAGTCAAAAATTCAAACAAGGTCAGGATTTTGACCCATTCTAAAAACCCATGTTCTTACACCTGGGTCCTCCTGTGACATCTCCCATGTCCCGAGCCCTATGCTTGATGTCGAATCCCTACTACCGAGGTCTCCACACCTGTCTTCCTACTGCTAACTATTGTCGTCTATCTATGATCCTCCAAGAATCTCTCGATCACCAAGGCATGCTCGATCACTCTAGCATAAGTTGAAATGCATAGAGGCATGACACTATCTTGGATTTCCAATCATAGAGCCCACTCAAAGTACTGAGCTCCAAGGTACTAGTCCCTGACCATATCCATCGAGTACCAGGTGAGGTTGGTGAATGATAGAACAAATATTTTCAATTATTTTATTCTTAATTTAAATGTTTTTAATCCCACCAATGTGTCATTTAAGGGTCAATTGTCACATTTTATGTTTTAGGAGTATTTTTGAGCTTAATTGGAAAAATGGCTTATTTTGTATTTAAACAGTTTTCATTTATTATAATGTTTATGCCATAACTTTTTCTGAACTGATCCAAATTGAAACATTCTTCTTTTACAGGTTTCTATGTTCGCTGAGCTTCATTTTATACTTCTGGACCCAAATCTCAATCAATCATTTGGAAGCTCAAATCCAGCTCACAAACCAGGACTCGAAAACTGTGTACAGAACTGCATAAGTTTATTGTGGGGACCATATCTCATAAATGGCCAAACCAATGGAGATGAAATTTTACATGGAGCTTAATAACATCCGGATGAATAACGTTTATTAATATGGACGCGCATTATTCTTTCATTTTCAAGGTCCTTAATGCGTTGGAACTCGGTGTATTGGAATACGAACAGTCTGCCTGGCATAATTAAATACTATGAGTGAGGCGGCCATAACTCCTTCATTACATGTCCAATAAAGCTGAAATTTCGTGGGTCGACAGAGGAGAAGTATGGGAAAAACTTTCAATAAGGAACAAGTTCCAAATTATGTCATTAAAGAAGCCATCCACGCGAATACAGTCGGATATTATTCTTGGAACCAAATTTTCACCCCCTCTCCCTATAAAAGAGTGTGTCTTTTTCATTCCAAAGGGTTGGAAACTTAGGAATAGCCTTTGTTGGCCATTATATGTAGTTTAGATTTTTATTTTATTTTACTTTCATTATGTAATAGAATTTCATATTTTTATTCAAGTGTTCTTCTTTCTAACTTTTCTATCTCTCTTTGTTTTCTCTCCCCTTTTTCTTTTCACTGTGAACTCTTATGCTCGTGATCATGAGTAGCTAACCCGAGGAAGTTCCCGGGGGAGTAATCCATTGATGAACCCAAGTATTTGAACATTCATTATTAATGTCTATTATTTACTTAGAGTTATACCAAGGGGTATCTTAGTGGGCAAGGCGCCTTTGTGTCTCCACTTGCCACCCGAGGTTTAGCTTTCACTTCTGCAATATTTTCCCTCGATCGAGGAGGTGGATGTGTGGTCTCTCGGCGATCGTTGAGTGTACCATATGTTCACAACCATAGGCAGAAGGGGATGTTCATGCATACGATGGAGCATGTTCATTAAGTAAATTCGAAACTAATAATGATACGATGAAGGTTCACTCTGAACATTGCACTCCTGGGAAATCATCTTATACCATGGTCAAAAAAAAAACTTCTCAAAGCATAAATGACAACACAGCTCAATTATCATATCAGAGAAAATATCATGCCTCATTCATGGATAAAAATTTCAGAACTCTTCAAAAATCATATGAATCTATTCAATATCATGTTAATCCTCACATGCATGTCGTACCTACCTCCCCGGAAAATTATTTCTCTCTTCACTCAAGGATATTTAATGTGGAGTTTTTCTCATTCCCAAGAACATGTGGCATCTCCATAGGCTTGATATCCTCCTAGTATCTCCACTTCACAGAGTCAAAAATGTGTCAATCATGAGGTCTTTTTCATGGGTTATTCTGAAGCTGAGGGTTGGCAGGTTTAAAATGTAAAAACATCTGAGGCAGAATGAGGAGGGTTAAGCTCTAAAGTGAAGTAAATGCATGAAAACAGTTTTGCTCAAGAATGGTGTGCTCCTCAATCAGATCAAAAAATTAATCACCTCCAAACACCTCTTCTTTCTGGAAGTTCACACTTGGGATTTCAGCATCAATGAATTTCATCCCTCTTTTCCCCATTTGTAGCATTGTTTCAGCTTGAATTCAGATCTGGATTTCTCTTCAGAATCATGTTTTGGAGGAAAAGAGAGGCAGCTTTTGATCTTCAAAAATTGGTGAACACCCAGACCATATGTGATGATATTTTGGGAAACCCATCCATCTTCCCATCATGACATTTATTCCAACCAAGAAGTAATAAATATGGCAGCACTTTCAATTTAGCTCAAAAATATTCTTCAGGAAAGCAAAATAAAGCCCGTCTTCTCCCTCCCCCACACTTGATTTCAACAATAATCATGCATTTAACTTCTACAGAAGGTTGGAAAGGGATAAATGGATTGTAATTTGGCTTCCTTACAAGGTATTTCATGGCTACTAGGGGCTTAAAGAAGGTCAGATGTAAAGGTAGGACAAAATAAGAGTTTAATGCAAAAGGGGCTTTCAAAGTGATGCCTAAATCATACTTAACACATTCCATGAACTCTAACAGATTTGAAAAAGAGAAAAATAGCAAGTTCTGGATCACACAACAAGTCTCAAGACTCTCAAGAAAAAGAGAAATGTAAAGAAGATATAAAACAGGTTTAGAAACCTCTCGGGTTGGGCAAGATTTTCAATTTGGACAGCACTAGTGCACATGAGTTTCACAATCAATCAAACATCATCAAATTAAAAGATCAGAAATCAGAAACAAAATCCATTCAACAATCATTTAAAACCTCAAATAATAAAATCAAGAAATGGGCCAAAAATTCCAAGATGGTTTGAATTTTCCAAAGTATTCGATTCAACTCAAGATTCCTAAAAACACACCAAAAAATGAAAATGAAAAATAAGAAAATTTCACAAAAACAACATGAAAAATGAAATGAAAGCACAAATAAAATAAATGAAAACACTTAAGAAAAATAAATAAAAAGAAATAGAAAAGGAATAGAAAAGGGATAATGCTTGGTTTGACCACCCAAGCGGGTGCTAGGTTTTTACTGCCCCTAGTCAGGCAGTTGCAGCAGATTATCCCCAATCAGATGGTGGATGTGGTTTTTTTGAGATAAACCACCACATGTGACTTTTTCCAGTGTCCATCAGTAGACACTGATATTGGAGAACCCCAAAGAAAATAAGAAAGTTCCCAACCCCCAAGAAAGAAGAAAGATAGAATTTTAGATCCAGAGTGGGAGGGAATAGAATATAGTGGTGCTCCCTGTGAACTTCTATGGTGCCCTCCTCCAAATGGTATGAAATTTGTTGTACAGGAGGTAGTCGCACCACCACTAGCTACTCTAACTCTTCTTCCTTGATCACTACTTAGGTGGACTCTTTAGTATCATCCAAGGTATGCTCCATTTGTACTATATCAGAAATTTCAGGAAAGGAGAAGTCAGAAAACAATTTAGTTTGAATAAAATTAAAACATGACGAATCAATTAAGAAATCTTCCCTTTCAAGTAAGTCAGCTTGAAAATTGATCTCTTCTGGAAAGACCATTGGCATCTCCATCTCAGCAGGTGAATATTCTTCATCATCCTCCAAAGAAAAAGAGAGGTCAAAAGGTTCTGATTGTTCAATATCAAGCATGGGAAGATCAAGTTTCAGGTTATCTTCAACAAAGTGATTCCAGGATTCTTCAAAAAATTGTTGATCTCCCATAAGTGTATCAGCTGGAATGTATACATTAGGGACCTCCTTGAGCAATGGTTGAGTACGATATGATATGATTAATTCCTTTAGAAGCTCTTTCTCACCCTCCTCAGGTTCTTTGACATAAAAAATAATCGGTGAAATCTCTTCCACCACTCGTTTGGGTTCAGGTTCTGGTTCAGGTTCAGGTTCGGGTTGTTCCATCAGTGAACGAATATATTCATCAAACCTTTTTTCAGTTCTCTTCAGTTTTTGAATCTCTTCATTAAGTTCTTGAATTTTGGATTCATAATCATTTTGAACTTCTTCATGCACCTGTGATTGATCAGTCCATGCATAATAATTTTAATTGAAATTCATAATGAACAAATATTTTTTTGTTTTTGAAATTTATGATTTTTTTTGTTTTTTTAATTAAAAGAAGAAAAAAAATTTACAATAATTGAATAAAAATAATGAGTGAAGACCACTTGGATCCCCGTCAACGACGCCAATTTGATGAAGCGTTGTCGTGCATGCTCTCAAAAATATTTATACTAAGTGCAACACAGTGGCTGACCTAGGTCGATCTCTTGAGGAGCCTTTTGCAGTCAATAACTCATTATTTCTAATTTAGTTTATATATTTAAACTAAAATGACAAGAAATGATATTTTAGAATGAGAATGAAATACTAAAATTAAATATGCAGATGCAATGCAAACACAATGAATGCAAATAGAATGATGTTAGACAGAAAGGAGATATTCCCGAGAGCATCACCCAGAGTGAACCTTCATCGTATCATTATTAGTTTCGAATTTACTTATTGAACATGCTCCATCGTATGCATGAACATACCCTTCTGCCTATGGTTGTGAACATATGGTACACTCAACGATCGCCGATAGACCACACATCCACCTCCTCGATCGAGGGAAAATATTGCAGAAGTGAAAGCTAAACCTCGGGTGGAAAGTGGAGACACAAAGGCTCCTTGCCCACTAGTGAACCTCAATGAATAGTCAGCCACAGTCAAACTACCCTGGTGGAGCTAAAGAAGCTCCTGGATATGAATTTCTCTCAGCGTAATTGGAGAGAACTCCTCCCTAAAGAGTCTCTCAAACTCTATCCATGAATGAGTCTCTTAATTGTGAGTCTGTGTGGAAAAACTCCACCATTTTCCCACTGAACCCTGAAGAAGGATCACTTATAGGATCACCATTTGGTCCGCTAGTGTCCTCACTAGATGAAAAAACCTAGTCACCGCCCCAAGCTAGTCCTCAACCACCTAAGGGTTGAGGTCACCTCAGAACCTAAGGGGTCCCTATCTTTGGAACTCATGGAGCATGCTCAGCCTGCGCCCCTCATCTATAAGTACTACAGGTACCATGGGCTGCTCCACTAGTGGTGGGATAGAAGGTTCACCACCTGGAGGTAACGCCTAGGGAACTAGTCCCTGTATCGAAGCCTCGTCACTGAGGGGGTCATCCTCATGATCGTGCTGCTGAATCCTAGTGGGTATGCGTCGCAGAGGCATCCTGTAAGAAAACAATATGTACCATGGTCAACAAGTATATCTGGATAGTTGAAACAAAGGACATGGAAAACACAACCAATTTTTATATGATGCATGTACCATTCTTTTAATTCCATGGAACGAGTGTTTTCATGTAACGATTCGAAAAGTAGGTTATCAGAGTCCTGGTGTATGGATACATCGGTCGCCCGCACCAACACTGGAGTCTCTTGCCTACAAGCCGCACTTGAAAAACTTAACACTGTTGCCCCAAAACAAACTCATAGACTCTTAGTCCTAAGGTAGAACTAACCACCCCTGATACCACTCTATCATGACCCGTCTTAGTGGGTCCCACGCCACGACTCCCCAAGTCCGCCTCCAATAGGCCAGGGGATGGTAACTAGCATCGAGTAGGCATATTACTAACATGGGAGAAATTTCTTAGGTACCTGTACACATGCACACATCTCCAAGCGCACAAATAATGAAATGAAAAAACTATTAAGGAACAAAATGTATGCATACAACTAAACCCAGCCAATAGAGTATAATGAAAGTAAAGTGTGAAAAGTAAACTAGGCCAGAATATAAGCCCACCAAAAACAAGAGTTTGCAAACTACAAAGTCCAACCTGTTAACACAAAGAGGTACTAGGAATTATGCTCATAGTCTTAGGAACACCTCAGCCTATAGGTAACTCAGAAATCTCAGTCTGGTCCTGGTCCTCCCTGGACTCTGTCAAAAGGCCGATCGTCTACAAAAGACATGACACGTGCGAATAAAGCTTGTGCAGTGGTGAGTATAACAATACTCAGTATAGAACCCCAAAAACCACAAATCAATACACAAAGGAAAGGTATAATCATCTCTACACAGTATACATATATTGAACATATAATAGGAGAAACACAATATAGATATACTCAAAACCTAGACCCGTAGTCTAGATGCAAGTCACACGACCGCATAACCACAATAGGGATTCAGTTCGAAGTTTCCACGAAGCACTCGTCTGGGAGAACTCACTCCATGAGTCTGATAGCTCTGATTTCATCCGTTTGTGAAGTATTGTTCGTTGGGAAAATCCATGAGAGATAGATACACTCATTCTGGGATAGCACACTCCTCAGTGGGGAAAGATCATGGTACACCGATGAGGATCATTTCTTGGGCCTTAGTGGATATAGTGACTCATCCAGATTCACCTACTAAGTAAAGGATCATTCAACTATGGGAATAGTCACGTCGATACCTGAATATACCTAGGGTCAATAATAGATAGAGGATCTCACTCCAGGCCTCTCTTAGGGATACCCGACTCTATCTCGAAACGTCCTACTGAAGGGATCATACTCCTGAGGATGGAAATGATACCCGACCTTTAGGGCAATGAGAAAAAGGGAGAACTAACCCAAATGAAACATGTCCAAGATATGGTGGAAAAGAGGTTCAAGCTATGTTCCAGGATATACATGGTGTGTAAATGGGTTACACACTGTGTCTCTCGACTATGGGTAATACCAGTGTAAAACGACCCGAGTCAGAAGAACATGCCACGTCAAAAGGTAAGTACATGACATGTAGTATGGACCACACATCGTAATTGGGGTTACCTACATGTATGTGGCCATTTTCCCATACATAGGTTCAACATGTGTGTGCCATCTCGTGTAATTGGTACAGGGGGTAACCTGCACAACCAGACTTGACTGGCCATGTGGTGGAGTACACAGCTGTGTACACCACCCTATGTCCGTGTATCGCCTGAGATATACACTGAGTCCCGCACAAGGACCCACACACCGTATTCTTTAGAGAACACACCATGTTCTTAATAGTGTGAAGAACACAAACCCTAGCCTTCACCGCCTGTCCACATGGAATGTTTATCGGGATACACACCATGTGTTCCGTAAATTTCCAGAAAGGCTGTTCTCACCGGCGTGCCTCCTATGATGATCCGTTCTTTGATTCAGCCATCTGATCACTATAAAACTCAAGGTTTTAGGTCACCTCGACATCACAAAGCTGATTCCTTCAGTTTCAGGCTTCTGATCATCCCTAAAAACATGTTCTGATTCACCCGCATGAAGAACGCCTAAGGAACGATTTCTCCCAAACCATGTCGATTCCTCTACTGCTATCACTGTTTCACCTCCATTGATTCATCGCGATGTCAGATCTCTAATTTGGGATCTTTACATTGTGAAACGGATGCGTAAAAATCCATTGTTTTTAACCCCGCGAAGAACGTGAAGAACATGGGGTTAAGAGGAGGAATAAAATCAAAAAACAAAAGAGGAACGAACCTTCTCCGTCATTCATCACAAAATTTATTTTCTCATGTTAGAATGATTAAACAGGATAAATCAAAATTTAATAAAAAAATCATCATAAAATCAATTCCAGAATGAAAAACCGCAAAAGAAAATGAAATTGACACCCTCCCACAAGAACGCACGATCCACAGATCACCCTATTTGTGGGTTGATATGTGCTCATCATTTAATCCAAGAATGGGGAAGAGAAGAATCAAAATAGAAACCCCTACCTTGATTTTATTGAAGAACGATCACTGTGTTGCGTTCGTTGGTGAGGTTCATCAAATCCGAGATGCATAGATCAATTGCGTCGTTGTCATCCGCCAACGAGTTATCCTCCAAAGCTCCAATGGAAAACCATCAATTCATATAGTTATGCATCTAACCCTGTGAACTTTCGATAATAAGGTATTTAAAGGGGAGAAATTATCCAATTGCGTAAAAAGGATACATTTAAAATAAATTAATTGTCAATTTATTTTATTTCCTTTAAAAAGTCCAAAAACTAACTTTTGCAGCTGACCCGTGCTGGTCGATGTTAGTCCCTACCTAAGGTAAAGTCGCTACTCTGAACGCAATGGTGCCCTTATATTTCTGATCCGGGTACCCATTTAAAAGTTATTACAATTTTTCAAGAAAACCACTTGCACGCACTGTTTAAAAGTTTAATTTATTTCAAACATTTATTCTAGGCACTCCGGGCTTTAGAATCACACATTGTCAAAAATTCTAGTCTCATAATAATTCCATATAATATTTAAAAATAGTAAATGAAAAAATCTTAGAAATTAAAATGAAAATAACCTTTTCTATAATAATCGGCATATAATAATATTATCAACCATTTAATTATGCTCCCTTATTCATTTATAATACATAGTTATTTCTAGAAATATACCTTTCTCCACTTAATTTTCATGATCATGTTTCATCCAAATACTAAAACCCAAAATATTTATCAATAAAATTAGAGTAAATGATCATATAAATATGAAAACTCAATCATAATATATATTATATAATTATAACTTCTTTTAATCCTTTTTTACTTCCATATATAAATTAATATGTACCTTAACTCATGAATCTATACATTTTAATCTATGTTATCCATAGTAATTACCTATTAGGTTTTCCTAAACAAAATATTTTCAAATACTTCATAATGGTTCATAAAGATAATGTGAATTAACCAAAGCATATCCCCTAGGAGAATCAAACCAACTGTGCAGTTAAGACTCTTTTTCATGCACCATGTGAAAATTGATTTAATACCAACACACCTTTTTTAGGGTTATCACCCTTAGGTACATCTGTGAAAAAGCCTACATCCACTTGTATTATCCATATTGGGATGTTATTTCTAAGAGAACCACACAATAACTACTTTTACAAAACATCAGGATGTTATCTCATATTTAGACTTATCCCTTAGACTCACCCCTAGGGTTTTCCCCCAATTCTATCTTATACTAATCCCCAAAAAATATAAAATATTCAGTATAACCAACTTATAGTATTATATATACCTTTGAAACTATGATTAAACTTAACCTATGAATCCTTAATGACCTTTACATCTCTTAATTTATCTTTGAACAATAACATCCTAACCTATAAAGTTATCCAAACCCTCCTTTGATACTAACTGAGGTGCCCCTAACCCACACTCCCATATCCAGTGCTAAAAACACATAACTTTCAGAAAATTTATTTAATTCATCTACATAATTATAATTTAATTAAACATTTACAACTGAAGGAACTTTTTTAGGTTTATTGTTTTATAGAATCAAGATAAATATTTAAACTAGTAGAACCCATGTTCTTTGAATTAGAAGAAAATTTTCCCCACTATATAAGAAAATACATAATCCATAATAAGCCTTTAATATCTCCCAAAAATCCACTACACAATATATTCTTCTAGATACATATTACGTATTAATTTTCTTCAAAACATAGATAAATTGAAACGTAATTAATGGGTGATCTCAGATGCTCAGTAAGGGTAAACATAATAAATAATAGTCAAAGATCATAAGTGAGAATAATAAGGGCATATGTGTATAATTAGGATACATAAGAAAGTTATAAACAAAAAATAATAGATCATAAATCAAGGAATAATACTTGGAATAAAATAATACATGAATCAAAAGAGTCTAAAAACATGAGTCAACAAACATTATCCATGAAATCATAACATAGTCATAATAATAAGCATAAAACTATTTTATAACAAGGAAATTTATCATAAACTATAATTAAAGGAATAATAGAATTATTGAACAACCATAAGAATAAGTAACCATTTAATAGTAGAGAAGGTATCACCACTTGATTCCCATAACTTAGTGAAGATGGAATTACTACATGATTCCTATAATGGAGAGGGAATTCCATACCTAACTCAGTCATTTTATCAATATATATAACCTTAAACAATTAATTAGAGGGTGATATAGGACCCCACCCATCATCATCCATATATATGAGTTCAACTTGTAAACAATCACTAATTAAATCATAAGGAAACCATGGAAATAAAATGGGCTTCATTCTACACATCATAAAGCCCCATTGAAATAAAATGTTTTTTATATACTTTTCAAATGGAATCACATAAATAAATCATTCATAATTCCATAAATAATCATAACAAGATAAACCCATGGAAAATAAATGGGTATCTAATGACATCAAATAACTTTATAGATAAATACCATTAGATCAAGATAATAAAGAATATGGAATTTTCACCATATAGATAAAGTGTATACGATTAATTTAATAATTTACATAAATTATTTTATGTAATAAATTTTTGTGAACACCCTTTAATAAGAGTAAGGAAATATAGATTGTTCATATAGGAAAACTTTGGAAGAAAAATCACAGTTATGCACTGAATACTATTAGAAAAAACAAAGGCAATAATAAATCATTCCTATAAAATAGAAGGATATAACATAATAAATCCAAAAAAATAAGGTGGATTATATCATTTTAATAATATCCTTTATTAATCATAATATATATAAAAGTAAACTAACTTTGATAAAAAAATACTTTATATGATTTTTAGAAAAAATCGCATTGGAAATAATAAATACCTTTGATATTTTGAAAGCATTTTAAAAGAAATATTATATAAAAATATGAGAAAAATAATTTCTTTTATAAACTATGGACATATGGGGATAATGTTTCTTATAAAAAAAGGTTATGGAAATATGTGTTCACATGGAAGAAAACTTAAAAAGATATTTTAGAAAAAATATTTTAACATTATCTCAAAAGATTATGTTATGGGTCCTTTAAAATGTTATTTTCAAAAAATTGAATTGAAAACTTTGGAAAAAATTTAATTTAAAAAAAACAAAAATAATATATCCTTGAAAATACATAAAAGTTACAAAATTAAATTTAGGGTGTAATATACCACGTTTGATTTTAAAAGGATGGAAAACCTTTTTAAATATTTTGAAATAACCTTTTTGAAAACCCATATTATAAACAATGTATTGTATTTTAATTTTGAAAATATTTAAATCTAATTATTATAATCATATAAAATAATCCATATTAGAGTTCCCAAAAAAGGGAGAACTTTGGTAAGAAGGAAAATATAGACATTGAGGAGAAGATCCATTGGAAAAAATGAAAGTTATTATTTAAAATTTAAAACTTTTATTTGAGAAGGAATTTCATAAAAGAAGATGATAATAAGAGACAATACCTTATAGAAAAGGAATTTGGAGGATAAAAAGAGCTTATAAGATTATAATCAATTAAAAAAAATTTTTACACAAGGAGAAAGAATTTGAGTTAAGAAAACTATTACAACTCAAATAAAATTTAAATCAAAACCCACTTGAATGAGTGAGAGCATTAAATTGAACTTATAATACCATTAATGAAATATATTTTATGGTGTAATGAATCAATAGATATAATATACACCATATAAAGAAAATTAGACGCATAATACAAACGTATCTCAAAGAAAGGAATTTGAGACAACAACCCTTACAGTTTTTATAATTTTTGAGTCAAAACCCCATGAGAGAAAGAACTTGGAATATAAAATTTTATATCATGAAATATAATACAATAATGATAAAAAAATATTAATGGGGAAGTAACTACACCATTACAAATAAAACATGGTTTAAAATATAAAATACGTCTGAAGGGATGAAAATTGAGTCAATAAACCCTTACGCTGTTCCTGATTCATTCTACACATGTAATTAAATTCCTATGTAATAAAATTAAGTTTAATAAAAAACTTCTTACAAAAATTATTCTTATATATTTCATATTCTAATGTTTATCTATTATCACATGTTATTTATTTTTATATAGTTTTTTTCTTATGTCAGTTACTCTGGTTTGTTCAGTCATTTTTTACATAACTATTTATGTACATTGAAAATGGTTATAAGTATAGTAAAATTGATTCAAATATATAGATTTATATAGTTTTATTTCCTTTAATATTCCATTTTTAAAAATTCATATAGTTCTATAGGTTTCCAAAAATGTACTTCAAGCGTGAAAGGTAACTTGAAATGTCTCATTTTGGTGGTAAAATTTACTATGATAGTTTATTATTAATATAAATTATAAAATATCCTATATTATATTTATATAAACTTAAAAAATCCTTATTTAGTTATTATTATCCAATATTACCATTAACTATGTTTCTATGGTCACCCATGATAGAAATTCAAATTATCATTTATATAGGTGGTTAAACTGATCAAAACGTTAACATGATATAATTAATATATAAGTATGATTATGGGGTAATTTAGTTACAATATAATTATTATAGAAGTATAATTATATTATTTAGATGTTTTTAATGTGTTGAATAATATTTTAAAAGATTTTTAAAAATAATAAAATACTAGATGAAAAAAATAAATGCATCATTTTCATAGAGGCGACAGTCTGCATGTATGCACATAGAATTTTTTCATTTTTTTGAAAGAATTGGAGGAACATAGGGAATAATTTATAAAATAATTATATTAATAATGTTATAATTAACATATTAGTTCATTAATTACACTTTTGGAACCAACCATTCTAGGTGGTTAATAAGAATAAGAGACATCATTCATGGAGGAGGTAGCCTGCACATATCCATGACAAAGTTTTTATTTTTCAATAAATTAGAGGGATTAAATTAAATATTAATTAAAAATTTTAGAATTATAAATATATTGTATATACCATATTTATTCATCAATTTTATCATTATAACTATCCATTATAGTTGGTTTCTATATTGCTTGAGTCCATATTCACCACTAAGAGGGGAGAGGTGAATCTGGGGTTTATTTTTACAAATTCATTTTCTTTCAAATTCATCCTATCAAACCTATTAAGGTTCTTGATACACTCAATATTATCTCTCAATATCACTTCATGTGTAGTGGTGGTAATATAGAGAGTAGCACACAATATTTATAAGGTTTGGTATAAAGACCTACTCCTTGCCATGTTGGTCCCCCAACACGGACTCTTCACTATCAAACAAGTTATTAAAATGATCCGAATCCAACTAAGAGACTCTATTTTCTTACAACTCCAACTGAAATACTTCTACTATATCTCCAAACAAGAGACTCCTTCTGCTCCTAGATCCATCCAAAATACTTCAACTACTCCCGACACTAATTGAATGACTCCACCTCTGATGAAGGCTTGATCCACTACAGGATGATCTTTAATATTCCTCTACAAGCTTGTAGGATCTAAATTTATCATGTACACTTCACGTATATTCAAAAAACAATAAATATGTTTGTTGGACATTATCAATTAATTATGATCACCTATAATGACCAATTTCTCCAGTGAAAAACTTCTTGGGCTATGGTTCATTCTGAATGAAGTCCCAACCTGAGTTGAATGTGTGCAAGAGTTTCACACAATGCTCTTCAATATTTTATAAAAGATAAAACTTGCACAATATTTAAATGCTTATTCTTGAATTATCAACTAAATTCAATCAAGTACACCTCATTCATAAATTTCATGGAATCTAAATTGTTTTAGGTATCTCAATTTTTCTTTCATGGATTTATTGGGTAGCATAGATTGCATAAAACCCTTTTCTTCATCTCTTCTTCACTGTATCATGCAAAGTGCATGATCTAACCAAGGTTATGTGATATGTTCACTACCTTCTCATAACCCTGGTGCAACTCATTAGTTTTCCTCCTTTATTTACAATAATAGATATCTCAACCTCACTAATTACTTCACATAATAATATAAGATTCACAAAATCTTTTATACCATAAGCATAATACCTCTATATATTTTCATCAGAAGACCACAATGATCTTCACATAAAACAAAAATATACTTTGTAGGATCTAAAGAACTATATATGGGTTGATGTCTCACTATCTTCAAAAAATATGGATGTCTCACATGTATCTCCTAAAGTTCATTACAATAAGGGCTTCGCATGATGTAGGGTGTGTTCAAGGTTTCCTGACAAGTTTTTTTGTAGATACCTTTTGTAATAAGAGGTTTCCATTGCTATCTCCTCTTTTTCTTATCAAGAACTGGTGTCTCTTAGGTTTCTTCTTCATGAGACAGTTGATATGTATGTATGATCACCTTCACAATAAAAGGGTTTGTTCATGGGTTTGTCCTTCTTTCCTTCACATAACCAAGATTGTTTTTCAATATCTTCTTCACGTGATAAAATAACACGGGATCCTCTGTTTCGAGAGTTTCTCTCAAGTTCTAAAAAACATAGAAACAAAACTCTCTTATATTCCTCAATTTATATAGATGGTGTAGATTCATGTTTTAAGGCATGGAAAGGACCTATTCAAATGTTTTAGGATCTCTATATCTTTAATTAATAATAAAAATCTTAGAAACTCCATTGAAAATGCTATTGGAATGATCGCATGATCATGTGATAGATTTATTATTCTTTTCATGATGACGTGTTGATCATGCGACGCCTCAGTCAACATCATCTTAAAAAAATCAGAATAATCCAAATTATAAGATGAGATCTTCATGCAATCATAAATCTTCATGTGTTGTCTTCAATGGCTGTCTTCACTCAATCGTGTGATCCAAAGATCATTACATGATGGATTTATGCACTACTTCTCATTCTTATGATAACTACTGGTTCTTATGATAGGATGCATGCAATGGATTCATGAAAATAATTTACATGAAAGATAAAGTTTCAAGCTTGATTTGATTTGTTCTTCCCTATATCAATACTTCTACATATCGAGTGAGATTGGTTAGTTGTCTTGAGCTCACACGAGCAGAAAACTCATCATGACATTAAAGACAATAGGCGATGTTTGAAATATGTGTTGCTGAATTTGAATAACAAAGGTCTGAGATTGGTTAATTTGAATTCATGGAATTCTGGATTGAATAGATGGTGCAGATTAATCACATCTGATGACTGAAGATATATTCAGTTTTTTAACTGTGGGTGAACAGTACCTACAACCTCCAAGTTCGAAATTGAATTTCCATAGCTATAACCATTCAGTATATCAGCTAAGCGACGATAACCATTTAGTTAATCTAGATTATAGGGTTTTTCACCCATTCCACATGAACACACCCACCATGAGCTTCAGACTACTAGGCTTCTGGTCTACACTATGCACGCCTATGGGTATGCACACTCCAGAAGCCTTACAAATGGGCACACCTTCACCTAGCATGCACTATGATCCTCAGATATTATATCTGAACCTTGCCTCCATGCTCTGGCTCCTTGGGTAGGTTCTCCCATGGGGGTTGAACCCTTAGGCCCCCTATGAGTGGATGAGGGCTAGCCCATTTGGGATTTTCTGGTTGGACCATTTTTTTATTTTTATTTTTTATTGATTTTTGATAATCCACCTTTCAAGGGGTGAGGTGGAACCCTTACAAGGCCTAGAGGAATAAGTTTTACATGGCCCATAGGCCTTTGAGTAATTCATTGCCCGTAGTCTTCAAATATTACATACAGCCCAGACTAACTACTTGGAACTACTCCTCCCCAGCATCTTCATCGTGAAATAAGCTCTTCACATTCACATGGCTATTAGGCTAGGCTTTCCCATGCATTCATAGGCTTTTCCTGATGGCAGGAGCCATATCCTCTCATTCTTGCAATTTGTTTAGCTTCTGATATGGTGATAGCTCCTTGCTCATCCTCCTTTTGGAGCATGTTCCTTGTAGCTTGTCTGATTTGCATCTGCACTTAAGGTGGCCCAAAGGCTTTGAGGTGGCCTTAAATCCTTACTGACCTAAAGGCCTGGGTGGCCCGAAGGCCTTAAAGGACTTGGGGACCAAATATATGGCCTGAAAACCCAAACAGGGGAATAGTCCTGGCTGCTATAGTGGCAAACGGTACCTACTACAGTACTGCTATAGTTCCCACATATTAACTATATTTTTCTTCTTCTCATATTCATTATAAAAATATATATTTATATTTTTTCACATCCTTTAATAAAATCATGTTCAATACCTCTTAATTATTCCAAAAATTATTGTAAACAATTTGATCCTTATTAAAACATGTATTAGACATTTCATATCACTATAATCAATAATTATATTTTCAAAGAGAATTTTCCAATCATAACATCCAATTCCATTATATGAATCCATAACAATTCTCTAGGAATCACCACTTCATCAACATCTCACTAAACACATATTGAAACATCATTTAAAATAAATGAAACATTGGTCCCAAAATACCCCCTTTTTTGGTTATCAAAATTATTTTCAAAAGTTAATATATGTTCTAAAAAATTTATCCCCCTTTGACAATAAAATTCAAATCATAAGTGGTGAATTTATTTCATCTCGTTTTCTTCTGAAAATAGGATCATATCCATTATATGACAATTAAAATATCACTTCTAAAATAGGAATGATATAACATAGTTCTCTTAAAAAATAGCCTTTAGTTAATAAAATCTAAGTCTATGTCAGCTAACTCAGTGTAAAAAATAAGAGAGATATAACCAAGGTTGTATAAGAAATCCATAAAAACTGTTCATGTGAAATCATGCTATGAATATATCAATTCTAATTCATGGTGTCGTAAATAATTATATTTATCATTGAAAACCTAAATTCCTAACATACATCAATCATATAATTATAATTTCCAGGTGAAAAAGATAAAGACCCCCCTTTGTATTCAAAAAAACATTTCCCATTAACTGATAAGATAATAAAATTAAGAACAAGGTATGAAAGTGTGATTGGAATATTTTATCCTTTAATATTGAATTTATCAATGGGTTTTAATTGCATTCTCAAGGTTTTTAACCCTTAATTGTAGACATTTTTCTTCCATTTAATATAATTAAATAGACTCCATGAAGTAAAATATCATCATGATATCCAAAAGTAATATCCTCAAGCATCTCCTTTAATTCCCTACCTTTTTAGTTAAAAATAAAATAAAATAATATGGAATAAGGAGTTACCTATTGGTTTCATAGAAGTAGAATTTATAATTAGATATTCCTTTAAATATAGGCCATTATTTTATACCAATATCAATATGGGATAATTCCTTCAAACTCTAATTTTTTATTTTGAGTCACTAATTTGAGTTTCTTCTTTATTCCATTCTTCTTTGTGTTGAATAATTTGTTCAACCTCAGTCTTCTAGATTTTCAAGTTTCCACATTTGGATAAATTATCATAAACATCCTCCTCATTTTCTTAGACTACTTTCATTCCTTTAGATTTATAAAGTTTCTCAGATTCCATTAATTTCTTATCCATTTCAACTAATGTGTCCAAACAACTAGGAAATCTTTATTGAAATTCTTAGTCTTCTCAAAATATTTACATGAATTGTCCTTTTTTTCTTTTGGATCCTGTCTCCTTTAAAATTATAGGGAACTTTTATTTCCAACTTTGTAATGGATACCTCATCCTTGTGACCTTCCAAATTGTATCAGCCATAATCTTCTTCCAAAATATGTAATTTGTTTTGTTTATATTATTGTGGTGTAGATCTATTAACATGTTATTTTCTTTGATATTTTTTCCTATTATTATCATTGAAACCACCCCTTGATTCTCTCCTCATTACTTGTAAAGAAATTTTGAACTAAAAAGAGTAGGCTTTGTGACCATTCTTACCAAAACACCAACAAAATCCTTGAAATTTTATTTTCCTAGATTAGTTCCAGATGAATCCAGATCTATTTTTTTGTTGTATTTTCTTAGAGGGTTGTGGCCTTCTAGGAATTTTTTTCTCTTCTAAAAATTTAGGAGATTTCCTCTCATTATCCTTTGCCCTCATATTCTCAACTTTTTATTTCACACCTACACTATTTGAAAAAATATATTTATCAAAATTATTAAGTTCAATTTTACCTTTCTTCTTGCTAGCTTGAGAAGTTTCTCCCTTTATCTAAATTGATTTATTGAAATATTATCTAACCATATTATAATCATGTTGAAGTGTGAAACATATGGATTGTGTCTCAACCAACTCTTTTTTTCTAAAAGTCATCTTCTCTTCAAGATCACATATCATATTATCTTGTTTAATAATTTTTAATTTGTTCATATAGATCTCACTAATAAAAGACAATTCTTTCTTGATCAAGTAATTATTTTATTTATTAATAGGAACCATTCCTTCCTTATTATTTTTAGTAATTAATTTTTTTTTATCAAGCTTATTCATTTCTTTCTTGAGATATTTGATCTGTTCCACGAAGAATTATAATTATTCTTTCAGATTTCACTCAAGTTCTATTTGTTCCTCTTTATCGTCACTACTATTTAATGAATTAGTTATTATATTTTCTTAGGAAAAGAAAAAAACATCATTATCTGAAGAAAAACTTGATGATTAATCTTTCTTATAATTTCTCACAAGATTTCTCTCCTTACTACCATAATGTTTATTATTCTTTATCTTATCCCACTTCGGTTTATAGGATCTATCATCATCTGATTCTGATTTTTATTTTGATTATTCAACATTTTTTCTTTGGAAACTTCTTGAAAAAATTATCAGTTCCAACAAATTTGAATCATTTAGGTGGTTTTTTATTCTTTCCCTTCAATTTACCTTCTATAACCCTTTTTATATAAGGGAAAAAATGAAATTGAATTCATTATTATCCGCATCACTGTATGAATTTTTATATTCCTCAGAATATTATTCTCTGACCTTCTACTTTCTCATAGATTCAATGACATTTAAATTTTATCTTTATTATTGAATGCCACAAATTTTCTCATCTCATAAGCTATGATAAGGTTGTGTAGTTCATCAAGAGATAAATCATATTTTTATTACAGGGTTGATACCTTTGAATCAAAACAATCTAAAAAATTACTCATCAATTTTTCAACAAGGACCGAGTCATATAGATTCTCACCAAATCCTCAAATGTTGCTGAATATCTCATTTAATATGGTAAAATAGTTAACAATACTTTCATTATTATTCATTTTAATGTCCTCAAACTTACTCCTCCAAACTTGTAGTTTGACTTCCTTGACTTTGAAATTTACTTCATAGTTTCTTATGAGTTTATCTTAGATCTCATTAGTTGTCTATTGACCCATGAAATTTGTGTATACCTTTTCTTTTAGATACATAAAGATAGAATTTTGATCCTTTCCATCTAACTCCATATTTCTATTATCATCTTGTGTCATGGTAGCATCATCAGTAATGGGTGAAAAACCCATTATTGCAACATATCTCACTTCTATGTCAAGTGATAGGAGATATAGTAGCATCATATTCTTCAAAATATAATAATTCTTACCATAAAATGATGGAACACCTCAGATGTTTAAAAAATTAATATTTTCTATATATCAGAATATTTCTTGGATCCTTAGAGGGAACCTAATACTCTGATACCACGTATTGAGCCCCAGGACAGATTGACCATTGAGAGGGGAGCGGTGAATCAATGGTTTCTTTTTAAAAATTCATTTTCTTTCAAATTAAACCTCTATAACTTGTTATGGTTCCATATCCACCCAATATTATCACTCAATATCTCTTTGTGTTCAGTGGTAGTAATAGAGAGAGAAGCACACAATATTTAGATGGTTCGGTACAAAGACCCACTCCTTTGAATGTTGGTTACCCAACTAGGATTATTCACTATAAAAAAAGTGATTACAGTGCTCTAGATCAAATCAAGAGACTCTGTTTTCTTACAACTCTAACTAAAAGACTTCTACTCTAGATTCAACTAAGATACTCCTTCTACTCTTGGCTCTAACTAGAATACTTAAAATTATCTTTGAACCCACTGAAAGACTTCAAATATGATGAAGTATTGATCCAATATAGGATGATATTTAATATTCCTCCTTGGGCTTGACATTCTTGTGTACACTTTAATTATCTTCCACAACCACTAAAGATGTCTATAGGCCCTGTTCAATTAATCCTGATCACCTATAATGGCTAGTTGCCTTTGTAAAACACTAATCGAGCCATGCTTCCAAAAAAATGAATTCCCAGGCTCAATTGAATGTGTGTAAGAGGTTCACACAATGTTATTCTATATTTTATACATGATAGAACTTACAAAATATCAAACTACTTCTTATTTAATTATCAACTCAATAAAATCAAGTACATTTCATGCATGTATTTCATGGAATCCGAATTGTTTTGGCTATCTCAATTATAGTTTCATGTATTTCATGGGTATCATGGATTGCATGAATCCTTTTTATTTATCTCTTATTCACTATATCACGCGAAGTGAATGATCTAACCAAGGTTATGTGATCTGTTCACTTCATTTTCATGAACCTAGTTCAACTCATGGGTTTTCCACCTTCCTTTATAGGAAGGTATCTCTCAAACTCATCGATTCTTTCATATAATAATATAAGATTCATGAAAACTATTCTCCATTAATCATACTACCTCTGTGTATGTGCTTCACAAGATCTCAATGCTATTCACATAAAACAAACATATGTTTTGCCAAATCTCAAGAACTATCCACAAGTTGATGTCAAACTATATTCTAAAGACATTGATGTCTTGTATGAATTTAATCATGTTATTCACAAGATTTAATTATCATGACATAGTGTGTGTCCGTAGTTTCCTTTGTGAGACAAGTTGTTTGTCTCTAGATTCCTTTGTGTGACAAGAGGAATCTATGACTATATCCTTTTTTACTTTTCAAGACCTTCTGTTTGATGGGTTTCTTCTTCGTGAGATGGTTGATATGTCTGTAGGATCACCTTAATGAGACAAGGGGGTTTCCATGGGTTTCTCATTCTTTCCTTTACGTAACCAAGATGGTTTCATGAGATCTTCTACATGTGATCAAATCATGTGGGATCCATTGTTTTGATATTTTCTCTTGAGTTATCATAAATTCAATAACTAAACACTGTTGTATTCCTAGATTTATATAGGTGGTGTAGCTCCACGTTTTAAGGAATGCTGAGGACCTCTTCAAATTCTAGAGGATCTCAATATATTTAATGAAATCCAAAACTTTTGTCATCTCTATTGAAAATGTTGTTGGAATAATGACATGATCACATGGTGGATTTATTCTTCTTTGAATAATCACTCCATTAATCATGAAATGCCTTAGCTGAAATAATATCATAAAAAATAAGAATAATCCAAACAATAACACATGATCTCTATGATGTTGTAAATATTCATGAGATCACTTCAGTGGTTGTCTTCACTCGATCATGTGATCAAAATATCATCATGTGATGGATTTATGAACTACTTATCATTCTTGTGGAAACCACTAGTTCTTATGACGAGATTCATGAAATGGATTAATGACAATAATTATAATGAAATAGGAAGTTTCATTCTTGATTTAGTTTGTTCTTCCTTATCTCAAGACTTCAACATGTCAGGTGGGATCAGTCGGTTGCCTCGAGCTTGCACAAGTAGACAACTCATTTAGAGGTTGAAGATGTTAGGCGATGTTCAAAATATGCATGGTGGAATTCAAATCATAAAGGCACAAGGTAAGTTAATTTTAATTCACAAAATGTAGTATTGAATGGATGGTGAAGATTGATCACTTTTGAAGACTGAAGTTATATCTAGTTTTTTAACCACTAGTGAAAAACACCCACGGCCTCTGAGTCCCATATTGAATTTCTGTAGCTTACTGCCTCTGGTATATCAGGCAATGAAGTGACATCTGTTTGGTTAAGCCAACTATGGGGTTTGAAACCCCTTCCACATGTATGCACCCACCATGAGTTTTGTCCCAATGGGATTCTGATCCATATTATGCATGCCTGCAGGCGTGCACACTCTATGGGAATTACACATTAGCTCACCCACACCTATTAGGAACTATGATCCTTAGGTCTTATACATGGTTATAGCCTCCATGATCTACCTCCTTAGGCAAGATATCCTATGGGGTTTGACCCCTTGGCCCCCTATAAGTGGTTGAGGGATATCCCATTAGGACTTGTGTGGATGGACCATAATTTTTAGTAAACTCCCATAAAAAATATTATAATTGTAGAATACTCAAGCCCAAAAATGACAAACCACATATAAAACATTTTCTTCTTCTTATTCTCATATTCATAATGAAAAATATATACTTATATTTTTCCACGACCTTTATTAAAATCATCTTTAACCCTTCTTAATTATTCCCAAAACTATTGTAAACAATGTGTTCATTTTTAACACATGTCTCAGACATTTAAGTTCAGCACAATCAATTGTCATATTTTCAAAGAGAATTTTCCAAGCATGGAATCCAATTCCATTAGATGAATCCATAAAAATTATATAGGCATAACCACTTCTTCAACATCTCTCTAAACACATATTGATACATCATTGACAACAAATGAAATAATGATCCCAACATTTATAAAAAAAATAATACATTGATTCATGGTGGTGGTAGTCTTCACGTACGCATGATCAACATTCTTTTTTTATTCTTAGTGGATGTAAATGAATAAATAATGGGTTTTTCTTAATATAATAACATCTTGGTATATTAATTATAATGATTCAATTTTGTTAAGGTGGTTAGAAATGTTTTGGAAGTGGAATATTAAGAATAAATTATTAAGGAGGTGGTAATACTTACACACACAGCTTGAGTTTTCTCATATAAATTTTCTTAAAAATGGAGGACTTAAAAATAATTGTAAAAAAAAAATTGTAACTAGAGGCTTAAAGAAGTGATAGAGGATTATAGGAGGAAACATGCAATAATTTTAGGAATAAATTACAAGGAAGGGGGTAAAATGATGTTGTGGGAGTGTTCCCTTCTTATAAGTGAAGAGCGGGGAAATTTTAAAAGTACCCTTTACATTTTCAATAATGTAAAGTTACTATTCAAGGGTCAAAGTATTAGAAATGGGAAAAATAGAAAAGTAGGAGAGTTTTTGGTCAATCAAAATCTCAAAAATTCATTTGTACACATGTTTTTAACATGTTTTAGATTAATTTCTCTTAATAAATCAATTTGTACCATTTTACTTTTATTGGGTTAATTAATTTTTTAACCTTAGTAATTAATTTTAATGACCAAAATTAAAATTAAAATTTTTAACTAATTTAAACCTCATTATTTAACATTTTAAAATCATTTTATGAAATAAAATTTATAATATTAAGAACTTTAATTTTTAAAATAAATGAACCAAACATGTAAAAAATGTTTTTTAGAAGTGTGTTTTTAATAGTAAAATTTTTGTATAGGAAAAAATTATAATTTTTTTTATTTTCAAGAAAAAAATTGGTATATTATAAAAAAAATTATGTTTGTTTCAAATAAATCCCAAACTTAATTATACTATTTAAATAATTAATTAAAATAAAAGATTAAAAATATTTTTTGTTAGAATTAAAATATTAATTTTGCTTTATATGGTTAAACATAAATTCTATAAATAAACAAATATTTTTAAATTAAATAAATTTATCCCTTAAATACATATTTGATCAATTAATTGGTTTTATAAAATTATAGATCCTACATATATACTAATAAAATAATAAAAGACATTATTTTAAAAAAACACAATATTTTTCACTATTCATCTAAAAATCACTTGTCTCAGAATAATATAAAAAATTAATACTATGTAAATTTTTATATTAGGAATTAAAATATGAAGTTAATTTTAAAAAATAAAAATTCTAAAATCAATTTTTTTTAAAATGAAAATAAAATATATAAGGAAATCTACTTTCATTAAAAAAAATTTCTTTTTAAACTTTAAGTATTATTACCCTATTTTTTTCATTTATAATTGGTTAAAATATTTTTATTTACTAGAGGTTTTATTATACTAAACTTTTCTTAATAATATTAATCTAATATTTCAAATTTCATTTTATTTCAGTGGTGTATATAAAATAAGTTATCAAACATAATTTTTATTTAAATAAAAAATTATATAGTAAAATATTGGGGCGTTACACTAGTGATTTTAGGAAATAAAAAAATTATGATTCATATTTCCCTTTAACTACTTTAAAATTATTTTGTAAGCACTTAAATTATGTTTATTATTATTTCTCTGAAATATTTTACAATGAAACACATTAAACATCATGTCTATATTATTATTAGTAAGACACAACAAACTCCTAATCATTACTCTATATAAATTTCTATCAAATACTTTTCTTGATTAATACATGTTGAGTATAAAATTATAACTCCCAGGTGTATCATATGGTTTACTAATTTCACATAAAATTTTCTCCATTAAATCCTATGTATATTTTATTTATCTTAAAAAATTTCCAAAACCTATATCTAAAACTTGATATCCAAGAATAAAATTAAACTCACCCATCATACTCATTTCAAACTCCTTACACATGAGTCTTGAAAATTAATTCTATATCTTTTGGTTAGTTAAACCAAAAATCAAATCATCAACATGCATATGAACAATTAAAATATCTATTGGGAATGTTTTTTTAAACAATTTAGGGTATTCATTATCCATTATAAAACCATTTGATAAAGGAAAAGTATTAATTAATTCATAAAAATCTACATGTTCTTGTTTAATCCAATAAAAAAATTAATAAGTTTAAAAATAGATTTTTTATAGAGATATTTTTTAAAAATTGGAGTTTTTTCAACCTAAAATTCCTCCAGAACAAAACCATTTAGATTATTATATTTAACATCTATTTATAAATGTTTAAAATAAATATATTGTAAATAATAAAGTGGGATCCTAATGGATTATAACTTAGAATGTGGTTCAAAATCCCCATCATAATCTATTATTTCATATTTTTTATAACCCTTTTCTACCAGGTTACCCTTGTTACAAGTGATTACACTTTTATAATCATGTTTATTCCTAAAACCCCACTTGGTACCTACAGAAGTATTTTCAAAAGGTCTCTTTAATAACTCCCATACATTGTTTTATTTGAAATTTAATTAGCTATTCCTATATGAAAAATACCCAACTATCATCACTAAAAGATTATTCTATGAATTTTTATTCCAATTGGGAAAAAAAATCTAAGAACTCATAGATATTTTTAGCACCACTCCTAGTACTAAAACCTTTATCAAAACCACCCATCCCTGAATATAATATATGATATATTAAGGTTATAATATATCTAGGTAGTGAAATCTTAGGTTCTCTAATTTATATCTTTTAATATTAGGTTCTTTACGAAAATGTTACCCATTATCATCTTTTTTCTATTTTTATAGGAGAATTAGATCTCAAGTTATCAAAAGAATCATCAAGATCATCAATGAAAACATTATTTTAATCAAAAGGATTATTTTCATCAAAATTCACATGAATCAATTATTCAAATATTCCTGAAAATAATTAAAAATGATATAAAATATTAAAGTAGTTGAATAACCATGGAATATTCATTTATCTAATTTAGATTAAATTTAAAAATATTATCATTAGTATTAAGAATTTGAACCTTACATAAAAAATATTTAAAAATATGTTTTATTAGAACCTTATTTATAGAATAACATGTTATATTAAAAAATTCAACCCAAAAATAAGTTAGTAAGATATATTCACATTTTTTGGTTATGAACTAAATTGGGAATGACCATGTCATAGTCTATATCATGGTCTATGCTGGAGTACACCAAAATGTAGTGAAGGAAACTATGACATGATATTTTTTATGAAATTATTATTCCACAGTATAGTGCATCGATTCCTTCAAATTCTATTCAAAAAACTATAATATTTAGATATTCATCATATGATGATGGATTTATTTAATATTAATGTTACACATATTCATTTAAGCATTAAATCATTTTTAATGTGATTGTTTTATACATTTAAAATGAGTTAAAAATATGGTATTATTATGAAATGAATTTTAAATAAAAGATTTCTATTTTAGTAAATTGGGTGCTTATATAAGTTGGATAAATCCTCATGTAGCTGGTTTTAATCATTAAAACTCCTTATGGATGAAACTATCCAGATCATATTTCTCCTCTTCCTTTAAAAACAGTGATCTAGTAGACTGTGGCTTGATAGAGGTATTACCCAAGTACCGGGTTATTATAATTATCCATGGATACCTCTAAAGGAAGGAGTCTTTTGGCTACTTCTTAAGGATATAAATCAAACAATTGTGTAAATATTTTACATCCTAGATCTATAAGGTTAAATTTATACCCTTATCATTCCATGTTTTATATTCATTCAAAATATATAGATATATTTTGGGTTTAATCAGGGTTTGGAGTTATTATTTTAGGAAATTTAATATGTTAGACATCCATTTGAAATATTTTATTTGTATCAAAGTAAATATATCAATGTTTTTTTAGATTTTAGAAGTAAAAAAGTTCTGGAAAATGGTTTTTCTAGGTACCACAATATGGATCGATGTAAGGAACCTGTTCTAGTTCTTCATTTTTAAGGAACAAGACATAAACATTCTAAAAAATGGGTGTTTCTATTATTTATTAAGAAAGAACATAACATAGTCTAAGTAAAATGGGTGTTATAGGAATTTATGAAAATCATAAAAACAAAGCATTGTATGATAATTCTTTATAATATGGTTAGCTTATCACTATACTATAGTCATGGTCACTATGACATAGTAAAAGTATCCAATATATTTTGGGAATTTTATTTCCCTACCTAAAAGGATTTGGACAAGTATAATGGATACCTAAAATTACAATTTTTATGGTATGACCATGACTTGAAATGATCACCAAAATGGTAAAAGTTATGGGAATTTATAGAGGACAAAAATGAAATTTATTACACTATGATCCAAGATATTTTGAAATAAGTTTAAAAGAAATTATATTTTTGTTAAAATTATCAAAATACATCACTAAAATGGGACTAGAGTGACCATCCTGAATCTGAAGGGGGATCTAAACTAATTTTGTTTTTGATAGTTGTGATCATATTTTAAATTGGATATACATGGTAGAATAATTTATAATGTTTTTAAAAATTAGATATGGTTAAATATATAATTGTTTGTATTAATTTATGAATAGTTCAAAAATGAAAATATAAAATGTTTATATTAAGGTATTATTTGAAAAATTATTTAAACTATTTCTAAATGAGTTTTGGATGATGGTGTGATTAATGGTTTAAATAAAATCAAAATTGAGATATTTATTTTATGTAAAAGTTTTACATAAAATATGAAATGTTTATTATTTGATAATAAATGTTTTTATAAAATATTTCAAAATTTGAATATAATAGAGTTAATATTAAAATCATGTAAATGATAATATGAAATGTTCACATTGAATAAAGGTAAATTTTATAAGTTTATTCATTCCTAAATTATAAAGTTTTTACAATTTTATTTATTCTCTACTTTATTTAATGATATAAAATGTTATATTATGGATCGTGATGTATTATTTTTTAAGTGTTAAGATTCTTCTTAATTATGATATATACATAAAGGAGTAACATGATAGGTTTTATAATGATTTATTTTTTTTTCTACCATGATTTTGTATCATTATTTATAAACCTAAATCAGAAGTTTCAATATTGTTTTATACATATTATGTGTTAAAATTATGATGGAATATAAATTGTTTTTGAGTAAATTATCCCAAGGTATATGGACTTTAGGTTAGAATGCTCACTAGTTTGGATGCTTATGACTTTTCTAGAAAATGAAGGGTTTTCTACCAATTTATCTAGGATTAATCTTATGAGGATAATCAATTTCATATTATTCTAAGCCTTTCCTGAAATATTTTCAGGTAATTTTTTCATGATATGCATTTGGATATGTATAAATATAGTTTTCTTTTAATTTGGGTTAGTAACACAAGTTATGAGTTATGTGAAGAGTTTCAAATCAATATGGTTTAAACATATTGATTTAGTGGACGTAATAAGATTAAAAAATAAATCATTAAAAGAATGCATGCATATAAATAGAATAAAATGAGATAATATGGTGACCTAAATAGCCTTTAAAAATACTAAGTGTTATATGTTTTCCAAAACAAACACATGTCAATACCCCAATCATTCAACCGGGTTGGTTCTTCCATATTAGGGTTCCCATTGATTATATTATGTCAAACAGAGTAGAAATGGATAACCCTAAGGGTTAGGTACGAAAAACATTCTATGATCTTTGGGTTACATTTTTTTGGGAAACCCTAAGAGTTAGGATACAAGGGGAATGGTATTGAGTTTATCCATATGAAAGATAAGGAAAATTGTTGTATTCTTAACCATCCAAGAGTTATATATGATATAATTGGTAAAATGTCCTACCTAAATAACTATTTAGTGAGGGGAATGTGAAAACATACTCATTTCTTAACAAAATATAGATCATGGACCACTAATATATATGACGAAATTTTTAGGGTGTTATCATTTTAGTGGGAGTACATTTAATACTTTTTTTTATTAAATGGATGTAAATCAAGACAATCAATAGGAAAAAACTTCTATTATAGTTAAATTACATCATCATAATCATAAAAAATAACTTTGAGATCGATCCTTATAAATTATAATCTTAGTGAAAGAAAATCTTTAGTCTGATATAAAACATAAGAATTGTTCTTTATAAAGAAGGAACGTTCAATTTACTAGAGAAAAACCTTCCCATGTAAATAACTATTGAATTTGTTTAACAAGTAAATATATATACTTATTTGAAGTATAAAATGATTTAATTTAGGTTTCAAAAGAATTAGATTCATGTTAAAATGGGGATATTTAGTCTTTAATCATATATTAAATATGAATGAATATCTTAATGATTTGTAGATATTGGAGGTTCCCTTTAAGGTGTGTTATGAATGATTAATTGTTTATAGAATCATTGTTTTATTGTTTTTGAAAATGTCAATTAGTTTAAGAAATTGTTACCCTATTTTTTCTAAAATTATTGATAATATATGAAATAAGGAATAAGATATCTAGTTTCTAGTATTATAACCATAGTATAAGTGGGTGGAATTTCAAACCATAAGATAAAAATTTAGTTAGAGAGTACAATAATGTTTCTTCAAATAGCCATCCTAGGTTATATAAACCTAAAGGTAATGTCTGAAAGGAAGTATATCGTTTCCATATGATATAATTTTACAAGATACCTAAAAGGGTTTATAGAATCTTTATGGAATAACCATGTCTAGTATAAGTGTTATAGAAATCATTTATTTCATTTTGAAAGGTATACGATACAAAATGTATACTATATAATTTTTTTTGAGTATATAGGAGTTAAAAATCAAGGAAACAATTATTGGATCTTGTAGTTCATTTTCAAATAACAAATAAAAGGGCTACTGAATCATGATTTTGAATGAAAAAGAATATATCAAGCTTAGATGGATCTAAATAAATGATGTATATAATTATCTTATTTATCATATTTGATAAGGGTGTTGTTTGTTAATAAAGAGTTATTATGAAAAATATATGATAATGGTTTTAATAAACAAGGTTTATGATTCATCAGATTCAATAAAATGTTTGGGAAGAAGATATGGATAAAAATATTTTTATCTAAGATAAAAGTTTTTATCTGATATATTCATTAAAATATGAGGGAAATATTTTTCTCAACCTAAAAATTGTATATTTTAAATAATAAAGACTTTTTTCAGAACATTTCTCCAACCATAGAGAATTCCATATATGATATGGATATAATAGTTTATTTTTTAAAATTATAACTAAATAAAATAAATGTTATTTCCTATAAACAAAGTATTTTATGTATCTTAGCATAATATTTTGAAAGGAATATATTTTATAAGAGGCTAATGGGAGCATGTTTTGGATATAGAGAGGTTCAAATTTAACAAATAAAAAATTATTCTAGCCAGTATTCAATATAAATATCACTCAATATCATAAAAGAGTTTAGGGTATATCAACAAAGTGAAATATAACGAGTTAAATTTAGTTATCGTAACGAGGTGAATATCACTTCACATCCTAAATGTTTTTTAAGATGTGTTGTTAATGTTATACATTAAATAGTTAAATTTACTAAAAAAATTATATAAAAGGAAAATTTTAATGGAAAGGATCTATAAAAAATAAAGATGGTAAACTTAGAAAGAGTTCTAGGTAGATGATATAAGTTATTAACATCATAACATTTGATGTTCAAAATTAAATAATTTTTATATACTTTGTTTAAATAGTTGAACATTAAGATTATATTTCATAATTATAAACATTATTTAAACTATATTTATTCATATATTTTACTCAAAAAAGAGTTTGTGGGAGGGTTTTATTAGATGGTCACATAGAAATGTGACAGGAATTACATAGAGATGTATTGATTTTAACAAAATCTTAAAAGAGCAGCAAATAAAAGGATAATTTGGTTGTCTATCACATAGGATATGATTGTATGGGTGATTATGTATGTTTTTTAATGTTCCTAAATGAGTTTAAATTTATGAAATATATCATTCTAATTATGAAGGTAGTATCAAATTTTCATGTTAGATATATATATTAAATGAATTAACCTCTCAATGTATGGATTTGAGTTATCTCTAACAGGTGTTTATCATGGAGAATTATAGTTTGTGATGAAATATTATGGTTAGAATGAAAATGATTTTATATAGAGATAAAAAATATAATTATGAGGAAGAAAAAGAGTTTTTTGTATTGGATGAACCCATAAATATAGCATATAGAGTGTCATATACTATATTTTTGGTATACTAGGGGTGAAAGTTTCTTATTAGGATTTTCTTATACATAAGGTTAGTGAGATACATATAATTAAAACCTTTATACTCAAATAACTTCCTTACATAATCCTTGAGGATTAACTAATTAGGGGGTGGTTGGGTATGCTGCTGATCATGCCACTGGTTGGAGCTTAATCAAGGTGGGATTTTCCTCTTGTATGATGAGTATGAAATTTATCCCCTTAATTAAGATATATAGAAGAAGTATACAAATGTACCTAGATAAGATATATGATTTCCTTATCTATCGGGCGAGGATCATGTTAAGTGCTTATCTATAAATGAAAATGATAAGTAATGTATTTGTCGACCTAGTTAGTCTATACTCAAATAATTGAGAATGTATGAATAACTATATGTGATTGAAATAATCTATGTCTTATGGTAACTTGATATAATAGGAAGAGGGGTCATATAAATAGTCATGATTTCATTTGATACTGCCATTAGACACTGGTATAAAGATAAACATGTTTGATAGATATCACATTATATCCCTCTTTAGATTGAGTAATGTTTATGATTTACTATAGGATTATATTTAATTATATTTAAGGATTTTGGAATTCATAACTGTTTTCAAATCTATAAAGGATCATGGTTTCATAAATTGTGGTCATTAAAATTATGATCAAGTTTATGAAACTTTTAGAGATACCACAAAAGCAATTTTGAAGATATTTAGAAGAAGTTATGGATGAATTTTCCTAGATTATTATAGATGATATAACATGTGGTGAAAATGAATGATAAATTTTCGAAAAAGTGTTTTATAAATATCCCAAATTATTTTTTTATATGGTTTCATGAATTTTTTCATATTATGTGGCATAAGTTTAATATACACTAAGTTTATGAGTTTTATAATGTGAGTGGGATATTTTTGGATTATGCACTAAAATGGGCAGAAACATGACATAGTCTATGACATTGTCAATATTTGAGTGAACCATAGTTCATCAAAGGTCACTATATTGTGGTGCATATTTATAGAATTATCTTTCTATGTGATAATGCATTGGTTACTTTGATCTTACATTCTAAAAAATATAATATTATGTTATTCATCATTTGATGATGGATTTATAGAGTTTAATCATAAAAAATAATCATTTGAGAGTTAAAATATTATTAATGGGATTGATACATATATTTAAAATGATTTAAAACATTTAATATGTTTATAAAACGCCTCATAATTGAGTTATGACTATTCATGGCTCTTGGGTACCTATATAAGTTGGATTTATCATCATGTAAGTGTTTTTGATCACTATATATCCTCATATACAAAAAGTATTATTCTATTATTTATATATTACCTTTAAAACTAAGGTTATATAAAATCATGCCTTGATAAAGGTCCTACCTGATCATCAAATAATTCTCAAGATCTATGGATAACTCTAGAGTAAGGAGTTTTTTGCCGCTTATTAGTGATCTTAATCAAAAACTTGTATAATTATTCGATATTCTAGATTGAAAATCTGAAAGGTACACTATTCTTATTATTTATTACAAATGTGTAGAGATATTCTAGGTTTAATAAGGTTTTTGAATTATTACTGCACTACATTTAGGATATCATACATCCCTCTAAAACCTTTCATATATAACATTGTTCTCGACATTTCTTGAAAAGTATTAATTATCCTTTAAAAAACACAATTTTTTAGGTATTTTAGGTATATAAAATTTATGATTAACAAAATTATTGAAATAAATAGAGTTAAACTCATATCATTCAAGTTCACCTCCATGGTTACTTATTAAGAAAATATTTTTGACATATTTTTCATTATTTTTAAATTTTCAAAATATTATAAATATAATATAGGATTCAATTTTAAGCCTCAAAAAGAAAACAAAAGTAAATAAAAAAATGATAAACAAAAACAAAAAAAGAATTTTCTCTAAGGCAAAAAGTTATAGGAAGTACAATTTTTTTGGATATGATTTAATGTTTTATAAGAAATAGCCTCATTTATTAGTATAAATGAAGTTATAAATTTATTTGTTATTTTAAATGCATCACATAATATATTTTTATCTATTTTTTTAAAATTAAATGAAAAATAGGGTCCAATATGGGCCTATTTGAAGAAACAAAAAAACCTGGCTATATATTTGGGTAGGTTAATAGGAAGAAATTATAAAGTGAAATAGAGGCCATATGGGCATAGGAAACCCTAACACATAAAAATTCCCAAACCACTGACACGTATCCATTTACTACTAGAGTGAAGAACACCACTGAATTCATATTGGATCAATATTGTCTAGAATTTATTACCATTGAGGTCACCAATTAGATTTTATATATTAGGATCAAAAATCAATAAAGGGAACCTCTTATACCATCAACACATATATTAGAGACCAATGAGGAAACCTCTTAGTTTAGATTGAAATAAAATTTACACTAGTGGAGTGATTCGATAAAGCTTCTCCATAGACAACACTATAACAAGGTACAAGTGGTTTATTATAGTCTTTGAGCACTTGGGAAAATGGGAATAAAATAATAATAACTAATCTTCAAAGAAAGAAGACAAATTTTCAATAATATCATAATAATTAAAGTATACCACCACTTGGGATTGACCACTTCAAAAGAGAAATAATGACTAAAATCCAACCATTCACATCATTGTCATCAAGAACATATATGGAATGGATCATAAGACACCATTTAACACCCCAAACTAGGAGAATGAATACTAAGACCCCTTTTGGGATGTAACATAACCTCAAAAACATATTCTAATTTCCAGAGGCTACTGATAAGTGAGAAGGTAAAAAGTAAATCAATTGGGGAATGATTTTCCATCAATAATATGAATTGAATAATACATGTGAATGTAAAAAACCTTTGTATATAAAAACATTTAAATTTATTTGATATATAAATAATTATTAATATAAAAATATAATACTTTAAATAAACAAGATAAGTCATATGATATAATAAATAAAGTGCTCGAACCCCAAACCATCAACTCCTATGCTACAGAATGAATTTATATCTATGAATCACCATTAATAAAGTACAAAGTCTTCCATTTACCCAAATCAGATTCAATCATTCATATATTTCCACCAAATTATAAATTTATAAGGTGAGTATAAACTCAATAAAATATATTCAATGAATCCAATACACTCCTTTTCATGAAATATTTTCAAATGCAACACCAATCAGTAGTGATAAATAAAAAATAATTTTAAACAAAAATATTTAATTTATCCAATCATTTTATAAATATAAAATCACACATGAACATTATTTTTAAAATTCCAAAATTTACCTAAAACATAAAACCAAAACAAAATTTATAAATAATTCACAATCAAAATTTTCTTCACCAAAACCTATTTTTTTCAAACCACAATTTCTCACAATTCTAAAGAACATACCACTTAAAAAACCAAATGAAAATCCATATTTTCTAAAAATTAATAGGATAATCCCCATTTTCTTAAAATATAATATAAAATTACTATTTCCCTTAAATATACCTAGACAAGTAATTCCCAAGCCTAATATATAATTCATTTTCTCTCCAAATTTTCTATGGTTCGAATCCCCATTCAAACATCCAAAAATCACAAAATAGTGAGTGTTTCCTTTTATCGCTAGTTATATGAACCATTTCCTACCTTAACACATGATAATCAAGTAACCAATTAACCATTTTTAAATCTTAGAGGTTTTATAATAAGTCTCCCCAAATTCATTTTACAAATGGAAACACACATATACCTTGTGATAAATCCTAGAAAAAATATTTAAACCACATTCCAATCACAACCCATTCCAAGGATACTTTTACACAAACTAATTTATCAAAAATTATCAATATTTAAATAAAAATTATCCTAAAAAAAATACAACCTATTTCCATAAACAAACCATAAATCCCATTTTTATCAAAATCCATCCTTAACTGGTGAATTTATTTCAAAATCCTATTCTATTTCAATCTAAATAATTCCCCCATTTAAGAAACCCATTTTTTAATTCCCAGTTTCCTTTCCAAACATCAATGGTTGAAAATCCAAAAATCATAGTAAATAAGCCAATATCATATGATGTATTATAGTAACATACCTTGAAAAATTATTTTTACAAAATTTACCAAAATATCATTGTCCCAAATCACATGAAAGAATCGAATCCTTAAAATCCCAAATAATATAAATTAATATTCACAATTTAAATCAATAGTTCAATGGATCTAATATCACAAAGTATTAATCCACATATAATTAAGATATTATGATAGATATATAGAGACAATGATATATCTAAACACTAAATAAATTACGAAGAACTGACATTTAATTTGATTTTGATTCAATAAGTCCCCATAATAAACTCGATTATCATCGGTAGAGAGGCCAATTTTTTTTCCAAGAATCCCTAAAATCATCCAAGTTCAAAGTAGTGTTTAAATGGGAGTTATGAGAGTAAAATTAGGTTTTAAAATATAAATTCAAAAAATAATTCCAAACATGAATGGTTAGTATAAAAGGTTTAAAAAACTGTTCTTATAATCATGTTTGAAAATTTTGGCCTAGTTTCGAGGTCACATAGTTAGCTCACATTATTATCCTTACTAAGTGCTTAACCATGTAGAAACCACTAGATATATTTTTTCATAGTTTAGTTAGATAATTTGATCTAGATAACCATGTTCTTAACCTCATGGTACATATTTATAATATATAAACTCTAAGTTTCAGCACAGAAAAATTATAACTTAAAAATGAACATACTTAATATATATTGGGTGTCGCACACCACATCAGGGAGGAAGAACACCCATGAGATTACATAAATTACATATTTGTGAAATCAAGAATGTTTAAAGAATTGGGATTTATGGGAAAATTGAATGAATAATGATAACCACCAAATATCTGAAGTATCTCAATAGAAACTTATTAATATCTAGAACTCTATACACAAATATTCATCATAAAATGAACCCATCATCTTCAACCCATCAGTGACATCATCACTATCATTGGTTCAATTATCAATTCTGAAAATTGATAAACTCCACTCCCTGGTGTCCTTGAAGACACCCCTTTGATGGATGATGCATGAAGGAACCTCTATAATTCCCCTATGGGTGAATTATCCTCTCATTATGTTAACCAAATAGAGTAAGGAAAGTATAATGCCCGAAGATTTTATAATATATTTTAATTTAATATTTTAGATGTGTTTGATATCTTATGAAACACACAACCATAAAATTATGTGAATAATTCTTATAAATTATAAAATGAATCATATTTTATGGTATTTAAATGAGATATAATTATTGAAAATAATTTCTAATTCACATTGGAAATACTATTGATCCTAAAGAACTGTTTTGAAATATTTTTTTATGATAATTTTTTTGTTATATATATTTTAATTAAAAATTAATTTAGAGTATTAAAACTCTGTAAATTTATTTTTTACCAATCTATAAAATGAATTCATTGGTTATAAATTGGTAAAAAATAAAAATAAAAGCAGTTGAAGGTAAAAATAAATGTTTTTATAAAAAACTATTTTTGTGAATATAATGTATTGTTATATTAATAAATTAAATTAATAACCATGATGAATGATTTTAATGAAATTTTCAGATAAAATATTAAATAAAATGTTTTAATATTCATCTAATGGTTTTTACAAGGAAAATAATTAGATTAAATTTAGTTTTCTTCTTAAAAATACATTTATCAAAAAATGGTTTGTATGCATTTTGTGCATGAATATTAGAATTATTTTCATTAAATTATAGGAATTGAATCTTGTAAAATTGATTGAATATTTGGAATAATCATAATTAATATTTTTTTATTCAACTTAATTTTTTTTTGATAATGAACAATAACTGTGGTAAAAATCATATTACTAGGATAAATGTGAAAAGGGTTAATGAGGGGTTAAATTGAAAATATAAGTGTTAAAATATCCTAACAACTTGTATAAATAATATTTTTTAACTGTATTTTGACCCAAAATTATCCTATATTTTAATTTGGGTTGATTTTATTCCACTTTCCCATGAGAGTGACTTTATTATAGTTTAATATTATTAATAATTATAAGTGCACCACTTTCCCTCACTTATAAAAGGCCACCCACTGTCCTCTATTTTACACACCACATGAGCACTTTATATTGAACAATATATATAAAAACACTCTCCCAAACTTCCTCCCCTAATCTTAGACATTATTTTCTTCATAAAATTCCATTTCAAGATGGCTTAAAGTGTAAGCCAAATGTGGTTTTCTGAAAAGTGGTGTATGTTCTTGCTGATATTTTTCATATTTCTTTCTTATTAAACCTCCTAAAATTATTATATAATAATATTAGAATGATTAAATCAGTATATTTACACTACTTAAATATTTATATGTTAATTTTACAATCATCTTCTATCTCTTTCCCATCTATTGAAAAATGGTAACATCGTTGTTGCATATATATGAGCTACTACCTCCATGAGGAGACATGATTTTTATTTCATTTAATCCTTAAATGGATGGTAATAAGGATATATTTAATGAATGCATATTATATTCATGATATAATTATCATTATTTAAAGGATAATTATTATATTCCTTTATTTCATTTCATCTATTAGAAATAGAAAATATCACCTATGCATACGTACGAACTACCATCTCTAAAAAATGATATAATTAAATTTTCAACACCAATTTATATGAATGGTTATAAAAGTTTATATAATGAATACATATGATAAATATGATATTTTTAATATTATTTAGATTATTAAACCATGAACAAGGTGCAAGGACCAGAACCTTCGAACCAAAAGATGCATGGAAAACATACTAGTTTTTACTTGAATGTTCATTTTAATGAAGAATTATTAAAAAAAATGGTAATTATAAATTATAATAGAATTGCATATTTTAAGATGTATTTTAATATATATATATATTTTTAATTTTTTTATTATAAATATATAGTTTTTCATGACCCGTCCCTTAGGGCCCATATAGTGACTACCCTAATCCTGCCTTCCATAGGCCAGGGGTTGAGAACTAGCACCAGAAAGGCATATCCATAAATTGGGAAGGAATTTACTTTAAACCCATACAAAAACATAGTCCAAGAACACAACAAGATTCAACCACATAGTAAAACTGAAGTAGTAAAAGTGTGTAATAAAAGTAAAGGGTCTTGAAAACAAGCCCAACTGAAATATTAAACCAGAATAGAAAATAGTAAACAGCTCCTGGGAGAATCCACCAAGGATCCTACCTTAAGGGTAGGTACAACACGTCTCCACATCTCTCCACATAAACTGTCACCACCATCCACCATCAGGTCCTAGATCCTCGAATCTCAATCAAGTGTGCCCATCATCTGCACAAGACACAACAAGGTGTGGGTGAATCCCGTGTAGGGGTGAGTATAAAAATACACAGTAGGGACCTCGAGACCCCCTGTAGGTCTCTCAGAATTCCAAAAAAGAAAATCACAAAGCATGATATCAATCACAAAGCACAAATTAAAAGAATGAACTCAAACTAGGTATAACTTAAGTACAAAATTACATATTATTAGTTGTAAATCTAGATCATCTTATTCTATTAAGAGGCACTACTTATGACCCACATAGGATCGATAGGTACTAACCCCCACTGACCCACACAGGATTCGACCTACCCAGGATTGATAGGTACTAACCCCCACTGACCCACAAAGGATCTGACCCACCCAGGATTGATAGGTTCTAACCCCCGCTGACCCACACAGGATCTAACCCATACAGGATCGGTCTGCACTGAACCACATATGATCACTGAGCACTGACCCACATAGGATCTGACCCACACAAGATCAACACTGATCCACATAGGATCGCTAGGTGCTGATCCACACAGGATAACTATTCAGTTGACAGCCAACCACAGGATTCTCCGCACCCGGTGCGCTAGAGTTCCGTAGTATCTAATCCTCAAGATATCAGTCCTTCCTCAACTACCACGAGGTCCCAAAAATAATAAACCTAATGATCTGTCATTTCATAAGGGTTCCAACACAATAAATGATATATCAATCGGACGCTCAGTCTGAGAGTTATAGGCATTTTAGTACCAAGGGCCCGATTAGATTTGGGTTAGATCCATACTGGCCGTACTCCAACTATCTCTAAAACTTAGGTGGAGTATCTCAAAAGGACTGTCTCATTCCAAGGATTCTAGTTTCGTAGATGGTTCGTCAAACGAATGTCTGTTTTTTGTGATACGACCTTTTAAGTGTATCTTTGCCAAAGAGGGACTGGGGCCGGTCTGACCTGGGCGGACCGACCCAAACTGACTCGGATTGGGCCGAACCGACCTAGTTTAGGTCAACCTGACCCTGCCTAAACTGGCTGGGTTTGGTCATGGCGGGCTCAGCCCGCTGGGTAGCAGACCGGCCTGGCCCACCGGCTAGCGCGGCCCACGCAAGGGGACACACGACCCCTAATTCCTGAATGGCTCAAAGTGCCATTCGACTATTTTATTGGCAGTGCCATGTGGTGCCACCTCGTCTTTCAGTAGGACCTGTGGGTCATGGGTCACCTTCAACGCAACTTTGAAGCCGCAACCACCTCTCATGGCATGCGATGGCATGCTACTCTCCGCCAACGCGGTCGACTGAGGTCCGACCACTCGTCTAGTCCACCACGGTACTGAACGATGTCGCCTCCTTCCGCAACTGGTGAGTGCCGACCACCACCCTCACCCACCGGTGTTGCCGTTCCGATGCTTCTTCCATAGGGCTCTAACGATGCTTCAGAGCTCTATTTCTAGTCCTGTCTGCACCTACGGGCCTCCCAGGATGCCATCGTCACCGCATGACCCTCTAATTCGCGTTTCCATCAAATTAGAAATTCACCCACAAAGAACGCAATGATAAATCATGTGACGGGGGGTCTAGGACTTGTTCGTTTGGCCTACACCCTCCTCTTTAGTGTCATAATAAGTGAATATGAAATAAAAACATCACATAGATATTAATTAAGCCCCGTTCAAATATCCCGCATCAAACACCCCCAAATTCAAGAATGAGGAAAATAAATGAGAGTTTCTTGAATTTAATAACAACCTACTACCTCAAGAATCGTTGGAGGTGTCATGGTTGTGGTGGGAGAAGAGTCCTTGATGGATGAAGTTGTGAACGTTCCTTGAACCCAGATCATTTCTGCCCAAGATTCTGTCCTCCGCCGGGGGAAGTTGTCAGAGTACTTCGCCAGAGGTTCCTCACTTGATGAAGCCATGTCAAAAACCCAAACTCGAACTCTATTTAAATATATGAAGGAACCAACCATGTTTCATAACATTAATGCAGTTTATTTATGAACTACATTTAATGTTCCAACATCGAGGTTACGCAACCCAAGGGTCGTGCCCTTGAATAAACCATTTAAATCCCACCTCGTCGCTTAACCGTTACAAAAAAAGAAATAAAATAACATGTCAAGTTATTTTATTATTATTTTTGTAAAGATAAAAAAAAACTTTTCCATCCAACCTTTTTCGAAAAAAGTTAAGCTTCCCTTAAGTGAATCTTGGCGCTACAAGTTCAGCGGTTCCCTTAGATTTCAATTTCGATCACCAGTTCAAAAGATAGAAAATTCCACTTGTGTATTTACTGAACATACCTTTAAAAAAAGTTTAAAACTCCATTCTGGGAACATCAGGCCACAGAATCAACCGCCATCAATTTTTTCAAACTCATTATAATATTAAATAATTAAAAAAATAAATATAATTTTTGGGTCTTTACATTCTCCCCACCTTAGGGATTTTCATCCCTGAAATCTACAACAAAACTAGGGGAACAAATGGGGGTACTGAGCACGTATCTGAGCCTCCCACTCCCATGTGATCTCCTGGAGATTCTCGTTCTTCCAACAAACTCACACTAGAGGAATCGACCGCCCATGAAGGACCCGCTCTTTTCGATCCTCTATCTTCACTAGGAACTCTGCAATTGTTGCTCCATCATCGAAGTCCAACTCTCCCCAGTCGATAACATGCGATGGACCAGGCACGTACCTCCTCAGTTGTGAAACATGGAAAACATTATGCATACTGTGTATTTTTGGGGGAAGATATAGATGGTACGCCACCTCACCTACTCTACTAAGGATCTGGAAAGGTCCGATAAACCTCAGAGATAACTTTCCACCCTAGCCAAACCTCCACAATCCTCCCTGAGGTGAGACCTATAGGAAGACATGGTCTCCTTACTTGAACTCCAAGGGTCTTTGTCTCCCATCGAAATAAGAATTCAGTCTACTCTGTGCAGTCTTTATCAACTACTGGATGATCTGTACCTTCTCTATGGTAGCATGTACCAACTCTGGACCCATAAGTGCTAACTCCCCTGGGTCTGAACAACATAGAGGTGATCTATATGGTCACCCATATAGGGTCTCAAATGGAGTCATGCTGATGGTGGAGTGATAAATTTTGTTGTAGGAAAACTCCCCCTGTGGAAGGTGGTCCTCCCAACTACGGCCAAAATCAAGGACACAAGCACGAATCATTTCCTCAAGTGTCTATGGTCCACTTTATCTAACCATCTGTCTGAGGGTGAAAGGAAGTGCTCAAGTGTAGTTGAGTCCCAGATGCCTCCTACAATCCCTTCCACAAACAAGATGTAAAATGAGCATCAGGATATGATATGATCGTCAATGTAATGCTATGAAGTCATACAATCTACTATATGTAGAGACGTCCCAAGCTCTCTACTGATCCCTGTTCTCAGATGGATAGGAAGTGGGAAACTTGGTGAATTGGTCAACGATCACCCAGATGAAATCGTGGCCCTTAGACTTATGTGGTAGCCCTATCATGAAGTCCATGGAGATACCATCCCAATTCTACTCTAGTACCTCAAGTAGATAATCTAATCCGGCTGGTACCTGATTCTCGACCTTCACTTGAAGACAAGTGAGGCATCGTGATATGAACTCCTCCACCTTTTTTTCAATCCTAGCCACCAGTACTGATGTCGGAGGTCATGGTACATCTTCACTACTCCAGGATGTATCGCCAAATAGGATGTATGGAACTCCCTAAACACCTCATATCGAAGCGTCACTGGTACCATAGTGCATCCTCTGAAGAGGATGACGTGCTCCCCACCTTCAGAAAATCCATCAGGAGCCTGTCCTGAGGATTTATAAGAACATCAGGCCTCACAGTCAATGTCCCCAAGCTATGAATCCCTGACTCGATGAATGAGTGGGGAAGTAACTATCATAGATTAGAGGTAAGATGCTCCATCTCTATCCCTGAAGGATAACTACAACTCAGCTAGCTGCTCTGTCACATCACTCAGAAAATGTATACCATACCTCTTGCTGAGTGCATCTGATACTACATTCCCATTCCCAGGAGTATAAAATATCTCAAAGTCAAAGTCCTGGAGGAACTCCAGCCATCACCGCTATCTTAGGTTCAAGTCCTTCTGAGAGAAGATATACCTATGACTCTTGTGATTAGAGTGAAAAGTAAACCATTCTCCCATCAAGTAGTGCTGCCACATCTTCAGCATAAAGGCCACTACTGCTAACTCCAATCCATGGGTAGTGTAGTTCTACTCATGCTGTCTTAACTACCATGAGATGTACGTGATCACCGCTTGCTCCTACATCAGGATACAACCTATTATGGTCCCTGATGAATCACAGTAGACTACATACCCAACACCCTCTTTTGGTAGACTCAATATGTGGGAACTTTTCATTCTCTGCCTTAGTTCCTAAAAAATCTGCTGGCATCTCTCCTTTAACACGAAGGGCTATCCCTTATTTGTTATAGCTGACAAAGGTGCTGCAAATCAGGAAAAGTCAGGTACGAATCTCCTGTAGTACCCATCCAATCCCAGTAATCTCCACACCTCAGTAACACTCCTGGGTGGCTCCCAAGAAATCACCACCTCTATCTTCGCTAGATCCACTATAACTCCAACCTATGAGATAACATGCCCCAAGAAGTGGACTTACTGTATCTAGAACTATAACTTCAAGAGCTTTCAATAAAGATGGTGCTCTCGGAGTGTATCCAGAACTATCTATAGGTGCATGGAATGATCCTCCTTCGATGCCGAGTATACCAAGATGTCATCAATGAAGACCACCAAGAAGTGATCGAGGTAATGCTGGAAGATCCTGTTCATGAGCCCTATGAACACTACCGAAGCATTGGTCAGGCCAAAGGGTATCACCAAGAACTCTTAATGGCCATACCGATATCTAAAGGTTGTCTTCGGTACATCCTCATCCCATACCCTGAGTTGGTGATAACCTAATCTGTTGTCTATCGTTGAAAACCATCGAGCTCCCTTTAGCTGGTCGAAGAGACCATCAATCCTTTGGAGTGGGTACTTGTTCTTCACGGTCACCTGGTTTAGGTGCCGATAGTCCACACAAAGCCTCAGACTCCCATACACCTTCTTGGAAAACAAAATCGAGGATGCCCATAGAGAAACACTAGGCCTTAAGAACCCCTTCCCCTGCAAGTCCTCCAACTATACCCGCAACTGCTGAAGCTCCACGGGGGTCTTCTGATATGCTAGCATAGATATTGCTGTCTTCTTAAGGTACTTTTCTATATAGAAGTCTACCTCTCTGTAAGGGGGTAGTCATGGAACATCATCAGAAAAGACATCAACATACTGGTCCAACACTACAGGATAAATCAGACTCCTCACATCAACTGCTCCGAGGGTAAGGCTAGCTAACTAATGAGTGATCGACTACACCATCCTATGAGTAAGTCTATATTGTGCTGAAAATCTTCCCTTCTCGCCAGTGAATGAAAACCTGATACCATCCTCACAGAAACAACACACTTTGCACCTAAAATAGTCGATCTGAGCATGGACTATGGATAGCCGGTCCATTACTAAGATGACATCGTAAGGCCTCAACATAGCTAGTAGGAGATCCCAGCTGAAGTTATCACCTCCTAGAGTGAGCTCACACTGTCTGCACCAGTGTGTAATCATTGAATCTTCTCCTGTAAAAGTCTCTAATCGTAAGGATCGATCCAACGACTCTGTTGGAATCTCCGAGCTCCGAACGAGTGTTGTGGAAATAAAAGAGTGACTGGAACATGTATCTATAAGAATTGAAATTAGGGTGGAATAGACACAGGTCATACCTCGAAATCATCTCTCGAGCACCGTGGCCATAGGCCTCTGATGCCTGAAGCTGAACTTTCCCCTATCCACATGCTCCCTGTGGTCAGGGTGGACCACCTGGGGGTGGTGGTGGTATAACCTTAAACTATTTTCCACCACATGTTACACGACCTACTCATATGCCACATCTGATGCCGTGCAGATCTCCTCGCTTGAACCTCGATCACTGCCTCGATGACCCGTCGACCGTCTATTGATCATCCGTATGGCGGGTTGGGCAGTCGCGAGCCATGTGGCCCTGCCTGCCATATGTGAAGAACAATCTACTCCCATGATGGACTACTCTACCTCATGAGCTTTGCACCTCCAACCCTATGTGTTGGTTTCATCCTCTGGTACGTCTGGCCGGCTTGGACCTCTACGTCATCTGCCTACTACCTGCTGTAGATGAATTGGCTACCTATCGTGTAGTGGTGGCTCTCACGGTCGGTGCCTGCTCAGCTAGGAAACTCTCAACCAATAATTCTTGCTCGATCACTCCATCCCGCGTTGTGATATTTAGTGATATCATTGACACTCTGATCTCCCACCGGAGACCCTTCACAAAGGTCTGAGCCCTAAATAAAGGGTCCTGTACCATGTCGGTAGAGTAGCGTGAGAGGTTGGTGAATCTCGCTGAGTACATGGACACTGATAGTCTACCCTGCTGTAAGTGAAACAACTCCTAGATACGTACTGAGCGTAAAGTCATTGGTACTAACTCCGCCCTAAAGAGGGTCTCGAAGTCCAACCAGGAGAGTGTCCCCTCCTCATGCCTCTAGAGCATCAGACTCCACCATATCCCTACTATTTACTGGAATAGGCAAGTAGCTTAGATCACCATCTGATCTGCGGGTATCTCAAATAAATGAAAACCCCATGCCACATCCTCTAGGCAGTCCTCAACTACCTTGGGATCTGTCTTGCCTTGAAACCTTAGAGGTATCAATATCTGGAACTCGTGCAATGTGCTCAGTCAGCGTGCACTATCTGCTAGTAACTATTTTCCTCCGAGTTGTGGTGGTGTTGGTATACCACCTGAAGGTGAAAACATAGTAAGAGGGCCCTGCACCGAAGCCTCGTCACTCGGTGGGCCCTCATCGTGTACTCTCTCTGGAATCCTGGATAGCTGCCTACATGACGACATCCTAAAAATAAACAGGTGCACCAAGGTCAAAAAGTTATACCTGGTGAGTAGAATCAAATGAGATAAAGAGTAAATCATTTCCAAAACACATGCAATTAGTGTTTTCATGTACCTAGTCAGAAATCTGAATTCAGGGTCCGAGTGTATAGATACATTGGCTGTCGCACCAACATTGGACTCCCTGAACTGAAAATCACACTAAAAACACATAACACTATTACTCCATTGGAAATATCAAAGTCTTGGTTCTTTGGTAGAATGGACTCCTCTGATACCACTTTGTCTGAACCCATCCCTCAGGGCCTGTGTTGTGACTACCCCAAGCCCACCTTCCATAGGCCAATGGTAGGTGACTAGCACTGAAAAGGAATATCCCTAAATTGGAAAGGAATTTCCTTTAAACCTGTACAAACACACAGTCCAAGAACACAAAAATATGAAACCATGAAGTAAAATTAAGGTAGTAAAAGTTTGTATTGAAAGTAAAGAGGCGGGAATGAAATCCCAACTGAAAGATACCACTACAATATAAAATAGTAAAAAGCTCATGGGATCATCCACCAAGGATCCTACCTGAAGGTTTGGTACAACTTGTCTCCACATCTCTCCACGTCAACTGTCACTACTGTTCACTGTCATGTTCTAGCTCCCCGAGTCTCAATCAAGGCTACCCTTAATCTGCACAAGACACGACAAGGTGCGGGCGAAGCCCGTGCAGGGGTGAGTAAAACAATACCTAGTGGGGATCCCAAGACCCCCGAAGGTCTCTTATAATTCCACAAAAGAAAATTACAAAGCATGATCTCAATCACAAAGCACAAAGCAGAAGGCTCAGCTCAAACCATGTATAACTGATGTACAGAAGTACAAATTATTAGTCATAAATCTAGATCATCTTATTCTGTTAATATGAACTTCTACTTACCCACAAAGGATCGATAGGTACTAACCCCCGATGACCCACATAGGATCTTCCCCGCCCAGGATTGGTAGGTACTAACCCCCTCTAACCCACACAAGATCTCACCCACATAGGATCACTGAGCGCTGACCTACACAGGATCTGACCCACATAGGATCATTGTTGATCCACACATGATCGCTAGGTTCTAATCAACACAGGATTGATTGGTGCTGATCCACAAAGGATCACTAGGTACTGATCCACACAGGATCACTATTAAGTTGACAACTAGCCACAAGATTCTCCGCACCTGGTGAGCATGAGTTCCATAGTATCTTTTCCTCAAGATATCGGTCTTGAATAAACTACCATTAAATAACATGATGAGGTAACCCAATGATCCATCATTTACTAAGGGTTCCAACACAAAAAATATCACATCAATCAGATTCCCGGTCTGAGAGTTATAGGCATTTTAGTGCCAATGGCCTAGTTGGATTTAGGTACGATCCAACCTGGCCGTACTATAACTTTCTCAAAAACTTAGGTGGAGTACATCAAAAGTACTGTCTTATTCCAAGGATTCTAGCACTGTATATGGTTCATCAAGAGGATGTCTGGTTTGCGAGATACAACCATTTAAGCGTATTTGGGCAGAAGAGGGTCCGGGTCCGGGTTCGGTCCGACCCGACCCGTCCCGACCCAGGCCGATCTGACCCAGTTCGGACCGACCCAACCCTATTCAGGTTGACCCAACCTGGACTGAACTGGAGGGGCTTCGGTGGACTCATCCCGTTGGGCCGTAGACCGGCCCGACCCGAACTGGCCAGGTTGTGCCACGGCAGGCTCGGCCCCCTGGGCAGCGGACCGACCTGGCCCACCGGCTGGCACGGCCCACGTGAGGGGATACACAACCTGCACGAGGGGCTGCCCATCCCATATAAGGGGTCTTGTGGCCCCTTGTTCTTGAACTTCTTAAAGAAGAATTCAAATCTTTAATCGGTGGCACCGCCTTGGCTAGCAGCGGGACCCACGGGGCGCGGTTCCCCTTCATCACGACCTCAAAGATGTAACCACCTCCCGCTGCACGCGACGACGCATTGCTCTCAGCCAATGTGGCCGGTAGAGGTATGACCACCCATCTGGTCCACCGTGGAATCGAGCAGAGCTACCTCCTTCCATGGCCGATGTGCACTGGCCACCGCCCTCGCCTACCGGTGCCGTCGCACCGGTGCCGCACCGACACTTCTTCTGTAGGGCTCCGAAGACACTCCAAAGCTCCATTTCCACTCCTGTCTGTGCCTATAGGAATTCCGGGACGCCTCTGTCGCTGCGTGGCCCTGTGATTCAGGTTTCCATAAAATTAAAATTTCACCCATGAAGAACGCAATGATAAATCAAGCAGTAGAGGGTCCGTCCTTTGTTCATTTGGTCCGCGCCCTCCACGTTAGTATCATAACAAGTGGGTATCAAATAAAAACATCACATAGATATTGCTTAAGCCCCATTCAAATGTCACATTTAACTCCTACCTCGTCACTCAATAATTACAAAAAAATAAATAAAATAACTTGTCATGTTATTCTATTAATTTTTTTGTAAAGATAAAAAATAACTTTTCCATCTGACTTTTTCCGAACAAAATTAGGCTTCCCTTAAGTGAATCCTAGCACTGCGAGTTCAATGGTAACGTCAGATTTGAATTTCAAGTGTCATTTCGAAAGATAGAAATTGCTGCCCTCGTGTTTACTAAACGTACCTTTAAAAAAAGTTCAACAATCTGTTTCAGGCACACTGGGCCTCATAATAAAGCACCATCAATTTTCACAGACTCATAATAATCCCAAATAATTTTAAAAAAATTTATATGGAATTTTTTGGTCTTTACATAGTTACTATATAGTTATTTTAATGTGTAGGAAGCAATATGAGACCTGAGGTAAGGGTTTCTCACCTCACTTTTATTTTCTTGAGACATATATGATATTCAAAACTTTATTCTTTTATGTTATTTATATACTTATCTTGAATGTATTTTATGATTATTTCCAAGTAAATTATGAGTATTTAAAAATACATATATGTTCCTCTATTTTAAGTGGTTTCGATTTAGAGATTTCAAAAACTATAAGTGTTCTTTATCTCAATATTATTTCATTGAGACATGCTTCATATTATACAACTATTTTTTATATGATGTAAATACCATATATTAGAAATATTATATCATAAATGCCATTATATTTATGGTATTTTAAGTTTCATCTCAATTAATTTATTCCAAGGGTACCATGATTTACAAGTTACTAAAGCGGTAAGCGTTTATGTTACTGACTCATTTCTTTTTGGGATATTCTATGTTAAATTTCCATTAATGTAAATTATATGATCCTTATCCTTTAAACCCCATATATTTTATTTTACTCATGTTATTAAAATAATTTTCAAGTATTGTTACCATTTTCTTTATTTAGTACTTAAAAAAATTGTGAGTTTTTTAAAGAAAGGTAAACTTATTTTCTCTTCGGTCGGAGAACTTTTTTTTCCTTATCCATATTCTTTAAAATGATTTCAAGAATGTTATTTTTTATCATTAATGATTAGTTAAATAAATTCTAAACCATATTTTAATTTATTTTCATAGTTTTAAATATGAATTTTTACAATGTTTTTCTTGTAGATTATTTAAAACTTTTTACAGAAAGTGTGGAAAGAATATTTGTTTTAATATTCACCGTGTGGAAAATGTTTACCACCATCATTAATATTAATTTATTGGAATAGTTTTTTTAAAAATTAAATGGTTATTTTAAAATAAAATAATCTTCTTAATATTCTAGTAATTTTTATTTAAAATTTTATCATAAGTAAGGGATATTTGTTTCATGTTTTCAAATAATGGTTTGAATGTTCTTTTAAAGGAGTTTTTCATCTATGTTAGCATCCTTTAAGGATTATTATACTTAATTGGGGATATGATATTATGATACCATCCAATTTATTTACTTGGATGGCTTATGTTGATTATTTTTAATGTCTATTTTATGAAACCCATTTATTTTCATTAGCTGATTAAGTAATGTTGGAATTATGATGTTTTAAGTATGGTTTCATAAGACCCATTTCCTTCCCATAGTTTAATTAAGATATAATGAAATAATAAATGATTTTATGATACTGTAAAATTCATTTCTATGGATAGATATGATCATGTAATGATGAAATGTTTATGAAACCCATTTATTTTCCACAGGTTATACTATGATGAAACAATGAACGTTTTATGATCTTTTGGCACACTTATGTATGGTTATCATTATGTGATGGTAGTCCTATAATCATTTATCCCACTAATGTATTGAGTAAATATTTATATCTCATGATTTATTATGTACTATAATGGGTAGTGAAACCAATTTAGTAAGGGGATATATCCACTATTTTTATCTTGGGAGTGAATATGGACCGAGGAAATGATGGAATGAGAGTGAATGCAATACACTATGAGAATTTTTCCAATATGATTGTATTATGAGTTAACCTTGAATAAGTAAATGATGGAATGGGGATTGAACCCAATCCAATATGAGTATTTGTCCACTATGATAGTATTGGAAGTGAACATTGACTAAGGAAATGATTTTCTATACTTATGTATAAGCCATAAACTTATGTCTTATGCTTTTGATATATTCTCATGTATCATGATTAATTATTTATGATTCTATACAATTATGAATAATATATATTTTTACGAAAAATACTTATTCCATAATTTATGATTAATGTTTTTGACTAATTGGGTTTGCCTTTCATAAGTTATAATCATGTTATCATAACCTAATGATTATGTTAAAGTCACTTATGATCATTGACTAATATATCCTATGTTTAACCTTACTAATAACTTGAGATTACCCTTTCTTTTGTTTTTATTTACCAATATTGTAAAGAAAGGTTTTATGTTGGGTATGACTAAGAATGGTTCTAAGTGAGAATAACTTTGTGGAAGATGTTGGAGATATTTAATGAAATTAGTTGTTTTTGTATCTACCATTTAAAGCCACTAAACCATTATAGTTATAGGGTGTGTACTATAATGATACATATATAATATTCATATAAAATGATGTAATATTTATTTATGTAATGGTTGGGTCTCATCAGTTAGAACCATAGAATGGTTTATTTATTTTTATAGATTAGGATTAGAAAACTTCTGGTGAAAACCCCGGTGATAAGTCTTAGTATAGGATAACATCCTGAATTTTTTTTAAAGTAGAGATTGTGTTGTTTCCTTACAATGAAATACTTGTCTAGATAAAAAAATTGGATATAGGATTTGACATAGATTCACCTAGGGTTAATCAGATTAAAAAGGCTAGTTGGGTATTAACTTGACATTTACTTGGTTCACAATAAGGAGGCTTAACTACACACCTAATTTGAAACTCTTTGGGGGGTATTATTCAATTAATTCACATTCTATTTATGAACCATTATGATGAATGTGAGGATATAAATTATGAAAACCAATGATAAACCTATGTGATATATGATAAACCTAATTTTTCCTGGTTTGGTAATAAGGGTTCATAATTTAGGTCTTATTTGGAATTATTTTTATGATTATATGATTTCTCAATCCAATTAAAAATGCATGATTCTCATACTATACTTTTTGGTTTTAGTATGTTCCTAAAACTAAGAGGAACCATGTTAAAAACAGGTGTAAAGGACAATGTGGTGGTTTTCCGAATGAGCAACCAAAGAGGATAAAATATGGAGTGAAAAATCTTATGGTTATTCCTAACCAGATTTGTTGATTTTTGATTCAAAACCTTGAATTTTTTGAGTTTAATAACATATATAATAAGAGAAAAATGGAGTTTCATGGGAGTTAAATTGATAAAGACCACAGAGGAAATAATACTCAATTTCTTACATGCTAAGTACTTGGGAGGAAACAACCATAGAAATACCTCAAAGGAATGAAAAGATGTTTATGTATGGAAACGAAGGTCATATAACAACTAATTACTGAGGAAAAATAATTATTTCAATGGAAGAAAATAATTTTCATCATAAGGAACCACTAATAGTTCAATGTATTGAATGTGGGTAACTTTGGTATTATTAAAGTCAATGAAATAATCCAAGGTATAACTTCTAGACCAAGGGAATAAAGAAGGGACTAAGATATGTTAATCACTAAAGTGGATAATTAGGTCACACTTATCCTATACTCTAGAGTTGGGGATATCATATTGATGTTTGTAAGAATAAATTCATGAAAATATTATTATTAATATTTGGTGGAATTTGATGTGATTTTGAACATTGATTAACTCTCTCTATATAGACCCTATATTAACTACCAAGGAAGGTATGTGGCATTTTATATTAGAAATCCTCCAATGGTCATATATAGGTGTGAGGATGAACATGAAATCCAAATGGAAATTACATCTATTATATGTGTCTCACTACCTATTCATGAGGGGTACTTATCTCAAATGGTTGGGGAGAGACCAAAAATTGAATATATGTAGGAATTATCTATATAGATAAAGGTGTGATATATATATTGATCATAAAATCTCAAGGTATATATTCACATAAAAGATCTGAATATGTGACAAAGGATATAGTTAGAGTTGATTAAAGATTACAACATCTCAATACATTACCATCCTGGGAAGGAGAACAAGGTTGATAATGCTCTTATTCGAGAGGACCATGATATTTTTACATTATGAGGATTTAAAGAGACCCAATAATTATGGATTTTCAAAATATAGATCTTGAAATCAAGATGAAAGTGGATAGAAAATATATTTATCATATTAATTTTTATCCATCCATACATGTGAGGATTAAATAGGTTCAAAATGAATATATGAAACTATAAGAGGAGGTGGGAAATTTTAATGAGTACATACATAATTTTTATGGGATTAAATGTTTTAGGAATCAAGTATGTGTCTCTTTAATATTGTATTTGAAGAATGAGTTGTTGGATTAATCTCATAGTTCAACATTCTTTATTTATCCTGAAAGTATGATGATGTATAGAGATATGAAAGAGTATTTATGGTGTTAAAACATGTAAGGGGATATTTCAAAGAATTTATCTCATTTCTTAGTATTTCAGAAAGTTATGGTTGAGAGACATAAAAATAATAATATTTTATAATTATTATCTATACTATAATGGAAATGGTAAAACATCATCATGGATTTAATAACTAGAATCCCCAAAAAATATAAAGTCTATAATTCTATTTAGGCTGTAGTTGATTGCCTTATAAATTCCAAAAAATTTATTGATATTAGAGAATATTTGTCTCTTGATCATCTTTACAAGTGATACATTAAAGAAGTTTTAAGATTTCATGTAACATCTCATGATTTTAGAATATATTTTTCTTTAATAAATTCGATGTGTTAGATAAAATTTGAAACAAAAAACATGAAATTATGTAAATAGTAATTATAAATTATAAAATGAAGTAAATTATATGTTAGTTAATTGAGATATGATTGTTGAAAATAATTTCTAATTCACTTATAAAATACATTTGATCCTAAAGAATTGTTTTGAAATATTTTCTTCATGAGTATTTTTTTCTTCATATATTTTTTATTTAAAAATAAATTTAGAGTATTAAAAATATGAAAAATTAGTTTTTACACAAGAAGAAGATGAATTCCTTGGTTATCAATTGGTAAAAAAGGAAAATAAAATCATTTGAAGGTAAAAACAAATGTTTTACTGAAAAATTGTTTTTTATTCATGCAATGTGTTTTTGTCTTAATACATTAAATTAAGCACTATTGATTAATTATTTTTATGCAATGAATATATAATATATTCAATATTTTTTTAAATATTCATCAAATTTTTTTTACGTGGTAATCAATTAGATTAAATTCAGTTTTATGCTTAAAAATGCATTTATCTAAAAATGGTTTTTACGCATTTTTTGCATAGATATTAGAATTATTATATTTTTAAATATGAGAATTAATTATTTTAAAATGGATTATATATTTGGAATAAAAATAAATAATATTAGTTTTTAAGGATAACTTATGTTTTGTACATAATGAATAGTAACCATGGTAAAAATCTTGTTACCACAATAATGGTTAAAAGGGTTAAGATGGATTAAACTAAAGATATAAGGGTAAAAATAACCTAAAAAACTGCCTAAATACTATTTGTTTAGTCTATTTCTAACCAAAATTATCTTATATTATAATTTTGGTTGCTTTAGAGCCACTTTCACATGAAAGTGACTTTATTATATATTAATATTCTTGATAATTACAAGTGTGCCCCTACCTTTACTTATAAAAGGGAACCTCCTATATTCTCTTCATGACACCAATTTAGACACTTATATCAACCAATATCTAGCCAAATTATAAAATATGACCTCAATAAGTCTTAAGGTGTAAACCAAAGGAGGTTTCTCAAAAAAGAGGTATACATTCTTACCAACTTTTTTTATGTTTCTTTCACATTAAATATACTCTAAATATTTTATAAAAATATTAACATGATGAAATAAATATATTTTTAATATACCTAATTTTTTTTATGTTAATGGTAAATTTTTTTATCTCTTTACCATCTTTTACAAAATGAAAACACCGCTCATACATATGTGTGGACTACCACTTCCACGAAATAATGTGATTATTTTTTCATTTATTATTTACTTAGTTGATAACAAGGATATATTTAATAAATATATATGATATTTATTATATTATTATGATTCTATAAATTTTAATTATTATTAACCTTTATTTCATTCCATCCATCGAAAAGTGAAAACATCATTCATGCGTTCGTACGGACTACCATCTCCATGAAGTGATATAATTAATTTTTCACCATAAATTTATATGAATGGTTATAAAATTATATATTATGCATAAATATAATTATTATTATATGATTAATATTATTTATATAATTAAATAATGTAAAATGTGCATGTACAAGAACTGTTGAATCAAAACATGCATATAAAATATGCGAGTTTCATCAGAATGTACATTGAAATGGAGAATTGTTAAAAAAGGGAAATTTTAAATTGTAAGGGAGTGATATATAGTAATATTTATTTTAATATGGTTATTTAATATGTGTGTATTAAATATATATTTATTATATATGAGGATTTAAAATCTATGAAGTAAGATGATACCTGAGGTAAGGGTTTCTCACCTCCCATTTATTTTTGCAAGACATATGCAATATTCCCAACTTGTTACTTTTGTGAAGTTTATATATTTAAAATGAATGTATTTTATTATTTTTTAATGAAATTTATAGTAATTTAAAAATATATTTTTATGTATCACTCTTTCATGAGGTTTTGATTTAGAGATTCCCAAAACTGTAAGGGTTCTTCATCTCAATATTGTTTCATTTAGACACGATTCCTATTACAATTTTTTTTGTTTATATGGTATACATACTTCCCATTTGAAATATTATATCATGAATATATTTATATTCATGTTATTTAATATTTAATTGGAATTTATTTCTTTTAAGGGGGTTATAATTTTAATGTCACCAAAGTAGCAAGGGTTTATATTACTATCTCATTTATTTTTGGGTTTGTCTATGTTAAATTAACATTATTGTATATTATATAATATTTATCCATTAAAACCCATATATTTTATTTTAATTTTGTTATTTTTTATAATTTTCAATTATTATTAATATTTTCCACTCTTTAGAACATAATTTGACTGAGAAAATGTTTTTAATAAATGTTGTCATGATTTTATCTTTGGTTGGTGGACCTTTTCTTATATTTATATGTTATTTAAAATTTTTTCAAGAATGTTATTTTATATGATTAAATAATTATTTAATTTAATTTTAAACCATATTTTAATTTATTTTCAAAAAATTTAAAAGTAATTTCCAAAATGTTTTTCAAATTGGTTATTTATAAATTTTTACAAAAAGTGTGAGAATATTTATTTTAATGTTTACCACATGAACTAATTTTCCTACCATCATTAATATTATTTATTAGAAGCTTGATTTTAAATTTTATATGTTTATTAAAAAATACACATTTTTATCAATATTTTGGGATTTTTTATATAAATGTTTATCAAAAGAAAAGGATATTTGTCTCTTTTTTTCAAAGAAAGGTTTTAATGTTCTCTTAAAGGTATTTTTAATTTATTTTAGTATCATTTAAGGATTTTTATGATTCACTATGGATATAATCTTGTAATACCATCCACTATATTTTTTTGGATGACTTATAATGATGATATTTTAAAAAAGTTTTTATGAAACCCATTTCCCTTTATGGGTTAATTAAGTGATGTTGGATTTATAAAGTTTAAAATATGATTTAATTAATCCAATTTCTTTTCCATGGGTTATTTATGATATGATGAATTAAGAAATGTTTTTATGATTCCACCCACTTCATTTTTAAGGATGGATATGATTATTTGATGATGAAACATTTATGAAACCTATTTATTTTCCATGAGTTCTGCTATGATGAAATGTTGAATGTTTTTATGATATAATGGAACACTTTTATATGATATTCATTATATGATGTTAAGAACAGAAATTTTGTATCCCTACAATGTATTGGGTAACTATTTATATGGACTATAATGGGGAGTGAACACAATTTAGTAAGGGACTCTATCCACTATGATTGTCTTGGGAGTGAACCCAATACACTATAAGACTTTTCCAACTATGATTGACTTAGTAGTGAACCTTGACTAAGGAAAATATGGAATAGGAACTAAATGAAATCACGTATGGGAATTTCTACACTATGATAGTCTTGGAAGTGAATCTTGTCTAAGGAAATTATTTTCTAGGATTATGTGTATGATATAAACTTATGTATTGTGATTATGATATATTCTCATGGATCATGATTTATTATTGAAGATTACCCACTTTTATGAAATATTTATTTTGTTATGGAATATCCTTATGCCATTATTCATGATTAGTGATCTTTGACTTATTAGGTAATACTTTAATAAGTTATGATCATGTTATCATACCCTTATGTTTATCTTATTCTCACTTATGATCATCGATTTATCTCTCATATATTTCCCCTTATTAAACATACAAGATCATCCATTCTTATGTTTACATTTCCATTGGTTATGGAAAAAATTTTTTAAGTATGGTATGTTTAAGAAGGGTTCTATGTGACAAGAACTTTCTTAAATTTGTTGAATATATTTTATGAAATAAGTTGTTTATGTATTTAGTCACTAAGAAACTAAACCTTTATATTTCAAAGAGTGTATTATTATGTGATGTATTGAATATTAATCTAAAATGATATAATATTTATTTATATAATCCTTTGTCCACCTCATAAATCCAATAAATACATATAAGGATTAAAATTGAGAAGCGTCACCATTAAAATGAGTCATAAGAAGCCTAACATCAATTGAGTTATTGGATTTCATTCTTTAAGGATTCTACAAAGGGGTTTGAGGCTTATATTAATTTGTTAATCTAGATATTTTATTTATTTTATTTAAATTTTTTCTACACCTTAATGAAATTATGTTTTTTTTGATTGATTATTAGTTGAGATGAGTTTTCAATTCTAGTGGGTTTCCCCTGGATTCAACATATCAACATATATTTTCATCAAACTTAAGTTTTGGAAAATATGAAATCATCTAATTTTTAGTTAACTTTATTAATGTATAAAAATTACAATGTCTATGTATTCTATGTAAAAAAAGATTTATTAATTTCAATATTTAAAAAATTTACATTCTCTCTACATAAATAATAAGGATATAATGTATAATTTCTTAAGGTGTTTTAAATCTAAAAAACAAATCCTTAAAAGTAAAAAAAATAATTGTTACAGAAAATAGTATAAATATCATCATATTTTTGATAAATACTTACCAAATCATGATTTAATTACTTAAAATGGAGATTTTTTTGATGAAAATTATTTCATGATTTCAAATAGAACGAACTCCAACAATATTTCCTTCTGAATTATCACCAAAAGTCATAGTTCCATCATCCATAATTGATAAATAATAGAAATTTTAAAAATCACCACTCATATATATGAAATGAATACTATCCATGAACCATTTTTCATTACTCTTCCCCTATCTCCTTACCCATAAAATATCAATTAAGTAGATTTTTTGGGACCCATATACTTTCCATATACCATTATTAATCTATATAACCTAATTTAAATTATTATAAAAATAATCATGAATAACACTACTAAATTAAGTTAATCTATTTGTATAATCATTAAAATAATATATATAAATATCATAATGAAAAAAATATTAGGTACAGTTTTTATACTAAAATTTGCAACAAAGTAACATTTATAAAAATTTTGATATTTGTCATTATAGCCAATTCCTTGTATTTCCTTAGCACCCTTTTGACCACTTAGAATATTTTCATGATATTACCCATAGTAAACTAAATAACTACCAACTGTGAAGGAGAAATTTTAGATAAAAGATTAATAATTCAATTATCATGTTGAGTATATGAATAATTAAAAATAAAAAATTTAGACTTAATATCATAATTTTTTTTAAAAAAATATTTTTTTTCAATAAAAACTGAGTAAAAATATTTTCTATATAATTCATGTTATTTCTTAAAAGAATCTTATTTAAATTAAATTAAAAATTAATAATCATTCAATTAATTAAAATAATACTCATAAAGTTTATGAATATATCAATAAAATAAATTTACCTCTTTAATTCGAGTCATAAATTACATGATTTATTATTGATTAGAGTGCTCATTTTTATGTTTAGAATTTTTATATCACTATAATCATATGAATCACATAAAGTATATTTCATAGATCTATTCCATTTTATTCTATAATAACCATTTAATTTAAATTTTAGTCTAGATTTATTATCATATTTTAACAATTGATAATCAAGGTTGATATAAACAATTTTCTTAAATTAATAACATCTAACGTCCTTAGAAAATATATAATTATTCACAAAAGATATCCTGAAACCCTTTCATATCTTTTAAATTTCACTAATTTTTTTTCCAATTAAGAATATTCATCACCAAAATTATAACTACTACAATTTTATTAATTATAAGAACCAATAAAGTCTACTTTGTCTTTCAACTAATATTTTTCAATTGTAACTTTAATAGAAAAATTTTATTTCTTAGCCAATTTATGATTATCATCCATATCTAGGATTTTATCTTCATAAATAAATAAAATACACATTAATGTTTTAAATTTTATCTCAAAAATTAGTCTTGAATATCATGCATCCACAAAAATTCCACCCCATCATTTTAGAAAAACCTTTAAGAATTTTTAAACTTAATTTTCCTTAGTAATTTCATTCACAAGAAAATAACATTGTTATTTTTTTAAAAAAAATCTTCAATTTATCAGGGTGATTATTTCTATATAAAATATCCTAAAAATATAAAACATCATCCTAAAATTATTTCATCTAAATTGTATAAAATTATCTATAACATTATAAGAAATAAAAATAGTTTCTCATATTTCATAAGGAGTAGAACATTTATAAAATGAGTTGAATTTATCTTAACCATAACCCTAGATAAAATAATTCATTGAATTATAATTTAAATCATACTCAACATCTTGAAAAAACTCTAAATATTAGGTTCACCAATAATAAATTTATTAGGATACATAACTTTCATAAAAACATTCAAATGAATAGATCTTTCTCTCACAAATAATGACTCCTAGGTTCTTTTGAATATTTTAATAAATTCATAGACTATTTTTCTTCTCTCTATTTAATTATGTGGGTTGAATTGTTTTATAATCTCTTATTGTTGTTCTTTAACGATCATATCCCTCCTTCAAATATGTTTTTAAGATGGTTTTCATAGGGAATATCATTTAGAATTTACACAAACCAATATGGGGTTACCTCTCACTCCTCCCATAAAAATTTCCAGGAAAGAGATTAGGATGGTTTAAGGTACCCTATATTTTGGTTAATCTTGTTTAAATTACTATGAATCTTATTCTTTTCCCTTTTTTTATGTTGGTTTCAAAATTTGACCAAGTTTGGATTTCTATCAGATTGTTGGAGAACTCTTTAAACATTCATTTAATCTATATTCCTAAAAAGTGATGTAGGGTTCTAAAAAATTATCAATTTAGCATTTTAACAGATTTGGGTAAAGATTTTACAAAGGCCAGTCATGGGAATCTTTGTTGTGTGATATTTAATGCTTCCTCCTTGAAGTACCCATTGGAATTTTTGAAGATAGTCATATTTGTGATCAACCAAGTGAAATAAGTGTTTATAAATGATTTAAGACTTGTTTGAGGTGAATTTAATTATTCAATAAGGTTTTATAAAAATTTGAGTTAAGGATGATCAATTCTAGATTACACAGGTTATCATATATTTAATAATTTCTTAAAAATTTTGGACTATAAAAGGTTGATCCTAAGATCCTCATAAAGTTGGATCTAGGAAAAAGTTTGGGAATAATGGAAAATGAAAATTTTGTTAGGTTCAACTTAAATACTCATATGGTACATGCCAAATTTTGTAAGGTTTACCTAGATTCAAACAATAGAAAAGTTATGGATAGGTCACCATGTGTTTTTAAGGTTTTTTACCAATTTCATAAGGTTAGTGTTAATTTTATAAATTTTTTTATAGATATTTTTTAAAGATGATTTTCACATTTATAAAGTTTATTTTAGGGATAAAGGGACTTTTTATGGTTTTTTAGGAAACTTTGTATGGTTCACCAAAACTTAATATGGTTTTGAATCTATAATGTTGATTATAATTCTTTTTAAGGTTCATGGACATAATAAATTTCACCATGGTACTTCATAAGGTACTCAAAAACATTTTAAGGTTTATTCTATGTGAAAAAATATGAAAACCAAGAATTAAATAATGTGATGATTCTCTCTACTAAAATTATTAAATATCAAACATATTGTTAAAATACATGATCCTAACCAATATTTTTGGAGATCTAAATAGAGATTAATTTTTAATATTATTGAATGAAATTCATGGAGATTTAAAATTTTAATATTTGAATTTTTTTTGTGATCAATGCTGTTATTTATTTGGAAGTATTTGAATAAAGGAATGTCATATGGAAAATAATTAATTAGAATTTACATAAATTGTTTTTTAAATTTTATTTATGAGTTTATATTAATGTAAAATGGGTAAAATAAATAATAATATATATTCGGTGAATTGAGAACTTGAGATTTGATACATTGATATGTTAAAGAATAGTGGTATCTAAGAGAGAGATATCAAAGAGTATTGACCTGTGCTATATCTTTGATTTTTGAATGTACTGGTGAAAGTCATTTTGAACACTAATCATCAATGTGCATATTTCTAAGAGTAAGATCTATCATGTGCATGAATTCTATCTTACACAAGGTAATTTTTCTAAATAATCTAGGAGGAAGGTTAACATGCATGTTGCTGCATTGATACTATTTGTGTAGTCAAAGAACTTTTTGAAGAAAATATTTTCTTTTACTCCAATAAATCTATAAAATCATTTATGATCTTGTTAAAAATCAATATCAAATGGTTGTATCTTGAAAACAAGTTATTATAGTATAAATAACACCCAAAATATTCAAAAATTGGATGATACATTTTCTAGGAAGTATATGATTCCTTACCATACCATTTTATGCAAATTAAATGACATTTATAATCCCCAAAATATAATAGTGATAATTAAACCTATTCCCCCAAAAGTGCCAAACATGGAAATGAGTATGATTTTAGATTAATCTAGAAATTCATAAAAAACTTATGTGTTATGAATTATTTTATTTAATTGTTTCATACTAGGTGAGAGAGCATTTATATTGAGTGTGTCTAGACCTTAAAATGGTACATATATTTAATTTAAAAATACTTTATAAAACATGCACTACTAATTCCCCCTCTCAATGGTACTCTAATTGACCTCCAAACCACAAGTGGTATCCTACTATTTTACTATAAAAACATAAAATAATTGAATTCTATGAACATTATGTGAGTAAATATTTTTTATGGGAAAAACATTCACGTATGGAATAACTGAATGGTTACCTATTTTATTTGACTGGGTTTTGGAGCTATTGATTCTGTGATAGTGGGTTTCCCACCACTTAGGAGAGATGCTTCCCTAACCTTTTCAGATAAGATAAATATAGAGGTATATGGGAATGTTATGAATGAAATCCTACACTCCTTATCAGAAAAATTATACACTAGCATTATGGGGTTCAGGGCCACCAAATAGTTGAGGCACAAGCTAAAAAATAAGTATAAAGGTAATTTAAAGATAAAACAACCCAAACTAAAAATATGAGGGATAAATTTAAGTACAAAAAATGTCTAAAAAGTATACTATTTATAACTATTTGTCCAAGGTGAATGAGATAGTTGGTTACATATAGGAATTTGATAATAAACTTAAAGATTATACAATTTTTAAAAAATTAATTTGAAAATTTATAGATAGTTTAATTCCATATGTTTCTGCTATAGAAGAAAAGGAAAATATTTTTCTTAATGACTCGCACAATACTTTTCTTAAAAATGAGACAAGAAAAGCTCCAGATTTTAAGAAAATCGATAAATCAGATATGAAATTCAAATCCATGTAAAAGATTATGATCCTGGAGGATTAAGTTGAATCCTCAATTGATTAAAATAATGATAATGAGAGTGATTAAAATTTCAAGATATTTATGGGCAATATTTTTAAAAATATAAAAAATGGAAAAGGAAAACACCATATAAACTTCAACTAAATCTATTAAAGTATAGGGGAATTGGAAACTTTATGGAATATTGTCCAATAAAGAAGAGTTTGGAATATGAAGATGAGGAGGATGAGGAGAAACATTAAGGAAGGTAAAGAGTAAGAGATTTCATATATCATAATTATAATTCTTCAATGTTAAACATTTTATAATCTTGATTTAAGTAAATAATTCACATTGAGGATCTTTTTAGGTTTAGAGTTTTAGAGAATTAGGCTGTAACTATTACATACAAAGTGGATACAACTAAAATAGTACCCATTTCTTCCATAATATAAAACATTTAAAAGTAAACATGATTTATTTTTCTTGATAAAAATCATCTTTACTTCTTCCTTTCTCTTACCCATTTTTTAACCCAATAGAAAACATTTCAAAAACATGTCATGATAACAAAAAGCTCAGAAATGGATATAAAATAAGGAATGAAACCATTAGTCCTTGAATATTTTAAACTCATGAAATCATACTTTTCACACATAAAACATAATTTATTTAAAATACCTCATGAAATTATAATATTCCTGAAAAACTCATCAAAATCATAAATCATAACGGTAACATGTGGCATCCATATCATAATTACATTGTAGCTTTCACACCTACCTAGGGAGTAACCTTTATGTTTATATTTGGAATACTCATCAAAGTATATTACCTTAATATATTTAGAGAAACTTTATTTTTTAACTACATCTCATTACCCAATTCATTAGAGAGTTATCACAGGCTCACCTACCCTTGGTTTATCATTGAACCACCCGTATACATAAATAATTCCCAGAACCATAACATAATCATAACACATAAAACAAGCATAAAGGAAAAATAACATTTCCACATTGCAATCAAAATATATAATTTCAATATGTTGACATAATAAATCCCTTATCTAAACCATTTTCAATGCCAAAATACATGAATAAGGAATATGGTATTTAATTTCCTTTAAAAACATTAAGGATTATAGAGGAAGCCAAATATCAAATAACAATTATGGTGTAAAAGAAGTCGTTATCACCGTATACGTTAAAAAAACATTCCTTTAATAGTTTAGTAAAATTAATCATAGAAAAAAATTATTTTTAAGAACTTTGAATGAAATAAAAAGTCAAAGGGGTTAGTTATACACTATATAAAAGAAGGTGGTGTATATCGTCAAAATATGCCCCAATAAAAGGAGATTGAGGTAAAGTCCCTTACCTTATGTCTGAATCATCACGTAAAATCTTTATATTCTTGACAAATAAACTTAGGTTAATTATTTAATTTCTTAATAACCTTTATAATTCTTATTATTCCTTTTATATGACTATTATCATGTCATAACAATTAATTAATTAATTTTGTTCGCATTGGGCATTTTGTCGAGATTCAGTATTCGAGTCGAAAATGAACTTGATTGATGTCAATAATCCATGTGGTCATAAGTACGTCATCTAAAAAATAAAATTCATGACACAATAATCACTTTAATACATCAATTATACTTTTTTTTAAATCAAACCAATCATTTATGGTATGAAAAATTAACAATGTTATAATCACAAAGATGGTAGGTCATACATACGCATGAGTAACATTTCCACTTTTCATTGATCATTATGGAAGTAAGGTAATTATTATTTTATCATTAAATAATTATAATATTATTATTAATATAATAATAATAATTTAAATATATATATATATATATATATCATAAAAGTGATGTGGTGAATAAAAACTATTCACATCACTTCGTGGAGGTGATAGTTCACACGTACGCACGAACAAAATTATATTTTTTATGTTCATATAAAGTAAGAAAATACCATAAATATTATTATTTTAAAATGATAAATATTTCATAAATATCATATATAAATATTTATTCCATAATTCTAACTAGTCTTGATAGATGGTGATGAAAAACGAACTATATCGGTTCGCGAGGCGGCAGTCCGCCGTACACCTGAATGAAATGTTCATTTCCCATTTGATGAAATTGGAGATGGATTTAGGTGATGATATTATCATACTAAAATATCATTATATTTAGGATACTATAGTTATTATTTAATCTTATAAGAATAAGATTTAGAAGAAGTAGAATATGAAATAAAATAGAAACACTTAAAAAAATGATACATTTTCTTCGGTTGATCACCATTGAAGAACACATTAACACATATAAAAAGGATTTTATGCCTAAAATAAGGCCTAAATAAAGTGGGGAGGGATTATAGGAAGAGGTTTGAGCAGATATTGGCCAATAAAAAAGGATTTGTAAGTGCGATTATTAGAGAATAGTGAATACCTTTTTATAGGAGAGGGGGGGGTCACCCTTAGGAATTCTTAAAATATTAAATTAACATAAATTCAATTTTGGTTCCAAATGGTCCCAAAATAATTTATTTCTAAGTTAAGATGCTTTTCGGTCAAAGAAAAATCATACAATTAAAATTAGACATGTTTTGAATATTTTTTAATCATTATCGTTTTGGTTTAGCCCTTATTTTACCCTTTTTAATCTTACTATAATGTCATGTTATTTACACTTTATGGGTTAATATAATTACCAAATCATGAATATAGATCAATTAAAGTGTCATTTATGAAATATTAGGTCTTATTATAACTATTTGGAAGAAAACTATATTTTTAAAAATTTAATATCATTTAATAAAATATTTTATATTTTTAAATACCAATAGTGTAAAGTTTGACACTATTCACTAGTTGACTTTTAAAAAATATTATAACAGAAATAAAAGTTCTAAAAAACAACTTTAAATCATTAATACATGTAAAATATATCCTTAAAATTCATTTATGGCATAAATTATTGCATATAATATTTATTTTAATATTTATAATATCATTTATTTGATTCTTTCATTAATTAAGAAATTACTACATCATCATTCTGTCATAATTTAATTTAATTATTTATTTCCTAAATATTATAAATAAATTACCATGATTTAGGTAATATTTTTTTATTTCTAATTACTATTTATATAAGAATAAATAACTTTTATAACCACATATTAATTTTTTTATTTATAAGAGACATGATTATGTCATCTTGGTCTTTATTTTAAATAAAATGTTTATAAGTGACATAATCACATCATAGTGGCTCCAAGTGGTCCTAAAATCTAAACAAGGATGATAATTGTCATTATAAACTCATAAAATTAAATTATTACATGATTTAAGGTATTTTTATATTATTATAATATTATTTTTACCTTTAATTACCTGATTTTACCTTTAACCGTGGTAAAAAAAATTATTACCAAAGTTAATATTCATAATATAAAAAAACAAAAGGGACATATTTACATAATTAATAACTAATAATTCCAAATATGGAATCCATATTTCTCAATTAAAAACACTGAAGTTTATGTAATTAATTTAAAAATAACCCCCGTTATGAAAATGAGAAAATGAGTTTTTTAAAAGTAAAACCCATCAAGAGATTAATGTGCGTTTATATATAATTTCAATGTGAAATTACTTAATATGAAAAAATTAGATTAAATTGTAAAAACATAATCAAATTATAAATTAAAACCAACTAAAATTATAATCCAACAATATAAATAACATAGAAGAAAAAGAAGTTTTGAATTAAAATGCATTATTTTTTATTATTCATTAAAATATGAATTTAATCAGAAAAATACCCTAAATTAAACCAAAGTAAAATTTTATGTCCATATTCTAAATAATAAGTTTATTTTGTCCAATATAACATATAAAAGTGTCAAAAACTATATTTAAAATGGGTTCTCCATCAAAAGGTGGTAAAACTTCATTTTTTTTAAAAACAATTCTTTTATTCTAAAAATTGAATTTGTTATTATATCATGTATATAAAATATATAAGATGAATTTAAATATATTAAATATATATTTCATTAATAAAACCCATAAAGAGTGATTTAATTATTTTATAAACTCACTTATTTTCATTTAAATAGTTTTTCAGAAAAATATTTCTTTTCAATTAAAAAGGGTTTTATTTTCATTTATAAACAATTGTTCAAAAAAGAATTAATTATATACATGTGTAAATAATATTTTAAAAAATCAATTAATAATATTCATTCACACTATTTTAACAGCTAGGTTACAAGGTATCATAATAATATTTAGTTTTTTCTTAAGTTTGATGTGGCGTTTTATGTACACTATCGAACATATTGCCTCCTTTAAAAAACTAAGGATGTAATATTATCCCCCTTTTGGAAATTGAATCCTAGAAATCCGAGTTTGGTTTCGGTAACTAAGGTATGAATTTTCAAAATACCTTAATTGTAATCCCACATTGAAAAAAGGATTAAAAAAACTTCAAATTTAAAAGAAAGAAAATAAAGTACAAAGGTCACCTGAGATAACACATACTAGAATTACATGTTGGAAAACATATATATGGAAGAAAAACTAACTATCAATTTATAATAGATAGTGATAGAAAACATGATGAAGAGAAATATAATAATAAAAAAACCATAAATTTGTGTTTGGTTAATATGTCATTGATTTCATTGTAGGAAAAGTAAACAAAAAAAGTTTTTGGTTTAAGGACCTTTTTATAAATTTAAGGAATTATTTTACTACATGGAATAATAAGACAAGGAAATATAATTACTTGAAAAGTAGAGTTTTATACATTAATAAAATTACACCAGAAACTCATCATTTTCTCCAAATGATGAGTATTCAGGATGAATCAACTTATTAATCCACAAAATATTAAATATACATTTCTCTTATCTTGAAACACTAACCAAAACCAATATGGTTAGGATAAGAGAATTCTAAAAAAATAATAAACCATTGGATGAATAAAATCAACTTTTAATCTCCTAAATTCAACTATAATTTTATAAGTTTGACATAGACCATTCAAAAAATAACTTTCATTAAAATTAAAAAAATAATCCAAACATAGGTTGAAACCCAAAATTTAGAAGGATTTGAGAAACTCATTGTGGTTAGTCTGGTTTTGATTCTCTTTGAACTTTTGGTCATATATCCTCGATATGTCCAAGAAGTCTATTAGGGTTTCCCCCTTCTTCCCTTAAAAGAGGGTTCTATTTATATAATAAAAATATCTAAGGCCCTCGGTACGTTGGATGGATAGAAGGATTTGAGCCCATAGTATTATAGGACAAGTTTTAACATTTATCTCCATAAACCACTCTTAATGTCTCATAATAAAAATTAGTTTCCTAATCATATATTCTCACTGATAGGTTAATAATTTCGATAAATAACCTAATTCCCCATAAGTCCACAATAAAAACATATATTGTTCCAAAATAAAATTAAACCATTATTCCTCAAATAAAATCCCATAGTATTTTATATTCCTTAGTCATATAGTGTTCCCAAAATAGTGAACATCTTCCAAAGTAACACTTATCACTTAATCCCCAAATAATTTTCCAATACCAAAGATATCCATTTGATAAAATATAAGTTCCAAAAATCAACATATTCTTATTACATAAAGTAGTTTAACTAAAAATAAAGTCATAATAACCAAGTACTTTACATAGGTTAGTGTTAGGCGATGCAACCTTATCACCCTTCGGTTGTGGTTTTGATCCCCGTGGCCTTGCCGGATGCAATGGGTTGTCCCCCATCCTACGGGTTTTCATTTTTTTTCTAAAACTATATGATTATTATAACATTTTAAAAATATGATAAAGTAATAAAAAAATCAATAACATTTTTAACCTCAAATTGTTCCTCATGATTTTAATTTTGAATCCGAAAATGTAATAACCCATAATTGCCTCAAAATCAAAGATCATATGAACCCTAATGGTTATCCATAATATTTCCACAAAAGAAAATTCTTCATAAAATAACATTTTTATGAAAACATAATGATAAATGAAACTCAATTATAATCTCCATAAAGTAATCACACTACCAAAAGAGTACTAGTACAATTAAATGTTTCATCATCCTTAAGTCTACCATAACTGTTGAATCCTTTATAAGTAAGCATCTAAATCATTCATTGTTCTTCATAATCTATTAACTATACATTTCTGACTTATTTATTAATACATCATTCCAGCAGATCAAATATCTTCATTATTTATAAATATAAATCCAAAAATGTTTAATTATTTATGCATAATAAAATAAATCATTCCTTAAATCCAGATACCAGGATCTTCTTAATGTTCCCTTTCTATTTTATCATTTTTTCCTACTTTCGAAAAGTAGAAATTCACCCCACGTCTATACTTTAAATTTTCGGTTGAGTTAGAAAAGTTATGATCTTGAAATCATATTACAAAGATAACATGACCCATAAAATTGTTTTAGAAAAGAGTAGGTGTTGGATTAATCAAACAATTTCTTATAGGTGATTTGAATACTCAAGAAGTAGTACAAATCATTCGAAAAATATTTTTCAATAATATTTATGATCAAATCATCAGGGAGGGATAAGAAGGTTGTGAAAGATCTATTTCACTCAATATTGAAAAATGATCCTTAATCTACTAAAAATAATATCACTTAAACATGAAATGAATTATTAAAAGAATAATACTCTATAGGGAATAAATAATAACATAAAATTTTTATAATACTCAAATCCATCAACCTCTTTATATCTCAGTTGATTAAGGTCTTTATCAAATCTACGTAAATCAATATATTCCTCCAAAATTTACCATATGAAAATAACCATCTTGGTTATAAATGATCACAAACCTAAACCCAGATAACATAATAACCTCTAAAGTTATCTAAACTGACCTTTGTTATAACTATAAGGCACCAAAATTAAACATTACACAATATGGATTAAGTCAAGAATTTATATTGAAGATATTATCAGGTTTATATTTTTAGAGAATTAGGCTATAACTATTACATACAAAGTGGAGACACCTAAAACACTATCCATTTATTCTATAATATAAAATATTTAAATGTAAACATGATTTCTTTTTTCTTGATAAATACCTTATTGACTTCTTCATTTCTCTTACCCATCCTTAAAACCTATAGAAAACATTTCAAAAACTTGGGATGCACACAAAAATCTTAGTAGGGGATATAAAATAAGGAATGAAACCGTTAGTCCATGAATACTTTAAAGTCATTAAATCATACTTTTCACCTGTAAAACATAAACTCTTTAATATACCTCATGAAATAATAATATTCCTAAAAAAAATCATAAAAATAATAAATCATAAAGGTATATTTTGGCATCCATATTACATTGTAGCTTTTACAGCTACATGGGGAGTAACCTTCATGGTTACGTTTGTAATACCCATCACAACATATTCCCCAAATCATTAAGGAGAAACATTATTATTTAACTCCATATCATTACCCAATGAAATAGAGAGATATCAAGGTCTTAGAGGGACTTGGTTAATCACGGAACCACCCATATACATAAACAATTCCCAATAACTATAACATAATCATAACACATAAAACAAGCATAAAGGAAAAATAACATTTACACATTGTAATCACAAGATATCATTTCATGCTATTGACAGAATCATTCCATTCTAAAAACCTTTTTCAATACCAAGATACATGAAAAGGGAATATGGTATTTATTTTTCTTTAAAAACATTAAGGTTTATAGAGTATTCCAAATATCAAATAACAGTTATGGTGGAAAAGAAGTCGTTGTCTCCGTATACGTTAAAAAAAATTTCTTTTGTAATTTAGTTAAACTCTTCATAGAAAAAGATTATTTTGATTTTTTTTGAATTAAATAAAAAATAAAATGGGTTAATTATACACCATATAAAAGAAGTTTGTCTATATCATTAAAATATTCCTCAATGAAAGGATATTGAGACGAAGTCCCTTACTTTATGTCCGAATCGTCACATAAAATATTTATCTTTCTGAATAATAAACATATGTTAATTATTTTATTTCCTAAGAAACTTTATAATGTTTATTTTTTTATATGACTACTATCAGGTAAAAAAAATTACTTAATTATTTATGTTTACATTGGTTTATTTGTCGATATTCAGTATTTGAGTCGAAAATGAACTCAACTTGATGTCAATAGTCCATGTGGACATAAGTCCATAATATCAAAAAACATCATGTCATAATAATAAATTTAATACATTAATTATATTTTTAAATAAAACTAATCATTTATGGTATGAAAAATGAACAATGTTATAAACATGGAGACTGTAGGTCATACGTACGCATGAGTAACGTTTCCTCTTTTTGTTGATCATTATGAAAAAAGGTAAATATTATTTTATCTTTACATAATTATAGTAATATTATTAAAATAATAATAATAATAATAATTTAAATATACATATACATATCATACAAGTTATGTGGTGAATAAAAACAATTCACATCACTTCATGGAGGTGATAGTTCAGACGTACGCACAAATGACGTGATCATTTTTATGTATATGGAAGGTAAGAACATAACTAAAATATTATTATTTTACAATGATAAATATGTAATTAAATTAATATATAAACATTTATTCCACCATTATAACCGGTATTGATAGAGGGTAATGAAAAATGAACTATATCGCTTTGTGAGGTGGTAGTCCGCAGTACACATGAACGAATTGTTCATTTCCCATTTGATGAAATTAGAGATGGATTTAGGTGATGATATTACCATAATAACATATCAGTATATTTAGGATACTGGATTTATTATTTTAAAAAAGAATAATAAGATTTAGAGGAAGTGGAATAAGAAATAAAATATAAACACTTAAAAAAATGATACCTCTTCTTTGGTTGATCACCTTTGAAGAACACCTTAATACCTATAGGAAGGGTGTTATTCCTAAAATATGGAATCAATAACATGTTTAGAGATTATAAATATAGGTTTTGGTAGATGTTTTATGAACCAAAAAGCTTTTGAATTATGAGTATTAGAGAAGAGTGTGTACCTTTTTATAGGAGAGGGGAGGGTAACCCTTGGAAACTCTTAAAATATTAAATTAATATAAATTATATTTCGGGTATAAATGGTCATAAAATAATTTATTTCAAATATAATATTATTTTAGGTCTAATAAAAATTATAAAATCAAAATTATAAAATTTTCGAATATTTTTTAATCCTTATATTTCTGGTTTAACCCTTATTTTACCCTTTTTAATCTTACCGTGATATCATGTTATTTACACTTTGAGGGTTAATATAATTACCAAATCATGAAAAAGACCAACTAAAGTTTCATTTATGACATATTAGGACATATCCTAACCATTTGGATGAATATTAGATTTTTAGTAATTTAATATCATTTAATAAAATATTTTATATTTTAAAATACCAATAGTGTCAATTTTGACACTATTCATTAGTTGAGTTTTAACAAATATCATAACAATAATATAAGTTCGAAACAACTACTTTAAATCATAAAAAACATGTCAAATACATCAATTTTTTATGGAATAAATTATTTCATATAATATTTATTTTAATATTTTTAATATATTTTATTTGATTCTTTCATTAATTAAGAAATTACCACATCATCATTATGTCACCATTTAATTTAATTATTTATTTCATAAAAATTATAAATAAATTATAATGATGTAGGTAAAATTTATATATTTATAATGACTATTTATAATCAAATATATCCCTTTTATAACCCCATATTAAAATTTTTTAGTTACGAGAGACATGATTAGGACATCTTGGTATTTATTTTAAATAAAATGTTTATAAGTGTCATAATCAGATACAAGTGGATCCAAGTGGTCCTAAAATCAAACCAAGGATTGTCATGGTTTGGATACACTTATTAAATTAAATTAGTAGATGGGTTATGGTAGTTTTATATTATTATAATATTATTTTTACCTTTAATTACGTTATTTACCTTTAACTGTGGTAATAACATTTATTACTAATTTTACTATTCATAATGTACAAAAAATAAAAGGGACATATTTACATAATTTGGAACTACTGATTCCAAATATGGAATCCGTTTTTTTCAAATTCAAACCACAGAAGTTATATTAATTAATTTAAAAATAATCCTCATTGTCAAATCGATAAAACATGTTTTTTTAAAAGTAAAAACCATTAGAAGATTGATGTTCGTTTATATCTAATTTAAAAGTGAAATTACTTATAATGACCAAAATTAGGTTAAATGATAATAACATAATCTAATTATACTTTAAAACCAATTAAAAATATAATATAACTATACAAATAACTTAGACTAAAAAGCAGGTTTGAATTAAAATGCAGTATTTTTCACTATTCATTAAAATATGAATTTAATCATGAAATACCAAAAAGTAAACCAAAGTAAAATTTTATGTCCTATTTCCAAATAATAAGTTTATTTTGTCATATATAACATATAAAAGTGTAAAAAATTATATTTAAAATGTATTCTCCATCAAAAGGCCTTAAAATTGCATTTGTTTGAAAAATACTTCTTTTATTTAAAAATTTGAATTTGTTCTTATATCATGTCTAGAAAACATATGAGATTAATTTTAAATATATTAAATATATATTTCATTAAAAAACCCATAAAGAGTTATTTTTTTATTTTATAAACTCTCTTATTTGCATTTAAATTGTTTTTTAGAAAAACATTTCCTTTTAATTAAAAAGGGTTTTATTTTAATTTATAAATAATTGTTCAAAAAATAATTAATTACTTACATGTGTAAAAAATATTTTCATAATTCAATTAATAATGTTCACTCCTGATATTTTAATAGCTATGTTATAAGGTATAATAATAATATTTAGTTGTATTCTTAAGTTTGATGTGGCATATTATGTATGCTATTGAACATATTGTCTTCTTTTAGAAACTCAGGATGTTACAATTATAAGTTTACTAAAGATAAAAGAAAAAATTAAACTATAAAGAAAATGATTACACTAAGAAAATAAGAAGAATATTTTACCCCATTAGCCTCCTTTTTTGGGATTTCACGGGTGCAGGTCAGATCATACTATCACTTCTCACTAGCATGTTTCATGGAAGGAAACCAAATTAAAGGAGGAGAAAATATTTTTAAGACCTGATGATAGGTTGGAAGGTCTTCATAATGATAGTGAAAATAGAGTAATGGTAGGTGGTCGACCAACCAACAGTGGTCGATGTATAATAGGTTGATAATGGAAGTCTTCAATAGTATCGATGGGGGTGGGAGTAGGCATAAGGGGAGTGATAAAGGTCTTCATTAGTAATGATATAGGAAAAAAGGCATAGTCTCCCTTGACAATGATGTGTATGAGAGAGCACAAATGCAAGGGAGGGTTAATTGTCTCCTACGAGCCAACTTCTTTTTAGGCATTCAGGACGATTTCAATTTTTTGGATTTCATTTCTCATCAAAAGGACTTTAATCATTTATAATGAGATTTCAATCTATAGGTCCTTTGGGTCATGTAAGGGTTACCTCTCAACCGAGTTAAAAAAAGGGATTTGTTTCCTTGATAAAAAATGGGTCTCGACCCCAACCTACTTTTAAATTTTTTTCCTCTATAAAAAAGTGATTATAAGGAAGGATATGTTTGAAATGCTACTAACCTCATAACACATGTTTAAATGAAAGATGAAATCTTAAGTAGTGAACGAGAATAAGAAACCTATATTGAACACATGATGAGAACAGATCTTGATGTGTTATTTGAAAGAAACAATCAAAAAAAATAGAAATAAAATACATAAATAAGGAGGACGCAAAGTTTAAGAAATATAAAGATGGACTCCATGATTAGGAGACCAATTATTTGGTGAAAATCAAACTTTTTATGTTTAATTTGGCTGAACAAAATGAGGCAGTGGAGGGAACTGAGTAGAAAATTACTGATAAAGATGAAGATAAAGACATGAAAAATTGATGTTTAATAAGGATAATAATACTATATAAAAAATTTAATATAGCTATGAAAATTCTGTTGAATTAAAGTCAGATTAATCACAAAATGTTAAGAAATGTTTCACAAAAGTTTAGGTAAAATATAAACTTTTGATACTTGAAAATGAAAAAAATTGTTTTATCTAATAGTCTTTGTTCTAAAATCCATTATGGGAGATCCTAGATTGAGAAAAACCCTCATAAGATTAAACCTAAAAAAATAATGTTAAATGATGTTTAAAAAATGAAGATTCTTCAAAAAATAATTAAAGTAGGATTTATACCGAAATAACAAGATGGAATTGACACACAAACTTAACGTATTCATGAAAGTATTGGGTTTAAAGGGCACTATTGTCTCTTTGGTGTTTTTAGACATTAATTATATGTTTTTTGGTGTAATATGTCTCTCTCATATAACTAAAGATGATATGATTTAAGGGGAAGCTATATGTAGAGCTGGGGTATCAAACCTATGAAGAAGAAGACTAGAAGTAAAAATTCATCTATGGTACCTGTTCTAAATATTTTTGATTATTTTAATGATATTTATGGAATATGTGAACAAAATTAACACTATGAAGAGTAATTCATGACCATGATTCCTAGAAAGAAGAACAAACCGATGAGATAAAGAAGAATGTGAAGAATGACAAGTTAGAAAAACCATTTCTTATTAAATTTGTTCTCAAAGACAGAAAAAGGAGTAATACTTAGATAATTGAGACTGGATTATCATCACACAATATTGGATATTTTAGGATTATTAAAAAATTTTAAAATCAAAATGGTTGTGTAGTGACCTTTGGTAATAAAGGCTACTTGAAGATCAATGGAATTGGATCATTTGAAACTGAGCCATAATTAATAGGGTCAAAAGATGTATTGTTTGTTGAAAGACATTCACATAACATGATGATAATGATTTAGATATGTGATGAGGGTAATGATGTTATTTTAAAAAATAACACATAATTTATCAAAATAATTAATAATATTTAATAATCATCATTAAATAAAAAAATCTAGTGGGAATATATTTTAGATTAGAAATCATATAAATTCTAGCTATATCAGTGCTAAAAAGAGAATAATATTTAGAATAAGAAGTTTTTACATCTTTGAAAAAATATTTTTAAAAAAATATCAAAATAAAATGGTGTGATAGATATACCCCAACTGAGAAGATACATATATATGGTTTTTATATCTTGTTAAAAGGGGAATATGTTCTAAGGGAATCATAAAAGAGTAGAGATATAATCAACTAGACCACATGAGTTAATCTACTAGAATTTATGTGGTCTTATGAGACACCAATCCATTATAGGTGACTTATATTTCATTACATTCATTTATGGATAGAGAACAACAAAAATGTTATTTTTCATGAAACATAAGTTGCAATGTGTAACATCATTCCCCTTCTCATTGGCTTGAGAGGGAGGCGAGATGCTACATGGCCTTAGATAATGTTCCCAAGGAAAAAAAGGCAGGAAATAATTATTGAGGGATTCAAAAACAATTAGGTAATGATTTTCCATTATAATAAAGCAACCAAACAAATGAGTCAAAACTGACCAAAACTACAAGATACATGTCACAACATAAACTCATACAACACTTTACCATGATACAACCATAAACCCAAACCAAAATGATAATAATTCTCAAATACCAATACAAATCCACAATAATAATCCATAATTAGTGTACCAAGTGGAATACTAAACAAAATGACTCAAAGGATACAATGAAACACTCCATAATGACACACCAAGCTCCATGATCCAAGCACCACATTTCCACACAAGAATCATGATGAGCCAATAGAGAAATTAGATTCTTTTCCTTTAACCATATCCCAGAATAAAACATATTCAAAATAACCAAAGTTCTAAATCAGGGAGTGAGTAATAATACTTTGTAGTTTTTCCCCAAATGAATTCCCTACACATTCCATTAGGATAAACCAAGTTAACACAGTTTATATAAAACCATTTATATATCCATTAAACAGTTAAACAATTAACAACAAGATAAACACATCCTTACCCAAATTAATTCACCCAAATCACTAAAATTCCAAATAAATCACCCAAACATGTCATTAACCATTTCATCTTGCGTGTTCGCATACATATCTCAACCATACACAAAATTATGTCACACAACAATTACCATCCACACAATTCATGAAATCTTGATGTTACTTTAACAGTGGAACCTTCATGGCCAACCCATCTCTTCCATGATGTGGGAATTCACCCCCATCACCCTCCCCTTTGATGATGTAACTTTCATGACCATCACCTTGATGGTGCTACATTCATGATAACCATTCTTCCAACACATTCCATTTTGAAATTTACCAAAATCACAACAACATTTCAATAAAAAATTATCAAATCATATCCCCCAACAATTTCAAAATCATAACAACATTCCAAACAATTATTACCACATCATATAGACCAACATTTATAAAAAATTATGGAAATTCAACAATTTCCAAACAAACAACACTTTCAGACAAAATAATTCAATAACATCACATTTTATTGAAAACACCATTATTCCACATTCATAACCAATATAACTTCAATAAATACCCCATTGTATTAAAAACCATTTTCTAAACCCATTTTCCATAAAACAAACGAACCCACCAATTTTAAAATCACCATTTTAAAATATCACACAAAAGAACATTTCACAACAATCCACCATTTTTACCAAATCCACAAAGAATCATAGAAGGGTTTCCAAAAAATATTTTCACATCATAATCACAATTAATTTCAAGAAAAACAAATTAATGTGAAATTAAATACATCTTGTTCTATCAAAATGGAGATGAGAGTGAAGCCACCTACCTTAGGGTTCTGGTGAAATTGACCCACCGTAAAACCGCACATAGAATCTGGGTAAAACTTCCACAAAACCTCCATAGATCCTTTTGACTAACATAAAAAAACCCAAAACTCACTATATTAGGGAAAAAATCACTATATATGCATTTGATTAATGTATATCTAGAAAACTGAGAGAAAGAGATGTAGATATAAGGAAAACCACAAAGTAACTATAAGAGAGGGCTTACCGAAAGAGAACCACCTTCAACACACCTTGAAAACCCATCGATTTGCTTCCAAAATAGATGTTAGAGCCCCCATAAACCTTGAGAACCAAAAATCCTAAGTGAGGATCGAGTGTGGGGAAAAATGGAGGTTTTTGGGAAAATCCTAAGTGATCTCAAATGTTAAAACCCTATTTTTAATGATGCACATGGTTATCTCACACAATTAAGGAAACCATGTGCTAACCATGTACTTGATACTGCCTTAATAGGGACCCCGCATGACCTACTCACATGGTTAGACAAACCATGTGCAAACCATATGAAACTCACTATCCCAAGTTTCACAGTTACCTAGGTTTGTTGCATGGTTTCCCCTAACTATGATCAAATTGTGCTCCCCTAAAACAATGTCCAAACATTTCCAAAACCATACAAAACTCTCCCAAACATTATCAAACAACTTTAAACATATAAAAATTCATAAATAAGGGTTACATAACTCAAACATAGGGTGATACATTCTACCCACCATCAGAATTTCCATCCTCATAAAGTAGAGATCCATTGCTTTGCTGAAAGAGATCTGTCCATTTCTCATCCATATATTTTTCCCACTCTTATGTCTCCTCTTGAATATGACCATGCTACCACAAAACCCTAACTAGATCGATGATTTTACCATTAAATATGTTCTCTTGACTATCCAAAATCTTTAGTGGAATGTGAACCAATGAATCATCCAACTCTAGCTCAACATGATCGCATCAAATCACATGGTCAGGATCCAAATGATGCTTTTTCAAATGAGAAGCATGAAACACATTTTACACCCAACTACACCAGGGTGGAAAGTCCAACCAATATACCACCTCTCCAACCCTCTCAAGTATCTCAAACAGATCATTATACCTCAGAGATAACTTTCCCTTCTTCCCATTTTGATGATGTATTAACCTCAGAAAGATTCTCAATAACACATGATCACCCACTTCGAACAACAATGGTCATCGATGATGGCCCACATAATATTTTTTACATCTCTGAGCCGTCTACCTACTATTCCTGATCAACTTATTCTTCACCATTGTCTCTTGTAAAAGACTCATCCCAACCATCGAAGTCTCACATGTTCCACCCAACAAAGTAGAAAAGGACATAAACAGCCATACAATGCTTCAAACATAGCTATAAGTATGGAGGAATAATAAGTGTTATTATAGGAGAACTCTACCATTTATAAGTTCTCATCCCATGAGCCACCAAAATACATCACACAATCCCACAAAATATCTTCTAACATTTTTATCTTCCTCTTGGATTTCCCATCCTTTTGCGAATGATACATCATACTCATTGTCAATTGAGTCCCAAGGGATTGTTGTAAGGATTTCTAGAAACAAGAGGTGAACATTGGATCTCTCTCTAATACAATTGAAATTAGAACATCATGAAACTTTACCAACTCATGGATATAGATTTTTGATAGATCCTTCACCATATGATATTTACAAATTGGGATGACATGGGTCGACTTTGTGAGACGATCTACTATCACCCATATGGAATCATGTTTCTTAACCATTCTTGTGAGGAGTAAAACAAAACACATTTCTATCTGCTCCTACTTACTCATATATTTAGGTAAATACTAAAACAAACCTTCCAGTCGCTAATGCTCCACCTTGACTTGGTAACAATTAAAGCATCTCAAAACAAACTATGCTACCTTCCTTTTCATATATGGACATTGAAATTAGTATTTCAATGTGTTATACATTTTATAAATTCCAGGATGGACATACCATCTAGAATGATTCTAACCAGTGAGAATTTGTTCCCAATAAGACACCAGTACCACCATCTTATTCTAAAATCACAACACTATATTCCTATCTAGTTTGCAACCCTCAATGTCCTCCCCACTCTTGAGTTTCAATCCCATATCCACACACTCTGAATTAGACATCTAATCCTCTTTAACCAAACCAACCAAGTCAGGAACTAGTGATACCAAAAAGAAAACCGCTCTATCACCCCAATCTCTATATTTCAACCCTGATCTAAATACATCACAATACACCACATACCCTTTCCCTGGTTCAAGAAAAGCCATGATTGGTGCTAATGTAAGGATACCCTTCATCTATTCAAAAGATTTCAGACACTACTCATCCCATTTAAATGGAACATTCTTCCTTGTCAAAGCATCATTGGTGAGGCCAATCATGAGAAATCATGAACAAAAAGTCGATAGTATCCACCTAGACCAAGGATACTTTGTATCTCGAATTTTTTTTTGCAGTTTCTATGAAATAATAGACTATTTATTTTCTGGATCAACTAAAACACCCTTCTCAGAAATCACATTTCAAAAAAAAATGAACTTCCTGTATCCAATAATAACACTTCAACAATTTATCATATAACCGATGATCTCTCAAGATCCCCAACACAATTTCCAAGTGTTTCTCATGCTCCACCCTTGTCCTGGAATACACCAATATATCATCAAAAAATAACACCAAAAAAGAATCCATATATTTATGAAATATCCAATTCATCAATTCCATAAAAACCACTGGTTCATTTGTTAGACCGAAGGGAATAAATATATATTCATAATGGCCATATCTACTTCTGAAAGTTTTTTTCGGAATATCCTCCTTCTGCATCCACAACTAATGATATCCTGATCGCAATTCAATATTGGAGAACCACTGATCTCCCCTCAAATGATCAAATAGGTCATCAATTCATGGGAGTGGATATCAATTCATTATCATAACTTGGTGAAGATTATGATAATAAACACACAACTTAATAGTTCCATCATCCTTTTTAACAAATAGAACCGAAACTGCCCATGGGGACATGCTAGGCCAGATAAACCCTTTGTTTTCTAGATCTTCCAACTACAATTTAAATTCCCTTAATTCTTCAAGTTATATTAAGTAAGATGTAAGTGATATAGGACTGTTACTTGGAATGATATCAATTGTAAAATAAACTTATCTTATGGGTTGAATCCCTAATAATTCTTCAGGAAAGACGTCTATAAACTAATCAAACACTTTCGGAAAACTACTTATCTCAAAATCTTCCATTGATGAAAAATAGAAAGCTGACAAATGATATGATATCATCTTAACAACTAGTTCCAACAAGCCATTTGCAACCGACTTCACATCTTTCTCTCGTCTAAAGAGATGTTCGATGTCATCACTCATCGTGAAACTAACCATTCTTGTATAACAATTAATGTAGGCCTTAAACATTTTCAACCAATCGATAACTAGGATTATATGATATGCATCCATCTAAATCATTGATAAGTCCCACATCAACTCAACATCATTCAAAACTATAAAACATTATCTACGTAAGAAGGCTCAACACACTGTTTTATCTAGAGGAGTTTGATGTTTAAAAAAAGGAGGAATCATTTCCATACTTAAACCCAACAAATCAAAAATCCTAAGAATCAATGAAATAATGAGAGGCATCCATATCAAACAATTCCCATATAAAGGTGGAATTGAAAAGAATCATACCTATCACTATGGATGGTCCCGATTGATCATCCACCACATCCTGCTCAGCTCCAAACTCCTTTTTACTTACCACCGTCTTCTCTTTTTTACCTTAATAAAAATTCCCCTTACAAGGAGTCGTGGTATTCCTAGAATCACCATGACTAACTTGGATTTGCTGATGAGTAGTATTCTGCTACCCCTATCCCATCAAGGCATGGGATTCCTGTGATCCTTAATGTGTGTCACAAATACCCAACCTCAAAGAATTGTGACAATAGCACTGAAGATTCCCCATATACATATAGTTATGACATACTCAAAGTTGTGCCATAAAATCCCATTTAATGTGGCCTATAGAACCACAATAAAAACATCCCAGCTTACATTTGGTTCTTGTTGGAAGTTTCAACAATCTAGTGGTAATATTATGATGTGATCCACATCATTTATAAGTGGTGTCCCTTTTTCTCTTTCTCTCAGTGTTAGGGTTCACACCTCCCCTCACGAAGACAACCACACTTCCATCACATGGATTTACAACCATGATAGATATTGTAATGGGAGTATCTATTTTCATTCCTAAATAAATTATTTGAAAATATTTATTGATACTTTGGGCCAATTGGTTCGCCTGTGACTGAGGTGCAACCACATTTTTAGTAGCTTCCTCTGATCGGTCTCTATGATGCCTACCCCGTTCTATTTATGTCAACACAAAAAGAACCATAAATCTTACTCCCTTGGAAAGAAAAAGATTATAATTTTAAATTCAATTACATTGAAACTATCACAACCAGTCTTTTCACAAGTTCACACATCACATGTTGCACCACATTTTAAAAATCCACCATGTTTTGAAAATAGACCCATTATCAAAATACCACAACTATCCACATTTCAAATTCGAGCATTTTAAAATAATTTCTAGATGTTTTACAAATCCATATATCTATAGCACAACATAAATCATTATTCCAATGAAATATGCATCCTAGTGGGAATTTATTTCTACCATGCATTCCATACTCATCTCATTGGATACATCCACAACAATGAGATTTCCAATGCCTAGAAGTTTCTCCAAAACACTTGTGTACCCAACTCCCTGGTAACATGAAGTTTAGTATAAAAGGGTTTACTATGTCCTTTTATGATATAAATTTCATGTTATGACAATCCTATGCCTTTCTACCATCCCAAATTTAGGAATAGACAAAAAAAGAAAAAAAACCAAGACAAAAAATCAACTCCAAGGAACTAAACAACTTAGATGTCAAGAAATGAACAAACTGATACCACTTGTAACATCCTACCCCTTACCATTGTCTTGAGAGAGTAGTGAGATGAATATTGGACTTAGAAGATGTTCCCAAGGTGCAAAATCCTGAAAATAAATTCTGAGGGATTCAATAACAATTACGGAAATTTTTTCTATTAGAACAAAAGAAACCAACCAAATCAGTCAAAACTAACCAGAACTACATGATGCATGTCACAATGTAAACTCATACCAAACTTTACCAAGATACAACCCTAAAACCAAACCAAAATGATGATAATTCCCAAAGATAAATAAAAATCAACCACAATAATCCATAATTAGTGTACCAAGTGGAAGAATAAACAAAATGACTCAAAGGAAACCATGAAACACTAAACAACTCCGCACCAAGCTCCATGCTCCAAGCACCACATTTCTGCCCAAGCCACATGACGAGCCACTAGAGAAATGAGATGATTTACCTTTTCCTATTTCATAGAATACAACATCTGCAAAAGTACCAAAGTTCCAAATTAGGGGGTGAGTAATAATACTTAGTAGGTTTCCCCTAAATGACTTCCCAACACATGCCACTAGAACAAAACAAGTTAACAACGTTTATATAAAACTATTTGTATAACCATTAAATAGTTCAACAATTTACAATAATCCAAACACATCCTTACCCAAATTAATTCAAAAAAATCACTAAAATACCAAGGAAAGCATCCAAACATGACATTACCCATTTCATCTTACGTTTCTACATACATATCTCAACTATACACACAATTATGACACACAAAAATTACCATCCACACAATTCATAATATCTAGGGGTTACTTTAATGGTGGCTCATTCATAGCCAAACCATATCTTATATGGTCTAGGATTTCACACCCATCACCCCCTTGATGATGGAACTTTCACAACCATCACCATGATGGTGCTACATTCATAGAACCATCCTTCCAACACATGCCATTTGAAATTTACTAAAATCACAAAAACATTTCAATCAACAATTATCAAATAATATCCCCCAAAAATTTAAAAACCATAAAAAAATGAACAAAATTGATTACCACATCATATAGACCAACATTTATTGACAATTATGTCATGTTAATATTTTACAAAAAAACAACCTTTTAAGCCAAAAATATTCAATAACATCACATTTAATTAAAAAAACCATTATGCCACATTCATGACCAATCCCATTTCAATAAAAACCCCATTTTATTAAAAACAATTTCTCAACCCATTTTCTCTATAAAAACTAACCCACCAATTTTAAAATCTCCATTTTAGAATCTCACACAAAGAACATTGCACAAAAATCCATTATTTTTTCCCAAATCCACAAAGAATCACAAAAGGGTTTCCAAACAAGATTTTCACATCATAATCACAACCAATTTCAATAACAAAAATTTAATTTGAAATTAAATCCTTTTAGTTCTCTTAAAATGGTGATGAGAGTGAAGCCACCTACCTTAGGGTTCTTATAAAATTGACCCACCACACAAACGTACTCTAAATCTGGTTAAAACCTCCACAAAAACTCTTCATATCCTTTTTACTTACATAAAAAAACTAAAACTCACCATATTAGGAAACAAACCCTAGATATACATGTGATGGATGAAGATCTATAAAATCTAGAGATAAAGATGTAGATCTAAGGAAAACCAAAATGTAACCAAGATTGAAGGCTTAACGAAAGAGAATCACCTTCACCACACCTTGAAAACCCTTCAATTTTTTTAAAAAATGAGTTGGAGAGCCCCTATAACCCTTTATAACCAAAAATATCATGTGAGGCTCGAGTGGGAGGAAGAATGGAGGGTTTTGGCAAAATCATGAGTGATCTCAGATTTGAAAACCCTATTTTTAATGCCGCGCACGGTTAGATCACATGATTAGGAAAACTGTGACCATGTGCATGATATTGCCTCAATAGGGACCTCACATGGACTCCTCCCATGTTTAGAAAAACCATGAACAAACCATGAGAATCCACCTGTCTGAAGTTGCATGGTTACTTGGGTTTGTTTCATGGTTTCCCCTAACCATTCTCAAACCATGCACCCTTAAAACAACCTCCAATCATTTCCAAAACCTTACCAAACTCTCCCAAACATTAACAAAAAACTTTAACCACATAAAAAAGACATAAAAATGGTTATATACTTTAAACCTGGGGTGATACAAAATGATTAGAGATGTTTAGGATTTTTAGAAGATAAGTTGAAATAAAACATGGAATTCATGTACAAAAGATAGTACTAAAAATTTCTATAAGTTCAATAAAAATTATATTTAATAATACTTAAATAATAATGACATTAATCACCAATAAAGAACTCCTTAAAATCCTCATCATAATGGAGTATCTCAAATGATGATCAAAAGCCTTTTTTAAATGGGTCGAACAAAGCTTCCTAACTTTTAGAGGTCAAAATTATCATGGAGAGAATTTGTGAGAATAGTTCTGAACAACCATAACTTGTGTCTAATATATAAAAATTGAATCTTAACCTCAAATGAGATGATATTTAAACATAAACTAGATATGATCTATTTTATATTTTTTATCATCCCTTGTATCATAAATTTTAATGTTTTCAATATGGGGAAATTTGATGATAAGGATAAGGAGGGTATATTTATTGGATACATATCCAATTTAAAATGTGAAAAAATGATGGAATAAGAGTATAATTAGAGGGTTTTATTTTTTTGATGTGAATTTAATTAAATAACAGTATAATATTTCTCAAATAGATGTTATTTTAGATGACTTAGAAAATAATCAACATAATTTTGATATATCTAGCGGAGAAGATGATGAAACTAAATTAAATGTTGATGAAACTAACTCAAAACAAAACCATGATAAATAAGACACTACACTAAGTGAGTAAAAAATGTATGAAAATTAGAAGAATCATGTGAAATTAGAAAACATCATTTATGATCAAATTACTCCAGTCTATACTAAGAGAAGGTTGAGGATTGACATTCAAACATCCCTTATCTCAGAAATTGATCCACATTTAGTGGATGAAACTATAAAAAATGATGAATAAATTAAATAAATAAATGAGGAACTATAACATATAAAGAATCATTTTACTTGTTATCTTATCCCTAGATTAAATGAAAAAATTTCATTCAAGCCATGTGGGTTTTCAAAAATAAATTAAATGATAAAGGTTATTTCATAAAGAATAATACCAAACTTGTTTTTAAAGGATATACACAAGTTGAATGAATTGATTTTGAGGATAATTTATCTATTTTTTCAATATTATAGGCTATTAGATTATTTCTAATAATTTTATCTTATATAAAATATAAAATTTATAAAATAGATGAAAAACATTCCTTATTTAATAATTAATTGGAAGAAGATATTTTTATTTATAAATTTGAAGGATTTTTCTTAATGAAGATGGAATAAAGGTATGAAAGACGAATATTTTTCTTTATGAGAAAAAATAATCCCCTAGAACTTGGTTTTTAAATATGGATGAATACATAAGGAGTATGATGTTCATAATGGAAAAATAGGACAATAACATTTATATAAAGGAAATAAAGGAAGTCTCTCTAATTATAATTGTTTATGTTCATGATATAATTTTTAATGGTGATAAAGAAAGTTGTTGAGATAAATTTTCTAAGAAAATGAATAAATACTTTGAGATTTCCATGATAAGAGAGATGATATATTTTTTTGGTATTATAAGTGTTGAAAAAAATATTTAATTTTTCTTTCCCAATAAATGTATACAAATGAATTTTTGATGAAGTTCAGAATCAAAGAACCCAAAACAATATCAAAACCGATACAACTTGGTTAAAAACTAGGAAATATCCCTAAAGGGGAAAGTATAAATAAAAAGGTGTTTATAAGAGTTATTAGAAGCCCACTCTACCAGACATAATCTAGACCCAACGTATACCTTACTTAAGCCTATGTGATAAGTACAAATATGATCCTATAGAATCAAATTTAATATTTGTTAAGAGAGTTTTGAAATATATCAAACTAAACTTGGGTTATAGATTTATGTATAAGAGATAAGAGCACTTAAATCTTCTAGGGTACACTGATGCTGACTAGATAGGAAATTATGATGATATAAGATATACCCAAGTGGATTTTTTGTATTGGAATAATGATTTGTTAGCTAGAACTATAAGAAGAAAAAATATTTTACCATAATCACCAAAATTTGAATATGTGTTTTATACCAGTTCTTGTACCTAGATGATTAAATAAATGATAATCTTGAAGATTTATGGGTGAGAATTTTAATACCTCTCAGTATTTCATATGATAATAAATTTTATATTAATATTTCAATAAATCCTAATACACGACTCAATATGTAAACACATTTACACTATATTTTTCTTCATAAAAGATAGAGTTTTCAAAATAGATATAAAGATAAAATTTATTTCTACTTGAGACCAATTTGAAACAAACTTCCCCAAAGAAATTCCGAAATATATGTTTGAGACATTGAGCCTAAACATGAATTTTCGACTCCTCCCTCTCTCTTGAGGGGAATTTAATGGTCACCCCCACTTAGAATGGGATTTTATTGTCAAAGGATGGGAAAATATTCATAAATATTATGGATAAAGGAAACAATTCTCTTGAACTTTTATGAATTATGCAGATTCTATTATTATAAAAATGGGGAATAAAATATGAAGTTATGAGTTCATGAATTGAGGGGGAGGTAATTTAATTCACTTGAATAATTATTTATTATCATCGAGAGATAAATTTATCTCAAAACGCTACTTTATCTTATGGTGTTGTGTTAAGAAACTTATCACTTGAGGATGGATATGATTTGATGTTTCTTGAATGAGTTTTTGAATTTTGTAAAATCTCTGAGAAAGGTTGACAGCTAATCCAAATGGGGAGAATTAAATACCCATTATAATTGGTAAATAAGGTTTTATTTGTTGTTAACCATGTTAATTTAGTTTTTTTATATGATTTAAGATGTGTTTTAGATGATTTTAGGTGTTTAAAATGGTCCTTTGAAAGATTTATTTAAGGAGGATTAATTCAAGATTATATATATAATAATAAATTTTATAAGTTCCGAAACCCTTTAAACTTCGTAAGGTTTATCCTAAAACCCTATTAATGTTTATTTTTATAGAAGTTTGGGAAAAATGAAAAGGAAAATGTTTATAAGGTTAAAATTGAAACTTAATCAGGAACATTATCGATCTTATAAGGTTATCCTGGATGAAAAAAATGGAAAAGGTATAGAAAATCCACCCTATATTTGTAAGGTTTCTTTTTCCAACTTCATTAGTTTGGAGGGAAATTTGTAAGGTTGGTTATAGATATTTATAAGGTTTACATCCACCTTTACAGATATCATTTCATAGATAAATAAAATTTATAATGTTATCCAAGAAACTTCATAAGGTTCATTGGTTAATTTACTTCTTATGATTTTCCAAAATACTTTATATAGTACCCAAAAATATTATAAGGTTTATTAATTTCTGAATAAAATAAGAAAACTGGGAATTAAACTAGTTGATCCTTTACTATACTTAAATTCTTAAATATCATAGTTTTTTGGTAAAATATGTGTTCCTAGTTAATATTTGTGGAGATATAAATGTAGATTAATTGAGAGGAATATGGAATAACATTGATAGTGATTTTAAATTTGAGTATTTGATATTATTATTTGGAATAAATACGGTTATTTCTTAAAAATTCTTTGACCAAGGGATTACCACAAAACTAAAAATTATGGAGAGTATCTATAAATTGTAATAGAAGTATTATTAATGTGATTATGTTAATATAAAAAAGAGAAAAAAAATTAATATTTGGTTTATGAATAGAGAACTTGAGAGAAGATACTCTGTTGTATTGAATACTAGTCGTGTTAAAGAGTGATTTATCAAAGAATATTGACCTATTCTACATCTATGATTTATTAATGTATCAATACAATATATTATAATTTATGATCATATATATGGTTTTAGTTGGTAAAGAATAATATTTATTTTTTTCATGAATACTCTCAGGCACATGGTGATTTTTTTAATATATGACGAGTAAGGAAAACCAATATTCTATTGCATTGATACTATTTTTATAGTCAAAATAATTTTATAATAATATTTTATCATTGATTATAATAAATCTAGTGAAACTCTAAATATCTTTTTCATCATTAAGATTAAAATATTAAATCTTGAAGACTAGTGGTACAAGTATAAATAATGCCTAGAATATATAGGAAGTGGATGATACATACCCTAGGAAGTGGATAATACATACCCAAACCTTTGTAGGTGAATCAAAATTAATTTTTAATTACTACGATCCAATAGTGATAATTAAATATATGCCCTGATAAGAGTCTAACACGACTAAGAGTAGGCTCTCACATTGATGTTGAACCATGTAAAAACCATACATTCTATGAATATTTTATAGTATAGTTTCATAGTGGGTAAGTGAGTATTTGTAATGAGTGATTGCATGCCTTAAAAATTCATACAGGTTTAATTGAAAAAACTAGAAAAGGAACCACATGTTTACCACCTCTTAGTGGGACTCCAATTGACCAGGGCACCACACCCCTTTTATATTAGACTTAGGAATTTCACTAGGGCAGGGATGTGAGACCCATTAACTTATATATTTTTATACCTATTATCCATCTCTATTTTTAAAAACAAGTAGGTATTTAAGCCTTAAAGGACTCATTTGGGTAGTTTTTGAAGATAAATGATAGAAACTTAAATTTCCTCATTTCCATGGCCCCTTGAATTTGTGTGGAGATGGACATCCCAAAGGAAATATAAATTTAGGACTAGATTAAAATTATATATGAGGTCCTATGTTGGATATAGATTATTTATTACTCCAATTTTCATTTATTCTCATCTTACTATCCTCTGTATCACAACATACCCACTTTCTTTAAGGTTAATCATGATCATGCCCCACATAATTCACCTTCATTAGTGGTTTGTCCTTCTGGTCACAAGATTATTCTCCCTACTAATATTTTTGATTCAGGATAATATAGGTTTTTTATTAAGTAATCTTATGGAAGGAACCTAAAATACTTGGTCACTTGATACTTATTTTTATATAAACTCTAAGATCTCTTTCACTGATGGTGTACAAACTGAGACCTATCGAGCTACTCATGAAAGAAGTTGGTGAGATATCCCCTTCTAAATAAGTACTATATAGGTTATAAACATGGGGAAAAGGTAATATAATCATGGAATCATTTCCATCTTCCCTCATAGTGATTTTTACTTGAATAATTTTCAAGGAATATATGATTCAAGAAAGCCTATGGTTTATCATAGGGTTTGATTCTCATTTTCACATGCGATGGTTAGTAACTACAATAATTTTTTGTATATAAAACTCAATAATAATGGATTTTTCTTTATATATTTGTTTTCTAGAAGGTTATATAAGGGGAATTATCCTAACTTATAACTATATAAACCATAGTACAGTGATCATAAATTCCCTAGGTTTGTCACCCATAAGCTCATTCCTATGAAAAAAGGCAGTCATAGACATAAATTGATGGTGATTATCCTATAATTTCATCTATATTCTCCCAATACACTTAATTTATTTTATTGTATATAATTCTAGTGGGCCGATTGGCCTTTCTAAATTTATATTTCATTATAAATATGTCTTATAAGAAACAAAATCATTTTTATCCCATATTGATCCAATATATAAAGAGGATCAGTTACTATAGTTCACTAGAAAAATATAGCTTATCGCTTCTTGCATTATTTCCCCACTAAATTCCATTTTTGGATTTTATGGTGATGGAATATCAAACTATTATATATTAATTCATTAACTCAACACATTATATTCAAGGTTTCTTATCATAACAACCACTTATATCTATGAATTGTTTTTGGAAAATGTGATATGGTTTATAGGTAATAATTATAGTGATACTTTTTAGATTCAATATAAGGAACAATACTTACATTATTTGAGGGCACTTTAGTACCATAAATGATATATTAGAGAATAAAGGTGGAGGGAAAATCTATAGGAAAACCATGTATGACTTCAAGGAATTTATGTATTCCTCTCAACTTATATATTTGGGATTAATTGGGGAATAGTTAACAAAGTGTAACAATCAGAATACTGGTAAAAATATTTGTTTTTTCTATGATCGTTTCTATTAAAATATTCATAGTATAAACATGTTTGTTAATATGAATTTTTTTTCATTATTCATTCCCTATTTCTTATAACTATTTTCTATTTCTAAAATTAGAAACTCTAGGGATGAAAAATAAAAGTTTTTTCTTCTCCTATTTCCATGATCACCATTGTTTTTTCCTTGATTAAGTGGCCCACAGCTTGGATGTGGAGATGAACGATCTACCTTTTGTGGTTATCTAGTCTAAACTAAATAATATTTTCATCTATTTATAGATATGAGAAATGAAAAACAAGACTCCAAGTTCCTTCCTCTATAATTCTTAAAAAAATACTATATCATGATAAGGCTATTTATATGTCATGGAATGATCATATTTTCTATTAGATGGTCTCAAAATAATGGCTGTTTTCTGAACATCTTCTCTATAAAGATATTAATGTAATGGAGAAATATTGAGTTCGTTGACTTATGGAGGGTGATTGAAATATGATATATATTCAAGAATGATTTAATGAATAATGGGGTGTTGCTTTATTAAATATAAAATGTGATGATGGATATATCATGAATGGTATCTATAATATTGGAAAAATAATGTTGAATAACTCCTCTTACATCCTTTCTTCTAAAATGAATTCCTCTACTATGAGATGATCATCATCTAGAGGCTAGTTAGTAGAATTTATTCATGAATATATTTAGATTAGTATTCTTTAATGATGTTTTCATTCTCATGGGACCATTTTTTTTGTTTTGGGTCTCACATGACTCTCCTTATTTCCAAAGGTGGGAGACTTCAAGTGGAATTAACAATTCTTATTTATTGATCAAGAAGATAAGAGTTCAAAATCATCCGGATGTGCCTGATTTAGGTATAAATTATTCATACATTCTATTGAGTATAAAAACATTTTTTCACCAGATATATATATGTTGTTTTGGGGATAAAATGATTTAATTTGGTGATCATGATTATTTTTAGGTATTTTACATCCTAATACAAAAATCGGGGAAGATAAAAAAAGTTCACAAATACACGGTGTGTACTTTGTACATACACGCCATGTACCTTTTCCCAGACACAGATCGGCCAACCAGAGCACACACCCATGTTGTTGGAAGATTCACACACCATGTAAAATTCAATTAAATGACATGTTCCTCCTTCCATATGTGGTTGGTGGATGAAGTTGATACTATATTCCATATGGGGCGACGCTACATGCCATTTACCCCCACTAACCGACCGGTGATGCCTTCAAAGTCAAGGGCGGTGCAATAGATCACCTACCAGTAGAGAAAGAGAATCCAATTCAAGTTGACTTGACTACATGCCATGTAATTTTTCGTACATGCCATGTAGTTTGAAATTCTATAAATAGGAGGGAATACCCTCTGAACAAAAGGACGAGGAAGAAAAAGAATAAGAGAGGGGTGTGGGAAAACAAAAGAGGAGGTGCTACCACTCTGTCATCCACATGATCTTATTTTTGAAGCTGGTGTAATGTTTATCTCAGTTATTAAGAGTTTATCAGTCATCATTTACCCCATGTATAGCTAAATTACCCATGTGTTGGGGTTGTGGATGATTATGGTTCATTATTAATCAATCAACTTGTTATATTTGTGTTATTTATGTTTCTATCATAAATACCTAGAAACCTTTTGTTGAATCTCACTAGAAACCCTATATCAGACCAAGAAAAAAATATCTATGGATCCTCAGAGGAATTACAACAATGTAAACCCATGGTCATTAGGTGCACTTGTCATCTTGGAAGGGCCTAAAATTAATAAAATCAATAGTCCTTAGTTTATAGACCAAGGATTTGGTTTCTATTGATTTAAACATAACTTACCAGACCAATGGGGTTTCATTATATTTAAAACCTAGATATGTCAGTTATAATGAACAACACAACATGATAATAAAATTGATTTATCAACAACCTTGAAAAACTAACAGCCCTGACACATTCTTCCCATTTATCATCAGAACCATTTTTATGTTTTTATTTATCTTTAATGAAATTCCTTAAGAAATTAAAGAATTAGTTACTCCATCATTGGAACATCAAACATCAACTATAAAATTCAAAAATCTTCACATAATTAATCACAAATAATAGAAACAGAACAAATTGACTCTCTCTCCCTGTGGATCAACCCCATATTTACACTATACTAGTAGTAAGATTTGTTATTTCAATTTGGGATACTGTATATAAAATTTCGGAAAAAATGATACCAAATTATGGTGCCATTACTAGGGAGAAAAAAAATTTAATGGTGTTGTGTAAAATCTAGTTTGTATTAAATAAGTGAAAATAGAAATCAGATATTCTAAAAATTATATTCTTAATCTCATTTCTGTTTTACATTATTTTAGTCTTCCTCTTTTACACTTGGTGTTTTGTTTGGTGTTGTGCAGGATCACATGTTCATGAGTGGACAAATGACTTGTTCCAAGGGCACCGAGTCATCAGAAGTCCTTCTGATTGATCTAGAAATTGAACGAATGATCTTGAGGCAACGTCGGGAACTTATGGGCGAGCACAACCAAAACACCCCCATGGAGAACATGGAAGATGAATAATCGACTACTATCCAAGGAGTTGGATAACATTTTATGCTTGATGAAAACCAAAACCACTATCTAAATACTAAGGATGAGCATAACCAACATCCACCAGCCAATATTATGGAGTTCATGACATAAAACCAACAAGGACAACTGACTCAATTTGTTCTGAGTTATGGCACAATGTAACCCAGTAATATCATCCACCAAAATGATTTCCATACATGCATCCAAATCCAGGGCCTTATTTTTCTCATGATCGTCTGTTTATGCTCCCACTGCCTAAAGAACAATTACCCCAACACCATACCCTTATGGAGTACAAGCTTCCTTCTATCCATGGAGAAGATACAGGTATTTCCAGACTAGTGAAAGCCCATCATTTTGAGATTAAGCCATCTATCATGCAACTTATTCAAAATACAGTGTAGTTTTGAGGTTTACCAAGTGAATACCTCAAAGTTCATCTCTCCAACTTTATATAAATATTTTATACATTCCATTACCATGGAGTGTATGAGGATGTCATTCAACTTAAATTATTACCCTACTCATTAAGGGATAAATTTAAGGACTGGATTAAAGGATTTCCTCAATGTTACATCCTCACATAGGAGGAATTGACCCATGCGTTTTTTGAAAAATATTTTCTATCATTCAAAACAGTGACATTATGGAATGAAATTTAAAAATTTCAGAAGAATGATTTGGATTCATTGTATGAATGTTGAAAGCGTTTCAAAGAAATGTGAAATGCCCTCATCACAGACTCCCATTGTATATGAAAGTCCAAAATTTTTATAGAGGTCTTAGTACGAACACCAAATCAGTGGTGGATGCAGCTGCAGGAGGAATGGTTATGAGGAAATCCCCAGAATAGATTTTTGATCTACTAGAGGATATGTAAATGGATAGCTTCCAATGAAACTATGAGTGGGGAAATCATAAGAGTATAATGCATAAAATTGATGCCACTACAATTCTTTTTACCCAAATTGATACTATTTCCATGAAAATTAATGCATTGAATATGAAAAATGCATCTCAAATTCAACCGGTAAACCATCTAGTATATAGTAAATGTGGTGAATATCATGTCATGGGTGAATGCCTGGGGTCAAGTTTTGGTTCCTCAAATAGTGAGGTAAGCTATGTTTCTCTGCACTGAGGGCCAAACATTTACCCTCAATACTAGAACCCTTCCTAGAAATATAATTCGAACATGGTATAGGGACAACAATAACAAAAATCTCTACCCCTCCCCCAAAGGATGACCGGTTGTAGTCAATAATAGTTTCAAAATCTATATCCTAGACAACAATAGGGAAATAAATTTCAGTAGGGATCCTTCTAGCAGTAAGGGAATCAAAACCCTCATCCTACATAATCACCAAGGTAGCCACAACCTCAACCAGTTACACAAAATCCCCAACATGAACCCCCATCAAGGCTAGAAGAAATGACATCGAAATTCATTACAACTGCTGAAATAATATTTCAGAATCAGGAGGAATCTATTCAAATCCTTGAGAATAATATTGGGTAGCTTAATAATCATCTCTATTTTAGGAAACCTGATACACTACTGAAAAACACTGGAAATAACCCACCGGAGGAGGCCAATGCTATCACTCTACAAAGTGGGAAGGAGCTACCCCGGAAAATAAATGCAAATCAAGGTGAGTCAAAATATTTAGCTCAACCTACATCCTATTCAGATAGATAAGTAGAAATTGAGGAGTACTCCTCATCACAAGTCTATAAAAAGAGAAGGATTCCACACATGATAAGGGAAAAGAGGTGGTCAAACCTTATGAACCCACCTTACCATTTCCCAAATTAATGAAGTAGAGGAACTTGGATCAGTAGTTTTGCAAATTTATGGAGGTATTCTAGAAACTTCACATTAATATTCCTTTCATAGAGGCATTGACTCAAATTCCAACATATATGAAGTTCACAAAGGAAATCATCTCAAATAATAAAAATATATAGGATTTGGGAACCATTCTTCTCACTAAGTAATATTCAGTGGTGGTTCAAAACTCTCTTCCTCAAAATCTCCATGATCCAGGAAATTTAACAATCCCTTTCACAATTAGATCTTGTGAATGTGGAAATGAAGTTAGTGATTTATGAGATATTGTCTACCTGTTGACCTTTGGAGTCTTTAATAAGCTAGGGATGAATGATCTAAAACCAACTCGAGTGGCACTACAGCTAGTAGATTTCTCCATTAAGTATCCTAGAGGGATACTTGAAGATGTACTTATTAAAGTTGGGAGGTTAATTATTCATTCCAATTTTATCATACTCAACAGATAGGAAGGCCAAGAGGAACCTCTTATTCTTGGAAGACCATTCTTGGCTATAGGGAATGTTTTGATAAAATTTCACCAAGGAGAATTTATATTCAGATTAAGAGATTAAAAGGTATCCTACAACATCCTCAAACCTATTAAGAAAGTGTCACTTATAGAAAATGGGGACTATTATGTGTCGACTACAGTGACCAATCACTTTGGACACATGGGAGATGACATGGGATATTTTTCTATCACCGATGAACCAATCGTAGAGGACATCCAGCCCAATTATGTACCAGAGGAGATACAATTTATTATAGGCCAGGGTGGTCATTATTAGCAGTGTATAGTTGTTTCAGATATTCTAGAGTGGGCCGAGGTAGAACCAATTGTGCCCTCAGTTATGAAATCCCCACATCTTGAATAGAAACCTCTCCCATCTTCTTTGAAATATGGGTAATTGGGAGATAAGAACACACTACCAGTTATAATCAATGCATATCTCTTGAAAGAGTAAGATCATGTGCTTCTACTGGTTTAAAAGTGATGAAAATAGGTTATAGGGTGGACATTTTCTGATCTTAAAGGGATCAGTCTGACCATTTACACCCATAAGGTGCTACTTGAGGAAGGAGCTAAGCCCTCTCGGCAACCATAGAGATGGATAAATCCTCTAATAAAGGAGGTAGTGAAGAAATAATTGATCAAGCTATTAGATGCAGGAATCATCTACCCAATTTCCAACATCCCATGGGTGAGCCCTTTGCAAGTGGTGCCCAAAAGGGGGGTATCACTATGATTACCAATGATAAGAATGAACTCATCCCAATGATAATGGTCATGGGACGGAGAGTGCGTGTGGACTAACAAAATATTATTGATTCCACATGGAAGGATCACTTACCAATTCTTTTCATGGATAAGATGTTGGAGAAATTTGAGGGACACAAGTTCTATCACTTTCTAGATGGTTATCCTAGATATAACCAAATTTTTATTTATCCTGAAGATCAAGATAAAAGAAGATTTACATGAACCTATGTGACTTTTTGCTATCAAATGATGTCTTTTGGAATGTTTAATGGTCCATAAACCTTCCAACAGTGCATGTTAGCAATATTCCATGATATGGTAGAGTATATTCTGGAAGCCTTTATGGACGATTTCTCAGTCTATGAAAAATCATTCAAAACTTACTTGAGAAATCTGGAATTGGTCATGGAATAGTGTGATCACACCAATATGGTTTTGAACTAGGAGAAATGTCACTTTATGGTACATAATGATATCATTTTAGGCCACCAAAGTTCCATGAATGGAATTTAATTTTACCATGCAAAGATTGAAGTAATATCAAAACCACCCATTCCAACTTCTGTCCGATAATTCTGAAGTTTTCTTAGACATGTAGGTTTTTAGAAATGATTCATTCATGAATTTTCAAAGATATATTAACCACTAACCAATCTACTTTAAAAATATTCTATCCTATAATTTGATTAAACATGCACCGTATCCTTTCATCTATTAAAGAAACGATTAGTTGGATATCCTTTTATTATTGCCCCAAATTTGGAGGAACAATTTGAAATTATGTGTGACGCAAGTGATTATTCTGTGGGTGATGTCTTTGGATAGTGCCTTAATCATATCTTCAGACCAATATACTATGACAAAAGATCCTTGAATGAAGAAAAAATTAACTACACTACCATGGAGATGGAGATGCTAGCAATAGTTTTTTCATTCGATAGGTTCTTCTCTTATTTGGTGATATCGAAAGTTTGTGTTTATACTAACCATGAACCAATCCAATATCTGATGAATAAGAGGGATGAAAAACCATGTCTCATCCATTGGGTGCTTCTCCTCCAAGAGTTTGACTTAGAAATCAGTGAAAACAAAGGAAGTGAGAACGTTCTCACCGATCATATCTCCCATCTAGAATTCCCTCATTTGGTAAGAGAGGATGATAGAGAAATCAAGGAGGACTTCCCAGACGAGAATATTTTCTCAGTTGGAGTTACACCTTACCCATGGTTTTCCAAAATCACCAATTACTTGTTATGAGAGTCATTCATCCTGTTCTTACTTAAAAAAAAAGAAACAATATCTATTTGAAGTAAAAAGATTTTCTGGGAAGAACTGCTGATCTCTCGTTCATGTGGAGATGGGGTGATCCACTGCTGCATCCCAGAAGAATAAATTAAAGGAATTCTGATGTTTTTTCATTCTTCCCCAGTATGGGGGAATAACATTCCAAACCGAATGATAGTGAAAACTCTACAATCTTTATTTTGCTGTCCCACCATGCACAAGGAAGACTGTTATTTTGTAACATGATGTGATAGGTGTCAGCAGACTGCTAACCTGGGGCACTGAGATGAAATGCCTTAACACCCCATCCTTAAGGTCGTGGTCTTCAACGCATGAGGTATTGATTTCATGGGGCCGTTTCCCCCATCATATAAAAACTCATACATTCTGATTTTTGTGGATTATGTATCCAAATTTGTGGAAGTTACTGCCACGATACACAACACAACAATGGTTGTCATTGCCTTCTTGAAGAATATTGTTTTCAGAAGATTCAGTGTTCCACGTGTTCTAATAAGTGATATAGGGTCTCATTTTGACAATACGTTGATGAGGAATGTGCTTATGAAGTATAGAGTGTGGTATAACAGGGGGACGCCTTACCATCCCCAATACAGTGGCCTAGTGGAGGTATCCAAGCGAGAACTGAAGCAAATCCTGTAAAATATGACGGGTGCCTCAAGAAAGGACTGGTACAAGAAGCTTGATGAAGCCTTATGGGCATACAAGACTGCCTTCAAGAAACCTATAGGTATGTCCTTGTTCCATTTAATCTATGGAAATCCATGTCATTTATGAGTGGAACTTGATCATAAAGTCTATTGGGTTGTGAAGGCCTTGAACTATGATCTAGAGCCTGCAGAAGATAAATGAATGTTTCAACTGATAGTGCTCGATGAAATTCAGTGGGAGGCATATAAGAATGAAAAACTGTATAAAGAAAAGAAAAGGGTGGTCTAGGAGCACATGACATCTCATAATTCATTCCATCTGGGTGATGAGGTAGTTTTTTTTAACTCCCATTTGATATTGTTTCTAGAAAAACTGAAGTTCCGGTGGTCGAGACATTTCCAAGTGATCAAGGTCTTCCACTATGGTGTGGTGGAAGTTTTTGAAGTATATGTTCAACCATTTAAGATGAATGGGTAGTTTCTTAGACCATATATTCACATAGTGGACATAGTGGGTACGATCTCTACTATACAATTCGGATAACAAGAGGCTTAGTTAGGTCAAGCCAAAGACCTAAAACAAAAGAACTTTCTGGGAGGTAACCTAGATATTACACACCATGTAACAACTTTTCACATGGTGTGTACTTTCCTTTTTAATTTATTTATTAATAGAACAAGTAGTATAAGTATATATTAATTAATTTAATAAACAAGGGTGATGCCTGTGCTAATGGAAAGGGCACCAGAATATATCTGATCCATCGCCAGTTCGAATCACTCCATACCTACTTGCAGTAAAAGGTTCATTACTTTGGAACTTGTGTTTAATTAAACAACATGTGAGGTATTTCAAAAATAAAATTCAAGTTTTTCAAAACATAAGAAAACCCATGATGGGGTTGGATTAGCTAGAAGTGTCGTAAACCACAAATCCAAAAGACCTGGGTTCGAATCCTAACAACTAGACTAGTTCCATCATTTTTCATATTAATAAAACCACATGGTGTGCACTTCAATATACATCATGTGTACCATGTTTTTATTAATTATTTTCAAAATAAGAAATTATATGTGGGTGAAGTGGGTTGATTGGTAGATTCTCATCCCTGGGTTCAAAATACCCATGTTAGAAATTGACTAATCTCCCTGCTTCATCCAAATCATTAAATAATTAAAACCACACACCATGAATTTTCTTTTCCCCACGTATAAATGAACCTATACTTTAATTATTAAAAGTTAAAAAAATTTGCAACACTAAAACCTTCGCTCTAGTGGTTTAGGGCTAGCATTTAGATCGGCCGATTGCTGGTTCGAATTGTGCCCCAAGAATCAGACCGAAGGTTGTAGTTCTCTTTTTCAAATTTTAGAAAACACAACATGTCATCATATGATACACTACGTGTATACTTTTTTTCTTTATATATATATATATATTTATAATAAATGTGTTAAAAAAACCCATACATGGTGTATGGGAACTACTACACAACGTGTGGTTAGGCTATAAAGGCTAGTAACCCTACTCAGCCTGACCCCATGTCAAACCCCCCTCCCCTCCCTGTTTTCTATCCTGACGCTTCTACGGTATTCCAATCCTTCTCCCTCCTCCCAATCTCCCATTTTTGTACGTTTTATCCCTTTATTCTTACTCATTTCCATCCTCGATCAAGGTATGCCATTCAATGCCCTTTATTTAAATGTTTAACTTGCATTTAGGGTAGATTTGAGGTTAGCTGACCATTCAGCTACCCGTGAAGTACACATGGTCAATCAAGAACGCACACTATGTACTTTATTACATGACCACCCATTCTCTCCTTTCTTGAATTAAAAAAATGGCGTGTATGTTTGGTGCACACTGTGTATAGTGCCTATGTCTGGCCTTTAGGAGCTACCTGTGTACTGACCCACACAGACCTAATCCCATGTCTTCACACACAGAGAGTATGTTTGGTACATGTAATGTAACCTGTTCACCATGAGTTATTTGTGTGGAGGGAATACACGGTTTTTATTCCATGTTCTCTCACATTCCATGTTGTGCCCAAACACGGTGTGTATTTTTTTTCAACCCATTCATACAGAAGTGGGGTTTGGCATAGTGCTGGTCGGTCCCCCATCTTGCACCGGTAGCTTCCCAAACTCAACCATATCCCTGCCTAATCATCACTGAGGGAAATACTATGATAGATAAGGTGCGGAAATTTTCACGCCACATGATATAGTTAAGAGACCGCTTCCTTGATATCAACATTCCACAACACCTCAACATATTGGAAGAGATTGAGGAGCACCATAGGCATACACATTTATTGGAAACCCTCAAGGTCAACACTCCTATATTCCATGATATATATTTTGGATTTTATTGAGACCTTCAAGTTCGATGGGTCTACCTACCACCAAACGTACACTGATATAGTTTCTCTAGATCGATGGACGGGTAGAGGAAAATTTTCTTTGACCATGATTGAGTTTAGCTAAGGGTGAAACTTCTACCACTATCACGCCACCCCACCTTCTATCTCCACCTTCACTAGACCTAAGTTCTATGACCTTATCACCATGTGGAGAGATCTTGTTGGGCCTGACCATAAGTACACCCCATATCCCAGAAGAGAAGGCTCATAATTTCCCATCACCTTTATTTCCTCCATCAGTGCTTCAATGCCATTATTTTTCCCCTCTTTGAGGATATGGGTGTCCAAACCAGGAGAGCCATAGATCTTATCAAATGTATTTTCTGACATGATTAACCTTACCTCCCCTATCTTGCCACCATCTATTTCCACTCCATGATCCATATCCATCTGGGAAACTTTAATAGAGGCTTCTATGCCACCCTCTTGGAACACCACATGGGTGTTTTTGATCCCTCTTCCCCTCATGACCTCTTAGGTTCTCCTCAGCATCTGGAATTCCACTTTATTATCTGAATGAATATGGTTGATCATATGGGATATATATATGTTCTCGTGTAGGATGCCCCAACCCTAAAAAGGGTGATAGATGGCATAGTTGCTCCTGATGGTGTTGTTGAGTAGGTCCCAACCCATCCACCAGTGGATGATCCTTCACAACATCACCCACTTCCTCCTCCCTTCCATCTTCTTCCACCATTCCCTCTTATTCTGTTCCCTCCATATCTCCACCTCCACCCACACCCTCAGTTGATCTCCCCATCACCCTCCGCCTGGACACAATAGACCACCAGCTGAACATCCATGAGCACCATCATGCTACCATTATACAGTCATAGGCGTAACTTGTGCAAATGTTGGGGATTCTACTTTAGCATCATGATCTTTAGTTTCTCCCAGCACCTTCTCCTCTCTCTGATCCCCAGCCTTTAGCTGCCTAGATACCACTAACATCCCTGGCCACTGCTTAAGTTATCCTCACTACTGATGGTCCAGCTTCTCCTTCCACTACCTCCATGATATCTATTCCCACTACACCTTACACTCATAGCATTGAGCTGGTTCTTCCAGTTTACACTATAGATGAGCCACCTCTATTGGATCCTTCTATTGGCGATGATGCCTCTTCTGAGTTGACCCAGTGACTAGTTTTTGGCACATTTGTTTTATTCATATATCTCTATTTTGTGCTATGCATGTGCTCTGATGTTGAATGTATCTATATATTTCTTTATTTCCCTCTCTATTCATAGGTACCATGGAGTGTTGCTTGGAACTTTTCTTTCAACTACTTTCCATCTTTGTAGACACACCATGAGGGGAGTATTATTTCAGGGATTCTTTTTCATTTTTAATCTATCTTTAATTATTTCAATACTTTCACTCTTCCTAACGTCCCATGTGTCACCACATAATCTCCCTATCCTTGGTGTTGCACTTGCAGGACCATGTGAAATATTAAGTGTGGGGGAGAGTTTTTGATTACACTAGTCTTTACCCCTGAACTGATCTAGGAGACATCATTAATAGTTGAAATATATTAAAATGTGGAAATTTTTTGATTAATTATAATTATAAATAATAAATACATAAAAGGGAATTTTAAAAGTTATATGCTTATTTTAAATTTTAAATAATTTAAAAAATGATTGCTGATATAGTTTGATTTTAGATTTAAAATCAAAGACAATTACATTTATTAGACTAATCATTTGTACTCATGTCATTACCTGAGTGAACTTTTAATTTTCCCATTCTAGAGAGGTATTATAACCCCTTTTGACATATTCTTTCTTATACCCTATTTTTTTGAGATATTCATGAGATATCCATGACTACTAGAACCTGTTATTTTTTCTCTTCAAAAAATGTAGATTTTGAATCACATTAAAATGAATGAGGTATTTGATTGTTTTTCATCCCATTTTACCTTGAGACCTATACAACATCTGATCTTCATAAAAACCTTAGAAACCATAAACTTACTTGATAGTTAGCCACATTAAAATCCCATTTAACCATCATACCCTAATTTTTTTTCATAATTTTTCATGATTATTCATTTGAGCTTTAGAGAGGGATTTTTGGCTATTCATGGTACATTTTGGTAAGAAACCATGAAATTAAGTATGGGGGAGAGTGCCACTTGTTAATTTGGTAAGAAGGGTTCCAAAACCGCTATTCACTATATTCTTGGAGGTCCCTATTAAAATAAATAATTATTGAAAAAAAGGACCTTATTTATTCCTTATACTTTCCTGATGGTTGTTGACCCATTTTGGCAAGGTAATTTCATCATAATGATGAGTATTTTTTGAGATATCTTGTTGGTGATGAATCTTTAGTAAGATTTATTTTTAATATCATGCATTTTTGTTTAAGAATTCAGCCTCCCTTTTCAAGACTCTAAGATTATTTTTCACATCATTACCTACCTACCCAAAGCATTAGAATCATTTGAACCTTATTGAAATACATCATGATTTTTGTGATTTGATTTCTAAATTAGATAATGAGAATACATACAAGCCAATGGATTGAGTGAGTATAATTGAGATTGAGCATAAATATGATAAAATAATCTTGAGTGATGAGTGTTGTAACTTATGGTGAGGTAAGTCATTAAGTGACATGTGTAGTTATGAAAAGTTGAACAAATTGGATGAAAGAAGATGAAATTATTTAATTGAATTATATAGAAGGCATGAGTAGAATATCTTTGGAATTGAACTATGTTTTTTTCCATTTTAAAATCCTCTACTAAGACTATAATATTTATAAATATAATTAGTTAAATGCTACCATTTTTAGAGTATGTATTCTTTTTATTTGATGTTGAGATTTTTCTTGAGAGAATGCAAATGGATAAGTATGGGGGAGTTTGATGTTCCTGATTTGTGTATACATTTTCATACATTCTATTGAGTATCAAAACATGTTTTCACAAGAAATATATGATTTTTTGGAGATAAAATGCTTTAATTCAATGATCATGATGATTTTTAGGTATTTTCCAATGTAAGACACAAATCAGAGAATATCAACAAAAGTTCACAAATACATGACGTGTACGTTGTATATACACTCCACGTACCATTTCTAAGACATGAATCAACCAACCTGAGTACATGCCCATGTTTCCGACCAGATTCACACCCTGTGTAAAATTAATTTACACACATTTTTCCATTTTTAGAAGCAGTTGGTGGCCAAAGTTGATACTACATCCCATATTGGGTAGCACTATACACCGTGCACCCCCACCAACCGACTGCCGAGGCATTCAAAGTCAAGGGCGATGCAACAGATCACCTACCGACCGAGAAAGTGACGCCCAGCCAAGTTTACTTGACTACACACAATGTACTTTTTGGTACACACTGTGTAGTTTTAAATTCAATAAATATAAGGGTATCCCCTATGAACAAAAGGATTAGGAATAAAAAGAAGAAGAGAGGGGTGTGTGAAAACAAAATAGGAGGTGCGGTCGCTCTGTCATCCCGACGATCTTCTTTTGGAAGCTGCTGCATTATTTTTCTCAGGTATTAAGAATTTCTTAGTAATAATTTACTCCATCTGTAGCTAAATCACACATGTTTTGGGGATGTGGATGATTATGGTTTATTGTTAAGAAACTATCTTGTTGTATTTGTGTTATTTATGTTTCTATTATGAATCCCTCGAAACCATTTACTGAATCTCGATGGAAGACTCGTATCAGAACATGAAAGGAATTTCCAGGGATCTTTAGAGGAATTATTAAAAAGTACACCCATGATAATTGGGATCACTTTTAGTCTTAGAAGGGCCTACAATTAATAAAATTAATAGTCCTAAATTTCTAGACCAAGGATTTGGTTCCTATTGATTCAAATAGAACTCCACAGACCAATGGGGTTCTATTATATTCAAAACCCATAAGTGTGAGTTATTAGGAACAAAAAAACATGAAAATAAAATTGATTTATCAATGTCCTTGAAAAATACACATCCCCGATGCATTCTTCCCATTTATCATCAGAACCATTTTTTATGTTTTTCTTTGTCTTTAAAGAAAATCATCATGAAATTGAAGAACTGGGTATTATATCATTGTAACATCAAATATCGACTCTAAAATTCAGTAGTATTCACCTAATAAATCACAAACCAGAGAAAAAAATTCATTGACTATCTATCCCTATGGATTGATCCCATAATTACACTATACTAGTAGTAAGATTGGGTATTTCAATTTGGGCTACCAAATGTAACAATTCGTTTGAAACAATACCACATCCCATAAAGGGGATATGTTTTATATATAGAGACATTATTATATATTTAAATCATGTTCATGAAATCCTTACCAAAAATAATACCAGTTACTCATTTTGTGAAAGGGATTAACTGAAAGCATTCATTTAAGAATGAGAATTATCTTGTGTAATATTTGATCGAAATATTTAATTAATCTATAGTTAAAATCCATATAGGAAGGAACTATAGAATTTATCACCATTTAGGGAGGCATTTAGATCCCATTAAATGAGGTGGGTGGTGCTATGATAGAGGTATCAGATTTATAAAAAGGGCTCCCTATGTTCTTAAGGGAAGCAGAACCCATGTAGCCTGATTCAATTTAATGAGATATATATTAACTTTGAAAGACATCTGGTAAGTATTAAAGTGATTCCTCATATAATCATGAATCAAGGATCGTGTGTTTAATATTTATGTTCCTACATCCAAGACCACTTTCATGAAATTTTATTCCATAAAAAGTGGAATATTAGGTGAAATGTATCAAATAATGGTTGGTGTCGAACCTACACCAATGAAACCTATAATAGTCTAGACATAACTATCCCATAATTACAATATTTATAGACTATAATTCATGACATACATTCTCATGACATTTTAGGTTTAGTATTTAGAGAATTATGGAGAATTATTAACTAATATAGCCCATTTATTTCTCATTAATGCAACATTTTCCTCATATTTTAGGAACTAATTATCCCATATAAGTCATCAATATCTCCCATAAATTCTCCTCAAAATCTATTCTTCTAGATATATCTTGTGTAATACTTTTCTTCATAACCTGGGGAAATTGAAACATAAGAAGGGTGAGAAAAAGTTACAAGTAATGGAAAGTGAATACTAGAAGTTAACAAAGAATAATATGGGAATGGATAATATGGAATAAAGTAAATAATAATCAAATAAATTCATTTAACCGATCACATGTTCTCATAATAAATCCTACGATGACAAAACAATATAAATAATCACATGGATAACAATAAATAGTTATACAATGATAGAATAAATAATATCATACCTCATAATCTTATTTTCAAAGACTTGTTCCAATAACACTTACATAAATAGGTAATACATACACCAAATACCCAAGCTGGTTTGTCTCATGAGACCTACTGATGCATCTAGGGTCTATTGAGGAAACCAAACATCATTAATTAAGTCCAACACGTTCATCATATGAAGGAATGAATAAAATATAAATTATTTTACCAAAATTCCTTAGTAATAAATAGACATCAATATTAAAATCGAAATTATATGTATTTTTATTATTTCCCCTATCAATAAATGGAATAGCTAAGCATCCCTAAAACTAACACTCTCTTGTGTAAAGGGTATATGGTTAATTAATCTTTTTTTACCAATTAATAAAGGGAATTGTATGATCATAATACATCTAAATAAATAAGGAATATAGTTTTGTTAGGTAATATTATAATTGAAACATAAAATCTTTAAAGGATGTTGACATAGAATAAAATCAATTTCATAAGAAGAACACTTGGAATTGTATCACATATTTTTTTTTAATAATTAGATAAGTTGATTACCTAAATTCAATCACAAAAATAATGTCTCACAATGTAATTTATAGGGTGATTCAAAAACCATTACTCTAAAGGAGATATATATTTTAGATATAAAGAATAAAATGGAATCCAAATCATAAAATAGTTTTTAAATTTTTTTTTACCATATTCATAAAAGATGAAGTTATGGTTCAAATTAAAAATTCATTTTTTAAAATTTTAAGTGAATGATTTTAAAAAAATTTAATTTTAAAAAAAATATTCAATAATGGATCCTTTAAAAAGACATAAAAGTTATCTTGAGGAAATTTGGAGTGGAAGATAAAAATATATTAATTAAAGGGAAAACCATTTTTAATATTTTGAAAATGTATTTTTGAGACACACATAAAAAAAGGATAATTAAAATTGTTTTTAAAAATAGGTAATGAGAAAAATTATTTTCAAAATATATAACATATAATTAGGTTTCCAGATATAAAAGATAATATTGATTTGAAGAGAAAATATGGACATGGAAGATAAAAAAATTTAGAAATAATGAGAAATATTCTTAAAAATGTTATACCTTTTTAAGAAATAAATTCTTTATAGAAGTAGTTTTGAATTCAAATTATCACATTACCTAGAAAGAGAAGGTGAAATATTATATAAAAAAGGAAATATAAGAATATACAAGACATATAAGAATTAAGTTCAAGAAATTACATTATAACCTAAAGAAATGAAGTTTTTGTTTACAAAATCCCTAAAGAATATCATAATCATTGAAGTAATAATACTTTAACGAGGATTTAATGAGAAATAAATATAAATATATAGAAATTAATGTATAAATAATATTTTATATAATCATAGGATAAAATAATTCAACTTAGAAGAATGGATATTAATAATAATCATTATAACGCAAAGAAAGAAAATTGAGTTATGAAAACTATCACCTTTAATCCCTTTTTGTCGAACATGCTCTAACATATTGTATATAAAAATAACTAAATTAATCAAATATTTTAGAACCCTTTTCAAACCTATAACATTTTATAAACTTTATTAATAATAGTTTGTTACAGATATATTAGTTATATTTTATTTTCATCATCAGATGATTTTAGTTTTGATTATTTGTTTAATATTAGTTTCATAATGGAGGTGTTGATTATTTTTTATATATTAAAATTTAATCATTTATAGAACATTATATTTACTATTATATATATTTTATAATTATTTATAATGTCTTAGTTTAATTTCATAAGTATTTTAGTTATTATTCTTGATGACGATGTTGGTGACGAGATTATTTCAGTAAATTTTAACGAACTAAATGGTGGCACATTAATAAGAAGTTAAATATTAACATAGACATTATATAAAAATAAAATAAAATAATTTTATTATTAATTTATGATAATAAAAACATTTAATTTTCCATATTCATCCATGATGTAAATTTATAACGTTGTTCATGAAGGTGGTTAAAATAATCCTAACAAGAAAAAACTATAATATATGGGCGAGTATGATTAAGAAAATTATTATTTTAGAATAATAACATTATTAAATAATTATAATGATATTATTTATAATTTTTAATGGTTTTTAATCATATTATATGATATCTTGATAAATAATAAAATACTAGATGAAAAATTGAAATACATTACTTTCGTAGAGGTGATAGTCTGCACGTACAAATGAGGGACGCATTTATTTTCCATAGTGAAAGAGGAAAATAAAGAATGGATTATACTTTAGGAATATTAATATGGTTATAAATATCATACTAATATATTAAATACCCCTTTTCAACCATCCATGCAAGTTGGAGATGAAAAATCAAACACATCGTTCACGGAGGCGGTGATACACACATATGCATGACAAATTTTTTGTTTCTCTAATGATTTTGGAGGAAGGTAGAAAATGGATATTTCATAAGTATAATAAAAACTAATAATATTATTAATACTAATGTTATAATACTTTTAGGGATAAAACATGTTTATGGGGGTATAAGAGGGAACAAATATACTGAGCTCGGTTGAGAACATTACCTCTCCCTTTGGATGTTCTCCCCTAGGTATCACATTAAGGCTCATTTTCTTGGAATTTTACAAATTAAAAGGTTTATAAGACATATTAAAATAGATTAAGAGAGACTAGGAAAGATTTTTCATTGAAATAATTATTTTTAATGAGTGGGAAAATGGGGTGGAGGTGAGCTACTTTTATTGGTGAAGGGAATGAAATTTTTGTAAATATAAAATTTTAATATAAATAGAGAAAATGTTTTACTTGTAAAGTAGATAAAAAGTGGAAAATAATTATTTAGGGAATGATTTAAGTTAAAAATTACAAAAACCATTAATTTTCACACATGTTTTAAACATGTTTTTATGTCTTTTACTCTCAGATATTTCACTTTTACTATTTATTATTTTTGACATGGTTACTAATTTTTACCAAAGTAATTTAATTTTAATGCCTAAAAATAAAACGAACCTTATTAAATAAATTTAAAATAATGATTAAAAATATTAAATCAAGTTTATAAAAACATTTCTACGTAACATTAACATATGTAACGCGTAAAATACCCATTTTTAGAAAAAGTGTATAAAAATTATGTTTATGATAAAATTATCAAGTTTGTCAATTTACATGAAATTAATTGTTTTATTATAAAAATAAAGTTATTTGTCTTAAAAATAAATCCAAAATAAAATTCTACCTTGTGATATCAAAATAAAATTAAATGATGAAAAATAAATTTTTTAGAATAAAAGATTAAATAAGTTACAAAATTTTAAAGTCGTGTTTTATAAATTCAAAATAGTATTTTTAAAATGAATTATGTTACCTCTAAAAAATATTCATGGTAATGAATTATTTTATAAAATTATTAAGTTATGCTTAGATAATGATAAAGTAAAAAACACTATGGTATCAATAAAAATTATATTTTTTACTATTCACCTAAAAAATCCTCCTTTTCAAAAAAATCCAAAAAATTTACCCAAATATAATTTTTATATGATGAATTCAAAAATTAATTTTAATTTCATTAAATTAAAATTATAAAATATATAAATTTAGGCTTTAAATGAAATTAAAAAATATAGAGTAAACTATTTTTGGAGAAAATAAACTTTTAAACTTTAAATGTTCTTAATCTTATTTCATATCAATTTATAATTAAAGGATTGTTAATATATTAGTTTTAAATATTAATTATTATCAAAATAATCTTTTAAAATTGATCGTTTTAATTTTTGAGTTAAAATAAATGTAACTTTAAAAATAGTTCTTTGAAAAATACCCATTTTTTATTACATGATCATAACCCCAATATAATTAAAATTTATTTATTATATTGAAATAATTTAATTTTTGTGATGACCCAGACTCTCTTGGTCCTTCCCTTTTCCAAAATCTGGGTTCTGAAGGAGTGGCGTCTCGGTGAGACCGATCGGCGCGACCGATCGGTGAGGCCGATCTGCGTCACCCAGCCTTGTCAAGTTGTTTCTAGTAGTGCTCCTTTGCGTAAATAGGGTTTTAAACCCTATTCTGACTCGTTTAACCGTGTTTTTAAAACCCATAACGCCCATAAGAGTTTTAATTAAGTGCTTCATCAATTCATGAGTCAGCTTAAACCACCCGACCCCCTTTTTGTGACGAGTGGAGTCGCATGATCAACCCACGACCCCCACACCTTACGCGGTTTCGCGTTTTCACCTCTACTGTCCCCGGCTCTTATAAACTAAGGGTTAGTCGTGGTTTCTCCTTTCCGCGATTGTGACTTTTCACAAACAGCTTCTGGTGCATCGGGGCCGCCGCATCGTTATCCATAAAGTTCCACGCCCCCAGCCTAAACGTCGATCATCTATCCACAAGTAGGGAATTTCTCCTCCATATATCTCTTTTGTGTATCATGTGGGGTGGGCGTGCTTTTGAACCTGTAGAATTGGGTAAACCAGACCTAATTAAAGATAAAGAAGAAATTCTATAAAGAAAGAAGAGGGGGGGGGGGGGATGTGATCGTTGATGGTGTTTTATTTCTTTGATGTTGTTTCTTCTATGACCATCTTGTAGAGTTGTGCTGGTTTATGCCTCCTGAAAATCGAGGCCATTGGTGGTCGTTGCTTGTGCACTAATAAACCCTGCTGATGTTTTAAATGGATTGTTTTTGGTTGTAAACTTTTGCTCTGAAAAGTGAATCGGTTAATCACGTATATCCTTCTGAATAATTGAAAGCACCAGGATCAACCTTTCTGTGATAACTCCCAGTTATAACACACGGAATTTGAATCATGGAGTGTGTTAAGTCGTTTAAATCTGAAAATCCCTGACTTGTGTTGGTAGTGGTAGTTGGTTGTTTTCCTTTCGGGCCGATTGCTGGAAATGTGGGAGGGGATGGGATCCCCTGTTCTTTTATACTCTCGGTGGTTGTGTGAATTTGGGGATGGGATCTCCTGTTTTTTTGGATCCGGGTGGTTACTTGTTTATATCACAAATTGGAGTGGAATCATCTATTGTTGAGAACCAGGTGTGGTCGTTTTGGTTGTTGTTTGACTGTTTACTTTTGGGACTTATGCCTATGCCTACTAGTTTCCCAGTAGTGATTAAACGTAAAAATTATTACTGAATGTGAACTGAGAAAGGGGACACATAGGTTGTTGGCGTGAGTTGTGACTCGGACTTGAGTGTTTTTGTGATCTGTAGGCTGTCTGAAGAAAAAAAACCTAGCTTTGGGTGAGTGATTGTTATATATATATATATATATATCTGTAGCTTTTTGTTTCTTATTCGCACCCCACCCAAGTTGAGCACTTAGTGCCGAACACCCCCATTTCATGGGGGAGGGTGTTTTTCCCAACACTATCCTTAGTGGCTGGTTATTAGCTCCTTTTCTTCTCCCTTTCCCGGATAGCCCAAGTATCTTCGGGCAGGCTGTGATGGCCTGAAGTCCATTATTATCCCAAGAACCTTCGGGCGGGGTGGTGTGGTGGTTGGCCAGGTGTGTGCGGCAGGTGGTTTCCCAACTGTCTTCGGGATGAGGCCCTGGTGTCTTCAGGGGTGGCAGTGGATCCTTTAGCCCAGGTGTCTTCGGGCGTGGTGGTGGTTGTTCTGGACTAGGTGTTTGCAGGCATGGTTACATATGACAGTTGTGGCCCAGGTGTGTGCGGGCAGGATTCAGCAGTGGGACTGCATGCGGTTGAGGCCCAGGTGTGTGTGGGTAGGATTTTTAGTAGTGGGACTGCGTGTGGTTGTGGCCCAGGTGTGTGCGGGCGAGTGTGGCAGTGGGACTGCAGTGAGAATGGCAGGATTGGTCCGATGCGTAGGATGTCTCAATAACCAGTGGGAAAGTGGCGCGGAGTACCCAAACATCGATGTGCTATTATTATATATATTACTTGACTTGCATTATTTGGGGAGTGAGCCTTGGTGAGGCCTGGGATGGATAGTTTTCCTTGTTAGGTGTTTGGTTTACTCTTTTTCTCACGGGACATTAGTATGTTCCCCCACTTGTGCACGAGAGTCTTGGTTTTCCCTACTGAGTGTACTTGTATGCTCACCCTACGTATATAAAACTGCTTTCAGGTTTCCAGGAGGACTTCGGGGATCACGCAGGACCTTACTAGCTCGGACTTTTGGAGCAGTTGCAGTTGATGTTTTTCTTTTTGGTACTTACCTTATAGTCACCTTTTGCACTTTGTGGCTTTTACTTTTGAAACATGCATGTGAGAATGGTTTACTTTTGGCTTTACTTTTCTTTCTACCTTGGTGTTGTTGGGTTTTCCTCTCCTTATCTCTCGATCCTATAAAATAAAAAGGGTAATGCCTTCCATTTGCGAGAATTTTCTATACCCTTGGTTCTAGTCGCCACTCCGGGACCTATTGAAGGCGGGTTTAGGGGGTCATTATCTCTCCTTCAACTTAAAGAAGGAAGGGCCTGGAAATCTGCTAACTGTTCCCTCCTTTTGGTGAAGGCGGGTCGTGACAGAATGGTATCAAAGGGATGGTTGAGAGATAGGACGGAGTATGGAGTTAGGCACAGTGAGGATTGCATGGGATGGTAAGGCAACGGTGTTGGGTGACCTTAGAGCGTGAATTAGGCCAGGGAAGACCGGCTAGGACACGAGATTTTAAGGCCCCCCGTGATCCGATGCAAGGACTCTGGACCTACCAAACGACCAAGTGAGGCCACACTGATTGTAGGGTAGAGACCCTAGGAAAGGTACATGCATCATAATGACTTTTGTTCTTGTGTTTCTGGGATGTCTTTGGAATTAAGAATAAATTAAATCTTAAGAAGTTTTAAGAATGATATTCTGCACTACTTGGGCTTAGGCATTCCTTGTTTACCTTGTAGCTATGGAACCTGGAAGGCGACCACGTGTGGTACAGGCGATCGAGGCCCCTGAGACTACTTTGGCCAATCAGCAGAGAGCTGATCGAGAGGAAGAGGATGACCAGTGGCAGAAGACTCTTCGATCCTTCCAGCGACAGGCCCTCGAGAAGTATGAGGGCAGCACCTCCGATATGAAGACAGAAGGCTGGCTAGAGGAGCTAGTTATAGCCTTCGGCCTAATTCCAGCCCCGACCGAGTACTGGGTTCCCCTGGCCGTTAGCCAGATGCGGGGAGCGGCACGTCAGTGGTGGATGCTTTACCTGGGGGAGAGGAGAGAGTCTGAGGTGGCTTGGGTGGATTTCGAGAAGGAGTTCCGGGAAAATTTCCTCTCCTCGACGATGAAGGCAGAAAAAAGGCAGAAACTACTCTCCCTCCAGCAGGGGAGTATGTCTATGAGGGAGCTAGGGATCAAGTTCAAGGACCTCCTACATTTTCCTCCAGACCTCTTTCCTGACGAGGAGTCTCGGGCAAGACGTTTGGAGGAGGCACTCCGACCCTCCCTCCAGTATGCTGTTACCCCCTTTACCCTACCGACGTACTTGGAGGTCCAGAAGAAGGCCGAAGTGGTGGAGAAGATGCATGCTTTAGGGGGAGTATCGCGAGAGGGGATCCAGCTGAGACCATCAAAGGGGAAAGCTGTCAGCACCAGGCCTCCAGCGTCAGGACCCTCTAGGTTCCGACCCGCAGGGAGTAGGTCGCAACAGTTTCAGTTTCGATCCCCCGGTCCTCGCCCTTTTCCTACAGGCCCGGGACCACGGTGCTTCATCTGTGGGAGCCCTGAGCATCTCCAGAATCAGTGCCCAGACCGGGTGCAGTACAGTAGTGGCAGTCAGCCCCAGCACCCGCCCTAGCAGAAGCTTCCAGCCAGACCTTTCCAGCAGCAGCAGCAGGGACAGCGAGCTCCCGCTCCTCCGAGGGCAGACGTAGGAGGAGGCCGACCTCAGGGCGCTCCACAGGGACCCTCGACCAGGGCGTGGTCGGGGAGGTGGCTGACAGTCGAGGGGCAGGGGAGCTGGGCGTGGACAGTTTCATGCTGCAGAGGCAGCAGTCCCAGCAGGGCCAGAGGTTGTTCGAGGTACGATCAGTCTGTTTAGAACTCTTGCTTATGCTTTGTTCGATACCGGAGCTTCGCACTCCTTCGTTGCACCCAGTCTAGCCCGTGCCTTGGGTCTAGATGCCGAGAGACTTCCAGTGCCCCTGGTGTTGAGCACACCAGTTGGAGGTCAGATCGACTTGTTGTTCGTTTGTCGGGGATATAGACTGATGGTAGGGCCACATCAGTCGGTTCAGGATCTTCTTCTGCTACAAATTCAGCCATACGATGTCATCCTAGGCATCAACTGACTATTCTCTGTGTGCGCCGTCATCGACTGTTTTCGAAGAAGGGTGGTGTTCTCAGACTTGGACAGCCGGCGTGTTACCTTCATTGGCGAGCGGAGAAGTCCGAAGAGAAACAGGAGAGAGGAACCTCTCCTCTCCTTGTTGACCGAGATGATAGTGGAATCAGTGGATGCTGAAATGGTGGAAGTTCCAAAGATCATCCGTGAGTTTATGGACATCTTTCCTGAGGAGGTGATGACTCTACCCCCTCGACGTGATATCGAGTTCGGGATAGACCTATAGCCCGGCGCTCGTCCAATACCGATGGCTCCTTACCAGATGGAAGCTTCGGAGCTACGAGAGTTACGGATACAGATTGACGATCTGATGAGGAGGGGTTATGTTCGTCCGAGTGCGTCACCGTGGGGTGCTCCGGTCTTTTTTTCAAAGAAGGCAGATGGAGGTCTTAGGCTGTGCATAGACTACAGGAGGTTGAATCAGGTAACGATCAAGAATTGCTACCCTCTCCCAAGGATAGATGATCTTTTTGACCTGCTGAAGGGGGCATGATGGTTCTCAAAGATCGACCTGCGGTCTGGGTACCACCAGCTGAGGGTGAAAGAGAGCGAAATCCTGAAGACAACATTAAGGTGCAGGTATGGACACTTCGAGTTCATAGTCATGCCCTTCGGTGTTACGAACGCCCCAGATGTGTTCATGGGACTTATGAACTCCATATTCCGGGAGTACCTGGATCGGTTCGTGGTTGTGTTCATCGACGACATCCTGGTCTACTCTAGATCAGTGGAGGACTATACAGAGCACTTGAGGACTGTTTTGGAGGTCCTCCGACAACACCAGCTATATGGGAAGTTGTCAAAATTCAAGTTCTGTACACGAGAAGTGCACTTCCTCGGGCACGTAGTGTCTGAGCAGGGGGTCGCGGTCGACCCATCAAAGGTTGAGGCAGTTGTTTCTTGGACAACAACCAAGAATTTGGAAGAAGTCCGAAGTTTCCTCGGGCGGGTGGGTTACTACCGGAGATTCATACCCAACTTCTCCTGGGTAGCAGCCCCTTTGACGACTCTGACCAAGAAGGACCAGGCCTTCATATGGAGTGAGCAGTGCTAGTCAGCCTTCAGCTATCTGAAGGAGAAGTTGGTCAGTGCCCCAGTGCTAAGATTACCAGAAGAAGGGGTGGCCTATGAGGTATTCTGCGATTCTTTGGGACAAGGCCTGGGATGCTTGTTGATGCAGCGACGAGGGGTGATCTCTTATGGGTCTAGGAAGCTGCGTTCCCATGAGCGTAATTACACCACCCATGACCTAGAGCTTGTAGCGGTCATTTTTGTGCTAAAGTTATGGCGGTACTACCTCATCGGGGAACGCTTTGTGGTCTTCACGGATCACAAAATCTTGAGGTATATCTTCTCCCAGTGGGACTTAAACTTGCAACAACGGAGATGGGTGGAGTTCCTCCAAGATTACGACTTCGAGATCTCTTATACAGAGGGAAAGGGAAATGTGGTGGCCGATGCTTTGAGCAAAAGGACGCAGAAGGATGCAGTCCGAGAGTCGGCGGACGCCTGGAAGGCAATGGAAGAGTTGGCTACCTTACACCTGGATGCGAAGATGGATAGAGGCAGAGGCTTCTTATATCAGATGACAGTGCAGTCATCTCTGTTTCAGCAGGTGGAAGAGTCTCAGTGGGGAGACCTAGAGTGCGAAGTGATGCGTGACCAAGTTGACCAGGGCAATGCTCCGGAAGGATGGACCGAGGATGGTCAGAACCAGATGCTTTTCCAGGGAAGGTTGTTTGTCCCGGAGGCGATGCACGGCAGGGTTCTCAGTGAGTTCCACAACTCACCCCTGGAGGTACACCCTAGAGTTTCTAAGATGTACCAGGGTTTGAAGAGGTAGTTTTGGTGGCCCGGAGTTAAGCGAGCGGTGGCAGAGTTTGTGGCCAAGTGCCTAGTGTGTCAGCAAGTGAAGGCTGAACACCGAGTTCCAGGCGGCCTACTACAGCCCCTAGATGTCCCCGAGTGGAAGTGGGATGATGTCTCAACGGATTTTGTCACGGGACTACCCAAGGCCCAAGGAGGGAATGATGCCATCTGGGTGGTAGTGGACAGGTTGACGAAATCGGCCTACTTTCTGGCGATCAGGGAGTCGAGTGCTGTGGATTCTTTGGCACGAAAGTACATGGATGAGGTGGTGCAGTTGCATGGAGTCCTGAGGTCTATAATCTCAGATAGGTATGCACGGTTTACCTCACGGGTCTGGAGAGGATTTCAGCATGTGTTTGGAACCCAGTTATGCCTTAGCACTATTTTCCATCCCCAGACAGATGGACAAACAGAGCGCACCATCCAGACCTTGGAGGATATGCTGCGAGCATGTGTTCTGGACTCAGGAGGGTCATGGGTGCAATAATTGCCTCTGGTAGAGTTTTCCTACAATAATAGATACCACTCTACCATTGGCATGGCCCCGTTTGAAGCTCTGTATGGGAGGCCATGTCCTTCGCCTGTGTGTTGGACCGAAGTAGGAGAGGTAGGCGTCCTGGGTTCGGAGGTGGTGAAGAACACGACAGAGAAGATTTAGCTCATACGGGAAAGGATGAAGGCAGCCCAGGACCGACATAAGTCGTATGCTGATACCAGGAGGAGGCCCTTGGAGTTTGAGGTTGGGGACCACGTGTTCTTGAAGGTCTCCCCTCAGCGTGGGCAGCGGAGGTTCGGCAAGGGGAGTAAGCTTTCCCCTAGGGTCATCAGACCCTTCCAAGTGTTGCGGTGGGTTGGCGAAGTGCCTTACCAGCTAGCGTTGCCACCACCGCTACTAAGGATACATGATGTCTTTCATGTGTCCCAACTCCGTCGGTATCTACACGAAGATTCGCACATCCTTGATTGGGGCGAGCTGGACATCGAGGACGACGTGAACTTTGTGGAGAGACCAGTGATGATCGAGGATCGAAAAGAGAAGGTGCTTCATGGGCGAACCATTCCCTTGGTTCACGTGTTGTGGAGACATGGTGGGCTTGAGGAGAGTACGTGGGAGAGGGAAGCACAGATGCATACCTAGTACCCATAGTTGTTTTGAGTTTTTTTCCTTTTTGTACCTGTTGTGATAGAACGTTTGTCTTTTGGCTATGAAATGTACTGGTTTCTTTCCTCTTCTTGTGTGTGAAAACCCCAGCTATAGGGAAGGAGAGAACCCGACCCCTAATCAAGACACATTAAGGTGGATGCGATTAAACCCGTGCGGGCAAGTCAGTGCCGCCCAAAGTGGATAATATCTTGACATGGGGGAATAGACTCCCCAACCCACGTGCCCGGGAAGTTTGGCATGGTATGTTGCTTGGTTCGTGACAGGAAGATGTTCTTAGTTAGCGATGAGGTTCACTCTTGAGAGGTATCTTTTGGGGTGGTTGTTCGGACCCGCCATTTCCTTCTGGGTTGTTTAAATTCTCGGGGATGAGAATAGTTTGAGAGGTATCTGATGTGATGACCCAGACTCTCTTGGTCCTTCCCTTTTCCAAAATCCAGGTTCTGAAGGAGTGGAGTCTCGGTGAGACCGATCGGCGCGACCGATCGGTGAGACCGATCGGCGTCACCCGACCTTGTCAAGTTGTTTCCAGTAGTGCTCCTTTGCATAAATAGGGTTTTAAACCCTATTCTGACTTGTTTAACCGTGTTTTTAAGACCCGTAACGCCCATAATAGTTTTAATTAAATTCTTCATCAATTAATGAGTCGGCTTAAACCACCCGAACCCCTTTTTGTGACGAGTGGAGCCGCGTGATCAACCCACGACCCCCACGCCTTACGCGGTTTCGCGATTTCACCTCAACCGTCCCCGACTCTTATAAACTAAGGGTTAGCCATGGTTTCTCCTTTCCTCGATCGTGACTTTTCTCAAACAGTTTCTGGTGCATCGGGGCTGCCGCATTGTTATCCGTAAAGTTCCGCGCCCCCGGCCTAAATGTCGATCATCTATCAACAAGTAGGGAATTTCTCCTCTATCTCTCTCTTTTGTGTATCATGTGGGGTGGGAGTGCTTTTGAACCTATAGAATTGGGTAAAACGGACCTAATTAATGATAAAGAACAAATTCTATAAAGAAAGAATAAGGGGGGGGGGGGTTGTGATCATTGCTGGTGTTTTATTTTTTTGATGTTGTTTCTTATATGACCATCTTGTTGAGTTGTGCTCGCTTATGACTCCTGAAAATCAAGGCCGTTGGTGGTCTTTGCTTGTGAACTAATAAACCCTGCTGATGTTTTAAATGGATTGTTGTGGTTGTAAACTCCTGCTGTGAAAAGTGAATCAGTTAATCACGTATATCCGTCTGAATAATTGAAAGCACCAGGATCAACCTTTCTATGATAACTCCCGGTTATAACACACGGAATTTGAATCATGGAGTGTGTTAAGTTGTTTAAATCTGAAAATCCCCGACTTGTGTTGGTAGTGGTAGTTGGTTGTTTTCCTTTCGGGCTGATTGCTGGAAATGTGGGAGGGGATGGGATCCCCTGTTCTTTTATACTCTCGGTGGTTGTGTGAATTTGGGGATGGGATCTCCTGTTGTTTGGGATCTGGGTGGTTACTTGTTTATATCAAAAATTGAGGTGGAATCCTCTGTTGTTGAGAACCAGGTGTGGACGTTTTGGTTGTTGTTTGACTGTTTACTTTTCTGGACTTATGCCTATGCCTACTAGTTGCCTAGTAGTGCTTAAATGTAAACATTATTACTGAATGTGAACTGAGAAAGGGGACACATGGGTTGTTGGCATGAGTCATGACTCGGACTTGAGTGTTGTTGTGATCTGTAGGCTGTCTGAAGAAAAAAACCTAGCTTTGGGTGAGTGCTTGTTATATATATATATATATATATATATCTGCAGCTTTGTGTTTCCTATTCGCGCCCCACCCAAGTTGAGCACTTAGTGACGAACACCCCCATTTCATGGGGGAGGGTGTTTTTCCCAACACTATCCTTAGTGGCTGGTTATTAAATCCTTTTATGCTCCCTTTCTCGGATTGCCCAAGTATCTTTGGGAAGGCTGTGATGGCCTGAAGTCCATTATTAGCCCAAGAACCTTCGGGCGGGGTGGTGTGGTGGTTGGACAGGTGTGTGCGGAAGGTGGTTTCCCAAGTGTCTTCGGGATGAGGCCCAGGTGTCTTCGGGCGTGGCAGTGGATCCTTTAGCCCATGTGTCTTTAGGCGTGGTGGTGGTTGTTCTGGCCTAGGTGTTTGCAGGCATGGTTACAAGTGACAGTTGTGTCCCAGGTGTGTGCGGGCGGGATTCAGCAGTGGGACTGCGTGCAGTTGAGGCCCAGGTGTGTGCGGGCGGGATTTTCGGCAGTGGGACTTCGTGTGGTTGTGGCCCAGGTGTGTGCGAGCGGGTGTGGCAGTGGGACTGCGGTGAGAATGGCGGGATTGGTCCGATGCGTAGGAGGTCTCAATAACCAGTGGGAAAGTGGCGCGGGGTACCCAAACATCGATGTGTTCTTATTATATATATTACTTGACTTGCGTTATTTGGGGAGTGAGCCTTGGTGAGGCCTGGGATGGATAGTTTTCCTTGTTAGGTGTTTGGTTTACTCTTTTTCTCGTGGGACTTTAGTACGTTCCCCCACTTGTGCACGAGAGTCTTGGTTTTCCCTACTGAGTGTACTTTTATGCTCACCCTACGTATATAAAACTGCTTTCAGGTTTCCAGGAGGACTTCGGGGATCACGCAGGACCTTACTAGCTCGGACTTTTGGAGCAGTTGCAGTTGTTGTTTTTCTTTTTGGAACTTACCTTGTAGTCACCTTTTGCACTTTGTGGCTTTTACTTTTGAAACATGCATGTGGTAATGGTTTACTTTTGGATTTACTTTTCTTCCTACCTTGGTGTTGTTTAGTTTTCTTCTCCTTATCTATCAATCCTATAATATAAAAAGGGTAATGCCTTCCATTTGCGATAATTTTCTATACCCTTGGTGCTAGTCGCCACTCCGGGACCTATTGAAGGCGGGTTTCAGGGGTCATTATCTCTCCTTAAACTTAAAGAAGGAAGGGCCTCGCAATCTGCTGACCCTTCCCTCCTTTTGGTGAAGGCGGGTTGTGACAATTTTATCACTATTTGTTTATTTAAATATTTATTTTAAGTTTATCATATCATTCTTTGATAATAATATTTTTTATCACATAATTTTTTTTTTATAATAAACATTTCCATTATATTTTTGTTTCATTATATGTTATTTCTAATATTTAAATTTGATACTAAAAATACACAGCTTTAGTATACCTATTGGATACATGTATTTCCAATGAACATATTTCCAATGAACATGGTTATAAAAATACGATTTTATTCTTATATATATCCTAAGATAATTCTTACCATTTATTCACTTCTTTCCCTATATTCCTAAAATAGTTTTAGTTTTTAATCTTATTTATATATTTTTGATCATGTTATGATCTTCATGGTGGACTATGGGGATAATCATTGTATATTTGTTGTATTTTTATATACTTATTTATTTATTTCACTTGTATTTTTATTATTATTGATTACTATTGTGTCTTTATAATTTATTAATGTTTAATTGGAATTTTAATGTTTTCTATTAATAAAATGTATCACATTTTATTTCAATTTAGCGTTGAGTGTGAATGAATCTATTTAACAAATTATTTAATAAAAGGAAAATTTATAGTAAATGTTTAGGGAATTTAAAAACCTTTATGTTTATTATCCTGATATATGATTTGGGTGAAGGTATTTTTTGGAAAAAAATAGAGAATCTCAAATCAATTCATTTTAGGAAACCATGAGAAGGATATCGACTCATAGAATTTAAGGATACCAAGAGTATGATTCTGACATAAGGAATTTAAGGAATCCAAGAGGAGGATTTTTTATCAAGGCATCTGAGGAAACCAAGAAGAGTATCTCAACTAACGTTATTTTAGGAAATTTAGGGAATCATCTCAAGTAAAGGTAGTTTTGTGTGGTAGACATCACATGAGTCTTCCAAATGTTAAATATATTGTGGAAGGGTTTACCCTACACCCAATATTATGTAACAGTTGGATTTTTAAAATGGGGAAACAAGTACTACAAGATGTTATCATCCCATGAACGTTTTTTTGGGAAAATATGATTTTTTTCATAGGAGTCTTGGGCAACCATAAAAGGAATATTTTAAAAAGTTTGTTACCCTAGGTTAAATTTTATATAGATATGGAACATTTTAAAAGGGAAACATGAAATTTAGGAAGTGTTTATGGGGCCTAAGTGGGAATGGAGGTTTAAGGTTGTCCACTACATAAGTTTTATTTTTTGGGAATGCCTATGTGAAATTTTTACACAAGACACTTCATAAAGGGTTTTATATGAACAATTCGACATGAATTTTATAAGGAGGAGACATGACCATTAAATTTTTACATAGAGGGAATCCTCTCTATTTAGTTGAATATTTTTAGTCTACCAGTGGGATCCAACCTTCAAAGGATCTATCATGAAGGATCAGTAAAAAAATGATGTAATTTCACAATGTTTGGGCCTTTAAAATATCCAGAGTGTTTAAAATGTATATCATTGGGTATTTTTATAGGAAAAGAATTTAATTTCTCACCCCCATTTTTTTTACAAGTAAGAGACTTATGATTGTGTATGAATCCAACTTGATGTTCATAAATGATGGTGCAACAAAATAATATTCAATAATACATAAATTAATTCTTTATCATGACCGCAAATGATGAACATGTTACTTAATTATTTTGTGGTTGTAAAGGAATCTTGCCATTCCATTATGAATAATTTCTGGGTTAATTAATTATTTCACAGACATAAAGAAAACATGACATCCAACCCCAAATTATGATGCTCCATGAATAGACAATATTCACTTATGATAAAAATAATCTCAACTTAAAATTTATATAACCTTTGATTTGGGTGTTTCTTTGGCTCTATAGGCTATTAAATCAAATCCTATGAAATGAAACACACACCTTTATATCAGGTTTACTCCTAAAATCTGTTTTATAAGGAAAAAAATACTGGTAAGACCCTCAAAAATTGGTTTTATGTAACACCTTGAGATTTTAAAAAGGAACCTATATTTTATAGCACATACGATGCACAACATCAATCATAAATGTACCAAGAAATATTATTATTTAAAAAGGACTATTATAACCTAATCGTTAAATTGGTGGGTATAAATATGATTAAACGATTTAAAAAAAATATAAAATATCTACTGAATATAATTTTATTGATAATTTCTCAGTAAATAACCACTTAATTTTTTTTAATAAATCCATTTTATTCTTCAAATATACGTTTTCTTAAAAAATGGATTTTATTGATTTTTTTGTGAAAAATATTATAATTAATTTTTGGAACATTTAGAAAATTTGTTTTATAAAAAGGATATCATTTTTGGAAAAACAATATAAAAATTAGCATATTGTGAAATTTTGATATTTTTCTGTAAAGTTTTATTTTTTAATGAATATTGAAAAATATTTATTTTTATTAAAAACTGTATTTTATTTTAAAGTATTTATAAAATAACATTATATTTTGGTTTAATTTTAAATTTAAATCAGTTATTTTTTATTAAAAATAATAAAATTATAGTCTTTGGAATTAATTTTATACATTAATTCGGTAAGAAAAATATTTTTACAATTAAAAACACATTTATCTAAAAAGCTAATTTTTTTTTGTGTTTTGAGATTTAATCCCAAATTAATTTTTACCAATTATAGAAACTTAATATTTAAAATAATATTATCTTTTTGGAATTCGGTGGTCCAATTTTTTTAAATAATCCCCTTTTATTTTTGGTCATTATGAATATTAACTAGGTTAAATAATTATCACCACAATAAGGGTAAATTAGATAATGAAAGTTAAAAATAATATAAAAGGACAAAAAAATTATTTTAACACTAGAATTTATCCTATATTATGAGTTTAGTTCATCCATTTCCATCAATGTTTCTAAAATATGGCAATTTGGTGACATGTTTCTTTAATTTCAACATTTATATAATTTTATTTAAATAAAAGTCAAAAAAGATTCTCTTTGTTTAATTGTCTCTAAAATTTTCAAATAGGGATAAAAAAAAGGATATTTTCATTTATAAAAATATTTATTTTAAACATAAATTATTTATTTATCATGGTAATTTATTTTTAATTTTTAGTGATGAAATAATTACCTTAAATGCTTAGGAAACGCTGAAATAATAATTTTTCGATTAATATAAAAAATAAAAAATGATCTTAAAAACATTTGACGTAATATAAATTGAATTAATTATGGAGTTCCATGATTTTTTAGATAAATAAAACATTTTAGTGATGTTTTAATATATTATATTCAAATTAATTTACTTTCATGTTTTTTCAATGTAAAATTAAATGAATAATGCCAAAAATGACATTAATGATATTTTATGTTAAATATTATTTTATTAAATTTTTTAAAAGTCATAAAATATTTAGAAATGACAATTAGTATGATAAGTTATTGAAAATTCCATTTATTTTCCATTTATATGCTAATTTTTACCATATAATTAAAATTATAACTCTTTAATATTGAAAATTTCATTACCGTAGTTAAGGTAAAAATTGGTTAACCAAGGTGTTAATCCAAAATATATGGTTTTAAATGATACAAAAACCAAAAAAAAATTATTGAATTAATATATTAATAAAATATCTCATTGGAATAAAATCCATGCCATTTTAGAACTATTTGACATGAGTGAGACCCATATTATATTATAATATTTCATATATTTCCAAAAATTGAATTAATGATATTCTATAATAAAAAATATTTTATTAAATGATTTAAAATTAATAAAAATTCTATATTTGGCCAATTTATATTAATGTATTTAAAAATATCAACTATTTTCAATTTATGGACCAATTATTCTTTTATAGTAAATATATTAACACCCATAGAGTAAAAAACTATATTATTGTGGTAATTGTCAAAAAGGGTTAACAAAAGTAAAAAAAAATAGATAAGGATTAACACCATCTATAAACTTGTATAAATTTTATTAGATGATATTATTTAGACCCATACCCATCCTATATTTTAATTATATTAGTTTTGATCCTTTTTATTGAAAATTAATTTTTATTAATTTATTATTTTATGTAATTTCTAGAGTGCCCCTCCCCTCACTTATAAAAGGAAACCTCCTATAAACTTTTATCCACACTTGAAAATATTTTTTAGTTCATATAATACCTACCCAAATACCTTTATAAAATCCCTAACCATGTTATAGTGGTATTTTTTTGGGCATAATACAAACATTAGAGGGTTTATGGTGTAATGAAAAGGAAGTTGTCCAAAGAAGAGGTATAGTCTTTAACCAAATGTTTTAGTTTTATTTATTTTTATACCAAATTAAAATATTTTTAAAACATTATAAAATAATAAAAAAATTATATAACATATAATGATATGTTATTATGTTAATTTAATAACCTATATCCATGTCCACTTCCATTAAATGGGGAACAAAACTATCATTCTTGTGTACGACAGACCACTGCCTCACGAACTGATGTAATTCATTTTCTATCACTGCCTCTCATGACTAGTTATAATGATTTATTCAATGTATATATATGATATCTTTGAAATATTTATTATTATTTAAATATAATTTATAATATATTTTCTTACCATTCCATCCATTGAAAAATGATAACGTCGTTCGTGCGTACTTGTGGACTAACACCTCCACAAAGTGATATGATTTTGTTTTTCATAACCACATCACATGGCTGTTATATATAATTATTTAAAGAAATAATATGATCTTTATTATATAATTATAATTCTATAAGGATAAAATAATGATTTAATTCTTTCTATCATGATCGTTGAAAAATGGAAACGTAACTCATGCACATGTACGACCTTCCATATCTATGATTTTAACATAGATAATTTTTCATAACCATCATAAATGGTTGGTTTTAAAGGTATAATTGATATATAAAGATAAAAAATATGTAATTATTATTATTATTTATATGATTAAATAACTACCTCTTTGACCATAGTCAACCTACAAAAGTCATTTTGGACATATGTGTTGAATATCATCAAAACATCCAATGTGGACTTAATTCATTAAGTAATAATATATAACATAGTAATAATGTAAATAAAATAATTAATAAACATTAAATGGTTATTAAAAAATTAAAATATTAACATAAGTTTATTATTTATGAAGATAAGGAACACATGTGTTGAGTCAGGCTCTAGTTAAGGGACACTTTACTATAAAAATATCATTTTAAATGTTTTAAGGATTTGTTTTTCTATATAATTCTCTTCCATGTCAATATTCTTAAAATTATCATTTCTATATGTTTATATGGAAATAAATTAATTATAAAGTAAAATTTATATCACTTATGACTTTTTTTCAATGTTTTTTAAAAGGAATATTTTTACAAATTTTATATCGAACATTTTGACTTTATTTATAAAATATAAAAAGAATATACTATTTAATCATATATTGTGTTAATTGTTTTCCCTCCACTATTATAGTTTTTTAATGTTTGGGTTACTTTATAATATTACTTGTTTTATGGATGCATGCCTACCATGGGGTGTGGTTATATGCAATTATATTATTCTTAGTGCAACATAGTGGTTCACCAAGGTTGTCTCACTTGAGGATCCTTTCAGTTTGTTCACTTAATTCATCTAAATCACCTAATATATATATTTTTATTGTTTTAAGTGCTTAATGAAAATATGGAAAATATTTTTTGGTTTTTGAACAATGAAATGCAGTTTTATAATGACATGAAAAATAGCTAGTATGAGTTACGGAAATAAATCACTTGGTCTTGGGTTTTTCCTTGGATTCAATAATTATTATCCTTTTTCTGTTTGATTTGAGTTTGATAATACAAACATTAAATATCATGTTTGAATTAATATTCTTTATTTAGATATTTTGTAATATCATTGAATGCCTATGAACCGTTAATTCCACCACCTTCGTTAATCAATTTTGATGACACACCTTGGTCTAGGAGGAGTCATCTTCCTGGACGGAGCTCTATCAATGTTGTTTCATCCATCGACTATCTCAACTTCAATCCATGAAGAAATAACCAAAGGATATAGGTAAATGTGGTTAAATAAAATAATAGAGATATATTGAGTTTCATTTTGTTGGGGCAGTTCCCACATTGGGGACATTCGCCTCACCCATACATGCTACTCAATTTTGTCTACAAACATAAAATTATGATTTAAAGAAAATTCATGAACACCTTGGCCTCCACTCAGGCCAAGCCTCAGGGTCCACCTCTCATTTCTGAGATTAAGATATCACAATGGTGGAGTGGATGAGAGGATACAAGAAAGAGAGAATAAAATAAAATAGAAAGAATAGTGGATGGATAAAATAAAAATTATATAATGAGGGATGGTGAAAGAGATAAAGATATAAATAGAGATAGAGAGGAAGGAAGAGATAAAATAAAATTAATAAACTAAATAAAATTTATATAATTTAAAAATATTTTTAAAATAATAATAATAATAATAATAATTAAGAAAATAATTTTTTTTGAAGAAGAAGATAAATAAGAAAATGAGAAAAGAAAAATAAATTTCAAAATAATAATTTTAAAATAAATATAATAATAAGAATAATAATTATTTTTATATTAATTATGATAATACCAACAAAAATTAAAAAGGAATAATAATTATAGAATACGATGAAATTGATAAAAAAATTAAAAGAAAATAATAATTTTATTAGAAATTTAAATTACAATTGAAAACTAAAACAGAAAATAAACTAAAAAAATGAATAATAAAAATAAATGGTGGAGGAAGAAGATGGTTCAACATGGCTCCTTAGTGGATATATCCTCCTAAGTGGTAGACTAATGGTATGAGATTGATTGGAATGATTTGAGAAGGAGGAGCTATCTTAGTTTTATAGGTCATAATTTCCCTTCAAAAGTTGATGCATGTTAGCCCCATTAAATGGAATATTAACACATGGAATCATTCATAAACTTTGTACATAAATGTATTTAGAATATATCATAAACATATAATAATATTTGTATATGTGTAGAGAGTGTTATGTGTATTTTACTCTAGGAATTTATTCTTACCTGAAAGACTCTCCATATTCAATATTTCTAGTTTCCCATGCATTAATGGACTTGAAAATGGTCAATTCTTTCATGTACACCTTCCACAAAGTTTTTTTTTGTCAATTTCGTTCACATATACCCTACAAATTTAAACATATTTGGTACTTACAATAAGGATCTATGGTCCTAACATAGAAAATATCTAGATATGTGCATAAATTTCAAGGCATAAATTGTGATCTAGTTTTGGGATTCCTAATGGCTTATTTAGCTTTAGGTACAAAAGGGAAAGTTTTAGAGAAAAAAAATCACGTAATACTAAAAAAATGAAATAAAATAAATTGAATAGATAATTTAAAAGTTATGATCAAAATTCCAAAGGGATTAACATCTATCAAAATTCTAGACTTGAAATTTTCATATTTTTTCCCATTTTCATTCTATAATTCAAATTACCCATTATTTTAATAAAAAATTGAAATCCCTGTGTTTTATCATTGAAAATAATCAATAAATCATCATAATTTTAATATAAAAATGCACTTAATATTTTTCATTCAAATACCCCCACAATTAAACCATATTTTTTCTCAAGCATAAAATATAAACAAGGAGTTAAAGAGGGAACCAATGTTATCAATATTAAATTTCATTGTAATTTAATCAAAAAAAATTTCAATATCAAATCAAAATTTTAAATTCCACATAAAATATCAATTCAATTTCTTATTTTTCAATTAAATATCTAATCCAAGTATTTTACTTTTCCCCTTTGAAAAATAATGGAAATTTTCCTATCATTCATTAAATTTTATCAATTAATTATTCTTAAACATGCCAAATTATGATCTACCTCACTTTTTAATGTTTTAGCACATAAATCTTGATACAATTGAAGTAGATTTATGTTCATATCATTAGAACTTACTCCTTTTCCATAGGCTAGTAAAGGAAGTATTTTCTCTAATTTATAAATACAAAAGGTACATAAAATCATAAAGACTTGCAATAAAAATTTTAATGACTATGATACTTATGGTTGGTAGGATTTGATACTTGTAAAAAATTAATTCCCAAGGATGAGGTCTATATCTTAAGTAAAATTCATGATATTCAAACTAAAAGCTTAATGGAATTCCCCCCTTCAATTTATATCAACTACTGAATTACCCAAAATTCCAATGTAATGATTATGATTAGTTTAAGAAAAATGAATGATTTATTCCCTCTATTGAATATATATTTTTTAATTGTATTATTTTTTTCCTTTTGAAATAACCATTACATTTTTTCTCCTTTTTCAAAAGTTTTTATTAAAATAAACCTCACATCCACCAACTAACCATATATGATAAAAATCATAGGTTTAGTAATGGTGTTTTTTATTTTACCCAAATAACTACCCATTTTATCATTTTTTGGTTATTTTTTTCATTTTAATTATTTTTATATTCAATAAGGAAAAAATATACTATAATGAATGATTCCACAACATTTTATAATTCCCCTAATAATCACACCCATAATTCTTCATTACAATGTAAATCATCCCATTTATCATGATTCTCTTTTCCCCCACACTTCAAATTTAAGATATTATGTAATTACAAAGAGAAGGGTAGAAATGGATAAAAATGGCTTAAAACATGGAACATCCCTAAAACGGTTATTCATGGTTTCTATGGGCTAAATAAGTATTTATGTAAAGGTGTTATTTTAAGGATAATTGGTTTATATTAAGATGTCTCTATCATTTTAAATGTTTTTTTTGTATAGTCATAGTTTTGAAAAGTTAAAATTAAAGTTATGGTTAGTGACATGTCCCAATATCACTCAAGAAATTAGCTTAATATAAAATAGAAAGTACTTGGTATAGAAATCCTCTTGGGAATGAACATATGATTTGGGACAATCAGTTAAGGCATGTTTAAGAATAATAAATAAATTCAATTTTTTTTTAGAAATTTAAAGCATGAAAAATGGTTGGGAAATTTCATTTACATGAAACAATCAATTTTCTCAAATCACGAGTCCTCATATTTACATATATGATTCACTTTAAAAATTCAGTTATCCATTTTACTCATTCAATTTAATTAACATTGAAATCTAAAACATAGAATCATAGGATTCCTATGAAATTCATGTCTCATAGGTTAGTCAAGTATAACATAAATGGACATGAAATTTTATCTTTAAAACTAATAGTAGTTTGTCGAACAAAATATGTAGAGAGTTTGAAAGATAATCCAAGAAAGTGACATCCATTTACTAAGAATTCTTGGTCATATTTCCTCCTTATCCATTGAGGGCCTCCTTATTCCATTATGAACTTATAAATGAATATTACGTAATTAAGCACAAGTTTTAGGTCATTAAATCATAAAAATATAGAGGGAGTGGAGATACATGGTTCAATACTTAAATGAAAATAAATTCAAATATAAATTCTTAGAAATAAAATAAAAGGGATAAGTCTTGTTATGATCCCCCAAGCGGGACCTAAATTTTTACTACCTATAAAGGGAATTACCAGCTATTATCCAAAGTCATATGGTTTTTGAAGATTATTTGATTTGAACCACCACATGTGGATTTTCCTAGATTTTGCTTCATCCTTGGTAATGAGGAATGATCTATGGATAGATTAAACTAGATCACCCCTATTCATAATGAGGTATAGATTTCATGGAGGGGGTATGATGATGTATGAATCATCATTCATATTGGTTACTACTTGTGTGACCATCTCCTTCTCTTCTAGTGCTAGCTTCCTAGGGGTTTTATGTATTTAATGATCCAAGGGAGAATATTTAGGAAATTATACTTGAATAAAATTGGAATTGGAATTTTTAATAAGTAATTTATCTATTTAAAAATAATCATCCCCTTTTATGATTTACTCTATCTCACCTATATATATCTCTTGATGGGGATCCTCGAATTTGTGTTCATTAAAATTAGAGAGATCTATGTGTTCCTCCATAGGTTCAAGTATAGGTTCTTCATCCTCCTATAAGGTATAACAAATATTGTCTAAATATGAAAATTCTAAATAATAGGGAGTGATTAAGAATTCAGTTTCAATCAAATAAGAAGGGATATGGTATGTGAAAAAATATTAACTCACTGTCTTGGTTAAGATTTAATCAATTCCTTAGTTTTAAGTTCCTGTTGAATTAGATTCTCAATGGATGGGGGTAGGTAGTCAGACTCCTCCAGATTTACTTCAAATTCCATCATTTGGGTAGTGTCTTCCTCTAGTGGTGCTATCACTTTTTCATTTCATGTTGTGGGTAGATAAAGTAGTTACTCACATTAATTCCAAAATTACTCCCATTATTGTTAATATCCAACATAAAGATCAACATGAAAGTATTCCTTCTTTTCTTCCTTAGGTAAGATTAGTGGCTCATCTTCTGGTTCAGTTTCAGACTCAGGTTTAGGTTATTATGATAATTTTTGGAAGTATACTGTTATGCTATCCATTTTTCCTTGAATATATTCCATCTTTCCATCAAGATTTTTAATATCATACTTGAATTTGTATTTTTCCACTTGCTCTTGGAAACAATATAGGGATACTTCTTAAAAAGTGTTGGGAGAAAATTAGGAGATCTATTATTTTGTATCAAACACTTCATGATAGAATTTAGATAATTACTACCATAATTTAATGAGATATCTATCCAATCATTAAACCACTAATTGATCAAGGGTCTCATTGAGATCTTGGATGAGGTCATTGAATTCCTCCTCTTTGAAATTTTTTCTCCATCCTCCTTTGATCTATCTAGATCATAATGTAACACCGTATTTTTTAGACCAGAGTGCTTCATCTATGAGTCCTTTCACATGAGAGTAATTGTTCCATGAATTAAATAAATGATCATTGGAAAATATTATATATTTATTTAGTTTTTATTTAAAAAAAAATTAAAATCTATCAAAAATGTGAAATAGGGAAAGATAAGAAAAATTATGATTGGATCCCTAACAACGACACCAAATTTGATGCATGCCTATCACGATGTGTTGGAAAAATAAATTATATTATTCCTAGTGTAGTAATGTGGCTGACCAAGTTCATCTCACTTGAGGAGCCTTTCAGTTTGCTGACTGAATTCTTCTAAGTCACCAAATCTATCTCCTTTTTATAAGTGTTTAATGAAAACAAGGGAAATATTTTTGGGTTTTTGTATAATGACATGAAATTTTATTCAAATATGAAAACTAGATAGAATGAGTTAAGGAACGAAAGAACTTGGTCTTGGGATTAGACTTGGATTCAATCGTTATTATATTTTATGTGTTTTATTTTATTTTGATAATCCAAACATGAAATATCAGGTTTTAATTAATATTATTTATTTAGATATCATAAAATATTTTTTAAATCCTCAGCACCCTTAATTACACATCCTCTTTTAATCATGGATGATGAAACTCCGTGGTCATGGAGGTGTCATATTCCAGGACCCAACTCTATCGATTCTATTTTATCCATCGACTATCTCAAATCCAAAAATGTGAATAAATAACCAATAGAGTTAGGAAAATATTATTAAGTAAAATAAAATCGATATATTGAGTTTCATTTCATTAGGGGAAGTCACAACATCAGAGAAATTCTCCTCACCCATGCATGCTACTCAATTCTATCTAAAACTTAAAATTAAACTTTAATAAAAATTCATGAACACCATGAAGTCCCACAGGCCAAGACACATAATAAGCCTCTCATTTCCCGAGATATATATCACAATGGTGGAGTGGATAGAAGGATAAGATAAAGAGAGAGAATAAAATAAAATAGAAATAATGGTGGATGAATAAAATAAAAATTGAAGAATGGGGGATGAGAAGATAGATAGAGAGAGTGGAAGGGAGAGAAAGAGAGGAAGGGAGAAAACAAAATAAAAAATATTTATATAATTTATAAATAGATTTAAAATAATAATAATATTAATTATTATTATTATTATGAAAATAATTTTTATTTAAGAAAAAGACGAGAAAGGATAAATAAATTTCAAAAAAAGAATGTTAAAATATATTTAATAATAATAATAATAATATTATTAATAATATTACTAATTATTATAATACTAATAAAAATAAAAATTAATAATAATTAGAGAGGAGGATGAAATTAGTGGAAAAAAAATTAAAAAATGCATGATTTTATGAAAAATTTAAATTAAAATTGAAAACTAAAAAAATGAAGAAGAATAAGAAATGGGGTAGGAATAAGATGGTGCATCATGACTCCTTAGCAGAGATCTCCTGCTCGGTGGTTGACTGATGGTATGTAATGGATTGGAATGATTTTGGAAGAAGGATATTTCCTCCTTTTATTGGCCATAATATTCATTCAAAAGTTTCCACATGTTAGTCCCATTAAGTGGCATATTCACATATTAAATCCTTAATAAAAGTTGTTAAAAAAATTTCTTATTCATGTCCCATTATATTATAAGAGTATTTGGCCTTGTGTAGAGAGTTTTATGTTTTTTTATTCTAAGAATTTATTTTACCTAGGAAGACTCTCTATATTCCATATCTCTAGTTACTATGCATTAATGACCATGAAAACGGTTGATTCATGTGTGGAATCCTTAATTAAAGTTGTTTATAAATTCCATTCACGTCTTCCCTACAAATTTCAATGTATTTGATACAAAAAATAAGGAGATATGGTCCCAAAATAAAACATATCCAGATCTGTGCACAAATTTCAAGGCACAAATTGTGAGCTAGTTTTGGGCTTCCAAATGGATTATTAACTTTAGGTATAGAAGTTATAATTATTTGAAAAAATCAATAAATACTATAAAAATGAATCACATATAATTGAATTGATAATTTAAATGTTATGATCAAAATACCAATGTGATTAAAATATATCAAAATTCTAGACTTAATAAATTTTAATATTTTATCTTATTTTCATTATATAATTAAAATTACCCATTATTTTAATAAAACATTGAAATCCATTGGTTATATCATTAAGAATCATGAATAAATCATCAGAATTTGAATAAAAAATTTCAATTAATTTTTCTATGTCATTTATCTAATGGAAAACCAACTTTTGATTAATTTTAAGTATTTAAAAAAATGTTTTCAAATGGAACGAATATTTTGATATTTCAGAATGTTTTTCTAATGGGTTTAATTAATCTCTCTAAACCACTATTATCTTCAATTTATTACTCTTATCTCTCCAAATTACTTTATATATCCCTTTTATGTTATAGACTGATTCTAAATTCCATATATATGTCTCTTACATATATACCCAACTCATTCTCCCTTCATTTGATAGGGTAATACATGCAATAAGTTCATTTCTAAAATTCCTTCTTTAAAATAAAATATGATTAATGGGAAATATTCTATCACTTAATCCTTTTATGTAACAATCATTTAATGTTTTTATCCCTAAATTAACACCTTACTTTTAGACCTATGATTATGTACTCAGATATGAAAATCTGTAATATTTAATACCTTATTGTATTTGGAATATTTATGAAATTTCCTTTGATTATGATATGAAGAAATATTATAAAACCAATTTAATTTCATGCATAATTTTAATGATTATAACTTATGCCAGTTTTTCTTTTTTGGCACACTTAATCAAGAAAAGTTTATGTTGAGCGTACCCATATAGTTCTATAATTATTTGGGTAATGTTTTTGTCTCAGGAGAAATTGTGTATGCGATTAGGGTGAAAACCTAATCCATGACAAGAATCTATCTACCATTTGAAATTATCTTGGAAATTATACTTTACTTATGATTATTTCATGTTTTGTGTTGCTACCAAATTTCCTATGTTTCCATAATCTTATGATACCTTGTTATTTAAGTTATTCTTCCATGAGATTACTCATTAGCTCACGTTTAAAGTAAATTCTATGATACTTTCTAAGGGTGAAATGTATAATTTTTTTGAAAAACGTTTCATAATGTTTTAATGATTGCAAAGGAAACATTATGATTTCCCTTTAAGATTTATTATGAAATGTTTTAAGAAAATATTTGGGCATAAAATTGGATTTCTTGGGTAATAAAAAGTTTATTTTGAGATCAATGTTTATTTTTTAAAAATAAAAAACTTGTATAAGTATTCATGAACTGAAAAATTTCTTTCTTTCTTTTTATATCCCCCTTACTGATATTTTTGTTCTTGTAACATGTTTTAAAATATTTTACACTATCTTTTACTGATGGTTAGGGACACAAATAAGTTAAGATGAAAATTGTAAAGGATTTCATGAAAATAAAACTTTTTATATCTTAAAGGTTTTATTTTGTAAGAAAAATGCATACTAAGTGTAAGTGTTCACTTTTAGATGTAATTTTTATTAATATAAAGGTGATGGCCTAATTCTCTAAAAATAAAATATATTAATATCCTAAAATGTAAGAAAATGAATTCTTGATGTAAAACTCAAGATTATACCAATTTTAATGATAGGTATCTATTTTTGGTATGAGAGGAAAGGTTTAAATAACTTTATAGATTTTGAATTTTTCATGTGAGGTTAACTCAATTGTTATAGATACGATCATGATTTTATATGTTAAAGTTTGATCATATTTTCAAAGGCTTAGATATGCCTTTTGAGGTTTTATCTGATTATAATAACTTGGTATACATTAATTGAGTTTTATAGATGTTTGAGGTATATCTAACCCTTATATTTAACATGTGATAAAGTTACTAGAGGAAGAATTATTATACATTTTGTGGACATATGTGTAAAGGTATTGATAACCTTTAGGGTTTATATGACTTTTGATGGTGAGGTAATTATGGGTTATTAAAATTTTGGAATATACGTTTTATCATATAGATAACTGTGAGATTGAAATTTGATTTAGTGATTAAGTGATTAATGTTATTTTGGAAGACTATTTTGGGAAACTTATATGATTAAGGTAAATAGAATATTATGATATTTTACTTGAGGAATAAAGGTTGAATTTTCTTTCAGAATCATATATAATCTTAATGTACATTTTTATTTATTCATGTTATTTATGAAATGATTTGTATATTTTGGAGATTATATAATTGGGTCATATACATTTTTTGGTATATGACTTCATTAGTGACTAATGTTAATTGAAGTTAAATGTTATATTAATATCATAAAAATATGTGACAAAATCCTTATGATTTTTGGGTTTTAATTTTGTTTTGTAATATTTTGAATAATTTAATAGTTAGTTATTTATATAATTATCTAAGTTGAACTTTGGGAGTTATTGTTGAGGATTTGGTGATTAATTTTATATTTATTCATACGATGGTTTTTTAATTTTGGTAATTATCTCTTGTTATTTTTTTGTTTATGGTCAAAATATAAATATAGGCAGAATATACTGTGATCATTTTATGGTTATGTGAACCATTAAATGTTTATTTTGGGTCGTCATGCATGTAAAATTATTCTTAAAAATTCATCATCAAGAATAAAATATGATATTGTGGTGGAAATTTATTAAAGGATGAAATTTTACTTATAAAGTATGTATATTTCCTTATGTTCTTAGTATAGATGGTAAATGAATTCATAAAATATAAAAAAATGAACTTGAAAAAAATCGTATTACCATAATTTATGATGGATCGATGGTGTTTGTCACACCTCTTTTATTTATGATTTTGTACATCTTAACTTTCTCATGATCATTCACTTACTTCTGATCAATGATCATTGTTACTCTCCATCATAATTTGGACCTTATATTTTTCCTCTAGGTTTATATTTTCAATTCCCACTAATATTCTTATCTTTGTAAACTTACTTATTTTTTATTTTAGATTACCTTCATATTTATCTTTCCCAATTTTCAAGAGAAGGTTTTATTAACCATTTTTTATGATGTGGGATTTTAACAGAAGAATTTTTGAGATGTAAAACCCCTGATTACTATGATAATGTTAAAATTGCGAGGACACAATTTATTAAAGGGAGAATAATATAACACCCTGATATTTTAAAAATAAAACTATGTTCGATTATATATGCCACATGAAACACTAAGCCTAAACGAACCATGTAATATTATTATTTAAAAATGACCATTATTACCTAACTATTAAATTGGTGGGAATGGATAAGATTATACAATTTATGAAATATATATAAATTCCACACTAAATATATATGTATTAATAAGTACTCAGTAAATAATCACTCGATTTTTAGTAAATCCATTTTATCCTTTAGAAATATATTTTCTTCTAAAATTGTTTTATTTTTTATTAGAAAAAATATTAATTCATTTTTATAAATTTTATACATTTTATTTGATAAAATGGATATCATTTTTAAAACCATAATATCAATATTAACTTAATGTTATTTTTTTTATTTTTATGAAATTATTTATTTTTCAATGAATAATGAATAATAATTATTTTTATTGAAAACTGTATTTTCTTTTAAACCATTTAAAAAGTCAAATTATATTTTGGTTTAGTTTTAAAATTTAATTAGTTAATTTTTATTTATAACAATCCAATTATAATATTTGGAATTAATTTTATGATTGAATTTCATTTAAAAACATTTTTATACTTAAAATTCATTTTTTTGAAAAATTATTTTTCACTGTTATTTTTTGTTTTAATATTAAATAAATTCCTACAACTTATAGAAATTGAAACATAAAAAATGGATTCCAAATATGTAATAAATAGTTCTAAATTTTATAAATGGGACCCTTTTATTTTTGTTTATTATGAATAATAACCATAGTAAATAATTATCACCATGGTAAGGGTAAATCTGGTAATTAATGTTAAACATAATATGATAATGAAAAAATGACCCTAAAACTCGCCTTTATCCTATTTTATGAGTGTATTTTATAAATTTAAATATATGTTTTGAAAATATGACAACATGGTGTCATATTTCATTGATTTCGACTATTATATTATTTTATGTATTGAAAATTCTAAAAAAATCATTCAATTTGTTTCATTATATATAAAATTTTAACATAAGGATAAATAGAGTTCCCAAGGATTAAATTCACTGATTTAAACTGATACTAACTATAAAGATACATAATTTTTCCTATATTTATTTTAAATATTATTAGATGAATATTCATTACATGTCATAATGATCTTTCCCAGAATTTTATAGGTCTAATATCCTGGAAAACTTGGACACATAAGTAATTTATTTAATAGATTCTCCCAATAATTTCATTCTAACTATCACCCTTATTATAAATATCATTCCTAAAACCTTTCTCCATAACATAGGTAAATGAAATTTTGGAAATGGATGAGATCGTATGCTCAGTATGGGTAAGCAAAGGATATATCAATGATCACATAAACATAACATGAGCATAAGTGTATGAGAACGTGAGCCTAACATTTTAAATCCATACAATTCATATCATAAAATATAACATTGATCCATGTAATAAATATTAGTAGTTCATAAGACATTAATCATAAAGGAATCAAAGAAAATTATCCATGATATTATAACATAAATAGAATACATAGATTTTTAGCATATACATAATCATAGAAAATTGTTTCCTTAGTAGTTAAGGATTCACTACCTAGACTATCATAGTGGATTGTGTTTATTCCCCAAACCATATTAGTAGTTAAGGATAACTACCAAGACTATCATAATGGATTGAGTTAACACCCAAAACTATCTTAGTATTCAAGGTTCACTTCCAAAACTGTCATAGTGGATTGAGTTTACTCCCCAAAACATCATAACAGTCAAGGTTTACTACAAATACTATCCTAGTGGAGATAATCCCTTACTAAATTGGGTTGAATCCCCATTCCATTCCTGATTATTTCATGAGATATCCATCTTTAGACAATGAATTATTTAGAGATACTGGTCCCTCCCATATCAAAACGAAAATCATACATATGTGTTCCATAATATCATAAAACATTAATCATATAAAAACACATGAACATAAATGGGATTCATACATATTTCATCAAAAACACAACCTGTGTAAAACAAACAGGTTTCATAAAAATCTTCTCAACATAAACAAAAACCATAAAAATAAAGAATAATAATGGTATCTATGGATTATATACCTAGTAAATGATAAGTAAAATAAAAGAATTTTATCATAGATTAAAAATTCCTTTAATGTTCACTTGAAAATTTCTTGATGAAAATATCCTTTTCGCTTATAAATAATCTTTTTAAAACATAAATTTTTTTGAATATATTAAGGATTTTTTTTATTTGGAAATGATCTTGAAAAATTATAATGGAAGCTTAAAATCATTTATTGGTCATTATTGAGAGAAATTATGTTCATGTTGTATAGGTTAAAACAAAACATTACTTTCAAACTTTAAAAAAATGTCAAAAGTACCTTGTTAAGAAAATTAAAAGAAGATTAAAGTTTAAATGATTTTATAAAAAGTAAAACATGGTTGAAAAGGAATTTAAAAAATCCTATAATAAATTTTAATAACTTCTTTAAAACATTTTTATCAAACATATATTATGGAAGAAAACGGTTTTTGACTGAATAGATAAGTAAAGTCAATTTTCCATAAAAAAATATTTTTGGTCCCTTGAGTACTTAAGGTTAGAAAAATGAAAGTGAAACCTATATTTTCAAGAAATAACTAGATGAAAATAAAAATTCATGAGTATATTTAGTGGTATATAATCATATTTTATTACCATAAACTTAATCACAAACAATCAATATAAATAATGAGATTGTGACATAAAACCCTCACCATTATGGTAAAATTTGAATATTAATCCCCATGAAAGAGAAAACATAATATGTATATATAAATTCCCATAATTTCTCTATTAAGTAAAAAAATATATTCATGTTTAGTAAATACACCATATAAAATAAATAAGATGGGAATATGACATGTGTCTCACAGAATTAAAAGGGAGATGAAAATGCCTTACCTTAGGTACAACTTACTTCGTATAAGTTAGAAAAGTTCTATAATAAATACATATTTATTTTAAATTTATTTTAGGAATATAAAAATATATATCATACCATATATTATTTACTTATAACCTTTTATCACCCAATTTTTAACAATTCTTTATTAAAATCATTATTCTGAGTGATATTTTCTTTGTTTTTTATGTATGTTTTGTTTCAGTAATTTTGGTCCTTATACTTTTATAATGGTTAAATAATCTCCAAAATTTTAATAATTATATAAATATAATATATATTAATTAGATACATGTTTATATTCATTCATAAAATTATAGATTAAAAAAATAATTACACCGTTCATGGAGATGGTAGACCGTACGTACACATGAATACTATTTTCATTTTTCTGTTGGATGGAATGAAAGAAAGGTAAATAATAAATAACCTTTAAAGAATAATTATTATATAATATATATCATATATATTCATTAAATCTATTTGTATCACAATCTCATTAAAACAGAAATGAAAAAAAATCACATTGCATTGTAGAGCTAGTAGTCCACCCATACGCTTGAGCAACATTATCGTTTTCCAATAGTTTGGAATGTAATAAGGTTGATATGATATTTTCATTAAAAAGGTATAATTATATCTTAATTATCATATATAAATTTAAAACCCATCAAAATACCCATATATAAAATGTGCTTATAAGAGATGTATTGTATTGATACGTGGAGACAGTAAGCCAAACGTACGCACAAGCGATACTTTCACTTCCCATTTGAATGAAAGGGGGTAAATAAATGTGGTTTCATAATCATAATAAAATTTATGTATATTTAGTATAATTAATTTATTATTTTATGAAGAATATTATATATTTATAGGAGGTAAAATAATAATTTAAAATAAAGTGATATATTAAGGAAATTACCTCTTCTTTGAAAGAACTCTTTTAGATTTCCTCTTATGGATCCTAGGGTTGGTATTTTGGGAAGGGACATAGCTATAATGTGTAAAATTATGTTTTAAAGATATTTTTATAGGATATGGTCGATATAGAATTATCAAAAGGTGTGAATATGTGAGGGGAGGAGGTTCCCTTCTATAATTGAGGCGAGGGGCGCTTTTGGAATTTAAAATAAGATTAAATTACAATAAATTTATTCTCAATAAAAATGAACAAAAAGTACAGGGATTAAATGATAATATAATATGGGGATTAAATACCATCATCCAATAATATTTTTATATGTTAAGTGGTGTTTAATATCTAGTATTTTAGTTTAACCCCTTAATTAACCCATTTTAACATTAACTATAAAAATAACCTTTTCACCCATAAAGGGATATAATTTCTCTTTCAAGGTAAATATTGAATGATAAATGAAAAACATATGAAATTTAGACCACATATTATCATAATTTTCCTATTTCATGTTTTTTTTATAATTTTTAAATAAATTAATAAAATATTATTTTGATAAAATATCGTTAATATCTATTTTGACCCTATTTATTTATTTTGAATTAAAATATAAAAATAAAATGTTTGAATTATATTATAATTACTTAAAACTAAACTAATATATCATATTTATCTATAAAATTCATGGAAAACACCAACTAATTCAAATTATATTTTTTTTAATATTTTTAAAATCATTTATTATATTTTTTTATTAATTGAATAAATACAGTCTCAATGTTGGGTAAGATTTTAGGATAATTATATAATTAATAAAAATTATAAATACATATTCATCATGGAAAAAATATAATTATACTCAAAATATATATTTATATTCATTCATAAATTTTTTTTTCTCTTTTTCGATACACAATGAATATTTAAAGCCTAGAGGGGGACACTTTGTAAATTTATTTACATTAAATATTACATGGGTCATTTTTATAAAAAAATGTCTATTAAACAAATAAATTTAGATACCAAGGTGATAAAACTATAATTACCTTATCCTAATAAGAATTATGATGAAAAATAATGGGATGATAACTTATTTTTTACCTAGATGAACTTTATTTACACTTTACCAAGGTGGTAAATTTTACCATAGTTACTATTCATATTGGAAAAAATAAAAAGTGACGTATTTAAAATTTTTGATACTATTGATTCCAATTATGTAATAAATTGTTTCAAATTTAATTTCTAAAATTAGAAGAAATTAATTTTAAAATAAGTGCACAACCCGCGATGAAAACCACTTTTTAGAAAAATATATTTTCAAGAAGAAAACATGGATTATTCTTATCCAATGCATAGAAAAATATTAAATGAATGTTACTTTTTTTATTAACTAATATATATATATATATAATCAAAATTATTTAACAATAGTAAATAATTTATCTTATTAATATAAAAATACATTTTGCGCATAAAAATATTTTTTCAGAAAAAATTACCTTTTACTTAAAATGGTTTTCCTTTTTATTTACATGAATTCATTTATACCTATCTAAAAATAAATTTTTCATAATTTATTTAGTCATATTATAACATTATAATCCAAAAATTATGCAATAACTATCACATAATCATTTAATGGTATCTCATGGTTTAGTTAAACTCGATGTTGCGTGTAACAGAAGCTATCAAAGAAATAAATTAATTTTTTAAAAATATCTAATTAAATTTCAGGGGGTCACATTATAACTCCATTAAATTTAATCCCTCCCTCAAAATTCATAACCATGATACAAAAAAATGAGTATATAGTTTTTTATTACATCCTTAGGTTCACATGTATATTCTATGAATTTTTTATTTCTCCAGATAACTTTCACAAGTCGAGTAGTCTTGTTCTGTAACAATTTATCTATATGATCCAAGATTTATACCTATTTTTAATCATAATAAATATCATGTTACATTGGTATGATCTTTGAGTTAAGTACATGCCATATATCTTGTATGTATTTCCTCAAGAGAGATATATAAAACAAATCATGAACTTGAGAGAGGTTTGGTGTAAGCCCCAAGAAAGAAGTTAACATACCTACTCAACCAAGAATATATAAAGGGAAAATATACCTAGGGATATAATTTATGCTATTTTAAAATATCATAACATTATTACATGTAGAAATTTTTAGAAAAAAACTTCTCACCAACTTCAAATTCCATGTCATACTGATGATTTCCATCATAACTTTTCTATCGAATCTGATTTTCCTTGATGTGTTATTGAATGGATTTGACATTCTATATCATTTCCTTAATTATCTTATGTACTGATATCTTTCTTTCTCCAACTTCATCCCAGGAGGTTGGAGTTCTAAACTTCTTTCCATAGAGGGATTCATAAGGATCCATCTGAATGCTCGAGTGAAAGATATTATTGTAGGAAAACTAGAATTGATAGAGGAGTTAATCCCAACCACCTTTTAAATACATATAATAAGATCTATTCATATCCTATAGGGTTTAAAATGTTCTCTAAAAACAAAAATATATCTGTGGATGATATTCCATACTAAAACTCAACTCTATATTAAGAGACCACTGATGTCTTTGCCAGATTATCAAGGTAAACATTGAATCCCGATCAAATACAACAAAATGTGGAACTCCATGAAACTCAAACACTTCTTTAATATATATTCTGGAAATATAATCTAAATAGAAATATTATCTAATGGAAATGAAGTTTTTTGAACTCATAAGGTGATATACTATAACCCATATAAAATTATTCCCTTTAGATGTTTTGCTGAGTCCAAAAAACAGTATAGTGGTGTTTTCTAATTTCCATTATGGTTTGGGTAATAGTTGTAACATCCCCCTAGACTTCTTTCTCTCATAATTAACTTACTAACATACCAAAAACCAAGATACATACTATAAAATATCCTTATTCATGTTATCCCACTTGAAATACTCATTCATATCTCTATACATCATTATATTTCTAGGATTAATAGATAATCATAAAATATGACCCCATCTAATAGCTCTTTCAAATTTGGTATAGAAGAAACACATACAAGGTTCTTAAATGTTATCATTCCATTATAATCAAGGTTAAATTCAGGAAAATTTCATACCTTATTCTGTATCTCTATATCTTCATTCTATTCCTATTTAATTTCCACTTGGATAGATTATTGAACACTCAGTTGAGAAAGATAAAATTTCACCCCTTACATTAAAATTTCCTAATATATCATTTGAAAATAAAATAATATCAGATATTTTTTGATCCTCATCATAGATAATCTAGCATGATCCTTTAAATTTAGATATTTCCATGGTGGTAATGTATTCAACAGTCATAATTGTTTATCATCTCAAAACATCTTCTTTGGTGCATATTCAGATATTTCTATATGAAAATATATATTTAACATTTATGATAAATATATATATCAAAATTTTATCCATAAATATAATTCCTATATATCATTAATGAAAAAATTACCATATCTATATCCAAAACATTAGTTGGGTAATGTTTCTCATGAACCATCAATTAGTGTGAGGCATAAGCTATCACCATATTGTTATGCATTATAACACATATAAATCCCTTATTTGATGAATCATTATTTATTACAAACCATTATCCACTATAGGTAAAATAAAGAATAGGTGCACTGTCTAACCTTCTCTTTAGTTCTTTGAAATTTTATTTATATTCCTTAGTCCAAAGGAGTTTATCTCCATTATGGGTTAACTTCATGCGGTTATTATATAGTTCTTATAAATTCCTCACAAAGCACCAATGGTATCTAGAAAAACCAAGAATACTATGGATCTCAATTATAGTGGTTGGTCTATTACAATTCTCAATAAATTTTGTCTTTGAAGGATCTATTGATATACCCTCACATGAGATTATATATCCTAATAGTGAAACTTTTAGAAAAAAATTCACCCTTGGTAAATGTTTCATAAAGTCTCTATTTCATCAGGTTCTTTAGAATAATACTAAAATGATCTTAATTCTCTTCATTTCTATTTAAATATATAATTAAATCATTTATAAATACTTACACAAGATGATCAAGGTATATCTAAATATTAAATTCATTAAATCCATAAAGATAATGGTGAATTTAGTAATACCAAATTGAATCTCTATAAATTCCTAGTGTCCATATCATGTATGGAATGCTATCTTGGGTATATCCTCCTTTATCCTCAATTTATGATATAAAAAATAATGATAAATCTTGGAAAAGTATTTTTATATGTGCATTTGATAAAAAAACTAATCAATACATGGTAGAGGGTACTTTCTCTTAATACTTATCTTGTTAAGTTCTTGATAATCAATGAAGAGTTGAATTGATAGATATTTATTATTAATAAAAATAATTTGTTCAACCATGGTAAAAAACATGGATGTATGAATACCTTATAAAGATTCTCTTGAAGTTTCTTCTTAATTTACTACAACTCAATCAGGGCCATTCTATATAGAGTCAATCAAATAGGTGTAGAAACAAGTATGAGTTCTATAGAGAAATCAACATCAAAATTTAGTGGAAGAGACCAAGGAATTATTCTAGAAAGACATAAAAAAATCCCAAAAAATAGGCATATATTTGATGTTTAGATTCTCCCCAACCATCTAAGATAAACACCCCTTTTGAATAGGAATCAAGACTCATACAATGGAATTAATTTCAATTAGACGTTCATATCTATCATCACATTGATAGACGATCATTGGTTTATTTGAAATATAAAATGTGAATTATATTCCTCATAAATTGATGTGAGATTTATATTAATGAATCTAATATACAGCTAAGATAACATGAAATTCAACTAGAGAGATTAATAATATTTTTAGGAAGCACATTCTCACTAACATCAACCAAATAAGAATCATAGACTTTAGATGCAATCATTGTACCATTATAGGGTTTTAATACTAACTCAACATCAAATATTTGAGGTGGTACTATGATACCCTTAGAATTTTTTTTTGATATAAAATAATGGGTATATCTATAATAAAATATGAAATTAGCAGTTCTGTAGAAAATGGTAAGTTTACCTTTCACCATGTCGTTATCGTACCCCTCATTATAAATACTGATCACATGATATTTCCCTTTGCCTCTTTGCTTAAGAGGTTTTTGATGTATATAATTTTCATTAACCTTCAAAATTTGGTACTAGTTAGAATAATTCCCATACTCCTTTCATTTAAAACACTAGAGTGCAGATGGTTAGTTTTGTGGATCTTTATCTATATTTTTATCATTAGATAACCTCTTCCATTCACATTATTATTCGATTTCCCAACGACCTTACCTAAAAACATTAAAAATTTAGTAGTTACCTTAAGATAATTCCATCTATGTTTTCTTTCACACTTTTATCATAAAGGATCATCTTATTTTCTCCATGGATTTTAGTATTTCCTTTGAATTCCGTATTTCTTTTCTTATAAAACTCATGAGATTTATGGGTAACTACAATCTCCATCATCACCTCAATGGAACATCAAATGATTTATTCTTGGACAATAAATTCCCTTATGGATAACAACCTTGTAAGACTTGGTTTTAAGCCACCAAAGAATATATAAACCATACTTTTAGTTAGGATGATGATACGAAGAGCATACATCACAAGCCTTGTAAATTTCTTTTCAAAGGTACAAGTAGGTTTATCATCCTTATGTTTCATATTAAACAATTCCTCATCCATTTATGAATGAATAATAAAAGGAAATTAATTATTGACAAATAAGTTCTTAAAATCATCCCACTCCATAGAGTCAATTTCTTACTTTTTCTTTTTGTTCTAAATACGAGTCCACCATTGATCTAATTCACCTCCCAAATGATAAAAAACCAGAATAAATTTATAATATTTCAAATATTAAAGAAAAAAATATCTTTTTAATGGTACTGATCCATTTATCAGTGACTAGTAGAATAGTGGACCCACTAAAATAAGGTGGACATTGCCTCATGAAGGCTTCAATAGAATTTTGTTTCTTAATTTTCTCTTTTGGAGGCTCAATATGATTTACTACATAAGAAAGTTTTGGGAGCATAACAATGAGGTCTTTAATTGTAACTCCCACAAAATTTAGTTAATCAAGGGTAAAATCATTGAATTTTATATAAAATTTATCATTAATAATATTCCTTTGGGTTACATACATTAACTAAAACAAAAAATATTAGTGTGATAAAAAATAATCATAGTGGGAAACCAAATAATCCTAAAAAATCATTTATATGATGTATAAATCGGGACACCATATTCCATGATTAATTAGGTTTGACCTAGGTCATTCATGATTATTACCAAAACAATAGGATTTTATCATATATTTAGACTTATCCATAGGGTTCCCACCAATGTTATCTCATACTATTTTGTAAATTTTAACTAAAACTAGCCCTGATTCCCACTGTAATAGTATGGGCTTATAAATAGAGGGGTATAATTTATACTGATCAAATCAATTGATGGGTGGATACACCTCTTAGTTGGGACTCTTACGACCATCCCTAGTGTTAGCTCATTCATCATGATTTCATTGGGTAGATAACCATTCTCCAAACAATTTTCGCATGTGAGAGTTCCCAATGATCATATTCAATCTTTTTTTCTGATACCATCTATAACTATCCATAGTTTTCATACATAGATGTTACATATTATTATGAAAATATCAATTATATGTTATAATGATCTAAGATAAAATCATATAGGTTTAATATATTTGGAAACTGAGACACATAAAAAACTATTTCATAATATTATCTAATTAAGTTCTTTATAACTAGAACCCTTCTTAGTTATATCATTCCTAAAAAATTTCTCCATAATGTTGGTAAAGGAAACACAATAATCGGGTGAGATCAGATTCTTATTAAGGGTAAACAATGGAGTTATCAATGATCACATAATCATAACATGATAATAAAAGTATGAGAACATTAACATAAAATTTAAAATCCATACCCTGCATATCATAGAACATAACCTTTAGTCATGGCATAAATCCTGATAGTTTATAAGATATGGATCATAAAATAATAAAAGAAAAATATCTTTGAGATTATAACATCATCATAATAAATATATATTTTACATACAGATAATCATAAAAATAATTTCCTTGGTAGTAAAGGCTTCACTTCAAGGACTGTTACAGTGGATTGGGTTCACTCCACAAACCATCATAGTAGTAAAGGTTCACTCCCAAATAATCATAGTGGATTTAGTTAACTCCCCAAACCATCATAGTAGTGAAGGTTCACTTCTAATACAATCATTGCATATTGGTTTCACTCCCCAAACCATCACAGTAGTAAAGGTTCACTCCTAAGACTATCATAGTGTATAGAGTCCCTTACTAAACTGGTTTCACTCCCCATTCTAGTCCAGTTTATCTCATGAGATATATATATTTACCCAATGCATTAGAGGGAGATATATATACCACCCATAACATAATAAATATCATACATATGTGTGCCACAATATTATAAAAACTTCATCATATAAAAACCTATGAAAATAAATGGGTTTCATAAACATTTCTTCAAAGCATAACTAGTGAAAAAGAAATGAGTTTCATAAACATCATTCCGTTATAACATAAAAAATATATAGAAAGAACAAGGATAGAATACATGAAATATATTATAAGTAAATTATAAGTAACATCAAATTATGTTCTCATATATAAAAAATTACATTAATGTTCATTGTAAAATTTATTAAGGAAAACATCCTTTTTATTTTTAAAATAACCTCCCTAAAACATAAAAATTTCCCAAATATTAAGGAAAAATTTTATTTGAAAATAATATTGGAAACTTTTAATGAAATATTAAAATAATTTATTGGTTATGATGGCAAGAAATCTTTTTCATGTTTTATATTCTAAAATAATGTATTTCATTCACACTTTTGTAAAAAAAGTCAAAAGTACCTCATTTTGAAAATGACAAGAAGATTAATTTTTAATTTTTTTTAAAAGTAAAACACAGGTAAAAATTACATTAAAAAATCATAGTATAATAGTAAAAACATTTTTTTATAAATTTATATAAAACATAGATATGGAAGAATTTTGTTTTAAACCAAATAAAGAAATAAATTTGATTTTATCTAAAAACATATTTTTGGTCCATTGAGTACTTAAGGTGAGATAAATGAAATTAAAACCTGTATTTTCAAGAAATAAATATAGTATAATAAAAAACATGCATTTATTTAGATGTATATCATAATAGTTTATCAACATAAACTTTTTCATAAACAATCCCGATAAACAACACGATTTTGACATAAGACCCTTACCACTATAATACAATTTGAATCACAAGCCCCATGAATGAAATAAACTTATATAGATATTTAAATCCATTTAATCATCACAAAATTAATCATGAAACATATTAATGTGTAGTATATAAACTAAATAAAAGAAATAATTGGTGAATAAAGCATGTGTCTCACAAACATAAAGTGAGATGAAACTCCCTTACATTTGTTCTGACTTCCGTAAAATGCATTGGAACCTACAAAATTATAAATATAGATTTATTATAAATATATTAAATAACCATACTCATATATATGATATCATATATGATTTACTTATAACCTTTTTATCCCCCATTTTATGAATTCTTTAAAAAATCACTGTTCTGGGGGATATCTACTTCATTTTTCATGTATATTTTGGTTGGTTAGTTTTGGTACATATACATTGACAATGGTTACATAATATATATAATTTTTAAAATGATATAAATATAATATATAATCCTTAAATAATTTTTTTATTCATTCATAATAGCATATATAGAAAAATGAATTACTCTATTCATGGAGATAGTAGGCCATATATACGCATAAAGATTGTTTTCATTTTTGATGGATGGAATGAAAGAAAGGTAAATAATAAATCTCATTTTTAGAATAATTATTTTATCACATATATATTATAAATATTAAATAAATCCAAACTTATCATCATCCAAGTAAAATGGAAATGAAAAATGAATCACATCGCTTTGTGGAGGTGGAAATCCACACATACACATGAGTGACTTCCAATGGTTTGGAAGGTAAGAAGGTAGATATGATATTATCATTATAGAGGTTTAATTATTTCATAAGTATAATATATGTAAATTAATCCCATCAAAATACCCATTCATAAAATATGGTGATGATAAATGAATTGTATCACTACCTAGAGACAATAAGTCGTACGTACACATAAGCGATATTTTCACTTATCATTTTATTGAAAGAGGATGAATAAAGGTGGTTTCATAAAAATTACATCATTTAGTTATATTTATGATAAATAATTTATAATTTTATTAATAATATGATATATTTATATTAGGTAAAACAAAAATTAAAAATAAATTGATTGATTATGGGGATTACCTCTTCTTTGAAAAAATTCCTTTAGATATGCTATCAAGGATCCTAGGGTTAGTATTTTGGGAATATAAAAACATATAAAATGTGTATAAGTAAGTTTATAAGGTATAATTATAGCGTATTTGCATTAAATAATTCTATAAATGTGTGAATAAGTGAGGGGAGGAGGTTCCCTTTTATAATTGAGGTGAGGGGAACTTTTGGAATTTCTTAAATTATTAATTATAATAAAGGCTTTGTTAATAAAAATTCCTAGAAAAGGATATTTATTTGAATATAATATATTATGGGGTTGAAATACCATCATACAATAAATTTTTTACAGGTTTAAGTGGTGTTTAAAACCATATATTTTGGATTAACCCCTTAGTAAACCGATGTTATCATTAACCACGATAATAACTTTTTTTCAGCCTTAAAGGGTTATAATTTTAGTTTTAATTTAACTATTGAATCATAAATGGAATATGGATTAAATTTATATAAAATATTATCCTAATTTTAATCTTTAAATATTTTTATAATTTTTAAATAATTTAATATTTTTTTTAAACATATCACTAATGTTAATTTTGACATATTCATTTAATTTGAACTAAAAGTCAATTTTTTTTTAATTATATTATAATACTTTAAATAAAACACTAATATGTCATATTAATCTATAAAATTCATGGAAAACTATAGATAATTAAAATTATATTACTTTTATTATTTTTCAAAACATTTAATATTTTTTATTAAATGAAGAAATATTGCGTTAGCATTGCATAATAATTTAATGAAACTATATAATTATGAAAAATAAAAAATAAATTTAAGTCATGAAAATAATTTCATTATTGTAAAAATATATATTTATAATCGTTCATAACTAGATGTTTTCTCTATGAGAACACATATGAAATATTTAAAATTAAGAGAGTGACACATTGTAACTTTCTCTACTTTAAATATTATATAAGTCATTTACAAGGAACAATGTCCATTAAAAAACTAAATTTGTAGAATAATATGATAAATTTAATATTAAATTTATCCAAAAATATTTTTTAAGGAAAATAATGGCCTTCTCACTCATTTTTAACTAAGATTAACCTTATTTACCCATTTTTGTGGTGATAAATTTTACTTGACTACTATTCATGTTGTTTAATAATAAAATGGGAATATTTACCAAATTTTAAGCTCATAATTCCAAATATATAATAAATTTTATAAAATAAAATTTCAAAAAGTTTTATAAATTCACTTCAAAATAAGCACCCAACACACGGCGAAAACCACTTTATAGAAAACTATATTTTAAAGCATAAAATTTTGTTTATTCTTATCCCATGAGTAGAAAAATAATAAATGAATGTTTATTTTTTAGTAAATATATAATATATATATTTAATTAAAATAATTCACCATTAGTAAATAATTTAGTTTAATAATATCAAAATAAATTGTGCACATAAATAATATTTTTCAAAAAATATTTCTCATTTAATTTCAAATGTTTTTTATATTTATTTCAAAGAATTAATTTTTGCATACATAAACATGGATTTTTAATAATTTAGTTTTTTATATTTATAAACTTAAATCCAATGTATAGTCTATAAATATCATATAATATTTTAAAGTTTCTCACAATTCTTATAAACTCTATGTTGCATGTAACAAAAACTATTAAAGAAATAAAATTCATTTGAAAAAATATATTTCATAAAATATAATGGTTTAATATCCAATAAATAACAATATTTCTTCATAAGATACATACCAAAAATATAGATGTATTTTTTGGGAATAATACCAACCATAGAGGGTTTAAGGTGTAAAGAAAATGAAGTTGTCTGAAGAAGTGATGTAGTCTTTAACTGAATTTTTTTAGTTTTATTTCTTCTTATACATGATTAAAATATTAATAAAACATTATTAAATAATTAAAATAGTATATATCATATACCAATATGTGATTTTGTTAATTTCATGACCTATATCCATCTTATATTCCATCAAATTGGGATGGAAATTGTTATTCTTGTGTACAACGAACTGCCGCTTCACGAACCGATGTAATTAGTTTTCCATAATCGCAGCTCATGGATAGTTATAACTATTCATTTAATGTATATATATATGATATTAATTAAATATTTATTATTATGGAAAGATAATATATTATATATTTTATTACTTTTCTATCTATTAAAAAATGATAATGTTGTTTGTATGTAGGTGTGGACAACCACTTGAATGAGGCAATGTGATATTTTTTCATAACCACAATACATGGATGTTATATACAATAATTTAAATAAATATTATTTTATTTACGATATAATTATCATTTTGGAAAGTTAAAATAATAATTATCTTCTTCCCATCATGATCTTTAAAAAATGGAAATGTTACTCATGTGTACGTACGATCTAATGCCTTTATGATTGTAACATAAATAATGTGTCATAACCATATTTCATGGTTGATTTTAAAAGTATAATTTATGTATAAAAATTCTAATTATGTAATTTTTCTGATTTTTTATAGGATTAAATAATGAAATATTTGAGTATAGTCAATCTTCCCAAGTTATTTTGGATATATAACCCAAATATACTAAAAACATCTAACATGAAATTAATTGATTAAGTAATTAGAAATAAAATGGTAGTACGTTAAATAAAAGGAATAATAATATTAAAAAAGGTTCTAAATAAATTAAATAATAAACATAATTTTATTATCTAGGAAGTTAAGAAACACATGTGATGATTCAGGCTTGATGTAAGGGACACTTTACTTTTAAAAACATTTTTAAATGTTTTAAATATTTATTTTATAAATATTTATCTTATATGTGTATCTTTATAAAATTATTTTATTGATGTATTTATATGGACATGCATAAATTATTAAGGATATTTTATGTATCATTTTACTTTATTTAAAAGGTTTTCAAGAGTAATCTTTTTGTATATTTTATACGGAATGTTTTGACATTATTTACAAAAGAAAAAAATATACTATACTTTAATGTATATAATGCCAATGGTTTTTACCACCTACTTAAACATTATTTTATATTTATATTCATTTATAACATTCCATGATTTCTTTAATGAAAAACCCTCTTTCCATTAGTTCTAAATATTTTTAAAAAAAGATTTTAAATGTAATAGATATTTTGATATCTGTAAATGTTTTGCTGATAGTTTTAAGGGATCTCTCTAAAACACCCTTTTCTTCAGTTTATAACCATTATATATCTAATATACTTTCTCTCTCACTTTTATGTTATTTATTTATATTAATTTTTTTTATATTTCTATTATATATATACAAAGTTGATCCTCTCTTCCTTTGATAGGGTAATATATGCCATCAGTTTATTTTTCAAATTAATATTTTAAAATAAAACTCGATTTAGGGGAAATTTTATATTCCTTAATAATTTTATATAACACTCATAAAATATTTATATTCCTCAAATTAACACCTTATTTTGATAACTATGATTATATACTCTGATATTAACATATATAATATTAAATTACTTCTTTTATTTGGATTCTTTATGAAATTTCCTTTGATTATGATATGAGACAAGATTATGAAAGTCATTTATTTATATGGGTAATTATTAAGATTATTCTTTATGGTTGATATCATTTCTTGGAACAAATAATCATTAACATGTTATGATGGGTGCTCCCATAGAATACTCTAACACATTGAATACATTTTTTTATCTCATGAGATGTTATGTATGGGATTTGGGAGTAAACCTAATCTATGATGGGACTCTGTCCACCCCGTGATGTTGTATTGGTAGTTATACTTGACTAATTATTATTCCTTGTTTTGTGTTGTAAAAACATTTCTTATGTTTCCATGATCTTATTATACCATGTTATTTATGTTACGATCCCATGTGATTAATCATGAGTTTATATTTAAAGGTAAGTATATGATACTTGATAAGGGTAAAATGTATAACATTTATTAAACAATTTTCATATGTTTTTCATGATTGAAAAATAACCTTTATGAGTTAACATTAAGATTTATTATGAAATGTTTTAGGGAAATATTTAAGAAAAAAAGTTTATTTATTGGGTAATAATTTTTTTACTTTGAGCCCAAAGTTTAACCTTTTTAAATAAAAATCCTGTATAAATATTTGTGAACTAACAAGTTTATTTAATTATTTTTATAGGACATTATTTACAATTTTATGATTTTACAATGTCTTAAAATATTTTTCATATGGGTTTAAGGTTGAGTAGATAAAATTATGAGGTCAAGATGAAAATTTTGAAGATATTCCCTAAAAATAAAAATTTTTATATCATAAGAGTTTAGTTTTTTAGCAAAATGGATAATGAGTGGAAGTGTGCCCTTTGTTATGTGATATTTATTTTCTATGGGTGATAACCTAGTTATCTATAACTCTAAACCATAAATATCCTCAAATATAATAAAATGATTTCTTTAACTAGAATTAAATATGATATAATGGTTAAGGGTCCTTAAATTTCTTATTTTTGATAATAATTTCACCAATAATGAATGAAATACATGACCTACTCCTACTGGGAGGTTCTAACCACCACATCACTGGTCTGGGTAATGTTTTTGAGGAATATTTATTCTTTAGTGAGAGAGAAATCATGAATCACATTAAGATCCCATTTGTACCTTTTTCATATACATAAGTAATTTTATACCCAAGACTTACTTGTGTTATTTGAGTGTGGATATCATCATGGATTCTATGAAAAAGTGGGTGGATTGAATTTTTCAATGAGAAAAATGTATTTGAAAAAAACATCATATAATTGAAATCTCATTGTCATAAGAAATCCTAATAATAGTTAAAAACATGGGTTATAACGGTGAACCTGGTCTGAATAGATTTCTAGGGTTGTTATTCACTTTTGAATGAGGGGTTATAAAAGAAAATATTGTCAAGGATATGCAATATTTATTTAGGGTGGAATGATACCTATATAAATATATTTTACCACTCCTTTATTTATCCCTAATATTATTAATCCCACTTAGTTCAAATATTTCAAGTAGATTATCTTATATAATTTTTTAAATAAGGACATTGTGAAATTGTTGAATGACCATTTGATGACAATTTTTCAATATTTGATATATGAAGATCATCATGGGATTGTATCCAGTAGGACTATCTAAGGAGTGGTTTTACTGGAATAAAATATTATTATAGAAATTGATCACAAATTTCTTGTTTTAACTAACTGATCAAATTTTACATAGATAAATCTTATGATAGAATATAGCATGGATAAATATTAGTTGTGTTAAGAAACATTAAGTTCCTGAAAGACTATTATGACCTCATTTTATGATACTTATCTTCCCGATGGTTCTATGTAATTTTAATGGCTAAGTGGATTAGATTGATTATATCAAATTAAGGATTTTATCAAGGTGATGATCCTCTATTACCCATTATTTTTATCTTGGATCAAGATACTTTTTGTAGGAATTTAAATCATCTCATTGAGATAAGTCATGTCAGGTGATTCTATAAATTTTTTGGTTACCCTAGAGTTTCAAACCTCCTTTTCACCGAAGATATTCACATTTTTATCAATAGTACATACCTATGTTTTCTTCTTAAAAAATAAATTATTTTATAATGGTAATGGAGAAAGAATAAGGAAAAATATTCTAAGAGCAGTGTTTTCATGCATAATCAAATTCCTTCTATATTAGTCGGAGATATGTCGATATGGTCAAGCTTCATAAAATTGAGCTTCCCTTTCATCTACCTTGGTTCCCCTTTAGCTATAAAAGGGTAATAATTTATCATTTTTATTTCCTCATTGATAATATTGTTTCATATATTAACAAATAAAAAAATAGGTTCCTTTCATTTAGTGGGGTGATTACTTTAATCTAGATAATTCTTTCAAAGATCCTAATCCATGTTTTGTGAATTTTTTATGTTTTTAAAGGGGCCATAAAATCTATTGATATGATTTTCCCCAACATCTTATTTTAAAAATTTACAAGTCATTATTTTTATAGTTTTATATAAAAATACCTTTATATTTCCTTGGATGAAAGTGGGTTAAACCTATGAACACTATGCATACATTGTATGAAAAGATGGTTTGGGAACTATTGGTTGGTAGATCCTCCTAGGCATAGTTCATGATGACTAGATATGAAAAAAATCTCAATATGGATAGTTCAAATACCATCCCATAGCCATATTATATTTGTAAGTGGATTATCCAACCATTTCCTTTACTTATTGATAACTCTAGGTAGATCATCAAGGAGGATGGTATCTATTTTTAGAAGGATCCTCTGGTTATCTCAAAACGTTTTTCCTAGGATTTCCCATAACAGACTTGGATTTAAAAATAGAATAACACTTCAAACTCCCAATCGAGGCCGTACTAAAATAATCTTGTAAGTGGTATGTAAGAGACATTTTATTCTCTAATGTTATAGATCATATGATTTTTATAGGTATCACTGATGGTATTTTTTAATGGTCTTAAATCATAGGAGGAAACACTATTCTCTTTCCTAGATTCAGTGGAGAGAAGAGATGCATAAATCTTACATTATAAATAAGATGGTCATTAACATCTAGAAGATATGAAAGAATATAATGACCACTAAAAAATATTTATAGTTAATGGGTATTCCATTGTAATTAAGATACATGTTCTACAAGTTCCCATAAGTTGAGTTATTGGATCATTTATTCCTAGAAGGGTTTTGAATTTGGAATAATTTTGAATTTAGGATCGATATTCATTTGAGAATGAATTATTTTGAACAAATGGGTTTTATCCTACTTTTTAGGCATAATGGTTTGTCCCTATGAAATTAGGATAAGGTCCCAATTGGTTTTTTATTTACTAGTTTTTATATATTTTTACAACAAAATTCTCCATGGTGCTACTCCTCCATCACATGAAGTTATGTTTTCCATAGTTTAGGTGAATTGTAGGGATATCATAGTTTTTATAGGTTATTGCTGGATTAATTTTATTAACATCCTTATATGTAAATATTTATCTTTTCCCCAACCAAATAGAAGTATTAATAGAGGGTAGTGGATTAAATGGAATCTTCCTATCCAAGGACATATGTTGAATATTTATGGGTCCTTTAGTGAATGTGTAATGGTGTGGGGGGTGGGGGAGTGCTGTGAAACTATGAGAGGGATTTTTTATGGATTTATAGATCTTCTTCTGGACACTATAGGTTTTATGTCATCCCTTATTATGAAAGTAAAAGCAGTGCTGATAGATATTTTTATCTATATGGAAAGGGTTATTGTTCCTACCTTGGTCAAGATAAACTCTTTATTATTTATAGATTATTAAATGGTATATTATGTATATAGTCCATCAATGTTGAATCCTTTATGAAGGATGTTATATTTTTCAACACATTATTAGAGAAGAGAACATAGTTGCTGGCTCTCTTGGCTCAGTTATTCTATCCTCAATGATTCAAAAAGTATTATCTAATTATGGGTATATTTTTGTGTTTGTAAAAAATTAATGATGTAATAATACCTTAATTATCATTTATTTAAACTACATTGAGTTATTTTATTAGTTTCTTGTTCCTCTTTCAATCACTACTACAAAAACAGGCTTTATCTGCACTCAAAACGAGATTTAACAGTGCTAAAAAAGCACTGTAAAGATCAGTGCTGATGGGGGGGGGGGGGGGTCCCTTTTTCAGCGCTCAAAATGCGCTGATAAAGGTCTCCTTTATCAGTGCTAAAAATGTGCTAATAAATGCGCTTCTTTTTATAACATAAAATTCTGCAGCAACACACCCAAACAAGAACTACAAACAAATCAGCATATCAACAAGTATACCCATACAAAATTAACACATAATACATAAGGTAATTACATAAAGTATAGACATACAACAAGTATACCCATAAAATAGGTATACCCATACACAATTAACACATAATTCATAAGTTAATTAAATACATAAAGAATTCAATTTATAATTCAAAGGGTTAGGGGGGGGGGGGGCTGTTCAAGGGTTTGGAGTGGCTGTCCAAGGGGGGTAGGGGGTGTCCAGGGGGTGGGGGTGTATGGGGGGATGGGGATATACTGGGGGGGTGGGGGAGGGGGGCTGCCCATGGTCGTGGTGGTGGTGTGGGGGGGGGGGGGGGTTGGGGGTTAGGGGGGGCTTTCCAGGGGGTGGGGTGTCCAGGGGTTGGGGGGGGGTGTCTAGGGGGTGGGGTGGTGTCCAGGGGGTGGGTGGGTGGGGGGGGGGGTCTAGAAGGTTGGGGGGCTGTCCAAGGGGGGTGGGGTGGTGTACAGGGGCTAGGGATATCCTGGGGGTTGGGGTGTCCAGGTGGTGGGGTGGGGTCTAGGAGGGGTGGGGGCCATCCAGGGGGTGGGGGGCCGTCCAGGGGGTGGGGGGGGGGGGCGTCCAGGGGGTGGGGGTTGTCCAGGGTGGTGGTGGGGATGTCTATGAGGGTGTCCAGGGGCTGGGGTGGTGTCCATGGGTGGTGGGGGGGTGTCCAGGGGGTTGGGGGTTTCAATGGTTTTAATGGAATGGATTTCAGGGATTTTAAGATCATTGGTTTTTTTAAAATGGTTTTGGAATAGTTTTTATTTCAATAGTATATGTTTATTTAGGAAAAAATGAATGATTTTGGTGTGTATGATAGGAAGGGGTTTTCCGTACGCCAGTTGTTGTTTTCAGTTAAATTCCTATTTATTTTAAACAAAAGAGAGACACTTTGAGTTATACAGGACACACCATGCCTCTGATTTAGGCGGGGTTGATTCTTACATTTCAAAAATGACTAATGGATCATTATCCTAAATTATCAACACCATCTGAATGCGTTTGGTTGGATTTCCATACGTCAGCTGTTGTTTTCACTTAAAATTCTGTCCATTTTAAACAAAAGAGAGACACTTTGAGTGATACAGGACACACCATTCATCCAATTGAGGCAGGGTTGACCCGTACACATCACAAATGACCCATATATCATTCTCATAAAGTATCAACACAATCCGAATGCGTTTTTTCCATTTTCTGTACATCAGTTTTTGTTTTCACTTAAAATTTTGTCCATTTTAAACAAAAGAGAGACACTTTGAGTGATACCGGCCACACCGTGCCTCATATTGAGGTAGTGTTGAATATTAAGACTAATAAATGACCCATTTAACGTTCTCCTAAAGTATAAACAAAATATGAGTGTGTTTGGTCAGATTTCCATACATCACCTGTTGTTTTCACTTAAAATTATGTCCATTTTAAACAAAAGAGAGACACTTTGAGTGATGCTGGCTAGAATGTGCCGCTAATTGAGGTGGGGTTGACTAATACACATCACACATGACCCATGTATCATTATACTAATGTATCAACCCAATCCGAATGTGTTTGGTCATATTTCCATATGTCAGTTGTTGTTTTAACTTAAAATTCTGTCCATTTTAAACAAAAGAGAGACACTTTGATTGATACCGGCCACACCGTGCCTTATATTGATGTGGGATTGACTCTTAAAAGTCATAAATGAATCATGGATCGTTCTCTTAATGTATCAACGCAGTACGAATGTGTTTGGTAGGATTTACGTACGTCAGTTTTTGTTTTCACTTAAAATTCTGTCCATTTTAAACAAAAGAGAGACACATTGAGTGATACCGGCCACACCATTCCTCTTATTGAGGAGTGGTTTACTTTTACAAGTCAAAAATGAACCATGTATCATTCTTCTATTATAGCAACAAAATTTGAATGTGTTTGGTCTGATTTCCGTACATCAGTTGTTGTTTTCACTTAAAATTCTATCCATTTTAAACAAAAGAGAGACACTTTGAGTTATACAGGACACACTGTGCTTTGTATTGAGGTGGGGTTGACTCATAAACTTCAAAAATGATGCATGTTTTTTTATCCTAATGTATCAACACAATACTAATGCGTTTGGTTAGTTTTCTGTATGTCAGTTGTTGTTTTCACTTAAAATTTTGTTCATTTTAAACAAAAGAGAGACACTTTCAGTGATACCGGCCACACCATGACTCAGATTGCGGTGGGGTTGACTCTCACACATAAAAAATGACCCATGGATCGTTCTAATAAAATATAATCACAATTTGAATGCATTTGGTCAGTTTTTCGTACGTCAGTTGTTGTTTTCACTTAAAATTTTGTCCATTATAAACAAAAGAGAGACACTTTGAGTGATATCAGCCACACCATGCCTCCGATTGAGGTGGGGTTGACTCGTAAATGTCACATATGATCCTTGGATCATTATCTTAATGTATAAACACTATGATAATTAATTTAGTCAGATTTCCGTACATCAGTTTTTGTTTTCACTTAAAATTCTGTCAATTTTAAACAAAAGAGATACACTTTGAGTAATACCAACCAGACCGTGCCACAGATTGAGGAGGGGTTGACTCATAAACATAAAAAATGATCCATGTATAGTTCTACTAAATTATCAATATAATCCAAATGCGTTTGGTCAGTTTTCCATACGTCAGTTGTTGTTTTCACATAAAATTCTGATCATTTTAAACAAAAGAGAGACACTTTGAGTGATACCGGTAACATTGTGCCTCATATTGAGGTCATGTTGACTCTTAAACGTCAAAAATTACCCATGAATCATTCTCCAAAATTATCAACACATTCAGAATGTGTTTGGTTAGTTTTCTATACGTCAGTTGTTGTTTTCACTTAAAATTCTGTCCATTTTAAACAAAAGAGAGACACATTGAGTGATACCAGCCACACCGTGACTCAGATTGAGGCGAGGATGACTCATACAATTCACAAATGACCCATGTATCGTTCTCATAAAGCATCAACACAATCCAAATGTGTTTGGTCAGATATGAAGGTATTCTAGAGATTTTACTGGTTTTTCTTATCTAAAGCCCAAAGAAAAGTGGTTCATCATTCTTGTATGTTGCTGGTGAATTTCATTTTTTAAAATGTAAAAATGACTCATTGGAGAATTTATGTTTTTTTAATAACAATTAAAAATTTCCTACAAACATTTACATACAAATTTTTTTTATCTTTTTTTATCTCCTTAACCCCTCTCAAAAATGGCCGCCAATTGTACATGTCCCCAAGTCAGATCTTCATGCTATTTGGGTACAATATTCCATCCGGTATTTGGCCCACTCATTTTTGAAAAAATATATATCTTCTTGTGAATATGAGTCATGTGCTAATGGTTGCTAGACCTCTACACTAGAATCCGAAACAGGTTCAGAAACTTGTTGTTTCTCTGCACGGTGAGCAGTAGCAGCAGAAACAACAGCAACTTGAGAGACTTGTTTAGCCTCGTGGTTAGGAGCACCAGAACACGCATAAGTCATTATATACAAATTTGGTTGAACAGTTAATTTAGATTACATAAATTCAATAATCATAAGATAATAACATGAGATAACAAGATGTATATTATAAACAACATATAACATGTTTATTGAACTCTCTTTCTTTTTTTCAAAGGATGAAGGGATTTGAAACCTCTATCGATTATCAAAATCCCTTTATTGTGGTCTCCTATAACATAAAAAACATCATCTACATTGGGACCGCGGTGAAATGATTGCGACGTACCACTAAAAGGATCTTCCTCACATGAATTTTCAACGGAGCCTTCAATAGTTTTGGAAAATAATAAAACAATCGACCACTTTTGATTTGCGGGATCTGGAACATAAAATACATGTACCACTTGTGATTCCATTATAAACTATTCGTCTTTGTACCCTTCTTTACTGAAATCAACTTTCACAAATCCCAATGCATCTATTTTAACAACACTATTGTTATCAACCCATTTGCATTAAAAAATCATCAATTGGAATGTTGTATAATCCAACTCTCATATTTGTTTGATGATGCAAAAGTATGACATATTCGCATAAATTTGATTTCTATCCTTACTAATAGAAACATTCATCACTTCAGCCACAAGTTTAACTCCACTATTTTTCATGGTAATATATTCATCATGTTCATCTGTATAGAATGTATAACCATTAATTACATTACCATTTTTATATAATACATACACACTTGTTTCAGAATATAGCCATCGAACTCGTTCCGAAATTGAATTCGGATTTTTAGATAACTCCTTCAAAGTATGGTCCTAAAACTATCCTATAAATAGGTGATTATGTGTATTTGATATCCACTTTTCATCCCTTGATGGATTCAACTGCCTAATAATTTCTATGTGGGTTTCAATTTATAGAGCAACCTCCCAACTATTATGCAAAACATAAATGTGGGACTGCTCCTGATCTATAAAATTAATTGTCAGAAAATCTCTTCCTGAAATTCCCTTACACTCAATGTGTCCAGTGTGATGAGATTTTGGGAGACCAATGATTTTTACATCAGATAAGTATTCAGTAAAGAATTCAATGGCTTCCTCAACAATATATCTCTCCAAAATACAACCCTCTGGCCAACTTCAATTTTTGACATACCCTTTCAAAATCTTCATATTCTATTCAACAGGGTGCATCCATCTATAGTGCAAAAGAACAAAATGTTGAATCTCTCTAACCAAGTGAACCATCAAATAAACCATCATATCAAATAATGATGGTGGGAATAAAATTTCTAATTCACATAATATGATGAAATTTTTTCATTCCATAGCTGGCAATTTCATCGGGTCTAAAACATTGCTCCATATAGCTTTGAAAAAGAAACAAAGTTTGGTTAACGTATGATGAACATTCTTGGTCAATGTGCAATGTAAATCTATAGGAATTAAATCTTGCATCAAAACATGGTAGTCATGTGATTTCAAACCTTTTAACTTCAAATCATTCATTGAAAAAATTATCTTGATACTTGATGAATACCCCTCTGGAACCTTTAAATCATTGAAGAAGTTGAAAAACTGATATCTCTCCTCCCTGGAATGAGTGTAAGAAACTGGCGGAAGAAACATTCGATTTTCACCCTTCATGGGGGAAAAATATTCTCATATTCCCATATAAACCATGTCCAACCTTGCCTTAATTATATCCTTTGTTTTTCCAAGGGCATTTAGCAACGTACCAATAACACTTTCACATACATTTTTTTCCACATGCATCACATCAAGAAAATTTCTGACGTACGGACAATTCTAGAATAGTAATTCAAAAAAAAACTGATCTCTTTTTCCAACTAATTTTCATAAGGTTTTTTGAAAATGGTTTACCAAAAACAGTGCTCACATCTTTTAATTTCTCAAACAGGTGATCACCTGTTAGTGGAGATGGTGTTGTGAATTGTTCTGAACTTACATTGAATAATGTCATCCAATATCAGTACTTATGCCGATGAGGTAGAAATCTACGATTTCATAGAAGCACAGATTTCGATTAATGTTTCATCATAATTGATTCCGTATCTTCTTCTTACATGGGACACCCTTGAGTTCCTTTAATGCTACAGCCTGAAAAATTTACATAAGCAGAGAAATCATTTATCATCCCATACTACATTGCTATTAACATGAAATATTCTCTTTTATAAGAATCATACAACATAACACTTAAATCCCACAATAACTTCAAATCCCAGATCAAAGGATCCAAACAAACATCAATTTCGTTACCTGGTTGTTTTGGTCCTAATATAAGCATTGATAACATGATGGATTTCTATTTACTCAATTCCACCCCAGTTATGCATGAAATGGAAATTCATGCCACAAAAATTGTTGTCAGCCGGGTGATGTAATTTCCCATCCTTATTTCATTTCTCTGCATGCCACAACAATTGTCTTTTTGTCTCTTCACTTCCATAGGGACGCCTAAACCTTGGAATGATTGGAAAGTACCATAAAAATTTTGTAAGACTGGATTCATCATTCTTGTATCAGGAAGCACCACACTTTGGGCATTCTGTAAGTGATTTTTTCTCCTTGAGAAACAATATACAGTCTTTCAGGTAGGCATTTATTTTTTAGAAAATCATACCCATTGATCTTATAATTCATTTAGCTTCATATGTCTGGCTTTGGAGCTCATTATCTTCAGGGAGCATTTTATTAAAGAGATCAAGTAGTTCTGTAAAACTGACATCACTTCATCCGTTGCCTGCTTTCAATTTATACAACTTCAGAACAACTGACAATGATGTATATTTAGTGAAACCGGCATACAACGACGTCTTTTCACAACTCATTAACTTCTCAAAGAATTTTGGGCAATCATGGAGTTCATATTCAACTGTCCTTGTCATTTACTCAATACGATCTTCATCATCATTAACATTTGTAATCACATCCTCAATACGGTCTTCTTCATTATCCATATTTTTAATCCTTTATGATCCATAAAATGTAGTTTTATCCCAGCCAGTAGATACATTGGCCTTTTCTCCATGTTTATTCGAACATTTATAATTTCGATCTATTCCATGACATATCAAATGTTCTTCAAACTTCTCTAGAGTAATTTTTCTAGAATAAAAACAACATAAACACAGACAAATGATTTGAGAAGGATCCTTTGCATGATCCTTTACAAACTTGATTAACTCTTTCAATCCATTCTCATACTCTATTTTCAAATGATTAACATCCATAAAATCTTTTTTCATATAAATACTATTTGAATCTGAAATATTAATATTTATGATTCAAATACAGAAAAAAATTCATCCAAATACAGTAGAAGAGAATCAATTATAAAAATAGTGATTAATAGAGCCTAACTATTTCTAATAAATATTTGGAAATCAACAGAACAAGGATAGACCCCCATAAAAATAAACACACTTTCCAGCCCCTTACCAATAGTTCTAGCACCAACCACCCTTGTAACAAAAAATTAAATATCCTTTTGACCACCCCTACCACCCACCCGATTCATTATAAAACAATCACATTAAACAACCCAAAACTAGTGGCCAAACTCAAATAAAATGACAACAAGGATACAATTTGGATAAGAAAAATAATACAATAGATAAATTTCTTAACACAAAGGGGTTCGCGAGGGAGAGAAATAACCTAGGTTTATCCAAAATTACTATGGAATATCTTAGGTTTTGTTACCCAAATTAACATAAGAAATAGAAAATTTAGGTTAGTGAACATAAATTATATCATGAACATCTAAAGGATATTGAAATAACTCTCCCTCACCTTCCCCAGACTTATAACTAATATCCACAGACATGTCTTAAATACATTCTATAAAAAAGAACATTCCCATACAAAGGGATAAACAACAATCCCTTAGTGATAAAAAACTCACACATGAGGGAGAATGACCACATAGACCATCCCTATCCAAAACTAAAACCTCCTCTAAATCCTCCACTCAATAACTATTAATACCTTCCATAATATTAATACCAACCATAAATAAATTATTTCCCAAAAGCATGACCTTTATATTAGAAAAATTCCTATCCATTTTGGTAAAATAGAAATATGCTTCCTTTTTTTCTTCTGAATCATTAAATTTGGACAAACACACTAACTAACTCAATAAAATTCATATTTGCACAGGAATTTGAATGTAAAGAGAGATAAATAATTCCATTGAAAATAATTCAACTGAATCTTTTCGTATTAATTGAAATAGGGTATTGGTTAATAAAGGGATGAGGTCAATAACTCAGAACAAAATCATTCCTAGACTCTCAAACCAAACTCACCACATCCCAAAATTTTATCAACTAAAACAGGACTATCCGACTAAATAAAACTACACCATAATGAATATTATCATAAGAACAAAACGAAATGAATGAGGATGAGTAGAGGAATCAACAAAGATCAAAGATGGGAAGCTGAGAATCTAACCTCATCGAAAGAAATTCCAAACTCTTGAAGTAGGGTTCACGGGGATTAGGGTCCAGTGGGGAGGATAAGTATGGTTTGCAGGGAGGAGGATTCGTGGAAGGGGTTTGATGGGGAGGATAAGGAGTAGGGCTAGTGACAACGGAGTAGAGAAGCGGCGAAAAAGTAGGGCTAGCAGCGGAGTAGGGCAGCAGAGGTGGATTAGGGAAGTGGTAGTGGAGAAGGGATAGTGGCGGTAGAGTTGGGAAGTGGCGGTAGAGAAGGACTAGCGGTAGAGTAGGGCAGCAGCGGTGGAGTAGGGTAGCGACATTGGAGTAGTGTCCGACAATGATAAGATCATGGGGGGTTGTTGCAAGGGTACAGTCCCGTGAGAGCTTGAGGGTCCGATACACAGAGGGCACTGTACACCCTATTTTATAAAATGGGACTATGGTTTTATCAAGGCTTGAAAAGCACTGATAAAGGATCCCTTTATCAGCGCTTTTGTAGTGCAGATAAAGGATTCCCTTTATTAGCCCTAGAAAAGTGCTGATAAAGATCACCCTTTATCAGTGATAAAATTTTAGCATTGATAAAGGGCGACTTTATCAGCACTTTCCTAGCGCTGATAAAGATTCCATTTATCAGCACTACAAAATCAATGATAAATTGACCCTTTATCATTGATATAAAAGTGCTGATAAATTGACCCTTTATCTATTCTTTTAATTAGTGCTGATAAAGAGTTACCTTTATCAGTGATTTTTTGCTTATCACTGATAAAAGGTGGCACTTCCCTTTCCCATTTTTGTAGTAGTGAATAAAAAGTGATCATTAAAGTTGACACATTCAAAATTAAAATTTTAATGTAAATAGTTATCATGGTCTACAACACCCATAATTATATCCATTAAAGTATAATAATCTAAACATAGACTTTAATTCTATAAAATAATCAACTATGTATAGTAATTCTTATACCTTTAACTAATCAATATCAAGAAATTGATAGTTGGGCCCTAATACCAAATATTATCTTAGTTCTTATATCAAATAAGAGCAGGGTGACTTGAGTATTTAAATTTACCCATTCAAAACTAAAAAACCCTATTCAATTTCAAACGTTTGTTTTTATTTTAACTTAAATACATATTAGAAAAGGAAAATAAAAAAGTAAATGGAAAAATGATTTTTCATAGTTCTTCAGGGCCACAAAGAAAATCCCCTATTTCACTCCACCGACACTCAATTTAGGTTCAATGATTTTATTCAAAACCATTTTATCCATAGATATTTATAGCCAATTATAAGAAGATAATGATTATTTTTAACAATAAAAAGATAATTCATTTATGATGTTATATAAAAAGGTCTCCCATGTCCTTAAACCCAAAATTTTTACAATAATTATGCTATTAAATAGAAAAAATGTATAAATGAGAATGAATATTTCTATATAAGAATTTTGTTTGAACATAATTGACAGAAAATAATACAACAAAAGAAAAATAGTATTAAAAATAAATCCAGATAATAAATCTGACTAGTAGTAGTATAAAAAATTATCATCACTTTAGTGAAAACATGTTTCGGTATCAACAAAAAACAATATTTAAAATCTTATTGTTTTCCTTCTTAGTATCAAATAAATTTGACACTCAAGGGTCATATAATCTATCACATAATATTTTTGTATTTTTATTTTTCATAGACATTATACTTATCAAAAAATATTATTCAAATATAATAGAACTTAATCACCATGTTAAAAATTAATAATAATATATTCAACAGGTTTTAATAAAATCTGAAATAGATAACCTTAAATTTTCCTAAAAAATAGATTTCCATACTTAATCGTGGATATATTTAATTATTTATTTACATAAAAATGAATCTCTTTAAATTGAATAAATTTTTTTGATAAAATAAATCTTTAATCGATCTATCTTATTGAAAGAATAAAATTAATTAAAAATAAGCTATATAAGGATAAATAAAATAAAGAGACTCATGTAATATTTAATCAATGAAATAATAACTTGTGTAAGAATGAATTCATAAATCTATCATCCATATAAGAATGGATCCATTTTCATTCACACTACATAAGAGTAAATGTGGAAAACTGACTCATGTAATTGAGAATGAGACAGGGATAATTGAAAATGAGGCCTATATAAGTGATATCAAGTGTCATATAGGAATACAATGAGACTTGGATATGAGAAAGTGAGACTTGAATAAGTGAGATCAAGTATCATAAAAGAATAAACCAAAAAATAAACTGTTTATATAAGATTCATCTTTCTATAAATAAATTACATAAGTGATACTCCAAAAATAAATTGGTTATATATGAATGAATTTAAAATTTCATTACCTATATATGATTGAATAATACTTGTGTAAATGAAATCAATAATGTATAAATCTCATGTAAATGTTAAAATATATCTCTTAATATTAACTTTAATATCTCTAAATTTTTTATAACTTTTTAAATACTTCTTTGACTTATTTATTCAAAGGGAAATAATTTTTCCTCAATAATCCTTATAAATTAATGAATATTAAAAATTAGAAAAATCTTAAATATAATTATTAATAACCTATAAAAATAAAATTATATCATTATTAGAAAATTCATTGGTTTATTATAATCCTAAAAACCTATATTTTTTGAGATTAATAAGATCACAAAAAACACTAACAATAATTTTAAGTTCAACAATATTTAGATATTATCCATTTAAAAGAAGAGAATTCTTTGACACATTATATTAATTATTTCTAAAATATAAATTTTATTCATAAATTTGTATCCAAAAGACAATTGAACCTTTTATTTTTATCTTTCTATCTACAAAATTGATGAAAAAAATAAAATATCAAATTAAAAATTTGAAAAATTTAGGGAAAAGGGAAATTTTTTGCATTAATTCAGTTGTGTATTTTTATAATTTCTTAGTGTGATTTTTAATTCTATAATATATGAAATTAAAAAATTTGATATACATATAATCAATGAATTAATAAACATGAAATGAGTGTGTGATATTGTAACCCAACGTAGGGGAATGATGTATATTTTCTTTTATGGGGGACCTCTTCTTATGGGATCCATCCATGTTTTCCTATGATATCTTTAAGAAGTAGTGGAATTAAGTCTATGAATTACTATTCATTTTATTTTTACACTATATTCTCTATAACTCTCCCTCCCTCATAGACCTCTCTAGTTCCTTTACTTAGTTTCCCATATCCTTAATGTTTCCCACATTTATCTTTGAAGTCACACTACCTAAAAATAGGGAAAGGGAAGTGCTACCCTTTATTAGTTCTAATTAGAAATCACTAACAAAGGGATGGAAATTTATTTATGGTAGCTAAAAGTGCTAGTAAATGTTCCCTTTATCAGTGCTAAGACAAGTGCTGATAAAGGTGTACCCTTTATCAACACTTTTCTTAGCGCTGAAAAATGGTACATTTACCAGCGATATTATTAGCACAGATAAATGTTTTTATTATTAATTTTTATAAAATAATTATATTTATATTCAAAAATAATATTTATTTGTATATATTAAATAAAAAACAAATTTGTATAATTAATATATAATTTTTTATAACTAATATATATATATATATCATGTTTTAATTGAAAACGGAATTTCTAAGATTATAATTAAATAAATAAATATATATAATTAAATAATTATAATAATATAATAAATTAAATTAAATAATAAATATATTTATTAGATTTATTAGATTTATTAGAGATTTATTAGATTTATTGGATTTATTGGATTAATTCATTGTATTTATTATATTTGTTATATTTAATATATTTATTTTATTTATAAATATATAATACTTTTTAATATATATTTTTATAATTAAAATTATTGAATATATATGTGTTTTCCAATGAATTTGGTCACAAATATATTGATCATTCGTATATGTTACGTATCATATGCATGAATTTTCATTTATATGTTACATCTCGTTGTCCATTGATGTGGTATATTGATTAATTCATAATGTTACCCATATGAACTATATATGTTCTAAAAAATGTACTTATGAAATTACAATAAATATATTTAAATATAAATATATTTTATTATATTTTTATTGATATATGTAAATACTTCTCAAATACATTTGTAATTATAATTTTATTAATATATATATATTTACAATTATATTCCAATATTTATAAATATATACTATTTATGGTTATAATTATTAATAAATAAATAAATATTTATCATATATATTATTTTAAATAAATATATAAGAATATAAATAAATTATTAAAATTATACATTTATCAGTTCTTTTTTAGCGTTGATGATGGCCAATATTTATCAGTGCTAAAAAAGTGCTGATAAAATAAGTCTTTATCAGCGCTATAATTTTTGCGCTGATAAATACGTATTTTATAAATGCTAAAAAAGTGGCGATAAAATACCTATTTCTCAGTGCTAAAATTATTGCGATGATAAAGAGGTATTTTATTAGTACTTTTTAGCCCTGATAAAGTCCTATCTTTATCAGTGCTAATAAAGCGTTGATAAAGTTATGTTTTATCAACACTTTTTATTTTAGCACTGATTAAACATACCTTTATCCGTGCTTTTAACTAGCACTAATAAAGGTTCCAGCGGTGTTTATAAAAGAACCCTAATAGGCTACTACTACCTCACACCCTATCAAGCCCTCGCGGATGTTGAAACCTATGCCATCAACCCCTCCTCCTCCACCGCTGCTGCCTTCTCCTCCTCCTCTACCACAATTGTCCTCCTCCTACCACACCACCGCTGCCTTCTCCTCTTCCTCTGCTGTGACCCCTCCTCCGCTGCAAACCTTATCCTCTTTCTCCTCTACTGCCGTTACCACCTCATCATCCTCCTCCTCCTCCTCTTCATTGCATGACCCCTTGTCCACGTAAGCTGCTCCGGCGTGCCCTCCTCATCCGACAACCGTCTTGGAAGCCTCTTCTACAGTGCACAGATTCCCACCGGTGAGTCTCTTATAAAATTATTTTTTAGTCTTATTCATTATAAAGGCAGTTGGGGTGTAGAGATAGTCTTTGGGTCACTGTGAAAGAACTGGATATCAGTGAACATGTGTTTTTATGAAATTTGGATGCCTTTTTGAATCCCAAAGTTTGTTTTTGTTTGGTTATGATTAGTATCTGAGAGGATATTTTGAGCTATAGATATATGATGTGGTCTAGGAAGTATTATATTGGTAACACATTGGTTCTTAGGTGATAACATAATGGATAGTTTAATTGGGTCAGTTTTTGACTATGGAATCACATTAGTGGTCAGATTAGACCATGATATATTAAGATGAGCATGGGATTCCCCTGACAATCATGGAATCATTCTCCAGTTCTTAATGGAATATTGGAGGTAAAAGTAGAGAATTATTTAGTTAGGTTATTTGGAGTTTTAATTGTAAAATTACATAAGAAGTTTGGTTCATACTATGATATCTATTCTTGGTAGGTTTTTGGATTCCTTCAGAGATAGTAATTTAGATTAGAAAGTGAGATAACATGTTAGTGGCTGCCCACACTTTTGAGGTAGTTCAGGTGGAGTATGTTTGACTTATTCTATCATGTGATGTTATATGTAATGATTTGACACATTCATTGATTATTTAATATTGTTTGTGATGTTATTTTTTAGAGCTATCTACGACTTTACAAGGAAAATATTTGTGTTTAGGATGTACTTGGTTGGTGGAGGTGTATCTGTGGAGTTCGGAAATTTGGGAATGAAGGAGAAGACTGACATTGTATTATGATTATCATGTGTGTTTAGTTATGTTTCATTGTAAGTGGAACTAGGTGTTTCATTAAAAATATGAAAATAGATTTTGGTAAGAAATTTTGTATGTGGGAGGCACCATGTATTGAAAATGGCTTTCATGAGTTATATATTATGGTGAGGAGTGTCTTAGACAGGGTGATTGAAAAAACAATGACATGATCTTTTCTCAACATGGGAAATCTTAAGTAAGTACCTTCTCATCATCTCAGTGATGGTTATGAGCTTTGGCTTAGGATCAGGTGACATTGTGTCTTCTGTTGAGTGCTATGATTTGAAATCATGTTGGGAGTTTAGGAATAGAATGAATTTTTTGACTCTAAATAGATAACTAATAGTGGTTATTAAATAGTATTACCACTAGGAAATATCGAGTATGATAAGCACAAAAGTGGAGTGTTTGTAATGCCTCATCCATATTGGAATTTGAATTTTCAGGAGGAGAAGTAATTTCTTTCAATTAGTGGAGAAACCCATTTTAGAAATGGGGGTTTTATATTGAACACAGAAGTTTGGACATCTTAAATTTTTTTATATATTTTGAGGCTCGATATGTCTCTTAGGTTCTTAAACAAGTCACATAAGTTTTAGGAGTTTAAATTTTGGTTTTGGGGGTAGCATCCTAGGGAGCATAGTTTGCACATGATTAGTGATAAACATGAACCACAATAGTGAAGATTGGTTAGCATAAGCATAAAGTTTGTTTAAATCATGTGACGGGCCTTAAAATACCATAAAAAATTAATTAATAGATTTTGATGTCATTTCTCATTGTTTGCACACTGTTTGTTAAACCATGCGCATTAACCATGTGAAATGGTGTGTCCTGGACCTTGAAGACTATATTGTTTGTACATGGTTTTGAAAACCTTTTGGACAAACATAGAACCCCTTTAAAATTTGATGTTTTAAAAAAATTACCCTATGAAACTTTTATGTTTTACTGGATTTTTTCCCTTTTCTCATCTAGAACCCCTCTGCACTACACCTCCCTCCCCCTCCTCTCCTCTTGGGTGGTTCTCCCTCACCTGGTGTATGTTTCATCTTCCATTACTTGTATTAGAGAGCCTAAGATACTTTTACCTCTCTTATTCATTCTATTTTAGTTTTATTTTATTTTCATAAAATGTTCAACTTGGTTAAGCTAATATTCCCTATTTTTTTTACATTTTTCAGGTTTCTCATTTTTACCCGTTTTAGGCTTAATCTCAGGATGATATTTGGTGTGTGATGGATTATAGGTTATGGTTTAGTGATGACCAATGCATCCTAGTCCCTTTCCCCAAGATCATATGATCTCATTTTGACCGTTCGCGTGGATTCTAGATGTGTTTTTACCAGGAACCACTATGGTGTCCATCTTCTTTGTGTCATAGTTCTTTTTTTATTTGGGACCCATTATGGAATTTCACTATGTGTTGTGTTGCAATGCATGTTTTCCTATATTTCTTATGTGTTGTGTTGTGATTCACATATTTTTATCTCTTATATTTAGGTCCTTTCTGATTATGTCCATTTAATGATTAGATGATTGATGAACCTCTTCTTATTGAACCTCATGATGGAATAACATAACCAACCAAAATATAATTACTTAAATAAAACTCATTCTAATGAAAAATATACATTGAATATTTAAACACACTACCACATAATCATTTCCATAAGCATCTCCACATCATTCATCCCCCAAGCTTATCATTTACACATTCCACATCACTTGTAACTATATGATGAATGAAACCAAACCTATTAAGATTAAATTTGGTTTGCAAGATATTTCTTATATATTTTTCCATAGTTTATGAAGTCATCACATATGTTTTAATCAGTTATTAGTTTCTGATGTTTACTTCACACAATAGGTTTGACAAACATTACTACCATAAAAATGAGTAAATCTTTAGTAGTGAATACTCTAAGGTCCAATCTATTAAATATTTATTAGATATGATACTATCAGGACCCAACCCCATAAGAAATTCACTAGATTTGGGAATATTTTAGTGTTTAATCCCCCCAAATCCTATATTTAAATGGACATGGGTCAGTTACAATTATAAATATAATGATATGGCCTAATTTGGTATCATAACCAACAACTGCCATGACTTTCCACTAACCTAAGAGGCGTTCATGATCCCTATGGGATAAAAAAGATCCCCTGAAAAAAAGATACAGTTAATGTGGAATATTTCACCCCTAAATTAAAGTAAATTATAAATTATCTTTCTACTAAAAACCAGACATGTCTCATTCATAATTCGAACATCTAAGAAAATAGTAGATACAAAAAATAGGAATTAGATATCATAGATGGAAAATAAAATCCTTCTATTGACCAATAAAACTATTTAACCAAACATGTCCCATTCCAAAATCTCATTAGACCGATTTTGTATTTGTATAACATATGAGTTCTCATTTTATGTTTTCATTTTTGTTGGAAAACTCCTCTGTTTCATGCCTCTCCTCTACCGTGAACACACCTCTACCACACACTGAACGACACCATCACTGTGAGTTTTCTCCTCTTATTCATTATTTTCCCATTTTTCACATGTTATTACTATTTTATATTGATGGTTATGTTGTGAAATGTACGTGCTAAACGCCCCACATAAAATCGTGTCCATTGGTGGTCCTTGTTTGTGCACTAAATGAATTGCATGTTGGATGGTTCCTGTTGAACATTTGAATTTAAAAATTGGTAATTTACATATAATTGTCTAATGAATGAATGCCATAGGATGATAAAAATTCTATGATAACCTCTAAATTAACAAACGAAATTGAATACGGGATGGTTTGTATGTTGTTGCGATTCGGAGAATGATTGTTTGTTTATACGGTGTTGCGGTTGTTGGCATGATTGGTGTGCCATTTTTTCTATGTTGCAGTTCCTCCACTATTGAATATCAATCCAAACCTTACCCATTTCAATGGAACCACCACTTTTTTACTAGTGCAATTCCACTGAATCTTAGAAAACCAATTCACTAGAGGAATCTATGGGACACTTTATGGACACCCTAGTAAAATAACCATAAAAAACATGTAATGAATCCTTCCAACCGTAAGAAATCTATTGCAAATCATACTATATATTAGTTTAGTACCATATTTCTTGACTCTTGATGTTATGTTTCTAGAGAAAAACTAAAAAACCGGTTTACAACAATGCATATAGATCACATGTGGGATACTAAAACATTATAGTGTAAGAGCTTCTCATAGCTGGTTCCACTGATTTAGTGGTTGGGAAGATGGGTGTGATCTACTTTGGTCCTGAGTAATGAATGAAGAGATAAGGGTATTGTTTACCATAACTAGTTTCATTGATTATGTTTGGATGATGACCCTAGTCGGTCATCTTTTGTGTAATTATTTTGTTAAATATTAATATTACAGAATGAAATAGGAGGAATATGAATAAAGAATGGATAAATGCGAATCAGTTGACAAATTAGTATGAATATTACAAGAAAGAGTTTATAAAGTTTGAAAAAGATCATGCATACGAACCTTATCATATCCTTTGTCTATATTTATGATATTGTTATTCAAGAAAAATTAGTCTGGAGGAGTTGAAAGAACACCTGATCTGTCACAGAATAGATTGAAGTTATATATGTTGGAATAAACACGGGGAAAAAATGAATGTAGGTAGTGGTTGGGACAGAACTAGATTTTATGGATCATCTAAAATGATTACAAGCAGGAACAATGAAGACGATCGTTTGGAGGATGTGATTATAGATGTGAATGATGATGAAGATCGTATTGAGGACATGATATGGACAACTGAAGATGAACTTCGTGATTTCAAAAAATTGTTTGAGAAGTTAAAGTGTTGTGAAAAGATTCCATTATATACTGGTTGCACTAAATATACTACATTGTTAGTCATAATGAAGCTCTATAATTTGAAATAAGGCAATGGGTGGAGTGACACTAGTTTTACGGAGCTACTTTCTCTCTCGAATGACATGCCCTAGAAGATAATGAGCTCATGAGCGGAAGATATAATAAAAAACAGATGATACGCTTGATGGGTATGATCTCTGAAATATTACACACCTTTCCAAATGACTATATAATGTTTCTAAAGGACCAAAAATCACTTAAATAATTCCCAAAGTGTGGTTATTTTCAATATAAGAAAGATGAATCTGATCCTACGAAAGTTGTATGGTAATTTCCCATCATTCCAAGGTTTAAGTGCCTATATGGAAGTGAGGAGACTGTAGGAAAATTGACATGGAATGTAGATACAAGAATTACATATGGAAAACTACGTCAACTGACAGACTCACCTCAGTGGAAGATAATTGATCATGAGTATCCTGAATTTGGAAATGAGCTGAGAAACCTCCATCTTGCGTTATCTACAGATGGAGTGTATCTGTTTGGTTTTCAAAGCAGAATTCATTATACATGGACTGCTATATTGGTAAATTATAACTTACCACCATGGTTAAGCATGAAACTAAACTAAATCATGTTATCTATGCTTATATCAGAACCAAAACAACTATGTAATGATATTGATGTTTATTTGGCTCCATTGATCATAAATTTGAAATTATTGTGGGATGCAAGTTTAATATTGTATGATGCTTACAAAAATAAAGATTTCCCTTTGAGAGCATTTTTTTATGGGATGATAAATGCCTTTCCTTCTTATGAAATTTTTTCAGGATATATCATTAAAGTAACTCAAGGGTGTTCCATTTGTGAACCAGGTACACAGTTAATTAGGTTGAAACATTCATCAAAAATAATATTTCTAGGACATCATATATTTCTACCTCGATGACATAAGTACTTATCATGGACAACATGATTCGATGGAAGTTAAAAAGAATGTTCAACACTTTCTCTACTAATAGGTGATCAAATGTTTGAGAATGTAAAATATGTGGACACTACTTTTGGTAAACCATTTTTGAAAAACCCTACGAAAACCGGTTGGAAAAAGAGTTCATTTTTTTTGAATTACCATACTGAAATTATTTATATGTTAGACATTTTCTTGATGTTATGCATGTTGAAAAAAATTTATGTGATAGTTTCATTGGAACGTTTCTACATAAACCTAAAAAGGATGGAATTAAGGCTTGGTTGGACATGGTTGAGATGGGAATACAAGAAGAGTTGGCACTAGTGAAGGGTGAAAAATGAACATTTTTCCTCCTACTACTTACACTCTTTCTATATAGGAGAGATATTAGTTTTTCAACATCTTGAATAGAATAATGGTTTTAGAGGCTTATTCATAAAATATCATGATCATCATGTTAATGAGAGATTTAGAGTTAAAGGGTTTAAAATCACATAACTACCATGTTTTGATGCAAGGTCTAATTCCTATAGATTTAGGTTTCATTTTTCCCAAGAATGTCCACCATAAATTAACAAGTCTCTATTTATTATTCAATGCTATATGATTCAAAGCTATAGACCTGGTGAAATTTCCAACTATTAAAAGATAAATTGCTTTCATATTATGTGAATTTTAAATGTTCTGACATTCTTTGATATGATGGTTCATTTGATGGTTCATTTGGTGAGAGAGATTCGACTATGTGGTCCTATAAATTATAGATGGATGTACCCCATTGAATGGTATACGGAGATTTTGAAAGGGTATGTTAAAAATCAAATTTGTCCAGAGGGTTGTCTTGCAGAGCGATATTTTGTTAAGGAAGGTGTTGAATTCTATACTGATTACTTATCGGGTGTGGAAAACAATGGCCTACTGAAATCTCATCACACTGGGAGTCTTCAGGGTGAAGTAATTTCTAGAAGAGAGGTTGTCACAATAAATATTATAGATTAGGATTGGGACCACCTTTACATTTTTCATAATAGTTTTGATGTTGATCTATATGTTTAAACCCACAAAGAAATTTTTAGTCATTTGAATCCATCTAGGGAAGAAAAATGGATATCAGATACACATAATATAGAGATTATAGGATGGTTTCGAAACCATATTTTTATGACCTTAGATAAAAATCCAGACGCAATTTCAGAATGAATTCGATGGCTAGCCGGAGGACCAAGTGTGTATGTATTATCTTACAATGATTATGTAGTTAATGGTTATACAATATATACTAATGAACATGATGAAGACAGTACCGTGTAGAATAGTAGGGTTACACTTGTGGCTGAAGTGATGCATGTTTTTGGAGCTAAGGATAGAAATTCAATTTATGAAAATATGTCAAACTTTGGCATCACCGAACAAAAATGTGAGTTGGATTATACCGAATTCCAAGTGACAATTTTTCAATGTAAGTGGGTTGATAATTGAAGTGATGTTAAAATAGATGAATTGGGATTCATGAAATTTGATTTTAGTAAGGAAGGGGAGAATGACGAACCATTTATAATGTAATCCTAGGCAGTACAAGTATTTTATGTTCAAGATCCCACAAATCGAAAATGGTCAATTGTTTTATTATCAACCAAAACAACTGAAGGGTTAGTTGAAAGTTCAATAGAGAATGACCCTTTCATTGGGACTTCACAATTATTTCAGAGAAGTCACAATGTATATGGAATTTTTTATATCATAGGAGACTACAATGAAGGGATTTACATAGTCGATAGAGGGGTCAAATCTCTTCAGCCTTTAAAAAGAAGAAGTTAGTTTAATAATCAGGATATTTTTTATTTTAATAAACATTTTTCTATGTTATGTTTTAATCTATTCACTACTGCTTTTATGAAATCTAAATTAAATGTTAAACCACTTCTATAGATAATGACTTCGACACCTGATAATGCGCCCAATCTCATGGCACAACAGGTATCTCAACCTATTGCTACTGGTCCTAGTGCAGAGAAATAAAAAGTTTCTCAACCTATTGCTGCTGGTCCTAGTGCTGAGGTACAATAGGTTTCTCAACTTATTGCTACTGGTCCTAGTGCCAATTCTAGCTCTCTAGAGAAACATGATGATGATGCTGAAACTGAGGAAATGGTAAGCAATGAAACACTGGAGGTGAAAAACAAACAAGAGCATTGTAGTTCGATAGTGTTAGAAAAAATCCTTAAGGTAAAAGAAAAAGGCATCAAATTTGATGTGGGATGGAATAAGAGAGGCCAACATGTTAACCCCAACAATGCCATTTTTAGTAGCTACATTGGAATCATCACTCGACAATATGTGTCGATTGACGTACAGTCATGGAACCATGTTGTTACCGGGCTTAAGACACTAACTTGGGAAGATATTATGGTAAAATTATGATATCATTTCTTTAATTTATTAAAATAAAATAAAATACTAAAACATTGACTTACTCTTCATCATCCCTTTCTGAGTTCATTTATAGTAGATTCCACTCACAAGGAATATGTATTAAGAGTTGCAGGAATAATTCATAGAGGCTTACTCAAAATTTTTATGAAATATCATCTTAATGATGCTGAAGGGAAAACCAAGCTACACTCACCTCCTCTTTATGCACACTTGATATCCCAAGGAGTGTGGGATGCGTTTAGCAGCCATCGTGAGGAGCAGAATTTTCAGGTACATTATGTTTGGTAATACGTTGTTTCACATTTCTGGTATTCATAACTTTTATGGACAATTTTTTATTGATGAAATAACAACTGAGTGATGAAAATAATGAATAGGAAACAAAACCAACATACCCCTACTTTAAAGTAAGGATGGGGTACGCTTCACTTGAGAAACAATTGGTACATATTTTAAATCTACCGCAATACTTATATGTGACATAAAACAACATCATAACAATGTTCCTCTATTTATAAGAATATTGAAGAATTGGAATCTAAATACACTTCCATCCCATTCCATGTGCTATGGAAGGAGGATCATGTAAATAAAGAGGGGATATTGATAGATGAAAATGCAAAAAAAGTGTGGGAAACATGTGTAAGTATGACATAATATAAATTTGATTTGATTTAAATATCTATTACATAATATTGACTACTTATTTTCTGATATTTTCTATCTGACATAGTCATAGGAAAGAACAACACCCGCACCAGATGCATTCATACTTTCAATGGCCTGGAAGTAGCCAAAATAGTATGTCCACGTCAGAGGTGCGAGTTTTGGGGTGACACTCCGAACAAATTTTCAGAAAGAAAAAGAAGCGGAGGATCAAAATGAGGAAATAAAAAATATTAGAGAAACAATAGACATGTTTAAAGATGAATTATAATACCAAAGAGTGCTGATAGCATGTTTTATGGGTGGGAGGCAAAGAGAAGAAACAACTCAAAAAAAACACGTGCGTGAAGATCCTGCCCCACCCCCACAAACTTTAAGGTGATCTATTCCACTCAAAAACCTAATATAGAAGAGGTAATCAATGTTCTAATAATTTTTTTGTGAAATTTTAATCACATTGACAGTGATACCTTTCCTGTATTAATATTCTATAGGTTGAAAATGACCGTGATTTATGTCTATCAACTCCCACCTATCGCATTGAAGCGAGGGATAAAGTGTTCAATATGTAAGAAGACATGCTACACAATATAACACATCCAATAGGTCATTTAAAAGTGTCAATTAACTTATCTAATGAGTTGAGAATTGAGCTACCAATTCCAAATGATGATGATGACATTTATATGGTCGAATAAGATATTATAACATTCATCACATGACTGTCAAATCTTGTAAAAGAACATGTCAACAATGAGGTATTCATTTCCAATTTTTTTTTAGAGATGAACCTTTCACATTTAATAAAAAAGATCTAAACTGATGAGTATTATTAAATAATGAAAAAGGGAAGGGGTTGAAACAAAATATTGGCTCAAAACTATCTCAAGGATCAACCAATTGATCGAAATGATTTACTGAGAGAACCTTCACACTGCCTGTTCTATATCAAAATTTAATATCATTGCAGGATCATGTGGATACAAAGTTGATAGATGAAAATAAACACACAATTGATTTTGAAATAAATATTTACGAAGAGGAAGAATCAGATTACATTAGTGATGACAAAGATGAAATCCTTAAGTATGAATGGCTAGGCACCTCAGTTGTAAATGTATACACGAGGTATGTTTTCATGATTTGATTTTACAAAATCTGATATACTGTGATAATTATGACTAAATTCTTTTCATATTTTTCACAGGTGTATATATGAACAACAATTAAAGGGATTTTCCCATGAAAAAAAATTTGGACTTATTAGTCCTCACATAACCTCTTCAAAAGAAGAAATAAATGATGATAAAGAGGGTGAAATAATGTCATCCCTACTCAAATCATTTGAAAACCAAAATATGGATCATAGACACTTTTTAAAACCAATTACATAGGGTTAAAACTCTTTAATTTAATCATATGAACTATATTTTCATTTTATTCATTAATTTTTCCTTTTTTTCATTTTTAGGGAGCATTGTATACTCATTGCAGTCAGTTTGGATATTCCAAATATTTATTTTATGGATTCAATGCATGGATATCCAACAAAATGACCATGCATGATGGCGTTTTTCAATTTTTAATATACTAGATCCAACATTTTAGAACTAAAAATCTAGTTATATAATTTATATTATCCTTTAATGAGGATTCTGTTATGATAGGGTGGTGCATCAATATCATCTACTTCATTGAATGAATCTAGGGCCTAAGGGAAAGTACGCTAAAAATATCTACAACTGGAAAAGTATCATGATATATATAATAACATTTCACTATCTAAACACATATCAATACAAATTAATTATTTTTCTCAATGTTTCTGCAGTTTCCAAAACAAACAGATGGAAAGGAATGTGGTTATTATGTTTATAAATTTATTAAAGAGATCATATTTCATCAACAAACTAGCATACCTGAAGAGGTATTTTTGAAAATAATTAATAGTTTATTTAAAATATTTATTAATCGTTTGTGTATTCATATTTTTTTAGTAAAACCCTGACTATCGCAAAAACTCATATTCACAAGATGACATAGATTTGTTTAGAAACAAATGGGCAACATACCAGATGGAAGATTGTACACAAATAGGATGAAGGTGAATTCCTACTACTTATTTTATCCTTATAAGATCATTGATATAAACCTTGTTTACACTTATTGAGAATCTATGATCACCCATTATTATGTTTCATATCATTAGGTTAGGAAGAATGGTTTTAGAAATGATTGGTATTTCTAGTAAATAATAACTTAACAAGAGACTCTTATGAACTAGTTCTTTTTGTTTCCATGTTTCCAAAATCTCTAGACCTATAATATTATGGCATGGATCATTTATATTCCATATTCTGGTCATTTATGATGCTGTTTCTACTGATATAGTGTGAAGGAAGAAAATTGGTAGTGCATCACTTAGAAATGTAATAACAATACTAAGGATTAATTACAAATGTTGGTTAACTACCGCTTAACAAGGAATCTGATTTGAACTTCTGATCTAGAATCCCCATAAATGGGTGTAGGAAGAGAAGAAAAAGTGAAGCCTAAATGATGATATCATAGAAATGGTGTGGGATAAGAGCATCCTAGGGATGCTAAATCCGAAGTTCAGATCAGATGCTATGCCAAGCGGCAGTTAACGAACAACAGTAAAGTGCACAAAGAATCATTAGTATTGTTATTAGCTTATATCTAGACCAAAGAAACCCTTTGAAATGATGTAAAGGTAATGTTAAAATATAATATCTCTATTTTAATGAGAAATTATATAATGAATTGTTTATTTTATTCTCATTATTCCTTGTAGGGTTTATTTATATTAGAAGATTTCTGTCCATGTGACATGCCTTTGCCGGAAGAGTAACGATGTTGTGTCTGCTCAATCACAGAGGTAATCTTGATGTTTTCACAATAAAACCATTTTCCATATAATTAATGTATTATTTTATATTTATGTTTAATTTATTTATTTTATGTAAGGAATATTAATCTACTCATATGTGATATCAATGTATGAAATGTTTAGATCATTATCATTGGTATTAGAGTAACTGACCTATTCAAAATTGAGAAAACACATTTAGTTGTTTTGATACTTTTGGGAGATGATCCATATGTCATTTGAAATGTGTAAGAATCAACCCCAACTAAATACAACACATGATGCGACCTACATGACTCAATGTGTCTCATTTTATTTAAAATTGACATTATTTTTTTGTAGAAAGAACAAGTGACATACTGAAAACTGAGGAAACACATTCCGATTGTTTTGATACTTTAGGGGAATGATCCATAAGTCATTTGTGACCTGTAGAAATTGACGACACTTCAATTAAATGAAAAATTCAACTAGTATGATTCAAATCATCTCTTTTTATTTAAAATTGAAATTAATTTTAGAAAATAACACAAGTGACATACTGATAATCAACACCATCACCTAACTGCATAGTCTACAGGGGCCTCCACCCACAACAAGTGGTCAACACCAACTCGACTAAGTCCTGTGTATGTGAACCTGACTCCAACAGCGCATCAAACAACAAATGATGAGTGGGAATCACCAATAAACCTAATCTGTGTCATCTGACACCTCATACCCCTATGACCATGTCCTTAAAATCATGATGGTCAACATCATATGAAGTCTCGAGTGCCATGACCTTGTCCTAATGACTTCATCACCTCAAATCCAAATGACCAAGTCAACTCAACATTGTGATCATCATCACTCCATGTATCGAATCCATGCCCCACCTGACGAACTACATCACCTCAATCCTGATGATCAACACCCACATCAATCCTATGGCCAAGCCCATTACATTCCCTTAGAATAAAGTAACCGATATCACAATTTTATTAATTAAAATTCACACTCAACCTAGACGTTCCAAGTTATTCCAAACCTTTTACCTAATTTAACCAATCACAGTGGAGCAAGAGAATGCCCATAGGCACCCCATATAATCATTAAAACAATTTAATAAGCATGTATTTAATTAATTACATTCTCGCTTGAACAACCCCTATAGTATATATGAATTCACCCCAAAAACACTCAAACAATTGAGGAGAAATCTAGAAACCACCTACCATGTACTTGTATTCTCTCAATCATTTGATATCATCCTCAAAATCGATCTGAATTAGAAGAAAATAGCGTTTTAATTGAATACCTAGAAAATAGGGAAAAATGGCTTGCATGGATTTACTACTCCATATGAAGAGATAAATAGAAAATAGAAGCTAGAAAATTGAAGGTATTATTAAGATGAATATGTATCCACAAAAGGATAAAATATCAAAGTCTAGATGATGGAGTTCCCTCAAAGCCTTGGGAGAATGAAGATAGAGGATCTCCCTCTGTTGTGCATTATAAATGGGAGGAAAGGGTGGAGAAAGAAGAAAATAGTTAATGAGGGAAACAAATAAATTTCCACTTTTTAATGGGCCACATGGTTTGGAAACACAGTTTGGATAACCGTGTTCCAACCATATAGTGCCCACTATCTAAGAACCACACAACATATGATTAGGCACAAGATTTTCCAAACTATGAGAAACTATGTGAATCACCTCTATTAAAAACTAAAGTGGTTTCACACAACCATTCACCCCCACCTACATAGTTTTCCAAATAGTTTCAAGTGTCTATGGTGGCCTGCATGGATTATTCTAGGAGACCACATGGTTTTTTCCAAATTGTGACATGTAGAAATCAACCCCACCTCAATACGATGGACGGTGTGGCTGGTATAACTTAAAATGTGTCTTTTTTATTTATATTTGTCATTTTATTAAGGTATTATTTCAAATTCATGTCTAATTTATTTGATTATTGTTTTACTAACACAATATTTGTTTTCTTATATAGGTGGAATTTTTCTCTTGAGTTCAGATGATTTGTTTCGGCAACTATTAGCATGGGCGACAATTTTTGAGAGGGGATCACAGATGAAAAAAGGATGAAAAATTAATGTTTTTAACTGTTGGTTTGATAATTGTAATTGTAACCATATAAAACATTGTTTGAAATTTACATAGTAGTTTGTTTTTTGTATTGTTTATGCCAAGTAATTGTATATAGAATTATTTGCAAAACTCTTGTGTGAACTATTTTGTTCTTATATGATTTTTGTGTGTGCATGTGCTATTTTTTGCAGGCGTGTAGGTGTGTAGGTGCTATTTTGTACTATTTTGGGAAGGTGTTGTTTATGCACAGGTGTTGTTTGTGTGTAGGTGTTCAGGTGATGGGTGTTATGTTAAATAAATAGAACATCATAGGTTACTTGGCCTTTATCATCACCAATTAAGCGCTGATAAATTGGTCCTTTATCAGTTCTTATAATAGCACTGATATAGGTTCCCCTTTATCCTTTCTAAGAAAGTGATGATAAAGGGAGACCTTTATCAGTGATTTTTTAGCGTAGATAAAGGCCCCCCTTAATCTTTTTCGTGATTAACATTGCTTTTCTAGTGCTATTAAAAGTGGTTTCTAGTGCTTTTAAAAGCCTTATTTTTAGTAGTGTTAGCACTTGATGTTGGTTCTTCCTTAGTATATTTCTTCTCAAATTCAAACCTAAAGTGGATCTTATAGTTTGGATAATCCTATATCCCCTCTTTGGAAATATCTCATAGATTTAGAAGATGTCTCTTCTAGCTTAGGGAGGTACTAACTTGACTTCTCTTACTCTAAATCATCTACAACATTAAAGGATTTTCATGTAACAATGATGATATGGTTACAGTTTTGGATGGATCTATTTTTAGATATAAAAGGTAGGATTGGTCATAAGAGGTTGTTGTTTTTATTCTATTATGGGTTCAATTTTAAGGTTTTTTCCTTTGGAACTAGTGGTTTATCTTTGTAGGATTCACTTTCTTTTGTTATCTTATATTTCCATTGCTATTATCATGGGAATGTAGTCTAAAATTATTTATTTCCTCATTCTCCCTCACATAGTTGTTTGATTATATATTTTCAATATAATTTTAGGGAAGACTTTGAGATAGGGATAAAAAAGGTGTTTCTTTGGTGGTGGTAGTGCATTTTTTTGTGAAGAAATTTCAAGGTATTGATGTTGTTCAGTGGTGGGGATGTATTTACATGAGAAGGAGATATTTAATAGTGGTAATCATTGTTTTCAGTGTCTTGGTTTTTGACCATGGTGGTGGTGAGTTTTTCCCAGTTTTTTTGATCTTTTCTGGGGTGGTCTTTTAATTTGACGATGTTTTTGTGATAGTGATATTATTTAGTGGTTGCAGTCTATTAGGTGATGAAAATCCGTGATTGGGACTTGATGGGTGGTCAAGCTCATTAATGACCAAGAATATGGCTCTCACCATTGATAACTGGTGATGATAGTGCTGGTTGGTGATAGCTAGTGGTGCATAGTCAACATGGGAAATGATCCTAAGAACATGAGGTTAAAGATATCATATCCCATAAATCTCCTTGGGTACCCAACTTGAATATATATGGTTGCCCAACCAACCATTTTACATTCCCACCTATTGGAATTGGTTTTTTAGAATCATTTTTTTGTTAATGGTCTTTTTATAACGTATTTTGGTGTGGTTTCCACTTATCCATAAAGTGGGTTTTATAAAAAAAATAAAAATTGATTAATCTATGAAAAACGTGAAATGTTTTAAGAAGGGATTTATTGTTTTTTTATATAATTAATCATAAAATAGAGTAGAATGCATTATCTTTTTACTTATATCATGTACTGAACTACTAGTATGCGAACTCTTTAGACCCTCCTCCCCTAGGTGAGGGGATATCCACTAACGTTTTTTAAAAGGCCCCTCATCCAAAAAGGATAAGGAATAAAATATATATATTTAAAAAAAATCGAATAGAAGAGTTTAATTTTGATATCTTTCATGAAATGGAACCAAGTAAAAAGGTATATCATCTAACCAAGTGAGATCAATCCCAATCCTTTTTTTGGAAAGTCTATCTATCACCTAGTTTTCTTCTTATTATTTGTGAGTGATGACGAATTTGGTATGCATAAAAATTTTCAGATATTCTATCCATCTAGAAGTAATTCTACTAGATAAATGAAACATACCGTTTCTAATGGCCCGGATGATGGATGTTGAATCATACTCTATCCATAAACTGTTCCATCCCCTTGAACAAGAAAAATAGGCAACATTAATGATACAATTCATTTCTACATCAATAGAAAAAGGAAGACCACATGATCTATAGAAACATCCAAGTATCCTTCCACTATGGTCATGGAAGATATATCCACAACATGAAGGTCTTAGGATTCCTTTTAATGACCCATCTGTATTGAATTTTATCCAATTATACATAGTAGGTTTCCAAACCACCTCAACGGTTCCATCTAGCATCTTATAATTTCCATTAACACCCAATCTTCGTAGCATAGTAAAGTCATGGACACTACAATTACAATGATTATTTTGATACATATTATCTCCCCTAATTTCAATAATAATCCTTACCATCGATGAATGAATACTAAAGGTAGTGTTACTATGCATATCCATGTTATTACTAAACCAAGTTAAGTGAAATATCTCGACAACCATGACCTAGAATAGATTTTTGAGTTGGGGAGGCAGTTCCGCCTCAACGATATATAGATAAAGATAATCAAGGGGATTGTCTCTTAGCCTCAGAAGTTAGAATATATCAAACACAAGAATCCATAGAGCTGAATCTATAGAAAATATTAGAAATAAGTGATTGAAATCTTCCTTGTGTTGGTTTTAGAGGGATAATCTTGAGCACAATGTGAGACCACAACACTATAAACAATAATCCATAGGTAATCATTTATGAGAAATCCTCTAGATTAAAGTCAAATGCGAGGGATTAATCAATTATTTATTAAATTACTTTATCCAATCAATGTTCTGGTTTGAGATTACAAATATGTGATAAAAAAAATATTATTTTCAAGAATACCATTATTGTTTGGTTCGTAGATAAGAATATCCGCTCCTATGAAAAAAGTATAGCCACTGATAATATTTTTGGCCTCCTCTTACAAGTTCTGATGAGCCTAAAAATAATCATTAATAGTGAGGTGAAATCCTAGAGCAGAGTCTGATGGATTAAATCCATTATAAGTGGTGATCCTATCTAGTTTTCGATCCAAAAGATGAGAGATGAGTTTTTGTTGGAAATCTAGTGACAGTGAGTCCTGATCTTCTGGTAGGATTCCTCAATTGATGACCAAATGGAGAAGACTAGGTAATAATATATATCCAAATTCATCCTATCCATAAATATAGCATTTAGAAGTACCAGGGAAGCCGAATTTTTATTGATGTGGTTCTAGGGGAACCTTTCTTGTAAGGATTCATTAAAACAATTTATATTTTTGATGACAATGCCAACATTAGAAAAATATTGATATAATTTTTTCTAGTGGATCAACACCATCTTCTATTCAGGAATAATACCATTCCAAAAAATTTTTATAATGTAACCATTGATATATTTTATCACCCCTAGTCCATTTATATATCATGAAGAAGTAAACTAGGTTAGAAATAATTGTGAAGTTAACAAGGTAAACTCTTATAACCAATGAGAGATCCTTCCCTTTTCTGGTAGAGAGTTGGACTTTAATTTGATCAATAATACCATTAAAATAATGATTTTTTGTCTTAGAAAAAATAGAGGGTCTCTAAGATAATTAAAGGTAAAATTACCCTATATAATCTCCAAGTCTAATAAGACATTTGATTTTTAGACAAGAGAAAATCCCTTCCCAAAATAAAAAAATGAATTATCTGAACTGATTGATTTCCCTAAAATTCTCTCATAATGATTGAGAATATATTTAATAACTATGACTTTTATCATAATTGCTTGAAAATAATAATAACATCATCAACATATAAAATATGAGATGGAGTAGTAAGAGGCCTGGAGGCTTGTATGGACTTGAGTTTTATTTGATCAACCATATGGGTGATAATACTACTTAGGTAGTCATTAAAAATATCAAATAGAATAGATGAAAGTGGATACCCCAATCTAATCCATCTGGAGAAATTGAAATAACCTTTAAGAGATCCATTAATCAGAACTGAAATATGATCATAACCAAACTTAGATTTCACCAAACTAATGAAAGTGTAGTTAAAAAAATATTTCTAACACTTTAAATATGAAATTAAAATTCATTATTTCAAATTATTTCCTTATATCAACTTTAAGGGCTAGGTTTCTGATTCGGGTTGGATTTATAAGAATATCGGCACACTCTTAAGTAGTGTAAATGCACTTTTGAATACATCTGCCTTTGACAAAACCCAATTGATTCTAGGAGATGATTTCATAAGTTATATAATACAAAATAATAGAAATAATATTACTAATAATCTTTTAGGTATATCCAAAAAGATAAACTATCCTAAAAATGAGAATCTATCAAGAATTTTCAACCTTCGGTATCAGGGAGAGAAATTGGGCATTGAGCACCTAGGGAATACTTCCTGTAATAAAAAAGAGGAAACCATCCTAGAAATATCCACATGAATGATATCCCAATACTTATGGAATAAAAATTTAGATAATCCATCCAGGCTAGGGGAACTATCAAATTTTAGACTAAAACAGTGTCCTTGATCACAAATATCATAGAAAAACTAGTAATCATGGCATTTTCATTAATACTTACAGGGCTAGGAATGATAACCCCCATTATCTCCCTCATTGTTTTGGGTTCATTGAAGAGGATTGATAAATATATAATAATATGATCCAAGATACTCTCCCTATCATGAATTATTTAATCCCCCTCTTTCAAAATAAATAGGTCTATAAGCTTTCCTTTCCCTTTATAAAGAGTTAAAAATATTTGTGTTTCTGTCACGCTCATTAATCCATCTTACCTTAATGGTTTATTTCTAAATATTTTCCTTCATTGAGATAATATAATTCAGATTGGTAGAAATGTAAACCTCTTGAGAGAAGTCAAATATGAAATATTTATTTGTGTCTTCGTCCTTTATCTCCTAAATGGAATTCACAAGTGTTGTAATTTACTTATCTATAATTTTGAAAGATTCCTTACTCTAGACCTTTAATTTTCACTTAAAGATCATTAGTTTTAAAATAAAATATATATCATTATCACCATAATTAATTATGGTCCAAAAACGTCTTATGATTCTATCACATTCAACATGATAGGCGCATAAATTGTTAAATATAAAGGGAAGATGAATAATCTACTCATTTCATATAAAATAAATCAAGATAGGTCAATGGTTAGAATTTATATTGTTAAGATAAATTATGGAGAGTTAATCCGACATATCAAGATCATTGTTATAGGTAAAGGCTCGGTAAATATTACATGAAACCATATATCTAAGATTCCTTTTGTACCAAGTATATTATGAAACCAACTAATTAATTTCAACTAGATCATTAGCCTCTATAGTGACCGTAAATTCATTGGGGGAAAATGGGAGAGTGAATTGCACTAACTTTATTACTATTATAATGAATGGTATTGAAGTCAATGATAAGAATCCAAGAAACCCCGATGTTGTACCTGATTTTTTTAATTTCATTCCATATGTTTATTATGTCTTGATACCTATTTTTCTAAAAACTAAGGAGAATAAAATTCCAATAATGTAGCTAGAACAAAAATTTTAACATTTTCACCTCATTTATGAATATATTAACATTTTCAATTGAATGGTTAGAAAATACCCACAAAGTCTCCATATAAGAATGTCCTCAATTGGTGCCAACAAGTTGGTAACCAATCCTATTAAAAATGTAAAATCCATGAGAGTATGAAGACATCGGTTCATCAAATCCTAATAGATTAGGTTTATGATTATGTATGTAAATATGAAGGGAGTTGACTATTTGAGGATTAGACACCCCTGGAAATTCCAGAATAACACATTCATCTTAAACCGGTTTTAGTTTTGTAGTTTCTTTTATTTTTATCATATTTTTATTTCTTCTTTCTTGTAGGTATTTTTAAACCATTAGACATCTTTGTAATGCTCCTTGTTTGAATCTTTCTGGCATTAAAAACATCAATCATGTCATAACTATCTAGTGGAATGCTTAGACTAGGTGTAGATTCAACCATAGTATTTACCATAGGGGTGATAAAATCCATCATAGAATCCTTTGGATCATGGGAGAAGACAACAAGGCCTCCCTATCCTCTTATTCTTCAACCATTTTACTCTATATTTTTTGGATTCAGTTTTGGAGCCATTACTAGAGGTAGATGGTCAACAGTTTAAATGGAACCATCATATTTTAATGAACTAATCACCATGTTTGACTCAACTAAGTGATAAAAACTCTACTCTTCCTTGAAATCATGATCAACATAACCCTTAACACACTCTTCCACCTATACTGGGAGAGTTATTGGAATAGCATGAGAGGGATTCATGTATATTTATTTTCCTATCATATCAAATACCTTCTTAGATTACTCCTTACCATTTTCAGATGAAATCATATTTACCCCATCATTAATACCAACTAATGTTTCTTCTTTGGAGTTGGATTCAGAATATTTCATATCATCTGTAACCTAGTATCTGATCTATTGTGTAGAAGGTATCCCGTTATTATCATTATCCTTACCCAAGTGTTGCTTCTTCTCAAAATTAATAGCTTTTTTTACTTCATGAATCCTCCTATTTCTTTCCAAACATTGGAATTATCACCATTGAAACACTTAACCTATTTTTTGTAATCCTAAAATTGGATATAGAATGAATATCCATTTTACATACCTTAAAAAATGGGGGATTATACTCACACTTATATTTTTATATCAAGTTTAATATCATTCCCCACCAAATTTAGAACATCCGATAATTTGGTCTCCATGTTATATTCAACCAGATTACATGAAAAGAGACCAATTTCACCACATATATTATTTTTATCAATCCTTAGTGGAGTTCCCAAACATATATAAACATAATTAAGAATTTTGGGATTCTATAAGACCCAAATAAGGCTATGGAGTCTCACCCAAATTTGTGAAAAAGTTTGTATCTGTGTGAAATATTTAAAATTAATGTCCCACTCTGATAACCTGAGGACCTTTTTTTAGAAGAACATTACCAACATTATAGGAATTATAGAGATAGTCCATACTATTGAACATAATTCAGAAATACCCTCTTCCAATAAGGATAAGTCTCTAATTGGTTGATCTCCAACATTGTACAATATTATCCAACATATCATTGTTTCTATATAGTTTTTCTCCCCAAACATATGAGATATGACCAAGAGCATAAAATTTACATAAATCTAGTCTTTGTTTAAGATCAACCAAATATACCACAACTATGAAAGTTCCATCTTTTGAATTTCGAGGAGTAGTGAGAAGTGACCGATGTAACTTTTCAGATTGAGATGAGCCTCTAAATGAATCCTTGAACAAAACTCCTTTTTCAACAGGAGCACGAACAATCACCCGATCCATAGAAGGTTTGACACTGAACTCATTGCCTATCACTGATTCAAACTCCTATTTTGGATCAATAGAATCCATTAAACTAAGAATAGACAATGAAAATTATGGATCTAGGTTTCTAACTATTCAACATGTTTAAATAATTTTCTCCCGCCCATCTCCTTATCAATTACTAATTAATTAATTGATGCATATTTACAGGAATTAGAGACAGATTCTTAATTTACAACATGTATCCTACTAAAAATTTCATCCTATATCAACATATAATAAAATAAAAACTTCTAATTATAAGGTATTCAAGTAAATATTCCTGTGCATATCAAAACACCCACAAAACCCTTAATAATACATCACATCCTAGTCAAATATATCAGACCAAAAAATAAACCAATACAACAAATTATAATTATAGGTAATCAAAAATTAACCTCCAATAATATATAATCATTCCAATTCACATTCTATATTCACCTAATGATTTATATGAACCCAAGGTAAACCCATATAAGTATACATGAAAGGTGACTATTAATAATTATATTCATCCTATCTAGTGGTATAACTTATATAAGTAAATAACTTTGCATACAAATAAAAATATTGTGAAACGAAGATAAAAACTAATACACCTAAGGGTTGGAAATCATATATAATTCACCAATTCATAAATATCACCTTTACATTATCACCATATAAAAATGTATTAATATACATATATAGGTATATATTTTTCCATATATCTTTAGAATAAGGGTTATTATAAAATATATATCTCTAGTGGCCACCATGAACCTTGGTCCTCAATCCATGTCTCAATCAGACCATTCATTTCCTAGAGATGGTTTTTTAGTAAAACTCTATCCATCCAAAGATTTAGCATAAATGTCCCTCAAATTTTTTTGGGTCTTATATAACCCACATGACGATGGTAGTCACACACAAGAAATAACATAAAATAATAATACCATATCTCAAATCCCATCAGAATTCCATCATTCAATGAATCACTTAAGATAAACCACTATCATGTACCATAGTAGCACCTTTATAATTAGACTTCATCAAAAATAAAGATATGGGTGAGGAAAAAATAAATATTAGTGCATAATCATCCACTTCAGTCCTAGAGATATAGGAGAGATAAGATGTAAAAACTTAGGTTAAACATCATATACATCAAACCAAGAATAATGGGTGATAATGAAAATAAATATGGTGTATTATCAACTACCTTTAAACTAGGGATATAAAATAAAATAAAATAGATACAAAACTAAGTAATTGTATATCTATAACCCCAGAAAATAGGTGAGTATGAGAGTAAAAACCCTAATAAACCATCACCCCCAATATCCAAAAAATCACTAGATACCATCTCACACATAAAGTATGGTGAGTAAACAAATCAATTGCATTACCCATCATATAATATTCCAAAATAATTTCATACTACAACCAAGAGTTATCATATAATCTTTGAATATCTTTTCAATATTTTATACATCAATGTTCAATGAGTGATTAGTGACATTATTGAACCATTAATGAAAATCCAATCCATTATAATAAAATCATTAATAACCATATCATCACAATTTATTTATAAAAACTACAAGAGAATCTCATGTCATAGTTGAATCTTCCAAAATAAAGTCTACTATATATCTTTACTTAGAATATATTTAGTCATTCCATATAGTTGTAATAATAGGTCTTCAATATAGGAAAATGGACCTATAACAGTATTTTTTATGTGTTTGGTATAGATTTCAAGAAACCACTGCGAGATATGGTTTCAGGAAATATTTTGTTGATTTTCATGAATTATGTGGTGGTTTCATTGAAAAGCAGTGATACATTCTCTTCATACTGGTTTTTAATTTTTTAGTGGTGGTTTTATGATTGAATTTTGTGCATTAGATAACAACAGTTTAAACCACAACAATATAAAAATAGCATTTAGAAATGGTTTAATCTAATGGTAAATTATTAATATTATTTGGCAGTGATTTAAAATATTTCTATTTATTACATTATAAAAAAAATTAATTATTTAAAAACATAAATAATAAAAAATTTAAAGTGAAAAAACATCAATAAATATCAATTAAACTATTAAACAAAAATAAATATCTATTCATTTATGATAAAATGATTATATAAAATATGATAATAATTTTTTTTGTAAATTTAAAAGTATAATACATCCATTAAAAAATTAAAATTAATAATAACATGGCTATTGGAGAACTCAAAAAATCCAAAATCACAATTTAATACAAAAATACATTAAAAAACTTCTTAATATGACTATTTTGTCATAATACATGCAGATCAATATTGAATTACAAGATTTCAATCCATATAACACTATAATTGACCTACCCACACAAAATTTATGAAATTTTTTTCAAGTGTCACTCCTTTAATGCAAAGACAACTCAAAATCAATGATATATTATAAACAATGAAAATAATTATTATAATTAATTCACATTTCAAAATATTGAAATCACTCCAAAAATTTATTCATAACACTGAAGAATTTTAAAATGAGTATTAAAGTTAAAAATAATGAAGTTTCAAAATCATTAATCATTGAAAAAAATACAATTTAGAAATGAAAATTCAACCGAAAAATTCTATATGCCTCATAGAAATCATACTTTAAGTATAAAATGGTTTAACAGATATCATACCAGTGAGTGATGAGTTTCTTATCATTAAACCAAATAATTTAGAAGTAAATATATGTGTAATTAATGGAGTTCAAAATCAATCCTCATAACCACCTCTTGATGAGAAGTAATCATCTACATCTCTATATCCATCCCCATTTTCACTCCCTTTTTCCAACACCTATATTATAATATATTTGAAAATTAAAAAATGTATTATATTTATATTTAAACTTAAAATCAATAAAATATTGTATTCTAAATGATTATAAAATTTTGAAATTAACATGAAAATTATTTTTATCCATTGGCACGAGATCTGAACAAATAATCTCACAACACCATCTATTATAACCCCAAAACTATCAAACAATAAAACTATCATCATAAAATTCTGATTCCACACTTATTAACTAGGAATTTTTTTAATCTCTAATATTTTTTCTTGTATATTTTATGAAAAAAATAATATATTAGTATAAAAGACTGAAATATGTTTCTTTATATAAAATTTTATACCTATAATCATGGATCTCTAAATCCTCATGATGTAACTAGAGTGCCCATATGTTCTCTAGAAACATGAACGTCGCCTGAACAACCTGATGACTCTATATTAAGTGTTCTAGATATTATTAGAAAGGAGGTGGAGGGTATTCCATATGAAATCATAATGGATATAGAGGTCATGTAATATTCCACATGGAGGGATCCAGAGGGTGTTCCAAATAGAGTATGTGGGGGATGATTTACAAAATTTAATGATGTTAGGATAATGGATGGATCATCTGGTGTCAATCAACTCTTGTCACTAAATCAGTTTTTCCTTAACATTCCAATCATATAAAAAGTAAAAACAATCTCAGAATATATATTTTAGAAGAATTATAAAATTTATTTTTTTCAAAATTAAACACTTCATGGATAAAATAAATTTGAATACAATAACAAATGAAAAATATTGAGAATAAATAATATAATACATATATAGTGGATAATTTTATGACTGAATACATATAAAATTATTTTATCTTTCCATCATATCATTAGCATGCTCCATTGTTACTTTACTTAATCCCCCCATTTTAGTACCAATATTATCAATATCATAATTGATATATAATTAAATTTCCTGTTGTTGATGGGATTAAATTTCAAAAGTTAGTTATTCTAGTTTATCACCCATATCATATAAATCGTTTTGTTTCTTGTGAATAAATACACTCCACCCTTCATCCATTATATCTTCCACATAATATACCATTTTATCATGAAATGTAAAGATATACCAATAATGTTATTTGTAGTCACCAACATCCATCATGAGAGATAAGTACACAAAAGCAAATTATAAAGAATATCATTTAATACTATTGGTAATATTGACCCACTTTAATTAGAATTAAACAACTAAAAACTTACCATGGTACTTTAATTCAATAATATTAGGAAAATTTTCATAGTAATACTTTAGAGACTATAAATATAACACTATTATATGTTTTTAAACCATTTTACCAATCTGATGTGTAAAATTTCAATCCATTCACATTGAAAGCATCATATTTTATAGCCTTCTTTAGAGGAACTTGATAAAAAAACTTCCAATCCTCTAAAAATTCATCGTGGATATCAATATTCACAATCGATAAAAAATAATATAAATTATTATATTTATAGAAAATATATTTCAACCTAATGTATTTATTAATTATAGTATTTATGAACTTATATGATATTAATATAATTCTATTGGGTTTTTATTAATAGCTTTTGTTATATCTATCTCATTCCATGTTTGACTTCTCATACATTTCTTTATCTGTATAACCAGATCTTCAATGAATGGATTTGAAATTTTACTATTTAGTAACATATATATATTTATTTGTAATAATTCCAAATTTATCAGTGTTATAGTGACCTAGACTTAAAATACATTGATATTACATCTTTTTTTATAAATATTTAGAAAATTACAAAAGTATATACTCGGGGACCATAATAGTTTTATGTATTTGTAATCATGGAAAAAAACCATAAAACATGGTGAAATATATTCAGTGTTTCCCATAAGGATCTTACACTTTAGTATGTCTACTTAAAACATATCTCATAACTTGGGGAATGAAAAAATAATAAAGGGGAAAGATCAAATGATTAGTAAGGTTAAATCAAGGAAACACATAAGCATAACATGAACATAAGAGTATGAGAACATGATAATAAATTTTTATGATTCAAAGAACATAAACATGATACATGACATAAAGAAAAAAATTTCATAATAAATAAATAAAAAGATAATTAAGAACATGAACAATGTGAGATTATCATAGGCATAAGATATAGAATTTTTGGAAAACACATAAACATGTAGTATCTTTCCCAATAAGTCAAGGATCATTGAAAAAAAATTACCAGGGAACTTCATGGGGACTACACATACTCATTAAGAAAAAACACCATCCCCATTCATAGTCTTTTTGTTGTAAGGGATTGGGGTTACCCATCTTCCCATAGTGGATCGGGTTTCCCCATCTTCCCATAGTGGGTTGGGTTTCCCCATATTACATAGTGGATGAAGTTTACCCATATTCCATAGTGGATATATCCCATCAAGTTTAATCCCATCATTATCACAAAAGATATAAACATTTACCCAATAAATTGAAGGGATATATAGGTCCCACCCATCACATAATGAAACCGTACATGCATGTTCCACATGATAACGAAACATTCATAATATCATGACCCATAAAAAGAGATGGGTTTTATAAATAGAAAATCATAACCAATGAAATGAAATGGGTATCATCAACATTTCATCACATCATAACCTATATAAAATAGATATGTTTTATAATAATTTCATTAAAGCATAACATGTTAAAAAAGCAAGTTCCAAAAGCATATAACTAGTGAAAGAGAAAAGAGTTTGATAAATGTCATGACATAAAAATCTAAACCATTCATATAAAGAATATTAATGTAAACTTTTTTTCATTTCCCCATAAAGTCATGAGTATCTCCAATGGATGTCATCTTAGATGGAAAATAATTATTAAATATATTTTAAAAACAATTATTGAAGAAAATATCCTTTCTTCTTTAAAAAATGAATCATAAATCATAAAACTTTTTTAAAACCATTTTAGATGAAAATAAACTTCATTATTTATAATGTAATCTATAAAAACATTTTCTTTGATAAAATATAAAATAATCACGAAAACATTCTGAAAACCTTTTTCATTGAAAACATAAGCATGATTTTTTTTGAAAACTTTTGTTTGAAAACATATAAAAGAAACTTGAATTTTTTTTGATTTTTTTTGAAAATAATTTTAAAACATACAAAATATTCTTTTAAATCATTGAAATTATTTTATTTTAAAATAAAATTTTGAAAACATATAAAGGATTCTTTGAAAATAATTTAAAACACTTTTTAAACAAAAAACATTGTTTTAAAACATTTTTCTTTGAAAATAACTTTTAAAAAATAATTAATGTGAAGAATATTAGAAACAAAACTTTTATATCTTAAAAATGAATATTTTTTGGTTTTAAATGAATATTCAATGGAAGGGTATCCGTGATGGCGGATAAATCTATACATAGAGAATATTCATTTTTCATTGAAAAAAGTTTAGAAAAGGGACTAGATCAGAAAATTAAAATAAAGTTACTTTAATTTTTTTTAAAAGTTAAAACATGGGTAAAAATTATTTTTAAATATTGTATGAGAATTTTAGAACATTTGTGAAAATATTTTTAGAAAAATTTATTTTTAAAGAACATATATTTCAGACTGAAGTGAGGGATAAAGTTATATTTTCTTAAAATCACTTTCTTAATTATATTAAGTAATAATGAGTGAAAAAATGGTACTAAAACATGAAGATATCATGAATAAACACAGGAGAATAAAATTTATTACTATTACTGAAATATGGATCATAATTATTCATTAATGAACACATAATCATAAAAACCCCAACAAACAATGAGATTGTTGAAATAGACTCTTACCACATGGTGCCATAGAATCATACTCTCCAAGTAAGAAAATGAAATTAAATGAATCATCAAATATAATTTAATGAATTTTATTCATGTGATGACATTTAAAATGGCAGTTTATACCCCTTCTAGAAGAATATAGGTGCATAACATGGCATGTGTCTCAAAGAAGGAAAATTGAGACAAAATTACTTTACCAATTTGGTAACTTTTGAGCCGTAAACCCCATGAAATAAAGTTAATAAAATGGATATGTAAATAAACATAAATTTAAGTATATGAACTGTATAATAAGTTCATCAGAAGTATATACCACATATAATATTATAGTAGGAGAATAGTGCTTGCGTCTCAATGAAAATAAAAGTAAGATAAGAAAACCCTTACTTTAAGTCTTGAATTTCTTCGTACATGTTCAAAAATACTTATAATAAATATAATTTTATTACACATATAAATCAGAACTATATTCTTATATCTAATGCTATATAGGATTTTTTATGAATTTATATTACCTATTTGTTAACAATTTCATGTTAACGTTACGTTTCAGGTAATACCTTCTTTGTTTTTCGTATATGTTTTGGCTTGTTATTCTTGATACTCTTACTTAGATCATGATTTACTTATTTAAAGAATTTAAAAAACTGTTTAAATATCATATATATTCATTATATATTTATTTATAATAATATATATAAGATATAAGTATGAAATGTAATACACTTTTCATTGAGATGGTAGGCCATACGTACGAATTAATATTGTTTCCATTTTATTATCGTATTGAAATAAATAATGTAAATTATATATACATATATTATAATTAAAATATAATTAATATTTAAAATATATAAAATAATTAAAATATAATTAATATTATATATATTAGATAATTTCAGTAAACTCATCCATAATACATTTCAGGTATGGTGTGAACTAATCACATCACTTTGAGGAGGTGGTAGTCCACACTTCCTCAAACAAAATTATCATACATACACAAAATTGAAATAATAAATGTATGTGTTATATAATAATTAAATAATAAAAAATACATAATATTTATCATATAGAAATATATCTTAAATAATAATTATCTACCATGAGATGTGGTAAAGGAGAAAAGAACAACATCTTTTCAAGAGGCGGTAGTTCACCGTACATAAGAACAACGAGTTTGTTTCCCATTAGATGGAAGTGTGTGTAAGTGTAATTATAAGACTTATAATAAAAAAATATCAGTATATTTATGATAACAAGGTTGTTATATAAGCATGAAATAAGAATATTTGTTGGGGGTGGAGAGTGAAAATAAAACAAAGGAGCTTGAGGAAGGATGTTACCTCTTCTCTAGGCAACTCTTCTTGGTTTTCACTAAAGGCTTCTTAGATGGGTTTCTGCCAAAAGGGAGGATTCTAAGAAGAAGATAGGGGTGTTGAGAGATTATTATATTAGAGTTTTGGAAATAAAAATGGATTTATAGGTGTGAATAAGTGGAAGGGGTGAGTACCTTTTTCTAGTGGATGAGGAGTGACATTCTTGTAAATTTTTTAAAATAGAATTCCAAAAACGTTTTTCCCATGAAAAGTGGATCCAATAATGGTAAAAATTCAATAAAATGAAGGATATGGTATAAATATGTCTATAAAATGGATTTTTTTATAATTTTATAGGTCATTGTGTCCCTTAAGTTTAAGGCTTAGTCTTCTGCGAAGCTAATTTTTCTATTAATCGCGGTAATTAATTTTGATCACTTTCATTAATAGTTTTTTTAAAAAATTAAATTAAACTTATTAGATATTAAAAATAACGATGATTAAAAATATGGAATTCCTTTTTACTAATTATTATCTAATAATAAGTTTAAATTAATTTAAATTTAATCCTATAGATGGGACATCAAAGAAGGTTTTTAGATTTAAAATCTTTTAAAGTTTGAAATATTTTTATATTCAATATCAATGTGAAATTGATTCCAATGAGCTAAATTATATTAAACTATTTGAAAAAAATATAATTAAACTTCAAAAACAAAATAAAATATAACTTAACTACATTAATAAATTATAATAGAAATTATTTTTGAATTAAAATTAACTATTTTTCACAATTCTTCAAAAAATTGAAACTTCTCAGAAAAATGACCAAAATTCACCCAAAGTAAATTTTGATATTAGGATTCAGAAAATGAAGTTTATTTTTTCAAATAAAAAATATAAATTTATCAAAAATAATATTTAAAATAGGTTCTCTATTAAAAGGCGATAAAATTACCATTTAGAAAAATAAATCTTTTTATTCGTAAAATTGGAGTTATTCTTATATTATACCTATAAAATACATTGGATGAGTATAAATAATATTTATTGAATATATAATAATTAAATTTTATAAAAAAAATTAATCAAAAGTTATTTTTTTAATTTATTGAGATGAAAATTTGTTTGTATATAGAAAAATAGTTTTATTAGAAAATGAATTTATTCATTCTCAAATAGTTCTTAATTTAATTTATAACTAATTTAGTCCAATGTATTAATTTTATATAAATTTGTAGATCATATTTTCACAATTTAGTTTATATTATTCATAAGTTCAATGGATAGGTGGTAACTATAATAATATTTTAATAATAATATTAATACTATGTTATAGTTCAGTAAAACTCGACCTTGAATGTAACATAAGATATCAAAGGGACTCGTTATTCTTTGTAATACAAGAAAAAAAGTGTTGCGTATAATGAAATATAATCTACGAGTTTCATATAGTGAAATATTGACTTGGTGTTGTGTATAAGACAATCTAAATTTAATTCTTTTGTATAAAAAAACTATATTCAATGTTGCATAAAATGAAAAATATCAAAAGATTAATTGAATTTGAAAAAAAAATTCCAAAAAAATTGGGTTGTTATATTCTAACCCTCTTAAAATGAATTTATCTCATGAAATTATTTTGGGTTATCAATAGTTTAATACTTGAAAGTTCTATTCATAGAAACCCACATCATAAAAATGAATACTAAAACTCACTTTAAAAAGGGAAAGTTGCAAACATAGTAGTTACCCAAAGTCACACATAAATAGGTTTCCACATAAGAGAACATATTTGGTTAGTGAATACATGGATTTTAAAGAAAATTGTAAATAATCATAGAGATTAATAAAGACCAATGATCATAATAAAGTGGGTGATCTAGATAAAGTTAACAATCAAAAAACCATAAAGTGAAAAAGCATGAAAGAGGTTATTGATAACATAAAAAATGGTTTTAACAGGAAATTTTTTTATTTTAAGACCCTTTTCCTAATGTTGAATAATTTTTTTCACAAGAAGATAAAATCAATCGATTTCAATCCCTTTTATAATTAAAATATCACACTTTGGTTGTGGATTGACCAATTTCCACTTCACCTATTTCTTTAAAAGGAAGGTGAAATTTCTCTTCCTAAATCACTAACAGATCATGAGATCCATGATATGTCATCCCATAATTCATCAGTTACCATCAACACAAAGTGATTAGAAAAATTTATCCTATTTACATAAATCCTCATGTGGCGAGATAATACATTAATAACAAAAATTTCATCTGAAGTTTAACTTAAACTATACAAAAATGGTTAAGCATATAATCCTTCTAAAAGATGAAAAAAACGTTAGAAAGAGGGTAATTAAATAAACTTAACATTGATCTCCCATATATAAAAATGTATCTCTTGGTGGTCACATTCCAAACATTTGAACACCCTCATATATATATTCTATTAAAATGTGGTAATAACCTGAATTACCATAAATCCTTTTGAAAAACATGTTTGCTTCCTTATTATAAATTTTACTAGATATATTATTTAAATCTATGAAGTTGTAAACATCATAAATGTTGACATAGTCCACTTTTTCAACAAATCAATAATTAGTTACAGGGTAATTAGTACTATCAAATTTACTCTATCCATATAAATCATATCTTTGTCCAAACAAAACATAATTTTCCCAATATCGTGGACATATTATGGGTTACCTACCCTTAATAAAAATGTATTCTTTCCATTAAATACATTTTCTAGTTCATCAACAACAATCAATATATTTTTTAAAATACTTAATGGAAAATATACACTTAATGATTCATATAACATTATTCTTGAATTCCTATACATATACACTTAAATCATCTAACTTTATTCTTAAATGATTACTCAGGCTTCATAATCTTATCCCTTAATACCCCTTTCTAAGAATATTAAATATGAATATTTTTTCAAGGTTAATCTACCTAATAACATCCCATTCCTTTCACATGTCATTTGAAAAATCTTTATCTTTATCAGTATAACAAATACTCATGGAACTTCATGATTCCCTTCATGATATTCCCACTTAGGGAATCAATTTTCATCATGCATATACATTCCACATCTAAAAAATTCAATGTTAACCCAGTTCCTTCTAGTTACGTTTATTGACTAAAACCATAAAGCATTGGGTGAGAAACACTTATCATATAAAAAAACCACATAATCATGAAAAATTAATTATAGGATATATAAATAATAAATCCTAATTATTTAATCTATTAAACCTTAGGTGTATACTAGGTTATTCATTGTCATATTCTATTTAAATCCTTTATGATGGTTTTTAAATAGTTTGTGAGTTCCGAAAGAATATCTTTTGAGAGTTTCAAACAAGGTGTGCATCAAGGCCCATTGTGGTGCACCCGTTCCTGATCGAGTCTAACTAAATATGGTGTTTTTTGGGGTTTTACCAGTAAGTACATCTATACCAAATCCACATCCACTTTTAGTAAACAAACATGGATGTAATTCTTGGAAAAAACTCACTATATCCTTTTACTTAATTAAAATACATTTTCCTATACTTTAACTCATTATTAGTATTATCCTTAGAGACATACCTAGATATATCTTTAGAAATATCCCTAGGGATCATAGTAAGGTTTTCTCATCCTTGTTTACAAAGTTTGAAAAAACCATTCCTTTGATACCAACTATAGTGATCTAAGATTAACATACCTGGATATTAAATTATTTTTAGGAGTATTCATTGCATTATAAAAGTACATGCCCACAAACCATATTAGTTTAGTGTCTTTAGAAACATAGAACAAAATATTATAAATTGGTGAAATATATTCAACATTTACCACTAAGATATTCCTATTTAGTATTTCCACATAAATCCTTTCTTTATAACCTAAGTAAAGTAAACATAATAAATGGGAGAGATAGAATGATTAGTAAGGGTAAATCAAGGAAATACGTAAGTATAACATGAACATTAGGGTATGAAAACATGATCATTACATTTAAAGATCATACCCAACATATAAAAGTTTAGAAACACGAGACATTACCTAAATATTAGAAGTTCATAAGACACGAATCATAAGATAATCATGAACATTAACCATGTGAGCTTATCATAGGCATAAAACATATAATTTGTGGAAAACACATAAACATGCAATATCTTTCCCTATAAGTGAAGGATAATTCCAAAAAACCTATCAGGGAACTTCATAGGGACTATACCTACTAGGAATGACAAACCACAATCCCCAGTCATAGTCCATTACTTATAAGGTATTGGGTTTCCCTAATTTCTCATAGTGGATCAGGTTTCCCCATATTTAATAGTTTATTATGTTTCATTATTATCCATAGTGGATCAATCCTTTTTAGTTTAATACCATTATTATCTCAGGAGATAAAAATATTTACCCAATTCATTAGAGAGATATATAGGTCCCACCCATCACATAATGAAATAATACATGTATGTTCCACAAGATAAAAAAACATTCATCATATCATGACCCCTGAAAAGAGATGGGTTTTATAAACATCAAATTAGAACCCATGAAATGAAATGGGTATCATTAACATTTCATCACATCATGACCTATAGAAAATATATAGGTTTCCTAATCATTTCATTAAAGAATAACACATGAAAATAAGTGAATTTCAAAAGTATATATCACATGAAAGAGAAATAGGTTTCATAAAAAAATTAAATTTAATCATAAACCATTCAGAGAAATAATATGAATGGAATATTTGGATAATTTCCACAAAAATTCATGAGTTACTCCAAGGAATGTCATATTATATGGGAAATATTTTAAAATATATATTTAAAATATTTCTTGAGGAAAATTTACTTTTTTATTTGAAAAGTTAAGTTTCATATATAAAACCTTTTGAAAACAATTTTATTTGAAAATAAACATAAAAAATAATAATTCAATCTAGAAAAACATTTTCTTGAAAACATATAAATGTAGATTGAAAATATTTTAAAAACCTTTTTTCTTGAAAACATAAACTTTAAAAAGCTTTAAAGCAATTTCTCTAAAAACATATAAAGGAAGCTTAAAAAAATTGAAAACATTTTTCTTCAAAAATACATTTAAAACTTATAAAAGAAGATTTATATCATTTAAATCCTTTTATTTAAAAATATTTTTTTTTAAAAATATAAAGGTATCTTTGAAAATAATTTTAAACAATTTTTAAGAATAAAACATTTTTTTAAAAACCTTTTTATTTGAAAACCACTTAAAAAAATAATGAATGTAAATAATATTAGAAACAAAATTTCTATTATAAATTAATATTTTCAAATTTCAAAGGAATATTAAAAGGATGCATGATCATGATGGTGGATAAATCTATACATGCCGAATATTCCTTTTTCATTATAAAAGGGTTAAAAAAGTACCTCGATTGGAAAATTACCAGAAGATTAATTTTTTTTAAAAAGATTGTTAAAAAGGTAAAACATGGGTAAAAATATCTTTTAAATATCTTAGGAGAATATAATATTTTTTTGGAAATATTTTTTTAAAAATTGGTTTTGAAAGTACACAAATTTTTGATAAAGAGAGAGATAAAGTCATATTTTTTTAAAAATAGTTTCTTAATTATATAAGCTAACAAAGAGTGGAAAATGGTACTAAAACATGATGATATCATGACTAACCGTACGAGAAGAAAATTCATGTGTGTTCTTTATTTGTAGATAATAAGGATTTATAAATTATTTCATAATCATAAAAAATCCTGATTAATGATGTGATTGTTGCAATAAACTCTTACCACTTAGAAACTTTAAATCGTACTCCCCATATAATAAAATGAATTAAAATTAAGATTAAAATATAATGGAATTAATTATATTCATTAGATAACATTTTAAACTTTATTTCATACACCTTATATAATAATATCGGTGCATAACATGACATGTGTCTCGAAGAAGGAAAATTGAGACAAAATTACATTACCGATTTGGTAAATTTTGAGCCATAAACCCCATGAAAGAAATATCAACAAATGTATTTTTAAATAATAATAAATTTAATTATATGAACCATATAATAAATTTATGGGTAGTATTTACCACATATAATAATATAAGATTTGAACATGACTTTTGTCTCATGAAAAATAAAAGTGATATGAGAAAACCATTACCTTAAGTCTTGAATTATTTAGTAAATGTTAAAAAATCTTGTATAATAAATATATGTTTATTATAAATATACCATAAAACCATATTCTTATATATAATACCATATATTATCTTATTATGGATTTATATTACCCTTTTATTAATAATTACATGTTAAGGTTACATTTTAGGAAATATTTTCTTTGTGTTTCGTATATGTTTTGGTATGTTATTCTTGATACAATTAATTAGATCATGATTTACTTATTTATATAATGTAAAAAGTTGTTATAAATATCATATATATTAATTATATAAGTATTTATTATAATCTATATAAGATAGAAGTACATAATGGAATACACTGTTCATGGAGACGGTACACCGTTTGTGCGCATGAACACTATTTCTATTTTATTATCGTATTGAAAGAAAGAAAGTAAATTATATATATATATGTATTATAATTATATTAGAATTAATATTTCATATATATCATATATGTTCACTAAAATCATCCTTAATACATTCCATGTAACGTGTGAATGAATCACATTGCTTTGAGGAGACAATAGTCCACACTTCCACAAATAAAATTATCACACTTACAAAAAAAGGAAAGAATAAAGGCATGTGTTATATAATAACTAAATAAGAATAAATAAATCTTATATATTAAACAAAAATTGATCATCCATCATAATTCCCATCTATGAGAGGTGGTAAAGGAAACATGAACAATATCATTTTGTGAGGAGGTAGTTCACCGTACACAAGAATAATATGTTTGTTACCCATTAGATTGAAGTGAGTGTAAGATTAGGATAAAAATTTAGAATAAAAAATATCAGAATATTTAGGATACTAATTTTATTGTATAATTATTGAATAAAAATATTTTAGGTGCTAGAGAATGAAAATAAAATGAAGGAGCTTGCGAAAGGATGTTACCTATTTTTTTGGTAACTTCTCATGGTTTTCACCAAAGGGGTTCCTTTAATGATTTTATGACCAAAGGTAGGATTCTATAATGAATGGAGGGATGTTGAGAACTTATTTTAGCAGATATTGGGTGAGACAAAGGGCTTGAGAGGTGTTAATAAGTGGGACAGGTGAGTGACTTTTTATAGTGGACGAGGAGTGGAATTCTTGTAATTTTTGGAAAGGGGAATTCCAACAATATTTTTCCTATGATAAATGGCTTAAATAATGGTAAACATTAGAGAAACGGGAGGATAGGGTCGAAATATGGCCATAAAATGGATTTTGGACAAGTATCTAGGTTATTTTAGACCTTAGGTTTAAGGTTTAATACTTTGTGAAGCTAATTTTTCTATTAATCGCTGTAATTAATTATCACCACTTTCACTAATATTTTTGGTAAAAAATAGTAACATCTCAACTTGAACCCCTAGTTATGATTAAGAATTATACATGACCTTATGAATTCCTCCCTGTATACAATAGTTTTCTGACTAACAGTGAGGGTCTCAAGTGAAACCTTGGGTATACTATACCCTATGTATCATGTTATAAGATCAATGATAATAAATAAACAAAATAATAAACAATTAGATTAAATACAAAAATAGAATAATTACATACATATAAGAGCTCCCAAAGTGGAAAGCTTGTCCAGATTATAAAATAGTAGACAAAAATAAAATAAATGTAAATAAACAACCATCTATGGGGTACTCTGATGTCTGACCCAGTCCTCTCCAGCTCCATGATCTACCGCTCAATAGTCTGCCATAGGTCCCTTTTCCTTCTTTAGATATCTGGTAAAGAAATTTACAAGTGCGCTGAAATTCCCTAGTAGGGTGTGAGTACAAGACTCAATAGGACACTACCAACGAATCCTTACCATAAGTGTAGAAAATATATATAATAGTGTATATAATGAAATAAGTAAATTATCAGTAAACATACATGTGATGATTCATCATGCACTGACTAAGACAACACAGACCTCTGACCCACCTGCTTTGGCATATTTTTGGTAATAAATTCACGAAGTTATGTACCTTCACCATGGTAATAAATATCACCCCATGGCACTGGTGGTTGTCATTGGAACGCCTCATATTCTATCAATTAATTATGTAACCAGATTAATCTTTTAAAACACCCATGGACCATGTTCATAGGAAGCAATGACTGGTATCTATCATCTATGCATCTGTAGTCCACTTAAACTTTTAAAACACCCATGGCCTCAAGTACATAGGAATAAATGATAGATATCTATTATCTATGCATAACCATCCCTCTTAACATTTTAAAAAACCCATGTCCCATGTCTGTAGGAAGAAATGACCGATATCTACCAGTTATGAATCCTCAAATAGGTAAACCTTTTTAAAAAAACCATGCCCAAGTCCTTAGGAAGTAATGACTGGTATCTTATAGCTAGTTAATATGAAATCCCCTATACTATGGTATCCATGTTTTCCTTTAAAGATATTATGACTGCATTATGTTGGGTAACTGGATACTAAGCAACATAACTCCCAAAATCAATGCTTCACCTGATTATCTTGATACCTGACACAAAATTCCATAGTCTATTCACACACAACAACATGATTCATATCAAGGAATTATAATTCACAACAAGATTAAAGTCACGATAGTCACATAGAAACATATACTCCTATATCGACTCGCACACCCACATGAAATTCATCACAAGAATGGATTAGTCTAACATAAACAACACTTCATGATAATATCATATATATATATGGCCTAAAATGGGAAGTAAACTCCTACCTTAAAGTCATCAATGTCAATAGAACATTATGTCAAAGGTGTTGTCACCCAAACTGAATTCACACACCAACCAAAAATATGATCACACATCAAGGATTCCTAAAACCAAAAATCACCTATTTTATTTCAAAAATGAATAAATTGTCACATATGATAATACTTTCACTATCCTAGAAAATTTTTGTATTATCATTATAGACAAGAACTTATAATATTCTCTTTATGAAAAATTAAAAAACCACATTTGATAATTTATAACTCAAAATTAATTTGAGAACACATGTGGTAATCATTATAATTATTTTTCAGTAAAACCACATAATAATCATTGAAAAATGCATAATTATCATCTGATAATTTAATTTCTTTTTCACTTGATAATTTTTTTTATAAATACCCTTGGATAATTTTTATAATCATATTACAATAATTTTCTTCACAAATTATCCTTCACAATTTAATAATCACATTTGAAAACATTATTTTGTTAAATTTTCACAATTATCACTTGATAATTTTCCACAATTTTCAGTATTAAAAAATTTTCAATTATCATTTGATAATTTTAGTAATTTTTCCTTTCATATATTTATTAAAATTATCCAAAAAAACATCCAAAAAAGGTGTTGAACTTACCTTCTTTCCATCAAAAATAAATTTGGGATTAAAATTATTCTCATCAATATGAATACAATGAAACCGATGGCATGTCAATTCGATCAATAATTAAGAAGATACAGATGATTGAAGTTTAAAATAATAATAAATAAATAAAAGAGAGAGATTAAGAGAGTGGGGAGATATGTGAGAAATAATTTCCTTCCTACCTATTCCATACTCACCACCCCATATCCAATTTATAACACTTTTTTATAAATTAGTTTAGTAATATTTATTAATTACATGCCTTATTTATTACTCTCTCTTATTAATTCTATGCGCCAAACCATCATCATATTGGGTGTTTCATTAACCCATAACACGACCCTGAATTAAATATTCATTATTAGTCTTAAATTGACCACCTTAATTTTAGGGTCATACAGCCACTGACGTCACATCAATCTAACACTATAGGAATGAGTTATGATTGGAATGATGTTTTGACAATGAATAAAATATTTCATTCACAACTTAATAATAATGAAAAAAATTATTAATATTAAATCTCTCGAATTAAAAATAATAATAATAACAAAACTATATTATTCAATTACTTTCATCATTTCCACCATTAATATTTTCCAATATTTAATAATAATAATAATAATAAAAATATTTATTATTATTATTATTAAATATCTGACTTTAGTTCCACCATAAATATTTAAAATAAAAACCTCCATAAAAAATCAAGTGGTTAATAAATTTATATTAACCAAAAAATTTCATTTATGTAGGACAATAAGTAATATCACTATTATTATATAACCATGAAATAAATATCCACCCATGGAGAAACACCATTCATTAATTATGTGAATTTAATTACACATGTAATTTCCATTTTAATTTCATGAAAAATAAAAATAAAAATATATTAAAAACATATTAAGATTATCATTATTATTATTTTATTTCCCAATAAAAATTTAAAATTTCAAATAACTGAAACTTTTGACGCTCAAAAAATTTATACTCCGCCTAGGATAAACCCTACATTCTGGACTTAAAAGTAGTCTTGAATTTTCCATAAATCACACTATTTAGGAAATATTAATTAATTATTAATTAATATTCATAATAAATAATTAATTAAATATAAAATATGGTTTTATCGAGGGTGATGATGGAAAAAATCAGATGCACATAAAATTTACACCTCACATAGGGTAAATCCCACATTTAGGACCTAATGGATGTATCAAATTTCTCATAAAAAGCATTGTTTTGGGAGATATTAAATTATCTTCAAAAATAATATTATGAAAATTATTAAATAATTTATTCATATGAGTGAGTCATCCAAATTTCCAGTGCTTATAAATGGGACACCTCTCATAGGGTAAACACCGCATCCCAGACCTAAGGATGGTCTCAGTTTTATTCATACGATGCACCATTTTGGTGTTATTAAATTATTTTTAATAAATCGTGATTAAATAATATAATATATTTAATATTTTTATTCCATATACACCGAGACTTTGAGGGTCTTGGAATCTCACACCAACTCACCATCTGGCACAAAAAATATTATATAGAATATTTCGAGGTGTTAACTGGGATTTTACCCTAACACATGATATTTATGTTATTTATTATGTACTTTTTATTGAAAAATTACATTTTATATGAAAAAACTTATAATTTATAATCAATAGGTTTTATTATTATTTTTTCAAAATTTATGATATTAAAATTATACCCCTATATCGACTTCTTATCCACGAGAGTGATCCCTAGATGTCTTGCTCAAAAAACTCAGACCATAATGCTCGAAAAACATACTCCCACTTTTAAACCATCGTAACAAGAGAACAATAGGAACATAACAAGTCTAACTAGTATATGGGTTCACACAAAGGATTCCCTAGGAGTCTACCCACAACCCGAAGTATAACCCTCCAAGCCCTAACCCTTATCTCCATCATTTCATGTTAGTCAAATTTTTCCTACAAATATATACTAACGAAAAAACACGATTGGTTGAAATAATTAATTCAATAATGATATATCATATAGCATGAAAACATGGATATATCACAAAATAAAAACTATCCTAATCATATAGTAAAAATCAAGGCATTTAATTAATGAACTATTATGAAGCAAAATGACATGTATATATACGTAATGTGAACCAATGTTTGTAGTCATGATGCATGAACATACAAAAAATCTCATAAACCACATATAAAATATTATGCGTCACCAAAGGTGAATTTAATTATCGGAAATTGTTTCCCCATTTATGGAAACTAGGAGGTCTACTACACAATCCTGGCTAAACACTGACATAGTTACCTTGGATGATTCCCAACCATCCTAAATCTAGTCGACCCTATCCCAAACCAAGACAATAGAATAAAAAAGTTAGCAAGTCCTGATCCTCTGATACCATTTCCTAACATCCTAACCTTAACCACTGGGTCCAATTCAGAATGATAAATGACCTCATGTGTGGCTTCCTGTACACATGAGGTTACCGAATAGAAATGAGGGTCTCATGTGAAGCCTTGGGGATACTATACCCTCTATATCATGTAATAGGATTGATAATAATGAATAAACTAAATAATAAACAATTAGAGTAAATTTAAAATTTGAATAATGACATTCATATAAGATCTCTCAAAGTGGTTGGCCTATCAAGAGTATAAATAAGTAGAAAAAAAACAAGATAAATTAAAATAAAAAACCATATATGGGGTTACTCTAGTGTATGTCCTGATCTGTTCCAACTCTACACTCCACCTCTCACCCGTTCATCATAGGCCCCTTTCCCTTTGTGAGATATCTGGTCACAAAATCTACAAGAACACCCAAATTATCGAGTATGGTTTGATTATGACAATTAGTAGGACACCACCAATTTATCCTTACCATAAGTGCAATATATATATATATAATAGTGTATATCGTGAAATAAGTAAATGATCAGAAAACATACATGTGCCGAGTCATCATGTGCTGACCAAGCCACCATGGAAACTGAACCCACCTACTTCGACTTGTTGTTGGTAAGAAATTCAATAACTTACATACATCCACCAAGTCAACATGGTTCACCCAACACCACTGGTGGTTGTTAGAGGAATTCCTCATGTTCTATCAAGTAGATCCCTGACTCTCTCAACCTTTTAAAATACCCACCGTATAACTACCCTACTCTTTATTACACACTTAAACATGATTTATTACATAAAATTGTATTTAAGTAAACATCAAGGATGAAGAGGTGTATTGTATTGGGAAATTAGGAACATTACATAAAAAATTAAGACATTAAATACAACATCTTTATTTCAAACTTCTTTGAAATTTCCAACTCAATTGATTTGTACTTAACACTGCACGGGATAACCTGACGACATATATAAGAAATGGGTGAGCTATAAAGCCCAGTAAGGGAGTGAAAAGGCATACCATGGAGAATAAGATACATGTTAGGAAATAGGAATATCAATGGAGAGTAAGATAAACATGAACATAAAGGCATGTTATATCATGATTATCATAACATTGAAATGTGGCAACGACATACAACATGATATTAGCATGATCCAAGGCTCATCAGACATGGAATAGCATGAGTAAACCCTCATTGAACATGAATTATCATGATTAAACCCTCATTTAACATTTATTATATTGATTAAACCCCCATTTAACATGGAGTATCATGATAATAAACATTACCCAATGTATTGGATACCTATCCGAGCACACCCTTCATAAATATTTCATTTCATGCATAAGTGTGCCACATAGATCACATAACATGGAATAATTCAACATAATAAGTTATTCCATGATCAAATAATGTGGAATAAATACATGTAATTACCATTCTAAAAGTATATTTTCATAATGGAGAATACCCTTGATAGATAAATGGGTTTGGTATTCACTACATAATGATCTTGGCTTGGAAAATCATCATGCAATTTCGGTAGCATAACAACATCATATGGAAATTAATAAGTTGGGTTTATGAGAGAGAAAGGTGTCTATAATAATTTATAAATTACATAGATAGTAAGGGTAAAATTGAACATAATATCCCAATATATTAAATGGAATTTAGATGCATAATATGGAATAAATTCTTGAATGGAAATAAGAAGAGGGAAATCCCTTGTGGAATTTTTTCATGGTAACTGGTGTACAAGGAAGGCATTTGTGAGAGAGAAAGTGCTATATCATCATTAAAAAATAAGTAGGTACATAAGTGGGAGGTAAAAAATCATACCGAAACATTTTTAATTGAAAATAAAATGGTATAATAGAATAAAGGATCTTAGATAAAAATGGGAAAGGAAGGAATCCCCTACGGAATTTTGGCATAGTAACGGGTGTGGTTAAAGATCATAGGGGGTATGGATGAAATTTAAAGGAATATATAATCATATATAAATCAAATATAAAGTATGGTGGTATTGGAACATCATAACCCAACATATAAATATGGAACTTAAGAATCATAATAAAAAAGAGTAGCTTGAATGAAAATGAGAAGAGAGAAATCCCTTACGGAATTTCAGCATAGTAACGACTTATGTATGAGTTGAAATGGGGGAGAATAAATGATCCCTAATTTAGATAAAATAAAATGATCATTTATTATAAAAGGATGAAAAGATAACAAATTAATATTAAAAAGACTGTTTTCATACAAGGTTCCTGAATTGAAATGAAGAGAGGAAGGAGAGGATCCCTTACTTGCATGCGTAACTTAAAGATATTAAAGAGAGGAATATTGAGATCTTGGGGAACTTTGGGAGGATTATAGAGAGAGGGGGGAAGATTAGGGATTCTCTCCAATGATTATAAGTGTAGAAAAGTGGGATATTGGGTGGGTTTTTTATAGGAAATGAGATGGGAATTCATTAATATTCCACAAACAAAGGTTTTAGAAACTATATAATTAAATATTCAAAACCAAAAACCTTAACATAGTTTTTTACCATGGTTATTTCTAAATAGGAATGGAAGAAATTATTTTATAAGGTAAGTGGACAAACATATTAATATAGTATCCTTGCTTATGTGGAGCAGAGTCACATTATTAAAGAAATGAATTTAAAATCATAAAATATATTATACATTTTGGAAGATTCATAAGGCTTTAAAAAATAAATAAAAAAATTTAAAATCACAATATTTTAATGTTAATACATATATAGGGACGATAATACCCATTATAGTATTTATTACATCATTTTTGGGTCATTATGATGTCATAAAACACATATTTTATTTATACAGTATTTTATTTTTACCAAAAACATTTTACTGCCTCAGAAAATTATGAAAAATTCACCATTCAATAATTTCAACATCATGATTCCAAAAATGATATTAATTTCATCTAAATACTTTCCTAAATATACGAATTTTTAATTTTAAAATAAAAACCTACATTTATTGAAAATTGATGGGTTTTGACAGAGATAGTTTTCAAACATTAAAAAAAATTACATTTGACTTCATAAAAATTAAATACTCATTTATTATTAATAAAATTATTTTGATAATAACATTTTATTAAATTGTTAATTATTTTAGAAATTCATTAATTCCTTAAAAAAATCTTTAAAAATACATTTTCTGTTTTATCATATAAGAAATATAAATCTTATCAAACTGATTACCTAATCATTTATAGATAAGGAAATGTTATAATCATTATTTATAATAATTTATTTTATAATATTATTAATAAAAACCATAGTTTAATATATTGTATATATTTCTCAAAAGTATAATTTTTACCTGAAAAGACAATTTATCAAATTTGTCACATTTTTTGAAAGACAATTTTAATAAAGGAATCGATGGAATAAGACTTTTATTTATAAACATGGATTTCACAATAAGTTACTACTTATTTATTACAAACCCCTTATAACACCCGTTTAGGACCTAAGGGTAAGGTGTGCGATGGTGATAGACTCTTTAGGTGACTTGGATAACATTTACAGAGGGTTAATCTCAATTAACTTGAAATTCTTCCATAGGCAATTCCATTCAAGCTTAACGTGTTGAATCCCACCTTATGCATGGTCAAGAGATAATCCTTGTGATAATACCTCCTTTCAATGATATGATGAATGAGCTTCATATGACCTGAGTCTATTGGATTAGGCCACCCTCTCCTTTGTCTACTTTTAAGGGATTGTTTTTATAAACATTATATTTATATCAGTCCTATGATCACTGTTCAACAGATATATTATCAATGATAATGACACTTAATGGTCATTTAAACCAAATAATAATAAAAAGAATAAAAAAGAGTGCATGTGTTTTTTATAATACATTAAAAGAAATAGAATTTTATTAATAAAAGATCGGGTCATTACAACATTCCCCCCTTAATAAAATTTTCCCTCAGAATTTTCTTTTCCCACAATAAAATAGATAAGGGTAACTCTGAATCATCTCTTCCTCCGATTCCCACATTTATTCTTCAAACTTTTGGTTTCACCACAACAGCTTGACACAGGACATCGTATTATTTTGTAGAAAAATTTATCTATGATATAAGATCTTCACCGGCTTCTCTTCATAGGATAGGTCATTCTACAATAGTAACACCTCTAGATTAAGTAAATGTGATGGGTCAAGTATGTACTTCCTCAAGAGTGAAACATGGAATACATCTTGCAATTGAGATAGGTTCGGTGGGAGTGATAGTCAATAGGCCACTAATCCAATTCAATCAAGGATCTCAAAAATGAAAGTGTACTATGGAATAAGATTTCCCTTCTTCCCAAATATCATCACTCTCTTCTATGGAGATATGATAAGGAAAACCATATCTCTAACATCAGACTCTAGGTATCATCGATGGTTGTCAACATAGATCTTTTTTCAACTTTGAGTTGCATGATGTGATGCTATATGGTCTTAACCTTTATAGAATTTCTTAGACCATTTCTGGACATATAATTTTTCACCCCCAACATCATCCCAACATGCCGGTGTTTTGTATCTCTTCCCATAAAGGGCGTCATAAGGATCCATTTGGATACTTGAGTGGAAATTTTTGTTGTATGAAAACTAAACAAGATGAAGATGTTGATCCCATTCTCCTTTTAAGTCCATTTAGCATGCTCTCAACATGTCCTCAAGTGTTTAGATATTCTGCATAGATTGGCCATCATTTTTAGGATTATAAGCCGTACTAAAGTTCAGATCAGTATTCAAAGAATGTTAGAGATTATTCCAGAACTTATAGGTGAATCTTGGATCATGATTGGATACAATAGATAGTGGTATTCCATGAATACTTACCGCTTACCTGATGTATATCCGTTCCATTTTATCTAATGAGAAATACTCTTGAATTACAGTGAAGTGTTCAATCTTTATAGGACAATCCGCAAAAACCCAGATAGGATTGTTTCTTTGGATGTCTTTGGATGTCTGGTGAAAAAGTCCATGGCGATGTTCTCCCATTTTCAGGCTGGTATGGGTAATATTTTCATCATCCCTTTAGACTTATACCTCTCATCATTAACATGCTGACACACCATAAACTTTGATGTATACTTAGAAGTCACCTTCTTTATGTTATCTCACCAATAATTCGTTTAGAGATTTAGATAAATATTTGTGTTTCCTGGGGGAATAGAGAAATTTGAACTATGTGAATCATCCAAAAGTTCTTTCTTTAACTCTGGATTTTATGGAAAATATAGTATTGGCCCAAATCTCACAATTACTTCTTCATTAACATTAAAATCTATAGATTTCCCTTTTCTGATAGTTTCCACTTTCTTCTGAATTCCCACATCATACTTTTGAGCATCTATTAACCATTCCAAAAAGAGATAGTTGAGAAATAATTTGTGAAAGGTTTGATTATATACCCTTATTTATGATTCCAATGTCCATCTTCATCAAATAAAAGAAGATTGGATCCTTTTCAATTATCATCAATGATAGAATTGCTGGGTCCTTTCTACTAAAAGAATCTTCCACTTTACTCTCTTTCCCAGGGTGGAAATGGATTGAGCAGTCATAGTCTTTGATCATATCTAACCATCTTCGTTTGTTCTTATTCAACTCTTTCTATGTGAATATATACTTGAGGTTTTTGTGATCAATATATATTTCACACTTCTCCCCAAAGAGGTAATTTCACCAAATTTTCAAAGAAAAGATTACTACAACCAACTCCATATCATGTGTTCGATAATTTTGATCATGAACTTTCAATTACGTTGAATTATAGGAATTTAATTTGTCATATTTCATCAACAAACATCCCATGTCCTTTAAAGAATCACTAAATACCATGAAAAGTTCTCCACTTATGAGTAGAGTGAGCATGGGCGTAGTGATAAGCCTCCTTTTGAACTCCTTAAAGATCTCTTCACATTCATAATTCCATGATAACCTGACTCCATTCTGAGTTATCATGGTAAGAGGGTTTCAAAATGATGATAAATTTCTCAGAAATCGGTGATAATATCATGCTAACCCAAGGAACCTACCGATACCCATCACAGATGTTGACCTCATCCATCCCTCAATTATATTTGTCTTGGAGGGATCCCCAGATATCCCATTACTTGTGATGATATTCCCCATGAATGAGACCTACTTTAACAAAAACTCACACTTGATATTCTTTTTGTAGATCTTCTCCTTTCTAAAGGTATGTAGTATAGTGATTAGATTCTCCTCATGCTCCTTCTTGGGTTTGGAGTATATTTAAATATAGTCTATAAGGACTACCAAAAATTTGTCTATGTAATCTCTAATGACTCCATTTATCAATTCAATAAATATTGACGGAGAATTAGTGAGTCTGAAAGGCATTACTATGAATTCATAGTGCTCATACATTGTAAGAAAAGTAGTCTTGGGGATATCCTCCTACTTCACCCTTACTTGGTAATATCCTGACTACAGATCCACTATAGAGAAGTATTGTGATCCATGTAGCTGATCGAATAAGTCATCAATTTTTGGAAAAAGATACTTTTTCTTTATCGAGATTTTTTTGAGCTCACAATAATCAATGCAAAGGTGAATTGACCCATCATTCTTCATAATTAAGAGGAATGTTTCACCCCATGGTGAAGAACTTGGGTGTACAAAACCTTTATCCAAATTCTCTTGTAGTTGTTTCTTTAGCTCCCCAAGCTCCACAACAACCATTCTATATGTAGTCTTAGATATTGGAAATGATACAGGTATGAGATTAATCGATAATTCAATATATCTTCTTGGAGGAAGACCCGAAAATTATTTGAGAAACACATCATCAAATTACCTCACAATAGGCTTGTCTTCGAGGATGGTTCTTTCATTAGAGTCAATCATCTAAGAAATATATGCGTGATCATAGGATAGTAATATCATCACTTGAGATGATGGTGCTATAAAATATTCATCATCCTCATTATACTTATACATAATCAAGGGTTGATTTTCCATATGGAGAGTGATTTACCTCTCACGGAAATTAATGTTGGCTCTATATAGGTAAAGCCAATACATGCCAAGAATTGCATCAAATTCTACAAGAGGAAGTATAACGAGGTTCTCCAGGAAGTTAAATCCCCAAATTGTGATAGGGTAGGAGTTATATTCATGGGATGCAATAATTTCCCCATTTTCTGTTCTCACCAACATCTATACTTCCATGATTTGTGGTGGTGTTTGGTTTATTCTACTAAAATTTTGGGATATAAAAGAATTCATATAACCAAAATCAAAAATTATTTTTGCTATCCTTGAATGAATATCTAGTATACTTGTCACCACTTAATTTTTGGGATTAAATTTAGTATTAGTTATGGAAAACGTTCTCCCTTGCTTCCTTGGAGGTTGTTGGTTGCCTAAAAAAACCCTTGTCCTAGGGAAATAGTTCTCAAAGTACCCTAGTTCTTTGTGGTTATAGAAATGAACAATGCATTGAGAGTCAAAAGGAGAACTTCTTTCCTCTATCAAAGAAGTGGGTTTCTCTTGTCGACAGTTAAGTACATGTGCCCTTCTCTTCCACACCTAAAGCATTTCCCCATCTCCTTTAGGAAATTTTTAGGGTGATTCTTTCTACACATTTGGAAAGTGGGGTGCTTTAATTTATTATCACTGTTGGATTTATCCATAAGACTTCCAGAATTAAATTCCACTTTTCTCTTATTATCCCAATGAAACCCCTGAGATTTTCCAATATCCATTTCGACGTTGAGGGCACATTAGAAAATTTATTTATAGCTATCAAAGTCACAGATTTTAAGGTATTTCTGTAGGATAAGTTTTATCCCACCAAAGAAGCATTCAACCTTGCATTAGGGGGTAACAAAAAATAAAGAGGCGTATCTTGAAAGCCTTGTGAAGTTTTCCTCATAAGATCTGATGTATTTTTCGTCATTTTTTCTTATGTTCAAGGAGTTCCTTTTCCATGTTAAGTCAGAGGGTGCGAGGAAAATATATATCAATTTTTTTTTCAGAAATCCTTCCATTCCAATGTCTTGATATCTTTCTCAGGATTCATATTTTCTGTCAATGTACATAATTGATTTGCTTCACCATACATTAGATAAGAATCCATAAGAACATTATCTTTTTCAGAAAATTGAAGGATAGAGAAGATCTTATCAATGGAGTTGATATATTGTTTGATGATTGAGGGATCAAATGATCTATTAAAAGTAAGAGGACTTTGTCTCATGAATCTCTCAATTGCAGATTTTTCTTACTTGAGGGGGGGGGGGATTGGACATTATTCTTGACCAATTTTTTTGTTTAAAACTTGAGTTAACACAGAGAGTATCATGAAAAAGTTTTCAATTCCCGCTTCCATCAGATTGGGAATCTCATTAGAACGGTCATCACACATATCATTGCATCGATTGTTAGCCAGAGTCAACCTATTATAGGCTATTGTCTAGAATAAAAGGAAATTTAGGTGTAAGTTTATTAAACACAAAATGGGGAATCCAATGAAAAAGGGACAACATAGGAATTTCATTGATTTCCTAAACTTATGAATTTATAGGATTCAATCTATGTTATCCATGATCTACTACCCAATATATATTTTTAAATGATTTCTTTATTCGATTAATAATGGTTCATACTATGCTAAAGAATTTAATGAAGCATATCTCATAGTATTTTTGAACCAAGAGTGCAAAAGGCCCATTGTCATGCACCCGTTCTTGTTCAAGTCTATCTCAATGTAGTTATTTTGGGTTTTACCCCTAGATACCTATGTTCTAGAGTCACCACAACTTGTTCATATCCATAAAGGGATGTACCGATAAAGTTAGGAGTCAGGCGGTCCTACTCATAGGGAAATAAAATAAAAATTATAAAGTACATGACAAGACATCACGAAGTCACTCTAGAAAGATGAGAGTAAACCTCACCACAATAATCAGCCAGAACAAGACTATTATAATAATCAGGTGACACAAAGGACCAATATAACGTTACTTAAAGAATTTCTATTTTTTTAAGAGCATCGGCCTTTTGATTAGATTCACGGTAAACATGTGTGAATTAAAGGGAGAGAAATTTTAGAAGCCAAAGGCAATCAGTTCGGACCGGTAGTATCTTTCATGGCACATTCCTCGATCGATATTTCAAAATTTGAACTGCAACAGACGAATATGATTCTAGCCATAAATCATGCCAACCAAAATGGACATCATACCTTATTGCATTAATCATAGCCCATAGATCTGCTTCAATAGCGAACCCACTGCCAATAAAATGGAAGATGCATCCTTTGACAAACCCCTGAGAGGTGCGGAATACACCACCACAACCAGAGGGTCCGGGAGCACCAGAGGTAGCCCCATAAACATTAACCTTTATCCACCATGGAAGAAGCAGTATCCAGCAGATATATGTCACCATCAGTGGCTTCTTCAGCCTGCCATTAATACCTAGAGATATCAAGAATACAAGATCAGAAACATCATTTCTCAGGGAACTAGTTTTGATATTAGAATCCATGAAGATAGAACAATGAATTTCTAAGACACCAGTATGGAACATTGGATTTATGTTTTTGAATAAAAAATCATTTCATGACTTCCAAATGAAGTCAAGAATTTCTGCAGATGCTTCTAACCAAAGAGAATGAACTTTCTTATTGAGATCAACCTTGAAAATGGACTATAATAAACCATAAACAGATCATAATGGAAGGACGTAGTGAAAGGTATCCTGCATGTAAATCCAGATCCTGCTACTAAGTTTGAAATAAAAAAATATGTAGGAGACGAATTCATCTGCTTCCGAGCATAAAGAGCAGACCGAGGTGAGATATATCATAGTACGTTGCAGAAAAGCCTGCATTGGGATCCTGTTTTTCCAAATTTTCCAGATAATCCAAGCCTGCGAGGGGGGATGAAAGGTTTATTGAAACACATAACCCAACATTGGGGATGCATCAAGGCACCACAAAGAGAATTGTAACAATCCCTTTTTATGAAAATGTCATTCACATTGGGAATCCACACTAGAACATCACACTCATTAAAGTAGTACCACATGACTTCCATGGGCAGGTGGCTGGGCATGATTTCATTAAGCTCTCGATCTTCACAAAATTGAGCAATTGATTTGAGTTTAAGAGATGAGGGAATGCCAATCTCATCAAAAACTACTTACTCTATACTCACAAAAATTTACGTATTAGTTTATTACACCCAGTCTTATCCCTAAATTATTCACTAGAGTTTTATAATCCTAATCCCAAAAAACTACACCCATCCTCTAATACCAACTATAACCAACCTTCTCTTTATTACACACTTAAACATTATTTATTACATAAATTTCTACTTAAGACAACTCAGAGAATAGAGAGGTATAGTGTGTTTGAAAATTAGGAACATTACATAACATATTAAAACATGAAATGAAACATCTTTATTTCAATCTTCTTTGACATGAACAACTCATTCCTTCATACTTAACACTACATGGGATAACCTGAGGATATACATAAGAAAGGGGTGAGCTATAAAGCCTAGTAATGGAGTAAACATGGAATAATATGTATAATAGTATACATGATAGGAAATAGGAATATCAATGATGTATAAGAGAAACATGAACATAAAGGCATGATATAGCATGATTATCATAACATGGAAATGTGGCAACGACATACAACATGATATTAGCATGAGGGAAGGCTCATTGCACATGGATTAGCATGAGTAAAACCTAATTGCACATGGATTAGAATGTGTAAAACCTCATTGCACATTTATTAGCATGAGTAAACCCTCATTTCACATATCTTATCATGATACTAATCATTACCAAATGAATTTGAGAGTTATCGGGGCCTACCCTTCATAAATATTTCATTTGATGCATAAGTGTGCCACAAAGATCATATAACATGGAATCATTCAACATGATAATTTATTCGATGATCAAGGAAGGTGGAATAAATAAATGTAAGTACCATTATACATGTATATGTTCATAATGATGAATAACCATGATAGATAAATTAGTATGGTATTCACTACACAATGATTTTGGCATGGTAATCATGGTGCAATTTTGGCAGCATAACGACATCATATAGAAATTAATAAGTAGGGTTGATAAGAGAGAAAGGGGTATCTAATAATTTATACAAGAAATATATAGTAAGGGGATAATGTAACATAATATCCCAATGTATTAAATGGAATTTTGATGCATAATATGGATTAAATGCTTTAATGGAAATAGGAATAGAGAAACCCCTTACGGAATTTCGGCAAGATAACAGGTGTACACAGAAAGAATTAATGAGAGAGAAATTGGTATCTAATAATAAAAAAAATAAAATGGGAAGTATGGGATAGGTTATAAATCATATATAAACATTTTTAATTGAAATTAAAAGGTAATAAAAATAATAATAAACATGGATAAAAATTGGAATGGAAGGAATCCCTTACATAATTTTGACAGAGTAACGAGTGTTCTTAAAGATCATTGGGGGGTTTAATGAAAGGAAAGGAAGATATAATCATATAAACATAAAATTGAATGTATGGGGGTCATGTAACATCATAAAACAACATATAAATATGGTATTTTAGAATCATAATAAAAAAGAGTTGCTTGAATGGAAATGAGGAGAGAGAAATCCTTTACAGAATTCCAGCACAGTAACGACTTATGTATGGGTCCAAATAGGGAACGATAAATGATCCCTAATTGAGATAACATAAAATAGACATTAGTTAATTGATTATAAAAGTATTAAAATATAACCAATTGAAATTAAAAAGAACAATTTCAAACAACGTTCTTGAATTGAAATGAAGAGAGGAAGGAGAGGATCCCTTACTTGAGTGCATGACATAAAGAGCTTGATGAGGGGATTATTGAGTGCTTGGGGCACCTTGAAATGATTATAGAGAGAGGAGGGAAGATTAGGGACGTTATAAAATGATTTTTAGTGAACATAAGTGCTCTATTGGGTGGTTTTATATAGGAAATTATAGGGGAAGTCTTTAATATCCCACAAACTTAGGTTTTGGAATATATATAATTAAATATTAAAGAAAAACTTCCTACGGTTTTTACCCATGGGGTTTTTTCAAATTCAAGTGGAATTTTTTTTATGAGGCCAATGGCTGAAAATATTAAAATATTTTCTTTGATTATGTAGAGGTGAGTCACATTATTAAAGAAATTAATTTAAAATCATAAAATATATTATACATTTTGGGGGATTCACAAAGGATTTATGAAATAAGTAAAAAAAATATAGAACAACATTATTTTAATGGGAAAATATATATTGGGCCTAGAATATCAATTATAGTATTTATTACATCATTTTGGGGTCATTATGATGTCATAAAGCACATATTTTATTTATGTGGTATTTATTTTTTACCCAAAAAATTCGACTATCTCAGAAAATTATGTGAAATTCACCTTTGGATTATTTTGATGTCCTGATTCTAAAAATGATATTCATTTTATCTAAATAATTTCCAAAATATTTGAATTTTCACTTTTAAAATGAAAACTGAAATTTATTGAAAATTCAAGGGGTTTAATATAATTAGTATCCAAACATTAATAAAAATTACATTTGACTTCATAAAAATTATATAATCATTTATTATTCATAAAATTAATTTTATAATAATATTTTATTAAAATATTAATTATTTCAACAATTCATTAATTCATTAAAATAAATTATTTAGAAATACATTTTCTATTTTATTGTATAAAAAATATAACTCTTATAAAACTGATTACCTAATCATTTACCGATAAAGAACTGATACAATGATCATTTATAAGAATAATTTTTATAATATTATTAATAAAAAACATAGTTTAATATATTGTATATATTTCTCAAAAGTATCATTTTTACCCTAAAATAAAATTTATCAAATTCATCACTTTTTAAGAAAGACTATTTCTATAAATGAATTGATAGAATAAAACTTTTATTTATAAAAAGGGATTACAAAATAAGTAACTAATAACTTATTACATAACCCCTTATAACACTCACATAAGACCTATGGGTAAGGTGTCCGATGGTGATCAACTATTGGGGAGGCTCAGATAACATCGCCTCGGTGGTAATCTCTATTAACTTGAACTTATCCCATAGGAGGTTCCAATCAAGCTTAACGTGTTGAAGCTCATCTTGGTCTTGGTTAAGAGTGAAGCCCAGTGATGATACCTCTTTTCCGAGCTCCTACAAATGATCTTCGCACGACCGAAGTGGACTAGATGAGGCCATCCTCTACTTTTTATATATCAAATGGATTATTTTTTAAAAACATTATATTTACATAAGTCATTTGATCACTGTCAAATAGCTATATTATGAATGGTAATGATACTTAATGGTACTTTAAACAAAATAATAATAAAAATAATAAAAAAGAGTGCATGTGTTTTCTATAAGGCATTAAAATAAATAGAATTTTATTTATAAAAGATAAAGTAATTGCACACAGCCCATGTCCATAGGATGCAATGAATGATATCTATTATTTATGAATCCCTGACCCACATAACATTTTAAAACACCCATGGCCCAAGTCCATAGGAAACAATGACTCATATTTTTCAACTATGGATCCTTAGAATTCCTAACCTTTTTAAACAACCACATCCCAAGTCTATTGGATCAATGATATATGTCTACTGGCTATGCATCCCCAGAATTCTTAAACATTTTAAAACGCCCATGACCCATGTTTGTAGGAAGAAATGATCGGTATCTGTTAGCTAGCAACTATGCATTCCCCTGTACTAAACAAAAATTTAAAATTCCAAATTAATCGAATGTCCGACACTCATAAAATTTATACCCCACCAAGGGTAAACCACTCATTTTGAATTTAAAAATGGTCTCATATTTTAAATATAGCACACCATTTTGACGAAATTAATTAATTATTAATTATAAATTGGAATAAAGAAATAATTAAATATAAAATAGAGTTCTATCATATGCGATGTTGCCAAACACCCGACACACATAAAATTTATACCTCACTTAAGGTATATCCAACATTCCAGACCCAATGGTGGTCTCATATTTCTCATAAAAAATATATTTTGAGAAATATTAAATTATTTTAAAAATCAATATAATAAAAATTATTAAATAATTTATTTATATGACTGAGCCATCCAAATGCCCGATGATTAGAAATGTTACACATCACCTAGGGTAAACACCACATCCCAGACCTAATGGTGGTCTCAATTTTTTAATATGACACATTGTTTTGGAGTTATTAAATTATTGTTAATAAATTGATCTTTCATAATATAATATATTTAATATTTTTATTCTATCTATGCTGATTTGTTTCGGGTCTTAGAATATAACACTAACTTAACTTCTATCTCTAAAAATATTACATTGAATATTACAAGGTATTACTTGGGATTTTACCCATAATCATGATCTTTAAAACATTAATTATGTTTTCTTATTGAAAAATTAAATTTTTATATAAAAACACTTATAATTTACCAATAAGAGGGTTCTTATGATTTTTAAAAAAATTAAGATATAAAAAAACTATGTTGAATTTACTTGAAATTGTTAATTATTTTTATTAAAAATATGAAATACATTTTTCAAAATTGTAATAATATAAGTGAAATAAATTAATTTGAATTTACTCCCGTAGAAGGGATGACACAGTGAGTTTTTGAAGTAAAATTTTTCAAAATTTTGAAATGTTTTTATATTCAATTTCAAGGTGAAATTGATTCTAATAACCAATATTATATTTTTTATGTACCATTTATCTAATTAAACTTTAAAACCAAAGTAAAATATAATTAAATAATATAAATTAATTATACAAAAAAGTAGTTTTGAATTAAAATTTAGTGTTTTCACTATTCATCAAAAAATTAAACTTCTTATAAAAATAAAAAATTTCAGCCAAAGTAAATTTTGATATTCTGATTCCAAAAATACAGTTTTATTTTTTTTAAAATAAAAATTATAAAAGTTTCAAAAATCATATTTAAATTTGGTTCTTTATTAAAAGTTATTGAAATTACCTTAAATAAAAATACATATTCTTATTCATAAAATTGGATTTATTTTTATCTTATACCTATAAAATCTATTGGATGAGTGTTAAAAATATTTATTGAATATATAATAAATAAATTTCATTAGAAACATTAACCAATAGTAGTATTTTAAATTTATTGAAATGAAATTGTGTTTGTACAAAGAAAAATATTTTTCATAGAAATGCAATTTCTTTATTATCAAATAGTTATTAATTTAATTTAAAAATAATTCTAAAACAAAGGATTAATTTTTTATACATGTGTAGATCATATTTTCATAACTCATTTAATATTATTTATAAATTCCATTCTAATGGATAGGTTGTAACTATAATAATATTTTAATAATAATATTTACAGTATATTGTAGTTCGATAAAACTCATCCTTTCATATAATGAATGCTAACAAAGGGACTCGATATTGTGTGTAATAAAAGCCAATCATAGGGTTTCATGTACAAGAAGATAATATACGTTTTTATGGTAGTGTAATATTGACATGGTGTTGCATATAACACAAGACACACCTAGTGATTTCACATAACAAAATCTATATTTAGCGTTGTGTGAAATGAAAAATATCAAAAGACTAAATTAATTTGAAATTTTTTTCACAAAATATCAGGTTGTTATAAGTGTAATATTTGAGGTCCTACAAACATGTCATCTAATAGTAGGAAAGATTGATTATTATTTTTTTCAAATGAGATTGAGTTGAGATGTTATTAACACATGAAACTTGATTGAATCTTACACCAATATCATCCAAGTATCCAGAAAAAAAGGTAAGACTCTCTTCTAATATGTAAACATTAGAATAGATACTTATGGTTGAGATTTATTTTTTACATACGATTTCCAATGACGAAAGTATCTTTAAAAAAATGAATAATACATAATTAAACATATATTTAATGAATTTTAAATAATGTTTCTATTAATAAGAAGAAAAATATAAATAAGTAACTCTTAATTAGATACATCCAATGATAATGTATAAGACCTTGTAATTTAGTTTCCTTAACCAAATGCATAGATAAATTCATCATGATCATAAAATGATGAGGGAAAGATCCTATAAATTTTCAAAAATGTTTTTAAAATTCGTTCATGAATCTTATCAAGCAAAATTGGTTTAATAGTTTTCTCACATAATTGTTTGAATAATGTGTAGAAACCTAGTACAACCAAATTCACATTTTCATGTGATAATATATAAAATTATAAAGGTAGTAATTTCTCTAAAAAAATATGTGAACTGTTAATTTTCATCATCATGTAATTTTTTATTCAAATAAAACAAAAACAACAAGAAAGGACGGACCCAAATTGCCCAGGATGAGAGGTCTAAGGTGGCCGAAAGTGGTGGAGGCCAAGGGAATCCCCTCTTTCCAGGTTGACTCCCTCTGGATTCATAGTGATAATAGTATGAAAACAAATGGGATTGGGATCAGGGACATCAATAGAGGTGAGATGGTCCTTGACTTTGTTCCCATCACAGCAAGTATGGACCATGCTAATGTTACTGCTAATCATGCCCCTGCACTTCTTTATGATGTAATGAGTAGACCATGGAATAGATCTAGGGACTTTCATTGAGTTGTAGAGGATTTTGGAATCAGCTTCAACCGCTGATAAGATGATCCCATTTTGATGACATAAGAGGAGGCCATAAAGCATCACCTTGGCCTCCACACGGAGGGAAGATCCATGAATTAGGGGAGCAGAGAATGCCATGATGAACAACCATGATGGGTTTCACACCACCCATCCTCCATGAATAAGCTCTATGTTGCATGACCCATCAGTATTGAGTTTGATCCCTTTGTTGGGAGGCGACCAAAAGACCTAGTTACCTCTAAAATTCCAACTTCCTTGAGGAGTGATATTATTGCGATCATGAAACCTTTGAAGGGTAGGCGACTCCTTCCAGTTGCTAAAGTATCTAACCATATCAATAAGGAAGAACATAGTTCAATGGATGATACCCTAGATGGGGGAAATAGTCCCTTTGTGTATGGAATTATTCCTTACCTTCCAGATCAACCAGTAACCAATGTGAAGGACCATGGTGCATGAAATCTGCTCTGGACCCCTCTCCCCTGCACCATGGAACCATTGATCAAGAAAATTCATTCTAGCCATGTGTTTATCATGAACACCTATAAAATATCCCAAATAGTACCACACCACTCTTTCCCAGTATCCTTAAAAGAAAAAATCCCCCACTCTCTCCTACTGGTGGTTGGAGTAAAAATGAAACTTTGAAGCCAATGAGATGATACAAGGATTAATGTTCTTATCATTGGAAATCATCTTATGACACAACCTCCAGGTAAGAAAGTTGAGTTTATGGGGGGTAACTTAGGATAAGAGGATCTCATTCCATGGATTTAACTATTCAGGGGTGGATAGAGTGCACCAGAAGTCTCATGAGGAGAAAGAACCTGAGGAAGAAGGAGAGAAGGAACATTTGTCCGGTTCAGTATTGATCTTGATGAGGTTGAAGATGTAACTCTAGTCCCTATCCAAGATTCTGTCAATAAAAGTAAGATTAGAACTGGCCTCCCTGAAGGTGATCGAAGTGGCTGGGCACCTAGGGAATCCAAGGACAGTCCCAAACCGGTAGTGATTCCAGAATGAGATTTCCCTCCTCCTAATGAGCCTTTTAGAGTGGGGTTTTAGGGAAGTAATAAGAGGAGAGATAAGGGACCATAACGGATAAAACAGCAACCCGAGGCTCAGACCTAGAATGGGAGTTGTCCATGGTGACCCCCATAGAGTACATTATTCTAGAACATCCCAATAAATCATTTCATGAATGTAAAGAAGAGTGTCTTCTAGCTAGCGTATATTTATGCCACCCTCACTAGATGGTCTTTCCACCCTGTATCATGAATCCCATCGACACCTTAATTATGAACGCGGGTCCCAATTAAAGCATACTAGGATCTTATCAATCTTGTTAATGATACTCATCTAAAATTTAATGGACAAGAGTGAATGGATAGGGGTGGTGAGGAGAATAATGTTAACCAGTGTTATTCGACCCCTGAATGAGATATATATGTTCTTCCAGTTGAGAATTTGGTCCATCACCCATTTGATAAGGGCGTTGAAGTCACATACATGGAGCCTCCCCAGGGAGATGGGGGAACCCAGGTACTCCATAGGAAAATCACCCCTATGCATTTATAAGCTATGCTAAATAGCATGGATCTGGGTAGTAGTGCATCTGTTGGAGATATAGAAATTTCTTTTGGACTTGTTGATAACGTACCCGCTCTAGAGGAAATAATCCTACAATACTTGAGTGAGTCCTCTGATGGACCGTATGCTAGAATTCGTGAAGATGAAAGTGTCATTTGCAAACATCTGGTGAGAAAAAGAGGGGGATATCATTATTCTACGATAATCCATCACCACGCCGCTGGTGATACCCCTATGCAAAATTTGAATGAGGACATCATGTGAGAGAATGAAGATGCTCGGGGATGAAGGATCACCCCACCTTAGTCCATGGCTGGCCTTGAAAAACCCATAATATTTTGAAACAAAAGTGACCTACAACTAGGAATAGATGAATCAACTAAATATGATTTCAATATTCCATGAGGAGAACCCCATACTTTCCAACACCTTGTTGATGAAACCCCACTCCACCTGGTCATATGCTTTATTCGTATCTAGATTGATGGACAAATCCGAGGCACAAGACTTGAAGTTTATATATCTAATCATCTATTAGGATAGGGAAATGTCTCCCTGGATCGAACATCTATTCAAAAACACATGATGTTCCAAGGACACCCAATGGGGGATGTGGGGAGACACCATCGCATTGATAATATTTTCCAAAACCTTGTATGAAAAGTTGAAAAAACCCACCATCCAATAATGAGTAATAGAGGAAGGATTCTTGATATTGGGGAGGAAGACTATGGTTATGGCACATGAATCCTTAGGGAGATTCCCACTAGAAGAAGTATCAAATAGAAGATGTGATATCCATTTTCACGACTTCCCTTGAGGCTCTATAAAACGAGCATGGAAATCCATTGGCACCATGGGTGCTTTCGGGGTTGAGGATCAACATTGAATCATTTATGTCCTTATCATCAGGGATTGAACTCCGCTCGACATTTTCCTAGACCAAAAGATGGTTTGTAATGACATCAAAGAATCACCCTTCCTCCCTCGAGTATCAATTGGGAAGGAGAGGATTAGGACCGGTGAGGAGGTCTTGAAAGGAGGACATGGCCATATCCCCCACAATATCTCTGTTATCAGTGTATGTACCATCAACCATCCAAATGTTCAGATTCACCCTCTGTTTCTTTTTCTTAATATAATCATGGAAGAATATAGTGTTCCTATCTGCCTCCCTTAGCCACTTGATCCTAGACCTTCCCTTTCCAGTCATTATCTCCTGGGGAGAATGTCTTCCAAGTCACTCTTCTTGTTGGAGAGATCTTCAAACACCCTATCACCTGAAACATCTTCCAGGCTATTCTCTAGGCGATCCACATCATGAATTACAACTGAAATATCACGGTCAGTGGGAGAAGTATCATTCTCCCATGCATGGATCCTTCCCTTGATCCTTCGAATCTTTTTGTGGAAAACCATCCATGAATGTCCCTGGGTGGACTTGACCCAATTGTTAGAAACAAAATCATGGAATCCCGAAAGACTGTCAGAGCGAAGATGGTAGATAAATCATGCGGAATAATTCTTCCTAAAGGACTGGGAAACTAGGATAGGGTAGTTATCAGATAATCCTCGAACTCAGTGACTTACATTAGTGTTAGAGAACATGGATATGGCTTGAATGTTGGCCAATCAGTTATCCAAATGACTCCAAAAGTGATTCCTCCCTCTCTGGTTATTGAACCACATGAACAGGTCTCTTGAGAAGGCGAGATCATAGATCCCTTTCCTATCCCAAAAGTGAATGAAGTCCATGATCAATTTCCTCTTAAAAGGGACTCATCCTTTCCTCTCCTCCAGGGAAGAAACCACATTGATGTCCCCCCGACAATACAAGGATGGTTTCCTATATCAAAGGAGTTAAGGTCACCCTATAAGGATTGCCTTTGTTGAGAATCGTTGCTTCTGTAGATGAAGGATATGAAGAGAGACATGTATCCATACCCCACCATTATGGTGATGAACTGGTTACTTACCTGAACCAGGTCCACAGATAGGTTAATGTCCCAAAAATCCAAATATATCTATTGGTGGGATCAACATGAATGCACCTAAGCAGGTTGATCTTTATAGAGAGACAATTGATGTCGTCATGGCTCTGTTTATGCTCAATAATTGAGACGACAGAGGCCTCGTGACTTCATATTTCATTGGCAAGGAAATCCACCTTAACCTAGGCTCTAATGCCATAGGCATTCCAGATGATTATTGGAATCATTTGTCGAATAGTATTCTGGCATTGGCCCCAGAATTCATGGTCCTATCAAAGTGGGAGGAAAAATACACCTGCTGTTTCCTTGATCCAGAGCTAGTACAAACTCCAACACCCTTGGGTGGCAGTGAGACAAAAAGGGATGGAGCCTTCCTAGAGATGGAGCGATAGGTTCCCCTTGCACTGGATGGGGACCTGGATATTTACTTCATAACCCTGGGGATATGGAAGAGGATCCTTCTTTTGTAAGTAGTGAGGTATTTGGAGAAGGCAAGTTAGATGACCCCTAGGAGAAAGAGCACTGAGGGGGGACCATATTCAAGTCAGGACACCCCCTAAGAGAGGCTCCCTAAGAGAGGGAAACTAAAGACGTCGAGGCAAGATACTCTGAAGAACGAGTAGGTACCAAGGGAAAGGGGGAAAGTAGATCCAGCAGGTCAGAGTGGCTGGCCATCCTGCACAAAAGCCACCCCTAGTAAATAATCTTGGGACAACAAGGATAGATGAAGAGGATGGGGGATGATGTCACCTAGGGAGAAGGACACCAATTTAGGAATTAATTAATCCAGGTAAAAACGGGTATGAGTACTTTCACATGTTTTATTATTTGAAGGAATATATATTTATCCTTATTTTTTATTTCCAAAAATGATAAAACATACTTTATATTCTATTTTTGACATAGTTTACACTTTATATTAATTGCTTTTAAGTCCTTCCAATAATTAATTTAGACCTTTTATTTTCCATTCACATTATGTAACATGATGATAAAAAAATTTAGATACATTCTTTTCAAGTGCTCCATGCTTGAAAGAGATAAACCAATTCCCTATAACTGAATCCTGAATTCCTCATAGGTTAGGATAAATTGGAAGAAACCATTCCCTAAGGAGATGCATTTTCAAGAGGCGAATCCCCATATATTGGACAATCACTGAGTAAGGTGGTCAGTCTTACATGGTGCAGATCCTCTGGGTAGGATGAGACGAGCAATGATTGAGTGTGCCCCATTTTCTAGAATTTCAAAGATTGTGACGGGATCGGCTTCAACATGTTCAATAAAACCCTTCCAATGGATATCGAAATTCGAACCCTTGAAAAGAGAGAAAGAACGATTATGCGGGAAGACCTCAATTAGGTTAGCCTCAGGGTTACCTCCCTTCATAATTTTTGGATCCTTTTAACCATATTCCACATGCCCGTACGATTAAAAATTCCCTTGAACCAAGAATTTACATGCCATAAGTTTCAAAATCAGAGAAGATGAATCAAGAAAGTATAATCACCATTTTAGAGTGATAAGGTGAGCTCCCGACCCCTCTCTATAAATATTTAAATAATAAGTGTATTATAATCACATATTAGCAGTACCATTATATTTTCCCATGACTTGTGCTATAAAAAAAACCTCAATTAAGAGTATTAGGCCTTAGTAACTCATCCTGACAAACCTCACGAAGAAGTGAAATCCACTATTCATGGCTGACAATCACAAGGACTGTCCCAATTGTGTTACCCAACTCTATCTTATTTATATAAATATAATTAAAGGAAACATTGAATGAACCTAATTTATAAAATAAAGAGAAATATAAAATAAGATAAGAATAATGATAATTAGTGATCCATCTATTAAATAATTTACGCACTCAACTCATCATGAAAATAGTAATAATTATAAATTACTATATTTAGACACATTTATAATAAACTATTTTCTCCCTCTTTTTCTCGGTTTCATGGTTTCCTCCCACCAGGAAATGCATACTTGGGAAATTATTTCACGAGCCAGTGGATCTTCAAGGAATTATTCTTCCATCACTAATCCTTAATCACATGTGTGATTTAGTGCCTACGATCTCCTCTTATTTTCTTTATGATATCTTCTTCCACATGAGATTATATTGAGATAACATTATTCAGTTATACAATAGTATGTGGAATAAATGATGGTCCTCGATGGTGTGTATGTCTTCCATGTGTAACTCCATTATCATCGATGACTCAAGAGTTTCTTACAACACATTTTTTATTTGAGTTATTCATATGTAGGATTATGGAATCATTATGATCAAGTATAAATCCTTAATTTAGTGGGTTGAGAACAAATTTACTCATATACTAGTTTTGGATATTTATATGTGAGCTCCATTTAATCTTTTGTTTCAAAAAACATTTCGTATTTAATCTTATGTTAGCTGTGAAATTTCCAATTTACTCTTACATAACCACCTCTCCATTATTTATTTTATTCAGTTGAATTTAAATCCCTAAATAAAATTTATGTTAGTTAGGTTACTCTTATACAACCTATGAAACAATTCATTTATCTTTACATTGCTAGTGTTTATTCAAACACAAATAGACCTGATTCTTAGTTGATCTTATATAATTGGTTTAAACTGTACATCAATCACATGTGTCTAAATCAAAAAGTTTTATTCCACCCATTATAAAAAATAACCAAATCACTGTTTTCCATGATAATAAAATTTATAATATTTATTAAATTCACAATTTCATAATTTCAGGCTATATTTACATAAATCTCCCAAATGTTCCATAATGATAAATATGAATTGAATGTATATCAAATGAGAAAATAGAGAGGATATAAAAATTAAATTACGAGGTAAAAATTATGGTTTTATGCCTTTTCACTCCTCTAATCTTGAAATTTTGTCTCATAGGTAAATACAAAATAATTAATTTAAGAAAAAATGATGTAACCAAACCATGATTAATTTTCCTCAAAAAAAAATAATAAACCATTTAAACATAAATAATCCTCACCAATATATCCTAATTAATCTATGAAATTTATTCCATGATTTTACTTCTCTCCCATTAAAAGTTTTTCCCTCCTTTAATTTCCATCCATATATACAAACACTTACATTAATGGATTAGTTTTCCTCATTTCTCAAAGTTTATTTAACAAAGTTATTATCATTATCATGATCATTCATAAGTCACCATAAGATTATTGATTTTTTTCTAAAATAAGGATTCAAAATTTAATGTCATTCCTGTATATATAGATTTATTATTTTTTGGGAGAAGGTGGGTCCTTCAGATGTAAAAAATAAAGGTTGAAATAGGATGCATTACTTTTTAAAGCATAATACATGATCTATAAGTTGACCACTAAAAGAATATTCATCACTCAATCCCATTACAAATAATTTATCAATCTAAAAATGTCCCTTTTGTCATGGAAGTTCAAAAAATAGTGATAACAGTGAGAAAACCATCCTCTATTCTTGTAACACTGAGATTTTTTAAAAGAAGAACATTATGTTTAATAGCGTATGCGACACACAACATTGAGTTTAAACGACCAATGAAATATATTTTTTAAATATGACTATTATAAGATATTAGTTGAATTGTTATGTAAAAATAGGATTAAATACAATATTTAATATATATAAGGGTCTAAATTAATAAAATTTTATTTATTAATTCTTAGTAAATAAGCACACAATTTTCAGTAATGCCATTTTATGCTTCAAAAATATGTTTTCATCAAAAATGATTTTTATTAAATTTCGTGCGCAGATAATATTATTAATTAATACCAATTTTAAAAAATTTATATTATAAAAAGAATTATTTTTTTAAATTATCATGTAAATATTTTCGTAGATTTAAATATTGATTTTTTTAGAATGATTTATTTTTTAAAAAATGTTTATTTTTTAATAAATAGTGAAAATACTATTTTTATTGAAAAAATCATTTTTTTTAAAGAATTTAAAATTTTCCATTTTGGTTTTAAAATTAATATTAGTTCATTTATATTATTATTATTCTAAATAGTTCATTTTAATCAATTTTATGTTAATTTTTTATAAAATTTGTTTTATACTAAAGAACACTTTTTATTTGGAAAGCCGATTTTCATTGTGATTTTGGGTTTAATTTTAAATAAAATTCCTCCAATTATGTGAATTGAATTTTATAAAATGTATTATTTTTAATATAAATAATTAATATTATTTAATATGTTTAACTGAATTTTTGGTCATAATGAATAGTAAAAAAGAGTAAAAAATTAATTACTAAAGTTAAGGTTAAAACGAGGTTTTGCATGTTGTATTTTCCCATGATAAAATTAATTATCCAAACAGATATGTTTTTTTGGTAAATTTTATTTCATATTTAGAATCAGTGGGTTAAAATTATCTAATAATTTTTATTTTATTTTTAGGTTTAAAGGATAAATTACCCAGGTAAAAATAATTCGTTACCATGGTGAAAACTAAAATGATGAATGTGAGTAACGTTGGAGCTAAATGGAATAACTTGTTTGTTTTTAATGGTGTAGATTTTTATTAACCTTATATTCTATTAAATATATTACTTATCAATTTTAGAGGCACTTGGGGTTCATAGTGAATTCCAATTATTGAATAGTTTGTGTATTTACAATAATTACACTCCTTCTCACTTATAAAAGGGAACCCTATCTCCAATACTATCAATAATTAAACAACCTCTTGGTTCTTCCAATCCCTAAAAAATACCATTCTTAATTCCATTACCACATAATGTAGGCCTTTTTTTACTATAAAGCCCTTTTATGATAGATTGTGGAATAAACCTAAAGTGGTCGTTTGAAGAAGAGGTATCTTATTAACCAAGTGTTTTTTGTATTATTTCACTACTAGAAATGTGACCTACACCCATGGTTCAAAACCGTGGGTATAGCCCCCAAAACTGTGTGTATAGACTATACCCACAGTTTTGGGAACCGTGGGCAACTGAGGCATTAGGAAAGGTCCCCAACCTATAGCCACGGTTTGGAGAACCGTGGGTATAGTTTGTTTTTCACCGTGTCATACCCAATTGCCATACTATCAATACACAGTACCCATGGATCTAAAACCGTGGGAATAAGTAGTCAAGAAATGAAGCGTGTAGTATTGAACCTGGGACCTGCATCTCCCAATTGAGGCATCTAACCAACCAATCTACACCAATTTACATTATATATATATACATATATTCTTTTATATATTAATTCATGTCCATATTAGAAAACAATAGTGCAGGGGTTTGAACCTGCGTTGTTCAAATTTAATTCCAACACCTTACCAACTGGGAAAACTCTCTTATATTTAAATTTATCAATATATTTTTTTATATATTAATATTGATTAATATATTAGATAAAAAACAGAAATCTAGATTTGAACCTGAAGCCACACGGTATACAAAAAACGCTGGAAAAACCGACCTATGCAATTTATATGTTCATATATTTGCATTTAGATAAATATATTAATTAGAACTATGGGTATAGGTTTTCCCAACAATTTTGTTTGTGTCCCACATAATTTTTTTCCCCGCCATAACCTGGGAAATATATACCCACGGTTTTACAAAAACGTGGGTATATGCCTTGAAAAAAACACTTACACCCACAGTTTTGACCAAAACGTTGGGTTTAGGTGTTTTTTGCCAACATTTATAGAGAACCGTGAGAATATGTCTTTAAAAAAATCTATACCCATTGTTTTTCCGAAAACCATGGGTATAGGTGACCTATACTCACAGTTTTTCCCAAAACCGTGGGTATATGGCTATTTTTCGGTAGTGGTTATTTTTAAACTCCTTAAAATATTATTCAAACATGATTTATATAATAAAATCAGTATATCAAATATATTGAGATGTTTTTATGTTAATGACATACTCTATATAAATCTCATCTTCCATAAAAAAGGAAACAATATTATCATTCATTTGTATAGTGGATTGCCGCTTTGCGAACCGATGTATTTAATTTTCCATCATCACCTCTAACAACTATTTATGATGATGTATTTAATTAAAATATATTATATTCATGAAAAATTTATGATTATTTAAAATTAATATATCATATATTTTCTTACCTTTCCATTCATTTAATGATAATAACAGTGTTCATGTGTATGTGTTGATAACCACCTCTACGGAGCAATGCGATTAATTTTTCATTACCATATCACATTGATGGTATATATAAGTGTATTTAAAAAATAATATTATATTTATGATATAATTATAATTATGGAAATATAAAATAACACTTTCCTTATTTACATTGTGAACATTGAAAAATAGAAATGTTACTCATATGTACATATGACCTACCATCTCTATGATGATAAAAAGTTCATTTTTCATAACCATACTGCACGATTAGTTTTAAAATTATAATAATTATATAAAAATTTTAATTATATAAATATTATTATTCGATATATTATGTAATAAGTACCACTTTAACCTTAGTCAAACTATAAAACTCATTTTGGACATATGAACTTAATATTGAAAAAACATCCAATGTGAACATAATTTCTTAAGTAAATAAATATAACATGGTAATAAATAAAATAAAAAGAATAATAAAATTGAAAAGGTTATTAATTAAATAAAAAATAAACATAGGTTTACTATTAAATAAGATAAATAAAAAATGTGATAATTCAGACCTAAGGAATGGGATCACATCTCATTTTTTTACTTCATTGAGACATATTTTATTAATATACACCTAATTTATTTTACATGGTGTATATTCTAGAAGTTTTATATTTAATATCACAAATTATTCAAACTTAATATTATTTTAAGATTCAATTTGAATCATTTCATCCATGGGTATTTGAATTGAAGGTTATCAAGTGGTAAGAGGTTTCATAATTCAATTTTTGTTCATTATGTTATATTACTTCTTCATTGTCTTTGATATTAGAATATTATGTGTGTAGTGAAATTTGATTATTTAATGTTTTATTTACAATTTTTTAATTTAAATTTGATTTATATAATCAAATAATTGATTAATTCTCACATCAATAGTATGATCTTTGTAAAAGATTTCGTCTCAATTTCTAATCTAATAAGACTTATTTGGAATTATATAGTTATTTATTTTTATGGGGTGTATCTTTTAAGAACCTGGTTTTTCATTTAGGTTTGTATCCTTTTAATTTTCACTTTAAGATTCAGTAAATTTATCTTTTTGGTCTAGACCCTAAAAATGGGTCATGGGATGATTGTTTTGTTTTTGAAGATAAGGGAACATGAGGGTTATAGGTTGGTTGCAGGCCAATTACACACTGTGTAATTGGAATACACAATGTGTATCAATTAAATGACATGTAATGGGAAGTTCATAACATTTCACATCGTGTAAAGGGTTTTTTCCTAAGGGAAGGACCTTGAGATTTACACAATGTGTAATGAATTTAGACATCATGTAAATACATGATTTTTTAGAAAAAAATAAGAGGAAAGGCTTCACTTTTTTGGATAGAGCGTCCCCTCCCCTCTCTCTCAGACAAGAACCCCCTCTCATGCCTATAACTAGGATTTAGTGTTTATTCATGATCCAAATTATGATTATATCATTGTCTGCCACATTGGATGCTTATCGGTAAGGCCTGAAATTATTTTTAATCTTTAATCATTATTCTTTCTTACCATGATTCTATTTAGATGCAAGAACATATTCCCAATTTTTAGGGAATTGATCCATTCTTCATATCTCTTACAATCCATGCCAAAGCTGAGGATGATATTGGATGAGAAGAGTTATATTATTACGAGATAGGTTGTCTATAACTCATCCCTTAAGTTTTGTTATTTTATAAATTGATGTGTGGTCAAACTGATTTCATCGACATATCCTGTTTAATTAATATTCCTTAGTTGTAGTCATTAGAACCATCTTCTAAGACCCATGTCATATATTTTATTCAACATTGATTGTTATGTCCATAAGTTCAACCAACCCAAGTAGGGTTATTTCCATATTTATGCCCTTAGTGGACAGTTATGCCGTAATGGTTGGGTATGACCTGTTAGATCCACTATTCAGGTGTGTGAATTTACCATTCTAATGGTAATACCCTTTAATTTGATGAATTGTGATTTGATAAATGGATATTACCATGTTTTCTCCTCACTTGACCCACAAAAGGCAAGTATTTCACTTTAACAATCACAATTAATTAGAAATAGAAATTATATTACATATATGAGTTTTATTAATGGATGGGAATTGAATGGCTCTTATGGAAATCCATAGCACCAATTTCCATGATTAATGGAAGGTATCAAAGTGAAACATATTAAAATATTATGACTCAAATAAATTGTAAATGGTTTCATGTCATGAGATGCCTTGTCACTTGTATGAAAGGCATGGAATAAACCTTTGACTTGTTAAATTTCATAATTATTATATGTCCTAATTAATTAAATGAATTAGTTTTAAGGTTTCCTGTATATTGACCTTGACTTATTTATAGGAGTGCTTTGATTCGGGATCACCTTAGATTAACGAAGGAATTCCTTGAGGACTTCAGGATTCCATTTCGATTAAAGGATGCCAATTTCCATGGTTGAGACCCACCTTGGAACTCAATCCTCATCTATTAGTGGATTCCAAATATGACACCATAGTATCACTACTTTAATATTATAGGATTCCTTGGATACACTCAGGGGATCTAGTATGGATTCTATAGATACAAGGTGCCTCAGTTATATCCTTGGGCCTTGCTATATCTTATCCCATTTTACCATGGATTTCTTCCTTAGAATCAGTTAGATTCCCTATTGTGGAATTACATGGATGATTATCCTTGTATTAGACTCTTACCCCTAATTTAGGCTATAATTACTATTGTGTTAAAACCCTTTAGGTCCTGTATGCCTTGGTTATAACCATGAATCCCTTTATTTGTTAACATCACTACAGGTTTCCTTATTATATCTTGGAACCTTTACCATTACTATATCAAGGTGATGTCAGTACCAGTTATGCCTCATGTGACATTATTATATAAACTAAAAATTAATTAATTAATGAACTAGTCACATATTAAGACCCTAGATGAGGGATGAAGCAGGTACTTGGGTATTTACATTACTGTACTTCATTACTTTCAAATATGAATGCTTGCACACTATTTTAGTTTATATTACACAAACATGATGTTATAGACCCAGCTGGTAGTGGCCTACTGAGATTTATCTCACACCCTACCCATGCCTCCATTGTCACCCATGAAGATTATTTGAATGTAGGTGTTGAAAAAGGGATACAAACTGCTTCAAAAACCTGATTTCTTATTGCTTAAGATGGAGCTGGTGATAGATGACCGAGATGGAGATTAGGATGTTGGGGATAGTTTTTGGTTTCTTTTTGCTACTTTTTTATAGCATGCTCGTTCTCTAATTTGTACCCATGTTTTCTAGATTTATATATATGTGACATATCATCATCATCATCTTTTATATGTTTATATCAGTTTCACTTGCTGTATTATTATTCTTGTCTACTCTTGTTATGTCATATATTTACTTATATCTATTATGCGAATCATTTAACTATTCTTGTATGTTATATGCTGTGATTAAATAAGGTAATGAGGGAATAGTATCTCACGAACACAACCTTGGACCTTGCTTCTAGTTACTAACTTCTAGCATTTCGGAAGATGCGCTTGAGGCCACATGACCAACCAAGCTCGCGGAACCTGTAAGAGGAATCTTGGTCTAGGATGTCATAAGGTGGTATCAAAGTAGTTCCGTTATTAATTTACTATATGAATACAATTTATTAGAGATTATTCCACTTTTAACTTGGTCATAAACCATTTTTGGGCATTGTGAAACCATGTTTAGGGTTAATTCTGAGTTTCCATAATTACAATTGTTGATCTAATTTTACCCATTATAGTTGATATCATTTCACCATTGGTTGAATCACATGCTATGTAGTGTTGTTAATTATTATTTTTATTGATGATATCATTTCATCCTTATCTCTTAGATATTATAGAAATTAGCATTATTATATACATCATCGTGAGAACCTAGAATTCACATGTCATTCATATTACCATGCCATATAGCTGAATTTCACTGCTCTAATTACATAATATGCTTGTGATTTTTGAGTGATCCTTGTTTGAATATATTTGTTCTTTTGATGCACCTTGGATTTGATTGAGTGATCAGTTGTATTAATTCATGATGTTTTATGGTCCCTCATGGGTTGTAATAAGTAATTTACCGAGTCGAGCAATTATAATAGAATTAAATGGGTGTTTCTTTTAGTGATAAGGTGTATGTGACTTGATTAACATGAAATGATGATATATTTTAATTGTATCTTGATATAGGTTATAAGAAAATGAAAAATAAAAAAAATAGATCCTGAAAAGTAATGGTTTCAATTCCTTATCTAGTATTTTCATGTTAATGAAAGGTAAAGTAGCGAACCTAGAAAATTAAATATGAAATGAATGAAATGGTTTCTTGTAAATGATGAAGCAAGGGGATATTGAAACTGCATATAACTGAACCCCTGTAACTGATAACTGAGAAATTACCAATACCTGTCCTGCTAAGCATGTAGTTGGGGTAGTATACCATGGATAGTGAACCAATTTCTTACGTTCATATTTCACTCGTATTTTTATCTATCTTATTAAATCTTGTTTTGTGTTGTGTGCTTGATATTTTTAGATCAATGCAACAATGAATTCCTCATTTCATTATCTAGGAGGGTGGTGACGAGCATGCTCTAGATGTGTGGATCCTAATCCACCAGTCTTACCTATAGGATTTCCACTTGAAGCAGCGCCAATTATACCTGATTTTGGAATTGATTCCCAAGTTCTTGATTTTTTCCTATATTTGATGAAGTCCATGAAAGTTTCTATAAAACTCGCACCTACGATGGATGATCTTACCCATGAGTTCTATAAGTATCACCCTATTACCTTCTCCGAGGATGGAGGTCCACAAGCTGTTGAGTCTTGGATAGGGCCACCTTATATATCTTTGAGAATCAAGAAATTACTCCAGAGTGGAAGGTTAATCTTGCTACTTACATGCTGCATGATTCAACCAAGCACTGTTGAGATGTGGTTATCCAGGTTGGTCACCATCAGGCCATGGTATGAGATGATTTCTAGACTATGTTCTATAATTAGATCTTTCCTCAAGTACTAAGATACAATAGAGATAGATAATACTTGTATCTCAAGTAGGGTTAAATTCCAGTTATGGTGTATTCAGTGTACATCACTGATTTATGATGATTCTGACCACTTTTATATGGTGATCAAATTTCACATGCTGGATGCTTCAAGGATGGGATTTAGTATGACATATGGACTCAGGTGAATGTATTTATCCTCTCTACCTTCTCTGAAATACTCAATCATGCTCTTATCACCGAGTGAAACTTCTAGGATGATGATAGTACCTGACATAAAGGATTGGTGCGAAGCCAATCGCTTAGGGTTTCTCTTTAGGGAAGGGGAAGCCAGATTACCCATACTGGTATCTCAATGGTGTGTTATTAGTGAGGATGATAGAGTCACCTAAGGCATCAGTGTGATAGAGACCATTGAGAGTGATAAAATTGTGACTATATGGGGAACCCTAAGAGAATCTATCAGACCATTCCATTGAATTCTAGTGGAAGAGTTTACACACTAGCTCCACCTTTGGGGGTATGTTCTTTTACACCATGTCAGGAAGAGAGTTAGAGTAGCAATGAAATAACTAGTTGAGGATGAGGTCATAACCACAGAAGCCAAAATCTTGATTAGCAATAGTGAGATTGGAGAAATTTTGATCATGTTAGTACAACTATTGAACATGGCCATGGATCAGGTCAGTTTCATTCTTTATAGCCAATACCTAAGGATTAGGCTACAAGAACATCTCTAGTATGAGAAACTATTCTAGAGTATCTAAGATTCTATACCGTGTTTTGTGATACATTTGGCATCAACCTAGTAGTAGTTTTAATGCAAGAGAATAGAATCATTGTGTATAGATCTCGATAGTTGAGGCCTCATGAGAAAAAATACCTGACGCATGAACTTGAGAAATCAGTAGTTTTCCATGCCTTACATTGTTGGAGAAATTATCTATTGGGTGAGTGCAATGTGGTGTATATGGACAAAATAAACCTCAAATTTATCTTAACATAGTTTTACTTGAATCCCAGATAAAAAAATATGGGTTAAATATCTTCATTCCATTAATTTTGAGATTTCCTATATGCTTGGAAAATTCAATGTTTTAGTAGATGAACTTATTTAAAAAAACATAGGAATCGACCATATGAGAAGGCAATGGTGAATGGAAATTGATGGAACTATTTTCTAAGATTCATCCATAGTTTCATGATATCCACAAGCATTTTTATCTCTTAGCCTTGTCTGTTACCTCTTCCCTCCTTGAGAAGGTGAAGAGAAAGAAATTTCCAAATCCTGAGGGCTTGGTTCTCCATGAGAGTATTTTTGGAGATCACTCACCCCTGGATTGGCCTGTTGATAGAGTAAACATCCTTCATATTCCTAGACATTTATAGTTTCCTAAAGATATGATAGAGTATTTTATGTGAGATAACCTTGCTTCTTAGTGTTCAGTTCATCCAGAAATGTCCAAAATGTATTGATACATGTGACAGAAGTACTAGTCTCCTGGGACGAAACATCAGATAATAGGCTTTTTCCCTATGTGTTCCACTTGTCAATAGGTAAAGGTGGGGAACCAAAGTCCGACAAAATTTTTACAAACACCTTTAGTATAAAAATGGAAATAAGAAGAAGTTTCCATTTAATTTGTAGTTATTTCACCTAGATCTCGTATAGGTAGAGATGCTATATGGATTTTCATTGAAAGACTGACAATAGTATCCCACATTCTTCCTATATGAGATACTTTCGCAGGTGATGTTCTGATAATATTGTATGTACATGAGTTAATATGACTACACGGGGTCCCTTAGAGTATAATTTTCGATAGGGATACTCATTTCACATCATGTCTCTTCCAGGGGTTGCAGAAGGATGTGGTTATACTGGTGATTTTAAGCACTCCATTTTACCCACATACCTATGCATAGTCAGAATGAATGATACAAGTTATATAGGACATTATACAATCATTCATCCTTAACATTATCACTTCTTGGAAGAATCATATACCTCTCATCAATTAAACCTACAATAATAGATTCTATGTGATGATCCAGATGGATCCTTTTGTGTCTTTATATGTTAAGAATTTACATTAACCCCTTTGTTGGATAAAGGATGAATATATAGACCTACCAGGTCCTCATATAATGAAAGAGACTACTAAGTAGGACCATCTGATCATTAATAATATGTATACTAATTATTATATATATAAATATTATGCTGATTGTTATAGGAAATCTATGGAGTTCAAGGCGAGGGATCATGTTTTCATGTGTTTATCACCCATGTAAGGGAATAGATAGATAGAGGTAGGAGAAGTTTTCACCCTGTTATGAGTGATGTATGAGATCTTGGAGAGAGTTATCATAACAAACTATTAGTTTCTACTACCTCAGAGGTACTATACCACAAACAAAATATTACATGTTTGACAACTTCACCGGTATCATGCCGAATCTTCTCAAAATTTTGATCTTGAGTAAGATGAAAATGATTCTTTTAAGGAGTGTCCTATATGAATCATTGAAAGGAGAAAAAAGAACCTCTGAGGTTGGTATATACTTTAGTACTGGTTTTATGGTAGCACAACCACATATAGTATGTAACTTGGGAGTGAGAGGCCAACATACATGCCTAGTGGCCAGAGTTGTTCTGATATAGTGTTTCACCGCCCTTAGAAGGTGGACTCATGGATATGTTTTTTAAGGAGGGAAGAATGTTAGAACATTATTTTTCCTTTTTATATAGATCCTTTTAATTTATTATTTTAGATTATGTAATGTTTTTTTTGGTTTATAACTTAAAGTTCGGTTGTAGGCCGATTGATTTTTTTTCAAAGAGAAGGGAAGAGGAGGGTTATAGGTTGGATGTAGGCCAATTACATGCCATGTAATTGGAATAAAAGGCATGTATCTATTACATGATGTGTAATGGTCCTAAAATAACCTTTCCCATTATGAGAAGGGGTTTTCCTTGGATAAGTACCCCAAGCTTTACGTGAATTGTAAAGTATTTAAATATCAGGTAAATGCTCAGGATGTTTTTAAAAAAAAATATTAGACAGGGCCTCCTTTTTTTTGGATAGAGCCTCAAATCCCATCTCTCTCTTACACATGACCCCCCTATCATGCATAAACATAGGGTTTAACACCCCAAGATTTCATAGTATGTTATGTTTTCAACGTAATTCAATAACTTGCGCTACACGCAACACCGAGTTTGAGCGCACCACGACTTACTGAAATAGCTGTTCAAAAGCGGTTATGAATAATATTATCTAAATTTTGAATTATATATATTACATATAAATTTTAACATCCATATTACATGTTTCTTAGAAATAATATGAGAACAAATTCATTTTTTTTTTCAGATAAAGGAAGTATTTTTTAGAAAATGCGATTTCACCACCTTTTAAAGGAGAACCATTTTTAAATTCAATATTCGACACTTTTATATATTAAATTTGAAAAAATAAACTTCTTCATTAGAATTGGAACATAAAAATTTGGTTAAGATAAATTTTTTGTGTTTTTCTGATAACTTTCATATTTGGGTGAATAATGAAAAATACTAAATTTTAATTGAAAACAACTTTTTTAATCAAAATAATTTACAATGTTGAATTATACATTTTAATGTTTTAGAAATATAATTAAATTTTATTTTTATCATTTAATACAATTTAGGTAATTATAAGTAATTTCAAATTTAAATTTTACATAAACACATGTCAATATTTTGATAGTTTTTACTTTTAAAAAAACACGCTTTTGGGTTTTAATAGTGGGAATTAGTTTTAAATTAATAAATTAATCTTCTATTTTTTGAATTTGGTAAAATAGACTGCATTTTTGAATTCATAATATCAAAATTATCTTAGGGTGAATTTTTGGTATTTTTCTAAAAGCTTTCAATTTTTGATGAATAGAGAAAAACACAACGTTATTATTTAAAACAGATTTTTTATTTAAATAATTTTTTATTTTATTTAAATTTATGTTAAGTAAAAATATACATATAATAACTATATAAGTTCAATTTAATTCATTGTAGTTATTTTATTATGAAATTAGATGTGTAAAATTTTATTGAACTTTTTAACCTCTTTTACCCACCTTATAGGCACGTTAGCAAATTTGCATAAAATATAATTTTACCGTTTCAGTGAGTTGAATTTAAAAAATACAAGAGACACATTTGACATCATTAAGTATAATGTGATTCAATAAGATGAAAATAATATTTGGTGAATAGTAACTTTTGACTTTTATTTACCACGGTTAAAATTAAATAGGGTATTTAAGGGTAAAAATGATACTATAATTAACCTAAATCAGGTCCTAATTCTATTGGATAAGTGTAATTAGAACAAAAATAACCTATGAAATAAAATAGAATCCTCTTTGGTACACTTGGATTGAATTAGGAAATTTATTATTATTTTATTTAAGGAAGAGTTGAAAGTGTTAAATTCAATGTTTTATAACTAACACATTTATAATATAGGGTTATACATAAGATAAATTTGAATATACATATTCATTAGAAAGATAAAAATATTTCATACATCATGGTAATTTATTTCTAATTTTTATACAATTAAATAATTAATTTTATTGATGACACAATGATGATGCAATAATTACCTTATTAATGAAATAATCAAATAAATGGTATTTTAAATATTAAAATAAATATAATTTCAAAGTTTTTATGACATCCACGAATTTATTAGTTGAATAAAACATTTTATAGTTGATTAATTGTATTTCGTTAGAGGTAATCAAGCTGTTATGATTTTTCCAAAATGCAAATACTAAATAGTGTCAAAATTGACATAATTGAGTTTTTAAAACAAATACTATATTATTAATTGAAATAATATTCCTCAAAATCTATTATTCTCAAAAATGAAATATATAAGGTTATAAATATAAATAATGAACCACTTTTAGTTCTTTTGGCTTCTTATAGTAATTTTATTAACTATATAATATAAAAATACAAAGAGATATGGTAAATGTCCAACTATTTAACTAAGAGTTAAATATAAAAGATAAGGTTAATATGATGACCTAAACTTATATAAAACCTATTGGTTGAGATGTTTTAGACCCATACCCACCTTATCCTCTAAATAATTCATTTTTCATCCATTATAAACTGAAAAGGATTTTATTATGAAATAAATTTTGAAGCTTTTCCTAAAGTGACTCTCACCTCTCTTATAAAAGGGAACTTTCCCTTCTCTTAATTTCACAACTCCAAAGCCATTTGGCTTAGAAAACCCCATCCGAAATATCCTAAACAATTTCCTACATTCTTCAATGAGGCCTTCATTTGGTCAGAAATCCAACCTAAGGTTCCCTTTTGATCAAATCAAAAGTAATAACCTGAAGAAGAGGTTAATATTTTATCACCTATTTCAATTTATTTTCTTCTTACACTTCCTATTTATTTATTTTTTCTATTCTAAAATAATAACTACAATATATTATATATACTGTGATGTTATTATAAAAATGGTAAAACCATATTCATTATTCTACCCATCATATGAATGACAAAGTCACCATTTGTGCGTACGTACAACTTACCGTCTCCACGTCGTGGTGTAGTTTGTTATTCAAAACACTTAAATATTTTTATGGGTATAATAATGATGTATAATTGATGTAAATAATAAATATAAAATTTTAATTATTCTTTATTAATGATATAACATTCAATAATATACGATTTCACCTTCAATTGAATGATATTGTCCCTCGTGCGTACGTACGAATTACCGTCTCCACGAACGCGATGAGATTCATTACCCATTGTAATTATTCAATTATAATTTTCATTTTATGATTAAAAATAATATTTATGAACATAATATCATTCTGTATATGAATCAAATACATCCGATCCATAATAAACATGACTTATTTAACCAAGCATATAAAGGAAAATGAATCAATTACCACCCGAAATGATGATACTACTGAAATATTTTTTACAATGAAATATTAGAGGGTCATATATGATATCATATTTATGTATATAGTTATTTTATAATTAAAAAAATGATTTAAATAATATACAAGAGGTTAATGTACCCTCAACCATGGAAAAGTACAAGGTAAGGGCAAATTTCACAATCTCTTTATTATCCAATGTTGTTTTTACATAAGTATCTACTGAGACCTCTTTATCATCCAAATCCATGTTTTCTTAAAAATATATTTCAAAACATTTTTACTATTTACTAGAAATTTTTTTAAAGTCATTTATACCCTTATTTGACCTTATATGTTTTTAAATGAATCTTTCCGTCGTTTTCCAAACAAGATACTTTAGGACCTTTTCAACCAAATTAAGGTAAGAATTTCTTTTTTTAACTTATAAGGCAGGTGTGGCTATTTTCTTCCATTATAACATCATTGAAGCTTCCCATACAAGCTTATAAGAATATTTTCAAAATAAATGTTTTCTTTTTTAATTATATGACTTCAAAATGATTTCAAAATAGAAAGAGATATTTCCCTAAAAAAGTTTTGATTTCATATATGTCAACATCCTTTGATGGATTTGAAGATTGTTTGATTTTGATTTATTATGATACAAAACATCCATATTTTATTGAATGTTTTGTGATATGCTTTACTATAGATGTGTTATTTTTACAGCATTCATGGTTTATGGATATTGTTTTGACATTTTGTATGCTAGTTTTATTATGAATGTTTATGTTATGATTAAACCTTTTATTACGAGGAATGAATTAGACTTAGTAAGTGACGGGTGGATCCCTCTATAGATCCACTATGCATCGGTAGGTCTCATGAGACAAGTTAGTGTCTTGGAAAAAGTCCTTGACAAAATCTTATTTATAGTCTTGGCACAAGGCCTTGACTATGTGGTTATGAAGTCTGACATTATGCATTCCATCATTATGAAATTGGATGTTGAAATTAGATGTGATTTTTCAACTTGTAGAATATCCATGTGAATATGTAAGTGTATGTATTTGATTTTATATTTTCTATATTATTCTGAAGTTTATGTTTAAAAGGATTTTGTTTTATTCTTATACACTGCCTTAAAGGTTTATGTTTATTTATGAAAGTTTCTGCTATATTGTTATCCTTACTGAGTATCTGAGCTCACCCATTTCTATATTTTATTTTTCCTAGGATGTGAAGAAGTATTTTAGGGTTGAACTCCTGGGATAGGATAAGGATATAAGTGTGTTCAAAAGGGGAAAAAATGTTGTTGATCTATTTATTTCATAATGTAATGTAAAACTTATGAATGTATCTAGTACTTCCAAGGCTACTAAACTCATCAGTATTTCGGGACATAATTCCTTATATCATGCCAATATTATGTAATAATTCATTGACTATGGGTAACTAGGGTTGGTGCATTATGGTTGGTATCATAGGAAGTTTAGAAACAACCATGGAAATATATTTAGAGAAAACTCTGATTAGATAACATTACCTTAAGATAGACTTTGGTGATTAGTGTAGAAGAAATTCCTAGAATATTGGTAATGAATAGATTTTGTGTATTTTACAAGAAATACAACTTTTTCTAGATACGAGCAGGTGGAGGAGGCTCTGGCACAGATGTACATAAGAGTAAAAACTCCGACAAAGAGTTTTGAGCTTGACCCGGGGTATCCTGGTACACGACAATGGGTTTGCTTTACTCTTGGTTACGACACTCCCGAGGGATATGTTTAGGATAATTCACATTTAAATTAAAAGACATTATGAAGGATTTATGAGTAAATACCTCTTCAAAGAAAACATTTTATGATAATATATTATATGCATAATCTTTTCAATTTATGTTATATATTTTACAAGTTTGTAATTATGCATTGTGATTCATAAGCTAACCTAGGGTATGATATTGTTCGGAAATGGTGCCTAGTAGAAGGAATGATAACTCCAATAATACGTATGATCCAAATTCTAAGATGGATCATATCTTTCATGGTATTAAGAAAACATTTAGAAGGGAAATAGTCTCATAGGTTTTCTCATTATATGAATAAATAATATCATTTGTTAATAAGATAAGTAATGAATTCTCTAAGTCCTATGGTTTTTAAGGGAATCAAGAGAAGAAAAGGATGGAAGTGAGAAAGATGGATAAAGGGAAGAGGGCAAAGAAGGATTTTCTCATATGTGACAACTGTTGAAAGAATCACCTTGGTAAATTCTTGAAGGGAATGGGAGTTTGTTATAAGTGTGGAGAAAAAAGACACCAAGTACATGATTTCAAGGGTAAGAAAATGGTTTCAAATGTACAATGCTTCATCTGAAAGGAGTAGGGGCACTATGAGAATCAATGTCCAAATCATCAGAGTATACCCCAAATGCTTCTATTGGATAATAATAAATTTATGATATTGCCGAAGATGAAGAGGAACGATTATAGTTCTTATATTGTTATTAAATTATTGTGTCATTTGAGTATTATATTAATGATGTACATGTTATAATAATTATAGAGTATATAAGGATTGTAATGTTGTACTATTTCATTAAGGATGTTAGATTGTGTGGAACCAAGAAAAGTGACTCAATGATAGTATAATTTTTTTTTGAAAATATATAGTCGAGGGACAGAAAAACCTTAATATGATTCTGATACTGAGGTAGTTATTTTGGAATAATATATGATTGATTTGGATAAATTAAATTGGATATTCTTGACTACCTTGAAACTGATTAATGATTGGTATATTCCATCATTGTTGTAGTTTACAAAATTTTTTAATATAAAGAGTATATCAAGTATTCTATAAGGAATAAGGGAGTATGAATGTAATAAATACGGTTATATGATAATTCAGGGTGTTACAATGTTTTAAAAGAATACAAGTGAAAGGAATTCACATGTTATTATGTGGAAAAAAGGATCTTCATTGTGTTTTCCTTCCTTATAAATTTTCGTCTGTGAGTTTGGACAGAAGTATTTTGGATAATTCTAAAGGTTGTAATCAACTAAGTTTGACATTGGATACTATTGTTAAGGTTAGATAATTTCTTGAGATTATTTTTAGATTGTCATAAAAAGGACAACCCAATGGTCGGGCGACAACCTGTCGCGTTTGGAAAGGCCACGATACTTGAACCCGCAACTGAAGGGCAACAAGGGTGCATTGCCTACCATTGTCCCAAGTGATGTCTTGGTTTGTATAATATAGTTTTTTTTTCAAATGGGTTGATATATGAATTATAAATTCATTTTTTTGAATCCCTATACGATTAGGTTAAAATGAATATTTCTTAGTTTTATTATCTTTTGGAGTGAAAGATGAGTTTGTGGTAGAAATTAGTTAATGAATGGAACTATACCATTCAAGTATTATTTTTTTTACTTATTCTATGAAGAAATTAATTCTTAACCTTTAGGTAAGGGATATTAAAAACAAAATTGTGTTATCCTAATACCTTATGTCTTTTTGAACTGATGATATTTTAAATCATCATAGATTGATGGCTTTGAGGCCCTCAATTTTATACTTGAATGTGATTGATGACCGCAATCGCTACCTATAAATATTTAAGTTTTTCCTCCAATTAAATGTCACTAATTTCCACCAGTGTTCTTCTAATAGAGATCATAATTTGGTGGTGATTGTTTCATTTTCCTTTCCCTCTTATTAAAACTAAATTTGATTAGCCCAATTTATGATATGGGTTCTCTACCAAGGTATTTTTGTATTTTAACCTTTTATTTTTTAAGAACAATTTCAAATTAAGAGGACACTATTTATTGAATTAGGGGAGAATGTAACACACCATGATTTTATAGTACGTTATTTCTTCAAAGTAATTAAATAACTTGCGCTACACACAACACCGAGTTCGAGTTTACCATGACTTACCAAACTAGCTGTTCAAAAGCGGGTATGAATAGTATTATCTACATTTTGAATTTCATATATTCCATATAAATTTCAACATCCATATTATGTGTTTCTTAGACATAATATAAGAACAAATTCATTTTTTCAGATAAAGGAAGTATTTTTCAGAAAATGCGATTTTACAGCTTTTTAATGGAGAACCCTTTTTAAATAAAATATTTGACACTTTTGTATATCCAATTTCCAGAAATAAACTTCCCCATTAGAATCAGGATATAAAAATTTGGTTTTGAAAATTTTTTCATGTTTTTTTGATAACTTTCACATTTGGGTGAATAATGAAAAATACTAAATTTTAATTGCAAACAAATTTTTTAATCAAAATAATTTATAGTGTTCAATTATACATTTCAATGGTTTGGAAATATAATGAGATTATATTTTTATCATTTAATATAATGTATGTCAATATAAGTAATTTTAAATTTAAATTTTACATAAACACATGTCAATCTTTTGATAGTTTTTACGTTTTAAAAAACCCACATTTTAGTTTTGACAATCGAAATTAATTTTAAATTAATAAATTCAACTTCTATGTTTTGAATTTGGTAAAATAGACTTAATTTTTTAATTTTTAATATAAAAATTATCTTAGGGTGATTTTTTGGTATTTTTTGGAAAATATTAAGTTTTTGATGAATAGTGAAAAACACTACGTTATTATTTAAAACAGACTTTTTATTTATATAATTATTTATTTTATTTAAATTTATATTAAGTAAAAATAGATATATAATACCTATATATGTTCAATTTAATTCATTGGAGTTATTTTGTTATAAAATTAGATGTAAAAAATTTTATAGAACTTTTTAACCCCTTTTACCCACTTTCTAGGCACGTTAGCAAATTTGCATAAAACATAACTTTACCGCTTCTATGAGTTGAATTTAAAAAATCCGAGAGACACAGATGAAATCAGTAAGTAAAATGTGATTAAATAATATGAAAATAATTTTTTTTGTACAGTAACTTTTGACTTTTATTTACCACATTTAAAAGTAAATAGGGTAATTAAGGGTAAAAATGATATAATAATTACACTAACACATGACCTAATTCTATTGGATAAGTGTAACTCGACCAAAAAAACATAAGGAATAAAATATTATCCACTTTTTTCCGCTTGGATTAGAATAGGACATATATTATTATTTTATTTAAAGAAGAGTTAAATGTGTCAAATTCTATGTTTTGTAATTAAAACATTTTTATCATCAGGTAATACAAAAGATAAATTTGATTATAAATATTCATTATAAATTTAAAAATACTTCCTATATCATGGTATTTTATTTATAATTTTTATACATTAAATAAATAAATTTATTTATGACACAATGATGATGCAATAATTACCTTATTAATGAAATAATCAAATAAATGGTATTATAAATATTAAAATAAATATAATTTCAAAGTTTTTATGATATAAAAGAATTTTCTAGTTGAAAAGGACATGTTAGGGTTGATTCAATATTTTTTTTATGTAATCAAGTTTTTATGATATTTCCAAAATCCCAATACTAAATAGTGTCAAAATTGACATAATTGAGTTTTTTTAAACAAATACTATATTATGAATTTATATAATATTCCTAAAAATCTAAGGTTCGGCCAAATGACTTAGATAAAGTTATATATATTAATAGTGAACCACTTGGGGTTCTATTGTCTTGTTATAGTATGTTCATTAACCATATAATATAAAAATAAAAATTAATATGGTAAATGTCAAACTATTTAACTAAGAGTTAAATATAAAAGATAAGGTTAATATGATGAACTTAACCTGTATAAAACATATTATTTGAGATGTTTTAGACCCATCCCTACCTTATCCTATAAAGAAATAATTTTTTATCCATTATAAACAGAAAAGTATTTTATTATAAAATAATATTTCAAGCTTTTCCTAAAGTGACTCTCACCTTTATTATAAAAGGGAACTTCACCTTCTCTTAATTTCACACCTCCAAATCCATTTTTCTCGGTCAACCCTTACCCATATATCCTCCCAACTTTCCTCCCTTCATCCTAGAGTCCTTAATTTGGTCATAAAACCAACATATACGGCCCTTTTGATCAAATCAAAAGGAAGAACCCGAAGAAGAGGTAATATTTAATCACCTCTTTCAAGTTATTTTTTTTCTTACACTTCCTCTTTCTTTGTTGTTTCCATTATAAAATAATAAATCCAGTATCTTATATATAATTTTATGTTATTATAAAAATGGTACAACCATATTCATTATTCTATCCATCATATGAATGACAAAGTCACCATACATGCATACGTACGACTTATCGTCTCCATGTCGTGGTGTAGTTTGTTATTAAAACACTTCATTATATGGATGGGTATAATAATGATGTATAATTGATGTAAATAATAAATATAACATGTTAATTATTATTTATATATGAAATAACATTAAATTATATACAATTTAAACTTCAATTGAATGATATTGTCGCTCATGCGTATATACAGATTACCGTTTCCATGAACGCGATGAGATTCATTCGCCAGCGTAATCATTCAAGAACAATTTTCATTTTATGATTAAAAATAATGTTTATGAACATAATATAATTCTGTATATTAATAAAATACATCCTATGCATAACAGACATGGCTTATGTAACCATGCATATAAAGGAAAACGAACCAGTTATCACCTGAAACAATGATACTACAGATATATTATTAACAACGAATATTAGAGGGTCATATATGATATCATATTTATGTATATAGTTCCTATAAAATTTAATAACAATTATTTAACTATTATACAAGAGGTTAAAATACCCTTGACCATGGAAAAATACATAGTAAGGTTTAATTTCACAATCTCTTTATTATCCGAAGTTGGTTTTACATAAGTATCTACTGGGAAATCTTTATCATCCACATACATGTTTTCTTAAAAATGTATTTCAAAAATATTTTTAATTTTACTAGAAAACGGGTTAAAGTCATTTATACCCGCATTTTACCTTATATTCTTTGAAAGAAATTTTTCTGTCATTTTCAATACAAGATACTTTATGACCTCTTCGACAAAATTAAGGTAAGAATGTCTTTTTCTAACATATACGGAGGGTGGAGCTATTTTCCAACATTATAATATCGTTTAATATTCCCATACAATCTTATAAGAATATTTTGAAAATAAATATTTTCTTATATAATTATATTACTTTTAAATTATTTCAAAATAGAAAGAGACGTTTCTATAAAAAAGTTTTGATTTCATCTATGTCAACATGCGTTTATGGATTTTAAGCTTCTTTGATGTTGATTTATTATGATACCAAAATTACATATTGTATTGAAGGTTTAGTGATATGTTTGAATATGGATGTGTTATTTTTACTTCATTCATGGTTTATGGATAAAGTATTGACATTTATCATGATAGTTTTAATATGAATGTTAATTTTATGTTTTAATATTTTCATTTGAGGAATTCATTGGACTTAGTAAGTGATGGGTGAAGCCATCTATAGCTCCTCTATGAATAGGTAGGTCTCATGAGATTAACTAGTGTCTTGGCATAAGGCCTTGAAAAAATATTATTTTTAGTCTGGGCATAGGGCCTTGACTATGTGGTTATGATATCTCGCATTATGCATTCCATCAATATGAAATTAGATATTGAAATTACATGTGATTATTCGACTAGTAGAATAAACATATGAATAAATAAATGGAATTATTTGATTTTATCTTTACCATATTATGATGAAGTTTAATTTTAAAAGGTTTTTGTTTTAGTATTATACATTTCCTTAAATATTTATGCTTATTTATGAAAGTTTCTGCTATATTTTTATCCTTACTGAGCATCTGAGCTCACCCCTTTCTATGTTTTATTTTTACTAGGATGTGAAGATGTTTTTTATGGTTGACCTCAAGGGATATGATAAGGATATAAGTTTTTTCATAATGGGAGAAAATGTTGTTGATGTTTTTATTTCATGATGTAATGTCAAACTTAGGAATGTATCATGTAATTCCAAGGCTACTAAACTGATCGGTATTTTGGGACATGATTCCTTGTATCGTGCAAATGTTATTTAATAATGCACCAACTCTAGGTAACTGGTGTCGGGGTGTTACATAGGATTTGGTGTTTTTTCATGATCCAGACTCAAATTTGATCTCCATATTTCACATTGGATGCATATCAGTAAGAACTCAATTTATTTTTAATCATTCAACATTTTTCTTCCCATCCACGATGTAAGTTAGATGTAGGCTCATATGACCCAATTTCAGGGCATTGGTTCATTATTTAGATCTCTTATAATATAGTCCAAACTAGAGGCTGATACTAGATGAGGAGAGTTGTACGAGTATGAGGTAGGTTGTCTATAACTCATCCCTCTAGTTTCATTGTTTTATAAAATTCTATGTGGTCACAAAAATTTCACCAGGCATCTACTTTTTAATTAATATTACTTACTTGTATTTGTTTGAACCATGTTCTATGACCCATAAATTATATACTATTCAATTTTGGTTGTTTCATCTACAATATAAACTACCCCAAGTTGGGTTATTTCTATATTTATTCCCTTAGTGGTTATGTATGACTTAATGAATGGTTATGACCTATTAGATCCACCGTTCAGGTGTGTGTCTTGAACCTGAAAATGTTATGCCCCTTGAATTAGATGAATTGTGATTTTATAAATGGCTAGTACCGTGTTTTGTTCTCACTTGATCCTCATAAGGTAAGTGATTCAATTATTTAATGAATATTAATTGTAAATGTAAAGTATATTGTATATACACAACCTAGTCTATTGGATGGTAATTGAATGGATTCGTTTTATGTCCATATCACACCTTTCCATGATTAATGGAAGGTATCATAGTGAACCATATAAAATCATTATGACTCAAATGAATTGTAAATGGTTTCATATCTTGAGATTCCTTATCACTTGTATAAAAGGCATGTAATGAACCTTTGACTTGTTAAATGGAATAATTATTATGTGGAAAAATTAATTAAATGAATTAGTTGTAAGTCACCTTGTATAAAAAATGACATATTTTTAGGATTGTTTTGACTCAATATCACCTTGGATTCCTAGGGGAATGCCTCAAGCACTAGAGGATGCTATTCTGATTCAAGGATGTCAGCTGCCTTGTTTGAGACACACCTTGGGACATGATCCTTGTATATCAGTGGAATTCTGTTATGAAACTATAAGATCCCTATTTTTTTATTACAAGATTCCTTGGATACTCTCCTTAGATCTAACATGGCTTATATGGACATGCGGTTTATCATTCAAAATTTACCAAAGTGGTAATGGTACATTTCACAATCTTATCATTATTCATGATTATTTATCTTTAAGTCCATAATGGGAGAATTATTAAATATTTTTATATTAAACACAAAATATTTTATTGTTATGTGGTTATTTATAGAAATTATAATTTTTAATTCCCTTTTCCACTCTTTAAATGCTCATGATACCAAAATATTGTTTTCAAGAAAATCCGACTTTTTTTTCTACTCGATCAAGAATCTTTTTCTTCCATATCCATATTTTACTTAAATTTTTTTAAAGAGCCATTTTAATATTTTAAATTGATTTACTAAAGGAATTTTTACCTAAGTTATAATTTTTTAAAAATAGTTTAAAAGGTTCCTTATTATCATTTTTTGAATATAGTTTTTTTGACTTTTTACAAAAAATGTGAAATGAGTTTTTATTTTAGCATACTCAGCATAAATAGAATTTTCGACCATAGAGAACACTCAATAATTTGAATATTATTTTATATATTTCAATGATTAATTTTAAAGAAAATGTACTTCTTCATATATTCTAGAAATTTTTATTTTTTAAAGTGTATTTTAAAACGAAGAGGGTTTTTTCTTAAATTTTTTTTATAATGTTATTTTTATGGTATTTACATTCATCATCAACAAAAACCCTTTTATTCTCCACATGGTATATTTTGTAATGATACCATAATTATTATTTCTATAGATATTTTTTGATTAGTTAGACTAAGGAAAGTATTTAAATTTCATATTCGAGTTCTTCTTATATGTAGTGTTTTTGAATTAGGCATATTGATTAATTTGTATTATTTATTCTTATGATGAATGTACTAGTCTTATTAATTGATGGGTGGGGTCCTAAATTATATAGCCCCTTTATTCATTGGTAGGTATCATGAAACAAACTAGATTGATTATTTATCAAAGTCCTTACCCATTTATGTATGATGTCTTGGAACAAAGACTTGACAGTATGTTTATGACTCTCAAAATTATGCATTGCATCATTATGGTATTAGTTATTGATGTCTATGTGATTATTTGAATAGTTATGATTTCTATGGATATTTTTCAAGATCATATGATTATTTATATGGAATTATTTTATCATAATTTATTCCTATCATATAATTATTAATGCTCTAGTTATTGATTAAAAGTAATGCATTTTCAATTATTCATTATTCCATATTTATTACCCCTTATTTATTCATGATAGCTTCCACTGTATCTAACCCTTATTATGCATTTGATATCACTACTTATTTTTTTATTTACACTGGATATAAAGAAATAATATTTTAATAAAATCAAGTATGAATAATATTTAATTTCACTACGTTGTATTTTTATGTTTTTAAATGTAATATAAGATTCAAGTATGTATGTAGTTTAACAAGAGTTAAAAAATATTTTATCCTTAAGTATGTGAACACTTATATATTATCACAATGTAATAAAATAAATACCGACTCTAGGATACTAGGTTCAAGGTTTTTATAGTTAGTATCAGAGGATTTTTAGTAGAAACCTTAAGAACATGATTAAGGAAAACATAAATTAAGGAACATAACCTATGAATGACATTGGGGATATGTCTAAGTATAAGATAAAAACCTAATGTTTTTGTAAAGTAGAGATTAAATGGTTTTAATAGAAATAAATAACTATTTGGGAAGTATAATTGGAATTTGTTTTATCACAGATTCATCTAAGGTTAATAACCTTGAAAAGAGTTGGATGGGTATATCTTAGATATCATTTGTGGGGATGGTGATTGTACCCTTATTGTGCACCTAGTTTGAAAATCCTGGGTTGATATTCCTGGGTTAATTTACATTATATTTATAAACCATAATTAAGGATTTAAAAACATATGTTGAATGATATTGATAACCATGAAATGAAATTTATTATTAAGTTGTTATTTTTTGAAAATACACGATTATGGGGAAGATAAACGTTAATATATACATTCTATTTAGTTAATAATGTTTAGTTGGGATAAAGATAAGATTGATCTTGATGAAATAAATGGGATAGTGATTTTGTGAAAAATTAATTTAGATCATATTAGACGAATTTTATTATATTTTATGGACTTGTAGAATATATTCAATAGTTTTTGAATAATAAGGATTGTGTTAATTTTTAGAAACACATATGTCTTCATGTAAAGTTATTTTATGAGTTACGGACAATATTAATGGGTTATTAGTTTAAGTTAGATATTATGTTAAAAGGATTAGACACCCATATTAAGGTTTTAAGTGATGAAATTTTTAGGTGACATATGATATTTTGTAAGAAGTTCACTATTTTGGGAACCTTATCTGATTAAGGTAAATAGAACATTACAGAATTTTAATGTGGTTAATGAAATTTTGGGAGAAATTTTATTACATTGAGGTATATATAACTTTTAGGTTTAATATAAAGGATAAATTTGGAAGAATTATATTACATTTTTTGAGATGTAAGATGAATTGTTTTAAGGATAAATACTTATGAAATGGATTATGTTAAACTTGAGGTGTCTCTATTTTGGTTTTAGAGAATAACATATTATATTGGATAAATTGTGGTAACCATTTTTTTAAATATTTAGAGATATATAGAAATATTTTTTACACTTTTAGGTATCTTTTTATCCATTAAAAGTAAATTTTATTACATAAGACACAAAACATTCATCTTGGATATTAATTTACTTGTGTAAGAAAAAATGTGGAAATTGATTGAAGCACAATCAATGGATAAAATTTTTCTTATGAAGTAAAATATATCTAGTAAGTATATTTTATGGTTTAATAAATATTGATAGTGAAATAATACATTAATAATAGGAAAATGATCCTAAAATAAATATTTTATGAATTTACCTTCATTTTTGATGAAATAATAGTATTTTCGTCCATCACCGATTTATAGATTTGTAGTCATTAACTTTCTACTGACCATATTCATTATCACTCTATACTAGTCCTTGGGAATTTATTTTCTCCTCCATTAATATATCTTCTCTTCACATTATTGTTACACTTTTTGGACACATTGTTTTAGGTTATTCTAGATGAACTTTATCCTTCCCTTTCCCTCTTTTTAAGAGGAAGTTTTACAAACCCTTTTATGATGTTGGTTTTCCACAAAATAATTTTCCAATGAAAACTTACTTATTTTTGAGTGAAATTTAAATTTATGAGGATGAAATTTATTTAATTTGGGGAGAATGTAACATCATGACATTTTAAAATAATAACATTATGTTTGATTGTGTATATGACACACAACATCGAGTTTCAATTATCAATGAAATATATTATTTTAACATGACCATTATAACATAGACAATGAATTAGAGGGTAAAAATATAATTAACCCAATTATGAAATATACATAAGGTGACTAATAAATAAATATATATTGATTAATCTTTAGGAAATAAGAACGCAATTTTTACTAAAGTCATTTTATGCTTCAAAAATACATTTTCATAAAAAAGTTTTTTATTGATATTTGTCTATGAATAATATAATTAATTTCCACTATTTTTTTAATTTTTTTTACAAAACTGACTCAATTTTTTAAATCATAGTGTAAAATTATATTATAGAATAATTTTGATATTTTTTGGAAAAGGTTTAATTTTTTGATGAATAGTGAAAAATACTAATTTTTATTGAAAAAACCTTTTTCATTTAAATAATTTTAAAAGTTCAATTTTGGTTTTAATTTTTTTAAAGTAAAATTAGTTAATTAATATTATTTTTAATAAATATAATGTTTTTATAATCAATTTTATGCTGAATTTTTATATAAAAATATATATACTTAAAAAAGTTTCCTTTGGAAACCTGCGTTTCATCATGTTTACAAATTTAAATTTAAATTAAATTATACATATTATATGAATTTAATTTGTTAAAATGGATTATATATTTTTAAAATTAATAATTAAGAGTAGGTTATAATTTTAACTTAAATTTTAGTTACAATGATTAGTAAAAAATAGTAGAAAATTAGTTACCACGATTAGGGTTAAAACATAGTTTTGTGTGTTTCATTTTCCCGTGTTAAAAGTAGTTTTCCATGCATATAATATAATTATTTTATAAATTTGATTTAATATTTAGAATAAATTGGTCCAAATTATCTAATAAGTCTTATTTTTTATGCTTAAAGGATAAATTACCTTGTTGAAAAAACTTGTTATCGTGGTGAAAACTAATAATGTAAAACTGAGTAACCTTAGAGGTAAAGGGTTTAAAAAGATTTTAAAAAAATTATTTTAAATTTATGAGGTTTGGATCAAATTTATATTCCATGAACAAAATTATTTATAAATTTTGGATTCACTTTGGTAGAGAGTGACTTCTTATTATTTAATAGTTCTGTGTATGTAGAAAAATTCCACTACATCTCACTTATAAAAGGGAACCCCTTATACTCTCCTATAAACACTTCAAGATCATTTTTTTCAACCAATACCTATCCAAATACCTTAATTAAATCCATCACTACTTTATAAAGAAATTTATTTGATTAGATAATCCTCCTAAGAAGGATTTTGGTGTAAACCATAAGAGGTTGTCCAAAGAAGAGGTATCGTTCTTAACCGATTGTTTTTAAAATTCTTATTCCACATCATTAAAATCTTAATAAAACATTAATAAATAATAATAAAATAATATACCATATATTAATATTTTTTTATGTTAAATTAATACCCTATATAAATATCATATTCAATCAAATGGGAAATAAAAATCATCATTCGTGTGTACAATAAACTACCACCTTGCGAACTAATGTAATTCATTTTCCATAATCTCCTCTAATGAATGTTTATGACGATAGATTTAATGTATATATAATATATTAATGTCATATTTATCATTATTTAAAAGTAATATATCATATATTTTCTTACAATTCCATTCATTTAATGATTATAACATCGTTCATGCGTACGTGTGGACTACCACTTCCATGAAGTAATGCAATTCATTTTTCATTTAAAGATCACATGGATGGTATATATAAGTATATTTGAAAAATAATTTTATATTTATAATATATTTATCATCCAATAAATATAAAATAACACTTACCTTTTTTCCATCATGATTGTTGAAAAATGTAAATGTTACCCTTGCATATGTTCGACCTACTATCTCCATGATTATAATGAAGTTTATATTTAATAACCATATTTCATGGTTGGTTTTAAAAGTATAATTGATGTAAAAAATTATAATTATATAATTATTATTATTCATGAGAATATGGAACAATTACCACTTTTACTATAATCAAACTACTGTATCCATTTTAAACATATGAACAAAATACCAACAAAGCGATTGAGGTGAACTTAATTGATTATATAAATAAATATAGCATGGTAATAAATAAAATAAAAGGAATAATAAAATTTAATTTTTTTAATCAAGTAATTAATTAACATAATTTTGTTATTCATAAAGATAAAGAACGAATGCATTGAGTTTCACTTGATGTAAGGGATCTCATCTCAATTTTCCTTCATTAGGGAATATTTTATTGTTATGCACGTAATTTATTTTATATAAAGTATATAATGAACTTGTTACATTTAATATCATGAATAATTCATAATTCATGTTAATTTATGTTTAAATTTTACTTATTTCATCGATGTTTATTTGACTTTAATGTTACATAGTGGTCAGGATTTTCATAACTCAATTTCCTTTTATTTGGTTATATTATTTATTCATTGTCTTTGATATTCAAATATTATATTTTTAATGAAACTTTATTATTTTATATTGTATATTAACTTTTTCTTGTGTATTTATATTTGATACAAATAATCAATTCAATTTTTAATTATCACTTAAATGATATGATAGTTGATATTTCATCTCAATTTCCACTCCATTGAGACATATTGGATACTATAAAACTATTTTTTTAAGGTGTATATACTACCCCTATTATATTATATATAATTAATATATAATTATTAATTTTATTTAATGATTTATTTGAAGTTATTTCTTCCATAGGGGTTATGATTCAAAAGTTACCAAAGTGGTAAGGGTCTATTTTATAATCTCCTCATTATAAAGAATTATTTTTTTAGGTCTCTAATTGTGGAATTTTTTGATATTTTGATATTAAAACTAAACTATTTTCTTCTCCTATGGTTATTTATAGAAATTATAGGACTTATTTTTTTTCCAGTCTTCAAGTACTCATGATACTGAAATCATGTTTTTACGGAAAACCGAATTGTTTTTTTACTTAGTTGGGAATATTTTTCTTCAACATACATATTTTTCTTAAAATATTTTAAAGAATATTTTTAATATTATATTATTATTTATTAAATAATTTTTTCCCATTTTTTATTTTTTACAAAAATGGGTTAGAAGGAATCTTCTTTTAAGGATCAGATATGGTACATTTTGACATTATATATAAAATGTGAAAGGAATATTTATTTTAACATACTCGACATGAAAATGTTTTTCCACCATCATAACCACTAATTTCTTGGATGATTATTTCACAATTTTCCATGATTCATTTAAAATATTTTGTTTCCAAATATTCAGTAAATTTTTATTTTTTAAATTTGATTTATAGTTGAAAACAAAATTTTCCTTAAGAATATTTTTAATGATATTTTTGTTGTATTTTATTTTGACAAAAAAAACATTTTGTTCTATAATGGGGAGATTTAATAATGATACCCTCCTTATTATTTCTCTACATCGTTTATTATGTCCAAACTGAAGTGTCGCATATTGGTACTCTAAGCCTATTCACCAAATGATATTAGGTGTGCCTCCCTTTATGAAAATGCTGATGACTAGTAAAGAGTGTATAATATGTAACGTGGGAAGACAATACCCTATTAATCAAAGAAACATAATAGTAGAAATAAATACACCAAATACAAAATAAGATACAATAAACAATAACCAATATGAACCTAACATCATATGATGAATCCAAAATAGGGAGAATGACCATAAACCAAAGTAATAGATTTTTTATACCATATATGGTTCATGTGTCAAATGAAAATCGAAAAAAAATACTTTGAACAAAACCAAGGGCATACCAACATCTTGTTTGGTTCCCTCATCCATGCTTCATCCCAATTCCAAACTCATCCATATAATATAAGACTCTTTCCCTTATCCTGACCCGAAGACAAGAAGTCGATTTAGGTACCAAACAGAGGCCCAAGTAGGGTGTGAGTACAAATTAGTAGGACACCACCAACAATGTATAAATAAATATCGAGTCTATAACAGTGCATATAATATTATAAATAATAAATATCAAATGAAAAAGTAAACATGTTTTGAATTTATTATTCATTAGTAAACAACATCATATCATCTTCTACTCATTCCAGAGTCTGAACCATACACCATAGGGATTTTACATTTTACTCTTTTCATGGGATTTCACTATTCAATTTATTTCAAATTTCATTAAGTACCTTAGAGCATCAGTCCAAGTATCATTATCATGAAAAATTTGATTTTCAGTCTAACATCAATTCACATTCATGCATTAGGGGCCTAGAGAATTAGTCTGGAACCCCATGGGTATATAGATAATTATCACCTCACCCATAACTCATTATTCAAATTCCTATATAAATATACATAGGGGGGATAGAGCATTAGTCAGGTACCCCATGTGTACTTGGAGAATCAATCCCTCATCCATAACTCTTTATTCACAATTATATAGAGACATGTATCAAGGGTCATCATCAGTGACATTATTTTCATTCATTCACAAAATGGTGCACCATTTAATTTATAAAAAACTGCAATAGATTCATTACATTCATCACAAGTAACAATAAGAGAAATCCACTATTAATATATTTATCTTCAATCATTACCCATCTAATTAACCCTTCGAGGTTAAGCCAATCAACCCATCAAATCACACTATCAAAACATGAAACAAGAATTTAGTTAAATTCCATATACCCATTATTCCCCCATTTAAATTTCAAGATTCATAACTTCATGGATATTGGAACACCCCATGGGGTTCTATGATTCCATGTCTCATAATCTCCAATAGGTTCAATGGGATCAATGAAGGGTCTCTCAATTTCATGGGGATTAAATTCATTTTTGTAAATTAAATGAAATTTCCCAACAAGGTAAGGAATTGATATAACTATAAAAAAAGATCAATATAAAGACTGTTTGATTTATCATACAGACCACCAATCTTAGGATCAACGATGAACGCTTGCCAATAATTATCCCTCAATTTGATGTAGAATAACTAGATTCACAATGGAGAAGGAAATTTATGATTAAAACCTTGGATTATGATTTAAAGAAACATGACCCATTAAAAAATATATCTAAACCATCAATAATTGGTGGATTAATACCACTATAAATGGAGATAAATATGGGAGAGAGAGGAACCTAAACAAGGAAGAGATCATACACTAGGGTAGTGTCAATTTCTTCCACCAGATCTTCAATTTGATAATAAAGGAGTTTATGGAGACTTGGAATCATATCTAGTGATTCCAAGAAAATGTAAAAAGGTATTAGGATGAAAGGGGTTATTAACGATTTAAATGTGTGTGTGGGGGGGTGGGGGTGGAATTTTAATTTAAATTTCAGGGGTTTAAATGTTTGTATGCACAGTTTCCTGGAAGGGACACACTGTTAGAAAAACTATTATTTCTAACCGTGTGCCCCTAATATTGGGGGTTCATGGTTTATCCTAGGTGGGAAAATGGGTTTTTAACCATGTTACAATAGTCCAATCCCCCCATGTCCCATAGTTTATGTTTTTTTGGTTGAGCACATAGTTTTCCCAAACGAATCACCATCTATACACTGCCTAAAAACCATTCAAAAGCATCCAAAATTGACCTGAATGAACTCAATACCATTCTCAGACAAAAAAAGATTAAAAAAGATAAAGTGATACCTGGAACATTTATGAGAAATATTTATAAAGGTTGGTATCTTATAGTCTCCCCACCTTCTAACTTATCATTCTAGAGCTGTACACCCAAGCATCACTAATCCTTTAAGGTAAAATGTTTGGGCCACTAGGCCCACATATCTACCTATCCATATCCTGTTTATTCCCAAAAAAATATATGATTCCACAAAACATAGACTAATGACATAGTATTCCCATTTAAAAATTTCTCACTGTGATCCACAACATGAATAAGATGCTCCTCAAAGGAGACACCATCATGAATGTCAGCATACTCAATATCAATAACCTCAGAATGATTGGGGTGATACTGCCTATTTTGTGACACATGAAAAAATAGTGAATATCACTATACCTCAATATAAGAGATAATAAATATTCCACCAATCCAATCCATTCTAAAACCTCCAACAGTTCAACAAACCTGGGTGCCAATTTTCCGTAGCTGCAAATTCGATAGTGACCCAATCCCAGTGACACCCAAAGGAATACAAAATCACCCACTATAAACTCTAGAGGTTTATGATATCAATGAACATAATAATTTTATCTACTATGTGTTTTATCCATACATTTCCAAATAAACTGAACCTATTTCAGATGTCTCCTATATGGTACTCGTTCCCAATAACTTTGACTCACCCACCTCCATCCAATACAAGGGCGATCAACATGGCCTACCATAAATCTCCTCGTATAGTTCCACATGAATTGTCAATTGATAACTATTTTTATAAAAAAATCAACAAGATCTAAGTGTTTCTTACAAGATACACTAATGTCTAGGATGCATGCCCGTAGTATGTCCTATGGAACCTAAATAGTACGCTCTGACTCCCTGTTTGTTTGTGGGTGAAAGGCCATACTCAAATACAATTGGGTACCATTTTTCTTTGATAATCCTTTCGATAAGTTAGAGGTAAAATACGAATCATGATATGAAACTATACTCCATGGAAACCAATGAAAATATATAATATTCCAAACATACATACCTCCCAACTAATCAACTATGAGAATTTTTTTCCATAGGAATTAAATGTGCCAATTTTTTCAACTGGTCCACAATCACCCATATCACATCATTCTTCTAAGGGAGCCTAAAAAGAAAAAAAATTCCATGGTAAAATCATCCCACTTTCATTTGGAATGGAAAATAGTTGTAAAAATTCACCTGGTCTTTAATTCTTATCCTTCGCTTTCTAATAAGTTTTTCATCATGTCATGAAAACTATAATATTATTTTTCACGCCTGAACACCAATACTGCAAACAATGGTTATAATACATTCTTTTCAAACCAGGATGAAGTTACCACTTTGAGTCATGAAACTCATGTATCAAATACTCATTCATAGTCGTATGAACAATAATATATCCCCAGATATAGACGATTTCATCATTATATATAGTCCAAACAGAAAGTGACTCCCCACCTTCTAGGATTTCTCTTAAGACCAAACACTCTAGATCCTCATAATTCATCTCCATGATCTAGATTAGAAGAGTGGACTCAATGGATAAGGATACAAGTTTCATCTTCTCTTGGCCCTCCTGAACCTCTTTATGAATCTCTATAGAAAATTCCATCATCATTCACTCATAACTGGACTCCTAGACTGCCTGATTCTTTTTTTTTTCTTCCCAAAGTGTCAGCAAAAATATTTCCATTAATGGGTGTATAGGCTAGATCAAAGTCAAAAGACTACATATACTGAACCCATATATACTACTAGAAGTTCAAATCTCATTGTGAAAATATGTACTAGAATATTTTGGGGTTTGTATACACAATGAACCATTCAACCAATAGGTAATTCTGCAAATACTTTAAGGAAAAAACCACCACGACCAACTTGAGATCATGCATATGATAATTCCATTTTTTAATCCTCAACATTCATGATCCATATTCCACAAATTTACCTACTTGCATTAACACTACCCTAAGTCCAATTCTATTTGCTCACAAAACAAGGTATAACTCTTGCCTGGCTTGGGTAGGATCAAAATAGGTGTGGTAGTCAATCACTTATTCAAATACTAGAAGGAATATTCACATTCTCTAGACCATTCAAACATGATTCCATTCTTGTTCAAGCCCAAAATTTGTTCTTCAAAATTGTAAAAGTCCATGATGAATCTATTATAATAACCTGAAAAACCTATAAAGTATTGTATATCAAAATCATTCATGGGGTCATCCCAAAAAACAACTTCATAAAATTTCTATATATCCACCGACACTCCTTCCTATAAGACCGTGTTCCCCAATAAATGAAAATTATTGATTCAGAAACTACAATTCGATTGTTTTTTGTATAGATGATTCTCTATCAAAGTACTTAGGATGATATCAAGATGTTGGGCATGATCATAACGAGTCTTGGAGTACACTAGTATTTCATCCAAAAAACAACCACAAAATGATCTAGGTATGGGTGAAAGATCGGTTCATCGAGGAAATAAAAATGGTTGGATAATAATTCATCCCAAAAGACATCACAATGAACTCTTAGAGTCTATACGTGATTCTAAAAATATTCCATATTATATCAGAAGGTATAACTCAAAACTGATGATACTCCGATATCAAGTTAATCTTGGAGAGTATGCAAGATCCTCTCAACTGGTCAAAGGGATAATCAATAATCCTAAGAGGATACTAGTTCTTAACTATCATCCAGTTCAAATTTCTGTAATTTGAATAAAAATGAAACATACCATTAGCATTTTTAGTAAAATAAAACAAGATAATACTAAGACAATTCACTTAGATGGATAAATCCATTATCCAACAATTCTTCCAATTGTGTCTTAATCCCTTGAATCTCTCTTGGTTTCATTATTCACGATGGAATTGAAACTGGCTTAGCTTCTGGTATGCACTCAATTTTATACTCATCATCTCTCTCTGGTGGAAGCCCTGTGAAGTCTTTATGAAACACATCCTGAAATCAATCCACTATGGGTGGAATGATAATATACATCACACCCCATCCTCCAATAGAATACTTGAAACCTGGGTGGTGAGATCCCCCAATTGCCGATGAAATGCACCTGCATAGACTTCCTGGATATCCCATTTCCAATGATGAACATATATATCACCCTCAGGTGACATGATGGTTACTATCCTACGATTACAGTCTATATGGTCTTTTTTGATACCAACTAGTCCATACCCAAAATCAAGTAAAAACCTAAAATTTCAAGTATGTTAGGATCTGAAAGAAAATTATAATCACCAACATCAAGGGAACATAAATTTAATAAACATATATCCTTCAATTATACACCCAATGGTGTATCGATCATCATAACCCCATACAAAAACTCCACCATAAGATTCAAACTGTTCAAAAGTTTAGTAGATATAAAATAATAAGTGGCTATTGTATCAAATAACATGCTAGAAAGCACATAACCTACAAGAATAATACCTATAACTATGGATGAACAAAGCCTCACTACCAATAAGTTCAGTTTATAATACATGTAGTTGACCCATCCCTATTCCCTATGATCTAGTATAGGTTCCCCATTCCGCACTTCTCTACTGATATGGGAATTCATTCCCTGAAGTACCATGCCTACTACCTTGACTATCACAAATAGTAGAACCCCAACTTCCCAATTGGTATGGGGTAGAAGACCCCCTTCTAGTACTCTGGTTTGACCTTGGTCATCCATCACTACCCATCGGTTGTGAATTCCTACAGCACCACTATAAGTGTCCCATCCTTCTGTAAGCTTGTAACTCCACCGGTGGTTGGGGACACTAACTATGAACAAGTCCTCACATACCACACTATTGACTGAACACTCAATTAATGCCCTGAGTTACTGATCCTTCTCCCTAGTTACATTATTTTCCAGCTTCCTATTTAAAATTATCATAGGGACACTTCCTACAATCGAAATCCATAGCTAATGGTCATAAAAAATAAACCACCTTTACTCCACTTGAATCCTCCATTATGTTCCCATCAGAAATGAGATCCTCATTCACCACCTCAAGAAACTTCTTCAATCATAAGATGTAAACCTAGGCCTTAATATTACATTTAAGTCTGTCCTGAAAACATCTCACCATAGTTGCCTCATCTCCTACCACTGCTAGGGAAAAGCACTGTCAGTTGGTGAAGAGACAAACATAGTCAATCACAGACACACTTACCTAGGTCAACCATAAAAAATATAATACCCTCTCTTGTCATAGAATCTGTAGATAAAAGTACACCAGTAATTTCTTCTAGAAGTCCTTCTATATGATTCCATCCAACTCCTCATACTAAGCTAGAATATCCCACTAAAAAATTGTTGATCATCACAACATATAGGCCACTAATTATAATATTTTCTCTGAAGGAGTACTTAAAAGATATAAGATGTTCTAGATAGACTCAATATAAAACTCAGCTTCCAAAAGACCACACTTTTTAGTGAACATCGGTAGGTGTTGAAGTTGGAATTCTTGTGTAAGATCAGGCATATCTTGAATAGCCCGCCATGGGTATATTTAGATGACCTATATAAAATGAGTGAAGTTCCCATGAAACTGATTTCCCCCCTCACCCAAAACTTTCAAGGCCTCTTGACCCACTACTAGAGGTACATTTCTAGCCATTTCCTCTCATCTTCCTACCAAAAGACATCATCGTGGAGGCATATATCTACAATCATAAATCATATGGATCATAACACATCCATATCACATTTTCAAAATAGCCTACCGAATGACCCAAAGGCTTTATTTTTATTTTATTATGGATAATCCCCCTTTTAAGGGTTAAAGGGGAACCTGTACAAAACTTGTAGGCCCAAGGCACAAGGACCAACTATCCCACAATACATGACCCGAAGTCCCAGAGGCATACCTTTCGGAATACATGACCCATAGTCCCATCCCACTTGAACTGCCCCTCCCTAGATTCTGTTTCATTGATCACCTATCTTACCACCATTCATTGCAAATCAGATAGCATTACCCCGTACAAAGCTACACGGTGCCTAGTCCCGATGGCGGCTGCCGTACCCTCTCATTCTTCCAATCTAGTTAGCTTTTCTTCTGGTGGATTCTACTCTTGTTGCTCTAATCCTCTTCTGGGACCTGTTCTATGTGAATTAGGCTACTCAATGGTCTATGTGGCCCGAAGGACCTGTGGCCCGAAGGCCTTTGATGACCCAAAGGCCCTTGAGACCCGTAGGCCCAAACTGGTGGCCTGAAGACCCAAATCGGGTGAATTGTCCCAGCTTCTACAGTAGCGAACAATACCTTCTACAGTAATGCTATTGTGACTGCTACAGTAGCTGATACAGTAATTCTATAGTGACTACTAGAGGGATAACATAGGGTATCAACTCTTCATTTTATAAAATTAACATTAGAAAATTAATTCGTAACAATTTCAAATTATCTCATTTAAAATCATTTAAAATTATCAATTCCTCATTAAGAACCATTTCATTTTAAATTACTAAAGCAACGAAAATCACACTATTACCCATAACTTACACATATACTACTTTTTCAGGCATTACTAATATGATTAATTCCATATAAATTCATGAGTGCATAAAATTAACCTTGTATACTTAACTCTCATTCCATACTATTAAACAAGGAAAATATAATAAAAATAATAACATCACACATAAATTGAATCACCGGAGGTGAAATAACATTCAAATATAATAATAAAAATCAAGAACAACAATCTATCTCTAGGAACTTGGGTCCCCCACATGGGTTAAAAACTCCAATGAATGATCTAATGACCATGTCCTGACACATTCTAGTATCTTTTCTACCTTTCCCAAATTAAAAAATGACCAAAAAGAAAAACTCCTTTGATACCACTTTGTAGTGTCCCGACCCAGGTTCTACATATTGGTGCCCCAAGCCAGTTCACCACATGATCTTAGGTATGACTCAGCATACGCTGAAGGATACTGACTAGAAGTGAGGGTCTAATATTCAATGTTGGGAGACTATACCCTCTTTATCAAAGAATCACAATAATAGAAGTCAACATAAAAAAACTAAGATAAGATAATAAATATTAGCCAGTATAAACCAAATATCAAATGAAGAATCCAAAATAGGGAAAAGACCAAAAACCAAAGTTGTAGATATGTCATTCAATAAATGTGTCAAGTATAAAATGAAAATCCAAAATAAAATCACTTTAACCACTCCCAAGCTGGTCTCAATGTCTTTTTTGTTTCCTCATCCATGACCCCTACTGAATCTCAACTTATCCATGTAACATATGTGTTTTTCCCTTTTCCTAAACTGAAAAAATGAATTCCATTTAGGTACCAAACGATATCCTGAGTAGGGTGTGAGTAAAAATCAATAGGCCACTACCAATGGTGTCAAATAAATATCCAGTCTATAATAGTTTATGTAGTTGTATAAGGAATAAAAATCAAATGACAAAAGAAAATAGGTTTCACATTTATTATTATTTAGTCAACCAAAAAATTCCTAAATTAATCCCATTCCAGATTCTGAACCATACATCATAGGGATTTTACATTTTACTCTTTTCATGGTATTTTACTGTTTAATTTAATTACGATTTCATTTAGTACCCTGGAGTGTCACTTCAGGAACTATTATTATAGAAACTAGGAGTTTCGGTCAGATATCAATTCACATTTATGCATCAGGGGCCTAGATAATTAGTCTTCCACCACATGGATACTTGTATCCTCAGTCACTCACCCATAACTAATTATTCTCATTCACATATGAATACAAATCAGGGGCCTAGAGCATCAGTTTTCCACCGCTTGGGCACTTGGATCGTCAATACCTCACCCATTACTCATTGTTCACAATTAAATAAAGATTTATGTTAAGGTTTATCGTCAGTGAACTTATTAAAAATCATTCACCACATAGTGTACCATTTCATTAGTCAAATGTATCCATGGATTCATTACTTACATCACAAAGAACAAATTGAGAAATCCCCCATCAATCCAGTTATATCCAATCAGTACTATTCTCATTAAACCTTCATGGTTAAGCCAATCAACCCTTTAAATACCATTATAAAACCATGAAACAAGGATTTAGGTAAATCCCATATACCTATTATTACCCTTTTTTACATTTCAAGATTCTTCACTAAAAGATATTAGAATACCCTATGGGTTTCCATCATTCCCGATCCTATAATATTTAATGGGTCCAACGAGATATGTAAAGGGTATCTCAATTTAATTGGGATTAAATTCACTTTTTTAAATTAAAATAAATTTCCAAAAAAGGAACCTCAATGATACAAATATAACATAAGATCAATATAAAGATTATGGTATTTATCATATAGACCACCTGCCTTATGATCATTGATGAACACTTGACAAACCTTATCCCTCAATTTGATGTAAAATGGCGAGATTCATAATGGTGAAAGAGATATTGGATCAAAACCTAGGATCAAGATCCAATGAAATTACCATTAACAATGGGAGGATTAATCCCTCTCCAAAGGGGGACAAATATGAGAGAGAGAAGAACCTACACAAGGAAAAGAACACATACTAGAGAGTTTTCAATTGGTTCAATCTGATCTTTGATTCACAAAGAAAGAAGTTTTAGTAGCCTAGTAATCCTATCAGGAGATCCCAAGAATATGTAAAATCATATTCAGATGAAATGGGTGATTAAGGATATAAACCAAGGGGTTTGATAATTTTTAATTTAACTTTTAGGGGTTTATATTTCCTCCATCACATTTTCCTGGTAGGGCCAAATGGTTAGACAAACCGTGTCCCTAACTATAAAGTCCCAGAAATTTTATGTTTAGTTTATTTTTATATAAATAATTTATGAAATGTATTAATTTATAATTGAAAAAAATAAGATGAGTTTTAACATTTTATGAGATTATTTTATTTGAATATAATAATAATGATTAAAAATTTATAAATAATGTAAATAAATTAATAAATTATATGAAACTAAAATTTAGTATTACATAAAACATAAATTATTATTGATTCTTATTATTTAATTTTATGAATTAATATCATACATAAAAAATGTTATAGTTCGAATCTTATATGTTCTAATTTAACCATATTTCTATATGAATAAATGATTATTTTTTACTATATTAAAAATAATGATGATTTCAATGTATGTTTTAAAAGTAGATTAGGTATATATATGTACCCAATTTGAATATTAGAAATGTATGAATATAAAAATAAAATAAAATAAAATATATTTTAATAATATTCATAACATTATAATAAAATATGAATAGTCACATTTTGTTATATTAAATTTATTATGTTACCTTATTATGAATATTTTAATATAAAAATTATAAAAATTATTAAATTAATTTTATGAAATCCAAAATATGAATATTATATTATTTTAGAAAAATAAAATGAAATGTCAATGTTTTATCATTGTTTAATTCTATAAATAAAATTTTAAAGGCGATATATATTTATTATAAAATATATGAAATTATGATAAATTATGAAAAAATTAGTATTAATTTATTGAAATTATAAATATTAAGTTAAATAGATTAATATTAATATTTTATTTTATTTTTATCAGTTAAGAGGAAAGTAGGACTTTCTCAGGATGAACCGATTTCAGAAATGGGGTTCGATCTCAGTAGGGATCCAAATAGAGGGGACAGATATTCAAGTATAGATGGGTCAAAATCGATGAATTGTTTTTGACTATGGATGAAGGAGATTGACTATAGGAATTGATAATTTTGGTGTGGGAGAGTTGAATGAGGAAAGGGGAATCAAGTGTTGGCTGTTAATGATGGACACCCCTTCATATTCTTCCTATATTTTAGATTGCAAAAAAATAATAGGTTTTTATTTTATTTTAAAGTGTCAAAATTCATCATTGTTAGTTTATTTGTACCTTTTTCATATTTTTTCTTTTGATTTTTTTCCTCGATCATCATCATCTGTCCCCTAGTAGTAATTTTCCTATATTTTTTTGTTTTTAGTTCAAATTTTTACCCTATTTTTCATTGAATATCATTTATTATACCAATTTTCCATTGGGTGTAGTTCGTAGCTTCTTGAATAATCTTCCAATTAATTAATCTAATTTGGTTAGAATATATATATATAACTTCAGTCGATATAAATGCATGACCAGATTTTTCAATTGAATAAATAAATGATATACATTTTTCTTATTCATCATTTTCCTCCTTGAATTCAACATATAACCATAAAAAAATATAAATAAATAAATAAATATATGTATATATGTATATATATATATATATCAACTTTCTCATAAAACAATCTATCGGAACCATAAGTTTTGAATAATTGGGATCTCCATTTTGTAGTTTAATTATTCATTTGATTAATACAATGAATTTATAAATAAATATATTGAGTCTTATTAAATCATATAAATAAAATATGATAGGAGTCACTATATAAGTTGAACTAGGTACCTATTTATCTATTCTAAATTAACACACACCCTATATGAGTACTGGACACCCTATGTTAGACTGATAGAAGAGAGGGAGTGAGAGAGTCATTTGATTCCAATGAAGTGAAATCCTTCTACATGGTCAGGTAAGTTATTAAATATTTTAAAACAAATATTTTATTTTGTTCAAATCAATTCAAGGATTTATTCCAAAACATGAGAACAATATCAAAACATTGTTTTGTTATTGTATAAATTTATATCCATTGTTTTCAAAGGAAATTTATTTTATTAAATTCTCTATATAATTTTTAATGATAATGTATATCATTATATGTGTATCATGTTTTTTAATTTCTATAAATATGATTCATGTTGTTATATATTACCATCATCTATAATTCATAATAACATTTCATGAAATCATTTTTTTAATTTCCATGAATTTATGATTATTTATTTTTAAATGTATATAATTATTTTAGAAATACATATTTATCTTTTGTATTTTCTAAAATGCAATTTATCAAAACACAGAATTAATATATTTATTTTCTTATTTTAAAATAATTCAAGTAAATTGTGAATGGTTTTTGACAGGTTATTATTGAGAAACCCTGATCTTCTAAAAAATGTTTTCATAAAAATAGGCACTTAGTATAAAATTATATGTTGAAGAATGAGGTGTAAACAAACAACCTCAACTGGACACTGGCCTACAAGAGATAGTTCTTACTGGCCACATGGTTTCATAAGATTTTTCCCAGTATAATTTTAATCAATAAAATTATTATTATTTTCAAAAGTTTTTTAAGAATAAATCCATGTATTTTCAAAGGGGAATTTTTTAGGAATTAATTTTAAAAATGATATGTTTTTAAAAGGTTTTGAAAATTATTTTATTATGAAATTTTCTAAAAAGAATAGATTATTAATTTGTAGAGTTATATATAATATCAAATATTTTTTATTTGATATAAAATGATTCCAAATGAATTTCAAAGTATTTTTTTACTATTTTTAAAACTCATTGTTGAGTAATTTTTGTGCTAATCCCACATTTTTAAGGAGTATTTTCACAGGATTACTTAGAATTTTAAAATACCGTTAATGTGCCAGTATATATGAGGCCAATTAGTTTCTAAATTTTTTTGTAAAATATAATAAATTGTAAGTCTACGGCTAATTCTTCAGATCCTAGATTAGAAAAGATCCTTGGATTTATTTTGGAAAATGTATATTTGATTTAATTTTTTAAAAAATATATTCATCTTGGTTTAGTACTTAATCCAGAAGAGTGGGTTTAGGCTATCATAGTTGTATTAGGGGAATGTTCTAAACAACTAAGTAGATTATGCATTGTTGTTTGAGGAAAAAAAATCTAAGTGATATAATTACATTTTTTACTTCTTAAAAGATAATTACCCTTAAAAATTTATAATTTCATCCATTCATGTTTTTCCAAATTATGAAGAGGGATGTTTATATTTTTATTAGGTACAATGAACGAATTTATAGGGGGCAATTAATTTAAGGGGGGAGGGGTGAATATCGTATCCCTAAAATTAAAAGATTAGTTTTTATGTATAAATATTTTATTAATTTGATGAATTTATATTAACAAAATAACAAGTGTTATAACATTTTATGATATGATTTTATTTAAAAAAAATAGTAATGAATAAAAATTTAGCAATAATGAAAAAAATAAAAAAAAACTATATGAATCTAAAATTTATTAATAAATTACCATTAAATTTTTATTGATCCTTATTAGTTAATTTTATCAATTAATTTCATATATAAATAATGTTGTAGTTCGAATCAGATATTTAAAAATTTAATCATATTTCTATATTAATAAATTATTATTTTTAATGATATTTGTAACACCCCATGATTTAATAGTACGTTATTTCTTCAAAGTAATTCAATAACTTTCACAACACGCAACACTGAGTTCAAGCGCACCACGACTTAAAAAACTAGTTGTTCAAAAGCGGTTATGAATAGTATTAACTGAATTTTGAACTTTATATAATCCTTTTAATTTTAGAATCCATATTACGATTTTCTTAGACATAATGTAAGTACAAATTCATTTTTTCAGATAAAAAAAGTATTTAAAAAAAATGAAATTTCACTGTCTTGTAATCGCGAACCCTTTTTAAATCATATATTTGAAACTTATATATATTCAATTTGACGAAATAAGATTCTTCTTTATAAGCTGGACATAAGAATTTAGTTTCAATAAATTTTTGGTTTTTTTGAAAACTTTCATATTTGGGTGAATAGAGAAAAATACTATATTTTAACTGAAAACAACTTTTTTAATCAAAGTAATTTTTAGTGTTAAATTATACATTTTATGGTTTTTAATTATAAATATATTATATTTTTACCATTTATTAAAATGTTAATCATTGGAAATAATTTCACTTTTAAATTGAACATAAACAAGTATCAATATTTTGTTAGTTATAATTTCATAAAAACAAGCTTTTTGGTTTCGACAATGAGAATTAATTATAAATTAATAAATAAAAAATCTATGTTTTGAATTTGGTAAAATAGAATTAATTTTTGAATTAAAAATATTAAAATTATCTTAGGGTAAAATTTTGGTATTTTTCTGAAAACTTTCATTTTTTGATGAATAATGAAAAACACTAAGTCACTTTTTTAAACCAGCGTTTTATTTAAATAATTATTTATTTTATTTAAATTTATTTTAGGTCAAAATAGATACATAATAACTATATAATTTCAATATAATTAATTGGATTCATTTTATAATAAGTTTAGATATATAAAAATTTTATTGAACTTTTACCGTCTTTTACCCACCTCCTATGAGAATTTGAAAATTCACATAAAACTTAATTTTACCACTTTTGTGAGTGGAATTTCAAAAATCCGAGAGAGACGGTTGATATCAGTAAGAAAAATGTGGTTCAATAAGATAAATTTTTTTTTGGTGAATAGTAATATTTTACATTTTTTTACCATGGTTAAAAGTAAATATGGTAATTAAGGGTAAAAATGATATTATTATTACCCTAAAAAATGTTATAATTATATTTGATAAGTTTAATTCGACCAAAAACAACCTTATGAATAAAATATGATCCTTTAGGTCCACTTGGATTATATTTGGACATTTATTATTATTTAATTCAAAGAAGAGATAAAAGAGTTAAAATCAAAGTTTAATAACTACAACATTTTTAAAATAGGTTTATACATAAGATAAATTCGACTATAAATATTCATTAGAAACCTAAAAATATTTCCTACATAATTATATTTTATTTATAATTTTTAGACATTAAATAGTTAAATTTATTTAGCACATAATGATGATGCAATAATTACATAATTAATGAAATATTAAAATAAATGATATTATAAATATCCAGATAAATGTATTTTGAGACTTTTTATAAATTACACTAATTTTCTAGGTTAATATGGCATGTTAGGATTGGTTAGATCAATTTTTTTCGAAGTAATAATTCTGTTACGATTTTAACAAAAAATAAAATACCAAATAGTGTCAAAATTGACATAAAATAGCTTTTAAAACAAATATTATATTATAAGTTGATATAATAGTCCTAAAAATATAAAGTTAGGAAAAAAGACTTATATAATAATATATATGACATTAATTAACCAATTGGGGTTCTATTAACATTTTATAGTAAGTTCAATAACCATATTATATAAAAATACAAAGAGACATGGTAAATGTCAAACTATTTAACTAAGAGTTAAATATAAAAGTTAAGGTTAATATGGTGACCTAAATCTGTATAATACCTATTGGTTGAGTTTTTTTAGACCCAACCTCACCTTTTACTTTAAATAATTAATTTTGGATCCATTATAAACCGAAAATTAATTTATTATAAAATAATATTTGAAGTTTTTCCTATGGTGCCCCTCACCCCCCTTATAAAAGGGAACTTACCCTTCTCTCAAATTCACACCTCCAAAACCATTTGGATCGACCAACCCCTGACCAAATATCCCCCCAACTATCCTAATTTCATCCTAAAGGCCTTATGTTGGTCAGAAAGTGAACCTAAAGAGACCTTTTGATCAAATCAAAAGGAAGAACCGGAAGAAGAGGTAGTGATTTCACCACCCTCTTTCAAGTTCTCTTATTCTTACACTTACTCTTTCTTTTTTGTTTCCATTGTAAAATAATAAATCCAGTATCTTCAATATACTACGATGTTTTTATAAGCATGGAAGAACTATATTTATTATTATATACATCTTATGAATGATAATGTCACCATGCGTGCGTACGTACAGCTTACTGTCTCTACGTCGTGGTGTAATTTGTTATTCAACACTATGTTATTTGGATGGATATAATGATAAGTAATATGTATATAAATTATAAAAATTACATGATAATGTCTCTGTAAAATTAATATACAATCCAATTCCAAACATTTAAGTAAATGATATTGTCGCTAATGCGTACGTACGAATTACCGTCTCCAAGACGTGATGACATTCATTTCCACGTTCACCATTCATCGATGATTATAAAAATATATATTACTAATAAGAATGTAATATATGAAATAATAATGACACTGGATATATATATATATATATGTTTGTGTGTGTGTGTATTCATGTACTAACATATATCTTATTCACTTACTTCCGTTCAATACGATATGAAAACAGAAAAATCGTTTATGTGTACATAGGGCCTACCATCTCCAAAAATGGTGTTTTCCATTTCATATATCTATCTATTATAAATATTTATATTCTAAATATATATGATATGTGAATCAAGTTTTATATTTTTCAAGTATTTAAATCATGATCTAAATGATACGGTCAAGAATAACAAGTTAAAATACGTACGTTAAAGAAAGCAATTATTACCCAAAATGTTAATTTAACATGAAAGTCATTATTAAATGGGTTGTATAAATTCATAAATGAATCATATATGATTTAATAAATATGTATATGGTCCTGTTATAATCTAATATCATACAATGGTCATTATACAAGAGGTTAAATGTACCCTCGACCAAAGGAACGTGCAAGGTAAGGGGTTTCTTATCTCACTTTTAATTCTGTGATATTTCCATTGTTCACCACTTATTTATTGCATGTGGTGTATTGTGTACTGCCATTTAATATATATTATCATGATTCTCTTTATATTAATGATATTATTTGATTCATTTGTTGGTTATTGACTATTGTTCATACGACTCGATTGATTACAATGAGGTAAGGGTTATTTCCTCATTCTCATTATTATCTGAGGTTGTTTATGTGTAAGAATTTTCTGGGACATACTTATCATAGATACCCATATTTTATAAAATTGTTTTCAAAAGGAATATTTTAAGGTTTTATGGGAGGGTCTATTTAACTATATCATCATTTTAAATGTTTTAAATATTTATCTTTCTAAACCCTTTTAATTAATGTCCATGTTTTCAAAATGATTTTAAGGATTTATTTATATAGACATGAATTTTTTAAAATGATAATTATTTTAAAATGTTTCAAAGTATTATGAGACACTTTGATTCAAAAATCCCTTTTAAATGACTAGCTTTATAAATTGTGAAAATTTTAAACAATTTCATGAAAAAGGGGTATTTCCCTCAAAGCATTTTACTGATCATTTTCATCTATGTCAACATCCTTTAAGGGATTTTAAACTTGTTTGAAGTTGATTTATTATAATAAAATCTTCCATATTGTATTGAATGTTTCATGATATGTTTGACTATGGATGTTCTATTTTTATACCATTCATGGTTTATGGTTAATGTACTGACATTTCGTATGATAGTTTTAACATGAATGTTTATGTTATGTTTCAAATTTTCATACAAGTAATGCATTGGACTTAGTAAGTAACAGGTGGAGCCCGCTATAGCTCCTCATTGCATCGATAGGTCTCATGAGGCAAACTAGTGTCTTGGCACAAGGCCTTGAAAAAAAAATTATTTGTAGTCTTGGCACAAGGCCTTGACTATGTGGTAATGATGTCTGACATTAGGCATTCCCTCGTTATGAAATTAGTTATTACATGTGGTTATTCAACTAGTAGAATATCCATTTTCTTGTTTATATAGTGATGTTTGATTTATTTTTTCCACATTATGTTCAATATTCTATTTTAAAAGGATATTGTATTTATTACACATTTTGACTTAAAATTTTATAGCTTCTGCTAAATTATTTACCCTTACTGAGCATCTGAGATCACCCCTTTCTTATGTTTTATTTTCCTAGGATCCCAAGAAGTGTTTTATGTTAGAGATGTAGGGTTAAGCTAAGGGAGCAATGGCATTCTCAAAGGATTTTTTTTGTGTTGTATGTTAGAAAGTGTAATGTAACATCCATGCATATAATCTATTTTCCAAGATTGCTAAACTGATCGGTCTTTTGGGACATGATTCCTTCTAATCATGCCAATGTATTAAAATAATGCACCGGATCAGGGTAACTGGGGTCAGGGCGTTACAATATTATTGTTACAAATGAAATATTTTGAATCTATTTGACATATGATATTAAATAAAAATAATAATAGTGAATACTATAATGCATGTTTTAAAAAAATAGAATAGTGTGATGAATCATATTTCTTCAGGCCATTACTTTGGGAAAATCTAGTATTTGTTGTATTCTTGGGGGACATAGTGGTTTGTTTCATGAGTTTTCCAAAAACCCAGTTTTTCCAATAGTGGAACACCAAACAGTGGCACACCAAATAGTGGCACAGTGAATGGTGTCTCACCAAATGATGACAATGTGACTCACCCAACTACGAGTCACTTTATATAGTTTTCCAAATTTTCATTTTTCCCAATTTCTCCCAAATTTTTCCACTTTCTCCCCTCTTACATATTATTTTATATAAATAGTGTTTAAATCCATTTTTGTGTTTTTATAAAGGTGTATCAAAGGTTATTAATTATAAAATTAATATTCTAACACTCTAGGGACATTGAAATAATTCAACTTCATGGGCTTGGCCACGATCCAACATTAATGAATTTTGAAACCGTTCATCCTTTGATATATGATTTGGTTCTTCAAATTTGGTATCTTCTTTTCGCAACATGTTTCCATTCCCTATTGAGGATAATAGAGCCTTCCCTTCTCATGGAGTCACCTGTTGTGTCGTAACCATTGATCGATATTTCCATAGAGATTTTTTTTTGGATTTTTCCTTCTACTCACGTGACCCTCTGTTTTCAATGAAAGGAAGTTTTTTTGATCATATGATATTCCATGTTGTGATTGTCTTAATCTCTCTTTTATTTTTGTATTATATGGGGTGGGTGTAGTAATGTTATTTTGTGAAAACTATCGAATAAAACCTTTAACAATGATAAATACTAATAAGAATTTGATAATGGGAAGGGATTGGATTGATGTTGAGCACCAATTTTATTTATTATCATTGTTTATGATGTGATATATTGTGGCTATATGGCTTCTAAAAATCAAGACTGTTGGTGGAATTTTCCTACTTATGGGTAATGATTTATTATTGTTGTTTTTTCCTTTCAAATAATTGCCATAAATATCAATCTGGTTAATCATATATACCTGGTTAAATGAAATGGATTCCCCAAGATGAAAACCCTTGTGTGATCAAAAATTCTTATCAAAGTGAAAATAAACTAATAGTATTAGAAAATATGAATAAAACCTATTTGATAGTTTTTGTTATGTGCTATGTGTGGTTCTGTTCGACCTTGTGTCTATGCTGTTTGTGTGGTGTTGTGGCTTTGAGTGTGGATCTGTGTATGGGGTGGTGCATGTGGTGAAATGGAATATCAGTATGAGAGATTTATTGATTGTGGAATGGATCAACTTGCTAGGATATGGGATTTAATCTGGGAAGTGTTTGGGAAGTGGGGCCATAGGAATGGAAAATCAGGATTTCATGTTTATAGGTTTGTTGTGTGTGGTGTTGATGTGCAATGGGGATTCTTGGTTCGGTTGTGAGGGAATGACTTGAGATGGATAACATTGAAGAGTGATGGTAGTGGTTGAAGTGGTATCCAGGAAGGGGGGGGGGGTAGTGGGACTACAAGTGGGCTATTTTCTATTTGTTTTTATGAACGCATGTTCAAATCGAAATCCATTACCTTAGTCCCTTTTCCTTTTTTTAATGTTGTTAGTGTCTAATGTTTCACCAATTCTCTTGGGATCAGTGTTTAGATGTTCCTTGAATGGGTGTAATCATGGAATAAATATGAACCTGCTTTAGTTAATCTCAATCTTTGCCTTCTAAGAATGGTTACTGGTGATACAAAGGTTATATTACCAAGTAGGGATGTAGTAAATAAATAAATGGGATTATAATAGAGAATTAAAATTGGTTAAATGAAAGGGGTGGTTTTATGTTTTGGTTGTGGCTGTTCTGTGGCTCTCCATTTAGGGGTAGCATCAATAGTGATTTTGTGTGGGCTAGTCTTAGGTTTGTAATTCAATAGGATGGGCTGAGTGTTTGTTACATATATGTATAATCACGTATTTCTTTATGTTTTCTACATGCATGCCAACCATGTTGAGCACTATGTGTCGAACACCCCCATTATTATGGGGGAGCATGTCTTTCCCAACATCCTAGTGAGAGGATGGATGACTGGTTATTGGCTCTTCTCTACTCCCTATTATAGGCATTTATCAGCCAAGACTCTTCAGGTAGGCTTTAATGGCTTGAGTTTTATTTCCATATTTATGGTATTGGTTGTGTGAAAGGTTTTTTGTTTCCCAGGTGTCATCGGGATGAGTCCCTGGTGTTTTCGGGAAGGGGGTGGTATGTGTGAGGCCCAGGTGTCTACAGGAAGGATTGTGTTGTGGTAGTTGCCCAGGTGCCTGTGGGTAGGATGTGTGTGGTTGCGGCCTAGGTGTGTTCAGGTGTGTTGTGACTCTAGGGATTGTGGAAGAGGTAGATGTGTCAGGATGTTCCGGTTAACTAGTGGTAACTACTATGGGTACCCAAATATCTATGTTCTTACTACATTACTTTACTTAAATTGTGTTATTTGGTGACCATTCCTTGGTGAGGATGGGTGGTTATTATTTATAAGTGCTATTGGTTTCTTTTATTTTCTCATAGAGGAATTATAATTCTTCTCCCACTTGAGCATGAGTGACTTTGGTTTTTCTTACTGAGTATACATGTTTTCTCACACTATGTGTATAAAACAGTTTTTAGTTTTCTAGGGAGATTACACAGATCTTGCTAGACCTTACTATCTCGTACATTGGTGATGATTGTTGAGTCGATTCTTAGTTTTATTTTGGTACTACTTTAGAGTTATTTTTATTTTTTTAGTTGTAGTTTAATCATTCATGTGGATGGATTCTGGATTCTTTTTATATATGTGTCTTGAAGTTTTCTTTTGACATTGATACTTCTTATCTCCTGATCTTGGTTACTATAAAAAGGAAAATGCCTACCATTTTTTGTGAGATTTCTATACCATTAGTGTTGGTCGCCACCCCATGGACTATTGGAGGTTGGGCTTGTGGGTCATTATATCTACTTCATCTTGAAGAAGGAAGGTGTCGACATCTTTCTATCCCTTCCACCATCTAGAATAAGGAAGATCATGACGTAATGAGGTGATGGTTGAGAGATAGGATGGATTTTAGAGTTAGGCACAATGAGTATTGCATTGGTTGATAGGGAAATAATGTTAGATGATCTTGGTGCAAGACATAGGCTAGGGAAGACTGGCCATGACACAAGATTTTAGCCCCCCCCGTGATCCAATGAAAGGACCCTAAGCCTACCGAATGAGGTTACACCATCTGTAGGGTAGAGACCCTAGGAAAGGTACATACCTCATGATGAATTATGTTATTGTTTTGTGGGAATTTTTGGGAAATTAAAATAAAAAAGAGTTAAAATAAAACCTAAAAAATTCCATACCACCTGTGATTAGGATTTCCTTGTTTTACTTTTAGTTATGGCTCCCATTCATCATCCTTGTTTGGTACGAGCAGTGGAGGCTCAGCGGGCCGATCCAGCTGATCGATAGTGGGTTGATCTAGAAGAGATAGAAAATCAAGGGTAGAAGATGCTTCATGCCTTATAATGGAATACTCTTGGAAATTATGAAGGAAAAATTTCAGATACAAAAATAGAGAGTTGACTTGAGGATATGGTGGTCACTTTTAGCTTAATCCAAGCTCCAAAGGAGTATCGGTTTCCTATAGCGGTGTGCCTGATGATTGGAGAAGTTTGTCAGCGGTGTATGGTTTACCTCGGGTAGAGGATAGAGACAAATATTCTATGGGACAAATTTGAGAAGGAGTTTTAGGTGGAATTCCTTCTCTTCCATGATACAGCCCAATAAGAGGTAGGAGCTAATCTCCCTCCAACACGAGAGTATGTCGCTGAGGGAATTGGGGATCAAGTATAGGGATCTCCTAAATTTTGGTCCAGATCTATTAGTAGATGAAGTGTCTCAGGTGAGGAGCTTAGAGGAGGCACTCTGCCCTTCCCTTCAGTATTTGGTTACTCCCTTCACTCTACCGATATACTTAGAGGTTCAGAAGAAGGATAAAGTGGTAGAAAGGATGAAATCTTGAGGAGGTCTTCTTTGAGAGGGAATTAATTTTAGTTCTTCAAAGGGGAAGGCCTTTCATAGCAAGTTTATGACATAGAGGCCTTCTAGGTTTCGACCTCTGGGGAGCTGACACCAACAATTTTAGTTTCATCCATTTGTTCCTTTCCATTTTCTAATGAGCATGGGGATGAGGTGTTTTTATTGCAGAGGGTATGGGAAACTCGAGGGACAGTTACTTACTTGAGCATAGTATGGTGGAGGTGGGATGGTTCCGCACCTACCTTAGTAGCATTTTATAGCCATGACTTTGCTATAGTTGGGACAACAGGCCCCTACTCCATCAAGGGTGGATGGTTTAGGAAGAGGATGACCTCAGGGTTCTCCTTAGGGACCTCGACCAGGGCATGGTCAGGGAGGAAACCAATAGATGAGGGGTAGAGGAGTTGAACCTGGGTAGTAACATGTCATAGAAGCAGTAGTTTTAGCAGCTCCAAAGACCGTTCGAGGTATGATTAGTTTGTTTAGTAATATTTCTTATGATGTTTTTGATTCAGGTGCTTTAAATTGCTTCATTGCACCCAGTCTTGCCCATGAATTGGGACTAGACATAGTGAGAATTTCCATGACCCTATTGTTGAGCACACCAGTCAGAGGTCAATCTAGTTTTTTTTATGTTTCTTGGGTATGTATATTGATTATGAGGCTGCATCAGTCCCGTGGGGATCTCTTTCTGCTATCGATGTAGCCATATGATGACATCATTAGCATTGAGTTATTATTTTCGGTGCATGCTATTATCAACTGATTATAGAGAAGAGTCATGTTTTCAGACATGAAAGGCCAGTGTATACCTTTCGTTGGCGAGTAGAGATATCAGGTGGGTAGTCGGTACATGAAGCATATTATTTATTTGTTAGCCGAGTTGTCAGTGGGATCGATGGAAACCAAGATGGAGGGTACTCCCAGGGTTGATAGGGAGTTCTTGGATGTTTTTTATAAGGAGTTTGTGACTCTACCCCTTGACGTGACGTTGAGTTTGGGATAGACTTACAACCTAATTCTTCTCTGATTTCAATGACTCTTTATTATAAGAATCATTCTGAGATGTGGGAGTTGTGTATCTAGATTGAAAATTTGATGAGTAAGGGATTTATCTATCCTAGTGTGTTGCAATGGGGTGATACAGTCTTGTTTGTGAAGAAGGAAGGTGGTGGTATGAAGTTGTGTATAGACTACCAGAGGTTGAACTAGGTAATGATCAAGAACTGTTACCCTCTCCCATGGATAAATGATATTTTTCAAACATATGATAGGAGCGAGTTATTTATCCAAGATCGATCTGTAGTTTGGGTATCACCAGTTGAGGGTAAAGGATAAGGATATCTCAAAGACTGCTTTCACATGCCTGTATGGGAACTTCAAGTTCATAGTTATGTCGTTCAGTGTTATGAAAGTTCCAACCGTGTTCAAGGGGCTCGAGAACTCTCTCTTTCATGAGTTCCTAGTCCGATTCATCATCATATTCATCCACAAAATTCTAATATAATCAAGGTAAAAATAGGAGCATACCGTTCATCTCAGGACTATCCTAGAGATCCTTCGGCCCCACCAGCTCTATGGAAAGTTGTCCAAGTGTATGTTTTAGACATAGTAGGTTCACTTCCATGGGAATGTGGTGTCTCAATAGTGTGTAGCGGTGGACCCATGAAAGGTTGAGGTAATTATTTTTTAGGAAACACCCAATAATTTGGAAGATGTTTGTAGTTTTCTCAGTCTTGCAAGCTAATATAGGAGATTCATACACGATTTATCTCAAGTAGAAGCTCTATTGATGACTATAACTAGAAAAGGGAAAGCCTTTATGTGGAGTGATCAGTTTCAGGTATCTTTTAGCTAGATGATGGGGAAGTTGGTCATTGGTCCAGTGCTCAGGTTCCTAGAAGAAGGGGTGAAGTTTGAGGTCTTCTGGGAAGCTTGCCACATGGTCTTGGGTTGTGTGTTGATGCAAAAATAGGTACTAATATATTATGGTTAAAGGAAATTACGTCCCCATGAATGTAACTATTCCACCCATGATTTGGAACTTGCGGCCGTTATGTTTTTGCAGAATTTGTGGTGGAATTAGCTCACCGAGGAGTGCATTGTGGTCTTCACAGATCATAAGATATTGAGGTGTATCTTTTCCAAGTGATATCAAAACTTGTGACAGTGAATGTGGATAGCGTTTCTCTAAGATTACAATTTCGAGATCTCTTACACCTCATGGAATGGAAATATTGTGGATGATACTTTGAGAATAAAGTTGTATAAGGAGATAGTTTTGGAATTTGCAGATGCTTGGAGGGTGATTGAAGAGTTCGCTTCCTTTCACTTAGATATGGGAATGGATGATGGTATAAGATTCTTGTTTCAGATGACAGTGAAATATTCTCTAATATGGAAGGAGGAGTATTAGTGGGGAAACTCATAGGCAGAGGTGATGGATGGTTGCGTTGACTAGGGAAATTCTCCTGAGGGATGGTCGGAGGATGGTCAGAATCAGATTATATTCTATGGGAATATGATCATCGTAGTGGTAGTATGTTATTAATTTCTCCATGAGTTTCATAGATCACCCCTTCTGGTACACCCATGAGTTTCCAAGATGTACTGAGGCTTGATAGAGCAGTTTTGGTAGCCCGAGATGTAGCATGTAGTAGCAGAGTTTGTGGAAATGTTCTTGGTGTGCCAATAAGTGAAGGTTGAGAACTATGTTCCTAGTGGCATGTTTCAGCCCTTAGATGTCCTCGATTGGAAGTGGGATGACATCTCGATGTATTTTTTACAGGACTACTCAGGTCTCAAGGGGATTGCAATGTAATCTGGGTAGTAGTAGATCAGTTGATGAAGTCAGCTCACTTCATAACAATGAAGGATTCAATCATGGTGGATTCCTTAACACATAGGTATGTGGATGATGTAGTTCATCTTCATTGAGTTCGAAGATCCATTATCTCATATCAGGATACATGTTTTATTTCAAAAGTATGGAAGGGATTTCAGCATGCCTTTGGAACTCAGTTACACATCAACACTGCTTTCTACCCTAAGATGGATAGAAAAACTAAGAGGACCATCCAGATGTTGGAGGACATGGTGCGTGCATGTGTTTTGGACCTTTGTGGTACCTGGTTGATACATTTTCCCTTGATATAGTTCATATACAATAATAGCTATCACTCTACCATTGGAATGGATCCATTCAAATATTTATATGGAAGACCGTGTCGCTCAAACTTATGTCGGAATGAAGTTGGGGAGACATATGTTCTTGGTCCAGACATGGTGCAGAGTATGATAGAGAAGGTGTATCTTTTCCCTGAGAAGATAAAGGCAGCAGAAGACAAGCATAAGTCATATCCCAATCAAAGGAGAATGTCCTTGGATTTCATGGTTGGGGACCATATATTCTTGAAGGTTTCCCCTCGATGTGGGAAGTGGAGGTTTGGAAGAGGAAGTAATCTTTCTCCAATGTTCATTAGACCTTTTGAGGTGTTAAGAAGATTTTGATAGGTGGCATATCATCTGGCATTTCCACCACTATTGGGGAGGATCCATGACATCTTTCATGTCTCCGAGCATCGTTAGTATCTTCAAGATGACTCCCATGTCATTGATTGGGGAGAGTTGGATATCAAGGACGACACAAAGTTTATAGAGTAGCCAGCGGAGATCCATGATCATTGGTAAAAGGTGCTGTGTGGGTGGACCATTCCATTGGTTTGTGTGTTGTGGAAGCATGGTGGCCTAGAAGAGAGTACATGGGAGAGAGAGGCACAAATTTATTCCCAGTACCCAGATTTTGTTGAGCTTTTCTTGTGTGTTTTGATATGGCATGTAGTGATTAAACTTTCTTTCTATAAGATGGATTGTTTTATTGTTTTCGAATCTATAATAAAGTCCTAACATGTGGAAAGGAGAAACCCGATTCCTAATCAATACACATTAATTTGGAAGTGATTAAACTTGTGCAAGCGAGTTAGTGATAACTAAAGTGGACAATATCTTGACATGGAAGAAGGAATTACCTGATTCATGTGTATAGAGAGTTGGTGTTTGGGGTTTATAGTGGATGTTTGGGTTATCAGATTTGGGAAGAGGTGTTCTTGTATTTTGGGGGTTCACTTCATCTTTGGAGAAACACAAGAAGGTTTATCCTTGAGAGGTATCTTACAACGTGGTTGTTCAGACCCCTCATTATTCTTGTTTAGATTTGAATTATTGGTGATGATAATAGTTTGAGATGTATCTTATGTGATGAAACTGATTTAGCCAGAGTCATTCCTTTGTGAAAATACATTGCTTGTGGTGTTCTTTGGGGGGGGGATAGTGTCTTGTTTTAGGATTTTTACAAACACTGGTTTTTCCAACTATGGAACCGAACTGTGTCACACCGAACAATGGAACCAAACAGTGGCTCACTGAATAGTGTCTCATTGAACGATGGCACCGTGACTCACCCAATAGTGATTCACTTCTGGCAGTGTTCCAAATTTTTAGTTTTTCACAGTTTCTACCAGTATTTCTAGTTTTGCCCCTCTTATGTCTTATTTTACATAAATCGATTTTAAAACCTTGTTTTGGAATTTATGAAGGCTTTTAAAAGGATATTAATTATATATTTATTATTCTAACTCTTTAGGTACTTTGATATAATCCAACCATGTGGTCTTCGATACGATCCAATTTTAATGACTTTTGAAACTGTTCTTCCTTTCATATAGGATCCATCTCTTCAAAGCATGGATTTTCTCATACTAGTGTGTTTCCTGTCCCTCATGGTGCATAAAGATATTTACCTTTTTGTGGAGTCTCTTATTGTTACATATCCATTGATTTATCTTTCCTTAGAGTTTCTCCTTGGAATTTACCTACTGCTCATCTGAACATCTATTTTTAAAGAAAATAAGAGTTATTGATCTTCTTCTATTCCAGCTATGGATTTCATTCATCTCTCTTTTATTTGTGTATCATGTGGGGTGGGATTAGTAATGTTATTTTTTAAAAACTACCAAATCCAACTTTCAATAAAGAATAATACTAATATAGACTCGATAATTGAATGAGAGTGGATTGATGTCGATCACATGTTTTATTTTTTATCTTTGTTGATGATGTGATCTTTTGTGGGCATATGGATTTTAAAAATCATGACGAATGGTGGTCTTTTCCTATGCATGGGTGATTCTTTATAAATATTTTTTCCTTGTGAATATTTTCTATAAATATCCATCAAATTAATCACGTATACTTGGTTAAATGAAATCGATTACCGAGGATGAAAACCATTGTGTGATCACCCCTACTTATCAAAGTGAAAATTAAAGAATAGTTTTTGCAAAATTAGAATACACCATATTTTACAGGTGTATTTGTGTGATGTGTGTTGTTATGTTTGACCTTGTGTTTATGTTGTTTTTTGTGGTGTTATGGACGAGAGTGTGGCTGTGTGTATTAGGTGTTGCATGTGGTGTAATGGAATCTCAGGTTGAGATATTGATTGATTTTGGAATGGATGAACTTGTTATGTGGTGGGACTACATCTGGGTACTATTTGGGAAGTGGGGTTTTAGGACTGAGGTTTCATGATCTCATGTTTATAGGTGTGTTGGTTGTGGTGTTGATGTGGAGTGGGGATGTCGGGTTTGGTTGTGAGGGCATGACTTTAGTGGGATAACTTTGAAGAATGACAGTTGGCAGTGGTTAAATGGGTGTCTGGGAAGAGGGGGGGGGGGGTAGTGGGACTACTAGAAGATATATTTCAATTTTTTTTGGAATGGGAATTAAAAAATAAATCATTTACATTGGTAGCCATTAGCTTTTTTAATGCTGGTAGTGTCTAAAGTTTCACCCATTCTCTCGGGATCAATGTTTTTCTATTCATTGAATGGGTCTAATCATGGAATAAGCATGAACCCACTATAGTTAATCAGGCTCTTCAACTTATATGAAATATTGTTGGTGTTGCGGTTTTTAGTTTCCTGGATAGGGATAGAGTAAATAAATGATTGGGATTATAATTCAGAAAGAACATTGGTTAAATGAAAGGGGCAGTTTGATGTTTTTGTTATGGTTTTTGTGTGGCTTTGTATATAGGGGTAGTAGTAAAGGTGATTTTGTGTGTGATGGTTATATTTTTGTATTTCCTTAGGATGGGATGTGTGTTTGTTATATATATATATACTTGTAATTCCTTATGTTTTCTATACACACCCCGCCAATGTTGAGAAATTTGTTCTTAAAAATCCCATTATTATGGAGGAGGGTGTCTTTCCCAACATCTCGGTGGGAGGATGAATGGATGGTTATTGGATATTCTCTTCTCCTTCTTTTAAGAATTTATCTCTGAGGACTCTTCAGGCATGCTGTAATATTTTGAGGGTTATTACCATATTTATGGTATTGGTTGTGCGAGAGGTGGTTAGTTTCCCAGGTGTCTTTTGGATGGGCCCAAGAAGTTTTCAGGAAGGGGGTGGTATGCGTGAGACCCAGGATTCTATTGGAAGTATTGTGGTGTGGTTGTAGCATATGTATCAATGACTAGGATGTGTGTGGTTGTGGCCTAGGTGTGTATAGGTATGTTGTGATGGTGGGGCTTTTGGAAGTGGTATATGCATCAGGATGTTCTTGTTAACCCGTGGGAAGTGATGTGGGGTACCCAAATATCGATGTTATTACCAATTTACATTACTTGACTTGTGTAATTTGGTGAGCATGCCTTGGTGAGGCCAGGTGGTTAGTATTCCTTATTAGGTGTTGTTGGTTTCTGGAGTTTTTTCATAGGGGCATTAGTATGCTTCTCCCACTTATGCATGAATGATTTTTTTTTCATACTGAGTATACATGTATGCTCACCCTATAGGTATAAAATTGTTTTTGGGTTTCTAGAGAGATTACACAGACTGTGCTAAACCATACTAGCTCAGACATTGAGGATGGTTGCAATGTCACTGCTTAGTTTTATTTTGGTACTAATTTGGAGTTTTTTTCTTTTTGTAGAATTTGTACTTTAAACATGCATGTGGATGGATTTTGGGTTCTTTTTATATGTGTTTCTTGGAGTTGTTTTGAGGTTGATACATCTTATCTCATAATTTTGGTTACTATAAAAATATTAATGCCTGCCATTTTGGGGATATTTCATTACCCTTGGTGCTAGTTTTAACCCTAAGGCCTAATAGAGGCGGGACTTGAGGTCATTATCTCTCATTCATCTTGAAGAATGAAGGTCTCAAAATCTTCCTATCCCTTCCCTCATCTAAAATGAGGGTCATGAAAAATAGGTATTTATTAGTATCCAATTTGAATATAAGAAATGTATGAAAATAAAAATAAAAATAAAATAAAATTTAACGATAAGGAAAAATATTTAAAAAATATGAATAATAACATTTTTGTATATCAAATTTTTTACATTACCTTATTATGAATATATTAATATAAAAATTATAAAAAAATTATTAAATTATTTTTATAAAATTCAAAATATGGATATTATTTTATTAAAAAAAATAATTCATAAATTTATCATTATATAATCTTTATAAATAAAATTTTGATGGAAATATATATTTACTATAAAATATACAAAATTATGATAAATTTTGAATTTTTTTTATTAATTTATTCAAATTAGGAATATTAAGTAAAATAATTTAATAATAATATTATTTATTATTTTTATCATTTAAGAGGAAAGCGAGGTATTTCTTAGGAGGAACTGATTTAAAAAAAGGGTTTCGATCTAGGTTAGCCTCTGAATACAAGAGAGGAAGATCTAAGTGTAGATGGATCAAAACCGAAGGAAGAGTTTTGACTATGGATAAAAGAGATATACTATTAGAATGAATCGTTTTTATATAGGAGAGTTGAACATGGAAGGGTAAATTGAGGGTCAGCTATTAAAAACCAAGACCCTGCCATCTTGCTCCTCATGTATTTCAATTTTTAGAAAATTTAAGGTATATATTTTATTTTTTTGTTCCCAAATACATCATTTTTAGTTTAGTAGTACCTTATTCTTCTTTTTTCCATCGATTTTTCTTCCTTGATCATCAAAAAATATCACCCGGTAGTCATTTTAATATTTTTATGGCTCGTTCCATGTTTTTAACTGATTTATTAATTAATATAATTTATTATACTAATTTTTCATCAGATGTACTTATTCTTAAAGAATCCTCTACCCAATTAATATTAAAAGGGTAAAAATTATATAATTTCAATTGATATAAATTCATAACTAAATTAGTTGGGTAAATATGTAATTGATATAAAATTTTCATCATCACAATTTTTTCCTTGAATTCAACCTATTACCATCTAAAAATATATGAATATATATATCTATTATCTTACTCGACAAGTATTCTACCTGAACCAAAAGTTTTTAGGAATTGATATCTCCCTCATTTTGGTTGATTTCTTCATCTTTTCTATACAATGAATTTATAAATAAATATCTAGAGTCTTCTTAAATGTTATATATATAAAATATTCTTGAAATAACTATATAAGAAGAACTAACTCCCTATTTATGTATTCTAAAGTTCTTTACACCTTTCATGAGTGTTGCACACCCTGTGTGAGATAAATAGAAGAGAGGCTGTGAGAGTGTCATTTACTGCTAAGAGAGTGGAATCCTTCTCCAAGGTAAGGGAAGTTATTAATTATTTTAAAACAAATATTTTATTTTATTTAACTCAATTCAAAGTTTTATTATAAAAATTTAAAACAAAAACAAACTATTTTTTTTGTTATTGTATAATTTTAAAAACATTTTTTAAATTAAATTAATTATATTAAATTTTATATGTAATTTCTAATGATAAAATATATCTATTTTATGTTTATCATGGTTTTTAATTTCTTAAATGTCTTGAATTTTAGTAGATATGACCATCATATAATTTTTTTATGAAATTTAATAAGAGAATTGGATTTAATTTCAAACCATTTATGATTGTGTATTTCAAATGTTTGTAATTATTTTGGAAATAAGGATTTCTTATATGAATTTTCAGAAATGTGATTTATCAAAACATAGAATTTATATAATTATTTTATTATTTTAAAATAATTTAGGAAGATTTTGAAATGTTTTCTATGGGTTATGATTGAGAAATTCATATCTTCTAAAGCACATTTTCTTAATAATTTAGCACTTAGTATCAATTGAGATGATGAGGAATGATGAGTGGACCCACAACACCAATGGGACACTATTCTATAAGAGATACTACAAAATGGCCACATGGGTTTCATAATAATTTCTATGTTTCATTTTATTCTATAAAAATATTCTTATTTTCAAATGGGTTATATGATAAATCCAAGTATTTTTCAAGGGGATATTTTTTATGAAATGTATTTTTAAAATGAAAAGTATTTTTGAAAGGTTTTAAAAATTATTTTCTTATAAAATTTTCTAAAAATATTAGATTAATTTTTTTCAATTTTATATATAATATCAAATATTTATTATGTGATATTAAATGACTCGGAAGGAATTTCAAATTATTTTTTCCTGGTTTTAAAACCCCTTTTGGGTATTTTTGTTCCCATCCCACATTTTTTAAAAAACATTCACTAGTTTCCTTTGAAGCTATAAACACTGTTAGGGTGCTAGTGTGAAAGAATCAAATTATCTATTCATATTTTTTAAACTCTATTAAATTTAGATGATATGACTAATTTTATAGAACCTAGAATAAAAAATATCATCAATTTTATTTTATACTATGTATTTTTCTATAATTTTTTTAAAAAATATACTTAATGTTTTAGTACTGAATCTTGATGTATGATTTCAGGCTGTCACACTAACTATGCACCCTATACTATATGGGTTTATTGGTTTCTCCTAGGTGGGAACATTATTTTTTAACTGTATTCCAACTATGAAATCCCCCTCTGTCCCATGGTGCACATATTTTGGGGGTGGACGCACGGTTTGGGAAAACAATATGCGAACCGTGAACTGCCCAAAAACTCTCCAAAATCTTCCAAAAATCAGAAGAATTCACCCAACACAATCCTTATCAAAAAATATATTAAAAAATGTAAAGAGATATCCGAAAAAAGAATATACATATCTAGATAGTTCAGTATATTACATCTATGACCATCTTTACTAGGGAAAGTATTGACATTCCAATTTATAGTTCCTCCTATATAGATAGTTTTAGAATGTGAAATATTGATTAAGTTTTATTTTTTATTCATATGATGAACTTGTTGAAATTATTAAGTGATATTTGGGGCCTAAAATTAAATATCCTCTCAATGCATTGGTAGGTCTAATGAGAGAAAATGTTTTGGGTTTTTGGTTTAAGCCTTACCCATTTATGTAATATATCTTGGCATGAGGCCTTGATAGTAAATTTAGGATTTCTAAAATTATGCATTAAATCATTATGAGATTATTGATTTATGTCATGGTTATTAGTTTAATAGTTATGACATCCATGGATAAGTTTTAAGATCATTTGATTAATTATATGGAATTATTTCATCATCATTTATTCTTTTGATATTATTCTTCTTGCTAAAGTTTTTAATTAAATAGGTTGTTTTCTGTTATTCACTAAACCATATTTATTATGCCTCATTTATTATTGATAGAATCCACTATATATATAGTGACCCTGAGTTAACATACACGAATATTACATCATTTCTGATGAATATTCAGAACATTATAAAGATATATGCCTGAGGACCATAATTTTTTAGTGTTTTTAGAGAATTGAAACAAAAGCATCTAATATGGTGAAATATATTCAATGTTTCCATCAAAGATCTTACCCATTAGTAATTATACTTATAAAAATTCTTCATAACCTGGGTAAAGGAAACATAAGAAATCAATGAGATTAGATTCTCAGTAAGATAAAAAGGTGATACATAGCATAATATGAGAATAAGTGTATAATAACAAGAGAATAAAATTTGAGGAGCATACCCTACATATCAAAGATAATATACATAAGTCATGGCATAAATATTAGCATTTTAGAATACATGAATCATAAGGTAATCCAAAGAATAATCTATTAAATCATAACATAGGAATAAGACATAGAATTATGGACTCACATAATCATATAAAATGATTTATATAGAAGTTTAGTAATCACTACCAAAGACATAGTGGTATTATGGGTTAACTCGATATACCATATTTGTAGTCATGGTTTACTCGAATGACCAACTTAGTAGTCATGTTTCACTCCCAAGACCATCTTAGTAGACAAATTCCTTTACTCAACTGAGGTCATTCCTCATTCTAGCCATGTATATCTAATTAAATATAAATATTTACCAAATTCATTGGAGGGACACATAGGTCCTTCCCATATCATAATTAAATCATACATACTTGTGACACAAAATAAAAAAAAAATTATATCATAACCCATGACATTAAACGGGTGACATAAATAGGAAATCATATCTTAACCTATGGAAAAAGATTGGTTTGATAATCATTTAATCAAATAATAACCCATGAAAAGATATAGGTTTGATAATAATACAAGATATGAAATATAAAGGTGTTGAATAAAAATCATGGCATCAAAACATAAACCAATTAGATATATAATATGAATGGAAACATTAGATTATTTTCCCAAAAAATTATGAGTAACACTAACGAATGTCATCTTAGATGGATTTTTTTGAAGTATCTTTAAAAAATATTTCTTGAGAAATATATCCTCTCTTATTAGAATGATAATTTTTAAAACATAAAATATTATGAAAGCCATTTTTTTGTAAATAAACTTGAAAATATATAATGTAATATAGAAAACCATTTTCCTTGAAATCATATAAAAGAAACTCGAACACAATTCGAAAACCTTTTTAATTAAAAATATAATCTAAAAAATATTATGAGAACCATTTATTTAAAAATATATAAATGACAATTGAATTTTTTTGGAAACAATTTATTTAAAATATTATAAAGTAAACATTAATTGTTTTTGAAAACCATTTATTTTAAAACTTATAATGGATGCTTGAAAATATTTTTTGAAAACCATTAATTTGAAAAAGAAGATGGAACAAATTTTTGAAATTTTTTTATTTGAAAATATATCAAAAATTATAAAATAATATTTTAAATCAGTTAAATCCTTTCATTTATTTTTTTTGAAAACATATAACGGGATATTTGAAAATCAATTAAATCACTTTTTAATTATAAAATCATTTTTTGAAAAACAATTTATTTGAAAATATGTCTAAAAACAATAAAGGTAAAGAATAGTATGAGATATGTTTTTTCATAAAAATAAATATTTCAATATTTATAAGGAATCTTCGAAGTGTCTATTTTCATGACAACAGATAAATTTGTACATGTTGAACATTCCTTTTCCACCGTAAAAGTTTAGAAAAGTTACTCGATAGGAAAATGATATGAAGATTATTTTTTAAAACAATTTTGTAAATAGTTGGATCATGGGGAAAAACTTCCATTAAAAATAATATTAGAATAGTAAAATAGTTTTGAATTTTTTTTGAAAACATGGTTTTTAAAGAACACAGATTTTTTACCAAAGAATGAGAGAGAGATAAAGTTAGATTTTCATTAAAACACTTTCTTAATTATCATAAGTACCAAATAGTGTGGAGATAATGATAAAACATAAAGATATCATTAATAAAAATAGGAAAAGAAAATTCACGAGTGTTCTTGAACTACAAATCATATGTTTTCAACAATGAAATCAAAATCATAAATAATCCCAATAAACGATGAGATGGTTCCAATAAATGATAACCACTTTATAACTATGAATCATACTACCCATGTAAGAAAAAAATATTAAATGAAGATTAAAATATCATATAAATAAGTATATAAATGATACATAATTTAAAAGGGTAGTGTATACTGCTTATAGTTGAATATATGTGAATAACATGACATGTGTCTCAAAGAAGGAAAATTGAGACAAAATTACATTACAGATTTGGTAACTTTTGAAACATAAAACCCATAACAAAAATATCATAAAATGTATATGTAAATAACCATAAATTTATTTATTTTAATAATATAATAATATGTATAATACACAACATAAATAATAAAAAGGATGTGAACATGGCTTGTGTCTCATGGAAAATAAACATGACACAAGAAAACCATTACCTTCTATATTGACTTTATTCATACTTGTTAAAACCTTCTATATAATAAATATAAGTTTATTATACAGATAAAGTAGAAAAATATTATTATATCTAATACCATATATTATTTTTTATGACTTTATAATACCCTTTTATTAACAACTCCATGTCAATGATACGTTTTAGGTAATATCTACTTTCTTTGTCTTATATGTTTTGGATATTTATTCTCGTTCCTCTTACTTAGATAATGATTTAGTTATTTACAAAATGAAAATAATGATATAATTAGAATAATAATTCAGTTTATATTTATTTATAATAATATATATATTATAGAAATTTGAAATGGAATACACTGTTCATTATGATGGTAGGCCGTATGTGTGCATGAACACTCTTTTATTTTAATTATAATTTTGAAAGAAATAAAGTAGATGAAATATATGTGTGTATATATATATTATTAAACTTGGATTATTAATCCATATATATATTATAAATTTACTAAAACAATCCTAAATATGTTCCATGTAAATTGTTAATGAATCACATCACTTTGAGGAGGCTATAGTTCACACATCCACAAATGATGTTATCATATTTACACAAAATGGAAAGCATGATGGTATGTTTTATATAATAAATAAATAAGATTAAATATAATATAATTATCATATATAACATATAAAAATTAGATTTTACATCATATGTTTCCACCATGAGATATTGAAAAGGAAAAACGAACCTCATCGTTTTGTGAGGCAGTAGTTCACCGTACACAAGAACTGTAAGTTCATTATCCATTATAAAGATGTGTGTGTAAGTTTAGGTTGAAACATTAGAATAAAAAAATCTCATTATACCAAGGATATTATATAAGCATATCATAAGGGGGTTTATAAGGTGTATAATGAAAATAAAACAATAGATCTTGAGGAAGGATGTTACATCTTTTTTGGCCAACACCTTTTTATTTACCCCAAAAGGATTCCTTGGACAGATTTCTACCCAAAGGGGGGATTATAGGATTAAGTTATGGATTTTTGGAAATAATTTTAGTATATTTTGGGTAATACAAATAGATTTATATGTTTGAATAAATGGAATGGGTGAGTACCTTTTTATAGTAGAGAATGAGTGAAATTCTTGATATTTTTTGAAAAGGGAATTATACCCATATTTTTACTATAAAAAGTATCTCCAATAATGATAAAAATATGATACGAGGGAGTATTGGGTCTATTTATGATCATAAAATATATTTTTTACTTGTTTGAAGGTCATTTTTGGCCTTATGTTTAAGTTTTATTCCACATTTAATCTATTTTTTTCTTTTAATTAATTTTGATTCAATTCTCTAATATTTTTTGTCATAAAATAATTTGACCAAATTATAAATTATAAATTATTATCATTATATCTATTGAATCAATTTGTATAAATTATAATCATTTAATTGGGGGAAATTAATTTAAATTTAATCCCATAGATGGGGGGACAAAGTGGGTTTTTAATGTAAAAATGTTCAAAAGTTTTCTATATTTTCATATCCAATTTCAATGTGAAATTAATTAAAGTTACCTAAATTGGATTAATTTATTTTAAATTTATCTAATTTAAATTTAAAAAAAATTAAAAAATAATAATTTTACTTTATAAATAAAATAGATAAAAATTCAGTTTTGAATTAAAATTCAGTATTTTTCACTAGTCATTAAAAAATGTATCTTTACATGAAAATAAGAAACATTAAACATAAAATAATATTGATGCATGGATTTAAAAAATTATGTTTATTTATAAATTTAAAATTTATAAATTTTCCAAACATATTATTTTAAATAGGTGTTCCATTAAAAGGCGGTAAAATAATATTTATAAAAATAGAGGTTTTCATACAAAAAATTTTGTTTCTTCCTATATTATACCTATAAAATATATTATATGAATGTAAAAAATATATGATTGAAGATATAACTTATATATTTATTCAATATAATTCAAAAATTATAATTAATTTAATTTGTTATAGAGCATAAAAATATTTCTTTTATAGTTAATCCATTTATATTTTCATTTCTAATTAATTAGTATCCAATGAATTCATATTATATTTTTATAAATGATATATTTTAATAAGTTAATTAATAATATTCATAACTTCTAATTTAATGGTTAGTTTATATATTATTATAGTAAATACTAATTTTTTGTTAATATATTATTTTTTGGTGAAACTCAGTCTTGTGTGTAATGAAAATCATCAAAGAAAGTTGTTGTTGCATGTCACACAATCTGACTCAGTGTTGTGTGAAATGATTAATTTGTAAAAAAAATCAGAAAAACATAGGGTGTTACATTGTTTAACCCTGATTGAGGTTTTGAGCTCACCCTTATCATGTTTCCTTTCCCCTAGATATGAAGAAGGAATTATTGAATGGGTTGAATGATGTAGAATATTTACTTTCACTATGTTTTAATTTTATGTTTTCAAATGTAATATGAAATTAAAGTATATATCTAGTTAAATAGTACTAATAAATTATTCTCTCATTTAGGATGTTGTCTCTTTTATATTATTCCAATGTAATAATGTAACCACAGGGTTTGGGCTACTCGGGTTAGGGTCTTTACAATTATTCATTTTTCACATTATTTATATATAACTTTTTTTTCCTTTTAGCGAAAATAATGGGAACTTGATTTCAAATAATTTTTTAAACTCTATTTCCTAAATATTTATAGTACACTAATAAATATTTATTTTAATAAATCTTTCCTCAATTAAATCTTAGAAACATTCTTTCCACCCACACTTGTTTTTAATGAAATCATGTAAAATTACAAATACCAGGGTTTGTGAGGATATATATGTTGTAATTTGAAACCTAAAAATATATTCATGGATTATAGTATTATTATTAAATATTTATATATAAATTAAAGATAAAAAAGAGTGATATTTCCAAAAACAGATTTCCAAAATGGAACCTCAATCATTTTGACATAGTCTCTCAATTTTAAAAAATATTTAATATATAAAAAGACAAGTTTTATTGAGCATGACGTGGATATAGTTTTCTAAATAAATTGGGTAAAGTAAGAAGATATAGAAAGGGTCTATAAAAAACTCACGATAGTATGATATTACATTGGTCACTATTTTCGGCATGAGCTTCCATATTTAGTGAAATTCATAATCATGTTAAAAAATAACATAAAGGAATGAAAATGAAAATCATGTATTATCTAATGTTTAGATACTAAAGTTGAATTATTAAATCAAAATTCAATTAATGAAACTATACAAGCTTTATAATTTTTAGAATTTCAATTTTATTTTTATTTTTTAGAAAATACTCCCAATATCAAAATAGAAACAATAACTCAACCTTTCAACTAAATCAAATACCTTCCACACACTTATATGTTGATACCCATCCTCAATTTAATGTAATAGTCAAAAAATAATTGGATAATAATCAAATAATAAGGTATAATAGAAACAAATTAATTATTATTCTCTACTAGAAGCTTTTGTTAATATCATTTATCTTATATTTTCTTCAATACTAATTGAAAATAAAACACATAAGAAAATTAATGAAATATATACTACGAAAAAAAGATAATTGAAAAGAAATCCAAAATTAAAATTTCCCAAAGGGGTTTTGTCTTTACTTTCCATTGCTAAATAGTTCTATTAGTCACCAAAAATTTAAAAGTGGATGAGGCTTATGTTTTGTGAACCACAACTACAACACCCAAATATTTTTAAATATATATTTCTATTTATTAAATTCAAAGTGTTTGATAGCTTACTTTATTCAAAAAATTAATATTATAAGATCTATCTTATAAATATGAAATATATGTATAATTTTTTTATTTAATTAAATTAATAATAAATAATGCATTTATTATCAATTGGTTATAAATGAAGAAAAAATATTTTAATAGTAAAATTTATATTTTATATAATCTGTTTATGTCCTAAATGTAATTTTATCTTAATAGAATAAATTAATGACTATTGATAAATTATTATAATTAAATTACTATATTATACCCATTAAAATTAATTAACAGTAATTTTATTGTGTTTATTAATCAATGAATGAAAATAAAGTCATTTTAAGATTAAAAATGGATTTTCTTCAAAAAATGAATTTTATTACATTTTGTGTATGGAAATTATAATTAATTTACGAAACGTTTCGAAATTATATTTCAGAAAACATAAATCATTTTTGATGTCATCATGTAAAAATTATCTTAGATTGATGTTTTTGGATTTTTCTGAAATGATTGGTTTTTGAGAGAATTATGAAAAATGACGTTATTTTCAAAACTATCATTTTTCATTAAATAGAGTAGTTTAAATTTACCAATATATTTGGGATTTTGTTTTAAAGTAACATAATAGATATTTGATTAATCATAATAAAATTCATTCCATAGTAATCAACATTTAATTTTATTTTGGTATAAGTTTATTTTTATACTTAAAAATTTTTTTCTTCTAAAAACTGTTTTTCATTGTATTCTGTGCACTTAATTTAAAATTAATTTCTCCCAATACAAAAAATGGAATGTCAAAAAAAATATTTTCATATTTTTAATATGAAGGATAAAATTTATTAACGATTTCAATTTAATTTTTGGTCATTACAAACAGTAACATTGGTAAAAATGTTGTCACCACAACAAAAGGTTAAGATGAGTTAATTATGGTTAAAACTATGTGATAAGGTTAAAATATCTAATAGTAGTTGTTATTAGATTAGTTTATTTAAAAAATTATAATATTATATTCTAATTTTAATTTTTTTAGTACCTCTTTACCATGAGTAAGACACTTATAATATTTATATGTTAAGAATAATTACAACTGTACAACTCCCTACACTTATAAAAGGGAACCTCCTATTATCAATTATAGAAACCACTTGATCCATTTATCTTGACAAAGAGCTTACAAAATACCATCCCAATATTCTTCCATAACGTTGAGGTCCTGGACCTACTAAAATACAAACCTAAATGGCTTAATGTGTAAGCTCAAGGAGGTTTTCCAAAGAAGAGGTATAACTCTTAACCGATTTATTTCATGTTTTTTTCTTCATTAAACACATTTGGACATATAATAACCATCATGGTGTAATAAAATAATTATCTGAAACATTATTAAATTTTATCATGTATATTTTAAACCCATTTTTCTTCTCCCTTTTCATCTAAGGGGGAATGGAAACATCACTCGTGTGTATGTGTGGACTACCACCCACACGAAGTAATCCAATTCATTTTTCAACAACATATCTCATGGATGAATATATATATATATATTGATTTAATGGATTTATATTATATTTATTATATAATAATTATTATTTAATTTTTAATTTTTATCTACCTTTAGTTTATTCCATTCGTTGCAAAACAGAAACATTACTCACGCGTACGTACAAACTACCATCTCCATGAACAGATGTAATTAATTTTTCATCACCACTTTATAAAAAAATTATAAATTTGTATATAATAAATAAATATTATATTTAGGAAATTATTTATATTATTTATATAATGAAACCATGTACATGGTATAAGGACTAGAACCATTAAAATGAAACGTGCATGGAAAACAGAATTGTTTTAACCATAATAATGAATTTAATAAAAAAATTTAAATAAAAGGGAAAATTTAAATTATAAGGGAATGGGATATAGAAATATATATTAATTTTTTAATATTATATAAATATAATAAATTTATATTAATTATATTTTATTCTTAAACACATATAAAAAAAGAGACTTGGGGGAAGGGTTTATTTTATTTTCATCAAGATTTTTTATGCTTCAATTTATATTATGAGAAATTATTTTATTTTTCTATTATAAACCCAATATAGTTTCTAAAATTATGGTTTTTATTGGTTATTCTTGTATTACTACCATTTCATCCTTTTTGTTACTTGAAATTTCTGAAATCTCATTTTTAACGTAAGCAAACCTTATTTCTCTTATGGTCGGGAATCTTTTTATGACATGTCTATGTCATGAAATTATTTTATGAGAGTTATTATTATAAATTAAATGATTTAAATAGTTATTTTTATATCATATATTAATTTCGATACAAATATTTAAAAAGGAATATTTTTAACATTTTTCAAACAATTCATTTTTGAATTTCATTACCGAAGTTTGAGAAGAATTTTTTTTCTAAAGTTTACCAAATGAATAAATTATCCCATAAACATGAAAATATTTTTAGGTTACTATTATTTTATATGTTTTCATGGTTGTATTTAAAGGAAATATATTTCAAAATATTCTAGAAATTTTAACTTTTTATAGTCATCAATAAAAAAATATATTTTCACTTATTTAAAAATAAATGTTTTAAATATTATTTTAATGGTTTTTTTCATCTACAAAAACATAATTTTATATTTTCTATGCTTTACTAGGGAAGCGATATTATGATATCGTCCATTATATTTCTCTGTATGACTTATAATCATGATTTTTAAGGTTGATTCTATGGAACTGTTACTTTTCCATAATTTAATTAAGTTTTGATGAAATTTTTATGAAATCCCATTCCTTCCTATAGTTTAATTATCTATGTTGAAATGATTAATGTTTTTTATTGATATTGAGTCACACTTATGTATTATTTTCATTATGTAAAGGGTGGTTTTGGAATTGTATATCCATATAATTCATTGGTTAAATAATAATATCTCATGAGATAATATGAACATGAATAGGGTGTGAACCCCATTATGTAAGGGAATCCATCGACTATGATAGTCTTGAAAACAATAAATGACTAATTAAATGATGGAATTAGGAGTAAACCCAATAAACTAGGGTATTATATCCCTTATTATAGTCTTGAAAGTTATCCTTGACTAAGTAAATTATTTTCCATGTTTTTTTATTCTATAAAGCTTTGTATTAGGATTATGATATACTATTATGGACTATGATTGAATATTTATGACTCCAAATTCTTATAAAAAATGTCTTTTTTTATGAAATATAATTATTCCATAACTCATGATTAATGATCTTTAACTAATTGGGTTGGATCTCACAGGTTATGATCATTTCAGCATACCCTTATGCTTATCATATAATCAGTTATGATTATTTATTGATATATCCTATGTTTACCATTACTGGGTATCTAAGATTTCCATTTCTTATGTTCAATTTACATAGGATATGAATAAACTCTATAAATATAAAAGCCTAGGAAGGGTACTATGTAAAAAGAACTTTTTGGGAGATGTTGAATATATTTCATTAAATAATTTTCTTATGTATATTGTCTCCAAATTCACTAATACTTTATGGTTATGGGGTGTGTATTAGTATTTGATATATTGAATATTATTATTAAACAATGTAATATTTTTTATATGAAATGATTGTGTCACCTTAATTAGTATCTAAGTAGGGTTTACTTATTTTTAAATATTATTATTAGGAAATAATTGGGGAAAACCCTAGGGATAAGTCTAAGTATAGTATAAAATCTTGAAATATTGGTAAGGTAGAGATTGTATGGTTTTTTGTAGTGAAATACCCATATAGATATAAAAAATTGAGTGTAGGCTCTGGTATATATGTACCTATGGCTAATAACCAAAAAAATTCCAGTTGGGTATTAAATCTATCTTCACCTGGTCAAAGAAAAAGAGGCCTAACTACACACCTTATTTGATACTCCTGAGAGATATTCTTGGGATAATTTTCATTATCTTTATAAACCATTACAAATAATGAGAGGAAAAAATATAATAACAAATATGATGAATTAGATGTGATATATTATAAACATAAAATGTAATAGGCTGACAAGGTGTCATAATTTTGGAAATCTTGAGATTTTTTTTATGATTATAATATTTCTCTCTCTGATTAATGATTCTTGATATTCGCACTATGTTTTTTATTTTAGTCAATAGATATATCTTGGATGAATTTTGTGAACAATGAACGTGTTGAAAAATAAAAAATTTATCCTCATGAGAAACTAAATGAAATCAGTTTTGGGATATGAAATCTTGTGGCTATGCTCACCCTAATCTCTCCATATAATAATGGTAACATGAATCATTATTAAAATCCAAATCTCCAATGTAAGAAAAAACTCACCCTTGAGTCTTTTATAAGGAATGTTTCACCTTCCTTCCATGGTTCCTGTAATTAAATAATTTATATGAAGTGGATCAATGATATATAAAATATATTCTCTATTTTCAAATACTCAAACCATAATAAGGTTATTTTGGTTTTACATCATTTTCATGGTGAAACTGATCAATAGGGGAATATTATCCCAAATACAAGACAATTTGAGGAGATTGAAACCTTGATCTGTTGATTATTTAAGAAATATTTTTCAATAAGTAAATTACAAAAACTCTTCAAATAAGAATTTAAATTGAATTCCTTAATCATAAGAAGAAGTATGATGAATCTATATATACTTATGAGTAAAATTTCATCTGAATTGAAGTATGTTCTTTAGGTTTTATCATCAACCCTAAAAGAAAAATCAATCAATTATATATTGGTTTAATACCAAGTATCTAATATTAATTGTCTATAAGAGACTTTTATAACTATAAAAAAATAATTTTATGTTCTATCATACTATAAATTAACATCGGAGACTCTCATTAATCTCTTTGTTTTGAAAAGAAAAGATAAAGATAGATTTTCAAGTTAATTATAATAAAAAGACCCATGGAGGAAAGGAAATTATTCTTCTTCCATGTCAAAGACATAGAAGGAGTCATGGGGGAAATTTTATAAAGGGTTATTTTAATTTTCAATTGGGTAAAAGAAGTAAATCATGTAGAATAATGATGAAGTGATGTGAAGAAGTCATCTAAGGAAATGTATGGAGAGAAAGATCATTTAAATACACCACCCAGAGTCCAATTCTATAATTAAATGAAGTATATACATTATTCTAATAATTTAATGGATATAAGTGATAATGGTTACAATTTTTATCATCAAGATCTTCATTTAAGAGAGAGAGTGAAATATTATGTGTTCAAAACTACTGAAGTGGGTCAGAGGAATGAAGTAGTCAAAGGTATTCTAACCACCCACTATATAACTAATTTTTTTTATTTAACAATGGATCTAGCCACTCATTATTATATGATCAATTTTATAAGGTTATCACATCACCACCTCAATGATTAGTTGTTAATTTAGAAATAAAAATCCCAAATGGTTTGGTGATCACATCTCAAGTCTATAGCTTATCTCTAATAACTTTTTTCAGAAATGTGCTTCCAAAAAATATTTTTATTTTACCTATACTTTAATTTGATGTTATTTTTTCAATGGATTAGATTTATTTTTATAGAGGACACATCAATTAATCAGTAGGGGAAGTCACATTTGATATTTTGAATCAACATATGATCGTTTATAAGTGAGAGGAAGAATATGAACCTACAATGGAAATTAATTCTATTATAAATTTCATACTACATATTCAAAAGGGTTATTTATCCCACATTTTTGGGAAGAAACTCAATATTTAATATATTCTTATTGTTAAATAATATTCTAATCTATTTCCTAACGAATTTTTGAGTCTTCCCCCTAATAAGGAAGTTGATTTTTCAATAGAACTCCTACCTAGTGATATACCTATTTCAAAGTCTCCGTTTTGAAAAACCCCAATTATGTCATTATAATTGAATAAGAAACTATAATAGAATATAAAAATGGGATTAGTACACCAATTTTCATCACTATGGGTTACAATTTTTTAAGAGCAAATATGGGTCAACATGTATTTGTATAGATTATTAGGAGATTAAAAATATCATTATCCAGAATAAGTATCATCTACCATAGATTGATTAACTGTTTAATCAACCAAAAGAAACTCAAGTATTTTTATATTGACCTTCAATCTTGATATGATCAATTGAATATCAATAAGGATTATATACCCAAATCAAAATGTTTTACAATTTGTATAAATTATAAATTTTTAGTGATTCTACTTGGTCTTCCTAATGAATCCACTATATTCCTGGATCTAATGAATAAAATCTTTAGATATTAACTCAATTAGTTTATGATAGTCTTTATAGTTAATATTATTATATATTAAATGATAAAGGAATATCTTAAAGATCATTTACAGATTGTGTTGAAGACCCCGAGGAAGGATAATTGGTATGCAAGATTTACCATGTGTGAATTTTGTCTATATGAAGTTTCAGTTTTTTGGTTTTATAATCTCAATCAAGGGTATATCATTGGATCCTTCAATGAAAAAATTTATTGAGAAATATACCATACCCACCATGGTGACCATAATTTGTAGTCTTATTTAGTTGGATGGATACTACCAATAGTTTTTGAGAAATTTTTTACAAATATATAATCTCATAACCAAGTTTACATAGATGGGAGCCATGTTCCTTTGAACAAATGAATGTGATGAAAATTTCAATGAGAAAAAATAAGGCCAATCATAGCACCTGTACTCACCCTACCCTACTATGGAGAAAGGTTTGGATCTTTCGGGATACATTAAATAAGGGACCAGTATGTGTTCTAATGTCTTATGATATGACATTATAATAATCTCTAAAATAATTAATGGTTCATGAGAAAAATTACCCAACTCATGATTTAGATCCGAGAGTATTAAATTTTTGCATTGAAAATATAGAGTCATTATCTACATGGTGAAATGTATATGCTAATCATAGAGTATTAAAGTATATAGTCACAAAAAAATATTTGATTTTATTCCAAAGTATACGGTTGGATTTTATTAAATAGTATGACTTCTCAATACACTACATCCCTAGGAAAGGGAAAAGGTGTCCAATGATCAATAGTGTAAGAACTATGCTAGTTTTTCTATGATAAGGATTGAAATAGATCTAATAATTTGGGATTTTTTGAATATGGACCTTGAAATCATAAGGAATGTTGAAATATACTATCTTTCTCAGATTAATATTTGACTATTTATCAATTTGGAGATTAAAGAGGCACAAAAATGGGGATAATGAACTATAAAATAAGGAAATTAATGATTCCGAGTTTAACCATAATTGTGATGGATTGATAATGTTTAATAACCGAGCGTTCCGTCAATAAATGTATTTAATAAAGAGATATTAGATGAATTTATAGTTCACCATTCTCCATATATCCTAGAAGATAAATATGTATAATGATATAAAAGAGAATTTCTTGTGAGACAACATGAAAAAGAATATTCTATTCTATATATATTGATGCCTGATATGTTAGAATGTTAAGGATTTGAGTTATATGTCTAAGATGATGTTCCAACAATTACCCATACCAAAAAAAGATGAAAAATCACCATATATCTCATCATTGTACTTTAAAAAACATATAAATACCACAATACTATTTGGGTTATAGTCGATCACCTTAAAAAGTTAGCACATCTCATTTTTATTAGAGAACATTTTTCTCTTGATCATATTTCTAAGATATAAATTCGGGATGTTTTAAGGTTTCATTGAGTACAAAATTATTTTTTATTTGATTAGGATTCGAGGTTTACCTCAATGTGTTGGAGAAATATTCAACATGTGTTAAAAATAGGTTTGATATTTACCACTGTATATCATCCTTCGATAAGTTTTTAGTTTTAGAGGAATATTCAAACCCTATAAGATATATAGAGAGCTTGTTCAATGTATTTAAATAGTGGTTGGGATGACTACATTCCTATATTTATTTTTCATAAAAAACTGTATTTCAATAAAACATTTAGTTGGATCCATTTTATGTTCTAAATGGAAGAAAGTGTAGAATTGTAACACGTTAGGATTAATTTAGAGAAACAAATCTATTGGGACCTGTACCTATCACGGAAATAAAAAAAAGGATAGGGTTATTCAACAACACATCCAGGAACCTTAGAGTCAATATAAGAGATATGATCACAATCATAAATAAGATCTAAAGTTCAATGTTTATGGAATGGAATTCCTATCAAATCTATTTGTAATAATGTTGTGATATTTTTAAAGAATACAATTTTAATCACTAGATATGTCATCCCTTTTGAAATTTTTAATCATATCAAGTGGTACCACATCATATGGAACATACACAAAACCTATCCTATCTTCCTAATGTGTTGGAAATATATTTTATGAGAAAGTATATAAATCATACTTCATATGTATTTAATAGAAATATTGTACCAATGGATCTTGATATTTCTTATTAGGAACAACAAATGGAGATTTTGTATCGAAGAGAGAAAGTCTTATGGAACAAGACCACTCACCCGGTCACTATTTTATAGTGAACAAATAAATATGAAGAAGATACATGAGAACCTCAGGATATGATGTGGTAGAACAAATCTCATTTTTTTGTATAATAGTAGAAAAATTTTGAGGGTGAATTTCTTATAAGGGGGTAGAAAGAAACACCTCTAGATTTTATAATATATATCACTCTTTATTAAATTCAACTTTTTCGATAGATCGATTTATAGAAAAACTTATTCTTAGATGAACCACATTATACTATTCAATTATATGTAGAATATTTTTCTATAATAAAATTTATAATAAATTATACATTGACTATGAATTGGTTAGAAATAAAGAAAAAATATTCTAAAGGTAAAAGTGATATTTTTCATAAAACAGTTTTTAGGAATGAAAATGTATTTAAACCTAATAGATTAAATTAATCACTATTCATAAATTATTATAATTAAATGAATATATTATATGAATTAAAATGAATTAATATTAATTTAATTTATGTTATTAATCAATTAATTATAATAAAGTCATTTTATGCATTGGAAATACATTTTCTTCAAAACATATTTTATTAAATTATTTATATAGATATTTTAAGTAATTTATTTAAAATTTAGAAATATTATTTCAAAAAATGGAAATAATTATTGAAATAATCCTTCCAGAACTATCATATATATATATATATATCATTTGATATTTTTCCGTAAAATATTTATTTTTTATAGAATAATGAAAAATACAGATTTTTAAAAAACCTTCATTTATTTTCTTGAAATAAAGTAATTCAAAAGAACCATTATATTTTTGTTTTTTTTAATTTTATAAAGTTTAAATTTCATTAAAAACAATATAATTAATTACATTGTATTTATCATTTTATTTTTTTTGGTATATGTTTTTTATAATTAAAAATGTTTTTTTATCTAAAAACATTTTTTCGTTTTTTGCACACTTATTTCAAAATTAATTTATTCTCATTATAAAAATTGAATCTTAAAAAATTATTTCATATTTATAATCATGGTTTTAAAATTTATTAGTAATATCAATTTAATTTTTGGTCATTATGAATAGTGGAATTGGTAAAAATGTTGTCACTATAATTAAAGGGTGGAACGGGTTAATAAAGCTTGAAACATTGTGATAAATACCAAAAATATCATATTAATTATTATTAAATGACTATATTTAAAAATTTATCAAATTATCATATAATTTTAATTCTTTAAGTCTCACTTTACCCTGATTAAGGCACTTATTATATTTAAATGTGAAGAATAATTACAAGTGTGCCACTCCCCTCACATATTAAAGGGAACCTCCTATTCTTACTTCTCCACACTAATTGATCCATTTATCTCATAAAATATATGTAAAAATACCATATAATAATTCCTCCTTATGACTTATTGGTCCTTATATCACCAAAATATCATCCTAAAAGTCTTGAGCAATAATTCTATGCTAGTTTTCTAAAGAATAGGTATAACTCTTAATTGAGTTATTTCATGTTAATTTATTCTTCTTCCTCATTGAATCCTATCATAACCGTGATGGTATAATAAAATTAGTATAACAATTATTATTAAATTTTAATATTTTTATGTAACACCCCCTTTTCATCACCTTTTCAATCCTATGGGAAATGAAAACATTGCTTGTATATACGTTTGGAGTACCACCACCAGAAAGCGGTGTGTTTTATTTTTCATCACCAAATATCATGGATTGTTATATATATGAATGTAATGAATATATATTATATTAATTAAATAATAATTATTTGTAAAGGGTGAAATATTATTTTCCTTTATTGAATTTCAACCACTGAAAAATGGAATCTTTACTCATGCATATATACAGACTATCATCTCCATGAAGTGATATAATTCATTTTTAATCACCACAATATTTGAATGGTTATAAAAGTATATATAATGAATAAATATTATATTTATGAAATGATTAAAATTATAGATATGATGAAACCATGAAAAATGTGTAAGTACTAGAAACGTTTAACTGAAACATTAATGAAAATAGACGAGTTTTCACTCAAATAATTATTTTAAAGAAGATTTTTTCATAAAAGATTAATAATAAATAATAATGAAATTATATAGTGTAATATATATATGGAAAAGGTTTTATAAAAGATTTATAATTAATAAATATTTATAATATATGGGGTTTTAACACTTAAAAAGTAAGACGGTATTTGAGGTATGATTTTATGTTACAATATCATTTTTATTTATATTTTTTATATTTCATTTTACATTGTAGGAAATTATATGTTGTTACTCTTCTAAAAAACGTATATTTTATTATAATCAAGTGATATTTGGTTTATTGAATTATTAGTACCACTTTTAACCTCTTTGGTACTTGAAATGACCAAAATGGTATTTTTAAGAAAAGGTGACCTTATTTCTCTTTTGATTTGCAATATTTTTCTTCTATGTCCATGTTTTCATATTGTTTTACGAACTTTATTATTTAAAATGAAATTACTAACAAATATAATATTATAATATCTCTATATTTTATTATAAAGGTTTAAAAAGTAATATTTTTAACATTTTTCATGTGATTCGTTTTTAACTTTCTTTAATAAAGCGTGAAAAGTATATTTGTTTTTACATTTATAGAATGAAAGGATTTGACAACCATCATGAAAATTATTTCATTTTAAGCTTCCTTTAAAATTTTACATGGTTACCTAAAAAAATATTTTTCAAACTATTATGTAATTTTTTGTGTTTATAAATGTTTTGAAAGAAAATTATATTTCCCTTTTTATCAATGAAATTTTTTAAATATTATGATAAAGGTATTTTAATACATACCAACATATTCCAATGTATCATATACTTCATTATATATTATATCTTGTTATACAATACAATTTATTTTTCATTATGGATTATGATGATGATGTTTTAAGGACGATTCTATGAAACCTGTTACTTTTTATAACACCCTGGGATTTTAGAATATATTTTCCAGTAAATAAAAAATGTATCAATATATTTCTCCACACAAAACAAAAAAATAAAAATTTATGAAATAAAATTTAAGAATAAAGAATCCACTAGTAAATATAATGATTTTAGTGAAATAAAATTGCACACAAAATTTGACTAAGAACACTTAATTTTTAAAAGGCTACTTTTTAATAATTGTTTTCTTTATTTGTTGTATTTTAAATAAAAATGAAAATTTAGACATATAATTTTTTTATTTTATAATTTTATTAAATTATATATATCCAAATTATATTAAGGTGAATTTTTGATATTTTTTTTGAAATAATTGATATTTAGGTGAATAGTTAAAAAATTATTCTTTTACTAAAATATTAGCATTTATGAATATATTAAGAAGTGATTATTACTTAAAATTTATAAATTAGTTTTAATGATCAAATATTTATTTAAGTATAAAAACTATACATTTAAAAAAAATACAATTATGATTTTATAAAATATATGTTTATTTATTGAAGTAATATTTTCTAATAAAAACGGTATTTGGTTTTTTCTTTTAACTAAATATTATTTTTATAAAATTAGGTTTTTCATTGATTTTAAAGACATATAAATTTTATTTTTATTATAATAAAACAATTTATATCATGAAAATAAAATAAATTGACAATTTTTTCCTACAAAAAAATTTTAGTTAAAAAAATACAATTTTCTAAGAATTTGATTCTATGCGTTACATGAACTAATATAAAAATTGAATTTTATTACACATATAAATTTTATATGATAAAATATATTTAATTTTTTAAATCAATAACATCAAATTATTTAATAAGATCTATTTTTTTCATTAAAATTAAATCCCTTAGGTAAAAATTTGATACCACGATAAAACAATAAATGGTAAAAGTGAAAATTTGAAGTGTAAAGGAACTAAAAAATTGTTTAAAAATTGATTTAAAACATATTTTTGAGGTATTATCGACCATATATCATACCATAATCCATTAGTATCCGTTTTTTAGCCTTATGGACATGTAAAAAATGTACTCTCTTTATATTAAGTTAAAGTATTTACAAAAAATCCATTCTCAACACTCACAAAAGGGGCTCTAAACACACAATAATGACCCCGTTAAAAGGTTTGTTTCCTTATGAAACATTAATTTTTTTCATTCCTATATAATTATATTTATTTTATTTGGGAATATAATCCTAAAAAATTTTCTTAACACCTCCACTTCCAAGGAGTCTTCCAAAGGAAATCCTAGGTCCTCGCTTTTAATACTTTTTATCTTAAGATATTTTATTTTATTTATTATTCCAAAAAAAATCAATTAATATCTAATTTATTTTGTAATTTTTTATAAAAAATTTTATTACGCCAATATAATAACTATTAACCAAATTTCCTCTATTCCATTAAGAAAAAAAATATCATTCACGTGTTGTCCGGACTATCAACTCCGTAAAGATACATCTTCCATTTTCACCAATTCCTCTCTTATCTAGTTATAAGGATGTAATTGGAGAGAAATTTTACATATATAGTATTTTTATTAATATAAAAATTATATTCCACCTTCTTTCCCAATCATTCATCAAGAAATGAAAATGTTAACCACGAATTGTGTGGACTACCAACTCTATGAAGTAAGGTGTCTCTTTTTTCATATAGTTTCATTATTAATTATTAAAACATATTAAAATATAATTATATAACATAAAATTATATAAATAATAATAATATTATTATTTAAAATTTATATTATATCAAAAAAATCCAATTTCGAAATTATAATCATACATTAATTTTCACATGTTCACATTTGGGTCGGTCTAACCACCCACTTAAACCATGTTATAAAGTAATATCATTTATGACTTTAATAAATTAATTAATGATAATATAAGATATGAATATGTAAATAAATATATGAATTTTGTTATATGGTGGTAACATTTATTTCAAAAACATTAATTAAGATACCAATATCTGTTCATTAAAAATGACTGAAACATAGTCACCATCAATTTAATTTTTAAGGATCATAACCAAAACAACCATATAAAGAAGTTATAACATAATAAATAATTATAAAACATAAATTATATTAATTTTTATTATTTTTAAAAGATTATATTTGGGAGAATAATTAAGAACAACACCTCTATAATGATAGTGATTCAAAAGAAAACATGATCACTCACATACGAATTTGAAAATAAATAAGAAATAACTAATATAAAAATGGAGAATAAAATTATAAATGAAGTTGATATATAAATATATAGATATTAAAAATGTTCTGAAATAGATTATTAAGGTAGTTAATTATTTTATACATGATATTAAAGTTCTTTATTGGATGATAGGAATTACGGCATGGGTTTCTTATCTCAAATTTTCACCCATTGAGAAATATTTTGTATTATACACCATGTATTATTTGGAATGGTGTAACTACTATAAAATTAATATCTTTAACCATATTCATTTAATTCATGGTGTCTAGGAACTATATAATTTCATATCATTAAATGATGTTTGATTCAAAAATTACTAATGTTATAAGAATTTTTGTTAGCTCAACTCCATAATTTGATTTATAATGATTCTTCTTGAAATTATTTATTCCATGATTGGTTTATTATAGACTAAAATTTTTTTTCCAGGTATTTTATTTTTTTCCCTATAAAGAATAACTTTTAAATCTATATATTTTACATTGATAAATATTTTTCACAAAAAGTGTGTCAATATTATGAATAACTCCCATCATTTTTAACAATGATTTCCACCAAGTCCATATTTTCCTTTGTCACTAACATCCAAATTTCAATATAGAAACCCAATTATGAGTCATCTTGTCTGACCTTAGTATTTATATTATCAGATTTTATAAATAAATCTTTGTTAATTTTTTTAGGATTTGAGTTATTTACACTAGTATTTCAAAGATTTAAAAGTGTTTTTTCATCCTTTAAAAATAAAATATTTAACTTCTAATAAAAATTTATTTTGATAATTTTTTTTAAAATCATGTATATTTTATTAAAGATTATTTTTTTAAATGTAATTGTTTTAGAAATATTTTAATTAACCTTTTTGAAACCATTATACCTTTCCCAAGGCTCAATTATTAAAGATTATTTTAAATGTAAAAGTTTTCCAAATGTTTTTAATTCACCAATTTAAAACCATTATAACTTTTACAGGGCTTAATTATTGATATTTATTTCAAAATTCTAATTTTGAAAATGTCTTATCTTAAATTTTCAAAAACAACCTTTTCTAAAATAAAACTTTAAAGGATTATAAGTCCATCTGTTATTCCCTAGAAAAAATAATTTTATCAAAAATATTTTTTGATTTTAATACAATATCCTATTTATCTATTGAGGATTTATTTCACTGGATATTATTTTTTATGAACCAATTTCTAAACTTTCTTATGAAATATTTGTTTCTTATGTTATTGAAAGATTGAGTATCAACTTATTACATGTTTGAGGCCAATTTTGGTGATACAATTTTTAAGTATTTTGAAACCTAATTTACCATTTAGGGGTTCTTTATGATGTGATAAATGAAACGATTTAATTTCCATTTTTTCTTTATGATATATTTAATTATTAATTTTAAGTGGAACTCATATGTATTGATGATTAATGGTTGGCATCTATATCACCCTTCAATTCATTGGTTAAATATTGACATCACATGTGACAATGATATTGAGTTTGGGTATTTTTTTCCCATCATGAAGTGTGAAAATTTTGTTTGTTCATAACATATAGCATAGAGATTTTGTTTGTTTACAATGTTTATCATGGAAATTTTTTTTCTTCATAATATATAGAATAGAAATATTTTTTGTTCACAATAGTAAGCATGTGTATTTTGTTTGTTCTCAACATGAAGCATGGATATTTTGTTTTTTTAAAGTGTTATAATTTACCTATGCTTATGTTTATGTAAAATATCATTTTCATTATATATCTGAAGGGAATGTTACATTTCCACAAAATATTCCTATGATTATTCACCATAGATTATGTTTATTATCTCAAGATTATATACTATTTTACATTATATTTGATTATTCATTTTATATTGTTGGTCCTTTTATCTTGATTTATTGATAGATATTATTTTTACATGTTCATTTTGATAAGATATTTCTCCCCTACACATGTTTTATCATATGATTATGATCTAAACCAAGATGACATGTTGATAAGTTTTTTCCTTTCCTAGAAATATGACCTCAATAATTTTTTATGTTTCCAATATGAAAGTTGTAGAGATGATTATAAATTATGTGAAGTATACAAGGGATTATAGGGTCTCTCAAATGTAGAGAAGTGTTGATAGATTTTGTGGAATAATTTTCTTATATAGATAGTATCTATAGACACTAAACCTTATATTATTTTTATTGTGAGATTAATTATGAGTTGTAATATTTAAATTATGGAAACAATGTGAAATAATTTCATGATTAGGTTTGGGTCCATTCAATTAGTATCAAAAAAGGTTTTAGTTATTTTTTGTGGAATATTATAAGATGAATTTAATGAAAAACCTATTTATAAGTATATGGGATAAGTCTATGTTTTGGATAACATCCTGAAGTTTTGGTAATTTAGAGAATATGTGGTCTTCCAGAAAATTATGTCCCCATTAGGTATTGGTAAGTTGATATAGATGTTTCAAATATGAACCTATGGGTAATGACCCTAAAAATTATTATTGAGTATCAACTCAATCTTTAGTTTGGCACATGATGAGGGGAACTAAGACTAGAAACCTAGATAAACACTCCAAATTGATATGATTTTATTTACCTCATTATATTTATGTTAATTTATGTATGATGCATTATTTTAATTAATTATCTTATGGATTATAAGAGGATCAAACATAAAGAAACGAATATTGAACCTAGAGTGATTTAGGTTGAGTTAAAAGCTAATGTGATGGTTTCAAAGAGTAATAAATTTTTAGGTGGTGTTTTTCATGAGAATATTTATGATAATTATTTTATGTCAATTGATCCTTACTCTTGTAAACCCATTTTAGTTTTAGTAATATTTAGATAATAAAAAACTCTATTTAACAATGGGTGAAATTGGAAATGAATGGATTGTCCCAATAAGAAATCAAAGGAGATGGGAGTAGGAGTATAAAATATTGTAAAGAGTCTCACTCAACTCACCAAAACTATTATTATAAAAAAATACCCTCTTGATGTTCTAGGCACAAAAATAAAGGAAAATCTTTATATATAGTCTTTCATGGGGAAACATTCACCCCCTCTAGTGTCTATTCCAATCCGCTTATTATTGAGCAATGGATTAATGTGATGGAATGTACATTTTCTTTTCTATAGTTCTTGGAACATTATAAGGTAATTTTGTAAATTTATAATTTATATGGTAATGATGAAAAATGGTGGAATATCATTAAGAATAAAATATAAATAGAGGACGTAAACTCTATATAATGGGAGAAGATAAAGAAAGTACTATTCACAATGTAATTTCTTATAGCTCGTCTTGGAAAATGGAATGAGAATTCCTTAATCTAAAATAAATGGAGAATAAATCCATTATCACTTATGAGTATATATTCATTATACTCATAATATATTACATGATTTTTATTCAACCACAAAAGTAATATTGAATAATCATTTAGTGGCCTAAAACCAAGTATTTGAATGGAATTAACTATAAGAGAATTCAGTATCTATGGAGGAATTGTTCGATGAGAAATTAAGGTGGAAATAAAAACTAGATTATCTCATTATTTCAGAGACAAGAATATGAAAATGATTTTTATGGAAATTTTAATAATAAATAACTTGGGGGAATGAAATTTAAATCTACTGCATCCCAAAATGTGGGAAAACAACGAAATTATATCAATAAAGGAACAAGAGAATTTTTTATTATGGGAGGATTGACTGTTGAACTCATTAATATCAGAAATGGGTGAAGATTATGATTGATGTTACTAAGGAGGATAATGTACAAACTAATACTCCACCAACACTTCAATATTTTAAATTCATGGAGTTTGGGTGTTATAAAAATCAATTCCCTAAAACAAAGAATAATAAGGATAATAGGTGTGAGAAACATACAAAGCTAAGGGATATATGAAGAACCTATTATACAAATACCATTGAAGTAGATTACAGTAATTAATGAACACATATACCCCAATCTAGTGGTATGGATATACTTTGGGAATTTTATTCTTTGAACCCTTGTATAGTCGAGAAGTATTTAAGATAATTATATCACTAACCTATTGATTTTATTATTAAGGAAAAATTTTATTTGTATTATTTTTGTATCCCAATATGTAATTTATGGGAATATACCTCATGTTAATCTTATGAATTATTCTATTAAAGGAATTTTATGTGATTTTGGACATTGATAATATCTCTCTACATAGACCCCATCAATTTTCAACTCATATTTCATATTTCTAACCAACTTATAATTATATATTAGTGAATTGTTGACTATGAAATATCTAGAAAAAAAAACTAAATTTTATGAGTCATGATACCCAATAATGAGTGATTTTTATCTCAAATGATTTTCTAAAACTCAAATTTTTGATTGACCTATTTTAAAGGAAAATAGATATATTTCCTATGTTTGAAAGGATGATATCTCTCTAGATGTTTTATATTGAGCCTTGGAAATATTTTAGATACCCTTAGATATATTTATTACAAAGTAATAATTAAAATTATGAGGATAAAATTTATTTAAGGGGGTAGGGGATGTAACACACCAAGATTTCAGAATATATGTTCATTTAAATAAAAATGGTATCAACAAATTTCTCTACACACAACAGTTAACAAAAATGTGTCAAAATATACTAGGTGAATATTATTTACAAAATTTCAGAATAATAAAAAAATTATTCAATAAAAATAAATTATTCAATTAGAAAGGAATATGAAATTTTATTAAGAACACTTAATGAGTAAAAATGGAATTTTTCAACAGAATCATTTTTTATATATTTTATTTACATTTATATTTATATTTATATGTTTTATAAATATAATTTTAAAAAATTATATTTATTTTTTAATTAATAATATAAAAATTTTCTTAATGTGAATTTTTGATATTTTTATGAAATAATTGGTTTTTAGGTGAATATTTAAAAATACATTTTTTTACTAAAATCATACCATAAATAACCATACCAAGAAGAATTATAAATAAAAAACGTATAAAATTTTTTTAATTAAAAAATATGTTATTAAAGAGGGAAAATAATTTTTTTTAAATACTATTATGAATTTAAAAAACCTATGTTTACCAACTTATGTAATAGTTTTCAATAAAACCATTTTTGGTTATTCTTTAAATTAAATATTATTTTCATAAAATTCAGTTCTAGAATAATTTTAAAGTAAAATAAATTTTATTTGTATTATGATAAACAAATTTATATCATGAAATTATAATAAAATTGTTATTTTATCTCACACATGAATTTTATTCTTAAAAGTACACTTTTTCTAAGAACAGGTTTTTACGCATTACATATGTTAATGTGGTCATTGATTTTTCTTAAAAATGGAAAAATTTTCTGATAAAATTTTATTAATATTTTTAATTAATAGGTAAAAATTATTTAGTAAGTTAAATTTTATTATTATTCATTAAAATTAAATTAATTATATAAAAATTAGTTACAGTGGTAAAACCAAAAATGGAAAAAGTAAAAATTCTAAGAGTAAAGAACTTTAAATCATGTTTAAAATATTTTTTAAAATAAATGGTTGAGGTATTATAGGCCTTATTTCTTCCTAAAATCCATTATTATATATTTTGGAGTCTTATTAACATGTAAAACATATGATCTCTTTATATTAATATGAAATGTCTACAAAAAATTCCATTCCCAACAAATATAAAAGGGGGATATCACCAATCCTTTAGGGACACCTTAAAAAATTTAGTTTTGTAATGGAAATTGGTGCTTTATTACTTCCCATATAATCCTATTCCATTTCCATCAGCCTTTGGACAAATATTATTTTCCAAATACCTCTACTTGTAATGATTTTACCAAAGGAAAGCCTTTGTCTTTAACATGAGTAATTTATTTCTTGACATTAATTATTTTATTTGTTACTCTCCCTAATAATGTTTTATAATTAATATAAAATTAAATAATTATTATTTTTATACATAATTCTATTTTTATAAGGAAACAAATTTTAACCTCCCTTCCACTTTTCCATTATGAAAACTGTAAATTCCATTCGTACGTTGTGCGAAGTACTGCCTCCACAAAGCGATGTATTCTATTTTTCGTCATTTCTGATTTTCACTAGTTATAATGATTTAATTGGTAAAAAATGTAAAATATATAATATTATTATGATGATAAATATTATAACACACATTATTTCTGTAAAATGTGTCACGAAACAAAAACATTAATCATGCATTGTGAGGACTACCGCCTCTATGAAGTAAAATATCTTGTTTTTCATCTAGTTTCTTTATTATTTATTAAAACCACTTAAAATATGATTTAAAACCTTAAAATTATATAAATAATGTAATTATTAATATTTAATAATGATATTATTCTAAAATAAACCACTTCCATAATCATAATCTTCTAGTAATTATGGTCTGTTCTTGTTTGTATTGGTCGAACAAAATACTTGAACCGTTCTATAAACTAATATCATGGATGACTTTGAGAACATAATTACTATTAATATATTATATATATAGGTAAGTATTTATTTTTTGGCTATATAATGATAATATTAACTTAAAACACATTAATTATGATACCAATGTCTGTTCATTAAAATTCATCAAAACATACTCATCATCGATTTAATCTTTAAGGATTATAACGAAAAATCCCATAGAATAATATTATAATATTATGAATAATTATAAAACATAAAATATATTTCATTTTATGACATGGTAATTTTTAAATTTGAGATAATAATGATGAAAAATACTAGTATTTTGAAACTAATTCGAAACGATGAAGATCCTTCAAACCCTATTTTGAAAAGAAATAATTATTAACTAATAAAAATGTCGAGAATATTTATAAATGAATTTTATAAAAGGATATGGATATGAATAAGGTTGTTAAATATATAATTAAGTTAGTTATTAATTTTATACAGGATATTCAATCACTTTTGTGGAAGTTAAAAATTAACGTAAGTATTTCTTGTCTCAAATTTTTACTCATTGGAAATATTTTTTATCACACACAATGTTTTCATTAGAATGATGCATCTAATAATGATTTTTTTGCCATATTAATTTAATTCATTTGTTTTTAATATCTGTATCACGTTCTATCTTTAAATGATTTTATAATCCAAATATTCCAAAGTGTTAAGGTTTTTGGTTAACTAAACTCGCACTTTTGAGTTGTAAAAGTTCCTCTTGAACTTATTTCATCCTTTTTTGGTTACATACAACCAAATATTTTATTCCATAGTAACTTCTCTTCCTCTATATAGAGAATAAATTTTATTATAAATCATGTTCATAAATTAATATCTTTCAAAAAATATATATCATTTGTAATAATAATTATGCATCATATTTAATAATGTTTTTCTCTTATTGTCCATATTTTCCATTCTCACAAATATCATCCATTAAATTTTAAACCCAATTAGGAGTTATCTACTGGGACATTTATATTTACCTTTTCCTCTTTTAAAAATTAAATTTCATTACTCTTTTTATGATGTTGGTTTTCATAAAATGTATTTTAAATATTAAAATGGTTTTCTATCATTCAAAAATAATTTTTTTATCTTATACTGTATATTTTTTTTATATACTTTATATCATTCCAAGTATTTTATATTAAAGATATTATTTCCAAATTAATTGTTTTAATATTTCATGCCACCTTTTGATACCTTTATGTCTTTTCCAAGGATCCATTATTGAAGATTATTTTAAAAGTAAATGTTTTAGGAAAACACATAACCTTTTTAATAGATTTATGTATATTACAAGGTTTAATTGTTGTGATTTATTTCAAAATATTAATTTTTAAAATTTTTTATTTTTAATTTCTCAAAATTATAATTTCTGCAAATTTATTTTCAAAATTACCATAAACTCATATATTAAAACAAAAATAAAATAATTTTCTAAAAAATATTTTATGATTTCTATGCCATATCGACTTCATCTCTAAAGTAATTATTTCTATAGAAATTATTTTTCAAGAATCCCCCTATAAATGTTCTAAAGTCCCTTAGGATCATGAAAATCATTCATATGGGTGGGTATAATTAGTGGTGATATTTTATAAATTCAATTTTATCAAATTTAATCAATTAAACTTGTTAGAGTTGTTATCCTTATCTAGAATTATACCAAAATATCACCAGAAATCAAAGATAGGAAAGTATTTCAAGGGGAAAAAGATTTTCAAGGTTGACCCTCAGTGTGAGTGACTACATCATTTACATGGATACTCTCATATATCTACGAAATTTATTATAATATAAAAGTTAATATAATGAGTCAAAACCTATTAGAATCCCTTTTTCTCACAAAAGGAATGATTGTACTAACTCATGTCAATTATAGTGTTTTCATTACTAACTACTCCAACCCAAAAATATGAAACTTATTAAATAACTCCGAAAAATATAATCCAAAAAATTATAGGTCCAATTTCCTATGTCTAACAGTGATAGTTTGGTGCTCCCCCCTTATTTTTGTGTGCTCCATCTTGTTTACACCAAATTTTGTGATTATTTTAGGGGTTTTACCCACTACAAAAAACCCCTATGGCTCACAACGTCTTTAGTGGAGTTGTTCAATAAAAAATATACTCTATATCTATTATACTCTTATCTATGACTCTATCAACAATCACTAATAAAAATCTCTATCCAATAATACAATTAAACACCATCTATCTTGTAACTCTTTTTACTACAACTCTTTCTATTCAATTTCAACTTAAACTAGATCTTAACCTTGTTAGAAACTATCAAATCAAAATATAATTTTTCATGTGATATTATTAATTGGTGAACCATGTTATTATGTGTTTTGATTTTACCTATTTTATAGTTATGCTCAATGTAGAATAGGTGGGAAGGCATTTTATTTCCATTCAGAAAAAACTCAACTTTCAAAACACTCATTCAAATAATTTTTTTGGAAACTTATAAATAATTCTTGGTTCATCTTGAAGCTTCATTAAGACTATAGAATCATTAATATTATTAAAAATTCCGTGACATCAGATGTTAAGTAACTTTCCAAGACTTTATATTCATAAATAGATAAAAAAAAATTGATAGAACAACTCAATATCACAATTATTTAAATGGATTTACAAAGATTTATGTAAATACCCTAAAGAAAACATCCCATAAAGGGTTTACAATGAATTTATTTAGAATAGTATTTATAATCTAACTATCATCCTTATGTTTTATCATCCTAGAACAACTAAAAATATTTTAAAAAACTTCACAGTATCATCTATTTGATGACATAAATAATATTTGTCTAACTTTCATCAGTCTAATATATAACTTTCTAATGTATTTTCATCATACGAACTCAATCTGATGGCCTCAAATATTTTTTATCAGTTCACCGAAGTTGATGAGTGTTCTATAAAATTGTTTCAAATTCTAAATACATCTTCATCGAATTTTTCTCTATATGGAGCATTTCTTTATATGGTATCTTAGATTCAACATTTTACCACTAATCAAACATCAATTTTCTCCTGCATTTTTACTTTACCCCCAATTGGTTTTATTATAATTTTTATAAAAGTTTAAAAATATAGAAACACATACTTATTTTAAATATTAATCCAGTAGCATCAACAATGTTACATCCAGTATATCCATTCGGTTTCTTCAGACATTGGAGTTCAGTTTACATTAAACATTTTTCATATAAACTTTATATTGTAACAGTGTAACCTCTAAATAAAATATATATACATGGGGTGAACCTCATATAGGATTTCGGAAAATAGGGTGACCCTAACATAGGATTCAACAATTTTGGGTGGCCCTTATGTAGCCTTTATACTTACACATGAATCTTGTATAAACTTTCTATCTAGAAAATAGCATTTTTTGATCTTTTTCTGGTGATTTGAAAATGAATTCATATTAATCTCCATCTGATATATTTATTCCATGTTCATTTGGTGACATATATATACTTTTATCTCTTAGTATAAATATTTAAAACTTTACCTTGGATCATTAAATTATTTATGATTTTTGGAACATGTGATCGAATTAGTATCATCTGCCTTATGAATGTTTCTTATCATAGTTAGGAAGCTTCATTTTACTAATTTAGAAACTATTTTAAGTAATTATACTAACATTAAAATGGAAATATTTCTTAAATACTTCAAAAAACATTTCTCATTGGAATAAAAAATGAAATAATAATAATATATGTTGTCAAAAAATACAAACCTTATTATAAAAACATATATAGGATCCTCAAAACCCCTATATATTTTTTGATAAAATTTGTAATATTATTAACAAATAGAACTTTTTCACCGATAATTTTTAAAAAAATTATTAAATCACTACCTTTATCATATAAAATTTCATAAAACCAAACTTCAGGATAAAACAATGTTGTTGAAGGAATTTAATCTCTCAATGAAAATTAATTTTCTAATATTGATATGATAAACTCCCCCAAAATTTTTATCTCTATCTTTTTATGATTAAAATTAATTCATATTCTAATTTTTTATATTAATATTCTATATTTTTATCCCACATGAAAAAAATAATCAAAAGAATCATGGAAGAACATCCTTAATAAAATTTAGTAAGTCATTTAAGGGGTATGAGTTTTAAAGTTTCAACATCAATTACACAAATATTTCTCATGGAATATCTTTGGAAAAAACATAAAAATTTTGATAAATTATTGAAATGTACTCAATCATAAAATATCTACTAGAAAATATCTTTTTTAAGAAGTGATAATTAATATCAATTTTATTTGATCTCAATTTTTGTACATGGTTTTTGTAAATATAAATGATACTTTTATTATCACAAATAATCTTCAATGGTTTGAAACATTGATTCTCAAATATTCCATTTAAACTTCCATCCACAACATTTTAGTGAAATATTGTGTAGAAGAAACATATCCATATTCTACTGTGATAAAAGTAACTAAACTTTATTTCTTACTTTGATAATATACAAATCATTCTAAAAAAAGTTCCTCTTGTTATTTATTTTCTATAATTGAAATCTCTAGAAAAATCAAAATCAAGTTATGCAAGAATTTTTTATTAAAACTTCTTTTAGAAAATATTACATAAGAAGATGCTACAACTATAACCTCATGGAAATAATGTAACAACATAAAAAATGTCTAGAATTAAATATATAAGATAAATAAATATTTCTTTCAAATTATGGAAGTCTTTTAGATTTACACTTTTCTCAAATTCATCTTTACTCGTCTTTATTCCAATATAGATAAGTGATGAAACTATTGATTCTTCCTCGCTAAAAGTTTATAAAAACTACTTATCACAATTTTATTATGATCGAATGATATATATTTACTTATATAGAACTTGTAATCTTAGAAATAAAATTAATTCTTTGAGTATTGTCATTTCAATATTTTTATTCATTTTTCTCACTAAATTCATCACAAGTTTTATCTCTATCACCTGAAAAAATTATATCATCTATATAAACAATGACAATAAGAGTAACTATATCCAATTACTTAATATAATGTTCTCTATCATGTTTTCCTTCATAAAAGTTCATCAATTTTAGGGGACTATCAAGTTTATAGTACAAAACATGAGGATCTTGTTTTAACCCATGGTAATCATTCTAAAACATTAAAAAAATGGGTTGATCATTATAAATTAATAAAAACTAGGTTCCTTGATATATACTTCATATTCTATTTATCCATTTATAAAAGATGACTTGAAATCCACCTGATAAAATTTGTAACAATGTTGTGTAACAACTACCAAAAATATTCTTATTGTTTATAATATCATAATTGAGGAAACAATTTATTCAAAAGTAATAACTTCCACATATGATTAACCTTTAGAAATAATAAATTATTTATTTATTTAAATTTACCTAGGTTCATAAAGCTTCTTTTTAAACACCAAATGTTTTCCTATAATATAATTTATTATTGTTCATGGAACAAGATCCCAAGCTTCATTTTTCTCAATTTTATCTAACTAATATTCAATATCATGTACAAATTATTTATATTCAATAACTGCTAAAATTGATTCTTATACTATATATGATATAAGTGATATTTTATTCTCTAACCTCATATTTATTCTAGTTTGAACTGGAGATTTTTTTCATTCTAATAAATTTTTTAGATTCAACATGTTTCTATGAAGAATAAAATTTTAATGATTTTAATACAATTTTACTTTCATCATAACAATATTATTATGTGCCACTTCTTATAAATTTTTTATAACATTGATATTAAATTTTATTATTCTCTCTAAAATCCTTCAACATATCTTCTATATCACATTCAAACACTTTCATTAAGGAATTTGTATTTCAAAAAACTTTCATAACATATAAATCAAACAACATTTATAAAAATTTGTTCCAAAAGTTTTGAATTCTTCCATTGTATGATTATCCCATGAAAATTAATTCATCATATTTTTCATCTAACTTTCCAAGATTTGGGTTCTTGATCATAAGAAATCAAGGACTCCAAAAAACCATGAAATATTTTACTGATTTTTTTTCATATATGAAATATCATAGGGAATTATTTTATATTTTGGTTTAAATAAACAACTTCTTTTTATATAAAGAGTGGTAATAATATCTTATCATAAAAAACAATAATTTTTTTATTCAGTCAACATACTTCGACCCATTTCCACTAAGCTTCTATTTTTTTACTTTCCACCACCCCATTTTGTAAAGGAGTGTATAGAGAACTATATTGGTATTTTATTCCATGTTTCTTTAAATAGAGTTCAGAATCATTTCTTGTGTAATACCTTCAAATTTTAGTTCCCAACTTTAGTATATAAGCACCAATTTCTCATTAACCTTCCCATTTGAAATATCTAAAAATTTATGCAGTCTATGATTTATGTTTCTTAAAAATTATGTTAGTCATCTGAGTGAAATGATAAATGAAATTAATTGAGTAAAAATGAATTTTTATTGACTGATGTATCAAAATCCCATAAATATAATAGTGAATGAGATCAAGTTGTATTTTGGAATTAATTTTAACTTTTTATGCCTATTCCCAACCATAATCCCTTTCAAAAAGTTTTACATAAACAACATCATATTTACTATTTAGTTTTGGAACATTTATTACAACATTTTCCTTATAAAGTGTTATCATACTTTTCTATCCAATAATACCAAGCCTTTTATGCCATAATTTTTTTAATCCTCAGCACTAATTTAACACGAGTTGTAAATATCTCTAAAATAAAAAAGATTGAATTTGGTTCTTTCTACCTTAGTATATTTTCTTCAGTATTTTATGCTTCAGATGATGAAATGATTTTTCTTTAATATAATCTATTTATAATAAAAAAAAGTTTTTTAGAACTTATTATGTTGTTTTTGAGACCATAAACATACAAAACATCCTATAATTTCATATTCTGTGCTTCAATCTCAGTGGTTCCTTTTCCTCTAATTTTTATGGAAATGTAATTTTTGAATGTAACTGATCTTAATTCATGTTCTTCAATGTTTGTAAGGATATTTATATCACTTTTCATGTGTGAGGAAAAATCACTATTAAGAATCCAAGGTTTTTTCCTTTTTCAATATTTCAGATCTATTTGAAAAAAATATCTAATGTAAAATTTCATTTTTATATAATATTTTCCCTTATAGCATATGAAATTTGTCTCGAAAGTGTTATGATGAATTATTTATAAAAGTGTCTTTCTTTATTACATATTCTATATACTTCCTCTAGGTAATAAAATTGGCTATCAATAGTAAACTTTCTAATATTTGTTGATTTGTCATTTATTTCATCCTACAACTAAGGAATGTTACTCTATTTCCTCCTATAGTTTCTCCCCTATGTTTATTCCTATTTTTTTGGGATGGACATGTTGTGAAAAAAATTATAAGCTTTGGGAACATAAATTCCATATTAGTAAAACATCCATTGAATCTTGATATTTTTTAGATGTACGGTCTTTCTTTGAAGAAGGTTTTCTGAGGTTCATATCATATTTTTGTTTTTATTTCCTATTAGAATGAGGAATATTTCTTATTGTGGTTATTTTAAATTTTTTTTGATGTTATGTGTTTTAAAATCCTTTATATATTTGAAATTTCTCAAATTTTTTTCTAACACCTTTATTATTAGAATGACAAGATGAAATTTTATGTTTAGTGTGAAAATATCACACCTAATTCTTGGGAAGAGTTTTTTAGTTTCTTGAGATGTTTTATGTTTTACCTCTAAATCCTTGTTATAAATTTCAATAATCTTATTTAAGGTATATTCAATGTCAAGAAATCTTAATTGAATTTCACAAACCTAATCTTCCTTAGAATAATGTTTATTATTTAGATCTTCTACTATATTTCCCTAATATATATCATTCAATTTGTGGTATTTAATTTCCGAAATATACCATATTTCCTTTGAATAATATCTTGTTTTCCTATAATATTTTTCGCAACTTATTTCATAATTATTATAATTAAATTATTGAGTTTTTTATTTTTCTCAAGACATTCCACATGTTCATATCTCTGTTAATATTCTCTATAATTTCCTTCACCTTATTTTTCTTCACTCGTTGAGGAATCATGATTTTTATCAATATTTAAAAAGAAGGTTTTGAAATTATCTCTGATTTCATCTTTAGAAAACTATTTTTAGTATATATATACTCAAATTTTTATCTCAATATACATATTATATTTCCAATGAACTTTTTATTATGTTTTTTTATTTTATTATATTCTTTGGAAGTTTATCTTCACTAATTCAACTGAGGTTTTGTTTTTCAAAATCATCTTCATATTATAAAAATTTCTTATTTAGAGAATTCATAGAAAAATTCCTAGTTCTTCCATACATGTAGTAATTAAATTTTATATTCTTCCATATCTTCCTCAACCACTTTAGTAATTTTTAGAGACAAGAGAAATTATTTTTTCATTCCTTTCATCATCTTCATTATCTTCTAAATCACCAAGGTCAATAATATTAGTATCCCAGATTTTCGATTTTCCCATTGCTTTAAAATCCATTTCATCGTTGATCTTTTTTTTTTGAATTCTAAAATTGTTCCCATCACATTTACAGCAATAATATTATGTAATTCATCAAGATATAAATCATATTTTTCTTATATAGAAGAATTATTAGAATAAAATATGTTAGGATAGTTTCACTTGAGTTTATTAAAAATGGTAGAATATACTAAGACATCTATGAATCCTCTAATATTGAAAATAATATCATTAACTCGGGTGAAGTACTCATTAATAATTACTTCATATGCTATTTAGGTTTCATAAATCATACTATTTCAGGTTTTTATTTTTTTCCTGCTTGACTTTGTTATTTCCCTTGGAAGTAATTTAAAGTTTATCCCATGTTTATTTAGCTATTTTATTACCCATAACATTTGTAAAACCATTTTTTGACAAATATAGTAGAATACAATTTCTATATTTTTCATCAACATAAAAATTTCTATTTTCGGTTATTGTAATAGGAGAATCTTTGTCAATGGGTGGAAACATGACCGTAGATATTTCAATTAACTCTAGGTAATGTGATATAATATAGAGTACCATTATATTTTTACAATCATGACAATTTTTCTATTGATGTTAGGAATTACTATACTATTCAATGATTTTAAATTTTATATGATAGGGATATAATAGGGGAAACATTAACATGATACAAATTAATGATCATTAGGATATCAAAAACAATAGAGAATGTGTGTGTGGGGGGGGGGGGGTGAATTAGTGAAGATATTTTATAAATTCATTTATCATTTATTTAACCCATGTGACTTGTTAGAGTTGTTATCCTTGTCAAACATTATATATTAATCTCATAATTTTTCATATATATTAACATAATTCAAGGAACACAAGATTTATGATATTTTATCCCAATGTGGGTGACTAAATTCTTACCATGGTTACTTCTGTAGGTCCATGTAATTCACTATAATATAAAAGTGAATACAATTCACCAAATCTTTTAAATATCATTATATCTCCTGATAGGAATGATTATACTAACTTTCGTTAGTTATAAAGTTGTTTCTTATAAATTTATCCAAAAAAATGTGATTTTTTTAAAAACAAATCATAAAAATATCATCAATAAATTACTCATCCAATTTCCCCGGTCTAGAAAGAATACTCATGGTGAAAACTAGCTTCATCTAGTGTAATCCATTTGGTACATCTCACTGTTTCCACTTCTATTCAGTCTTCTGTCTAATGCAGAAAACCATAGCACCAAAAAACATGTTCCAAAGCTCTATTTGATACAAAATCTATTCTATATATAACATACATAGATCAATTAATTTATCCAATATCACTCCTTGGAATCTCTATGTGATAATATTGATCAGTACCCTCTGTCTAGTAGCTCTACTCACTACAAATCATTATTTTACACTTCAACTTCAACATGATCTTAACCTATTGGGAAACTATTATTGGTCAAAAAACTCATCCTATTAATTTTTGAATGCTTTAATTGTGTTATTATAGTTTATAAATTCACCAAATTTTTTAGGTACACTAAAAGTAGAAACGATGGGATCCCAATTTTGTTTTCCCACTCACTAAAAAATATAATATCAAAACTCATTGTTAGTTAAAATTTTATAGATTATTATAAAGAATTATAAAGTCTTATTAAATGTTTTTAAATACATTAACATCATTAAAATTATTTGAACTTCCTTAATCTCATATTTTAAGGAAGATCCTCAAACTTTCGCATCTCATACAGATAAAAAAGTGATATAACTTATCATTATAATCCTTGGTTAAGGGGGCTTACAAAGTTTTATACAAAGATCCTAAAAACTCTATCTACTAAATTATTGCCCAACAGATTTATCAAGAAAATTATTTCTAGATATGATCAATATTTCTTCTATTGGATCATCCTACCTCAACTCAAACCCTTCCCAAAACAATCCTCTCATAATCATTCATTTGATGGTATCATGAATGTTTGTCAGATGTTCGTCAATTTTATGTATGTTCATTTGAAGGAAAATAATTTTATGAATTATATATGATAGAATCATCTATTTATATCTAGTGAACTCAATCGATTGAGTGTTCTATAACACTATATCAACATCTAACGACCTTTGTCCCATATTTTTTATCTATCTATTTATTTTTTCCATTTAGTATTTAGATATAATTTTTATCTCCACTCAAAGATAAATTTTGTCATGATATCTTACTTTCACCCATAGATAAATTCACAAAAGTTTTAAAAACATGTACAAAATCAGCAACACCTGGTTATTAAAAAACTTTTTTTGATAACATCAATTATGTTCTATCTTGTATCATTATCTAGTTTCATCATTCATAGGAATTCATTTACCTTTTCACATTGGGAATATTACCATTAAATTGTACTTGTGTCCCTTTTACATAACCTTCATAAACTCAGGGTGACCCTTATTTAGGATTTAGGAATTTATGGTGACCTTATATAAGCTTCAAAAATTTATGTTGACCCTAACCTATCCTTTTTACTTGCACTCAAATATTGTACAAGAATTATATTCATAAAACTAAATCCAGTGAGAACATTTCTATGATTAAAAATTTACTTCATCCAAATGAATATATGATATCTATATCCCATATTTTTCTGATTAGCTAGATATTCTTTTTACCATTTTTATTAAGTTGTAAAACTTAATCTTGGATCATGAAATTATTCATTATGTTTTGAGCATATGGTCTGATTAGAATCATCTAAATTAGGAATTTTTTAATCATTGTTAATGAAAATTCCATCACTGTCATCAATTACTCTTTTAGAAGATAAATCTAACCATCATAGGGAAATATTTCATTATAACTTTGGAAAATATTTCTCATCTATATATACAAACATTAATAATAAGATGTGTTTTAAAAAAATACAAAACATGTCATAAAAACATCTCAAAGTTCATCATATTATTATAAAATACCATTTTTGGTGATTGAAATTTTGGGTATCAAATTTTTATAAGTTTGTGGTCAATTTTGGTGATACAATCTTGATGTTTTATGAATCACATTTTATATCAATGGGATTGTTATGATGTGATAAATGAAGCCCATTTTATTTCCTTGTGTTATTTATGACATTATGAATTTTTTATTTCAAGTGAAATTCATATGTATAGTTTATTTATGGGTGGGGTCCTATATTTCCCACCAAATCATTGGTTAATGTTTAACATCACATGTGATAAGGATGTTGAGTGTGGATATTTTTTTTGTTAATCTCATGAAACTTGTGAATTGTTTTATTAACAACATATAAAGTTGTAACTTTTTTGTTTAGAACCAACATCATGGGAATTTTTTTTTCACAACATGTAACATGGGAATTTTGTTTGGTCCAATAGATAGCATATGATTTTTTTTCACAAAAAGAGTCTTGGAATTTTTTTTGTTCACAACATGAAGAATAGAAATCATTTTTTAATAGTGTAATAATTTCCCTATGCATATGTTTGTGCAAAAGATCTTAGTTATGCTATGTATCAAGGTAATGTGACATTTCCATGATATATGCTGAAAATTATTCCCTATGAATCATGTTTTTTTATCAATATTCCTTACACTTTTCTAGGGATTTTTGTTCTTTTGAGATTTCAAGTCCTTCTATTTTGATTTATAGACAAATATTATTGATCCAATTTACTTTTGATAATACATTTCTCTCATACATAAGTTATATATAATGATTATGATCTTACCCTTGATAAAATTTTCATAGGTTTTTTCCCTAAATGGGTGTTTGAGCTCACCCCTTTGTTATGTTTCCATTCTCAAGGTTATGAAGATGACTATAACTTATGATAAGTGCAGAAGGGAGTCTAGTATAACACAATTATGGAGGAAATATCACTAATTTGGTGGAATAAGTAACTTATTTAGCCAGTCCTCAAATACAATAAACCAAACATTAAAGGTACAATGAGATTATTTATGATTTATAATGTTTGTCTTATGGAAAATATTTAAAATAATGACATGCACATGAGCCTCATCCCAGTTGGTGAGGTCACTCTAAGTGCAACCATGAGACCCAGGTTTGAAGCTAGGCAGAGGCATAATTCCAAGTTACTGTAGCTGTACTATACAGGTAATGTAGATGGTACTATTTGGTACAATAGAAGGTAATATTCTGTACTATATTAGGTATTTTTCTATACTGTTATAGCTAGAACTATTCACCTTGGGCCACTAGTTTGGGATTGGAGTCCTTAAGGCCTTCGGCCCACCTAGGCCTTCAGGCCACATCAAGGCCTTCATGGTCTCCTGATCTGTAGATGACCAGGCAGATTCTACAAGGAACTAGCCCCAAAGGAGGATTCGAGATAAGGGTGCATTCACCAGTGCAAGGATAACAGATTTGGAAGAATGAGAGGGTATAAATTTTCCATCAGTTCAAAGTTTTAAAAGAATGAGAGGGTATGAAATTTCCATTGATAGTGGGCCTATGCATCACTTCACATGATAGATAGCCAAACAACCATGCAATGGTGGAGTGTTAATCATGATGCAGATGATGGGAAGGGGCGGTTTCAAGTAGTCATAGTATGTATGATTTCCTTAAGACCTATGGGTCATATAATGTCTCCAACCCAATGAGCAATGTAATCTCTAAAGCCTACGAGCCTTGTAAGGTTTCCCCCATACCTTAAAAGGGGGTTATAAATAAATCAATAAAAAAGGACTTCATTCCAATTAGACATTTAGAATAATGACATGATTACCATTGAGTCACTTACTTTTCCATGGGTTAATTAAGTTATCAAACCCATTAATTTTGTGACACCCCCATATCATGGTGTTATTATTTTATGTTCTTTCGATTAGTAGATGGATTTGTTTCATTTATGTGGATTTATATCTCAAGATATAGAAATATTTGAGGGTTTAATTATGTGCTTGGATAAGATTCATGGTTAGAGGTAAATAATGCAACCTCCCTTCATAATGATCCTTTTCATTTCATTTTGAAATATGAACTATTTGTTAGCATGGTCAATACATAGTTAAGTAAAAACTATGTGGCCCTTAGGAGAAACCATGTGGTTTTATTAGTGTGTCTGAGGTGGGGAATAAGGCTTGCACATTATTTGGAAAACTATGTTGTAAAAATGAAGTTGGGTGTGTAGTTTTTGATAGAGCTATTTTCATTGATTTCACATAGTTTTTTAAATCCTGTAGGGAACCCCTAAAAGATTTGTATGGATTGGGTGGTCTTGGTTTTGGTGAAAAAATTTATTAACTTTACATCCTCTCAAAAGTAATCGTGTGGTTAGTTTTTTTTGAAGGTAGTAGAACCCACACAATTGGTGCACAATTTTCCTAAATATATAGAAAACCATGTGTGTTGTCAATGTGGTTAGTTGTTGGGTTTTCCCTTAAAACCCACTTTTGATTTTAAGGGATTTTACCCCTATTCCCCCTTCATATTAGGAAACCCTAGGGAGGTTGGGAGGAGCTCCATTTTCTTCCTCCCCTTGGATTCCTAGCCACCTTTGATGTTTTCCAAGTGTATTTGAGGTGAGAACTTCCCCCTCTTCCAAACTTCATCCTTCTCCCTACTCTCTTGGTATGGATTTCCCCCATGAACCCTAGGGATCGTGTGCTTCAATTTATGTATTCTAAGTAGTTACAATGATAGGGATATTGGTTTCTAGGGATTTTAGAAACCATTTCTTCTCCCTTGGATGTGCTAACCATTGAAAGCGGCATGTTTTGGGATGTTTCAGCTCGAGTCCCTATTATTTGAGGTAGGTGTTACAATGTAATTATTTCATTTTGTAATTATAAGCATTATTGCACTCTCTAAATCCCCGTTTTATGACTATGAAACTGTATGTGGTAGACTTGTGATGATTTGGAACCATTTCATTGAGTTTGATGTCTGAAATAACGGATTTTATATTTGAATTCAATGTTTTATCTTTTAAAATGGAATTTTTTATTTTTATAAGCTTTCTATGAAATGAATTATGGAATTTTAAGTGGTTTTAATGAGGAAAAATGGGGTTTGACTCAGTTTTGGTTTTCTATGAGTGAGAAAATGGGTTTAAAGGGAATTTGGTTTCAAATCGATGCATGGACCTCAAAATTATTTGAAAAGGGTCATTATAATGTATTTAAAATGGTTATTTGAAAGATGTGTGTAGTTTACCACTTTTTGAAATACTATGGATGTTTTTTAAATGATTATATGGTAAATAGTTAGACCTTTGGCCTTGTTTTGGTTTTCAAATAGGATGACCTTTTTGGGAGGGTAGCTTTGAAATGTTTTAAAAGAAATGGCTGATTTCTTTGGACCTCTTGAAATTTTTAGGTGGTGTTTTATGAAACATGTGATGAAACTAATGTATTTGTCTTTGATTTGGATTTTAAAATAATAGATATCTTGAGTATGGGTGTTTTTTAAATGTTTTAAATGTTTGGGTGGTTTCTATTGTTTTCCAAATGGTGTTTGGAATGTATTTTATAAAATATTAAAGGTATTGGTGATCTGATCCATGATTTGTTGTTAAAGGTTAATTTGGAACATTAGTTTTAAATGATATATGTGGATAGAACCCTTGATTTTATATTACTTGTGTACCCATTGTATTAGTTTGTGATCATGATGTGATTCTTGTTGCTTCCATTTTTTTGGGAATGTTCTTAGTATGACCTATGTGGACGTTATGTGTCCAGTGATTTCCATTATTTGTTTGTTAGGGTTGAAGGTAGTTATGGTTATGACTAATCAGTAGAATTTTCTAGTTTTCAATACACCTCACTTAATTTATTATCCATGGGATGTTATTTACTAAGTGGAATATATTTCTTGTTCCTCTAGTTGGTTCACAAGCCGCTAGTGGCACCTTAGTGTGAAGTAAGGCTAAGTGAGTTTTTCATTCCAATGAGGATTGTGTGGGATACATAGATGATGGTATAGGATTAACACAACTTGGTATCTAATTCATGTTGTTATACCTATATACTATTAGATTCTTAATACATTAGTGACTTTTGGTAGGACCATGAAACATTCATTTGTTCAAGGAGATATTTATTGAGGGGAGTTTATCTATTTTTTGACTGAATAATTTACCCTGATCTATTTAATATAGAACCAATTTGGATTGTGTGTAATTTAATTATTACTTATGATATATATATTTATATATATGGTGCTTAATTTTTTGAACTTAACCTATCTGAGTTTGGTTGTTTCCTTTGAAAATGAGTTTTCAAATGTGGTTTTGAAAACATGTTTTGAGTTTTTAATGACTCTTGTGTGAGTGATTTAAAGTGTATTTTGAAATTTTTTTCGTGTTTGAATATGTATTTGAATAGTTAAATGTATTAAAGTAAATATTTTCATCTAGATAAAACAAGTATGAGTTGTTTATGAGAAACGTTAATGGTGTGTGTGGTTGTGAAACAGCCTTGGTCAATGGAGTTGTTTTCAAAACACATGTGTTCAATTTTGGGAAACAAATGGAAAATATTTTTAAAGTGGATCATATAATTGTTTTGATTTCCATAAAATTTATACATATAGATTTCACATTTTATATTTACATGGAAACTAGAATTGATTAATTACCTTATGAAACTAATTTCATAGTTTTAGTTTGTTACGGATACCTATTGATATTTTTATCTCATGCCTACAAAATTTTGGTTTCTAGGTCCTCAGTTGGGTCCTTCTTGTTCATCATGGATAACATGGGGTGAGTTGGGTAGTGGGGTGTAATCATAGGTTTTATGGAGTTGGTTTCATGCTCACCCTAAGATGGATGGTTTGTGGAATTTTTCTTTTTGGTTACTGTTTTTTCATCATGAATCTATTTTCCTGTGAATATTGGGTATGTATATGAAAAATGGATAGATCATGGTAGTTGGTTATAACCTATTTGGCATACTGTCTATTTATTATCACTTTTGAAATTATTTATTCCACTATTTTATCTTTTAATTGGGAAAAACCATTCCCAAAGGAGTACCTATGATGCATAGGAACTTTTTTCTAGTCCATGGGAATTTGGAACACCATTCAAGCCTTATGTAAACTTTATTCGAGTACTGGGCGGGATGAAAGCATATTCTAGTTTATTACAAGAAGGTATCATGTCTTTGGGGTTTACTTGAGTAGGAACGTAAAATTATTATATATACCTTCTTATTTGGTGATGTCCTAATAGAAAAGAGATTAATGTTGTAAGAGATTGTTAGATAAGGGTGGTGATATTCTAGCTATATCTCGCTTATCCCGAACCTTAAGCTTCTATGTGATTTTATGTTTCAAATTGTGAATTCGAGGTTTCTTTTAACTATTTATTGTGATTTTTTTTGTGACTGATGTTTTTTATCCCCTTTTATTATTGAGTTATATTTGGGACCACTCTTTAGATTTTAGGTAGAAGGGAATTCAAGATAAATAGTTAGCTCACATGGCATAAGAATCAATTTGGAACCCATTTGGCCAAGTTTACCCTTTTTCCCATGTGTTTTTCATGGTTCATCATCGGTCACCCAAATAGTAGTGGCCGAGGAAAAAATAAAAAATATTTCTCCATGAATAGATTATTTTGGATCCTTTTGAATTTTAATTTCTCTAAAAGTAATTTTCACTTATTGGAGGTGTAATGTGGTTTGTTTTGTTTCCCTTTTGGGATGTGGTTCACAATCCTTTAAATGTTTTTGGTTTAGTTCTTGTCTACACTTGTTTCTAGAAACCTTTTTTAGGAAAATAAATTGGTTTTATAAAAACATTGATTTTAAAACATGGTTTTATGAATAATAGGAAGAGTGAAGTCCCATGGTTTTTGAAATGTTTTATGAAAATACTAGTTTCCATTGGTATAGTCGGAAAATGAGGTGTTTCTAAAAGAAGTTTTGTTTTTGAAACATATTTGGAATGTTTTTTTTTTTTGAAAGAGGGAAATAAATTTTGAAAAGAATAATTGGATATTTGGTTTTAAAGTGGAAATTAGATTTTGAAAGTAATTTTGAGGCATTTATTTTTTGGGAAATGGGTGTGTTCAACAAATTTTGGTTTTTTTTGTTTCAAATTTGCACTATCTTCATTTTCAAGCAATTCCTTAGAGGATGGTGATTTAAAAATTCATTGGAAAATAATTATTTTCAAAAGATAATTTTCTTTTGATATGAATGTTTTGTGACTCATTTAAGGGTTGTTGTTTTGGTTTTGATTACTATTTTATGAGGGAGTTATTTTTTCTACATTGAGACATGACTTGATGTAGTTCATGTCTTTTATATTATCATACCCCAGAATAGTTGAAAGGTTTCCTTAGTTTTGGTACCCACCCAAAGTATTAAGGGAGTATTGGATGTGGAAACTACCTTATGAGAGATATTTTGATAGTTATTTGTAGTTTTAATTGATTTTGGTGATAATTGGTGGTGTATATATAGGGGTCACTCTTTTGGTGTTTGTATTTTTTTTATGGGATCAATGGATTGTGTGGTTAGATTTTTGTATGTTTTCCCTTTTTGGGATGTTTCTTATAGATTATTCCCTTTCTTATGTTTTTATGTATTGATTGAATGATATTTTATGGAATATTTTTTATTTTATGAATGTTTTCCCCCTCTACCACCTTCTTGGATGTTTTGCAGCTAGGCTGTGAGTGACATTTTGTTGATCTTCACTATTTGGGAAAACCATTATTAGGGATAGTAGGTTTCACCCATTATTTTGGAAGAGCCAAGTGGTTCTCATTTTTTGGAATTAGGAGACTCATTTATGTGCCTGATTGTTTAACTATGGTTGGGGTAGACAAATTCTGTTTGGTATAATAAATGGTGTTTGGTTGTGTGACTTTTGTGGGATACAACATGTGAGGGTGATCCAATGTTTGACCCTAGGTTAAGAACATGTTTCATGATCCAAGGCGAGTGCTCCTATCATTATTTTTATTGTCTTGTGGTTGTTTTTTATTTCATTATGTTTGGGGGTGCTTAAGTATGACAGTATGATTATCTCATTGTTAATTGGTTTATTAAAGATGTGATATCATTAGTTGTTATTTTGTTCCACCATAATAGAGGAATTATAAATGGTGGGGGGATAATGTTAAGTCTCTCATGCTTCATAGTTTTTCCTTTTAAGGTAATTTTTTGGGTTTTTCTTAGAGAATTTTAGATCTCTTTTGGTTTTTCAGTTTGATCATTTTGAGGATTTTTATTATTTTCCTTAAGGTAGGGTCAGTATGAGTTGTTCATTTGGTAATATCCTCTTGGGATAGTCCACTATTTCTTATAAGTTTATTTCAATTGGGAATTTTTGGGTGTATAATGTTGCATGATGGAGGTTTTGTCACACCCCATGGCACAATGTTGTTCTTTTATGTTTATTTAAGAAGTGGAGGTACAATTTTCATTTCCAATGAGTTTTGGTCTGAAACATGGAAATTGTTTAGGTTTTCCTTCTGTGAATGGTTAAGGTGCTTGATTAGAGGGAAAATATATGATCTCCATTTATGAGGATCCTTTTCAGTTTATTTTAAATTGTTTATGGTTTGTCAGCATTAGATTTTCATAGTTAAGTGCAAATCACAATTCCCATAGGAGAAACCATGTGATCTCCTTGGTGTGACTGATGTGTGGAACACTACATGCACATGGTCTGGTAAAACATGCAGATATTTTGTGGATGGGTATGTAGTTTTTTACGTAGATATTTTTTGGCTTTTCAATGGTTTGTCAAACAATACTAGGAACCCTAGTAGGCCTTGAAAGGACCGGGTGGTCTTCGAGTGAGGCATATGGTTTTTTTAACTTTGTATAATATAGTAAGTAAACATGTAGATTAAAATTTTTGGGAGGTAGTGGAACCCCTATGGTTGGTGAAAGATTTCGCTAACAGTGCAACAAAACCATGCAAGTTATCAGGTGTTTAATTTTTTTGGTTTTTTCCTAAAATTAACCTTTATATTTTAAGGATTTTACCCATATTATCTCCTTTAACATCAGTCGACCCATGTGATCATGTAAAGATCTCCATTTTCCTCCTCTTCGTAGATTTTAGGCTTCCTTTGGTGTTTTATAAGCTAATTTGAGGTGACATATTATTTCTCTTCCATCCTTAGTCCTTCTCTATATATTTTATATTAGTTTGAACTTCCCCTATGAACCATAGGGATCGTGTGGTTTAATTTCAGGATTACTAGTAGTTCTATTGATAAGGATTTTGGTGTCTAGGGTTGTATACATTATTGCTTCTTCTATGAGTGTAGTCTCTATCGAATGATACATGTTTGTGATGTTTTATCTTAATTACCAATTCTTTTTGGAAGGTTTTTCTATGAAATTTTTTCATTTTAGAATTACAATAATTATTCCACTTTTTAAACTACTTTTTTATGAATGAACAAATATATGTGGTATCCATTTGATGATGAGGAAGCATTTCATTGAGTTTTATACGTGTAAAAATTGATTTTATATGTGAAGTACATGTTTTATCATGTAAAATGGATCTTTTTTATTATAGTATGATTCTTATGAAATTCATTATGTATTTTTGAAATTATTTTCAAAAGGTGAAATGGGTTTTAACTCAGTTTTGGTTTTCAAGGAGTAAAACCAATGTTTTTAAAGTGAATTTGGTTATAAATTGAGGTGTGGGCCCCAAACTGATTTACAAAGGGGTGTTTTAATGTATTTAAACTAGTTATTTGAAACACATGTGTAGTTTAATAACTTGCATAATGTCATGTAATTTTTTATTAAATATATTTATGGAAAATATTTGACCCTTTGGCCTTTTTTGGTTTTCAATGAGGAAGAACCTTGATAAAGGGCGGCTTTGAAACATTTTAAAATAAATGGGTGATTTTTTTGGTCCTCCTAAAATTTTTAGGATGTGTTTTACAAAATGTGTTATGGAAAAAATGTATTTGGAAATGTCTCGGTTTTTCAAATAAGATATCTCTTATTTAGGGGTGAATTTGAAATGAGTTTAATTTTTGGGTGATTTCAATTGTTTTCTAAATAGTATTAGAAAGTATTTTTTTAAAATGTTTGAAGACTATAAATATGAGACATGCTCTGCTATTAAAGGTATATTTGAAACATTGGTTTTAAATGGTGTATGTTGACGGAACCCTTGATTTCTCCTTACATGTCCACCCCATGTGTTATTTTGTGATATTTATGGGATTCCTCTTAATTCCATTGTTTTGTAATGTGCTTGTTATGCCTTGTGTGCTTGTTACGTGTATGGGGATGTTCTTCATTTGGGTGTTTGGGGTGAGGGTAGTTATGGTAATGCCTTGTGGGTAGAATTGGATTGTCTTCGATATGACTCACTTCCATTATTGGTCATGGGATTTTAGTTACTATGTGGAAGATCTATCTTGTTAATCTAGTTGGTTCAAACATAGGTGGAGGGCCCTTCAAATTTAATAGGGATAAATGGGGGTTTTTATTTCAATGAGACTTGTGTGGGATATTTGGATGATTATAAAGACATAGCACATGCTGGTAGCTAGTTTGGGTGGTTAAACCCATATAAGGCCTATGACTAACTTTGGTTAGACCCACAATTTTTTTTCTTAGTGAGATATTGATTGAGGGGAGTTTGATTGAGTTCTAAAATATATCATTTCCCCACCTTTCATTGATATAAAACCTTTGTTTCTTATGTACCATTTTAACATGCCTTGTGATATATTTACATGGTGATTTCTTATTTTTATTAACCTCTATGAGTTGTGTTGTTTCATTTGAAAATTATTTTTCAATGATGGTTTTCAAAACATGTGTTCAGTTTTTAAAGACTTATGTGTGAGTGATTTAAGGTGTATTTCAGAATAGGTTTTGGGTTTCACGATGGATTTGGATATCGAAATTTTGTAATGTAAATATTTAAATTTTATATAAAATAAGTGTGAATTATTTTTGGGAAATTCTAATGTTGTGTGTTGTTTTGAAATCATCTTTGACAATAGTCTTATTTTCAAAAAAACAGGTGTTCAGTTTGGGAAAAGAAGGGAAAATGTTTTCAAAGTATATCATGTAGTTTTTATGATTTCCATGAAATGTATACATATAATGGTCATTTTTTCTATTATTTTCAAACTATAATTGATTAATTTCCTGATAAAATGAATTGAAATGTTTCAATAGGTTGTGGTGACCTAATAGGATTTTTAGCTAATGCCTACAAAATTTAAGGTTATTGGGCCTCAATTGGATCCTTATTGTTTGTCATTCTTGGTGTGGGGGTGAGTTGACCTATGGAGTGCAACCAGAGGTTCCATATAGTTGGTTTTAGTATCACCTTGAGTAGTTTAGTTTGTTGAAGTTATCTGTTTGGTTAGTTTTTTTCCTTACTACCTATATCTATTTTATTATGAATGCAGATTATGTGTATACAAATGGGTTGAATCATAATAGTTGGTTATGACCTCTTTATCATGATATCTATTTATTTTACCTTTTTTATTTATTTATTCAGTTTTCATATATATGATTTGGGAAAAAATATTCCCCATGGAGTTTCAGTGATGCCTTGACACTTGTCACCAACCCATGGGGATTGGATATTCCCTTAATGCCTTATAGAGAATCATGACAGGTGTAAGGTTGGATGGAATCCCAAGCCAATTCATTACATCATTCCTATAGGTTAATTGCATTATCATGGAATGAGGAATGTTTTTATTATATTATTGAACAACTATATGTGGTTTCCATTATGTGATGGGTGGGCCTAGAAATAAATTTTACTTCAATGTGTTAGGTAAAAAATTATATCTAACGAGATAATATGAAATGGAATAGGGAGTGAACCCAATTTAGTAAGGGACTCTATCTATTATGATAATCTTGACAGTGATCCTGGACTAAGAAAATGACATAATGGGGAGTGAACCCAATTCATTATGATACCATATACACTCTAATAATCTTGACATGGATATTTTTATATGGAAATAATTTTTTATTCTAATGTGTTTAACATAAACTTATGTCTTATATTCATGATATGTTCTCATGCCTCCTGATTAATTATTGGTAATTCCATACTATTATGACTTATGATTTTTTTTTGAAAAATCTTAATTCCATGGATAATGATTAATGATATTTGAATTATTAGGTATGAATTTAATAAGTTATGATCATGTTATTATACCATTATGATTATCTTATGATCACTAATGACCGTTTATTAAAATTTCCCACATTAAACCTTATTATGCATATGTGAAATATAATTTTTATTTTTCAATTTCCCATGGATTTGAAGATAGGGTTTAAATAGGAATGTCTACGAAGGGAACTATGTGAGTACAACTTTGTGGGATACATTTAAGAAATTTCATGGAATAAGTTGATTATATATATAGTCTGCAAAGACACCAAACCATTACTGTTATGGGAATTCATTATTATATGATGTATTGAATATTAATATAAAATGATGTAATATTGTTTTATGAAATTCTGGTGTCACGTTAAATTTTTTTATTTTACTCTAATTATTTTAACTATATAATAGATTTGGAGATCCCTTTGATAGATTGATTCATGTCCCCCTATTTAGTTATATAATGAATTTGATATTATAAGGGTGGGTATTGAATATAGAGGTGGTCCCCATCTTCATCATCTTGAGGAGGGGCATCAAAGGGTTACTATGTTTTTTACAAAACAAAACGGATTATATTTTGGTTCATATTTAAGAAATCATTATATACTTCTTTATTACATTAAAACATCATATTAATATTCTCTAATGAAAAAAATATCACTCCCTTCCACTCTTCCTTCTGTTTAAGCTACCTCTTTAATGGAATCATCCTAAAAATATTCTAGTGCTAGCTTCAGAGGTGCTGATTCCAAAAAATTATTATATAAGGAACTAATAACCAATTTAATCTGAATGAAAATTAACAAGGATGAATTCAAATATCATTTTCCTATAAATTTCATTAGTTTATAGGTCAGTATTACATTTTATAACATATGAGAAATATTCATCTTATTCCATTTCCAACACCAACTCCTCCTCGATAGTGAGTAATCCTTACCCGTCATCACTATATAGGGCCTACAAGAATACTACTAAATATGAATTTTACAATTAAGGGATTTTATAAAATATTTCAAATTATGTAAAATTTGAAGGACCCCAGGACACCCTGAGAGGGGAGGGGCGAATCCGGGTGACAAATTTTTCTTTTAATGTGATGGATCTTGTTCCCACGTTGGTAGGAACTTGTTGAACCTATATTGTGAATATGATCAGAAAGAAAACATTCACTTTCACAGAGAAGACACAACCCTTTTTACTTGGTTCGCCACTAAGGGCTACGTCCAAGGAGCATACGCTGACAGGTTATCGGTCATACCTAAATCCACTATGCTTCACTAGCTGTAGATTACAGTTGTTCGAGCACAGTCACCCTGTCCCAGGCTCACTGCCTTTACGAAGGTTCAGGGATAGCTCACTGCTTCCCTCGGGTCACTCCCGTTGACTCCCCTTGGCTCAATGCCATTGCTGAAGTCTCACTCAGTTTATAGACGTGAAGGTCTCTTCAATAGATAGACATGAAGTTCTTTGTCTCCTGTTCGGCATGAGACTTTTCTTGCATTGGAGTCCTGAGTTGATGCTCTATTAAAGTCCAAATTCCATCCAATGATGAATACCCCCTTTTTCTACCGCTTTTCCACTGGGCAAACAACCTTTGGAAAGGGCCTTCAGAAAGTACCCTACTTTGCAAGGCTCCCAATTTTGCAAAGCTCAAAAATGCCTTCATGGAGTCCCTGCTTTTTCGCGAAGCTCAATCGCGAAGCACTCTCGCGATACTCCAGCCTTCACAATGCTTGGCTGTCACGGAGCTCCTACCTCTTCACGAAGCTCACTGAGCCAACGCGGGGTGCACGCCTTTCACGGAGCTCAAATAGCTGCCGCGAAGGTCCTCTTTCGTGAAGCACACTGCCTTCGCGAGAGACCTTTGCGAACCGAGAGCAAAGGAATTTCTCTGACATTCTCTCTTCTTCTCTTGAGGGTGTCCGCCTCTATTTGTACGCGATTCCACCGACCCTCGAACCTTCCACACGAAATCAATGCCACATCATCTCAAATCGCGAAGCTCCAAAGTTTCCGCTGGAATTATGTCCAAATCATGAAGCACTTCGGCAATTTTCGGATCTCGGAGCTCGTCGTAATCGTAGAGTATCACCGTCATCATTCCTTCGCGCCTTTGCCACGAAGCTCCCTCGAAAAGCCCTTCACCGCCGCAATGCGCTTCAACTCTGCCATTCGCGAAGCTTTGACATAATCGCGAAGACTCACCACCTCCATTCTTTTGGTCTTCGCGATTTCCAAACCATGCATCCTCTCTTCGTGAAATTCATGCCTTTTCCATATTTAATTATTATCTTCATGGAAATCTACTTTTCACGATGCTCAGCAACTTCCAGATTTTGGACCCCAAAAATTTGGCAAACACTGGGAAACAGCGCCACCTTCAATACTGTTGTCTGCTTGAACGGTATGATCTCTTTGCTGGCACATGATCCGAACTTCCATTGATGATTGGCAACAAACACAAACCATACTCCAAATAATGCATAGAAGACCATGGTTCCAACAAAATTATCATGAAATAAATTTAATTTTTGATCATATCCCTCATGTATATCAACATTAAATTCTTAATTCTCATGAAATACTATTGGAAAACCAATAATTTTGATTATAATGAGAATGTATATAGTTAATTATTAAAATAAAAAACTCTCTATTGTGGTTCTATATTCATTATTAAAGAGTTATTAATTATGATAAATTATCTTTTTCGTAGATGTGAGAATCATATTGCTGCAATACCTAAGTGTATTTTGACTAATATTTAACTAATTACTAAACCAACTCATTTGGTTCTCCCATAATTTTCTTTTATAATTTATAATCACCATTATATTCTCCTTGTAAATAGATTTTATTTGTTAATGGGTAGTATTTTGGTTTATTCTAAACCTATTGGATATCTTCAATAAAGGTGTTAGGGATTTTTACTTTTTTATGAATCTCACACTACTCCACTACCATTTTTTGTGTAATCATAATAAATAATATGAGAAATCAAGTAATGGTCGAAATTCTTTTCAATGGAAATTCTATTCTTATAATTATTTCATATGAAATAAACATTTAAGAGAACACAATACATGATTTATAAATTATGAATGAATTAAATAAGAAGTATTTTCAGAAGTTAAGGAACCTATATCGATGAAATGGAAACTTGAATTTTGGAATTGTAATGTGACCCTTATGAATAGTAAAATGGACAAATGGAATAGTATCATCACCTAAGAAATTATAAATAAAAATTAATAATATTATCAACGGTAATATGATGTCATTATATCATAATATAAGTAAATAAATATTTTAAAAATTATTAGTTATCTGTTGGTATTGTATTAAGTCATAAATATTTAATTACAATTTGTTTGATTAATTTAATAATTTAAAAGAAAATTAAATTTCATAAAATGTATTAATAAATTATTATTTTTATTTCTTATGATTATAAGATAATTTTATGTGACCTTAGTAAAATTTTCAAAGTTACAAAAAAGCAGTTATGATTTTAAAATCTTTAATTTCCTTGTAAATGATAATTTTAATTTAAATTAAAATTTCTCATATTTATAATTTTTTTTTATAAAAATAGATTTTATTTTTTAATTCTGCACAGAAAAAATGTTTAGGGTTATTTTTTTGTATTTTTCTGAAATACTTGAATTTTTGATGAATTTTAAAATATGGTAATTTACAATATATATACATTATAAGTTAAATGAAATATTTATTGAGTCATGGCTGATGTATGAATAATTGGTTCAATCTCAAAAGAAATAATTACTGTATTTTTTCTCATCAATCAACACTCTCTGTTTTCTTGAGAAAAATAATAATATATTGAGTAAAATAGTGAGAATACACCCCTCCTCCACTATAAATACCACCTTCACCACCTCTTCTCCTGACACCTCTATAGCCTTGAGCCTTGTCTATATTATGCCTAATAATCTTCCCAAACCTATCCCCCATGTCCAAATTTTTTTTTTCTGAACAAAATACCAAAACCAATCCCCTAAGAGGGTTTTCAAGAAGAAATAATCAAGAGGTAAAACCCTCTTCCTTTTATTTTAATTTCTTTTCAAGTTCCTTTCTTTTCATTTTCTCTCCTCACCTAGCCTCATAAAAATGTAATGAAAACTCATATGTCAAACATATACTATAATGTTATCATGTTAACGTAATAATTCATCATCATCTCTATTTCCCATCCTTTTATACTAAAAATGAAAACGTCGTCCTTGATGTGTTAATTTATCATATTCAAGGACGTCCAAGTTTTCAATTCGCACTAGCATCTTCAAGGCTATTCATGAAACCATTTTATGGAGGAAATAGATTGTAATATATGTATTATATACTATGTAATGTAATAGAATAATTTTTTTATCATTATACCAATTTTAAAAAACAAAATGAGTTCGTTATGATCAAAAAATGATAAATTAATCTAAAAAATTATCATTAATGATTTATCTAATTAATCATCATAAATTCTAAAAAAATGGAATTTATATATGATATAAGTTCATTAATAACATATAATTTCATTTCTGGAATCTATTACAAGGACCCGGCCTTATACATTACATAATATATAATTAAATGCATAATTCACATTGAGGATCTTTTCATGTTTAGAGTTTTAGAGAATTAGGACATTACATTTACATAACAACATTAATATTACATGTAGACAATTCTACCCAGTATCAATTTTTTTCATAAAATAAAAACTCTTAATAAATAGCCATGTCTAATTATAGGTTTTAGACAGCATGACTTTTCATGGATCCCATCCTTGACCCTATTCATATTTATGTCCTATGAAAACATTTCAAAACTTGGGATGAATGTAAAAATCCCAGTAAGGGTTATAAAACAAAGAATGAAAACATTTGTTCATAAGTAAATACAAAATATGAAATCTTTTACTTACCTCATGAAATCATAATATTTATGAAAAACACATAGAAATCATAAATCATAAAGGTAACTTGTGGCTTCCATACCATACTTACATTGTAGCTATCACAACTACATAGGGAGTTACTTTGGAATACCCATCACAGTATATTCCCTAAATCTATTAGGATAAACATTCACGTTTACCTCCATCACGTTACCCAATGCATTGGAGATCTATCTCGGGCTCACCCACCCTAGGTTTATCACAGAACCACCCGTATATGTAAATAATGCCCAAGAACCATAACATGATCATAACACATAATATAATCATAAAGAAAAGATAACATTTCCACATTGCAATAAAAAAATATCATTTCAAGATATTGAACTAATAAATCCGTTCACAAAATAATTTTCAATACCAAAATACCTAAAAAGAGTATAAGGTATTTATTTTTCCTTTTAAAAACATTTCGGCTTGTTAAGGAAGCTAAAGATCAAATAATACTCACGGCGGACGAAAGGTCATTGTCACCGATTACTTAAAAAAATAGTCCTTTTGTCATTTAGTAAAATGATTTGTATAAAAATATTCCATTTGAATGAAATGAAAAGTCAAAGGGGTTTATACACCGTATAAAATAAAGTCGTGTATAAAACTAAATATGCCTCAACGAAATGAGATTGAGATGAAGTCCCTTAACTCGTGTCCAACTTGACTCGATCATTATTTAATCTACTGAATAATAAAATAAAGTTAGTTTCTACTTTCTTAATAACCTTTTTCAAGTTTACTATTCCTTTTATATCACTTATTACCATGTTATACACTTTATGTAATCATTTAAGTTAATAACATTCATTTTGCCGATATTTGGTACTTGAGTCAAAAATGAACACCTAATATTTACAAGTTGTCCATGTGGTCAATACTCCATTATATCCAGAATGATATTCATGATTTAAATATCATATATATCATATATATTCATTATATACATGTATTTATAATAGTACATAACATTTTGAGGTAAGAAATGAAATTCACTGTTCATGGAGATGGTAAGCCGTACGTACGCATGAACGTTACTTTCATTTATATTTATTATTTTAATGGAATTAAAAGATAATGATACATAGGTATATTATAATTCCAGTATAATATAATTTATAATATAATTAACTCTATCCTTTATACATCCCACATAAGGCATTAATGAGTCACATCACTTTAAGGGGGTGGTAGTCCGCACTTCCCCAAATGAGATTATCGTATTTACGCACTATAGAAACCATAAAGGCTTGATATAATTGGGAAGTACAGAAGCACAAGGAAATCATAAACATAATATATATCATATATAAATATATTTCCATCATAATGGCCACCATGAGAGGCGGTAAGATGTAATTGGTCAATCATCATTTCGTGAGGCGTTAGTTTTCCATCCACGAAAACATTATGTTCTTCATCAATTAGATGGAGCTGTGTGTAAGTTTAGTTCAAATCCTTCTCATAAAAACATCCTAGTATATTTAGGATACTGGTTTTGTTACAAAATAAAGGAAAAAAAGAGTCCAGGGGTTGGAAAACTAAAATAAAAGAAAAAATTAGACAAATCGTTACCTTTAATTTGGGTAACTCTCTTTGGTTTGAACAAAAGGACTTATTAAAGTGCCTTATACATAAAGTAAGGCTTCTAGGAGGAGGAGAGGGATGTAGGGAGATTAATTAGGTAGATTTTTAATGAGAAAATGGCTTTATAGGTGTGAGGAGTTGGTTAAATGTGGTCTCCTTTTATAAGGGAGAGGAGGGGCTCTTTAGGAAAGTGTGAAAATACTATTTTATAATACAATGATATTTGGTTTCTAATGGTCCATAAATCAATAATGTCAAAGATAAGATGACTTGTATTTAAAATAAAATAATCCAATCATAATTTGACATGTTCTGGATAATAATTTAATCATTATAATCTTATTTATTTAAATAATTTATTAATGAGGTAAATACTGCATCATTATTGTGTCATAAATAATTTAATTTATTTGATGTATAAAAATTATAAAAAATACCCTGTCGTCATAAATATTTTTAGCTTTCCAAATAATATTTATTTTCAAAATGATAATTTATATAACCCCTTCTAAAAATTAATTTACTAAACAATATTTGCTTATGTCATTTTTGCCTTTACTTTAAGTTAATTAATCTAAATTGTCATTATCACTCCCAAGTCGCTCAATGGGGTCCGAAAATAGACCTAAAGATTCCCATGGTCGTTAATGACTCAACAAATAAGGTTTGGACATTTGTTAAGGTAATTTTGAATTATTATATTAATTTTTTACCTTGAATTTCCCTATTTACCTTTAACCGCGGTAAATAAAAGTTAAAAGTTACTATTCACCAAAAATTATAGTCATCTTATTGAACCACTTTTTACTTATTGATAACAACCATGTATGTCGGAATTTTGAAAATCAATTCACAGAAGTGATAAAATTTCATTTAAATGAAAAAGTCAGTTTTTTTAACTACCACTAAGTGGTTTCACTATTCATCAAAAATTGAAGTTTTTTTAGAAAAATACCAAAAATTCAGCCTAAGATATATTTGATATTCTGAATTAAAAAATGATATCTATTTTTTAAAATTCAAAACATAGAATTGGAATTAATTAATTTTAAAATTAATTCCTTTTATCAAAACAAATAGTGTGTTTTTAAGAAACAATAACTATCAAAAGATTGATACTTGTTTATGTCCAATTTCAAGGTGAAATTAATTCCAATGACCAAAATTGGATTAAATGGTAAAAATATATTTTAATTTTACTTTAAAACCAATTAAAAAGATAATATAACTATATAAATAAATTCTATTAAAAGGCACTTTTGAATTAAAATACAATACTTTTCACTATTCATTAAAAAATGAACTTTATCAAAAAAATGCCAAAAATTCACACAAAGTAAACTATAATGTACCCATTCTAAAGAAGGATTTTATTTTGTCAATTAGAATTTATTAAAGTGACTAAAACTAGATTTAAAAAGGGTTTTCCATTAAAAGGTGATAAATCAGCCTTTTAATGTAAATTATGCTTAAAAGTAGACTCATTCATATTTTAAGCCTATAAATTTTATTGGACTAATGTAAATACATTTAACAAACATGTATAATCATATTGTAGTTAGTTTCATTCATTCCCACCAATAAAACAGCTAGTAGTTAACTACCATTTAAAATAATAATATTATATTATTATTGTGCAACGTAATATTTCAAAGAAACTCATTGTTGCGTATCGGGTACGCTGTCAAACATAGCAACCCCTTTAAAGTAAAATTAATATTTAATTAAAAAATATTAATAAATATGAAATATGTCTTATTATTCATTTACCCGGGATGTTACATCCTTCCCCCTTTTGGGATTTCCATCCTCGCAATTTTTATTCACTTATCAAAATAAGTGGGGGTATTTATCCCTCAAAGCATTTTTTGATTCCCAAGTTGCCTCTTTAACCATATGGGTTTTCCACAAAACCTTTACCTGGTGAATTACCTTATTTTTCAATACTTTCTCTCTATGGTTATGAATCTGGACTGATTGTTCTTTATAAGAGATATTCTCTTCCAACTGAACTACCTCTGGGCTTAAAACATGAGATGGATCTGGAATATACTTTATCGACATCGAAACAAGAAAAAAATTGTGTACCTAGGATATAATTGGAGGTAAAGCCACTATGTATGCAACAGATCCCACTTTCTCTAGGATTTCATAGGGTTCAATGAACCTCGAGCTCAACTTTCCCTTCTTACCAAAATGCATCACACTTTTCCATAGAGATGCTTTGAGAAAGACATGATCACCTACCTCAAAAGAAAGATCCTTCCTCCAGTTATCTACATAACTTTTCTATCTTCTCTGAGATGTTCTCATGTGCTTCTGAATCAACTGAACTTTCTCTTCCATCTCTTCTACCAATTCTTGTCCCATCAACTTCCTTTCACCTACTTCATCCCAAAAAGCTGGAGTTCAACAATGCCTTCCATATAATGCCTCAAATGGAGCCATATGTATACTCGAATGAAAGATGTTATTATAAGAAAATTCAACCAAAGAAAGGTGTTGGTCCCAACTTCCCTGATAATCCATCGAGCAAGCCCGTAACATATCCACTAAGTTCTGAATTGCTCATTCTGATTGCCCATCTGAATGAGGATGAAAAGCCATACTAAAATTTAATTCAGTACCCAATGACTTCTGAAGGCCTTTCCAAAAGTTATAAGTGAACCTGGGATCACAATCAGATACAATGGATAGGGGAACTCCATGCAATTTGACTATCTCTTTAACATACAACTGAGAAAGTTGATCTAGAGACAAAGTATCTTGAATAGGAAATAAATGAGCATATTTGGTCAATCGATCATCTATAACCCAGATTGCATTATTACCTCGAGATGTCTTTGGTAATACCACAACGAACACCATGGATATATTTTCCCATTTCCACTCTAGAGCTGGTAGAGGCTGAAGCATTCCTTTTGGTAACTGTCGCTCTGCTTTAACCTGCTGACAAGTCAAACACTTCACAGTAAAATCAACAATATCTCTTTTCATTCTATCCCACCAGTAATACTCTCGAAGATCTCTGTACATCTTAGTACTACCAGGATGAACTGAAAACGGGGAACTATGAGCTTCACATAACAACTCATTATTCAATTGTGAATCACAAGGCACACATAATCTCTTTCCAAACCTCAAAAAACAATCATTATCAATGTTAAATTCTGGAAACATACCCTTCTGAACTAACTCTACCTTTTTCTGCAACTCACTGTCTTCCTTATGCGCTTTCTTTATTCTGTCTGATAGAGATGATCTCACTGACACCTGAAACAAAACAGAAGAATTTCCTACACCAACAAATTCTATGAAAAATTTACCAAATCAAAAACCAAAAGATCTTGTTCTAAACGTAGCATGGCTAATGAGAAATTACTTTTTCGACTCAAAGAATCGACCACTTTATTTTATTTTCCCAGATGGTAATGGATCGGGCAATCATAATCCTTGATTAATTATATCCATCTCCTCTATCTCATGTTAAATTATTTTTTAGGGAATATATACATTAATCTTTTGTGATCAGTATATATTTCACATTTTACTGCATACAAATGATGACTCCAAATTTTTAAAGCAAAAAACAACAATAGCTAATTCCAAATCATGTGTAGGGTAATTTAACTCATGAGGTTTCAAATGACGTGAAGCATAAGCAATTACCTGATCATTTTGCATTAGGACACAACCCAATCCTATCAACGAAGCATCACTGTAGATAACAAACTCACCATTTCTGGAAGGCAGTGCCAAAACTGGAGCATTCACCAATCTTTTTTTCAATTCCTGAAAACAATCATCACATTATTTTGTCCAAATGAATTTAACACCTTTTCAAGTTAGCTTAGTCATTGGACTAGATAACTGTGAAAACGTTTCAACAAACCTCCAGTAATAACCATCCAAACCAAGAAAACTATAAATATCGGTTATATTTGTGGGTCTTGGCCATTATTCAACAACTTTGGTTTTATCAAGATCAACAGTTATGCCATTTTTGAAACAATTTGACCAAGGAAAGATATTTTTTGTAACCAAAACTCACACTTGCTGAATTTCCCAAACAATTTATTTTATTTTATGGTTTGAAAGACATCCCTTAAATGACTATCATGTTCCTCATTAATTTTGGAATAAACCAAAATATCATCAATGATCAACCTCATTTATCACCTTAGTCAATTGAGCCATCACAATAGTAAACTGCTCAATTTTGATTCCGACCATCTCAGGATGCTGATTTGAAAGGTCATTTTCCTCTGTATTCCTTCCTAGAAAACCGTCTCTATTTTCTCTACGAAAAACCATTCTCAACAAGAAATATATTAGGTGAAGTAACATGGTAATAATTAAATAAAATATCATTCCGATATTGACATAAATTACTTTATGCATATTAATTTAACAATAACCTAACTCCTAAAGTTGTCTTAACCGACCTTTGATACCAACTATAAGGACCAATCCTTAAACATTACATAATATCGAATTAAATGCATAATTCACATTGAGGATATTTTCAGGTTTAGAGTTCTAGAGAATTAGGTCATTACATTTACATAACAACATGAATATTACATATAGACAATTATACCCAGTATCCATTTTTTACATAAAATAAAAACTCTTAAAAAAGAGCAATGTCTAGTTCTAGGTTTTAGACAGCATGACTTATCCTTGATCCCATACATGACCCTATGCATCTTTAAGTCCTGTGAAAACATTTCAAAACTTGGGATGAGCATAAAAAGCTCATTAAGGGTTATAAAACAAATAATGAAAACATTTGTTCATAATTACATACAAAATATGAAATCTTTTTACTTACCTCATGAAATCATAAGATTTATGAAAGACACATAGAAATCATAAATCATAAAGGTAACTTGTGTAATACATACCATACTTACATTGTATCTATCACAGCTACATATGGAGTTACTTGGGAATACCCATCACAGATTATTCCCTAAATCTCTTAGGATAAACATTCATGTTTACCTCTATCACGTTACCCAATGAATTGGAGAGCTATCTCGGGCTCACCCGCCCTTGGAAATTGGACTTATAATTTTTTTCTACTCCCCTTTTGAAAAGACCATGGGATGGTTTGTGGTTTTGATTAGTTTAATGTGTAGGTTCCAGAACCTAAATAATAAAGAATTCCCTCCCTTTTCTTATATAAACCTATCGAAGCTCCCAAATTCCTCTTCACTCAAAGACTTTAGAGCTAGACCAAAATGTGAAATACTCTCACTAGTGTCTTCCCAAGTTTCACCAAGCTCCAAATAATCCTCTCTCAAGCCCCTCCCAATTCTTTGGGATCACACATCCAAGTAAGGGATATATTCCCTTCTCATTTTTTTTTCCAAATTTCATTGTGTTGTTATGACATTTTATTTTTAATAAAAAATGTTGGGGTATGATTTCACACATCCCCCATACTTATATATTTATTTTTTAGGGAATATAAACCCCTTTCTCTCTCATTAATGCCTCCCATGTACACTTGTTACGAACCCAAAATTCTGTAAGGAATTTCTATCTCCTCATTTAAATTCAAACAATTATTTTGTATTATGAATCTAAATTAAATTAATTATGTTGGGAAATGTATATATATGACCACATTATTTTCAATTTCATGTAAATATAATTAGACACCTCGTTCTCTCCCATCAACTGTTTTTTTTTTGAATTATTATGTCACGCTGTTATGTTGCCGAAATTGTTTCGTGATTTTCCAAGCCAAAGTCATTGTGTAGTGAATACCATGACCATTTAATTATAAAGGGTATTCAACTTTATGCACATTTTCTTATTTATTATGAAGTTTCATATATGAATTACATTCTACTTTATCATGGAATAAATGATGATTTTTAATCAATCCATGTTGTATGATCTATGTGCCACACTTATGCATGAAATGAAATGATTAAGAAGGGTGTGACCTGATAGCATTCCAATGCATTGGGTAAAAGTTAGTATCATAATACGTCATGTTAAATGAGGGTTTACTAATTCTAATTCATGTACAATGAGGTTTTACTCATGCTCCATGTGAAATGCCCCTTGGCTCATGCTAATATGATGTTAAATGTTTTTGCAACATTTCCATGTTATGATAATCATTCTATATCATGATTTTAGGTTCATGTTTCTATTGTTCTCCATTAATATCCCTATTACATAAAATGTCATGTATTATTTATTCTTTGACGTTTTTACTCCCTTATTGGGATTTATAGATCACCCTTTTCACATGTATATCCTCAGGTTATCAAATGCAATGCTATGTACGAGGGAATGTTGTGGTCATGTAAAGGATGTTTTCAATAAAGATGTTGTGTTTTATGTTTATGATTTTATGTAATGTTTCTAACATCCCAAGACACTAGACCTATCAATCTACAAATATGTCTTAAGTGCATGTTTATGTAATAAATCATGTTTATGTGTGTAACAAAGAGAAGGGTTGTTATAAAATTCCGATGGTTCTGATAGTTATTTCATGATATGAGGACATTTAATCATTTTTATTTGGATTACATAATGGAAAATGTTTGAGACATAACATATATAGGAGAAAAATAGTTACTGAGATTTTATAAGTTTCACATCAATCTAGGTGTGGTTTTCTATTATGTCATTGACCAGATACACAACATTTTAGTTGTGCCACAACACCCCATGGTTTTGTTTTTCTTATTTACATATGAATTTTTTTTTAAATATGTTACAAAACATGTAATAGTTGGATAAAACCATTAAAAAAGTATATAGGGATCATTTTCTCAGTTTTAGAGGAGGAACAACAGTAAATACTTGATCCAACCCAAGAGGCACTCGAGGAAGACTATAGAAGATTGATCAACTTGTTTAAATTGTTTTTATCTTTATTATACACAGATATCAAAAATAAATTCCTAATACTTTCTATACTTTTTTTTGATAATAATATAATAACAAGATTAGTGGGATCACAACCATTATACCCAAAGGATTAATCACATGATGAAAAGAGTGTGTGAACTTTTTAAAAATATTTTATGTTGTGTGGGTTATTTCTCACTATTTTTTTCTTTTCATAATTCATCTATTTAATTAGTGTATCATAAATTTTAATCAACATGATAAAACAAGTAATATTTAGAGGAAATTTTGTGATTTTGGCAGCACTGATTCATGTCCTCTCAGTGGTTTTATTTCTTAAGGAACTTTCATTTGTATTAGAGATAATTTTGTTTTGAAAGATATAAGGTATTTCATATTGATTACATACATTGATTGATTTTCTATATAGATTATTAATTGCTTCAATAATAATGGTATTCATATCTTTTATATAAAAATATTTCATTTATTGAAAGAAAGGATGCTTCCATATCTTCCACCTCTTTTCTTGGATATTATTTATATCACCAATAATGGTATAAAAATTCATAATGTTGGGAAAACCTATAAATTTCATGATAATAATGACATTTAAGCCTATAATAGAATTAATGACGTGTTACTCTAATCCCTATAAGAAAAATCGTTAACATGATTCATGGGATCTAAAATAACAAATATAATTTGGAGAAATATTTATCATAGTCATAAAGGATAGAGGAAATTCATGAAGTCACGATGAAGAGTCTACTATTGATAAATCAATTTTGGTGGATGAGTTTTTTGATTAGGTGATTTTTTAACTCAATCCAATGTTACAGGGAGATTGTTAAAGATTCCATAATGGTTAAGAAATATTTTATAAATCTACTATACAAGTTAAATATATGGAATTATATCTTTTTGGATCAATAATTGACTGAGATTACAATTAATATGTTCTAAAATATATTAATATATTTTATATTAGAAGGGTAAAATAATTGAATAAGAATAGAAGTTATAAAATGGGGACAAATTTAAAATCCTTAAAAGGATTGAAGAATATTTAATCTAAATGGTATTATGAAGAGGAATCAGAAATTCCTGATATTTCCAGGAATTTTAGTAAGTTAATATTCATATTCTCTAAAGTAATTAAATGCGAAAAATGTAATTACAAATGAAAACTACATTTTATGTATTTTATCTATGGATATATTAAAAAAAATTTCTTGTTTCTTCAATAAGGATTAAGGAGATAACTATGATGATCAAACTAAAATATTTTCTTTGATAAAGAAGGTAAAATGTTCTTGAAGTGAAATAAAATTACCTAAGTTCAAGGGAATGTAAAATTATTCAAATAAATGCAATTTTATATAAAAAAACATGAAATAACGTGATGCTAAAATTAAAAAAGAAAAATAGGGCTTTGAGGTTGAGGGGATTCAAGGTTTTATGCAAAAATAAAAATAGTTCAATGATCCCCTTAGTGAGGAAGAATAAAATATTGAAGTCGTTAGTGATGAGGATACACTAAAAGAATTTAAATGTGAATATATATCATGGTGATTTTGAAATGAAATGAGAAACATATAAGTAAAAATAAATCTTTTAAGAATGATAATGCATCCTTGAAATAATTCTCAATACTTAAAATTTCAATGATATAAGAAAAATAGAAACAAATTTTGTAAGAATGATGGGTGACACTAATGCAGTACTTAAAGTAAGATACATGATGTTTGTTATCACTATAATAGTTTTTCTTTCCTAGAATGATGAGGTGAAATTCCATAGGGAAGTTTTTTTTATTTGGAAATACCTTGAAACATTCGTAGTTTCAGTTTTAAAATTATGTTAATGATAATAGAGAATACTATAAATTATAATTGATGGTTTTTGGTACAAATAAGAAGATGGTATATTATCCTATAATTTGATAGAAATTCTTCCTTAACAGTCATTACTTTAATATTTTTATTGGAGATAGTTAATATAAGGGAAATAATATTGTTACCCTTATAAAAAAAGGAGAAAAATCATTTTATAATCAAAAAGCGGTACTAAAAATAAAAAAATAAATGAGATGAAAAAAATATATTTAGGATAATACTAAGGTCAAAGAAAAGTTAAAGGATAATAATTACAAGAATGAGGTTGTTGTATAGAAATAATAAGGTCCAAATATTAAGGGAAATAAATAAGTATATTATATGTAAAATCATTCTCAACTAAATATATTTTGGTTTGAATGAAGATTTTGATTCCATGGAGTATAGAAACATAAATATTATGTTTGTTGGTATAATATGTTACTACCATAATCATATAAAATCCATGAATTATTGGGGTGATAATTTTAATATAAAGTGATCAATAAATATATGATCTAATAAATAATATAGAATCAAATAATTCCATTGACTTTCTTGAGAAATCTTTTGGTAAGTGTGATCAATCCAGATATACTACACAAAAGATTCTCACAATACTACCAGAGTGGTTAATGTTGAATTAAAACTCAAAAACTATTAATTAGATGGGTAATAAAAATAAACCATAGTTATTGATGAGGCTTACACAAATTTTAAATAAGGAAATCACTGGACATTGTGTAATGACCCGGACCCGGCCAGCCACCTGAACAGTACCGAACGGGTTGGGTGTTACTACCTTAGGTGCACCCCCCCTGAATGCCAGAGGCTGCTGACTAGCAGCGAGAGTATGAATAGGTGTAGTGGGGAGGCTATACCCTCTCGGATTAATTAAAGGCATTGGTCCAAGTAATAAAATAAAATATGCAGTGAAAATAAATGACTCAGCAGACTCGAACTAGACCCGCAGAGCGGAAGCACATTCAATAACAATAAACAGTGGAAGAAATATAGAAACAACAACAGTGGAGAGTAACAAAACATCATGCCAGAAATCAACTGCAATAACTGCTAAAACAACTAAGCATGCATCCAATCAAGTCATACAAATCAATACATATATAATGGAGACAATGGATAACCAGTAGTTTCTATAATATAAAGTAAATATGCTGATGCAAGAAAATAATACTGAACAAGTAACTCCAGTACGACATGACCTCAAGGTCCATGCGAGTCTCCAAGTCAACAGCACTAATGTCCAGCTCCTAAGGCCGACCCTCTACCTGCACGCAATTTCATAAAGTCAACACGCGTCCCGAAGGGCCCGTGTCGGGTGTGAGACAAGTCTTAGTAGGATACCACCTAGAGGTGCGTACCTAATATAATTATTTAGGCAGACATGATTATATAAGAAAAACAGTAAACAGTGTAATGCCTAAAAGTAAACAAGGACTTCAATGGTGCTCAACTGCCACTAGAAAGTGTCACCTACTTCGGCTAACGCCGGAAAGTCTGATCTGTAGCCTGGCACCTCGTGCCACGTGACACCATGTGTCTCAAGTACCGAATTCCCGAAGGCACGCCCAACCGTTTAAACCTAGCTCGAAAGCTGAACCTGGCCATAACACTACATCCGGAGGAACAACAATACCTGTCCACAAAAGATAACCTGAGGGACATCGATGTCTACCCTCAAATCACGGTGAGCCTCGGCCCCCAACATGACCACCTCAAACTGTCTCCCGAAGGCTCCTCAACTTCGATGTGGCTTCCTATGGCAAGCACCCCCAAACCAAATATACCTAACCACATCTACCGGGGGCCTCGACCCAGCGAGTGGCCATACCACCTCATCTCGGAGTCTATATGTGTGTACACTACTCAAAAGTACCCGGTGAGCGGTAATCACCTCAGTATGTACCAATCCACAACACCTCTGACACCTCGTGTCCCTGCGAACCTGTCGCTCATATCAGATGGCCTCTCCATCCAAGTAACCCGGGCCAAAGCCCAACCTGACAGTCCAACTGCCTCAACCAACATCCATGACGCCCAATACCATGGTAGAAACCACCCAAAGTATCCCGATCCAAAGCCCCAACCTGTGATCCCCATCACTCAACAATATATCCGGGCCACGCCCAACACACCAAGTAGTTCAACACATGCAATATCACACATTGCATATTCATACATGGAAGCATCACTTTAAACATGAAATTACTAAACAGTCAAATTACACTAACCTGTACTATCCCATACCAGCACCTAACTCATTCACGATTTAAAAATTAAACTAAACAGTTTAACTCGAGACATTCAATAAGCAATATAACACAGCAGTTTAAACAATGGTCCAATTCACATGAATTTCGCCACCCCTGGCCGAATTGACCCAAACGAGCAACAACCTCTAACCCGGTATCGCTCGATCGCAATAGGGTTAGGGAATACCCAGAGGCATTCCACAATGCAGATAATTAAATAAAAACAAATAAACAGGGTCCCTCTCAACACCCGACATCGCGCCCGAAGGTCGCAACCCCAAATTTTCTATGAAAACATGGAAGAGGGTATGCACCACCCACCTCGTACTCATACGATGACACTCCTTTGATTTCAGCCTCTGAATCGGACTGAGTCACGGTAGATCTGCGTTTCTGTCAAATCCGACAATTCCGTTCTGATGGAATCTGCAGAGAAACAGGTGAGGAATCAAGGATGAAGAAGGGTGTGTGGGGTTAGCCTTTTCGATGCAGTCCATCTGCCACTGAAGTATCGAAGAACGAAGGTCGTACGGAGATTCTGTAAGTGTTTGAGTTTTTCGGGAGTTCTCGGACGAACTGTTCATCCAAAGGGAAAGAAGAAGGAAAATCTGGGAATGAGGCGCAGCGACTCCTCGATCGATCAAATAAAAAAAGTACACGGTTTGTATTTACAAAGTAAACGATGTGTATATGTGTTTCCATACTCCGACTTAAGTGGATTCCAGCACATGACATGGACCGTGTAGACGGTCAACACACGGGCCGGGACTCGGCCGCTACACGGGGCAAGGGTACACGGCGTGTCAAGGAAGGCTACACGCTGTGTAGATAGAAATTTACACCTGGGCACCACACGACATGTACCTGGCCTCGCACGGGCAAGGGGTACATGGACTGTCTATAAATACAAACCGTGTAGTAGGAAAGTTATACATGGTCTTCACACGGCATATACTTGGCAAGCACACGGCCGGTCACTCGGGTAACTCATACATGGTGTGTAGTCTGGAAATATCTGGAAATTGCCCAGATTTTCCAGACTTCTCAAAAACCAGTCAAAAGTTTAAATAGGTCCTGGTTTTGACCCATTTCTAAAAACTCGGGCTCTTACAAACTCCCCACCTTAATGTAGCTCGTCCTCGAGCTACCAAACAAAACCAGGAAATGGCACTGAACACGCCAATCCCAGTTAAACAACCCAGACTACCCCGGTCTCAAGGTTCTGGCTAAATTACTAAAAAGGGCTCCCCACCTTAGGAATCACCTACTCGGTCTCAACCCGAACAAAGCTCAAAGAAAACAAATAAACAAACAAGGCCTAATGACCTATTTCCCGAACCCATGGTCCTCCCATGACGCATCGTCACCCCTGCACCTCCTCAGTTCTCATGTGTCGCTTCTGACACCCAATTTAGCTCTCACCGCATCGGCGTCCACCTCCTTGAGGTTCTGCATCTAATAGATGCTCAATTCAAACCTGGTTCCATGCACCTCAAGTAACCCGCATCCACGATGCCCTGATGCCCACGACACCTCAAGTAACCTGCATCCTTGATGCTCCTGATGCCACACATCTCAAATATATAAATAAAACATAAAATGCATCTGATATGATTCCAATCCCACTAACTAGAATCTAGTCAATCCAAAAGTATCCTGTGCAGCCTGTGCACTCAACCATACATGCCTCAAGAGGCCATGCCAAAATAAAGTAAAGAAACTCACAGCCACACCCGCAGTGTACCTGCCACCATCGTCAGCTCTCCAGCCTGTTCAATCCCTAGAAGATCCATAGCATGCACCTGGCCTGAAGCCCGACTGCCTGATGCCTGACCTCCCTGTGGTGCTGCTCCAGTCACCGGCTGCTGGACCCTTAGCTGAATCCTGCTATCCTAGTCACGTCCTCCCCGTGCAGCTGATCCTCGACTACCCTCTCCTTGTACTGAACCTGAACCAGCTCCTGACCCCACAGTTTGTCCCGGTCCCTGCCTGCCGGCTATCTAAGGAGGCTGCCTGCAAAACCTCTCTAGATGTCCGACCTGTCCACAGGCCTGACACTCCTTCGGGGTCCTATCGCACTGATCCGGAACATGTCCTGGCTGTCCACACTGAATGAAAACCACCGCTGAACTGCCACGAGGTGGTCTTGATGATTCCTTGGCCTGCCCGCCCTGCTAGAACTCATCTGTCCCTCACTTGTTGCTGTTCGAATCATCATCTAGGGTTTCCACCCTGCCAAAATGAGATTTCTCTCTCTCGTTGCCCTCGTCTATGAGCGCCTGATTCACCGCCTTGGAGAAAGAACCCAGCCTAAAGATGTTCACCTGGACCAGAATGGCGTGTCGTACGCCATCCTCGAATGGCCTCACCCTAGCTGCATCATCACTCACCATACCAGGTGCAAAGCGAGACAACCCAATGAAATTAGTTGCATAGTCCATGACAGACATATCGCCCTGCTGAACACTCAAGAACTCCCGAGCTCTCTCTACCCTCAGCGTCTCTGGATAAAAGTGCTTGAAGAACGTGTCCTCAAAGTCCTTCTACACCAGTCCCCCATGCCTATGAGCCTGTACCTACACATCCCACCAATGTTTCACCGGTCCTCTCAGCATGTACGTCGCCAGTTTGACCCTCCGCCATGGAGGAGTCTCGAGCTGCTCGAAGTTCATGTGCATACTCTCTATCCAGTTCTCTGCCGCCTGTGGACCACCCTCACCCTGAAAAAGCGGAAGGTGATGCGATTGGAACTCCCGTGTTAGATACGCCATAAAGGGCTCTGTACCCTACGTGCCTCTGTCAATCCCCTACAAGACGCGTACTAGGCTAGCTCAGTGCTTCTCTTCAAGCCACGGTCTAAACGCTGCCAAACCCGGCTGCTGCCCTGCCTGCACTGGATCCGGAACCTGATCCTGTCCCTGAGCCACTACCTGCGGCACATGCTCTGCATGCACCGGATTCTGAACTAGATCATATGGTACCGTATCCTCTCCTTCCTGTTACTCCATCATGTCATGAAGAAGTAACCCACTGAATATGATAAATGGATAGTCAACCCACATAAATCTATATAACAATATTCTACATAGATAAGGAAAGTAGTAAAAGGTAGTGCATAACACCTACCCTTACTCCCCCTCACTGCAACCCATACCCCACGACATCCCGACCTCATCGCCTCCTTACCTGCCCTCAACAGAGCCAAGTATCATTAGTACCTCAGGCCATGCCCGTCCTGACAACCAACATTGCCTCAATCCCGACGACCGAGTCCCCAAATCCTGATAGTTACACTGCCTCAACCGTAGTACTTGTCTCCTCTCATAAGAGTCTGACCCAAATATCCGAAAACATGCAATTCTACAAAAATAAAAAGCATGTCATATACATTTCCATAAATAAGAAATTCTATCATGAGTTTTACCTATCCACATTTTAGAGCATACATTGCATATAAATTGATTTTATTCACATGGTATTATCACTTCACAAAGCATACATGCAGTTATGAAATTGAAATACCCTAAAATGTGCCTATCAAAAGCCAAGAAAGAAACCCTTGCCATACCGGCCAGGGTTTACATATCATAATCAATAACATCACACAAAAAAGTGATCCACTGAGGTGGAAATCATATCAACTATAATATGAGAAAAAGCAAACAGTAATTCCCACCCCCGACAACTCAATTCATCCCTCGTACATGGGGCTACAGGCACCCAAGCACAAGTTAAAAAATCTAGTTCCAACAACAACCTACCTCCAGTCTACCATATCCCAAATATTAAAACCAGAAGAAAATGAAAAGTGAAGTCTCAATCTCATTAGTAGCCAGCAAAGCAAAGCTACTAAATCCTTGTCATGAAGACCGCCTCTGATACCACTTTGTAAGGACCTGGACCCAGCCAGCCACCCCAATAGTGCCGAACGGGTCGGGTGTTACTACCTTAGGCACACCTCCCCTAAACCCCAAAGGCTTCCGACTAGCAGCGAGGGTCTGAATAGGTATAGTGGGGAGGCTATACCCTCTCGTAATAATTAAAGGTGCTGGTACAAGTAATAAACTAAAATATGCAGTGAAAATAAATTTCTCAGCAGACTCGAACCAGACCTGCAGAGAGGAAGCACATTCAATAAAAATAAATAGTGGAAGCAATATAGAAATAAAATCAGTGGAGAGTAACAAAACATCATGCCAGGAATCAACTGCTAAAACAACCAAGCATGCATCCAAGAAAGTCATACAAATCAATACATATATAATGGCGCCAAAGGCTAACCAGTAGTGGATATAATATAAAGTAAACATGCTGATGCATGAAAATAATACTGAACAAGTAACTCTAGTACGGAACGACTTCACTGTCCATGCCAGTCTCCAAGTCAACAACACTAATGTCCTGATCCTGAGGATGACCCTCTACCTGCACACAATTTCATAAAGTCTACACGCGTCCCGAAGGGCCGATGTAGGGTGTGAGACAAGTCTTAGTAGGATACCACCCAGAGGTGCGTACCTAATATAAGTGTTTAGGAAGACATTCTTATATAAGAAAAACAGTAAATAGTGCAATGCCCAAAAGTAAACAAGGACTTCACTGGTGCTCAGTAGCCACCAGGAAGTGTCACCTGCTTCAGCCAACGCCGGAAAGTTTGATCTGCAGGCCGACACCTCATGCCACCTGACACCATGTGTATTAAGTACCGACATCCTGAAGGCACGACCAACCATCATAACCCATCTCGAAAGCTCAACCTTCCCATAGGACAACATCCAGAGGAACATCGATACCTGTCCTCAAAAGATAACCGGAGGGACAATGATGTCTGCCCTAAAATCACGGAGAGCCTCTGCCCCCAACCTAACCACCTCAAAGATGTCTCTCGAAGTCTCCTCACCTTCCACATAGCTTCCTATGGAAAGCACCCCCAAATCAAATATACCTAACCGCATCTACCGGGGGCCTCTACCCAGCGAGTGGCCGTACCACCTCATCTCGGAGTCTATCTGTGTGCACACTACTCAAAAGTAACCAGTGAGTGGTAATCACCACAGTATGTCCCAAGCCACAACACCTCTGAAACCTCGTGTCCCTACGAACCTGTCGCTCATGTCAGATGGCCTCGCCATCCAAGTAACCAGGACCAAAGCCCAACCTGATAGTCCAACTACCTCAACGGACGTTCATGACGCCCAATCCCGTGGTAGCAACCAGCCAAAGTATCCCGAGGCAAAGACCCAACCTGTGATCCCCATCACTCAACAATATATATGGGCCATGCCCAACACAACAAGCAGTTAAACACATGAAATATCCACATTACATCTTTATACTTGGAAGCATCACTTTAAACATGCAATTACTAAACAGTCAAGTTTCACTAAACTTGTGCTATCCCATACCAGCACCTAACTCATTCACGATTTAACAATTAAACTAAACATTTTAACTCGAGACATTCAATAAGCAGTATAACGCAGTAGTTTAAACAATGGTCCAATTCACACGCATTTTGGCACCCCGGCCAAATTTCCCCAAATGAGGAACGACCTCTAACCTGGTCTCGCTCGATCGCAATAGGGTTAGGGAATACCCAGAGGCATTCCACAATGCAGATAATTAAATTAAAACAAATAAACAGGGTCTCGATCGACACCCGACATTGTTCCCGAAGGTCGCAACCCCAAATTGTCTACGAAAACACGAAAGAAGGTCTGCACCACCCACCTCGTACTCGTACTATGACACTCCTTTGATTTCAGCCTCTTAATCGGGCTGAGTCATGGAAGATCTGCGTTTCCATCAAATCCGGAAATTCCGTTCGGATGGAATATGTGGAGAAACAGGTGAGGATTCAAGGATGAAGAAGGGTTCGCGGTGTTTGCCTTTCCGTTGCGGTCCCGCTGCCACTGACAGATCGAAGAACGGAGGTTGTACGAAGATTCTGGAAGAGTTTGAGTTTTTCGGGACTTCTCGGATGAACTGTTCATCCAAAGGGAAAGAAGAAGGAAAATCTGGGAATGCGGCACGACGACGCCTCGATTGATCAAATAAAAAAAATACACGATGTGTATTTACAAAGTACACACCATGTATATGTGTTTCCATACTCCGACTTAAGAGAAGTTCAACACACGTCCTGGACTGTGTACGTAGTCAACACACGACTAGGGTCTCAGCCGCTATAGGGGGCAAGGGTACACGATGTGTCAAGGATGGCTACACGTCGTGTAGATGGAATTTTATAGTTGGGCACCACACGACATGTACCTGGCCTCGCACGGGTAAGGGATACATGACGTGTCTATAAATACACGCTGTGTAGTAGGAAAGTTCTACATAGTCTTCACAGGGCATGTACTCGGTGAGCACACGACCGGTCTCTCGGGTTACTCATACATGGCGTGTACTTAAAGTGCACGACGTGTAGTCTGGAAATTTCCGGAAACTACCCAAATTTTCCAGACTTCTCAAAAACCAGTCAAAAGTTTAAACAGGGCCGGGTTTTGACCCGTTTCTAAAAACTCGGGCTCTTACACATTGTATAATGGTTTCTCATCACACATGAATGAAATGAAACATATCTTTTATGATATAAAAAGGTATAATGGATATTTTATTACTTTTGGAAGTAATGGATCATACAATGAGAAAGGGGTTAGAATCATTAAAATTGTTAATAAGATGTTTAAATCAAATTATATTCTATTTATTAATGGGATTAAGTTTAACCCCATGAGTTTCTCTCAACTTTATTACAATATTAAGGGGGTGATATTTTAGAAAAACTATATGTCATTCAGAGGATAATGAATAAAAAAATCATTATTAAGGGACAATAGAAATGTGGAAATTTATTTCCGATATGTAATGATCAAAATAATTATTTTTTGAGTTTGAAAGATGATAATAACCTTTTATGTAGAATAATTATCTTTTTTGATAAAAAATATTTGTATAAAATATTAAAGTACAAAGATGACATGAATATTGGAAAGATGAATTGTGAAAGAGACAATGCATGTGAAAAGTGTTATAAGGGAAATATTGTGAACAATAACCATAAGTTTATGGAGATCCTAATGAATAATACTCTTGGATTTATACAATCTAATGTTCAATTGTTTATGGGCATTAAATTTACAAAAAAAGTTAAGTAATTTACTACTTTTATTGATTATTTTACTCATATAACTTATGTTTTTTATATTAAGTTAATAACAAGATCTTGAGAGGTTTAATAATTTTCTTTTATGTGTTGGGAATCAAATAATATGTGTTCAAAAACGTTTTTAATATAATAATGGATCCAAATATAAGAATGAATGTTTTGAGTCACTTCTTGAGAATCATGAGATAAAATATGAATATAATTCCCTATATACACTCTAAAGAAATAGTGTTACTGAAAGGAATAACTAGATATTATTGAAAATATAGAGAACCATGTTGTCTAAACATTGTACATGAAAATATTACTGCAAAAAAACCACAAAAATGACTATCTACATTTGAAAATAGTACCTATTATTAACACACATGGTAACTATTCCTTATAAAATGTATAATGAGAATAATATTAAATTATAAGTTCTATAGTTATTCAACACCTCTTGTTATATCAAAATCAAAGTAATAAATTTAGAAAATTTGATGAGAAATTTTAGGAAGGGATATTTCATGGATATACACTTTGTGGAAAGATTTATTTGGTTTTAAAAAAAAATTTAAGAAAATTGTTGATATATTTAATGTTATAGTCCTAGAAAATCATGGTAAGCCAGTAATATCATTTTGTATTGATGATGATATTGAATAATTATGAGTATATTGTGATGGGTAGTAAGTTACATTTTCATTTTTTACTATATTTTTATTAAAAGTTTTAAATAATTTTCATGTTTCTAGTAATTTTGAAGGTCTATAGAAAGAATGAACTATGTTAATAGGACAAATAAAACATGTGAATATTCAAAAACATCCTTTTATAGATAATTATTTCTAGTGATTAAAAAAATATTATCGATGAATAATTAAAATATAAATATTTGACTACAATGATTGAGGAAGAGCTAAATTTGATTCAGAAGAATGAAACATGGGATTTAGTGTCTTATATAAAAATTAAGAATGTTATTATGAAAAAGGTGGTAATTTAGAATAATATCATTGAGAAAGGAAAAGTCGTATAGAATAATAAAATCTTAATTTTTAATAGTTACTCTCAAATTCAAGTTATTAAATTTTATGATATCCTTTTTCAGTTGTATGATTGAAAAAATTCATATTTTTCTTTTGAAATTTTCTTAGATAAATTATAAAAGTGTTTCAAATGGATATAAATTCATCATTATGAAATGGTGAACTTTTTTAAGAGATTTATATTTAAAAATCGAAGGATTTATTCTTGATGGAGATGATTATTGATTTATGCTGTTTAATAAATATTTATATTGGGAAAAAAAGTCACCCAGATCAGTGTATTCCAAGATATAATGTATCTTAAAGAGATTGAATTTTTAGAATGAAATGGGGTATAATAATATCTATGCCAATATAGGCAATTATAACTGAATGTGCTTATGTATATTTATGGAATAATTATTTTAGGAAATAAATTGAAAAATAGGGAGGAATTTTATTCCTAAATGGAAAATATTTTTTAAATATTGATGATTCGTGAGATGAAATTATTGTTGGGGTTTTTATGTCATAAATACAAAATTTTCCACCTATTTTTGGTATTTAAAATATTCTCATGAGTTATAAAATAGTTCCAGAATGGAATAATGATGATTTATTCTACTATTATAAAACTTGGGACTAATTTTTCATGGGTTGAAAAAAAATTGGATCAAAATAATTTTTTAATTTTTATCGAAATCCTAATTTACATGATAGAATTGACACTACATATTGTGTTTTTATTAGTATTTGTGAAAACTTATAAATTAATCAGAAGAAGTTAAATCATATTCAACAAAAAATGGATCTTTCACTAGGTGAAAGGAACTATAAATCATTCCTTGAGGCATAATGAAAAAGTCATAATTATAGCTTCATAGGTTTGGTAATACTAATTGGGAATGTGACATTAGAGATCGTAAGTAATATTATGAGAATTAATTATTTATTAAATGATTGTGTGTTGATAAGAACTGTAAGAACAAAAATAAAGTCCATTAAAAAATATTAAATATGAATATATTTCAACATTAAAATCCATAACTCAAATGATGTGGATGAAGTAATAACTTGATGACGTGCGGGAAAATGTAATACACCGATTGATGATATGTTGTGATAATCATTGTATAATAAATTTATCAAGAAATATAATTTATAATTTTAAGATTAAACATATTTAAATCAAGTACCAATAAATCCACAATAATGTTAAATATAGAGTGATCAACTTAAAATATTTATCAATGAAGGGAAAAATAAGTGATATCTTCACAAATCTCTTAATAAAGGTTTCATCCATACACACAAGAGTTTTATTGGGTGTATATTATCTCATAAAATCATAGTGATTTTATTGTTTTATTCTATCACTTTTATTCATTATCATTTTTCAAAAAAAGGTGTGAATAGTTTCAAATACCATTTTGAAACGGGGGGAGACTCTAGTTACATGGGTATTTAGAAAAAAGGGGGAGAAAAATTGGAGTTTCCTTATATGAGGATACATGATTTTCTAGTAATTAATGTTTTGAAAACATATCACAGTTTATTTATCATGTTTCTAATATAATATAGTTGTTGATACTGATATTCCTTTGGAAGATGGGGAATATTGAAGAACACAATTGAATTAAAGTGTCAATGGGGTAGCTAAGAGAACTTAAATTGAGACGTGTTCAATATAATGTTGATATTTACACTAATGTTTGGAGATATCTCAAAAAAAATAAATCTATATAGTGGTATGATATTTATATAACACTCATATAATGATATTTATATAACAAGTTTTTAGAGAATAACATTTATTATTTTTATATGTTTTCATTCTGTATCTTTTTTCAACATTCTCATTGATTGATGAAAGACTCATTGGAGTTAAGGTTTTGTGAAAAGGAATGAATAATTATGAAGGATACGCAAACCATGTCATGGTTTTAGAAAAAAAATAATCATGGATAATGTATTAAAATGGATAATTAATATATTAAGGGAAAATGATCAATTCAATGGTTGTGGGCCTTAATATTAATGAAATACGATCACATAAATCTAAAATTATGATATGGGATTCTCTAATCAGTCATGGTTTTTATTAAAAATTCATATAGTGAATTTGGTTATCTTTATATAGGATAAGTATAAACTAAATATTCACTATGAAGAGATGGTAAAATACCATGGTTTACTCACCATGAAATCTTTAATGAAAAATGGGCATGGTTAACATCATGGCTTCAAGAAAAAAATCTTATACTCTATGTTTAAGGGAAAAGAGTTTTGCTTCTAAATTTTTTTTGGACTTGATGACACTACATAGTGGTCATATTCATTAATATATGGTGAAATTTTGAGATATAATTGAGAGGAAAAAAATTAACACTGATATTTTAGGAATTTTCAAGCTATCAAGATGTGGTTTTAAAATACACATTTAACTAGTTAAGCCACATCATGGATGAACCCTGTCATGATTTAGTTTTTTCATGCTCATATATATGGTGTTATTTGTTTAAAAAATTGTAAATAACTTTTCTATAGCTATATAAAAATATAAAATGATAATATATAGAGAATTTGTTTTGGTTTAAGGAGAATAATAGTAATTTTTACTTGATCTAACCTTGGTGGCCCTTAAATAGAATTGTAAAATATAGATCAACTTATTGATTCTTGTTTTGATTTTTAATTTAATTATATTTTAGGACTATATTACTACCCTATTACAAATTATTGTTGATAATATGATAATAACATGGATAGTGGTATGATAACCATTGGATACCAATGTAACAACCCAAGATTCCACGGTACGATTCTCTTTGAATAATACAATATCGTGTATTATATGCAACTTTGAGTTATAACACACCACAACTAATCAAACTAGCCGTTACGAATAGTAATACTCACTTTTTGAAATTTTATAAATTTTATCTTTCAAAATGGACTTCATATTTGGATTCATAATATCGAAATTAGTTTAGGGTGAATTTTGGGTACTTTTCTGATAACTTTCATATTTAGATGAATAGTGAAAATTACTAAATTTTAATTAAAAACAACTTTTTTTAATCAAAATAATTAATAGTGACAAATTATGAATTTAAGTGGTTCTAAACTATAATTAGGTTACATTTTTACCCTTTATTCCAATGTTGGTCATTGGATATAATTTCACATTTATACCGGACATAACCAAGTGTCAATCTTTTGTTAGTTATTATTTCTCAAAAACATGCTTTTTGTTTTGACAACACAAATTAATTTTAAATTAATTTCAGCCACTTCTGTGTTTTGAATTTAGAAAAATGGATTCCATATTTAGAATCAGGAGGTCAAAAATTGTGTAAATAGGTAACTTTTATTTTTAGGCATTTTGAATAATTACTTCGGTAAATATTTTATTTAACATGGTTAAAGGGTAAATCCGATAAATAATGGTAAACAATAATATTATAATAATATTAAAATACCCTAAAACGTGTAATAACCCTATTTTTTGATACATGTCCGACCATGTGCACATTTGGGTCGATTTCAGGACCCCATGGAGCCACTTTTAAGTGATAATGATACTTTATATTAATTAACTTAAAGTAAACACAAAAAATTACATAAGCATATATCTTTTAGGAGAAGATTTTTTTACATAGGGTTATATATGTTATATTTTAGACTATAAATATTAATTATAAATCTAAAACTATTTCCTACATAAAGGTATTTTAATTATAATTTTTAGATATTGAATAATTAAATTTATATATGACACAATAATGATGCAATATTTTATTTATTAATGAATAAATAAAATAATTGGTATTATAAATGATAAAATAAATATAATTTGAAAGTTTTGATGAAATCCAAGAATTTAATAGGTTAATATGACATGTTATGATTTCTTAAATGAATTTTTTTCAAATTAATAATGTTGTTTTGACTTTAAAAAAATCAATTATTAAATAGTGTCAAAATTAACATAAATGAGTTTTTAAAACAAATATTATATTATTAATTGATATTATATTCCTAAAAATATAATGATCGTCAAAAGAACTTATATAATGGTAGGTGTATCATTAATGGACCACTTGGGGGTCTCTTGGAAGTATATAGGAATTTTATTAACTATATAATATAAAAATACAAAGTGACATGGTAAATGTCAAACTATTTAACTAAGAGTCAAATTGAAATGATAAAGTTAATATAGTGACCCAAACTTGTCTAAAGCCTATTGGATGAGTGGTTTTAGACCTATACCCACATTAACATTTAAATAATCCACTTTTAGTCATTATAATCCAAATATGAATTTATAATAAAATAATATTTCTATCTTTTCCTAAGGTGCCCCTCACCCATATTATAAAAGGGAACTCCCCCTTCTCACTAATTCACATCTTCAAAGCCATTTGGATCGGACAAAATCTACCCAAATACCCTCTAAACTATCCTCCCTGTATCCTAGAGACATTAATTTAGTCATAAAGCCAACTTAAGGAGTCTTTTTGATCAAATCAAAAGGAAGAACCCGAAGAAGAGGTAATGATTTTACCACCCTCTTTCAAGTTTCTTTCTTTTTCCACTTCTTCTTTATTTGTTATTTCCATTATAAAATAATACCTCCAGTATCTTCTATATACTATGATGTTATTTTAAATATGGTAAAACCATATTCATTATTCTATCCATCCTTTGAATGACATGTCACCATACATGCGTAAGTACGGCTTACCGTCTCCACGTCGTGGTGTAATTGTTATTCAAAACATTATTATTTGGATGGGTATGATAATGATGTGTAGTTAAAGTAAATAATATATATAACATTATAATTATTCTTTGTATATGATATACCATCATATTATATATGATTTTAATATCAAAATAATGATATTGTCGCTCGTGCGTATGTACGGATTACTGTCTCCATGAACGCGTTGAGATTCATTCCCCATCGTATCCATTCAAGACTACTTTTCATTAGATGATTAAAAATAATGATTAATGACTTGATATCATTCTATAAATTAAGATATAACATCCCATACATAAAAAATATGACTCAGATAACAAATAATATAAAGGAAAATGAATCCTGTAACACCCAAAACAACGACAATACTAAGATATTATTAACAAATCAATGTTAAAAGATCATATATGATATCATATTAATGTATATGATTCGTGTATAATTTAATAACAATTATTTAAACATTATATAGGAGGTTAACCTACCCTCGACCAAGGAAAAAGTACAAATTAAGGGGTTTTTTCTCTCACTTTTAATTCCGTGAGATTTCCATTGTTCACCACTTATTTATTGCATGGGGTGTATGTACAGACCATGATTGTATTCATTGTGTAATATAAATTAATTTATTGATATTTACATCATCATGTTGTGATACTTCTTTCATGGGTGTATGTTTTTTTAAGTTACCAAATCAATAATGGAATTTTAAATTTCAACTTCCACTCATTCGGATTTACGCGTACTTCATTGATTATTTTACTCCAAGATTATGTGTGGAATCACTATTCATTTGCATATGTCATAATTTCCACTCCCCTTTATGTGGATATAATTTTGATACACATAATAACTGCACTGAAAAATTCTCAAGTCATCAATATGAACTTGATAAGAGCATTTTTATCTCAATCTCCATTTGTTGAGTTAAATATCCAATTCATTGGTGTTGTTTTTACAAGAATATGTGTGAATGTCCTATGATTGATTTACACTAAATATCCAATCATATTGAGTGTATTTATATTTTTTACACATAATTATGTCATTGATTTATCCTTACCCTATGGATACAGTCTTTATAAGAGATTTCTTATGAGTTTACTTTCCATTGAGACATCTTTGTTGTTATACACCAAATCACTTTTATATGGTGTATATAATGTACACTGACATAGTATATCATGAATCCATTTATCCTCATGATATTATGAAATTTTTATTACATCAATTATTTGTATTCAAGTGTCTCTATTTTGGTTAGGAACTATAACTAAAATATCATTTTAAAATGTTTTAATGATTTATTATTCTAAATATTTCTCATTAATGTCCATGTTTTAAAAATGGGTTTAAGGATTTATTTATATGGACATTAAAGTTGTAAAATTAAAATTACTTTTAAAAGTTTCAAAGTTGTATGGGAAACTTTGATTAAAAAATATATTTTTAAATGGATTCAAGATAAATAGTGTTACTTTTATACGTTTTCATGAAAAATGGTCATATTTCTCTCAAATAGTTTTGATGATTATTTTCATCTATGTCGATATCCTTCATTATTCTCAATTGATGTTAATTTGTTACAATAAAATCCTCCATATTTTATTGAATGAGTAATGTTTGACTATGGATGTGCTATTTTTATACCATTCATGGTTTGTGGGTAATGTATTGACATTTCGTATGCTTGTTTTAATATGTGTTTTTATGCAATGTTTCAACTTTTCATATGAGGAATGCATTGGACTTATTAAGTGATGGGTGGAGCCCACTATGGATCCTAGATGAATCAGAAGGTCTCATGAGACGACTAGATGTGGAATTGGCCGAGGCCCTTTCCCAATTTGATTTATGGTTTTGGATGAGGACTTAATCATTTTTAGATGTCTTGGATGAGGCCTTGAAAAAATGTTTCAGAATGCCCAACATTATACATTCCCTAATTATGGAAATAATATTGAGGGTTCTTGTGGTCATTCGACTAGTAGAATACCCATTATTATGGTTTATTATGGCATTATTTACTCATCTTATATTCTTTCCATAAAAGTATTCATGTTTATTATTTGTAAAGGCATGTGGTTTCAAATATTCACCATGCATAATATTTATGTCATTTTCTGCTATATTACTTACCCTTACTGAGCGTTTGAGGTCACCCCTTTCTTATGTTTCATTTTCCCAGGATATGAAGAAGTAAGTTATGTGTGACCTGTAGGCATAATCTAGGAGGCTTGGATGTTTCTAATGAAATATATTTGTGTTTTATTTTACTTCAAGCTGTAAAGATGAACTTATGTATGAATCTTGTTTCCAAAAATACTAAACCAATCGGTCTTTGAAGACATTATTTCCTTGTGATCATTACACTATTATGTAATAATGCATCGAATCTGGGTAACTAGGGTTGGGGCATTACAGTTGGTATCAGAGGAAGTTTAGTAAAATCTTTGGAAACTAGATTTAGGTAAACTCTGGTTAGAGCACATAGCCCTAAGATAGACTTTGAGGATTAGTATAGAATAATTTCTTAAAATTTTGGTATTGTAGAGATTTTTTGAGTTTTATAAGAAATACATCTCTGTCTGGATACGAGCAGGTAGAGGTGGCTCTGGCATAGATGTACCTAGGGGTAAAACACGAAAACATCGCTTTGAGCTAGACTTGAACGGAAACTGGTGAATGACAACGAGCCTTGCTGCACTCTTGGTTACAAAACTCCCGGTGGGATATTCTTAAGATAATTTACATTTTCTTTACGAACATACTAGAAGTATTTTAATATAAGATGAGAATAAATGATCTTGGTTAATCCTAAGGTGTTTCATATTGAGAATATGGTGTCATGATATTCACTAAATGATTTTATGACTATTGTTAATCACACAATGCTTTCTAGTTTTAGTCAATGTCTGGATTCCAAGGAAGTCATAGTATCTTTTTGAATGATGTACAAGGTGGGAATGATGGTGGAAATGAGAAAAAAATGGATTGTTGATAGGAGTAAAATATATCATGTTCATGAAAAAAAAATTTCCCAAAAATATTATCAACAACATACATATTAACCAACTCCCCGACTAAACAAAGAAGAGAAATATGATGAATGATAAGAGCTCTAGCAGTGGAGACCATGGAGAAAAGAATAATAAATTTCCATGATGCAGGAAATGTGGAAGTAGAAACCAAAGAAAAGTGTCTCAATGGAATAATGAAATGATTTACGTGTGGGAAAGGGGGACATAAAGTGAAGAATGTAAGAGGAAAAATGAAGAGTACTATGGAAGAAAATAAAAGTGGTCCCAAGAATCCATTTATAGTCATTTTCTATAAATGTATGGGACCTAGCCATTACCTGACTGAATTCCCTATTCTATAGGATATTGTCTTGGTCAGAGAAGAAGCTATGTGGAAATAAATGGTTAGAGAAATGTTTAAAAGTATTAGTGCTCCCTATTTATGGGATAACTTAGGAATAATTTTCTCTTGTATTTTTGACCCTGCAGTTTTCCATGTGAGAATGATATTTGAGGAAGACTTATCTTTTCTCTTGTGGATATAGTTATAAATAACCATTTTGTTTTATATGATCATTGGGATTGAGTCAATTACAAGTTATTATATTTTGGATGAAAATGCAAGGTATGAGATAACATTTCTGGTTAAATTATGTTATGGTTATTTTGAGGAATTTATATCATTTTGGTAATGATATAAAATATAGTTTTTCAAAAAGGAGAACACACAAACCATGTGACAACCCATCGCATTGGACAAAGTTGTGGGAATTGAACCCACAACCAATGTGCGATTGGGATTTATCACTTACCACTAGACTACGTGAAGTCCCTGGTTAGTGTGAAAAATTATTTTTAGTTAAATGATTTTATTGATCGATAATAAGTTGATTTAGGATCTTATGTCTTATCAAATGAATACCCTTAGTATAGGAAAATGATTTGGTGATTAAGTGATAAGTGTTATTTTGGAAGATGTTCTCATGGTTGGGAACACTGTATGCCCAAGGAAAATAAAATACTCTGGGATTTCATTTGAGGAGTAATGGTAGATTTTTATCTATGTTTTTATTGTGGATTTTTAGTGATTTGGGTTGTTTATGGAAATTATTAACCTACAATAGAGAATATGTGATTAGGTTAATTACTTTTAGGTTTGTGACTTTAAGAGTAATTGATGTCATTTGGAGATACAATTTAATAGGGAAGACTACATAACCAAATTATTCTATGTTTTGGGTTTCAATATTATTTTGGATTATATTGAAGGATTTTAAGGACAATTGTTTATTGAATGGTATTTATTTAACTTTGCGGTATTGTTGGTTTAGTTTTTTAAATTAAGACAAGTGTTTCTTTCTCTAATGGAATATCCTATTGGGGCATCATCAGACCTTATACTAACCGTTTTGGTTTTGATTAATCTCTAAAGACAAGGTAAATATATAGTTTATCCTTCGTGGATCATGTTATTCTATAGAAGTTTATTCTAGATCTTCCAGTGTGACAAAGTCTTCTCGAATACTCATCGTTTAAAAAAAGAGTTAGTAGAAAAAATTTATTAAAGAAGGAAACTCTACTTAAAAAGTAAGTGTATGTTCTTATGATCTTAGAAAATCTCAAAAATAAATTCCTCAATTTTAAGAAGAGAAACTTAGAACAAAAATGTTGTCCTAGATAGTACCATAGATCATCACAAATTTATGGCTTTGTGATTGTTGGCCTTTTCATATCCATGTTCTCTACCACTCTATATATGATATTGATGGTTATATTTCTCTTCTATATCCATGTTTCCCAACATGAAACCCTAGTATGTGTTATTTTTGGTAACCTTCATACTTACCACTCTTTATTTTAAATAGAGGCCTCATTAATCCATTTGTCGATGTGGGATTTGAACTACGATATTTTGTAATGTCAACCCCAGGTTTCCAATATTGATAATAAAATGAAAGGACGCAATTTATTTAAGGATGAGAGAATGTAACACCCCAAGTATCCACGATATGCTTCTCTTTGAATAATACAATAGCATGTGTTATATGCACCTTTGAGTTCTAACACACCACAACTAATCAAACTAGCCGTTATGAATAGTAATAATCAATTTTTAAAATTTTATACATTTTATATTTCAAAGTGGACTTCATTTTTGGATTCTGAATATCAAAATTAGCTTAGGGTGAATTTTTGGTACTTTTCTGATAACTTTCATATTTAGATGAATAGTTAAAATTACTAAATTTTAATTAAAAAAAACTTTTTTAATCTAAATAATTACTAGTGATAAATTTTGAATTTAAGTGGTTCTAAAGTATAATTAGATTATATTTTTACCATTCAATCCATTGTTGGTCATTGGACATAATTTCACATTTAAACTGGAAATAAGCAAGTGTCAATCTTTTGATAGTTATAATTTCTTAAAAACATGCTTTTTATTTTGACAACGAGAAATAATTTTAAATTAATTTCTGCCACTTATGTGTTTTGAATTTAGAAAAATGGATTAAATATTTAGAATCAGGAGGTATAAATTTTATAAATAGGTAACTTTTATTTTTATACATTTTGAATAATTACTTCGGTAAATATTTTATTTACCATTGTTAAAGGGTAAATCTGGTAAATAAGGGTAAAACAATTATATTATAATAATATTAAATTACCCTAAAACGTGTCATAAACCTATTGGTTGATACATTTCCGACCATGGTCATCTTTGGGTCGATTTTGGGACCCCATGGAGCCACTTGTAAGGGATAATGACACTTTATATTAATTAAGTTAAAGTAAATACAAAAATGACATAAGCATATATCTTTTTGAAACGAATTTTTTGCATAGGTTCATATATGTTATATTTTCAAATATAAATATTAATTATAAAGATAAAATGATTTCCTACATAATGATATTTTAATTATAATTTTTAGACATTGAATAATTAAATTTATTTATGACACAATAATGATGCAATATTTTCCTTATTATTGAAAGAATCAAATAATTGGTATACTAAATGATAAAATAAATATAATTTGAAAGTTTTGACGACATAAGAGGATTTTATAGGTTAATATGATATTTAATGATTGCTTAAATTATTATTTTTTGAATAAATAAAGTTCGTAAGACTTTAAGAAAAATAAATTATTAAATTGTGTCAAAATTGACATAAATGAGTTTTTAAAACATATATTATAATATTAATTGATATTCGATTCATAAAAATCTATGGTTAGGAAAAAGGACTTATATAATGATAGGTGTATAATTAATGGACCACTTTGGGGTCTCTTGGAAGTATATAGTATGTTTATTAACTATATAATATAAAAATAGAAAGAGACATGGTAAATGTAAAACTATTTAACTAAGAGTTAAATCAAAAAGTTAAAGTTAATATAGTCACCCAAACCTGTCTAAAGCCTATTGGTTGAGTTTTTTTAGACCTATCCCCAACTTAAACTTTAAATAATCCACTTTGGAGCCATTATAACCCGAATATGAATTTATAATAAAATAATATTTATAGCTTTTCCTAAGGTTCCCCTCACCCCTCTTATAAAAGGGAACTCCCCCTTCTCACTAATTCACACCTACAAATCCATTTGGATCAGCCAAACTCAGCACAAATACCCTTTAAAATATCCTCCCTTCATCCTAGATACCTTACATTAGTTAAAAATCCAACCTATGGAATCCTTTTGATCAAATCAAAAGGAAGAACCCGAAGAAGAGGTAATGTTTTCACCACCCTCTTTCAAGTTCCTTTCTTCTTCTGCTTATTCTTTCATTGTTATTTCCATTATAAAATAATAAATTCACTATATTATATATACAATTATTTTATTATAAATATGGTACAACCATATTCAGTATTCTATCCATCCTTTGAATGACATGTCACCTTAAGTGAGTACGTACGACTTACTGTCTCCACGTCGTGGTGTAATTTTTATTCAAAACATTATTATTTCGATGGGTATGATAAGGATGTGTAATTGAAGTAAATAATATATATAACATTATAATTATTCTTTATATATGATATAAAATCCAATTATATATGATTTTAATATCAAAAAAATAATATTATCGCTCGTGCGTACGCACGGATTACCGTCTCCACGAACGCGATGAGATTCATTCCCCATCGTATCCATTCAAGACTACTTTTCATTAGATCATTAAAAATAATGTTTAAATATTTGATATAATTCTATATATGAATAAGATACATCCCATACATTAAAAATATGACTCACATAACAAATAATATAAAGGAAAACGAATCTGTTACGATGATAATGCTAAGATATTATTAACAAATCAATGTTAAAAGATCATATATCATATCATATCATATTAATGTATATGATTATTTTATAATTTAATAATTATTATTTCACCATTAAATATTAGGTTAAACTACCCTAGACCATGGAAAAAGTACAAAGTAAGGGGTTTCTTGTCTCACATTTAATTCTGTGATATTTCCTTTGTTCAGCACTTTTTTATTTCATGTGGTGTTTGTATGGACCATGATTGTATTCATTGTGTAATATAGAATAACTTATGGATATTTATACCATCATTTTGTGGTACTTATTTCGTAGGTGTATGTTTTTTAAGTTACCAAATCGATAATGGAATTTTAAATTTCAACTTCCACTCATTCGGATTTACGCATACTTCATCGATTATTTTACTCTAATATTATGTGTGGAATCACTATTAATTTGCTTATGTCATAATTTCCACTCCCCTTTCTATGGATATACTTTTTATACACATAATCACACCATTGATAAATTCTGAAGTCATCGATATGAACTTGATAAGATTAATTTTAACTCAATATCCATTTGGTGAGTTAAATATCCAATTCATTGGTGTTGTTTTTACAAGAATATGTGTGAATGTCCTCTGATTTATTTAAACTGAATATCCAGTAATATTGGGTGTATTTATATTTTTCAAACATAATTATGTCATTTAATTATCCATAACCTATGGATACGGCCTTTATAAGAAATTTCTTCTAAATTTATATTCCATTGAGACATCTTTTTTTTATACACCAAATCACTTTTATATGGTGTATATAAATTACATTTACATAGTATATCATGAATTCATTTATTCTCATGATATTACGATGTTTTGATTACCTCAATTATTTGTATTCAAGTGTCTCTCTTTTTCTAGGAACTGTAACTAAAATATCATTTTAAAATGTTTTAAAGATTTATTATTCTAAATCATTCTCATTAATGTCCATGTTTTAAAAATGGTTTTAAGGATTTATTTATTTGAACATTAAAGTTTTAAAATTAAAATTATATTTAAATGTTTCAAAGTGGAATGGTACACTTTGATTAAAAAATCTATTTTTAAATGGCTTCTTTAAAAATAGTGGGACTTTTAAATGTTTTCCAGAAAAAGGGTGATATTTCTATCAAATAGTTTTGATGATTATTTTCATCTATGTCAATATCCTTCGTTATTCTCGATTGAGGTTAATATGTTAAAATAAAATCTTCCATATTGTATTTAATGAGTTATGTTTCACAGTGGATGTGCTATTTTTATACCATTCATGGTTTGTGGGTAAAGTATTGACATCTCGTATGATAGTTTCAATATTAGTGTTTATGTTATGTTTCAACTTTCATATGAGGAATGCATTGGACTTATTAAGTGACGAGTAGAGCCCTCTATAGCTCCTCGATGCATCAGTAGGTCTCATGAGACGACTAGACGAGGAATTGGATGATGCCCATTACCAATTTGATTTATGGTTTGGTTCGAGGCCTTAATCATGTTTAGACGTCTTGGCCGAGGCCTTGACAAAATGTTTCAGAATGTCCGACATTATACATTCCCTAATTATGGTAATAATATTGAGGGTTCATGTGGTCATTCAACTAGTAGAATACCCATGATTATATTTTTTATGGAATTGTTTACACAACTCATATTCTTTCCAAAAAAGTATTCATGTTTATTATTTGTAAATGCATGTGGTTTCAATTATTCACCATGCTTAATATTTTTGTCATTTTTCACTGTATTACTTACCCTTACTGAGTGTTTGATCTCACCCTTTTCTTATGTTTCATTTTCCCAGGATATAAAGAAGTTAGTTATGAGTGACCTTCAGGCATAATCTAGGAGGCTTGGATGTTTCTAATGAAATATATTTGTGTTGTATTTCACTTCAAGATGTAAAGTTGAACTTATGTATGAATCTTGTTTCCAATAATACTAAACTGATCGGTCTTTTGAGACATGATTTTCCTTGTGATCAAGACATTGTAATGTAATAATGCACCAACTCTGGGTAACTAGGTTTGAGGCATTACAGTTGGTATTATAGGAATTTTAGTAAAAACCTTGGAAACTAGATTTAGATAAACTCTGATTAGACCACATAGACATAAGATAGTCTTTGAGGATTAGTATAGAATAACTTCCTATAATTTTGGTATTGTAGTGATTTTTTTAGTTTTCCACGAAATACACCCCTATCTAGATATGAGAAGGTAGAGGTGGCTCTGGCATAGATGTACCAAGGGGTAAAACCTAAAAACATCACTTTGAGCTAAACTCGAATGGGAACTGATGCATGATAATGGGCCGTGCAGCACTCTTGGTTACGATACTCTCGGGGGATATGCCTAGGATAATTTTCATTTTCTTTACAAACCTATTTGAATTATTTTAATATAAGATGAGAATAAATGACCTTGGTTAATCTTAAGGTGTTTCAAATTGATAATATGGTGTCATGATATTCTCTAAATGATTTTATGACTATGGTTACTCACACAATGATTTCTGGTTTTAGTCAATTGATGGATTCCAAGGAAGTCATAGTAAAATTGAGAATGATGTACAATGAGGGAAAATATGTGGAAATGAGCAAAAAATGGAATTTTGATAGGCGTAAAAGATATCGTGTTCATGCCAAATCAGTTTTCCAAAAATATGATCAACAACATATATATTAACCAACTCCCTGACTCAACAAAGAAGAGATATGTGTTGAATGTTAGGATCAACAATAGTGGAGACCATGGTGAAAAGAATAATCAAATTCCATCATGTAGGAAATGTGAAAGGAGACACCCAGAAAAGTGTATCAATGGAACAAAGAAAGGATTTACATACGGGAATGAAAGACATAAAGTGAAGAATTGACGAGGAAAAATGAATATTACTTTGGAAGAAAATAAAAATGGTCCTAAGAATTAATTTACAGTCATTTTCTATAAATATAGGGGACCCATCCATTACCCGAGTGAATGCACTATTCTATAGGATATTTCTTGGTCAAAAAAGAAGCTATGTGGAAATAAATGGTTAGAGAAATGTTTAAAAGTATCAGAGCTCCCTGTTGATGGGATTACTTTGGAATAATTTTCTCTTATATTTTTGACCCTGTAGTTTTCCATGTGAGAATTATATTTGAGGAAGAATTATCTTTTCTCTTGTATATATAGTTATAAATAAACATTTGGTTTCATATGATCATTGGGTTTGAAGAAATTACAAGTTATTATATTTTGGATGAAAATGCAAGGTATGATATAACATTTGTGGATAAATTATGTTATGGTTATTTTGAGTTATTCATCTCATTTTGGTAATGTTATAAAATATTTTTTTTGAAAAAGGACAACCCGTAGACCGTGTGACAACCCGTCCCATTTGAAAAAGCTATGCGAATCGAACCCACAACCAAAGTGCGATTGGGATTTATCGCCTACCACTGGACTACGTGAAGTCCCTGGTTAGTGTGACTAATTATTTTTAGTTAAATGACTTAATTGATCAATAATAAGTTGATTTAGGATCTTATGTCTTATCAAATGAATAACCATAGTATAGGAAAATGATTTGGTGATTAAGTGATAAGTTTTATTTTGGAAGATGTTTGCTTGGTTGGGAACACTATATGCCCAAGGAAAATAGAATACTATGGGATTTCATTTGAGGAGTAATGGTGAATTTTTATCTATTTTTTTATTGTGGATTAATAGTTATTTGGGCTATTTATGGAAATGATTAACCTATAATAGAGAATATGCGATTAGGTTAATTACTTTTAAGTATGTGACTTTAAGAGTAATTGATGTCATTTGGAGATAAAATTTAACATGGAAGACTACATAACAAAATTCTTCTATGTTTTGGGTTTCAATATTATTTTGGATTATATTGAAGGATTTTAAGGACAATTGTTTATTGAATAGAATTTATTTAACTTTGGGGTATTGTTGATTTTATTTTAGAAATTATGATAAGTGTTTCTTTCTATAATGGAATATCTTTTTGGGGGATCATCAGACCTTATACTAATCATTTTAGATTTGATTAATCACTAAATACAATGTAAATATATAGTTTATCGTTCGTGGATCATGTGATTCTATAGATGTTTATTCTAGCTCTTCCAGTGTGACCAAGTCTTCTTGAATACTCATCGTTTATGAAAAAGAGTAAGTAGTATAAATTTATTAAAGAATTAAACTATACTTAAAAATTAAGTATATCTTCTTATGATATTAGAAAATCTCAAAAATAAATTCATCAACGTTAAGAAGAGAAACATAGAACAAACATTTTTTCCTAGATGGTACCTTAGATCATCACAAATTTATGGCTTTGTGATTATTGGAATTTTCATTGCCATGTTCTCTACCACTCTCCATCAGATATTTATGGTTATATTTCTCTTACATATCCATGTTTTCCTACATGGAACCCTAGTATGTATTATTTTTGGTAACCTTCATACTTACCACTCTTTATTTTAAATAGAGGCATCATTAATCCATTTGTCGATGTGGGATTCCCACTAAGATATTTTGAAATTTCAACCCAAAGTTTCCAAAACTGAGAATAAATTGAGAGGATGAAATTTATTGTAGGAGGTGAGAATGTAACACCCCATGCACCCACGATACGCTTCTCTTTGAAAAATACAAGAGCATGTGTTATACGAAACATCGAGTTCTAACACACCACAACTAATAAAACTAGTCATTATGAATAGTAATACTGACCTTTTGAAATTTTATTCATTTTATATTTCAAAATGGAATTCATTTTTGGATGATTAATATCAAAATTAGCTTAGGGTGAATTTTGGGTAATTTTCTGACAACTTTCATATTTAGATGAATAGTGAAAATTACTAAATTTTAATTAAAAACAACTTTTTTAGTCAAAATAATTAGTAGTGATAAATTATGAATTTAAGTGGTTCTAAAGTATAATTAGATTATATTTTTACAATTTAATCCAGCACTGGTCATTGGACATAATTTCACATTTAAACTGGACATAAGCAAGTGTCAATCTTTTGATAGTTATTATTTCTTAAAAACACGTTTTTTGTTTTGACAAAGGAAATTAATTTTAAATTAATGTCTGCCACTTCAGTGTTTTAAATTTATAAAAATGGATTCCATATTTAGAATCAAGAGGCCCAAATTGTGTAAATAGGTAACTTTCTTTTTTATACATTTTGAATAATTACTTCGGTAAATATTTTATTTACCATGGTTAAAGGGTAAATCCGGTAAATAAGGGTAAAAAAATATTATTATAATAATATTAAATTACCCTAAAACATGTCGTAAACCTATTGGTTGATACATGTAGGACCATGGGCATCTTTGTGTCCATTTTTGGACCCCATGGAGCCCCTTGTAAGTGATAATGACACTTTATATTAATTAAGTTAAACTAAATACGAAAATGACATAAGCATATATCTTTTTGAAAAACAATTTTTACATAGTGTTATATATGTTGTATTTGAGACTATACATATTAATTAGAAATATAAAAAGATTTCCTACATAATTGTATTTTATTTATAATTTTTATACATTTAATAATTAAATTTATTTATGACACAATAATGATGCAATATTTTCCTTACTAATGAATGAATCAAATAAATGGTATTATAAATGATAAAAGAAATATAATTTGAAATTTTTTATGACATAAACGAATTTTATAGGTTAATATGATATGTTATTATTTATTAAATTAATTTTTTCGAATAAATAAATTTTTTAAGACTTTAACAAAAATCAATTATTAAATAGTGTCAAAATTGAGAGAAATGAGGTTTTTAAAACAAATATTATATTATTAATTGTTATTCTATTCCTAAAAATCTAAGGTTCGTCCAAAGTACTTATATAATGATAGGTGTATAATTAATGGACCACTTGGGGGTCTCTTGGAAGTATATAGTATGTCTATTAACTATATAATATAAAAAAGATAAAGTATTTAACTAAGATTTAAATAAAAAAAGATAAAGTCAATATAGTGACCCAAACCCATCTAAAACATATTTGTTGAGTGGTTTTAGACCTATCCCCACCTTAAAATTTAAATAATCCACTTTTTATCCATTATAAACTGAATATTAATTTATTATAAAATAATATTTCTAGCTTTTCCTAAGGTGCCACTCACCCCTCTTATAAAAGGGAACTCCGCCTTCTCACTAATTCACAACTTAAATTCCATTTGTCTCAGAAAACCTCTACCCAAATACCCTCTAAACTATCCTACCTTATTCCTAGAGACCTTCCATTATTCAGAAAGCGAACCTATGGAGTCATTTTGATCAAATCAAAAGGAAGAACCCGAAGAAGAGGTAATGTTTTCACCACCCTCTTTCAAGTTCCTTTCTTCTTCCACTTATTCTTTCTTTGTTATTTAAATTCTAAAATAATACCTATAGTATCTTCTATATACTATGATTTTATTATAAATATGGTACAACCATCTTTAGTATTATATCCATCCTTTGAATGACATGTCACCTTACTTGCGTACGTACGACTTACCATCTCCACGTCGTGGTGTAATTGTTATTCAAAACATTATTATTTGGATGGGTATGATAATGATGTTTAATTGAAGTAAATAATAGTTATAACATTAAATTGATTCTGTATATATTATATACCATCCAATTATATACTATTTTAATATCAAAAGAATGATATTGTCGCTCGTGCGTACGTACTAATTACAGTATCCACAAACGCGATGAGATTCATTCCACATCGTATCCATTCAAGATTAATTTTCATTATATGATTAAAAATAATGTTTAAAGACTTGATATAATTCTTTATATGAATAATATACCTCCCATCCATAACTAATATGGCTCACATAACAAAGAATATAAAGGAAAACGATTCCGTTAACACCCGAAACGATGAAAAAACTAAGATATTATTAACAAATAAATGTTAAAAGATCATATATGATATCATATTAATGTATATGATTCATGTATAATTTAATAAAAAATATTTAACCATTATATCGGAGGTTAACCTACCCTATACCAAAGAAAATGTACAATGTAAGGGGTTTCTTATGTCACTTTTAATTCCGTGAGATTTCCATTGTTCAGCACTTATTTATTGCATGTGGTGTATGTATGGACCATGATTGTATTAATTGTGTAATATAAATTAATTTATGGATATTTACATCATCATTTTGTGATCCTTATTTAATGGGTTTATGTTTTTTATGTTACCAAATCGATAAGGGAATTAGATATTTCAATTTCCACTCATTCGGCTTTACACATACTTCATTGATTATTTTACTCCATGATTATGTGTGGAATAACTATTCATTTTCTTATGTCATAATTTCCACTCCCCTTTGAGTGGATATAATTTTGATACACATAATCACTCCATTGATAAATTTTCAAGTCATCCATATGAACTTGATTAGAGTAATTTTAACTCAATCTCCATTTATTGAGTTAAATATCCAATTCATGGGTGTTGTTTTTACAAGAATATGTGTGATTGTCCTATGATTGATTTACACTGAATATCCAATCATATTGAGAGTATTTATATTTTTCACACATAATTATGTCGTTGATTTACCCTTAACCTAAGGATACAGTCTTTATAAGAGATTTCTTCTCAATTTACATTCCATAGAGACTTCTTTGTAGTTATACACCAAATCACTTTTACATGGTGTATATAATGTACTTGGACATAGTATATCATGAATCCATTTATTCTCATGATACTACGAAGTTTTGATTTCCTAAATTATTTGTATTCAAGTCTCTCTCTTTTGGTTTGCAACTCTATCTAAAATAATGTTTTAAAATGTTTTAATGATTTATTATTCTAAATCTTTCTCATTAATTTCCATGTTTTAAAAATGTTTTTAAGGATTTATTTATATAGACATTAATGTTTTCAAATTAAAATTCCTTTTAAAAGTTTCAACGTGGTATGGGACACTTTGATTAAATAATATATTTTTAAATGTCTTCTTGATAAATTGTGAGACTTTAAAATGTTTTTAAGAAAAAGGGTGATATTTCTCTCAAATAGATTTTATGATTATTTTCATCTATGTCAATATCCTTCATTATTCTTGATTGCGGTTAATATGTTACAATACAATCTTCCATATTGTATTGAATGTTTTATGTTTGACCATTGATGTGATATTTTTATACCATTCATGGTTTTTGGGTAAAGTATCGACATTTAGTATGCTTGTTTTAATAAGAATGTTTATGTTATGTTTCAACTTTTCATATGAGGAATGTAATGGACTTAGTAAATGACGAGTGGATCCCGCTATAGATCCTCGATGCATCGGTAGGTCTCATGAGACGACTAGATATGGAATTGGCTGAGGCCCTTTCCAAATTTGATAAATGGTTTTGGCCGAGGCCTTAATCATTTTTAGAAGTTTTGGCCAAGGCCTAGACAAAATGATTCAGAATGTCTGGAATTTATACATTCCCTCATTATGGAAATAATATTTATGGTTAATGTGGTCATTCGACTAGTAGAATAACCATGATTATGTTTTGTTATGGCATTTTTTACTCATCTCATATTACAACCATAAAAGTATTCATGTTTATTATTGGTAAAATCATGTGGTTTAAATTATTAATCATGGTTAATATTTATGTCATTTTCCACTGTATTAAATACCCTTACATAGCGTTTGAGCTCACCCCTTTCTTATGTTTCATATTCCCAAGATATGAAGAAGTTAGTTATGAGTGACCTACAGGCATAATCTAGGAGGCTTGGATGTTTCTAATGAAATATATTTGTGTTGTATTTCTCTTCATGCTGTAAAGTTGAAATTATGTATGAATCTTATTTCCAATAATACTAAACTGATCGGCCTTTCGAGACATGATTTCCTTTTGATCATGCCAATTTTATGTAATAATTCACTGACTATGGGTAACTAGGGTCATGGCGTTACAACCAAGGATTAAAAACCTTATAAAAGTGATTATGAAACATGTAAAAATATCTTATTATTGGTGTGTTCTTTCTCACTCTTTATCACTTTTAGTTTCTGATTAATTTCAATAATTGATAATATGAATTAACTAGAAAGGTAAATTTAGGGACATTAAAAGGAAATTATATTTTTTTGTTATCAGAGATTCACCTACCTTTAAATTCTTCTTACTATGATTTACTAGGAAACTTTAGATCCATGATTCAAACATTAAATAAAAAAAAGTTATGAGAGAACTTATAATTCAAGAAAACATGTATCTTTAATATAATTAAATATTTATATCATATCATCACATTATCGGTTCATTATATTCATTTATTCATGATATAAATAATTCTATATTAGTTTTAATATGAATCATCATGGTTTAATGTCACTCTCACTTTTATCAAAATTAATTTCAAAACATATTTATAAAATATTAATATAAAAAAATAAAAAATTTCAAAAACTTTTTATAGTTTCAAATATATTAAGAGAAGGATTTATAATATATATTATATTTATAATGAATATGTTTTTTATATTAAAAACCTAGTAATAAATTTTGGTGTGTGTAAATTCTATCTAAGATTAACCACAATCCATAAATTAGATCGATGTCAATTAAAATTCATTTATCTTATTTTTGATTATTATTTTGAATATATTAATTTCATGACATGAATAAAATAATAAAGGATAATACAGGATATCAAATTTTTAGTTGATAATAATAAATTAATTGTGTCAAAATCGAAAGAACCATACACATCCTTCACAGATCGGTTGAACTGTACACCCTGAAATTATTAAGTAAGAACATTGTATTTAAGAACATGTATGACAAGATACACTAAGAGTAGAAAGGAATATATTTACTAGATAATTTAGTATATATATATATATATAATTTTAAATAAATATATTCTATATATTTTAATGCACACAATAAATAGTTATCTTGTGTTACAAGAAATAAAGACTTTGTTCGGTAATTTGTGTTACACAGAAGACCGAAACGACCCTCGTGGGCCCCACACCATCGTGCCGAATTTGAGCGGGCGGATTGCACCATTGCAATCCCCTCGGAAAAACATCCAGAAACGACTGCTCGCATGCCCCGAACGGACGTCCGATGGAAAAGTCGTGAAACGCCGCACGCAGCTCAAGAGACGGGCCGTGGGGCCCGCACCTCAACTTCGGCCTCAATGCCTGGAATCGCACTGGAAACCTGTGCCTCAGTGCCAGGGTCACAACGCCGCTGACGACGCTCAAAACGGATGTCGGACGCGTCCGCGCCGTCCAAAACAAGAATCCCGAAAAAACGCTTGTCCACTTAAGGACGCGTCGCGCCTCAGCAGTCCCTTGTTTCGGGAATTAAAAATTACCGAAACCATGTCAAAAACTCTTTCTTAACGCAAGCTCTGCATTGCCGCAGACGGCGCACAAAACGGACGCCCGTAGCCCGAAATACGGGCGTCCGAAGTCTGGGGGCCGAAGCCCTTTGGGCCGGACCGGCCCGGTCCACACAGCCGCCCCGCGGCTCAGCCGCGGGTCCGGTTCACCCCGCCGCGGCCAGCTGGCCGCGGCTCGCTCCAGCCGACCGGCCGCCTCACGGCCGGTTAATCCCCCACAGCGACCCGCTAATCGCGGGTCGCGGTCGACGCACGGGGCCTCGCGGCCCCTCCTCTACTTGCGAGCGCCCGCGGCCGGCTTCCGACAGCCGCCGCCACCTCCCGGAAGCGTCGCCACCACCGAAGCCCCGGCCGGCCGCCTCCGCCCTGCTCCGCGCCGCGCCGCCCTGCGTGCCGCCTCCTCCGCCGAGCCGCGCCGTCGCTTGAACTCGCTGGAACCCGAAAACCCGCCAACTTCGGCGGATCATTGCGGATGCCACGGAGCTCAGAATTTAATCTGAAAGATGCGTTGGATAGGGAATTTACTCTACTACGCATTAATGGGCTTCGATCGAAGATAAAACAACAAATAGAAGCTAAAATTGGGTTTCAAAGGGAGGTTCGAGAATAAAACTCAAAAAAACAAAACCCTACCTCGCGGGCGTTGCCCGGAGCTTCGCCGCTGAACCGCCGCCTTGCCGGAGTTGCCTCGCCGGAGCTCGCCTCGCTGGAGGTGAAGGAGGGGGAGGAGGGTTTTAGGAAGAAGAGGAAGAAGAAGAGGGGGGGGGGGGTGTTTAAGTACAAAACACTTAAACGCCCGCCCGACGGCCCCGAACCTGAACTCCCGACGGGGTCGGGATTTAGCCTCCCCTAAGCTAAGAACCACGCTCAGAGCACAACAGAGGTCTCGGAATTTTATTCCGAGACTCCGTTCAAAAGTTACTAAACTTAGCGCCCGAGGCCACCAAATTACGAAAATGCCCCTGTGGCCATTTTTCACAAACGGCCCGCGCCCGAGAAACATACACCCCTCCTAGGGTAAACGGCACACTCTGAACTCAACGGTGCCCTCAGTTTTCCAATCCGAGCCACCGTTTAAGAGATACCTCTATTTTTCCATTAAACGAATAAATTAAATTTATTTAATCCCTTTAACGTTCCAGAAGCGGGCGAGGGGCCCAAACATCCCGCGCCGACAAGTTTTATGTCGTTACTAGGGTAAACACCCCATTCCGGACCCATCCGTACACTCGGATACCTGATCCGGAACTCTGTTTAGGAGTTATCTCATTTATTTAGTGTTTCCAGTGTGAATGCACTGAAAATTTAATTCCGTCCACTCCGGGGCTCGGAATCGCACGCCATCTGAAGGCACTGCTCTGGAATATTATCAAGAATATTCAAAAGTCTTTCTCATCAAAAACCGGGTTCTTACATCATTCCATCCTTCAAACTTTTCATCCTTGAAAAGAAAAACTAGGGAGAAACACAGGGTACTAAGCCCACACCTGGATTTCCCATACCCAGAAGAACCCACACACAGCTCTGTGCCACGCACAAAGACCAAAGGATTGATCTGTTCATGCGGGGTTGGCCCTTGCCGATGTCGTGCACCCATTCCAGACTTTGGGGTTAGGGCAAGGCGGTAGGGTACCTCACCATCCCTTTTCACGGTCTCACATGGCCCAAAGGTCCTCGGGGGTAGCTCATCTCCCCGGTCAAACCTCTACGTCACACGCCGCGACGAGAATCACCGCCCGCACCCGAAACAAGGCCCTGTGATTCCCTCATTCAGAATGTCCATATGGTGAAACACCCAAGGATATCTTGTCATGCTAGAGGCTCCACAGTCGATGCTCTCTTACACGCTCAAAAGGCGAAGGAGTCAACACCATAAACTAAAGGAAAAGGTCTCGCACCTTTCTCCTTACCACCACAGGGTTACACCCGACGCCCTGTGTCACCCTGGTAACACCTCAAACAAGGAGTAGGGAGGAAAGCATTCCCCACACAGAGCCTAACAATTCTACTGAAAGAAGTAGAAGAGTCACAAGGGGTACCTCTCACCATCCCGTGCTCTGTAGGATCGTAGACATTCAATGATCGCGGCTGTCCATGGTCCCAACTGTCAGCTCCCGGAGCCTGACGTGGACCGCCTAGTGGTGATGGGGAGATCTCGTAAAGTCATCCCCCACTACCAGCTCCTCCCGATCCTCTTCTAGAACCACCTCCCTGGGTACTACTCCGATCACGGCGCTGCCTCTGCCGTGGTGGTGCGCATGCTGCCTGCCCGAAGCTCCCAGCAACTCGGGTCAGGCAGTCTCATACCAAGTGACCTCGCCCGTCACAAGAATAGCACTGGCGCTCTCTGGGCTGCCTTGGTGCCCTCCAGCGCCACTGTGGTATACGACCATGGCCCTAGATCCACTCACGGAAGGGCATCCTTAGCTGAGTCCATGCGCCTTTTCGCCACAGTGGTATACGACCACGTCTCCGAAACCGACAACGGGAAGGCCACCTGCATCGAGGTCCTGTCTTCCGGCGCCTACTAGCTACGACAGACGTCCTGGCTCCATCGCGCCCACTGCCACTACCAACCGCAAAACATGACAGGAAGTCCTCTGTCACCAGCGCCTGCTCTAGCACCCCGACATACGTGGAAATGACCAAGGGTACCATGACAGCACAAATCTCTCAGCGAAGACCCTGCTCAAACTTTCACGCTCGGAAGTTGTCGTTATGGACCAAGTCCGAGTAAGAGCGTGCACGGTCTGCAAAACTAGCCGCGTACTCAGCCACCGCCATCCCTCCCTTCTGAAACTGCAGGAGCTCCTGAATCCGAACAGAGTGCAAACAAGAGGGGCAAAACTCCTCACAGAGCAACAACTGAAAGTCGCCCCAACGAAAGCGACGACTCGTCAAGAAACTGAGTCACCAGACTCCACCAACGCCAATCTACTCCACGAAAAAAGGGTGGCTGTCAAAGCCACTCTCTGATCTGTTGGCGTCTGCACAAGCTTGAAAAGGCTAATCACTGTCTCGAGCCAAACCTCTGCTCCCTGAGGGTCTGGCTCACCACTGAACCTCAGCAGTCCCTGCCACTGGAACTCATGGAGCGTGCTCAACCAGCGCTCAAACTCAGCCTGCTCCGCCGAAACTGCCTGCTGCTCAACAGGTGGGGGTGCTGCTACCTGCCCACCCAGAGAAAGGGGCTCGCATGATGGGTCCTGGACTGTGGCCTCGTAGCTCACAGGGTCTTCGTCACGAACCAAAGCTGATATCCTGGCTGGCTGTCTTCGCAGAGACATCCTGAATATTATCAAGGAGTGTCGCGGTCAGATGAGAATATATGTATATACCAACAACAACAACGATGGGGAGGTAACTCAAGAAGGACAGTCAAGACTCAGTCCTATGTGATGCACAAAAAAATTTCCCTGCAACAAGTGTCTCATCATGCCGAGCTGACAAGCGGGTTATCAAGGTCCTGGTGAATGGATACGTCGGCTGCCGCACCATCACTGGACTTCCGAGCCTGAGAGCCGCTCTCGAGACACGTTAACACTGTTTCCCTATATCCCAACCAATTCCTCTTTTAGGGAAGTCCACACAACGTCCCAAGGAATGAACCACCTTTGATGCCACTTTGTCACGACCCGACCCTACCCGGGCTCGAGCCGCAACTACCTCAGGCCTGCCTCCATAGGCCAGGGGCTGGCGACCAGCGCCGAAGGCACAACAACTCGGGGAGGCCTTTTCCTAAGTACCTGTACACACACACACATCAAACTCAATGCAAAAGTGCAGAGTAAAAAGGAAAATAAAAGGGAAACTGCTATAAATAAACCACAGTGTGCATCGACCTCTAAACAGTACAAGTAAAGTGTTGAGAAGGAAAAAGGGGGAAAACACGCGCCCAACCATAAAAGGTGCCACAACCCGGCAACAGGTAAACCAAAAAGGAAAGCTGACGGGTCTCCCACCTGGAACCCGGCCACGACCACCGCACGCGGTCAAAGCTCCCAAGCTCCTACGCTCCACCGAAGTCACGCTCCACCTGTCTGTCGTCTGCAAGGGCACACCAAGTGCGGGCAAAGCCCAAGCAGGGTTGAGAATAAAAATACTCAGTAGGATACCCCGAAGGCTCGAGGGAGAAAAAAAAGTAGGTACCAAAGGGGTGAGCAGTAGAGCGAACAAGGAAAGTAAGGGAGTCCAACCGAGGGTGTAGTAAGTAGTCCAGCTCAGCCCAACAAAATAAAGTAAATAGACTCGTCCAGGCACAAGGATCTGGAAATGGTGAGAAGATGAACTCCCCGTCAAGTCTTCGCTACCTATAGCATGAGAGTAGACTCATCCAACCACGAGAAGCTAGACACGGAAAGCACGTGGCATACCCCACGCGTCTTCGCCTCTCCTGAAAGGAGAGTAGCCAAAACCCAAGAAGTGGGTACCGAAAAAAAGGTATATACATATCGGTATGCTCAACAAGAAACTCGAATGACGTCGTAAGGGGATCCCCGTCCCGTAGCTCAGCCCAAGAAAGAGTCTCCAACAGTCCCAGACATAACCCATCATCGTCGCCCAGCAACCCGCATGTCTGCCCTGAACCACAAGCCAAGGGGCTCAGTCACCTCTCCTTGATACTATCCGCTTTGGGCGGAACTGACTCGCCCGCACGATTTTAGATCACGTCGCAAGAACGCATCTCGGTGGGGAAAGCGCCCCTCATACTTGATAGTTCTAGGAAAGTCAAACCACACCTCGTCACTGCCCTATAGTCGAGAGGTCTCCTTAAAGTCAAGTTGTTCCATCACCGACCCGTACAACAAAGGGTCCCGCTCTGGTAATCCCGGAGGTAAGCCACAGACTAGCCTAGTCGAGAGGACTGAGTCTAGAATGACAACCGGTTCCCCCACTGCCCAGCCCTGCTGGAGGGTAGTTTATAACCAAATATCAGGTGACCCACTGCCTAGCCCTGCTGGAGGGTAGACCTTAATACATTGTCAGGCGACCCACTGCTCAGCCCCGCTGGAGGGTAAACCATATTCAGACATTGGGTGACCCACTGCCCAGCCCTGCTGGAGGGTAAACCCTAATACATCATCAGGAGACCCACTGCCCAGCCCCGCTGGAGGGTAGACCTGGAATAAGTCGACAAGCGACCCACTGCCCAGCCTTTCTGGAGGGTAGACCTGGAACTAGACGACGGGCGACCCACTGCCCAGCCCTGCTGGAGGGTAGGCCCTAAGAGGTCGTCGGGTGACCCACTGCCCAATCTCTGCTGGAGGGTAGACCCTAAGCACGTCGGGTGACCCACTGCCTAGTCTCCGCTGGAGGGTAGACCCTAAAAGTGTCGGGTGACCCACTGCCCAGTCTCTGCTGGAGGGTAGACCCTAGAATCCGATGAGTAACCCACTGCCCAGCCCCGCTGGAGGGTAAAACTCAGAACTGCTCTGGCCATATCCACTGGAGGGTACAACACTGGCCAACTGAACACGGAGTGGGAATCACGCGAACACCCAACTCTAGCACAACTCACCCAAAGGGGTTCAGCACCTGTTCCATCACTAGGTGCCACTGGCCCCACCACCGGCCAATCCATCGAGAACGAAACCAGGGGGAGACCACTCAACCCTGCTGGTCAACAAATGAGCACCGAGCTAGGGGTAGAACTCCACCCTGCTGGTCAAACAAACACACAGAGGGACCCTCTACGCCGCGAGAGGTCAAAGTATGTAAGGAAGAACACGGCACGCACATGGGGCCCACACGACGTGTGGCCCCAAGTCAACCCCATCCGAGTGCACGAACATCTCAGGTACAAACCACACGTACCTCCAAGCGCTCCCGTGTACTCCCAGAGTATACCTCGTCTCCAGCCCAAGGGCTATCGTGCACATGGCACCCGACGTCAACATGAAGGCGTGATGTAACAACTCCACCTCAAAGGCCCAGGCAGGACCAACCACATCACTTCAAGCATTTGCATCACTCACCCAAGAGTGCGCGCGATCACTCGCCAAAGGTCCGCTACAAACACGGTAGAAGGACCGCCATCGGGGCACCTCCACATTTAACAAGATCGCGCAAGAGGCTCCGCACAACCAAAGGGATCGCACCGTTGTAATCCTTGCAGAAAAATACGCGAGTTAGACTACTCACTCGCCCGAAATGGTCAACAGGTGGAAAAGGTACTATTCACCATGACCAACCCGCGTGGGGCCCACCCCAGAATCCTGAAACCGAACAAACGGAGCACACCACGGTGTTCCCCTCCGAAAAGCACACTGGATTGACTACTCAATCACCCAAAACAGCCACCCAGTGAAAAAGGTACTATTCACCGTATCCCGGTCGGGTGGGACCCACACCACATCTCCGAAAGAGGTCGGGCGGACTGCGCCATTGCGATGCTCTCGGAAAAACACGTCGAAAGCACTACTCGCTTGAGTAGAACAGGTATCTAGGGAAAAAGAAGCATTCCGGCGCACCGCACACGAGCGGCGCCACGTGGGACCTGCATCCCGGTCCCAAAACTCAACAAACGGATCGCACCGTTGCGATCCTCTTGAAAAAGTACACAAGATGGACTACTCACTTGCCCAAAACGGCCGCCTAGTGATAAAGCTGGAAATCACTGTTAACTCCCGAAACGGCCCTCGCGGGCCCCGCACCATCGTGCCAAATTTGAGCGGGCGGATTGCACCATTGCAATCCCCTCGGAAAAACATCCAGAAACGACTGCTCGCACGCCCCGAATGGACGTCCGATGGAAAATTCGTGAAACGCCGCACGCAGCTCAAGAGACGGGCCGTGGGGCCCACGCCTCAACTTCGGCCTCAATGCCTGGAACCACACTGGAAAGCTCCGCCTCCGTGCCAGGGTCACAACGCCGCTGACGGCGCTCAAAACGGATGTCGGACGCGTCCGCGCCGTCCAAAACAAGAATCCCGGAAAAACGCTCGTCCACTTAAGGACGTGTCGCGCCTCAGAGGCCCCTCGTTTCGGGAATTAAAAATTCCCGAAACTATCTCAAAAATTCCGTCTTGACACAAGCACCGCGCTGCCGTAGACGGCGCGCAAAACGGACGCCCGTAGCCCGAAATAAGGGCGTCCGAAGTCTGGGGGCCGAAGCCCCTTGGGCCAGACCGGCCTGGTCCGCACCGCCGGCCCGCGGCTCGCTCCAGCCGACCGGCCACCTCGCGGCTGGTTGATCCCCCACAGCGACCCGCTAATCACGGGTCGCGGTCGACGCACGGGGCCGCGCGCCTCGCGGCCCCTCCTCTGCTTGCCGGTGCCCGCGGCCGGCGCCGCGGCCGGCTTCTGACAGCCCCCGTCGAGGCCGCCGCCGCCTCCCGGAAGCGTCGCCGCCACCGAAGCCCCGGCCGGCCGCCTCCGCCCCGCTCCGCGCCGCGCCGCCCTGCGTGCTGCCTCCTCCGCCGAGCCGCACCACCGATCGAACTCGCCGGAACGCGAAAACCCGCAAAGTTCGGCGGATCATTGCAGATTCCACGGAGCTCGGAATTTGAATCCGAAAGATGCGTTGGATAGGGAATTTACTCTAATAAGCATTCATGGGCTTCGATCGAAGAGAAAACAAACAATTGATGCTAAAATTTGGGTTCAAAGGGAGGTTTGGGAATAAAACTCAAAAAGACAAAACCCTACCTCACGGGCGTTGACCGGAGCTTCGCCGCTGAACCGCCGCCTTTCCGGAGTTGCCTCGCCGGAGCTCGCCTTGCCAGAGCTCGCCTCGCCGGAGGTGAAGGAGGTGGAGGAGGGTTTGAGGAAGAAGAGGAAGAAGAAGAGGGGGGGGGGGGTGGGGTGTTTAAGTACAAAACACTTAAACGCCCGTCTGACGGCCCCGAACCCGAACTTCTGACGGGGTCGGGATTTAGCCTCCCCTAGGCTAAGAAGCACGCTCTAAGCGCAACAACGGTCTCAAAATTTTATTCCGAGACCCCGTTCAAAAGTTACTAAACTTAGCGCCCGAGGCCGCCAAATTATGAAAACGCCCCTGAGGCCATTTTTCACAAACGACCCGTGCCCGCGAAACTTACACCCCTCCTATGGTAAACGGCACGCTCCGAACTCAACGGTTCCCTCGGTTTTCCAATCCGAGCCACCGTTTAAGAGATACCTACTTTTCGCCATTAAAGGAATAAATTAAATTTATTTAATCCGTTTAACGTTCCAGAAGCGGGCGAGGGGCCCAAACATCCCGTACCGACAAGTTTTATGTCGTTCCTAGGGAAAAAATGCCATTCCGGACCCATCCGTACACTAGGATACTTGATCAGGAACTCCGTTTAGGAGTTATCTCATTTATTTAGCATTTCTAGTGTGAACGCACTGAAAATTTAATTCCGGCCACTCCGGGGCTCGGAATCGCACGCCGTCTGAAGGCACTACTCTGGAATATTATCAAGAATATTCCAAAGCCTTTCTCAGCAAAAACTGGGCTCTTACAGAGGCCCCCCCAAGTGGGGTTCACCATTACAAAACAAGTGGGGTAGCACGCCCCCCATTTCTACGTCTACTCGGCCAGCGCCGAGCCACCCCGGTCGGCCAGCGCCGAGTCGCCCAGGCCGGACCGGCTGCCCGCGTAGGGCCGGGCCACCCGCGCTGGGCCTAGCCGCGCCGACCAGGCCGCGCCGCACCCAAATGGGCTAGATCCAGACCTGGGTCCGGTCGTCTCAATTCGGGCCATCCTAGGGGGTCTTGGGCCGGGTCAGGCCGGGCTCAAAACCCCCTAATTTCGGATAGTTCCATTCAAAGGCCCATAACTTGGGCTACGGACCTCTGATTGATGTACCGTCAGTTGCAATTAAATCCTTGGATCGAGATGGTCGTTTTGGTATATTAAAATCAAGGTTTAGGAGAATCTTGGGTATGGCCGGGATGGTTCTAACACAAAACCAACAGGGCCCTCGGAGTCGAAACGCTTATAACTCGAGTTCTGGACGTCCGATTGACATGTCGTCGACTTTGTTGGTTTTATCTTAGTGATAAATACCTTTTGGCTTAATCCACTTGAGGTTTGGATGAAGATGGAGTACGGTCGGGTTGGTTATGACTTAAAAACCAACCGGGCCCCTGAGACGAAAAAGCCAATAACTCCCAGACCGGGCGTCCGATTGACGCGCCGTCGGTCACGTAAAGTTCTTATTATCGAGATGGAACTTTGGGATACATAAACTCCGGACTACGTATCAGTTGATGTATCGACCCCCCTTGGCTCATGGAGTGGATCCTCCCGGAATCGAGCATGCTGTGTGCGGGAACCCTAGAGCTGGATGCGACTGCGACGACGATGACGACTGTACTGAAATCCTTCGGGGGTTCGGCAGTGACGACGAATGCACTGAAATCCTCCGTGGGTTTTGCAGTGATGAAGACCGTACTGGAATGCTCCGTGGGTTCGATGGCGATGACTACTGTTCTTGTATCCTTTCTGGGTCTGGCAGTACATGACTACTGTTCTTGTATCCTACGTGGGTCTGGAAGTATTTGACTCTATACTTGTATCTTACGTGGGTCCGGCAGAGTAGCTTGTCTTGTATATTTTGTGGGTATGAAAACTTAGCTGGTCTTGTATCCTACGTGGGTCTGATAGCTTAGATAAAAGAGTGGCTACATCTGATCATCTCTATTGCCTTACGAAGAAGTATACCTGTGTGAGCTGAGTCTCGACTTTTGAATCATTATCTTCGATATGATTGACTTGCTTTCCTAAGTGGATTGGGTTGTGTTATCCTATGTGGGTTGGTTGTCCTGTCCTATGTGGACTGTATGAAACTTGGGTTCGTATGTTGGAGTCGAGCTAGAATTGATGACTTAGGAATATGTATGAGAATGTACCTAAGTAGAGTAGGTTGTTACTTCGTTATTGTATATTTCCTTTGTCGATTATCCTTTTTGGATTCTGGGAGACCTTCGGGGGTCTCGGGGTCCCTACTGAGTAGCTTATACTCATCCCTGCACGAGCTATGCCCGCACTACATTGCGTTAGATGTAGACGACAGATAGCGCTGATTGTGGTTGAGGCTTGTAGAGCAAGTCAGTACCTGGAGGTGGACCACTAGGCGGGATGTACACGGAGCAGACGGCTGGACCCGAGGAGTTGAGGAGACTATCTATACCCACCCTTCAGGTGGGATTTCCAGTGGATGGATTGGCGTTGCTGCTTTACTTTTCAGTTGTTGTACTTTCATTTCAGTTGTACTTTACTTCTGTTGGGTTTGTATTCTGGCCCATTTACATTCCATAACTTACAGTTATACCCAGTTTACTTAGTGTTTACTTTAGATTTCTTACTCTGTGGTGTTTGTTTACTTTATAAAGGAAATACCTTCCCTTTTTAACGGGATTTACACCTTTGGTGCTAGTCACCATCCCATGACCTAAGGAAGGAGGTCTTGGGGTAGTCATGACACAGGTTACGAGGACAGGTCGTGACACACTGGGATGTATAACTAGGGTAGAAGTATGGAACACTCACATCACGTCCTCCTACAACATGTATAGAATCATTGTACACCCATGGAAAAAGATTATGTGATTAAATTCTTTAGAATATCCATCTGGTGAGACACCTGTGGATATATTCTCAAATAAGACATCACAGTTGATATCTCCTAGCTAGGACACTCTCACATGCTTATGGAGTGATGGAGTTAACACCATCAACATAAGAAATGTTTTACCCTCTTGATCCACCTGGGTAAGCTGTAAAGAATCTAACTGAACTAAATCCTCATGCACTAAGAGAGCATGGGGATTCTAAATAAGGGAATCTGCTACAACATATTTCTTTTTTGGAGTATATACTGTCTCGAAGTCATACTCCTACAGGAAATCCATCCAAAGTCACTGTATCAGGTTTATGTCTCTCTATTTAATGATATACCTGAGACTCTAGTGGTTTGAGTAAACCACAATGATCTCCCCAAGAAGGAAGTGTATCCAAACCCTTAGGGTGAAGACTACCGCTTCCTTGTAGGTAATGATTCACATAGTTATTCTCATGGGGTGTCAAATATCTTGAACCATATGCAATGACCCGATGTTGCTGCATCAACAAACTACCACACCTAGCTCCAGAGGCATCACAATTCACTAGGAACTCCATAAATTCCTCTGGTAGTCTGAATACTAGATCACTTATCAGCCCTTGCCCCAAATCCTCAAAGGCCATCTATCACTACTCAGACTAGGTAAACGACCACCATTTCCATGTTAGGTCAATAAAAGGGGCTATGATTCTAGATAAGTATTCCACAAACCATGTATAGTACCATACCAAACCAATAAATCATTGATCCTCTAAAACAATCTTGGGTTCATACCAAAAAAGTACTAAATTGATCATCACTGGATTCATGGATAAACCATGATCAGAAAAGACATGCCCTAGAAATTTAACACAATGAATCTCAAATTTTTAACATCTAGATCTTTCCATAGAGATGGTACTCTCTAAGAAAATCTTGGACCATCCTCAAGTGATCATCATGATCATCCTATGATGTAGATTAGATGAGTATGTCATCAATGAATACAACAAAAAATTCTCCAGGTATGGCTGGACCACTATTTTCATAAAATCCATAAACATTGTGGGGGAATTCATCACACCCAAGGGCATAACTAAGAACTCATAGTGTCCATAGAAACATAGGAATGAAAAATTTGGAATATCAGCCTCACGATCCCCCAATTGGTGTTATTCAGACTAAGATAGACCTTATTGAACAATCTATCACCTTGTAATTGGTCAAAGAGGTCATCAATCCTCATTATGGGGTACTTATTATTTATCATGGTATACTTCAAGCGATGGTAATCCAAAAAATAGGAAAACTACTATTTAAAGTTTTCATGAACAACATTGGAGCTAGCTAGGGGGAGACACTAGGTTTGATGAAACCATTCTCTCAAAGGTCGTCCAACTACAACTATAGCTCTAAAAGCTCGATAGGGTCCATCCAATGGGCCAAAGATGATATAAGAGCGGTCCTGGGATGCAATTTAATGAAAAATACTTCTCCCACATCAAGGGTAGTCCGATAACATCCCTAGGGAATACATACTTGTAATCTTATAAAACTGAAGGAACACAGATTCTAGAAGATCCTACTCCACCAAGTGCTATACTCGTCAACTGATGGGTGATGGGATGTAGACTCATGCTCAAAGAACCCAATTTCTCTACCATGAGATCTCTCTCTATAGAAAAGAATAATCTCATCGCATTAGTGTGTAGGCATATAAATTCTCTGCGATGATAGAAAATATGGACTAAGACCATGGAAAACCAATCCATAACCAAGATGACATAATATTTATTCACCATTATGACCAAAAGGTCCCACATGAAACTCTCTTCTCCAAGAGATATCTCGCACTATTGACAGATAAAAGATACAAAAGAAGCGTTCCTTGTAAGAACATCAAGAAGAAGAAGCTAGGATAAAACCTATAATGGGAGATCTAACTCTTTCACAGGGAGTATAAAGATAAACTATTTACTATAAAATGTATCTACAAACACTAAATCAAGAGTAGAAAATACATAGATCATACCTCTTATCATCTTGTGTGTTTCTAGGTCATAATCCTTAAAATCCTACATGGATTTATGACCCCAACTACTAGAACTCTATGACTTTTGGGGGCCACTTGGTGGTTGTGGTTGAAGGATATCCTATTATAATCAACCTCATATAGCTTCTCTTCATCTCATGTCAGCTCCGCCTCCCCGGTGACCATCCAATCCTCACATGGTTGATCCATAATCATGGTGTTGCATCATTCATGGTGGTCCATCAGTTATCTACCTTTTAAAATCATCATGTCATGTTGGGAAATCTCTCACGATGTGACCTCACACACAACAACTAAAGAAACCCCCCTATCTGGGATTCCCTGAGCCTCGGTGATGCCTCTAACAACATGAATGAATATAATCATGGGGGAATATCTTGATCTGAGATCATAGTCCCTAGATTCTTCTAGATCTTGTAGATGACTCATCTTTGTGGTTCCCACTTCCATCTATAACTGTCTATCATCCCTCTAATAGAAATAAGTTTATCAGCAGTTCTCACTCCAACACCCTGGAATAGTTGGGGATGAATAAGGGCACAAAGTTGGCCCATATATCACTGTATAGAGCCTAATAAAACTTTCATTCTTGGGAGTATTCATCCCAAATAATGTCAAGAGAGTAACAAATAATGTTTTAACCCCATTTCATACTCAAAAACCCTTAGCCCCCTGATACAGCTCCAAAATATCAAGGATCTAGATTGAATTCATGTAGGAGGGTTATTACTCCTCACTGAACAATTTCTGAAATTCGGTCCATGAGAGAGTCGAATCATCATGCATATGTATAACAAGGCTCCACCAATACCAAAATGCTATGTGGAAAAGTCTAGCTACTCGCACAACCACATGATCTATGGGGTTCCAATAAGACTGATTATATTGACACAAACTCTAGCCAATCTTTTACCACATGAGGATCTAGCTCACCACAAAACCTCAGTGGCCTCTGACACTCAAACTCATAATGCACTCTAAGCCTATATACATCCTCAAACTACTCTACTAGAAAGATCATCTCTCAATAGGGGTAGGTTTTAGTACCTTCCCACATGGAGAAAGGGGGTCATGGGATTGACCTTGAACTAAGACCTCATCACTCATTAGGTATTCATCACAAACTAGAGTTGGTATCCTAGACAACAATCATGGTAGAGGCATTCAGTAATTGATCAAGACACACAACAATCAGATGAACATATAGCTATCAATAACAACAAGGAGATGACTCAAGAAGGATAGTAAAAGACCCATTCTTATATGATGCATGTACTACTGATCCCTGCAAAACATTTTACAACTTTTTGAGTCGAAAAGCAGGTATTATAGGTCGTGGTGAATGGATACATCAGTTATTGCATCATTACTATACTCCTTTTCCTGAGAGCTAGACTTGAGAAACTTTAACACTATTTACTTAATCCCAACAAAAATTCTTATAACGGGAATAGTCCAAACAATATCTCAAGGATCAAACCACCTCCAATACCAATCTATAATGAGTTGACCCAATCTAGATCTCGATCCATAACTACCCAAATCCCACCTCCATAGGTTGAGGGATAAAGACATGTGATGATGGTATAACTAAAATAGGAATGCATTTGTCTAAGTACTTTTACAAACACAGACAAAAAACATGATGAAAAATTGTAGAGGGAAATATTAAAAGATGAAAAATTTATATAATGTAATACAAGAATCCATATACCTCTAGAAAATATAATAGTTTGGTAGTATAAAATGAAAATTAAATGAGAAAAATGTTTTCCCCACGAGAAACAAGTACTAAACTAAAAAATGAAAAATTTAATAGTTGAAAGAGGGACCAGCTCTCGAATCCCAGGATATTACCACCATATGCTGTCAAAGAACCTAATATCTCTAAGATCTTATGTATTCATGGTGGACCTTTTTGTAGTCTACAAAAGACACAATATGTGTGGGAAAATCCCATATAGTGGAGAATATATGGATACCTAGTAGGACACCCTGAAATTTGAAGGGGGAGTAATAAGAGATACAATAGAAAGGGAAATATAATAGATGTAAGGTATTGTGAATAAGAACTTCTCAACTCAAATTGACAGGGGAAGTAAGATCATCCAAGGACAAGGGGATAAACTTGGGGAGTAGATGAACTTCTTGTAGAATTTCTACCTCCTAGATTAGGAGAGTAGACTCATCTAATAGTGACAAGACAGACATGGAATGTACTTTGAATACCCCACACGTCTTTGCCTCTTCTGGAAGGAGAGTAACCAAAGCCATGGTTTGGATATAGAATAAGGATATATATACATATACATATGTTTAGTAAATAGAATATGAAACAAGTGAGTAAGGGGATATCCATATCATAGATAGGCCCAAGAAGAAGAGTATCCAATAGATAAAAAGTCCCATGAAAAATATAAAATGTCTTATGAGTCTACACATAAGTATCCATATAAGTATATCCATGCATTGTCATTGTGCCGCATAGTTAAGGGGCCACAAAATTAAAGCAGAAGACCCACACCCTAGTGTGTCAGGGGGTGAGGGATTCCACTCAGATCATCGAGGACCCATTCCATGATACCATAGGGGGATTCCACTCGGAAGGATGAGGTCCCATGCCTAGCCGTACTAGAGGGTGCCACTCTAGGTCATCGAAGACCCATACCCTGATACCACAGGAGGGTTCCAATTAGAAGGTCTATGACCCCTGAATAACTTGGATGGAGGGTTCCAATCTATTTCATTGAGGACCCATGACTTTCCCCACAAGAGGTTTCCACCTAGAAGGACATGGACCCAGGCCCCACCAGCCTAGAGAGTGCCACTTTAAGTCATTAAGGACCCTTTTCCTACCCAACAAGAGGGTTCAACTCAAAAGCTAGTGGGCCGATTACCATTATAGAAGGAGGGATCCACTTTAAGTCATTGAGGAACCATGCTATGCTCTATTGGAGGGTGCCACATGGAAGGTTGTGGACCCATTCCCATCTTGGATGGAGTGTGACACTATAAGTCATTGAGGACACATGAACTTCCGCACAGGAGGGTGCCACTCAGAAGGTATCTAGTGATCTTTCATGATCACTACCATCTTCATACTTTACCTATGTAAGAACCATTCTGAGAACATTTTACGTTGTATCTCTAATGCTACAACCAATGTCAACATCGTGTTCTATATGGGAAAAATTAGGATAGGCTACTCACATGAAAAAATACATGTTCAAATAATAGAGATAGAAATGATTAATGTTTCCTCAACAAGGATGTATGGGTATTAGATGTGTGAGGGGACCTACACATTGTGTGGTCCAGCTAAACATCCTAGTCATGTCCTTAGATGGCGCACAAATCTATCTCATGTAGTAGTACATTCTGTATAGGTGGACTTAGAGCATGTCCAAGATAATTGAGACTAGGACACGTCATGCTCTTTGTGTATGTATACTAGACCCCATGTCCGTGTACATGAGTACATAGCTATTTGGTTGGCCATCTACTTCCACATAATATCCCATCCATTTAACCCTTAATATGGGTTTCCATTAGGGGAAGGGGGAACATGGTGTGTAGGAGGGATACATGTTGTGACATCATTGAGTTTCTTAAAAACCAAGCCACTACTTCTAAGGGGGGATACCCTCCGCTATGTGTTAATTCTTGAACATGAAATATAGTTGGGTTTTCTCTAGAAAACTATGATCTATTATTTTTTGCATGAATCTGCTCAATTCTTCTAGGATCCCAACTTTAATTATTCTAAAACTTACATATCAGGCCATAAATTGCAGATCATGTCTATCTGTTTCTAGAAATTGATAGTCATTAATTGTGGGTATTTATCTTTACATTGCGCTCATTTCAATAGCTCCCACCTTCAAATCATTGATCTCAAAACAACAGAAAAATCATACATGCATTGCTACAATCCAAAATCTATGATCAGTTCAACAGTTCGTTCTTTATTCATTCATCCGTCATGGATCTTTGGGTTTGATTTTGATCCGAACTGCCTAGTAGCATCCAACTGGGGCCAAGGGGTCCAACCGGTGAAGAAAGTGAATCAACAATGGAGAAAAGCACCCAAAAACAATGTTTTAACATTTTTGGCCATGAGTTCATGGCTAATGATCAAGAACTATGAAATCAGTGTTTGAAAAAAAATAAATTAATTGAACTTCAGTACTCAGACACATGAAAAGGCTACAAACAAGGTCCCAGATCGAAGAACAAAAATCTATGTATTCAACTATTTAATAAAAGGAAGTAAAAAAACCAAATGATGATCCCTACCTAGATTATGGATCATTTTTTGATGAATAAATTGTCTAAAAATGATTGATAGATGCTATTACTTTCGGTGGGTCCAGATATTCTCTAATCTATAGTTTTATCATCATCTAACGTGATCCACCAATGAGGGGGGGGGGGGGGGGGGTGAGATCTGGAGTTCTCCCTGGGTTTATATGGCTAAAACTAAAGAAATATGACTGTTCATACTCTTATAGAGATTCCTATTGTGCTTAAAACAAACTAATTAATTAATTTAATAATTAATTAACTCATTCGATGAGCCAACAATGACCGAGGGGTACGATCATCCCACACAGACCCATTTTATCTCACACCTAGTGTAAATACTATGTTCCAAACTCAACTGTGGTCTTAGATATTTGATCCAAACTACTATTTGAGGTTGATCCCATTTTATTTGAGGTGTCATATTTTTACAATATGAAATACAATTAGTATTTTTATAAAATGATTCTGGGAACACAAGGCCTTCGAATTTCATGTCATCTCAACGACTAGATCTAGATATATATATGGAAATATTTAAAATTATTACTATGTAAAAATAAGGTTTCTACACAAATAACACAAATAAATAATTATATTCCAATTATAATTAATTGGAAAAATAAAACTAATTAACCAAGTTAGTTCATTTATCCATAAGCATAAAATCACTCACCATGTACTCAAATCCCACCTAGAAATAAGGTCATCCCTCCTCTGGAGGATTGTTACAATCTACCAACACTTACCTGATCCAAGGAACTATAAAATGGAACCAAAATAATGAGAAAAAAAATTAAATTGGACTAAAACACTTAAAAAATCACACAATTGCATACCTCTATTTAAAAAATGGGTTATAGTTCGAAGATGTTGTCTTGGTTCATCCTCTAATTAGGAAGCAAGTAAGCCGAATAATAACAGGATGATTCCACCATTTTCTAGTGGAATCATCACCCAAATTATTATTTGGAACAAAATTAGAGAAATATTACGAGGAGAGGAATGGAGTCATAACCTTACATCTAACTCACAAACACTTTAGATGAAAGGATAAATGATCCCCAAATTAGAGGAATGCACCATGTATGATGAAGGAGAGAAATACCACAATTGGTAACACTAATGGTCATTGAAGGGGTCCAAACCCAAATGAGGGTTTTAGGGGGTATCCGTGGTAACATTATGGGGATTAACATGAAAAAATTATTCCATGAGTCCACTGACTTTTTGCTCCTAGACCACCAACCATCCGGTGAGCCCAAGAATCAAATAGGGCTACTAAACTTTCTATAGTCTAACTGATGGATCTGTACTGGCTAACAAGTGGTCTTGAAGTAGTATAAAACAACACCAACTCTTACTTTGGTGTTTCTTGCTACTAACAACCACATAATGACCTTGATTAGTCATCCAAAGACACTCTTTCGAGGGTTCTAAACAATAAGAGTAATCTTCTATACCCTCATTCTTAAAACAACATGTCCTATAAATGGAAACTCATGTTTCCCAAATAAATTCAAAACATTACATACACTCAGGTAATACTAAATCCCCACTACAACACTTACTATCCTTGAAAATACATAATGGTCATCCGAAATTATTTTCGGACCAAGTTCAGTAATCAAGTATTGATAAAAATCCCTTTCATAACATCAAATAATCAATTCCCTTCTAGATCATATATTTTAATTTAAAGTGCATAATATACAAACCCAAATACACCTCTTCAACTCATCACTGAAACACCAAGATGAAACTCACCATCTCTCCTCTTCTCCAAGACACCTAAGGTTTATTTATCAAATTTCTCACTCTAATCATGGTGGTCCTGAGTCTAATATCAAACTAGAAGAGGATTATTTTCATCCACAACACCGTATACCATTATAATTTACAATCAGATTATGATACCAATGTTTTAACTAGGCCTAAAATTTGGTTTCCAATCCACCTCACCCAATAACCCCTTAAATAATGTTCATAGGCCAGTAATACTCTTAGATTAATGAGTCCAAACGAAAATGGATTTTTACCTAACATCCAGATGAGAAGCCACGACATGAAATGTTTTCCTTAAAAGTCCCATTTAACAAAAGTGACATAGACATCATATTTAATATAATATTCCCAAGGTGGTTGTCACCTCCCTACATCATATTCCACACAATAATTTCAGTTAAACCTCCTCTGACCCATGTGCCTCTGGTTTCTTAAATTTCCCCACAGACACCTTATCAAGATACCTTATCATGATTATTAAAATATGATAACATTCCATGGTCATCTTGATACACACACTATTGTCTTAAACAGACCTCTTCTTTAATATCAGGACTTGATCTTCTACTGGACCAAACTGTTATCGTATTGTACCACATGTACCAATGCACTCAGGATCCCCCTCTTACCCAAATAAGGAATCCTACCTTCAGTCTGACACTAACATTCACAATTCAAATAACTCCACCATTAGATTTAAAATTATATTTTATTTACAAAACTTGAAAAATACAATATTCATCTCTATACTAGTTTCACAATGCCATAACATCTTCTCAGTGGTTGATTTCAAGCTTCCATGATCTATTCCAATCAATGTCATATTACCATAATTGCCATTGTGCACCCCAATATGGAATTTTCATTTTCATTGTATAACCAGACCACATACTCATATCTCCATGGCCTATGATTAAGACATAATTGAAAATGATGGATTGATAGTTCCAAGACCTCTCATCCCAGAGTGTCATTAATAAAGGAAATTCATAACATATTCCCAAGTCATATAAATGTTACATAGAATTCCAAATATAAACCTACCAGGAATGATGGAAACACCTTTAAATGGTTATCAAAATACCCACATCATCCAAGTTATCCCTTAATACTCCTAGAGTGTTAACCCAAATGGGTCTTCTCTAAGCCACATGCATGTATCTCTTCTCAAGCCATGCTTCCACATATTGATTCTCAAACTATGATTTTTCATTAAGGTTCTATTAGGTACTAGAGGGGTGATGAAAATGGAAAAGAAGGGGGTGGGTGGGTGAATTGTATTTCTTTAAAAAATATTCAGGGTTTGAACTTTATGAGTGGAATGTGATCAATTGAAATATTAAGCAATTAAACCACACTGATATAAGAAATTATTGATAAATTTTTTTTAGGAAAGTAAAAGATAAAAAATATTTCTATTTTGGATCAAAATGATTTTACATCTACTCTTCACACACCAACCTAGTGTATGGTACCAACATGGGTATATAAGTTTTGAATGAGAGTGAAAACTCTTTACATGCTCATTTTTAACTCATGGAGGTGCAACCCAATTTCCACGTCTTTTAAGATTTTAGACAAAAACAATTCCTTTTATAGGAGATGTCCCGACCTAGAATTTTACAGGATCAATAATAAAATCTTTCCTTTTCCATGTTTATATAGAACCCTCTCTTTTACATGGGAAATCCTAACCCGGTATTTTAACAGTGCAGACCGAAACTAGACTTTCACAATCACATTCAACACCTCTTCTATGTCACAGGTCAAAAGAAACCCTTAATTATAAGGAGGAATACTAAACCCAAAATGTTACAGGATAAGTCATTTCCTCTGCTATTTTAAGGATTAAGAGTAACCCAATATTCGAAGGGGATAGACTAAAATCGATATTCTTAGGGGACATAATGAACCCAAATATACATTTTTTAGGGTAATATAACCCCATATAGGATGCACTATGTGTGAAATATATTACAGACCATTACAAAACAATGAATGAATGAAACAGTTTAACTCATTGAATGATTATAAATAAATATTCTGGTGAAATAATCTGGTAGTTATCAAGGCCTTCAGGTTAATGAAATAGTTAAACTCAGAAAACTAGCAATTTACATCAACAAGATACTGAACAATAAAGCACTGATCATCAGTTATGAAATATGATACATGTAATAGTAAAATTAGAGTCACGTCACACATTATTTACTACATTTCCTTGGAATTTTTATATGAAAAATGAAATATATATTTTTCTTCAATTTAAATGTAATGAATCTCCTTCATAAATTCCAATTAAATAAAAATAAAGCATATGTAGATATTAATTTTACTGAAAAAATTAGGATCATGCGGTAAAAAAATACTCATTGGATTAACAAACAATTAATACAATAGTAAATATATCTATAAATATTGATAATAAATTCATTGTAATACTCCAATAATTTATTCTATACTATCTTTCAGTTTTATAATACAATTATACTTTATACATTTAACTTTGTATGCATTTGTACTACCCATGCTTAGATAAAAAGAGAGAACTAATATCCATGCGATATTTCTCTTATTATATTGTTTAGAAAAATTAGTATAGGAGTTAATAATGAATAGTAATATCCTTAAAAACCCACTAAAAATATTCAAGAAAAAATCATCAAATTTCAATATGTTTGAATTTTTATATTTAATGTTTTAAAATTTTATAATTAATATTATTTCATGATAAATCCCTTGATAATCATATTTAATTAATTATTTAACATGATAAAATATATTCTCATGGATTATATAAAATTAATGGATAATTTTAGTAGAGATAAAAAAATTAAAAATATTCAAAATTAACATGTAGTAAATTTAAATATAAAGGACATTGGAAAATATATCATATTTAGAGGTTTTAGAAAACCCTATAGAAAAGTGAAAAACCATGTAAGAAAATTCATATAATTGATTTACAAGTATCCTTTTTCCTCCACATATCCAGATATCGCTATATAAAAAAATCGACCTATAAAAATTCATGTAGGTGAATGTCATGTTAGAAAATTCACATAAGGGAATTTATGTAATTTATTCACATAAGTTATTTTATATAGCTATTCCACATAATCAAATTCACATAACCATTTCTCACTATTCATCCAAATCATTAACAAAGAAAATAATTTTCACAAAACTAAATATCCGTGTATTCATTTCTCACACAAGAAAATTTGTTCATATAGCTGAATTCTTGTAAGGGATTTTGGAATTTTGAAAAACAAATGGAATTATAAAATTTTAGTCCTAAGAAAATCCATCAATAAAATAGAACTCAATGTGGATCTAATTGAATTATATTTATATACATTCATTATATTTAAAAATAATCAAGAATAAAATAAATTGATGTTATATGTACCAATTTATAATTAAAATATAGTAGAAAAATAGTTATGGCAAAATAAAGATTTCGAATTAAAAATTCAGTTACATTAATCTAATTTATGTAATTATAGAGATCGATTCAGATTTTTATCAACCCTAATTAAATGTAGATTTTTTTAGATTTCCAAATAAACAATAATAACACAATTTAATGTTATGTATCCATCGTTATGGAAAAAATACAAAATGTATTTTATTATTGAATTTTGGTAATGATGATTCATATATATCTATTTGGATTCCCAGCTAGCTATATGGATTATGAATTGGCTACATGGTGAATAATATGAAAATATATAAAAAATGATATTTTAAGGTCCCAAATAACTTGTTTAGAATAGGAACACAACATGATACTTGTAGAACATGTTTTTAAAAATCAAAACATGAAATATAAATATATTTTTCTTAAAGAATAAAATATTTAATCAATTTTAATAATAATTTAATGAACACATAAGATAACAAGCTAATGAAAAAATAAATTATACAAAAATCAAAATAATATATTCTTTAATAAATTTATATGATAACAGCCTAATTTTAATAAATAAATAATGATTATGTTAAAGAGAATAAAACAAGTAATGTTATTAATGTATTAAGAGTTTTTAATATTACAAATAATAAAAAACTAAATATAATACTTAGTAATGATATAAAAATTATAATTATTGATGGTATGATATTTTGTAATTTTCAAAAAATGATTTCGCTAAAGTATCCACTCAACATGTTCAACCTTGGATTGGATATGTCATCATAGCCTACCCATCAACTATTCCATCCCCTAAAAGAGGGACACCATAACTCTCAACTGAGGTCCCAAACTTTGATACTCTTAATCCCCTCATTGAACCCAATCTGTCCTCATCCCACTCATTGATTTTTTCATATTAATAATCTCGAGCATACACTCCCATAACTTTCAAACCACAAAACAATTATTCCACACATATCCAATTTATGAATTCCTCCCTAGTCCTAATGATGTTCAATGGGTACATGTTATAATGAAAACTGATCACTAAAAAGAAACTATTAATGATCTAATGAGTTATTCCTCATCAAAATGAATCTCCTAAGGCCAAGCCATTGGATATGTTTTAGAGATTCTGTTTTTTCATGTTAGACATTAATGTATATTAAGAAATATTTTTGTGAAGAAGGTACTGAGACAACTCATGATTCCTAGGCCTAGATATTCTGGAATTAATGTTATAAAAATATTAAATATATTTTATATTACTCCAACATATTTTTCTATAAATAATGAAATATATCATTAATAGAGCCTTGAATAAAAATAAGAGACTATGGTTGAATGAATAATGTGGGTTTTACCCTAGGTATGACCAAATTTAGGTCAGCGCATGATATTTAGATAACGAAGTCGTTGGAAGGTAAACTAAGTGAATTAATTAATTAAATTAATTAAATATATCATTTAATGCAAAAAACCATTTTTACTCTATAAATATACTATTATGGAAGAACTCTATGGTTATCCACATAAATATAGGATTGTTGAGAGGAGGATTCCACAATTCCTCATTGGCGGATCAAAATCAAATGTTGGCCAGAAACCAAATTGAGGTGGTTTGGCAGATAAAAAACATAGAGGATCTCCCCCATCACTGGATAACACATTATTTTACAAAAAATTATCCAATATCAAGGAAGGGTATACAGTTTATATATTTCCACCTTCTTTTTAATTAATTGAGCATGAATCACAAATCTTATTTTATGTCTTAGAAATTTCCAACCTTTGCATGATCCCTAAAAATGTTGATTCTTTATTTTTTATAGTTAAAACCCTAGTTTCATTATTAACATGCCATTTATTTTATCATTGGACAATAAAACATGTACATTGAATTATTAACTCCATTATTTTGAATTTACCCTCTCTCTTCATCACGTTCTTCCATGTTAGCCTATAAGGTTATGGCTTTACTTTTTCAGGGAAGGATCAAGAATGCTCAAATCCCTAGATTAATTTTGGTATATTGAATGATAAAAATATTATTGTATTATGGATGGATAAAGGTATGATATAGGATGATAGTGATCCCATTGTGAATTAGTACCCATTGAGGGAGCGGGAGGCATTACGAGCGACAAGATGTGAGAGGGATTCATGCTGGACGACTGGTATTCAACCATCTGGTCATTGGACATCGAAAATAAATGGATGAAGGATGATTAATTCTATTTAGGGTAGTAAATGGTATTATTCAATGTTAGATATACCAGACACATGTTGATCCATACTTTCCTAAAAATCCCCATATACAAAGAATGTACTGTGATGAACACACATAGTGTAGTCTGAATTTAATTAGTGGCTTGGGTCTTGTGTTGGAGTTAAATATCACTTGCCATGTGGAGGGACCACACACATTATGACCTCTAGCTATCCAACTGAGTATGTACAAATGGTAGATTCCAAGTATCCCATGTGACCCCACATGCCATGTACCATGGGGTATAAATCATATACATTGGATAGTATATGGTCTTGGGAAGGAGACACATGATTAGTTTCATCTTATCGCAAAAATACCATGTGTTTTGCAGGAAAATACATGTATTAGAACATGGAAAGTGAACACGTGAATGGGTTCAGTATAAAAGAGAAAAAATAGGATCGCATAGGAAGGCCATGGTTGGCCGAGACATGCTTTGTAGTACCCTTACACACCGTCCAGTTCTACATGGCTAAAAAGACATGTACTGGAAATGACACATCCAAGAAGAGTAGTGGGTCCACATGTTGTTTGGATAACTTACATGCCAGTTTTATCACTATGAATATTGTATTCTTGTATCTCCATGATTTTTAATTGAATTTTGGCCCACGAGTGGCCTATCATGATTGTTTTTATGTGTATAATGTGATGACAACCTCTACAGTGGCTTTTAAGATATGATGAGAGATGTTAAAAGCGTGATGCTTCTTTATGTCGCACTTGATGATGATAGTGATCAGGAAGGATCAACAAAGAGAGGTTGGGGTTGAATATCCCTCCATAGTACTAGGGTGTGGGTACCATATACACCTCTATATACTAATTGGTATCCTTACGAATGAACTAGGATGTTGGTCCTTTATCTACTGACTGGTACCCACCGATTGTCCATGGCTTGGTTCCTCTATATACTGAGTGGTACCCCTAAGAGAGTAGGGCATGATTCATCTATCAACTGAGTGTTACCCTTCTAAAGGACTAGATCATGGGTCCGTTATCTACCGAGTGGTACCCCCTGACAGACTAGGGTATGATTCATCTATCTACCAAGTAGTATTATCCTAATGATCTAGGGTGTGGGTCATCTATATACTTATTGGTACCCCCATAATGGACTTGAGAATGGGTCCTCTATCTATTGAGTGGTACCCCCTGACAGAGTAGGGCATGGGTCCTCTACATACTGACTCGTACCCCCTTTATGCACTAGGTCATAGTTCTTCTACTTAGAGATTGTTCTCCATTGATTATGCAATACAGTGGTGAGGTATGGGTCCTACACAAGGTTACCAATTTGGATAGATACATGGTTTTTTTGAGCATCAATAATTGACATTAGAACTACTGGTAGACACATAGTACTAGGATGAGAGTTGAGAGATGGATATACCATTTCTATATCTCATCTGGGTTTCTTTTATGATCATATATCTTTATTTTTGGGTTTCCCCCCTCTTATATTGGGCTAAGATGACTAATTATACTATATATTCTATTTCCCCCTTCATTTTAAGGGTGTCCTATTGGATATTTTTATACTCTCATTTTCATGGGATTTTTCCACATGAGGCATGTATTATGTATATGAAAGATATGTTGATAGTGATTTCAAAGGAGCATAGGGATACCCTGATGCATTTGAATATATATGATGGTAAAGTATTTTAAATATAGATCTATACACTCTCAATATTTCTTCTATTCTTATTGTTAGGTTAGGGAATATTTTTTTATTTGGTGTGTATTTTTCCATTTTCTTTTAATGTTTCTCTATCACACTGTTTTGTATTCACTAGAGTTTGTTACAAGCAAGGTTTTTACTCAAGATTTTACAGTCTTTTATTATTATTTCTCTACACTTTTTATTGAGATGGTCGGTTGTGTGAGTACATGTGAATTAATAAAAGGCCTCCCATATTAGTTATTCCTTCTCAGTTCTTATCACTAGCCCTTGAACTATGAAGGTGTGTTTGGGGTAGTTGCTGATAGTGTTGGTGTCATAGAACCACCATGTTTACTTTTATTACATGACTATTTGATGTATTAAATTTTAAATTAATTGTCTTATTACATACTGTTAATTGTTCTTCATGACTTTAATGTAATTATGTACTACAATATTATTAAATTGATAACGTCATAGTATTTTCCTACTATGATTTAAACCTTGAAGTGCTATGAATATATTCCTAATATAGTTCTATGGTTGGATAACATTCTATGATGGTACATATAATATATAGACTATCAAGTGTTAGTAATTTTAAGTAGATGAGAATTTATCTCATGAAGTTTTCACTTGGTAATATCCAAGATATGATATTATTTGAACAAACCCATCAGTAGGAATTTTTTAGGCTTTGGTGTCAGCAGATATTACGATTTTTGATCATGTGTAATGGTCCTTAGACTTTAATGTAATCATTAATTCATGTCACAGCTCGAGAAATTATATTTTCTAATGAAAACCATCACACCATTTGTTTTTGGGAGGGTACGATGTGTGTGTCATGAATGAAATGTTATTAATGGATAAGTCGAGGAAGTATTTGTACCTCCCATCTTTATGTAATTTGATATCTCAACCCTTTTATTGAAATAGTACCTTCACCTTAATTTAAATTTCAACAGTGTAATGACAAGTTTATTTTAGATTATCAAAGAATGATATATTGAACATATTGTTTGATGACACCATCAGGAAACATACTTGATGAGATATTGTGATAATGGGATTATATTAAACAATGAGCATTCATATGTGGTTTTCATCTTTACAACTTTAATGTTATTTATTTTGGGTTCCTTGACCCATTGATAGATAGTAATCCTGGGCTATAGGAAAGCCCACCTAATTCCAACGAGATAGAGTCCTAGAGGGTTACACACTTGGTGTTTCTATTGGTCTTGATTAAATTTGATTTGAATTTAATTAATGGAATAAAAATTATTCCCAAGACTGGGGAATAAATTTATTCATGTTATATTGATCACAAAAATTAAATAAATATTTGTTCACCAGATTGTGATTAAAATATAATTAGTTAATTTATTAAATATTTAATAAATATTTATTTACATGTTTTTGAATAAAATATTTATTTAAGAGAATAAAATATTTATTCAGGAGTTCAAAAATTTCAAGAGGAGTTTGAACGGACCAAGACTGTGTCTGGTGATAAAATAATTATTTACGAGCCGATAAAATTTATTTATCCATTTTTGTGCAATATTGAACAACTAATAATAATAATAATAATAATAATAATAATAATAATAATATTTTTATTATTTTTCACGGGATTTCATTAATGGTTATAATTATATTTAATGCCTGTTATTCAATTAAATTTTGAATCGAAATCCCAACTCTAAAAATATAGGATTATTTCTATTGTGTAACTCATTCGAAACCAATTCAATGTTTGGGTATATGGAATTGTTGCACACAATTAATTCTATCTCAACTCCTCTTCCTCTCTCTATATGAAGAAAAAAACCCAAGAGATAATTTCATTAAGACATAAGAACAAGCAATCAACAACAAAATAACGCAAGACATTCAATTCACTACACTAGAACCTGGAGAAGAAGTGGAGTTGCTCAAAGACCATTAAAGAGCGTGTGGATCACCGCTAGAGGGATTCTACCCATGGATCATCACGATCAAAACAAAGGCAATCCGGTATGGCCTTTTTAGATGATCAACAATAATAAATGAAGAATGTTCCTAATCCATGTATTTATTTTTTCCAAAGGTAAATATATTAAATATAAATTTTATGTGAAATACCCTCACTCTTGGTTCCAAGAATCAATTTTTAAATGAAAATTTAATATATATATCTCCACTAGAACACTTATGCTACACCAGGAATAAATAAGTTGTATTAGAGCAGTCATGTTTAAATTTATAATTATTGATTTTATTGTTGATATATGAGAAATCATTGTTATATTTTCATTTCATGTAAACCATTATTTAATATGATTTGAATTAAAATTTTATCTACATATTAATCATGCTCATTCGATGTTTAATTTTCTTAGATATTTAAAAACAAATGAATAATGACTATAGATTCCATCAGGAAGTTCCAAATCATTGGCCGGTAAAGCTGCGCTTCATGGAATGTGGCTAGAGAACTCACCGTATACCCTTGTGCATTTTATCTCGATGCACCAAAAAATTAAGAAACAACCGATTCGTTTATTGTACAACATGTGTTGAAAGGGCCAACCTTTCATGTAGAATGAGGATATAGGGTGTGTAGCTGGCATGTACACACTATGTATTATGGTAGAGTTAACATGCCAAATCCCTAGGAACGTGACATAGATATATGACAACTGAGGTGCATGGAATATAACTAGATGTACATGCCACATATTCTCCCATTAATGGGAATAATTAAAATTACTCTAAACTTCAGAAATTAAAGTATTAAAGCCTTATTTTATTGATTGGCACACCATTGTGTGTTTGGCAACTTAATAATGGATTTAATGAATTTTAATTGTTCAATTAATTTATTGAAATAAATATGAAATTCATGGTAATACCATTTATTTTCCATGAATTCAAAATTTATTGGCATCTCCAATTACATTCGAATGATCGTTAAGATGAAGGGTAATTAATTAATTAATTTATTTATTAAAGTGTTTTCATCTTAATAATAATGAATGAATAATGAAATGAATTCTCTGAATTTATTTTTTAATATTCATTGCATGTATGACTGATCATGATATTTTCCAAGGCCCATGTATGTGTTGGAATTTATTTAATTAAATTTATTACATGGTTTTTCAATTATTTAATATTAAATCTAATTATGTGTTATGAGTCATCCATTCCCCCATTATTATATAGGACATACATGTCCAAGGATATTTATGTAATTCCATTTAACGAATCCTTTGGTTCCCCTTACCTATATGTGCATATTATATATTCATAATTAATAGAGAATCATAATTCATGTGAAGATGGTTCACGATGGAACCATAATTGTGCCAACTAGGTGATACGTTGGTGGACATGTAAATATTTTAGCTCATGCCTAGTCTAACATAAGGAGTTATTTCCCCTTGGTCATAGGTGGATTTAATGTACAATTATTAAATCAAACATTTGATAATATCAAGCCCGAGTAATTTGATTAAATAATTATTTTCTTTCGAATGCATTAAAAGTAAATCAATTGATGCAAGACCGTGATAACATAAATTAATTATTATGCAAAGATAGAATTTAAATAATATCAATTATGCGTAAATGATTTATCCAAAAATGGTTCATTAATTTTGTAATCATGCACATAAATATAAATAAGACATGTAAAGGATAAAAGAAGATTAAAATTTATTAAAAATAAAATAAATACCTCAATCTAATACTATTTCAGACAATGTCTTCCATTACTTGGTCAAGAATAAAACTCAATAGAACTGTGTCTTTGACCCACACTTGTTGGGATTCTTAATTTTAAAATGGGAGTTCTTCAGAAGGCTTCGGGTTAAATTTACAATTTTACATCAAGAGGAGTGGACCTTACTAAACCTGGTGTAATTTGGATGCAAGTTTTGAGGAAATACAAGTTAGGATTTCAGGATTGGGGAGTCTACTCAACGAATCAAGGAGCTACAAGTGTATAGTTGGAAAATAATTTCCTACCTAAATACCTAAAAAATAGCTTGACCAACCCTTGTTGGGGTTATGTGAATGGAAATATATATCCTTTCCACAATAATTTCCTAGAATCTAGACAGTCCAAGTTTAATGGTGATAACTATTAGGACGTGCTAAAATAGTGGGATATGTAATAAAATAAATAAATATATTATTTCTCACAAAAGTAGTAATTAAGAAAGGTACTAATATTATCCTCTTATAATTGTAGAATAAAATTAAAATCTCGTCATACACACTCTCTATAATGACCCACTTATTCCCACATTCTTGAGAATACAATGAATCATTACTAGGCATTAATATACATCCCCATGATGCCAAAGGCTAGAAATAAATGGCGATTGTTTTCAGATACCAGTTAGAGATTATTTTCCTTTTAAGAAATAAAACCATCAACTCAACAAACAATGACAAACTAACTCACTAAAATATGCATGAATAAATGAAATACAACTCAACTTAATACATTTATATCAATAACCACACCAAAGTGTAAGATTTCATAAGGCAAAACAAAGAAAAATTAAACAACATAAACACAACTAACCTACTCAAAGAAAAAAACAATACTCTATGATCCACCATCTACATGATCTAATCACTAAAAAAACCATGTATCACAAGGTGATGTTAAATATGTGTGATAAATTACCTTTTCCCCTGTCCTGAAAGATAACATCTACAATAGACCAAATTTTCCATAACAGGGGTGAGTATAAAACTAATGGGCTTTACCCCAATGACTTCCTTACTAACACCACAAGGATAGAATGTTTAGAAACATTTATATTAAACAATTTACATAAAACAATTTCCCATCATAGTTTATAACAAAATATAAACATGCTTCAAAACCATTAAAAATCAAAAGTTCACAAGTTATATTTCGACAATATTCTATAAATCCGTACATAAAAAAACAAAACAAATCTCCAAAACCATTTGTTAATATCATTTGGAATATCAATTCCATAGTTCACAATACAAAAACCCCTGCATTCTCTTTTGAATGTTCCATACTCATGAGAAGTCTCTCATCCAATTACCTTATGTCCCAATGACACACACACCCTGATCATTGGACACACACCATGTACCCTAACGATACACTTCTCTTATTTAGGGTCACGTCGAACATGAACTCAAAAAACCCAAATATTCTAAACCATTCAAATAAACCAATTCACATGATTTCAATAAAATCATTATTTTATTGAAAACCATTAGACCAGAAAATTCCAATAAACCAATCCAATTCAATAAACCCATTCCATAAATTGAAACACTTCAATCAAATCAAATTACAACAATTTTAGAAAAAATACCCTTTTAAAATATTCATTTTAAAATCAAGAATCAAAACGCTTTATTCGAGGACCCCAATTTTCTGTATCTCCACAATTTACCAAACAATCAGAAATGTGGGTTTCCAAAAATTTGTAAACAGATAAATCACAATCAATTCAACCCAAGATATTCAATTTTAATGAATTCCAATAATTTTTACTTAGAGGAGTTGAGAGTGAATCCACCCACCTCAACTGTTTTGATGAAAACCGAAACCATATGATTAATGCTCATGAAACTATGTCGATTCTCCACAAAACTGCCTTAGATATCTTCTCCTATAATGATCGAGAACAAATCTGGACATATTGGAATCCAAAATAATTTAAAAATCCATAATGGGTGTATATCTAAGAAACTTATAAAAGATGATAAGTATATCTAAGTATATCTAAGAAACCAATCTGGAACTTTAAAGAATGATCACATACCTCAAGAATATGGCTTTGAATCCCCAGGGGAACCCTTAAGATTGCCTCCGAATTGATGGGGGAACCTTATTTGGCCTTAGTAGAAGAAACATACAAAGTTAGATCTTGTTTGGGAAAAAATGATCGTATTAAAGGAAAGGATGACCTAGATACACTTTTAAAGGTGTTGATTTTTAAGCCACGCATGGTCAGTCCACACAGTTAAGAGGACGGTGCACTAATTATGCACTAGATAGCACCTTAAAGATCACCCCAAATGACCTCCTAATACTGTATACCTAACCTTTCTCACACCGTGCTGAAGCTACATTTGAGAATCTCCAACATCATAGGGTTTCTACTAGGATATCTGCATTGTTTGGACAATCTGTGCACATCCCATACACCTCTTATTTTCTCCAAAAACCTATTGCAAGGTCACCAATCTATACCATCATTCACCATTAAACATGATAAACATGAAAATAACAAAGTGAAGGGTTATATACCCTAAATCAGGGGTACTAGATTCTCCCGACTATTAGACTTTATGTCCCCAGATAGTAGAAAACCATACCTTCCCTAAAAGAGTGTCAGACATAGCACTTTCATTTCATTCTCAAGTTCGCACATTTCATCTTAAATATGACCTGGTTTCCATTAAACCCACACTAGATCAATGATTATTTCAACACAATACGTTTTCCTGACTATCCAAATTCCACATCGAGATAAGAAGAAATGAAGTATATGACTCAGGTTAAGGTGATCCCATATAATCACATAGTAAGGATTAGGCTAATACTTTTTCAAATGAGATACATGGAACACATTATGCACCAAACTAAACCGTGGTAGAAAATTTCAACTGATATTCCACCTCTCCAGCCTATTCAAGTATCTCGAAAGGGCCAATTTATCAAGGAAATAACACTCCATTATTCACAAAATGATGTTGCGTAAGCCCTGGTGAGATTCTCAAGAACACATTATCACACATCACGAATAAAAATGGTATTCAGCGATGACCCGCATATGATTTTTGATGACTCTGATCCATCTCCATCATCTTTATAATCATATGAATATTCCATATTATCTCTTAGACAAGGATCATCCCAACTAGTGATGTCTCAACTATTTACACCCTACAGAGTGGATAATGACAAGGATACCCATACAAAGCTTTAAAAGGAGTCATAGGTATCGAGGCTTGATAGTTTTTATTATACAAGAACTCTACTAATGGCATGTGATCTTCCCATAAGACACTGAAATTCATTATTCAAGATCATATCATATCTTCAAATTTCTATATATTTCTTTTGTATTGACCATATATATAGGGACGATATGCCATACTCATAGTCAAATGATTTCCAAGGGATTTCTCAAAGGATTTTCAGAAACAAGACACAAACATCAAATGTCTGTACGAGACTATCAAAACCAGTATGCAATGTCTCTTTACTACTACTTGGATATAGATTTTGGATATATCCTCCACCTTACGAGTTTAATGAATAGGAATGAAATGGGGTGGCTTGGTAGGACGATCCACTATCACCCATATTCAATCATGTTTCTGAACTGTTCTTGGTAGACCTGTAACACAATCCATCACTATTTTCTCACATTTCCACACTAGGATGGGTAAAGAGTAAAACATACCAGCTGGTTGTTGATTTTCTTACTTAACTCATAGACAAGCTAAGCACCTTGAAACTAAATCATCCACTTTCTATTCCATGACGCTCCACCAAAATCATGCCTTCAATGCCTTATACATCTTTTTTATACCTAGGTTCACAACCTATCTAGAACATTGGTATGCATGAAGAAGATTTTAATAACAATCCATAGGTATAATAATCCAATCTATGAACTGTAACACTAAACTCCCATAATGTTTCCCACCCACAATGGTCTCCCCACCATTATATTTTATACTCATAACCAAGCATTCTGCATCAGATTTTTGTGCCTCTTTAACAACCTTAACCAAATCTATGACCACAAAATCTAAAAATAAAACATCAAAATCACCTCAGTCTTCACATTCAACATGCTTGTCAGCTAGGACCAACATTAACGACCACTCATATGAATCTTCTTTTGCCAACTATGCATATGAATTTCCGCTTAATGCATCTTCCACCAGATTGCCTTTACCCAATTTATACATCATGTTAATTTCAAACATCTATAGATACTATATCCATATCTTTTTCCTCATATTCAAATCATGTTGTGATAAAAAATGTTTCAAGATTTTTTATTCCACTAACATAGTAAATTTCCTACCAAATGGCTAATGACGCTAGGTATTTAATGCATCGATGACCACAACTAACTCTAAATCGTGTGTTGGGTAATTATTTTCATGCACTCTCAACTACCTTGAACCATAAGAAACCACATGGTCTCCAAGCATGAGAACACATCCCAACCTAGATCCTGAATAATCATATAACACAATGTAACCCTATCTTGATTCAAGAAAAATCAAAATTGGTGCTAATGTAGGATGAAAAATATACTCTTGAAACGACTTATAAAATTACATAGACCACTAGAATGGTATGATCTTCTTTTTAAAAGATTTAATTGATGAGGATATTCATGATAAGTCACACACAAAATGGCAGTAATAACCAGCTAGACAAAGAAAATTTCATATCTCGAATACATCATTAAGAGGATTCCAAGAGAAAACAACATCTATCTTCTCCAGATCGACTATAACACCTTTTTCAATAATTACATGGCCAAGAAAGTGTACCTTTTGTATCCAAAAATTACACTTTGACAATTTGGAATACAAAAAATTATCCCTTAAGATTTCCCACATTGTTGTTATGTGTTCCTTATTCTCATCCATTGTCCTTAAATACACCAATTCCATTAAGACTACCAATGAATTTGTTAGAATGAAAGGCATCAAAACATAATAGTAATGGGCATATATGCTTTTGAAATGTGTCTTTGGAATATCTTTATTCCGAACTCACAATTGATGATATGCTGATCACATGTCAATTTTAGAGAACCACTGAGCTCTCTTCAATTGATCGAAAAATTATCAATGCATGGAAATGGATATCTAAACATTATTTTAACTTGGTTATGATTACGATAATAGATACACAACCTTATATTTGCATATTCTTTTACTACGAAAAATATTGGTTCTTTTTACGTAGATGTGATCGAATGAAAGAAACCTTTTCTTTCCAACACTTCCAGTTACACTTTATGTTCCCTCAACTCTGTTGGATCCATCCTATAAGATGGAAGTGAAATATGACTAGTCATAAGAAGGACATCAATCGTAAACTCTAATTCCCTGATAGGTTGTAACGCTGAGATGTTTTCAGGAAACACATCACAAAATTGATCCACAACTATTAGAAAACAGTTATCCTCAATCTATTCCATCGATTCCAATGTCAACTCCGCCATCTGGCAAGAGATCATTCCCACCTCTGGTTCCAGCAATCATTTTGCACATGTCTTTACAACCCTTTTCCCTCTAAATAGATGCCCGATTCTATCCTTAGTTGTGAAAATAACAATTCTTCTATAATAGTTAATGTGAGCATTGAATTTTTTCAACCAAAACATTCCCAGGATTACATCAATTACATCTCTCTTTAACACTAAGATGTCCCATTTTAGGTCTTCTCCATCAACATTTTTAGAACATTCTATACACACAAAGTCTTGAAATTATCATTCGTCAGGTGGGGTTAGATGTTTTAACACAGATGAAATCATATCAGGATTTATATATAGTAAATAAACATAAAAAGAAGAAATGATAGAATGTGATAGAACAATATCAAAAAACAATCACTACCACAAAACTGGGAAAGGCATGCGCCTTCCTTTATCAGCACTAACAGTAAAGCGCCGATAAAGGGCCGGGCCTTTTATCAACGCTAACAAAAGCGCTGATAAAGGGATTATTTATCAGCACTAAAAAAGAGCTGATAAAGGTTGTATTTATTAGTGATTTTCATTTTAGCGCAGATAAATACACCCTTTATCAGCGCTTTTTACTAGCACTGAGAAAGGCTCACGTGGATTTGTTAAAAACCCGCGGGTCCTCTTCCTCCTCCCTGCACCCGGTCAAGCTCTCGCGGAAGCCCTCCTCTGCGCCGCTACCGCCACTGCCTCCGCCGCCTCCTCCTCTACTGCGGCCGCTGCCTCCTCCTTCTACTCCTCTTTCTCCTCCTCCTCCGGCCGCCGCCTCCTCCTCCTCCGGCCGCCGCCGCCGCCTCCTCCTCCTCCACCGTGGCCTCGTCCTCCTCATCCACTGGCGCTTCCTCCTCATCCTCCTCCTAGTCCACAGCCTCATCCTCCTCCTCCTCCACTGGCGCCTCCTCCTCCTCTGCCTACTCCACTGCCTCCTCCTCCACTGCAGCCTCCTCCTCCTCCTCCTCCTCCTCCTCCGCTGCCTCCGCTGCCTCTGCTGCCTCCGCCCTGCGACCACCATGCCTCCGCGCTGCCTCCGCGCTGCCTCTGGTGCCTCTGTTGTCGACACCTACTTATCCTATGCCACCGGGTCCTCCTCCTTAACGTGATTCAAATTTAATTTTCATGAATTAATTATTTTTGGAATGGGTAAATGTTTGGCCAAATATTCTTCGTGTTGAATCTTTAGTTTCCATGGGTGGTTTGGGATTGTGGTTATGTTTTGATCCTGACTATGGGTTGTTTTTATGATTTCCCACTACTTAATTAGATTTATTTAGTTATTCTTATGTTTTGGTGTTTTCATTTGGTTCATGTATCTCTTTATCTCCCCATGAACGATTATCTTATGGCTATTAATTTTGAGATGGGTTTGAGGAAATATATCAGATTTATTCTTATTGGTCTAAGTCTACCAACCTATTTTTAGGTGTTTCCCAAGGTATTGATGTGAGAGGCATATTTTAATTGAAATATTGGTCTCAATGGTGTTCCATTAATGGGTGGTGTAGGATCCACTTTTTTAAGGGATCTTAGTTAAAAGAAGAGGCTTCAAATGGTGGAGGATCACATCCTAAAAGAAAGGGGGACTCTTAATAGGGAAATAATACATAGATGAGTCTAATCCAGAAAAAATCAATGTAGTAGAGGTCATTCTTGAGGACTCATAATCTTGGCCAACCACAATTTGAGGTGAATTTTTTTTAATTCTTCTATAGTATTGGTTTCATTTCAAAATGGTGAATCCTAGTCATTAATTTCACATATTGTTTTATTAATTGGTTATGACGGTAGAGTTTATGAATTATTTCATGTATTGCCTAACCCTTTTGGGTAGGAAAAATGGTCATGGTTTCATGTTCTTTGAGAGTTGTGTTGTGGTACTTAGAATGGAGGACATTTCGGAATTCCATGTTTTGGACCTAGTCTTTTCCAACCTCATTATCGTATTGGATTTTTTTACTGGATTTAGTGCACTAGATGACTATTATCACCATTGGGTTCAGTTACATACTCTTAACAGGACATTCCATGTCTTTTATGGAGATTGTGATCTATAACCATGGAGGGTATGACAAGTTGCTTCTATGTTATGGTTCATATCATGTCATTTTTCCATGTTTTTCCTTGGGGTTGTTGAGAAGTGTTATTCATGTGAAATTCCAGTGGTCATGGAAAAGTACACAAAATCATTTCTAGAGGACTTCATGGGATAACCTCCCCAATGATTGTTTGCGTTTTTTATCTATTTGCTTCACAGGAAGATCCCATTTTCCATTCCATCACATCATAAGGCTCTGGCCGATTTAGAGGAGCTAAAAGATCAGCTAGAAGATCTTTAAGGAAATGGTTCTATCTATATGATCATGTCACTATGGGATTTTCCAATTCTGTTTTCAATGAAATCATCTCATAGACTATTAATTTTAACAGTCTACCATAGTCATAGCCAGGTGACAGTAATGAATAATTACATATTGCCTATAATTGATGATTTGTTTGACCATCTTATAAGGTTCTATTGGTTTTTGAAAATTTTCAAGAGATCAGGGTACCAAAAGTTGAGGGTTTGGGAAGAGGATGCTCAAAAGATTGATTTTTAAAGTTGATATGGAATTTTAAAGTATTTATGAATTCCATTTGGGATCACCAATGCTCTATCTATTTCATGGAACTGATGAACTAGATCTTTAACATCTTTCTAGAAACCTCCATTTTCATTTTTTAGAATACTTCTTGGTGTATTACAATATATAGTAGGAGTACTCTGATAATCTGGAGGTTGTTTTGGGTGTTTTTAGGGAGCTTTTTCTTTATTACAATATTATAAATTCCCCATATTTTGTTTAAGAAGTATTGTTTCATGGTCACATTATTTCCTTGGAAGGAGTTCTAGGTTATCCAGAAAAGGTTTGAGAAGTCATTTCTCCTCTAACCTATATACTCATCCTATGTATTTCAAATAGGATGAATATAAATAAAGAATGGATGAATGAAAATCGGTTGAAAAAAGAGTATGAAAAACGCGTGAAAGAATTTATGAAGTTTGCAAAAGATCATGCATGTGACTCTTCTCAAATCCTTTGTCTTTGTTTACGCTTTTTTATTCAAAAAAAATTAGTCCAGATGAGTTGGAAGTACACTTGATCTGTCACGGAATAGATCAAAGTTATACATGTTGGAATAAACACGGGGAAACAACGAATGTAAGTAGAGACTGGGGTGACACTGTGTTTTATGGATCATCTGATATGATTACAAACATGAACAATGAAGATGACCGTATGGAGTATGTGATTACAGATGTGAATGATGATGAAGATTGTATTGAGAAAATGACAAGGACATTCGAAGATGAACTTCGTGATTGCCCAAAATTGTTTGAGAAGGTAAAAATTTGTGCAAAGACGCCATTGTATGCTGGTTGCACTAAATATACAACATTGTCAGCCGTACTAAAGCTGTATAATATGAATGCAGATAACGAGTGGAGTGATGACAGTTTTACGAAACTACTTTCCCTCTTGAATGACATGCTCCCAGAAGACAATGAGCTCCCGAGCCGAACATACGATGCCAAAAGAATGCTACGCTCTATGGGTATGATCTCTGAAAGAATACATGCCTGCCCGAATGACTGTATACTATTTCTCAAGGACCACAAATCACTTAAAGAATGCCCAAAGTGTGGTTCTTCTCGATACAAGAAAGATGAATCTAGTCCAACTAAAGTTGTATGGTACTTTCCAATCATTCCAAGGTTTAGACGCCTATATGGAAGTGAGGAGACTGCAGAAAAATTAACATGGCATGCAGATACAAGAATTAAATATGGGATACTACATCACCCAGCAGACTCTCCTCAGTGGAAGAGAATCGATCATGAGTATCCTGAATTTGGAAACGAGCCGAGAAACCTTTGTCTTTCGTTATCTACAGATGGAGTGAATCATTTTGGTTTTCAAAGAAACGGTCACAGTACATGGCCAGTTATTTTGATAAATTATAACTTACCATGGTGGTTATGAATGAAACGAAAATACATCATGTTATCTATTCTTATATCAGGACCAAAACAACTGGGTAACGATATTGATGTTTATTTAGCTACATTGATCGAAGATTTGAAATTATTGTGGGATTCAGGTGTTACATTGTATGATGCTTACAGAAAGGAAGATTTCACTTTGAGATTCATGTTGTATGGGACGATAAATGACTTCCCTGATTATGGAAATTTGTCAGGATATAACATTAAAGGAACTCAAGGATGTCCCGTTTGCAAAGAAGGTACACAATCAATTAGGTTGAAACATTCATTGAAAACCGTGTTTCTAGGACATCGCAGATTTCTACCGTGACGACATAAGTACCATTATTGGAAGACATCATTTTATGGAAGTTCAGAAGAACGTACAACACCGTCTCCACTAACAGGCGATCAATTGTTTGAGAAAGTTAAAAATGTGGACACTACTTTTGGTAAACCGGCTTCGAAAAACCATACGAAAATCGGTTGGAAAAAGAGATCATTTTTTTGAATTACAATACTGGAATTGTTTGTATGTAAGACATTTTATTGATGATATGCATGTAGAAAAAAATGTATTTGACAGTGTTATTGGCATGTTTCTAAATACATCTGGCAAAAAAAATATGGAATTAAGTCTAGGTTGGACATGGTTGAGATGGGAATACGAGAAGAGTTGGCACTAGTGAAGGGTGAAAAACGAACATTTCTTCCTCCTGCTTCTTACACTCTTTCCAGGCAGGAGAGATATCAGTTTTGCAACTTCTTGAATGACGTAAAGGTTCCAGAGGGGTATTCGTCAAATATCAGTAACCTTGTGTCAATGAGCGACTTGAAGTTAAAAGGTATGAAATCACATGACTGCCATGTTTTGATGAAAAATCTCATTCCAATTGATTTACGTTGCATTTTTCCCAAGAATTTCCGCCATACATTAACGAAAATGTGTTTCTTCTTCAAATCTATAAGCAGCAATGTTATAGACCCGGCGAAATTGCCAGGTATGGAAAAAGAAATTGCCGTCATATTATGTGAATTAGAAATGTTCTTCCCGCCTTCATTTTTTGATATGATGGTTCATTTGATTGTCCACTTGGTGAGAGAGATTCGACTACGTGGTCCTATACATTACAGAAGGATGTACCCCATTGAACGGTATATGAATATTTTGAAAGGGTATGTCAAAAATCGAAGTCGGCCAGAGGGTTGTATTGCAGAGCGATATATTGTTGAGGAAGCTGTTGAATTCTGTACTGAATACTTGTCTGGTGTGGAAAGCATTGGCTTACCGAAATCTCATCACACTGGGCGGCTTGAGGGTGAAGGAATTTCTGGAAGAAAGGTTGTCACAATCAATATTACAGATCGGGAGCAGGCCCATCTTTATGTTTTGCATAACAGTTTCGACGTTGACCCATATGTTGAAATCCACAAAGAAATTCTTAGGAATTTGAATCCATCAAGGGATGAAAAATGGATATCAGATACACATAATCGACAGTTTATAGGATGGTTTCGAGATCATATTTTTAAGAAGTCAGATGAAAATCAAAAGTCAATTTCGAAATGACTTCGATGGCTAGCCGGAGGACCATGTGTGTATGCATTATCTTACAATGCTTATATAGATAATGGTTATACATTTTATACTAGTGAACACGATGAAGATAGTACCATGCAGAATAGTGGGGTTACACTTGTGGCTGAAGCGATGCATGTTTCCAGTGCTAAGGACAGAAATCCAATTTATGCGAATATTTCATACTTTGGCATCATCAAAAAAATATGGGAGTTGGATTATACAAAATTTGAAGTTCCGATATTTCAATGCAAGTGGGTTGATAACAGGAGTGCTGTTAAAATAGATGATTTGGGATTCGTGAAAGTTGATTTCAGTAAGGAAGGGGAGAAATACGAACCATTTATAATGGCATCGCAGGCAGTGCAAGTATTTTATGTTCCAGATCCCGCAAACCGAAACTGGTCAATTGTTCGGTTATCGACAAAAACAGCTGAAGGGTCAGATGAAAATTCAACGGAAGATGACATTTTCGTTGGGACTTCGAATCATTTCATAGTGGTCCCAATGTAGATGACGTTTTGTATGTCAGAGGAGTCCACAATGAAGGGATATAGATAGTTGATAAAGGGGTCAAATCCCTTCAGCCTTTAAAAAAAGGGAGTTCAATAATCAGGTTATTGATTTTTATTGTAATATAGATTGTGTTACATTATTTTATTATCTGTTCGCTGCTGCTTTTATGTCATCTAAATTAAATTTTAACCAGTTCTTCCGATAATGAATTCTTCACCTACTGATGCACCCAATCACGAGACACAACACGTCTCTCAACCTATTGCAGCTGGTCCCACTACTGAGAGACAACAGGTCTCTCAACCTGTTGTAGCTGGTCCCACTGCTGATGTACAACAGGTCTCTCAACCAGTTGCAGCTGGTGTTAGTGCCGATGCTAGCGCTTCGGAGAAACATAATGATGATGCAGAAACTGAGGAAATGGTAGGCGATGAAACCCTAGTGAAAAAAATAGGTGCACCGTAGTTTGATAGTTTTAGAAAAAATCCTTAACGCGTGCCGATTGATGTAGAGTCGTGGCACCATGTTGTCAGCGGGTTGAAAAAATTAATGTGGGAAGAGATTACGGTAACATTACGATATCATCTATTTAATTTATTAAAATAAAATAAAATATTGAAATATTGACTAACCCTTCATCATCTCTTGCAGAGTGCATTTATAGTAGATGTTTCACACAAAGAATATGTTTTCAGACTGGCATGAACGATTCATAGAGGCTTTCACAGCATTTTAACGAAACATCATCTGAAAGATGCCTAAGGGAAAATCAAGCCGCACCCGCCTCCTATTTATGCACACTTGATATCCCAAGGAATGTGGGATGCATTTTGCAACCATCGTACGGAACAGAATTTTCAGGTACATTGTTTTTGGTTACACGTTGTGTAACGTTTCTTGTATTCATCACGTTGATTGATAGGTTTCTATTTATGAAACAACAACTGAGTGCTGAAAATAAAGAACGGGAAGCAAAAACAGCATACCCCTACCATAAAGCAAGGTTGGGGTACGCTTCAATTGAAAAACAATTGGTATGTATTTTACAAGTACTGTAATAATTTTATGTGACATAAAACAACACTATAACCATGTTTCTCTGTTTATATGAATATTGATGAAGCAAAATCTCAAGTCACTTCCATTCCAAGCCATGTTCTATGGAAGGAGGCTTGTGTTAATAAAGAGGGGAAACTGATAGATGAAAACACACAAAAAGTGTGGGAAACATGTGTAAGTATGACATAATATAAACTTGTTTTGCTTTAAATCACTATTACATAACGATGCTTACTTATTTTTTCATATTTTCTATTTGACATAGTCCCAAGAATCAACAACACCCGCACCGGATGTAGAAATACTTTCAACGGCCTTGAAACAGCCAGAATAGTATGGTCGCATCAGAGGTGTGGGTTTTGGGGTGTCACCCCGGAAATATTTTCCGAAAAAAAAACAAGAGGATGAACAAACTAAAGAATTGCATGTAACGAGAGATAAAGTAGCTGCCCTTTAAGAACTAATCCAAACTCAGGGAAAGATGCTAACGAGTTTGATGGAGGAGAGGCGAAGAGAACAAACAACTCAAGAACAACCCCCCAGAGAAGATCCACCCCTCACTAGCTTTGAGGCGAGCCATTCCCCTCAAAGACCTGACTTAACCGAGGTAATCAATGTTATAATATTCATTTTTGTGAGATGTGAATCACATAGACACTGATACCTTTCATGTAATGATATTCTGCAGGGTGAAAATGAATGTGATTTATATATATCAACTCCCACCCATCGCCTTGTAGCGAGAGCTACGGTGTTAAATATGCAGAATGACACGCTACACTCCAGAACACCTCCAACCGGTCATGTCAAAGTGTCGATTAACGTATCTCATGAGCCGAGCGCTGAGCTACCCATGACAAATAACGATGACGACATTCATACGGTGGAAAAATCTGTTGGAACATTCGTTGCATGGCCGTCGAATCTTGTAAAAAAACATGTCGAGCAGGAGGTATTCATTTCCAGTTCATTTTTCAAGAAGAACATTTAACATTAAATTAGAAAATGGTTGAACCAATGAATTTTATTACAGAAGGATAAAATGGAGAAGCTAAAACAAAAGAGTGGCTCCAACATTGGATCAACCAACCGATCAAAACGATCTACTGAGAGCGCGTTCACCCCGCCCGTTCTATATCCACATTTTATATCACTGCAATCTCATGTGGATACAAAAATGAAAGACGGAGAGAGTCATACAATTGTTTGTGAAAAAAATATGTACAAAGTGGAAACAATAGATTTCGTTAGTGCAGACGTTGTTTCTGAGATCATCACATACGACTGGCTAGGCGCCTCAGTTATAAATTTATACATGAGGTATGTTTTCATGATTTTATTTTACAGAAGCTGATATACATTGATAATTATGGATAAATACATATCATATTTTTCATAGGCGTATATATGAAAAAATTGAAGGGATTTTCCCATGAATACAAATTTGGACTCGTTAGTCCTCACAACATTTCTACACAATGAACAGAAATAGATTCTAATTTTCAGGCTGAATTGATGTCAAATCTACTCAGAATGTTTCAAAGAAGAATTTAGACTGACATGCTCTTTTTAATACCAATGATGCAAGGGTAAAACTCTACATTTTAATCATATGAATTATATTTTCATTTCTATCAGTACTTATTTCTTTTTGTGTTTTTAGGGAACATTGGATGCTCATTGCAGTCAATTTGGATACTCCAAAGATTTATTTTCTGGATTCACTGCATGGATATCCAACTAACCGACCAAAGATGATGGCGACTGTCAATTTGTAATACACTAGATCCAACATTTTAGAACTAAATATCTAGTTATATAATTTATATTATCTTTTAATGAGGATTTTGTTATGATAGGGCGGTGTATGAATATCGTCTAAAGGCTGGAATGAATCCAGGGCGTAAGGACGACAATGACCATAGGATCTACAAATGGAGAAGTATCTGGGTATATATAATTATATTTCACTATCCAAATACATATCAAAACAAATTACTTATTTTTCTCGATATTTCTGCAATGTCCGAAACAAACAAATGACAAGGACTGCGGTTACTATGTTTCTAAATTTATGAAAGTGATAGTATTTCATGGACAAACTAGCATCCCTGAAGAGGTATTTTTGAAAATAACTACTACTTTGTTTAAAATAATTATTAATTCGTTGTGTATTTATATTTTTTTAGTACTACTATGACTATCGCAAAAACTCATATTCAGAAGATGATATAAATGTCTTTAGAAACGAATGGGCATCGTACCTGATGGAAGAATGTAAACAAATAGGACAATGAAGGTGAATTACTAATACTTATGTTATCATTATATGGTCATTGATATCTCCCTTTACACTTATTGAGAATCTATGATCTCCTTTTCTTATGATTCATATCCTTAGATTAGTGAATTCCTATTACTTAGTTTGAAAATGACATAAACATTGGAAACAACACCAATGACATACGGTAAACCGAGAAAACACGTTCGGATTGTTTTGATACTTTAAGACAACGATCCACGAGTCATTTGTGATGTGTAAGAATTGTCCTCACCTCAATCCGACGCACGGTGTGACCGGTATGGATAGAAGTGTCTGATATCAGTTTCAAATTGAGATAAACTTTGGAAAACTACGCCAATGAGATACGCCAAAATGAGAAAACACATTCGGATTGTTTTTATACTTTAGTAAAACGATACACGAGTCATTTGTGACATGTACGAATCAACTGCACCTCAATCCGATGCACGGAGTGACCGGTATGACAAAAAGTGTCTGATATCAGTTTCAAATTGAGATAAACTTTGGAAAAGAACACCAATGACATACTCCAAACCAAGCAAACGTGTTTGGATTGTTTAGATACTTTAGGACAACGATCCATGAGTCATTTTTGACGTGTACGAATTGACCACACCTCAATCCGACACACGATGTGACCGGTATGGATAAAAGTGTCTGATATCAGTTTCAAATTGAGATAAACTTTGGAAAACAACACCAATGACATACGCCAAACTGAGAAAATGCGTTATGATTGTTTTGATACTTTAGTAAAATGATCCAAGAGTCATTTGTGACATGTACGAATCGACCGCACCTTAATCCGACGCACGGGGGAATGGTATGGATAAAAGTGTCTGATATCAGTTTCAAATTGAGATAAACTTTGGAAAGAAACACCAATGACATACTCCAAACCGATAAAACTCATTTGGATTGTTTTGATACTTTCGGAAAACGATCCACAAGTCATTTGTGACGTGTAAGAATCGACCGCACCTCAATCCAACGCACGACGTGACCGGTATGGCTAAAAGTGTCTGATATCAGTTTCAAATTGAGATAAACTTTTGAAAACAGCAGCAATCACATATGGAAAACTGTGCAAACGCGTTCGGATTGTTTTGATACTTTAGTACAATGATCCACGAGTCATTTGTGACATGTAAAAATTGACCGCACCTCAATCCGACACACTGCGTGACCGGTATGGCTAAAAGTGTTTGATATCAGTTTCAAATTGAGATAAACTTTGGAAAACAACACCAATGACATACGCCAAACAGATCAAACGCATTCGGATTGTTTTAATACTTTAGGACAATGATCCACGAGTCATTTGTGATGAGTACGAATTGACCGCACCTCAATCCAACGCACGGTGTGAACGGTATGGCTAAAACTGTCTGATATCAGTTTCAAATTGAGATAAACTTTGGAAAACAACACCAATGACATACGCCAAACCGAGAAAATGCATTCGGATTGTTTTGATACTTTAGGACAATGATCCATGAGTCATCTGTGACGTGTAATAATCGACCGTACCTCAATCCGATGCATGACGTGACCAGTATGGCTAAAAGTGTCTGATATCAGTTTCAAATTGACATAAACTTTGGAAAACAACACCAATGACTATACAAAAAACCGAGAAAATGTGTTAGGATTGTATTGATACTTTAGGAAAAAGATCCACAAGTCAGTTGTGATGTGTACGAATCGACCGCACCTCAATCAGACGCACAGTGTGACCGTTATGGATAAAAGTGTCTGAAATCCGTTTCAAATTGAGATAAACTTTGGAAAACAACACCAATGACATATGCCAAACTAGGAAAACACGTTAAGATTGTTTTTATACTTTAGGACAACGATCCACGAGTCATTTGTGATTTTTAAGAATTGACCGTACCTCAATCCGACGCACGGTGTGACCGGTATGGCTAAAAGTGTCTGATATTAGTTTCAAATTGAGATAAACTTTGGAAAACAACACCAATGACAAACGCCAAACTGAGCAAACACGTTCGGATTGTTTTGATACTTTAGGAAAACGATCCACGAGTCATTTGTGATGTGTATGAATCGACCCCACCTCAATCCGACGCACGGTGTGACTGGTATGGCTAAAAGTGTCTGATATTAGTTTCAAATTGAGATAAACTTTGGAAAACAACACCAATTACATACGCCAAACTGAGTAAATGCGTTCGGATTATTTTGATACTTTAAGAAAACGATCCATGAGTCATTTCTGACGTGTATGAATCGACCGCACCTCGATCTGATGCACTGTGTGACCGGTATAGCTAAAAGTGTCTGATATCAGTTTCAATTGAGATAAACTTTGGAAAACAACACCAATTAAATTATCCAAACCAAGAAAACGCGTTCGGATTGTTTTGATACTTTAGGGAAACGATCCACAAGTCATTTTTGACGTGTACGAATCGACCGCACCTCAATCCGATGCACAACGTGACCAGTGTGGCTAAAAGTGTCTGATATCAGTTTCAAATTGAGTTAAACTTTGGAAAACAACACCAATGACATTCAAAAACCGAGCAAACTTGTTTGGATTGTTTTGATACTTTAGGACAATGATCCACGAGTCATTTGGGACTTGTATGAATCAACCGCACCTCAATCCGACTGATGCAAGGTGTGACTGGTAAAGCTTTTCTTTAGATAAAGAATCAGTATTTTTTAAATGAGATAAATAAATCAAGAACATATTGATTTTACATTATTCCCTTTCATTGTTATCAAAATGAAAACATTAGAGTTTAAAATTTCATATTTTAGTTTCACATTTCCATATTAATGTATTCTTTCATATTACTGTTTTAATTTCTTTCATTATTGCATTACTAACATAATATTTGCTTTCTTATATAGGTGAATTTTTTTCTCAAGTTCGGATGCTTTGTTCGGCAACAAATACCGTCGATAGAGGATCACAGACATCAAAGAATGAAACATGAATGTTTATAACTGTTTTTGAATAATTATAAATGTAACCATGTAAAAAAATGTTTGAAATGTATATAGCAATTCATTTTTTTTTATTCATGATGTTAAATAAATGTATATACCGTTGTCGGTCAAAATATTGGGTGCAGGTGCTATGGTGTGCAGGTGTGCATGTGCTACTTTGTGCAGGTATTCTGGTCTGCAGGTGTGCAGTTACTGTTTTGTAGGTGCAGGCGATGGGGCCTTTATCAGCGCTCCGTCAAGCGCCGATATAGGAGACCTTTATCAGCGCTAAAAGAAGCGCGGATAAAGGGGCCTTTATCAGCGCTCCGAGAAGCGCTGATATAGGGAACCTTTATCAGCGCTAAGAGAAGCGCTGATAAAGGCGATCCTTTATAAGCGCTGATAAAGGTCTCCTATATCGGCGCTTCTCGGAGCGCTGATAAAGGGAACCCCCCTTTATCTACGCCGGCATTAACAGCACTTTTCTAGCGCTGTTAATGTCGGTTTTTAGTGCTGATAAAGGGCCAGGTTGTAGTAGTGACATGCATAAGGATCGAATTCAAAAGAATCGTACCTCTCATAGTAGATGGTCCGACCTAATCATATACCATAATATGCTCATCTCCTTATAACTACTTTGTCATTACACTATGTTCATTTTTTCCATACTAAGATTGGACTTGAAAAGGAGTCATGGTGGTAATAGAATCACCATGTCTAGCCCTACTCTTCTATCAAGTATGAGTCTACTATCCTCACCCCATCTAATCATAAGATGCTTGGGAAATTTTAGAATTGTATCAATTACCTATCCTCGGAGCACTATGAAAATAGTGATGAAGATGACAAATATTCTTGTAGTTATGGAAATTCTAGGTTGTGTTTTACACTCTAGCTTTATGTGGTCATGGAAACCGCATTGTAAATTGCCTTCTTTTCTATTGGGTCATGGATGAAGGTTCACTGATCCTACTATCTAATTTTGATTCTTGGTTCCACATTAGAAATAGGTTTCCCTCTTTCACTTGTTCCTATATTAGAGTTCCGATAATTTCCCATAGGTATCATCATACTTCCTCCTCCCACAAATCATGAGATGTCACATTAATCCACTATCACTCTGTTTTCTATATTTATATAGTCTCTAATACAAAGCACTATAATCATTGAGAGAATATTCCACCTTTTCCCCAATTTCGAAATGTGTGGCTTCAGGGATTCACTAGACGGAACCTCTGGTGAAAAGAACCCTATATTCATGAATATAGACGCATATACTGTGATAAAGATATTATCTTGGTTTAGGCTAAAGAAGTATGTCATTCAATGGATCTAGAATTTGGGAGGATAGAATTGTTTGTGGACTAATTCTTAAAAATCCTCCCATGTAAGTCCTTGATCCCATTAGCTTACATAGCAAGATCCCACCATTGACATGCAAGATCCTTGTGCATAAAAGTTTCAAACCATACATTAAGCTCTAATGGTGTACCGATAAAATTAAAGATATGATTCTTCTTTTTCAGCCACACCTATGCCTTTTCAGGTTTAGAATCACCCATGAAGATGGGTGGATTCTATTTCATGAACTAAATGAAATAATCAACATACCATGGCTCATCACTTTGGTTCCTTGTATCCACCACTTGGAATTCTTGGACGATACTATGAACTAGCTCTTGGTTCACCTATGGATCCGGTGCGATGACATTCACTACTTCTTCATCCCATTGGTTTCTACGACGCCCAACATGTTCCATTTTCAAAAAAAAACAAGAACCTCTATAAACCTCACTTTCTAAAAACCGATGTATTATCATTTCATATTCAATGACATCAAATATCACAACTTTTTTTCTTCCAAAAACAATTTTTTACCATTCAACCATTTCGGAAAAAATCCATTATTTATTTTTAAAATCCAATCATGGTCAAAACACACTATGTATACACTTTTCAAAATAATTCATTAGAAAAAAAAATTTATGGATTTTCCAAAAATTTGCACCTTTTCACAAAATCAAAAATCATTACTCCAAATGAGACATTCAATTTTAGTGGGATGTTATTCCTCTACCATTCATGTCATATTCGTCTCATTGGTTAAACCCCTGACACTAAGATTCTGTATCCTATAAGTTTCTCCAAAACACATATGTACCCAACTCACTAGTAACATGAAGTTCAACATAAAAAGGTTATCTACCTCTTCTTATGCTCTATATTTAACGTCCTAACAATCCTACAATATTCTAATATCACATCCCAAGGAATAAAAACGAATTAATTTCAACTCCAAGGCCTAGAAAACTGATGACTACTTGTTCTGCAAGGACCAAACAAGATGATACCATTTTTAATGACCCACTTAATCCCATTGTATTGAGAATAAAATTCATCATTACTAGTCCTTAATGACATCTCTAATATGAAAATGGCTAGCAATAAATGTTGAAGGGTTTCAAATACAAGTGGCTGAGCCTTTACCCATTAAGAAATAAAACCATTAAATCCAAAAACTACAACCAAACAACTAAATAAAAGATGATTGAATAAATGAAAGACAACTCAACTTAATTAATTTATTTCAAAAACCAATCCAAGTGTACCATAATGGAAGAAAAACCAAAAAAAAAGTAAATAGCAGAAATAAAAATAATCACTCAAAGATGAAAACAAGACTCCATGGTCCACTAGATCCATGCTCCACCAGCTCCATGCTCCAATAACTAGATAGACCATGTTTTTAAAGACCCGTAAAATTCAAGGAAAATTTTTTTTTTCTTAATTTTATTTGGAATTTTACAAGAATGCAGTTTTTGATGGCACTAGATTCTGAGGCCCGGTGTGCCCGGAATGAATTTACAAAGTTTAGCTCGGGTACGTTCAGTATACGAATGAGCGTGTTTCCCTAACTTTTGAACCGGTGCTCAGAATCGAAATCCGAGGGAACCGATGAAATCACAGCACCGGTAATTTCTTAAGAATACCTTTTCAGGAGTTGCGTTTTCTCAGGTGAGGTTATTAAATTTTGGGGTTAACAAAAGAATAAAAAATAAAATTTTGCGCAACCAAATTTTATTTTTATTTAAGGTAGCTTAACCCTAAGCTTGATGGTTGGAGTGGGACCCACTAATACCCTAACTCCTAGGTAGGATATTAGTGAGGTAGGGCCCAAATGAGCCCCACCCCTTTATTTCCTTTTATCTTCAACATGAATTTAATATGGTAACTCACGTGTACCCCCATTTTAAATGCCATCTCAACTATCGCGTTTAATTAAATTATTAAACACCTCTTTAATTTGGTCAATGCTCGATAATTAAATCGTGATCTGTTTTTAAAATTCAAAAACCGTTAGCATGGGAAATAAAATAAGGAAAAGCCTTATTCTATTAAGTTTTGGTTTCGTTGTGTGAGAAGAATTGGGAGAGGAATTACTCAAGGCCTTGGAACTTCATCTTCCTCCTTGAAGAATGCGAAGAACTCACCATTGCTGACGAAGAACGCCGACCTCCGACAAATGACGACGTAGAACACCGAATCCTCAAAGATCGACGACGCGATGCCATGTACCATGATGCCAAAGATTCTCTTCTCCATGACACCGCCGATGCTTACGGTGTATTCTTCCACAACGTTCTTTTCCGCGATGAACCTTCGTTCAACAACGCTCGAGGTAGGGGGTTTGGTTTAATTTAATTTTTTTGTGAATTATATCCTCGGCCTTTGATTAAATTTTCGATAGTCATTTGGGCCTCCTGTTATCGTAACAACGGGAGGAGGTCAGACCGTATGAAGACGGCCGACCCTCCTCCCCCTTTTGTTGGTTATACTTGTTGCAGCATGAGCAAAGGCGGCGCGGTGCAACAACACCGCACGGAAACAACGAAGAACGGGCGAAGAAGGGCGATGCGTCACGCCGTGACGTTGTGGCGATTCGAAGGCTTCAAGGTTTTTTTAATCGACGTGCATTGATGGAATAGGCCACAGAGGCGGTTTGATGATTCCGCAATAATGTGTGAGACTAGAGGTGAACGCCGACACAGATGGAATCGAATACAGACCACCAGAGCAACTCCGGTGGCACGTGGAATTCTCCGGCGGCGCCCGGCGCGCCGCCGGGAGGGACCGCCGTGGCTAAAGCCACATCGGCGGCGTCCGGTCCCGCGGTCGCGTGGGACCGAGGAAGGGAAGCTGCACCAGGTCGCGTCCACTAGCAAGGAGCGGCCCCCACGGGGGGCCGTGGCTCAAATCAATGGGGCAGTGCCCCCTTTGCGCGGCCACTCCGCCAGCGCCGAGCCCACCCCGCTCGGCCAGCACCGAGACGCCCCGGGCCGTACCGGCTACACTGGGCCGGGCTAGGCCGCACCCTAATGGGCCAGACCAAGACTTGGTTTGGGTCGACCCGGTTCGGGCCGACCCAGGGGGGGTTGGGCCAGGTCGGACCGGGCCCAGACCCCCATTTTCAGACCACTTCTGGTCTTTTGTCCGTATCTTGGGCTACGGACCTCCGATCGATGCACCGTCTATTGAGTAGCGATCCTTGGATCGATACGGTCGTTTTGGTATATTACAATAAAGGATTCAGAGAACTTTTATTATGTCCAGGTTGGTTTGGATACGTAACCAATCGGGCCCTCGGAGCGGAAACACTTATATCTTGAGCTACGGACGTCTGTTTGACGTGCCGTCGACTTTGTTGGATTCCTCTTGATGAGAAGGAACTTTTGGAATACTTATCCTGAGGTTTGGACACATATGGATAGTGTCCGGGTTAGATTGAACCTGAAATCCAACCGGGCCCCTGGAACGGAAAGGCTGATAACTTTCAGATCGGACGCCCGTTTGATGAACCGTCAGCGGCGTTGGTGATCACGTTGAGAAACGGTCCCTATGAGTATACCCTATGTGAGTTCGAGTTACAGTTGAGATACAGTTGGGTTGGTTGTACACGAAACCAATCGGGCCCCTAGGACGAAACAACTAATAACATACAGACTGGGCGTCCAATTGACCCGTCGTCTGTTGTGTTGAGATTACAATGACGTGGCAGACCCTTGGGATACTTATTCGTGGGACTTTGAGATACTTTGAGTATCGACCAGTATCTCTTTGAACGGACCCACCCGGTGACGAGAGAGCGGAGTGCAGAGACCTAGTAGCAAGCTGTGACATGATGACTGCTGATCGATCTACTCGGATTTATTTGGATAGCCCAGTGGGGAGCACTTGGTTGTAGCGGCAGACCCACGGCGGAGGAGCGCTTGGTTGTAGCGGCAGACCCGCGGTACTCAACATAAGGAGTACCTCTATAGGCTATGAGGGGGTGCACTTGGTTTTAGTGGAATACCCATGGTGGGAAGTGCTTGGTTGTAGCAGCAGGCCCACAGTACTCGACATGGGGAGTACTTCAGCAGTCCAAGGTTAGTGGGAAGCGCTCGGTTGTAGCGGCAGGCCCACTGTACTGGACAGTGGAGGAGTTCTCCAGCAGTTGTGGTTTCGATAATGAAAATCATGGTTTGAGCAGAGTCTATGACCTTTGTGTTTACCTCGTGATTGATATGGGTCACTTAATAACTTAGGTATATGTATGGGCATATACCTAGGTAGTGTTTATCCGTTGATTTCATAACATTTGTGTTTCCTCATGATTGAGATGGGTTACTTACTAAATTAGGTATAAGTATGGGATTATACCTAAGTAAGGGTTATCTATTGAGATCCTTCTTTGTGGTTATCCTTGTTGGATTTAGTGAGACCTTGAGGGTCTCGGGGTCCCTACTGAGTATCGTATACTCACCCCTACACGAGATATTCCCGCATCTCGTTGTGTTGGTTGCAGACGACGGGAAGCACTGATAGAGGCCGAGTGTTTGAGTCAGTATCCAGAGGTGGAAATCACGGCGAGACGATACTCGGAGGAGGTCGATGGGAGAGAGCGTTGTGGAGGCTATCTGTACCTACACTTTAGGTAGGATCTGTGGTGGACGATCCAGGAGCTGCGCTATCTGTACCTACCCTTCAGGTAGGATCCAAGGTGGACGACTTAGGAGCTGCTTCTTTTCTTCCAGCTGTTTGTCTTTTCTGTTGTACTTTCGTTCAGTTTTAGATGTACTTTCAGTTGGGTTTGTATTCTAGCCCACTTACTTTTCATCACTTTCTTTTGTACTTAGTGTATTACTTCCGCTTGTACTCTGTGGTGTTTTCTTTACTTTTATAAAGGCAATGCCTTCCCAGTTATCAGGATTTACACCTTTGGTGCTAGTTTCCAGCCCCTGGCCTATGAAAGGCGGGCTTGGGGTAGTCACGACACGGGCCCTGATGATGGGTAGTGACAATTTTTAATGAGGACATGCTAAATATTTGTGATATTTTATCTTTTCGCATGTCTCGGAAGATAAAATTTGAAAAAGAACCAAATTTCCATAGCATGAGTGAGTATAAAATATAGTTGGATTTCCCCATAGATTTACCTACTAACACAACTAGGGTAGAAAAGTTAGAAACATTTATATAAAAAAGTCTATATAAAAAAATTTCCCATCACAGTTTAGAACTCATTATAAACATGATTTTAAACGATTTAAAACCCAAAGTTCACAAGCGCTATTTAACCAATTTTCTAACAAGACGTACTTCTATAAAAACCACCAAAAAAATATTTAAAACAATTTCTCATTATCATTTTGGAATACCCATTCCATAGTTCACAACACATAGACCCATGCATGCTCTGTGGGATAGTTCTATACTCATGAACATTCTCTCATACAATTTCCTTGTTTCCCAATGACACATTCCCCGGATCCAGGCTCTAGCTCCTTATACCACAATGGTACGCATCCCTTTTTCATGGTCACATAGAACATGAACTCACAGAACCCATATATTACCAATCATTGAAATATCCTAATTCAAACCATTTCAACAAAACCATTATTTTATTGAAAAATATTAGCCAAACCAATCTCAATCAACCATTCCATTTCAATAAAACCATTAGATCATTTAAAAACATTAATCAAATCCAATTACAATAATTCTAGAAAACTCTCCTTTTAATATCATTATTTTAAAATCAAGAATCAAAACACATAATCCAAGAACACCAATTTTCCAAATTTCCAAAATTTACCAATCCAACACTTAAGAGGGTTTCCAAAAGTATATGAATAGATAAATCATAATAAATTCAACCCAAGAAATTCTTTTTTATATAATTTCATTCAATTAAACTAAGTGGTGTTGAGAGTGAAGCCACATACCTCAATCGTTTTGATGAAAATTGAAAATAGATGAAGAATGCTCAAGAAACCTGGTTGATTCTCCATAAACCACCTTATATTTCTTCTCCTATCATGATGAAGACCATATATCAACATATTTGGCAACCAAAATATTATATCTACCCATAAATGGTGTATATATATGAATCCAAGAAGAGAGGATAGGTAGATCTATGTAGATCTAAGAAACCATTCAATAATGATGAAGAACAATCACATACCTCAAGAATATGGATTTGAATCATTATGGGAATCCTATTGATTTCCTCAAGGTCAATGGGAGAACATTCCTTGGCCTTATGAGAAGAAAAATCCAGAGTTAGAGCCATTTTTGGGGAAATGGGGTTATTAATGGAAAGTCCAACCTATATCCACTTTTTAAGGATTTTGTTTTTAACCCATGCATGGTTAGGAAGATTGTGCACTAACCATGAATTAGATACTGCCTTACAGGTGACCATTAAAGACCTTATCACATTTCCTCCCTAACTGTGCTCACACCAAGCCGAAGCCACTATCCAAAATCTACAACATCGCATGGTTTCTACTAGGATTTTTGCAGGGATTGGAAAAACCATGCGCATCCGGTGTGCTTAACCATTGGCCCCAAAAAAATATTCAATGGAACATCGAACACTATGTAACACAATCCATATTTTCCAAACTATTCAAATTACATAATTCACACCATTTTATTAAAACTATTATTTTACTGAAAACCATTAGACAAACCAATTCCAATCAAGCATTCCATCTCAACAAAACCATTCCTTCCATTGAGACACTTTAATAAAATCCAATTACAACAATTCCATACAAATACCCTTTTAAAATCTTTGTTTTAAAATCAATAATCCAAACAAATTATTCAAGGACACCAATTTTCTAGATTTCCACAATTTATTAAACACACACAAAATATGTTTTCCAACAATTGCTAAATAGCTAAATTACAATAAAATCAACCCAAGATATTCAATTTGAAATAATTCCAATCATTTATACTAAGTGGAGTCGAGAGTGAATACACCTACATCAACCGTTTTGATGAAAACCAAAAATAGATGACGAACACTCTAGAAGCCAAGTCAATTCCCCACAAAACTCCCTTAGATATCTTCTAAAATAATGATCAAGACCAAATATCAACATATTTTGCATCCAAAATCATAGATCTACCCATAATGATAATGAATCTTTGAAAATAAGAAGATAAGAGAATTAGATCAAAGTAGATCTAAGAAACCGATCAATAATGATAATCAACAATCACATACCTCAAGAATGTAGCTTCCAATCACCTAGGGAAGCCTTCCAATTACCTCTGAATAAATGAGAGAACCTTTTATGGACTTAAGAGAAGAAAAATACCTAGTTAGATCTAGTTTTGGGGGGAAATAGTGGATTAATTCCAATGACGATCAAGATCAACTTATTTAGTAGGTTGTTTTTAACCCGTGCACGGTTACTCCGCATGGTTATGCAAACCATTCACTAAGCTTGTGTTAGATACTACCTAAAATATCACCCTAATCGAACTCCTCACACATTCTCCCAAACAGTGCTCACACAATTCCAAAGCCAGTGTTCAGAATCTACAAATTTGCGTGGTTTCTATCAGGCTTTCCGCACGGTTTGGAAAAACTATGGGCATCATGTGTGCCTTTACATTTCCCCAAAAAACATATTTAATGTTCACAAAACTCTCCCATTCTTCATCCTTACACATTGTAAACATAAAAATAACAAATTAAGGGTTACATACCATAATGTTGGGTACTACACTATCACTGTGATTAATATTGGATAATGGAAATATCCTCACTCATAGTAACTTCCATGAGTGGTTTAGAAACCTCCATGTTATTCTACACCATTAATGGATATCCTACATGTTAGAATCCTCAATTATTGATCCGCCTACGCAAGAGGCATGTGATGAAGTGTTCATAGTATATGAAACACATATGAAAGACACAATCAACATTCAATGTTTGATGATTTGATCTATGTCTATTGAACTCATGAAGTCTAACAAAAACATGGATGTGTATAGCATGATTGAACACATCCATGGTATTTTCCAAGAAAGAGATAGACATGAATGGTTTGAGATTCCCATGGTTCTCTTTTAGAGTATTATTGGAGAGGGTGCTTCAGTTGGCACTCATGTAGTCAATCTCATTGGCTACATTGAGTGGCTAGCTGTTCTAGGTTTTAAAATACATGATGAACCATGAACAGATCTCATTTTGGAATCATCCCCTTAGATATTATCTACTTGTTTTTGTGAATTTTAGTATGAAAAATATTAAGAAGTCACTTCTAGATATTCTTAACATCCGTTTCCATGTAGATGAAGATATGAAGTGTGAAAATCCCTTTATCCTTATAGTGAACAAACAAAAAGGGAATGAAAATATATTTAATCCCAATGATTCTTCACACCCTTCTATGATGAAGAAGAACAATGGGGAAGCAAGGGAACAAGATGCTGACTATTTAACAGGTTGAAAGAAGGGCTGCTGAAAGACAAACTACACCCTACAAAATAAGAAAGGGGAAGATTTAGATGCATTTTTTATCAAGTGAAATTTATCTATTTCTACAAGTTGGGTATCAAATATAGCTTATGGTTCTCACATATGTATTAATATATAGAAACCAAGTGGATTCATAAAAATTGACTGAGGGGAGGTAGATCTACAGGAAACCTATGATGCTAACCTTGATGGAATAACTTTTTGGGACTACCGCCTCACATTTCGGACTAGAATGATCTTGGTTTTAATGGGTTGTTATTATGTTCCTTCAGTTACGAAAACAATTATTTCTATATATATAATATATATGGATGGATTCATTTTCAAATTTTGAAATAAATTTAGTTTCTTTTATAAAGATATAATTTTGTATTGCACGATGCATTTAAAAAATGTTCTACGGTTGGATAGCATACTATGACAGCATATAGAATATATGGAATGTTAGGTGTGAGTACTTTTATGTAGTTGAGACTTCTCATAATGTTCTCACTTAGTAATCTCCTAGATTATAGATTATGATAACATACCCACCAGTAGAAATTTGACCTATTATGGTGTCAAAAAATGTTTCTATCCGTGAGAATTTGTAATGGTCATTAGTGTTTAAGATTTTCATTAATTCAAGTCATGAATTGCACAATTAGATTTTCCAATGAAAACTATGACACCATATTTTGGTGGGAATTAGGGTACATTGGGTGCTTCATGAATGACATGTTATTAATGGATAAGTCAAGGAAGGATTTTTTCACTTTGTATTTATGAAGTTTATATCTCTACACTTGTATTGAAATAGAACCATCGGCCTAAATTCAATGTCCATGCTATAATGATGAGTTTATTTCAGATACACAATGAATGATATATCGAGCATATATGTTGAATACACCTTAATGCAACCTACTGGATGAGATATTGTGGTAAAGGGATTATATTACATAGTGAGTATTTGTATACATTTTTCATTGTTTCAAATTTAATGTTCTTTCTCTAGGGTGACTTGAATTGTTTCTAGATAGTAATCTAGGAATTGAGGTAAGCCTACCTAATGAAAAAGAGAATGAATCATAGAGGGTCACACACTAAGTGTTTCTATTGTTCTTGATTATATTCTATTTGAATTTACTTACTAGAATAGTATTATACTAAATACTAAGGACTAATTTTATTCAAGTTAAATTAATAACATAAATTAAATAAATATTTATTCACCAGATTTTGAATAAAATATATTTATTTATTTTATTGAATATTTAATAAATAACAATTTATTTTTTTTGAAAAAATTTTTTATTTAAGAGAACAAAATATTTATTCGAGTGTTCAATAAATGAAAGATGAGTTCAAATGGACCAAGACCATGTCCAGTGATAAATTAATTATTTACGAGACAATACATACTAATTATACATTTTGATCATGTTGGTGATGAAAAAATAATAATAATAATTTTATTACGTGTCATGAGATTTCATTAATGGTTGTAATTATATGTAATGGATGTTATGAATTTATATTTTGTAATGAAAATCCCAGCTCTATAAATAGATGGCTATGTCTATTAGGTAATTCATTCGAAACTAATTACATGTTTTGGAATATAGAATTTTTTCACACAAAAAATTCTCTCTCGAGTCCTCCTCCACTCTCCCTCTCAATAATAAGAAACCCAAGAGACAACTTATTCAATATTAAAGAACGAGAAATCAAGAAAGAAAAGTACAAGATCTTGGATTATCCGTGCTATCACTTGAAGATCGAGTGGCATTGCTCAGTGACCATTGGAGAACGTGTGGATCACCGCTAGAGGGATTATAACCTTGGATTCTCACAAGATCAAGGAATGAAATCCAGAAGGTCCTTTTAGGATGATAAAAAATCATCAACGAAGAGTGTTTTTAAGACAAAGTATTTATTTTTCAGATATTAAACAAAATAAGTTTATGTTTTATTTAAAAAATCCCTACTATTGGTTTCATGTAGTTATTACTAAAAGAAACTTTAATATACCACCCTCCACTGCAATTCTTCACATATTCATAGAATCACCTATTGTGGCTCAGCATTCTTCCAGCAAAGTGGGCCCCAGAGGGTCAGGTCATGATAGATTGGTATAAGAGGTGGTTCGATCTCAGGATGATGTTTGTGGTATTTTTATATTATGAGGTTTGTTTAGAAAGCTAGGGAAATAGTATGAACATGTCTTAAGTGTTAATTTCATTCCATGGATCCTAGTGTTGGTGTGGGGACTGATGTATCCACTCACTAGTAATGAATATACCTTCTGGTTGACCTGGAATACTGAGGCATTGGTTTCACAAAACTCTTGTTCACGGATTAAATATATGATTGAGTCCTTGGACTATCCTTATTGAGTCATATCACAATATATATAGATATATATATATATATGTGTGAACATTCTACTAAGATACATCTTGACTAATATTTAGGCTACCTCTATGAAAATAGTTATCTAGGTTACTGATGCAGGTTCGTGATGAAGATCCAATTAGTGATGATGCCTTAGTTTAGGGGTTGTCACATGAGACATTTCTCTCAAGAGGGTAGGTAGTAGTGCCCCAACCTATTGAGAATCATATTATAACAGAAGAAAAGGTTGATGATGTGTTCATGCTTTGTGCACTCCATGAGTTTCAGTGCTAGAGGCCGCTGAGGTTCCATGTTGATATATATCCCCATGAAGTGGAGGATTTGATTGAGTTGATGATCCGAGTTTTCAGGATTTTGTAGAAAATGTCTGATTAGATGGATTCACCTGAATCCATATTTTTTCATGAAGTAGTTTTGCGGTGGTGGAAATTAGTCATACAGATGCCTGATGAGTCAAAACCCTCATGGAATGAATTTGAGTAGATGTTTCATGAGGAGTAACACCCCAAAATCTTTCACTACATTCAGAATATAGAGATTTTGGAGCTATATATAAGAGGGATAATAGTTTATGAGTATGATTTAATGTTTTATGGCCTTATATAGTACTCTGTTAACTTGATTTAGGATGATTATGTTTGGGCGCAAAAGACTGAATAAGGTATCAATAAATACATCCATGCCAGTGTGGTACACCTATTCATTCTCACATATGCTGTAATGTAAGAGAGGGTGTTATTGATAGATATCGTTATCTTTGAGGTAAATCATGCAGCTATAGATTTTTATAGATATCCATGGGCTGAGTCTCCTACAACATCCAATAGGCACCAATCTGTAGGGCCACATTGTAGGATACCTCCTCATGTATAGACACATGCACGTGGTCATGTGACATAGGGACCACACAGAGGACTATGAAATCCTAATGAGGAGAAATTCAATATATGTGATGGGTAGGTTCACATGTAACATGATTTCCTAACATGACATGTTGAGGAGGGATGACATAAAATGAATGAACCACCACCAAAGATAATGCACCACGACCATGGTTCGTCCATGCATAGCTAGGGTGGATCCCAGGGTGGGGGAGTTAAAAGAAGAGTTGGAGGGGATATTAGAGGAGGAGTTTCTAGTGGTGGAATATGTTCTGAGATCCTTCCACCACCACCATCCGGAGGCCCATGATCGGCTCAGGGAGCTGGCAGTCGGAGCCATGGGAAGCTATGGAGGATTTTGATCTGGAAGTTCACGAGATGATTAGAGGAATGATATGTGTTTATATATTCTTCATTAAGTACTAGAATACCTCATTGTGAGTCATTCCTTCATATATATACTCATGTTGTGAGAGATGGAGATCCCATTTGAACCATTATCCCAATATCTTTTTCTTGAGGTTCCTATAGGAAATGAGTATTCTATATTGCATACGTTCTGGAAGTATGATCATTCTCTTGAAAGAGAGGGTTTATCCTAGATCCAAATGGTCATTATAATGAGACTATAAAACATAATCTTGTGTATCAACTAGTTATCCATAGTCTAATCCCAGATCTAATTTAACTACCAATCATCCAAGTGCATTTTTATATATGGGATGAGATTATTCTATATGGGTGAGAGAGATATCATCATAGATTGAGTGGGTGTTGTGGGTAAGAATATGCAATCCATCACCCATAACTTTATATTTTAACCCTTTAAATAATGTTTTCTTTATGAATATCATTTCCATCAGTCCTAGAGGATTATATTTTTCACTTTCATGATAAAAGTTTGGGACTACATCTGAGGTAAGAGATGGTGTTTGGTATCTATTTTTACCATTGAACCACTCTAATATATTCTTTGGAATATTGGATAGTCCCTACCGAGATTCAGGAGATGACAGTGCTATTGGAGGACTATTAAGAGAAGGGTTTTATTATACCGATTGTGCCCCTAGGAATCAATGGTTTTGTTATTGAAAACATTGGATATGAGATTTCATATTTTTGATTAATATCATCACCTAATGTAGGCCATGATAAAGAAAAAATATTTCTTACCAAAGATTTATGACTTCTTTACATAGTTGCGTGGCATAATATGGTTCTTGAAAATCGATATTAGGTTTTACTACCACCAGTTGGGGGTTTACGAGGATAATATTGCAATTCTATCATTTTAATGTCACTATAGAAATGATGAGATCCTTGGGATGCATTTTAGTGTGATAAATCCCCATGTTATATTTATCTATCTGATGAAATTGATTTTCCAAATATAATATGATCGATTTTTTATCATCTTCATTGATGATATAGTCAGCTAATTTGCGTTTGAGGAGGATAAAGTAGAGAAATATAGGATAGTCTCATAATTACATTTGGATCACCGGTTTTATAGTAAGATTGTGAAATGAAAGTTATAGATCCAAAAATTTCACTTTCTTAGTTATATTATTTAATAGTGTGTATTAGCTATGGACCCATTGAAAATCGATGCAATGCTTTCATAGAAGACACCTAATAGCATTTCATAGGTGTAGGGTTTTGTTGGCTTGGAAGTGTACTACAAGAGGTTTTTGGTGGACTTATGATGGAATTAATCCATTTAACCACCTTAATGTGGAATGGTAATCCATTTACCTAGATTCTAATGTTCTAGACGACCTTTGAGGTGTTGAGGTTAAAGTTTAACAGTGATCATATTTTGAGACTACCAGAGTAGGGCATGTAGTATGTAGTGTTTTTCAATTATTCCATAGCTAGGCTCATCTATGTATCGATATAGAGGTAATTAATGATCAAATATTGGTAATGGTAGTTGAGACCCCATGAATAAAAATACATTACTCCTGACCTGGAGTTGGTAGTGGTAGTTTTCTTTCTGAGGATGTGGAGGTACTATCTTCCGAGAGAGCACTTTGTTGTTTACTCATACCACTATAGTCTCAGGTCTGTCTTCACATAGAGATACATGAACCTCAAATAGGGTATATGGTTTGAATTACAGTATGAATATGACATTGAGATATTATACACTTTTGGAAAGGGTGAAATGGTGGAAAATTTAATTAACAGGATGTACCATTCTTTCCTGGTGGAGGTGGAATCTAAGTAGTTGGCTTCCTTTTTGATGACCCTAGTAGAAGAGGGGGTGTTGTTTATCTTCTTTTGACGGTGTTGACTCCTCAACTTCTTCATCGTCCTAGGGAGTCTAATTTGAGATAAATCGACTTGTGAGGTCTTATGTAACCATATATATTTATGAGATTCACAAGATGGACTCTCTAAATGAGGGATCATTACATCCTTTTTAGGGATAAATTATTAATTCAATCGTGATGTGAGAAGAGGTGATGAAGTAATTTCACAGTTCTCCTTTGGTATATACATCACAGTGTTAGGAATACATAGAGGGACCTTTCATGGTAGTTTTATTTGGGATATCACGAGGCAATGAATTATTGAGTACATCTATCAATGTATCAAATGTCTGTAGGTGAAGGATGAACACTTGGTTGCAACATGTCTGTTTCAAAATATTGATATCATATAGTCTAAATTAGTTGTTATAACAATATAAATTGTGACAATGATCTTGCATATAGTGAGGATCCATAATTATATCTGGGTGACTATTGACCAACTCACCAAGTCCATGCACTTCCTTGCTATCTAGGAGGAGAGTTTAGTAGCATGTTTAGGGTAGTTGTACATGTTGAAGATCATAGGCCTCTATGGGGTTCCCTCAAAGACAGTTTTCAACGGTGATACATAGATTAAGTCACAATTTTGGAGAGGCCCATAAAATGAATTTAGGACCTGTTTGATGATGAGTACAAATTTTCACCCCCGGATGGATGGGAAAACTAAGTGCACACCACTAAAAAACTGTGTTTATCCAGTACTACGTGTTTAACCGTGCTCTCTAAAAGCACTTCTAAAGATCCCCTTTGCGAGTTATATAAAATGTGATGTTAAAGAGGGCCCTTAACAAATCAGTTAAAAGGGGTATTTAACAGTTCTAAAAAAAGAACCGTTAAAGGGGGTCCTTTATCATCACTGGTAAAAGAAGTGCTGATAAGGCCCCCTTTAACATCACTAGTACAAATGTACTGATAAATGGCTCCATTAATCAGCTCTGTAAAAATGTGACGATATAGGGGGCTTTATCATCACTATTAAAAAAGTAATGATATTGGGGGTGCAGTGCATGGGGATTTATATCATCTCTATGTCCACATGCTATCTTTATCCATATGAAGAATTGTCTTTAGACTTTTTCTTCATGGGAGATTGGGCCTCTGTAGTCTATAGATGTTTCAAATTTTCCTATATATATTATGTGAATGATCTCTCCAAAGATAATTTTCTTCATGCATGGTTTAATGGAGTGACAGGAAATATTCAAAAATGTAATGCTCAAGCCCTATTTTTGGCAGTTGGCTGATGAAAAATATAGAAATCTCACAAAAGGTCACGGCATGAGGGTTTTGTGGGATCATTCATATAATTTTTGTTATGATTGAGGTTCATGGAGGCTGAGCATGGAATTTTATTTTAGAAATGCTTCCATTATAATTCCATCCAAACCTTCATATCAAATGGAATGTACTACTATATGGATTGATGTCCGATATTGCAAGGTAACTGGGATAGATAGACTTCCCCTAACAGGGATCAGAAACATAATATTAAAATCTTATGAAGTAATTCTGTTTTGTATTGTGTGTGTGGGGGGGGGTATGATTAAAGAAGTTATATTACACTGTCCTTGAATGTTTTTTAGTAATAAGGACTCTATCATGGCTGAAGCTTCATGAATGTTCATGGGTCTTGAGCTTTGTCAATATCATGTATCTCTCTAGATTGGTTGGATACAGACTTCGTTAATATCTACCAGGCTGTCTATATAAAAACCCAAGCTTGATGTACATGGAAATTACATTCCCATTTCAGAATAATTAATACATTACACAAATAGATTCCCAATGACCATATTTGTTTAGTGTCTTTAGAAACTCGAAAAACATTATTCAATCTTGGTGAAAGATCATCAACATCTCCCATAAATATCTTCAACACTAGTATTTCATCCAAAAACCTTTATTTATATCATTGGGGAATGAAAACATAAATAGAGTGATCTCAAATACTCAGTAAGGGAAAACAGGAAAAACATAAGCACAATAATGTAATAATTGAAAATATATTTTTAATATCAAAATCTTGAGTCATAAAATAAATCTTAGAAGTATTTAAGGCATAAATAATAATGGAAAATTAACCATGCTAACAGAAAATTGACTTAAAACATGATCTTTTGGAAAAAACATAAACACAGAAAATCAATTCTATATTAGCCAATTCTTATTTCTAATACCATTATAGTGGAAAAATTCTATTACTGAACTGTGTTTACTTTCCGTTTCAGACCGATATTTCTGAATAGGATTTGATTTCCATTCTAGACATGTATTACTGAACCAAATTTACTTTCTATTACAATCATGTCTATATCATGGGATATAAGTATTTACCCTATTAAATGTAGGGAGATATAGGTCCCACCCATCACATAATGAAATCATTCATTTTTGTTCCAGAAAAACATACATCACTCAACATAGCATAACCCAAGACATAATATGGGTTTCTTAAACATCATTCCATCATAACATAATCTATATAAAATATCATTCCATAATTAAAAAAATAAAATCATAGTAATAATAGGGATATGAACAAAATCCTATTTACAAAGTTTCATCTTAGATGAAAAATAATTCTGATAAAATACGTGAAATTAATTCATGAGGAAAATATCCATTATTCTTAAAAAAGATTTAGTTTTCCAAAAATATCACACAATTTTAAAAGAAAATAATTTATTTTGAAAAACTTGAAATATTGTAAAGGAAGAATAAAAAAAATAAGGCATCATAAATGTGTAAAAATATGAACATTCTTTATAAGTTAAAAAAACATTATCCTCAAACTTTTACTATAATAGTCAAAGAGTACCTTATATCGAATAATGAAAAAATATTCCTTTTATACCATTAAATAAAAAATCAAAAAAGGGTAAAATTATCATTAAATTTTTTTATAATAATATAAATAATATTACATTCATAGGGAAAATTGACGTGGATGATAATTATAAGCCGGTAAATACTTATATATAAACAATATCATATAATAATGAGATTGTAAAATTATCTCTTTCCTTAGGTTTTATATCCTTTGTGTGAACTTGAACCTCTTGTATAATGATTTAAATGATGTAATTTAATTATTATATAATCATATTAAATTGTATTATATCATATATGATAATATTATCATTCGTATGGTAATAATATTTCATTATTACTCATTATTCAGGTATTAACTACTTCATTTTCTCATGCATATTTTTTCAGATAAGATCATATTATCATTATTAGGTCATATTTATATCAATGAAAAATGATATTAAAATAATAAATATCATATTTATTTATTCTTTATAATTATATTATCATGATTCAGTTGATATAACATAGAACGAATCACATCACATCGTGGAGATGGTAGGTCATACGTACCCTCAAGCGACTATATAATTTCCATAATTGTTCAATGGTACTGAATTGGATGGTATATATGTTTTAAAATCATTCATATAATGTTATAATAATCATTTATAGTTATTATTTCCATCATTATATCCATCCAAGAAATCTGTTGGTGAAAAACAATTTACACCATGGCGTGGAGACGGTATACCGTACGTACGCACACATAGTGATTTAGTTTTTCATAGGATAGATAGAAGGAGGAATATGTTATTTCATAATTATAATAACATATTAGTATATGATTTATACTTCATTACTTTATAATGAAACAACCAAGTAATATGAAGTAGAAAAAGAAATAAATTTGAATGAATTGGTAGAAGAGATTAACTCTTCCTCGACGTGCTTCATCTAAATATCCTCTTAAACGAACTAGAGTTGGTCTTTTGAAAAGACTAAAACCTATATAATGTGAATAAGGATATTTATAAGAGAAAATGTTTGGGGATGACTGATCTTGAATGCTCAAATTGAAGTGAATAGGTGAGGGAGGAGGATCCCCTTTTTAATTGAGGTGAGGGGAACCTTTGGAAATTATTAAAACATTAAATTAATATAAATTAATTTTTTAATATAAAAGCTTAAAAATTTAAATATGATGATGATAAGATAAGGATAGTTTATAATCATCTCATAAAATATTTTTTAGAATTTTATTTATTTTATTTTAAAAATTATATATTTGCTTTACCCTTAATTATTCTCTTTTAATTTTAATTGTATAAACAACTTTTAAAGTATTAAAAGGTAGTAAATATTACATATATGTGGCCCATTTCTGTAATTGGACACTTAATGAACTTTTATACCTTATCATAGTCACTCTGTGATTTTAGAAGATTTTATGATATTTAATTAATATTATAAAATATTATTTCTATAAAATATTAATTATATTAATTTTACAATATTCATTTCATTGAATTTAAATAAAATCCAAAAAGATAGATGAATTTGAAACAAAGCATTTAATATTCATATAACATGTTATATTAACCAATAAAAATAATGTATGACATTAATTATTTCATATAATTTTTAGAATATAATTTATTTGATATTACTCTTAATAAAATAATTATTGTATCACTATTGAGTAAATATTAATGGTAATTATATAATATCTAAAAAATATAAATAAATTTATATGATGAAGATAATTTTATTTGGATTTTGGACTCTACTTATTTTTTTAGTTTCATCAATTGTATCACTATATTAAAATTTCTATACTTATAAGAGATAAGAGAGTGACATGTTGTGACATTCTTCTATTTAAAAAATAATTACATCACATTCATGGAAAATGTCAATTAAACGAATCACTTATGATACTTAGGTGTTTAGTTTCTACTTTTATTCATCCAATAATATTTTTCAGGTGTTATGATAGTTTTATTATCCTTATCATGTTATGTTTACCCTAATTTACCTGATTTATCTTCAACCATGGTAAATAAAAATTACCAAAGTTACTATTCACCATGTGAAAAAATAAAAGACACATATTTAAATAATTTCTCCCTACCCATTAAAAATAAGGAATCCATTTTTACAAATTAAAAACACATAATTGGTAGAAATTAATTTAAAATTAATCACTCTTGACAAAACTGAAAAACGAGTTTTTTAAAAGTAAAAAAAATCAAAAGATAGACATGTGTTTATATCTAATTTCAATGTGAAATATAATTCAATGATAAAAATTCGATTAAATGAAAAACAAATAATCAAAATATAATTTGAAACTAATTCAAAATATAATTTTACAATATAAATAAATTAGACAAAATGAATGTTTAGAATTCAAACACATTATTTTTCACTATTCATTAATGTATGATTTGTAATCATAAAAATACCAAAATTTCAACCAAAATAAATTTTTATGAACTTATTCATAATAAGATGTTTATTTTTTCAAAAAATAACTTATAAAAGTTTTTAAAATTATATTTAATATGAGTTCTTAATCAAAATGTGGTGAAACTGTATTTTTTTGAAAATTACTTATTTTTTTTTCCTAAAAAATATATTTTGTTCTTATATCATGCATAGAAAACATATATGATGAATTTTAAACATTAATTTTAATATATTAGATATATATTTAATTAATAAAATCCATAAATAGTGATTCTATTATTTTATAAACTAACTTACTGGCATTTGAATAGTTTTTTTGAAAAAAGTTTTCCTTAAAAATGGTTTTGTTTCATTTATAAATAATTGTTCACAAAATAATTAATTAAATACATGTGTAAAAATTGTCATAAATAAATTAATACTGTTCATTCTGACCACTGTAAGAACTAGGTTATAACGAAATATAATAATATTTAGTAGTTCACTAATACTCAGTCATGCGTGTAATGAATTATATCAAAAGAACTTGAACTTGTGTGTAACTCAAGACAAGCATAGCATTGTGTATACCACAAGATAAGATGTTTTTTTGTATTATAGAAACATATCTTAGGTTATAGTACAACACAAGACATCAAAGAAATTAAAAAAAATCTATATCTTATAAAAACCGTGTGGTGTTACATTCTACCCCCATTAAAATGAATTTTTCCCTTAAAATTTTTTACGGTAATAAAAGGTTTACTAATTAAAATATTATTTCATAAAACCCACATAGTAGAAAATAATATTGAAACTGCACTTGAGAAAGAACATTTAGAAATAGAACAATTACCCAAAGTAACTCATCACTTGGTTTCCACATAGGGAAACATATGTGGGAAGGGAAAACATGTAAATGGTAGAAAAAAAATATAACCATCAAGTTATGATAGAGGGTGAAAGAGAAAAAGGCTAGGATAAGGTTATTACACCAAATGATATTAATATGTGATGATTCAAGGGACCTTATGATTCATCAGATAAGAAGGTACTAGGATAAATTTTTGGTTTTAAAGATCCTTTTCTTAAAGTTGATGAACATGAGAAGAAATACTTACTTGATTTTAGTAGAGTGTCATCATTGGTTGTTCAATGAAAAATTTTCACTTCATCTCTTTTTCAATGAAATAAATTTTAATTTTTCATTCTAGAAGTTTTAGTAGTATTGTAATACATAAATTTAATTACATTTCATTACATCTGTCCTTATCACAAAAAAGTGAAAATAATTTATCAAACCTGTATAAGTCCATGTATGGATAGATAATACATTATTCTAACAAACTACATAATATATTTTGCATAATAATAACAAAAATATGATAACCATAAAATCCTTCTGAAAGTTGAAAATCCATAACTACATAAAAAGGATCAAAAAATCAGTTTAACATTAATCCCCCATATATTAGAAGATATCTCTGGTTGGTACCATTCCAAAAGTGTGAACACCTTCATCATGTATTATTTTGAGTCACGGTAACAAACTGAATTATCAAACAACCTTATTGAAAAATTCAAGTTTCCTTGTTCCAAATCATATTGGATATATTCCTTGAGTCCCAAAAAGTTGTATACTTTATCCATGATAGCACAACGCTCTGGAAAAAAACTCCATAATTAGTTCCCATGAAACTAAAATCATCCAATTTACTTATTCAAATACAACATATATTTATTATAACATCATTACAAAAACATAAAGGACATATTAAAGGTTATATTAACCTTAATCATGTCTTATCTAAGTATATCACCTTACCGTTAAATCACCTTCTAGGCTCTTTATTACTATCCAACATATTCTTTCCAATACTTACTAAAAAACATACAATGAAAATAATTATTTATATCCTAATTGATATAACAATATCATTGAATTCAAAAACATATACACCCCAATCATCAAAATTTATTCTTAAACCATTACTCGGGATCCATCATCTTTTTCTTTCCTAAAATACATATCATGTTATAAGATTTCTCAATCTCAAGCTTCTTAGGTTTAATGTAAGCAATACTGGAAGAACATTCAAAACCATTCACATTTCTTTTATAATCTATTTATACTCAACAGTATGACCAATACTCATACAATATTCAGAATTATCTTAATGATATTCATAATTAGGAAATATATCTTCATAATTCCCACAATTTCCACATAAAAGACATTCAATGCTTAACTGTTTTCAATGTAGTTCTTCCAATTGACTAAGACCAGAATGAAATTTGTGATAAATACATATTAGATATTAGAAATAAAAAAGTAAGATAAATTAATTATAATATTTCAATCTATGATATCTATAGTTTAACCCTAATTTAGTCATTATTATCATAAAAACCCAAGGATTTTAACTTATACTTAGACTTACGCTTATGAGATCCCTAGAATAATCCTTAAAAATATCTCTAGGGATCTCACTAAAGTTTTCATATCCTAGTTTCCAGTGGTTAACTAAACCATCACTATGATAACAAATCTAATAACCCAATATTGAAATACATAGAAATTAAATTTATTTTAATGAATACTCAATACATTACAGAACTAGATTCCAAAAGACCTCATTAGATAAGTGTATTTGGAAACTCATAACTAATTCTTCTAGCTTGGTGAAAGAACTTCAAAATCTACCATAAATATCATCAGATTTAGATTTCCTACCTAAAACATTATTTATATCCTAGGGAAATAAAAAACTAAGTAGGGTGAGATGAAATTCCCAGTAAGGTAAAACATGGAAAAAAGAAACATAAGAATGTAAAAACAGGAACCATTATTGTGAATATAAAAATCTTGAGTCATAAAATAATTTTTGGTAGTATGTAAGGAATAAATCATAATTTAACATTAACCATGATAAAAAATCATTTACATAAAACATAAACTTGTGGAAAAATCATAAGCATATAAAACTATTTCCTTATTGTCCTAGGATCATTCCCAAGACCATCACAGTGGATAAAGTTTATTACTAAATCGGGTTTACTTGTCATTACATCCCAGTATTACTGAACCAGATTTTCTTGGTGTTCTAGCGATGCATTACTAAACCATATTTACATTTCATTCCATTCAAGTCTATTTAATTATATATAAATATTTACACAATACATTTATGTTAGAGATAGGTCCCACCTATCTCATAATCAAATCATTCTTACATGTGACAGATAACATAAATCATTCATCATAGCATAACCCACAAAACAAAATGATTTTCTTAAAAATAATTCCATCATAACATAATCCATATAAAATATCATTCCGTGGTTATCAAAATAAATTATAAGTAATAATAGGGTTAGAAACATAACCCTATTTAAAAAGTGTTATCATTGATGTAAATAATTTTGATAAAACACCTGAAATTAATTCTTGTGGAAAATATCATTTCTTCTTCAAAAACATTTTTTTCTCAAAGTTAAATGAAATTTTATAAGAAAATAATTTATTTTAAAATAAACTTGAAATTGTGTAAATCAAGATTCATTTAAATAAGGCGTTATGAATATGTAAAAATCTGATGATGCTATATAAGTTAAGAAAACACAATCCTTGTACTTTTGTCGGAAAAGTCCAAGAGTATATCGTATCAAATATTAACAAAATATTTATTTCATAAAATTTAATAAAAATTTAATAAAGGGTAAAATTAACATTAAAAAACCATATATTAATATAAATAATATTACATACTTAGGAAACATGGACACAGATGATTAATATAACCTAGAAAATACTTAGGTATAATGAATCTCATATAATAATGAGATTGAAAATGTATCCCTTACCTTAGGTATGATATCCTTTTTCTGTATCTTAACATCATTTATACTGATTTAAATGATTTAATTTACATATTACAGAATCATAGTAATTTTTTTGATAATATATATGATCATATTATCATCCGTGTGGTAATAATATTTCATTATTACACGTTATCAGGTATTGACTGATTCATTTTCTCATGCAGGTTTTGTCAAATAAGTCCATGTTATCCTTATTAGTTCATATATATGTCATTAAAAATGATAATTAAATAATATATATCATATTTATTTTTTATTTACATTTATATAATCATGATTTAATGGATATCATGTAGAATGAATCACATCACATCGTGGAGATGGTAGGCCGTACATGTGCACGAGTGACGATATCATTCCCATAATTGTTGAATGGAATTGAATTGGAAGGTATATATGTTGTTTAATAATCCATATCATTTTATAATAATAATATATAGTTATTATTTAAGTCATTATATCCATCCAAGTAATGTGTTGGTGAAAACCCAATTACACAACAACGTGGAGACTGTAAGTTGTACATACGCAAGAATGGTGATTTCGTTTTTGGTAGGATTGAAAGAAGCTGGAATATGGTTGTTTATTAATTATAATGACATATAATTATATGTGTGATATTATATTATTAATTTATAATGAAACAACTAATGATGTGTATGTAGAAGAAGAATGATGTTTTGAAGAATTGGTATATGAGATTACATCTTCCTCAACGTCCTTCATCTAAATCTCCTTTTAAAGGCACTTGAGCTAGTCTTTTGAGAATTCCAAAACAAATATCATGTGAATAATAAAATTTATAATGGAGAATGGAAGGGTATGTAAAATAATTATGGTTAAAATTTAAGTGAAGAGGTTAGGTAGGGTGTTCCATTTTATAATTGAGGTGAGGGGCATCTTTTGAAATCCTTATAATATTTAATTAATAAGAATTAAATTTTCAATAAAAGTCATCAAAATATAAATATGTATAATATAAGATGATTATATTTCTAAATCCTCTTATCCTATAATTTTTTGAAATGTATTGACATTATCATAAACCTTATCTTTTAGGTTTACCCTTATTTATTCTCTTTTAATTTTAATTCTCGTAACAAACTTTTATGTATTAAAAAGTTATAAATTTTACTTATATGTTATAAATTTTACATAATTGGAAGTTTAATGAACCATTAGGCCTAAATATAGTCACTTTTTTATTTTAAAATATTTTTATGATATATAAATAATTTAATAAATTATTATTTTTATAAAATATCATTATTTCAATTTTCACTATTCATTTCATTGAAATTAAATAAAATAAAACATAGAGATAAAATCAATTTTTTTTAAAAGTATTATAGAATTTCATATTAACGTATAGAAATAGTGTATTACATAAATTATTTCATATAATATATATTTTAATTTTTATAATTTCATTTATTTGATATTTCTCTTAATAAAATAATTATTTCGTCACCATTCTGTCAATATTAATGGTAATTATTTAATCTATAAAAAATATAAATAAATTCACATGATTTATATAATTTCATTAGACTTATGTAAACTTATTATTTTTATAGTTTCATCAGGTTTATCACTACATTAAAATTTTTATACTTATAAGAGATAAGAGAGTGACATGTTGTCACTTTCTTTTGTTTATATAATAATTACCTTAATTTCGTAGAAAAAATCCCATTAAATGAATTAATTTTGATTCTTATGTGTTAAGGGTAAAATTATATTCGTCCAATATCACGTATTATGGTTCTAGGGAAATTTTATTATCCTTATCATATTATTTGTTACACTAATTTACCCAATTTACCTTTAACCATGTTAAATAAAAAATGCCAAAGTTACTATTCATAATATCGAAAAATAGAAGGGAAATATTTAAATAATATGGAACTATTGATTCCAAATATGTAATATATTTTTCCAAATTCAAAAAATATAATTGGCAGAAATTAATAAATAATTAATTCCCATTGTCAAAATGAGAAAACATGTTTTTAAAAGTAAAAACCATCCAAATATTAACATGTGTTTATATCTTATATCAATGTTAAATTAATTACATTGACCAAAATATGATTAAATGATAATATAATAATCTAAATATACTTCAAATATAATTCAAATGATTATCATACAATATAAATAAACTAGAAAAAGGAAGTTTTTAATTAAAATAAAGCATTTTTCACTATCTATTAAAATATAAAATTTTATCAGAAAAAAAAGAAACATTTCATCCAAAATAAATTTTAATGTCCTACTTCTAAATAAGAAGTTTATTTTTTATAAAAGAAATTATAATAGTGTACAAGACTACATTTAAAATGGGTTTTCCAGCAAAAGGTGGTGAAATTGTATTTTTTTGGAAAAATACATCTTTTATGAGGAAAATTGAATTTATTCTTATATCATGCAACAAAAAAATATATGAAGAATTTTAAACATTAAATTGAATATATTACATATATATTTCATTAATAAAATCAATGAAGAGGGGTTTTATTATTTTATAAACTCACTTATTCTCGTTTAAATAGTTTTTATGGAAAAAAAGTTCCTTAAAAAAGTTTTTATATTCATTTATAAATACTTTTTCACAAAATAATTATTTAAATACATGTGTAAAAAATATTTTCATAAATAAATTAATACTATTAATTTCCACCATTTTAACATCTAGGTTATAAGGTAATATAATAATATTTAGATTTTCACTTATACTTATTCTTCAGTGAAATGTTATATAAAAATAACTTGAACTTGGATGCAATAGAAGCCAAGAATAGGTTTTCATATACTACAATCTATGATGATGTTTCATATTGCGCAAATATATCATGGTGTATCATATAACACAATACATTATTGAAATTAAAAACAAACTATATTTTATAAAAATCATGAGGTGTTACAATCCATAATGATATCACCATCCCATGGGAGATCACTTATCATGACCACAAATGAAAAGTTCTGATTGACAGTCACATATAGATTTCACACACATGGAGTGAGGGAAACAAGGTCTCTATCTTCTTGGCCCCTTGGACAACCCCTAAATTTTCTTGTACTATCTTTAATTCCCATGGGTCCCACCACCATTGAGTGTGTCAGCCTAGTAAGGGGTGGTGCCCTTAGACTCCATTATTTCCATCCTCCTTGAAAATTTCAGGCTCCACCCCTTCAATTAATAAACAATTCTTAACATTGGATGGATTTAATGTAATTATTTATTATTCATTTTATTTAATGTAAAAAATTATCCATTTTATTTACCTTAAATAAATTCATTCATTTATATATATATAATTAATTTTTATTTATAAACATGCGTGTGTCAATAATTAATAAATGTATATGTATATGTATATTATAATATTTATAAATAAATAAAAATATTTAGATCAATATCTAACCATTTATAACATTGTAAAAAATATATAATTTTTATATATACATATATGAGTGTATTAATAAACATACATATATATTTATATTATTTTATATAATATTTAAATTAATATAATATATAAAATATTTGAATAAATATAAGTATATATATATATATCACAAAATAATATATTTTGTAAATGTATTTAAAAATAATTAAATAAATATATGGGGAAAAAATATTTTTCGTAAATATAAATATAAATATATATTTCGTTAAATAGATAGAAATAAATATGGTGTATTATTGAAGGAATCAATCTTTCTGGGATAGGTGCATGGTTCAAATTTAGGTAGGAACATGAGGCTGTAAATTCACAAAGTTCTAATAATAGTGTGGTGGGGGTGTAAAGAGCTGATAAAGGGGTAGGCTCATAGATGTCCAAAAAAATATAATTTCACCCACTTTAATAGTGTATTTTTAGTTCTATTAATATGGTATTTTATCAATGTTAGACAAAAAATTATTAAAGGTATCCTTAAATAGGGATAAAAAGAACTGTTAAAAGGGCCGTTTAACAATGCTAAAAAATCATTGATAAATGGGGTATTTATCAGCCCATTTATAGTGCTAATAAAGGATCCTTTTGTGAGTACTTTTCTATTGCTGATAAAATCCTTGGGCTTTTAACCGTGATGAAGTATTCAACAATTTTATAGTGCTAATAAAGGCCTATTATAGAACATTTAATGTTCTCTTTTTTAGTAGTGATACCATCTTGGTGTTGGACGATATATTGAGGGATTGTGTGTTAGATTTAGTTTAGTGCAAGAAGGATCATTTTATATTGGTATATTTTTCTTATAATAATATATATCACTCTATTATTGGCATGACACATTTGGATGTCCTATATGGGGACCCTACAGTTCACCATTATGTTGTTCTATGATCAGTGAGACATCATATTTTTTGGAAGAAATGGTGATAGAGGTAAAAGAGAAGGTCCAATTGATTTTTGAGTAGATGAGGACAACCTAGAGAAGGAAGAAATATTATGAAGATCAATGTCATAGGCATTTGTATTTTGGGTAGGGGGACCACATTTCCTTGATAGTCTCACGACTAAGTGGATTGTGGAATTTTGTAAAGGGGGGAATCTATCCTTGAATTTCATTAGATCATTCCCATTCTTGAAGAGGAATGGTGAGCTTGACTTCTCACTCAACCTACCCCAATAGTTGGAGTGGGTACATGAAATCTTAAAAAAAATTAACCTGGAAGATACATTCATAATACTAAACACACAATTTATTGGGATGATCTAGACATCGAGGATGGTTCGACGTTCATTGAGTACCTAAAGGTGATAATGGATTGGCATGATATGATCATATCTGGATGGACCATTCACTCGGTTCATGTGTTGTGGGATCATGAGAGCACACATGAGAGTTTCTAGGAGTGGAAGATCGTAATGTGGGCTCAGAAACCACAATAATTTTCTTTGTTTTTTCTTTTCAAGGATGAAATGCTTAAATGTGGGAATAATTTAGAGAGTCTTTTTTTTCATTCTGATACATTGAAATTTATGAAGAAATTTTTTTGCAGCCATGTTCTATGATGATGCATGATTCTGAGGCCCAGAGAACCTAGATTTAATTTTAATAACAATAATAAATATATTTTATATCACTCATGCATAGTTCTCTAGATGTAATTGAATGTATACTGAATAGAGTTCCAGATTAAAAATATGAGGCTATGGTTGAATATCGAATGTGGGGTTTACCCTAGGCATGACATAATGTTGGTCAACACTGAATGTTCAGATGGGGCATCTATTTGAGTGTACATTATGAAAATTTATTTATTTATTTCCAAAAATAGTTTTCATCTATAAAAATGATATTATAGAAAATCACTAGGGTTATCTGCAAAACCTTGGGGTCTTTGAGAGGATGATTCCAAAATTATTCATTGGTGAATCATGATCAGATTACGATCAACGAATGGACTGAGGTGGTTTGATAGATAGTGAATTATTCATATCATTCCCATTACCAACAAACATGTTCTTCACCAACTAATTATCCAATTTAATGGTAGGGAACATCCTTTTTTGGTTTCTACCCTCATTTTAATTAATCTATTATGAATAAATTTTTTTTATTTCTTGGAAATTTCCAACCATCGCATCAGCCCTAAAAATTGGAGATTCATCCTTTTATCTAGATAAAACCCTTGATTTATTATTACCACCCTATTTATATGATAATTGGACAAGAATTATTGACCAATGAAAGATTCAATTCATTATTATGCCTTTTTCCTCTTCATTCATCACGTTATTCTTTGTTGGACAATGGGGTCATAGTTCAATTTTTTTTGGGGATGGTTCGAGTGAGATGAACATTAAAATTCATTTCAGTAGAAAAACATGAATATTGATGGATTATAAATGGATCATGGTATAACATATGATTTGGGAGATCCAACCTTGAATTGGGACCCACAGAGGCATAAAAAGGTATCACGAGTGTTGTGTGGATTGAGGGATTCTGGAAAAAGGAATTGGAGTCAACCTTTTGGTCACTGAAGTTCAGAAATCAACGATAGGAGGATGAATCCTCTAATTTTAGGTGGCCAATAGGTGTATTCAGTGGAAGATATATTGGATACATGAAGAACTATTTTTTTTTGAAAATATGGATATTCACAACATGTACAATGATGAAAAAATGTGATGTAGTATATATTTCTATGGAAGATAGGGTTTTGTTTTGGCATTATATATCACTTTTCGTGTGGAGGGACCACACTCCAAGTGACCCCTAGCTATCCAACTCACCATGTATAGAAGGGTACACACCCAGGATCCCATGTCTACCCACATGCTATGTATAGTGTTGCACATGCCGTGTAATTGAGATAACACATGGGATTGGGTAGAATAAACTCACTGAGTTGCATCCTGGTCCTAAAATACCTTGTGTTTTATGGGGAATGCCATGTATTATCACATGGCCAGTGTACATGGGCATGATTTCATCTTACATGATTATGTATAAGATCACACGGGCAGACCTTGGGTGGCCAGTACATGTCGTGCAGTCCCATTACAATTAGTGTAATACTACATATCTAGAAAATCATGTGTTGGTGAGGAAATTTCCAAGAAGAGTAGTGGAGTCACATTTTGTGCGGACTCCATTAATTTTTTGTACTTCTCTATGAATATTATATCCCTGGTATATCTTATATTTTGAATGATATTTTGGCCTATGAGTGGCCAATATAGAGTGTTTTTTCAGGTAGAATGTGGTAATATAATTCATTGTTTATTTTGATATACAATAAGAGATTTTGTGATCATGATGAGTATTTAGGTGGTGCTCTATGATGGTAGAGATTTGGTAGGATCACAATATGGAGGTTGGGGTTGGAAATCCCCCTGTTGCACAAGGGAATGGGTCCCCCATAGGCATCTATCTTCTATGTGGTACTATCTTGATCAACTAGGGTTTGGGTCCTCTCTATACTGAGTGCTAATTGATGAGAAAATAGGGCATGGGTCCTATATCAACTATGTGGTACCCCTGAAGTAATAGGGAGTGAGTTCTATGTCTATTGAGATGTACCCCCCGATGAACTAGGGCATGGGTCCTCTATCAACAGATTTGTAACCCTCTAACCAACTAGGGTGTGGGTATTATATTCACTGAGTGGTACCCCTTGATGGACTAGGTCATGTGTTCTATATCTATTGAGTGGTAACCCATGATAGAGTAATGAATGGGTCCTCTACCTACCGAGTGGAACCTCCAGACTCACCAGGGTGCGAGTCCTCTACATAGTGGTTGTGCCCCAATTACTATTTGAAATATTAGAAAGGTTTGGATCCTCCACATGGTTACTTCTTCAGATAAAAACTTGAGATTTTGGTCATCAAAGATAGAGTTTTATAATTCTTGATAGATATATCATACTAGGTTGGGACCTGGGATATGGAGATCACCTTTCTCTCTCGTTGGGGTTTCTTATAAGAGCACACATCAACATTGTTGTGTTTAATTTTCCTATTTCTTTAGGTTGAGCCAACTGATTCCATCATATCTCAAATTCATCCCCCTATAGTGTTGGGGGAATTATACTGGGTATGTATATACTAACACCTTCATGGGATGTTCCCACACATTTTTTGTCTTATGCAGATGAAAAAATGGTCAAAGATGATTTCAAAGGACTATAGGGATTACTGGGTGAATTTGACTATGTACAGTTATTGGGTCTTGAAGATATAGATCCAAGATCTATCAACATTTCTTTTCCATTTTTTTCCAAATCGGTAAGTCATTTATAGTTGGGCATGTTTTTTTCTTATTTATTTATAGGATTATACAATCTCACTCTTTTGTATTACCTAGAGGTTGTTACATGCATGGTATTTACTCTAGTTTTTACAATATTTAATTATTATTTCTCTAAACTTTTGTATAAATATGTTTGGGTATATGAATACAGTTAAATTATGAAAATTCCTCTCATGGCAGTATCCTTCTCAGTTCTTGTTGTTGAGCTCTAGCCTATGGTGGCGGTCTTTGGGTGTGTACTCATGGTTCGACATTCCGATGGCCTGACAGTCCCCATTGGGTAGAGCTGTGACACATTCTTTCTTACTAACACCTGTCCAATCAAGATAAAACTCCCTCAACACTTTTCAATAATTGAGAATCTCCTCAAGGTTTACAATTCACATGACCATGGAAAACCAAAGCATCATCATGAGTTTACAATAGTTTTCATTTACACTCCGACTAAACATATGAAGGTGGATCTTAAATCATCATGGTCAGGCACTTGACTAGCCTTTCCCTTGAAAACATAATCACATTTGAAACATTAGTACTCATTGTTATTTTCATTTTGAGTGTTCCAGTAATTTCCACTTGCCTCACATATGGTCCCGCCCATACTTACTAGGTCTACCCCACCTTTACTTCCATTCCCAACAAAAACCACATTCCTAACACCATGCATCCCTGATAATCACCCATTAATAGACCTCAAACCAGGTGCTTTGAAACACCAGAATGGTTCTTGATTTAGCACCCCTAATTATCATTGATCAACCTGCAAGAACTCACATTATAGAGTTAATAGTGTTAGGCTTCAGAATCCGCCTACCCCTACAAAATCTAGCCACATGACTAAAATTAGTAGAACATAAGTGCCTATCCGGGAATCCCAAATTCATTCAAAATTACTTGAACACATACCCAATAAAACCCTTCATGTAATGATGTCATAATTAGTGACTTATACACCTCCATTATATACCTAGAGTGTCTCACCCCAATTCTGAGGTAAAAAGAAACTTTACATTTCAAACACCCACCACTTTGTCTCACATATATATATGAGTCTATTATAACCCACCAACTCCTTAATAATTCATAATCCACTAGGGGTACAAGAAATAGTATAAAATACCATCTCTAGGTCACAACCCCAACCATGATCTTTCATGAAAAAAAATTCACTATCCTATACACCATATATAATATGGAATCTAAACCTGGGATCCCACTCTAACCTCTAACAAATCATCATCTAGGTTAGGTCACACATACTATAACATATATCAAATATCATTACTATCAAAAAATAAAATATTTAGAACTCAAGGATAATTATAACTGACACACATCCCATTACCCCTTATAACTTGTATCACATGGGAATCACATATCTTATGTTCTACCACAACCCCATCTACCCTAACATATTTCAACACCATTTATGAACCACGTCAAACTCATATAGATATATAAGTTTAGAAATTTACTATTTTATATTTTTTTTATTAACCATGAATTTACATAGTAGGGGAACAAGAAAATAAAATTTCAATAATAAGTTATATAAGAAAACACTATATAAGTTTCTCGTAGTATTCTATTTATCTATCACTATGTATATATAAAAAAGGTGACCACCATTAATTTTAAATTAAACCATTTAATTTAACCAAAATTTATCAAAGATGAGGCTTAGTTAAATCAAGTGTCAATTAAAATTTTTAGATTAAACATATATTGAAGTTATAATGGGAATTTTATTTAATCTAGGCCTCATAATAATCAATCTATGTACGTACATGACAATAATTTCTTTAATTTAAAATATTTTTTAATTAAAATGACATCATAAACATATATAGAAACACTGTATAAATCACCACAATCACATTAAATAACCAACCCAAGTCATAGTCCAGGTAAACAATCATAGGCAGTCACAAAAATTTCTTTTGAATCCTATATTATAGATATGATTCATTCACATGCCCTTTCATTCCATACTAGGGCCAATAAATTGAATCCCATTAAACCAAAACATCTTAATCGTGAACATCCCTTGAGGTGAAATCAGGTCAACAATAAAAATGAAAAGTATGATCAGCAATCACACCCATTAAAACATGAACATCCCTAACACATGGTATGAAAATAATTAGGCACATGTTCCATAAAATTTCTTAACATATTATTATTCTCCCATCCCCCTCCACAAAATATTAAGAAAAATAAAGAAAACCCTGATATCACTTTGAAAAATCATCTTTCCCCAGACCATAATCGAGTGACCATACTAGAGGAACAGTACAAAATCTCAGGCGCACCACTATATATTCCAATGGATACTAACTAGATGAACATTTCTATGGTTGAATGGTGGAGATACAATATCCATATAGTATATTTCATAGATATTGAAAAAAAATAAATCACATACATCATCAAAATAATACAATAAATATATGTATAATCAACTTCTGATAATATTCAAAATAATACATGATACACAAAAATTATACTATCTAGTAAATTTCTTGAATACATAAAACAAAATACATAATAATATCTCAAAACACTAAAAACAAACTAGGGCAAACATTGAAAACCGTTCTAAGTCATAGTCCAGTGCCAACATTCGATGATCCATCCTAGAATCCAAAAATGACAATGTTTTGGGAGTCTATTGAAACCAAAAACTGAAAATAAGAAATATATTCTTTGGATTTCATGTTCCATGACATCCTGATATGTTTTTCAGTATAACATGGTTAGTCACCACCAATGACATTGCTAAAATAACCAGTACAAGTACAAAAGGCTGGTAGTAGTTATGAAGATAATGAATTTAAAATAAAACCATTAAAACATTTTAAACTAATGAAAAAATAAACATTATGCTAGTGTAATACACCAGGATTTTAAATAAAGGAACCTATTCTCGAAAGAATACAAGACATGCAATATTGAGTTTAAACGAACCATTAAATAATTTTGTGTTAAATATAAATATTATAACCTATATATTAAAATGTTGTTTATATATAGTGTTAAATAATTTATTATATATATATATAAATTTAATAATCAATATAATTTTTTAATAAACTCTTTCAAAATAATTAATATATTATCATTAATGTAATTTTTTTTAAAAAATATGTTTTCCTCAAAAAAGTTTTTTGTTACTTTTTGTGAGGAAATTGTATAATTAATTTATAGAGATTATGAAAAATAAATTTTGAAAAATGGACTTAATTTTTTAATTAAACCAACCAAAAATAAATTTGGGGAAACTTTATTTATTTTTTATAAAATATTTATTTTATAGTGAATAGTTAAAAATATCAATTTTTGTAAAATGTTCATTTCTATTCAATAAAAGTAATTTAAACATCCCATTATGTTTCAAATATAATTTAAATTAAAATAAGTATTATTTTTTTATATTTAATCAACTATGTTACGTTTTAATTACCATTATATTGCTTTTTTATTATATGTTTATTTTTGGTTAAATATGGTGTTTTGTCAAAACTATTTTAAACTGCATACTGTTTCCATATTTTAATTAATTAAAAAAACACTTAATTAGAAATGATTTAAATTAAATTTATAGATAATAAATCAATTATTATCAATTTTAATCCATAAAATGACAATTATAGGTTATAGAGTTAATACAAATTCATTATATTCCGGAAAATCAAATTTCTTGAAAACCCATTTTTTCATCATGTTTATGGGATTAATTATGAAGTAAAATATGAACCTTTGTGAATTAAGTTTATTAAAATAGATTAAATATTTTTAATAATAATAATATAAAATATATATTAAATTCAACAAAATTTTTATCGTAATGTATAATGAGAACATTAAAAACTTTTTACCACAGTTATGGTGAAAAAAGATTTATTGGGGATTAAACTAAAATGACAATTGATAAATGACATAAAAACATATCTAAAATATATTTTATGCCCATATTAAATCCTTATCATGTATAATTTTTATGATAATCTCTGATGGATCCTTTTTTTGTGTGAATAATCTGGGTGCGTAGTTTTCTTATTATGAATTATAGGTGTCCCACTCATTACATTTTTAAATGGACACCCTTGTCCTCTTCTATTCACAACTTAAAATCCATATTTTTAATTATATTACTTAAAAATTAACATACTTAATTCAATTAACATTTCTTTTATTCCCTCTTATGAGCAAAAATCATTCCTATAAAGGATTTTGGTGTGGACCTAAGGAGGTTGTCCGAAGAAGAGGCATCTTTCTTGACTGAGATTTTTTATTTTATTTCTTATTCCACATCATTAAAATATTCTTCCGTTATTTTGATATCATAACTCTATAATCTCACATATAAAAATATATTATTATTTTAATGTATTAACTTACATCGATATCCTCTTCCAGGAAATGGGAAATGAAACCATTTTCCGTGTGTACGGAGTATTACCATCTTATGAACCAATGTTACTTGTTTTTCATCATCGCTGCTCATGGATTAATATAATGATAGATTTAATATATATATATATATATTATATTTTTAACAATATTATAATTATGTAATTATTATATAACATATAAATTCTTAACTTCTATTATGTGGGGGACACAATAACTTTTCTTTTGTGTTTGACAGACCAACACCTCACGAAATGATCTGATTCATTTTTCACTAAGGCTTTACATGGAAGGTAATAAAGATAATTATATTGAATAGATATTATATATTTGAAATAATTATTATATGAATGAAAAATTTATATTTCTTAGCATATAATATATAATTTTATTACATACCTCTTCTCTCACCAAAAAATGATAATGTAATTAGTGCATACGTACAGACAAACACATCCATGAAGTGATATAATTATTCTCTCATCAAAAAATTATATTTTTGATATATATAAGTATATTTAAATATATAATTTTGTATATATATTATATTATGATAATTTTTTGAGGATAAAATAAGACTTAACATCTTTCTATAATTATCGTTGAAAAATGAAAACGTTACTCTTGCGTACGTACGAACCATCATCTTCATGATTGCAATATAGTTCATTTTTCATAAATATAAAAAATGATTGGTTTCAAAAGAATAATTTATATATAAATATGATAAATATTATATGATTATTATTCTGTAGATGATGGAATAATCAACTCTTTGATCATGGTTAACACACTGAAGCTGTTTTGAAACAATTACCCACACATCCTCCAAACACCCGACGTTGAATTAACTGATTAAGTATTTAAATTTGTAATAAAATTAAAAAAATAAATGAATTATGTTTAAGTTTTTAAAACTTAATATGTTTTTTAAGAAATACAATAATTTATATCATCATATTATATAAGAGTTAAAGGACATATATGGAATGTCTGGACTTGAGGTAAGGGACTTCATCTCAATTATTGATCATTAAGGCATATTTTAATATTATGAAACTAATTTATTTAATATGGTGTATATATGGACCATTTTTCTTTTAATATCATGAATAATTCATACAGGATGATATTTTTAGTTTAATTTTAATTATTTCAGCCAAGGGGATTAGACATTATTGTTACCAAGTGGTAAATAATTTCATAAATGGATTTATTCTCATTAAGAACATTACTTATTCAATTTAAATTATATTATAGTTTATGTGTGTAATAAATTTTGATTATATTATATAGTATTTCAACATAATTTATATATATTTATGATTCATACAAATAATCAATTCATTTATTAGTTCTCACTTCAACGTTTTGATCATTATAAGGGTTTCTCATCTCGGGTGCCAGTTTCAGAGCCATCGTGGTGAGTGTTCGATGGATAGGGTCCCGACTATGCTTAGTGTCCAATGTCTGGTTCCCAACATATTGGGATTGTTGGAATTAGAATGCATCTAGGCTATCATTTTCTTCCCTAGTCATTACAGAGTCACAGATGGTGTCCTTAGGAAGTCTCAGAGTCAAAGGCATCCCCTATCTAGTTCTCAACCTGATCCTTCTAGACAGTATTCTTAGCTTATTAATTCTACATCCATTTATTCTGTTTAAAATTCTATGTTGACGATGTCTTCACCATTTCCCCTATTTTGATGGTTTTTGAGGGTTCTTATATCCAAGTTTTTATGCAGAACTACTCTAGTGTGGCCTGGTCCTTTGTGGTTTTCATTTTTTTATTTCACTAACATGATATGGTTCTTCTTCTACTTATATCTATCTTTATTGATTTTGATAACCCCTCTTTCAAGGGATGAGATGGAACCCTTACAAGGCCTGTAGGCTCAGAGATTACATGGCCCGTAGGCTTAAGAGATTACATGACCCGAAGGTCTTAGGGAATTCAACCAGACTATCTACAAGGAACTGCCCCTCCCCAGCATCTACATCTTTGATAGTATCTCTCCACCTTTGCATGGCCATCTGGCTAGGCTTCCCGTGCAAGCACAGGCTGGTACCGATGGCATAGCCATACCCTCTCATTCTGACAATCCATTTGGCTCTACTCTAGTGAGTGTACCTACTCTGAATCCTCTTCTGGGGCTGCTCCTTTTTTGTACTGTGTCTGGGCCAGCATTCATGTGGCCCTAAGGCCTTGGGGTGGCCCCAAGGCCTTAAAGTGGCCCGAAGGCCTTGAGAATCAACTGGCCCGAAGGCCTTGGGTGGCCCGAAAGCCTTTCAGGACCCGAGAACCAAACCAGTGGCCCGATGGCCCAGATGGATGAATAGGTCCAGCTACTATAGTACCGAATAATGCCTGCTACAGTCCCGAACAGTGACTGCTACAGTGCCTGCTATAGTTCCTGCTACAGTGCCTGTTACAGTACTGCTACAGTACCCGTAAATATGCCTCCACCAGGATTTGATCTTGGGTCTCTTGGATGCACCTAGCGAGTCCTCACTAACTGGGCTGAGGCTCTTGTGCTTATATCTATCTTCAATTTGATTCTTCTCCATCTCAAAATATGCCACTTTAGTCATATTCGACAGATTCCATGGCATTTTTGATTATGTTGGTGTCCTCAATGATGTAAGTTATACCATGGTCATCTAGAATAGTAGTGGTTCTAGAGTTATCGATGATTCCATCTTCGTCACTAACATTGAATCTTTCTGGGATTTGGTTTCTGATCTCCATTTTTAGTTTGGTGTTCCCTATCATCAGTTATTTTCATTATGGCCAATCTCGTGACCCATGATATAATGTGGTGCTGGCTGAAGATGATAGTGGTTTCAAAGCATGGTTTTGGGATGGGTATCTTGAGCTATGTGTAGGAATATGACCACACATAAGTGTGTGGGGGTCACTACTAGAGGTGTGATGGATTTAGAGGTTATTTTCAAGAACATGGTCTAGTGTACTAGGTGACTCCAGTGCTTGTGGGGCAGTGGAGGTCAACTTAGGTCCAATGTGATCCCTTTGTCTAATATGGACCTCATTTTTGTAGGTTGTGTAACGGTTTTTTGTGTTTTTGATGTGTGGGTCTAGGTAACATAATGTTGATCTATCTTGTTGGTTCTCACTTAACCGAGAAGTGATTTTATTCTAAAAAATTTAAAAAATGCATTTATAGTTGGGTTTCTCATCTCAAATTGTCTTCTTGGGGATATATTTTATGTTATACTACCATATTTTGTTAGGAGGTGTATCTAAAACCCATTTGATATGATATATCATGAATATAATTATGTTCAGGATACTTATAGTTCATATTATTTTATTCTTTTATGAGGATTATGATTGAGGTGTTACTAAAGTGGAAAAGGATTTATGATACAATCTCATATTTTTTCAAGATTATTTATGATGAAGGTTATTTAATAGGAAATAATGTGAAATTATTTTCTAGAAACATATATATTTTTATCTCCTATAGTTATTCATGAAATATTCAAGTAATAATAGTATTTTTCATCATTTTTTACTTAAAATTATTTAAGTAAAATATTGGAAGAAAACACGACTTTATTTTTCTCTTCAGTCAAAAATACTGTTTCTTATATATCCATGTTTTATAATAATTTTTTTAAAAAGACTTTATTATTTTATTTAAAATTAAATTTTACCCATAATTTGGGTTTATCAATTTTTTTAAAAAGTTATCTTTTTATTTGTTTTTTTCTGAACAAGGAACTTTTTAAATTTTACCAAAAATTTGAAAGGAATATTTGTTTAAACATACTCAAAAGGAATTGAATTTGTATGCCATAAAAAAACAATCAATGTTTTGAAGCGTCATTTTTATTTTTAATAGGTTATTTTCATAGAAAATGTTTTATTTAATTTTTGATAAATTTTATTATTATAAATAATTATTTCCAAATTGGAAAGTATATTTTCCCCAAGGAATGTTCTAAGTGGTCTTTAAAAATAATTTTCCATATAATATTACATAATTTGATGTTATTAAAAGTTAAAAGGTTATTTTCTTCATGAATGTTGTTAATTCCCTTTTAATAGTATTTCAATTCATCAATTAATACAATCCTTGATGTTATTTACACTTCAATATTGATATTGGAATTAATATTACCCTTGTTGTTTTTATGGATGTATTATTAGATGGAAATTGTAGAAGATTCATTTCCATGAGTGAATCATGATATGAATGAACATTGATTATTGTTACGATTGAAAAGTGAAAGATTCTAATTTTTTTATTCATAAATGGTACTTGAAATTTATTTTTGATGAAAGGGTGATTAATACTTGTTATATGAAGGGTTTTTCCTAATTATAGATCACGGGGGGGCTCAATATAGGATATACGATTGGAGTTCCGAGATAACAACGATTGATCCTGATATATCTTATATAATGGGTCCACCCAGATAGTGTTCTAATGCATTAGTTAATGTTCTTTTTCATTAGAGGAAAAATTGAAGGAGTTATCCAGGATTTTTTCTAATGAATTTATTTAGGCTCTAGTTATTTCCGACAATGGTTTAAAATGGGATATCAAGATAATTTTCTAAGGTACTAATATCCTTTCTTTATTAATGATATTGGTTTAAATATTTTCATTGATCGTGATTTACATCACATGGAACATGACTATTGATTCTCATGACTCATTACTTAGATAACGTTTTTTTCATTTTTAATGATTAAGGATCTAAGTATTGATGACTATGAATATTCTTATGTTATACTCATGCACATTGTTTATATATTCGTAAAATAATATTATTTTTATGATGACTATTGAAATTTAATTGTTAATGATTATGTTCACTCTTAATGATAATTTTATCTCGTGCTTATTATATTTCGTTTTCCCAAGGTTATGAAGAATGTTGATTAAATGATTTATGTCTAGAAAGGACTATAGAACTATGATTTTTGTGGGAGCTATTTAATAATTCATATGCAATATGAAAATCTTGGAATAATGAAAAAAATACCCCAAAATTTATGGGAATTTTTATCTGAGATACTTCCTAATTCTTTGAAACTATAAACCTAAAAGGTAGATGATTATATAAGTGGAAAAAAATTTCATTTTAATTATTTATGTTTTGGATGGTGAATATTCAGAAACCTTAATCAGTATAAAATACATAAATATAAAATTTATGATTTCATCACCATATCTGAGAGTGTGAGTTCCAGACTGTTACAGTTGGTATCAAATAATGGATTAAATAATTTAGATATTAAAATGTTTTCATGTGAGGTTTTTTTAAGAGTTGTGGATTCCATAATGTGTTTATAGGTTTAAGGTTTATAACAAGTTAAAACTCATAGAAACACTTTTAATGTTTTATTTTTTTTAAGTCTAAAATGATTAATAACATTTTGGAAGACAATTTATTAGGATAAGGTATATGTAACAATTATATTCAACAAGATGTATTATTTGAGGAAGAATAACATTATGGTTTTAGAAATAATGTTAATGGTTTTGGTGACCTTTGGGGTTTGTTTTATCATTGATGTTGAGGTAATTATGGATTATTACATTTTGGGGAACATTATATTATTAAGGTACATACATTCCTTGGTATAAGATTTTAAAAATGTGTAGTGTTATTTAGAGATAAATGTTAAATGAAAATTATAAAAATATGAGATAAAACCCTTCTAATATTTTTATTTCATTCATATTTATGGATATTTTGATGAATTTTATTGAAAATTATTAATAGACTGATTTCGATTGAATATTGGGTATTACTGTTGATGTTTGGAGATTAATGATATGAATATTTTTTCAATTGGGGAATTATCGTACCCTGTTTTATATATTTTGGTTTTGGGTAATGTCTAAAAATAGATGAATTAACATTTCATAATTTTTTTTTGAATTATTTGATCCATTAGTAGTTTATTTTAGTGATCCAAGAATAAAAAAATTCATCTTTAATACTGATGTTTTGGAGAAAAATATGAGATTGTGGTAGATTTTTATTAACGAATGAAATTATACATTTAAAGTAAGTATATAATCATTATGTTGATATTCTATGTGGTAATAATTTCCTAAAATCTAGGGAAATGATATTTAGTATTAATGTTTTATCCCACCTCCTAAATTTTCAATCATTCGATGGTCTTATCCATGCCTCTTTTCTTTATGGTTTTGTTGTTGTAAACTTTCTCCGGACTATTCAATTTATTATGATCAATGACTTCTTTAAATCTTAATCCTTAATGGAAAACTATTTTATTATTACATGTTCATATCTTTACATCCCACCAATGTCCTCATACATGGAAACCTAGTTATGCACAGTTCTAAATGACCTTCACAATTATCTCTCTCTCACATTAAGTGGATGTTTTATTTTCCCTTTTAACGATGTGAGATTTCAGCAATGGTATTTTAAAATTTTAAACCATAGTTTAATGAGATAATGTTTGAATTATAAGGGATAAATTTATTAAATTGGTGATAATATTACACATTGGGATTTAAAAAAATAAAGCTATGCTCGATAGCGAACAAGACACACAACACTGAGTTTTAGTGAACCATATTATAATTTTTTTTAAACATGACCATTAATACCTTGAGATTATATTTCCAGGTTGTAATAATATGAGATAATTTATGAAATATATATATAATTTTCCTATTGAATAAAAATAATTTGATAAATTTTTCGTAAATAATTAAATTTTTTTCACTAAAGTATCTTTAATTCATCAAAAATATGTTTTCTTCAAAAATATTTATAAATAATTTTTGTTATAAAATATAATAATTAATTTATTAATATTTTAAAAAAATTAATTTATAAAATGAAAAATATTTTTCAAATCATCATATTGAAAATATCCTTGGATATTTTTTTATTTTTCAGAAAATATTTCTTTTTAATGAATAGCGGCAAAACCATTTTTTTGTAAAAGTGTAATTAATTTTCAATAAAATAAGTAAATAAAAATTAATTTTTTAATAGTATTTAAATTAATATAAGTATTATTTAGTTATATTTAATCCAATTAATTGCATTATAACCATATTTATATTGGATTTTCGTATAAGTTTTTATTTGGGTTTAAAAATTGGATTTTTCTGAAAACTATTTTTAGGTGCATAATATTTATCCATTTTAACTAATTAAAATATCCCATAATCAGGAATTATTTAAATTAAATTTAATATTATATATAAATAAATTATAATTTAAATTCATATAATGATGATTACTAGTCATTGAGTAAATATAAAATCCTCTTATGCTTAAAAAATACACTTCCTGAAAAACTATTTTTTCATAATGTCAGTGAGTTTAATTTTAAAACAAATTCTTCCACATATATGAATTTAATTTAATAAAACGGAATAAAAATTATAAATCAGATTAAATTATATTATATAATATGTTAAACTTAACATTTTTTCATAAGGAATAGTTAAAACAGTAATGATCTTTTACTATGATTAAGGTTAAAACAGATTTCTCCCAGGGTATAAATAAATATAGGTACAAATGACATAAATCGTTTTATAAAATCTATTTTATAGAAATATTTAGAACTTATAATTTATAAATCCTTATAATATTTCAACTTTACACTTTTTTCATGTTTAAAAATCATGGTAGACCTTTTCCTTTTAAAACATTACATATGTTCTAGTTGCCTCACTTATAAATGACCTCCCCAAATCCTCTCATGTTAAAAACGTAAAAGTCATTTATATTAGAAAATGAATATTAAAATACCATACTTAATTCCATATCCAGGACTTATATCCCCTAGGTTTATAAAAAACCCATACTAATAAATAATTTGGTGATATCCTAAGGAGAATTTCTGAAGAAGATATATCATTCTAAACTGAGCATTTTAATTTTATTTTTTCTTACACCGACATAAAATCTTCACAAATTATTATAATATAATAAGAATACCATATTATTATATTTTATTATGATAATTTCATAAACTAAATTGATCGTCCATTTCATCAAATGAGAAAAAATCTATCATCCTTGTGTATGAAGGACTATCGCCTGACAAAACGATGTAGTCCATTTTCCATCATCACCTCCCACAGATTGCAAAAATGATGGATTTTAATTTTATATATAATATTTTTAACATAAATATAATTTTGGAATTATTATATCATATATAAATTCTTACCTTCCATTCTGTGGGTGGTATGACAATGTCGCTCATGTGTACGACAGACCACCGCCTCACTCTATGATGTGATTGGTTTTTGACTAAACATTTACATGGAAGGTAATTAGAAAAATTTCAATGAATATATGTGACATATAGGAAATAGTTATGTTATTAATGAAATATTAATACTTTTGAGAATAAAATTTATAAGTTTATTTCTTACCTTTCCACTCAATAAAAAATGATAACTCTGTTCATGCACAGGTGTGGACTACTGCCTCCGTGAAGCGATGCGATTAATTTTCCACCACCAAATCAGATGGATGATGTATATAATTATATTAAAATAAATAGTATGTTATTTATTATATTATCATAATTTTTTAAATATAAAATAAAACTTATATTCTTTCCATAATGGTAATTGAAAAATAGAAACGTAGCTCATGTGTACATACAATGTACCATCTCCATAATTGTTAAGTAGTACATTTTTTATTAATATATATATGGATGGGTTTTAAAAGTATATTTTTAATAAATTCGATAAAAATTTCATGATTATTAGTATTATTATTATATAAAATTTACCTCTTTGACCTCAGTAATCACACTAATGCTATTTTGAAAAAAATTAACTAAACGTTCACAAAACACACGACATGGAATTAAGTGATTAAGTATTCAAATATGTAATTAAAATAAATAAAACAAATAATTTATGTATGAGGTATTAAAAATGTAAAAGGTTCCTAATAAATCCAATAATTTATATAAACTTATTATATATGATTTTAATGATAAACATGGAATGTGTGTACCTCGAGGTAAGGGACTTCTTATCAGTTTTCCTTCATCGATGTATATTTTAATTTCATACACTTAATTTATTTTATATGATGTATAAAATTTATATTTAAGATATTATATCATGAATAATTCATAAATCATGGTATTTTATGTTTTCATTTGATTTATTTCATCCATGGGGATTAGACATCAATGATACCAAGTTGTAATGAATTTCATAACTCAATTTAAGTTCATTGGGTTATATTAATTAAGGATTTTATTTGATATTTTTTTATTGAATCACATTTATTTTATTCCCCATGTTTATTCTTGAAATTTTCAATTAATAGTACCGTTTCATCCCCTCAACTCTTAAAATTATTCAAGAAAATATTTTTTATAAAATCAAACATCATTTATCTCTTAAGGAAAAATATTTTTTCTTCCAAAAACATGTTTTCTAAATAAATTTTTAGAATAATTTTATGTGGTAATTTTTTAATATTTATTTTATTTTTACAAAATATTTTATAATTAATATTCTTATCATTTTTGAAATAATGCACTTTTTATCTTTTTTTTGTGAATGTGAAATGAATATTTTTTATCATACTAAAAATGAATGATATTTTGACGCCATCATGACCACATAATATTTTAATGATTAAATTTTATGTTTTAATGTTTATTTTAAACGAAAATTTTTATTTATTTTTTGATAATGTTTTAGATTTTAAATAGTTTTTTTTCGAAATGGAAAAAATATTTTCCTAAAAATGTTGTTAGTGATATTTTAAAATCTCTTTTTATCTAATATGATATCCTTTAATGTTATGAAAAGTTAAAATTTATTTAACTCAATATTGTTTTTAAGAGACTATTATGTTTATTACCATTCACTAATGGAAAAAATCCTGATTTTACGTACACTCCAATGGGGATATATTATATTAATAAAATCCTTATTTTTTTATCGAGATAGATTATGGGATTTGCATAGAACCCGTTTATTTTCCATGGGTGAATCAAGATATGTAAAACATTGATTATTGTTAGGATTAATAAGTGAAGGCTTCTAAATGTTTTAATATTGAGTGGTACATAGAAGTTAATTTTTATGTAAAGTTAATATATATATATATATAGGGTTTATAATGGGGTGAGACCCATTATAGATCATCAGTGAGCCTGATATAACATATACATATGGTGAACCCATATAACATCAAGTGATCCCAATATTGATTATATAATGGGTGCACCCAGATACTACTCTAATTCTTTTGGTAATGTTCCTTGTATTTATAGGTAAGAATGAAGGAGTTACTAGAGGATTTGTACTATGGATTTAATTAGGGTCTAGTTATTTATATCGTCAGTTTAAAATGGGTTATAATGATAATGTTCCATGATACTAATAAATTTTATTTATTATTTTTATGGGTTATAAATGTTTTCTTTGATAAAATTTGAAAACACATGGCTCCTTATTATTGATTATCCTAAGTATTTACTTTGATAAATCATTTTTCCATGTTTCATGATTGAATATATATATATTTATGTGTATGAATATTCTTATGTTATGCTCATGATATTTTTCTATTTCAACATACCCATATTATATTCTTATTCTCACTAATTAAATTCAATTATTAATGCCAATGTTTACCATTAATGAGTGTTTTAGGACAACCATTTTATGTTTCATATTCTTCCTAAGTTATGAGGAATGATGATTAAATGATTTCTATATAGAATGTTTTCTAACATGATGAAGCTTGTGGGAGATGTTAATGACATTATATGGTCTATGAAAATATGGGTTTGGTGGAAAAAAGAATCTCTTGAATTCATGGGTATTATTTATGTAAGATTTTTTCCTAATTCAATAAAAATCTAATCCTAAAATTTAATTGGGTATGTAAGTGACCCAATATTTAATTTTGATGTTTTATGTTTTGGATAGGGAAAATTGGGTCCCTGTCATTGATATTAATGACTAAAATTTAACATTTTTTATTTTAATAACAAATTTGGGAGTGTGGGTTTGGGGATATTACACCTAGGCTCTAGGATGAGACCGATGAATAGTATATAACTGCCTTAGAAAATGTTGATTTTTTTAACACATCATGATGGCCATGCAAATTCATCTCTTGCTGAGGGTAATATATCCATCCCCAACCAACAAATTTCACCTGAGGATAATATACCCATCCCCAGGTCTAACAAATCAATAAAAGGGACACATTCACCTTGGGTCTATCAAATATAGTCAAATCCACATGGCGTCGCTATTAACCTAAAGTCTAAAATTTACAATGGTGGTCCACTCAAGGTTCAGGTTCACCCTATGGGTAATAATTATTAAAAACAAGGACAAGGTATAATGTGTCATTTAAAAATTCAATTATGAAAAAATTAACATTTCATAAAACCATTTTTATCTTCCAAAACCACAGTTACATATTTAGATGAATATACCCATTTCATATTTCAACATTTATAATTTATTTTTATTAATTTGAATAAAATTCCATTAAAATAATACCACCCCAAATGGGTGATTTTATTAAATGATAAAAAAAATATCAGAAGTATTAAAACATCATTCAACCATTTTCATAAATAATTTAACAAACATTAAAATACTCACATTTTAACTGTTACCCATTATCCTTAACCTAAACCATACCAACCACCACTATCATGTTTTCTGGTTACCATTTACCCCTTCAATTGGGTCCAATTAAAAGGTCCAATACATTTTAAATTATTTATGAACATGAAATTCAATTCGCAATCATTGGGCCAAAACACAATTTCCATTTTTAAACATTAAAAATCCTTCCCCTTTGTTGGAATTTACACAATTCAAGACCAAGTTCATTACTAATTCTTCGTGGAATTACCTTTATTATGGGAATAAATATTATTTATGGGAATTCAAATTATGGTGATACCCCCTTAAAAAAAATTATTTGAAAAAAGTAAATTCATTAAATTGATGGAAAGATAACACTTTCCACCACTTCAAAATATAATATATACTTGGGGATAATTTAGAGGGACCACCTACCTCATTTGAAGGTTCTTTATTTTTAATTATCTACCTCACAACCCATTGGCCATGATCATCTAATATTAATGTCCAAAACTCAACCCACATTTTCTTCTAACATGTATCCAAACAAAAGAAAAATAGAATATAATAATATTATAATTAATGAAAAAATTAAAACTAATTAAACCAGCTAGTTCATTTAATAATAAGCGATAAATCACTCATCATTTACATCAGTCATGCCTAAAATGAGACCAACAATATAATGGATCATTGTTCCAATATCATGACACTCACCTGATCCATGTCTCTATAAAAAATAATCCAAAAAACAATAAAAAAGATTTCATTTATCCAAAAATCCTTGAAAAACTCACACAATAATATTCATCTATTTAAACGATGGGTAATGCGGTACAAAATTATTCTAGAGTCATCCTTTAACTAAGAAGCATAGAAGCCCCATAATCTAAGGGAGATTCCAATTTTTATGGTGGAATTACCAATAAAATCCACAATTATAAAAACCAAAATTAGAGAAAGTGGAACAAGAGATAAATAGAGCCATAACTGAAAATCTTGTTTGATAACACTTGAAATAAAAGGTTAAATGGAACCCATATGATATGAATCCACCATGATGGAATAATGAGGTAAAATTCCCAAAGTGCCACTACAACAGGCCTTGGATGGAAAAAAATAAGTGACGTGTTAATGGTGGTGGCCTCGGTAAAAATATAGATCTTACACTAATTAAAATTATATCAAGGTGACCATCAAATGGTCGATAGAGTCCCCCAACTGGCTACTCCAAGGAAACCGATAAGCTAGTGAGCCCATGTAGTAAGTATACCCTTTTCATTATCTCACCTTAGGATCTTCATTGGCTAGCTGTCGGTCCTATAGTAGCACTTATAGCCCTCCCTCTTCCTCTGGTGCTTCCTGCCACTCCCAACCACCTTCTGACCCTAATTCCAAATCTAAAAGAACTATTTTATGGTGTACAAAAAATCATGGTAATCATATTAACCCTAGTTCTTTAAAGGACATATCTAGTCAATAAAATTTAAAATATAATAAAAAAATAAAACCATATGTACATCAGGGTAATACAGTATTAACAAATCTTTTTTTCAATATTCATTTAAAATTAAATTATTTTCAAAAAATTTAAAAACATAATCCAAATTAAATATTGACATGATTCTTTCAAAAAAGAATTTAATTTTATATTATTTAAATTAAAAAATTAAATAAAAATTATCTTTTAAATGAAAATACCATTAGAAAATACTTATTTTATTAAAATCACTTCATTTTAATACATTAAGTGTTCTTTATAATTTTTTTGAATTTATAGTTGGTTTAAATATTTTTATTTACCAGGGGTTTAATTATTCTTAAATTTTCTTAATATTATTCATCTGATATGTTTCATCTCATTTTAGTTTTGTGTTGCATTTGAAACAAGCTATCAAACAAAATATTATTTATGAGAAAAAAATATACTCCAAAAATCGAGAGACGTGACATTATCCCCCATAAATAAATCATGCCATAAAATTTTTAATTATAATTTAATGATTAAAAATGATTAGGTTATAATTTTTTTTTCATGAATAATTATATAATTTCTATATAAATTTCAACCTTATAAGCTTTGAGAACATATCTTTTCCTCAATGTTGAATTATTCTTGATGTTGAGTTTTTATGATTTTTGGAGCTAAACAATTCTCATGATTAGGTATCATAACTCATATAGTAGGATTATTTTTCAAATAATGATTTTAATCATCCATACATCAATGTATATTCATATGTCAGTTTGAAATGTGATTTAACTATTTTGGTAATTAGTATAGTGTCTATATGAACATAGAAAATCCATTTCCAAAATCATATGAAATTCATTTAAATAAAGGATAATATGACTTTCATGAATCATAATCCCAAAAACCTTTAGGGAGATTCATATTCCTTTGTTATAATAATGGTTCCACCTAGGTATTTTATTTATAATTTTACATATAATAGTTTTTGGAACTTACATGATATAAGACATGCATAAATTTTGTTTGAAGAATACCAAGAACTACTTCATTACTAATATTCACTTAAATAGTAGTCTTTTCATAGGATTTACCTTTTTTCATGGATTTGGCTGTTTTTATGTGATTCCCTAGGCCCAAACTCCCATATCTAGTGGTTTTAAATACCTTATTTACATTATCTCTTTTAAAGGAACTCATATAACCCAATTTTAACTATCAATAATTATAATAACACCATAAAATTTTTATTCAAACACATTTGAAGGAATTTTTAGGTTTAGAGTTTTGAAGATTAAATAAAAAATTAATTTACAAAATATAATGTATTTTTCATAAAATGGAAAATTTCAACTTTTATGAGAAACTAATTATTACCTAAAAAGAATTTATCATCACCCATAAAGATAAAAACATAGTACTCATCTGGAAGTAAAATGTGTAATAATTTTATTCATAACTTGAAGAAATGGAAATATGTGAAGGGTGACATCAAATTCTCAGTAAGGTAAAAAGTATATTATAAACTTTAATGGTATGGACTTTTCATGAATAATATTGAAAGAAAGATATTATAATAAAATAATTACATATATTGGATTACATGAGATTGAAGAAAATCTGTGGCTAAAAATATAAATAAACACATAAATAATAATAACTTAATTTATGGTGATATAATGCATAATGACAGTCTTCTTTTACAATCAATACCATTTCCATGGAATAATTTTTACCATTAATTCCTTTTACAATACATAATTCTTGTTATCGTGCTTACAACTAAACTATCAATCATGTATTGGGTAAGAATACACCAAATACCCCAAACTTTTGCCTCAGGAAACCAAAAAATGCATCAAGGGGGTTTATAATAGAAATCCTAACTCATAACTTCTTTAAGTCCAATGAATTAACTATATTAATGATATAAATATCAAAAAAATTGATAATTTACATTACTTAGGAATTAATAAATATGCATATTTAGATAATAACATATAAAATGTTAATAATTTTCCCCATGTTAATAAAAGGGATAAAATAATCACAACCCACCAAGAGAAATAATTTTGATGGTTATAAAGTACATAATTTACTTTCTTGGTTAACAAATAAACATCCATATAAGAGTAAAAAATATAATTATTTTTAATAGTTCCTCAATCAATAAATTGAATATATTTATATGTAAGAATCCCTCAAACAAACACCATATAGAGAGCGGGGTATATGGGTAAGTGAATTGTTTCACCAATAAATAAATGTATGGAATCTATGTGAACAACCTATAATCTAAGGAAAGAAATATAGAGTGTTCATATAAGAAATACCTTCAATGAAAAATTATGCATATAACATAAGATGATTCGGAACTAAAAAGGCATTTATGGATCAATTATTTGACAAAAAATAACATTACATAAATTATATATTGAAATAAATTGGATGGTATCAGTTAAATAATGTCCTCCATCAAGAATAATATATGTAAAAGAAAAATACCCTATATGAAAATACATTTTAGGAGTTTTTTAAAATCACTTCATAAATATCCTCAACCATTTGAAAATATTTATTTTATAAAACTAGAAGAGTAATACATTAATTGGGAAATTATGATGTATTTGAGAGATAATTTCATAAAAAATAAAGACATAGTGGAAATATGTTCTCACAAAGAGGAAATATATAAAAATATATTTTAGAAAATATTTTTAACATTATCAAATAAATTTTACGTTACATGCCTCTTTTGAAAATTATTTTTAAAAAGATAAAGTGAAAATGTAAAAAAAAATATACATTTGAAAAAGAAAATGTAATAATAGTTCCTTGATAAGTCATAATGGTTATTAGAAGAAATATGGGGTGGAGGATAAAACATTTGATTTTGAAATTATTTAAAACACATTTAATATTATAAAATCTATTTATTAATAAACCATATCATAAAATTAGATAGTGAAAATTACATTATAATAGTTCTAGTTGAAATTAAGATGGTTTCCTAAGATAAAACATAATGAGGTTTCACAATATAGATGATAACTTTAGAGGGATCAGAAGAAATATATGAGAGGATACCATTAATAAAGAGGAATTGAATTATTTTCAATAGTCATATAATATTTATGAGGATAAAATTAAGCAAGGAGTAATTTTTGAATCAAAATTTTCATTTTACTTAGAAATAGAGAGAATGTAACCGGAAATAAAATCATTGGGAGGAATAATCCAATACCAAAAAAATATTTTCAAGAAGATGAATTATAACTCAAAAAATAGATTTGAGTTATAAAAACATTACAAATTTTATATCAATTGAATTAATGTATATTTTAAAAAGGGACATGATATGGATCTTAAAACCCCATTTATTTAATTAATATGAAAAAATTCATTTATTATGTAGTGATCACACATGTCTTATGGATTTGAAAATGAGACAAAGAAACCCTTACCTTAATTCCATAATTATACTAAATATATGGAATCTCATATATAAAAAAATCAATATCTCAATAACCTATTTTAGAAAATTCTACATATCTATAAATGTTAATAAACTTCATTTATAATTGATCTTTACATTTATATCTGTTAGTTATTATCTACTTTCAATATCAGTTGTGAGATATCTTGATGGTTTTAAACTAATTTCGTAATATAAATGTCTTTCTTAATTTATCTCCCAATTTCCATTGATATTTTACAATTATTTATATGTTTATAATCTAATTATATGAGATTTTTGTAAGATTACAAATTTATAAATCAACGATGATCATGTTTTAGTGATTTTTCATGAACATATGTTGGTATCTTAATTATTGAATTTAAAATTAATGCTTCCCTTTCAAAACCGGTATAAAATATTTTTTGACTATTTAGATCATATATTATTGTTAATAATGTTCTTATATCTATACATTATATTATTTTATATCATTTTCAAGTATGTGGTCAGACCGACCTCAACATAGACAAACCATATTAAGTAGAAGATTTTGATTTTTAATGTAATTTATTTTATCATAATACAATTTTTATATAAGAATAAGAATATTATATATATACTTTTAAGGTAGTGAAACATATTTTAATATTTTTTTCATAAATAAAAATGAAATTAGATGAAAAACGATATACATTACTTTATGGAGCCATTAGATTGCACAACACAGGATTAATGTTTTCATCTTTTGAATAAATAGAGAGAAAGAAGGTGGATTATAATTTGTATTTACATAATAATAAACATATTATATATGTTAAATTTATTCTTCAATTTTATCCATATAACATTTTAATATAGGTTTTTGAGAAAAAAAAATTTGTTACTTCATGGAGGTGGTACTCCGCACAACACACAAATGATATTTTTATATTTATTAATAGAAATTGGTAAATGTTTTCAAATATTTATTCCATTAGTATATTGAAATTAAGGATGAGAAAATAATTATATAATTTTATAGTAATTATAAAGTTATAATTAATTAATTAAGAAATAAAATAAAAGAAGATAGAAAAAAATGAGTACTTGCATTGAAATCATTGCATTTTTTGGAGGTTTTCATGAAAATAGAGGTATTAATTCATTTTTACTTCTCCCTCGGATCAGGGAAAATTAATATGATTATAAAATAATAAAAATGGGTATAGTTTGGTGTGGAAACCAAATTCTATATGTGGTATTTAAGGGGTGGAAAGAGGCTCATTTTATAAGTGGTGAAAATGGCATGTTTGAAAATTTCTGAACATAATATAAAGATATCACATGTTTTTTTTCTCAATAATATCCCAAAATGAACAATTTCGGAGTTATTAATGAGTTTATTTTGATTATACTCAAACATTAATTTTCAAAAAGAAGTTTAAAATGGTTTATAAGTGTTATTGTAACATCCCGAGTAAGTAATGAATAATAGATATTTTTATCTATGTCTATTAATGAACTAGATAGTGTTTTAGAGGCTTAAAATGAAAATAAATCCAATCTTAAGCATGGAATACAGTAATATTCTTAAAAGATTGTTTTACTGCCTTTTGATGGAAAACCCTTTTTTAAATAAATATTTTGACAATTTTATAATCTATATTTGTCAAAATAAACATATTCATTATGATTGGGACATTGAATTTTACATTGGATATTTTTTTGGTATTCTTCTGACAATGTTCATTTTTTAATGAATAGTGAAAAATACTGCATTTTACATCAAAACTACTTTTTAATCTAATTTATTTATATGATTAGATTATCTTTTTAATTGGTCTTAATGTGTAATATGAATATATTTTTACCATTTAATCCAATGTTGGTCATTGGAATCAATTTCACTTTGAAATTGGACTTAAAATGGTGTCAATCTTTTGATACTTATTGTTTCATAAAAACACGCTATTTGTCATGACAGCGGGAATTAATTATTAAATTAATTAATGTGACTTATATGTTTTGAATTTTGTAAAATAGACTTCATTTTTGAATTCGGAATATCAAATATAGCTTAGGGTGAATTTTTGGTAATTTTCTGAAAAACTTCAATTTTTGATGAATAGTGAAACCACTAAGTGGTACTTATAAAGACTGATTTTCCGTTTAAATAAAATTTTGCCATCATTGTGTTTTGAATTTCAAATATCCGACATACATGGTTGTCATTAAGAAGTAAAATGTGGTTCAATGAGATTAAAATAATTTTTTGGTGAATAATAACTTATTAAGTTTTTAATCGCGATTAGTGGTAATTAGTGTAGTTTAAGATAAAAATAATGCATTAATAAAATAAGATAAGCTTGAAACATGTCCTAACCTCATTGGTTGTGTCATGGCCGACCAAGAAAATCCATGGGACAAATTGGGGACCCCATGGATCCACTTTTGTTGGGAAATGACATAAATTACTTTTTATTTAATGTAAAAGTAAAAATGACACAAACATAATATGTTTTACGAAAACAATTTTTACATGGGGTTATAAAGATTATATTTTTGATTATAAATAGTAATTGGAAAGCTAAAACGATTTCCTACATCATAGTAGTTTTTTCATAATTTTTAGACATTAAATAAATTAAATTATTGATGACATTATAATGATGCAACAATGACATCATTATTTGACGATTTAAATAAAATGGAAAGATAATGAAACATATAAAACCTACACATGGCCAAAACCAATTGGATGAGTGGATTTCAAACCCTTATCACCTTATCCACGAATTATATAAATGTGGGACCTTTTAAAACCGAAACACATTTTAAAATAAAGTAATATTTCTTTACTTTCCAAAAGTGCCCCTCCTCTCCTCTTATAAAAGGCCCCCACCTCTACCTCATTTCACACACTCCTCAAGCATTTGGCTCGGACAACCCCTTCCAATTTACTCTCTCCACATACCTCTCCACATCCTATAGGATTCCCTTTGGGAATAATCCTTTCAAAGGAATCCTTTAGGCTCAAATCAAAAGGAGTTACACTTTTAAAGGTAATTCATTCTCTCATGTTCATTTGTTTTATTTTGTTTCTCCAACCCCCTAAACTCATTTTATTTGCTTCTTTTGTAACAACACCAGTATCTTAAATATACTAGGATGTTGTTATAAGATTTATTTGATCTACACTCTCACAGAACTACATCAAATGGTTAAAGAACATATGGTTTCCGTGGATGGCGAAATTCTACCTCCCGAAACGATGATTGTTCAATACTCACTTAACACCTTCAAAGGTGGCCATTATGATGTCAATATTTTTATATATGATATATAATATTTTTATGTTTTCCTTAAGCTTCTGTTTTTTTCATTTTGGTCATACCTTTATGGTTCCCATTATGGATAAACACGATATCTTTATTTTAGGAAGTGCGGACTACCGCCCCCTGAAAGTGATTTGATTCGTTAATACCATATGTGGGATGTGTAAAGGATAAAGTTAATGATATTATATATGTTATTATACTGGAATTATAATATACTCTTATATCATTATGATTCCATTCCAGAAAATATGAAATAGAAATGGAAGTAGCGTTCATGCGTACGTACGACTTACCGTCTCCATGAACGGTGCATTTCATTTCTTACCTCTAAATGTGAAGTAATATTATAAATACATGTATATGATTAATATATATAATATATATGTTATCAAAATCATTAATATCATTCTTCATATAACGAAACATTGACCAAATTAACAACATGTAAGTGTAAGCGGTCTATTTTTGACTTAAGAACCAAATACCGACAAAATGAACATTATTAACTTAAATGATTACATGATGTTCAAAACATGGTATAAAAGGAATAATGAACTTGAAAAAGGTTCTTAAGCAAGTAGAGATTAACTCAAGTTTATTATTCAGGAGATTAAAGAATGGTCGGGTCAAGTCGGATACGAGGTATGGGACTTCGTCTCAATCTCCTTTCATTGAGGCATATTTTATTTTATACACAACATTCTTTTATACGGTGTATAAACCCCTTTGACTTTTATGTTTATTCAAAAGGAATCTTTTTTATACAAAGCGTTTACTAAACGACAAAAGGGAATGTTTTTGTCGTACGTATGCGGCGACAACGACTTCTCCGCCGTCATGACCGTTATTTGAGTTTCGGCTTCCTCTACAAGACATACCTTATTTTTAAAAGAAAAATAAATACCATGTTTTACTTTTCTTTTATTTTGGTTTTGAAAATGGTTTTCATAATATTTTTATATCAATGTGTTGTATTGATATCTTGTGACTGAAAGGTGGAAATTTTATGTTTCCTTTATGCATGTTTTATGTGATACGATTATGTTGAGGTTCTTGGGCATTATTATGAAGACGGGTGGTTCCATGATAATCTAAGGGCGAGTGAGCTTGATATAGCTCTCCAATGCATTGGGTAACAAGAAGGAGTGAAACGTTAAGGTTTTTTCCGAAGAGATTTTAGGGAATATACTGTGATGGGTATTCCAAACGTAACCAAGAGGGTTACTCCCTACGTAAGAATGTTATGAATTCCTCAAGTTACCTTTATGTCTTATGATTTCTATGATTTATTCATGATTTTATGAGGTATGTTAAAGTGTCTATGTTTTATGGGTAAATTATGATTTCATTCTTATGTATATATGAACTCATGTTTCCTTCCCATGTTTTTATAACCCATACTGAGCTTTTTATGCTCATCCCAAGGTTTTTTGAAATTCTTTTCACAGGTCAAGGGAAAGGTACATGATATGATGATAGTGTCAAGGAAGTGTCAAGAAATAATCCATGTTTTATTTCAAATGTGTTTCCATTGATGGTAATGAAGAATACTATCTTTATGTAACCACTTTGTTCATATGTGGAATGTAATGCAAGTTTTATGATCTAATTCTCTAAAACTCTAAACCCGAAAAGATCCTCAATGTGTAATCTTGTAATAACTCAAGATTAAGTAAGGTTTAAGGCTGGGGACTTATAGTTGGTATCAGAGGTCGGTTTAGATAACATTAAGAGTTAGAATTCTATTAAATGATTATCCAAAAATATTTTTTGAAATGATATAGCATTTGAAGATTACTATGTTGCTTCATCTAAGACATGTTTGTTAAGAATGGTTTTTCATAGAGGAAACAGAACAGCTAATCTGGGAAGGTATACAGAGGGAAATGACCTTTCAAATCAGTATCCTGAGATGGTCAGAATCAGAATTAAATAGTTTGTTGCAGCGATGGATCAGTTGACTCAGGTGAAAAATGTTGGTTGTTTTATTGATGGTATTTTGGTGTTTTCTAAAAGTAAAGAGGAGCATGAAAGACATTTAAGGGTTATCTTGCAAACCATAAAATAAAAGAAACTGTATGGAAAATTCAGCAAGTGTGAGTTTTGGTTGCAACAAATTTCTTTCCTTGGTCACATTGTTTCTAAAGATGGAATAACTGTTGATCCTGCAAAAACAAAAGTTGTGGAAGAATGGGCAAGACCCACAAATGTAACCGAGATTCGTAGCTTCCTTGGTTTGGCAGGCTATTACCGAAGGTTTGTTAGAAATTTTTCACGGTTATCTAGTCCAATGACTAAGCTAACTCGGAAAGGTGTTATGTTTATCTGGACAAAAGAATGTGATGATTGTTTTCAGGAATTGAAAAGAAGATTGGTGAATGCTCCAGTTTTGGCACTACCTTCCAGGAATGGTGAGTTTGTTATATACAGTGATGCTTCATTGAAAGGACTTGGTTGCGTCCTAATGTAGAATGATCAGGTAATTTATTATGCTTTACGACAATTGATAACACATGAGGTGAATTACCCTACACATGATTTGGAATTATCTACTGTTGTTTTTGCTTTAAAAATTTGGAGGCATAATTTGTATGGAGTAAAGTGTGAAATATATACCAATCACAAAAGATTAAAGTATATATTCACTCAGAAAGAGTTAAACATGAGACGGAGGATATGCTAGAACTAATCAAGGATTATGATTGTACAATTCATTACCATCCGGGAAAAGAAAATAAAGTGGCTGATGCTTTGAGTCGAAAAAGTAATGCTTCATTAACAATGTTGGGTTTGGAACGTGATCCTTTGGTTAAGGATTTGATGAACTTTGGCATAGAAGTTGTTGGTGCAGTACATCCTTCTGTTTTGTTTCAGGTATCAGTGAGATCTTCTCTATCAGATAGAATCAAGCAAGCACAGAAGCAAGACAGTGAGTTGCAGAAAAAGGTAGAGCTGGTTCAGAAAGGTAAGTTTCCTGAATTCAACATTGATAATGATTGTGTTTTGAGATTTGGGAAGAGATTGTGTGTGCCTTGTGATTCACAGTTGAAGAGAGTGTTGTTATGTGAAGCTCATAGTTCTCCGTTTTCAGTTCATCCGGGCAGTACTAAGATGTATAGAGATCTGCGGGAGTATTACTGGTGGGATGGAATGAAAAGAGACATTGCTAATTTTACTGTGAAGTGTTTGACATGTCAATAGGTTAAAGCAGAGAGGCAGTTACCGAAAGGGATGCTTCAACCTTTACTAGTGCCAGAGTGGAAATGGGAGAATATATCCATGGACTTTGTTGTTGGATTACTGAAGACATCTCGAGGTAATAATGCAATCTGGGTTATTGTTGATCGCTTGACCAAATCTTCTCCTTTCCTTGCTATACGAGATACTTTCTCTCTTGATCAACATTCCTGTTTTTATCTTAAAGAAATAGTCAGGTTACATGGAGTTCCTCTCTCCATTATATCGGATCGTGATCCTAGGTTTACTTCTAACTCTTGGAAAGGCCTTCAGAAGTCGTTGGGTACTGAATTAAATTTTAGTACAGCTTTTCATCTTCAATCAGATGGGCAGTCAGAACGAACAATTCAGACATTGGAGGATATGCTACGAGCTTGTTCTATGGATTATCAGGGATGTTGGGACCAACATATTTTTTGGTTGAATTTTCATATAATAACAGATTTTATTCCAGTGTACAGATGGCACCATTTCAGGCATTATATGGGAAGCGGTGTCGAACTCCAGCTTTCTGGGATGAAGTGGGTGAAAGGAAGTTGATGGGACTAGAATTGGTAGAAGCGATGGCAGAAAAAGTTCAGCTGATTCAGAAACACATGAGAACAGCTCAGAGCAGGCAGAAGTGTTATGCGGATAACCGGAGGAAGGATCTATCTTTCGAGGTAGGTGATCATGTTTTTCTCAAGGTTTCTCCTCAGAAAAGTGTGATGAGATTTGGTAAGAAAGGAAAGTTGAGTCAAAGTTTCGTTGGACCATACGAAATTCTGGAGAGAGTTGGATCAGTTGCATACCGAGTGGCTTTACCTCCGAGTTTATCTCAGGTACACAATGTTTTTCACGTTTCGATGTTGAGAAAGTATATGCCAAATCCATCTCATGTTTTGAGTCCAGAGGTAGTTCAGCTAGAAGAGAACATATCTTATGAGGAACAACCGGTCCAGATTCTTGACCACAGGGAGAAAGTGTTACGGAATAAAGTGATTCACCAGGTAAAGGTTTTGTGGAAAAACCACATGATTGAAGAGGCAACATGGGAATCTGAAAATGCAATGAGGGATAAGTACCCCCATTTATTCGATAAGTAAATAAATTGTGGGGACGCAATTTTCTAAAGGGGGGAAGGATGTAACATCCCAAGTAAGTAATGAATAATAGATATTTTTATCTATGTCTATTAATGAACTAGATAGTGTTTTAGAGGCTTAAAATGAAAATAAATCCAATCTTAAGCATGGAATACAGTAATATTCTTAAAAGATTGTTTTACTGCCTTTTGATGGAAAACCCTTTTTTAAATCAATCTTTTGAAAATTTTATAATCTATATTTATCAAAATAAATATATTCATTATGATTGGGACATTGAATTTTACATTGGATATATTTTTGGTATTCTTCTGACAATGTTCATTTTTTAATGAATAGTGAAAAATACTGCATTTTACATCAAAACTGCTTTTTAATCTAATTTATTTACATGATTAGATTATCTTTTGAATTGGTCTTAATGTGTAATATGAATATATTTTTACCATTTAATCCAATTGTGGTCATTGGAATCAATTTAACTTTGAAATTGGATTTAAACTGGTGTCAATCTTTTGATACTTATTGTTTCATAAAAACACGCTATTTGTCATGACAGCGGGAATTAATTATTAAATTAATTAATGTGACTTATATGTTTTTAATTTTTTAAAATAGACTTTATTTTTGAATTTGGAATATCAAATATATCTTAGGGTGATTTTTTGGTAATTTTCTGAAAAACATCAATTTTTGATGAATAGTGAAACCACTAAGTGGTACTTATAAAGACTGATTTTCCGTTTAAATGAAATTTTTCAATAATTGTGTTTTGAATTTCAAAAATCTGACATACATGGTTGTCATTAAGAAGTAAAATGTGGTTCAATGAGATTAAAATAATTTTTTGGTGAATAGTAACTTATTAAGTTTTTAATCGCGATTAGTGGTAATTAGTGTAGTTTAAGGTAAAAATAATGATTTAATAAAATAAGATGAGCTTGAAACATGTCCTACCCTCATTGGTTGTGTCATGGCCGACCAAGACAATCCATGGGTCAACTTGGGGACCCCATGGATCCACTTTGGTTGGGAAATTACATAAATTACTTTTTATTTAATGTAAAAGTAAAAATGACACAAACATAATATGTTTTACGAAAACAATTTTTACATGGGGTTATAAAGATCCGATTTTTGATTATAAATAGTACTTATAAAGATAAAAAGATTTCATACATAATATTATTTTTTTTATAATTTTTAGACATTAAATAAATGAAATTATTTATTAAATAATTATGATGCAGCGATGACATCATTATTTGACAATTTAAATAAAATGGAAAGATAATGAAACATCTAAAACCTACACATGGCCAAAACCAATTGGATGAGTGTATTTCGAACCCTTATCACCTTATCCACGAATTATATCAATGTGGGACCTTTTAAAACCGAAACACATTTTCAAATAAAGTAATATTTCTTTACTTTCCAAAAGTGCCCCTCCTCTCCTCTTATAAAAGGCCCCCACCTCTACCTCATTTCACACACTACTCAAGCATTTGGCTCAGCCAACCCCTGCCCATTTACACTATAAACACCCCTCTACTCATCCTAGAGGATTCCCTTTGGGCATAATCCTTTCAAAGGAAGCCTTTAGGCTCAAATCAAAAGGAGTTACACTTTTAAAGGTAATTCATTCTCTCATGTTCATTTGTTTTATTTTGTTTCTCCAACCCCCCTAAAATCTTTTTATTTACTCATTTTGTAACAAAAAAAGTATTTTCAATATACTAGGATATTTTTATAAGATTTATTTTAGCTACACTCTCACAAAACTACATCAAATGGTTAAATAACATACGGTTTCCGTGGATGGCGAAATTCTACATCCCGAAACGATGATTGTTCAATACTAATTTAACACCTTCAAAGGTGGCCATTATGATGTCACTATTTTTATATATGATATATAATATGTTTATTTTTTCCTTAAGCTTCTTTGTTTTCATTTTGGGCATAACTTTATGATTCCAATTATGGGTAAACACGATATCTTCATTTTAGGAAGTGCAGACTACCGCCCCCTGAAAGTGATTTGATTCGTTAATACCATATGTGGGATGTGTAAAGGATAAAGTTAATGATATTATATAAGTTATTATACTGGAATTATAATATACTCTTATATCCTTATGATTCCATTCCAGAAAATACGAAATAGAAATGGAAGTAGCGTTCATGCGCACGTACGGTTTACCGTCTCCATGAACGGTGCATTTCATTTCTTACCTCTAAATATGATGTAATATTATAAATACATGTATATGATGAATATATATAATATATATGTTTTCCAAATCATTAATATCATTCTGGATATAACGAACCTTTGACCAAATTAACAACATGTAAGTGTAAGAGGTCTATTTTTGACTTAAGAACCAAATACCGACAAAATGAACATTATTAACTTAAATGATTACATGATGTTCATAACATGGTATAAAAGGAATAATGAACTTGAAAAAGGTTCTTAAGCAAGTAGAGATTAACTCAAGTTTATTATTCAGGAGATTAAAGAACGGTCGGGTCAAGTCGGATACGAGGTATGGGACTTCGTCTCAATCTCCTTTCATTGAGGCATATTTTATTTTATACACAACTTTATTTTATACGGTGTATAAACCCCTTTGACTTTTACGTTTATTCAAAAGGAATATTTTTTAATACAAAGAGTTTACTAAACGAAAAAAGGGAATGTTTTTGTCGTACGTATGCGGCGACAACGACTTCTCCGCCGTCGTGACCGTTATTTGAGTTTCGGCTTCCTCTACAAGCCATACCTTATTTTTAAAAGAAAAATAAATACCATGTTTTACTTTTCTTTTATTTTGGTATTGAAAATGGTTTTCATAATATTTTTATATCAATGTGTTGTATTGATATCTTGTGATTGAAAGGTGGAAATTTTATATTTCCTTTATGCATGTTTTATGTGATACGATTATGTTGAGGTTCTTGGGCATTATTATGAAGACAGGTGGTTCCGTGATAAACTAAAGGCGGGTGAGCCCGATATAGCTCTCCAATGCATTGGGTAACGCGAAGGAGTGAAACGTTAAGGTTTCTCCGAAGAGATTTTAGGGAATATACTGTGATGGGTATTCCAAACGTAACCAAGAGGGTTACTCCCTACGTAATAATGTTATGAATGCCTCATGTTACCTTTATGTCTTATGATTTCTATGATTTATTCATGATTTTATGAGGTATGTTAAAGTGCCTATGTTTTATGGGTAAAGTATGATTTCATTCTTATGTATATATGAACTCGTGTTTCCTTCCCACGTTTTTATAACCCATACTGAGCTTTTTATTCTCATCCCAAGTTTTTTTTAAATGCTTTTCACAGGTCAAGGGAAAGGTACATGATATGATGATAGTGTCAAGGAAGTGTCAAGAAATAATCCATGTTTTATTTCAAATGTGTTTCCATTGATGGGAATGAAGAATAATATCTTTATGTAACCACTTTGTTTATATGTGGAATGTAATGCAAGTTTTATGATCTAATTCTCTAAAACTCTAAACCCAAAAAGATCCTCAATGTGTAATCTTGTAATAACTCAAGATTAAGTAAGGTTTAAGGATGGGGCCTTATACTTATTTTCTCTTAGTATTATCACATTTAAATTTTCTTGGTTTTACCATCATAATTATTTTTAACCTAAGTAATTTAATTTTAACTCCGAAAAATCAATACTATTAAATAAATTATACCAATAGATTAAAAATGTTAAATAAATTTTATTCGATAAAACTTCCAAATATATGAAAAATTAGTTTCAACAATAACACATATAACACATAAAAACCTGTTTTAAGAAAAAGATTATTTTTAAGCATAAAATTTATGTGTAGGAAGAAATTATCAGTGAATTTTATTTTAAGGATATAAACATGTATAATAAAGAATAAATAAAATTTAGGTTCCTTTCAAATTAGTACAAATAAAAGTTTTCCAACACACTATTTAATAATGGAAAAGACCAAAAATAGTTTTTATCGAAAAATATTTTATAAGTTGTTTATCATTATTTTTATAAATTCATTAATGTTTCTATAAATGTATAGTTTTACTACTCAATGACATATATGATCATTAAAAATGTTTTATTATTTTTTAATTTATAGATACTTATTGATACCTTCATAAACAATATGATTTTAGAAAAAACTATATTTTTAGCTATTCACCTAAAAAATAAATAATTTTAGAAAATTTAAAAACAAATCATAATAAGAAAAATTTGATTTTATAAATTGAAAAATTATATACATTTTACCTAATTAAAAATATAATATATAATATATAAGAATTATTTTTGAAATGAAAATAAAAAGTATAATGAAAATCGCTTTAATTAAAAAAATATTATTTTTGATCATTTAGTGTTCTTGATATAATTCCATATCAATTTATAATATAAAAAATATTAATATATTAGTTAATATAATTCAATATATATTATCATAATATTGATTTAATATTGATCAATTTTATTTGTTAAACCTTTAAATAGTTATTTTATAAAGAATAATTATTTATAAACATAATTATTTTAATTGATTACTATTATTTATTTACAAAAGATATTGATATTATTATAACATAAAAATAAATTTCATTGAATATTATATGACTCATTTTAGTTTATTTTTGTAAATACACAAATTTGTCAATAAAATATTTACTCAATAATAATACATGGTGAATATTTGGGTCTTTAAAATTGATACTTTCAATCCTTATTAGACTGTGGATTGGGGAATAAATTTAAAAATAAAAAAACTCTTTAGATAATAATGATAGGCATATGTAAAAGAAATGTAACATTCCCTTAATACATAACATAAAAAAGAACATTATCACACAAATAAGTATTTGGAAATTATAACATTGTCAAAACAACTTCCACACATTTTGTCAAGTAAAAAAATACCACCCTTCTTTTTGTGAAAAAAATCCCACAATTCATGTTGTGAAAAAATATATTCTCAAACATCATTTTGTGAACAAAAACAATTAACACATCTCGTGTTGTGAACAAAACAAATTCCATGCTTAATATCAAAATATCATGAGATATAAAAAATCATTCTTAAAAACACACTTACTTATACCGTGAAAAAGTGTGGGGTTTGAAAAAAATTATTATTATAACATCCCATAAGGGAAAAATATAATTCAATTGTATGGTGGCATAAAAAAATAAATAGTTTCACATAGGGATCATTAAGTATGTTTTCATAACTAAAAAATAACTTTTTAATAACATTGGATAAATCACTTGATAAATAAAAGGGAACACTAATTTTTTATAATGGTTGAAAACTACATTTAAATGATTTATTTGAAATAAAATAAATAAGGATGATTAAAAATTAAAAAATAATCCTTTAAAACCAAAAATTAGATTTTTTATAAAAACAATTTTATAAAAAAAATATTTTTTTAAAAACATTATTTGAGATGATATAAACATAATAAAAAATTAAAATACCAATTAAAATACTGAATTACTTATATAAATAAAAATTTAACTTAAAAAAATATGAACATTACCTTTTATTTTCCAAATAATCAAGTGTTAAAATCATTTTTAATACAATTTTCAAATATAAAATTGATTCTTTATAAATAAGTATTCTCAAATAGTGGGTTAAAATATAAGAGTTTTTAAAAAATGTGTTTACCAAAATCATAATTAATGAACTTAAAAATCATATTGAAAATTAATTTTAACCATATTGGAATATAAATTCCCATGAAATAAAATATTAATGTGTAAAAAATCAATCCTAGGATAATGAAGTTCGTGAAAAATCATTTTATCTCAAAAAAGGTAGTTGAATTAACAAAAACCCTTACGGTAATGATAACATATTAATAAAAATTACATGATAGATTCACCATTAAATGAAAATTAAATTACCATGATAAGTATGATATTAATTATATTTAAGGGAAATAGGTTTTTTAATGCACCATATAAAATAAATTATGGAGTCTAATGTAGTTGAAAAGTGAGACAAAGAAACCCTTACAACTTGAATTACATTATAGTAAAAAACATGTGATAGAAAAAAATGGAATAGAAAATTGAATATAATGAAATATATGTAATTAATGACATAAAATTAAAATATGGATTTATGTGATCCATTCAAAAATAAAACATGGTGTATAATATAAACATGTCTTAAAGAATTGAAATTTCATACAAAGAACCACTTACCTTATTCCCATTCTTAGTTGAATATGATATAACCTCTTATAAAAAAGCATAAATATATTAATATTATATTATATTATCATACTATAATATATAAAATTTTATATAATTCATTTATGATGATTTATTATGAATATATTATCTAGTTATAACTTATTTTTACCATTGAGAGTTTCTAACTTAAATATTTATCATGAATGCTTGATAATTTCAATTTCAGTACACATTATTTGATATCAAGTTGAAAATATCAAGTAAATAAGGAGTAATAAAATAGATAAGTTCAATTTATTTATAAGTATTATCTCTCATTTATTAATTGTTTTATTTATTTTGAATATAAATTGAATTATCGTCGGTTATTTGAGTAATTTTAAAGATCTTTGATGATATTTATTTAATAATTTAAATACATAATAAAGAAGTTTTAAATTAATAAATTATTAATTATTTTATTAATAAATTTTTTTTTCGGCATTTTATATCCCATATTCACCTATGATAGTCCTTTATAGAATAGTTCATGTAGGTGGTTAAACCGACCCAACGAAGATACATTATAAGTCGATGGGTGAGTATTGTTAAGGAAGTGTATAATATCATTATAAAAAGTGAATAGTTATATTATTTATATGTATTTAATTTTTTGAATATTATTTTAATTGGTTTGGGTAAATAGTTAAAATCAATATGAAAAATGAAAACTAGCAGTTCTTGTCGGTAATGGTCTACACAATGCATGATGCACGTTTTCATTTCCCGATGATATAAGATTAACGTTTTTATTTCCTAAAAAATGCGAGGTAATGAATATGGATTATAGGTTTCCACATAAATAAATATATATATATATATATATATTTGCAACATTTATTCTTCAATTTCATCTTTATAAATAATAAATAGAGGGGTAGGAGAAAAATGGAAGATGTCGCTCTGTGGAGGCTATAGTCCAAAAAAATGCACGATCGAAGTTATTTTATTTTATAAGTAGATGGAAGTTAATAAATATTGATTGAATAATTAATATAATTAAAATTATTTATAGTAATTTTATTTATTTCATTATAATATTATTCTTAGGGTAGGTTTGGAATGGAATGATTAAGAAGAATATGATAAGTATTAAGTAATACTCACTTTGGGACCTTAAAATTTCATTAGAATGTCTCCATGGAAATGATGGAACTAGGATAAATAATGGTGAAAAGGGGATTTAGGTAACTCAAGTTAATTAGAGGATAATTAAATTGCTCAGGGTTTGATGGAAATTTTTATGTTATGTTTAACTTTGAGAGAGTGTAAGGGATCCAATTTATATGTGAAGAAAAGGGAACTTTTTTGAACACCCATTATTTTCAATAATGGAATGGACGTATTAAAGGTGAAATGTTTTAAAAATATTGTAACAATTGATTTTTGGGTGAGATAAGGTCTACAAATAACCCACTACGCATTTTCCACATGTTTCAAATATATCTCAATATTTTTACAACTAGGTTTTTACATTTACAATTTCGATTTTACCATGATAACTAGGTGTTTTACTTGTAGTTTATATTTCATGGAAACCATAATAAAAGAATTTGGAGGTTATGAATAAAAAAATGGAGTCAATTTTGTCTTATTATATATGAAAATTATATTAAATTATCATTTAAATTAAAACTTTTAATATATTAAAAAACTCTTTAGTAAGAATTTTTTGCAGTTATGTGTTCTTAATATTATTTAATATTTATTAACAAATAAATGAGTGTTAATGTATTTATATATTGGATAAATAATATATTACATATATTTTCAGTGGGAATTAATTTATATATTTGAAAAAAATCAAATAATGTTAACAAAAAAATCTTTGAAAATAAGAAATTCACCGTTATCAAAGTAATCATGTTTCATCCTAGCCATTATATTTTTTATGCCTAAAAATTAAATTAAACTTATTAAATAATATTAACAAGATGATTTAAAATATGAAATAATTGTATTTTGATTTAATTTATAAAAACTATGTAATAATATATTTAATATAATTCAATAAAAATAGTTTTTAAAGATAAATATTACTAAAGTTTCCTAAATGATAATCAATGGATTCATAAATTCAACATAATATTTTTAAATTATTTATTTTAAATTAAGATTATATATTTTTATATAAAATAAGGCTTTAAAAACTTTTATTTAAATCATTTTTGATGATATTTCCAAAAATGTGACAGTGTTAGAAAAATTATTGTTTTCACTACTCAATTAAAAATCAATTATTTTATAAAAATCTAAAAAATTTATCCAAAAATAATATTGAAATTATTAACCAATAAATTCTAGTAAAATTTTCAAAAGTCATATTTTAAAATTTATTAACATATATTTTAAAAAAAAATAAACTAAAAAACTAATTTTATTGGAAAAATGACCTATTAATAGTTTAAGTGTTCTTAATAATATTTTGTATGTGTCTCTAATTAATTACAATATTTTTATTTTGTAGTGATTTTGTTGTTATTAAATATTTCTAATAATATTCATATGATATAGCTCAAATCAATTTTGATCGATGTTGCATGTAGAACATGATATAAAACATAGTATTAATTTAAAGAATAAATATAATCCAAAATCTTAGAGTTTTATTGGTATTGTTCTATAGAAAATGGTATTAAATCCAAAAAACTATTTATACTGAACTATAACTCTTATTGATGTGGTAAAATAATTACCACCATCAGGAAAATGTTATCTTACACATTAACTATGGATAGAATCCCACAAAAATGTAAATTCATAGCACACAAGACAATAATAGTCAACTTGGTGGTGATAGTATATCTTCTCTAATGAATCATCTTAAAGAAATAGTCTTTATCTCTATTAAGAAGTTGAAACTCAGAATTGAAGCCTATTTATTCATCACCTTAAATAATGGATATTAAATAATTGATGATAACATCTGGTGGGGTCATTATTGCATCCATGGAATGAAACTATTTTAAAATCAAGATTTGTGGGAAGATGCTTCTAATAGATTTTGTACTTCTTCAAATAGTAGAATTTCATGTGATATTGAGAATGGATTGAATCTAACAACATATTTCTCATATCAATTATCATGAAAATAGAATCTCACATCCCAAATCATCCAATTATCAAATACTTGTAAAAGGATGATCATTAATGTCATTTAGAAACAACTTCCTCAATTTGGGCATTAATAACCAATCATGGGGTATTTAATAGAAATTATTATGAATAAACTCAACATTACAATATGTCTATTATGAAGGAATAACTGAGATTCATTATTTTACCTAAGATAGTGAGGTTGATATTTTATCTTGAGCCCTTTAAATATTAAGGATACCCTTGTCTATTTTCATTGGTGAGTAAAAATTAAAATCATTAGGAAATAATTTATTTTGGTGTGGGGAATATAATATCCAAGTTTATAGGACCCATTTTCATTCCATAAATTATTTCTACATAATTCCAAATTATATTTTTTATATTCTTTCAAAATAATTAAAACTGATTAGGAAATTTGTAGTATATGATATGAATAAAAATAATAACACTTTATTCATTCATAATGGATCATTAAACAAAGGTAAAATAAACCATGTATTACATACTAATGAATATTACATGATATGGATGATTACATCCTTTAAAAGAGTGTATTTTTAAATGAAAAAATTAAAATGATAGAATAAAATCTTTACAACTAGACATTCCCCTTGATATTAATTACCCTTAAGAATCAACATTAGTAAAGACAAACATACAATGATAGAAAAACATCATGAATAGATAATGTAAAATGTAAAAATCAAAATGAAAATTACAGGAATGAGTAGTGTTCTTTGAGAATATAATATGAATTAAATTTATAGGATGTAATGGTGTAAATATAACAATTATATAACTATTATAAAAGGGATATATAAACATTGGGTTTAATACTAGAAAACATGTTTCCTGTTTTTAATTACCAGTATGTTTTTGATATGAACAAATTTTATTTAGATGTTAAAATATATTTATTTTCACTATATTTATTTTTTTCAATAAAATATTATATTTTAATAGAACCAAATGATGCTAATTTATTTTATAAGATACCAATGATTATAAAGAAACTGTTATTATCAATTGTTTATTGTTATTAAACATATCACTTTTAAAGAATGGTATCAATAAAATGTATTCATAAAATAAATAGAATTATTAAAATAATTAATTATTAATATCCCACTAATAATTTTGGAACAAAAGGGAATACTATTTTAATAATTCATGGATATCTAAAAAATTATATAAAAACATTGTATTATATGTTTTTATAATTTCACATAGTAGAATTATGAACTCTGTGATGATGTATTTTTTATTAACATAATAATATAAATATAAATTCATGAAATAAATATTTAGTAAAGATAAAATAACTTAATGTTTTAAATTTAAACTTTTTAAAGTATTATTTTTATGTATGTAATGTTTTTTATTTTAAATTAAATCAGTCATTTGTAAAAAAATTATTTGAATGAATTATTTTTGATAAGATATGAAATAAAATTAAATTAAATTCATCCAGTAGTTATTAAATGAGATGTTATAAGAATCAATTTAATTTATTCTCAAAATCACATTTCAACTAATAAATTTTACAAGTTATTAATTTTTTATTAAAACTATTTTTTATTTTAATTACAAATTGAATATTAAAAAATGGATTTCATATTTGGAATTATAATATTAACTTTGTTTAATAATTATAATACTATTTTTAGATACATCAATAATTTAATGATGTAAATGTTAGTTACCATGGTAAAGGTTAAAGGGTTATTTTAACGATTTTTTTCAATTATTATATAATTATAATTAAAATAAAATAAATTTATCTATTTTAAATTTTTAACCTAATTTAATTTTTTTTAAAATAATGATCACTTTTTAAAAATTTTATTGGAATAAAATATTTAAGCCTTGATATTTCAGAATGTCATTTTTCTAAATAATTTTTTTTCTCTATATATTATATATTTAAATTTAAAAGTTAATTTTATTATACATATATTTTTAATTATATTAAATGTGCTCAACATTAAGAATTATTGTTCTAAAATTTTATAATATTTTTAAACGTATATTTTTTGTAAAACAATTATTACCATGGTAAATAATTAAACAAGTTAACAAAGGGTAAAAAGTGGTAATCTACCATCGATCAAGTATTATTAAATAAAATTACCACTTAGATACTATATAATTCATTTTTACTCTATTATTCATACCCACATGTCTAAAAACATTCACATAACTAACACATCAATCTACCATGTGATTTCATCCTTACCCTTCATCTAACTTATGTTTCCAAAGTAATATCCCTCATTTTCACCGACAAAAGGAGATTACTTCCACTCATTCCAAAACACTTTATTCTTCATAATTGATCATGAATTCCTATAAATATTTATTCTCTTAGATCTCTATTCCATGTTTTTCAGACCCTGGTAATAGGAGGGTTTTCTTAGTCCTCTATTTCTAAGATGCTCAATAAGGGAAGAATAAATCTCTCAATGTGAGCATTTTCCACTCCCTAACATTTTCTTCTTTATATTTTAGATCCACATATCCTACAATCAGATTCATAACCCCAATAAAATCCAAAAAAAAAGATAATTATTATACCTTAATAATGATATTATAGTAAAATAATAGCATTCATAGACATACCCTCCCATATATTATAACATGTTTTTGTTTTGGCCAGTTTAACCACCCACAAGAATGATGATATAAATTTATATCATGAATGAATATGAAAACATAATTACTGGTAATATATGACATTAAATGGTAAAATATTTTATGAATATAGTTCTGAAAGGGTACAAAATGAGTGATTTATATAAAGAAAATAATTTAAATTATTAAATTACCTGAAACAAGATCATCATGAATTCCATTTTCAGAAACTATATGATTTCCTACTATAAATTAAAAACAGGACTACATGAATCCTATAAAAATTATTATTCCACTATAGTGATTAATCTTTTAATTATGAACTTAGTATCAATAAACTAGAATCAATATCACCATTACAAAACCTTTATGAGACACAATAAATTACTAGCACCACATGATAAAAATAAACTATAATAAAATAATATATATGTAGTAAATGATTATAAATGAAGGGTATTAATGGTAATATACATGATTAATATTTTTATATTTATTATATAATAGGATAGAGTGTGTTTGACATAGGAAGAATCCCAGGTTATTGTTTTTGATTACCGAACTCCTCTCCTGGAGTCATAAACATTCCTCCTTGAAAATGACCCTCCATGATTGATTTAATATATCTTTTTAAGTTACATTAATGTATTTTTTTATTTTGTGGTATTAATATTAATTTCTAAAAAATTATTCTCAAAATATTTTCACTCAATAAATTAAGATGTACATAAGGGGTTTTGTTAAAAAAACCCCCTTCTGTTGAGTTATAATCTTTATTCATGATATTTATTATTATATGTTTTCTTAATTCGAATAATTTTTTTTATATTGTATTTCCTCCACTTCTAAGTATTTTAGATTTTCAAAAGCAAATTATTCTTTTTTATGGATTTATTTCTTCTTAAAAATATTAAATTTCAATGATCAATTCTCGTCCTTTATAATGGATATTTCTCTTCTATATAAGCATTATTACTTTAAAAAAATGTTTTCCTATATTATTTTGACATATAAAGATAGATCATCTTCTATAATCTATCTTAAAATCCACATTTAATAAACTTAACAATATTTTATTTTATATATTATTGGGTATTAATTAAAAATAATTGTTCAAGAATTATTCTAATTACCTTATAGAAAAATATTTATGAATTTGAATCTTGACTATATCTTTTCCCAATGATGTTAAAAATGATATATAGAATACATTTTTATGATTTCAATTTCATTTTAAACTATATATAAAAAATATATCTCTCTTATAGAAAATATTCATGATTATCCAATAAATTATATTCTGATAATTCTTGTTGTAGAATCCAATTTTTAGTATCAAATGATCTATTTTTGGATATCATCTTATGCAGTACAATTTTAAAATGTAATGTTACCCATTTTATTTCAATTATTTATCATGATGAGTTGTATGATTCATATAATGTGACTTATATATAACTATATGGTTTATAATTTTGTGATAATTGGTGCCTATATATCTACCAAATATATTAGCTAATCCTTTATTTTTCATGATATAACAATAAGAAATAAGTTGTGATTATTATTCCACTATAGGAAATGAGTTATAATGCTCGAAACACTAGGGGAAACGAATTGTGACTTTTTATCTATTTTATAATAGAAAATAAGTAGTGATTATTGATCCACTATGTTATGATGGACTAGTTTTTATCCTTGAAATATTTAATGATTTTTAATGCTTATGTATATAGTGCGTTTTCCATTCAATATTTCTATTTAATATGCCTATTTTATGCTCTATGGATTTGTATTATAGTTTCTTATTTCCTCACTCGTATTCCATGGTATATTTTTGATTATTTTAGGTTACATTTTATTATATCATGATTTTATATATAATTTTTATAGTTCAATTATACTTTTAATCATATGTTTTTCCCATTCTCTTTTTTCAAATGTATATGATCAATACATTTATGGATTATTATTATTTTTTTCCCTTTAATAGAAATAAAAGTTTACTACTTTATTTTCTTTCACATCAATGTCTAAATATATTAAAAAATAAGTGGAAAATAATTTTTTAATTATATTTATTTGTTGGATATTTTGAATTTATAATATATAATAATATATTTATAACTTTTAAGTCTAATGGCATATACATTTGGGTTATAGTATTGAAACTTTACTTGTAACATTTAGTGTTTAAAATTTTAAAATAATATAAAATAAAAGTATGTTTAGTTTGGGTCAACTAAGTTGGTATTAGAGTGTGTTTTAGTTATTTTTTTGGTACATAGAGTAGAAAAAATTGGTGAAAACCGTAGGTATATCTCTAAATATACGAAAAATTCATAAAATTTAATAATTCAATGAGTGTGTGGTTTCATTGTAATGAAATCCTTTTCTGAATACAAAAAAAAGGATGCAAGCTATGGTTTAGATGAATTAATTGTGTAGGGACCCTGAAAAATGTTGGTTTCATATTAACATGATATTTCCTTGGTGCACAAAAAATTGACCTAACTAGACACCTTGTTTGGAACCCCCGGTGGATATGATTTAGTTAATTCACATGGTTTTTATGAACCATTGAAAAAATATAAATATTTTATTATTATATATTACTTATTAGCCTAGAAAAAATAAATAAGTAAATAACCAAGGATAAATAATATTAAATAATTTAAAATTCATATGTTATGGTATATATATGCCATTTATGTTTAATTCCTTAAATGTTAATATTTTTCCCCATTATATGGTTATGGAAAATGGATATTATATTCCCAAAAAATTCTTTATTTTAATAAATGTTTTGAATTTGGAAGAACCAACATTAAAATTGGAATGAATGAAAATTCAGTTGTTTTATGAATGAATATCCACAAGGGATAATAGTGAGAGTCAAAAATCACATGGTTATTCATAACCCTATATATTGAGTTATAATTAACAAATCCTACCTAGATGAATTTCGAAAGACAAAAAAAACAGAGAATATGATGTTTAATGGGAGTTAATGTTATAAAGTTCATATAGGAAAGATTATTTTTCTACCTAAATGTTACGAAAGTGAGAAGAAGAAACTATTGAAATGTAATAAATTAATAGAAAAATATTTCATGTTTGGAAAAAGGAGGGAATAAAGTAACAAACTACTATGGAAAATTGAAGAGTTATATTTACATTAGATAAGGAAATAAGGTTCATTTTGAAATATCTATAACAATTAAATATTTTAATTGTGTAGATTATATACATTATTAAAATTGATTCCATGATCTAAGGCCTCAAGAGGATAATAATAATCAACAACATACTAGATCAAGGGAATGAGGAAGGGCCCACATAGTCATTATTATTGAAGTGGACCACAATATTGAAGTGGTTAAATGTAAGATTATTATATCCTATTGATATAATAATGTATTATTTCATTATGTTCCTTTAAATTCTCTTATAATAGAAATGTTTCCTATGAATGTTGAATTATCACCAGAAATGTAAGATATTAAACCATTAATGAGAACAATAGGAAGAGAAATGATTATAACTGAGGTATACAAATCAATCCAAATTGAGGTATGTTGGAAGATAATTCCAACAAACCTTGTACTACATCATATGGTAGAATTTTATATGATATTGCGCATATATTCACTCTCCATACATAGATCACATATCAATTATCTAGAGAAATAAATATCATATCCCTAACCATCTCATAATCAAATATCATTGTATGGTTGATTATGAACTCCATTTGGAAACTATATCTTTAATATTTTTCTTAACACCCAATCATGAGGAGTATTTATCATAAATGGTTTGGAAGAAACTCAATATTGGGATATGGATATTGTAAAATAATGTCTTAGTTTTATAGTATTATATAATATTGTGAGGTTGATATTATATCTTGAGTCACATCGATCTTATTAATACCCTTATATATTTTTATTGGAGAGTAATTATTAAAATCACAAGGAAAAAAATTATTTAAATTGGGGAGAGTGTAATATCCTTGGTTTTAAGACCCATATTGTTTATAAATTATAGGTCTATAATTATAATGTATGTTTCTTTATTCTTTAAAAATAATTAAAATTAATTAGGGAATGATTCATAACTGAATGGAATAAAAATAACAACAATTTATTCATTTAAAATGTATCATTACAATAAATGTATATAAAACTATATATCACATACCTTGGAATATTAAATACCCATAAATATTTTATTCTTTAAAAGTGCATAAATTAAAATGGGCTATAAATATAATGTAATAATATCTGTATAACTTGGAAATTTCCTTCACCTTCTTCACCCTTTAGAATCCCCATTAGTATAATTTAACCAATAATGAGAAAAAACATAATATAAGGGCATATAATATTGTAAAACCCAAAATCAAACTATAGGAATTGGTATTGATCTTTAATAATAAAAAATTAAATAAAACTATTGGATATAATGGGGGAATTATTTCCATTATAAAAGGGCTATATAATTATTGAGTATAATAAAAGTCAACATGTTACGAGTCTAGAATTAGCGATATATATTTGATATGCCTAAATATTAATTACATGAAAAAATATATACGTTTTAAAAACAAAAAACTTTTTTCCATTAAAATAATTTATTTTTTAATTGAATTAGATGACACACATTCATCTTTTTAAAATACCATTGACTATAACGATATATTTTTTAATTGAAAAATATTATTAAATTTAAATAATGATATTAATAAAATATAAACATAAAATACCAATAATTAATATTAAAATGAATTAATAAAAACCAATAAATAATTAATGAAGAATATGATATAATATTTTAACAGTTCATGTTTAAAAAATATTTTTTTGAAAAATTATTGTTTTGATAATTTTTTTACCATTTCACATATTTTAAACATTGATATTAAAAAACTAATTATAAATATAAATAGTTATGTGAATAAATTTTCATTTATGTACTATTAATTAAAGATAAAATAAATTAATATTAAAAAGAGAATATTTTTTAAATATATATTTTGATGCGTACAATATGTTTTATTTTAAATTTAATTGATAATTATAAAAATAAAATCCCAGAAACTAAACTACTAGATATAGTTCTAAAAACCCAACCTTTACATTTCTAGATTTGGTACAGATAATCACAACGAAATTCTTTTCCATCAAAACCTTATAACAACAAAAGAAAATATCAGAACCCTTACATACCTAATTAACTTTTAGGTTTAGAGTTATATATAATTTGGATAAACTATTACTTAAATAACACAAATTAATTAATGAGTATTTTTTCCACTATAAACATATTTTCATATTCCATATTAGCTCATCGTAATCATCCATAGAAACCTCCTCTAGTTATAATTAATTTAATATCATTCTTGATAACTTGGATAAAGGAAACATAATAATGGTGATATCAAATGCTCATTAAGGGTAAAAAATAATTCATAATTAAATTTAATAATGAATAATAACTTGAGGATAAGGACATGACAACATAATCAATAATAATGAAAATAATATAAGAGAATTCATAACCATCAAAACCTGGCTCATTAATCACAAACATGGAATACATGTTTAAAAATGGTAACAGTTATACAAATAAATAATCATGAGCCATGTTATGTTAATATTAATCAAATAGAATATTTATAACCCATAAAAATCATAAATAAAATGTGTTGGTATCTTTTGTACATTATCTTAACAACCCATTTTAAACCCATGCCAGAAATAATTGGAGCCCAGTTAAATCCATATAAGAAACCCTTTAGTAACTCTACCCTTATTATCTACAAATAGACGAATCATTACCCAATGAATTGATGTTCTATCTAGTCATAGCCATCATATAACATATATAGGCCTCACATGATGCTATCTTGGAAGATACAATGTAAAAGATATTTTTGGCTCACCCCTTTCTTTATGGTGAACCGAACATATAAGCTATGTTAGGCTCTCCTGGTGATATCTAGATGCATCCATCATATAAGATATATCAGGATCACCAATGATCATAAATAGTTTATTATACCATTAATTAATAAAACATTTATAATCTTTCACATTTCAACATAACGATAATTATTGTCGTTTCAATACTTGATTCATCCATGAAAAAAAACTAGATCCATTTTAAAATCATAATCCATCTAGGAAACGAATATGTATGGTATCAATAAAAAAAAATATACTTTAGTATATATAACATAATGGGGTTTTATAATAGATTAATTTAAATATCTTTAAAAGGACATTAAAAACATTATTGAGTAATATACCCTTTTATTTGGAAAATCAATTTTGAAAACTAAAAATTCATTTAAATATTATGAATATAATTTTATTTGAATATTAAACTGGAAACATACCAAGTATGGATCAAAGAAAATAATGTTCATGATGGAAGGAAAATATCTTCTTATCATAATGTAAAAGAGAATATTTACAAACATTTTTTAAAATGATTCCAAAGTGACTTGTTTAGAGATGATAAAATAATTAATTTTTTTAAAACCTTTTAAAAGAACATGAAATATAATATAAAATGAATTTAGGAAATAATTTTTTTCTAAATAAAGTGATTGGAAAATATTTTAGAAGACATGGATATGGAAGAGAAATATTCCCAATCTAAAATAGTATACATGATTAATGTTACTTTCAAACAAATTTATTTATATTTAATTAATCAATAACTAAGGAAATAGATTCTAAAAATGTAAAACCCAGTTGTAACCAGAATATAAGAAATGGGATATTTTTTAAGAAAATAAGATCTTTTTATTTCTCTTAAATGAACCTTGATCAAAAAAAATCCTCCAAATAAAGGAGATTGTGACATAATTCCCTTTCCAAATTTGTAATAATTTCAGTCATAATCCCCATGAAAAAATATTTAAACACAACATTAAATATCATATATATATATATATTCGTAATTTATCATGTAAAAGGTTTAGTATATACACCTCATAAAATATGATAGGTGATTATCAATATAATTATGTCCTAAGGAAATGGAATTTGAGATGAATAAACCTTATGAAGATCATATTAATAAATTGAGATGTAATAAATAGAGATATTATGTGTAAAAAATTTAAATCCACAAAAAATTGAAATAAAACCTAATACAATTATTGGTAATTTTACACATAATCATAACATAATTAAGTAAACAAAAAAGTGTTTTTCCCCATGAAAAGAATATTGAGTTAAGAAAATACTTACCAACTTAGGACATTAAATTATAATACCCTCAAAATAAATAATTAAATTCTATACACATAATACCATGAATTATATTAGATTGATGATATAACATGTAAAATGGTAGTATATACACTACACACTATGAATAAGTGGTGAATATGGAATATGTCTTATATAAATAATATTCAGATGAGAAACTCGTACATCGAGTCCAGAATTTCTATTTATGTCCTTTACCTCATGTATAATAAGATTATATCGATTATTTTAGTTAGTAATAACCTTTTCCTGGTTTAATGTCATATAATTTAATCATTTAATTTATTTATTTAAATTAAATATTTAAATACTTAATTAGTTAATTCTGCATCGGGTGTTTTGAGGATGTTCAGTTCATTATTTGTAAATAGATTTGGTGTGTTGATCGTGGTTAAAGAGGTATTTTTTCCATCATATATAGAATAATAATCATTAAATAATTATTATTTGTATAAAAAATTCAAAACATTAATACTTTTTATTATATATTATTATTAAGAATGAAATATATGAAAATCATGACGATAGTAGGTCACACATATTCATTAATAATGTTTCCATTTTTAAACAATCATTATGGAAGATAGTTAAGTATTATTTTATAATTTCTAGATGATAATAAAATCATGAATAACATATTATTTCTTTTAAATATATTAATATATCTCATACATGTTAATTGGTTATGAAAAAAATAATCTCATCACTTGGTGGACATGATAGTCTATAAGAATACATGAACGACATTCTCTTTTTTCAACAGGTGAAAAAATTAGAAATAAAATAACATATTATCTTTTAATAATGATAAATATTTTATGAATATTATAATTATTTCATATATATCAGATATATTATTTAAATTTATCTTTTTTACCTTCCATAAAATCATTAGTGGAAAATAAATAACATCCTTCATGTGGCAGTAGTCCACCGTACACACAAGAAACATTATAGAATCCCCAATGAAATAAAAATTAAGAATGTATATTTGATATAATAAATAAAAAATTATAATTAAAATACAAATATATTATATATAATTTAAATACATTATTAAAAATATCCATGAGAAGTGGTGAGGGAAAATGAATTACAATGGTCCTTAAGGTAGTACTTCACCAAACACAGAAACGATGGTTTCATTTCCCAATTTATTAAAGAGTAGGTGGAATTTTGATTAAAAATTAACATATAAAATCTGATTATATGGTTGAATATTTTTAAATTATATTGGAATTATTAATAGAGGAATAAAGGTGGTTAGAGGAGGAGTAAAACAAAGTACCTTAGTAATCCTTCTCAAAAAACTACCTTTAGTGGATATTTTATTATGGACCACAGGTTTAGCATATTTTGGAGATTCAAATATATTGAAAATTTATAAGAATTTATGTGAGATAACTTTCTTGGTATTTTTGATACAAATGGTTGAGTTTGTGTTAATGTGTTTAAGGATTTGGTGGCCTTTTATAATGGAGGAGGAGTTGTGTTTTTTTAATTACCCAAAACTATTCATTAATTGGAATTCAATCTCATCTCAAATGACTAGATTAAAATATTTGAGGGAATATATGGTATATAAACAACTCAAAAAATAAAACAATTCTTTAAACAACTTATTCCTTATCATTTAAGTTTTCTTAACATTACTATATTAGTTTACACCATGGTGACTAGTTTTTTTATTTATTAACCTATGTCATTTATCCATTTATAAAGAAAATAAAAAACATATTATGTAATTATTTTAACCTTCTATATAATAAATATGAAATCCAATTTAATAAATAAAAATCTAATGTGTGTGGGAAATTAATTTTAGTAAAAGTGCATGTAACATGAAAATTTCTGTTTTACCCTTTATGATTGTAATAATTTTTTTACTATATAGGGGTCAATATAATTTTTATAAAAGAATAATTGGTGAATTAATGAAATATGGTTTATATTTTTTAATCATATAACAATAAATTTGAAGAGGATTCAATATTTAGTTACATTAAATCTTTTAATAAAATATTATTTGTTATCAAATAACATTAATGTCAATTTTGACAGTGTTCATTTAAATAAGCATTATAAACATCAAGAAAAATGTTCAAGTAGAATATAATATTTCTAAAATGATATATCATGTTGTATTTATCTGAAATAAAAATTAGATATTATTATTTATTTAATTTATATTATTTTTAATATTTTTAGAATCATGTATTTTCTTTTTTAGTAATTACATAATTAATATGTTGGTGTTGAAAAAGTATTTAAAGTAATAATATAATTACCAAAAATTAAAAATAAATGGAAATAATGAAATTAATTTCATTAATATAAATATTAAAATAAATATTCATTCACATATTTCATTTTTCTCTATGTGATCACATAATTGAAATTTTAAATCTAGAGGGTGACATTTGTTTTTTTCCTTAAATTATTATATTTTTGAATTTAAAGGATGAGTGTACCAAAATAACATTAAAAAAGATCATAAGTTAATAAGGGTATAAATATGACAATAAATTATGACCTTTAAATGTTTTATGTCATTTTAAGAATTATAATTTTAGTTTAACGCCATTGGTAAATACATTTTAACCTTAACCGAGGTAAAATATTTTTACTATTTTCACGATGAATAATGAATAAAAATAAATTTGAACATATTATATAATAAAAATTATTATTATTCCAAATATGAAATTAATTAAAATAAATTCCACAGAAAAAATTGGATGAATTCAATTTAAAATGACACCCACTGACGTGAGAAACTAGCTATTTTTTGAGAAATTTATTTTAAAGCATTAGATAATTTTATATTTACTCTATGATAGGTAAATATCATTTTATGAATTTATATTAATATTTATCAATATATAATATATAAATTTATTTTAAATCATTCCTCATCATGGATGTTTTAATTATTTAAAATGGAGAAACATTATGTTCTTTTAATGATTTTTCAGAGAAAACATGTTTTTAAAACCAAAAATACACTTCTACTAAAATATAGTATATTGATGACTAAAATGAAATCTATTTTTTAAAATTTAACTAAATAATAAATATGTTTTTTAAAATATTTACAACATTAATATACATTATTATTAATTAAATTATTGAAAATAAATGATAGTTTTTATAAATATAGTGTTTTCACTATTCAATGAAAAATTAATATTTTCAAAAAAATAAAAAAATTTACCCTATGTTATTTTAGACATTATAAAATAAAAAATTTAATTATTTTTTAAAAATAAATTTTATAAGTACTCAAAAAAAATTAATTATAATATTTTCCAACAAAAAAATAATTTTTTTCTTATCGAAAACATATTTTTGATGAAATAAAACTGATTTACTAAAAAATAAATAATTATTTAATAAAAGTTTATCAATATATTTATACTGAGTAGTAAATTTATATATGTATTTAATAAAGTACTTATTACTATTTATACCTTGCAATATAATGACTACTTTATAACAATCATATATTTCACAGGTTGTTTTAGCTGTAACGACCCAAAGTTTTTCAATAGAAAATTCCCTTCTTATATCTATGTCATAAAAACACAAAATAATGAACTAATAAGTGATAAGTGACCTTTAAACATAATTTTGTCACCCCCTATGTTTGGAATTTTAAATCCGACATACACGGTTGTGTTCAAGATAGTTTTTGGAGTCTAATGAAACAAAAATAATTTTTGGTGAATAGTAACCTACCCTTATGAATAGTAACCTACCCTTATGAATAGTAATATGACCCTTATGAATAGTAAATAAGAGTAACATTACCTATGAATAATAAAATAAAATTTAGACATCTTAGAAAGTGACAATTTGACCTTGTAACTATTTATGGTATTTTATAAGTCATAAATAATTAATTATAATTAATTAATTAATTTAAATGAATATTTATTTTCCTGAAATATATTATTGAATCAATGTCTAATAGTTTTTAGATAATTTCATAAGACCCTAAGTAATTTTTGAAAGAACTACAAAATCAGTTTTAATTTTAAAAACTGTTTTTTTAAGTAAATTATGGTTTTAATTAAATATTAAATTAATAATATTTATAAAATTATTTTTGAAAAATGGACTTCATTTCTGGATTCTACACATAGAAAAATGGTTGGGGTAAATTTTGGGACTTTTCTAAGATACATGAATTTTTGATGAATAGTGGAATCCGATAATTCACAATAAAAGCTAAATAATGTATTAATTGAGTCATTGCTGATGTTCTACTGATGTAAGCCCACTTGGTTCGGGATTACATTATAAAATTACTATTCTTAGTCATACAATACTCACTATTACTTGTCTTAGGTGAAATTAATAAACTAATCACTTTTATATTAAGGAAACCCCTCTCCCCTCCACTATAAAAGACACCCTTCACTCCCTATTTTCCTCACACCTCTCAAGCTCCAAGCCTTCTCTAAACTCTGCCCAAACACCTACCCTAGCCCCTCCCCCACGTCCAAGAGCTTCGGGTCTCATCAAAAGACCAAGCTAAGGCCTTTAAAGTGGTCCTTAAGAGGAGGATTCTAAAGGTAATTTTTCTCTCTCTTCTCCTTTAATTTCCTTTCAAGTTCAAGTTCCTTTCTTGATCTATCCCTACCTATCTTCATCAAAATGGTTCTGTAAATCCAGTATTATATATATAATGTAATATTATGATTATAATTTTATATTATATCACCCCACACCCTTTCCCTCTTCTTTTATTTTATTAAAGAGAACGTTGTTCATGTGGTGATAATTTATCACCTTCAAAAATGACATGCTCTCTTTCCATTTCTACCTTCAATCTGGTCATGAAACCATTTTTATGGTCGAACCAGAATATTTTATATGTATTATGTTCTATTTTAAGTTCTCGAAATAACCTATGGCTATATTACTAAGTTAAATGTTAAAACGAGTTCGTTGTGATCCAAAAACCGCACAAATTAACCCAAATAATCATCATTAAATTCTTATCTAATGATTCGGCCACATGGATCTAATATAACTCATTATAAAATCATTCAAACTTTTGTAATATCAATAATTACATGTAATATCAGTTCTGGATGTTTACCCATGATCTACCCAAACATCAAATTAAGAATACAAGTGGACCGTTCAAGAAAACCATAAAAACGAACATCCCCGAACAATGTTTTTAAACTCTATAAGTCATCCAAAGGAACATAATATGAAATAATGAAACCAGAATGAACCCTATTAATGAATAAAAGGTTATGGAATTTCTAATTAATGAATATAATGTCATTATACAGGACATTAAAGAGAAGGATTCATTCGAGTACAAGGTAAGGGGAAATCTCGATCCCAATTTTCTTCCTTCGGGTTCTCCCTCTTTCACTCCATTTTTGATATGGATACTCCTCAAATAGCATTTTTTCATAATTTACTTTACTTTTCTGGGATATACATGTTTGTCACTGGTTTTTATGTCCATCAAAAGTTTTTCCAAAAGAACTCTTCTTTCAAGATATCACATTTTACCTCTCATTCAAGGTTGATAGTTCTTGTATCGAGTACGTTGTTCCCTCTTTCTTTTGGGAATCCAAAGATTATGAATGTGTTATTATGAGATGAAACCCATTCCTTTCCATGGGTTATTTATGTACATGTTGATATGTTTTCTATGTGGAAATCATGATAATGATAATGTTATGATGTGAAGGGTGCGCCTGGAATTATATAGCGCAATATGAATGTTTAAATGTCACGGGTGCACTCAGAATTATATAGAGCTCCAATGCATTGGGTAAAGTGATGAATCTCATGAGTAAATGTGAAATGATGCATGAACATGATGCTAGCTTTGTTCACAATTATGTGTGGTAGCTACCACTAAGACATGATGTTTCATTTTTTTGCTTTTCCACATTTCAAGTTTATTGTTTATGCTCCTCTCATGTTCAAGATCTTCTTCCTATGTCATGATTATGCTCACCCCATGCTTTATTGTTATTTTCTATCCTCTTACTGGGATTTTAGCTCACCCCTTTTGATGTATATCCTCAGGTGGCTACATGTACTATGGATAGGACAGGTCCTACTAAGAAGCTATAGAAGAAGAGATTAAATGAATTTTTTATGCTTGATGTTGTACTTATTATGTGTTTTCCTAGATTTCCCAAGACACTAAACCTCTGGATCCTCCATGTGTAATACTATTATGTTGTTTATCTTTGAAATGATGTAATAGTAATTTAAGAAAAAGGCCAGGATGTTATAGTTGGTATCAGAGGAAAGGTTTAGTTAATTTGGGAATTAGGATTAGTGAACCCTAAAGAACACCTCTAGCATCAGGCTAAGTACAAGTATGCACGCAAGGATATTTACCTAGGGATCCCATATGTTATGTTTTTGGTATAATTATTTAAAAGTATAATTTATTCATGACTTGTTTACTTACGTTTTGTTCTAACCTTTTCTATTTTAGAAAATGGTGGCAACCAGGAGAAATATGGCCAAAAACTCTTGCGAAGGCCAATGCAACGATTGCCTGAACGACATCCCCAATGATTTTGGAGGTGGAGTTCAAAACCTCATGGCGATGCTTACCCAATTATCTTGGGTTATGAATAATAACCATAATAATGGGGAATGTACTCCTTCACCAAAGAGGGAGCAACTAGATATCGAAAGTTTTATACAGCAACGACCACCGACGTTTTGTGGATCTTCCGATCCACTAGTTGCGGAACAGTGGGTCAACTCCATGGAGATGATATTTTCTATTCTTCACTGCTCCGAGACGGAGAAGGTGACTCTAGCCGTTTACCGTCTAGATGGAGAAGCCGATCAATGGTGGGATTTGATTAAGAACACCATGCCAAGGGAGGAAATTGAAGAGATGGAATGGGAAGACATTAAGATAATGTTTCTTAATAAGTACTTCCCAAGAACTCTTCGCACGAAGATGGGGAGAGAATTCATAGAGCTCAAGCAAAAAGATGGAGAATCTGTCATAATCTATGAAGCAAATTTCACAAGGCTCGCAAGGTATGCTTCGGGTTTTGTTATCAACAATGATAGAAAAATTGATAGATTCTTTAGTGGATTAAAACCACATCTTCGAAAAGCTCTTGCAATTCGAGACTTTGGGAGTTATGAAGAAGTTGTTCGGTGTGCTCTCAAAGTGGATATGGAGTTTGGAGAATGGTCCCATGGCATTGGTGATAAGAAAAGAAAGATCGAGTTTCAAGATGGTGGATCTAGTGATAAAGATGGGAAGAAAACACAACGACCCACTAGCCAAAAATGTGGGAAGTTGCACAATGGGAATTGCCTCAAAGGGGCGGGGAAATGCTTCAAGTGTGGGAAAGAAGGAAACCTATCTCACGAGTCTCTACGAGACATGAAAAGGAAGGATAATGTAGCCGATTAAAGGAGAGAACCACTCGTGGTTCAATGCTACAACTGTAAGGAGCTAGGGCACTATTCAAACCAGTGCACTAAACCTCATGCTTTCGAGGGTAATCAACGCCATCAACTACCAAAGCCAAAGGAACAAGGTAAGGCTTATTCCATCACTACTGTGGAAGTGGAACATGATAATGAAGTCGTACATGGTACACTTCCTATTCACTCAAGAATGGAAAAAGTCTTATTTTATTCTGGTTCTACGCATTCCTTTATATCTTGCAAGTTTGCTAGAACTATAGAATCGAAGCCCCGAAACCATGAAGTAGAGATATTTGTAAAAACACCAAGTGGTGCAATCATTGAAACCTAAGTGTTTGATTCTTCTCCTGTTGATGTATGTGGGAAGATTCTTCCGGAAAATCTCGTAATACTTCCCTTGGTGGAATTCGACGCTATAATGGGAATGGATTGGCTCTCGTTATTTAGAGCACATATCAACTGTCGGGAAAAGGAAATATATTTTCATATTCCGAACCATCCCATGCTCCTCTAAAAATGCAAGGAAGATCATGATTATCCTTTAAAAAATCCTTCAACGGTGTGGGTGATTATTCCCTATGAAGTAGCATACCTCGCCCAAATGGTTAAGTCGAAGGAAGGTGCCAACCTTGAGGAAATTCCCATCGTAAGGGAATACGACGATGTATTCCCCGAAGAGTTACCCGGGATTCCCCCGGATCGTGAGGTAGAGTTATCAATTGAACTCATACCCAGAGCTACTCCTATCTCAAAGTGACCCTATAGGATGGATCCTATCGAACTGGAGGAGTTAAAGAAGAAGCTGCAAGAGCATCTGGACAAAGGGTTCATACGCCCTAGTGCATCACCTTGGGGTGCGCCAGTGCTCTTTGTGAAGAAGAAGGATGGTACCATGTGGCTGTGTATCGATTATCAGGAACTCAACAAGATCACCATAAAGAACAAGTATCCTCTACCAAGGATTGATGACTTTTTCGACCAGTTAAGAGGATCTCAATACTTCTCAAAGGTGGATCTTCGTTCTGGATATCATCAAGTAAAAGTGAAGAAGGAAGATATTTAGAAGACTGCCTTCCGTACAAGGTATGTGCACTCTGAGTTTTTGGTGATGCCCTTCGGACTTACTAATGCCCCTGCAATCTTCATGGATTTTATGAATAGAGTCTCTAGAAATTACCTCGACAAATTTATGGTAGTTTTTATCGATGATATTCTCATCTACTCCATGAACAAGGAGGAATATGAAGAACATATAAGACTTGTGTTGGCGACATTGAGAAAGGAGAAGTTGTATGCCAAGTTCAGCAAGTGTGACTTTTGGATGAATCAAGTCACGTTCTTGGGACATGTGATCACAAGTGAGGGAATTTCTGTGGACCCTTCAAAGACAAAGGCGATTGAAGAATGGCCCCGGCCCTATAGTGTCACAGAAATCCATAGTTTTCTTGGATTAGCTGGGTACTATCGACATTTTGTGAGAAACTTTTCACGATTGTCAAGACCGCTAACTAAGTTAACAAGGAAAGGGGTAAAGTATGTCTGGATGGATGAATGTGAGGGAAGCTTCAAGGAGTTAAAGAGAAGGCTAATCACTGCACCTATACTCACACTACCGAAAAGTGGAGAAAGGTTTGTGATATACAGTGATGCTTCAAAGAAAGGCTTGGGTTGTGTACTCATGCAAAATGATAATGTGATAGCCTACGCCACACGACAGTTGAATATCCATGAGAAAAACTACCCGACGCATGATCTAGAGCTGGCAGCAGTGATTTTTGCCTTGAAAATCTGGCGGCACTACCTTTATGGAGAGAAGTGTGACATATACACCGACCACAAGAGCCTAAAGTATATATTCACACAAAAGGAGCTCAACATGAGTCAAAGGAGATGGTTAGAGCTAATCAAGGATTACGATTGCTCTATTCACTATCATCCAGGAAAGGCGAACAAGGTAGCTGATGCTCTAAGCAGTAAAGAACCTGCCACTCTATCCATGTTGAGGATTGAGAAAGACCCTATCTTCTTGGATATGCAAAGGATGGATTTGGGAATCGTAAGGGTAGGAGATACATCCTACCTTGCCCAAATGATTGTGCAACCATCCATCCAACATAAGATTAAGGAATCACAAAGGGATGATGTAGAGATACAAAAGAGGGTGAATGCAGTAAAGGAAGGGAAGCTGCAAGAGTTCCATATCGACAATGATGGTGCGATTCGGTTTGGAATGCGGCTTTGTGTTCCTTCATCACCCGTAATAAAGAAGGAGCTATTGGATAATTCACATAGCTCATCTTTCTCTATTCATCCTGGAAGTACCAAGATCTATCGTGATCTCCGAGAACACTTCTGGTGGGATAACATGAAGAAGGAGATTGCGGAATATATATCAAGGTGCTTGGTATGTCAGCAAGTTAAAACTGAGAGGCAAAAGTCCAAAGGTATGATGCAGCCATTGCCTATACCCATGTGGAAATGGGAAAATGTTACTATGGACTTTGTCATGGGTCTCCCGAAAACGTCAAGAGGAAATAATGCGATATGGGTTGTGGTTGACCGACTCACCAAGACTGCCCATTTTATCGCTATTCGGGAAGACCTCTCACTTGAAAAACTTGCAAGGATATATGTGAAGGAAGTAGTGAGATTGCATGGTGTTCCGATCTCGATTATCTATGACCGTGATCCAAGGTTCACTTCTAAATTCTGGAGGAGCCTTCATCATGCTTTCAGTACTGAATTAAATTTCAGCACGGCCTATCACCCACAAAAAGATGGCCAGTCTGAAAGGACTATTCAGACACTTGAAGATATGCTAAGATCCTGCTCTCGTGAATTAAAAGGTGGTTGTGATCAACATCTCCCATTGGTTGAGTTCTCATAAAACAATAGCTTTCACTCGAGTATTCAGATGGCTCCGTATGAAGCTCTTTATGGGAAGCGATGTAGAACTCCTACACGTTGGGATGAAGTTGGAGAACGAAAACTACTTTGTCACGACCCGTCCTCGGGGCCCGTGCCGTGACTACCCCAAGCCCACATTCCATAGGCCAAGGGATGGAGACTAGCACCAAAGGCATAAAATCCCGATAACTGGGAAGGCATTGCCTTTATAATAGAAATCAAGCACCACAGAGTACAAGCAGAAGCAAAACAGTAAGTACAAAAGTAATGCTGAAAAGTAAATGGGACAGAATACAAACCCAAAAGAAAGTACGACTACAAATGAACAAGGTACAACAACAAAAATACAAATAGCTAGAAGTAGGAAGTAGCTCCTGGGTCGTCCTCCTCGGATCCTACCTGAAGGGTAGGTACAGATGGCGCAGCTCCTGGTCATCCACCACGGATCCTACCTGAAGGGTAGATACAGATAGCCTCCTCCACGCTCTTGTCTGTCAACCTCCTCTGTGAGTCGTCACGTCGTGTAGTCCACCTCCGGGTACTGACTCGTCGTGTGGTCCACCTCCGGGTACTGACTCGTCGTGTGGTCCACCTCCGGGTACCGTCCAGTCCTCGAACACTCGGCCTCCGTCAGCACTGCCCATCGTCTGCAACCAACACAATGAGGTGCAGGCATAGCCCGTGCAGGGGTGAGTATAACGAAACTCAGTAGGGACCCCGAGACCCTCAAGGTCTCACTAAACCAACAAGGATAACCACAAAGAAGATCTCAACAGATAACATCTACTTAGGTATATGCCCATACATATACCTAAGTTATCAAGTAACCCATCTCAATCATGAGGAAACACAAGGATCATGAAATCAACGGATAACCACTACCCAGGTATATGCCCATACATATACCTAAGTTATCAAGTGACCCATCTCAATCATGAGGTAAAAAAAAAGGTCAAAAGTCTCAGCTCAAACCAGGATTTTCATTATCGAAACCGTAACTGCTGAAGAGCTCCGTCTCAGGAGTGTACGGTGGTCCTGTCACGACTCCGAGGTACTGCTCACTAACCTAAGACTGCTGAAGTACTCCTCCTATCGAGTACTGCGGGCCAGCCACCCAAACACAGTAGTGCTTCCCGCCGAGGTATGTCACCCAAACATAGTAGTGCACCCCCCCTAGTAGCCAGATGAGGTACTCTCCGGATGAGCACCGCGGGTTTGCACTATCACACAGCTAGTGCTCTGTCCGCCATGGTTCTGCACCTCAGAAAGTAGTGCTACATCCATTGGGCTAGTCGACTCATTCCAAGTCGAGTCGGTCAAGCAGTCATCAGGTCTCAGCCAGCTACACGGTCTCCGTACTCCGCACGCTCGTCACTGGGAGGGTCCGCTTCACGAGCTACAGGTCAATACTCCAAGTATCTCAATGTCCCACGTAGAAGTATCTCAAAGGACCACCTCGTCATAGGGGTCTCAACGCAATAGACAACGCATCAATCGGGCGCCCGGTCTTTGAGTTAGTAGCCTTTTCGTCCCAGGGGCCCGGTTGGTTTCGTGAACGAACCATATCCGGCCGTATCTCAACTATACCCCGAACTCTCATAGGGTATACTCATAGGGACCGTTTCTCAACGAGATCACCAACACCGCTGACGTTTTGTAAAATGAACGTTCTGTCAGAAAGATATCAGCTTTTCCGTTCTAGGGGCCCGGTAGGATTTCGGGTGCAATCCAATCCCGGCCACTATCCAACTGCATCCGAAACTCGGGCGAAGGATTCCAAAAGTTCCGTATCATCAATAGGAACACAACTCAACAGACGGCGCATCAATCGGACGCCCGGTCTAGAAGTTATTGGCTTTTCTGTCTCACACCCACCTTGGTAAACTTACCAGGAGGTCACCCATCCTGATCACTACTCTAGGCCAAGCACGCTTAACTATGGAGTTTTAACCACGTAGGCTCCCGAAAAGGAAGGTGTACCTTCAGTATAGTATACCGAAACGACCGTCTCGATCCAAGGATCGTGTTTCCGCTGACGGCGAGTCGTTTGGAGGCTCGTAGCCCAAGATACGGGCATTTGACCAAAAGTTGTCCGAAACTGGGGGTCTGGGCCCGGGCCGACCCGGGCCGACCCCGCCTGGGTCGGCTGAACCAGGTCGACCCGCCCTGGGCGGCGACCCGGCCCGACGACCCGGGCCGGCTCGGAAAACCCGACCCGGCTCGGAAAACCTGGCCCGGCTCGGAAAACACAGCCCGACCGGCGGCGCGGCGGCGTGGTCCGGCGCGGCGGCGCGGACCGGCACGGCGGCGCGGTCTGGGCGCCGCTCGGGTGCCGCGCGCGGGTGGCAAAGCTCCCCCCCTTTTGAGAACTGCGACCCGTTAATTGGGGCCGCTTTTGAGACCCGGCCGGGGGAAATTAATTCCCCCGGTCTCCACTTCTCGGCCGGCCCGCACTGGCCGGCCGGTTTCGCCAGCAAGCACCGGCGACGGCCGGTCATTCCTTCGCCGACACCGGCGGCCCAGTGCTGGCCGCCGGTCATCTTGCTCTGCCGCGGCCCAGAACCGTCCGCGGCCTATGCCGTTCGGCGCGATGCGACGACATCGCTTCCCTCCGCCGCGGCCCCGCTCCGGCCGCGGTGCCTTTGACTTTCTTCGACGCGACGCGACGGCGTCGCGTTCTTGGATTTCTTTCGACGGCGTGGCGCGACGGCGCCGCGCGTATCTTCCGCAATAAATCGCGTGGTGCGACGACACCACGTTTTCTCGTATCCTCTTCAAGAATCCATTCCGAAAAACAAAGGAGGAGGGTTGGCCGTGTTTGTGCAGTCCGACCCCCTCGCGATATTCGATAACAAAAAGGATTTTAATCCACGATCATCACCAAGTTTGTATTCACGAACAATTAAATAAATAATAACCCTCAATCATCAACCACTTGATCGGACGATCCGCGGATCAACCTGGTATTGGTTGGTCCACGCTTGTCGTTTTTTTCTCAAAAGATAAGAGAATTCCAAAATAAATTCCCCTACCTCGGCTTCAAGAACGTAGTTCTTCAACGACCCGCGGAAGACAAGCATCGCGAAGGTCGGGCGTCGTTCCGTCTAGGTTGGTGGGAGAATAGCTCGGTGAAGTCGAGCCGAGACGTCACCCTCTGTATACTTTGTAGGTGGCGGTGCTTCCCTTCCTTACTCCTGTTGAAGATGGTCGGAGGTGTTGCTTCACGTTCTTCGGAAACGTGGAACGTTCTTCCTCGAGAGGTTGGTGATCTCCCAAGAGTTCTTCTCATCTCCTTAGTTCTCCCCACAAGGTTTATGCAAACCCAAAAAGAAGAATATAATCTCTCTTTTTAATGTTGGAAAAATTATTTGAAAAGAATTCAAACACTCAAAATAATTAATTAAGTTGGTTTAATTAATTAATTGCAAAGTGTTGGAAAGAATTTCAAAAGATTGAAATTCAAATAAACCATACTTAACTCACCTCATTTATTAATCAAGTTGTCAAAAAAAATTAATGAATGTGAGTTAATGGGGAGTTGGAAAGTGAGGGGTTAAGAGTGTTAGGGAGTTTAAGGAATTTGAAAAGGTGGGGACGAGTTCGTGTGGGCCCCACCCTTTCAAATATCCACACTTGGAATTTGGATGGATGTGGACCCACCACCAACTTCCCATGGGAGAAGTTAACAACTTCACATGAAATAAAATTGAGTTAACAATTTTATTCACTTTTTTTAATTAAACCCCAAAAATTAACTTCTCCTCCCGCACAAACGCAACTAAGGTAAAGGTTCCCTTAAGCGATTACTGGCATTGCGAGTTCATCGGTGCAATCGGATTTCAATTCCGAGCACCGGTTCAAAAGATAGAAATTTCCCGCTCGTACGTTCACTGAACGCACCCGAGCCAAGCTTCGGAAATTAATTCAGGGCACACCGAGCCTTGGAATCAGGCGCCGTCAGAAACTGCGTTCTTGTAAAATTCCAAATAAAATTAAGAAAAATTTTCCTTGAAATTTCCGGGTCTTTACATTACTCCCACCTCAGGGCTTTACGTCCCCGTAAAGCTTCAACACAAACTAGAGTCACAAAAGCAGTACAGAGCACACATCTGAGCCTTCCGCTCCCATGTGCTTACCTGGAGGTTCCGTACTGCCAAAGAAAGTGCACCTGGTGCAACTACGGTGAATGGGTCAAGCGGTAAACCAACCTGCCTACCTAGCTGAGGACCTAAGAAGGTTCGCCGAACCTCAGAGATAACTTGCCGCCTTGGACACTTCTCCGTAAACCCCGTCGAGGTGAGACTCGTATAAGGATGTGATCGTCATCCTCGAACTCCAGAGGTCTCCATTTTCTGTTAGAACTGAATCTCAAAAGACTGCTGCCACGAAGGTAAGGTTGATCGAATCAGGAGTGATCGGTCGCACCCTCCTGTGAAAGAGTTTATCCTGTGTTTCCTGGGGTTTCCTTTTCGCTGACCAAGTAAAACCCTTCCCGACGTTTTCCTAAAACCGTCAATTTGAGTATGAACAGTTATAGCCCATTCCATACTCAAACTAACGTTGTAAGGCCTCGACGCTTCCACCAAGAGATTCCAACCGAAACTCTCGCCTCGAGGGTCTGACCACACCATCGGCGTAAGTGTGATTATTGAGTCTCCTCCCAAGGTATCTCCAGACGTGAGGGTCAAGCCCACAACTTACCGGAAACTCTAGGTCTGGAACAATATTTTTGAAAGCAAGGAATGATTCACATCAACGTCTGTTACTACCGCAGCTAGTAGTGGACACAGACTGTCCATTGAATCATTTCTAGAGCCATTGGGTCACACTCCTTGACCGCAAGCAGCCGCACTCTTCCTCCGCCCTCCAGCTCCCTAAGCCTGGCGGAAAAAAAACTAAGGTGGGTGGTTTTACCATGTTAAGATGTACACCACCTCATACTGCTCTCCTAGCTCTGCCTCCACGTATGCTGCTTCGTAGACTCATCTCTCCTTTAAGCTTCCTCTTCATTAACATTTAACATTCCTGAGTCTCTAAGACTGGCACTGGTTTCCTGTTTCTTACTGTACTGTGCAGTCTTCATCCGCTCCAGGACGATCTGCACCTTCTCTAGTCTCAAAAGAGCTTCTATGATTTCTTCTTTGCCGATAAGAGAAATCCGGTCTCATCCCCTGGATGAACCACATTCGTTGCCTAATACAGTCAATCCCAGCATGAATGATGCATTCATGCCATGGATGACGTCGTAAGGCCTCTACGTAACTACCAAGAGATCCAACTGTCACTCTCACCTCCAAGGGTCGAGTCACACTGTCGGCATCAGTTTGAGGTCACTGGGTCTCCACTAGTAGAAATCTCAAAAGTGAGGGTCAAGTCAACAGTTTAACCGGAACGACTCAGTATCAACCCAAAAAAAGGACAGGAAAGCAAACAAAGATACGTGCATTTTTATTATTGCAGCTCATAGTAAAAAGACACGAATAAAAATGCAACATGGAACTAGAAGTACAAAGGACGTATCCACTAGTTCCTCTACTGCCCACCTGCTCTCGGAGCTCTACTGCCTTGTCCACTGCTCGGTTGTTGCTCAAGCACCAGCCGCTGCTTCTGTCTCGGTGGCTCCTCCAACACCCGCTGATCAACTGTACGAGGATTCAGACAATCACGTGCCAGGTGACCCTTTCCGCCGCATGAGTAACACAACCTTCTTTTGGCACGCCTAGCTCTGTTCCCACCCCGGGTGCCCCGCACCACCGGTCCTAAAACCCGAGATCATCCAACTGCTAGTCTAGTCTTCCTGGACCTATGCATCATCTGTCTACTGCCACAGATGACTCAGCTACTGATCGAAAAACACGCGGAAAAGGCAGAAGCTCCTGTACACGCTTGGGGTGTAGAGCTACTGGAACAAACTCCACCCTGAAGAAGGTCTCGAAGTCTTACCATGCGAAGTTCATCCCATCGCAAAACTGAAACAAGTGGCTCCACCACCTGCCTGCTTCTGCTTGAAGGAGGCTGGTAGAAAAGATCACCATGAAGTCTGCCGGCGTCCCCACTAGCCTGAAGACTCTCACCACAGCCTCCAGCGAAACCTCAGCCGCCTGCGGGTCCGTCTCTCCCTGGAACCTGGGTGGCCTCTGGCGCTGGAACTCGTGCAGCGCACTCAAGCGTCATGCATCGCCTACTACTGGGGCTGGTGGCATCAGTGGCCCATCGTATGGTAGTACCGCTGGTGCCTCCGCTGGTGCCTCAACTGTAAGAGGGCCCTGTACCGAAGCCTCGCCGCTCGACAGGCTGTCAGCACGCACATCCCTCTGGGCTCTAGCTGCTCGTGCGTGAAAAGGAATCCTTAAAGAAACATCGTGACACGGTCAAACGTTTATACCTGGTGAGCTGACCTAGTTTGAGCTGTTTTAAGGTAAAACCGTTGAAAACACACACGCAATCAGTGTTTTTGGGCACAAAGTCGGAAATTAGTTTTCAGGGTCCTGGTGTATGGATACGTCGGCCGCCCGCACCAACACTGGACTCTCTGAACTGAAATCCACACTCGGTACTCTTAACACTATTGCTTCATAGAAAAAAAAAGTCAGAGTCATAAGTTCTGCGGTAGAACCGAACTCCTTTAATACCAATTTGTCACGACCCGTCCTCGGGGCCCGTGTCGTGACTACCCCAAGCCCGCCTTCCATAGGCCAGGGGCTGGAAACTAGCACCAAAGGTGTAAAATCCCGATAACTGGGAAGGCATTGACTTTATAAAAGAAAACAAGCACCACAGAGTACAAGCGGAAGCAAAACACTATGTACAAAAGTAATGCTGAACAGTAAATGGGCCAGAATACAAACCCAAAAGAAAGTTTGACTACAAATGAACAAGGTACAACAGAAAAAATAAAAATAGATAGAAGTAGGAATCAGCTCCTGGGTCGTCCTCCTCGGATCCTACCTGAAGGGTAGGTACAGATGGCGCAGCTCCGGGTCATCCACCATGGATCCTACCTGAAGGGTAGGTACATATAGCCTCCTCCACGCTCTCATCCGTCTACCTCCTCTGTGAGTCATCACGTCGTGTAGTCCACCTCTGGGTACTAACTCGTCGTGTGGTCCACCTCCGGGTACTGACTCATCGTGTAGTCCACCTCCAGGTACCGTCCAGTCCTCGAACACTCGGCCTCCGTCAGCACTGCCCGTCATCTGCAACCAACACAACGAGGTGCGGGCATAGCCCGTGCAGGGGTGAGTATAACGATACTCAGTAGGGACCCCAAGACCCTCAAGGTCTCACTAAACCAACAAGGATAACCACAAAGAAGTTCTCAACAGATAACCTCTACTTAGGTATATGCCCATACATATACCTAAGTTATCAAGTAACCAATCTCAATCATGAGGAAACACAAGGATCATGAAATCAACGGATAACCACTACCCAGGTATATGCCCATACACATACCTAAGTTATCAAGTGACCCATCTCAATCATGAGGTAAACACAAAGGTCAAAAGTCTCAGCTCAAACCAGGATTTTCATTATCGAAACTGTAACTGCTGAAGAGCTCCGTCTCAGGAGTGTACAGTGGTCCTGTCACGACTCTGTGGTACTGCTCACTAACCTAAGACTGCTGAAGTACTCCTCCTGTCGAGTACTGCGGGCCAGCCACCCAAACACAGTAGTGCTTCCCGCCGAGGTATGTCACCCAAACACAGTAGTGCACACCCCCTAGTAGCCTGCTGAGGTACTCTCCGGACGAGCACCGCGGGTCTGCACTGTCACATAGGTAGTGCTCCGTCCACCATGGGTCTGCACCTCAGAAAGTATTCCTCCGTCCATTGGGCTAGTCGACTCACTCCAAGTCGAGTCGGTCAAGCAGTCGTCATGTCTCAGCCAGCTACACGGTCTCCGTACTCCGCACGCTCATCACTGGGAGGGTCCGCTCCACGAGCTATAGGTCAATACTCCAAGTATCTCAAAGTCCCACGTAGAAGTATCTCAAAGGACCGCCTCGTCATAGGGGTCTCAACGCAATAGACGACGCGTCAATCGGACGCCCGGTCTGTGAGTTACTAGCCTTTTCGTCCCAGGGGCCCGGTTGGTTTCGCGAGTGAACCATATCCGACCGTATCTCAACTGTACCCCGAACTCTCATAGGGTATACTCATAGGGACCGTTTCTCAACGAGATCACCAACGCCGCTGACGTTTCGTCAAACGGACGTTCTGTCAGAAAGATATCAGCTTTTCCGTTCCAGGGGCCCAGTTGGATTTTGGGTGCAATCCAATCCTGGCCACTATCCAACTGCATCCAAAACTCGGGCGAAGGATTCCAAAAGTTCCGTATCATCAAAAGAAACGCAACGCAACAGACGGCGCGTCAATCGGACGCCCGGTCTGGATGTTATTGGCTTTTCCGTCTCACACCCACCTTGGGAAACTTTCCAGGAGGTCACCCATCCTGATCACTACTCTAGGCCAAGCATGCTTAACTATGGAGTTGTAACCACGTAGACTCCCGAAAATGAAGGTGTACCTTGAGTATAGTATACTGAAACGACCGTCTCGATCCAAGGATCGTGTTGCCGCTGACGGCGAGTCGTTTGGAGGCCCGTAGCCCAAGATACGGGCATTTGACCAAAAGTGGTCCGAAACTTGGGGTCTGGGCCCGGGCCGACCCGGCCCAGCTCAGAAAACCCAGCCCGGCTCGGAAAACCCGGCCCGGCTCGGAAAACACGGCCCGACCGGCAGCGCGACGACGGGGTCCGGCGCGGCGGCGCGGACCGGCACGGCGGCGCGGCCATGGCGCTGTTCGGGTGCCGCGCACGGGGGGCAAAGCCCCCCCCCCCCTTTGAGAACCGCGACCCCTTAATTGGGGCCACTTTTGAGACCCGGCTGGGGGAAATTAATTCCCCCGGTCTCCACTGCCCGGCCGGCCCGCACTGGCCGGCCGGTTTCGCCAGCAAGGACCGGCGACGTCCAGTCCTTCCTTCGCCGACACCGACGGCCCGGTGCCAGCCGCCGGACATCTTGCTCCGCCGTGGCCCGGAACCGGCCGCGGCCTATGCCGTTCGGCGCGATGCGACGATATCGCTTCCCTCCGCCGCGGCCCCACTCCGGCCGTGGCGCCTTTGACTTTCTTCGACGCGACGCGACGGCGTCGCGTTCTTGGATTTCTATCCACGGCGCGGCGCGATGGCGCCGCGCGTATCTTCCGCAATAAATCGCGTGGTGCGACGGCACCACGTTTTTTCTTATCATCCTCAAGAAACCATCCCGAAAAACAAAGGAGGAGGGTCGGTCGTGTTTGTGCGGTCCGACCCCCTCGCGTTATTTGATAACAAAAAGGGTTTTAATCCACGATCATCACTAAGTTTGTATTCACAAACAATTAAATAAATAAAAACCCTCCATCATCAACCACTTGATCGGACGATCCGCGGATCAACCCGGTATTGGTTGTTCCGCACTCGTCGTTTTTTTCTCAAAAGATAAGAGAATTCCAAAATAAATTCCCCTACCTCTGCTTCAAGAACGGAGTTCTTCAACGACCCGCGGAAGACAAGCGTCGTGGAGGTCAGGCGTCGTTCCGTCTAGGTTGGTGGGAGAAGAGCTCGGTGAAGTTGAGCCGACACGTCACCCTCTGTATATTTTGTAGGCGGCGGTGCTTCCCTTCCTTACTCCTATTGAAGATGGTCGGAGGTGTTGCTTCACGTTCTTCGGAAACGTGGAACGTTCTTCCTCGAGAGGTTGGTGATCTCCCAAGAGTTCTTCTCCTCTCCTTAGTTCTCCCCACAAGGTTTATGCCAACCCAAAAAGAAGAATATAATCTCTCTTTTTAATGTTGGCAAAATGATTTCAAAAGAATTCAAACACTCAAAATAATTAATTATGTTGGTTTAATTAATTAATTGCAAAGTGTTGGAAAGAATTTCAAAAGATTGAAATTCAAATAAACCATACTTAACTCACCTCATTTATTAATCAAGTTGTCAAAAAAAAAATTATTGAATGTGAGTTAATGGGGAGTTGGAAAGTGAGGGGTTAAGAGGGTTAGGGAGTTTATGGAATTTGAAAAGGTGGGGAGGAGTTTGTGTGGGCCCCACCCTTTCAAATATCCACACATGGAAGTTGGATGGATGTGGACCCACCACCAACTTCCCATTGGAGAAGTTAACAACTTAACATGAAATAAAATTGAGTTAACAATTTTATTCACTTTTTTAATTAAACCCCAAAAATTAACATCTCCTCCCGCACAAACGCAACTAAGTTAAAGGTTCCCTTAAGAGATTACCGGCATTGCGAGTTCGTCGGTGCAATCAGATTTCAATTCCGAGCACCGGTTCAAAAGATAGAAATTTCCCACTCGTACAATTACTGAACGCACCCGAGCCAAACTTCGGAAATTAATTCTGGGAACACCGGGCCTCGGAATCAGGCGCCGTCAGAAATTGCGTTCTTGTAAAATTCCAAATAAAATTAAGAAAAATTTTCCTTGAAATTTCTGGGTCTTTACATTTGGTCCCTATCTTGTTCAAGAGATGACAGAGAAGGTTCAAGTCATCCAGAAACACATCAAAGCTACTCAAAGTCGGCAAAAGAGCTATGATGACAATCGTCAAAGGGAATTGGAGATCGACGTTGGAGATAAAGTCTTCCTTCAAATGTCTCCATGGAAGAGAGTCATGCGATTCGGGAAGAAAGGGAAGCTAAGTCTAAGGTACATTGGCCCCTTTGAGATCCTTGATCGTATAGGAGCCGTGGCCTATCGCCTGGCACTTCCACCGAATATGGCTCAAGTTCATGATGTGTTTCACGTATCACTACTGAGGAAGTACATTCCAGACCCCTCACATGTACTAAACTCAGAGGTGGTACAGTTGGAAGATGATCTCTCATATGACGAGCAGCCGGTAAAAATTCTGGACCGAAGTGATAAGGTTCTACGCAACAAGACAACCTGCCTTGTCAAAGTGTTGTGGAGGAACCAAAAGTTTGAGGAAGCAACTTGGGAACCGGAAGGGGCAATGAAGGAGAAGTACCCTCACCTGTTTGTGTAAAGTGAAATTTCGGGGGCGAAATTTCTTAAGGGGGGAAGAATGTAACGACCCAAAGTTTTTCAATAGAAAATTCCCTTCTTATATCTATGTCATAAAAACACAAAATAATGAACTACTAAGTGATAAGTGACCTTTAAACATAATTTTGTCACCCCTATGTTTGGAATTTTAAATCCGACATACACGGTTGTGTTCAAGAAAGTTTTTGGAGTCTAATGAAACAAAAATAATTTTTGGTGATTAGTAACCTACCCTTATGAATAGTAACCTACCCTTATGAATAGTAATATGACCCTTATGAATAGTAAATAAGAGTAACATTACCTATGAATAATAAAATAAAATTTAGACATCTTAGAAAGTGACAATTTGACCTTAGTAAATATTTTTGGTATTTTATAAGTCATAAATAATTAATTATAATTAATTAATTAATTTAAATGAATATTTATTTTCCTGAAATATATTATTGAATCAATGTCTAATAGTTTTTAGACAATTTCATAAGACCCTAAGTAATTTTTGAAAGAACTACAAAATCAGTTTTAATTTTAAAAACTGTTTTTAAGTAAATTATGATTTTAATTAAATATTAAATTAATAATATTTATAAAATTATTTTTGAAAAATGGACTTCATTTCTGGATTCTACACATCGAAAAATGGTTGGGGTAAAATTTTGGGACTTTTCTGAGATACATGAATTTTTGATGAATAGTGGAATCCGATAATTCACAATAAAAGCTAAATAATGTATTAATTGAGTCATTGCTGATGTTCTTCTGATGTAAGCCCACTTGGTTCGGGATTACATTATAAAATTACTATTCTTAGTCATCCAATACTCACTATTCCTTATCTTAGGTGAAATTAATAAACTAATCATTTTTATATTAAGGAAACCCCTCTCCCCTCCACTATAAAATCCACCCTTCACTCCCTCTTTTCCTCACACCTCTCAAGCTCCAAGACTAATCTAAACTCTGCCCAAACACCTTCCCTAGCCCCTCCCCCACGTCCAAGAGCCTCTGGTCTCATCAAAAGACCAATCTTAGGCCTTTAAGGAGGTTCTTAAGAGGAGGATTCTAAAGGTAATTTTTCTCTCTCTTCTCCTTCAATTTCCTTTCAAGTTCAAGTTCCTTTCTTGATCTATCCCTACCTATCTTCATCTAAATGGTTCTGTAAATCCAGTATTATATATATAATGTAATATTATGATTCTAATTTTATATTATATCACCCCACACCCTTTCCCTCTTCCTTTTATTTTATTAAAGAGAGCGTTGTTCATGTGGTGATAATTTATCACCTTAAAAAACGACATGCTCTCTTTCCATTTCTACCTTCAATCTGGTCATGAAACCATTTTTATGGTTGAAACAGAATATTTTATATGTATTATGTTATATTTTAAGTTCTTGAAATAACATATGTCCATATTACTATGTTAAATGTTAAAACGAGTTCGTTGTGATCCAAAAACCGCACAAATTAACCCAAATAATCTTCATTTAATTCTTATCTAATGATTCGGCCACATGGATCTAATATAACTCATTATAAAATCATTCAAACTTTTGTGATATCATTAATTTCATGTAATATCAGTTCTGGATGTTTACCCATGATCTACCCAAACATCAAATTAACAATACAAGTGGACCGTTCAAGAAAACCATAAAAATGAACATCCCCGAACAAAGTTTTTAAACTCGATAAGTCATCCAAAGGAACATAATATGAAATAATGAAACCAGAATGAACCCTATTAATTTATAAAAGGTTATGGAATATCTAATTAATGAATATAATGTCATTATACAGGACATTAAAGTGGAGGAGGCATTCGAGTACAAGGTAAGGGGAAATCTCGAACCCAATTTTCTTCCTTCGGGTTCTCCCTCTTTCACTCCATTTTTGATATGGTTACTACTCAAAGATCATTTGTTCATCATTTCCATTACATTTCTGGGATATACATGTTTGTCACTGGTTTTTATGTCCATCAAAATGTTTTCCAAAGAACTCTTCTTTCAAGATCTCACATTTTACCTCTCATTCAAGGTTGATAGTTCTTGTATCAAGTATGTTGTTCCCTCTTTCTTTTGGGAATCCAAAGCTTATGAATGTGTTATTATGAGATGAAACCCATTACCTTCCATGGGTTATTTATGTACATGTTGATATGTTTTATATGTGGAAAGCATGATAATGATAATGTTATGATGTGACGGGTGCGCCCAGAATTATATAGCGCAATATGAATGTTTAAATGTGACGGGTGCGCCCGGAATTATATAGCGCTCCAATGCACTGGGTAAAGTGATGAATCTCATGAGTAAATGTGAAATGATGCGTGAACATGATGCTATATTTGTTCACAATTATGTGTGGTAGTTAATGACTAAGACATGATGTTTCATTTTTTTTCTTTTCCACATTTCAAGTTTATTGTTTATGCTCCTCTCATGTTCAAGATCTTCTTCCTATGTCATGATTATGCTCACCCCATGCTTTATTGTTCTTTTCTATCCTCTTACTGGGCTTTTAGATCACCCCTTTTGATGTATATCCTCAGGTGGATACATGTACTAAGGAGAGTACAAGTCCTACTAAGAAGCTATAAAAGAAGAGATTAAATGAATTTTTTATGCTTGATGTTGTACTTATTATGTGTTGTCCTAGTTTGACCAAGACACTAAACCTCTGGATCCTCCATGTGTAATACTATTATGTTGTTTATCTTTGAAATGATGTAATAGTAATGTAAGAAAAAGGCCAGGACGTTATATAAGCTCTGTGTTTCATGTCGAATATGTTGTCGAAAAAATGATATTCTTTTGAAATATCGGGATGTTACATTCTTCCAAATTAAATAAATTTCATATATTCAATTTTAAATTTTCTTCTTTAATCATATTTTTTGCATTATAAAATACCTTTTTTAAGCCCAAAATATTAAAAAAAGGTTAATAAAAAATAGACTTTACAAGATAGAAGGAAGTATGAAGGTCATCTATAATAACTCATACCAGGTTCCCTAATAAGAGAATATTGTAGGTTAATGAAGATATTGACTTGGAAGAAAAGCGTAATTCCAAAATAATTATGAATAGAAACAGAGATAATTGATCAAAACAATGTTTATGATCATAAGAAAGTCAACATACACAATACCATAAACCAAAGAGTTGTGAAAAGACCCTAATTTCATTAGAAATAAATGTAATTAGATACCATTTTCATTTTTGAGATCCTTTTACTTAGGTTTTATAATTAATTTCTATTTGTAATAAAATCAAAAGAAAATATAATTTTTCTATAAGACGAGTTTCATCCTTTAATCAATTTATACTACAATCTTATCTTTTTCTCTAAACGATTAGTATTCAAGATGAAATTTTCATGCCCGAAGAACTAAAATAAACTTTTAAAGAGTCATCTTACCACAAAAGGATAAAACAAATCCTATTTAATTTATAAATTTACCAAAACCAAATGTTTTAGCATAAGGTATGATAATCATCAACATTAATAAACATTCATATAATGAAATAATACATTTATATCTAAAACTAAATAGTAATACACAATGTTCTGACTAAATCATCCCATATATAAATGATTGTATATCCAAAATAACCTCAATAATCATAATCGTATACTTTTTAACATCAATGTTTATATCATACATTTCATCTTACAAGCCATGAATTATAGCTATAGTATTTTTAAATAACATTAATTACTTAGTAATAAAATCACTTTTCAATCCAATGGTCATATATATGAAAAAAAATATCCCAATAATTACCTCAATATACATGAACATATAAACCCTTAAATAAGGAACATTACCCAATACATTGGAGAAATACCAGGGAACACACATTGTATAAGCTATATTGGGCTCACCCAACACTATCTAGGAACAACCAACAAATAAGCAATATCAGTATCACCCGTCACTGTCTGGGCACACACAACATCTAAGCTATATCGGGCTCACCCAAAACTCATTGGGAGCACCCAATGTATAAAATATATTAGAATAACCCATGATTATCAATAATGTCAAATTACATTTCCTGAAAAAAAAAATTAAAATATAATCCCTTTTTGACATAATAAAAACCATTTTTATTTCTTTTATTGATTCACCCATAGAAAATAATTAGAATCCAAGTAAATTTAATAATCCAGATAGATAATGAATAATATTGATATTAATACCACATATCTGCAATTTAGTTTATGTAACATTAATGGTTATTGTTGTTGAGGAATTGAAATATCATATAATGGACACTAAAAATATTATTAATGAAAACACGCTATTTATTTTGAAAATTGAATTTTAAAAATAAAAATTCAAGAAATATTCTAAAAATACATTTATTTTAAAATAATATTGGAATATCATAATGATTATTTATAAAAAATAATGGTCAAAATAGTGGGAAAATCATGTCATGTCATATATATATATAATAATCATTTTTTTCAAACATTTTATAAAAATAGTCAAAAGTTACTCATTTGGAAAACAATAAGAAATTTTCTTTTTCTAATCGTTCTAAAATAAGTTCAAATATTATGTAAAACGGTGTTAATAAATAATTTTTTAAAAAAGAACATTTTTGAGAGAATGGATGTCGAAAAGATAGATTATTGATCTAAAAGAATATATAGGATCAAAATCACTTAAAAACAACTTTCTTGATGTTTCCTTCATCTATATGGGAGGAAATAGGAAATAATCATGTAAAAAACATTTATAACTAGAAGAAAAGAAAATAGACGTGGTTTAAGAAAATTAAATAATATGATATCTTCCAATGGAACCTTCAACACAAACAATGTATAAAAGATATGATATTATAACATAAAGCCTTTACCACTTTAGTAATCTATTAAATCATAATAATTATGAAATAATAACATAAAATAAATACTAAATAATAATAAAATAATAATATTAATAATATACGATGTTAAATAGATAGTATATACACCTCATTAACTAAAATATTTGTATATAATTAAATTTATGTCATAAGGATATTTAATTTCAGATGAATAACCCTTATAATGATTATAAAATTAAATTGAGAGTTAATCATTGGGGGGATTGTGAGAATAAAAATTAAATCCACAAATAAAAATTGTAAATAAAACAAAATACAATTAGATTTTATTTCACTCATTATCATTTCATATAAAAAAAATAATGAATAATTTATAAAACCCAATGAAAATAAATTGAGTTTTAAAACCTTTTACCACTTGGTAACATTAATGTTAAATCCATTTTGAGGAAATAAATCAAATTTAAATATAATATAATATAACTTATAAAGGAAGAATGATATAAAATATAAAATTTCCATATATGAATTTCATAGTATAAATAATTGGTGAATATAGAATATGTATCAAAATATTAAAGGTGATATGAGAAACCCTTTCCCCAAGTATAGAATTTCCATATATGTACATTAACTCATGTATAATAAACATATATAAATTTTTTTATTTCTTAATATTTCTTAAAGGTTTAATAATTTAAATCTAAATAATTTATTTTATTTTTTTAATAACATATTTAAATATATAATCATCTAATTCCCTATTGGGTGTTTTTAGGACGTTTAGTTCATTGTTTCAAAATAGATTTGGCATGTTGAAAATGGTCAAAGTGGTAATTGTTCCATCATATATAAAATTATAATCATGGAATGATTTTAATTTTTAAATAGAATTGTTAATTTTATAACCAATAATGAAATATGACTATTTAAAATGAATAATGTTACAATCATGGACACAGTTGGCCATACATACACGTGAATTATATTTCCATTTTTCATAGATCATTATAGAACGAAGTTATGTATTATTTTATTTTCCATAATGATAATAATATAATAATAATATATTATTTATTTAAATAAAATTAAATATGTTATCTATGTTACGTGGTTGTGAAAAAAAAATCATATCACTTTGTTGATGTGGTAGTCCACACGTACGTGCAAATGAAATTATCATTTTTAGTGAGTGAAAAGGTAATAAATAAAATTATATATTATCTTTTTAGAATGATAAATATATCAAGAATATTATAATAATTTCATAAAAATCAAGGATAATTTTTAATTAAATCCTTTTTACCTTCCATGAATGACATTTATTAAAAATGAATCGCATCACTTCATGAGGTGGTAGTTTTCCAAACACACGAGTGAAATTATTGTATACCCCATGGAATTGAAAGTAAATAGGTATATCTGATATCATAATTATAGAAGAATAATTATGTTACAAATATCATATATGTACATTAATCCATTGTTATAAACAATTCTGATATGTAATGATGTAAAATAAATTACACCAATGCAGGTGGCAGAAGTCTGCTGTACAAACAAACATTTGTTTTGTTTCCCATTTGATTGAAGAGGAGTTTTATATGGTTTATTCCATCAAAATAATAAAACACCGGTATTTTTAAGATAATTTTTTAATATATTTTAATTATTAAGTAATTAATAATAGTTTTTAGGGGTGGATTAAAATGAAATATCTTAGTGAAGACAATTAACTTCACTCAGAACAACCTCCTTTAGATGTATTATTAAGAACACTGGATTTGGTATTTTGGTAACATCAAATGCTCTATAACATGGAAACTTATTTTGGGGAGATATTTTAGTAGGGGATTTTTGAGAAAAATTTATTAAGAGGCGTGAATAAGTAGAGGAGGAGGTGGCCTTTTATAATGGCAGAGGAGTGACATTTCTTTAAATATCCAAAACTATGCAATAATGGTAGGTCACTCTCAACCGAAGTTCCATAATAAATGATAATTAAATGAGTATACAGAATATAGTATTTATAAATACCTAAAAAAACATCTATTAAATATGTTGTTCCTTATACTTTATGTTTATTTAATTATACCATTTTAGTTTTCACCTTGGTAAATAGTTTTATGAATTTATTCATCTAGTTGTTTTATACATATATCGTAAAAATAAAAAGAATCTTATTATGTAATCTGGACCTAATGGTACTAAATATTAAATAAAATTTATAAAATTAAATTTCTATGTGTGTGGAAAATGAATTTTTACACAAGCGCTTGTAATACGTAAACCCCCATTTTTACCTTTACCATGGTAACAATGTTTTTAGTATTTATCGGTCAATATAATTATTATAAAATTAAAATTGGTAAATTAATGAACTATGGATTATATTTTTAAATAAATAACTATAAATTGGATGAGTATCGAAATATTATGAATTATAAATCAATTAATAAAATATTATTTTTTAAAAAATAACATTAATTTCGATTATGTCACTATTCATTTAATTTGACATTCAAAACATCATGAAAAAGGTTAAAATAGAATATTATTTTTAGAATGTATCTATTATGATATATTTATCTAAAAAATTCAAGTAATATAATAATTCATTTAATTTATAATACTTTTAATATTTATAGTATAAATTATTTTATTTTTAATTAGATAAATAATAACCATGTTGGCATAACTTACGAATTTAGTGTAATTATATAGTTAAATAAAATAAAAAAATTCCCATATAAAATTAATTTCATTATTCTTAATATGATAATCATTTTTTGTCCAAATCTTGATTTTCCTTAGAACACATAATTGAAATTTAAAAGTAAGAGGAAGAAATTTTATATTTTTCATTACCTAAATTATTAATTTAGACACTTTTAGGGAAAAGTGTTTTAAAATCACATTAAAACATATCCTAATATATTAAGGGTTGAAATATGTCCATACAATATGTTTTGGACAAGTGATTAGGCCATTTTATCCATTATCTTTTTTGTTTAACCCCCCTCTACAACTACAAAAGCGTTTTATCACCGTTAGGCTTTATCAGTGCTAGATATAAAAGTACAGATAAATCCCCCTTTATAAATGCTAGAAGAAGCACCAATTATGGCCCCCTTTATCTGTGATAAAAATTATGTAATTAATGGGGTTCGTTATTAGTTCTACAAGGGCACTGATAAATGGGGCCCTTTATCATCACTATCTAAAAGCACTAATAAAGTCCCCCTTATCAGAGCTATAAAAATAACCAATCAAGTCCACCTTTATCTGTCGCAAAAAATCACCGATAAATGGGGGTATTTATTAGTTCTAAATAAGAGAAAATAAATGGCTCCCTTTGCTAGCACTAACAAAAAATCACTAATAATTTGGTCGTTTTATCTGTGCTAACAAAAAATCACTGATAATGTGTAAATGTTTCATTGCGAGTAAAGAATCACTTATAAAGGGGGACCCTTCATTAGTAATGATAAAAAGTGTTGATAATAGAGAGCCTTTTCTAGTTCTAAAAAAATATTGGATAAAGGGGGCCATTTATGAGTGCTAGTAAAAAAGCACTAATAATGTGGGGCTTTTATCAGCACTTCTTTATAGCACTAATAAAGGGTATATTTCATTAAAAAATTAAATTTGATTAAAAATAGTATATTAATATATAAATATAAATATATTGATATAAATATAACATAGTTTATAAAATATGATATATATAAGACTTAATATGCAATTACACTTAATATATAATATATTTTGTTAAAAATGGATAAAAAAATAATTTAAAAAACATATTATTTAATAATATTATAATTATTCTTGAGTAACAATCATTTAATAACAATATGAAGTGGTAAAAATTAATTAAATTAATGAATGGTATAATAAAACTTGGAAACCTGACTTTAACATCAAATGAAAATAACTTTTGATTAGGGTGCTCGTTAGGAATTTACAACATTTAAAATCGAAGCATGTGAAGAGACCTATGTCTCAATGATTGGGTTAATCTATGTTAATTTATTTCTCAAGGCCATGAAGGATAAAAAATTCCTCTAAAATTGATTTTCTAGTTGGGATATCCCAATTTTCGTAACAGTTAGTGGAATTTTATCCTCGTTTAAGGGGGTCTTACTGTCTTTTTTTTATGGAAACTAAATTTATTCTAATGGATTACATTCATATTGATATTATTGTTTTGATTTTTTTTTATGTTTTATAATACAGTCTTAGTTATAATTAAATATATGCATATTTGGTTATATTTACTTATAATTAATCAAATTATACTAATACATATTAACAAAAAAATTATTTTTTAAAAATATAAACCATATAAATATAAATATTTTTTATTAATTTCATTTGAAATAAATAATTATAAATTTTATTTACCTTATCAAAATTCATTAACATTTGTATATATAATAGAATACGAAAATTTATATATATAAACATGTGGGTGTCAAAAATGAAATATATATTACTCTGTATATTATAACATATGTATATAAATACATATATGTGGAAATATTTGTGTGTCTATGTGACAAATATAAATGTGTACATGTGTGTGTAAATATGTGTGTATGTGTGTCTGTACTGATATTGGGTATAAATTATATAAAAATAGATTTTTATATAAATATTTTAGTATAATTTAAAACAGTATAAAAATGAATTTATAGTAAACCTATATGAATATAAATAAATATAATGTTTATATATACATATTCTTGTGTATTGATAATCAGATATATATATATATATTATAATATATGGAAATTATTATTAATATTTAATATATTTATATAAATTGATGTATATATATATATCATACACATATTCACACTCAAAAAACACTTATTTTGTTAATGTATTTATAAATAATTAAATATATATATTAATATTAAAGATGAATGTACATATATATATATTTATAAATAAATAAATAAATATTTATAATTAAATATATGAATTAAAAAATTTATGAGAAAATATATATTTATCTATATAAATCTCTTAAAATATCAATCAAATTGAAGTACTATAGTGGTAAAACTACCCTCTTAACAAAAGGTTGGTCTACGATCGAATCTCGTAGAGCATAGGTTTTTTAGGCCTCTCTAACACTGAGGAAGGGGTTGAAAGTGCTGAGAAATGGGTGGGGTGACCAGGATCACTCGGGGGATGAGGGGGTTTTTAGAAGCGCTCACTTAAAAATAATATAATTTTTAAAAAAAAAACTTTATTAGGGATTTGAAAAAGTTCTGATAATCACTTCTCTATTAAAAGATGACCTTTATCAGTGCTTGTAAAAAGCATTGACAAAATATCCCTCTATAAGTGCTACCAAAAAGAACTGATAAAGGATACATTTTTTAGTGCCTTTTACAAGAGCTGATGAATGTAAGATTTAGCAGCCCCAAGATTTTCATTAAAGTGAAAGTACTAATAATGATTCTTTTTTTCATTGTACAAGGTCAATCTATAATAGTGATCTATAAACATGTTTTAACCATAACTGTGGTAAATGATTTTCAAAATTTTCACAATTTTTTGCTGAAAAAAATTATGTTTACCATATTATATATTATTAATTATTTTTATTCTAAATATGGAATCATATTTATCAAAATAAATTCATATAAGTGGCATAGTTTATTTTAAAATAAAACATGTATGCATGAAAAAATGGATTTTTAAGAAATGTATTTAGAAGAAAAAGATAATTTTATATGAATTATATGGTTAATAAACATCATTTCCTAAATTTAAATAAATATTTATTTATATTTAACATATATTTCATTTTAATCATTCATCATTAGGGGTTTCTTAATTAATTAATATGCGGAAACATACTTAAAATAGTTTTTTGAAAAAATAACTTTTAAACCCAAAACTAATCTTATATTAAAATCTAGTACAAAGATAAATAACATTTCATTAATTAGATTAAATATAAATAATTAATTATTTCATTTACTATAATCAAATTTCATGTATAATTGTACATTTAAATTATTTAATTTTTGTAAATGAAATCATAGTTCGAGAAAAATCTATATTGTTTAATATTCACTGGAAATATTATATTTTTCAAATAGTAGAATTTTTTTTAATCTAAGTTAATTTTTTTATTTTGATTTTTAAAAATTTATTATATTTTTTAAATATATTCTCTATATGTTTTAAAAAATAAATTTAATATTTTCTCATAAAAAGAAATAAAAATCATTTTTAAGGAAAACATATTTTTGATAAATAAATCAACTTTATGACCACTGATTGATTATTTTCAAAGAATTTATCAAAAACAATAAATTGGTTAAGAAATTTATAAATATATATATTTCATTAATTAGTTAATTCATTTCATAACCTCCAATTTAATGTCTATCTTATACGAGTTAATTGTTTTGTAGGTCCTTTAAGATCGGTGTAGTGTATCGAATATGTTATCAAACATACTGTTATTATTTTAAAATTTCATGGTGTTATATTAAAAGAATGATTTTTGGGAAATGTTTTTAAAATATAAATATTAAAACAATTTTTCATTCATCTAACATTTATTACTAATAAATTAATAATAATAAACTAAATTTATTCGTAAAAAGAATCTTTGATAGAAAATAATATTTCTCTAGTTATGCGATTTATATTAAAATTAATTTTAATAAAATTCCAAAATTGAATAAAATAAAATATTTTTACCTGTTTAAATTATTAATTTCAACTTATGTAACAAATGAAAATTAATTTTTATACGTTGAAATAATTTACAGAGGTAATAGTTAGTTACTAGGGTAAATGTTAGAGTGATTTTTGAATAATTTTTTTACAAGTATTGTGTAATTATAATATAAATAAAATAAATTTAACTATTTTAAATGATAAATTTTATTTAATTATTATATATTTAAAATCATTTATTTAGTCATTGATAGGAGATAAGATTAAGAACACATAAACTTTTGAAAAGACATTTTTTTTTCATAAAAAAATGTTTTTTTATATGTTATATGTTTAAATTTAAAAGTTAGTATTTTTTTATTATGAGGTTGAATCTGATTTAATGGATTAAAAATTAAAAATAAAAATAATAATGTTTTTAAATAACATTAATCAAATATTTTGAATAAAAAAAAATTTCCATGGTAAATAATTAAACAAGACATTAAAAAGGGGTAAAAAGTGGTAAACATACATGAATCCAATTTTATAAAATAAAATAGACACATAGAAATTATATTTGACCTTTATTAGGGAAGGAATTAATACAAAAAATTATAACAAAGATTTGTTTTCATAAATCACATAATTTCCTTGTGAGTCCATACTTACCCTTCACCTTAAAAAAGATTCCAACGAAATGTCCCTAATTTTCACCTATCAAATTAAAGAGATCACCAGAAACCATTCCAAACCACGATATTCCCTAAAATTCTTCAAGAATACCAAATTTTTTTTCCTACCCAATATTAATATTCATTTTTTGGAAAACCAATGTCACAAGAATGTTTCTCAATTCGTCCATTTCCAAGAGACTCTCTAAGTGAAGAATCAAACCATCAACTTTATTATTATCAACTCTATAACATATTATTCTCAATATTTTTAATCCACCACCGCAAAAATCAGATTTATCACATTATTAGAACCTAAATAATAGAATTATATTTATTTAGTAATTATATTTTAATAATATAATCACTTTCATATTCATAATGATACATAGATTATAATACGATCTTGTTTTAATTAGTTTAACCAGCCTAATGAACAATTCTATTACTTTATATCATGTAAGACTATGTAAAATTAGTTACTATTAATATATGATATTAAATGATAAATAATTTTATAAATATTATTTTAAAATAATAACATAAAAAATTAATGACTTATATAATGTAACCCATTGATATCACCATATTACCGAAAATAAGTTCATCGCGAATTCCATGATCACAAACCATAACTAGGACATAAAAAAGACCTGAATAATTGTTTTTTCCATATTTTTGAGTTGTTTTTTGTCAATAAATATGATACATGGCGGTCAATATGTGTTAGAGAAATGATGAGAAGTTGTTGATTTTCCACCATGCGATATGGAAAAGAGACAGAATATGTTTTGGATGCTATGTTGGATATCACGGATGGACATGTTCAATAAGGAAGCCCATTAATTATGTTTATTCATGGATTGATCATAATAGTAAATAAGAAATGTTATTATGGTGTGATCTGTAACTATAACAACATTTGGCAGTTATTTAAGAACTTACTGAATCCTAATTGCAAAATACTTGATATTGAATGATGAAAGCTAGAATGAAAATTGATGATGTAATGGCCCCGACCTCTCGAGTCCATCCCTCTCCCGAATCCTAGTGTCTGAGGTGTTCTGGGAGGTCAAGGTGACTTATCCCCAATACATTTCCAAATTTGCAATTCGGCGAATAGTTCCACTGGTGAGACCATTGTGAATAGTTCCAATGGTAGACTTATGGGAACAGTTCCAACAGTAAGCTTGTGAACAGTTCCAATAGCAGGCTTATGTGAACAGTTCAAACGGTAGCCTTGTGAACATTTCCAATGGTAGGTTTATGTGAACAGTTACAACTGTATCCTTGTGAGTAGTTCCATCGGTAGTCTTATGTGATGTCATGACCCATCCTCAGGACCTGTGCCGTGACAACCCCAAGCCCGCCTTCCATAGGCCAGGGACTGGCGACTAGCACCAAAGGCGTAAATCCGGATATAAGTGAAGGCATTGCCTTTATGTAAGAAAACAAACACCAAAGAGTATGCAAGAATAAGTAAACACTAAGTAAACTGAGTACAAAGGTATGTGCTGGAAAGTAAATGGGCCAGAATACAAACCCAAAAGAATGTAAAGTACAACTGAAAAGAGAGTACAACGGTAGGAAAGTAAAGTAGCAACACTGAGCCATCCTCTGGAAATCCCACATGAAGGGCGGGTACAAATAGTCTCCTATGATCCTTGGCTCCAGCCATCCGCTCCATGTACGTCTTGTCCAGTGATCCACCTCTAGGTACCGTCCAGCTCCATGGGCTCCTATCTCGATCAGCACAGTCCGTCGTCTGCATCCAACACGACGTGGTGCAGGCATAGCCCGTGCATGGGTGAGTATACGCTACTCCGTAGGGACCCCAAGACCCATGAAGTTCACCCAAAATCCACGAAGGATGATCAACAAAGAAAAGATACAATCACGAAGTAACAACCAAATCTACTTAGGTATATTCTCATAGATATACCTAATTCATTAATTCCAGTTCGACTCCATCATCTGAGCCCATGTTCGATCTAGTCCACATAGGATAACACAATATAATCCACACAGGAAAGCACTACCCAATCCACACAGGATAACAAAACAATCATATCGAAGATAATGATTGAAAAGTAAAGATTAAAATCACACAGGTATAGTTATTTGTAAGACAATAGAGATGATCAGATGTAGCCACTGATTCATCAAGCTGTCGGACCCACAATGGATACAAGACCATCTAAGCTATCGGACCCACAAAGGATATAAGACCATCTACTCTGCTAGACCCACGTATGATACAAGTACAAAGTCAAATACTATCGGACCCACATAGGATACTAGAACAGTAGTCACGTACTGCCGGACCCACATAGGACAGAAGAATAGTAGTCATCGCCATCGAAACCACGGAGGATTTTAGTATGGTCGTCCTCACTGCCGAACCCACGGAGGATCCCAGTACAGTTGTCATCGTCGTTGCCGTCGCAGCCAGCTCTAGGGTTCCCGCACACAAAAAGAACGATTCCGAGAGGGTCCGCTACATGAGCCAAGGGGTGTCGATACATAAAATAACACTTTGTCCAGAGTTGATGTATCCCAAAGTTCTGTCTCGACAATAGGAACTCAACGTGACTGACAGTGCGTCAATCAGACGCCCAGTCTGAGAGTTATTGGCCTTTTTATCCCAGGGGCCCGGTTGGTTTTTAAGACAAAACAAACTCGACCATACTCCAACTGCGTCCAAACCATGAGCAGAGTAATCCAAAAGGTCTGTCTCACTAAGAGGAAGCCAACAAATCTGACGGCACGTCAATCGGACGTCCAGAGCTCATGTTATAAACGTTTCCACTCCGAAGGCCTGGTTGGTTTCGTGTTCTAACCAACCCTTTGGTACTCAATGTTCTCTGAAACCTTGAGTGTAATATACTGAAATGACTGCCTCGATCCAAGGATCGCATCACAACTAATAGTGCGTCAATCAGAGGTCTGTATCCCACATTATGGGCCTTTGAACGAAGCTTTCCGATTTTAGGGGGTTTTGGGCTCGGACCGACCCGACCCAATACCCCCTCGGTCAGCCCGAACCAGGTCGACCCAACCCAGTTTCGTGTCCTTCCCACTAGGGCGCGGCCCAGCCCGGCACGCCTGTCTGGCCCGACGCGACCGGTTGGCTTGGAGCGGGCGCGGCCCGCGTGGCCAGCAGCCCAGCTATTTCGGCCAAGCGAAAAACGGGGGGCGCTGCCCCCCTTGTATCGAAACGATGGCCCCCCACGTGGAGGGGGCTGGCTTGTCTACCGCCGAGGGTTACGACCCCCTGCCTCCTCCGAACGGCTGGACCGGTTGGCTGGATGGTGCAGCCACCACGGGACCCTGCGTTCCCACCCTTCGGAAGCGCCGGTGGCCAATGATTCCTGCCGCCCTCCCCTGCACAGCCACGACCCGTGTCTGTCCGGCACGGCGCGACAGGGCTGCGCCCCTTCACCGCGGCCCGCCCCTGCCGCAGCGCGATGGCGCCACACCCCTCGGCCACGGCCCGACCTTGGGCGTAGGATCTTCGGCTTCGGCGCAGCGTGACGGCGCCGCACTTCTCCGCCGTGGCCCGCTCTGGCCGCGGTTGCCTCATTCTTGCGCGGTGCGACGGCACCACGTTGCCTCCGTTCCAATCCGCAACAAGAAACAACAACAAAGGGGAGGAGGGTCAGCCATGATTGTGTGGTCCGACCCCCTCCCATTAATCCGATAACATGCGTCCAACAAATAAGGAAGAGCGTCAATTGATAATTCTTGAATGATGAAAAAAACCCATACCTTAAAGAAGTCATCGAAAGAGGATCGTCACGGGAAAACAATGTCGTAGGGGTGGTTTCGATGAAGGCATTGGTGAGCGTCGAGGAAGATGATGACGTCTCACACCCGCTGCAGAGAAAGGAAAGATTGGAACACCGTCTCTCCTTGGGGATCCGACATTCTTCACGTTCTCCAACCAAGAAGATGAAGAATCCTCAAGATTTTGAGTATTCTCTCCCAATTCTTCGCAGACAAAAAACCCCAAATAAAATATTGTTCACCCTTATTTTATTAATCTCAATCCATGAATTCCAAGGAATTAAAAATTCAACTCTTAATTAAATTCATTGAATAACTTAATCAAATAATTTAATGAGAGATTTGAATTGCAATTAACGAGGGAGAGTAGATGAGCGACACATTAAAGCTAGAGGGTGTGTTTAATGGTGTGTTAGGAAATTTAAGGAGGTGGGGGCTCATGTGGGCCCCACCACAACTTCCTCAAAACTTCATTTTCCCTAACACTTAAACCACTAGTGGTAAAATAAAAGTATATTAGTAAAACATCTATAATTTTATTCATTACATTTTTAACAAATCCCGAGAAAAATATCCTTCGGAAAAAGGTGTTCCTAAGAAAATACCGGCACTGCGGTTTCATCAGTGCCCTCAGATTTCGATTTAGATCACCGGTTCAAAAGTTAGAAAAAACCCCGCTCGTTCGTTCACTGAACGTACCCGAGCTAAACTTCAAAAATTGATTCCGGGCACACCGGGCCTCAGAATCAGGTGCCGTCAAAAACTGCAGACTCATAAAATCTCGAAGAAATTAAGAAAAAAAATTCCCCTTGAGATTTATGGGTCTTTACATTACTCCCACCTCAGGGCTTTACGTCCCTGTAAAGATACATCACAAACTAGGGGAACAAATGAGGGTACTGAGCATGCATCTGAGCCTCCCTCTCCCAAGTGCTATCTTGAAAGTTACTGTGATGACATCTGATGTGCACTAGAGGAATCGACTCCCCACATAGGACCTTCTCCCATCGATCCTTGATCTCCACCAGGACCTCCGCAAAAGTCACCCCCTCATCAAGGTCCAGCTCCCCATGGTCGATGATATGCATCAGGTCATGCACGTATCTGCTCAGCTCAGATACGTGGAAGACGTCGTGAACCTGGTGCAACTAAGGTGGTAGAGCTAGGAGATAATCTACCCCGCCTATCCTGCTGAGAACATGGAATGGTCCGATGAAGCGTAGAGATAACTTGCCACCCCAACTAAATCTCTGTAATCCACGACGAGGTGAGACCCACAAGAAAATGTGGTCGCCATCCTTGAACTCAAGTGGTCTCCACCTCCTATCATCATAAGACTTATGTCAGCTCTGAGATGTCCTCATCCATTTCTGGATGACCTGGACCTTCTCTGTCGTGGCCTGGACCATCTCTTGTCCGACAAGTGCTGACTCCCCAGGGTTTGTCCAGCATATAGGTGATCTGCATGGTCAGCCATAAAATGACTTTTATGGTTCCACCCCGATGGTGGAGTGGTATCTATTGTTGTACGCAAACTCTACCAAGGGTAGGTGATCCTCCCAGCTGTGACCAAAGACGAGGACACATGCACGGAGCTTGTCCTCGAGAGTCTAAATGTTCCTCTCCGTCTGACCATCCGTCTGAGGGTGAAAGGCAGTGCTCAGATGTAGCTGCATCTCGAATGCCTCATGAAACCGCTTCCAAAGCCAGGAAGTAAAGCATGCATCTCTATCAGAGACGATAGATGATGGCACACCATAAAGACGTACGATCTCCTGAATGTAGAGGCACCCCAATAATTCCACTGAGCCCCACTCTTAGATGGGTAAGAAGTGGGCCGACTTGGTGAGTCGGTCGACAATCACCCAAATGGTGTCGTGACCTCTGGATGTACGTGGAAGTCCAGTCACGAAATCCATAGATATCCCATCCCTCTTCCACTCTAGGACCTCCAAGGGATGTACCAAACCTGCTGGTACCTGGTGCTCCGCCTTCACTTGCTGACAGGTAAGGCATCGAGAAACAAACTCTACCACAACCTTCTTCATACCCGGCCACAATTGCTATCGTATGAGATCGTGGTACATCTTCGCCACTCCTAGATGTACCGCTAAAGGGGGAGTGTGAAATTCTCTCAGCTTCTCCTCTTTTAAATAAATTGGTACCATGGTACGTCCTCTGAAAAGGATGACTTTCTTTCCTCCCACAGAGAATCCATCAGGTGCCTGGCCTGAGGATATCTGTGCACGCCGCATCTAATATTCAACGTCCCCATGTTGTGCCTATCTGACCCGCTGTAGTAGTGGAGGAGTGACTGTCAGTGATTGTAGAAATGCTTCTCTATCTCTATCCATGAAGGATATCTGCAAAGCGGCTAGCTGCTCTGTCGCCTCCCCAAGTAGCTGAATGCCCGTCCACCTGCTGAGAGAATCGACTACTACGTTCCCCTTTCAAAGAGTATAGACTATCTCAAAGTCATAGTCCTGGAGGAACACAAGCCATAGCCACTGTCTCAGGTTTAGATCCTTCTACGAGAAGATGTACCTGAGACTCTGGTGGTCAGAATAGACTGTAAAGCGCTCGCCCATTAGATAGTGCTGCCACATTTTCAAGGCAAAGACCACTACTACTAACTCAAGGTCATGGGTAGCGTAGTTCTTCTCATGCAGCATCAACTGTCGTGATCCATAGGCGATCACAACACACTCCTGCATCAGGACACACCTGAGTCCCGTCCCTGATGCATCGCAGTAGACTACGTACCCTACTCACTCCTCTGGTAGCCTCAAGATGGGTGTACTGGTCAATCTCTATCTCAGCTCCTGGAAGATCTGCTGACAACTGTGTAACCACAAGAAGGGTTTTCCCTTCTTCGTCAAAGTTGAAAGCAGTGCCGCAACTCTGGAGATGTCTGGAACAAATCTCCAGTAGTAACCAGCCAATCCTAGGAAACTCCGCACCTCTGTCACGCTCCTGGGTGGCTCCCAAGCTAGCATTGCCTCGTTTTTCAGAGGATCCACTGCCAATCCCACCTTAGAGATGACGTGTCCCAAGAAGTGGACCTCACGTATCTAGAACTGACACTTCGAGAGCTTACCATAATTCTTCTACTCTCGGAGTGTGTCCAGTACAACCCGCAAGTGGTAGGCATGCTCCTCCTCAGTGGTCGAGTATATCAATATGTCGTCGATGAAGACCATGACAAATCGATCGAGGTAAGGCTAGAAGATCCTATTCGTGAGACTCATGAACACCTCTAGAGCATTGGTTACTCCAAAAGTCATATCTAAGAACTCATAGGGGCCATACTGACATCTGAAGGCTGTCTTCTGCACATCCTCATCCCGAACTATGAGCTGATGATAGCCTGACCTGAGGTCTATCTTCGAGAAACTCCGTGCTCCCTTGATCTGATCAAAGAGGTCGTCAATCCTCGGTAGCGGATACTTGTTCCTCACGGTCAGCTGGTTCAGGCGGCGATAGTTGACACACAGTCGCAAGATCCTGTCCACCTTCTTGGAGAACAAAATCGGGGAAGCCTAGGGTGAAAAACTGGGTCAGATGAGTCTATTTCCATACAAGTCCTCTAGCTGTACCCGTATCTCTCGAAGCTCAGCGAGAGCCTTCCGATATGATGGAGTGGATATCGGGGCTGTCCCGGGGTATAGATCAATATAAAAGTCTACCTCCCTGTTAGGAGGTAGTCCTGGAACATCGTCAAGAATAACGTCTGCATACTGATCAACCACTATAGGAAAACTCGGACTCCGCACGTTAACTACTCATAGGATGAGGCTAGCCAAGTGATGAGTGATCGGCTGTCCTCTCCTCTACGTGAGTCCATCCTGCACTGCAAAGGCTCCCTTCTTTCCGGTGAAGGTGAACCTGCTCCCATCGGTTTGGACACACCGCACCTTACGCCTAATACAGTCGATCTGAGCATTGACTGTAGATAACCAATCCATTCCCAATATGACGTCGTAAGGCCTCGACGCCGCTAAAAGAAAACCCCAGCCGAAGATCTCGCCTCCTAGAGTAAGCTCACACCACCAACACCAGTGCGTAATCATCGAGTCTGCTCCCATAGGAGTCTCTAGCCGTAAGGATCGAGAAAACGGCTCTGTTGGAATCTCCGAGCTCCAAACAAGGGCAGAAAAAATGAAATAATGACTCGCTCCTGTGTCTATAAGAACTATAGTAAAAGTGGAGTAGACATAGATAGTACCTCGAATAATCTCTAGTGCGATGTGGTCATAGGCCTCCGCTTCGTGAAGCTGAGCCTACCTCTGCCTGGCAGCTCCCTGTGGTCGGGGTAGACCTCCTGGTGGTGGTGGTGGTAAAGCCTCAAAGCGTCTTACACCACCTTCTGCTCGACCAGCTCCTCTGCTTCATCCGCCTACTCCCTGCGGACTGCCACTGTTGACCCTATGCCTATGCCTGGGTGGTCTGTCAACCATCTGTTGTTCCTCTGCACGGCGGGTTGGGCAGTCACGAGACATGTGGCCCTTCCCGCCGCATGCGTATCACTGTCTGCTCCTCGTAATACTAGATCTGCACCATGTGCCCCGCACCGTTGATCCAGTTTCCTGAGGCCATCTTCCTGATGGTCTAATCCATCTGGACCCCTGTGACATCCGTCGACTGCCAGCTGCATAAGACTCTGCTACGTGCCACCCTGCGGTAGGTCTCGCTACTAGTGTAGGCTCAGCAAGAAAGCTCTCTACGAGAAGGGCTCTCTCCAGTACTCCTTCCTGCGTCAGAATGCCGAGGGAGATCATCGATTCCCTGATCTCATGCCTCAGTCCATGCTCGAAGGTCTGGGCCCGGATGAATGGGTCTCGTACCATGTCCATGGAATAGCGTGAGAGATCGGTAAATCTCACCGAGTACTGGGCTACCATCATGCTGCCCTGCCACAGATGTAGTAACTCTTGAATGCACACCACATGGAGGGTCGCTGGGATGAACTCTGGGCGAAAGAGGTTCTCGAAGTCCGACCAAAGGACAGATGCCTCATCGTGCACCTGGAGCATCAGGCTCCACCATCTGCCTGATTTTGCGTGCAGGAGACTCGCTGCAAGGTTAACAATGAGGTCAGCTGGTGTCCCTACTAACCTAAAAACTTGTACAACAGCCTCCAGCCAATCCTCATCTACCTGAGGTTCCATCTCCCCGGGGAACCTGGGCGGTCTCTGATGCTGAAACTCATGAAGTGCACTAAGGGGACGTGCACTCTCAGTGGCTGGGGCTGGTGGCATCGGTGGCTCGACGGGTAGAGGTACCGCTGGTGCCTCCGCAGTAACAGGGCCCTGTACGGAGGCCTCGTCGCTTGGTGGGCTGTCGTCTCCACAATGCTCTGAACCCTAGCTAGCTGACATTGTGGGGCCATCCTGAAAGGAGATAGGAGCTCCACAATCATACAATATACCTGGTGAGCTGACACAATGTAATCAAAAAGAAAACATTCAAACACACATGCAATCAATGTTTTTGTGCACTAAGTCAGAAATCAGAAGTGAAGGACCTGGTGTATGGATACGTTGGCCACCGCATCGACACTGGACTCCCTAGACTGATAACCACACTCCATAATCTTAACACTATTGCTTCATATAGAAGAAAGATCAGGGTTCTCAGTTCTGCGGTAGAACCGAACTCCTCTAATACCAATTTGTCACGACCCATCCTCGGGACCTGTGCTGTGACTACCCCAAGCCCGCCTTCCATAGGCCAGGGGCTGGTGACTAGCACCAAAGGCATAAATCCCAATATAAGGGAAGGCATTGCCTTTATGTAAGAAAAAAACACCATAGAGTATGCAAGAAGATGTAAACACTAATTAAACTGAGTACAAAGTTAAGTGCTGGAAAGTAAATGGGCCAGAATACAAACCCAACTGAAAGTAAAGTACAATTGAAAAGAGAGTAAAACAGTAGGAAAGTAATGCAGCAACACCAAGTCATCCACTGGAAATCCCACATGAAGGGTGGGTACAGATAGTCTCCTCCGCTCCTCGGCTCCATCCGTCTGCTCCGTGTATGTTTCGTCTAGTGATCCACCTCCCGGAACCATCCAGCTCCATGGGATCCTACCTCGATGAGCATTGTCTGTCGTCTGCATCCATGACAACGTGGTGCGGGCATAGCCCAGAGAGGGGTGAGTATACACTACTCAGTAGGGACCCTGAGACCCCCAAAGGTCTCCCAAAATCCACGAAGGATAATCCACAAAGGGAAGATACAATCACGAAGTAACAACCAACTCTACATAGGTATATGCACATACATATACCTAAGTCATCAATTTTAGTACGGCTCCATCATCCGAGCCCATGTTCGGTCTAGTCCACACAGGATAGCACAATCCAATCCACACAGGAAAGAACAACCCAATCTACAAAGGATAGCAAAACAATCATATCGAAGATAATGATTGAAAAGACAAGACTCAGATCACACATGTATACTACTTAGTAAGATGATAGGGAAGATCAGATGTAGCCACTGATTTATCTAAGCTGTCAGACCCACAATGGATAAAGACCAGCTAAGCTGTCAGACCCACAAAGGATACAAGACCAGCTACTCTACCGGACCCACGTAGGATACATGTACAGAGTCAAGTACTGCCAGACCCACGTAGGATACAAGAACAGTAGTCACGTATTGCCAAACCCACATAGGATACAAGAACAATAGTCATCACCATCAAACCCACATAGGATTTCAGTACGGTTGTCATTGCTGCCGAACCCACGGAGGATCCCAGTATAGTTGTCATTGTCATCGCAGTCGTAGCCAGCTCTAGGGTTCCCACACACAGCAAGCTCGATTCCAAGAGGGTCCGCTCTACGATCTAAGGGGGTTCGATACATCAACTGAAAAATAGTCCGGAGTTGATGTATCCCAAAGTTCCGTCTCGATAATAGGAACTCAACGTGACCGATGGCGCATCAATCAGACGCCCAGCCTGAGAATTATTGGATTTTTCGTCCAAGGGGCCCAGTTGGTTTTTAATTCAACCCCAACCCGAACATACTCCAACTATGTCCAAACCTCGAGTGGAGTAAGCCAAAAGGTACGTCTCATAAGAGGAAACCAACAAAGTCGACGACACGCCAATCAAACGTCCGAAGATCAAGTTATAAGTGTTTCCGTTCCGAAGGCCCGATTGGTTTCGTGATTGAACCAACCCAGCCATACACAAATTTCTCCGAATCATTGAGTGGAATATACCGAAACAACCGTCCTGATCCAAGGATCACATCTCAACTGATGGTTCATAAATAGGAGGTCTGTAGCCCATGTTATGGGCCTTTTAATGAAGATGTCCGATTTTAGGGGGTTTTGGGCTCGGACAGACCCGACCCAAGACCCCCGGGTCGACCCGACCCGGGTCCGGGTCTGGCCCACTAGGGTGTAGCCCAGCCTGGCGCGACCGGTCTGGTCTGGCACGATCGGTTGTCCTGCGTGGCCAGCAGCTCAGCCGTTTCAGCCGAGCTGAAAACGGGTGGCACTGCCCCCCCACCCCTTGTCTCAAAACGGAGCCCCCCCCCCACGTAGAGGGGGCCCATCTGTCTCCCGCTGGGGGTTACGACCCCCGAACTCCTCCGAACGGCCAGCCTAGTTGGCCGGCCGGTGTTACCGCTACATGAACCCGTGGTCTTGCCCTTCCAAAGCCCCGGTGGCCGGCGATTCTAGGAGCCCTCCCCTGCACAGTCGCGGCTTAGGCCGCGGCCCTTGTCCGTCTAGCATGACGCGACGACACCGCGCCCCTTCACCGCATCCCGCCCCGACAGTGACCCTTCTTTAAGCTCCGGTGCGGCGCGGCGGCGCCGAGCCCCTCTGCCGCGGCCCGAACTTGTCTGTGGGTTCTTTTGCTTCAGCGCGGCGCGACGACGCAGCGCTTCTTCAACGCAGCCCGCTCCGGCCGTGGTTCCCTCGTTCCCATGAACTGCAACGACACTGCATTTCCTTCTTTCCAATATATAACAAGACACAACAACAAAGGGGAGGAGGGTCGGACGTGTTTTTGTGGTCCGGCCCCCTTCTGTTAATCTGATAACATGCATCCAATAAATAAGGAAGTGCATCAATTGATAATTCTTGAACGATGAAAAAAAACCCTACCTCGATGAAGCCGTTGAACGAGGATCGTCGCGGGAAAACGATGTCGCGGGGGTGGTTTTGAGGACGATGTTGGCGAGTGTCGAAGAAGAGGATGGCGTCTCACACCGGCTGTAGAGAAAGGAAAGATCGGCACGCCATCTCTCCTTAGTGCTCCGGCGTTCTTCGCTTTCTACAACCAAGAAGATGAAGACTCCTCAAGATTTTGAGTATTCTCTCCCAATTATTCTAACATAAAAACCCCCTAATAAAACAAGGTTCACCCTTATTTTATTAATCCCAAGCCATGAATTCCAATGAATTCAAAATTCAACTCTTAATTAAATTCTTTGAATAACATAATCAAATAATTTAATGAGAGAGTTGACTTGCAATTAAAGAGGGAGAGAAGATGAGTTACACATTAAAGCTAGAGGGGGTGTTTAATGGGGTGTTAGGAAATTTAAGTAGGTGGGGGCTCATGTGGGCACCACCCCAACGTCCTCACAACTTCCTTTTACCTAACACTTAAACCACTAGTGGTATAATAAAATTATATATGTAAAACAACTATAATTTTATTCTTCATATTTTTAACAAATCCTCCTGAGAAATCGCTCCTTCGAAAAAAGGTATTCCTAAGAAAATACAGGCGTTGTGGTTTGATTGGTGCCCTCATATTTCGATTCCGAGAACCAGTTCAAAAGTTAGAAAAAAACCCGCTCGTTCGTTCACTGAATGTACCTGAGCTGAACTTCAGAAATTGATTCCGGGAACACATGGCCTCAGAATCAGGTGCCATCAGAAACTGTGAACTCGTAAAATCCCAAAGAAATTATGAAAAAAAATTTCCCTCTAAATTGACAGGTCTTTACATGTGAACTATTCCACTGGTAACCTTGTGAATAGTTCCAATGGTAGGCTTATGTGAACAATTCCAATGGTAGCCTTGTGAACAATTCCAACGGTTGGATTATGTGAACAATTCAAATAGTAGCCTCTATTTCCTTTTCCAAATTTTTGGTTAATGAACAGTGCTTCCATAACGTTGAGGTTCCAATGGTAACCATTATTTCCTTTTCCATATTTTGAGTTCATGAATAGTGTCCCCCGAATGGTGAGGTTCCAACTATAGCCTCTATGTATTTTTCCAAATTTCAAGTTAATTAAGATTGTTTCATGAATGGTGTGGTTCTATGAGTAGCCACTATTTACTGAGCCTAATTTGGTGATCATGAATAGTATTTCCATAATGCTGAGGTTCCAACGGTAGCCTCTATTTCCTTTGCGATATTTCGAGTTCATGAACAGTGTTTCTGAAATGGTGAGGTTCCAACGGTAGCCTTTATTTCCTTTTCCAAATTGAGAGTTTATGAACAGTGTTTCCAACTTCCTATAGTTCGCCCATTTGATGTTTCCTCTGATGTAAAATGCATTTAAAGACTTGTTTTAAGGACTCTATGGATAATTCAAATGCCATAACTCCTATATAAATTTTTCTAAAGCTTGTGATACTTTTACTTGGCCAAGATGCATGGTTTATTGATATATTATTTTAATGGAAAATCTAGCATATCTTAAACTGCTACTCTGTTAAATCTTTTAAAGGGATTTGATATCTTCCTCCCTAGTTCATCCTCCTTGTTCTCTGGAGTGAGATGCTCGATCCCTTCATTCTATCCCATAGGAGTTTTGTGATCAAACTCTCCCCCTTGGATTGGTTCCCCTCTGTTTTTTATGGAACCAAGAAATATCGATCAATCTTAGATATATGGTACAATATATCATCATTATTTTGGGTTCATATCCTTCTATTTCACCTTTCCCTTTTATGTAATGATATGTCCATGTTCATAGTGGAATTTTATTACATGTTAACCAATGTGGACGTGTCTCTGCATCCTCAGGTGGATACAGTTGTCATGGGGGATCAGATCATAACACGTTGTGCGGCTCGTTCTCGTATAAAGAATGTCAAGAACAATTGGAGGTATGGTATTTGTTGCATCTCTTTTTCTTTATGTGAAACTTTACCACATAGTCACGACCACCTCCCCACAAGGTGTACCCCTCATGGGCCGAAAATGTGAGAAGGGAGATAATAACCCCCGAGTCCCGCCTCTAATAGGCCCAGGGTCGGCTTTTAGAACCGAGGTTATAGTAAACACCCAAATGGGAAGCATTACCCTCGAAGAGTACACATGCGAAAGAGAGAGATAATATATACACCAACCAACACCAACTCATGATAAAATATATAAGAAGACCATGTGCGCATATGTAATGTCATGAAAAACTACTACAACTAAAAGGGGGGAAATACATGTACCAAAGGAAAGTAAAAACAACCATAAACACAATCCCGAACACCTCCTGCAACCCCAATCTATTAGAAACTAGATTGATCTCCTACCTGCTCCAAGTTACATGAAAAAAACAGTTTATATATACATAGGGTGAGTATAACAGTATACTTAGTAGAATCCTCCCCAGAGCCTCTCATACAAAAGTACAAAAAACATGGAAAAGCATAGTGAACTTCAAGTGTAAATAACTCATCTCCTAAGTAGGTATATTATGTTCCTAGAATCACCATGGATACTCTCACCATGTATCACATACAAGAGTATATAATATAACAAAGAATTTCAAGGGTACCCCTCCACTACATCCCCACCAGTTTTCTACTTTTCCCCAATGTCGCATGCCATAGGCATCTCTCTCCAAAAATTCTTGCCCGCAGACACCTGGGAAAAGAACCACAACATGAACCTCATCTAACAAAACCCCCACGTCTATGTAAGAAAAGTATCCAGGTAGTTTATGGGATCCTCCATAGCTCACAAAAATGTGTATCATATGTCAGGAATTATACCTCAATCCATTACAGCCCACACACCGAGTATGAATCCCCAATCCATCACAACCTATACACGTTACACCTATAGTAGTCCATATGAAACTATATCCAGAATATACATGTGTGAATAACCACAAGACATGATATCCCTCTATAGACATATATGGGGAAAACTAACCAATTTTCCTACCAAAACATGTAACTACCAATAAAATAGAGTGGGGCCAAAGGGGGTAGTCCTCCATCCATCCTCCAACTCGAATGATGGGGGAACCCCCCCCCCCCCCAAGGCTCAGAATCCCTAGGGAGTTATTTTTCCTAACTGACGGGGTGGATTAGCATAAAGAAACACAAAAAGTACATAATATACTATATAACACAACCACACTATGTTCATAACATAGTCTTAGACTCAACTACAACTAATGTCCCTAAGATTCCCAACTACCACTTCTAAGACTAGTTATCCTATAAGAACACAACCATTTAAGATAATTGTTACATTAATTTATTATTTTCAGATCATTTAAACTTTAGGAAATTAATTTATTAAACATTAATTATCCATTAAAAATTTCCACATTAAATTTCATTAGAACCATACCCAAAGTCCATTGTTCTTTTATATGGAGACCTCATCATTGTGTCCCAGTAAGCTCTAACCCCATGGGTTAACATCATTTATTCAATCATTTATTAATAAAATTATTTTCCATATTCCCAGGAATTCTACGAGAACATTTTAAGCTAGTAAACACAAGGGGCTCAACATAGTGAGTAGGTGAACTACCCGTCGAGTATTTTCCACCTATAGAAATAGCGTAGACCCATCATCCCTCGGGGTACTAAATACTGAAAGCATGTGGAATACCCTACACCTCTTCTCCCTATTTGGATGGAGGGTAATCAAAAGAGATTTCATGGGAAGTGGGTAAAGTAAGAAAGATAAGAAACTAAAATGAAATAGAAAGCATCCAAACATTGACATCCAACAAGTTCCATCATCTCTAGTATCCACCACGACACCCACATGCATAAACCGATGCATATCACCACTATAGGAATCAACTATTTCCATAACCAATAGGCCACCATGCCCCCACATATCACAACAACCTTCCAATCTCACATCAAAACACAAGAAGCAAGAAAGAAACATCACCACAATTTGGCCATGTGGCCTTATACAAGAAAGTGGGTAATATAGAACCCTTCAAGGAATTATCTTTTATAAAAAACCTGTTCTATAATCCATCTTGAATTAACAGATATATTATTTTTAGGTTCCCAATTTGTAAAAACTAAATAGTAAGATATCAAAAATTTATTAAACATTCTTACGATATCAATTTTATTAACATCAAATTACAACAACAACCAGATTTATTAAAATTAATCTTTATCTTTATCCAAATAATTATCAATTAATTCCAACTTTACGTACATTACCAATTTCCATCAAGAACAAAAAGCTAACAAAGAAACAATTTATATCACACTATCTAGAAAAGTAATAGGTAATAACATACGACCGATATAAATTTATTTATCTGGTTTAAATATTTAATAGGTCAATTCCATTGTGATCCAGTGGGCTTAAACATGATAAATTTATCGTTGCACATAAATTAAATGAGAATCAATAAATCCCCTACCTCAAACGGTTCTTGAAATTCTTTATACAATAATGAGCCACAAAATAGGTTATGATCTACTCCCCCATGACAACTGTATCCACCCAAGGATGCAGATACACCACCAGACCAGTCTACACAAAAGAAAAGCCCATTAGGAACATGGATATAGCATTCCATAAAAGGGAACAGAGAAAAATAAGGATATGAACCCAAAATAATGACAACATATCATACCTTTTATCAAAGATTGATCGATACTACTTGGTTTCATAAAAAAATAGGGGAACCAATCCAAAGTGGAAAGTTTGATCACACAACTCCTACAAGAAGGAATGAAGGGTTTGAGCTTCTCACTCTAGAGAACCAGGAGGAAGAAATATGGAGAGAATATATCTCCATCCATTAGAATATTTAACAGAGCAGTGATTTAGGAGACACTAGATTTTCCATTAAATGTGGATTGCATTAAACCATGCAGTTTTACCAATTAAAAGCATCCCGAGCCTTAGGAAAACTAATATAGGATTTATGGCCTTTGAATCATCCTTAGATTCATTAAAACAAGGCATTAAATTCATTTGGTTGTTGTTTTTGTAATTTTATGTTAATCAAATTGATGTAGAAATCATGTTTAATCAATTTTTGATAGCATACTATTTAGGTTTCCTGATGTTGGATCCTACGAATAATAAATTAGTTAATTTAATATGGATTAAAAAATTGGTTGTTTGATAAAAGATAATTCTGTGAGGGGTTCTAAGTTAACATATTTCATGTTAAAGGGACAAGATCCAAATTGATGTGATTTTTGTTTTCATTCTTTTTGTGTTGTGATTTGAGTCTGGTAGGCTGTTCTGATATGTGGGGTAAAGGTGGCCAATTGGCTATGGCCGCAGTTGATGCCTAGAGTGACAAGATGCATTGGTTAATACATGTGGGTTTCAGGGAGGACCCTAGAGATGACGGAACATGTTGGATGTGAATGTTTGGATTCTTTATATTTCATGTTGGTTTTTTTACCTTCGTTACTTTCCCCACAACTCAAGGAAACTGATTTTCACACCTTACTTCCAAAAAAGATGAAGACGCATGGGGTATTCCACGTTCTCTCTGTGTTTATCTTTCTGAGAGATGATGTGTCTATGCTTTTGTTATAGGTGGAAAATACGCGATGGGTAGTTCACCTACTCACTATGTTGAGAACATTGTGTTTATTATCTAATAGTGATTTTCTAGAATTCCTAGGAATATGGGAATGTAATTCTGTTAAAAGTGATTGAATAAATGATGTTAACCCATGGGTCTGGAGTATGCTAGGATGCAATGCTGCGGTCTCCATTTAATGGAACAATGGACTTTGGGTGTGGTGATAATGAAATATAATTTGGAAATTGTTAATTGTTAAATAGTGTTAAAATAATTAATTAACATAAAGTGAAACTGATAAAAATATAATGAAGAAATATAATAATTCTCTTAAATGGTTGTGTACTTATAGGATACCTGGTCATAGATGTGGTGGTCGGGAATCCGAGAGACTTTATATGTAGTTGAGTATAATACTAGTTTATAACCATAGTGTGGTTGTGAGATATAGTTTATTCTATACATTTTTTGTTTCTATATAATAATACACCCTGTTAGTTAGTGAAAAAACACCTTGGGGATTCTAATCCCTCCTGCATGTTTTCCTTAACATTCCAATGGGAGGATGGATGACTGACTGCCGCCTTTGGCCCCAATCTCTTTTCTTGGTAGTTAATTGTGATGGTATCCACAATGGTCAGTTTTCCCTATATTTGTGTGTAGAGGGTTTTAATGGATTTTGGTTATTCACACTCATATATTCTGGATATTTTTTAATATGGACTACTATATGTTTTACATGTATAGGCTGTGATTGATAGAGGACTCATACTCAGTGTGTGGGCTGTAATGGCTTGTGGTATAATTTCTGACGTATGATACATGTTATCCAAGTTGTGGTGGATCCCAGAAACTACACTATTAATTTTCTTATATGGATGTTGTGTTTTTTTGCATGATGGTCATTTTTTAGTGCTTCTCCCAGGTGTCTGCGAGAAAGCCTTTTTGGAGAGAGATTCTTAGGACGTGCAATGTTAGGGAAAAGTGAAAAACTAGCGAGGAAGTAGAATTGGGGTACCCTTGACATTCATTATTATACTAGATAATCTTGTATGTGATACATAGTGAGAGTATCCAGGGTGAGGATGAGAACATTGTATACCTATTTAGGCGATGAGTTAGTTTCACTTTTTTGTTCATTGTGCTTTAGCATGATTTATTTAGTTTTTCATGAGAGGCTCTGTGAAGGATCCTACTAAGTATACTATTATACTGACCCTATGTATATATAAACTATTTTTTAGGTCACTTGAAGGAGGTTGGAGATCAAGCTGGTTTCTACTAGCTTGGGGTTTCCAGAGATACTCGGGCTTGTTGTTGCTATTGTGTTTACTTTCCTTTGGTACTTCCAGTTTTCAAATTTCAGTAGTATTAGTTTATCATGACATGACATATGTTCACTTGCGATTTATTTTATATTTCATTCTGTGTTGGAGTTGGTTGGTGTCTATCTTATATCTATCTTTTTCATGTGTTCTCTTAGAGGGTAATTCCTCCCATTTGTGTGTTTACTATTCTCTTGGGACTAGTTTCCAACCGAGGGCCTACTAGAGGTGGGACTAAGGGGACATTATCTCCCTTCTCACAATGCCAGCCCTGGAGGGGTACACCTTGTGGGGAGGGGGTTGTGAAAGAGTGGTATCATAGGTATGGTTGTGGTATAGGATGGATTTTGATGTTTAGGATAGATGAGGTTTCATGGGTTGGTAGGGAAATAGTGTTAGTCAAGTTTAGAAAGTGTTGTAAACACTGGAGACCAACTGAGACATAGGCCTTTAGGTCCCCTTGTGATCTGATGCACAGAACATTATGTTAACAATGGATACAAATGAGTTGATACTAGTTTAGGTTAGAGACCTAGGAATGTAGCATGAATAATTCTTCTTTGTTCCTATCTTTGAATGGGTTAACCTTGGGATAGGTTAACCTAAAATGAATAAAAGGAAAAAATTAATTAATTAAGGTTTAGTCTTCCATATTCAAGGTTTAAGAGCTCTAACTCTTTTTTATTTTGCAGGTATGGCTCCAGGTTGACATCATCATAAGGATTTCCCAGAAGATGTCTAGCAGGCTATGACAGTAGATCAACGTAGGGTAGAGGTTGACAATGATGACACATGTAGGAGGAACCTTTGACAGTTCCAATGCCATAGTCTGCAGAAGTACAAGGGATCTGTTTCAGATGTATTCATAGTAGACATGTTGGAGGAGTACGATATTGGATTCAGTTCGATCCATGCTCAGAAGGAGCAATGGGTGTCCTTGGTTGTGATGATGCTGCATGGAGTAGTGAGACAGTGGTGGTTCTTGTTCCTCAGGGATCGCGAGGAGTCAACGATATCATGGGAGGAGTTCTGAGACAACTTTAGAGTCGATTTTAATTATTTGACCATGAAGGCTTCCATTAGCCAGGAGCTTCTTAGCCTTCGACTGGGGAGTTCTAGTGTGCGAGAGTTTGGAATCTATTTTAGGAACTTTTTATGATATGTATCGAAACTGTTGCTAGACAAGGAGGCCATGGAATAGAATTTCGAGGAGGCTTTGTATCCAAAGACCTAGCTCTAGGTCCCCCCATTTATGATGAAGACATATCTTGAGGTGTTGGAGAGGGAAGGGGATGTCAAGTAGACATTGGAAAAAATTGGATTGTCACGAGAGAGGACTCGTCATGATTCTTCATCAAGAAGAGTTGTGGTTCGGGGTTCCTGGTTTTCATGGTAGAAGAGTTCTGTTCATCCGGGGGTAGGTCCCAGCCCTTAGCATCTCGTTTCTCCAAGGGAGAAGGCTTTAATGCCTATGTGAATGGACTAGGTGCTTGTTTTTATTGTGGTGGTTGAGGTTATCAGCAGCGAGAGTGCCTGATCATTCAGAGCTATCTTTGTGCACTAGGTGGTCCACTCTAGGTTCCTCCATTGAGGAAATTCCATCCGCGGTAGCCGCAATAGGTTACACCAGCTTCAGATCATCATAGGCTAGATGGGGCAGGTAGAGGACAACCCGGTGATGCTCTCTATCCTCAGATATCATATCACAACCATGGTGGCGATCACCATAAGGGTCCTATAGACCATGTAGTAGGTCGTAGTGAGCTTCACATTTTAGCATTTCCATCACTAGGCGAGCCAGACGTCGTTCAAGGTACCCTTTTCTTGTTTTCTACTTTGGTTTATTGCATTTTTGATTTAGGAGTGACACACATCTTCATATAACCTACCCTTTTCCATGCTCTAGGAAATGAGGTATAGAGGCTTCCAGTTCCATTAGTGTTGACTATACGAGATGGAGGTGGAGCTGACTTGTTTGATGTATATAAATACTGTGAGCTAGTGATGGGGCATCACTACTCTTGGGGATATTTCTTATATATAAAGATACAACCATATGAACTCATCCTCAACATGGATTTGTTTTATTTGGTGTAGAATATCATATATTTCTTTAGGAAGAAGTTTTTGTTCATCGATACATATGGAAAGCCATCAGTGTTTGTTGGAGGGAGAGGCACTCGGATGGGTCCGAGGCCTGTTACATCCTTATCTTCCATGATGGATGAGATGATGCTATGTTCTTTAGAGTTTCAGTAGATGACGTTTCTTAGAGTCATATAAGAGTAACCTAATGTCTTTCCAGAGTAGGTGATAACATAACCCCTTCGACAAGAGATCGAGTTTGGGATCGAGGTACAAATAGGGATGTCTCTTACATCTATGTCTCCATATAGGATAACCCCTTCCAAGTTACAACATATATATATATATATATATATCTTGATGGTCTGTTATAGTGTGGTTTTGTTTGGCGAAGTGTGTCACCATGCGGTGCACCCGTTTTGTTCGTGAAGAAGGTTGATGTCAGTTAGTGGTTGTGTATCGATTATTGTCTCTTAAATAAAGTGACAGTGAAGAATTGATATCCTCTTCCATGAATTTATGATTTGTTCGATAAACTGAAGGGTGAATGTTGGTTCTCAAAGTTTGAATTGCGGTCAGGATTTCATCATTTTAGTGTGAAAGATGAAGATGTCTTGAAGACTACTTTTCGTTGTCATCATGGGAATTATGAGTTCGTTGTAATGCCTTTCAGTTTGATGAATGCTCCAACTGGGGTCATGGGTTTGATTAGCTCGATGTTACATGAGTTCCTAGATAAATTCATGGTGGGTTTCGTCGATGAAATCCTTGTGTACACCATGTATGAGGAGGAGAATGCAGAGTATCTACATTCTGTTGTGGGAATTCTTCGTCAACATAAGCTATTCAGGAAGTTTCAAAAGTGTGATTTTCGGGCTTGAGAAGTCCATTTCATGGGGAATGTTGTGTCCCAATGGGGAGTAGATGTGGATCGATTGAATATAGAAGCATTTTTGTCTTAGGCTTTCCCCAACACAGTAGAAGAGGTGAAAAGATTCCATGGTATTTCATGCTACTATATGAGGTTTGTAGCAAATTACTATTAGGTTGCGACTACCCTAATAGCATTGACCAGGAAAGATCATGTGTTCATGTGGAATGATCAGTGTCCAGAAGCATTCGAGTATCTGAAATAGAAGTTAGTAAGTTCTCCAGTTCCTTGTGTTCTAATAGAGGGGTTTATGTTTGATGTATTCTGCGATGCTTCACATCTGGGGTTAGGTTGTATTCTGATACAGAAAAGATCAGTTTTTTCTAATGGGTTTCGATAGTTGTGTGCCCATGAACGTAACTATTCCATCCATGATCTTGAGATGAAATCCATGGTGTTTTCTCTGATATTGCAGAGACATTACCTCATTGGCAAGTGCTTTGTGCTTTTCAATAATCATTATCGCAAGAGGTTTTTTTTCTCCCATTGTGACTTAAACATGCGACAACATCAGTGTATGGAGTTATTACAATAATATGATGTTGAAATATCGTATACCACTAGAATGATTATTTTTTTTACTGATGCGCTTAGTAGGAAGTCACGTAGTGATGCAGTGTGTGAATCTAGTGATTTCGAGAGAGTAATAAAAGAACTTCTAGCATTACATCTTGATATGGGAGAAGATGGGGACAAATATTTTCTTTTTCATATGACATTACAATCACCTCTGGTGTTTCAAGTGTAAGAGTCATAAATGGGGGTTGTTGAGGTGGATGTCTGGAGAGACCGAGTTGTTTGTGTCAAGGCCAATGACAGTTGTTCTGAGGATGAACAACACCTAGTGCTGTATCAAGGAAGGATATTTGTTACTTTTTCCACGCAAGATATTGTTCTCATAATGTTCAATAGTTCATCTTTTGTAGTGAATCCAGGCATGAAAGTGATGAACCGAGCCTTGAGGAGTCAGTTTTGGTGGCCCGGGCTGAAACGTGTGGTTTCTGAGTTTATGTCTCGATGTTTGGTCTGCTAGAAGGTGAAGGCTGAACACTATGTTCCCGGAGGTCTGCACCAGGAGCTAGATGTTCCTCAGTGGATGTGGGAGGACTTCTCAATAAACATTGTTACCAGTTTACCTCGACCTCAGGGAGGACATGATTCTATTTTGGTGGTAGTTGGTTGTTTAACAAAATCATCCCACTTCATAGCAATCAAGGAGTCATGCTCAGTGTATTTTTTGGTGAGGTAGTATTTGGAGGAGGTGGCGAGACTTCATGGAGTCCCAAGGATAATAATTTCTGATCGAGATCCCCGTTTTCCCTCAAGGGTGTGAAGAGGTCTCTAGCATGCTTTTGTTTCTCAACTATTCCTTAAAACTAATTTTCATTCATAGATAGTCATTTAGACAGACTGGACAATCCAGACTCTTGAAGACATGTTACACTCTTATGTCCAGGATTTTGGAGGTTCATGGATGAGGCAAATACCCTTTGTGGAGTACACTTACAGCAATATTTTCACTCCCCTATCGGTATGACACTTTTTAAATCCTTGTATGGCCGACTTTTCCATTCTCCGTTGTGCTGGACTGGGATCAGATAGTGAGAAATTCTCAGACCATAACAATTAAATAATACAACAGAGATGGTTCACGTGATTTTTGAGAGGATGAAGACAATGCAGGATGATTAGAAATAATATTCCGATCAAAGGATGAGACCTGTAGAGGTTGATGTTGGGAATCACATGTTTCTGAAGGTGCCACCCTATCATGGGAGCAAAGGTATGGTTGCCGAAGTAATATTTCTCCCCATTTTTATGGAACTTTTAAGGATTTGGCTGGTGTTGGAGTTGTGGTGTATTAGATAGAACTTCCCCTAGAGATGATACAGATACACAATGTTTTTCATGTGTCACGGGTCCATCGTTATCTTCATGATAACTCTAACGTCCATGATTGGGGACAGATCGATGTTGATGATGATATGACCTTCAAGGAGTGGCCAATGGAGATCCAAGACAGTAAAGAAAAGTTGTTTCGTGGGCGTTCTATCCCCTTTGTTCATGTCTTGTGGCGACACGATGGTGTGAAGGATAGTACCTGAAAACGCGAGTCTCAGATACGTGCTCAGTACCCCGTGTTGTTTGATGTTTAACTCTTTTCATGATAAAAAAATGTTCTCTTTGTGGTTGTAGACCTTTCATGCTTATGAGATGGATTTCTTTGGTTGTTTCTATTTCTTGCTCTATTTTGAGATGTATCTCTATGGGTGGTTGTTTAGACACTGTTCGGTTTCCCTTTAGGTGGTTTTTTAATTCTTGAGGACAAGAAAGTTTTGTGAGGCTTTTGATGTAAGGGCTCAGACATCTCTGGTCCATTCCTTTTCAAAAACAAAGTGTTTGAGGTGTTTTGGGAGGTCAAGGTGACTTATCCTTAATAATTTTCCACATTTCCAATTCGTTGAACAATTCCACCGGTGAGACCACTGTGAATAGTTCCTATGGTAGGCTTATTTTCATAGTTCCAATAATATCCTTGCGAACAATTCCAACAGTAGGCTTATGTGAACAGTTCCAATAGTATCCTTTTGAACAATTCTAACGGTAGGCATATGTGGATAGTTCCAATACTAACCTTGTGAATTGTTCCAATGGTAGGCTTATCTGAAAAGTTCCAACCGTAGCCTTGTGAATAGTTTCAATGGTATGATTATGTGAACAGTTCCAACAGTAGCCTTGTGAATAGTTCCAATGGAATGCTTATGTGAACAGTTCCAATTGTAGCCTTGTGAATAGTTCCCATGGAAATCTTATGTGAATAGATCCAATGGTATCCTCTTTTTTCCTTTACCAAATTTCGAGTTCATGAGTAGTGTTTCCAGAACGGTGAGGTTCCAACGGTAGCCTCTTCTTCCTTTGCCAAATTTTGAGTTCATTAACAATGTTTCCAGAATGGCAAGGTTCCAACGGTAGCCTCTATTTCCTTTTCCAAATTTCATGTTCATGAATAGTGTTTCTAGAACAGTGAGGTTCCAATGGTATCCTCTATTTTCTTTTGCAAATTTCATGTCCATGAATAGTGTTTCCAGAACGGTGAGGTTCCAAGGATAGCCCTTATTTCCTTTTCAAAATTTCAAGTTCATTATCATTGTTTCCAGAACGGTGAGGTTCCAATGGTATCATCTACTCCCTTTTCCAAATTTCTATTTCATGTATAGTGTTTCTATAAAGATGAGGTTCCAATGGTAGCCTCTATTTCCTTTTGCAAATTTTGTTTTCAAGAACAGTGTTTCCAGCTTCCTACAATTTCTCCCCCTCGATATTTCCTTTAACATAAAATTCATTTAAATCCTCGTTTTGAGGAATCTATGGCTGATTAAAATTCCATAACTACTATATTAATTTTCTTAAGGATCGGGATGGATTTACATGGTCAATCCATGTGGTTTAATGGGATCCACCTTTAATGGAAAATATAGTGTATCTTAAACCGCAGCTCCATTAAATCTTCTAAAGGGACAAGATATCTTCCTACCATGTTCTTCCTCCTTGTTCTATGGAGTGGGATGATTGAACCATTAATTCCTCCCTGTAGGATGTGTCTGATCAAACATTCCTCAATGGATTGGTTCCCCTCTGTTTTTGATTCAACCAAGCAGTATCGATCAATCTTTGATATAAGATTTGATCTATGATCATTCTTTTGGGTTCATCTTTTTATGCCTCTTCTTTTCCTTTTAAGGAATGCTATATCCATTTTCATAATGGAATTTTCATGGGTGTTTACTGTTGTGGTGGAGTATATACATCCTTGGGTGGATACAATTGTCATGGGGGAGTAGATCGTAACCCGTTGTGTGGCTAGTTCTCATACAATGAACGTCAGGAACCGTTTAAGGTAGGGGAATCATTTCTTCTCTTTTCTTTTAAGTGAAACTGTAGAGTTATCATGTTTTATCCCACTATATCATAATGTAATTGAGATATTAAATATTTTAACAAGAAAAATAAATTGACATCAATCTTATATTATTGCCACTTGTTTTTCTAAATAGATTGATTTGCAAGATTCCTTTGATAGAATTTCATTTGTGATGGAAATTGTTAATGAACATAATGCTAGAATTAATTGATATTTGTGTGTCTAAAGATAATGAGGAATGAAAATGAATCTGGTTGTTGTTATTTTAATTTTATGTTAATCAAATTGATGCAGTAAACAAGTTTTATTAATTTTTGATATCTTTCTATTTAGGTTTCTCAAAGTTGGAACCTAAAAATAATAAATTAGTAAATTCAATATGGATTAATGAACTAGTTGTCTGATAAAACATAATTTCATGAAGGGTTCTGAGTTACCCTCTTTCTTGTTTAAGTGCCAAGAGCCCAATTAATATGATTCTCATTCCCTACTTCTTGTGTTGTGATGTGATTCTAGATGGGTGTTGTGATATGTGGGGGTAGGGATGCCTATTGGTTATATTATTTGTTAATGCCTATAGTGGTGAGATGAATCCGTTTATGCACGTGGTTTCCTGGAAGGACACTAGAGATGATGAAACATGTTGGATGTGAATATTTGGATGCCTGCTGTTTCTTGTTGGTTGTTTATCTTCCTTACTTTCCCTACTCATCCCGGCAGCTAGTTTTCCTACCCACCTTCCAAAAAGGGAGAATACGCCTGGGGTATTCCACGTTCTTTCTCTGTTTAGATTCCTGATGGAGGATGGGTCTACACTATTATTATAGGTGTAAAATATTCGATGGGTTGTTCACCTACTCAATGTATTGAGCCCCATGGGTATAGTAGCTTAGAATGTTTTTATAGAATGCTTGGAAATATGGGACTTTAATTTTATTATTAAATGATTGATTAAATGATGTAAACCCATGGGGTTGGAGCATACAGGGATGTAATGATAAGGTCTCAATTTAAAGGAACAATCTAATTTGGGTGTGGTTATAAAGAAATATAATATGGAAATTGTTAATGGTTAATTAATATTTAAATAATTAATTAACATAAAGTGTAATTGATAATTTTTTGTTGTTGAAGTAATGTAATAACTATTTTAAATGGTTTTGTGCTTATAGGATACCTAGTCTTAGAAGTGGAAGATGGGAATATGAGTGATGATAGCTATAGTTTAGTATGAGACTAGGTTATTCCCATTGTGTGGTTGTGAGCTATAGTATATTCTTCACTTTTTTTTGTTTTTATACACTACCCCACCCAGTTAGTTAGGGAAAATGACACCTTGGGGATTGTGAGACCTAGGGGGTGTTTTCCCAACATTCTTGTGGGAGGATGGATGACTGACTACCCCCATTTTACCTGCTCTCTTCTCCTGGTAGTTACTTATGATGATAGGCACAACAGTTAGTTTTCCCCTATACATGTCTGTAGAGGGATATAATGGATGTTGGTTTTTCACACAAATATAATCTGGATATAGTTTCCTATGGACTCATATAGGTGTAACGTGTATAGGTTGTGATGGCTTGAGGATTCATACTTGGTGTGTGTGCTATAATGGCTTGAGGTATAATGCCCAACGTATGATACATGTTATGCGAGCTGTGGTGGCTCCCGGAAACTAACTGGTTACTTTTAATACATGGATGTGGGGGTTTTGATGCATGAGGTGTATATTGTTGTGCCTCACCCAGGTGTCTATTGGAATGCCTTTTTAGGGAGAGATACTTAGAAGGTGCGATGTTGGGGAAAAGTGGAAAACCAGTGGGGAAGTAGTAGCAGGGAACCCTTGATATTATTTATTATATTATATACTATTGTATGTGATCCTTAGTTAGAGTATCTATGGTGAGGTTGATAACATAGTATACCAATTTAGGTGACGAGTTAGTTTCAATTGTCATTAACTATGCTTAAGCATGCTTTATTAAGATTTTTATGAGAGGCTATGGGGAGGATCCAACTATGTATACTATTATACTCACTCTATGTATATATAAACTTTTTTTCAGGTCACTTGGAGTAGGTTGAGATCAAGATGGTTTCTGTTAGCTTGGGGTTGTAGGAGCTGTTCGGGCTTCTGGTTGCTGCTATTTTTAATTTCCTTTGGTACTTGGAGTTTTCCCCTTTCAGTTTTAGTATTTATTCATGATGTTATGTATGTGCACTTGGGTTTTCTATCATATTTAACTATAAGTTGGAGTTGGTTGGTGTCTATCATATATATCTCTTTTTCATGTTTTATCTTAGAGGGTAATTCCTCCCATTTGTGTGTTTACTATACCCTTAGTGCTAGTCACCAACACGGGGCGTACTGGACGTGGGACTCGGGGGACATTATCTCCTTTCTCAAATTTCCGACCCTGAAGGGGTACACCTTATGGGGTGTGGGTCATGACAGATGATGTCATACAATGTCTATTGTACATGCATGTGACTATCTCAAGTGTATAAATAGAATTTAACGATTTCTTGTACGTGTTTAGGACTTTAGTGGATTTGGGAACATTCTAGTATGGAATTAGAAAAACCTTGTGTTTCCCACACCTCTATATAGGTAACATAGTGAGATTCATGATGATCAATATTAAATATCACAACATATGTAAATATAGTGAAGTAAACTGTGTTAAGAAAATTAGGAATACCCCACCCTACATAAAGGTAATAATCAAATTATAATACCTATATAAAGGTATGATGAGCTAGAACAGGTCTAATTCAAGGAAATTAAGGAATATAGATAGGCGTTTAAATGTAAATATTGAGTTGTGTGAAGGTAAATGAAAAATTTTTAGCCCTAAATAAAGGTATTCTGTATCTATGTCAGGATAATTATTTTCTTACATAAAAGAAACAGTGAAAAATTTTTAATCTATAGAAAGGTTACATGTTACCTACATAAAAGAAATTCAGAAGATCATGACCTATATAAGGTTATTTTAGGAGCAATATGAAGGCCTATAAAAATAAATATCTATGTAAGGGTTTCTATTTTTTGGAATTTCATATTCGAGATTATGAAATATTTTTGATAATTAGAGAAACAATAATATGATGCTTTATTTAATGATATCTATGTAAATAACATCATAGTGGTTGAAATGAACAATGATATAAGTTGATATTTATATATTAATCCTTCAAAACACGATTTCCATGATTTTTATGTGTGAGGATGAAGATGAGATAAAATTTAATTAAGCACCAAAACATTTGAATTAAACCCACACCATAGGGAGATGCTAAATAAAGCGATCTCTACAATTTAGTATATTAAATGTTTATATTTTTGTTATTGTGGTGAGATCTTTATCCACCTATGAGAAACACTGAGATGAAACATGATATGGAGATATATACAGTGTCTTGAAAGAGATGAATAAGGATCAAAATGGAATGGATTATGGAATATTTCATTAATGGTTTCCATTTTGAGAATTCATTGACACTGAATGATCAAAAATGGGAGTGCTATGCTGTTTACGACCCCATGATGTTTCATCTTATTCATGCATACATGGAAGAGTTTAATGAATCAAGACCAAAAGATAATATCATTTTTGAATTTAAATATTTAATGGATTTATAGACCCTAAAATTAATGATTATTTAATTGATGATAACTTACATTGTATTTATAAAGGGAAATGCATCATTATAATTCAATAAATGAATTCAGATAATAATATGAGTCTTCAAGAGATATTATATCAATTATAATATCTAGTTTTAATGAACTTAAATTACTAGATATGTATGTGTATTAATTCATTTCAAATAATAGAAAAGATATTTATTTTTTATTACGAACATATATCAACACTGTAGAAGAAGATAATATGTTTTTAATAGATCTATGATGTTACAAAATTTAGTGATATTATATAAATATAAGAGAAACTGATAATAAAAAAAGGGATATCTTTTTTTTTCATTTATTGAAGGAAGTCCAATAAATTTAGGATAAATACCATGTATTAATAAAGTTAATGAATAATAATCCTAAGATATAATAATGTTATAGAGATATGATTGGTAAGAGGAATAATTGATACTATTGTTGACATTTATCCTTGGAATTGTGACTCTGACGGTTGAAGTACCACTTTAATACCAGAATCAAAGATAGTATGAGTGGGGAATAAGGATATAATGAATGTTTTTTTGTTATATCCTAGCATTTGAATACTTGTTCAATGTCTCTATAATAGATCAATGAAGTTCGTGTTTTAGTCATAGACAATACTATAATCTAGTCCGGATGACTAAATAATAAAATAGAGAAAAAGGGATGTGGATCATACTTATCAAACCATTATGTTTGAATTATTTTAAACTTGTAATCACTTAAAATTAATGTGCTAATAATATTCATGTCTTAATAATATATGATCATGATAATGAGAAGGCTTTCTGGTATGAAACAAAACCTTTAAAAACCATCTTTCTCTTTTATTATTGTCTATTACCAAATTATATATTGATGCAAGGGTTGACATCATATCAAAGATCCAAATATCTCTACTGGGTCATATGAAAAGTAAAAGATAAGGGATAATTCAAAGGGAAATTAAAAGTCTGCAAAATTAGATTTTTACTGATTCTCCCCTTCTCAATAATCCTTCCTGATCCAAAAGAATCAAAAAGTGGTATTATATAAAGTCAAGTTTCACCTCTGATTAGATCTAAACATTTCCTTATAGTTTTTAAAATATAAATATGATGTTTATATTTGATGAAAATCTAGAAGTGACTTAAATATAAGACTTAATATCTATCCCATTTAATGCTAAATTAAATTTCTTATCCAATAATCTAAGAAAATAGAATATTATGGAGATCCATATTTTGAAAAATAAATCAAATTATTGGAATGATTGACCGCTACTAGATGACAATAAATTTGGAAATATTTCATCTATTAAACCAGTTGAAATTGGTCATTTTGATGAAAGAAATTAATATTATGGTGTGTCTAAAGAGGATGAGTCCATACAAACTGTTGGATACCAATACTCTCAATTTAAATGGTATATTAATATTTTTTCAATTGAATTATTCATATATATACTACATTTTTACGAAGGAATTATTAATGATAATAACAACAAGAATAGTAATAAAAAATGGAAGATATAGTTGGTATGAAATATAGAAAGTATAATTTTTTTATAGGCTGTTCAGAATAAATAAATATCTAGAATTAATTTTAAATGAAAATATTAATTTAGAAAAATAATAATTACAAGAGAATGTATTTGATATAAATTTTTCTTAGATAATTAATCCATTAATTATGTAATATACACAAAACTTCTATGAGTGTTAAGGGTGAATAATTGGAAATAAAATCCAAGAGGATCAAGGATTATGATAATAACATTAATGAAATATAAAAAATAAATTAAAAATGTATTGGTATGTTGAATAAATACTGAGAATAAATATTGAGATATGTCGAGTATTAGAGGGACTCTCTTGACATGAAATGTCTAGAGATTGTGGTAAAAATAAAAAATATACTATTAAAACAAACATAGAAAGTATCTAAGAAGAGAAACTATTCCACAAAAAATTCAAATTAGTTTCATGGATCAAAGAAGGCTCATTTTAGTGAATAAAATAGCAGATCATATATAGAAGTATCTATATTAATCTCTTAGAGAAAGTTATCCCTTAACCAAATAATTTTTTTCTAATATTGATTCATTTTCTAGTATAGATCTTATGGAAAAATATAAATTGATCAAAATTATAATAAATATACCAACAAATCAATAATGGATTCAAGTAAATCAAATTAGTTTACCACCCCAAATAACCCAAATATGTTTAACTTGCAACTTAAAAATGTTAAGAGAAACAAATTAAAAAAACTATACATATTGCAACTAGTGTGTGGAGAACATGATTTATAGAATATTATAGGTGATGTTGTACATAATAGATCATTTAAATTTAATGTTGGAATAGAATTTCACTCTAATAATTTTTTCAAATACTTGAAGTAAGGTTTATAATTTCTAATGGAAAGAGAACATAATCCTTACAAAATTATAACCCCTAGAAAATAAAAAACATATCACTCAAAAATAGATTTTTTTCATTGACTAACATTTTTTATTACTACTCTAAATTTTTACACAATATTACGGAGTGATGGCATGAACATATAAGTTATTACAAATATTCTAATAGGGAAATCAAGAGAAAATATAAAATAAAGAATTTGTGAAAATAAGTACAATATTCCTTTGTAAATAATAATTAAATTAAAACCTTGAAGAAGAAAAATCCTAGAAATTAATTCCAATGATATTCCAGAAGTGTGATGAAAATGATGTCTCAATCAAGTGAAAATGTATCTACTTTGTTAAAAAAGTCCAACCATGGATTATTACAAGAAATCCATGAGAATAAAAATTAAGCGATGTAAGTCAAAAACAATAAGAGAATAAATATATGAAATATAAAAAACGATCAATATTGATGATTAAATCACCGAAGAAAAATTAAAGGCGTTTTTAAAAGGTTTAACTCAAAGAATAACAAGAAACCATTTGAAGAATCTAAGAAATGTAAATATATAATGAAGGCATGTCCATAATTTTTTCATTCATAATTGAATATTGCTAGATAAATAGAGAAATAAAAAACATATTCTAAAGGGGAACATGTAATTTTATAAAAATATGAACTTGAAAAATTCTAGAACTTGTCCATGAAAAATTAACCTAAAATTAAAGAGAGTTTGTATGGATGGAACATGAAATAAGAACATACTACAAAAAATGTTCAAATCTGTTATCATTTAAAAAAATGAAAAAAATATTAAATATAGTAGAATAGTACCATTGAATTAATATACATTGAATGATGTATTAAATAATCCTATTCAACAAAATAGACAAGCTAGAGAAGAAAATTACTCCATGTATCTTAAAGATTAATATAATTGTCGAATAAAATAGTGAAATAACATGAAGAACTCTTAATATATTATTTCTATAAAGAATAATGAACCTAGGTAGAGATAAACGTCTCCCCCCCATTGTTCTTATTAGAAAATAGTAAAAAACCCATAATTACGTTTAATTTTATTTGTTCTAACATGATTGGAATTGAAGGAACCAAATATAAATGGTTTTGGATTAAGCTTCCACTTCATAAAAATAATAAAAAATCCTTATTATGGAGTATATAAAGTACTGTGATGAAGAATAAGTGGATTAATCCCTTGAGAAGGAGAAAACCATGATGAAGGTTGGATGATAGAAATAATAACCTTCAAAATAATTGCACATTTAGGGTTAATGTAGGTCCTATTAGGATTCTCATTTACATTCAAGATGCTGCATTAATTTTGAAAGTGTATTATGAAAACACTGTTGGAGAATTTGATATCGTACACTGTCTTCAGATTGTTGGTTTATACAGACATCTTAGATGTACTTTTCAGGTATTCTGATATGCCTCGCTTCCAGGATGGATCAAAGTGAATGTAGATGGTTCCTCTAAAGGAATCCTGGGACCTGTATGACGTGGTTCTCTTTTAATTGACTATCTTGGCCAGTTTCACTGATTATTCTTTGGACGTTGTGGTACAACCTTATCTATGGAAAATGAAATGATGGGGGTGATCTATTTTGTTTACTTTTTTTAAAAAAAATGTTTGGAACAATATTTGGATTGAATGTGATTCAACCACTATTGTCTAGGATATTTGGAAGGGTGTGGTGCATCTTTCCTAGCCACATGCTACCTGTTGGATGAATTGTATTGCTTTTCTTATGGAAATCAATTACATTTCCAGTCATGCCTTTCATGATGTGAACATGGTTGTATATTGTCTATCTTAAAAGGGAGTCAACCAAAAAATAACATGGTAGGACGATTTTCCTCATGATTTGCATCATTTTTATGATAAAGATAGTAATAATATTCCGTCCTTCAGATTCAGGTAATCCACTTTTTTATCCATTCAATAAATTGTTCCTTGGTCGTAAAAAATATATAAAATGAAGAGGTAAACCCCTGTATGACATTTTTAATTTATTATCAATACAAGGGTGAATAAAATAATTTTAAATAGAACATATAGACTTAAATAGTCTTTCAAAATATTGAGAATAGTGATAATGGGGGAGATTGCAATATTGGCATGTGGAGTGGTATTTTTTTCAATGTGGTAGTTTTATGAATGTAAATAAATGTTGTATTAATGGTGTAATATTCTCAGATACTTCCATACTATATGTAAAATATAATAATAATTTCATGGATACTATATTGGATATCATAGATGCACAAGTTCCAGAAGGCATCCCTTCAATATTGATTGTTTTTTTCTAACCATCATAGTAAATAATAACGGAAATTATTATTTTATTACTGCATACAAAAAAAAATTTAAAGGTGATACAAGATATTTACCAAGAATAAGTTCAAAATACTTAAGATTCAATTGTATATACATGCATGAAAGTTGATTAAGACATATGATGGTTATTGTATATAGATGATGAAATCTCGAGTTTTTAAATACACTTTGATGAGGTATTTAGTGGTACTGAAAATAAATAGTGAAAGGGTGATTATTTTACCTATATTTGGATATTTTTATTTGTAAAGAAATATTTTATAAAGATATTAATTCTTTTTAGAAAAATTGTGGTTTGGTTATAAGATGAAACTATACTACATGGAAAAGAGAATTAAGAAGTCTGGGAATCTTTCTTGGAAATCAACGATGGAAAAGATCAATTAGGAATGATTTAATTGTGATGATTTCTAAACTTACGTTAATAGAAAAAAGGGTGAGTGATGATATTTAGAGTATTTTCTATAATATGTTTTGATGGTAATTTAAGAGATGATTTAATGGGAAGATCAAAAGACTAGAGATTCAGTGGTGAATGAAATCCTTAAATTTGAAGAAGACGTCCAAGGGTTTTCATACATGGATTTTGGTGTCTTTATTTTTAAATACACTCATATGTGTTGATATGGCCTAGAGTGAGTTTTGGAATTATTTTCATGGAATTATTGAATTATAGATATTTTATAATCTATGTATAGGTAATATTGTGACATGTGTAAGGGTATTCAATAAATTTCAACACCTACATAAAGGAAGTTTATTACACCATTTCAAGGTAATGAGGAAGAATAATACCAATTCAAATATAATATTTGAATTTTATTTCTATCATAAATGAAATATTTTTAGTAATAGACCTATATAATGATGATTCAAGAATATTTATAGCTATATAAAGACAAATGTTGAGCTATGTATAGATCTTTTGAATACTTCAAAACCTACATAATGGTAGTTTGTATCTTGATTAGGGTAAGTGGTAACCTATGTATGGAGAAAACTAAAAATAAATTATCTATATACAGGTAACTAGATACTTTTGTAAAGGAATCATTAAACACCAGGACCTATAAATATGTATTTGATGATCTATGTAACGGTCACTGAAAATTAATAACTACGTAAGGGTCTCTATTATTTAGAATATGTGATTCAAGAATATTCAATATTTTGGATAAATAAAGACAAAATATATGAATTATTCATGTATGCAAATTCATGTAATTATCATCATAAATATTTTAATTAATTGTGATCCAACATGAGATTTATATATAAAGGATTCACAATATGAATATCAAGATGATTACTTGGAAGGATGAAGCAGATAGAAGTTTGAAATGTGCACCACATTAAAGGATTAGAGACTACACCATATAGGGATGTGAAATTCAGATGACACAACACTGTAGTCTATTTCATGTGCGTTTTTTGGTGATCATTGTGAGATATCAATCTACCTGTGAGAAGTTGAATTCCGAAACAAGTTATAGAGGACCACATGGTATATGAAATTAGATTAGAAGGAATAAGGATAAAAATGGAATGGACCATCCCATTGTTTATTCAGGGAGACTGTTTTGACATGTCCTCAACACTTAAATATAAATAGGGTAGTGCTACATTATAGGATATACCTTGAATTGGAATATAATTCTTTTATATATAGAAGCGTTTATGGTGATGGGACCACTGGAAAAGATGATCTATGATATTTAAAAATGATGGATTTATAAATAATAAAATGTATGAGGATTGAAATTAATACTATTTCCATGAGAGTTATAAAGGATAATGATTAAAAATTATTTCAATAACACATGGTGACAATCATCCATGTCCTCTAGATACATTATTTATAATATTGTATAAATTTAATTTTTTTAAATTACTATATATATAGGAGAATTTTATGTGTATAAATATGGTTTTATAATTTATGTTTTATAAAATATATATATTATCATATAAAAAAATATAATTTTTTATGTGAAGAAATTTGGATAATAAAAGTTGAAATATATTATGTGATGTTGAAAGAGATGAAGATACTGGATAAAATAAAGGTCATATTTTCTATGTATAAAAGGAATTCCGAAAAATTTAGGAGATAGACAATTAGTTTAATAAGATAAATAATAAAATACTTATGATACAAATGTATCGTAAAGAAAATAATAATAACGATATGAGCTTATTCTTTTGTTGTTATCAATCCTTAGTTTTAAGAATATAAATACTGAGGAACTGATTTCTAACAAAAACAGAGTGAGTTCAAGTGGAGAAAATGTCAAATTTGGGTGATTTTTCTTATCAAATACTAGAAATTAAAAACATGCATTATTTTTTAAGGATTTACCATTGAAGATGGTGGGTTCAGAATAAAAAATTCAACCACCCAGTCTAGAATAATGGGATTTTCAAGACATTAAAAGGAATTTATATGATACGTACCTGACCATTGTGTTCCACTTACTAGGGAATTATATTCAACAAAAATTAAAGTGATAATAACATATATACTCAAAAATATCTAAGCATGACAAGGATTTGGTTTTCTAGGATGGATCCAAATCCTTCAAACACCCATTGTTATGTTTTTCTTGTATATTACTTAATTTAATTTTTATTTATGGGTTGAGTGTACATCAAATATTCTTATTACATATCTAGGATAGTGGTTTTAGAAAAATAGATGGAATAATTCTCAATCAATGAAAAAAATAGTAAAATTAGGTTTTCACTCTTTTAACATCACTCTTAGTGACCATTCATGATCAACTTTTCTCTATGATATTGTTTAAAAATATGTTATAATGATTTTTATCTATATTATATTTGAGGTTAGAGTGTGTCTGGATAAGTGAGAATCTAATTTAAGGGTTTTTTTGACTCAAATCCTTTCCTTGAGATATAATTATTACTCTTTTCCTATAGTCTTTGATGATTTATTTATTATATCCTATTATGGTATTGTATTATATTTCATTATTATTTTCTAGGGATTAACATTTCATTCTCAAAACTTATTTTCAAATGTCTCTTAATCCATAAATTTAGATACCCATAAGAGTTTTTCTCTACTAAACTTCCATTAATTATGTTATAATATTTTTTCATTAAATTTATTTTTATCTTTTTTTGGTTTCTATCAAACTAATATATTATTATAATGTCTTTCCTCATTATATTTTAGGGAATTTTCATCTTCACAAAAAATTATTTTACTTTAAATGATTTCGTTCTTTAAAAAAATATGAAATTGTTTATAGTAATCCCCATCATCTATAATGGATATTTCTCTTACATATCCATATTATATATTTTATTATTTCATATCTTATTTTAAAAGAAAAAAATTTATCATTATCTATATTATTATTATTTATTTTATCTTAAAAAAAATATGTTTTATAATTTTTTCATCGATGTGAGTTTATCTATAACACTAGCTATTAATATTAATAGGGTATTTAATTTCACTTTCATAAATGCTGTATATTCCTTTAAAAATTTCACAACATTATATTTATTTCATTTCATGGTCTCATTTTAAGGGATTAATTGAATATAATTTTTTAGAAATCCACCTCATGACTTTTTGGAAAATAAATTTGAAAGATTATTCACAACATTAATATTTCCTAATAATCTTATTTTTTTTGAAACCATTTTTATGATTTCATATTCTTTTTCATTTCTATCTCAATGTGATATATCTGTTACTGGTGATGTAAATTATGACTCCCTAAATTCTCATAGGACATAATTATTTTTGGGTTATTAAATTTTTAATATCAACTGATCCAATTCATAATATCATATTACGTGATACCATTTGAAAAGGTTATGTATCCTATTTTCTTTCTATTAGATTTCATGATGAGATATATGATTCATGTTTTTTGTCACCAATATCTGTGGATTATAATTATGTGATGGATGGGACCTAAATATACATTTAATTCATTAAGTAAATATTTATATCTCATGGGATGAAAATGGAAAATGTGATATGATGTTTGTTATATTTTGGGAAACATGTTGTGATGATTGATCCACCATGAGAAATAAGTTATAACGAATAAAAAAATATGTCATGAAAAAAATTAAGGATGCTTGAACAATTATGTTATGATAGTCTAGGTAGATAACATCTACATATGTTCTAATTTACTACTCATATGAATGTGCCAAAAAATCTAATCCACATTTCAATGTTATATGAATTTTTTATTCTTTATTGATCATAATTATTTTCACTTGATTCCAAAATCATATGATATGTTATATGCTTGATCATTTGAGGTTATATATTGTTTTATTACTATTTTATGGAAAACTCTTGTGGTTCCTTGATCATATTAATCATATATTTCTCACATGTTCATGGTTTTTCACAAGATTATGATCTAAATCATTATTAATATTTGGTAAGTTTTCCTTTATAGATAATTTGAGTCCAATCAATTTTTTTTTGTTTTCAACATGACAAGGTAATTATATATAGGATTTTGTAAATAATTAATTCATATATAGTGATAATTTTGGGATATATTGAATAAATAATGCGTACTAAGATATATATGAAGTTTCTCTATAAAGATATTAATCCTTTTGTTATAGAATTATGATATTACTAGTAGAATTTATAGATTAAATTATGAAAATGATGTAAAATATATTCATGTTTATTTTTTATTTCCTCAATGGGAATGTAGACCTGTGTGTCCAATGGTGGGTTAACCTGACTAAGACAATCACCAATAACATTTTACACTCATATCTTCTCTCGAATATCTAGGTTATACTCTTAGAGAGGAAGAATAAACTGTATGATGTGGGACATATCATCATGATTCTTAATTTAAAACAAATGGGAATCATAATTTAAAAACAAAATGACTATTTACCCAAGAATATTGGATCATAAAATTTTCAAGGAAAGCATAATGGAAATAATTTATTTTTATGTTTAGTGTAGCTTTATTGTGTTGGGTCTAAGGTCTGGGATGCATATATAATTCTCTAGGGATAAATCTCAATCATTTGTGATAAGTTCACCCCAAATTCATATTTACAGGTGTAACATAATATCTTAAAAGGGAGATCACGCCATGGTTGGTGGATGATAGGTTGTGATATGAGACTCATTTTTTGTGAATTAATCACATCTATAAATTGATCATAAATCAAAAAATAATCACAGGTTTTTAATAATTTGGATTATTTAGTGATATATTTCTAAATAATTTAATAAATCAATTAAATAACCAAAATTACCTATGAAAGACTACCCCATATAAAAGATTTGGTTTTTGGAGATAATAAATTATTTCAATACTTGATTTATGAACTTTCATTAAATCCCAAGTGATGAATTGGCCCTATAATATCCCCCAAGATAACATAAAATGGAATTTATCATAATTTTATTTGAGTTTTTTTCGTGTCATTTTTGGTGGATGGAACGTTGGTTTGTGGAATAATAAATAATGTATAAGAAATAAATTTTGAAATAATATGTGAAAACATCCATGAAATGATATATTTATTAAAATGAAATACTAACCATACAACTTTTCAAGGATATAAAAGCATTAAATAGTCCAAAATACAACCTCATATATGAAAATGTACCAAATATAATCATAAATATATTCTTTTGATGATCATAAAGGGATATATGTATTTCAAAATAATCTGAATAGACCTAAAGGAAACAAAAATTGGAATTACTAGCTAGTGTTTCTAATATTTGGTCAATGAACAGTAGAGAAATTTTTTCCTTTTATACTGATTTTTTTAGTTAATATTATTCAATACACATACACCAAATATTTTACACATAAAAAGGAACCAATTATTTCATTTTAATTTGAAATACCATTATTTCTGTTTTCATTGGCCCAATTTAAACATTGTTAATCCAAATACAATCATATATGGGATAGATTGTCATAGAATCTAGTGATTTTTTTAAATCATTATTAACTAATTCATGGAGGGTGGTATTTAGTCATCTTTTATATTCTTTTATAATCTTAGACTAAATACATAAAATAATTTTATTCATGAAAATAAATAATCAAATCTTGAGATTATTAGCCAATGTTCATCCTTTAACATTTTTACACTCTCTATAAAGGTTATGAAATTTTAATTCTTAATTTAAATAGAGGTTATTGGTAATTATAATGAAAATTTTCCCAACACCCTCAAGATTGGAATATTTTAAATTAGGGGAATAAGTGACAATTCCAACACAAGGGATTTTTGGATTGCGTGTGAGAATTTGGTGGTAGTGAGCTCAATTACACAATTTTTCCACTAATGATCACAATAAATAGAAAAAAATTAAATAAAAGATATTTATAAAAACATTAAAAATCATCATTACTTTATAATTATCACACACTTAAATTAAAATAATAGTATTGAATCCTTTCAAACACACATAATATGAAAAACATGAAACAAAACTCTACGTTTTAAATAATAAGTATTGTTCATAATTTATAATCACAAAAATAATGAAGAAATTGTGTTTTATTGAGTATAACTTCCATAAAATAGATTTTGAGAGTTGAGTTCCACTATATAGGGTGTTTCCTAGAATATTGAATTTTTAAATGCCTTCTATATACCTCAAACTATATGGAAAATATTTCATTATGTAAATTTCTTATATTTTGTTTTGTTTTGAGAAATAACCTAACGAATATGAGAGGTGTATTTTCATTTGTTTAGGTGTATTTGTTTTTTGGGATATATAATTAAAATAGTAAAATGAAGTTATTAAATTATATAAAAATTTACTCGATCACTCTAATTGGTTGTTTTGTGCTCTAGTTGTGATGTTTCACCATAATTCATATTGGAAAAATCACTCCGATTAATAATGAAATATAAACAGAGTGAAACAATAAATTACTAAAAGAAACTAAATTAAGTATTGTTATTGCAAATGATGACCCCCTATTGTGTCTAGTATCATAAAGGTGAACAAATCATTTCATTTTTGTGGTGTCATTAGTTGTATCAAGTTCAATAAATTCCCTCACTAGTTAACTCTCTCATTACCCATATATATCTTCTAGTGGGTTAAAAGATCTTATCTAAAGTTGGAATAATAATGAATTACCATAACTACTTAGAAGTGAATAAATTTAACTAGTACATTTTTAAAGGTATACATGATCTGTTCATCAATTTCACTATCAATTTCCATCGATTGAAAATTTATTTGCTAAAATTGAAATAGGAATGAAATGATCATGTATTTGTTTTTTGTTTTTTATGTTAATTTGAATTTTTAAATGATTGGGATGAAAATGTTTCAAGAATTTTATTTTACTCGATGTTTTATTTAGCATGAACATGAACATTAGATGTGTATTGTTTCTTACCTCTATAAAGTGTAATGTTATATAAATTAACTTTATCTTTAGGATTTATATTATAGAGGGATAGAAATTTTCCAGAACTATTCATATTGATCTCCCTAATATAATTTTCTAATTATCACACTTGATTCTATATAGATTATTTTTTCGATTGGGTGATCTATTAGAACTATAGGTTTTGATATTCCATTTTATTCACAACATTCTCAAGGATTGATTTTTATTTGTGAGGAAATAGATGGATATACTAGGATGATAGAGGGGGATGGGAGGATGTGTACCATTTCAATGGTGATACCCATTACAGTTAGAATGGATCATGTTTCTTCCTTATTATTATCATGGTTATTATTTCCACCATGAGTTAGGGAATTTCTTAAAAATTTATTTCTTGAAATGAGATTCTTATTAAAATATTTTCCTATGAAATATAATAATGAAAATACCAAGTATGTATTATATTTTAGTACATGGTGGGAGAAGTTCATTTTATTAGCACCTATACCAAAATTCATTGAATTGGGTAGAGGCTTATAATTACCTTTAGTTTGAGAAAATTTTCATAAAAGTATATATATTTAATTATTTTTATTGTCGAAGTTTTATTATATGGAAGAATGGTTTATATAATATGCACATTGGGTGGTTGTTATTACTTATATTAAAAATTGTTGTATATTTTGATATGAATTATCAATTAATCCACATGTGATGGTTGGTGTTTTATCAACTATATCACCACAAGATATAACATATCTTTTTTTAAGATCAATGGGGATAATTCCCTGATATAAGTATTTAATTTGAAGTTTGATGTTATTTTTGTGGCACATTAAACTAGAGAAAAATCATTTTAAATCTCTCCCCAAATTCATGATGGTCCACTATTTTTGATTTACTAATGCCAAAAAATTTCATTCTTAGTGGTTGTGGTTTGGGAGGTATAGAAAAAAATATCAAAAATGATTCATTAACGTTTAGTAAAACCTATAATTTTTGTATAAATATTGTATAACCATTATTTGGATACACCATAAAGATATATAGGGAATGATGGAAGTTTGATGAGGCCCTCAATAATACCACATGGTATTATAATTTAACACATTATGTGGAATACCATATGGTTTTTATAAATTTCCTCACTTGGAATATCATTCAATTTGGGTTGGTGGAAAATAATGCATGATATAATCTCAATGTTATCAGTTTCCTAGGGTTATTGGATGTATGGTGATTGATAATACACATCAAGAATGGTAAATTATTTAAATTTCATATTTCTCTTATACATTATATAAAGGGTTTGATTTAGTTTACAATTTACTTATTTTCATACCTTTTGAGGTTCTAAAAAGGGTTTGTCAATGTTTCTAGATTTCCCTACTCTGGATGATATAACATGTGAAAGAAAATTACATTCAATTTTGGGGTCTATTTATGTAACATTTATTATCTTGACCGGGTTATATAATAAAATGGGTTTGTGGAAGGTTTTTTTAAAACAATAACTACATTATTATTTTTTGAATAAAATAGATAGTTGGAGTGAGATAAAAAATAATGTTTAAAGAAAATAATTATAAATGAAAAATGAAAGATCATGAAAAAATAATAATAAAAGGGAATGTTCTTAAAATACCCTAAAATAAAATTGATTTTATAACATCCTATTATTTTCATATATAGATATTACTTCATTCTATATAAACAATCATTACATTACAAAAATACATGACAGATGACCATACGAATTTAGTGCCTTTGGAAACCAAAAACCATGAAAAAATGGACTTTAAGTGAGATACATCATCTCCCACAATGTTCTTAATAACTAAAAAACTTTTTATACATAAAATACATATTACATTTCTTTATATCATGGGTATTGGAAACATAAGAAAGGGTAAGTACAGATGACCAGTAAGGGTAGACAAGGGAGATACATAAGCATAACATGAAAATAAAGGAATGAGAACATGAGAATAACATTTTAAAAACATACAATGCACATCAAAGATCATAATCTTGAGTCATGTAATAAATATCGGCAGTTCATAAAACATGGATAAAAAGTTGATAAAATAACATGATCCATGAGAGAATAACATTGTCATATAATATATAATTATAGAATACACATAATCATAGAGAATATTATGTTAAGGATACCCAAAAAGACATTCATATCATGTTAGGCTTGGTATTACCACCCATTCACCTACTATGGCCTTTGTATACCCCCCATGTACAATTTTTTGGGCCTGGGATAACCTATTATCAACCCTTTGATCTCAGAAAACACATTAATCATTACCCAATGCATTAGAGGGAGATATAGGCCCCACCATTAACATAATGAAAATCATACATATGTGTGCTCTAATATCAAAAAAAACATTCATCATATCATGACCCATGAAATGAAATGGGTTTCTTAAACAATTCATCATATTATAGGTTGTGGAAAAGAGATAAGTTTCTTAATAATTTAATCTTGGTATAAATTATTGGAAAGAAGTAGGTTTAATAAATATCCTATCAGGATAAAACATTCATAGAAATAATTATAATGGTACCCTAGGTTTATATCCCCAAAAAATCATAATTTACATCAAAGTATATCATCTAAGATGTAAAAGGACTTCAACCAATCATTTAAAACATTTCTGTAGGAAAATATCATTTTAACTTTAAAAAAAACCATTTAAAACAAAACAATTATAATATTTTTCATTAAAAATAACCATTACAACATATAAATAAATATTTAAAGAAAATATTGGTTATGAGGGTGTAAAATTTATTTCATGTCGTACATGTTAATACGAATACTCATTCCACATTTTCGGTAAAAGATAATTGGGAATTGATTGAAAAAAATTGAAGATTACATTCAATTTTTTTTGTAAAAATTCAAACATGGCTAACAATTTATTTTAAAAACCTTATGAGAATAATAAAACATTTTTTTGATAACATGGGTTTGGATGATAAAACATTTCTGACCGAAGGGAAAAATAACATATGATTATATTAAAAAACATTATCAATTATTTTATGTACCATAGAGTATATAAATGGTATGATTTCCGGAAAATATAATTACTATCCATAAAATAATACAATTGAATATTTTTTTGAATGTTAGATCATAATATTTCAGCATTAATGACATTATCATAAATAATCGTAATAATTTATTGCATTTTAACATAAAATATTTACCACTTAGGTAACATTGAAATGTATGACCCATAATGGAATATCATTAAATGAAAAATAAAATATTTATAGGATAAACAAATTTATGATATTAAAATTAAAAATGGATTTATATACACATCATAGTATAATATAGGTGAATAATATAACATATATTTTAAAGAAATAAAATTGAGACAAAAATCCATTACTGATTTGTTAACATTTGAATCATAGACCCCATGAGATAGAGCTCATAAAATGGATATGTAAACCAATAAAAATTTTAGGTGAATAATCATAAAATAAATTAGTCTAAAGTATTTACACCACATAAAATAAATATGTGGTGAATATGGTATGTGTCTCACAAAAGTAAAAGGTGACACAAAAAACCATTTCCATAAGTCTTGACTTCCTTCGTAGATGTTAAAAAACAATGTAAAATAAATATAAGTTTTTTATAAATATATTAACTAACTATAAACAGACACACACACACATATATAATACCATGCACAATTTACATATAACCTTTTATTACCTTCTTATTAACAATTTCATGTTAAAGTCACGTTTCATGAAATAATTGTTTTGTTTTTCATGTAAGTTTTGATTTAATTTATTTTTTTCTTTTAATTTGATATTGGTTTCATAATATATAGAATGTAAACCATGATTATAATATCATATATAATCATTATATATTTAATTATATTAATCCATAAAATTTAGCTATAAATAAAAAATAAACAGTTCATGGAGACGGTATGCTGTACGTACGCATGAATGTTGTTTCCAATGTACTTTTATATGGAAGAAAATGAATATATCTAAATGTTATTTTATAATTATTTTTTTATTCCATATATAAATCATATTTTTTAAACCCATCCTTATTACAATCCATTTAATGTGTGAAATAATAACATCGCATCGCAAGGTAGTAGTTCACTGTACACATGAGTGACATTATCGTATTCCCAAAAAAAAGAGATTATAAAGTTATATATGATATTATAATTATTTTTTAAAATAATATCACAAATATAATATATAAATATTAAATCAATCATTATTTATACCATTTGATGGTGGTAATGGAAAAAATAATGACATTAGTTTGTGAGGTTGTAGTAATTTGTACACACGAATGATGATTTTGTTACCCAATTAATGGATTTGGAGATGGTTGCGAACGACTAAAATAATATGAGAACACTTAATTATGTGTAATATAATGAGGTTATTATATCAGATGGTATAGTAATAATTTAAGGTGGTGGAGGATGAAATAAGACCAAAACACTCGTTAATGAACATTAACTCTTCTTCAAGAATCCACCTTAGGATAACCAAAAAATCTCTCCATGTATATATTTATGTTAAAAATAATTATTATAGTATGAGAGGATCTAATTTGGGAATTTATTTGTTAATGTATTTTCTGAACCAAAATGGTTTGATGGTGTGTTGAATAGAGAAGAAGGGCGACCTTTTATAAGTTAGGTGAGTGGTACACTTGTAAATTTTTTAAAGAATGAATTCCTCCCAAGTTTATTTTCATGCCCAAAGGTTCCAATAAGGAACAATTTTTTTAATATATGATAAAAGTCTTATATATAGCTATAAAATGGGTTTTTACAATTTAGGCATTATATTTAACTCGTATGATTTTAGTTTTAACCCTATGGTAAACCCATTTTTACGTTAATATGGGTAAACAATTTTTACTATTTTTATAATTCATTTTTAGTCCAAAATTATGCAAACAATATTAGAAAATATAAATTATTTTTTTCCAAAAATTTAATCCATTTTTCCAAATTCCATTCATATAATTGAAAATTTTAATTTAAAGTTAACCTCATATAGGTGATGAAAAATCAACATTAAAATGTTTACAATGTTTTTTTTATCAAAAGTAAATATGAAATTTATTAAAATGACCAAAATTAGAATATTGGATGTATAATTAAACAAATTTTACTTTATAACTAATTTAAAAAATAATTTAACTTTTGAATAAATTATACAATGATTAATTTTTCAATTAAAATTTATTATTTTTCACTATTTATCAAAAAATGAACTTCTAAGTAAAATAAAAGACATTCACCGTGAGAAAATTTTCAAAGGATGATTAAAAAAATGAGACTTATTTTATAAAATTAATTCTCTAAATTTGTGAAAAAATATATTTATACATGTTTAGGAAAAGAATCAAAAAGTACTTTTTTTTAGAAAATAAAATTTTCAAAACATTTAACAACATTACCAAATATTAAGTACTTTTTAATTAATTTGTTTACATTATTTAAAAACATTATAATTAATATTTGAAAATAAATTATTAATACTCATATTTTTATTTTATTTTTTAGGTTATAATGGATGGTTATATATAACTATATTAATTACATATCATGGTTTTGATAAATCACAATGTCACATTTATCAAAAGATATTCCAGTGTTTCATGTAGTGAAAAACTAACCTGATGTTTTTTTCAATGTAATCTATCAATGAAATTTAATTTATTCAAAAAAATAATTCAATAGAACTTGTGTAATAACATTATACCCCCCTTAAAATGAATTTGACTCTCAAAATTAGTGAATTCAATATAAAACATTTATGACATTTGTACCTATTTTTATCCTCATGTTCCCATTTAGGCTTCCTCAAACTAGGGTTTTTTATACAAAAAATTAACTAGGAGAATGGTAATATTTTATATAAATTTTTTATATGATCCAACATCCAACCAAATTTTATTCAAAATAAATATCATGCTCTTGCTGTACGACCACTGAGTTTGTACATATGAAGTGTCAATTATGTACATTCTCTGGAGAGATATTTGGAAAACATCAGGGACATAAGTGAGGATTTTTGGAAGTATCCACCTATAATATGTAGTCCTAATATAATCAATAATTTAAAAGGGACTGATATACCAATATCTTATCTTCTATTTCTTCTGGAATCTCATATCCTTCATCCATGGAGAAATTATTAGAAACAACTTATCACTAACATCAAATTCAGGATCCCACCAGTGTTTATGATCATAACTTTCCTACTTACTATGGGATTCCATAATTTGTTTCTAAATGTATTTAAAATTATATTTCATTTATTTATGTATCATAGGTCCCACTATCTTTCTTTCTCTAATTTTATTACTCCATGTTGAAGCTATACATTCATTTCAATAGAGGTATTCAAAAGGAGACATATAAATTCTTGAGTGAAAGATATTATTGTAAGAAAAATTAACTAGATGAAGATGTTTATACCAACCACATTTGAAATCAATATAATAGGATCTCAATATATCCTATAGGGTTTTAATTTTTCCTTTACCACGACCATATTTCTATGGATGCTATGTATTATTGAAACTCAACTCCATATCAAGAGCTTCCTGAAGACTTCTCTAGAACATTGAGGAAAACCATGTATCCCAATCAGACACAATGGAATGCGGTACTCCATGTAACCATTAAACATAATTAATTTATATCATTGAAAGATAATACATAGATAATTATTCTCTAATTGTGATAAAGTGTTATTACATAAAAAAGAGATCGATTACCACCCATATAACATTATTCCCTTTTGACATTTTGGTGAGTCCAACCATAAAATCCTGGGAGATGTTTTCCCATTTCCATTCAAGTATGGGTAATTTATGAAATATCCACATATCATTTTTCCTTCCATAATTAACATGCTTATATACCAAGAACCGAGATAAAAATTCAACGATATATCTCTTCATTCCATCCCACCATAAGTACTCATTCAAATATTTATATTCCTTATTACTTCTCTGATTAATATAGAATGAAGAACTATGTGATTTCTCTAAAAAACTATTCTTCAAGACTAGTATGGATGGAACACATACATGATTCTAGAATACTATCATTCCGCCATGATCAATGTTATACTTAGTAACATTTATAATCTTCTTTTCACCTATACATATTCCTTCTATGCTACAATAATATTAACTTGGATAGATGTTTGAACATTTAATTGAGGGTGATAATATTTCTACCCATAATTTAGGATTTTAAAATCCATATATTGAAAATATAGAAATACTGAATCTTTTGTGATCCTCATCTGGGATAAGATAACATGATATTTTGGAATCAGATCATCAATATCATTATTTGATTTCGTAGGGTGGAAATGTATTGAGCAGTCATAATATTTAATCAACTATAAAAATATTGTTTGGTTCATATTCAACTCATTCTATGGGAATATATATATTACAATTTTATTATAGGTATATATATCACACTTCTCTCTACAAATATAATTCATCTATATATTTAATGAAATATTTATCGCATCTAACTTCAAATAGAGAGTTTCATAATTTTGATCATGAATATTAAATTTTATTAAGGCATAAAATATAAATATTTAATTATCCATAAAAACACACCCCAAAACCTTATTGGATTCATCAATATAGATTAAAACCACTTATCCACTATAGGGTAATGTAATAATAGGTGCACTGACTAATATAATCTTCAGCTCCTTTAAATTTTCCATACATTCAACTATCAAGAGGAACTTGGGTCCCATATGAGTTAACATGGTCACATGATTAGATATTTGTGAGGTATTCTTTACAAACCATCGATAATAAGTTGATAAATAATGGAAAATATAGATCTACATCACTATAATTGGTCTGGTAAAATTTTAAATAGCCTTCATCTTTAATGAATCTAATGATATACCCTCTCTTTATATTATATGACCCCAAAATGAAACCTTCTCTTGAAAAAAATCAACCTTTATAAATTTTTCAGATTGTGTCTCGTTACTTATAGTCTTTATTATAATTATAACATGGGATTCATTCCCTTCCTTTCTCTTTCAGTAGATAAGAATATCATATATAATGACAATCTCAAATTGATCAATGTAATATCTAAAGACTCTATTCATTAAATACAATAATATAATTGAGGAATTAGTAAGACTTAATGGAATAACTATATATTAATATTTTCCGTGACATGAATGCAATGTTTTATTGGGTATATCCTCCTTCTTGACCCACATTTGATGATATCCAAGAGGAAGGTAAATCTTGGGAATGTATTGAGATCTATAATTTTGATAAAATAAGTAATCAATATAGGGAAGAGGACACATGTTCCTAATTGTGATCTTGTTCAGTTCCTAATAATCAGTACAGAGTCATATTGATCCATATTTATTTTTAATAAAAATAACATGTGTGCCCCAAGGTGACACACTAGGATGAATAAATCCCTTTTAAATGTGTTTCGAGAGTTTCTTATTCAATTTATACAACTCAATCAAGGCCATTATATAGAGAGTATTTTAAATTAGTATGGAAAGAGATAATATTTCTTTTGATAACTCAACCTCATGTTTTGGTGAAAGGATAGGAAACCCTTGTAGAAAGACATCAATGAATTCTCACACAATAGTCATATCATTGTTGTCTAGTTTCTCCTCTACCATATGAGATTACAACCCATTCTTAATGTGAAATAACACCCATAAAATTGATGTGATCTCCATCATGTTTTTATAATTATCATAATATTAATATATGATCATAGGTTTGTTTGTAATATCAAATTTCAATTCCCTTACATAAAAATAAATCTGTGATTTATATAGGTAAATCCTATTAATACCTAAGATAAAATCAAATTCAACCATATGAAGAATGATATGATTTTAGAAATCACATTCCTGCCAACATCAACCTAATATGAATCATATAAATGAGTTGAAATTATCATACCATTAGGGGGTTTCAATGTTAATTCTAAATCTAATTGTTTGGGTTGAATCTTGATACCCCTGCAAAATTATTCATAAATGAATTAATTTATAGATATAGAGTAAAATAATATAATAGTTTTTATAGAGTGGATGGTATGTGCCTTTCACCAATTTTTTTATCACATACCAAACTTGAAATAGTGATCACATGAAATTTTCCCTTCCCCCCAACTTAATAGTCTTCTGGTGTTGATAACCACCATTAACCCTTGGATTTGGGAACTTTTTAGCACAATGTTCATACTACTTTCAATTGAAGCAATATATTTTGGGAGGAACATTCTATAGAGATTTATAATTATTTGTTTCATTAGCTAGATTCTCCTTATCACTTCATTATTCAACCATTATATAACCTTCCCTTACTAACTAATATCATTTAGTAGTCCCCTTAATAAAATTTCCCCCATTTTAATTCCAATAGTATTCTCATAAAAGAAATTTAATATTCTTTTATCTATGGTTTATATATTTTCCATTGAACTCCATTTTTCTCTTCATATCAATACCATGATATTGATTCCTAAATTCGACCACTATTTACACCTTGATAGAACATAGAACAATATATTCATTACTACTGAAGTCTCTTTTGGAAAACACCCTTTGGAGACTTGTTTATTGAACACTAAATAAATGATAAACCGTACTTTTATGTTGGATGATAATACCAAAATCACACCTTAAATGTCTTGTAAATGATTCATCATATGTATCAATGTATTAATTATCCTTTTACATTAGCTCAAATAAATCATTATCTATCACCATATGCACAATATAAAGAATATACTTATTAATAAATAAGTTTATTGGTGAGTCGTTTCACCGAATGTATGTTCTTGGTGTCCCAAATTATTTTTACCCTAATGAGTATAGTACCAGTAAGGGGTCGATCCATAGGTAAAAAGAAGTTATTTTTGTCTTATTATAATTAATTTTCCTTTTTGTCTTAGTGAAGTGTGATGAATTTAGAGTCGATTTTTTATGTTTGTATAAAAATAATAATTGGTTTTATGTTTCTTTAATAAATTACATAATTAATAGAAGAAAATATATGAAAATTGTTTTTGATGCAAATAAAGAGAGAAATGTGTGGGGGTTGTAGATTCTTAAGAAGTTTTTTATTAAATAAAATTTCTTTTGCAGTTGTGTAGTTCATGATTAGCCATCTCTTTGGGTTCAATTTGTAACAAATTTTCCTTGGTCTGGTAAACTTATATTTAAAGCTGAAGAAACTAACTCCCTAGTCTAGTAGTTAGTGTTTAAAAGTTCTTTATTTGTCTTAGTCCATTTTTGAGTCAAAAAATACTTACAATGATCATGAAAATATTTATTGTTAATCTTCAGTTGAATCCCTAATAATTCCTCCCTTGGTCTGGTTCATAGTATTCAGTGATATGTTGATGTGATTTAAGAAGAATAAGGAGAAGTTAAAAGAACAACCACATTCATAGAAACTAATCTATATTACAACTATTACGTCTCCCACTACCCCAACACACTGGGGATTTAGTTACACATAGAGTTAAAGATAAATAAAAAACCCTCGATACCTGATGTGATCATTTCTTGAAACTTCGAGGAGGGAGTGACTCTTCGGTCAATCAATAGAATGGCGAAGTAGTAGAATGGTGATAGAATGGAACAATGATTATTTCCTTTAAACCTTCAACCCACTTTATCCACACTTTCCCCTCTTTATGAACCGGAGGCCAAGAACTCTATTTATATGAAATAAAACTACATGGTATGGGAAAAAATTACACGGTGTGTACTTTTGTCAATGCAATTTGGTCATATTTTTCTTCTCTTGTATGTGGCCTAACATGCTGTGTTTGACTTGGAACATGGAACCTCCTGGTAGGTAGATATACACAGCGTGTGTCGCTGCAATAAATGGAGTGTAGTCTCATTTTTAGACCACCAACCACTTCTATAAAAGTATACACGGTGTTTATAGGATGAACATGACGTGCCCCCATCAGCCGGCGAAATAGGCATGTAGACTTCTTCTCATCCGCCAATAGCTTCTAGAAGGGTGTACATGATGTGTATAGTGTGAAAACTGTTGTACCAGCTTCTGGTAAAATGATAATGTACTTTTCTTGGTCAATCAATGTTCGAGTTTGAATGTACATGGCGTGTGTATAAGTACACACTGTGTAGTTTGTAAATTTTTCTCAATTATCCCCCATTTTTTTATTTGGCCATTAATCTCCTGAAAATGAACAAGATCACCAAAATCAATGTACTTTTCCAATAAGCATTAAGTAATTTCTTAAAATTTTTATTTATTTTAAATAAATTATGTCAAAATGTATACACAAATTGGGTTCTTCTAACTCCCCCATACATAGTCATTTTCTTCCCCTCAATAAAATCTCAAAATCTAATTAAGAGAGTTTATATTTTAAAAGGACTAAATTCAGTCAATCATAAATGTAAATAATAAGTCACATGAGAAAATTATAAAAATCTACAAAACATTTTCAATTTAGGAGATATTCTAATCATGACTTATATACAATTCAATTAACTATTGTCCTCATCTTTTAAACACATATTTCATTCTTTCAAAAATATGTAAGCCACATGACGATCTACCTCACCAATAATATACTAAACACTCAAGATATTTTGAATTAATTTTATGCTCAGTAAAAGATATATACACTATATCCGTAGGTTTTCAAAAATTCTAGTTCACTACAATAGAAAATTGATTTAAACAAATCATTTGGACTTTTCAATAAGGATAAGATGTTTTGTGGTTAAAGGTTGGTCGGTAAAGACGTGAAAACAAAACTCTGAGGCTTGAAAAAAGAGGCTAAATTCTTAAATAACAGTGCATGATATTCAATGTTAAGAAAAATTTAAAAAATGAAACCTCATAAAACTCTATCAAATGATCTCATAACAACCATATCCTTTAGTTCGGTAGGGCTCACAAACCAACAAGTGAGTATATGGTCCCTTTATCTATTCCATTTTTTTACAAAAAGGGAACCATTTAGAATTTTCATAAATAGAGGGTTGTAACCCTTTTTCCCCAAATGATGAAGAGGCACTCCCCCATACTTAATTTCATTACAAATCACAAAATTATGCCATGTGTTTCCAATACCTTATTTTAAGATCAAGTGAATAATCATGAAAAATCATAAAAGAATTAGTATGGGAAGGGAAATAGTATTATAATATGTCTTCCTATAAAAGATATTCATGGGTTTTAGGGGCTTCACAAAGATAAGATGCAGGGTAGGTCTCATGATAAAGGGGATAAAACAATCCAATGCCTCAATAATTTTAATGTAATTCAAAAATTCTTCATGTTTTGAAAAGAAAACATGAAAATTATGGTAGTTATTTATATCCTAAAAATTTCTCAAGAAATTGGGTATTAGAAATCATATTACAAAGGGTTTAGAATACCTCTCAGGAGTGAAAAAAATAAATAAAAAGGAAATCAGGTTGTGACTTGTATATAATTTATTATTTTAATCGATGTAATTATCCTTGGATTACGTGTTGTAATTTAAACTATATCAGCAATCATTTTAAAACTCTTAATAACCAAAATAAGAATACAAACTTAAAAATTTACCACTTTTATATTCATTATTTAGAAATATTATTTACCAAAATTTATTTACATTTTCAAATATATCTTCAAATAATGATGTCTCCTAGAATGATGATAAGGGAAAAGACTAAAGTGGCCGAGAGATTCCCCCCATAATGAATATCTCACATGGTCCACCAACTACCACATAATGTGAATAATAGAACACGTAGACACAATAATGGACTAGAACGAGGGGAAGTAAAGATAGAATTAAACCAAAGAAGAAATGAAAACAATGGAAAAACGTGGAAAAACAGTACTTCCATCGTGTCTAGTCGATGAAAGATGAGGAGTGATGGAGAAGGCTAGTCCGTAGCATACCAGAGTATCTGTTATGGTCAAGGAGAGAGATCACTGCAACCATACATAACATACACATGCACATGATATCACAAATATACATATAACGAAAAACATGTGTCCAATGACTAGACAGGGTGTCGCTTTAGAAGAGGCATCATCCGGTACAGAAACAGTCGGGAGAGAAGGATCAGGAGCAGTGGAAAGTAGGGGATCAGAATATGTACTCAGAAGAGAATCCGTAGAAGTAGGAGCTGTAGGATCTGGACATGGAATAGGAAGCTCAACATCACTCCCTGGATAGGTAGTAGTGGTGGTAGTAGTTAGGCTTGTAGTGGATATGAGAACTAAATCTGTGGCCAGTGTAGTAAAGGGTGGTGGATCTGCGGAAGAAGGGCCAGGAACTAATGTAGAGATATGTGGTTGGGGTAGTATAATACCATGACGTTGAAGAAGAACCCCATCATATTCTCTAGTCAGTCTTGATGACGATCGAGACGAACCAAGTGCAGCTCCATTGTAGTTAGGTGCATGGGAAAAGAGAGATCAACTGAGGGTGCAGAGGTATGGGTAGTAGGGGAATAGAAGATGGTAGGGCAAAATAAGTGGGGTCATAAGAAGGGGGTGGGGTGTGGAAGCCGGAAGGGGTGGGGAATGCGGAGAAGGTGCATTGGCGGGGGAAGGAGGTTCAGACGGGGGTCAGGGTGGTTCCTGGGCAAGGACATACGTACCCCCACCTTCTGGACCAATACCATTATAATAAGAATGAGATAGTCCATCCAATGGATGGAACATAACATGTTATGCGGAAGAGAAGGATAGAAAACCCCTATGTGGTGGGAAAGGCGGGCGGGGTAGAACCCACTATTCATGTTTCCCTGACGGCCGGTAAACAAGGAATGTAAATAGAATGCAGCAAGGTAAGAGAGGTCTGGGTAGTCCTGCTAGATGATACAGGTGAGGATATCCATGTCACGATCATTCACAAACCCCATATCCTCATGGTAGGGGAAAAGGATGGAGCTAAAGCACCGGTGGGTGAAGCGAAGGATAGGGTCTCCAATGAGGGTACTCTTCTGGGAAGTAGGGGTATAGATTTGGTCAGGCCCAACAATATCCCTCCACATAGCAATGATCTCAGAGCACTCGGGTCGGGTTAGGGTGCAGACAAGGGGCGGGGTGATGGGATGAGGATAAAAACTGCACCCTTGGCCGAACTATGTCATAGTAAGGGAAAAGGCACAGTTTTATAGCCGGAACTAGAGCACTGGGACCACATCACTAGGTGTCTCCCGGTACTCAGCTCTGTCGAATTCAAAGGAAGCAGAAAACTCCAAAAATATATTCCTGAAAATATGAGTGCTGATCTGGCAGATCATGAGTAACAAAGTGTGTCCAATGGGATCCTTTAACTCACCCTAGATACCTAGCTACTGAGGGACTCTACTGTCAAGATTACGGCTGCTCAACGAGATCAGGTGACGATAGAAGTTTCGGACCCCGTCGTGCGCCAAATCGGTGACCGGGAAAACCATGGAAGGGTAAGGAACACCTGCAGGGCCCGTCCCAGGTGGTGGTGCAATAGTTGGAGCTAGAATTGGGGGTGGAGTGGATGGAGTAGATGGAGGGTCAATGGATGGGGCGGTCGAATATGGAATAGCTGCGAATGAGGAGAGCTCAGGTGGAGTCATAGCTGGTGGGGAAAAATGGGTGGTTCTTAGAGGCTCGGAGCTAGATGGTGGAGTTACGGTGATACAAGGACCATCCTCGGCTGAGGTAGTGGGTGGTGGATGGATGGGCAACGGAGGGAGATGATATACTAGAGAGTCTGGATCTCGTGACATCACTGGCCAGAGTTGTATACGATGGTAAATGGGCCTCCCACCCTCAGTGGCATAGGCGGGATTCTTCCCTTGGGAAGGATCTCTTTCTTCCATATCCTTGAAAAGAGAAGAAAAACCAAACAAAAAAATGAAAAGAAAAAAGGATAAAAAGAAAATGAGAGAAATCAGAAAAATAAAAAATATTGGACATGTATATCTAATGTACACAAAGTGTAGTGGAATCGGGTTAGCATCCTGTGTTCTTTTGATAGAAATGCCATGTGAACAAGAAATAGACCAGGGAAGGATACTTGGCATTTACCGAACATACATACCATGTTCATGCAAAGTGTTTATGGTTGTGTTTTGGAAAAGACACGACCACCATTTATGAATTTGTAACAATACAGGACACACCATGTGAGAGGCCATCATAGTGTGTGCAAGAACAAAATGTAAATGGCCATGTGAAGTTCAAGACATGGGCTGGCTGAAGGAAATGGTGTACATGATGTGTACCAAATAGACACACCATGTAATTTAACATGGTGTTAGAGGCCTTGTGAAAAAGGTACCCATGCATGATAGGGGAGGGTATACGATGTGTACTAAACATACACACTGTTTATTCTCAAATTATGAAGCATTCAGTGTGTGTCCGTGTACAAAAGTTCGTGGCATGTGTTCTTCAATTTGATCCCATGTACTGTGGAAGCCGAATGGTTGACTAAAACAAAAATGACCCTAAACACTTATGAAAACTTGAAATAAAGGGTGTCGATGGCCGTACCTGGACCGATGATCATAATGTAGTAAAAATAGGAAGGTAAATCACTCTAAATTAGAGGATTTCAAAAGTGGAGGCTAGGTGTCTTCCAGGAGAAGCAAGAGGGAGAGGGGAGGGTTCCATGCGACACGGGATGAAGCCAGGTGATATGAAGATTTTATAGATGAGTTACACTGCATGTACAATAGACTACACATTAGGTGTCACATTTTTTTAATAATATATATATATATATATATTAAACTAAACTATATAATAATTAATATTAACAATTAAAATAATAATATATATATAATTTATTTAAAAAATAAGACTATATGCATAATGTATCGGGAAATACACGTCATGTGATCTAAAATAAGAAAACAGAGAAGTACAACATGTGGTCCGGTGCTTGGGGCGAGGTTCAAACCCACGATCGTCCGTTTTGGGTGGAAGCCCTAAACCACTGGAGTAAATGTTTTACTACTGATCCTATTAAGTATTTAAATATAGATAATGAAAATAGGATTATAATACACGAGGAGAATAAAATTCATGGTGTGTGTTTTTTAAATAGACAAAAAGTGACGAAGCATAGAGATTTGCTGAGTTTGAACCCGGGTCTTTTGGATCTTGGGATGAGACACTACCAATCTGTGAACATAAACCACATGCATTACATTATGAAAAAAACATTTTCGTTTTTAGGTGGAAAACATGGCACACACGATGTATATCGAAAGACACACCATGTGGGTTTATTAAAAAGGACAAATGATGGGAATGAGGAGGTTGTCAGGATTTGAAACCGGGTATTTTGGAACTGGGTTACAGTCCTGGCCAACGAATCCATATCAACCTTGTGTTTTCATATAAGAATTTATATATATATATATAGGAAAAAAATACCACACACACCATCTAAGAAAACACATGGGGAAAAATGAGGAACCACGTGCCAATGGTTGGTCAGGAGCAATTAGAACCAGTGATGGCTTGGATAAACTCTAGTGACCTTTCCATCAGCAGTGACCTAATCCATGTTTATTACATTTTTAAGCTATATATTTATAATATTTAGAAGTTAAATAAAAAAATAAGTACATGCCATTTATATAGGTGGTACATGGTGTGTATCCGGTAGGATGCCTCCCTAGAAGTGTATTTGATTTAGGTTACTGTCTCGACCTACTTAACTATGCTTACCTATGTTGTATGGTGGAAAATGTTCCCACTGTCTCATCCATGTGATGGCAATCTTTCAACTATTTCCCATTCACCTTGAATGGTTGACCATCCCCTACATAAATTTCCACCGCTTCATGATGAAATTTACATATCACATGGAATAGTCCAGACCATTGTGACTTCAACATCCTAGGGAATAATCAAATACCAGAGTTAAGGTGATGTACATGATCACAGGGTTGAAATTATTATCGTAAAATCATCCAGTCAAAAATTTATCTCGTCTTCTCATTGAATAGATTGACTTTCTCATATGCCTCTAATCTGATATCATCATGTTTTTTCATTCGGAACATTCATTTATCTTTAGCTACCATAAGATCAAAATTCAGGGCATTGAAAGACTAGTATTCTTTATGCTCCAATTCTATAGGTAGATGGCACAGATTTCCATAGATGAGGCGAAACATGGACATTCCTAGTTGTGTTTTGAAAGTAGTCTGATATGCCCATAAGGCATTGTCTATCTTCTTGGACTTGTCTTTCCCTAAAGTGTTGACTGTTTTCTCCAGGATCTTTTTGAGCTCACAGTTGGATAACCCCACTTGTCCACTGGGCTAGGGATGATATGAAGTCCCCATATGATTCTTTACTCTATTCTTCGGCAGTATTGCTCTCATCAGTGTGTTGTCGATGTGGGTCCCTCTGTTGCTGATCAGTACTCATGGAACTTTGAACCTACTCAAATTGAGTTTCATTAAAAAGGTCATGACAACCTTGGTTGTGTCATGAGTTATAGTAATAGCTTCCACCCACATAGAGACGTAGTTGACGAATACTAGGATGTAAGTGTTGCTAAAAGATGGGGGAAAGGGATTCAAGAAATCTATTCCCCAAATGTCAAAAATATCAGCCTCCAGGATGGGGTGCAGGGGAATCTTAGATCAACATCCCATATTACCAGTTATATGGCATCAACCACAATAGAAAACAATGGTCCGAGCATCATTATGCATGGTTGGCCAGAAAAAACCAGAATGCAGGATCTTTGCTATCATACGGTCTGGGCCATGAAGTCCCCCAACTAGTGAGGTGTGACAAAATTTCAGGACTTCTTGAACTTCATTTTTGAGGATTCAACGACGGATCACCCCATATCTACAAGATCAGAAGAGAAGAGTATCTTTCCAGAAGTACCTCATAACATCATAAAGAAACCTATACATTTAATATAAGCAGAGGTCGGGGTGAATGACACCTATAACCAAAAAATTAGCAATATCAGCATACCATGGTCTAGGTGTTTCAGTGATTGAAAAGAGGTGCTCATTAGGGAGTTCCTCGTAGATCTCTCGATCATCCTCCTTCTTCAAATAAGGCAGCTCTAGGAAAGAGATATGATCAGAAACAATATTCTCACACCCTTTCTTGTATCGGATCTGAAAGTCAAATTCTTGTAGGAGGAACACCCAGGGGATCAATTGGGGATTCACATCATTCTTGTTAAGTAGGTACTTTAGTGATACATGGTCAGTATAAAAAATAAATTTAGATAGCACTATATTAGAATAGAACCTATCAAATGCGAATACCACTACAAACATCTCCTTTTATATTGTGGTGTATTTCTTCTATGCCTCGCTGATCATCCTACTAGCATAATATATGGGTCAAAAAATCTGGTCAAGCCACCGACCGAAGACTGCTCCTCCTACGTAGTCGCTGGCATTTCACATCACTTCAAATTGTACCTCCATGTTGGGAGAAATCATCACCGGAGCTTCCACCAGTCACTTCTTCAGGTGCTCAAAAGATATGTTTCATGTCTCATTGAACCCAAATATTTAATCCTTGGTTATAATATAGTTGATGGTCTAGGATATTTTTGAAAAGTTGCGGACAAACCGCCTGTAAAAACAAGAATTCCCCCGGAAGGTGTGGATGCCTCTAACAGAAGTCGGAAAAGGTAGTCGTGAAATGACTTCTATCTTTTCCAGGTCCACATATATCCCCTTTTCTAATATTTTTTAGCCAAAGAATATTCTACCTTTCCCCTGGAAATGACACTTTTCCACCTTCAAAACTAGGTTAGTGTTTTCATATCTTTCCAGAAATAGCTTCAGGTGCCGCAAGCAAGTGGTGAATGTTTTTCCGTAACTGGAAAAGTCAACCATGAATACCTATATGATATATTTTTCCATATCAGGGATGATAACAAGTATACAATTCTAGAAGGTGGCAGTTCTGTTGCACATGCCAAAAGACATCCTTCGGTAAGAAAACGTACCGTAGGGGCAAGTAAATGCTCTCTTCTCTAGATCATTGATTGCAATGGAAATTTGGTTATAGACGGAATATCTATCGAAGAAGACATAGAAGTTGTGCCCTGCTAAACTATCTAGCATCTGATCCATAAAGGGAAGGGGGAAATGATTTTTCCTCGTCATGTCATTCCGCTTCTATAATCCACACAAATCACCATCCTGTGATAGTGCATGTGGGGATGATCTCATTATTATCATTTGAAATCACAGTGATACGCCCTTTTTGGGTACCAGTTGTAGGGGACTCACCCATGTACTATCTGAGTTGGGATAAATGATGCGTGCATCCAAAAATTTTATCACCTCTTTTTCTACAACTTCTTTCATGGGGGGATACAGGCGCCGTAATGGCTGCCGATATTTCTTGGCACTTTCTTCAAGCAGCACCTTGTGGGTGAAAATGGTTGGAATGATGACCTTCAAATCTGCAATGGTCCACTCAATAGCATGCTTCCGCTGTTTTAAAACCTACCAAATTTCATCTTCATAATACTTTGATTGTTCTGCATTAATTATTACATGCAATGTTTTATGGTCTCCCAAATACCTTTAATTTAGAGAAGGTTGAAGATGCTTCAGTTCTAGTTCAGGATATTTTAGAGTTGAAGGTAAAAGTTGTTTCATCTTTTCCCATTCCAGACTATCCAGAACAACATCATGTTTCCAATAGTGTCCTTCCTAGCCTTCTATGAAATGAAAGACCTTAGTTTCTTCTTAAAAAATAATGTATGGAATGATAAAGTTATCTGAGATAAAAGAACATACGAGATCATCCCCTTTTTTTCTCAAGCGATCATCCATGGTGGTTACCGCATAACATCCCTCATGCGTAGACAATGATGCGTTCTTGACGTATTTGAGTAAATTTTAGGAGACTCTCTCATCTCTAACCCATAAAATTATCTCTACTTGGTGCACATCGATCAGCACTTTCTCAATTGCAATGAAATTCCTTCCCAAAATTAGAGGTTCCACCTAGTCATCCTCCATGTCAAGAATGGTGAAATATGTTGGAAGGATCATCCTACCCACCTTGACCAGCATGTTCTCTACTATCCCCTCTGGATATTTGTTTGGTCGGTCAGCAAGATGAAGGGAATCTTGGGTAGGCTTCAGGTCATTAAGCCTAAGATTTTGGTAAACTATGAGGAGCATGTGGTTGAAATAGTCCCCTAAGTCATAGAGGGCCATCCCAAAATCCCATTTTCCAATAGTGAATGGAATAGTTATGCTACCAAGATCCTGATGTTTGGGAGGAATCGAATATTGGAAGAATTCATAACACCCCTTAGTTAGAAAAATGGTTCCCAGATCCTCCAACTATCTTTAGTTGGAGTGTATTTATTTCATGAATTTTACATAAGTGGTCATATACGTCAGTGCCTCTGTAAATGGAATATTTATGTTCAACTTCTTGAACACATCCATGAATTTTTTGAACTGGAGGTCTAGCTTTCTCTGCTTTATTCACAATGTGAAGGGTAAAGTAGTCTCAATGGGTTTGACGAACTCCTTTCCTTTATTCTGTGAAGCCTACTTCTATGGGATTTTGGATGAGGAGGGGTCTGAATCTATACCTTTGTCATAAACAAGGGGAATGGATGCAACAGGTTATGCTTCTTGGTTATATTTAAGTTCTCTTCCACTCTGTAGTGTGACGACATGGGCCTCCTCTCTCAGGTTCTCCTCAGTGTTACCCGATAGTGTACCAGACTGCCTCCCCGAGAGTTGGGTTACCAAATGGCCAATTTGGTTCTATAGGACTCGAATTGTAGCATATAGATTTTGGAACCTAGTCTCATTAGTAGTTTTAATTTCTTTCCTGAGATCATATAACATTGATATGTTCTCTTACTGAGGTGGAAATTGAGCTTGTGGAAGTGGTGGTTGTCACGGTTGCTATGGGAGAGGGTTTTGATAGCATTGTTGCTAAGAAGAGATCTGTTTGGGCTCTGGCTTCCTTGGGTACTAGTTCTGATAAGGAGGCTAGATGTAGACAGGTGGTCGCTGGGGCAGAGGATTCTACTGATGTTGGCCCCATAATGTGTTTTTTTGATCACACCATGCCGTGTTCTGGTAGTACTGGAACTGGTTTGGCCGTCGATTTTGGGCAACATAACTCACGTCTCTTGTTGAAGGGCCTATAGTAGAACCAGGGAATTCTACCAATGATGTGGTTGTCACTACATTCACTACAAACCAGATGGTTTTCCCCATGTACTTGGGATGCATCCTTCAGATTGAGCGCATCGATATTTTTGGACACAATGTTCAACTAGGAAGCAATCATAGTAGTAGAATTGATTTTATTCATAACTTGTTTCTGTGTTCCCCACATGAAATGACACTGGAATCTGTTTCCATACATGTCTTTTAGTAGCTTGAAATGCTCTTCGGGGGATTTCCTCATTACTGTACCTCCAGTAGCAGCATCCACCTTAGACATTGTATCCATCGTCCGTCCTCCATAGAAGGTTTGGACCTGCATCCAATGTAGAAGTCTATGGTTTGGTCATTTGTGCAACATGTACTTGATGCACTCCCATGAATCATACAACAAATCTGAGTTACGCTGATGGAAGTTGTGGATTTTGTTCTGTAGAGTCACCTTCTTGAGGGTGGGAAGTATTTAGATAGGAACGCCTGGGACAGCTCCACCTAGGTGAGGATGGATCGTTGTGGAAATCTTTTAATTTAGTCTTTCTCTTTATCCCTTAGAGAGAAGGGGAAGAGGTGTATACAAATGTATTACATGGAAACTTTGTGGTAGAGGAACATGTCATAGACCTCCTAGAAATTGGAGATATGGGCATTGGGGTCCCCACTAAGCATTCCGTCAAATTGAATGGTGTTCTGGATCAGTTTCATGATATGGCACTTGTTTTGAAGTGTTGGTCCTATACTGGTGGACAGACGATGCCCATGTCAGATCTATGGATAGATGGAAGGTCGTAATCAATGAGAGTATGAAATGAAGGTGTCTACTGAGGTAGCAGATCCAGTATGTATTGTTGATCTTGAGGGGCATAGTATGGCCCATGACCTGGGTGTAAAAATGGCATCTGTTCTGGTTGGAATTGTTGGAGTTGTTACGGGCCATACCCTATAGCAAGTGGAGCTTGCTGGCTCCGATTGTCATACAGTCCTAATTTCTCTCCAGATCCTTAAACAATAGCTATATTTACTTCCTTGTTGTGCACCATGGGATTCTTGTTATTATGCTCAGTCATGAGTGAGCATTGGCACCACAAAAGCGTATGTTCGATATCTGGGTCAATTAAGAAAAACCCTGACAAATCAGTGTTCTTGGAACATGTGAGGTATCTGATCATACACCTAATGACCTACTCAATATAAAACACCCCAAACGTAAAAGATGAAAGAGAAATATAAATATAAATTATTTTAGAAAATTGATTTTTCGAAATTTATGATTTTTATTTTCACAAAAATTTGAAACAAACCTAATTAAAACAAGGGAAATATTAAATATTCTTAGTCCCTAGCAAAGGTGCAAAAATATGGAGATTTGTTTCACCGAATGTATGTTATCAGTGTCTCAAATTATTTTTACCCTAATGAGTATAGTAATAGTAAGGGGTCGATCCATTAAAAAAAAGAAGTTATTTTTTATTTTTCTTATCCAATTTTTATTTTTGTCTTAGTGAAGTGTGCTGAATTTAAGGACGATTTTTGATGTTTGGGTAAAAAGAATAATTGGTTTTATGGGTTTTTAATATATTATATAATGAATAAAAGAAAATATGGGAAAATTGGTTTTGATGCAAATAAAGAGATAAATTCATTGGGGTTGTGGATTCTTAAAAGTTTTTTATTAAATAAAATTGATAATGAGGCTATGTTGTTCATGATAACCCAACACTCTGGGTTCAATTTGTAATAATGTTTCCATGGTTCAGTAAACTTATATTTTGAGATAAAGAAACTAACTCCTTGTTCCGGTAGTTAGTGTTTAAGTGTTCTTTATTTGGCATAGTCCATTTTTGAGTCAACAAATACATACAATTATCATGAAAATATTCATTGTTATTCTTCTTTGGAATCCATAAAAATTATTCCCTTTGACTTGTTCAGAATTTTCAGAGATAAGATGAAGTGATTTAAGAAGAATATGTAGAAGTGAAAAGAACAAACACATTCATAGTAACTAATCTATATTAAAACTCTTAAATCTCCCACAACCCCAACACACTGGGTATTTATTTATACATAGATGTAAATATAAGCACAAAAACCTTGACACTTGATGTGATAATTATGTGAAATTTTGAGGAGGGAGTGACTCATCAGTAGAACGGTACAACAGGGAAGTAGTAGAATGGTGGTAGAATGATAGCAGAGATTCTTTCCTTCGAACGTTTAATCCTTTCTCTCTACACTTTCTCCTATTTTTCAACCGGAGTCCAAGGAATCTATTTTTAGGAAATAAAACTACACCATATGTGGAAAATGTACACGACATAAACTTATATCAATGTGCTTTTGTCATTTTTTTCTTCGGTGGTATGTGGCCTAACATGCCGTCTTGGACTTGGAACACAGCGCCACCTGGTAGGTAGATATACACGGCATGTACCGCCACCATACAGAGTGTGTAGTATCATTTTTCTACCACTAACCACTTCTAGAAAGGTACACACAACATGTATAGGTTGGACATTGTGGGTCCCCATCAGCCAGCCACATGGGCGTGTAGTCTTTATCTCATCCACCAAATGCCTCTAGAAGGGTGTACAAAATGTGTATAGTGTGAACATGGCGTGTACAAGATTCTTGTTACTTGGGCATGTACTTGACCTAGTCAATCTGTGTCTGAGTTTGAATGTACAGGTTGTGTGTATAGGTACACACTATGGAGTTTTTAAATTTTGCTCAATTCTCCCCTGTTTTGTGTATTTGGTCATAAATATCCTGAAAATGAACAAGATCACCAAAATAATTGAATTTGTCCACTAAGAAGTAAGTAATTCTTGATAAATTGTTCTTATTTTCTATAATGTATGTGAAAATGTATACACAAGTCAGGTGTATCAATCTCATCCCAATACATGGTAAAAATTTCATCATGTTACATCATATTATTGATAGAATTACTCCATTTTTCTTCTTCACCTTCCAATCATTAGACAAGCAAAATGAACATTTCATGCACTGAACAATGGAAAATAGAAAATATATTTTTAGTATTGCGGATATATTATTTAACTACAAGATGATTAGATGAACCACTAATAAAAGGTTGTTGTTTTTTCATTAAGGAATCAACCAAATTTTGTTCACTCCTTTGTCTCTTTGAAAGTCCATCATAATTTATATCTTGAGAATGTTTTATAAAAATGAATACTAGATTATTCCTTCCATATCCCATAATGTTTGGATGTCTAGGAGTACAATCATTGAGTATTTCATTACACTCTCTATTAGTATGGTTCTTTTAAGTTCGAACTATTGATAAAAACTAAAAATAATAGTGTAAAAAAAATAATCAAAGTGGGGAACCACATAATCATTAAAGATCACATATAGCATGCCTAAATCACAATAAAATATTTTTAATTTATGACACATTAGTATTATTCTGGGTCATTAATAGACACAATATGGTTAAATCTTAAATATGGTTCATAAATAGTTTGTGATTGTACAAAGAGTATCCCATGTGAGTTTAAAACAAGGTTTACAATAAGGTTTGTTATCATGCACTAGGTGAAAATCTAGTCTAGGTTAATGAACTATTTTTAGAGTTATTACCACTAGGTACCTATGTGAAATCCCCACATATAGATGTTGTATCTAGAATGAGTTGTAATTTCATGGAAACCACTCCCTCTGTTCTTTAGAAAAATTTTCGGACATTTTTCTATACATTGAATCATCCTTATAATTATCCTTAGAAATATCAATAGTGATCTCACTAAGGTTTTATCATCATATTTCTCAAAGTATAACTAAAACTATCCTCTGAAACCAAATATAGAAACCCAATATTTCATACATAGATATTAAATCTTTTTAGATAAATATTCATTAAATTACACAAACACACAACTAAGGACCTTAATATATTAGTTCCTTTGGAAACATTGAAACATAAAAAACTTGTCCATAATTGAGATATATAATCTCTCATTATGGACTTTTTTACTATCAAAAATCTAACACATATCATTTATAAAACATTTTTTAATATCCTGTGGAATGGAAACATTATAAACGATTTGCTCAGATTCTCAATAAGGGTAAACCGGGGAGATGAATAATCATTCCACAAACATAAGTGTATAAGAACATGAGAATAACATTTGAAAATCATATCTTTCATATCAAATATAATAATATTTATTCGTAGAATAAATATTGGATGTTCATAAGAAATGTATTATAAGAAAATCAATGAAAATGATACATGTGATCATAACATTGGCATAATACACAAATTTGTGAAATATGAATAAGAATAGAAACTATTATGTGACGGATTCCCAACCAGATATTAAAAACATTTTAGGTTTGGAATAACCACCTATGTACCTTCTTTGCGCTTGGTATGAATCCTTGTGTACCCTTTTTCAAGATTGGGCTAACTTACCATGTACCCTTTGATATCCTATATACGTTAATCATTACCCATTGAATTAGAGGGAGATATAGGTCCTACTATTCACATAATGAAAATCATACATATGTGCTCCAGAATAGAATAAAACATAAATGATATCAAAACCAATGAAATAAAATGGGCTTTATAAACATTTCATCATATCATAAACTACATAAAAGATACATGTTTCATAAAAGTTTTATCAAGTTATAACTTATGGAAGAGAAACCATTTTCATAAAAATATTATAAAGATAAACCATAAAAATAAATAATAATAATTTTATCTTTGGTTCATATCAAAAGAAAATCATATCTTATATCAAAGGATATCCTATTAGATGTAAAAGTATTTTGATCAATCATTTAATTTTTTTTGGGGAAAATAACCTTTCCGCTTTGATTTAAAAAAAAACATTTTTAAAATATGTTTAATTGAATATATCTTTGAAAATAGATAAATTATTATTCAATTAAAATAATGGTGATGAAAATGTGAGGTTAAATTATTCCCAATACATTAAATCAAATATTCCTTTCATGTTTTTCGGTAAAATCCAAAGGGAAATTGTTTGGATAATGAAATAAAAATTCCTTTAATTTTATTTTAAATATTAAAAAAATGGTAATAGTTTTTTCAAAAATTAATATGAGAATAAAAAATATATTTTTAAAATAGTTTTATAAAACATGGTTTTAGAAGAAAATAATTTTCCGACTAAGGGGAGAAAAAATCCACAGTTTCTTAAAAATAGATATCAATTGTTCTTTAGTAAAAAAGAGTATAAAATGGTAATGTTAGTTGAAAATATCATTAATAACAATATTATAATAAAATTAATTATTTTTTTAGATTATAATTATAATATTATATCATTGGTGGATTATTCATTAACTATCTAGATAAATGATGAGATTGTAATATAAAATATTTACCACTTAGGTAACCTTAAAACAAAAAAAACATGAGGAAATATCATTAAAGGAAACATAAAGTATCATTATTGTAAATAAATTCATGACATATCATTTAAAAGGCTCTTAATTTATACCTCATAAAATATGATAGGTGAATAATATAACATTAGCTTCAAAGATGAGAAATTGAGAAAAAAATACCTTACCAATTTTTTAACTTTTGAACCATAATCATCATGAATGAGAGATACTAAAATGGATATGTATAACCTAAAAATTTTCTTGATTATAATTCTAAAATAAATTCAGTTGTATTATCTAAAATATATATAAAAAATAGTTGGTAAATATAGCATGTGTCTCACTGAAGTAAAAAGTAAGATGAAAATCCGTTAGCTTAAGTATTAACTTCCTTCATACATGTTCAAAAAAATTATATAATAAACATATGTTTATTATAGATATATTAAAAAAAAAATAAACATATATTTTATTCCATATATTAATTAATTACTACCTTGTATTTTCCGTTTACTAATAATTCCACGTTAAAGTCATATTATTGTAAATAAGTTCTTTGTTTTTTGTGTAAGTTTTGATTTTTTATTTTTGGGCCTATTACTTTGATCATTGTTTAGTATTATCCAAAATTTTAAACATGATACAAAAATGATATATATTATATATATATATTTATATTAATCCATAAAACATTGTTTTAGAAAGTGAATTAAACAATTCATGTCGACTGTAGCTCGTACATACACATGAACATTGTTTCCATTTTATTGTCGGATTGAAAGAAAGAAATGTAAATGATGTATTATAACAAAAAATATTATTTATTTATTTTTTATCATATATTTTCATTGAAACCATTCTTATTACATTCAATTTTATGCATGAATGAATCACATCACTTCATGAGGTAGCAGTTCGCCATACATACAATCAACATTATCATATTCCAACAAAATAGAGAGTGCAAGGGAATGTTTGATATAATAATTTAATAATTATAATAAACACATAAATATCATATATTTATAATAAATACCTCATTATTTCAATCATTGGTAGTTTGAGAAGGAAAACCGAATCGCTTCATTTTGCGAGGTCGTAGTACACCATACACACAAAAAATGATTTTGTAACGAATTTGATGGAAGTGGAGATAGTTGTAGGTCATGACCTTAACATAACAACATACAAGTATATGTAATATACTGAAGTTATTTAATTATTATTTTATTATAATATTCAAAGGAGGTGGATGAAGAGATGAATAAAAAAAACTCAATGATAAACTTTACGTCTTATTTGGGTACCCTACTTAGGTTTGAAACAAAACCATTCCATTGTAGGAATTCTATCCAAGATTTGGATTATAAGATTATAGGAGGGAATTTGGGATTTTATTTTTGATAGTATTTCATGAACTAAAAGCCTTTTTAGGTTTGAATAATAGAGGAGTGTGGGTGTCCTTTAATATGTGAGGTGTGTGGCACACTTGTAATATTTGGAAAGATATAATTACACCCACATTATTTTCACGCCATAAGGCTCCAATAATGGACCATTATCATGAATAGAAGAGATATGGTAGAAATATTGTTAAAATATGAGGTTATTAATTTTTTTTTATTTTGAACACCTATATTTTTTGTTAACACCCCTTGGTAAACGTATTTTTACCTTTATCGCAGTAAATAATTCTTACTATTTTTAATATCCATTTTGGATGAAAATTAAGTTGAGCTTATTAGACAATATAAATTAATCTTATAAAAAATATGGAATCCGTTATTTCATCTTCCATTCACTTAAGTGATAAAATTTAATTTAATATTAATCCCACAAACATGATGAGAAAGATGATTTTAAAGAAAAAATGTTCAAATGATTAAAAAGTTATTATATTAAATTCAATATGAAAATGATTATGATAATTTAAAATGGATTACTGGATTAATTATTGAAAAATATTTATTTTAAAAATAATTTAAAATGTAATTTAAAATTATTAATAAATTAAATGTCAATGTAGTTTTAAATTAAAATTTTATATTTTTCACTATTCATCAAACAATGAATATTTTCAGAATAATCCTAAAAAATTCACCATAATAGAATTTGGAAATTATGATTTAAAATATGAATTTTATTTAATCAAATTAATTTTTTTATTTTTTAGTAAATAAACATAATAATTTTTTTAGAAAATAGATTTTTTGAAACATATAAGACCTTACCCAAAATTATGTACATTTTTTTAAAATATGTTTCCTTTATATAAAATCATTATAATTAATATGAAGACATGAAATATATGAGAAGGATATGATAATTTTCATTTAAATTTATATTTATAATATAAGCCACATAAGAACTATTATTAAAAAGAAGAATAAGAAATGACGAATAATCTATAAAATGACACATAAATGGGTACACTAAAACATGATCATTTGAGTGTGAGTGTGATATATCAGATAAAACATATAAATGTATTAAATTATACAAAAACCAGATATTATAAAAATTATTCATTAAATATAATTATAAATATTGGTATTTACTTAATTTTTTTACCTAGGTGATTATATGTAGTGTAGAACTCCATAGACAGTTAAAAAAGTGAAATATGTCTAAATGGATATACTATTCACTCTACTATGTCCATATGGTTATGAATCCTTTTATAATGGTTTAGTGAAGTAATTTTAATGAAAATTTATAGAAGAAAAAAAATAAGTAAATTTTCTATTAGTATAGGTGATTTATTGAAGTCCAATTTTACTACCCACATGATCCATCTTTATAGATAACATTTCCTATAAATGTTTATTATAGGTTTTAGACATGTCTTTAATTGATTAATATTTCCAATTACACAAAAACCATAATTTGAGTCTCTATCACATGTTTTTTACTATTTTCTAATGGTAGGTATATTCCCTATAACATAGAATGTTTTCACATTACTAGCCTCAACTATGCCTTTTATGGTTTGATACAACTCTTAGCATAGTTAAATAAATTATGTCCTTATAACACTATATTCTTATAAAATATAAAATTTTCAATTTTTATTGTTTAAATTGATATTATATAATTAATACCATACAACTTTTCTACCAGGAAAATATCAAATAATGTTAATTATACTCTTTTGAACATGTTATTTAATAGGTAATGAAAAAGTTAATATATATTTATAACTAACAAATTTATAGAATATTAAATCCAATAAATATTGTATGTAATAGGCGAAAGATGTAAATATTTCATAAGTATATTATTTTTTATGTAAAAACAATACACATTCTGAATAAAAGAATGAAAAATATTGAAATAATAACTCTGTTATCTCAACTGGATCTTAGTTCATTTAATGTGGAAACAAAGAGATATTCATGGTTTAAATATTCTAATGGTAAAATTGTAGAAAATTAAACATTTAACCATAAGATATTTTGGATACAATAGTTTGGAACAATGTTACTAGAATCAAATGGGTCTTTAGAAAAAGTATTAATGAGAAAGTAAAACTGGAGAGAAAAAACTACAAACATGATTAAAAATGATACTCTAATGTTAAAGGCATTTATTTTGAGGTGATCTTTTTTACAATTTAGTGAATTAAATAAATATGTTTATACTTAAATTTTTTGAATAAATAATGTTTTAAATATTCTAAATGGACAAGAATATTGTTTTCTCAATTTTATTTCAAATAGAATAAGTGTATATTGATCAAGTAGATGGATTTTAACATGATTATAATGACAAAAATGTTTATTAATGGAAGAAGGATTTATAAGGGATTAAATAATAATTTTATTCTTTTTATATAAAAAATGCATTTCGGAAGAATATAAAATTTACAAAGTTATTTATATATTATAAAATTTATGGGAAATTTAGAAGTTAAGAATAATTTATGATATTGGTGTATGTATATGAAATCATGTTTTGTGGGAAAAATTTAAATCATGTGAAAATATTTTAAATTTGTTGAAATATTTTTTTTACATATCCCTATTAAGAAAATGTGCTTATATTCTAGGGTTGAACGAGGATCTACAGAGTGATTACAAATTTATTATATAAATGAATATAGAAAATCACATATTGATGAAATTTTGAAGGTAGTATAAAAAGAATATTTAAACACTTATCATGGTGGGTATAATACATGACATAAGTCAGGTATCTATAAGGTTTTTTTAACACTATATATGAAAAGTAATATCATCTTACTGTATTTTATTGATATATGACCTAATATAGTGTTTAGAATATGTTCGGTTGCACAATTTAAGAGTGATTCAACAGAATATCACCTATTATCTATAACATTAAAATTAATATATTAAAAAATAAATAAAAACTATATTATATAATATTCATTAGTTTATAGACATGATTTAATATATTACAGTGATGTGTTGATAGAAAGCCATTATGTGAAGGAAATTTTATAATAGAGATAATTGAATAATATTGGTGAGAAAAATGTAGGTAAGTATATCCTATAGTATTTTATATTCTGAAAATATTTACAACACTATGGATATTAAACTGTTTCAGTGATTAATGAAACAACTTTTCATTCTTGGTGAAGATGTGCAGCTACCCATGGTGATTTTATTTAATAAATGAATTTCTTCTAATATTACTAATAATAATATTTTTCAATTAATGAATAAACATACTAAAATTAGGTATTATTTACTTAATATTATGGTTAATCATGGAATGTTCAATATGGATTATATCAGAACTCATGAACAAGTGGATCATAACTTTTCTAAACCGCTATTTACACCATCATTTGAGAAAGACAAGTTAAATGATGGTGTTAAACGATCTTCATTCTCTTTATGGAATCAAGAAGGCAATGTACTCCCCAATTAAATTTTATTAATGTAGAGTTGATTTGATGAGTTTTTTATTTAATGAGTAGATAAAATACTTTTGATTTTTAACTATTTAAGATAAGTTGAATCTTATGGACTTTGAAATACTCTAGATCTAGGAATTTGAAAAATATTGAATTTTTTATTGTAGATTGAAAAAATGAGACATGTTTAAAATACTTGATATGTTTCTAAATTATTTTATATTTTTTCCCACATAAATATTTGAATCATATGGGTTTAGAGATAATAATAAAGGTAATTAATATTTTTTGGTGTAACTCTTGATAAATAATTGAGAACATTTCCATTTGATTTTTGTGTCAATGGGGGAGAATGAACCATTTTGAGTAATATCAAGAGAAATTGGTTTACAGGAGATGTATCATGAATTTTATAGGGAATCAATGAAATGAAAAAGTAATTATATGGGGAAATACATTTGATTCATGTCATTTAGACATGTGGAGTGTGATCACATCAAATGAAAGGATTTATAATCTTAATAAATATAAACAAATAGATCACTTGTGATCAAATAGTATTGCATAAAAATTGAGTATAATATATCATATGTTATTCCTCATAATTTTCAAGAGGGATTATTTAGTATGAATTTATAATAACAAAATATACTGTGATTTATTACTGTAACTTTTGAACATGGGTTTAATCAAGAGTTGTATTTGATGTCAACATTGATTCTTGGATGAAAATATGTTTTTATAGAATATTTTTTACTAATTATGTTTTAATGTGTTCATAGGTGTTATGATAAATATTTTAACGTATCAATTTTTTGATGGTTGAAATGTTTTTTTCAAAGGATATGTATGAATGTAAAGAAGGTACATATGTAAAAGTTTGAGATTGTGTTGGCTGTGAAAAATTATTCTAAAGCATTGAATGATGATGTAATATTGCTTTAAGGATTAATATATATTAATATATATAATTTAATTGGGATTTCAAATTTGCGTGTAATTAAGACAGAAAAATACCTAATATTGTGTTGAATGATTTAAATCTTGTGTTTGTGTGATTTGTACTGTGAAATTTATATATCTTTGGACAAAATGAAAATTTAATAATTATTCGAAATTAACCAAGCATGTTTTTAAGGATATTTAAATGAGTGAAACTAATAATGATCCAAAATAATATTTAATTAAAATTTATGTATGATTTAATAGAATGATTACTTTTTATATTTAATGTTTCAATTATAATCTTTAGGGGGAAGTACTAATTTGAAGTTGGCGATTCAAGAACCTTATCTTTTATTACTATTAATATGAAATTATTATGTTTTACGGATGGATCATGATGTTTTAATTTATTCTCCCTCTCTCTCCCATAGTGTGATAGGTATTATCTTTCCTAATTTATCTTAGTTGGTATAAGTTTGGTATTGATTATTATATTTCTTTATTATCTATTTTATCCCTTATATGATGTTATACTTATCCTAAAGTTTTTAATTATGATGTTCTATATATAAAATTATTTTTTCATCAATATAACATTTTTATTGATGTTGTTTAAGTGGTGTTATCCAATCCCCAACAACATAATCTTTCATATCCAATTTTTATCAATCCTTTAGTTTTGGTATCCTTCTAAACTATTAATTGTCCCAATGGTTTTTTCACTTGGTATTCAGTGGATATTATAAGTGAAAATACTCTCTAGATATTGATTCCTATGATGAGACAATTACTTTGCTAGTAATGTTGTGGTTGAATTATTATAAACCCCACTCCTTCTCATTATGCATTTGTTTTTGGAAATTATGATATTTCATGATTATAAATTAAACTATTAAGGTATAAAATAGTGTAATTCCAATTTGGCTGGAATATTACGACTTAAAAGTGATTCTAAATAAATTTTAACCAACAATTCCCACCATATGAAAGATTAACATGGGATATAAATAAAAATTATAAGTGGTAAAATAAATTTTTCAATGGAGAATATGTAATAAACTTATAGGGAATTTTGTTCATAAAATAAATATTATTTTTAGATAGAATAAATATTATTTTTGGAATCATCGTGTAAAAATTATCAAATAGTCAGTTTTTCATATTTTTTAATGATAATCGAATTTTCACGTAAAAATTTGTATATGTTGTAATTATAAGTTGGGTATTACGGAATAATAATGACCCAAAAGTGAAGTAATATATAATATAAACAGTATAAATGACCAAATATATTATTTCCCAATAAAATTATGTGATTTATCTGTTAGTTTATTAACTTTTTTAAAAACATTATGAATCCTATAAAACCAATAATATTTTTTAAGGTCTTAAAATCATTTCTTTAGGAACATGAGTCACTTCCACATCACCAAGAGTTATATTTTAAATATTTAGGACCATTTCCATATAAAATAATTAAAATCACTTATATTTTTTCAAAACCATAGAAAAATCCATGGCATGGTTCGTGTTTTTGATTATTTTGTTATATAGATTCAAAAACCAATGTTTGGGAAATAATAAAGAACTCCCCTCTCTATTCCATTATAATCCCACCTAATACCTCATTCCTCCCCACTAAAAATCTCGGAATGCGTCCTTAATATTCTCTCACATATCCAAACTCCTACCATTGTTCTCTGAAGCTCCTAAGATTCTCCTCCCAATATTTTGGAATCACCCTCTCAAGGTAAGAGATATATCTCTCTTCTTTTCAATTAAAGAACCTTATTTGTATTTAGCCATTTGAATCTAAATTCACTATTTTTCACAAATTTATAAATATATATCCAATTAAAACATTATTCTTACTATGGATATATAATTTATCTCCTCTCATTATATCATTTACATAAGTTGTTACAATGTTGAAATTTAGTAAGGGATTATCTTCTTATCCTATTTAGTCAAGCATATTCTCTATTTTTTGCAAATTTATTTCAAACTCCTAATGTTTAGATATGTGTATTCACATCATTATTACTATAATTTCTATATAAAAATCATGAGGTACCCCTTTCAGTATCATAAATCCATTTTAGGAAACCTTATGTATTGTCGTTATGTTTCCAAAATTTCACAATGATTTTTAATGCAAATGGACAACATTTTGAATATCCACCCTCATTTCCACTCAATAGTATTCACCGAGATGTACCTATAATCCATTTATTAGGTAATTAAATGTATTTAACTCAAATTTCATGACCAAAGTGTTAAAATTTATAAAATACATCCTTATGTTGTTTGATCTATGTGGCACACTTATGCATGAAAATGATATGAATACGAAATGTGAGCCTAGAATTATATAGCGCTGCAATAAATTGGGTAATATTTTAGTCTCATGAGAAATAATTTATATGATTTGATATTTTACATAATTTATTATAGTACTTTTTACACCATGTTATGATTTCTTGGTGATAACCCTTAAACAATGTCCATGATGTCAAGTTTAATGTTGTTTCCACATTCCAATATTACATTTATGTTATCATGATAAATCATGACGCATTATTCATGTTTATTATTCTCACCCCTTATATGTCAAATTTTAGTTAAACTTTTTTAAGAAGTAATACCTTCTATATGATATGAATTTTATATCTCCTTACTAGGATTTATAGATCACCCCTTCCTTATGTATGTCCCCTAGTAAACCCATGTAGTTTTAAGAATGATGAAATATTATGATAATGTTAAGGAAGTATTCAATAATGAAGTTTTGCCACATGTTTTTATGTTTTTATGTAATGTATCTTACTATCCAAATACATTATACTTCTCAGTGTTTTGTGTTGTATTATATGCATTCCTATGTGATAAATCATGAATTAATGTTTAATAATGATAAGGTTGGTCATTGCTGGTATAAAAGGTATGTTTAGTTTTTATGGGGATTAGGATTAGAATACTCTAGTGACATCCCTAATGATAATAATAAGCACAAGAAAACATCCCTAAATTTTGGTAAAGTATAGGTTATGTGGTTTCAAATAAAATATATCCCTTTTTGGATAATGCATGAGGATGTGGCTTTAACAGAGATATACCTAGGTGTAACACCTAAAAACACTACATTGAGCTATACTTGACCGAGAATTAGGGCATTATTATGGTTTTTGATACACTCCTAGTTTGAAAATATCATGGGGTATGCTTTTGAAATTTCACAATACCATTATTAACCATTATTAAGGGAACATAATTTCCTATAAGACTCTATTTTAGAAAATAGTTATTTGATAAGTGTAGAGACCCGAAGCTTGACTTACATGGACATTACATTACTTTTGCGGAATACTTAGTACATAAAAAAAACACACACACAAGGATCGTAATAGTTTAGTGTCTTTGGCAACTCGGAACGTAATCTTCTAATCGTGGTGAAAGATCTTCAATATCTCCCATAAAGATCTTCCCTTTTTTTTTACCTAAAAACATTTCTTTATATCCTGGGGAAAAGAAAACATAAAAGGGTGAGCTCAAATGCTCAGTAAGGGTAAACAAAAGAAATATCAATCACATCATATACATAAGAACATAGCTTTTGGAAATCTTAACCTGCAAAAGAGCTCATAATATCATAACATGGGATAAATCATAGAAGTGAAAATGAGATCCCCATAATCATAACATAAAACATGAAACTTTGTGGCATGCACACATAATCATGGAAAATCATTTCTTGTTAGTCATGACTCATTGCCAAGACTATCTTAGTGGACAAAGTCCCTTTCTGAACCGAGTTCACTCCTCGTTTCAGTCCTGTATCACTGAACCGAAATAACCTTCCGTTCCAGCCATGTCTATCTCATGAGATATAAAGTCTTTACCCAATGCATTGGAGGGAGATATAGGTCCCACCCATCTTATAATTAATCCTTTCTTATGTGTGCCACATAATCATAAAACATACATCATCGCATAACACATGTAACAAAAATGGGATTCTTGAAAAATCATGACATCATAAATCAATTCATATAAGATAAAGGAATTCATAAACATAATTCCATCACAACATAGTCAAATAAATGTAAAAATATGGATAGAAACAGAACCCTTTATTATCTTAGATGGAAAATAATTTTGATAAAACACTTGAATTGAATTCTTGAGGAAAATATCCTTTCTTCTTCAAAATCAATTTCTTTTCACAAAACATCATGCAATTTTAAAAGAAAGAGATTTTATTGAAAAAAGTCATGAAATATTTTACAGGAAGCTTCATGAAAATAAGTCTTTATAAAACAGTAGAAATCCGTTCGTGCCGTATAAGTTAAAAAAAACATTCTTCGTACTTTTGTCGGAAAAGTCAAAAAGTACCTCGTACGAAAAACGACAAAAGATTCCTTTCATACGTATTACTAAAAACTCACCGAAGGGTAAAAATGGATTTAAACAATTTTAGGTGGATGGAAATAATATTACATATTGAGTAAACATGGATGTGTATGATAAAATACACCCCAGTAAATACTTGCGAATAAACAATCTCGGATAAAAATGAGATTGTGATATTTCCCTTACCTTAGGTCCGACTTGCTTTTTAAGTGTCCAAACCTCCTGTATAATGATTTAAATCATGTTATTGACTTATTCCAGAATCATATTCATTGTTATGATATCATATATGGTTCACTTATAACATTATATTACCCGTTCTTTTGTAAATTCCTTGTTAAAGAAGCGTTTTGGGTAAAATCGTTTCATTTATCTTAGGTGTTTTGACTTGTTGTTCTTGAAATCATTATTACTTATATCATGATTTACTTACTTCCAGAATATAAAATATGATTTATATATCATATATATTCAGTATATATATATATATAATAGATAGATAAATAAAATGAAAAACACCGTTCATGGAGACGGTAGTCCGTACGTACGCATGAACGCTGTTTTACTTTCCTTATTGTCTTGAAATAGAAGTAAGTAGATGACATACATATGTATATATAAATAAATCCAGTAGCTTTATAATGTCATATATTTCATTATTATTTCTTATATATACATTATAATCATTCTTAAATGGTTAACATGGAGAATGAATCTCATCGCGTCGTGGAGACGGTAGTCCGTACGTACGCACGAGCGATGATATCATTTCCATAAATATTGAACTGAATTCAAGTGGATTATACAATATATCATAATAAATATGATGTTGTAATAACTATGTATAGTTATTCTTTACACCATTATACCCATCCATGTAAGGTGGTGGTGGAAAATAGATTACACCACGGCGTGGAGACGATATTCCGTACGTACGCACGCGCGGTGATTTCTTTTTCCGTAGGATGGATAGATAGTGAAATAGGGTTGTTTCATACATATAATAACATATCCGTATATGAGTGATACTGATGTTATTACTTCATAATGAAACAACCTAAGAAGAAGTGGAAGAAGATATAAAGATAAAAGAATTGGTAACGGTAATTACCTCTTCTTTGAAGCGCCTCTTTGAGACCTCCTCTTAGGGCACTATAATTGGTCTTTGAGGAAGACCAGAACCTCTAGGATGTTTCTAGGGAAGTGGAGAAGAGATTTTGGCAGGGGTTGGCCGAGCTTGAGTGCTCAAATTGGTGTGAGGAGGAAGGGGGAGGAGGTGTCCTTTTATAAGGGAGGAGAGGGGCACCTTAGGAATATCTGAAAATATTATTTTATATTAAAGTCAAAATCGGTTTATAATGGTTCCAAAGGGTCTTATTTCGAAGCTAAAGTGGGTATGGGTCGAAATCCTATCAACCAATAGAATTTAGACAAGTTTAGGATATTATTTTAACCTTATCAATTAGATTTAACTCTAAGTTAAATAATTTAACTTTTACCATGTCTTTTTGTTTTCTTTCACTATATGGTAAATAAACTTACTATAACATGCCAAAAGAACCCCAAATTGTTTATTATTAATATATATATCCTTATCTAAGTCATTTGGCCGAACCTTAGATTTTTAGGAATACAATAACAATTAATAATATAATATTTGATTTAAAAACTATTATGTGTCAATTTTGACACTATTTGATATGTGATTTTTGTGAAAGTCATAACAGAATTAAATGTTCAAACCAAGTTGATTAAATCAACATTAATATATCATAGTAACCTAGAAAATTAGTGTAATTCATAAAAAATTTCAAATTACATTTATTTTGGCGTTTATAACATCAATTATGTCAATATTTCATTAATAAGATAATTACTGCATCATCGTTGTGTCATAAATAAATTAAATTATTTTATGTCTAAAAATTACAAATAAAATACCATCATGTAGGAAATCTTCTTAGCTTTCTAATGAATATTTACAATCGAATTTATCTTATGTATAACCCCATATTAAAAATGATTTACTTATTAAACTTTGATTTTAACTATTTAAACCTTTCTTTAAATAAATTAATAATAAATGTCCTAATCTAATCCAAGTGGGCCTAAATGGTCATATTTTATTCCTAAGTTTGTTTTTGGTCGAATTACACTTGTCCAATAGAATTAGGACATGAGTTAGGGTAATAGTAATATCATATTTACCCTTAGTTACCCTATTTACTATTAACCGCGGTAAAAAAAGTAAAAAGTTACTATTCACCAAAAAATTATTTTCATCTCATTCAACCACATTTTAGTCCTTGATATTAACCGTGTCTCTTGGATTTTCGAAATTACATTCACAGATGTGGTAAAATTAAGTTTTATGCAAAATTCAGTTTTTAACCTACCACTTAGTAGTTTCACTATTCATCAAAAATTGATGTTTTTCAGAACAATGCCAAAATTTCATCCTAAGCTATATTTCATATTCCAAATTCAAAAATGAAGTCTATTTTACCATATTCATAACATATATGTTGAATTAATTAATTTTATAATTAAATCCCGCGGTTAAAACAAATAGCATGTTTTTAAGAAACAATATCTATCAAAAGATTGACACTTGTTTATGTCTAGTTTAAATGTGAAATTACATCCAATGACTAACATTGTATTAAATTGTAAAAATAGATTCTAAATATACTTTAAAACCACTCAAATTAATGATTTATCACTATTAATTATTTCGATTAAAAAAGTTGTTTTTAATTATAATTTAGTAATTTTCACTATTCATCAGAATATGAAAGTTATCCGAAAAGTACCAAAATTTCACCTTAGGATAAATTCGATACTCCGAATCCAAAAATGAAGTACATTTTGAGAGTTAAAATTTCTAAAATTTAAAAAGTGGTTATTACTATTCATAACGGCTAGTTTTAATAATATTTTAATAGCATATCATTGTTTCGTGAAACTCAGTATTACGTACCACACATGCTATCGAGGAAGGTTGTGATTGCGTGTAATGCAAGGAAAGTCAAGGATGCGTGTTGTGCAAGCTCCTTTTGGTGTAGCGTACAACACAAGATATTAATAAAATTAAAAAGAATAGTTTTCATAAAATCTCGGGCTATTACATTCTACCCCCCTTAAAATGAATTTCGCCCTCGAAATTCGTCGGGGTTATAAATAGTTTACTATTCGAAAGTTTCTTTAATAGAAACCCACATCGTAAAAAAGAATACCAAAACCAATCTTTAAAAACAAAAGTATGAAACGTAACGGTTACCCAAATAAACCAATCACTGGGTTTCCACATAGGTGAAAATATGGATGTGGAAGAGAAATCTAACCATCATGTTCTGATGGAGAGTGGTAGAGAACATGGCTATGGAAAAGCCAGTAATCACAAATCCATAGATTTGTGATGATATAAGGTACCATCTGATTCATCAGGTATAAGATCACTAGGACAACATTTTTGGTTTTCAAGATCATTTCCCTAAAGTTGAAAATTTGAATTAGAATAAATACTTACTTTATTTTGGTACAATCTCACTGTTGTTCATGCCTTTAACAATTTCCACTTCATCTCTTAAATAAATGAAGTTGAATTTGTTATTCGTGAAGTGTTAGCAGATCATGTGATAGAATGACGGGTCATTCCATCTGTCTCAAACAAAAGGTTAGCAAAAATTAAATACATAAGTCGATATATAGTGAGATTAATCACATATGGTTCCCAAAATGGACTTATACTTCATATATCATACTACTTAATATAATAAAACTAGTTTCTACTAAACAGGGACTTCCTGTAGGCCAGTGGTAGGCGATAAAGGCTAGTCGCACTTCGGTTGTGGGTTCGATTCCTACAGCCTTGTCCGAAGCGATGGGTTGTCGCCCGTCCTGCAGGTTGTCCTTTTTATAAAACTATATTACTTTAACATCCCATCAATAATATCGAAAAAACTTCTATCCTTAAACAATACTAACTTATGTCCAACATAATCCATTCCAATCTTTAGGCTTATCCATAATACTGCAGTCCATTCTCATAACATAGTGAAAACGATTACCAGAGATTTAATACCATCGTTGATCCCCATATATCATAAGATATATCTTGTTGGTCACATTCCAAACATTCAAAGGCCTTAATCTTGTACTCTCTTGAATACCCATTGAACCTTATTGAAAACATGAATTCTATTAAAAGTTAACTCTTTACACATACCAAAATCCTCAAAATTCTATATACTCAAACCATGATATCACTTAGTCCTTATATCAATCATGAGCTCATTAATACTGTCAAATATTTCATTTTCTCATTTTCCCTTCATTATGCGCATATCATCTTTTTTTCCAAAAATACCTCAATCACTTCGAATACCACATTAGATCAATACATAAATATTCCAATACACCATAAAAGTACCTCGACAACATTATTCTTGAATACCAATACATAAACACTTTAGTGCATCCACTTCAATGACTGTACTGGAATATGTTCTTCCTTTATTTAGAAGTATATTTTTAGGTCAGGGCATTGAGTTGGGTAATGCCCATGTTCTCCACAAATAAGACATTGAACTCCATAACAATCTGTCACTCTATGACCCTTTTCTCCGCACAGATAACATCGGTCCCTCCATTTGAGGTATTCCTCAAGGTTCTTCTTCCCTTCTTTAGAAATCTCAATCTTCCTTTCTTTATGCTCCTCAACATGCGAACATGCATAATAGTTTATCTTCCTCTTCTTTGATGAATTAGTCATACCACTAAATTTCACCTTGTTAATCATATATCGCGATGACTGATTCGGCATAATCACAATATCTTTATCTCTAGGCATCACACAATTTTGTTGCTCATAGTCACAAATTTGTCCATTGGATTCAATGTTAACCGAATTCCTTCGGGTTCCCTCCATTAACTAAAACACAAAAAGAATTTTGTGAGAGGAGAAATCATGCTAGGGAAGACAACATAGTAAAGGGGTAGCACCCTCAATATCTAACATCTTAGGTTAAATTCTATGATCGTTACCGTAGTTCTAGAACTATATCCTATACGTATACTTATCCTTAGGGACATCCCTAGACATACCTTAGAAATATCTCTAGGGATCTCACTAACGTTCTCACATCCTAGTTTCCAAAGGTTGACTAAACCTTTCCTCTGATACCAACTGTAGAGACCCGAAGCCTGACGTACATGGACATTACATTACTTTTGCAGAATACTTAGTACATAACAAAAACACACACACAAGGATCGTAATAGTTTAGTGTCTTTGGAAACTCGGAACGTAATCTTCTAATCGTGGTGAAAGATCTTCAATATCTCCCATAAATATCTTCCCTTTTTTTTTACCTAAAAACCTTTCTTTATATCCTGGGGAAAAGAAAACATAAAAGGGTGAGCTCAAATGCTCAGTAAGGGTAAACAAAAGAAATATCAATCACATCATATACATAAGAACATAGCTTTTGGAAATATTAACCTGCAAAAGAGCTCATAATATCATAACATGGGATAAATCATAGAAGTGAAAATGAGATCCCCATAATCATAACATAAAACTTGAAACTTTGTGGCATGCACACATAATCATGGAAAATCATTTCTTGTTAGTCATGACTCATTGCCAAGACTATCTTAGTGGACAAAGTCCCTTTCTGAACCGAGTTCACTCCTCGTTTCAGTCCTGTATCACTGAACCAAAATAACCTTCCGTTCCAGCCATGTCTATCTCATGAGATATAAAGTCTTTACCCAATGCATTGGAGGGAGATATAGGTCCCACCCATCTTATAATGAATCCTTTCTTATGTGTGCCACATAATCATAAAACATACATCATCGCATAACACATGTAACAAAAATGGGATTCTTGAAACATCATGACATCATAAATCAATTCATATAAGATAAAGGAATTCATAAACATAATTCCATCACAACATAGTCAAATCAATGTAAAAATATGGATAGAAACAGAACCCTTTATTATCTTAGATGGAAAATAATTTTGATAAAACACTTGAATTGAATTCTTGAGGAAAATATCCTTTCTTCTTCAAAATCAATTTCTTTTCACAAAACATCATGAAATTTTAAAAGAAAGATATTTTATTGAAAATAGTCATGAAATCTTTTAGAGGAAGCTTCATGAAAATAAGTCTTTATAAAACAGTAGAAATCCGTTCGTGCCGTATAAGTTAAAAAAAACATTCTTCGTACTTTTGTCGGAAAAGTCAAAAAGTACCTCGTACAAAAAAAGACAAAAGATTCCTTTCATACGTATTACTAAAAACTCACCGAAGGGTAAAAATGGATTTAAAAATTTTAGGTGGATGGAAATAATATTACATATTGAGTAAACATGGATGTGTATGATAAAATACACCCCAGTAAATACTTGCGAATAAACAATCTCGGATAAAAATGAGATTGTGATATTTCCCTTACCTTAGGTCCGACTTGCTTTGTAAGTGTCCAAACCTCCTGTATAATGATTTAAATCATGTTATTGACTTATTCCAGAATCATATTCATTGTTATGATATCATATATGGTTCACTTATAACATTATATTACCCGTTCTTTTGTAAATTCGATGTTAAAGAAGCGTTTTGGGTAAAATCGTTTCATTTATCTTAGGTGTTTTGACTTGTTTTTCATGAAATCATTATTACTTATATCATGATTTACTTACTTCCAGAATATAAAATATGATTTATATATCATATATATTCAGTATATATATATATAATAGATAGATAAATAAAATGAAAAACATCGTTCATGGAGACGGTAGTCCGTACGTACGCATGAACGCTGTTTTACTTTCCTTATTGTCTTGAAATGGAAGTAAGTAGATGACCTACATATGTATATATACATAAATCCAGTAGCTTTATAATGTCATATATTTCATTATTATTTCTTATATATACATTATAATCATTCTTAAATGGTTAACATGGAGAATGAATCTCATCGCGTCGTGGAGACGGTAGTCCGTACGTACGCACGAGCGATGATATCATTTCCATAAATATTGAACTGAATTGAAGTGGATTATACAATATATCATAATCAATATGATGTTTTAATAACTATGTATAGTTATTCGTTACACCATTATACCCATCCATGTAAGGTGGTGGTGGAAAATAGATTACACCACGACGTGGAGACGGTATTCCGTACGTACGCACGCGCGGTGATTTCTTTTTCCGTAGGATGGATAGATAGTGAAATAGGGTTGTTTCATACTTATAATAACATATCAGTATATGAGTGATACTGATGTTATTACTTCATAATGAAACAACCTAAGAAGAAGTGGAAGAAGAAATAAAGATAAAAGAATTGGTAACGGTAATTACCTCTTCTTTGAAGCGCCTCTTTGAGACCTCCTCTTAGGGCACTAGAATTGGTCTTTGAGGAAGACCAGAACCTCTAGGATGTTGCTAGGGAAGTGGAGAAGAGATTTTGGCAGGGGTTGGCCGAGCTTGAGTGCTCAAATTGGTGTGAGGAGGAAGGGGGAGGAGGTGTCCTTTTATAAGGGAGGAGAGGGGCACCTTAGGAATATCTCAAAATATTATTTTATATTAAAGTCAAAATCGGTTTATAATGGTTCCAAAGGGTCTTATTTCGAAGCTAAAGTGGGGATGGGTCTAAATCCTATCAAGAAATAGAATTTAGACAAGTTTAGGATATTATTTAAACCTTATCAATTAGATTTAACTCTAAGTTAAATAATTTAACTTTTACCATGTCTTTTTGTTTTCTTTCACTATATGGTTAATAAACTTACAATAACATGCCAAACGAACCCCAAATTGTTTATTATTAATATATACATCCTTATCTAAGTCATTTGGCCGATCCTTAGTTTTTTAGGAATACAATAACAATTAATAATATAATATTTGATTTAAAAACTATTTTGTGTCAATTTTGACACTATTTGATATATGATTTTTGTGAAAGTCATAACAGAAATAAATGTTCGAACAAAGTTGATTAAATCAACATTAATATATCATAGTAACCTAGAAAATTAGTGTAATTCATAAAAAATTTCAAATTACATTTATTTTGGTGTTTATAACATCAATTATGTCAATATTTCATTAATAAGATAATTACTGCATCATCGTTGTGTCGTAAATAAATTAAATTATTTTATGTCTAAAAATTACAAATAAAATACCATCATGTAGGAAATCTTCTTAGCTTTCTAATGAATATTTACAATCGAATTTATCTTATGTATAACCCCATATTAAAAATGATTTACTTATTAAACTTTGATTTTAACTATTTTAACCTTTCTTTAAATAAATTAATAATAAATGTCCTAATCTAATCCAAGTGGGCCTAAATGGTCATATTTTATTCCTAAGTTTGTTTTTGGTCGAATTACACTTGTCCAATAGAATTAGGACATGTGTTAGGGTAATAGTAATATCATATTTACCCTTAGTTACCCTATTTACTATTAACCGCGGTAAAAAAGTAAAAAGTTACTATTCACCAAAAACAATTTTCATCTCATTGAACCACATTTTAGTCCTTGATATTAACCGTGTCTCTCGGATTTTCGAAATTCCATTCACAGAAGCGGTAAAATTAAGTTTTATGCAAAATTCAGTTTTTAACCTACCACTTAGTAGTTTCACTATTCATCAAAAATTGATGTTTTTCAGAACAATGCCAAAATTTCATCCTAAGCTATATTTCATATTCCGAATTCAAAAATGAAGTCTATTTTACCATATTCATAACATAGATGTTTCATTAATTAATTTTATAATTAAATCCCGCGGTTAAAACAAATAGCATGTTTTTAAGAAACAATATCTATCAAAAGATTGACACTTGTTTATGTATAGTTTAAATGTGAAATTACATCCAATGACCAACATTGTATTAAATTGTAAAAATATATTCTAAATATACTTTAAAACCACTCAAATTAATGATTTATCACTATTAATTATTTCGATTAAAAAAGTTGTTTTTAATTATAATTTAGCAATTTTCACTATTCATCAGAATATGAAAGTTATCCGAAAAGTACCAAAATTTCACCTTAGGCTAAATTCGATACTCCGAATCCAAAAATGAAGTCCATTTTGAGAATTAAAATTTCTAAAATTTAAAAAGTGGTTATTACTATTCATAACGGCTAGTTTTAATAATATTTTAATAGCATATCATTGTTTCGTGAAACTCAGTATTACGTACCACACATGCTATCGAGGAAGGTTGCGATTGCGTGTAATGCAAGGCAAGTCAAGGATGCGTGTTGTGCAAGCTCCTTTTGGTGTAGCGTACAACACAAGACATTAATAAAATTAAAAAGAATAGTTTTCATAAAATCTCGGGCTGTTACAATAAGATATATTTAATCCTAAAAATTCATTAGTTAAAAAAATATATTTCATTTATAAATTATCCATTTAATGATATTGGATCCCTGGTTGTTTGATTAATAAATTAAAATTACTCATCCAAAATTTTCCTTTTATTTTAGCCAATGGTTGGAAATAGGACAAATCATGTTAGAAACTAATGTTAATGTCAATGTGATGACTACCCAAATGTGTTTCCTAAACCGATGTGAGTACAAATCTCAAAATTTGTGAAAATAATATCTCATTTGACTTAGGTTATGAATATAAAAAAGATTATGGAGAAACAGTAAAAACTCTATAATAATAAAATGATACAATTGAGACCTTTATAAAAAAAGTCCTCCTAAATTTAATTGATTATTTGATCCATTAATAGTGGAATAATAAATAAAACCCATTAATAATATATTACCCATCATTCAATGTTTTAAGAATTTGTGATGATAATACTGGATGTGTTTTATATGGATGTGGAAGCTGACCAGGTGTGTACATTGATCAATAATTTGAATCCTGAAGAAGATATAAAATATATGTGGAGAGAATAATTATATAAATTATATTTGGAAAAACATTTTCTATGCACTCTCCAACAAAAAATAGAAAGGGATTTCCTTACCCTTAAAAAATAAGATGAATAAATCAAGAAATTCGTGGTAAAATTCCCAATACATTCATGGTATTCCTCCAAATGTTTCATTAACATTGAATTCAAAGTTGACATATTCTTTAGTGGGATAAAATTTAGTCTACGAAATTCCATGTCTATCTATGACATTAATACATATGTGAAAATTTTCCCAATGTTATCTCAAAGTCAAAATAGATAACTTTGAATCTGAAGGGTTCCTTGGGGATTAAAAAAAACATTTTTTGAATATTGAAGTTTGATGGAGAAATATAATATTGGTATGAAATTTTAACATACCACTTTCTAAACATGTGGAATGAAGAACCATTAAAATTTCCCAAATGGGATGAAGAAATACATTAGGTGTGGGAAGGATGAGTGAAAATCTAGAGATTTATTATGCGAAAAAAAAACTAATATGATATAGGAATGTAATGATCTAGTCAAACCTCAATATATCATTCAAAATTTCAACTATATAGAACAAGGTCACTTTTCAAAGAAATTCACTAAGCCAATGGTTATTGGAGACAGTCAATACCAATAAACTCTAAGGAAACAAGGATATTTAATGCCATCATAACCGCTGAGGTGGATATTGGAAAATAATTGGTGGTAGGTACATTAGTTATTCATTCAAGGATAGATAACATACATCTTTATTATAGTTCTTGTCGTTCCATCATTTCAGGAAAGTTTGGTAGAACTATTATAATAACAGCACCAAGTGTGGAAGTATAACTTTTGATGAAAATAAAAAATGGGCTAGTTATTGTATCCTTATTATAGAAGTAAATTATATAAATTTGTGGTCCAAACATTACAGGAAACCTTGTGATACTCCATTTAGTGTAATTTGATTCAATAATCGGTATGGATATGATTTTCTTATATAGAGCTAATATACATTTCCATTACAAAAATCACTCTCTATATCATCAATTGTCCTATTATTCTATACAAGTGCAAGGAAGAGGATGAATATTATTTAGTACCAACATCTAAATAATGGATATTATTTCCCTATGATAAAGTTTATCTATCTCAAATGATTAATTCTAGTGAAAATATCATCCTTGAATGAATTCCAATTATTAGGGAATACACGAATGTTTTTCCAGAAGAGTTTCCTAGTATCACCCCTAAATGACTCATTGTACAAATAATAAAACTTATACGTGGACCTATTAACATCCCTACGTAATTTAATCACTAATAATGGGATATCTATAGATCTTAAAAAAATATTAAATTGAGGGATAGCCACGAGAAACCACTGTGATGGAAATTCAATGTTTCTTTTGACTGATCATGTATTATTGTTTATTTGTAAGAGATTTATTATGATTTTCAAACCCCATAACTATGATGACATAGAAGGGAGTCATGTTTTCCTAGAATATCCATGTGAAGAGAGATTCAAGGTGTTGAAAAAAGGATTATCACCGCACTTCCACTTATGCTACCCACATGTGGTGGACTTTTCATGTTGTACAAATATTCTTCGAAGTAGGGATTGGGAGGTGTAATAATGTAGAATGAAAGTTTTATAGCCTAATCCTCATGGAAATTTAATGTTATAGAATCTAACTATCGAACACATGATCTAGTGTTTTATGTAGTAATATTCATGTTGAATATCTGGTAACATTATCTATTTGGCGTGAAGTGTGAAATATATACATATACTAAGAGACATAAGTATATATTCACAAAGAAATAGATAATAATGTTCTTGAAAAGATGGTTAGAGATAATTAAGGACTACTACCGCTGAATCCACAACCATCATTTGAAATCATATAAACTAGCATACACTCTAAGTTGAAAGGATCTTGTCATTTTATGATTGATGAGAATTTAGAAGGATATGATTTTATAAGACATGAAAATGATAAAAATGGGAATCATAAAGAAATGAACATCATTAAATCATTAAAAAATTATTTCTTGATTATCCATTCTAGGGAATATAATTTATTTTTGAAGAGATAATGAATAAATTACAATAAAGTTGGAAGTTATAAGAAATGGGAAATCCTTAGAGCTGAAAAATAATGAAGAATGAGTTCTAAGATTTGGGTCAAAACTATGGGTTCCATAAAATCCCACGATAAAGAGGGACATATTGGATGATGCACATAGATAAACCTTCTCGATCAAGCTAGAGATCATAAAGATAAATTTCTATTTTTAATACCACTATTAGTGGGACAGTATGAAGAAGGATATTTTATAATAGAAGTCAAGGTGTATTATATGTCAATATGTGAAGGAAGAAAGGGGAAAATTCAAGGGGAAAATGAAACCATTACCCATATAAACATGGAAATGGGAAAACATAACCATATAATTTGTAACTGGTATTCTAAATATATCAAAATTAAATAATTATATAAGGGTTTTTGTGTATAATCTTATAAAGACTACTCACTTCATTTCAATTAGAGAGAAATTCTCACTCAATCAACATTCAATGATATATAATAAGAAAGTTTTGACGATACATGGAACACCACTATCAATTATATCTGATTGATATCCATGAATTATCTCAATGTTGTAGAATATTATTCAATATGGTCTAAATTCAATGTTGATCTTTCGATTGTCTTATCAACCTCAATCTATTCTCCACTATAACCAGACAATCTATAAATCTGGAGAAACATGGATTTCAAGATCAAGGGATTTCAATGGAGTATGGGATAAAAATATTACATTGGTTCAGTTCTCCTTCAATAATAGTTTTTACTCAATAATCAAAAGGGATCCCTATAAATCCATTTACAGGAAGAGGTGTAGACCACCTTCCTTGTGGGATGAAGTTGTTGAACGTAAATTTTCAGGTCCGAAAATGGTTGATGAAATGATTTAAAAGGTGAATAACAGATAGAATAACATCCCAGATACATAGAGTCGATAGAATAGATAAGCCAACAATCATCGATGGGAACTAGAGTTTGAGGTTGGATATCAGATATTCCTCAACATATCTCCAAGTAACAATTTCATGATATTTTGGAATTTGGGATATCATATTCAAAGTTACAATGGTCCCTTTGAGATCCTTGATTGTAGAGTAGTGGTGTCCTATCGACCAACACTCCCACCTAACCTATATCATTTACATGATGTGTTCCACGAATACCTATTGATAAAGTACATACATGACCCCTTGAATGTGATATATCTATAGGTGGTACCATTTTAGAATGATATTTTATATGATGAGTAGCCGGTGGGGATCATAGATTGTAGAGAAAATGTTTAATGAAATAAGGAAATTAACATAGTCAAAGTGCTATGGAGAAATCAAATGATTAATAAAGTATTGTAGGAATGATAGGAGTGATGAGATAGAACTAAATTAATTTATGTTAGTGTGAGAAATGAATATTTTTGGGTAAACCTTAAATTATAATGATGTGAAATGTTGTAAATACAATCCCCTTTGTGACTAAATTAAATGACCAGTTATGTATTATGGTCATAGAAAACAAATTAACTTATTTTCATTAATATTATATCCTATAAAATTTAAAATTATATTAAGTAGCATAACCATTGATTTTATATCCATTGAATAGTTATCATATTATTAGTATAAATATTGGGTTTTTATTAATCTAATTGAAATAGACAAAGGAAGTGACGACCTCAACTAGTAGGATCATACCCTATGAATCCTGTTTATCAAATCATCAGAGGGAGATAAAATCATTATAATTTTCCCTTGATCGAGACCAATCTAAGATCCATCAACTAAATCACAGGATAAACCTTTTATGGGAGATGGTTAATCTCATCAGGATCACATCCAAACCATGTACGCTGAACTTCCCCATGAAAATCTCACAATCACGTACCTTACCCTTTAGAAACATGTTTACCTAATAAAGGGTTATAAATAAAGAACCTAATAATATGAATATGTATATTTTAAATAAAAATGAATATATTTACTTCTTTTCTTATTAAAATGTAAATATATGTTTCCCCTTTAATATAACGTGATTTTTAGTTTATATTAATATTTTTGAACCCATTTTGAATCCTCAAAAACCAATATTATATTATACTATTTTAAAATCATTTATTTATTAACATGACTCACTTCCACATCACCAAGGTTAATATATTAATTATTTTGGTACATGGAAATATTAAATAACGAAATACACTATTCATTGGTAGAAATGATGGAGGAAAACCATGGGGAGGTTTTTTTATTTTATAATTTAATTATATAGAGTCAGAAACATATGTTTGGAAATAATAAAGAACTCCCCCACTCTTCCTATATAAACCTACTCAAGAACCCATTTCTCTTCACTAAATTTTTTTTATCAAGTAATAATATACCCTACCATATATATAGTCCTCCTAAGGTTACCCCATGCTCTCAATAATCTCCTATCAATATTTTGGAATTATCCTCCCAATGTAAGGGTCCTCTCTCTCTTCTTTTCAATTTAGGTTCCTTCTTTGTATTTATCCCTTTGAGTCTCAATTGGTTTAGTTTTCATAAAATTATAAATATCTATATAATTTCCATTTTATTTTATAATAATTATATATAATTCATCTCCTCTCATTATATCATTTACCTAAGACGCTACTATGAAATTTTTTTATAAGGGATCATGATAAATCAACTTCAAAACAAGTTTAAAAACCATTAAAGTATTTTGACATAGATGAAAATGATTTGAAAAAATCTTTGAGAGAAATACCCCTTTTTCATGAAAACATTTAAAATTCACACAATTTAGAAATGAATTCATTTAAATACATTTTTGAATCAATGTGTCCCATACCACTTTGAAACTTTTGAGAGGAATTACCATTTTAAAAACATTCATGTCCATATAAACAAATCCTTAAAACTCATTTTGAAGACATGGACATTAATGAGAATGATTTAGAAGAATAAATGTTTAAAACATTTGAAATGCTGTTTTAGTAAAAAAAAGTCCCTTAAAATAATCCCTTTTAAAACTCTTTCATAATACATGGACATGTATAATATATATTTCCCAGTAGATACATACGTAAAAGCAACCTTAGATAATAAAGAGATTGTGAAATTAACCCTTACCAATTTGGTAACTTACGAAACATAAAACCCATGAAAGAGGTATCATACAATGAATATGTAAATACACATAAAATAATGTGTATTACAAAAAAATACAATTATGGGCAGTACATACACCACACAAAAGGTAATAGTGGCAATATGGGATGAATCTCACGGAAATAAAGAGTGAGATGAAAACCCTTACCTTGTTCTTTTCCTTTGTTGGGGGTAGGTTGAACTCATGTATAATATTTAAATCATTGTTATTAAGTTATAAAATAATAATATATATAAATATGATATCATATATGATCTTTTAATATTGTTTTGTTAATAATATTTTAGTACTATCGTCGTTTCGGGTGTTAACTGATTCATTTTCCTTTATTTTTGTTTGTTACGTAAGTCATGATTTTTATGGATAGGTTTTGTCTTATTAAACTAAAAAATGATATCAAGTCCTTAAAAATTAATTTTAATCATCAAAAGAGAATTATTCTTGAATGGATATGATGGGGAAATGAATCTCATCGTGTTCATGGAGACTGTAATCCGTACGTACGCACAAACGCTACTTCCATTTCATTTTTATTTTAAAATGAATCAATACCAAGTGATAAATAGGTATATTCTTATTCCAGTATAATATAACATCTTATATGTGTTACTTAAGTTTATTAACACCATCCGTTATACGTTCCATGTATGGTATGAACGAGTCATATCACTTTGAGGGGGCTGTAGTCTGCACTTCCTCAAATGAAATTACCGTACATATATATAAAACATGAAAAGAATAATTGTATGCAATAAAATGGAATAAAAGAAACTTAGATATATAAAATAAATATCATAAATATCAAATATAATTACTGGTCCATCATAATGGCCACCATGTGAGGTAGTAGGAGATAATTGAACAGTCATCGTTTCGTGAGGCGTTTGGTTGCCATCCACAGAAATGTTAAGTTCTTCACCCATTAGATGGAGGTGTGTGTAAGTGTAGTTCAAACACTTCTCATAATAATATCCTAGTATATTTAAGATACTGGTTTTTTACAAAATATAATAAGAAGAAGAGTTTAGTGGTTAGAGAAGTAAAATAAAATAAAAGTAGCTAAGAGAAATTGTTACCTTTAATTGGGAAACTCACATGGGTTTGAACCAAAAAGGACACTTGAAGTGCCTTATGCCTAAGGTAAGGATTCTAGGAGGAGGAGAGGGATGTAGGGAGGCTAATTGGGCAGAGTTTGGACGATCCAAAAGGCTTTAGAGGTGTAAGGAATTGGATAGAAGTGGTGTCCTTTTATAAGGGTGAGGAGGGGCTCTTTAGAAAAAAACTTAAAGTTTTAATTTATAATAAATTCATATTCGGTTTATAATGGATCCAAAGTGGATTATTCAAAGTATAATGTGGGGATGGGTCAAAATAATTTCAAAAAATTTATTTTAGATAGGTTTTGTTCATTATATTAACCTTATCTTTTAGTTTTAACTCATAGTTATTTGGTTTGACATTTACCATGTCACTTTGTATTTTTATATTATATAGATAATAAACATAATATATACATCCATGCGACCCCAAGTGGTCCATTAATGAAACAAATATAATTATATAAGTCCATTGGCTGAACCATATATTTTTAGGAATAGAATATCAATTTATAATATAATATTTGTTTTAAAAACTCTTTTATGTCAATTTTGGCACTATTGGGTATTTTGTTTTTTATAAATTCATAACAGCATTTTGACATCTAATAAAATTAATATAACCAATAATAATATGTCATATTAACCAATAAAATTATATTAATGCATAAAAATTCTCAAATTACATTTATTTGGGTATTTATAATATCAATTATCTTAATCTTTCATTAATACCGTAATTACTGGATAATCATTGTGTCATAAATAAATTAAATTATTTAATGTCTAAAAATTATAAATAAAATACCATTATGTAGAAAATAATTTTATATTTATAATGAATATTTATAGTAAAAAATATTATTTATATAACACCATATAAAAATTAATTACTAAAAGGTTTTTGTTTATGTCAATTTTGCCTTTACATTAAATTAATTAATCTAAAAAGTCATTATCATATACAAGTGGCTCCCTGAGGTCCCAAAATCGTCCCAAAGATACTAATGGTCGGACATTACTCATCCAATAAGTTTAGGACATGTGTTAAGGTAATTTTCAATTATTTCAATATTCTTTTAACATGAATTACCCTATTTACCTTTAACCACGATAAATAGAAGAAAAATGTTACTATATAAAAAAAATTATTTTTATCTTATTGAACAACATTTTACTCCTTGATATTCACCGTGTCTCTCAGATTTTAAAAAATAAACTCACAGAAGTGGTAAAATTATGTTTTATGTGAATTTTCAAATTCTCCTAGGAGGTGGGTAAAAGACGGTGAAAAGTTCAATAAAATTTTTATATCTCTAAAATTATGATAAACTGACTCAAATTAATTAAAATGAAATTATATATGTGTTATGTATCTATTTTGACATAGATTAATTAATATTAAATAAATAATTATTTAAAAAATTGGTTTTAACCAATAATTCATTGTTTTTCACTATTCATGAAAAATTGATGTTTCTTAAAAAAATACCAAAAATTTGGCCCAATCTATATTTGATATTATGAATTCAAAAATGATGTCTACTTTAACAAATTAAAAACATATAATTTTAATTATTTAATTTTTAAATTAATTCCCGTTGTGAAAAAATAGTGTGTTTTTACGAAATAATAACTATCAAAAGATTGATAGTTCCTTATGTCCAGTTTAAATGTGAAATTATGTCCAATGACAAAAATTGGATTTAATGGTAAAAAGATGATCTAAATATTCTTCAAAACCACTCAAATTCATAACTTGTCACTATTAATTATTTTGATTAAAAAAGTTGTCTTTAATTAAAATTTAGTAATTTTCAGTATTCATCAAATTATGAATGTGATCTGAAAAGTACCAAAAATTCACCCGAAGCTAATTTCAATATTCTGAATCCAAATATGTGTTCAATTTTGAAAGATAAAATTTATAAAATTTCAAAAAGTGGGTATTACTATTCATAAGGGCTAGTTTGATTGGTTATGGTGTGTGTTAGAACTCAAAGTTGCATACAACACATGCTACTGTATTATTGAAAGAGAAGCGTACCATGGAAGCATGGGGTGTTATAATCTTCCATCCTTATATAAATTGCATCCTCACAATTTGATATTTTTCTTCAAAAATAAAATGTTGAAAATATAAAATATCTTTGTCAGAAAACCCACATTGGAAATTGGGATAATAAAATTTGGTCTTAATAAGACGAAAATAGAAATGAAAGTGTCCTCACCAAATTATGATCTCGATTAGGAGAACATTAGTGGAAATTAGAGAAACTTAATTGGAGGAAAATGTAAATATTTATAGGGATTGATTCAGGTCATCAATCACAATCAATTTTAGAATTGTGGGCTTCAAAACCACAAATCTATGATGATTTAAAATACCATCAGTTCAACAAAACATAAGGTAAAAGGATGACACATTTTTAGTTTTAAGATGACATACCTAATGTTTAAGAAATTATTTCTTCATAGAATAAGATAATAAAAAAAGTATACTTGTCAACTAGAATTCTATCCTTTGACTAATTTCTACCACAAACTCATCTTTCAATCTAAAAGATAATAGAACATAAAAAATATATTCTATTTATCCAATTCATATAGGGTTCGAAAAAAATGAATTTATAATTCACCTACCTGACCCTTTAAAAAGTAACTACATTATTCAATCCAGGACATCACGTGGGTCAGTGGTAGGTGATAAACCCTTGTCGCCCTTCGGTTGTGGGTTCAAGTCTCGTGGCCTTTCCGGTCATGACGGGTTGTCGCTCGACCTCCGGGTTGTCCTTTTATGGAAATCCAAAAATAATCTCACAACTAGACTTATCCAAAATAATTCTGTATAAATTCATAGTCCAAAATTTATAAGGAATGTAAAAACAATGAAGATCCTTTTTTCCACATAATAACATGTGAACAACTTCATCATGTCTTCTTTTAAAACATAACAACATCCTAAATTACCATAAAACCTTATTGATTAAATTCAACCTCCCTTATTCCTTATATAATACTTCATATATTCCTTATATCCAAAAAACATTGAATATTTAAACAATGATGAAATAAACTAACCATTAATCAGTGCCAAAGTAGTCAAGAATATCCAATATAATTTATCCAAATCAACCATCTCTTATTCCAAAATTACAACCTTAGTATCAAGACCATATTAAGGATTACCTTTCCTTCAACAATGTATTTTCCAAAAAAAATTAACTTACTGTTGAGTCACTTTTCATAGTACCATATAATCAAAAATCCTCAATGAAATATTACTGCAGTACAAGCCTTATTTATCTCCCTAATTCATATAACTAGAACATCGGTGATACAACACTCAAATGAAATAATTCATTAATAACAACATATGAACACTAGTCATTCCTCTTCATATATGGTAGTATGATACCCTTATTATTACCCAATAGCATCATTTGGTGCATATATTGATGATTTGAACATTTATTAGCATAGTTCCCCCACTCCTTGCAGATGAAGCATTGTACATTTGAAACCTTTTTCTTACCCTCACAATCACGAACGTGGTGTCATTTTTCTCCACACTTATAACACACTCCCATTTCCTTCATGCATTTTCCAAGGTGATTCTTTCCACAGTTATCACATATGGGAAAATCCTTCATTACCTTTTTACCTTTATCTGTCTTTCTCTCACCCATCCTTTTCTTCTCTAGCTTCACTTCAAATCCATAGGACTCCAAGAACTCTTTACTTATCTTATCAAGACATGATACTATTTCTTCATATGATGATAGTACATGGGAGACTATTTACTTTCTAAATGTTTCCTTAATACCGTGGACAATATGATCCTTCTTACTCTTTGGATCATATGTATTGCTGGAGTTCACATTACTTCTATTGGGCACCATTTCTATACAATGGCATACAGTAGGTCAGTTTATGAATTACAATGAATATTTCCAAACTTGTAAAATACCTAACTTAAATTGAACAGTTTATGGATATAATCCATAATCATAAATTTTTTTTGAGGATGTATTTACTCATAAACCCTTTATAATGGTTTTTAACGAAAATGATAATTATCCTAAGCATATCCCTCGAGAGTGTCGTAACCAAGAGTGCAACGAGACCCGTTGTCGTGCACCAGTTCCCATCCGAGTCTTGCTCAAAACGCTGTTTTCATGTTTTAACCCTAGGTACATCTGTGCCAGAGCCGCCTCTACCTGCTCGTATCTAGATAGGGATTTATTGCTCGGAACACTCACAAAATCTCTATAATACTAAACTTCTAGGAAGTTCATCTATACTAATCCTCAAATTCTATCATAGGACTATGTTATCTTATCAAATATTATCTAAATATAGCTTCCATGGTTATTGCTAAACATCCCCTAATACCAACTGTAATGCCCCAACCCTAGTTACCCAGAGTCGGTGCGTTATTTTAATACATTGGCATGATTATAAGGAATCATGTCCCGAAGGACTGATTGGTTTAGCAGTCTTGGAAAATATATTACATACATGAATGTTACATTTCACTTTAAGACATACAAAAAAACATAAATAATCTTTATAAATGCCATTATACCCTTGGCTTAACCCTGTATATCAATCACAATACACTTCTTAGAATCCTGGGAGAAATAAAATGTAGAAAGGGTTGAGCTCAAATGCTCCGAAAGGGTAAGCAATACAATAGAAACATTCATAAATAAGCAAAAACATTTAAGGAAATTTATAACTAAAACAAAATCCATTTAAACATGAACTTCAGCATAATATGGAAAAAATAAAATGAAATAATACAATTTACTTATTCCCATGGATATTCTACTAGTCGAATTATCACATGCAATATCACTAACCACTTTCATAATGATGGAATGTATAATGCCAGACTATCATAACCATGTACCCAAGACCTTGTGCCAAGACTACAAATATGATTTTTTTAATGCCTAGTGCCAAGACACTAGTTTGTCTCATGAGTCCTACCGATGCATCGAGGAGCTATAGTGGGCTCCACTAATCACTTACTAAGTCCAATGCATTTCTCATATGAAAAGGTCTAAACATAACATAAAAATTCGTATTAAAACTAGCATACGAAATGTCAATAATTTACCCATAAACCATGAATGTATAAAAATAACACATCCATAGTCAAACATATCACAAAATATTCAACACAATATGGAAGATTTGTATCATGATAAATCATCTTCAAAACAAGTTTAAAATCCATTAATGGATTTTGACATAGATGAAAATGATTTTTAAAACTCTTTGAGAAAAAATACCCTATTTTCATGAAAACATTTAAAAGTCACACAATTTAGAAATGAATTCATTTAAATAAATTTTTGAATCAAAGTGTCCCATACCACTTTAAATATTTTTAATGGAATTAACATTTTAAAAACATTCTTGTCCATATAAATAAATCCTAACAAACCATTTTGAAGAAATGGACATTAATGAGAATGATTTAGAAGAATAAATATTTAAAAAATTTGTAATGATGTTTTAGTTAAAAAAAGTCCCTTAAAATAGTCCCTTTGAATACTCTTTCATAAAACATGGACATGGACTATAAATATTTCCCTAAAGATACTTACGTCAAAACAACCTCGGATAATAAAGTGATTGTGAAATTAACCCTTACCAATTTGGTAACTTATGAAACATACGACCCATGAAAACGGTATCATACAATGAATATGTAAATACACATAAATTAAAGTGTATTAAAAAAATTATACAATTATGGGCAGTACATACACCACCGAAAAGGTAATAGTGGCAATATGGCATGACTCTCACCGAAATAAGGAGTGAGATGATAACCACTTAACTTGTACTTTTCCTTGGTTGAGGGTAGGTTATCCTCATTTATAATAGATAAATCATTGTTATTAAATTATAAAAGAATCATATATATAAATATGATATCATATATGATCTTTAAATATTGTTTTGTTAATAATATATTAATATTATCGTCATTTTGGGTGTTAACTGATTTGTTTTCCTTTATATTATTTGTTACGTAAGATGTGTTTTTTATGGATATGATGTATCTTATTTATATCTAGAATGATATAAAGTCACTAAAAATAACTTTTAATCATCAAATGAGAATTATTCTTGAATGTATATAATTGGGAAATGAATCTCATCGCCTTCATGGAGACTGTAATCCGTACGTACGCACGAACGATACTTCCATTTCATTATTCATTTTAAAAGGAATCAAAAACAAATGATACGTAGGTATATTATTATTCCTATGTAATTTAATATCTTATATGTGTTACTTAAGTTCAATAACACCATCCTTTATACGTTCCATGTATTGTATGAACGAGTCATATCACATTGAGGGGGAGGTAGTCCACACTTTCTCAAATGAAATTATCGTATATATATATATACATCATGAATCAAATAATGGTATGATATTAAATGGAATTACATAAGATTATATATATAAAATAAATATCATAAATATCATATTCAATTATAGTCTAGTCATAATGGCCACCATGAGAGGTAGTAGGAGATAATTGAACAATCATCATTTCGCGAGGCGTTTGGTTGCCATCCACAGAAACATTATGTTCTTCACCCATTAGATGGAGGTGAGTGTAAGTGTAGTTCGAAAAATTCTCATAAAAATATCCTAGTATATTTAGGTTACTAGGTTTGTTACAAAATAAAATAATAATAAGAGTTTAGGGGTTGGATAAGTAAAATAAAAGAAAATAAGATAAGAGAAATTGTTACCTTTAATTTGGGTAACTCCCTTTGGTTTGAAACAAAACGAACTCTTGAAGTTCCTTCTGCCTAATGTAAGGCGTCTAAGAGGAGGAGAGGGATGTAGGGAGCTTAATTGGGTAGAGTTTGGACTAGGAAAAAAGCTTGAGAGGTGTGAGGAATTGGATAGACGTGCTGTCCTTTAATAAGGGGGAGGAGGGGCTCTTTAGAAAAAACTTAATGTTTTAATAATAATAAATTCATATTCAGTTTCTAATGGATCCAATGTGGATTATTCAAAGTATAAGGTGGGGATGGATCGAAATAATTTCATCAAATTGATTTTAGACTGGTTTGGGTGATTATATTAAACTTATCTTTTAGTTTTAACTCTTAGTTAATTAGTTTGACATTTAACATGTCACTTTTTATTTTTATATGATATTGTTAATAAACATACTATATACATCCAAGTGACCCCCATATGGTCCATTAATGATACCACTATCATTATATAAGTCCTCTGACCTAACCATAGATTTTTAGTAAAAGAATATCAATTTATAATATAATATGTGTTTTAGAAACTCTTTTACATCAATTTTGGAACTATTGGGTATTTTGTTTTTGATAAATTCATAACAGAATTATTACTTCTAATAAAATTCATATAACCAATAATAATATGTCATATTAACCTTTAAAATTATTTTAATTAATAAAAAGTATCCAATTACCTTTATTTGGGTATTTATAATATAAATTATCTTAATCTTTCATTAATACGGTTATTACTGCATCATCATTGTGTCATAAATAAATTAAGATATATAATGTCTAAAAATTATAAATAAAATACCCTTATGTAGGAAAGCCTTTTATATTTCCAATTAATATCTATAGTCAAAACGATTACTTATATAACACTATTTAAAAATTAATTACTAAAAAGTTTTTGATTATGTCAAATTTGCCTTTACATTAAATTAATTAATCTAAAATGTCATTATCATTCATAAGTGGTTCCATGGGGTCCAAAAATCGACCCAATGATGCCCATGATCGGACATCACTCATCCAATAAGTTAGGACATTTTTTAAGGTAATTTTAAATAATTACAATATTCTTTTATCTCGAATTACCCTATTTACCTTTAACCACGGTAAATAAAAGTAAAAAGTTACTATTCTCCAAAAATTATTTTTATCTTATTGAACCAAATTTTACTCATTGATATTAACCGTGTATCTTGGATTTTCGAAATTCAACTCACAGAAGTGGTAAAATTAAATTTTATGTGAATTTTCAAATTCTCCTAGGAGGTGGGTAAAAGACGGTGAAAAGTTCAATAAAGTTTTTATATATCTAAAATTATTATAAACTGACTCCAATGAATTAAAATGAACATATATAAGTATTATTTATCTATTTTTACATAAATTAATTAAAATAAAATAAATAATTATTGAAATAAAAAATTGGTTTTATCCCATAATTAAGTGTTTTTCACTATTCATAACAAATTGATGTTTCTCAGAAAAATACCAAAAATTCGGCCTATGATATATTTGATATTATGAATTCTAAAATTATGTCTACATTAAAATATTCAAAGTATATAATTTTCCTTAATTAATTGAAAAATTAGTTCACATTGTCAAAACAATTAGCGTGTTTTTAAGAAATAATAACTATCAAAAGATTGACACTTGCTTATGTACAGATTAAATGTGAAATTATTTCTAATGACCAACATTGTATTTAATGTTAAAAATATAATCTAAATAAAATTTAAAACCACTAAATTTCATAACTTATCACTATTAATTATTTTGATTAAAAAATTGGTATTTAATTAAAATTTAGTAATTTTCACTATTCACCAAAATATGAAAGTTATCCAAAAAGTACCAAAAATTCACCATAAGCTAATTTCGATATTCTGAATCCAAATATGAAGTCCATTTTGAATTATAAAATTTATAAAATTTCAAAATGTGGGTATTACTATTCATAACGGCTAGTTTGATTGGTTGTGGTGTGTGTTAGAACTCGAAGTTGCGTACAACACACGCTACTGTATTTTTCAAAGAGAAGTGTACCGTGGAATCTTGGGGTGTTTCAGGAAGAGTGGTACATCCAAAATAATTCCCAAAAATGATAACACTCTGAAGAGTCCATGTGGAAAATCCAAACTTACCACCATCGTTTCTTGATACATACTCGTTATCAGTCTGGATGATTTGGAATGAATGAGAATGAAAGGAGAAGCACAAGCTAAGGATAGTACAATATGATATAGTAATATTCCACATGTAGATAGAGAAGTCTTTTGTGTGAGGTACAACATATCTGGTCACACTGTAAATAATTTAAGTGCATTTATTCCATCCCAATAGGAATTACTCAATAAGATGAAAGTTGCACCCGGAGATTCTAGTGCTTTGATAGATCTTGAAGAAAGAAGAATCACACACAATGATGTGGAAGATATATTGAGATCCACACAACTAATGTTATAACTGTTGATAAAAATTTCAAGTTTGTGTAGTGGAGAAAACATATGATCTTGGTTGAGAAAATAATCTCATACTTCCAGCAAATTTTAATGAAGCATAGTGGATCCACCTTATTCGCTTAACATTGTGTATTATTCTAATTTTATAGGGAATTGAAGGTGAAGAAAGCACTTAGGGGGAGAACCTAAGAAGTGTTCTCTTTTGGAGGATACACATAAAGAAGATACCAAAAATATTACTTCAATTAGTATCAACATTAGTTGGTATAAAATTCAATTACTCTGAATATTTTCATATGATCATTTTATTGGAAAAGATATTTCATTTCTCAATCTCTCATCCTCGATTACTCAAAATCACAAAATTTAAAACGGGGAGTAACTAAATCAATCAGTTACATAAGAAAAGTAGAATGGCCCTTGAAGACAATTACATGAGTTCTCATCACAATAAGGTATCATGATCAATGGATAAAGGAAAACTTTTTTGTTTAGATAAAATCCTATTGACTTCTACATAGATCATATCTCAAGTAGACATAGAGTGAAATAATTGATGAAACAATTTCTTAAGTATGGACTAATGCCCTCTCAACCATAAACGTTGTATTTCTTGTTAATAAGGTGGAGGGAAATAACAATGAAAGTTGAAAAGTGAAAGGGAGAGAGAAGATAGAAGACTCCCATTTTGACATTGGCATACTGATTTTAGAGAACGTTGAATTATTGAAAACAAAAACAAATGGGGAAATTTTTGGGACCACTTTTAGTATGATGATGGTATTTGTTGTCAAAGGGAGTCAATGGATGTCAATGAAGATCAAAATTATTAATGGAACTCTCCTTAGTGAAATGGAGAATGGAATTCAGATGATTGATGCACTAATCCTAAGTGTTCTTTCGAAGAAGTAAAAGAAAAGGATTAGAAGAGGGTGTGAGGAGGCTTGGAATTGAAAGGCAGACATACATGGGATTTGAGATAGAAAGTGTCCATGCATTTCCATGAATACATAGTTTTCTATTATGTATTTTTATAATCCTTACCTAAAAAATATAGGGCCAACCCACTAGTCAGATAGATAGCCTCAACCCAAGGCTCATGCGGGACCATAGGGGTGACCGCGCCATGAGTAAGCTAGCATGGCCATCCCACAGAAGGTTCATGGGCACCATGTATATGACCAAGGATACACATAGTGGGTACTAGGAGTGTTCCTGAGGAGGCAGAGTGGGTTCTAGGAGCGTGCTCGAGGAGAAACGATGCGGGGAAGCACTAGAGGGGGGAGAAGAGTAATCTAGCACTAAGGCCACACATATTTATTGATAAACTAAGACTCCTCTACATCATAATTTCGATGTGGGATGAATATTTTAATGAACCATAAATCTATGTTATCCATCTGATCCCACACGCAATCTCCTCTACACATCACATCCTTTGTGCAATGATATAATCCGAGCCATTCGTTATCCCTCTGCCACGTATGATTCAACTAGCACTGTCCGATCACCTCCACCGAGGTTGTATTCAACCTCCAGATAACCGCTTGTACCCACAAACTAGTGCTCACATTGAACAACGATCTCACCACTCCGATCCACAATTGATCGTTTTTCAAGACCACATTGATTGTATGGATGCTACGAACATAGAATTAAATTACATTTGCATGCATGCGAATGAAATGAAGAATAAGTGATTGGATGAGGTAAAAAATGTTTCGAAGGCTAGGTTCATTTGATCATCGATTCAAAAAATGATACAGGAAATATTGAATACAAGAATGATCAGTGAGAAGGCCATGAGTTTAAAAGATTAAACATCCACGATATGCGACATTTCTTCACGTGGGTATGAAGATACTAAAGAACCGAAGATATTGGTCATTCATGGAAGAGTCATGAAAAGCATATGGTGTGGATTTTGAAAAAAAAAAGATCTGATATATAATTATAAAAAGATACCCACTGATTCGAGAAAAGGGTTGTTTTCCAAGCCTTCAAAGTGCTCATGTTCTAAGAAATTGTGTTTGTACAATCTTCAAGTTTGAGAAGGGGTATTCTTGATCTGATAACAGTTCAGGGTTCGTGATGAGTATCCCGCATACTGTTCTAGTTCATGATGAAGAAGAACCACATACAATTCTGGTTCACGAAGAAGAGGAACTACGTAAACCTTGGGTATGCGAAGTAGGTGGAGCCACAAACCATTCTTGGTTCACAAAGAGAGTTCTCACAAACCATTCTGGGTTCTTCAGGAAACTGTACCACATACCGTTCTGGTTATGTGAAGAGACGGTTCAACAAACTAGCCCTATTTTAGTGAAGTAGAGAACCAGGTAAACTTTGTGCGCGTGTGAGGCCCACACTATCTATGTGTAGGGGTTCCACCCATCTCATGTGTGAGGAGGATCTATGAACCATCCTTGTTCGTGAAGGAGGATTTCAAACTCTCTTCAAAGAATAACTCCATACCCTTAGTGTGAAAACGGAAAACCCAACCAGCATAATAAACCTGAGATAGTTTGTGTGTTTAATTGACAAGTTGAGATCACATGCATGATGCACCAGTAAATCATATGCATGATTTGAGACTCTTATGTGTGGAAGAATAAAGCAAAATGGGACTAACCCATTCTATTTTTGAATAATATTCATGGATAAACATATTCATGACACCTAAAAATTGAATAAACTAAATAAGGAATTTGGGGTGCAGTTGAGAAGAAGAAAAAAAAGAGCGTACATGTATGCACTTTTCATTTGAATAAATTCAAGGAAGCAAGTGTGTAAATTTGTAAAGAAAGAAGAATTAAAAGGTGGAGATCATTTGTTTGATTTCTTGAAAATGTGAATAAATTTAATGAAAGTGCCACAATCATGGGTGAATGTGTGTGATGAATAAGAAGAAATAAAATAAAGGTAATAGTTCATTCGAAGACTGCATTCATGGTATCATGCATACATATGAAGAAGGAAGAAGAAGGGATGATTCTGATGATGCCTATTGAACTGTTGTTTAGTGTTTGATCTATCACAAAAGAATTTGGGATTCTCACCCAGAAGAATAAGTACTTCTAGTGCATCTGGTTGTTCCACTATAGAAGAGGATTGAACGTCAAAAGAGAATAAACTATGGACATCAATGAAAGAAATGTATCATGATGAATAGGAGAAAAAGGCTTACATGCATATAAATTTAAGGGACCTTCATGTCTATAAACTGAATGGGACTTCACCTATGGAAGTGAGCCAGGGGGTTTCAACAGAAGTGATCTAAAGGAAGAAGTGATCTATCCATTGTTCCTAGGACAATGTGACTATATCCAAACCATGTTATCTACAACATTTAAATATTAGTGGTATTAGTTACGATCGACATCCTTTTGGCCTATGCTACATGGATGTAGAAATTAGTGGTGAACCAAGTAAAAGTGATTTTTTCCATTCTACATGTGAATGTTTTAATTAAAACACATATCTATCATACATGATTAATTATGTTCCTGACAATGTGGGAACAAGATCCAATAAATAGGGGACATAGTTGACACCCCGATTCACCCCCCTCTCAGGGTGACCTAGGGTCCATCATGTTTTACAGTGATATCTTATTTATAATATTACTTAATTATGACTAATTTATATTTCTAGGATATAAATAAAAAACAAAATAGCATAACTATTGAATAAGAAAAATTCTTTAACTACTATTCAATGTTGATGATGAAAAAATATGTTGTTCATAGAGGCTTAGCGTTCAAATGAGAATGTGAAGCATTTTCATTTTTTCACATTAATGAGAGCGGAATATATAATAATTATACCATAAATATAATACAGTTTATCTTTATTATTTATACTTATGTAATTATAAAAAAATGTTTAGAATCTTTTTGGAGGATGGTGTATGAGAATAAAAAAGAATGAATGTTAATAGTACAAAAACATTCATTGAGAATTTTGATCTTCTATTGAAGTAACCTTTGGATATGAAGGACGTAAGGCACTTTTTATGGCTATTGGATGGAAAACATGTATATGGGATATATAAGAATTCACATGATAAGAGTTTCATGGCTATTTAAAATTATATTTTGGACTTAAAGATCATGGAACTAAGCTCCTTTTATAGGTGACAATATGGAAAATTTTTTGGAAAAGAATTTTAGATAAAGGATCATAATGAAATATCATCAGTGTTAGGTGAGTCATGTGGGAAAATTTTGGCATGAAAATCATTTATGATTTTAAAACCAAAACAGTTATTATATAATGTGTATGTGTAAAAATTAATTAATTTAATTTGGAGGCACAATAGATTTCCCATTTTAACACTTATTAATCATGATTAAAATTTAATCATGGAAATTATTTTAGCACTAAAATTATTTGACGAAACTTCTTACCAAATTTTGATGTGATATATACAAATTCAAAATCTATTTATACTAATTAAATTTCAAAATATTAATAAATTTTACATTTAAATTAAATCATATAATGTGTTGAAAAATTTGTTTTGTAGAAAGAGTTGTTTTAATCAATAAGGGATAATATTATTATTTAATATTGAATACTAATTAGATGATTGTTAATTTATTTGTATATAAGTTTAGACATCATATTATAGTATTTATTTTAAAATGTATCAATTAAATTAAAAATCTAAATATTTATAAAATTATCATTCCTTGAAAAAATAGATGTTTTATCATGGTACCTAAAAAATAATTTAGAAAATTAATTTATTTCCTAAAAATGAAGTTGACCCAATTACCTATTTTGAAAATTATGATTATAAATATTCAAATTAATTTCTAAAATTCAATTTCTAAATGTGATAAAAATAAATTTTAATGTAACTGAATAAAAATAATTTCAATAAACATGTATCTTTTAAGCATGAAATTCATTTATAACATACCAAGTAATAAATATTGGGTGAATATTATCTTATCTTATTTTATATATTATCATTAATTTTATTTTAATACATTAATTAACCTTAAAAAAATAAATTTCCTATTGTATGAAAAACTCTATTTTTATGATAATATATTTTACACAGAATATGATTTATTTGTTATTTAGACAAACTTATTAAATTTTATCAAATATTATTATAAACAAATGGATTTTTTTTATTTCTATATATATTTCAAAATTCTATTACTTCTATATTTACCTTCTAATTAAATGGCTACATTTAAATAGTTATATAATTTTCTTAGTTCATTTTTGTTCAGTTTTGTGGGTATGGAAAGCTATCAAACATAAGATTTATTTAAAGAAAAAACATAGTGAAATCTCAGACCATTACATTCTCACTCAAAAATAAATTGAATCCTGAGAACTTTAATTATTAATAACTATTATAACATTTAAGGGTGTCTATATTGTAGAAAAATATGTGAATTTAGATTTATAATGAGGCTTCATCTTAACCATCCTTGATTTAACAAGTGAACTCAATTTACCCCACATAAAAGAAATATATCTAGGGTTAATAGTTTTCACTAACCATTGAGGCTAAATACCTTAATATAAAGGGATTAATTTTCAATAGGTATTTTATAGTCATCCTTGTATTAATAGTTGATCATGGGTTGAATTTTAAATGTGATTTTACTATATTGGAAATTATCATTGTAAAAAAGAGCCAATCTATGACTAATATAACATCTAATTAGAATAACATAAGAATAAAAAGATTTATAGGAATCACAATCATATAAAAATCTATTTTTGTGGAGTCATATAATTGTGATACTATAATCATACAATTGGATGTTTTTATTAATAATTAGTCATCTTGTAAATTGAGTGGAGATTTAATGTTCTTAGCCAAAATACTAGGTATAATAAATTTGGTTAAACACTATATAATTTCAACACTTATAGTGATTATGTGGATGATCATTTCCCTTCACTCAACATCATGTTAGGATCTTTCTTTAGTAGTTTTGGTTTCACTGGATTTCACATGTTCCCTTGGTGTTGGGAATTTTTGATTCATATCATTCTCATTTTCTATTGTATTATGGAATGGATTTGGGTTGTTCCCATATTTCACATATTCATGACATTGAAATATCAATGGCACCTCTAGAAACACACTATTTCCCTTCATAGTGTCTCCTAATCTCTTCACATTTCCTCAATAATTACTTGTTCTATGACAACCTTTCCACATGTAAAACATCTCATTTCTCCATTAATACATTCCCCATTGTGATTCTTACCACATTTTTGACATGAAAGAAATTGATTCTTCTTTATTTCATCATCTCCATTTATAAAGTCTCCATGGGACTCAATCCATGTCTTATTTTGTGTGTTGGGAAAATCAACTAAGTCCGTGTTTTTAATCATGAATATTGATAGATAGTTTTTTATAATCAAAATATTTCTCACTCCAGCTCTTATCCTGTTAGGTTTGTCAACGGTAAAATCTCTATATTTTCTATGGCATCCATTGTTAACATTATTCATTTATGTCTCAACCATTACTAAATCCAAAATTTTGTAACATGAGTGATTAATCCCATAATATAATTATTATAATATAATTACATTAAAAATTCAACCATTAAATTTCATATACTAAAAAATTATTGCATGAACTTTTAGTTGAACAAAATTCACTATTGGTTCAATCTAGATTTCTTTATACTGGGTTCTCTCATATTCCCTTAAATAATTCCTTAACATAAAAAATACATAATAATAACTTGTAAAGAGAATATTATTAACCTAAAAATATCCTCCAATGATAAATATGATTGTGTGTAGTATTAGTCATACTCACCATTCACCAATGTGAAGATCGAGTTAATGATCAACCCAACTTTTCTAGAGTGATTAACCCTACATACATCTATTATATAGCTACGTTCACTTTCCAATATCAAGATAGGTATTCAATTTATAGGGGATTCATATAAAATCAAATTTACCAAAACATTAGTATGTAATCCTATCCTTATAATTATCCCTTATACACATTATTATGATTTAACTAATGTTCTCTAATCATAATCCCTATAAATAACAAGATTATTCTTAAAAAAACTTTACTTGTCTCTAAAACTAACAGTAAAAACCCATTCAGAACATATCTTTATTTGAAATCATTTCCATAACCTAAAAATAATATATCATAAATAATAAAATAATCCAAAGAATGTATTGTCTATTGTATTTGAAGACCAATTATATAATAATCTAATTTTTCAAAACATATAAATATTTCTATACAACCAAAACATTGTCGAGTACCTTATAGAAACATCATAAGATATAGTTATCTTAGTTACCTTGGGAATGGAAACATAATAAATTGTGATATGAGATTCCTAGTAAGTTTAATCATAGGTGATAAGAATCAAAAAACATAAATGATCATAATATGAGTATATGGGTATAATCAAGACACATAAGAAAATCACACCCAACAAATAATAGGACATAAATCATGATTCATGGAATGAAGCTTGACATAATATAATACATGAATACAAAGTGTTTGGAAACATTTGTCAATAAACAGAATTCGTGGGACTATAGAATTTGAAAAATAATGTTAATAAGAGTGTGGTATAGACATTATGTATATGAAAATAAATCATTGTTTTTTAAAGGAAGGTGCCTTGGTCAAAGGCCAAAGTAAAAAACTAATATAAAAACACGAAATTAAATGAGTCTAAAAGACATGATTAATGTAAAATCTCTATCATAAAGGGGTAGTAATTCAACTAGATGTTCCTATAACCATGTGGTGACCTGGTGTAATCCGATGTTTTTGAAAACATCTAACACCTAGTTCGCTTCCCAAATGGAATTCAAGGAAATGTAGTTGAAGTCTATGAGAGATTGAAGATATTCCATCCAACGAGTTGTAAGAGGAATCATGAGGGGAGTCACACCATTCCAAATGACCTGAACGATAGTAATTGAGTCACATTCAATCCAAATTTGGTTCCAACCATGTTGATTAACGATAGTGATAGAATAGATCACCCTAATCATTTCAGACTCTAGAGCCGAGGAGATACCACAAGAACCATAAAAACATAAAATAATTTGTCCAGAGTGATTTCTAAAAATGGCGCCGCAACCCGAAGGACCCGAGTTGCCTTTGGAAGCACCATCAACATTAAATTTTATCCATTCTTGGAGAAGAGATTTACAGAACAATTAAAAAGTTCGTCTAGGTTGGGGATAAATACCATTAACCCCAAGCCACCACAAAATCCCGAAGTCCCTCACTGTGTTGTTGCAAAATATCTTTTTTATTGAAGCAGCTTATAGGATAGCAATGAGGATCTGCATCAGAACTACATGTAACCTATGTGAGTAATTGTTATGAATAATAACTTTCCTGTCGTACCAGAGTACATGCCGGAGTTCAGAAACAACAGTTAAAAAAGGTTCTTCATTTGCTGAGATTCTTTAAGATCCACCCAACTTTGTAGATGAGCTTTGATTGAATCGTTATGTAGCCCTCTACTCTCAAAAAGATCAAGCACATAATTCCATAAAGATGTAGTAGTAACATAAGAGAGGAAATGATGGTTAATATCTTCACAATGCTGGTTACAAAGACGACATTTAGAGCAGATCTGGATCCCAAAAGACTGAAGGCAAGTTCCATTGGGAATCCTCTTGTGGGAAATATTCCAAATCAGTGGGAGTCTCGAAGGTTTTAACCATAATTTACCCAAAAAATTTATCCAACAAAGTGTTTCTTCATAATTAATTCCGCAATGATTTTATAAAGCTTTAGAGTCGACAATTCCATTATGGGAAGGTTCCCAAACTAAAAAATCCTCAGTGATGGAAAAAGGGTAGCTTTTCATGACATTATTAATACTATTAAAAAAAATTAAGGTTGTGAGAGATAACGACCTTCTTGATAGTATTAGTGTAATCAAGATTTTGGTTATGATGAATCATAGAGATGAGAGGATCCCCAACCGATTTGTCAAGAAAGAAATGCGTGGAATATTCTCTGCTCACAATCCACCTAGAGTTAGACATGATATTGGAAAAAACATTCTTAATGTAAGTCCAAATGGGCGAACTCATGTAATTCAAATTTACCTTCTTCATTTTTTCACGAAATCTATTTTTAAGGAAGGAGATGGGGTCAGAGTTTCTATGAAGAAGTTTCCATGTGAGTATGGCTTGTAAGACATCATTAAAGAGTTTTAGGTTTTTTGTACTGAGACAACCTTTTTCTAGGGGTTTGTAGCATGTAGAACAAGGAACATTCAACTGTTTCTTTTCAAGTGTACATCCACTCCAAAAAATGTTTTTGGTGTTAACATTAATGTTTTTAAGAAAAACAGAAGGCCATATATAAATCATCCAAGAGTAGAACATTTTAGAGACAATCATAGATTTGAAAAGACAAATCCCACTGACCATAGAGTGGGATTTTCCTTTCCATGATGAGATATGGTGAAGGATTTGGTCAACAGTAGTATAAAAGTGACATGCTTCTGGTCTACCCTAGAATATGGGAACACATAGATATGTGAAGGTAAGGGATCCTTATTTAATACATAGATAATAAATAATATTTGATTTTCTATTAGTAGGAATCCTTTTCCCAAAGAAGTTAAAGGATTGGTTCTAATTAGTTATTTGACTAGAAACCTCTTCATAGTTTGAGAGGGAACATTTGAGATTTTGAATATTCCATTTATCCCCTTGTATGAAATGAATTGTATCATCTGCATATAAAATATGTGTGGGAACATTCAGGTTTCTAGCAGATCAAGTCGGCATAATCATGTTTTGTTCAACAAGGTGAGTGATAAATCTTCATACGTAGTCCTCCGTGATTGCATAAAGCATCGTAGAGAAAGGTTCACCCCTTATGACACCTTTGGTGCATTTAAAATAACCCGTACAAGAACCATTAACAAGGACATATATGTTTGCCAAATTGAAAAGAGTTTTAATTATGCTGATAATTAAATCATTAAACCCAAAGTTCTGAAGAGCCATGAAAATTAATCTACAATCCATGGTATCAAAATCTTTCTTGATATCAAGATTAATGGAAATATTGCCTCTCCTATTGGTTCAATTTAATAGGTTAGTGCATTAAGAGGCACGAAAAATACAATCTTGAATGGACCTTCCCTTGACAAAGATAAATTGATTCCATGAATCAATTTTATTAATAACAGAGGATAATCTATTAACAATAATTTCGGTGATAATTTTATAAATGGTATTGATTAAATCAATGTGTCTAAATTGATGGATTTCAGTGGCATTATCCACATTGGGAATTAAGGATATGAATTTGTACTTCAACCCCTGAGGGAGACAACCATTAGAAAAGAAATTCCTATCAGGCCTACAACCATCAGTTTGAACGACATCCCAAAATTGTTGATAAAAACCATTATGAAAACCATCAGGGCCCTGAGCACTATCAAGATTTATTCTAAAAATGGTGTCTCTGATCTCATGATCAAGAGAGATGATAGTAGGAAAAAAGTTATCCATATCATTGACCACAACCATGATGACATCATGAAGAAGGTTCTAGATAGAGGCATGACCATTGAATATACTTTCAAAATAAGAGACAACAAGATTGGAAATGTTATTGTCATTATCAAAGATGTTGTCCCCTCCCTTAGGAAGGAAAGATGTCTATTAACTTTCTTGATTCATTGAAAGGTGTTGTAGAATTTAGTGTTTCAATCACCATCAGTGAGCTCTTTAGTTATGATTTTTTTTTCTCATTTTATCTTTAAATGTGAGAAATCAAGTAAGATTCGTGGTAATATTGATTTCATGTTGAGGATCAGTGGAAAAATTTGTGTCAGTATTGATGTATTGAACTTCATTAAGTTCTTCTTCCAAATAAAGAATGCCATTATCAATTTTCAATGATTTATAACTACACCCTCCTTTAAGGATCTGTTTGAGATTTTTTAATTTAGTGGAACAAGAAAAAGCATCATTCAAATGATGCATGGAAGCCCAATAATGATTAAAAATGTTAGCATAATTAGGGTCAGAAGGCCAAGTGTTGTTGAATCTGAAGGGAAAAACAGTCCTCTCTTGATTGGTAGAGAAATTTATCAGGATTGGATGGTGGTCAGTGTTTAGTTTTGGGAGGTTTGTGATAGATATAGTGTTCCACTTATCTAGAGCTATCTCAATTGTAAAGGCTCTTTCTAATTTTCTATAAACCACCCTATTATAATGCCTTCTATACCATGTATATTTGGAACCAGTAAGATTAATTTCAACAAGGCTCTTATCCTCAACAGAATATTTAATCTCCCTTAAAGAAATAGTGGAGTGAGTTGGTCCCATTTTCTCACTTGGAGCTAGAATGTAATTAAAATCTCCAACCACAAACCAAGGGTCATGAAGGCAGTTTCTTAAGTAAGGGAGATCATTCCAAAGTTTTCTTCTATCTTGTTATTTTTTATTATCATAGATAAAAGGGAAAAATATGTGTGCTGGTCAATAGTAAAATCAAAAGTGTACTATTATTCCAATAAATGGAATGTTTTGACATTTTTGAGAGTATAGTGAGTAAACATCCAAATGGTTTCAATGGAAGAATAGTTTTTACAAGCACCTAAGAAGCTATAACTAGAGTGAAAAAGGTGAGAAAACGAGAGGAGAAACAATATTATGTTTAGAAATTTCAAAAACATTGGGTTGATGAGTATTAATAAATATTTTTAAAACTATAAAAGTGTTAGGGTTTGCAATGTACTGACAATTCCAAAACAAAATATTAATTAAAAACTGTTTTTGTGGTTGGATCCCCCTTTCTCTTATTTCTTCAACCCTTCCTCATAGATGATCTTCTAGGAGATTTTGTCATGATTGGGTGGTATCTCTTTCCCTACTTATTTCTAGTAACAATAGGATATGTGTTAGGAGAATTGATAATAGAATCTTAATTAGCTTCAACAGATGGAGGAACCTGAACAAGAGCTGATTCCTTTCAAGGTAGAATTTTTGCAGTTAAATTGCAGTGAGAGACTTCAAAGGGTGTAGTGGGATGTGTGTCAGTATCTTCTCATGAAATCAAAATAAGTAGGCTGCATGTGACCATAGGTGAAGAAGGAAAATTTTCATATTTATAAGTGTGATGTATGAGCAATTCAGTAGGTGAACTAGTGCTATCCCTTGTTCGAAAAGTTATATGGTTCTGAAAACGAATAGGGCCTCCTCCCCCACTAGCTATGTGCAGAACAGTACACATGTCACCCAATCTAGAAGGGATAATAGGAGGTTCTATTTTTCCCTAAAATCTGCAGGAGTGTATGAGGAGGTAGGGGACGACTTGGTGGAGGTATCAGACTTCATGTGTGACCCAGTTAACATAATTTCTGGCTCATATTGAGACTGTTTAATGATCTCCATAATGACAGCTTCTAATTATTAAACAATGTAACGATCTTTAGATGCTTTATCATCTCCTTCTACTAATTCTTCCAAAGATTTTCCTCACTTATTATCATCGATATTCAAAGCCTTTTCCTTTTTCACCCATTATTCAGTTTTCCTCTTCTAGGGCACTGGTTCATAAATTGCAGGACCTTTTTCCTTCCTTTGTTTCCTAATTTCAGACTATTCAGATTCAATTGGTTGGGTGACTTTCTTCTTCACCACTCTATAGTTTAAAATAGAGTGACATATGATCTTACAAAGCTCACAAAATGGGGGCTTATGTTCATACCGAATTCTAATTTTTGTTCTACATTAATTCACTTTGAAAGAGATAATTTATGAGATTTTAGATTCTAAATTCAGTTCAGTCATTATTCTAGGAAAGAGTCCTAGATCCCCATTCAATGTTCACTGATCTATCTTAAGGGGAGTTTCTATACAAAAGGATATGTCATTTAGAATTTTCAGATGCCCAGAATACCAATTTAGAAAATGCAATCTAACCCATATCTGGGCAGTATTGTTCCTATGCATGTGTGGATTGAAACTACAATCTCAATCAGAGATACAAAGAAGACCAGGCTTGAGTTTAATGTTCCCTAATCTTGAGACTAGATATAATTCATACTAGGATGTATGCAGTATGTGAAAATATCCCTTCCCTAAGGGGATGAGCTTCCAGTTCGAAAGACCCCAACAATAAGAAATGAAAATTTTATGATCAGAGTAAGTTCAGGGTTTATCACCATTCATGTATGTGATATGACCAAAAACTGAGAACATAGAATTTTGGGAACTTTTCTATAGCGATTCAAGAATTGGCCTTGACAGAAAATCCTCCATCCTCCAGTTCCTTTGCACAATTTTTGTTTCCAATATGTTACTTTTGGAAGATTTGCACCTTTGAGTGCCTCGAGGAAAGAAATTTCTTTGAATATATTAATCGTAGCAAGCATAGCAGTAGCTTATTCATGGGAATTTTCCTTCTACATTTCTGAATGCCTATGATCAAAAGTACGCTCCCATTCAGTGTTGAAGGTTTCAATGGCTCAACCGATCTAGCGAGGACAATAAAAATCATCCCAAAAAGTGCAAGATCTAGGGTTTCCAATCCATGCTTTCGTCAAGTCTCTTGAATGAATATACCACATTTTTTCAAATAAATAATTGTGAACATATATTAACCATAATTATATCCATGAAAAATCTTTTAATCATACATTAAACATACCTGTACAAATACACAACATTGTGAGCTTATCTTAACCATAATTATACCGATGAAAAATCTTGTGAGCATATCTTAACAATAATTATACCCATGAACAACCTCATGATCATCAATAAACCACAATTATACCCACACATATTCTTGTGATCACATATACGTTATAATTATACCTACACACAACCTTGTGGGCATAGATTTACGAAAATTATACCCACACATAGAATCATTATCTTGTAAGATATTAAAACATAACAACTACAATTGAGAGTGATATAGGAATCCTACCGTCAATTTTCAATACAAATTCATTCCACCTTAAAATAATTAATCATAATATCACAAAGAACTCAAGGAAACAAAATTTGATCAATAATTTCTTCAGATGATATCAACAAAATTAATCTCATAAATGTAATTAGTCTAGAACCAAAAATTAAATCACCTCAAAAGAGCATTTGATATGAATATTTATATGGATATTAATGAAAAATAACATCCATGGAAATAATTCCTTTATGAATAAAGATGAAAATAAAATACTAACACTAAAGGGGTTTTAGAGAATGTTTTTATAATTTTTACAAAAGGAGAAGTTAGGGGTCATTTTGAAATGTCATTTTTTCAAAAAGAAACTTTTGAGAAATTTAAAAGATATAATATAAAATATAATAATTTGTAAATGAATCATAATATTAAATACATGAATTATATATATATTTTATTATTAAAGTTTAAGTGAAAAAATTATGGAAAACTTTTCATTTGAAAAATAATCTTCAACAATGGAGCCTTGTAAAAGAAATAATGTTCTAAAAAAGTGATACTAAAATTTTAGAAAATATTTAATCAGAAAAATATTCATAAATAGAGGACCCTTTATGAATAAAAAATGTTAAAAATAAAAATGTGGATTGGAATATAAAACACTCAATTTTTAATGGATTAAACCCATTTTCAATGTTTTGGAATACCTTTGTGAAAAATAGACATTGTAAATATAGTAAAAAACATACTTTTTTAAATAAGATAGGGTAAATAGGATGAAAACATGATAATAAAATAATTATATATATAATTATAATGGAGAACATTGTATGGAATGTTAAATATGGACATAGAGGAGAAATCATCATTAAAGAGGATGAAAATTATTATCAATAATGATATAATTTTTTAGGAAGAATTTAATTATGGTAAAATATTTGAATTAATAATTAATCATAACCATATAATAATATAAAGTACCATGAAAGAAAATTTTAATGTATAATAATCTAAATATGGAAAAATATGTTCCAAAATAACTTTCATAATTTAATAAAGGGAGTAGAGTTAAAAAAAATTTACGAATTTGTTATCTTTTTAAATGAATTCCATCTAAAGGTAGAGAACGACATGGGTATTAAAACACCACTTAATAGTTGAATATGGTAAAATAAATTCATTATATAGGGATCACACCATATGAAAGATATCATCATGTACAAAAAGAAATATTTCTCATGAAATTAAATTTGAGACAAATAACCCAAGAAACATTCGAGTCCAAAAACATTAAATCTTATGAATTTAAATTAAATATTTAACTACATTAATAATTATAGTATCAAGATTCTAAATATTGAAGTCATATTAGATACACCATTCAATATAAATCAATTTTAATTATAATATATATTTCTAAAGAGGTAAAAATTTGAGATAAAAACCCCTTACATTAATTCCAAACATCAACTAAAGTTCTTTTATATCCTATATAACAGAAATTAATATCATAATAATATATTTTATAACATTTTTGATATATAATATCATTTTAAATATTCATTTATAATTAATCTCTAATTTTTTTTGGTTACTATATATTATTAATATCGGGTGTGAGTAATCATGATCTTTTTGAACTAGTTACATAATCATGATGTTGTTATTATTATTCTAAAAATTTCATAATTCCTAGATAATAGAAGGTACTGTAATTTATTCTTTTTAATTATTTTTAATTTTATAATTTCATTTCAAAAATTATTATTTTTAATTTTCTATGATGAAGATAGGGAAGATCTTGTTTTAAAAATTTATTAATGAGTGAATGATGATATTTTAATTAAATAGTAAAATGATTTCAGTAATATTATAAAAAAATAAATCATTATTTAATTATTAAAATGAAATATTATGTTTACAAATCCATCATTTATAAAAATTTATAACATTATTCATATATGAGGTTAATCCAAACCAACTAATACATGATATAATCTATGGGGTACTATGGCTATGAAAGAGATAATTTTGTAGTAATATTATTATAAAAAATGTAAAGGGATATTATTTAAATGTTATTATGGTGATAATTCTTTTTAATATTAAAAATAACAATGTAAATACAAAATAATTGATAGCTTATAAATAAATCACTTTTCCTCTTGGTATGTTCATTTTAGGAGGTAAGTTTTACAATGATTGCATATTACTTAAATTATTTATAAAAATATGATTGAATATTTTAGAAATATAAATCATGAAATAAATAAAATATCTATTCATTGATTATATTTCTACAACCATCATTGAGTGTTGGTGGTGTAAAAATAAATGTATTATTAATGGAGGTGGTTGTCCATACAGGCACATCGACAACATTTTGATTTTATCGATTGAATGAGAAATGAATAAATAATGTTTAGAAAATAAACAATAGCATTTAAGTATATTATTTACAATTATTTTATTGTATACATATGGTTAAAATTCTCCTATATGATCATGGATTAGAAGTATAAATAATTGAATATGAGAATTAATAATACTTTGGTTGAAATTTTTTATCATCCCTTGAATTATCCTATAGAAATTAATGAATTGAGGAATTTTATTGGGTATATAGGGGAAAAATATATAGTGTATCTAGAAAAAGTAAAATCGGTATATGTTTATAGGAATATATATCTAGATGCGTGACTAGAAATGGGTGTAAGTTACCTCTTTTTATAGGTGAAAAAGATAGAGAAATCATTGGAAAGAATTTTTTGTAAAGGATAAGAATGGAATTTCCTTAGAGATAGGTATGTTAGGTGAGAATTTTTTTGATAAATGTATATATGAATTTATAAAAAAATAAAGTAATTTTATATAGTATATGTTACATATTTTTTTAGTAAATTTCAATCCCCAATAGATAACCTATTTTAATACTTATTAATATTGATTAAAATTTAACCATGTTAATTATTTTATGACAAAAAATATAAGATGAACCTTATTTCCAAATTTCAATTTTATGAATCCAAATTTTTACTAAATTATATTTAATTCAATTTCTATATATGAGAAAATTTACTTTCAAATTAAAACTAATAATATGTTCATAAATTAATTTGGTAGAAAAATTCATTTTAGTCATTAAGTGTTTTTAATTTAATTTAACATGGATTACTAATTAAATTTGTGTTAATTTGTTTTTATATAAGTTTATAATTAGTATGATAATATTTATTTATAATTAGATTAGTTTAATTTAAAATCATGATATTTAGAAGAGTATCATTCAAGGAAAAAAATAACTCTTATATCATGGTAACCAATAATTTTCTTGGTGACTTAATTTTATTCCAAAAAATGATATTCATCCAATTACATAATTTCAAAATACTGACTAAAAATATTCAAAACATTTTATATGATTCAATTTGTAAAAGTGATGAAAATTAATTTTTATACATGCGTAAAAAAATAATTTTAAAAAACATGTATCATCTAAGAATAAATTATTATATAAATGTATCCATATTATAATGTTATTTTTTATTTCAAAATATATTTTATAATTCATTTACCTTTATATTTACTCGCACATTCAATGAAATTATTTCCATGGTTGTACACTGTTCTATGGTTCGTTTTTGTTTAATTTTTCATGTGAATCATGGTATCAAACACAATATTTATTTAAGGAAAATACATAGTTATATATTGTGTTATTACACAAGCCACCTAGAAAACCATAAATAGGGACACCAACATTTATTTCACCAGTGAAACACCATTGAACTTTTTAACAAGCTATATGATTGATTATGACTATTAGGTTATTGTGATCATGTCCCAACCTTATGTGAGAATATCACAGTTATTTCACAACGAATACATTAATAATAATTATGTCACGTGAACAAAAAGTCACCCAATAACCAAGAGACATAGTAATGTAATAGATACCCACATTAAAAAATCTATTTTCCTTAAATCAAACTTTCACTATAACTACTAAGTCTCATCTATGTACCACCTATACTCTAAAGATCCTATATTGTCAATAAATATCATTAAATTTGTTATTTAAACACATTTTTTTTTATAATTTCTAATAAATGATTCAAAATTCAATGGGCACCCCAAAACAATTGAAACCAAGTGAAATTATGTGTAATCCACACCTAGAATGCTCCCAAACCAAATTCATGAAAATAAAAAAATTACATAATGAATTCAATGAAAATTTTCACCGGAAATCCTTGTAAAACCAAAATAAATCCACTAAGAAACATTCCATTTTGAAAATTATTAATGAGGGATAAATGTACTTCCCTCACGAAAACCTCTACAAATAACATAGGAGATCCCCATCAATAGTAATTACTTATCCATACTTTGATGAAGACATCCATGAAAAGACCTAGAAAAAAAAGATTATATGAGATAAGAGTGATAATAACATAATAGAAGAGGGGGGATCCTGCCTTATATCCACATGGTGAAACATCACCAAAACACTCATATTGAATTAAACCAAAGGGTGGGAAAAAAGTGTTCTTAGAGGGCCTTTCCCCTTCTTTTGAGAAGTCACAACAAAGGGACACTAAGGGGTTTCTAAAAATATGGCCCCCATTAAATTAAAAGAAACCCTTATAAAAATTAACTTGCCAACAATAGTTTTAAAAGTGAATAAGGTTTCACAATCTAAACCATTCTCCATGAAAAGGGAGAACCCCTCTACAAGATGCATTTATAGTTTCAACCATATGGTAACACCATAAATGATTTGTTGATAGTTATAAGGCCCCAACCATAGAACATTACTTAATATTTAGTTAAATAAATAATTCAAATTTAGGATCTTTTTATATTTAGAGTTTTAGAGAATTATTTCATAAAAATTACATTACATCTCAAATATTACTACATAGACACTTCTACTATAACAAATTTTCCACTACAATATAACTAATTAAATAAAACAATAATAACTTTCTTGATATAAATCTTCGTGAATTCTTCCTTTAACTTACCCTTCCTTATGACCTGTGAAAAACATTTAAAAAACATGGAATGAGCATAAAAAGCATCGTAATGGTTATAAAATAAGGAATTAAAACATTAGTCAATTAATACATACAAAACAATGAAATCATACTTTCCACTCATATAACATAATCTATTTAACACAACTCATGAAATCATAAGATTTACGAATAACACATATAAATCATAAATCATAATGATAAATTGTGGCTTACATAACATATTTTCATTATAGCTTTCACTGATACATATGGTGTTTCATTTGAAATACCCATCACAGTACATTCCCGAAATATCTTAGGAGAAACGTTATCATTTACCTCTTTCACATTACCAAATGCATTGGAGAGATATCTCGGGCTCACCCACCATAGGTTTATCATGGAACCAGACGTATACATAAATAATTCTAAGGAACCATAACATAATAACAACACATTAACAAGCATACAGGAAAGATAACAATTCAAACTTTTAATCAAAACATATCAGTTCAAGATATTGACATAATAAATCCATTATCAAAACCATTTTCAATACCAAAGTAGGTAAAAGGGTATATGGAATTTATTTAAATTTTAAAAACATTGTTTCTTGTTAAGGAAACCAAATATAAAATAATTCTCACGGTGACATAATGGTCGTTGTCACCGCATATGTTAAAAACAATCCCTTTTCCATTTAGTAGAACTCTACGTAGAGAAAATATTCCTTTTGAATTAAATTAAAATTAAAAGGGGTTTATACACCTTATAAAATCATGTCTTGTATAAATTAAAATATGCCTCAATGAAAGGATATTGAGACAATGTACCTTACCTTGAATCCGACTCGTCATGTATGTCACTTGTTCTTCCTGAATAATAAAATTAAGTAAAGGTATACTTACTTTAGAAACATTTTCATGTTTATTATACATTTTATATCACTTATTACCATGTTATAAACATTAAATAATCAATTAAGTTAATATCGATCGTTTAGTTGATATTTGGCACTTGAGTCAAAAATGAACCTCTTATAATTATAAAATTTTTATGTTGTCAAAAATACATTACCTCCAGAATGATTTTCATGATTTGGATATCATATATATAATATATATCCTGTATATATATGTATTTATAATAGTACATAATATTCAGAGATTAGAAAAGAAATGCAATATTTATTGAGACGGTAAGCAGTACGTACACATAAACCTAGTTTCATTTAATTTTAATATTTAAATATTGAAAACTAAATGATAAATATGTATATTATGATTCATTTATAAAATAGTATTTTATATATGTTACATAATTTCATTAACTCCATCCTTTATACGATCCAAGTATTACCTGAACGAGTCATATCACTTTGAGGGGGCGGTGGTACACACTACCTCAAATGAAATTATCGTATTTACCCTTTATGGAAACCATATAGTTATTTTATAAATAAAAAATATATAATAATATAGAAAATATATATATAATATATATATCATATAAATACAATACCAACATAATGGCCACCATGAGAGGTGGTAGGGAAAAATTGAACAATCATCGTTTCATGAGGAAATAGTTCACCTTACACAGAAACTATATGTTCATATCAATTATATTGAGGTGTGTAAATGTAGTTCAAATACTTTTCATAACAACATCCTAGAATATTAAGGATTCTAATGTTTCTATGTAATCAATGAATCATAATATAATAGGGAGTGAAGATGTAAAATAAAGGAAATGAACTTGAGAGATGATGATACCTCTTAAAACGTGTAACTCCATTTGATTTGAGTAAAAATTCATTATTAAATTTCCTTAATCCCAAGGAAATGATTCTAGGTGTATGTGAGGAATATTGGGAGATTATTTGGGATGTGTTTGGGTGGGCCAAGGGTCTTGAGATGTGTGATTAAATGGGTATGAGTGATGCCCCTTTATAAGAGAGAGGAGGGGAAATTTTGGAATGATTTAAAGTATTATTTTTATAAAATGAATATTTGGATTCAAAAGTTTCCAAAGTCATTGATTTCAGAGATAATATGATTTTAGGCCATAAAACTCTCAAACAATAAGTTTTAGACAAGTCTAGGTCACAAATTTAATGTTATGTTTTAGCTTTTACCCTTAGTTATCTAATTTAACACTCACCATGCCTTCTTTTATATTCACACAATATAGTTAATATAGTTTCAATAAAATTCAAATAGAACCAAAAGTGGTTCATAAATGACATATTAAACATTATATAAGTCAGTTTCCAAAATAATTTTTCTTTAGGACTATTATATCATTTAATAAAATATTATTTGTTTTAAAAACACCGTTATGCCAATTTTTATACTATACATATCATGAATTTTTTAAAATCCATAAAAATTTGATTATTTTAAAGAAAACATCATTAATTGAATGATTAAAAGTCATACGCATCCATAAAAGTCATGGATGGAATAAAAAGTTAAAAAATAATTTTATTTTTGTTGAGTCAAAAATATTTCCTTATGAATTTTCTATTACTTCATGTTTGGGGGAAATTGTTGATTCAATAATGTTTCCTTATGAATTTTCCATTCCATCATGTTTTTAAAATCACAATCCCCCTATCTTAAGAAAAATTTCATTTTCCCTATGATTCTCCTTAATAATGAAAATTTTCCTTCCTCAAGGAAAAATTATCCTTACCATGTTTTCATTGATCATATTTTAGTTTCTATAAATCTAAATCTTTTTATTCCTTAGTGTAAAATTATGTTTTACATCTAAAACCTCAGAATTCCCTAAAAACATAGTTATAGAGTACTCTGTTTCTCGGATCGAAATTTAGGTTCTAAATTCTATGAAATTCAGACTCCGAATTCTCTGAAATTCTGACACCAAATTCTCTAAAATTCAGACTCTGAATTCTCTGAAATTCAGACTTAATAATATATAAAATTCATACTCTGATAATTCTCGGAAATTCATACTCCGAATTCTTTGACATTCAGTCTCCAAATTCTCTGAAATTCAGACTCTGAATATGATAGAATTCAGACTCCATATTCCTTAGAATTCATACTGTCGATTTGTAACATCCCAGGTAAATAAAGAATATGTCACATTTCATATCTATTAATATTTGTGAAATAAATATTAATTTTACTTTAAAGGTGTTTCTATGTTCGATAGCGTACCCGATACACAACAATAAGTTTCTTTGAAATATTATGTTGCACACTAATAATATAATATTATTATTTTAAAAGGTAGTTAACTCCTAGATATTGTATTGGAGGGAATGAACAAAACTAACTACAATATGATTATACATGTTTGTTTAATGTATTTACATTTACCAATAAAAAGTTAGAGGCTTAAAATATGAATGAATATAATTTTAAGCATAATTTACATTAAAAGGTCGATTTACCTCCTTTTAATGGAGAAACCTATTTAAATATAATTTTGATCATTTTTATATGTTATATTTGACCAAATAAAATTCTTCTTTATATTTTGGACATAAAAATTTACTTTGGGTAATTTTTTGTTATATTGCTGATAAAGTTCATTTTTAATGAATAGTAAAAAAATACTATATTTTAATTCATAAGTTCCTTTCAATCTAATTTATTAATATGGTTATATTATCTGTTTAATTGGGTTTAAAGTGTAATTAGAATATAATTTCACTATTTAATCCAATTTTGTTTATTTGAATTTATTTTACTTTGAAATTGTACATAAACAAGTATCAATCTTTTGATAGTTATTGTTTCTTAAAAACATGCTATTTGTTTTGATAACGGGAATTAATTTTAAATTAATTAATGAAACATAAATGTTTATAATTTATTAAAATAGGCATCATTTTTGAATTTGGACTATGAAATATATCATAGGCTAAATTTTTGGAATATTTCTGAAAAACATCAATTTTGATGAATAGTGAAACCACTTAGTAGTATTAAAAAAAACTAAATTTTCATTTATTTGAAATTTTACCAATTTTTTGAATTGAATTTTGAAAATCCCACATACAAGATTTTTGATAGTAAGTGAAATGTGGTTCAATAAGATGAAAATAATTTTTTATGAATAGTAACGTTTGATTATTATTTACCGCGGTTAAAGGTAAATATGGTAATTCAAGGTAAAAAGAATATTATAATAATTTAAAACTACCCTAACACTTGTACAAACATTATTTATTGAGTCATTTATGACCATGGTCATCTTTGTGTCGATTTTGGGACCCCATTTAGCCTCTTTGAAGTGATAATGACAATTTAGATTAATTAACTTAAAGTAGAGGAAAAAATGACAAAAAAAAATATATTTTAGTAAATGAATTTTTACAAGGGGATATATAAATTATATTCCAAACTATATACATTCATTGTATAGATAAGAATATTTCCTATATCATGGTATTTTTTTTATAATTTTTAGACATCAAATAATATAAATTCTTTATGAAACAATAATGATGCAGTATTTAGATCATTATTAAAAGATTTAAATAAATAAGATTATAAATATTAAAACAATATAGAAAACCTATAATATTTTTATTTGATGATTTCATTTCGACCTTGAGTCATATTATCTTTGACTCTAATTAGTTTTGGATATTTAGATACCAAATATAATTATATAATAAAATAATATTATAACACTTTCCTAAAGAGCCTCTCCCCCCTTATAAAAAGACCTCACTTATTACCAATTTATCACACCTCTAAAGCCTTTAGGTTCATCCAAACTCTACCCAATTAATCTCCCTACATCCCTCTCCTCTTCCTAGAAGCCTTACCTTAAGCATAAGGCACTTCAAGAAGACCTTTTGGTTCAAACCAAAGGAAGTTACCAAAATTAAATGTAACAGTTTCACTTAACTTCTATTCTTTTATTTTACATCTCCAACCCCTATAATCTTTTTATTCCTTTATATTATAACAACACCAGTATCTTCAATAAACTAGGATGTTTTTAGGAGAATCATTCGAACAACACTTACACAATCCCCCATATAATGGGTGAAGAACCTACAGTTTTTGTGAATGGAAAACTAACGCCTCACGAGACGATGATTATTCGATTATCTCCTAACACATATCATGGTGGCCATCAAGATGACACTATATTTATATATGATATATATATTTTGTTTATGTTTTCTTCATTCTTCTGTATTTTTCTTTTATATAATACCTTTATGGTTTCATTTATGGGTAAACGTGATAATTTCATTTGAGGAAGTGCGGAATACCACCCCCTCAAAGTTATAGGACTCGTTAATACCATATGTGGGATGTATAAAGGATAGAGTTAATGATATTATATATGATATTACACAGGAAGTATAATATACCTATAGATGATTATGCTTTAATTTCGTTAAAATAAGAAATAGAAATGATAGTAGAGTTCATGCGTATGTAATGCTTAACGTCTCCATGAACGGTGCATTTCATTTCTTACCTTCAAATGATATGAACTGTTATAAATAAATATATATATATATATAATAGATATATATGATATATATGATTTCTAAATAATGAATTTCATTCTGGATATAATGGACTATTGACCACATGGACAACTTTTAATTATAAGAAGTGCATTTTTTATTGAAGTACCAAATATTGAAAAAATGAAAATTATTAACTTGAATGATTAAATAATGTTTATAACATGGTAATAAGTTATATAAAAGGAATAATAAACTTAAATAAGGTTCTTAAGAAAGTATAAATTAACTTGAGTTTATTATTCCGGATATTAAAGAATGAACGAGTCAAGTCGGACATGAAGTAAGGGACATCGTCCCAATCTCCTTTCATTGAGGCATTTTTAGTTTTATACATGATATTATTTTATACGGTGTATAAACACCTTTGAATTTTCATTTCATTCAAAGGGAATATTTTTTTATACGATGCTTTTTACTAAATGACAAAAAGGAATGTTTTTTTAATGTAAGCAGTGACAATGTCCTTTCTGTCATGACGAGCATTATTTGATCTTTATCTTCCTTAACAAGTTGTGATGTTTTTAAAAGGAAAAATAAATAAAATATTCAATTTTTACATATTTTGGTATTGAAAATAATTTTGAACACGAATTTATTAGTTTAATATCTTGAAATGATATTTCGTTATTGCAATGTGGAAATGTTATATTTCATTTATTCTTATGTTATGTGTTATGATCATTTTATGGTTCTTGGGAATTATTTATGTATATGGGTGGTTCCGTGATAAACCTAGGGTAGGTGAGCCCGAGATAGCTCTCCAATGCATTGGGTAATGTGATGGAGGTAAACGTGAATTTTTCTCCTAAGAGATTTAGGGAATATACTATGATGGTTATTCCAAAGTAGCTCCCAATGTAGCTCTGATAGCTACAAAATATGCATGTTATGGATTCCACAAGTTACATTTTTGATTAATGATTTCTATAAAATCATATGATTTCATGAGGTAAGTAAAAGTGTTTAAGTTTTGTATGTATTGATGAACAAAGGTTTTGTTTATTTTTTTATAACCCTTACTATGGTTTTTATGCTCATCCCATGTTTTGAAATGTTTTCGTAGCACTTAAAGATGAATAGGGTCGAGGATGGGATCAAAGAAATGTCATGCTGTCTAAAACCAGGAACTAAACATGACTTTTTTCCAGAGTTTTTATTTTAAGAAAATAAATGGAAACCGTGTAGAAGTGTCTAATTTGTAATCTTTCGAGACGTAAAAGTTATGTCCTATTTCGCTAAAACTCTAAACCTGCAAAGATCCTCAATATTAATTATTCATTTAACTCAGTATTATGTAATGTTTAGGGCCGGGTCCTTATAGTTGGTATCAGAGGTCAATTTAGATAACTTTAGGAATTAGGGTATTGTTAAATTAAAATCCATAAAGTAATTTATGTTAATATTGAAATCATATAGCATTTATAGATTACCATGTTGCTTTGCCTAAGATATTTTTATGTTCAGAATGGTTTTCTACAGGGGAAATAGGGCATCTATGCTGAGATGACATCAGGAGGAAGACAACCATACTAATTAGCAACCATAGATGTTCTGAATCGGAACTGAAAAGTTTGTTGTAGTGATGGAACATTTGGCTCAGGGTATAAATGGTTGTGGTAACCATGCACAATATCTTCCAGATCAACCTCAGAGGCAACATCCTCCATCATTCAGAGGATCATCTGACCCTATTCTAGAAGAAGGGTGGATTAAAGAACTGGAAAAGATTTTCGATGTCATGGGTTTTTCAAAACATCAAATGGATAGTCTCGTTGTTTACCATTTTGAAGGTGAAGTTGATTAGTGGTGGTCGATGGTGAAAAGTATCAGGGATAATGAGGAGATTGATGCTCTAGATTGGGATGAATTCAAATGAATGTTTCTTGATAAATATTTTCCTAAGGTGGTTTGTCATAGAATGGGAAAACAATTCCTGTAATTGAGGAATGAGGATGACTCAGTGGCTAATTATGAAGCAAAATTAACTCGACTATCAAGGTATGCTCTAAATTTCATACGAGATCATGAAAGTTAAATCAACTGTTTTTACTCATGATTAAATCCAAATTATTGAATGGATTCCACATCTTGTGAGTTCAAATGTTATGAATAACTTTTTCGTTGTGCGTAGAAGGTGGAAATGGAGTTTGATGATGATCAGGTGTTCTTTGAAAAACAACAGAATAAGAGGTTGAGGAGGCATACAAAAGGGAAGAACTCTTCAAAAAAGTTTGATGGTAAGAAACATAAGTTTAAATTTTGTGAAAATGTGGTAATAAGAATGCTGGGGAATGTCTTTTGAATTCTGGTAAGTGCTACAGATGTGGTAAAATGGGACATAAGGATCTTAATTTCACTAAAAAATATAAGGGTAATGGTAAGACAAAATATGATTTACAGTCAGTAAAATGTTTTAAGTGTAATTAAATGGGTCATCATGAAAATAAGTGTCCAACAATGAAGTCAACCGAAGGAAAGAAGCCGGACTACAAGCAGAAAGGTTTGGTGTAATCCTTTGCATCTACATCAGTAGATGTTGGGTCATCAAATGAAGTTGTATCAGGTAAACTGTTTGTTTGTTTAGATTATACCAATGTGTTGTTTGATTCAGGGTCTACACACTCATTCATTTATGAGATGTTTTCTTGTAAATTAGAAATTCTATAGCAAGATATGAATTCAGATCATACGGTAAAAACACCTGGAGGAAATGTTAAGACAAAAAGAAAACATAAGAACATTCCTATCCTTCTGTGTAGAAAGAATCTACACGCAAACCATATTATTTTTCCTCTAGTAGAGTTTGATGTAATTTTGGTTATGGATTGGGTTTCTTTTTATCATGCAAAGATTGACTGTAGAGCTAAAGAGGTTTATTTTTAGATAGATTTACAGTTTGTGTAGAAGAATGCACCCTTTCTTTTGATAACATATCAGGAAGCTGAGAAACTAGTAAATTATTGAAATTTATGTTACCTTGCACATATTTTTGAAAAAAAAGAACTATTCCGATTTATGATGTTCCTCTGGTAAATTAGTATCTTGATGTTTTTTCTAATGATTTGCATGGTATTATACCTGATCGGGATGTTGAATTTACTGTTGACATAGTTCCTAATTGTAATTCAATTTCAATTCCCCCTTACCGAATGACTCAATTTGAACTTTTAGAGTTAAAGAATCAATTGCATGAGTTATTAGACAAAGGTTTCATTCGACCTAGAACATCACCGTGGGGTGCTCCTATATTGTTTTCTCAAAATAAATATGGTTCAATGATACTTTTCATTGATTATAGAGCATTGAATAACATCACTGTTAAGAATAAGTATCCTTTTCCTCATATTGATGATTTGTTTGATCAGATCCAGGGAGCTCAGTATTTTTCTAAGATTGATTTGAGGTCGGGGTACAATCAGTTGAATGTAAAGGAAGAAAACATTATGAAGACCTCATTTCTTACAAGATATGTCCATGTTCAATTTTTAGTTATGCCTTTTGGTTTATCCAATTCACCTAATGTATTCATGGATCTTATGAATGTAATTTTCTGTGAGTTCTTGGATAAGATTGTGGTTGTGTTCATTGATGATATTTTTGTTTATTCAAAAAGTAAATAGGAACATGAAATTCCTTTAAGGGTTGCCTTTCAAACCTTAAAAGAAATGAAACTATATGGGAAATTCAGAAAGTGTGAGTTTTGGTTGCAATAAATTTCTTCCCTGGGTCACATTGTTTTAAAAAATGGCATAATGGTTGATCCTACTAATAAAGAAGTTGTTGAAGAATTTCCCAGAACCACAAATATAACAAAGATTCGTAGTTTTATTGGTTTGGCAGGTTATTATTGGAGGTTTTTTGAAACTTTTTCATGGTTATATAGTCCAATGACTATGTTAACTTGAAAAGGTGTTATGGTCATCTGGACAAAAGAATGCGTTGATAGTTTTCATGAATTGAAAAAAATATTGGTGAATGTTCCAGTTTTGACACTGCCATCCAGAAATGTTGAGTTTGTTATCTACATTGATGCTTTGTTGAATGGAATTGGTTGTGTCATAATGCAGAATGATCAGGTAATTTCTTATGCTTCACGTAAGTCGAAACCACATGAGTTAAATTACCCTACTCGTTATTTGGAATTAGATGCTATTGTTTTTGCATTAAAAATTTGGAGGCATCATTTGTATGGAGTAAAATGTTAAATATATACTGATCAAAAAAGTGTAAAGTATATATTCACTCAAAAATAATTGAACATGAGACAGAGGAGATAGCTGGAATTAATCAAGTATTATGATTGCACGATCCATTACCATTCGGGAAATGAAAATAAAGTGGCTGGTGCTTTGAGTCGAAAATTTAATGCTTTATTAACCATGTTACGTTTGGAACAAGATCCTCTGGTTTTTGATTTGATAAACATTGGCATATAAGTTTTTGGTGAAGAAAATTCTTCTGTTTTGTATCAGGAGTCAGTGAGATCATTTCTATCAGATAGAATTAAGTAAGCACATAAGGAAGACAGTGAGTTACAAAAAAAGGTAGAGTTGGTTTAGAAGGGTAATTTTCATGAATTTAACATTGATAATGATTGTGTTTCGAGATTTAGAAGGAGATTATGTGTGCCTTGTAATTCACAGTTGAAGAATAAGTTGTTATGTGAAGCTCATAGTTCCCCTTCTTGAGTTTATCCTCGCAGTACTAAGATGTACAAAGATCTTCATGAGTATTACTAGTGGGATGGAATGAAAAGAGATATTGCTACTTTTATTGTGAAGTGTTTGACTTGTCCATAGTTTAAGTCGAGTGGTTGTTACCAAAAGTGATGATTCAGCCTTTTCCGGTAACAGAATGGAAATGGGAAAATATATCCATGGACTTCGTTGTGGGATTACCAAAGACATATCTAGGTAATAATGCAATCTGGGTTATTATTGATCGATTGACTAAATCTGCTCATTTCCTTCCTATTCGTGATACATTGTCTCTAGATCAAAATTCATAGTTGTATGTTAAAGAGATAGTAATTTTGCATAGAGTTCCCCTATCCATTGTATCTGATCATGATCCCAGGTTTACTTATAACTTTTGGAAAGTCCTTCAGAAGTAATTGGGTACTAAATTAAATTTTAGTAACGATTTTCATCCTCAATCAGATGGGAAATAAGAATGAACAATTTATACATTGAAGGATATGTTATGTTCTTTCTCGATGGATTATCAAGGATGTTGGGACCAACATGTTTCTTTGGTTGAATTTTCATATAATAACTATTTTCATTCTAGTATACAGATGGCTCCATTTGATTCATCATATGGAAAGCATTGTCAAAATACAACTTTTTCGGATGAAGTAGGTGAAAGGAAGCAGATGGGACCATAATTGGTAGAAGAGATGGAAGAGAAAGGTCAGTTGATTCAGAAGCACATGAGAACATCTCATAGCATAAAATAAAGTTATGCAGATAACTGGAAGAAAGATCTTTCTTTTGAGGTTGGTGATCATGTCAATCTCAAAGTTTCTCCTTGGAAAAGTGTCATGCATTTTGGTAAGAAGTGAAAGTTGATTCTGATGTTCATTGGACCTTATGAAATTATAGATAAAGTCGGATCAGTTTCATAAAAAGTATCTTTACCTCCAAGTTCTTCACAGGTACACAATGTTTTTCATGTTTCGAGGTTGAGAAAGTATATGCCAGATCCATCTCTTGTTTTGAGCCCAGAGGTATTTCAGTTGGTAGAGAATATCTCTTATAATGAACAACCTGTTCAGATTCTTGACCATAGAGAGAAAGTGTTGAAGAATAAGGTAATTCACCAGATAATGGTTTTGTTGAAAACCATATGGTTGAAGAGGAAACGTGGGAATATGAAAATGCTATGAGGGATAAATAACCCCACTTATTTTTATAAGAAATATTTCGAGGATTCAATTCCCAAAAGGGGGGAAGGATGTAACCTCCCAGGTAAATAAAGAATAAAACATATTTCATATCTATTAAAATTTGTTTATTAAATATTAATTTTACTTTCAAGGGGTTTCTATGTTCGATATCGTACCCGATACGCAATAACGAGTTTCTTTGAAATCTAACATTGTACAGTAATAATATAATATTATTATTATAAATGGTAGTTAACTCATAGATGTTTTTTTGGCGGTAATTTAAAAAAGTAACTAAAATATGATTATACATGTTTTTTAAATATATTTACATTTATCCAATAAAAAGTTAGAGGCTTAAAATATGAATGAGCATAATTTTAAGCATAATTTACATTATAAGGTGGATTTACCACATTTTAATGGAGAACCCTTTTTAAATATAGTTTTGTTCATTTTCATATGTTCTATTTAACCAAATAAAATTCCTCTTTAGATTTGGGACATAAAAATATACTTTGGGTAATTTTCTGGTATTTGTCTGATAAAGTTGTTTTTTAATGAATAGTGAAAAATACTGTATTTTAATTCAATAATGCATTTTAATATAATTTATTGACATGGCAATATTTTCTTTTAAATTATTTTTAATTTTTAATTAGAATATATTTTTACCATTTAATCCAATGTTTTTTATTGGAATTAATTTCACTTTGAAATTGGACATAAACAAGTATCAATCTTTTGAAAGTTATTGTTTCTTAAAAACATGCTATTTGTTTTGATAACATGAATAAATTTTAAATTAATTAATGCAACTTCTATATTTCGAATTTTGTTAAATAGACATAATTTTTGAATTCGGACTATCAAATATAGCTTAGGCTGAATTTTTGGTATTTTTCTGAAAAACTTCAATTTTTGATGAATAGTGAAACCACTTAGTAGTACTTAAAAAATTGACATTTTCATTTAAATGTAATTTTACCACTTCTGTGAATTGAATTTCGAAACTTTGACATACATGGTTGTTGTAAGTAAATAAAATGTGGTTCATTAAGTTGAAATTATTTTTTGGTGGATAGTAAATTTTGACTTTAATTTACCGCGGTTAAAGGTATATTAGGTAATTCATGGTAAAAATAATGTTATAATAATTCAAAATTACCTTAACACTGGTCCAAACCTTATGGGTTGAGTCATTTATTACCACAGTCATCTTTTGGTCGATTTTGGGACCTCATTCAGCCACTTGGGAGTGATAATGACAATTTAGATTAATTAACTTAAATTAAAGCCAAAAATGACAAAAACAAATATCTTTTAGTAAATTAATTTTTACTACGTGTTATATAACTTATATTTTTTGACTATAAATACTCATTGGAAATCTAAAAATATTTCCTACATCATGGTATTTTTTTATATTTTTTAGACATCAAATATTTTATATTTTTTATGACACAATAATGATGCATTATTTACCTCATTAATAAATGATTTAAATAAATAAGATTATAAATATTAAAACAGTATCTAAAACCTATCATATTCTTATTGGATTATTTTATTTCTACCATTAGTCTTCTTATGCTTTACTTTAATTAGTTTTGGACCTTTAGAAACCTAATATCATTATATAATAAAATAATATTATCACACTTTCCTAAAGAGCCCCTCCTCCCCCTCAGACACCTCTCATGTCTTTAGGATCGACCAAAATCTTCCCAATTACACTTATTACATCCCTCTAATCCTCCTAAAATCCTTACCTTAGATAGAAGGAATTTCAAGAAGTCCTTATGGTTCAAACAAAATGAATTTACCCAAATTAAAGGCAATAATTTTTCATAACTTCTTTTCTTTTGTTTTAATTCTGAAACCCCTAACTCTTTTTATTACATTATTTTATAACAACAACAGTATCCTAAATATACTATAATGTTGTTATGAGATGTATTCTAACTACACATACAGACACCTCCATCTAATGGGTGAAGAACATACTATTTATGTGGATGGAAAACGAACACCTCACGAGAAAATGATTGTTCGATTATCTCATACTGCCTATCATGGTATCCATTAAGATGAAACTATATTTATATATGATATATATTATTTTTATTTTTTCTTCATGCTTCTGTGTTTTTATTTTATAATATACCTTTACGGTTCCCATTATGGGTAAACACGATAATTTCATTTTAGGAAGTGCGGACTACAGCCCCCTCAAAGTTATATGACTCTTTAATAGCATATGTGGGACATATAAAGGAAGTATTCAATGATATTATATAAAATATTATACTATAATTATTATATAACTATTTATCATTAGGTTTTAATTTTATTAAAATAAAATATAGAAATGACAGAAGCGTTCATGCATATGCACGACGTACTGTCTCCATGAACGGTGCATTTCATTTCTTACCTCCAAATGATATGTACCATTATAAATAAATAAATAATATATATATATATATATATATATATATATATATATATACTGGAAACATATGATATATATGAAATCTAAATAATGAATGTCATTCTGGATATAATGGACTATTGACCACATGGACAACATGTAATTATAAGAAGTCCATTTTTGACTCAATTACCAAATATCGACAAAACAAACATCATTAACTTGAATGATTACATAATGTTTATAATATGGTTATAAGTGATATGAAAGAAATAATAAACTTGAAAAGGGTTCTTAAGCATGTAGAAAATAACTTTAGTTTATTATTTAGGATATTAAGTAACGAACGGGTCAAGTCGGACACGAAGTAAGGGACTTCGTCTCATTATCCTTTCATTGAGGAATATTTAATTTTATACATGATGTTATTTTATATGGTGTAGAAAATCCTTTTACTTTTCATTTCATTCAAAGGGAATCTTTTTATATGATTCTTTTTACTAAAATAAAAAAAATGAATGTTTTTTAACATAAGCGGTGACAATGACCTTTCCCCCACCGTGAGTATTATTTGATCTTTGGCTTCCTTAACAAGCTGTAATGTATTTAAAAGGAAAAATAAATTCCACATAATTGTTTTACATATTTTGGTATTGAAAATTATTTTGATAATATATTTATTATTTCAATATCTTGAAATGATATTTTGTAATTGCAATGTGGAATTTTTATCTTTTCTTTGTTATTATGTTATGTGTTATGATCATGTTGTGGTTCATGGGAATTATTTACGTATACAGGTGGTTCCTTGATAAACCTAGGGCGGGTGAGCCCAAGATATCTCTCCAATGCATTGGGTAATGTGAAAAAGGTAAATGTGAATGTTTTTCCAAATATATTTAGGGAATATACTGTGATGGGTATTCCAAAGTAACTACATATGTAGCTGTGACAACTAAAATATAAGTATGTTATGGATGACAAAAGTTACCTTTATTATTTATGATTTCTATAAAATCTTTTGACTTCACAAGGTAAGTAAAATAGTTCATGTTTTGTATGTATTTATGAACAAATGTTTTCTTTATTTTTTTTATAACCCTTACTATGAACATTATGCTTATTCCATGTTTTGAAATGTTTTCACAGGACTAAAAGATGAATAGGGTCAAGGATGGGGTCATGGAAAAGTCATGTTGTCTAAAACCTGGAACTAGACATGACTTTTTTTCAAGAGTATTTATTTTAAGAAAAAAATGGAAACATTGTCGAAGTGCCAACATTGTAATATTTTGAGATGTAATAGTTCTGTCCCAATTCTCTAAAACTCTAAATCTGAAAAGATCCTCAATGTGAATTATTCATTTAAATAAATATTATGTAATTTTTATGGCCGAGTCCTCATAGGATTCCTTAAAATTAAGGTTCTGAATTCCATAGAATTCAGGTTCCGAATTCCTTAGAATTCATGTTTCGAATTCCTGAGATTCTAGGTTCTGAATTCCTCAGAACATAGGTTCCAAATTCCTTATAATTCAGGTACTAAATTCCTTAGAATTCCAAATGTGACGTCTATAGAATTCTGACTCCAAATTCCCTGAAAAACAGTATATGAATATTCATGCAACATAGAAACTGAATGTTTTTAGACTCTGAACATTAGACTCAGGAAATTTATATTTGATTAAGAAACCTTATTTTTCTTACCTTTGTTATAGGTATAAAACAATGTTGTGCATTTTTTTATTTACTAAATGTTGTTTCAGTGAATCTTATAAAGGTCCCTCCGATAGTTGAGGAAAAATATGACTGTTGGAGGAGGGAGATGACCGTTGAAGTTGTTCGTGTAAATAGGAGCTCATTTTAAAAAGCTTAACTAATCTTCTAAAACTCTAGTGATTACATTCTACTAACGTTATTTCTAGAGATAGAGTCTCATTCCTTGTGAGTAATGAACATCTTGTTTAGGATTGCTTCGCGCGACTTTGATTTTGGTTGTGTATAATCAAGTAATTCTGGGGATAGGACGACATAGGTTCCTACTACCTTGAAGTTCAAGGACTTGCCGGGATAGTAAGAAAAACTCTGATATTTTTATCGAGGGCTTACCCTGGTGTGGGTAATACATACATTCATGAATTTATAAATCAAGGGACCTTTATCCATGGTTGTTGGATACCCTACTATTTGGGTTAAAATATTTCTTACTGATTACTTGTTTTGTTTCAAGTTTGTTTTCTACTACAATTTTGATTATTAAGGAAAGTATAACAATATTATACATTATTATACTTGTACATGGATTATTGATATTCTACATTCTTTAATGTAGAATCTTTGATCTTGTAAAATTTTGTTATGATTCATTTCTGGATCCATATTTCTAGAATCTATCAATTCTATAGAACCTAGAGGCCTTGTGAATTTACATTGTTTAACTTTGTTAAATAATAGAAGGTTTTACACCACTATTAAATGTTCCAAATGAATTTTTAAAGTATACAATTCACCCCCTCTTGTATATTTAAAATCAAAATCATTATTTCGATACTAAAATATGTATCAGTGATCCTAAAATTGGTATCAAAGGATTGTTTCTAATATACTTATATCCACATATAAGTTATTTTCACAAGTATTTCATTGTTCTATATTTTACTTTCTTTGAATATTTTTTATCCTAGTATACAAACATTTATTACTAACAAGTTTGTGTGGAATGATATTTATCTTTGATATTGAAGGAATGAATGTTGGTTCCATTGAGAATATAAATACTACTAGACCACCAATATTTGATGGGAATGATTCTGAATATCGGATAGATCGTATGAAGACTCTATTCATTAACACTACAGTGGAAAACATTGTAATGCTTACTGGATAACACATGATTTCTGATAAGGAAGTTATAACATTTATTAGTCAAGAAAAGTAAGAATATCAACTAAACTATAAGGTACACAATAATTTGTTATGTTCCATGACCATGAATATATATATATGGATTTCATCATGTGAAGCAACAAATTTCATTTGGACGAATATTGAGGTTACTCATTTTGGAACTTCTAAAGTGATTGAAACTAGAAGAGGAATGCTTAGAGCGGAGTATCATGGTTTTTTCTTTCCTTATGAAGAACCTGTACGTAAAGTACAATATAGATTTATGACTATTGTTAATAGTTTACAATCCATGGGTGAAAACGTTTTAGATGATGAGTTACTTGTGGACAAGATTATAGAGATCATGCCTAATGAGTGGGAATCATAGACAACTGCTATTGATGAGAATAGGAATGTCTCGCATATTAATCTTGATGATATTTTCATAACTATTCTTCAATATGAAACCAGAACGAAGAGAGATGATAATATAAATCAAAAGAAGAATCGAAATGGTAGTGTTGCTTTTACAACTACTTATAATCATATGAATTCCAAGAATCCCTAAAAGAGTTACTACATTTTAGTTAAGAAGGCCACTGTTTTATCTGAATCAAGTTAAAGTTAACATTATGAGAATAAACTAGCTAATCCTGCTCGAAGGATGAACTTGATAGTTTGGAAGAATATCTTTTAGTATAGATTTAAGAAGAAAGAAATAAAAGACAAGAATGATTCTAAAGTCACTTGTTATGAATGCAAAATAGCAAGGCATTTAATGCTAGATTGTCCTAGAATAAGTGAAAAGATAGGAAGGAAAATCATTCTGAGTGGAATAAAAATAAATTCTACAAGGCCAAGTCTGAGAATGTTTTTAAAGATAATGACACCTCAAGTGCCAATGGTGGAGACTCTTCTGAGGAATCCACAGAGTATGAATCTTCTGGTCAGAAGAATCTTGGTTTTCATTCCATGTTACCTATTGAAATTCATTTTTTAATTAAAAAGGTAAACAATGATGAATTCATGACCAATGTGTTTTTTAATGATAATTATAGTGATAGTAAATATTATTAATATTCAGATGAAGAATCTTCTTCTATTGAAGATAATACATTACATACCTATGAAAAAATTTCTAGGTTTTCTAAGCTCCTTGAGAATGAAAATTATAATTTCATAAAAAAGCTTGATAAGGAAAATTCTAGGATTTCTGTTCATACTAATGAAATATCTTATCTTTTTAAAGATCTTGATAATAAAATATGTGATTTTGAAAATATTTCAGAAACCCTTGAGGAAGTTAATTCTTGGAAGGATAAACTTCTTAAGGATCTAGAAAATGTAAATTCTAATAAAACTTTTTTTGATCCTAAATGTAGTTCTAAAAATAATATTTTTGATGATAAGAACATGGTTATTAAACTAAATTCATAAATATAATCCTTTAAGAAGTATTTTTCAAACATTACATTAGTTAAAGAAAATTTCGATAAGATGTATTCTCAAATTTGACATATATGGAATAAATCTATATTTGGTTATATTAGTTCAAAATCGATTTTTAGTAAAAATAATTTTGTTCCTGAAAGTACTCCATTCTGCACTAAGTGTCAGTGTGGTGGGAATTGAGAACAAATTGTTCCTTAAACAGAACCCGGTCTTTAGGTTTTCATTAATCTTAATTTTCTAAGAAAATGTGGACTCCTAAAATTTTTCTTTCTGATGTTTCCGGATCCAAGAATGTTTGGGTTCCGAAAGTCTAACTCTTTTGTTTTCAGTAATGTAAATATAATACCAACATAAACACATGGTACATGGATAGTGGATGTTACCGACATATGACTGGTAATAAAAACTTCTTTGAAAAAATTTTTAAGACGAAGGGAGAAAATGTTACTTTCAGAGATAATGATCAGGGAGAAATTATTGGTATAGGTAATATTGTTCTTCATAGAAAAAAAATTTATTTCAATTGATTTATTTGTTAAGGGTCTTATGGACAACCTTATTAGCATAATTCAATTATGTGATGAAGGTTACCTTGTGAATTTTAGGAATGAAAAGTTCTTAGTACACAATTCCAAGAAAGAGTTTATGCTTTCATCCAATAAGAAAAAGAATGATTACACACTAAAATAAGAAGACCTTAGGGTCCATGATATACCTTTTCATAGTGAAATGGAAGATCATTCTTGGTAATGACATGGAAGGTTAGGACACTATAACCTTAAAAACCTATGAAAACTCTCTAAGAAAATATTAGTTACGGATTTACCGGTTCATAGATTTGATTCTTCAAAAGTTGGTGATCCTTGTCAATATGGAAAGAAACATAAATCACGTTTTAAATCAGTCAGTGAAGTCTCTACTTTTGATGCATTAATGTTAGTGCACATGGATCTTTATGGACCAAAAAAGCTAGATGAATTGGAGTCAAATATTATGTATTGGTTTTAAATGATGATTACACTAGATTTACATGGGTTTATTTTCTAGAAAATAAATCTAAAGCTTTTTGCTATTTAAAATGTTTTAGAGAACAATTTAAATATCAGAAAAACATTCATTTGAAAACTGTTCATATTGATCATGGAGGAGAATTTCAAAATTCTTATTTTGAAACTTTTTGTAGTAAAAAGGGCATTACTCATAACATCTCAACGCCAAGACCTCCTCAACAAAATGGTGTTGCTGAAAGAAGAAATATAATTCTTCAAGAGATAACAAGAACCATGTTGAGTGAATATTCTATAGCCAAATTTTTTTGGGCTGAATCTGTAAGTACTGATTTTTATACTATAAATCGAGTTTTGATTATACATTTTATTTATATGAATCCTTATGAGTTATGGAATGGTTGAAAACCTAGACATTGCAACATCAAGGTGTATGGTTTTAATATATTCATTATGAATATTATAGATAATCTACACAAATTTGCACAAAAATATAATGATGGAATTTTCTTAGGCTACTCCACAACTACTATGGATTATAGAGTTTTTAATAAAAATTCTTGTACTGTTGAAGAAACAGTACTTGTAAAATTTGATGAAACTGATCCCTTTGTTTTTAAACAACCTCAACCTACATCTTCATATGTGTTTTCCAAAACTGATTATCAACCCTTGATAGAAGATCCTTCTGATAAGTAAAACGTTCAAAAAATTGTATCTGAAGCGTTTACCCCATAATATTTCATACTCTATATTGATGAATAGGTTTTACAGAACCCAAATCAGTTGTTTCTAAAGAATCATCCCAGTGGTAGTATCATTGGTGATGTATGTCAACCTCTAAGGACTATAAGTTTTTACGAAATAATGTAGAGCAGCCGACATTCCTTTCGGAATTATAACAAAAAAGCACTGATGATGCATTAGGTGATGATGATTGGATAAAAACTATGGAAGATGTGATAAATGAATTAGAAAAGAATAATGACTGGACCTTGGTTAAAAGACCTATGGAAACATCTCTTATTGGAAAAAAATGGGTCTTCAGAAAGAAGTGTGATGAAAATGGAATCATTGTAAGAAAAGATGCTTGATTCGTTCCTAAAGGCTATAATCAACAAGATGGAATATACTATGATGAAACCAAATCTGTAGTAGCTAGACTTGAATCTATCTGTATCCTACTTACCTTTTCCTCAATCTTCAATTTCAAACTTTTTCAAATGGATTTTAAATGTGTTTTCATTAATGGATATGTTCAAGAGGATGTTTTTGTTGAAAAACCTCCTGGTTTTGGAGATCTAAAACATCCTTAACATGTTTACAAACTTACCAAAGCATTGTATCTACTTAAGCAATCCCCTCGAGCCTGGTATGATAGACTTTCATGATTTTTTCTTCAAAATAATTATGTTAAAAGAAATGACGATCCAACCCTTTTTATAATGAATGATAAGACTTTTTTTGGTTATTCAAATTTATGTTGATGAAATTATATTTGGTTCTACACATCAATATTTAACTGATTCCTTTCCATATTTAATGAAATATTAATTCTAATTGAGTATGATGGGTGAGTTATCATTTTTCCTTGGTTTTTAAATTTTTCAAAAACCAGAAGGAATCTATATATCCCAACATATGTGTATTAATGTTATACATAAAAAGTTGGGATTTGACAACACTAAGAGTATATTTACTCCCATTAGTACCTCAAATTCACTTGATCTTGATGAAGCTGGGAAACTAGTAGATCAAAAATCCATTAGAGATATGATGGGAAGTCTACTTTACATGATAGCTAGTCGACTAGAATTAATTTTTTCAGTATGCTTATGTGCAAGATATCAATACAATCCTAATGAATCTCTTTTAATGGGAGTGAAAAGGATTTTTCACTACTTAAAGGGAACCATGTATTTAGGACTCTTTTATACCTCTAGATATGATTTTGTTTTAAAAAAAATTTCGGATGCAGACCTTGGTGGTTGTAGAATGGATAAGAAATATACATATAGAACTTTTTATTTGTTAAGAGATTCATTAGTTTATTGTTCATGCAAAATGCAACACTTAGTTGCACTTCCCATTGCTAAATCTGAATATGTAGCAGCTGGAAGTTGTTGTGCTCAGGTGTTGTGGATGCAACACACACTCACAGACTATGGTATGAGTTTTACCAAAACACAAATATTGTGTGATAATACTAGCGCCATTGCCTTATGTTAAAACCATGCAAATCACTCTCACGCAAACCATTTATATATTAGGAATCACTTTGTTAGGGATCACACACAAAAAGGATATATCATTCGTCAATTTATCAGAACACAATATCAACTTGCTGATATTTTCACAAAATCCTTACCATCCAATAGATTTGAATAAATTAAACAAGAGTTAGAAATGATAACCGTAAGGTAATATTCCTTATTAAATTCTTATTAAAACCCATCTCATTATAGTAATAAACAAATTTTCATAGGGGGAGTACATTTTCTTGTTAGATATAGTTGAAATTTTTGTAGTCAAAATTTTCATAGTCAAAATTTTCGTAGTAAAATTTTTTCATTGCTAAATTTTTTGTAGTCAAAAATTTCGTCGTGAAAAATTTCGTAGTTAAATTTTTTGTAGTTAGAATTTTTGTAGTTAAAATTTTTCCATAATTTTTTTTGAATCTAATGTTCTCCAAGAAAAAAATTCTTCATTATTAATAATCATCCTAGTAATCTGAATTGTATGTTTCCTTTCCTATGTCTTTGTAATCAATTTTTTTCTTGCTGTTTTTTTATTCTAGTTTTTAAATTTTTTGGATTCACTTTTCCTTAAATCCGAATTATATAATTTAAAAATCTCAAATGATTTGAATCTATCAAAATCCTTCTCCGGCTATCATCTCAACCATTAGATCTTCTCAAAAAAAATTCAACAGTTAGATCAATTGGGAAAGCTGAACTGTTGCTTTATTTTCATATATAAAGGACCCCCAATGGTTGTACCACATTGAACACAAGACTTCATGTGATGAAGCTTTTCCATTCCTACATATGCATGTTCTGGATCTTCAAGGTTTCATTAGATCTGAATGACTGCTGAAGGTTCATCTCAAAAAGAAATTTCATTTGTAATGGAAATCTCTTATTGGCAGATTTGTAGGGAAAGGATGGTTCATCCAAATTCCATTGATATATATGATTTAATTATATATAAGAATATCAGGGTGAATGGGTGGGAGAGTGTTTTCATACTGAAACCAAATGCATAGGATCCGTTGTATTCGGAGTTTCTGGTTGAATTCTACGAAATAGTAATTTTTTCCAATGAAGGAGGATGTGATAAATTTTCTTTCAACAGTTACAGGAAGACATATTCTCTTTTGTATAGAAAGGAAGCATGTTTGATTGGTATTCTGTATGAAGGGGAAGATGAGTTCGGTTCTCACAAACTACCCAATGTGTCAGGTTCATTTGATAAAGAAAATCACTACCTTGTCTTGGTCTTTTAGAGTTGAGGACTCCGATGATAGTACATCTATCTACCAAACATCAGATTCATGAATTTTGGGTTCATGGGATTTTCATACCAGGAAAAAGAGATACAGATACTCTAAAAAAGAGTGATTTGTATATATTAGATTTCCTGGTGAACCTGAGAAAGATTAACTTGGTCATATATATCATGGTTACGATGGAAAATATCAAGAATTGGAATTTGAAGTCACATATTATCATGTATCAATTCGTTATTTCAATGATAATTGTTCTTTATCTTCAATCATTCAAGATTGCATGAAGTTACATTTTGAGGAACTCCAAGGCGATGCGGGTAAGTGATGATACTCTTAGGAGGATAAAGTTTGGCTTTAATAGTCAGTCAAAAGAATTTTATGATCTTTCAGAAAAGAAAGTTGATGCCCTAAAAAATAAATTGGATGCAGCTAAGGTATCTTAGAAGGGATGAAGGAAGAAGAAACCCATGTATTCGTAAGAGAATGCAAAAACCCCAGTGGCAGTGGAAACTCAATCTGCACCTCTGAAGCCAAAGAAGAAAAATGAATATCCTAATGAAGTAGTGGATAAGTAGAGAGAAGACAAGCAGTACAAGAAGAATGGGGACCATAGGTTTGTCATGGATCCTACTGAGGTAAAGGCTTTGACAGAAAAGGTTTATGAAGATATTGATACGTAATAGAAAGAAAAGAAGAATAAGAAGAAGAAGAAGATGTCGGAAGATGAAAAAGTACAATCCCTTCACAAGGTAACTGAGAAATCTTCTGAACATGTTCATGTACCAGAGTCATTTCTTCAAATATAACATTCTAAAACCCATGGAATGAAGTTTATAATTCTGTAAAATCATCAAGAAGAAGTAGTTGAAGAAGAAGAAGTAGTAGAAGAAGTAGAAGAAGAAGAAGAAGAAGAGGAAGGTTGTGGTGACACTTAAGAAGTGTTAAAGTAGGTAGTGGAATATCATGGGAAGGAAATCCCTTAGGAGAAATTATCATTCCGAACCTCTCATGCCGAATCGTCAAAGATTGCTACTCCTAGAAAATATGAAGAGAAGGGTGAAGATGGAATAAATAAACTATCAATGGAAGAAAGAATCAATAACTATTTCATTCATACAGAGGATGTTAGGCAGGAGCCAAGAAGTAAGAAGTTGGTGAAGACAAAATTGTTCAGCTATCTGATAGTGAACTTGAATCTCCTGATCAAGAAGAAGTCATTCTAAAGAATTAAAAGGGAAAATAGGTGGTTATGGATACACCTTCCAAGTCTGTAGTAAAAAAATAAAGAATTTGGTGGTTAATCGAAGAAGAAGGCTGTTGTATTAGAAAATGAATCCTCACCAACCAATGTCTTGGATTCAGAATCGTCCACTCTTGGGAATGACTTTGTAGTTTATTCTTTGAATAAGCTAGTTGGGACTATTCCAACATTTCCCAGTATAGACTTGAGATGACAGATGCTTCAACATTCATTTAATCAAAAGTTTGATTCAGTATCCATAGTTATGGATTAATGTGTCAAACTCGAGGCAGATTTCAAGACTTTTCTCATTGGATACAAAGACCATAAAAGATCTTGTAAAAAGATAACAAGTTAGTCACGAAAAACAATATAAGAGATTAGAATACTTGATGAATTTCATGATAGTGTCACTGATTCTTTTGGCCCAGAATATTGAAGATCAAGGATCTCACTAATACTTTTGATGAAAATATGACTCTTGAATAGACTTCACAGAAGCATGAAGTGAAAGATCTGAATGGGAAATTGAATTCATTTTCTTAGAGATGAAATAGGTAATGGGATCTCAAAAATTAGATTGAAGAGAATATTTCTATGAAAGAAGAATTCCTGAAGGCTTAGGTAGAATCTCTAAAGGCTTGGGAAGATAAAATCAATTCCTTAGTGAAGAAAACCAAAGATCAGGATCATTTGCTCAAGCATGCATAGGAAGATCACAAGGAGCTTAAGAAGTAGAAAACCATAATGGAGAAGATTATTCCAAAGGAGAAGGAATGATAATTTTTTCAAATCTGATTTTTTGTTGTATATTCCTATTGTACAAATTCTTTCAACAGTAATGAAATTTTCCTTTCTCTTCATATATTCTCATTGTCTGGTACTAATCTTGCAGGTACCAAACTTATTTTCCATTACCTATATTTCTTTTTGAAAATCATAAATGGGGTGAAGGGAATCAAAAAAAAAGAATACTTAGTAAAGAAGAAATATCCATAAGGGGGATTTTTCATTATGATAATTTTCGTAAGCACGAAAATGAAAAATTTCATTCATGAAAACTCAAAATATGATCCATATAGATTTCTATGCTTAAGGGGGAGTTAATTGTATTCACTTTGATCCATAAGTAAACAGAGATATGTTTTTATTTTCAAGCCAATAAAATATCTAATGTCCTTATATTATTTTTTATAAGGATGTTTGCGCTTTCCAAAATAGGGTAGATTGTTGCGTAAAAAAGGTTTCCTTACGATTTTTTCATTCCTTCTTGTTTGGGGAGATTGTTGAGTCAATAAGGTTTACTTAAGAATTTTCCATTACTTTATGTTTTGAAAATCAAAAACACCCTATCTTAAGGAAAATTTCAATTTCCCAAAGTTTTTCCTTAATAAGGAATATTTTCCATTCTCAAGGAAAATTTATCCTTACCATATTTTCATTATTCACATTTTATTTTCCCTAAATATAACTCATTTTATTACTCTGTGTAAAAATCTATTTCACATGTAAAACCTCGGGATTTTATAAATACTTAGATATAGAGTATTCAATTTCCAAGATCCTAATTCATGTTGCAACGTTTCTGAAATTCAGAATCCGAATTCTCCAAAATTCTGACTTCGAATTCTCTAAAATTTAAACTCTGAATTCTATGAAATTCACACTTAAATCTCTGAAATTTAGATTCTGAAAATTATATGAAATTCAGACTCTGAATTCACTAAAATTCAGACTCCAAATATTTTGGAAATTCAGATTCCAAATTCATTATAATTCAGTCATTGAATTCCTTATAACTTAGACCCTGAATACAATAAAATTATGGTTCGGAATTCCTTAGAATTTAGGTTCCATATTACTTAGAATTCAGGTTTTAAATTCCTTAGAATTTAGGATCTGAATTCCTTAGAATTGAGGTTCTAAATTATTCAGAATTTTGGTTCCGAATTCCTTATAATTCAGGTTCCAAATTCTACAGAATTCTGATTCTGAAGCCTATAGAATTCTGACTCCGAATTCCTTGAAAAAAGAATCTGAATATTCATGTGATATAGAAACCGAATCCTTTTAGACTCCGTAGATTTTACTCCTGAAATTTAGAATTTATTAAGAAAACTTATTTTGGTTTCCTTTTTTATAGGTATAAAATTATGTCATTCATTTTGTTATTTACTAATCGTTGTTTGAGTGACACATGTATAGGTCCCTATGAAATTCAAGAAAAAATATGACCGTTGGAGAAGGGAGTCGACCATTGAAATTGTTCCTATAAATAGGAGCTCATTTGAACGATATCAACTGTTGTTCAATGACTCTAGAGATTACATGTTGCTGAAGTGATTTCTAGAGAGATACTCTCATGCCATTTTCATACGGAACATCTTGTTTAGGATTGATTTGTGCCACTTAGATTGTTGTTGTGTTAAATTGTGGGCTTCCAGGGATAGGATGATAGAGGTGCCAACTACCTTGAAGCTCGAGAGACTGTGGGGATAACAAGACAGACTCTGATATTCGTGTATAGGTCTTACCCTAGTGTGTGTAAGATAGATATTCATGAATTTATAAATCAAGGGAACTTTTTCAATGGTTGTTGGATACCATACTCTTTGGGTTAAATGATTTCATAATTGATACTTGTTTTTTTTCAAGTTTGTATTCCGCTGAAATTTTTATTGTTAAGGAATGTATACTTATCTTAAAATTTCTTGTACTTGTACTCTGATTAGTGATATACTATACGCTTTATGGAAGGATCTTTTTTCTTGTAAACTTTTTTTATGTTTCATTTTTGGAAGCATATTTCTAGAATCTAGCAAGTCTATAGAGCCTTGAGATATTTTGAATTTACTTTGTTTAATTTTGTAAAAAAAAATGTTTTACACCACCTTTAAAAGTTCCAAAATAATTTTTAAAGTATACAATTCATCTCCCCCTCTTTTATATTGATAATCAACATCAATATTTCAATACTACAATTAGTATTAGCGGTCCTACAACTTTAACATTTATGATATAAGTTATAATGTCATTCATTAATAATGTAATCACTACATCATCATTTTTGCATAAATATATAAAATTTTTTATGTCTAAAAATTATAAAAAAAATACTATGATGTAGGAAATAGTTTTATCTTCTCTAAGGATAATTTATGCTTTAATAGATCACCTATATAACCACGTATAATTTTTTTAGTAAAATATACATGTTTAAGTTATATTTTCCTTAACTTGAAATTAAAATAAAATAAATGTCATTTTCACGCACAAGTGGCTCCAAGGGGTCCTAAAATAGACTAAAGGATGCCCATGATTGGACATATTTCATAAAATAGGATTAAGACACAAGTTTCAGTAGTAAAATATTTTTATAATATTATTTTTACTCTTATTTACTAGATTTACCATTAAACCATGGTTAATAAAATATTTAATGAAATTACTATTCATTATTCCTAAAAATAAAAGGTATATATTTACAAAATTTGGACCTCCTAATTCAAATTATTGAATCTATATTTCCAAATTAAAATCACAAAAATTTTTAGAAATTAATTTAAAATTAATTCCTGTTGTCAAAAACAAAAAGCGTGTTTTTAAGAAGTAAAAACTACAACAAAGATTGACATGTGTTTATGTCCAATTTAAAAGTAAAATTACATCCCATTACAAAAAATAGATTAAATGATAAAAAAATAACATAGTTACACTTGAAAAACTGTTAAACAGACAATCTATCTATATAAATAAAATAGATGAAAATGCAATTTTTAATTAAAATATAGTATTTATCACTATTCCATAAAAAATGAACTGTATCATAAAAATACCAAACAATTACCCAAAATAAATATTTATCTCCCCATTATTTATAAGAAGTTTATTTTGCCTAATTTATTATATAAAAGTGAAAAAAATAGATTTAAAAAGGGTTTTTGTCAAAAGGATGTAAAAATACTTTTTTATGATATTAGAGTTTTTATGTTTAAAATTGGATGCATTTTAACTTTAATAATCTAACAATTATTAGATAAATGTAAAAAAATTTAACAAACATGTTTAATCATAATATATTTAGTATTATTCATTCCTTCCAATAAAATAGTTAGGTGTTAACTACCGTTTAATATAATAATACAATAATAATATTATTTTTTCAGTATGAATCAGCCTTGTGTGCAACATTAGATTTCGGAGAAACCCATTGTTGCGTTTTGGGTACACCATCAAACATAGAATCCCTTTTTAATGTATAATTAATATTTAATTCTCAAATATTAATGAATATTTAAATGTCATATTCATTATTTATCTAGATGTTACATCTTTCCCCCATTTGAAAATTTATTCCACACAATTTTATTCACTTATCAAATATGTGGAAGGATTTATCTCTCATTGCATTTTCATATTCCCATGTTGCTAATACAACAATATTCTTTTTCCACAAATCCTTTACCAGGTGGAATACCTTTTTCTGAAACACTTTCTCTCTGCAGTCCAGAATCTAGATTGGTTGTTCCTTATAAAAAATATTCTCTTCCAACTGAACTACTTCTAGACTCAAAACATTAGATGGATCCGGAATATACATTCTCAACATTGAAACATGAAAACAATTGTGTGCCTGGGATAGAATTAGGGATACAACCACTCTATATGAAACTGATCCATCATTCTCTAGGATTTCTTAGGTTCCAATGAAATTCAGGATCAACATTCCATTCTCAAAAAAATGCATCCCACTTTTCCATGGAGAAATATTGAGAAATTCATGATCACCTACCTAGAAAGAATGATCCTTCCTTCGGATATCCACAAAAAGTTTCTTCCATCTCTGAGCTATTATCACGTGCCTGTGAATCAACTAAACTTTTCATGCCACCTCTTCTACCAATTTTGGTCCCATCAACTTCCTTTCACATACTCCATCCCAAAAATCTAGAGTTAACACCGATTTCTATATAGTGACTCATATTGTGCCATTTGTACACTAGAATGAAAATTTCTATTATAAGAAAACACAACCAAAGAAAGGTGTTTGTGCCAAAATCTCTAGTAATCCCTTGAACAAGAACATATAATATCTTCCATGGTTGGAATTTTTCATTCGAACCATGTATTAATGTGGTTGAAAATCTATACTACAATTTAATTCAGCACCCAACTACATATGAAGGCCCTTCCAAAAGATAGAATTGAACACAAGATCATGATCAGTTACAATAGAGAAAGAACTCGAATGTAACCAGACTATCTATTAAATATACAATTAAGAATGTTGATCTAGAGGCAAAGTATCTCGAATAGGTAGGAAATTAGCAGATTTAGTTAGTCGATCAATAATAACCCACACTGCATTATTACCTCGAGATGTCATCGGTAATCCCACCATAATTTCAATAGATATGTTTTCCCATTTCCACTCTGAAACTGGTAAAGGCCCATGAATCTCTCTCAATAACTGCCACATTTCTTTAAGGTATTAAAAATTCAAACACTTCCCAGTAAAGTTAGAAATATATTTTTTCGTTCCATCCCACAAGTAATACTCCTCAAGATCTCAATACAAATTATTACTATCTGGATAAACTGGAAACGGAGAACTATGATTTTTACATAATAACACTTTCCTCAATTTGGATTCACAAGGAACACATAATCCCTTTAAAAACCTCAAAACAAAATCATTATCAATGATAAATTCAGTTAACTTACCCTTCTGAACCAAATATACCATGTTCTCTAACTCACAGTCTTCTTTTTGCATATTCTTTATTCTGTCTGTTGGAGATGATTTCACTTGCACCTAAAATAAAACAGAGGAAATCCATTAACAAAAAACATCCAATTAAAAATTCATCAATTCAAAAACCAAATAATATCATTCAAAATGTAGCATGCTTAAAATAGAATTACTATTTCGGCTCAAAGTGTTATCCACCTTATTTTCCATTCTTGGATATTAATGGATAGTGAAATCATAATCCTTGATTAATTATAGTCATATTCTCTGTCTCATGTTTAATTCATTATGATAAAATATATACTTTAAAACTTTGTGATCAATATATATTTCACACATTACTCTATATAAATGATGCCTCACAATTTTTATAGAAAAGACAACCATAGCTAATTCCAAATCATAGGTAGGGTAATTTAACTCATCATCTTTCAACTAACGTGAAGCATAAGAAATTACATTTTCATTATGTATTATAACATAACTATATCCTTTCAACAAATAATCAATATATATAAAAACATCTCCATTTCAAGAAGGCAATGCTCAAATTGGAACATTCACCAATCTTCTTTTCAATTCCTAAAAACATTGATCACATTCTTTTGTCCAGATGAACTTAACATCTTTTTTAGTTAACATAGTCAGTGGGCTAGATAACCTTTAAATTTTTTCAACAAACCTCCAATAATAAAATTCTAAACTAAGAAAAATAAAAATCATAGTTATATTTTTGGGTCTTGGAAATTATTAAGAAACTTTTGTTTTAGATGTACCAACAGTTATGCCATCCTTAGAAACAATATGTCTAGCGAATGAAATTTTTTGTAACCAAAACTCACACATTCTTAATTTCCCATACATTTTCATTTTTATTATGGTTTGAAATTCAACCATTAAATTAATTTCATGATCTTCTTTACTTTTATAATATACAAAAATATCATCAATAAGCACAACCATAAACTTATACAAGAACTCACATAAAATTATATTCATAAGATCCATGAATAAAATAGGTGCATTGGTTAAATCAAAAGGAAAAACTACAAATTGACAATGGACATATCATGTATGAAATGCGGTCTTCGTAATGTCTGATTCCTTTATTTTTAACTAACGGTACCCCAAAATCATGTCAATCTTTGAAAAATACTGAACTCCTTAGAGTTGATCATAAAAATTAACGATATGAGACAAAGGATACTTGTTATTAACAGTGATATTATTCAAGTCTCTATAATCAATGAAATGTCTCATTGAACCATATTTATTTTTAAAAAATATGATAGGATCACCCCATTGTGATACTCTAGGTTGAATGAAACAGTTATCTAATAACTCCTGCAATTGCTTGTTCAACTCTAAAAGTTCAATTTGTACAATTCAATAAGGGGTTTTAAAATTTCCTTAGCATCATGAACTAAGTCAACTAAAAATTCAACATCCCAGTCAGGTATTTTACCAGGAAACACATCCATAAAAATATCAAGATACTCATTTACCACCAACACATTATTAATCTGAATAGATCTTTTTTTTCAATAATATGTCCAAGGTAAAATTCATTTCCATTTTTAATAGTTTATCAGCTTCTTGATATCTTATCAATAGAAAGGGTTCATTCTTGTACATAAACTAAAATTCTATCTAAAATGAAAATTCTTGATCTCTCTATTCAATCATATCATAATAAATAAAAACCCAATCCATACCCAAAATAACATCAAAATTTACTAGAGGAAAAACAATAAGTCTTGTAGGAAGATTCTTTCCACATATAAGGACAGAAATGTTAATATCATTTCTTCTTGTCTCAACATTTCCTCTCGGCATTTTTACCACAATTTTATGATTCATATCATAAGATGGAATTCCCAATTTACTAGAAAATTTCATAGAAATGAAATAATTGTAGTACCTGAATCAAACAACACATTGGAATAATCTGAATAAAACAATAGTGTACCTGATACTACATGATTTGATGTCCCAACATCTACTGAAGTAGTTACAATGAATTTCACCACCCCTTTCATCATGTAGTGTGGCATCTTTACATCATTTGAGTCCTTCATCAGACACCCATTCACATAATGACTCATTTCATTGATCTTTGAAAATATTACTCTCTTTAAACCAGATTTTTTCTTACCATTACCCTGATCTTTTTTAGTGTAATTACGAGCCTTGTGTCCCAATTAACCAGATATGAAGCACTTAACAAAAATCAAAAGGAAATACCTAGAGTGCTTTTTAGCACATTTTTCACAAACTATAAACTTAAGTTTCTTACCACCATACTTTTTGGACGAGTTCTTCCCTTTCATTTTCAACCTATACATCCTATTCTGTTATCTTTCAAAGAACACCCGAACATTGAAAAAATTCATTTCCACATTCTCCATAGATAGAATAAGTTTTTCATAACTTTTGAACACAATAGAAGCTAAATCCGTTCGATAATTTGGATTTAATCTTGAGTAAAATCGATTGATTTCACTATGACGACCCCATATGAAATTTAGAGAATACCATCCCAATTGAGTGAATTTTGGTTCATAAGAAGCCACCCAGTCATCCTCCTACCTCAAGATGAAGTATTTCTTTTCTATCCCAAGTCAAGCGACCCTGGGAATATATTTATCAAGAAACATATATTTGAATTATTCCCAATCAAGATCATTAATCTCCTCACTATAACTGATATTTTTAACCATTAAACACCAATTATTGGCTTCAAATTCAAAATGGTAAATAGAAAGACTATCCTTTTGACGATATGAACACCCCAAGACATCAAAAACTTTTCCTATGCTTTAATCCACCCTTCACTTAGAACAAGGTCAGATGATCCTCTAAATGACATGGGTTGTTTCCTCATGAAATGCACTACTATTGACATGTACCTATATGGTTGTTCCAACTAATCTCGTGTATAGATAACACCACTATTTATAGCCTGAGTCATCTATTCCATCCCTACAACAAAATATTTAGTTTTGATTCTAACCATCTCAGGTTGGTGATTTGGAAGGTGGATTTCCTCTTGATGTCATCCCATCATAGTTTCCATGTTTCCACTATGGAAAACCATTCTGAACACAGAAATATCATAGTTGAAACAATAGGGTATCTTCAAATTCTATATAATTTCAATATTACCATAAAGTAAAAATAATTTATGGAAATTAATTTAACAAAATCCTAACTCAAAAATATATCTAAACCAACCTATGATACCAACTATATGCCCCAACCTTAAAACATGACATATTGTTGTGTTAAATCAAGAATTCACATTGAGATCTTTTCAGGTTTATATTTTTAGAGAATTAGGCTATAACAATTACATTACATCTCAAATATTACAATGTAGAGACTTATACTCTAACAAATTTTTATCAATAATAAAACTTCATAAATAAAATAGGAATTATTTTCATAAAATAAAATGTCAGAAATTCATACATTATCTTACCCATCCTAATACCCTGTGAAAAACATTAAAATAACATGGAATAAGAATAAAAATCCCAGAAAGGGTTATAAAATAAGGAAAAAATACATTAGTCCATAAATTCATAAAAATAAATAAAATCATACTTTTCACTCATATAATATAAGATCTTTAACATAAATCATGAAATTATAAGATTTTTGAATTACACATAGAAATAATAAATCAAAAATCTAACTTGTGGAATCCATAACATATATACATTGTAGCTTTCACAGTTACATAGGGAGTTACGTTTGGATTACCCATCATAGTATATACCATAAATCTCTTAGGAGACATGTTAACGTTGACCACCATCATGTTACCCAATTAATTGGAGAGATATATCGGGCTCACCTAAATGTGGTTTATCATAGAACCACCCATATACATAAAAAATACCCAAGAAACATAACATATTCATAACACATGAACAAGAATAAAAGAAACATAACATTTCATCATTGAAATAAAAAGATATCAGTTCATGAAATTGACATAATGAATCCATTATCTTAACCGTTTTCAATACTGAAATATGTAAAAAAGTTATTATGTAATTTATTTTTCTTTTAAAAACATTAAAACTTGTTTGGAAATCCAAATATCAAATAATTCTCATTGCCACTGAAAGGTCTTTGTAACCTAGTACGTTAAAAAGAAACATTACCTTTATCATTTGGTAAAATGATCCTATGAAAACAGAATCCCTTTGAATGAAATTAAATGTAAAAGGGGTTTATGAACTGTATAAAATAATTTCATGGGTAAATAAAAATATTCCTTAATGAAAGGATATTGAGACGAAGTCCCTTACCATGAAATCTGACTCATCACATATCATCATTGTTATTCCCAAATAATAAAAATATGTTAATTTATATTTTATTTTGAACACTTTTCAAGTTTATTATTCCTTTTATATCACTTATTTCCATGTTTTAAACATTACATAATCATTTATGTTAATATTGTTCGTTTTGTCGATATTCTGTACTTAAGTAAAAAATGAACCTCTTATGATTACAATTTGTCTATGTTGTCAAAAATACATTATCTCAAGAATGATATTCGTGACTTAGATAGCATATATATCATATATATAAATTATATATATTTATTCATAATAGTATATATAATTTATTGATAAGAAATGAAATTCACCATTTATGGAGATGGTAAGACATATATATACAAGATTGATACTTTCATTTTCTTTTCATATTTCATGGAATGAAAACTGAATGATACATAGGTATATTATAATTTTAGTATAATATCATATTTTATATATGTTACATAACGTCATTAACACCATCCTTTATACATTCCATGTATTGTATGAATGAGTCATATCATTATGAGGGAGCAGTAGTCCACCCTTCCTCAAATTTAATTATCACATTTACCCATTATTGAAACCATAAAGGTATTCTATAAATGAAAAATACACAAGTATACAGACAATTAAAATAAAATTTATATCAAATATACATATAGTTCCATTATAACGGCCACCATGAGGGGTGGTATAGAAAAATCGAACCATCATCGTTTCGTGAGGCAGTAGTTCATTGTTCACAGAAACAGTATGTTCGTATTCATTATATAGAGGTGTGTGTATGTGTAATTTCAATCCTTCTAATAAAAACATTCTAGTATAATGATGATAGTTATTATTTTATTCAATCAAATTATAATAATAGAATTGGGAGTGAAGAAGTAAAATAAAGGAAAGGAACTTGAGAGACGACACTACCTCTTAAAACGTGTAAATCACTTTTCTTTGAGCCAAAAGGCTTTCTTTAGTTTCATTATACCCAAGGTAAGGATTCTTGGAGGATGATTGGGATATTGAGATATTATTTGAGTAGATTTGGGATGATACAAGGGGAATGAGAGGTGTGATTAAATGTATAGGGGTGATGGACTTTTTTAAGAGGGAGGAGGGAAACTTTAGAAATGATTGAATGTATTATTTTATTATAACATGATTTTAGGTTCCAAAAGGTCCCAATGAAATTTATTTCAAGTATAAAATGTCGTTGGGTAGAAAAATATCAAACAATAGGTTTTAGAAAAGTCTAGGTCACGAAATAAACCTTATCTTTTAGCATAAATGCTTAGTTATCTAATTTAACACTTACTATGTCTTCTTGTATATGCACAGTATATAGTTAAAATAGTAAATATAAAATGATAAAAGAACCTCAGGTGGTTCATTAATGAAATTTTCAACATAATATAAGTCATTTTTATGAATCTATGATTTTTAGGTCCATTATATCATTTAATAAAATAGTATTTGTTTTAAAAACTCATTTATGTCCATTGTTAAACTATTCATATCATGACTTTTTAAAAATAAATAACAAATTCATTATATCATAAAAAACATCATTACATAAAATTTAACAAGTCATAATCTTCCATAAAATTCTTTTATGGCGTAAAAAGTTACAAAATAAATTCTTTCCAATATTTTTAATCCCTTTTATTTAAATCATTCATTAATAAGGTAATCATTACATTATCATTGTGTCATTTATATATTAATTTATTTGATGTCTAAAAATTATAACTAAAATACCACATTCTAGGAAATATTTTTAGATTTATAGTGACTATTTATTTTCAATATGATCACTTATATAACCCCATAATAAAATTGTTTTAGTAAAATATACATGTTTAGTTTATATTTTCCTTTACTTTAAATTAAAAGTAATTAAATATGATTTTCACACACAAGTGGCTCCATGAGGTCCTAACATTGAATGAAGGATTCACATGGTCAGAAATATTTCATCCAATAGGATTAGGACATGTGTTAGGGTAGTTTAATATTGTTATAATATTAATTTTTACCCTAATCTATCAAATTTTACCTTTAACCATGGTAAATAAAATATTTAATTAAGTTACTATTCATAATATCATAAAATATAAGGTAACTATTTACATAATTTGGAAGTTATTATTCTATATATGTAATCCATTTTTCCAAATTCCAAACACAGAAATTGCATAAATTAATTTAAAATTAATTCATGTTGTCAAATCCAAAAAGTGTGTTTTAAAGAAGTGGAAACAACCAAAAGATTGACATGTGTCTATGTCGAATTTCAAAAATAAATTACATCCAATGAGCTAAATTGGATTAAATGATAATATCATAATCCAATTAAACTTTAAAACCAATTAAATAGAAAATATATCTATATAAATAAATTTGATAAAAATTTAGTTTTGAATTAAAATGCAGTATTTTTCACTATATATTAAAAAATGAACATTATCAGAAAAATAAAAAAAATTACAGAATATAAATTTGGTTGTACCATATATAAATTAGAAGTAAATATTTTCCAATGTAACATATAAATGTAATAAAAACTAGATTTACTAAAGGTTCTCCATCAAAAGGCGACAACACTAACTTTTAAAAATATAAGAGTATTTATGTTAAAAATTGGATTCATTCTCATTTTAGACCTCTAAATCTTATAGGATAAATATAAAAAAAATTAAAAAACATGTTTAATCATAATATAGTTACTTCTATTCATTCCTGGTAATACAATGACTTGGCGTTAACTAACATTTAAAATAATATTAACATATTGTTATTTTTCATTATAACTATGCCTTGTGTGCAACATAAGATTTCCAATAATCCCATTGTTCTGTTTTGGGTGCCATAGAATTTATAATCCCCATTAAATTAAAATTAATATTTAATTATCAAATATTAATAAATATGAAAATGTCATATTCTTTATTTACCTCAGATGTTACACTGGTATTTATAGTATTCTGACCACATTGATCCTACCCCAACACCAAACCAAACAATTGAGGAACCTATTCATCCTTTTATTAAAAAAATAAAAATTTCACCTACAAAAAAACGCTCATATATCTATTCCAAGTTATGGTTCTCAAAACAAACACCATACCAAAGAAAAAATAAATAAAAATCTGTAAAGATTTGATAAATCATAATGGAGATGGGATTTAAATGCATGGGTTTTACATGACTCATTATATTAATAAAAAAATCTTCATTATTTAAATTTATTCTATTATAATTAATATTCCCCTTCTCTATTTATATATATTTCCTCTTTATCTTTCCTCAACTTATATTCCAATTAAAATTATTCATTACTACATAATCTTCCTTCATCTTATTAAAATTTTTAAAATTTTTAGTGTAACCTTTTTCCTAAGTAGGGTTCATAGAATATGAGATATATTTATAGTACCTATTTGGAAAACATATTTTTATACTAACTTAGACTTGTTACTATTGAACACAATAGTGATGGATCATATAAATTAATCTATAGAAGATAATGAACTATGGAATAATGAGGATGTATTAGGATGAGGTTATGTAGCTCTATTAGGATATTTGAATGGGATAGTTGGGAATTAGTAGGTATAACTCATGGGGTAGCTCTTTGGAATACATATTCCAAGTTAATTGTGTTATTGGAAGGATTGGGGTACTACTCCTCATGTTCTTATTGTAACATCCCAGGTAAATAAAGAATATTACATTTTCATATTTATTAATATTTATGAATAAAATTTTAATATTAATTTAATGGGAACACTATGTTCGATGGCATACCCAATACTCAACAACATGTTTTTTTTGAAATCTTAAGTTGCACACTAATAATATAATAATATTATTTTAAATGGAAGTTAACGCCTAGCTGTTGTAATGGAAGGAATGAATAGAAATAAATAAAAAATCATTATTTATGTTTGTTAAATATTTGACAAATTACCCAATAAATAATAGAGGCTTAAAATGTGAATGAATCCATTTTTACGCATAAATATTCTAATATTCTTAAAAAGGTAGATTAACCGCCTTTTGATGGAGAAACCCTTTTAAAACTACTTTTTTCAATTTTATATGTTAGGTTTGACAAAATAAAATCTTTATTTAGAATCAGGACATCAAAATTTACTTTGTGTAAATTTTTGTTGTTTTTTCGATAAATTTCATTTTTAATGAATAGTTAAAATGTTGTATTTTAATTCAAAACCTCCTTTTAATCTAATTTATTTATATGGTTAGATTATATTTTTAATTAGTTTTAAAGTTTATTTAAAATATATTTTTACAATTTAATACAATGGTGGTCATTGGAATTAATTTCACTTTGAAATTGGACATAAACAAGTGTCATTCTTTTGATAGATATTTTTTCTTAAAAAAACGCTATTTGTTTGGACAGTTGGAATTAATTATAAAATTAAATAATGCATCTTCTATGCTTTTAATTTGGTAAATGGAAATCATTTTTGAAATTGGAGTATCAATTTTACTTTCGATAAATTTTTGGTATTTTTTTTACTACTATTCATTTTTAATGAATAGTTAAAAATAATGCATTTTACTTCAAAACTTAATTTTCATCTAATTTAATTATATCATTATATTTCAATTTTAATTGGTTTTAAAGTGTTATTTAATTATGATTTTATCACTTAATACAATTTATTTTATTGGATGTAATTTCACTTTTTATTTGGATGTAAAAACTAGTCCATCTTTTGATAAATTTTACTTATTCAAAATCCTTCTTTGGTTTTGACATTGAGAATTATTTTTAAATTAATTACTGCAATTTATGTGTTTATAATTTTGTAAAATGGATTCCTTATTTTGAATCAAAATGTACAAATTATGTAATTAAGACTCTTGTTTTTGGACATTATGAATAGTAACGACGATAATTTTCTCTAATTATCATTATTAATTAGTAATCGGGTAGTTATGGTAATAAAATAATACCAAAATAAAATAAAATGACCCCAAAATGTGTCCAAATTCCCTTGTTTGAGTCATGGCCAACCATGGGAACCTTTTTAGCAGACGTGAGGGCCCATGGAGTCACATGGATGTGATAGTGACATTTATGACTTCATTTTTAAAAAGTAGTGAAATATAACAAAGGTTTGTATTTCCTAAGTCAAAAAATATTAATTTTGTTTAAATAAATTATCTCTTAGACTATAAATTTTAATTCTATATCAAAAAATATTTCCTACATCATGATAAATTTTTTTTAATTTTTAGACATTAAATAAATAAATTTATTTATAACACCATGAAGATGCAACGTTTACCTAATTAGTGAAGTATTTAAAAAAAATGAAAAGATGAGGTAAAATCTAATACATAAACTTGTTTAAAACCTATTTTATGGGTTTATTTCGAACCCTTATCACCATATCCTCAAAATAATTCTTTTTGGGTCCTTGAAAATCCCAAAATCATTTTATAATAATGTAACATTTCAAAACTTTCCAAAAGTGACCCTGCTCCCTCTTATAAAAGGTCCCCAACTCTACCCCTTACCCACACCTCTAAAGCCTTTGGCTCGTCCAAAATCTGCTCATATTATCTCCCCACATTCCTCTCTTACTCCTAGAATCCTCACTTTTGGCAGAAGTCTTTCCAAGGAAGCCTTTGGCTCAAATCAAAAAGAGTTACCTGATTTAGAGGTAATGTCTTCTCTCGAGTTTCTTTCTTTTCTTTTCCTTCTTCACTCACCACTATCATGTTATTATTTGATACCATAATAACACCAGTATCCTCAATATACTATGATGTTGTTATGATATGTATTCTACCGACACTTACACACACCTCAGTTTAATGGTTAAATAACATATTGTTTCTCTTGGTGGCGAATTACTACCTCACGAAACGATTATTGTTCAATATTCTCTTAAAACCTTTCATGGTGGCCATTAATATGTCACTATATTTATATATTATATTTATATTATATTTATTTACTCTCAATTATTCTTTATTTTACATTTAAAACATACCTTTATGCTTTTCATGTTGTGCAAATACGATAATTTCATATGAGGAAGTGTGGACAACCACCCCATCAAGTGACGTGACTCGTTCATGCCAAACATGGAATTTATAAATAATATAATTATGGAACATATGTAACCTAAATAAAATATATATTATACTGTAATTATAATATATCTATGTCTCATATAGATTTAAAGTACATTAATATGACAAAAAATGAAAGTAGCGTTCATGCATACGTATGGTCTACCATCTCTATGAACGGTACATTTCATTTCTTATCTCCAAACATTATGGAATATTATTAAATACATATATACTGGATATGTATGATACTTAAATTATTAACACCATTCCTAAGGTTATGTACTTATAACTACATGGACAATTCTCTTCAAAGAAGTTTATTTTTGACTCATGTACCGATTATCGACAAAACGTATGATATGAACTCACATAATTAACTGATTATTATAACATGATAATATGTGATATGAATTGAATAATAAACATTAAATTATTTACTTAAGAAATTATAAATTGACCAATGTTTATTATTCAATAATATAAAGAAACGATCAAGACAAGTCAGACTTGATGTAACAGGATTTCTTATCTCACTTTTATGTCCATGAGATTTCCATTGATCGCCACATATTTATTGCATTCGGTGTATTGTGTACTTAAATTTCATATATATTATCATGATTATATTTATATTCAGGGTATTATAAGATTAATTTGGTGTTTATTATCTTTTGGTCATATGAATCGATTGATTACAATGAGGTAAGAGGGTTTTATCTCACTTTTTATTCCCGTGAGATTCGTGCTATATTTTCCACTATATCCTTTTAGTTGTGTATATACTGCCAATTATTCCACTCTTTGAGTAATATAAATCCATTTATCAGTATTTTCATCAATATTTTATGTTTTTTTTTCAGGGGGTGTATGTTTCTTAGGTTAACAAATCGGAAAGGGAATGTTTCACCCTCCTCTTTTTAAAAGGCTTCTTTTTGTTATGCCTTTTAATTCACATCTTCTTATGTTGGGATATGTTCTTCTATATCCATATTGCTATAAATATTATGTCCAATTAATGAGATAACCTTTTTTTCTGTCATCAACTAATTTTTTGAAATTTTATGTGACGTCGTTAGGCTACCGAATGTAGGTAAGGTAACATCTTAATCCAATTTCAATTATTTGGATTAAATATCTACTTCTTGATGATTTCATTCTATGAATATGTGTGAATGAACTATTATTGTTTTACACCAAATATCAAATTATATTGGGTGTATTTTTTTCACACATAATTATTTCATTCATTTATCTATAATCTAAGGATACCGTCTTTGTAAGGGACTTCATCTCAATCTCATTTCGTTGAGGCATACTTAAATTTATATACGACATTATTTTATTAGTTGTATAATAAACCCTTTTGAATTTTAATTTCATTCAAATGGAGTCTTATAACATGAATCGGTTTACCAACCAACAAAAGGAATGTTTTTGTCTTACGTATGCGGCGAAAACGACTTCTCTACTGCCGTGACCATTATTTTCGTTTCGGCTTTCTCTACAAGCCATAACTTTTTTAAATGAAAAATAAATTCAATGTTTTAATTTTATTTTATTTTGGTATTCAAAATTATTTTGATATGGTTTTGATTATATCAATGTGTTGTATGGATATCTTGTTATTGAAATGTGGAAGTGTTATGTTTCCTTTATGCATGTATTATGTGATATGATTATGTTATGGTTCTTGGGCATTATTTATGAGGTCGGGTGGTTCCGTGATAATCTAAGGGAGCGTGAGCTCGAGAATGCTCTCAAATTCATTGGGTAATGCGAAGGAGTTAAACACTATGGTTTCTCCGAAGCTATTTATGGAATATACTGTGATGAGTATTCCAAACATCACCATGAGGGTTACTCCCTATGTAATAATGTTATGAATGCCTCAAGTTACATTTATATATTATTATTTCTATGAGTTTTTCATAAATCTTTTGATTTCATGATGTATGTTAAAGTGATTATTTTTTATCAGTAAGGTATGATTTCATTGATTTTTATGTACACATGGAATAATTTTTTCTTCGTGTATTTTTATATCCCCTGCTGAGCTTTTTAGGCTCATCCCATGTTTTTGAAATGTTTTTCACAGGACATAAAGTGGAATAGGGTAAAGGATGGGATGAATGAAATGTCATGCTGTCTAAAACATGGAACTAGACATGAATCTTTTGTTCAATATTTTTTATTTTCTCGATAAAATGAAAACTGAGTAGATGTGTCTACATTGTAATCATTGAGATGTAATAGTAATTTCATAAATATCTAAAACTCTAAAACTTTAAAGATCCTCAATATTAATTATTAATTTAATTATTGATTATGTAATGTTTTAAGGCCGTCTGCTTATATTTTGTATCATGGTTCGGTTAAGATAAATTTAGAGGTTATGATATTCATTAAGAACAAGTTACATTACCATAATGGTTAGGATTTTAGAAAGAGTCATAGTTATTTTTATAATGTGAATGAGTTTAAGATAACATGAATAAGTAAATCTTACTGTTTACCCTCCTCATATGATATTATATGATGATTTTACTGATATACTCACACTGACCTTTTTGGTTTAAGTAAATGGTTGGATCTAATAGGAACCGAAGTAAGAGTGCAAGTGAAGAAAACTATGACGATTTTCTGAACGAGCAACTGAATGATATGGGAGCTGCAATGAGAACTCTTGTGGTTATTCTCAACAAACTATCTGTAGTCATGATTGACCAACTAAACCTTAGTGATTTTTACACGGAATAATATATGTGAGAAACAAATCCCTACATAAGTTCAGGTAATAATCATAAAGGTAAGTGTGTTCAAAAACCTATGTTTCAAAGATGTGGAAATAAACACCTAGGAAAATGTTTCAAAGGGACAGAAAGATGCTATAGGTGTGGAAATAAAGGTCATAAAGCAAGCACCTTCCATAGAAAAAGGAATCATCTAGTTGACTCTAGGAAAGGGAAAGAAGATCTTTCTGAAGGATCATTTTAATGTTTTAAATGGTGTGTGCATGGCTATTATACAAACACATGTCCTATAAAGATGTTTTGGGAATAGGATCACCAAGAGAATACAAATATTTTTTACCAATACCTAATTCCATTCTGATTGAGGATGAGGAAACATACAATGAACAATTAAAGGTATAGATTATTTCTTAACATATGTTTTCATATTATTGAAATATTAGGATATGATTCATGATTTTTTTTGTAGGAATGAAGTATTTCGGAATAAGTTGGAAAGAAATGGTTAATGGATCATGAATAATTTTGAATGAGTAAGAAGTCAACATATAAGGGATTCATGCATTATAGTAGATTTTAGGATGGTAAAATTCTTAAAAGTATTAAGGGCCTTTTGATGATGAGATTACATTACAAGTCTTTTTATAGTTTTTGTCACCATGATGTTTGATATATGAAAATTTTATTCAAGGAATAATTATCTTTTCTTTTGTGGATATAGTTATAATGAACCATTTTGGTTTTTATGATCCTTGAATTTGAGGTAATTACAGGTTAATATATTTTTTGATGAAAAACTAAAGTTATTAAATAACCTTTGTGGTTAAAATATGTTATGGTTATTTTTGATGAATTTATCAATTTTTGGGAATGTTATAAAATTATGTAGTTTTTGACAAGGTACACCAAGCAAACTGTGTGACAACCCATCGCGTCGGACGAAGCTGCGGGAATCGAACCCACCACCAAAGTGTGACTGGTATTTATCACCTACCATTGGACTACATGAAGTCCCTGGTTAGTATGAATAATTATTTTTAGTTAAATGATCTTATGAATCAGGAATAAGTTGATTTTGGGTTATCTATGGAAATTATTAACCAATCATGGAGGATATGTTATTAGGTGAATTATTTTTTAGTATGAGAATTTAAGAGTAACTGATGTTATTTGGAGATAAATGTTAAGATTTACCTTGGAAGAATATGTGATTAAATCCTTCAGAGATTTGGGTTTCAATATTAGTTTGGATTACATTGAAGACTTTTATGGATAACTATTTATTTAATGGTCTTTCTTGAAACTTGGGTTCTTTTGGGGAATTTTGGAGATTAAGAGTAGTATTTAATTTTATAAAGGATTATCCTTTTGGGGATTATCTAATCTTGTACTAACCATTTAAGTTTTTTTAAGGTATAATGACTTGGGAAATATAAATTTCATCTTTTTTGGATTCTGCGATTCTCTCGAAGTTGATTATAGCACTATTAATGTGAACAAGTCACCCGAAATACTCATCGTTTGGAGAACATATGAGTTTGTGTTGGAAATATTGTAAAATAATAAAGTCTACATGAAATGTATGTAGGTTTACTAATTTTTTAGTTAACCTAATAAATAAATTCATCAATGAAAAGAAACATGAAACAAAATCATTGTCTGTAAACTATTCCTACTGGGGAATCAATTACCGTTTAACCCGTGACAATCTTCTGGTTTTCTTGTTGTTAGCTTTCTCCTAATAATGTTTTCTATCACTCTCCATCATAACTAGACACTTAGTCTCTCCTCCATATCCATGTTTTCATTGAATCCAAGTGTGGTTTATCTCATGTGACCTTTTTACTTTTCTTTCTTTTAAAGTGACAGTTTAATTTAATCCTTTTATGATGTGGGGAATTCAATGACGTTTCTGATCCCAATTTCAAAATTACGAGGATGCAATTCCCAAAACGGGGGAAGGATGTAACATCCCAGGTAAATAAAGAATATGAAATTTTAATATTTATTAATATTTGTGAATGAAATTTAAATATTACTTTAAAGGGAATTCTATGTTAAATGGAGTAATAATTAAGCAACAACGAGTTTCTTTGAAATCTTATGTTTGATACTAATAATATAATAATATTATTTTAAATTGTAGTTAACGCATAGCCGTTGTAATTTCAGGAATTAAAAGAACTAATTAAAAAATTATTATATATGTTTGTTAAATATTTTAACAATTACCTAATAAATGATAGTGGCTTAAAATGCGAATGAATCCAATTTTAAGCATAAATAATCTAATATTCTTTAAAAGGAAGATTCAAAGCCTATTGATGGTGAACCATTTCTCAAACTACATATTGTAAATTTTATATGTTATATTTGACAAAATAAAATCCTTCTTTGGAATTGGGAAATCGAAATTTACTTTTTGTAAACTTTTGTTATTTTTCTGATAAAGTACTTTTTTAATGAATAGTAACATGCTGTATTTTAATTCAAAACCTCATTTTAATCTAATTTATTTATATGGTTTGATTATGTTTTAAATTGGGTTTTAAGTGTTGTCAAATTTTATTTTTACCATTTAATCCAATGGTGGTAATTGGAATTAATTTCACTTTGAAATTAAAAATAAACAAGTGTCAATCTTTTGATAGATATTATTTTTTAAAAACACACTATTTGTTTTGACAACGGGAATTAATTATAAATTTTATTAATAAAACTTATATTCTTTGAATTTGGTAAAATGGAAATCATTTTTTAATTTGGAATATAAAATTTACTTTGGATAAATTTCTGGTATTTTTCTAACAAATGTTCATTTTTAATGAATAGTGAAAAATACTACATTTTACTTCACAAAATCATTTTCATCTAATTTAATTATATAGTTAGATCTTCCATTTAATTTTATATAAATTTTAATTGAATTATGTTTTCATCACATAATAAAATGTTGTTCATTGGAAGTAATTTCACTTTTGAATTGGATGTAAAAATCGTTCAATATTTTGATAAATTTTACTTCCTAAAAACCTGTCTTTGGTTTGGACAACGAGAATTATTTTTAAATTAATTACTACAATTACTGTGTTTGGAATTTGGTAAAATGGATTCCATATTTGGAATCAGAAGTTCCAAATTATTTAATTAAGACTCATTTGTTTTTTGGACATTATGAATAGTAATGATGGTAATTATCCTTAATTATCATGATTAATTAGTAATCGGGAGTTATGGGTAACAAAATAATATCATAATAATATTAAATGATTCCAACATGTGTCCCAATCATCTTTTTTGAGTCATTTACGACCATGGGAAATTTTTTTTCTGAATTTGAGGGCCCATGGAGTCACATGGGTGTGATAGTGACATTTATGACATAATTTTTAAAAAGAAGAGAAATATTAAAATGGTTTGTATATCCTAAGTAAAACAATTTTAATTTTGTTTAAATAAATTAAATCTTAGACTATATATAGTAATTTGAAATATAAAAATATTTCCTCAATCATGATATTTTTTTTATAATTTTTAGACATTATATAAATAAATTTATTTATGACACCATGATGCTGCAGCGATTACCTCATTAATGAACGATTTTAATAAAATGAAAAGATAAGGTAAAATATAATTATTAAACTTTTCTAAAACCAATTATATGGGTGGATTTAGATCCCTTATCACCTTATCCTCCAAATATATCATTATGAGACCACTAAAATCCGAAAAGTCTTTTATAATAAAGTATCATTTCAAGACTTTCTAAAAGTGAGCCTCCTCCCTCTTATAAAATGCCCCACCTCTACCCCCTTAAACACACCTCTCAAGCCCTTGTATCATCCAAACTATGCTCATATTATCTCTCAACATCCCTCTATTACTCCTAGAAGCCTCACTTTGGGCAGAAGTCTTTCTAAGGAAGCCTTTGGCTAAAATCAAAAAGAGTTACCCGATTTAGAGGTAATGTCTTCTCTCGAGTTTCTTTCTTTTATTTCCCTTCTTCAGTCACCAATATCTTTTTATTTGATCCCATAATAACACCAGTATCCTCAATATACTAGTATTTTGTTTATGATAATTATTCTAACTACACTTACACACACCTACATCTAATGGTTAAAGCACATATTGTTTCTGTGGGTGGCGAATTACTACCTCACGAAATGATGATTGTTCAATATTTTTTTAACACCTTTCATGGTGGCCATTAAGATGTCACTATATTTATATATTATATATATTATATTTATGTTCTCTCAATGCTTCTGTATTTAATATTTAAAACATACCTTTATGCTTTTCATGTTGTGAAAATACGATAATTTCATATGAGCAAGTGTGGACAACGACCACCTAATATGATGTGACTCATTCATGACAAGCATGGAAGTTATAGATAATTTAATTAATGAACATATGTTACCTATATAACATATATATTATACTGTAATTATAATATATATATGTCTCATTTATTTTTAAAGTCCATTAATATGACAAAAAATGAAAGTGGTGTTCATGCGTACGTACGACCTACTGTCTCCATGAACGGTACATTTCATCTCTTATCTCCAAACATTATGGAATATTATTAAATAAAAATAAAATTGATATATATGATATTTAAATCATGAACACCATTCCAGAGTTGATGTACTTATAACTACATGGAAAATTCTATTCAAAGATGTTTATTTTTGACTCATGTACCGAACATCGACAAAACATATGATTTGAACTCACATAATTAACTAATTATTATAACATGATAATATGTGATATGAATTGAATAATGAAATTTAAAGGAATTCCTTAAGAAATTATAAATATATCAATATTTATTATTCAGGAATATAAAGAAATGAACAAGACAAGTCGGACTTGAGGTAAGGGGATTTCTTATCTCAATTTTAATTCCATGAGATTTCCATTGTTCTACACTTATTTATTTCATGTGGTGTATTGTGTACTACCATTTCATAAATATTATCGTGATTCTATTTATATTCATGGTATTATGTGATTCATTTTGTTTTTTTTCATATGACTCAATTGATTACAACGAGTTAAGGGGTTTTTATCTCACATTTTATTCCTGTGAGATTCAAGCTATATTTTCCACTATCTCCTTTTAGTGGTGTATGTACTACCCATTATTCCACTATTTGAGTAATATACATCCATTTATGTTTATTTACATCAAAATAGTATGGTCCTTTTTTCATGGGGTGTATGTTTCATAGGTTACCTAATCAGTAGGGGAACCTTTCACCCTCTTCTTTTTAAAAGGCTTCTTTTTGTTATGTATTTTAATGCACATCTTCTTATGTTGGGATATGTTATTCTATATCATTAAGGCTGTAAATATTATGTTCATGTGATGAGATACCCTTTTTATATCATCAACTCGTTTACTGAAATTTTACGTGACGATGTTAGGGTACCAATTTTTTGTAAGGGAACATCTTAATCCAATTTCAATTATTTGGATTAAACCTATACTTATTGATTATGTTGTGCTAATAATTTGTGTGAATTACCTATGATTGTTTTACACATTCTATCCAATTATATTGGGTGTATTAATTGTTTCCACACATAATTATTTCATTTATTTATCCTTAATCTAAGGATACCTTTTTTGTAAGGGATTTCATCTAAATCTCATTTCATTGAGGCATACTTCAATTTATATATGACCATCTTTTATTAGTTTTATAATAAAACCTTTTGACTTTTAATTTCATTCAAAAGGAATCTTTTTACATGAATCATTTTACTAAACGACAAAAGGAATGTTTTTGTCTTACGTATTCTGCGACAACAACTTCTCCGCCACCATGACCATTATTTGAGTTTCGACTTCCTCTACATTCCATACATTTTTAAATGAAAAACAAATACCATGTTTTACTTTTATTTTATTTTGGTATTGAAAAAATATTTTATATTGTTTTGATTATATCAATGTGTTGTATTGATATCTTGTGATTGAAATGTGGAAATTTTATGTTACTTTTATGCATGTTTTATGTGATACGATTATGTTATGTTTCTTGGGAATTTTTTATGAAGTAGGGTGGTTCTGTGATAATCTAAGGGTGGGTGATCTCGAGATAGCCCTCCAATTCATTGGGTAACATGAAGGAGATAATCGCTAAGGTATCTCCGATGAGATTTAGGGAATATACTGTGATGGGTATTCCAAACGTAACCATGAGGGTTACTCCCTATATAAGAATGTTATGAATGCCTCATGTTACCTTTATATCATATTAATTCTATGAGTTATTCATAAAACATATTATTTCATGAGGTATGTTAAAGTTCTTATGTTTTATGAGTAAGGTATGGTTTCATTGATTTTTATGTATACAAGGACTAATGTTTTCTTCCCGTATTTTTATATCCCTTAATTAACTTTTTATACTCATCCCATGTTTTTGAAATGTTTTTTACCGGACATAAAGTGAAATAGGGTCAAGGATGGGTTCAACGAAATGTCATTCTTTCTAAAACATGGAACTAGACATGACCCTTTTGTTCAAGAGTGTTTACATTGTGGAAAAAATTTAAACTGAGTAGATGTGTCTACTTTATAATCATTGAGATGTAATGGTTATTTCGTAATTCTCTAAAACTATAAACATGAAGAGATCTTCAATGTGAATTATTCATTTAATTCATGATTATGTAATGTTTTAAGGATGGGTCCTTATACTTATGATTGAGAGGGCATGGGCCTCAAGGGTATCTCTTCTCTAGTTTTCTCTGCAATTTATTTCATAGCATCTATGGTGTACTCTTTTAGTTTAATAATTTAATAAAATTTGGATACAAAAAATTAAGAATTTATAATAATGTACTCAAAAAAAGTTGTTATGTTAGAAAATTAATATATTTTCAACATGATGGATTGTATGTCTGAAAATTGAGTGATTGGGAAAACTCTTCCTAGTTATAAGTGAGTATGCAATTTCCTTTCAACATATATTGCTATCCCATTTTTATACTCATCACCATAATGTGTAGGGTGGGTAAATCATTGATTTTTATATTTATTACAAATTGAGATTCTATTATGAATTAAAACCCATCACTGATTTGGTTATTATTGTGTTGAAATAACCTCCCTTGGTTGTTATTTTCCTCTTAAATTCCCTTATTTAAATTTTTTTGATCAAAAATATGGATTTATAGGGAGTAAGAAATAATAAAATCGAATTTAGGATATGAAAATCATGTTGGTTAACCACAAATTGGGCATACCCTTTTGGTATCTAAGATATATTGATATCTTAATGAATAACCCTAATTGTTGGATTCATTTACTACAATCTATTAGACTTGGCAAGATCATGACAGACACTTAGATCAGCAAACCAATTTATAAGTGGAGTAAAGATACAAACCAATAAGAATTAAGAATTAATATAATGTATACCTCTCATGTTACAAATATTTTTTTCTATGTGAAATTTAAATTTCATACCTCTCAATATAAGAAATAATTATAATGATGTTATTTGTAGTGACCCATATTTTCAATCAAAACCTTTTAATTTTTGTAATAATATTTTATTATGTATTCACATGGTCATTTATTTTATTTTTTAATCATGGGATTTCATATAGATATTAACCATTTTAAATATATTTTTCTACCATGCCATTTGTTGATGATTTAAATTTTAGATATCTCCTAACATAATCCCCAATTAAAAAAATTTACAAAATTTGTCTCAGGATAACGGGTTTTATCTAGTGGGTGTATAATAAATGTTCATGTCTTGGACCTTGAACTAGAACCATTTATAATCTTTCTTAAAAATAAATGGATTTTAATAATATGGTTTTATAAATTCTTTTTTGATCCTATTTATTATTATTATCCAGGTTTTACATGGTTAACACTAATAAATTGTTATTATATATTGGGATAACTTAGTATTCATGAATTTGTTGAACACATAAGTTAAGGATATACAATTAAAGCACTGAAGATATTTCATCAAGGCTTTCAAATTGATTTATATTATTCCATTTTTTTCTAAGATGTTAAATTTAAATAATTAATTCCTTTATTATTGTCATATTGATTACAAAAATTCATGTTCTATAATTATTATTATTATTTTTATTTGTTTTTATTTGTACATGTTGAACAATAGGGGATTAGAATCGTAAAAGAAGAATATGAAGCCTGGTGCATGGATCATCATCTACCACTATAATTTCCATAATCATTATTGTACCATAAGACTAATCCTGAGAAATGGTGAATGATTTCATCTTGGAATGGAATAATTAGTGGAAACCAACTATTCCAAATACCAATTGAAACCAATTTCTCTCTTATTTCCATTAACATTATTTATTCCTTATAATGAACAAACCACTGATGCATGCTATCATTTTAATGGATTATAGTCTTATAGAGTGATGAAAATAAATCATCCGAGTATGTTTATTAATAAAAAATAATAAGGTAATGTAGTGTAGTAATAGCAGGAGGTGAACGAAAATGTGACATGGTGTGTTTGGAGTCTATATTTTGAATATGCAGAATGTAATGATAATATGTGGATGATTATGTTATAAAAGAATAAATTAAGAATATAGTGGGTCTAAAGTGTTTTTGGAAGTGGGAGGAGAGGGTAGTGTGTGATATTAATGAGTAGTGGTAGTTTAGAAAAATCCATATTTGGTAGCTGAGTTTTTTAAAATCAATATATAGATCACAAAATGTATTGTTTTAAAATCACATGCATTTTTCAACATCATTTGGTATTATGGTTTTAGGGTGGAGATAAATATAAAAAAATGAATATATTATAAGAACTCACTAGATATAATGTAATACATAACTTAAGCTATGATAAGGTACATATTGTTTACCCCATCTGATACACATGGTGCGCAGTTAGTAGTATATTCCATATTTGATACACAACATGACATAGGGTTTGACAGTAGATTCCAAGGATTAATATTTAGTCTTAAAAAATATCGTAAATGATTTTAATTCCATGCAGGTCATCGCAAAATTACTGGAACATATCAATACACACTAAGTTTCTTTGCATTAAGAACACACCATTTCAGGTAGAAGTAATTGTTTTTTACTACCCTAATCATGGTTTTTCTATTATATTATCACAAGCGTGGAAAATTCATAAGAAAAATATTCCAATCAAAGTGGTTTCACACATAGATTATTAATATTTATTCACATTATCATTTTTTGAAATTTAAGTGTTTTATTGTGATGATTTAGTAAGTTGAGTATGTGATAGTGTCCAAATGAGGTAATTTGAGCTGGAATGTGTAGTGACAGTGACGCCAGTAACTCAAATCCTGTGTCTACATTATTACATGGATATAATAAAAAAGTAATCACATCCCAAAAGACTAAATAGTTTAGAAGTCTTGGTAAAATATGTACATTTATGAATCACATTTTAACATTTAATACACAAATTATAACATAATTGTTTTTTTTCATAATTTAGTTTTTCAAATTAAAATTTCTATGCATATAATAATTAGTACACATCCCAAATTCCTTGTAAAGGAATGAAAATAATGGTGAGATCAAATTTTCAGTAAGAGTTACATAAAGTAGAAGCTATTAGTTGTAGATGAAGAATAATAAAGAAGGCATAACAAATATTGAAATTTAAATATTAGAAAACTTATTACATCTAATCAATAACATTACCATCATAATAAGTTAAACAATAATCAATATGGTATGGTAAATAACCAAAAACATATTACATTTAATTAAAAATCTATGAATGAGAATTCATATATAGATAATATCATTATGAAAATATCATGGATAATAATAACTGAATTCTTAATGAAGGAAATTCATAAATATTTGACATCATGATATTAGGTATCAAGATACCAATACTATCAATACCTTTCAAAGGATTGTTTAATAAATAAATCTCATTTATAAACTAGAATCCATATAAACTAAGACTAACCAATTTATTATTCTGATGAGACTTCTGATGCATTGATGATATACCTATTACTACACCCCACCTGTATCTATATGTCTAATTCATTCCACATATATCAAATGATCGATTAAATTCATAAATAATATTACTTATTGAATTTTTTTTGTATCTGTTACTTAATATAGATTAACAATAATTTCATCAGTCAATCAAATTACATTCATAATATAATATTATATCTAAAAAAGATATATAGTTTATGTAATAAGTATATCCATAATAAAAAATATGTATTATTTAGGTAAATTTAATATGTAAGGAAAACATGAATTTAAATATTTCAAGAGAAATATAATGATTATAAAAATTGATCAAGAAAAGAATCTCGTTTCTTTACCTAGTAAAATAGATCATAAACCATTTAAAGAAATAATAAAGATTTTATCAAAAAAATCCCTATTGGATCTAATTTAAAATAATGGATTTATATCCATGATTAATATAAATACCATAAAAAATTATCTAAAATCATTATTTAGGAAAATAACATTTTAAATTTAATTTTTTTTGAAAATAAAAGATCACAAAAAATATTGAAAATGAATTTATTTAAAAATAACCACTAATAGTTATAAAATAAATAATTAAAACATTTAGTGGTTCTAAAAAATAGAAATTATTTTTATAACATACACATTAAATTAAATATTCCTTCTAAATATTCATTAATAAAAAACAAGGAATTTTTTGTAAAAAGACATGAGGATTCCATTCAAAACATTTTGAAAAAAGTAAAATATGGGTAAAAATGTATTTATTAAACCATTTGGATAATTTAAAAAACATTTTTAAAACATTTTTGAGAAACATGGGGTTAGAATAAAAATTATTTTCAACTGAATAGACAAATGATGTCTTATTTTATTAATAAAATCCCAAATAATGTTATGTACCAAATAATAGAATATTGTGATATTAATTGAAATAACATGAATAAAAAAGGATATGAAAATTAAATGTTTTTATTAGAAAACAATAAAATGATTTAATTTAATGTTAATTCATGCATATATAGGCTCCATTGAAATGATATTTAGAAATAAACCATTACAAATATCAAAACATTGAAGTGAGAATTAATAAATAAATAGATTATGTGTATCAAATATAATTCCCAATAAAAAATTGTAAATAAATCCTATTACAATCAGAAATCTTTTCCCAAATAATCTTTTAATCTCAAAGGCAAAGAAGAAGTTATATAACCTAATGAAAAGAAATTGAGATTTGAAATTCAATACAACTTGGTAAATTTTATGACAAACCCCTTTAGATGAAATAATTAAAATGGAAAATTAAAATATCTATAATTATTAAGGAATCATTATATTTCATGTAAAATGGGTGGTATATACACCCTATAAAATAAATTAGGTTCATAACATTATAATATGCCTCAATTAATGTAAATTGAGACAATGTCTCTAACCTCACGCTTCTTTTTTGTTCATCAGGATTTAATCACCTATAAAATTGTGTAATAATGTTTTTAATTTATACCAAAACCATATTAATATTTATAATATCATATAATATCTATTTATAACATCTTATATCCTTTTAATTATTAATATTCCATTATTACTATTTTTTGAGTGATAATAGTTTTGTTTTCTCATGCATGTTTTAACATGAAAGTTATAGGTCATGAGAATATTATATAGTTAAATAATATTTATAATTATATTAATTTTATAAATATTGTCTTTGTTCATTTTATATAATTTTATAAGAATTTTAAAAATTTAATCATAGAGAATGGAACACATCTCTTTGTTGAGACATTATAACGTTTGCATGAATGAGCGACATTATCATATACTTAACGGATGAAAGTGTTAGGAAGTAAGTGATTTATTAAATTTCAAAAATAATAACTTGTAAAAAATATATATTTATCACATATATTAATTAAATTTTTCCTTGTCACATTCAATGCAATGTGTAAGTGAAAAAAGTAGAACATTGCTCTTTGTGGTGGCAGTCTGCCATACAAATGAGTGTAGTTATGACAATTTAAATGGAATGGAATGTAAAAACGTATATGCGATATTATAATTATTTAATTATATTAATATAATAAATATTATATATATATATATATATATATTAAATAAATCATTATATACCATCATGAGATATGCTTATGGAAAATGAGTTACATCAGTTCGCGAAGCGGTAGTCCTCCGTACACACGATCGATGATTTCGTTTCTCATTTGATTGAGGAGGTGATAGATAATGGTTATTCAATTAACATAAAAACATATAATTATATTGGAAAAAATGGTTTTATTATAATATATTGATTTAATAATATTTTAATGAGGTATAAAATTAAATTAATAAAAAATGATCGTTTTAGAAAGTGATCTATTTTCTCAGACAACATTATTCGGTTTGCACCAAAAGACATAGTAAGATGTATTAATGATAAATAATATTGATATAAGATGTTGTTATGGGAATAAATAATTTAATATTTTGGTATTTTTTGAAGCAAATGGATTTGGATGTGTGAATATAGGATGAGAGGGGGAAAAAATTTTAATTTAGGGGGAAGACACACATGGAATTTTTAAAACGAATCAATTACACCAACATTTTTATCTTTCAAAAAGAATAAAAAGGGTAATTATAATAAATTATAGGTTATAATGTTTATAGAAGTCCATAAAATGTGTTTTTCAGAAGTTTTTAAGTCATTTTAACCTTTATCGTTTTAGGATAAAACCTAGTAAATCTGTTTTTACCTAAAATGTGAAAATTAATTTTTACTTATATTGAAATTTATAATTATCATAAATTAAGTTTATCATATTAAATAATATAAATTATTAAAAATTAAATTATTTAATAAATTTTCTTAAATTAAATTCATTGAATGGGTTGAATCAAATTTTATATTATACCCACAAATGCAATGAAAAATCGGGTTTTTATGAAAATTTTCACATCAGGGTAGAGAGTCTCAATATAAAAATTCAACATGAATCTAATTAAAATCATATAATTTATACTCTATATTACATAATTAAACAAATTTTACATAATAATATTAAAATATAATTTTACTTCGTAAATAATTTAAACAATAAGGTAGTTTTGAAAAACAATCTGAATATATCACTATTTATAAAAAAATGAGACATTTTTGAAAAATCAAAACAATTCACCTAAAGATAATTTTTATATGATAATTTATAAAAAATTCCCATTTTATCAAATTTATTTTCTATAATTATTAAAAATTAATTTTGAATTATGTTTGTGATGTGTGACTAAAATGTCTTTTAAAAGAATACTGTTTTTTAAGAAAACATTTAATTTTTTATTTAAAACCAATATTATTTTTATTTCAATCAATTTATAACCATAATATTCATATTTATGATATTCACATTCATACACTAAAACTTAATAGTTAGCTTATAACTTTCCCAATTTAAATAATAATATTTCAGTAGTGTATTCTGTATCTTTTTGGTCTGTTGTTGGGTGCATTATAAACTATTAATGAAATTGAATTTATTTAAAAATAAATAGACAATAAATTCCGAGGTGTTACATTATATTATAATATTTGTGTTTCATGTTAGATATTCAATATAACATGGAGTTCCTCTTCAAAAATCTCAGTGTTTTATAGTATAGGGTTCGTAACTCTGTGTGAGGTATATTGATACCTTTGAATTTGTTTCATGCATATTTTATGGAGTTGATGAATCCATATAAATATATTGAATATAGGGAATAGGATTTATAGAATAATTTTGGAACAATTTACACTTCATTTATATGAGGTTATTATTATCCATTTTGGTTATTTCATACATGGGATTAGTATCCCCTTAAAGTCTGACAATTCAATGGTCTACTATTATGAATGATGGAGTATGTAACCTGGTACAATATGTTGTATAAGTCCTCTATCAATGGAGTTTTTATTCCTTAGATAGGTACACAATTCCCTCAAGATGTTTTGGGACTTCAATAAAGTTCAATGATATCCTTAATTATATACACATTTTACGGAGGTGTGGGTCTCCCACAATAGTTTCAAAGTGGTGATGTGGATGTTTTGAAGTCATGGAATTTTTTATATAATGGGTTTTACAATTAATTGTGTATCCATACATTCCATTGAGATATAAACTTAGTAGACATGATATGTTGTGATTTGGAATTTTTTACATCCCTAGGTTCTCTATCCTTGAAGTATATATGGGTTTATCATTTTTCTTGTGGTTACTCCCTCTATTTTGGGTTTTGAGTTAACTTTTAGTTATATAATTTTTTTTTCAATTTTATGATTTTCTTATAAGGAATTTTTATAATAACATAAAAATGTTTTTATTCCAACATATGTTGTATTCCTATAGTACATTTATAATTTAGATGTTACGTTGAAGGATTTGGGGCTGGTTCAAACATATAGGTGATAATCACTTTTTGAGGTTTTTGTAGAAGCTGTTTTGATCATACCTTGATAAATATTCATATGTAGTTTCCTTCTAATGATGTCTTCAAATGTATCATTGTTATAGATAATTATAATATCAAGAATTTTTATTTTATATTTCTCTTCATATTTATGAAATCATTAGTTATTTGTTACAACTCATGCCACCAGAGATAAGTGGTTTATTGGAGGTTATCCTTAAAATAAGGATTCCCATGTGTGATATTCCTTATTGGTGCTGATTAACAGAACTTGGTCGATTTTATTTTGGGTTGACATAACCGATGTCCTAAGTGGGGTATATTTAGGTTGGTTCAAGTAAAATTTGTATCAGAGTGGATTTATCTTAGAGGCATTGTTTGACATTAGGAGTCGTGTGTGGTTTTTTTGGGTAATTTTGGGTGACAATGTCAATGAGGTATTGAGTTTGGTTTTCAAATAAGGTAACCCAACATAGGTTTTGAAGTCGATGTATAATTTTGTTAGTATTATGATAATATATTACTAACCATATAATTATTTGATATCATTTTTATGGTACAAAAAATTTGGTACATACATCATTTAGCTTATCAATTGTGAATCTTCACATCCTAGTTGAGTCAGCACACCCAAATATGATTTAATGAATTAGGTTTATGCTATTCAAAAATTGGATTTATCTTAATATATATCTAATTATATTTGATAGTTGGGTTAGGATTATCCCATTCTTGTTGAAATGCCTCATGTTACTCATTAGTTGAGTGATGATGCATCAATTTAGGGACATAATTAACAGTTATATCCACCTTGAGTAGTATATAGATCCACCATCTATTGTGTAAAGTAAGACTATCCACTTGTGGAGTATAAGATATTTTCCTATTGGATTGATGAGACTACCTATTAACTGATTGTTTTATGTGATTTCTAATAATAAAGCCTTCATAGGATTCATGTTGAACTGAATACTGAAGAAGTAGATAATTGGATTGAATTGGTGACATCGATCTACTATACCATTTTCAAACATTCCTACTAAATAATGATTCTTTCATAGTGTATCATTCAATACATGGTGAACTTTTAGTGGATGTTGATTACAGAGACTTATGATGAAGACACATTACCCTGTTCAAGTTTGATTACTTGTTCGTGGAGGGGTGATACTGAAGATAAATCAAGTTCTTAATATTAATTATCTACAGTAGGGTTTATTGACCATAACCATGCACTAATTAGGGTTTTTATTCCTTATAAACTTTCCCTTAGACCTAATTTTTAATATATTTTCAAAATTATTAATTTTTGAGTGAGGCCTTTGGAGAGAGGTTTAAGTTAGGTTAATACCTTTATATGTATCCATCTATTTTTGAGTCATAGAGAGACAATTAATGATGGTGAGATTCCAATAATGAATGTTTTATGGTACTAGAGAATGATTGGGTTTCCTCAATGTTGATACATAAGTAGTAGCTAGTTTAAGATAGTCATCATGATCTTATCATCAAAGAAATATGCATTCACAACCTTGTCGTATAGAAGTTTTAGATGAGGATCCCATAGAGGGGCTAAAAAACTATAAGATATGTATTTATAAGCTTTCAAAGGTAGATTACAAATGGATTGGGACTATCTGACCAAGATAGTTGTTCAAGGAATCCTAGGAAATACCATGATAATCCCTCAAACTTAGAGGCAGCTATGAATAATTGACCTCCCCTTAGTGGATAGAGTGGCCCTACATGAAAATTTTTTTGATGAGGTACATGTTTTTAGTATGGGAAGCTAGAAATTCAGGACCCTTTGATCCACTACCACCACAATAACCATTCATTGGCCGATTTTAGGAATCATTTTTAGATTCCAGGGAAATGGATAAATAAATTTTATAGAGTTATTTATCGTATAATTACAATCCATGGTAAAATGGTGCATATATATCTTTTATTCACATGAAATCATTCATTTTTTAAACTAGTACAAGCCGTCATTTTTTTATAATGTGGTTCAGAGATATAGCGAAACATGTGTGTTCCATAGCTCAACATATTCAGCCAGAGACTCTTACCATGGGTGATCACCTACCCTCCCATATTTTCCATCAGTTTGATTTTGGAATCAGAAAAGATACATTTTCATTGGATCAAAAAATCAAAGAGATTAGACCGTATGAAATCATCCTTAGAATATAATGGTTATTAATAGTATAATATTGGATGGATTTATATCATTATTGGGTTATATGTTATCAATAATATGGATTTTTGTTCACCTTAAATAGAGAGTGGGATCCTTATATAGAATGAGAATATTAAACCATTTTAATGTCATGGATGATTACCTACCTGTTAGATAGGTGTGATTTTTCTCTAAAAAATGCATAAAATGATCAACTAACTCACGTTGTGGAGGAATTCATTGATGTTTTTTCAAAGGATATTCTATGGTTTACCCTCCTTTAAATTTATATTTTTACATAAACTTGTATATTAGGACCATACAAATATCATCTCCAACTTTCTAAATGACCCATGATAAACTAATATAGAAGAAGGTATAATTAGGGGATAATTTTTTTGAAAATTGTTTCATTAAGACCAATATGTACCTCTATGAAACTCCCAATTTGTCCTCCAAGAAGTTGAACAAGATTTTTGGGCTTTCATTAAAATGTTTTTTCAAACCCAATGAAATAAAAAATGAAAAAGGGAACATAAAAATATTGATGATCTCTTTGACCAACTGATGGGTTAAAAGTGTTTCTTTAATATTGACCACAATTATGGACATAATCAGCTACAGGTTTGGGAGAATGATATCCTTATGCAAACATTTATATGTTTCTATAAATTTTATGAGTTTATTGTGATTATATTTGGAGTGTTACACACATGTCATCATTGGGATCATAAAAAATATTTACCATTCATTCTTGGATTGGTTCATGGTGGAATTCCTCTATGAATACCTCATATAGAATATATAAATGGAGGATAAATGTTATCACTTAGGGGATATTCTAGGATTATTTTGTGCGGTTCAGTTGTATGATAAACTCTTAAAGTATTTTTTTGGATGTCTATTTTTCTGATAATATCATCTAAAATGGTGATGTTGTTATTGATCCCAAAAATTTTGAGGCAATGATGGCTTGGGATCCACCCATGAGTGTGTCCAAGGTGCTTGAATATACTTGTTTAGTTGGATATTTCTGAATATTTATGTTAGGATTATATAATATTTCATATAAAATGATTTAAATTACCAAAAATTAAAATCCATCAATCTATTTGGATCAATTTCTATGAGATTTTTAGGATCTATAGGGGATGTTGACTAGTTATTATATTCTATATTTTTTAGAGTAAGAATTTGAGCTCATGGTATTATTAAAATCCTTTAGGACTAGAAATAGATCCATGTTTATGGAGTGATATAATATGATTTCTTATATTTATATTAGATAGATGTTATATGACTATAATTATGTGACACATTAATGGGATCTTATAAAAATTGTTTTTTACGAACAAATGGAACCACTATCTTCTAAAAAATTGAATCATGATCAATTTGGATCACATGAGTCTCCAATACATTTTATCTTAGTGAGATTTCAACTTGAGTTTGAAGAAATGGATAGAGTTCTTGTAGGATTATAAAATAATTATCATATATAATCTATATAAATAAAGTGTGTTTGGTAATGAATTTATCAAGAAATCCGATTTTTATATCGTGAATGAGGCTTCTAAGAATAAAATCTCAATGTAGTTAGTTTTGATGAAATATTGAGGTATTTAATTTATTTATTAGATGGAGGTGGACCATACACATCATTAATATGAATATAGGCACAGATCCAAGAAATTTTTTAGAAAATATTTTTTATCTATATATCATCAGGTGATTCACTTGATTGATTTTCTAAGTGAGCAAAGTATATCATCCTCTTCTAGGAATTTACAATAGTTCTAATTGATATATTTTATTTGGTGTTGAAGGGAGCCAATTATTTTATTTATATGTGAATATATCTATTTTAAATATATTTAGGTTTCTCATGTTCCAATATGTTTTTTCCATGTATGAAATGGAATGTATAAGAGTTCATATCCCAATGCCTTAATTATTAGTAAGTGGAGGTTGATCACCAATTCCCTATTAGTTTGACCCAACATCATCAGTTCATAGAGTAAAAGTGTGACATTATATTGGTGGATTTTTTTACAATACTTATATTTCTGAATATGGGACATCACATTGTTTAATTAATCATTCACCAAATCCTCATGTAAAACCATTTCCTCCCACTATGGGTTATATTTTTAGTGGAGAGTACATGGTGTATTTAATCAATGAGATTATATAGTTACACAGAGTTACTTTGATTATAATCCCTATTTAATATTCTCAATTCAAATCCCAATTAAATAGAGGCCTTTATGAATCCTTTCCGACTTAGTTTTTTCTAATTACAATATTCCCCCAATATATATAAAACTATTTAGATAGGACAATTAAAATTCTCAGGGACATGTTGTGTGTGTGAAGTCATGATTTTAGTTGGAGAAGGGATGGTCAACTATCATTATTGAAGTTTATACAGAACAAAAACTACCAAATCCCTATAAAAGTATCAATTATTAGGTCCATATATGGGAGACCCTATAGGTCTATTTTTCTGTATTTTTTTAATTCACCACTTACGGGACTATGGCTACTCCAGTTGATGACAGGTAATGTGTAGGTCATCAAGGTGTATATGAGTATATATTGAATAAATCATAATTATTCTTGAAAATAATTCTTTAGGACATTGGATTTTAAGGATCACGAACCTATGTTATTTAATTTCTAATCATGATGTGGCCTAAATAGTTTTATAGGGATTTATTTTTCAAAAATATTGATCTTACATTAAAGATACTGTGTATGGTTATAATTTTTTCTTTCTACTTAGTGTTTCCCACATAGTAGGAATGGGTGAACAATGCATTACACTTGTCTCTAGGAAGGTGGTATGTGAATTATTTGTCAAACATTATCAACTGGGTTGATATGGACACCAAGGATGACTAAAAATTTGTAGTGTATCTGGTGTGCATCATGGCCTAGTGATAAATAACACCACATTGTACATTTATCAGTTAATTGGGGTTAATGATTAAGATAAATATCACATGGCATATTTCCTTTAATAACACATCATGTATGATTAATTACATAACGTAGGGTAAATAAAGTACAAATAATATATCTCATCTGATACACATGTCATTTAGTCAAATGAACACACAACGCTAGATACACAATATGACTTGGGATACAATAGTAAACACCCATATCAACTCCAAGGTATCACTTTCCATTTCACATGAAGGACATTCCATATTGAATGACCTGGAATGACTTGTTTTTAGTGGTACATTCCCAATCTCCCCACATGAAAAACATTAAATATTAGGTGGAAGTACATGTTGTGTAATTCCTAACACATGGTTTTTCTCATTTATTCATGTTTAGATACTCAATTCCTTAGAAGGAATATTTTATTTTGATAAATTATATATATATATTTTTATGGTCTAATTATTTTTATTATTTTCTGTGCGTTACAAGGAATCCTAAGTAGATTGTGATCCTAGGAGGGGGAACTGAGTTAGATTATCCCATGGAAACATAGTTATTCCAAGAAATTGGTCCACCAGATTGTTTTTGGAGTTTTTAACCACTATTGAAACACGAATGATATATCATGAGTCCTCCAAACACCTTTTGAAGTTGGTACCCACTCAAGGATTTGAGGAATACATTTACCATTTTAGTAATTTTGATTATGGGGTTGGAACCCCCTTATATTATGACAAAGCATGGATCCCCAATTATGAAACATGGATTAGTTACCCCTACATTATCTATTATGGGTCCTCTATACAGGGATCCAGTGATAAATCTTATTAAAACACATTTCCCAAAAAAATGTGTGGGTCATTCATAGGTATCAGTAACACCCTTAACTTACATACATATCTCAAATAGGTGAAGGTCCCACACTATGGTCTTAAAGAGGTGACATGTAAGTTATATGTCTTGGTAGTCTTAATATTATAGATATTATATTTTATTAACTATGCCTAGATTTCTATGAGATGTGGACTTAGTGGAGTTGTGTAATATTGATCAAGGTATTCCTATATCATCATGTTCTATATCCTGAAATGACATATGGGTTACTCAGTTTACTCATAGATCTTCCCTCCATTTTGGGGTTTTATATGACTTATTATTCAATGAATACTTTGTGTGTTAATGGAATCCTACTAGTTGTGTTTAAAATAATTCACGCATGGTATTTTCAACCATCCATGTTTCATCATAGAAAAATATGGTAACTTTGATGGTGACTTTTCCAGACAAGGATCTGGTGGATATGGTTCTTAGTGGTCCTTGAAAGTAAAAACTGATACTAGTGGTCATACAAAGAGTTTTTGTGAGGAGTTATTATCCCCTATCATAGGTGCATCGTACTTTGATATATTATTCATATGTAGTGTTTTCCTTTTTATTTTTCCCATGTGGAATTATTTTGGAGATTCGGGATCACATACATGCATAATAAAAATTGGTGGTCATATTTTTAGATAATTGGATATTATTTACATTTTAGTGCATTAGACATTTAAGTTTTATTGTAGGTTATATTTAGGATATGGGATCACATGTGTGATATTCCTAGTTACTGATAATCACAGTCCCATGGATTATTAAAGGTGGTCATGGGGTGTAAAATTTAGAATCAATACCTATAAAGGGCGATACGTAATTGACCAGGTCATGCTAATTTGAATGATTATTAAAAACCTCAAAAATATGATCTCTATGGGTCTCCCCTTGGATTTTTATTACATATTCCGAAATCAATTTATGAAAATGACCACTTACCTCTATATCTATCTTTATAAGGTCCAAATATATGGGATTCAGAATAATAAATTCCTGTATCATTTTTTCCAATTGAAACATGTGGTCCTTTAAAATATAGTGCATTTTGATATTTATTTATTTATGAACTATCAAAGTCTCCAATTCCCTTTAATTATTTTACTGATCCTCAAGTGATAAGTTGATGAATGAGTGGTATGGGGGCTTAGTTGGGGGTTATTGGTAGAGGATGTGGGTTCTTTGGGAGATTGTATAAAGTCATTATGGTTATTTAAGGTGAATTTAGTTTATTGTATAGATTTTTATTGTAATGAATTATCTTTTTTGGTAAGAATGGCTGAAGTAACATTAATTTTACCAGAGAGATTCTTAGAAACTGTACTCTGAGAAATATCATATTTATAACCAATTTGAATTGTTGGATAGATTGGTAGAGAATAACAAGGATTATTAAGGGAATGTAATTGGTATTAGATTTGGTTTAATGGGTATAAAATTATTTAATGGTATTTTATATGGTTTTAATTGTGTAATATGAGTTAATGTGGAGATTTTGAGAGGTTAACTGTGATGAATTTCGTTATGATGTGATTTTGGGAGAGGGTGGTCATAAAAGGGGTATAATTAGTTGGTGGTGGTTTGTGTATAAATATTCATTAATATTGATATTCTTATATTTTTCAATGATGGATCAAACCATGAATTATTTATGTGGCCGCCCTAAAATGATCATTTTTTGGGGGAAAAAGTCGAGTCATATTGATATTTTACTATAGGGGTTTGGATTTGGGATAGGATTAGATACACCATGAAATAATGGTGAGGTCAATGATATGTTTTGGGGTCGATCTCGATTATATTTATATGATGGGATATGTCATGAAATGGTTAATTCCTTCGTTTAAAATTTAATTTTTATAGATCTTGATCAATGGTGAGATGGGGGTTTATAATTGACATGATATGGAGGGGAAGAGTACAACATATAAAATGGGTGTATATAAATGGGTGTGATATGTTAGTCATGGTTTTTTGGTAAATGGATTATTTGGATAGGTTAAGAAAAAAATTAAAATTTATTGGAATGTATCATAAGGATTTTTTAGTGTAGGATATAATGGGATATTACATTTCACCATGACATGGTAGATGTTGTGGTGGTCATAAAATTTAATGATTTTCATGGTTAGGTGTCACAAAAACATGTTCCTCACGAGTTTATCCCTATTAATTAATCGGGATATAAAATAATGAAAAAATTAGGGTGGGTTTAGGGCACAGTTATGGGTTTCAATAGATTAATAAAAATAAGAATTTCAAAGGGGAAGTATCTTATCATGGTTAAGAAGTTTCTTATATAAATAGTTAAAAATTGGGAACAATTATTCACCATTACAAGGTGTATCTTTATGGTATGATGTTTTTGAGTTAAAAATTTAAGGAAACAGAATGTATTGGGTAGTATGGTTATTTTAAATTCTCTAGGGTTAGGCCAAGCATTGTCTTGTTGTGGTTTGGTATAAAACCTATCATTTTATCTATTTTTCGCAAAACTGATTCTTATAATTCACCCACTAATATACTTTTATTTCTACCACTTCTCCACTAGTTTTATTATTTCAATTATTGTGAATTTAGAGGGTGTTTATCCTTGGATTCATTGTTAGTATCAAACCAAAAATTTCATAATATAATAAAAAACAAATCAAATTTATTATATATTAAATATTATTGATTATTTTTGGAACATACTAATGTTAACTATTAATTAGTGCTTTAATTAATATATAAATATATAAGTATATTTTATTCTTAAATCAATATTAATTGGGTTGATTAACCATTCATACAAACTCTCCATGTAGAGATTCAACCGCTGTCTATTGACATTGAATGAGGGTTTGTAAAACACATGGACGTTTATTTATCTATGAGGGTATGTTGTAATAAATATTTATATTAATGAATGATAAAATATTAATTTCCCCATAAAAAATATAACATGTGAGTTAAACCAGAGTCTTATTGGGATGGGAATCTAACATCAGTCAACTATACATAAATTTATGGACAGAGAACATTGGACATGGATTGAATTGATGTGTAGAAAACGGAATATTATATCAACTATCTATGGAAGTGTTTTTGAATAATTTTATTTTTAGATAAATGGGGGTATATGAGATAGTACATAAAGATGGTATACATGAGTTATTTTTTGTAAATGTAACATGATTTGTTCATCGGGATAAGAAACTAGGTTCATAATTCTATTATAATTCATTATTCATCATTTTAAATGGAGGTACCCATATAAATAAAATAGGTTACTGTTACTAATGCAGCCAATTGAATGATACCATAAAAGTGAAATTGGGACCTCATTTAAAATGAAATTCACAATGATTCATTTTTTAATTTTATATGATGATTGAAAAGTGTTTGATAACTATGAATATCCAATATTGAACAATTTTTTAGTTAAAAGTGAAATTATTGTGAAATTAAAATGTTATGGAAAAAGTATCAGTGTTTCTATAATTGATAAAGGACAAATTTTAGAAACCATTTATATTATTATATCCTCTACTTTATCATTATTTTTATCTCAAATGGTTGTGGAGTGTGGGATTACTTGGTGTGTGTGAGGATCAAATTTGTGCAGTGGGTAGGGTTAAAGGTTTACTATCATTTGGAACACCTCATCGAGGGATTCATTTTTGATAACCTAGTTTTTTATTATTTTTTCCTAGTGTGTTTGTGTGACCAGTGATCATATATTGGGGGTGGATTCCCAAAATGTTTTATAAGCAGATGAGGATATTGTTCAACACACACGAAGAACACTCAAAATTAGATTAGATAATAGTTACACATTCCTTAACATTATTTTGGTTTTAGGGGGGTGTTTATTATCATCTAAAGGTAAAACATATTACAAGGGTATGGAATGGATAGAAACGTTTGATGGAATATATTTTATGTTATAGGGAATGAAGATTGATGGTTATCTTAATAATTTTTTTTATGTTCCATTAATTGTGGTTCATCTAGAAAAGATTGAGAAAATAGAATAGGAAAGGTTAGACAAGAAGGTATCGAGTTTGACTTGGATCACATTGGACCAGAATGTGGACTTTACTATCCATAATGTTAATATCATGGATCAGATTATGAGTTACTTATATGGTATGTATGATAATTATAAAATATTTAACTAAGTGTTCATGATGCATATGTTACTCAAAAAATAGGATATTGGAGAGTGAAACAACACAAAATCTTTTTATATATTTCAATATTATTTGAGGGAATATTTAATGTTTAAAGGTAATGTTTGTGGATGACGTTTATAATCCCTACTAGAATCATTGTATGCGCTAGTAATAATAGTGAGTAATTTTTATGGGAGAACATATTTGGTCATTGAGTATGTCTAGAACTTGATCCTCAATGAATAAATCAAGAGTAGGGAATTTTACGTACCATCCGGTGGTGCACTTAATTATGACAAATGAGGATGGTCTCCCCATAGGAGAAGATATAAGAAATATTTTAACAACATGTTTTAGGAGAGAAGTCGAGGAAAGTTAATTAGTATATGTCTTATATATCAGCATTATGGTAAGAAATGTCATTTCAAAAAGAATTATAGAATTTACAAGTAAATATTCCAAAGATCATATTATTAGAGTTCAAATTCCATTAGAATAGTTATGGGATGAAACATTTTTTTTAAGTGTCGGTATTCAAGTCCAGTCATAAGTGATTGGCCTTGGAGAATCATTCCACTGAACAATAGAGCAGATATTTATAGTGAATTACATGTCAAGGAAATTTGATAAGGAATATTTGGTGGAAGTTAAATATCTAGAAATAATTTGGGAAAGAAATATTAATTTATAGATGATGAATGTGTGGATTTTAAATAACTCAATTTCCATAAATAATCATTTTATGGAAGTCTATATGATAATTTTTTCATACTTAGTTTGGGAGGTAACTCACAAATCCACTGTGGTTTCATATGTAATAACGTACAAAATTTATATATGATTATATAATCAGATGGTGTGGTTTTTTGGACCAGTAACATTCTATAATTTGATTTTATGGAATTACCATCTTGAAAATATCCTGGGAAAATAATTAATATTTTATTGGAAAATTGAATTTTGATGTCGGTCACATTGACATAGGATACTATTAAAGTTATGTTTGGGTAAAATAGGAAAGGATTTCATTCAATTTGTATTAATGGAATTCTAGATAAATTTTTTTAGAATAGGTTCTCTCAGACATTTTGGGACCAACCCTTATGTAATACCATTATAGGTAAAATTACATTGTGAGGTTTATATTCAGTTTTATGATGAATGTAGGTGTTTAATATATGAATAAAAAATATATTGTGCTTGAAATATTTATTCAATAAAAGTCCATTATAGATAATAAAAAATCCCTAATCAAAAGAGTCTAAGGACTGAAAAGAGTGTAGAATAAAATAAATGGAACATCATGAAAGTCTATTCAAATATGGGGCTTATGTTGAAGGTAAATGTTACCTATACACCATAGTAGAATGGTGAGGAAGAAAGGATGAAGCACACATTTATAAAAGTTTACAGTGTATGTGTGTACACTCTGAAATTACTAATAAAATATGGGAGGAATCAGTGAACATAAAATAATACAAGGAAAATTGAAGGTTAAGCACTAGAGTATGAGAGACAACCTATTGTTTTCAATCTCAAAATATTCATAATCAATAGATAATTTATTTTTCAATATAATGATATAGAAAAGTGTGAGGATATTTCTAATTCATTCTTCATTATATTATTAAGATATGATAAATTTAGAATTTAGGCTTTGGATGATGATAAGGGAAAATACCTTAGGAGACAGGAAGTTCTCATAAATGAGAAGGTTAGTTAGAAAGAATTTAACTTGAAGGGAAAAAAATTTAGGAAAAAAATTAAATAAGAAAATTAATTTTGAACTGAAATGGAGTTCTCAATGGATATAATTTGAATAAAATATAGATTTTAGAAAATTATATCCAGAGAAATATTAGTGGAAGATACCCTAGGAATCTGAAGAGAAACTATGGATCATGTATAAAAAATAAAATTATTTGTATATGGTTGTTAGAGAATCATATTTTCAAGTACCAAATAGTGATGAATATCATGTTCAATTTAGAATATCTTCCATATTTAGAATAATTTTTTATAGATTTAGATCTAAGATGAATTTCTTATATTTGAAGGATGAATTTAAAAATTAATTCCTAGATGAGTTAGTTAATCTCAGTGATTTGAGATAGTGTAAATAAACAAGGAAAGATAATATATTGTCATTTAAGTCCAACATAAAATAGGTTCAAACTAATCTACAATAGGGAAAAAATTCACTTGAGAATATATGGGTGTTAATTATGATGGAATAATCTATCCAAATGTGATGTTTTGAGGCATAGTTGGTAGTAAAAGGATTAGAGAATAAGCATGTACTTGATTTCAATGAAGAAATTCTATTAGTAATAATGTACACAACCATATCAATGGTGATGAGTCTTATTGATATGATTCATCTATACATAGAATAGGTGAATGTAAATAGGATCATAATTTTTGGTGATTTGGTGAAATGAATTTACATGAAAGAACTAATGGGTTTCAGATATGATGTTGACTAGAACATGGTCTGAAAGTTCAACAAAAACATTTATCGCTTGACAAATTTTCCATGTAAGTGATATAAGAATTTCAATTCATTCGTGGAAGATGAAGGACTTATTTTAAGAAACATGTATTGTCATTGCAATTAAATGTCATGAGATGAGGAGACCTTCATTATTCCTCTTCATTATGTGAGTGGAATCTTTCTTATTAGACTAGACCATACAATTATTTTAAAGTCAAATAATTATATATCCATAAGAAAATATATTAAGAGTCTCTGATAGGTTAAGATGTTATTTGTAATAATGATTAAGAGAGATAAAAAATCCAAGAATCTCATTCATTCATAAATATATTACATTTGGAAAGACTTTTAATGTTTTCAAATTAATATATATAATATGATATCGACTCCATTGGTTTGAAACATCAAATTTCCGAATTAGAATATACCTAAGTCCAAATATAAAGTTGTGTACGTGAACAATGTTATATTTTCATCAATGATTGGAATATTGATCTATTCCATGATATGTATGTAACCAACCACAAACATTCATGAAGTTCCAATAGTGGGAATGATGAATAATGATCTCTAATAGCGTTATAAACGTAAAATTTAATTCCATAAACAACTCAAACAACACTTGTATTAGTAACACCCATATTCACTTTTTTTTAACCATCACTTATGCACACATTAGTTATAAAATAACATAGTTTGAACTCCCTATAATCCCTAGGATATACCCTTTGTGGTTTTCTTTACATCAAGATAAGCCACATATATAGAATCCTAATACAGTTGTTTGTCTCCAACTTGACCTTAACATACATGATTTGATACCATGCTAGAGTACACCTCATCATCTCATTGTACCACTACAACAATAAACATTCTATAACTATAGAATTATGGTAGTTAGGTGTCTAAAACCATGAACCATTACCCTCCAATATGGGTCTTGGTAGCTCATCAAAATATTTACTCATGTCCTATTCACTATAGGTGGGTTCCATAGGACTCGTCCCATCACCACATGACATAGACCCTAGGGTGGTCCTCTGCCACTGTCACGACCCATCCTCGGGGCCCGTGTCGTGACTACCCCAAGCCCGCCTTCCATAGGCCAGGGGTTGGAGACTAGCACCAAGGTGTAAATCATGGTAAAAAGGGAAGGCATAGCCTTTGTAATGTAAACAAGAACCAAAGAGTAAGCAATCAGAAAAGTAAAGGGGGGACGGAAATACAACCCCAACTGTAAAGTACAACTGAAAGGGGAAAACAGCAACAGAAAAGTAAAGCCGCAATGTCGAGCCGTCCACTGGAAGTCCCACCTGAAGGGTGGGTATAGAAAGCCTCCACTGCTCCTCGGGTCCAGCCGACCGCTTCGAGTACGTCTCGCCCAGTGGTCCACCTCCAGGTACCGTCCTGCTCCGCAAGCCTCCACCACAATCAGCGATGTCCGTAGTCTGCAACCAACACAACGTAGTGCGGGCATAGCCCGTGCAGGGTTGAGTATAAGCTACTTAGTAGGGATCCTGAGTCCCCCGAAGGTCTCCAAGAATCCTCAAAGGATAATCCACAAAGGAAAGATACAATCACGAAGTAACATCCAACACGGCTTAGTTATATGCCCATGCATATACCTAAGTCATCAATTCTCGCTCGGCTCCAACATCCGAGCTCAAGTACAACCCAGTCCACACAGGAAAGCTAAACGTGAAATCCACACAGGATAGATCAACACAATCCAAAAGGAAAGTAAAACGTAAATCCAAACAGGATAGCACAACACAATCCACAAAGGAAAGTAGAACAGAGTTTCAGCTCACACAGGATATACTTCTTCGTAAGATGATAGAGATGATCAGATGTAGCCACTGATTCATCTAAGCCGTCGGACCCACAAAGGATCGGTAGGTACTAACCCCTGTAATGACCCACATAGGATCGATCATGAAGTTGAAACCATAGATATTGGGAACTCCTTCTTCATCAAGTACAGTGGTTATGCCACTACAACCAAGCGCTTCCCTCTCACCTTGGACTACTGTACTACTCCACCTATCGAGTACTGTGGGCCTACTGCTACAACCATGTGCTTCCCACCATGGGTCTGCCGCTACAACAAGCGCTCCCCCCTCTTAGCCTCTAGAGGCACTCCTTCTGTTGAGTACCACGGGTCAGCCGCTACAACCAAGCGCTCCTCCGTCGTGGGTCTTCCACAACAACCAAGAGCTCCCCGGTGCTGCTACAACCAAGCACCTCTCCATCCTGGGTATGCCGCTACAACCAAGTGCTCCCCCTCATAGCCTCCAGAGGTACTCCTTCTGTTGTGTACCGCGGGTCTGCCGCTACAACCAAGCGCTCCTCCGCCGTGGGTCTGCCTCTACAACCAAGCTCTCCCCACTGGGCTATCCGTAATACACCGAGTCATTCGATCAGCAGTCGTCAAGTCTCAACCGGCTCTAGGGTTTCCGCACACAGCATGCTCGTTCCGGGAGGGTCCACTCCACGAGCTAAGAGGTCGATGCATCAACTGACATGTAGTCCGGAGTTGACGTATCCCAAGATGCACTGTAGTGGTCACTACCGAAAACACGGAGGATCCCCGTACTGTTTTCATCATTGTCGCAGTCAAATCCACTGATGATCTCTGTACAGTCGTCATCGTCACAGTAGCAGTCGCAGCCAGCTTTAGGGTCCCTACACACAGCAAGCTTGTTCGGGAGGGTCCGCTCGACGAGCCGAGATGCTGATACATCAACTGACACATAGTCTAGAGTTGATGTTTCCAAAAGTCCCGTATCATCAATAGGAACTCAACGTCGCAGATGGCGTGTCAATCAGACGCCCGGTCTGAGAGATATTGGCTTTTTCGTCCTAGGGGCCCTGTTGGTTTTTAAGGAAAAACCAACCTGACTATACTCCACCTGCGTCCAGACCTCGGGAGGAGTATGCCAAAAGATCCGTCTCACTTAGAGGAATTCAACGATGTTGACGGCACGTCGATCGGACGTCCAAAGCTCAAGATATGAGCGTTTCCGCTCCGAGGGCCGGGTTGGTTTCGTGTACGAACCAACCCGGCTGAACCCAAAGTATTCCGAAACCTTGAGTGCGATATACAGAAATGACTGTCTCGATCCAAGGATCGCATCGCCGCTGACGGCGCGTCGTTCGGAGGCCCGGAGCTCATGTTACGGGTAAATGACCGAAAATGGTCCGAAGACAGGGGGTTTGGGCCCGGACCGACCCGGCCCAACCCCCCCTGGGTCGGCCCGAACTGGGCCGACCCGACCCGGGTCCGGGTCGGACCCGGTTCGGCGTGACGCGGCCGGTCCGACCGGCCCGGCTTGGCTCAGCCGCACGACCGACCGAGGGAGCCGCGGGGCGCGGCCCCCGCGGGATGAAGATGTCGCGGCCCCTGTGGGGCCGCGCTAGAATTCAGCAGACAAGGCTTTTCCGCGTCCCATGCGTGCCAGACTCATGCGGGCGCGGGTCCGCTAGCGGCCGCCGCCGCGTCGGGGCACCGCCGCCTCCAGCCGTCGGCGCCGCCGCACCGCCGGTGGCTTTCACGGGCCACCGGAGTTGCTCCGGTGGTCTGATTTCCTTCCCGTTTGCGCAAAAGCTCCTCCTGGGTCCCATTATTCACTGAGGAAACAACGGATCATCCTTGTGGCATGTTTTGTCGTCGCCCGCCAATCCGCGCATCAACGAAGAACTGCGGAGGGTTGTCGGGCCATGTTTGTTTGGCTGCACCCTACGCGTTAGATGATAATAGTCGGGAGAAAATAATTGAACATAGAAAACATAACAAAAAAACAATTTTAATAAATGAAAATTGTTCTTATTAAACCGGGTTATTTTTTTTGAACAGATACATCCACAGAGTAAAATCATTCCCAATAAAACCCCTACCTCGTCAAGTCGTCGCACGCGCGTTCTTCGCGGAATTGATGTTCGCAGAAGGAGGGGATCATCGCGTCGTCGCGGAATCCGGCGTTGCGTCGACGAACTCCGAGGACCAAGAAACAATGGATTTAATTATATTAATTAAATCTATGGTGTTGTTATAACTCACAAAGAGATTTATAAGAAGCGCAACCCCCTACCCTGTCGTTGTCGATCGAAGGATGTCATAGGGTTGGATTGTCACGGAAGAACGTCGTGGAAGAAGAATCGTCGGCATCGCGTTACTTGGCGTCGCGTCGTCGATCTCCGAGGGCTCGGCGTTCTTCGTCTCCCTTCATCGACGGCCGGCGTTCTTCACATTCTTCGCGTTCTTCGCGTTCTTCGCGTTCTTCGCGTTCTTCATGAAGGACGATGAAGAAATTGAGGTTTCTGTCAATTCCTCTCAACGAACAACACTTAAGGATAAAAAGCATTGGTTTTATTTTATTAACAAGCCAACAAACAAAAAAGAGATAAGTAACGACCCATTAATTCAAAGAATTAATTCAACAAATAAAACCACCCAATTAATTCAACGAATAAAACCGCCCAATTAATTCAACGAATAAAACCGCCCAATTAATTGGTGCGTTATGAAAATAAGAAAACACATCAGTTAACTATCATAATGATGGGTTTTCGCGGGTGCGTTACTTAGCAGAAAATAAACGGTGGGGCTCATGCAGGCCCCACCTCAAAAATATCCTACCAAGAGGGTAGGATATTTTTGGATTGCACCCTATCCGCATCAACTCAGCTTAAGCAGCTTTAAGTGGCTTTCAAGTGGCATTAAGTGAAATAAAATAAAGTTTGTCTTGAAAATTATTTTATTTCATAACATTAATCCCAAAAAATTAAAAACCACACCCGAGCAAACCTAACTCCAGAAGAGGCGTTTCTAAGAAATTACTGGCGCTTCGATTCCATCGGTGCCCTCAAGATTTGATTCTGAGCACCAGTTGAAAAGTTAGAAAAACTCGCTCGTCCGTTCACTAAACGTACCCGAGGAAAACTTCAGAAAATGATTTCGGGCACACTGGGCCTTAGAATCAGGTGCCGTTAGAAACTGCGCTCTTGTAAAATTCCAAAGAAAATTAAGAAAAAAGATTCCTTCAAATTTATGGGTCTTTACAGCCACACACTATGCCACTCATGTAAGTTCTCTTATCATTTATAAAACCATGCTCTCTCATATAGGACATGGTTATCTAGGCCTTTTCAATCAATGAAAATGTCCCTCCCATAACCATTACACTATCACTCTATGTAAGACTCAACTACACACTAAAACTAACCCAAGACACACTCAGGATGTTATATGACCCAATATCCTCGTCATGGCATATTTATCATAGTAACCCATCCCTGTCAAACATGAGGGAGGTTATATCAAGCACACATGGATTATGATCATCACAAAAAATATCCGTTGATCCTAGGGATGTAGTTTCTATGTACCTATCCCCTCATCACATCTTGTATCAAACTACCCATTTAGGTGAATATTAGGTCATCTACTCCCTCCACTATCTCAGCTCATGAATACCTTCCAACATCCATCAACCATTAGGGAAATTACTACCTTAAGTCCAATCCCATTGACGTGGACCGCAAGTCTCATTCCAACCTCACTAAGGACCTAATCACTCTTGTCCCACTACTCGAGGAACATCCCAAGAAAAAAAATCTTAATTTCCAATAATACTGATGGAAAGAAATTAAATATTCCTAGGTCCCACACCTCAGTCCCATATCACTCTCTAAAGGGGGTCCCTCACCTCTTCACCTAGAAGAAACCAATCTGTGTAATCATATTTTATATGTTGATGGACTCCTCTCAGTCCAATAACACATCATACTTATCACCGAACTGAAAATGTATTTATATGTTCTTAATTATATGTATAAACATATCTCGCATAATCACTTATCCCCAAGACTCTTATACATTCCCATAAATCCTAGGAATCCATTATCATACCCACTCACCCCATATCCATTCTGAGGACCTCCAAAAGGTCTTTGTATAGCTCAACCAAAGTCCACACCCCTAGGTAACATAGTATCATGAGATTATGATTCATTTAAAATATTAATAGAACATAAGTAAAACATAAGTGTATGAATAATATCGTATTCCATTTAACATCAAAACCCATGGTCCCAAATCCCCATTCCCTATGACATGAAATGTATAATTCTTCACGCTCATGCATTAAAAAACATATGAAATTTTATAATTGGGTCTTCCTACCTTAAAATCAGAGTCAACCCCAGATGAGATCTTCCGAGGCTCATCCATGTCAACCAAGTACCATCCATGCTCCTGGGAACCAGTCTCACACTAATTATCACATAAATATAAGTTATAAAAATTTATAATTAATTTACAATTTAATTTAAATATATATAACACCTAAAAATCAGTTTATTCCAACCAATTTTCATAATTAAGAGAAAAAAAGGCGTGATATACTCTTGAAACATCAAAAAACAAAGGCTGTACAAAATCCCCATAAGTTATATGTGATTCTAAAACTGATTAACTCAATTTTTTATAAAAACCCATGGAATTTTTTTTCCAGGATTTGTACATTTACCAAAATCACATCCAACGGCTTGAGGATTGAATGTCAAGACGTCCTCTATACATGACAAGAAACATACCCTTAGATATTAGTCAATTACACTTTGGATGACTTGAATCATCACTGAAAACAAATCCAAAACCACAAAAATTAGTGATATGGAATAAGGAATCAAAAAATAGAACGAAAGGGATATTCTAACCCTATATCACTACTATATAACTCCCAAACTTATTCCCCATAAAAGGGGGATCAAAGGATGGAATGGAGAGGGAGATTGGGATATAATATGGCCTCTTCCAATCCCCTATCCACCCTAAATGATGATGGATCATTAACTATAAAATTTGAATCACCCCAACTTAAAAAGAGAAAAAACCCACCAATGAGCCTTTTCCAAGATTAGTAGTGGTTATGTAACCCTTGCAGCCTTTTGGGATTCTGACCAATGAAATAATGAGATGGTGGGGAACCATCAGCTGGTTGGTGGTCACTTTAGCAATTCGACCACTCCCTGACTTATTTTGATGTCATCTTGATCCCTCACATCACCACTAGATCCTTGAACCCCATCCCAAAACACATCTTTTTTATTTTCAGACTCAAAATTACATTATGAACACTAGTTCACAAAAAGACACATACATGAACTCAAAATTCAAATTCTCTTTCAAAATGTAAAGACCTAAAATCAATGGGGTGTTATAAACTGCCCACCATTACATATTAAGTGTCATCACACCATTTTGGGGAGAATTATTACCTATTATGGGTTTCTCTTATAAGTTTATGATTTTTTTTCGTGAATCTCTTTGTAATCCTAATACAAGACCAGTTACCCTTATAGAAAGATTGGGTTTTGTATCATTTTATATATAATTAGGGGTTCCATTAATGATCCAATATATATGTATCTATTTTTCTTCTTCTATTTATAATCATTTCATACTAATGGGTATCAATTTAAATTTTGAATCCATATAACAAGATACAATAGAGTTTACATGCATCTTGGGAGGCGATTTATATTATGAGGAGGGAATTGAACCTCTTTGAGTCATCCAATATATCATGTTTATTACAGGCACAAAAAATGAAGTTAATTTAACCCCTATAGTTTAACATCATTAGTAATAGATATGTATAGATGAACATAGGCATGAGGTATTGGCCTCGAGCATTAGGAAGGTGTCTTATATATCCTTCTTATGATATGAATCAGATTCATCATAGTTCAGTCATGATCTTATTGAATATGCCATTGTTTAGGACATTTATGGTGGAAGTCATATCATGCAACTAAATTGGTCTTAGAAACTATGGTTTCCTTAGATGGTGAAATTCATAATGCAATTGATTATATTGTTACAAATCCCTAGGCCCACATGATCCAACCTTAGTGGGAGAAAAGTGGGATATGAATTGATCGATCTCACTATATATGTATTCAAGTCTTTTGAACTATTTTTACCCATGATGGGTGTTTGATATAGGCCTCGATCCTTTAAAATGGTTCCTACATATCCTAGTTAGAGTACGAATCATAGATCTCATAGTTCAATTAACATCCCAATCCCCTAATGAATGAGGATGAAGGAGGAACCTTTAGGGTAGTTTGGGTCCTATGGTCAGAGTGTTTATGACTTGGAGGGACATACATTGAAGTGGATTCCCATTGGAGCTCAATCCTTTGGAAGGTATACAATATATCTTTCTATGGTAGGAATTAGAGTCCTCGTAGCTTAGTTTTCTTCTTAATATTTGGATAAATGAGTAAGACAGATGAACCCATTGGAGAGTTTGTGTCCCATAGGTTAATGTTTCTATGACATGGATGGACATACAAAAATGTGGATTCCTGTTTGGATCTTGAGCCATTGAAATACTTCCTTCAAATAATATTTACATTATAAATCATAGTTCTTGTAGTTTAGTTCTGGGAATGACCGAATATATCAACCAAACATGGATATAATGACCCAGGATATCTTCCTAACACATGCATGGAGGTCTACCTATAACATATAAGGTCCTTGTATGACATGTCTAAGGATGTATGAACATGTCCTAGTTTCCTAGAAAATATTTCCAAGGACAAATCCATAAACCATTTTTTTTGAAAGATAATTGCATGATCCAGTTGACTTGTTTGAAAGATAATCACAAGATCTGGTTGAGTCATCCTGAACACAGTCACATGATCTAGATGGAATATCTATAGGGAATCACTAGACTTGACAGACATGTTTGGAGGGAGAATTATGTCTTGGTTGATATGTTAAAAGGACTCTTTAAGACCAGGGTGACATGTTCCAGGGTTGTAACATGAATTGGATGGCATTTCTAGAGGACGTTGAATGACTTGGGTGAAATGCATTAAGGGTATTGAATGACATTTTTGAAATTCCTAGATAACATCCCATGATCTGGATGTAATGTCCAAAGGGTGTCACAAGACCTATTTTACATGTCTGGATGTCTTTTCAAGACTTGGATAACATTTCAAGAGTTCACATGGCATGCGTAACGTGTCTAGGCAATATTGCATGATCTCTACTGGTTAAGAAAATCTCATGATTACTTCACATGAATGTTGTAATATATATATTTTCATATTTATTCCATATTTTCCTAGTTTTTATTAAATATGTGCCTTATGTATTCTCATGAATTAGCTTGTTTATGTTTTACAGTACCCAATCGACATGTGTAAACTCCTTCACATAATCTGGACGACCCACCAAAAGTCATCTACATTTTCTCTAGAGTGATCACACAAATTAAATATTCCTATAATGTGATCCCTTATACCATTACTCATATTTTACCTTGTGTAAGGATCTTGTTATCATGTCACTTTCCAATTTTCTAATCTCTATATTCTATGCTTCTGAGGTTGTAGTCACCATTATTAATCAATGTCGTCTCATCTCCACTCATACTGATATTTTTATGAAAGGGATGTATTTATAGGATTCACAAACCTGGTTATACACTACCTTTCATGGCATGTATAGACATGATTTAAGATGGATTCGGTGGAGGGAGTACCACATCTTGTGCAAATCATGATCCCAACACAGGTTGTCTATGGTATTTTATAATGAATAGATACCATGATAATGATCCATCATCACAATGTTTATTGGACCTTGGGAAATCAAATTGATTTCAAATAACAACATTGGCATGTCAAATTGTATTTCTACAGTTAATTTGACATGTTAGATAGGCTTCATGAGATATGGATTCCCATGGAATGGATCTAATGTGATTGAAGATGATTTTTTAGGTTCCTTAACGATACTGAGAGTAATTTTCAAAGGTCTCTCATGATATCAAGATGCTTTTTGAGGTTCCATTTGTGAGATCAAGTTGGCATGTCAAAGGGTTTTGATGCGATACAATTAACTTTTCAAATGGCCTTCCCATGATCCATGGTGATCAAATGGAACACATAACCCATTACACATAAATATTTGTGTATCATACCAATGTTAGAGGACTTAAATTTTATAATTTTTTTCTTCCGTATTTTTTTAGGATAAGGTATATCACAACATCATGCTAGTGATACCATGGAAAGCCACTTTTCTTGTTTGTGATGTGTCACATGATCAATTCTTAATCATATGGTGGTGTGATATAATTTTCATGTATGATACCCCTACCATACTATGGAACTGAATGTAAATTAATTGATTCAATCGACATGTTAATGTTACTTTATATGATGAAGGTGACATGTCAATGTGCTCTCACATGATAAGGGGGCCATGTTTTTATGAGATTTGTGAGGTCTTGTGAATCGAATAAGATTGTTGAATGAGTATCATCATAAAAATCCATCATGTGAGGCTTGAACATTATTAAAAATTTATTTTATTAGTGTATTTAGATGATTGTTAGGTGTTTCTCAAATGAAAAATCACATGATTATAAGATATCATGTTGTATCCTTCACATGACCATCAACACCTTTTATGATAACCTTTCCAGAAAAGAAGGATTTGTTAGATGGGAGTCACATGATCATATGAAGATCACACACCAAGCAAGATCCATTCACATGAACTTCAAAGGATAATGAGGCCATGGGTCCTTCTAAAGTTTACATGATCTACCCAAGTAACCTGCCTTCACATCTTTTATATTACAGGGAGAATAATACACATGCTTTGGATATTTATTCAATTCTCTATTTACCAGTGGTAATTTTTCGGGCATCAACAAATTCCCCCCCCCCCTTATGTGTGGGGTCAAAAAGGACAATGAACTAGTTTTGAGGAGTGTAAATGTTCAAATGAGTCATTGGTAGTTTCCATCAATCAGTTTTTGGGTGATGTTTGGTCTTCATATTATCCTTTGATATTCTATAGGTCATTATATAACTAGGGGAAAATGGGGATGATTATTACAATAGTGACTTCAAACTCCAAAAATATCAAAATTTAATAAATTTCATGACACTTCATAAGATCAATAATCAAGATCAATTCAATAGACCTCTCCACAAGAACTGATCTCAATGTTGCATCATGGGACTGCTTTATGAAATCCAATCATGTGTTTGTTCTACGTGACTGATTTGCCCTGGAACTTATTCAAATGAATCATAAATTATTATTTTTTAATTTGACTGAACCCTAACTATGTTCCATCATCATAAATATTTCTTGTAGTCATTGTGTGATCCTGTCAATTAGTTTCCTGATCATTTTCTTATCATGTCATTCGTGTAACCATCCCAGTTTCATCCGATTGAAATTATCAAAATAGATCACGTGATCGTGAGGTACTCCATAAGTTATGATATCGTGAGATATTCCATTGTCCATGTGATTCACGATTCCTATATTTGGTCATGTGGTTGTGAGACCTGGATCATGTCATTCAATAAAAAATCCATTTATGGGACATCTGATTTTCTTAGAGATTTTTGAGTCACCTGAAAGTGGCCATTTAGGATAATTGTATCATTGGGAGGGGGATGGGGTAAATCAGTGATACTTTTAATTTTATGTTTCATTAAATCAAACTTTACCTCTTGTTAAATATTGAAATCCTTGTTGAAATCAATTCAAACACACATCCACATGACCACAAGAATTTATAAGGATTACTATACAATAAGAATAGCTATATCCATGGTTTGGTTTAGAAGTGATATAATACAACAAAATATATGAGAAAAAAATCCATGGAATACAACATGTAGTATATACCCTTTTACTTTTTGTAGCACTTTAAAGATAAAAAAAGTGCATGTGTACCCTCTTAGAAAAAATAGGGTAAAACAATATTTGTATACCAACTCATGTTACCTATGATTCTTTTAAATTTATAAAAATTTATTCTTTGATAAAAAATATTCAATTTATTACTAAGAAGAAGGTAATAACATCATGAACCTTATCATAGAATTCAAGTCCAATTTCTATATCCACGCTTCTTAATCCAATTCTACAGATCTAATTGCCAAATCTGATTTTCCCAATCCTGTCTACAAATATGATTTCCCAATACAATAAATATAGATATTACTAAATAAAATTGAGACAATTAAGAATTCATTCTTCCCATTCTGGAAATCCATATATGGAAATACTAATCTAATTATCCAGCATGATACAATGTCTTTCCATATACGATGATAAGTTGAATCTGATAAATAACTAAATACATTGATTGCTGATTACAATGATTAACTGAATAAAATATTACAACATATTTCCATCCCCATTAACTATTATCCATCAAAACATGTCCAAAAAGGTAAATAGTAAAAACTTTTTTATATCCCTAAAATGGCAGAGCTTCTCTCTCTTCCCGTGGGTATTACATCATTTATGAAAATAAGTCAAAAATACAACCATATTTTATAGTTGACCCAAGTGATGATTTGGTGGGAATCCTCAAAAAAATCCCGCTAACCCTAATTTCTTGAATTTTCATGTTTCCAATAATTTAGGAGGAATATTGACCCCATCATGTCTTATCAAATATTATCAATCCTTCTAGAATATTATATCAACTTCAGGCCTTCCTTTTAAATTCTTTTCAAAAAATAGTTTGGATCCAATTTCTTAATCCAAGACAAATTTCTATTTCCATTGGAACAATATGATTTAGTTATTATGATGCTCTATACTAATTGAAAGGAAACATTCCCTGAATTTCAAAATACCCATGAAGAACAAATCCATCTCTTTTCTTTAGCTCTTTTCATGATCCACTGGATCTATAAAAAAATAATTCCACCCCTTTTAAATGGTTTACAATATTGTTGATCATATTCTTTTTCTTTCTTTTCATTCATCAGCCTCAATAAATTCTTCCTTTTATTATAATGACTCTTTTCCCAAATGAATAGTCAACACGTTTTCCGTAACATTCTACGCCTTTATAAATTCGATGATCCCACTATCTTCTTTCAAAAACATCATCTTATGTCATGTCCTCCACATGCCTTTGAATATGATTAATATAGACTACTATAGTGGATAATGTTCTTTTAGAATCATCGTTCATTCTTACTATGCCTGAATAAGATTGTTAAGAATACAATTGTACTAAATACAATCACGTTGAATACGATCTTCAACACCCATTTTCCCTTTCATTCTAGATCAGATTAATCTTAATACAATTGTCCACATATCTTTTCTTTTCCCACATAGATCCTATTAGTATGAATAATATTGGTAACATCTATTTCACTTAATCTTTCTTCCATTAATCCTGAATCATATGTTTCACAATATATTTATGATTCATGAGAACTCCAGGACTAAAAAATAATATTTATATTTTTTTATAATAGTCATGCCGAATATGATTCTCACATTATGATAAAATATTCTACAACAGATTTAGTGTGAATCCAATAACCATTTACTTCTAGCATGATTCTTACTCAATACTATAATTCTAATCATTAATAATTTTTTGTAAATTCTATGTGACTTTTCTTCCAGCAAGCATCACCCAACTATGAATGACCTTTTGAAACATTTTGAGTCTAATTATCTGAATATAATGGTCTATATGAATTACAAAAAAATGTGATGTGATTTTTCATTTCATTTAAAACATATTTTACACAAAATACACCACCTGAATACAATGACAATCTTCATCAGCATGGTCAAAACAATCTCCCGCTTTGGATTTTGATGTCAAACAAGTTTGATAAATCGTTGAACATTGTATTCTCTATAAATAGATCACTTAAAAATAATTCTTATCTTACATGATAAAACTCATTGTAGTAAATAAGAATTTTTTATAGAAAAAACCATTATCTCTAAAAGAAGTGATTATGAAAACATCCTCAATTTTCTTCATTTCTTTGTCCGATGATTCACCTTTCCTAATATACAAACAATTTGTTTCCTACAACCCCTATAACTAATATCTAGAATAGTTCAGACACAATATAATTCTTAATTCACATATTACACACAAATAACCTTTTTTACATGACTTTTAAGGATAGATTTATGAAACAATTCAATTAATCTATTTGAAAACACTATCCAAAAGTAAAATGAGAGCGGGGATATGAACACATGCCTCAACCATGAATAGAAATGGTAATTCACCCATGTTCAGCCTCAATTTATAAAATGATTCTTTAAGTAAAGGTTTTATAAAATATCATCAATTTTTTCCGATGTTGGATGGTAATACAGCTTAAATACATTACTCTCCTCACGCTCTTTGACGAAATGATATTTGATATCAATTTTTTTGAATGAGAATATTGAGGGAGTATCCTCATAATATATATTGTACATTTATTTTCACTACCCAAGAGAAAGGGAAACTATACTTTAAAAATTAAGTATTATAGTTTTGTTTTCATCCATATAAGTTGATTAGTGGCTTGAGTGGAAGAAACATACTCTTCTTTATCCATACTGAGAGTTACAAAATTCTTTTTCCTTGAATTCCAACTAACAAAATTCTTCCTAGGAGGAATACTCCACCAGATGTGAATCTTATATAATCAACACTTCCATCCCAACCTATTTCAGAATACCGATGAAAATCAAAACTTTATGAGCTTCCATATCTGATTCCTAATTCTTTTCTTCCATTGATGTATCTAAGAATTATTTTTATCCATATTGTAAATTTGATTCATTTACTGCACTCTAAAAAGTTTCACATAATGTATCATCATATAAAATAATGGTTCTTGAGGTATTCCAATAAAAAAAACTTCCAATCAACATCCAAAATTATTTCTGATAAATTTATTTCCTTCTCTATCTTTAGAATACACTGTTCCCACTAATATTGTAGTAGAAAATGATATTTTGTTTTCCATGCCAAACCACATTTGATGTTTCATACCCGGATTTTCTTGTGAAATAAAAATTTATTTCCACTTTAGTAAAATTTTCAACCGAAGAAATAATTTCATTTCCCCTAGCATGGAAATTTCATAATCCATTTTCATATCCTCATGGAATCCTTCACAACATCTTTCATCATTCACAACATAGAAACTTTCATAAACATAAAAAATTATGATGGGGGAATACTCTTGACATTCTCTGATATAAACATTTCTATCAACTATTCATTTCATGAAACTCATCATCTTTAATAGCGTTTCAAATTTGGTGTACGATGATCTTAGAGCTTGTTTTAGCTCATTCAATGCATTCTTCAATCTTCACATACTATATTCATCTTTCCCAAGAACAATTCCACAAGGTTGTTAAATGTAAACTTTCTCATCAAGACCACCATTCAAGAATACAGATTTAAAATTCATTTAAAAGATCTTGTAACCTTATCATGAAAAAATAGATAGTAAGATTATAATTGTTTCTAATATTACCATTGGAGAAATGGATTCATTGAAATAAATAACTTTAATTTGTGAATACCCATTTCATACTAATCATTTTTTTCTTGTTACTTGACCTTAATTATTATTCTTGTTTCAGAAAACACTCTTTGTCCCAATAATGTTTTTATTTCTTATCTTTGGTATGAGTCTCCGTGTTTCATTGTATTTAATTTTATCATGTTCTTCATTCCATTCCCGAACCCATTATAGATACTCAAAATATTCTTTCACATCATTCATATCTACTTTTGAAAACAAATAAGTATGTGTCATAGTTTTTTTCATGTTAGACCTTCTGATGTAGATCCACAATGATATTCTGAGTTTCCACTTATTTTCTCACACTAGGATGATATCTTAATGTATATTTCTTACCACTAGAAATAGTTTACTCTAGTTGTTTCCTTAAGAAGGATCGTAATTACTTGTATCCTAATCCTAATTTTTTTAAAAAAATTGCTTACCCTGTTCAACTACCTAATGTATCCAAATACTTTTTCCTTCCTAAGATATTTCAATTACTTTCACATAATCAGGATCAAAACTTATTCCGTTTTCTTTGTTTAAGCATATATATCCTCTTCCATCTAAATAATATCCATTAAAAATACCATCTTCACCTTTCTGCTCGAACGTTCGACATTTTCCAGTTTTCTTCTCTATAATACATGGAATCCAGAAAACTATAAATTGTCTCCTGAATGGATTTTTCCCATTAAACAATTCATATGGATTCATCCTTGATATATGCCTATAGAATCACCAGTTTTGAATGTTCACATCAGTACTAATGGATTGACTCCAAAAATAATGAGAAATACCATGTTCAAGTAATATATTTACTACCATTTCAACCCAATGTCTATTATTTATTTCATTAACCGCATTTTGTTGAGGAGGGTATGGGGAAATATACACATTTATAAATCTATGCTTCCCAAGATAACCTTACAATTATTCAAATATGTATTCACCACTATTTTTTGTTCTAATATTCTTTACCAAATACACACATTCCTTCTTATCTTTCCTTCTATTTTTGGAACATTTTCAAAGCTTATGTCTTTTGTTTCATATACAAAACACAAGTAATATTAGTAAAATCATCAATTAATGTATTGAAGTACATATCTTCATTTACTATTTTTTTCTCATTATCCCACAAATATAAGAATGAAAAAGCTCTTGGTGTTGTTTTGAACAAATCTCAATTGTCTTATGCACTGAATATATAATCTTTACATTCTAGAAAACAGTGCAACACCAATCCCTTATTCTTGGAAAATGGGAATGTTTCGAACAAAATCTAGTATTGATAGTTTTCTCATGTTTCTTTATCACATGTGTCCAATACATTTATGCCATAATTGATTATCTTCCACCATAATCAAGTAACAAGATTTTTTTATTTCACCATCCTCAAACATTTTTCATTTTATACATTGGCCTCTTGTAAAAATCCTTTAATGTTATTCATTTTTCACAAAAAACCACATATTTTCTGAAGAAAAGTATGTTACCTTCATCACGAAATTTCGAAACACATATATGTTTTTTCATCCCATCAATATATATTGATTTATTGGATTTTTAACTTATCTTTTTCAATAATGGATGATACTAGACATTTGATTCTTAAGGATTCATCATTACCAAATGTCACTATTCCTTCTTTACAATATTTCACATTACTCACCAATTTTAAATCTCTTATCATGTGATAATAACACCCACTATCAAGAACCCATGGTCTTTCCCCTTTGGTAGCTTTCAATGCAGTTTCAACAATAAGTGCTTTATCTTATTCCTTTTCATTGTACACCTTTAGCTTCTGAGAGTTAAGAAAATTTATTTGAGATCATAAAAAAATAGACATCATATTTTAAGGTGTACAGGTTGGCCACATCTTTAAAAATTAGTTTCTAAAGGGTGAATCCTATTTTTAATCTTCAGAACAACCTTCTTAGATTTATTCTCTTGAGGGAATTCACTCCCCCTCAACATTTTCCTTTTATATCAAATGGAGTAATAATAATGTTTTTGGTTGATCCAATATTTATTAATCATGTTCCAAAATCAACCATAATAGAAGAAGTAGCCATAGAAAGATTATTTTCCTTTAAAACATCCATTTTATCCAGAATTGTCTATATTTTTTCGGCACAACCTTATTTCTGTTCTTTTCTTATCCACCAACCTTTATATTTTCAATCAATATCATCCATTTATTTTTAGAAATATTGGAACTAGAAGTAATGGAAAAATTTATGGATTCATATATTTTTTATTTAGGATTTTGTAATGCTTCTAAATTACAAACTTTTTTGGTTTTTTCCACATAAATAAAAGTCAGAGGTTTCTTCTTTTTTATAAAACATTGCATCTTTTTTCTCACCTTCTAGAGGTTAATTTTGATGAACCTTCTCAAGTTTCTAATTATTAGAAAATTCACCATATTCAGAGATAGATTCTTCGAAACATGTATTCCTCATTTCATCATTAGATAATTTTTTTGGAAATGTTACAACTCTTCTCCTTTTCCATTCAACTTCACTTCCAAACACACATTGTAATTATTTTATTCCTCAATATAATTTTAAAATATTCTATTTCATTTTCTAGATTCACCTTAAAATAATAAAAATATTCTTTATTACTTATTAATGAACATTTGTCTTCCAATTTTCTTATTTTCTTTTTAATCCTTATGATCTTTTTATCAAATTCTATTAATTATTCTTTCAAATGAAATAGAAGTTGAGTTTATTCTTCTTCAAAATTGATGCTTCTGAATTCCTCATCATATAATGTTTCTATAGAAGTATTATCAATACTATACTCAATATATTTTTTTGACTCAATATTACTACCTTATTCTTCTTCATCTTTAGATAAGAAACGTCTTCTTTGGGATTTGAATAATTTCCTATCTTTCCCTATAAAATATAATTTTCCTTTATCTCCATGTTTCATCAATGATACTTTGGCATTCGTTCTTCATCATCAGTATCCCGTAATTTATTTCATTGAGGAATGTTGCAGAAAAATTCCTAATGGCTACACATTCAAGAAATTTCAAATCAATTTTCCCTTTCGTATTTTTCTGTACATATATTCACATTTTTAGAAAAAAGGATATATTTTCATCCAAAATCTTACATACCAAATTTTCATAATTGCATTCACCGGTTTAGTCTCCAATAATAATCTTATTTGACTTTTTTTATTATCCTTGAAAGAAATTTATCATTAATCATTTTTTTTCTTCTCATTGGTTTTTCCCTTTTCAATTCATAAGTAATGAGAGTTCTACTCAAATCAACTAGAGATAATGTTTCAGGATCTCTAACTTCCAATGAACAAAGTGTTACATCAATCTATTCATGAAATATTCCCAAAATAATTTAAAAAATTGTAGAATGATATAAAAATTCACCAAGACAATTGATATTACTAACTATGTCATTCACCTAGGCAATGAATTCTATAACCCATTCATATTCACCCATCTTCAAATATTCATACTTCAATATCCATAGTTTTTATATATCCTTCATAACTATTTTATTTACATCATATATGTTTATCAATTTATCCCATATACCTTTAGATGTGGCTACTTCTTTCAACCTTAGGATTTAACATTCACAAATTGATGATAATAAAACATTATAGGCCCTTACATCATTATCAAGATTCTTATTATCAACAGATGTAATAGGAGAATTATCATCTATAGGGGGAACCCAATTGTAAGAGCCTTAAGAATATAATAATTGATAGAAATAAGATAAATAAATATTCTATCTTTATAGATATGATAATTCATTCCATTTAACACCAAAATAACTTTACTGTTTTCATAATTAAATTTCACCATCATCAAAGGAAAAGTGAAGGGATCCTATGCTCTGATACCAATTGAAAGATCCCAATCAGGATAATTGTGTCACTGAGAGGTGGAAGGGAATAATCAATGATACTTTTTGGTTTATGTTTCCTTGAAAATTCTATCACCTCCTATTAAATATTTCAATCCATAATAGAAACAATTCAAACACACATAGACATGAACAAAAGAATTTATAGGATTCATTATTCTATAAGAATAGAAATGTTCTTGGTATTTTTTAGAAATGATCCAATACCACAAAATCCACAAGAAATCAATCCTTGGAATAAAATGAGTAGAATATACCCTTTCACTAGTATATCAGTTTGAAGACAATCCAAAAGTGTGTGTGAACTATCTTAGTGCAAATAGGGTAAAAAAATGTTTGTGTTAAGACACTTGTTACATGTGATTATTTCCAGTTAAAAATGTATTATTTAGAAAAAATATCATAAATTTCATTCCAAAAATATGGTATTAAAATGAAAGACTTTTATATAGAATTCATATTTGATTGAAAAGACAGATATTCTCACTCCAATTCTCTAGATCTGATTTCCCAATATGATATTCCCACTATGATATTCAAATCTTATTTCCCAATATGATAGATGAAACTCTATCTAAATTCAATTGTTATAATTTGGAATTTCTTCTTACTTTTTCTGGAAATTAAATATACAGAAAACCCATTCCAATTATCCATTGGGATATCATGACCAACCAAATATAAAAACAAGAACAATATGATAAACATCTAAATACGATGATCTCTAAATATGAGGATCTGCTGAATAAAATGGTGCGATCTTTTATCTTCAACATTAACTTCTCTAATTAGAAACATCTTTGACAAATATCAACACAGAAAGAAAATTTCTATCCCTAGAAAATCTTAGACTCACTCTCTTCCTGTGAATAGTACACACATCATCAGAAAAATTATAAAGTACTTACACCTTTTATAGTTGAACCATGTGAGGTTTTTGTAGGAATACCCAAAACAATCATGCTTTATGAATGTTCAATTATTTTCTTATTTCCTATAATTTATGGTGAGGCCTGACCTCATAAAATCATCTCAAAAATTTTCGATCCTTCTCTAATCATATATCAACATTATCACTTCATTCGTCTTTCTTTTCAGACATTAATCAAAATCCAATTTCTCAATAAAATTTAAATAATTGATTTAGATTTGATAAATCTTATTTATCCATTACAATTATATGTACCATTTGAAAATAAACATTATTGGAATTTCAAAATCACCCTAAAAAACACATGAATATATTTCCTTAAGCTATTTTCCTAATCCACATGATTCATAAACTAATTAATTTTTTCCCTTTTAAATGTTTGAGTACATTTTGGATCAAATTTTATTTATTTATTTTCATTCATCAATATCAAGAAATTATTCCAATGATTATGATGGATCTTGAATAAATTGAAGAATAAACCCATTTTTCCCAAACATTCTCAGCCTTTATGAATCTCATGATCCCACTATCTACATTAAAAAACGTGAGCATGTGTCTTGTCTCTCTTATGCCTTTGTATATAATGACATTTGACTACTACAATGCTTGAATTTATTATAAAACCACATCCTTATTTCCAACTCAGCATGAATATTGTAGTTTATAATACAATTTTATGGAATATGATCAGGTTGAATATGATATTTAACACCCCTTTTCTCATACCATCCAGATCCGATCAATATGAATATGATTGAAAACATGTTTTTTTATTTTACAATCCAGATCCGATCAATCTAAATATGATTTGAAGTATCTATTTAACTTTATCTTTATTCCAACAATATTGTATTATATGTTTCACAACATAATTATGATTTATGAGAACTCTGGGATTAGAAAAGCATCATCACATTTGTTTTATCATAAAAATACAAACTCTGATTCTCCCATTACGATCAAGTCATCCATACCAGATTCTGGGTGAATCCAATGAACAATTAATTCCAACAAGATTATTACTCAGTACTACAATCCTTATAATTATGAATTTAGTGTGAATTCATTAATAATTTCATTCAAGCTAGATACACCTAAATAATATGGACCCTTTCAAGCATTGTTAGTGTGATTCTCTGAATATGATGGCCAATCCGAATTTCAAAAAAAAAACTGATGTGATTTTTACATTAATTAAAAACATATTTGAAAAATAGACCATAATTGAATACCATCACATTTCTAGTCATTATAGTCTTAAAATGATGCACCTATTTTTACATGACCACTTTTCTTATCTGACATGTTATTATTGCTTTTATATAGATGGATTATAGTTCTTAGAAAGCTTATGACCGAGTTTTTAGAGGGATATTATCAAATGGAATCAAAATGAAAACCCTTGATCTCACTTGATCTCCAACAACTTGGCTTTAAAGGGGATTCTCCTATATTATCTTCCGATCTCTCCCCTATTACATAAAATCAATTTGTGTTGATTCATTCTACATGATGATGTTCTCATTCCTTCAACTAACTATATGAATCCATCTTGAGGGATATCATAATACCTAGATTATATTCAAATGGTGATTTCCAAATATATTTAATGGGTTGTAAAAGGGTCCTAGGGGTTGTCAGAAAAATAGGATAACTCCCCTCACAGTACAAATAGTTTCAATTTTACCCAATAGCTAATTGGTCAATGTTAATCGAGCATAGTTATATCTACCTAAATAACCCTATATGAATTAGGAGATCAAAATGGGACATACATCTTGTTGGTAACTTCTCTGAAAATTGTGATTGGATGTTTTGTGTGAGGAAGAGATACTCAGGGTTCTCTAACTAGTGTTATTCATCTTTATGAGTCATCAAAGGGTTTTAAATTTAATGTGCATCTTCAATCAAAACATTCTAGAGAGTTTATAACCCATTATTATCATAACAATAAATAATTTAATCTATCCCATGGTGATGTAGTAATTATCTTCTGAGATATCTATATAATAGGAGGGATATATCCTCTTTTGAGATGAATGATGAGTTTCTTCCTGTTATATATGTTTTGGAAGACCCCACACAAACTCCAATTTTGGAAATGGGAATTCATATCATTGTAGAAAAAATGTTAAGGAATTAGTTGAACTTATACAGACTAATTTATTGTACATACTATATTAATGTCATTCTCTACCAATGTGGGACTCACCCAAACACTATACTCCCTCACTGGTTCCCTTACCGATATGTTCTTGATCGCATGTGTTCATATTAGGAAATCCTTTTGGATGAATTGTATGATACAATGAAATATAGGGTGAGGATATAAGTATATCTAATACTTCAAATAGTGTGATTTTTACCATGTTTTTTTATCTAATAGATTTTCCAAGTCAGGGATGAATGCCTAGGAATTCAAGTGAGTACGCTGGTGATATCAGACTGATTAGAAGATGGATTCCTTATTACCCTAGATGTACTGAATCTATCCGAACACAAATAAATTTTGGTCCATATCCAATATGGAGATATCCCTTACAGGATTTCTGTTCTTCTCTAGTTATTATTCTGTTGGAAAGGAGAGAAATTAAACTATTATAGGTACCATAACACTAATATGAATACTAATGCTTCATCCTATCCTAGGATGTTGAATATTTATAGGGTTTAGTAAATTCATCTAGGACTCAATGAAAAAATTGACATGTTGATTTTACCAAATCATTAAAATTCATGACATATCCCACACTATCTGAGATAATTATTGAAAAATGAAGTTATTTTCTTGATGGGCGATTATACAAAATCTCTCTTTGGGATGGGGTCCATGCACCCTATATAGATGAGATGATTATTTTGGTCCCGTATAATCCTTATTGGTTTTATCTCCAACTTAAATGCAATTTATGGGTTTCTCCTATCCCTTTACATGGAATGTAAGGAAAACTACATCCTTGGCTTATTCGTTAGTTTTTTTTATCAATTTTTCATATGAAGAAAGAAATGATGAATTAATTCTTCCAACCATTGAAACCTTTGAAATTCTTTCTTAAAAATATGCTTGGGATTAGGTGGAAGCCTACTTGGGTGGCGTACTGAATAAATTGGTTCACTAGGTGGAAAATACATTCACATCACCAATCCCATTTTCTATAGTAGTAACGGATTAGATTCACGTCTTAGGAAATACATGGAGTAAGCATTAGTATCTTAATAAATAACACCCTATTGAGGTAGCTAATTATTTAATATCAGTGGAAAAATCAAATCACTTCAGTGAAGCGAACATGAAACCTTTTTTCATTATTCTTCATCATTTCAGGCAGCCATACCCACTCTTTCATACCTACTAATATAGTTGAAAAGTACCAAGAATTTTGTAGGCTAATATATAAGTATATTCATACTTTTATCATAAATAATCATGGAGATTTTTTGTGTCCAAGAATAATACCATTCTCAGATCTTTCATTACATGGCCGCATATGGATTTGACTTCCATCCAGTCTATGATATCATACTAAAAATCATTCTAGGTTTGTCATACCTATTTTATAGTGATAAGTAACTATTTATTTTGGATGATGATGGTTATTAAACCCAGTCAATAAGGGATATTTGGGGGGGGGGGGGTTGGAAAAAAGACATCAGATAATATATATACCGCATTCCATGAAGGATGGCTTGACCATGGAGATAGTGAATTAATAAGATATCTTAGCTTGAACAAATGATTATCTTTTAGAACCATCATCTTTATTGGACACTTCATAGAAAAGATCTGAATATTTTTCAACTTTTTTCAAAATATTCATCCTTATAGAGAAGCTTAATAATTGGGGTGGATTACACTCTAGTACACATCGACACTTCTCCCCGGACTATAGTTTATTTCGAAAATTGATCAAATTAACATTTATTATATTTTAATAAAAAATATTTCTGTTTTGATGGAATTATTGGAGATGATCTGAAATGTAGAGATTCATCCTTCTTATTCATGTTATCAGTGAATGAATCTCATAAACTTTACATGTTGTTATCCATCATACTTTCATTCACAATCTGTAACATTTCATTGATCTGATGTCACATGAATCATCATTTATACCCATCCTCTACATAAAACCAAGTAAACTAAAGTTTATAGATTTTAATTTATGAATAAAAATAGTGTTCTCTTAATAAATTTTCATAAATTCCCATCAACATGAGATTCCTAATTTATGTACCTGCTCCCATTGTCTTGATATTACCTTATTTAAAAAGGATAATTTGGGTTAGATATGTCCCAGAGGGAGAATGATATAATTTTTTCCTAAGTCATTGGAATTTGAAATTGGATCATGATTTTATGTAAAAGAAAAAAATGTTCCCTAAAATCGTGGTATCTTTTCCTTCTTATATCTCCCTAAAATTTCCCTAAGATCCATACAGGGGAAAGATTTGTGGTTGTGGAATTGGATTTTTTAGAGGCATCGTTATTATGGGTATTAGACCTCATATTTTTATTCATTTTCCATTTAATATTGTTCAATATTTCAGAGAATAAAAAAAGTCCATATATATCGATTCTAGGATATAATTTTTCCTAGGATTCCCATTTGGGGTTTTCATCCGGACAAGCATTGTGTCTCTTTCCAATGGCTATTCTAGTACCTTCAAACTAGACCCTTTATATTTTGTAGTTTAAGGTCTTCCCTCATAGATCCTCTGTTTTTTCATTTTATGGTATTCTATGTCAATATTTATGATCCTAGTAGTATACCATTTAGTAAGTAATATTTTCTATGAAATTTAATGTCTTGTAGTAATGAAATCTTCCATGCAATTTAATATCGTGTGACAAGGGAATCATCCATGCAGTTTAACATCTTGTTGTAAGGAAATATTCCATGTTGTTTAACATCATTAGGTAAATACAAAAAATTCTATATATTTTATGGTATTGCTTCTATAATATGATTAATTGTTATATAATGGGGCATACATACCATCGATGACCCAAAAACACACTAATGTGCTGATGTCTCCCATGATGTTTCTAGGGATCATGATGATTTGAGTTTCATTCTTATAAAGAGGATATTCATCTTGTTGGTGGGTAATATGAAATAGTTTATGATCATACATGAATTACATAAATGGTAAATAAAATAGTAATTGTGATCTTTTACAAGGGATATGAAATATTCATGAGGATAGTGTTGGATGAGGGTAAAATATTTGGGAACCAAAGTCCACCTTGACAGTTTGAATATGGATTGTTTAATTCCTATCAAAAAATATGGAATAGATGAATATTTAATGGGGCATGCATACTAGGATTACCCAAAATAACCTAAGGTGGTGTCTTCCAACATTTTGTTTTTAGGGCTCATGGGGATTGGAGTTCCATTCATACTAGGGGGAGATGCCTCTAGTTGGTAGGTCAGAAGCCCTTATTAATAATCCCCAAAGGATTACATGAGTGGACATTTAGAGGTGTTCCCACTACTTTTTGAGGTCCATGAAATATTTTTGTAGACTCAACTGTCTAGACAATGATGTAGGATGTGGACAGAAAACTATTTGATGATTGGATCCAGCACCCTAGGGAAAATTCGCTTTAGGTTGAGAGGAATGGGTCTTATCCCATGTGGTGTCTAATCGTGTTGTTCGGTTCAAAAAAAGATAAAGTAATGGAGTATCGCATCCCTTATTTTAGAAGGTGTACAATATAAAATTAAATAATGGAAAGGATGTTGAATTGACTGGAATAGTCTAGTTATGGTGATTGTAAATCAATGTCTTGGAATATTTTAGTAAAATTGAGGTGGGAACTATGGGGTATATGTAAACCGTAGATAATATAATGAGACTATATTGTTCTTTGTGGTTTGAAAAATAAATCCCAGATTTAAGGGGGGTTTCATGGGATGTAAGGGTCAATTTGGATGAACCATTCCATGTTACAAGATTTCCATGAGGAAGAGAAAAGGAAAAAGGAAGACCAAGGTCCATGGTGTTACAAGAGAAGAATATATACTCTTGTAACATGTTGGTTCATCCCAAAACTCATATAAAAAAGGTGGTTTGTTAAATGTGTAAGTATTGAGAAGGTTTTGATCACCCTAAGTGTTTTGTCACCACCTATTGAACATGTTATCATGGTTAGGAGATTTGAAAAACCATTACATTAAATTTTTTTATCAGGAAGGGGGTCGGGTAAGAATACACAAAATTTTACTAGAGACACAATGTGGGGCCTATGATTAATATACCTTTTTTATCTATGATCTAATTTTTTCCTAAACATTGATGATAATGAGTTTAGTGACTGTAGACTAAAATTTTACTCTTTATTCGCTTTTACTTTTTTTACCCTATTATGTTTTATATCTCATGTAGTAGAACGTTTAGGGTTACGGGTACCCCACATCATTTTGAGCAGGAGATAAAAATATTTAAAATCATGGATTGAGGTTCTCAGGTCATTAGTAATGATATGGGATAATCATTCGATGGATGGCCCAGATCAACCTAAGATGATGTGTTCTACCATGGTGATTTCAGGGCTCATAAGGATCAGAAAGAACCTTTTTCAAGATACTGGATCCTTTGGTTGATGGAAATGAACTCATATGTCAAAACTAGGGGAAGACATGAAGAGTCAAAAAAGGGTCCCTTGAAGCCTAGTTATATTTTCCATTGGTTAGGGAGGGTTCACAATGATACAGGAAACCCATGATATAGAGTGCGGTTTGTGTGTTAAGGGGCCTAAAATATGGCAGATACACATCATACTGTGGTTATCTGAGGTCATTTTTTTGTGGTCCATTTATAATGAATGATGATGGGAGATGAACTTTATAGTTTTAAATCATGTAGTTGTGAGTTATCTATCATTTATTATGACATAATTCGATTAGGATGATTTCCATGATGTTTAATGTCATTATGTGAGGAAATATTTCTTGTAGTTTAACATTATGTGGTTAGGATGTTGGAACTAATGTGAAATTTTGATATATATACTTGGGAAAACATTTCACTTTCTAATGTAATTTAGTTGTTAGGAATCAACTTTTATCATAGAGTAGACTTATTGATGGGTAGACATATTCCAAATCACTTCTTGCACAAATTTATCATGTATGAGATCAAACCATACATATATATGACTTGTATGCATAGGATATGGTGAAGTGTTGTAGATGCCCATGTCTAGGATAGAATTGGGGGATCCAAAGATCAGTACATATCCTATTATGGTTGGAATCAAACCACATGTATTTATATAATATATTTGTGTGTAGGTCTATCCCATTTACAGGAGGGGGATTTTTTATCATCGATATTGCGACTAGAACTAGGACTGGAGATCTAGGAATCACTACATATCATATGATGAGAAGATTCAATTCAAAAGTAGTTCATTAATGGGAAGCTATCCATGAAAGATGGACCCACACACAAAGGGGGGAATAGTTCTGGTCGATTATTGCAACTGGGCTTGAGATTGGAAATATGGGTGTTACTACATATCCTATGATGAAAGGAAAAAAGAAACACATAGTTCCTATATAGAATATTCTTGTAAAGTTCTTGACCCTTAGTCAAGGTGGGTGTAAATTTTCATATTACCGTTGGACCCATTATTAGAGATTTGAGAGTCACTATGTATCATTTGATGAAAGGAATCAAGCCACACAACGTTCTTTGATACAAAACTCTCCATACAATTCATACACATATGCATAGGGGGATTTATACATATTAATATTTTCTGTTAGGCCAAGAATTGGAAATTTGGGAGTCACGATGTATCCTATGATGATATGAATGAATCCAATCATAGTCATTTGAGTGGATGTGTGATAGAAGTCCCACACTAAGGATAATGGTCCTATGGGTGGAGGTCTATAATAATTTGCAATTTTGTTTCATGCAAGAGACATCAACAACGAATTTTATCATCATGCGGAAATGAATCATGGTGTGACTTTTATAGTCTTGAATTCAAGAATGCAAAAAATATGACATGAACTGATATGACCTGATCATGTTGAGAAACCCATACCAAAATTCCTAAGCACACTTGATCTATTATTTGGGTGAGTAAAATGTAATTTAAAATTCTCCATTCATTACATGGATACAATTAAAATAAATGTTAGGGGAATATTTATCATGTGGTGGCATGGAAAAAATACAGAGTATTGGATTCCATGTGTATCTCATTGTGATGATAATGAAAAAATAGTTCTAGGAAACTGTGTGGTTTAATATCTTGTGTCTAGGAGATAGGTCCACACACATGAAAAAAGGCATAAAGCCTTATAAGCGTTGTATAGGTGTTCGATAAGTCATATCATGAGATAAATTCAAGAATTCTTATCATGAGAGGAATCTTATGTATTTTATACGAGGTTTCCTAAGAAAGTTTCCTATGGTATCATGGGCATAACAAATATGGTAAATACTATATTTTGCCTTCATGTTCTTAGTATGTGGTCACAGAGTCTGATGTATTGTGATTGAGAGATATATTATGAGGCTGGACCAAAGATTTGAGCTATGGATATAATTACTTATCTTGTGATGTCAGGAATCAAGGCACACATATTTCAAAAATATATAATTTATATAGATGGATTGGACTCACACACACAGACATGGGGACTTCATTTTAATTTTTCACAGATCTAAATTTCATGTATAAAATCATCCATGAAATGAAACTCTCCATACTATTTAACGTTATGTGGTATGGATGTAAGGAATTGTGTGGCTTGAAGTCTTACATTCGGGACATATTTAGTGAATATTAATATCATGTGTTAAGGATTTAATGTGATGTGTATTTTAATGTCTTTCTACTAGAAATTATTTTATATAGGTTAACATCATGCAGTATGGTTGAATCTACTACATAGTTTAACATCACTTGACCAAGTCTTATTGTTATGTTTAACATCCTCTGAACAGGATAATTTATTCCTTATGGTGACATTGAATTGTGTTTATGTTTGAAGTATATTTGGTGTGTGGGGGGGGGGGGGTGAAACGTTCCCCATCCATCATGTCCAATGACTAATACCAATTGGAATAGATATTATTTTTGATGTAAGGTTCCTAACATTTCGTTTTTATATTTTGAGGCTTCTTCTGAGTATCATTGGGGTTCCGAAGGCCAATAATAGTTCTCATTCAAGGAAGGAATAATATCAAACATTTTCATTAAAGGCTCATGTGATTTTATTTTAATGAATTTTCAGGTTCTCTAGTGTATAAAACATTTTCTTATTAAGCCACTACAACTCATCAGACCACTTTTTTGATTTATCATCATCTGAGATTTGTATGTCATAAACTATATGAAGAAAGGGATGATCGAAATAAATGGGAAACACTACCTTGATTTCATAAAATAATTAATATGGAGTTTCTTTTTTAGTAGTTTACATTATTGTATGGTAGGACAATAATGCAATATGGATTCTTTTTATCTAGTAAATCATGTCATTTTCTAACATCTCTTGGAGTTTATTTGAAATTGTATTATTGATGGCCTCTATTTTTCCACGTTTTGTTTCATGATAGAGGGATGTATTCTGGGAGTAGATATTGTACTCCTTTTAACATTTCTGTAACTTGGTGGAACAAAATTTGGTGTCATTTTCAATTAACATAGTGTTTGGGACTCTGAATTTTGTGATGATATTGGTATTTTTGAAGTTAATGATATTATTCATCCTGAAATCCTTTTGGGGTATTTCCTTAGCCCATTTGAATAATTAGATATAATTATGGAAGCACTTATTATAAATATTAGTGACTTGGGGATATGAACCCACAACATCTATTCCCTATATAAAAAATGGATAGGAATATTCAACTATACGTAGGAAATAAGGGTTGGTGGAATAATGTTTCATGAATCTTGCACGCATCAAATTTATTTGGGAATTCCAAATATTTTTATATCATTGTATTCTAGTAGATATCAGTCCTCCCTTTTTTATAGGAGTACCTATTCCCGGACTAGTGGGTAGTAAAAGATCATACATTGACTTCTTCCATGATGATAGTAATATCTATTTTTTTATATTCATCAATGGAATTTTGCATAGAATGTCTATTAATATATAATTTTTTTATGATTCTGTATATGCCAAATTTTAAAAATTGCTACTTGATAGTTATTCTACTCACTAATGTCTTGGTCTATCAGGAGGGTCCCATTTTAGAGGTAATCAATTTTGGGATCTACCCATCCATGTTAAGGTATTGTTTCATAATTTTTATGGGAAGTGTAGTTCAAATTGATTTCTTAAATGTATCAAATGGTGACTGATGAGAAAATTATTTAATTCATGATGAAAAAGACCACCATATCTTGATCTAAATCATCCAAAATTGTGGATACAATATCTAGTGCATCGAAAAAATAAATTTTTGATCGAGGAACATGATTTATTGATGGGTAAAATACAAGTCTTACATAAATCCTCTACCATGAAATGTGATAGGATCCCATTCCTCCTGCTTGATTGAATATTCACCATATTTTTTGGATCACTTTCTGTGAATCCTATTTTATGTTAATGTAGGTTTCTGGAAGTTTTAGGGTTAGTTCCAGTACAAAAATATAGGCTTTATATTCTACGTCATTATTTGTGCAGCCTCTATATAGTGAGAAAGAGTAAGTAAAAATTTAGTTTTCGAGAGAAATAAATACAATATATTGACAAAATTTTTCGGTCTTCGGGGTTTCCACCCTCTTCCCAAAAAGGATTTGGTATGTACCTTCAAAATTTATTTCCCATGTTTTGGGATCATCATGGGCATAGAAAACCTCTGCATCTAGAAGTTCAGTGTCCACCAATGTACATTATAGGGAAGTTTGTGCCATACAAAATTGCTTAGAGATTCCCCTTTATGTACCATATGTTATGTTAAATGGATATCATACTATAATATAAGAACCACCCATTGGTCCAAATTCACAATTAGTTTAGAGAGTAAAATTATTTACTTGAGTAGGTATATACGGGAGACCAAGTAGACATCGAGATTCTAAATGTAATGTCTCAACTTTTTCACTGCAAAGAAGAGTGTGAAGTTTTTTTTATAGAAATTAGATGACTGAGTCTGAATACCAAGCATCATTTTACTGATAGAGTAGACACTATTTTTATTCTCTAGATCATTTTTCATTTGAGGTGAGCACCAAGTGATTAATCCATAGTGATAACTTATAATATGAGTGATGTTCCTTACACCAGTGTTATAAAGACCGGTGGGTGTAGAAATTACATCCTGATACATTCAAAGTATTCTTGGTAGTCCTCATACTATCGTTATTTGAATCCCTTTTTCATTAACTTGTTGAATGGAAGTTATTTTCCATCCATGTCATCTATAAAATTAATAACGTAAGAGAGGGTCCCTAGGATCCCACTTATTTATTTATGGTTCCAAGGGATGGAAATAAATATATCTGTAATATGATTTTTTGGGTGGGAATCGATAACATGATGGTGTACACAAATCCAAGTAACTTTGATGACATTACCAAAAAAATAACATATCAACGTATTCATCTTCAAAATATGTTGAATAAGGTTGTCGAATATTGTTTGAAGATCAATTAGGTGATAACATAGGTGTTGATATTTGATTACATGATCTTCTACACAAAATTATATTGTTATTCCAAATAAGGGATTAATGAGATGATTCAGGACACATGGATAAGTACCACCAGCATTCCATAATCCAAATGGAATGACTTGATAGAAAAAATTCCTTTGAGGTTCTTTGAGGACGATGGATTCTATACATTAGGGGCCACATTTACATGATGGTACCTATAATTATAATCCATTAAGTAAATGGATTTGAATCCAGTAGTTTCATGGATCAATATACTTATAATCAACAATGGGAAATAATCCTTCAGGAAGTTTCAATTAATGACATTGAAATCAATGAAGACCCTAATATGCCTATTATATTTTTTTATTGTGATGGTTTTGGTAATGTTTTACCCCCAGTTTCTGGTATGTAACCCATTATTGATGGTTTTCTATTTTTTAAAGTGTTAAGGTGAAGGATGGGAGAGTTTTTTGAACTCTAAATAAGATTTGAGGTTAAAGTAGGTGCACATGGGATGCACTCATTTTTTCTAAATCATACGAATATTCTAGGAGAAACTGTGTTTAGTTGTGGTTTTGTGGTAGTATCTTCAAAATGGTTTGAGCACGGTATAGGAGACCATGTGGGGACACCATAAAAGGGTTTCCTTAAGGAATTATCTAACACATGGATAAAAAAATGTTTCATTATCGTGTGAACTAATCATGTTCAAGGTATAATCAAGATTATAAAAATGGATCTGGGTCGGCCTTGACCTTTATCCACTTTTTCCCCCAAACTAGATCGAACACAAGATTTTCCTTCTCCATAGGCCAAATAAGGTTCTCCCAGCAATCCAGAGGCAATATGAAGGCTTCCCTTGGTTATTTTAGGCTAGATTCTTGAGGTATGTGATCATTCATCGTCATTTTTGATCAATTTCTTAAATCTAAACTGGTACACATCTCCTCTCCAGTCATTTTTTACATCTACATCCATTATGTTAACATTTAAGATAATAGATGACAAATATTCTGATATTTGGTCTTTATCAGGATATGAGAAGATATCTATGGTGGTTTTGTGGAGAATCGCCTTGATTTCGTTTGAGTTATTTTCCTATTGTCGAGTTTCTTTAAAACCCTTTAGGTAGGTGACTTCTCTCTCAACTGATCTTGAAATAATTATTTGGATTAGATTCAAATTGTTTTATTTGAGTTAAATTGATTTTAAAAATAATGAAATAAATCATCAAAAGTGTCGATTTATGGTTTTGGTGAAATTGTGTGATATAAAGGAATTGATGTAAAAATATATTTAGCATGTTGAATTTAAAAGGATAATTTTAAATTATTGATTTGATAAAATTTCTAAATGGTTTGAATGAAAATGAATTTTCCATGAAAATTTTGTTTCATTGAAATAGTTTTGCATTAAAATGGTTTTGATGGAACTATTTTTCAATGAAAAAATGTTTTTATTGAAAGATAGTTTTTTGGCATGATCCTTGGGCATATTTGTTTGTAAATTTATATTGAATTTCTAGGGATTGGTTGAAATATGAACATGTGATTAGTGCCAAAGTTCAACTGGCACATGGGATAGAATTACCTTTTTCTGACATGGTAGATCAATGAGGAACTGCTCATGAGTATGAAACAGTCATCACGTAGCATGCATGGTTGTTTATGTGGAATGGATTGGGCATGCCAATAGAATACTGAGAAATAGTTGTAAAGCATTGCTTAGTTTTTTTCTAGATAAATAAATCAATTGATAATTGGTTTCAATTTAACTCGTACACTTCTAGTTATATATGACTTTAGAAACATGTTTATATCTAGTTATAAACCATTTTGAGATGTTGTTATATATAAAATATTTTATGTAAATGTTTGTAACTCTTCTATCCTAGTATCATGAGTTAGTAATTCATTGGTGGAAAACCTATTGAGAGTTATATTCACCCCTACATTGGATATTTGGGGATTTGTAGATTCTATATTTTGAGATATGGGAATAGGTAATGTTTTAGATGATTAGCACCAACTCATGATACAAGGGAAGTTCAGTGATTTTGGATCATAGAGATTGTGAACCATGGAGTCTTGTGGTCTATTGGGAGAAATTAGCAATTCATCCACTGTTAACTTTAATAATTGTTTGGTCATAAAATGTTGCACACATTGGAGTTTTTCTGACATGTATAAAATAGTTTTTTTGTCATTAATTTTTTCATGCAACATTTAGTGAATGCTTTGGTTATGGTTTTTCATTTTAATGTATTATTACTTAAATGTTAAATCATCCCCAAATATTATTTGAAACCCTTCAGGATTTATTTCCAGCATATGTAATCTTGAGGATGACTCTTAAGTGAGATTAATGGTTCGTTGTACTCTCAATCCAATGAGAAATAGAAGATTATTACAACTAGTATAAAATTGTTTTCTCATTTTCTAAAAAATAGTTTTCACATTCCTGGTCTTGGAGTTGATTCATCCTTGTCTATTCTTTGGGTTTTGATCCTAGAAAGGAGTATGATTTTTAAGAGTTGAAATTTATAGAATAAAAATATTTAACAGACCTATTTATGAAGAAAATCAAGTTACTAGGGAGTTGGGTAAAGAAGTGTTTTTGAGACTCTTAAAGGATCTGGGAATCTCATTGTCATGGGTTTAGTCAATGAGACATGCATGTCATGCATTAGAGGAATGGCTTCCAACTAGTATTTCATATTTCATTTGGAGTAATGATTTATGATCTTGTGAAATGGTTAAATTTTTTTAAAAATTTAAAATTTGTTTTCAAATTAATGATTTGGAAAAGAGTATACATGGTGTACTGTGAAAAGGATTTGTTTTTTGAATTCAATAATAGATTATTTAGTAAAATATTTGAATTTGAAAATGGTTTTTTAAAACACTTTTGGGATAGTTGATGTGATATAATTTGAAATTCTAATCTAGAAGATGCTAGAGGGTGATCCTTACTGTGGTTTTTTGGTTTTTTAGAAAATGTCCCTTTGTATGCATTATAGAAACAAATTGGAAGAAGCTATAGAAAATTTAGTTTCACCTTGACCATGGGTGAACCATGAGCTAGTTAAAAGTATCAGTTAAGCATATGAAGATGTGGAAATGGGAAATAAGAGTGATGGAAAAAGTCTTGTGGATTATTCTATCTAGTTCATGAAGTAAAATCCACCCATATTCCAAGGTGATTTTGAACTTGAAAAAGTGGATGTGTGGTTGAATAGGATGAGTCGTACCATCAATTTCATCTACACACCACCTGAGTTAAAATTCAAGAAAGTGACTTATATTCTCATGGATCTTGCACGCCAGTAGTGGGTTTTAGAGGTCTATGATAAATATGATAATGGTATTAGTTAGGAAGATATTTAAGGATTTTTAACAAACAATTATATACTCAATCAGTCAAGATCTAGTGGACGACATAATTCTTTAGCCAGAAGTAGGAGGATCTCTATGTCATGGAAAATGCAGCTAAATTCAGGAATTTAGTATGATTTTCACCTGAAGTTGCAGTGAGTATGTCCCTGAAGCCATGTATCATTGAATTCGGGAAAAGGTAGGAAATTCAATTGATGATTGTTGTTCTCTGTATTAATGACTATATAATGATGGTGAATAAAGTTGAAGTTGTTGAACATCATATCATAGGATTTTTGGGATGAGGATGTTTGATGATACATATAAAAAATGATTAGAATACAAATTTTGGGAGTAAAAGAAAGAGGTAAACCTCCTTCCAAGGATGGAGTGGGACACAGAACCAGGTAGCTAGATCTATAAATATATCTCCCCGACCAAAGAGCGAGTCATGATGCTACCAATGTGGCTCCTTTGGGCTCATGAAGTGAGAATGTACAACACCATAAAGGGCGTTTCATAATTTCCACATGATGGGACATCTTAAGAGCTTTTGTCATAGTAATGCACGTTCAGGTGCTCGAGACAGTTCTCAGGAGTCGCAGGAATCATATTCTATGATTGGAAGAGGATAGTAGAATTAGCCTCATTAGTAGAGTATATACAGCGTTGTAGATTCTCAAAATACTATGACTCGTCAGTAAGGGAAATCTCCGCAAGGAAACAATGACCAGAGTGCAATGATGAATAAACTGTATGGATTTCAGAAGATGATTGTGGATGATCTGACTAGACCGTCTATGGTGATATGTATGATTCTTTTGAATTCTACACTTATGCAAGTGTTGTTTGATACTGGTGCATCGTATTTCTCCATTTCTTCTCATGTTGTTGATATAATAAGTATTAAAGTTGATGTGATGACTTATTTTTAAAAACTCCAAACTTCTCTTGGTGAAATAGAATGGAGAGACTATATTAGCAAAGCATGTTCTATAACTATTTAAGGTGATAATATTAATCGGGGCATCTCAGTGTTAGATATTGATGTCTATGATGTAATTATGGTTATAGATTTGTTGACAACATTGAAGGCTCACATCAACTATTATAGAAGAACGATTAGTTTAACTTATAAGGATGGAATTTAGAATTTATTTATAGTAATGAAGGATGTAAAGAAAGGTGACACAAGTGTGTTTTCCCCAACTGCAAGGGTGATCTCTTTTCATTTGTTAGCGCTGAAATTGGAATCAATGGAACAGATTAAGGATACTGGTTATCTGGTATCTATGTATTTATTTCTATATGAATTTCCCTAGAACATCTCATGGTTACCAACTCTAATGGATGTAGAGTTTATAATTTATCTTCTTCTAGGGACCAATCCTATTTTCTTATCATATTATAGAATTTCCCCAATAATGTTATGGGAATTTCAAAAGCATTTAGAGGAGTTGGAATGAAAAGGTTTCATTTGGCCATGTACATCACCATGGGAAACACTGGTCTTATTCATGAAGAATGAAGATGAAACTTTAAGTATGTCTTTACATTATTTTAAGTTTAACTAAATTATGATAAATAATTGGTATCTAGTTCCATACGTTTATGAAATGTTTGATCAATTGTGGGGGAAGCTATGTGGTTCTCTAAAAATTACTTACAATCAGTCTAACATCAATTGCAAGTTCATAGAGAAGACAATTAGAAGACAAATTTTTGAAGTAGATATAGTTATTATGAATATTTAGTCATATATTTTGTTCTTATGAATGAACTAGCATGCTTTATGGATTTAATGAATCAGATATTTCAAATATATCTAGAATTTTTTGTGGTTTTTGTAGATAACATACTGGTGTATTTAAGGAGACAGACTAAGCATGAGAAACACCTTGCGATAGTGTTAAAAATCATCAGAGGTCACTATTTGTATACCAAGTAGTCTAAGTGAGTCTTTTAGATACAAGAGGTATGATTTATCATCTATGTAATTTAAGAAAAAGTTGTTTTAGTAGGCCCGGAAAATACAGAAATTGTGATCTCATGGAAACCTATGACTTTTGTATTTGAGAAAATACGTTTTCTTGGTCTAGCTGGTTATTATTGACTCTTTGTAGATGACTTCTCATGATGAACCTTTCCAATTAAAACATTTTCACAGAATAATGCTCCATTAAAATAGCTATTTGAATGCCAGATGGCTTTCCAAGAGATGAAATTTCATCTCACATGTGAACCCAGCTTGAATTTCCATAAATCCGGATTTGGATATGTGGTGTTCTATGGTGCATTGTGATCATGTTTGGGCTATGTTCATATTCATAGAGACCATATTGTGGCTTTGTTTCAAGACAGTTGATAGTGCATGAGAAGATCTACCCAACACATGATTTGGAGTTAGTTTCAATAGTCTATGCTTTGAATTCCATGTGTCATTATCTTATTGGTGTTAAATATAATTGTTCACAGATCATAAAAGGTTGAAAAACATTATCTCATATTAAGATTTAAATCGGAGTTAATGGTGATTGATAGACAATATATAGATGTTTTAATTTGACTTGCTGTATAAAATGTGAAAAGGGAATTCAGTGGAAGATGCATTGAACAGAAATTCTTATGCTCAGTTAGTGAAAGACTCTTTATATGAATGGTAGTTGATTTCAGTCCTAAAAGATATGCATGTGGAATGTGAAGACCTAGGTGATGTTGTTGTTTTAATTTTTATCTATGCTTGTTCATTATTTGGAAAATATGGTCAAATTGGCATAAGCATCTCATGCAGAATTCCTACTTCTGAGTTCAAATCTAAATGGTGGGGACACCATTGAGGGATGGATATTTAATAGAAATTTAGTTTTGTGTTTCAGAAATTGGAGGGTTTTACCTTCGAATTTTCAAGAACAAATTCTTAATGTTTACAACTATTAAATATAGGATATAAATCCAAGAACATAGAATATGTAAAAGGAATTAAAGGCGTATATTTGGTGGAGCGACATCAAAAGGAAGGTGGTCGAGTTTGTCTCATAGTGCTTAACTAGTCAACATATAAAAGAAGAGAATCGTTAATCGGTAGGTATGTTGATGTCTTTACCTTTAACAAGGTTAAAATAGAAGTATACAGAGATGTATTTTGTTAAAAGTATCTCAAGAACAGTTTAGAAACATGATATCATATGGGTGATAATGGATCGTCTTACAAATCATCCCATTTCATCCCGATTAATGAAAATCATACAGTTTAGGAGATATCAGAAATATATATGAATGAAGTTGTATAGAGGTATGGTGTACCGGTATTTATGATTTTATAATGAGATATGAGTTTCATGTGTCATTTCCAAAAATCCTTATAGAATACCCTTGTAACTCAGTTGAATATGAGTATGGCATATCATCCACAGACAGTTGACCAATCCTAAAGGATGATACAAAACATTGGAAGAAATATTGTGGGCTTGTGTAATGGATTTTGGGGGATTAAGGGAGAGGCATATACCCTTGGTGTATTTTACATAACAACTATCTGGTCTCGATACATATGGCTTAGTTATAAGCATTGTATGGGCATCCTTGTCGTTCTCCACTGTGTTGGGTGGAAACAGGTGAGGCTTCATTAATTGGACCTAATCTAGTGTAGGAAACAATGGAGAATATTTATTTTATCAGATAAAGGGTAGATACTGCTTAGAGTCATCTGAAATAATATGTGGATAACCATTGTAGGCCATTATTGTTTTCCATGAGTGATCATGTTTTCTTAAGGATATCTCCAAGACTTGTACATCATTGTTTCAAAAAGTAGGGATTGTTATCTCCTTGATTTATTTTCCATTTTGAGATACTAGAATTGGTTGGAGAGGTGGAATAACAGTTGGCATTACCACCACAGTTCAGTACGGTGCATAATGCTTTCCACGTTTCTCAATTGAAAATGTATTAGCCTGATCCTAACCATGTGATCAGATGGGATCATGTTTACCTTGATCCGTATGCTACATTGGTTCATATCCAGGTGGGGATTCTTGGATGGAAAATAGAATGTCTTACATGGAAAAACCATTTCTCATGTGGTATTTTTTTTGGAAACATGGTCATATTTTGGAAGATAATTTGGAATGAAATAAGAAAATGAAAGAGAAATGGCCATAACCCATTCAAGGAAGCAATGATTTTTCTACATTCTAGAGATGGAAAGACCTACGATGGAGATAATATAATACCGATTATTCTAGTATGCACCCCTTAATTGATGTTTTTCATGTTTATGAAGTGTAAAGGTGAAGGATGGGAGAGTTTAGTGAAGTCTAAATAAGTTTATAGTTAAAAGTATGTTGGTACGAGATACACGTGATTTGCCTAAACTGTGCAGATATCCTTGGAGAAACCCTTCACAGTTGAATTTTTTAGGATGTATATTCAGAATGGTGTGAGAATGTATTGAGATACCATTCGAGGATTTCATGTAAGGGTTTCATTATAGTCATATCTAATGCACGTTTAGCACATGGTTTGTATAATTATGTCAACTAACAATGTCTAGGGTTAAAACAAGATCCTAAAAAGTAGATTTTGTTTGTCTTTTCCATTAGTCCACTTGTTTTTCCCCAACCTGACACTAAATTGGGATTTTATTCCCTTTAGGCCCAATAGAGTTCTCCCATTTATCTAAAGGTAATATGAAGGCATTCCATGGTTATTCAAAGCCATATTCATGGTTTTTGTGGTCATTCTTCAGTGTTCTTGATCGGTTTCTTTGATCTACATAGATCCACTTCTCCTATATTCTAGGTTTCGTAGATCTACATCTGTTTTGGGTAGATCTAATATTGTAGATGAAAAATATGAATATATTTTGAATTTATCGTGATAGGAGAATAGAACCATGGGGGATTTTTGTAGAATCGACCTAATTTATTAGGCACTCCTCATCTATTGTCATGTTTCATCAAAACCTTTGAGGTAGGTGGCTTCACTCATGAATTATCTTAATATAATTAATTTTCCTAGTTTTAAATTCATTTAGTTGAATGAAATTGATTGGGAAAATTATGGAATAAATATTCTTTGGTGATGATTTATGGTTTTTGTTAAAGTATTGGATCGTTGTGAATTGGGGTGAAAAGGGATATAGTATCTTGAATGTAAAACGATTATTTTGAATTATGGATTTCTATAATTTCTAAACGGTTTGAGGGAAAATGGGTTTTCAAAAAATCAGTGTTTTATTTGAATGGTTTGGCATTGAAATGGTTTTGAGGGAAATGGTTTTCAATGATAATGTGTTTTTATTGAAAGGGTGTTTTTTCATGATCCATGGGCATATTGGTGTATGAATTTATATTTTATTTCTAGGTCTTGGATGAAATATGTTGTTATTCTCAGTTCCAATTTCAACTGGAACATGAGATATAATTACCTTGTGAGGACTTAGTAAATTTATGAGAAGCCACTCATGAGTTTGGAACTGTCATCACATAGCATGCATGGTTGGTTATGTGGATCTGTAGATTGGATTGGGTATGAAAATGAAATATTGAGGAATGGTTGTAAATATTTGTTCATTTATTTTTTCTCAAAAAATAACATGCCGAAAAAATGGTATCAATTGTACTTCTATGCTTTTGGTTATAAGTGTATTGGAATCTTATTTATGTTTAGTTATATACCATTTTGAGAAACTGTTATATAAAAACTTTTTAATGTAAATGTTTTTAATGGTTCTATTATTGTGGTGTGAGTAGGGAATTCATTGGGGAAAACCTTTTGAATGTTACACTCACCCATGCTCTTGGAACATTGGTTCTCTTGCAGATTCTATCTTACTAGACATGGTAAAAGGAAAAGTATCAAATGTTTGAAGCACCACCTTATGATACATGGGTTGTTATACGATTTTGGAGCACGGGGATTGTAGAGAATTGAGTCTTGTGGTATTTTGGGGGTATTTAGTTGATCATCCACTATTTACTTTGACAATTTTTTTCTCTTCCTCTTTTGAACACTTAGGAGTGGTTTTGACATGACTAATGTTGTTTTGTTTTCTTAATTTTATTCTTGAATCATTTAGTGAATGGTTTGGTTTTGTTTTACCAATTTAATGGTTTATTTATTAAAGGATAAATCATCCCACACTTCTATTTGAAACCCTTCATGGTTTATTGCCATCATTTTTCATCATGGGGATGGTGCTTAAGGCCAAGTAATGAATTTTTGTACTATAATGATAATAAGAATTAGTGTGTCATTACAGGTGAGCCATCTTGGGCACTCCACTTCCTAGAAAAAATTGTCTTTAATCAGTTTGTCAACATTTAATTCAACATTAGTATCTTCGGAGGGGTGAAACCTCCTAGATACTGACATGAAACATCAATGGTAATAGAGTATGCATTGATAGTGTATAGCCATGATGGGATGAAGTCTTTTCATTTATGTATAATTCCAAGAAAAAACATGTCCATATTTATTTAGAAATACAATATACATCTCCTACTCCTTAAGAGGCATAAGAGACAATAAAAAACATAGTTTGTGGGTCTTATTTTATTCCTAAATTCACCATCTTGAAATTTTGGTGGGTTTTGAGTAGGATTCCTCAAATTCGAGAGGGGTGTTATCAAGGTTATTATATTATTCTTAGACATGGTGAGTAATATAAGGATTTAGATATAATTTTTGAGATGATAATGGCCCTAGAAAGATACATTTTCATCATCAACCACCAGAGTCATCACAGAGAGATTCCAGAGTTGATTATTTTATTTTATTTTATTATTGGGGATAGGAGGAACCTAGAAATCTAGTATTAAATATATTGCATCAATCTGGTTTATGGATTGCACATAATTACTATTGAGCATACTTGAGGGATTCTATGGGGTGGTTCCCAATCCATTTGGGGATGAAACCAATATGTCCTAATCCACAATAAAATGTTTTCCTTATCTTTTATAGAAACCTTACTCATCATATATGGTTTCACAAGAATCTAAGGGGGAACTATCATAATAAATTATTCCTATATTCCCATCAATGGGGTATTTCAAGCATTTATGGAATGTTCATGATACCCACATGTTGAAATTAATCCGTAGTATTCCAATCATATCATTATATGGCATGACCTATTGGATTGAAATGAACTCAATGTTAGAAATAGGATCCCCAAAACTAATGGTTGATCTTGATATAACATAGAGGCCTTTCCTTGGTCTTATCGTACTATTGAACGATTAGATTTATTAGATATAACTCTCCATCACTATATCCCAATCATCAGAGGGTCCCAAACTAGAAATTGTTGATCCTTCTACAATTTTCAATTATAAAACTTTAGATATCAATACCATCGATTTTTCTAGAATCATATTGGTATCTCACATGTCCTTGGATAACCTTATCATATTCCTGATTTTTGAACAAGGATGTGGCATGGAAACGTGATGACATAATCTCCACTCGATTAACCTAGGAAATAGAATCATAAATGTCAAAATTTTGTTGTGTGTGAATGGAATCAATGAATGTCATATCATTTTATTAGGAATGATAGAGATAATCCAAGGATTAGAGTTTGGTTTTACAACCACTAATTAGTTTATAAAATCATACTTTTGTGCCTGAGGTTTGTGATTTCGGATGTGGGGTTTCTCACTATTTTGTGGTGAAATAGTTGACGTATTTTTGGTGGATGATCTTGGTTCTTATGTTGTGGTCAATGGAGGATCTACTTCCATAGGATAAGGTCTCACCAGTATTACCCACTATCAACAATGATTAGACAACCACACCCACTCTACACAGTTGTGTATGATAATCGGGCTTGGACAACTACTGGGTAGATCTAGGGAAACAACAGGTTTTTTTGGGATTACTAATGAAAATTCATTAGGTATTGACTGTATATATGTCTTATGTGTGTATCTGACCAATGTAATGGGTTCAACCATGCATGAATTGTCTCTAATATCCATACCTTATAAGCCTTCATCCTCTAGATACCTAGTTTGATATATTGAACTCATTCATGAAGGAATCATCATCATCAGGGAAGGAATATATAAAGTGAACTATACTAACATAACAAGAGATGATATCTTCATCTGATGATTGATCTATTTTGTGGGGTGGTTCCCATTCTTCAGACCTCAAATGATATATTTCTAAAAGAACTATAATTTGTATATTGGATGTATTTGATTCTTCCTCTTCTTTATCTTATTGTTTCTGATGATTATATCTATTTATAAGAGGTGTTTTCAATGTCACTTTTGTTAGTGATGGGATAGTTATGGTCCTGTGATGTTATTATATCAGGGTGGAATTAGATCAGTCGATTATCATTGATGTCATATTTTTGTCGAACTCTTATCCATGCCGAGCTGAAACTTCTTTCCAATCACCCTCTTCATTGGTTTGAGTGATAGATACATATGTTACCAATTCCAAGGTATTTTCAAATACCACTTTTCCAGAATAAACCATTATTTAAAGGATATCCTTCAATATGAAGTAGTCCTAAATGGTGTATTATAGCCTCTAAGAGAAATGCACTTGTCAGAATGATCTGTGAGGTTGACCTCATTGTGTTTCCTAGGATATGAAAGCATGAGTATATTATGTTTTATATCTATATGTAAATAACCTAGGGAATTATAATTTCTGATGTATTATTATTTATTCATCAATTCCTAAAATCATGGGTGACATTGATCTCATTTGGATATTGATTAAGAGATAACTTTTTATTATCACCGTTGGACGAGAAGTTCTAGTCGAATTGGGTTCTTCCTAGCTGCTTGAATGGGAACTGCTACAAGTTTCTAGGTAACAATAGTAGTCTCTTCCTTTTTATCCTTTCTCCTTATGATATGGCTATGAGTTGAGAGTTCACTTCGGTTTGTTGATTGAAATTGTTGAGTCATTTCACCTTTTTTGAAAACTCATGGAATCCTTTTGAATAATTTACCAAGAATAATGGTGTTGGTATCTCTTTATGGTGATTTTCAGAACTATGTTCCAACAATTACACTTTTTAGAGATTCATGATGTGTGAATCGTTTCACCATTTTCGTATTTATTTGAAGTCGTAAACCTTATAATTTTTTCCTTTCAAACTATTTGTAAGTTAAATGACTTCTAATTTTCATAGAATAAACCCAAATTGGTAATGGAATTGATGATGAATGTCTTTCCATCCTGTAATGAATCCTACTGAAGGAAATTTTACAAAGAAAAGGTTGTATATACCAAAGTTTTCATAAAACATCACTTATCAGTTTCCTCTTGCTGGTCTTAAGGTCCCATCATTGAGTCACATTGGGGAACAATCTGCATGAGAATTGTTCTGCAAAACCAACACCATCAAAGGCATAGAAGTTGGGATTTTCTTAATTTTCTGGGGGTAAAGTGGCATCTACCCATTTGTAATATTAGTTCATATAGGGATAAATATGTTCTCATCACCGTTCCATGTCAACCATTCACCTAGATGGGGATTTAATTTTATTTTGAAATTTAGGAGGAACTGTAGTATAGGTCACCTCCTTATGTATTGAGGACATAAGGATTGATGAGATGGACATGTTTTCATTTTTTCATGACTTTTAACCCATTTGGACTAGTTGATATCCTTGGCGGGGGAGAGGCTATATATAAAATGGAGGGAATTCTCCATCATTTATGGCTTATCATTTATGTATACCTGATACCTAAATATGGAGTCATCTAGATACTTATATTCCTCTCTTTTATGTGGATCGTCTCTTTACTATTATATTAGAGGAGGAATATTTTTCTCTTTTTGAAGATGATATCCAGTAGTAATGTTACCCTTGAGTATCACCTCATTGAGTTTCATAAGATTTTCAATTTCATTCCCATACTATTCCAACCATTCCTTTATAGAAGGAATTTCATCTCTTATGGGTGGCATGTGGAATGTAAGGACACCTCTCCCATTATCCATAGTTGTGCTCCACCGTAGGGGTGGAAAATCATTATTTATATGTGAAAGGTTTTATATTTTTCACTGATTCTGCATATATGAACCCTTAAATAGGGTATCCAGATCAACCACATCTCAAGGAACATCTATGTTCTATGTCTCTATATATTTGATTATTGATCCTCACTATCTATTGTATTTGTGGTGAAACCATTCCCTAAGGTGTATCGGACAATGGTAGTTGTCTCATTACCCTCAATGTTGTAGGGTGATTCTATCCTGCTTTCATCTTGGTCATTTCTCTGACCCCTATCCATATTGGACTATTTTGGCTTACAACTTTTATGGGGGTTTATTTCCATTATTGTACATTCCTCCTATATTGGCCTCTGAGTAATGGCATCAAGGGAGTTTCTAGTTGATTTTTCCAAATGAGCCTCTAATATATTAGGTTTCTATTTTGGTAATAGGAATGTAGGTGATTCGAAACATTGATATTTACCTCATAATCAGGATAACATTGACACCCTCTAGGGTGATTATAATGTTGAAAATTTCCCCATACTAACATGATGAGGACTCTTCAGGGCTAAAATTACCATTTTATGATTTTTTTATTGATGACTTTATGATTCTAGTTGATAATTTTATGAATAATAGGACACTAATTGAGATAGAAATTCACCTATACCTATGGGAGAGGGTTTATCTCAAACTACAGCTGATTTATCTAGGACCCACTCAGGGAGTGATGAACCAAATGATGGATTTTGATGTAAAAATACCACAGTCCAATCAGATAGAATTTGTTTTTAGATAGCACTGATATGTCTTGGATTTGCTCCAAGATTGAAGACACAAGTTGTAGAGGAAGTGGTAGATATTTCCATAGTCTAGTGGGGTGAGTTATCTATTGGACAACCACTATTAAAGCTATTATAAAGACTCGTTAAATTTTGAATACTTGTGTTCTAGTTTAATATAGGTAAACTGAAATCACATGGTCTGTGTCACATACTATGGGATGTTTTTAGGTTGGTTACATCTTCGACATCCATGTTTGAAATGAATTCCCATTGTTTTGAGGGGACCATCTAAAGAATCTGTTCGAAGTTCCCTCCCTTAATTTGAGATGTATTTACATCATTAATATAGGTGTACTATATTATATTGAGTATCTAATACATGCATTACATTGTGCCCTGATTTTTACTGAGGCCATTAAATTAGATGATGTCGTATCAGGGGACTTTGTCTATTCTAGGGTAGTAGTGAAGTGCAATGCTCCATAATTTTACCGTCCTCATATATGGATACATGATGAGACGTTAGTGATTATTTTATGAGGATTTTTTGTATAATGAAGGCATGAATATTTTATATTTATGCTTTTATTTTTTGGTTTCGAGTCCTGGTCCATAGAAATAACAACTAAGACTATTTGATAACAGAGTATGTTTTTGGTCTAAATGTGACCCTCACATCCTGGATAAGTAAGGTGTCTAGCCTTTAACCGATGATACATTTCCCACATATTTGGGAGTACATGAGAAATGAAATCCATCTAAATCTCTTTTGGGATCTAATATTCAGAAGTAGTGAGGGGATAAAACACTGTTGTATTTTTTTTCGAAATAAATCTCTCTTTAAATCCATTTTGGACACAAATTCAACATAATTATATTCGTCCACATTGTTAGATCATAGAGGTTTTCTCTATATGATGGTTGATGATGAAGGAGAAGTGTCACTGGTAGAATATGTGAAACTATATAGAGATGAACTAGATGTTTTGATAACCTCTCTATACAAAGGTGTATGATTTTTGACCACCCCTCTATATAAAGATGTCTAAAGAATGGGAGGATTTCCTTGATCAAGGGATATATCACTATGTTTAGGTCTACCATTTTAAATTTCAGGTGTAGAGTCCCTATGATCCATCTCCACAATACCATCGGGAGAAATATCATAGTACTGATCACCTTCTACTTCAGTTTAAGAGTAAAAATATCCTTTACGTGTTTCGAATAGACATAAAAACCTCAATTATATTGGAATTGTTCAAACCATAGATATGACCCTTATTATGAATCTTGTATGGAATACATCGACCTTCCATTTGGGGTTGATCAAGGATATAAGCCTCCCCTATAATAGATTCTAGATTATTTGGATAACCTTTTGGTGATGTAGGAATATGAGTATTCAATTGATAACCTTCTAGATTATGTTGTGAACATTCATATTGTTGGAAGAATATGATACTACCAATGGTTGGATTTCAAAATTTTCCAGTCAATACCTGAGGAAGTAGGGCTATGATCTAGGATAAAAAATCATTCCCTTTCAAAATATGTTTATTGAATTATGGAATAAGGGAAGCTTTATGATCCACCTATTTTATATACTCTGAAGGATATTGTGTAGTCTTTCATAATAATATATAGGGATATGAGCATAACATCCATAGGATCTTAGAATATAATGAGCGTCTTCAACGATAGGGATATGAGATTGCCCTATGTCCTGTTACACTTCCACATGGTAATCCCTAGTAGTAACATGGATATGATCCCATCCATATGACTTTGAAGTATGAATCCATTCTTTTTTGATAGGAATATGAGCCTCTCTTAAGGGACGTTACACTCTCACTTGGTGAGCCTTAGTCTGAACAATAATATGAGATCCCTCCGTTGTTTTTTGATCATGTAACTGTAAATTTTTAATATGAATGTGCACAATCCCAAAGGAATGTTCCACTCTCACATGGTGAGATACTATTGGAATGGTAATATAAGACCATTTTGGTGTCTGATGCTTTACCATAATTCATTGATAATCCTACATGATGGTGGGATGAATGTGATATTTATTTTTTGTACCCAACAACTCATACTAATTTGGATAATTTGATTCTCTGGCTAGGGATAAGAATATACGATAGTCCCCATATTTATACGAGTGTTGGAATATGGTGGCGTAGTTCTTCAGTTGTTGCTATAATGTATTGACACTTAAAGAATGTGTTTTAATGAATGTATGCATGTAAAACATCAGTATACAATGTGTAATGGTATATATATTTGATTCAATTAGGGTTATAATACCAATTCTTTCCTCCTTTTCCCATCATAATATTATGAAGGGTGTAACACACTGGGATTTTTAATTTTTTTTTTCCGAATTACCTTTGATATTTTAAATTTAACTAAACATATATTATATCTTGTTATATATTAATGAACAAGGTTATTCTTACTTTATACAATAAAACATGTTCATATTTCATTATACTCTACCCCAAGATAAGATTTCCCTACACGCAACACTGAGTAAATTTACGTAACATACAAGACAGATTATTACATCCTTTTTGTGGAACACCACATTTAAAACTTTATTTTTGCAATTTTATAAATTTTATTTATAAAAAAGCATCATTTTTGAATACATAATATCAAAATTGGCTCATGATTATTTTTTTAAATTTATTTATGAATTGTTTTTTTAGGAATAGTTAAAAATACCACATTTTAGATAAAAACTACCATTTTATTTGAATAATAATTATTGTTCAGTTATATTTTAAATTATCTTCAAAAGGATATAATACATCAAATATACATATATTAATCCAATTTAGTTCATTATAATTTTTTTTTAATTTAGAGATAAACATTTATTGAATATTTGATCATTTTTTCTTTAAAAACCTGTTTTCTTGCCACATTTGTAGGATTAGAATTAAATTTATTTTTTCACTTCTGTGAATTGAATTTTGAAAAATTGACAAACACATTAATAATGAGTACAATATTTATAGAATAATAATATCAACTATGTTTTTGACACAAAATACTAGTAGAGGTAATTAAAATAATATAAAGTGATTAAGGTAAAATTAAACATATCTAGGGTATAATCCTTAAAATTAAGGGCCGGAATGACCTAAACACTTGTCCAAAATCTAGTGGATTCTATTTGTTTGACCAAATTCCATCTTGGTTATAATTTTATGTTTTAGTGAGTGAGTATTCAATTAAAGAGACCAATAAAATAAATTATGTATCGAAAAAGAAAAAATGGAACCTTCTTTACCTTTATCATTTATAAAAAATTATAGTATAGATCCAGACACATTTTTTTATTTATAATTATTATTTTGAAAGGAAATTTTTTTTTGTGTTAATTTAACATAAATTTTTACTTATGATTTAATTAAATTATACTCATAACAAAAATTAACACATGGATTTTCTATTTAATGATGAAATAAAATAAATGATGATAAAACCTTAAAAGTAAAGTAAATTTAATGAAATATTATATTCCATTATTTTATTAATGAATATATCATGTTACAAATATTTGGAGTTAATATATATTAATTCCAATTTTATTTTTATATATTTTATAAATTAATATTAAATAAATAATGTCAAAATTGACATTAAAGTTATTTAAAAAATAAATTATATTTTATTAAAAGAATTAAAATTACGAAAAATATATATTGTTAAAATATACTTTTGAATGTTAATAAATATAAATTATGTTCCAATAATGGTTCAATTTAACTTTTATATTTAATATATTAACCTTTTAATTGAAAAAATATTGTTAACATGGCTCATGTTAAAGACATTTTTTAGAGTTACAAGCACATGATTTAAATTAATTTGAAAAACACAAGGTATTTTTGTTTTTGAAATTATTTTTCATATTTATAACTCATTGGGTCTATATATTCTAGTAAATATCAATTTCATTTAGTCTTAATTATTACATTACTTCGGTTAGAAAACGACTTGGGATGTCTTGGACCCGGATGCCACCTAACGTGTTCGCCGAGCATGGTGGGCCACATGGACTCAAGAGAATCTCCCCAAATGATACAGGGTACTAACTAGAAATGAAGGCCTGATGAGTGTTCATGTAGATACTATTCCCTGATTAGCAGAGTGTAGCACATCATAAGCAATATAAATAAATATTAGATAACGTAAGAAATGCAATTAAATAGTGGAAGAAAACTGATACAATAGATAAACAAAAATAATAATAACTGTATGATCTAGAACAATGATGGTGTGATGTCACGTCACTAAAAAACATGAAAACATGGATACAAGATAGAAAATATAACATGTTCTTTAATGTACAAGAAAACAAAGGCTACTCCCAGCTTCCTGAGATCCTACCCGGTCATCAGCTATCACGATCCATCCTATCTGCACATAGTCATCTATTGGAAGCTGTATACTTCCAACTGTCAATATATGCAAACATGTAATCTACTATGGGTACCAAACAACTCTAGGAGTGGGTGGGAGATAAATCTTATTGGGCCACCACCAACAATGTTTATAACTTCTGGCTCGGGTAATGCAAAATAGTAGTGTATAGGCATGTATTTGTAATATAAGAAAACAATACAATATAACTAAATACCCAAGTACCTACATCATCCCTCAGATGGTGTCTGAACATTTAACTAGTTCACTCATTAATTAATTTACATTTATGTTAATAGGTCACATGAGGCATAGGCAGCACTGACATCACCTCATCATAGTAAAAGTAGTGGAGGTCCTAAGGAATAACAAGGAAAAATAGAAAATAAATAGAGTAAGGGGGTTTTAAGGTAATAAATAATGTAACATAAATGTCATATAATGCTAAATCAATTGTATCTGAGTCTGGAAAAGGTGTTAGTGTGTAATCCAATGAGTGCTATCTAAGGAATTCTACAATAAGGTGCCTACCGAGTCCGAGGTGATCGAACAATGTAAAATAGGGCTAAGTAAGGACAATGCTCTATGGACCTTCACCATGGAACCTACAAGTCAATGATGGATCCATGGAGTTTATCCAAGGTATCCTGTAATAATGTAAAGGGCCCTATAGTGGTATATCGAGCATATGAGGAATATAAAATATCTAGAGTCTATGTTGGTATAAACCTAATCAAACCACAACCTTGTATCAGAACGGGGTTCCCAATACCCAAGTTATTCTCCTCTCATAATCCAAGGTGAAATCAAGTTTGTGCATTCTTTCTTCATATTTTTATCAGGTTGTAATTCATTTTATCCATGTATTTCCTTCCATTAGTGTGGATAGGCAAAGAAGAGTTGCAACAATTTATTTATTGGTCAAAGCCTTTCTATTTATTAGTGTGGATATGAAAAGTATCATTGAAACCATTTAATCAAGTCTTAATTAACCATTAATGTATATTAATATAGATATATTCACTCCACCAACTCCCATAAATATGGAATTGGGTGAAATGGATATGTAACCTTTATTAAAATCTTATTTGATAAGTCCATGTTATATACTTTGTGTACTCGCCATTTGACATTTAACATTTAATAATCAATTTGAAGAACTTACCTCAGACGGGTCAAGTGGTGAGAATACATGGTATATTTCATTATTAAAATCTCCTAAAATACAAACCATTTATTATAAGAAAACTAACCCCTAGTAAGGTCAATAAAATTCACACTCGAACTATGGGTCAAACGTGTCAAAAACACTAGAAACCAATTATTGAATAACCTTAAACATGAGGCATATTGAGTTGTGGGTGTAACCACTAACAACTGATAAAATATAAAAAAATAGCATAACCATATGATTATAAGAATTAAAATCATGGAATGTAAATTTAAGAAACTACTTCCAATGAAATGGGTGGGCCTTGTACGAATATTCCAAAATGCACAAATTTTAGGGATGAGTTATAGACCACCTAAATTAGGGTGGCATGATCCTTCTACTCCAGTATCGGTCCTTGTTTTTCCTTAGATTATATTGGATCTAATAAAAGGTGAAAAACTCCCACATGATGATAAATAGTTCAAGAGTGAATGATAAGGATAACGACTAAAGAGTACTTAATGACTTACCATTGCACATCCAACATGATGAATGAAAGCTCGATTAGTTGATGGATGGGGGAGATCTATTGATTCCAATGATATATCTTAAAAAAGATCCAAATGGGAGAAAAAGGATTAAATTCCCACTGGTTCTTTGATTAGGGAGGATGGGTTGGGTTAATAGATTAATAAGGTAAAAATTGGAAATTTACATAGAAAATTAGCATTTTCATGGTTAGTCCCCTTAGTTTCACAAACTGTATGAAAACCATGTGAGACGGCTCTAACCGAAATATTTGGCCACACAGTTTGATCAAACCGTGTGAAATCCATGTAACCGTACTTGGAAAAAAGGGGCGTTCACAAAGTTAGGCCTCATTTCCATGCACCAACCATGTGAGGTGGATCTGTCTGAAAAAAAACCATCTTCATGGTTAGGGATACAATATGGAATTCCCACACACTTCATTCTAAACCGTTTTCTTATCTAGTTTCACCAAAAAATAAGGGTTATGGGCTTTGAAAAAGCCTCCGATACTCTCAAAACCTTTAGAAACTCATTAGGCATCTATATTAGGCCCAAAGTAAATATTTAGACTAAATTGTAAAGGAACCATACCTGAGTGAAAACCTGGTCTCTAAAAGTCTTCCCCTCTTAAAAGAAATTTACCCCCAATTTATCCATCAATATTTAAAGAAAATTTTCTGAGAAAAACTCTAAAAAATGGTCATGTATGTTAGCCTCTCTCCCAAGTCATGTCCAATACTCGGTCATGCAGCCTTATAAGACATTCAAGTGGGGAAGACTTCCCTCAGAGAGCCTTCACACTTCATTCGATGAAGGATACTGGATATTCCTAAATGGTAGCATCGACTTTTAACTCTACTTCATTTGGATCAAAGGAATGAGATGGTTCATAAGGATATTGGTGAATCAGTGAGACATGAATGTCTTCGTGCATGGAATGGTACCTCTAATGTAGTGGTAACTGATAGACTACCAGACCAACTATCTCTGGAATCTCGAAAGGCCCGACGTAACAAGGTGAAAAAATTTCCAACTTCTTTAACTATATAAGCCGTAGCCTAGGAAATTCCTAAATAAAAAAACAATCCCCAACATTGAACTCAAGAGGTCATCATTGATGATCTACATAAGATTTCTATCTAGAACAAGAAGTAGTAATATTCATTTAGATCAGCTGAACCTATTCTGAAGTCTTCTGAATCAAATGAGGACCTAGTAGGGCTACCTCAAATTCCTCTAGCTAGAACATGCAGGAACAGAATGGATTACCATATAATGCCTCAAATAGAGCCACCTGAATCATCACCTAAAAACTGTTATTATAAGAAAACTCAAGAAGAGGTATATTCTTCTCTTATGAACAATCTAAATCAAGGACACATGCTCGTAGAATATCCTCTATAACCTATGTTGTCATTTCATATTGTACACCAGTCTGAGTGTGAAAATATTTGCTTATATGCACCTGAGTCCCCATATATTTCTGTAATACTTTCCCGAACTGTGAAGTTAAATGAGCATCCCTATCAAAAATCATAGCACATGGAACCCCATTTGGTTGTATGATATCACAGAAATACATTCATCTCAACTCAACCACTAATAATGCCTCCCATATTGGGATAAAGTTGGATGATTCTATCAGTCGGTCAATAACTACCCAGATAACATTCTTACCCCTTGAATAATAAGTTATGATGACTAGAAAATCCCTATAAACATCCTCTAATTTCCATTACAATACTAGAAGCAACTTTAACAACCCTACAAGCACTGGTGCTCTGCCTTCACCTAGTGACAGGTGGAAAACCTAGTGATGGAGCTTGTAATCTGGCATTTCATTCCAGGAAACCAATACTAGCATCGCATATCTCGATAAATATTTGAGATTCGTGGATGAACTTCCACTGAGAAGCCTAGGACTATATCATAAACTCCTCTCTCATATCTGCAAAAACCCAGATACATCAACATGGACACAGGACATCGTCTCTGTCTACAAACCAATCTGGAGGTCAGTAATCTCCTGATATACTCTCACGGAGAACCAAACCTTTAGTATTTAAAAATTTCCTACTCATCACCATCTCAAGGATAGAAGAGGAAATTATCAAGGATGGGAGGTAAGTCTTCTCTTTAATATCATGAAACTCTAGATAAAGTTAAGAAAATAGGGTCATTAACTTCCATTCATCACTAGATTTCGGTACGACCTTCATTTTAGTTTTCTTGACTCAGTGCATAAATGACCACATTTCCTTTTCCCAGCATATATGAAAGCTCAAAATCAAAGGATTGTATATACTAGACACACATCTACTACCTGAGGTTCAAGTCACACTGTGGAAATATATACTTGAGGCTCCTGTGATCTGTATATAACACAAAGTGCTCACCCAACAGATAATGTGTCCATAAACATAAGGAATGGGAGTTTTCTTTTAGATTGAGGTCATGCGTCATGTAATTTATCTTGTAAGGCCTCAACACCTAAGATCTGTACTCAATGAATTTTTATTTTAGCATCAACACTACTAATAGGCCAATTCCTGATGCATCACAGATGATGATATAACCGTTACCTAGTTCTGTAAGAATAAGAATCGGTGCTGCGAGAAGCCTCGATTTTAGTTCCCAAAAAGCATTATCACATGCTTCAGATGATAAGAAAATAATAAACATGTTTCTATGTCTAGTAAGACATGAATAAAGACGTGGCATGTCCTGTATGAAATGCCTGTAATATCAAGCGAGCCCTAATAAACTCTTGATGTTAAACACATTTCTAGGATACTCCTCAGAAACAATAGCCCTAACATTTTTAGGGTCAACCGATACTCTTGATTCTTAGAAAATATGATCGATGAAGTGGAACTTGTAAGTAAAAAGTACCACTTAGTAGGCTTTGAATAATGATAATGATCTCTCAGTGAACTGAGAATGATCTCAAGATGGTTGTCATGGTCGTTACGAGTGTGAGAATAAAACAAGATGGCGTCCACAAAACCATGAAAAAAGAGTCCAAATATTGGTGGGAAACACTATTCATCAATGACATGAAAATGGAAGGCGCAGTCATAAGACTGAATGGAATAAAAAATACTAATACAGAGCTAACCTACTATAGAAAGCTATACAAGGTATGTATGATGGTCAGACTCGCACCTGATGATAACCTGATCCCAGGTCGATCATAGAGAACACATTTTCACTGTAGTGATGGTCAAAGAGATCTTCTATTAGAGTATGTGGATATAGGTTCTTGAATTTAAGGTGGTTCAACCTTCTGTAATCCATGCCTATCAAAGAGTTTCACTCACATTCTTAGTAAAAATCATGGGTGAATGCCAAGAGGATGTACTAGGTCTTATAAATCAATTGGTCTCTAGATCCACTATCTACCGCTTGAGCTCATGAAGCTCTATATGTGCCATCCTATATGAAGAAATGGACATTGGAGAAGCTCCCAAAACTAGATGAATTGTAAACTCTACCTCTATCTTATGAGGAAATACAGAACAGTCTTTGAGAAATACTTCCCTAAAATGATCTAATAATAGAGGGAAATGTTTTTGAATCAAACCCTAATCCTTAATGATGTGATTTGAAATCTGGGGGTCACTCCACTTGTACACGGATGGTTCATTCCATCTCTCCCATCCTGGATAACCAAATCACCTTTGAAAGATAAGTAATGACTCCTGGTCATGTAAAATAGACCATATGATGATAAGAGTCTAAAAAGGCATGATAGTGGACTAACAAGTCCATCCTGAGAATGACATCGAAGCCCATCATGTTGAGAACAAAGTAATTCCTCAAGAATGGGTAACAACCTATGTCAAGGGGACAGTCCCTGTACTAGCATATTCAACCAGTCTATATTCCAAACAAGTTATCGAGGGTCATTACACTATAGTGGTATTGTATCTCTAGTAGGAGACCCACCATAATGGATATAGAAATAAAATATTATTAACAACATGTATCAAAAAAATCAAAAATAAAAGTGGAGGCTAATAGAATAGTACCTTGCACAGTAGATGGCCCCACTGCCTATTCCTTGGGTATCAGCTATAAAGCATGCAACTGACCTGATCCACCACCATGTGCAAGAGATGGACTACCATGATCATGACATATCTAATGGTGTAGAAGGTTTTTAGGTGTTGGATTACCATGACTACAACCTCCGCCTCGTCTAGACCTACTAGTTTTGTTCTAATTACACACCTGATGCAGCACAAAAGAACTCACTCCTGTAGGTGGCGCATATGATGATTCTTTTCCACTAGAAACTGTTGCAATGGTCCTACCGAAACACTAAATATGACCCATAAAACTGCAATCTCGACACTCCATAGGGTCTCTCTCACATCTGGGATTCTTATTCCCCAGTCTTCCACACCGATGACAACCCATATAGCTATCAAACTAGATACTCTGGATACCACTTCTCTGATGAGAAACCTCAAAGAAATGTTTCCTCCATCCTAAAGAACTACTGTCATGACACGACACTATTCTTTTGAACCCGGAACTCCCACCACCACTTGGGTTAATCTTAGTGATAATGTCATGATCAACAATTGCAGAAGAACTAGGAAAGTGAAAGACATTCACTTGAGTTAAGATGGAATACTTGATCCCATTCTCAACACATTTATCATACAAAAGGCCATCACTAGATAGAAGTTGTGCAAAGTACTATAAACTAGTGAAAGTTGATGATAATTCTATAATTGGAATTGAACCCTGCTCGAGATGCATGAACTATCTAGATATGTAAGATTTCTACGCCTATGGAAAGAACTAATCATAGAAGGTAGTCAAAAAATAAACCTATAACATGCCCTGATGAGGACCAGAATGGGAATACACATCCCACCAATGCTTTTCCAAATCCAGATTCATGTATGTAGAAATATTGACTCTCCACTCTGGAGGCATTGTGTAGTGATCAATGGTAGACTACATGACCATGTTCCATGTCTCAGAATACTATGAACTACCATCCCCTAAAAATGTAAGAGGATGTTGTTGCTAGAACTTTCTTTTCAGATCAGCCACCATTGGTGCAACCCATGGAGCAACATGCATGGAATCCATAAGATGTTGGAAACTATCACAGACATGGGAATCAATGTTGGGATAATGTACAACAGGCGATTCATCATGTGGCACTCCAGGATGTATGACTAGCAGCTTAGGGCCCACCCTGTCTGGATCATGGTTGTCACCACCCTCCAGGCGACTGAAAAATGGATGTTGTGGAAACATTGGTTTAAAATGCCACGAAAAAACCTTATAACAAGATTATAAAAATAAAATATCATCACTAGAAGAACTAAGTGTAATAAAACTGACTATCCAAGGCATACTACCCAAACCAACCACTTAGACGGTCAGGTATCCGTAAGTTCTCAATTATAAGTTTCATGTAATTTTGTACTTAATTTGCAGGTTCACTCCTTTACCCTTGATAGAAATGTCATAGTGGGATAAGGATTTGCAACTAATTAATTTTATATTTCTTGATATACTTTAAAATGGATATCCATATCATGTGAATCGGTTCCTATAAACCTTTCACCAGAAACAAAACCCATTAATTTCTAGCCTAATGGCTCAACTAGGGAAATTACTCATCCAACCCCATGAGGGGCCATACATATCATGAATTGAGAAAGACAATCGCTAAATCAGAGCATAGGGAATACATGAAAAATTAACTATCACAACATCAGTCAATAATCACAAGCATATCAAGCCATGCTAAGTAATGAAATGCACATATATCGCATGGAAATATGCATGACAGGTGAAATCAAGGTTCTTATAATGATGCATGCAACAATGTTCCTTTCCCACATGTCATCAGGCTATGGATGATATAAATTCCCTAAAGAGTAACAATAAACAACACCACACAACAGGTGTGTCACTCAATGGTGAAATAATATCAATTGTAATAGGGAAAATAGAATAACAGTTTCATATTGGGTAACATGGATTTTACCCCGATCATGGGTTTGGGACACCCAGGAATGACTCATGACCAAGTCCCAAGCATTCCCATTCTCTAATATAGTAGGAAAAAAACCACCTTTGAATCCACTTTGTGACACCCCAGACCTGGATTCCACATATGTGGTTCCCCGAGCATGGTGGACCACCTAGACTCATGCACATCTCCCCAAACGCCATAGGCTTCCCACTAGCAGAAAGGGCCTAGTGTGTGTTATTGGCGGGAGACTATGCCCTCATTATCAGAGTGTAGCACAACATATGGAATATAAACAAATAGTAAACAACGGAATCAATGGAAATAAACAATGGAAGCAAACTTATACAGTATATAAATGAGAATAATAATATCTATATCAACTAGAACAATGACAATGTGATATCATGTCACTAGAAAACTAGAAAACATGGATACAAGATAGCATGAATAATATGTTCCAAAAAGTAGAAGAAAACAAAGGCTAATCCAAGAATCCTAAGATCCTACTCAATCATCTTCTATCAAGCTCCATACTATCATCACACAATCAAGTGTAGGAATTTGTATTCTTTTCATTGTCAATACTTGAAACCATGTAATCTACTAAGGGTACCAAACAGTTCATGGAGAGGGTTTGTGAAAAATCTCAGTGGGCCACCACCAATGGTGTCTATAACCTCCAGCCCATGTCATAGAATACAGTAGTATGCAGGAATGCAAATATAAAGTAATGAAAATAGTACAATATAGCTAAATATCCATATACCTGCTTCGTCCCTCGGCTAGTGTCTGAACATGTATCCAATTCATTAATTATGTAATTACCATTTATGTTAATAGGTCACATGATGCATATCCCGCATTGAAAACACCTCATGATATTATAAGTATTGAAGGACCCTTGGCATAACAAGGAAACATTTAAAATATATATAGTGAGGGTGTTCCGGGGTAATAACCAAGGTAACATAAATCTCACGGAATGCTAACCCAGTAGTATTTGAGTCTACATAAGGGGTAATCTTGTAATCCAAGGAGTTTAATCTAAGGCATTACACAATAAGGAACCTACCGAGTCCAAGGTGATCGACCAAGGTAAAAATAGTCTAACCAAGGATAGGTCCCTATGGGCTTTCACAATGGCAGCAACTAGTCAAGGCTGGATTCTAGAAGTGTATCTATGGTATCCTATAATTGTGAAATGGACCCTACCGCAGCACATTGAGAATCTGAGGAATAGTCAATAACTGAAGTCTAGGTGGGTATCAACATAATATGACCACATCTTTTAATCAAAATGGGGTTCCCAAGACCCAAGGTATTCTCCTATAAGAATCCAAGGAAACTTGAGTGAGTCCCTTCCTATTTCATATTTTAATCATATTGTAATTAATTTTTGTCTGAGTCTTTCCTTCCATTAGTGTGGATAGGTCAAGTAGAGTTGAAACCATTTTTTTATTTTTCCATGCCTTGCCTTCCATTAGTGTGGATAGTCTATGTAAGATTTCAACCATTTCAGAAAATCATAATTAACCATTATGGTATATTCCATTAGCGAGGTTCACTCAGCTACCTCACATCAATATGGAATGAGGTTCTATAGATATGTACCCTCTATTCAATCTTATTTGATAAGGCCATGTTATATACTTATAATACTAACTATTTCATATTTCCCATTTAATAATCAATTTGAATCAATTATCTTAAACGGGTCAAGAGGTGAGCATAAATGGCACTTTCTATTATGAAAATATCATTAATAAAAATCCATTTATTATAAGAAATATCACCCTTAAGAAGTTCAAGCAATGGTACACCCGAACGGTGGCTCTAACATGTCAAAAACACTAAATCCCAATTATGTCATAACCTTCAACATGCAGTAGATTGAGTTGTAGGTGTAATCACTAACAATTAATCACATATTTTTAACGATCATAATCACAATATTCTAACAAGTATAATCATGGCATGTAAATTTATGAAACAGATTCTAATGAAACTGGTGGCCCCAACATGAATATTCCAAAATCAATTACAATTAGGGATGAGTTATATACTACTCACCATAGGGTTGTACAATCCATATCCTCTGGTATTAGACCTTTTTTTCCTTAGATCAGAGTTGATCAAAGACAGGGTCGAAAATTCTCACATGATGATAACTATTTCGAGAGAAAAAGAGAAGGAGAATGGATAAATAGAACTCCAGTAATTACCATTGCGCATCCAACATTATGAATGGAAGCTCGATCAGTTTCTAGATGACAGAGATCTCTTGATTCCATGGTTAGATCTTCAAAAATATCCAAATTGGCGAAGAGGGGGAAAATATAATTGGTTCATAGATTATGGAAGAAGGGTTAGATTAATATATCATTAAGTTATAATGTAGATATTTTCCCAGAAATTAACCTCCACATGGTTTTCCTCATGGATTGTCAAACCGTGTGCAAACTGTGTATGACGGCTCTTCCCAGACTCTTTGGCTATATAGTTAGATAAAAATATGCGAAATCCATGCATAGGAACATGGGAAAAAAGGTGTTCACATGGTTAGGTTTCACAAACATGCACCATCTATGAAAGGTGCCAATTTTTGGAATGACACAATCAACATGGTTAAGGAAACTATGCAGAATTTATGCATAGTTTGGCAAACAATGCGGAATTTCTGTGTGGTTTACTCTAAACTGTTTGCCCAGGCAGTTTTCCCCAAAAATAATCTTTTTGGGCTATTAACAATCCCTAGACACCCTTAGAACATTTACTAACTAATTTTTCAACCATATTTGGTCTAAAGTAATGATTAAGAATGAAAATTAAAGGATATGTACTAGAGTGAAAAAATGGGTTCTTATACTAGTCACCTTAATAAAAATCAAAATGATACATGTGGGAAAAAATCGAAGTTAATAAAAAAAAGATAAAAATAAAATTATTTTTGTGTGTGTGGGTGGGGGTTTAATAAAACATAAATACCATTAAATCAATTAATTTTCTATTTTTTAATCTCATTAGATAAGGGATACCTCCCAATCATGTTTCCCTTTTGGTATTTTCAAGAATGTTAGTCATCCCCCACTATAAAATGGTATTAAATACTCCCATTCATTACACCTATCCAGCCACAATGCATCATAAAAATCCTATCCAAATAATCTCCAAAAATCTCTCCTCCAAACCAATAATCCTAACCATGTGATGATATATGACCAATGAATCCCGTTGGGGAAAACTAGAAGGAGTAACTCAATGAAGAAGTAACATCCTTCCACAAGATATTTTGTTTTATTTTCATTTTAAATAATATTAAATATTATTATTCAATGAGTATATAATAATATATGTATCCTCAATAATATGATATGTATTTTTCATATATTTATACCTTCAACTAGACACAATACCACCAAATGGGAAACATAGTTCTGGTGTTTGGTGAACCACTGCCTCACAAAACGATGTTGTTCATTTTTTTTCATTACCACCTCTCATGGTTTATAATTTTTATGGAAAATATATTTTTAGAAAATAAATATCATATTTATGATGCTTTTATTCTTATGTAATTATTACATAAAATACACCATCATTCATTGCATTTTGTGTAAATACGATAACAACATTTTTGAACATGTAGACTACTACCTCTTCAAAACGATGTGATTCGTTCACACTTTAAATTGAATGTATAAAGGATAAGTATAGTAAAAAAATATTATATGTCATGACCCAAGCCCCTGGGGCCCATGCTGTGACTACCCGAAACCCGCCTTCTATAGGCTAGGGGTTGGTGACTAGCACCGGAAAGGCAAATCCCTAAAAATAGGAAGGCATTGTCTTTTATCCTGAAATTTCACACAATCCAAGCACATAGAAAGATACCATCACAAAGTAAACTATGCAGAAAAAAGGGTGAGTATAGTAATTAAAGGGGCTGAAATACATACCCAACTTGAAAGTACAAGTAAAATTGAAAACAGTTCCTGTGAACACCTACCAAGAATCCTACCTGAATGATAGTTACAACTCACAAAAGGTTGTCTCTATGGTACATCTTGTCTAATGGTACTCCTATGAACAGCCTCCAAACCTAGAACCCTCAGCCTCAGTCAATTTTGTATGTCATTTTCATAAGACACAATATGGTGCGAGCATAGCCCGTGCAGGGGTGAGTATAACAATACACAGCAGGGACCCTGAGACCACCGAAGGTCTCTCAGAATCCACAAAGGATAAACCAAAATGAAATACCAAAATCTCAAAGAATGAATCAATAGTCATCAACATTAATAAGTTTTATGCCCATACATATACCTATGTTATCAATATATATACGTATCTTGCACGTGATGGAAGAATACCACAGTTGTAACACCATGATGGTAAAAGTCCCACACACGTAACACCACAATGTTAAGTACAAAAAGGTATCGCCACAGAAAAGAATACCATGAATGTATCACCAGACTTAAGTGTACCACAATGGTAAAGACTCAGCTCACACCAGTTATAACTTCAGTGTGGATGTATAGATGATTATATGTATCGCTAGATCATCATAATTCATCAAGAAGCTCTACTATTGACCCACATAGGATTGTATATGACCCACATAGGATCTGATGATGACCCACATAGGATCTGAAGATGATGTCTCACATAGGATACGAAGATGACCCACACTGGACCTGAAGATGACCCACATAGGATTTGATGATTACCCACAATGGATCTGATGATTCTTCAAGTACAGCCAGCAATAGGGTTGCCACACTAAGTGAACTTGATTTCAGGAGGATCCGATCCTCAAGCCATTGGTCAATACATAAATAGACACTAAGTCCCACTAATATGTATCTCAAAGGAAGCCACATAGTAAGTGTCCCAACTCAACACACATCGCGTCAATCACACACCTGATCTGTATGTTATTAGTGCTTCCATTCCAAGGGCCCGGTTGGATTCAGGTTTGATCCAACCCTATCGTACTCCAACGTTATCCAAATCTCAACTGGAGTATTCCAAATGGACCTTATAGATCCAAGGTATATAGTGCCTCGACGGTTCGTCAAATCGATGCCCAATTCTCAAGATGTGGCCCAAAAGGCATATCTAGTTCCAGATAGGCCCGTGTCCATCTTGGATGGGCTGGGCTATGGTAGGCCAGGCCAAATGGGCTTCAGTATAGCCCGGATTTCAGATAATGTGTCTCGGCCCACTGTGTGTGACCCGCAGGGCTCGTCCCACTCAACTGGGTGCGGTCCACCATGGCGGGGCCTGCCCAAGCCGCCACCCGGGTGGTGAGGTCCCCAAGAATTTTGAATAGTCCAATGGACCATTCAACATTGGCCACCCTATTGGCACCATTTGGTGCCGCCAGCTAGAATTCTTGACTCACCAAAGGGGTCCCTCTTGTCATGATGTGGTCGGCCGTCTCCCCTTCCAATGACGCGATGGTACCATTGATCCTCCCGCGGCCGGCTGGGTGCCGGCCAACTTCTGGGTGCACCACTGCAGCTTAGCAGCCATGGCCTCTTCCACTACCAGTTTCTCGAATGCACACCGCCGCGATGCTCTTCTCGTGGTCGGCCACCTCGGTGCACCGTCATTGCTCGATAGCCGCTACCTCCTCCTCTACTGGGGGAGTGGACACGCGCTACCTTCTTCCACATGGTTGGCCGGTGTGCCAGCTGCTGCCTTCTTCCAAGGGCCATCACAACATCTTTCTATTCCCAAAAAATGTGTCACTTGGATATTCGTGATCCTTGTGTCGATATCTCTGCATCCATTTTTGTTCTCAAAGAAACATAGTATTTTTAGCATGGAAAATTATTTGGCAACTTAAAATATGTGAAGAACGTGCGAAGAACGGATTGAAAACATCTTGGTATATGATCATATCTATGGCCATGTTTGTTTCGATATTGTCATTGAGAACCAAGATTTTGAAGAATCAACAAATTAATGTTTATCATACATAAAAATATACTCCAAACCTCGATTATCCATTGGAGGTGGGGCGGGGAGGAAGACGATTTATCGACACTTCTTGAACATCGGTTTCTCATTCCTCGTTCAGAGGATGCTCTTCGTTGGAGGATCTTCTTCATTGGAGGATGTTCTTCCTTCATGAGTTCTCCAGTAAATGTTTTCTCTAAATTTTCCAACCCCCAAGGGATGAATAAATGGGGAAGAAAACATGATTTTTTAAAGAATTAATTACTTGACCAATTTGAGTTGTCACATCAAATTGGTGATTCGAAGAGTTACAAAGGTTTCAAGGTCGGGTGGTCCCCACCACCAGAATTAAAATGAGAGGTTTCAAATTAATAAAATATAAGTTGTTATTTTATTTTATTTTATTTTTTTAACTATCCCACAAATAACCGAATAAACATATTCTACCCTCAACCTACTACGGTCGAGGAGAATGCTCCCTTAAGAGAATATTGAAGCTATGAGTCCAACAGTGTCCTTAGACTTAAATTTCGAGCATCGATTGAAAAGTTACAAAATGATGCTCGCGCGTTTACTGAACGTACATAAAAATGTTTCATAAATTCATTCCAGGAAAACCGGGCCTCAAAATCACGCAACGTCGATTTTATTAGACTAGCAATATTTACATATAATAATAATTTTACATGAAAGAAATCCAGGTCTTTACATTCTCCCCACCTCAGGGCTTTGCATCCCTGAAAGACACAACACAAACAATGGAAACAAGTGGGGTTACTGAGCACGAATCTCAGCCTTCTACTCCCATTTCCTCTCTTGGAGGTTCTCATTATTCCAACATACATGCACCATAGGTATCGATATCCCATATAGGAATCTCATTTATCGATCCTCAATCTCCAATGAAACCTCCGAAAATGTCGCCCCATTGTGTATGTCCAGCTCGCCCTGGTCAACGATGTGTGAGGGATCATGTACGTATCCCATCAGTTGGGATACATGTAAAAAGTCGTGCACCCGGTGCAATTATGGGGGAAGAGCTAAGAGGTATGCCACCTTACCAACTCTGCTAATGACCTGAAAGTCTCTGATGAACATCAGAGGTAACTTGACACTCAGAACAAATCTCCACAATCCTCATCGAGGTTAGACACATAGAAATAAATGGTCACCATCCTCGAACTTGAGAGGTCTCCATCTCCTGTCATAATAAGACTTCTTCCTGCATTGTATATTCTTTATCTGCTCCTGGATGATTAACACCTTTTCTGTGGTAGGCCATACCATCTCTAGTCCCACGAGTGTTAACTCCCAAGGCTCAGTCTAGCATAAAGGTGATCTGCAAGGCCAACCGTACAAAGCTTCGAATGGTTTCATACCGATGGTGGAGTGATAGATGTTTTTGTACGCACTCTCCACCAATGAAAATTGATTCTTCTAGCTGCGGACGATGTCATGGACACATGCACACAACATGTCCTCAAGGGTCTGAACAGTTCACTATGCCGGACCATCTGTCTGAGGATTAAAGGTGGTGCTTAATCAAATGTGAGTCCCCAATGCCTCATAGAAGACCTTCCATAGTCGGGAAGTAAAAAATGCATCACTATCAGAAACAATCGTTGATGGAACTCTATGAATCTGTAAAATCTCTCATACATAGAGGCATCCCAAGCCCTCTAAAGATCCCTGCTCTCTGATAGGTAGGATGTGGGCCGACATGGTGAGTCGGTCCATGATCACCCATATAGTATCATGACCCCTAGATGTGTGTGGAAGTACTATCATGAAGTCCATGGAAATTCCATCCGACTTTCTCTCTAGAAACTCAAGTGGATGAACTATCCCTGCTGGAACTTGATACTCTACCATCCATTTCTTATAAGTGAGGCATCTTGCGACAACCTTTGCCGCTACTTTCTTCATTACAGACCACCAGTGCTAACGCCGAAGGTCCTGGTAAATCTTCACCACTCCTAGATGTACCGCTAGAGGGTATGTATGGAACACCCTCAGAACTTCCTCTTGAAGCTCCACCGGTACCATAGTATTCCCTCTAAAGATGATAACATGCTCCCCACCTAAACAGAAATCCCTCAAGAGCTTATACTATGAATATTCGAGCATGTCGATCATCGCAGTCATTGTCCCCAAGAATCTCCTCACCGACTCACTGAAGGAGTGTGGAAGTGACTATCAGAGACTGAAGGAAATTTTACAAAGAAAATGTTGTATATACCAATGTTTTCATAAAACATCACTTATCAGTTTCCTCTTGCTGGTCTTAAGGTCCCATCATTGAGTCACATCGGGGAACAAAGTGCATGAGAACTGTTCTGCACATCCAACACCATCAAAGGCATAGAAGTCGGGATTTTCTTAATTGTCTAGGGGTAAAGTGGCATCTACCCATTTGTAATATCCGTTCATATCGGGATAAATATGTTCGCATCACCCTTCCATGTCAACCATTCACCTAGATGGGGATTCAATTTTATTTTGAAATTTAAGAGGAACTGTAGTATAGGTCACCTCCTTATGTATTGAGCACATTAGGATTGATGATATGGACATGTTTTCATTTTTTCATGACTTTTAACCCATTTTGGACTAGTTGATTTCCTTGGCGGGGGAGAGGCTATATATACAATGGAGGGAATTCTCCATCATTTATGACTTATCATTTATGTATACCTGATACCTAAATATGGAGTCATCTAGATACTTATATTCCTCTCTTTTATGTGGATCGTCTCTTTACTATTATATTATAGGAGGAATATTTTTCTCTTTTTGAAGATGATAGCCAGTAGTAATGTTACCCCTGAGTATCACCTCATTGAGTTTCATAAGATTTTCAATTTCATTCCCATACTATTCCAACCATTCCTTCATAGAAGGAATTTCATCTCATATGGGTGGCATGTGGAATGTAACGACACCTCTCCCATTATCCATAGTTGTGCTCCACTGTAGGGGTGGAAAATCATTATTTATAGGTGAAAGGTTCTATATTCTTCACTAATTCCGCATATATGAACCCTTAACTAGGGTATCCAGATCAACCACATCTCAAGGAACATCTATGTACTATGTCTCTCTATATTTGATTATTGATCCTCACTATCTATTGTATTTGTGGTGAAACAATTCCTTAAGGTGTATCAGACAATGGTAGTTGTCTCATTACCCTCAATGTTGTTGGGTGATTCTATCCTTCTTTCATCTTGGTCATTTCTCTGACCCCTATCCATATTGGACTATTTTGGCTTACAACTTTTATGGGGGTTTATTTCCTTTATTGTACATTACTCCTATATTGGCCTCTGAGTAATGGCATCAAGGGAGTTTCTAGTTGATTTTTCCAAATGAGCCTCTATTATATGAGGTTTCTATTTTGGTAATAGGAATGTAGGTGATTCGAAACATTGTTATTTACCACATAATCAGGATAACATTGACACCCTATAGGGTGATTATAATGTTGAAAATTTCCCCATACTAACATGATGAGGACTCTTCAGGGACAAAATTACCATTTTATGATTTTTTTATTGATGATTTTATGATTCTAGTTGAGAATTTTATGAATAATAGGACACTAATTGAGATATAAATTCCCCTATACCTATGGGAGAGGGTCTATCTCAAACTACAGCTGATTTATCTAGGACCCACTCAGGGAGTGATGAACCAAATGATGGATTTTGATGTAAAAATACCATAGGCCAATCAGATAGATTTTGTTTTTAGATAGCACTGATATTTCTTGGATTCTCTCCGAGATTGAAGACACAAGTTGTAGAGGAAGTGGTAGATATTTACATAGTCTAGTGGGGCGAGTTATCTATTGGACAACCACTATTAAAGCTATTATAAAGACTCGTTAAATTTTGAATACTTGTGTTCTAGTTTAATATAGGTAAAATGAAATCACATGGTCTGTGTCACATACTATGGGATGTTTTTAGGTTGGTTACATCTTGGACATCCATGTTTGAAATGTATTCCCATTGTTTTGAGTGGACCATCTTAAGAATCTGTTCGAAGTTCCCTCCCTTAATTTGAGATGTATTTACATCATTAATATAGGTTTACTATATTATATTGAGTAACTAATACATGCATTACATTGTGCCCTGATTTTTACTGAGGCCATTAAATTAGATGATGTCGTATCAGGGGACTTTGTCTATTCTAGGGTTGTAGTGAAGTGCAATGCTCCATAATTTTACCGTCCTCATATATGGATACATGATGAGACTTTAGTGATTATTTTATGATGAGTTTTGGTATAATGGAGGCATGAATATTTTATATATATGCTTTTATTTTTTGTTTTCGAGTCTTGGTCCATAGAAATAACAACTAAGTCTATTTGATAACAGAGTATGTTTTTGGTCTAAAGGTGACCCTCATATCTTGGATAAGTAAGGTGTCTAGCCTTTAACCGATGATGCATTTCCCACATATTTAAGAGTACATGAGAAATGAAATCCATATAAATCTCTTTTGGGATCTAATACTCAGAAGTAGTGAGGGGATAAAACACCGTTGGATTTTTTTTTCTAAATAAATCTTTCATTAAATCCATTTTGGCCACAAATTGAACATAATTATATTCGTCAACATTGTTAGATCATAGAGTTTTTCTCTCTAGGATGGCTGATGATGAAGGAGAAGTGTCACTAGTAGCATATGTGAAACTATATAGAGATGAACCAGAAGTTTTGAGAACCTCTCTATACAAAGGTGTATGATTTTTGACCACCCCTCTATATAAAGATTTCTAAAGAAGGGGAGGATTTCCTTGATCAAGGGAGATATCACTATGTTGAGGTCTACCATTTTAAATTTCAGGTGTAGAGTCCCTATGATCCATCTCCACAATACCATCGGGAGAAATATCATAGTACTGATCACCTTCTACTTCAGTTTAAGAGTAAAAATATCCTTTACGTGTTTCGAATAGACATAAAAAACACCAATTATATTGGAATTGTTCAAACTATAGATATGACCCTTATTATGAATCCTAGATGGAATACATCGACCTTCCATTTGGGGTTGATCAAGGATATAAGCCTCCCCTATAATAGATTCTAGATTATTTGGATAACCTTTTGGTGATGTAGGAATATGAGTATTCAATTGATAACCTTCAAGATTATGTTGTGAACATTCATATTGTTGGAAGAATATGATACTACCAATGGTTGGATTTCAAAATTTTCCAGTCAATACCAGAGGAAGTAGGGCTATGATCTAAGATAAAAAATCATTCCCTTTCAAAATATGTTTATTGAATTATGGAACAAGGGATGCTTTATGATCCTCCTATTTTATATACTCTGAAGGATATTGTGTAGTCTTTCATAATAATATATAGGGATATGAGAATAAAAACCATAGGATCTTGGAATATAATGAGTGTCTTCAATGATAGGGATATGAGCTTGCCCTATGTCCTGTTACACTTCCACATGGTAATCCCTAGTAGTAACATGGATATGATCCCATCCATATGCCTTTGAAGTATGCATCCATTCTTTTTAGATAGGAATATGAGCCTCTCTTAAGGCACGTTACACTCTCACTTGGTGAGCCTTAGTCTGAACAATAATATGAGATCCCTCCATTGTTTTTTGATCATGTAACTGTAAATTTTTAATATGAATGTGCACATTCCCAAAGGAATGTTCCACTCTCACATGGTGAGATACTGTTGGAATGGTAATATAAGACCTTTTTAGTGTCTGATGCTTTACCATAATTCATTAATTATCCTACATGATGGTGGGATGAATGTGATATTTATTTTTTGTACCCAAAAACTCATACTAATTTGGATAATTTGATTCTATGGTTAGGGATAAGAATATATGACAGTCCCCATATTTATACGAGTGTTGGAATATGGTGGCACAGTTCTTCAGTTGTTTCTATAATGTATTGACACTTAAAGAATGTGTTTTAATGAATGTATGCATGTAAAACATCAGTATACAATGTGTAATGGTATATATATTTGATTCAATTAGGGTTATAATACCACTTCATTCCTCCTTTTCCCATCATAATATTATGAAGGGTGTAACACACTGAAATTTTTTAATTTTTTTTTTCCGAATTACCTTTGATATTTTAAATTTCACTTAACATAGATTATAACTTGTTTTATATTAATGAACAAGGTTATTCTTACTTTATACAATAAAACATGTTCATATTTCATTATATGCTACACCAAGATAAGATTTCCCTACACGCAACACTGAGTAAATTTACGTAACCTGCAAGACAGATTATTACATCCTTTTTGTGGAACACCACATTTAAAGTTGTATTTTTGAAATTTTATAAATTTTATTTATAAAAAAACATCATTTTTTAATTCATAATATCAAAATTGGATCATGATTATTTTTTAATTTTTTTTATGAATTGTTTTTTAGGAATAGTTAAAAATACCACATTATAGATAAAAACTACTTTTTTATTTGAATAATTATTATTGTTCGGTTATATTTTAAATTATCTTAAAATGGATATAATACATAAAATATACATATATTAATCCAATTTAGTTCATTATACTTATTTTTTTTAATTTAGAGATACACATTTATTGAATATTTGATCATTTTTTCTTTAAAAACCTGTTTTCTTTCCACATTTGTAGGATTAGAATTAAATTTATTTTTTCACTTATGTGAATTGAATTTTGAAAAATTGTCAAACACATTAATAATGAGTACAATATTTATAGAATAATAATATCAACTATGTTTTTGACACAAAATACTAGTAGAAGTAATTAAATTAATATAAAGTGATTAAGGTAAAATTGAACATATCTAGGTGATAATCCTTAAAATTAAGGGCCGAAATGACCTAAACACTTGTCCAAAATCTAGTGGGTTCTATTTTTTTGACCAAATTCCATCTTTGTTATAATTTTCTATTTTAGTGGGGGAGTATTCAATTAAAGAGACCAATAAAATAAATTATGTATCGAAAAAGAAAAAAAGGAACCTTCTTTACCTTTAACATTTATAAACAATTATGGTATAGATACAAACACATTTTTTTAGTTATAATTATTATTTTGAAAGGAAATTTATTTTTTTTGTGTTAATTTAACATAAATTTTTACATATGATTTAATTAAATTATACTCATAACAAAAATTAACACATGAATTTTCTATTTAATGATGAAATAAAATAAATGATGATAAAACCTTAAAAGTAAAGTAAATTTAATGAAATATTATATTCCAATATTTTATTAATGAATATATCATGTTACAAATATTTGGACTTAATATATATTAATTCCAATTTTATTTTTGTATATTTTATAAATTAATATTAAATAAATAATGTCAAAATTGACATTAATGTTATTTAAAAAATAAAGTATATTTTATTAAAATAATTTAAATTACTATAAATATATATTGTTCAAATATACTTTTTAATGTTAATAAATATAAATTATGTTCCAATAATGGTCCAATTTACCTTTTATATTTAATATATTAACATTTTAATTGAAAAAATATTGTTAACATGGCTCATGTTAAAGATGTTTTTTAGAGTTACAAGCACATGTTTTAAATTAATTTGAAAAACACTAGGTATTTTTGTTTTTGAAATTATATTTAATATTTATAACTCATTGGGTCTATATATTCTAGTAAATATCAATTTCATTTAGTCTTAATTATTACATTACTTAGGTTAGAAAACTACTTGGGATGTCTTTGACCCGGATGCCACCTAACGTGTTCACCGAGCCTGGTGGGCCACATGGACTCAAGAGAATCTCCCCAAATGATACAGGCTACTAACTAGAAATGTGGGCCTGGTGAGTGTTCATGTAGATACTATTCCCTAATTAGAAGAGTGTAGCACATCATAAGGAATATAAATAAATATTAGATAACTCAAGAAATGTAATTAAATAGTGGAAGAAAACTGATACAATAGATAAAAATAATAATAATAACTGTATGATCTAAAAAAATGATGGTGTGATGTCACGTCACTAGAAAACATGAAAACATGGATACAAGATAGAAAATATAACATGTTCTTTAATTTACAAGAAAACAAAGGCTACTCCCAGCTTCCTGAGATCCTACTCGGTCATCAGCTATCACGATCCATCCTATCTGCACATAGTCATGTGTTGGAAGCTGTATACTTCCAACTGTCAATACATGCAAACATGTAATCTACTATGGGTACCAAACAACTCTGGGAGTGGGTGGGAGATAAATCTTAGTGGGCCACCACCAGCAATGTTTATAACTTATGGCTCGGGTAATGCAATATTGCAGTGTATAAGACTGTATTTGTAATATAAGAAAACAATACAATATAACTAAATACCAAAGTACCTACTTCATTCCTCGGATGGTGTCTAAAAATTTAACTAGTTCACTCATTAATTAATTTACATTTATGTTAATAGGTCACATGAGGCATAGCCAGTAGTGACATCACCTCATGATAGTATAAGTAGTGGAGGTCCTAAGGCGTAACAAGGAAAAATAGAAAATAAATAGAGTAAGGGGGTTTTAGGGTAATAAATAATGTAACATAAATGTCATATAATGCTAACTCAATTGTATCTGAGTCTGGAAAAGGTGTTAGTGTGTAATCCAATGAGTGCTATCTAAGGAATTCTACAATAAGGTTCCTACCAAGTCCGAGGTGATCGAACAATGTAAAATAGGGCTAAGCAAGGACAATGCTCTATGAACCTTCACCATGGCACCTACAAGTCAATGATGGATCCATGGAGTTTATCCAAGGTATCCTGCAATAATGTAAAGGGCCCTAGAGTGGTATATCGAGCATATGAGGTATATAAATGATCTAGAGTCTATGTTGGTATAAACCTAATCAAACCATAGCCTTGTATCAGAATGGGGTTCCCAATACCCAAGTTATTCTCCTCTCATAATCCATGGTGAAATCATGTTTTTGCATTCTTTCTTCATATTTTTATCAGGTTTTAATTCATTTTATCCATGTCTTTCCTTCAATTAGTGTGGATAGATCAAGTAGAGTTGCAACCATTTATTTACTGGTCAAAGCCTTGCCATTTATTAGTGTGGATATGAAAAGTATCATTGAAACCATTTAATCAAGTCTTAATTAACCATTAATGTATATTATTTTAGATATATTCACTCCACCAACTCCCATAAATATGGAAATGGGTGAAATGGACATGTAACCTTTATTAAATCTTATTTGATAAGTCCATGTTATATACTTTGTGTACTCGCCATTTGACATTTCACATGTAATAATCAATTTGAAGAACTTACCTCAGATGGGTCAAGTGGTGAGAATACATGGTATATTTCATTATGAAAATCTCAGAAAATACAAACCATTTATTATAAAAAAACGAAACCCTAGTAAGGTCAAGAAAATTCAAACTCGAACTATGGGTCAAACACGTCAAAAACACTAGAAACCAATTATTGAATAACCTTAAACATGAGGCATATTGAGTTGTGGGTGTAACCACTAAAAACTGATAAAATATCAAAAAAATAGCATAACCATATGATTATAAGAATTAAAATCATGAAATGTAAATTTAAGAAACTACTTCCATGTAATGGGTGGGCCTTATACGAATATTCCAAAATGAACAAATTTTAGGGATGAGTTATAGACCACCTACATTAGGGTGGCATGATCCTTCTACTCTGGTATCGGCCTTTGTTTTTCCTTAGATTAGATTGGATCTAATAAAAGGTGAAAAACTCCCACATGATGATAAATAGGTCAAGAGTGAAAGAGAAGGATAAAAACTAAAGAGTACTTAAGTACTTACCATTGCACATCCAACATGACGAATGAAAGCTCGATTAGTTGATGGATGGGGGAGATCTATTGATTCCAATGATATATCTTAAAAAAGATCCAAATGGGAGAAAAAGGAGTAAATTCCCACTGGTTCTTGGATTAGGGAGGATGGGTTGGGTTAATAGATCAATAAGGGAAAAATTTGAAATTTACATAGAAAATTAGCATTTGCATGGTTAGTCCCCTTAGTTTCACAAACTGTATGAAAACCATGTGAGACGGCTCTAACCGAAATATTTGGCCACACGGTTTGATCAAACCGTGTGAAAGCCATGTAACCGTACTTGGAAAAAAGGGGCGTTCACACAGTTAGTCCTCGTTGCCATGCACCAACCATGTGAGGTGGATCTGTCTGAAAAAAAGCCATCATCATGGTTAGGGATACAATATGGAATTCCAACACACATCACTCTAAACCGTTTGCTAATCTAGTTTCACCAAATAATAAGGGTTATGGGCTTTGAAAAATCCTCTGATACTCTCAAAACCTTTAGAAACTCATTAGGCATCTATATTAGGCCCAAAGTAAATATTTAGACTAAATAGTAAAGGATCCATACCTGAGTGAAAACCTGGGCTCTAAAAGTCTTCCCCTCTTAAAAGAAATTTCCCCCAATTTATCCATCAATAGTTAAAGAAAATTGTCTGAGAAAAAATCTAAAAAATGATCATGTATGTTAGCCTCTCTCCCAAGTCTTTTCCAATACTCGGTCATGCAGCCTTATAACACATTCAAGTGGGGAAGAATTCCCTTAGAGAGCCTTCACACTTCATTCAATGAAAGATACTGGATATTCCAAAATGGTAGCATCGACTTTTAACTCTACTTCATCTGGATCAAAGGAATGAGATGGTTCAGAAGGATATTGGTGAATCAGTGAGACATGAATGTCTTTGTGCATGGAATGGTACCTCTGATGTAGTGGTAACTGATAGACTACCGGAACAACTATCTCTAGAATCTCGAAAGGCCCGACGTAACAAGGTGAAAAAATTTGCAACATCTTTAACTATCTAAGCCCTAGCCTGGGAAATACCTAAATAAAAAAACAATCCCCAACATTGAACTCAAGAGGTCATCAATGATGATCTACATAAGATTTATATCTAGAACAAGAAGTAGTAATATTCATTCAGATCAGCTGAACCTATTCTGAATTCTTCTGAATCAAACGAGGACCTAGTAGGGATACCTCAAATTCTTCTAGCTAGCACATGCAGGAACAGAATGGATTACCATATAATGCCTCAAATAGAGCCACCTGAATCATCACATAAAAACTGTTATTATAAGAAAACTCAAGAAGAGGTATATTATTCTCTGATGAACCATCTAAATCAAGGAAACATGCTCATATAATATCCTCTATAACCTGTGTTGTCATTTCATATTGTCCACCAGTCTGAGTGTGAAAATATTTTCTTATATGCACCTGAGTCCCCATAGCTTTTTGTAATCCTTTCCCAAACTGTAAAGTTAAATGAGCATAACTATCAAAAATCATAGCACATGGAACCCCATTTGGTTGTATGATATCACAGACATACATTCATCTCAACTCATCCACTAATAATGCCTCCCATATAGGGATAAAGTTGGATGATTCCGTCACTCGGTCAATAACTACCCAGACAACATTCTTACCCCTTGAATAATAAGTTATGATGACTAGAAAATCCCTAGAAACATCCTCTAATTTCCATTCCAAGACTAGAAGCAACTATAACAAACCTACAAGCACCGGTGCTCTGCCTTCACCTAGTGACAGGTGGAAAACCTAGTGATGGAGCTTGTAATCTGGCATTTCATTCCAGGAAACCAATACTAGCATCGCATATCTCGATAAATCATTGAGATTCGTGGATGAACATCCACTGAGAAGCCTAGGACTATATCATAAACTCCTCTCTCATATCTGCAAAAACCCAGATACATCAACATGAACACAGGACATCATCTCTGTCCACAGACCAATCTGGAGGTCGATAATCTCCTGATATACTCTCACGGAGAACAAAACCATTAGTATTTAAAAATTTCCTACTCATCACCATCTCAAGGACAGAAGAGGTAATTATCAAGGATGAGAGGTAAGTCTTCTCTTGAATATCATGAAACTCCAGATAAAGTTAAGAAAATAGGGTCATTACCTTCCATTCATCACTAGCTTTCGGTATGAACTTCATTTTAGTTTTCTTGAATCAGTGCATAAATGACCACATTGCCTTTTCCCAGCATATAGGAAAGCTCAAAATCAAAGGATTGTATATACTAGACACGCATCTACTACCTGAGGTTCAAGTCACAATGTCAAAAGATATACTTGAGGCTCCTGTGATCTGTATATAACACAAATTTCTCACCCAACAGATAATGTCTCCATCAACATAAGGAATGGACATTTTCTTTTAGAATGTGTCATGTAATTTATCTTGTAAGGCCTAAACACCTGAGATCTATACTCAATGAATTTTTATTTTAGCATCAACACTACCAATAGGACAATTCCTGATGCATCTCAGATGATGATATAACTATTACCTAGTTCTGGAAGAATAAGAATCGGTACTGCGAGAAGGCTCGATTTTAGTTCCCAAAAAGCATTATCCCATGCTTCAGATGATAAGAAAATACAAAACATCTTTCTATGTCTAGTAAGACGTGAATAAAGACGTGGAATGTCCTGTATGAAATGCCTGTAATATCAAGCGAGCCCTAATAAACTCTTGATGTTAAACACATTTCTAGGATACTCCACGGAAACTATATCCCTAACATTTTTAGGGTCAACCGATACTCTTGATTCTTAGATAATATGATCGATGAAGTGGACCTTGTAAGTAAAAAGTACCACTTAGCAGGCTTGGAATAATGGTAATGATCTCTCAGTGAACTGAGAATGATCTCAAGATGGTTGTCATGGTCGTTACGAGTGTGAGAATAAAACACGATGGCATCCACAAAACCATGAAAAAAGAGTCCAAATATTGGTGGGAAACACTATTCATCAATGACATGAAAATGGAAGGCGTAGTCATAAGACTGAATGGAATAAAAAAAACTAATACAGAACTAACCTACTATAGAAAGCTATACAAAGTATGTATGATGGTCAGACTCACACCTGATGATAACCTGATCCCAGGTCGATCATAGAAAACACCTTTGCACCATAGTTATGGTCAAAGAGATATTCTATTAGAGTATGTGGATATAGGTTCTTGAATTTAAGGTGGTTCAACCTTCTGTAATCCATGCCTAACAAAGAGTTTCACTCACATTCTTAGTAAAAATCATGGGTGAATTCCAAGAGGATGTTCTAGGTCTTATAAATCAATTGGGCTCTAGATCCACTATCTGCCGCTTGTGATCATGAAGCTCTATATGTTCCATCCTATATGAAGGAATGGACATTGGAGAAGCTCCCAAAACTAGATGAATTGTAAACTCTACCTCTATCTTATGAGTAAATACAGAACAATCTTTGAGAAATAATTCCCTAAAATGATCTAATAATTGAGGGAAATGTTTTTGAATCAAACCCTAATCCTTCATGATGTGATTTGATATATGGGGGTCACTCCACTTGTACACGGATGGTTTATTCCATCTCTCCCATCCTGGATAACCAAATCACCTTTGAAAGATAAGTAATGACTCCTGGTCATGTAAAATAGACCATATGATGATAAGAGTCTAAAAAGGCCTGATAGTGGACTCACAAGTCCATCCTGAGAATGACATCGAAGCCCATCATGTTGATAACAAAGTGATTCCTCAAGAATGGGTAACAACCAACCTCAAGGGGACAGTCCCTGTACTAGTATATGCAACCAGTCTATATTCCAAACAAAGTATCGAGGGTCATTACACCATAGTGGTATTGTATCTCTAGTAGGAGACCCACCATAATGGATATAGAAATAAAATATTTTTAACCAAATGTATCAAAAAAATCATAAATAATAGTGGAGGGTAATTGAATAGTACCTTGCACAGTAGATGGCCCCACTGCCTATTCCATGGGTATCAGCTATAAAGCATGCAACTGACCTGATCCACGACCCTGTGCAACAGATGGACTACCATGATCATGACTTATCTAATGGTGTAGAAGGTTTTTAGGGGTTGGATTACCATGACTACAACCTCCTCCTCATCTAAAGCTGCTATTTTTGTTCTAATTACACACCTGATGCGGCACAAAAGAACTCACTCCTATAGGTGGAGCATATGTTGATTCTTTTCCACTAGAAACTAGTGGAAAGGTCCTACTGAAACACTAAATATGACCCATAAAACTGCAATCTAGACACTCCATAGGGTCTCTCTCACATTTGGGATTCTTATTCCCTAGTCTTCCACACCGATTACAACCCATATAGCTATCAAACTAGATACTCTGGCTACCACTTCTCTGATGAGAAACCTCAAAGGAACGTTTCCTCCATCCTAAAGAACTACTGTAATGACACGAGACTATTCCTTTGAACCCGGAACTCCCACCACCACTTGGGTTAATCTTAGTGATAATGTTATGATCAAAAATTGCAGAAGAATTAGGAAAGTGAAAGAAATTCACATGTGTTAAGATGGAGTACTTGATCCCATTCTCAGAACATTTAGCACACAAAAGGCCATCACTAGATAGAAGTAGGGCAAAGTACTATAAACCAGTGAAAGTTGATGAATATTCTATAATTGGAATTGAAAGCTGCTCGAGATGCATGAACTCTCTAGATATGTAATATTTCTATGACTATGGAAAGAACTAATCATAGAAGGTAGTCTAAAAATAAACCTATAACATGCCCTGATGAGGACCAGAATGGGAATACACATCCCACCAATGCTTTTCCAAATCTAGATGCATGTAAGTAGAAATATTGACTCTCCACTCTGGAGGCATTGTGTGGTGATCAATGGTAGACTAAATGACCATGTTCCATGTCTCAGAATACTATGAACTACCATCTCCTAAAAAAGTAAGAGGATGTTGTTGCTAGAACTTTCTTTTCAGATCATCCATCATTGGTGCAACCCTTGGAGCAACATGCATGGAATCCATAAGATGTTTGAAACTATCACAGACATGGGAATCAATGTTGGGATAATGTACATCAGACTATTCCTCATGTGGCACTCCAGGATGTATGACTAGCGGCTTAGGGCCCACCCTGTCTGGATCATGGTTGTCACCACCCTCCGGGCGACGGAAAAATGGATGTTGCGGAAACATTGGTTTAAAATGCCATGAAAAAACCTTATAACAAGCTTATAAAAATAAAATATCATCACTAGCAGAACTAAGTGTAATAAAAATGACTATCCAAGGCATACTACCCAAACCAACCACTTAAGCGGTCAGGTATCCGTAAGTTCTCAATTATAAGTTTCATGTAATTTTGTACTTAATTTGCAGGTTCACTCTTTTACCCTTGATAGACATGTCATAGTGGGATAAGGATTTGCAACGAATTAATTTTATATTTCTTGATACACTTTAAAATGGATATCCATATCTTGTGAATTGGTTCCCATAAACCTATCACCAGAAACAAAACCCATTTATTTCTAGCCTAATGGCTCAACTATGGAAATTACTCATCCAAACCCATGAGGGGCCATACAAATCATGAATTGAGATAGACAATCGCTAAATCAGAGCCTAGGGAATACATGAAAAATTAACTATCACAACATCAGTCAACAATCACAAGCATATCAAGCCATGCTAAGTAATTAAATGCACATATATCGCATGGAAATATGCATGACAGGTGAAATCAAGGTTCTTATAATGATGCATGTAACAATGTTCCTTTCCCACATGTCATCAGGCTATGGATGATATAAATTCCCTAAAGAGTAACAATGAACAACACCACAAAACATGTGCGTCACTCAATGGTGAAATAATATCAACTATAATAGGGAAAATAGAATAACAGTTTCATATTGGGTAACATGGATTTTACCCCGATCATGGGTTTGGGACACCCAGGAATGACTCATGACCAAGTCCCAAGCATTCCCATTCTCTAATATAGTACGAAAAAACCACCTTTGAATCAACTTTATGACACCCCAGACCTGGATTCCACATAAGTGGTTCCCCGAGCATGGTGGACCACCTAGACTCATGCACATCTCCCCAAACGCCATAGGCTTCCCACTAGCAGAAAGGGCCTAGTGTTTGTTATTGGTGGTAGACTATGCCGTCATTATCAGAGTGTAGCACAACATATGGAATATAAACAAATAGTAAACAGCGGAAGCAATGGAAATAAACAATGGAAGAAAACTTATACAGTATATAAATGAGAATAATAATATCTATATCAACTGGAACAATGACAATGTGATTTCATGTCAATAGAAAACTAGAAAACATGGATACAAGATTGCATGAATAATATGTTCCCAAAAGTAGAAGAAAACAATGGCTAATCCAAGCATCCTAAGATCCTAATCATTCATCTTCTATCAAGATCCATACTATCATCACACAATCAAGTGTAGGAATTTGTATTCTTTTCTTTGTCAATACTTGAAACCATGTAATCTACTCAGGGTACTAAACAGTTCTTGGAGAGGGTGTGTGAAAAATCTCAGTGGGCCACCACCAATGGTGTCTATAACCTCCAGCCCATGACATAGAATACATTAGTGTGCAGGAATGAAAATATAAAGTAATGAAAATAGTACAATATAGCTAAATATCCATGTACCTGCTTCGTCCCTCAGCTAGTGTCTGAACATGTATCCAATTCATTAATTATGTAATTACCATTTATGTTAATAGGTCACATGACGCATATCCTGCATTGAAAACACCTCATGATATTATAAGTATTGAAGGACCCTTGGAATAACAAGGAAACATTAAAAATATATATAGTGAGGGTGTTCTGGGGTAATAACCAAGGTAACATAAATCTCACGAAATGCTAACCCAGTAGTATTTGAGTCTACATAAGGGGTAATCTTGTAATCCAAGGAGTTTAATCTATGGTATTCCACAATAAGGAACCTACCGAGTCCAAGGTGATCGACTAAGGTAAAAATAGTCTAACCAAGGATAGTTCCCTATGGGGTTTCACAATGGCACCTACTAGTCAAGGCTGGATTCTAGAAGTGTATCTATGGTATCCTATAATTGTGTAATAGACCCTACCATAGTTCATCGAGCATCTGAGGAATAGTCAATAACTGAAGTCTAGGTGGGTATCAACATAAGATAACCACATATTTTAATCAAAATGGGGTTCCCAAGACCCAAGGTATTCTCCTATAAGAATCCAAGGAAACTTGAGTGAGTCCCTTCCTATTTCATATTTTAATCATATAGTAATTAATTTTTGTCTGAGTCTTTCCTTCCATTAGTGTGGATAGGTAAAGTAGAGTTGAAACCATTTATTTAATTTTCCATGCCTTGCCTTCCATTAGTGTGGATATTCCATGTAAGATTTCAACCGTTTCAGAAAATCTTAATTAAACATTATGGTATATTCCATTAGCGAGGTTCACTCAGCTACCTCACATCAATATGGAATGAGGTTCTACAGATATGTACCCTCTATTCAATCTTATTTGATAAAGCCATTTTATATACTTATAATACTAACTATTTCACATTTCGCATTTAATAATCAATTTCAATCAATTATCTTAAACGGGTCAAGAGGTGAGCATAAATAGTGCTTTATATTATGAAAATATCATTAATAAAAATCCATTTATTATAAGAAATATCACCCTTAAGAAGTTCAAGCAATGGTACACCAGAACGGTGGCTCTAACATGTCAAAAACACTAAATCCCAATTATGTCATAACCTTCGACATGCAGTAGATTGAGTTGTCGGTGTAATCACTAAAAATTAATCACATATTTTGAAAGATCATAATCACAATATTCTAACAAGTATAATCATGGCATGTAAATTTATGAAACAGATTCCAATGAAACTGGTGGCCCCCACATGAATATTCTAAAATCAATGATAATTAGGGATGAGTTATATACTACTCACCATAGGGTTGTACAATCCATATCCTCTGGTATCAGACCTTTTTTTCCTTAGATCAGAGTAGATCAAAGACAAGGTCAAAAATTCTCACATTACGATAACTAGTTCGACAGAAAAAGAGAAGGAGAATGGCTAAATATGACTCCAGTAATTACCATTGCGCATCCAACATTATGAATAGAATCTTGATCAGTTTCTAGATGATAGAGATCTCTTGATTCCATGGATAGATCTTCAAAAATATCCAAATTGGAGAAAAGGGGGAAAATATAATTAGTTCATAGATTATGGAGGAAGGGTTAGATTAATATATCATTAAGTTATAATGTAGATATTTTCCCAGAAATTAACCTCCACATGGTTTTTCCTCATGGATTGTCAAACCGTGTGCAAACTGTGTATGAAAGCTATTCCCAGACTCTTTGGCTATATAGTTAGATAAAGCTATGCGAAATCCATGCATGGGAACCTGGGAAAAAAGGTGTTCACATGGTTAGGTTTCACAAACATGCACCATCTATGAAAGGTTCCGATTTTTGGAAAGAAACAATCAACATGGTTAGGGAAACTATGCAGAATTTATGCATAGTTTGGAAAACAATGCAGAATTTTTGTATGGTTTACTCTAAACTGTTCGCCCAGGCAGTTTTCCCCAAAAATAATCTTTTTTTGGCTATAAACAATCCCTAGACACTCTTAGAACATTTAATAACTAATTTTTAAACCATATTTGGTCTAAAGTAATGATTAAGAATGAAAATTAAAGGATATGTACAAGAGTGAAAAAATGGGTTCTTACACTAGTCACCTTAATAAAAATCAAAATGATACATGTGATAAAAAAAATCGAAGTTAAGAAAAATAAGATAAAAATAAAATTATTTTTGTGTGGGAGGGGGGGGGGGGGGTTAATCAACCATAAATACCATTAAATAAATTATTTTTCTATTTTTTAATCTCATTAGATAAAGGGTACCTCCCAATCGTGTTTCCCTTTTGGTATTTTCAAGAATGTTAGTCATCCTTTTCTATAAAATGGTATTCAATACTCCCATTCATTACACCTATCCAGACACAATGCATCATAAAAAACCTATCCATATAATCTCCAAAAATCTCTCCTCCAAACCTATAATCCTAACCATGTGATGATATATGACCAATGAAGCCCGTTTGGGCAAACCAGAAGGAGTAACTCAATGAAGAAGTAACATCCTTCCACAAGATATTTTGTTTTATTTTCATTTTAAATAATATGAAATATTATTATTCAATGACTATATAATAATATATGTATCCTCAATAATATGATATGTATTTTTCATATATGTATACCTTCAACTAGACACAATACCACCAAATTGGAAACATAGTTCTGGTGTTTGGTGAACCACTGCCTCACAAAACGATGTTGTTCATTATTTTTCATTACCACCTCTCATGGTTGATAATTTTGATGGAAAATATATTTTTAGAAAATAAATTTCATATTTATGATTTTTTTATTCTTATGTAATTATTACATGAAATACACCATCATTCATTGCATTTTGTGTAAATACGATAACATCATTTTTGAACATGTACACTACTACCTCTTCAAAACGATGTGATTCTTTCACACTTTACATTGAATGTATAAAGGATAGGTATAGTAAAACTATATTATATGTCATGACCCAAGCCCCTTGGGCCCATGCCGTGACTGCCCGAAACCCACCTTCTATAGGCCAGGCGCTGGCGACTAGCACCAGAAATGCAAATCCCTAAAAATAGGAAGGCATTGTCTTTTATCCTGCAATCTCACACAATCCAAGCACATAGAAAGATACCATCAAAAAGTAAACTATGCAGAAAAAAGGGTGAGTATAGTAATTAAAGGGGCTGAAATACATACCCAACTTGAATGTACAAGTAAAATTGAAAACAGCTCCTGTGAACACCTACCAAGAATCCTACCTGAATGATAGTTACAACTCTAAAATGGTTTTCTCTATGGTACATCTTGTCTAATGGTCCTCCTATGACCAGCCTCCAATCCTAGAACCCTCATCCTCGGTCAATGTTGTTTTTCATTTGCACAAGGCACAATAAGGTACGAGCATAGCCCGTGTAGGGTTGAGTATAACAATACACAGCAGGGACCCTGAGACCACCGAAGGTCTCTCAGAATCCACAAAGGATAAACCAAAATGAAATACCACAATCTCAAAGAATGAATCAATAGTCATAAACATTACTAAGTTATATGCCCATACATATACCTATGTTATCAATATATATACGTATCTCGCACGTGATGGATGAATACCACAGTTGTAACACCATGATGGTAAAAGTCCCACACACGTAACACCACAAAGTTAAGTACCAAAAAGGTATCGCCACAGAGAAGAATACCACAAATGTATCACCACACATAAGTGTACCACAATGGTAAAGACTCGGCTCACACCAGGTATAACTTAAGTGTGGATTTATAGATGATTAGATGTATCACTAGATCATCATAATTCATCAAGAAGCTCTACTATTGACCCACATAGGATTGTATATGACCCACATGGGATCTGAAGATGACCCACATAGGATCTGAAGATGATGTCTCACATAGGATACGAAGATGACCCACACTGGACCTGATGATGACCTACACAGGATTTGATGGTTACCCACAAAGGATCTGAGGATTCTTCAAGTACAGCCAGCAATAGGGTTGCCGCACTAAGTGCACTTGATTTTCGGAGGATCCGATCCTCAAGCCATTGGTCAATACATAAATAGACACAAAGTCCCACTAATATGTATATCAAAGGAAGCCACATCATAAGTGTTCCAACTCAACAGACAGCGCGTCAATCAGACACCCGATCTGTATGTTATTAGTGTTTCCATTCCAAGGGCCCGGTTGGATTCAGGTTTGATCCAACCCTGTCATACTCCAACATTATCCAAATCTAAATTGGAGTATTCCAAATGGACCTTATAGATCCAAGGTATATAGTGCCTCAACGGTTCGTCAAACTGATGCCCTATTCTCAAGATGTGGCCCAAAAGGCGTCTCTGGTTCCAGATAGGCCCGGGTCCATCCTGGATGGGCTGGGCTAGGGTAGGCCAGGAAAAATGGGCTTCAATATAGCCCGGATTTCAGATAATGTGTCTTGGACCATTGTGTGTGCCCTGTAGGGCTCGTCCCACTCAACTGGGTGCGGTCCACCATGGCGGGGCCTGCCCAAGCCGCCACCCGGGTGGTGAGGTCCCCATGAATTTTGAATGGTCCAATGGACCATTCAACATTGGCCACCCTGTTGGCACCATGTGGTGCCGCCAGCTAGAATTCTTGACTCACCATAGGGGTCCTTCTTGGCATGATGCGGTCGGCCCTCTCCCCTTCCAATGAAGCGATTGTTCCATTGTTCCTCCTGCGGCCGGCCGGGTGCCGACCAACTTCTGGGTGCACCACTGCAGCTTAGCAGCCATAGCCTCTTCCACTACTAGTGGATCGAACGCACACCGCCACGATGCTCCTCTCGTGGTCGACCACATCGGTGCGCCGTCATTGCTCGATAGCAGCTACCTCCTCCTATACTGGGGGAGTGGACGCGTGATACCTTCTTCCACATGGCTGGCCGGCGGGTCAGCTGCCACCTTCTTCCAAGGGCCATCGCAACATCTTTCTATGCCCAAAATATGTGTCACTTGGATATTCGTGATCCTTGTGTCGATATCTCTGCATCCATTTTTGTTCTCAAAGAAACATAGTATTTTTAGAATGAAAAATTATTTGAAAACTTATAATGCGTGAAGAACGTGCGAAGAACGGATTGAAAACATCATGGTATATGATCAGATCTATGGTCATGTTTGTTTTGATATTGTCATTGAGAATCAAGATTATGATGAATCAACACATTAATTTTTATCATACTTCAAAATATACTCCAAACCTCGATTATCCATTGGAGGAGGGGTGGGGAGGAAGATGGTGCGTCGACACTTCTTGAACATCGGTTTCTCATTCTTCGTTTAGAGGATTCTCTTCATTGGAGGATCTTCTTCATTGGAGGATGTTCTTCCTTCATGAGTTCTCCAGCAAATGTTTTCTCTAAATTTTCCAACCCCCAGAGGAAGAATAAATGGGGAAGAAAACATGAATTTTAAAGAATTAATTACTTGACCAATTAGATTTGTCACATCAAATGGGGGATTCCAAGAGTTACAAAGGTTTCAAGGTCGGGTGGTCCCCACCACCAGAATTAAAATGAGAGGTTTCAAATTAATAAAATAGAAGTTGTTATTTTATTTTATTTTATTTTTTTAACTCTCCCACAAATAACCGAATAAACATATTCTACCATCAACCTACTACGGTCGAGGAGAATGCTCCCTTAAGAGAATATTGAAGCTATGAGTCCAACAGTGTCCTTAGATTTCAATTTCGAGCATCGATTGAAAAGTTACAAAATGATGCTCGCGCGTTTACTGAACGTACATAAAAATGTTTCATAAATTCATTCCAGGAAAACCGGGCCTCGAAATCATGCACCGTCAATTTTATTAGACTAGCAATATATACATATAATAAAAATTTTACATGGAAGAAATCCAGGTCTTTACATTCTCCCCACCTCAGGGATTTGCATCCCCGAAAGACACAACACAAACTATGGAAACACGTGGGGTTACTAAGCAAGAATCTCATCCTTCTACTCCCATTTCCTCTCTTGGAGGTTCTCATGCTGCCAACATACATGCACCATAGGTATCGATATCCCATGTAGGAATCCCTTTTATCGATCCTCAATCTCCAATGGAACCTTCGAAAATGTCTCCCCATTGTGGATGTCCTGCTCACCCCGGTCAACGATGTGTGAGGGATCATGTACGTATCCCATCCATTGGGATACATGTAAAAAGTCGTGCACCCGGTGAAACTATGGCGGAAGAGCTAAGAGGTATGCCACCTTGCCAACTCTGCTAATGACCTAAAAGTCTCTGATGAACATCAGAGGTAACTTGCCACTCAAAAAAAATCTCCAAAATCCTCATCGAGGTTAGACACATAGAAATAAATGTTCACCATCCTCGAACTTGAGAGGTCTCCATCTCCTGTCATAATAAGACTTCTTCCTACATTGTATATTCTTTGTCTGCTCCTGGATGATTAACACCTTTTCTGTGGTAGCCCATACCATCTCTAGTCCCATGAGTGTTAACTCCCAAGGCTCAGTCTAGCATAAAATTGGTCTGCAAGGCCAACCGTACAAATCTTCGAATGGTTTTATACCGATGGTGGAGTGATAGATGTTTTTGTACGCACACTCCACCAATGAAAATTGATTCTTCTAGCTGCGGCCGAAATCACGGACACATGCACACAACATGTCCTCAAGGGTCTGAATGGTTCACTATGCCGGACCATCTGTCTGAGGATTAAAGGTGGTGCTCAATCAAATGTGAGTCCCCAATGCCACGTAGAAGACCTTCCATAGCCGGGAAGTAAAAAATGCATCACTATCAGAAACAATCATTGATGGAACTCTATGAAGCTGTAAAATCTCTCATACATAGAGGCGTCCCAAGCCCTCTAAAGATCCCTGCTCTCTGATAGGTAGGATGTGGGCCGACATGGTGAGTCGGTCCATGATCACCCATATAGTATCATGACCCCTAGATGTGTGTGGAAGTACTATCATGAAGTCAATGGAAATTCCATCCAACTTTATCTCTAGAAAATCAAGTGGCTGAACTATCCCTGCTGGAACCTGATACTCTACCTTCCCTTTCTTATAAGTGAGGCATCTTGAGACAACCTTTGCCGCTACATTCTTCATTACAGGACACCAGTGCTAACGCCGAAGGTCCTGGTAAATATTCACCACTCCTAGATTTACCGCTAGAGGGTATGTATGGAACTCCCTCAGAACATCCTCTTGAAGCTCCACTGGTACCATAGTATTCCCTCTAAAGATGATAACATGCTCCCCACCTAAACAGAAATCCCTCAAGAGCCTATACTATGAATATTCGAGCATGTCGAGCCTTGCAGTCATTGTCCCCAAGAATCTCCTCACCGACTCACTGAAGGAGTGGGGAAGTGACTATCAGAGACTGATGATAAGCTGCTCCTTCTTGATCCACATAGGATAACCACAAAGATGCTAGCTACTCTGTCTCCTCACTCAGTGACTGTATACCAGATCTATTTATTATTGCATCTACTACTACATTCCTTTTCATTGGAGTATATACTATATCAAATTCGTTTTCCTGGAGGAAATCATGCCAATGCCTCTATCTTCGGTCCAAGTCCTTCTGAGAGAAGATATTACTGAGAATCTTATGATCGGAGTAGACTTTAAAACATTCTCCCACTAAGTAATGTCGCCATATCTTCAGTGTGAAGACCACTATTTCTAACTCATGGTCATCAGAAGCATAGTTTTTCTCATGTTGTCTCACCTATCAAGAACCATATGTGATCACTGCTCGCTCCTGCACCAGGACACATCCAAGCATGTTCTCTGATGTGTCGCAGTAGACTATGTACCCAATGACCTCCTATGGTAACCTAATGATGGGGGCACTCATCAGTCTCTACCTCATCACTTGGAAACTGATTTAAAATTTCTATGACCACAATAAGGGTTTCCCCTTCTTCATCTATGCTGATAAGGGTGCCACAACTCTTGAAAAGTCAGGAACAAACCTCCGGTAGTAACCAGCCATACCCAGGAAACTCCACACCACTGTCACACTCATGGGTGGATCCCAAGAACGAACTACCTCAATATTTAATGGATCCACATCAACTCCAACCTTGGAAATTATGTTTCCAAGAAAATGTACCTCCTGGATCCAGAACAGGCTCATCGAGAGCTTACCATAAAGCTGGTGCTCTCGGATTTTGTCCAAAACTATCTGACGATGATAGGCATTCTCCTCCTCTAAAGGTGAGTATATCAGGATGTCGTCGATGAAGACTACCACAAAGTGATCGAGGTATGACTGGAATATTCTATTCCTGATTCCCATGAAAACTGTTGGGGAATTTGTTCCACCGAATGGCATAACCAAGAACTCATAGTGGCCATATAGACATCTGAAGGTCATCTTTTTCACATACTCATTTTGTACCCTAAGTTGGCGATAGCTTGATTAGAGGTATATCTTTTAAAACAACCATGCTCCCTTCAAATGATCCAAAATATCATCAATCCTTGGTAGGGGGTACCATTTCTTCATAGTCACCTTGTTCCGGCTCTGATAGTCCACACAGAGCCTCAAACTCATATCTAAATTTTTGGAGAACAAAATCTAGGCTACCCAATGTGAAACACTAGCCCTAATGAACTCTTTCCTCTACAAATACTCTAACTATACCCACATCTCTAGAAGCTCAAAAGGATCCATCCAATATGCTGGGGTAGATATTGGTGCAGTCTCAGGGTACAAGTTGATGTAAAAGTATACCTCTCTATGAAAAGGTAGACCCAAAACATAATCAGGGAAAACATCTGTGTACGGGTCCACCACTATAGGATAGCTCAAAATCTCAACATCAACCACCCTGAGGGTATGTATATGCAAATTATTTGTGATCAGATGCATCCTCCTCCGAGTATGTCTGTCCTTCGCTACAAAGGTTCCCATCTCGCTAGTGAAGGAAAACATAGTCACATCCTTGCAGACACAGAACAATTTGTGCATAATATATTCGATCTAAGAATGGACTATAGATAACCAATCCATACCCAAGATGACTTCGTAAGGCTTCGAATCCACTACTACAATATCCCAGCCAAATCTCTCTCCTCTTAGAGTAAGCTCACAGTGTTGTCACCAGTGGGTAATCTTCTAATCATCTATTATAGGAGTCTCTAGCTATAATGATAGAGAAAAAAACACCACCTAAATCTCCGAGATCCGAACGAGGGACGTTTCAATAATGGAGGGATTAACACTAGTGGTTATAAGTACTATAGCTAAGGTGGATTGGTCACAGATCATATCTTGAGTAATATCTGGAGCGTCATGGTCATAGGCCTCAGCTTCCTAGAGCTAAGCTCATTCCTGTCCACTAGCACCCTATGGTTAGGGTGGACCACATGGAGGTGGCGACAATAGAACCTTGAATCGCTTCCCACCACCTACTTCATAGCTGGCTCCTCTACCATGTACACCTGCTACGTACAGACCACCTCGATCGAATCTTCACCTCTACCCAGGTGGTCCTGCGACTGTATGTTGGTCGTCCATATGGCAGGCCATGCAGTCACAAGCCATGTGAACCTGCCTACCGCACGAGTAACAAAACCTACTCCTTGCCTATCCTGCTCTGTCTCGAGACCCCTTACAACCGACCCTGTATCCTAATGTCGTCCACCTGTAGGTCTAGTTCTCTTGGATCTCTATGTCATCTGTCTACTACCCGGTGCAAATGACTATGTTATGTGACATCTAGTGGTGTGTCTCACTGTTGGTTACAACCCAGAAATGAATCTCTCCCCTATTAGTGCTCGCTCTTACACCCCCGCCTGCATCAGGATGATGAGAGAAATAATCGAATCTCTAATCTCCCATATGAGCCCCTACTCGAAAGTTTATGCTCTGAAGAAAGGGTACTACACCATGTCAGTGGAGTAACATGAGAGGCCAGTGAACCTCACAGAATACTGATCCACAATCATGCTGCCCTCATGCAAGTGGATAATCTCCTTTATACACGTAGAGCGTGATTTCACTAGGAAGAAAAATACCCTAAAAAGGCTCTCAATGTGTACCCAGATGAGAGTCATCTTGTACTGAACCTGATTCATTATGCTCCGCCATCTGCCTACTGCTTCTTAAAGAAGACTTGCGGAATGGATCACCATGATATCAGCTGGTGTCCCTACTAGTCAGGAAAACTCTAAACACGACCTCCAACAAGTCCTTAGCTGCCAATGGATTTGTCTCTCCCCGGAACCTCAATGGCTCCTGACATTGAAACTTGTGAAAAGCGCTCAAGCAGTGTGAACCCTCTTCTGATGGGGCTGGTGGAATCGATTTCCCAAAGGGTAGTGGTATTGTTGGTACGCCACCCGATGGTATAACTACCGAATGGGGGCCCTACACCAAAACCTCGTCACTCGGTGGGCTGTCATTCCGTAATCTACCTAGATCCCTTTCTAGCTGTCATTATGGAGGAATAATGGAAAGAAACAGGTGCACCACGGTCAATAAGTTATACCTAGTGATCTGGCTCAAAGAGATCACAAAGAAAACTTTTCAAAAACTCACACACAATTAGTGTTTTCGGGCAATGAGTCCGAAATCAGTAGTCCAGGTCCTGGTGTATGGATACATCAACCGTCGTACCAACACTTGTTTCCACAAATTGATAACCACACTCATAACACTTAACACTATCGTCAATTAATAGATTAGAGTCCATGTTCTACTGTAGAATTGACTCTTATGATACCAATTTTTCATGTCCTGTCCCACGGGGCCCATGGCGTGACTACCCCAAGCCCACCTTTCATAGGCCAGAGGATGGCGACAAGAACCAAAAACACATATTTCTAAAACCTGGAAGGCATAGCCTTTTATCCTGCAATATCACATAATAAATTCACACAACAAGATACAAGCACAAATTACACTTTATAGAAAAAAGGGTGAGTACAGTAAGTAATGGCACCAAATTACAAGCCCAACTGGAATGTACAAGTACAAAAGAAAACAGATCATGGGAACACCCTCCCAGAATAACACCTAAAGGGTAGGTACAACTCTCGAATGGTCATCTCTATGGTACATCTCACTTATTGGTCCACCTCTGAGCATCCTCTTGTCATGGAACCATCATCCTCGACCAATAATTTTCATCATCTACATAAGACACAAAAATGTTTGGGCGTAGCCCGTGTAGGGGTGAGTATAACAATACACAGTAGGAACCCCAAGACAACCTAAGGTCTCTCAGAATCCCCAAAGGATAAACCACAAATAAAGACCACAATCTCCAATCACTATAAAATAATAATAAACAGTACTTAGGTATATGTCCATACATAAACCTATGTTATCAATATATAAACTTATCTCACTTGTGAGGGAAGAAAACCAGAAAATAAACACCATGTAGGGAAATATACCACACATGTAACACCACAGAGGTCAGTGCCACAAAGGTATCACCACACAGAAGAATACCACGAATTTATAACCACAATGAAGTTTACCAAAAAGGTAAATACTCAGATCACAATAGGTATAACTTATTTACAAAATTATAGATGATTAATTGTATCACTAGATCATCTTACTTCGTCGAGAAACTCAACTGTTGACCCACACAGGATTGTAGATGACCCACAAAGGATATGAAGTGGACCCACATATGATATGAAGATGCTAACCCACATAGGATCCGATAATGACCCACACACGATCAGAAGACGACCCACACATGATCTGATGATGACCAACATAGGATATGAAGAATCATCTAGTACATCCATCCATAGTGTTCTTGCACTATGTGCACTTGATTCCAGGAGTATCCGCTCCTCAAGGCATCAGTTGTTACTTCAACTGCAAATAACACTGATGAAGAAGTATCTCAAATGAATGCCACATCATAAGTGTCATAACATAACAAATGACGCATCAATCAGAGGTCGGATCTATATGTTATTGGTATTCTTGTACTGAGGGCCTGGTTAGATTTGGGTTCGATCCAACCCGTATGTACTACAAATTTATCCAAAACGCATGTCGAGTATACCAAATGGACTATCTTGGTCCAATGAATCTAGTTCCATATAAAATTCGTCAAACAGATTCATATTTCTCATGATATGGCCTAAAAGGCGAATCTGGGTACGGATGGGCCCGGGTCAGGTGCGACCCAGTCGGACCATTATGGCTTGACCCAGCCCGTTGAACCATAGCCCTGCCTGGTGGGCCATGGTCTGGCCCACGAGGCATGACCTATGGTGCATGGCCTGCTCAGTTGGGTGCAGTCTGGCGTGGCAAGGCCGACCCTAGCTACTACCCGAGGGAATGGTGCCCCCGAGAATTCAAAAAAGTCCAATGGACCGTTCGGCTTTGGCTAACATGGCAGTGCCACGTGGCACAGCCTACTAGAACATGGGACCCACTAGAACGTTCCCGCTCAGCGTGACACGACCATACAGAAATCCAACTAGCTATCATTTCAGCGGTACGACGACGCCGATGTTCCTCCCGCAACAGGCCGTGTGTCGGCGGCCCTCTGGGTGAGCCGCCGTGGTTCGACAGTCGTGGCCTCCTCCTCTACCGGAAGCGTAGACGCACACCACCCTACTTCTTCTACCATGTCCAGCTGGTTCCTGATCACCCTGGAGCACCGCTGCATCTCGACAACCATGATCTCCTCAACTAGTAGCATCGCGGACATGCGCCGCCCTCTTCCACATGTCCGACCAGCGTGCCGGCCGCCTCCTTTTTCGGTGGGCTAGCACAGCTTTATTCTAATACTGGAAAATGTGATGTCCTCATTTTTACGATCCTCAGGTCGATATATCTGCATCCATCTATCATGATCAATGAAAAATTGTATTTTTAGCATGCCTAAGTATTTGGATACGAGAACATGTGAAGAATTCATGAGGAACAGATAAAAAAGATCATGTTATATGTACTGATCAATGGTCGTGTTTCTTTTCCCATCATCGTTGAGAATCAATATTATGATGAATCAAAAAATATATGTTTATAAAAATTCAAAATAAACACCCTACCATAATCATCCGTTGGAGGTGGCATGAGGAAGATGATGATGTGTTGGTGCTTCTCGAACATTGGTTTCCTATTCCTCATTCAGAGGATGCACTTTTTTGGAGGATCTTTTTAATTGGACTATGTTCTTCCGTCAAGTGTTCTACATATAATTTTTTCTCCATGTTTTCCAACCCCCTAGAGGAAGAAGAAAGGGGAATCCAACATGATTATATTGAAGAATTATTTACTTGACCAATTGATGTCGACACGTCAATTGGGGGATTCCAAGAGTTACAAAGGCTTCATGGTCGGGTGGTCCCCACAACCATAATTCAAATGAGAGGTTTCAAATAAATAAAATAAAATAAATTATTTTATTTCATTATATTTTTTAACACTCCCATGAATAAGAAAAAGACCAACTTCCACCCTCGACCTACTGTGGTCGAGGTGAAGGCTCTCTTAAGCAAATATTAGCACTTCGAGTTCAGCGGTGTCCTCAAATTTCAATTTCGGGCACCAGTTCAAAAGTTACAAAACACCATTCAGGTGTTTACTAAACGTACCTAAAAAAAGTTGAGAAATTCATTCTAGACACATCAGGCCTCAGAATCATGTGCCGTCAATTTTTGCATACTCGTAACATTTCAATATAATTAGGTTTAAGGAACCCATCTCTTCTTATGGGTCGCGATATAATAAATATTTTATTATATTATGGAAAATATTAGTATGATTTTATTATGTGATGGCTGTGAAATATATCTACATCCAATGCATTGGGTAAATATTTATATCTAATGAGATAATGATGTGAAAAAATCCAACAATCTTGATCTAAAATTGGAAATAGGTGCATCCTGAATGACAATGGGGAAACACGACCCACTATTGGATGTTGGGGAATCTAAATCCACTATAGAAGTTGGGGACACCCCATACACTATGGGATGATGGTGAAACCTAATCCACTAAGGTAGATGGGGAATCCTTATTCACTAAGGGTATATGGGGAGATCTGATCCCCTATAGGAGATGGGGAAATGTAATCCACTATGAGATGATGGGGAAACTCGATCCACTATGGTATGATGGGTAAAACTGATCCCCTATATGGACAATATTGAAACTGGGGATAATGGTTTGTCCCACCCATTAGGTGTAGTCACCATGACGTTCCATGGTATGTTTTTGGAAATGTTCCTTGACTTATAAGTAATGATATTACATGTTTATGCCATAATTCCATTTCATATTCCAATGTTATTCATTCCCGGAACATGATATTGATTTTCTTATGATTCCTTTTTTATAAAATGCCAATAATTCTTCCATGAATCATGATTCTGATATTTTATATTAATGGTATAATCTTGTAAGGATGTCGTCTTATTATAATACCCTTATGATCATATTATATTTATATATATCCCGTGTATACCCTTACTGATCATACGAGATCATCCATTTCTTATGTATCCTTTTCCCAAGGTTATGAAGAAAGGATTTAAGATGGAGTACTATAGGGGAAGGTAATCATGGGAGATGTTGGAGATATTTCCCCAAGTCAGAAGATTTTGATTCCATGATTCCAAAGAAACTAATCTATTACAGTCCCTAAGAATGTATTTTTACAATGTACAGAATATTTCTCTAAATTCATGTAATATCCATGTATGTTGTGATTGGGTCACTATAGTTAGTATCAAAGAAATTTATTATTCAGCATTTGGAATCTAGTATAAGAAAACTGTAGTCAGAAACCATGGAATATTAATAAGGAAATTCCTTGCGATGTCCATAAGGATATGTCTAAATATGAGTTAATGTATAGGAACATTTCTGGGAATTTTGTAATTTATTGAGAGACCGATTTCTAGGAAATTAAATCCCTTTGAAGATATTACAGGTTGATATAGCTCTAGAATAGATATAGATATTGTTAAAAACACATAGAACACCATATTAAGCTATACTCAATTCGGAAGTGGTGCAGGACAACATGCCTTATTGAACACTTGGTTTGATACTCCTGAGGGATATTCATTCGAAATTAACTACCCCTTTACCAAAAAATAAATAATTATTTAAACAAAATATGACTATGAATAACCTAGGACAAACCTAAGGTGTCATAAATTAATGAATGTGTTATTATTTTGACAACATATAAGTAATTTCTCATTATTATGTCGTTTTCAATATTAGAAGTTTTGGTCCCACTATAATTTCTGGTTATTGTCAATGGAAGGGATTAGAAGGGATTTTATTAACATTTAATTTTTCATATATCGAAAGTATGGGAGATATATAAATTGATTTCTTGAGGGGAAATATCATGAAGAGAATCAGGATGGTGGTTCATGTATTGGATATAATTTTTATGATAAAGGCACCACAAATGACATGTGAAAGTTATGGGATTTTATAACTATACATTTTACATTAAAATGCTAATCATTATTATATTGCGGATGACAAAACATAAGAAATGATGCATATTTCATATTCTAGTAAATGTGATATGAAGAAATAATATGATTAAGACCAAGTAATGATTTAAGAATAAATTTGGATTATTGAAGTGTATATGTCTTGGACTTAAAATATTATGTTATTGGAATCATGGAATAATTTTTTTTTAAAATGTTTATTATTGATTGAAAATGATATTTTGAATGGTTTTGAAGACTAATTCATGAAAATTAATGGCAATTTGTGATTTTGATTAAGGAAAATTAACCCTTAATGTGTTCCTGATATTAAAACAAATTGTGTTCAACATGGATAAGGAGAAGATTGACATAGATAAAGCTTGTTGGATTGTAATTATTACCATAGAATATATTAATGATTTGTTGAAAAATTAGTCCATGTTGTTATTGAAATATTTTACAACTTCATTAATTAAATGAATATATCCATTAATCTTTTGAATATGGAATCATTAATGTTTTCAAAAATTATTTAGGGAAATTTATGTTATTAACTTTTTTCCAGGGAATACTTGATAAAGGAATTGAAATTTTTAGAACTTGAAATGTAAGACTGGAATTATGATATATTGGGGACACATGTTGATCTTATTTTGAAAAATTTTGTAAAATTATTTCAAATGTTTTGGATTTTTATATTTCATAAGGTTTATAAGGCTAACCATTTATAGATGTTCTAATTCATGCATTAGTTTATGTTTTCTATATTAAATTATTATCTCATCATATGAGGATTTATGCATGTTTAATAACCATTTCAACACAATTTTATATAATTTATACTATCATCTGATAGATTGACTTACCTTTATATTTATGGATCTCATGATCTTTTAATTCTTATGGAATTAAAAATACACCTTCATTCCCTAGAGTAAGAGTTGAAGTATTAATTTATCAAGGTACAAACATATGGTGATATAATGAATTAGGAATTGAATAAAATAAAGTAGGTATGTATTCTTGTGATTTTATACCTCCTAGAAATGGATATTGAAAAATATTTGTCCAAATAGCTTTATTTCTATTGAAATGTTGGACTTTTAAATAATCATAGATTTATGGTTTTGATGCCCTTAACATCCCATCGATCATTTAATTGATAGTGACCAATGATCTTTAATAACTATATATAGTTATTTATGAGTTTTTACCATGTCTAATCCTCACTCCAAACATATGTTCTCCTACATATAAACCCAGTTATGAGTACATTTGGGTAACCATTACTGTTCCAAATTTTTTTAAATGTTGTTTTAGTATTCATTTTTATGATTTGGTTTTCTATGACATGAAATTACAAATATTAAACCATTTATTACCTAGATGAATTTAGATGGAGGTATTCATTTTAACGGGTAAAATACATCACTCTATGATTTTGTAAATTTTTTTCAAAATAATTTAATCTTTTGATATTTTCATTTGACACAAAATTAAATATAGATTGTGTTATATGAAAGGAAAAAAAATAATTCTTGATTTGTACACAAAAACATGTAAATATTGTTTTATATTCTACATCAAGATATGTTTTATCTATATACACTAATGTATTTTATTTCATTATATGCAAGACATAGTTGTACACAATATTAGTGGTGCACCTATTATGAAGCCAATATTTTTCATGTGTATAAATATTTTTTATAAAAATAAACATTATTTTTGAATGAATAATGTTAAAATTATATTTGGATTATTAATTTTTTTATGGGAAGTTTAAATTTTTTATTAATAGTAATAAATACTACATTTTAGTTAAACAATGTATTTTCATTGAATTAATTATTGTTGTAAAATAATATTTATGTTGGTTTTTAAAAGTGAAAATACATAAATTATACTTCTATTAATATAATAGAGTTTTTTGGAATCAGTATTATATTGTATTTACATATAAAAACATATTGACCTTTTGAATATTTTTACTTCAAAAACGGTTTTATTTACACATCTATAGGATTATCTTTAAATTTAATTTTTCCACTTCTATGAATTGAATTTGGAAAAAAAGGTATAAAAGGTTGTAATTATGATATTTATTATATTATAATAATATCAATATAATTTTTGATCAAAAATATAAGTGGAAGTAAATAAAGTTAATTACAGTGATTACGCTAAAATTAATCATAATAAGGGGATAATCTTTAAAATTAAGGGCCAAAATGACTATGACACTTCTCCAAATCTAGTTTAAACCAATTGATTGACCATACTCTCTATTGGTTCTAATTTTATGAATTATTCGGATAATATTCCCTAAAATTTACCTACTTAATATCATTAGTAAGGGAGAAAGACAAAAAGGAGCCTTCCTTATCTTTAACATTTAATAGTCTTTATACTGTGGAAGAAGATACATAGTTTTGGTTAAAACAATTATATATAATTTTAATTATTTTTTATCATGGTAATTTAACATTAATTTTTAGATATTATCTAATTAGATTAGAAACTTAACAAATGCTAACATATCGATTATTTAGTTAATTGTTTACAAATAAACGATACTAAAAACATTAATAGTAAAGTACATTTAATTAATTAATGTATTCCATTATTTTTGTAGACAAATATATAATGTCAGAAAAATGTGAACATAATATATTTTATGTCCAATTTTTTTTTATATTTATTAAATTAATATTATATAAATGATTTCAAAATTGAAATTATTGTTATATTATAGTAAATGATATTTTACTAAAATAAATAAAATTACTAAAAAATATATATTATTCCAATTGGTTTTTAAATTTTAATGAATTAAAATTTAATCCAATGATGGACCAATTTATTTTTTATGATTATTTTATTTACATTTAAATAGAAAAAACATTTTTACCATGGGTCATGTTAAAGTAATGTTTTTTTATGTTACACAAAGGTGTTTAAAATTTATTTCCAACACACATGGGGTTTATTTTTTTGTAAATTATATGTCATATTTTTTATTAATTGGGTCTTTATTTTCTATTAAGTCTCAGAATAATTTATTATTATGGTTAGATTAATTAGGTATTAATACTAGTTTCCTTAATAAAACACAAAATGATAAAAGTGGGGAAACTTAAATGTTAATGAAATTAATTATACAAATAAACTTTTTTTGAGTTTTTTGTAGACAATAATTTCCCTATAATACATTATTTTTCCATTTTTGAATAAAATGAGGTATGTGGGACCTCCCAATAATGTTTTCCTTTTGGTATTTAAAAAAATGAAACACCTCCTTAATAAAAGGCATTAAATAGTCCCCTTCCTTACAACTATCATGCCACCATTAACAATAAATACTTGAAAAAATAATCTCCCTAAATACCTAATATAATCATAGGAACCTCATCTTGTGTTTAAAGGCATACATAGAATCCCTTTGGTGAAAACTAAAAGGATTTACTCAAATAAGTGGAAACATCCTTCCACTAGTTCTAATGTTTTATTTTCATTATACACCCCGAAAATATTCTTATTACATTAGTATATAAAAACATTAGTATCCTGAAAATTCATATTTTTTCAAAGGGTAATACATAATACTATACACACATCTGTCAAATGTGTAACAAGCATACCATTCTTGTGTACAATAAACTACTGCCTTAGAAAACAAGGTTGTTTGTTTTTCCTTTTCCAGCACTCAAGGTTTTTCATTGTGATTAAAACTATAATTTTTTATTATATAATATATATATATTATTTCATAATTCTTCTATAATTATTACATAAAATATTCCTTCATTCTTTCTATTTTATATAAATACACTAACTTAGTTTGTGGACGAGTGGACTTCTTCCTCGTCAAAGCGATGTTATTCGTTAAAACCTTACATGAAATGTATTAAAGATTGGTTTAGTAAATTTATGTTATATATATAAAATAACAATTCTTCTAGAATGAAAAAATATATATAATTATATATCATTTAATTGATTTCTTTTAATACAGTAATAAAATAGAAATAACGTTCAAGCGTACGTACAACCTACGATTTCCAAGAATGTTGTATTCCATTTAATATTTATATATTTTAAATTTGATTATAAATATATATATATATAATGAATATATACTATATTTATAAAATGTTTTAATATTTTGAAATAATGAAATCATTATTTTATTAAAATGAACAAGATTTACATGTCAAATCATGTATAAAAAACAAACTGGTTAGTACTTGAAACATAACCTAAAGATAGAATTGTTAAGAAATGGGTAATATAACGATAGAATAAAATAATATAAGTTTTGATATATAATAATATTTCTTTTAAAACTTATAATAAAATTATACTTATTATATAATATTATTCAATGTTTATGTTGAAATACAATAATTTATGTATGGGTTTTCTCATCTCACTTTTTATATCTGTGAGATACATGACATGATCACCACTTGTTTCTTTTTTTTGTGTGTATATACTATTCATGAATATATTTTAATATTATTATGATTAAATTTATTGGTATTTAAATATCCATTTAATGATAACACTTTCTTGGGGTTTATGTTTCAATAGTTCCAAAATTGGTAAGGTAGTTTTGTCTCAATTTTCCATCATTGAGACACATGTTTTTCTATAAACCTATAGTTAATTATGATGTCTATTTAATATAACATTGCAATTTCATATAATGAATATTATTCTATTAAATATATTATATTATTTAGTTAATGTTTTTCCTCATGGGGATTATTATTTAATGTTACCAAAGTGGTATGATTTTATTACTATGATCTCATCATTTATCAGCATTATTTACGATTATGATTCCATAAATGAGATATTATATGTTATACCTCTTACTAACTTGCATTAATTTTATTATACATTGATTATTAATTTTATATACATGTAATGGTACCATTTTTCCACTCTATGGTACTTAATATAACTATGAATTTTTTTTATGAAAATATGAAATTATTTTTCCTTTCGATTGGGAATATATGTTATCTCAAAACCATGTTTCCCAGAAATGTTTTAAAAAATATATTAATATTACTTTATTATGTTTAATTGAAATTTCTACCCATGTTTTATATTTATTACAATTTGTTTTTAAGAAATATTGTTTTCATTTTTCGACCATGGAAATTTTCTAAATTATTTAAGGTGAAAAAGGAATATTCGGAATGTATAGACTTATCAATCAACATTATAATTATTTTCATAAATATTAATTTTAACTTTTAATGTTTATTTTTAATTACTTTATTTCATAATATTCTAAATTTTTAATTGTTATGATGATTTTTCAAATAAAATGGTTTTCAAAAAGGTTTTATTTTTCAAAATTGTTTTAAATGATTTTCAAAGATTATTTTCTATGTTCTAAAATAGTAATATTAGAAAAAAGGGTTTCAATGATTTCAAGACTTATTTATAATAATTCAATTAATTATTTTTGAAATGGGTATTATAAATTATATGAAGCTTTAATTTAATGTTTTCAATATATTTTCAAAGAACAATATTTTCAAAATGATTTCAATATTTTTTAATGAGTATTAAAGGAGATTCAAATAAAAATAATTTAAAAATGTTTTTATGATTAAATTATATGTTTTAAAACATATTTTAAAAGAAAATACTATTAATAATTATTTATGATTTAAAATTATTTTTTCAAAGTGGAAATGATATTTTTTTGAAGATAAATTGTAAATGAATTATTATATCAACCTTTGTAAGAAAATTATTTCTGTAATGGTTTTATTAAAGGTATTTTAAAGGAAAGGTCATTTTAATTTTGATATGTTCAATGTGATCTTTAAAATTATTCAATATCTAACATGACATACCTTATAATGTTTTATTATTTTCTGGGGATATGATTCAAGAATACCATCCATATTATTTCATGAATGCTTTATGATTTAATTCCATGATCGTTAGGACACTTGTTTCACTCCCACATGTTATATCATTTTGAAACCCGCAACTTATCATAGGTTATGGTTTGATAAAAATATTATGAGACATATATCTTTACTATATGTAATGATATGATGAATTTTTTAGTATTCCCATTTCATTTCATGTATTATTATATAATGCTTATAGAAACCATATATTTTTATATCCTATTCTATGATTAATGTTTTATTATCTTGTGGAACATGTATGTATAATTTTATTATGTGATGTTTGGGACCTATATCACCCTTAAATACACCGATTAAAGTTTTATATCTCATTATACATTGATGGTAAACATGTCGATGATTTGGATCCATAGTAGGAAATAGGTGCGTCCTGGTCCACAATAGGGAAACCCAATATACTATGTAAAGATGGGGAAACCCTATCTACTATGGAACATGGGAAACCCGATCTGCTATTGGAAAATGGTGAAACTAGGTATATATTTGAAGATGGGGAAACTCAGTCCACTACGGTTGTAACGCCCCGACCCCCGTTACCCCGAGTCGGTGTAGTATTGCGTGACATGGGAATATTCACAAAGATCAAGTCTCGAAAGACCTATTAGTTTAATAGCCTTGAAACACTGGATACAATCATAATTTTTACATTACATCATAAAGTAATACAAAACTACAACAACATCTTGTTTTTATTTCCCCTCATATTATCCCTTTAGGTCATTAATAAAATACTTCTTCACATCCTGGAAAAATTAAAACATTGAAAGGGGTGAGCTCAGATGCTCAGTAAGGATAACAATATATCAGAACCTTTCTTAAATAAACATAAACATTTAAGGAAATGTATAACTAAAACAAAAGCCTTTTAAACATGAACTTCAACATAATATGGCAAAATTAAAATGAGATAATGCCATTTACATATTCACATGGGTATTCTACTAGTCTTATAATCACATTAATTATCAATAACCACTTTCACAATGATGGAATGCATAATTGCAGACTATCATAACCATGTAGCCAAGGCCTCATTCCAAGACTACAAATAAAATTTCTAATAAATGTTTTTGGAAACAAATGATTTATTGTGTGGGGTTGAAAGTTTTGCACAATTCATCACATCGGGTTCACCGTTATTTTAGAAAGATGATTAGTAAAAGTAATGAACTAGTATAAATATAGATTGGAATTCTATATTTTCTAAAATTTAATGGGATGGGTCATTTAAATAATTTTATAGATCATTCGCCATTTTCATCTTTCTTAGAATCTCCCTTTGGTTCCCACATAAATAACGTGGTACAAAACTACTTTCCAAAGTCATATAGTCCTTTGTGGTTTTAGAGACAATGGAACATTGGGAATAACATTGGTCTAGATGATTGGAGGCTGGGTTCATCATACCCTTTTAGGGGGAATTATTACCAACTCCATGTCTCTCTTATAGACATTTGACATGTTTGTGAATCTCTCCCTATTCTAGACATGGATTTGGTCACCCAAACTAAATGATAAGGAGTTGAATCATTTAAATTTAAATAGGTTTCCCTTAATGATCCAATCATTATATATCTGTGGTTCTTTATATATTTCCAATCATATCATAGAGATGGGAAGATACTTATATTTTTAATACATATGACTCATTCTCTAGAGCTTACTTCCATCTTGGTAAGTGACTGATATTTCAATGATAAGATTGAACATTTATGTGGTGAACAACATATAATTATAATTACAGGAATCAAAACACTTGTAGTTCATTTAAACCATTTTGGTTATCATCATGAATAAAGGACATATATGAGAAAACGTAGGTATTATATATTGGGATTGAGATTTAGGAAGAAACTCTATGTATCTTTCTTGTGATAGGATTCAAAGCCATCATAGATCAGTTATGCCTTTTGGGACTACCTTGAGGTTGATTCCATTGGATGGGGGAAATCATATAATCCTATGAATGGGGATTACACACTATAGTTAACTTGGATAGAAAAATTCATGATCTAAATTGTATGATTGTTGAAAATATCTATGCCAACATGATCCATGATCAGTCTAAGAAATAATGGATATGAAGTGATTAGTACACCAATATATAGATTGGGGAATTATGAACTCAGTTGGCCCTAGAAGAGTGTTCAAAATAGGGATCAATACATAGGAATGGATCATATATATCATTTTTATAATAGGAATCATATATCTCATCGTTTGATTTACGTCATGATCAACTGATGGATATGGAAGAAAGATGATCCTATAGGAGTGATGGGATCCTGTGGGTCATATTATATAATACATGGAGGGTCTTCCACCAAAGTGGATTCCAATTGGAGGTTGGGCCATATGAAGGAATCCAAAATATCCTACTTTCGTAGGAATCAATGTCCTTATAGTTTAGTTGACCTATACATCTGCTGATGGATAAGGAAGAAATATGAACCCATAAGAGAATTTGGGTCCCATGTGTTAGAGTTTCTAAGACATGGATGGAATTACACCAAAGAGGATTCCCTCTTGGATATTTGGATTTAGGAATGTGTCTTATGTATCCTTTTTATAGTAGGAATCATAGTTCTCATAGTTTAGTTTCCGGTATTCCAGAATATATCTACTAGAAAAGGAGACCATGTCCTGAGATATCCATCTCAAACGTTTGAGGCTATCTCCATGAGTAGTCCGGGGTGCCTATATACCATGTATGAGGATATATGGATAGATTTTTTTTCCATGAGTTCATTTCTATGTAAAATCAAATAAACTAGTCGACTTGTCCAAAATATAATCACGTAGACATATTGACTTGTCTGGATGGAAATCACATTATCCAGTTGACTCATCTAGAGGAAAATTCTATGATCTAAATGGCATGTTTGTATGGAATCACATGTATTGTATGACTTTTCTAGAGGGTATCTCTAGACTTGGGTGAAATTATAAAGGAATCCTCAAGACTTTGATGACATGTAATGGGTTACCATAGGACATGGATAACACGTCCAGAGGACATCGCATGAAAAGGGTGGCATGTTTGAATGGCATTACATGACTTGGCTGACAAACCCTTAAGACATTAAATTATATCGATCGAATTTATGAAGGGTGATACATGACCTAGTAGACATGTCTGGGGGACATCACAAGACTTGTTTTGAATGTCTAGAGGACTTCATGAGACATGGGTGATGCATAATTGTTCTATGACATGATCTTTATAGGTCATTTAATGTTCATTATTCCCTATTATGAATATTATCATATACTTATTTTCATCATTCCTCCAAATTTTATTCTTTTTTTTTCATATTCTCTATAAGGTTTTTGAAGAATTATCTTTTTAATGTTTCTCATGACCGATTCAACATGAGAAAAATAATTCTCATTATATGGATGGTGTACTAGAAGTCCTTCACATGACATATAGAGTGATAATATGATGCAAAAATTGATATTGTGTTATCCCTCAATATATTCATTTTATTTTTTATAGTGTAAGGATCTTACAAATGCATGAATTTACACTCCAAGAATCCCACCTTTTGAGGATCCTGATGGTGTAGTCTCTAATGTTTATCAATTTTGTCTATTTTATAATCATTTTAGTCCTTTTTTTGGTGGGTGTGTGTTATTTATAGAACTCACCACATCATTTATAAACCACATTTATGGAATATATAAAGATGATATGAGTTGGAGTCAGATGATAGATCATTGTATCTCATGCTTCACATGATCCTTCCAGGGTTTGTCTAGGGCATCATTTGATGAATGATGATAATGAGAACACTCCACCGTTACCATATTTATTATACCCCATCCAATCCACGATATTTTAATGAACATTTTTTAAATTTAAACCAATCATTTTACCATTGAGAGAACATGTCTGAAATCCTTTTCCTTACTAGAATACCTTTATAAAGGCTCTTGCATGATTGATGAAATTTTTATGTGCTCCTTCATGAGACTAATACATCATTTCAAAGGCTCGTAATGAGATAAATATTTCTTGTCATGTGTATCACATTATATCATTCTAGTTTTCATGATTGATGTTTATCACATGTGGTACATAACTCCTTCGCATGAAAATAAATGTATCTTCCCTCCAAAAGAATCTTATTCCTTTTACCATTGTACATCCGTCTTTACTATACAAGGATATGGGATCTCTCGATGTCATGAAAGTGTGGTCAGGGAAAATATATCTTCTTGTCTTTGATCTATCACATGATAAATGTTGGATACCGTGATTCAGTATGAGAATTATCAAAGACAATCCCTCTGCATTATTGTGGTGCATGTATTGATGAATGGTCGATCTCACAATGATCTGTGTTAATTATAAAAAAAATCCTTCAATTAATATATAGTGTTGAAGGAGAATCACATAATCAAATGTTCATGTCTGAGGTACTTTGAATCAGGAAGGTGACATTCCCGCATGCTCTCTCATGACAAGGTTGACATTTCACTAATGGAATCCATGAGGCATTGTGAATCACATAAGCAGGTTGAAAAAGGATGGACATAGATATAAACTATATACATATTCCACTATTTCTTCACCTTTATTTGATAATGTTTTTGATTATTTTCATGAATTAAAAAAAGGATTAATGTTTAGAGGAAATTTCCTGGTAGCCACATAATGAACAACATTGCTTATATAGACACCTTTATCAGAACAAGATGGTTTGTCATAAGGGAATTGCATGATCATAAATAGATTAGCTGCAATGCATAAGCTATTTGGATGTCCTTCCTAGGGTCATTTGTTCCCATTTACATATTGATACTATGTGATCCATGTGATTTATCTTTCTTCATTTTATTTTATTTTCATAGAAAATAATACAAATGGCTCAGGTATTTCATAAATTATATAATTATCAGTGATCATTAACCATCCATAAATAAATATACAACTAAAATTTATGTAGAGTATTACAATGAAAAATGATATGTGATAATGAGGGAAATTTATATACATAAAATTGAATTTATCCTTTTCTTGGTCCACCAGATCAATGACTATTTAATAGTTACATGAATAACTATATAAAAAAATTTAAATCACATTTCCATCTAACCTTTCTAGTATTTGATAAAAGAGTGAGAGTGTGAAGTGGTCCTTTATTATTATTTTATTTAGATTTTTGAAATAAACAGATAATTTCCATCCTATATTATACTTTATTAGGATCAATTCATCATTATTATTTTTAATCACTTCCTTGACTCTATTACTAGACACAACCTAAAGTGGGATAAAATATTCACTATCTAAAATAGAAAATATGATTCATGTATAAATGGTATTCAAGACATTCCCCATCACCATCTCTTTCATTAAATGTGTGTTTCTTTTCTTTGGATAGTGACTTGGATTAATTCGTTCCTGAAGTATTAATTCGCATGTTAAAATTATAATGTCAATTATATTAATGTTCGTAATACCCAAATAAATTAATTTTTTCAATTTTGATAAAAATTTTAATTGTTTTTTTCTACCATTACTTTAATAAATCTATGTTTAAGGTCAATGAAAAACATAATTTTCATCAAAAAATTAATAACCTAATATATGTTGTAGTGGATGGAGCTCTATATTGGTTTCTCATTTATTAATAGGAAAAAAAACTAGTAAGATTCCCTTGATAAGTATATTATTCACCATTTATCATTGTATTTATTTTTATTATATAAATGTGTAAGCATATATTTTATATAAACCATGTTACAAATGAGTTTCATAATTCTCCCCAACTCCACTTACTAAAAAAATCATGGTTGTTGAGTTTTCATCAATAGAAAATATGGCATGGAAATCCCCAATTTCAAAACCATTCATGATGAATTTCATACTATCGAAGGTGAATTTATCTCCAATAACTCTAAAAATTACTATCTATTTAAGTAAACAAATCAAATATTTCTCTGTGTCTGAAAATTATTTTCCAATAATTTGGGAACATTATATTCTTCTTTCAATTATTGATTCAATAATTTTGTAGGAAATATGATTTCCCTACCTTGATAAGACCACAAATAATAATTACATTAGGTTAATTTATCGATTGATGAATAAATTTAATTTAAATCCTTTTTAGTATTGGATCATCCAATACTAGGTTGTGAAACTCATATAATATTATCAAATAAAAACTTCTTACAAAATCACAAAGTCAATCCTAAATATGCATAGTATAATTTTTTATAGAATGGAAACCATCCTTGAACCCATAGATTTAGAAGGATTTTATATTGAACATCAGTGGATTAATCCCCACTTAGGTATATTACTCCAGGATCCTATAACTATTTCTATAAGAATAATGAACAATCAATAATTACATATAAAATAATATTTAATAAATATATTTGATGAATGGTATTCTGATGTGATGTTCCATAAACCAAATTGGGATAACCTTGACCTAGACAATCAATATGGTCCTTGACATGACTTTATGAGAGTTATTAGTCCCCATGGGAAAGAAACTACTGTTTGGGAATTAGGGAATGTTTCCTTGGGAACAGATTTTATGAATAAAGAATTCAATCATAGGACCTATTCCAAGAACCAGATATGAACTCACTATACCTTGGCGATCCATGCCCTTAATTGATATATAACAACAACAGAACACATGAAATAACTATGTTAATGTCCTAAACATCTATAATCACAAGCCATAAATAAACATACACTAGTACATTCATTATTAAAAAATAAATGTAATGGGAAGGGAAACCTATCTTTCAATACAACATAATTTAAATAAACATAAAAATTAAAATACTAATTAAAAGAGATCAACTACATCTCAACATGTGACATAATTTAGAATATGACCACCATGTTACCTCCACATAACTAAAATAATTCTTCATGAGAACCCACCACCTATGAGCGGAACTTTTCTATTTCTTGCAACAGAGAACTCAAGGCCTATATACACTATTGGGGTATATAAGGTGAGAATATAACATAGTAAATATGGTCTCACCAAGAATTTAACAAAAAATTAGTTTTCAGAAACTATAATATTCTAGGTTGAATATTATATATGAATAAGGTTTTTAAAATTTTTTAGGAATTCAAAACTCATGGTAGAGTACATATTGAATGAAACATGAAAATATAAGATCATAATTTTAATATTAATTTTCGTAACACACATCATGGGAGTAAAACCTATAGTTAATAAGGATAGTAATCCATTTAAATAACGTCAATAACTATCCAATGGAATTTATATATAATAACTTCACTGGATAGTGGAGGCGAAATATAAATTACATCCCTAGTTTGGGCGACACCAATAGTAGTAGATAAGATATCACACCCTCAAGGATAGCCAACCCAATCAACTATGGATTACCCTAAGGTTCATTATGTGATAAAAAAACTAAAAACATTCCATTTATATGAATAATCACAAAATAAGATCCAATTTTCACATAGAACAAGGTAATTACATTTTCCAAATTGAAGGAAACATGTTAATAATGATATTTTTTATTCGAATATTACCAATCAAGAAAGAGATATTTTTTTGTTGGCCAAAACCCACACTCTGAGAATGTAGTATGAATAAACACTTTAATTAGATAACTAATTTTTATTGAGCCAAAGAGACCAAATTTTAACAATTAAAAATTATAATTTCACTAAAATATTGTGTCACTTAAATTTGATGTAAATTTTAGTTTTAATGTTTTATAGAGACATGAAACATATTTAGTAAAAAATTCCATGTATTTATCAAAAAATGTAATTTTTACACCAAAAAAGAAAATACTTACACGATAATAAGTCTTAAAAATTCACCAAAAATTATCCACATGACAAATTCGTCTAGAAATATCATGTGTAATACATCATTTTATGACATGAAGAAATGGAAATATAAGAATGGGTGAGCTCAAAATTTTATTAAGAGTAATTATAATATATTAAAAATTTAATATCATAAGTGAGCATAATATGAGAATAAAGAATGTGTTAGTAAAAAAATCAATATAATTCCATAATTAAATAAATATTCACCATAACATATCCATAGTTGACATATCATTAAATAAATATCTTGATAACATTAAATCATTACTGAAATATGAAATATATAATACCAGATTTCTAATTCCTTTCCCTAAACCAAGAAATAATTATCTTTTATATCATAATCTTAATGTAAAGTTCCCTTGACTATGTAATATTTTGTTTTGTGGTGACATAAAGCAAAATAGCTAAGATATTTTGTCTTCTGAAACCTATCGATGGATTGATCAGCTATTTCAAGGCCCACCTAAAAATAATTATTTCCAATGCATTAGTCATTTTAAGTAATTAATATGGTACACAATACAATATCAATATTTTATTAATAATAAATAACTATCCATTTCTAAGTGACATGTATATAAATTTTTAATATTTTCTCAAGAAAATAGTTGAATAGATTTATAAGAAATCACCCCCCAAAATACATATTTATTGAGAAAGGGGTATAAAATAAAGTCAATAATTTCTTCAAAAACATGTTATATAAAATTTAATATAATTCATTTCAAACAATGAAATGAAAAATAGTTAATTCACAGAGGAAAGGAAATAGAAGAAAAATCATGCCTACAATAGAGGTTGATTCAGAAATACAAGGCACTGATGAATCTATGGATGTTTAATCCTCTCTAAGAAAATAATATTATATGATGTATATTTTAATACATGGCCAATATGTACACCACGAAAAAAACAAGTTGTGATGTAGAATTCATAACTCAGTGAAACAAAATTGAGACTAAAACACCCTTATAGTATGGAAAATAAAGAATAAAAAGAAGATGATAATGATACCCTGAAAATAAAATATAATTAATGAAATATAATAATTATAAATGAAGGTAATATTGAAATGAATATAAAATATAAAATAAAATATGGATCATAGTATCAGACATGTCCAATGAAATTGAAAACAGAGACAAATAACACTAACGACCTTAGAAAAGTTTGAATCAAAACCCCCTAAAATAAATTACTCAAATGAAAATTAAATAACATGAATAATGAGAGGAAAATGATTTCAAATATTAATTAGCTATTAAGAACACTATACAATATACTACCTGGTTCATAAAAAAATCATATTTCATAGAATTGAAATTTGAGATGAAGAACACTTACAAGTAACATATTCTTTGAGGTATGATTCTTATGATTAAGAGCTGTAAGGAAAATTTATAAAACCAGATGAATGAAGGAGGAAAAATAATATAAAGTATATGTTAAATATAATAAATCAAAATTTTATAAATAGATTTCTATAAGAATGTTTTTTTCACTTATTGAATGAGAATTTAGTTGCATAAACCCTAACAACCATGGTGTCTCTTAAATTGTGGACAATGTCAATAAAGAACACAATATGACCCTTAAAACACCAATAATTATATAAAAATGGTAAAATGAACTCATTTTTAATTAATCATACCATATTAAATTTTTCATGGGGTACAATATGAAATATGTCATAAGAAATTAAATTGGAGGTATGAACCCTTTAGCTTGGTCGTGATTCATTCTACGCATGTGCACAACTTCCATGATAATAAAATAAATTTTCTTAAAAAATTTACTAGGAACCTTATTCATCTATATTTCATATTAAATGGATTATCTATTATCATATGTTATTTATTTAATTATATTTTTCTAGTTTTTATATTACTTGGTTATTTTTGGTCATTTTTCCCAAAATATTTTTGTGCATTGGAAATTATTAAAGGTGTTAGAAAATTAAATCATAATATCCATATTTATAGATTTATATATTATTTATAGTTATATTTTTAAAATATTCATGTATTTCTATAGGTTTCAAAAAATGGACTCCATGAATAATAGGTAACATAAAATATTTCTTTTTGGAGGATAAATTTACATTTGAAGTTAATTATTAATATCACTTATAAAATTTTCTGTATTATATTTCTATAAGTTTTATAAATATTTATTTAGTTATTGTAATTTAATATCACTAATAATTATGTTTCCATAGTAACCCACGATAGAAATTTATGGCATCATTCACACAGGCTTTTGAACATACTAAAACATGACCATGATATAATAAATATATAAGTATGATTATGGGGCGAATTAGCTATAATATCCTTATTAAATAATTTTAATTACAATATTTTGATCCTGTTATAGTGGAGAATTATGTTTCAATAGAGTTTTAAAAAATATTCTAGATGAAAAAATGTAATACTTCAATTTCATAGAGGTGGTGGTCGTCAAGTATGCATGTATGGGGTTTTATTTTTTATATAAACTTTGAAAATTTTATATTTTTATTAGAGAACTATTTTTGATACAATATGTGATAAAGAAAATCATGCTTAAATTATCAATGAAATATTATTATTTAAATAAGAACATTATAACATTGACATTGAATTAGAGGGTGTAAATAAGATTAAAAATATTATTAGATATATATAAATTTCCTACTGAAAAATAATTTATTTACTTATTCATATTAAATAATAAAATAATTTTTTCATTAAATTTATTTAATCTTTCAAAACTCCTTTTTTTTAAAAAATAATTTTTTTTGATTTTTGTGGGAGAATATTAAATTTAAAAATAAAGAAATATTTGTAATTACATTTGATAAAAAGTAAATAATTTTTGAATTTATCAAGTAAAAATTATATTAGGATGAGTTTTTGAGAATTTTAAAAAATGTTTGATTTTTAATGAATAGTGGAAAATAATGATCTTTATTGAAAACAATATTTTTTCATTCATTTGAAAATTTAAAATTTTATTATAAAATTCATTAAAATTATATTTTATTTTCATAATGAAGAATCAAATTTTGATTAGTATAATCAATTTTATTGTTTGATTTTTTATGAAAACATATTTATACTTAAAAATGTATTGTGTTGAAAAAACAGTTATTCATTTCGTTTTTGGTTTTTATATTATATTAATTTATAAAACACTTGGAAATTAAATAATTGAATATCGGTACAATATTTTAAATAACGAGGTAATTTTTTTAATTGGTACCTCTTATTTTTTGGTCATTATGAATAATATCCAATGTAAAAAAATCCCCATAAAGGGTAAAACTGGTAAAAGGGTCAATCTATATGATAAGGTTTTAAAATTTATCTAAAACCTAAATTTTTCCTATTTTATTTGTTTTTTTGTATATTCACATCCAATATTAAAAATTATTTCAACCTATTTCCACTTTTCATTGATTTTTTTTCATAATTTTTACGTAAAGGATAAAGTCAAATATGTCACTTTTGTTGCTTTTAGTATCTTAAATATTTTGTGACAAGTATAAAAAAACTAATATTTGTTTATAATTTTTTATTTTAACTATGTATGTATATATATATAATGATAATTTATTTTTTATTTTTAGTGATAAAGTATTTACCATCAATGCTTACGCAACAATGACATAGTGATTGTGAATGTAATAAAAAAATCATGTAAATTATTTTAAAAATGTAAAATGTAATAATTTTTTTGGAAAGTTATATTTTCAATTAAAATTTATATATATAAAAATTAAAAATGTATGAAATATTGATATTAAAATTCATTTTTTTCTTTTCTTTATAAAGTCAAATTATTTGAATAGTGTCAAAAATAAAATAAATAATATTTTATTTTAAAAATTTTTTATTAAATTTTTTAAACATTATAAAAATCATTGAAGTTTACAATTAAGATCATATAGTGTTTAAAAATTTATCCCTTTTCCATTTATGATCCAATTTTTAATTTATATGAAAAATTATTACCCGATAATATTGAAAAATGCATTATAGAAGTTTAGTTTAAAACTAGTAAATCAATGGGTTAGAAAACATATATTGTTTAAAATGATATTAAACCCTATATAAATTTCATTTTATAATTATATTTATACATTTTCATTTTTTAATTTAATATTTTTTCATTTGGAATCTTTTGGGTTGAGAATGACATAATTATATTTTATTTTTTTTAGAAAATCCAATTGTGTCAATTTTTTCCCTTATAATTAGAAACCGTCTATATATTTTATTAAAATTGAACTGATTTATATATGTCTCAAAACATTTTCCAATTCTCTTATAAAATTTCAGATCCATTATTTATAGGTTATGGTTTTCATGAAATACCATTGCAATGGTCCTTAATAAGAGATCTAAAGGAGGCATGTTGAAGAAGAGGTAATCGTTTTACCCGACCACTTTCAATTTATTTACTTTTCTAACACATCTAAATATATGGTGTTGATAATGAAATATAATATATCAAAAATAATAATATAATGAAATATTATTATGATTATTTAACCTCCAATATACACCCTCAATTCGATCAAATGGGAAGAGAAACTATCGCTTGTGCATATGTGTGGACTACCACCTCCACGTAACAATACAATTCATTTTTCGTCACCAAATTTATTGTATGTATATTATAATTAATTTAATTTTTATACATGTTTTTTGTGAATTTATTATGGTTCGATACTTATAATACCACATCTTCCCTCTTACTTTGAATTCTGTTCGATAATAATAATGTCGCTCGTGTCTATGTATGGGTTTCCACATTTATTAAGTAATCTGATTCATTTTTAATTTATATTTCAATAGTAAGATAATTCTGATATATTTAATTAATTTATAATATATATATATATATATATATATCATATAAAAATTATCCTTCAATGTTGATTTCATTTTTACCGTTTATTCCTTCCATCCATTGAGAAAAACATTGTTCATGCGTACAAATATCCTACCTTCTCCAGGAATAGTGTAATTCATTTTTCTTTATATATATATATATATTATAGAATAAAATAAATATATATATAATGAAAATATGTTATAATAATACTATAAATAATATGTAACCACGATCAAACTATATGTAATGAAACTATTAAATCCAAATTCTCAGAAAAAATGAAACATTTAACACCCAGAAATGGAGATTTTAATACAGAATTTTTAATAAATGTGTGTTGAAATATTATTAGTAGATAAGATTTGGTATTTTAAGTATTTTAATTAATGTTTTATATAATTACATACAATATATATTGGTTATGAAGGAGGTGTATCACTTTCTATGAATGTTGAACTCGACGTACGGGTTTATGATCTTGAATTGTCTTCTTCAGAATATATGATATGTTATGAACTTATATTCATTTTTATGTGTATATAAAACCCATTTTTCATGCTATCCAATTAATATTTCTTTAATTATATTCTATGATTTATTTTAATTTATTCTTCAATTGGGCTTACAATTCTACTGTTTCTAAAGTAGTATGGGATTTATGTTACAATCACATTGGTTATAGGAATTAGTTATGATGACATTTGTAATGATGAAATATTATGTATTATATATAAATATTCTCCTAAATTTGGTCCTAATATAGTTATTTCTTCAAAATACACGTTTTCCATTAAATTTGATTTTTTAATAACTGAGAAAAAATAAAATAATGTTTTTAATAAAAGATTACTTTATTTCTCTCTTCGATCGAAAATAAATTTTATTACATTTCAATGTTGATTTTTTTTAAATAATAGTTTAATATTATCCAATAATTTATTAAATTAAATTAAAACAATTATTAAATCTATAAAAAATGGAATAAAACAAATCTTCTTGTAATTTTCTAAATGGGGTACATTTTACTTTTTTCCAATGATGTTAGAAAAATCATTGTTTCAACATACTCATCATAAATAGAATTTCCTATTATTATTACTTCTCAATGATTTAAATTCTTTTTTACCTTTTTCAATGGTTCATTAAATAGAACTTTTTTTCCATAATATTTTGTAACTTTTAATATTTTAAATAAGTCATTGCAAGATGAAAGGGTATTTTCCTCAAAAAACATTCCATGTTATCTATTAAATAATTTTTTTATAATGATAACATACGTTGATGCAAATTTTTATTTATTCGGGATAGGATCCCAAGGAAACCATATTTATTATTTGATTGAATGGTTTATTATTGTTTTGATGAGATAATTTTTAAACCCTTTTATATTCCATGGATTATACCATCATGAAATTTTTAAATGTTTATGAAACTTGATTCTATTCCATGGGTTTTGATATATGACATATGATTTATGATCTTTTAAATCACATGTGAATGAATTATTATTAAGTGATGGGTGGTCCTATAATTTTATATCCATCTATTGAGTTTGGTAAAGTTTGATATCTCAAGAGATAATAATGACTCGAATACGGAGTGATCCAAGTTTTGTAAGAGACTCTATCCACTATGATAGACTTGGGAGTAAACCCTGACTATAGATATAATTGAATATTGAGTGAATACAATCAAAAATAATTGTCTTTGTAGGGATACTTAAATATGGAAATGATTTTATATTTTTATTTGTATTCAGAAAAACATATGTATTATGCTAATTTCATGATCACATGGATCATGTTATTTGTTTCATTTATGATTAATGTTTTATAAACATCCATTATTTATGAAATTACTCAAGATTGTGATTTATGATATGTGGGTTATGGGTTTCAAATTTTACGATCATGTCACCATTATCTTATAATCATGGTATATTTAAGTGATCATATATATCTCCCTTATATACCCTTTCTAAGAATCATATCTCGGCTTTTCAGATACTTTCTTTCCATAATATATAAATAACAGTTTTAAATATGATATCTCTATTATGGGAACAAGTTATGAAGATATTAGTGGGATATTATTTATTTCACTTAAGAACAATTTTTTTATATATCCATGTTTTCAAATATACTAAACCTTTATGGTTCTTGTGTGGATCATAATTTTATATATTGAATATTCCACTAAAAATATATAACATTTATTTATTAAAATCTATCCTCGATATTTGGTATCAATGATATTATTAGTAACCAATGGAATCATTTATGGTAAGTATGTAGTGTTAGACTTTAGAATAATACAATTTATAATATAATTTCAAATGTTATGGTAAACAAAGGAGCATGGTTTTTCTAGATATAAATCAAAGTCTAGATAATAAAGTTGGATGTGGTTTGGTATAGATTCATATTGTGGAAATGACCCAATGTGATTTTATCGAGTATATCCCTACCATCATTCTAGTTCATAGTGAGTGATCCCTTATTACAAACTAGGTTTCACACTCATGGGTGATATTTCTATGTTAATTAACCATTAATTTAAGAACCATTTTATGTATTTTAATGGATGATGACTGAGGATGGCATATGATAAATCAATGGTATCATTTATTTAAAATAAGAAACCTATTTTAGAAATTTGATAAGTTAATTTTAAGATATATCACTTTGATTATTATTTCTCACACTATGGTTTTTGGTATTATACAATTTCCAAAACCAAGAGGTTTCATGTTAATGATGAATGTGATAGAAAATTAAATATTATCGTCATCTCATTTTAAAATAAATATGATGTGGAAGGAAAAACATATGATTTTTCAAAACTATATATTATGATATATGATTAACAATGTAATATTTGGTGATTATTTATTGCATTAATAAAGAGTTAGATGGAATGTTTTGAATTTTCATGTGATAAAGACTGTAGAAGAAAGAAATTTAAAATTTTTTCATGCCAGGAATGTGTGAATGACCAATTGAGAGAATGTATCTATGGAAGGTAATATGATATATATAGGGAGATTAATTTAGTTTAGAAAATAATTCATATATAAGTATATGTATTATGTGTGTGGAACATGGTAAATAACTAAGTCAACACCACAAACCACGAGATATCTCCTTATCCAAGGAAAGATCTATGTTATTCCAATCGTGTATGTAAAAGTATTGAAGTATTTATGAAATGGGATTCAATAATTATGTTGTAAAATGATTATAATAATTGTATTTTATATATTAGAATCATGAAAAATCCAAGAATTTTTTCATATTATTTATTATTCAAGTATTACAAAACATATTATGAAAGGTACTGATAACCATGAAATTTGGTTTAAGGGTAATGTTATACTTTGGGAGAAAACACGATTAAGAGAAAAATAATCCTTAATATGTGCCTAATGTTAACCTAATAATTTATATTTTTGATAAATAGATTACTAAAATTTATTAACTAAATGGGATAATATTAGTATCCCTGAAATTGGTTAGTGATTATAGGATAAATTGATTTAGGTAAACATTGATATAGTATTTTTTAGTAATTTTTATTTATATAATATTTTCAATAGTATATGATTTTATTTGAGGAATGATTATTGCAGTAATTTTTGGAAAAATATATTTCTTCATTGTTGGTTAACATAAGAGTCATGGATATTACTATGGGATTATATATTTACTATTGATATTATGTAAAAATTCATATATACCCTTTAGAGGTTATAAGTTATGGAATTTCATGGTGATTTAGAAATTTTACTGGGTTTTTGGAATAATACTCTATTTATTTTTAAATAAACATTTGGGTTAATATACGATTGTGTGTTTTGTTAATTATTTTTTATTTAATAATAGGATATATATATATAATATTAATTGTTAAACAACGATTCATTAAAAATATGATATTTTGTGATCATTTTTGGCCATAATAAAGATTACCTTTCATGTTAGAGACTAAAAAAATTCATGATATTTTGGTAAATTTCACTGAATTATAAGATTATATAGCAACATATCATGTTGATTAATGATATTTTGGGATATTTTTTAATTGGGTGATGTATATAATGCCCTTAGGTTTAACTTGTGGTTTAACATGATTTATTATTTAGGAGGAATGAAATTAACTTTTTGGGATGTGGGTTGAATGGTATGATATCAACATTGAGGTTAAAAACTTATTTATATAGATGTTATTAAAGCAATTTTGGATGTTGGGTTATTTAATTGTGGAATGATATATGTTGAAGATTTAGTGATATTTTAAAATTTTGGAGTAAAATATATTATTTTTTCACAAGTAGTTTTATACATTTTGGATATTATTTTACATTATTCTATAAATTTCTGTTTAGTTTAATTTTTTAATATTATAGGGATATATTTTTATCCTAATTTTGATTACTTTATCTATTTGAAAGTGATTTTATTTCTAATGGAATAAAAAATTCTACTAGAATACCCATTTTTTAGAGAAAAGAAGATATTGCACTAGTAAAGTATTTTACAAAGAAATTATACATTTCATTTAAGTATATTTAATTATGGACTTAGTCTAGACGGTAAAGGAATTCTATAACATGTGAAAAATGATCTGAAAATTAAAAAATATTCTTATTATGACCATTTTCTATGAATCATTATTATTTTTCAGACCTCTTTGATTTATGGTTTTATGGTCATTAATATTCTCTGGATTATTCACCTTCTTGTGATCAATGTTTTATGTCACTCTAAATAAACACGTGGAAAATTATTTTTCATTAATGTCTGTGGTTTCACTTTGCACATATTATATCATATTTAGAACCCTAGTAAAGTGTAATTCCTAATAACCATCAAATTACCCATTCCCTCTTTTCAAGAGGATGTTTTATTTAACCCTTTTTATGATGTTTGTTTTCAAAAAAGTAATTTTCCAATATCTAACCCTTTATTATGAAGATAATGAAAAAACAATTATTATTAAATTTATTAAATGGTTTATAATTTAACACATTGGAAACTTTCAATGGACAATATTTTCGATAGTGTACATGATTGAAAACACTAAGCTTAAACGTACCACAAAATATTATTATTTAAATATGATTGTTATATCGTAGATATAAAAATGGATTGTATAAATAATAGTAAAAAATCATTAGATATATATAAATTTACTAGTAAATATTAATTTATTTATTAATCATTATAAAATATTGAAATATTTCTTTGTAATGTAAATTTATATTTAAAAAATTAGTTTTATTAAAAAATGGTTATTATTTATTTTTATGAGGGAATATTATTAATAAAATTCTTGAAATTTTATAATTTATATTTGATAAAAATGTTTTAATTTTTGAATAAATATTTTCAAAATTATATTATGTTGTATTTCTAATAAGATTAGGAAATACTATATTTTCTATGAAAAATTAATAATACAAATTTTTAGAGGAAATTTTTATTTTTGTTTCAAGAATTTATGAATTCAACATTTGATTTAAAATGGTTTCAAAGAAAAAATGTGATCAATTAAATTATGAATAATTCAATTATGTTCTTTGAAGTAAATTTTATTGTTTAATCTGTTATAAGAACATTTTTATTCATAAAATGCATTTTTCTGAAAAAAAATATTTTTCTTTTATGTTTTTGTATTTATCTTAAATTAATTTCTATCACATCAACAAAATAAATGTTGAAAAAATTATTAATTTTTTGGAATAATGATTTAAAAATTTGGAAAATAGTATCCATTTAGTTTTTTTCAATATGAATAGTAACATTAGTAAATAATATTCACCTTAGTAAGGGTACAAAGAGAAAAAAATAATTAAAACATTGAGATAAGGCATTAAATTTTCTATAAAACATTATTTATAATATTTTATTACTAGAGTTCCACCATGTACGCCCTTTTAATGAAAATATGTCATCTTGGGACAATTTTTCATTTATTTTTACATTTATCATATTTTAGTAAAAGATAATGTAAAAATAATCTCAATATTTCTTTTAATATATTTAAAAAAATTATAGGGATAAAAACATATAATGTAAATTTTCAAATTTTTATTAGAATTATGATCAAAATTTTTAGTCTGGGAAATATGAATTTAATTTTTAGTGATAAAATAATTACCTTAACTACTTCATCAACTCTAACACAATTTCTACGAATATAGTATAAAAATAAATTATATAATTTAAAAAACTATAAAAGTGATTTTTTTGTGCCCTATAGTTTCCCATTAAATTTATAGATAAATATTACATATTATAATTATGTGAATGTTTTATATTAGAATTCAATTTCATTCATGTTGTTTTCAAAGTCAAATTATGTGTATAGTTCTAAAATGAAATAAATGATATATTATGTTAAATATATATTATTAAATTATTTTAAATTTACCAAAATTTTTATAGGGGAAAAGTAAGAAGATTAATGCTATAGAATGTCATCCATTGGCCATTTATGAGAAAATGTTCACCATATGAGTAAAATTATAACCCTTTGATAATGAAAATGGAGTTACCACCGTTATGATTATAATTGGTTAACCAATGTGTAAAACCAAAATTCAAGATATAAAATGAAACCAAAAAATTTATAAATTTCATATTATGATGATATTTTGACATTATCTGATTTTCTACTAATCGCACACCATTTATAAGAATGTTTTAGAATGAATTAATTATATTTAAATCATTTTTTAATTCCCAGTGTTCCCTTTGCATCTCTTATAAAAGGAAATATCTTTTTTCATTTATTTACACCATATTTATCCCTCTATCTCAACTAATCCCTTCTATTTTCTCTTCTGATCTTCCCTATACAAGAATTAGTGGTGATGATATTCTTGAGATATCATTCCAAGGGTCCTTAAAAATGAATCTAAAAAAGGCCTATCAAAGGTGAGGTAATCATCATAGCCAATCTCGTTGAATTTATTTCTCTTTATACGTAATATAAATCTATTGTATTAATCATTAAATAATATCTTAAGTATCCTAAATACACTGAAATATTGTAATGCTAATGGAACCACTAATATCCACATTCTATTTTATCAAATGGGATGTGAAGGTATCACTCTAGTGTTTGTGTAGAATACAACCTCCACGTAGTGATTAAATACATTTTCCTCACCAAATATCCTCTATAGGTATTATGATGGGATTTTTTAAACCTTAAGGTTATAAAATAAGAACTTTTTGGTTGATAGTGTATACTTCACACAACACAAATCTTTAACCGAACCATAATATACTATTTTACTATTATTATGTATCCTTTATAACCTAGTGACTAAGTTTCTGAAATTGAATCTTTTAAATCAAATTATGAAAATATTTATAAAGTTTTTATATAATTTATTTACAAATAATAATATAATTCTCAATAAAATCATTTTATACTTGAAAAATACATTTTCTTCAAAAATAATTATAATGTATATTATATTCATGGGAATTAAAATTTAGCAATAATTTTTTTTGAAATTGTTTTTTATAAAATATATCACTCTTAAAATCATCTTATCATAATTATCATATATTGTAATTTTTACATTTTTCGTACAGGATTGATTTTTTAGTTTATATTGAGAAATGCCATTTCATTATAAAAATATCATTTATTTTAAATAAAATATTCAATTTAAAATAACCATTATGATTTTAAATTAACGTAATTATTATTTTAGTTATATTTAATATTATTAATTAATTTTTAATATATTAATAGTATTTTTTTTATATGATCATCTTTAGGCCAAAGAACACATTTTTCTAAAAACTATATTAAATTTATAATGTTCCTAAATTTTAATAAATTTAAATTTCAACTAATTAATAATGGTTTAAATAAAATATATATATTATATAAATAATTAGACGAATTTAAAATCCATATATTTTTTACTACTAGTCATGTAGTTAATGTAAGATCATATTATGTTTGAAAAATGCATTTCTTGATAAACCATTTTTGACACTTTTGAAATATTATTTTAAAATTAAATAATACCAGTTATCATAATTGATTTTTTTGAAATATATTCCATATTTGGAGTCATCACAATTAATAATATTTAACAATTTCATATTAATTTTTTTATAATGAATAGTGGCAAAAGTAAAACAATTTATTATCACGGTTTAATAAAAAGTAGGTTTACTAAGGTCATTGATTCAAAAGGTAATGGAATGGTTTCCAATTAAATATGCCAAAATAATGTTGTCATGAATCATTTAAGTATTAAGCTATCCCAAATTAGAATATATGGTCTTATGGAATCAATTTTCTATGGAATGACTTTCATTTTGGATTATTTTGGTAAATTTTCATATAATTTCCAAGATAGTCCCCTCCCTGCTTATAAAGAGAACCTACTCCCCTAGATTTTTAACAACTATCAATATATATATCTTGGAAAATTCCTATAAAAATATCTTCAAAATATAATTATACCCATTATACAGGTTCTTTTCGTCCCCATAGTCTAGTCATACTATCCTTAATAATAGATTCAAAAGACATTCTTCTAAGTGAATATATTAAACTTCAATAAAAACATTGTTTGTTAATTATTGTTTTATCACCTAAAATTATGTCTTAAAACAAAAAAATTTATTACCATAGTATCAAAAATATAATTAGATGTTATTATGCCATTTAAATAATATTAATCAATATCCTTCTCCATCAAATGGTGACTAAAACGATTGCTCGTCTGTATAATGAACTATCACATAAAGAACCGATGTACTATGTTTTCCAACACTGACTAGCATGGATAATAAAAATGATAGAAATAATTAATATATATGATATATATATATATATGAAATTATATAATTTCTTTAAGACTAATGTTTCATCCACTACATTACCGTATTAACAATTAAGGGAAGTATATCATTTCTCATGCCAACATATGGCATATCATTACAACAAAGTAATTCAATTCATTTTCAATGTACAACATCTAATAATGATTCAAAAAATGTAATTATGGAATAAATATTAAATCTATAAGATTAATAACATCATGTATATGATGTATATTTAACAAATACCTAGGAATTGGAACCTCCATGACAAAACATACATGAGAAAATGATCTAATTACATAAGGAACAATGGAAATGAAAATATATTATCAGTGATAATGTTATAAGATGATATAAGAGATGAATATCAGTTATTTTAAATATTTTTCTTTTTTTGGTATAAATTTATATCCTTCTTAAAACCATTATACAAGAGCATCAAGAATATTAAACTAAAGGGAAGTGCAGTGAAAGGGATTTTGTCTATATATTCATTCATTGAGGCATGCTTGAATGTTATGTACCAATTAATTTTATAAGGTGAATATACTACAAAATTAAAATTGAATATCATGAATACTTAAAAAATAATGGTATTTTAATTTTTAGTGTGAATTATTTCATCCAAGGGTATTATAATTGAATTTTACCAATTGGTAAGGGATTTCATCACAATTTCCATTCTATTGAGACATATTTTTTATTATTCACCTATTCACAATCATTTGGTGTACATACTACCCATTATATGTATTTAAAATTGATACATATATATTCACTATGATTAATGTTTCAATTATTGTTTATTATTTCAAGGGGTTATAATTTTATTATTACCAATGTATTTTGAATCTATATTACAGTCTCACATTCTATTGGGTATTCATTGATTCCCATTGATGAAATATGTTCATTTATCCTTCATAATATCAAATCATTTTCTAATCTATTAGATATTTATAGAGTTTCAATATTTTCATTCAAATTTTATTGTCTTTGGTACAATAATCAAGAAAATAAATGTTTAAAATAAAAAAACAATTCTTCTCTTTAGGGACTATATATTTATCTTCCTTTTCTATAACACCTTAATACGTTATTATATATGTAATTTTAAATAAATTTAGACTCTTTAATAACTTATAATATGTGCAACCTTGAGCCGAAATTATAAAAAGTAAAATTTATAATTTAATAAAACTATAATATAATTCAAATTTTTATATTTTAAGGAAAAATTTATAATTTCATAGGATAAATATAAATTTGAACTTACTTGGTTGATATAATCCTTAAATGATTTTTTGAAATTTTTCCTTAGAAATAAGATTTTATGAATAATAAAAAAATATACTATATAATTATTTATAATTTTATTCATAATAATTTTGTATTAGATGTGTAATTAATAATTTATTAACTAATAAATTAATAACTATTAATTTATTTCAAATACTGATAAAAATATTTTCAGGTAAAAAGAATTTATTTTTCTCAAAAATCTTCTTTTTCCAAGAAATTTCTTTTTCTTTTAAAGGAATAATATTTATAAATTTTAATTAATATAAATAATATTTAATGATGAATGATTTATATTACATTTATAAATTTATATATCTATATATACGAATTTAAATCCATATATTTATTATTATTATTCATGTAGTTAATATAAGATGATCTTATGCATGAAAATGCATTTCTTGAAAAACTCTATAATGACCCAAATTATGGGTTGATTTTAAATTAAATATTTCTACGTGTATGAGTTCAATTTAAAAAATATTATTATAAGCATTGAATCATAATTACTAATTTTAGGGAATAATTTACACATAAATTTTTATAGTATTGATTATAATATAAATTATATAAAAATTACGCTGATTAAGGTTAAAATGTGATTTTGCGTGTTACATGTGTTTGTGTTAAAATTTCTTTTACACACCTATAGATTTTTTATATGATAAGTTTTATTTAAAAATTATAATAATTTTATATAAACAATCTAATAAGGCTCATTTTATTTTACTTTATTTGTTAAATTCTCTAGGAAAAAAAAAATATACAAGTTACCGTGGTGAAAAATAAAGTTATAAAAATAAGTAAACATAATAATTAAATAATAAAAAGATAAAAACAAGTGTTTTTCGAATTTTTAGTGATAATAAATAGTATTATCCATTGGATATATTTTTTTATCAATTTTTAAGGAACATATCTTTAGAGTAACTTCTTATTATTGAATTGTTTTGGGTTTTAAAAAAATGTCAGTCTTCCTTAATTATATTAGAGAACTAACTCCCCTCAGTTATTCACACCTCCCAATCCATTTTAATCTACCAAACCACAAACAATTTCTTCCCATTTTAATTATCCACATTATGCAGGTTATTTATACCCAAAATACCAAACCTAGTTTCCATATAATGAGTTCCAAAGGATGATTTTCTAAGAGAAGGTAATCATCAAAATGAAGATCTTTCTTTTTTATTTCTACTTTTCCATCATCAATTCAATGGGAAGATATAAAATATAATAAATTTTTTATCTAAAATATAATTATATGTTATTATTTTGATGAATTAATAATTATTAATCTCCTATTTTATCAAATGAAACAAAATTATCTATAGTTTTATGGAAGACTACCTCCATAGGAACCGATGTAACTAATATTCCATCAACACATCTCAATGTTGAATGTAATGATTTATTTAAAATATTTAAATAATATTTACCGAATAGTTATATTTTTCAAATGATGATATAACCTATAACATCTAATTTATATTCTTTTTAAAATATGATAAAATTACTCATGTGTGTGTCAGATTAACACCTCAAGAAGTGTTTCACTTTTTCCTTCACATATTCATTACATGGATATTAGTACGGGAATATTTAATAAATATATATGATATATATTACATGATATTTATATGTTAGAATTAATATATAACTTTATTTCTTATGCTTTCACCCATTAAGGTAATAATATCTCCACTCGTGCGTACATTCAGACAACCATCTACACGAAGCGATGTGATTCATGTTTAATGTAAAACCTTCATGAGTGATTATAAAAACAAATATAAAAAGTAAATATGATATTTATAACATTAATATAAATATTTATATTATGTATCTACAATATATGTACAATAACATATACTTTTATAGTAAAACCTGAATGAGAAAACACGATAATTAACACCCAAAACAATGAAAACAATTAATGATTTTTAATAAATAGGTGGAAAAATGTTACAAAATGAAAATATATGTTATTATAAATATAAATAACTTCATGTTAGAAATTAATAACAATATTAAAACCATTATACAATAGTTTATATCATGTTAAACTAAAGTAAGTGGGAGGTAAGTGATAGTGTCACAATTTCCATTCCATTGAGACAAATTTGTTAATATGAACCTATTCAATTTTACATGGTGTATAAACTGTCCCATATTAAAATATAAAATTAATACATATTTATTCATGATTATTAATTTCCTTTCATGTTTATTCTTTATGGGGTTATAATTTAAATGTTACTAAATAGATAAAAATTATTATACAATCTCAATTTCTTATGTGATTGTTAACTTAATCTTGAGACAATAACATTATTATGGTCATATTTGGTTAGAAATTAAATTTATCTTAAATATTCATTCATTATTATAATGTATTTGACTTTTTCTAATATCTTATACAATTTTTACTTATGGTGTATAAATTTAATTTTACTTGATAAACTAGGAGAATTTTTTTAAATTTTTATTGTTTTGACAATAAATTTAGATGTTGATAATTTATATTTGATCATGAATTAAATAGTTTACTTGATATATGAGTAATTATATATAAATTTAGTGATGTGTGGGTCCAAGAATTATATAGCTTGTTGATCCATCAATAGGATTTATTAGACAAATTATTTGGCTAAAATATATGACCTTTTACATATAGTTGTAAAAATACTTTTTAAAGGTCATTATATTATTGGAATCATGATTCCAAGGATCCTGGTATCAAAGAATTAAGTATTTTATTATATTAAAATTAAATTATTATTATTATACAAGTTATTTGTGCATTGATATTATTTTGAGTGCATTTCATTCTCATATTTTTGACTAAATGGAATATGTGTTTAGTTATTTACCGTTCCATATTGACTATGAATTATTTCTTTATAAGAGATTCCAATGTTAAAAAACATACTTATAATTTGAGATCACCCTTATTTTGTTTCATTTAACTATGATATGAATAATAACAAATAGAATGAACTCAAGGATTCCAAATGTTTTCCATTACCTTATATTATTTTATTTCCAATTTTAAAATATGTATTATATATTTATTTCATTCTCAAAAACTGCTTAACTTATCAGAAATCTATTATTATAACCCTTCTATCAATGACAATTCAATAAAGTAGACACCGAATATATGCTACTAGATATGGGGTCATTCAAATGTCAATTGTTTTCAATGTTTTTTTTGTATATCCTTCTATTTACTAAAATTATTTATTAAGGACATTTTATGTTATTGTTGAACCAAAAAGGGTTTGAAATGAATTATTATTTTTTATTTTAGAAAAGGTTGTTTTAAAATTTATTTATACAAATTAAAAAAATTAATTTATTCATCGATAGAAGAATTCCCCTCCACTGTAACTGTTCGAGGAAATTAAGCATCATTTACACAGTTTTACTGGGATTATAAAGAAAAATATTTTAATGAAATTTTATTTGAATATTTCATTTCAAATCCATTTATTCTTATATATGACGTGATATTTTAGAAAAAAAATATTCTTGATGAAATGATATTCATCTCTCATTTCTTGATTAATTTTCTGATTGTTAATAATCTCTCAATATAATAAATTCATTCTGATCATTTTTCACTAGAGAATACATTTCTCATAAAAATATATTTTTTGTGAATCATGGATACAATTAACTCCATAATTGTATATAATTTCTATATATTGTTTATATATTTAATTTTATTTGAGTAAATGGGATGTATTCATAAATCAATATTTCTTTCTAAATAATGATACTTGTTGATATGACATATTTTTCATGAATTGAATTGTTCCTATGATATATAAGGAATTCATTTAGTGTAACATTTACTAGAATAGTTATACATAAGGGTAATTACTCTAAAAGGTTAAAATTTTCTATGAATAAACCATATCATAGTGCATGAAAATGAGATTTATGGAAAAATTGGTTTGACACTCGTATAAGATATGCTTTGGATAATTCACATTTTATTTACAAATAATTATGATAGATTTGAAAACAATGATATTCCCAACAGAATTATTTTTGTGATTTAAATAGGAATATTTTTAATATGGTTAGGTATCATAATCGGTTAATAAGTCTATGATTGATTATAATTATAATGCCACAAATAAAAATTCTAAGGTTTTGTGCGACTGAAGTACCGTAGATACATGTATTTTGTTTTAATATATAATATATATAAGGAATGGGGTCACAATCCTTTATTAAAAAATAAGAAGGCAAAAAAACCTTTCTAAACATGGTAATGGAAAACCCATTACAGGCTAGGGAGAATGTTTTTACATTCATTTTAGGGAGAATGTTATTTTTTAAAAAGTTATTTTATATTTTGTGGACATATGTTTATGGTTATTGATATCCTTTAGGGTTTACAAGATAATTGATTTTAAGGTATTTATAGATAACAATGTTAATTACAGTTTGTAAAAAAACATGTCATATAGAAAACATAGCGTTAAAAAAGTTTCTTGATGATAAATGTTATTTTTGAGGGTTATCATATTATTTTTGATATTGTTATAAGAATTATATTAGTAATGTTTTTTAAAGTAAAACCATGTTTTGTGGTGACAACATGTTGCATCTGGTAGGGCTATGGGGGTTAAACCCACAACTGAAGGGTGAAAAGGGTGAAACACCTACCACTATTCTACATGATTTATTGGATAATATCAATCTATTTTGACTAAAACAAATAGGCTGATATAGGCTTATGGAATGGATAAAGATTATTTTTGGTTGTTACAATTATTAATTTAGAGATTAATGTATTATATTACATAACTTGTTCTGACCATTTTGTGGTTTTTAAATATATACTGATATATGAAATGACATGTCACCCTTTAATTTATCTAATGATACATTAAAACATAATTTTAGGTTTTTGGTTTAAAATAATATTATTTGATATTCATTTCATGGAGTTAGAAATGAAGTTGAAATTGATCACAACACAAATTAGGGATGAAATTGTCATTATGAAAATTAAAGGATACCAAGTAAGTATATTTTATGGTGTTCTATATCTTGATAGTAAAATAATTCCACAACTCTATGAAAATAGTACTGAAAAAAATTCAGCATATTACCATCATATGTGATGAATCAATGGTTTTTAACCCACCACAAATTTATAGTTTTGTGGTCATTAGCATTATATTTCACATTCATTTTCTTATGATTAATGATCTATATAACTCTTTATAATTATAATAATTTTTATTCCATTTCAATATTTATAAATAGTAAAAATGATTTCATATTTATAAACCTTGTTATGTGTTACTGTATATGACCATCATTTTTTCCATTCCCTCTATTTTAGAGAGATTTTTATTAATATTTTTTATGATATCAATTTTCAATTATGTATTTTCAAATGTTAAATAGATTTTTATGAGAAACATTTCAAATTACAAGGATATGGTTTATTTAAGGTGGAGAGAATGTAATAACATTAGATTAGAAAATTGAATCATTGTGTTCAATAGCATATATGACATGCAACAATATGTTTTATGAAATCCATAATATACAATTAAAATATTATTATGTATCTGTTTTATCTTATACATTATTTGGATGGGAGTGAACATTTTGAATAAAATTATGTGAACATGTATAATGTTTTATATAATTTATTTATAAATAAGAACATAATGCTTAATAAAATATTTTTATGCTTCGAAAATAAATTTTCTTCAAAAATAGTTTAATTTTTTATATTATGTTTAGGAATTATAATTATTTTATAACACATTTAAAAAATTATTATAAAATTTTTATTATTTTTGTAATGAAAATATCAAAAATATCTTAGGGTGATATTTTGATATTTTTCTGAAAATGATGATTTTTCACTAAATAGTTAAAAATACGACTTTTTGTTAAAGTGTCAATTATTTTGAATAAATTATATTATCTAAAAGTATAATTGTTGGATGAAATTAATAAAAATGATTAATTAATTTTTTACATTCTAATTAATTATATTTGAATGATTTTTATACCACATTTTGGTATAAGATTAATTGTAGGTTTCAAATTCATTTTTCTGAAAACTGTTTTTAGGTGCATAATGCACCTCCATTTTATTTAATTAAAATTACCACTAATTAGTAGGTATTTAATTTAAATTTATATATTATATGCCTAGATATGGAATTTAAAAACATATAATGATTATTACATGTCATATAGTTTTTGTGAGATGTTCTTATTATTGAAAAAGTAATTTTATGATAAATTATTTGTGATGCATTTACGAGATTTATTTTAAATTATTTTATTCCACTAAAATTAATATAATTTGGACAAATATCTTCCATCTTTTAAATATTTAAAATTAATATTATTTAATGTGTTCAACTTAATATGTTTTCATAGTTAATAGTAAAAAACAGTTAAAAATTAATTATTGGGGTTAATGTTAAAATGGGTTTACTAGGGGGAGGTTAAACTAAAAGATAATGGTATGATTTGAAATTAAAAATGTTAAAATATAATTGTATGACCATATTTAATCCATATACTTTCCCAAAATCTAATATATGGTCATTTTTAATCATTTTTATTTGGATTGACTTCAATAAATTTTATTCTTTTAAGAAATTTCCTAGTAGTTTCCATGAATGTCCCCTCATCCACTTATAAAAGGGCCCATACTATCCTCACGTAATTACCTAAATAATGTAATATATCTCAATAATACCCTATAAAATTAACACTCTTTCTTCATTATCCACATTATAGAGGATCTAGACTATCCCAAATACTAATAAAGGGTCCTAAATATGAGATCCAATTGTGATTTTTCTTAGCAAATTTAATTGAAATCACTATGATCTTTTTATATATATATTTTATCATATTAAGTTATTTTTAACATATAAAACATAATAAAACTAGTATATCATGTATATTGAAATATTAATATTCTGATGGCATAATATTTATCCATCTCCATCACCATCATGTGGGAAAAAAATCATTACTCGTGTGTACGATAGACTACCACATCATGAAATGCTGCAAAACATGTTCCATCACTGACTCACATTTATTGTTTTAATGAGATAAATAGGAAATTTATATGATATATATGATATTATGTAAATTCTGAAAAATATACATATCATACACTACTTTACATTTCACCCATTAATAGAATGACATCGTCACTCAGGAATATTTACGGGCTATCGTCTTCATGAAGAGATGATATTAATATTTCATGTGAAACTATCATGAATTATTATAAAAAAGACACAAACCAAGCGAGAGTTCCATCCATCCCAAGAACAAAAATGGCCCCCGACATGTCCCGAAGGGAATTATTGATCCCCATGGTATAGTAACAAGTCCCTAGGTATAAATAATGAAACGTAAGAATTATTTTACCAATGAAAATATCCATAAACATTTATCTATTATAAATAAACCAAAACCAAAAAACAATAAACAATAATGGAGAATGAGTTTTCATATTCAAGTATATAATATTTAAAAAAACATGCATAGGCTAAAACAAAAGGGGAACAAGACACTATCCCAAAAAAACTACATAATAAGAGAAGCGTCGTCCTCATGACACAACCACAAAACCTCCAAGGGGAAAACCACCAGCTTCCTGAAACACTATATTCATACATATTTCTTTTACATGTGTGAAACATAAAAAATAAACTTACACCCAAAGGTCCATGTTGGATATGACCCAAAGACCAGTTGGATGCCACTCTATAAAAAATATTCCATTGTATAAACATTACAAGACAATTCACAAGAATCTCTTATAAAATAAAAACTAGAAATTTGTTAATGGAAAACATTTTAAAAGAAACATTTTTTTATTTTTAAGACATATAACCATGTTACCATAGGATGATGGTATATACAATATAAAAAAGTGAAATATGTAATCATAAATTTCATTAGATACTAGCTCAATATGACATTAGTTATAGTGTATCTCAGTGGAAAGTGGTATAGTGACCACAACCAACCACATTCTCATGATAGAGTCACAAAAAGGGAACACACCATTGGACTAACGATCTCCAATAATCATTATAATTTAGTTAGGGTTGTATCGTAAATCCTTCTAGACAAATCTGGGACAAGACACATCTCATTCAACTTGCATACTTGTCCTATTCCATCCACCTAGATACCCTAGTTTCTCATTTTACTCAATTTTCATTCCACATATCAGACATCACATCACCTTCATATATGTAGAAGTCAAAAAATATAAACCACCTATTTAGAAACTATTTTGAAAAATAAAAAACCTATTTTGCATTTAAATGAAAATAATTCCATTTTAAAATATGATTCACATCTCTTGAATAATTTATTAAATATCTTTCATAATTTATAAAAGACATTCAGAGGTCAAAAAATGGTTTCACACATGAAATACACCAAATTTCATTTACAAAAAACACTTCAATCCATACTCATATTATTCCCCTCCAAAAACACATTTCTCACCACACACATAAATTATAGAACATATTTAAACACTCAAGAAATCATATCAAATTTATCAAATAATTTTTAAGAAAAGAACCACCTTCCTCAAGTGAAGTAACATCTCAAAAATTGTTGAAACATACAACCACATGACAAGAAAACCCTAAAAAGGAAAGATAAGTCCTTAAATATATATACAGAACAATAAAAATTACACCTAACTCTCATGATAAATGAAACATGAAAGAATGATTGATAAATACATGAAATTAGGGATAAACCAAGGAACGAGGGACTTCCATGATGAATCATGAACATTCCCCACCAAATCCACCAAGGGAGAGGAGATAAACTAGAGAAAGAGTGGGTATTTCAGGCTTAAAGTGAGGGAAATACTATTTGGGGAGGTAGAGGGAATGATTTTCGGTTAAATCCAGAATTGGAAAAAGTTAAAAGACCATCTTTTATTTACATGGATGGTCCATATTATTTTTTTGCACATTTTGACAAACCATACGACAACTGTGTAGTTTACACTATCCATAAGGGACATGTCTCATGGTCAATTTCATGGTTTTAAAAACCATGTGACATCTATGTAATTCTACTCTATCCAAAATGTCACCTTGGTACACAATTTTCTAGACAAGGTGCACAATTTCCTCATACCATGCGTAAGACGTGCACCACCCCGTTCTAGAGAAATGTATTCAATTTTTATAAAGAAAATCAATGGAAAACAAAGTAATTAACCTAATATCAAATTAAAAGGAATAAATAAGTTAAAATGCCAACATGGGTGTGATAATTCTTTATACTATGAAATCATTCTGTCCTTGCGAAGTCATCTCAATGCTTGATTAGAGAATAATGATGGGTTATCTTATTCAACCCATGAATTTCTCTCCCAAGTATCATGAATAATTTTACCATGCTTCCAAAAATCCATTCCCATAAAACATGCTTTTGAAAAATCACTTTCTCTTAGGAATATAAAATTCACACTGGCTTCTCAAACACTGATAAATAAGGATCCAACTCCATCACTTCCCAATCCATATCTTGAGAATGTGCTAGGTCATACTTCTTCAACAAGGGGAAATGGAATTAATTTAGGATTAACTTCATCTAAAAAGGAAATTATAGCCTATATTCATCCTTACCATCCCCATATGTGACCTCAAAATGCACGAAACAACTCATAATTTTCATTCCTTTCTTGCGCAAATGGAAATTACCCAAACAAGGAACCACTTACAGGAACACATAGAAACCAATAGAAAACACAAGTTATCATCATATCTGATTGGTATAAGAATTTTGGTGACCCTATACTATCAATAACCACTTCCTAATTAGCATTACCCTATCAGAAGTCTCTTACACTAAGATCGACCCCAACAACGCGGTCTCACCGACACCATCCCAATACAAGGGAGACTGACATGACTTACAATTGAGTTCCCCAAAAGGATCCATTCAAATCGAGGATTGGTAACTAATATTATATGAAAATTTTACCAATACCAAATGGATATACAATGAATAACTAAAATCTAACACACATTCCAAAAGCATGACTTTTAATATTTGATTCTCGTGTTCTATCTAGCCATCTGTCAGAGGAGGGTATGCCATACTCAATTTAACCTATGACCCAAATTAATTTTGAATCCGTTTCTAGAAATGAGAGGCATATTGGGGGTCTCTATCAAAAAATAGTTACCAACATCAAACTATTAATCGTCACAACCTAATGAAAATAGAATTGGACAAACTCATCCACTTTTAATAAATCAATGATCTGGATAAAATGAGTTGATTTGTTCATATGATCAATAACTACCCAAATTTCATTCCTTCCACTCAGGTGTATTTGGTAGGGTAATGATAATTCCCATGGTGATATCATCCCACTTCCAGGTTGGAACAGGTAGTGGCTGAAGCCAGATTGAGGCCCTTTGAAGATCTTTCTGGACCTGCTATCATATATAAAACCTCTCCAAGAAAACAACAATGTCCCACCTCATACATAGCCACCAACACTATCGACACGCATCATAATACATATTGGTAGCACCAGGAGGAAATACCCACTGATATTAGTGACAATATACCATTATCACCATTCCTAATGATAAAATCACAAAAAATAGACCCTTGAAGCACAATATTCCCTTGGAAGAAAATGTACAATCCCATGGTGTCTCCACCGCATGAATAAACATCCTAGACCACAGAAAGAAATCATTACCAAAATTATCCCACTAAATCAACTTCAGAAGAGAAGGATACTTATAAGAACATGTTGATAATGTAACTCCTCTGTGCTCCTTGTTCTCAAAGTTAATTTTATAAAAAAATCATCAAGGTCCACTCATCATTGGACTCATTCAATTCCCACACATGCACATTTCTCCTCAATGTGTCAACAACAACATTACCTTTAACCAAGGTATAGAATATATTGAAATCAAACAAATAATGGTTCAAAACCCATCAATGCTACCTCAAATTAGAATAATTATGGGATAATATGTAGGATGAGATCTTATGATCAAAATAGACAAAAAAATTCTCCTGAACAATATAATAACATGACATCTTCATGGTATGAATCACAGTCCCTTTCTCTAGGCCATTAGTTGGGTAGTTCCATTAATTTGGTCGATGTTGGAGAGAACTATACACTACCACATGTCCATTATACATATGTACACACCTAAGACCCATTCTTGAGGCGTCATAGTAAACTACATGTCTTTCTTTAGATTCTGGAATGATCAAAATAGGGGCGGCATTCAATCACTACATAAGATACTGAAAGTAATTATGAAATCCTACGACACATTAATACTTCCCCCATTCTAGGTGATTGCTTTCATGAGTGAAGAATTCTGAGTGAGGTCCCCAAAGAAACCACATGTCATATCCAGACATGCCTAGAAATATTCTATTCTTATACACATTCTTCAGTTTCTCCAAAGACATAACTGCATTGATCATGTCAAGGTTCATTGAAACCACTTGATCTGAGATCAAATGTCTCAAAAACAATGCCTCATTAATCTTCAATGTTCACGTAGAGAATTTGGCATTAATACAATAGTCTCGATGATTATCCAGTATGATCTACAAATACCTCTCATGCCCTTGTTCTAATTCATAATAAATTAGGATGTATTCCATGAATAACGTGAAAAAATAATCAAAATACTAGTGAAACTCCCTTCTCATAAACTCCATTAAAAACCCTAGTTCCAATTTTAACCTGAAGGAACTGACCATGTACTCGAAATGATCATATATAATTTGGATTGTAATTTTTGGAACGTATAAATTTATTATAAATATTTGGTGATAACCAAAATGAAATTCTATCTTAGAAAACCACTTTGTCCCTATTAACTGATCAAACATGTTAATAATTTAGGGAAAAAGTATTTGTTCGTAATTGTAACCTAGTTCAAATTAAAATAATAAATACATAATCAAAGAGATCCATCGGCGTTCTTCACAAACAAGACTGGGGTGGCCTAAGGAGAGACACTTGACCTAATGAATCCATTGGATTCTGAATCATCTAACTGTACATTTAATTCCCTCAAATCAGTGGGGGCCATATGATATGAGGTAAGAGATTTCAGTTGTGTTCTGGGATTCACATCTACAGAGAACTCTAAATCTCATATAGGAGGAAAGCCTAAAAAGTCATCTGGATATAACTCTAGACAATCATTAACCACAGGAGATGATCTCCCCTATGGTGAACCACCACCATCCTCAAACATTATTGATGATAACTAAAGAACATGATTACAAAAAATTTGGTAGTTGAGGTCCATCATGACCTGACCGAGGATCCCATTCACCATGAAAACCCTGGGTACTTCCATAAGGTGTCGTGATACTCACATAACACATATAGTATATTATATGAAGAAGTAAGATCACCATCCAATCCATATGGAGGATAAAATCAAAGTGTTATATATCCACAACCAGGTAATCCCATTATAGCCAGACCTGTGACATGTTAATTTCACAAGACATAAACCTTGGAACCTACTATATCTTCTTACTAAGTGGCATTACTAACTCCATAAAAATGATAAGAGATCTATTGGTAATTTTAGATAATAAACATGGAATAAAGATATATAATATACTATAGAAATATTATCAAAGAAAACAACAGATAAATATGATGAAATGATAATGGTACCTTGAACAATATTTGGTCTCGTATCTAATTCCAATGTTTTTTGATACACAATATGAAGTTATCTCAACTCAGACTAAGCATGATAATGACCACTATCCTAAAACTATTCCCCACCATGAATGAAAAACAATGGAATATTTTAACTTTTCAGTTCTGACTGAGCAAACATCCACCTAGAATCCATTAATCTGGCACTACTATAATATGGAAATTTCAATTATACAAAAAAACCTTAGGTCTCCCATAGCTTCAATCGAATGTAATGGTTTGGGAGGATATTTTCATGTAGGTTTAATGTGACCTACCTTCCCACACTAAAAGATAACAACCAATTGACCATAAGAATCCACAGATAAAGACAATCATGAAGGACGGCCTGAAGTACCACCTCCCTTCATCCCCTACTCATCCCACTTAATTTTTTCCCTAATTAACTTCCAGTGGACTCTACTGACATAACCTCAAAGGAACCAAACCTTCCTTTATGATCAATCAACACCACACAATCATGGTCAACCTCTTCGGCATAGGTATTGGTCTTGAACATTAAGATGATAGAATAAATATATTATCTCAACCCCCTCTCGAACATCGGAGCTTTTATAATCTGATTGGAAACAATTTCAGGTTCTTACCATACCATCTCAACAAATTGGTTATTGTAATTCATCAAAGACTGGTCCCACTAAACAAGATCTTTGAAATCAAATGATCTATAATTGGTCAACACCTCAGCACAATACTAATTATTGAAAAAATCATTTATTTTTTCCAGTTCATATATTCATGCTTCCATGTTTATACCACTGAGTCCCACCACATCATACTGGGAACTTCTAAATGGGAAGAAGTACATTTAAGCATTATATTTTTTGGAGTATAAACAAATTGAAACATTCATTAAATATTCTCAATATAATCTTTTACTTCATATGGATTCATGCTACCTCGGAAAGAAGGAGTCTTGTCCTTAAGGAACTCATAGGCCTTGGCCGGACCTGGACTTGGTTCAGCTTTTCTAAACTGATCATGAATAGAGATATCCACTTTTACCAAATGATTTTTATCCCTAACCACAACTTCGACTAGAATCTAACCAATTGGTGAGGCAGAACTCCCCTTGACCACTTCCCACAACTTCGCAGGAATTCTTCTTGGAGGGATTCTTCTACAAAAATAAATAACGACAAGAAAAATCATCAACACAAGCATTATGATTTTTTTTTTCAATAACAATAAATAAAAAAATTCCAGATATCCAAAAAAAATAAATCTCAAAACAACCAATCCTTTCAACTCCCACCCAGTGTCTATATATAGTCTGCAGTATCTACATCTCTCCTAGAGGGGATGTTAAATAAAATACCAACATCCCCTAGAGAAACAAGATACATGATGTGTTGTTCTGGCTACGAACCATAGTCACGAGTAGAACCTCATTCCACAAAAATCCTAGCTCTAGTCTATCTAGGTACATCCCAAAATTTTATGACTCAAAAATTGTGAAACCTAATCTAATACAATTTTATCAGGAACCAAGCTAGAGTTCCATCCAACCTGACACCTAACCCAGCTCATGGCAGGTCCCTACATGCGATCATGATTTCCCAGTGAAGGAATAAGTTAATCTGTATCAATACTGTAGCTTCAGAATGATTTCAACCCAGTAAATAATCATATAAAATATCTATAATAATGTAACCCAAATTGAATAAGCAGTACCTAACATGGCATAAAAAAATTTAGATTCAGGTTTATAATAATTAAACAAAACCCAAAGAGGCTACAACAAAATGGGAACAAGACACTGTCACAAAAACCACCATGCAATTAGAGGATAATTATCCTCAATAAAGCACTACTACACCTATAAGGGAAAACCACTAGAATCCGAAACCATTATCCGAAAATAGTTTTCCTTTACCTATTCTAAATATGACCAAATCTACTTACACCCAGATGTGCATGTAGGGGGTGAAATGGATCCTCGTAGTATTACACCCAAAAAAGGAGATTCCATGATATAACGATTAAATGAAAATTCACTATAATTTAATATAAAATAAAAAAATAAACTTTTTTATAGAAATAATTTTAAAGGGAAACTTTATTTCTTTTTAAGTTAATATCTATGTGTACAATATTCTGACAGTACGTATGATATCACAAAAGTGAAATAGGTAATGGGAAACCCCTATATGTTCTAGCTCAATGGGACACTATGTACATTACATCATGGTAAAAATTGGTATAGAAACCATTTCAAAAAACAATCTCATGCACGCGCCACATGGAGGGGATAACCCATTGGCCTAGTGGTCTCTAACTATCATTAACATTTACAATGTGTTGTATTTTCATTGATTTTAGATAAACCCATGACATTCCACATTGGAGTCATGTGGTGTTTTACTCCTAGTAGACCAACATAGAAACCCAATTCTCCATTCATGATCAATTTTTATTCCACATATCACAGAAAACATCACTATCACGTATTCACAATACAATAAATATATCGCACATGATAAATCACCATTTACAAAATCTAAAAATATTGTCTCCCAAAACACACCAAAGTAGTTCCAAAACATGTTTCACTTCCTATACATATTTTATTAGGCATATTTAATAAATTTTAAAACACATTAAAAGGTCAAAAAAGGGTTAACACTTTAAATACACCCAATTTCATTTAGAGAAACCAATTTCAAGACATAAACAAAACAAAACACTTAAAAAACAACTTTCACACCACCCACATAAGTCAATAAAATTTTTTAAACACTCAAGAAAAAATATCAAATTTATTAAATAATGTTTAAGCAAGGAACCACCAACCACAAGTGAAGAAACATCCATAAAATGGTGGAGACCAACAACCTCACACCATGAAAATTATAAAGTGGCAATATTTATCCTTAAACATCAAGATCGAACTGTAAAATTTACACCTAACACACATAAGAAATGAAAACCAAAATAATGAAGGAGAAAACCCAGGAAAAGTGGGAGAAAACATGAAAAGAGGGACTTACATTAAAAATCATGAATATTTATCCCCAAAACCACCATAGGATAAGAGATCCAAGGTAGAAATAGGTAGGATTGGAGTCATGTAGGGATGGTAGTCTCATATAGAAAAGAAGAGGGGCAGATTTGGGGTTAAATCCAATAGATAAAAAATGGAAAAAGATTAAATTTTAATGAAAAATATAGTCCACACAATATGCCCACATAGTTTGAAAAATCATGAGACAACCGTGTGGTCTCAACTATCCATAAGAGACAAGTAGCACGTTTAGTCACATAGTTTGACAAACTTTGATCCAATCATGCCATTTGACTTTTTTCAAAAAATAATACCTTTGTGAACGGTTTCCTAGGAAAGGCCCATGGTTTCCCTTAACCATTTAGAATCCATATTCCACACCCTATGTAAGAGAAAATTTCTATATTTCTTAATAAAATCAAATAGAACCTAAGGAATAAACATAAGATCAAAATAAATATAATAAATACCTGAAAATGAAAATAAGGGTGTGAATATTTTTTTATATTAAGATCTATGACTGGGCCATGCATGCACTAGAAGACTAACTACGGCTAAGCCCAAAACTAGTATATAACAGTACCTCGGGCCCCAACCACATGCCATTGTTGATAACACATTGCCTGAATTTTCCTCTGCATGGGAGGATTTTTAATTCAGCTCCCCCAAAACTCAAAACAATGATAAAAATCTTAACAGCGATCCTAGAATAATTTGAGTACTAATGGTGGTACTCACAATGCATCCAGTGTGGCTGAAAAGCATGTTGTCCCAGATTTGAGTTGTGGATGAGTTTAATTAGAAACCCCTACAGGCATAGGACAGTTCCATCCATGTGTTATATGGGAAGACATGCGATGAAGGACAAAGTGACTTCTATTTACTGGTGTTGGGAATTTGTGTGGTTGATCTTCTATTGTGATCTTAGCCCTATTGGGGATCATTACAAAATGTAATACCTATATATTTTTATGAAATATTTATCTTTAACTAATCATATTTCTTTGATATCTTATGTTAAATGCAACATCTATTATAGACAAAACATGTAACGTTATTAAAATATTATATTTATATTACAGAATCAACATTATAAGTGAGATTATAGATAATAATAAATAATATATGATAAATATACATTCTCCACATTTACAAAATGAATTCATTAGCCATTTTAATTAAAAACAAAAAAAATAAAAATATTTTTAAATTCTGATATTTTATGCGTGGAATTTATTTTATAAAATTAAATTAAAATAATCCATATTTGTTAATGATTTAATGAAATTTATATATTATATACTTTATTAAATTTCTTAAACATTCTGCACATTTTTTTAATCAAATTTTATGAATATATCCACTTTTATGCTTAATTTCTTGTTTCTAAAAAGTTGTTTCTGTCACGTTTTGTTCACATAGAATAATATTAATTCATTAAATTTATAAGTATTGAAATATATGAATTTAATTACATATTTATAATTAGTTGGTTAAAATTTGATAAATATTACCTACTTAATTTTTTAATATGAATAGTAACCATGGTAAAATTTAGCACCCAATAAAGTTAAAATAATTTTACTCTAGATTAAAAATAACTGATAAAATTGAATTTTTTCATCTTAATTCCTATTTTTTTTATGGAAATTTGACCCTTATCAGCATTTCCTATAATTTTTTTTAGTTTAATGAACAATTTTTCTGAAAAATCATTTATGATATATAAATCAATGAATGTTACAAAATGTCAAACTCTTTCTTTATGATATATCTTATTTGTCCACTTATGAAGAAAAGTAAGTTGTTTGAGAATATATGTTAATATTTTATCCTAATAATATTATTTTCCAAATAATTTGTTCATTTTAATTAATTATATAATGACTCTGATTGCATTTGAGATAGGGATACAATATTTCACTATTTAATATAAATATATAAGAAATGATTTTAAAAATATAAAAAACATAATTTCAGTGAGTTAATGTGTTCCATTAATTTAATAGATTAATAAAATATATTAGTATTGTTTTATAATATTATATTTTAATTAAATCTTTTTTTATATATTTTATGTAAAATTATATTGACAGTATGTAATTTAAAAATAATGACAGTTAATGAGAATAATATTTTAATAAAATACATAAAAAGCATAATAAGATTATTAGAGGATAAAGGGGAAAAAATATGGTTTAAAATAGAATAATGTTTCTAATTTTGGGGTTTTTGGAACCATTCATTCAGATATTTACTTAATTAAGTTTAAATATATTATGAAATTCCAAGTGTTCCCCTCCCCTATCTTATAAAAGGGAACCTATCATTTCACTTCGTAACATCAAATTTATTCGTATATCATAAAAAATTAAAAAAATCCTTATCTTCTAATTTCCTAGACCCATTATAGAGGTTCTGTTCTTCTAAAATAACCATCATTAGGGTCCTTAAGAGGATATCTAAATATTTTCTTTCCATGAAGCGGTAATCTCCTTAACTAATCACTTTAATGTATACAATAATTTACCTAATCTAAATCAGTGAAATTTATAATTAAATAATAAATAATGTGGTACATATTTTCTTAAATTTTATTAGTATTATTAAAAACCAATTTAAACCCTCTTTCTCGTCTAAGAAGAAGTAACATTATCTCTCATGTGTGTTTATGACATACAATCTCCACGTAGTGATACAATTAAATTTTCATCACCGTATCTTATGGATGAGTATTATTATGGTTTTAATATATACATTTATATATATATTATATATATATACATGATATTTATGAAATAATTATACTTTTATAAAGATAATTTCATGTTAAGCATCTTACCATCAAATAATTTGGTAAATAATAACGCCATTCATGCATATGTGTGGACTACCACCTCCATGATTGATGAGAATTATTTTTCATTTATAATATACATTTATTGTAATGGGGATGCATTTTATGAAAATATATTACATATATGATATAATAATGATTTTTTAAAAGTGAATTATTATTTACCTTTCTTTCATTCCAATAGTTGAAAATGGAAACAACATTCTAGAGGACGATTGACCATCCGCCTTCATGAATGGTCTAATTCAATTTTATATCTGTAACTTATATGGATGAGTATAATTATGTATATAATGAATAAATATGATATTTATATACTTATTCATACAATATAGGTTATTTAACTAGTATGAACATACCAGGACCATAACTACTAAGGTGAAACACTCATGATAAACGAAATATTTAACACTCAAAACTAACAATTTTAATAAGAAATTATTTAAAAAATATGCATAGAAATGAAATTAAGGGAACATATATGGAGTCATAAATATGAAAATTAATCTTTTAAATAATTATATTATACTTAAAATTATTATACATGAGTTTAGAGTACTTTTAAAGTATTTTCAACTCGAGGAATGGGTTTCTTATCTCAACATTACTTTTATGAGACGTACACCATATTCACCAATTATTTAATTTTTGGTATTATATTATGCATTTATTATATATTATATCATTAGTAAATTTTTTCATCATATTTTAATGTTCATATGAATTTATATCCCTCCTAGGGCTTATGACTCAAAAGTTACCTAAGTGGAAGGAGTTTTATTTCACAATCTCTTCAATATTTGGGATTGTTTACATTTATGTATCCATTAAGATAATTACATAATATTTATATTCTACATATATATATATATATGTAACTATTTGATGAAAAATGTTAATATCCTCCAATTATTTCATAAATTAATTTGTATCTATGTTTTGATTTTTACAAAATGTTTTAAAAGGAACCATTTTTTCACATTAAGAACGAGATTCGTATTTAAATTTTCCAAGGAATGTTTTTTAACATATATATAATGAATGGATTTTCTACAAATAATGAAGGAAAAATTATTTGAAGATTAATTTACATGTTTAGAAGGTATTTTTTTAAAAAAATGGGGTTTTTATAATATGAATAGTTTTAAGATTATGAATAGTGGGTTTTAAATTAGCAAGGGTATTTTCCTCAAAGAAGGTGTTTATAATATTTTAATCGTATCTATAACAACATACCATGATATAAATATTATTTAATGGGATATAATCTAATGATACTATCATTATTAATTCTCTGGATGGTTTACGTCAATAGTTAAAATAAAAAATTTTGTTGAAACCCAATTCATTTCCATGGGTTATTCTTTGATAATATGTTTATGAAACCCATTTATTTTAAGGAGTTTTGATGTGATAATTTTTTTCTGATCATGTGGAATATATATTGATGTGTTTTATTATGTGACTTTTGGTTCCTATATCCCCCTATAATTCATTGGGCATATTTTTATATTTAATTTGATATTTATGGGAAACAAGTTGATGTTCTTGATCCGTGATGGGAAACAAGTCAAAGTGTTTTGTACAATATGGGAAACTAGTCAATGTGATTGATCCAAAATTCTAAATACGTTTTTATTCCAAATATGATGGTCTTGGTAGTTAAAAAAGTCATATAAAATGGTTTTTATACCTATAATGGTGCCACACTCATTTATGACTTGAAATTATGGATTATGATAACGTCATGATGAGTTGTCATTCATATGATTCATGTCTCTTGAAATTAAAATGTTTTATTAAATAAATCATGTTAGTAATGGTTTCTATATTATATATGAGATTGATATGTTATGGTTCTGATCTCATAAACTTATTCTTATTTAATGATTTATATTATCATCTATTGATATCAACCATGTTTACCATTATTGAGCAACTGAGCTCAGCCTTTTCTTATGTTATTTTTGCCCAGTTATGAAGAATGTTTTAGTAGTGTGTACCTAGGAAGAGTACTATGAATGAATATTTTTGTGATATATTTTGAATATATTTAATAAAATAATAAGATTGTATATCTAGTATTAAGAGACTTTAATCCTATATGGCTCATTTGTGGATCGTACTGTTATATAAAGAATATTTTTCTAAATAGATGTAATAGTTATGTATTAAAAATTTAGGTCATATTATATTGTATCATATCAAATGAATGATTATTTTCTTTAGAAACCGTCATGTATGAGTGTTTAATAAATCCCATATCTCCACCCAATGGATTCCAATGTTAAGAGATACCACTGGTGATGGTTGTGAGTTCCACCCATGATATGTATCCACCTTTTGAGTTATTTTATGGGTATCAATTATAGTCAACTGATAATAATTACATTCCAATATAGTTAGTATCCTATCATGGTTTAGTAATTATTTAGATATTAGGGTAAAATCAATTCTATGAAAACCCTAAAAATATGTCTATGTAAAGGATAAAATCATAAATGTTTGGTAATGATCAATAATTGACTTGGTTAAAACTGCGGTATCATAGAAAAATGATTAATTATTATTACTTTCTATAATTGATTTTTCAGAAGTGTTTAATTTAACAATATGAATATTGTTTCTCTCACTATAATTTATAGTTTTAGTCAATTGAGGGAACCAAAAGAAATCATGTTAATGAATAATGTGGTGGACAATGTATTTATTTCCACCTGAGAAACTATATGTTATGGTAAGGGGAATATATAATCTTGCTTCAATGACCACATAAAATTATAATGAAATGAATCTTATTGAGTTTCCAAATGATGAATGGACGAAACACAATACTATTGAATCTTTCTTGAGGAAACATACAACTTCTTTTAGAGTATCTTCTGATCCACTAGTGGTCATGTGATGGATAATCAGCGTTGAGAAAATGTTATTTATTCTTCAATGCTACAAACATGAAAGAATTTTAGTAGTTGTTTATCCACTAGAAGGTGAAGTAGAAAATTTGTAGAATCTCATTATGAATTAAAGTAAAGTGGAAGAAATTGAATCCATTGAATATTATGAGTATATGGTGATATAATTTAGAAAGTATTTTTCTCATATTCTACATAAAAATATGGAGAAATAATTTATTGAGTTAAATAAAATTGATTATGAATCCAATGGAACATATAATAAATTTTGTTTGAAGGATTAAATGGTGTGTATTTATTTTAATTATTAGGATTGGAAGTATAATTTATCAATTATTTATTGTCATAACAACAAGTGTCTAAAAAGAATTATCTATAGTAGACTTTAGTAAGTATGAATAAATCTTTTGATATGAACATAAAGTATATATTAAAAATAGATATCCCCATAATTCATATTATTTCGATAAGAATATAAATATCATGTATCATGAAAAATCATATAATTCACATGGTGAATGAAATTCCAGCTATTTCCGTGCAAAAAATATGGGTTGATAAATCAAGGAAAGTGTTTGATTGAATTTTTTGTTGTTTAAAATATGAAAGGGAGTGTCATAAATCCCATGAATATCAAAAGGTTGTGAATAGTTGATAGAAAAATATTAGTTTCCAATTTTTATCCATAATTCAATGATTTTTTGATGTTATTCAATGTTATAATCCATGGTTTTTAATGTTTTAGTAGATAATGGTTATTTTGAAATTTGGAAGTGAAATGGTTTTGAATAAGTAAAAATGGGTGTTTTTTATTTAGAATTTTTTTAATAAATTTCGATGAAAATTAGATGAATTTTTTGTAACCCTTTAAAGCTTTTTGTGTAATGATTAGCCATGAAACTAGCCAGCCATCATCCATGGTCTCCAATCCACATGGCCAACCCAAGGAGATGTCCTGACATGAATCCCATAGGAGGGCCAGCCTATGTTAGCAGTGCATGGGGGTAGAATTCCCCGACACGACCCATTGTGGTGAAATATTATAGGCATAACCACCATAAGGTGTGCACCGACACAAAAGGAGACTCTATGCGGCAATTATAAGATATGCTTTCAAGGTCAGGGTGGGATGCAGTGGCAAGGGGAATTCTATATCACAGTGTTGGCTTTGCTGACCTGCTGAAACCACAACTTGTAATATAAGTGATTACTACCTACTCCCATGTTTTGGTGTGGGATGTGTTTTTAACCATGATCCACCATGGTTCCACTGTGCTCCGTCGCGATTCTTCCATGCTCTACCACACTATAGCATGGCTTCTTCGGCCACCTTTTCCACTTCCTCCTATGTCACACAACAACAACATGGAATTTCAAACTGTACCAGTCCAAATTCTCCATCGTCACCAGAATCCAATGCTCCACTACACCACCAACCTACATGACATACTCCACACTCCACCACCTGACCAACACCCTCCTGCAGCTCATCCAAGAACACCAAGGCAACCATCGTCTCTCTATCGTTTCTTCACTGGCCTCCATCACTACCCCCACCCAAGAACACAAACATCGCGCAATTTATTCCACCTTCTCCACCACTATCTCCCCCTAGAAGAGTCACTGACCATCCCTACGGAATTTTGATGCACCTCAGGCCACTATGAAGGAAATAGGAGAAGGGATCACCCCCCCATATCAATTCCAATACACTTCCTCCATTGTTGGAAGGCCTCCTACTCATCCCTCCCTTCTCCAAGCACTTTATTCACTGAGGCTAGAGAAGCCGGATTCCCATTCCCACCCTGATAAAGTCGGTTTACACCGGTGAACTATGTGGACTCCTTCCACATGGAATTCATAGTTACTTCTCATGGGTGTGATCCCACTAGAGATATATGACCCCCAATATTAAGGGTGTGATTTAATGAATATGATGCTAATGGCCTCTCCCTTATCCTACTTAAGGAGGAACTTCCATCCATGGAAGGGTATCTGTTCAAAACTATTAGAAGGAGGGGCTCGAGCTATGTTATACTCCATCTTTTCAAACACTGGTTCTTCTTTATACATATTTAATTTTTATTTTTATTGGTTTTTTTTATTCTCATTTTAAAATATAATTTAAATTCCATATATTTAAATTAATTAGAACAAATTTTTTTCTAATATTTGATCCATCCAACTTCTTCTTTTCTAATTTTTTCTAATTTTTTATTTTCATCTTTTAATCTTAACTATTATTAATATTAAATTATAAATACTAGTAATAATAATAGTATTATTATTATTTTAATAATTTTTATCATTCTTATTTTAAAATTTATTTTTCCAATTACTCTTTTTTTTCTTTATTTTAATTATTATTTACTAAAAAATAATAATAATTATAGTAGATATTATTGTTGTTATTATTATTTTGAAATTCTATGCATATTATATAAATTTCCAATATTTTATATTTACTTTTTCATTCATCTATTATTTTTAATTATCTCTCTCTCATCCCAATTCTAATATCTTTTAATCATTTATTATTGCATCAAATTATTGTTAAAGTTATTCTTTTTTATTCTATTTATTATTCTCTTCCATACACTACACCAAGTGGTCTCTTACTCTCGAAAATAGTAGGCTGACCACGAGGTTTTTCCTAGAGGTAGGTAACGGTGTTAATGAATTTCCATTAATGTATATTTTTTATTTTTAGGTAGATTTGAGTAGCATTCATGGATGAGGCGGATATATCTACAATGGACTACCCCTAATGACATCCAACACATTATATTTCTACTCTTTTATTTAATATCTTATCCCTCTCTCCATTTCGTAGGTAATCATATATTGGAGTGTATTTAATTATTTGAAGAAACAAAATCATTAAATTTGGTTCATAGATGATGGAACATTCTAGACAAAGGTGTGTCACTAACCTAGACAAAATGAGGAGGGATAATTGAGATATATTTGCTATTAAATGATTTACACAATTGCAATATAAATAATTGTAATTCAAAATGATATTAAATGATTATATTAAAAAAATAAAACATATAATGGAAAATAATGATTGAACTCAAAAACTGAACCCATAACTAGGTCATTTCTATCATAAACTCATTATGTTTAGCATTAAATTTTTTTGAGTGTATATATTTTTTATTTCATGACATATAAATTAAAAAAATATAATTTTTTTTCATTTAATAATTAAATCAATAAAAGTATTTTATGTGATTTAGGATATGCAAGTGAAAAAAATTAGAAGGTCTTCAAGTGATATGACCCTTGTCAGCCTCTATACTGCACTATGAAAAATAATTTTCATTTTCCATGGCACATGTAGGTGGTAATAAAAACTAGTTTTGTTTCTAGTGTTACAATCTATAGTTTATTCACTTTTTCTATTTAAACATTTTAATTATACATTATTTCATTTATAAATATAAAAACTAAAACAAACCCAGATATTTTAAAATGATTTTTTCAATATATGGTAAAATTACTCCATGGTGAATGTACTAGTGTATCAAAGTGCTGAAGTAGTGGCCCTCCTAAAAACCTCAATAAACTAATTGAGATGACAAAGATTTTCATAAATGGGAATGACAATAGGATTTCATTTCATGAGCTAAAATATATGGTTGATCAAGTAAAAATTGATCATCAAAAATTGATGACCACGAATGAAGTACCAACAGAGCTACCCAATTTCACTAAAGACATAAAAAAGGTTGAATCCCAACATGAGGAATGTACACTAACCATCCATATGAAGATCCATGTTTTAAAATATCATAATGAGATGGAATGGATTCATGATGAGGAAAACATTCCAAATAATGTAACTATGGGAAATAAAAAAGTTATGGATGATTTTTGGAATTAATATGAGGTAAAAATTGATCTAATAAATCCTTAAAAAGAATAAGATAAATTTCCATTTCATACCACTCTATCCATGGAGGATTAAACCTCCCAAATGATGGAATTTGAAGAAAAAAGGGAGGATCCTGACTACCTTTCTCCACTAGCAACAATCCAAGTGGCACTCACCACACATGCATTGATTAAACCTGAACAAACTAATAGACATGAACCATCATTATACTATATATCTTCTAATTTTAATGAAACAGAATTATGCATCACTCCATACTATTTTGAGTATAACAATTTAGGAAATCTTTTCTATGCCTTAGGGAAGGATGAAGAACCTGTACTTTCACATATGGAGGAAAACATGGAGCTCCATGATTGTAATGAACATATATTTTAGGTGCTCTATCAAAAGATCGAAGTAGATAAGAATGAAGAAATCAAAAAATAGGATTATCATATTGATGGGGTCAAATTACATATTAAAAATTCAAATTCAAATTTTATTCATGTAATAATACCTGTTTACTTACCCTTTTATTATTCATTTCAGGTAGCCAATGTGAAGCTAGAACTAAAGAAGGAAGAGAAGGTTTCAAAAGATGTGACCAAGAAGGAAGATGTTTCATACATAATCTGACCCCACCATGAAAGGTATATGTCATTGTGATGGGTGGGATCTAGTGTACTATCTCCATCGATCATTACTCACCATGTAGAATAAAGTAGAAGCAGGGAAAAGACCACTTGTAGTGGTTCAAATGAAATAAATTTCATCCACCAAATGACAATGAAAAATAGATGGTACTTCTCTCTAGAGGTAGTAAAAAATCAGGTCCCACTTTATGGATAATACCAATACATATCTTTTAACATGTTTTGAGGAATTTAAATTTCAATTACATTTAATAGGAAGTAGTTCAGCATGTAGCATACTCCCTCTTAACTTTTTGAGATTTAATGAAATGATCCATATACTTAATTGAGTAATTTTAAATTAAAATAATTGTTATTTTAGTTATATTTAATATAATTATTTAATTTTTAACATCTTAATACATTATTTTTTAATAAGATCATATTTAGGCCAAAAAACACATTTTTTTAATAACGACTCTAAATTTATAATTTTCCTAAATTTAAATTAACTAAAATTTCAACTAATTAATAATGTTTTAAATAATATATATATATATTAAAAATAATTAGACGAATTTAAAATGCATATAATTTTGAATACTAGTCATGTAGTTAATGAAAGATAATATTATGTTTGAAAAATTCATTTCTTGATAAACCATTTTTTCGACACTTTTGAAATATTAATTTTAAATTAAATAATACAAATTAACTTAATTGATTTTTTGAAATATATTCCATATTTATAGTCATCACAATTAATAATATTTAATAATTTCATGTTAATTATTTGTTATAATGAATATTGACAATATTAAAACAATTTATTATCAAGATTTAGTTAAAAACAGGTTTACTGAGGTCATTGATTCAAAAGGTAATGGAAATTTTTCCAATTAATCTTGTCAAAATAATGTTATCATGACATATTTAAGTCCTAGACTGTCCAAAATTAGAATATATAGTCTTATATAATCAACTTTCTGGGGAATGACAATAATTTTGGATTATTTTGGGAAATTTCCAGATAGTTTCCTAGATAGTCCCCTCCCTGCTTATAAAGAGATCCTACTCCGCTATATTTTTCACAACTATCAATTAATATATCTTGGAAAAATCCTATAAAAATATCTTCACAACATCATTATACCCATTATACATGTTCTTTTCATCCCCAAAGTCTTGTCATATTATCCTTAATAATAGATTCAAAAGACATTCTTCTAAGTGAATATAATAAACATTAATAAAAATAATCTTTGTTTATTATTCTTTTATCAGCTTAAATAATGTCTTAAAACATACAAAATTATAACCATAGAATCAGAAATATAATTATATGTTATTATTCAAATTACATAATATTAATCCATATCTTTCTCTATCAAATGTTGACCAAACCGATTGCTCGTGTGTACAATGAAATATCGATTAAAGAACCGATGTAATATGTTTTCCAACACAGAGTCACATGGATAATTAAAATGATGGAAATAATTAATATATATGATATATCTATAGGAAATTATATAATTTTATTAAGACTAATATTTCATCCACAACATTACCCTATTAACCATTAAGGGAATTATATCGTTCCTCATTCCTATGTATTGCCTATCGTAACAACAAATTAATGCAATTCATTTTCCATGTAAAAAATATAATAATGATTAAAAAAATGTAACTATGGAATCAATATTACATCTATAAGATTAATAGCATCATGGATGTGATGTATCTTTATCAAATACATAATAATTGGAACTACCATGACAAAACATACGTGATAAAATGATCCAATTACATAAGGAACAATGGAAATGAAAATATATTATCAGTGATATTATTATATGATGATATAAGAGAATAATATATGTTATTTCAAATATTTTTATTTTTCTGGTATAAATTTATATCCTTCTTAAAACCATTATAAAAGAGCTTCAAAAACATTCAACTAAAGGGAAGCATGATGAAAGGGAATTTGTTTCAATTTTCATTCATTGAGGTATTATTGAAATTTATGCACCAATTAATTTTCTATGGTGAATATACTACAAAATTTAAATGGAAAATAATGAATCCTTAAAAATTAATGGTATTTTGATTTTTATTTTGATTTATTTCATCCAAGGGTATTATAATTGAATATTACCAATTGGTAAGGGATTTCATCTCAATTTCCATTCCATTGAGACATATTAGTTATTATTCACCTATTCACATTCATGTGGTGTATATAATACGCCTTATATGTATTTAACATTGATATATATATATATATTCACGATGATTAATTTTTCAGTTAGAGTTTATTATTTCATGCGGATACTATTTTATTATTACCAATGTAGTTAGAATCTATTTTACAATCTCACATTCTATTGGGTTTTCATTGATTCCCATTGATGAAATATTTTCATCTATCCTTCAAAATATCAAATAATTTTCTAATCTGTTAGATATTTATAGAGTTTTGATATTTTCATTCAAATTTTATTATGTTTGGTACGTTAATCAACAAAATAAATGCTTAAAATAAAAAAAACATTATTTCTATTTAAAGACTATATAATTATCTTCATTTTCTATGACACCTTAAGACGTTATTATATAAGTAATTATAAATTAATTTAGAATCTTTAATAGCTTACAATATGTGCAACCCCAAGCCACAATTATGAAAAAGTAAAATTTATAATTTAAAAAAACTATAATATAATTCAAATTTTTATATTTCCTGGAAGAATTTCTAATTTTCTGGGATAAATATAAATTTTACCTTGGTTAATATAATCCTTGAATGAATTTTTTAAATATTCCCTTAGAAATATGATTTTATGAATAATAATAAAATATACTATTTAATTATTTAGAATTTTATTTATAATAATGTGGTATTATATGTGTAATTAATAATTTATTGACTAATAAATTATTAACTATTAATTTATTACAAATAATTATAAAAATATTTTGAGGTAAAAAGGATTTATTTTTCTCAAAACTCTTCATTCTCTAATAAATTACATTTAATTTTAAAGGATTAATATTTATAGATTTTAATTAATTTAAATAATATTTAATGATGAATGATTTATATTTAATTTATAAATTTATATATCTATATATATGATTTTATATCCATATATTTATTATTATTATTCATGTAGTTAATATAAGATGATCTTATGCATGAAAATGGATTTCTTGAAAAACTGTATAATAACCAAAATTATGGGTTAATATTAATTTAAATATTTCTACATGCGTGATCCAAATTTAATAAAATTATTATATATTTTGAATCATAATAATTAATTTTAGGCAATAATTTACACAAAATTTTTTATAGTATTGATTATAAAATTAATTATATATTAATTACATTGATTAAGGATAAAATGTTGTTTTGCGCGTTACTTATGTTTGTGCTATAATTTCTTTTACACACATATAGAATTTTTATTTGATAAATTTTATTTAAAAATTATAATAATTGGGTATAAATCATCTAATAAGGATAATTTTATTTTACTTTATATGTTAAATTCTATAGGTAATTAAAAATATACAAGTTACCATGGTGAAAAATAAAGTTATAAATCTAAGTAAACATAATGATTAACTAATAAAATGATAAAAACTACTGTTTTTTTGAATTGTTAGTGATAATCATTAGTATTATCCATCCAATCTATTATTTATCAATTTTTATGGAACTTGTGTTTATTGTAACTTCTAATTATTGAATTGTTTTGGGTTTAAAAAAATGTCACTCTTCCTCAATTATATCAGGGATCACACTCCCCTCAGTAATTCACACCTCCCAATCCATTTTAATCGACCAAACCGCAAAAAATATCTTCCCAAATTACTTATAAACATTATGCAGGTTATTTATTCCCAAAATACAGAATCGAGTGTTCATATAATGAGTTCTAAAGGATTTTTTTTCTATGAGAAGGTAATCATAAAAATAAAACTCATTATTTTTATTTCTACTTTTCTATCATCAATTACATCATAAGACATAAAATATAATAAACTTTTTATATAAAATATAATTATATGTTGTTATGTTGACGAATTAATAATTATTAATCTCCTATTTTATCAAATGAAACAAAATCATCTATAGTTTGTATGGAAGACTACCGCCATATGAACCGAGGTAACCCATTTTCCATCAACACTTCTCTTTGTTGAATGTAATGACGTATTTAAAATATAAAAATAATATTTACTGAATAATTATATTTTTAGAATGATGATATAACATATACCATCTAACTTTTTGTTCTTTTTAAAATAGGATAACATCACTAATGTGTATGATAGATTAACACCTCACGAAGCGATGCACATTGTTCTTCACTTATTAATTACATAGATAGTAGTATGGGAATATTTAATAAATATATATGATATATATGACATGATATTTATTTTTTAGAATTAATATATAGCATGATTCCTTTTTCTTTCACCCATTAATGGAATAATATCGCCACCTGTGCATACATACAGACAACCATCTACACTAAGCGATGTGATTCATGTTCAATGTAAAACGTTCACAAGTGATTCTGAAAACAAATAAAATTAGTAAATATGATATTTATAACATTAATATAAATATTTATATGATGTATGTATATTATATGTACAATAACATATACATTCATTGTAAAACATGAATGGGAAAACTCGACTATTAACACCCAAATTAATGAAAATAATGAATGATTATTAATAACCAGGTGGGAAATGTTATAAAATGAAAATATATGTTATTATAAATATAAATAAAGTCATGTTATAAATTTTTTACATTTTAAAACCATTATACAATAGTTTATATCATTTTTAACTAACAGAAGTGGTAGGTATGTGATATTGTCACAATTTCCATTCCATTGAGAAATATTTGTTAATATTAACCTATTCAATTTTATGTGGTGTATAAAACGTCCCTTATCAAATTTTAATATTAATACCTCTTTATTCATGATTATTTTTTTTCAAGTTTATTCATCATGGGGTTATAATTTATATGTTACTAAATAGATATACATTATTATAAATTATCAATTTCTTTTGTGATTTTTAACTTTATCATGAGAAAATAAAATTATTATGGTCATATTTGATTAGAAATTAAATATATCCTAAGTATCCATTTCATTATTTACTTGTATTTTATTTTTACTAAAATCTTATACAATTTTTACTTCTGGTGTTTACATTTAATTTTACATTATTAAGTAGGAGAATTTTATTATGTATGTATTATTTAGACAATAAATTTATATGATGATAATTTATATTGGATTATGAATTAAATTGGTTATTTGATATATGAGTAATTATATATAAATGCATTGATGTGTGGGTCCCAAAATTATGTAGCATGTTGATCCATCAATAAGAGTTATTAGACAAATTATTTGGCTTAATTATATGACCATTAACATATAGTTGTAAAAATACTTTTAAACAGTCATTATATTATTGGAATCTTGATTCCCATGATCCTGGAATCAAATAATTATGTATTTTATTATATTATAATTAAATTAGTATTATTATCTAATAGATTTGTGCATTGATATTATTTTGAGTGAATTTCATTCAAATTTTATTGACTAAATGGAATATGTGTTTAGTTATTTACCATTACATATTGATTATATATTATTTCCTTATAATAGATTCCAATGTATATAAAACATACCTAGAATTTTAAATCACCCTTATTTTGTTTCATTTACATAAGATATGAATAATAACACATTGAATGAACTCAAGGATTCCAAATGCTTTCCATAACCATTTTTTTATTTAATTTACCAATTTAAAACATTTATTATATATTTATATCCTTATCAAAAAACACCTAACTAAACAAAAATCTATTATTAGACCCCTTATATCAATTAAAATACAATAAAGTAGACACCCAATATATGTTACTAGATATGGGGTCATTAAAATATTAATTGCTCTTAATGTTGTTTTCAAAATATCCTTCTATTTATAGAATTGAATTATTAGGGACATTTTATGTTATTATTGAACCTAAAAGGGTATGAAATTAATTTTTCTATTTATTTTAATAAAGGAGGTTTTAAAATTTATTTATACAAATCAAAAATAATTTTTTTAATGTATTCATCAAAAGTAGAATTCCCCTCAATTGTAATCGTTCTAGGAAATTATGCATCACCTACACCATTTTACTGGGTTTATAAAGAAAAATATTTTAATGAAATATTATTTAAATATTTCACTTCCATTCCATTTATTATACTGTATGAAATGATATTTTCGAAAAAAACAATATTCATGATGAAATGATATTCAACTATAATTTCATGATTAATTCTCTTATTGTTATCAATCTCTCTATATAATAAATTCATTCTTATCATTTTTCAATAGAAAATACATTTCTCATACAAATATATTTTTCGTGTATCATGGATACGATTAATTCCATAGTTGTATATAATATCTATATATGGTGTTTAAATTTATTGTTATCTGATTAAATGGGTAAATATTCAAAAATCAATATTCCTTTCTAAATAATGATATTTTTTTATATGAAATATTTTTCATGAATTTAATTGTTCCTTGGAAATATAAGGAATTATTTTAATGGATCATTTACTAGAATAGTTATACATAGGGTTAATAAATCTAAAAAGACAAAAATGGTTATGAATAAACCATATCCTATTGCCTGAATATGGCTATATGGAACAATTTGTTTGAAACTTGTATAAGATATGCTTTGGATAATTCAAATGTCATTTAAAAATAATAATGATGGATTTGAAAATAATGATATGCCCAACAGTACTATGTTTGTTATTTAAATGTAAATGTTTTTAATATGGTTAGGTACCTTAATCGGTTAATAAGTATATGATTGATTATAATTATAATGTCAAAAATAAATATTCTATGGTTTTGTGCGACAGAAGTACCTTAGATACATGTACTGTGTTTTATTATATTTTATGTTGAAGGAATGCGTTCACGACCCTTTATTAAAAAAAGACAAAAAAACCTTTTTAAACTAGGTATGGGAAAACTCATTACATCCTAGGGAGAATGTTTTAACTATCATTTTAGCGAGAATATTATTTTTTTAAATAGTTATTTTATATTTTGTGGACATATGTTTAGGGTTATTGATTTCCTTTAGGGATTACAAGATAATTGATTTTAAGGTATTTATAATTAAAAATGTTAATTTTAGTTTGTAAAAAAACATGTCATATAGAAATATTAGTGTTAAAAAAGATTCTTGATGATAAATTTTATTTTTGAGGGTTTTCATATTATTTTTGGTAATGTTATAGGAATTATATTAGTATTGTTTTTGAAACATTACAATAATGTTTTTGGTTGACCACATGTTGCATCTGGTAGGGCTGTGGGGTTTAATCCCACAACCGAAGGGTGAAGCACCTACCAATGTTCTACATGATTTATTGTTTAATATGAATCTATTTTAACAAAAAAATGGCTGATAGAGGCTTATGGAATGGATAAAGTTGAATTTTGGTTGTTACAATTATTATTTTGGATATTAATGTATTATATTACATAACATGATCTGACCATTTTGTGGGATTTAATTATATACTGATATATGAAATGACATTTCACCCTTTAATTTTTCTAATGATCCATTAAATCATAATTTTTTTTGGTTTTGGAATAAAATAATATTATTTGATATTCATTTCTTGGTGTATGAAATGAAGTGGAAATTGATCACAACACAAATAAAGGATGAAATTTTCATTATGAAAATTAATGGATATCACGTAAGTATATTTTATGGTGTTCAATATATTGATAGTAAAATAATTCCACAACTCTATGAAAATAATTTTGAAAACAAAATTACATCATATTAACATCTTATTTGATGAATCAATTTCCTTTTAACCCATCAAAATTTTATAGTTTTGTGGTCATTAGCATTATATTGCACATTCACTTTCTTATGATCAATTATCTCTATAAATCTTTATAATTATAAACCTTTTTATTTCATTTCCATATTTTTAAATTTAATAAATGTTTTCATAATTATAAACCTTGTTATGTAATACTCTATATGGCCATCATTTTTTCCATACCCTCTATTAAAGAGGGATTTTTATTATTATTTTTTATGACGTCAGTTTTCAATAATGTATTTTCAAATGTTAAACACTTTTATTATGAGAACAATTTCAAATTACAAGGATATGGTTTTTTTAAGGTGGAGATAATGTAATAACATTATATTTGAAAATTGAAACATTGTGTTCAGTAGCATATATGACACGCAACAACAAGTTTTACGAAAACCATAATATACAATTAGAATATTATTATGTATCTGTTATATATTATACATGAAGTGGGTTGGAGTGAAAATTTTGAATCAAAATATGTAAACAAGTATAATATTTTATATAATTTATTTATAAATAAGAACATAATTCTATATAAAATGTTTTTATGATTCAAAAATATATTTTCTTCAAAAATTGTTTTATTTTTTATATTATGTTTCAGAATTATAATTAATTTATAACACTTTTAGACAAAAAATTTAAAAAAAATTTATTACATTTGTATTGAAAATGTCAAAAATATCTTAGGGTGATATTTTGGTATTTTTATGAAAATTTTGATTTTTCATTGAATAGTTAAAAATACCACTTTTTGATAAAGTGTCAATTATTTTGAATAAATTAAATAATCTAAAAGTCTAATTCTTGAATGAAATTAAAAAAAAATAAATAAATATTCATATTCAAATTAATTACATTTTAATCATGTTTATACCCCATTTTGGTATGAGATTAATTGTAGGTTTCAAATGCATTCTTTGTGAAAACTGTTTTTAGGTGCATAATGTTCCTCCATTTTATTTGATGAAAATTACCACAAATTAGGAAATATTTAATTTAAATCATTATATTATATGTATAGATATGGAGTTTAAATACATATAATGATTATTACAAGTCATGCAGTTTTTTTGAGCTGTTCTTATTATTGAAAAAGTAATTTTATGATAAATCATTTTTGACGCATTTACATGATTTATTTTAAATTATTTCATTCCACCAACATCAATATAATTTTGTAAAATATATTACCTATTTTAAATATTAAAAATTAATATTATCTAATGTGGTAAACTTAATATGTTGTCATATATAATAGTAAAAAATTGTTATAAAATAATTACTGTGGTTAAAGTTAAAATGGGTTTACTAGGGGGGAGGTTAAACTAAAAGATAATGGAATTTTTGGAAATAAAAAATGTTAAAATATCATTGGATGGCCACATTTAATCCTTATACTATCCCAAAATCTAATATATGGCCATTTCTAATCATTTGGATTTGGATTGACTTCATTAATTTTTATTCTTTTAATAAATTTCCATGTAGTTTCCATGAATGTCCCCTCATCCACTTATAAAAGGTCACATCCTCTCATCACTTAATTAGAGAAATAACGTAATATATCTCAACCAAACACTACAAAAATATTACTCTTTCATTCTTATCATCATTATAGAGCAATTGTCCTTCCCAAAATACAAATAATGTGTCCTGAATATGAGATCCTGTGTCCATTTTTCTTAGCAAGTTTAATTGTCATCACTATGATATTTATTTTTTTACTTCATATTTTATAATATTAAATTATTTTTAACATAGAAAACATAATAAAAATAGTATCTCAAATATATTTATATATTAATATGTTGATGGCATAATATTTATCCATATCCATCACCATTATGTGGGAAAAAATCATTACTCGTGTGTATGAAAAACTACCACATCATGAAATGTTGCAAAACATTTTCCATCACTGACTCAGATTTTTTGTTATAATGAGATAAATAGGAAATTTATATGATATATATGATATTATGTTAATTCTGAAATGCATATATATCATACACTACTTTACATTTCTCCCATTAACAGAATTATATCATCGCTCAGGCATATGTATGGTCTATCTTTTTCAGGAAGAGATTATATTAATATTTCATGTGAAACTATCGTGAATGATTATATAAAAGTCATGAACCAATCTAGAGTTCTATCCATCCCAAGACCAGAACTAGCCCTTGGAATGTCTCTAAGGGAATTACTAATCCTCATGGGATAGTAACAAGTCCCTAGGTATAAATAACGAATCATAAAAATGATTTTACCAATGAAAATATCCATAAACAACTATCTATTATAAATAAACCAAAACCAAAATAACCATAACAAATAATGGAGAAAGATTTTTCCTATTCAATTATACAATATTTAAAAAAACCCGTAGAGGATAAAACAAAAGGGGAATAAGACACTATCCCAATAACCACTATATATGAAGAGGAGCATAGTCCTCAAGACAGAACCACAACACCTGCATGGGGAAAACCACTAGCTTCCTGAAACACTATATTCAAACATATATCTTTTACATGTGTGAAACATAAAAAATATACTTACACCCAAAGGTGTATGTATTATATAACCCAAATACCTGTTGGATTCCACCCTATATAATATATTCCATTATATAAACATTACAAGACAATTCAAAAGAATGTTTTATAAAATAAAAACTAGATTTTTTTATAGAAAACATTTTAAAAGAATTTTTTTATTTTTAAGATAAATAACAAAGTTCACCATATGATGATGGTATATGAAATATAAAAAAGGGAAATATGTAATCGTAAATCTCATTAGATACTAGCTCAATGTGACATTAGGTATAGCGTATCTTAGTGTAAAGTGGTATAAAACCCACAACCCACCACATTACCATGCATGAGACACTAAAATGGAACACCCCATTAGACTAGAGATCTCCAATAATCAATATAATTTAGTTTGGGTTGTATCACAAATCCTTATAGACGAATCTGGTACGTGACAGACCTAATTAAACTAGCATACTAGTCCTATTCAATCCACCTAGGTACCCTAACTTCTCATTGTACTCATTTTTCATTCAACATATCAGACATAACATCACTTTCATATATGCACAAGACAAAAAAATTATAAAACACCTATTTAAAAACTATATCAAAAAACCAAAAACCGATTTTGTATCCAAAAGAAAAATAATTCCATTTTAAAATATGATTCACATCACTTGAATTATTTATTAAATAACTTTATTAATTTACAAAAGACATTCAAAGGTCACAAAATGGTGTCACACTTGAAATACACTAATTTTTATTTATAAAAAACACTTCAATCCATACTCATATAAAACCCCTCAAAAAGAAAACTATCTCCCCACACACATAAATCATAGAACATATTGAAACAATAAAGAAATCATATAATATTTATCAAATAATTTTTAAGAATAGTACCACCTACCTAAAGTGAAGTAACTTCTCAAAAATTGTCGAAACTTACAACCACATGCCTAGAAAACCCTAAATAGGAATGATATGTCCTTAAAAATCTGTACATAACACTAAAAATTACACCTAACTCACATGATAAAAGTAACATGAAAGAATGATGGAGAAAACACTCGAAATGAGGGATAAACCAATGAACTAGGGACTTCCATGATGTGTCATGAAGATTTCCCATCGAAGCCACGAAGGAAGAGGAGACAAACTAGAGAAAGAGGGGGGATTGTAGGCTTATAGAGATGGAAATAATATGTGCGGAGGTAGAGGGAATGATTTGCGATTAAATCCAGAATGAGAAAAAGGTAAAAGACCAACTTTTATTTAAATGGATGGTCCACATTCTTTTTTTGCACATTTTTACAAACCATACGACAACCGTATAGTTTAAACTATCCATAAGGGACGTGTCAGATGATCATTTTCATGGTTTTAAAAACTATGTCACATCCATGTAATTCTACTCTATCCAAAAATGGATCCTTGGTAAACAATTTTATGTACATGGTGCAATATTTCTCTATACCATGTGTAAGACGTGCACTACCCCGTTCTAGAGAATTGTTTTCAATTTTTATAAAGATACTCAATGGAAACCAAAGGAATTAACCTATTATCAAATTAAATAGAATAAATACACAAAAACACAAACATGGGTGTGACAATTATTCATACTATGAAATCATTTTGTCCGTGGGAAGTCCACTTGAAGCTCGATTAGAGAATAATGATGGGTTATGTTGTTCAACCCCTTAATTTCACTCCCAAGTCTCAAGCATATTATTACCATGATTCAAAAGAATCCATTACCATAAAATATAATCCCAACAAAGCACATTCTCTTAGGAATATACAATTCACACTAGATTCTCAAATACTGATAAATAACGATCCAACTCCGTCACTTCCCAATCCATCACTTGAGACAGATCTAGGTTATACTTCTTCAACTAGGAGAAATGGAATACATTTTGGATTAACTTCAACTAAAAGGGATATTCTAGCCTATATTCCACGCATCCAACCCTCTCTGTGACCTCAAAATGTATGAAAGACCTCGTAATTTTCATTCCTTTCATTCCTAAATAAAAATTACCCAAATGAGGAACCACTCTCATGAACACCTAGAAACCAATAGAAAACCCAATATATCATCATCCTTGATTTGTATAAGAATTGTGGTGACCCTATACTATCAATAAAGACTTCCTAATTAGATATAACCTATCAGAAGTCTCTTATACTACGATTGGCCCCAATAACAGGGTCTCACTGACACCATCCCATTATAAGGGAGACTGACATGACCTTCCATTGAGTTCCCAAAAAGGATCCATTCAAATAAGGGATTGGCAATTAATATTATATAAACATTTTACCAAAACCCAATGTATATTCAATGAATAAATAAAATCCAATACACATTCCCAAAGCATGTCTTCTATGATTTTATTCTCCTCTTCTATCTGGCCATCAAATATAGGAGGGTATGCCATACTCAATTTAACCTATGACCGAAATTGATTTTGAAGAACTTTCTAGAAATGAGAGGTATATTGTGGGTCTCTATTAAAAAATAATTACCAACAACAAACCATTAATCGTCACAACCTAATTAAAATAGAATTGGACAAACTCATCCACTTTTACTAAATCAATGACCAGGATAAAATTAGTTGATTTGTTCGTATGATCAATAACTACCCAAATTGAATTCCTTCCACTCAAGTGTATGTGGTAGGTTAATGATAATTCTCATTGTGATCTAATCCAACTTCTAGGTTGGAATAGGTAGTGGCTGAAGCAAAATTGAGGGCCTTTGATGATCTGTCTGGACCTGCTGTCATGTATAACACATCTCAAAGAAGAAAACAATGTCCCACCTCATACATAGCCACCAAAAATATTGACGCACATCATAGTACATATTGTTATCACCAGGACAAAATAACCACAGATATTAGTGGAAATCCGCCATTACCACCATTCCCATTGATAAAATCACAAAAAAGTGACCCTTGTATCAGAAGATTCCCTTGGAAGAAAATGAAAAATCCCATGGTGTCTCCCTAGCATGAATAAACATCTTAGGCCACAAAAAGAAATCATCACCAAAATTCTCCCACTGAATCAACATCAGAAGAGAAGGATCCTGATAAGAACGTGCCAAGAATGTAACTCCTCTATGCTCCTTGTTCTCAATGTTCATTTTATAAAAAAGGCTCTTCAAGGTCCACTCATCATTGGACTCCTTCAATTACCACACATGCACCTTTCTACTCAACGTGTCAGCAAAAACATTACCATTAACCGAGGAATAGACTACATTGAAATCAAAAAACTAAAGGTAAACAACTCATCGATGCTACCTTGAATTCAAATAATTATAGGAGAATATGTTGGATGAGATCTTATGATCAAAATAGATAAAAAAATTCTCTTGAAAAATATAATTACATGATGTCTTCATGGCATGAATCGCAGTCTCTTACTCTAGGTCATTGGTTGGGTATTTCATTTAAATTGGTCGATGTTGGAGGGAACTATACGCCACCACATGTCTATTATACAAATGTACACACCTAAGATCCATTCATGAGGTGTCACAATAAACTACATACCTTTCTTTAGATTCTGGAAAGATCAAAATAGGGGCGACATTCAATCACTACATAAGATCCTTAGAGGACTTATGAAATCCTAGGACACATTAAAACATCACTCCTTTCAAGGTGATTGATTTCATGTGTGAATAATGCCGACTGAGGTCCCCTAAAAACCCACATGTTATATCCATACATGCCTATAAATATTCTAATCTCATACACATTCTTCAGTTTCTCCAAATACATAACTGCACTGGTGTTCTCAGGTTCCACTGAAACCACTTCTTCTGAGATCAAATGTCTCTAAAACATTACCTCTTTAATCTAGAAGGTTCACATAATGAATTTGGCATAAAGACAATGGTATCGAAGAGTATCCAATATGATCTAAAAATACCTCTCATTCCCTTGTTCTGATTCCTAATAAACTAGGATGTATTCCTTGAAAAACCTGACAAAATAATAATAATACTAGTGAAACACCCATTTCATAAACTCCATTAAAAACTCTAGTGCATTTTTCAACCCGAAGGACAAGAACATGTACTCAAAATGATCATGCTTACTTTAGATTGTCATTTTTGGAACGTATGAATTTGTCATCCAGATTTGGTGATAACCAAAATGCAACTCTATCTTAGAAAACCACTTTATTCCTTTTAACTGATCAAACATGTTAATAATTTAGGGAAAAATATTTGTTCATAATTGTTAGCTAGTTCAAATTCAAATAATCAACACATAATCAGAGAGATCCATCAGCCTTATTCACAAACAAGACTTTGGTGGCCTATGGAGAGACACTCGACCAAATGAATCCATTGGATTCTAAATCATCTAATTATACGTTTAATTCCCTCAAATCAGTGGGGGACTGTCACACCCATGACTTTTTTTTATTCATTATTCATTTAATTTCCATTCCTGATTTGTTTTGGGGGTTTACCACTCATTTTGTAGAAAATAGTGTGTTTTGAAAATTTGGGCCAAACCGTGAGCCCAAATCCAGATTTAAAAACAAATTTTGATTCTTCTATAACTCCTTCAATTTTTACTATTTTATACTCATTCCACTTCCCAATTGTCATACCCTAATATATTAAAATCACCATATCCCTTTGAACCACATATAAATCCCAAATCATGATGGATTTGGGTTTTTAATTAAGGTAATGGGCCTGCCCGTAAGCCCATTTCCTGCTTTAAATTATTTTTTTAAAATTTCAATATCTCATTTGTTTTTTTACTGTTTTTCGGTGATTCCACCTCCCACTCGAAGCCAAAAACCGCAGCCTCACTCCCTGTATCGCGTTTTCCTATTTGGAGCTCAAATACCCCGCGGAGTTGGATGATCTTTCTCAATCTTTCTCAAATCGACCAGATTTGATGAGGTGAAATGAATCTTTCATAACTCCTTCAATTTTCATCCTTTCCACCCCATTTCAGTCCCCAAATGACCTAATATGACTCCTTCGGACCTCCATATCAGTTTTGGGTACTTGGAGATTCATATATTGGTGGATTGGGGCGGATTTCTTCAAGATATTTCAAGTAAGGGAATTCCTTCTTGGTTCCTTCCTTCCTCTTTTAGTTTTATTTCCTATTTCTTGAAGTTCATCATGTCCAGAAGTTAGGGTTAGATCCTAAGGTCTGATTTGGTATCTTTTGGGTCAATTTTTGGTGGTCTAGGTCTGGATTTATATTCCTTGTGGTGCGGTGGTGGTGCGCTTAAGGTTTCGCACCATGTTTTGAGGGTTTCGACTCAAAAGGTAGGTGATTCCATGTGTAACCATTTTATGATGAGTTAGCTTGCTTGTTTTATTAATTTAGTATGTTTATAATCTGTCTTGTGTGGTTTGAAAACTGTTTTTGATGAATTTGGTTAAACATTTAATTTTTAGTTGTATTTTAGCTTGAAATTGGGTACTTTTCATGTGTGACTCTTGGGGTAATGTTTGGACTTAGTTTATAACATATGAAATTTATTTATTAGTCTTGAAAGGGGCTGCCAATTCTGTTTTGTTAATTCATTATTATCATGTGGGCCTTGAAAAGAATTTTTTTGAATGAGTTTAAGTTGTAAAACCGTGTTGTACTTTTTGAAGGAGATTTATGAAAACGTGTGTTTTTCATGTGTATCTTTGTGGTATTATTTGATATATTTTTATAACATTTGGGGGTGATTTAATAATTGTCTTAGGGCTGAAAATTCTGTTTTGGATTGTTATTGTTATGATTTTGGTTTTGAATGAGGGGTTTGAAATGGGTTTAGAGTGCAAACAATGGTTATACCTCTTGGGTTTGTTTTATTAAAATTGCAAATGTTTTATTTTGTTAAACAAAGTTGGGAAAGGGTGTATATGTACTGTTTGGGTGAGTGTGTTCAACTAATGTGGGTTTTTGAATGGTAAAGTGGTGATTTGAGATGTCAAACATTTTTAGAATGTTTTATAAATTGCCGAAATGTTTTACTAAATTGTGTTTTGTGTGCGAAACACGGGTGTGGGATGTTTCATGTGAGTTTATTGATAAAATGAATTGTGAAGGTTAGAAGGGTATTATGTGACATGCGTGTGGGCTGTTTTGTGAGTTGAATAACTTGTAATGGTTTTATAAAATCGTTTAAAGGATTTGTGTAAGTGTTAAAGAAATGTGAAAAGTGTTGTAGGGAATTTTGGTGTGAGTTTGATTTCAAAATGCATTTTAATGAATAGTGGAATTTGTGACTTGTGTGATGTACATGGGGATGTTTGGTTAATGTGTGATGTGGAATATATATTTGCATGTGAAAACTATACTTCTTGGATTGTTGAACTTGTTTGAGCACAAAGGGAAAACCCGGGTATCTAGGTGGGTGGACGTGTACTAGTATGCTAGTGAATCCGTGGGGTTTGGCCTCAGTTTCACTTAGCAAGATTGACGCTTACAACTCTAACTAAACAATGATGATGATGATTTAGGACCACTAGGTTATGGGTATGATCCCTACTAGTGGCTCGTGCACGAGAACGGACATTTTTTTGTGGTTACTCTCACCGAGATACGAGGTACCTGGGACCCACAGCTAGCTAGTGCCTAGGGGTTATTTCCTATTACTTGTGCTCATTAGATCCGTTGTACTTACCGTCGGTATACGGTATTGTTGGCTGGAAAATTCAGTATCTTTGTTATTTATTTTAAAATTGTTGTTCCTTTAAAATTATCTCACATGGAAACTGTTTTCATTTATCATTTCATCCTTTAGAAAATTGTAACTAGCATTTCTTATTTACAAAACATGCAATGCTTTTTGTCATGAAATGTTTATCACATGGAATCTCATAGAGGTGGTATCCTACTGGGCTTTCGCTCACACCCTACTTACACCTTTGGGTGTAAGTAGACTTTCTTATTTTATGTCACAGGTTTGGGTACAGGTTTTATGCCTTTGGTTCGGGTTTTTAGCGGTCCATCGTGATGGAGTGTTGTGGAGATGGCTTGAGGGCGATGCCTCTTTCCATGTGGAGGTTCTTGGGCTGTATTTTCTTGGGTTTGTACCTTTGTAATGGTCTTTAAAAATTGTTTAAAATTGTGTAATTCAGTTCTGAATTTTTGAAAAAGATTATTTGGTTTGAAAAATCCAGATTCGTTTCATTGGATTCTTTTTTCGTTTTAAGTTTATAAACTCGGGTAAATCGTTCCCAATTATCATTTTATGATACCCGGGCACTTGTGCCAGACCGTGGGGATCGGGAACGCCCTTCGGGACTTGTCACGGTCTGGGTTTGGTGCCGGTTTTTGCGGCGTCCAGATTCGGTTCGTGACAAAATGGTATTAGAGGAGGTTCGCTCCATTGGAGTCATGTAATTTGGGAAATAGTCGGGATAGTCTAGAGTTTGGATTGTTGGGACATGGAATTCTGGTTATGGGTAGTGTGCTTGATCACCACACCTCATTTCCGGATTCAAGTCACCAGGGGAAGTTGGGATTTGTCTAGGTCTTTTGGTTTTCTTGGTTTGATGATGATTAGGGGAAATGAAAAGAGAGTAGGGTTAATGGTCTCAATGAGCTCGCAGGGTCTGGCAAGCCATGTGGAGCTGGGGATATTCCCTAGAACACTCTCTGTGACAGTGAAGTGATTGGAATATGGCCGCCAACCATATGTCCAAGTCACCCACTGAAACTAGTTTCCTCTCGCATTGTCTGGTGTTCTTTAGTTTTGAAATCTTGGAACTTTGGTTTTAAAGTGACTTGGTTTTAGGAAGTGTAATGTTTTTGTGAAATGATTTTCAAATAAATATGGAATGTTTTGATTTATGAAATGGCAGAACTGAATATTCAGAATTATTTTGAAATGGAAAATTGTGTTCTTACACCTCTTTTGAAAGTAGAAACTATATTTAAGTTGGTTTTGAAAAAGTGTTCCCATTAGAGTTTTCTAAACTATTAAAAGTTTTTTAAATGGGATGATAGATGGTTGATGGCATGACTGGATGAGTGCCAGGACGGATATGAGGAGGGTGCCTGGTGTGGCACAAAAACATGTATGTGTGAGGCCCATGGGGTACCATTGGTGGATACGCTCACCGCTGAACCATTTTTTTTCAGAAATGGTTTTAAAGAAAAACATGTTTTCTTGATGAAGATTTTGGGATGGTTTTTATTATGGGTTTTTGAAAATGTTGCTGTTGTGGGATGTTTTGAGTCCAAGAACCCCTCCTGTTCGAATTGTTTTTTTTTGGGTTTGTGTTTGGTCGGAAAGCTGGGTAAAAGGTCCGGTTAGTAGTCTCCTATGATATATGTTTCGGGACACCATTAAGATGGTTCCATTAATGAGTTTGGATCTTTTTTTCTTCATGTTTTTACCAATGAACCAGCTTGGTTGGGTCCTTGGGTTCTCTCATTGGATAAGGTGCTCCCCCATTAAGATTTAGTGCACAACTGAAGGGCAACACGGATTGTTTTGCCATTGGAAAATCCTCCAGTTGATCAATGTAAGGAATCTTTTCTTGATATTTGTATAATGATTCTACACCATTTACTTTCTTGGTTTTTTTTTTCGGATCCTCTTGTTGCGTAAGAGTGCTCGTGGATGGTTGAAAGAGACCTTAGTTTCTTAAGCTACCTAATTCGTCGAAGGTGAAGTTGTACAATATTATGTGAGTCTTTTTTTTAAAACTGTTTTTCCTTTTAGGAGATCTCGACATCCTCTATTTTAGAGGAATGTGTTTATATGTGTCCTTTATTTCTGTTGTTTCTCACCCGAAGAAGCAGGGTGTGATTTGAGTGCATCCTCTAAACCCTTATTTCAGTGAATTTAAAAGTTGGGGTAAAGTGAGTTCTGGAGTGTGTTATGTCTGGGTGAACCCATATGTGATTACATGTAGTTGTTTGTATAATCATAAGAAGAAATTCTATTTGGGGGTTTCCAAATCCTAACTACGAGGCCGAAGATGCTTCAATCATTCCAGCTCCAGCCATAAGTCCCGGAGAGAAGCTGGCACGTAGTCAGAGGAAATCCCCGGGCAGTTTTTAACCTCGAACAAATAAATGTTCTTAGTATGAGAGAAGAGAATAGTTTAAACATCTGTTGTTGTCATCTTGCTTCATTTGTTCACGTTCGGTGGAAAGAGGTGGCGGGCCTCATCCCCATGTTATCTCCCAATGACTTTCTTTTCCCCTTTGGTTCCCTTTGGGTTTGGGGGAAAGGTTTTAGATATTTCTAGACATGTTGAGTGAACATTTATTAGTAACCATTCACCAGAAAACCATGTAGGTACAAGGATCCACATGGTTAGAGCACAGTTTCCCAAACTACGCGGGCTAACCGTGTTGTCGTCCCAACACTTTAAGTTTTGGGGTTTTCTATGCCAGCCCATATTGGTCAGTTAAGATGGATGGTTTTTATGGTGGGGAGAACCACTATGAGTCTCATGTATATTATTTTGAAAATTTCTAATGGGATTCTACCCCTTTTACTATGGAGTTTGTTCGGGGTTCCCCTGTTAGTGTCTTGATTCTTTCTCGAAAAAAAAATTAAGTTGTCTCTTATGGTTGGGGAGCCCATTTGTGTATCCTTGTACCAGTAACTCACTTTTGTACATGGTCTTGGATTGGATGTGGGTAGTCTCATTTGGAGCTATATAACCACATACATCTTCCTTGAGTAAACGTTGGGATTGGAGATTTCCCAATTGTTTAGTTATATCAAGGTAAGTGTAACCTTGTTCGATGTTCTTGTTTGTTTGGGTAAATTTCTTGAGCCTTGTTCAGATAGTGTTTGAGGAATTTTGTTTTAGAATAAATCTTGAATGTGCTTGATAATTTCAGTAATGAGGTGTATGTTTTGGTTGTGAAGTATTTCTTCCTTAATTGATCACTGGAGGTGTTTTGACCTTTGGGGGCGAAGCTTAGCAAATGAGTCCATTTATGCCCTTCGGTTGGGTTTGGTTTTTGCTTTATCCATGATGTGGCTTTCCGAGGGCGGAAAGTTTTATGGTGGGGAGAATTGTCACACCCATGACTTTTTTTTTATTCATTATTCATTTAATTTCCATTCCTGATTTGTTTTGGGGGTTTACCACTCATTTTGTAGAAAATAGTGTGTTTTGAAAATTTGGGCCAAACCGTGAGCCCAAATCCAGATTTAAAAACAAATTTTGATTCTTCTATAACTCCTTCAATTTTTACTATTTTATACTCATTCCACTTCCCAATTGTCATACCCTAATATATTAAAATCACCATATCCCTTTGAACCACATATAAATCCCAAATCATGATGGATTTGGGTTTTTAATTAAGGTAATGGGCCTGCCCGTAAGCCCATTTCCTGCTTTAAATTATTTTTTTAAAATTTCAATATCTCATTTGTTTTTTTACTGTTTTTCGGTGATTCCACCTCCCACTCGAAGCCAAAAACCGCAGCCTCACTCCCTGTATCGCGTTTTCCTATTTGGAGCTCAAATACCCCGCGGAGTTGGATGATCTTTCTCAATCTTTCTCAAATCGACCAGATTTGATGAGGTGAAATGAATCTTTCATAACTCCTTCAATTTTCATCCTTTCCACCCCATTTCAGTCCCCAAATGACCTAATATGACTCCTTCGGACCTCCATATCAGTTTTGGGTACTTGGAGATTCATATATTGGTGGATTGGGGCTGATTTCTTCAAGATATTTCAAGTAAGGGAATTCCTTCTTGGTTCCTTCCTTCCTCTTTTAGTTTTATTTCCTATTTCTTGAAGTTCATCATGTCCAGAAGTTAGGGTTAGATCCTAAGGTCTGATTTGGTATCTTTTGGGTCAATTTTTGGTGGTCTAGGTCTGGATTTATATTCCTTGTGGTGCGGCGGTGGTGCGCTTAAGGTTTCGCACCAAGTTTTGAGGGTTTCGACTCAAAAGGTAGGTGATTCCATGTGTAACCATTTTATGATGAGTTAGCTTGCTTGTTTTATTAATTTAGTATGTTTATAATCTGTCTTGTGTGGTTTGAAAACTGTTTTTGATGAATTTGGTTAAACATTTAATTTTTAGTTGTATTTTAGCTTGAAATTGGGTACTTTTCATGTGTGACTCTTGGGGTAATGTTTGGACTTAGTTTATAACATATGAAAGTTATTTATTAGTCTTGAAAGGGGCTGCCAATTCTGTTTTGTTAATTCATTATTATCATGTGGGCCTTGAAAAGAATTTTTTTGAATAGGTTTAAGTTGTAAAACCGTGTTGTACTTTTTGAAGGAGATTTATGAAAACGTGTGTTTTTCATGTGTATCTTTGTGGTATTATTTGATATATTTTTATAACATTTGGGGGTGATTTAATAATTGTCTTAGGGCTGAAAATTCTGTTTTGGATTGTTATTGTTATGATTTTGGTTTTGAATGAGGGGTTTGAAATGGGTTTAGAGTGCAAACAATGGTTATACCTCTTGGGTTTGTTTTATGAAAATTGCAAATGTTTTATTTTGTTAAACAAAGTTGGGAAAGGGTGTATATGTACTGTTTGGGTGAGTGTGTTCAAATAATGTGGGTTTTTGAATGGTAAAGTGGTGATTTGAGATGTCAAACATTTTTAGAATGTTTTATAAATTGCCGAAATGTTTTACTAAATTGTGTTTTGTGTGCGAAACACGGGTGTGGGATGTTTCATGTGAGTTTATTGATAAAATGAATTGTGAAGGTTAGAAGGGTATTATGTGACATGCGTGTGGGCTGTTTTGTGAGTTGAATAACTTGTAATGGTTTTATAAAATCGTTTAAAGGATTTGTGTAAGTGTTAAAGAAATGTGAAAAGTGTTGTAGGGAATTTTGGTGTGAGTTTGATTTCAAAATGCATTTTAATGAATAGTGGAATTTGTGACTTGTGTGATGTACATGGGGATGTTTGGTTAATGTGTGATGTGGAATTTATATTTGCATGTGAAAACTATACTTCTTGGATTGTTGAACTTGTTTGAGCACAAAGGGAAAACCCGGGTATCTAGGTGGGTGGACGTGTACTAGTATGCTAGTGAATCCGTGGGGTTTGGCCTCAGTTTCACTTAGCAAGATTGACGCTTACAACTCTAACTAAACAATGATGATGATGATTTGGGACCACTAGGTTATGGGTATGATCCCTACTAGTGGCTCGTGCACGAGAACGGACATTTTTTGTGGTTACTCTCACCGAGATACGAGGTACCTGGGACCCACAGCTAGCTAGTGCCTAGGGGTTATTTCCTATTACTTGTGCTCATTAGATCCTTTGTACTTACCGTAGGTATACGGTATTGTTGGCTGGAAAATTCAGTATCTTTGTTATTTATTTTAAAATTGTTGTTCCTTTAAAATTATCTCACATGGAAACTGTTTTCATTTATCATTTCATCCTTTAGAAAATTGTAACTAGCATTTCTTATTTACAAAACATGCAATGCTTTTTGTCATGAAATGTTTATCACATGGAATCTCATAGAGGTGGTATCCTACTGGGCTTTCGCTCACACCCTACTTACACCTTTGGGTGTAAGTAGACTTTCTTATTTTATGTCACAGGTTTGGGTACAGGTTTTATGCCTTTGGTTCGGGTTTTTAGCGGTCCATCGTGATGGAGTGTTGTGGAGATGGCTTGAGGGCGATGCCTCTTTCCATGTGGAGGTTCTTGGGCTGTATTTTCTTGGGTTTGTACCTTTGTAATGGTCTTTAAAAATTGTTTAAAATTGTGTAATTCAGTTCTGAATTTTTGAAAAAGATTATTTGGTTTGAAAAATCCAGATTCGTTTCATTGGATTCTTTTGTCGTTTTAAGTTTATAAACTCGGGTAAATCGTTCCCAATTATCATTTTATGATACCCGGGCACTTGTGCCAGCCCGTGGGGATCGGGAACGCCCTTCGGGACTTGTCACGGTCTGGGTTTGGTGCCGGTTTTTGCGGCGTCCAGATTCGGTTCGTGACAGGGACATATTATATGGGGAAGATATTTCAGTGGTGTTCTGGGCTTCACGTCTTTAGAGAACACCAAATCCCGCTCTGGAGGAAATCCTAAAAATACATCTGGATATAAATCTAGACACTCATCCACCATAGGAGGTAATCTACCCTATGGTGAACCACCAGTATCCTCAAACATGATTGATGATAACTGAAGAATATGATTACCAAATTTTGGAAGTGAAGGTCCATCACGAACTGACTGGGGATCCCATTCACCATGAAAACCCGTGGGTACATCCATAAGGTGCCATGAAACTGACCTATCACTTATAGTAGTTTATATGAACAAGTAAGAGATCCATCCAATACATACAGATGATAAAATCAAAGTGTTCTATATCCACGACCAAGTAATCCCATTATAGCTCGACCTGTGACATGTTAATTTCACAAGATAGAAACCTTAGAACCTACTATATCTTCTTACTATGTGGAATTACTAACTCCATTACACATGATAAGAGATGTGTTGGTAATTTTAGAAAATAAACATGGCGGGAATGGATATAATATACCACATAAATAATATCAAAGAAAACAATAGCTAAATATGATAAAATTAGAATGGTACCTTGAACAATCGTAGGTCCCATATCTAATTCCAATGTTTGTGATACACAATATGAAGCTATCTCAACTCAGCCTAAGCCGGAGAATGACCACTATCCTAAAATATTTCCGCACCATGAATGAAAAAACATGTAATATTTTAACTTTTAAGTTCTGACTGAGGAAGCATCCCCATAGAAGCCATTAATCTGGAACCACTATAATATGGCAATGTAACTTATCCAAAAAAACTCTAAGATTTCCATAGATTCAAACCAATGTAATGGTTTGGGAGAATATTTTCATGTAGGTTTCATGTACCCTACCTTCCCACACTAAAAGCTCAAAACCGACCCACCATAAGAAGCCACAGATAAAGACAATCTGGAAGTATGGTCTGAAATACAACCCCCATAATCCCCTACTCATCCCACATAATTTTTTCCCTAATTAACTTCCATTGGATTCTACTGACATAACCCCAAAGGAACCAAACCTTCCCTTATGATCAATCACCAACATACAATCATGGTCAACCATATTGGAATAGCTCTTGGTCTTGAACATAAAGAAATTAGAATAAATATATTATCTTAACCCCCTCTCGAACATCTGAGCTTTTATAAACTCATTGGAAACAATTTCAGGTGCTTACCATACCATCTCAACAAATTGGTTGGTGTAATTATTCAAAACTAGTCCCCCTAAACAAGATCCTTAAAATAAAATTACCTAGCATTGGTCAACACCTCAGGACAATACTAATGACTGAAAAAATCCTTGATTTTCTTCCAGTTCATATATTCATGCTTCCCAGTTTATACCACTAAGTCCCACCACATCACACTAGGATATTCTAAAAGGAAATAAGTACATTTAAGAATTACATTGTTATGAGTATATACAAATTGAAACATTTATTCTATATTCTAAATATACTCTTTTAATTCCTATGGTTTCATGATACCTCGGAAAGAAGGAGGCTTGTCATTAAAAAACACATAGGCCTTTCCCATTCTTGGAATTGGTTCGGCTTCTCTAAATTGATCATCAACAGAGATCGCCCATTTTACCAAATCATTGATATCCCTACCCACAACTTCCAATAGAGTCTAACCAATTGGTGAGGGAGAACTCTCCTTGACCACTTCCCATAGCTTTCCAAAAATTATTTTTGAGGAATTATTCTAAAAAAAATAATGAAAAGAAAAATCATCAAAACAACCATTATGAATTTTTTTGCAATAAAAATAAATAAAAACATTCCAGATATCCAAAAAAAATAAATCTCAAAACAACCAATCCATTCCACTTCCACCCAGTGTCTATATACAATCTACAGTATCTACGTCTCACCAGAAGGGGATGTCAAATAAAATCCCAACATCCCATGTACAAACAAGATACATCATGTGTTTTTATGGCTAAGAACCATAGTCATGAGTAGAACCTCATGCCACACAAATCCTAGCTCTAGTCTATCCAGAAACATCCCAGAATTACTTGACCCAAAAATAGTGAAACCTACTATAATACAATTTTATCACGAACCAAGATGAAGTTCCATCTAACCTGACACCTAACCTAGCTCATTGATTGGCCCTACATGCGTTCTTGATTTCCAAGTGAAGGAAAAATTTACTCTATATCAATACTGTAGCTTTAGAATAATTTCAACCCTGTAAATAATCATAATAAATATCTATAACAAAGAAACCAAAATTTAATAATCAGTACCTAACATGGAATAAAAAATTCAGATTCAGGTTTACAACAATTAAACAAAACCCAACAAGGCTACAAAAAAATGTGAACAAGAATCTATCACAAAAACCACCATGAAATTAGAGGATAATTATCCTCAATAAATATCTACAACACCTATAAGGGAAAACCACTAGCATCCCGAACCATTATCCACAAATATTTTTCCTTTACCTATTCCAAATATAACCAAATATACATACAACCAAATGTGCATGCAGGGGGTGAAATACATCCTAGTAGGATTCCAACAAAAAAGGATATTACATGATATAAACATTAAATGTAAATTCACAAAAACAGATTATAAAAAAAACTAGAAACTTTTTTAGAAAAATAATTTTAAAGGGAAACATTCTTGATTTTTAAGTTAATATCTATGTGCACCATATTCCGATAGTACGTACAATATCACAAAAGTGAAATAGGTAATAGGAAATCCCAATAATTTTTATCTCAATGGGACACTAGGTACATTACATCATTGTTAAAATTGGTATAGAAACCATGTAAAAAAACAATCTCATGACGGTGCCACATGGAGGGGATAACTCATGGGCCTAGTAGTCCCCAACTATAATTACCATTTACTTTGTGTTCTATTTTCATTGTTTTAAGATAAATCCAAGACATTCCACATTGGAGTTAGATTGTGTTTTACTCCTAGTACACCAACATACATACCCAAATCTCCCCTCATACTCGATTTTTATTCAACATATCACAAAAAACATCACTTTCACATAAGTAAAATCCAATAAATATATGACACATGATGAATCACCATTTCCAAAAAATAAAGAGATATTTTGTATCCAAAAACACACCAAAGACGTTTTGAAAACATGTTTTACTTCTCATACATAATTTATAAGACATATTTAATAATTTTTAAAACACATTCAATGGTCACAAAAAAGGTTAACACTTGAAATACACCCAATTTCATTTATAGAAACTAATTTCAAGGTATACACATAACAAAAAACTTGAAAAAAAACTTTCACACCACACACATAAATCAAAAAAAAATTTAAACACTCAAGAATGAATATCAAATTCCTTAAATAATGTTTAAGTGAGGAACCACCAACCTCATGTGAAGAAACATCCAGAAAATGGTGGAGACCAACAACCGCACACCCTTAAAATTATAAAGAGGCATTAATGATCCTTAAACATGAAGATCAAACTATTAAAATTACACTTAACCAACATAAGAAATGAAAACCCAAATAAAGAAGGAGAAAACCCATGAAAAGAGTGATAAAACATGAAAAGAGGGACTTACATGAACAATCTTGAATATTTATCACCAAAACAACCATGGGATAGGAAATCCATGGAAATAATAGGTAGTATTTGAGGCATGTAGGGATAGAAATCTCATATAGGGAAGAAGAGGGGAAAATTTGTGGTCAAATCCGAAAAATAAAAAATGAAAAAAGATTAAATTTTAATAACCATGATAATCCACACAATATGCCTGCATAGTTTGAAAAATCATGTGGAAACCATGTGGTATCCACTATCCATAAGAGACAAGTAGCACGTTTATTCAGATAGTGTGACAAACTATGATCCAGTCATGCCAGTCGACTTTGTACAAAAAATAATACATTTTTGAATAGTTTCCTTGGAGAGGACCATGGTTTCCCTTAACCATTTAGAAGCCATATATGACACCCTATGAAACTGAAAATTTCTATATTTCTTATGAAAATCAAATATAACCTAAGGATTAAACATAAGATCAAAATAAATATAAGAAATACCTGAAAATGAAAATGAGGGTGTGAATATTTTTTAATATAAAGATCCCTGACAAGGCCATTTACTTGCCGGATGAATAACTACGCCAAAGCCCAATACTAGTAGGTAAAATTGCCTTAGGCCCCAACCACATGCCATTATTGATAACACGTTGACGGAAGTGTTCTCTACATGGAAGGATTTTTAATTCTCCTCTCCCACAACTCAAACCCATGATAAGAATCTTAACAGAAATCCAAGAATAATTTGAGTACCAATGGTAGTACTCACAATGCTTTCATTTTTGTGGAAAAGCATGTTGTCCCAGATTTGAGTTGTGGAGGTGTTGAATTAAAAACCTCGACAGGAATGGGACAGTTCCTTCCACATGTTATATGGGCATACATGCGATGGGGGACCATGGGACTTTTATAAACCATTGTTGGGAATTTGCGTGGTTAGTATTCTAGTGTTGTCTTGGCCATATTGGGGATCATTACAAATTGTAATACCCAGATATTTTTATGAAATATTTATCATTAAAAAATCATATTTCTTTGATATCTTATGTTAAATGAAACATCTATTTTAGACAAAAAACGTAATGTTATTAAAATATTATATTTATCTTATAACATCAACATTATAAATGACAATATATATAATAATAAAAAATATATGATAAATATACATTCATCCCTTTACAAAATGAATTCATTACCTATCAAAGGTTTTAATTAAAAACAAAAAAATATGAAAATATTTTTAACATCTGAAAAATTATTTTTATGCATGTAATTTATTTTATATAATTAAATTAAAATATTCCATCTTTGTGAAGGATTTTAATGAAATTTATATTATATATACTGTATTAAATTTCTTAATCATTCTGCAAATTTTTTATTATAAAATGTTATGAATATAACCACTTTTATGCTTAAAATGTTTTTTTATAAAAAGTATTTTTTGTCACGTTTTGTTCACATAGAATAATATTAATTTATTAAATTTATAAGTATTAAATTATATGAATTTAATTACATATTTATAATTAGTTGGTTAAAATTTGATAAATATTCCCTATTTTTTTAATATGAATAGTAATCATGGTAAAATTTATCACCCAATAAAGTTAAAATAATTTTACTCTAGATTAAAAATAAAAGGAAAAATTTTATTTCTTTTCATCATAATTCTTAATTTTTTGAAGGAAATTTGACCCTTATCACCATTTCCTATAATTTTTTTTAGTTTAATGAACAATATTTCTGAAAAAAAATATATGATATATAAATCAATGAAAGTTAAAAAATGTCACTCTGTTTCTTTTTGAAAGGACATATGTGTCCACATTTGAAGAAAAGTAAGTTATTTTTGAATATAAGTTAATAATTTATCCTAATAATATTTTTTCCCAAATATTTTTTTCATTTTAAATTATTATATAATGAATCTGATTGCTTATGAAATTGGGATACAATATTTCAATAGTTAATAAAAATATATAAGAAATGATTTTAAAAATCTAAAAAACATAATTTCAATGAGTTAATGTGTTCTATTAATTTAATAGATTATTAAAATATATTATTATTTTTTTATAATATTATATTTTAATTAAATATTTTTTCATATTTTTTATGTAAAATTATATTAAAAGTATGTAATTTGAAAATAATGATAGTTAATGAGAATAATATTTTATTAAATTACATAAAAATCATAATAATATTATTAGAGGACAAATGGGACAAAATATGGTTTAAAATAGAATAATTTTTCTATTTTTGGGGTTTTTTGAAGCATTCTATCAGATATTGATTTAATTAAATTTAAATATATTAAGAAATTCCAAGTGTGCCCCTACATTATCACATAAAAGGGCACCTATCATTTCACTTCGTAACATTAAAATTTATTCTTATATCATAAAAAAATAAAAAAATATTTATCTTCTAATTACCTAGACCCATTATAGAGGTTCTAGTCTTCTAAAATAACCATCTTGAGGGTCCTTAAAAGGATATCTAATTAATTTATTTCCATGAAGTGGTAATATCCTTAACTGATCACTTTAATTTATACTATAATTTACCTCATATAAATCAGTGAAATTTATATTTAAATAATAAATTATGTGTTATAGATTTTCTTAAATTTTATTAGTATTTTTGAAAACAACTTTAAACCCTCATTCTAGTCTAAGAAGAAGAGAAAGTATCACCCTTGTATGTTTATGACTTACAATCTCCATGAAACGATACAATTAAATTTTCATCACAATATCTTATGGATGAGTATTATGACATTTTTAATATATACATATATATAAATACACATTATATTTAGGAGATAATTATATGTTTTAAAGATAATTTCATGTCAAGCTTCTTACCATCAAATAATTAGGGAAATAATAACGCCATCATGCATACGTGTGGACTACCACCTCAACGATAGATGTGAATTATTTTTCATTAATAAAAAAAATTTATTTTAATGGGTTTGAATTTTATGAAAATATATTATATATATGATATAATAATGATTTTTAAAGGAGATTTATTATTTACCTTTCTTTATTTCCATTAGTTGAAAAGGGGCACAGCGTTCTAGCGTATGTCTGACCTTCCTCCTTCATGAACGATCTAATTCATTTTTATATCGATAAATTATATGGATAACTATAATTATGTATATAATGAATACATATGATATATATATATATAAACTGATTCATACTATATAGTTTATTTACCTATTATGAACATACCAGGACCATAACTACTAAAACGAAACACACATGATAAACGAAACATTTAACACTCAAAAATAAAAATTTTAATAAGAAATTATTTATAAAAGTTGAATAGAAATTTAATTAAGGGAACATATATGGAGTAATAAATATCAAAATTAATCTTTTAAATAATTATATTATAATTAAATTTATTATACACGAGTTTGGAGTACTTTTAATGTATCTTCAACTAGAGGAATGGTTTTCTTATCTCAACTTTACTATTATGAGACGTACACCACATTCACCACTTATTTCATTTATGGTAGTATATTATTCCTATATTATATGTTATATCATTAATATATATTTTTCATCATATTTTAATGTTCATTTGAATTTATTTCCCTCATGGGGTTTATGATTCAAAATTTACCTAAGTGGATGGACTTTTATTTCAAAATATCTTCAATATTTGGGATTGTTTACATTTATCAATACATTAAGATAATTACATAATATTTATATAAAACAATTTGAAGAAAAATTTTAATATCCACCAATTATTTCTTAAATGAATTTGAATCCATGTTTTAATTTTTACAAAATGTTTTAAAAGGAGACTTTTTTCACATTAAGATCATGATTATTATTTCTTTGAGAAAGGAATGTTTTTAAAAATATAAAAATGAATGGATTTTCTACACATAATGAAATAAAAATTATTTGAAGCTTAATTTACACATTTAGAAGGTAATATTTTTTAAAAATGGGTTTTCATTACATTAACATTTTTAAGATTATGAATAGTGATTTTTAATTTTTCAAGGTTATTGTAACACCCAGAGCTTTCACGATACGCCTCTCTTTCAATAATGCAATAGCTTGAATTTTACAAAAGATCGAGTTCTAACACACCGTGACTAATCAAAGTAGCAGTTATGAATAGTAATAACCACTTTTTAAAATTATAGAAATTTTATATTTCAAAATGGACTTCATTTTTGTATTCGTAATATCGAAATTATCCTAATTTGAATTTTTTTAATTTTCTGAGAACTTTCAATTTTTTATGAATAGTGAAAAATACTTAAAAACAAATTTTTTAATAAAAATAATTTATAGTGATAAATTGTACTATTGAGTGGTTTTAAAGTGTAATTAGAATATATTTTTACAGTTTTATCCAATGGTGTTCGTTAGAATTAATATCACTTTGAAATTGGACATAAACAATTGTCAATATTTTGATATATATTGTTTCTTAAAAACACGCTATTTGTTGTGACAACAGGAATTAATTATAAAATTAATTAATGCAACTTATATGTTTGGAATTTTTTAAAATAGACATAATTTTTGAATTTGAAATATCCATTATATCTTAGGGTGAAATTTTGGCATTGTTCTGAAAAACTTCAATTTTTGATGAATAGTGAAACCACTAAGTGGTAGTTAAATAACTGATTTTTTGTTTAAATGAAATATTACCACTTCTGTGATTTTATTTCAAAAAATCCGACATACATGGTTGTCATTAGGATGTAAAATGTGGTTCAATGGGATTAAAATAATTTTTTTGGTAAATAGTAATTTTTAAGTTTAATTAATCGCGATTAAAGGTAATTAGTGAAATTTAAGGTCAAAATAGTATTATAAAAATATGGAATGACCTTTACACTTGTCAAACCACTATTGGATGTGTCATGGACCACCAAAAAATCCATGGGTCAACTTGGGGACCCCATGGAGCCACTTTGGTAGGAAAAGGACATAAATAACTTTTTATTTAATGATAAAATAAAAAGGTCACAAACAAGAGTTGTTTTACTAAGACAATTTTTAAATTGGGTTATACAAGTCATATTTTTGACTATAAATATTCATTAGAAATATAAAACGATTTCCTACATCATTATAGTTTTTTTATAATTTTTAGACATTAAATAAATTAAATTATTTATGACACCATGATGATGCAGCGATTACCTCATTAAATAACGATTTTAATAAAATGGAAAAATAATGTAAAATTTAAGAATTACGCTTGTACAAAGCCTATTGGATGAGAATATTTCAAACCCTTATCAACTTATCCTCGAAATGAATAAGTGTGGGACCTTTAGAATCCGAAAAAGCATTTCATAATAATGTAACATTTCAATCTTTCCAAGAGTGCCCCTCCTCTCCACTTATAAAAGGCCCCCACCACTACCACTTTATTCACACCTTCAAGGAATTTTTATCGGCCAAACTCTGCCCAAATACTCTCCCAACATCCCTAGATTACTCCTAGAAGCATCAATTTGGGAAGAATTCTTCCCAGGGAAGCCTTTGGCTCAAATCAAAAATAGCTACCCAATTTTGAGGTAATGTATTCTCTAATGTTGTTTTGTTTTATTTTTCTTCTCCCATCCCCAAAACTATTTTTATTCATTTATTTTGTAACAACAACAATATCCTCAATATACTAGGATTTTATTATAAGAATGATTAGAGCTACACTTACACACACTTACATCTAATGTTTAAAGAACATACTGTTTCTGTGGATGGAGAATTTGTGCCTCATGAAACGATGATTGTTCAATATTATTTTAACACCTCTAATAGTGGCCATTTTGATGAAACTATTTTCATATATGATATATATATATTATGTTTATGTTTTCCTCATGATTATGTATTTCTCATTTGTGGCATACTTTATGATTTCCATTATGGTTAAACGCGATAATTTCATTTTAGGAAGTGCGGACTACCGCCCCCTCAAAGTGATTTGAATCGTTAATGCCATATGTGGGATGTATAAAGGATGGAGTAAATGGTATAATAAATTATATTATACTGGAATTATATTATAACTTTATATAATTATAACTTCATTCCATTAAATACGAAATAGAAATTAAAGTAGCGTTCATGCGTACGTACGACTTACCGTCTCCATGAACGATGCATTTCATTTCTTACCTTCAAATGTTATGTAATATTATAAATGAATTTATATACTGGATATATATGATGTATATGATATATAAATCATGAATATAATTATGGATATAATTTATATATTACCACATGAACAATGTGTAATTATAAGAAGTTTATTTTTGACTCAAGTACCTAAGATCGTCAAAACAACCGTTATTAACATAAATAAATACACAATGTTCATAACATGGTAATAAGTGATATAAAATGAATAATAAACATAAAAAGGGTTCTTAAGATATTATAAATTAACACTATTTTATTATTCATGAGATCAAAGAATGGTCGAGTGAATTCGGATATGATGTAAGAGAATTTCTTAACCCAATTTCCATTCATTGGGTTAATCTCCTACTTTCAAATTATTTCATGATATTATTATGTAATATCTTGTATTTGTACATTATTTATGTTTACTTATAGTGAATACACATAAAAAATCTACTTTATTTAAAAAAACAATCTTTTTTAAGGGACTTCATCTCAATCTCCTTTCATTGACGCATATTTTGTTTTATACACAACTTTCTTTTATACGGTGTATAAACCCATTTGAATGTTATGTTTATTAAAAAGGTTTTCTTTATAATTATGTGATTTTTAAATGATTTAAAAAAAGAGATATTTTTCTCAAATATATGGAAATCCACTGCAAATGTATATGTATTTAACGCAAGTTTAAAAATGTTTTCAGAAAACCCGAATCTCGAGTGTGGTAGACAGGAAGGGATTGGGAGTGGACCCATCATGGCCTGTAATTAGTCGAGAAGTCTCAGAATTAGTTATTTTGTTTTCAGAAGCTTGCATAATGTTATCAAAAAAACACCGGAGTATATTTGAGCAATTTTAAACGTAAGTATCTTCTAAAAAAATTTCATCGGTTGGTCTCATGAGGCAAACTAGTGTCTTGGCACGAGGCCTTGACAAAATCTTATTTTTGGTCTTGGCACGAGGCCTTGGCTACGTGGTTATGATAGTCTGGAATTATGCATTCCATCATTATGAAAGTGGTTATTGATATTGCATGTGATTATTCGACTAGTAGAATATCCATGTGATTAATTAAATGGCATTATTTAGTTTTATTTTTTCCATATAATGCTGAAGTTCAAGTTTAAAAAGGCTTGTGTTTTTGTTATAAATTGCCTTAAATGTTAATGTTTATTTATGGAAGCTTCCACTATGTTGTTATCCTTACTGAGCATCTGAGCTCACCCCTTTCAATGTTTTAATATTTTCCAGGATGTGAAGAAGTATTTTATTAATGACCTGCAGGGATAGTCAAAAGAGGATATGAGTGTGGACTATAAAGACATTGTTATTAGTTTTTTGCTTTATGATGTAATGTAACATTTAGGAATGTATCTAGTGTTTCCAGGGCTACTAAACTAATCGGTCTTTCGAGACTTGATCTTTTGTGATCATTCCAATGTTACGAAGTAATGCACCAACTCTGGGTAGCTGGGGTCGGGGCGTTACAGGTATTTTCCTCAAGAAGGTGTTAATGCTATTTTAATGGTATCTATAACAACATATCGTGATATAAATATTATTTAATGGGATATTATCCATTAATACAATCATTTTTAATTATCTGGATGGTTTAAATCTATAATTAAAATAATAAATGTTGTCAAAACCCAATTCATTTCCACAGGTTATTCTTTGACGATATGATTATGAAACAGATTTATTTTAATGAGATCTGTTATGATAAATGTTTTTTGATCATTTGGAATATATATTTATGTGTTTTATTATGTGAATTTTTGTTCCTATATCCCCCACTAATGCATTGGGAATAGTTTTATATTTAATGTGATATTTATGGGAAACAAGTTGATGTTCTTGATCCGTGATGTGAATCAAGACAATGTGTTTTGTCAAATATGGGAAACAAGTCGATGTGATCGATACACAATTCAAAATAGGTTTTTATTCCAAATAATATGGTCTTGGTAGTTAAAAATGACATATAAAATGGTTTCTATACCTATAATGGTTCCACACCCATTTATGACGTGTAATTATGGATTATGATAACATTATGATGAGTTCTCATTCGTATGATTCATGTCTCTTAAAATAATAATTTTTTATTAAATAAATAATTTTAGTAATGTTTTCTATATTAGATATGAGATTGGTATGTTATAGTCATAATCTTATATACTTAGTCTAATTTAATGGTTTATATTGTCATCGATTGATATCTACCATGTTCACCCATATTGAGCATCTGAGCTCAGCGTTTCCTTATGTTATTTTTACCCAGTTATAAATAATGTTTTTAGTTGTGTGTACCTTGGAAGAGTACTATGATGGAATATTTTTGTGTTATATATGGAATATATTTAATAAAATAATAAGATTGTATATCTATCCTCAAGAGACTTTAAACCAATATGTCTCATGTGTGGATCGTACTATTATATAAAGAATATTTTTATATATAGATTTAATATATACGTATGAAAAATTTAACTCATAATATATTGTATCATATCAAATGAATGATTATTTTCTTTACAAACTATCATGTATTAGTGTTGAATGATGCCCATATCTCAAACCAATGGATTCTAATGGAAAGAGATACCACGAGTGATGGTGGTGCGTCCCACTCACGATGTGTATCCACCTTATGAGATATTTGATGGGTATCAATTATAGTCCATTGATAACAATTACTTACCACTATTGTGAGTATCCATTCATGGTTTAGTAATGATTTAGATATTAGGGTAATATCAATTCTATGAAAACCCTAAAATTAATTCTATGTAAAGGATAAAATCCTAAATGTTTGGTAATGATCAATAATGGACTTGGTTAAAACTACGGTATCACTGAAAAAGGATTCTTTATTTATACATTATATAATTGATATTTTTGAATTGTGTAATTGAAAAATGTGAATATTGTTTCTCTCACTATGATTTATAGTTTTAGTATATTTATGGAAGCAAAAGGAATCATGTTAATGAAGAATGTGATGGAGAATGTATTGAATTCCACCTAAGAAAATAAATGTTATGGTATAGGGAATATATAATCTTGCATCAATGACCACATAACATTACAAAGAAATGAATCTTATCGAGTTTACAAATGATGAATTGATGGAACAGAATACTATTGAATCTGTATTGAGGTAATATCCACCTGCTTTTATAGGATCTTCTAATACACTAGTGGTCAAGCGATGGACAATCATCGTTGAGAAAATGTTGTTTATTCTTCAATGATCCAAACATGAAAAAAATTTACTAGTTGTATATCAACTAGAAGGCGAAGTAGAAAATATGTAGAATCTAATTAAGAATACAAGTAATGTTGAAGAAATTGAATCCATAGATTATTATGAGTTTATAGTGACATAATTTAGAATGTATTTTTCTCAAATTCTACAGAAAAATATGTATAAAGAATTTCTTTATTTAAGAAAAATGGATTATGAATCCAATGGTACATATAATACATTTTTTTTCAAGGATTACGTTGTGTTCCATTATTTTAATTATTAGTTTTGAATGTATAATTTATCAATTATTTAGAGTCATAACAAAAATGTCTAAAAATAATTAGCTATAATTGACTTTAGTATATATGAATACATATTTTGATATGAACATAATGTATCAATTAAAAATGGATATTCCTATAATTTCTATTATTTTTATACGAAAATAATGTTTAAGTATCATGAAAACTCAAATAAATCACATGGTGAAAGAAATCCCAGCTATTTGTATGCAAAAAATATGGGATGAAACATCAAGGAAATAATTTGATTGAATTATGAGTTTTCTAAAATATAAAACGGAGTTTCATAAATCCCATGAATATCAAAAGGCTTTGAATAGTTGATAGGAAAAAATTTGGTTCAAATTTTTATCCATAATTCAAGGATTTTTTATGTTATTCAATGTTAAAATCCATGTTTTTTAATGTTTTAGTAGATAATGGTTATTTTGGAATTTGTCAGTGAAATGGTTTGGAATAAGTAAACAATGGTTTTTTGTTGAGAATTTATTTAATAAACTTTGATGAACATTGGATGAATTTTTTGTAAAACTTTAATGATTTTTGTGTAAATATTATCCATGCAACTAGCTAGCCTTCATCTATGGGCCCCCATCCACATGGCCAACCAAGGATCTTGCCTAAGATGATTCCCACAGGAGGGCCAACCTATGTTAGTCGTGCATGGGGGCAGGAGTCCCTGACATGACCCATGGTGGTGAAAAATTATAGGCATAACCACCATAAGGTGTACACTGGTATACAAGGAGACTCTATGGGGAAATTATAAGAGATGATTTCAAGGTTAGGGTGGGCTACAGCGGCATGGGTAATTCTATAACACTATGTTGTATTTGCTAAGCTGCTGAAACCACACCAAGGCTTATATGTGATTACCACCTACTCCCATGTTTTGATGTGGGATGTGATTTCAACCGTGATCCACCATGGTTCCACAGTGCTCCGTCGCGATTCTTCCATGCTTCACCACACTCTAGAATGGCTTCTACTGCCACCTTTCCCACTACCTCTTATGTCACCCAACAACAACATGTAATTTTGCACCCTACCAGTCCTAGTCCTATGTCGTCACCGGAATCCAATGCTCCATTATACCACCAACCAACCTGACATCCTCTACACACCACCACCAGACCAACACCCTCATAAAGCTTAACCGAGAACCCTAAGGCATCCATCATCTCTATATTGTGGCTTCACTAGCCTCCATCACTACCCCCACCAGAGAACCCCAACATCGAGCAATGTTTTCCACTTTCTCCACCACTAGCTTCCCCTAGAAGAGTCACTGACCATCCCTATAGAATTTTGATACACCTTAGGCCACTATGAAGGCTATAGGAGGAGGGATCACCACCATATCACTTCCAATCCACATACACTATTGTTGTCGTGCCTCCTACTCCTCCCAACCTTCTCCAAGAACTTTATTCATAGAGGCTGAAGATGCTGGATTCCTATTCCCACCCTGATAAAGCTGGTTGCCACCGGTGAACTGTATGGACTCCTTCTACATTTAATTTATACTTACTTCTCATGGGTTTGACCTCAACAGAGATATATGACCCCCAATAGTAATTGTGTGATTTGACGAAGATGATGATAAGGGACTCTCCCTTATCCTACTTAATGAGGCACTTCCATCCGTGGAAGGTTATCCGGTCACCAAAATTAGATGGAGGGGCTCAAGCTGTGTTAGACTCCATATTTTCCACCACCAGTTCTTCTTCTTACTTATTTAATTTTAATTTTTTTGTTTGTTGTTTTTAATTGTCATTTTAAAATATAATTTTAATTCCATATATTTAAACTATTTACAAAAAAAATTCCTAATTTTTTTTCAATCAAAATTATTCTTTTATAATTTTTTCTTATTTTTTATTTTCATCTTTTAATATTATCTATCATTAACCTTATATTATAAGGATTAGTAATAATAATAGTATTATTATTATTTTAATCAATTTTAACATTCTTATTTTTAAATTTAATTTTCTAATTACTCTTTTTATTCATCCTTTTAATTATTCTTTAAATCAAAATAATAATAATTATAGTATATATTATTATTGTTATTAATATTATGACATTCTATGTATATTATATAAATTTCCATTAGTTTTTATTTTCGTTTTCATTCATATATTATATTTAATTCTCTCTCTCATCCCAATTCTAATATCTTTAAATCTTTTATTTTTGAATCAAAATATTTTTAATGTTATTATTTTTTTATTTTTATTCAATTTATTCTTATCTTACATACACTACACCAAGTGGTATCTTACTCTCGAAAATAGTAGGCTAACCCCCAGGCATGGCCTAGACAGAGGTAAAGGTGTTCATGAATTTCTATTAAGGTTTATTTTCTATTTACATTTAGATTTGAGTAGCATTCATGGATGAGGCATATACCTCAACTATGGACTGCCCCTAATGTCATACAACACATTATATTTCTAATCTTTTATTTAATATCTTATCCCACTATCCATTTCTTATTTAATCACATGTTGGAGTGTATCTAATAATTGGACATCATTAAATTTCTTTCCTAGCTGATGGAACATTCTATACAAAGGTGTGTCACCTTCATAGAATAAATGAGGAGGGAGAATTGAGATATATTTTCTATTAAATGATTTAACCAATTTAAATATAAATAATAGTAATTCATTATGATATTACATATTTCTATTAAAAAAATCAAACATATAATAGAAAATAATGATTGAACCCAAAAACTAAACCCATAACCGAGTCTTTTCTCTCATAAACTCATTCTTTTTAACATTAAATTGTAGTTTGAGTTTATATTTTTTTATTTCATGTCATATAAATCAAAAAAAATATAAATATTTTTATTTTTATTTTTTAGTAATTAAATAAAAAAGTATTTTATGTGATTTAGGATATGTGGGTGAAAAAAATGAGAAACTCTTCAAGTGATATGACCCTGGTCATCCTCTATACTACACTAAGGAAAATAATTTCCATTTTCCATGTCCCATGATAGGTGTTAATAAAAACTAGTGTTGTTTTATGGTTCCAATCTATAGTTAAATCAATTTTTATATGTAATCATTTTAAATAGACTTTATTTAATTTATAAAAATAAAAACTAAAACAAACCAAGATATTTTAAAATGTATTGTTTTTCAATATATGGTAAAATTACTCAATTGTGAAAGAACTAGTGTTTCATAGTGCTGAAGAGGTGGCTGTACTACAAAAAATTAATGAACTAATTAACCTGACCAAGATTATCATAAATGGGAATGACACTGTGAATTCATTTCATGATCTAAAAAATATGGTTTCTCATTTCAAAATTGTTCATAAAAACTGAATTCCATGAAAAAATTTCCTCAATAACTACCCAATTTCACTAAATACATCAAAAAGATTGAATCCCACCATGAGTAATTTCCACAACCCATCCATATGACGATCCATGTTTAAAAATATCATGATAAAATGGACTGGATTCATGATGAGGAAAACATTCCTTATAATTTAACTATTGGATATAAAAAAGTTCTGGATGATTTCTGGAATTAATATAAGGTAGAAATTGATCTAATCAATCCATAAAAAGTATAAGAGAAATTTCAATTTCATACCACTCTATCCATAGAGGAGTAAACCACCCAAATGATGAAATTTGAAGAAAAGATAGAGGATCCTAACTGCCTTTCTCCACTTGCTACTATCCAAGTGGCAATCACCACCCAGGCATTGATTAAAACTGAACAAACTAATGGACTTGAACAATTGTTATACTATATCTCTTCTAATTTTATTGAAATAGAATTATCTATCACTCCATACAGTTTTGAGTATACCAATTTAGGAAATATTTTCTATGCCTTAGGAGAGGATGAAGAACCTGTACTTTCACATATGGGGGAAAACATAGAGCTCCATGATTTTAATGAACGTATATTTTAAGTGCTCTATCAAAAGATCTATGTAGATAAGAATGAAGAAATCAAAAAATAGGATGGTCATATTGATGGGGTCAAATTACTAATTAGAAAATCAAATTCAAATTTTATTCAGGTAAAAATACCTACTTACTTCCCCTTTGATTGTTCAGTTCAGGCGTCCAATGTGAAGCTAGAACTGAAGAAGGAAGAGAAGGTTTCACAAGATGTAACCAAGGAGGATGATTCATACATAATATGACCCCACCATGCATGATATATATCATTTTTATTTGGGGGATCTAGTGTAATATCTCCACCGATCATTACTAACAATGTAGAATAATGTAGAAGCTAGGAAAAGACCACTTGTGGTGGTTCAAATGAAATAAACTTCATCCACCAAATGACTGTGACAAATAGATGGTACTTACCTCTTTAAGGAGTAAAAAATCAGGTCCCACATTATGGATAATACCATGAAATATATTTTAACATGATTTTGATGAATTTATATTTCAATTACATTTCCTATGATGTTGTTTAGCATGTATCTGACTCCCCCTATCTTTTTGAGCTTTAATGACATGATCCATTTACATAATTGAGAAATTTTATTTTTTAGGTTCATAATGGATGATGGTAGACCACTATTAAAAAATGAAAAGTGACTTGAGTTTCAGGGGAAGGTATCTCACTCTTTATGATTATCTTTTAAAATCCCTACATTTGTATCAAGCAACATGTTTTGATCATTAAAGATATAATTTCTTTCCCACACACATATTCGTGGTTTACATAACATATCTTGGAGAAAATATTATCATAGGAATCTGGTGATGCGATGTTTTAGACTTCAACGTAAATAATATTGAATGAGTAAAATGGAGAATCATATTATTTAATAAAAACATCGATATGAAAATGAGGAATCAAGACTTTAGGTAATTAATTGATTCATGTAAATGATATTTCCCTAAAACGTTTCATAATTAAAATTTATGAAATTCTTGTGGATGATTTTTTATTATTAATCTTCCTTGATTGATGGTCTCAAATAATATTTTCCTTTCTGAAGAGGTTTTTGAGACCATGTAATTCCTATTTTATCTTGAGCGTATTGCATGAGTGATCTTCAGACATATCACATTCTAGAAATTTAATTTGAATATGTCAAAGAAATGAATGTTCAAAAACATAGTTGAGATGACTGAGAGGTCTTTGGATAAACCACATATCATTAAAATACAACCATTACATCAATCCATCTAAATCCCATAGGAACCATGATTGATGTTGAAACGAACGAGTCACATTTCAAGCCGCTTTTATATATTCATACTCTTTGCTTAGTAATTTCATGATATTTTAATGTCGAAGTGTGGGGGTGAATGGAATCATGGTGAATGGGATTACATAATTAGTAAGTAAAAAATATTGTGGGGTTTTAATTGTCTCTGTTAATAAAGATCCTTGATTGGTTCATTATAATTTATTGTTTTCCCCTTTTTATATAAAAAGATGAATATAAAATGGATAATGAAACAAAATAAAAAATAAAAAAAATGTATGTGATTTGGGATAAAATAAAAAACATCATTAATATACCTATGATTCTTTTATACATGTTTAGGTGGTGGATATGAGGTTTATTCTAAAGAATAATTTTTGAAAAAGAAAAAGACAATGAAAAGTTTCTTGAAAAATAAGTTTTTTTAAAATTAGAGAAATTTCAAGATGGTGCACAAATTATTCATTAAGATTAAATTCAGTAACGATCTTTTCTTTGTTTTTTTGGAAGTTAGGAGTTATTATAAATTGAAGGGGAGAATTTCAGGACATTTTTAATTTTAATATCATTTTTCATGATTTAATTGATAATCATCCTTTTTGTGGTTTTATTTTAAAAAATAAATTCATTCCATCCATAAGGATCAGATAAATAAGAATAAGAATTGAAATTATACATGATTTTATATTCTCATTTATCTTTACATAGTGGAGAATGTAGTTCCTTTACATGTATATGGATAAGGAGAATGTATGTTATGAATCATGCCCTGAGGCATGTGCCATGACTAACCGAAGCTTCCCTTCCATAGGCTAGGGGCTGGTGACTAGCACTGGAAAGGTGTATCCCTAAAATGGGAAGAAGATTCCTTTTAACCTGTATAGACACATAGAATAGGAACACACCAAGAAGAAACAATGAAGTACACTTCTATACTAAAAGTGTGTTGAATGTAAATGGGAGAGAATACAATCCCAACTGAAAAGTACACATACAACTAGAAAATACAAATACAACTGAAAAGTGATGAACAACTCCTAGATCATCCACCAGGGATTCTACCTGAACGGTAGGTACAACACTCTATCAGTAGTCCCTGTTCTATGTAACGACAAATGGTCCACCTCTGAGCACCGTCCAGTCCTGGCTCCCTCATCCTAGATCAATTATGTCCATCGTCTGCGTAAGACACAACAAGGTGTGGGAGTAGCCATTGTCGTGGTGAGTATAATGATACTTAGTAGGGACCCTGATACCCCATCGGTCTCCCATAATTCCACAAAGAAAAACCACCAAGCATGACCTCCATCTTAAGAATGAAGAATTAGAATTCAACTCCACTTAGGTATATTCCATTACATATATCTATTTTATCAACATATACTCCCCACATACATGATAAAAGAATACCACAAAGGTAACACCACGAAGGTAGAAGTACCATACATGTATCACCACAAAGATTGAAGTACCACACATGTAACACCACAAAGACAACACTAAGAAGGTAGAATTACCCCACATGTAACACTATGAAGACAACACCACGAAGGTATGATGTACCACACATGTTACACCATGAATATAGGAGTACCACATGGGTAACACTATGATGATAGAAGTACCACACACATATCACCATGGAGACAACACCATGAAGTTAGAAGTACCACACATGCAACAGAATCATCTCACAAATAGGTATAAATTATGTACAAAAATATAGGTTATTTCTCATAAGGCTAGATCATATTATTCTATTAAGAATCAATATTGTTTACCCACATAGGATCGATAGGTAATAAAAGTAATGATCTAAACAGTCATTAAGGGAAATCCCTCTTGATCTAACAAAATGTATCTTTATGTAAATTGTTTATATAAAATTTCAACTTCTTTCGTTTTATGATTTTTGTTTTTAAAATATTTTTATGAATTGTAATCGTTTCTAATATATCCATTGAACAGGGATTAGACGATTAGTATAAATATAGGGCTTTAACAAATCCAATTTATTTTGAAAAACAATGTGATGGCCTCATCCAGTAGACATGCCCCATATGAAGCCCATTTTTTAGAGCTCAGAAAGGAGTTTGTCTCTTTGGGGTTATCTCTTGACCAAGCCCAAGACAAGCTTGAATATGCTAAGCTCGAGAAGAACCACTTATGAGAGATGTGGAAGTTGATAGAGATTACCACACGAGAAATGTTATCCGAGCCACCCCAGGAGTCTGTCACCATCACACACCTTACTCTTCGGTCTTATGTGGGTGTTATAAGGGGTTATGTAACAAGACCTTATCATTATGGTTATATACATTATTTTTGTATATAATAATGAATAAACCTTCATTTTAGTATTGTTACCTTGTAAATAGTTTTTAAAGAACAAATAGTATTTTTAGTTAATGATCAACTAAGAAATCTTTTTTGATGTATTAATGGATTTTTGAATTAAATAACATTTTAGTAAAATATTATTATTATTTTAATTTTTATTAAATATAAATGAACATATAATTTAATGAATGTAGTTGTAATTTTAATTAAGGTTTGAAATCCATTTGTGTCAAAAACCATGAACTTTCGATAAATGATGGTTTTTAAAAAGTGAAAATTAACATATTTAGAAAATAATTTAGATAAAATGAATATTATTTCTTGAATTAGGATATTGAAATTATCCAATGGTGAATTTTTTATAATTTTCTGAGACAGTAAAACTTTTGGGTAAAAATTAAATACTTTTTAAATATATAATGTGTTTTATGACATCTTAATGACTTAATAGAGGTATAATAAATTACTATAAACTATATGTTAGGAAAATATATGATTTAAAATTATAATAATGTGATTTTGGGTTTTTTTATTTATTATACAATGCTTTAGTGGACCCTTCAATACTTATTAAAAAAATTCTTTTTAAAATGTTTTCCATAGGAGTGTGACTCACCTCCACATAAGAAACCCCATTATTTTAAGACGTTATGAATTCTGCCTTATAAAATATTTTTTCCACTTAGATTTTCCAAAATAATTGTGCAGAAACCATGGACTGGTTTGTGGTTTGGATTCGTTCAATGTGTGGTGTCCCGAACCTAAATAATATAGAATTCTCTCACCATTCCTATACAAACCCACCCAAGGTCCCACTTCCTCCTCACTCAAATCCTTTGGAGTGCATACAACCTATTCACTCCTCTCTATAAAATTCTCCCAAGGTGCCCCATGCTCCCAATAGGCCTCTCTCAAGCCTCTCTCAAGCCTTTGAATCAAACATCCATGTAATGGTTTTTCTTCCTACCCCATTTTTGTCCAATATTATTTAAATTTTTATGCCCTTTTTATTTCAATTGTAAATGTTGGGGTATGGTTTCTATCCTCTCCCATACATCCCCTTTATGTTTGAATAATGGGATACCCCTTTCTCTCTCATTAATTGCCTCCCATGTACACCCAGTTCTATGATAAAATTCCAAAAGCAATTTCTCTCTCCTCATTTACATTCATGAAATTATTTTGTATCATGAATATAAATTTTATTACATTCACTGGAACATGTATCAATATGGTACCCTTACATTCTAGGTCATGTAAATTTGATGATACACACCTTTGTCTATCATCAACGATTTTTTTGAGTTCTTATGTCACATTGTTATGTTGCCCAAATTGCATTGCATTTTTCCAAGACAAAGTCATTGTGTAGTGAATAACATGCCCAATTTTCTATCAAGGGTATTATACCTTATGCACATTTACTTATTGTTTAAAGAGTTTCATGTTCTCATTCCACATTTTTTTATCGTGGAATAAAAGATTATGTTGAAAGATGCAATGTTTTATGATCCTTGTGGTAAACTTATGCATGGAATTAAATGTCTAAGAAGGGTTCACCCTTATAGCGCTCCAGTGCATTAGGTAATGTATATTATCATGATAAATCATGTGAAATGGCTGTTTTCTCATTCTAATTCATGGGAAAGAAGGGTTTACTAATTCTCTATGTGCAATGAGGATTCAATCATGCTCCATGTGCAATGAGCCTTAGCTTATTCTAATATAATGTTAAGTGTTGTTTAAAAATTTCCATGTTTTGATTATCATGCTTTATCATGACTTTATGTTTGTGATTCTCTTGTTCTATATCGATATGTATATTGTCTAACATGTATTTTATTACTCAAGTTATTCAATGATTATTCACTTACTGGGAATTATAGATCACCGTTTTTTATGCATGTTCTCAGGTTATCCTATGTAATGGTAGGTACGAGGGAATGTAGTGGTCATGTAAAGAATGTTTTCAAAAAATATGATGTATATTTTTGTTTTAAGTTGTTATGTAATGATACTAATCCCCAAATACACTAGAACTCTCTATATTCTTTGTTGTATCATGTGATTTTTATGAAATAAATTATGTTTAATTGTGTAATAAAAGTTTAGGGATGTCATAGTTGCTATCAGAGGATAATATTAGTTATTGTTGGGATTAGGATTACAAAACCCTAGTAAAGCCTTAGAGACTAGACTATGTATAATAATAACATCCCTTATAATTAGTGAGTATTGAGTAAATGGTTTATCAAGAAAATACATCCTTGTATGGATATGAGCATGTAGACACGGCTCTGCCACAAATGTATCCTAGGGGTAAAACCCAAAAACACTGCTTTGAGCTTGACTCGATCGAGAACTAGTTCACGACCACATGCCTTACTACACTCTTGGTTACGACACACCTAGGGGATATGTTTTTGTAAATTTACAAGCCTAGTACGAACCATTATCAACTGACAAAAAAATCCCTAAGAATATATGTTAGAAAATAGATCATATATAACATATAATAAAGACAAATATATTCATATGTTAAGGAAATAAATGTTATTTATAAGTCATCTGTTTTGTCCTTGTATTACCCTTTATGTGTTACCCCTATCATTCCTTTTATTCCAGCCAATGGCCGGTAATAGGAGGACTCGGTCTAAAAACCGATGTGAAGATCAATGTGATGATTGTACTAATTAGATGCCCAATCCAATTGGAGTGGGAATCACAAACATTTTCACTATTCTCTCTAAGATAACTCAATCATTGAATATAAGAATGGGTCAAGAGGAATGTTCACCCCCCCAGGAAAGAACAAGTCGCTATTGGGAGCTTCATGAAACAAAGGCCTTCTACTTTTAATGGATCATCTGACCCCTCAATCGCTGAACAATTGATCAACTCCATTGAAAAGATCTTCTGCATACTTCAATGTTATAATCAATAGAAGGTTCTCCTGGATTCATATCTTATGGAGGGTGAAACTAATCAATTTTGGACGTTGATGAAAAATATGAAGCCTATGGAGGAGATCGAGGGGTTGAAATTGATGGATTTCCAAAAGATGTTTTTCCATAAATATTTTCCATGAACCCTCTGGATTAAGATGGAAAGATACATCTTTTCCCTCAAGAAAAAATTAAATGAATCAGATGGAGCATATGAGTAAAACTTTACAAGCCTTGCATGATACACTTCCGGCAATGTCGTTATACCTGAGTGCATGGTAGACCGCTTCTTTGGTGGGATGAAACCTAGCATGCAGAAAGTGATGGCGATCCGTGACATCGATAGCTATGAGGAAATTGTCTGATGTACCATCAAGGTCAAAATAGAGATCGGAGAATCTCAGGGGGTATCATGGGTATACGAAGGGTAAGGTGGAATTCAATGCTGGTGGTCAGATGGATAAATCCAACGGTACTATGAATATCTTGCCCCCACTTGCCAAAGGTGCGGAAAGAATCACCCTAGAAATTGCTTAAAGGTGATGAGTAAATGATTTAGTTGTGGAAGAGAAGGGAACATGGTTATTAACTATCGGCATGGAAGAATCGTTCCTGCAATAGAGTATAGGAACAATCTGTTCAAACCTCAACACATGGTTTATTTCTACAACTACAAAGAACCAGGGCATCTTTCTAATCAGTGCCCAATGCCAAAGGTTTTTTGAGGCAACCCAAATCCTCCAAGGCATCAAGGGAGAGGTTTTTCAATCACTAATACTGAAGTGAACCCCGACAATGAAGTGGTGATAGGTACAGTAGTTATTCATTCAAGAATTGGGAACATACTTTTTGATTTAGGTTCTAAAAATTATTTTATATCTCGAATGTCTAGTATGAAAATCCCAACATCACCACAAATCATGGAATTGAAGATGTCACAGAGTACAGAAAATGGGGAAATTGAGGCATCCAATGAATATAACTCCTCCCCTGCTATAATATGTTTTTAAACTTCCCAGAAAACATCATCATACTCCCTCTGGTGGAATTTGATGCAATTCATGGCTTGGATTGGCTTTCCTTATATAGAGAAAATATAAATTGCCGTGAGAGGGAATGCACTATCCATGTGGAAAATCAACCCCTGATTCATTACAAGTTATAGGAGAAAGATGAATCTTAATTAGAACTATCATCTCCATCATGGATATTACTGCCCTATGAGAACGCGTATCTGGTTTAGATGGTTGAGTACAATGAAGAAACCATCATTGAATACATTCCTATTCAAAGGGAATTCGGTGAAGTGATTCCCTAGTAAATTTCTAGTCTACCTCCTATAAGATATATTGAATTCTCAATTGATCTTATAACTAGGGAATTTCCAATATCTAAGACTCCATATTGAATGGATGTTGTGGAGTTGGAGGAGATGAAGAAACAACTACAGGAGAATATTGATAAAGGGTTGATACGCCCAAGTGCTTCACACTGGGGGTGAAACAGTCCTCTTTGTCAAGAAGAATGATGGATCAATGTTCCTTTTGAATCGATTATCGTGAGATCAAAAAAATCACAATAAAGAAGAAGTATCCTCTCCCATGAATTGATGACATGTTCGATCAACTGTTTGGAGAACAATACATCTTGATGTTGGATTTTTTTTAAGGATATTATCATGTATGGGTGATGAAGGATGATATCCCCAAATCTGTATTTCCTACAAGATACAGGCTCTATGAATTCATAGTAAATTCTCTCAGACTCATTAATAGTCCATCAATAATCACATAATTGATGAATAGAGTGTTTAGGGATTACCTCAACAAATTTGTGGTAGTCTTTATAGATGATATTCTAATATACTCAATAACTATGGAGGATCATGATGTGCATCTAAGAACCGTATTAGAGACCGTGCAGAAGAAGAAGCTCTTTGAAAAGTTAAAAAAAGTGTGAGATCTGGTTGACGAAGGTCTCATTTGTGGGACATATCATCACAAGAAATGGAATATCTATGGGTCCCCCCAAAACAGATGCAATTGAGAGATGGTTGAGGCCAACATCAATAATGAATATCTATAGCTTCATGGGGTTGGCTGGATATTATTGAGGATTTGTGAGAAATGTCTCACAATTTTCCAACCCGCTTACCAAGCTAACTCAGAAGGGAGTAAAGTTTTCATGGAATGATGAATGTGAAAAAATCTTCAAGGTGTTGAAAAGGAGTCTTATCACTGCTCCTATGCTCACATTACCCAAAGTGGATAACATTTTGTGGTATTCAGTGATGCTTCGAACAAGGTCTTGGGATGTGTGTTGATGCAAAATGACAAATTCATTTCCTATGTTTCAAGGATATTAAATTCTCATGAACAAAACTATCTAAAAAATGACCTCGAGTATGCTGTAGTGAAATTCTCTTTGCAAATTTTCCGGAATTATCTCTTAGGGGAGAAGTGTGAAATTTATACGGACCACAAAAGCCTCAAATATATTCAAACAGAAAGAGTTTAACAAGCACCAAAGAAGATGGTTAGAGATGATCAATGACTTTGACTGCTCAATCCATTAGCACCCTAGGAATGCGAACGAGGTGGCGGATGCCCTACGTAGAAAGGACCCAGCAATTCTATCATTGATGGGAATTGAAAAGGATACAATTTTCATTGATTTAATGAGTACGGATATGGGAATCATAATTAAGGTAACATCATCAATCATTTCACAAATTATTGCTCAACTATCACTTTTAGAAAGGTTAACGTATTCCCAAAACGACAATGCGGGAATTCAGGAAAAAGTAAAACTATCGGAAAAGGGAAATCCATGGAGTTAAATGTTAATGAAGAAGGAATTGTGAGATTTGGGAAAAGACAATGTGTTTCATAATGTTTGAAGCTAATGATGAAACTTTTTGATGATGCACATAGTTCAAATTTCTCTATTCACCCAGGAAACAAAATGATGTATCGAGATCTTTGAGATCATTATTGGTGGGATAATTTGAATAAGTAGATCGCTGAATATACATCAATGTTCCTAGTGTGTCAGCAAGTGAAAGAAGAGAGTAAGAACTATAAGAGGATGATGAAACCATTTCCCATACCATAATGTTAATGGGAGAACAACACCATAGACATTGTCACCTAAATTCTGAAGACATCCATAGGAAAAAATGAAATCTGGGTTTTTGTGGATCATCTTACAAAGGCTGCACACTTCATTGCTATTCGAGAGGATTTATCATTGGACCAATTGTCATGGATATATATCTGCGAAGTGGTAAGGCTGCATGGAGAACCACTATCTATTGTGTTTGATCGAGATCAAAGATTCACCTTTATGCATTGGAAGACTCTTCAACATTCTCTTAGTACTGAACTGAACATCAGTACGACCTATAACCCTCAAACTGATGGCCAATCTGAGCTGACTATCCAAACACGTGAGGAAATATTGAGAGCATGCTCAATGGGATTTAAAGGAGGATGGGATCAACATCATCTTCCGGTTGAGTTCTCTTATAATAACTGTTTCCACTCGAGCATCCAAATTGAACAATATGAATCCCTTTATGGGAAAAGGTGCAGAACACCGGCGTGTTGAAATGAGGTCAGTTAGTGTAAGCTGATAGGACCAGAAATTGTCGATGAAATGTTGGAGAAGGTGAAAACCATTAAACTGCATATAAGGGCATCCTAGATTCAACAGAAGAGTTATACAGATAATTGTGGACGAGACCTAGAGTTTAATGTTGGGGACATGGTATTTCTACGCATATCCTCATGGAATAAGGTCATGTGGTTTGGAATGAAATGGATTTTAAGTATAAGGATCATCATCCCCTTTGAGATTTTTGATCGTTTAGGGGTTGTAGCCAATAGACTAGCACTTCCACCTACCATGGCCAAAGTACATAATGTCTTTCATGTATCCCTCCTAAGGAAGTATATACCAGACCCTTCACATGAACACTTTTCAGAGGTGGTACAGTTATATGATGATCTTTATTATGAGGATCATCTACTGAAGACTTAAATCGTAAAGAAAAAGTTCTACAAAATAAGACAATTGCCTTAATCAAGGTGTTGTGGAGAAACAACATGTTTGAAGAAGCGATGTAGGAATCTGAGGAAATGATGAGGCAGAGTAACCCACATTTATTTTAGTTGTGAAAAGGAAATCTCAAGGGAAAAATTTATTAAGGGGGGAAGATTGTAATGACCCAAACATTCATTAATGGAAATCCCTCTTTAACTAATTAAATGTCTATTTATGTAAATTTTTTATATTAAATGTCAAATTATTGGATTTTCTGTTTCTTTATTTTAAAATACTGTTATGAATCGTGACAGATTCTAATATAGCTTTTTAATAGTGATCACATGATTACTATAAATATAGAGCTTTAAAAAATCCAATTTACTCAGACAATGGAAGCGATGGCCTCATTTGGTAGATGTGCCCCATACAAATCCCATTTTTCAGAACTCGGAAAAGAGGTTGCATCTTTGGGCTTCTCTCTTGACCAAGCCCAGTCCGAGCTTGAATATGTTAAGCTCGAGCAGGACTAACTATGAGAGAAGTCGAAGTTGATAGAGATTACCACCCAAGCAATGTTATCCAAGCCACCCCAAGAGTTTGTCACCATCTCACATCTTACTCTTCGGTCTTACATGGGTGTTATAAGGGTTTATGTAACAATACCACCTCACTAGTGTTATGTACATTATTTTTGTATATAATAATGAATATATTTTCATTATATTATTATTACCTTGTAAATAGTTTTTGAAGGAAAAATGGTATTTTTGTTAATGTTCAACTAAAAATCTATTTTTATGAAAAAATAGATTTTTGAAATAAATAATATATTAATAAAATATTATTGTTATTTTAATAATTATTAAATATAAATTATTGTATTATTTTATGAATGAAATTTTAATTTTTATTACAGTTTGAAATCCATTTTTTTTCAAAACCCGTTAATTTTCAATAAATGTCAATTTTTATTTTAAAAGTGAAAATTAACATATATAGAAAATTACTTAGATAAAATGAATATTATTTCCAGATTTATGATGTTGAAATTTTCCAATGGTGAATTTTTTATAATTTTCTAAGACATTCAAATTATTTTGGTGAAATTTTAATATAGTTAAAATATATAATGTGTTTTATGACATCATAAGGAACCAATAGTGATGCAATAAAATACTATAAACTTTATTTTCGTCCAATATATGTTTTTACCATTAATATAACATGATTATGGGTTTGTTTGATTTATTTTACAAAGCTTTAGTGGACCATTCCAGACTTATTAAATATTTGGTATTTTGAAATTCTTCTCCTTAGGAGTGTGACTCACCTCCACATAAGCAACCCCATTATTTTATGAAGTTAGGACTTTGGCCTTATAAAATATTGTCTTCCACATTCCTTTTCCAAAAATAGTGGTCAAAAACCATGCGCTGGTTTGTGGTTTGGATTATATTAATATGAGGTGTCCCAAACCTATATAATAAAATTTCCCTCACCTTTCCTATATAAACCAACCCACACCCCCAATTACTCCTCACTAAAATCCTTTTGTGTTCGTCCAACCTATTCCTTCCTCTTTCTAGATTCCTCCCAAGGTTCCCCATGCTCCCAAGAAGCCTCTCTCATTCCTCTCTCATGCTTTTGGAAGCACACTTCCAAGTAATGGTTTTTCTTCCTTCCCCATTTTTTTCCAATAGTATATAAATTTCTATGCCCGTTTTATTTCAATTATATATGTTGGGGTATGGTTTCTAACCTCCCCCATACTGCCCTATTTTTGTTTTAATGATGTGATACCCCATTCTCTCTCATTAATTTCCTCCCATGTACACCCGATACTATACTGGAATTCCGAACAGAATTTCTCTCTCCTTGTTTACATTCAAGTTATTCATTTGTATCATGAATCTGAATTAAATTAAATTTGTTGGGAAATGTATCTATATGACCCCCATACTATCAATGTCATGTAAATATGATAATACACCACTTTCTCTCTCATAAACCATTTTTATTAGTTCTTATGTCACGCTGTTATGCTGTTGAAATTACACCGCATTTTTCCGAGCCAAAGTCATTGTGTAGTGAATACCATGCACATTTCTATTTTTCACCTATATGCACATTTAAATATTGTTTAAATAGTTTCATGTTTGTATTAAAAATTCATTAAATGTTTAATAAAATATTATGTGGAATGATTCAATGTTTTATGATCCATGTGACACAGTTATGCCTGAAATGAAATGTATAAGAAGGGCATGCCATTATAGTGCACCAATGAATTGGTTAAAGTATAATATGATGATACGTCATGTTCAAAGGGTGTTTACTTATGATACTTCAAGTGCAACGAGGTTTTACTCGTGATCCGTGTGCAATGAGGGTTTAATCATGCTCCATGTGCAATGAGCCTTGGCTCATACTAATTCAATGTTATGTGTTGTTTCCACATTTCCATGTTATGATTATCATGATTTATCATGCCTTTACGTTAATGCTTCTCTTTTACTCTATTTATAAGCCTATTTTCTAACATGTATTCTATTGCTCATTTTATTCCCTGATTATTCCCATACTTGGCTTTATAGATTACCCTTTTCTTATGAATGTCCTCTGGTTATCCCATGAAATGCTAGGTACGAGGAAATATAGTGGTCATGTAATGGAAGTTTTCAATAATGATGTTGTATTTCATGTTTTATGTTGTGATGTAATGATCCTAAGCCCTAATGACACTAGACCTATTTATCTTGTTTGTTGTATCAAGTGGTGTTCATGTCATAAATTATGTTTAATAATGTAATAAAATATCAAGGTTGTCATAATAACCCCCAATAACACACACTAGATCTGACCCACATAGGATCGGTATGCGCTGACCCACATAGGATCGCTGAGCATTGACCCACATAGGATCTGATAGAAGATGACTGACACAAGATCAATATATGTTGACCCACATAGGATTGATGTTCTTTCATCATGTTACAACCTACCATAGGATTCCTCGCACCCGGTGCGCTCGAGTTCTATAGAATCTACCCCTTTAGATATCGTACATACCTCAAATGCCAATATTCTCCACAAATATGTAACCCAAAGTAACAACAAGTAGTAAGGGTTCCAACGATACCGATGATGCGTTAATCAAACACCTGGTTTGTGAGTTATAAACATTTTAGTCCTGAGGTTCCTGTAGAATTTGGGTTCGATCCAACCCGGCCATACTCCAGCTTGCACCAAAACTCAAGTGGAGTATACCAAAAGGGTTTTCTCGCTCTAATGGTGCTTGTGTCATAGATGGTTTGTCAAGAGAATGTCTGTTTCTCATGATATGACCCCTTTAGTGTATCTGGGTTCGGTTGTGCCAGAGTCCGGTTGGGCCCATGTCCAGCTGGGTCTGGGTCCGGTCCATCCCCGTCGGACCAACCGACCGGACCCGGCTGCGCTGTGCCACTAGGCCGGGGTCTGGCCTGGCCTGCATGGGGGTGTAGCCCAGACCGCTGGGCACGCACGGCCCAGACCACGGTGGAGCGCGTCCTAGTTCAAGGTGGAGAGCGGCCCATGTTTGAGGTGGAGCGGCTCGTGGTGAAGTGTGGACCGGTGACCTAGCATCTGCCAAGCTGGCAGGGGGGGTCCCCAATTCAGAAGGGGAAGCGAGAATGCCTTTTTGTGCTTCCAAGTCACCTGCGGGACCCACTTTGGGTCCCACCACCCCGGCGTCGGAGCTGCGGCTTCCCCGGTGTGGTGCTAGTCATGCCACCCTCCACTTTCGCGGCTAGCCATTGTTCTGGACACCTCCCCTAACCACCGTGGCGGACAAACCATAGCCAGTTCCTCCAGCAGTGTGGGTGTGCCCCCTCCTTCCTCATGGCGAGACGGTGTGTCGGAACCTCCTTCATCCATCCCAGCTTCTTTCGTGACCCCTTGCTCACCGGCGACGTGTGACGGTGTGCGGCACTTCCTCTACGGTTGGCTGGTGTCAGTTTCTCGGCTAACCACCACGACTTATTGTCGCAACCTCCTATTGTGGCGCCCGATGACACGCCCCCTATATTGTATCCAGTCAGTGCCGCCGCACCTGCGGTCTTCCATGGAAAACGCAATTGCTTCAATGTATTGGAGGGTCCAAGCCACGTTCGTTAGGACCGTGCCCTCCATGTTAGAGTGTAATCATGAAGGAGTATTAATGGATTCAAAAACCAATTTAATTTAATCAAAATAAAATACCTACCAAGAAAACGGTGGAGAAACGCCCGCGGTTGAGGAAGTGGGTCAGTGTTCTCCGTCCTCAAAAACTAGCCTCCAACAACATTCCTTGATCATCGATCCTCCGTTTAGGGTTTTGGTGTCAGTCATCAATGCTCACGGGAACCAACTCCATCCTCCAAGGGGTTGGTGTCTCTGCATTTTGTTACCACTTTGTTTCTTGGTGAATTAGTGTCGACACCTATCCCAATGCTATATATAAATAAGAGAGGAGTATGGTTCATTAATAGGAACCTTCTTAGATTCTAACGATGCGATTACATTGGATTTGAAGGGTCATTCAATTTAACGGATTGACACGTATCTGGTCCCACATTTACACTTGTCTATTGGAGGAAAAGATATAAAAAAATATTTATGTTATTTTATTAATTTTTTATATTCCTAAAATATATCTTTTTCTCCCGACCTACTACGGTAGAAGTGAAACCCCCCTTAAATTAATCCTACCATTGCGGATTCAATGGTGCCCTCAGATTTTTATCCACGAATTAGATCAAATGTTATAAAATGCCGCTCATGCATTAACTGAATGTACCTTAAAAAGGTTCGGAAAATTATTATAGGAACACTGGGCCTCAGAAGCAAGTTCCATTAATTTTCCTTGACTCATTATAATTCCATATAATTAAAAATAATTGACATATAAAATCAAGGTCTTTACAATGTATTGATGATATGAGAATAAATCTACAAAAAAATTTAATCATGCGAGATGGAAGAAAACACTCCATTGTGTTGTAGACCATTATTAGGAATGTTTAATAATAATTAATTTTGGAATATGTTTAAACGACAGTAGAAGTTCAATAATTTTTCACAGGGGAAATGTAAAATATGTGGATTTTCTATTTTATTTAGAAATGTAAAATTGAATTGATGATTTATATGGAATTTGAATATTTTATATGGAATTGATAATTGTTTCATTGTTTTTCATTGAAATTTGGATATTGATAATATTATTTCCCTCTTTAAATATATATTGAGATTTTAATCATGAGGAAATTCATGGATTTTGTGTGGGGGTATTTGACCGAACAAAACTGTAGTCAATTTTTTATTTAAATTTCAACAATTTTTTGATGTTATTCAATGTTAAATGTGATATTTTAAAATTTTTAAGTAGATTATTTTTATATTGTAATGTGGAAGTGATATATAGTTAAAGAGTAAAAAGAATTTACTTTGGTATTTAGAGTTTATTTTATAAATTCTGATGAACATTGATTGGATTTTTTTAACTCTTATAATGTTTTTGTGTAAAAATTATCCAAGCACCTAGACAATTTTCGACCATTGGATCCACTCCACGTGGCTATCCTGAGGGGCCGACCGACCATGATTACCACAAGTGGTCCAACCTAAGATTTTAGTACACAAAGGAATTATGCCCATGTACGACTAGTGGGTGGTGAAATCCCATGGGAATAACTACTGAGAGGTGAACAATGGAGCACAATGTGACTCTATGTGGAAACAGAAGGATTGGATTGCTGGGATGGGTGGAACACAGTGGTAATGGAAATCCTCTGAAAAATTGTCGACATTGATGAGCCGCTAAAACCATGCTTAAGATTATAAACACTCAGCACTATATCCCAGATTTTGATGTGTTATATGAGAACCATCATGCTCCACAACGATTCCCCCATGCTCCACTATAGATGACACTACCATCTCGCCCAATACCACTTATATCACTCGAGAACAATTGGGAATGCCATGCTCCGCCGCTCACACACCCTCATCTTTGTAACAATTTACAGATCTGCACCACTTCCATCCTCTATTCCACCAGAAACAATTCACCTTACGACCACCACCCTCCTACACCTCATCCATGCACCTCGAGGCCCCCATCACCACTAAGTTGTGGCTTCAACGCTTGTCATCATCGACCATTGTCACCACTGCCACCACTAGAGACCACCACCTCCGAGCTCCCTTTTCCACTACCACTACATCCCATAGAACCCTAAGGAGTCATCATCCATCTTGGAGGCATTTCTATGTTCCTTCATCCACTGTGAAGGCCACAAAAGAAGGAGGGGTTGACCCCATATTGTTTTCCATCCACTATTGTCATCTTTTCCACGCCTCCCACTACTTCCCGCCACAACTATGAATTTCATTAAAGGAGTATGATGAAGCCTACCTCCCCTATTCAGTGTCTATGAAAACAACTCCCACTGGGGAATCATATGGACTCCTTCGATGTGGTATTCACAGTCACGGCTCACGAGTGTTATCTCCTGGGAAATATAGGACCCCCCATTCTTGACGGGAGGGGGGGGGGTAATTGACATTGATGATGAGGATGAGGTCCTATCTCTCAGACCATTTAAGGATTTACTTCCCTCCATGGATGGTTATAAGGTTGACACCCTCAGAAGGAGGAGGTCCAGCCGTGATGGAATCATTAGATCCAGGTCCGGGAAGAGGGCATATACTAGAACAAGGTGTGTCATCAACAATTATTAAAGGAGGTGGTGGATTTGAGAGTTTTTATGAATTCAATGATTTCAAAAATTTCAAAATAATAAATAGTAATTCAATTCTTATCATTCATGTTTGTATTATCAAACCAAAATCAAATATATAAAGGAGAATAATTTTTGAACCAAAAAAACTGAAACCAAAACCATGTCCTTCTTCTGCATAATTCATTATTGTTAGAATTTCATGGTATTTTAAATTAACATATTTATATTTCATGTCATTTTAATAAAAAACATTAAAATAATTTCATTGGTTTCAATATATACTAAAAAATGAAAAAATATGTATTTTATGTGATTTAGAATAAGTGGGTGAATAAACTGAGAATCTCCCCATGTGAGATGATCTTGGTCATCCTCTAGGCTGCACTAGTAAAAATTATTTTCATTTTCCAATCCCCATGATAGGAATGTGTCAATTGGCTAGTTAATGAAGTGGAGGAAATTACTATTCTTACTAATACACCACCCACACTCTAATGCATCAAATGAAAGGAATATAGGCATTATGAAAATGGTACATTAATATAATGTTTTTTTATGATCAATGTAATCAAACTATTAAGACTAAAGTCAGATGGAATTCTCAGGTGATTGTGACTATTGAAGTGGGTTAAGAGAATGTTGTGATGAAATGTACACTTATCATCCACTTTATAATTTCAAATGTATTATTTGATTCTATATCCACAAGAAATTTTATTTATAAATAATTTAATATGGGTATAATCATATCATCTCAACAAATAGATGATGAGTTATCACGGAAATATATTAGTGGAACAATGTTCACATCAAATGTATATAGTACCTATCCAATTGAAGATTGTTGGTAATAATATCTAGGAATTCTCGTGATGAGAGTTTTTTATGTCCCTGTAAAATAATTTCTTGGTCTTCCACCAAATCATGATGTGGAGTTTTCAATATAAATCATTCTTGGTACTATGCTTATTTCAATGACTCCTTGTTGATTCTACCCAATTGATTTGTATGAATTTATGCAGAAACTCTAGCATAACCTTGACAAGGTATTCATTCGGTCAAGTGAATCACCTAAGGGTGAACTTGTCCTATTAATTATGTTTATTTATTTATTAATGAAGCTTTTCATTGATTATCGAGAACAATGGAAGATAATTGTCATGAAAAAGTATCATCTCCACTGTATTAATGATTTATTTTGTCATCTATGTGGAGTTCAATACCATTAAATGATTGATAATTGTTTTGGATATCATCAATTTTGGGTCACGAAAGATGATACACCCAAGATTGAATTCCAGACAATTTATGGACACTGTTATTTTTGAGTGATTCCTTTTGGTAATACTAATTCCTCTTCTATCTTCATCGATTAAAGGAATATATTATTTATTGACTACCTTGATATTTTTTTGGAAACAGATCATATTATAGTATATTCAGTAGGAAATTATGATCATAAATATATCTTAATTATTGTACTATAGACACTATAGAAATAGAATCATTATGAAAAATTTACCATGTCTAGTTATGGGATTCAGAATGTTTCATTATTGGGTTATATAATATCATGTGAGGGAATATGAGTTGATCCTTCAACAATAATACATATTGAGAAATGTACTAGACCAACCATAGAAATTGAAATCAATAGTTTTTTAAGTTGGATGGATATTATAAACTTTTGGTGATGGATTTATCATGATTATATAATCATCACACAAATTTGAAATTAAATGAAGTTAACTACATTTAGACAGAGGAATGTGAAGAGAATTGCATAGAGAAAAAAAGATGTTTGGTCAGGGGACTTATTCCAACACTACACTAGAGTGGTGAAATGTTTTTAATAAATAGTGTTCCATCAAAGTAGGAATAGATATGTGTCCTCATGAAAAAAAATATATTTATTTCTTACACGTCATGATAATTGATGTACCATGAGAAAACTAACCAAATCTTGATTTATAGTTAGCCATAGTTATTTTTTCATTGATGACATAGAGGAATTATATCTATTGAAATATGTGTCCCATATATTGATTCATAACTTCTAATTATTACCTTTCCATTCATGTAGTTTCAGAAATAAAAAAAACATTCTTTAATCATTTTTAAATACAATTTATGTCCCACATGTTTTAGAATGGTATTTAGAAAAACATTTCCATTCCCATACTAAAAAAAGTTATAATGTGTCAAAAAAGTAAACTTAATATTTTTAATTATAATTATAATATTGATTATGTGTCTGATTTATTGGACTCACCATTGTATAACTGGAAGATATAATTTAGGCATTCCTATGATAGTGAAAAAAATATGAATATGGGATAGATACTGGTACCAATAAAATCATAATAACACTCATAAAGATTATCGTATTAACATTGTTAAAGAAGTCTATCAGACTGACTGATGTTTATAATCACAGTAAAAAGGTTTTTTTCTGATATAATGAATATCTTTTACACTATAATGGTCTTAATCAATAAGATTTCAGGTATTCAGTAATGATGAGTTGTCAAGAGAAAACAGTTTGAGTTAGTTGAAAAAAACCTAGACATATAAATATTGGGAGAATTCCTACAAATACTAAGTCATTTCAAGTGTTTGTATCTTGTTTATTACATTTTATCTCAATTAATATGAATAATTCAAAGTGTTAACTACTTGTTCATAGTCTTTTCATTTCTTTAGGGATTTGTCTTTGTAACGAATCATTTTTTGGGTTGTTTCCTTAAAAAAATTAATTGTAACCATGCCTCCTCATTGTAATGACTGAGGGATTCTAGGGATGGGAAAGTTGTGAATCCAGTCAATCATATTGAGGGTTTATGGGGATAGGGATACATAAACTAATATTTTTATTTAGGTCTTCTGAGGATTGGAAGACATGGAAACTCTGATCGTCATATCGATGGATTTACTTGGAAGGAAACACAGACTTTACTACAAGTACAAAACAGTGGATACCATTAGTCAGGTTTATTTACTACCTTACTATTATTTTTAAAACAATTTTATTATTTTAATATTTAATTTAAGCAATTATTAATGTTATAAAGCTATCATATTAATTATTTTTATATGTTCTCTATTCCACTATATATAACCAAAAGTGACTCATCATATCGATCATTATATTCTATTTTTTAATGATATTACATTGATTATTATAAAAAACACTATTAATTAGATTAATTGTGGTTATGATTTTCACTCTTATTTAAAAATAATATCTATAGTTTTTATATTGTTAATCTGATAATCTGACTGCGTCCATGTCTGATAAAGTTACATAAAGAGGTTTTTTTTATTTTTAAATTTTTTGAGTAATTTTTAATCAAAAATTCACTTGTATATTGTATGTATATCCATATAATATAATTATTATTATCCTACAATTTTAATTAGAATAGGTTTCTATGACTTATACATGTTTAGTTTTTAATTATTATATCTACTACATGTTTTATGAATATTTGACATAATAATTTTGTATATTAAAAATTGTTTCACAAACATTTATCTATGGAAAATAATTTATACTTTTTAAGAAGGAAGGTATTAAGGATGGATCAATATATAATCTAAATCCAAAAATATCATATAAATTTGATGATTCTGTTTATGAGTAATGGAGAGATTTCATTTAAAATTTGGTTATCAAGACTGGAGTTGATAATTTTGTTATTGTTAATGGAAACTACAAGATTCTTGATATGGAAGTCACTACTTTTAAACATTATGAAAAAAATCCTATCAGTTAAATTTTTTGGTGAGGAATAATTTATTATATTCCATGATAAGGAGTATATAAACCCATATGTATTCTTGTGAATCTATAAATAATATATGGATAAATCATGAAGTCACATATATTGGTTCTTCAAATGTTGTTGAGACTAATATAACTATTCTTAGAGAAGTCTACCATGAAATTGATTTTTTTTCATAGAGAATCAATTTCCAATATGCACTTGAGGATTAGAAAAATTATAAAGAGTCATAAATTTATTGGTGGAAAATATCTTGATGACAACATTAGTATGGACTAGATTCTTGATATCATTCCTATCGAGTGAGAATCCAGAATAACATATGGGTATGAGACATGAAATATTGATAATATTACATTGTATGATTTGATTGTTACCCTTATTAAGTATAATAGTAGACATAAATGAGATGTTGTGAACACTATGAAGAAAAATGGTGGGGCTTATTTTTCAATTACTAACTTACATAATAAAGTTTAATCACCTAAAAAATTATTAAATCATCGAGGAAGAAAATATTTGTTGTGCTCACGTGTAATGGATGAAATATACACTCATTGAATGTGAAATGAGATTTAAAAAACTAAAATACACACTCATAATACACGTTACGATTATTATGTAAAAACCTAGCACATCACTTACATTCTTTGAAAAATAAATAAGACACCATTTTCTTTAGGATCACACATCTAAAGGAGATGACATTTTACAATTAATCAGAAGGCAAGATCAACATGTTTAATTTTTTACAAAACCACTTACTTATAATAGATGTGAATATATCAAAAAAATTATGAGAATGATTAATGATAATTACTCATTCATATCTACATCTTGTTAACCTATTTACTTAAATTGAGATACTCTTTTTTATAGGGGGAGTACGTATGTTTTCAATTTTCCAGATAATATTAATTTTCCTAAAATATGTTAGTTTTCAAAATTTATTTGTTTTTCTAAAACATTTATAATAAGGGGGTTTTTAAGAATCACTCTTTTTATTAATTTTTGGGATTCATAATTTTCAAAATGTTTTTTGAATATATAAATTTGTATAATAATTTCCAGACCAAGATTCAATAATAATTTTTTAGATTAAAAAACTATCGTAATATTTTTTCTATTAAAAACTATAATACACAGTTTTTCCTGATCAACATTATCGTAATCTATTTTATTTAAAAAATGCAAGATGAACATTTTAATCTTACTGATGAATATTTCCTCTACAAAAGACAGTCTTTTATTTTTTTAAATTTTTAATTATTTCATCATGTTATTTTTTTATTAATTTAGTATTTAAAAAAAATCCCTTTTTAAATTCCAATATTTTTTTAATATTTTACAAATCAGTTCATTCTCAATCTAATAAAATCATTAAATACTTTTAAGGTTTAAAAAATCATAAAAAACATTATTTGGATGATTCTCATCCATCCGATCTGAAAGGGTTTCAATATCAACTAATAAATATATTATTGAAGGTGAATTGTCACCCTCGATTCCTATATAAAGGATTCTCTCACCTTGTCTCACATTAGTTATCCCTAGGTTTCTGATCCTTAGTTGAAACACCCCTCAAATCCCTGAGTCTAATTAACATTCTTCACGACTGATCGCTATTTTTAGTTTTTTAAATTCGATGATGACTAAAGATGATTTCACAAAGTGGGTTTTCTTTTTATAAAGTTTGTTGAATTATATTGGTATGAAAAATATGATTCCACACTGAAGAAGTCAATTTTATTAAAAGGATGGGAATCTGTTTTCATTGAAAATATGGATAATTATTTTGAACTATATTACCCTGATGTAGTTCACGAAGATATTTATCTATTTATTTTTTCATTGAATATTGTAAATATAATGTTTCTTTTATTATTTATGAGATAATATATGAGGTATATTATAAGATACTCTTAGACTTAGTCGAAATACCTTCTAAAGGAGAGTAGAATTTCCATCTTCTAAGATTCTAAATAGCCTTGGTTCTTTTAAAAAGACCAAATATGATGGATCATTGTTTTCATAATATGAATAAGTAAGAAAGGTTTTCCATATGAAAATGAATAATATATTAGTTTTAATTTTAATTCAATTTTCTTTCATTCTATGAAAGTATTATAGAGATTCCATGAAGGTACAATTTTTTATATTGGATTATCTAGTAAATATGAGGAAGATAGATATTTTTATGATTATCCTTATCAGTATAGACAATAGTAAATTTTCTTCTATCAAGTCCAGGAACATTATATTCGCATATGTTATAAGTAAAATGGTGGTAAACTATATGGAGATCATGAATGATGAAAAAAAGTCGTTTCATATGAGTAATAAAATTTTATTTTTAGTGAGGATAATATGGAAAAATTGAGATCAATCCTTAATGTAGAACCAATGATGTTTGATGAAAATTTTTACAGTTCTTAATCATTGGTAAATCCATCAAGGAAATCAGAAAAGATTGATATGATAAAGAAGATGCATTTGAAGTCCTTTTATGAAGAAACAAAATAAGGATAAGAATATTTATGATGATGTTTCTAATGAGATGATGGAAAAAAGAAAAGAAGAATCCAAGGGATCTAGAATTCATAATTCACCCCAAAGAATCTTAATTATTAAAAATTCATTGTATCGAATCTTTAGAAGAATAATATAATAAATATAATCAAAAGATAAGGTTTTAATAGTCTCAAATTTTTGGGAATATATTGAAATGATTTGAGAGATCTCTTGAGAATATAGTTCAACACTCATCTCATACTGATCATGTGATACAAGAAGATGGTTTCATTTTTAATTAAACATTTATAGTACATACTTAAATTCCATCGATGGAAGTAAATTTAAAATGAAAATATGTTGAGGAAGAATACTTAACATTTCTTCCAAAAAAAATAATTACAACTACATATATATGATAAGGATGTATTGATAAATTATCAGAAAATAAAAAAAGATCTTGAAAAATAAATTTATGAGGAGGTTGATGTAAATGAAGGAAAACAAAAACAAGGAGAGTGAGATGATGAAGAAGAATAAAAATAAGAAAACATAGAAGACAAAGATAAATTGGATGAAGAAGACGAAGAAAATGATGTAAATGAAGATTTCATTCAAGAAGCTCATTCTGAAATAGAATCCTCAAAGTCTTCATCCTTATAAAACATCAACTCTATGACTGATAAAAAAGGAAAACCCATAATTATGTAGGAGTCATTTTCATAATAATAAGAAAAGTCATCATCAATGAAAGATAAAAATAATATAATTCAATAACTAAGGTTGAATAAATAATAGATAATAATAAGGATGTGAATATTATGGAAATTTCAAATGATAAAGAAGTTACATACAAATAAAAAAAATTAAATTCAATGAAATGGAATTAGGAACAAGTAGACCAAGAACTCTTGAGATTGAACCTGTTCAATCAAATTTATAGGCTATAATAGAAAAAATAGGTTTTGAATTTATTGTTCAAACCATGAAAAGTATAGAAGAAATAATTCATTATTTCCCAAACATTGAAGTAATATGTTATCAGATTTAGAATAGTTTAATATTAAAATCAGAATAAATGAAATTTCGGATAGAATAAGTTATTCATATCAAGGTAGTATTAAAGGGTTTTCATGAATATTATTGGACACACAAAAGACCATATAATCAGAGAGTGAAGTGGTCTTTCTATATATACTATGATATTTGAATACATGAAGGACGTTCAATGAGATAATGAAGCTTATGGTAGAGTTAGGAAATTCATTCAATTAGTTATCATCTTACATGGAAAACAAAGATATGTTTTTCGAATATTTTAGAGATTCCATCGATGAACATATTAATGATGTAAATATTTGGATTTTTTCATAATTTTGAGTAAGATAATAATAGACCCAGTTATTATAAACAAGATATTTGATATGTGAATGAGGAGAGTTAGAAGAATTATACGGAAATTGAATGTCTCAAAGATGACATTTAGAAGAAATATACTCTAGAATAGGAAGTTGAAAAACTGGAGAATGACTTCCGTGATTTCAAAAATATAAATGCGTGTGTTAGGAATCTCATGAAGAAATAATGATTTTTTTAATTTATCATTTTTTTAATTTTTTTCTTAAACATATGAGTATTTGTTAATAAATTATATTTTCCATAAAATCTAAATTTTCAAAAAAATTTCCAATTACGATTGGTTACATGTTATTTCAATTTTTTCATGGATTATTTTTTTGTTTAAAATTAGATTTTTATATTGTTTTTCTAAATTATCAGGAAACCTTGTATTTGTTCCCCATTACTTTTTTAAAATCACAATGTGGGAGAAAGTATTACTAAAGGGTTAGAAATTTTACTAAATGGGGATGTTTTAATATAAAGGGATAGATTTTTCATTTTGGGACATAATATGATCCTCTAGGGGGAGAATAATTCCTAATTGTATGAAGTTGTTTTTATGGTTAAAATTTTCCAAAATACTCTCATCATATTCAATATCATATGAAAAATATGTTAAAACTCAAGGGTAGATAAATTTAAAAGTATAACTCTAAATAAATTTTCCTAAAATAATTTTTTTATGTTTTTGAATGATTGTTTTTCATTTATGTTTTGGGGTTTATGATATACAAAAATTGGGAGATTATTAAGATAGATTTTCACATATTACTTTTCCATTAATTTAGTTTTGTATATCACAACTACTTTCTTAACACCTTTTTAATGTATTTTTATGTCCCATGTGTTTTGGAATGTTTTTTTAGAAAACATTAACTTTTACAATTATTATAAAAAGTTTTAATGTATAAAAAAATAAACAAACTATTATTCATTATGATTATCATAATGATTATGTTCGGTATTTATCAGAATCTCTTTTATGATACAAGAAGTTGAAATTTAGTCAGTTCTATCATACTAACAAAATTCATGATCATAAAACTGATACTGCTACAAATACAATCAATATAAAAATCATAAGTACTGACCTCACTTGTTTTGATAATCCCAATTATGATTTCATATACTTTGATAAACATAATTAATGTTTATCTATATTATAATTCCTTCAATCTATGACATTATATTCAACAATAATGTTAAAATAGTCTTTGAAATATATTAATCAATGTTTAACTTTGTTTATATGAGTTTTGAAGTAATTATAACTCAATCAGATATGTTTTGCATAAAACAGATAACTATTAAATCACTGATATGCTTATAAGCTATTGATACAGATCTACCAGTACTTAGTCTTCTGATAGAGATAGTCACCGATAGGCTAAGGTTACCGATATACAGAGGTACAAATAGAACTAGTCCACCCGTTAACACATGTCTTTCATAGATCAAGTCCACCGATACTGTCAACTACCGACAGAAGCTAAGCTACTGATGCATCAAGTCTGCCGAGTTACCGATAGAGTAAGTATACTGATACATGAAGCTACCAATAAAAAGATAGCTACTTATTAAAATAGTCCACGATACAACAAGCTACCAAGACCAAGAGCTACAGATAGACATAGATCTACCGATAAAATAAAGTCACCGGTATATAGAGTTACTGATACAGAGTAAGAGCTACTGATACCAGGAGCTACCGGTACAAGTTCAAAGAGCTAATAATAGAAGTCACTTCTACACAAAGTCCACTGTACACATCTACCAATATAAGGCTACTAATGAATGACTGACCAGTCAAACTCTACTTCTCAATATTATTTATTTATTATGCAATGGTTATATTTGATGTTTTTAATGCAGTTATTGTTATTTAATGATATTTGTTGGAATGTTAGGGAATCGTACCTACTACCAATATAAAGGTAATCATTCCCAGTACCCGGAGATAAAATCTATAAAAGGGAAGATAAAGACTTAGCAAATGGATGGAACAGAAAGAAACTGACATGGCGCTTGAAGTGTGAAGCAAGAGATGAAAAGTGGTGCAAACAGAAAGAATACATCCATATGATCAAAGAAGAATGGAAATAAACAAATCCTTTCTCTAAGAGAGAAAACATGTTTCACCTTAGTCAAGGTGTGAAGAACTACAAGGAGCTTCATATAGACTCAATCTGAAAATGTTCAACATGAAAACCAAGGAAGAAAATGACACTCTATTTTTCAACAGAAAAATAAGAGGACCATGAAGCATTTTTTCTGAATCCAATGAGTCCAGAGATTCACTACTAATCATTATAGATTTTTTAAACTCATTCATACATAATCTTAGTGATTCTTTGGATTACATTAAAGTAGTGTGTGTACCCTATTTATTTTACACACACATTGTCTCCTATGGTGAACTGGAGGATACTAAATCATCATTCTCAACATTCTACACCGTGTGTCCCACTGAGGATAGTGGTAGAGGTCAATTAGGACCTAGATAGCCTGTGTTCTATTGTCTTTGTTATCCCACAGATAATAGTGGTAGAGGACTGAGTACCTGGATAGTTTGATAACTTTTTTCAACCTCGATCCAGGGTGTGGATCTAATTTATATATAAAATTGAGAGGACTAAGTCTCGGCATGAGACTGATCCTCTTGGTTAAATTTGCTGTGCTTTTTTAGTTTACATTTAAAGTATTCAATATCTAATTTATATTCCACCACTGTTACTTTGAAATACTATTTATTTTAAAGTTACTTTGATTGATAAGATAGAAATTGTTTACACTTAATGTAAACTAGTAAGTTAGTTTCAAATGTTAATTTAATTCCATGATTAAATTAACCGAGACCTAATCAATGTTTGGGAAACTAATTGAACATTTAAAATCTATATAAAGTCACTATAGTTTAACTTGTATTTAAATTGGGGGATTTTAATAGAAGTATTTTTAACAGAAATTTTAATTGGAACTAAATTCACCCCCCCCCCCCTCTTGAGTGTCCACTCCGACCAACATTTATTATCAAAGTTTGTTTTTGTTTTTCACAGTTTTCAAAATACTCTGTTTTTTCAACTGTGATTTTAGTTGAATATTTATAGATCATAAATTTCTGTTCATTCTAAATTTTATCTCTTTAAATGTATTTTCTAAAATCTATCTATGGATAATATACTAGAAGGTGCTCCTACCAACATGCCACCTTTCTTTAATGGTAGAAATTATTCCAAGTGGAAACTTAAGATGAAAATTCATTTGGAATGTATGGGTTTTGATATCTGGACTGCAATATAAACTCAATATAAAATTACAGAAACTGAAATAAAAACATGGGATAGACCAAAAAAGACTACATACAATAATAAGTGTAAAGATATAAATGCCATGTACTATTCTTTAGGAAATTAGGAATTCAATAGAATATCATCTTGAAAACTTATTTTGAAATATGGGATACTTTGTGTGTTTCTCATGAAGGTACAACCATTGTTAAGGAAATGAGATTTAACCCTAATACTATTAAATATGATAATTTTAAAATGAAGACTGATGAACCTATCTCTGTCATGTATCTCAGGTTTAATGAGATTGTCAACACTATGAGCTCACTTGGAAAGGATGTTCTAGCAAAGGAACAAATCAGGATAATATTGAGATGTCTACCAGACCGACGGAGAGGCACTTCTGTTTCAATCAGAGAATCATGTGACATTGGTACTCGTCCAGTTAAAGAGATTATTGGTATGCTTATGATGTATGAGGAAGAACATAAAGTGAATATGGAATAAGATGATGAACCAAAAAGGAAGTCAGTAAAATTTAAGTATATAGCTTCAAAGAGCAAGGACAAGGAGAAAATTCACATACATACTGAAAGTTCAACAGGTAAAAGTTCAGACTCTGAAAGTGATGCTGAGATGGCTCAAATAGCCAGAATATTTAATAAATTCTATAGGAAGAAGAAATTCTTCCAAAAATCGAACTAAAAAGGTAAATATTACAAAAAAGTTCATTGCAAAAAGGATAGGAAGAAATTTGATAAGAATGATGATGTGTTTGCTATGAATGTAAGAGAAAAGGTCACATTAGTGCTAAATTTCCAAAATTGAAGTTCCAGAAGAAACATGACTACAAGGAAAATAAGTACATGAAAGCTATGAATGCTATCTGGAGTGCTTTAGAAGACAGCACATGTGAATATGATATTTCTGACTCTGAGAAGAATATATCTAAAATGTGTTTTATGAAAAAAAAACTCTGAGGTAAAACTAGACCCTCCTGTATTAAATTCATACTATTTAAGAATTGATTCTGAATCTGATACTAAATATGAAAACATGTTTAGTGAGGAGCTATTTGAATATTTTTACAAGCTAGAAGAGACCTGTAATGAACTTAAGGACAAGAAAAAAGCCTTAATGAAACAACATGCTTTATCTAGTACTGTTAAATCTACCCTTAAGATTGAAAAGGAAAACAATTATCAACTGTTAAAAGAAAATACTGAACATAAAATTTCGAATGAGAAACTAAGAAAAGGAATTGAAAATATCACAAATGGAAATGACAACCTAACTCAAAATATAGGTAGACAAGTTTCAATAAAGTATACTATTATTTTTTTATACCAACCTGGAGAGAGATAGTTTACTAAAAATAGATTTATTCCCAAATCTGGACAAAATTCTACTAGTTATAGTTATGGAAAGACATATTCTTCAACTGATTACTCACATTGATATAGATCACATAGATTTTATCTATCAAAATCTGTTGAATCTATTAATTATATGAGACCCATAAGAAAAATTTGGGTACCTAAAGCTTTGATTGATAACCTGTCTGGACCCAAGAATATTTGGGTACAAATATCATATTCCATCTAAATCTATTTTGTAGGAGACTTGTTTAAAGAGTTCCTCTAGGAAGACATGGTACTTGGAAAATGGATGATCAAGGCACATGTTTGGAGATTATTCATGATTAAAGAAAATAATAATGGTTGATGGAGGCTATGTCATCATTGGTGATAATTCCAAAGGAAATATCATCAGCCTAGGTCAGATCGGTAACACTTATTCAGTTTTAATCTCTAATGTTTTATTTGTTGATGAACTTAAATAGAATCTATTAAGTATTTCTCAGTTATGTGATGATGGTTTTAATTTTTATGTTTGAAAATGATTTTTGTAATGTTTTTAACTCTAATTTTTTTAGTATTTTTATCATTAAGAAATGAAAATTTTTATGCAGTTAATTTAACATATTTTTCCAAGATAAATGTTACTTTTTTAAATGCTTTTAATAAAGAATCCTGGCTTTGGAACAGAGGATCAGGACACTGAAAAATTCATTCACTTAGAAAACTGACTAGGGATAACATAGTTAGAGACCTACCCAACCTTGAATTCCCATCAAACACAGTTTGTAATCCTTGTCAAAATGGAAAGCAACATAATGTTTCTTTTAAATCAAATAAAGAAGTTTCAAATTCTCAACCTCTCATGTTGGTTCACATAGACTTGTTTGGACTTTATGGGGTTTCTAGTTTAAATGGGTAGCACTATGTTTATGTCCTTGTAGATTAATTTTCTTGATATAATTGGGTATACTTCTTATCTCAAAAATTGAAGCTTTTTCTTATTTTGTTAAATACTCCAAGTCTGTAGAGAACCATAGTGGACATGAGATTAAAACCCTAAGAAGTGATCATGGCCGTGAGTTTGAAAATCATGAGTTTGACTCCTTTTCCTCACAAAATGGATATAATCACAATTTCTATATCCCCAGGACAACTCAACAGAATGGTGTAGTATAAAGAATAAAATGAACCCTTCAATTGATTTCAAGATCCATGCTTAATGAGTATGACCTACTTATTTATTTTTGCGCTGAAGCTGTAAATACAGCTTGCTATATCATTAATAGAGTCTTGATCAGACCTTTTCTTAAGAAGACCCATTATGAATTGTGGAATAATAGAAAACCTAATGTTAGTTACATTAGAGTCTTTGGCTGCAATGTTTTTATTCTCAATATCAAGGATAATCTTGACATGTATGCATCTAAAAGTGATGAAGGAATTTTCCTGTGTTATTATTTAACTAGAAAGGCCTATAGAGGCTTTAAAAAAAGAAACAAATGTGTAGAAGAATTTGTTCACATCATGTTTGATGAAACTGATCCACATGAACCTAATCCTTCTCTTGAAAATCCTGAAGAATATTTGACTATTCTGGACCTTAATGATAAAACTAATGAACCTACTATAAAAACATCCAGTTCTGGACATATTCCTGAATCTTCTTCTGTTGAATCCGAACCTATAGATAAACCAGAAATTCTAGTCCTACCATTACTAGATCATCTCAGATTCTAAAGAATCATCATTTGAATGTTGTTGTTGGTAATCTTGATAGAGGGACACTGACTAGAGATTCTCTATGAAATCAGGTTGAACATAAATCCTTTCTTTCATAGCTAGAAACAAAAAATGAAAATGATGCAATCAATGATGAATTTTTGGTAATGGCTATGACAGAAGAGTTAAATCAATTTGAATGAAAAAATGTCTGGGAATTAGTTGAAAGTCCCAATGACAGTTTAACAATAGGCAATAAATTAGTTTTTAGAACCAATGTTGATGAGTCTGGAAATATAGATAGAAACAAAGAAACACTAGTTTCACAAGGATATAGTAAAGAGGAAGGTATAGAATATGAGGAATCCTTTTCACCTGTAGCTATATTGTAGGCCATTGGGATCCTTCTTGCATATGATGCTCATCCAAATTTCAAGTTATATCAAATGGATGTCAAAAGTACATTTCAAAATGGTTTTATAATTGAAGATGTTTTTATTGAACAACCACATGGATTTACTAATCCTCTTTTTCCAAATAAATTTTTCATACTATCTAAGGCTTTGTATGGTTTAAAACAAGCTCCAAGATCTTGGTATGATATACCCAAAAATTTTCTTATTTCAAAAGTTTTTACTAAAGGTATTGCTGATCCAACTCTTTTCATTAAAATAAATTCCGAAGATGTTTTCATAGTATAAATCTATGTTGATGACATTATTTTTGGATCTCCTAAACATTTTTTATGTACTAATTTCTCAAAGATTATGCAAAATTAATTTGAAATGAGTTTAATGGGAGAACTCAAATATTTTCTTTTATTTCATGTTTTTCAAAATGAAAATTCGAGTATTTTGAATCAAAGCAAATCTACAAAGGATATTTTAAAACGTTTTGGTGTGGATAGTATTAAGGAAAATGATACTCCTATGTGTACAGTCTGTAAATTGGATACAGTTGAAACTGGGAAACCAGTGGATCAAACCAATTATAGAGGTATGATTGAAGCTTACTTTACCTTACTGGCAGTCCACCAGATATTATGTTTAGTGTCTGTATGTGTGAAAGATTTCAAACTAATCCAAAAGAATCTCATTTACATGCTGTTAAAAGAATTTTTAAGTATATTAAACACACTGTAAACTTAGGTTTGTTTTACCCAAAAGGACAATCTTTTGAATTAATGATTTATTCAGATGCTGATTTTTCTTGTTGAAAGTTGGATAGAAAAAGAACATCTGGAACATGTCATTTACTGGGAAAATGCTTAGTGTCTTGGTGTAGTAAAATGCAGAATTATTTAGCCTTTTCCACTGTTGAAGCAGAGTATATAGTTGCAGGTAGTGGTTGTGCACAAATTCTGGGGATGAAACACACTCTTTTGGACTATGGATATGATTTTAAGCATGTTTCAATTAACTGTGATAACACTAGTGCAATTAATATTTCAAATTACCATATATCTCACTCTAGAACCAAACACATTGATGTAAGGAACCACTTTTAGAGAGATAATTACCAACAAGATGATATTACTCTTGAATTTATAGGTACTGAACATCAATTAGCTGACATTTTCACCAATCCTTTATGTTCGGATAGGTTATGTTACATTAGACATGGGTTAGGAATGATCAAACATAATCTGTAAGAAACTCACCAATGTAAAAATTCTCACCGATGTAAAAACCTCACCGATGTAAAAACCTCACCGATTTAAAAACCTCACCGATGGACCTCACTGATAGGAATGCTCACCAATAAACCCTACTGATATGCGCTGTTTTAATCTTCTATCTGCCGCCAGAATTTGTATTGTTTATAATTTAATTTTTATTTTAATTATTCATTTTATGATTCATAAATGATAAAACAAAGTCCTAGTTACTTCTCAATCCACTGAGACTCAAACCCTTTACTCTCAAGCCTTAGCTCCCTAACTTCTCAAAAAACCTATGTTCCTCAAATCAGAAATGGAAAAAACCAATCTCCCTACCATCAGAGATAACATCGATGAGGCAAATGCGAATAAGTAGAATTTTGAGCCAGAATAAAGTGGTAGTGTTGGTAGAACAAGGTCGGGGAGGCGACCAGTGAAACCTCATTTGCAAAATAGAATTATTGTGTTCAAAAAAGAGCTATGTGTGGAATGGTTGTTGGCTAGAAAATCATTAGTTCTTGAGGTAATGTAAGATCAGTAGTGGGTATATTTCTTATCAAACAACAATGGTCCCTACTATCTGATGCTAGTGAAACAATTTTATGTGTTTGTGAGCTTTGAAAAGTCAGAATATGAGAACTGAGTTACTTCTCTTGTGAATGGAAAGGAGATATCATTTTCATCTATTGAGTGGTGCTATGTCTCGAATGAAATACCACATACAAGTGATACATTCAATTATGAGACTTCCTTAGTGGAGCTCACCGGTAATGGAAATCAATGAAAAGTGGTGGCTGCTGAAATGGATGGAGAGGACATATTGTTGTTCAAGTTTGTTCAGCATGTCTTAATTCCAAGGATATGGGACTTTGCGAATTTAAGACATCAAGAAATCTATATCTTACATCTCTTGAGACATTGTGTGAAAGTGAATCCATGCAGATTGCTGATAATTCAAATGGAGGAAATGACCAGGAAAAAATCAAAGACCAATTCCACATTCTTTTCAAAGTTGATCTTAGTGATGATCAAAGTGAAAGGGGTAGCTGAGTTTCAAGATGACACTATGGTAGTAAGGAACAACTTTTGTATCACAAGAACCGTTTTCAAATATATGAAGATAAACTAGAACCCATGGAGACGAGAGTGGGTTAATGATGACCAGAAGGTATATGATAAATTCAATCATATGGATCATCCTTCAAGGCCTAAGGATGTGAGGAATCCAGTTATAGGACCTGATGAAGAAGAAAATGAGTACAGTGATGAGACTGATGAAGAGGAGACTTCTATGACTGATGGAAGAGATCCAGACTTGACGCCAAGTCCTATTGCTGAAATTGTATCTTATCGAAAGGAAACTCTATTAGAAGTAGAGACACCTGCTGATGAGGAAGACCAGCCAGCTTCTAAGCATGAAGAAGGAAGAGAGAATGAATCTGAAGCATCTGATTATGTTTGCTTATGTCTAAGTCCTTTGATTGGAAGCTATGTTGTACCTGTTAAGGATGTAGTGGCAGAGATGGAATGACCTGTGCCTAAACCAGAGGAGCCTCCTACTGTTGCATAGGTGGAGTTGATTGTAGAAGATTCATCTGAGGATGAAATACCTGCTAAGAATGCTGTTGCTATACAAGAGAATGCACCCATTTATTGGGTGCATCAAACCATATTTGGAAGTGTTTCAGTGGATGTTGAAATTGCGGATTGGAAAGAAGACCTAGGTTTTTTGGTTTGTAAATTAGAGTATCCTGATTCTGATAATGAGGAATCCCTCAATAGACCAAATATCAATTATAATATTCATACCGAGTTGTTACCTGAAGATGTGGTAAGAATGCATGATCTGGATAAGCTCAATTCTGATCCCAAAATTTGTTTTGTGGAAGAAATAAGGAAAATGGAAGCTTCACTGGTGGCATCAATTCAGTAAATTATGAATGATTCAATGACCAGCATAGTATCTGAAAGAGCACTTGTTGTGGTTGCACATACTGATATGATCACCAGGGTAGACCTTGAATCCTTAAAGGTTGAGATGAAAGAGTCCTTTAGTGCTTCTGTAGCTGAGTTGAAGCACTGTTTTGTTGAAAAATGAGCAATTTGGAAAAGTCTTTTGAACACTATTTCGGTTATAATCTGTCAGCCATTGTGGAAGAAATTGTAGATGAATTTATAGCATTCCGGACTCAAGTATCTTGACTGAAAGAGGATGTTGAAGCTCTAAAGAATTTTGATATCTCTTTAGAATCTTATACTAGTTCTAAATCCGAAGCAGATAAAGATTTAGCTTATGTCTAATGTGTTGTTGGCCAGATGTTATCAGTTTTTAAGGATTTAAAACTTCTATGAAAGATCATGTCAGCACCCAGGATTCCCAGGTGAAAAATATTATTAGTGGGTTGACCAAAAACTTCAAGGAAACTGTATCATTCTATGTTGGTTATCTTGCCTCCAGACCTTCAATAGAACAAAATCAGATTCGAGCTGTGATGAAGGAGGATATTGGTTCTGCATAAACTAGTGGCTCTGTGGACTCATCTGATCAGACCAAAGTGGTAACTTCTACTATAAATAACATTAAAGATATAATAAATATAGTCCAAGACTATATGAGATAAGCTTCTGCCTCTCAAAACGGAGTGAAGGAAAAAGTATACTACTATTTCCAATGAATTTATACCAAACATCAACTCAACAACCACTTCAATATTCTGTTAGAAAACCTAATGTTACCTCCTATCAATTGATCCTTCAGAGAGAAAGTCAACAAGCATATAGAATTGACTCTAGCCTTGGAAAAATTCATGGAAAACAAGGATGATTTCATATCTTCTATCGAGAAGGGAGGGGGAATAATTATGGATTTCAAAAATATTTTGTTTCCTTTCTTTAATGTCGATGCTAGGCCAGTGATTGTACCTCTAGCTTTACCTGCCTCTACCTCTACTGCTTCTCCTGTTCAGATGATTCCAACCCAAGCCATCTAAAGCATTACCCCTATGATCACTCAAATGACTAATCAGTACAGTCCAGGCACAGTTTCAGTCGCTCAGCCTCCAGTGATCATTTCTGGTGTTCCTAATCCTACACCTGCATCCACACATCCTAAATCCTCTTCTGATCCCAAGGGTAAATCTCACATTAAGGACGTGGATTGAATAGGTGGCTAAGATATTTTATAGGAATCTTTTTATTTTGTTTTCTCTACCTATATCTTTTTATTTTTTGCAATATACAATACAAATTGATTTCATTTCATTCCCATTTTGTTAATTTTCTCTTTGTTGTTTCCCACTTTTTGATAATCACAATGGGTGAGATATATTATCTAAGGGGGAGAAATACTTTCTAGGATCTGCAACTTGTACCTTTGATACCATTTCAGTTAAATTCTACCTCTGATACATTTAACATTTCACATCTTACATTTTTACCTCTGGTGTGTTGTTTTCTCTCCTACAATTGGATTTAATGATATATCCTCTAATATAATTACTCATTATTTTGAGCCTAAAATATCATAAGTTGTGATTATAAAAAAGGGGGAGATTGTTGACCTCACCTGTTTTGATAATCCCAATTATTCATTCACATACATTGATAATCCTAATTAATCTTTATCTATATTCTAATTCCTTCAATATATGACATTGTATTCAACAATAATGTTAAACTAATATTTGAAATGTATTCATCAATGTTTAACTATACTTATATGAGCATTGAAGTAATTCCAACTCAATCAGATATGTTTTGCACAAAACAGATGAGTATTAAATCATTTATATTCTTATAAGCTACTGATACAGATCTACAGGTACTTAGTCTACTGGTAGACATAGTCACTGATATGATACGGTCATCAATATGCAGAGCAACCGATAGAACAAGTCCACCGGTTAGCAAATATATTTGATAGACCAAGTCCACCAATAAAGAAAACTATGACAGAAGCTATGCTACCGATACATCAAGTATGCCGAGTTACCAATAGATTAAGTCTACCGATACATGAAGCTAACGACACAAAGAGAGCTACCGATACAAACAGTCACTGACACAACGAGCTATTGAGACCAAGATCTACTGATAGACCATGAGCTACTGATAAAATAAAGTCATCGATATATAGAGATACTGATACAAAGTAAGAGCTACTGATACCAGGAGCTACCAGAACAAGTTCAAAGAGCTACCGATAGAACGTCACTGCTAAAAAAGTCCACCGTACACATCTACCAACAGAAGGCTAATAATGAAAGACTGACCAGTCAAACTCTACTACTCAATATTATTAATTTATTAATAAATGGTTATATTTTATGTTTTAAATGAAGTTAAGGTTATTTAATGATATTTGTTGGCACATTAGGGAACCGTACCTAGTACCAATGTAAAGGTAATCATTCCCAGTTGCCAAAGCTAAAAGATATAAAAGGGAAGATATAGACCTAGAAAAGGGATGGAACAGAAAGAAACTAAGAAGGTCCTTGAAGTGTGAAGCAATAGCTGAAAATTGGTGAATACAGAAAGACTACATCCATACTCTCAAAGAACACTGAACATACACGATGCCTTTCTCTAAAGGACAACACATGCTACACCTTATTCAAGGACTGAAGAACTACAAGGAGATGCATATACACTCAAGATGAAAATGTTGTACCTGAAAACCAAGGAAGTAAACGAAACTCTATTTTTCAAAATAAAAATCAAATATGGACTCAGATGCATTTCTTCTGAATCCAACGGGTCTAGAGCTACACTACCAATCACTAGAGATTTTCTAAAATCATTCATATATACTCTTAGTGATTCTTTAGTTTACTTTCGAGAAGTGTGTGTACCCTGTTTATTCTATACACACACTATCTCCTGTGCGAAACTAGAGGATACTAAATCCTCATTCCAAACATTCTACACCTTCTTGTGTCCCACTGAGGATAGTGGTAGAGGTCATGTAGGACCTGGACAGCCTGTGTGATGTTGTCTTTGTTTTCCCATGAATTGCAGTCGTAGAGGTCTGAGTACCTGAATAGTTTGTAAACTGTTGTTAACCCCGATGCAGTGTGTGGATCAAATTTATATATAATTTTGAGAGGACTAAGTCTCGACTTGAGACTGAACCACTTAGTTATATCTGCTGTGATTTTTAGTTTAAGTTTAAATTATACAATATCTAATTTATATTCCACTTTTGTTACTTTGAAATACTATTTGTTTTAAAGTTAATTTTACAGTTAAGCTAGAAAGTGTTCACACTTATTGTGAACCAGTAAGCTAGTTTCAAAAGATAATTTAATTACCTAATTAAATTAACTATGACCAAATCAATCTTTGAGAAACTGATTGAACATTTACAATCTGTATAAATTCACTATATTTTAACATGTTTTTAAATTGGGATATTTTCATAGAAATATTTGTATCAGAAATTTTAATTGGAACTCAATTCACCCCCCTCTTGAGTGTCTACTCCGACCAACAATAAGGATTATCGTATTAATGTTCTTAATGAATTCTATTAGATAGGCTAATGTTTATAATCACAATACAATGAATTTTTTATAATGAATGGAATATATTTAGCACTATAATGGTGTTAATCAATTCAGTGTTGGGATTTCCGTTACTATGAGATTTCAACTAAAAGTTTCTTGAGGTCATTGTAGCAAACATATAAAGAAGATAATTGTGATATCGCCTATAAATACCATTCATTTGAAGATTTTGGTCCTAGTTGAATACATTTTATTTTAATTCATCTGATGAACACTTATCATTTTATGCACATTCATTGTATTCAAATTTATTTAGAGAGTTTTCTTCTTAAGGAATATTTTTATGGTTTTTTCCATAAGATATTTTTTAATTGAAACTATGTCAAATCATTATAATGATTGAGAGATTATGGGGACAAGAAAACAGTGAATCCAATCAATTAGATCTAGGACTTCTAGGGATAGTAACATAGATTCCAATATTCATATATAGGGTTTTGTGGATAGTAAGATTGATCAATTTAATTTATCGTATTGAGGGATTTCTTGGTTATGAAAGATAGACTTTACTGTAAGTATCAAATAGTAGATACCATTAGTTAATGATGTTGACTACTTTATTATTAATGTAAAAATATGTCAATTATTTTAATATTTATTTTTATTAATTATTACATTTACAGAGATAATTTATTAATTTTTTTTACATTTTTTCAATTCTACCTCATATAATAAAAATAGAGTCATCATATTCATCTTTTAATTTTATTTTGTTTTATCTATATTAATATTATTATAAATAAATAAATGTATTAATTCAATCAATTTTTATTATGAATTTCAGTATCATTTAATTGGACTATTTCTAGTTCTGATATTTTAACTCTGATAATCAGACTGAGTCCTTGTTTGATAAGGTTACTTAAAGATAATTTTTATTTTGATTAGTTTAAATATTTTAAAATATTTTTTTAATCTAATATTCTCTCCATCTTGTAGGGATAACCATATAAGCTAATTCATATAATATTACACTATATAGACTGGTCAAAAAATATTAAAGTATATTTTCACAAACGAATAGCTACAAATGATCCATAGAAGATGGTTGAAACTGATTAAATGTTATCACCTCTATATACAATACCTTAATGGGGAAGAAAACATGGTGGATGATTCATTTAGTCGAAAGGATATTTCTTGATTATTTATAATGAGGATGAAAAAGGATTCAATATTTTAATACTTTCATATGATGGATCTCGAAATCTTGAAGGAAGGGGAGAAATATAATTTTTCTAAAATGAATGTTTGATAATTTTTAAAAGTGATGATTATGGATGTGAAAAGGAATATATAGAGAATTAAATGAATATAATTAATTTTTCTGGGTTCAAACCTAATTGTGATGGAGTAATTAATTTCATGAACAGTGTTCGTGTCCCTTTAGTACCATAATTGAATAAGTATCTGATTGATGAAGCTCATAGATCTTCCTTATGTATTCATCTTAGGAGTATGAATATGTATTGAGATTTGAAAGATTATTATTAGTGGAATGGAATGATATGTGACATTGTATAGTATGTTTCTCAGTGCTTGGTAATTTAACAAGCTAAGGATGAGAGAAAAAAGTCAAAGGGTGTGATACAACCATTACCCATACTCAAAAGGAAATGGGAAAACACTACCATGTGATTCATTATGAGACTCCCCAAAAAATAAAAATGGAACAGTGACACATGGGTAATAGTTGATCTCCTTATGTATTTATCACAATTAATTTCTACCAGGGAATATTTTTATTTTGTACCACCAACTCAGATATAAACTAATGATGTGGTATGATTGCATGGTGTAACACTTTCAATTTTTATCTGATTGTGATCTGAGGTTAACCCCAACGTTTTGAAGAAAACATATGCATGAATTGGATATTGAGTTATTTTTCATTACTGTTTATCATCATTAGATAGATGGGCAGTCTGTGAAGACCATTAAATTTTTAAAAGACATGTATAGATATTTCTCTATAGACTTCAAGAGATTTTAGGAACAACTCCTTCCTTTAGTATAGTTTACTTACTAAAATATATTTCACTCAAGTAATTAGATGGAACCTTATGAATCCCTATATGGTATGAATTAATAAACTAAAAAATATAGGAATGAAGTTGTAGAAAGAAAAAAATTTGGACCTAATCTAGATACAGAAATGGTTGAGACGGTTATAGTCATTCGGTAGCACATAAGAGTATATTGGGATAAACAAATATTTTTGATAATAATTTTATCTAAGAAGAAGAGTTTGAAGTTTGTGAGAAGGTTTTTTCAATGAATTCCCCCATAGAAGATTTCCATGAGATTCACAATGAATGTTAGGTTTATCTTGTGGTATAGTGTTAGTTTAAAAATTCCAGATTGTAAGGGGATGAAAGATTATCAATTGGAACATCCATTAAATATTTCTATTGTTCATGATCTATTACGTGTGTAAATCCAATGGATGTGTATATGAGATAATTAAAATGTAATAAAATATATTTATATTTCACTAGATCATGATCTTTTATATAGGGAACAAAAAATAGAGATTCTATATTCTATAGAATTTTTTTATGAAACAAGACTACTCACCTTGTCAAAGTTTTGTGAAAAAACCACCAATTTGAGGATGCTACATGGGAACATGATGATGTAATGAGGTAGAATTATATCATCAATCTGTATAATAGTGAACTTTTTTGATGTGTAATTTCATTTTAAGGGGGCTATAAGGTAACACCCCTATGATTTTTGTTCAATATTTCACTTTAAATTGTTTAATTTCTTTGATAGCATGCATTACACATAGTAGCATGTTTAGAAAAACCATGCAACATTGTTAAAATTTTATGATTCCCTAATAACCATGTTCTTGGATTTTATAATAAGAATGATAATAACTAACTTATGAAAAATATACACTCTAAAAATTTATAAAACCAATTCATTAGTTATAAATTCCTTATAATAAAAAAACAAAAATTATTTGATAATAAAATTAATGTTTCTTCTGAAAATTTGGATTTTATGGAAATATTGTATTTTATATAAAAAAATTAAATAATTTCATATTATAGAATTATTTTAAATAAATTTATATATTATTTACACGATTAAATGTTTTAAATGTGCAACAAATATTTTTCTAAGAATAGTATATGAAAAATCAACTTTTATGCTTAAAATGTATTTCTTCTAAAAATCACTTTTTTCATATTTTTAACTCTTAAATTGAAATTTATTTTATCCAATTTATAAGTATTTATTTAGAAGAAATTAATTAAATATTTTTAATTATGATGTTCAATTTTTCTAAATAGTACCCTTTTTTTGTCAATATGAATAGTAACCATGATAAAATTTACCACTTTAGTTAAAGGGAAAATTTGGTTAATATAGATTAAAAATCCGTTATAAGGCCATAAGATTTCATCATAATTATTATTGGATTAAATAAATTATACATTTATCCCCTTAGGATATAATTTAATTAGTTTAATGTACCATTTTCCATGAAAATGACTTATATTTTATTAAAATCATAGGAAGTTAGAAAATGTCATAGTATTTGTTTTTAATACCTATTATGTCTCCACATTGGAAAAAAGTATGTTATAAATGAATCTAGCATTCTATATTGATCTTAATTAAATTATATTAATGATATAATTTTTATTTTTAATTTTTTTTGTTATATAATGAAAATAATTTCCTATGTAACACAGATACAATATTTCACCAATTATTAAAAAATATAAAAACTATTTTTTAAATTTGTTTAATGAAATATAATTTGAGAGAGATAACGTGTTAAAAGATTTTTTAGGTGAATATAAATTTTTTTTGTTTCATTATAATATTATATTTGAATCGTAACTTTTTCTTCATGACTTCTAAGTCAGATTATGTTAATAATGTCTAAATTGACAATAATGATATTTTAAGAAAATAAAATTCAACTAAATATGATAAAAATAATAAAAAAATTAAAATTATAAATAGTGGATACTATATGGTCTAATAGTATATAATTTTATATTTATAGGTCATTTGGAACCATTTGTATTGATATGGACTTGATTATATTATATTCTTTCATAAAATTCCATGAGTCCCCCTCCCCACTCTTAAAGAAGGGAACATCTGGATTCTATTATTCAAATCACATCAAATCATATAAATCAAATATTATCATAAAAAATATATTATACACATCCCTATTCATATTATAAGGGTTTTGGTATTTTTGAAAGACAAATTCTGGGGTCCGTAAGAGGAGACATAATAGAGTTCTTTCCAAGTAATGGTAATCGCCATGACCGATCAATTTCTTTTATACTATTATTTACCTCAAAAATATCAATGGTATTTATAATAAAATATTAATATTATTATCCTAAAAATTCTCAAATATTTTTTAATATTAAAATACAATTATACACCTTCTTTTACATCAAACTGGACCAGAAAGTATCGCTCATGCATACGAGTGACATACCATCACCATATAGAAATAAAATTAATTTCCCATCACCATATTTTATGGATGGATATTTTGTTCAATTAAATATTTATATATTATATTTTTGATATAATTTTACATATGGAATTAAAATATAATTTACACCTTTTATCCATCCAATCCATTTGGAAACAATAACATCGTCTGGGCGTATATGTGGACTACCATATCTACGAAGTGATGTGATTCATTTTTGATTTTATTTTACATGGATCATAATGAGGATTAATTTGAGGAACATATTTTATATATTTTATATAATAATTATTCTATAAATTTTAATTATTCTTTATGTTTCTTTCTTTCAATCTTTTGAAAAATGAAAACATTGTTCATGAGTACATACCTCCCACTGTCTCCATGAGTGAAATAATTCATTTTTCTACTTATAACTATTATGAATAACTAAAAATATGTATATAATAAATATATATGATTTTTAATATCATTATTAATATTCTTTATATTATGGTAGAAAGATAAATATACATGGACTATAACTAATGACAAGAAATACTCATGACAATGTAAAGATGTAACTCCTATAAATAACAATATTAATAAGAAATTTTTGATAAAAGGGGTGATAATATGATATAAAGAGATCATATTTGATTTTATATGTATGAAAATTACTTTTATATAGAAATATAATAAATTTAAATTTATTGTATAGGATGTTAGGGTTCTTTCAATGAAAGAAAAACTCAAGGTATAAGTTTCTAATCTCACTTTTACTGTTGAGAGATATACACAATATTCACCACTTATTTATTTATGGGGTTTTATATGTTACAAATATGATATATTATTTCATGAATACATTTATATTCATGGAATTTAAGGTTTTATTTTATGTTATTTGTCTCACAGTATATACAATTAAAAAAACAACCAAGTGGTAATGGTTTTATTTCCCGACATCATCAATATTCAGGATTGTTTATGTTTATATATCCATTTATAGACTTATTTAGACACTCCCATAAATATATATGTTTTCAAACAAAAATTTATGAATGTTTTTAATATTCTTCAATTAATTTTAATGTAATTTTTAACAATGATTGAATATTTCAAAATGTTTTAAAAAGAATATTTTTATAGTTTTAGAAAGAGGAATCTTATAACGGTAAAGACCCGTAAAATTCAAGGAAATACTTTTCTTAATTCTCTTGGGAATTTTACAAGAACACAGTTTCTGATGGCACATAATTCTGAGGCCCGGTGTGCCCGAAATCTTTTTCTGAAGTTTAGCTCGGGTACGTTCAGTGAACGAACGAGCGGGTTTTTTCTTACTTTTGAACCGGTGCTCGGAATCAGATTCTGAGGGCACCGTTGTAATCACAGTGCCAGTAATTTCTTAGAAACACCTTTTCCGGAGTTTTGTTTGCTCGGGTGTGGTTTTTAAATTTTCGGGTTAAGTAAATGAATAAAATAAATTGGTCGCACCATTTATATTATTTATGTTGTTTAACCTAAGTTAAGGGGTCAAAGTGGGACCCACAATATCATACACCACTAGGTAGGATAATTTTGGGGTGCGGCCGACATGAGACCCACCTTTTTTTCAACCCCATCCTTTAATTAAGAAACACACCCGCGCCCCCTTTTTAATGAATTCAACCCATTCGTTTCTCTGGTTAATAAACGCCTCATTAATTTGGGTGGTTATATCATTGCAATTAAGTCTTTTAATTCATTGTTTCTTTTGAAATCAAACATTGCCTTTTGCGTTAATATAATACGATAACTCTTATCTTATGAGGGGTTGGATATGCAAGAGGGTTTGGGGAGAATTCTCTCAAGTCATGAAGTTCTCCCTCCTCAACGAAGAACGCGAAGAACGCGAAGAATGCCGGATCCTCAGAGATCGACGACGCGACACTTCTTCCATGGTGTTTCTTCTTCTGTGATGCTACTTCCACGATGCTTCTTCCGCGACGATCCTCCCTCCGCGACACATTCTTCCGCGATGGTTATTTTCCGCGACGAATCCTCGCTCATCGAATTCGACGAGGTAGGGATTTATTTTGATTGTTGTTCGTGAATTCTCCTATTGCCCTTATTCTTTTCTATTGGAGCCGCCTGATACCGCAATAACAGGAGGGGGTCCGACCACATGAACACAGACATCCATCCTCTCCCCTTTTGTTGTTTGATGTTGTTTGAGGCACGAACAAGGCAACGCGGTGCCGAAGAACCGCACAGAAATATTAAAGAATGGGGGAGAAACGGCGCCATCGTGCCGCGCCGTTGAAGACAAACCAAAGACACGACACTATCGCACCACGCCGGAAATTTTGGATACATCAACTCCGAACTATGTGTCCATTGATGTATTAGCCCCTCGGCTCATGGAGCGGACCCTACCGAATGAGCTTGTTGTGTGCGGGAACCCTAGAGCTGGCTGTGACTCCGACGATGATGACGACTGTGCAGAAATCCTCTGTGGATTTGACGGTGATGACTACAGCACTCAGTGATGCTACATTGATCAGTGCTACCGATCCTGTGTGGGTCAGATCATGTGTGGGTCAGCGCTCAGCCGTCCTGTGTGGGCCAGCGCCTACATATCCTATGTGGTTCCGATCCTATGTGGGTCATTGCGGTGGATAGTTAACTATCGATCCTGTGTGGGTCAGATCCTTTTTGGGTCATTGCAGTGGTCAGTACCTATCAATCCTTTGTGGGTCCGACGACTTAGATGAATCAGTGGCTATATCTGATCATCTCTATCATCATACGAAGAAGTATAACTTTGTTATATGAATATTGATTTGCATTCCTATGTGGATTTTGGTGTGTTATCCTGTGTGGACGTGATCGAACTCAGGCTCGGATGTTGGAGCTGAATGCGAATTCATGGCTTAGTTTTATGTATGGGAATATACCTATGTAGTGTTGGTTGTTACTTCGTGATTGTATCTTTCCATTGTGGATTATCCTTGGTGGATTCTGGGATACCTTCAGCGGTCTCGGGGTCCCTACATAGTAGCTTATACTCACCCCTGCACGTGCTATGCCCATACAAGGTTGTGTTTGTTGCAGAAAATGAATAGCGCTGATCGTGGTTGAGGCACGAGGAGCAGATCGGTACCCAGAGGTGGACCACTGGACGAGACATACTCGGAGCAGATGGCTGGACCTGAAGAGTTGTTGAGGATATTTGTACCCACCCTTCTGGTGGGACATCTAGTGGATGGCTCGATGCTGCAGCATTACTTTTCAGTTGTTGTACTCCCTTTTTCAGTTGTACTTTACTATCAGTTTGGGTTTGTATTCTGGCCCACTTACTTTTCCGCACGTACTATTGTACCCACTTTTTACATAGTTTTTACTTCTTCTTTCTTGCTCTGTGGTGTTTGTTTTCATTACAAAGGCAATGCCTTCCCTATTTACCGGGAATTACACCTTGGTGCTAGTGGCCAGCCCCTGGCCTATGGAAGACTGGCTTGGGTTAGTCACGACACGGGCCTCGAGGACGGGTCGTGACAAATTGGTATCAGAGGAGTTCGGTTCTACCGCAGAACTCACGACTCTGATCATTTTCTATGTGAGGCAATAATGTTAAGAGTATTGCGTGTGGTTATCAGTCCAGGGAGTCCAGTGTTGGTGGGCAGGCGACGTATCCATACACCAGGACCCAGACTTCTTATTTTCGACATAATGCACGAAAACATTGATTGCATGTATGTTTCACGTTTTCTTTGTGATTACTTTATTTCAGCTCACTAGGAATATTTTTTGACCGCGGTGCACTTGTTTCTATTCAGGATGGCCCCATGATGGCAACCAGCTAGGGTTTCGAGCATTGTGCATGACGACAGCCCACCAAGCGATGAGGCCTCTGTACAGGGCCCTTTGACAGCAGAGGCACAAGCAGTACCTCTACCCGCCAAGCCACCGATGCTACCTGCCCCATTCACTGAAGATGCACGTCACCTTAGTGCACTGTACGAGTTTCAGCGCCAGCGACCACCCAGGTTCCGTGGGGAGACAGACCCTCAGGCAGCCGAGGATTGGCTGGAGGCAGTTTTATGGGTATTTAGGTTAGTGAGGACACCAACAAACCTCATCGTGATCCTCACAGCGAGCCTCCTTCACGCGGCAACAGGAATATGGTGGAGCATGATACTACAGGTGCAAGATGAGGCATCTCTCCTCTGGATGGACTTTAAGAGCCTCTTCCACTCGGAGTTCGTCCCAGCCACCCTCCGTGAGGTGCGCATCCAGAAGCTTCTATAGCTGCGACAGGGAAGCTTGACGGTCGCCCAGTACTCGGCGAGATTTACTGATCTCTCACGCTACTCGATGGACATGGTACGAGACCCATTCTTCTGGGCCCGGACCATTGAGCTGGGATTGAGGCATGAGATCAGGGCATCAATGATCTCCCTCATCATTCCGACACTGGTAGGGGTGCTGGAGTGATCCCTTCTCATCGAGAGCTTCCTTGCTAAGCCTACTTCAGCAGTGAGACCTACCACAGGGAGGTACGTAGAAGATTCTTCTACAGCAGGCAGTCGATGGATGACTCATGGATCCAGGCAGACCATACCCTTAGGCAGATGACCTCAGGACACTGGCTCAGTGGTGCGGGGCACATAGCGTGGATCCAGTCTTTTGAGAGGTATATAGTGTTACTCATGCGGCAGGTAGGGCCACATGGCTCGTGACTGCCCGACCCGCCGTGTCGAGGAGTAGAAGATGGGTGAGTGGCCACCCAGGCAGAGGTAGAGGGTCGACCATGGAAGTCCGAAGGGAGCAGTCAGACGAGGTAGAGGAGCTGGATGGGCAGCAGGTGGTGGGTGATGCTTTTAGGCTCTACCACCACCACCACCAGGAGGTCCACCTCGACCATAGAGAGCTGGCAGGAAGAGATAGGAACAACTCCAGGCAGAGGAGGCCTACGAGCACGGCACACCCGAGATTATTTGAGGTACTATCTGTTTCTATTCCACCATTGCAGCAGTTCTTATAGGCACAGTAGAGAGTCATTCTTTAATATTCGCTGCCCTTGTTCGGAGCTCGGAGATTCCGACAGAGTCTTTGGCTCGATCCTTAAGGCTAGTGACTCCTACGGGAGTAGAATCGACGATTACGCACTGGTACCGGCAGTGTGAGCTTACTCTAGGAGGCAAGATCTTTGGCTGAGATCTTCTAGTAGTGGTGTCGAGGCCTTACGACATCATCTTGGGCAGGGATTGGTTATCTACCGTCCATGCTCAGATTTACTGTATTAGGCACAAGGTGCGATGTGTATGGACCGAAGGGAGCAGGTTCACCTTCACCGTTTAGAAGGGAGCCTTCGTAGCATAAGATGGACTCCCGCAGAGGAGAGGACAACCCATAACTCATTAGTTGGATAGCCTCATCCTAGGAGTGGTTGACGTGCAGAGTCCTAGTATTCCTGCAGTGGTGGATCAGTATGCAGACCTTTTCCCCGAAAATGTTCTGGGACTACCTCATCGCAGAGAGGTAGAATTTTATATAGACCTATACCCCGGGACAGCCTCGATATCCACTTCAGCATATCATATGGCCCCCGCTGAGCTTCGAGAGCTACGGGTACATTTGGAGTACTTGCAGGGAAAAGGATTCATTCGACCCACTGTTTCACCCTGGCCTTCCCTGATATTATTAGCCACGAAGGCGGACGGGAGCATGCGACTTTGTGTCGTCTATTGTCACCTGAACCAAGTGATAGTGAGGAACAAGTTGCCACTACCGAGTATTTATGACCTCATCGATCAGCTCAAGGGAGCCCGGTGGTTCTCAAAGATATAACTCAAGTCAGGCTATCATCAGCTCAGTGTTCAGGATGAGGACGTGCAGAAGACGACCTTCAGATGTCGGTATGGACACTATGAGTTCTTGGTTATGCCATTCGATGCAACCAATGCTCCAGCAGTGTTCATGGGCCTCATTAACATGATCTTTCTGCCATACCTCGATCGATTTTTTTGTGGTCTTCATCGATGACATTTTGATTTACTCGACGGCTTAGGAGGAGCACGCCTACCACTTGCGGGTTGTACTGGACACACTACGAGAGCACCGACTTTATGGTAAGATCTCGAAGTGTTAGTTCTGGATACGCGAGGTCCACTTCATGGCAAAATTCATCTCTGGGACGGGAGTTGTGGTGGATCCTGCGAAGATCGAGGCAGTGCTAGCTTGGGAGCCACCCGAGAGCGTGACAGAGGTGCGGAGTTTCTTGGGACTAGCTGGATACTACCAGAGATTTGTGGAAGACTTCTACAGAGTTGCAGCACCACTCTCATCTTTGATGAATAAGGGGAAACCCTTTGTGTGGTCAGACAGATGTCAGCAGAGCTTCCAGAATCTGAGGCAAAGTTTGACCAGCGCACATATCTTGAGGTTGCCGGAGGAGGGAGTAGGGTACGCAGTATACATGTTATGCATTAGGGACTAGACTCGGATGTGTCCTGATTTAGGAGCGGGCCGTGATAGCCTATGGATCATGTCAGTTGAGGCCGCATGAGAAGAACTATTCTACCCATGATCTGGAGTTAGCAGTAGTGGTCTTCGCTCTGAAGGCATGGAGACACTATCTGATGGGCGAGCACTTTACAGTCTATTCTGACCATCAGAGTCTCAGGTACATCTTCTCGCAGAAGGACCTAAACCTGAGACAGTGGAGATGGATCGAGTTATTCAAGGACTATGACATTGAGATAGTCTATACACCTGGAAAGGGGAACGTAGTAGCTGATGCTCTCAGCAGGAGGATGGACATTCAGCTACTTGGGGAGGTGACCGAGTAGCTAGCCGCTTTGCAGATATCATTCATGGATAGAGATGGAGCAGCCTTCCATCAGTCACTCATAGTCACACCTCCACTACTACAGTGGGTTAGAGAGGCACATCGTGGGGACACCGACTGTGAGACACGGTGTGCACAGATATCCTTAGGACAGGCACCTGATGGATTCTCTGTGGTAGGAGAGCATGATTTCCTTTTCAGAGGACGTAACTTGGTACCGGTTTCTTTATGAGAATAATTGTTTAAAGAGTTTCACACTTCCCCTTTGGTGGTACATCCTGGCGTGCCGAAAATGTACCAGGATCTCAGACGACAGCACCGGTTGCCGGGCATGAAGAAGGTTGTGGCAGAGTTCGTTTCTCGATGCCTCACCTACCAGAAAGTGAAGGCAGGGCACCAGGTACCAGCAGTCTTGGTACAGCCCTTGGATGTCCCATAGTGGAAGTGGGATGACATATCTATGGACTTCGTGACTGGACTTCCATGCACTTCCAGAGGTCACTACTCAATTTGGGTTATTATCGACCGACTCACCAAGTCGGCTCACTTCTTACACTTTAGAGAGCTGAGCTCCGTGGAAAGAATGGGCCATCTCTATGTTCAGGAGATTGTACAGCTTCATGGTGTGCCATCATCTATCATCTCCGATCGAGATGCTCTCTTTACTTCCCGTCTTTGGAAGGGGTTGCAGGAGGCATTCGGGACGCAGCTACGTCTGAGCACTCCTTTCACCCTCAGACGGATGGTCGGATGGAGAGGACCATTCGTACTCTCGAGGAAATGCTCCGCGCATGTTTCCTCGACTTTGGTCGTAGCTGGGAGGACCACCTACCCTTGCTGGAGTTCGCGTACAACAACAGCTACCACTCCACCATCGGGATGGCACCATACGAGGTGTTGTATGGCAGACCTTACAGATCACCGCTATGCTGGACAGACCTTGGGGAGTCCGCTCTTATGGGACCAGAGATGGTCTATGCCACGATAGAGAAGGTCAGGTCATCTAGGAGAAGATGAGGACAACACATAGCCGGCAGATGTCTTATGCTGACAGGAGGCAGAGGCAACTTGAGTTCGAGGATGACAACCACATCTTCTTGCGGGTCTCACCTCGATATGGATTACAGATATTTCGACGGGGCGGAAAGTTATCTCCGCGCTTCATCAGACCTTTCCAGGTCCTCAGTAGGGTTGGAAAGGTGGCTTATTGCCTGTCTCTACCACCATAGTTGCACAGGGTGCATGACGTCTTCCACGTATCCCAGCTGAGGAGGTACGTGCACGACCCGACGCATATCATTGACCATGGGGAGTTGGACGTTGATGATGGGGTGACGTTTGCGGAGGTCCCAGTGGAGATTGTGGATCAACAGGAGAGGGTCCTACGTGGACGGTCGATTCCTCTAGTGCGCATCAGATGGAAGCACGAGAAGGTCCAGGAGAGCACTTGTGAGTGGGAGGCTCCGTTGCGTGCTCAGTACCCACATTTGTTTCCCTAGTTTTTGATGTATCTTAACGGGGACGTAAAGTCCTAAGGTGGGAGTGATGTAATGTCATGTAAAATTGAAGGAATTTTTTTTTTAATTCTCTTGGTAATTTTACAAGAACGCAGTTTCTGACGGCACATAATTCTGAGGCCCAGTGTGCCTGAAATCTTATTTTGAAGTTTAGCACGGGTACGTTCAGTGAAGGAACGAGCGGGTTTTTCTAACATTTGAACCAGTGCTCAGAATAAGATTCTGAGGGCACCGTTGGAATCGAACCCCTAGTAATTTCTTAGAAACACCTTTTTTGGATTTTCATTTGCTCGGATGTGGTTTTTAAATTTTCGATTTAAGTAAATGAATAAAATAAATTGGTCGCACCAATTATTTTATTTAAGTTGGTTAACCTATGTTAAGCGGTTAAAGTGGGACACACAATATCCTACACCACTAGGTAGGATATTTGTTGGGTGGGGCCCACACGAGCCCCACCTTTTCTAAACCCCCATCCTTTAATTAAGAAATGCACCCACACCCCCTTTTTAATGAAGTCAACCCATGCATTTCTCTGGTTAATAAACGCCTCATTAATTTGTGCGGTTAAATCGTAGAAATTAAGTCTTTTAATTGATTTTTTCTTTTGAATTAAAAATTCATCTTGTGCGTTAATAAAATTAGAAAACTCTTATTTTATTTGGGGTGGGTTGTGCAAGAGGGTTTGCAGAGAATTCTCTCAAGTCGTGAAGTTCTCCCTCCTCAACGAAGAACGCGAAGAATGCCAAGAACGCGAAGAACGCCGGATCCTTGGAGATCGACGACGCGATGCTTCATCCATGGTGTTCCTTCTTCCGTGATGGTTCTTCCGTGACGATACTCCCTCCGCGATGCCTTCTTCCGCGACGGTTATTTTCTGCGACGAATCCTCGCTCATCGAATTCGACGAGGTAGGGATTAATTTTAATTGTTGTTCGTGAATTCTTCTGTTGCCCTTATTCTTTTCTATTGGAGCTTCCTGATACCGCAATAATGGGAGGGGGTCGAACCACATGAACACCGCCGACCCTCCTCTCCCCTCTGGCTGTTTGATGTTGTTTGCGGCACGAACAAGGCAACGCGATGATGAAGCACCGTGGAGAAATATTAATGAAAGGGGGATAAGCGGTGTCGTCGCATCGCGCCATTGAAGAAGAACCGAAGACGTAGAACGGTTTCGCCACTCCGGATAACTACAAAAGCTCCGCAGCTGGGGCGGGGCCATGACGGAGGGGCGCGGCACCATCACACCATGTTTGACGGACCAAGGCCGCGGCTGGGGCCGCGACGAATCGGGGAGATCAGCGGCCGGTTTCGGGGAGCCGACATCGGAGCAGGGGGACCAACCAGCGTCGGTCCCGTGGCGGCAGCAGCCGGCCGGCCGGTCAGGGGAAAACCGGGGGTTCGTAACCACCAGTCGGCCGGCAGGTGCGGCCCCCCACATGGTGGCCACGACTTCTCAACGCGGGGGGCAACGCGCCCCTCCTCCCCCCTTCACAGCACGGTCGTTACGGCCAAGCCGAATAGCCACTGGCCATGCCAACGCGCCGGGCCGGGCTGCCTAGTCCGGGCCGGCCCGCCCATGCTGGGCCAGGCTGCGACCAAGCGGGCCGACCTTGGGGGTATCGTGTCGGGTCGGACCAGGCCCAAACCCCCTAATACCGAACCTTTTTCGGTCTGTTACCCATAACATGGGCTACGAACCTCCGATCGATGCACTGTCAGTTTTGTAGCAATCCTTGGATTGAGACAGTCGTTTCGGTATTTTACACTTATGGTTTCTGAGTACTTTGGGTTCGGCCGGATTGGTTTGTACACAAAACCAACCAGGCCCTCGGAGCAGAAATGCTTATAACTTGAGCTTCGGACGTTCGATTGACTTGCCGTCGACTTTGTTGGATTTCTCATAGTGAGACGGACCTTTTGGTTTACTCTGCTCAAGGTTTGGATGCAGGTGGAGTATGTTCGAGTTGGTTTTGACTTAAAAACCAACCGGGCCCCTGGGAATAAAAAGACAATAACTCTCAGACCGGGCATCCGAATGACGCGCCGTCTATGATGTTGAGTTCCTATTAACGATACGGAACATTGGGATACATCAAATCCGGACTATGTGTCAGTTGATGTATCATCCACTCGCCCCGTGGAGCGGAACCTCCCGAACGAGCTTGTTGTGTGCGAGAACCCTAGAGATGGAAGCGACTGCGACGACGATGATGACTGTGCAGAAATCCTCCATGGATTCGACGGCGATCACTACAGCACTCAATGATCCTACATGGATTAGTGGTACCGATCCTGGGTGGGTCAAATCCTGTGTGGGTCAGCGCTCAGTGGTCACGTGTGGGCTAGCACCTACAGATCCTGTGTGGGTCCGATATTGTGTGGTTCATTGCGGGGGTTAGTTACCTATCGATCCTGTGTGGGTCAGATCCTTTGCGGGTCATTGCAGGGGTTAGTATCTTTCGATCCTTTGTGGGTCTGACGAATTAGATGAATCAATGGCTATATCTGATCATCTCTATCGTCATACGAAGAAGTATTCCTATGTGAGCTGAATCTTGATTTGCATTCCTATGTGGATTGTGTTGTGCCATCCTATGTGGATGTGACCGAACTCGGGCTCGGATGTTGGAGTCGAATGCGAATTGATGACTTTGGTTTATGTATGGGCATATACCTATGTAGTGTTGGATGTTACTTCATGATTGTATCTTTCCTTTGTTGATTATCCATTGTGGATTATGGGAGACCATTGGGGGTCTCAGGGTCCCTACTGAGTATCTTATACCCACCCTTGCACGGGCTATGCCCGCACTACATTGAGTTGGTTGCAGACGACGAACAACGTTGATCGTGGTTGAGGCATGAGGAGCAGATCGGTACCCGGAGGTGGACCACCGGGCGTGACATACTCGGAGCGGATGGCAGGACCCGAGGAGCTGTGGAGGCTATCTGTACCCACCCTTCAGGTGGGACTTCCAGTGGACGGCTCAATGCTGTGGCTTTACTTTAATGTTGTTGTACTCCCTTTTTCAGTTGTACTTTACTTTCAGTTTGGGTTTGTATTCTGGCCAACGTTTTTTTCCGCACTTACTATTGTACCCAGTTTTTACTTAGTGTTTACTTATACTTGCTTGCTCTGTGGTGTTTGTTTACTTTATAAAGGAAATTCCTTCCCTATTTACCGGGAATTATGCGTTGTTGCTAGTCGCCAGCCCCTGGCCTATGGAAGGCGGGCTTGGGGTAGTCACGACATGGGTCCCAATTACGGGTCGTGACAATGACAATGTGAAAGGAATATTTTTTTCAACAAATATATTTTTAAAAAATTATCTATCAACCATTAAGCCTCAATTATTTTATGATTTTTTTGAAATTTAACAAGTTTATTTTTTTTCAATGTTTACTTTTTTACATCAGAAGTTTTTAGAATTTTAAATGTGATTTTTGAATTGGAAAGGGTATTTTCCCTAAGAATTCATTCATGATATTTTAGTTTAATCAGTAAAAACATCCCATGATTATACATATTATTTCTAGTATATTATCCATGGGTTTCATATTTATTCTTTCTCTTTATGTTTTATGTATTATATTAAAGAAATAATTTTTTTGAGACCCATTTATTTTCCATGGGGTATGCTATGATGAAATGTTTAATAAACCCATTTATTTTCATGTGTTCTGATATGATGATTGTTTTATGGTCATATGGAACACAAATTTATGGTTTTAATTTTTTGAATGGTGGGACCAATATCTCGATCAATTCATTTGTTAAATTATTGTATCTCATGGGATAAGTATTGGAAAAAGTCGATGTTCTTGATCTATTATGGAAAAGAACTCATAGGGCTTGATCTATCATGAGAAACAAGTAAATGTGATTGATCCACTATGAGAAAAAAAATATTCATAATATTATATTCATGGTAGTTAAACTTGAAATATTAAATTGTTTTCATATATATAATTATTCCACACACATTTATGATGCGAACTTATGGTCCTTGATTTAGTTATGTTGAGTTTTAATTATTATGATTCATGTTTCTTTATGTAATAACATTTTTTGACATAACACATGTTTATGATATTTAATATATTGGTTATTAAAATTTTTTCTTGTTTCAAAGATCTCAAACCCTTATTATTATCTTATTATTTTTTTATCAATAATTTTTATCTCTTAGGTTTACCCTTGCAGAACATATGAGCTCACTATTATCTGAGGATTCATTTCTTCAGTTTATAAAGAATGTTTTTATTATGGTACGAATATAAATATTACTATTATTTAATATATTTATGGGATATGTTTAAGATACTTCATAAAAAAATGAGACTGTATATGTAGTCTCCAAATAATTTAAATATTTACAATTATGGTGCATATCACATTCTTATATATTGAGTATTCATCTAAATATATGTAATATTTATGTATAAAAAAGATCAGGATATCAATAAAAATTTATCTACAGAGTGAATATTCTATTTATAAAATTGACATAATTCTATATTTTTTGTAACTATATCATATAAACAAGAACTAGAAATTATATTATGAAACATACATGTAAAAATGATGTTGCTAACACAAAAAAGAATGGTAACAAATAAATTTTATAAATGAAAATGGGATATATTGTTATAAAAATATTTTATGTGATTTTATAAATATGAATATAGGTTTGGAATAATGTAATAAATTTATAAATCAATTATGTTGGAGGTCCAAGAATTTTCAAATAATGGGAAGACTGGGGTAAGTTATTCTTTCTCAATTTAATTTAATTAAGGAACATCTGAATGTTATGCGCCAATTTATTTTTTATGATGAATATACATCCCCTATTACATGTAATGTAATTAATCCATAACACTTCATGTTACTTTATGTTTCAATTTGAAAATTTTCTTCTAATGGTGTTTGAATTGAATGCAACCATGTGGTTAGAGATTTTTATCAATTTCCATTCAATAGAGATATATTTGTTATTTTACACGTATTCACCTTTATGTGGTGAATACATAAACCATATCCAATATTTAGAATATATATATATATATTTATGATGAATAATGGTTTAGTTCATGTATATTATTTCAATGAATTTTAATATGAATTATATAAGATAGGTAATAATTTATTTTACAATTTCACATTCTTTTGGAATTGATTTTATTATCGTTGATGTAATTTTATCATATACACTTCATAATCTCAAATAATATTATTGTTCACTGGATATTTAATGAGTTCACATATTTTTTCTTTATTTACTCAATTGGTACTTGAATTAATCAAAAAAATGATAAAAGTGAAAAACTGATTTTATTTACCATGAAATTAGATATAATTTTCATCCATATCCATGTTTTTAAATGTTGTTTTAAACAATAGAATATATGTAATGAAATGATTTATCAATGAAATTTATGTCTTATTTAACATTTTAAAAATTTTCTAAATGAACATTTATTCCGTTTTATGAAATTTATTTCTTTGACCTTTTTTATCAAATTCAAAGGTAATGTTTATTTATGATATATTATAATAACATAATTACCAACTGTTCTATCCATTTTATTAAATTTACCATCTTATACATGTTTCAATGACTTTACAAAGAATAATATTTATTGAAATATTATTTTAGTATCTCACTTACATTCCCTTTATTCTTTCAGATGACATTTTTTTTGAAAATCCTTTATTTTGGATGAACCGATGATCACCTATCATATACTGATTAATTATAGGATTTTTTATCTTTTCATTAGAAAATCACATACTTTGATCATTTATTAATTTCAAATAATATTAATCTTCAATATACATATTCCTTGTATCATGTACATACTTATTAATTGAATCTTATACAATTTTTTCACATGGTTTTTTCTTTGAATGTTATTTTTTTAAATAAGAAAGTATTTACCAAATATATAAATTTGTTGATAATAAATATTGCTGATGAATTAAATTGGTCATTAAATATATGAGTGATGATTTGGACATGTTTTTATGTGTGGGTACCATAATTATATATCCCCTCTATGAATCTACAAGTCTCATGAGATAAACCAATAATCGGTTGTTTAATAGGAATTTACCCATAGTTTTAAACTATAATGATGAATGAAATTAGAGATATATATATCATGATTTCTACGATCATGATGTCTGATATTCAAAATTTCCACAATTTTGAATTCAATTACTATTATCCATGAGATTATATCATTGATATTATCCATTTATTAGCTTCAAGATCATGTGATTATTTATATGGAATTATTTGATCACATTTTATTCATGTGATATTATTCATTATGAAAAAATTACTGATTAAATGGATTTTTTTGTTACATAACTTAATATGTTGATTATGACTTATTTTTTCATGATATATTTAATTTTATGTAACCCTTATTGAGGTTCTTAGCTCACCCTTTATTTTTTACCTTCCATAGGATATGAGGAATGACTATTTAAGTTACTTCAAGAATACATAATATTTACATCCAAAATATTTCAATTTATGTTTTAATTTTTTTTAATATTCATTTTTGTTTCTATTTTACTAGGTATAATATAATTACCAATCCATTTACATTTCATAATATAGAAAATTCAACTACATTTTACTTCTTTACATTCCCAAAGAACATTACTATTTATATTTTTAGAATGTTAGGAAATAACTCATACATATCAGCTTTCACAACCCGTCCCCCGAGACCCATGCTGTGACAACCCCTATCCCTCTTCTGATAGGCAAGGGGCCAGTGACTAGCACTAAGTAGGAATATCCCACAAATGGGAGGAATTTTCTTTAGTACTTGTATACACGCACCCAACTAAATTCCACAAAGATGGAGAGTGAAACACTAGGTAATGGAAATTCATTTATACAAATACAATACTACAATAGAGTACAATAGAAAAAAGTAGGAATGTACAACAGGTCTAGAATACAAGCCCATTATAAGAAAGACAAATGCAAATCCTGACCTACACTCAAGGGTACTGAAGATACCATAAGATGCTTCTAGAAACACATCGACTCATTCATTCTAAAAAGGAACTTCCTGGTCCTGATCATGATCTGTCTAAGACTCCAAAAAAGTGTTGGTTTTCATTACAAGACACAACATGTTCGGTCAAGGACTGTTTAGGTGTCATTAAAACAATACTCAATAGGGGACCCCAAAAACCACAAAGTAAAAGTCCATAAAAGAAAATACCACCAAGTAGGTACAGTCAGCTCAACACAGGTATATGTAATTAATAAATTTAACATGAATATATTGGTATAATCGTAAAGTATTCCAATATGAAATTTCTCATCTACTTCCAGCCATATGGTTCTGGGTATAGCATGGATGATTTCAGGATATTCCACTCCTCAATCAATCAAATAGTATCTAGGTTGTGAAAGTATACCAATAGTATCTTAGAGAACATATGGTCTCGATACATAAAAGTGTTTCCCTGATTTTTCTAGTCTCATAGAGGTAAGAAGTCTCGATATCCTAGATAATCCTTCATCAAATGATTTTTCTCAAGGCACACTCATCCTTGAAGGACTCGCTTTGTGACCCATTATGTCATCAGGGACCTATGAAAATAGGTACCACTTCTTTTGGCCCCACCAAAAGAGAACTAATTGATAACTACCAGAAGAACAATACTTCAGTCATAACACTGACCATATAATACATCTAAGGGACTCATCCCTGATGAGTCACTTTGGTATTCTAGTCTTTCAGGCCACTCAAGTCCACTCATCTACTACATGTTTTCAAGTGCATTAAGATCCTCTAGGTTACTTATCCTATTCTAGGACACTACGTTACTCTCATCTACATATCATCTGCAGGGAAACATAGGTCCGCACGACTACTAATCTTCTGGGGCACTAAGGTATGCTTGGCTACTACTCCTCTGCTGAGCCACACAGGTCCACATAGCTACTCGTTTGTCAAGACGCTGAAGTTCGTTGGGCTACTACTTGTCTCCCTGGCCATAGAATTCTGCACGACTACTCGTCTGTTGGGACACAGTGGTACGATAGGCTACTAATCATCTTTTGGGGAAAACAAGTCTTCTTGACTACTTGTCTGTAGGTCCACTAAGGTTTTCTCCGAAACTAATTTTCTACGGAGCCACATAGATCCACACGGCTACATGTCTTCTAGGACACTGTATTCCCCTCGATTACTACACGTCTATCAAGACACTCAATTCTACATGTATACTCTTATACTGGGCCACATAGGTGTGTAATGAAACTCATCTACCTGGCCAGTAAGGTCTGGTAAACACTACCTTCTGTTCACATCCATCTATAGTATTTCTTCTTCTTGCGCACTTGATTTCAATAGAATATACTCCTAAAGAAATAAGTCAGAACTCAACCTTTACCAAAACTTCCCTAGAAAATGTCAAAAGTACCATCTCATATCGAGGGTCCCAACGCTAAAATGGCTTGTCAATCAGACATATGGTTTTCATGTTATGATCATTTTACTAAGAATGGATCAGTTGGGTCATTGTACGGTTTGATCTGGTCCCTCAACCCGACCAATGTCCATACCAGAGTTGTTGGGCCATGGGTCTGGAAAGCTGTGGTGGCCTGACCCGCCGGGGCGGGCAGACCCGATGGGGCGGCCCTGCCCACCTTCACTTGCAAGTCATGCTGTGAGTGGGCCGGTTTGTCTTGCCTGGATGCAACGACATCCACCACGTCTACTAATGGTCAATGTGGTAAGTATTACAGGTTCCATCCCTGTGGTCCTCAGACCCCAATACGTGGCTCGATGTTGAGTCCTCTAGATACCCCGCCTCTGGCCATAGCCTTAACCCCTTGTATGTCACCCAACGACCGATGCCACATGGACCTCCACCACTATAGTGCACTATCAGTGTGTCCCGCCTCCCTCATAAGGCCGCTTCTACATGCCTCCTTCAACTGTTTTCATCCCCGCCACATGATCCCTAACACTATATATTTATTCTACATGCCACCAAACATTCTCTGGTGGTCCATTATTTTATCCATGAGAACCTCTTGAATCCTTGGGTCATCTTCGTAACTGTTACAAGCTCCATGTTCTCTCACCCCCAGTCTAGGGGTCTAGTCAGGCTCAGAATCTCACAAAAACATCCAATGAATCCACATGTGTCCATAGGTGAATAACGATAGGATGAGGGGTAAGAAGAGAACAAAGAACACCTAAGGGATTTCAGATAGCCTTGTTCATTCATCCTTCATTCGAACCATCATAAGGAAATTGGGCAGGTAGTTATTACCTTGTTCCTAAGATTCATGTCCCAAAATATTTAACCCATACCACATGAACGAACATCCCGTATATAAACATGTTAGTGGATTTGTCATCATTATTTGTTTGGAAAGAAATAACAGGTAATCAAGATCACCAAGAATAAAACCACTACCTTTAGTTGGATCAATAACAGACATAGATTTAATTCTTGTTTCCACATTGATCCATATTCTACTGGTGTTCATCGATTCATCACTTCTTGATCAAAAATCGACCTCCGATCCATCATTCCAAGCAAAAGAGCCTCCTCCCCTTGCTTTAGGTAAAATCCAAAGATTGAGAGGAATTATCCAACTTTATAAAATTCTAATTCTGGGCCCTGTCCCTGATTAATGGAAGAAACACTTACTATTTCACCAGGTTTCTATGTTGTTACACAGTTTTATTGGGGAATTGAAATAGTTTCCTCATTGCTACAATGCAGTGAAATATTTTCTCCTAGTAGGCCCGCACCTACTAATGTTAAGTCACTCTTAGGGTAAACTCTCTATCATGAATGCAACATTTCACCCAAATTTCTTATACGAGAACCCATTTTTTTTTCTTACACATTATTAGGAAAAATGGTCGTGCACCCTATTTAAAACATAACAATTTTTGACCAACCATTCCAGGAAAAATTGGACTCAGAATCGCAAACCGTCTCAATTCCTGATCTATGAATAATTCTATATAATTTTTAAAAAATCATGGAATTATGGGACATTACATTACAACCATATTTAGGGATTTACATCATCGTAAGCCAAAACAAGGGATAAATAGTCAAATTGGGGTACTAAGCACAGATATGAGCTTCCCACTCCCATGTGATCACATGGAGATTCATGTGTTGTCATTGAATGCACACAATAGGAATCGACCATCCATGAAGGATCAGCTCATACCAATAATCAATATTTCTCGGAGACTCTGAAAAATAATCCTTATCATAAATCACTGTCTCTCTCCATTCAATGATGGGTGACGGTTCCTGTACATATATCCTGCACTTATAGGTATCCCATGATCTCTATGGGACTCCATTCCAGAAAATCTAATAAGTGACTAACAGTGTGAGTTGGTTAATGATTACCCAGATGGTATCGTGTCTCATGGACGTACATAGTGAACATGTCACAAAGTTTATGAATACCCGTTTGGTAGTGGGTACATGTTCTACATGTCCATATGGTTAAAGGGTCAGTAATCTACACATAACTTCAAACACTAGGTCTTATTATGCCCTTCCTCTGCATTTCCTCAACCAACACCCTCAGCTCGTGAAGCTCTGTGAAATCCATCCGATATACCAATGATGATATTGGTTCCATCATTGGGTGTATAATGATGTTGATTTTCATCAACCTATAGGGAGGAAATCCTAGAAATATTATATGAAAATACATCCTAGTACTCAGACACTACTTCTAGGAAATAAAAACTTGAAACATCCATTATCACATGGGTAAGGATGTCCAACTCAATTGTGATCGGCTTAACCCTTCTATGCATGAGTTTTATCTCATCCTTCCATGGGTTCCATCTTCACCGAACAAGGGAAACCAAATTCCAATGCTACAGAAAAACCACATTATTTTTTCTTAAAACAGTCAACATGAGCATGAACTATGGATGACCAATCTATACCCAAGCTAACACCATAAGGCATGGACGCTATCAGCAAGCAGATCCAACTGAAACAATCACCTCATGGTTTAGATCACACTATCGGCATATGTGTGATTATTGAGTCTCCTCCACTAGGTATCTCCAAACATAAGGATCGGTTCAATGGATCAACTAGAAACACAAGGTCTTGAACAAGATTTGTGACCAGAAAAAATGATTAGCACTTATTTATATTAATACAGAAGTTAAGAGTATACAAAGGCCATACATAGAATCATTCATGCATCCCTTAGGTCATAATCATTGGTCACATGCAGCTACACCCATCCCATGACTTATATCTCCCTCAGTATGGTGTGGACCACATTGAGGTGGTGGTAGTAACATGATGAAATGTATACCACCTCATTCTACTCACTTAGATCATCTGCCACATCTTCCACCATAAATATTAATATATTCAAGTCATTATCTCTACCCTGGTGGCCTCTTCACCATTTCACAGTCAGCTTGATGGGTTGAACAATCTATATCGAGATGTCCCCTTCCATCTTTTGAAAAGTATTACCTCTTCCGTGGAGGACATGACTCACCCTATGATCCTTTATTAGTAGATCCCCAATCGTGAGACCTCTTCTTGGAATGTATCACATGTCCAAGTCTCTGAGAATGATGTCTACTTCCAGCTTTCCCACTACTATCATCCATAGGCTGTATCTTCTCATCTAAAGGACAATAAAAAAATGTTTCTCTCATGAACCCTAGCATAAGATGGAATTTATATAAGAATAGTTCTGGCTCGGATGTCCCTAAACACATATCTCATGGAGGTCCAAGCCCTGAAGCATGGGCTATATTGTATCCATCGAGTACCTAGAATGGTCGGTACACCATGATGAATACTAATCTATCAACATGTCTTCCTTCCAAATATGTATAATCTATTGTGCATGCATAACCCTCATCTTTTGTGATAATAACCCCTTATCTGAGAATGATTCTCAATCTATATCCATGGAAACATCACCTCATCATAAGATCAGGTAAATTATACCATACCATCTCCATATCATGCCACGTAGAAGGCTCACTTTCAAGACCACCATCTGATCTAATGGTGTTTTGACTAGATGGAAAACTTGGTCAATACATCAAGCTAGTCTTTAGCAGCCTATGAGTCGCGATCACCTCAGAACTCGATGGTTCTATGTCATGGAAACTCATGAAAGGTGCTCATCCTGAAAATATAATCCATTAGTACTACGAGTACCATGTGCTACTCCAAGGTGGTGGTATAGATGGTACACCACCCAGTGATGTAGTTTCTAGTAGAAATACCTATAACCATCCCATCACCCCACATATCTTCCACATGATCACATGATAGAATCCTGGCTGGCCCTCTACATGGAAGCATCTTGAAACAAATCAAGATGTACCATGATAAATAGAGTATAAATGTTGAACTAAATCAACAAGTACATGGAAGAATCCACACATTCCTATATTATGAAAATTCCATCAGGTTTTTCCTACAACTAGGGTCTTCAGGTACCGAGTCAAAAATCTGAATTTGGGGTCTTGGTGTATGGATACGTCTTCCACTGCACCAACAATTAATTCACTAGCCAAAAATCCAAACTCAGAACACATAAAAATGTTTCCCCTAACCAAATTCATTGACTCTAGGTTCTTAACTTAGAAATGATCTCCTCTGATTCCACTTTGTCATGACCCATCCCCTAGTGCCCAATATGAGACAACCCCAAGCATGCCGCTGATAGGCCAGGGTATGGTGACTAGCATTGAGTATCCATATCCCACAAATGGGAGGAATTTTATTAAGAACATGTACACACACACCCAACTTAAACCCACAAGGATGGAAATTCAAAACACTTGGTGATGAAAATACATGCATACCACTACCACCCAACAACACATTACGATAGAATGTAAAGTAGTAAAGTACAACCGGGCTAGAATACAAGCCCACTTAAAGAAAGAAAACTCCAATGCCTGTAAAGACCCAAAACATTAAGTACATGGACAATACATTAATTTTGTGGAATAAATTATACATAACAAAAACAGACACCCAAGGACCGTAATTGTTTAGTGTCTTTGGAAACATGGAACATAATCTTCTAATCGCGGTGAAAGATCTTCATCATCTCCCATAAAGACATCACCCTTTTGTTTTCTTACCTAAAACCTTTCTTTATATCCCGGGGAAAAGAAAACATAAAAAGGGTGAGCTCAAATGCTATGTAAGGGTAATCATAGGGAACATAAAACAATCCATAAACAATTGAATTCAAAAACATCAACATAAAATCTAAAAATCAAAATCAAGAGCAATGACATAAATCATGGAAGTACATAAGGTATATATCATAAATGAACATAAATAATGATAAAATTTCATTGGAGTAAAACATGTAACTTTTAAAACCATTATTCACATGATATTATTTCCATAGTAACTAATTCATTGCTTTCAAGACCATCCTAGTTTACAAAGTCCTTTACTGAATCGGGTTTACTTGTCGTTCCAGCCCTGTATTACTGAACCAGATTCACTTGCCATTCTAGCCATGTCTATCTAATGAGACATAAATCATAACCCAATACATTTGAAAGAGATATAGGCCACTCCAATCTCAAAATGAAATCATTCTTACTTGTGCCACAAAATAAACATAAATCATATAACCCAAAGAATAAAATGGGTTTAATTAATATCATCCAGATATAACATAATCCATATAAAACAAATGGATATCATTTCATAATAAGAATAATCAAAACATATAAATAATAGAGACATTATATTTGAAACATAATCATTCTAAATAATGTCATTTTATATGGAAAATTGTTTTGACAAAATACTTGAAATAAATACTTGAGGAAAATATCCTTTCTTCTTCAAAATCATTTTCTTTTCACAAAATATCATGAAATTTTAAAAGAAAAAGATTTTGTTGAAAATAATCATGAAATATTCTAGAGTAATATTCATGAAAATTAGGCGTTATGAAACCGTAAAAATCCATTCATGCCGTATAAGATAAAAATACATTATCCTCGTACATTTTCCAGAAAAGTCAAAAACTTCCTCCTATGGTAAAAAAAGATAGATTCCTACCATAACACAATGTAAAAGTAAAATAAGGGTAAAAATGAAATTAAAAATACATGGAATAATATTAAACAGTTTATGAAAAACATTTTTATATACATGGATGAAAATTATAACCCCAGTAAATACTTATGTATAAGCAATCTCAGATAAAAATGAGATTGAAAAATTATCCCTTACCTTATGTCCAATATGCTTCATATGTATCCGAACCTCCAGTATAATGATTTAATAATTTCATTGAATTATTATAGAATCATATTCATTGTTATGATATCATATATGGTTCACTTATGAATTTATATTACATGTTCTTTTGTCAATTCCATGTTAAAGCAGCGTTTTGGGTAAAATCGGTTCATTTATCATACTTGTTTGGACTTGTTGTTCTTGATATTATTATTAATTATATCATGATATAATTAATTCAATAATGTAAAACATGATTTATATTTCATATATATTCAGTATATATATAATAGATAGATAAATGAAATGAAACACACCGTTCATAGAGATGGTTGGTCGTACGTACGCATGAACGTTGTTTTCCTTTCCTTATTGAATTGAATGGAAGTAAGTAGATGAAATATGTATATATATATATAAACATAAATAAAGTATCATTATTATGTCATATATATCATTATTATTCATTAAATATACTTTATAATCATTTTTGAACGCATAATATGAAGAATGAATCTCATCGCATCGTGGAGACGGTAATCCGTACGTACACACAAGCGATGATATCATTTACATAATTATTGAATGGAATTGGAGTGGATGATATAATATCTAAAAATCATTATGATGTTATTATAAACATATATAGTTATTCATTACACCATTATACCAATCCAAGTAAGGTGGTGGTGAAAAAACAGATTACACCACGGCGTGGAGACGATATTTCGTACGTACGCACGCACGGTGATTTTGTTTTCCGTAGGATGGATAGAAGGTGAAATGGAATTGTTGAATATTTATAATAACATATCTGTATATTAGTTATAATTATATCATTAATTTGTATTAAAAAATATAAGGGAGAGTAAGTATAAAAATAAATAAACTTGAAATAATCAGTAGAAGAGATTATCTCTTCTTCGATGCGCCTCCTCTTAACCTCCACTTAGGGAACTAATGTTGGTCTTTGAAGAATACCAGGACCCCTAGTAGGATTCTATGGAATTTTATAAGTGAAATGTTAAGGGTTTGGCTGAGCTTGAAGGCTCAAATTTGAGTGAAGATGAGAGGGAGGAGGTTCCCTTTTATAAGAGGGGTGGGGGGAACCTTAGAAAAAACATAAAATATTATTTAATAATAAATTTATATTCAGTTTATAATGGATACAAAGTGACTTATTTAGAGGCTATAGTGGGTATGGGGAGAGATACTCTCAACCAATAGGTTTTAGTCAAGTTTAGGGACCCTTTAAACCTTATCATTTAGATTAAACTCTAAGTTAAATAATTTATCTTTTACCGTGTCTTCTTGAATTATTACACTATATGGTTAATAAACATACGATAAAATGTCAATAGAACCCCAATAGGTTAATTAATGTCATGAATATTATTATATAAGTCTTTTTTAAGATCCTTATATTTTTAGGACCAATATATCCATTAATAATATAATATTTGTTTTAAAACACTTTTTAGACAATTTTGACAATATTTTGTATTGTTTTTTTTTTCAAAATTCATAACAGAGTTATTATTTCGAAAAAATTTATTCTAACCAACCATAATATGTTATAGTATCCTTTAAAATTACATTAATTCATAAAAAATCTAAAATTACATTTATTAGGTTATTTATAATATCAATTAAGTTATTATTTCAATAATAAGGTAATTACTGTATCATCATTGTGTCATAAATAAATTAAATTATTTAATGTCTAAAAAAATATAGAAACTACCATTATGTAGTAAATATTTTTATTTTTCCAATGAATATTTATAGTCTAATTTATCTCATGTATAACAATATATTAGAAATGTTTTAGTTTTTAAACTTTGATTTTAACTATTTTAACTGCTCTTTAAATAAAATAATAATAAGTATCCTAATCTAATACAGGTGGACCAAATAGGTTCATATTTTATTCCTAAGGTTGTTTTTTCTCGAATTATGCTTGTCCAATAGAATTATGACATGTGTTAGGGTAATAATAATATCATTTTTACCTTTAATTACCATATTTACTTTTAACCATGGTAAATAAAAGTAAAATGTTACTATTCCCCAAAAAATATATTCATCTCATTGAACCACATTTTAATTACTAATATCAGCTGTGTCTCTCAGATTTTTTAAATTCAACTCACAGAAGTTGTATAATTATGTTTTATGTAAATTTGTAAATGCTCTTATGAGGTAGGTAAAAGACGGTAAAACGTTCAATAAAATTTTTATATATCTAAAATTATTATAAAGTGACTCCATTGAATTACAATGAACATATATAGGAATAATGTATCAATTTTGACCTAAATTATATTTAAATAAAATAAATAATTATTTAAATAAAAATTCGGTTTTAAACTATAAGGCAGTGTTTTTCACTATTCATAAAAAATTTAATGTTTTGAGAAATATAGGAAAAATTCAGCCTAAGCTAATTTAGATATTCCAAATCAAAAAATGAAGTCCATATTGAAAGATAAATTTTTGAAAATGTCAACAAGTGGGTATTAAAATTCATAACTGCTAGTTCATAAGAATATTATAATAATATCTCGTTTAGTGAAAGTCGATATTGCGTACAACACACGCTATCGAGGAAGGTTGCTCTGACCTGCAACACAAGCCAAGAATAGTGTTTACATATACTGAAAGCTAATATGGTGTTGCATATAGTGCAAAATAATCTTGGCGTACCATACAAAACAAGACATCAAAGAAATGAAAAAGAATATTTCTCATCAAATCTCGTGTTATTACATTCGACCCCCCTTAAAATGAATTTCTCCCTCGAATTTTGTCGGGGTTATTAATGGTTTACTATATGAAAGTTTCATTCATCAAAACCCACATCGCAAAAAGGAATACTAAAACTTGATTTTATAACTGAATTATGAAATGTAACAGTTACCCAAATTAACTCATTACTGGGTTACCACATAGGAGAACATAGGTCAAAATATTGATGTGGATGAGAAATCTGACCATCATGTTCTAATGGGTAGTGGTAGATAAAATGGCAATAAAAAAGTAAAAAATCACAAAGACATAAATTTGTGATGATCTTATGTACCATTTGATTCATCGGATATGAGGAAACTAGGACAACATTTTTGGTTTTCAAGATGATTTCCATAACGTTGAAGAATTTGAATTAGAAGAAATACATAAATTATTTTGGTTAAATATCACTTTTGTTCGTGCCTTGAACAATTTCCACTTCATCTCTTAAAGAAATGATGTTGAATTTGTCCTTATTGAAGTGTTAGTAGATCATACTATAGAATGATGGGTCCTTCCATTTGTCCCTAACAAATGGTTAGAAAAAGTTATTAAATATACATAATTCTATATATGTGGAGATCAACCATATACGGTTCCTAAAATTTACTTATACATTATCTATCATACCAATTAATAAAATAAAACTAGTTTCTACTAACCAGGGACTTCCTATATACCAGTGGTAGGCGAAAAAGGCATGTCTCACTTTGGTTGTGGGTTCGATTCCCATAGCCTTGCCCAACATGATGGGTTGTCGCCCGTCCTGCTGGTTGTCCTTTTTCTAAAACTACATTATTATAACATTCCATCAATAATTTTCAAAAAAGTTCTATCCATAAACAATACTAACTTATTTACATCATAATACATTCAAATCTTTAGGGTTATCCAAAATACTTATGTCCAAGATCATAATAAAATGAAAACAATTACTAAAAATGTTACCTACCGAGCATGTGAATACCATAATTTATCCCCCATATATCATACGATATATCTTATTGGTCATATTCCAAACATGTGAATACATAAATCATGTATTCCCTTGAAAAATGAATACCCATTGAACCTTAGTGAAAACATGAATGCTGTCAAAAGTTTACTCTTTCCGTATACCAAAATCCAAAAATTTCTATATACTCAAACAATGATATAATTTTTTTCTTATATCAGTCATGAGATCATTTCCTTTTCTCTATATCCCATCATTATTCTCATATCATCTTCTTTCAAAAAATATTTCAATCACTTTTCATGGGTACCTGTACCATATAATTATTGAAAACCAATACATAGATATACTAAAATTCCACGATACAATAAATGATATTACATGATGCTATTTTGAAATCTCATTACATAAACACGTAATCATTCCATAACTGCATTGTCAAACTCAACATCACAAATAGTGATCTCATGTGAAATCCCTTTATCCTTTTCCATAAGAGGATGATCACGTCGATCATCATTAACCCTTGGATTATGGCATTGATTAGCATAATGCCCCATTTCCTTGCACTTGAAGCATTCAAGTGTTGGTGGTGCGTTCTCTGTAGCCTTTTCCCTATTCACATCATTAGCTACATTTTTTCCATTACATCTTCACTCAGCTAGTAAATGACATTATTTTCCACACTTAAAACATTTTCTAGTCCCTTTAAGACAATCTCCACCATTCTAGTTTCCACACATTGAGCATAAAGAAACATCCGTCTTCTTTTCACAATTGTTTTGAGATTTTTCCTTCAGCTTCATCTTTCATTTCTTGTCAAAACCATGAGTTGGATATGTGACACCAACATTTAGTTCTACCTTGATAGCACAATTCAAATTTTATTCATAGGTACTGAAGTCTCTTATAGATAATTCCCTTCTAAGATTTGGTTTTAAGCCACTGAAGAATTGATCAACTTTAATTTTATGTTGGATGATAAAGACAGATACATACCTTGAAAGCCTTGTAAAATTCACCTTGTATATACCAACAGATTCATCAAACGTTTTCTTAAGATCATGGAACACCTTTTACAACATTGTTTGAAGAATATGAGTGATGCACTTATTCAAAAATATGTTCTTGAACTCGTCCAATTCCATTGATTCGATTTCATCTTGGTGGCTTGTATTCTTAATTAGACTCCACCAATATTCTGCTTCACCTTCTTATGGGTAAATATCCAGAATGAATTTTCCATGTTTTGAATAGAGAATTATGGAAAATATCTTTTATATGGTATTGATACATTGTTCAGAAAGAAGTGGATTAGATGACCCACTGAAAGAAGGTGTACGTTGCGCCATGAAGGACTCAATAGAATATTGTTCCCTTCTCTGCCCATTTGGAAGTCCAGAATGAATCATAGCTTGTGTAAGTATAGAAATAAGATTTTTCACTCTATCTCCCCCAACATTGGTTATTTCATAATGAAAATCGTTGCATTGTTCCCTAAATTTATCTACATGGTTCCTTTGGGTTCCAGCCATTGTCTAAAACCCAAAAAGAATAGTGTGAGAGGAAAAATAATGCTAGGGAAAACAACAAAATAATGGGGGTGTACCTTAAATATCTAACATATTAGGATTAATTATAATATCATTACCGTGATTCTAGGACTATAACCTATACTTATACTTACACTTAGAGACATCCCTTGACATACCATAGAAATATCTCTAGTGATCTCACTAAATATTTCTCATTCTATTTTCCAAAGGTTAAATAAACAATTCCTCTGATACCAACTGTAGATACCCAATGCTTTACGTACATGGAAATGAAATTCATTTTTCTGAATACTTAATACTTAATAAAAAGAGACACCCAAGGACCGTTATAGTTTAGTGTCATTGGAAACATTGAACATAATCTTCTAATCATGGTGAATGATCTCCAACATCTCCTATAAAGATCATACTCTTTTGTTTTCTTACTTAAAACCTTTCATTATATCATGGGGAAAAGAAAACATCAATAGGGTGAGATCAAATGCTCAGTAAGGGTAAACATATGGAAAATTAAACAACCCATAATAATTTTTAAGCAATAACATGAACATCAAATCTAAACATCAAAATCTTGAGCAATGAAATGAATCTTTGAAGTACGTAAGGCATATATCATAAAGAAACATAAATAACGATAAAATAGCATGGTAATAAAATATGTTATTGTGGAAAACCATTAATCACTTGATATGATTTCCATAGTATCCATGGAATTGCTTCCAAGACCATCCTAGTTGAGAATGTCCAATACTGAATTGGGTTTACATGTCGTTCCATCACTGTATTACTAAACCAGAATCACTTTTCGTTCCATCCAAATATATATCATGAGATATAAATCATTACCCAATGAATTGGAGGGATATATAGTTTCCACCCATCACCTAATGAATTCATTCATACTTGTTCCACAAAATGAACATAAATAATATAACCCAAATAATAAATTGGGTATCATAAAAATCATCCCATCATAACATAATACATACAAAATAAATGGATATAATTTCATCATAATTAGAATCAAAACATGTAAGTAAAACAGACATTATACTTGAAACAAAATCATACTATATAATGTCATCTTAGATGGAAAATTGTTTTGAAAAAACACTTGAAATGAATTCTTGAGGAAAATATCTTTTATTTCTTAAAAATTGTTATATTATCACAAAATGACATGAAATTTTAAAAGAAAAGGATTTTCTGGAAATTATCATGAAATATTGTAGAGAAATATTCATGAAAATTAGGCATTATAAAACTGTAAAAATCCTTTCATGCCGTATAAGTTAAAAAAATCATTCTCCTCGTACTTTTGCCGGAAAAGTCAAGAAGTTCCTTGTATGGTAAACAAAAGAAAGATTCCTTCCATAAAACAATGAAAAAACTAAAAGGGTGGTAAACAAGACATTAAACATACCAGTAAGAATATTAAATAGTTTATGAAAAACATTTTTATGTACATGGATGAAAATAATAACCCCAGTAAATACTTACGTATAAGCAATCTCAGATAAAAATGAGATTTCAAAATTATCCCTAAACTTATGTCTGATATGATTTATATGTATCCAAACCTCCTGTATAATGATTTATATAATGTCATCGACTTATTACAGAATCATATTTATTGTTATTGTATCATATATGATTCCCTTATGACTTTATATTACCTGTTCTTTTGTCAATTCCATGTTAATGTGGTGTTTTGGGTAAATTTGTTTCATTTATTGTATATGTTTGGACTTGTTGTTCATGATATTATTATTACCTATATAATGATTTAAATACTTACAGAATATAGAAAATAATTTATAAATCATATATATTCAGTATATATATATATAATAGATAGATAAATGAAATGAAACACACCGTTCAGGAAGACGGTAGGTCGTACGTACGTATGAACACTATTTTCCATTACTTATTGACTTGAATGGATGTAAGTAGATGACATATATATATATATATATACAGTATCATTATTTTTTCATATATATCATTATTATTCATTATATATACTTTATAATCAATCTTGAATGGTTAATATGTAGAATGAATCTCATCGCGTTGTGGAGACGGTAATCTGTATGTACGCACGAGCAATGATATCATTCCCATAATTATTGAGTGGAATTGGAGTGGATGATATAATATCTCATAACAAGTATTATTTTATAATAACCATATATAGTCATACATTACACCTTTATACCCATCCATGTAAGGTGGTGGTGGAAAAACAGATTACACCACGGCGTGGAGACGGTATTCCGTACGTACGCACGCTCAGTGATTTCATTTTCCATAGGATGGATTGAAGGTGAAATGGGGTTATCTCATATTTATAATAACATATATCTATATAATTTATACTTATATCATTACTTTATAGTGAAACAACTAAAGAAGAGGAAGTATAAGAATAAATAAACTAGAAAGAATCTGTAGAAGAGATTACTTCTTCTACGACGCGCCTCCTCTTAACATCCTCTTAGGGCACTAAAGATTGTCTTTGAAGAATACCAAGACCTCTAGTAGGTTTATATTGAAGTGTACAAGTGAAATGGATAGGTTTTTGCAGAGATTTAACGCTCAATTTTGTGTCATGAGGAGAGGGAGGAGGTTCCCTTTTATAAGAGGGGTGAGGGGAACCTTAGGAAAAACTTAAAATATTATTTTATAATAAATTTATATTCGGTTTATAATTGCTCAAAAGTGACTTATTTCAAGGCTAGGTTTGGGACGGGTCGAAATCCTCTCATACAATAGGTTTTAGACTAGTTTAGGTTACCATTTTAAACTTACCATTTAGAATTAACTCTAAGTTAAATAATTTAAATTTTACCATGTCTTCTTGTATTCTTAAAATAAATGGTTATTAAACTTATATAAACTTCCAATAGAACCCAATAGGTTCAATAAACTCATAAATATTATTATATAAGTTCTTTGGACTATTATTAGATTTTTAGGGCCAATATATCAATTAATAATATAATATTTGTTTAAAAAACTCTTCTATGTCAATTTTGACACTATTTTGTTTTTTGTTTTTTTCTAAATTCATAAAAGTATTCTTATTTCGAAAAAAATTAATCTAACAAACCCTAATTTTTTATATTATCCTCTAAAATTAGTGTAATTCCAAAAAGGTCTCAAATTACATTTATTTTTGTATTTATAATATCAATTATGATAATATTTCACTGAAAAGGTAATTTCTGCATCATCATTTTGTCATAATTAAATAAAATTATTTTGTGTCTAAAAAATATAAATAAAATAAAATTATTTATGAAATATTTTTATCTTTCAAATGAATATTTATAATCGATTTTATCTTATGTATGATCCTATATTAGAAATGTTTTAGTTATTAAACTATCATTTTAACTATTTTAACTCTTATTTAAATAAAATAATAATAAGTGTTCTAATCTAATTCAAGTGGAACAAAGAGGTTCATATTTTATTCCAAAGGTTGTTTTTGTTTGAAATATACTTATCTAATAGTATTAGGACATGGGATAAGGTAATAATAATATCATTTTTACCCTTAATTACCCTATTTACTTTTAACCATGGTAAATAAAAGTAAAAAGTTACTATTCAAAAAAAATTATTTTCATCTCATTGAACCAAATTATTCTTAGTGATATCAACTATGTCTCTTGGGTTTTTTAATTTCAACTCAAAGAAGTGGTAAAATTATGTTTTATGTAATTTTTCAAATGCTCCTATGAGGTAGGTAAGAGTCGATAAAAAGTTCAATAAAATTTATATATATCTAGAATTATTATAAAATGACTCCAATTAATTACATTGAACATATATAGGTATTATGAATCTATTTTGACATAAAATAAACTTAAATAAAATAAATAATTATTTAAATAAAAATTCAGTTTTAAACTATAACTCAAGGTTTTTCAGTATTCATCAAAAATTGAAAGTTTTCAGAAAAATACCAAAACGTCACCATAAGATAATTTCTATATTCCGAATCCAAAAATGAAGTCCATTTTTAATGATAAAATTTAATAAAATTCAAAAACTATGTATTACTATTCTTAATAGCTAGTTCATAAAACTATTATAATAATATCTCGTTTAGTGAAACTCGATATTGCGTACAACACACGCTATCAAGGAAGGTTGCTCTGGAGTGCAACACAAGAATAGAATAGTGTTTTTGCATACTGCAAGATAATATGGTGTTGTGTATAGTGAACGCTAATCTTGGTGTATAAAATACATCTAAGAAATTAAAAATAATATTTCTCAAAAAAATATCGGGTTGTTATAATGCCCGACCTACTTACAAGGGTACTGAAGCTAATGTAAGAATCTTTCATATACAATTCGGATTTTTTGATCTCACAGGGCACTACCTAGTCCTAGTCCTAGTCCTACTCCATTTAAGACACCACCAAAGAATCTGTAGTCTTCACAAGACACAACACGTGCGGGAAAGGCTCGTGTAGGATTGGATAAAACAATACTCTGTAGAGGACCCCAAAAACCAAAATGAAATAGACCACAAAAGAAAATACCCCAATAAGGTATATTCAGATCAACACATGTATATGTCATCATCACATAAAAAATAACATACAGGTATAGTCATAATGGATTCCAAGACGCAACATCTCATCCTCTACCAACTAAATGGTTCTATGCATAGAATGCTCGATTTTGAGTGATCCCACTCCTTGAGCTATCTGATAGTATCCAGTTAGAGCTGGTCAAAAAATGTATCAGAGAGAATATATAGTCTTGATACGTAATTATGTTTCCCTGAGATTTCTACTCTCAATAAGAGATGAAGTCTTGATATCACACCCAATCCTTCAGCACATGATTCGGCTCAAGGAACCATCATCCCAGGAGGACTCACTCCGTGAGCCATCAAGTCATCAGAGACCTACGCAAAGAGGTCTTAATTCCTTGGGCCTTGCCGAAAGGTAACTCACTGAAAACTACCTAAAGTTCACTACATTAGTTGTAACACTGAACATCTTGTTCATCTATGGGAATCATCTCTGATGAGTCACTGAGATCTGCTCGTCTGCCAAGCCACTGAGTTCACTCGGCTATTGCTTGTTTGTCGGGCCACTGAAGTATTCTCGACTATTTCTCATTTTCTAGTTCAAGGAGTTCCGCATGGATACTAATCATCTTCTATTCCACATAGTTCTACATGAATAATTTTATACCGAGCCACTGAGGATTGTTAGACTACTCCTAATCTATCGGGACTCACAGGCCCTCACGACTACTCATCTGCTGAGCCACTGAGGTGTTATCAACTAATTCATGCTCTTCAGGCCACTCAGGTCCACTCCACTACTCGTCTACTAGGAAAATTAGTTCCTCTCAGCAACTACTCATCTATCTGGCAATACAAGTCTTCATGGAAACTCATCTTTCAGGCGACTGAGGTTTGATAATCTACTACTCCTCTATTGGGCCACACGAGCCTGCCCGACTACTCATCTTTCGGGCTACAGAGGTCTACTCTTCTACATATCATATTTTGGGAAACAAATGTGGATATGTATAATTTTCTATCAATAACCTAAGGTCTGCTTGAAAACTGATCATTTGGTGGGCCACTCTGGTGTACACAACTACTCGTTTTTAGGCCACATATGTTTGTACGGCTACTCGGCTGTCAGATCACTGAGGTTAGATCTGTAATTCCATCTCATCACAGCTAGCCATAGGATTTCGACACATATCTGACTTGATTATAGGAGAATCTACTCCTTAATCAATCGATTATAACTCAAACACTACAAAAACCAACATGGTGTTTTTAAAAAAGGCCTTCTCGTCATGAGGTTCCCAACTCCACAAATGGCTCATTGATCGGGCATACATTTTGTATGTTATGACCATTTTATTAAAAATGGGCTAGTTAGGTCTGGGTGAGATAATCCCTACTTGACCTAGACCATGGTCCACCGACCCGACCCAGATCTGGCCCAGACTAGCTGAGTCCAGCCCAAACCAGCGGGGCCGCGGGTTTGGCTCGATGGGGCAGCTCGAACCGCCTTCTCCTACTCGACCCACAATGAGAGTGATATCTTGTCTCATATAGAATTGGAAGCATTCCCCACATCTATAATGACCCATACATTACATACATTGTTAATACTTCAAAATTGAAGCATACTTATTACAACATATAACGAAACCACGAAAGGACCGTATAGGTATACTGTCTTTAGAAACTGGGAAACATAAACAACTGGTTCATAAAGAGTCTACACTGTCTCCCATTTATTTCATCATATCTATAGTCCATTTTGGAATATCTTACTTAATATCCTTCTTCCTGAGCTGGGGAAAGAAAACATACAAAACAGTGAGCTCAAATGCTCATTAAGGGTAAACAAAAGAAATATCAATCACATCATATACATATGCGCATAACTTTTGGAAATCATAACCTGCAAAAGAGATCATAATTTCATAACTTGGGATAAATCATGGCAGTGAAATGTAATCAAAATAATCATAACATAAAACCTGAAACTTTGTGGCATACTCACATAATCATAGAGAATCATTTCTTGTTAGTCAAGACTCATTGCCAATAGTATCTTAGTGGACAAAGTCTGTTTCTGAACCGAGTCACCCTCATTTCAGTCCTGTTTCACTGAACCGGTATAAACTACCGTTCCAGCCATGTCTATCTCATGAGATATAAAATCATTACCCAATGCATTCGATGGATATATAGGTCCCACCCATCTCATAATGATACCATTCTTATGGGTTCCCCAAAATCATAAACCATACATCATTGCATAACCCATTTAATAAAAATGGGAATCTAAAACATCATGACATCATAAAACAATTCATATATGATAAAGTAATTCATAAAAATAATTCCATCACAACATAATCAAATCAATGTAATAATAGGGATAAAAATAGAACCCTTTCTTATCTTATATGGAAAATAATTTTGACAAAACACTTGAACTTCATTCTTGAGGAAAATATCCATTCTACTTCAAAAACACTTTTCCTTTCTTAACATGTCATAAAATTATAATCTAAAAGAAGTTGATTAAAAATAAATTTGAAAACTTTTAATGGTAGCTTCTTGGAAATAATTATTTAAAAATCCATTCATGCCGTATATGTTAAAAAACATTCTTCTCGTACTTTTGTCGGAAAAGTCAAAAAGTACCTCGTACTAAAAAAGACAAAAGATTCCTTTCATATATTTTACTAAAAACTCACCAAAGGGAAAAATTAGATATAAACTATTGTATAAGGATATAAATATTATATATTGGGGAAACATGGATGTGGATGATAAATATTCCCCAGTAAATTATGACGTAGAAAAAATTTCGGATAAAAATTGAGATTGGGAGATTTTCCCTTATCTTAAGTCCGTTTTTCTTCGTAAGTGTCCAAACCTCCTGTAAAATGATTTAAATAATGTTATTGACTTATTCCAGAATAATTATTATTTTTATGATATCATATATGGTCATATTCTTAGCTTCTTAGTAGTAATATTTCATTGCTACTTGTTATTCGGGTGTTTAGAACTTTTTGTTCTTATGCGTGTCTTGTTGAAAAAATTCTTATTATTCTCTTTAGATTGTAGATACCTCATTTCCAAAAGGGTATTAGTGTTATATATATCATATTCCTTCATTCAATTCGTTTATATAATCCTTATGAAATGAAGATCATGTAGAACGAGTCGCATCACATCGTGGAGACGGTATTCTGTACGTATGCACGAGTGATGATATCGTTACTATGATCATGGAATTGTATTGGAGTGTATGTATACTATTTCAGAATCAATGTCACTTTATAATAGTCATATATAGTCACTATTTACACCATTATACCCATCCAAGTAAGGTGGTGGTGGAAAATAGATTCCACCACGGCGTGGAGACGGTATTCCGTACGTACGCACGCGCGGTGATTTCTTTTTCCGTAGGATGGATAGATGGTGAAATAGGGTTGTTTCATACTTATAATAACATATCAGTATATTAGTGATACTGATGTTATTACCTCATAATGAAACAACTAAATAAGAAGAAGTGGAAGAAGAAATAAAGATGAAAGAATCGGTAACATACATTACCTCTTCTTTGTAGTGCTTCTTTGAGACCTTCTTTTAGGGCACTAAAATTTGTCTTTGAAGAAGACCAAGACCTCTAGGATGTCTCTAGGGATGTGCAGAGGAGGAATTGTAGGGTTTTTCTGAGCTTGAAGGCTCAAAGTGGTGTGAGGAAGAGGGGGAGGAGGTGCCCTTTTATAAGGGAGGAGAAGGGCACCTTTGGGAAAACTAAAAATATTATTTATTATAAAGTCAAGTATGGTTTTAAATATCTCCAAATTGATATATTTCGAAGATAAGGTGGGGATTGGTCGAGATCCCCTAATAAAATATAATTTAGACAATTTTAGGTTCCTATTTTAACCTTATCATATAGATTTAACATTAAGTTAAATAATTTTACTTTTAACGTGTCTTCTTGTGTTCTTATACTATAAGGTTAATAAACATACTATAAGCAGACAAACGAACCCCAAGTTGTTTATTATTAATATATATAACCTTATCTAAGTCATTTGGCCGAACCTTAGATTTTTAGGAATAAAATAACAATTACTAATATAATATTGTTTTTAAAAACTATTTTATGTCAATTTTGACACTATTTAGTAATTGAGTTTTGTGAAAATCATAACAGAATGATTTGTTCGAAAAAAGTTAATTAAATAACTAAAAACATGTCATATTAACCTATAAAATTAGTTTAATTCATAAAAAGTCTCAAATTACATTTATTTGGGTATTTATAACATCAATTATGTCAATATTTCATTAATATGATAATTACTGCATCATCGTTGTGTCATAAATAAATTAAATTATTTAATGTCTAAAAATTACAAATAAAATACCATTATGTAGGAAATCCATTTATCTTTCTAATGAATATTTATAGTCTAATTTATCTTATGTATATCCCCATATTAAAAATTATTTACTTATAAAACTTTGATTTTAACTTTTTTAACCCTTCTTTAAATAAATTAATAATAATTGTCCTAATCTAATCCATGTGGGCCTAAATGGTCATATTTTATTCCTAAGTTTGTTTGTGGTCGAATTAAACTTGCCCAATAGAATTAGGACTTGTGTTAGGGTAATTATAATATCATCATTACCATTAATTACTCTATTTACTTTTAATCGTGGTAAAAAAAAGTAAAAAGTTACTATTCACCAAAAAATTATTTTCTTCTCATTGAACCACATTTTAGTCCTTGATATTAATGGGTCTCTCGGATTTTCTAAATTCCACTCACAGAAGTGGTAAAATTAATTTTTTTGAAAAATTCAGTTTTTTAACTACCAGTTAGTGGTTTCCCTATTCATAAAAAATTGAATGTTTTCAGAAAAATAACAAAATTTCACCCTAGGCTAATTTCGATAATCTGAATCCAAAAATGAAGTCCATTTTGAAAAATAAAATTTATAAAATTTCAAAAAGTGGTTGTTACTATTCATAATGGCTAGTTTTAATAATATTTTAATAGCATATTGTTGTTTAGTGAAACTCGGTATTGCGTATGACGCAAGCTATCGAGGAAGGTCGCGATTTCGTGTAAAGCAGGCCAAGAAAGTGTTGTGTAGAAAAAGATTCCTTTGGAGATTTATATAACATAAAAGTCTCGGGTGTTACATTCTACCCCCCTAAAAATGAATTTTTCCCTTGAAATTTATCACTTTGTAACAAACAGATGAGGATACCTCTCCCTCATCATATCCTCAAGCTCCCATGTAGCTTCTTCTAATTGGTGGTTCCTCCATAAAACATTCACCAATCGAGTGGTCTTGTTTTGTTGGACTTTTTTGCTATGATCCAGAATCTCTATCCGTTGTTCTTCATAAGAAAGATCTTGCTCCAGTGGTACATCTTCTGAGCTAAGTACATGTGAAGGATCAGGTATGTACTTTCTCAAGAGATATACATGGAACACATCGTGAACTTGAGAGAGATTCGGTGGAAGTGCCAATCGGTAAGCTACCTTCCCAACACGATCCAGTATTTCAAAAGGACCGATATATCTAGGGCTCAACATCCCCTTCTTTCCAAATCTTGTGACTCTCTTCCAGGGAGATATTCGTAAGAACACCTTATCACCCACTTCAAACTCTAGGTCTTTTATTCGGTTGTCAGCATAACATTTCTGAAAACTCTGAGCTGCTCTTATGTGTTGTTGAATTGATCTGACCTTTTCTGCCATTTCATCAACGAGATCAGGACCTAATAGCATTCTTTCCCCAACTTCATCCCAGCATGTTGGAGTCCTGCTTTTCGTTCCATAGAGAGCTTCATAAGGATCCATATGAATACTATAGTGAAAGATATTATTATAAGAAAATTCCACCAAAGGTATCTATTGATCCCAACCTCCTTTGAAATCCATAGAGAAAGCTCTCAACATATCTTCTAGGGTTTGAATTGTTCTCTCAGACTCACCGTCTGTCTGAGGATGATAAGCAGTGCTGAAACTCAACTCTGTATCCAGAGTATGCTGAAGACTTCGCCAGAACTTCGAGGTAAATCTCAGATCTCGATCAGGTATAATAGAAAGTGGTACTCTTTGCAATCTTTCCACGTCCTTTACATATATCATGGCAAGCTGATCCAGAGATAAATCCTCTCTAATAGAAATTAAGTGTGCAAACTTTGTAAGACGATCAACTATGACCCAGATAGCATTATTGTCTTTGGATGTTTTAAGAAGTCCTTTGACAATGTCCATAGTGAGGTTTTCCCATTTCCATTCGGGTATGGGTAATGGTTGTAACATCCCCTTAGAATTCTGTCTCTCAGCTTTAACTTGTTGACAAACCAAGCATCGAGAGACATATTCAGCAACATCTCTTTTCATGCCATCCCACCAGAAGTACTCTTTCAGGTCTCTATACATCTTCGTGCTTTCAGGATGAATAGAGAATGAAGAACTATGAGCCTCATCCAGCATCTCCTTCTTTAATTCGAGGATGGGAGGAACCCAAACCCGATTCCTGAACTTTATTATCCCATCACAATCAAGGTTCAATTCAGGAACATTTCTCACCTTCTTTTGTAACTCGACATCTTCTTTCTGTGCCTCTTTAATCTTCACATGTATAGATGGTTGAACATTCATTTGAGAAAGATAATATTTTTCCCCTTCCATTATAATTCCCAGATCTATCCTTTGTAAATCCATAAATATTGGATCTTTTGTGATCCTCATCATGGATAAACTGGCATGGTCTTGTTGACTTAATGCATCTGCCACCTTGTTTGCTTTCCCAGGGTGGTAATGGATTGAGTAGTCGTAATCCTTAATCAGATCCAACCATCTTCTTTGACGCATATTCAGCTCCTTTTGTGTGAAAATATACTTTAAACTTTTATGATTAGTATAAATGTCACACCTTTCTCCATAATGATAATGCCTCCAAATCTTTAATGCAAAGATTACCGCAGCTTTCTCCAAATCATGTGTTGGGTAATTTTGCTAATGGATTTTCAACTGTCGTGAGGCATAAGCTATCACCATATCATTTTGCATAAGAACACACCCCAATCCCTTCTTGGATGCATCACTATAGATCACAAACCTTTCTCCACTACAAGGCGGTGTGAGCACAGGTGCACTGGATAACCTTCATTTCAACTCCTTGAAATTCTCTTCACATTCCTCCGTCCAAACAAACTTAACTCCTTTCCGAGTCAACTTGGTGAGTGGATTAGATAATCGTGAAAAATCTTTCACAAAACGTCGATAATATCCAGCCAAACCAAGAAAACTTCGGATCTCAGTTACTGTTGTTGGTCTCGACCATCATTCAATAACCTCTGTTTTTGCTGGATCCACAGATATCCCCTCTTTTGAGATTATGTGACCCAAAAATGAAACTTTTTGAAGCAAAAATTCACACGTGGTAAATTTGGCATAAAGCTTCTCCTTTCTCAGGGTCTTCAATATAATTCTCAAGTGATCTTCATGTTCATCCTTGAACTTTGAATATTCAAGAATATCCTCTACAAAGACTACCAAAAATTGATCAAGATAGTCTCTAAAGACTCTATTCATCAGATCCGTGAAGATAGCAGGGGCATTAGTAAGACCAAATGGCATCACTATAAATTCATAGTGTCCATACCTTGTATGGAAAGCCGTCTTTGGTATATCCTCCCTTTTGACCCTTAATTGATGATACCCTGAATGAATATCAATCTTGGAAAATTATTGAGCTCCGCGTAGTTGGTCAAATAAGTCATCAATTCGTGGGAGAGGATATTTGTTCTTGATAGTGATCTTGTTAAGTTCTCGATAATCAATGTAGAGTCTCATTGATCCATCTTTCTTCTTAACAAATAGAACAGGTGCTCCCCAAGGTGACGCACTAGGGCATATGAATCCCTTATCAAGATTCTCTTGGAGTTGCTTCTTCAATTCCTTCAACTCAATTGGGGCCATTCTATAAGGTGTCTTTGAAATAGGCAAAGCACCTGGTACGAGTTCTATTGAGAACTCAACATCAAGATTTAGTGGAAGTCCCCGTAATTCCTCCGGAAAGACATCATCAAACTCCCGTACAATGGCCATATTATTAATCGTCAGTTTCTCACAAACCATTTCAGATAAATAACCTTCATTTAGTGGAATCAAGACCCATAAGATGGAAGAAATTTCCACTGGAGGGTTATGTTCATCCTTGCATCGATAGACGATCATAGATTGATCTGGAATATGAAATGTGACTTCCCTTCTTTGGAAATTGATATGACCTCCATATAAAGAAAGCCAATCCATGCCAAGAATCACATCAAATTCCACTATAGGAAGGATCACAAGATTTTTAGGAAGTACTTTCCCACAAACTTCGATCGGAGAAGAATTATAAACTTTTGATGCGACAGTTGTGCCATTAGGTGTTGTCACAGCTAACTCAACATCTAATTGTTAAGGTAATACAGTGATACCCTTAGAAAATTCATCAGAAATAATAGAGTGGGTGGATCCAGAATCAAATAAAACATTTGCGACTTTAGAGTGGATGGTAAGTGTACCTTTGACCACATCGTTATCGTACTCCACATCGCTAATAGAAATTTCAAGTGACATTAATTTGTCTTTAGCCTTAAGAGTTTTTTGACGTCGACCATCATCATCAAACCTTGGACTAGGGCATTTATTGGCATAATGTCCCATCTCCTTGCACTTGAAACATTAAAGTGTAGTAGGATCATTCTGTGTATCCCTTCCTTTGTTTTCATCATTAGACATCTTCTTCCCATCATTGCGGAATTCAAATGCCCAATGACCTTCCTTTCCACATTTGAAACATTTACTTGTCCCTTTAAGACAACTCCCTCCATGTTTCTTTCCACACTTTCAGCATAAGGGAAATCTCATCTTCTTTTCAGTGTGCTCTTTAGATTTTCCTTTGAATTACATTTTCCTCTTCTTATCAAACCCATATGATTGATGGGTTACTCCAATCTCCATCTCGACTTTGAGAGCACATCAAACGATTTCCTCATAGCTATTGAAGTCCCTTATGGATAACGCCCTTCGAAGACTTGGTTTTAAGCCACTAAAGAATCGATTGATCTTACTCTCATGTTGGATAATAAAACAAGAAGCGTACCTTGAATGTCTTGTAAAATTTGCTTCATAGGTACCAACAGATTCATCATCCTTTTGCTTCAGTTCAAGAAACTCTTTCTCCATCTTTGTTCAGAGAATATGAGGGAAGTACTTATTGAAAAATAATTTCTTGAACTCATCCCATTCCATGGACTCAATTTCATCCCTTTGCATCATATTCTTAATAAGATTCCACCATTGGTCTGGATCACCTTCCAAACGATACTCTGCTAAGATGACTTTATCATGCTCAGAACATTGAAGAACTGAAAATATCTTTTATGTAGTACTAATCCATTGTTCAGCAACTAATGGATCATTAGACCCGCTGAAAGAAGGTGGATGCTATCCCATGAAGGATTCAACAGAATGTTGCTCCTTCCTTTTCTCGTTTGGAAGTCCTGCATGATTCATAGCTTGAGAATGTTGTGTGAGCATGGCTACAAGATTTTTCATTCCAGCTCCCATAACGTTTGGTTTCTCAGGGGGACAATCATTGCATTGCCCGTCGCATTCCGCATTAACGCAGTTCCTTCGGGTTCCAGTCATTGACTAAAACCAAGAAGAATAATGTGAGCAACACTAATTATAATAGCAAAACCACATAATCAAGAATAAAATTTCACACTTAAGGTCTTATCCTAGGTTATTCATGGCCATTTCTAAAACACTAAGATTGTGTTCTATTCTTAGACTTATCCTTAGGGTTCTTACTAAGGCTTTCACATCCTAGTTTTCAAAGGTTGACTATACCTTTCATCTGATACCAACTATAACGACCAATAATTTACATACATTGTTAATACTTCATAATTGAAGCATAGTTTTTACAACATATAACAAAACCACGAAAGGACCGTATATGTATAGTGTCATTAGAAACTGGGAAACATAAACAACTGGTTCATAAAGAATCTACATTGTCTCCCATTTATTTCATCATATCTATAGTCCATTTTGGCATATCTTACTTAATAACCTTCTTCCTGACCTGGGGAAAGAAAACATACAAAAGGGTGAGCTCAAATTCTCAGTAAGGGTAAACAAAATAAATATCAATCACATCATATACATAAGCACATAACATTTGGAAATCTTAACCTGAAAAAGAGATCATAATTTCATAACATGGTATAAATCATGGCAGTGAAATGTAATCACAATAATCATAGCATAAAACATGAAACTTTTTGGAATACACACATAATCATAGAGAATCATTTCTTGTTAGTCACGACTCATTGCCATGACTATCTTAGTGGACAAAGTCCCTTTCTGAACCGAGTCACCCTCGTTTCAGTCCTGTTTCACTGAACCGGTAATACCTACCATTCCAGCCATGTCTATCTCATGAGATATAAACTCTTTACCCAATGTATTTGAGGGAGATATAGGTCCCACCCATCTCATAATGATACCATTCTTATGGGTGCCACAAAATCATAAACTATACATCATTGCATAACCCATGTAATAAAAATTGGAATCTTAAACATCATGACATAATAAAACAATTCATATACGATAAAGGAATTCATAAAAATAATTCCATCACAACATAATCAATTCAATTTAATAATAGGGATAAAGACAGAACCCTTTATTATCTTAGATGGAAAATAATTTTGATAAAACACTTGAACTTCATTCTTGAGGAAAATATCCTTTCTACTTCAAAAAAAAATTTCCTTTCTTAACATGTCGTAAAATTATAATCTAAAAGAAGTTGATTAAAAATAAACTTGAAAACCTGTAAAGGAAGCTTCTTGGAAATAATTTTTTAAAAATCCATTCATTCAGTATAAGTTAAAAAAACATTCTTCTTGTACTTTTGTCGGAAAAGTCAAAAAGTAGCTCGTACAGAAAACGACAAAAGATTCCTTTCATATATTTTACTAAAAACTCACTGAAGGGTAAAATTAGATATAAACTATTGTATAAGGATATAAATATTAAATATTGAGGAAAAATGGATGTGGATGATAAATATCCCAGTAAATTATGACGTATAAACAATCTTGCATAGAAATTGAGATTGTGAGATTTTCCCTTACCTTAGGTCCGTTTTGCTTCGTAAGTGTCCAAAACTCCTGTATAATGATTTAAATAATGTAATTGACTTATTAAAAAATCATAATTATTTTAATGATATCATATATGGTCATATTCTTATCTTCATAGTAGTAATATTTCATTGCTACTTGTTATTCGGGTGTTTATAACTTTTTGTTCTTATGCATGTCTTGTCGAATAAATTCTTATTATTCTCTTTAGGTTATAGATACCTCATATCCAGAATGGTATTAGTGTAATATATATCATATTCATTCATTCAATTCATTTATATAATCATTATGAAATAAAGATCATGTAGAACGAGTCGCATCACATCGTGGAGACGGTATTCCGTACGTACGCACGAGTGATGATATCGTTCCTATGATCGTGGAATTGTATTGGAGTGTATGTATACTATCTCAGAATAAATATAACTTTATTATAGTCATATATATTCATTATTTACTCCATTATACCCATCCATGTAAGGTGGTGGTGGAAAATAGATTACACCACGGCGTGGAGACGGTATTCCGTACGTACGCACGCGCGGTGATTTCTTTTTCCGTAGGATGGATAGATGGTGAAATAGGGTTGTTTAATACTTATAATAAAATATCAGTATATTATTGATACTGATTTTATTACTTCATATTGAAACAACTAAAGAAGAATATGTGGAAGAAGAAATAAAGATGAAAGAATCGGTAACAGGCATTACCTCTTCTAAGAAGTGCTTCTTTGAGACCTTCTTTTAGAGCACTAAAATTCGTCTTTGAAGAAGACCAGGACCTCTAGGATGTCTCTAGTAAAGTGGAGAGGAGGAATTGGCAGGGGTTTTTCGAGCATGAAGGCTCAATGTGGTGTGAGGAAGAGGGGGATGAGGTGCCCTTTTATAAGGGAGGAGAGGGGCACCTTTGGGAAAACTAAAAATATTATTTTATTATAAAGTCATGTTTGGTTTTAAATATCTCCAAATTGATATATTTCGAAGATAAGGCGAGGATGGGTCTAAATACTATCATCCAAAATAATTTAGACAAGTTTAGGTTCCTATTTTAACCTTATCATTTATATTTAACATTATGTTAAATAATTTTACTTTTACCGTGTCTTCTTGTGTTCTTATACTATAGGGTTAATAAACTTACTATAAGCAGCCAAACGAACCCCAAGTTGTTTATTATTAATATATATAATCTTATATAAGTAATTTGGCCGATCCTTAGATTTTTAGGAATAAAATAACAATTACTAATATAATATTTGTTTTAAAAACTATTCTATGTCAATTTTGACACTATTTAGTAATTGGTTTTCGTGAAAACCATAATAGAATGATTAGTTCGAAAAAAGTTAATTAAATCACTAGTAACATGTCATATTAACCTAGAAAATTAGTTTAATTCATAAAAAGTCTCAAATTACATTTATTTGGGTATTTATAACATCAATTATGTCAGTATTTCATTAATAAGATAATTACTCCATCATCATTGTGTCATAAATAAATTATATTATTTAATGTCTAAAAATTAAAAATAAAATACCATTATGTAGGAAATATTTTTATCTTTCTAATGAATATTTATAGTCGAATTTGTCTTATATATAACCCCATATTAAAAATTATTTACTTATTAAACTTTGATTTTAACTATTTTAACCATTCTTTAAATAAATTAATAATAAATGTCCTAATATAATCCAAGAGGGTATAAATGGTCATATTTTATTCCTAAGTTTGTTTTTGGTCGAATTACACTTGTCCAATAGAATTAGGACATGTTTTAGGGTAATAATAATATCATCTTTACCCTTAATTACCCTATTTACTTTTAACCGTGGAAAAAAAAAGTAAAATGTTACTATTCACCAAAAAATTATTTTCTTCTCATTGAACCACATTTTAGTCCTTCATATTAACCGTGTCTCTCGGATTATCGAAATTCCACTCACAGAAGCGGTAAAATTAATTTTTATGAAAAATTCAGTTTTTTAACTACCACTTAGTGGTTTCACTATTCATAAAAAATTGAAAGTTTTCGGAAAAATAACAAAATTTCACCCTAGGCTAATTTCGATATTCCGAATCAAAAAATGAAGTCCATTTTGAAAAATAAAATTTATAAAATGTCAAAAAGTGGTTATTATTATTCATAACGTCTAGTTTTAATAATATTTTAATAGCATATCTTTGTTTAGTGAAACTCGGTATTGCGTACGACGGAAGCTATCGAGGAAGGTCGTGATTTCGTGTAAAGCAAGCCAAGCAGGTGTTGTGTAGAAAAATATTCCTTTGAGGATTTATATAAAATAAAAGTCTCTGGTGTTACAACATCCACTGCCAGTCAACATAGTGAGTTCATCATTTGACTGCCCTACAGGTCACTGCAAGGCCGTCCTGCAATGGTCCCGTTGGACCGCAATCCTCTGGCCATGGGATGCGGCTCAATGCCGCATCCACCAGAGACCCTACCAATGGAAGCCACCTATGGTCCTCTTCCATCACCCAGTGGCCATGGTACGCTACCAGTGCGTGCAACTTCCTACACCTGGTGAGGTTCCCCACTGGTGCCAGCACGTAGACAATCTCTTTCTCGGGCCAACAGACTTTCTCTAGTGGTCCATTCTTCAACCGACAATGACCTCCAGAATCCTCAAGTCATCACTGTCAGTACAACTTGTTCAATTAATATCACTGCTGATCCTGGGGTCCTGTCATTATCTGAACCTCCCAACAATTTCAAAGGCGACCACGTGGGTCCGTCGGTGAAAAATGATAAGATAGGGGTCAGAAGAGGAATAAGAACACATGAGTGATGGACGATGGCCTTGTTCATTCAGCCTTCATTCATCCCGTTAGATGGAAACCAAGAAGGGATTAATTACCAAGTTCCTACCCATCATGTATCACAATATTTAACCCATCCCACATGAACAAACATCAAATGGATTAACCTATTAGTGGGTTCATCCAAATTCATCATTTGTATATAAAGAACAAGGAATCCAAATAATCATGAATAAAACCCCTACCTCGAGATGGATCACTTTTAGACGTAGATTGATGTTCCTTGTTGATCCTTGTTCCACCGGTGTTCATCGATTCATTACCTTTTGATTGAACCATGACATCTAATCCACTATCTCCAGTTAGAGATCCTCCTTCCCCTTGCCTTAGGGAAACTCCATAGTTCTAGAGGAATTCTCCAGCATTATGAATTCTAATATTGAACCCTATCCTTGATTAATGAAGGAAACATGTTACTATTTCATGGAGCTGCATGTTCGTTATGCGGTTTCTTTTATGAAATGAAAGAGTTCCCTCATCACTGCGTTGTACCAAATCATTTTTAAATAAAATAATATTTTTAGGATTTTTTTATTTATCTTTGAAACACCCGAAATTTAACATTAACCCTTGACCCACACCGGTCATGGTTAGGCCTAGCCTAAGGAATGAAAACCTTCCTGGCCTCAATGGTGGTTTCAGATTTCCAATAAGTGTTACCTTTATGAGTTATCATATATAAAATAATATTTATTTAGTTATTTTAATTAGGGTCATGCCCCCAAAACTACATTCCATAGTTGGCCTACGCATGCCAATTTTTGGCTCCGCCTAATAAAAGAATGCCCCCAATGAGCTCATCGTTGGTCTCATATTTTCAATCCAAGTCACCATTTTTGAGTAATAAGCATTTGTAAAATAAAATAATTTTATTTAATTATTTTAAATACTGTTATGCTATTTTCAGGTTTTCTCACATGAGTCTCATGCTGACTAAACATAATTATTCTATAGGGTAAACCTGATAACCAAAACATAACTATTCCCTCAGATTTCTGATATGGGCACCTACTTAATAGTTTTTCCACATTTCAGGAAAACTTTTCATGTGAAATATTTAAATCATAACATTTTTTGACAGACCATTCTGGGAAAACCAGGTCTCGGAATCACATACAGTATTGGCTACTGGTCTCAGAATATTCCAATATTATATCAAAATAATTTTATGGAGTTTTGATACATTACATTACCCCGACCATTTTGGATTTATATCCATATATTCCAAAACAAGTTCTAAACAAACAAATGGGGGTAGTGAGCATGGTTCTGAGCCTCATGCTCCCAAGTACTCCCCTTGAGATTTACGTGCTAACACCAAATGTGTAGAATAGTAATTTAAAATCCAAGAAGGATCCTATCATATCTATCATCAATATCTATCAGAGACTTAGAAAAAGACTCACTCTCATCAACGCCAAGCTCACATCAGTCCAAGACGTGTTATGGGTCGTGTATGTATCTCTTTCATGTTGAGGTATCCCAAGATCACTATGGGACTCTATTCCCAAAAATTTTAGAAGAAACCAACATGGTGGTCTTTTCAATGATCACCCAAATGGTATCATTTCTTCTCAAGGTAAATGGTAAACCAATCACCAAGTCCATCGATATAACTTTGCTAGTGGGTACTTTTTCTCCCCAACCACATGGTTAAATGGATGTTAATCCACACATAACCTCGAGCAGTAGGCTTTACTAAGCCCTTCCTCTATAAGACCCCACCTACACCCCCATCTCCTGAATCTCTATAAATCCATCTGATATACCAATGCTAATATTAGTTCCATATTAGGGTGTGTAATGATGCAGAATTCCATCTCCCTATGAGGACGTAATCCTAGAATCATCATATGATAATATTTCCTCATACTTTTCTACTACTAATGGGAACTGAAACTCAAAATATCCACTTCCACATGGGTAAATATGGATGACCGAAGTGTGATCGGTTTCACCCTTCGGTGCATCAGTTTTATCTCATGCTGCATGGGTTTCCTTTTTTAAAGACCATGGAAAACCAAATTCCAACACTGCAGACATACCACATCATTTGTTATTAAACAATAAAACCTAGGCAAGAACTATGGATGACAAATCCATAAACAAGCTAATGTCATAAGGCCTAGATACTATCACCAAGAGGTTCCAACCAAAATTCTCACCGTAAGGGTTAGATCACAGTGTGAACATAAGTTTGATTATTGAGTCTCCTACTATAGGTATCTGCAGATGTAATGGTGAAATCAATGGTTTAATAAAAAATTATATTTATTGAACAAGATTCCTTACAAGAAGGAATGATTATAACTCATGTCAGTTAATAAATTATCTACGATTAGACACTGCACGTACCTGGAATCAATCCATGAGCCCTTGGGTGATAATCCTTGGTCACATGTAGGTACCCCCTTCCACACTCATCCCACTCCCTAAGCCTGATTTGGACCACATTGGGGTGGTGGTTGTCACATGTCAAAATGTATACCGCCTCCTGATGTTCTCCCATATACTCTACCACATCTTCTTCCCAATAGATTAATTTGTTCCTGTCAATATCTTTACCTTGGTGGCCCATCCACCATTTCTCTTTCAGCACAATCGGCTAAAAAATCTTTAGCGAGATGACCACTGCCATCTTTTGAAAATCAGTACCTCTATCTAGGATGATTGGACTCACCCTATGAGCCTTTTTTTTGTAGATCTTCTATCTTTGGACCTCTCCACGGAATGTCTCAAATGTCTAAGTCTATGATACTGACGTCGACTTCCTACTTTCCCACTGTTAACATCCACTAGCATTATCTGTATAGCCACAATCCATTCAAACACAAAGGATTTATCTAGCACCCTATCATAAATAGGAATGCACAGAGGAATAGTTCTATCTCAAATGTCCCTAAACATATCTCACTTCAATGTCCGAGCACTGAAGCATGGGTTGTATCATATTAATTGAGTACCAGAAAAGGACGATATGCCTCAATGAATACCCAGCTACTAACTTTTCATCCCACCAAATCTCTAGAAGCGCATTAGAATTCATAGCCCTCAGCTTTAATGGTATGATCCCCTTATCTGATAAATTTTATTAAGCTTTATCAATGGAAAAGTCACCTCATTATAAGATCAGGTAATATAAACCCCGTCATTTCCCTAATAACCCACATATAAGAAAAATTCTAGGACACCCATCTAATCAAATGGTATCCTGAAAAGATAGAAAACCCAGTCAACACCTCATGCCAGTCCATAACTGCATGTTATTTAGGCTATCCTTGGAACCTGATGGGTCTCTGTCGCTAAAACTGATGAAAGGAGATCAACCCATGCATCTCATCCACTGGTACTATGAGTACTATGTGCTACTCTGCATGTGGTGGTCTAGCTATTACAACACATGGTGGTGCTATCTCTGGTATAAACCACACTACCCATATCATCACCCCATAGATCATCCCCATGATCACATGGTAGAAGCCTTGATACCTGTCCATGTGGAATCTTCCTGAAACAAAACAATATGTACCCCAGTCAATAGAGTATACCTCGTGAGCTGACTTAAGAAGGACATGGAAAACACAAAAAATAAATATAAGATGCATGTACCATCATTTCCACCTGACAACATGTGTTTTAATTTACTGAGTCGAAATAAGAATTCATTGTCCTGGTGAATGGTTATGTCGGCAGCCGCACCAACACTGGATTCCGTGGCCTAAAATCTGAACTCAAAACACTTAAAATAGTTACTACAAACCAAACATATGGACTCTGGGATTTATAGGTATAACTGAAAACCTCTAATAAATATCATTCATGACCCGTCCCCTAGGGACCATACCATGACAATCCCCGGAATTCCCCTAATAGGAGAGGGGCTAGATACATGCGCTAAGTAGGCATATCTCACAAATAGGAGGAATTTTATTAAGAACCCATAAAAATGCACCCAACTGAAATGCCCAGGGCTGGAGAATGAAAACCCTAGGTAAATAATTTTCTTGGATACCACTATAATCCGAAAAAAGATTTCGATAGAATGTAAAGAGGTAATGTACAATCAGGATAGAATACAAGCCCACTAGTGGTGGGTAAAATAATACTTAGTAGGAAAACCGTAAAACCAAAAAGCAAATGACCATAAAGGGAAACAATACCAAGAAGTTACATTCATTTCAACACAAGTATATGTCATCAACAAATATAACAGGAACATCCATGTATACTAACAATGGATTCCAAGACACAACGTCTCATCCACTACCAGCCATATGGTTTCGTGCATATCTTGCTAGATTTTGAGAGATCCCACTCCTCGAGCTATATGATAATAGACAGGAAGATCCATTATACCAAAAGTATCTAATAGAACATATGGTATTGATACATTAGGACATTTCCATATACCATCTAGTCTATATTAGTTAATAAGTCTCTTTGTCACATCTTATCCTTCATCACAATATTCTTCACCAGGAACACTCTTTCTGGGAGGACTCTCTCCTTGATCAATAAATTCATCAGAGAAATATCCAAAGAGGTCCTACTTCGTTCCCCCTCAAAGATAACTCACTGATAAATACTCAATGGAAACTAATTTAGTCGTAATGCTGAAAATATTTTACTGCTAAGGGACTCATCCCTGATTTTTCAATGAGGTTTTATCATTTGTCGGGTCACTGAGGTCCACTAATCTACTACTTTTTTTGGGACACTGAGGGATACATGGATAATTATCATCTGTTAAGACACTATGATCTTCTTGGATACTGCTCATCTATTTGGCCACATAGGTCTACACAACAACTTCCCTTCCAGGAGACTGAGGTCCGCTCGGCTACTCATCTTCTGTCGAGCCACACAGGTCCACGCGGCTACTCATCTGCTGGGCCACTGAGGTCCGCTCTGATACTACTCATCTACTAGGAAACATAGGTCTGCATAGATACTCTTTTTCTGGGAAACTGAGGTCCACCGAACTACTTACTCTTTTTCTATCCACATTGGTCTTCACCGCTACTCGTCTGCTGGGCACTGAGGTCCGCTCGGCTACTGCTTGTTTGACTGGCCACATGTGTACACACGACTACTCATCTACCCAGCTAATATGATTCACTCAGCTACTTCTTGTATTATATTATACAAATATCATCACAAGTCCTCGTCTTTCCGATCCACTAGGGTCTATTCAACACTTCCTTTTCATCACAGCCACCCATAGGTTTTTGCTCGTAGTGTGCTTGATTCTAGGAGAATCTACTTCTCGAGACATCAATAATTACTCAAAATCCGTGAAAACTCACTTGGGGTATTTCAGAGGGATAGTCATCTGAAGAGGGTCCCAATGCTGGAAACAACTCATCTACTGGACGTACAGTCTGCTAGTTATTTCCATTTTATTAAAAATGATCTGGTTGGGTCTGGGTCCAGTTTAACCTGGTCGGAACGACCCGACCATGACAAGGGTCCACAATCCCGACTCTGATCCAACCAGACCATGATCTATACCATTAATTTTGCTCCCAGGTTGGAAGAGACAAGACTTTCCCTGACATACAATGTCATAGGTCTAGCTCACCATCTCGTGCCCGACCCACTGTGAGCAGGCCAGCTCGTCATTCCCAGACGTGACAATATTTGTCTTGTCCACACATGGGATATGCAACGAGTTTTCCATGTGACTGCCCTACGAGTCACTACATAAACACCTCGTAGTTGTGGCGTGCTCCTGTCATGGTCCTTCAAGACCGCGGTCCTCCGGCAGCGCGACAGCGCATGATGCCACATCCGCCAGAGACCCCGCCACCCCATGACCGATGATGTGGGGACCTCCACCACCATGGATTTCTTCCATTTCATGCCACCTCCCACATGCATCCACTGACATGTGCCTCTACCTCTAGTGCCATCACGTCGATGGTTTCTTCCTCGGGCCACCAGACTTGCTTGGGTGCTCTTTTCATTCATCTTAGAGAACCTCTAGAATCTCGTGAAATCAATGTCACTAGTACATGTTCCAAGTCATTTTGTCGCCAATCTGGGTGTCTGTTCCCACACAGATCCTCCCAAAAAAGTCTAATGTGAGCATGTGTATCTGTTGGCAATGAATGATAGGACGACTGTAATAAGGCCACCGAGAACACCTGACGGAAAAACAGTGGCCAGGTTCGTTCGACCTTCATTTGTCCCATTAGAAGGAAACTAGGAATGACGTAATTAAAAAGTCCATACCCTTCATGTCTCACAATATTTAACCCATCCCACATGAATGAACATCCCACAGATAAACCTGTTAGTGGTTTGATCTACATTCGTCATTTGGAATGAATGAACATCGAACTTGGATCACAATGAATAAAACCCCTATCATGAGATGGATCACTTTATATCATAGATGGAAATCACTTCACAATTTCAATCCTTTATTGGCTGGTATTCTTCGATTCATCACCGCTTGATTGAACCCTAACCTCAGATCTATTTTCTCAGACGAGAGAGCCTCCTCCAACATGCCTCTGGGATTTTCTTGAGTTTATAATGAATTCTCCAAGGCTATGAATTCTATTGTTGGAATATATCCCTGATTAATGGATTAAACATGTTACTTTTTAACTATTTTGTAGCATCGTTACACAGTTTAACTTACGAAATGAAATAGTTTCCTCACCAATGCATTATAGCAAAACATTTTTGATTAAAATAATATTTTTATGTTTATTTTAGTTTTCCTTATAACACCTAAAAATTAACTTTTACCCTCAACTTGTGCCGATCGAGATTAGGTCCCACCTAAGGAAAGAACACTATCCTGAGCTCAACAGTACACTCAGATTTCCAATCCTAGTTACAATTTATGTGTTATCAAAAATAAAATAATCATTAATTAATTATATTCATTATGTTCACATCCCAAAAACTAATTTCCACAGTTGGCCCGCGACGGAGAATATTTTGCTCTTTCTACGTAAAGAAATCCCTCATGAGATGAAAAGTCATCTCTAATTTTCAATCTGAGTCAACTTGCTCGAGTAATATGTATTTTAAAAATAAAAAAAATTTATTTATTTATTTTATTTATGGTTATGTCATTTTCAGGATTTCTCACTAGAGGCATGCACCAAATATACAAAATTCGGTCCTAGGGTTAACCCGCCATACTGAACACAATGGTTCCATCAGATTTCTAATCCAGGAAACTGTTGAATAGCTATTCCACATTTTTCATAAAACCGATAAAACTCGCTATTTAAAACATAACATTTTTGACAGACTATTCCAGGAAAACCATGCCATAGAATCACACGTGGTGTCCACACCCAGTCTCATAATAATCCCACATAATATAAAAAAAATTCTTCTAAATCTAGTAAATTACATCAAAACCCATGAAAACAAAGTGGAACCCACCAATCAATATCCCTTTCTACCAAAACATAAAATGTTTAACACAAAAAAAAACATGCTTTCATCGACAAATCATCATAACATTTAACTCGACTTCCTTCATTCTCTTACACATCATTATAACCTATGAAAAACATTCAAAATCATGGTATGAGCCTAAAAATATCAGCAAGGGATATAAAAAAAGGAAAGAAACCATTACTCCATGAATAATTATAAACATATTAAATCATTTTAACAAAGAAATATTTCTCTCCCATATATACATACTTTGTGAAATATGAGGTTACCATAAAACATTAGTGAACATATATAAAACCATAAATTTATCTTGGGAAATAAAATAACTATATTTTAACCCTCTACAATACCTTCTTATTTTATAACCCTCATAACTATATTACAATGTAACCCTCATGGTTGCCTTATAGTTTAACCATCAAAGTCACACTAGGAGTAACCATACAACTAACCTCAAAATTAAACATACCCAATGCATTTGAGGGATATTTAATTCCCACCCTTAATCATGAACAATGCCCAGGAACCAGAACATATTCATTAAACATTAATAATTTCATAAGAGAATTGTTATTGAATTTAGAAAATAGATTTTGAAAAGATTAATTTTTAAGGAATATCATTTACAAATATCATTTAATTGATGTGAGAATTAATTTAATTAATGGAATATATTTATAGGATAAATTATGATTTCATGAATGATTGAGAATGGGAGTGTTAGTATAGATTTGGGTTGATGAGACTATAAGGGGTGCTCCATTTCATGGGTTTCCCCTCATCACCACCTCCATAATTCATTAGGGATTAGCTCTGTACCCGTTATCATGGTTTTTGAGTTCATTATGTCGACTCCCCTATCGCGGTGTTGTCATGTGACTTCGTGGGCTCGACCGTCTCAGTTATTTGATCATTTATAGCCTGCTTGTCAGTGAATTCCTCTTTCCATTGATAGGTCTTCCAATGGTAGTGTGATGATGGTCTAGTAAATGAGATCCCAATTTTGTGATCGAATGATTCTTTATAGTCTTCGAATGATTGCATTGGGTGTTTTGTCAAGGGCTCTATAGGCGACCTGGATAGAGGAAACAAGATTTTGGATCTTGATTTTTGTGGGGCTCTCTTCCGGCGTTCTGGTGATGAGTTTTTGTTCATCGATTTTTACATTCAAATTTTATTTTGGAGGAATTTCTACAGTTCGTAATTCTGGGATTTGATGGTTTGTTCTACTCCAACGTGTTTCGATGGAGTCATCAGTGTTACGATAGTAGCGTGGAAGATTTGTATTAGAAACTCCTCATGACATCAGTGATGTTTTGTGAGTGATTGGGTTTTTTTTGTGATCTATGGGATTATGTTTTTCGACATCTAATTCTAGTTTAATATTCTGAATTTAGTGGAGGAGAAAGGGAAGGCTTAATGGTGATGGGGATCCTAATTTATGAGATGATGTTTTCTGTCTAGTTGTTATTGGATCAAAATCTAGAAAATGATGATGGATTGTTGTTTGATTCAGTTCTCATGTTTGGAATCCCTACAACAAAATAAGGAATGGGAAGCACTTCCATTTATCAGTGCTAAATAGAAATCACTGATTAAGGGGTGTGCCTCAATTAGAGCTATGTAAAAGCGCTGATAATGGGTACATTTATAAGTTCTATTGTTAGCACTGAATAAAGTTTCTATTATTAATTTATATAAAATTGTAATATTTATATTCAAAAATAATTTTTTTATACATTAACTATTATATACAAATATATATAAATATATAATATTTATAGTTATAATTATTAATAAATAAATATATATTTATTCTATATATCATTTTAAATTAATATATAATAATATAAATAAAGTAATAAAAATAAACTTTTATAAAATAATAATTTATCAGTACTATAATTATAGTGCTGATAAATAGAAGTTTTATCAGTGTTGATAAAGATAGTCCTTCATTAGAGCATCAATAACACTAATAAAAAACCTATTTATTAGTGAAAAAAATTATAACTATGATAAATAACTACTTTATCAGCTCCTTTTTTAGCACTGATAAAGGCCTATCTTTATCAGTACTAAAAAAGCACAGATAAAGGTATGTTTTATCATAGCTTTTATTTTAGAACTTATAAAACATTCATTTATCAGTGCTTTTAACTAGTGATGATAATGGTTCCAACAGTTTTTATAAAAGATCCCTAAAAGGCACCCCTCTATCCCATGCATTCAAGCCATCATGGAAGCTGAACCTGGCCCCTCCTCTATCACAATACCTCATCTTCCTCTTCATCCACCTACTTCACTACCACTACCTATTCCATATCCTCCGCGTGACTTTCCTCCTCCTCTATTGCTGCTGCCTCTGCCGCAGCTTCCACGGCTGCTGCCTCCATGACCGTCGCATCTTCCACAACTGCCTCCACCTCAAAGATATATAATTTGAGTATTTCAGGTATAATGGATGAGATTAAAAGTGTTTTATGATTGTAAAATATGTTAGGGGTTATCCTAGGCTTGTGAATTCCTTAGAAAATTGAGGCAATGGTATATGCTTTCAGTTGTTACGATGTATGGGATATATGAATGGTGAGGCCTTAGAAATTGGGAATGAGTAAGGTATGGGTAATATCATTGACTTGAGATTGTATATGGATTAATGTTCCATGGAATATTATTGAGAAGGGCGCCTTGAGTGCCAATTTTTTTGTTATCATGGTTTGTTTTAAGGGAAAGATTAGTTCGATTTCTAGTCTTGTGTTTTTTTAATGTGTTTCTTAGTGGAGTAGCTGTTAGATTATGGATGGACACATTTGATTTTGAGACAATACTGGTTGAAAGGAATTATTGCGGTTTCCATGATAATTTTATGAATGTTAATCTTGTTGGAAAGAAGCATGGAGGTCCTTTATTTTTATGATGCACATACCTTGAAGCTTGGTCATGGGTTTAGTCATGTGAGCCTCATATTGATGAGATAGGACTCATGTTAGTTAAAGTTGTCTGATAATTTAGTGTATCCTAGATATTTACACCTATCGAGACATGGATTATTTCGATAATGAGGGTTATTGGTTACTGTTCTGGAGACATTCAAATTTAGTTTCATGAGGTGTACATCGGTATGTTTATAGATCAGTTTAATTCGACTATCTCTTGGAGATGTTATTTTAATATAACAAAAATGGTGTTCGAATTGTGGGATCATGAGTCATGTAAATTAATCAGGTGTTACAATATTGTAAACCCATTATATTGGATGAGGTGAGAATGGTACACACCGGTTATGCGTGGTAGCCATTTAAATTTTAAGTTGGTGAGATTTAAAGTGTGATCCAAAGACCAATGGAGTTGAAGAAATTATTTAAGACTCAATTACGTGGGGGTTTTGGATGAAATATAAAATTTCAATCTATGGGGGAGGATACTTCACAAATGGATCAAATACAGTGTCATGTTTGATCTGAGAGTTAATCCCAAAAGGGTTTGTATATGGATAAATGATCGTGGATCTGGAAAATCAATATGAATTTGGTGGTAGAACGTGTTTTGTTGATGTTTGATAAGTGGAATAAGGTTACAATGTTTTGGGGAGTGAAGAAATGGTTGTTTAGTGTGAAACCATCATTTCAGATTAATTACAATGGGAGATGGGTATAACATTTCAATGATCGGGGAATATGTGGCAATTGATATTTCATGTAAATGATTAGGTTAGATAAATATGATCACATATATTAAATATCTATGATAATATATGGATCATTCACTGTGGATTTATGACCCTCATGTTACATGAGTCTTTAGTATAATGGGGCTGATTATTGGAAGGTTGATTTGTCATTTGCATGTCATTGAGTTGGTGAATCTGATTTTTCTGGTCCCACATAAATACCATATTAATATTTTAAATGATTTAATAGATATATTTTATATGTTTATAGAATTATCAGGATAATCTTCATGTGATGCAGCAGTAATTCATGAGTTAAATCATGATTCATCATTTTATTTTGGGGGTGAAACCCATTCATCTCATTATTTAGGGGGTGGACCTATTTCTTCACATTATTTAAGAATATAATCATGTGAAGAAATTTAGTGGCAGCGTTTTACCTGAGATTATATTGTGTAGACAATAGAGGCAAACAGTTACTTCATATTGAGTATGAAGGGTTCATTTTTTTTGTATGGCTGGGAATTTTTTAGGGAATGTCAGTGTAACTCCCTATAATTTTATGTTATATAAATCATCAAAGGAATCTTTTTCTACACACAACATTTTCTTGTCTTGCTTTACACGAAATCACGAGCTTCCTCGATAGCTTGTGTCGTACGCAATACCGAGTTTCACTAAACAACGATATACTATTAAAATATTATTAAAACTAGCCGTTATGAGTAGTAATAACCAATTTTTGAAATTTTATAAATTTTATTTTTCAAAATGGACTTCATTTTTGGATTCGTAATATCGAAATTAGCCTAGGGTGAAATTTTGGTATTTTTCTAAAAATTTCAATTTTTGATGAATAGTGAAACCACTAAGTGGTAGTTAAAAAAATTGAATTTTTCATAAAACATAATTTTACCGCTTCTGTGAGTGGAATTTCGAAAATCCGAGAAACACAGTTAATATCAAGGACTAAAATGTGGTTCAATGAGATGAATATAATTTTTGGTGAATAGTAACTTTTTACTTTTTTTTACCACGGTTAAAAGTAAATAGGGTAATTAAGGGTAAAAATTATATTATTATTACCATAACACATGTCCTAATTATATTGAACAACTTTAATTAGACCAAAAACAAACTTAGGAATAAAATATGACCATTTAGGCCCACTTGGATTAGATTAGGACATTTATTAATAATTTATTTAAAGAAGGGTTAAAATAGTTAAAATCAAAGTTTAATAACTAAATAATTTTTAATATGGGGTTATACATAAGATAAATTAGACTATAAATATTCATTAGAAAGATAAAAAGATTTCCTACATAATGGTATTTTATTTGTAATTTTTTAGGCATTAAATAATTTAATTTATTTATGACACAACGATGATGCAGTAATTATCTTATTAATGAAATATTGAAATAATTGATGTTATAAATACCCAAATAAATATATTATGAGACTTTTTATGAATTACACTAATTTTATAGGTTCATATAACATGTTTTTATTGATTTAATTAACTTTTTTCGAACTTATCATTCTGTTATCATTTTCACAAAAATCAATTACTAAATATAGTCAAAATTTACATAAAATAGTTTTTAAAACAAATATTATATTATTAATTGTTATTTTATTCCTAAAAATATATGGTTCATCCAAATGACTTAGATAAGGTTATATATATTACTAATAAACAACTTTGGGTTCGTTTGTCTTGATATAGTAAATTTATTAACTTTATAGTATAAGAACACAAGAAGACACGGTAAAAGTAAAATTCTTTAACTTAATGTTAAATCTACATGATAAGGTTAAAATATGAACCTAAACTTGTCTAAATTATATTTGATGAGAGTATTTCGACCCATCCCCACCTTATCCTCGAAATAAATCAATTTGGAGCTATTTAAAACCGAACTTGACTTTATAATAAAATAATATTTTTAGTTCTTCCAAAGGTGCCCCTCTCCTCCCTTATAAAAGGGCACCTCCTCCCTCTCTTCCTCACACCACTTTGAGTCTTCAAGCTCGGCCAACCACTGCCAATTTCACCTCTCCACTTCACTACAGAAATCCTAGAGGTCCTGGTCTTCTTCAATGACCAATTTTAGTGCCCTAAAAGAAGATCAAAAAGAATAACTTCAATGAAGTGGTAATGTCCATTACCGATTCTTTCATCTTTATTTCTTATTCCACTTCAACTTCTTTAGTTGTTTAATTATGAAGTAATAACATCAGTATCAATAATATAATTATATGTTATTATATGTATGACACAACCCTATTTCACCATCTATCCATCCTACAGAAAAAGAAATCACCGCGCGTGCGTATGTACGGAATTCCGTCTCCACGCCGTGGTGTAATCTATTTTCCACCACCACCTTACTTGGATGGGTGTAATGGTGTAAATAATGATTATATATGACTATTATAAAGTGATATTGAATCTTAAATAGTATACATACACTCCAATACAATTCCACGATCATGGGAACGATATCATCGCTCGTGCATACGTACGGAATACCGTCTCCACGATGTGATGCGATTCATTCTACATGATATTCACTGCATAAGGATTATATAAATGAATTGAATGAATAAATATTATATATAGTACATTAATACCATTCTGGAAATAATTTATCTATAACCTAAAGAGAAGAATAAGAATTTATTCGACAAAACACGTATAAGAACAAAAAGTTATAAACACCCGAATTACAAGTAGCAATGACATATTACTACCAAGAAACTAAGAATATGACCATATATGATATCATAACAATAATTATTATTCTTTAATAAGTCAATAACATTATTTAAATCATTACACAGGAGGTTCGGACACTTACGTTGTAAATCGGACCTAAGGTAAGGGAAATATGACAATCTCATTTTTTTTATCCGAGATTATTTATACTTTTGTATTTACTGGGGTGTATTTTATCATCCACATCCATGTTTCCTCAATATGTGATATTATTTACATCCACCTACAATTTTTTAAATCCAATTTTACCCTTCGGTGAGTTTTTATTAAAAGATATTAAAGGAATCTTTTGACATTTTTCGTACGAGGTATTTTTAGACTTTTCCGACAAAAGTACGAGAAGAATGTTTTTTTAACTTATACGGCATGAATGGATTTTTAAAACATTATTTCCAAGAAGCTTCATTTAAAAGTTTTCAAGTTTATTTTTAATCAACTTCTTTTACTTTATAATTGTATGACATGTTAAGAAAGGAAAAGTGTTTTTGAAGTAGAAAGGATATTTTCCTCAAGAATGGAGATCAAGTGTTTTATCAAAATTATTTTCCATCTAAGATAATAAAGGGTTATGTTTCTATCCCTATTATTACATTGATTTGATTATGTTGTGATGGAATTATTTTTATGAATTCCTTTATCTTATATGAATTGTTTTATGATGTCATGTTGTTTAAGAATCCCATTTTTATTACATGGGTTATGCTACGATGTATGGATTATGATATTGTGGAACACATAAGAATGGTATCATTATGAGGTGGGTGGGACCTATATCACCCTCCAATGCAGTGGGTAAAGATTTTATATCTCATGAGATAGACATGGCTGGAATGGTAGGTTATATCGGTTCAGTAAAACAGGAATGAAACGGGGAGTGAACTCGATTCAGAAAGGGACTTTGTCCACTAAGATAGTCTTGGAAATGAGTCTTGACTATTAAGAAATGATTCTCTATGATTATGTGTGCATGACACAAAGGTTCATGTTTTATGTTATGATTATTGGGATTACATTTCACTACTATGATTTATCCCATGTTATGAAATTATGACCTCTTTTGCAAGTTAAGATTTCCAAAAGTTATGTGCTTATGTATATGATGTGATTGATATTTCTTTTGTTTACCCTTACTAAGCATTCGAGCTCACCATTTTGTATGTTTTCTTTCCCCAGGTCAGGAAGAAGGTTATTAAGTAAGATATGCCAAAAGGGACTAGAGATATGATGAAATAAATGGGAGACAGTCTAGACGCTTTATGAACCATTTTTTTATGTTTCCCAGTTTCTAAAGAAACTACACCTATAAAGTCCTTTTGTGTTTTTGTTACATGTTGTAATAAGTATGATTCAATTTTGAAGTATTAACAATGCATGTAAAGTATGGTTCGTTATAGTTGGTATCAGAGGAAAGGTATAGTCAATCATTGGAAACTAGGATGTGAAAGCCTTATTAAGAACCCTAAGGATAATTCTAAGCATAGAACACAATATTAGTGTTTTAGAAATGGCCATGAATAACCTAGGATAAGACCTTAAGTGTGAAATCATATTCGTGATTATGTGGTTTTCCTATTATAATTAGTGTTTCTCACACTATTCTTCTTGGTTTTAGTCAATGGTTGGAACCCGAAGGAATAATGTTAATGCGGAATGCGACGGGAAATGCAATGATTGTCCCCCAGAGCAACCAAACATTATAGGAGCTGGAATGCAAAATCTTGTTGCCATGCTCACACAGCTTTCTCAAGCTATGAATCATGCAGGACTTCCAAAAAAGCAAAGGAGGGAGCAACATTCTGTTGAATCCTTCACGAGGCACTGTCCACCTTATTTCAGTGGGTCTACTGATCCATTAGTTGCTGAACAATGGATTAGTCCTATTGAAAAGATATTTTCAGTTCTTCAATGTTCTGAACCTGATAAAGCCATCCTAACAGTGTATTATTTGGAAGGAGATGGTGATCAATGGTGTAATCTTATTAAGAATACGAGGAAAAGGGATGAAATTGAGTCCATGGAATGGGATGAGTTAAAGAACTTATTTTTCAGTAAGTACTTCCCTCGTATTCTCCGAACAGAGATGGAGAAAGAGTTTCTTGAACTGAAGCAAAAGGATGATGAATATGTCGGTACCTATGAAGCAAATTTTACAAGACTTGCAAGGTAAGATTCTTGTATTATTATCCAACCTGAGAGTAAGATCTATCGATTCTTTAGTGGCTTAAAACCATGTCTTCGAAGGGCCTTAGCCATAAGGGACTTCAATAACTACAAGGAAATCATTCGATGTGCTCTCAAAGTTGAGATGGAGATTGGAGCAACCCATCAGTCATATGGGTTTGATAAGAAGAGGAAAATGCAATTCAAAGGAAAATCTAAAGAGCACACTGAAAAGCAGATGAGCTTTCCCTTATGCTCAAAGTGTGGAAAGAAACATAGAGGTAGTTGTCATAAAGGGACAAGTAAATGTTTCAAATGTGGAAAAGAAGGTCATCGGGAATTTGAATGTCGTGATGATGGGAATAAGATGTATAATGATGCAAACAAAGGAAGGAATGCACAGAATGAACCTATTACACTTCAATGTTTCAAGTGCAAGGAGATGGGACATTATGCAAATAAATGCCCTAATCCAAGGGTTGATGATGATGGTCGACATCAACAAACCCTTAAGGATAAAGACACAGGAAAGTCACATTCAATTTCTATCAGCGATGTGGAGTACGATAACGATGTGGTGAATGGTACACATACCATCCACTCTAAAGTAGAAAATGTTTTATTTGATTCTGGATCCACCCACTCTTTTATTTCAGAAAAATTTTCTATGGGTATCACCGTATTACCTCAACAATTAGATGTTGAGTTAGTTGTGACAACACCTAATGGAACACCAGTCACATCAAAAGTTTATAATTCTTCTCCGCTCGAAGTTTGTGGGAAAGTGGTTCCTGTAAATCTTGTGATCCTTCCTATAGTGGAATTTGATGTGATTCTTGGCATGGATTGGATTTCTTTATATGGAGCTCATATCAATTTCCAAAGAAGGGAAGTCACATTTCATATTCCAGATTAATCTCTGATCGTCTATCGATGCAAGGATGAACATAACCTTCCAGTGGAAATTTCTTCCATCTTATGGGTCTTGATTCCACTAAATGAAGGTTATTTATCTCACATGGTTGGTGAGAAAATCACGATTAATAATATTCCCATTTTACGGGAGTCTGATGATGTCTTTCCGGAGGAATTACTGGGTCTTCCACCAAATCGTTATGTTGAGTTCTCAATAGAACTCATACCGGGTTCTTTGCCTATTTCAAAGACAGCTTATAGAATGGCCCCAATTGAGTTGCAGGAATTGAAGAAGCAACTCCAAGAGAATCTTGATAAGGGATTCATACGCCCTAGTGCGTCACCTTGGGGATCACCTGTTCTATTTGTTAAGAAGAAAGATCGATCAATGAGACTATGCATTGATTATCGAGAACTTAACAACATCACTATCAAGAAAAAATATCCTCTCCTGTGCATTGATGACCTATTTGACCAACTACGCGGAACTCAATACTTTTCCAAGATTCATCTTCGTCCATAATATCATCAATTAAGGGTCAAAAGGGAGGATATACCAAAGACGACTTTCCGTACAAGGTATGGACACTATGAATTTATATTGATGCCATTTGGTCTTACTAATGCCCCTGCTATCTTCATAGATCTGATGAATAGAGTCTTTAGAGACTATCTTGATCAGTTTGTGGTAGTCTTTATAGACGATATTCTTGTATATTAAAAGGGAAAGGAAGAACATGAAGATCACTTGAGAATTATATTGAATACCCTGAGAAAGGAGAAGCTTTATGCCAAATTTACCAATTGTGAATTTTGGCTTCAAAAAGTTGCATTTTTTGGTCACATAATCTCAAAAGAGGGGATATCTGTGGATCCAGCAAAAACAGTGGTTATCGAAATATGGTCGAGACCAACAAAAATGAATGAGATCCGAAGTTTTCTTTGTTTGGATGGATATTATCGACATTTTGTGAAGGATTTTTCATGATTATCTAATCCACTAACCAAGTTGACTTGGAAACGAGTTAAGTTTGTTTGTACGGAGGAATGTGCAGAGAATTTCAAGGAGTTGAAAAGAAGGTTATCCAGTGCACCTGTGCTCACACTGCCTTGTAGTGGAGAAAGGTTTGTGATCTATAGTGATGCATCCAATAAGGGACTGGGTGTGTTCTTATGCAAAATGATATGGTGATAGCTTATGCCTCATGATAGTTGAAAATACATGATCAACATTACCCAACTCATAATTTGGAGCTAGCTGCGGCAATCTTTGCATTAAAGATTTAGAGGCATTATCTTTATGGAGAAAGGTGTGACATTTATAATGATCATAAAATTTTAAATTATATTTTCACACATAAGGAGCTGAATATGCGCCAAAGAAGATGGTTGGAGCTGATTAAGGATTATGACTGCTCAATCCATTACCACCCTGGGAAAGCAAACAAGGTGGCAGATGCATTAGGTCAACAAGACCATGCCAGTTTATCCATGATGAGGATCACAAAAGATCCAATATTTATGGATTTACAAAGGATGGATCTTTGAATTATAATGGAAGGGGGGAAATCGTATCTTTCTCAAATGAATGTTCAACCATCTATAAATGTGAAGATTAAAGAGGCACAGAAAGAAGATGTCGAGTTACAAAAGGAGGTGAGAAATGTTCCTGAATTCAACCTTGATTGTGACAGGATAATAAAGTTCAGGAATCGGGTTTGTGTTCCTCCCATCCCCGAATTAAAGAAGGATCTGCTGGATGAGGCACATAGTTCTTCATTATCTATTCATCCTGGAAGCACGAAGATTTATAGGGACCGGAAAGAGTACTTCTGGTGGGATGGCAGGAAAAGAGATGTTGCTGAATATGTCTCTCGATGCTTGGTTTGCCAGCAAGTAAAATCTGAGAGACAGAAGTCTTAGGGGATGTTACAACCATTACCCATACCCGAATGGAAATGGGAAAACATCACTATGGACTTTTTCATAGGATTTCCTAAAACATCCAAAGGCAATAATGCTATCTGGGTCATAGTTGATCGTCTTACTAAGTCTGCACACTTCATTGCTATCAGAGAGGATTTCTCTCTGGACCAGCTTGCCAGGATATATGTAAAGGAAGTGGTAAGATTGCATAGAGTACCACTTTCTATTATATCTGATCGGGATCTGAAGTTTACCTCAATGTTCTGGTGAAGCCTTTATCATACTCTAGATACAGAGTTATGTTTCAGCACTGCTTATCATCCTCAGACAGACGGTCAGTCTGAGAGAACAATTCAAATTCTAGAAGATATGTTGAGAGCTTGTTCTATGGATTTCAAAGGTGGTTGGTATCAACACCTACCTTTGGTGGAATTTTTTTATAATAATATCTTTTACTCCAGTATTTAGATGGCTCCTTATGAATATCTCTATGGAAAGAAATGCAGGACTCCAACTTGCTGGGATGAAGTTGGGGAAAGAAAGATATTAGGACCTGTTCTCGTTGATGAAATGGAAGAAAAGGTCAGATCTATTCAATAACACATAAGAGCAGCTCAGAGTCGACAGAAAAGTTATGCCGACAACCGAAGAAAATACCTAGAGTTTGAAGTGGGTGATAAAGTGTTCTTACGAATATCTCCCTGGAAGAGAGTCATGAGATTTTGGAAGAAAGGGAAGTTGAGCCCTCGATATTTCGGTCCTTTCAAAATACTGGATCGTGTTGGGAATGTAGCTTACCGATTAGAGCTTCCACCGAATCTCTTTCAAGTACACGATGTGTTCCATGTATCTCTCCTGAGAAAGTACATACCTGATCCTTCACAAGTACTCAGCTTAGAAGTTGTACCGTTGGAGCAAGATCTTTCTTATGAAGAACAGCCGATAGAGATTCTAGATTGTAGCGAATAAGTCCTACGAAACAAGACCACTCGCTTATTGAAAGTTTTATGGAGGAACCACCAATTAGAAGAAGCTACATGGGAGCTTGAGGATATGATGAGGGAGAGGTATCCTCATCTGTTTGTTACAAAGTGAAGAATTTCGAGGGCGAAATTCATTTTAAGGGGGGTAGAATGTAACACCCGAGACTTTTATGTTATATAAATCATCAAAGGAATCTTTTTCTACACACAACACTTTCTTCTCTTTCTTTACACGAAATCGCGAGCTTCCTCGACATCTTGCGTCATACGTAATACCGAGTTTCACTAAACAACGATATACTATTAAAATATTATTAAAACTAGCCGTTATGAATAGTAATAACAAATTTTTAAAATTTTATAAATTTTATTTTTCAAAATGGACTTCATTTTTGGATTCGTAATATCGAAATTAGCCTAGCGTGACATTTTGGTATTTTTCTGAAAACTTTCAATTTTTGATGAATAGTGAAACCACTAAGTGGTAGTTAAAAAAATTGAATTTTTCATAAAACATAATTTTACCGCTTATGTGAGTGGAATTTCGAAAATCCGAGAGTCACAGTTAATATCAAGGACTGAAAGGTGGTTCAATGAGATGAAAATAATTTTTGGTGAATAGTAACTTTTTACTTTTTTTTACCACGGTTAAAAGTAAATAGGGTAATTAAGGGTAAAAATGATATTATTATTACCCTAACACATGTCCTAATTCTATTGGACAAGTGTAATTCGACCAAAAACAATCTTAGAAATAAAATATGACCATTTAGGCCCACTTGGATTAGATTAGTACATTTATTATTAATTTATTTAAAGAAGGGTTAAAATAGTTAAAATCAACGTTTAATAACTAAATCATTTTTAATATGGGGTTATACATAAGATAAATTCTACAATAAATATTCATTAGAAATAGATTCATTATAAAGATAAAAATATTTCCGACATAATGATATTTTATTTGTAATTTTTTAGACATTAAATAATTTAATTTATTTATGACACAATAATGATGCAGTATCTTATTAATGAAATATTGACATAATTGATGTTATAAATACCCAAATAAATATAATTTGAGACTTTTTATCAATTACAATAATTTTATAGGTTAATATGACATGTTAGTATTGATTTAATTAATTTTTTCGAACTTATCATTCTGTTATGATTTTCACAAAAATCAATTACTAAATAGTGTCAAAATTGACATAAAATAGTTTTTTAAAAAATATTATATTATTAATTTTTATTTTATTCCTAAAAATATAAGGTTCGGCCAAATGACTTAGATAAGGTTATATATACTAATAATAAACAACTTGGGCTTCGTTTGGCTTGATATAGTAAATTTATTAACCTTATAGTATAAGAACACAAGAAGACACGGTAAAAGAAAAATTATTTAACTTAATGTTAAATCTACATGATAAGGTTACAATAGGAACCTAAACTTGTCTAAATTCTATTGGATGAGATGATTTCGACCCATAAACACCTTATCCTAGAGATAAATCAATTTGGAGCTATTTAAAACCGAACATGACTTTATAATAAAATAATATTTTTTGTTATTCCAAAGGTGCCCCTCTCCTCCCTTATAAAAAGGCACCTCCTCCCTCTCTTCCTCACACCACTTTGAGCCTTCAAGCTCGGCCAAACCCTGCAAATTTCTCCTGTAAACTTCCCTAGAGACATCCTAGAGGTCCTGGTCTTCTTCAAATACCAATTTTAGTGCCCTAACAGAAGGCCTCAAAGAAGCACTTCAAAGAAGAGGTAATGCCTGTTACCGATTCTTTCATCTTTATTTCTTCTTCCACTTATTCTTATTTAGTTGTTTCATTATGAAGTAATAATATCAGTACCACTCATATACTTATATTTTATTATATGTATGAAACAAACCTATTTCACAATCTATCCATCCTACGGAAAAAGAAATCACCGCGCGTGCGTACGTACGGAATACCGTCTCCACGCCGTGGTGTAATCTATTTTCCACCACCACCTTACTTGGATGGGTATAATGGTGTAAATAATGACTATATATGACTATTATAAAGTGATATTGTATCTGAAATAGTATACATACACTACAATACAATTCCACGATCATGGGAATGATATCATCGCTCATGCGTACGTACAGAATACCGTCTCCACGATGTGATGCGATTCATTCTACATGATCTTCATTGCATAATGATTATATAAATGAATTGAATGAATAAATATGATATATAGTACATTAATAAAATTCTGGAAATGATGTATCTATAACCTAAAGAGAATAATATGAATTTATTCGACAAAAGACGCATAAGAACAAAAAGTTATAAACACCTGAATAACAAGTAGAAATGAAATATTACTACCAAGAAACTAAGAATATGACCATATATGATATCATAACAATAATTATGATTCATTAATAAGTCAATAACATTATTTAAATCATTACACAGGAGGTGTAGACACTTACGAGGCAAATCGGACCTAAGGTAAGGGAAATATCACAATCTCATTTTTTTATCCGAGATTGTTTATACTTTGGTATTTACTGGGGTGTATTTTATCATCCACATCCATGTTTCCTCAATATGTGATATTATTTCCATCCACCTACAATTGTTTAAATCCAATTTTACCCTTCGGTGAGTTTTTAGTAAAAGATATGAAATGAATCTTTTGTCATTTTTCGTACGAGTTACTTTTTGACTTTTCCGACAAAAGTACGAGAAGCATGTTTTTTTAACTTATACGGCATGAATGGATTTTTAAAACATTATTTCCAAGAAGCATCCTTTAAAAGTTTTCAAGTTTATTTTTAATCAACTTCTTTTAATTTATAATTGTATGACATGTTAAGAAAGGAAAAGTCTTTTTGAAGTAGAAAGGATATTTTCCTCATGAATGGAGTTCAAGTGTTTTATCAAAATTATTTTCCATATAAGACAATAAAGGGTTCTGTTTCTAACCCTATTATTACATTGATTTGATTATGCTGTGATGGAGTTATTTTTATGAATTCCTTTATCTTATATGAATTGTTTTATGATGTCATGTTGTTTAAGAATCCCATTTTTATTACTTGGGTTATGTTACGATGTATGGTTTATGATTTTGCGGCGCACATAAGAATGATATAATTATGAGATGGGTGGGACCTATATCTCCATCCAATTCATTGGGTAATTTTTTTATATCTCATGAAATAGAAATGGATGGAATGGTAGGTTATACCAGTTTAGTGAAACAGGGATGAAACGGGGAGTGAACTCGGTTCAGAATGGGACTTTGTCCACTAAGATAGTCTTGTTAATGAGTCTTGAATAATAAGAAATGATTCTCTATGATTATGTGTTCATGCCACAAAGTTTCATGTTTTATGTTATGATTATTGGGATTACATTTCACTACTACAATTTATCCCATGTTATGAAATTATGATCTCTTTTGCAGGTTATGATTTTCAAAAGTTATGTGCTTATGTATATGATTTGATTGATATTTATTTTGATTACCCTTACTGAGCATTTGAGCTCACCCTTTTGAATTTTTTCTTTCCCCAGGTCAGGAAGAAGGTTATTAAGTAAGATATGCCAAAAGGGACTATATATATGATGAAATAAATTGGAGAAAGTCTAGACGCTTTATGAACCAGTTGTTTATGTTTCCCAGTTTCTAAAGAGACTATACCTATACGGTCCTTTCGTGGTTTTGTTATATGTTGTAATAAGTATGCTTCAATTTTGAAGTATTAACAATGTATGTAATGTATGGGTCATTATAGTCAGCGTGTTTGGACATTGTTCATAAGTAGTAGAGACTTGTTTGATTCTCTTTGGAATAAAATATCACAACTAGTACTAGATTTGGGAGGCTTTTTTTCCTATGTGTTTTGGTTTGGTTTGTTGTAAGCCACACCATGAGGGTTGTTGGACCACTTTATGATGTGTTATAATAGGGATTTATGATGGTGCGGAGAACTTTTTATTAAGATTGTGGTGGGTATCACCATGAACCTGATGATGTGTCTAATGAAAAAATTATTCCCTTGAATGGATGGGTTTCATGGATAATCATATATAGGCTTAAATGATTTTAAACTAGACATTTCCCTTTCCAAAATTCTAATTGGTCTTATTATGGATAGGTATAACCTATGAGTTCTCATTTTAGGTTTTCTTTTCAGTTGGAAATATTTTATACTGCATGCCTCTCCTCTACCGTGAACTCACCTCTGCCGCGCTTTGAACGACAACTTCACAGTGTGTTTTCTCCTATTACTCATTTTTTTTCAATTATTCTCATGTTATTTAATTTTTATATTGATGGATATAATGTGAAACTTATAGGCTAAACGCCCCGCTGAAAATCATGGATATTGATGGTCCTTGTTAACATACTAAATGAATATCATGTTGGTTAGTTCCTATTGAACATTTGAATATAAAAATTGGTAATTTATGAATACTTTACATATGAATGTACTTCCCAGGATGTTAAAACATTTGTGGTAACCCCTTAATTAACAAACAAAATTGGATCATGGATTCTCTGTAAAATCTGAAATTTTGATTGTTTGGTTTGTATGGTGTTGTGATTGAGGGCACGATGGTGTGTTTTTATGGTGTTGTGGTTGTTGGGATGATTGGTATGCCATTTTTAATCCATTTTGTTGTTCTTAAACCACTGAATATCAATCCAAACTTTACCCATTTCAATTTCTCCAACACATTGTTACTAGTGCCATTCCACGAAATCCTAGAAAACCACTTTCATATAGGTATCTATGAGATACTTTATGGACACCCTAGTCAAATAACCATAAAAAAAATGTAACGAATCATTCCTGTCATAATAAATATATTTATAATCATACAATCTATTATTAGATTATTACTATAGTTCTTTACTAGAGACATTATGTTTCTATAGAAACACTAAAAAACTGGTTCACAACAATTCATATAGATCACATGTGGGATACTAAAACATTCTAGTGCAAGTGCTTCTCATAGCTTGTTAAACATCCTTTGTTTAATTATTCTGTTGTATATTAATATTACTATATCAAAAAGGATGAATATGAATAAATAATTGATTAATTCCAATCGGATGACAAAAGATTATGAAGATGGCGTGAAAGAGTTTATCAAGATTGCAATAGATCATGCGTGTGACCCTTCTCAAATCATTTTCCATGTTAATTGTATTTTTTTCTAGAAACATTTGTCCAGAGGAATGGAAGAACACCAAATCTGTCATGGAATAGAATGAAGTTATACATGTTTGAATAAACATGGGGAAAAATGAATGTAGGTAGTGGCTCAAATTACACGATGTTTTATGGATCATCTGATATGACTATAAGCGTGAACAATTAAGACAATCATATAGAGGATTTGATTATAAATGTGAATGATGATGAAGATTGTATTGAGGAAATTACAAGGACATTTGGATATGAACATCATGATTTCCCAATATTTTCAGAGAAGTTAAAGAGTTTTTCAAAAATGAAATTGTATTCTGGTTTCAATAAATATTTTACATTGTCATTCGTACTGAAGAGGAATAATTTAAAAGAAGCCAAGGGGTGGAGTAACGATAATTTTACAGAACTACATGCTCTCCTGAATGACATGCTCCCATAACATAATGAACTACCAAGCCTAACATACGATGCCAAAAAAATGCTACTCTTGTTGGGTATGATTTCTGAAGGAATACACACCTGCATAAATGAATATATGTAGTTTTATAAGGACCGTAAATCACATAATTAATTACCAATGTGTGGTTCTTCTCGATACCAGAAATATGATTCCATTACTATGAATGCTATATGGTACCTTCCAATCATTCCAAGTTTTAGGTGCCTATATAGAAGTGAGGATACCGCATGACAATTTAAATGGAATGTAGATATAATATTTAAAGATAGGACAGTAAGTCACCCGATAGACTCTCCTCTATGTAAGATAATTCATCATGAGTATCCATAATTTGAAACGATCTGAGAGACCTTCTTCTTTTGTTATCTACAGATGGGCTGAATCCTTTTGGTTTTCAATGAAGTTGTCATAGTACATGGCCGGTTATGTTGGTAAATTATAAATTACCATCGTGGTTATGCATGAAACGAAAAAAAATCATGTTATCTATGCTTATATCAGGAGAAATACATCGAAGTCATGATATTGATGTTTATTTGGATCCATTGATTGAGGATTTGAAATTATTGTGGGATTTAGGTGTTACGTTGTATGATTCTTACAAAAATTAATATTGAACATTGAATTCCATGTTGTATGGGATGATATATGACTTTTCTTCTTATGGAAATTTTTCAGGATATAGCATTTAAGGAACTCAAGGGTATCTAATTTTCAAACAAGGTACACGGTCAATTAGGTTGAAAAATTTATTGAAAATCATGTTTCTAGGTCATCAAATATTTGTATCCAGATGGTATAAGTTCCGATCGTGGACGAAAACATTTGAAAGATGTTCAGAAGAACATACGACACCATCTCCACAAACAGGTGATCAATTATTTGAGAAAGTAATATATGTGGGCACTACATTGGGTAATCCATATTAGAAAAACCTTACGAAAACTGTTAGGAAAAAGGGATCAGGTTTTTTGAATTACTATTTAAGAATTGACTGTATGTATGAAATTTTCTTGATGTTATGCATATTGAAAAAAATGTATTTGATAGTGTCATCATCATTTTACTAAATGCACCCTACAAAACAAAGTATGGAATTAAGGCTAGACTAGACATGGTTGAGATGGGAATATGAGAAGAGTTGGAAAGTTAAGGGAGAAAAATGAACATTTCTCCCTCTTACTGATTACACTCTTTCTAGGAAGGAGAGATATAAATTTTTTAACTGCATGAACGAATTAAATCTTCCAAAGGGGTATTAATCAAATATCATGAACATCTGGTAAATGAGAGATCTAAAATTAAATGGTCTGAAATCAGATGGCATCCATGTTTTTATTCAAGATCAAATTCCTATATAATTATGTTGCATTTTTTCCAGTAATGTCTACCATACATTAAAAATGTTCTATTTATTCTTCAAATATATTGCAGCAAAGATATATACCTAGAGAAATTTCTATCTATGGAAAGTGAAATTTCCAGTATATTACTTGAATTGTAAATTTTCTTCCCACATACATTTTTCGATATGATGGTTCATTTGACGGTTCATTTAGTTAGAGAGATTCAACAATGTTGTCCTAAAAATTATAGATGGATGTACCCATTGAACGGTATATAATGATTTTGAAAGGGTATTTCAAAAATTGATGTCGGATAGAGGGTTGTATTGCGGAGGAATATATTGTTGATGAAGCTGTTGAATTCTGTACCGAATACCTATAAGGTGCAGAAAACGTTCTCCTACCAAAATATCATCACCCTGTGTGGCTTGATGGTGATGGAATTTTAGGAAAAGGGGTTTTTACAAAAAATATTACAGATCGGGAGTAGACCCACTATTACGTTATACATAAATTTTTTGACGTTTACCCATATGTTAAATACAACAAAGAAATTATTAGGCATTTGAATCCATCTAGGGATGAAAAATGTATATCATATCCACATAATAGACAGTTTATAGGATGGTTTTGAGACCATATTTTTAAGAAGTAAGATGAAAATCCACGCTCAATTTCAAAATGACTTCGATGGATAGCCGTAGGAGCAAGTGTGTATGTATTATCTTACAATTATTTTTTAGTTATTGGTTATACATTATATACAAATGAACCTGATGAATAAAATACCTTGAAAAATAGTGTGGATATACTTTTGGTTGAAGTGATTCATTTTTCCATTGCTAAGGATAGAAATCCCATTTATGCGAATATTTCAAACTTTGGAATCTTCAAACAAATATGGGAGTTGGATTATATGAAATTCCACATGCCAATTTTTCAATGAAAGTGGGTTGATAACAGGAGTGCTGTTAAAATAAATGAATTGGGATTCGTGAAACATGTTTTAACTAAGAAAAGGGAGAAAGACGAACCTTTTATAATCTCATCAAAGGCAATACAAGTATTTTATGTTATAGACCCTGCAAACTGAAACTGGTCAATTATTCTGTTATCGCCCAAAACAACTGAAGGGTCAAAAGCATGTTCAATGGACGATGACCATTTCATAAGGAATTCAAAAACATTTCTCAATAGTCCCAATGTATACGGCATTTTGTAGGTCATAGAGGAACACAATGAGGGGATTTATATAGTTGATAGGGGGGGTCAAATTTCATCAAACTTTAAAAAAAGTGATTTTAATAAATAGGTTATTTGTTTATTGTAATATAAATTGTGTTATGCTATGTTATTATCCATTGGATTCTACTTTTATGTAATCTAAATTAAATTTTAAACCAATTCTGTAGATAAATACTTCTACACCAGCTGATGCGCTAAATCCCATGGCACAACAGGTCTATGAACCTACTACTGCTTGTCCCATTGCAGAACAACATCTAGTTTATCATCCTATTGTTGTTGGTCCAAGTGATCAGGTACAAATAGTTTCTCAACCTATTTCTGCTTGTCCCAGTGCCGATTCTAGTGCTCTGGAGGAACATAATGAAGATGATTAAGAGGAAAGTTTAGGAAATGAAACCCTAATGAATCAAAAAAAAGAGTGTAGTAGTTTGATAGTGTTATCCAAAATTTGTAAGGTAAATGAAAAAGGCATAAAATTTGAGGTGGGATGGAATAAGCGAGGCCAACATGCTAACCCAAAAAAATCAATCTTTAGTAGGTACATTAGAATCGTCACTCGGCAACGCCTGCTGATTTATGTACATTTTTGGCACCATGTTTTCTCTAGGATTAAGACAGTATTGTGAAAAGAGATTACGATAACACCATGATATCAATTTTTTAATTTATTAAAATAAAATAAAATACTAAAAAATGGACTTACTCTTCATCATCCATTACAGAGTGCATTTATAGTAGTTTCCTCACATAGGGAATATGTATTATGAGTTGTAGGAATGATTCATAGAGGCTTGTAAAAAAATTTAATGAAATATCATCTTAAAGATGCTGAATAGAAAATAAATCCACACCCACCACCTCTTTATTCACACTTGATATCCCAAGGAGCATGGGATGCATTTAGCAAACGTCGTGGGGAGAAGAAATTTCAGGATTATTGTGTTTGGTAATATGAAATTTGATGTTTCCAGTATTCATCACTTTGATTGATATGTTTTTTATGAAATTATAACATAGTACTAAAATTAATGAAGGTGAAACAAATCCAGCGTACCCCTACCGTAAAGCAAGTTTGGGGTACATTTCACTTGTGAAAAAATTAGTACAAATTTTAAATCCACGATAATAATTTTATGTGACATAAGACAACACAATACCATGTTTATATGTTTATATACAGATTGATGAATCATAATAGAAATCTATTTCCATCCCACTCTATATGCTATGGATGGAGGATCGTTTAAATAAAGAGGTGATACTGATAGATGAAAACACACAAAAAGTGTACAAAACATTTATAAGTGTGACATAATTTAAATTTGATTTGGTTTAAATCACTATTACATAAAAATGACTACTTATTTTCCTATAATTTATTTCTGACATGGTCACCAAATTCAAAAACACCCCACCAGATGCAGATATACTTTTTGTGGCCTTGAAACTGCAAGAACATTATGGCAACGTCAGACGTTCGCGTTTTGGGGTGACACCCCGAACATATTTTAAAAAAAAAATAAAGAGGAAGATCAAAATGAGGAAATGAAAATGACGAAAGTAAAATTATATATTTTTCAAGAAGAATTGCTATACCAGAGAGAGATGATAGAATGTTTGATGGTGTAGAGGAAAAGGGAAGAAACAACTCGGCAATTACCAGTGTGTGAAGATCATGCCCAACCCCCAACGGGTTTGAGGTGATCCATTCCCCTAAAAAATCTGAATTAGCTAAGGTAATAAATGTTCTATTAATTTTTTCTCTGAAATGTGAATCCCATAGACACTAAATATGTTCTGGTACTAAAATTATACAGGGTGAAAATAATTTTTATTTATATATTTCATCTCCCAACTATCGCCTTGTAACGAGGGCTATAATGTACAATATGTAGAACGACATGCTACACAATATAAAAATCCAATATATCATTTCAGAGAGTCAATTAACATAGATAATGATCCGAGTGCTGAGATACATGTTCCGAATGATGATGACTACATTCATACGGTTGAACAAGCTTTAGAACATTCATCGCATAATCATCAATTCTTATAAAAAAACATGACGAAAAGGAGTTATCCATTAAAAATTTATTTATCAAGATGGACCTTTAATGTTTAATGAACAAGGGTCTGAACCGATGAATGTTATTACATAATGACAAAGAGAAGGGGGTGAAATGAAATATCTGCTCCAAAATATCTCAAGGATCAACCAACCGTTTAAAACGGTCTACTGAGAGCACCTTTACCTCACCCATTCTATAACCACAGTTAATATAATTGCTGGCTAAAGTGGATACAATGTTGATAGATGGAAATACTCACACAATTGATTTTTAATAACGTATATATGTAGTGGAAGAATCAAATTTCATTAGTGATGAAAATGTAAATGAAATCCTCAAGTATGAATGAGTAGGTGCCTTAGTTGTAAATGGGTACATGAGGTATGTTTTCAGGATTTGATTTTACCAAAGCTGATATACTCTGATAATTATGAATAAATACATTTCATATTTTTCTCTTGTGTGTATAGGAAATTTTTTAAGGGTTTTCCCCATGAAAAAAATTTGGCTCGTTAGTCCTCACATAACCTCTTCAAAAGAAGAAATAGATTATGATAAATAGGCTTCAATAATGTCATCCATGATCAAATCGTTTGAAAACATACATATGGATGATATAATATTTTTAATACCAACGATTTCAGGATAAAACTCTACAGTTTAATAATATCAACTATATTTTAATTTCATTCATTACATATTCCTTTCTGCGTTTTTTGGCAGCATTGAATGCAGATTGCAATTAATTTGGATACTCTAATGATTTATTTTTTGGATTGAATGGATTGATATGCAACAAACCAACAACACATGACAACATCTGTTAATTTTTAATACACTAGAACCAACATTTTAGAACTAAACATCTAGTTATATAATTAAATTTAACTTTTAATGAGGGTTCTGTTATGGTAGGGAGGTGTATCAATATCATCTAATTCATGGAATAAATCAAGGTCCAAAGGACAAGAATTCCATCAAGATCTACAAATGGAAGAGTATCCATGTATATATAATAACATTCCACTATCCAGACACATATCAAAACAATTTACTTATTTTTCCTGAGGATTCTACAGTGTAAAAAACAAACAAATGGAAAGGACTGTGGATATTATGTTTGTAAATTTATGAAATAGATCGTATTTCATCAACTAACAAGCATCCCTGAAAAGGGATTTTCGAAAATAATTAAGATTTCATTTAAAATATATAATAATACTTTTTTTATTTATGTTTTTTCAGTAATACCATGACTCTCACAAAAACTCAGATTGAAAAGATGATATAGATGTGTTTAGAAACAAATGGGAAGAATACTTGATGAAATATTGTACACAAATAGGATGAAGGTGAATTCCTACAACTTATGTTACCCTTATATGATCATTTATATCTCCCTTTTATACACTTATTGGGAATATATGATCACCATAAATTATGTTTTATATCCTTAGGTTATGAATAATGGTTTTTGAAATGATTTTTCTTTCTACTAAAGCATAACTTAATGAGATACTCTTATGAACTAGTTGTTTATGTTTCTATGTTTTAAAAACCACTAGACATAAAATATTGTACCATGGATCATTTATATTCTATATTTTGTTCAATTAAGGAGATGTTTCTATTGATGTATTGTGTTGGAATAATATTGGTTGTGAAATACTCACAAATTTAATAACAAAATTAAGGATTCTTCACTACAGTATGTTAATTAACACTTTTCATAACATATGATCGAAACATCTGATCCGTTAGTTATCCAATTATAGTAATGTTCAAAAAGAATATTTATTTTTGTTATTATCTTATATCTGGACCAATGAAACCATTTATAAAGATGTAAAGGTAATGTTACGATACAATATGTCTATTTTAATGAAAATTATATAATGAAACGTTTATTTTATTTTCATTATTCCTTGCTAGGTTCATTTATTTTTGATGACTATTGTCCATGTCACATGCCTTTGTAAGAAGAAATACGATGTCGTGTCTACTCAATCAAAGAGGAAATTCAAAATGTATATAACTAATGACTCGATATTTCATTTCTCTATGATAACTCTTAGGTTTTTTCTCAACATCACAAAATCCTCTTTACGTGATCATGTCACATAATCTATTTTGTATTAATGCTTCATGTGAACTGATCGTGTCATAGCATCAAATTAAAAAACCACATAATAAAATCACTTAAGAAATTAAGTTAATTAACTCAAACCATGATTCATGTATTCTTGTCTTATTTAGATGATCACATAAAGCTTCAATGGTTGTTTAATCGTATAAATCTTCCATTTTCATTTGATAACATTATACTATTCTAGTCATGTGATCACATTAATTTGAACAATTCATGCAATTTATTTGATATTTATAATTATTCATGTGCCCTTTCTTATTCAAGTCCATTTTTAACCATAAATCTACTATTTTCAAAATTAATCAAAATTTTATTTCTTATGATACAAATGAATTCAATAATTGAAGCTTGGGAAGTTGTAGTTCCTTGGATTACAATAATCGATAGTGTGGATGTTAACCAATGCATATTAATTTAGTCTACTCAATAGAATCCTAAAAGCATGATGGGAACCGATATCTTGGGTTTTTAATTTTCTAATCAGTTTTCCTTATATGTGGGTGGGTGTTTCCCGGATGGAGGGGGTGTCCTGAAGTTTGGTGGTGTCCAGGAGGAGAGGGAGGGGTCTAAGAAGGAAGGGGTGTCGAGGGGGGTGTCCATGAGTGGGGTGTCTAAGAGGGGAGGGAGGGGGTGTTCCCAGAAATTAGGGTGTGTCTAGGAGGGAGGGGCTATCTAGTTGTGAGGGTGGGTGGGGGTGTCTAAGAGTGGAGGGACGTGTCCAAGAGGGGGGTTTCCTAGAAGGGATGGGGTCTCCATGTGGGTCGGGGAGGGGTGTCCAGGAGGGATGAGTATCCATTAGGTGTCTAGGAGTGGGGGTGTGAAAAATGGAGGGGGTTTCTTGGGAGGTTTCCATGAGTGGGGTGTTCAAGAGGGTAGGGAGTGGGTTTGTCCAGAAGGGAGGGGGTGTCCAGGAGGGAGGGTGTGTCCAGGTGTGAAGATGTGTGTGGGTGTCCAAGAGTTGGGGGGTTTCTAGGATGTGAGGGAGGTGTCCATGAGTGAGGGGGTTTCCAAGAGGGAGGGGGTCTCTAGGTTGGGCGGATCTCGAGGTGGGAGGGGGTGTCCAGGAATGGGGGGAGTCTGGGAGGGAAGGGTGTCCATGGGGGGTCCAGGAGTTGAGGTGTCCAAAGGGGAGGGGGTGTCTAGGGGGTGTCCATGAATGTGGTTTCCAGGAGGGGATGGAGAGGGTGTGTCTAGAAGGGAGGGGTGTACAAGAAGATATCTATTTAATTACATTCAATACTGATTTTATATTAGAAGTAGATCACTTCTAGAGTATCCTGATGTGGGTTCGTAGTGGGGAATCAAATGTATCAACAAACCAAACCAATTTTAAGACGATGTAAAGCCCCAAGAATGATATTCCAGTTTCATTTGAGGCCCAATATATCTTATATAATGTCTTAAAGACCCAAAATATGCATTATTTACCATTCAATAATTATATTTCCTATAAACATACTTTTTCTCTACACAATGGTTGTAGTAGAATAAAGCTGCTAGGAAAATTATTGATGATATATGAGTTTGATGGAAGGAATAATTTTTGATCTAGAAGAGTTGTGTGGACACTCTTAACTAAATCAATCTTTACCCTCAATCGTGGCATGTGGATGAAATATATGGAATGAGATGTTTTTTAGCCAAAATTGAATTACATAAGATATATCCCCATACTCATATATATGTATACATACTCTCTCTCACATTCCGTAGAATTGGTGTATGCCGGTTTTGTCATAGGATCTATATGTTTCTGCCTTATGTATTTTTCCATTATGTTTTTTGTACTGTTATATGAAATTTCTTTCCAATTCATCCAATATATTTTTTGTTTTGTGTATTTCCTTGATTTGTGGAACTACATCTCTTCAATATATATATGATTTTATAATACATGTTAGTGAATGATGGTGTATGACTAATACTAAGTCAATTATAAAATAGATGATGAATATATAGTTGGACAAAGAAGGTTATTAATGGGTATAAACTAAAGAACAAGGATGGAGGGGGTGTCAATGAGGGAGGGGTGTCCAGGTGGGAGGGTGGGTTGGGGTGTCTAGGAAGGAGGGGGTGTCCAGGAGGGAGTGGATGTCAAGGAGTGGGGGGTGTCAATTAGTGGGGCATGTCTAGGAGGGGAGGGGGTTGTCTAGGGGTAAGAAGGTGGCTGTCCAGGGAAAGGGAGGGGCTGTAGGGTGAGGGATGGGGGTTTTCCACGAAGGAGGGGTGTCCAAGGGTGGAGGGGGTGTCCAGGATGGGAGGGGGATATCTAGGAGGTGAGTGGGCTGTCTAGGGGGTGGGAAGGGGGTTGTTTAGGGAATGTGAGGGGGATGTAGGGGGAGGGAGGGGTTTGTCCAGGAATAGGGAGGGGGATATAGGTTGACTGGTGGGGGTGTCCAGTGGTAGGGAGAGGTATTTCTAGGGGGGGTGTCCTAGAGAGGGGTGGAAGGGGGGGGGTTGGCTAATAACACTAAATAACTAGGTGATCAAGAGAAAAGTGAACATATATTATCAAGGCATATCTTATTGTGTAGGTTCTCATCATTCCCTCTATAAAACATTAAAATACATTCCTTTCATACTTTAAATGGGACATTAGATATTTTATGGGGTCCTTGGAGAGGCATTAGTGGTCAGGGTCCATGTAGGGTTAGATCCAATGTCTGATACGGATGTGCTTGCACTCATTCCCTTTGATATGGAATCTGAGAGTATACTCTTAGAGGCTATAGGTATATGTAACTATTATTTTTATAACCTATCTAGGATGGTGGTATCACAATGATTTTTTTGAATTTATTCTAAAATTAAATACTCTTATGAAATTGAATACCCCATCATGTATGTGTCATATTGTATAACTAGTGGAGATTCCTCCCATTTTTATTGTCAATAAATGAAACCTCATGGATTCCATGTTTTTTTTAAATTCCTCCTCTTATTTTCTCATACATTTAATCATAAAAAATCAATTTTTATAAGTCTATGTATCATTATTAATGTCTTCTAAAATATTAATTCAATCCAAGGAAATATGGACATGTAAAGGTTGTAACATGTAACAATTGACATTTTTTAATGAAATATTTTATATTGATGTTTAATTTATTTCATTATTGTATTTATAATATAATATTTATTTTCATATATAGGGGAAAATTTTTTCTTGAGTTAGAATTATTTGTTCGGCCACTAATACCATGGACGAAAATTTTTTATAGGGGATCACGAATGAAAAAGGATGAAACATTAATGTTTTTAATTATTTGTTGAATCATTGTAATTTTAACCATATTAAACATTATTTGAAATGTATATAGAAGTGTTTTTTTATATTAATTATTTTATGTAATTGTGTGTTGCATTTTTTTATTTCTTTCTTTGGGTGTTAGTGTTGTTTGTGTTATGTGTGCAGGTGTTGTCTTAGGTGTGCATGTGTTGTGTAGTTTTTGACTTTTCAATGGAAACATGGCCTTTATCAGGGATAATTAAGCATTGTTAAATGTCAAATATATCATAAATTGGTTAGTTATGATAAATGTGGTCTTTATTAGTTCTATTTTGAGCACTGATATATTACACATTTAGCCGTGCTCAAAATAGTGTTGATAAACTGGAAATTTACTAGCGCTCAAAAAAGCACTGTTAAAGACCACATTTATCAATGCTAAACAAGTAATGATAAAGGGGTAATTTATGAGCATTTTTTTATCACGGATAAATGTGAACGATTATTATCTCTATTTTGAGTGCTGAGATAGGGGACCCCCCGAAATTCACCGCGATTAACAAATCATTTCTAGCACTGTTAAAGCTGATTTTTAGCGCTATAAAAATCCCTATTTGTAATAGTGCATGGTGAATGGAGAGTGGTCCAATTTGTTTTGTGTTTTCTATATATTGGATGATGGATTTAAAAATACATTCTAAATGGAAATGCGTCAGATAAGGATTCAGAGAAAGTAGCTTTCACTGTGCATGGATATTTGGGTCAGAAGATTGACAGGGTATAGACTAGCCATCAGTACCAGGCTCGTGCATTTTTTCACAGCTCAATGAGTATCCATGAATTGGTGGAAGCACTATATAATGTTTTTTGTGCTGGGGAGGGGTATTTTAATGTATTCATGATTTATGATTAATATGGATTTTATGATATCCAGGTTATGTTTATATCTCTACATCTTTTATGTCTTGTGAGGTTTCCCCCATTACCCTTAAAATGGTGTTTATCCAAAAAAATAAATAATCATTTAGGCCTTCATGCCATTCAGTTAAATTAATATGTGTATAAAACACAATTCCACATAATAAAAAAAAATATAAAAAAAATTAATTTCAAAAATTATCTTAGTACCAAAAAATCAAATATGGTGAAGGTTACCCTAAAGAATGGAAATTAGGTTACGAATCCCCTTAAATAAGGATTTTCATTCATAATATGTGATTAACCGTCCTGTATAATGGTTAAAAAAGTGTTATTAATATTTTAAAAAATGTATTCATGGTTATAAAACCTTATATTCTCATTTTATGAAATTATTCAACCCATTAATTAATAATATTTTTTATTTACATTCTTTTGGGTGCGTTCTTTACATGGTTTCCAAGTTTTGATCTTAACAATTTTTTCTTGTCGAATGGAATAGGATCCCTAGAAGTGGGATGGGTTTTTATTAATATGTTCCCAAAATATTTTATGGTTCCATAAATAATTGTTTTATCATATATGACCATGAATCATTAGATAAAACATTAATGATGTTTAGTTTGTTTTAGATGTTCTTCGATAATCACAAACCTGATTCATAATATACCATTAATATTATGCATATATGTTAATTATAGAATATATGAAATTTCATATTATACACATTAAAATATATTTCTTCCACTAAAATATTTTTTTTTAAAATATTTGATGTATGTAATGTAAATTAAAGACACATCATCCACGATGTTGGTAAATCGACACATTAGAGGAAGTGTTTTTGTTTTTAGAATATGAGGTGGAGGAGAAGAATTATGTTGATGATATTTTTCCATATACATGATAACCCATAGAATATATATGATTATGGATATTTCATTCCTCTTTGATAATGGTTGGGTAAGAGAGTATAAGAAAATAAATATACTTAAAAATAAAATGAAACAAAATGAAAGAGGATTTTTACCTCTTGATATATTCTCCTTGAGATCCTCATTAAGGACTTTGGTATTGGCATTTTGGTGAGTCCAGTAGGTCTTGGACGTGGGGACGATATTTGGGAATGGATTTGGGAAGAATTTAGAAAATTTAAAAAGCTTGATAGGAGTGAGAGGATGAGGTGGGGGGGGGGGGTATTTATAGTGGATAAGAGGAGGGTTCTCAATTATTTTATTCATTAGTTTAATATTTTCTCTCAAGAATATGTATTGTCTTGATTCATGTAACCCAAAATAGTAAATCGAGCATGTGAGTTCTAGACAAGGGTGATTACATCAGCCATGATTCTAGTAATAGTGTATTTAACATATAATGTATATATATGGTAAATTATAGTATTTAATTATTTATCAACAATTCAAGTATTTCAGAAAAATCACAAAAATTCACCCCAACCATTTTCAACTTGTAGAATTCAATATTGAACTCAATTATTTTAATATAATTTTATAAATATGATAAATTTAATTTTTAGTTCAAATAAAAATTTATTCGAAAAAAATCAAAACCAATAACTTATTTTATAACACATTGAAAAATTAATCAAGGTCTCATAAAATTACCATATACCAAAAAAAAAATAAAATAATAATTTATGATATCCTTTTATGAAAATAAAATTTTAAAAATTATTAAATTAATAATAAAATTGTAATTAAATATTTACAACTTACATAAATTCAAACACTTATATAAGGATCACATTATCACTTACAATATTCCATTATTATTGTACATTCATTGGTGAATTTACAACTCGTTTGGCCAATTTTCTATTCATAAGGGTAATGTTACATTCCTTAAGGGTAACATTGTTATTAATAAGGATAGGTTACTATTTAACAAAAAATATGTTTTCATTATCAGAATCTATATAACTTACTGATCACAACCATGTATGTATGTTTTTCAGAATTCAAATCATAGAGGTGAAAATATTATGTTTAATGGCAAGTTTATAATTTTTTAATTAAATCAACATGTCAATAATAAGTGACTCAATGTTTCATGCATTTCCCTTTTTTTATTCCCTGGGTGTTACATCTATTGTAGAGTTAGGTCCTTTTGGATGTCATCACTTGTATATTATGATAAAGTAGTAAAGTAACCAGCAGCTCTACGTTATAGGAGTTGGGGTCATTATTGGATTAATGTTTATATATTATATTTATGAAATTACTATTAAACTATAATTATAATATAATATATACCCTCTTACCTTCCCTTCTATATAAAAAATATAAAATCATTTGTTCTTACATGTGGAAATCCACCGCAGTGAAGAAATATTATTTATTTGATTCCAATTTACTTGGGTGTTTGTATTGATATAGATATTGATTTAAATAAATAAATATATATATATATGATGAAAAGACTCTAATCCTAGTTACTGAGAGCTAGTTCCATATATTATTACATTGGTACTATGAACAAGTGTTCACGTCTAGAAGGACCGAATTGTTTAGTAGAATTTCAATATGAGATATATACAAAAGTTTTACATTAGAACATGGAAGAAAAAACAATATATAAGTCCATTATAAGAACCCATAAACTCCATGATTATCCCTACAAGTCTTTTATAATGATCATTCTCGCAGACTAGGGAAAATTTAAATACAAGGAAGGAATGTGATTATATGCTCAGTAAGGGTTATAAATATAGTGAAATCTATAATATAAATAAATAATAAGGTATGATTATTAACTAAAAACACATTATGTTAAAATTTAATCTTGAGCATAATATGGTAGGAATAAAATATGAATAAATAATTCCTTGTAAATAATCACTGGATAATGAAACTTAATACTTGATATTTTTAAAGTCGAATAATCACATGGATTATCAATAACTAATATCATTATTAATAAATGTATACTGATTGAAATAAAAAACATAACATTGAGTCAATAACTAAGAAATCTAAAAATAAATGGTTAATGCCTCATCCAAATTCATATTTTAATATTAATGGGAAATGAATCAGCAAAGTCCATATCTTTTTTTTCTCATGAGACCATCCGAGGAATCAAGGGCCTATATAATTCCCCCCATTCACTTACTATGTCTGAATTAAATTATATTAAGAATTTGGTGAAACATAAAAAATATATATATACAAAATGAAAATAACATTCCCCCCTCATTAAACATAATCAATAACCATTTTGAGTAATATATTGAATGGTGCAATGATACCACATGCATAGTCAAATTGACCTTAAACCACTTAATAAAATATGGTATATGATATCATAAAATATCAATCCAAAATTAAGAAAAATATTCTATAGAGGGTGTTGAAATAGATCAAAATAATCTAATAAAATCATCGAGGAATTCATGAGAGAAATATATTTTTTCTTTGGAAGGAAGAGTTCTTTGGGAAAATAATTTTTTATAAAATTGGTTTTTAATATTTTTTAATCAAAAAAATAAATGAAAATGAAAAAATAAATTATATTAAAGTCACAAATGATTTTCAACTTATGTGAAAAAAAGAAAAAATCTATTTAGAAATAATCCACTTCAGTGCGGCTCAAGAGAATATAAATGAGTCATAAAAGTGGACAAAGATATATTAATAGAATAAAACATGAAAATAACTATACTATTTTTTCTTGATTAAAATTGTGATTTTATAAAATTATTTATCGCTTAAAACAATTTATGGAATGTACTTTAAAATGGGTATGAAATTGAGAAATTCCTTTAATCAGGCATTCTTATTTGGAGGAATTGAAAAGAAAACCATATAAATCATGTATTAACTCATAAAAGATGGATTAAATGATATAGATACATGATTTTGGAAAATATAAATATAATTTACACTAAACTTTTAGAAATAATGAATTATCACATTATATATATCGAGAGACAATGTAACCATAATAAAAAATTGTTGTTTGGAAGGAAACCCTTACTAATTTTCCAACAACCGAACCATATGCCCCATTAAACTAGTGATCAAAAAATGAAACTATAAAAACATTAATATAATGGTATTATTGATATTATAAATTGAATTTAATTATATATACCGCTCAAAAAATAAATAGAATTTAATAAGTCGTATGTGTTTGAAATAATGGTGATATGAGAAAAGACACACCTTATGCTCGAAAGCATTCTGCACTTGTACATAACATCCATGATAAAGAAATTAAATTCACTAATAAATTACTTAAAAACATATTTAACATGTATTTTATTTATTATAATTTTATTATTTTATTTAATGGAATTTTTGATGTGTTATAATATTTAATTCTATCATTCAGGCGTGTTCATTTCCTTGGTTATCATGACAAGTTCATTTGTGTACATGTATGAAAGATAATGTCAAATGGGAATAGTTATCCTGAATTGAAATTATATGTAATTAGTGGAAATAAATAATATTTAATTTCATTAAATATTTTTTAAATATATGAGGATAATTCCTCAAATAAAACGTTAATGATAATTGTTTAGATTATTTATTCCTTTTTTCAATTATCACACATTAGTTTTTCCTTATTAATTAATATTATGTATGTATACTAGTTTCAGAACATTAAATAATTTTTAATACATATATTATTATTTTTTATCCATTAAAATGGATTTATTACCTGTGTTAACGGAAGAATTGAAAAATGAAAAAACACCATCGGTGATGGTGGTAAATGAACACCTCATAGATGATTTTTTCATCTTAAGAATAAAAGGAAGAGGTGAAGAGACATTATAGTGGATTTTAAATTTAAATAATAAATTTAATGTAAATATATGATTCTATAGTTATCATGAATTTTTGTATAGATGGTTTATAAGAGTATGTGAAAAGAAAATAAATTTTAAATAGAATAAGGAAAGAAAAAGAGGATTTTATGTTTTGAAATCCTCACTATGAAAACCTATTTTGGGAAATTGATTTTATTATTTTTTTGAAACAAAAATATCATGTATGTGGGGAAAACGATTTTTAATAGTATTTTTAAAAATTAGAAATGCTTCATACATTAAGAGGTGTGAGGAGAATAGGTGACGAGGGGAGGTATTTATAGAGGATGGGAGGGGTGATTTTTATTATTTTATCCATTACATTACTATTTTGGTACAAGAATTTCAATATTTTGATCCTTATCTCTAAATATATATATATATATATAATGAAGGATATTTCAAGAATATGAGATTAAATCATCCTTAAAATCACCTATGACTCAAAAATTCATGTATTCATTAAATACCGTAGATTACCATATTTCAATATTCACAAAAAATCAACAATTTTTGAAAAAGACCAAAAATTAACCCTAAAAAGTTTATGATTTTTAGAATTCAAAAACGAACCCCATTTTATGAAAATTGTTTTCAATATTTTAATTTTTTATTTTAAATTAAAAACATCATTTATTCTAATAATACCGATTTTAAAATTATAACATGTTTTCTTACACATTGAAAAATTAATTAAGGTCTCATAAAATTTAATAATAATGAAAAGAAAAGAATATTAATTTTTAAATTTATTTTATAAAAAATAAAGTATCATTTAGATAATTATTTTAATTATTAAATTGTCAATAATCATTTATGTTTCACCAAAATACCAATATTTAATTTATTATTTCTAAAACATTCATTTACTTATTCTATTATAAAAATAGATTATATTTTAATTAATAAGATACTAAAATTTTATTTAGACATTCATAGGTGATGTTACCATTCAAATCATGAATATACTATTAAATATATTGAAAATGGCAGTTTTATAAAAAATGGGGTTTTAACTACTCATTAGAAAATAAATACTTTCATAAATATACAAAAATATCACCCTATGATAATTTTGATGTTTTTATTTGAAAAATGAATATTTGTTTGATAAATAGATTTTATAAAAGTGTCCGAATTTAGTTTTAAAACAAGTAATCCACTAAAACATTTCAAAACATACTTCACAAAAAATATGGAATTTTAATGCATATAATTCGATTTATTCTTTTCTTATGACTATAAAATAATTTTGATGAATGAAAAAACATTTTATTAAATATATAATATATAAATTTTAAAATTTGATTAATACTATTATTTCCCACTAATTTAATGGAATGTTTATAACGATAATTTTAAAATAATGATATTTAGTTGTTTATTATTGATTGTTTAAGATTGGTTTTGTTTTAAATTTATGTTATCGATGAAAATAAACATAAAAGTGATATATAATGAAATCATGGGGTGTTAAATTCTCTACTCCTTCAATATATCAAGTCCTTGTCATTTTAATTTTTTTTTATAAAAAGTAAGATGTTGATACATCAAAATTCATTTGTTAGAAACCCACATCAGAATTAGAGTTTACAAAATATCATAATAATGATAGAGAAGAAAATTTTCTGTTCAACAAAAAATTTGGGCTTCGGGTTGGAAATTATTAGTGGAAAGTGATAACATGGACAAGAAATAATAAACTAACTATCAAGTTATGATGGAGAGTGATAGAAAAAATTTTCATTAGAAAGATAACCATTAAAAAACCATAAATACATTATTATTTAAAAGGCTATTGATTTATCAAACTGATAATTAAATGGATTAAGTTTTAGTTCCAAAATAATTTTCTGAGATTTGAAGGATTATTTTAATATTTAGATAAAAACATGAGAGAATAAACTTACATGATTAATTTCTTTGTAATAATCATAATATCATACATTCTTAGCGTTTTAATCTATTTTGAAATTCATACCCCACACTTATAAATGAATGATAAAGATGAATTTTCATCCCAAACGAACATTTAATCAATCGTATTATCCATAAGTCATTCCTTCAACCAATAAATATTTACTAAAAATATAATTGTTAGAAAATGTTATCAAAGAAAAATAATTTCTAATGTTTAAATTGATCCATTCTAATAGTAGTTAATCTTTAAAATTATCTTAAACAAGTATATGAAAATTCAATTTTCAAAAATATTAAAAGAATATCACTAAATTTCTAAATTTAGTTTATCATTAGATTCATAATATAATTTAGCTCTAAATCCCACATAAAAAATATATGAATACCATTATCACCATGAAACCAAAATTAAAATATGCATGATTCCAAATCCTTAAAGTATAAGTAACTCAATAAAATCCATATATATCTCATGATTCTTATAACTATAATATCATAATTCTTGATTTGAAAAAAATAAATACATTAATAATTCCATTGTGACCATAGTAACAATATAATATTGACTGTCATTCCTTTTTTCTAAGCTATATTTCCTTATGGATAAAGGCATTCATTTTCATATAGCACCATCTCCTTATTATTGAATCATTGAACATTTATGGCTTATTTATTTCCCTTATATTCATGAGTTAGGTGTCCTTTCCTCAATACTTGTAATAATCTCCCATTCCATTTAGGAAAGTACCAGTTGGGGTTTTCCCACAATAATGAAATATGGGAGATTAAATCATTCCCTTTTCCACTTTAACTGTCTCTTTCTGAATAATTATTTTATTATATGTATTTCCCTTAAGGTCATAATACTTTTGGAATTATTTAATTATCTTGATAGCACATGTGATTATATTGTCATATTATGAGATATTTAGGTAGAACAGTTCCTTGTAGTGGATTGGACGTAACCCATCAACAAACCAATCAATATTGGTCTTCAGATTACATATATAATCCCTAAAATTCCATGATAAACATTTAATGTTTTATTCATATATCAAAATAATATCATCCCATTTTTATCTTAGAATTACGAATTGTGTCTCCATATTAGCTAAATTTTCTTGAGGAAATTATATTTCCGTGAATATTGAATTAAAATCCATCAATTACATATTTTAAAATTACTTTGTTTTGAATCAATGACCACCATTTATCAGTATCTCTTGATAGTTGATAAACCTACATGATAATCTTCTACTTTTCAATACTTCCAAAAGTGAGAAATATCTTTTCTATGGAACTTGTACATTATTATATATCAAATGGATTTGATGTCCCACTGAATAATTGAGGTTGTTTTCACTTGATGTGGTCTAACATTGTTACAGTAAGTTTCAGACCAGGGTTCTCCTTGCATGTAGGATATTAATAAAAACCAAACTCAATTTTCCCAATATTGATATTAGTTTTCCACCTCCAAGTGTATCTCCCACTCCAACATTATTATATTAAATATGAAAAAATACCTTCATTGAATAAGTACACTGATATGGATTCCATTTCATCCACTATGTATTATTTCTAAATAATGGCATACACTAAATTATGCTATGAATCATAATGAATTATTTTCAAACTAGACAAAAATTAACATAAATTATAAATGTTTTCCTTGGTTATCTCATAATCATAATAATTTTTTCATTTGAGACATGTAAAATTTTAAATCATTGTTAATGGTGTGTAATGGAAATGTGAATTATTCTATGAATACCCCCTTGGAGTATCAAACAAGGTACATAGAAAGGCCTATTTTCATTTTCCATGTTACGCCGAGTAATGCCTGAGAAACCTTGTCAGAGTTATTACCCCTAGGTATATCATTTCTACAACCACATACACTGGTATTATATATATATGGATGTATTACTATGAAAAATGACATAATATCTAACTTACCTCAATTTTTTTATTTTATTTTATGTTTATCCTCTATGTCTATCTTATGGTCATGTTCTATTATCTATGTTTTCTAAATCTATTTTCCACAGTTTCAACTAAAATATATCTGATACCGACTATAAATACCCCAGACCCTTGTATACCATAGCTAGTACTTTACATTATTACATTGGTACAATGAATAAGTGGTTTCATCCCTATTGAATAAATAAATTAGTATATTTGGAAAACAAGGCACATACATAATTTTCACAATACAAACTGAAAGGTAAAACAATATAAAAACTCCATTGAAATCACCCACTAACTCCTAGATTAAATATGAAATCCATACACAATGTTCCTCTCAGAATCCTGGGGAAAAGAAACATATAGAATGGGTGAGATCAAAATGTTAGTAAGGGAAATAATTAGAGTAGAATCTATAATATAAAAATAAATGATTGAGAAATTTTTAATAACACATTAAATTAAAAGAAAACATTGTCATTATATGGTTAGAAATAAATTTTGATAAAAAAATTCATACAAATAACATCATGAAACTTCACCATGGATATTATAATTGTTGAAAAATCACATGTTTTATCAATTAATAATACCATAATTATGGAATTTATATTCTAAAAATCATAAATCTTCCATCAAGGCATCATCCCAGACTTATGAAAAAATAGTTATGGCTATGGGTAAAATCCATATATCTTTGGTCCCATGAGACCTACCGATGCATTGAGGATCCATAGAGAGCCTTAACCATAAAATAAAAATTTAAAAACTTTTATCCTATGTAAAATAAAATGATATATTCAAATTAATTTGTGACATGGCACATTTAAGTATCATAGATGATATTAATCTAATAAAACCTTTGAGAAAATGTTGAAGAAAATAACATTTAAATATTCCAAAGTGTCACATACCACCATGAAAAATTTAAATTATAATACCTTATAATATCTTGATAATAATTATATTTTTGATATGATATATCAAAGGGATGTAAGTACTTCACACAAAAAATGAATAATTAGTAAACAAGGCATATATCTCACTAAAGTAAAAGTGAGAAGATAAAATACCTTTTTTACTTTGGAAATAAGAGTTCATTTAGAAAAACAATTTGTATATTTCATAAAATCATATTGTAATCATATAAATATTAGAAAATTTATGTTAATAACATTGAAATTATATTTGGTACATAAATTTTTTCCCATTAAATTTAAATAATTTAAAAAAAATTTAATCATTATTTGAAAATAATATATTTTAATAAAGTTTGAGGACAATATTAATGAAATTTTAAAGAAGAAAGGCATGTTTAGTTTAATAAACCCACAAATAAACCATGATAGTTCCTCTTGATAAACTCTTTTTAGAATTAAAATATTGATTAATAGATATTTTATAGTGCACTTTTAAATTGGCAATAATTTGAGAGTGTCCCTTGAATCATGCTTGAATATCAGGAAACTTTTAGGAGGGAACCACATTACAACATGTATTATCCCATAAAAATGGTGAAATTATCCATATATGTGTTTGTAATAGTTAAATAAAATATTTAACATTTATATAAAAATAATGGGGAATTACATTGGGATAACATGAGAGATAGTGTATCTCGAATGACAAATGGAGGTTCGGGATGAAATCCATACAACATTATAATCAATTGAATCATATGTCAAAAAATCAATAATAATATAAATAATAATTTAATACCATGAATATATATAAATTCAGGACATTATTTATCAAATTTCAGTATACATTTACCACATACATGAAATAAGTGGTGAATAATGGAATCCTGACGAAATTAAATTGAGATGACAAACACCTCATAATTTTTCTAGAATTGTTCTTTAAAAGTCCTAATTGTCTGGGATAATCAAATTAAATAAATTAATTAACTAATTAATAAAAAATTATACATTTTTTATAATAATTAATGTTTTATTATGTTAAATTATGGCCTTATTTATGAGTTAGAGAGTTTAATTTTATTGATCCAGAGCATTCTTTTTCTTGGTTTTCATGATCAGTTATATTATTTATAAGTTACGAAGTTGACCTGGAATGGATATAATTCAAAAATATATTTTTATATTATACTAAGGAACATAAATCACATTTAATGGTAATATTATTCATTTAGTTATAGGGTATGAAGATGAGTTATTAGTTAAAACATTGGTGATAATCATTTAGATTTGTTTGGCGGTATTTCGGTCACCACGAACTAGTATTGTCATATTAATTCGTAATATGTATATTTATTTTTTATAGAAAATTAAATTGGTTAAAAAAATATATTAAAGTCAGGTTTCACTATAAAAGTTGTATCATGTCCATACATGAATAAGGAAGTGAAGAAAGAATGGTCATCATCCACAATGGATGTAAATCAACACCTCTCGAATGATGATTTCATTTTTAAAATATAAAATAGGTTTTAAAGATATTGGTGATCGTTATTGAATTTAAATGATATAATTAATGTATATAAATTATATTGGAGTTAACATTATCATTTTTATAGCGTAGTTGATGATATAATATTAAAATAAATAACTTGGAAAGAAAATAAACAGAAATGGAAGAGAACATTACCTCTGGAATATTCCAACATGAGTTCCTACATAAAGAAATTGGGTTTGTTTTTTTGTATGATTAATATATACTAGATGTGGAATAGACTAGGGAAGAGGATTTGGGACGAAAGATGACAATAATAAAGGCTAAAATGTGCAAGGAGAAAAGTGGGTGAGGGGTTGTTTTTATAGTGGAGGAAAAGGGTAATTTCTCATTATTCAGATCATTATTTTATTATATTTTTCATGAAAACCAATAGTGTTGATTCTGGTGACTGAATATTGTAATAAGATCATGTGAGGCCTACCCCAGGTTTCTTACATCATCCATGACTCAAGTAATAGTTTATTTAGCATATAATTTATTTATACTCTAAATTAACTTAATTTACTATTCACTAAAAATTTTAGTATTTCAGATAAATTCCAAAAAATCACCCTCACAAATTTTCTAACATGTAGAATTTAAAAAGGAACTAAATTTTATGAAAATAATTTTATAAATATAAGAAATGTTATTATTAATTGAAATCATCCTTTACTCTAAAAATACATTTTTATAGCACAATGAAAATTAACAATGGTCTTATAAGATTATCCTAAAATCATAGTACCACAAAAAATTTATTTATGAAGACATTTTATTAAATTATTTTATCATGAAAATTTCTTATTTATGTAATTGTAACTAAATATTTATTACTCTTAAAATTACCAACATTCAATTAGAAAATTTTAAAATATTCACGTACGTATAGTATGATATAATTTAATCATAAATAAAATTATAAGGATCTTAAATTTTATTTATACTCTCATGGATGAGGTTACTATTAATTTGGCCAATATACATTTCATAAGGTCCATATTAGTATTCATTAGGATACATTACTATTCCAAGGAGTCATGTCACTATTCACCAAAAAATTATGTTGATCATATTAGACTTTAAATATCAAAATGACCACAACAATGTAACATTATAAGCTTGTGAATGATCCCTTTACTTTTTTGGAGATTTATTTATATGATGCATAGTAAATTCATTTGGGTGGTGACCCATATTCTTATAGTTGAGTCATTAAATATTGGAAATATCATTCCTTCTCTTACAATTTTGAGAATTGTGGACTTTTTTCTCCAAAAAATTAAGCTGACTCCATTCATATTACAAATTTACTATGGTGTTTCCAAAAAAAATTATCACATGTTGTAAAATAATTCTCTCCATTATTTCCTTTATTTATCATTTTCTCTATTTTCCCATTCCTCTCTTTCTTCCTTATGAAGAAATAATACGTAGTAAACTCGTTCTCTTTCATGATAGATGTGATAATATCTACTCATATGACGGGAATGTTTGAGAAACCAGTTCCCTTTAAAATACTAGCTAAAAACCATAGAATAAATGATCATTCTAAATCATGGGATTATGTGCATTGATTTGGTTCCCATTACGGTTGGTAAAATATATTTCAAAAAAATTCTGTTGGTAAGAAATACACAAAGGAATCCTGTCATTATTTTTTGGGTGTGTTTGGGTTGGATGAAAAATCCAGATGACCATAGATGAGAATGTTTGGAGTTTGTTGAATACATGTTTTTAAGGTGGTACTATTTCCATGTGTTTTCCAAATTTTAGGGCCTCAAAATCAGAAATTCGGTTGAATAATTGAGAATGAAAACAGAAAATAAGATGAATGTGGAGATTGGGGCATGGATCACGTACCATGTTCGGGAAGGGTATGTGGCCGTGTACCAGGTAGTGGGAACGGTACGCGGATGTAGTTCTCAAAATAGAAAATTGTGTGCGGTGGATGGAAGTGTAGTTTATGGATGCGCTGACATTGGTGGAGGTGGGTGATCGCATAGTGGAAAATGTAGTATCTAGGGTGTGTAAGAAAGGGTTTGTACACGTCGTATGGTTTACGATGGATGATGATCGGTAGTAGGTGGAGGCCAAATTAAAGATTGGGTAATTCTCAATATAATATATTAGGTAGATAACTTTTACTATATAAGAATCATTAATCCCACTAATTATTGTGGAGATTGAATTTCATTAGAGAAAACTTGTTTCTTCCGTTTTTCAGAAAAGGACAAAGAAAGTTCTCGGAGGATTAATAGTTTAAGAAGAATGAATTGGTTTACGAATACTGAATGGAGGTTCATCAAGGTTAAAATGGTTCGTGCTGAAGGTGTCTGTGGGGATTCTTAACCCAAAATGAATGACTGGTAAGTGGTGGAGTATATCTGGTATGTGGAAGCAAAGGCAACACATGAACTTAGGCCAGTTCGAAAATAGGAGGGGTTTTGCAGAGGAGGTTCTCATAGTTGGTATGGGATTGTGGTACGCGATCATGAAGGAAGAGATAGTCTGTGGATAAAGGGAGCTTCACAGAATAGGTAGCGGTACGTGTAGCAGGTGGTTCACATACTAAACCTGGTACTCAATATGAAGGAGAGGAATGTGGTTAGTGTATTTCTCAATTTTTCTTGAGAACATTTCAATTCTGTGTGCAAAAGTATTTTCTGGTAGCTAACAGTACATGGGAAAGTTAAATTCATATGCTGGTGCAAATGAAACTTCAATAATGCATCTACTTATAGATAAGGATGCATTAATTCATGAAAATTAAGGGACCTATATGTATATAAACTGTTTTTGACCTACAAGTCAATAAACTGTGAGTGGATTCCCTTCTAAGAGAAGTGAGAAATGGAAGAGGAACGGTGACCCATTCCATTGACAGTGAGTCAAAGAAAGAGCCATAGAGAGGGACCCTTGAAAATGTCGTGAGCAGACCCTAAACCCTTTAATGGTAGTGAGAATGGTTTTAGAAGTTCAAGCCCAAACATTGTACTCATTATTGGCCATGAGCCTTAGTGAATTTGGTACATCATCACATTGCAATTGTATGCTCCATGGACGTAGACTAGTGAGGGTGATCCAAGTAAAAATCATTGTGTCTTGTGCATTATTTCATATATGTCTGTATATTACTATGGGAGTAAGAGAGAATTTAGTTTAGATTATCAATGAAACAAGATCCGAATGGTAGAAATATTTAATCTTCCATACCCTAATTCACCACCACCTAGGTTATTCGACCTAGTTGAGATAAAAATTTCATATAGTAGATTAGATCATAACATTATGAAACATAAGGTATAATATCAATTCTTGTTAAATACATAACATAAATTGGCAAATTTGGGCAAAGCTAATATCGTAATCATAAACATGGTTTCATTGGGGACATGTTTACATTTTAATCCTTAATACTGTTTTGTGAAAAAATATGATTTAAACTATGAATATTCCATAGAATTTTTATACTAGGTTCATAGTAAGTCCCATTTTTATATACTAGGATACACTTAGTCATGCATGGGACACGATGTTAGAGTTGTTACCCCAATGTACATTTATTCCAGAACCACATCTTCTTGTAGTATCCAGACAATGATGTATTTCTAGGAAGACAAACATAATCTACACATTAATGAAATTCTAGGATGTTATAAAATTATTATCCTCAAATAATATCCAAGGGTTTCTATCCCTAATATAGGTTTTCTAAATCTAATTTTCATGGTTACTGCTAAACATCCTTCAATACTAATTGTAAAGACTCTGATCCCAGTTGCCCGGAGACGGTGCACTATATTAATATATTGGCATGGTTATAAGGAACTTAATCTATAAGGACCAATCCGTTTTTTAGTTTTGGAAACTGGACTTCATACATAAACATTAAAATTCAAATTTAAAGGAAAAACAACATAGAAACTCCATTGATAACACCTGTGAACTCTTATATTAACACTATAAGTCATTTATAATGTAACTCATGGAATATGGGTCAAAAAACAATGAAATGGGAGATATAATTTTCTCAGTACAGGTCAGTAATAAATAGGAATCTATACAATAAAAAGTATGTCATGATGAATATGTAATAACACATTCCATTAAAAGTAAACTTGAACATAGTATGGATGGAATAAATGATGAATACAAAATACAACATATATTATCATATGAAACATCACCATGGATATTATAATTGTAATATAATTACAGGATATACCAATTACTAATATCATAATGAGGGAATTCTTTTGTCAGAAATTCTAAACCTATCGTCACCGAATTGGCCAAGACTTCTGAAAATAAATTGTTAAGGCCTCAACCAAAATCCATTTATATTTTTCTCTCAGGAGGCCTACCAATGCATCGAGGGGATATAGTGGTGCCCAACCATCACATACTATGTCCGATGAATTCCTCATACGTAAAATAAAAATATTTATTCAAAACAATGTGTCCAATTAAACATATAAGTATCATAGATGAAATTACTCTTATAAAATCATTGGGAAGTTATTGAGGAAAATAATCTTTAAACATTCTAATGTCTCTCGTACCACCTTAAAAAATTTAACTCAAAATATAGTAAAACATCACACTAATAGGTATAGACTTGATATTATATATGATATGGAATTGCACACCCAAGGAATAAGTGGTGAATAAGTCATATATCTCATACAAGTCAAAGTGAGATGAGAAAACAAATTTATTTACATTGAAAAGAAAAGTTATTTTGGAAAATCATTAAAAATTTTCATAAAAACATTTTGTAAATATGTAAATACATGAAATGAAATAGTAAGTATATTGAAATTATATTTGAGTCATAAATTATTTCCCAATGAATTGAGATCACATTTAATGAGATTTGTAAGAAGCTATAGAATTAAAACATTTTAGTGAAGTTTAAGGAAAATATTAAAGAGATTTGAAAGCAAAAAGTCATGTAAATTTTCAATAAACAAGAAATGAATCAATATAGTATTTCATGATAATTTTTTTATTTTATTAATATATTTATGTTTTAAAATAGATTATATATTTCACAATAAAAGCGGTACGAATATGAGAAGTTCCCTTGAATCTGACTTGTTTATCAAGAAAAGTTGAGAAGGGAACTATATTAAAACAAGTATTCTCCCATAAAAAATATGAAATGATCAGGATATATGGGTTTGGAATATATTAACAGAATATAGAATATGTATATAAAAAAATTTATAATTACATTATGTTAAAGAGAGAGATAGCGTAATCCAAATGAAAAATGACGGTCTGGGAATAATCCTCATCACTTTGTAATCAATCGAATCATATGTCCAAAAATCAATAATAATCCAATGAATGATTTTATACCATTAATTCATATTTATTCATTATATTATGTATCAAATTTCAGTATAATTACACCACATTAAATAAATAAGTGGCGAATAATTGGAAACTCATGAAAATAATAGAGAGATGAGAAACACCTTACCATATATCTGAAGGTGTTCTCCACACGATCTTAATGTCTTGTATATTAAAATTAAATCCATTAATTTAAAAAAACCATTTAAAATTTCATTAGAATAATTATAAATTTATTATGTTCAATTATGGCCTTATTTATTAGTTATAGAGTTTAATTTCATCATTCCAGAGCATTCGTTTTCTTGGTTTTCAGGATAGGTTTCCTTGTTTATATGTAATGGAGTTCATATGGAATTGATATAATAATCCATAATTGATTTTTTAGGATACTAATGAACATATATAAGATTAAATGGTCTTATAATTTGTTTTCTTATATGTTATAGGGATGATTTATTAGATAAAAAATTAATGATAATCATTTATGTTATATATGTGGTATTTCGAGCACCACAAACTAGATTTTTTGTATGAATTAGTATTGTGTATATATTGTGGTTACAAAACACTAAATAAGTTATAATACATATATTATATTATGGTTTAACATTATAATTTTTATAATGACTATCCTTGAAGAATAAATTGAATAACAAAAGTTTCTCATCCACAATGGTTTTATATTGTCACATTAGGAATGATGATTTAATTTCTAAAATAAAAAATATTCAGTAAGGGGATTAGGGATGGTTATTCAAATAAATGATATTATTCAAGTATATAAATTATAATTGAGTTATTATTATAATTTATAAATTTTAGGCCATGATATAATAAAAAAATAACTAACATTAAAATAAACATCAAAGGAAAATGAAGAAGACTTTACCACTAGAATACTTCTCCTTGAGATCCTCCTTAGGGAACAGTGATTTGGTATTTCTGTAAGAACAAGATCTACCATTAGTGGGGAGAGATAAGGGTAGAGTATTTAGGAATAAAATTGACATGTTTTAAGGATTAGATATGTGATTATATGAGTGCATTTGGGTTGGATTTTATAGTGGATGAGAGTGGCAATTTCTTTTTAATATATTAAATATTTTATTATTTTTCTTAATATAACCAATAGTTTAGATTTTAGGGAATAAATACAGTAAGATGTGAATTTTATTTTAAACCACGTGTCTTTACATCATCCATGACTTAGGTAATAAGGTATTTATCTTATATTGTATTTTTATTGTAAATTACGGTGTCATACTATTTACTAAAATTCACGTATATCAGAAAAATCCCAAAAATTAACCCTAATTTTTTTAAAATAGTTATAACTTAAAAATAAAAATCATTTTAATGAAATAATTTTTAAAATATGAGAACTGTTGTTTCTAATTAAATTCACTATTTACTCAAAAAAATTTCATTTAAAGTTATAAGTGATTTTATAACACCCTAAAATACTAACTACTATCTTATTATATTATTATAAATTCAAAAGATAATAAAATACTTAATTATGAATAAATTTTATGAATATTAGTATTTTTTTAAAACAAATTATTAGTTAATAAATTTTAACAAAATATTTATTTCTGAAAAAATTCCAACACTTAATTATTATTTTTTAAAATATTCTATTTTTTTAATATGATATAATTATATCATACATTAATTTTTAAGGAGCATAAATTTTATTTATGCTCTCATTTATGGCGTTACTTATAATTTTTCCATTTTACTATTTATCTAGGTCATATTTCTATTCATAAGGGTGCATTGATATTCTAAAGGTCAACTTACTATTCACTAAAAAATGGAGATCCTCTCAGAATCATAATATCATTCTAATTCCAAATGTGTATGTCTATTTTTTGAAATTAATAACACAGAAGAAGAATTATGTTTAATGGAAAGGATATGAATATCTTTTTTAAATAAAAATAATAACAATGTGTTGTTTCATAGTGACTCAGTGTTGTGTGCTTTACATTCTATATTAAATTTATTTGTAAATTCATGGGCTGTTACATAGTCTGGGTAATAAATACAACTGAATAAATCATGAAAATAAATAATAAGGAATGCTGATTAAAAAACGTCATCTATTAAAGTATTATCTTGATCAAAATATTTATTGAATAAAAGATGAATAAATAATGACATATAAATAATAACTTGAGAATAAAACATAACCATGGATATTTTTCTAGTAAAATAATCACTTGGATTATCAATTTATAATATCATAATTAATGAAATCATAACTCTAGAAATAAGAAACATACAATCAAGGCCTGAGACATGATATCTGATAAAATGGTTAAGACCTCAGGTAAAACTATATATGAAAATAAATGGGAAAGGCCTCATCAAATTCCTTATCTATTTTGCCTAACAAGATCTACTAATTCAAGAGCGGCTATAGAGGTCCCCAATTATCACAATATATTTTCAATTAGAACCTCATTTGAATGGGATGTAACAAAAAAACATATACATATAAAATATAGATTACTTTCCCCAATCAGTAAATATAATCACTAACCATTCTGAGTAATATGTTGAATGGTAAAAAGATATCATATCCATAGTCAAAAAGATCATAAACCATTTAATAATATATGGTAGATGTTATCATAAAATATAAATCCTTATAAATCATAATACTCTATATTTGGTGTTGAAATATATTAAAAACTAATACAAAATCATAAATGAATTATTTCAAGAAATACCCATGTTTTACTAGAATGAAGAGTTATTTTGGAAAATAATGTCTATAAAATCAGATCACAATCAATTTTATCCAGTAAAAAAATTAAGGAAAATTAAATTTTATTTATGGCATAAATTATGTCCAAATAACGTAAAAACAGGTAAATTGATTACATAGAAGTCATCCACATTAGTTTGGTTTAAGGGAATATAACATAGTTTTTAAAGTGGAAAAGGATTAATTGTTTTTATAAAACTAGAAAAGAAATATATTTGTTTTTTCAGATAAAAATAGTGATTTTATAAATATTTTTGTGTCTTAAATTTTTTTCGTATTGTCCTTGAAAATGGGTATGAAATTGGGTAGTTCCCTCTAATCGGGATTCCTTATCAGGAGAAATTGAAAATGAAAGCTTCAAAAACATATATTTATCCATAGAAGAAAAATAAACTGATTCAGATTAATAGATTCAAAAAATATAAATATAATTTAGAATAAATATATAAATATAATTAATTATTACATTGGGTAAATAGAGAAAAAGTGTAACCTGATGGAAAATAGAGGTTTGTGGAGAAACAGATACCACTTTTCAAACAATCAAACCCTATTAAGCATAAAATTATATGTCATAAAATGAAATATTGTATACAATTAATATAAATATATTCATTTTATTATACATCATGGGTCAGTATCTATATACCACATATGATAAATGGTGGTGAATAAGGTATATCTCATAGAAATAAAGGTGATATAAGAAAACACTTACCTTATGTCTAAAAGCTTTATGCACTTGTACTTATCATCCTAGATAATGAAATTAGATTAATTAATAAATTATTTTATCACCTATTTATCCTATATTTGATATATAATAATTTTTTTATATTTATTTAATTAATGTTTTATGAGTTAAAAGATTTAATTCCGTCTTTTGGGAGGGTTTGTTTCCTTGGTTTTCCTGATTGGTTCACTTTTATACATGTACAAAAGATCAAGTTAAATGATAAAAATTATCCATAACTGAAATTAGATGTTATTAATGAAATTATATATTATTTAAGGGTAAAATATACTATTTTTTCAGGATGTTGGTATGATTTATTAGATATAATGTTAATGAAAATCATTTACATTATTTTTTCTTTTTTTGATCCTCACACACTAGTTTTTTCTTATGAATTAATATTATATATATATTTTTTATGGAACATTAATTAAGTACTAATACATATATTGTAACACTTTTTAACCATAAAATTTTTTTTATGACCATACATGAATGGGGAATTAAAATAAGCACATCGTCTATGAAGGTGGTAAATCAGCACCTCACAAATGATGATTGCATCTTTATATTAAAAGGAATATTAGAAGAGTCCTGATAGTTGATTTTAGAATAACATAATAATATTACTATATATATATATGATAATGTAGTTAAAATTTATATTTCGTAAGAAGAGGTGAGGAGAGTATAAGAAAATAAACTAATGTGGTAATAAAATAAAGAAAGAAAAAGAGAATTTTACATCATGATTTCTTCTCGAAGAGAGCCTACTTAGAGAAATTGGTTTTATATTTTTTTAGAATAGAAACTCTTCGAAATGGGGAAGATTCTTTGGAAAAATAATATCTATAAATTGGACCTGCTTAATGGATAATAGGTATGAGGAGAAGAGGTGGTGAGGGTTGTATTTATAGTGTTGTAGAGGGGTGTTTTTTTGATTATTTCATTAATTAGTTTATTATATTGTATCTAGAATATAAAAGGATTAAACCTTATTACTAAATATATTTTTATAATTAATTATAGTTTATGTTTATGGGCATATTTTAGCCATAAATCATCTATGACTAAGAAAATCATGTATTTGTTAAATGTGGTAAATTATCGTATTTCACTATTCCCAAAAATTGAACTATTTTATAAAAATCCCAAAAATTCATCCTAACTAATTTAAGATGTTTAGTATTCAAATATTAACTCTATTTTATGAATATAATTTTATAAATACGATAAATATAATTTTATTTTATTAAAATCATTACTTATTCAATCATTACCGAAATTAAAATTGTAACTAATTTTATAACACATTGAAAACAAAATTAAGAAAAAATAAAAGTATATTTTAATCAAAATAAAATAATGAAATAAAATTTTCAGTATGTTTCATCAAAATAAAATTTCTTTTAAAATTTTTTAATTATAAAATAGTGAATAAAGATATATGTTTTAGAAAAATATGAATAATTAATTTAACATTTATAAAATATACATTTACCTATTCCACGATATAAATATAATATATATTTATTAATAATATTCCTAATTTTTATTTACAATATATTAGGAGAGGTTGTTTTTGAAATAATACATATTATATTAATTATAACAAATATGACAGTTTTATAAAAAATTGGATATTTCTTTATTCTCTAGAAAACAAATATTTTCAGAAAAATACCATAATTTTACCCTAAGATTATTTTGATATTATGAATTTAAAATTGAAGTTTATTTTTATAAATATTATTTATAAAAATTTATAATGTTAGTTTTAAAATAAGTGCAGCCTTAAAATGAGGTAATACCACTTTAGAAAAAATATATCCTTTCAATGAGTAAAATTGGATTCATTCTAATTTTATGCCTATAAAATTCTTTCGATGAATGTAATTTTTGTATTTTAATATATAATATAAAAATTTAATAATTTGGTTAACACAATTAATTACCACTAATTTTATGGCTATGTGATAGTGGTCATTTTAAAATAATGATATTTATGTTCATATAATTGTTTTTTTCTTCTCATTGTTTTACGAAACATATGTTTTTAAAAACATTCAATTTAAAATGAGACATAACATTAAATATTTCGGTTTTAATTATGATATATTAGTTTTCCTTAAAATCTTAATTATTATTTATAATTTTTTCATTTCATTTATCAAAAAAACTAAAACAACGTTCCTCCGTATGTACGATAAACCGTCTCTATGAATGGTGTAATTCTTTTTTCTCTATATATCCTTTATAGATGACTATTAATAAACAAAAACACAAATATATATATGTATATATATTAGTAAAATATATTATATTTTTATGTATATTATCATTCTACATATTTTCTTACCGAGATCAAAGTTCGAGGAAAAGGACTACCGAAATGAAATTCTAATTAAAAACGAAATAGATAAGACCCAAAAAACAATTTTTTCATAAACAATTTTTAATAAATGGGTATGACAATGTTGTAAGTGGATAATATAGGATATGATAATCTTGTTAATGACCCTATCAGCGAATTATAATAAATATTAAATTATTATATAGGAGGTTAAATAACTTATGAAGAATGTGGAACCTGAGGTAAAGGTCTATTATTTTTAATTGTATTCTTTTTTATATAAGTTATGTTATGAAAATATACTCATTTATGGGATTTATATAAATCCCCTTTTACATTTTATACCATTAATATCACATTACATGATATTTAGTTTAACATTTTATGTATTTATTTCATGGGGATTATGATTCAAAAGTTACCAAAGTAGTAAGTGATTTATCATAAAATCACATTCTCTATAGGGATTATACATGAATATATTTCTAATGAATAAATATTATGAATTAAATCTAAATAATCTTATCAATTGTATTCTCTTATGGTTATTTCTGTAGAATACATTTGTTCTGTTAATTTTCTTCTTAATAAGAACTCATGATACTAAAAAATTTAATTAATAAAAAACTACTTCATTTATCTCTTCGGACGAAAATCCTTTTTCTTCTATATCCTTATTGTATATAAAAATGATTTCAAGAATTTTCACTATTATCCTATGATTTTAATTCCAATTTTTCCCAATATCTATGTTTATGAAAATAGTTTAAAAAGAATATTTTGATCAATCTTCAAATGATGTGATTTTGAATTTTTCCAAAAAAAAATTAAAAAGATTCAATGTTATAATAGGCAAATACTAATGATAATTTCCAATAATCATGAAATATAAGTTATCTGAATATTATTTACAATATTATTAGTTTTATTTTAAAATTAAACACATTATATAATATATTTTAATATTTTATATTTAAACTAACTGATTCCAAAATGGATTGGGTTTTGCCTCCTGAAATATTCCAAATAATATTTTAATTTCAATTTTTTTTGATAAAATAACTTTATAATACATATAATTTTATATGAATATAATCTAAGGATTAAAAAATTATATGGTTCATAATAAGATCCCCCTTGAGTTTCCCTGTCCATGAGGGTGATAAAGGGGTATTTTAGATGATGGATGAAGATTTTATTGTAGAAGTCTTGGTCTGATGGTAGTATCTAGCAATATATTGCAATGGTAGATTATAGTGATAGAAGAAGTAGTATAATGTATGATTTGGGTCGAATATTCTGATTTTATCATCTGACAGTAGCATATGATGGTATCTTCTAGTGGTATTCGACATGGTCTAGTTGTAGCTTTTAGTATTAGCTTTTTGGGATAGATTCTTATGGTAGCTTATAGCAGTAACATTGAGGGAAAATATTGTGATATCCTTTTGATATTTCTTCTAGTATAAGATAATAGTAGTTGATCATGACTGTAGATATTAATGGTATATTATGAATGGATCATTCTAAAATATTTCCAAAATTAATTATTTTTCCCCTATTTATGTTGTTTGATGTAATTTTATTAAAAAGGATTAATTATTTGAGATAACAGTTGTTTGGATATAGGATATTTATATTATATTTTTCAAAAATATCTAGAACATTTAAATGACTACTATAAATGAATTTAAAAATATATTCCTTAACGGTCTATTAAAATCATATCTAACATCTAAATTCATGATTATTTTATATCTATTGATTCTAAAATGATGTTATTTCTATTGTTCTTTAGTAATTATTTTCTATTGAACTTGGAGGTTCTAAAGCCTCTCCCTTATAGTAATGGAACCATGTTACCTATATTATATTAGGTTTTTCCTTTACTGGTTTTTTCCAAAGTGTGGAACCCTTATTTTAGTGTAGTTAATCTAATAAACCATCTTCCATCCAAGAAAAAGGATACTTAGTTTTTAGTTAGTTGTATCATACAAGTGGGGTATATTATTTTTTAATCATTTAGTAATATTTTATACACTAGATTAATGGAAAAAAATAATTGTTCAATTGAAATTGAAGGATGATGTGTTTGATTTATATGTTCTTACAACTTTTATATTATTATTGATATTATGATTGCATGGATTTAATATCTTGCTTAATATTATGGTTATTGGGGGAGTTAATATATTCAAAATATAAACAAATATTAATAGTTGTATCTCCTATATAATGATATGTTATTATGAAAATGGAATAAATTAAATAAATATCATATTCAATGCAATGAGATATAGACTCATCATTTGTATGTACTATCTTATATCATCTCACGAACTGATAATATTCACTTTCCATTACCACATCTCACGGATGGATATAGTTATATATTTATTGTTTATATATGATATTTATGATATTATTATAACTATTTAATATTAATACAATAAATAACTTTTATATAACTCGGCATTTAGGTTGTATTAGTCTACCTTCCTTGTCCCCTTGATAATTTTTTTTCTAATAATAGTGGTATCACCACCATCTTTGTTATAAAAAATATCTTATGTACCATCCCTTTAGAAAAACTAATGTTTCTTATTTGTTCAATAGGCGAATACCTAGGGAATTAAGGTGATGTTTTTTACATTTCCATCATAATTGGATAGTAATAAGGAAAAATTAAATTAACATATATGATATATGTAAAATAATTAAACCAATTGAATAAAAATACCAGATATAACTTCATAGTTTTCATTTAATGGGGGATACGATAACGTTGTTCATTTGTGTGAGGGAATACAAAATTGTGAAGCGATATGAATCATTATTCACTAAAACAATGTATAAAAGGTAATAATGGTGAATTTAATATATATATGTGATATATAGGATTTAAAAATTTTCTTTCAAATTTTATATAATATTTACCATCCATTATTCCTATCCATCGCTGAAATGGATTCAATGTTTATCTACATGTACAACCCAACATCCTTATGAAAGATGTATTTAATATTCAATCTCATGATTTTAAGGATTAAAATAAATTAATATATATATATATATATAAAATATAATATATTTATTTGAAGGTTAAATTTTTTGAATATGTTATAATGATGATCAATTTAAGAGGATAAAAAATGGAAAATCAAAACATATATTAACAATAATTCAAGTACAACCGAAAACATGATTTTAACACGTAATTATTAACAAATGGATAATTTAAGGGTTATATGTAAATAATATATTTTAATATATATAATTATTTTTATTTAAAATATGTATAATAAATTTATATTTATTATATAAGAGGTTCTAATGTTGGTGAGGGAAGTGAAGACTTACGGTAATAGATTTCCGTCTAACATTTATTTTCCATGAGACACAAGCCATATTTACCACGTTTATATTTTATCAATTTCATTCAATAACCTTTAATTTATTTTTTGTTTAATTTTTACTAACATTATTCGTATTTAAATATCTATTTGAATATCTCACTATCATGGGGTTTACAAGACATATGTTACCAAACAGAAAAGGATTTTTTTATCACTTATTTTATTTGAGACACATGAAATATTCCCAACATTTTATTTTATGTGGTTTTTATAATTCACATGAATTTATTTTATTATTGGTATAATTAATTTTATGTTGGTTTAAATATCCATTATAGTATATATCATTCATGGGGTTTACAGTTCAAAAGTATCCAAATTGGCAATGGACTTTTATCTCAATTTTTCTTATTCGAGACAAAGTCATGTTAGACACATGTCTTATTTTATATGGTGTATACATATCCCATATTATATGTTATATAATTATTTTATTTATACTCAGGATAATTTTTGTTAAATTTAATTTTATTCTTTCATTGTTTTAATGATTCCATTTTATGAATGAGTTAATGGTTTTATGGAACAATCTCATCATTTTTCGAGATGGAATATGTTTATGATTCCAATGATGAAATATTATAATCCAATTATCAAGAAAGTCAAAACATTTCTTATCTTATAGTCATGTCATGAAAATTATTTTTTTCTAGGATTTTCTTCACTTTACATTCTCAAGATTCAACAATAATGTTTTAATGTAAATTGACATTATTTATATCATCGTTAGAAAAATCCTTTTTCTTCCATATCCACATAATATGAAAAAAAATAAAAAAGATTTTACCTTTATCTAAAGGATTATTAAATACATAGTTTTCATGTTATAATTATTTCAAAATATTTTAAAAGGGATGTTCAATATGTTTTTAAAAACAATTCCCATTTAGATTTTACAAAATATTTTAAAGGAATATATGTTATAACACATAAAGAATGAGAAATATTTAATTCCATCATGAAAGACTCATTTATTTAAATATTCTTTAATATTTTTTTAATTTTATTTTCAATGAAAGGTACTTCCAAAATGATATAGGGATTGTTTGTTTTAAAAAATTATTTTCACATTATAAAAGGTATATTCCACAATTAATATTAAAATTATCATTAAAGAGTGCATTAGAATTTTCCAAGGTCACTTTCAATGAATATGGTTTTAAAATTGATTTTTGTTTTAGAAATTGTTTTTCAAAGTGGAAAGGATATTTTTCTTTGGAAACATTCCAAGTGATATTTGTAAATAAATTTCCACAAAATATAATATTAATTAATATTAAATAGGATTTACAAGGGAATTGATCAAAAGATACCATTATTATTCTATTTATAAATGTTTTATGGTTTTTATTAACTGATTCTTATAAAACACACTACTTTTTTATGGGTTATTCTATGATGAAATAATGAAATGATTTTGAAACCCATTTCCCCTAGGTTATTCTATGCTAAATTTTTTATTAAACCCATTTTCTAAGGTGATATGATATCTTGAATGTTTTATCATCCTGTGGAACCAATATTTATTATTTTCTTATTTGATGGTTGGTACCAACATCATTCTCCAATGAATTGGTTAAATATCAATATAACAAGAGATAAAGTAGATTTGAATGGGTACTGAACCTAGATTAGTAAGGGATTCCTTCTACTATTATAGTATTTAGCAGTGAACCATTATTATTGTGATGGTTTGGTGAGTGAACCTATTCCAAAATAATATTCTTGTAAATGATCCTTTAAATACTAAAAAAATGATTTTCTATTCTTATATATATTCCACAATTCCATGTATTTTGTCAATGTTAGGATATTATTGTTTATATTCATTGATTTTATTATGATTCATATAATATGAACTACTAATATTTATAGCATGAATCTCATTTATAATTTATGATATGTATAGTATGGTTTGGATGTGTCAATATTATTTTCTCAAGCACATATTTTATTTATAAATTGATATATATATTTTGACACTTTCTATACTTCTGAGCCCACCCTTTGTTATGTATCCATTACCTCATATGTGGAGAATGGTATTATGTATAATATGTACAAGAAGTGTTAATGTTATTAAGAATGTAGTCGTAGATGAAACACCTCACTTAATGAAATGTTTTTATGTGTCGGTGTTTGTAGAGGAACTAAACTATAATTATTCACGAATGGATTGTTATGTTATATAATGAATTATTCATTAAATGGGATGTAATATTTATGTATGAGAATTTTGAAAATTTATAGTTTGTATCAGGGAATGATTTAGTCCACCATGTTAATATAAAATGAGAAATTATTAGTGATATCCTTATGGATATTTCTAATGACATGACTATGGATATATCTAAGGATAATTTCAAGTATGAGTAAATGTATAAGAAAATGTCTTTGAATGTCGGTAAAGGATACACTGATTCTTTTCTAAGAAAATACATCCTTTTTTAGATTTATAAGTGGATTTGGATTTGGTATTGTTATACATATGGGTGATAACTCAGAAAAGGGTGAATTGAGATTAAATTGACCGTTACCTAGTGTATAAAATCAGGCCTTGATGAATAGTTGATTTGACACTCTTTGGAGACGTATATTAGGAAATTCACGATCTCTTTAAAAATCATGATAATGTATTTGAATAATGATCATGAATGACCAAGGTTATACCTAATGTGAAATGTATTTAAAATAAACTGTCATTATTTTGACATCCTATAAGTTATTTTTAGGAATGTTTGGTTTCCCATTTTGATTATAATTACAAATACTATTCATCGTGGTTTTAGTTAGTGGATGGAACTAGGAGGAGTCAATTTAACACTAAATGTGATAGACAATTCTTTATCTATGATAAAAAAATGGGTGATGACTAAAGATAATGTTATTTTAATTATTCCTAATCAGCTATCATGATATATGATTAACAACATGAACATTGATGAGATTAAAAATGTCTAAAATAAGATGAAAATGGACTTTTATAAATGTTTGTGTGGTTAAAAACATATAACAAAGAAGAATAAATATTTTTCATGTCATGAAGGTGGGAATAAGAACCTCGAAAAATATCTCAAATATATGGTAATATTTTTTTATGTGTAAGTGAACATGATAGAGAAATTAGTTTATAATTATTTCAATTTAATATATTAGGGGATCTTTGGAATTTTATGATCAATACCATAAATTAAGGGTTAAAAAATTGATCATGGAAAGAAATATAATATTCTAATGGATGATGTTATAAGAATGAAACGTGAATGTATTTAGATTCATGAATTTATCTTTGGGGGTGTGGAATCAATGATATTTTATTTAGATGAATCAGGAAACATAAAAGGATTTTGTTTATTTTGGAAGAATATTTGTCTTCTTGTATGTATAACAAAATATTTATGGATACCATCATGGGATTATGATTTATAGATACAACTTATAAATTTTTTTTATTATGAGAGTTTATCAAGATTATGGATACATGAAGTAAAATTTATGGTAATTCAAATCATTGGTATATAGGAGGAATTACTTTTTATGGAGATATGATTAAAGCTATTTGTAACTTTTAGGGTTCACATTATCTTTGATGTTAAGGTAATTATAGGTTATTTCAAATCTAATTTTTTTTTATTAATATAGTTTTGGAGTAAAGAAAACCCACATGATGGGTGGAAACATGTCGCGTCTAGTATGACCGTGAGGTTTAAACTGACAACCAAATAGAGAAAAGGTTATAACACATAATATTAGCCTATATGAAATATTTTTTCTAGTGGGAAAAATAAAGTGAAATAATAATGAGTATGTATCTCGATTCATAGTATATAAGAAATTAATTTCTAAGAGAAAATGACTTAAAAGGATACTATGACCATTATCCAGAACTGAAATAAAATGGATTAAAATATTAATGCTTTGTGTTATCTAAGTCCCCAAAACATCTTAAGGGAATAATTCTACATGTGTTGTATTTTGGTAAACTATGATTTCATCAAAATTTATCTCTATCAGATAAGATTTCTATTGGGATAATATTTAATTATATACCTAACAGAAGTGTTAAGGATTTTAGGGAATATAATATAATATTATATTTGACCGAGTTCTGAGGTTTACATAGAAGTTATAGATAGGTGTTAAGATAGACCAAGATTTATTTATGTGTTTCAAAACCACATATCATCCACATCTATAAAGATAGTTTCAGAAAATAATTCAAATCTGAGAGGACAAACTAATATTTTTTTCTACTTATTTCAAAAATGATTATGATAGAAAAAATTCTCTATATGAGTATTCTTACAAAAAATATCTTTCACATGAGCATTTAGATGGCTCCTTATGAATCCCTTTATGTAATTACGTGAATAACTCCAGTGTAATAGATTGACTTTCTAAAAATAAATATATTAAGACCTGATCTAGATGATGAAATTTTGGATAATGTTAGATCAATTAAGAAACAAATAAGGGGATCATAAATTTGTAAAAATTTTATGATGATAATCAATGATGTGATTAAGATATTAAAATTGGTGAGAATGTGTGTCTATGAATTTCTTTGCAGAACAAATAATAGAAATATAAGCCATATATTTATCAGTACCTTTGAAATTCATGATTATATTAGGACTATATATTATAACATAATCCGTCCATAAATCATCTATCAAGTTTTTAAAATATTACATGTATCTCTTCTGAGGATATATATACCTGATACATCATATTTACTCAACATAGAGGTTGTACCTCTAAATCATGGTCCTTATTATTAATACTATTTTATTGATATATTAGATCATATCAAGTATGTTCAACGAAAAAAGACCACTCATATGATTAATGTAACATAGAGAAGCAACCATATTGATAAGGTTAAATGGGAACCATGTTATTTAAATATACAGAGGTTTTCTTATTTGTTTTCAAAAAAATAAAAATTTTCATGGTTGAAATTAATTTTAAGGGGTATAATGTAAATCCACGAGAATTGGTGAAATAATTTTTTCAAATAAATTTAATATTTTTCAATATATTTATTTACACACAAAACTAAATTTAACTTGTCATGAAAAAAACACCAAGTTTAAATAAAAAATGACATACTATTAAAATACTATTATTTAATTTCATATTTATCACATAGTAATTGGAATTGTGGTATGGAACATTCTCCATCTAGTTATGGTGTTTAATTCTAGGAAAATAAGAGTAAAATCCTTATTTTATTTTACGGTTCATGTTGCCATGTTACATCCCTTAATGTTTAATTATCTGGAGTGATCAATTCAATCTCCCTTGTAAAATCTAAAGGCTGTAATAATTTGTTATTTGAATGTGATTCTAAAACTATTGTTCAAGATATAAAATGGAATATTTCATCTCTCATGGAGGCTCAGGACTTGATGGATGAAATTCTTGAGATTTCTCTCAGGTCTTAATTACATCATCAAACATGTGTGTTGGGAGGATAATTGTGCAGTAGATAGTCTCTCTAATAAAGAAATCAATATGAATTTCCCATGGATGGATAAACATCCTCATGAATTTTTATCTCTTTATGAACTAAATTATAGTAAACCTGCAACTTTGATATAGATATAGTTCATTAATTATTTAATAAATTTTATATGGGTAATTAGGCTATGGAAAATTTTCAAAAAACCATATATAATTATTTATTGGGTGACCAATTATTTATAAAATAAAAGTAAAACAATTAGAGAACAATTAAAATATTGTTCTGAAAAATAATTTTAATCCATACAGATCTGTTTTACCTGGATGAATTAATGAAATTACATTTTATTAATTATTATAAGGAAATTTATATATTATATATTCAATCAGTTGTTTAAAATTATTTTGGTGTGTTTTCTTGATACAAGATAAGAATAAATCAAATTTTGCGTTTAATAGCTAGATTTTTCTAATAGTATTTTTATCAAATTCTGTAAACATAAATTTAAAAATAATTTTTAAAAATCATAGAATATTTATTTTAAAAAATAAAATTTATTTTAGATATATACATATAATAATTATCTTGGGGTGAATTTTAGAGATCTTTAAGAGGAGGTAAATTTTTTAATGAGTAGTGAAAATGCTAGTATTTTTATGAATTTTCCTTCATTTCATTGATTTTAATAATATAAATATGATTTTATATGTATTTAGAAGTATAATTATTTCAATTAAATTTTAAAAAATCCAATTTATGTCATTTGATTAAAGTTTTTATTCATATTGGATATAAAATATTATTAATCCTTTGAAAATATTCTCATTTGAAAAATATTTTTTCATCCTGATTACTGGTGTAATTTTATATCATAATTTTAAATATAATGATAATGGAATTTGTAAAAAAGGAATAAATAGTTTGGATAATATTTTTCTAAATTTTATAAAGCTTTCATTTTTATTTTTTACTGCTATGAATAGTAAAAGCAGTAAAATTATTTAAAACTTTTAATGTTAAAATGTGTTTACTATGGGTTATACTAATAAGATAAGGCATATAATGAACTTGATACTTTCACAAGACCCTTATTATGGAATTAAAACAACCTTAATCCCTTTAATGATCGATAATTTCTTATTTTGGAGCTTTTTTTGATGAAAAACGTGGGCAGATCATTCTGTTTTCAAAATGAACAGTTGTTCCACTCAAATTTCTTATAAATGGAAACATCATCTTCACTCATTTTCATACATCCGAAAAAATTTTAAAAAAAGGATAACCCAACTAATTTTCATAATTCCCTCCACTAATCCAATATTCATTATTTTGGATAGTAAGACATCCTTATAAGGCTTTTGATATAAACCTAAAGATTACCTCCAAAGAAGATGTATAATTTGTTACCATGCATCTTTGATTTAATTATTCTTTCACCTCACATAATATTATAAAAATATGATGAAATAAAATAACTAGTATATCAAAAATTATTATATGTTATGATTTTAATATAATTTCTTAAATTTCATCTCCACTTCCATCAAATGGGTCACAAAATCATTATTTGTGTGGATCATGAACTACCGCATCATGAATAAATGTTATTCGTTTTCCATCACAACCTATCACAGATATATATATGTATATATATATATATTGTTGATGTTAATGTTTATATATGATTTTAATGTTATTATTATTTTTCTTTAATAATAGTAAAAAATCTAAATTCTTCTATCCTAACCCGTTGGAAGAAAATAATGTCACTATTATGTACATATGACTGTTTCCCCATAAATCGGTGGGATATGTATTTTGATATCTATTTTAATTGGATGGAAATAAGGTTAGATTAAATTAGTTTATACAATATTCTGAAAATAATTATACATTTGGAAGAAATAAATCATATATACCTTCTTAGTTTTTATTCGATTGTTGATACGACAACGTCATTTGTGTGTTGTGCATACGACCATCTCATTAATAGATGTGATTCATTTTTTACAAACACATTGTATGGAATGTAATAAGGGTAAATTGAATTAATATATATGATATAAATTTAAATAATTATATTATTTTGAGGTGAAATATTTTTTTACATCCTTTCATTCAATTCTTCAATAAAATGGAAACAATGTTCATGCATACGTGTGACCTACTATCTCCATGAATGATGCACACCTATCATAGGGAATGAAAAAAATTTATTTCCTATGTTAAATGGAAGTAATTTGGTTGGCCTAGGATGTCTCATGAAGAGAAGTGTGGACAAAACTGTTTGAATCTTTTAAAAGAGGGTACAAATGGTGAGTTTTATATGAAAACGATTGAAAAGAAATTCCATTTCAAATGATTGAACAACTATGATATTAAAAGGTTTATTTGGTCGGGGTCTGTTTCCCAATTTTAAATCTATCATTTTTCTATTTTATTCAAACCACTTCTTCTTAGTTGATTAAAGTGATTTTACACAATCTTTTCCTGTCACTTCCTTGGTGAAATTATGATGTGTAGAGAAAACCTTAACAAGAACTCAATTTGGTCAACTCTCTTTCCATGTGTCGAATAGTTGTATTGAATATCCTCAATTGACATGGGAAATACATGATCATTTCTTGTTTATCCAAAACAACCAAGAACATTCACTACCCCTTTTACACGTACTGATGATCATTGAGAACTTAACCACTAATCCCTGGTCTATTCCATCTTATATAAACTATAAATTAGGAGAGGGAGATAATGATTATTTTACCAAGGTATAAAAATAACCTAATTAAAATTCAAAAATGATAACACATTATAATTAAATCTGTTATTAAAATTGAAAACAACTTTGAAGATGAGAGAAATTTCAATCAGTTACGTCCAAGAACTCAAACATTACAAAATAGAAATCAACCCTTCACCAATTACTCCAAATGATTACCCCACCATGGTAAGGTTAATTGAGATTAATGGGGAAGAATAACACATTAAAAAATTATGTAAAAGAAAAGAAATAAAAGAGGGGATGCTGAAATGTTATCCTTCCTAGTGTCCCAGACGGAATGAGATGGAATAAGAGTTTCTTTGAGAGGGAGGCACTCACCTCCTTTTATATCCAGAATCCTTCACATGAAAGATAACACATTGTATCCCCATTAAATGGCATCTTCACGCTTTTTATCATTCTTGAATGTTGTTTATAATTATATTTTTTATCTCCCCTAAAATGCTCATTATATTTGGAAACATATTTCGAGTGTTTTGCCTATTTTACTCCCACAATTTATTCTATCTAGTCAGACTCTCCAAATCACAAACATTGGGATTAGAAATATTTAAGGACCATTGAAACAGCCAATTCACGCATCCATTCCTTCATGAAAAATGTTTCGGATATCCTTGCGCTTCCACCCACCGATGTTCACAACAATTGGGATCATCATTAATGATTTATGGACCCCAAACCAAAACATGGAAGTCATTTACATAGTTTTCATGCTCCCACTTGTGAGATTCATTTGAGCTTCCATATGGTCGATTCAACTTTTGGTCAAGGAGGAGGTAGCGAATCCATGATGATTAGAATCAGGAAAATAATTAAATATTCAATTTGGATTAGTGTTGAAAATGAAATGTCCAATATTTAGAAATGATTTAAAATAGCAAAAAATATAAAATGATCCATTTATACTATTAAGCTCAAAATATTACCAATATCATAAAAAAAGAAATTGATCATAATGTAACACATTGGTGGGTTTTAAAAAATTATATTAAATTTTAATTTAATTGAAATTATTTTCTATATCAATTCAATTATACATAGCATTTAGACTCCTGGACAAGTAAACATCAAAATCAAATCAAATCCAATCCAAAACACATACCCATGAGATCTACCAAATCAATACCAAGAAACCAAAAGATATCATGCCTCATAAAAAATAATTTTCTGTTCTCCATTTTAGATTATTTAATATATTTCCAAATCATTTCTTATCTCATTCACACAAAACACCTACATCACCTGAATTTTCTCTCATCTCACAAATGAAAATGTTCGACGTGGATTTTATCAACCAAAGTCACACAATAGTCCCCATAGGTTACATAAATTCCTACATTCCACCCGATTATAGTCAAGGACATGTGTTTCTCATTAGGACATTTTAGGGATGTTCTGTCGCTTTCGATTTGTAGGATTTAGATGTTAAAAATTTTGTGGCCGAAAATGGAGGGCTTGGCTCTTTTTGAAGATAATTTGCATGATTCTAATTTTCAATCAAGAATGGGCTCCTTCTATTCCCCTTTTTAGAAAACTAGATGCATCATCAGGAGAACTCAATGAATGTTCATGCCATTTAGCATTTTACCAACAAATATTTCTTCTCAATAATTTTATTTTCCTGAATTCTCCAGAGACGAACAACATTCTTTTTACATTGGAAGCTTCATAAAGTCACAACTTCATTTATCCTGAAACCTCCAAAAAAGAATAGATTTATAAGAAATGAACACTTTAATAGAAACATCATCTCTTAAAAATTTTATTTTCCACCTAATATATCACCAAATGAGGTAGTACATTACAATACATCTTCCCCCACATTTATGTTCAACTATATCATGCAATTTTACATCAAGAGCGGGTTTGATATGAAAAATTGGCTTGTAATGTGGCTAACCAAATAGAATGTTCATGGGTCTTAAGGGCTATAATTATCAATGTATAAGTTAGGCCATAATAAAAAGTATTTTTTTTTGAAAAGGGGTCTTAAAACCAAATAAATTCCACAATAATTTAAAACAAAACTACCTCAAACCCTCATGTTTTGATAGGAATAAATCAAATTCTAGTTAAAAAAATCATGGTCTAGTTCTATCATGAAATGAGGTGAATGTAATGAATATGAAAAAGATGGTAAAGATGCCTCATTGGAATGTGATTTTAATAATAAAGGCAGTGAGATGGATCATGGGATTTAAAAATTTTAGTACTTTTCATGAAATTCAAAAATATTTTAACATGAAACAAAGTCATTTCAGAATTCATTTATGCTCAGTTTCATGGAATATATTGGTTCACTTATTAACATGGGTTTCAAAAATATAAATGATAATAATTTTAGCTCAAATGTTTTTACAACACAGTACATAATAAAAATAAACGCTCAAATATCTGGAAAACAATTTTTTTTATAAAAATAGTAAACAAAACATGAAATGAAAATACTAAACTAAAATGTTTATCTCCACCACACATAAATTATACAGTGTCCATAGTGGATTCAAATGTAATTAAAATGTGAGAGTATTTTAAAATTAATAAGAACAAGAATGAATGTGTAAAGGAGAGGTGGGACATGATAGATTTTATTGATAAACATTTTGGAGGAGTGTGATCTCTCCCACTGGCTCTGATGGCAGGGTCCCAAGGAATTTCCTCACCCTATTCCCATTCGGATTGAATAGATACTTCTCTCCATCCTTTAGAATCTGAACAACACCAAAATAATATACATGAGTAACTATAAATGGACCTTCCAATCTGGAATGAAGTTTACTTTGAATGAATATTAATTTTGATTTGAATAACAAAACTTTTTACCCAGGATAGATGTCTTTCGACCAGATCATCTTGTCCTGGGCCACTGAATTTCTTTCTCTGTAAATAACAGAATTTGGAAATACTTCACTACATATTTCCTCCGTCTCCTAAAACATCATTCTGTTTTCCTTCCTAGAACTTTTAAGGTCCAAACTCATTTTCCTCACAGCGTAATACATCTTTTGTTCCAATTCCACAGGTAGGTTGTATCTTTTCCTATAAAATAACCTATACAGACTCATTCCAATTAGGATTTTTAGTCTATCTTGTAATCCAATTTGGAATACTCCATCCTTTGGCTCCAATCCTTCCTGTTTGGATTAATAGTCTATTCTGAAATTACTTTGATTTCCCTGTTGGAAACATCTGATTTTCTATTAGTCTGTGGATGATAGGGAGTTGATGTTTTATGATGCCCCCATACTTCTTCATCAAAGTCTCTATTATCCAATTGAATAAGTTATTCCCCTAATCAATGATGATTTCTATGGGCACTCCAACCTAAAAAATATGTTATCCCTAAAAAATCACAAAAAAACATTAGCATCATCAGCCTTGGTGGCCTTTTCTTCCATCCATTTTAAAACATAATCAACTGCCAGAAGGATATAAGAATTTTTAAATGACATCGAAAAAGGTCCCATAAAATATATCACCCAAAATTAAAAAAATTCACAAAAATTCTGTGGCTTTTGAGGAATTTCTTGTCTCTTTGAAATATTTGCTGAAGACTGACATTTTCCCCATATTTTGAAAAATTCACGTGCATCTTTAAAAATGGTAGGCTAATAATTTCAAAATTCTAAAACATTCATTGTTGTCCATTGATGTATAAACTATCATCCACAAGCTAAAGTGTGATAAAAATCAAAGACAGATTTAACTTCACTTTTAAGTAAACATCATCCTATTACTTGATCATTGTAAGTCTTCAAAAGGACTGGATCATCCCCAATGTAATATCTAGATGCAGGATTCAATTTTTGAATTTGGGGAGAATTGAAATGAGATGGTATATGAGATGTTACCATAAAATTGACCATTTCAGTGTACGAAGGCACTTCTCCTTCAATCAAGAAAAACTTCTCTCCAGGAATTTGATTATTTAGTTGGTCTGTTTCTAGAATTTCAATTTCAGTGGTGTTTGTATGTCTACTTAAGTGATCTGCTACTCGATTCTCAGATCCATTACATTCCATGATTTCTATATGGAACACCTACAAAAATATAATCCATCTCCCAAACCTCGGTTTAGCATCAGCATTTATCATCAAGTACCTCATAGCAGCATGATTAGAGAACATAGTGATTTTAGTTCCATGAAGATAAGATCTAAATCATTATAAAGAAAAAACAACTGATAAGGACTCTTTTACATGGTTGTGTAATTGAATTGGGCCACATCTAAGGTTCTTAATGAATATCAAATGACTAGTGGACTTCCCTCACTTCAGTGAGAACGGACTACTCCAACAGCTTGGTTGGAGGCATCACAAACTAGCTCAAATGGTTTATCCCAATTTTGCGGTTGCATCATGGGGGGGGGGGTGAAATAGATCACTTATTCAACTCATAAAATGATTACCTACATTGATCACTTAAATAAAAATCAGCATCCATCACATGTAATAAATACAATGGGAGAGAATTATTAACTAAAATCATTGATAAACCTCTGGTAGAAGCATGCATATCCTAAAAATTATCTTACATGATTCACATAAGTAGTGTTAGGCAATGAATTTATCACTCAGTTTTGTATTTATCCAATTCAATGCTATTTTGGGAAATGACATGAACAAGTACAATTACTCTTTTCACCATGAAATGACACTTTTCAAAATTTAAAACAATTTTTTTTCAATGATGGTTTTCAAATCATTTTTCATGTTTTTCAAACAGTGATAAAAAGAGTCTCCAAAAACAATGTAATCATTTAAGAAAACATCCAAGAAATATTCAATGTGATCAAAAAATATACTTATCATGCACCTCTGAAATGTACCTAGAGTATTACATAATCCAAATGCCATTCATTTATATGAATTTTATTTCTAAATGGACTTGTAAATGTCATCTTATCTTGATCCTAGAGAGAAATGGGTACCTCTAAGTAACCTTAAAATCCATCCAAAAAGAAACAATGAGTTCTCCCTGCCAATATCTCTATCATCTGGTCAATGAAGGGGATGGGGACATGACCTTTCCTAGTGACATGATCAATTTCCTAAAATCAATGCACACTCTCCAGCTGTATTGAATTCTCATATGGATTAACTCATTATTTTCATTCCTGATAGTGGTTAGGAAATTTTTTTAACGAACGAAATGAATAGGGCTAACCCAATTTGAATCTGAAATGGGATAGATGATCCCAAATACCAATATCTTCTCAATCTTCTACATCACATTCCCCATCAATGTGGGATTCATCCTCCTTTGGGACTGTCAAACAGGTATGGAATATTCATCAAGAAAAATTATAGGTGAGCATATTTGTGGGTTTATTTTATGTATATCACCTAAGATCCACTCTATTGCAACGAAATTCTCTCTCCAAAGATCAATCAATGATTTTTCTTGGGTTTTAGACAGCTAATTTTCAATTATCACTTGTAATTTCACTCCCTCTATAAGGTACAAAGATTTCAAATCATTGGGGAGTGGTGTTAATTCACGTTTAGTGGGATTATCAAGGGAAGAAATTAAGATGTTATTACCCACATCCAATCGATTGACCTCTTGAACCCAATAAACAATATCATATTACTCATCAATCAACAAGTCTTCAATGTAATCAGATTTTACCTCTTCTTCCCACATTAAATTAGAATCTCTAATTTTTTGGACATTCAGATGTTGATTATTAGATAAATTATATCCTATGTCTAAGAATTCATTGAACAATCCTGAATTTTCAATGGAGCCAGTACTACCTTCATGGGAAAGTGAAATGAGGGAGTGATCATCTGACGGGTACCTCATGGATTAAAAAATGTTTAAGTGGACAGTTTTATCTGAAAATTCGATAGTGATTATACCTTCATGGATATTGATGATGGTTTTAGCTATTTTCATGAATTATCTCCCCAAAATGATGGGTGAGTGTGATGGGTTTTTATATTCATCCCAATTTAGAACATTTATGTGAACTGGGAATGTGAGATCTTTGACATTCACTAGGACATCCTCTAGAACTCCGGCTGAAAAAACTATGGATCTATTTGCAAGCTGGACCCTGAATCAGGTAGGATTTATTTCCCCCATCTATATAGATGTGTATACCAAGTGAGGTAATACATTAAATAAATCACCTAGATCAGACAAAGAATTAGAGAAATTTAATGAACCAATGGTGCATGGAATGGAAAACATCCATGGATCTTGACAGTTCGTAGGAATCTGTAGTGGGATTAGGGATGAGACACTTATCCCCAAGTTTATTCATTCATTACCATGAAGTACTCTATTTTTGTTGCAATGATCATTCAAAAACATTTCATTCCTTGGAATTTTTTTTACAGCTTCAATTAAGGGGATATTTATTTCCAATTTCTGAAAACTGTATTGAATGTTTTTGAAGTGTTTCTTCAGGAAATTTATTTGATTCAATCTTCCTTGTTGGAAATAGTGGGTGTATGTATTTCATCTCCTTTTTTCCTTTTTATTTTAGTTTCTTGTCTCTTATTATTTGTCATATCTTTCTCTTTCTTCTCTCCCTTTTATCCTTCATGGTGTATTTTCATGGGATTTTATGAATTTTCATCATCGTTGTCCCTCATAATAGATAGTATTGTTTTAGGTTCAAGGTTGGATATAGGTGGGATTTCATTTCCACTTCTTGTTATGATCACATCGAAATTATTTTTAGTATTTTGAATTGTTTGGGATGGAAGATACCTTTTATATTGGAATATCATTTCCAAAACTTCTTTCAAATAGTTGGATAAGTCTTTAGAAATTTCTTTAAGCCCCTCAACATCTGACTGTAGCTGTTAGTTATCACATGATGGTTGTGCACTGGTGGATGGTATCTCATATGACTTTATTTGGAACGGTGGTGTTTAAAATGGGTGTTTTTGTTGAAATTTTTATTTATAGGAGTGTTGGAATGTAGGGGGGGGGGGGGTTCTGGTATTGCTGTTGAAATAGAGTTCTATCATGGGTCTGTTGGAATCCATATCCTGGTTGGGATTCAGGTTGACATGGTGGATTTGGCTGGAATTGCCTTTATTGATAGGTCGTAGCATAAAATTCTATTCCCTACACTTTTGGACACTAGTTAGTGTAATCATATTTAGAATAGGATAAACCACTTACCTATTTTGGATCTTGTTGTTCCTTCACTTGTTTCACAACCATCTGTCACACTAACATGGTGAGTTTTCCCATCTCGCTTCAAATTAATTTTGTTGAATAAGATTTTCTCACCTCATGGATTCCTCCCCTCGTTTTCCAAATTTTTGTGTGTTTTAAGAAATCTTATCAATTAGTACACTAATACCCACATGAGACTTGTCAATCAGGGATCCCCCGGATGAGGTATCTAGAAGAATTCGATCATTATCCAGAATACCTTGGTAGAAAAACACAATGAATTGGTTTCCCTCTATTTATTGATGTGGGAAACTGGAACATAGCTTCTTTAAATGCTCCTAGTACTCATAGAGGATTCCTCTAGTTTATTTTTGTATGATTTAAATCTCATTTTTGCTGGTTGTTCTCCAGGATGTAGGAAAGAATAATTGCATGAAACCCCTTTTTAGGTCATCCCAATTAGTTATCTCCCCAAGCTGTAGACTGTACAACCTTTATTTATCCTCTCCTTCATGTGTGAAGGGGGATTTCCTCCACTGAAATTGATCTTTGGGTGCACCTTTGGGCCCGAATCTTGGCCATGTGTATGTGAAATCTTGCATGTACCGATTTGGATCTTCTCCTGCAAGACCATAAATCTTTGGAATCACAAGATTCATATTCACACAAATTTCAAAATCATTTTGTTATGTTGGTGAAATTATTTGGTTATTTTGAATGGAAAATTGAGGTTCACATAGATAGCATAAGGTTTGGTAGGATTTTATAGCCATGATTTCAAGTTCAAAGTGAAAACAAATTGTTTCACATGAATCTAAGAGATCTATTTCTTTAATGATTTCTGGTAGGTTTCTAGTTCTTAGTTCAGTTAATGATCATTCAATTTCTGGATGAAATTAAATTAATGGTTCTTTTGTGTTATGGGTCATTCAATTTTTAAAATATTTTTTTCAGCACTACCTCGCCAACAACGGTGCCAGTTTTGACACACTCCTATAATAGGGTGTGGAAAATGAAATTTGATGTTCCAAGTTCAGCAAAGAAGATGACCAGGGTTGACTTTCATGAGGAGATTTTTCAGACATTCACTCACTTAATCTAGTTTAACTAAACTATATATTTTTTTTGGTTTTTATTTAATCATGTAATGGAATGAAATTTAATTTAAATAAAAGATAAAATTAACATGCAATGAAAAAATGCATTTAATTAAGAATGAACATGGCCTTTATGTTTTGGTTTGTGGTTCCATCATTCTCCTTGTTGGTATTTAAATTGTGTTTATAATTAAATTATGAGATCTCATTCATCAATTACTATTATTTCATTTATCGTTGTGAAATCATGAACTCATTTAGCATTCTTAGCTTCACCTCCTATTATAATCAAGGTTGATGGCACACCTCGATCGAGAGTGTGACATCTATTAAGACTGGGCTCCATGATATGTGATTTTAATGACTGAATGGATCAACTCAATTATGTGAAGATATTGAATATTGTAGAAGGGAGGGAAAAATATTTAATAAAATAATAGAAATGTGTTTTAGATCAGTGTCATGGTGGGTGATCTCCACACCCGCGCACATCACTCTTCCTCATCCAAAACATAATAAAACATAAAAATTTAATTATATAATAAATGTAATTGACCCATACCTACCACATGCCAAATCATGGGTAAACCTTACATTTTTTAGGGTAAGAGGTCATGGTGGATAATATTAGAAGAATAAAAGAAGAAAAGAATGAGAAATGATGAGGAAGAAAACATGGTGGATGGGTGAACATTGAATTAAAAACAATGGATTAATCTATTAGAAATATAAATTAAAATTTAAAACTAAAAAAAATAAAATAAAATGAACAAATTTAAAAGAAATGGGGAAGAGTTATGTTTGGCTTCCATCGGAGGGAATCTCTTCCTCAGTGCCTTGAAAGAATGGATATAGATTGGGATATTCTTTGAGAGGGAGGGGATCCCCTCCATTTATAGCCAGAATCATCCCCCAGAAGGATGACACATTTTAGCCCCATTAAATGAAATATTCTCCTGTTTCATCCAATTTAAATGTTTTTAATATTTATCTTGTCCATTTCCCCTCAAAATATTAGTGTATTTGGAAAAGTATTTTGAGAGTTATTCAAGTTTTATTCTCACCATTATTCTATCCAGACAAACTCTCTAAATTGCAAACCTCCGAATTAGAATGCTTTAATTACCATTAAAGGCACATTCATGCATCCTTGACTTAATTAAATATGTTTGAAATCTAATTTTCTGCCCACCCATCTAATTTCACTACAATTGGGCCCCCCATGAATGAGTTATGGATAGCACAACAAAACATGGAACACCTATACATAGTTTTTATTCTCCCACATGTGAGCTTCATTTGAGCTTCTATATGGTTGATTCTACTTTTGTTCAAGAAATAGGATGTGAATCCCTTGATGTGTAGAATCAGGGGAAAAATAATCATTCAATTTTGTTTAGTTTAGATAATTTGGTGCCCAAAATACAGAAATGATTTAAAATAGTTAAAAATATGAAATTTTCCACTTATACTATTAATTTCAAAACATTACCAATATCATAAAAATGTATCAATTTATCAAAAAGTAACACATTTTTGGGTTTAAAACAATGAAATTAAATGAAAATTTAATTGAAAATACTTTATCTATCAACGAAGGATGTATTTCATTTAATATATCTATATTTTTTAGATTAATATATATATATATATATAATTAATATATTTATATTTATTATTGTCATTAAATTCTATATATGATATAACCGTGATAATTGTAAGAGGGATGAAAATTTTAAATCAAAACAAACTTGAAAAGAAATGTTGTTATTACCCAAAATGTGACTTTAACATGGATTAGTTAATAAATGGGTGATAAAAAGTTATAATTAAATAAAATATGTTATTCTATATATAATAATGGTACTTTAAAATATTTATAAAAAACAAATATTTATTATATAGTTGGTTCAAATGTGTAGGAAGGCTGTTGAGGCTTAATGTAAAGTATTTCCATCTCACTTTTATTTTTTATGAGACACATACCATATTCACTGTGTCATTCATTTATGTGGTTTATATAATTTCCATGAATGTATTATAATAATATTATTCATAAAATTATGGTAATTTGAATAATTCTTTTATCTCTCTTTTATATGGTTTTCAGTGAAATTGTTACCAAAGTAGTAATGGATTTCCATCTCACATTTATTTTCTCTAATCCACATGAAATATTGACAATGTGTCTTTATTGTGTAGCTTATATAATATACATGACTTTATATCAGGATTTTTATCCTTAAAATTCTGAGCTATATCTATTTTATGATACGTCCTTCATCGTGTTTACATTGCAAAAGATACCAATATAGTAAGGGATTTTTGTCACAATCTCTCTTAATTGAGGATTATGTCATGTTTTGACCACATCATAATTTAATATAAGTATATACAGACCCATTGACATTTTATTTCATAAATTTATTTATTATCATCAAATTATATGTTTTATTTAATTTTATTCTTTCATGGGTATTATAATTTAATGTTACCGAAGTGGAAATGGGTTTACAGTATGATATAATTATTGATCAGGATTATTAATTTTTATACTAATGAAAATTAAATATTATAATAAATTTCTCAAAAATCTCATGAATAAAACTCTTATATATTCATTTAATAATATTATATGTTTTTCTATAAATTATCACTCGTTATGTTACCAATATTAAACAATAATGTTTTTAATGTAAACCATCATTATTTCCCTCTAGAGATGAAAAGACTTTTTCCGTTTCTATGTTTTCAAAAGAAGTATTCATAAATTTTTTAAAACTCTCAAATGGATTTATTAAATACATTTTTACTCATATTATACGTAGAATTTTTTTTAAGGATACTTCCTGTGGTTTTAAAAAACACTTTATTTCTGGATTTTACCAAAATAGTGAATGGAAGCTTTGTTCAAACCCGTACGAACTGAATGGTATTTTATTAAATTAGATCCAACTTATTAATTTAAATATTCCATTATAATATTTAAATTTTGTTTTAAAAGAAAATGATTTCTGAAAATGATTTTGTTTTTTTTAAAAGTGATTTTCATAGTGGAAATGATACATTTCAAGAAATGTTTTAAATGATCTTTAAAGATTCATTTATAAGTTTATAAGATTATTTTCAATGAAAAGGAATTTTAAAATTTTTTATGGATTAATTTTTTTTAAATCATAATGGATATTTTTCTCAATAAAATTCGAAGTAATATTTCAATATCATTTTCCATCTAAGATTATATCCATCAATCATATATATGATTTAATAGGGATATGATCATAGCATTCTATCCTTATTCATTATCTAAATGAATTTTGTTTTTGATGGCATGATTCATATTTATTTTTAATTTTTTCCCATCAGTTATGCTATGATGAAATTATAATGTGGTTATGAAACCTATTTATTTTTAGAAGGATATGAAATACCTAATTGTTAATGAAGCAGATTTTAAAATGTTATGATATGAAGATATTTTTTTGATCTTATAGAACATATATGTATTATTTTAATTAGGTGATGTGTGGGACCTTTATCGACATGTATTTTATTGTGTAAATAATGATATATCATGAGATAAATTAGATTTGAATGGGTAGAAAACCCAATTTAGTAAGATAATCTATCCACTGTGATATTAAAAGAAGTTAACCTTTAATACTATGATTGTTTTGGTAGTGAACCAATTCTACTATTATAGGCTATTATATTAGCCAAAAATATTAAGGGAATGACATTCTATGTTTAAATGTATGATATAATTCTATGTGTTATGCCAATTTTATTCTCTCATGGATCATTCTCTTTTATTTAATTATTATTATTTTCTTGGGAACTTCCATGAGTTATTCTAGGACTAACATTTGTGATCTATTATATATAGTAAATGGTTTTCAAATTTTATTCACATTTTCTGATACACAAATTCTCATGTTAAATTTATATATTCTTTATTTACCCTAAATGATATCTAAGAGGACACTTTCGTATGTTTACTTTCTCCATGGTATTAACAATGTTATTATGAAAAATTTTTCTTAGTAGTGTTCTATTTATAATAAACTTGCTAAGAGATGACATAACTCACTTATGGTCCAACTATTTGTGTTTTTATGTTTCCAAAGTCAATATACCTAAATGATTCTGTTGTGTATTATTATGTAATTTAATTAATTATTTGTCTTTTAGGATGTATTAATTATGTATAATATGTTTATTTATTTATAATATCACAAAATATTGAATTTGATAATTAACTATATTCTATTAAGAAAATGGTTTACCATAAAAAAAATCTACTTCTGTGAGAACACCCTTAATGTTATATGGAATTGATGAATGGATCCTATAAAAATTAGACAAATGAAATGTGATGTGATTTTGAATTTTATTTGATGTTTTAATTTTATATGTATTATGATGTGGTTGTGTTGTGGGGTGATGAAGTGTATTTGTGATGTATGGAGGTTATGCGCGAACATGTGAGGCATACTATGGCATGGTTGAGATATAGAAATTGGTTGTGGCTATTTTGTGGTATCTTTTTTTCTTATTTTTATTAGTGTGAATGTATGTATTTTTTTCGGCGTTTTCTTATGCTAGTTTCTTGAGTAGTAATGGAATCAGTCAAATCATAATTTTATAATTGAAATGGCATGGGATAATTTGAAAAATAGGTTTAAATGAATAATGAACACCTTAATTGAAGTGGGATATATATTAATTATTATTTTTTATAAATTAATTAATCATTTGGAAAATTTTAAATAAATGTGGGGTTGATATAGAAATGGTTAGTAAATTGAAAATCTGGGAAATGGATTATTATGTAACAGAGGATCATTGACTATAGTTTGTTGTGTGGTGTGTTTCACTTAATGGTGTTAGAAAAAGATGGAGTGTTGTTTAGTTTGATTTTTTGTCACTTATTGCTACTAATTTATTATGAATACATAGGTTGGGTATGTTTGTTTCAATATATATACCATGTATTTTCCAGGTGATTTTCTATACACAACCCACCCAAATTGAGAACCATATGATGATACCGATATATTTTGTCTATTTTTTCCCAATACACTGTGGGTGGTGATGAATGGATGAATACTCACTTTTTCACACTCACACATCCAGGCATTGATAACATGCAGAATCTATAATGGCTAGAAGTCAAAATATGACTGTTGTTATTTTTGATGTGATGAGATGGATTATGGTGGGGGTCGTTCTTGGTAGGGGGAGGGATTGAGGTTTATGTACATTTTTGTTCATGATATAATAATTATTTTGTAGTAGTTTTAGGCAAGGTGTAATGATGACCCAAGTGTCTTCAAGTGAGATATGATATGATGGAAACTTGTACCCAAGGTGCTGGCTATGACGTGATATTATGAATAGCTGGAAGTGTTAGGACATACGATATTGGGTTCTGAGATTGTAGAATCAGGGGGAAAGTAGTGTAGGGTAAAATATATTTGATAATATTTTAATATGATATTGTAAATGGTTTTTTATTTGGTGATAATGGAGTGGTGAGGTTGGGATTGGTTAGTTGACATGCATAGGTATTATTTGGTTTTGAAGTTTCCTCAATATATAATTAGTATATTTATTTCACATGTTCATGACAGTCTTTGGTTACCGTAGTGTGTATACTTGTATGTTCTCCATAGGTAAATAAAATTATGTACAGGTTTCCAAAAGGATTATGCACATTATAATTGCCATTACTCGCTTAGACCATTAGACAATTACTATTTTGCGTCCTTTTCAATTATTTTTTGTATTTTCCTTGAAGGCTATTATCTGTATCTGATTATTTTAGTCATGATTTGTTGGATGGTTTTGGTTTTGTTTTTATGTTATTTCATTTAGTTTCCTAGGGTTTTTTATTTCTATATCCTGATCTTTTTTTTTTACTTTGGTGGGTAATGAATCGTATTTAGGTTTTTTTATACCCTTTATTTTTGTCTCAAACCTATGGCCTACTAAAGGATGGAATCAGAGCTCAATATATCTCATCTTTAATTGAGTTATCTTTGGAGCAATTGGGTTATGACAGAGTGATATCAATGGTTATGTTTTAGACATATGATAATGTTTTCTAGTTATCCACTATGAGGATTGAATGGGTTCGTAAGGAAATAATGTTAGTTTATCTTGGTGAATGAAATTCTCTAGGGAAGACCATATAGGGAATTTAATATTAGCCCCCCCAGGGATCCAGTACAGGGACTAAGGTCAAATTGAACAACCAAGTGATGTAGTTCTTCTTGTAGGTTCTGCCCTAGGAATGGAATATGCATCATTATAAAAATTATTCTTCTTTTAATGGATGATTTTTTGAGTTTGTTAAAATTAATTAAATATATCTTAAGAAAAATTACATAGTATCATGACTATGAAGTAATTTATTCTATTTAAACTATAGATTCACATCATTATTCCACACGTGGTGTGGGAATTGGTGGTTTAGTAGGTAGATCTGGTTTATATTCATAGTGTATATCTAGTTTAGTAAGATGGTTAGTGGTAGATATCATTGTGTACCTTTCAATAGTAGGCATTAAAGATGTTTAGGGGTACTGGTTCTAATCTAGATGTAGAGAGTTAGACAGAAGAGTTTTATATTTAATAATGTTTAATTTGGGCCCTATTAGAGTATAGGTCATATAAGTTGTTTTTCATATGTGATTAACTATGAATCTATTGGAAGACATTGTATCTTGGTGAGTGGAGGGTGCCAGTTGTTTCATGGGTTAACTTCAATAAAGAGTTCTGAGCGGAGTTCCTTTCATCAACCATTAATTCATTCTATTATTAGAATATTGTATCTCTTCAACTAGGTATTATTTTAGTATGGGAACATAGTATTAGGATCATGGACCTTTTCTATACCCCTACTATTTTTCATAATGAGGAGTCCCAATAAAGGGTTCTTGGGGAATTACTCTATTCTTTTAACTAGTACAAAATTACTCCCTTTACTTTACTGATGTATATGGAGGATTATGATAAAGAGGAGGTAATCTAGTTCATGAACTCGCATGAAGTTTTAACATACGAAGGGAGCCAAATGAGCATCTCAAGGATAAAATATTTGAATTGTTTGTCTCAAGAATTTGGGCCTGTGAGGTTTTGTTTGGAAGGTATTCAACATCACCATGTGAGGTTTTGTTTGGAAGGTATTCAACATCACCATCATCAATTCTGGAATTGTTGGGGAAATAGTTTACACAAACATCATAAGTGTTTTAACCTAGTGTATTTTTTCATGGGGTTTATATCAATCTCCATAATCAATTTCTAGTGGATCATCATGCTTAATTTTGTGTATGTGGTATCTTTTAGTGTTTTCCTCATCAACTGTTTCTAATAATCCAATTTCAGCAGTAGGCGTAGATGAATTGTGCTCTGTTGATTGGAGATAGAGTATTCACAGGATTACCTTAGGATGTTCCTCATGTTCATGGACCATGAAATGAGTTTGGAGATCAAGGTGGAATTAATTAGATATGAAAGGGATCTCAGAGTTGATAATTTCATGTGGCCATATAAGATTTACCATACTATCAAGAGATCATTCAATGTATGATAATCATAACTTTTACTATTATCTGTTCCTTATTTAATTTATAAACGTAGAACTTCTTTGTTTCACCCACTCTTTTCCATTCATTGTTATTGTACATAGATATCTTTCCAATTCCCCTAATGAGGTCTATTCCAGTTGATGGGTAAAACCAATTTTTTGATGTCTGTTAGTGGTATAAGCTGATGATGGGCCCACATCAGTCCCGGGGTTACTTGTTCTTTATTTATATGTTACCATTAAATGTTATCCTCAACATTCACTATCAGCATTAAATATGATATGTTGTCAAATTCTATTATATGGGATTGATGTTCTTATGTTTGGATATCCAGCATGAAATTTTCATTGGCTAGTGGATTTTCTTGGTGGGAAATAGATTTACGGAGCCCCTTATTTCATTAATGGTGGATTTTACTCTGGATATAATAGATAGTAGGATGGTGGAGTTTTCTAGGTCATTAATTAGTATGCATATTTTATTTGAACGGAGATTTTGATGCTACCCCATGATGGTATATCAATTTTGGGATAGAATTAAAGCCTAATGCTTCATTGATTTCGATGGATCCTTATTACATGAAACACTCTGAGTCTCCATAGTACCAGATTTTAATAGATAATTGGAATCATAATTGTTTCATCTAGTCTATTGTCTCATCATTGTATGATATGGTGTTATTATCAATTAATTTTTATTATATTTTGAAGTTTATCATATATTACCATAGGTTGAAGAAGGTGGTGATTAAGAATTTATATCCACTATTTATGATTGATGAACTTTTCGACTAGTTGAGAGATTCTATTTGGTTCTCTACGACTGATTTGTATTCACGATATCCTAAATATTGTATTTAAATATATATATGGGTATTTAATGTCTTTGATCATGATGTTTTTCTTAACAAATGTACTATGTTTCTTAATGGGACTCCTGAACTTCAGGTTTCATGTATTTCTAAACCAACTCATAGTATTGTTAATAGACGACATATATATCTACACAATGTCAAATGAGGAGAATACTAATCTTATCATATCCACCTTACATGTTATTTAATTCCACCATATCTTTGTAAAATTATCTAACTATAATTTCATGATGCAATATCTGCATTTACATGGTCATGTGGTGTCCCAAATAAAAAATTTGTTTGGACTCAATGATATCCAAGTAAGTTGTTTCTTTAGATTCCCATGAGAATGTGGAAATTTTCTATAGATCGTATAGCCATTTTGGATATTACCGGATGTTCATTTCTATTTTATTAGGGTATGTGGCCTTATTAAATGTTTTTACTATGAAGGAATATGATTTGAGTTTGAATAATAATTTCCTGTAATCATTTGACTACATGAAGGAGAAGATGGTATATGCTCTAGTGGATCAATTTCTAGAAGATGGGATGATGATTTTAGAGTTTTATGACACTTTTCAATTGGGAATGTGATTGATCATGATGATATATAGGGTTCTTATGTCTTTTCTTTTATATAAGTTACACCCAATTCGTGAAAATATGTCAACTTCGATATGGAGTTATCAATGATTTTGTTTACACTAAAATAATGTTAACATTTCCTCATTGGAGAATCCTTTATGGCCTTCAGGAATTAAATGATTTTAATTTATATCATTTCCTAATGATATATAAATCTATTGAAATGGAGTTGGAACAAGTTTAATTAGGAATATTATTTTGAGCACTCCTACAACTTGGTAAAAGGGATTTCCGTGTCCAATTATTTGAGCATGTTGTCACAGAAGTATGTTATTTTGGAATTTGGGGATGCATGGAAATAAATAAAAGAGTTAGAATAATTTCACTTACATGTGTTGGTGGTTGATGGTGAAGTTATCTTGTTTGATAAGAAATAAAATTCTGTACTAATGTATAATTAAGAGGAGTCTTTGTGGGGGGACAAAAAGGTATATGTATATTACAATCGTTTTGGATATGGTGATGCTTTGGGGGGGGGGGGGTAATGGGGGATTTTTGGAATTAAATGTTGTTTCAGGGAATTATTTTTATCTAGACGTGATTGAAAAGGGGGACCTTTTAAGTCTCATATATTTTCTATGGCATTAATGTTAGGAGTAACCATTATTTTCCATGACTTAAGGATGTAGTTTTGGTGAACTAGGATTTCATAGATGGCGGTGGGGTCTATTTCTTAGTGTCTTCTTTTCAAACTAATAAAAGATATGAATCAGGATCATCGTAGTTTACTATATCCCTTAGGTATTAATAAGGGGGAATGTAATTACATATCAATGTAATTATTTAGACGGTTACCCTATGCTCAAGTAGGTTGTGATGTTTTCTGGGAAATCATGGATTGGTTGAAAACTTATGTTCAATTCCTAGTGATCATAGAGTTGGGTACAATAGACATATTAGTAATTAGAAATTTATATGATTTGTAATAGTTTATGGAGTCCCACGGTCAATCTTCATGGATTAATATGCACTTTTTACATCACATGTCTAGAGGGGATTACAACCTCCTTTTGAATCACAATAACACATTACCAATACATTCCGTGATCATATGGATGAACAAATGTAGAGGAATATCTAATGCCAGATGATATTTTCAAAGATCACATCCTATACATATTTATATTTTAGGTAATGGAGTTTATTTTGTTTTAGTTTTCATATAACAACATATATCATTAATCAATTGGTATGGGAACATTTGAAACATTATAGAAGAGACAATGTTGTTCACTATTATGTTGTCCCGAGGTTTTGGTGTTAGTAGTTCATAGAACAAATGTTTTATATAGAATGATACAGAAGATTTATGTTTTTATCAAATGGATTAAATTACAGACGTGATAATAGAAGTATTATGATGATCGCAGGAGGATGCCTTTAATGTTCATTGTTAGAGACAACATATTCTAGAAGGTTTCCCCTCTACATGGGAAACAAAGGATTGATAGGGGGTGTAATATCTAGCAATAGTTATTTTTTACTTTCAAGGTGTTAGTTCATGTTGGTGAGGTAGCTTATTATTTATAACTTCAAATACTATGGATCGAATTCATTTGGTATTCCACATATCCCTCTTTAGTAGGAATCTTTATGATGACTACCATGTTATTGACTAATGAGAGTTGGATATCAAGGATCATGAAATGTATATAGAGTGTACAGGGGAGATCTAGGATCATCAAGATTTCATGTTGTAAGGATGAATCATTACTTTATTTCATTTATTGTGGAGGCATGGTGTCCTATATGGTATTACATGGGAGCGTGAGATGGAGATGGGTTCCTAGTACATTGATTTTTTAACATGTTTTGTGTTTCCTCGTTCTATTTGATGATGGGATGATTTATCCTTACTATTTTATAAGAGATGAGATTCATCCATGTTGATATTATTTGTGATTAAATATTCACTGTATCTAAAAAATGTGAAACATTATTCCTACTGGATATATATTATACCATGACCTGATTGAATCTGTTCCGGTGATTCAGTGCCACACGAAAAATATAATATCTTAACAATTGAGATGTTATTCTATGATTTTTGTACCTAGGAATATTTTGTGTGTTGTTTTTGTATATTTATTTATTGGGACAATATTTTTTTTAAAATGCTCGTGCAAGTTGTTATGTATAATAAAGGATGATTATGGTTATAATGATTGGTTGGTGAGAGTGTTTCTATTGTAACAAGAATCATGAGTGTTATCTGAAAGGTTGAATGTTTGGATGATCCTTTTTTATTATCTTCCCCCTATATTTGGATTAATTATAGAAGATTATAACTATTTATTAGGTATCTAATGTCAATGCCTAATTCCTAAGAACATTTCCCCCTATGTTTCCAAAAACTTTTGGTTTCAATGGGGATTTTTAGATAATGGAAGTAGCTTTGGATGGTACTATACATGGCCTAGTGGCTGTATATGGTTTTAGCTTCAAGTAATAGCTTATAGTGGTATAAGATTTGGTTTGGTGATTTCTGCTAGTGGTGGATTCTAGTGGTAGAAGGCATCATTTGATGTCAGTAGAGTCAATCTGGAAGTGTAATTTGGGTGTATACTCTTCCATGGATTTGGGTGGTATAATACATAGTTTGGTGGTAGATTTAAGTGGTATATTATATTGGTATCGTATAACTATAGATTTATGTGGAAAACTTTGGATTTAACTTATGGTGATAGCTTCTAGAGGGAGATAATTGAAGTATCTCCAGTGGAAACATCTAGAAGTTTATCCCGATAGTATATCATGATGGTAGATCCGGGTGATATATCCTATTAGTATATCTAGATATTAGAATGTTATAGTTTTTGAGAATACATGGTTTTACCCAATTTTGTTTTTTTTGTATTTTAAATGTTTATAATTTCTAAATTGATGGAATTAATTCTCATTTTAAAATAGAATATTTATATAGTATATTTCTAAAATTTCTGGATCATTAAAGTGGATATTCTACATGAATTTAATGAGACCCACATTAATGGTTAATTATATTATAAATGTGATATAAAATCTAGATCATTCCGTATATGATGATTCTAAAACACAGTTATTTCCTTTTTTTCTACCGACCTTACTTTCTTATTGATATGAAAAGTTTCTAATAACATCCTTTAGAGTCATGGAACACCATTACAACTATTGGATTTGGTTATTTCTATAGTGAATCCATCCTTTGTCTGGAACCACTATTTTTTATATTGAATCAATTGAAGCTTCTTCTATATAGGTAGTGGGACCCCTTCGTTCCCATTTTTTTATCAAGTGGTTGGTGTTAATAACTTTTTTATCTTTTTAGAATCCATTACACAGTATATTAATGAAGATAATGAATCATTTGATTCAAATTCAAGGCATTGGTTTTTTAATAACATGTTTTTAAATTAGTAATATTTTTATTGATAATTTTATTATACGATGATGATTCCATTCAAAAAAAATTCATTGGGTCTTTTATGTTTTTTGTATTCATTCTCTTAATAAACCCCAATATTTTTTATTTCATGATATCACCCTAAATGGGATTGGCTAATCACTTATATCCAATTGATGTAATGGTTACACCGAGAAAATTATTCTTATTTGAGAATACCCTAAAAAGTGAAGAGGAATTAGTTAAAATGGAATAGAAAAATATTAAATATGATATATAAACATTATATGGAAATTGTTGTGATGTGTGAATTTGTGACGTGTTTCCATGTTGTCGTGTTATAGGTTATTGATGTGTAGTTTTCATGAATGGTAGTTATGTGAGGAGAAATGTGGATATTTACTAGGTCTATTGTGATGTGTAAAGTCATTTTGCCTATGTGATGGTGGATGTGTGGGATTATTATTGTGAGGGTGATGGGATTTCTATTATTGTGATGTGTTATGTTATGTTAGTTTCCCAAGTAATAAGGGTCTCAATATAAAAATAATTTTGAAAATAAAATGGAATGTTTTTTTTGAAAAATGGGTTAAATAAACAATGAACACATAAATTGAATTGGGTTATATAGATTAAATATTTTATGATTAAATTGAAATTAATGGATTGGATAATTGAAAATAAATGGGTTGTTGGCATAGAAATGGTTGGTAATTGGGATATCTGAAAAATTAATTATTTTTTAATGGTAGCTCATTGCTTGTACCTTATTATGTGGTGTGGTTCACAATGAGGTTGAATTGAATGTTGTTGCATTGTGAGGCTGGGTGGTGATGTTCAGAATTTGTCATTTCTTTATTGTGAACCCATAGGTTGGGCTTGTATCAGAGTATAAATATATAAACAATGTATGCTACTTTTGATTTTCTATATGCACCCCACCCACATCAAAAACCATATTAATACACAGATATATATATATATATATATATATGGTATTTTCCCAACACTCTAGTGTTAATTATGGATGGATAGCTAACCGCTCTTTCACACTACGTCTTAAATGTGGGTGATTATATGCACAAGATATTATGGAAAGTAGTTAAAAGGGAACTATAGTAGGTTTTGGTGCAATGAGATGACTAATGGTGGGCGAAGTGCATGTAGGAGGAGGGAATAAGGTTTATTTACATTATTCTCATAATACCAAAATACTCTATTAATGGTTGTGTTCATGGTGTAATGATGACCAGGTGTCTTCTGGTGAGATGTGATGTGATGGTTTGTTACATGAGGGTGCTTGGTTTGATGTGATATTCATAATAGATGGAAGCACCATAATATATGATGTTGGGGTATGAGAGCATAAAATTAGTGTGAAAGCAGTGTAGGGTTCCCTTAATTGCATTAAATTCTTACTATATTATTGAATGTTGATGAATTATTTGGGGAGTGTTCCATGAAGAGGATTATATTGTATAGTTGGCAGGTTTGGGTATTATTTGTTTATGTTGTCTCCTAACCGGTTCATATGTATGCTTCTTTCATATGTGCATGAGAAATATTGGTTACCCTAATTAGTATAATTTTATTCTAAACTTATGTATATAAACTGATTTTCAGGACTCTTATTGATACCAGTCTCACCAAAATACCAATCTTTGAAGGCTTAATCTACGATCTAAAGGTGGATATCAAAGGATGAAGTAATATACTAAACATATTTATTTAATGTTTCTTTAATCTTATTCGTCCTATAAATATCTTCATTATATAATAATACAATTACATTAGTATCCTATGTATACTTAAATATTATTATATCAATGTAATATCAAAAACCATGTATTATACCTCTCTTTATTTTGAAAATAAAATCTTCTCCCATATTATGGATGGTTCATCACCTCCAAAAAAATGTGTATCAAATAAAATACCAAAATAAATTTTAAAATTTTAAAACCCATTAAATGAATAAATAGAATATATTAAAAATTATTAATATTCTATAAATTCCAATTGGGATTTTCATTAATGATAATAATGAATAATGGTAATAGTAATTTTAACCATCCAAAATAACTGTATTGAGATACATTTATTAGATTGAATCTATTTTATACAATCCACATAACTATATAGTTTTTCCTATTAGAATGACAATGAATATATAACTAAAAAATTATGGATTTAATGTATCTATTTTAAATTACCATTTCCCATCATCAAAATACCAATGTAGTTTTGGAAAAGTAAAATAAACAACCTCCATTGAACGGTGTGAGAAGAAGACTATGTAATAAAATCAGAACATATAATGAAAAATGAAACATAGAAAGATAAATATAATTTAAAAAGTATCTAAATAATTAATTTAATAAACATGACATTATATTCATGAATATTTATTTATGTAGAAAGAGATTAGTGGCCTAAGGTAATGGAATATCTAAAAAACTATCTTCCATTTCAGGTTATGATTTCTGTCTCTAAACATAACATTATAAATATTTTATTCTCATGTATATATTTTTTATTATATATATATATATATATTCCTCACATATATATAGTTTAATATACATTTATTTACTGGGATATATATTCTTTAATGTTCCCTTCAATATTCATTTTTAATAAAACTAAATAAAAAAGGGAACTTTTCTACTTCGTATTTCATATCATGTGTCACTCCATGAAATTTTTTAAATATAATTTGTTTTATGAAATATTAATTATTTTATAGAAACATTTTATTATTATAGTCTTAAGGAAAACACAATGTTTTTAAATTATTTATATATTATTTACCAATTTCATAAAATGTTTCTTATTAGGTTTTATTATTTACTAATCTAATGAATTGTTATAAATTATCCTATATTGAAATAAATATTTACAAAATTTTATCATTTAAAATAATATAAACACCCAAAAGTAATTTCTTCCTTCTTCTCTCATGAATCTATATGATACATTATTTTTCAGTGATTTGGGACAAGAATATGTTACACATTTTCTTTTCATGGGGGTTTAATATACATGTTCCTTATTTATGACTTCTTTATGTGGAAAACATACTCATGAACATATTTTAATGTGATCTGTGGGACTAGAAGTATATAGTCCCATAATAAATTTTGTTATTTTTTCATATCATGAGATACAATCTATGAGGAATATATAGTTTTCTTAGCTCAGTTTGATATGATTTATTAGGATTGAACCTTGACTAATGCTTCTATGGTCATGGATTAGTTTTTTACACATATGTATGATTCCATGATCTTATGATATTATATTCATTATTACATGATCTATTTCCTACAATTATTTTCTATATGATATCATGATATGTCTCTTTAGACATATGTATTACATCAACATCATGATTTACTTGGATTATTACCTTACTTGGAAAAATAGCTCACCATTTTTTTTATATTTCCTAAGTGATACCATGTGTATTAATATATGATTAATGTGATCTTAGATGAAATTATACATATTTAGGTACATATTTATTAGATTATCATGACATTAATATATATAGTATTTAATACCACATAAATAGTAGTCCTCTTGATTAATGGGTTTTTTATTGTTTTATATGTTAATTATCATTTCCCAATATATGTTTTAGAATTGGGTTTATATAATTGTCATCAGATTAAATCCATGTTATTTTGCGGGATCAGGATGAAGAAAAAATAATGAAACTTTATATATAAGTTTATATAAAGAATAACACCATCAAATTTGGTTAATGTAAAGATATTGTGGATTCATATCAATTCCATCCATATTTGGATTCTACATGTGGATATAGGATTTGGATTCTATGTACTATATGTGAACCCTGAAAATGTAAGATGGGTATTAAATCCATATTCACTCATAGTACAAAAAGTGGGCATAACTACACAACTACATTAAGACTCCCAGTGGATTTGATATGTATGATTTACTTTCTCTTTACAAACCATTACAATGGATTTCAATATATATCATTATGGTGTCAAAAAAGTGTATTATAAAATATTTTAAAATATATGTTAAATAACCTAATAATAAATTGAGCAAGGAGAACACTGATTGAACCCTAAAAAATCATAAGTTATTGTATATAATTAATTTTTTATTTATTCCTTAAATGTTTGTAGTTTTCCCTTATTATATGATTATTAATTTGAGTATTATCCTCTATACTGTTATTATGGATTTATTTAATTATTTGAACTGAAATAAAATGAGGGAAGGTACTCTTATTACCGATTCATAAACATTAAATTTCTTTTAATATTATAGTTCAACACATTATTTTATATCATGAATGATTAGAAGAACTACCCAAACACCACCAAAATACATGGATGTTGAATTATTAATGAAAATACCAACTATTAAAATCACTATGTTTCATGTATATAATTTTTACGAAGGCAATTTTAGTTATGTGAATCTCATAAAAACATTTAATAGATCATTTAGAATTACTTGATGCTATACTAGGCATGGATTGAAAATATTTATTTAGATCCAACATGTACTATTGATATAAATAAATCACTTCCAATATCCCATGTTATCCTCCGTGTCTATTAAATTGAAAGAAGGATGATGAATAACAATTGTAAAATCCATCTAAATCATATATATGGTTCCCATAAGATGGAGTATAGATACCTCAAATGATCGAGACAATAGAGAGAAACATTATTAAAGATATTCCTCTTACGATGGAATATGATAATGTATTCCCAAAGAGTTTCATTTTCTTCCTCTTGGCCAATAAGTGGAGCTCTAAATTAATCATAACCATAGAGCTCTACCAATATCCTAGACTCCCTATAAAATAGCCCCACTTGTACTAAAAAAACTGGATATGAAATTAAAAGATAATATGGAAATGGGATTTATAGAACCAATTGATACACCATGGGGTGTGCCTGTACGACTTTTCAAGATGAAAGATAGGTCAATGTATATTTTCATTGGTTGTCTTGAACTCTAAAAGATCACTATAAAGAACAAGAACCCATTCAATATATTGATTAATTTTCCAATCAGCTACATGATGCATATAACATCTCTATTGTGGAACTTTAAGAGTTTTATAGTCAATTAATGTGGAAAAAAGGATGATATTCCTAATAAAATATTCCATATAAGATAAATATATTTATTTCATTATAATACCCTTTAGAGACACCAAATCCTTAGCAGTTTTAATGGATATGATTTACATAGTCTTCTAATATTACCTAATAAAATTTATGGCAGTCATTATAGATCATAAATGTCTATACTCTTAATGTAATGTATAATATGAGGGTTTTTTTAGTATTGTGATGAAGACATTGATAAAAGATAGGTTATATGCCAAGTAAAATAATTATGAGTTTTATGTAGATAAAATAAAATTTATGGGGAATGTTATAATAATAAACGGGATATATGTGGATATTTCAATGACATTATTTTTTAAAGAATGGCATAAATGAGAATTTGTAATATAGATATGTAGTTTTATTGGATCTGAATGATTTTAACAATTGTTTTTTATGAAAAAATATTTATATTTAATCCCATGAACCATGATAACTCATTTGGGAGTAATGTTTTATGGATAGATTAATGTGAAAATATATTTAGGGAATTAAATTAGAGGCTAAAAAAACACATGTACTCACACTACCCAAAATTGGGGAATAATTAGTGATATATAGTGATGTTTCATGGAGGAGATAATCCTTTTTACTCATGAAAAATAATGATTTTAAAGTATATACCTCTAGAATGTTGATGGTACATGAGGATAATTATAGACCATATATTTCAAACTTTTTTTTCATAATCCTTACATTGATGATATGGAGGCACTATATTTTTGAAAAATATAGTGTCATATGTACAGATCATAAGATCTTCAAGTACATATTCCTAGATAAAGAGATCTATATGACCCAATGATGATACATATAGACAATAAAAGACTATGAATTCTCAATTTAATACAATATTAGGAAGGTAACCAAATTCAATGATTCTCAAATTAGAATAGATATAGAAAACGTTTGCATGATGAGGATATAAAAGGATCATGTTTTCATAGACACGAAAAGGATGGAAATGGAAATCATAAAGGAACGAACCATATACAACCTTTCAAAAATAATTACTCAATTATCAATTTCAAAGAAGATTTTTGAATCTTAAAGGGTTGATTTGGAGATATGGAAGTTAGAATATTCATTGATTAAAAAAATATTCAATGTTTATCCTTGATAAAGAAGGATTTGATATACTTGTGACATTATTATGAATTCAATTAGAACCTGATTTGTAGAAGTATTTATTGAAATATTCTCATATATCAACATTCTCTATCTACTTAGGGAACACAATGATGAATATATATCATATAGGAAAATACTGGTGTCATAATATGAAATATGATATTTTTAAATTTAAATTAGTGTTCATGGTATAGCAATAATTTAAAATAATTAAGGAAATGAATTAATTCATTGATGAGACCAATAACAATATATATATATAAATGGGATTAAATCGCCATGGATTTTATAATGGGTTATTGAAATTCATAGAATGTACATAATTCTATATGGGTTTTAGAGGAATTTTTTTCAAATATTACTCACATAATCTCCATTTAGGAGGAAAACTCACTCAATCATATTGAAAAATATATATTTTAGAATTGTTGAGGCAACATGGAAAATACATATCAATTGTATCATAATTAGATATGATGTTTACATCATAGTTCTAGAAATAATTTTTATATTCCTTAAAAATGGAGTTGATCTTTAATATGACCAACAACCACAAAAATTTTGACCAATCTAATCATACTCTTTGGACACATAATTATATGTTGAGATATATTTCTATGGACCTCAAAATAGTCTAGTATAAAAATGTTTTTTTGTTCAGTACTCATATAAAAAAATCATCCACTTGATCATTTAAATGTATCTTTATGAATAACTATGTGGAATGAAATATAGAACACACATGTTTTGGGATGAATTTGGGGAACAAAGGTTTCTAGTACATGAACCATTCAACGATCTGGTAGAGAAGGTCATGTCATTTCAATAACTCATCAAAGAAGTATAATGAAAACATAAGATCTGTATTAAAAACCATCAATGTGGTTTAGAGTTTGAGGTAAATTTCAAATTGTTCCTTTACACTTATACATGTTAGATATTCATGTGGTTTGGGAAAAAGGGAAATATATATCCTTGAAACATTGAACATTTTATATTTTTTGATCGTAATGAACATGTGTTCTATATACATTAACTCCCAAAAAACTAATCTTATGTTTATCAAATCAATCACATATATCTCTCTTAGTTTTAAATACCAGATCCATCACATTTTTAAAATCCATAGTTGGTATAATTATATCATTAAATATCATATGATTAGAATCCAATGAAGATCTTGGATCGTAGAAGAAAAAGTATTACATAAAATGACCACTAAAATCCTTACATTCCTTTGGGGAAACAATATGTATATAGAAGGAACATGAGATACTGTTGGATCAATGAAAATTAAGTACCCTCATCAATATTATTCTTATTTTATGATATGAAATTTTAATGGTGAAATTTATAATGGGGATAAGAATATATTGAATATGAATTTTATACTTTGATATTTCTCTCAAAATAAATATTTGGGTTCCACATACATTAATGAAGTATAATATAAAATACATTAACCTCATAATGATGTCGAAAAATACATTTTTATTATATTGGAACAGTAAATTTATAAAATAAATATGGTCATAATACAACAATTTATAATTATGAAAATTGAGCATTATGATCGTTGGTAATGTAGAATTTATATATTGTCCAATAGAATTAATGTATAATGAATGGTAACAATAAGATATAATTTGTTAATATGGGGGAAAATATAGCTTAATGTTGTAGGATTATCCACTATAAAGATCATTTATCAATGATTTGGAGGTAGGTATAATTTCCAAGGTTCTCCCAAGACCAATGATAAGTACAAATTCAATAATTTAGGCTCAAACAAAATATTATAGATTAGAAGTTCATGTTAGTGGAAATAAAAAAACAATAAATTTTGGAATACCACTATATAAATGTATAACTATTTAATAAATTATCTCGAGGGTTTGGAAATTTTAATAATGGGATATGTATATTAAGGATAAATAGTAAAAAATTGATAATTCATTTTGAAATAAAGTATTGTTTAACCTATTATCACAATTTTTAAGGTGTTTATGAATTGTATTTCGTATTTGGAATCAAGACATTAACTGTAACTAAAGGTTAAATTTTTTATTATTTGGGTATGAATAGTAAATATATATTTTTTTATAGATTCAAAACACATAAACTAAATAATTAAGGTAAAGAATGAATAATTTTTTTTCTAATAAATATATATTATTAATATAATGTTTTATAATAGTTTAATAAAATATCATAAAATTGTTTTATGAAACTACATCTATTTTTTTAAAAATGATTATATAATTTTTTGAAACCATAAGTAATTTTTAAAGGGTTTGAAAAATGATCATGTAAAAAATTAATATTTTTCAATAAGTAAATATTATATTTAAAAATTAAATTGGTAAAATATTAAAAATTATTGGAATAAAAAATTCAAAAAATCGTTTAGGTGAAATGCTTATATTCATTATGTAAATTTTTATTTCTAATAGGAATAGAGAATATTTTATAGTGTACTATATTTTTGAATAGTGTATAATAAGGATTTAATTAGGTTTCTAGAAGTTATATTATTTTATTAGATTATTTTATATTTATTCACAATACCATTACTATTAAATCGAATGATAGGTCACTATTTTGGTATATTAAATTTTATTCTAATATTTTATTCAAAAAAATCCCTCTCATACCCTTATAAATATCACCCTTAAAAACCCCATTTATGCACAAATTCTATGCTCATTAACTAAAAAATAAACTATTACCAAATCTACTAACAACCATATGTCCGTCTTCCTATAGGTTATGGTATCACCAAAATACCAATCCAAGAAGTCTTAGAGTGTAATCAAAAGGAGGAAATTGAGGGAAGAGGTTATTGTTTTATCTGAGTTATTTCAGGATTCCTTCTTCTTATAAATCTTTTAAATATATTAAATAAATAATGATATGATGACATTGGTATCATATGCATACTTAAATATAATTATATAAATGTAATACCAGTTATTCATCCCTCTCACTATCTATAATACAAAAATAAATTGGTCGACAATATTATGCACGGTTCACCACCAACATGGATGATGTGTTTCATTTTTCACAGCCATTTTAAATAGAGGGATTAAAAAAATTTCATTGATTAAATAAAATATTGATAACATTATTAATATTCTATAATGAAAAATTTGGATTTATATTAATGATAAAAATGAATAATAACCATATTAAATTTAACTAACTAAAAAAGTATACTGAGATACCTTTCCTAGATTAGATTTATTTTATACAACTCATAAAACTGTATAATATTTTTCAACTAGAATGATAAATAATATATAACACTAAAATTTTATATATTATATAAATGTTTTTTAATACTTTTTACCATGATCAAAACAGAGATGAATTTTTATAAATGTTTACCAAACAACATCAACAACCAACTATTTGGAAAAAACAATGTAAAACAATAATGGTATTCTAATAATATATTCACCATAGATAATAAAAACAATAAATGAAAATTATTATAAAATAATTATTTAATTAACTTATTAGGATTATTCAGGAATCTAGAATCATTTAAAAATTTATTCAACACCTAATGTAAGGGAACCTGCAAACCACCATATTATATTTCAAGTAATTCTTTCTTTCACAAAACGACTATATCTATCCATTATTATTATTTATTTGTTTTTTATTATGTATATATTTTCATAACATATATATAATAAAAATAACATTATTTTCTAGGGATATTAATTATTATAATTTTCCCTTCTAAATTCATTCTTTTATGAAAACCCAATAAAATTGAATTTATCTATTTGTTATTTAAATTAAAATGTTACTCCACTAAATGTCTTAAATATTATATGTTATATGAAAATAATGACTAATTTACGAGAAAATTAATATTTTCATATTATTATTATGTAAAACACAATATACGTTCCCTATTTAAATATTTTTAGACTTTTCTTAAAACAATACTTATGTGGCTCCATTCTATACCAAACACTCTAAATATTTATTATAAATTTTTCACTATTGAAATAAACATTATATATCTATGATTATGTATTCAAATATAAATAAAAATTAATTAATTACTTATTATCTTGTGAATAAACTTGATACATCATTTTTTCATACTACGAGATAAGAATATGTCACACATTTTATTTTCATGGAATTATATTATGTTTATACCGTATATATGGTTTCCTTATTTGGAACACATATGTATGTTCATATTAGGACATGATGGGTGGTCACAAAATTATATTTCCTCTCATTTAATTGGGTAATTTTTTCTTCTCATGTGGTTTCTTGAAAGGTGCATAAGTAATAAACATTTCACACTATGTTATGATGTCTAGTAAATGCGTCCTAAATTAAATTTAAGATGGATTATTTTATATTATTTTGAAATATTCATGATGACTTGATCATATTATATTATTTCAATAATACCATGATTTCATTACATTTGATCCTTTTTAGGATATCATGATATATCTCTTAACATTTACATATTTTCTCAACATCATCCTTTTTATTTATTATTCCCATACATAGATTTATAGTTCACCCTATTTTTATTTCCCCCATAAACCCTATTAAATAATAACATATTCATGGTATTTGGGATTACATTACATAGATTTATGAAATGAAATATTATTTTCTTTTTATTTTTATATATTTGTATAAAATCTCTAAAATACAAAATTAATCATGATTGATGTGTTGTAGTTTATGAAATTTATGATAAATCCTATATATTAATATATTTTTGTGGCATTGGTTGACACATTCTAGGAATATATAATCATATTTTTTCACCTTCTACCACATTTTTTTCACATCCCTTCGGTTTCCTTACTATCATTACACTATATATGAGACCATTAGGTTTTTCGGGTTTCAAATAAGTTTTACTTCACCAGTGATCCATTATTTGGAGAGATAATTTGAGAGAGAGGTATATATATAGTTTAGGTGAATCTAGTGAGAAGGTTATGTAATAGTTTCCCTATGATTTATTGTTCAAATTATTGTTTTTTGTCCCCTATGTTCAATTTTTATATATATTGGTGGACCTCTATTTGTGAATCATATGGGTGCTGACCCATTCTATATAAATACTTTTAAAATGTATTGGGACTATAATATAAATATAACAACTAGGTTATTATTATAGAGGCCTGGAATTATAATTTAGTTTCCTCTATTCAATTGTTATGTTTTTTATAATATAATTTTGTTTTAGCTTCATTATTGGTTTTATTATTTTTTCCATAATTCCATGAAAATTATTTCATCATTGCAATGTTAATCAACACCACATGGTTCAATTCTAGTCTTTGGCACAGATATATTTTGAGTTTCATTTCCTTCTTGTATATTTTTTTGTTATATTTTTTAATTTTCATAATTCATTTTTTATAGGCTGGTTTTATTTCCAAAAATTTAGGTCTATCAAGGGCCAAATAATTTAAATATTAATTTCATTATATTTTATTTTAATTTAAAAAGATAACTAATTATGATTCCACCCATTAATTTTTTAATTTTTTATAATAAAAATAATTTAATCTATACGAATAATCACTACCACTATAATTAATGAGATACTTGGATGTCCTTATGGATTTAATTTTATGAAAAATGATAAACTCCAACAATAGTGGTCAATTGATCCCAATGAAATATAATGACGAGATTTATGAAATTTAAGACAAATTAGCTTAATAGATAAAATTATTTTAATAAATGGAGGATCAATATAGAAGTTGGTAATGATCATATTGATCACCTAGACCCTCTCTATAGTCTAAAAAATAAGGTCACCATAGAGTCTAATAATGAATAATCTATATATTTTTCTATTTTTATACTGATTTCATTCATAAATATCAAACTTTCATGTTGTTTTCCTTAATAGACAAGGCTGTTTTATATGTTTTTATAGACTTCTTATATATACTATAAATTAAAATACCAATATATGAATTAGCATTGGGATAGGATAGTTAATAATAAAATGAGGTCATATATTTTTGAATAATCTCTAGAACATTAACCATGTCATATGATGATTATTTTTTAAAAATATTTTTTATATTTTTAAAATATAGTTGTTAATATAAGAGATATTGATGTAGAGATAATTTTTTTAACAACATTAAATGTCTGAGATATCTATGTTAAATAAAAAATGATGTATAGTATCTACACAGTTTTAATGAAATAGATCAAGTGTTTTTATCAATTAAATAATGAAATGAATAATATTTTTTTCATGGTACTTTATAAAGGATTGATCATTAGATGTATAAGTGAAAATAGCGGTCAACATATGTGTTTTCTATTCTCTAAGAGAATCTAGATGAAGATAATGAATAATGTGGACATGTTTTATTAGTGAAACAATATGTCATAGTAAAAAAATATTCAAATAAGAAAAAGAGATTTAAGGATTATAATGGCCATTCCTTGTGAGTGGAGCATAATTTTGATACTATTATAGCTTTAAGTATAAATAATCATAGTAATTATAAATATTTGATTCTCCAATTGTGCTTCTCTTTTCATATGTGTCCCAAAAGAGTGTATATCTCTAAATAAAATGAAATTTAATATGGTGACGTTTTTAGATTATAATAAGAATTTATTATTCATTTGGGGTTCACAAACAATAATTGTAACATCCCAAAAAATGATCCACTTATCTGGTTCCCTGACCTGCTGGGTTACAATTCCTTAAGCGCATATCCCCATATTGTAGAGGCTTCCAAATAGAAACAAGGTTTTAAGGTGGTATAGTGGGGAATCTATACCCATATATTAGGGTGCCACATTTGATATGATAAATAAATAGAAAATATTAGATGCATAATTTAAAAAATAGAATATATAAATAAATATAACTTTTTTTCCAGAAGCATAACTAACCAAGAAATAAATAATCAAAAACCTAAAGGATCGGTCATTTAAAAAAATGATTTCATGGAATGATAGTATACAAAAAAAGAACAATGAATATAGGGGATGTACATATACAATATTATATTTAAAAATAAAAAAGGACAAAATAATTATCCACTGTCCTCACAAGAAAATAATGTGGACATGTTTTATTAGGGTATGAGGTAGACTTATTATGAGACCAAAAATGATGCCTATAAATAATACAGACAGTGTATGTTGCATAACAGTGTGAATGAATAAATTAGTAATAAAAATTAACAATTAATATATATCAGCTTGCTCGGGTTCCTACATTACCCATGGATTTCTCTTCCAACATCAACATAGGATAGTGTATGTCTGATCAGTAGCCATATATATAGAAATCATATATATATATATATATAATAGTTATATACTATTTAGACATATATTCACATATTACGTGAGGACATAGTAGGCATATACATAGATACTAGGTGATAGCCATAACCAGGGCATAACTCCAGCATACATAATGAGTATAATGAGACAATAAATATTGTTGTTGTAAAATCACATAATATCCTATAAATGAGAGATATCATACCCAATAATTGGGATTAGGGGGGTGAGTCCACATTCCCAACATCCAATGTATCAGAATGTAGAGTGTCAAGCCCATCATCCATAAAAGAGTATAACATTGGTATATTTCGTACTCCAAACTCGTTGTTTGGGGGAAAGAAACAACATACACAACTAGTCTCCTAACCATCAACCAATTTCCAATATCAATTTCATAGTTATAAAAGTAATATTGAGAAAGAGGGATAACCTCAAATACAAATACTATCACATAGAACAAATAATCATGGTTCACATTTCATATAATTAATGATCATAATTGTAAAACATGTTCAATACAATTTCTACCAATTTCCATTCAATTAGATAAGGGAACTAAGTTATAATTCAATAATAATCCATTACCAAGTCAATAAAAACACTTAGATACTATTTGGTAATTAAAATAATCATGTAAATGAGGAAAATTCGGTTTAGCAGACCACAAGGTGGGGGGGAATTAATGAGTTCCTCATCCTCTAATATTACAATATACTTTTCCATAGTAATTATACCTGAATAATTAATTTAATTGGTTTATAAAATTTTTCAGAAATGCATTTTCATGTATATTGTGTGGAATAATGGTGATATTCAATGAAAATAAATAATATTTTAGAAAAATATTACCTGACCACCAACCTAATGTTAGGGGGTGACCGATTGTCCAATTTCAGACATATATTCAATGAAGAACTGATGAAAACCAATGGATGTAATGATGATCTAAAAATAGTGCATATTATCTTGCACTAAAATAGCTTTAGAGATGGGAAGATAAACGATGGAAGTGAACCGAATGATTTGAGAGCTTACAGATACAGATCCAATACATCTAATGTTGTTCGATTTAGAGTTTTGATCAAGGAACTATTTGGAAACCTGAGAGGATTCCATAAGGATCTCTTCATAGGATAGTGAGTGGTCTCATGTCACTATTGAAGAGAGGAGGAAGAGGGAAAAGGAATTAAAAATAGTTACGGTAAAATGGAATTTTATCAAAACCAATTTTGGGTCGTGAGGTTTGGCCACACTGCTGGTCGAACCAAGTGCCACCTCTAATTCAATAACTACTTTTAACATCACTCACACAGGCTAGGTGCACAGTTTTCTTAATCTTGAACATGTTGTGGCAACCTCTAAAATACCACTCTGGTGTGTACACATACTCACATGGATGCACCCAAACTGTTCAAACTCCTACTACACACATGTTCCCTACATGGTTATGCCACCCTATTAATACTAACTGTATTCTTCATGGGCCACTTTATTTTTACAATTTACTAGAGCTCCATGTTATAAACAATCCCCAGACACTCTTGAAACCTTCCATAGGTCATAGGGAATGTTTACTAACAAAAAACCAAATATATAAAAAAAATTATTCACAACTTTTATAAAATCTAGGACTTTACAACCTCCCCTCATTAAAAAACACTTCCCCAAGTTGGACTTCATAGGTTAAAGATTGATCTTATGGGAAATTATTTAGTCACTAGGACCAGATGTCATCTTTCCACTCTTTGGTCTCATAATATACTCAACAATGTTTCCATAACACAAATACAATAGTAACTGAATTCGTCGATGTGTCTTAACAGTCCAATCCACAATACTGTCTGGATACTCCTCAATTGAAGAATACTTATGTTAAAAAACCTCATCATTCTGTAGAACATGCGATAGGTATAATACCCGTGAAAATGCAATATATTAAATACATCATTCATAAATAGGTATCTCTAATGACGTGAAATAAGGTAATCTACTGGTCTGATTCATTTGAAAACCTCAATGTGTCAAAATAACCTAGGCGAGATCTTACCCTAATTCTGAATTCTTCTATGGCCCAGTCTAGATGAAACATGAAAGAAAACCCAATCCCTAAACACATACATAAGAGGTAATGTACATTTATTTGAATTTTACTAATGTCTAGATATAGATTTCAACAAGTTCTTGTTTATCAATTAAATCTACTCAAGAGTCTCCTAGGTGAGATTAGTTCCATAAAAAGTTTCCTCCCTGACATATAACATGCATATAAGTGAACAGAAATCCCTACCATATATGGATTCATAAGGATCCATCAGAATGTTTGAATGGAATACATTTATACAATAGAACTATAATAGTAGAATGTTTTTATCCCAGGAATCCAAAATGTCATGGACAGATGAATGAAATTATTCCTATAAAAAATATGTCATATTTTATATCTTATCGTCTGTATGACGGTGTGAAGTCATGCGTAGAAGAACCTGTTTACCAAAGGAATTCTATAATTTTTACTAGGAATAATATTTTATGTGACCCTCGATGTTATATATGAATGATTTTTGAGGTCCATGAAGTCATATGACCTCCTAGACATTGTAATTTCCATGTTTTTTGGGGTCCACTACATGGTAAAAATCTATTGTTGGAGGTGTTATGTGTTGTCTAGAAGGCCATCCTAGCTTCTCAGTGACTCCTAGAGGTAGCATTGGCCTACCAGTAGCCTCGCCCTACTGGTAGGCCTTGCCTACCAGAGACCTTGGGGTACTAGTAGCTCTCGGATTTCGGTAGGTCTCGACAACCGGTAGGTCTTGGCTACTGGTAGCTGTCACCAACTGGTAGCTCTCGGAACCCGGTAGCTCTCGAGTACCGGTAGTTGTCGTCAACCGGTAGCTCTCAGCTACCAGTACCTGTCGACAACCTGTTCCTCTCGCTTACCCCCACAGGTATTCCAGTAGCGCCTCCCTTTTGCACAAATTGGGTTTTAATCCATGTTTTGACCACTTAAAGCCAGTTTTAAAGCCCATTAATGCCCATTAAGGGAATATAAATGAAATTATTGGTGAGTAACTCTCCATAAATGAAAAACCACGAGGTGTGTGTCGGTTTAAACTGTCCTGGAAGGCGGAGAAATTATAAGTGGCGTGTGGGGTGTCCTAGCTGCGTGGTCAACCCATGACACTGTTTCTTACGTGGTTATGAGTTTTTCCCTCCGTATCTTAACCATAATGGGAATGCTGCATCTCTGCCTTTATCAGCCATTATAACATAAAGGCTTATCCCTAAGTTTGTTTTTCCTGATCACTCTGCCCTCGGATTACCCTTCCTCATGATGAGTTTTTACCCCACCATGTTTTCCTTGACTGCGTTCTGAGGAGTTCCAACTACTCAGGCGAGGATTTAATGTCGATCCTTGATCAGTCAGGTAGGGATTTTATCCTTTCGTCTTTCGTTTCTTTATATCATGTCTGGCCGGCATGCCTTTTTCACTGTCGAAATAGACGAAGCCCAACATAATGAAGATAATGAACAGACCTCTAAAGAATGATTGGGGGTGTGATCGCTGTCTTGTTGTGATATTTTTTTATTGATATGTTTTGTGAATTATATTGGTCCTTGATCACTGGAAATCATGGTCGTTGGTGGTCTTTCTCCGCGCACTATTTAATATCGGTATTCCTGGATGTTTAAATTACTGTAACATGGAATTGGTTAATTAAGTATACTCGGTTAAGTAACTTGAAAGCACCAGGATTTACCCTTTTCTGTGATAACCTTGGTTAAAACACAGTGGAATTGAAACCATGAAGTTGTTAAATCTTTTAAATCTGAAAATTACTGCTTGGGCCTACCTTGTGTTGGTGGTAGTGGTGTTTCTGTTTTTCTTTTACAGGTTACTTTATGGTATTCTTGGATGGGATTCCCTATTTCTATACTTTAACTGGTTTTGAATCTAAGGATGTGGAGGTTAATCTTCTTATATCATGAATTGGGGTGGAATCCTCTGTTGTTGAGAAACCGTTGGCTCCTAGATTTTGGTAACATGGGGCTGTGTCTCAGGGTTTTTTTTGCATCCAGTATGTTGAGGGATCTCACTTGATCCCCAGTTGTTGTCTATTCAGAATATAACCAGGTGTGAATGATTAAATTACCCAATGTTTTTACTTTCTAACATTTTTTTCTCTTTCATCTGTTAATGTGCTTGTTAGATTCCCAGTAGTGATAGGATTAACTCATACTGAACTGTTATGAAAGATAACATGAATAGGGGAACATGGAACTGTTTGTTGTGTGCCTATATTATGAGGCAGTAGTGCTTGTCCACCTACTGGTATCTGTTTGATGAGATGTTGGTTGGGTTGTGTGTTGGTATATATATATGTATAACTGTATGTTTTATGTTTAGTCGCACCACACCCGCGTTGGGCACTTAGTGTCGGACACCCCATTTTTGGGAAAGGGTGTTTCCCCTAGTTACTCTCCATCATTCTCCCTCTTCCCTCGGCTATGATGGATGGAGGAGACCTTACACCCATGACTCTTCGGGTAGGTTTTGTTTGGTGTGTTTTTAGCCCAGGTGTTTTCGGGTAGGGTTTCTGGTTATGGTTGGTTTTCCTAGGTGTCTTCGGGATGAGGCCCAGGTGCTTTCGGGCAGGGATTGATGGTTGTGAGGCCTAGGTGTGTGAGGACAGTGATTTTTGGTAGTGAGGCCTAGGTGTGTGAGGGCATGGATGTGTGGTTGTGAGACCCAGGTGTGGGCGGGCAAGAAGAGCATGGTAGCATTAGGACATTTTCTGTTAGGAATGAGCAACTAGCTAGATGGGGAAATGGTGGTGCAGGGTACCCAAATGTTATGTTCATTTATTATTACCTTACTTCATGTGTTATTTATTGAGCATGGACAGTGAGGTGGGATGGATAGACTGCTTGATTGATGTTGGTTTTTCTGTTTCTCACAAGACTTTAGTACGTCGCCCCACTTGTGCATGAGAGTTATAGGTTTTCCTACTGAGTATACATCGTATGCTCACCCTATGTTTCTTTTCAGGTTTCCAGGAGGACTTAGGAGGCCATGCATGCCCTTACTAGTCTGGACATTGGAGTTTTTGTTGGTCAGTATTGTTTTCTGCTTCACATTTTTCTTTTCCTGTTGGTTTTTTTCTTTGGAGTTCTTGTACATTTTTCTATTTTATTATTAATAAAAGCATGTAGTTTTTTGTTCTTTTGTGTTTTATATACTTGGTGGTGTTTGGTGTTGACTCATTCTTTGTCCCAATATTGGCTATTTAAAAAGGTAAATTCCTCTTATATTGTGAAACTATTACACCCTTGGTGCTAGTCGCCACTCTGGGGCCTACTGGAGGAGGGACTCGGGTGTCATTATCTCTCCTTAAACATAAAGTTGGAAGGGCTTGGAAATTTGGTGTGCCTTCCCTCATTTTGGTTATGGTGTGTCATGACATAATGGTATCATAGGGGAGGTTAAGGGATAAGATGGAGTCTGGAGTTAGGCATAGTGAGGATTGCATGGGATGGTTGGGAAACAATTTTAGGTGATCTTAGTTCCTGAAATAGGCTAGAGAGGATCAGCTAGGACACGTGATTTTAGGGCCCCTGTGATCCGATTCAAGGATTATGAGCCTATCAAATTACCAAGTGTGACTACATAATTGTAGGGTAGAGACCCTAGGGAAGGTACATGCATCATTTTGATTGTGTTTTTACTAGATTTGGGGCACCTTGGGGGGGGGAAATTTAATAATAATAATAATAATTCCCTTTCTACTCGGGATTTTGCATTATTTGTTTACCTTGAAGCTATGGGACTCGGACGTTATTCACGAGAAACTCGGGCAGTTGAGGCATAGTGGATCGAGGCAGTTTACCAGTAGAGTGTTGACCGAGATGAGGAGGACGACTTGTGGCAGAGGAGTATGTGTCCTTCCAGCGACAAACCCTCGAGAAGTACGAGTTAAATGTCCCTGACTCAGTATCAGAAGGATGAATCGAGGAGCTATCCATCACCTTCTATTTTATCCGTGCTCTGAGGAAGTACTAGGTTGCATTGGCCATCAGTCAAGTGAGAGGAGCAACGCGTCAGCGGTGGATGCTTTTCCTGGGAGAGAAGACAAATCCAAAGGATTCCTGGGCCAGTTTTGAGAAGTAATTTCATGAGGAGTTGCCTCTCCACTATGGTGAAGGCTAAGAAGAGATAGGAGTTGCTCTCCCTTCAGCAGGGAAGCATGTTAGTTAGGGAGCTGGGGATCATGTTCAAAGATCTCTTGCGCTTTTCCCCAGATCTCTTTCTGGATGAGGAGTCTCGGGAAGACGGTTAGAGGAGGAGCTCCTTCATTCTCTTCAGTATGTTTTCACTCCCTTCACTCATCTGACGTACCTAGAGGTACAGAAGAAGGGCAAAATTGTATAGAGGATGCACTCGAAGGGAGGCACAACACGAGAAGGAAACCAGCCGAGTTCTTCAAAGGGTAAGGAGGTCAGCAGTAGGTCTCCATCGGCAGGGCCTTTCTGGTTTCGACAAGCAGGGTTTAGGCCTCATCAGTTCCAGTCTCGATCTTCTGGCCCTCCCTCTATTCTCATAGGGGTAGGAACGAAGTGTTTCTCTTGCGGATTTTTCTGGCATGTCCAGAGTAGGTGTCTGAATCAATCTCCACATGGTGGAGGATTGCAGTTTCAACACCCACCTCAGTAGAATCCGTTGCCGGCAAGGCCTTTCCAGCAGTAGTAGCAGGCCCCTGGCCCTCCGAGGGATGACCTTGTGGGAGGAGATTGACACAAGGGTGATCCTCAGGGACCTCGACCAGGGTGTGGTCTGGGTGGTGGTTGACAATAGCGAGGCAGAGGAGCTGGGTGTGGACAGTTTCACACCGTAGAGATAGTAGTTGTGATGGGACCAGAGTTCGTTCAAGGAACCATTAGTTTATTCAGCTGTCTTGTTTCCGCCTTTTTTTATTCGGGAGCTTCGCACTCTTTCGTTACGCCCGAGTTAGCCCATGCTCAGGGTCTGGATGATGAGAGACTTTCTGTGCGCTTAGTGTTGAGTACACCCGTTGGGGGTCCGACCAACATATCTTAATTCTTCCAGGGATATAGACTAATGTTGGGACCACATGAGTCCAGTGGAGACCTTTTTTGTTTGCAGATGCATCAATATGATGTCATTCTAGTCATCGACATGTTATTCTCTCTGCACGCCATCATCGACTGCTATTAGAGAAGGATTCAAATCTCCAATGAGGATGGACAGTGTGTAGCTTTTTTTGGAGTAGAGTTATTAGAAGGGGATTTGTCATGTGGATCCACTCCTTTCTATGCTGAATGGGATGTCAGTAGAGTCGGTGGACGCAAGAATGATGGATGCCCTAGAGGTAATTAGAGAATTCCCTGATATCTTTCCTAATGAGGATGTGACTCTTACCCCTCAACGTGATGTTGTTTTTGGGATATACTTATAGCCTGGTGACCGCACAATCTCGATGTCTCCTTATCAGATGGAATCTTCTGAGTTGCAGGAGTTTTAGATTCAGATTGATTATCTGATGAATAAGGGCTTTGTTTTACCCATCGTGTTGCTGTGGGGTGCTCCAGTTTTGTTCGTAAAGAAGGCAGATGGTGGAATATGACTTTTCGTAGACTACCGGAGGTTGAATTAGGTAATGATCAAGAAATGTTACCCCCTCCCGAGAATAGATGATCTTTTCGACCAGCTGAGGGGAGCATGTTGGTTATTTAAGATCGATTTGTAGTTAAAATTCCACCAGTTGAGAGTGAAAGAAAGTTATATCTCGAAGATGGCTTTCAGGTGCAGATATGGCCACTTTGAGTTTAGGGTCATGCTATTTGTTGTTACAAACGCACCAGCTACATTCATGAACCTCATGAACTCTGTTTTCTAAGTGTTTCTGGACCATTTCGTTGTTGTGTTCATCGACAGAATCCTTTTTTACTCAAGATCAAAGGAAGAGCATGTTGAACATCATAGGGCAGTTTTGGGAGTCCTTCGACACCACCATCATTATGGGAAATTGTACATGTGCAAGGTCTTAATGTTAGAGGTACATTTCATTGGACACGTACTGTCACAGAATGGAATAGCAGTAGACCTATCGAAGGTCGAGGCAGTCGTTTCATGGGAAACACCCAAGAACGTGGAAGAAGTTCGTAGTTTCCTGCGTTTTCTAGGCTATTACCAGAGGTTTGTCCCTAACTTCTCTCGAGTTGCACCTCCGTTGATAGTATTTACTAGGAAAGACTAGGCCTTCGTGTGGAGTGACCAGTGCCAGACAGCTTTTGGCTACCTAAAGGAGAAGCTGGTTAGTGCTCCAGTGCTCAAATATATGGAGGAAGGGGTGTTGTTTGAAGTGTTTTGTGATTCTTCTAGCCTTGTGTTGGGATGTTTTCTGATGCACCAGCGAGGAGTGATCTCTTATGGGTCTAGTAAGTTACATCCTCATGAACATAACTATTCCACCCGTGATTTAGAGTATGCGGACGTCGTGTTTTCATTGAAGTTGTGGCTTCATTATATCATCAGAGAGTGCTCTAGGGTCTTCTCAGATCACAAGATCTTGCGTTATATCTTTCCCCAGTGAGATCTGAACTTCCAGAAGTGGAGATGGGCTGTGTTCCTCAAAGACTATGACTTCGAGATATCTTATACCAAGGGCAAGGGAAATGTTGTGGCTGATGCCCTAATCTAGAAATCACAGAAGTAAGTAGTTTGGGAATCTTCAGATACTTGGAGATCGATGGAGGAGTTGGCAGACTTGCATTTAAATGAAGGGGTGGATGGTCGAAGAGGTTGTTTGTTTCAGATTACTGTAGTTTCCTTCTTAGTGGTGCAGGTGGAAGAGTCTCAGGGGGGGACTCTAAGGTAGAAGTGATGTGGGTTCATGTTTATTAGGGAAATGCTCCTAAGGGATGGTCAGAGGATGGTCAGCATCATCTGATTTTCCGTGGAAAGCTTTTCATTCCGGAGGTGATGCGTAAAGGTGTTCACCATGAGTTCCATGGCTCAGCAGTAGCGGCACATCCTGGGGTCTCAAAGATGTACCAAGGCCTGAGGGGACAGTTTTGGTGGCCCGAGGTAAAGCGGGTGGTGGCAGTGTTTGTGGCTAAATTCCTCATGTGTTAGCAAGTGAAGGCTGAACACCGTTTTCCTGGAGGGCCATTACATCCATTAGATGTTCCCGAGTGGAAGTGGGATGACATCTCGATGGACTGCATCACAGGGCTACCCAGGGCTCAGGGAGGCTATGATGCGATCTTGGTAGTGGTGGATTGGTTGAAAAAATCATCTCAATTCTTGGAGATTATGGAGTCGAGCCCGGTGAGCACCTTATCCTAGAGGTATGTCGGTGAGGTGGTGCAGTTGCATGGGATCCCAAGATCTATTGTCTCCGATCGAGACATGCAGTTTACCTCCCGAGGTTGGAGGGGATTACAGCATGCCTTTGGCACCCAGCTACGCCTTAGCACTACTTTCCACCCTTAGACAGATGGGAAAACAGAACGAACTATCCAGACGTTGGAAGACATGTTGCAGGCATGTGTTCTGGATTTTGGGGGATCATGGGTGAGACACTTGACTCTAGTGTAGTTTGCTTATAAAAATAGCTTCCACTCCACTATTGGTATTAAACCATTTGAGGCCTTGTATGGAAGTTATTGTCTTTCACCCGTTTGCTGGATAGAGATTGGGGAAGTAGTTGTTCATGGGCCAGAATTGGTGCATGGCACCACCGAGAAGGTTCATCTTGTGCATGAGAGGATGAAGGCAGCCCAGGACCGACAGAAGTCTTATGGAGATCATTAGAGGAGGCCCTTGGAGTTCGACGATGGGAATCATGTGTTCATGATGGTTTCACCTCGATGTGGGTAGCAGAGTTTTTGGAATGGAAGTAAGCTCTCCCCTAGGTTCATTGGACCATTCGAGGTGTTGGAACGAGTTGGTGTGGTGGAGTATCAGATGGCATTGCCACCTCAATTGGAGAAAGTTCACAACGTCTTTCACATCTCCCATCTTCATCAATATCTACACGACGACTCCCATGTCATTGATTGGGGAGAGTTAGATGTCGAAGACAATGAAACCTTCATAGAACGACCAATCAAGATCAAGGATCATAAAGATAATGTGCTTCGTGGATGAACCATCCCATTGGTTCGTGTGTTGTGGAGGCATGGTGGCCTGGAAGAGGGCACTTGGGAGCTGGATTCCTAGTTACGTGTTCAGTACCTAGAGCTGTTTTGACTTCCTTGTCTTTGTTGTTGTTCTGAGTTTTGTTGTGATGTTGATACCTTGTTCTTTAATATATGAAATGCTTGTTTTACTTAGCTATTAGATGATCTATTCCCTGTTCTCTGTGTTTGTGTGTATGAATGTGTGATTATGGGAAAACCTGACTTCTAATAGGGATGCATTAATGTGGATGTGATTAAACCCTCATAGACAAGTCAGTGCTGCCCAAAGAGGATAATATCATGACCTGTAGGAGGGTAATCCCTAACTCATGTGTTGGACAGTGTGGTCCTTGTGATTTTTGTGAATGTTTGTGGTAGATAACTCTTGGGGGAGTGTTCCTGGATGTAGGGGGTTCTGTTCCAGCTTTCCAACAACACCGGGGTTTTCCCCTGAGAAGTATCTTTAGAGGGTGGTATTTTGGACCCCTCTTTTATCCATTCTAGTTTGTACTTATATTCTCGGGGATGATAATAGTTTGAGAAGTATCTTATGTAATGGCATGTGTTTTTGTGGTCCATTACTTGGTAAAAATCGGTTGTTTGAGGTGTTCTGGGTAGTTTTGAAGGCCATACCAGCTTCTCGGTGAATCCTAGTGGTCGCCTTGGCCTACCAGTAGCCTCGGCCTATCGGTAGACCTTGACTACTGGTGACCTTGGGGTACAGGTAGCTCTCAGCTACAGGTAGCTCTCGACTACTGGTAGCTATCACCAACCGGTAGCTCCCGGCAACCGGTAACTGTCACCAACCGGTAGCTCTCAGCTACCTGTACCTGTCGCCAACCAGTATCTCTCTGCAACCAGTAGCTATCTCCTACTGATAGTTGTTGCCTACGCCCACAAGTTTTCCAGTAGCGCCTCCCTTTTTCACAAATTGGTCTTTAAACAATGTTTTGACCCCTTTAAGCCTATTTAAAAGCCCGTTAATACCCAATAAGGGAATTTAAATTAAATTATTGTTGAGGTACTCTCGTAAAATTAAAAACCATGAGGTGTGCGTCGGTTTAAAATACCCCAAAAGGTGGGGACCTTTTAAGTGGCGCACAGTGTGTCCCAGCTGCATGGTCAACCCACGACCCCACTTCTTATGCGGTTTTGAGTTTTTCTCTCCATATCTTAACCGTCCTAGGAATGATGTATCCCTTCCATTATCAGCCTTTATAACCTAATCGCTTCTCCCTCTGTTTCATTTTCATGATCACCCTGTGCTCGGAGTACCCTTCCTCCCGACGAGTTGTAACCCCGCTAAGTTTACCTTGACCGCGTTCTGAGGAGTTCCGGCTACTCAGACGAGGAAATAACGTCGATCCTTGATCAGTCAGGTAGGAATTTTATTCTTTCACCTCTCGTTTTTTTGTATCATGTGGGGTGGGCATGCCTTTGACTCTGTGTAAATTGACAAAACCCAACATAATAAAGATAATGAACGAATCTCTAAAGAATGAAAGGGGGTGTGATCGATGTCCTGGTGTGCTCTTTTTTTGTTGATATGTGTTTAGAATTATACGGGTCCATGCTCACTGAAATTCATTTCCATTGGTGGACTTTCACTATTCACAAATGAATCTCAGTATTCCTGGATGTTTAAATAACCATAACATGTAATTGGTTAATTACATATACTTGGTTAAGAAACTTGAAAGCACCAAGATTTACCCATTTCTGTGATAACCCCGGTTAAAACAATGTGGAATTGAAACCATGGAGTGTGTTAAATATTTTAAATCTAAAAATACCTTCTTGGGACTACCTTGTGATGGTGGTAGTGGTTTGGTTGTTTTTCCTTTACGAGTTACTTTATGGCTTTCTTGGATTCGATTCCCTGTTGTTATACATTCACTGGTTGTGAATCTGATGATGTGGGGGTTACTCTGAATATATCACGAATTGATGTGGAATCCTCTATTGTTGAGAAACCATAGGCTCCTAGATTTTGGGTACATGGGGTTGTGTCTCAGGGTTTTTTTGTTTCCAGTACGTTGAGGGATCTCACTTGATCCCCAGTTGTTGTGTTTTCACAAGAGAACCAGGTGTGATTGCTTAAATTACCCAATGTTTTTACATTATAACGATTTTTGTTGTTCAATCTGTGAATATGCCGGTTAGTTTCCCAGTAGTGAAGGGATTAAATCATATTTAACTTTTATGAATGATAACATAAATAGGAGAACTGGGAACTGTTTGTTGTGTGCCTATTTTCTGAGGCAGAAGTGCTTGTGCACCTGCTGGTATTTGTTTGAGGAGCCATATATTGGGTTGTGTGTTGGTATATATATATGCATAATAATATGTTTTGTGTTTAGTCGCACCCCACCTGCATTGGGAACTTAGTGTCGGACACCCCAATTATGGGGAAGGGTGTTTGTCCCTAGTTACACTCCTTCCAGCTCCCTCTTCCCTCGACTGTGATGGCTGGAGGCGACCTTACACCAAAGAATATTCGGGTAGGTTTCGTTTGGTGTGTTGTTATCCCATGTGTGTTCGGGAAGGGGTTCTGGTTATAGTTGGTTTCCTCAGGTGGCTTCGGGATGAGGCCTAATTTTTTTTAGGCAGGGATGTGTGGTTGTGAGGACCATGTGTGTGCGGGCAGGGATGTGTGGTTGTGAGGCCCCGGTGAGTGTGTGCAGGAAGAGTGTGGTAGCATCAAAACATTTTCTGTTAGCAATGAGCAGCTAGCTAGTGGGGAAAAAGGAGGTGCGGGGTACCCAAATGTTATGTTCTTTTACTATTACCTTACTGATAGTGTTATTTGGTGAGTGTGGACGGTGAGGTGGGATGGATAGACTCCTTGATATATGTTGGTTTTTCTGTTTCTCACGGGACATTAGTACGCCTCCCCACTTGTGCACGAAGGCTATAGGTTTTTCGGACAAATTATACTTTGTATGCTCACCATACATTTACTTTCATGTTTCCTGGAGAACATCGGAGGCCGTGCATGGCCTTAATAGTTTGGACGTTGGAGTTGCTGTTGGTTGATATTGTTTTCTGCTTCGGCTTTTCTTTTCCTGTTGGTTTGTAATTTGGAGTTCATGTACTTTGTTCAGTTTTATTATTAAAACATGAATGTTGTTTGGTTTTCATTTGAGTTTTCAGTACTTGGTGGTGTTTGGTGTTGACTCATTCTTTATCCCAATCTTGGTTAACTAAAAATGGTAATACCTCCCATATTGTGAAACTATTATACCCTTGGTGATAGTCGCCACTATGGGGACTACTAGAGGCCGGACTCGGGGGTCATTATCTCTCCATCAACTTAACAGGAAAGGGCTTGGCAATTTGTAGTCCCTTCCCTCTTTTTGGTGAAGGCGGGTCGTGATAGAAATATATCCAAAATAGATCATTGATCAACAGTATCCATTAAATAGGTAAAATATGTGTTAAATTAATAAAATTATCCTCAACACCTGAACCCATATCATTTCCATGAGGTGATCTATGAAAAATTGTCACAACTATTGTGGAAATATCAACCCATTTCCACTCAACAAAATTAAAGCTATAAAATTCTTACGGTTCAATGATGTTCTACCTTCACTTGTTGATCGGTGTAACACTATGTGATAGAGATTGATATAACTAGTTTCATAGAAGGTCACCATTAATAGTGACCTAAGTGTAGATACATTTTGAGGAATATGGGAGGTTTCACCCAAAATTATGTTTTAAATTCCTATATGAGCTCCTCTTGGATTTCTACTAGAAACCAAACAAGCCTATGAATGTGTAAGTTCTCATCCTCATCTATAATATAACTATAATATGAATCATCATATGAGATACGTTCACTTATGACCGAGCCCTTGGGATCTGAGAATTTCCTCATCTTCACCTATTCCATGTGGGTAGAGCTCACTACTAAAGATGAGAGGATTTTCTGACCATGATCCTCATTAACCTCATCACGTGTCATAGAAAACAATGACATGAGCCTCCATTCACCATTTTCCTTCTGAAGTTCCAGTGTTTTAGTATAGCATGTCAGAGATTCAACTACAACATTTCCGTAATTGGTAAAGAAGGTAATCTTGAAATTTAAGTATTGTAGGTAGTAAAACCATATATGCAGCATGAGATTCAGATCAAACTATATAAATATTTACATGAGAATTTTTTATTTCTTAAAAACTAAAAAAATCTCTTCATGTAAATAATTCCTCTAATAACCTAGAGCAGGAACAATATCCTCTAGATCATGGTTTCTCATCGGGTAATTCTACTCCGGAGGCCTTAAATAAATAAACTCATGCACTATGAATCGTTGTTACTACATCCGAACAAATCATTAACAAATACATGATGAATAATAGTAAATTGTATAGATCATTCCTAGATCTGGTAGAATGTCTATGGACACAATATACAATTTAATTTTTAACTATGGAAAGGATACTTCTCAAGATTTAGAATGTCATAATTTGACAAACTTCTTTGTCTATTACATAATAGGATATACTATGAATTATATATCTTTGAAGAATCTTCTGTAATTTATAGATATTCCCAAGAAACTATGCATGTCAAATATTTTATTTCAATACTCTTAGGGAAATAAAACTGTCACCATCTCAAGGACTACTGATACCCTTGACTCTGAGATGATATGACATAGGGAGTGTAATTTTTTGATCCAAATTTTGAATTTGGTGAGCTTAACACAAACCTAATTCTTTCTTAGTATATTTATCCTGATCTCAAGATGTTGGAAATGGACGTGTCTAGAATTAGAATACACTAAGATAACTTCCACAAAAAGAACCATGAATGAATCAAAATATGTGTTAATAACCCGATTCATCAGTGCCATGAAAACTGCAGGTGCATTTTTGGGGCTGAACGACATTACCATGTACCCATAACAACTATACATGTTTTATAAAGCTTTAATAAGTATTTCTAGAGGCTTAACATGCACATGATAATATTTTAAACCCATATTATTCATTTAAGACACTTGATCTCCTCATAGATGAACAAAGAAATCATCTATTCAAGCCACTGGATACCCTTTAAATTCTATAAGCTTGTTAAACCATTGTTAATCCACACTAATAAAGAGGGTACAATCCACGTTCATGAAAAAATGACCATTGAACCACCATTTATATGTACTGGGGAATATAAAACCAGCATCTACTAGTTCTTACAACTACTTCCTGAGATCCAGAAGGATTATAGGTTTAATCTGGAAAGGAATAACGGACATTGGTGCTTCTCTCATTAGTGTCTAAATGATCAATTATTCCTATCACCCTAGAGGTTTCCATGAAAAGTCTTTTGGGAATACATCCTTGAAAATACTAGCTATAGGATAGAAAATAGTGGTTCGTAACCCCTGATCATACATGACAGGACTATAAATATGAGATGTCACTCAACCCATCCCATGATACTATAGTCTATCTTATGATGAATGGAAATTAAATTCCCCCTTTTGGACATGTCTACCCCCATATGGTGATGTAAAAATCACCATCTAGTGATACATATCAACATTGTACTGAGAGGGAACTAACTAGTCTATCCCAATATTTATATCAAGACCAATCTCGTAGTGTAAAAAAGGATTCTATATGAAAAGATACTTGCTTATCTCCAAGGGAAAATCCTTACATTGGTAAACAATCACAATAGAGATACACAATTAGGTATTGTGTTTCCTAACAATACCTTAATACAGGATGCATGCCAGTCATAGGGCATGGAAAAATTAAATTAAATTTCCTAATACAGAATAGAAGTAGACCTTGGTTGTCTCATTTGAGTATCCTTTTTAGTTTGTTCACTCTCTCAATCTATTTCATGTTAAAAACTATATTTTGGATATTTTTATATAATCTATTAATGGAATGGAATCTATGGAAATAAATGAAATGAGAAATTGTAATTAAAATTAATATGAAATGCTAATGAAAATTGAATTAGTGAAGAAAAGAAGTTCTTCTAAAAGAACATTCAGGGAGAACCTTCACTGAACATCATCAAATTTTCTTAGTGAATAAACTCCATAATATGTTTGAACACCATATTCTACCCGCGTTATAAATAAAAATCCACTTTGAAATCACCAATCACACCATCCATCCACCACCCGTATCGAGGTAAAATGGTTGTAGATTACGAATTTAAACTGTAGACAACCATAGTGAGGGTTACACACACTATAAATTTTCCATAGAATTATCTCAATGAATAATAAAAAATTGTATTGGGTTCAAGAATATTATTACTACCATGGGATATTCCTCGAATTATTTACTCATGATCATCAGCATTATAGTTCACAATGGTATGATGAGAGGAAGAAAATATGTTGGATGGGTTGACAGAGAAATAAAAACAATGCATGAATTATTTCAAATTCTAAATTAAAATTTAAAAACAATACACAAATAAATAAAATAAATCAATTAAATAGAAAGGGGGTATGTTTTTGGATTTCCTACCATAGTGGAGATTGACTCCGTTGTGCCTTTATGGAATAGAATGAAAAATGTGAATCTTTGAGAGGGATGCACTCCCAACCTTTTATAGTTATAATTTTTCTGAAGAACAATGACACCTTTTATCCATATTAAATGACATATTCACGTGCTTCACCCTTCTTGAATGATTTTCATAATTATAGTGGACATCTCTTCTCACGAATTCAGAATATATGGAAAAGTATTCCAAGAGATATTCTCATTTGACATTGACATTTTATTCTGTCAAGACAGACTCTCCAAACCACAAACATCTAGATTAGAATCCTTTAAGGACCACTAAAATGAACAATTCACGTGTATTAGACATCATGAAGGATGTTCCAAAACGACTTGTGAATCCATACACCAATGTTAACAACAATTGGGCCTCCCATGAACGATTTATTGACCCCATACCAAATACTGATAGATTAGTAAACTGTTTTCATGGTCCAACTTGTAATCTTCTTTTGAGTATCCGTATGGTCAATTAAAAATTTTGTCAAGAAGGATGAAATGAATCAATGGATGTGTTGAATCTGAAAAAAATGATATTTTTTTGATTTGGAATAATTTATAATATGATATATCCAAAATACACAAATAATTAAAATAGTTAAAAATCAGAAATGGGCCATTTTTCCTATTAAGCTCAAAATATCACCAATATCATAAAATGTGGAATTTTATAATAATGTAAAACATTTGTGGGGTTTAAAATTGTGGAATTAAATTTAAATTTATTGAAAATATTTGTGTTATAAATTCTCATAAACTTAAACCATGCTTGTCCTCAAGCATAAAATCACAACATGGAGTTCATAGGACACCAATGATACCAATATATAAATTCCAAAGTTATAAAATTTAACAAATTTTAATCTCAAATAAAAAACTTGAAAATCAACATAAAATAAAAATTTAATTTTCTATTTTTGAAAGAAACAATCAAATCATGAATTTTACTTATCCCATATGGAATAAGATGGAACTTCTTCTTTCGTTCATTCAAGCTTCTAAATTCATTATTATTAAGAATGTGACATCATGATTTAACTCGACATTGATTTTTTCCTCTCATATATAATGATACAGTTCAATTAGATTTATTCTCATAAAATGATAACATGAACCTTATCCATAATCTAGTAAAATAACTATTTTCTCCACTTTGTAAAGACAAGAGGAACATAAAATAATGATGACAATTCTATAAAGGTTCAAATGAATCATGAGAATATGGTTGGTAGGATTTTATGATATATAATATAAAGATAATGGGTGAGTTTTATCTCATATGTGTAATTCATTATTTCAAAAAGTTTAATGATATTATCCCCTTCAATGTACCAACACACACTTCCCTATAAACTAAATGTAGGGTCATGACCAAAGTAAAGTATAATGAATGATCAATGCACCCTCTTTATTTTTTTAATTTTTTTAATTTTGTAGATTTTTTTTGAATGTTATGATTAGATAAAACCTCACATCCATCACCTAACCACAAAAGATTAAAATATCATCGGTCCGAAAAATAGTGATTTTTTTGTTCTCCCATATCATAGCCCATTTTTTCTCTTTTTTGTTTCTTTTTGTCATTATAATTTTTTTATTCAAGAGGGAAAAAAAGTAGAGTACACCAACTGAATCCAAAATATTTTGAAATTACCACAATATCACCCACACACTTATTACTTACAATGTAAATCATACCTTCCACCATGAATCCGTTAACCCCCACACTTCATCATTTAAACATCATGAAAATACCAATAGTAGTGTAGGAATGGATAAATATGGCTTGAAACATGGCTTATCCCTATAAAGGTTATTAATGGTCACTATGTGCAAAAGGATGGATTTATATAAAGGTATTCATTATGGATAAGGGTTTTTTCAAATATTCCTCAATCGTTTTAAATGGGTTTTTGTACAATCATATATTTGAAAAAGTTCAAATGCATATTCTGGCAGGTGACATGTCCCATGACCACTGATGGAATATATTCAAGATAAATTGGATGTACATGGTCTATAAATCCTTATGGGAATGAAATATATTACAATGGATAATCAATCATGGAATGACTAATAATAATAAATCAATTCACATGAACTGCATAAATTCAAATCATGAATTATGGGAGGGAAATATCATTTACATGAATCAGTCAATTCCATCAAGTCATGAGTCATCATTTAAATATCCATGTTTCACATTAAACATTAAATTTTACATTTTACTCATTAAATATAATTAACATTGAAATCTAAAATAGGGAATAAAATGGTTCCAATGAAACCAATGTCTCCTAAATAAGTAAGCATTAATTAAATAGTTGACATAAAATTTTTATCATTATATCTCAAAAGATGTTTTCCCCAATAAAAAGAAAGGTGTTTAAATTACAATCATAAAAAAGATAACTCCATTTTTAATTAATTCATTGGTAATCTTCCTATAATTATTGTTTCTTCCTTCTGCCTTCAGGATCCTACAGAAAAAACTACTCAATTAATCACAATGATCGTTTCATTTTTGCTGAAGAATATTAGAGGGAGTAGGCCGCATGCTGGAAAAATTTAAAATAATAAATTTAAAATATAATTTCTTAATATTTAAAATTAATCTACTATAAATAATATAAAGTACAAATCATGGCATGATCGCTCATGTGGGACCTATCATCTTTTATTGCCTCTAGAGAGAAGCACATGATATTATCTATAATTTTTCAGTTGGTGAAGCTTATTTCATTTTAACCACCACAGGTAGCTCTTCCTAGATTGCATTTCCTTATTTTTTAGGAGGCTCCATGGACAAAATATAACAGATCATCCCCCTTCTCAATGTGGTCCATTATTCATGGAGTGGGTAGGATGAAGTATAGAACCTCCTTTTATTTTCTTACTACATGTTCCATCATCTTGTCTTCTGGTGCTGGCTTCATGGTGCTTCATTCTCTTTTCTAACTTCCCCAGGCTCAGAAACGTGGATATCATCATGGTGGGGATCTTCAAGTACATATTCAATGTCTTCAGTGAGCTCCATGAATACCACAATAGGAGAATCGTTTTCCACATCATCCTCTAGGGTGTAGTATGAGTTGGAAAAATATGAAAATTCAATATAATTTTGATACATACTCAAATTTGTTCAAAAAAATTAAAATATTTTGAATTAAATAATGTATCATCTCCAAAATAAGGTTCAACATTAATATCCCCATCAATTGAAAGAGTTAGTTGGATTTGATATTCACTATATGGAGGTAGGAAGTAAGTCTCTTCCAATATTACTTCAAATTCCACCACTCGGGTGGTTTTATCCTTCTGTGATGCTGGCTCTCCATCTTTTCGAGGCATGGGGAGATCAATAAGTTCCTCACATTCACTCTAGAATTATTAAAATTAAAATTTTTATCCCATTAGTTTCTTAGTAGGAATGTATTCCTCCCTTTCCTACTTAGGTTCTTCAATTTCAAAGAGGTGTTTTGAAATTCCTTCAACCATAACATTAAGTTCATTCTCTTGATTAGGGTCGGGATGCTCTTTTGATGTGCGTACATATTCAGTAATCAATTGTCTTTGTCTCTCCTTATTTTTCACCTTATCACTAATCCTTTGAAACTGATCATCATGATCATTAAAATCATTCCTTGGATCCTATGATTTTGTAATACATGAATAATAATTTGAGATAAATGATATCATGAAGAAAGAGTTTTTTATAATTTTATTGAAATTTATGTATTTTTTTAAATGAAAATCTATCTACAATGTCAAAATAGAAAAATATAAGTAAACTACTAATTGGATCCATAGAAACTATGCTAGTAATGACACATGCCTGTATTAGGGAGTGGAAAAAGCAATTTAATTATCCTTGTGCCGCATAGTGGCTGACCAGGGTTGTCTCACTTGAGGAACATTTTTAGTTCATTCACTCCCTTATATAATCCACCGTAACTAATTCATTTTTTTTATATAATATATGAATGTAATGGAATTTATGAAAATAAATGAATTGATATTTTTTATTTCAAATTAATATGAAACTCTAAAAAAATAGACTTAGTGAAGAGAGGAAGTTCTCCCGAGTGAACTTTCAGGAAGAACCTTCGTTGACCAGCTTCAAATATCATTAGTGAACAAACTCAATAGTATGTGTGAACACCTTAGTCTACCCCAGTTATGAATGAAAATTCCACTTAGTGATCGCTAAGAACACCCTCCATCCACCTCCTCAATCTTAGGAAAATTGGTGTACATAAAGATGTTAAACAATAGACAACTAGTGTGAGGATTACACCGGCAAAAAATTGTACTTGGAATTAACTCAACGAATTTTAAAAACCTGGTATTTGGTTCAAGAATCTAATTAATCAGTCGGGAAATTCTTCGGATTATTTGCTCATGATCACCAGTATTATAGTTCACTATGGTAAGATGAGAAGAAGAAAATATGGTGGATGGGTGGACACAGAAATAAAAACAATCCTTAAATTAACTAGAAATCTAAATTACAATTGAAAACTAAAAATGTAAATAAAATAAAAAGAATGGGGGAAATTTTTTTCGTGGCCTCCCTCATTAGAGATCTCATCTTTGGTTCCATGATAGAATGGGATGGAAACTAGAATGCTTTGAGAGGAAGAAGCTCCCCTCCTTTTATAGCCAGAATCTATCCACTGAACATTGAACTCTTGTATCCCCATTAAAAGACATCTTCACTTATTTAAATATTTTGAAATTTTGTTCATAATTATCGTGCCCATCCATCCTCAATCTTTAAGCGTATTTGGAACAGTATTCTGAGTTTTATTATTGTTTGACTCTGACAATTTATTCTTCCTAGTCAGACTCCCCAAACCAAAAAACTCTTGATTAGAATGTTATAACGAACAATAAAAAAGACAATTCACAATTCCTAGACTTCAATAATGATCTTCCAAAAATTCGTGTATGTCCACCAACCACATTTCACATAAATTGGTCCCACTATGAATGAGTTAAGAACCCCACACCAAAAAAAGAAATACCTATAAATAGTTTCATGGTTTAACTTTTGAGATTATTTTGAGCATCCATATGCTCTATTATGATTTTGGTCAATAAGGATTATATAAATCCCTTGATGTGTAGAATCTGGAAATGAATTAATTTTCCAATTTGGATTATTTTTGAAAATGCTGTGGAAAAAATATAGAAATACTTTAAAATGGTTAAAAATCTGAAATGGACCATTTTTACTATTAAGCTCAAAATATCACCAATATAATAATCTGTGGAAATTTATCAAAAAGTAGAACTATGGTTGTATTAAAAACATTGAAATCAATGTAAATTGATAGAAAATATTTTCCTTATCAATTCTCATATACTTAAATAATTTTTGTCATCCAGCAAAAAATATCAACCTAGATTTCAATGGACACCACTGTCACCAAAATTATAATTCCTATGTAACAAAATTTAACAATTTTCAATGGTAAATAAAACACGAAAAAATCCATATAAAATATTAATTTAATTTCAAATTTTCTAAAGAAACAATGAAATCATATACTTTAACTTTCCCCTTTGAAGAACGATGGAACTTGTTTTCCTTTCATTCATGCTTCTCAGTTCATTATTATTAAGAATTACACATCATGATTTACCTCACCTCTGAATTTTTATGCACATATCTCTTAATAAAATTAATTTATGGTTATTATCATATCATGATAACATGAACCTTGTCCATAATCACGTAAAATAACTACATTCTGAATTTTATAAATAAAAAAGGAAAAAAATCATGAGGACTTTTTAATAAAGGTTAAAATTACTCTGAGGATTATGGATGTTTGGATTTGATAATTTAAAATTTAAATCTCAAGGAGGAGTGTTATCTCTTAAGTTAAATGCATGATATTAAAAAGTGTAATTTAATTCTCCCCTTCAATGTACTGACACCCACTTCCCTAAAAACACAAGGTAAGGTCCTGATAAAAGTAAATCATAATGAATGATTAATGTGCCCTCTTTATTAATTTCAAATTTTCTATGCTTTTTCTTTTTTTGGAATGTTTTTTCATGGATCAAACCACACATCCATCACCTAAACACAAACGAATATATGATCATCGGTATAGAAAATGGTGATTTTTTGTTCCCCCTAATCACAACCCCCTTTTTCCCTTTTATTTCATTGTTTTTGTCATTTTACACTTTTTATTCAATATGGGAAAATGATATAGTACAATGAATGGTTCCACAACATTTTAAAAATACCAAAATAGCACCACCACACTTTTTCCGTACAATTTAAATCATCCCTTCCACCATGAATCCCTTCACCCCCACACTTCATCATTAAAATATCATGTAAATACCTAGATTAGGTTGGGAATAGATAAATATGGATTGAAACATGTCTCGTCCTTATAAATGTTATTTATGGTCATTATAGGATAAAATAAGGATTTATGTAGAAGTGATCCTTAAGGATTAGGGTTTTTCGAAAGATTCCCCAATCATTTTAAATTTTATTTTGAACACTCATAGATTCGACGAGCTCAAATGCTTGTTCTGGTAGGTGACATGTCATAAGATCACTCAAGAAATAGGATCAAGGTAAATAGGATGTACATGGTCCAGAAATCCTCTTAGGAATGGGAAAAAATACATTGGGAAAACAATCATGGTAAGACTAATAATAATAAATCAATTCACATGACCATCAAAATTTCAAATCAAGATACACTGTCGGGAAATTTCAATTACATGAATCCATCAATTCCTTCAAACAATGAGTCATTATTTCAATATATATGTTTCACATTCAACATAAAATTTTTCATTTTACTCAATAAATCAAATTAACAATTAAATCAAAAACATGGAATCACAAGGTTACAAAGAAACTCTTGTCTCTTGGATAGGTAAGCATTAATTCAGGTGTGGGCATAGAATTTTTATCATTAAAGCCCAGATGATTTTTTGGACAATAATTGAATGGAGTTTACATGATAATCATAAAAAATAAACTCTCTTTTTAATTAATTCTTTTGTAATATTCCTCTAATGATTTGTGCTTCCTTTTGCCTTTATTATCCTACAAAAGAAAAATTTCTCAATTAATCACAAGGATCATTTAATTTAAGTTAAAAATGATAAGAGGGAGTAGGATTCATGATGGACTAATTTCCAATACTATATTTGAAATCAAATATCCTAATATTGAAAATTAATGTACAATAAATAATTTAAATGACAAATCATGGTATGATCTTGCATTTTCCCCTGGCATCTTTTATTCCCTCCAGAGGGAAGTACCAGCTTTTATCTATAACAAATCAGTTGAGGGAGATTCTTTTATTTGAACTCACACATGCGGCTCTTCCAGCTTGTAGTTCTTTGCTATTAGTGTAACTATCTTGTCTACTAGTGATGGATTCATATGGGCTTTATCCTGTTGTCGGATTTCCACAGTCTCAGTAACGTGGATCTCTTTATGATGGGGCTCCTCCAGTATATATTCAATGTCTTCACGGATCTCCAGGAATTCGTCAACAGGTGCATCATTTTAGACATTATTCTCTAAGTGGTAGTATTAGTTGGAAAAATTTAAAAATTCAAAAGAATTATGATAGATACTCAAATTTGTTTCAATAAAAGTAAAATAATTTGAGTTCAAGAATATATCATCTCGATGAGTTAGTTCATCATTAATATACTCTTCAATTGTAGTTTTCTCTTGGAGGTTATATCACGGTATGGAAGTAGGTTGTCCATCTACTACATTATTACTTAATATTCCCCCCCTCAGGTTGTTTCTTCCTTTGTTGCTATTGACTATTCTTCTTCTAAAGGTATGGGGAGATCTAGATGTTCCTCGTATTCACTCTATAATTCATACAATTCATGTTTATCTCCCACATGTAGCTCAATAGGAATGTATTCTTCCCTTTCCTCCTCAGTTTAATCAATTTCAAAGATGAGTGGTAAATTATCTTCCACCACTACCTCAGGTTCTTGGTCTGGCTCATGGTCGGGTTTCTCTAGTGATGTGGTTACATATTCAGCAATAAATTCTATTTGGATCTCCATAATTTTCACATTATCACTAATCCTTTGAAAATGAGAATCAAGATCATTATAAACGTTTTCTGGCACTTGAGATTTTTCTACCCATTAATAATAATTATATTTGAAAAACATCATGAATTAATATTTATTTAATTTTTTTTTAAATGTATGATTTTTTTTGTTTTTCTAAAGGATAAATTATATACATGTGAAAATAGAAAAATATAATTAAAATAATTATTGGCTCCCTTGAAACAGGGCCAATTTGGATGCACGCCAGTAATTGGGCATGGAAATGAAATTTAATTTTCCTAGTGTAGCATAGTGGATGACCAGGGTCATCTCACATGATGAGCGTTATCAGTTTATTCACTCACATAATCTAATTCACATTAAATACTTCATTTTTGATGTATTTATATAATATAAAACTGGAATGGAATTTATGAAAAGAAATGAAATGAAAAAAATTAATTCAAATTAATATTTAATGCTAAAAAAATGGAATTAGTGATGAATGGAAGTTCTCATGAGAGAACATTCAGGGATCAACTTTATTGTCCAGCTTAAAATATTATTAGTCAATACACACTATCGTATGTGTGCATATATTAGTCATCCATGGTTTTGAATGACAATTCCACTTAGCAATCACAAAGCACACCCTATATACACCTCCTCAATCGAGGGAAAATGTTTGTAGACTATGAGGTTAAACATTAGACAACCAGATTAAATATTACACAGAAAATAAATTATCCATATATTTAACTCAAATAATATTAAAAACATGGTATTGGGTTAGAGAACCTGATTACTCCCTTGGTATATTCTACATATTAGTTACTCATAATCATCGGAATTGTAGTTTACAATGGTAAGATGATTAGAAGAAATGTGGGTGGATGGGTGCACACATAAATACAAACAATGTAGGAATTAATAAGAAATATAATGTTTAATTGATAAAAAGTAAATAAATAATATAAAAAATTAAAAATAAAGGGGTATGATTTTTGGTCGGCCTCCCTTAGTGGAGATCTCCTCCTTAGTGCCTTGAAGGAATGGAATGGATAGTGGGATGATTTGAGAGGGAGTAGTTCCCCTCCATTTATACCCATAATATTTCACCTAAATATTGACGCATTATATACCCATCAAATAGAATCTCAATGAATTTAACCCCTATTTAATGTTTTTCATAATTATGCTGGCCATCTATCTTCAAAATTTCAGTGTATTTGGAATGATTTCCGAGTGTTATTCATGTTTTACTCAGACTATGTATTCTGTCCAGTCAGATTCTCCAAAACGCAAACCACATGATTAAAAGGATTTAATGTCCACTAAAATGGACAATTAATTCATCCTAAAATTCATTAAATATTTTGAAAAATTTTGTATGCATCCTCCCACCGAATTTCACAGAAAATTGGTCCCACCATTAATGTGTTATAAACCCCACACCAAAAATCATCATATTTATAAGTAGTTTTCATGCTCTAACTTGTGAGAAATTTTTGAACTTCTAAATGGCTGATTATTCTTTTGGTAAAGATGGGTAAAATGAAGACCTAGATATGTAGAATCTGTAAAAGAAATAATTCTTAAATTTGGATTAATTTAGAAAATGTTATGGAAAGAATACAAGAATAAATTTAAAATAGTTAAAAATATAAAATGGGCCATTTTTTATTTTAAGATAAAAATATCACCAATAACTTAAAATGTTGAAATATATAATAATGGAATACTTTGGTGGGATTTAAAATAATAATATTCAAATTAAATTGATTAAAAACATTTTATCTATCAATTCCACCACACTTATACCATGCTTTTCCTTAAGAATAAAATATCATCATGGAATTCAAAGGACACCAATGTTACTAATATTCAAATTCCAATGTAATAAAATTTAACAATTTTCAATGTCAAATCAAACACTCTAAAATCCATATAAAATTTAAATTTAATTTTCCATTTTTCAAAGAATCAATCAACTCATGTATTTCACATTTCCCCGTTGAAAAAATATTTAAATTCTTCGTTCTATCCTTCAATCTTCTCAATTAATTATTATTAAGCATTCCAAATCATGATTTTACTCACAATTGATTTTTTCCTCTCATATCTGATGATATAATTCTGGTTGATTTATTCTTATATCATGATAACAAGCACCTTATCTATTAGATTGTAAAAGAACTACATTATCCACATAGTAAAAATAGAGGAAACAAAAAATTAGGAGGAATTTTTAATAAAGGTTCAAATGAATATCAGGATTATGGTTGGTAGGATTTGATGTTTTAAAATTTAATGCTCAAGGAGGAGTTTTATCTCTTAAGTACAATCCATTATATCAAAACGTGTAATGAAATTATAACCTTCAATGTACAAACACCCACTTCCCTCAAAAATCAATGTAAGGTCATGATTAATGTAATGCATAATGAATGATTAATGTGACCTCTTGATTTTTTTTATTTTTTTTTATAATGTTATGATTTGATCAAACGACACATCCATCACCGAACCAAAAACAATTAGAAGATCGTTGGTTGGGAAAATGGTGATTTTTGGTTCTCCCAAATGAAAACCCATTTTTCTCATTTTTTGTTTGTTTTTGTCATTTTCATTTTTTATTCAAGATTAAAAAAACAATAGAGTACAAAGAATGATTGAAAAACCATTTAAAATTACCACAATAGATCCCCCCAAACTTTTCTTTTAATATAAATCATTCCCTCAACCATGAATCTCTTCACCCCCACACAACATCTTTAAAATATCCAGAAAATACCAAGAGTATGGAAGGAATGAATAAATATGGCTTGAAACATGGATCATCCTTATAACATTAATTCATGGTATATATAGGGTAAAAAATGGATTTATGTAAATGTGATCTTTAAGGATAAGGGGTTTTTCAAAGATTCATCAATCATTTGAAATTTTCTTTTGTATAGTCACATATTTGAGAAGTTCAAATGCATGTTCTAGAAGGTGTCATATCCCAAGATCACACATGAAATATGCTCAAGATGAATAGGATTTACTCTATCTAAAAATCCTCTCGGGAATGGGATATATTACATTGGAAAATCACTCATGGAATGACTAATAATAATAAATAAATTCACATGAACTTCATAAATTCAAATCATGAAATATTATAGGTAAATTTAATTTACATAAATCAATCAATTCTGTCAAATCATGATTCATCATTTCAATATCCATGTATCAGTTTAAATATTTAATTTTCCATTTTACTCATTAAATTTCATTAAAATAGAAATCTAAAACATGGTATCACATGTTTCATAAGAAAATAATGTCTCCTTGATAAGTAAAAATTAATTTAGATGTGGGTATGTAATTTTTATCATTAAAGACCAAAATATGTTTTTGACAAAAAAGGAAATTAGTTTAAATGATAATCATAAAATGTGAACTCCCTTTTGAAGTTAACATTTGGACCACGTCCTCTAATTACATGGGATTCTTTCTGCATTCATGATCCTACAAAATAAAAAATACTCCATTAATCACAAGGAATGTTTAGTTTATACCTCTTCTTCTTTTGTTGCAAATTGTGAAACCATCTTGTCATCCAGTACTGGCTTTAGGGGGGCTTTAACCTCTTGTCTGATTTCTTCAGGCTAAGTAAGTTTCATCAATTCATGATGAGGCTCCTTTAGTAGATATTCAATGTCTTCAGGGAGATCTAGTAAAACCTCAACAGGTTCTTCATTTTCCACATCAACCTCAATGGTGTAGTATGAGTTGGAAGAATCTGAAAATTCAATAGAATAAGGATAGATACTCAAATTTGTTTCAAAAAAATTAAAAGAATTTGAGTTCAAGAATGTATCATCTCCTTGAGTTGGTTTGGAATTAATATCATCTAATATTGAGACTATCTCTAGGAGTTTATCTTCACTGGGTGAAGGTAGGTAGACAAGAACCTCCATTATTACATAAAATTCCACCACTCGGGTGGTTTCTTCCATTAGTGCTACTAGCTCTTCTTCTTTGCAAGGCTTAGGTAGATCAAGAAGTTCCTCACACTCACTCTATAATTAATCCAATTCATGTTTATCTCCAACATGTGGATTCGTTGGAATGTATTCCTCCCATTCCTCCTCAGGTTCTTCAATTTAAAAGATGATTGGTGAAATATATTCCACCACTACCTCAGGTTCATGCTCTAGCTCAGGGACATGTTGCTCTTGCGATGTGTGTACATATTCCGTAATCAAATCTATTTGGATCTCTAGATTTTTAAATTTATTAATAATCCTTTGAAACTGAGCATCAAGATCATTACAAACATTTGCTGTCATCTGATATTTTTCAGTCCATGAATAATAATTTAATTTGAAAGAAATCGTGAACAAAGAGTTTTTAATGTTTTTTTGAAATTTATGAATTTTTTAAGTGAAAATCATTCCACAATGTGAAAATTTAAAAGGATAGGTAAAAAACTGATTGGATCCCCAGAAAAAGTTTCAATTTTAACTCATGCCTTCCATAGGGTGTGGAAAAATAAAATTAAATTTCATAGTAACACAGTTCCTCACCAGAGTTATCTCACTTGAGGAGCTTTTTCAGTTCATTCACTCCCTTAATTTAATTCACCTTAAGTACATAATTTTGGATGTTTTTATATAATCTATGAATGGAATGGAATGAAGAAAATAAATTAAATGTAATATTTTAAATCAAATTAATATGAATTTTTTTAAAAAAATATAATTACTGATGAATTGACGTTCTCCTATGAGAACTTTTAGGGAGAACCTTCATTGACCGGATTCCAATATTCATTGAGAACAAACTCAATAGTATGTGTGGAAATCATAGTATACCATGGTTATGAATGGAATATTCTATTAGAAATCAAAAATATCAACCCCCTTCCATCTTTTAAATCGAGGGAAAATGGTTGTAGATTAAGAGGATAACCAATAGACTACCATAGTATCGATTACACACACTACAAATTATCCATATATTTAACTCAAAAAATATAAAAAAATGGTATTGGGTTCAAGAACCTTATTACTTGATCTGGATATTCCAAGGATTAGTGACCCATGATCACTAGTATTATATTTAAAAATGGTAAGATGAGAAGAAGAATGGAGGGTGGATGGGTGGACACACAAGTAAAAACAATTAATGAATTAATTAGAAATACAAAATACAATTGAAAAAAAATTAATTATTAAGAAAGGGGCTGATTTTCGGCTGGCATACCTTGGTAGAGATCTACTCCTTGGTGACTTGTAGGAATGGGATGTAAAATGGGATGCTTTTAGAGGGAGGATCTCCTCTCCATTTATAGCCAAAATCTGTCCGACAAAGGTTGATGCATTTTATCTCAATTAAATATCAAATTCACACATTGCACCCTTCTTTTCTATTGTTCAATTTTATCATGTACATCTCTACTCAAAATTTATGTGTATTTAGAAAAGTATTCCGAGTGTTATTCCTATTTTACACTGACAATTTATTCTATCTAGTCAGACTCTCCAAACCCCAAACATGAGGATAAAATTCTTTTAATGACCCCAAAAACAAACAATTCACATATCCTCGACTTCATTAATGATGTTTGAAAATGTCTTGTGTGTCCACCCATAAAATTTCTTAGAAATTGGGCCCACCATGAATGAGATATTTACCCACACCAAAGATCAACATATATGTAAACAGTTTTCATGGTCCAACATGTGATCTTCCTTTCTACTTCCATATGGTCAATTCATCTTTTGGTCATGTAGGATGAAATGAATCATTGGATGTATAGAATCTGGAATGGAAATATTTTTTCAATTTTTTAATATAGATAATGTTACGGAAAAAATACAGAAATAATTTAAAATAATTAAAAATCCTAAATGGGCTATTTTTAGTATAATGCTGAAAATATCAAAAATATCATATATTGAGGCAATTTATCATTAATTAACCCTTTGTTGTGATTTAAAACAATAAAATTAAATCTAAATTTATTGAAAATATTTTCACTATCAAATCCCCCACACATAAATTATGCTTCTCCTCAAGCATAATATCTCCACATGGACTTCAGTGGACACTAATGTTACCAATATTCACATTTCAAGGTTATAAAATTTAACAATTTTCAATGTCAAATAAAACACTCAAAAATGCACATAAAATATAAATATAATTTCTCATTTTTCAATAAAAAAATATATTCATGTATTTTAATTTTCCCCTATGAATAAAAGATGGAACTTCTTGTTTCATTCATTCATTCTTCTCAATTCATTATTATTAATAATTCTACATTATTATTTACATATCCGTTGAATTTTTCCACTCATATCTCATAATAAAATTCATGTATAGTAATTTTAATATCCTTATAACATGAACCTTATCCATAATCTTTTAAAAGAAATACTTTCTCCACTTTTTAAAGAAAAACACACATAAAATCATGAGGACTTTTCAAAAAATGTTAAAATGACTCCGAGGCTTATGGATGGTAGGATTTGATGTTTTAAAATTTAATCCTCAAGGAAGATATTTATCTATTAAGTACTATGCATGATATCAAAAAGTGTAATGAAATTCTCCCCATCAATTTACCAATAACCACATCCCTCAAAACTCAAATTATGATCATGATCAAAGTAATGAACAATGAATGATTAATTGGCCTTCTTGATTTTTTTTAAAAAAATTTAATTTTTAATTTTTTTAGGAAGTAATGAATAGATCAAACCTCACATCCCTCACCTAACCACAAACGATAAGAATATTGTCAGTCTAGAAAATTGTGATTTTTGGTTCTCCAAAATCACAACCATATTTTATCTTTTTTGATGGTTTTTTTTTCATTTTCATTTTTTTAATCAAGAGGGGAAAAACAATATTGTTCAATGAATGATTCCACAATATTTAAAATTACCACAATATCACCCCAAATTTTTTTCCTTACAGTCTAAATAATCCCTTCCACCATGAATCCCTTCACCCCCACACATCATCTTTAAAATATCATGCCAATACCAAGAGTACGGTAGGAATGGAAACATATTGTTTGAAACATGGATCATCCCAATAATGGTCATTCATGGTATTTATGGGATAATAGAAGTATTTATATAAAGGTTCTAATTATGGATAATGTTATTACCAAAGATGCATCAATCATTTTAAATGTGATTTTGTATAGTCAATGATTTTACAAGTTCATATACATTTTCTGGCAGGTGACATGTACCAACATCAATCAAGAAATGTGCTCAAGACAAATAAGAAGTACTCTGTCTAGAAATCCTATTGGGAATGAGAAATATTACATTGGAAAATAACTCATTGAATGACTAATAATAATAAATCAATTCACATGATCTTCATAAATTCTAATTATGAATGATTGTAGGGAAATTTTGTATATATTAATCAATAAATTACATCAAGTCATGATTAATCATTTCAATATCCATGTTTCACTTTAAATATTCAATTTTACATTTTAATCATTAAATCTCATTAACATTAAAATATAATCATTGCATCACTAGGTTCTTAAGAAACTAATGTCTCCTATATAATTAAGAAATAATTCAGGTGTGGGCAGGGAATTTGTTTCATCAATGATCAAAATATTTTTGGGACCAATAATATGAAAGAAGTTTAAATGATAATCATAAAAAGTGAACTACATTTTAGATAGATGTTTTTTCTCTCTTCCTCTAATTTATGGGGCTTCCTTATACCTTCATTATCCTACCCAATAAAAATTACTCAATTAATCAGAATGATCATTTCATTTAATCTCAAAATAATAAGAGAGAGTAGGCCGCAAGCTGGGATAATTCCTAATACTGAGTTTTAAATATTAATTTATAAAATTGAAAATTGATGTACTATAATGAATGTAAAGGATAAATCATTGTATGATCCCCAAGTGGGCCCTGATATCTTTTACTACCTCTAGAAGGTATTACTGGATGTTATCCATAATTTATCGGTGGATGAAGCTTCTTTGATTTGAACCATCCCATGTGGATCTTCCAAGATTGTAATTCATTGTTCTTATTGAGGATGACTCTAGGGACAGAGTAGACTAGATATTCCCCCTTAGTACTGAGGTACATCTTTCTTGGAGGTGGTAAGATGAATTATGGAATGAACTCTTCTATTATTGCTACTTTTGCAACCTTTTTGTCTTCCAGTTTTGGCTTCATGAGGGCTTGAGCCTCTTCTGTGATTTCCTCAGGCTCAACAACTTGGATCTCTTCAAGATGAGGCTCCTCCAGTTGATATTGAATGTATTCAAGGATATCTATGTATTACTCAATAGGGACATCATCTACCACACCATCCTCTATGGTGTAGTATGAGTAGGACTAATCATAAAATTTAATAGAATTTGGGTTGATACTCAAATTAGTCTCAACAAAATTAAATTAATTTGAGTTAAAGAATGTATCATCTCCCTGATTTGGTTCAGTATTATTATCCTCTTCAATTGATGGTGTTTCTTAGCATTGATCATCACTATATAGAGGTAGGAAATCATGCTCCTCCATTATTATTTTAAATTCCACCACATGGGTGGTTTCTTATTTCAGTGCTACAAGATCATCGTCTTTGTAAGGCTTGGGGAGATCAAAACGTTTCTCACATTCACTCCAAAATTCATCCAATTCATGTCGATCTCACATGCATGGCTTAGTTGGAATGTATTCCTCCCATTCCCCCTCGGGTTCTACAATTTCAATGAAGAGTGGTGAAATTTATTCCACCACTTACTCAGGTTCTTACTCTGGCTCAGTGTCAGGTTGCTCTTGTGATGTGCGAACATATTCATTAATCCATTCTATTTTGATCTCATTATTTTTCAATTTATCACCAATCCTTTGAATATGAAAATCATTATCATTATAATCATTTTATAGCGCTTGTGATTTTTCATTCCATGAATAATAATTTTAATTGAAAGACATCATGAAAAAAGTGTTTTTAAAAGAGTTTTTCTTTCTAATTCATTTTTATTTTTTGTTTTTTAAATGAAAATATATCTACAATGTGAAGAGAGCAAAATATAAGTAAACTATTGATTGGATCCCCGACAATGACACCAGTTTTGAAACATGACTATCATAGGGTGTGGAAAAAGCAATTTAATTTTCCTAGTGTAGCACAGTGGAAGACCATGGTCATCTCACTTGAATATATTTTGTAGTTCGTTCACTCACTAAATATATTTCACTATAACTACATCATTTTGGATGTTTTTATAGAATCTATGAATAGAATAAAATTTATAAAAATAAATTAAATGTAAAAATTTAATTCAAATTAATATGAAATTCTAATAAAAACGGAATTAGTGATGAATGTAAGTTCTCCTGAGAGAACATTCACATAGAACCATCAATGAATATCTTCAAGAATTATTAGTTAACAAAATCCATCGTATGTGTACACAATATAGTCAATCTCTATTATGAATGAAATTTCGACTTATAAATTGAAAAGAACACCCTCCATCAACCTCCTCAATCGAGGGAAAATGGATGCAGATTAAGAAGTTAAACATTAGACAACTATAGTGAAGATTTCCCCCACTATAAATTATCTTAGAATTAAATAAAAGAATATCAAAAACATGGTCGTGGCTAGAAGAACCTGATTACTCCTTTGGGATATTACTCAGAATAGTTATCCATGATCATATGTATTATAGTTCACAATGGTAAGATGAGAATAATAATGAAGGGTAGATGGGTGGACAAAGAAATAAAAAAAATTATTTATTAAATTAGAAAACTAATATCCAATTAAAAATAAAAAAAATAAATAAAATAATAAAATTAAAAATATATCAAAAAAATTTGCAGACAACCTCCCCCATTGGAGATATCCTCCGTGGTGCATTTATGGAATGGGTTGGAAAATGGGATGATTTAAGAGGGAGGAGCTTCAATCCATTTATAGCCAGAATCTATCCCAAAAAAGTTGAAATGTTTTTCCATGATAAATAACATCTTTACAAATTTCAACCTTTTCTAATGTAGTTCATAATTATATTCTCCATCTCTCATCAAAATTTCATCAGATTTGGACAAGTATTTTGAGAGTTATTCCCATTTTACTCTGACAATTTAATATGTCCCGTCAGACTCTCTAAACTGCAAACCACTGTATTAGAATGATTGAATGAACACTGAAATGGAAAATTCACACATCTTCAACTTCATGAAATATGTTACGAAAATATTTATGTGTCCACACACTAAATCTAATTTATATTGAGCCCACCATGAACAAGTTATGGATCCCACACCAAAACTAGACCGATTTGTAAAGAGTTTTCATGGTCCAACGGGTGAACATCTTTTGAGATTCCATATGGTCGATTCAGATTTTGGTCAAGTAGGATAAAATGAATCATTGGATGTATAGAATTTGGAAAATATTTTTCTTTCAATTGGGATTACTTTAGGAAATTTTATGGAAAAATATATAAATAATTTAAAACAATTAAAAATCTGTAATGTTCCATTTTTACTACTAAGCTCAAAATATCACCAATATCATTAAACGAGGAAATTAATCATAAAGTAACACTTTTATGCGATTTGAAACAATGAGATTCAGTTTAAATTGATTGAAAATATTTTCAATATCAATTCCCGCACACATAAACCGTTCTTATCCTCAAGTATAATATCTTAACATAGAATTAAAAGGACATCAATGATACCAATATTAATATTCAAAAGTAATATAATTTATCATTTGTCATTGTGAAATAAAACACTCCAAAATCCATATAAAATATCTATTTATTTTATCATTTTTCAAATAAATAATAAAATTAAGTATTTTAGTTTTCCCCTTTGAAAAAAGAAAGAACATCTTCTTTCTTTAATTCAAAATTATCAATTCATTATTATTAAGAATTCCACATCATGATTTACCTCACCATTGAATTTTTACTCTCATATATCATGATTATATTCGATTATATTTATTCTCGTATCATGATAACATGTACCTTATCTGTAAGATTGTAAAATAACTACTTTCTTTTAATTGTTATGAGAAAAGGCACATAAAATAATGCAGACTTTTCAATAATGGTTCAAATGACTCTGAGGCGTAAGGTTGGTAGGATTTGTTGTTTAAAAATTTAAGGCTTAAGGAGGAGTTGTATCTTGCAATTACAATGCATTATATCAAAAAGTGTAATGAAATTATTCCCTTTATTATACCAACACCCACTTCTCTAAAAAATCAAAGTAAGGTCAAGATCAAATAAACCATAATGAATGATTAATGAACCCTCTTTTTTTAATTATATATTTTTTTCAAATGTTAGGATTAGATCAAACCTCAAATCTATCACCTAAACACATACGATTAAAATATCGTTAGTCGGGAAAATGGTGATTCGTTGTTATCCCAAATTAGAACAAATTTTTTCGATTTTTTTATTGTTTTTTTCATTTAATTTTTTTATTCATGGGTGAAAAAACAATACAGTAAAATGAATGATACCACGATCTTTTAATATTACAACAATAGGACCCCCCAACTTTTTCCTTAAAATGTAAATCATCCCTACCACCATTAATCCCTTTACCGCCACAGTTCATCATTAAAATATCATTCAAATACCAAGAGAAGGTTTTGACTAGATAAATATGGCTTGAAACATGGATCAACTCTATAAAGGTCATTCAGGGTATCTATGGGCTAAAAGAAGGAATTGTGTAAAGGTGATATTTAAGGATAAGGGTTTTTCCAAAGTTGCATCAATCATATTAAATGTGATTTTATATAGTAATTGATTTGAGAACTTCAAATTCATGTTCTAGCAAGTGACATGTCCCATGATCACCCAAGAAATATGCTCTAGATAAATAAGAAGTACTTGGACTATTAATACTATCGAGAAGAAGAAAAATTACATTATAAAATAAATCATTGAATAACTAATAATAATATATCATTTTTATGAACTTATGAAATTCAAATCATGAAATATGGTTGGGAAATTTCATTTAGATGAATCAATAAATTCTTCCAAATCATGCGTCCCCATTTTAATATCATTATTTAACATTAAACTTTAAATTTTACTCTTTACTCATTTAATATCAGTAAAATTAAAATCTAAAGCACAAAATCATAAGGTTACTTAGAAACTCATGTCTCCTAGATCTGTAAGAATTAATTCTGATGTGGGAATGCAATTTTTATTATTAAAGATCAAATGATTTTTCAGACCAAAAAAATAAAGGAGTTTAATGGATAATCATAAAAACATGAACTCTCTTTTGAATTAAATATTTTTTCCTCTTCCTATAATTCATGGGGATTACTTCTACCTTCATGATCCTATAAAATAATAATTACTCAATTAATCACAAGAATCATTACATTTAGGATCAAAATGATAAGAGGGAGTAGGCTGCATGCTGGACTATCCAAATACTGAAGTTGAAATCTATATTTATAGTATTCAAAATTAAAATACTATAATTTAAGTAAAGGATAAATCTTGGTATGATCCCCCAAGTGGACCTGGACATCTTTTACTACCCCCAGAGGGAAGTACTAGATTTTATCCATAATCTTTCGGTGGATGAATCTTCTATTATTGGAACCAGCACATGTTGCTCTTCCCAGCATACAGTTCATTGTTTTTGTTGAGGAGAACTCCATGGATAGATAATACTAAATACTACCCATTCTTAATGTGTTACAACTTTCATGGATGGGGTATGATGATGTATGGAACCACCTCTTCTTCTTTTTTCTACTTGTGTAACATTATTCTGTTCCAGTGATGGATTCATGGGGGCATCAGCCTTATGTCTGATATCCTTAGACTCAGCAGCTTAGATATCATCATGATAGGGCTCCTCCAGTTGATATTCAATGTATTTAGGGAGATCCTGTCTTAACACAAGAGGTAAATCATTTTCCACTTCATCCTCCAAGGTGTAGTATGAGTAGGACAAACCTAATATTCATTAGAATTTGGATATATACTCAAATTATTTTCAACAAAATTAAAATAATTTGAGTTCAAGAATGTATCATATCTCCAATTTGGTTCGGTATTAATATCATCTTCAGTTTAAAGTATCTCTAGAAGTTTACATTCAGTGGATGAAGGTAGGTAGTCAAGCACCTCCATTATTATTTTGAATTCCACCACTCTGGTGGTTTCTTCCTTCAGTGCTATTGAAACATCTTCCTTGCAAGGCATGGGGAGACTAAGAAGTTTATCCAATTCACAACAGAATTATTCCAATTCATGTTGATCTCCCTCATGCAACTTAATAGGAATGTATTCATTTCTTTACTCTTCATGTTCATCAATTTAAAAGAAGAGTGATGAAATTTCTCGCACGACTACCTCATGTTATTTCTCTAGCTCAGGGTCGGGTTTCTCTTGCGATGTGTGCACATATTAAGGAATGAAGTATACTTGGCTCTCTAGATTTTTCACTTTATCAGTCCTTTGAAACTGACCATCACGATCATTACATTGATTTTCCAGCACTAGAGATTTTTAAGCCTATAAATAATAATTTGAATTGAAAGTCATCATGAACAAAGTATTCGTAAATATTTTTTTAAATCATTGTTTTATTAAAATTAAAATCTATATAAAATGTGAAAATTGAAAAAGATGTGTAATATAATTATTGGATACCTAACAAAGCCACTAGTTTTGAGGCACTCCATTCATAGGGCATGGAAAACACAATTTAATGTTATCATGCATCACATTAGATGACCAAGGTCGTCAAACTTGAAGTGTCTTCTCAGTTTGTTCAGTCACATATTCTAATTCATCATTACCACTTAATTTTGGATGATTTTATATAATCTATGAATTTAATGGAATTTATGAAAATAAATGAAATGAAAAATTTTATATCAAATTAATATGAAATGACAAACAAAATGAAATTACTGAAGAAAGTAAGTTCACACAATATAACTTCATGGAGAACCATCATTGACCATCATCAAATATTATTAGTGAAAAAACACAGTAGTATATGGACAGACCATAGTCTAACCCAGTTATGAATGAAAAGTACACATAACGATCACCATGAAAACCCTCCATCCACCTACTCAATCAATGGAAAATGGATTTAGATTAAGAAGTTAAAAATTAGATAACCACAGTGGGGATTACACCCACTATAAATTATCCTTAGAATTATATAATAGAATATTTAAAACATGGTATTGGGTTCAAGAAACAGATTACTATCTTGGTGTACAAAATGGATTAGTCACTCATGATCATCAATATTATAGTTTTCAATGATAAGATCATAAGAACAAAAGTGGTTGGTTGGGTGGACACAGAAATAAAAACAATGCATGAATTAATTAGAAATATAAATTACAATTGATAAATAAAAAAAATTTGATAAAATTAATAAATTAAAAATAAAGTTGGAAGATTTATGACTGACCTCCCTCGATTGAGATCTCCTCCTTGGTTCCTTGAAGGAAAGGGATGGAAAATTGGATGCTTTGAAAGAGAGGAGCTCCCCTCCTTTTATAGCCAGAATCTATCCCTCCGAACATCGATGCATTTTATCTTCATTAAATGGAATCTTCATGCATTTTTACCATTCATGAATGCTGTTAATAATTATCTTGGACATTTCTCCTCAAAATTATAGTGTATTTGCACAGGTTTTTCTAGATTTATTCCTGTTTTACTCTGTCAATTTATTCTATCAATTTAGAATCTCCAAAATGAAATCCTTCGGATTATAATGATTTAATTTAAACTAAAATAGTAAATTCACATTTCCAAGACTTCATGAAATATGTTCCAAAACATATTGTACATCCACCCAACACATTTCATAGAAATTGGGCTCACCATGAATGAGTTATGGACCCCACACCAAAAATCAACAGATCTGTAAACAGTTTTTATGTTCCAAATTGTGAGCTTCTTTCGAGCTTCCATGTGGTCAATTTAGAATATGTTCATGAAGGATGAAATGAATAACTGGATGTGTAGAATCTTTAAAATAACTAATTTTTCAATTTGGATTAATTTAAAAAAAGTTTTGTCCAAAAATCCGAAATAATATAAAACTATTAAAAATTGGGAATTTTTTATTATTAATTTCAAAATATCACCAATATCATAAAATGTGGAATTATATCATAAAGTAACAATTTGGTGGGAATTAAAAAATTAAATTCAATGTAAATTGGTTGAAAATATTTTCTCTTTTAATACTCTATCTCAAGGCATAGAATATCTTGGATTTCTTTAGATATAAAAAAGCATTATGAAACTATTTCAAATAAAAAAGAAACTATGGTATATGTTACAATAATGGTACCTAGAAATGTAGATTTTTAGAATCTTTTCTATTCCAACATAGGATACAATGCATGTAATAATCATGTACTATGACCCTATGTCCCAATCTGACTACCCTGTGTTTGGACACTCTACTAGCACTTCAAGCCCTACTATGATTACCTATACCTCAACCATCACAATATCCTGAGAAGATGTTTTTATTCCAATCACCTTCCAAGAGAGATAATACTGGCCCCAAATATAAGACCGGTGTTGTTATCAAATGTAAAACTATTTTTATTGAATAATTTTGGCATTAAATGGACTACCCATTCTTTATATCGTTATTTAGAAAATCATTCTGAGAGTTAGAACACCATTATGTGTTTTCTAGATCTGGGTAAAGGCCCAATGGGTTCCTCAAGTGTCTCGTTGAGTTTTAGGAGCACCGAACCCTAGAAATATAATGTATGGAAGGGGTTCTTCATAGGGAGAATGGTTTTTCTGAATACATGCATCCCCCTGAAGCAAACCATATGGATTATAGTAGTGAGTATATGTGAAGCAAATGGGTTATTCATAGTTTACCCAAAAAATGTACCTATCCCACATAGGTAGTGCCACATAGGCCTTACCTATGCACAGTTAATTGTATAGTTGGTTCATGGTTTTCCAAAACGAGGGACCTAAACCATACTAAGTTTTGTAATGAAATTAAATTAATTAAAATTAATATAAATAAAGTTAATGGAAAGATAATAACATTAATACAAAAATTGGGAAATGTTGTAATATTATTAATAATAGTATTATTATTTTTATGATGATGATACTGATTGTTATTATTATTATTGAGTTAGGTTATAAGAACCCTCCAATGAGGTCCCCCCTTACCCATCGTGTCACACACACCCGCTCCATCCTCTTCCACATGACCTGGAAAAATCTCCTCAAAAGAACCACCTCCTTTAGTTTGGGGATGGTTATCCTCCCATTTTCTTATGTGGTATTCTCTGGTAGTCCTATCTCCCTTCTTATCCATCTATTTTTTCGTTTTCCTCTATTATATGTAGTGAGTACACCTTGGTCAATCACTAAAACATTCTATTGTATTTTTCTTGTTGCTTCATGATGGTTAGGGTTCGTTGACTACATTGAGCATCATTATTTCCACAGTTGGTAATGGAATAGGGTGTCACATTGGCTTTAGGTAAGCGTTTTTAGTTCCTTTTCCTTGGTTTAATTTTAATAATAGTTTTTGTAAAATTTTGGTTCATAATATTTTATTTGTGTGTGTTTCAATGTCCTCCATTAAAGGCCAAGCACTTCTGTCGATTTCATATTTACAACACCACTTGAGGTAGGTTTTTATACTAATTATTTCCTTCATCCAATATTAAATAGGGTTTTTTTTATTTTGAGTTCCTAGTTTTTCATCCGTAATGCATTATGGTCCACCTAATGTTGGGTTTGAGTCACCAATGTTGAATGTGAATTACCTGCATATGCATAGTCAGGCATATATATATATATATATGTGTGTGTGTTCCCCATTTAAAATATATATATATATATATATTCAACCAATGAATAATTAATATATACAATGGACCTGGGTTTTTTTATGTATATATATGAAAAATGCATGTATGTGTAACTGTAATTGGGTATTTTCATATATAAGTATATATGTGAGGATCCTCTTGTACGTATTCATGTTCATGAAAATATGTACGTAGGGGCTATGGTACCTTTTGTATATGTGATGGTTCCTAATCTCTAAGGTTGGAATGGGAAACTTTGAGTGGATGCTGATGAAAACATCATGTTCCATGATGTTTTTTCTTGGACTTCTTCACCATGTGGTAGAATCCTGTTCCATTAATGATTTAAATTTAAGAGTTCATTGAATTATCACTTTTCCAAACATCCTTGAATATTAATTATTAATGAATTATAATTATTATAAATGATTAATGTGAAATTTGTATTAATCATGATATTTTGATTAATTATTCTAAATGATTTTATGATAAACAATTTGATGTTCTCATAATGAAACCCCTCATATGAGGTGCATTGTATTCAAAGTGACAATGATCTGTTTAGTGAAGTTCATCTTTCATGAAATATTATAAATTTAGTTCTGGTTAAATTATTTTACATTAGATTAGAGGGTGAAACAAGTGTTTCTAACTTAAGTATCCCTTGGATAGATTCTCATGTCTTTTTGTTGTATTTTTTTGATAAGTGTAAATACATCGAGGGTAATATTTGTAATGCATAAAATGGGATTACCGAAAATTATCTATTATTTTCTCTAGATGAATGAAATTGGTTCTATATGGGAGACCCATAGACAGTCTCGATGGAATGATTATTAAATTAGGCCTCAAGTGAGACTCATCCCACTACTTGTGATAGTAGTTATGAACTCAACGGCTATTACTTGACTTTTCACACCATGATCAGAGTCAAAAAATGGGACATCATTCATGGGTCAATTGGATCAATATCCATAGTACTAGTCATATAATAGGCCCCTTGATCAATACAAATAATGTCTTATAGGATTACAAATCATGATAATTGGGTGTATCACAATAATTTAGTAAAGAGGTTTTTAAATTGAAAAAATGAAAAAGAAAATGGATGCTTTTGAATAAGTATTACTTCTCCTAGGTATGTAAGCTGTAGGGATGTGTCCTCTAATCGAAACTATAATATTAGGTCCAACCACCCTCCTCTTATATTATCTCACCCAATTTATCATTTCCGGAACTATTGGTTTACGATCATAGATTTATTAGGAAGAAGGTACATTGGTTGTTTTTACATGTGTGACCTAGTCCAATTCATTGAGTTATTCATTCTATATTTCATCTATTCACTATATAAACTACATGGTTTATATGGCATGAAATGGATTTGGATAAACATTTTGGGTTCCAGACTATTAATATTTTATCTCACAACCTACTCGGGTATCATTTGTACTCGAGTAGACCTTATATCTATAGGTATTGATAAATGGAGGATCCAACTTCAAATATTTGATTTAAACTACAAGGATGGAGTTTGGAAAGAGGACCTATATAGTTCCCGAGATACTCATGGAGATTGTAATTTTTATTGTTGTCCTTTTATTACAGTGTATTTATTTTTTTAATTCTTTCTACTCATACTTATAGCATCATCTTTCATAAATGTACTTTTTTAAATTGGCATTGGCCTCTTTTATTCAGTTATTATATTATTATTCAACTATTCACATTGATTTTTTTTCTTTTACTATTTTTGTATGATATAAAATGGTTATAACACTTTTAAGATTTGACAATGAGGGTATAGTCATTCCACCATACTACAATTAGACCCTTTACGCTAGTTGGAAGCCTCTTTCATTTGAGGAGGCGTGTTTGATGCTATGTGGTGACGGGTCCAGGTACTATTTCCATAGTCAGTCAGGAAAGGATATTAAAAGCGGTATCAGAGCAGTAATTATTCTTTTTCACAACATTTTGGGATGGTATATAGGAGACTATAAATATTTCTACAATTGATAAATAGCCACAAGTAGGACTGATCACCCCACCCATGTGGAAAAGTCCAAGTTGCAAGGGCTGTGATTGTTGTACTGATTTGTATTAAAGTTCACTTTGATTTCACCATGAGTGAATTATGTAATTTCCACTACAAAAATATTTTTGAGAGTCATATTATATTAGATTATACTATTATGGCGAGGACATAACATTACATGGATCATGATAGTCACATATGAATTCATATTCTATGCCATGTCAGAAATTTTATATAACATTTGTAGATTTCAACTTCTTAGGTAAATTTTTAGCCTACCGTTCTTACATTACATGCATAGATAACATATTGTTTTTCTTATTTTAAATTTCCATGCTTCTATGTTTGTTTATGTTGGGCTACATTTGTATTAGTCTTGTCAAATGGGATCCAACTTCTAATTTGTATTATTTATGGGTACTTTATGAATTTGAATTATTTGACTCATATAATTGAATACTAATAGATTCACCTTTTTTTTAATTTCACCGTATTAAATTTCGCAATCAGATAAATCAATATTTCAATCAAGATAAAATTATTGTGGTCATAAGGGATTCATCATCGACATATAAGGTGTATGAATGATTTTATAAATTGAGTTGGTAATCCATAAAAACGAACTGTCTGTTAGGATAGTATTATTTATAAGATATTCTATATATAAATTAGTTATGTATTATCCTAAAATGAATTTTTATACTTATTAATACCTGTTCCTCTTTTACATCGGCGTAATGAACCATGAAGTTGTATTTTTTAATGAACAACTAAACCCATGCAGGTCAGTTGGGGAGAATTTTTATCCAGCAAGAGGGTTTTTAAAATATAGATTATTAAATATTGGGGTTGTTATTGATAAACCCAGGATGTTTTAATGGGACCCTAGTAGGTTTACATTATTTTTTCGGATTTATTATTAAACCTCATAGGTGTATGTTTATGTTATATGCAATTGGTATTTTAAAGTGTCCACATTGAGGTTAGATCATAAATTAAAAAAAAACATTTAATTAATGTAATACCTTTTATTATGATTGATATTATTTTTTGATTAGCATTATGAATAGATAAATGGTTTTTAAAATGGATGTTTAGAAAAAGTGTCATAATTATAAAGGGATATCACTAAATAATAAATCATAAAATTGTAGAAGAAAATATCTTTTATATTTTACATTATGTCTATTGTAAGATTCTCTTTGAAACTAAACAATACAATGTTAATTAATACTTGAGTTTTGGATGAATTCCTTAAAAAGAAATGTTATGTGGTGTTCAAGGTCCTAGAACTCATATATGCTTAGAAGAGTTAATTCATTAGATTTTACTTGAAATGTAATGAAAAAATTTCAATAGGCTTCGCCACTCCCATGTATGTGTTTGAATAATATGCCTTTATTACTAGGGACTTATCATATGTGTAAACTTTTTTGGGTCAATGATTTCCATTTTTTTAAGGGATAACCTGTTCTTGGTAGTTTCGTTAGGTCATTAGAATTCTTTCAAATTACATGCGTGTGGATTCTCTAAAGTGGTATGTTTGGGGTTCTATAATTTCATGTAAGACTCTTAGATTCTAAAATGACCCCCTCTATACAGGCTATTCCTGAGTTGTTTCAATCATTCCTCTCTGTGTTTGAATATTGAAATGCTCAGTTCTAGTGGGATTGATATTCCAAAGACACTGTCAGCCACTTGGTAGGTCATGTGAGCCCCCCTACAATGATGGATGAACCAATACACCATTATTATGGTTAGTAGTAATATGGAGTTGTTTGACTTTGTGTTTAATATTTTTATGGTCATCTGATATTTTAATGAATATGGTTGTTTCATCCTAAGGATAGTGTCATAGATGTGATTTCTTGCCTCTATAACCTTGTGGTAGTATCATCAAAATACGTGGTACCTACCATCTTATAAAATGGTACATCGAACTATTTATGATTTCTGTTAATAGTTTAATATATATTTGTTACTATTTGAATTCTGGCCAACTCCAGAATATTATAACCAGAGAATAAGGGGATATAAAACATATCCCAATACTGAGGATCCCAATAAAATAGAATCCTTAGTTTAATGAACTTTGCAGTTGTTGGTATTTACTCATTATGCATGAAAATTTAGGAACATGACTCAGAGAATCATCACATGTCTATATATCTGTGAATCAAATATTGCCCTCTTCTAAATCTATTTTCATTTTTCACTTCATTTTTACGCCTGTTGAATTTTTTTTACCCACATTCAAGACTTCTAGTTGATATTGATGGAGCATATTCCATGGAATGAGATTCCATTCTATATCAATGAAATGTTAAGGGCACTCCTATGGTGGGGAAGATCATGTCAATTCTTTTGAAATGTATTCTTCCATGTAGAGGGAGAAAAACCTAGGAGATTATTTCAAAATGGTCAAACTCTCTCAAATTCCCTATTGCTGGTAATAATTATTTTAAGATAGTTATTACTCAAGAGAGTTATTATAGAGAATTACTAGGTATATTCACAACCTATGAAGAAACCATTGGTCAAATATGGGTCATGGTGGCTATGTTTTGGTGACCATGGGAAGCCCCGGGTTGTGAATGTATCTTGGTCAGTTTTTGAATGCATTTATTGATGTAATCCAACTCTTATAATGATTTATAACTATAATGGTTCAGTAGTCTTTCCCTTTGATTTTATAATGATTATATTGAAAATGTGTGGATAACTCCTCCTTTGCAAGGCTTATGTTTCTATAATCCTTTTTGGAGATCATTTGAATCCTCTTAGTGTACTATCGGATAAAATATAATCATGTCCCCTATCCTATTATCATCTATTTACACAGAGAGAGAACTTTTCATACACCATGCTATTTATTTAAACATTATTGGTATTTATTTGGTGGTTTTTATTAGTATTATATCTAGATGATTGGTTATTATTAAATGAATGTTTATTCACTAGTGATACTTTATTTTCTCAAGTAGGAATGGAAAATATGGACAAATGGACACCAATCATTTCTTTGAACTTAAACTCTAGGTGGATGTTACTTTGGTTTAAATCCATGATTTTTTTTTCAAAATCATATACTTGTATCCAATTTATCTCTATAAAAATGATGTTTGGGATAACTAGGGTTAGTTCCGTGTACTCTAATTTGATGAATGTGAGGTTATCCTAGACATTTTTTCAGGCCCAGAGAATTTTTTTAAATGGTTATGAGTCTAGTGGGAAGGATCTGGGTTACCCCATTGTTAATTCTATGTCACTAAAATTTAAATGGTAAGGTGATGGTTTGACCAAATAATGCCACCAGAAATCAATTTTGAGCCTTTAGTGAATTTCCCCATGATAGACACTATACTACTTAAAATAATGCATTGTGGTTCAGTTTGTAATACATTGACCATCTATGATAATCATTATTTATAATGTCCAACTAGAGGTGTATTGACATGTTGTTCTTCATTTTCCGTGTGTATGGTTTGAAGGAATTAGTTTAATCGTGTCTTTAATTTAATACATGTGTGGTGTAAAGTCTTACTGAGTCTTTTAAGGAATTGTTTAATAAACAGTATCTATTAGGTTACCCAAGATTTGACAGTATTTCGTGATGTGGTTCATGTTATAACCTTGGTTGTAATTGAGTTCTCATAAAAAAGTAATCATTTAGGAGAATCTACATAATGCTTATTGGTGAGATTTGTAATTAAATTCCAAGGTTAGAGGTCTTGTGGCTCAAAATTGGTAGGTTTTAAATGTTAAAGACTATGGAATGGAGCTCCATGGATAAAATCATGAAGAAACAACATTATGAAGTTTTATCTTGCTAAATGAGATTGGGTATGAACCATTTAGTGGTTTCAATCAGAAAAAGATCATTGTCTTGGGTATTTTCGAAACACAACATGACCATTTGAGTGATACATCATGAACCATGTAGGTTGGTTGATGTTTTCCTTTTTCCCAAAGGTGTGTCACTGATGATAAGTTCAATGGTGGGGGGTTGTAATGACCCGTTTTTTGATCCAATGTAATTTTTTTTTGAAATGTTAATTTTTTTTCATTTATTGGATGGGTCGTTCTTTGAAATGTGTTTCAAAAAATAATTATTATCGTTGGAAAATATGTATGTGTTCTTTTCAAACATTGTTTACAATTTGAGGGATCCCCCATGTGTCTCCTTGAGTTTCAGGATATCCAAACCCTCAAAACTTCATGTTTGGATGGTCTTCATAGGGCTCAAGGTTTTTCTGAAACCATGAACCACCCAATAGAAAACTATATGGATTATGGTAGTGAAAATATGTGAAGCTCATGGGTTGTACATAATTTACCCAAACTGTGCACCCATCCCACAGGGTTGTGAAACTATGAATGTACCAATGCATTTTTCATTACATGATTGGTTAATGGTTTGACTAATTGTGTGACCCAATCATTGAACATTGATTAAAAAAATTAAATTGCATAAAATTAAAAATAAAATTTTAAAAAATTAGATAAGAATAAATAGTTAATAAAAAACTTTTTAATAATAACAATACTGAAAATAATAATATTATATAGTTAGGATTTAATAAATTTCCAAAGCGGTATACCCTTATCCATCGCGTGGTTCACCCCCTCCTTCCTCTTCCATGTGATCAGGATGAAGCCCCTAAAGTGTTCCACGTCCTTCCCTCCAAACAATCGTCATCTTCATGGTTTGGTGTGTTCCTATATAGAAGGCCTCATATTCCTTATTATCCATTTATTTGGGGGTTTTAATCTCTTTCATATTGTGTGAACTTGTTTTTTGAACCATAAATTGATTTTTTTGTATTTGTTCTTATTTTTCTTGATTATTAGATTTTTTTGACCCCGAAGAGCATCATTATTTATACAGTTGAAAACGTTAGTGGGTTTCTCTTTGATTTGAGGTAATGGTTTTCAATTCATTTTTCATGGTTGAATTTTAATTATGGGGTTTCTAATGTTAGGTTTCTTAATATTTTTAGTGCATTTTATTCACCCCCCACCAATGATGAAGCACATTGGTCCATTTAGGCTTACCATCATTACATGAGGTAGATTTTTGTCCTATATCTTTTTCTAGAACAATTTTATTTGTGGTTATTTGGTTACATTATTTCCTATTTTTTCTTCCATAGTGTATTTTTTCCCTCCTTGAGGAATGTTCAAGTTACCAAGTCGAAGGAAACATACCCTCTTATGCATAGGTAGGAATATATATTTATATACTCCCCTAATATATATATATATATATATATATATACATTGACCCATAGTAGCATGAATTTATATATTGGGGATAGGATTTATTTTGTATATATATGAGAAATTCATACATGTGTAAGTGTAAATGGATATATTCATATATAAGAATATATATAAGGATTCCCTTGTACAAATTGAGGGCCATGAAAATATGTACATAGGGTCATGTTTCCCTTATTTGTATTCAATATGGATTTTATTAGAGTATGGAACAAGATACTTACAGAGGTCACCAATAAAAATGTAAAGTGTGTACATGTTTCATATTTGTCTTCTTCTTCTTGACGTAGGATCCCTTTCCATCTGCCCATTAAATTTATGAATTCATTAATTTCACTATTTTCAGATCGTCCATTGATATTAATTAGTGGTGAATAGTATTTAGAATAAAGGACTAATATTTATTGATTATTACTCTTGATATAATGTTTAATTGTTTTATATGAATTATTTTGTAGATAATGTCATGTTTTATTAATGAACTCCTTGGATGAAGTGTGATATCTTCAATATTAAAAAGATATTTTTAGTAAATTACAACTCTCTTGGCTTGTTATGTATGAAATTATTGTTTAATTATTTTATCTTAGTGCCGAGGGTGAAATAAGGGGTTCCAAATTAAGGATCACTTGGATGGATTCTAATTCATTCTTGTATGATTTTTTAGGGTTATTAAACACACTGGGGAAGATATCAAATGCTTTTTAAAAGGGATCTCCATGTGTTACTTATTTTTTCTTCTATATGAGTGACACTAGTTCCATAGGGGTGAGAATTTGGATGGAATCAATGTAATGATGGTTGTACTAGGCCTTGACTGAGACTTGTCCCCTACACGTGATAATAGGTATTGAATTGGAGGCTAGTAATTTTCTTTTCACACCATGCTTGGAGTAACACATGAGTCTTCATTCATGGGATACCATAGAAAGACATCATGCAATTAGTGCTATGTGGATCCCCTCAAGTGATACATGAAAATTTCTATTGGATTAGCATGGAAGGGCTCAGGGTGTTCAACTATATTTCAGTAATGTGGTTTTGAAATTTAATTATAGAAAGAATTGAGATTTTTTTAAAAAATATCTTTTCATTTAGGTATTTAAGACATATGTATGTGTCCACCAAACCAAACCATATTTTTGGTTTCCATCCACCTCCTATATTTTATCACCAAATTTACAATTTTAGGATCCTTTGGTTTGGAGTCACTAGATTTAGACGAATTAGGAAGATTATAAGGGTGTCCAAGTGGAACCCAGTCTAATGAAATGATATTTTATTTATATATTTTGTCAATTCAATATAGGACATTACATAATTTATATTCGAGAAAAATTGATTGTAATAGTCATGATTAGTGTCAACCTTCTGAGATTTTATCTCGCAGCCTGATTAGGCACCATTGTTAACATAATAGACCATATGTCTTTATGTATTGATAAAGAGAGAAGTTGAAATCAAATATTTGATTTACATCAATAAGATAGAGTTGGGATAGAGGACCGAGATGTTGCTTGAGATTCTCAAGGATATAGTTGTTTATACTACTATCATTTTAATACATTATATCTCATTTTCAAATTATTATAGCTCATACTTGTAACATCATATATCATACATGAATTGTTGTAAATTGGCGCTGACCAATTTTATTCAATTTTTTTAATCATTCTTCATTTGTTCTGTATTTTATTTTTATTAATTCTTTTGTTGTTTATTGATATAAACCTATTATGCAACTATGAAACAATGACCATGAGGGTATTTTCACACCACCATAACACGATTCGACCCTCAATACTAGTCAGAAACATCTGCTATATAGGAAGGCCGGTTTGAGGGAATGTGGAGACTCGACTAGCTACTGTATCCATAGTTAGTCAGGTTGGGAAGTTACACCTCTTCGGAACATACGGAATGTGTATATATTAACTCTCTAGGAACTGATAGAAAGGTCCTATAGAAGCAATGGATATGATCTATCATGCCTCAACCTTTACATTACATTATAGCCTGTATACATTGGGGTATCAGGTGTCCCAGTTTCTTACACTGGTGACATATCTAGAAATAGTTAATATGAGTTTCCTTAATGCTACTAACCACATGATAAATATTGAGATGTTTTTTCATTAAGATGAAGTGACAATACAATTTTTCAGTTCTAAACTACTATGGGTCCCATAATCAGCTTCCATCAGATTCTTCTGAGTAAGTGGGCCTGGTTGACTCTCTCAGAAGTAGTCATCAACAGAAAGAAATTGACATACAATCATATGGAAGATACTAGACCATCATCAATGTACCTCACAGTTATAGGGTCATCATCAGATATAAAAATTGAAAATTCTCTTAGTGAGGAAATTAGAATATTCCACGATAGAAATGGATCTCTAATGCATGTTCATGAACTCTTTTTCCTATTTTTAAATTTATCTCATTAGAAATATGTAATCATAAAATATCATCTATAATTATTCATAAATCATATATTGATGTCAGTCCACCTGGGTAATAACATCCCAACAAATTTTGGCAGAACTGTGTGGCATATAGGCAATGAGATTTACTATCCTCTATATATGCATCTCCAAAATGCTCAAATATAGAAAAAAATATCCTCAGGACATGAATCTGCAGCTTTAGGTCTACCATCCCCTAAAAATATGAGACGATGTTTCTTCTATAACTCATGAGTCCACATAGAAATTGTCGGGGTGGGTCACTATGTATAAACTACATCATATGGGAAAATCTATTTCAAAACATCATTTCGGTTCCCATATCAGGAATAATTGGCAGTTCCATTGGTGGAACTACAAGAAGTATCCTTTGATACTCAATGATTACGACCTCATGTGCATGGTCCTCAACACATTCTGGGCATACGTCTTTAGGATATTTTAGTGTCATATTTCTACAAAATATAAATTTACAACCATGAAAAATAAATTAAAAGATGAAAATAATTAAATATAGATAATAGGATTGGTATAGGTCCTTCTAATATAAACTATCACACCACTATTCCAAATCCAAAAACCATGTTTATGTGGAAAAATAAAAAACATAACAGGCTATAAGAACATAATAGAAACCCAATGCTTCCCACTACTAAGGAAGGGATTATTTCTAGTTATAATATTAAACAACTATGGTTTTAGTATATATATAGTATATTGTAAGGTATATTAGAAAAAACCTTTGACATTGGAATTGGAATCGCCATTTAGTAGAAAAATTTTATTTTAACGATTTAAATTTATTTTCATTACTAAATTTTTAATATTATAAAAATATCATTGTCCTGATCAAATTTTTCTATATTACATATTATGTTATAATTGGATAATTATGGGTTAATCAATAATGTAGGTAGCAAAAAACTATTTAGATTAATGTATGTAATTTAATTAATCCATTTATATTCTTCCAACATGAAGTGTTTGGACATTTCCATATATAAAAATCAAGGAACATAAAAAATAAACTGGGTAAATTTATCAAGAAAATAAATGTGGAATGGAAAAGTGTATGATATATTTGACCTAATGTTTCAATAATATGGATGAGATACTAGATACATACAATTCCAAGACATGGAATAGATTTTGTATCAATAACATAAAAAATTGTAATATTAGAAATCTTGTATGTCATAAAACTGTGAAATCATATCAATTGTAATGGGTGTTATCCAACAATATGAATAACCAATCCTAGGTAATTTGGGGTTCTCCTTTACAATGGATATCTCCTCCCAATTATATGATCATTAAAAAATTTTATTACATTATACACTCCTATATAATACACAAACATCAAGAAAATAAGCAAAATATATTCTGATACAACTTTGTAATGTCTGGACCTAGATTCAACATACTCTCTACCCAAGATAGTGGCCAAAAAGACCCAAGAATACATCTCTACATGCAAGATGATATGGACTAGGAATGAGGGTCTATGGTGGTATAGTTGGGAGAATATATCCTTATATCATACTGGCACAATGAATATGATAAATAAAATGTTCATAGAATAATCATGATGTAATAAATCGAATAATAGAAACAAATATTATAAAAACATCAGAATACATAAAAACCAATAAAATGTAATAAGTAATGATAATCCATATGTCTCAGTAATTTACAAATGATTTAAAGGCATGTTGATTTTAAAAAATAGGGATCCTAGAATACATTGGATATTCATATACAAATTCTATAAAAGATCATAGAAAGGCCAAAAGTCTGCTCCTCTACCCTTATGAGGATATGATTGGTCCTTGTCTCCTATGATCCATGCTATATGTAAAATAGACTAAGCTTTTGTAGGAGGGTGACTTCCCTTATCCATACATGTATTAATGAACAGTACTAGAGTACCACAGGCGTTCCAAGTAGGGTGTGAGTTCAACTCAGTAGGCCACCACCAACTGTGTTTAGAAATAATATGTTATGTGTAAATAGCATAATGGTGTGCATGTGTAAAAGAGAAATAAAGAACGTTGAATAATATATACCAGCCAACATAGTTTCTTATAGGACACCTGGATGGCTTTACCGAATTTGGAATAGGATAGTGTATGTCTTATCCATAACCATATATAAATATATATTAATCAAACACATACATATATATAAGGTATCTATAGTACACATGTATATTCACTAAGTATGTGGGGACATAATTAGGAATATTCATAGATACTAGGTGCTAGTTGTGCATAGGGATTAACTCAGGATTCCATATCTTTCATAACAATCCAACAGAACCATCAAGGGTATAATCCCATAAACTCATATCAATGTGAGACACCATGTCTATCAGTTTAGATAGTGGGGTGAGTCTTTATTCCCAACACATGAGGCAAGGAAATGTGGAGCATCATGCCCATCTTCTAGATTGGAGTAGAATAGTTTGAGACATCTTACTCAACGCCTGATGTAAGTGATCATGAAACATCATTCTCAACATGACCCTTAACAATCGTTCAGAAACCAATATAAATTGCAGAATCATAATAGTAATAATTATTATAATGGATCACTTCTAATAAATATACTCTAACATAATGAAAATAATTAATCTACACAACAAACATAATTAATGTTCATAATTATAAAACATTTACCATCTCCTTATCACCCAATTCTTCTTATTTAATTATGGATATTAAATTATTAGAAAATCATAATTTATTTCTATATCGATCAGAAAACTTAGATCATGTTTTTTCTTTTAGATAGTCATGTAAAAGCGGGTATGACAAAATAGAACACCCCATGGGATGTAAATATATTATATTGTAATATTCAAATCATCTAATGTGATCCCTAAGAGTAATTATAAATGGAGAAATTAGTTTTATTGGTATAATGCATTTTATAAAATCATAAGGAAATGTCTACTTTGAAATAAAATAGTGGAATACTATGAAAACACATAAAATTTTGGAAAAATATATCTTGAACACCTATTTTAGGATATTAGATTACAACCTATAAAACATTGGCCTTTGATATGAATAATAATATAAGAAAACCAAAGAATGGACCAATCCCTAAAAATGGGAATATGAGATTTCACTAAAATAGCACAAGATATTGGAAGAAAAATGATTTTAAGATGTAAGATGGTTGGAGATATTAAAATTTCATATCCAATGCTTCGTATGATGTTTGATTTAGTATTCAGATGATGGTGCAGTTATGAAACATAGACGAAACCCATGAGGAGGTCTTTATGAGAGAGGGAGAGACCACTGGCCATTTTATAAAAGACGAATATGAGGTACGAGGTATTAAAAAAGATTTAAAGTAAAATGATGTTTCACTATGATATTATATGTCACATGATTTATCCACATTGTTGGCATAACTGTTTTCCAACTGTGCACCACATAATACCTCTGATCATCACTCATACTTGTTAGGTGGAAATTTTTTCGATCCATGCACAATCCATGCAAACAACCACTATCACCAACCTCTATAATCTTATATGGGAGTAAACCTCAAATAACAATGTTTCTGAAAAAAACATGTGCCCTCCGGCTCTCCAAAAGATCCACACATGGTTATGTCACATAAATAGTAATAATTGTGCTCTAAATGTTCATCTAACTATGTTTGTCCAATTATTGGAGCTTTTGGCAGAAAAAAAGCATTAGATTCCCATAAAACATTTATTATGTGATAGGAGATGTTTACAAAGATAAAATAAAAGATTTTAACTGAAAAAAATTAGTCTTAACTTAGAGAAAATGTGTGTCATTATATTAATAGGGGTATCAGTCATTACATGACATTAGGTTTTAAATGGAAAAATACATTTATAGGAGTCAAATTTCACATATATCCATGACCCCAATAAAACTGCTCTAAAATATATGACATTGGACAAAAATTGAAAAAAGGAATAAAAAATGAGTAAACATGATTTTTTAAGAAAAATAAAATATTACGATATCCCCTTTTGTGAAGATTGTGTTTATGAAAATTCTAAATGTTTGATTTTTAAAAAGTATGAATGCAATGGTAATGATAGTCTTGAATATGTTAATTATAATTTTTGGATTCCAACTTATACTAAATCCCATGGGGGATGATATTTGTTTATAATCTTTATTGATTATTTTTCATTGACATTTTGGATATACAAATTTTCAAATAAGATTGAGCCATTTGAAATATTCAAAAAAAAATAGAAAATGAGTGTTGATAATCATTCATGAAATAATTTGATAACCCATAGGAATCATAATTTGTTAGAATATATATTGAATTTTTTAAAAATTTTTGTATCTCTGAAGTCGATTTTAGTCATCATGTTATAATTTAAACCCTTTAAAAAATTAACTAGATAGAAGGATGAATAATAGAATACGAGAGTGGTTGATAAATATTCTCCTACATATTGGTTTTTCGTAACCCTTCTATGAAGAAGCTAACACTATGATAATGTTTTTAATTAATCACTTCCCTTCTTTGGATACTATATTCGTAACTTATTAAAAGTTGTAGATGGATTTACAACCCAATAATTCACAACCTATAGATTTTGGATATATTATTTATGATTATAAAAAATGATAATCTAGAATCGTGGGTGGTCAAGAGTGTTTTTTAGGGTTATCATGATGGTGTTATGGGGTAAAGGTTGTGTATAGACATGAATAATTTTTCTATGTTTATCAGTATTCATGATGTTGTTTTATAAAAGTCTTCCATGCCTAAAAATATGTACAAGGTTCTTGAAAATTTTAGAATAACCCAACCCCTGTGTGATGAAATTCCTATAGTCAACTCGAGATATTTCCATGAGAAAAATTCGACCGACTAATCAGTTGAGTAATGCTGAAACAACTATAATCAAAATTAACATTGATCAATATATTAATATTTCTGAATCCCAAACATTTAAAATGTAATTAAGTCAATTGAATATAAATAGTGTATTTCTATGATTAAAGAGGATATATATTCCCTTCTAAAAAATAAAACTCGGACCGTAGTAACCAAACATGAAAATTATTAAAGTAAAAATTTGAAAATGGATTTTATAAAACAAAATATAAAATTAGGGAATTAAATATAATGAATTTCTCCAATGTTAAGGAATCTATTACAATGAATATTTTTAACATATTTTGAATCATTCATATGTTCTCTTGATTCCTTTAATGGTTACCCATTATGATTTCAACATTGAGTAGTTAGATTTAAAATAAATTTTTTTCAAGGAATGTTGGATAAAACAATTTATATGAATCCTTATAAAGGTGTTTCAAATGATATAAAAAATAATTTAAAATTTTCTCAAAAAATTAATTTGAATGGAATAATGAAGTATTCATTGAAATTATATAAACACTTCTATACTAATATGTATTAATGATTTTATAATAAATCCATGAATGAATCATCTGTTTATTTCAATCTTATTAAGCTAGAAATTACTTAATTTATGTTATATTTTGTTTGCATATTATTATCTACAAAAACATAATGATTATTAACTAAAAAAATACACAACTTTATTTAATGACAATCCCATGTAATGAAAATATAATTTTTGCAATGAAAATATATAATAATAGAGAGAGTAAAATCATTAAATTTTTATAGAATCACTATGTTATAAATTGATATGTTGGAGTATTTTTTATTCACCTAAATCATATTATAATACCATATTGTCAACAAATTATGTTATCCTTTTCCTATTCCCCTAGTTGTAAATCTGATGTAGCTTTTATGAAAAAGATACCTTATGCAAATATTTTTAGTAGAATTAAGTATGATATTTTTTATTCCCGAATAAAAATTTACTTTATAATTTGTAATTTGTGTAGGTTTATGAGTAACCCTATAAACCATAATATCAATCATTCAAATTTATTTTATGGAAATTTTATGTCTTCAAATATTAATTGTTTTTTGAAAAAGTGTAATTTGTATTACAATGTAGTTATGTTTTTTTATTGTAACGTGACTATAAATATAGACACATGGTTTTAAATAACTAGGTATGTGTTCTTAGGTTTTTGGGTTATTCTGTTTAGAAAATGAATCATGTAGTCGGTAATTTCACTAGAAACCTGTGAGGTAGTATTTAATGAACTAACTTAATATATATGAGAAACTATTTGGTTATAGTTTTTGATAAATGAATCTGATTTATCTAGTGGTAGAACTGATGTGTAATAGTATTGTTAGTATATCGTTTATTTATCTAAAAATAATTTTTTCTATGGTATATCAAAGAATATAAATATTCGGTTATATTTTACTACAGAAGTTATTGATGCTGTAAAATGTCTGTTAGAAAGATAAATAATACTAATAATATGATAAAGTTTAGAATATGTCAATTAGATAATTTACATTTATGTATTTATTAGGTTTAATTAATGTTTTCCCAATACAATTACTTATGTTTTCAATAACACCATCATTCATAATCTATTTTATTAAAAATGTGGAGATTTTTGAAATATTCCCTTAATATATTTGTAATTAGTCTACTTATATTTACATACTATTCTATCAGTTTTACAATATCATCAATTTTATATATTTTATATATTATAAGGTTGTCTCGTATTATATTTCATGATGTTGGACCTTTTTGGGATTTTGTGTGTTTGGATTTTATAATTATCCATGACCATTTTTTAATATTTATCCATGATTCCTTTTAGTAATTACTTTAAAATGTTGATCTTCTTGATTAAATGAATCATGAAGTGGGAAATTATGAATTTTCTTGATGTTTTTAATACCTTAAATGTCATCTATATCTTGTTCTTATTATTGTTTTAATATGATATAGATCCACAAGTCTATGAAGTTATTATACAACTAGTTTGAGAATACCATTCATAACATTATGACCATTTGTGCATCCCAGATAATATTGTTTCACCTTACAACACAATATGGTCACAGACACTCAATTTTCAACCTATAATTTCATTTTCATTTAGATATTGTGGGTATATGAGTGTTGATTCATTTATAATTTATTTCTGACCCATTATTTGGATATAGATTTTTAGAGTGAGAGAGAGAGATGCAGAGAAGATTTTTATGGTCATACTCCAATTTCTTCTAGATTTAATGTTCCATTCCATTATATTTAAAACAATTGTAATATTATGGTGTGAATTTCTGAACATTTGTACATTAATAATATAGGAGGATGATCTATTATGGATAAATCTTGATCATAATTATCATATCCATCATTTAAATCTCATAAATATGTTTATTATATTCATTAATAGAAGTGTTTTTAATATTAATGTCTTCTTCACTTCTATATTTAGAAATATAATTTCATTATTTATCTTTTTGTGTATTGTGTTGTGACATCCTAGAATTGAAGAATATGAATTTCTCATGAATGTATTGACAAATATCACTTGGTTTAATGAGGATTGTTTTATTGAAAACATTGTGTGTTCTATTACTTGTGTACATATTTATTATATTATTTTTTTATTTTCATAATAAAAAGTTATATATTGTCATGTTTTATCAATTAAGGTTGGTAAAATTGATCCAAATTATATAAATCTCTCTCTCATTTGATCAATACAGTTATTATCAGAGTTTAATTATTATGATATCATTTTGAAAAATTTATTTCAATTTAAATGATATGAAATTGTTTCATTACTATGAATTATATGAACTATTATATGCCATTGGATCCATGAATATTCTTCTAGAAATAATACTATGATAAGTGGTAACCTAAAAAACCATTCATATAAAAATCATGGAAAGGAAAAAATTATTCATCTGTTATTGGATAACTAGGAAACGACCTTTCATGTTTACATACTTTATTTTATATTAGAATTATATTTAATCAATTATATAATTAGTCAAATATGATGTGGATTAGGAGGGTATCATTGATTTAGCAGTTGTTCAAACAAATTCTATGCAATTTCCGAACTCTTTTGTTAAGATAATTGTATGAAAAGAACACAATTAGATGGATTATGAGGAACTTATCTATCAGTCCACACTCTTTGATGATTAAAATTTTTGTTGAACTATTTTATCCTAGAATGATGTTACTAAACAGATAATTAAATATTTTCAAATCCTATGGATTCTCTCTTGATTTTATATGATGGTAAAATTATCTATTAAGAGAAAAACATTACATGTTAGAATTTGATGAAAATATTGGATGAATATATTATAGTGACTAAAAAAGCGTTTTTGGTGGATTATCTAGATAATTTAACTTCTAGTGATATGGGGGAATAAATGGTAAACATATTATTACATATAAAGTGGGATTTACTATGGAAATACAATAGAAAAACTAGGTTTGATATGTTTACTCTATGACTAATTAGATAGTGATAATGATTTTAAAAAACAATTATCGTAATATTATGGATGGGAAGATTCATAAAAAATAAATAAAACAAATTAAATAGTAAGAATGATAATTTACTCTCATGATGATAAATTTATATGATTACATTGGAATTTTTAATAATTAATAATTCTTTGAGTATTGAAATAGATTTTAAAAGAGAAAGTGTAAGATACTATAATATGGACATGATGAAACTATAGGATTGATAAATAGAACAAAATTATAATTAATTAATTATAATGAGAAAACTCAACTGCGATAATTATCATTATGGTAGGGTGAAAGTTTGTTACTAATATGGATAAGATTCAGTTAAATTATAAAAATAAAAATATAACGTCCCTTGAATGGACATGACTATTCCATGGGTTTTTTAGAGTGACATGTTTACTATAGCCATTACAAAATTATTCTAACATGGATGGGTATATAGGATCACACATTTATTCATTTAAGTTATTTTTTTTTGATTGAGGAGTTTTTTAATATTATTATTTTGATACTTGTATTTTTACTCATTAATAACATTTCAATTTCATTGTAAAATAATTTTTTTCAAAAATACTACAAAATATATTCAAAATATTTAATTAAATATATATATTGAAATTATTTTCCAAAAAATAAATATTGTAAATTCGTTATTTTAAAATATATAAATTTAATTTTCAAATAAAAAAATATCATAGATAACTTTAATCATCACTAAAAATCATGTTAATATAATCTATTGATTTTTTAACTACACATAATACATCCTAGAAAATAATTTTTGTTCATATAGATTGCTAAATGTAAGAATGGATATTGTATAAAAACACTGAGTCATCTCGAGTGATATTAGAGGACCACATATTGGGAGACAATGAATTACTAAAATATTTATGAATGATAGAAAAAATATAGAAAGAGTGGAAAGGTAAAACATGATCCATAATTTAAGAATGAGGATCTAAAGGGGTGATGTGTTTGGAGTGGTTAACTAGGAGGTGAAATAATGAGAGAAAAATAGAGTATTTTTGGGTAAGAGGAAAAATAAGAAGTGTGTGGTTTTATTTTTAAAGTTTTTGTGTACTATAGGAAAAATTAAAACAATGATGTTATTTTTTCCCAATCAAATAAAAATAATAATTGGTTAATATAATAGGGATTATGTTTTTACTACCAAGAAAGAAAAACATTATAATAATGATATTTGTTGCATGATAAAAGGTACCCACTCACTTTCCTTGATATTTATATTGTGCAATTACATTGAGAAATTACTTTTTAAACAAAAAATGAAATTTAAAATTTATGTTTTTCAACAATATTTAAAATTAAAATATATTTTTGAATATTTCAAAATTTATAAAGTATAAAATAATAAAAATAAAATTTCAATTATTATTACTTTAATATTAAAAACTATCTAATATAAAATAATTAACTTATAAAATTTTACTAAATTATATCATTAAATATATTTTTTGAAATATATTCATTAATTGGATTATATATGATTCCATTAAAATATAATAATATTATGTTTCCCACATCTACATTCTTTTGTTAATTAGTATAAAATTGATTCATTATAATCATTAATCTTTCTATAATCATTGATTTAAATTAAAATTGATTCATTTTTATCTTATGTTAATATATTAAAATTATAATGTGACGGTATAATTGAAATAAGTGAACTAAAGATAAAATGTTTACTTTATGTATCTATGAATTATTTGTATTAATTTTATTATATTAAATATTAAATTTAATAAATTTTTATTTTTTCAACATTTAGTTTATATTATTTGTAAACATATGTAATATTTTTTCTCTAGAGTACATTTATTTTCTAATATTTTTTTGTAATTTTAGAAGAGAATATATAGTAATTTGTTAACCACGATTAGTTTTTTTAGGATTCCTTACAAAAAAATAGACATAGAACTACCCAAATAAGATCCCAACCTAGTGATAAAAATTAAATGAGGGCTAGGTGAACAAGGATTGACATTTTAGGATATTTTATTCAAGGGATGATGGAAATTGACTACCGTTTCACACATACCATGGTATCATCATCAATATGATATCATTTCAATGTCTTATAATGTAATTCAATCTACAAATTCCTTAACCTCACCATAAAAATGAATTCATGACCAAAACCATTGATCCTTATTCCATGAGTTGAAACAAATCTGAAGATGTATCCTCTACATGGGGAATCTAACATCAAATTCAAAACAAAAACAAAAGATCAATAACCCTCACCATGAGGTTATGATTCAAGTCTCCATAAGAGATATACAAAAAAATATTTATCACCATTGAACCAAAAAACATTATGCATCATCATCCCACTAAAAAGGTATACATCATGTCAAATTTATACTCATTTATCATATATGAAAACTAAATGAAATTTATCTAAAAGAACCCCTAAAAGTGGACCATAAAGGAGGGATGAGGAACTACACAAGGGAGAAAAATACACAACAACAACCACTACTATTATGAATGGCTAGAAAGGGTAACTGGATGTTACGTAATAACTAAATATAGTTAATCCTATGGTAAAACAAAGAACAAAAAATTCACTCATTTATGAATTCTTAGATTGGGAGGGCTCAATAATACATTTAGAAACTTCCAGGTCAAGGTATATTCACCAATAACACCATACGATAGTAACTCTACCACTGAGATGTGAAGGATCCGCCAAAGATGATAACTAAGTCACCTATAACATCAATGTGGCAAAGAAACCAAGGAAAAAAATCCAAAATACATTTGAACCATTCGGGTGCATACCCATGTAATGGTATATAAATGTAGAAACATAAACTCATATTATAATTGAAGTATATAGGAAATACAATACATAACCATCCTAATGAAACAAAATACACAAAAGAGTATAGATCCTTACATGATAAAACGTATGATACCATATCTCTACCACTATGAGAACATCCAAACAGTAGTAATCAAATAGATCCACAAAAATGAGAACCATTTTACATACATACATCTATAAAAAGAGAATCTATATATTCCCAATGTCATATTAATGGTCTGGGGCTAGAATAACATTAGGATACCATCATTAATCTATATAATGAAATTTTTCCATGAAAACTATTAAGTATCATTTAAAACACATTTATTCTAAAAATATCATTGTGAGAATCTAGTTCACATAAAAAAAATACTTTCAAAATATATTATAGCTTTCTCAAGAACAAACCATAATTCAAAATCATGGTATATAAAATATGATTACAAAACATTTATCATCATATCTCAAAATAAATAAATAAATCCACCCAATTAGTCTTCATTTACACATTGAAAAAGGTATAAAAATGTGAATGAAAACAAATACTATTAAAAAATTATGAAATGTGAAATGTGTATGAGAAAAAATATCATTACATATCTATGTTATAAAAAATGTGTATAAACATAAGTGAAAAACATTAAATTAAAATGGTTTTAAAATAAATATGTGGTTATAAAAATATTTCTTTATAAATTAATTATATTGTGGATAATATTATATGGCATAACATAATAAAAACATTCACTAAAAATGTGAAATAATCATATAAAATCAATCAGGAATAAGTAATGTGTACCATTGGATCTAACCATACGATTTTAGAAAAACTTTGTCTAAATAATGTTTCCTTGCCAGCTAGACTTATATAATATGTATTGATGTTCTCATCATCTTCATCGATACCACATACAATATCTCCATTGGTATCTTGGTCAATGTTTTTGGAAGAACACATTTTTTTTCTCCTCAAAGGATCTCCCATTCCCCTAAACAATATCTGGGAAGCTCACTCGGTCTTCCTCCTCAAAGACTCTTTCAGACCCATTAATAACACTACATGGTTAGTCTAATACAAAACATTCATTCTTAATTCACATATTACCAAAAATAAACCAGTGGTTCCCCAACTACCAATAATTAATATCCTTTTCAAAATATTATTTAGTTATGAAAATTTCATATTTAAATATAATAACCCTCTCCAAGGTATGATATTTCAGTTTAATATATCCCGTATTAGAAAATCCATTTTAAACCAAAATTTAAAATACATTTAAATCCACAACATGGGGATATCACATTAGACAATTTAAAATCAATTTCACAATTCCATTATTCCCAAAATACATGTCATCATTGAAAATCATGAAATACCACTTAATTAAATCAATTTTGAATATATTAATCATCAAGGATATTTTAATAAAAAAATTGGGGGAATTATTAAAATTATCCATTAGAAAATAAACTATAAATATAAAAGTTTTTTTATAAATAATACATCAAATATTAAATAGATAAAAAATAATTCATAATACAATTTAGTGGAAATTTGATAATTTAAAACCAAAAAACACTAAGAATAAAATGTTTGAGAAGCTAGAAAATATTAAATAGAGACACATTCCTTGTAATAATTCTAAAACATTTCACCTTCATGGAACCAACTTGACAAAAAGTGTAACACCCCAAGATTTCATAGAACATTAATTCTTCAAAATATTTCAATAACATGCACTACATGCAACACCGAGTTCAAGTAGACCATAATTTACCAAAGTAACCGTTCAAAAATAGTTATGAATAGTATTAACTGAATTTTGAACAATATATAGTCCTTATAATTTTAAAATCCATATTATGAGTTTCTTAGTCATAATGTAAGAACTAATTCACTTTTTTCTTATAAAAGAAGTATTTTTCAAAAATTGCACTTTTACCGCATTTTAATAATGAACCATTTTTAAATCCAATATTTGAAACTTTTATATATTCAATTTGACAAAATAGACTTCTTATTTTGAAACGGGACTTAAAAATTTAGTTTCAATAAATTTTTGGTGCTTTTATGATAACATTCATATTTGGGAGAATAGTGAAAATTATTAAATTTTAATTAAAAACAACTTTTTTAATCGACATAATTAATAGTGATAAATTATGAATTTGAGTGATTTTAATGTATAATTAGATTATAGTTTTACCATTTAGTACAATGTTGTTCATTGGACATAATTTCACATTTAATAAATAAGTGATAATTTTTTGATAGTTAATATTTTAAAAAATGTGCCTTTTGGTTTTGAGAACTAGAATTAAATTTAAATTAATACATGAAACTTATATGTTTTGAGTTTGTCAAAATTAAATTAATTTTTTAATTTGGAATATCAAAATTAGCCAAGGGTGAATTATTGAAATTTTTCTGAAAACATTCAATTTTTGATGAATAGTGAAAAACACTGAGTTATAGTTTAAAACCAAATTTTATATAAATAACTATTTATTTTATTTAAATTTAAATAAGTTCAAAATAGATACATAACACCTATATATGTTCAATTTAATTCATTGGAGTTATTTTAGAATAATTTTGGATACATAAAAATTTTATTGAACTTTTTACCGTCTTTTACCCACCTCTTAGGAGAATTTGGAAATTCACGTAAAACATAATTTCACCACTTATATGAGTGGAATTTAAAAAATCCAAGAGACACAGTTAATATCAATGAGTAAAATTTGGTTTAATTAGATAAAAATATTTTTTGGTGAATAGTAATTTTTTATTTTATTTACCATGGTTAAAAGTATATAGAGTAATTAAGGGTAAAAATGCTTTTAATATTACCCTAACACATGTCCTATTTCTATTAGAAAAATTTATCTCGACCAATAAAAACCTTATGAATAATATATTATTATTTAGGCCCACTTGGATTAGATTAGGACATTTATTATTATTTAATTCAAAGAAGAGTTAAACGAGTTAAAACCAAAGTTTAATTACTAAAACATTCTTAATATTGGGTAATTCAGAAGATAAATTCTATTGTAAATATTCATTATAAAACATAAAATATTTTCTACATAATTGTATTTTAAATATAATTTTTAGACTTTAAATAATTTAATTTATTTATGATACAATGATGATGCAGTAATTACCTTATTAGTGAAATATTAAAATTATTGATATTACAAATACCCAAATAAATATAATTTGAGACTTTTAATAAGTTCCAAGAATTTTATATGTTAATATGACATGTTAGTATTTATTAAATTATGTTTAATCGATGTAATAATGCTGTTATGAGTTTCAAAAAAATCAAATACCAAATACTGTCAAAATTTACATAAAAGAGTTTTTAAAAAAAATAATATATTATTAATTTATATTAAATCTCTAAAAATATAAGGATCTGAAAAAGGACTTATATCAATATATATTTATCATTAATGGACCACTTGGGGGTCTCATGGATGTATATAGTATGTTTTTTAACTATATAATATAATCATACAAAGTGACATGGTCTATGTCAATCTAATTAACTAAGAGTTAAAACTAAAATATATGGTTAATATAATGACTCAAAACTATCTAAAATCAATTGGTTGAAAATATATAGACCCATCACCACCTTATACTTTTAATAATCCACTTTTAAGTCATTATAAACCAAATATGAATTTATTATAAATTAATAATTTATGTTTCTCTTAAACAGCCCCTCCTCCCCCTTATAAAATGACCTAACTTCTAACAAATTATTCACACCTTCAAAGCCTTTTTGTTCAGCCAAACCCTACCTAAATACTCTTTCAACTTCCCACAGTTCAAAAAATATGCCTTATTTTGATCATAACACCAACCTACTGATCCCTTTTGATCAAATCAAAATGAAGAACACGTAGAAGAGGTAATGTTTTCACCATCCTTTTTCAAGTTCCTTTCATCTTAAACTTCTTCTTTATTTGTTCTTTCAAGTCTAAAATAATAACTCTTATATCTAATATATACTGTTATGTATTACAAATATGTTACAATCATATTCTGAATTCTATCCATCCCTTGAATGACATGTCTCCATACGTGCATACGTACGGCTTACCGTGTCCACGTCGTGGTGTAATTGTTATTCAAAATATTATTATTTGGAAGGGTATGATAATGATGTGTAATTGAAGTAAATAATAAATAAAACATTATAATGATTCTGTATATATGATATACTATCCATTATATACTATTTTAATATCAAAATAATTATATTATCCCTCATGCGTATGTAGGGACTACCATCTCCACGAACACTATGAGATTAATTCCCCATTGTATCCATGCAATTAAAATTCTCATTTTATGATTAATAATAATGTTTAAGGACTTGATATCATTATGAATATGAATAATATATAACCTATCAATAATAAACACGGCTTATGTAACAAAATATATAAAAGAAAATGAGTGATTTAACACCCAAAAAGATGACAATACTAATATATTATTAATAAATCAATGATAAAAGATCATATATGATATCATATTAATCTATATGATTCTTGAATAATTTAATAACAATTATTTATCTATTATACATGATGTTAACCTACCCTCAACCATGGAAATGTACAAGGTAAAGGTTTATTTTACAATCTCTTCATTATCCGAGGTTGCTTATACGTAATTATCTATTGGGACCTCTTTATCATCCACATCCATGTTTCTTAAAAATGTGTTTCAAAACATTCTTACTATTTTACTGAATATGGGTTAAAGTCATTTATACCCTTTTTTGACTTTTTATAAGAAGTTTATAAAGGAATCTTTCTGTCATTTTCCAAACAAGGTCCTTTTTAACCTTTTTAACAGAATTAAGATAAGAATGTTTTTTAACTTATATGGCGGATGTGGCTATTTTACGCCGTTATAAATCGTCAAAGACTCTCTTACAAGATAATCCAAATATTTTGAAAGTAATTGTTTAATTATATTATTATGTGACCATTAAATGATATCAAAATGAATATTTTAAGAATTTGTTAAAGGTACTATTTATAAAGATCTGAATTTTAAATGTTTTAATGATTTTTCATTCTAAATATTTTTAATTAATGTCCATGTTTTCAAAATGATTTTAAATATTTATTTATATGAACATGAATGTTTTTAAATGATATTTCTTTTCAAAAGTTGCAAAGTGGTATTGGACACTTTGATTCAAAAATCTCATTAAAATTACTTCCTTTATAAAAGTATGACTTTTAAATGATTTCAAAAAAGAGATATTTCCCTCAAATAGTTTTGATTTCATCTATGTAAACATCATTTGATGGAATTTAGGCTTATTTGAAGTTGATTTATTATGATACAAAACTCCCATATTGTATTGAATGTTTTCTGATATGTTTGATTCTATATGTGCTATTTTTATACCATTCATGGTTTATGGAGTAAGTATTGACATTTCGTATGATAGTTTTGATACGAATGTTTATGTCATGTTTAAAACTGTTTATATGAGGGATGCATTGGAATTAGTAAGTGACGGGTGGAGCCCGCTATAGCTCCTCGATGCATCGGTAGGTCTCATGAGACAAACTTGTGTCTTGGCAGGAGTCCTTGACAAAATATTATTTGTAGCCTTGGAACGAGGCCTTGGCTACATGGTTATGATACTCTAGAATTATGCATTCCATCATTATGAAATTGGTTATTGATATTGCATGTGATTATTCGACTAGTAGAATATCCATGTGAATAAGTAAATGGAATTATTTAATTTTATCATCGCCATGTTATGTTTAAGTTCAAGTTTGAAAGGCTTTTTAGCTATACATTGCCTTAAATGTTTATGTTTATTTATGAAAGATTCCGCTATATTGTTGTCCTTTCTGAGTATCTGAGCTCACCCCTTACAATGTTTTATTTTCCCAGGATTCAAAGAACTGTATTGTGATTGATATATAGGGTTACGCCATAGGAATAATGGCATTCATAAAGGATTATTTATGTTGTTATGTATGTTATAAGTGTAATGTAACATTCATGTGTATAATCTTCATTCTATGACTGCTAAATTGATCGGTCCTTCGGGACTTGATTCCTTGTAATCATTCCAATGTATTAAAATAATGCACCGACAGTAGGTAACCGGGGTCGGGGTGTTACAGTTGGTATCATTGGAAGTTTAGCAATAACCATGGAAACTAGATTTAGTTAAACTCTGATTAGAGAACGTACCCTAAGATATACTTTGAAGATTATTATAGAAGAACTTCGTAGAATTTTGGTATTGTAGAGATTTTGTGAGTTTTCCAAGCAATACATCCCTGTCTGGATACGATCATGTAGAGGTGGCTCTAGAACAGATGTACCTAGGGGTAAAACCCGAAAACACCTCTTTGAGCTAGACTCGAATGTGAACTTGTGCACGAAAACATGCCTTGTTGCACTATTGGTTACGACACTCCCGGGGGATATGCTTCGGATAATTCTCATTTTATTTACAAACCATTATGATGGGTTTATGAGTATATATTTCCTCAAATAAAACATTTTTATGATTATGGATTTTATCTGTAAACTGTATAATGTTTTTTAAATGTTTTAGATGTTTTCAATTAGGTATTTCTATTCATAAACAAATCTAGTGTATTCCACTATTTAAAAATGGTGCCCAATAGAAGGAATGAGAAATCCAGAAATACGTATGATCCAAAGAGTAATAAGGATCATATCATTCACAATATTAATCCAAAATCTAGAAGGGAAATAGTCTTACATGTATTATCATCATATGAATAAATAGTATCATGTGTTGATAAGGTATGTAAAGAGTTCTCAGAGTCCTATGGATTTTAAGGGACGCCAGAGAAGAAAGGGATGGTAGAGAGAAAGACAGATAAAAGGAAGAAGGTAAAGAAAAAATTTCCCATATGTTATAAATGTGGAAAGAATCACCTTGGAAAATTCATCAAGGGAATGAGACTGTGTTATATGTGTGGAGAAAAAGGACACCACATTCATGATTGCGAGGGTAAGAAAATGATTTCAAATGTACAATGATTCATCTGCAAGGAGTGGGGACACAACGCAAATCAATTTTCAAATATTCAGAGTATGCCCCAAATGATGCTATTGGATAATAATAATTTTATGGTACTACCACAGATGACGATGAATAAATAGTGTTCTTATGTTGTTATTAAAGAATTATTTTATTTTATTGTTGTATCATAGATGTACTGGTTATATGAATTATGGAGATAAATAAGGATTGTACTATAGTACTATTTGAACGGGGATTTGAGATTATATTATACTATGAAAAGTGGCTCAACAACAAGTTAAACTTTTTTTTTTGAAAATACATGTTTGAAGGAAAGTTAATCCTTAATATGGTCTTGATACTGAGGTAGTAATTTTGGAATAATATATGTTTGATTTGGATAAATTATATTGGATATTCTTAACTACCTTAGAACTAATTAATGAATTGTTCATTTCATCATTGTTGGAATATTCAATGTTTTTGGATATAAGGAATATATCTAGTATTCTATAAGGAATAAGGGATCCTGAATGTAATCAATATGGTTTTATAGTAATTCAGGGTGTTAACATATTTTAACAGAATACATGATGATGGTATTCACAAGTTATTACGTGGAAAAAAGATCTTCATTATATTTATCGTCCTTATAAATTTTGGACTGGGAGTTCGGACAGAAGTAGTTTGAATAAGTCTAAAGGTTGGAATAGACTATATTTTTCATTTGATACAATTGTTAAGGTTAACTAATTTCTATAGATTATTTTTGGATTGTTATGAAATGGATAACCCGGAGGTCGGGTGACAACCCGTCGTGTCTGGCAAGGATGTGAGACTTGAACCCGCAACTGAAGGGTGAAAAGGGTGTATCACCTACCACTGACCCACATGATGTCGTTGATTGAACAATGTAGTTTTTTTAAAGGGTCTAGTAGATGAATTATAAATTAATTTTTTAGAACCCTATATGAATAGGATAAATAGAATATATTTTTAAGTTATATTATATTTTAGATTGAAAGATGAGTTTGTGGTTGAAATTAGTTAAAGAATGTAACTCTACATGACAAGTATAATTTTTATCTTATTCTGTGAAGAAATAAATTCTTAATCATTAGGTAAGGCATCTTAAAACCATAAATTTGTTATCCTAATACCTTACATTTTTTTGAACTGATGGTATTTTAAATCATCATAGATTGGTGGAATTGAGGCCCACAATTCCATAATTGTTTTTGATTGATGACCTCAATAACTCCCCATAAATATTTACGGTTTTCTACCAATTATGGGTCTCTATTTACCACCAATATTCTCCTAATCGAGATCATAATTTGGTGGTGACTTTTTCATTCCTTTTTTCCTCTTATTAAGACTATATTTTATTAACCCAATTTCCAAAGTGGGTTTTCCCAGAAAGATATTTTATATTTTAAAACATTTATTTTAGAAGAACAATATCAAATTGCGAGGATGCGATTTATTTATGGAGGGAATAATATAACACCCCAACATTTCATAAAACATTATTTCTTCAAAGTAATTCAATAACATGCATTACACAAAACAGTGAGTTCAAGCACTCCATAACTTACCAAACTAGCCGTTCAAAATCGTTTATGAATAGTATTAACTGAATATTGAACTATATATAGTCTTTATAATTTTAGAATCCATATAATGAGTTTCTTAGACATAATGTAAGAACAAATTCTTTTTTTCAGATAAAAGAAGTATTTTTCAAAAAACTCACTTTTACAACCTTTTAATAGTGAACACTTTTTAAATCCAATATTTGAAAATTTATATATTCAATTTTACGAAATAAACTACTTATTTAGAATCGGGACATAAGAATTTAGTTTCAATAAATTTTTGGTGCTTTTCTGATAACTTTCATATATGGGTGAATAGTGAAAATTACTAAATTTTAATTAAAAACATATTTTTTAATCGAAATAATTAATAGGGATAAATTATGAATTTGAGTGATTTTAAAGTATAATTAGAATATATTTTTACCATTTAATCCAATGTTGGTAATTGGACATAATTTCACATTTAATAAGCAAGTGACAATCTTCTGATCGTTATTATTCATAAAAATACGCCTTTTGGTTTTTGACAATGGGAATTAATTTTAAATTAATAAATTCAACTTATATGTTTTGAGTTTAGTAAAATATAATTCATTTTTTGAATTCGGAATATCAACATTAGATTAGGGTGAATTTTTGAAATTTTTCTGAAAACTTTCAATTTTTGATGAATAGTGAAAAACACTCAGTTATAGTTTAAAACCGATTTTTTATTTAAATAATTATTTATTTTATTTAAATTTAATTAAGGTAAAAATATATACATAACACCTATATATGTTCAATGTAATTCATTGGAGTTAGTTTAGAATAATTATTTATATATAAAAATTTTATTTAACTTTTCACCGTCTTTTACCCACCTCCTAGGAGAATTTGGAAATTCATGTAAAACTTAATTTTACCGCTTCTATGAGTGGAATTTCAAAAATCTGAGAGACACAGTTAATATCAAGGAGCAAAATGTGGTTCAATAAGATAAAAATAATTTTTTGTTAATAGTAACTTTTTACTTTTATTACCACTCTTAAAAGTAAATATGGTAATTTAGGGTAAAAATGATTTAAATTTACCCTAAAACATGTCCTAATTCTATTGTACATGTGTATCTCGACCATAAACAACCTTAGGAATAAAATATTATCATTGAGGGCCACTTGGATTATATTAGGACATTTATTATTATTTAATTCAATGAAGAATTAAAAGAGTAAAAACCAATGTTTAATTACTCAAACATTATTAATATAGGGTTATACATAAGATAAATTCTATTGTAGATATTTATTAGAAATATAAAACGATTTAATAAATAATGGTATTTTATTTATAAATTTTAGACATTAAATTATTTAATTTATTTATGACACAATGATGATGGAGTAATTTCCTTATTAGTGATATATTAAAATAATTTATATTATTAATACCGAAATAAATATAATTTGAGAATTTTAATGAATTCCAAGAATTTTATAGGTTAATATGACATGTTAGTATTGAGTTAATTATGATTGTTCTAAGTAATAATATTGTTATAAGTTTCACAAAAATCAAATACCAAATACTATCCAATTGACATAAAAGAGTACTTAAAACAAATATAATAATATTAATTGATATTAAATTCCTAAAAATATAATTTTCTTCCAAATGACTTATATCCTGATATTTTTATCATTAATGGACCACTTTTAGGTCGCATGGATGTATACAGTATGTTTATTAACTATATAATATAAAAATACAAAGCGACATGTTAAATGTCAATCTAATTAACTAAGAGTTCAAACAAAAATATAAACTTAATATAATGACCCAAACAAGTCTAAAATATATTGGTTGAAAGGATTTATACCCATACCCACCATATACTTTTAATAATCCACTTTGGAGCCATTAGAAGTTGAATATGAATTTATTATTAGTTAATACTTTAAGTTGTTCCTAAAGAGCACCTCCTCCCCCTTATAAAAGGACCCAACTTCTATCCAATTATTCACACCTTCAAAGAATATCTGATAGGACAAAACCTGCCCAAATACTCTCTCAACTTCTCTCAATTCAACCTAGAGGCCTTAGTTTGATCAGAGATCCATCCTAAGGAGCCCTTTTGATCAAATCAAAAGCAAGAACTCGAAGAAGAGATAATGTTTTCACCACCCTTTTTCAAGTTCCATTCTTCTTCAAATTATTCATTATTTGTTATTTCAATTCTAAAATACTAACTAAAGTATCTCCTATATACTATTATGTATTATAAATATGGTACATCCTTATTCTCTATTCTATCCATCCTTTTAATGACATGTCACCATACGTGCGTACGTACGACTTAACGTCTCCACGTCGTGGTGTAATTGTTATTAAAACTATTATTATTTGGATGGGTTTGATAATGATGTGTAACTGAAGTAAATAAGAAATAAAACATTATAATGATTATGTATATATGATATATTATCCATTATATACGATTCTAAAATCAAAATAATGATATTATCGCTAATGTGTATGTACGGATTACCATCTCCATGAACGCGATGAGATTCATTCCCCATCGTATCCGTGCAATTATATTTCTCATTTGATGATTAAAAATAATGTTTAAGGACTTGATATCATCATGGATATTAATAAGATATAACCTATCCATAATAAATACATCTTATATAAAAAAATATATAAAATAAAAAAAGCGAGTTAACACCCGAAACGATGATAATACTAAGATATTATTAACAAATCAATGTTGAAAGATCATATATGATATCATATTAATGTATATGATTCTTGAATAATTTAATAAAAAATATTTAACCATTATAATGGAGGTTAAATTACCCTCAACCAAGGAAATGTACAAGGTAAGGGTTTATTTTAAAATCTCTTTATTATCCGAGGTTGTTTATACGTAATTATTTTCTAGGACCTCTTTATCATCCACATCCATCTTTCTTAAAAATGTATTTCAAAAAATTATAACTGTTTTATTGAATATGGGTTAAAGTCATTTATACCCTTTTTTGAATTTTTATAAGACGTTTATAAAGGAATGATTCCGTCATTTTCCAAATAAGGTCCTTTTTATCCATTTCGACATAATTAAGGTAAGAATGTTTTTTAACTTATACTGGGGATGCAGCTATTTTTTGCCGTTATAAATCATCAAAGCTTACCTTACAAAATTATAAGAGTATTTTGACTTTAAATGATTTATTTTTTAATTATGTGACCTTTAAATGATTTCAAAATGAATATTTTAAGAATTTGTGAACAATACTCTTTATCAAGATCAGAATTTTAAATGTCTTAATGATTTGCCTGTCTAAATCTTTTTAATTAATGTCCATGTTTTCAAAATTATTTTAAGGATTTATTTATATGAACATGAATTTTTTGAAATGATATTTCTTTTTAAAAGTTTCAAAGTGGTATGGGACACTATGATTCAAAAAATCTCTTTTAAATTACTTCTTTTATAAATGTATGACTTTTAAATGATTTCAAAAAAGATATATTTCCATCAAATAGTTTTTATTTCATCTATGTCAACATCCTTAGATGGATTTTAATATTATTTGAAGTTGATTTATTATGATACAAAACTTCCATATTGTATTGATGGATTTGTGATATGTTTGACTATGGATAGTTATTTTTATACCATTCATGGTTTATGGAGAAAGTATTGATAGTTCATATGCTAGTTTTAATACGAATTTTTATGTTATGTTTAAACCTGTTCATATGAAGAATGTATTAGACTTAGTAAGTGACGGGTGGAGACCGCTATATCTCCTCGATTCATCGGTAGGTCTCATAAGACAAACTAGTATCTTGGCACGAGGCCTTGACAAAATCTTATTTGTAGCCTTGGAATGGGGCCTTGGATACATCGTTTTGATAGTCTGGAATTTGGAATTCCATCATTATGAATGTGGTTATTGATATTTCATGTGATTATTCGACTAGTATAATATCCATCTGAATATGAAAATGGCATTATTTTATTTTATCTTTTCCATATTATGCTGATGTTCAAGTTTTAAAGGCTTTTGTTTTAGCTATACATTGCCTTAAATTTTTATGTTTATTTATGAAAGTTTCCGCTATATTGTTATCCTTACTGAGAATTTGAGCTCCCCCTTTCAATGTTTTATTTTCCCAATATTCCAAGAAGGGTATTGTGATTGATATGCAGAGTTAATACAAGGGAATAATGGCATTCATTACGATTATTTATGTTGTTTTTTATTTTATAAGTGTAATATAACATTCATGTATGTAATCAATTTTCCAGGACTTCTAAAATGATCGGTCCTTCAGGACTTGATTCCATGTAATCATGCCAATGTATTAAAATAATGCACTGACTCTGGGTAACTGGGGTCGGGGAATTATATAAATAAGAGGGGTCCTAAATCACCTATGTCATATAGAATCCAACAAAACTCCATTCACACTCCTATAATCATTCATGGGTTTATATTAGGGTTTTATTATTCTATGAAACAGGAAGGAAAATGTTAATAGAGTGGAATAAGAATATAAATCATGATATAAAAGGATTCCCACAATAAAATCCACCATGAAATCAACGGGAATGCACCATAGAACCATGACGAGGAGTTCACAAGATCAAGGAGAGGCCTCTACATGTAGGGAATAATAAGTTAGTGTGAATGACATAAAATAATATAATGTAAAAAATGAGAAATTCATAAATTTTTAAAATCCCCCACAACTCACATGGTTTGGGTACACAATCAAAAACACATGTTCCAACTATGTTGGAGATACCATCTCACTAAAAAACAAGGTCACATAGTTCCCCCTACAACCTCCCATAGTTATGCACACCATGTGATAGACAGAAATTCTATCATCACCCTCTCACAATTATCCATACAGTCAAAAACCAAACTAAAACCATGTTCTAAGGATTGTATTCTAAAAAGCCTTGTTTCTAACGTTGGGTTACTTGGATACCCATGACCAAAAAATAGGTAAATAAAAAAGAAACCTAGGAATACCACTGAGTTTTTGAGTGTCACACAACTCCTCTCTATTACACTTTATTACTTGAGAATGTCCCAAGTCAGGATATAAACCATGATAATGATCCACAACAAAAAATACACAATGAGATGAATGTTTTACAATGGATCATTATAGAGTTCCCTAGGAAGAATCTCCCAAACACTGATGATTCCTTAAATATGTACCATATATCCCACATGACCATAAGAAATATCCAAAAATAACACAACCACACTCCCATATAAAATAACCAAAAGATAATGAAGACCAAGAAAAAGTATCATCACTATTTATAAATATCCTAAATGATGTAAAAAAATAAAAACCACTAAAATGAATTATAATATACGAAATTATCTCCAAAAATTTACAAGGAATACTTATGCAACACTGAGTAACCTATTCTCCATTCCAAAATGGAAAAACATCATGAATTTAAATAGATATATGCTTTCCATTGTTGATCAAATTAATTACCTATGAAAAGGGGAAAAAGAGTATCATAAAATAATATGAAATATCATATGAATTCCTAATGGAAAAATATATTTTATAGAAAAATAAATACCCATATGGAAACACATATTTTAATACACATTAATTCATGATTTATTTTAGAAGGACACACATAATACAACCTCAAAAGATAGTGTAGCCTAGTGTGTTTTAGTAATCAGGTACATACCATAGTATCATTTAATGAAATATAAATATATAAAAATAAACTACCTAATATGACGTATGATAATGATGATTCATCAAAAAAATGTAGGATAACATTGGTACATACATAAAAATTAGGTGGGATATAAATCCTCATAAAATAATAAAGAAATAATATAACATGTAAAACCATTAAATGAGATCCAAGAGGCCTAAAATGGTATCCCAAGAGGAGTGATAATCATAATATTCCATTAGGCATGATATAACATGGTAGTAGAAAGAAAACATCGAAATGTGTCAACAACCTAAACGATGACATCATAAACATATATCAAGGATTTACATTTAGATAAAATAACATGGTTTTATTAGGATAACCTCCCATGTACCATACATGGAATTTCAAGAGATGAAACCATTAACCAATGCATTATATGGCTATAATATTTTAGTCCCCCCAATTACTTTTATATCATGTACATGCATAATTGTGGAACATATATCACACAATATAAAGAATCCTTTCATAAATTTTAACCCAAAGACTATGTATTGTGAGTTAAATACCTATAAATATAAAATAAATGAAGAATATGTACAACTATGTGAATATCATATAGTGTAATTAGAGATGGGTATTCACTACACAAATGTTTGAAATAAAAATTTAAAGGACAATTTTGGCATCATAATGTGTGTACATAACGGCTTATTAGAGGGGTGAATGAGAGAAAAAGGGGTATATCAACAAATGTATACCATATGGATATTAATAGTTATGTATAAAATATATATGAACATGAAAAACCTATAATAAAAATGCATGATATAAAGAAGGTTCCATAATTATGGGGAGTTGAAGAGGATCCATTACATTGAGAGGATACTTCTAAAATATTGGAAGGGGATTCATATGAGATTAGTGAACTATGCGTAGAATCTAGAGAGTTAATTGAATATTAATTTCATGATCTGTGGGTGTTTAGTGAAGAGGAATGGAATTTTAGGCGGGTTTATATCGAAAATTATAGTGAATTTCATTATTCGTTTACAAACAAAGGTTTTGCACTTTATATGAAAATGTAATCAATAATAAAAACATTTCCATGGTTTTCCCATATTTTATACCAAATTTGAGGTATTTGTAATATTTTATAATCCAATTAATTGAATAAATTAAAATAATACCCTTAGTTATGTGGAAGTGATTCATGTTCATAAATTATTGATTTAAAAACCGAAAAATATAATATAGATTTTGGAGGATTCAAGAAGGATTTTAAAAATTAATAAAGCAACATAAGTAAAATTATATTAAAGGTAAAATATATATTTGGTTTTTTATTCCATTTATGTAATATATTACATCACATTTGAGACATTATGATATCATAATACAGATCATATATTTAAAACATATTTTATTTTTACCCAAAAAATTCACTATCTGAGAAAATTATTAATTAATAACTATTGGAAAATTTTTAGATTCTAATATTATAAATTATATTTATTATATAATCATAATTATAGAAATATGTGAATTTTCAATTTGAAAATCAAAATACTAACTTACTGAAAGATACTAGGTTTTTTAACAATAAATATATTGTAACCTTTTAAAAAATTACATTAGAATTTGTTAAATTATATAATCATTTTTATTGATTAAATAATATTTAATAATAATATTTTTAAAATATATTATTGAAATTATGAAATCAATCATAAAAAAGTGTCTTGATTGAAAATATATATTTACTAAAAATATAATTTGTTTTTCAGCATTTCAAAATCTAATTATTATCAAAATAATTATTTATTAATTTATAATGTAATATTAAAAAGGGATAAATAAACCATTATTTTATTAAAAAGAAAATATAAAACTTCATACGAGTATAGATATATAATCCTTTTTTATATTAGATAATTCTTTATGGATAAGGTGTGTGATAATAATAATTTCATGGTGTAGTTCGTAATACATGGTTTATGTCATGAAATTGATGAACATGACCTTTTAGGCTTGGTCATGGGAAGATACCAATGATAATATATCTCTGAAAATCATTGATAAATGTGCTTGACAGGGTACAATCTTGCAATTTGAGGCCATCACTTATTCTTTCTGTGTCAATTGGACTTTACCATAACCCTTGATATTTATTAATGATCATATCACTACATAAAAACAATATTATAAATTTTTTGATGCTAAATGGTATTTTAAATTTGAAAAAATATTACCTTTAATTTACCAAAAATACAATATTAGGGTATTTTTTCTATAATCGAAATACTTAATAATTAATTTATATATGGAATAATTAAATATAATTTTAAAAAATTTGGGTTGTTAAATTCATCCCCATTATAGAAATATCACACCAAAATTATTTTATTTCATTTATTAAAATAGAAATGGGTGTATATTTTTCATCTCCTATTCCAATTCCCATGTCTCTTCCTCAAACATGGTGTTTCACCTCAACACTTTGACTAGGTGATTTGTATAGTTTTGAATATCTTTGTCTCTATTATCTATGATATTCAATGACTACCTCATGTATGAATTATTATTATACAATGGTACAACCACTAGATTTAGAACAAGTGATGGGAATAGTAAAAAATTCATTATGTGCGATAGATGCAACACATCCCGTACATGAGATTTGGTAGTTCGGGGTTCTAGTTGGTAGGATACTACATTTATATAATCAAGGATCTTAAATTGTTGATGAATACGTGAATAGGCTTTACCTAAATTTAAAAACTATTTACTTTCTTCCATGGTGATATATGATGAAATGAATTATCTCTAATATAAAACTATAGGTGTTTCTGATGGTTTTCAATATAGAATATCTATTTAATTTTTATGGATTTCATATGATTCTAAATGTTTTGATCCCCATCTTCCATATGCTGGATAAGAATAGTTCTCATATTCTTTTTCTTTCCAACGTCATCCCAATATTTTTGAGTATAAAACCACTTCCCATACAAAGACTCATAAGGTACCATTTGAATTATATAATGGAAGCTATTTTTTTATGAAACATTACTTTTGGAACTGGATGGTCCGAACATCATTAGAAATAAATTGAATTTTATATCTTCATATCCTCCAATGTATCAATGGTTATTTTAGGTTAACCATCAATAATTGGGTGAAAAGCATAGCTGAAGCTATGTTTTATATCAAATCAATGTGGAAGGATTCTCCAAAACATTTTTGCGAACTAAATATTTCGATCAAAAATAATATAGTATGTAACTCCATCTAGTTTTAACACTTCCTTTATATATATATTTGTATATTGGTCTAGAGAGAAATCTTCAGTGATACTAATGAAAGAAGCTATATTTTGTAAGGAATTCGACTACCACCTAGAAAACATTATTTAATTATGGGTTCCTTGGAAATCATTAGAAGAAATACATGGTTATGTTTTCTTATCTCCATACTTGTATGGGAAATATTTTAATCATTCCCTTTCACTTTTTATATTCTTCCCTAAATTACTAACATACCATGAATCATGATAAAAACTCTTCAATATCAATATTCAGGTTTTCCCACCGTAATTTTATCTTTAAACATCTATACATTTTAGTGTTTCCCAAATAAATTGATAATGATGTGATATCGGTATTATTAGGAATTTTCCTATATTCAAAAGTAAAAAATGTATTTAGGGCATCCGTTTTTTCATGATTATTTTGGATATCCAATGTGAAAAGACCATGTATATTTCTTTATCAGTTTGGTTATCACATAAACACTGTCAAAAAATAGTAACCCTATTTTTCACATTATTTATAAAGTAACTGTAATGATAAAGAGGTTTTTGATGTTATTTATATTTTAACAGATGTGATAGATAATGTTTCATTTCTTTATCATGTTAGTTTTAAGAAACCATATGTGATAAAGTGTATTTTTCATTACATTTTATATATAAATGAAAAGATAAAATAATAAAAAATGCATTATTACATCTTCTATAATATAAATGTCATGATATAAAATTTCAAATTTAATCAATTGTTGTTTTTAACCTTTTTTTTATTATTCAATATCTTGAAAGAAAACTTGTTTCTCTCACACAAAAGCCTTAACATCTTTTCATCAATCTAGTGGCCTATAATCTTGATTTTAAATCTTTATAAATAGTTCACTATAGTCATCCCAATTTTTTTAAATTCAATTGTATTTTCTCTCAACTCCCATGTATGCCTCATTGATCGATCCTCATTCGTAGATTCCATAACCCCTTTTTTGATTCTGTTTATTCAATTCTCTAATTTCCATTGTTTTGATGTGAAGTGACTATGATATGATAAAATAATTTGTTTCTAAATCTTCTATACTAATGTAATATTACGTAGTGAATTAAATTATTACTTTTTATGGTAATCAGGTCATAGTTATTTCATAGTTATCCAACTGGGGTTGATTATTTTTTATTATTATTGGGATATGATAAAAGGTTTATTGGGTGATATTTTCTTTAAAACATTTGTGGATTTAATGGGACACTCAATGATCATTTTGATTTATAAGGATATCTTATTTTATTAGTATGTGGTTTGAATTAAAATGCATGATCCCTTGTAAAAATTTAGTAATGTTATTGAATGGATGGTTAGTTAGCAGATGTCTGAGTTATGTGGGGAGAAATATTTTGACCCCAAATCAACAATGGTTCTCAAATTAGAAAATAATCTAAGATAAACTTAAATAAATATATACATATATATTTATATTCTTAGACATAGTTTTTTATAATCACCTTTACTCGGTAATTGTATATAATTTTCAAAAAAAATAAAGAAGAGTTTATTTCATGACAATATTGTCTTCAAAAAAGTCATCCATTAAAAAAATTTATTTTAATTTTCATTTTTAAAAGATAAAAAATGTATTTCATTAATTTAGTAATGGATTTCAAAATTGGTCCACTGTTTTATAATATTCTATATTAATTAAATAGTTAGGTTATACAAATAGTTGGTTTTAATGAAGGAACCAATCGATGAAGATGATTATATTTTGTAATTGGTTTAATTAAATCCATATATTTACAACCAAAATTATATCTTCCTATGTTGGATAGGGTTTCATAAAATGTTTCAAGGGATATATTGGGGTTCATTCTTGGCACTGTTGGAATGTTTGAGATAGGGATTTTGGAATATTTAAATTGAATTATAGAAACTGGGGATGATTAGTAGGTCTCATTTACTATAAAATGTTAGTGACTATTCATATGTTATATATTTTGTGGAATATTAGTATATCTAAATTTCGTTAGTACAATTACTCTGATATATTAATGTCCTTGATTTCCTAAACAGTAACTCATAAAGTAATCATAATTGTCCTAAAAACCATATTTTATTAAATATATCTAATTTGGGCCAGTACTATATTTTTATGTTTTGATTTGTGGTTTACATCCTATTTTGTATTGTATTATATAATATTTATAATATTTTAATTCCACAGTATGTTAACCCAATTCTGTTTAGTTTCTTATTACATAACATCATATATAGTACATGTTCAGTATTGATTAATATTTAATATTATGGTTTTCTTATTGAGAAATATGTATATAGATTTTTATTATTATTATTAACAATGGTTAATCATTAAACCATTGAATTACATCTATTTTTTCTCTAAAATGTGATATATATTATTAAATAGTTCCATTTTTCTAAAGTAAAACATTTTAGATGTTTTTTAATTAATTTATAATGTGAAATTATTTTTTTTGGAAAATAAATTTTTTTGAAAAACTATTGGGAAATATTTATTTTAATGTAATTTGATTTTAATGATGTTTTCTAGATATAAATAATATATTTTCAATGTCACGAACCTGCCCGAGTCGAACCTGAACTGGTCGCCTAGGCCAGCCTGTGACAAGTCCGAAGAGATGTTCTAGATCCCCCCGAGATGGAGACAAGAACAATGGTAATCAATATATTACACAAGGTAATTATTTCTCAAAAATATAAATAATCAAACAAATAATAGATAGAAATTGATAGCCCGAAATACATTTACATAAAAATTGAACTGAACATTATTAGTACAAGAAACTGAATGTATAACTAATCCAAAAACTCAACCGAAAAACCTAATAACCCAATAACTCCATGTAACCCCTCTGGTCACTCTCCAACACAATGATCAAACATCTCCCAAAGCGATCTAACTCAAATGGGAACCTACATAAGGGCTAAAAATAGAAGGTGACTATAGGCGTGCGTATTAAAACACAGTATGATAGCCCGATATTCTATTCTAAATGCACATACCATAGAAAAAGAAACATAAATTTAATGTTTTAAATAAAAATATAATGTTATGTTATCCAAATGAGGTCCCATCCTAGAAAAAATTTTACCAGAAAAAAACATGACTATTTCATAAACAATAATTCTCGTAACAATTGCCAATAAGGTGCTACATCAAAATGAAAAGTGTTTACTAGAGGGATTCATTAAAGAATTTACACTTTTAAATAAATCAAACACACTAATGAATTTACCATCCAAACCCACTGTATCCCAATGGTGAGTATAAAATTTCCAATGAGCACAAGTCACAGTAACACCCCTACGAACTAGTTAGTTGTGAGCCCCAAGTACCTCGTATCTCAGTGGATGTAACCATAATAAATATTTGTTCTCCTGATAACAAGTCACTAGTAGAGATCGTACCGATAACCCAGTGGTACCCCAACAAAAACATCATCATATTTTAGTTATCCTTTTCATTGTAAAACTTGCAACATGAAATAGGGGCCAAACCCCATGAGATCACTAGTATACTATTACATGTCTGCCTACCTAGATACTAGGGATTCCCTTTAGTGCTCAATCAGGTAACCCATATTACCAAATAAAAATTTCACATCAAAATTCCATTCCCAATACATAAAAACCGACTACCCAAAGACATTATTCATATTTATTTCACGAATCAATAAACGACTAAAAATATTCGTAGAACAATTTCAAGGAGTGTATTGACAATTTTCACATAAAACACATTCTAAAAAACACTATTAAGTATAAACACACAAAAAATAATTCCCAAACATACTAGGAAGCCCTAAAAATAAATAATAAAATCATTTCATGGTTCATAAAACAATCCCAATTGACACAACATGGTATATACATGTAAAACACTCATTCATCATTTTTAGGAAAGGCCAAACGAGCCTTTAATCATTTACTCAAAACAAACATTTGAAAAGGTTAGGAATTTCAAATTTATTAAGGTTGTGTATACACACAATTTATAGTATCATAACACAATCATAAATACCATAAAACACTATGGTTACATATTCATAACACAACCATTTTTATAAGGATGTGAAATGATCCATTTTCTGGAAATTTGGGAAAAAACATGTTGTAAACCAAAATCTATTATTTTTGTAAAAGAAAATCCAAATTGTAATGCCAGAAAAGGATCAAATTTTTTTTTCATGCTTCCAATATATTTATAAATCCAATCACATCATTTTATATTTCACTAGACACAGAAAAGCCAACTAGGTAATTTACCGAACACATGTCATGCAATCTTTAACAAAACAACTTATTTTAAGATCATAAAAAGGGATAAAATAACACTTTCATGACATAAATTTATTCAAGAAACTAAAACATATTCAAAATTCCATAAAAAAGAGCGAGTTCCTGGAATAATTTTTCAAACATGTGGACTGCACATTTCAACCAAAACACTAAATTTTTAACAAAATATGGCAGAAAACATCATTTTCACACACAAAAATTAAAACAAAGGTTTCAATGTAGAAAATATCATGTGTATAAGGTTATAGGATCATGGGAATGACTAAACATAAATGACAGGGGCTTTTGCAAGGGATATCTTACCTCAAATCTATGGCGTAATGGAAATGCACACCCAATATCACCATCAGATGGTTTATAAATCCTAAAACTATGAAGACACACACCAAAAAAACAAAACACCCATAAAATATCATGGTATAACATAAACCTATGTCTAACATAAAAAGAGGATATTATAAAAACATGATATAATAAATGGTGGAGGATGAGGAAGTAGAAAGGATAGGGAATATCACCTTGCCACATAGAAAACTCTTCATCTTCTACTAGATCTGCACACATAGAGAAAAGATACTGTCTTAGAACTTTATATAATGTCACATAAGGTCAGGATGAACCAGGGTACGATGATTTTTGGGAAAAACTGTTCGAATTGAATGATTTATGCATCAAACTATTTACCTCGTCAATTCTGGATGTTTTGAGGAATCCTAAGAACTTTCACCCTTATATGCGATTCAAATGAGCTCAAAAAAGGTAACCTAGATAATGGGGTAAGGTAAGGTATATTGTATTATAATGGTAGGTGTAAAATCTGATAAATATTAAAAAATGAAATTTATATAAAAAATCAAATTATATTTTTAAAACTCAAAATGGGCCCAGAGCTGGCACAATACCTAAATTAGTAACCAAAATTCACCATTCTTATAAATTTCTAAGGGGTACAAAAGGATATGGTAGTTTTACTATTTCAGTAGAGGACATGTGGGAAGTGGAATTAATGAAAAACGTTGAAAAATGAAGATGTTATAAAAGAATGAAATTTTTTTCTTATATTTGGAAATTGGATCATGGTTTGCCAAAATCATGAAATAATCATCCTTACTCCAAAAACACCTAAACAAGGAATGGGGAACCCAAATTAGGGTTATTAGAAATCGATGAATCTTTAAAACTCAAAATTCATCTCACCCGCAACCCATGAAAAGTATCAATATTTCAAATGAAACAGATCAAAAAAAACTACATGAAAAACAGAGTGTGACAATTCTCCCCACCATTAATGTTTTCCGCCCCCGGAAAGCCACAACACATTCCAACTGATTGATCAAAACCTATGGATTATTCATCAATATGGTCCAGCCTGATAATCTAATGACACTACATCAACCATTAATGGATCTTAATCCTATTTCCTAAATGAACACATCAACTCTCAACCACATCCCGAGAATCAATTGAAAGATCGAGTCACAACCTCCACAACCAATCCAAGTACCTAGTTGTTCGACCATCTACCAATGAACCCAACAATCACACAAACCAAAGAGAAATCACGAAATCCAATTATTATTTTGGATTATAGAATAGTCTCCCAACAATTTAGAAACAACTAGGAATAGATAATTTCGTAGGAGGAAAAAATCAACGAGACCCGTGGTGGGTCTCCCCACCATTGGAACCGAACATGAAATGATCAAACATGAATTAAACAATATCCTGAATTTGGAATCACTTATACTGGACCAATAAAACACTACCACAACAAACTAAAAACCCATGTTAATAGGGTTACAACATGAACATCTAAACCACCCACTCTCAAACGGTTGGGACAAGAACTGGGCCAACACTTTAAAGCACTGATTCGGACCCCCACCACATGGGGGGGGGGAGGGGAGGGGACCCAATAATTATGTCATTGAAACCATGAAAGAAACAAAATAACTACCAACACTCTCCACCTACAAATATGTAACACCAATACTGCACCCTACATTCATAGGTTGTCCACACATGTGAATTGATCAAAAAAACACATTCATGAAGGAATAAATCTAAACAATTTGTTGTGGGTAAGTACACCAAGATTGTTGCGAAAATGGGAACTTCATAGAAATAAGGAACCACAATAGAGACATATAAATTAGCATTCCACAATTTTGGAGTCAGGATCCTGTTCGTGTTCCCCACACCTATGATGATTTCCTGACTGTGTGAAAAGCTTCACTGTGAGGCTTATGGCTGGAGCCCTTATTCTTGAAGAATCTGTTACACCGTAGTCAGGGTTTTAAGAATCACACCACTCAAAAAACTCACATGCTCAACAAAACACCATTGTATAAATAGGAACTCTTAGATACAAATCAATATTCTATCTCACTATGATCAAGGGGTAGAATGGACAAGGATTACAGTGAAACATGTCAAGATCACTCAAAACAATTGCTATTTCCAAAAGTGTTATCAATGCCTGGAAGCACATTAAATAGATCCCAAACAACTTTCTATTCCAAAAATCATGTTGAGGCATCAAAAAAAGAGGTGGATTTGACATTTTAATTAAATCATTAGGTTTATCAGCATGAAATATTTCCAATGGATAACTATCCATGGTCACATCACAACATCATACGGCTCTTTAGAAACCCAATGAACATTACTCCAAAACTGAGCCACCAAAAAGAAATCATATCACGATACTACAAGTGTATGAATTATAGATCACAAGGAATATTACTGAATAAAAAAGTGTTATAAGACATAGAAAAAACTATCCACATAACCCTATTTTTATAATCATAGGCCACAATTTTTTCAACTCAAAACACATTTGAAAATCAATGTAACTTGGTGGGTTTCCACATTAACCAATGGTGTTTCATCAAGTCTCACCCTCATGAAAATTTCCATCCCACCCCAGGAACCCATCCACCTTGCCTTATAGTTTATCCTTCCAGATATAAATAAAACCTTGCATGAGAGCACCCATAAAAACAAAAAAGGGTAAAACAAAACTATATCATTAAAAAAATCATGTACCTTGAAAAGGAACACCAACCACCAAGTCAAAAAATATTTTCATATTTCACAAAAAAAAAAACCACACTTCATCAAGATCCATTTCATTAAAAACCTACCAATTTTCCTCTTTAACAACTTTTATTTCAAGAAAGCTACTCCAAACAACTCGTTAACATTTTATAAAATTCAGTAAGGTATATTTTCATAATCTGATGGCCATTGAGACCGATACCCTTTCTAAGAAAACACAAACCACTCAAAACCAATTTTCAAAACCATTTAATCAGATTAAAACACATTTCAACGTCTAAAAACAATCCATTTAAAACCAATATTCATAATCAACATAAAATGATTCACACTTTCAACGAATTTTATTTCATCAAACCCCATGTTTATATAAATGAAAAATCCAATCATGTTAAATCATTTAAACTTCATCCCAATACATTGTTTCACAAAAATCACAACCTTCCAAAACCATTATTATATATAATTTTTAAAAACCCTTTTCACACTTTTCAATAACCAACCACTCCTTTCAAACACACTTTTACAATTCTCACACAGGTATTTTTAAAAAAAAATCAGAATTCAAGAAAGGTCCAAGAGACCCAAAAAATGAACTAGTGTCGATGGGTAAATTGTCCATATGGTTGGCAGCCATATGTAAAACATAAAACCAACATAGAGAGACTTATTTGGACCATTCCATGGCTCCACATGGCATGCCAAGCCCTGCGAGATCACGAAGGCCATTAGTCAGACTCCCCTTGTTATATCCCAACATCAAACAATCAAGAAGAACAAATGACACTAATAAAACCGAACATCCCATGGAATCTTGAGGAACATAACGAGAAAGGGTTAATGACACTCTTCAATTACATACCCCACAAGTCCCAAAAATCATACTCCATCTACCTTGACATACCCCAAATATAAAGGGTGCCATAAAATAGGTCTACTAAGTGCTGAACCCATTTGATACCATTTTATCATGAACAAACATTGTCAACCCTGAACCGATCACCTTGGCCAGCCCGTGACAAGTCCCGAGAGGTGTTCTCGATCCTCCCAGGAAGGAGACAAAAACTGCAGGCATCAATAGAGTACACAATAAAATTATTTCACGAAAATATTAACAATCAAACAAACGGTAGAAAGAAATGAACTTCCCAAAATACATTTAAATAAAAATTGAACTTAACATTATTTGAACATGAAACTGAATGTATAACTAATCCAACAACTCAAATGACCAAACATTATAACCAACTAAATCTCTGTGACCCTGATGGTCACTCTCAATCAAAATTATAAAATGTCTCCCATGGCAAACAAACTCTTGCTTAATCCTACACAAGTTGTAAAAATACAAGAAGACTATATGTGTGGGTATTAAAACTCAATATGATAGCCTAATATTCTATACCCATTGTACATAATTTAAAATAAAAGAAATATCAATTTAAATTTTTAAATAAAAATATAAATGGTATGTTTTCCAAATGAGTTCTCATGCTATAAAATGAACTTCTCGAAAAAAAACCCACATGTTTTATAATCAAGAATTATAGTAACAATTTCCAAATAGGTGAAACTTAAAAAATAAAATTAGTTTACAAGGGGGATTCTTTAAATAACACACACTTCAAAATAAATCACAGACACTACTGAACTTTCCATTCAAACACACCATATGCTAACAGTGAGTACAAAATAGGCAATGATCAAAAGTCACTGGAACACCCTAGGAACTTGTTAGTTGTGAGCCCTAGGTACCTAGTATCTCGGAGAAAGAAATCATAATAAATGTCTGTTATCATGAACATGAGAATCCAGTAGGGAGCATACCGATAACCTAGTGGTCCCCCCAAAACAACATCATCATATTTTAGTTAGTTTTGCCACCGTCAAGCATGCTACATGAAACAGGGGAAAACCCCACATGATCACTAGCATACTAGTTCACGTCTACCCACCAATATACTCAGGATTCCCTTTAGTGCTCAATAAAGTAAAAAATATTAGCAAATATAAATTTCACATTAAAAATTATATTACAAGACCATAAACACACAAAAATCTCACAAAATTTCTTCACATTTCATTCCCACATCAATAATCCACTAAAACATTTCATAGAACAATTTCAAGGAGTGTATTGAGGCATTGCACATAAAACTTATTGAAAATCACTCTTTTAAGTATAAACACACAACCAAACCATACCAAAACATACTTATACACCCTAAAAACATTTATTAAAATCATTTCATGGTCTATAAAATAATCCCAGTTGACACAACCTGGTATGTACATGTAAAACAGTCATTCTTCTTTTTTAGAAAAATCCAAAGAAGCCTTTAAAATTTTTCTCGAAAATAAAATTTGAAAAAGTTATGAATTTCTATTTTATTAAGGAGGTGTATACACAACATTTACATACAAAAAACACATTCAAAAATCCCTGAAAACACTCATGTTAAATATTCAACATACAACCATTTTTATGAGGATGTGAAACGGGCCATTTTCCGGCAACTCGGGCCAAAAAATTATGTAATACAAAACCCATTTATTTGTAAAACCAAATCCAAATTGTAAAGCCATATAAGGATCCCAAAATAATTTTTCCATTCTTCCTATGTATTTAAAAATACAATAAAATCATTTTAAATTGCACTAGACACATAAATGGAGACCATGCAATTTACCAAAAACAAGGCTTTAACTATTTACCAAAAAATTATTTTAAGCACTTGAACAGGGATAAAATACTATATGAAAGCCATAAATTTATTATATCAACTGAAAAATATTCAAAATACCATAAAACATGTGCACAAATTCATGGAATAATTTATCAAACAAGAGGAGTGCAACTTTATATCAAAACAACTATATTTTTATCAAAATAATTCAAAAAACATAATTTTAACAAAAAAAATTAAATCCATGTTTTCATAGTAAAAAATATAATATAAAAATGGTTATAAAATCACTAGAATGATGAAGAATAAATGATAAATTAATTTTCAAGGGATATCCTACCTCAAATCCTTAGTGTAATGGAAACACACACCCAATATCACAATCTAAGGGATTATAAACCTTAAACCTATGAAGTCCAACCCTAAACGAACAAAACACCCATATAAATCATGGGAAAATAGATCCCAAGATACAAAATGACTAGAGTAGCATATAATACCATGAAATAATGAAAGGAGGAGGTAGAGGAAGGATAATAGAGAAGGAATCTCACGTTACCACCTAGAAAAATCATCATCTTCCACTAGATCTGCAGCCATAGAAAAAAGGGAATGACTTGTAACATCTTTCAGAGGCTCCTATGTTCTGGAAGAACTAGGGAAAGAAGATTTTTTGGAAAAATCATACAAATTTAATGATTTATTGATGGAACAATTTATCTTCTCAATTTTGGATGTTTTGAGGAATCCTTGGCACTTTAGCCCTAATAGGCGATGAAAATGTGTTCCAAAGATGTAAACTCGATAATGGGGGGTGATGATAGGTAATTTTACTTCAAATGGGAGGTAAAATCATCAAAAAAGTTTAAAAAATGAAAATGATATAAAAGAATTAATTTAAAATTTTAAAACTGGAAATGGGAACATGAATGGCCCAATACATTAATTAGTAACCTAAATTACCCATGCTTATGATATTTATGGGGTACAAAAGGAAATAGAAGTTTTAATATGTCAGTGGAGGCCAATTTGGAAGTATAATGAATGAAGAATGTTGAAAAATGAATATCTTATAAAAGAAACCAATTTTGTTTTTAAATATGAAAATGGGCTCACGGTTGGCCCATATAATGAAATAACAACCCTATATCCAAAAAATCCTAAACAAGGAATGAGTTACCCAGATTAGGGTGATTAGACATTGATGAAACTTCAATACTCAAAATTAATCTCACCCAAGACGCATTAAAAGGATTGTTATTTCCATGATCCAGATTAAAACAATGACATGAAAAACTAGGTGTGACGGTGGAATTTTGGATTAAAAATGTAAATTCTGTTGAATTTTGATTTATCAATTATATTTATTCATATATTACATTATTATAATTAATTTATATTTATTCTATTAAAATAAGATAATATATTTTTTTAATTTATATTTTTTGTTAAATTTAAATTATGACATATTTGATGAGAATTTAAACCCGGCTTGACATGAATAATTTAATCTCTCTTTTTATCATCATTATATTCATTTGAAATGATATTTATTTTTTATATTTTTAATTGTTAATAATGAGTCGAATTTAGATTACTGCAATTTGAATAAGTGATTAATATGACCAATGTGTCGCTGCATTTTATGAATGTTCTAAATGTAATGTTTCAGAAAAGGGCCTGTTTTTCTATCCATCCTTGAAATGTTCAAACACGATGATTTTCAAAAGAAGAGAGATAAAATATCATTTAATTTTTCATAGTCTTCATCAATGTTATATCCCTTGGATATGGTATGGTGAAAATGGGAATAATTTTTCATAACTTGAGAATAGTGTTCTGTATGATGATAATACCAATCAAACTAATGAAATGATTCATGATATTGAAGCAGAGCAAATTATGAAAGAAGAAAAAATTGATCCATTATATGGAGATTCTTGAAAACCATTTCATCTGGGATTTATGGAATTAATAATTTTATCAATTGGATTAATATTGATCAACATGAAGTAGAAATATGGATTGAGTTATAAGAGTTTTATAGAGTTTCAATAAATATTTAATGTTATTCATCGGATAGACAATTACCTTCTCTATTCACATTACTAAGAAAATAAAACAATATTCCCTCTAGGATTAGGGTACAATGAAATACATGCATCTCTTAATTATTATGTGAAATATATGGAGGAATATTAATTTCTTTTAGAATGTCTTAAATGTGGGACATCATGGTATATGTAGAATGGAAAATCGTAGGGTTATTTAGCAGTTATAGAGACCCATTATATAGAATTAGAGAATCTTCCTATAATTCATCATTTTAAATGATTATTTGAATGCTAGAATGATGAAAATAGGTAAATATGGAATAATGGAGAGAGTATATGTGATGGATAATTATGATATAAATCTTATTGTCCATAGTGTAGGATCATTGATCACCAATTTTTTATATAGAGTAATGATATTTGAAATCTAATGATTAGACAATTAATTGATGAAATGAATATATATCGAAGTCTTAGTAGAACACATAGTTCATAACCTATTTTACTAGATATTTAAAACATATATCTTGAATATTGAGCGATGTTAAAATATTTTAGGTTGAGTTTAAGGATCTCTAAACCAAAACATTATAGAAATGATTATGGTGTTTTCTTGTAACCATTAGTTGATGATTTGAAACAGTTATGGGAGGATGTAATGAGTGTGTATGATTCATATAAAATTGAATATTTTTAATAACATGTAATGATTATGTTCAATATGAATGGCCTCCCCATCATATGTATGTTTGTCTTCATACAGTGTTATAGGGGACAATGCTTTTCCAATTTGTGAACAAGAAAATTCAAATAATCAACTGAAACATGGGATAAAAATTATATACATGGTTCATCGAAAGATTTTGTATATATATAACTATTATAGAAAATTAATAAATGATCTTAGAGACTGAAATGAAATTGTATATTCCTAAAACCTTTATTCGTTGATCAATATTTTGATAGGGTGAAAAAAATTGATGTGACATTCGGAATGACAAGTAAATCTTGTAATAAAATAAATATTTGTATGAAATGGTCAATATTGTTTGTGCTACCATATTGGAGATATGTTAATGTAAAATATAACATTGATTTAATGTATATAAATCATAATATCTATAATATATTTATAAGATCATTATTACATATTAATGGAAATACTAGAGATGGGTTGCATATAATATTGGACTTACTCTCATTGGGAATACATTTGGTGTTGATTCTCATTCTGATTGAATTAGAACATTCTAGAACCTGTCTTTTCCAACCATATCCAAGAAGAAGAAAATTATCTTATGTAAATGTCTTCATCAAATAAAATTTCTACAAGGTTTTTATTCAAATGTAAGAACTTTTGTGTATTTAAAGGTTTTGATGTTTTTAGGTATAAAATCTCATAATTATCACAACCTGATGAAATACCTCTTAGCTATTATACTGTGTGGAATATAGATTATATGTGTTTGAATAACTGTCATGATGGTGTGTTATTTTTTACATTTCTATTTTTAATAGTGTTATTTATCTGAATTCTTTAAACATATTCGATATTGAAGCATTTTCAATACTTGTTAAATTGGATGTTTATTTTCCTCCATCTTTTTTTTGATATCATTGTGCATTTATTGGTTCACTTGGTGGGAGAAATAAATCATTTAGGACATATATACATCTAAGCTAGATGTATAATTTTTAATGGTATATGATGATATTTAATTGGTATGTTAACAATCCATATTCACATGAAGCATAGTGTTATGAGAATTTATTTTTGAGGGAGTTTCAATGTTTTTTACAAGCTATTTTACTATAGTGAAGAGCATTTGTTTGACTATATCACATCATGAAGAAGATAATGAAATGGAAAATAGAATTTTTGTCATGAATTTCAAATTTTTTATTGGTTAATAGATAATTATGGGAAATTTATACATCTTGAGTAACATTGATGATGCTCATATGTATATAAAATTTCATATTAATGTGTTAAAAAGTTATCCAAAGAAAAAACATATCTGTATTTGGAATGAACATAATACAACTTTTTTTCCATGGTTTAAAGAGACTATGCTCGGTAGATTAGATGCATCATAAATTTTGAGATGGATAGTGGGTGGTCCATGATAAAATTTGATAACATGGCCTAGTTAAGAAATTAGTATCTATAAATTTCAAATGAAAGATGACGACAATAGATGTGAAGTTCAATATAGTATATGGTTAGAAGTAGTTCATTTTTCAAGTGCAAAAGAAAAAACACAATCTCTGCATCAATATTATATGTTATTAAGTCCTTAAATAAATATGGGTTGTTGATGAAATTAACATTCAAATTCTAGTTTTAAACTATATATGGTTTATCAATAACAATATTGAAATATATAATGAAAATGAAATAACACTAGTTAATCTGAATAAATTGGAATACACAACTGATCTATTCATCATGAAAACACATCAAAAAAGTATTTTATATGTTCTTGATTAATCAAATAGGATGTGTTCACTTTTTTTTACAAGAATAAGAATAGTAAAATTTTTATGATAAACTTGATGAATATTTTGATTAATTTGAGGTCTCCACATCCACGAAATGATTCAAAAATAATATTGATGATCACATCATATAAATTGTTTGTTCCATATGAAACAATAAATATAAAGTAATTTTGTAAAATAGTTTTATATAAAATTCCAAATATTATAGGTAAAATATGTTTAATATTTCTTTTCTTTTTTAAATTTCATAAGTTGTTAGATATTTTAATTTTATTTTCACTATTAAAACACATATTATAACTAATAAATCAATCAATTATTTAATATTAGTTTATATTGGGTTAGGATTACATTTTCACCCTTATATAACTTATATATTAATTTAATTTTTCATGAAATCCAATTTTTCGTTAAATTTCATACGTCAAATAAAAATAGAAAATATATTTTAATAAATATTATAAAAAATTCTATTTTTTGTAAAAATGATTTATCAAGTGGGAGACTTTCTACTATTTACACACCATTTTTTGGATTTTCAATAAATAATTCATGACATGTCATCTCTCATTGATTATTTTTACATTTTAGTTAAGTATTAAAAAATATGAATAAAAATGTGTTATGATTAGTTTAATTTAGTGTTTTTATAATGGATAGTTTTTTATTAATATTTTAAGTAATAGTTGGATTTGTATATTTTCATACTAATTATTGTTACTTTTATTGATAGGATATTATCAGATCAATCCTATAATCCACCAAATATTTATAGAGATTATCATAATCTTACCTATGGGGAAGAATGTACACATGATCATTTTGATGAGCCTCCTCATCCTTCTAAATAATATTTGTCTACTTCCATGGGGGAAAAGAGTTCAAGGGATGGAAAATTTGTAACCATATATTTAATAAAATTATTCATTTCCCATATCTATGAATAGGGGAAACTAATATATTTTTATGGTAATTATATTATAAGTGGTAAAAATTAAGAAAAATCGTGACATTTGTATCAGTACATTCTAAAATCAATGTTACTATTTTGTTTTATGATTGTAAAATTATTGAATATTTAACATTATCAAACTTTTGGGAGTTTATTTTGGGATGATCATATGTTATTACCTAACTTATTTTGAAATGTTTATAGTAATATATATTTTTTCCATCTTATCTGATCAAACATGATATACATGATACAGGTGGAGTTCGGTGGAAATGTTTATTATTAGATTCTAGGATATGGTGGAATTATAAATCAACAATCACCTCATAGATAATTTTTGTGGCTAAAATACCTTAAAAAATTGTATAAATATCCATTTACTAGAAACGATAAATGGAACAAATTTTTTATAAAATAGATTATAAGAAGATTTTTTGGTAAATGAGATGTTACGTTTTTAGATGTTTTATTTATATTAATGTAAATATAAATGATTTATTTCATCATAATTATTAATTTATATCAATAGAGTAGATCTCATAAGGAAAATCAATCTATAAATGTATATCCTCATATGTTATATTTGGGAGGGTATACATTATTAGAAAAACAGATCCAAGTAAGAAACATCAAAATCGTAGAGTTGATTCATCAATGTATAGAGAATACCCCTCACAAAGCTAGAAATTAAAAATGAAAGTGGGATTAGATGAAAAAAATGGAAATATCTTATGGAATATTCAATGGTAGTAAGTGAGACGATTTTATGTTTTTTAATTTATTTACTTATTTTGAATAACCTTTTTATATATTATTTTTAATTACATATTTTCTCAAATATTTTATACCAGAATCTCTTGAGGAGAATAGAACATAATGTTTCATTATTATTGGGGTAGAAAAGATATTTTATAAATAGAATTGGGAAATCGCAAACACCCTAATTGTGTACAAGGAAACCCAAAAGGTGTATCAGTAAGAAAATGTTTTCCATGTTTAGAAAAATATTCAATAGATATTGTTTTTTAAAAAATAAATTATTTTGATGATGATATTTAGGATGTTATTATGATAATGGAGGATATGATATATTTTTCAGTAATTGTGATGTTTTAATACATTCAAATAGTGTTTGAAACATCTAATATCACTCCTCAACCTATGCTAGTAGATCACACTACTCCGGCAAATCCTACTCAAACATCTACACCTCCAGAACCCACCAATTAAACTCCAACCCCTAAAAATTCTCCTCTAGAACACACTCCTTCATATTCTACCCCTATACCCCCTCCAATAAAACATCCTAATTACTAGGAGTTTTTTTTGATGATCATCATCATATTTATTCATATTTGATGACATTTTATATTGGTAATTCCATTCATCATCCAAAAATTGAGATTGAGCATCAGAGGGTCACTATATAAGATATTATATATTGATTAGAAAAAAATACCATTTCATAATGATTAGTTGAGTGTATCTAGAAAAATTATCAGTCATTTTTCAGTTTTTACATATAGACTACATTGACATATTAAAAAATAGGTAAGTTTATTTGTAGTATTATATTGAAATTTTTATTAACATTTTTAGGAAATTAAAATTTCAATATGTTTATGTGATTTTTATAGCACTACTTTAAAAATAATGATTTACAGTATACAAAATAAAAAATACAATGATTCTTGACTGTAAATACAAATTCTTCCAGTCTTGATAGATTTTCGTCATATTAAAAAAATTAATTGATGTATATGATATTTGAATTGATTATACTATTTTTGTCCATGAAGACTTTGGGGATTTTGAGAAATCATTTCATGGAGCTTCTATCTGGAGATCATTTTGGAATCAATATGAAATAATTTTTTCCATGTATGTCAATTAATTGTTTTCCCATTACATTAATTTATAGATATTTTTTAATTATGTTTGTTTTCTATTAATTATCTACTAATTTTTTTTACCGATAATGAAAATATATATTCATATGGATTCGTGGACACAAATGTTATTTATCCTATAGCATTGAAAATAAATGACGTCGAAAGAATAGTTTTAAAATTTGATGTATTTTAGAACAATGTCATTATTCACTGCTTGATGTTTCCATATCATCAAGAGAATGAAAAATATTTTATGAAAAAAAAGTTTATATATCTTTTAAAATATTAAGAACTCACATTAAATTTTCTTAATTATCAGTGTCCATTTTATGTTGGGTTTATTTTATCAAATATATAGGAAATTATACTAACTATTCTCTAACCACAGTGAAGTAAGACAAAATTTTATGAAAATTTTGAACATGAAAGTATTATTATTTTAATAATAGTTTATATTATATTGATATTTTTTATTCATATTATTTTCAAATAGGGAATATAATTTATTGATAGAGATGATAATAAAGAAGTTGACTAATATATAATTTGTTAATGCTAATGAAAAAATTTCATTTAAAATTTCAAAATTATGGATATATTACTAAAATTTTATATTTTGAAGCAAAAGAACTTTGAAAAATAATTTTCATAAATAATAAGTAGTAACATATTATGGATATTGTTTTTTATGGTTTATATATGAAATAATGTCCACTTGGACAATTACTATTTTTCATAATGTTAGATTTATTTATAATGTTTCCATAATATTTAAATTTATTTTGTGAAAATACGTGTTAATTTCATTGTAAAATATTTTTTATATTATTGATGCCCCCTGAATATATAGTTCACAGGAGTTTATTTATATACAAATTTAATGGGAGAATAATTTTATAGTTTTATTTATTTCTATTTTATTTATAAAATATTTTTTTAATTTGAAATTTCAATTGTAAGTGACTTGATGGATGTTCAGATACCTTTTTAGATCATTTTATGCAATTATTATTCTTTTACCTACTACTTTTATTGATGAAGGAAATTTTTATTTTAATTTTTATCACTTAATTAAAACTAGAATAGACATGAAAATACAAAAATATAATAATTTAAAACATCAGTTTTAATTACCCAACCATAAAACATTTTTTATGATGACTACTCCAATAACATCACATTATAAAGAACATGAAAAACAAAAAAAATATGGGAAACATAACTTTTTCAATAGTTCTTTTGTAGTTTTAATGGGACATATATATATGTTGAAAACCTTAAAACTCTATATTCAACAATTTTATACTCTAGAATATATGTTTTCTTTCTTCTATAGTAACTAATCATCTATTGAACCTCCTCGATCTTCTAAATAATGGATCTTTCAGCTGTTATTTGAGCATGGTAAGATTAATATCATTTAGTTATTCCCATTTCCATCATTTGTATGTCCACAAAGATTGGATACCTTACATTCATCTTCATAGATAGGGTTGGAGGATCCTTTCTTCATATAGAATATGGCACTTTGTTCTCCTTCATATTATGATAATTGAATGAACAATCATAATCATTGATAAGATATACCCAAAATTATTAGTGTATATTGATCTCCTTTTGGTAAAATATATACCTGAGGCTTTTATGATCTATATATATGTCTCATTTTTACGATGGATATAATCTTTCTAAATATTCAACCTGAATATCACTGTATCCATGTATTGACAACTTGTTGGATATTTCAAATAAGTTAAATTTAATTAGTGGGAGACATATATTATCACATTATTGTCATGCATTAGTTCATAACCCAATCCCATTCTAGATGCATTATTATAGACTACAAATACTTCCCCATTGGTGGGTAATGTAAGCACAAGTGTTGCGATTGGCCTCTTGATCACCTCTTTATAGATTTATTGACATTCATTATTCTAGAAACTTTTGACATCCATCATAGAGATATTTCTTAGTGGATATTAAAATCAGGATAATTTTCCCATAAATTGACTGCAGTTCCCAGCTAATCCTGGAAAATTTTGGATATCCATGACATAATTTGGTCTTAGTAGTCCATCAAATACCTCTAATTTTTATTGATCCATATATATACCTTTATTGGTGATAATAATTACCTGTAATGTAAAATTCCCTAAAAACTCACAATTACTACACATTTCATATAAAATTTACTTCCAAATTTTATTTATTATTGTATTTCAATGATCCTCATATTTATCCTCAATTTTTTATTTGAAAAGAATATAATCAATAATGTCTACCATATATGTTTCGTGTTTATCCCTAAAGACTCTATTAATTATGTCCATAAATATTTATAGATCAATAATGAGTCAAAATTTTATCAATAAGATTGCGTAGTTCTCATAACATGAAAGAAAATAAGTATTGGAGATTTCCTCCTTATTAACCATTATATTGCAATATCCCAACTGAAGATCCAAATTAGTTATTTATTGGTATCCACATAGCCGATCTAACGGATCATAAATCTATGGTAGAGGATAATTTTTCTTTATCATGATCATATTTTACTCATGATAATTAATTCATAGGTGCACAGAACCATAATTGTTTCTGGATCAAGAGGACTAGTGAACCAATTGTTGAAGAACCTGAATGTATAATCCATTTATATAGATTCTACTATAATTGATTCATCAACTCCTCCATTTCAACAATGGAAATTCAATATATATTCTTCAATACTATTAAATATCTAGATATGATATTGATTAATAACTCAACCTCAGGACTAGGAGGAAGACCACATAATGAATCAAGAAATTCTTCAAAGAAAATTATTAAAATTGGAATGTAATTAAAGATGATCTTTTTTTATTCTAATTCATTTCACCAAGATACCATTTCCACTTAGAAATAATATCTATGATTGAGATTTTTTTACTAATTATGATTCATCTTCATCTATGTTCTTTTAAAAAAATAGTGGTCTATGTTGGTTATACAGGGAGACTTTTAATTCACAATAATTTATATTATATATACAAGGAAAGGCAGTCCATTACCATAATATCATGAAATATACTAAGGGTAGTATCAAAGGGTTATCCTAAATATTAATCCCAAAATTTCTATATGGGACGACTTATATGCTTTGGATACAATAATTTTCCCATTTATAATCTTCATCGATACCTCAAAATACATGTTTCATGTTGGTGTTTGAATAGTTCTAATAAACATGTGGGATTTGAATGATTTTATAAAACTATATTTTCATATGAAATTTAATGTTTATTGATGGATGATAATCCTTCCTTTCACAATATGATTGTAGTTATAATCCTTTAAATCAATTAAAATAGAATTTGGGATGAGAATTTTCAAACTATTATACAGATACAATGGAAACCTTTAAAATCAATGTGATAAATCATAAATGACATATATTACGTAACCTATTAATTTCTATGATTCAATCATGTTTTCCATTATATATTACCATATATAAAATCTTAAGGGTATTATTCCATTAATAATGGTTCCTAATAATCATCTGAATTTTCTAAATCATATCCCCTGGGATTTTGAAAATATCTTTGCAATGGGGTTTTTTCTCGCACACCTTGTGATGATTGAGTCTGGCATAATAGTCCATTTTCAGGGTTATTTCCTCTAGGTACCTCTACGCCCAAGACACATCCACTTGTAGTAAATACACATGGATGGTTATTCATGAAAACTAGATACTCTAAACATTACCATCATTAGGGAATGTTTTCATATGTTAATACATTTCCCTATATATTTTACTAAAATATACTAATTTTGAACCAATAAATAACTCCACCTACATCTGATAAAAATATGAAAACCATATATTGATACACATTAACTAATTATTTATTAATTAAAGACATAGTTAATACAACCCTACAAGATCATGATTCCTATTGTGTTTGGATAATTATGTACAAAACATAACAACGTGAAATGAACTATAATAACATAAACTAAAACTCCATAGAATTCCCTTAGATTTTTTTTATAAAAATCAATGGTATAACATGAGGTTGTAAATAAGAAAGGGGGTGATCTAAAAAGACATGTAAAAGAATAAACAAATAATAACATAATGTAAAGAAGTAAATTTGATCCACGAGGAATAAAAAGGTATCATAAGAGTGGTGAGAATCAAAATTTGAAATAAAAGAGGTTATATAACATTGTAGAATAAAAAAACATAATAATATGATCTCATCATAAAACATGAAATCATAAAAAAAATTAAATAGTAAAATTAAAGACAAAAAAAACACTGTGATCATAGGATAACCTACCATTCCCCATACAAGGAATATCATGAGATAAAATTACATCCCATTTAATTGGTGGTCTATATATTTCTGTTCACATCCATAAATTTTTTATCATGTATATGAGTAAGTGTGCTACATATATTATACAACATAAGTATTTCATTAGTAAATATTAACACTATATATAAGGAGTTTGGGATATATACTTGTAAATCCACAAACAATAAAGGATTGGTACTATAATAGGATATACCATTCATACACATATATATTATTTCTAAATAGAATAATATTCATTACAAAACATAAAAAAACAACTAAACCATATACTATTAGTTTCATTTGAAAAATTGTATAATGAAAAAATTATTCATAAAACAAATACATTACCTTCTGCTCATTCCATTATTACTAGAACCCATTTTTTCACATATTACATAATACCATTCTTCATATCATGTGGAAATTAATCCTACGGAATGTTGAGATCATATGATTAGAACGTTTACAAAATGGAGAAATCTATCATATAATAATTATAAACCATAAGAATATAAAAAACATTTGAAAATTATATCCTGTATATCAGAGATCATTATATAATGTCATTGGACTAATAAAAGAAGTTCATAACGAATAAAAGAACATATTACATGATATAATTAAATAAGATGTGAAATTATGGCATACATATAATAATAAAAAATCATTTCCATAATAGTCAAGGCTCATTAATAATACAACCACTGAGAAAAAATTCCTTTACTGAACTGGGTAAACTCTCATTTCCAGACATGTATTTCAAGAATTTGTTTACTGTGGTTAAATTCATTTATTACTTAAATGGGTTCGCATCCTGCTCCAATCCCATCTATATAATGTGATATAAATCATTAACCAATGAATAAGCGGGAGATATAGGTCCCATATATCACATAAATGAAACCATACATATGTTTTGAAAAATAAAATAATTCATTCTTCATATCAGAACCCAAAAAAATAAATGGGCTTCATAAACATTATTATAACACAACATAACCCATTGAAAAGAAATTTGTTTCATAAATATCGTTCAATAATAAACATATACCAAACATTGAATAAATAGGGATAATATAATTGAAAATTATAAAAAATTAAGAATAAGTAAAATAAATTCATTTTATCTGAAATGAAAAAATATTTTAATAAATAACAAGAAAATAATTATTTTTGAAAATAACAATTAATCTCAGAAAATGTTTTCTTCTATAAAAATTCAAAAAAATTAAAAGAATAATTTTCATTGAGGTTAATCATGTAATTTTTTAAGGGAATATTAAAATACATATGGAGTCATAAAAGTTGAAAAATAATTTCATTCCAAATATGGTAAAAAAATATTCCCTTTAATCTTTTTACAAAAAAATCACAAAGTTCTTCATTTTGGAAAATGAAAAAATGATTTCTTTCAAACTATTTAATAAAAATTCACACCTGGGTGAAAATAAATTTAATTAATTCTATAAGAATAGTAAAAATATTTTCGATTTTTTAGAAACATTGTCAGGGAAGTGAAATATTTCCATATAAAAACATACATATAAACAATTCCAAATAATAATGAGATTGTGAAATTAACCATTAACTACTGTTTTATTTCCTTTATATGAATTTGAAAATCCTATACAATGGTATAAATAATTTGATTATCATATTATAGATCCATATTAATAATTATCATATAAAATATTAAACAATTATATAATATTATCATCATTTTTAATAATATTTTATTATTACCCTTTTTTGGTTGTTTGCATCTTCATTTTCCTAGGAATGTTTTTTCATGTATGTCCCAGATCTTATGAATACGATGTAGTATTTCCATCTACACCATGATAAATAAGGAAATATATATCATATTTTTTCATTATATACATTTATATAATCAATAATGAATTGTGATAACGAAAAATGAATTGCACCATGTCTTGTAGACTGTAGCCCATGTATAGGAACAACTGATTGTATCATTACCTTAATGGTGAAATGGTACTGAAGGGGTTGCTATATTAAATTAATATTTTTTCCCAAATAAATATATATTTTTTATAATATTTTTATATAATATTTTCATCATTATACCAATCCAAATAATGTAGTGCTGTAAAATTGATTACATTACGGTTTGAAGACAACATGTTGTGCATACGAACATCTGGTGGTTTCATCTTTTTTTGGGATGATAAAATGTGAAATATGGATATTAAATAATCATTATTAAATATAAAAACTTAGGTAAACTATATTTATTAATTTATAATGGAAAACATGAATAAGAAGTAGGAGAATAAATAATTTTGAAAGAGTTGGTAAAAATGATTACCTATTCCTTGAAAAACATCCTTTAGATATTCTATTAGGGACTCTAGAGATGGTATATCGAGATGAAAATAACCTCTATAATGTTTCTATTGGATTTGAGATGTAAAATTTGTAGGCTATGGTCTACATTTAAGGAACAATTTGATTTGAAGAAGTGAGGGAGGATGTACCCATTTATAAATGAGTTGATGGGAACATTGGGATTTTCTAAAAAGGTAAATTCATAGTAAATTCAATGGCTAATAAAAAATCTTAAAAACAATATATATTATAAGATAATATGATATAAGGTTGTAATATCACAAAAAAGGATTTTAAACCTTTTAATTTCGATTAAGCCTTTCATAAAATATTTAAATTTTAATAATGTAACAAATTTTTCAATATTAAAAGGTTTAAAATTTTAATTATTTTTGGTATACTAAATTATTATGGGAAAATTAAAAATATTCTATTCCATATTTTAAATATTTAATATATTTTAATGATGTTTTATTATTTCTAAATAATTTAATAAAATATTGTTTTGATAAGATGTCTTTAGTTTCAATTTCAATGAAATTCATTATATTATCTTTTAAAAATATCATGATTACAATTAATCTTTGAAAAAAATAATTTATTATATATCTAATCGGTCATGTTCATCAAAAAAAATCTTTTATCATATTTGGTATCTCAAATTATATTTATTTCAATATTTGAATTAACATTAATTTTATATTTCCATTAATTAAAAAATTTCCACATCACTATTGTGTAACTATTTATATAATAATTTTTTTATGAAAAAAAGAAATTACCATGATAAAAAAATCCTATATAAATAATAATATTATTTATAGTAAAATATATTTTTTTAAACTAATATTAAAAATGATATATTACTCAAAACATGAATGCGACATCTATGGATTTTTAGTAAATAAAATATTATAAATATAATAAACTTATCCATATATAAAAAATGGTATAAATTAATTTATATAACTAAAATATGTCTGTTAAGTTAAAATTTTAATTTAATATTCATTCATAACATACTTGTTTCTCCATGTGGATGCATAAAGGATATCCAAGACTAAGAAAGTGGCATTTTGTGTGTATCATTGATTTAAATATTATATAAGTACTTTTCATGTATATGTGCCTATTAAATATCTTAATTTTCATCTTTAGGAGGTGGGGGTAAAATTATATTCATCCAATATAAGGTGTACATGTGTTATGTTCATTTTATTATTTTTATAATTTTATTTTTAACCTAAATTACACAATATACCCTTTTCTATGGTAACACAATTTACCAAGGGTACTTATCATATTGAAAAAAATGATATATTACCTATATTTGACCTTATGATCCCAATATTTACATTTATTTTTCAAAAATTTAAAACAAATATGTTTCAGTATATTATTTAAAATATAAATGGTAAAATCCTATGGAAAACATGTTTTTAGAAAAAAAATTCCTTTTAAAAAAAATTTATTATAATAACTTTTTTATATAATACATTTATAAAACCATAATTGTGTTATTTTAAATCCAAATTAAGTAATTAAAATTTAAAACTAATTGAAAACATAATTTTGCATTGTAATGATTTTAAATGAAAATAATGTTTTCAATTAAAATTGATATTTTTACTAGCCTTAATAATTAAATGTTTTCATAAAAATAATAAAAAATAAATTTAACATAATTTTCACAGGATGAATTCAAAAATTAAATTAATTATTCAAATATATTTTTATAAATTATTAAAATTAAAATTCACCCCTAAAAAGAAGATAAACACATTTTTGAATAAAATGAATTTTTAAAGAAATGAGGGATTTTAAAATAATTATATGATCATTTTATATTAAATCAACAATACATTCATATCTATTTGTACATTTATATTTATTTAATAAATTATTTGTTCATATTAATTATTTCCAATTTAAAATTTATCATATAATGGAAATATAAAATATTCATAGTTCATTTAAACTCACAGTTGTGTGAAACTCAATATATTGAAGAATTAAAATTATTTGAAGAAAAATATTTCTTAAAAAAGCTGGGTGGTACATTCTTCCACACCTAATATTAATTCCTCCTATGAGGTTTTGAACTTTTTTATAATAACTACTGAAACTTATTCCTCATTATGTCCCCATCTTCTCTTGTTTTTTCCTCAAATTGATCATTTTTTCCTAAAAAATTTACATGGTGTGTGGTTGGGTTTCGTAGAACATTCTATCTATGATTCATAATATCTATTGATTTTTCTTCATAAGAAAAATAGTTATCATGTGGTAGTAAATCTGAATTTATTACATGTGACAGATCGAATATGTACTACATATGGAGAGATACATAGAACCCATCATAAACTTGAGAGCTATTTGGTGGAAACACCAGTCAACAAGACACCATGATGATATGATTAAGAACATAAAAAGTTTCTACACTAAAATATTTATGTTTTAATTCAAAAATAAAATCTGGGTATTTGAAATTTCTTTTGTGGTAAACCCACATCAGTAATAGGGTTAATAAAACATTGTACTAGTAAGAGTGAAATTTGAAATGTAATGGTCCCCAAAAAATTAGGCTTTTGAATTGGGTAACATTAATTGGATTTGGAAACCTAGGCATTAAATAGAAATATAAAATACATGTTATGTTAGATAATGATAGATAAAACTATTATCAGAATGATAATTACCATTAAACTATAGACCAAATAGGTCTGAAAATAGCAATTAATATTATAAATGTTGATGATAATTTGATAAAATTTTATTTCTAAATATTTTATGAAAATATACATAATTGATTTCATTTCATATGTATAATCAAACTATGTGATTGTGCCTTTATCAGTGTCCTCTAAATATCATACTTTATGAAATGAGGATGAAATTGTAATTCTTATACATATATAATGTCATATGTTTCATAATTGGATGATAATTCAATACTTTTTTATACAGAAAAATGTTTATCATAGGTTATCCGATATGGAATAATATTCATAATGTGAATTAAACATAAACAATGTATTAAATTGTTACCCTTATGAACCTTCAAAAAAAAATTATATCCAAATTTTTTGGAAGAAGGTTAAAAAATAATCAATTAATTATTACCAAAATAACATTATGTAGTTCTTAATTATCACATACATAACATGGGAATACCATTTTCTTGTATTCTCTTGAAACATGGTAATAACATGAATTTAAATTCAAATATAGGGATAACATTCCTTTGTTAAAAAATTAACCATATATCCAAAAATACTATAACCACAATCTATGTTATTGTAAACAAATTTTTCATCATATTACTAATAAATTGTATGGTTATCAATACTATCTCATTTATCTATAACAATTATTCATCCCTTTACACACATAATATGCGTTATATTTTCCTTAAATATATGTTATCAATTACTACATCGATAAAGTTTCATGGTTTCCAGTTTACTTTAATGAATTATTTCAAATCCTTAAGGGAAAAATAAAATGGTTCAATCTATAGATGAGTACTTATTCCGTAATACCATAAAAGTGATTTTGTATCATTATTCTTAAATTCTAGCAAATAGACATATATTTATTCTAATTAATTATTAAACCATCAACTAGGCTCCATAATTTTTGTCCATTATTATTATTTCATATCATATTTCATTTTTAGTGTCTATCATCAATTATATAACCATTAATCGTACAATATTGATCATTTTATTCACAATATTTCCCCTTAGAGAATCAGTTTATATAGGCCCCTATATACCACATTATGAAATTCTTTTTGTCTATGATGCGTTTATAATATCAGTATTTTCATACATTATGTTATCTAAAAATTTAACATATATTTTTAAATTACATTCTTTATATCCTTATTTTCCAATCTGAAATCATCATCCAGTTGAATCAAAACATTATTCTTTATACCTCATCCCAAATGGGGTTCATAAGGATAATTGAACATTATTTCTATTTTGGTCACAATGATACTTCATCATTCTATTATTATATGGGTAAGGAAACTCAACAATGTTAAGATTATTGATCATATAATATTATTTCTTACTTGGGATAACAAAAACATTCATAACTGCATTCATCATTACATTTGATTTCTCATCATAAATGTTTCTATCACATTTAATATAGTTCATTCTAGTTCAATCCATTTACTAAAACAAAACTAATATTGTGAGTAAGAAAAATCATAGTGGAAAACTAGATAATCAAGGTAATGTGCATTCAATAAATAGAATATTAGGTTTAATCCAAGGTTTTCAATGATCATTACCAAACTTATAGAATTTTAACCTATAGATTGACTTTTCCTTATATTTATTACAATGTTATCTCATAATACAATACACAGGATAACCAAAACCATTATCTATTACCAATAATAAAGGACCATAATTGACATATATAGATATTAAATCTAAATTGAAAAATATTTATTACATAAAAGAAAAAACTACTCTATAATCCTAAAGGTTTTGTTTTATTAGAAAAATGGAATCATAAATAATTAATTCGTAAAACATCTACATTTTATCCCACTTATCCCTTCATTAATTTTACCCATTTCGACACAGCTTACTTAATACATTTCTCCATATCCTTGCGAAAAGAATCATAATAATGAGTTAGCTCAAATTAATAGTATGTGTAAAAAATATATATAACCATCATATTATAATCATAAAATATAAGAACAAAAACAATACATTTAAATTTTTTTTCCTATATATCAACTATCAGTATATCATGTCATGGGAAAATTCATAGAAGTTAATAATGAAAAAAGAACATATTCCATGAGAGCATAACATAATACTTCATATTGTGGCATAATCATAAGATTATATAAAATAATTTCTATATTAATCGAGGCTCATTGACGATGACATAATAATGTAAAGATTTATTTACTGAACTTGGTTCACTCCCCATTCCATATATTACTGGACGAAGATTACTCCCATTCCATTCCTTTATTAGTGAATTACGTTCATTTCCTTTTCCATAAATTTCTATCTCATGAGTTATAAATATTTACCTAGTGAAATTGAGAGAGATATTGGTCCCCTATATTATATAAATTATTACATAAACATTTCTTCCATAAAAACATAATTCACTTTCCATATCATAAACCGTAAAAGTAAACGAGTTTTAGAAACATCATTCCATTATAACATAACCCATGAAAAAGATATTGGTTTTAGAAATACCATTCCATAATAAACAAAAAGAAACCATATAAAGAAAAAGGATAGTATCCTTGAAATATATAACCATATATAAATAACTATCATAATAAATGATATCTTAAATGGAAAATAATTTTGAGAGATCAGTTGAAAATAATTCCCGATGTAAATATGATTTTTTATTAAAAACTATTTATTTTCATAAAATGATGCACAATTTGAAATGAAAAAGTTATGAATGAACTATTGTTAAATTTTAATGGAATATTTTAGAAATTAATTCATCATGACTATAGAAAAATACATTCAAGCCATATAAGTTAAAAAACTATTCATTTGTATTTTTTTTTCAGAAAAATCACAAATTACCTGGTTTGGAAAGTGATAAAAAGATTACATTAAACAAATTTAGTAAAAATTCACACATTGGTGAAGATGAATTTTCACATATGATCATATTATGTAATCTTATCACCTTTTTTTTAATAATATTTCTTTATTAAATTTCTTTCTTGTTATAACGGCTTCATTTTACTATGCAAGTTTTATATTATTAGTCCTAGTTATTGTTAATATGATGTAGTTATGACTTATATAGATTGATATTATGGTAATATATATCACAATGATTAATAATATATATTTTTATAACCATTCATTAATAGTGATCATGTAAAATTAATCTCATTGCGTCATGAAGATGGTAGGTTGTACGTACACACGAGCGATTTTATCATTTACATTATGGTGTAATGGTAAATCTGATGATGTTATAATAATTTAATATTATTTTTTCCAAAATCAATGTAATGTTTTTATATTAAATATATATATATATTATTTCCATCATTATACCCATCCAAATAAAGTGGTGATGAAAAATTGATAACACCATAGTGTGGAGAGAATAAATCTCACATATATACACATAGTGGTTTCATATGTTATTTTATGGATAAGTGGAATATTTTTATTCCATAATGATAATATAATCTCCAAATATAGGTGATATTTTATTCATTTTTTTTATAATGGAATCAATACATTATTAGGATTTAGAAGAATAAATAATCTTTTACGAGTTGGTAAAAATGATTTCCTCATCCAAAATGAACTTCCTTCGCATCAAAACTTATGGATAATAGGGTTAGTCTTTAGAGACTACCATAAGAACTATAATGGGTATAGGGATGTTTATAAGATAAATTTAAATTTTACAGTAATATTTAAGGGTCAATGTGATGTGAATATGTGATTTGGGAGGTTTCCTATTATAATTGAGGTGAGGGGCACTTTTGGAATTTTTTCAAAATAATAATTTATAATAAATTCAATATCAATAAAAATACCTCCAAAATAATATATAATATAATATTATATAATATAATATTATAATATTATCAACTAATATATTTTAGAAAACTTTTGGTAATTTTTTAGACCTTATCATTTTCATTCGCCCTTAGTTAGCCTATTTTAATTTAAACTCAGGTGACAATTTTTTCAATATTGAATGGTTGTAAATTTTAAATATTTTATGTTAATAAAATAATAAATATAAAACATAACATTTTAGACCATAGTATAAATATTTTATATTTTAAAAATTCTTTATAATTTTCAAATTATTTTATAAAACATTATTTTCTTAAAATGTCTTTAGTGTCGATTTTGACACTATTCAATATTTATACTATAAAAAATATCATGATAATAAGTTAATGTATAAAAAAAATATTTCATTTTACCTATAAGAGGTCATGGTAATATAAAATACTTTTTATTACAGTAATTATCTCACATTATATTTTATGTAATATATTTTGTATCATTAATTTCATATTTACATTAATAAAATACATTCCCTGTCAATGTTGTGTAATTATTTAATATAATTTTTTTTTAAAAAAAAAAACTAAATATAAACATTCATTTTTTAATAATAATATTTATATTGGAATATAGTTTTATAGTTAACCCTATATTAATAATGAGATAATACATAAAATATGAATTTGATAATATTGAATGATTATTGAATAAAATATTATAAATATCATTACCTATTCTGAGTGTTCCAAAAAAGTCATAAATAAATTTATATCATCAATATATGTTTATTATTTTAGAAATTGACTTTAATATAAATTAATAACATTCTTGTTCCACCATGTGGACATATAAGGGAAATTTAATACAAAGAAATAGTCATTTTGTGTCATTTTTTGATTTAAATATTATATAACATATATTCATGGATAAGTCTCCTTTAAAGAAAATACTTTTTATCCTTATGTAATCATGGTATAAATATCCTCATAAAATAAATTTTTTCATGGTTTAGAGTCATTTTATTGTATAAAATGTTTTATTTTTAACCTAAATTACCCAATTTACACTTAACCATCGTAATTTTTTTTCCAAGGATGTTATTTATAATAAGGAAAAATTAAATAGAACTATTAATTTAATTTTGAAATTATGAATAAAATTTTGGAATCAATTTTTAAAAATTAAAAACATATATTTTTTATAATTTAATTTAAAAAAATATATATATAAAGCATAATGAAAAAAATCAGAACAAATTCATTTTTAAAACCTAAAATGTTTTCATTTTAAGTTCATGAATATAAAACATTTTAAAAAATATAATTATATTATTCTAGTCCAATATAAACTAATTAAAATTTATAACTAATCTAAAAACCAATTTTAACTTGTAATGACTTTAAAATTAAATACAGTTTTTTATAAAAATCCATATTTGTAATACTCCATAAAAATTAAATATTTTAAAAAAAATATTTTTTTATATGATTCAATAAAAAATATAAATAATTTTTAAAATAATTTTTATTTAACTTAAAAATTAAAATTCTTTCATTAAAAGGAGATAAACTCATTTTTGAAGAAAAAATATTTGTTGATGAATATATTTTTTTCCCAAAATTTTTTGGATAAATTTTTATTGACATAGAAATAATTTCATATTGAGTTTGAAATTCATATTTATTTCATAAATTAGTTTTTCATATTTATTCCCATAATTTTATAGTATGGTTATAACAAACATATAATATTTACATGGCTCGTTTAAAATCATGATTTTTTGCAACACGATATATTTTATGAATTAAAATTAATTAAAGTGAAGTATTTAATAAAATATCATGGAGTTATAGGTACATATCAGTGAATATAATTGAGTGTAAATAGATATTGGTATTCACTATACAAATTATTGGCATGGAAAATCTCATAATAAATTTGGCATGATAATGGGTTTAAAAAAATGATTGTAGAAGCAATAAATGAGACGGGAAAAGGAATATCAATACATTTAAATCATTGGAAAATAAGGGGGATGTTAGAAAACATACCCCAACATGAAAACTTTTAAATCATAAGGAATGAAATAAAAAAGGATCTTTAATAAATAGGAGAAAGAGAGGATCACTTACCATTAGATGATGCTTTAAAATCATGGAAGGAGCTTATTAATAGATTAGGGCACATTGGGAGGACTCTATAAAGGGAAATTTATATTAATTTCATGATACAATTTTTTCAGTGAATATGAATGAGTGTTTTTGTGGGTTTATATAGAAAAATAGAGGATTAATCTTTAATAATTTCCAAAAAATAGTTTTGGACTTTATATGAAAATATAATCAAAACTAAAATCCTTCCCGCAGTTTTTCTGATGGGTTTTCTCAATTATGATTTATAATTATTATTTTATAGGGATATTAAACTAAAAAATTAAAATAATACCCATGGTTATTTGTAAGTGTTTCATGTTTTCAATGAATTTATTTTAAAAAAATAAAAAATAAAATATATTTTGTATGATTCATTAATGATTTATAAAATTATTAAAATAATATTATAAAAACATTATTTTAAAGGGGAAATATATATTTTCTATCTGATACATTTTATGGAATATATTACATCACTTTACGCTTAATAGGACGTCATAATATACTCTATATATTTATACCTTATTTAATTGTTACTCGAAAATTTGACGGTCTCAATAAATTGAAAGAAAATCACTATTTTATGATATTAAATTGATGATTTAAATAAAATATTTATTTTATAAAAATAATTATCTAAATATGAGAATTTATACTTTTAAATTGAAATAACCACATATATAAAAATACAGGGTCTTTTGGAAATGAAAATTTTCTGACCCATATAAAAATTATATTTGACTTTGTAAAATTATAGTATAATTTATATTAACAAAATTTTATTTTTTAAAAATGTATTTTCAATACTAAATTCACAAATTCATCAAAAATATTGACATTATTAAAACTATATATCTTCAAAAAATACTATTTGTGTTTCATTGTATCAAAATAAATTTCTAATAAAAAAATTTTATACGTTAACAAGAAATATCAAGAAGGAAAAAAATATTAATTGTTTTAATAAAATAAATATATAAATTTATACTACTAGGATATATATATAAGAATCATTATTACAATATAAAATCTCATAAGGCTAATGTGTGTGATGGTAATATTTTCATGGGAGGGTTCAATGTACATGGTTTGGACCGTGATATAGATGAGATTGACTTCCCTCATACATGGTTTCTCTCATGATTCCGTCCCTGAATAATGGATTTACCTTGGTTGTGTGAAAGTAAAAGTGATTCTATATCCCATAAAAAACAATAAATATGCTTCATAGTGTACAATCCTACTAGTTGAGGTCATCTTTTTGTTCATCAATTTCAATTGGACATTATCAACACCCTTAATATATATTAATCTTAAAATCAATGTATAACTAATATAATTTTAATGGTTATGGTTCATAACTATATTTTAAAATCAATAGGATATAACTTTTAGTGGTCTATAATAACCAAATTAGTTCATATTTTATCTATAAATACATTATATAATAATGGATTTATTCATTCAAAAAAATAATTTATGAATGATTTAATCGATCAAGCACTACACAAAAAAATCAACTCACAATGAACCCAAAAAATACATCCCAACCTAGTTCTTAATTTCCTACAACTAAAATCCACAAAAAATTTTACAATAAACCTATAAAATGGTATCTCAGACATATATCATAATGGGACTGACCTTAAAATGATCCCCTCACAAGAAAAAAAATTGAATCTCAAAAAATACTGTAACTAAAATGATATGGAATTATCCAAAGCTTGAAACCTCATAGGGATAAAAAAAAAATATGGTTAACTCTTAAACAATAAGAATTAATAAAAAATAAAAAACAAATCATTTCACAAAAAATATTTCATTTGGTTTAAATGAAAGTAAACGCTTGAAAACATTGAATATGTAATTTTTCATTAAAATCCACAAAGAAATTATTTATTTAATTTAAATCATTCCAAATTTTTTCCCTAATGATAATTTCAAAGAACAACACTCATATTTTCAATCCGACATTCAAAATAATTTCCACAGAATAATTTAAACATGAATTGAAATAAATCCCACATAAGAGTACACAGTGAGGAACCTATAAAAAATAAAATTTTACAAAGGTCTAAGAAAAAATTGTTCCTTAAACAAATAACCATAGGGTATAAAAAATAATATCCATAGTTATGTTTGAATAATTCCTATAAATCCATCAATGAATTTAGGGAAAGATCTGAAGAGGGTATCATGATCACCCACTTAGTTCAAGAAAAATCCCAATGATAAAAATTGTTATTTATGAAAATAAATTTAAAACTAACTTATTATCTATGGTTGGTGTCCCACTCCAAACCATTTTTTAAAACATACCTCTTGACATCCATTTGTTAAAAATTATATATCCAAATTTACACAAAATCATTGAATGAAATGTTTCAGGAACCAAAACAGTTTCATTTAAAACTCTCATCGGGATCATAACACCACTTTTAAAATTTATAACATGAACCAATAAGGTTCAAGTGATTTTTAAACATCACAATAGTTTTAAAACTCTTTTCCATGTTTATAGAATCAATAAATTTTAAATAATCTCTTAAATAAAGAATAAAAACCATATAGAGGCTAAAAAATATTTCCTAATTAATTATTTTCCCCAAATGAGGTCAAGACCCATTTAAACTTATACATCTTTATTTAAACATTATTTTTACCCTTATTACTACTTTTCAATTTAAATTACACATGAAATTCTAGGTAAAATCTATTTTTAAATGAGGAAAAAATTCCCCTAATACATGATTAAAAACAAAATAAACCCTCATTGAAAGGGTTAAAATATTAAATTGGATCATTTTAAAAAACCAGGAACTCAAGGCACAATATTAAAATTAGCCCTACTTCTACAGTGACCTAGGATAGGTGTCATTTCCTATGATAAATAACACCCCAAAAACAACAAGGGATACTTATATTCCAGGAATATTACAGTATGTGTCGTGACCCAAAAAGTATGAATATGAAAAATGGATGAGCCCATCAATGGAGTTGTGCTATAAAAAATATACTATATTCCATCAAGACTGTTTAGGAGGCCCACAAAAACTAACAAAATACATTATCTTAAAAACTAACTCTCCATACACAAGGTTTGAAATCCCATTACTAGGTATCTAAAAAAAACAACTATTTAAGAATGTATATATTTTTAGAATCAATGTGCTATTATAATATCATTTAGAAACAAAAAATTTTCCTCCCACATGATACTGGCACCAACCAAACTACAATACCATTTTGGACATCGCCCAAACCCCTTATCATTCATAAAAAATAACATATCTTTTCACAAAAAAGAAGGCTTAGACTGTATTCCCAAAAAATAATTTGTTTCATTTCAAATTTTGAAACATTTAAAACATTACATGTCCCTAAAAATAGGTGAAATAAAATCATTGAGCTTCAAACCCATTTTTTCTATTCAAATAAAAATTCAAAATACATTTCTAAAATATAATACCTTTTGAAAAGAACATTCATAAAGTAATTATTAAAACAAAAAATTAAATATTTTAAAATCCATTTGAGTATTAAATTTTATAAATTAATTTTTTTTAACACAAAATTATTCCCTTAATTTAAATTTTTAATGAAAATGATATTTTTTTATTTATCAATAACAAAATTTCTCCAACCAGGGGAAATTGATTTTTACAAACAACACACCTCATGGAATTCTTGTTTTCCATTTTAAAAAAAAATTATTTCAAAACACAACCCCCCCCCACCTGAACAACCAAGAACACTAACACACATCGAAAATAAAATCACATTAAAAAATTAATTTCCCTACAATTAAAAATAAAAACCCCCATATAGTTTAATAAACCAATTGAATTTCCTATTATAGTCAATCTCGATTGTAGGGGGGAAAAATTTTCATATGTGATATTTTAGTGTGGATGGTTTAGCCACATGGCCTCACAAACCATGTTCCAACCATTCCATTTTCACCACCATGGTTATAGAACCATTCCGTATTGGCACCGCCAGAATTAAAAGGTTTTTTTTAGCTATGAATCCCCGGTCCATTTACCATTTTGTCCTCCAAAACTAAAAAATACCCCTGACATACATGATATATTCAATAGTTTTCAAATTATCATCAAATTATCTACAAAATCCATAAAAACATCCAAATCCAAACCCAAGATCAGGAATCAATACAGATAAACCCATGAAAACACATCGTTTAGTGTAATAATGATATCACCACGACCATACCCACACACTCAACTATAATTTTGTTGAATATAATTACCTTCATATTACCCATCCTCATTGAAAATAAAAAGAGTGCATGCCCTGATAAATTTTATATTGAACAAAACTAAGAAATCCATCCATTAGACACCCAAAATAGTTTAATACATACTATATTTGAAGTATATAATGTAATGAATATCAACTACTCATACACATGATGTCTATAAATATAACAATACATTAGAGGAAGCAATCATGCTAATTGCTGAAAATAAAGTATTATCTGTGTTTTTTGTCAATCCACATTGGGGTGATCATTGTGTTTCAATTTAATGCGGTCATATGATTGATTTTGATAGAAGTATTGATGGTGGAATATTTTCGTAGAACTTCCATATTTTTTATATCCCAAAATCTAGAGTTCATTTTTGTTCAAGGAACTATTTATCTAAAGGAAGAAAACCGCAAACCACATTGTTGGAACAATTTTTAGATGCAAAAACATTGTATGTATAATGGTGGGCTATGAATCGTGTTGTGATAATGATTTTCATAATGATTAATGGTTCACAGTGAAGACCTATTCTTCACAAAAGGCAATTAGTTAGATGGATGGCATGTCGTTCATGAAAATGAGGTTGAGTGGTTTGCGAAAGACATAGTATGGAGGATGGAATATAATTGGTTAAAATAGGTAGATATAAGTTCACAGAAGAGATCCACTATCATGAATCGACAAGTGGATGTATGAAGATCATGTAGGAAAAATGGTTCATAGGAAATTCTTTATACATGGTTAAGGAAGTGCAACATCAATGATTTGGTAAATCTTTGATTATCAGATTATGAATATCTATTTTCCTATATTAGTAGAACTAATCCCACTATTTAGTTTGGAATAGATAATTTCATTAGTGTAACTCATCACTCTAGGAATTCGACTAAGTCCAAAAGAGGTCCGCTTGGATGAAATTTTTCCGAAGGGTTCTATAGCCCGTAAAGGGAAGACAGGTCTGCATAGAAGAGTCTATAAAAGGAGGAAGAACTCATTCCATGGCTATCTTGATGTACATGGAGAAATTGAGATGGTACACATTGTTGTGATTGTCATAGGTATTACATGGTTTTGGTTTGAGGATAACATTAATATGTAGAGGAAGAATTTTAGTTCATAGAGGAAAAGTTTGTTCTTGAATAATAAACAGAAAATTAGATTATATCTATAGGGGAAATCATGACTTCTGCAAATCGTTTCTCTATAATTAAAAATACCATATTTAATTCCAACCAATTAGAGTGACCAGGATGTTGATAAACTATGTTCAAATTCTTCCCAAAATAATGATCAATGGGGAGTAAATGGAAGTGATCTAGGGGATGTGGTGTGTTATCCCTAAAACCTTGTAAAAAAAGTGAACCTGTCATAGAATGACTATGCTAAACATTTTTACTCCACAAATACTGAATATAGTGTAATTTTGTTTGACCGCCAATAATTCATCATATGCCACTTGGACATACCCCAGAATGGTGAACCAAGTAAAATAGTTGTGTCTTCAATTTTTATTAGATTTTTTTTCACTTTATTTTCAAATAGGATTAAAGTGTTACAACCAATGTGGAAAAAACATTCATTAATTTAAAATAAAATTTATACCCCTTGATTCACACCTCCCATGATAGGATTTTTTGGGTCTTTCATACATAACCACACCAATAAAAAAAATAATGATCATTGTGAAATAAAATCCATGAGGCCACGTCTCCACCAACACATGAAACTCAAAAAGATGGTAATCAATAATATCCACACAAAAAAAATAACCCACATCTATTTCTACATCCTGAATAATAGTTTCCTAATATTTAAAAATATATATTCAATGTGTGGGGAATGAATGTTTGTGTGAACAATTTTGAAAACAATTTATGGAAAAAATATTCCTAAAAAATTCTTGAGAATCAAAACCCATTATATACCTCATTAAAACACCAATATAAATATCATGTTAATGGATTAAACCAATTTTATCCTTTTTATCAAATAGTTAGGGGCCATTAAAACCAAAACCTTTTGTGAAACCTACATTAAATATAAAATATAAAATTCAAATCATGTATCACACTAACCATGGATAAAGGATAATTCACCAATCAATTTAAAGGAAATATGATAAATACAAAAAGTAAAATATGAATAAATGTTAATCCATGGTAAACCACCATAATTAGAAACACACACCATGTAATTTTTCAGAAACCTGTCAAATTTGAAAAAACCAAAATATTCATGGAAGAGGGGTAATAACACTCCAAATCGAGAAAAAAATTGAAAACCCCTATAAAACCCCCTAATCATCTATATGAATTGCTATAATGTTAATCTTCCACGAATGAGGAAGAACATAGGTAGATGAAGGGAATAGAAAAATAAATAATGATGGAAAAATAATCACTCAAGACACACCACCAAAGAATCAATGAGAATCCAAAATTGATCTAAGAGGATGATCTTCCACGATCATGGTTAGTATGCATGAATGGGGAATGATAAATAAGGGTGAGGGACAAAACATTCAATCGAGGAAAATTGGAAATTAACATATTTTTAATGACCTAGAAAACATGCATGGTTTGTAAGAATGTTTAGGAAAAATGTGTATAATCAATGAAGGAGCTACTAATCTACCCAAAAATAGCCATACGGTTTCCTTAAAAACCTCAAAAATATAGACATGCAATGTGTTATTCCACAATCTCCACCTCACCCTAGCTTTGTTAGTTGTACAGTTAGAAAAACCATGTTCGAAACATGATCTAGGGTCTGTTTCCCAAACCCATTGTTTTTTTACCCTAAAAAATAATAACTTGTATAAAAATAAATGTGTAAAAAACCTAGCCATTTAATTCTAGTGACCCGATGAGTGTCACATTGGGTTATAATCAAGGTCTATATATTAAACTGAGAATGAAACAGGGAGATCGAAAATAGGTGGTCTTAAATATAAATCTTGTGTCCATGTAATGAGTTAATGTAATCTATAATGACTAAGCAAAGAAGAATAAAGCATGAAAATACATTATTAGTGTAATTCCCTGACCTGAGTTACCCAGAGTTGATGTATTATTTTAACACATTGGCTTGATTACAAGGGTTCAGGTCTAAAAGGAACGATCATTTTAGCAGTCTTAGAAAATAGACTACATATATAAACGTTACATTGCATAATAAAATGAAAAACAACAAAAAAATTGTCTCCCTTGACCACATTCAAATCCCTTAGAATATCTATGTAGGTCAATCATAATATACATCTTCACATCTTGGGAAAAATGAAACATAGACAGGGGTGAGCTCAGATGCTCAGTAAGGAACAAAATTTAGCGAAAACATTCATAAATAAGTATAAATATTTTAGGAAATGTATAAAACCAAAACAAAATCCATTCAAACTTAATCACCAGAATGATTTGGAAAATGTAAATCAAATGATTCCATTTACTTATTCACATGGATATTCTACTAGTTTAATAATCAAATTTAATATCAATAGCTAATTTCATAATGATGTAATGCATAATTAAAAACTTCCTAACCAAATAGTCAAGGCCTGGTGCCATGTCTACAAATAATATTTTGTCAATGCCTTTTGTCCCATGATACCTACAGATGCATCGAGGAGCTATGGCTTTCTCCACCCGTCCCTTACTAATTCCAATTCATTCCTCATATGAAAAGAATTAAACATATCATAAAAATCGTATTAAAACTAGCATATGAAATCCCAATACTTTGTCCCTAAACCATGAATGGTATAAAAATAAAAAATCTAAAATAAAACATGTCAAAATTACTTCAATATAATGTGGAATATTTGTATCATAATAAATTAACCTCAATCAAGAATAATACCGTAAAGGATTTTGATATATTAGAAATTGATTAGTAAAAATCATTGAGAGAAATATCCATTTTTCATGAAATATTTTTAAAGTAATATAAAAGAAGTATTTTAAAAGTTTTTTTTGAATCAATGTTACCTATACCAATATTAAACTTATGAAAGGAATTATCCTTTTAAAATATTCATGCCCATATAAATAAATCCTTAAATCCATTTTGAAAACATGAACATTAATGAGAATGGTTTAGAAGAATAACTCAATAAAAACAATTAAAATGATGTCTTAATAAAAAGTCCCTTAAAAAGTATCCATTTTAACACACTTTTATGAAACATGGTCATGGATAATAAATATGTCTCAATAGATACTTACGTAAAAACAACCTCGGATAATAAAGATATTGTGAAATTAAACCATACCTAGCACTTTCCTTTGGTAGAGGGTATGTTAAACCTCATATATAATTACCATAGTATGTTATTAAATTATAAATGAACCATATTAATATTTATTATATTATATATTATTCACTTATGTCTTTATACTACACATTTAATAATTATTTCCTTGTTAAATTTACAATTTGGGATAATAATTGATTTCATTATCATACGTGTTTTAACTTGTTATTCTTGATTTTGTCATTTAGATCATGATTTAAATACTTCTAGAAGATAATCCTTGATTTTTATATCATATATATTTTTAATATAAATATTTATAATATGTAGATATATGAAATGGATGGCACCATTTATGGAGATAGTAGGTTTTACATACGCATAAACGTTGTTACCAATTTGATATCTTATTGAACAGAAGTAAGAGAATAAAATATATGTAAATATATATATATATATATATCTAGTGTCATTATTATTTCAAATATTACATACTTATTAATAATATATATTTTTATAATCATCGTTGAATTGTGAACATGGGAATGAATCTCATCGCGTCATGGAGACGGTAATCCGTACGTACGCACGATCGAAATGTCATTATTTTGATGGTGAAATCGTATGTAATTGGATTGTATATCATATATATAGAATCCATAACATGTGATATTTATTATTTACATTATTTATACTCATTATTATATCCATCCATATGATGAATTGTTTTAATAACAAACTACACCACGACGTGGAGACAGTAAGTCGTACGTACGCACGAATGGTGACTCTTTCATTTAGAAGATGGAGTGAAAAGAGAATATGGTTGATCTATATTTATAATAACCTAACAGTATGTAGGAGGTACTTGATTTATAATATTTTATGGAAATAACAATGAATGAGGAAGTGGAATATGAAAAAAACTTGATAGAGGGTGTTGAAATTATTACCTTTTCTTCGGGTTTTTCCTTTTGAATTGATCAAAAGGGCTCCATAGGATGGCTTTATGATCAAATTAAAGGAAACTAGGTTGATTTAAGAGAATTTTGGAGGATATTTGGAATGGTTTTGGCGGAGAAATGAAAAGCATTGGATATGTGATTTTGAGAGAAGGGGAAGTACCCTTTTATAAGAGAGGTGAGAGTCACTTTAGGAAAATTTTGAAATATTATTTTATAATAAAATAAATTTCGATTTCAAATTTCCCCAAAATGATTTATTTCTAGGATAAGGTTGGTATGGGACCAAAACCTCTCACAAAATATGTTTTATACTAGTTTAGGTCACAATATTAACCTTATCGTTTAGATTTAACTCTTAGTTAAATATTTTAACTTTTATCGTGTCTCCTTGTAATCTTACACTATATGGTTAATGAACATACTCTAAATTTCCAAGTGAAACTCAAGTAGTTCATTAATGAAATATATAATATTATTTATGCCCCTTGTCCAAACCATATATTTTTAGAGACATTATATCAACGAATAATATAGTATTTGTTTTAAAAATTAATTTATGTCAATGTTGACATTATTTGGTATTTCGTTTTTTTTTGAAAGTCATCACAACATGAATACATAGAAAAAGATACATTGAATAAACCCTAAAATGTAATATTCAATTATAATATTCTTGCATGTCATAACTACTTTGAAATTATATTTATATTAATACTTATAATAACATTTATTTGATTCTTTCATTAATAACGTAATTACTGAATCATCATTGTGTAATAAATAAATTAAATTATTTAATGTATAAAAATTATAAATAAAACAACATCATGTATGAAATAATTTTATCATTCTAATGAATATTTATAATCGAATTTATATTGTGTGTATCCCTATATTAAAAATGGATTAGTTATTAAACAATGTATTTAACACTTTTAACTCTTCATTAAATAAAATAATAATAAATGTCTCAATCTAATCCAAGTGTATGTAAAGGATAAAATGTTATTACTAAGGATATTTTTGGCCGAAATACACTTATTGAATAGAATTAGGACGTGTGATAGTGTAATTATAATATCATTTTTAACTTTAATTACGCTATTTTCTTTTAACCTTGGTAAATAAAAGTCAAATGTTACTATTCACAAAAAATTATTTTCATCTTATTGAACCACATTTATTTACTAATATCAACTATTTTTCATGGATTTTTTAAATTCCAATCACAGAATTGGTAAAATTTGGTTTTATGCAAATTTGCAAATGCTCCTAGAAGGCAGGTAAAGGAGGTTTAAAATATCAATAAAATTTTAGACATTTAATTTTATTATAAAATTACTCCAATGAATTACATTGAAGATATAAAGGTATTTTATATCTATTTTGACTTAAAATAAATTTAAATAATATAAATAATTATATAAATAAAATGTTGGTTTTAAATAATAAGGCAGTTTTTTTATCTATTCAACAAAAATTGAATGTTTTTTTAGAAAATACCAAAAATTCACCCCAAGATAATTTTTATAGTATGAATTTAAAAATGAGGTCTATTTTTAAAATTAAAAAAATATAATTTTCCTCTATTCATTTATAATTAATTCTCGTTTTCATAACCAAAATGCTAGTTATTAAAAAGTAAAAACTATCAGAAGATTGACATGTGTTTATGTCAAATTTAAATTTAAAATTACATATAATGACCAACATTGTATTAAATGATAAAAATATAATCTAATAATATATCAAAACCATTCAAATTAATAATTTAACAATATTAATTATTTTTATTAAAAAAATTGTTTTCAATTAAAACATAGTATTTTTCACTATTTCTCAAAATAAGAAAGTTATCAGAAAAGTTCCAAATATTTATGCAAACACAATTTTTATGTCCCACTTATAAATAAGAATTTAATATCATTAGGTTAATTATATAAAAGTGTTAAATATTGTTTTTAAAAAGGGTTCACCATTAAAAGGCTGTGAAATTGCATTTTTTTTAAAATACATCTTTTATATGAAAAAATGTATTTGTTCTTATATTATGACTACGAAACACATAATATGGATGTTAAAATTATATAGATTATATATAATTCAAATTGAAGTTAATACTATTCATAACAGCTTTTTAAACGGCTAGTTTTTTTTGTTGTAGAGTGCTCAAACTTGGTGTTGTGTGTAGCATAAGCTATTTAATTATTTTAATGAGATAATATACTATGAAATTTTGGGGAGTTACATTCTGCACTCCTGAAATAAATATCTTCCTCACAATTTGAAATTTTTCTTCAGAAATAAAAGGTTAAAAATAGAAAAATACTTTTTTGGAATACCCACATCGGAAATTGGGTAAATAAAATTTAGTCTTTATAAGAGAGAAAGTAAATGAAAAAACTACCAAAAATTTAGGATCTCGATTAGGAGTACATTGGTGGCAATTAGAGACACAAAATTGGAAAGAAACGTAAATATTTATAGGGAGTTATTGAGGTAATCAATCAAAATAAACTGTAAAATTGAGGGCCTAAAAGTCACCAACCTATGATGATTTAAATTATTGTTAGTTCAACAAATCATAAGGTATTAGGATAACTCATTTTTGGTTTAAAGTATATTCTCTATGGTTTAAGAATTAATTAATTCAATGAATAAGTGGAAAAAATATACATGATAAGTAGAGTTTCATCTTTCAACTAATTACCTCCACAATATCATCTTTCACTCCAAAATATAATTGAATTCAAAAATATTCTATTTATCCTAATCGTATAGGGTTAAAAAAATAATGAATTTATAATTCATTTTTCAAAATATGAAAAAATCTACATTATAAAAACAAGAACATCTATTATGCTAGTGGTAGGTGGTCCACCCTTGTCTCCCTTCAGTAGCATGTTCAAGTCTTGCATCCTTATCAAACGATAAGGTTTTTCACTCGACCTACAGGTAGTCCTTTTTACGACAATCTAAAAAAAATCTCATGAAATCATTTAACATTAAAAAATGTATCCAATTTCAAACATAACCTATTCCATCCTTTTGACATGTTCAGTATACTTATTTCCAAACTCATAGTCCAAAATTTATAAGGAAGGTAAACACAATGAAGATAATTTTTCCCATTTAATAACATGTGTATACCTTCATCAAGTATTCTTTTAAAACACTAAAGCACCATGAATTACCATTTAACCATATTTATTACATTCATGCTCCCATATTCCTTATATAATTCTGGATATACTCTTTCTATCCCAAAAATGATGTAAACACCAAAACAAATGGAATATAAAAATCAATAATCAATTTTCGGGTAGTCAAGAATTTCCAATATAATTTATCCAAGTCCATAATATATTATTAAAAAAATCAACACCTTAGAATCAGAACCATATTATAGTTTATCTCTCTCTCAACCATATATTTACCAAAAAAAAAATTTAACTTCTCATTGAGTCGCTTTTCCTGGTTTCACACAATCTCAAGTACTAAATGAAATAATACTGCAATACAATCCTTTTATACTCTATAATTATTATAACATGTACATGATTAATACAATACTCAAATAACACAAGTCTTTAATAAAAACATATAAAATCTAATAATTCCACTTTATCTTTGGTAGTATCGTAACATGATTGTTATCCAATAACATCATTTGGGGTACACTCTAATGATTTGGACATTTCTTTATGTGGTGTCCCAAATCCTTTCAGATGAAGCATTGTACATTTGAATCCTTTTTAATAACCTTGAAATTATATAGTTGGTGTCATTTTTCTCCATAATTATAACAAACTCCCATTGCATTAAGATTTTACCAAGGTGATTTTTTCCATATATATCACATATTGGAAAATCCTTTTCCCATCTTCCCTTTATCCATCTTTCCCTCTTCCATCCTTTTCTTCTCTTGATTCCCTTCAACTAAATAGGACTTAAAGAATTATTTATTTATCTTATTAACACGTGATACTATTTCTTCATATGATGAGAATACATGGGAAACTATTTCCATTTTAAATTCTACCTTATTATCATGACCGATATTATCATTCTTAATCTTTCGATCATGCGTATTTCTAGAATTCTCATTCTTTCTACTATGCGTCATTTCTAAATAATTAAATACACTAGGTTAGTTTATGAATCACAATGCATAATTCCAAACATGTAAAATACATAACACACATTAAAATGATTATGCATATAATATATAATCATAAAATGTTTTCTTTGAGGAAGTATTTACTCCTAAATTCTTCATAATGGATGGTAATGAAAGTGTGAATTATCCTAAGCATATCCCCTGGAGTGTCATAACCAAGAGTGCAGTAAGGCCTGTTTTCATCTTCCAGGATACCATGGGTCATGACTGAAACTCCTTTTCATAGTTTTAACACCTAGGTACATCTCTGCCAGAGCCGTATGTACCTGATCATATCCAGATAGGGATGTATTTCTTGTAAAATAAAAAAATATCAACATTACCATAATTATTGGAAGTTCGTCTATACTAATCATCAATGTCTATCTTAGGTAATTTTATCTAATCAGAGGTTTTCTAAATCTATTTCCATGTTTGTTGCTAAATTACCTCTGATACCAACTATAATTCCCCAAACCCAGTTACCCATAGATGGTGATTTTTTTTTATAAATTGTCATGATTAAAAGGAATAATTTCTTGAAGGACCAATCAGTTTAGAAATAGTGGAAAATAGATTACATACATGAACATTACATTATATTATTAAATGAAAAACATAATCAAAGATTGTCTCCATTAACTACATTTTATCCCTTAGACTATCCATGTAGTTCAGTCATAATATACATCTTCACCTCCTGGGAAAAATAAAATATAGAAAGGGGTGACCTCATATGATCATTAAGGATAACAATATCGAGAAAACTTTCATATATAAGCATAAATGATTAAGGCAATGTATAAAACTAAAACAAAATCCTTTTAAACTTAAGAATCATCATAATATTGAAAGGTTAAATAAAGAAATATCATTTATGCATTCACATGGATATTCTACTAGTCGAATAATAACATTTAATATCCATGGCTAATTTCATAATGATGGAATGCATAATGTTAGACATCATAACCACATAGTAAAGGCCTTGTGCCAAGACTAAAAATAATATTTTTTCAAAGCCTTATGCCAAGACGCTAGTTTTTCTAATGATACCTAATGATGCATCGAGAAGATATAGCAGGCTCCACCCGTCACTTACTAAGTCCACTGCATTCCTCATATGAAAAGGATTAAACATAACATAAACATTTGTATTAAAAATTGCATACAAAATGTCAATACATTATCCGTAAACCATGAATGGTATAAAAATAACACATCCACAATCAAACATATAATAAAACCTAAAAAATAATATGGAATATTTTTATCATAATAAGTCAACCATGATCAGGAAAAATATCCCATAAAGGATGTTCACATAGAAGAAATTGATTAGAAAAAAACATTGTGAGAAATATCTTATTTTCATTAAATCATTTACAAGTTATATAAAGGAAGTCATTTAATATTTTGTTTTGAATCCAAGTGTCCCATACCAATTTGAATATTTTGAATGAAATTAATATTTTTAAACATTCATTTCCATATAAATAAATCTGTAAAACTATTTTGAAAACAAGAACATTAATGAGAATGGTTTAGAAGAATATATCTTTAAAACATTTAAAATGAAGTTTTAGTAAAAAGAACCTTAAAAAGAATCCATTTTGACAAAATTTTATGAAAACTGGACATGGATAATAAATATGTCCCAGTAGATACTTATGTAAAAACATCCTCGGATAATAAAGATATTGTGAAATTAACCCTCACCTTGCACTTTACATTGGTGGAGGGTATATTTAACTGCATGTATAATGACCATATATTGATATTAAATTAAACCAGACATATATTAATATTTATAATATCATTCAAGATTCATTTATGATTATATACTACCTATTTAATAATGATTTCTAGGTTAAATTAACATTTTGTGTAAAAATCTCTTTTTTATCGTACGTTTTTAACAAGTTATTCATGATCGTATCATCTAGATAATGATTTAAATACTTTAAAAATTAAACCATTATTTATATATCATATGTATTTTTAATATAAATATTTATAATTTATAGATATATTAAATGGATGGCATCTTTAAGGAGATGACATGTCGTACGTACGTATTAATGTTGTTTCCGTTTTCATATCGTATTGAACGAAATTAAGTGAATAAGATATATGTAAGTACATACATACAAACATATATCTCCAGTATCATTATAATGTCATATATTATATAATAATTAATAATATATATTTTTATAATCATTGTTGAATGTTGAACGTGGGAGTGAATCATATCGCATCATGGAGACGGTAATCCATACGTACGCACAAGCGACAGTATCATTATTTTGACTGTGAAATCGTATGTAATTGGATGTTATATCATATATAAAGAATCTTTAACATGTTATATTTATTATTTACCTTAATTATACTCATTATAATACCTATCACTGTTTGAATAACTAACTACACCACGACGTGGAGACGGTAAGCCTTACGTACACACATATGGTGATTTTGTCATTTAGAAGATGGTTAGATTAATGAATATGGTTGTAAAAAACATATAATCGCATAACAGTTTGTAGGATGTTTTGGATTTATTATTTTGGTATGGAAACACCAAATAAAGAGGAAGTGGAAGTTGAATAGAATTTGAAAGAGGGTGGTAAAATTATTACCTTTTCTTCTTGTGTTTCCTTTTGAGTTGATCAAAAGGGATCCATAGGATGGCTTTCTGATCAATGAAAGGACTCTAGGATGATTTGAGGGAAGTTGAAGTATATTTGGGTAGGGGTTTGCTGAGTCAAAAGGCTTGGGAGATGTGATTTTGAGAGAATGGTAAGTACCCTTTTATAAAATATTTGATGGTCACTTTACGAAAAACATGAAATATTATTTTATAATAAAATATTTTTCGGTTTCTAATTGCTCCAAAATGATTTTTTATATGAAAAGGTGGGGATGGGTCGAAAAACACTAAACAAATAGGTTTTAGAGAGGTTTAGATCACTATATTAACCTTATCATTTAGATTTAACTCATAGTTAAATATTTTAATTTTACCGTGTCTTCTTGTATTTTTATTCTATATTGTTAATAAACATACTAGAAACTTCTAATAAAACCTCAAGTGGTTAATTATTGAAATATAAAATATTATTTAATCACTTTGGACGATCCTTATATATTTTTTAATATTATATAAAATAATAATATACTATTTGTTTTAAAAATTAATTTACGTCATTTTTGACATTATTTGTTATATAGTTTTTGTGAAAGGCATAAAAACTTGATTACGTAGAAGAAGATACATTTAATCAACCCAATCATGTCATATTAACCTAGAAAATTTTTGGATGTTATAATAACCTTTAAATAATATTCATTTTAATATTTATAATATAATTTATTGGATTCCTTCATTAATAAGGTAATTACTGTATCATCATTGTGTCATAAATAAATTATGTTATTTAATATCTAACAATTATAAATAAAATACCATTATTCTAAAAATAGTTTTATCAATCTAATGAATATTTATAATCGAAATTATTTTTTTAAACCCTATATTAAAAAAATTTTAGTTATTAAACATTGATTTTAACACTTTAAACTCATCATTAAATAAAATATTCATAAATTTCCTAATCTAATCCAAGTGGACCTAAAGGATAATATTTTATTCATAAGGTTTTTTGGTCTAAATACAATTATCCAATAGAATTATGACATGTGTCAGGATAATTATAATATCATTTTTACCTTTAAATACCATATTTACTTTTAACTGTGCCAAATAAAAGTCAAAAGTAACTATACATAAAAAATTATTTTCATCTTATTTATCCTGATTTTACTTACTGATATCAACTATGTCTCTCAGATTTTTTTAAATTCAACTCACAAAAGTGATAAAAGTATGTTTTATGAAAATTTTCAAATGCTCCTAGAAGGTGGACAAAAGAGGTTAAAAAGTTCAATACAATTTTATACATATAATTTTATTATAAAATGACTTCAATGAAATAAATTGAACTTATATGGGTATAATATATCTATTATTACTTAAAATAAATTTAAATAAAATAAAATATTATTTAAACAATGTCTTTTTTAAATAATAATACACTGTTTTTCACTATTCATAAAAAATCCAATGTTTTCAGAAAAATAACAAAAATTAACCCAAAGATAATTTTGATATTATGAATTAAAAAATATTGTATATATTATCAAATTAAAATCATATAAGTTTAATTTATTAATTTTAAATTAATTTTCAATACCAAATCTAAAAAACGGGGTTTTAAAAAGTGAAAACTATCAAAATATTGACATGTGTTTATATCAAATTTAAATGTTTAATTACTTATAACGTCCTTAAATGTATTAAATGATAAAAATATAATCTAATTATACATACAAACATTTCAAATTCATTATTTAACACAATAAATTTTTTCGATAAAAAAATCATTTTCAATTAAAACATAGTATTTTTCACTATTCGTTAAAATATGAATGAGATCAGAAAATTACAAAAAATTTATCCAAAACAAATTTTATGACCCACTTCTAAATAAGATTTTAATTTCATTAAATTCCTATTTAGAAGAGTGAAAAATATTTTTTTAAAAGGGTTCGACATTAAGAAGTGTTAAAATTGCATTTTTTGAAAAATATAATATTTTTTATTAAAAATGATTTTGTTCTTATATTATTTCTAAGAAACACATATTATGGATGATAAAATTATATAAAGAAAATATTATTCAAAATGTAGTTAATACTAATCCTAACCTCTTTTTGAATGGCTCGTTTGGTAAGTTGGGGTGTGCTCGAACTCGGTGTTGCGTGTAACAAAAGTTATTGAATAACATTAATGAGAAAATGTACTTTGAATTACTAAGGTGTAACATTCCCCCATCCTTCAATAAAATTAATCTTCATAATTTGAAATTGATCTTCGAAAATAAATGTTTAAAAATAGGAAAATACTTTTGTGGAAAACTCAAATCAAAAATTGGGTAAATAAAATGTTTTCTTAATAAGAGGGAAAGGGAATGACAAATTTACCACCAAATTATGATGTCGATTAAATGAACATTATTGGAAATTAGAGACACATAATTGGAGGAAAGGAATAAATATTTAAAGGGAATGATTGAGGTCATAAATCTCAAACAAGTGTGAAATTGAGGGCCTCAATGCCATCAATCTATGATGATTTAAAATATCATTAGTTCACCAAAACATAAGGTATTAGGAGAACTGATTAATGGTTTTAAGTCCCTTTACCTAAAGTTAAAGCATTGAATTATTGATAGAATAAGAGGAAAAATATAATTGAATAGTAAAGTTTCACCCTTCAAATAATTTCAACAACAAACTCACCATAAACTCCAAATGATAATTGAATTCAAAAATATTCAATTTATCCTAATCGTATAGGGTTCAAAAAATAATGACTTTATAATTCATTTGTCAGGATTTTTAAAAAAACTACATTATAAAAACTAGGACATCACTTATTCTAGTGGTAGGTGTTCCACCCTTGTCTCCCTTTGGTCCAAACTCACATTCCAAAATTTATAAGGAAGGTATGCAAAAATCCCTTTTTCCATGTAATAACATGATAATACATTCATCATGTAATCTTTTGAAATACTATAACACCCTAAATTGCCATAAACCCTTATTGAATACATTCATGCTCCCTTATTTCATATAGGATACTGTATATACTATTTTTATCCAACAATGTTGTAAACTCCAATATTGATGGAATATAAAAATCATTAATCAGTTTCAAGGTAGTCAAGAATATCCAATACAGTTTAACCAAATCAATCATATTTTATTCCAAAATCACTAACTCAGTATCAGAACCATATTATGGTTTATGTTTCTCTCAACCATATAATTTCCAAAAATGTTATCCTCATATTGAGTCACTTTTCATTGTTCCACACAATCTTAAGTCCTTAATGAAATAATACTACAATACAATCCTTTTATAATCTATACTTATTATAACATGTACATAATAAATAAAATAGTCAAATGACACAATACGTTAATAACAACATAAGAAATCTAATCATTCCCCCTTCATCTTTGGTAGAATATTGACATGATTATTATCCCATATCATCATTTGGTGTATACTTTAAGGATTTTTACATTGCTTCACGTAGTGTCCCTACTCCTTTCATATGAAGCATTATATATTTGAAACATTTTTCATACCTTTGAAATAACATACTTGGTGTCCTTTTTCTCCACTCTTATAACAAAATTTCATTCACTTCATGCATTTACCAAGGTGATTATTTCCATAGTATCAAATATTGTAAAATCATTCTTTCCCCACTTTCCTTTATCTATCTTTCTCTCTTTCATCCATTTCTTCTCTTGCTTCCCTTCAAAGACATTGGACTCAGAAAAATAATTACTTATCTAATTAACACATGATAATATTTATTCATATTATGAGAATACGAGGGAGAATATTTTCCTTTTAAATTTTGGCTTAATACCACGAAAGATACGATCCTTCTTAATTTTTCGATCATGCATATTGTTTTAATTCTCATTACTTCAACTAGACAGTATTTCTAAACAATGGCATACACTATGATAATTTATGAATCACAATACCAAATTTCAAACATGTAAAATACCTAACGTAAATTTAAATGACTATGCATAAAATCTATAATCATAAAATGTTTTCTTTGAGGAAGTATTTACTAATAAATCCTCTATAATGGAATGTAATGAAAATGCGATTTATCCTAAGCATATCCCTCAGAAGTGTTGTAACCAAGAGTGCAGTAAGGCATGTTGTCATGTACAAGAATGCCTTTGGTCATGCCCAAAACTCATTTTCAGAGTTTTCACTCCTAGGTACATATGTTCCAGAGCCGCCTCTACATGCTTGTATCCAGACAGGGATGTATTTATTGGAAAATACCGAAATCTCTACATTACCAAAAATTCAAGAAGTTCTTAATACTAATCCTCAATGTCTATCTTAGGGTAATTTTTTTTAATCAGAGTTTATCTTAATCTATTTACAAGGTTGTTGCTAAAATTACCGTAATACCAACTGTAATTCTCTGACCCTAGTTACCCAGTTTCGGTGCATTATTTAAATACATTGGCATGATTTAAAGGAATCAAGTCCTGAAGGACTGAAGAATTTATAAGTCTTTGAAATTATATTACATACATGAATGTTACATTAAATTATAAATTGAAAACAACCACAACATTGTCTCCTTTGACCATAGTAATATCCCATAGACTATCCTGGTAGGTCAGTCATAAAATAATTCTTCATATCCTAGGAAAAATAATACATAGAAGGGGTTCACTTAGATTCTCAGTAAGGATAACAATATAGAAAAAACTTTCATAAGTATCCATAAATATTTTAAACAATGTATAAAAATAAAACAAAATTCTTTTAATCATAATCTTCAACATAATATGGAAAATATATATCATATTATTCCATTTTCATATTAACATAGATATTCTACTAGTTGAATAATCATATGTAATATCAATAGCTAATTTATTAATGATGAAATTGATAATGCAAGACTTAATTACCACATTGTCAAGACATTGTGACTAGAAAAAATAAGATTTTATCGATCCCTTTGGCCAAGTCACTAGTTAGTCTCATGAGACCTATTTATGCATCAAGGAGATATAGAGAGCTCCACCTATCACATACAAAGTCCAATGCATTCCTTATATGAAAATGTTTAAACATAACATAGACATTCGTAATAAAACTAGAATAAAAAATGTCAATAATTTATCTATAAACCATGAATTGTATAAAAATAACACATCCTCATTAAAACATTTCGCAAAACCTTCAGTATAATATGGAATATTTGTATCATAAAAAGTCACCCTTGATCAATATTTATATCCCTTAAAGTATGTTGACATAGTTGAAATTGATTAGTAATAACTATGAGAGAAACTTCCCTTTTTCCTGATATCATTTAAAAGTAATATAAAAGAAGTCATTCAAAATATAGTTTTGAATCAAAGTGTCCCATTCCACTTTGAATCATTTGAGAAGAATTAACATTTTAAAACATTCATGTCTATATAAATAAATCCTTAATAACATTTTGAAAACATGAACATTAATGGGAAAGGTTTAAAAGAATAAATATTTAAAATATTTATAAAATAAGGTTTTAGTAAAAATTCCCTTAAAAATATTCCCTTTGAACACACATTTATGAATAATGGTCCGGGATAATAAGTATATCCCAATAGATACTTATGCGAAAACAACCTTGGATAATAAAGAGATTGTGAAATTAACACTTACCTTGCACTTTCCATGGGTCGAGGGTACATTTAACCTCCTGTATAATGACTATTGTATCTTATTAAATAATTAAATAACCATATTCATATTTATTATATCATAAATGATTCATTTATGACTTTATACTTCCCATTTAATAATGATTTCCATGTTAAATTAACATTTTTGGTAATAATCTCTTTCTTTATTGTACGTGTTTTAACGTGTTATTCTTGATTGTATCATTTAGATCATGAATTAAATACTTCCATAATATAAACCATGATTTATACATCACATATACATTGAATATAAATATTTATAATATATATATATATATATGAAATCAAAAGCACCATTTAGGGTTATGGTAGGCCGTATGTTCTTATAAACGTTGTTTTGGTTTTCATATCATATTAAACGGAAGTATGTGAATAAGATATATGTAATAAATAAATAAATACATACATATATATATATATATAAAAATTTCCAGTGTCATTATTATTTCATATATTACATAATTATTAATAATATATATTGTTTTAATCATCGTTGAATGGTGAACGAGTAATGAATCTCATCGCGTCGTGGAGACAATAACCCAGACGTAGGCACGAGAGACAACATAATTATTTTGATGGTGAAATAATATGTAATTGGATGGTATATCATATATAAAGAATAATTAATATGTTATGTTTATTATTTATACCATTTATACTCATTATTATTCCCATCCAAAAAATTAAGTGTTTGAATAACAAACTATACCACGATGTGGAGACGGTAAGCCATACGAATGCACGTATGGTGACTCTATCATTTAGATGATGAATAGAATAAGGAATATGGTTGTAACATATTTATAATAACATTATAGTATGTAGGAGGTACTGGAATTATTATTTTGTTATGGAAACAACAAAGAATGAGGAAGCAGAAGATGAAAGGTACTTGAAAGAGGGTTGTGAAATTATTACCTCTTCTTCGAGTGTTTCCTTTTTAGTAGATCAAAAAGGCTCCATAGGATGTATTTTTTACCAAAGGTCTCTAGGTTTATGTGAGGAAAGTTGGGTGGATAGTTAGGAAGGTGATCGATGAACCAAAAGGCTTTGGAGTTGTGATTTTGAGAGAAGGGGAAGTTTCCATTTATAAGAGATATGAGGGTCAGTTTAGGAAAAACTAGAAATATTATTTTATAATAAAGTCTTTTTCGATTTATAATGGATCAAAATTGATTTATTTGTAGGATAAAGTGTTTCTGGGTCTAAAACCACTAAACCAATATGTTTTATACATGTTTAGGTAAACATATTAACATTATCATTTATATTTAACTCTTAGTTAAATATTTTAACTTTTATCGTGTCTTTTAGTATTATTTCCCTATATGTTAATAAACATACAATAACCTTCCAATATAACCACATGTGGTTCATTAATGACCTATATATTATTATTAAATCCCTGTTGATGAACCAATGATTTTTTGTAATATTATATCAACCAATAATATATTATTTTTTTTAAAAAAAATTTATGTCTATTTTGACATTATTTGGGATTTGGTTTTTTTGAAAGTCATAATAACATGATTACTTCAAAAAAGATACATTAAATCAACCCTAACATGTCATATTCACCTAAAAAATTCTTGTATGTCATAAAAACATTGAAATTATATTTATTATAATCTTTATAAAACAATTTATTTGATTCGTTCATTAATAATGCAATTATTGCATGATAATAGTGTCATAAATAAATTATAATGTATAAAAATAATAAATATCTAAAAATTATGTAGTAAATCGTTTTATATTTATAATTTATATTTTTAATTGAGATTATATTGTGTGTAACCCTATATTAAAAATGGTTTACTTATTATACATTGAATTTAACACTTTTTAATCTTCGTAAAATAAAATAATAATAAATGCCCTAATCTTAACAAAGTGGACATAAAGGATAACATTTTATTCCTAAGTAAGTTTTTGGTCAAAATATAATTATCAAATAGTATTATGAAATATTTCATGGTAATTATAATAACCATTTTTACCTATAAATACCATATTTACTTTTAACCGTGGTAAATAAAAGTGAAAATTCAATATTCAGGAAAAATTATTTTTATCTTATTGAACCAAATTTTACTTACTGATATCAATCGTGACTCTAATATTTTTTTTATTCAACTCAAAGAATTTGTAGAATTATGTTTTATGCAAATTTGAAAATGCTACTAGAAGGTGGGTAAAAGATGTTAAAAAGTTCTATAAATTTTTATACATCTAATATTATTAAAAAATGACTGCAATGAATTAAAATAAACTTATATAGGTATTATATAAAAATATATATTTTGACTTAATCTATACTTAAATTAATTAAATAATTATTTAAATAAAAATTTAGTTTTAAATCGTAACCGATTGTTTTTCACTATTCGTCAAAAATTGAAAGATTTCAGAAAAATACAAAAACTCCACCCAGAGATAATTATTATATTATGAATTCAAAAATTATTTCTATTTTACAAAATTAAAAACATCGAAGTTGCATTTATTAATCTAAAATTAATTCCTGTTATCAAAACTAAAAAGCTGGGTTTTTAAAAGTAAAAGCTATCAGAAGCATGACATGTGATAATGTCAAATTTAAATGTGAAATTACTTACAAATAGATAAATTTTATTAAATTATAAAAATATAATCTAATTATACTTCAAAACCTTTCAAATTCAAAATTTTACAATATAAATTATTTCTATTAAAAAAGTTGTTTTCAATTAAAACATAAAATTTTTCATTATTCGTAAAAATATGAAAGTTATCAGAAAAGTAAAAAAAATTTATCCAAACAAATTTTTATATACCTCTTCTAAAGAAGAATTTAATTTTATTAAATTTAATATATAAATGTTTAAAATATGGGTTTTAGAAAGGGTTCTCCATTAAAAGGCGATAAATTTTGTTTTCGGAAAATACTTCTTTTATCTGAAAAAATGAATTAATTCTTAAATTATGTATAAGAAACACATAATATCGATGTTAAAATTATATAGAGAATATAAGATTCAAAATACAGTAAATAATATTTATAACGGCTTTTTGAATAGATAGTTTTGTAAGTAGTGGTGTGCTTGAACTCGGTGTTGCGTGTAACGAAAGATATTGAATTACATTAATGAGATAACGTAATATGAAATCTTGGGATGTTACAAAGAGAGTGAAATAGATAAATATAATAGGGAACAAATCATATAAGAATCATGAGTAAGACTATATGATGTTAGATGGAGGGACAATGGTGTGTCGTTGCACAAACATGCCATTATTTTCCCCATAAACGGTGATCAAAGAAAAACCAATAAATTCTATATTTGATATATATATGTATGTATATATGTAACAATCAATGATAAGACCTATTTATCCCTTAGTTTAATTTTTTCATAAGTAATTTTATCCATTTCGTGAAATATACTAGTTTTTTTAACACATTTAAAATAATATGATGTGTAATAGAAGAAAATGAAGAATTGTTTTTGTGTGGTGTTTGTGTGTGTAGTAATACTATTATATTTTTTATATTAATTCAGTTAGAGATTAATTTTTTCCCAATAATATATATTATTTTCCAAAAAAATGTAAAATAATAATGTATTTAATAATTTATATTTTATTTTATAATCATGTTATTGAGTAATATCTCTTATACATCGAGATATTTATATGTAATATTCTTATGTTTTTTTCATTTTAGTGATTAGAAAATTATAATAACATATTTCCATGTATTTTATACCATCATTAAGTCTGAATAAAATTTAATATAACATTAAGCGATATGTTTGTTAATATATTTTGATGAAAATAGTTGTATATATCACTAAAAAACATCTAGGAAATCATAATTTATTTTCACATTATAAAATGTTGACACTCAAAAATTAATATTTCCAAAAATTTTGAGGTCATTTTGAAAAAATAAAATTTTTTATTTTCAATCTATTATCAAATAAAAATAACAATAACTTCTAATTGTACAAACAAAATTTATAGACATTAAGAAAATTAAAATCATTTAATTGACATATAATATTATTATTTTGTATGTGATTGGATGAAAAAATAATTAGAGTACTATTATTTTTTCTATATTAATATAAAATTCATATATAAATGTGTAGAATTTTATTATATATTTTTCTATACCCATTACACTAATGAAGATTATCCCCATATATTTTTTCTTTATTTGGATAAAATCATATCTCCCCCTCACAAGTATTTTTCTTATTCTCCACATACTAAATAGGGTAAAAATATATTATATTTAATATATAATTAATCATTAAAGTTAGTATGAAATCATTTTGAATTCATAAAAAGGCCCCCTTGTAATATTTTTATGATAAAATTAAAAACTATAATAAGGATAGAATGAGGTATTCACTACGGTGTTATATGTTGGAATATGTCTGGTCACATGATACATTGTTTTTTAGGATTCTTAATTACCTAATTAGTTGTAGTTGGTACTTTCCTTCACACATGGATTTGATTAAATGTTAATGATTTATTATTTTTGGTATATTAAAATGTTGTGTCATTTCATTACTATTTGATGATTTTTGGTATCACCATTTGGGTGGATTTTTGGATTAGCATTATCATGGAAACATGACATTTAAAATGATATAATTTATTCAATTTTTTAAATAATACATGTTATATATTTATTATATTCATTTATATGTTTTATATAAAAAATTTAAACTCCTTTATTTATCATGAATTTAGTTGATGATATTATTTATGAGAAACAAATCATTTTAAATGCATTTCCATTAATTGTTTAATAAAATTATCTTACATTCACCCAGGATAATTTCTATGGAATATTAAACTATCTTGTCTATGTTTAATATGTTACAATTAACTGATTGTTATATTAAAATGAATTATAAATAATTTTAATTAAGGATTTCATGGTTAATAAATGTTATTATTTAAAATATTTTACAACTATATAGACAATAAATTGTTCGAACTAAACATCAAAAATAATAAAGTACGATATAATCATTATAATGAAATATAAAAAATTATTTTCATGTCATGAATAATTAATTTGTATGTGGTTCAAAAATAATATATATTGTTATTTTATTTCAAATTATTTTAATGAATTACAATGGTAAATATCATGATTAAATTAATATGTTAAATAGTGTATGTTAATTAATAAATGATCGAAGGGATCAATTATCTAAATAATTAAACCAATTAATAAATTAAATTCTACAGAAAATTAATGATTAAAAATATCATGTTTTCTTGTATAATGTATTGATGATGTTTTATAATTTATAATTTATAAAAAATTAATAATAATGGCATGTAAAATCCTATACTGGAATATTGTTAAATTTCAAAGGTGTTTTTTTCATTCTGTTGAAAGAGGGTGAAATTGTAATATGAAGTTGTTATAAATATTATATTGAAAAATTAATAATTTATTTAATATTATAGTAAGTCATTTCTGATGAGTTTGACATTGTACCTATTCTAAGAGAGTTTAATTTCTTACAAAATTAGTAGGTCAAACTTTTATTGAGAAATTTTTATAAAACATTTGTTAAAAAAATAACTTCCCAAACACTTTTAGTATTATAGCTAGTGATATAATGATATTGGTAAATTATTTTTTTATGAATCAATAAAATTTACTTATAATATCATATTTGTCTTATATGATCTTAAAATAACAATTTCTTGTAAAATAAAATATTTTCATTCAATTTGTATGTTACTTTATCCCTTTCAATGAGAAATTTCTTCTAAAATTCAATCATGTGGTTTATAAAACATTATAAATGAATTTAGGATTATTTAATTTATTTTTATACGAATAAACATAATAAATTAAATATAATTTAATAGTATTAAATTTTAAAATTACTAAAATGAAATTCAATTTTTCATTAATAAAAAATCAAATGATTAATCACAATCTAAAATAATATGAATTAAAAAATGACAAATTATATAGTTGTATCACTAAAATTTGGAAATGATTTAATTTATTTGAATCCCAAAATTTTATATTGGAGTTTATTTATTCTGTTCACCAAAAATATTAAAATCATATTTAATTTTATGGGTTATTCATTATATATTTGGTTTTATTAATTTTAAATTTAATAACATGATGCATAGATTTTTTCTAAGCCAATGTAATAGTTTATGAATATAGTTTTTTTGAATTTTTTCATTTTCAATAAATAATAATTAAATTTGGGTATAGGTTTTATAATTTGCATGGTTTCGTTTCATCCTAAAACCATTACATGGATGCCACCTACCTCATGGTTTTATACAACTGGTACTTGGAAGGTCATGACATGCCTGAAATGGTGCAACCTTGAAATTAGTATCCTTTTGGAATCCAATAATCTTTATGAAACCATGTATCCTTGATTTTATATCTCTATCTTCATCATGGATCATAAATGATGGTATGATGTTCTTTTGGATGTATTTTATTCATTGATAAGTGGTCCATTGGTCTAGTTTACTATTTTAAATCACATACAAATTCTGACTAATATTTTAATTAGGAGTAATGTGGTTTTCGTAAATAATAATAATTCTATATAATATTCTATTACTTCATTACTGTTTAGTGGTCATGTATTTTCATTTTATTTTAAAAGTTCATATCACGGTGGATGAAATATAATTATAATATGTTATATGGAGATCATATCAAAATGAATCATTTTAAGGTTAAACAATGAAAATGATACTTCCCAAGGTGGAACTATGATGGTTATGGATATAAAGGATAACCTTCAATTATTATCATGAGTTTGTTTTTATTTTGGTGATTATTCTCATAGGTATTTCCTCTAACAGAATTTAATTATGAGATGACATTTCATTATCATATCAATGAATTATTGAAACTTATATCAATGATTGTCTATTCTAATGAAATTATATATAAAAATAATATATGTTTTAATGCCCTTAATACCTATTTGGTGTTTTAAAATTCTATATGGATGAAATACAAATTAATATTTTTCATATATCCAAATACGTAATAGAAATACATGACATAAGGCTTCCATAATACTTGCTCTACTATACAAACCAAAAAATATTATTCCTTCTTAAGGGACCATGGTTATATTTTCTTTATTTTGGGAGTACCAATAAATATAATTTCGTTGTTATACACCTTATATTGGTAAAATCGATTTATATTATATTTAATTGTCATATTATTAGATATTATAAAAACTTTTATGGTTATTTGAGGTACAAATATTTCATTCCATAATAGTATCATTATCCATGAACATACTCCCCCTTTGAATATTGAATATGTAATTATATTAACATTTAATGGATTCCTAAAAATCCATTTGTTGATTCTCAAGGCAATGATAAATATTTTTATATCATGGTTATAATATGAAAATATTTGGAATGATTTTTTATTTTAGTGATAGTTGGTTCCCATCATTTACAATGAAACCATAACTCACGATATGTGATGTGATTTAACCCATTAGATGGGTAGTTATTATGTAACTAGGTGAAAATATGAATATGAAATATCTCTCCTTTAAAAATTTTGTTTTTGTGTTTAGAGTAATGAGGTTTGTCCATGGTACTTAAATAATTAATTATTGTGAATTTTTTTCAGGCCCTTTAATATTTTATATTTTGGAGAAATTCATTTGATGATATATATATGTATATATATATCCAATAATTTAGGTAAGAATTATTACAGTGAGCTATGGGTAACTCTAGGGGATGTTAACTATACATTTAGTACAATATGGATTACATATTTAGGTTATATTCACCTTAGGATTACATTATCATGGATATTCAATTGCTATCACATTCAAGACACTATATATAAAATGCAAAATATTTTTTATTCCACCACCTATAGATTCAAATTACAATGAATTTAATTAATATTCACCAGGAATACCATAATGATGATGTATGTTGAGTTAGGTGGTGGGGGTTTTAATTATTTAGATATCAAGATATATATATTTTAAATAAACATATATTAGTGATAATTTCGTTTAATGTGAACTATTTTTCATTGATTTTTTGGATAAATTATTTTCATTATTTTCAATTTATCTAACAATATTATATTTTGATTGATATATTCAAAAAACATAATAATTGTAGCACCATAATATTAAGTTACATGATACGTTATTCATGTAATTTGAGACTATAAAAAGTTTATGTCAAATTTTAAGAATTTCCAAAATTTTATTTCATTTTTTGTTGGATATTATAGAAATTTATGGTTTATTCGAAATTAATAGAAATAATGATCCATATATATGAAAACATTCAAGAATGGATAGTGGTTAATATAAAGTTTCATATTTTGTGTACAATTTTTCTAACAATGTCATCCAACTATGTGAGGGGTTTCCATAGGTCAGTATCACTACTTGTTTGGGGAATGATTTTCGAAACCGTATGTCTAAACCATTAGGCATAATATTGGAATGATGAAGATTTTAGATATAATCAAAATTAAGAACCCTAACCATGGATAATCCCATATTCCCTCAGTATCTCAAATTAAATTTTATTTATAGGATTTTGATATGATGTCGTCCAATCTGAAAGTGATTCTTATTTTAATCAATGTGAAATGGAGCTACAAATTCACCAATAAGTAATAGTTATTCCTTTTTCTTCATATAACCTTTATTTTTCTCTCTATTATGGATACTTATATAGTAATTTATTGACAGATCTATATTCCATGATGAAAATTATTAAATGAATGTTTTGAATCAGGTTAAGGGAGAATGGTTTGTGGTCAGTTACAGAAGTTTTAAGCACTTTTCTTCTTTTTCTCCAACTTTTGATAAGTTGGTGGCTTCTATCTCACATCTAAATGACTCAAAACTGGAAGGCCATATTTTAATTCAGTTTTTATGTATAGTTTTTTGGAAAATTTCATGAGATTATTGATGGAATCCTATTATTATTATGGCTTTGTAAATCTGAGAGATTGGATGGATTAAGGGAAAACCCAATTTTATAATAATATTTATATAATCGTTTTAAAATTTTTTAATTATATTTTTTTAACAAATATGTTTGAGGAAATTATTTTAATAGATTTATTAATGTGAAATAGTATTTTTCTTAGATTTTTTAATACATGGTTGGTGTGAGAGAATTCATAGACAAGACCTTGTCGAAGTAGTGAGTGCTATTAGGGACCTGGTATTGGCCTCCCAGCAATGAATTTGTGGATCGATGAGAGACCGCTCATTATTTTGGAACTATCACCTGGGCATGCATGGGTGTGTGTGGTGATAAGGTTATTGGTATAAAAAATGATTTGGATATTGATAATTGTTTTACATTTTAAATTATTTCTATTTTTAATTTTAGTTGTTTAAAATACCACTATTTTTTTAAATAAATTGTGAAAATATGTTTTATCATCGTTGAATAAGTTGGGATGTATTTTAGGAAATATTACTAAGTGGATACCAAAATGTTACCTTTGAATGTTAGTGTGTTACTAGATGAATCTATGATGAAACTTTTAAATACAATATATATCAGTTTTCTATTAGTTCTTCTTGATATCGTTGTTAAGGCATGCATGGGTTCACTTTTGTGATAATTTGGAAATAGTTTTCTGGTTATCTTGGTCTTTATTTCCATTATATTTTTTCATGTTTTTCTATTGTGACCATGATATGTTTATTTTTTTGGTTATGCTTTTGTTTTTAATTTTTTTATATATTATATAGTGGATTGTATGATTAATGTATATGTTTTATAGGTGTTTCATCATTTAAAATCCAAAATAATCCCATAAAAGTTCTTGAAACCGATGTAATTTATTTTATGGATTTATTTCATGGGGATGTCACCTAATTCCTAGTAGAACTGTCACATATTCCTAATCTATCATGGAGGGGTGTGATGTTAAAAATGGTATCACTCCTAGTTGATCTTTACATATTTTTGGTATAAATTGTATTTTTTTGTTAAGTCATTGATTTGGAAATTGTATAAATCTATCTTTGGGATTGTAAAAAGTAGATATTTTCATCATAATATTAAATTTACAGATTAAAAATATTTAGTTAACAATTTTATATTGAACATCATTTTACTATGTTGTTTGGGTACATAAGAGTTTTAAGACACTTTGGGGAAGTGTTATCTCATCATTATGGGTTTAGCCAATTAGAATATCATATCATACATCGATATTAAGACATCCCACTAGGTCTATATATTTTTTAGTAATAATTAAATATTTTTATTTCTAGAAATTTTTGGGAGATAAACATTGTAAATTCTGATTTTAATTAGTTATGAAATTGTGAAAATTGTATAGTTTTTAAAAATATATGAAATAAACATATTTTTAAAATCATTGTTTCTATATTTCCAAGAAATTATTAAAATGTAAAAAATAGATTAATTGATGAAAATGGTTATTATTATACATGATGATATGGAAAATATAAATTAATTAGTCTTTAGTTGTTAATGAGTTTGAATAAATGGAACCATGTATATGTCATAGAAGTCAATTGGAATATGATTCTAAAAAAGTGGTTTCACTTGAGCATTAGGTGAACAAATAGATGATAAAATGTATTGTCTTGGATTTTTATGTTTTCGATATGGGTAATAGGAATGATTATCCTATACATGTGGATTTAGTTGTAAAAGATGAATCCACCAATCTTTTAATGTGATTCCAAGCTGGAGAAAATAGAATTCTGTTTGAATAGGATGAATTGGATATTTTATTTCCTTTAGAAAAAAAATGAATGTAATGTTTGGGAACGTATGTACTAGAGAATCTATCATGACAATTGTAGGTATTTTATGAATATAATGATGTTTGAAAATGCATTAGAAGGGAATATTTTGAGGAATTGTTAGATAAAAAATCTAATCCTAATGATCATAATATTTATAATAGGAAATAATTATTTAGTTTTAAGAATGATAATCTCTCATTGATAGATTATAAAAAAAGATTTATGAATTTAGTCGCTTTTTACGAAGTAGTTGTTACAAGTGTGTCCTTGAAGTCCTGCATTTTTGAGTTTGGGTTAGGATTAGATATTCAGTGAATAATTTATGTCCATTTTGTTACACACTATAATGAATTGTATAACAGATTTGACAGTGGAAGAGTGAGATATATCTATTAATATATTTTATAGCAGTATCAATATTCCTATGGTAATATGTGTTTCTTTGTTGATAGAAATTATCCAAAGAGGGAAAAATATTTCTACTGTTATGGGACACCAGAAAATCAGACCTTGGGATGAGTAAAAATTCCTCCTCAATAAAAAAGATATTCTATATATTTATAATATGATTATTTTGATCTCATTAAGTGAGACATTATGATAACACCTAGATCTTTTCACAACTATAATTTGATGGGACATCATTCCTACAATTTCATAGTTATCCGAGGTCTAATTCTAGAGACAAAAATCATGTTTCTCTGACATAAAACTAATCAATGGCTTGATTAAATCAGAATAATTCTTTTTATCATAATAAATATATCAAATGTGATCCTCAAAACACCAAGACTCATCAAACTATACTATCTCACCATTATAATTAAGATCAAATAAATATGAGTAAATAATTATATAGATTTGAATAACTGATTATGAATATCAACCAGGTCATTCTTCGATGATAGGTATGAATCATTTGAATTATACCCTTATACAATCATTGTTTTATATGATAAAAATATTCTTGTTTATTAATTCTCAGTATGTTTAATAAATGGATTTTAATATTTAGATGAGGCCCACAATTTTAAAACATCAATCACATATTGGAAAAATACTGTGACAAGACATTATGTAAAAATATTGTTCTGTTACTATTTATGGGCCTAATATTCATTAGTATTTATCTCTTCTTATAGTGGATGACTATATTGGGATTTTGGGGATGCTTTGGTTTCCATCGATCAAAGATTACATAATATATTATCATCTAAATCATATTTTTTCATATCATTATGGTATAAAACATCTATTTAGAGGTTATTTTGATGTTTAGGTATGTATTATCAATATTTCTACATCAGTGGTTTGAAACAACTCTCATCATTTCATACCACTAAATTTGGAATCTATAGAGAAGATCAAAAATTGAAATTTTCAATCCATTATTGACCAATTTACAAACATTTTTCCTCAATATTTATCATGGATTCAATCAAAAATTGAAGTGGGGATTAAAATTTATCTCATAAAAGGGATTAGAAAAACATCACTTTTATTTTATAGGATGAAACCAATAGAAATAAAGGAATTAAAAATTTAGTAATAAGAGTTGGAATGAAAGGGATCATTCGACCAAGAATGTCTTCATGGGACACACCCATTTCTTTTGTGAAAAAGATATATGAAGGTACAAACCATTTTTTTTATTATCGTAAGCCTAAACAATTTATGATAACAAACTATTATCCTCCCCAGTGAATAAAAGTATTATTTGACTAATTATGGGGATCCTAGTGGACTACTGAAATTTACATACATTTAGGATATCACCAATAAAACGTTTTGAAGGATGATATTCCAAAGTCAAATATTAGAAGTTGTTATGGACAATACAAATATTTTGGTATTCTATTTTGTCTTATAAATCCACTATCCATCATTATATTATTTATGGATATAATATTTCTGATAAATATATAATACATTGTGGTGTTGTATTTTAATGATATTCTACTATATTAGAGTAAAAATTGTGATGATGAAAAACACCTAGATATAATGTCTGATATATTTTAAGAGAAACCACATTATTCTATGTTATAATTTTATGTTTTATCGATAAAATTGAAATGCTTCGTTATCCATGTCATTTCTAAAGGAAAAAGTTTCTATAGATCCTAAAATAATAAAATTAGCTATCTCTTAGAAAACACTAATGAATTTATTTGAGATACATAGATTCCTTAGAATAGAGGGAAAATATATATTCATTTTATATGATTTATCATAATTTTCCTCACTAAAGATAGCTTTTTAGTTGAATGTTGTAACACTTAAATGGAATGATGAATGTCACAAATCATTTCAAGGAGTAATTTTTAGAGTACATCGAAAAAAATCCTCATGTTTCATGAATCTGGATAGGGTTATGTTTCATATTGTATTATATAATGAACTGGGTAGGTATGTGTTGTCATATAGGGATATCATGTTTTCACATATGTCTTATGATTGATATTTTTGAATTAGAATAATTACCAAAAAATTATTTTTAATTTGATATTTTTGTATATTATTTGAATACATTGGTTTCATTGCATCTTTGTTGATAAATTCAATGAGTTTATGCATTGAAATATTTAGATACACAAGTTTTTAACCAAGTGATCTTAATTTAAGGCCATGAAAATGGACAGAGTATCTAAATCCATGTGACATTTACGTGTTTAATATACCATTGAAATTAAATTCTATAAACGGTATTTTTAAGAAGAATATTTTTTACTCAGTAGGCTAAAGAGAATCCAGATCAATGGTGTATTATGTTGGTCATAGTTGATATGCATATATATTATGAAGAACACGGTAATCATGATATTTTATTTCTTGTTTCCATTATTCTTTATTTGTTTGAGTAGGATACAAATTCTCAGACATATGATCCTAAATATGTTACCATGAGGTTTAGATTGATTACTGAGGAGAAAATTGAGGGATGGAATATGGATGGGAATTTAGTGTTACTATTTAGATGTTGGATGGTTGTACCTTTGTATATTCATGAGAATCTACTTTTCTACCATCATTTACGACGTGATGTCCATCTATGAATTAGAAAAATGTATACATCATTTAAAGAATATTTTTAGAATGATTTCATGCAGAGGAAAGTGGTAAAATATTTCTCACGATGCCTCACCATTCAACACATTAAGGTAGATCATCAATGACCAACTAGAATCATACATTCCATACCGATTACCATGTGAAAATGGGTCAAAATAGCTATGGTTTTTATGAAAATTATAACAAGAATGGTTAGTAAACATGATTCCTTATGGGTGATATAGGATTTCCTCACTATGTCATCCCACTTCATCTATACACATGTAACCAATACAGTTGATTATTTTTCTAAAATTTATATTCAGGAAATAATAAAGAATTTAAACATTAAATATTATATTGTTCCCAACCAAGGCAATGGTTTACATCTTATTTTTGGAAATAATTACTATAATCCCTTGGAAAGACCTTTGTTTGTGTGAATGAATCACTCTTAGTTTTATGTAAATGACCAATAATTCTTGATTTTTTAGTCTATACAATAATCTTGATATGTTTTAGGATGTTATAAGGGGGTTTTCAAGTCCTGGAATTTGTTATAGAGTTGAATATTTTGTGAAAAGTTATTAGAAAATATGCCACATCTTCAGGAAACAATAAAAGTGGTGACGGTGGTCACTAGCTAGGTGAATATTTTATCCAACCATGTGAATGTCAAAAGGAATCTATGTTTGTCTAGAAAGTGAGAAAAAATAATTATTAGTTGATGGTTATTTTAACTGTGTGATCCAATCATTCAAGGGGTTTCCCAATGGTAGTAGCACGACATGGTTGGAGCATAATTTTCCAAACAATGCTACCTTACCATGCAACATACATTTAGCATCCCAAATTTTTTGGATATAATTAAAATTCAGTACCCTATCCCTATATAATCCAATAATCTCAATATCTTGAGTTAATTTTTATACTTATTCATTAGGGATGGTTCACATCGATAAATAATACAATCATAGGTGAATCATGGTGGGCTAGATATATAAATTCATCAATAAGTATCTATTCTTCCTTATTATTTCTAGAATCAATATTATTATCTCTCTAAAAGCTAAATATCTAGTCTTTTATGTATATATATATGTGTGTGTTGTGTAACATTTTTCATGATTATAAATTGTTGTATATAGTTAAGGGAATGTGGGTTGTGATCATATCGAGATGTTTTAAACATAATTATTTATTTTCACCAATTATTGATAACTAGGTTAATTCTCTCTAATCTATACATGACATAGACCATAAGGGATTTATTTTAATTTAATACTTTTCTTATAATTTTTTTATGGAAACCTTGTGGGATTATTGATGTAAATTAGTTTGCAGTTATGGATTTATAAATCTAGTAAATTATATTGATTTTGTGAAAGCTATATTTGATAATAATTTTAAAATTTATATTTTAAAATTATGGAATTGATTTATTACTGACAATATGTATGATAATGTAATTTATGGATATCTTGATTTTATATAAAATAATTTTTGGCATGGTTTTTTTCATATATGGTTATTGTAAGTAAATTCATAGACATGACCCAATGGAAGATGCGGGTTATGTTGGGGAACCTATTATTGGAAACCATGTGATGACTTAGTGAATTGATGAGATACCACTGATGAATATAGAACTATCACATTGGAATTCATGGTTGTGTGCAGTGTAATGTTTATGGGTCTGAAGAAAAACATGAAATGGTTATAAAACATTATAATTTCTATCCATTGTAAATTATTAATGATTTTTATATAAATTTTATAAAATAATTTTAAATTGTTTTATATAAATTATGATAACATGTTTTACAATAATGGAATGAGTTTGGAAGTATTTTGTGGCAATATTACATTGTTAATACTCACCACTTACATGGGAACTTCAGTGCATTTGAATATTTCATCTATCAGATGAAATATAATTGTATGGTATCTCAGTTTGATATTAATGATTATAGTTTCCATGGGTTCGGCATGATGTTTTGGAAGATAGAGTTTATAGGCAGTTGGTTGTCTTTTTTTATTAGTGTTGTTTTACATGGTATTTTTATCGTCTATTTCCATTTTAAACTAAATATGGTTTTGAATTTTTTAGTATGATTTTATATAGGTTCCTCCATTCATCATTTAAAGAATTTGATATTTATTATTTATGTTGTCTAAGTGATTCATCTTTCAAAAGGGTAAATCATCCAATAAGTGTTATTAATTCCCATGGAACTTATTGTTTGTCTTGTCTATATTTGGTATATAAAAAAGGTTTAGTAGCTCAACTTCCTCTTCTTTATTCAATGAGTAGGAGTGGGATGTTACAATATAAATCCATCATAGTTTAATATAATCAAAATTCATCTTGGTTATTTTTTTAAAATCATGTGATGGTATTTATTTTTTTTATTGGTATATTATTAGTTACTTCTATGTGTTATGAATTTGATGATTCAAATTAATCCATTATAATAAGTTTCCAACATGTGACCCATTATAGATAATACTATGTTTATAGTTACACAAATTTCATCATTATCCTAGGTTGGATTCTTGGATGGGATAGGTTTGATTTTAGTGGTATTAGTGTAATAGTTTTAAAATAATGTTTGGAGTATTTGAGTATGTTAATATTTTCATTTCTGTGATATGATTATACGATTAGTGAAAAAAATACGTAATGTTACATAAGATATCATCTATAGATACAAAGAGACCATATGATCCTATTAATGTAATTAGATCATTTACTTATTATTTCCTTTGTAAAATGTAGTATTTTTTTTATTATGATAGGGATGAGATTTAATAAATGTGAAACTATCTACCTAATGTAACCCCACTTTTACCATTTTTTCACCCAAAGGTACCACTTTCTTATTTAATACCCTTATAAATATATGAAATCCCTATAAATCATCCACAAACCAAAATAGGTTTGATAATATCTCCTATTTCTAGGACTACTTAACCAACTAGTGTCTATACAGGTAGAAAAACACATTTTCTTCTACTGTGTTTTTTCATACTCACATAAAGTATTAGAAAAAGTCCATAGAGTTCAACTACCCTATAATTATTCCACGAAAAGTAATTTAATTTAATGAGTTCATATCTATTATCATTCTAATAATAAATTTACAAATTTTAATCACGGGTAGTACAGATTTTTCATCATAGTTTTTTATTATTGTATGAATTTGACACACACCACCTTTTTAACTAAAACATCCATATTATATGATCATCTCCTAATTCATAGGAACTTATATCAAAAATATTTTATAGTATTATATTTGATATAATGTAAGGACAAGTAAATTTCATGAAAAATGTATTCTTAAATACTTTGGAACTTTACTAGTCTGCGGCTCCGGACAGGACTTGATTCTGATGCCCGGTGTTCCCGGAATCAATTTCTACAGTTTTGTTTGTGTACATTCAGTAAATGTACGAGCGGGCTTTTCTATCATTTTAACGGGTGATCGGAATCGAAATATGAGGGCACCTATGAACTCGCAGCGCCGGTAAATTTTTAAAGGGACCTTTACCATAGTTTCGTTATATGCAGGGTGAGAGTTAATATTTTGGGTTTTAGAGTGAAATGAATAAAATGAATAAAATTGTGGAACACAATTTTATTTATGTTGGGTTGTTATTTTCACTCAAGGGGAGTTAGTGGTGGGGCCCAAACCCACATAACCCCACATGGGAGGATATTTTGAAGGAGGGGACCACACGATTTCACAACCTTTCATCTTCCCTATAACTCCTCCCAACTCCCTTTAACATCCCTTCACCAATTCTTTTTGACAACTCCTCTTTAATATGAGGAGCCTCTCCATCTCCCTCTCCCCCATTAATGTTTTCATAAACATATAATTAATGGATTGATTTATTGAATTAATTTTAATTAGTTTTCATTTATTTAAAGTGGGATAAGTTTTTATTTAATATTTTCATAGAAAATATTTTTGGTGGGGGATCCTCTGGAGATTTAGAAGGGATACATTCTTAAATGAAGAACACCTCCGTTGAAGAAAGACTTTCTCCCTCGACAAAGAAAGCGTAGTCTCCAACGCAACATCCTCCTCAGACGCACCCTGACATACACAGAATCAAATTCTGTTCTACACGACGTCATTCCCCGCAACTCCATCTACCGCGACGCTCGTCTTCAATGGCTCGACTACGTGTGAAATCCTTTATCAAGGTAGGGTGGCTTTCTTCAATTTTATTTGAATAAAATTGTTATTCTTTCTTCGTGAACCATGTCTATCTTCGGCCATTTGATAAAACCTAACGTGGAGGGCACGAGCCGAACGAACGCGGCCCGACGAACCTCCGTTGATCCTCGATTCTTTTGGATGGCGACATTGACGAAAAGAGTGATGGAGACCTGAGAAAATGCGGTGATTGTATTCTGTCCGCGTGGAGAAGAACCACGACCCACAACCGCATGCCGCTTGACAGACGAAGAACCGACCGAGGTAGAGGAAGACCGCAGTGCCACAAGGGGCTCCCCACTGTAGAGGGCCGCAGACAGGAATCCACGTGAAGCTTCGGCGGTGAACCGGCTGGTTCGCCGGCCGGCTGGGAGAAGGAACCACGACACCCAAAGGTGCGGCACAGTAAGCCCGCGGCCCTCCGAGTGGGTCGTTTCCGCCAGGAAGGCCAGCCGGCTTCGGCCGACCGGATTGGGAGGACGAAGACGCTGGTTCAGGCAACCGGGGGGGCCACCCCCCCACCCTCGGACTGCCATGCCGTGCCGAGCCTGTCCGGGCCACGTATGGCTGGGTCGTGACCCACCGGGCCGGGCCGGGCCGCATAGAGTCAGGCTATTCCGGGATGGGCCGCTCCCCGCCGGGCCGGACCGCTTCGTGCCGGGCTGAGCCGCTCCACCACGGGCCGATCCATGCCCCTTTAGCCTAGTCTGCACGATTCATCGGGTCGGGCCGACCCTCGGCAGGGTCGGACCCTCCAAAACTGAGTTTACCCAACCCACCAGCCCACTAGGCTTAACTGTCCGGGCCCTTTTTCAATTATATGTGAATAACTTGATGACCGCGCATCCGATCGACGCGCCGTCTGCGGAACTGGGACCCTTACGACAAGGCAGTCCTTTTGAAATACACTATGTGAGTATTGGATGTCCTTGTATAATGTCTAGTTTTGGAACGAGCGTATTTCCAACCGGGCCCACAGAAAAAAAATGCTAATAACTCTCAGATCGGGCATCTGATTGAAGCGCCATCTGTCACGTTGGGTTCCTTTTGATGAGATGGAACTTCGGGATACATTAACTCTAGACTTCGTGACAGTTGATGTATCAACCCTTTGCTCAAGGAGAGGACCCTCTCGGAATCGAGCATGCTGTGTGTGGGAACCCTAGAGCTAGTTGTGACTGCAATGACTACCGTACTGGAATCCTCCGTGGGTTCGGTGACGACGACTACAATACTGGAATACTTCATGGGTTAGGAGACGATGAAAACTATACTAGAATCCACCGTGGGTTTGACAATGATGACTATTGTACTTGTATCATACGTCGGTCCGACAGTTCGACTTTTATACTAGTATCCTACGTGGGTCCGACCGAGTAGCTAGTCTAGTATCCTACGTGGGTTCGACAGCATAATGTGACTAGTATCCTATGTGGGTCCGCCAGCATAGATGAATCAGTGAGTATATCTGATCATCTTTATCAGTTTATAAATGATATATACCTTTGTAAGCTAAGTCTTTAATTTTAATAATTATCATCGATGTGATTGACTTCTTTCCTGTGTGGACTGGGTTATACGTGGGCTCGAGAATTGGTGAAAAACTGGGATTGATGACTTAGGTATATGTATGGGAATATACCTAAGTATAGTTGGTTGATACTTTGTGATTATATCTTTTCATTGTGGATTATCATTTGTTGATTCTGGTAGATCTTCGGGGGTCTAGGGGTCCTTAATGAGTATCGTTATACTCACCCCTGCATGTTAAATGCCCGCCGAATGTTTTATTGGATGCAGATGACGGAAAACGCAGATCGTGGTAGAAGCTTGTAGAGATAGACTGTACCCAGAGGTGGACCACTTGGAAAGACATACATGGGGTGGACGGATGGATCTGTGGTGCTGAGGAGATTATCTGTACCCTCCCCCCCCCCCCCCCTTCAGGTGGGATTTCTGGAGGACGACTCATCAATCGCTTCTTTACTTTACTGCTATTGCACTTGAGTTTCAGTTGTACTGTACTTTTGAGTCGGGTTTGTATTCTGGCCCATTTACCTTTCAGCACATACTTTGTATTCTTTATTGCTTTGTGCTTACTTTATCATGCATAATCTGTTGTAATTCTTTACTGTCATAAAGGCAATGACTTCTCTTTTTATTGGGATTGATGCTTTTAGTGCAAGTCGCCATCCCCTGGCCAATGGAAGTCGGGCTTGTGGTATTCTCAACACGGGCCCCGAGGACGGGACATGCCAAATTGGTATCAGAGGAGTCGGTTCAACCACTGATCTCATGACTCTGATTATTTCTTCTCTATGAAGCAATAATGTAAAGGGTATTGAGTGTGGTTCTCAGTTCAAGGAGTCAAGTGTTGGTGCGACGACCGACGTATCAATATTCCAGGACCCAGACCCCTGATTTCGGACTCAGTGCACGAAAACACTGATTTCCTGTATGTTTAAAATGTTTTATTTGTGATAGCTTTGCATAATATCACCATGTATATTCTTCTGACCATGGCACACCTGTTTCTTTTTAGGATGGCCTCACAAAGGCAACCAACTATGGTTTTGAGTCATGTACGAGGTGGCAGCCCATTGAGCGAGGGGGCCTCAGTGCATGGCCCCATTACATCAGAAGCACAATCGGTACCACTACCCGCTGAGCCACCGATACTACCATCCCCAGCGGTAGAGAGTGCGTGCAACCTAAGTGCGTTGCACATGTTTCAGCGACAGAGACTGCCCAGGTTCTGCGGAGAGACAGACCATCAGGAAGCCAAGGAATGGCTGGAGGTTATCGTCAGGGTTTTCATAGTAGTAGAGACACCATCTGATTATATGGTGATCCTGCTTTGAGTATCCCGCACATAGTAGCAGGTAGATGGTTGAGCATGAGGCTCTAGGTGCACGATAAGTCATATCTTATTTTGATAGACATTGAGAGTCTCTTCTACCCAGATATTGTTCCTTCCACCCTTCGTGCGGTGTAGATTCAGAAGTTACTTCATCTGTGGAAGGGTAGGATGACAGTAGCTCAGTACTTAGTGAGATTTACTGACCTCTCATTCTACTCTATGGACATGGTACAATTCCCTTTATTCATGGCCAAGAACATTGAGCAGGGACTATGGCACGAGATCAGGGCTTCGATGATCTCCCACCACATTCGACACAAGCATGAGTGCTGGAGCGATCCCTTCTTGTGGGGAGCATTCTCACTGAGTCGACGCCAGCAGCGAGACCCACTACATGGAAACACGTAGCAGAGTCTTCAGTTGCAGGCAGTAGACAGATGTCACAGAGGTCCAATCTGACCAGGCCATCAGGCGAGTGACCTCAGGATACGGGTTCAGTTGTGCGGGGAAACCAAAATAGATCCAGATATACGAGGAGAAGGAATTGCTATGTGTGCGGTGGGTAGGGTCACATGGCTCAATAGTTCCCAACCCTCCTTGAAGATGAGAAGAAGAGAGTGGAGGGACCTCCCAGGCAGAGGAAGAGGTTTTACCGTGGTGTTCTACATGGAGCAGGTGGACGAGGCAGAGGAGCTAGCTGAGAATAGGGTGGTGAGAGACGTTTTGAGGCTCTACCACCACCACCACAAGGAGGTCCACTCCAATCACAGGGAGCTGGCGGAAAATGGCAGGCTCCACTCTATGAAGTGGAGAATTATGACCAAAGCACACCTGAGATGATTCTAGGTACTATCTATGTCTACTCCACCATTGCTGCATTACTTATAGACACATGTGTGAGTCATTCGTTCATTGTTGTTACCCTTGTTCGGAGCTCAGAGATTCCTACGGAGCAGTTGGCTCGATCCTTACGGCTAGAGACTCCTATGGGAGATGACTCGACAATAACCCACTGGTGTCGACAATGTGAGATTACTCTAAAAGGTTAGAGCGTTAGCTGGGATTTTCTAGTAGTGGCGTCGAGGCCTTACAACATCATAGTGGGTATGAACTGGTGGTCAATAGTACATTCTCAAATCGACTTTATTATGCACAAGGCATGGTGTATCCTCAAGTATGGGAGTAGGATCGCCTTCACCGATGAGACGAGATCCTTTGCAGCACATGATGGACATTCACAGAGGAGAGGGCAGCCGATCACACATCAGTTGGCCACTCTCATCCTTGGAGCGGTTGATGTGCAGAGTCCGAGTTTTCCTGTTCTGGTGGATCTGTATGTGGATGTTTTTCTATAGATGTTCCATGACTACCTCCTCGAAGAGAGGTTGACTTCTATATAGACGTATACCCCGGGACATCACCGATATCTAATCCAGCATATCAGTTGGCTCCCGCTGAGCTTCGTCAGCTGCATGTACAGTTGGAGGACTTGTAGGGAAACAGATTCATCAGACCCAGTGTTTCACCTTGGGCTTCTCCGATTCTGTTTTCCAAGAGGGAGGATGGGAGCTTGCGACTATGTGTCGACTATTGTCGCCTAAATTAGGCGACTGTGAAGAAAAAGTACACACTCCCAAGGATTGAAGATATCTTTGATCAGCTCATGGGAGCACAATGGTTCTAGATGATATACCTCAGGTCAGGCTATCACCAGCTCCGAGTTTGAGATGTGGATGTGCAGAAGACGGACTTCAGGTGTCGTTATGGCCACTAAGAATTCTTGGTTATACACATAGGTGTAACCAACGCTTCAACAGTGTTCATGAGTCTCATGAACAGGATATTCCAGCCATACCTCGATCGTTTTGTCATGGTCTTCATCAACAACATACTGATTTACTCGACTACTGAGGAGGAGAACCCCTCCCACTTATGGGTTGTACTATATACACTCAAGGAGAACCAGATTTATGGTAAGCTCTCAATGTGTTAGTTCTGGATTCTAGAGGTACACTTCTTGAGGCATGTCATATCAGATGCGGGAGTTGTAGGGGATCCAGTGAAGATTGAGGTAGTGCGTGCTTAAGAGCCACCCAAGAGCGCGACAGAGGTGCATAGCTTCCTCGGCTTGGATAGATACTATCAAAAAATTGTTCCAGACATCTCCAGAGTTGCAGCCACGCTTTCACCCATGATGAATAAGGGTAAACCCTTCATTGTGTCAGATAGATGTCATTAATGCTTTTAGAAGGAGAGGTAGAGGTAGAAAAGTTCACCCATCATGTGGTTACCGGAGGAGAGAGTTGGGTACGTAGTTTACTGTGATGCATCAAGGACTGTACTCGAGTGTGTTCTGATGCATGAGAGAGTAATGATCGCGTGTGGTTAATGATAGTTGAGAAAGCACGAGAATAACTACACTACCCATGACCTGGAGTTAGTAGTAATGGTTTTCACCTTCATGATGTGGTGACACTATCAGATGGGTGAGAACTTTACAGTCTACACTGACCACCGGAGTCCCAGATAAATCTTTTCGAAGAAGGACCTGAACATGAGATGGAAGCATTGGCTCAAATTCTTCCAGGACAATGACTTTGAGATAGTCTATACTCCTGGTAAGGGGAATGTTGTAGCTGATGCTCTCAGCAGGAGATCAGGCATTCATCTACTAGGAGAGGCGATAGAGTAGCTAGCCGCGTTGCAGATATCCTTTATGGATAGAGATAGAGAAGCCTTTCTTCAGTCACTCATAGCCACTCCTCCACTCCTTCAGCAAGTCAGAGAGGCAGAACGTGGGGACGTTTACTATGAGATGTGGCGTGCTCAGATATACCCAGGGAAGGTGCCTAGTGGATTTTTCTGAAGGAGGGGAGCATGTCATACTCTTCAGGGGATATACCATGGTACCAGCTGCACTACTGGAGGGAGTGCGGAGGGAGTTTCACACTTCCCCTATAGTAGTACTTCCATGAGTGGAGATGTTGTACCAGGACCTCAGATGACAACACTGGTGGACGAGTATGAAGAAGGTTGTAGCAGAGTTCGTTTCCCGATGCCTCACCTGTCAGCAATTGATGGCGTGGGACCAGGTACCAGTGGGCATGTTGCATCCCATAGAGGTCCCATAGTGGAAGTGGGATGAGATATCCATGGATTTAGTGACAGGGTTTCCACGTACATCCAGATGCTATAACGTTATCTGATTGATCGTAGACTGACTAACCAAGTCGGCCCACTTTCTACGGATTAGAGAGCAGGGCTCAGAAGAGATCCTGGGGCAGATATACATTCGGGATATCATATGGGTTCACAGTGTTCCATCGAATATCATTTCTAATCGAGATGCTTGATACACTTCCCGACTTTGGATGGGGTTACAAGAGGCCTTTGGGACACAAATACGCTTGAGCACCGTCTTCCCTCCTCAGACGGACGGCCAGGCAGAGAGGACCATTCAGACTCTTGAGGAAATGCTCCGTGCATGTGTCCTTGACTTTGTTCATAGCTGGGAGGATCATATACCATTGGTGGAGTTTTCATACAAAAACTGCTACCACTCCACCATCAGGATGGCACCATATGAGTCATTGTATGACCAACCATGCATATCAACTCTGTGCTGGACTGACCCTGGGGAGTCAGCACTCGTAGGTCCAGAGATGGTTCCAGATATGACAGAGAAGGTGCAGATCATCCAGGAGCGGATGAAGATTTCATAGATTAGATTGAAATCTTATGCTGATTGGAGACGAAAACCACTGGAGTTCAAGGATGGTGACCATGTTTTCTTACAGGTCTCACCATGACGAGGTTTGAGTAGATTTGGATGGGGCGGAAAGTTATCTCTGCATTTTATTGGACCATTCCAGGTCCTTAGCATAGTTGGCGAGGTGGATTACAGCCTGGCCTGTCCACCTCAGTTGCACCGGGTTAATGACGTCTTCCATCTATCACAGCTAATGAGATACGTTCATGAACCGACTCACATCATCGATCAAGGGGATATGGACATCGATGATGAGGCGTTGTTTGCGGAGGTCCCAGTGGAGATCGAGGATCGACTGATCGGGTCCAAAGTGGATGGTTGATTCCTCGGGTGCGCATTCACTGGCAGCACGAGAAACTCCAAGATAGAACATGGGAGCGGTAGGCACAGATTCGAGCTTGGTAACCCCATTTATTTTCCTAGTGTGTGTTATAGCTTTATGGCATCATAAATCCCTAAGGTGGGAGTAATGTAATGATTCGGAAATTTCAAGGAAATTTTTTTCATAGATACATAGGAATTTTATGAGTCTGCAGCTTCTGAGTGCACTTTATTTTGAGGCCTTTGTGCCCGAAATCAATTTATGATGTTTTGTTTGGGTTCATTCAGTATACGTACGAGTTGGTTTTTATATCTTTTGACCCAGTGCACGGGATCGAAATCCGAGGGAACCGATGAACTCGCAGTGCCGGTAATTACATAAGGAGACCTTTACCACAATTGAGTTTTATGTGGGTTGAGAGTTAATATTTGGGGTTTTAGAATGACATGAATTAAATGAATAATAATTTGGAACCCAAATTTATTTAATTTGGGTCGTTATTTTTTCCCAAGAGGAGTTAGTGGTGGGGACTACACCCACATAACCTCACATGGGAGAATATGTGTGAGGTGGGGCCCACACAATTTCCCAACCATTCATCATCCCCACAACTCCTCCCAACTCCCTTGAACTTACCTTCACTAATTATTTTTGACAACTCCTCCTCATTAATATGAGGAGCCTCTCTATCTCCCTCTCTCTCATTAGTGTTTGCATACACTTTTAATTAATGGATTGATTCATTGAATTAAATCGAATTGATTGGCATTTCATTAAAGTGGGAGATGTTTTTATTTAATATTTGAATAGAAAATATTTTTCGTGGGGGAACCTATGGAGATTTAGAAGGGCTGCGTTCTTAAATGAAGAATGCCTCTGATGAAGAATGAATTTCTCCCTCGACGAAGAACGCGTAGTCACCAACGCCGCTTCCTCCTCAGACGCACCTCGACGACCATAAAATCGACATCCCTTTTCCGCGATGCCGTTCTTCGCGATTCCATCTACCGGGATGCTTGACTTCTGCGGCTCAACGATGTGCGGTGTCATTTATCGAGGTATGGTGGATTGCTTCAATTTTATTTGAATAAAATTGTTATTCATTCATCGTGAAACCATGTCAATCATTAGCCACATGATATTTCCTAACGCGGAGGGCACGGGCCGAATAAACACGGCCCGACGAACCACCTTTGATCCTTGTTTCTTTTGGATGGTGAAGTTGATGGAATGAGTGATGGAGACCGGAGAAAAAGTGGCGGCCGTTTGTCGGCCACGTGGAGAGGAATCGCAGCCCGCAACCACGGGCCCCTCAACCGCAATGAAATGGTTGGCCCAGAGGAAGACCGAGATTCCACAAGGGGTACAGTGCTGTGGAGGACCGCAACCCGTAATCCACAGGCCGCTTCGACGGTGAACTGGACGTCTCGTCGGCCGGCTGGGAGAATGAACCGCGTCACCCGAATGAGTCGTGCAACAAGACTGTGTCCCGCTGAGTGGGTCGTTTGTACCGGGAAGGCCGACCGGCTTTGGGCTACCGGTTTGGGATTGCGGCACCTCATGTAGCCAGTGGTTCGGCCAGCTTCCCCCCCCCCCTTAGACCACTCACAATTCGGGAGGCCGGACGAGAATCTGCCCACTGGGCAGGGCCGCGCAGGGTCGGGACACGCCGTTTCACGCCAGGCTGCACCACGCCGGGCCACGCCGCGCCCCCTCGGGCTGGGCCACACCCCCATAGGTCGGGCCGCACCCAGTAAGGCAGGGCTGCATGATTAATTGGGTCGACATGACCCTCTACCGGGTATGACCCACCAAAACATTGTTGACCCTACCTGCCAGCCCACTGGGCTTATCAGGTCGGGCCCATTTTCACTTAAAAGTGAATAATGTAAAGATTGCGTGTCTGAATGACGCACCCTCTATGGAACTGGGACCCTCACGATGAGGTGGTCCTTTTGCGATAATTGAAGTGAGTTTTGGATGACATTGGATAACGGCCAGGTTTGGAACGATCATATTTCCAACCGGGCCCCCGGAGAAAAAATGCTAATAACTCTCAGACCGAGCATCTAATTGACGCAACGTCTATCGCATTGGGATCCATTTGATGAGACAGAACTTTAGGATACATCAAATCCAGACATCGTGATAGTTTATGTATCACCCCCTTTTCTCGAGGAGAGTACCAAACCAGAATCTAGCGTGCTGTGTGCGGGAACCCTAGAGCTGGTTGCACCTGCAAAGACTACCATATTGGAATCCTCTGTGGGTTTGGCGATGATGACTACCGTACAGGAATCCTCCGTGGGTTCGGCGAAAATGGAAACTGTACTGTAATCCTCCATGGATTTGACAACGATGACTCCTATACTTGTATCCTACGTGGGTCTGACAGTTCGACTTTTGTACTAGTATCCAATGTGGGTCCGACAGAGTAGCTGGTCTAGTATCTGACATGGGTCCGACAGCTTAACTGGACTAGTATCCTACGTGGGTCCACAAGATTAGATGAATCAGTTACTACATTTGATCATCTTTATCACATTATGAAATATGTATACCTATGTGAGCTGATTCTTAACATTTAATCATTATCATCGATGCGATTGACTTCTTTCCTGTGTGGAAGGGGTTTTACTTAGACTCGAGAGTTGGAGCCGAACTGGGATGGATGACTTAGGTATATGTATGGGCATATACCTTATTAGAGTTGGTTGATACCTTGTGATTGAATATTTTTTTAGGATTATCCTTTGTGGATTCTTGAAGACCTTCGGGGGTCTTGGGGTCCATACTGAGTATCGTTATACTCACCCATGCACGGTCAATGCCCGCACTACGTTGTGTTGGATACAGATGACGGACATCGTTGATCGTGGTAGAGGCATGTAGAGCTAGACGGTACCTGGAGGTGGACCACTTGGCGAGACGTACACGGGGCGGAAGGATGGAACCGAGGTGCTGAGGAGATTACTTATACCCACCCTTCAGGTGGGATTCCCGGAGAACGACTCAGTAGTTGCTGCTTTCCATTACTACTATTTCACTAGACATTCAGCTGTATTGTACTTTTCTGTTGGGTATGTATTCTGTCCCATTTACCTTTCAACACTTATGGTGTATTCAGTATTACTTTCTTCTTACTTTATCTTGAATACTCTATTTTTATTCTTTATTATCATAAAGGAAATGCCTTCTCATTTTATCTGGATTTACGCCATTGGTGAAAGTCACCACCCCTGGCCTATGGAAGGCGGTCATGGGGTAGTCACATCATAGGCCCCGAGGAAGAGTCGTGACAAATTGGTAATAGAGTAGCCGGTTCTACCATAGAACTCATGACACTAATTATTTCTTCTCTGTGAAGCAATAATGTTAAGAGTATTGGGTGTGGTTCTCAGTCCATGAAGTCCAGTAATGGTATGGCGGCCGACATATCCATACACCAGGACCCTCACCCCTAATTGCAGACTCAGTTCACGAAAACACTAATTGCATGTGTGTTTCAAAAGCATTATTTGTGATTACTTTGTGTCTGCTCACCATTTATACTCTTTTGACCATGGAACACCTATTTCATTTTAGGATGGCCCATGAAGGCAGCCATCTAGTGTTCTGTGTCTTGTATGAGGTGGCAGCCCACCGAGTGACGAGGCCTCAGGGTAGGGCCCCATTACATCGGAGGCACTAGCGGTACAATTACCCGCTGAGCCACCAATACTACCATCCCCAGTAGTAGAGAGTGCATGCGACATGAGTCTGTTGCATGAGTTTCAGCGATACATGCCGCTCAGGATCCGCAGATAGACGAACCATCAGGAAGCTGTGGAATGGGTTGAGGTTATCGTCAGGGTTTTCACAAAAGTACGGACACCAGCTGATTATATGGTGATCCTTGTTGTGAGTCTCCCGCACGCAGTAGCAGGTTGATGGTGGAGCTTAATGCTCCAGGTGCATGACAAGGCATATCTTCTTTGGATAGACTCCGAGAGTCTCTTCTTCCCAGAGTTTTTTCTCGCCACCCTTCATGTGGTACAGATTTAGAAGTTACTTCTTCTGTGGCAGGGCATCATGATCATAGCTCAGTACTCAGTGAGGATTACTGATCTCTCACACTACTCCATGTACATGGTACGAGACCCATTATTCATGGCCTGGAACATTGTGCAAGGATTGGGGCACGAGATCAGGGCTTCGATGATCTCCCATAGCATTTCGACAAAAGCATGAGTGCTGGAGCGAGCCCTTATTTTGGGGAGCTTTCTCGCTGAGACGACTCCAGCAGTGAGACCCACTGCAGGGCGACACGTAAACGAGTTTTCTGCATCATGCAATAGAAAGATGTCACAATGTTCTAAGGTGACCAGGCCATCAGGCGAGTGACCTCAGGATACAAGTTCGGTTGTGCGGGGCAACCCAAACCGATCCAGTTATACGAGGAGCAGACAGTGTTATGCATGCGGCAGGTAGAGTCACATGGCTCGATAATGCCCAACCCGCCATGCAGATTAGTAGTAGACAGTGGAGGGACCTCCCAAGAAGAGACATAAGTTCGACCGTAGCGGTCCACATGGAGCAGACAGACGAGGCAGAGGAGCTAGCTGAGAAGTGGGTGGTGGATGACATCTTGAGGCTCTAACACCACCACTACCAGGAGGTCCAATCTGACAACAGGGAGCTGGCAGACAGAGGAAGGCTCAAATCCAGAAAGTGGAGGCTTACGATCACGAAACACTTGAGATGATTTGAGGTACTATCTATCTGTACTCCACCATTGATGCATTACTTATAGTCACAGGTGTGAGTCATTCTATCTTTACCGCTACCCTTTTCCAGTGCTCAGAGATTCTGATAGAGCTGTTGGATCGATCCTAATGGCTAGAGACTCCTACGAGAGTAGAATCGATGATTACACATTGATTCCATTAGTGTTAGATTACTCTAGGAGGTGATATCTTCAACTCAGATCTTCAAGTAGTAGTGTCGAGGCCTTACGACATCATATTGGGTATGAACTGGTGGTCAACAGTCCATGCATAGATTGAATTTATTAAGTGAAAGGAGTGGTGTATCCACACGGATGGGAGCAGGTTCGCCTTCACCGGTGAGACATGAGCCTTTGCAACATAGGATGGAATTTCACAGAGGAGAGGGCAGCCGATCACACATCATTTGCCTAGTCTCATCCTTGTAGAGGTTGATGTGCGGAGTCTGAGTTTGCCTATTTTGGTGGATCTGTATGGAGATGTGTTTCCTAAAGACCTTCCATGACTACCTCCTCACAGAGAGGTTGAATTCTATATAGTCTTGTACCCCGGGACATCACCGATATCTACTCCAGCATATCAAATGGCTCCCACTGAGCTGTGTGAGCTACAGGTAAAATTGGACGACTTGAAAGGAAAGGGATTCATCTGACCTAGTGTTTCACCCTGGGCATCTCCGATTTTGTTCGCCAAGAGGGCAGATGGGAGCTTGTGACTATGTGTTAACTACCATCGCCTAAATCAGGTGACTGTGAAGAACAAGTACCCACTCCCAAGGATTGAAGATATAATTGATCAGATCAAGGGAGCAGGATGGTTCTCAATGATAGACCTCAGGTCAGGCTATCACCAGCTCAGAGGTTGAGACGAGGATGTGTAGAAGACGACATTTAGGTGTCGATATGGCCACTACGAGTTCTTGGTTATGCACTTCAGTGTAACCAACGCTCCAATAGTGTTCATGAGTCTCATAAACAGGATATTCCAGCCATACCACGATCGTTTTGTCATGGTATTCATCGAGGAAATACTGATTTACTTGACTACTAAGGAGGAGCACCCCTACCACTTGCGGGTTGTACTAGATACTCTCTAAGAGAACCAGATTTATGGTAAGCTCTCGAAGTGTCAGTTCTAGATTCGAGAGGTACACATCTTGGGACATGTCATCTCGGAGGCGGGATTTGTAGTGGATCAAGCGAAGATCGTGGTAGTTCTTTCTTGGGAGGCACCCAGGAGTCTGACGAAGGTGCAGAGCTTTCTGGGCCTAGATGGGTACTATCGGAGAATTGTTCCAGACATCTCCAGAGTTGAAACAATGCTTTCACTCTTGATGAAGAAGGGGAAAACCTTCATTTTCTTAGATAGATGTCAGTAAATTTTTAGGAGCTGAGGAAAAGGGTGAGAAGTGCGCCCATCATGAGGTAACCAAATGAGGGAGATGGGAACGTAGTATACTGTGACGCATCAGGGACTAGACACGGGTGTGTCCTTATGCATGAATGAGCAATGATCGCGTATGGTTCACGATATTTGAGAAAGCATAAGAAGAACTATGATCCCCATGACTTAGAGTTAGTAGCAGTGGTATTCGCCTTCATGATGTGGCAACACTATCGAATGGGCGAGTGCTTTACAGTCAACTCTGACCACCATAGTCTCAGGTACATCTTTTCGCAGAAAGACATGAACCTGAGACAATGGTGATGGCTTGAGTTCCACCAGGACTATGACTGTGATATAGTTTATACTCTTGGGAAGGGGAACGTTGTAGCTGATGTTCTCGTCAAGAGATGGGGCATTCAGCTACTAGGAGTTGTGTCGGCGTAGCTAGCAGCGTTGCAAATATACCTTATGGATAGAGATGGAGCATCCGTTATTCAGTCACTCATAGTCACTTCTCCACTCCTTCAACAAGTCAGAGAGGCACAATGTTGTTGCGTTGATAGTGAGACGTGACGTGCTCAGATATCCCCAGGGAAGCACCCTATGGATTTTCTGAAGGAGGGGAGTACATCAACATCTTCAGGGGACGTACCATGGTACCAGTTGCACTACTAGAGGAAGTACTGAGGGAGTTTAACAAATCCACTCTAGCAGTACTTCCATGTGTGGTGATGATGTACAAGGACCTCAGACGACATCACTGGTGTCCGGTTATGCAGATGTTTGTAGCAGAGTTCATTTCTCGATGCATCAGTTGTCAGCAAGTGAAGGTAGGGGATCAGGTACCAGCGGGCTTGGTGTATCCCATAGAGGTCCCAGAGTGGAAGTGGGATGAGATATCCATAGATTTCATGACGAGTATTATACGTACAACCAGAGGTCACGACTCTATCAGGGTGATCATAGACCGACTCACCAAGTCGGCCCACTTCCTACTGATTAGAGTGGAGGGCGTAGTAGAGATCATGGGGAACCTATACATTCAACATATCGTATGGCTTCACAATGTTCCATCGAATATCATTCCTAATCGAGATGCTTGATACACATCCAGACTTTGGAAGTGGTTAAAGGAGGCCTTTGGGACACATCTACGCTTGACCACTGCCTTTCATCCTCAGACAGACGGCTAGGTCGAGTGGACCATTCAGACACTCGAGGATGTGCTCCATGCATGTGTCCTTGACATTGTTTATAGCTGGGAGGATCACCTACCCTTCGTGTAGCTTGCGTACAAAAACTGATACCACTCCACCATCGGGATGGCACCATATGAGCCATCGTATGGCCATCCTTGCATATCACCTCTATCTTGGAGTCACCCTGGGGAGTCAGTACTCATAGGTCCAGAGATGGTTCACACTACAACATAAAAGGTATAGATCATCCAAGATCAGATGAAGACTGTACAGAGTAGACAGAAGTCCTATGCTGATAGGAGACAGAGACCACTGGAGTTCGAGGATGGTGACCACGTTTTATTATAGGTCTCACCTTGAGGAGGTCTGAGGAGATTTGGCCCGGGCGACAAGTTATCTCCATGTTTCATTGGACCTTTCTAGGTCCTCATCATAGTAGGCGAGGTGGATTACTACCTGGACTATCCATCTAAGTTGCACCGGTTTAATGACGTCTTTCATGTATCACAAATGAGATGATACATGCACGAACTGACTCACATCATCGATCAAGGGGAGCTGGACATCGATGACGGGGCGACGTTTGTGGAGGTCCTAGTGGAGATCAAGGATCGACTGAGTGTGTCCTACATGGATGGTTTATTCCTCTGGTGCACATTCGCTGGCAGCACGAGAACCTCCATGAGAGAACATAGGAGTGGGAGGCACGTATGTGATCTTAGTACCCCCATTTGTTTTCATAGTGTGTGTTGTAGCTTTATGGGGACGTAAATCCCTGAGGTGGGAGTAATATAAAGACACCGAGATTTCAAGGAATTTTTTTTCTTAGATTCTTTTGAATTTTATGAGTCTTTGGCTTCTGACAGCACTTTATTATGAGGCTTTTGTGCCCAGAATCAATTTCTGAAGTATTGTTTGGGTTCTTTCAGTATACATAGAGTAGGTTTTTCAATATTTTGAGACGGTGCTCAGAATCAAAATCTGAGGGAACCGATGAACTCACATTGCCGGTAATTGCTTAATGGGACCTTTACCACAATTGCGTTTTATGTGGGTTGAGAGTTAATATTTCAAGTTTTAGAATGAAATGAATAAAATCAATATAATTGTGGAACACAAATTTATTTAAGTTGGGTGGTTATTTTCAGCCAAAGGGAGTTAGTGGTGGGGAAAACGCCCACATAACATCACATGGGATGATATTTGTGAGGTGGGGCCCACACGATTTCCCATCCTTTAAACATCCCCACAACTCCTCCCATCTCCCTTGAACATACCTTCAGTAATTATTTTTGACAACTCCTCCTCATTAATATGAGGAGCCTCTCCATCTCCCTCTCTCCCATTAATGTTTGCCTACAAATTTAATTAATGGAGTGATTAGTTGAATTAATTTGAATTGGTTGGCATTTCTTTAAAGTGGGAGAAGTTTTTATTTAATATTTGCATAGAAAATATTTTTGGTGGGGGAACCTTTGGAGATTTAGAAGGGCTACGCTCTTAAACGAAGAACGCCTCTGATGAAGAAAAACATTCTCCCTCGATGAAGAACGTGTAGTCGCCAATGCCATTTCCTCCTCGGACGCACATCGATGTCCATGGAATCGACATCCGTTTTCCACGATGTCGTTATTTGCGATGCCATCTACCATGACGCTCGACTTATGCGGATCGACGACGTACAACTCCATTTATCGAGGTAGGGTGGATTGCTTCAATTAAATTTGAATAAAATTTTAATTCATTCTTCATGAAACCATTTCTATCATTGGCCTCATGATATTTCATAACACGGATGGAGAGGGCCAAACAAACACGGGCCGACGACCCTCTGTTGATCCTCGTTTTTTTGGATGGGGACGTTGATGGAAAGAGTGATGGAGACCGGAGAACAAGTGGCGGCCTTATGTCGTCCACGTGGTGAGGAATCGCAGCCCGCAACCGCGGCCCCCTCGACCGAAAATGAACTACCCAGGACGGAGGAAGACCGCGATGCCACAAGGGGTGTCGTGCTGCAGAGGACCGCGGGCTGTAATCTGCAGGACACTTCGGCGGAGAACTGGCCGCCTCGCCGGCCAGCTGGGAGATGGAACTGCAGCACCCGAATGTGCTGCGCAGCAAGACTGCGGCTCGCCGAGTGGGTCGTTTGCACCGGGATGGTCGGCTGGCATTGTGCGGCCTGTTTTGGATGGCGGAGCCGCATGGCACAGGCGGTTCGGGCAACCAGCCCCCCAGACCACTCGGCCATCGTGCGGCCAGCCGAGACTCAACCCACCGGGCCACGCCGCTCCGTGTCGGGCCGCGCCGCGCCATTCTGTGCCGCGCAGGGCCGGGACACGCTGTGTCGCACCGGGCAGGGCCACGCCGGGCCGCACCGCGCCCCCTCGGGCTGGGCAGCACCCCCTGAGGTCAGGTCGTGCCTCATTAGGCTAGGCCGCATGATTCATTTGGCCGGCTTGACCCTCTACCGGGTTGGACCCACTGAAACTTGGTTGACCCAACCCGCCAACCCACTGGGCTTATCGGGCCGAGCCTGTTTTCTTTTAAAGGTGAATAACTTGAAAACCGTGCATCTGATTGACACACCATCTATGGCACTGGGACCCTGATGATGAGGTGGTCCTTTTGCGATAATCTAAGTGTGTGTTGGAGGCCATTGGATAATGGCCAATTTTGGAATGAGTGAATTTCCAACCAGGCCCCGGAGAAAAAATTCTAATAAGTCTCAGACCAGGCGTCCGATTGACGCACCGTCTGTCAGGTTGGGTTCCAATTGATGAGACAGAACTTTAGGATACATCAACTCTAGACGTCGTGATAGTTGATGTATCACCCCCTTTTCTAAAGGAGAGGGCCCTCCAGGTATCGAGCGTGCTGTGTGCAGGAACCCTAGAGCTGGCTGCACCACCAACGACTACCGTACTAGAATCCTCCGTTGGTTCAACGACAACGACTACCGTACTGGAATCTTCTGTGGGTTCGGTTACGACAAAAACTGTACAATAATCCTCCATAGGGTTGACAATGATGACTCTTGTACTTGTATCTTACATGGGTCCGACTTTTTGCCTTCTCTACTAGTATCCTACGTGGTTCCGAATGAGTAGCTAGTTTAGTATCTTACGTGGGTCCGACAGCTTAACTAGGCTAGTATCCTACGTGGGTCCGCCAGATAAGATGAATCATTGATTACATCTGATTATATTTATCACTTTATGAAATATGTATACCCATGTGAGCTGAGTCTTGAATTTTAATCATTATCATCGATGTGATTGACTTCATTCCTATGTGGAATGGATTGTACTTGGACTCGAGAGTTGGAGCCGAACTGGGATTGATGACTTAGGTATATGTATAGGCATATAACTTAGTAGAGTTAGTTGACACCTTTTGATTGTATATTTTTTTGTGGATTTTCCATCGTGGATTCTAGGAGACCTTTGGGGGTCTCAGGGTCCCTATTGAGTATCATTATAATCACCCCATCATGGTCAATGCCCGCACTATGTTGTGTTGGATGCAGACGACATACATCGCAGATCGTGGTAGAGGATTGTAGAGCTGGACTGTACCTGGAGGTGGAACGCTTGGAGAGAAGTACATGGTGAGGAAGGATGGAACCGATGTGCTGAGGAGATTATCTGTACCCACCCTATAGGTGGGATTCAATGAGAAAGACTCAGTAGCTGCTGCTTTACATTACTACTGTCTCACTAGACTTTCAGTTGTACTGTACTTTTCAGTTGGGTTTGTATTCTACCCATTTACCTTTCAACACTTACGTTGTATTCTGTATTACATTCGGCTTACATCTCCTTGCGTACTCTATTGTGATTCTTTACTATCATAAATGTAATGCCATCCATTTTTATTGAGATTTACGCCTCTGGTTCTAGTTGCCAGCCCCTGACCTATGGAAGGCGTGCTTGGGATAGTCACGACACGGGACTCGAGGATGGGTCATGACATATAATTTCTAAAAACGTGAAATTTTTATACTCACAAGGTCGTTATCATTATTGATGTCCCAATATAAATAACATACCCAACATAGAACATGTCCCCATAAATGTTTCATCCCAATGACACGATGCCATGACCAAAATTGGTTAGGTAATAAACGTGAAATTGGGAATACTAATATGAATAATATATTAACCTACGTAATAATACTTGTTCTTCTAGTTTTATCATTACACACTCACACTCATCCTAATGAATTTTTCATGGAATTTATCCATATTGAAATTAATCATTCTAATGAACCATTAACTATAGTTTTTCTATGAGGTAAGAACCAAATAATTAAATTAAACTTTTTTAGATGGGTAATACATATTAATATTCAATACTATCTCCTTTTATAAGGGGTTTCCACCAAAAAACACATCATGTTGTTGTATTTTTCTAATGATTAATATATGTACTGATTATAATTTATGTTACACAAGATTATAACCTTATTTAAAAATATTCCTGTATCTATATACTTGGGGATGAAATTTATGAAATATTTAAAGTCATTTTCATTGATATTTACTTCAAAATTTAAGATATAAGTGGATGGATTAAAACTATAGAAACTAGAATCAACACCCTTGTGGGATGAGTAGTATATCCATGTTTAACATAATGAATTGAATACAATGTTTTATAACTATTTATCTGATTTTAATTTTTACTTTTGTGTTAATAATGACCAACCAGTTGTCCTAGATATGGATTTAGAATCGTAATATTTAATAAATATCAATTTAGACACGCATTTTGTTATATGTGTCAGTAACATAAATACTTCATCAAGAGGAAACAATGTTGTAGTGTTGGATTTTTCAAAGGGGTAATAAGGAATTATTTATTAGTAGACAGAGTTTAAGAATTATTTTCTATGGAAGATTCAACTTGTGAAATTTTTTTTGCAGTGTGGACTAATTTGATTAGTATTTCATTCCTGTTATATTTTCATGTAATCATGAATTGTGAATTTTTAAGCATTTTTATTACAATAATTATGTCAAATGTGGATTAGAGATATCATAATTTTGTTTTTGAACTATTTACATAGATTTAGTGCCGGAATGGTAAATTGATTTTGTTTACATCAATACAAGTGATATAGAGAATAAAGATAAATTTGTATTTTATTTAAATTTATGTTATAATTTTTTTGTGGTGATTGAGATAAGAGACATATTTTTTGTTGTTTATGGTAGTTTAGGGCTAACTAGGACTATGGGAACCAATATATAATAGTATCAGTATATTAGTCCATATAAATTATATCATTTTTATAGTAGTTAGGGTCTGGTGTTCCATTCATTTGGTAATAGGGTAAAAAATAATCTATATATTCTCATTTACATGAAAAAAGGAGGCCAATGTGATGTAGTATGGTGGATGATCCCGCATTTCAGTTTTAGATTCCTCCTTAGTGATAATAATTTCTATTATAATAAAGAAAATACCCATTTTGATTGTTAAAATATTGAATAAATAGTATATGTGTCTAATGATAATTATCACATCCTTATATACATTTTTTTTATATCATTGATGATGTAGGTTGGTAGAAAAACTATCAAGGAGTTACATATTAACAGAAATTATATGATATTGATGTAGTTGAATTGAATGTCCCATAATTTAAATAAGGTACTATTTTTGAAAATACCTAATATAACCCCATTATTTTACTAATTATACTTTAGTATAAGTTTTGACGATGTCCTTTTAGAGTATTTGATAATTGTTAGTGTTGTTGACATTCATTAGGCATATACTAATATTACTTTAGGTTTATAATATTTGTGAGTTATTGGTTGGGAATGATCAACTATTAAATGAATTATTCCTTATAATGATATATTAATCTGATATTATTCTCAATATGTATTATATATTCATTTCAAAATATTTGATAGATATTTTTTACTTATAATAAATTGTTAATGTTCAAGAGAAGATTAATTGGTGTGTATGGGCTTCATAGATTTCATAGAGAGTTTATTTGTACATTGACACAAACTATTTATTTATAATTGAAAAATTTTATACATTGAGAATAATTATGGAAATAATTGGAGTAACCAGGAATAGTTTTGGATCTTATATAATTTTTTAGGAATATTTCATCAATTTTTACTTATGGAATTGGACAACGATTACTGTAGATATTAATATGGGTAAAATGCTCTCATATATGACCCCTAAATATTAAATTAGTTGACATACATAATCTAAGGATTCATATTGACGAATTTATAAAGTTACATAATTTAATCTATAGAATGAACTTTTTATCATTATTTTTTTCACTAGGAATGCGACTATGTATATAATATATTTTATTGAACATGATAGTAGGAATGAATCATTACTCCTAGAAAATGTCCATGATTTATTTAACCATATGAGAGGAGATATGAGGATAAATAAATTAGCATGTAATTAATTTTATCATTAGTTAATGATATAAAATGTGTAAATTCCAAATTTACATTTTTTATGTCATTATTGTAATCTTAAATATATTTTAATTTCATTTGTTAAAACTAATTATTTTAATCATTTTATAAGGTTATGGAATCATATATTAAAATCTTTTCAAATCATTTTGTGATATTTTTCATATATGATATTTTATATTATTTGACATTTGATGCGAATAATTATATTCTTTTAAGGGTTGTTTGGGAGATGTTTTATGCTCATCATCTATATAAGAATCTCTCAATGTGTTGTTTTTGGATTCAGTAATCTAGTTTCTGGATAATTTAATATCAAAGGTAAATATTTTGTTTACTAAAAAAAATTTGGTAGCTGTTTCATAGGTGACTCCCATGAATTTTCATAAGGTGCAAACTTTTTTTGAATTGGTCGAAAATTATATGAATTTAATGCTTTATTTTTCTTGGATTTTGAACCCTTTATCATCCATAATTAAGAATGTTGATGGATTTTAGGGTCAATAAAATTTAAAAATAGTGTGAAATAATTTTTCATCACTCCTTTTTCCATTTTATCTAATGCTAGTAGTTTTGATGGAATAACATTAAGTGATGTCCATATATTTTGTCTTTCCAAATATTAAAACTAAATATATATGATTAATATCCCTAATTAATTTCCAAGATACTCTTATCACCATTAGTATCCAATGGTTAAAGGAATTTTCAATCACTTTCGATGGATACATATTGCCTCATGGCATTATAATGCCTCCTTTTTTTATTAGATGGAAATATGTGATCTAATCTTCATCTATGGAAGAAAAAACATGAATTTTTTTATAAATGGAATAAAAAAAATTAATTACATTTCTCTCACTTTTAAAATCAATATATAGGAACCCAAGGATATTATAAGTTCATAAAAAATTCCTTGAGTTTTTTATAAAAACTAAATAACATTTCAAATTTTATAATGTATATCAAATTAATCAATACCACCTCTATTAATGTTTAATGATTACTTTTTTGATGAATTAAAAATACGATAAACATCAACTAAAAATGATAAAATAGACTCATGATTTATTTTTGTAGAATAAATGATGTTTTCATTTATGATATCTCATATCACATGAATAACGCATTAAGTTATATTTCTACATCATCCAATGTGATATCTAACAAATAATTTTATCACTTCTTGAAATTATCTTATTCTATATACCACATGACTATAATATATAAAAAATATATATCTAGTGAATAAATTTTAGTCTCAGTCACTTATTTCTCAATTTACTCCATGAATATGTATATTTTTAACCATATACCACATTATAAATAAAAAAATCACGAATCCATGTTAAATTTTCCTTTTTAATATCCTCTAAAATACTTTCTAGGAAATCCATTAAATAACTCTCTTATTATTGTATAAATAATATTTTAAAAAATAAATAGTCAATCAAATAACAATTTCTGTGACCCTGTGGGCCTTTATAGCATTGATAATGACTATTAATTCCTAAATCAAAACTATAAAAAAATACATGACTCTTAAAAAAACATCAATGTTACTTAATATGAAAAGGGATATGATATGATCTCTATCAAACAAATGTATATATATACAAATTAACATAAGTGGTATATCATAAATCATGAGTCATTATATTATCAATTTTCCCATTAAATGAATTATAACTCTGATACATGAAACAAGTCATTCTCATATTGGAAAACACATGTATTCTTGATTCTCTAGGGAAATAAAAATCAAAACAAATTAATACATCACATTTTATTCATTTATAAGAATATATCCCACACTATATTACTATGTAGATGATTATATCACAAGTTACTCAAATAGATATGATCATACACCTCCTCAGTTTTTCTCATCACGGTCTTAGAAGACATACTAATCATATTGTAGGCTAAAAACATTTTATTTAAGAAAATGGAAACACATTATCTACAACTTACCTAAGCACATCTGGATTAAATTTTCAACATTATTGGTATAAGAAAAATTTCATAATATGATGTTTTCAATGTTCCGTCCTTGTTAACCTCATATAATGTGGCGTAATTTTCGTTAAACTATAACAAATTTTGTAGAATACAACAATTCATCATAAAGTTTACTTTATATAATATGATAAATTTTTATATTATTAAAATCAATTAAGAAAATATTTATTAATCCTTATACAGAAGACTAAATTCCAAGAATTCTAATATATAAAAACTATTAACATAATATTTTTTCCTTTATTTGTTTCACCAAAATAGGAAAAATCAATATGTTACACATGTTACATAATGATACAAATTTCAATATATCACCATGTTTCCAAATGAAATATCAACCCAAAAAAATATTTTCAGTGGGAAAATAAATTTTAAAAAAAGAATATATTTATATATATAAGGGGTTTTTTGGATTATTAATTTTAATTGTCAACCATACAAATATTCCATACATATAAATAAACTTTGTAAGATAAAATAATAATAATAATTTTTATACATTTTTCAGAATAAATAAAACATAGATATTATAAAAAAATGTTCTGAAATACAGTCATTATTTGGGATCACTGATAATAAGTAAAATTGTAATTCATACATTAATTGAATACATTACTAATAGATATTTTAAAATACTTATTAATAACATATATTTTTTTTATACTAACATTTACTTTTGGACAAAACTGGTATCTATTATATAATCATTATTTTAATATTCATTTCTTTACATTAATCTATACTTATACAATATCAATATTAACTCCCATATGTGAGATACAAAATAAATTTTACCAAAATATATAATTTCCTTGACATGAAAGAAAAATTTTCATCAAATTCATAAAAGATATAATTTTATTTTTGGTAAATTTATTAAATAAAAAAAAATCTATCATATTACAACATCTTGATTTAGTCCATACACTCAATCTAAACCCAAGAAAAATGAGAATATGACATAAGATTTCTCACCAACCCCAAAGCACAAACACTTGGAAAATAAATATACAATCTAAAAAATGTACCATATGAAAAATTATATACAACTTTGTCGCACAATATCTACATCCCTGTAAAATAGTATAAAGTGGAATACTGTGTGAATATATAAATATAATTATACAACTAATAATAATAATAATAAATTATAACAAAAAAATACAGCCATGTATAAATACTTCTACTTCCAACATTAAAACCACAATTTACTAGTATCAACTAAACTAACTACTATATGTTATCCAACGTAACAATATAATATGAATATATCCTATAAATAAAATCAACACCATCATATTATGAACTAAAATGCACATGTAGAGAGTTAGTATAATACCTAGAATGATAACCCCGCGAATTCCGACATACCACATCCAAGTAAAATTAAAACAAGGTAAATTTTTTTTATAAAAATGTTCCAATCACAAGATATCTTAAAAAATAAATGAAATAATTTCTATACTAATATTCATTTAACAAAAACCACAAAACACATAATTTTTTCTTCCATTTCATAAATACCGAATAAAAACTTATTTTCACAAAAAAATATAAAGTAATCCTTTTGATATTACTTTCATTAATCCCAACAAGGAACACACACTCATGAAATGATATCTTTGATGCTTATATATCAAGACAAGTCACCATAACCCATATTAGAATTTCCACCAAAATGATCCTTTTCATGCACAATAATGAACTTACAATCAAGTATAAGTTTCAATAATCATATAACTTATCCTGTATAATATGGATTCTCCACACATGTATAAATTAACACTTACATGTTAATTATTAAACACGACATTAGACATGAAATCATGTAGGAATTTACATTTTGTTCCCATATCAAACAATTATTAAATGAAAAATATTAAAATATAAAATCACTAAAAATTCCATAAATATAAATTACAAAATTACTAAAATCCATAAAACACAAATACAACATTTAATAATAAGAAAATTTCAAAACTATGTTTTTAATTTGACCAATATTTAAAATATAATAATTGAACCTAAAAATCCAATAAAATTTGACGAAAATAACTCCCCAAAAATCATTGTTTTCCACGATTAACTCTCAAACATAATTAAATTGTTTTAGTTACATAAAAATAAATTATTTTTAAACAACATATTAAAGCCTGAAATATTTGGTATGAAAAGGATGGTTGATTTTCCACTTACCTTATATAAATTTAAAACATCGATTTTCTCCAATTTGGTCAATATTAATCCCATACGGAACTATTAATCTAAAAATCGAATATTAAACCACCAATAAAGACATGTAATCCATCTACAATGGACTTCAAACATCTGAGAGGGGTTTCATATCATTTAATTAAACTATATTAGAAAATCCATGATTTGTAAAAAAGAATAATGAAAGAATAATAAGGGATGGTATAACATTTAAACCACTCCAAAACATCTTTTTTAAGAGGATATTATATCTAGAAGAGAGAATCACAAAAAACCCAAATATCAATATCCCCACATATATTGGAAATCATGAACTAAACCATAGTAAAATTAAGAAAAAATAAATGTTTCAGGAACATTTTTTAGTTAATTCATTCCTCTAATTCTTTGTCCTCGTGATCATACATATGAATATGAATTTCTCAATGATATAATTATATATCACATATGATTGAAAATAAGAGTGTCGGTGATCCTAAATACAATTAGTCATTCTTCACAACCTCCACCAGAACATTCTACAAAACATCAAGGGAATATTGAACTGTCCCTTAATAATACACAGACCAGTGAACAACTCCCAAAGCCTCAAAACTCATCCAAAAACATCCTTATACTCCATCAATAAATCTATGAAAATTAAGACACATCCCTTATTTGATTATTTTAATAAAACCTATTTTTTATTTTACTCGAAAAACATAGTCTTAACATTCCAATATATTTAAATTTTTTCATCCTCAAAACACATAAAATTATCACTAAAAATTTTGGTATTACACTCACCCCATAATTTTTATTTCATCTTTTGAAAAAGACAGTGTGACTGTATGGTCCTCCATCACCAATTATTAGAAATTTAACTCATTTATATTCTACAAACCATCATGTAAACCCATTCACCACAAAAATCATGGAATAATATGAAACTGCGACTACATTTCTTAAGATAGATATATTATGTTGTTTAAATTCAAACCATTCAAAGGTGTTACTAATCCATTTTTTTTATAACAACAATTATGAATCCTTTAAATGATTTTATATTACATTATACAAAGTAAAACATCTTGGTGAAATCGAACACACACACTAACATCAACCCCAAATGCTCCTTTATATTGGTCACATAGGAATGAATTCAAAGATAATTATATAATAATGCAATTAATTCAATTGAAATCCTAACCCAAACACCATTCAGACATGCCAACATGTTTTAGAAAATAAAAGAAAAAAAGGTGCTAAAATTATCAATTCGTGAAACCTCTTAATAAGAGGATCTATTTGTAAATATTGGCCTAAAAATATGAACAAGATCTTTTAAACTGTTCTCATTTTTACTCTACATAATGTAAAATTTCATCAAATATCACCCCAAAATTTCCCTTGAGAAATTTAAAACATATTAAATCATTATATCAAGACATGTTTGAAAACTCTTATCAATTTGAGATTTACCATTGTGAATGTCCCATACAACCCTACATTCTATGTGGGAAACTTATTGAAGAATATGATATAACTAATAAACCATTATCCCAATCAAAAATAGTTGAAATTTTCTATACAAACAATCTAAAATCCCAATTCACACATCCCCTTAATCTCAATCAACAAATGATCTAAATTTATCCAATACAACCAAAGCCTCGATAAAATCAAGACCACAATAGAAATATGTTTCATTAACATGAAATAATTAACAAATCACAATAAATGAATTTATTTTATTCCATAATAACCACACACTATGCATATTTTATGTTTATTTTAAAAACAATAAAAATTCACTGGCTTGGGTATACTATACAACAAAATTCCAAAATGCTTCATACTTATCCACGAAAATAAATATTCATACATTGTGAATAAACTATCTATAACAACACACTTAAACTAATAAATCCTCCCACATATAAAACATCAATTAGATCACTCTATTATGTATCCACATATATATTTCATGACACAGAACTTCCATATAATGACCTAACTTATATAGAAATCAACTCCTTTATATGATGTCACACCATTATAAATAAGACTCACTATCAAAACTAAGGATAATAAAATAAAGAACCTAGCCAAAATGATTCCATAATATGTATGGGAAGAAAGTAATAAGAATACTAATCTATATAAATATGCATATATTTGATACATTAACCATTACCTTTACCAATCCTTCCAAAAATCCACACACAAAATACAAAATAATTCCATAGACAATAAATCAAAATTTATCACCAAATAATATAGAATAAAAAACCTTGTTAAACTCTCTAATATGACATATATCTCCATTGATGTATCTACACATAATAATTTTGGCCATACAAATTGGAAATTTTTATCATTAGGATTCAATATAAAGTAAAAAATATATAAATTAAAGAGTGAAAACCCATTCTACCCTAGGAAAATATTCTCATTACCAAAATCCAAACCATAGAGAAACAAAACAAAATACTATGATATCACATTCAGTTTGATGGAACCTTAATAAATAATTCCTTTCAAATCCACATTATTTCAATTATTTACTGGTTGAATCTATAAATAATGAAAATAATCATTATAATAATTTTTTCTATTGAACCATAATTTTCTAAATAGTATATTTTTTCAATAACATTAACTATAATTTGAAAATGATTCCATAATTTAATATAAACCATTTTTAAAATAATAAAAAATAATTATGATCCATTTTCAGTTTACCATTATAATGATAACCCTATTTGGAAGAAAATTAAAGTTTACGTTATACCACACCAACAGTTTTAAAGAAGCCATTAATTTAAAAAAACATAAAATTAAATTTTAAATGCATCAACTTCCTTAAAACATTTTAATGGAACCCATTTTAAAAAATCATTCATAACCAAATATACCTTAACAAATTGATTTATCTGAAATATTTAATCATGAAGAATAAATTTGAAACTTTTATGTCCCCAAATTGTTTTACCGAACTATTATAAAATATATTAAACCACAAAAAAATATACCCACAAAAAAAATTAGTAATGATATCTTTTTTTATTTAAAAATAGTTTTATTTACAATTTTGAATGTTGAGACAAACTCATCACAAATTGAAAAAAATCATTTCCTTTAGCAATGGAAAATGAACCAAAAATAATGTGGAAAAATATTTTATTCACAACATACCAAGTATCAAAAAAGAACCATTAAAACCATGAACCCAAAAAATAATTTCACTATAAACCCTTTTTATGTACATAGAAAAATGATTTGAAATACAAAATGCAAATGAATATACACTTTACACACCAAAAATTGAAACCATATTTAAATAAATTTTTTAAAAGAATATATCAAATTTAATTTTCCAAATACTGTTTACCAAAAACATATCAAAACATGTATTGTAATTTAACTAAAATTATTCATTTATAATAAACTTTTTTAAAAATATTAATTTAAAATCATTTTAAAAAAATAATACTTTTAAACACAAAGATGTTAAACTGAAAATTTTCATTATAATTTCCAAAAAATGATGAGTAATATTCCCATAAAGTGAATTGCTGATATTGAAACAATTTGGTCACCACTAAATGATCTATTTATCCTTATCCACGTTGTCATTTGTTGACATTGGTCAATACCTATACCAAATTCTCAAATTCTAAAATAATTAAATACATATCAATACTAGTGTTCAAGATAACTTTTAGTGAAATATGATTAATATATTCACTATTAAACAAAAAATTCATCAAAAAATTTATTAATATTATTTTATACTAATTAAGTTTCAAACATCTTGTAAATGGACCAATTATTCATTTTTCGACCTTAATAATATCACATTAACACACATCAAATCCTTTTATTTATTAACCATTTAAAAATATTGTAATACATAATCACTACACAATTTCTGATTCATTTATATCAAAAAACCATAACCCCCCCCCCATTATATCATATGAAATGTGAACCTTGTCAATATAATACATTATGCCTGAAACACATATATATTATCCATCCACAATTTCTAGTAAAACTAAATTGGGAAAAATATATAAAATAATTTACACTTCATGTTAATTAAAAAACCCAATAATCTGGAATTTCCTTGATAATTGGTATCTCATTATAGTGAAACTATATAGAAATAGTTACTTTTACTACTATAATCCTAACAAATGTGATCTCTAAATATACCAGTACCTATCCAAAACAAAATAAATGTATTTGTAACATGTTTTATTTGTTTATACACTCAAACATTTCTTCAAGATGAATTACAATGTTATTAATTCCTTGGCGCCATATCCTGATTTTTAAAGGATGAGTATTTAATATAATGCACACAATAAAACAACGGGGAATTTTATATTCATCAAACTAACATGAAAAACACATCACTATAAAGTAGTACTGAAAAATATTCCATTATGATACATACATAAAATGATTCAACGAATAATAATACCAATATATACCATAGAAAAAATTTAACCCTTTACAAATCACAGAACTACATACAATTTCCCACCCTATACAAGTCTCAAATAGATGAACACTATTAAACCATCTAGTATAATAACATAACATTCTAGTAACCTCTAACTCAATTAAATATCAAAATAATGTGCACAGTTATTAACATTTATGGGGTGAGTATAAAACATTTTAATATATCACCAAACATCCCCTGAAACCCATCCGTATAAAAAATAGGATAATAATAAATTTTTTAAAATATGTACCATTCCAATGATAGTTTATAAATACGAAAAATGAATTGAAATGGTAATAAGTCTTAATTATAAATCATAACCAACACCATAATATTTTCTATCATATCATACATTAGATTAATTATTTATTAATGAAAAAAATAAATGTTCAAGGGGTCTTATATAGAGGATAGAAAGGGTGTATCTATATACAATTATTTTACAATCAAGGGGAAGAGAATCTATGAATCTGATGAATATAATAGTGTCAACCAAACATCATTTAGAATATTAATTATATTCATCTTTTTTTCCTATGTGAAATGTTTTTTGGAACACCATATCATGATCTATATGAAATCTATAGTTAGTGATGTCATATGTTATAGAATAGTTAGTTGGAGAAGTTACCTTTAAAAAAACTAAAATGTAATTCTGATTATATTTACACTATATACATGTTTATATTACAAACTATATACTTAAGACTAAAATATATTTCCCATGATTAAATAATGTGAGAATTTACCACACAATAAAATTCAATAAATACTAATATATACGAACATAGAGCATCACATATGATGCTCCCACCACACATGATACCAATAATTATCCAAAACTCATGTGTGGATTTATATTATCCTTGTGTTTCTCGAAAATGAACCTATATCCATGTTGGATTAACCACAACCATGGTCCTTGTCAAACCATAAAATAAACTTACACTTACATTATAATTTACACTACCAATATGCTTGTCCATCCCAAAAAAATGACACACAAGATGAAATTAAAAACACTATATTCATAATGAATCAAGAAAAGTATCATATACAAAAGTTGAAATTAACATTTCATTCCCAACCCAAACAAACCATCCAAAAAAATATTCTTCAATTGAGAATTCACCATAAACTCCATACTCAAACAAAAAAAACAATTTAAAATTCAGTGAAACTCAATGAACCCATTTCATAACAAAAACATTACAAACATAACATAGAAAAGTCTATTATTTTCTATAAATAACATATTCACACAAAATTCCATTCTATTTTCATCTAATCAACCAAAAAAACTCCCCATTCCACAATCAAATCACAAAATTAATTAAATAATTTTAATTCTATAACAATAATTTAACATAAAAGACCACATTCAAGCCCAACAAATTTGGATAAGAATTATGGGTAGGAGAATATTCATCTATCATTTCATTTCTACACATCCATCTCTATGTAAATCACCAACAAATAAAATTATTTTATATTATCCATTCAATAAGAATACTTAAAAACTACTACTATCAACAAGAAATCTTCCTAATAGTATCCCATAGAATTTATAGAAAAATCCTCAATATATAATTTGGTTTTACAATTATTAAAAGGAAACCCCACTGTCAAAACCCTAGATTCAATAAAAAATATAAATAAATAATGAACATTGGATTACATAACATTGATCCCACACCCAAATGCCTACGGTTATAATTGGAGATGATATTCGAAGGAGAGAATTACCAAATACATTAAAACCCCTCGTCCAAAGAATTAAAATGATCCACTCACAATAATATATCATATAATAATAATTTTTATCCCAATTCATATGTGAATAAAAATATTTACGAAATAATAATGATGATTGAACAAGTGACCTGAAATTCCAATCTCGATGAAATTTTCCAAAAAGCACAATCAACTTGAAATATCCCAAGAATAATTCATCTAACCATCTATTCTACATCTAATCCTCTAAATCATTTTACACAGCCTCTAAGAGACACCAGAAAATCCCATGAACATGAACATACCCATTCCTGCCTCCAAAACCATCCAAAATAGATTATTTTTTCTTTTAAACTCCCCAAAACAATATCTTACATGTCCCCAAAATTTCCAAGCACATTAAGACACTATCCATAACTATTCTTCCCACATGAATGAACTTATTCCTCTTTAAATATATAAAAAGGTAATTAAAAATTAAATTTAATTACATTTTTTATAATATGAATCCTTAAAAATAAAAAAAAATATTTAAAATATGAAACATTTTTATATTTTTAATAATGTATATTTTTTAATCAAATTGGGAATTATTAATACTATAATTTATATCATATTTTCATAACATTTTATATACTGAAGAGGAAAATTAACAATGTAATTTAAAAAACATTTATTTTATTTAACATAGAAGTTTTATTTTATATATGATGGATTTCCCGTATCATTTTATATGTAATGAAAAATAATTTCGAATAGAATATATTTATTAATAATTATCCAACAATATATGTCAAATCTTTTTTTCCACTCAAGATGCAACCCATTCTAGACTTTTCATAAATTATCCTTTATAATACACTATTAAACAAATATAATTTATAAAATTCAGTGTATCTGCAAAAAGTTATGTATTTTATAATTTGTATCATAATCCCTTTTAAAATAGAATTCTTTATTGTAGAATAAATACTATAAGTATAATATATAAGAATCATTTATCATTCATTAAATTATTTTTTAAAATTATATTTAATTTGTATTATTTTATCATAATGGGAATATTTCCCCTTTTTAGTGACTTTAACATTCAATTTTACAAAAAATACATATAAAAAGTACAAATTTTCATCTTTTTCTTTGATAAAATACATTAAATTCTCTATATTGGTTTCTATATTATCTTATATGAGCCCATAAATACCATTTACTTATAAGATAAATTTTACCTGTTTTGGAAATTAGTTAATATTTTTTGAAACCATATATATTGTAATTAGTGATAATTTTTTTATAAAATATCAAAATAAATTGCAAGATAAAATGAATATCTATATTTATCATGATCATAGAATGTAAACATTTTAATTATATAACAAACAAATTAATATTGATTAAATTAGTTTATATAGGTCTATATTCAATCATTTCACTGAGGAATTGTTTTTTCAAACCTTATATCTCTTATGCCTAGCTTTTTCCTAATATATTTCCTTTTGTGGTATATTATTCCATCAGATTACATGTTTTTTATTTTTCATATAAAATTTATTATCCATAAAAACAATAATTAATTTATATTTTTCTTGAGAATAATTCTTATAATTTTTGTAATAACTATTACCCTTTTTATTAGATCAATCAATGGGTACCTAATAATGGGGTTTCATTAAAATATAAAATGGAAGGATCTAGCAATAGCGGAAGAGAAAAGTGTTATACTCAATTATATTTTTTCCACATGGGAAATGAGATGATACATAATATTAATATTAATGAATCCCAAATTTATAATTATACATAGTATAAAATAAGTACCTCAAAAAATAAATTTTGATGTTAATCCTACTTATTATACCCATTATAGTCATATAAAATACCATAACTCAAGTTCCTCTACTAATTTTAACACCTCATCCTTGGCGATTGGGATAATAATCTTGATTCATTTGTTTATAGAATAATTATACAATCATATTTTAATGTTCTATGTGATATATATATATATATATATATATTTCAGGTTTATATATCTAGATCATAAGATGATGGGGATAATATAAATTTAATAATCTTTCTGTTTATCACCCATGTGAAATTTAATCTTCTATTTACAATTAAATATAGTTCATTAATCTATTATATATATATTTTTGGTTTTATAAGACTACAATATTATAAACCATCCCAGGTTACCACAATATTGGACTCCTGAGCCGTCTATGAAATGGACTGATGGGCATTATCAGACCCGAAGGTTTGTGGACAAGAATCTAGACATCAAGAAATAATTTAGGGAATGTTTTTTCACAATAACCATTAATACAAAAAAATTTAATATATAAAATAAGGATACTATGAAAATATGAAGTCTCATAGTGGAATATATTGTATGCAATTAAGCCTAAGTTCCAAACCAAAATAGGTACACCAAATTACATATAGTGATATTCATTCTGTAGATACCCAAACTTGATGTACATAGACATTAAATTACTTTTGTGGAAAATTTAATACATGACAGTAAAAGACGCCCAAAGATATCATTAGTTTAGTGTATTATGAAACTCGGAACATAATCTTCTAATCACGGTGAATGATCTTCAACATCTCCCATAAATATCATCCCCTTTTGTTTTCTTACATACTACATTCCTTTATATCCTGGGGGAAAATGAAAAATAAAAATGTTAGGCTCAAATTCTCAGTAATGGTAAGCATGGATAAAATAGAATAACCCATATACTTTTGACATAAAAACATGAACATTATGGTTAAACATCAAAATCATGATCATAGACATTAAACATGGTAGTACATAAGGCAAAGATCATAATTGAACATAAATCATGATAAAATAACATGGGAATAAAACATGTAATTGTGGAAAAACATTAATCACATGATATGATTTCCATAGTAGCGAAGGAATTTCTGTCAAGACCATCATAGTGGACAATATCCATTACTGAATTGGGTTTATTTGTCGTTCCAGCCCTATATTACTGAAGTAGATTCACTTGTTGTTCTAGACATGTATGTATCATGATATATAAATCTTTACCCAATGAATTTGAGGGAGATAAAGGTCCCACCCATATCATAATGAAATCATTCTAACTTTTTCCATAAAATAAACATAAATAATTCATCATAACCCAAAAAATAAAATGGGTTTCATAAACATCATCCCATTATAACATAATAAATACAAAACAAATGTATATCATTTCTTCATATTAAGAATAAAAACATGTAAATAATAAATACCTTATACTTGAAACATAATCATACTAAATAATGTCATCTTACATGGAAAATAATTTTGACAAAACACTTGAAATGGATTCATGAGGAAAACATCCTTTCTTCTTAAAAATCATTTTTTATTTCACAAAGTGCAATGAAATTTTAAAAGAAAAGGAATTTTTTGAAAATAATAATGAAATCATCTAGTGTATGATATATGTAAATAAGGCGTTATGAAACCATAAAAATATCGGTTCATGCCGTCTATGTAAAAAAATATTCTCCTCATAATTTTAACAGAAAAGTCAAAAAGTACCACATGTGGTAAATAAAAAAAATCATTCCATAACACAATGGAAAAGTCAAATATGGGTAAACATGACTTTAAAAATACATAGAATAATATTAATAACTTTATAAAAAACATTTTTATGTACATGGATGAAAATTATAATCCTAGTAAATACTTACATATAAGCATTCTCGGATAAAAATGAGATTTGAAAAATTATCCAATAACTTATGTACAATTTCTACCATATGTGTCTGAGACTCCTGTATAGTGGGTTTCAACATATTATAAACTTGTAACATCACAATAATAATATTTATGATATCATATATTAATCACTTATTACTTTATATTACCCGTTCTTTTGTCAATTCCATTTTAAAGTCTCGTTTTGGGTAAAATCATTTCATTTATCATACATGTTTCGACTTTATGTTCTTCATATTTTTACATATAACCTAATTTAAATAATTCCATAATTTAAAACATGATTTATAGATAATATATATCCAGCATATGATATATCTATAAATGGAATGATATACACCGTTCATGCGGACGGTAGGATATAAGTACGCATGAACGCTGTTTTCGTTTCCTTATTGAATTGAATGGAATTAAGTAAACGAAGCATATATGTACATAAATCCTATATCATTATTATGTCATATATTTCATTATTATTTATTATATATACATTACAATCACTCTTGAATGTTTAACATAGATAATGAATCTCATCGTGTTCGTGGAGACGGTAGTTCGTACGTACGCACGAGCGACAATATCAATTTTTTGATATTAAAATAACATATAATTGGATAGTATATCATATATAAAGAATCATAATAATGTTATATTTATAATTTATATAATTTATACTCATTATTATACCCATCCAAATGATGAAACATTTGAATAACAAACTACACCACAACGTGGAGACAGTTAGACATACATACACATGTGTGGTGAATTTTTCATTCATTGGATGGATAAAATAACTAAAACGGTTGTAAAATTTCTATAATTACATAAAATATATAGAATATACTGGAGTTTTTATAATATAATGGAAACAAAAAATAAGGAGGAAGTGGAAGAAGAAAGGAACTTGAAATAAGTGGTGAGATATTTACCTCACCTTTGGGTTCATCCTTTTGATTTGATCAAAAGGGAACCATATGTTGGATTTCTGACTATAGTACGGAATATATATTGAAGGAAGGATATTTTATATGGAATTTGGGTAGGGTTTGTCCAAGCCAAATGGCATGGGAGGAGTGAATGTGAGAAAATAGGGAGTGTACTTTTATAAGAGGGGTGATGGGCACCTTAGGAAAAACACAAAATATTATTATATAATAAAGAAATATTCATTTTATAATGGATCCAAATTGTTTTATTTCGAATTTATAGTTGGTATGGGTCTAAATACTGTCAACCAATAGGTTTTATACATGTTTGGGTCACATTGTTATCCTTATCATTAATATTTAACTCATAGTTAAGTAGTTTGAAGATTACCATGTCTCTATGTATTTTTATATTATATGATTAATAAACTTACTATATAAATCCAAGAGAAACCCAAGTGGTTCATTAATGATACAATTATCATTATATATGTCTTTTTTCTGAACCTTGGATTTTTTGGAATAAAATATCAATTAATAATATAATATTTGTTTCAAAAACTATTTTATGTGTATATTGTCACTATTTGTTATTTTGTTTTTGTTAAATTCATAACAGCATTATTACTTACAAAAAAATTCATATAACAAACCCTAATATGTTATATTAACCTATAAAATTAGTTTAATTCATAAAAAGTCTCAAATTAAATTTATTTCTGTATTTATAACATCAATTGTGTTAATATTTAATTAATAAGGTAATAACTCGATCATCATTTTTCCTTAAATAAATTAAATTATATAATGCCTAAAAATTATAAATAATATACCATTATTTGAGAAATATTTTTAGGTTTCTATTGAATATTTATAGTCTAATTTATTCTATGTATAACCCTATATTAAATTTTTTTTAGTTATTAGACATTGATTTTAACTCTTTTAACTATTCTTTGAATTAAATAATAATAAATATCCTAATCTAATCCAAGTTGACCTAAAGGGTCATATTTTATTCCAAAGGTGGTTTTTGGTCTAATTACACTTATCTAATAGAATTAGGACATGTGTTAGTGTAATAATAATATCATTGTTAACCTTAATAACACTATTTACTTTTAACCGCGAAAAATAAAATGAAAAATTTACCATTCACCAAAAATTATTTTCATATATTTTAACCATATTTTACTTACTGATATCAACCGTGTATTTATTATTTATTAAATTCATCTCACAAAAGCGGTAAAATTATGTTTTATTTAAATTTTCAAATTCTCATAGGAGGTGCTGTAAAAGACGACAAAAAGTTCAATAAAATTAATATATATCTAAAATTATTATAAAATGACTCAAATGAATTACCTTGAAATTATATAGGTATTATGTATCTATTTTTACCTAAAATAAATAATAATTAAAATAAAAATTCGGTTTTAAACTATAACTCATTGTTTTTCAATATTCATCGAAAATTGAATGTTTTCAGAAAAATACCAAACATTCACCCTAATCTAATTTCGACATTTCAAATCCAAAAAATGAGGTCCATTTTGAATGATATAATTTAAAAAATTTCAAAAAGTGGTTATTAATATTCATAACAGCTAGTTCATAATAATATTATAATAATATCTCATTTAGTAAAACTCGGTATTGTGTACAACACATGCTATCGAGGAAGGTTACTCTAGCGTGGAACACAAGCCTGGAATAGTGTTTTCATATATTGCAAGCGAATCCGGTGTTGCGTATAGTGCAATATAATCTTGGTGTAGCGTACAACAGAATACATCAAATAAATTAAAATAATAATTCTCATAGAATCTCAGATTCTTACATTCTACCAACTTAAAATGAATTTCACCCTCGAAATTCATCGGGGATATAAATGGTTTACTATATGAAAGTTTTTTTCCTCGAAACCCACATCGTAAAAAGGAATAATAAATCTTTATTTTAAAAACAGAAGTATGAAATGTAACGGTTACCCAAGTTAACTTATCACTAGGTTTCCACATAATATAACATAGGTAAAAATATGGATATATAAGAGAAATCAAACTGTGAAGTTCTGATGGAGAGTGGTAGAGAACATGGTTATGAAAAAGCCGTGAATCACCAAGCCCTAAATTTTTAATGATCTAAGGATCCATATTATTCATTAGATATAAGAGTATTAGGACAACATTTTTAGTTATCATGATCATTTCCCAAATGTTGAAGAATTTTTGAATTAAAATAAATACTTACTTGATTTTGGTACAATCTTACCATTGTTCATGCCTTGAACAATTTCAACTTCATCTCTTAATGAAATGATGTCGAATTTTTCTTTTGTGAAGTGTTAGCAGATCATGCGATATAATGATTTGTCATTCCATTTGTCTCAAACATGTGGTTAGAAAAAGTTATATACCTATGTCCATCTATGGAGAGATTAATCATATATGGTTCCAAAAATGGACTTATACTTCATCTATCATCTTGCTTAATAAAATAAAACTAGTTTCTAATAACCCGGGACTTCTTGTAGGTCAGTGGTAGGCGATAAATATCTGTCTCACTTCGGTTGTGGGTTCAATTTCCACATCCTTATCCGACGCGAAGGGTTGTCGCTAGTCCTACAGGTTGTCTTTTTTTTTTCTAAAACTATACTATTATAACATTCTAGAAAAATGGTTTAGCCTTACACAATACTATCTAATGTCCAACTTAATCCAGTCCAAACATTAGGCTTATCGAAAATACTTCTTCCAATCTCATAGTATAATGAAAATGATTACTAGGAAGGTCATCTACCAAGCATTGAATACCATCATTTATCCCACATATATTAGAAGAAATATCTTGGATGTCACATTCCAAAAATGTGAATACCATAATCATGTATTATCATGAAACCTGAATTACAATAGAATTTTTGTGAAAACATGAATGCTATCAAAAGTCAACTCTTTCCACCTACCAAAATCCCAAAATTTATATATACCAAAATCGTGATACCAATTTGTCCTTATATCAGTCATGAGCTCATATAATTTTCTCTTTATCCCTTCATTATACACATATCATCTACATTCCAATAATATTTCAATCACTTTTCATGGTTACCAGTACCATTCAACATATAATTTTAGATTCTTTAGGAAAAATAATAGCGTTACAATCCTTAGATGTTTCAATATTCTTGATAAACATGAAATCATTCCACTGCCTTCATAAACCATTGATCGAGCATCAAAACATCATTCATCTCATATATCATCTGTATTCTATTCTTCATCATCCACATAAATACTACCCATACGACCTTGCTGAGACATTCCCTTAGGGCATTTGTTTGCATAATTCTTATGCATTCCACATTTAAAACATTTAACAGTTGTTGATGTCTTAGAAATACTATTATCCTTGTCCATGGAGTTAACTGAACCTTTTCTTTTTCAATTATTATATATGTGTCCTTCTTTTCAAAACCCAAAGCATCTTCCAGTTTCATTGAAACATTCTCCTAGATTCCTCTTCCCACATGATTTACATGAGTGAAATTGAACTTTCATTCCTCCATGATAATCATGAAACTCCATCTTTCTCTTACTGACCGAGTCAAGAAACTTACCAATGTTCATATTATTTCTCATATTATGAGATTTCTGATTAGGCATAATAAATATGATTGGACATCCAAATCCGGTTTCATTCAGTTTCTCATGATGAATATCATTCCAGTTTCCATCATATTCTCTATTAACATGAATCCTCCTGGTTCCTGCCATTTCATATAACCCAAAGAGAATAATATGAGATGGAAAAACTCATAGTAGAAAAATAACATAATCAAGGGGGATTAATTTTAATATATAACATCTTAGTTTTAATTCTATGATCGTTTCCATAATTCTAGGACTATAACCTATACTTATACTTAACCTAAGGAACATCCTTAGACATAACATAAAAATATCTCTAGGGATCTCACCAATGTTTTCGCATCCTAGTTTCTAAAGGTTAACTAAACCTTCACTCTAACACCAACTATAGAGACCCTTACTTGACATACATAGACATTACATTACTTTTGCGGAAAACAAAACACTTGAAAAAAAATATCCCCAAAGACCGTATTAGTTTACTTTATTCGGAAACTCGGAACATAATCTTCTAATCAGGGTGAATGATCTTTAACATCTCCCATAAATATCTTCCCCTTTTTTTCTTACCTAAAACCATCCTTTATATCATGTGGGAAAATAAAACATTAAAATGCTGAGATCAAATTCTCAGTAAGGGTAAGCATGGAGAAAATAAAAAAACACATATACATTTAAACTTAAAAACATGAACATAAAGTTTAAACATCAAAATCTTGAGCAATGAAATTAAACATGGTATAAATAAGGAAAATATTATAACGGAACTTCAATCATGATACAATAGCATGGGAATAAAACATGTAATTGTGGAAAACCATTAATCACGCGATATGATTTTCATAGTATCCAAGGCATTGTTTCCAAGACCATCATAGTGGACAAAGTCTATTACTGAATCGGGTTTGCTTTTCGTTCCAGAGCTATATTACTTAACCGGATTCACTTGCTATTCCAGCCATGTATATATCATGAGATATAAATATTTACCCAATGAATTGGAGGGATATAGAGGTCCACCCTATCTCATAATGAAATCATTATTACTTGTTCCACAAAATAAAAATAAATCATTCATCATAAACTAAAGTATAAAATGGGTTTCATAAACATCATCACATCATAGCATAATACATATAAAACAAATGGATATCATTTCATCTTAAGAAGAATCATACCATGTAAATAAAAGAGATATTATACTTGAAACATAATCAAAATAAATAATTTAATCTTAGATTGAAAATAGTTTTGACAAAACACTTCAAATGAATTTCTATAGAAAATATCCTTTCTTCTTCAAAATCAATTTTCATTTCACAAAATGCCATGAAATTTTAAAGAAAAGTATTTTCTTGAAAATAATCATTAAATCTTGTAGAGTAAGAAATATGTAAATAAGGCATTATGAAACCATAAAAAATATGTTCATGTTGTATAAGTAAAGAAGCATTCTACTCGTACTTTTAACAGAAAAGTCAAAAAGTACAACGTGTGGTAATGAAAAGAAAGATTCCTTACATAACACAAAGTAAAAGTCAAAGAGGTGTCATGATGACATTAATCATACATGGAATAATATTAAAAACTTTATGAAAATCATTATTTATGGACAAGGATGAAAATTATAACTGTAATAAATACTTATGTATAAGCAATCTCGGATTAAAATGAGATTTGAAAAATTATCCCTTACATTATGTCCAATTTCTTCCGTATGTGTCTGAGAACCCAGTATAGTGGGTTTAAACATATTATAAACTTGAAACAGAACCATAATAATATTTATGATATCATATATGATTCACTTTTTACTTTATATTACACGTTCTTTTGTCAATTCTATTTTAAAGCATTGTTTTGGGAAAAATCATTTCATTTATCATACGTGTCTCGACCTTTTGTTCTTGTTATTATTACATATATCCCGATGTAAATAATATCATAATGTAAAAAATTATTTATATATAATATATATTCATCATATGATAGATCGATCAATGGAATGAAATACTCTTTTCATGGAGACGGTTTGTCGTACGTACACACGAACGTTGTTTTCATTTCCTTATTAAATTGAATGTAATTAAGTAAATGAACCATATATTTACATAAATATATTATAATTATTATGTCATATATTTCATTATTATTTATTATATATACTTTATTTTCAATCTTCAATTGTTAACATGGATAATGAATCTAATCGCGTTCGTGGAGACAGTAGTCCGTACATACGGACGAGTGACAGTTTCATTCTTTTGATATTAACATAATATATAATTTGATGGAATACTATATATAAAGAATCATAATAATTTTATATTTATTATTTATATAATTTATACTCATTAGTATACGCATCCAAATGATGAAATATTTGAATAACAAACTACACCACTATGTGGAGAAGGTAAGCCGTACGTGCACACATGTGGTGACTATTTCATTAATAAATAATTAATATTGTTGTACCATTTCTATAATAAAATCAATTTATATATAATATACATGAGTTATTATTTTATAATGGAAGAAAATAAGGAGTAAGTGGAAGAAGAGAGGAACTTGAAATAGGTGGTGGGATATTTACCTCTTCTTTGAGTTATTCATTTTGATTTGATCAAAAGGGCACCTTAGGTTTGCTCTATTAATATTGGAAGGCCTCTATAATAAAGGGAGGATATTTTAGAGGGTATTTGGGAAGGGTTTGGCCAATCCAAATGGCTTGGGAGGAGTGAATGTGAGAGAAGAGGGAGTGAGGTTTTATAAGAGGGGTGAGGGGCACCTTAGGAATAAAATAAAATATTATTTTATAATAAAGTCATATCCAGTTTATAAGGGCTCCAAATTGATTTATTTATATGATAATGTGTGGATGGTTCTAAATCCTCTCATACAATATGATTTATGCAGGTTTGATTCACTATATTAACATTTTTATTTATATTTATCTCTTAGTTAATTAGTTTGACATTTACCATGTCTCTATATATTTTTATATGATATATTTAAAAAATTTAATATATACATACAAGAGAATCCAAAGTGGTTCATTATTGATACAAATATAATTATATATGACTTTTGGATGAACCATTGATTTTTATGATTATAATATCAATTAATAATATAATATTTGTTTCAAAAACTATTTTATGACAATTTTGACACTATTTGGAATTGTGTTTTTTGTTAAATTCATAACATCATTATTACTTCGAAAAAAATTCATATAAAAAACCCTAATATGTCATAATAACCTATAAAATTAGTTTAATTCATAAAAAGTATCAAATTGAATATATTTGGGTATTTATAACATCAATTATGTTAATATTTAATTAATAAGGTAATTACTGAATCATCATTGTGTCATAAATAAATTAAATTATTTAAGGTCTAGAAATTATAAATAAAATACAATTATATTGGAAATCAATTTATCTTTCTAATGAATATTTATAGGAAAATTTATCTTATGTATAACCCTATATTGATAATGTTTAGTTATTAAACATTGATTTTTAACTCTTTTAACTCTTCATTGAATTAAATAATAATAAATGTCCTAATCTAATTCAAGTGGACCTAAAGGGTCATATTTTATTCCTAAGGTTGTTTTGGTCTAATTACACTTATACAATATAATTAGTACTTGTGTTAGAGTAATAATAATATCATTTTTACCCTTAATGACACTATTTATTTTTAACCGTGGTAAATAAAAGTAAAAGGTTACTATTCATCAAAAATTGTTTTCACCTCATTGAACTAAATTATACTTACTAACATCAACCATGTGTCTCGAATTTTTTAAATTCAACTCACAAAAGAAGTAAAATTTAGTTTTATGTAAATTTTCAAAAGCTCCTAGGAGGTGGGTAAAAGACGGAAAAAAGTTCAATAAAACTTTTATATATCTCAAATTATTATAAAATGACTCCAATGTATTACATTGAAATTATATAGGTAATACATATCTATTTTGACATAAAATAAATATTTTGAAAAATAATAATTATTTAAATATAAATTCGGTTTTAAACTATAACTCTATGTTTTTCACTATTCATCATAAATTGAATGTTTTCAGAAAAATACCAAAAATTATCCCTAAGATAATTTCGACATTCTGAATCCAAAAATGAAGTCCATTTTGAAATATATAATTAATAAATTTTTAAAAAGTGTTTATTACTATTCATAATGGCTAGTTCATAATAATATTATAATAATATCTCGTTTTATGAAACTCGGTATTGCGTACAACACACGCTCTTGAGGAAGGTTGCTCTGGTTTGAATCACAAGCATATAATAGTGATTGCGTATACTACAGGCTAATACGGTTATGATTATAGCTCAATCTAATCATGATGTAGCATACACCACAAGACCTCAATGAAATTAAAAAGAATATTTCTCATAAAATCTCAGGTTGTTACACATTCTATGATTAGGTGAAAAGAGAAAACACCGAAACATTCAACCACCAAACTCCCACACCTCACAATCATATATACCCTACTTCTCTATGATATTCCTTTCATTTTCATTTGTTAGATTAATCAAAATCTACACACACCCAAAGCTATGTCATTGGCATGACAAAAGGATGCCTAGTAGGGTCCCACCAAGTGTTTTATAATTAGTGATAAATATGTAAACCAATTATAATCATTTAATGATTATCAAGACCTAAAATATATATATTGGTGGATAAAAATGAAATTTGTAAATACAACCTTCTAAGAATGGTTTATAAAATTTAAATAACTATCTTTCTTGAATGTATTTACCAATAAACTTTTTTATAGAGGGAGAACATCAAATAATATTCCTAGGGTAGGTTAGGTATGGGTTAGGAAGGATCTTCCCACATTGTATATATAATGACTAAGTGACCAAGAATATAGATTACATGGGACTAGGGAAATTAAATAACCTAATAAGTGATCCACTATCAATAAAATATTTCGTTCGATATATGTGTTAATCATTGCAAGGAAGATGAGAAATATCATTACCTAGTTGTACCAATATCCCCACCTTGTAATTACCCCAAGTTCCAATATTACATATCCCAAACATGAAGGATTTAAATTTAATATACATTCCATATAGAGAGGCTTTCATTTTCAAATTTCGATTCATTATTGGGAATATCAGTCATCAATACTTAATATTAAAAATTTTACACGAAAAAATTATGTAAAAATCTATTTTCATCCACAATTATAAAGTGAAAAATCCATTTTACAAATGAAACCAAGAAATAAAATTTCAAGATTCATAAATCATATCATTTTATTATTAAAAAACTAATTTAAATCGACCGAAAAATCATGTTCAATAAAATAAAATATTTTTATGAAGCTAACTACCCCATTCAGTTTGTATTCCCAACAATCAATTAGGATCCACATGATAGAGGGTATGAGGGATATTACGTAGTAATAGACTCCCCAAAAAATTGATACCCATATATAGTAATTTGGATACAATAAAATCTATATCAAAAGAGACAAAAGAAGAGTCATACCACGAAAATTGTTTAAATATTGACTAATGAACTTGGTATATAATGTGTCTAACTTCTGTTATCACAAAAGATTTATACGAATAACCATGAGGTCATGACATGACATATAGATCTGGCCATAACATCTCAGATCTATGGTTCCTTATATTAGAAAAGGTTATTATATTGAATAATTATGAAGAACTACAAAGAATGGTATATTACAAATATTTTAAAAGAATCAAAACCTCGAGATCAATCACAAGGAATTTTTATATGGGGTGGGATCTAAAATATTAAGAAGAGGAACTCCTATGTTCAACAAAATACGATGTAGGATGAATAGTGGGGTTAATAGAATATAATTTATGTCTAAAAAATCTATTAATTTATTTTCAATGCATGGTGTAGATGAATAACATAACATATCGTGCAGCAAACATGAACATATTTCTATCAAATAGATAATCCACACAGATTGATTTAATAGTTTTTCTAAACATGTGAAATATATTAGAAACACTACTATCTAAAACCATCACAAGTCACATGGTTTTCTTGTAATTATTCATGGTTTGGGAAAATAATGTGAAAATTGTACTCATGCCAAGAAAACACAAAATTAACATAGATAAACATTATATTTATTCAAAAAAATATTTAAAAAAAATTATATTGATACCTGAATGTGACATCTGGATGTGGTGATTATCCCCCATAATATAACTTTATATATTAAGAAAATCAATCTGCAGAAGACTATTCAATGAAATGATGATACCGCTACTCCCTCCTCATCTAATTTCACTCCAAAGTGTCACAATAATATATTACAGTCTACTATAAAACTATAAAAAACAATAGATTTAATATATATAATCATTTTATTAGAAGCTACAACTTGAATCACTTACTTGAATTCTGACATATCCATTTTCCAAAAGAGGATCTTTCTAGTTCATAACATGAGGGATATCAAGATGATACTTTTAGAGCTGAGACACTAGGAAAATTATAGATAATAGTAAATTAAAATATAAATCATAAATGAGAGTCTAATTTTATAATCCACTAAATTATCTAAAAAGTTCATACAAATTTTATTCTAATTTATCTTTCTTCCAAATATTATAGTGACCCAACTGATTTGAAACTTTCAAGAAAACATAGTATCCTTCTGAAAACACTAGATGATGGAACTAATGATATTCATAAGATTTATTCTAACTACAATCTATCATTAGTCATTGATGAATTATTTTAATCTTCATTGATGTCTCATGAAAAAGTCTTGGTTAAAAAATAGAAATCCAACCCCCCTCATACCAATAGAAGGGGGATTTACATGGTCAACCAAAATAATCTTCAATGGTATCCACTATAATGGATGAATAGTAAATGTATTTATAATAAAAGTAAACTTGTATTAAATTTAAATCCCAATAGACTATTATTTAAATGACATAAGTATATAACACATCCTTTAAATTTGAAATTGATCACTTAATATGTATGTATCTTTTAGGATGGTAAGAAATTTTCATCTTTACCGGAGAACCCATCTCTTATTATAGACCCTTCCAAAACAGATTGGTAAACAAGTGGCCCTTACAAAAAAATGATATCATAAAGAAACCCAAGAAACCACATGATATCCTGAATTTACATCATTCCAAAATATATAACTATGGTGGTGTCTCAAATCAGAAATAATTGGTCCATCATGGTTAGTGAATAAATCATAACTCATATACAATTAGTACCTTGGTGGTTCGAGGAAAACATAGTAAAAAATAGAAATTCACCTCTTCCCATTTATATATGGGAGCTAGGAGAGGATAATAAAGGCTGCACAGATTTTATTTTCAACCATAATCTTCTACAAATATATCAATGATTAACAAATCATCCATGTCATGTATAAAATATAGCAACCGAACTACTATTCCATTTCATCATAAATATTCATGGTACTATGATGAAAATATAATTAGTAAGAATGATAACATTGAAATAAATCAATCCTAAAAATGAGTAAATAAAATAACTATTTTTGGAGTAAATATTGACATCTATTGATGAACAACAATTGAGAATGGTCTCATAACCATATAAATAATTTATTACACTCTGGAACTCTTGGTTTAATTATTACCATTAAAAATATACCCAATAAGATATGATTCCAATAGATCACTAGAAAAAACAATACCAATATCCTCATCTATCCAATAGAGGTGTATCCAAGAAAAGATTCCATTGAAATTCAATCATTCATTCAGTTCTACCACTACATGATAAGGAACTTTATACTCTGTGAATATATTACAACATACCCTTTCCTTATGCATATGATATGTTGTTGTCCAAGGACTGATGATATGCACCCCATCACATTTTCCCAAGGATCAGGTCCTTCTAATAAAATAAAAAACTAATTTTTTTTCATAAAAAATTATAAACCATTACCAAAGTGGTAATTTGACTAACTGTTAAGATAAATCATAACTGAAAAAATTTATAAATCCTGATTTGGATTATTCATCTTATGTTTCTGATGTTTATGAGATACTTACTCAACTAAATGATCTTCGTTCATATGATCATATCCCAAAACAACACATTAATAATCATAGAAAACTATAATCCCTATCTGTATTTGGAATAATAAAAAAGGTAAAATGGTTAATCCTTTAATAAATTCACCAACAGAAGTTTGAAAAATAATATACAATGTGAGTTTTATCTCATTCATTATAATATTATTTAATGGAGATGCACAATTCGAGAAGTCTTTCATAGACCCATGATAATAACTAGCTTATCCAAATCATATTCATATCTAAATTAAAAAATCGTGGATCTTCCAATGATAAGAAAAAATTCACATTATCAAGATCAACTACTATTCCATACTCCAATAACATATAAAATTAAAACATAACTTCTCAATTAAAGTATTTCCATTACAATTACAAAGAATAAAGGTAGTGATCTATCAATATTCCTAAAATATAATTTAGGTGATTATCATTCTCTTCTTCGGTGTTAGTGATAATGATAATTCCATCCATGAATAACCCAAAAAAGTATTCAATGTTTCTATGGAAGATCTAATTCATCATATAATAGAAAATGGATTGAAAATTAGTCAGACCAAATAGAATCATAAGATATTTAAATTTTAAATACCTTTTTATATAGTTGGTTTTCATAATATCTGAATTATTTTATTTTGATCATATCTATATAATAAGTTAATTTTTAATAAAAACTTTTGTCCATTTAATTAATCCAACATAATATTGATATAGATAAGTAGATAATTTTTTTGATCATCACCTGATTAGGATTCATGTAATCAACACACAAAAATATAGTTACCAAAAATATCATAATAAATTTTATTTGTCATACTACGGTGTTACACTAGGATGAATGGATCCCATAATATTGAAAAAATTCAAATAAATCATTTTCTCATTCAATTCAGTTAATTTTATATAATAAGAAGGCCTAAATAATAGTTGTCTTCCCAACACCAAATCAATAAAAAAACAAATTTCACTCTCTGGAGGAAGATATAAGATAAATTATAAAATAGTCATGAAAGTCATAAACCACCATAGGAATACCACAACTTTAATTTTCATCCCCAAAATCAACTAGTAAAGGGGAAATTATTTTTTGATGTTTTGGTATATGATATCCTAATTTACTAGATGATTGATAGAATTGTCACGACCCGTCCTCGGGGCCCGTGCCGTGACTACCCCAAGCCCGCCATCCATAGGCCAGGGGCTGGCGACTAGCATCAAGGCGTAAATCCCGGTAAAAAGGGAAGGCATTGCCTTTGTAAAGTAAACAAGAACCACAGAGTAATCAAGTAGAAAAGTAAACACTAAGTAAAAACAGAGTACAAATGAAGTGTGGAAAAGTAAATGGGCCAGTATACAAACCCAAACTAGATATATGGTACAACTCGAAAGGGGAAACAACAACTGTAAAGTAAAAGCCGCTACACCGAGCTGTCCAATGGAAATCCCACCTGAAGGGTGGGTAAAGATAGCTCCACTGCTCCTCGGGTCCCGCCGTCCACTCCGAGCACATCCCGCCCAGTGGTCCACCTCCAGGTACTGTCCTACTCTGCAAGCCTCAACCACGATCAACGTTGTCCGTCTTCTGAAACCAACACAACGTAGTGCGGGCATAGCCCGTGCAGGGGTGAGTATAATGATACTCAGTAGGGACCCCGAGACCCTCAAGGTCTCACTAAAACCAACAAGGATAACCACAAGAAGATCTCAACAGATAACCTCTACTTAGATATATGCCCATACATATACCCAAGTTATCAATTAACCCATCTCAATCATGAGAAAACACAAGGATTGTGAAATCAACGGATAACCACTACCCATGTATATGCCCATACATATACCTAAGTTATCAAGTGACCCATCTCAATCATGAGGAAACACAATGGTCAAAAGTCTCAGCTCAAACCAGGATTTTCATTATCAAAAACGTAAATGCTGATGAGCTCCGTCTCTAGAGTGTACAGTGGTCCTGTCACGACTCTGAGGTACTGCTCATTAACCTAAGACTTCTGAGGTACTCCTCCTGTCGAGTACTGCGGGCCTGCCACCTCACACAGTAGTGCTTCCCGCCGGGGTCTGCCACCCAACACAGTAGTACTCCCCCCTCATAGCCTACAAAGGTTCTCCTCCTATCGAGTACCGCGGGTCTGCCACCTCACATAGTAGTGCTCCTCCTCTTTGGGTCTGCCACCTCACAAAGTAGTGCTCCCCACTGGGCTACGTAAGTCTCTCCGAATCGAATCGGACAAGCAGTCTTCAGGTCTCGGCTGGCTACACGATCTCCGTACTCTGTATGCTCGTCTCTGGGAGGGTCCGCTCCACGAGCTTCAAGTCGATATTCCAAGTATCTCAAAGTCCCATGAAGAAGTATCTCAAAGGACCGCCTCTTCATAGGGGTCTCATCGCAACAGACGTCGCGTCAATCAGATGCCTAGTCTGTGAGTTATTAGCCTTTTCGTCCCAGCGGCCCGGTTGGTTTCGTGAGCGAACCAAACCCGGCCGTATCTCAACTGTACCCCGAACTCTCATATGGTATACTCACAGGGACCGTTTCTCAACGAGATCACCAACTCCGCTGACGGTTCGTCAAACGGACGTTCTGTCAGAAAGATGTCAGTTTTTCCATTCCAGGGGCACGGTTGGATTTCAGGTGCAATCCAACCCGGCCACTATCCAACTGCAACCAAATCTCGTGCGAAGGATGCCAAAAGTTCCGTATCGTCAACAGGAACTCAACGCAACAGATGGCGCCTCAATCGGACGCCTGGTCTGTTAGTTATTGGTCTTTCTGTCTCACACCCACCCTGGGAAACTTCCCAGGAGGTCACCCATCCTGATCACTACTCTAGGCCAAGCACAGTTAACTATGGAGTTTTAACCACGTAGGCTCCCGAAAAGGAAGGTGCACCTAGAGTATAGTATGCCAAAACGACTGTCTCGATCCAAGGATCGCGTTGCCGCTGACGGCGAGTCGTTTGGAGGCAGTAGTGCAAGATACGGGCATTTGACCAAAAGTGGTCCGAAACTGGGGGTCTGGGCCCGGGCCGACCCGGCCCGACCCCCCCCCCCCCCCCCCCATGGGTCGGCCGAACCGGGTCGACCCGCCTCGGGCAGCGACCCGGCCCGCCGACCCGGCCCGGCTCGGAAAACCTGGCCTGGCCGGCGGCGCGGCGGCGCGGGCTGGCGCGGCGGCGCAGACCAGCACGACGGCGCGACCTGGGCGCCGTTTGGGCGCCGCACGCGGGGTGCAAATCCCCCTTCCCTTTGATAACCGCGACCCTTTAATTGGGGCCTCTTTTGAGACCCGACCGGGGGAAATTAATTCCCCCAGTCTCCACTGCCCGGGCGGCCTAGAACTGGCCGCGACCTCTGTCGTTCGGCGCGATGCGACGACATCGCTTCCCTCCGCCACATCCCCGCTCCGGCCGAGGCGCCTTTGACTTTCTTCGACGTGACGTGACGACGTCGCGTTCTTGGATTTCTTTCCCCGGCGCGGCGCAACGGCGCCGCGCGTATCTTCCACAATAAATCGCGTGGTGCGACGGCACCACGTTTTCTCGTATCATCCTCAAGAAACCATCACGAAAAACAAAGGAGGAGGGTCGGTCGTGTTTGTGCGGTCCGCCCCCCCCCCACCCCCACCCCCTCGCGTTATTCGACAACAAAAAGGGTTTTAAACCATGATCATCACCAAGTTTGTATTCAAGAACAATTAAATAAATAAAAATCCTCAATCATCAACCGCTTGATCGGATGATCCGCGGATCAACCCAGTATTGGTTGGTCCGCGCTCATCGTTCTTTTCTCAAAAGATAAGAGATTTCCAAAATAAAGTTCCCCTACCTCGGCTTCAAGAACAGAGTTATTCAACGACCCGCAGAAGACAAGCGTCGCGGAGGTCGGGCGTCGTTCCGTCTAGGTTGGTGGGAGAAGAGCTCTGTGAAGTCGAGCCGAGACGTCACCCTCTGTATACTTTGTAGGCGGCGGTGCTTCCCTTCCTTACTCCTGTTGAAGATGGTCAGAGGTGTTTCTTCACGTTCTTCAGAAACTTGGAACGTTCTTCCTCAAGTGGTTGGTGATCTTCCAAGAGTTCTTCTCCTCTCCTTAGTTCTCCCCACAAGGTTTATGCCAACCCAAAAAGAAGAATATAATCTCTCTTTTTAATGTTGGCAAAATGAATTCAAAAGAATTCAAACACTCAAAATAATCAATTAAGTTGGTTTAATTAATTAATTGCAAAGTGTTGGCAAGAATTTCAAAAGATTGAAATTCAAATAAACCATACGAAACTCACCTCATTAGTTAATCAAGTTGTCAAATATTAAAGAATGTGAGTTAATGGGGAGTTGGAATGTGAGGGGTTAAGAGGGTTAGGGAGTTTAAGTAATTTGAAAAGGTTGGGGGGGGGGTTCGTGTCGGCCCTAACCATTCAAATATCCACACATGGGAAGTTGGATGGATGTGGGCCCACCACCAACTTCCCATGGTAGAAGTTAACCACTTAACATTGTTAAAATTTGATTTAAAAATTTTATTCACTTTTTTTAATTAATCCCAAAAAATTAACATCTCCTCCCGCACAAACGCAACTACGGTAAAGGTTCTCTTAAGAGATTATCGGCGTTGCGAGTTAATCAGTGCAATCAGATTTCAATTCCGAGCACCGGTTCAAAAGATAGAAATTCCCGCTCGCCCGTTCACTGAACATACCCGATCCAAACATCAGAAATTAATTTCGGGCACACCGGGCCTAGGAATCAGGCGCCGTCATAAAATGCGTTCTTGTAAAATTCCAAATAAAATTAAGAAAAAGTATTCCTTGAAATTTCTGGGTCTTTACATTACTCCCACCTCAGGACATTACGTCCCCGTAGAGCTTCAACACAAACTAGGGTCACAAAAGCGGTACAGAGCATGCATCTAACCCTGCCGCTCCCATGTGCTTACCTAGAGGTTCTGTACTGCCAAAGAATGTGCACCCGAGTAATCGATCGTCCTCATAGGATCTACTCCTATCGATCCTCGATCCCCACTAGAACCTCCGTGAAAGACACCCCATCGCCATCCTCCAGCTCCTCATGGTCGATGATATACAGAGGTTCGAGCAGGTATCTCCTCAGTTGAGATACGTGGAAAACGTTGTGCACCTAGTGCAACTGAAGTGGATGGGCCAAGCGGTAAACCACCTCGCCTACCTAGCTGAGGACCTAGAAAGGTCCATTGAACCTCGGAGAAAACTTGCCTCCCAGGCCACGTCTCCGTAAACCTCATCGAGGTGAGACACGTAAAAGCACGTGATGGTCATCCTCGAACTCTAGAGGCCTCCATGTCCTGTCAGCATAAGGCTTCTGTCGGCCCTTTTCCGTCCTCATCCGCTCTTGGATGACCTGGACCTTCTCTAGTCTCACAAGAGATGCTATGATTTCTTCTTTGCCAAAAAAGAGAAATCTGGTCTCATCCCTTGGATGAACCACATTCGTTGCCTAATGCAGTCAATCCTGACATGAATGATGCATTCATGCCATTGATGACGTCGTAAGGCCTCGACGTAACTACCAAGAGATCCAACTGTCACTCTCGCCTCCAAGGGTCGAGTCACACTGTCGGCATCAGTGTGTGGTCACTAGGCCTCCTTCAGTAGAAAACTCGAAAGTGAGGGTCAAGTCAACAGTCTTAACTGGAAGCTCTTAGTAACAACACAAAAGAGGAAAGGACTGAAAACATCACAATGGTATGTGTCTTTTTATTATTTGAGCTCATAGAACAAAGACATGAATACAACAGCAACATGGAAATAGAAGTACAAGAGACATATCCACTAGTTCCTCTCCTTTCCACCTGCTCCCGGAGCTCTACTGCCTTGGTGGCTCCTCCAACGCCTGCGGATCAACTATACAAGGAGTCAGACAGTCACGTGCCAGGTGACCCTTTCCGCCGCATGAGTAACACAACCTGCTTCTGGCACGCCTAGCTCTGTTTCCACCCCGTGTGCCCCACACCACCGGTCCTAAAACCCGAGATCATACATATGCTAGTCTAGTCCTCCTGGACCTCTGGATCATCTGTTTACTGCCCATAGATGAATCGGATACTGATCTAAAAACACGCGGCAAAGGCAGAAGCTCCTGTACACGCTCGGGGTGTAGAGCTACTGGCACAAACTCCACCCTGGAGAAGGTCTCGAAGTCTTCCCATGCGAAGTTCATTTCATCGCAAAACTGGAACAAGTGGCTCCACCACCTTCCTGCTGCTGCCCGTAGGAGGCTGGTAACAAAGATCAACATGAAGTCTATCGGCGTCCCCACTAGCCTGAGGACTCTCAGCACAACCTCTAGCCAAACCTCAGCCGCCTGCGGGTCCGTCGCTCCCCAAAACCTGGGTGGCATCTGGTGCTGGAACTCGTGCCGCGCGCTCAAGCGTCGTGCATCGCCTACTGCTGGGGCTGGTGGCATCAGTGGACCAACGTATGGTAGTACCGCTGGTGCCTCAACTGCAAGGGGGCCCTGCACCAAAGCCTCGTCTCTCGACATGCTGTCAGCACGCACATCCCTCTGGGCTCTAGCTGGTCATCCGTGAAAAGGCATCCTAAAAGAAACATCGTGACACGGTCAAACGTTTATACCTGGTTAGCTGACCTGGTTTGAGCTGTTTTAATGTAAAACCTGTGAAAACACACACGCAATCAGTGTTTTCATGCACAAAGTCGGAAATCAGTTGTCAGGGTCCTAGTGTATGAATACGTCAGCCGCCCGCACCAACACTGGACTCCCTGAACTGAAATCCACACTCAGTACTCTTAAGACTATTGCTTCACAGAAAGAAAAAGTCAGAGTCATAAGTTCTGCGGTAGAACCGAACTCCTCTGATACCAATTTGTCACGACCCGTCCTCGGGGCCCATTCCGTGACTACCCCAAGCCTGCCTTCCATAGGACAGGGGCTAGCGACTAGCACCAAGGCGTAAATCCGGGTAAAAAGGGAAGGCATTGCCATTGTAAAGTAAACAAGCACCACAGAGTAAGAAAGCGTAAAAGTAAACACTAAGTAAAAACAGAGGACATATGAAGTGCGGAAAAGTAAATGGGCTAGTATACAAACCCAAACTGGAAGTAAAGTACAACTCGAAAGGGAAAATAGCAACTGTAAAGTAAAAGCCGCTACAGCGAGCTGTCCACTGGAAATCCCACCTGAAGGGTGGGTAAAGATAGCTCCACTGCTCCTCGGGTCCTGTCGTCCGCTCCGAGCAGATCCCGCCCAATGGTCCACCTCCTAGTACCGTCCTGCTCTGCAAGCCTCCACCAAGATCAACGTTGTCCGTCGTCTGCAACCAACACAACGTAGTGCGGGCATAGCACGTGCTGGGGTGAGTATAACGATACTCAGTAGGGACCCCGAGACCCTCAAGGTCTCACTAAAACCAACAAGGATAACCACAAGAAGATCTCAACAGAAAACCTCTACTTAGATATATGCCCATACATATACCCAAGTTTCCAAGTAACCCATCTCAATCATGAGGAAAAAAAAGGATTGTGAAATCAACGGATAACCACTATCCAGGTATATGCCCATACATATACCTATGTTATCAAGTGACCCATCTCAATCTTGATGAAACACAAAGGTCAAAAGTCTCAGCTCAAACCAGGATTTTCATTATCGAAGCCGTAACTGCTGATGAGCTCTGTCTCTAGAGTGTACAGTGGTCCTGTCACGACTCCGAGGTACTGCTCACTAACCTAAGACTGCAGTGGTACTCCTCCTGTCGAGTACCGCGGGCCTGCCACCTCACACAGTAGTGCTTCCCGCCGGGGTCTGCCACACAACACAGTAGTGCTCCCCCCTCATAGCCTACAGAGGTACTCCTCCTGTCGAGTACCGCGGGTCTGCCACCACATATAGTAGTGCTTCTCCGCTATGGGTCTGCCACCTCACAAATTAGTGCTCCCCACTGGGCTACGTATGTCACTCCAAATCGAATCGGACAAGCAGTCTTCAGGTCTCGGCCAGCTACACGGTCTCCGTACTCCGTACGCTCGTCTCTGGGAGGGTCCGCTCCAAGAGCTACAAGTCGATACTCCAAGTATCTCAAAGTCCCATGAAGAAGTATATCAATGGACCGCCTCGTCATAGGGGTCTCATCGCAACAGACGACGTGTCAATCGGACTCCTAGTCTGTGAGTTATTAGCCTTTTCGTCCCAGGGGCCCGGTTGGTTTCGTGAGCGAACCAAACCCGGCCGTATCACAACTATACCCCGAACTCTCATAGGGTATACTCATAGGGCCCGTTTCTCAACGAGATCACCAACGCCGCTGACGGTTCGTCAAACGGACGTTCTGTCAGAAAGATATCAGCTTTTCCGTTCAAGGGGCACGGTTGGATTTCAGGTGCAATCCAACCCGGACACTATCCAACACATCCGAATCTCGGGTGAAGGATGCCAATAGTTCCGTATCGTCAATAGGAACTTAACGCAACAGACGGCGCGTCAATCAGATGCCCGGTCTGTCAGTTATTGGCCTTTCCGTCTCACACCCACCCTGGGAAACTTCCCTGGAGGTCACCCATCCTGATCACTACTCTAGGCCAAGCACGCTTAACTATGGAGTTTTAACCATGTAGGCTCCCGAAAAGGAAGGTGCACCTAGAGTATAGTATAACGAAATGACCGTCTCGATCCAAGGATCGTGTTGCCGCTGACGACGAGTCGTTTGGAGTCCCGTAGTCCAAGATACGCGCATTTGACCAAAAGTGATCCGAAACTGGGGGTCTGGGCCCGGGCCGACCCACCCCGGGCGACGAGCCGGCCCGGCCGGCGGCGCGGACCGGCACGACGGCGCGGCCTGGGCGCCGTTCGGGTGCCGCGCGCGGCGGGCAAAGCCCCCCTCCGCTTTGAGAACTGCGGCCCCTTAATTGGGGCCGCTTTTGAGATCCGGCCGGGGGAAATTAATTCCCCCGGTCTCCACTGCCCGGGCGGCCCGCACTGGCCATCCGGTATCGCAAGCAAGGACCGGCGACGTCCGGTCCTTCCTTCGCCGACACCGGCGGCCCGGTGCCGGCCGCCGGTCATCTTGCTCCGCCGCGGCCCGGAACCGGCCGCGGCCTATGCCGTTCGGCACGATGCGACGGCATCGCTTCCCTCCACCGCGGCCCCGCTCCGGCCGAGGCGCCTTTCAATTTCTCCGACGCGACGCGACGGCGTCGCGTTCTTGGATTTCTTTCCCCGGCGCGGCGCGACGGCGCCCCGCGTATCTTCCGCAATAAATCGCGTGGTGCGACGACACCACGTTTTCTCGTATCATCCCCAAGAAACCATCACGAAAAACAAAGGAGGAGGGTCGGCCGTGTTTGTGCGGTCCGCCCCCCCCCCCCCCCTCACGTTATTCGATAACAAAAGGGTTTTAAACCATGATCAACACCATGTTTGTATTCACAAACAATTAAACAAATAAAAAACCCTCAATCATAAACCGCTTGATCGGACGATCCGCGGATCAACCCGATATTGGTTGGTCCGCGCACGTCGTTCTTTTCTCAAAAGATAAGAGGATTACAAAATAAAATTCCCCTACCTCGGCTTCAAGAATGGAGTTCTTCAACGACCCGCGGAAGACAAGCGTCGCGGACGTCAGGCGTTGTTCCGTCTAGGTTGGTGGGAGAAGAGCTCTGTGAATTTGAGCCGAGACGTCACCCTCTGTATACTTTGTAGGCGGGGGTGCTTCCCTTCCTTACTCCAGTTGAAGATGGTCAGAGGTGTTTCTTCACGTTCTTCAGAAACTTGGAACGTTCTTCCTCAAGTGGTTGGTGAGCTTCCAAGAGTTCTTCTCCTCTCCTTAGTTCTCCCCACAAGGTTTATGCCAACCCAAAAAGAAGAATATAATCTCTCTTTTTAATGTTGGCAAAATGAATTCAAAAGAATTCAAACACTCAAAATAATCAATTAAGTTGGTTTAATTAATTAATTGCAAAGTGTTGGCAAGAATTTCAAAAGATTGAAATTCAAATAAACCATACGTAACTCACCTCATTAGTTAATCAAGTTGTCAAATATTAAAGAATGTGAGTTAATGGGGAGTTGGAATGTGAGGGGTTAAGAGGGTTAGGGAGTTTAAGGAATTTGAAAAGGTGGGGGGGGGGGGGGTTCGTGTGGGCCCCACCCTTTCAAATATCCACACATGGGAAGTTGGATGTATGTGGGCCCACCACCAACTTCTCATGGAAGATGTTAACCACTTAACATTGTTAAAATTTGATTTAACAATTTTATTCACTTTTTTTAATTAAACCCCAAAAATTAACTTGTCCTCCCGCACAAACGCAACTACGGTAAAGGTTCTCTTAAGAGATTACCGGTGTTGCGAGTTCATCGGTGCAATCGGATTTCAATTCCGAGCACCGGTTCAAAATATATAAATTCCCGCTCGCTTGTTCACTGAACGTACCCGAGCCAAACTTCGGAAATTAATTCCGGGCACACCGGGCCTCGGAATCAGGCGCCGTCAAAAACTGCGTTCTTGTAAAATTCCAATGAAAATTAAGAAAAAAATTTCCTTGAAATTTCCGGGTCTTTACAAGAATTATCCTTAAAACCCATGTAATAATTCATTAGAGAATGTAAAGAACACATGAAATTGAAAACAATCAATATTTTATATATTAGAAAGTAACCAATCCATCCTGATGATTACATCAAAGTCATCCAAGTTGAGAAGTAGAAAATCCCAAAATAAATTCAATTATGATACCAAAATAAAACAAGAGGGATATAAAAAATAATGCACCTTCATTCAAATAGTCGTCATCAACAGCATTAAAAATGACATGAGTTTCATTAGAATCATTAAATGGTACATGAAGTTTTTTATTCAAAAAATAATGGGAGAAACTAGTATTAAACAAACCCTTCACTAGAGATGAAGAAAAAATTAATCTACCTTTATCTATTTAAGGAACCATATCCCAATCCATTATAGACTCTACCAATAGGCACAAAAAAATTCCAGAGGATTGTGGCTAGAACCTTCTAGTCTTTGATGCTTATGACGACATAAAAGGCCCTTTAGGTGATTACAATATGCTGCTATAAAAAAGACTAAAAAGCACCTGATAAATTTTTATAATTGATGTCATCATCCACACAAGGTATATATTTTATTAGGTGTGGGGAATATATGTAATATGTTCCCCACATTTTCAAACATGTTTTAATTTAATGGTCCACTTCTAAGAGGTACAAAATTTGAGGTATAAGTTCAATGGTAGGAGTCACTGCCACCACCATTGAGAACCTTGTTCACATTCACTAATTTTTATAGAATATATTTAATCCACTACAATAAGTTGATGGATCCAAAAATTAGACAACTTTCATGCTATGCCAATATCTCCAATCATGGATCATTCCCTATCCAGATCATATGAGATAAGATTTTAAAAAATAATAATAAATATTTGATAACTATACCATCTGAACCCTCTTATCCTTCTATATACACTTTTATATAATCTATTTTGAGAAATGAACCATTTTAGTGACGTGGTTACCATATTACATCACAACATGATCACCTTTTTGAAGGGTGATGAAATCCATATATTTATCCATATTCAAATATTTAAGAAAAAAACAAGTGGAGAATATAGTTTTGATTTTTTTTACCTAAAAACCATTATATTCAATTTTTGGAAATAATTTTTCATATCATATTCATTTAGGGACTCTACTATTCAAGGTAGAAAATTTCACCTTAATAAAATCTAGTTTTTCCAAATAACTGAATATCTATTAAATCATCCCAAACTTATCTTCTACTTCCTATGGAACATTCATTCATTACAAGGATAGATTTTTATGGATAAAATCATGGAATATATCATTCTCTCCTCTAGTTCAGGGTTAAACATACTTATCTCGGTCAATGGTATGGGAAACACTATGGTCCATGGAACTAACCTCTATAACTCTCACATCAACAATATTATGATTCACTAGGGAGTTTCCACATAGAAAATCATTCACATCACTCTACTAATGAAATCTAGGAACACACATGGGGGTATATTACTATATCAAATTTAGAGTAAATTCCAATAAATAAGTGATAAATTATAGTTTTAATTCACATAGGACATGCAATGAATTGAGACTACATAATGGTAAATACTACAAAGTCACTTCCCAAAATCCTATGGTATGTTGATGATCAATACAATGAGATTTGACCCATAACTCGATCATAACCTACAACATAAGTACACGAAATATTATCCATTATTTACAAGAATATCTTAAAATAGATATAGAAAATAAGAAAGAAACCACCCTTTAATATAAATTTTGGAACCAAACCACATCACTTGTAAATCAGACACACGAGTAGAGTCGTGGAAAGGCCTAAATGTTATTATCAATCCCCAGGGACTAGAAATAAACAAATGGGCATCAAGAACTACTAATGAATTAATTTTCCATATTAAACTAAATTATCAAAATGTGAAATATCTTATGTAAGAAAAAATTATAATAAAAATTTTTAAAATGGGAGAAAATGTCTAAAAGGAAACACATGTGATAACCCAAAACACGTAAACCAAACTACATATGAAAAAATAATCCCCATCTTCATGTTATATGATGGCCAATAACTATAAATGTTGCCAAAAAACTCCCAAAAAACACTAACATGTATACCCACTAGCTCCCTATAGTTACATGAATTTTTCATTATATGATAAAAAATATCTAATCACGCCTAAAGGATTGTGTTGGGAATGAAAAATATAATCTTATAAGGGTCCCAATATGATTTCCATAGGGTATATTTAAGAAGTTAACCAATTATTATTATTTAAATGAAATCAAGGAGTATAATATATATTTACATAGTTTCTAAAAAAACATTGAAATATAAAATTTTAAAAAAAATAAACAAATGTCATGCAGTAAACATTTTCCAATAATTTATCAGCAATCATTTTTTAATGGGACTATAATGGAAACTAGTCATATGTAAGGTTAAGTCTAGATTATCATGGATCCAGACCCCTTATTGATAAAATTACAATTTTCACAAAAATACCCAAAACATTTTTTGAGTTATAGGATAACATGAAAACAATTGATCCCCCCCCCATCATAACCAATTTTAATTATTTTGGAAGCATAAATTCATGCCACGTATCCATAAACAATCCTAGTGTGATTTCCCCAGTCTTTCCACCATCAAAAATACCATATATTCCGATATTATATATACCACAATTGGAGGGTTTCCATTTAAAAAGTATCACACACTTATATTTAATTTTAAACCCCCATTTATTTTTGGAATTATTATTTCTAAATAAATTTAATCTTTTAAAATTTATCATTTCACCCAACACTAAATAATGATTTTTTTTTATTTTAATGTGCTATGTGTGAATTTAGTTATACGAAACACTAAGTCAATATTACACTACACATGACACATATATGATTTCGAGATACATGAAAAACAATGTTTGGTTTTTATTGCACACAATATTGAGTCCTTTTAATTTACAGTGTTAATTGTAAGGTTGAGTTTTATCGAACTACAATATATTATTATTTTTATTATTCAAATATTATTATATTTTCAACAGAGTCAGAAGAATAGATTATTTGATTAATATTAAATAAATTGTGGAAATGTTACAAAAAATGTATATAAAATTAATCCTTTGGTTATCAATTAATAGAATGGAAACTACTAACTATTTAGAAATAATGGAATTACTTTTTAATAAAACCATTTTTCTGTCTACAAACATAATTTTCCCTCAATAAATATAAAAACACAATATTGATTTATATTTTGAAAAATATTTTAATGTTATATGTTAAATAGTTTTTTGATACTTGTCTAGTATATTTTATTGGTATAAGATAAGAAAAAAATACATTTTTGTGGGTAAAATATTTATTATTCTAAAATGTAATATAATAGAAGTTAAATGGAGAACTAAATTAAAATAAGTCTTTTAATATTTTATAAATATTTTTTGAAAAAATAAACTTCATTTTTAAATTTGGAATATAAAAATTATGTGACGGTGAATTTTCTATATTTTTCGGTGAAGTTTCATTTTTTGATGAATATTTAATCATATAGAATTTTAATTCAAAACATATTTTTCATATAATTTATTTATAAGTATAAAATTTTTATTATTTTTACTTTACCGCTGGATTAATTGTACATCAATTAATATAATTTTGGTTATTTTAATTTATTTAACTTTGAAATTGGATAAAAAAACATACCAAATATTTGGGAAGTTTTACTTTAAAAAACCACTTTATCATTCTGTGTATGGAAATAAATTTGATATAATTTCTAAAAATATGGGATTTAAATTTTTAAAAATGGATTACATATTTTACGCCATAATATTATATAATTTAATATATCTTCAAAATAGTTTTTGAAAAAACAATTAAATGACTTTAATTAAAATTAATTACAATGATTAAAAGTTAAAATAGATTAACATTGGAATAAACCATATACTTAATGGAAACAATAACCTATAAAATTTTCAAATAAACTATTCTATTTCCATATTTAAACTATATACTTATTTTTCAATAATAATAATAATAATTGGATATAATTAACATAGGAAAAACGTTACTGTAATTTCTTATTAAAAACATCACTATAATGCCACACCTACTCCATTAATAAAAGGAAATTATACCTCACACTTCTTCACACCACTGATACCCATAAGATAACAAAAAATGTGCTAAAATAACCTCAAAAAATCTATACCATAACCTTATAATCATTCTATTGGGAAAATTCAATCCAAGGAATCCCCTTAGTGGAAACAAAAATAAGTTACCCAAAGAAGTTGTGGCATCTTTCCTCAAGCTCTTTTGTTTTGTTTTCATTATCAACCCCCACAACTCTTATTATTAAATTATTATAAAATTAACCTAGTATCAAAAATATACTGAGATATTTTTATTTTATTTTTTATGATTACACTTACAAACATATTCATTTAATGTGTTACTAACACACCTTTCTTGTGTACGATAATCAACCTCCTCACGAAATGACGTTGTTCTTTTTTTCCTTTACCAACACTCGTTGTAGAGAATTATAATGAAAATTATATTTTTATATGATATATATGATATATATAATGTATTAATTTTTATTAAATTATTATATAACACATAACATTATTATTTCCATCTTGTATAAATATGATAATTCTGTTTACGAAAATGTAGACTACATCCATCTAAATGTGACTGATTCGTTCATGCTCTATATGGGATGTATTAATGAAAAATGTAGTGAATTTCATGATATATGAAATAATAATTATAATATAATTATATTATTAATACATTAATATTTCATTTTCATTCTTTCTATCAATATGAAAATAAAAAATAACTATCATTACTTTGTAAGTACGGTATATCATCCTTATGAACAGTGTATTCAATTTAATATTTCTATATAATGTAGTTTATTATAAATAAATATATACTGAATTTATATTATAATTATATAATTATTTAAATTATATATAATTAAATCCTAATCTATGTAAGATGATGAAGGATAAAAATAAAAAACATATATGAAAAACAGAGTGAATATTACCCGTAATAAAAAATTAACATTGAGTTGTTGAGAATAAGGTAATATAAGGCCCCAAAAAATTATATATGGTAATAGATATTATAATATGGTTCAGTGATAGATTTATAACAAACATATATTTGTTATAAAATAGTTTTGAATGTGTACGAATAAAATCAATAATTAATGTAAGGGGATTTCATCTCACTTTTTGTTTTTGTGAGATACATGCCATATTTACCACTCAATTCTATTGTGTGATGTATATAATTACCTATGAAATTTAATATAAATAATTTAAATTGTTTAATGATTTTATGAATTTAAATTTATTTTTTTATCTCATGGGTGTCACTATTCAAAAGATACTCAAGTATTAAGGGTTTTCTCATCTCAGTTTTATTTTATGTAAGACACAATCCATGTTCACCTTCTATTTCATATATGTGGTGTGTATACTAAACATGAATGTATTATATTATTCATATAAATAAATTTATGGGTAATAAAATATACAATTTATGATATTGTTGTCATGGGTGATATGTTTCAAAAGATATCATATTGGTAAATTAATTAACTCTCAATTTTTCTTCATTTAGACACATTCTTTGTTATGAACCTATATTTTGTATAACATGTATATACAAATATTTACATGTTATATCATGAATATCATTATTTCCATGAAATTTAATGATTAATTTAATTTTAATCTTTTCATTTTATTAGGATTCTATTTTAGCAATGTGGTAATAATTTATTGTTATAATCTCATCATTTTTCACAACTACTTATTATTATGCCTGAATTGGTGAAATAATATCATCCATATTTCAAAACATATCAGGAATTTTATTACCCTTTTTTATTAATGTTATATCCATGTAATTTTACCATTATTACTGTCTTTCGTACTTAATATAAGTAAGAATTGTTTTTATGAAAATATAACATTAATTATCCTTTCAGTATAAAATATGTGCTCTTTATAAACCATGTTTTGTAAAAAAATTACACAAATTTTTTTATATTATCGTATGATTATTAAAGGAATTTTTACCCTTGATTTATCTTTTTAATAATCTGTTTAATAGTAATCTTATTTTTCATTTTCTAATTTAGTCAATTTTATAAACATTGATGGTGTAAATGGAATGTTCAGAATGTACAAACATAACCACTATAATGAATATCATTTCCTTGAATCGTAATTTTTATGTTTACAAGGATATTCAAAAATAAAATTTAATTGTAATATCTTGAAATCAGTTTAATTTGTTTGTGGGTTTCAAATAAAAATGTATTAAAAAATTATATATGATTAAAAAAATAATTTCCATTCAAATCTTCCTCTATATGTTTTTCACTGGACATTTACAAAAATAAGGATTTTAGTTATATCAATATATCTTTATATGTTTTTTTAATAAATTATAAGTAATGGTTTTCTATGTTTTTTTTAATATTTCCCTATGATTTTTCAATGTTTCTTCAAATAAAATAGTTTTAATTTTGTTTGATGTTCCCTTTATATTTTTAAAAGCTATTTTAAATGAAAAATATTTCCAAATTTATCTATGTTTTAAATTGTTTTATTTATAGTGGAAATGATATTTTCCTCAATAAATGTATGAAATTAACTTCTTAAAATTTATTTATACGAAATGTAATTTGAAATGTTTCTAAAAAAAGTTATTTCTAGGAAAGGTTGTTTTCCTTATGTAATATTTCATCTGAAATTTCAAAATAATTCTCCATATAAGATGACATTATTTTTTGTAATTAGGATTTTATAGGGATGTGATCAAATAACATCATTAATATTCTTTCCTGAATGGTTTATGTTTTTATGGAATGATTTTTATGACACTGGTTTCTCTTTCATTGGTTATATGCTTAAAAATCCGGCATTATTGAATTGGTTATGCTTCAATTAATTGATTATGAAACCTATATATTCTCATGGGTTAATATATAATTACTTTTTTATGACACCCATTTCATTCGATGTGATATGAAATGATTTTTTATGATTTTTGGGGACATGTATGAAATATTTAATTATGAGACAGCTGGGACTTATATCTCCCTCCAACCTGTTAGATAAATATTATATCTCTTGATATAATGATGGAAATAATGATTATGGTCTAGATACACAATGTAATTTTTGGAAACTCGATCTACTATCAGAATATGGGGAAACATAATCCACTATGGGATGATGGGGAACCCTGGTCCTTTACATGGAAAGGTATCTAACTGGGGTTTGTGGTGTGTCTTTCCTAGTAGGTGAAAAACTCTTTAAGTGTTGTGATATGTTTTTGGAAACTAAAATTTAATTATAATGAATGATACTACATTTTTATATGTTTTCCACAAATTCTATTTTATTTGAACACTATATTCTCACATTTTTCTTATTATTGATTATCATTTGATACATGTACTATTAATTTCCAATAATTATTCCATGTCTCATGTTTCTGATATATGATATTCTATGTATGATACTCAAATGTAATGATCATGTTCTCAAACCCTTGTGTTTATATTAACATTATGTATATCATTTATTTACCCATAATGAGGATTTATGATCATCCACTTCTTTTGTTTCCTTTCACTATGCTACGAAGAAAGGTTTTATTTAGAAGTACTAAATTGTAATATATTTGTGGAAAAAAATGATGATATTTTACTAGGTTAGAGGACATTTATAAATATTTCCAATGACACTAAACTATTACGGTCCCCAAGCATATATGATTGTAATGTGATGAATATTCGTAAAAATTATCTAATGTCAATATATGTGAATCTCGTGTCACAATATTTGGTATCAAAGGAATGGTTCAGTAAACCACTGGAAAATAGGAAGAGAAAGTATTAGTGAGATCCCTAGAAATATTTCTAATGATACTTGTAAGAATAAATATATGGATAATTTTAAGGATACATTATAGTATAGGAAAATTTCCTCTAATTTTAGTAAAGGATAGAGTGAGTGGTTTCATAATAACACATAACTTTCCAGGTACCAAAAGTGGATGTGGCTTTGGAAAAGATCTAAATAGTCGTAATAACCCCAAAAAATCCATATTCTACCAGACTCATTTTGCAACTAGTGCACAACAATATTCCTTACTGCACACTTGGTTTGATACTCCTAAGGGATATGATTTAGGAATGTACAATCACATTATGAACCATCATGAAGGATTTAAACATAATATTATTATTAATAAACTATTTTAAATCTAATTTGTTATAGATTAAATAAGTATGTGTCATGATTTAAACATCCTATAAGAATTATTTATCATGAGTATGTAGTTTTCTACTATTATAACTATTTCTCACAGTTTGGTTTCTAATGTCAATCGATAAGAGTAACTAGAAAGAATTAGGATTAAACATATTGTTTTTTATGTGGAAAGTAATAGAATTATACTATTAGATTTATAATGGTCTCATTAATACAATACAGAAGTTGGTACAAGTATTGGTTATACATCAGAAGATAAAGATACAAAACAATGACATGTGAATGGTATGGAATGTTGTAATAGTATTGTTTACATTATACATAAGAAGCATCATTATATTGGGGTTACGAAACCCAAATAGATGATTCTTTTTCCTATTCTACTAAAATGGGTATCAAGGAAAAATATTATGATGCCTGAGTAATTGATTATGAAATAAGTTGGATGATGGATGTATATATGATTTTTAATTCACAGATGATGTTATATTAATCATGAAATATATACATATTTTCAGTATAATTTTTTCGTTATGTATTGAGAAGGATATTTTGAATTGCAATGATGACATAGATAATTAATTTAACCAAATTTTGATATATTTAAATAATGGATGTTAACACTAAAAGTGTTCAATATGAGGAGACAATTGTGTTTAACTTTGATAAAGAGATTATTGATATAGATAATAAAAATTATATTGGACTAATTATACTAGAAAGGATTATTTATTTTTGGAAAATGTGTTCAAAATCATCATGAATGATGCTTATATGTTCTTGGATTTATGAAATATGACTAGTAATTTTTCCAATAAGAATGAATGCATGTTTTCCAAAAGGATATATGGTAATTAAGATAGTTTTCATGTATCAAGAGAATATATGATAAGGGTATTCACATGTATGGATTGTGACAACCAATATCTACTTTTTTATATATGGGGGATAAATGTTAAGAATATTTCAGGTCAATATTTCAAATGTTTTGTATTTTCTTGTTTTTGATGGATTATAAGGTTAACAATTTATGAAATGTATATGTTAAACATTAGATAAAGTATGTGTGACTAGAGTATTATCTTAAAACATGAGGATTTATAAATATTGGACAATCTATTATAACGAATTTGTGTTAATGGTATCTAATGATACATGGGATGAATTATCGAAGATCTCATGATGTATTAGTTATTTAGGAATGAAAAAATCACAATCCTTTTTAGAGAAAGCAATTAAGTGGAAATTGGACAAGACACGACCAAAGGGTGATATTTTACTTATGAATTGGAATAAGACCATGTATTCATGTATTATTATTTTAAAAAATATTCAACATTACGAAAAGTGTATTTAATTTTATTCCTATAATCATAATTATTTATGTTATTAATGAACTCTTTCAAGCTTCTTCACATTATGGATTTCTGGTTGTAAACTTTATCTAGATCACCAAAATTCTAATGATTAGTTATATTTGCCATATATATTATTATTTATGGTTTTCCTCCAATTCCAATCCTCTCATACCACCCATTTTATCCTATGTCGAAACCTAGTTATGTGTTACATTGGGCAAGAATTATGTTTCCATCATTCCCTTTTAATGGAATTTTTAGTATTAATTTTTAGAATGTGGGTTTGAATAAAAGGAACATTCATGTATCAAAAATTTAATAACCCTAAATAATTTAGAGGTGAAATTCATTTTAATGGTAGTATAATGGAAGAAGACAATATTTTTTGATTGATTTTTTTCAGTTTAATTGAATCTTTTCATATTTTTCATTTTACACAACATAGAATATAGCATTTTTTATATGAAAGAAAAAAATATGTCTTGAATTATATTAAATACAAAGTCATTATTACGCTAAAAAAACACATAGATTAGATTTTCTTATATGAATAAATATGTTTTATTCTATTTCACAAAATACTACAACCCATCAACAGATTTCATTTCATAGAAGGCTATGTTTTACCAAACTACAATATAATATTGATATTATTATTAAAATATTGTTTTAGTTTCGACCATTCCATTAGAATGGTTATTCTAAATTAAATCAAATAAATTGTGAAAATATTTTTTACACATATATATTTAATGAATCCTTTGGTTTTCAATTACCATATGTTAATGTAAGTCATATTTGGAAATAATTAAATAACTTTTCTATGATGAATATTTCCGTATCTAAAAACACTATATTATATAAATAGGTTAAAAACCTACTTTTGATTATTGTTTTCAATGTATTTTTTATATTATATATTCAAAAAATATTTTTGAAACTCTTCTAATATATTTAATAGGTAAAATATATGAATAATCCCAATTTTATGAGTAAAAAATGTATTATTCTAAAAGTTAAATTAACCCCATAATGGGGAAAAAAATGTAAATTTGATTTTTGAACCATGTATTAATTTTATATTTCAAATAGTATAATTTTTTAAACCAGGAAAAAAATTATTTAAGGGTTATTTTTTGGTATTTTTGTGTGATGATGTTTGGTTTTTGATGAACAGTTAATAATACTGAATTTTAATTAAAAACATCATTTTCGTCTAATTTATCTATAATGTTAAATTATGTTTTTATTGGATTAAAAGTAAAATTAGATAAATAATACATAAATTAACACAATTTGTACTATTTTAATCAATTTCACATTGAAATTGGTTATAAAAACATACCAAACTTGTGAACAGTTTTTAGTATAAAACCCCGCATTGTCATCTAATTTGCAAGATTAAATTTTAATTAATTTCATTAAATTATTGGAGTGTAATTTGAAAAAATAGATTAAATATATGTAATAGTAAAAATATATAATATAATGTAATTATAAATTAGTACATAAATTTTTTTTTACTGTAAATAAAATTATGTAGAATAATTAAGAGGGAATTAGGTTAACAATGGAATAAAAAATTTACTTAATGGAAAAAATTTCATAGGGACTTTTATAAATGATATTTTATATCAATATTTAGACCCTAAAATCACTTGGATACAATTTTTTTCACAATGGGATCCAAATTTCATAGTAAAAACGTTGGAGGAATTTTATTTTAAAAAATTTAATATAACGCCACTCCTCATCCACTAGAAAAAGGCACTCAACCCTCCCACTAATTCACACATCTCAACACCTTTATCTCCACAAAAAATTAAAATATAAGCTCCCAACGTACCTAAATTTTAACTAGAGACATTTTTTGGGGTATAAATCAATTCATGTAATCCCATTGGTGAAAATAAATAGGTGTTAACCACAGAATAGGTAACATCCTTCATCAAGCTCCATTTTTTTATTTTCATTCTCTATCCCCACAACTCTTCTTATTAAATGATTCAAAAAAACCTCAGTATCATCAATATACTATATCATTTTAATTATATGGGTTAAATCTACACATACACATAATTCTATCTAATGGGTAATGAACATACCATTCTTGTGTATGGGGGACTATTGCCTCACGAAATGATGCTGTTTATTTTTTCCTTTACCACATCTCGTGGTTTGAGAATTATAATGGGAACTCTATTTTAAAATGATATATATATATATATGATATTTTTTATATATTTATGTTTTAGGAATTATTATATAAACTATTCTTTCATGCTTTACAATATGTGTAATTATGATAATTACGTTTGGGGAAGTACAGACTACTGCCTCCTCAAAGGGATGCGATTCGTTCACATTCTACATAGAATGTATTAAGGATGGTTTTACTGAAAATATAAAATATATATGAAATAATTATTATTCTTGAATAATATTATATATATATACACATATAATTCATTTTATTTATTTCATTCAATATGATAAAAAAGAAGAAACATTCATACATATATACAACCTACCATCTCTATAAATGATGTATTCCATTTAATATTTATATATTAAATAGACTATTATAATCACATATATTCTATATATATATATTAGTTGTTATGTTTTGAATAAAATTATGGAAATGTGAAAATCATCATCTACGTGAGAGGATCAAAAACACCAATCCAAATCATAACCTAAAAACAATGCAAATATTACAAGAAACGTAGAATTAAAAAAGTGTTGTTAATAAACAGGTAATATAAAGTCATAAAAATCATATATTAATTTAGATATAATAATATGGTTGTTTTTTTAGATGAATAAAACTATATTTAATATATGGGGGTTTAATCATGTATGATTAAATTATAGACCAAAGGTAATGTAATTTCTATCACCCTTTTATTTCTATGAGATACAAGTCATATTCACCATATGATTTTAATGTATGGTGTATATACCACCATGTTATATTTTCTATCATTATATAAATTTATTTAATGATATTTTATGTTTCAACTGATGTTAAAATTTCATTGTGATCCTGATTTAAAAGTTACACATCTGGTAAGGGTTGTCTCATCTCACTTTTATTTTTCAAGAGACATGAGCCATGTTCACCTCTAAGTTGTTATATGTGGTGGGAATTTTACTAATGAATTTTTTAAATTATTATTATACATAAATTTATGGGTATTTAAATATCCCTTTTATGATTTATCTATCATAGGGTTAATGGATCAAATGTTACCAAATCGATAAGGTAATTATGTCTCAATTTTCCTTCTTTGAGGCACATGACATGTAACACACCTATAATTTTATAAGATGTGTATATACTAAAATTTAAATTTTATATCATCAATATAATTATTTTAATTATAATTTAATTGTTTGAATATTTAATATTTCAATTTTATTATTATTCAATGGATCCAATGTGGTAACAATTAATTTATATAATCTCATTACACGTAAAGATTATTTAAGATTATTCTTCAATTGGTGAAATAATATGACCATAAATCATGAACTATCATAAATATTATTAACCAATATATATTTAGGATATATCCAGGTAATGGTACAATTTTCCACTCTTCTGTACATAATATAATTAAAACAATGTTTTTATAAAAATTTAAAATTGTTTCACATTTCGGACAGAAATCGATCTTCATTAAAATTAGATTTTTCTTAAAATGGTTTAAAAAATGTTTTACCATTGTCCTATATCATAAAAAATAAATTCTTATCCATGTATTACATTTTTAAAAATTTCTTTTAAAATGAATATTTTTGTTGTCTACTAATCATGTATTTTTTCTAATCTTTTAAGTAGCAAAAGGAATGTGTGGAATGTAGGGAATTACCCACCAACATGAATTAAATATATTTGAAGCCTCTTTTGTAGGTTTAAATTTTTAATTTAATGATTTTTTTTCCAAATATTAATTAAATTGGTTTAATATATATTTTTCCGAAATAAAAAATTTTTGTAAACATTTTTTTGTGTTTCATAATTGTTTTAAATGATTTGACAAATAAATTTATGTGTTTTAGATATGTTTTTCTCAAAGAAATTGATTTAAATGATTTCATTATTTCATTATATTTTGTCATTTGAATTTTCTAGAAAATGGTTTTTTAACTTTTTTCATGAATTATTTATGTTCTTTCATGGTGTTATCAACGAATTTTTTTGTCTAAATATTTTTTATAATACATTATAACTTTTCAAAGATATATTAAATGAATATATTTTACAAAATTAATAACATTTCAAAAATATTTTTTTATAGAGGGAAAAATGTTTTCCTCATGAAATAATTTTAATAAATTTTAAGGAACAATTTATAATAAAATAACGTTGAAATGGGTTATAAAAATTATTTTCACGGAAAGGCTATTTTCCTTAAGGAATGTATCATATAATCTTTAAAATTCCACCTCCATATAAGATGAAATACATTTTTATAGTTATTATTTAGTAATTATTTTTTCAAAGAATATCATTCATATTATTTTTCGAATGGATTATGTTTTTAATGAATGATATTTATCACACTCGTTTCTCTTCAATGGGTGATATTATTATGAAACCCCATTCTGTTCATGGGTAATTATATGATGAAATTATTATGAATCCTGTCTTTTTTCATATGTTTAGATATGATAACTTTTTTATGTAAGTCATGTAATTTCAAGGATATTGATATTATTGTTTATGATTTTATCAAACAAGTATTTATTTTTTAATTATGAGGTGGGGGATACCTATATATCTCTCAAATGCATGGGATATAGATTTATATCTCATCTTATAATGATTGTAATCGAGTTGAGAATCTTGATCAACCTTGGAATATGGGGAAAATCAATCCCATGTGGAATAATAGGAAAATAATATCCACTATGAGAAGATAGGGAATCCCGATTCAATCTGGGATCATGGGGAAACGTGATCTCTTTCATGGAAAGGACTACAACTGGGGATCGTGGTTGTCCCTCTCATTAGGCATAACACCAATGAAGAACCCTGATATGTTTTTTCCAATGATACTTGACTTACATGAAAATATATTACATGTTTTTTTATTTTCCAAAAATTCAATGTCTTATTCTTATGATATACTCACATGGTTTGAGTTATTGATTATCTTTTGATTCTTTTCTTATAAACAACAAGTATTTATTCCATGTCTCATGTTATAGATCGTTAATATGTATATTATGATCTCCAAATGTTATTCCCACATTCTTGGGCACTTATTTTAATGTTAAACTTATCTATTTTATTTATTTACCCTTATTGAGTATTTGAGTTCACCCCTTTCTTATGTTTCGTTTTTCTTGGTTATGAGGATTTATTTCAAGTAAAGGAACTAAAGGGGAAGATAATATTGGTAAACACTTACGACATTTCACCATGTTCAAGGATTTTTTCCCAGTTTCCAAAGACACTAAAATTTTATTGTTATCAAAAATGAACTTTTGTAATGTGCCAAATATTAACAAAATTTTTTGTAATATCCATGAATGTTAAGATTGGGTTTTAATATTCATTTTAAAATTGGAAATTTTTTTACAGAATATCACACTAAATCATCAGATATTGGTTTTATATGCTTTGGATGCACCTTTAGGGGGAAATATATTAAATTTTTTTATGATAGAGTTTCCTAATACCGAAATATATTACCATTTCAGGTTAAATTTATAATTATTTTTGAGTTTCTTAAATCACCAATAGAGGAACCTTTCATGTTTAATTTATAATTATTTTATCATGATTAGAATAAATTATTATTTAAACTGAGGATATTTGGTCGATGTGGATAATGATCATTCTAAAAATCCTTTTCCAAATTACCGACATTGAACTATAAGGATCTCATTTTAAAATCCCTCTAACGGTGATCAACAGATGCTCTATTGATATCTCAATGAAAGTGATTTATTTTTGGGTTCTATAGTGGAAAATAATTCATCGTTCATTATTGATGTTGATCCCTCAAGTTACTTCTAGATTAAAGTAGTCATTTTCATTCCTTAGAGGAACAAGGGAATAATTTTGATTGAGAGTGTTATATTTGGCACAATGATTCTTAATTGAATGTTTTTGATTAACCTCACACAATAGACATATATATCCCTTTAAAGAGTATGTTACTTGGTCAAAATATAATTTGATAGTAATATTTCAATCAATTAATCGAGATATCAACTTACACAAATTTGGAAGGGAAAACTACTTCCCAAAATTAGCCATTCTTAACATGTCTTTAATGACACAGAACAACAACCCCTGGTTCCCACCAACAAATTTCCTGAAATTTTTTGTAATAAAATATATTTAGGTTAGTATTTAAATGAATTAATTATTATAATATATTCTTTGAATCACTGTAAATTTTCCTACATAGAAATTTCTGATGACACTTAAACATGAAGAATTTTTATCGATGGGTCATCCCTCAGAGCATACCATCATTGAGATTACTAAGTGAAAAATTATTAAGAACTATCCTGATACTATTATGAGAACTAGAATAAGATATTTTTATTTTGTTTCTCCAATCAGAATGTTATATCTAACCAGAGAACTAAATTTTAGTATATATTCACAAAATTTCATGTTTTTCAACATGTAATGTACCTATTAATACCTTATTAATATTAAATATACTCTAGGAAAGTATTAAATTAATTTTATACTTGATATTAATCAATATGTGATGAAATATTTATATCATTATTTAATTATTTTAATATATATGTATATAAATAATCCAATGTACTAAGTAGTTGGTTCCAGGGAATGAACTCAAACAAACTCCCACTTGCATTAGATACTACTCCTAATTTCTAGTTAGTCCTCACATGTAAAACATACTTCCTCTATGCATGGATATAGTTTGTAGGCCTAACCCATTTTAGGGGATAAGGATGGCAACATAATATGTCTATGTGGAGAATCTTTAAATATAACATTAATATTTTGAGAATATCCCTCAAATAGTGATATAACTGAGTATCAATATCCTATTCCATGATAGGATCTTGAATTCATGACTAATAAAATAATAAAATATTATTATATGATGATAATTATTTTTATTTATATATAAAAAAATCTGGAACATGACATTATTAAACTACATCATAGGTTCCATCATAAGTCACAAATATTTTTGGATATAATAGGAATGGAAACCAGTAGTGGTTATACATTTTTATTATATTTTAATATATCCTATTGAGTAATAGTAGACAATATTAAATAAATGAATATAAGTGTTCAATTTCATTGATCACTAATACTTCCACTTCTCAATAAACTAAAAACACATCCAGTTAAACCATCCCAATTACTCTACGACATTTCAAACTAAAAGTCTATAATCATTTGATGGATATATTCTACATTCACCTATATTTAGATATATATTTTTAATATCAAACATCATTAAATATCACGGAACATTATATTAATCCCTATCACATATTCTTGTGAATTTTTTAATATCCTTAATTTATTCTTATTTCCATGCATGTTCTGCATGTAATATAGACCAACAACAATTCAATATTTAATTGATTAAAAAATTATTTTTAGGACTATGTTAATAACTACACTATAATAGGATTTAATAATCTTATATATCCACTATATATATCTAGTTCCCTTGAACATGGTTTCTAATTCATTTCAAACTATGAGAAGCATCATTCTTTATAATTAAATAACTAGTAATACAAAACAATTATTTTCATAGAGTGTCAATATTTTTATCTAGTAAATTTATATCACTACCAAAAACCAATTGGAGTCACATGTAAACCATTTATTTCAAAAAGAATATTCTATGATAAATAGACATGAAATTTTCATATATTAATTGATTTTATCTATACATGTTGTTGGAATTTATTGATGACATAGAACCATTTTAATTATTCCAACTCCAAATATCCAATACGGTTTCGTTTTGGTCACTTTATATAGAAATATTCTATAAGTATTCCTCAAAATGAAGTGTCCTGGAAAATATGTATCTGAATATGATGATTATTGAAATATTCAACCATAAGTAGTATTCAAAAATGATTTTAGTCGTGGTGAGTGGTGAATAAGTGTAGTCGTTGAATAAAATTGTCAATAATTTATCATGAAAAAATTATACCATCTTATGCTATCCATGTCTACATTCTATTGAATACTCACAGGCAGTATAAATTCATATAAATATTCACAATATAGATCATCTAAATTATTATAAATGGATTATATTATATAAATTTATACATACATTTCAATGTTACTATATTACTATTTACTTCATATTTGTAATAATTTTAATTATGAAAGAATAATTTATTCATCGTTCACCATGGTAAAAAACCACATATTTTATTATAAATTCATACACATTATCTATATTTGGAACTACTCATCTGACTAAGAATAGTGGAGTATAATATTCCCACACCAACTCATGTTCATCCAGAGACATAACCCGTAGGAGTTATGTTATATCACCCTAACTTCAAATAGAGAGGATTCAGCTTTAGAAATGTAGATCATCATGACTCAATGTTAATATCCTCAGTGGTAATAGTATCATTTAAAATGATGCACCTTAGTGTTTTTATTTTCATTTATATCTAGGTACAACTTTTAACGAATGGGTTTCAACAAAAACTTCGGGTAGTTTCAAAATATATTATTGTCATACCAAAGTTTATATGATATTCATTAGAAAATAAATTTTTTATGGTTAGTTGTTTAAATTTAAATTTTAAAATATGTGTTTGAAGAAAAAAATGATGATTATATATATATATATAATACAAATCATTGATATTATTTTTACAACAATCATGAAATTTGTTTGTATAAGGAAATGTGATTTTTCATATTACATATTTCCACATATATGATCAATGAATAGTTGGATAATATGTTTTATGAATAGAGAGGTAAATGTTTCCCTAATTTTTAATGTGTTCACTCATTTAATTCCATGATCATTTAAAAAAATATTTAATGGAAACTCATGATGTATACGATGTTACAATTAGTTTTGAAATAATTCACACACACATTTTGAATTGACTTCAAAATTTATTGTGACATACTTATATGCATGTAGGGTTAGTTATCTAAAACATGATAATATTTTTTTTGAACTCCCATTATATTATCTCAAATAAGAAAAAACAATTTAATGGGTATAAATAAGTCAACTACATTCAGTTTTATTTTAAAAATAATTATTCTGAAATAATTTTGTATGTTTATTATATTTTATATTCATCATTAATTATAATGGATATCTATGATTGAAGAGATTAAAAACCAATATTTTATTATTTAAGTACCATAAGAATATTTATTCCAATTTTAAAACAATTTTTCATGGTTTATAGTCTCACACTAAGATAATTGTTCTGGTAGAACTCACTATAAATTTGAATCAATCCATTTTAAAAATGATATTTTTTGATACCCCCATGGATGACATAAGAATATTATTTCATCCTCTTCTTTTTCGTTCACTATATAAAAATTATATTATATTTCATTTCCTATATTTTTGTATTTATATTTTTTAAGAATATTGTATTTAATATATAAGTGGTGAATATAATCAATCTGGATATACATAAAGTTGATGTAGCGTATCACTTATTCCATTTATTTAAATTAATTTTACAGTGTCTATGATTTCCACTTAAGATAAACTTATATTTTTTGTTATTTTTGTTCCCATGAATCCTTGGTCAATTTAAGAGAAGTATTACATGATATTTTGACTTAATATTTTCCATGGGAACATCATCCTTTTTAGTAAAACATTTATGCAAAAATGGGGGAGAAATATGTTTCAACCAATCCTTTTATATTTGGTGAAGTATAAAAAACGTTTCTCTAGTAACATATCCATTTAATTTATTTGGTATTGAAAAATAATTATAAAATTATTAGAAATTGTAATAATAAAATGTTAATAGATAATTTATTATACATGTAGATGGAAAATTTCATCAACTGATTAATATATCCCACCATTTTGAAACCATGATTTGTAGACTGAATAGCTTGTTATATTTTTCGCATATTTAATTCATTTAATTAATTATTAATTTCTAATGTTTAATTATCATTTAGAATATAATTTATATTTAATACTATTGTGTACGAATCCATATCATTATGTAGTATCATCAACTCTCAGAAAAAAGTTCATAATATAATAAAATCAACACAGGAATCATCATAAACATGTCTCTAGTAAACATACTTATAACCATCACTCATTGTTTGGGTGAGAGAACATGAATTGTGGATTACAACACATTATAATTTTTTTTTGAAAATAATGAATAACATTAATTATTGCACAATATTTAGAAAAAAATTCAAATGTACATACCATGAGTTGAGGATTAATAGAATTAATTATTTTGATTTTCATTCAATTTCTTACAATATTTAAAATAGATGATTAGAACTTCACATGATTATAAATTAGGTGACGTATAATAATATTAATTTTATTTTGTATCCCATTATTTTATAATGTCCCAATATCCCTCAGCATTGAACTCCAAATGTTTAGTTACCAGAACATTAAAGTGGAAAGGATCTATATTCCCCTTTGCGTAACCCCAAAAAGAGTTGGTCATGCTACATGACGGTATTTAGATAGGTATATCATTTCCAACTACAGGCTTGCATTTCATTGATCTATTTAATGGAGTAATAAATATTGATATCCCGATATGTTTTTTCTCTAAACATTCCTAAAAATTACACCAATTCATCCACGAGATTCTTTTATATATATAAAATATTTATGTATAGAAAATACGTCATAAGAACTCCCAAATTAAATACAATTTTCCAACTTAGGATTGGTAAAACCCTTAGTTTTACTGGATTCATTTGTAATAAATTATTTCAAGGAAGATATATAATTAATATTTAGTTTAGATTATTTCATTGTGCATAAAAAATTATATTTTATTATTTTATACATTAGTTGTTAATAGTATGTGTATATTACTTTTGAGATTAACCATGTTGGATAAAAAATTTACGAATAATAATTTTGCTTAAATTATATATTTTCACATAAATAAATTTTTATTGTGATTGTGGTCTTTAAACAAAAAATTAAATTATTCATAAGTTGATATTTGTAAAAAAAAGTGACTCAATCATGATCTTATGTAACTGTTGATTTATTGAGAGGAAAATAAATCAACCCATAAACATGAAAAATAACTCATTGTTCTAGTCTTTTCATAAGATATATCATTCCAGAAGTCTGCATGTGTATCACGTTCATTTGAATCATTGTGGTAAATTATTGAACATTCTCCATGTCTTGTGGGACATTTCATTAATTAAATTTAGATATAACTCACATGTATTTAAAAAAAGGACAAGTTAAAGATAATTTCACAAATAACCTTTTACATGTAGGTCCTAGATAATAATTGAGGGATGGATGACTCACATTACAACCAGTTTTATTGAATAGTAAATAAATGATAACATATGAAATAAATTAAATCAAATCAACAAACACATACATAGGCCTCGATGAAGATCACAAACAATTATACATGCTATGAATATTCAAAAGTAATATGGGTTAACATTTATTTCATATTAATTATTTTAATAAGATAAATATTCTTGGATTATCTAATTAATAAATTGGTAAATTATATCCCTTTTATTGTAATGATCATCCATCTAATCGTACAGATACCAATCAGACATTAATTTATAAAAAATAAACTAATTGGAAAATAAATTCATACTGTTATAGTAAATTAATTTATAATTTAATAGACGATTAATACAATTTTTAAATTTTAAAAACATCATGTTCGAATAAGTATAATTAGGTTTTAATCAATAAAATTACAATTTAATGAAATTTATTTCTATCCTTTATTGGGAGAATACATGACTTGTACTTATGATGTACACTTTATGCATCTTATTTACGAGGAAACCGGGTTACACACAAACATATTATGTTCCTACATATGTTATACTACATGATGTAGACGATCCAGAAACATATCATGTATAACTCTATCCATATATCTACAAAACAGACTAATGAAATCAACGTGCTCTTCAGAAATGGGACTACCTAATAGGTACAATCTAGCTGTAATCCCTGAATCTCACATGTCATGTATATTATTTTATTCCTAAATTAATCTTAATATATTTTTTATGTAGTAAATAATTACCTATATACAGTGTATTTTATGTAAAAATTGTTTAATTCATTAATGCTTCTGGTTGTCAGTCTCACATAGTTTTGACAGTGTATTTGACCACACAGTTTTCAAGAATTTTTCTACCAAAACATGTAGACAACATGGTGAGTAATCCTAATATCCACAATTCAATCTAACATACTATTTTACACATTTTATTGGTTTATAAATTGTTTGAAATAAATGAACATCATGAAGTTAATTTTTGACATGTCATGTTTCCGGTGACATAGTCAGGCGTTGTGAAATTTTTTACACTATGTGTATATTTTCAACACATCATGTAATCAATTTTTATCCAAATTTTATTCCTCAACACTTCACAATGAAATGATTATTAATTATTTTTATGTTATATACTTAATAAATTATGAATCTTGAATGAATAAATTAAAATATTGATGGAATGCTAATTTATGAAATTATTATAAAGAAAAAATTATTCTTGAAATGAAAATATGACAACTATTGCACGTACAAATCAATAATAAAATAAATAATTATTAAACTAAATCAAGAACCCTTTAAAAAAATTCTATGTTCTGGGTGCGTTAACCGTGCCTTTGGTGGAATATAATTTAATATTAGTTTAATATAGTGTTTCCTAAAACCCCAGAAGAGTATCATTTTACAATAAAAATAAAATTATTTTATTCTGGTCATAGGAATGTCTTACCCCACCATAGGTTCATTATTTTTTGTAGATATTGATATTTTGAATGCTCTTTTCAGGATTACATTCATTTCACAATAAGGATACATGTGTACAATCTCTCAAGGGTTCATCTACAAACACTCCTTTGATCTCCAAATAACACCAATTCATTTTTAGGTTATAGCATGGAGAATAAATCATCATTAATTGTTCATATTTATATATCATGTTACAATAATATGTAAGTATTTCAACTCATTACTGAGAGGAAAAAGGGTGAAAAATTTGAGAGAGAGAATTCTATTTTGCGCGCCGATTCTCAATTCTCAATTTCGGATTAACCCTACACAATAGACATAACCATCCATTTATTGTGAAACAATTTAGGTTAAAATGTTATTTAATTTTTTCTAGACATAATATAATATAATGATAATTAAAAAAATTTCTTTCAAATTATAATAACATATTATTATTATTTTTAAATTATGAACTATCTTGCACAACGATAAATATAATTTGACTTATTAGAAATTAATATTTTTCAATGGTTGTAGTCTCAGTCTATTCTTCTCCATTGTATTTATTGAATACCAAAAAACATATTATTCCTTAGTAAATAGTTCAATCCCCCAATAAAATTTAATTTAACATTCATCAAATTATTTAAATATATTTAACTTACAAATATGTGAATAAATAATTATTAATTTAAACGATCAATAAAAAATAAATGAAATTATTCTTTAGAAATGATAATAAAATTTATGCAATTTTATTCATAATAATAACAAATATGTGATAAGATATTTATTTTATCAATCATTTATTTCAATATATATATAATTCATTGTAAAAGTTGTTAGTTCTAGGGAACCAACTACAAAATAGAATCCCAATTTTCAAAATAAAATAAGATTTGAAAATAAAATTTCATCCAAAAAATGAAAAGTGGAAATCTATATTTCAATATAAGAATCAAATATAAAATTCTAAAATTCATAAACTGTTCCATAACACAATTTATAAAAACAAGTCAAAATGAAAAATCATGCACGGTACCTTAAACAATGTATTTTCATGAAACTACCCACCACAAAAGATGGTATTCCCAATAGATAAATTGGATCCAAAATCAAACGATATTGAAGGATATTAGGTAGATATATATTACCCAAGAATATAAAACCCCTCTTTTGAAACTCAAATTTAAAAACCCTGGATCATCAAACACAATTGAAACCACTCCCTGTGAAAATTCCTAAATAAATACTGAAAAATCTATGTAGATCTAGTAACTACCTTTTTTCTATAAATAGATCCATAAAAATCCCATTATATCGTGAAAACATGTCCATAACATTCTGTATCAACAATTAATTTCATAATAAATAGATAATATTTATTTCAATCTTTATAAATAAATAATATTGAGCTCTTACCTTGATTTTTCTTGATCCAAAACCTCAATATTTCTTTTAATTGATCTCAATAAGGGTATGGATTCAAATATCTCAATGAATAATCCATAGGTTTTAGATCCACAGATATATGAGAAAAAATAGTTTTAATATGAAATGGATTGTGTTCAAAAAATAATTTTCATATTCATTAATTTATATAGTTTTTTCACATGGTTTAACAAACTGTCTTCCCATTCTTATATATTAATGAAGAAAGAAGGTTTGGTTTCATAGTTTTTATAGCTGTGTGCTAATTATGTGGAATTAAAATATCCAAAACCATAAAAATTATCATTGTTTCTAGTTAATTCCACACTTTTTGGCCTATCTGGGCGCTAATGGTGCACTGGCCCAAAAAATACCAAAAGTTCCCTAAAATCATCCAAAGAGACCCATGAATGATTTAAAAACATATTTTCCTAAAATAAAGAATATATATTGTATATTTTCAAGCAATGATAAAATATTTACATTGGTTTTTTTATTCATTTTATTTAAATATAAAATAAAAAGGCTAAGAAATCATTATTTAATATAAAATTTTTCAAATAAATAATTATTTTAGTGATCTGTAAATAACTACCACGTTAAAGATATGTATTTATCATGTCAAATAATAATTAACTGATTAATAAAGTGATATATAAAATAAATCCAATGAAATAATAATTAAATAATTTAAATAACTCTTTAATGGAATTGGATCATTAACATAACCCAAGATCATTACTAAAAATAGATATCCACATATCTATATAATGAAAACATTTGAATATAATATAAATTTAAATACAACTCACTTATTTTGATACTAGAATTGAATTATGATTTATATGAAATTAATGGATATATATCCATAGATATATACTAGATTTATTATAACATATATGTTAATTTACTATAATAATATTCTAGATACACTTAGTATGTGACCCTATAAGTCATCTTTTTGGTTCAAGAAGGCCAAAAAAACATACTAAGAGTGGAATCTAGTGACATATTATAACACCAATAGTGATTAAAGAAGAATCAAAATATTTATAACATTCATATGAATGTAATTTTTTAATATTATCCCCTTTCAAATTTATATCCCATCATGTATGATTTATTAATTTTTCAAAATTAAATAATTTTTCTTCTATTATTATTTATATTGATAGTAAATTATAATTTATAATATCCATTTCCATGATATTACCTTGTAAGAATTTTTATTTTTTAAAGGTCCAAATATAATATATTTTATAACTCAAATGAATAAATAATATCTTTATTTTTCAACAAGTATCATCACAGACATGGCCATAGAAAAAGTATGCTAATAAAAAATGTGTTGCATCATGGTTTTCATTATGAATAAATTGATACAATTTATAGTATATATTAAAAAAATACCTTTAAAGAATATGATACATTATCACATATATGAGATTCTAATGATATAAATAAAATATGGAATTCATAATGGTGTGTTGATACGCATGATTTTCTCCCATATGAAGACCACCAAAAAAATTAATAAGAAATATTTCCAATTCATATGACTCCTTAGTACTCATTAGTCATAAATTAATAGTTCATTATCAATATTTCTTATCATGACCATAACAAATAGATTCATAATAATACATTGAAATATATTGAATAAAATTATAGTGGGTAACTATTATAACCTATTGATATAATACACACACTCCATATAGTTTATAGATAATCAAAAAAATATTTGAAAATCATTAAACACAGACACACAAAAATAAAACTGTATATTTGATACAATAATTCAGAGTACAACATAATGTTATCATTAGGTATAAACTCTTCCATACTCTCTCTTGAATGAGTTATAATAGTTATACATCCATATTGTTTTTACACTAACATGATATTCATGCTTCTATGGAGTAAAGAATTTAGTTAATGGTTGTGAAACATTTTCCTTAGTGGATATTTTTACAACTATAACTTCTTCTATCTATGTATTACCCCAAAATATATAATATACCTAAAATATATGTATAATAATTATTTAGCCACATAAAATTTTATAACACACATAGATAATAATGAAATAAAAATCCATTAATTACATTGAGATTTTTCACTACAAATAGTATAGAAAAAAAATAATCAAACTAATCGTACATGAAAATATTAATTTTGTATCCCATAAAAACTAGGTCTTCAAATTCTTTATATTCTATGAAGATATCCTTTATAATCATAAAATTTTATAAATTTCATCCGATTTCTTATATAATATATTTTATTGAGATGATCAGGTTTAGTAACATAATGGAACATATGACATATCTAATCAAAAAAATTTAAGAGATTCAACTAATCCTATCTTTATCATCATTTTAATTAAAACAAGTATTCTTAAATATATTTAAACCATGTGATATAAAAATTCCCCTCTTGGTTTGTTTTGATTTTTTTCAATTGAATACCCTATTACAAAATTAAAATTAACACAATCCAATAATCTTATTATAAATATCTATTTAGATCATGATTCCTATAATATAAAGTAATTATTTATTAATTTAATGGAGAATAGTTCAGTCACCAATGTATTAAATTTCTATCAAACTTGTATTTATTTTTAATATTTAATTGAAATTTATTATTTTGAATACCATCAAACATCCACTAAACTATGATCTAAATTTGGAAAAAATTAATTTTTATATGAAACAAAAGTATTTTTTTCCAGAATGTAATGAAAATTTCATGATTTTAGTTCCAACATCAATAAATTACTGGATCTATTCATCTTGTTTTTTTGAGTTAATATATTTTTTTAAACTATTATGATTATTATCTAAATACATCTTCCTTTAGTATTCCATTCTACATGTTTTTATTAATATAGATATAAAAAATCACATAATCATGGATTAAAATGATGACAATTGTAAAATAATAGTATTTTGACAAAAAAAATTACAGTAATGATGTCATCATATCATATTATTATACAATTTCTAAAACCATTAGAAACTTATCATGACATATAGTTATTAAAATTACTTTATATTTATAGTTTCTATTAAATACATATCTTCATATAATGAGATTCATTATAACTAATGTTTAAAAAAAATTAATCCTTATTTGGGTATATTTAATAAATTTTTAAAATCTAGAATTCGTTTTAATTTTTTTCTTTTGTTCTATTATCTACATATTTATTGTTTAATTTTTTATTATTCTTAATTAATAACATTTCACCATCCTCATTACGAGGATGTATGTAAAAAAAATTCATGACCACTCTTAGTAAACCTACCAGATGCATATATATCTGGAACAATTACATATATGTGGTCTTATAGATTTTTTCTTATTCTAAATCTTATGATATTATAACTTTTTATAAATAAATAAAATCTAAAATAAATATCCATTCCTTCCATTGGTTTATATAGGTTGTATCAATTTATTTCATCATGATTTATTATACAGATGCATTTTATGCTTCACTATAAATTTTATTTATAGCATTGAAATTAAAAATAAATTTGTATTAATGTAGATAAATATATGATAGGTTAAATTATTCACATTTCATTACTCATATAGGATCCCACCTATCAACATGGTTGGAACATGGTTATGTGTGTAGATCTCTAGTTTTACATTATATCCTCAAAAGGATGATGAAAATTTATTATCAATATCACTATCTTTAATGGGGTGTGATTCCTTTATTCACATACACTATTCAATTTTGATGTATATGGAAGGGTGATTTAGGATATTACTCCCATAATAATTTAGATAATCAATGAATTTTTTTAATATATTATCTAGTTTTATATTATTAAAGACTATTTATCTTCATAAAATTATAATTATAGTCATTAATTTTATACTCCATATACATCTTAATAAAAATTTCACATGTACCTCATCAAGTAGAAATATCAATATCTATTGATATCATCTATATAATTAATGAAGAATGATAATTTTTTCTAGTGTATAGTAAAAATTATTCACAAGCATATTCAAAATATAATTATATTTTATTTCTTTTTTATTTATCCATTATAAAAAAAACTGACTTGTTTTTTATATTTTACTTATAAAAATGAAAATTATAAAAAACAATTGGATCAAAAGTGTATAAATCCCCTCATTTTTTTATCGATTTAAACATGATTTTAATTTACCTGATCATATAGATAATAACACAATTTTTTTTAACATGATCCATGTAAATTATACACATTAGTTATTTTAAACATATAATGTAGTAATTTCAGAATATAAAAATTACTTATTATTGAAATTTACTATTCTAAAAACTACTACTATATTCCTTTAGAGTAGAAAAAATAATGTTCTTCAATATTAGGAAAATTATAGAATTTATCAAGACAAGAATTATTCAAAAGGGAAATATGATATGTAAATATCCAAAGTTAATGCATCGTGATTTATTTTATATGGATCTAAATGATCCATATAATCTCAAGAAATCATAAAAAATATTATTGGTTCAAATATTTAGATAAAAATGTGGAATCCAGATGTTGTATCTAATATCCAAGACCTTGAAACAAAAATATTAGATGTGATAATGAATATATCTAAATTGAAGGTTGCATTTTTCATCTTCATATTCATATTTATATTCCTTTTAAAATGTACTTTCTCAACACATTCAATAAAAAAACATGATACTAATTACTCTCCCACTTAACACTTTTCTTCTTTGATAGATATTTAATATATTCTTTGGTCCATGATCCATCCAGTAACCTCTTCAAAATTATGTCAAATTTTTCAATATAATTTATATAAATTATTATTTCATGTCATTATCACTTAATAGAATCATAAATATAGAAATTATGGAATCATAAAAATATTATTAATTTTAAAATTTTTAAATAAAGTAAGGAAATTGGATAATAAATAAAAAAAAGATATGTGGGGTTAAATCTTGATGAGGTTTGAATCCTAAATGTACCAGTCTATTTAGGGATAATATTATTTTTATAATATATTGAAATTGTTATATTCTATCCCATAGCTAACCCATAAATAATTTATTGAATATATAAATTCTTTAATACATCACATTATCAAAATAAATGAAATAGATTTTGGAAATAATGGAGTTAATATCTATATAATCTATTTTAAATTGGTGTTCACTGAATATTATTGATAAAATTAATCATCATGCATTGAATGCATCATCAATGGGCCTTATATATGCTTCATTCCCATAGTCACATTATTCTTTATGTGGTTCATTCGATAATGGTGACTGAAAAAAATAAAATTTTATCTCTTGGAATAATAATATATGAATGGTCATGTAATAATCCTAGAAATTAGTTCCCATAATCATAGACTCCTTGACCAGAATCAATCAACGTGACAATGTGTTTGTGGGTTATGATATTTCTATAACAAAAAATATATTAAAATAAATGAAATAGATTTTTGAAATAATGGAGTTAATATCCATATAATCTATTTTAAATTGGTGTTCACTGAATATTATTGATAAAATTAATCACCATGCATTGAATTCATCATCAATGGGCCTTATATAGGCTTCATTCCCATAGTCACATTATTCATTATGTGGTTCATTCGATAATGGTGACTGAAAAAAATAAAATTTTATCTCTTGGAATAATAATATATGAATGGTCATGTAATAATCCTAGAAATTAGTTCCCATAATCATAGACTCCTTGACCAGAATCAATCAACGTGACAATGTGTTTGTGGGTTATGATATTTCTATAACAAAAAATATATTAAAATAATATTTTTTTAATTATTAATTGATTAATTATATATAAAATATATTTTCTATCAAACCCTAAAAACCACATTATTGGATTAAGAATATTATATGATTAAGATATTCTTATGAAAAAAATTACATTCATATAGTATATACTATGTAAATTATAATTATTAAAATTTTATATGTAGAATATACTCTATAACAATCATTTTACATGTAGCTCCTTCAATGTTTTTGGAATCCCTATTCTTAAATAAGGTAATAATATATACTCAATTTTTTTTCTTATATTTCCCTTAGACTGAAATGGACAATATTCTTAAAGCTAATTTGTTTATGTTGGGCCATCACATTTATTAAACCACTTTTATTGATATATTTCCCCGTGAATATGAGGATTTTTAATTATTTTTTATAATAAATGATGTCTTTATCTTTGAATTATTGTTAACTATTAATTATTAGTTCTTAAATAAATTAGTAAAAATTGAAAATTGAATAAATCATTTTTATAACAATTCATTTTTATAAAATAAATCATTCTAAATATATTTAATTTATATGATTTTATAATTTATTAATCACCCCATGAAAACATAAAATTTAATATAGAACCATGGAATAATGTATTTTGGTTTGTTTATCAAATTTTTATAATCCAAAAAACACCTGAAAGGATTAAATCCTTATGAATGTCCTAACTCGAGTTATGAGGTCAAATATTCTTCAACGATTTTCAGTGTTCAAAGTTAATTTTTTTTCTCGACATTAACATACACATCATGGGGTTTTTATCTTTTTAAAAATTAATTAAATCATGTAAATGTTTGTGTGCACATCATAATATATGGAGGGACAATAGTTAGATAATTAATATCTAACATATAATGATTATAATAATTTACATTTATGTGATAATTGGATTTAAAATAAATAAATAAAATATAAATATATATGTGGTGATATTAATCATGATAATTCAAAATTTAGTAAAAAAAGATATATTAAATAAACACTAAAATTAAACTTATTAGTTTTTTTCAATTTTTAAAATTAAATAAATAAATTTTAATTAATGTCTGTTCAACTTATGCCTTATTAAATCACCTTTTAACACAACCATTTCTATTACTTTTTTTAATTTTTATAACTATAACACAAATAACACATAAAAGTTGTTCAGAGAAATCAGATGTACCTACCACACATGGTTTTGGATTATTTTATGAAAATAACCCATTGATACACATCCAACCAAATGGGTGGAAAAGGGCATTGCATCCAACTGTGATACTCGTTACATGGTGAGTGGGATTATTTTTTAAAGGTATGGGTGGGACATTATAGACAAATTTTTGGAATAAAATTCCATGTTTGGAATCTGGCTTAACATAACCTCTAATTTTGGTGTCTATCTAACCACTGATACTCTATTCATCACCTTTATTGACCCATTTTTTTAGATCATATATTACATCGACCTAGCATCCCCTAAACTAGTTCCCTAATATGGTCCACCACATCTCCTAAACCGTTCCTACCTATAATCATGAGTTCTCTAAATACTATTTTGGGTCTAATGAGAGATTTGGGGATACTATACCAACATTAATAGATTAAACCTATAGTGGAAATCAATGTAAACAACAACATGGAATTATATTAAAAATATTCAAACATCACATTCCACATTCCCGAACTAAGGAAGTTCCAACAAACTAATTAATCAATCATGTCATGATATGATGTTCTAAATTGAGAAAAATAAAAAAAAATAATGACACCAAAGATGATCCCCACAATGGGTCCCTAAAACATGTCTAATCCTCACATCCATGCCCCATACCCAATTAACAATCTATCACATGTTCATTTCCCCTATCAATTTCTACAAACATGAATTCTATTTGGGTACCAACAATGGTTGGTGTAGGGTGTGAATAAATAATATCAGGAAACCAACTATGGTTTCAACTAAAATATGAATTCTAATAAATATGTACATAGAATTATAGACATCAATAAATAATATAGTAAAGGTAAACATGGTTTTAATTAATCAATTCTTAAGTACAAAGGACTATGTTAAATCCTCCAGCATAGTCAAATTAATAATTTATATTATCTCAAACCAGAGTACATATTGAGGCATCGTATTGAAGATGTATACGGACAAAACAATAGTGATATGGGAATATAGAAGTAATTATCTTCAAAAGGTTGGTTCAGCCTAAGTTCAATTGATTTTATTTAAAAATTAATGCTGTAAATGAAATAAATAAATTAAAATGGAAAATGAAAGAAGATAGATAAATCATTTTCTATGGGTTGGTTTGATAATATGAAATTATAACTTCTCCTGAAATATAATTGCATCAATTGGATGTCAAATTAGTCAATTTGAATTATATGAAAAATGGTCAATCCATATTAATCTACTATATAATATGAGTTCATCATAATATGATGAATTAAAATAACTGAGATAAAAGAGGATCATATTTTAATTATAGAGAGATAATGTAATTTAGTGGTCTTGAATTAATTACCTAAAATATTTTGGGTTTCTACTTCTATGAAATGAGATTGGTCCATGATTTTATAATAGATATAGAAAATGTGAATCAAAACACAATTACTATTGAATAAATTCATTTCTCAAGTGAATATTGAAATAAAAAAATATGGTATACACCCATTTTTACTTATTTCTCTCCACCTTATAAATATTTCCAGAACATCATGTGTTGATTAGAAATGAAAAATAAACCAATACCCATAGTGGATAGAATATAAGAAATAAATTTGAGAAACAATAACTGAATTAAATATTGAATAATTAAATATAATTAAAAACATATGAAAGTGAAACTATAATGAAAAAAATAAATATTGAAAAAATATTTGGTGTGGAATCCTATTAGAGTACTCTAGATGGTCAAATCCCTATGTCATGAATGAATACATATCAGCTACAAGAGCATCTACTTATAGCAATATCATGTGCTTACATTTGATTTTATTCACCACTAAATGAATCCATAATAATTGTAGGGTCTTTAATGATAGTCATAGTCCGTTATAGGTTATAAATATTTTGTCATTCATCGAAATACTCATCAAAAGTAGAATCTGGGAATGTAAGAACACTTTTATGTCATGTAAGGGGTTTTTAAGCTCTAGAATTTCATGGTTCATCATCTTATATGTGAGTTTACAAAATAAAAGGATGTTTATAAATTTTTTTCTATGTCTAATGAAATGATTCTTATGTATCATTCCATGACACTGGATCTTCTCTTACCAGTATTGTTTTCTGATCATTCAATAGTTTCAAGGATTATCCCTCAAAATTATTACATCATAAAATGAAAATTTATGATATAAAAAGTGTTTTTATATACTTTTTGATCCTTTTAATCATTTTTTATTTGTTCTGATCCCCATAATATCATATTACCATCCCTTGGCATAGAAATACATATTTTGATAGAAATATCTATTAATTATCACAGTTGTCGCCATATCCATAAAGTTCATCACCCTACCTTATAAATGATAAATTAGGCTTGAATATCCTATAAAATATATTAAAATATAATGTAAACACATTTAAAAACTTATGAAAATATGCATTTAATTTAGAGATATCAAATAACCCCACACTCAAATATTTTCTCATCCTTGAGAAAAATATCATCTACTAAATAGTATAAATCTATACATTAATCAGGCAATTATCAAAATATTTAGCTCATAAAATAAGGTTAACTAAAAATAATAAAATAATAGACACGACATAAATTATAAATAAATCATTATTCATTTATGTATTTCAATTTATCAAATTGTCCCTTTAAGATAATGATTTCAAACATTCATTAACACCCATGCGATTTCGGATTCACCTAAACATTGATTTTTCCTCTCATCAGTCAAGGTAACGGTTTTAGTATGGATGGTCCCATTCATCAATTATATGTGTGTAATTATATTTTATATTTGAATCTAAATTATCCACCTTGTAACTATAAATATCATAACTAATCATGAGGGTATTTTATCCTAGATCAAATGAATCTTAAGATGGGTTTATGGAGGAAACTATTTTTTAAAAAATAATTTAAGGATCAAGGATGTGGTAAATTATTAATTTTTATCACATGATATTAAATGAAAGTTATTTATAAAATATTCCTCACTAAATTATAATTTCATATTTCACACCCCTAAAGAACAATGTAATAGATCATAAATGATGTAATAATGCTAAAAATTACCATCTCATGTTATTCATTTTTATCCCATTTTCATTATTATTTTGAAATATGTATGTGGGATAAGTCTCATATCCACCACCTAACATGATAAGAATTTTTTATAATCTGTCCAATAAGGATGATGTTTAACCTACTGTAGAAACAACCCATTATTAACAACAAGAGGGATAAAAAATAAAATTTAGTGAATGAACTCATGAACTATCGCTAATATCCCATTGAAATACCCTAAATTATTTTATCATGAATAAAAATAGCATATATAAGGTTAAAAAACGACTCCACACTCATTTAATATAATATCCAGAACAATAAAAATAGATGGGTATGGAAGGAAAATAATGGCTAGTAATATGGCTCAATCCTAACTAGTTCATCCATGGACTATGTGGGATAATAAGGACTGATATAAATGTGCTAATAATGGAAAAATTAATCATAAGAAGTTTTTCCATAATCATTTTAAATGTGACTTTTTTCATTCATATCTTTAAAAATTTAACAATGAATGTTCTTGTAGGTTATCCTTCCCCTTGTATCAATCAAGAAAAATGTAAACAAAAATTGGAACAATTGGTCCAAAATAGTATTGGTAATGTCAAACAATTATAATTAAATAAGGTTATGAAATGAAATTCAATAATTAGTTTACTCATTACACCATATAGGAACTAATAAAAAATTACTCCACTTCAATAATGTTTGTCTATTGTTCATTTTCTACGTCATAAACTTATTTCATTAATCATGAAAAATAAACAAAACATGTGAAAGTACACGATAAAAAATCCTTTAATCTCAAAATTATAAAGAAATAAACCACTGGGAGAGTTATAATAAGTTCTTATGAAAATGAAACTATTTCCTTGATTAAAATTTTAAAAATATAGTTTTCCTCCAAGTAATTTCTTTTTTATGACCATTTAGCTCAACCATGAACTTTTTTAGATATTTGGAACATTACATAGAGATATTTATATTTTATTTACCCATATATTATTATGTTGTTCACTTAGGATTGTTCTTAACTTCTCCTATTATTGTTCCACACAGAATAGTACTTTTGGTAGGCTATATATTATGGAGATGTTTTAAAAAAATAATTAAAAATAAAAATATGACCATATTTTATAGATCACATGATCCACTAAAACATATTAATTTTTATTAATTAGGTTTACATACATGAATGAATTTTTGATTTGGGTCAACTCTTTTTTCCACATTTTGTTAAAGACTTTATGAGGGAGTCAAATTATTCTTTAGACTCTATATTTATAGTGATGTTAATGTATGTCTTCTCATTGTCCTCAGCATATACAATATGATATTATTTTCAAAATTCAATTAAATTCACCACATCAACCTTCAACTCCACTTTCACCAAAACTATACAATATATAATTTTAATCATGTTACCCACATGTTATTTTTCTTGTTGGAATAGTTTGTATTCTTGTAATTGTTAGTTTGTTTTATGCATAAAAGGTATTTTAAAGGATTTTTTTCATATGTTAGTGGATTCTACTTAAAAAAATTAGGCCTTTTCAACCAAGAAATATTCTTTTAAATTATTATATGTACATTCTTATTATACATCTTTATATTCCTAATCCTATTTATTATACTATTCATCTAACCATCCAATACCTGTATTAAAAATAATTTCAATGATCCATACAATGTAATTTAAATTAAAAATAATTCGACACGATATATGGTATTTTCCCATATTCTCTAAGATGTGATTCATTTAAATCCACCCTATTATCTTTCACATTAATGTTAATCAAGATAAATGTGCTTAGTTTTTAACCAAAATCCTTCTTGTGAGGTTGTTTTATGGAATTTGGTTCTCAAATATACATATGTTGAGTTTTCTTTGTGTAAATAACATTGAAATTCACCACATCATAATAATATTATTATAATTCAAATAAATCTTTAAAATCATTAGAAAATATTTTTATTCAAATAGTAAGAGAATATTGACTAAAATTAATTTGACATTACTGAGTTTCAAATTCTCCCTATTCCCTGAGATTGTAATCATTCAAATCCTTGTTTTTTTCAATAACATCAATATACTTCATTAAAAATTTGTGTAGTCTATCTTCTATGTTCTACCCATCCTGGGATCCAAATTTGTATTTCTGAAATTGGGATCTCCCTCTCATGGTTTTTAATAGTTTTATCTCCACTAATGATGTTCAATAATCATTATATTGATATTAATATGAATGATCTGAACTAGTTTCTTAATTTTAACATCCCCATGAGTTTAATGATACCCATGTGGTTTGATACTCCGTATATTTTATGTAATCTGATGGTCATACATCATAATATTGATATTATATATATTCCATCATTAATAAATCCAAATACAACCAATGATATAAAATAGGAAAAAAATCAAAATGTTAAAAATTATTAAATAGAAATGGGATAAGAAAATTCACCGTCCTAAGAAATCATTCCCGATCTATCTTATTTGTTTCACTTCTCCTAGAGAATGGTGTAATAAATTATACTTCCAAATGAACTCATTAAATCATAAAAAAAATCATATTATAAATTTATATTATCCTAAACCACACTAGATATAATGGTGAAACATAGTGGAAATACTCGATTGAACTCAAAAGGGTGGGAAACCCAGTAAGAATTATTTATAAATGGTTAGGTCAACCCAATTTAATTTAATTTTTTAAAATAGCCTAATGATGAAAATTATATGAATAAATTGAAATAATAATTGTTATAAGGTAGAGAAATTAGTTTCCATGGATTGTTTTTCTAAAATTAAATTCCAACTACAGAAGAAAAACAATTTCATTTATTGGTTATATAATCACTCAAATTTAAACATATGAGAAATTTTCAATCCCAATCAATATATAGTAGAATAACAATTAATTAGGTTTTCATGAATTAAAATAACTATAATACAATAGTATCTGATTGAAAATACAAAAGGAAAATATAATTCAATAGTCCTAAACTAATTTCCTCATCCATTCATGGATATTATTTTTATAAAAAAACACATGGTCTATTATTTAATATTACATATAAGAAAACAAGAATCATAAAATAATACCAATTGAATGAATCATTTGAAAAGTGAATAAAGAATAAAAATAAATTTTTATATGCGTATTTCTATAGATTCCCATATCCACTATAGGTTTAAACAATCATCATTAGTTTATTTACCTTGATGAAAAAAACAATACCCATAGATGAAATAATATAAAAACGATATTGGGGAAACAATAACTAAACTAAACCATGAATCGTTAAAATTAAAAAACATAATATAAGTAAAAAAACAAAAAAAAACTAAATATGACAAACAATATCAAAGTTGTAACCCTAGTGGTAGTCTCTCGGTGACTGAACCCCTATGCGTGGATTAAAATAGTTGATACACTTGAGCCTAAATTTATAGGGACACTCGGTGCCCATTTTTGAGTTATTTCTCAAATACGTATATCCATAATGAATATCATTTCTCTAATGGTGGTCCCAGGACATTTTGATTCATAAATATCGCATCTTCCCTTTAAATCCTCATCAAAAGAAAAATATTTGAAACCCTACTCATTTTTACATCATGAAAAGTGTTTTTAGACTGTAATATTTCTTGGACTAATATCTCACAAGTGATTTTACATGATAAAAGGAAGTCTAAAAATATGAAGTATGTGTCTTGGTGTGATGCTTATGGGTCACATCGTGACCCATGAATTTCTAATCCAAGGCATGGTTTCTCTTCATTTCATGGTTTCATGACATGTCACTCAACATTCATACATCATAATATGAATATTTACAATCTAAAATGTATTTTTTGATCCCCAAAATCATTGATTCATCTAAATTCATCTATTTTGACTCATATAAGCTCATATGTCCATTCCATTTTCATGGAAGTTTTTCATTTGATTGATTAATCAATCATTTTTTTCTCATTCAAACACATTTCCAAAAATTGATGTATCCTGCAGTAAAAATTATAAATTATGATTGAATTTAATATAAAATAAATTGAAATCCAATGTAAATATTTATAAAAACTCAGGAAATTATGTATACAATTTAGATATATCAATCATTATCAATTATTCCATGAAATCTAAAATCTCATAATGTTAAAAATACACCAAGCCTACTTTCGGCATTGCTGGATGTCTGTACAATATAATCTAGGGGGTTTAAACTTGAAATAACCATGGAATACATTAATATCCTCCATTAAATTATTATACCATGGAAAAACAAAACATGTGCCATCACATGTCAATATTAGTGGAGCAAAAAGAATTAGTCCACCCCCCAATGCAGTCGATCATTGAGCATCAATCTAGCATAACAAACCATTCAATGAATTTGTTGGGGCTATACCCTCAATCTGGTGTGAACCAAATATGAGGCTCATCGGTCTAACAACCCAACCATATCATCAATCATCATTTAAAATTTTCATCATCAATGATATTTTAACAATCAAACAAAACATGTGTAAAACTATTCATCTTCAATATTTCCATGTCTTATTACATTAAATTATTTTAACAACATTTCATTACTAGACATTTCGCCATTTATTTATAATCAAATCCCCTAAAAATTGTGTGAACCATTTTTCAATAAGGACATGTCCCATTTAACCATTTATCACATTCACCATAATTACCCCATAAACATTTAACATCCAATGTTATGCCAAACATCCATGTATTCAATGGAATCATGATAAAAATAATAACATTTGGTTTTATAAATATAATAATTATTTAATGATTCAAAAACTCATCTCATTATTTCAAAAGAGAGGCACACACCATGGGTGACCATATACCTAATATCATAATCATCAATAGAACCTATAGTGTCTATGAATGGTGTTTATTTTCACTTTAAAGTTCAACTTAGTTTTACAAATAATATACATTAATGATTAATGGTATCAAAATTACACAACCACATACATAAGGGAAACATTAGGACAATTTGAGATATATAACAGACTACCAACTTTGGTGTAATTAATGAACATAGACACAAACTTGACCTTTGATTCATGATTGAATTGCCAAAAACAAATAGATGAAGAATCTACATAAAAAATATTATTTCATTTTCAATATGTGATAAAAAATCAATGTATATTCCAAAAAAAATTTAAGGAATTGAGTCATAGATATATGAGGGGATAAGATTCTCATTAAACATCACTCCAAATGCATAATAATCATAAGTGTTTGATCCATTGATAAGGGGAGATTTTTTTCTTCATAACCATTTATATTATTGAAAAAAATTAATAATAAATAATTTTATAATAATATAAACATCAGGAGGGATGAATTTGGAATTCACCACTTTTATGGGTTGCACAATTTGTCTCCATGATAGGATAAATCATTAGGTACCCTTTTTCCAAGAGGGGTTCTAGGCCACACTGTTCTCTAGGGGAACCCACGTGTTTTTAAATACTATGTCGAATCCAATAAGCTATTTCCATATATGTTCTCATGGTTTCAGGACCCCCTTATATGGTTTTTTAAATTGTACTCCACCTATCATTAGGGCACATGGTATGGTTCCTAGTTAGTTATAAACATGCTCCAACCAAGTTGTCAACACAGTATGGACCATTAATCCTCATTTCTATGCCTCGAGCCCTTGGGACACCCTCGTGACCTATTATATTTTTTTTGATTATTTCATTAGGCACCATAGAGGGGATAATGATAAATAAAAATGAAAAAATTCCACTTCATGGATTGTGATATTATAACCTCCACCCCTAATAATATAACATAATGATTATGAACTCCCAAATGCCTCTAAACATTATATGTAATAATATAACGTCACTGAGCCTAACTATTGGCTTAAATTTCGCATGTATGCTTCAAAACATAACCATGCTACCATATCACATAAAATAATGGAACTTTATTACCTCATAAAACATTATCACAGAGACCCATGACACAAATTGTTTTCTCCTTATAGGATTCGTTTTCCTCGTGTTGAACATCATTAACATCAATGACATGATAATCGATAGGGTGATACTTCAAAAAATTTGAACCATAAAAAAACATCATTCATAGCAATATAAACATATGTAATATATAAGTGACATGCTAATAGTTTGATCATCTCCACATCCTCAAAAGGACCAATATATCACGTTGACAAATTACCCTTCTTCCGAATTTAATGGTTCCCCAATCTCAGTGACACTCATGTAAAAAAAATTTCTCCCACCATAATTTGAAAGGTTCAATGACATCTACCACTGTGTTAATTATATCTATTTTTTTATAGCCATACACTTTTGGATTAATTGTACCTGCTCTGATGTCTCCTATATGAAACTTGGTCCCAACATATCTAACACTACTACTCCCATCCAAAACAGTCGTTATCAATATGGCCTATCATATATTTCCTCATATGGTTCCATCTAAATATTCTAATTATAACTGTTGTTTTGTGTGAAATCAAAATGATGTAATTTTTTTCAAAGATAAACTATAATTCAAAATATATTCTATAAAAATATCCTCTAACACATTTATAATACATTTAAATATACAATATTTCAAAAGGTGAAACATTGTGCATAAAAACTATTATGTACAAAAAACCATATGTAACTCTTTTTAGAATCATGATGTAAAATTAGGGTCACTAGTAGAGTGAATTCTATAGGGAATCCCATGAAATCAAACTATCACCCAAATATATAAGCCACCCAACTGATCAAAAATAAAATTCTACAATATGAATTTTTTTTAGCTAATTTGGACAATTGATCCACAATGAACAATATCAAATCACACATAAGAGGATTCCACAGAAATCCTACAAATAAAATCTATCATAACATCATCCCAATTCCATTATGAATTGGGTAAGGGCTGTAATAGACCATCATGACGTTGATTCAGGGACTTAATTTGATGGAACTTTTAGTATCAAAATAATAAACATATGATATCCTCCATCATTCTTAGAAACAAATATTATATATGAAGGTCATTATACATTTTGGTTAAGATAGGGTTCAATTCAAACTATGTGGAATGAAAATAATGCTTTAAATATCATCACAAACATGTATGCGCAATAACAAGGCCATGAACCAGTATGATCTAATTTTCATTGGTTGTCTATTCAAGAGGTATCTTCACTCCATCAATGAATTCTCTCAATCTAAGAAACTCTGAATCATCATTCTATATCATCTTGACATGGATTATAAGATATGTATTAATGGTTAAGGAAATACGTTCCATCTATTTCCATTCCTTTTAAAAACCTATATGTATATTAGTGGGAAATTCCATCATTTAATACTCTAAACTCGACTCATGAACCATCATATTCTAATCCTTACAATTCAATTAATCATCAACATTGATTCATTTTCCTGACATATAAACTAACACATAATAGAAATAATTCATATACTCAACTGATCATCAAAAATATTGATTTAAATCATGATATTAAATTATATTTTTGAGGATATTATGATCAGAAAAATAGTAAACATTCCACCAATAAGAAAATACAACCAACACTTTTTGTCATAACCCACATTAGCCAAATTGAGATCATGCATAAGATAATTTCATTCAAAATGCCTCAAATTGTATGATCCATATTACATGACTAATTCTATTTACACTAACAATAGACTAGTTATGATCCCGAATGAATCACAACATAGACATTACTCTTCACTATGTTCATTTAAGATCAATGTTGGTGTTGGTTTTAAATGCCAATTTAACAACTGAAATGAATTCTTGCATGATTCATACCATTCAAAATTGATGCCATTTTTTTGAATCATTAGATTTGAACTTCCCATATAGTTAATTAATTGATGAACCTATTTTGTTACACTATAATCCTGAAATGCATCAAAAAAGAAAATTTTTCTTCCGATTATCCCAATAAACTACATCTTGGACCTTCTGAAGGTCTATTAACACACCCTCCATCGAGATGATATGGTCCACAAAGAATACATTGTTAGTCTATCAATCAAAAATATAATTATTGGCCTATAGTTGATTCCCTATTAGTGTACTTAATATTATGTTAAGATGATTGATAAGATTGTCATGTGTCTGTGACAAGACTAAGATTCCATAAATAATGAAAACCACAAATTGATACAATTAAGGGTTAAATACTTGATTCAAAAAATCCATAAACATAATATGATCATTAATTAGTCCAAATACCATTAAAAAAATTCATAAAATCCATATCTATAGCTGAAATAATTTTTTGGTATATTAGAGTGTCTAAAACATAATTGATGATACACTGATATTAAATCAATCTATAGAGAAAATACAGGCACCCCTTAACTAGTCAAAAATATTATGGATTCCTGAAAGAGGATACCGGTTTTGACTATTCATATATACCAACTACTAGTATATGAAACCCAAGAACAATGTTCTATCAAACATAATAGAAAATAAAACTAAACATCTCCATGGTGAATTACATGGATAGATAAACCGTTATCCTACAAATCCTCCAACTATGTGTTGAGATCCTAAAGCTATATTGGTTACATTATATATGGTGGAATAGAAATTTTCTTAGCTCCACAAATAATCTCACTCATGAACACAACCACTCACTCTGGATGAAAACTAGAGATGTCCTATGGAAGCATGTCCTGGAACTGATACACTATATAAGGGAATAAACCATTTTTCGCACCCCCATTATTAACAAAATGACTTGGAAACTTGTATATGTGATCACATAGTTTTTTGATAGAATATCTTTTATTATCCTACCTAGATAATACATTATATATGATGAGAATAAGTCCCACCTTAAGGTTATGTGAAGCTCGTCCAAATGACGTAATAGAAAATGTAAGATGAGTACATAACCGACCAATTCATTTCCATTTTAAATTCATAAAAATAACCTCTCAAGATAAAAAATTCCAAAAAGAGGTGATACCCACCATCCATTAGGGAACTATCCTTAAATTGTCAAAAAATTTCCAATTTTACCCCCAATGGTGTGTTTATCAACATAACCCCAAGCATATATTCTCTACCCTGACCCATACATTCAGAAACAAGGTACATATACAAGAAATAGAACACACAATTTCAAATAAATAATTTTGAAACATATAAGAAACATTAATTGTAACTCAATATCATACATCAAGCCTGATTTCCATCTATTATAGGTTGAATTACATGAAGCTATCCTGTTCTCCCACCCGAGACACTTCTCAAAGACTTGTGTGTAGAAATTCCTTACAAATATGGATTATCATGTCCAGATGTTCATCATCCCCAAACACAACCTTTATGACTAGTAGATATCAAACTACAAGATTAACATGGGATAAATGATCCATTAAGAGAACTATATATTGGCCTAGTTCTTATATCCCCATCATTTTATCAAGGGTTCCTAAAAAACATATATATCCATATAATTTGTAAGGCCAGTACACATGTAATGGGTAGGGACATTGACCCAGAATGAAACCTAGTCTTGTGTACTGATAATAAAACCCTCAAATTTTCACCAGAGAGGCCTTTCTCACCCCTGTCTAGTTTTTCTTCTATCACATAGGTATAAATTCTTGTAATGAAACATACTACTATCTGAGGATGCACTACTTGATCACCCAATTAGATCCATCTATCAACCACCATAATCCTACACAATTCTCCCATAAAAAATTAGTACCCGATTCACCATCTAAATATAATTATTTACAATAGAGTATATTTATTTGGGGTATGATATCAAATATCAATAAATCATGAAACTTTTTAGCAGTAACATCCTCACCACCCATTATTATTAGAAAAAAATTTAAGTCGGCGAAGTAACCTACATAATCCATCACATAAACTGTCCACTGGGTCAACCACATAATATCTGCAACTCACTCAGATCATAGGGTTTCTTTATAAAATATAAATATGAATATTTCATGGAAGGAATTCCATACCAAACTCTATTACATCACATCCAATATGTGAATATCCCAGTATATCTTCATTATTCCTTATAACATGTATGTATCCAATATGAACAACTTCGCTAGACGCGTTTATAAGAGGTCTAATTTTTTTTTTGTATAGACTCAATAAAAAACATAGCTACTCAGGTCTACCCTCTCCAACAATGTCCACATGATGCTATATGTAGTATTTTCTTGTCAGCATCATCATGTAAATTTTTATTCAATAAAAAGGGGGCTACAAGAAATCCATGATCAAACAATGCTGAACAAAGGAACAATAGCCTATAGAGTCCTAAGGTAATGGATACTAAGGGAATATCCCCTAATCAAGTTGACCCCCTATGGTATCATGTTATCTATATTATATAGACATAATATTTTTGAACCATGGGTATCAAGAGAGGCCATGTGATCAACAACCCTATTACCCACTCATTGAGTATGGATCACATTGATTCTATTGCTATAAATACCATGAAATTTTAATAATTAAATAAGATATCGACCATGGAGTAACACAAATTCCATGAAAAGAATTGGGAATGAAGAATGAATAATTTTTTCCCTCTATGATGTCATTACTCCTCTGGCTACCCATCCTAATCCCTAGGAGCATCTCTATATACTCATCTTGGAGTGACGATCCATATCCCAACCCTAGAATTTCCTAGTTAGATCAAAACAACACTTTTATTCCCACCATGGGAATCTATCCATAAACTACATAAAATGAGAAAAAATTTTCAAATAGCTTCTTATCCACCCAATCACCTATAACCAATTAGGGTTCCCAGCCCATTTAAGGAGGGTCAGTCAAAAAAATCTGATCAAACTATCAGTAACCAAAATCATAATAGAATCTATCTATAAATATAAACACATATATGAGGTGACAAACATATCATGTCCACATGTAATAAATGATTTGTAACTAAAATACACAACTTTATAATTTGAAAACATTATCCTAGTGGTTATAACCAGTGTAATTTCAATGCTCCCAAACATACCTAATTGGTTTCATGGATAAAAATAAGTAAACCAAATTCAATATTTTATAAGACATACATTTGAAAAAAAATAACATCATTAACATTTTAAATTTCATTAACATAATTATTATGAACTACTTCTTTAAAATCACAAATGAAATTGAAAGATAATTTATTTTACACAACCCACCTAATTTTCCCTGTGTTCTTGACATGATGCTTTCCACATGAATCTATTATTGATTAAAATTATAAATGAATAGATAAACAATTTCCTTACTGGATCATGTGAAAAAACATAGAAAAAACTAACATCGTGAAACATGTGTATCACCCTAGGTGAAATCACATCCAACCACAAAAAGAAAAAAATGAAAAAGAAATATCACACCTTTGGAATTTGGGATTCCCCCACTAATGTGTCAGATTCACCTATGTACAAGCTTATTATAATGGAAAAAAACCTCATATACTCACATCTACCTTTATTAAAAGATTAATAAACATAAAATAAAACTACTCTGATACCACATTGTAAAAACATGACATGTGTTACACTCAACCAACACCCGGAGCTGGTTCAACCCATGACCTCAATCGCTCCTCACCATATTCTATAGTATGATGAATAACAGAGAGTATCCAATGAGAGATTTGGGGAGGCCGTACCATCTTTACCAGCGTAAACTAGTAGTACAAATAATAGTATAAAACTACATGAAACAAAGAGATGTTCCAAAACATCACATAAAACATTATGAAACTGAAGAAGTACTAGTATACAAAAATAATAAACACATCACATCATGATAGACTGATGTTCCAAAGAGAATCCAAAATAAATACACCCCAGATTATCCATTGAATGGGTCCTAAAAACATGTCTTGTCCCCCCATCCATGTTATGTCCCAAATTTACCATTATCATAGGATCATTTTCCTAATTAAGTCCTAATATCATGAATACTTCTTATGTTCTAATAAAGGCATGAGAAAGGTGTGAGTACAACTACGTAGGCCACCAATGATGGTGTATACAATATTATATAGTCTAATAATAGTGTATATAGATGTATACCAAAAAATAAACAATATAATGAATAAAAATAAATTCAGTTAAACAATTATCAATTAGCCCTATGGGATCTCGTTTCCAGCAGTGGCACCAACACACCAAAAATACTCCAGCCAACACTAGAATTCAATAAAATATAATATATGAGTTTTAACACCTCATATCACCAGGATATTCCTTAATGACATCCATTAAATCATTTTAATTTAGAGTATTGGTCAAGGTACCCATCACATTTTCAAATCAATGGATCTTAGAGCATCAATAGAGTATACCAAATAAGTGGACCTTAGAGCATTATTCCAGCATCTCAAACCATATAGTGCATTGATGGGACATAGATAATTAGTCTATATTGTTACATGCCAAGGATATTAAAATATATAAAAATTCATGAAAATTGGTTTTAAATTGATGTTATAACTGGACTTTAAACATATATTTTCCACTTCACTGTTTTTAATTTTGAAAAATTATCATCTACATTTGTGATCAATAAGTTATTTAAAGTATGATGGAACCAACATGATTTTTTTTGAATAGTAACATACCCTCATGAATATCAATTTGAATAGTAATATAACCCTAATGAATAGTAATTTGTATTATAATTTTATTTTCTTAATGCTTTTTGTTAATGACATCATGATTAATTTCTCTTGGTGATATAAAATGAGTTATAGTTTTAAAATTATTTATTTATGAAATGAATGATTTTAATTAAAAATTAAATTAATCATTTTTATAAAATAATTTTCAAAAAATAGATTTCATTTTACACATTGAAATGGTGTGGTTGAATTTTTGATATTTTTATGAAATTCAAGAATTGTGATGAATACTGAAATAATACAAACAAACTTAAATTCAAATTATCAGTTAAATAAAATATTTTTGACATCATGGGTGATGTAATACCACTTGGTTCAAACTCATAAGAAATTAATACAATTTTTGGTCACATGAATCAACAATATTAATAGTCATCCGAGATAATATTAATCTAATGATTAAAATAATTTAAAACCCCTCCTTTCCTTCGCTATATATACCAACCTCCTCAACCTCTTCCTCTCACACCTCTCAAGACTTTATAATTGTATAAGTTATAAAATATATCCCCCACTAGGCTCTTCCAAATTTCCATAACCTTCTGGTATCACCAAAAGGACAAAACCAAAGTCCATTAGGAGAATCTCAAGGGGAATAGAAAAAGAGGTAAGAATCCTCATCCATTTTCATGTGTTTTCTTTTCAATTCCATTATTTTCATATATTATCTTCCCTCATACATATAAAAGAGGCATTAAATCTCTAAAATATTATATATTATTTATTTTATCATGTTAATGTATAAAATTCATCACGTTTGGTCCCAACTTCATCCACTAATTAAAAAAAACACCATTCGTGATATGTCGTTTACCAGAATTGTGAAGGATGTGCTTAGATTTACATAACTTCCATTATAGATAATCATAAAACCCCATTAATGGTTGGGAAAAAATATAATTTTTATTATGTAATTTATTTTATTTTATTGAAATAAAAATATATGTATGACATTAAATTATATAATGAAACAATTTCATGATTATCAAGGAACCACAATAAAATTATCTAAACATATATCATTAATGTTTTTTCTAATGATTCATCATCATATATGATAACAAAATGATTTACAGTATAATTATACATTCTAGAAACCCATTAATGCCATTTCAGTACAATTTTATGATTTTATTTCTATATGACAAGAAAATCAAATACAACATGACCAGGTAAATCAAATAAAGAACACACATAAAACAACGAAAGGAACAAAATACTAATAATTAAACAGTGAAATGATGTTATGAAATGATCATATATGTTTTTATAAACATTAAAATGATTATATAAAATAATAATAACATAATTTTTACAATTATAAATGTGTTTTAAACATGTTTTAATTATGAAAAACCCAAGGTAAGGGAATTCATATCTCAATTAACATTCTTTGGGTTAACCATCTACTTCATTAATTGTGTGGTTCTAAGATAATTTGGGTGATTATTTTAGGATTATATTATGTTTTATTGTGTCTATTTATATTTTATACACATATTCCTTTCTTTCTATTGATTTTAATATCAATTTTCTGTAATTTTTAAGTTACTTTTATTATAAAATCCGTTTTAAACTTATAGTTTAACATAAATCAAAGTCAATGTTTTTATACTAGTATTCTTGTTTGATGATTATGATATGGTTCATGATAGTTTTTATGATTATTTTTTGGACTTATATCTCCCTCGAATTCGTTGGTTATGTGTAATGTTGAAGTCATCCATATAGTTATACCATGTGTAGCTGTGATGGTAACACCATAAGGTAGTTGTGATGGTTACATTGTATGGTGGTCGTGGGGGTTACAAATCATAAGGTAGCGGTGAGGGTTACAATATAAGTATGTAATGACCCACGATACCTTTATGGTTCTATTTATGATCATTATGTTTTGTTGAAATATCTTGGAAATCTCATGTTTCATAATATAAGTATATATGGGTGACAAGTAAGTTTTTCAACATGATTTCATTAATTATTGGATTATGTTTTCTTTTTCATATTTTTATATCTCTAGCTATGATTTTGTGATCATTAAATGTTTTTATATGATTTTCATGGGTAATAATGATTTCTAAGACATATAAAGAATCCATGCTAAATGGTATGGATATTTATCAAATAAATAATGTTTTATTGAAAACGTTTTTTATTTTGGAAGAAATGAATACTATTTTTATGGTACCCACAATGTATAAATCTCGGATGTTATGAAGGAATTGTTTACTTTTTATCAAAATCTATATAGTTTAAAATTTCCTCAATGTGAAAAAAAATTATTTCTTAAATAAATTCATGTTTATGTAATGTTATAGGGACAGTTCCTTATAGTTATTAACAGAGGATGATTAAATAAATTTAGGTTTTAAGATAGTGTTAATAGAATACCATAAATATTTTTTTACTATATGGTTAATTTGAAATTAGAGAGCATTTAAAGATGACCATGTTTTTTTGACTAAGATATGTTTTTTCAGAATGGTTTAAAAAAAAAGAAACATGGAAGCTGTAGTATAGTGTAAATTACATAACGATATCCTTCTGAATCTATAGCCTTGAATGGTAGGGATTGTAACAGATCAATTTGTGATTGTAAAGTTTCAAGTGACACAAATAATAAATTATGGTGGAATCCCTAAAAGAGAACATCCAAAGCTACCATAAGGTAACATAATGATAGTGTAACATTTTAGGAGGAAACACCCTCATTATTTTAGATGATATTTTTACCTAGTAGTAGCTGAAGGATAGATTAAATTCCTTGAAAAGATATTCAATTTTATAGGATGTTCATATAAGAAAATGGAAGTTCATTCAATTTATCGTCCTGATGGGAAAGCATATCTGGGGTGCTTAATTGTCAAAAATATCAGGGATATTTAAGAGATTAATTCTTTAGAGTGGAATTAATTTAAAATTATTTACCTTGAAAAATTGTTTCATAATTTGGTTGGAATTAGTATGGAGAGAAATTCCTTGAAGTGATGCAATATGAGCAAGACTCAGTGGCTATTTATGAATAAAACATTACTCAAATGGCGAGGTATTCTCCAAATCATATTATGTATATCAAATGTATAATCAATTGATTTTACTCAGGATTAATGCAATGGTATAGAATGTAATTATCCTCCCGTGAATTCAAAAGTTATGAGAAACTTGTCTGAGTTGTGGAGATGGTGGAGACTGATATATATTATGATTAAATGAATATTGACAACAAGTAATAGAAGATTTATATATTTCATGTGATGGGTAAGAATAAATCAAATAAATCTCATGGTAAGGAATTCCAATTTCCATTTTGTGAAAAGTGTGGAAAAAAGATCCCTAGGGATTGCCTCGCCAAAACTGGGAAGTGTTTTCAATGTGGAAATTTGGTATATATTTTCTGAGATTACAAGGAAAATGATGCTTAGAATAATCCTATTATGAAAACAATAATGTGGTTTAAATTTTCTGAGATGGTTTATTATGAAAATTCATACCCAATGAGAGATATTAATGATGAAAAGAAGCCAAACTATAACAAGAAAGGTGTAGTGAGATCCTTTGCGAATACGACAGTAGAGGCCAGGCCATCCAATGAATTTGTATCTTATAACTTTTCTATTTAGATATATTATCAAATGTTTTTTTGATAGAGGGACTAAACATTCTATTATTTTGGAGGAAATTTATATTAAATTAGAAAGATCCCCTGAAAAAATGAGGACAAAACCAATTAATAAAACACATGGGAGAAATTTTATATAAAAAAGAAATTATATGAATATTTTTATTGTGGTATATCGAAAGACCTTACTTAAAAAACTTTTTCCCCCTTTGTAGAGTTTTATATCATAATGGGAATGGTCTAGATTTCTGTTTATCATGCTATGATTAACTGCAGAGCTAAAAATCATGTTTTTCAGAAATATTTTCAGTTTGTATACAAGAACAAACCCATATTCATGATATCATATAATGATGCTATGAAACTATTGATATATGGAAATAAAATTTATCATGATGATATTATTGAAAACATAGAACTATTAAGATTAATGATGTTCCAGTGGTAAATGTATACATTTATGTTTTTTCTAATGAGGTACCTAATGTCATACCAGATTGGGAATCCAAATTCACAATTGACTAATATCATAATGGTATGGAAATTTTGAAACCCCTATATCTAATGTCATAAATAGATCTTATTGAATTGATAATTTTGTTACAGGAGTTTCTTGATAAAGGCTTCATTCATCTTATAACATCACCAAAGGGTACTCTTTTTTGTAAAAAGAAAATTTTTTCCATGAGAAATTATACTGATTGTAGAGATATAAATAACATCACTATTAGAAACATGTATCCTTTTCCCCATATCGATGACTTGGTTGATCATCTCCAGGGAGCTCACTACTTTTCCAATATTTGCATGACATACGGATACCATAAGTTGATGGTTGAAGAGAATGAAATCCTAAAAATATATTTTTGTACTAGATATGGGGATTATAAATTTGTTGTTTTTAATTTTGGGTTATCAAATGCACCTGTTGTATTCACAGATCTTATGAATAGATATATCATGAATTCATGGAAAAGTTTTTGGTTATTTTTATTGATGATATCCTAATATTTTATAAAAGTAAATAGGAGCATAAAAACATATAAGGTTTGTTTGGAAAACAATAAAGGAAGAGAAACTGTATGGAAAATTCATCATGTATGATTTTTTGTTGCAACAGATATCTTTCATGGTATCCTTGTAAATAAGGATGGAATAACAATTGATCCATCCAATCCAAAAGTGGTTTATGAATGGAAAATAACAACAATTGTTACATAGATTCATAGTTTTTTTATTAGACTGTATTTATCAATAGTTTGTTAAAAACATTCCATGGGTATCCATCCTACTATCTAATTTATCAGGAAAAGGGGTTAAATTTTTTTATATAGAAGAATGTGATTTTTGTTTTTAGGAGCTTAATAAAAGATTGGTGAATGCTCCAGTTTTTGCTTTGCCTTTCCAAAATGATGAGTTTCTCCACTACAATGACTCTTCATTAAAGGGACTTGGATGTGTTTTGATGCGGAATGATCAGGTAATTACATATGTATTAAGGAAAATAAATTCTAATGAGTTATATTATCCCACACATGAGTTGGTATTGGTAGCTATGTTTATTGATTTAAATATTTTAGGCATCATATACAGGGTTCTAAATGTCATATATATACTCACCAAAAGTGTCTAAAGTACATATTCACTCAAAATAAATTAAACATGAGGTATAGAAGATGTCATGAATTGATTAAAGATTATGATTATACGATCAATTAACATCTAGGAAAAAAACAATGTGGAGTACTCCTTGAATCGAAAATATCTTGTATCCTTAACCATGACACATTTCAAACATGATCCCTTGATAAATTATTGGATGAATTTATTATTTATAAGTTGTTTGTTTTGTAAATAAATCTTATTTTTTACAAGTTTCAATGCATTTATCGTTATGAAATAGCATTAAGAATGCATATTAGGATGTCCATGATCTTTTGAAAAATGTACAATTGGTTTAAATTTTCATGTTTATTGAGTTTTACCTTGATCAGTATTGTGTCTTGTGATATGGAAAAGATTGTTTGTTATTTTTGATTCCATGTTGATTGAATATTTTATGTGTGATTCTAATATTTCTTCATTTTTTATTCATCCTCTTAGTACAATGATGTGAAGATACCGTTGGGTGTATTTTTGGTTGGAGGGAACAAAAAAATATATTGAAATTTTTACGGTGAAATGACTGATATGTCAACAAGTTAATGTAGAGAAATAGTTATTGAAGGGTATGCTTCATCCTTTTCTTGTTCCATAGTAGAAATGGGGGAATATTTTCATGGGTATTTTGGGGGGACATCCTAAGACTTATTAAGGAAATATTGAGATTTTGGTTATTTTGGATCGGCTGAATAAATTTGCATATTTTTATTCTATTCAAGATTTACTGTCTTTGGATCATATTTTTTGAATGTACCATAATTATATTTTCAGGTTACATAGAGTACTTCATTATATAAAAGATATTAATTCCTTAGAGTGGGATGATTTTAAAATTATTTTCCTTGAAAAATTATTTCCTAATTTGGTTTGAATTAGTATAGAGGGAAATTCCTTGAATTCATGAAAAATGAGCAAGATTCAATGGCTGTGTATGAATAAAACATCACTCAAATGGTGAGGTATTCTCCAAATATTATTCAGTATATCAAATGTATCATCATTTTCTTTTACTCAGGATTAATGCAAAGGTATAGAATGGAATTATCCTCCTGTGAATTCAAAAGTTATGAGAAAATTGTCTGAGTTGTGGAGATGGTGGTGATTTATTTTTATGATGATCAAATGATCATTGACAACAAGTAGTAGAAGATATCTATATTTCAAGTGATGGGTAAGAATAAATCAAATAAAGCTCATGGTAAGGAATTCCTATTTCCATTTTGTGAAAAGTGTGGAAAAAATAACCATAGGTATTTCCTTGCCAAAACTAGGAAGTGTTTTCAATGTGGAAATTTTGTACATATTGTCTGAGATTATAAGGAAAATGATTCTAAGAATAATCCTATTATGAAAACAATAAAGTGGTTTAAATTTGTTTAGATGGGTTACTATGAAAATGCATACCCAATGAGAGATATGAATGATGAAAAGAAGCCAAACTATAACAAGAAAGGTGTAGTGAGATCATTTGCGACTACGATAGTAGACATCAGGACATCCAATGAATTTTTATTTTATACCTTTTCTATTTAGACATATTTTAAATTTTTTTTATGATATAGGAACTAAACATTCCTTTATTTTTGAGGAAATTTCTATTAAATTAGAAATATCCCCTGAACAAATGAGGCCAAAACCAATTATTAAAACACATGGGAGAAATTTTATAGAAAAAAGAAATTATATGAATATATTTATTGTGGTCTATGTAATGAACTTACATAAAAAAATTTTCCCCCATTGTAGAGTTTGATGTCATAAGGGGAATGGTCTATATTTCTTTTTATCATGCTAAGATTAACTATAGGGAAAAAAAATCATGTTTTCAGAAATATTTTCAGTGTCTATACAAGAACAAACCCATATTCATGATATCATATAATGATGCTGAGAAGCTATTCATATATGGAAATAAAATTTATCATGATTATATTTTTTAAAACAAAGAACTATTCAGATTAATGACGTTCCAGTGGTAGATGTATACAATGATGTATTTTCTAATGAGTTACCTAATGACAGACCTGATTGGGAATCCAAATTCACAATTGACTTAGTTCCTAATGGTATGGAAATTTTAAAACCCCTATATCAAATGTCTTAAATAGATCTTATTGAATTGATAATTTTGTTACACGAGTATCTTGATAAAGGCTTCATTCATCCTTGAACATCACCACACGGTACTCTTTTTTTGTAAAAACGAATGTTTTTTCCATGCGAAATTTTTCTGATTGTAGAGATATAAATAACATCACTATTAGAAACATCTATTCTTTTCCCCATATCAATGACTTGGTTGATTATCTCCAGGGAGCTCACTATTTTTCTAATATTGACATGACATCCGGATACCATAATTTGATGGTTGAAGAGAATGAAATCCTGAAAATAGATATTTGTACTAGATATGGGGATTATAAATTTGTTGGTATGAATTTTGGGTTAACTAATGTACCTTTTGTATTCCCAGATCTTATGAATAGATATATCCTGAATTCTTCGATAGGTTTTTTTTATTTTTATTAATGACATCCTAATATTTTCTAAAAGTAAATAGGAGCATAAAAACATATAAGGTTTGTTTAGAAAACAATAAAGGAAAAGAAACTGTATGGAAAATTCACCAAGTAAGATTTTTTGTTGCAACAAATATCTTTAATGGTATCCTTGTAAATAAGGATGGAATAACAGTTGATCCTTCAAAACCAAAAGTTGTTGATAAATGTGAAAGACCAACAAATGTTACATAAATTCATAGTTTTTTATTAGATTATATTTATCAATATTTTGTTAAAAACATTCCATGGTTATCCATCCTGCTAACTATGTTAGCAGGAAATGGGGTTAAATTTGTTTAGATTGAAGAATGTGATTTTTGTGTTTAGGAGCTCAATAATATATTGGTGAATGCTCCAGTTTTGTCTTTTCCTTTCAACAGTGATGGGTTTCTTGACTACAATGATTCTTCCTTAAAGGGACTTGGTTGTCTTTTGATTCGGAATGATCATGTAATTATTTATGCATCAAGGAAACTAAATTATAATGAGTTAAATTATCCCAAACATGATTTGTATTGGCAGCTATGTTTATTTATTGTAATATTTGATGCGTCATATAGAGGGTTCTAAATGTCAAATATATACTCACCAAAAGAGTCTAAAGTACATATTCACTCAAAAGAAATTAAACATGAGGTATAACAGATGTCTTGAATTGATAAAAGATTACGATTATACAGTCAATAACCATCTATGAAAAGAAAACAATGTAAAGGACTCCTTGAATTGAAAACATCATGCATCATTAACCATGACACACTTCGAACATGATTCCTTGATAAATTATTGGATGAATTTTTTATTATTATATTGTTTGTTTGGGAAATAAATATTATTTGTTACAATATTCAATGCATTCATCGTTATGAAATATCATTAAAAATGCATATAAGGCCATGATCTTTCGAAATTTTTTTAATTGGTTTAAATTTGTATGTTTCTTGAATTTTTCCTTGATAAGTATTGTGTCTTGTGATATGGAAAAAGATTATTTTTTCTTTTTGATTCCTTGTGGAATGATTATTTTATGTGTGATTATAATATTTCTCCATTTTCGATTCATCCCCATAGTACAATGATGTGCAGAGTCTTTCGTGTGTATTTTTGGTTTGAGGGAATGAAAAAAGATATTGAAAATTTTACAGTGAAATGTTTGAAATGTAAAAAAGATAAAGCAGAGAAATAGTTATTGAAGGGGATGCTTCATCCTTTTCCAATGCCATAGTGGAAATGGGGTAATATTTTCATGGACATTGTGGGGGGACATCCTAAGACTTCTTGAGGAAATATTGAGATTTTGGTTATTTTAGATCGGTGGAATAAATTTGCACATTTTTATTCTATTCAATATTTATTGTCTTTGGATTATATTTTTTTAATGTACCATAATTATATTGCCAGGTTACATAGAGTTCTTCATTCTATTTATGATATTAATTACATAGAGTGGTATTAATTTAAAATTATTTTCCTTGAAAAATTATTTCCTAATTTGGTTGGAATTAGTATAGAGGGAAATTCATTGAATTGATTAAAAAAGAGCAAGATTCAGTGGCTGTGTATGAATAAAACATCACTCAAATGGTGAGGTATTCTCCAAATATTATTCTGGATATCAAATGTATAATCAATTGCTTTTACTTAGGATTAATGCAAAGGTATTGAATAGAATTATCCTACTGTGAATTCAAAAGTTATGAGAAACTTGTTCGAGTTGTGGAGATGGTGGAGATTGAATTTTCTGATGATCAAATGAACATTGGAAAAAAGTAGTAGAATATGTCTATATTTCATGTGATGGGTAAGAATAAATCAAATAAATGTCATGGTAAGGAATTCCTATTTCCATTTTGTGAAATGTGTGGAAAAAAGAACCCTAGGGATTGCCTCACCAAAACTAGGAAGTGTTTTCAATGTGGGAATTTGGTACATATTGTCTGAGATTATAAGGAAAATGATGCTATGAATAATCCTATTAAGAAAACAATAATGTGGTTTAAATTTTTTGAGATGGGTTACTATGAAAATGCATACCCAATAAGAGATATGAATGATGAAAAGAAGACAAACTATAACCAGAAAGGTGTAGTGAGATCCTTTGCATCTACGATAGTAGACATCAGGCCATCCAATGAATTAGTATCTTATACCTTTTCTTTATTAGACATATTTTCAAATGTTTTTTTTGATATCGGAACTAAACATTCCTTTAATTTTGAGGAAATTTATATTAAATTAGAAATATCCCCTGGATAAATGAGGCCAAAACAAATTATTAAAACACATGGGAGAAATTTTATAGAAAAAATAAATTATATGAATATTTTTATTGTGGTCTGTGGAATGACCTTACATAAAAAAAATTTCCCCCTTTGTAGAGTTTGATGTCATAAGTGGAATGGTCTAGATTTCTGTTTATCATGCTGAGATTAACTATAGAGCTAAAAATCATGTTTTTCAGAAATATTTTCAGTGTGTATAAAAGAACAACCCCATATTCATGATATCATATAATGATGCTGAGAAGCTATTCACATATGGAAATAAAATTTATCATGATTATATTTTTGAAATCATAGAACTATTCAGATAAATGATGTTCCAGTGGTAGATGTATAAATTGATGTTTTCTCTAATGAGTTACCAAATGACATACCTTATTGGGAATCCAAATTCACAATTGACTTAGTTCCTAATTGTATGGAAATTTTAAAACCCCTATATCTAATTTCTTAAATAGATCTTATTGACTTGATAATTTTGTTACTGGATTTTATTGATAAAGGATTCATTCATCCTAGAACATCACCACAGTGTACTCTTTTTTTGTAAAAAAGAATGTTTTTCCATGCGAAATTGTACTGATTGTAGAGATATAAATAACATCACTTTTAGAAACATCTAATTTTTCCCCATATCAATGACTTGGCTGATCATATCCAGGGAGCTCACTATTTTTTCAATATTGACATGACATCCGAATACCATAATTTGATGGTTGAAGAGAATGAAATCCTGAAAATAGATTTTTGTACAAGATATGGGGATTATAAATTTGTTGTTTTGAATTTTGGGTTATCTAATATACCTTTTGTATTCACAAATTTTATGAATAGATATATCCTGAATTCTTGTATAGGTTTTTGGTTATTTTTATTGATGACATCCTAATATTTTCTAAAAGTAAATAGAAGCATAAAAACATATAATGTTTGTTTAAAAAACAATAAAGGAAAAGAAATTGTACGGAAAATTCAGAAAGTACGATTATTTGTTGTAAAAAATATCTTTCATGGTATCCTTGTAAATAAGGATGGAATAACAGTTGATCCTTCTAAACAAAAAGTGGCTGATAAATGTGAAATACCAACAAATGTTACATAGACTCATAGTTGTTTTATTAGACTATATTTATCAAAAGTTTGTTAAAAACATTCAATGGTTATCCATCCTCCTAACTATGTTATCAGGAAATGGGGATAAATTTGTTTAGATATAAGAATGTGATTTTTGTTTTTAGGAGCTCAATAATAGATTGGTGAATGCTCCAGTTTTGTCTTTTCCTTTCCAAAACGATGAGTTTCTCCACTACAATGATTTTTACTTAAATTGAATTGGTTGTCTTTTGATTCGGAATGATTAAGTAATTACTTATGCATCAAGGAAACTAAATTATAATGAGATAAATTATCCCACACACGATTTTTATTGGCAGCTATGTTTATTGATTTTAATATTTGAGGCATCATATACAAGGTTCTAAATGTCAAATATATACTCACCAAAAGAATCTAGAGTACATATTCACTCAAAGGAAATTAAACATGAGGTATAGAAGATGTCTTTAATTGATAAAAGATTACAATTATACGATCAATAACCACCTAGGAAAAGAAAACAATGTATAGGACTCCTTGAATCGAAAACATCATGCATCATTAACCATGACACGGATCGAACATGACCCCTTGATAAATTATTGGTTGAATTTATTATTTAGAATTTTTTTTTGGGAAATAAATCTTATTTTTTACAATATTCAATGCATTCATCATTACGAAATATCATTAAAAATGCATATAAGGAAGGCCACGATCTTTCCAAAAATTTATAATTGGTTTAAATTGGTATGTTTCTTGAATTTTACCTTCATAAGTATTGTGTCTTGTGATATGGAAAACGATTTTTTGTTCTTTTTGATTTATTGTGGATTGAGTATTTTATGTGTGATTCTAATATTTCTCCATTTTTGATTCATCCCCATAGTACAATGATGTGCAGAGTCCTTTGCGTGTATTTTTGGTTAGAGGGAATGGAAAAAGATATTGAAAATTTTACGATGAAATGTAAGACATGTAGAAAAGTTAAAGCAGAGAAATAGTTATTGAAGGGGATGCTTCATCCTTTTCCTGTGCCATAGTGGAAATGGGGGAAGATTTTCATGGACATTGTGGGGGGACATCCTCAAACTTCTTGAGGAAATATTGAGATTTTTGTTATTTTAGATCGGCTGAATAAATTTACACATTTTTTTCTATTCAAGATTTATTGTCTTTGGATCATCTTTTTTGAATGTACCATAATTATATTGTCAGGTTACCTAGAGTTCTTCATTCTATTTAAGATATTAATTCCTTAGAGTGGGATGAATTTAAAATTATTTTCCTTGAAAATTTATATCCTAATTTGGTTGGAATTAGTATAGAGGGAAATTCCTTGAATTGATGAAAAACGAGCAAGATTCAGTGGCTGTATATGAATAAAACATCACTCAAATGGTGAGGTATTCACCAAATATTATTATGGATATAAAATGTATAATCAATTGCTTTTACTCATGATTAATGAAAAGGTATAGAATGGTATTATCCTCCCGTGATTTCAAAAGTTATGAGAATCTTGTCCGAGTTGTGGAGATGGTGGAGATTGATTTTTCTGATGATCAAATGAAAATTGACAACAAGTAGTAGAAGATGTCTATATTTCAGGTGATGGGTACGAATAAATCAAATAAATCTCATGGTAAGGAATTCATATTTCTATTTTGTGAAAAGTGTGGAAAAAATAACTATAGGGATTGCATCGCCAAAACTTGGAAGTGTTTTCAATGTGGAAATTTGGTACATATTGTCTGAGATTATAAGGAAAATGATGCTAAGAATAATCATATTAAGAAAAAAATAATGTGGTTTAAATTTGTTGAGATGGGTTACTCTGAAAATGAATACCCAGTGAGAGATATGAATGATGAAAAGAAGCCAAACAATAACCAGAAAGGTGTAGTGAGATCCTTTGCAACTATGATAGTAGACATCAGGCCATCCAATGAATTTGTATCTTATACCTTTTCTGTTTAGACATATTTTCAAATGTTTTTTTGATATAGGAACTAAACATTCATGTATTTTTGAGGAAATTTCTATTAAATTAGAAATATCCCCTGAATAAATGAGGCCAAAACCAATTATTAAAACACATGGGATAAATTTTATAGAAAGAAGAAATTATATGAATATTTTTATTGTGGTCTATGGAATGACCTTACATAAAAAAAATTTCCCCCTTTGTAGAGTTTTATGTCACAAGGGAAATGGTCTAGATTTCTGTTTATCATGATAAGATTAACTATACAGCTAAAAATCCTATTTTTTAGAAATATTTTCAGTGTGTATACAAGAAGAAACCCATATTCATGATATCATATAATGATGCTGAGAAACTATTCATATATGGAAATAAAATATATCATGATTATATTTTTGAAAACATAGAACTATTCAGATTAATGATGTTACAGTGGTAGATGTATACATTGATGTTTTTTCTAATGAGTTACCTAATGACATACCTGATTGGGAATCCAAATTCAAAATTATATTAGTTCCTAATGGTATGGAAATTTTAAAACCCCTATATCTACTTTCTTGAATAGATCTTATTGAATTGGTAATTTTGTTATAGAAGTTTCTTGATAAAGGCTTCATTCATCCTAGAACATCACCACATGGTACTCATTTGTTTGTAAAAAAGAATGTTTTTCCATGTGAAATTGTACTGATTGTAGAGATATAAATTACATCACTATTAGAAACAACTATTCTATTCCCCATATCAATGACTTGGTTGATCATCTCGAGGGAGATCACTATTTTTCCAATATTGACATGACATTCGGATACCAAAATTTGATGGTTGAAGAGAATGAAATCTTGAAAATATATTTTTGTAATAGATATGGGGATTATAAATTTGTTGTTTTGAATTTTGGTTTAACTAATGTACCTTTTGTATTCACAGATCTTATGAATAGATATATCCCGAATTCTTGGATAGGTTTTTGGTTATTTTTATTGATGACATCCTAATATTTTCTGAAAGTAAATAGGATCATAAAAACATATAAGGTTTGTTTAGAAAACAATAAAGGAAAAGAAACTGTATGGAAAATTCACCAAGTACGATTTTTTGTTGCAACAAATATCTTTCATGGTATCCTTGTAAATAAGGATGGAATAATAGTTGATACTTCCTAACCAAATGTGGTTGATAAATGTGAAAGACCAACAAATGTTACATAGATTCATAGTTTATTTATTAAACTGTATTTATCAATAGTTTGTTAAAAACATTCCATGGTTATCCATCCTTCTAACTATGTTATCATGAAATGGGGTTAAATTTTTTTAGATAGAAGAATGTGATTTTTGTTTTTAGGAGCTCAATAATAGATTGGTGAATACTCAAGTTTTGTCTTTTCCTTTCCAAAATGATGAGTTTCTCCACTACAATGATTCTTCCATAAATGGACTAGGTTGTCTTTTGATACGTAATGATCAAGTAATTACATATGCTTCATGGAAACTAAATTCTAATGAATTAAATTATCCCACACATGATTTGTATTGGCAACTATGTTTATTGATTTTAATATTTAAGGCATCATATATAGGGTTCTAAATGTCAAATATATACTCACCAAAGAGTCTAAAGTACATATTCACTCAAACGAAATTAAACATGAGGTATAGAAGATGTCTTTAATTGGTAAATGATTACGATTATATGATAAATAACCATCTAGGAAAAGAAAATAATGTAGAGGACTCCTCGAATCAAAAACATCAGGCATCATTAACCATGACACACTTCGAACATGATCCCTTGATAAATTATTGGATGAATTTTTTATTTATAAGTTGTTTGTTTGGGAAATAAATCTTATTTGTTACAATATTCAATGCATTCATCGTTATTAAATATCAATAAAAATTCATATAAGGAAGGCCATGATCTTTCGAAAAAATTATAATTGATTTAAATTAGTATGTTTCCGGAATTGTACCATGATAAGTATTGTGTCTTGTGATATGGAAAAATATTTTTTGTTCTTTTTGATTCCTTGTGGATTGAGTATTTTATGTGTGATTCTAATATTTCTCCATTTTTGATTCATCCCCATAGTAAAATGATGTGCAGAGTCCTTTGCATGTATTTTTGGTTGGAGGGAATGAAAATAGATATTGAAAATTTTATGGTGAATTGTTTGACATGTCAAAAAGTTATAGAAGAGAAATTGTTATTGAAGGGGATGCTTCATCCTTTTCCAGTGCCATAGTGGAAATGGGGGAATATTTTCATGGACATTGTGGGGGGACATCGTCAGACTTCTTGAGGAAATATTTAGATTTTGGTTATTTTAGATCGGCTAAATAAATTTGTACATTTTTATTCTATTCAAGATTTATTGTCTTTGGATCATCTTTTTTGAGAGTACCATAATTATATTTTCAGGTAACATAGATTTATTCTTTATATTGTATCAAAATGAGATCCCAAGATCCCTTCAAATTTTAAAAAATTCTATCAGAATTCACAGGGCATAAAATTAAATTTTAGTATATATTTTCATCCAAAATTAGATGAGTAGTAAGAAAGAATGATTCAGACTTTGGAGGATATACTTTGAGATTGTTCAATAGTCTACCAGAGAAGTTGGGATTAACTTCATTCATTATTTAAGTTTTCTTATAATAATACTTTTGATTAATTTATACAGATGGCACCATATGAGGAATTGTATGGGAAGTGGTGTCGAACACCATATTTTTGGGATGAATTCTGGTAAAGGAAGTTAATGGGACCAAAATTAGAAGTGGAAGTTGTTAAAAAAGTGAAGATAATATATAAACACAAGATGAAATCAAAGAGAAGGTGGAACGATTATGCAGAAAATAGGAGGAACGACTATTCTTTTGATGTAGGTTCCCATGTATTTCATAGAATCACACAATGTAAAATTAATATGTGTTTTATTTTGAAAGGAAAGCTAAGACCACTGTTTATTTAATCGAATAATGTCTGGGAGAATGTTGGACTAGTCACCTATCGGGTAGCTTTTCCTCTGATTTTATCTTAGGTACACAATTTTTCTCATGTTTTGATGTTTAGAATGTATGTTCTAGATTCATCTATTGTATAGATCCTAGAAGTTGTTCACCAAGAAGAGAATTAATCATAATAAGAAAAACATATTCAAATTCTTGATCATGGAGGACATGTATTGCAGAATAAGTTAATCCACTAAGTAAATGTTTTGTAGATAATCCACATGGTTGAATAAGAATCATGGTAATCTGAAAATTCAAATAGGTAAAGGTACCCTCAACTATTTAATAAATAAATAAAATTGTGAGGATGCATCTTCCAGAAGGTGGGGAGAATATGAAACACCAAGGCTTCAAAAATAAATTGAAATGAATGAAAATTGGTTTTATGCAAACAATTATAACTAACCTTTAAACATAATTTGGTCCACTTCAATCTTTGTAATTTTGAAAAACGTGCATCTAAAATTGTGATTAATAAGTAATATAGGGTTTGATGGGACCAAAATGATTTCTGGTGAATAGTAACTTCCAATTACTAAAAGCGATATGAATAGTAATATTACCGTAATGAATAATAAATTGTATAATTATTTTATTTTCTAAGGGATTTATGATAATTACATCTTGATTAATTTTTCAAGGTGATATAAAATAAAGTATTGTTTAAAACATTTAATTTTTTAATATAGTAAAATTTTACATAAATATTCAATAAATTATAAATAAAGAATTATATTCCTAAAATTGATTTCATCTTTTAATTCTACACGTCGAAAATTTTTAGGGTGGTATTTTGGTATTTTTCTGAAACATTTGAATTTTTGATGAATATTAAAATATGGTTAAATACCATATATTCAAATTATCTTTTAAATACACTATTTTAGATATCATGGATTATGTAAGCCCACTTGGATCAAACTTACATGCTCTAATTAAGTTTTTTGATCACATGAATCAATACTATTTATTATCTTTTTCAAATATATGAAACTAATTATTAAAATAATGTAAAAACTCTTTTCTCCATCACTATAAATACCATACTCATTTCCCTCCTCTGATAACACATCTAAAGCCATTAGAATTATCTATGTTCTTTAAAATATCCTCCCCAATGATCTTACCCACGTATAAGACCTGTTGGTCTCAATAAAATGTCAAAACCAAATTCCTTAACGAGGATCTCAAGGAGAAGAGATCAAGAGGTAAGAATCCTTCATTTTCATGTGTTTTCTTTTCAATTTCTATCTTTTCATATACTCTTCTTACATCCCATAATCCAGAAGGTATGAAATCTAAAGAATATTATATATTATTTATTTTATCATGTTTATGTAAAAAAATTATTTCATTTCTTACTCTCCTCTTTCTTTTATTATTAAAAAACAAAAACACTGTTCGTTATGTGTCATTAAACAAAATTGTGGACGATGATATTTCAATTTACATTAATTCTCTAAATTATGATTGTAAAAACATTCAAATGGTTGGAATTAAATTAAATTTGAATTATTTAACCTATTTTATGGTCTTGAACGAACTTCTATGCATGAAATTAAATTATATAATGAAACTTGTTCATGATTATCGACAAACCACCAAAAATAATCTAAAAAAATAAAAATAAAGTTTTATCTAATGATTCGTCATCATATATGTTAACCAAATGATTTATTGAATCATTAAATATTATTTAATTTTATGAATACCATTTCATTTCACTTCGGAAATTTTATTACCAGATGATAAGAAAATCAAACACATACCGACCATTGAAATCATATAAAGAACGTACCCGAAACAATGAATAGAACAAAATAATAATAATTAAATTGTGTAATGATGTTATGAAATGATAATATAAGGTATTATTATTATAAAAACGATTCATTAAAAATATAATAACACACTTTTTAACCGTTATACAGAAGTTTTAAAATAATTTGATGAATGAAAAACATTAGGAAAAGAAAGTCTTAACCAAATTTCCATTAATTAGGTTAACCTCCTAATACATTAATTATGTTTGTTTGAAGATAGTTTTTTGTGATTAAATATTGTTTATATTATGTTTTATTATGTTTATTTACATTTTATAAACATATTTCTTTCATTATATTGATTTTTATATAATTATATGTTATTTTTAGGCGACATTTCTTATAAAATCCTCTTTTAATCTTCTTATTTTACAAAATTTAATGTGAATGTTTTTATGCATGCATTATTTTTTTAGGATTATGTTATGGTTATGGGAAATTGTTAATTATTAAGTGTGGGACCTATATATCCCTCCAATTAATTTTTTATGTGTAATTTGTTGGTCATCCGTATTTTTACACTGTGTTTTCCTCTGGTGGTTACACCATAAGGTAGTTGTGAGGGTTACAAACCATAAGGTAGCCACTAGGGTTATAATATTAGTATGTAATTACCCAAGAAACCATTATCATTCTAGTTATTTTCATTTTATTTTCATTAAATCTTTTGTAAATCTCATGTTTCACAATGTAAGTGTATATGGGGGAAAAATAAGACTTTTGAAGAATAAATTCATACATTCATGGACTAATGTTTTATTTTTCCTCTTTTTATATGCCTCACTGAGCTATTGTTCTCATCCCAATGTTTTAAATTATTTTTATAGGATATAATGTTGTTAATGAATGTGAATTGATCCACAATAATTTTTTTCATTATTTATCGAAGAAATCATTTTTTTTTGGAAATTTGTTATATATTCTAGTAAATGGATAATGTTTTTGTAGTATCCACTATTTATAAATGTGGAATGTTATGAATGTATTATTTCTGAAATCCCTAAAGATATAAAATTTAAAATATAATAAATTTGAAAAGAAGTTATTTCATGAAAAAATTCATGTTTATATAATGTCATAAGGTCGGGTACTTATATATAGCTTGGCCCAAAGATGTGGATCATCTATCCAACATACTAATTAGACCATCAACCATAATTCTCAAGATTCATTATCGATGAGATTTTATAAAAAACATGTTTTATTAAAATTCCACAACCACATAAATATATTTCCAATCATTTAATAATATAGACATTTCCACTTATACAATTTGTTAACCACAACCATTAAATATATTTCCAATCATTAATTTCATTACATTTAATATTATTCCAAAATGAAACATTTATAAATTTTTTAACCACACCCACTAAATATATTTCCAATCATTTAATAATATATAAATGTCCACTTTATCCATTTATCTCTTTTCCCCTTAATTTAACTATAACCACATAAAATTCCACGTTAATATGAATAATATTATATATCATGGTATAACAATAAACATAATTAAAATTTTTTCAATCACATAATCCATTTAATTCAGGATTCAACAATCCAACTCATCATTTCCAAGTAGTGGAACACCTAATGATTGACTATAGGCACGTCCTCAAAATCATCAATTGACTATATAGGTCATGTGAAGGTTCTCACAAATAACATTACAGTTTAACGTAATTTTATTAATGTAGTACATGATTGTGTGGCATTGAAAAACAACACCATAGAAACATACACAATGTAAACATCAAGACTATTATAAGTATTCTACAAATATCCAAACATAATATAATTGATGAACATTCATCCAACCTCATCCTTGATACTATAAATAAAGTTTATAATAACTAATAATTATAATCTCATGAAAAAATGGTTTCTGATATTAAAAATAATAGAAAAAAAGATACAAAAAAATCAAGAAAATTGATTAGAATAGAGTTGAAGATGGAATGGGAGCTTTAAATCTCCCTAAATTGAAGTCCAAATTCCTATTAATTATTATATTTTTATTCTTCTAAGAGGGGATACATTTTTATATGTAACCCTCACTTATGGAGAAGAAAATGAGGGAAAAATCGTTTGAAAATTTAAAAAAAAAATTGAGGGGAAATAGGAAATTCAACATTTTTTAAGGTGCACAGAGTTTAGACACACGGTTTTCTAAATCATGTCCCCACTATTTGGTACAGTCTATCCAAGAGAGGAGGAAGGAAACACATTTCTCTAGAATAATCACATAGTGGAAAAATCATGTAGAATCTATGTATAAGACATTATTCTAGGAAATATGGTTTTAGGATAACATTTCATGGTTTTTAAAATTGTTCTCCTCCTCCTATCAGGTCAGATGGATATGGTGCATGGTTATTTCTAAATGTGTTCAAAAATTTCTCTCCACACAATATAATACCATTTTCCTCTCTATCATTCCATATACCTCTATTAATCCTCAATGACTAGTCCTGTTCCTAGAGCACAATTCAATAAGAACATTGAATGTGTCTAAACAAAAAGAAAAAAGAAAAACATCCTCATTATGGATAATGATAAAATAGATTCCCTTTTAGAATATAAATTAAAAGTTATCAGAGATATTATATAATTAATCAATGATCATCTCCAAAAAAATAAAATTTTACTATTAATAAATTTCCCCACATGGATCTTTTATATCAATTGTTATTTATTATGTTTTAAAAGAAAAGTAAAAAAGGTTTTTGTAGATGTATATGAAGGGTGTTAAATTTGAAAAATTTGGACATATGGGTCAATTAAGCGAGGATTTATCATACATATAGTTCTGAACTAAACAGATAATCATCACTTTCTATGGCCTAGTATTGTGAGGGTGATATATATCCACCACTCTTACCTATATCTAGTTATTATTCATTATAATGTAATAAGAAATTCCCTCTATTTAATTCTATTATATTAAATACTTCATTTCACCCATATTTCTCCATATTCTCCTTTAATTATCCTATAAAATATTTAGATTTTATATTAGAATAATTAAACTAAATTGGATGAGTTTTCTTCATTCATATATATATATATGATGTCATATTAATTGTATGTTATCACATTTCACCAATTTATTAAATAATTTTACTATTATTACCATTATTTATAAAATCTAAAACCTTATGTAATTTATAAATATTGATTTGAAATATCAAATTCATTTTATCAAATTAAACATCTATGTATATGGGATTTTTTTTAATAAATACTTTTGAGAAAATATTTTCATTAATGAATTTAATTCAAAATAGATAAATTACTAATTCAATGAACATATTATTTTTATAACAACTGAATCATACAAATTTTCTAAGAACTTTAGGATAATAAACATTCAATATATGATAAATTAACATACAAATGAAATTAAAAAATATTTACAGAATATTATTTCACTAAAAATATGTTTCATTGCAATTGAATGAAATTTTTCAAGTATAAAAACACAATCATTAAATGATATGTTATTTAATATATATATATATATAATAAATTTAATATTAAATGAATTATTATATGAAATTTTAAATATCATTTAATGAATTATTTTAGAGTAAAAATATTATTTAATGTTTTATTTTATCCTCTTTAAAATATGAAAAATCATTTGAAATTAAAAATGTATACAACAACGTACTATTTTTAATGGATACAAGTTACACATATATTACATTCAATTAAATTTTAATGACTCAATAAATATTATAATTTCCATATATAAATAAAATAAAAAAATATAATAAATATTGGTATCGAAGTATCACTAATTCTAAAAATGGAATTACCTAAAAATATTGTCAGAAGTAAATATTTTTATAAGAAATAAAAATTAAATTTATAATATGATACATATATTAAAAATAAAATTACCAAAATTTTCATTATATATTTTCAAAAATAAATATATTTTTAATATATAAATCTATATGAAAAAACACAACTGAAAATTCCAGGAGATATTATATGAAAATTATAATGAATTATAATAAGAATAAAACTTCTTATAAATAAAAATATAGTAATCAATTAAAAATTCTTCAGAAAAACAATGTATTTGACTATCTCAATTAACTATTTAATGTGTTAATAAATTAATTAAAAAACATTAATGATTATTATTATAATATACATAATTAAAATATTAGAAATAATTTATTCTCATTTTTTTATAATTGAAATTGGTATGGAGTAATATAAAGAACACATAGTGTTGAAAAAGATATTTTTCAATGAAATTAGTTTTCCTAATATTTTATCTTATTTTAAAAAATAAATTTATAAATATTATTATTTGAATAAGATAAAAAATATATCATTCAGGATTTTATAATATCAAAATTATTTTAGTTTGATTTTTTAAATATTCTAAAATAATTTATTTTTTGGTGAATAGTATATAATACAATTTTAATTAAAATCATAATGTTTATGACTCTATCAAGAAGAAAGTGGAACTTAAGATAAAATTAATTTTTTTAGGATAATATATCTAGTAAAATATTAAAACAATACATCTATAAATAATATTATTTATTTTACAAACCAATGGTTATCAACATAAGAAATATTTTCTAATAAAAATCATTTTTATTCATTTATTTTAATTAAAAATTATTTTTTATCAATTTAGTTTTGGGATGATTCTCAAATAAAATAAATTTTATTTCTTTTACAATAATGAAATTAATATAATGAAAATAAAATGCATTTATAATTTTATACTACACATGAAATTTAATCTTAAATATAAACTTTTTCTATGAATAGTGGTTTATGTTACAAGTGCTATTGTTAAAATTAATTCTCATATACATAAAAATTTTATATGATAAAATTTATACCATATTTATAATTATTATTTCAAAATTATATAATATGTTCTATTTTAATTTAATGAATAAAAATTTAATTACTTATGTAACAATTAGTTACCATAGTAAAATAAAGGTAAATGAGAAATTTTTATGAATAATGGCCTTAAAAACATATTTAAAAAATGTGAAAAAACTATTATTTGTTTTATTTTAAACCATAAATTATATCTCACATACTTATTTTATATTTTTAATTCTCATTGACAATTGGAACTTGTGTTCTCTTTATATTAAGTTGAAATGTTTACAGAAAATCCATTTTGGAAACATATAAATGGGGCCTCTCATAACCCAATTGAGACCACAAAAATAATTTAGTTTACACATAAATCAATGTCCATTTTACATAATTAATAATAAAATTACTTTTACATGAGCCTATTTTGACATTAAATTGACTTAATATCACCATTTTTATGGAATCCTCGAAGGAAAAAGTAAATGTTTTTACAGTAAGCTTATTTTTTTAACTTATTTTCATTTCCTTCATACTTTTTCGATTATTGTATTCTAATTACAATATAATGTTACTAGTATTTTATGTATTGTGAATATTATTATGCTATATGAATATTTATTGGCCTAATTTCTCATATTTTGTTATGAAAGTTGAAAAAATCCTTCGTGTATTATGTGGACTCCTCCCTCCACAAAGTGATGCCCTCTATTTTTCATCAATTCCTCTCTTCATATGTTCTATTTCTATTATTAATGAATAAATATAATAAATATTTTATAATTATGATTATGTATATATTAATTATAATAGACCTTATTTTCGTATCATTCCTTGAGAAATTAAATCTATAACCATGCATTTTGAGGACTACTATTTAATACAATGATATTTTAATGAAATATTTTTTCTAAATAAATTTGATTTATTTGAATGATTACAATACACATTATAGTGATTCTTAATGAAACACAACACACTACTAAAATATTATTATTTAATAATATATAATTCTCTTATGCATTCAAATGGTGGATATGAATAGTGTTAACAATACTATGGAAATATATGATTTAGGAATTTATATAAAAATAATTATTTTTTGAAAAAATAATTTGAAATGAAAAATAGAATATATTTGTAAAATAATGGAAATATTTTATTGTGAAAATCTTTTTTTGCGTACAAACACAGTATATATCAATTAAATAGATAATTTGCTTTTATGGACGATTTTGAAAAAAAAAATATGTTAAATATTCATTAAAATGTTTAGAGTTCATCTTTTGTTTATTCTAGGTATGAAATAATAATAAATCCCATTTTATTCGAAAAAATTATATTTTTATAAAAATAATGTTTTATCGTATTTTGTGAAATTATTTTAAAATTAATTTAGGTTCGTTTTATAAAATTTATTTGATAAAATGATCTAAAATTTCAAAATAATCATGACAGATTTATCTAATGATTAATTAAAGTGAATTTGTGGAAGAAATTTTTTTTAATTAATAGTGAAAATGTATAGATTTTTATTTAAAAAATATCATTCCATTCCAATATTTTTAAGTATATAATTTAATTTCTTTTTTGTTTTAATAGAATAATTATTTAATTTATATATCGATTAAAATAGTTTAGTTCATTTTAATCAATGTCATATTGAGTTTTTATATAGAAATATTTTAATCTTTTGAATGTTTTCCATTTTAGAAAACTAATTTTTCATCACACGTGCGATTTTATTATTCAAATATATTTTAAAATTTATTAAACATAAATTTGTTAAAATTAATTACATATATTGAATAATAATATTTAATATTATATAATGAGGCCACATTATTTGTTTTTCTATAATGAATATTAGAAAAAGAAAAAACTAATTAACGCGGTTAAGGTTAAAATGGGTGGACCAGGGGTTAGAAAAAAACGATAAGGGGTAAAATGACAAATAATGCTTTCCAAAACATAATTTAGGTATATATTTAGACCTTATTAAATATATGTTTTTATAATGGCCCTTTTTTATCATTGTTTAATGTGAAAAACATGGGTACACATAGTTTTTTTCATGTATTCCAGGTTTGTCCTCTGCCCGCAAATAAATACCAACCACTCACCTCACCACATTACATAACCAAAACCCTTTGTTTCAACAAAAACATACCCAAATTAGTTCCTTAATTCTATATTACTAACCAAAAGTCCTTATAATGGTTAGGAATCCCTCCCAGGAATCATTTTGGTTTAAAACTAATATGACTCTCCAAAGAAGAGGTAAACTTATTAAACATGATTTTTGTTTTATTTATTCATCCACTGCCATTTATCATTTAAAATTATTCTAAATTAATAAAAAATTATCTACCCTAAAAAAGAATTTATTATATTAATTACATTACCATAATCTGTCTTATATTCTATCAAATTGGATAATAATCATCATTCATATCAATGGTGGACTACCGTCTCACAAATAGATGTTATTCATTTTTCATCACCACCTCTCACAGATGTTTATAATGATGTATTTAATGATTACGTATTATATTAATAACAATATTATATAGATGTAATTTTAATACCAAAAAAAAATTCTTACCTCCACACCCGATGAAAATGAATAATGTCACTCGTGTGCTCCGTGTACTATCGTATCATGAAATGATGTGTGAAGTGTTATTCATTTCAGTTTTATTTGGATGTAAATAATTGAATATTTAATGAATATATATGATATTTTTAACATAAATATAAATATTTAATTACAAAATGACATATAACTATTTATATTTCACTCCATGGGAATATGATAATGTCGCTAATGTGTGGGGCGGTGTCTCGACTCTCGAAGCAGTGTGATTTGTTCTTCACGTACGTTTTACATGGAGAGAAATAATATAGGTTTACACAAGTATATGAGATATATAAATATATATATATATATAATAATAAAAACATTTTGTTAATGTTAATATATTATTTACCATTCATTCTTTCAATTCATTGAGAAAATATAAATAGCATTCTTCCATACATATGACATACCATATCCAAGAAAAATGAATTTAATATTATATATCTAAATATTATTGGTTGATATCAATAAATATATACTAATTGTATATTATATTTATATAATTCAGAACATTAAGTATATTAATTAACCACAATCAATGTAATATGACCTAAAGTACCAAATCAATGCATACATGGAAAGAAAAGTATTTATTACCTGAATGATGATTTTAACATTGAACATCTAATAAACATGCCATAAAAGGTCAAAAATAAATAATTTATATTATGATATTGATAATATGGTTCTGTAATATATGTACAATAAAATTAAATTTATTATAAAATATGTTTTAACATGTATTAAGAATGGATTGACATAATTTAATGGATATCAATCTTAGTTTTATTCTCTGTGAGACACAATCAATATTTACAAAGTTTTTATTTTATATGTTGAATATACTACCCATGAATGTATTTTATTATCCTTATATAGAAAATTATAGTAATTTAAATTTCCATGATTTATCTCTTATTCATTGGGTTTTCAGTTTAAAAGATACCAATATAGTAAGGAATTTTGACTCAATTTGTAATATTTGGGATATATGATATGTTACACACATAACTTCATTTATGTGGTGTAAATATAGACCATTTTATATATAACATCAAGAATTAAATTACATCGATGATATATTATATTTCATATATTGTAATTATTTCATGGAGTTTAGGATTAAATGTTTCCAATGTTTTAAGCGTTTCATGATACAATATCATCATTTATTAGGATTACTTTCGTTTATGTTTTCGATGATGAAATACTTTTATCTATATCTAAATAAACTAATTTATTTTATTATAAAATATTATTTTCTATTGAATTCATTTTTTCCAACCATTTTCATCTCTTTATATACTCAATAATCCAAAGGAATGTTGTTTAAACAAAACTGAAATTTTTTCACTTTTTAGTCAAAAACACTTTTTCTTATATATCCTTAATTGAAAAAAAAAATTAATTATTTTTAACATTATCTAAAGGATTTAATAAATATATTCTAATAATGCTTTCTATTTAATAATATTTTTTAAAAGGAATATTATTTTATAAAAAAAACTAGAATTTTTATTTTATCAAAAGAGTCAAAAAAATATTTGTTTCATCATATTAAGAATGAATGGACATTTCTATCACCATAAACAAAAAATATTTTATGGATTCCATTGTTATATTTTAATTTTTTTTAAAAATCAATAGATTTTGGAAATATTTTTTATTTTTTAAATTTTTTTCTCAATGTGGAAAAGATATTTATAGAAGAAATGTTTTAAATTGTATTTAAAGAATCATTTATAAGTTTATAAGGTTATTGTCAAAGAAAATTTGTTTATAAAAATAATGTTTTAAAAAGTTTTACTCAAAGTGGGAAGTTTATTTTCTTAAAAAATATTTCATGTGAATTTATTTTCATGACTATTTTCTATGAAATAAGACATCCTTTATTACATTATATCATTTATAGGGTGTTTGATAGACTGATACTATTATTATTTTTTCATATAATGTTTTATGATTATGATATAATTTATGTTTACAAACCACATTTCTCAACAATGGGTTATAACATGATAATATTCTTTTGAGACCGACTTATTTATCATGGGATATGTTTGGATAAAATGAGGACATGATTATGAATCATGTTTCTTTTGTATATGTAATGATATAAAAAAATGATTATGAAACCCATTTGTTTTCATGGGTTATAACATGATGATTATTTTATGATATTTTAGAAGACATATGTATTATTTTCATTACATTATTATGGTCAAATTATAACCAGTGAATGAGTTAGTGATATAAATAAGGATGAAGGCCATTTTAAATTCAAATATGGGTGGGACCTATATTTCCCTCTAATGTATAAGGGATAATATTGATATCTCATGAGAAAAATATAATTGGAACCTGGAGTAAACCCAGTTCAATAAGGTACTTTGTCCACCATGATAGTCTTGTTAGTGAAACATGAATAATATGATGCATTTTGGAGTGAAACCATTCCACTATTATAGTTTTTGGAAATGATCCTTGTAAACAACAGAAGTGATTTTATATTCTTATGTGTCTTCCATAAATCTATATCTGACAAAACATTTAGGCTATCATGGATCATGTACATGGATTCTATTATTATTTAGGTCTTAATAACAACTATGATTTATTCCAGGACATAATTTTTTGATCTATGATATCAAGGTTATGGTATTCAAAATATAATCTCATGTTATCACACACTTATTCCCATGATATGTTGATATCATCCTTATTTACACTTACTAAGAATATGAGATCACGATTTATTATTTTTTATTTCCCTATTATATGAATAATGATATAATATTTTATTTGTCAAATATGGTTTCGAGTTATAAATAGCCTATTGGGAGATGACTTAGCTCACTTATGGAAACATTTTTCATATGACTATTATTTCATTATTCACTAGAACTAAACGATTCTAGTGTGGATATTTATGTTATTTAATTAATATTTTTATTATAATATGTGATATTTATATATGAAAATTATTGTCCTATGAAATTGGTTTCAGAGTAAATGTTTAGTTAACCCATGTAAATTATGATGGGAAAACATTAATAACATCACTAGGGTTATGGATAAGATATTTTTAAGGATATATATAGGTATATATCTCTCATGAATAATATGGATGAATTAGTATATATGAGAATTTTGTATAATTTTTCAAATGGAAAGAGTGGGTGGTTTACACAAAATTATATCATTTTCGGGATATAATAAGTTGATGCTTCTCGGGCATAGTGGTTCTAGGATTTAATAAATCATAAAATGGGTTATTATTATAGAATAAATCATAACCAAGTTAATGATAATGGGTCATTCTATAAGCATGTCCCAAAACACCCATGGAATTTAATTTTGAAATTAATAATTTCTTTATTAATCATCATGAAGTATTTCATAAAAATTGTCAGATTTTAATCCTACGGTGTCTTAAATTGAGAATATGATGTCATGATTTAGTAATACTCAATATTGTTTTAATGATTATGTGGATTTATGTTATGAATATTATTTATCAAAATATTATTCTTAATTTATTCAATGTATGGGACCATAAGGAACTAAAATAATATTCACTGTGGTATAAAATGTGTTGATTGGAAACCATATTAGATGATAACTATAGTAAAGGATAGGGTGATTATTCATAATCATTTATCATGAAACCTGATTAAGAACATGAACCTTTATAAATTCTGGGACTCACTAATGAATATAAGGATATATTTTATAGAGTGTTTAGGTGGTAGGGACTATGGAAAAAAGAATAATCGTTTTCATATTTTTCGATAATGTGGGAAGAAGTGGTTGAGGGAATGTCTCAATGTAACATGAAGATGTTTTATGTGTGGGGAATAGGGGTATAGATTAAGTTATTTTTAGGGAAAATGGAATGTTTTGGTAGTTAAATGGATGATAGTAATGGATTACCTAATAAAACCACGATGGTTGAATATTATAAATATATAATGAATTCCCATTATACAAATCGATGTTTATTTTGCGAATTTAGTAACCTTATTTATAAATTTTATATTTATGGTGGGTTATAATGTTAACTATTTATAGAATTGTATAAATTGATATTTTTACGAGTTTATAGAGATTTATTTCTTACTTTACCAAATTATTATTAATAAATATTTGATAACATATAAAAACCATTTTATTATGTTGATAACATGCTATATATGGAATAACTTATCAACATGGATCTTATGAATTGTTAGTGTTTCAATCATAAAAAAACAACATTATTTCATGGAGTATGAGATGAAGTGGAGATTGATCAAAGAACAACCAAAGGATTAAATTTCTCTTTTGATACAAATTAAATATAGTCCCTTGGTATATAAGTCCTTTTGATATTATTAATATTATTGGGATGGTAGTCTAATGACTGGTTCTTCCACTAAACATGTTTGGTGTCCATAATGTTTTCTATCTATCTCAATCGAGGAATTATATACCAGATCATTCACATGTACCAAATCTATAGTTCTTACAAGTGTATCATGATATTTTTTATGAGGAATGGCCAATTATTATTTTTAATCTATCATATTATGTTTTATTAAACAAGTGAACTCTCCTAGTTAACGTTTTTACTGAAACCACCTGTTTGAGGAAGTTATTTCAGAACTGTAAGATTTAATGATGTTGAATTTTCCATAGTTTTTTGTATAAGATTAATTAATTTTGAGGGAGAAATTAATTTTATGGGGGTAAAATATTTTATGATAATATTTCTATGAAATATATTCTTGTTTGAATAAATTTAATTTCATTGATAGCTTCTGTTATATGTAACACTGAGTCTTACCAAAACGTTGCACACTACTAAAAGATTCCTATTAAATATGACGGTTATCATCTTTCCATTGGAATGGTTGGTATGAATAAAATTTACTAAATTATGAAACTAAATGGAATCCACAGGTACATTAAATGAATTTTTTGGAGACACATTAAATATAAATAGAAAATAAAAACTATTTAAAAATAAATAAAATCTATTTTGGATTTTTTATTCACAAATGTATTTTATCTCAATAAATTATATAAATAAATTATATTGAATTATTTTACTAAAATATATATAATATATATTACATGAAAATTTTAACATCCATCTATTGTGTTTTCGAGACTTTATGTGATACTAAATCAAATTTTAGGCTTAAAACTAATTTTTTTCTAGAAAGGTAGTTTTATCCCAATTTTTCATCCTTACTCTAAAATTAATTTTTTTGAATTGTATAAAATTTATTTGTTAAAATTAAATTAATTTCATAAATAATCATTCAATAATTATTCTATTGTTTTTTTATAATTTTCTTGAAAGATAATGTTTTCTATGACTAATTAAAAATATTAGTTTTTATTAAAAATTTGCATGTCCAATCAAATCATTTATAGGATAAATATAATATTATATAGTTTTAAAAGTAAAATTATCACATATATATATATATATAAATCCAATTTAGGATGTTTGAATAAATTTCATATTCAATTTTTATATGAATACATTTTAATCATTTGAACATTTTCTCATTGGGAAAATGCTTTTTTAGCACGTCTGGGGGTTTATTTTTAAATTAAAAATTTATTATTTTTTGAATTGAATTTAGGAAAATTTATTAAATATTTTGAATAAGAAAAATTAATATTATATAATTATTTCAGTATAATTGATTACCATAATGAATAGTAAAAATAATGAATATTAATAAATGTGGTTATGGTTAGAACTGGTTTACTATAGGGGTAAACTATACTGATTAGGGAATAAATGAAATGAAATATTATTATAAAAACTATTAACAGAGATATTTAGATATTATCCCCTTTATATTTCTATAATAGACCATTTTAGATCCTGTTTCCATATGACGATTTTTGGTACACATTATTCTTTTTAAAAATCCAATGTCTCTCCTCTCGCACACTTATACTAGGCCACACCCTCTCATATACTATAAAAACATTAAAAGAAATTTTTTTAGTAAATAACTCTCAAAATACATACCTTATATTAATAACAATATCATATAGTCCTTATAGTGGTTCGTTTTCCCCCTTACCAGGGCTTCATATGTGAACCTATTGAGGCTCTATGAAAAAATATAAAATTCAATAACTTTTATTTTTATAGTATTTAGACATACACATCATTTAATATTTTAAAAATATGATAAATTAATAAATAATGTTTATAATGTATACATTTATGTTATTATGTTAATTATATATCCTAAATCCATATCCTATTATGTAAAATTGGATACAAAATCATCATTCCTGTGAATGCAAGACCACCGCATTGTGAATCGATATTTTTGGTTTTTCATTCCCACCTATCATATATGGTTTTAATGATAGATTTAAATTTTATATATGATATTTATGATATTATTATTCTTATATATATAATTATACAACTAAAATTTTAAATGAAAACACATTGGAAAATAATAACATCACCCATGTTTATAGAAGACTATCACTCATAAACTAATATAATGTATTTTTAATTTATGTTTTACTTGGATTGTAATTTTGATATATTAAATGAATATAGATGAAATTTTTTAACATAATAATAATTATATAATTATGATTCCATAAATAACTTCATACATTAAATTTTTAGGGAATGCGGTAACATTTCTTGTGTGTATGGCTGATTGCCTCCTCACGAAGTGATGTTATTCATTCATCACATATACATTACATTGAATCTAATAATGATAAGTTTAAATAAAAATATTTGATATATAAATGAAATAATAATCATTATTTAGTAGTATTATATTTTTAATAATATTTTTATACAATCCTTAGAGAGAATGGATATAGCGTTCTTGCCAATAGACATCCTACCATTTCCATGAATGGTGTATTTCATTTTGATATCTAGATTCTGTGAAATAGTATAAATAAATATATACTAAACATATATGAAATTTATATCATGATTAAAATTTGGTATGTGACATAACCATGATCAATGTAAGAGGAATGAAATAACCAAATCAAAACCAACATGAAAAACAAAGTACTAATTAACCAAACTAGGAATTTAACAAGGATTAGTTAATGTAAACGTAAAGAATTATTATAAGTAAATAATATATATTATGGTTTAATATAATTTTTTTCAATAATATATGTATAATAAACATGTATTTACTATACATAAGTTCTTAATGTGTAAAAATAAGTCGAGACTTAAGGCAATGGATATTCACCTCATGTTTAATTTCTATGAGACACATATCATATTCACTATGTGTTTATTTTAGGTGGTGTGTATTAAAATAATAATTGAATTTTAGGATTTTTATTTATATAATTCTGGGTATTTACATACCCATTTTAGTATCTCTCTTAAAAGGAGTATATATTTCAAATATTAAAAAAGTTGTAACGTAATTTTGCCTCAATTTTCTATCTTTGGGAGATAATCAATAGTATTCACCAATTATTTATTATGAGGTGGATATACAATAACTTTTACATGTAATATCATGGATTTATTTATTTCCATGATATTCTAATTTAAATTAGATTTTAATCTTTTTCGGGGCTTATGGTTCAATTTTACCAATGTGGTAAGGGTTTCATGATACAATCTCATCATTTGCTAGGATTATTTATGATTATGATTCTGATATTGAAATATTATGATAAATAAATCATGAAAAACATGGATTTTTATTTACACTTTTTATTTCATTATAAAATATAATTTACCTTCATTTTATTCTTTTCATATACTCATGATTCAAAAATAATAATTTTAATTAAAATCATAATTATTTCAATTTTTGGTAGAAATCCAATTCTATTTCATTTACATGTTTTTTGAAGATGTTTTCAAAAATATTTCAAAAATATCCAAATAATTACTTAAAGAAATTTTAACCCATTTTTCTGAATTTTTTTGGAGAATTATAAAAGGAATCTTCCACTAATTTTAATAAATAATTATCATTTTTTTACCAAAAATGTGAAAAAAATATTAGTTTTAAGATATAATGAACAAAATACATTTCCCACCATCATAAAAACACATTGTTTTAAAACATCATTTATATTTTTTAAGGATTATTTTAAAAAATATATATATATATATATATTTATGTTATGTTTTATATTTTTTAAAAGCGAATATTTTATTTTCTTTAATAAATGTTTCAAATAGAATTTATATATTTATTTAAAAGTTACCAAGATATTTTCAAATTAATGGATTTTGAAAATGTTTTTAAATGATTTTTCAAACTCAAATTGTTATTATCCTCAATAAATTTTCAAATGATTTTTTTTCAAAATATGTTTTCTTAAAAGAAGACTCCCCCTTTTATGTTAATTGTGGATTAATGGTGTTATGATCCACAGATACAAATATTATTATTTATTTTTATATATTATGATTATGATGAAAATATTTTCATGAAACATATTTCTCTCCCATGGATTATACAATTATAAAATTCTTATGATTCCCACTTTTTTCATATGTTATGATATAATGTAATTATGAAATTATTATGAATATTCATTATTTTCCATTGTTTATGCTATTATGAATTGTTTTTAAAATCCATTTATTTTCATGTGTTATAATATGATGAATTTTTTATAATCATTTGGTTCATATTAGTATGATTGTCATTATGTGGTAATAATTACATAATAACCATGAATTATGGTTACATTATGACCAAGGATAGTTTTCGCGTTATAACAAAACATGGGTGGGACCTATATCTCAAACCAATTCATTGGGTACATAGTGATATATCATGAGATAAAAATGACTAGAATGGGTAATAAACCATGTTTTGTAATGGAAATTTTCAACTAACATAATCTTTGGAGTGAAACCTAACTACTATTATGGTTTGGGGAGTGAATCCATTACACTATGACAGTTTTGTAAACGATCCTTGAGTACTAAAGAGAATTATTTTCTATGATTATGTGTATTTGACATATTGATGTCTTAAGAAAATTTTATATTCTCCTAGATATTTATCTTTGAGACTATAATGATTCAGGTATTAAGAGCATCCAATATTTATTTTATGACACATGATTATGATCAATGATATATAGGTTACGGGTTTCAAATGTTATTATCATGTTATTATACCATTGTTACAATTATATATTGATATCTCTCTCATTTGACGTTAATTATCATATATGATAAACGTTTTTTATGTTCCCATTCACTCGAGAGTTGAATAATTGTATTTTTTAAGATGTTTTTAAATAGGGTTTTAGTTATGAAAATCATTGTGGTAGATGGAATGTATCACATATGGACCAGTTTTTTATGTGTAAAATTGTTAAAGGAACTATAACTAAACTATTCTAGCATGGATCATTTTTTTATGTTATGAATATTCATCTAATAATATGTAATATTTATGTTATGATGTTTAGGTCATTACATACCCCCTAATAAAGTAACATATCAATTTTTCTATATAGTTTCATTATTATTTATTAAGAACAACTCATATATGATTAACCACTATAATCAAATCTAAATAATATCATTATTATTTTTTAATAGTTATATTATTCCAATGTTTACAACATTCATAATAATAATCATCCTTATATTGTTTTATGTTCAAGTTTGGGGCGGCATAATCACCAACATGAACCATATTCTGAAAAAATATAATAGAATTATATGAAAACTAAATTATAAATAATATTTTATTTAAATACTAAAATGATGATTTTATTTATGTTCTTCATTTGTAACATTAATTTTATAATCATTAATTATGATAACAACCCAAATTCATTAAATTTTAATAAAAAGGTGAAATACCCAATTTTATATTTTAGGATCTGAACCTACAAAACAAGTAGAATGAAATTATAAAACTATTAAAATTGATAAAAAAATTCAATTTTAGTGCGTTTTTATTTTCGAGTAAGGATGAGCATTAGGATAAGAGTAAAAAAAACCACTCTTATGATGCTAGTTCAAAATGATAACTATTAACCAAACCTAATATTGAAATTAGATAATGAAAAACTAATATAAATGTTTAGTAAGATTACATATAATTTTTATAAAAGGATTCAAATATTAAAATGTTTCTAAAACTCTTATTAAGATATTTTTTTGATCTTAAATAAATTCATGATCTTTATAGGAAGTCATTAATTATGGAAAGGGTTTCTTTATTTAGTTTCAAAATCAATGTGATATTTTTGATATTACACACAATTATTCTAATTATATAGTGTTATTTATTTTTAATTAATTTAATTTTTGATATTCATGAAATAAATGGTGTTTAAATTTGCCCAAAATTTCATTTAATTAAACATATTTCTATTCACATATACCATATGTAGTTAGGGGTTTATTATCTAAACTCATTTAGATAAGTTATAATTTATCCTCTTGAAACAATTTTATTCAAAAAAATTATCTTCCAATATGTTATTTAATTTCCTAGTAATTTATCATAATTTAAAGATAAAATTATATATTTTTTTAATATTACTCCTAAAATAATTTCATCCACAATAATATTATATCCCTGTTGAGAATAATTTTTATCCTCTTTAATGATGGTATCCCCTCCATGTATTTATTTTACATCTCCTCTATTGTTCTCCATTATAATTTGAAACCCTATTTTTTTATTATCTCATGTATTCATCCAATATTCTATAAGCACTTTTTGTAGTGTATTCTTAAGACCACTTTTTACAATGTTGTTTTTCAACAAAAGAATTTTAGAATATTAATGTGGTATTCCAACCATGAAAAATAAAATTATTTATCTTTCAAGTAATGTTAATTTTTATAATCATTATTCATTTCAGAGGAAATATTATTTTATCTCTTTTTAAAAAGTAAATTTTCAATGTTTCCACATCACCTTTTTTATAATGAATATTGAAAGTGGCCTCTAACATAGTATTTTTATTAAAATAAAAAAAATCATCAAATATTATTTTATGTTTTCATTACACATGAACACATATTTCCAACATCCTTGTCTGAAATATATAACATTTTCTACAATATTTAATGATTTATCAAATAAATTATTACTCTCCTTGTTTTGTTAAATAAAATTTTTCAAATTATAAATTATTTTTCATATGTTAGTTTTTTAAAACGGCTAAAAAGTTTATCATATTAGCCATTTTTGTTTGTCATGTTTTATGTGTGATCAAGGGAATTATTCAAAATGTTACCATACACATTCTTTCTCTATACTGTTTATGTAATTTTCTTCTATATGAAATAAATGATTCGTGACTACCTTTTTATTCCCATGACATCATCTTTTACATGAATTAGTTTGATCCCAATTCTTTTTCTCTATGGAAACTCATTATATACATCATTTGATAGAAGGGTTTTCATCTATATTCCACGAACATATTGATTGGAAAATTATTTAATTATGTCTTCGTTGCAATCTTGTCTACTAGAATGATTTTTATATATGACTTCGAAAAAAAGACTGATGTGTTAGATGAGGATATAAAGGTTAAATATGCCTGAAAAAATCAATTCTATCACCATGAAATATGTTATAGATTTCCATTGTTAATTTATATTATGATTCATTGATTAGTTTAAAGAAAATTTATTCAATGATTTGTAATTATTTTATTATCATTTGTTTCCCATGATATTATTAATGAAAATTTAATTACTTGATAACTCATAAGATACATTTTCCATTACCTATGATATAATCTCACCCTTCGTATGTTTATACCTCCATAGGTTATTAATAATCTTATTATACATAATATTTCTTGAAGTTTATCGTGTGTAGACTATTTTTTGAGAGATTTTGATAATTTATTATGGATTAATTAGTTTATTTTTGAATAAAAAACATTCATTCGATGAATACTACTTGTGATTTGTTAGTTAAATGTTTTTGTTAACTCTCTGAAATACTAAACCAAAAATACCCTCTAAATTTATGTCCCTTAATATTTGATGGTGATATTTTAGTTCTTTATTTTTATAATTTGGTCACATGTATTCACTTCAAAGACGAAATGTAAAGAAGGTGTTTATGTGAACTAGATCCTGGAGGTCAGGTCTATAGTTTCATTGATAATCCTTATTAATTAGTTTTTAATATAGTATTACCCTTATATATATATATATATATATATATTAAATTTTAATTAAAAAATCTAAAATATTTTTAAAATTGATTTAAAAATAGGTATTTGTGGATAAATAGAATTTTCATAACTTAAAAGAAATTTCTTATGACCATTTATGTGTAAATATTATATCATTTATTATGATGTATAAATATATATATACATAACGATTTCCCTTATTGATTGAATAATTGTAAATTTAATTGGATATATGACCATATGTAATGTAACAAATATTGATTCCATAAAACATTATCTTTTCTTTATAATTTTAAATCAATTTTATTTCAAATATATATTTAATTTCATAATCATTTATTCTAATGTAGTTTATATTCTATTACATTAATAATTTTTATAGATTTTAAATCATTGGATATTAATTTTAATTTATTATATATTTTTATTCATATTATTTTCATTCAAATTATAATGTAATAAAATAATTCTTATTTCATGATGTGATCCCTATGAAGAAATTTCTATTTTATTGGTAATACAATTCACCATTTAAAATAAATATCACAATATTTATGTCTATGTAAGATCATCATGATTACATCCCTTAATAAATTATTTTATTCTTGATTTATTATTCCATATTTATCATGGTTAGTTTATATCAATTATTTTTACATTACATTAAAAAAATTATGAATCAGGTTTACCTTATCAAATTAATTTATTTTTCTATGGAATTGTTCTATCATAAAATTTCCAACATTAAAATGAATATTAAAATAAAAATGTTCAAAACAGAAATAAATTCGATAATGGGAAATTGTTTAAAATATACACTCTAAATATTTGGTTCTCTAAATCCCCCCCATCAATTGAATTTTTGTTATTATGTTTTTTTATTGATAAGAAAAAATTTCATCCTATGGTTATAAAATAATGAAATTTTCTTAATATTTATCATTATGTATTTTTATTATGTTCACTAAAGAATATATTAATAATATAAATAATAATAATCAGGTAATAACAGGGATTATCATAAATAAATATTATAGGTAAACCTTATATGTTTCTACTAGTTATTCGTAAATAATTTATCCAAAACATGAGATGTTTTGTATTATGGTTTCTTTAATAAAATGTAGTAAAAAATTAAAATATCCATATAAAACTTCTTAATTTCGAAACATAACTGAATACTACATGGGTAAAAAAAATGATCCTTAGACACACACTCCTAGATCTTCTGTTAAAACCTTAAAAAATTCACTACGTTACATGAAAATTTTAATATAGAAATAAAACTAGAAATATATAATTTAATTTTATTTAAGAACTAAGATATAATTCATGGAAATTAATATATCAACATTTATATTAAACATTTATTTGATATATCCATGAATCAATTGTATGTTTATCACTCAAATACTTTAGGTTTCATGGTGATATGAGGATCATAAGAATATTGTGACCTTAAAGGACAAGTGAGTGGAAGAATAAGCATGGTAGTATATTGAGGAAGATACATCCATTAAGCATGGAATGATAATAATATATGTCTCAATTCAAAAATAACACCTGATACATAAATAAATAATGATAGATAAGTGAATCATTGAATCTAATGACATTATAATATGTTGTCAAAATACCCCCTCCCCATAACAATGGAACATTCTAGTGTCACAGTAATAGAAATAACCCTATAACAAGGCTACACACTAGGTCTATAACAACCTGTGTTTTTTCTTCCAAAAACAAATATTATGTTCAATTTCTTTCTCCACCGAAAAAATAAGAACAAAAATTATAGACCATTACGTGGTATACTTAGTATTAGAAGGTATAAAAAAGGTAGAAAATTATTAAATATATAAATATGGGAACAAAACAAAACAATGTTCATTTTAATTACTGAATCATTAATTATATCTCTAAAAATAATACAATATATTTTTAAAATTTATTTTTATAGTTATAATATATTTTCATATTAAAAACATATTAACAGTAGATGAATTTTTAATTTATATGGAAAGGAATTGTTAATATAACAAAATTCAATTTTCACTAAAACAATATTCACTATATTTTGTGTTTCTAAATAAATATTAATATAATAAATTTTGTCTTGAAAAATTTAAAAAATAAGATATTTTTGGATTATCATGATGATGTTTTCTTTGGGTGAATTTTCAATGGTTCAATATGACTTATTTTTAGGTGAATAGTGAATAATACAAATTTAACAAATAACATTGCATTCTTGACACTATTAGTATATAATTATATAGAAATTCATAATAATTTAACAAAGAAAAAAATATTTGATTTATAAGTGATTTTATAATTTTGAAAATGTTTGGTTTAATTAATAACCCCATATTTTACATTTCTATAATATATTATATTTTTAAGGTAATTTTTAATACATTATACATTTAGTAAATTAAATAAATTAGTCACAAATACAAAAATAATATTTTCCAAAATTTATTTCAATGTTGGAATCATTGTGTTTAAATTTTATAATAAATACCATTTTAGTTTTTCTCATAAAGGATAAATTACCTTACTAAAAACTATTAACGTGGTGAAAATGGTAAAAATTAGCGACCTAAAAATAAAGGGATTAACATCTTAAAAAAAATTAATTTAGTTTTTGAGCTTTTTATAGACCTTATGTCTTTTTCTCTTAATTATATCCAAATTTTGGGCCCACATTCCATGAGGGTGAGATCCCATTATCTAAATGATTAGGGTATTTGAAAAAATGTCATCTATTATTACTTTTAAAATATTAACTACCCTCCTCACTTACCATACAACCAAAACCCCTTAGTTTCATCCCAAACTATCCAAAAACCACTACTAAAACTCATATAAATATGAATGTGTTTATTATTGTATCAAAATAACATCCCAAAAAAGAGTTATCCCCATCAAAAAGGATATAATTCAAATAGTAATGTATATATATATAACCACACCTCCCTGGTCTATATTTCATTATGTGAATTTATTATTCATAAAATTTAATTTCAACATATAATAATGATAACATAGGTATCATTTTTATACTGGGATGTTATTATAATGATGGTACACGCATTAACCACCCTCCCATTATCCATTAATAATAAAATAAAACATGAATCGTGCGTTGTTGGGACTAACGCCCCCACAACACATCATGTATCATTTTCCTTGACCAGCATTCTAGGATTAAACTAATAAGGAATTTAATACATAATTTTGATATTTATATTATTTTTTATTTTATAAAATTTTAAATTACATTTCTATATTCTCTCATTCTATAAAAATTAAATCCTCACCCATATATACGGGAAGACTACTACATTCATGGATTTGTGTATTTTTTTCTTCACTAACACGATAAATTATGGATTTATTTTAAATTTTATTAGTATATACTTATTATATAATTAATATATATATCACTAATATGGTTATTTATAAATAACAAAAAAAATATTTATTATTATAAGGAAATCAATATATATATATATATACAAATTACCCAAATCTAGTTGATCATTATTTTCATATTCATGAAATGTGACTAAAACTACTATGAAATGAAATTATCAAATTATAGGTCTTCATATAACATAATTTTTTTTCTTCTTTAAGGGGTTTCTAAATAATTATAATTGTAATATAAATGAAAATCCAAAATTATATTATGAACATAAAAACTATCAAGATTAATAACAAATGATGTTTAAAAACATTGTAACACTCTAATTATTGAAGATGAATGTTATTAATGATGATAAAAAATAAAAAATAAAATAAATAATTATCTAAAATAGGTAATTAATATATTTATGTAAAGGATAAATGATGTAAAATAGCTTTTTTGGGAATCAAGGATAAAGTAAGGGTACTTGTCAACTCTAACACATTTCTATATGTTATAAAATTTCATGTTGAACAAACTGTCTTGGATACATTTCGTTTTGAATTATAATCTCTCCATTTTACTATTGAATTTTATTTTTTGATTCAAATCCACAAAAATCTTTTTTTAAACTATTAAAAAATGTAATGGATACATATAATTTAGTTATGTTCATGTTTTTACCAATATTTTTTTACTATTATGCATTTAGTTTTTGTGATTAGTTTTTTTATATTAAATCATTTAATTAATCATGTTATTTTATAATATATAAATGTTATATGAATCCCAATATATTTACAATAGTAATTTATGAAAATTTAGTGATTTCAATATATATATTTTTATGAAACTTAGATTAATTCCAAGTTTTATTTCTGAAATGTGAATTACTTACATTGGGATGTTTACAGAAACCCATTGTTTATCCGTTGGTTCTTTAATATATAATAATGATTGATTTTAATTGGAACACAAATATATTTATAATGATGGATGGCGTCTTATATCACCATCCAGGTATTTAGTTTAATTTTATATAATGATATAGATAATGTTTTACATAATTACTTTGTTCACACATTTTTAGGAATGGTAGGTTAAATCAGATTTTACGTAATGGAAATAATGGGTTTGTTCACATTGTCCAAGTATTAATGTTTTTTCTCATTATGTTATTTCAAAATTATAGTTTTTCCACATATAAAAATTCAATATTATTTTATGAATGTATAATGACCCTGGAATTTTAAACATAAAATTACATGATTTTAAGCCTAATTTAAATCAAATACAACCATGAATTGTAAAGTCTATTGTCTTTGGATTATTAAGAACATAATATGAAATCATGAAAACCAAACTAAAAAATATTCAATTTAATCACCATAGTGATCTCATAACACCTTTTTAGACCTTACATCTACATATGAAAACATAGAGAATACATGAACAAAAGATTGAGTTAAAAAGCCTTTTAATGGAATAAGGATAGGAATTAATCAAAGAACATGGGTTTGAAGACAATACATGGTGAAAAAAAATGCATGGAACACAAAAAACATACGGACTAATAATATGTATAACATGGTAGAATTCAATCAAGTAATTATATGAGTGTTGAAAAAAATATTAAAATTGACATAAACATGAGTTAATGCCAACATCTTTGACTATATCACATAGTGGAAAAATTCCTTCATAGTAATCAGGTTTACTCCTTATACCAACAAGACCCAACATGGGACTAAAAATTACTCAATATATTAGAGACCTCTTTGAGGGAACCCATAATAACATGTTAATTACAAAATTTTCTATATTAATAATTATATATAAGGAATGAATCATAAACATATTGGTTACCCATGGAAGGATTTGGGTGTCATAATCTTGTTTGAAGGAATAAAGAAAGGGAATATCATAATGGTGTATATGAAACAATGGGTTTAAATAAAACATGGAAATTCATTAGTGAAAATTGTCATAGATCATATAAAGTTATTTCAGACTTATGTCAACACGTTAAAAAAGTGTGTTTAAGAAACACTAAAAATATAACATTTTTTTTTGTTTTAGGAAAATATTACTGTGTAATTAAAATTGAAAAGGATTATTTACTTTCAGAAATAAAATGAACAAAGATTGTTTTTCCATATTAAATGAGATATTTTATAGTAATAATGTTGTCCTAATTCATATTACGTATAATACATTAAAATGGGTATTAAAAATTGGGAAGTTCCTTCTAATTTGGATTTCATATTGGAAATAATGGGTAATAATTAAATGATATGAATACATGTTTTTGGAACATATAAACCCATTTTATAATATTTTTATAAATATAAATAATTTTTATAATTTTTAATGAGATAAACCATAACCCGAATGAAAAATGGGGGTTTGAGTAGAATCCCTAACCTTATGTCCGAAATTGGTCTGCATTTGTTATTAATTTCCTGGATAATCGAATTATATCCATTAATTATTTAATTAATAACATCTGATACAAGTAATTTATATTTTATAATTTTATTATGTTTATTTATAGCCTTCTTAGTAGGTTTAATATATTGTTCTATTGTTCAAGAGTGTTCATTTACTTTTTTAATGATATGTTCACTTGTATTCGGGTATGAAATATCATTTAATATTGGAATAGTTGAATAGAATTTATGTTAAATGTTATTAATGAACGTCCAAAATATTAAATATTTATATAATTCATCATGTAATTTGTGGTGCAGAAGAATTTGTAGATAAGAAATTTATTATAATCATTTAGATTATTTTGGTGTTTTGTTGACCTTCATGAAATAGTATTTTTTTTAAATTAGGACCATGTATATACAATAGTTCTTGAAAATTAATTAGTATTTAATACATATGTTATAATATTTTTAAATAAAAAAATTGTTTTATGAGAGTTCTTAGAGGAGGTAGTGAAAAATGAAAACTGTTTAGTCATTGAATGTGACAAATTAACACATCACAAATGATGTTTTAATTTATAGTAAAAATGGATATGGGAAAGAAATGATGATGAATTATTATGTTAACATAAAACAAATTCCATTATATATAATTTTTGGATTTATCATCCATTTTTATAATGTGAGGTGAGTACAGAATAATAAAATAAAATTATAGGAAATGAAATTAAAAGAAAAGGAAAGAGGTTTTTACATCTTGAATTCTCATCCTTGATAACCTCCTTGAGGAACTTTAGTTTGGTATTTTATTTACACTTATGGATAATAGATATTATGGGGATACTTTAGAAGTTTATTAGGAAAATTTATTACACAGATCAAAGCTTTGGAGGTGTATGCAGAATTGGTGGTGAGGGTGATATTTATAGGCGAGAGTGGTGTTTTATGATTATTTTATTCATTAGTGTATTATTTCGGCTCAATAAAGTGAATATATTTAGCATTATCAGTCAATATATTAAAATAATTATTTACAGTTCTAGATTTTGTATTACATAATCTATAAATCATCCCATACTCAATAAATTAAGTATTTAGGTGAAACAATAAATTACTATATCTCACTAATCAAAAAAATATAAACTATTTTAAAAAAATCCCCAAAATCCACCCTAACAATTTTAAGCATTTATAATTCAAAAATTAATTAAATTTTATTCATATTATTTTCAAAATATAAGAAATTTAATTTTAAATTAAAACCACCAATTTCTCTAAAAATACTGATTTTGAAATTATAACCCAATTTATAAAACATTGAATTTTTTTTTAATGTGTTAGATAATTATATTATAATCATATGAAAAAAATTGTAAATATATATTTTTAAATAAATTTAATTCTAAATAATTAAATTATCATAAAATAATAATTAAATATGTATGACTTATAAAAATACCAATAGTATATTTATCATTACTGAAAAATATTTTTACTTTTTTCAAAATATAAATATATCATATATATATATATAATATACCCTAATTTTATTAATACATTCAAAGGTGACGATACTATAATATTTGTTAAATCACTTTTTATATGGGTCACATTACCATTCCAAAGGTTATGTTACTATTTCATTCATATATGTTCATTAACTTCTAGAAATATATTTTATTTCATTAGTTTTTAATTTATAATATATCATTTACATTATTTTTGTGATTTTATTGTGATTTATACTATATAACATAATTATAATAAGGGAATTTCCATTAATGAAATTTTGGGTCATTACATTATTCCTCCTTACCAATTTTCACATTAGATATTTAATTTTACCTACTATGATGAAAATAGGGGAGGGAAATTCTCATTAAGTACTCCCTACAGTTCCCAAGTTTCTTATTCATAGTTATGGTTCACCCATATTACATTGAATAGGTCAGTATTCTTGTTACATTGAATTTTACCTTTATGATCAAATATCTTCAATAACTGCTCCACATATGAGAGATCATTTTCTAACTATACAACCTATGAATTAAATACTTGTGATGGATCCTATATATACATTATAATAATTGATACATGGAATATATCATGTACTTTAGACATTGAGGTGGAAGTTCTAGTTGGTAGGCCACAACTCCAACATGATCTATGATATTGAATGGGTGGATATAACAGGGACTCAACATTCCATTGTTCCAAATTGTCATGATCCTATTACATAGATATATGTGGGTAAATACCATGTATCTAACCATAAAATATGTGTCTCATGGATGATTGTACTTCTAACTCTTCTATTATATTTGGGTTGATTTTAGGTGCTACTAAATGGCTTTTACATTTCCCACCATTTTTTGTACAATTTAAGGTCCTAACAGCTTAAATTCACTGACTACATCACATCATGTCGAGGATCTGTATATTTTCACATAAAATGATTAATATGAAGCCATTTAGATTCATGAGTGGAAAATATTGTTGTAATAGAAATTGACCATAGGTAGATGTTGGTCCATCCTCCATTGATGTCCATAGAACATGCTATCAAACTCTCTTCAATTGTCTGAATCACCTTCTCCGATTCTCCAATAGTTTGTGGATGATTGATCATACTGAAGTTTATCTCAGTGTTTGGATAATTTTAGATTATTTTCTAGAAAATAAAGGCCAATATCATATCATGATAGGTTAAAATCGATAGTGGTACCCCATGCAGCCATGCAACATATCTGATGTATATATGGTCTTGTTGATCTAGTGAGAATTATTATCAAATTATGATAATGTATTATTTAATTATAATATGATCTAAAAAAACACAATATAGCATCATTTCCTTTAGAATTATTTTGATTTCCAGTGAAAAAATGTCCATAGTGAGGTTTTCCCATGTCCATGTTGGTATAGCTAATACTATCATCATCCATTTTAATATTTTCCATTCATTATTCACTTTCTGAAACCTTGAGAATTTTTATGTATATTAAGGGATCTCCTTCCTCATATTGTCCCACCATTAATGGTCGTGAATATCTTGACACAAATTTTTTTCGATGAGTGAGTAGACATGTTCGAGATATGTGTGTCATTTAGAAGCTCTTTCTTTTTCTCTATATTGGATGATACACATTTTCATATCCCAAATCTGATGACTTGTTTCTCATCCATTTTAAACTCTGAGGATTTCTCTTTTCTCATAGATTTCATTAACATCCTAACTTCCACCACATTTCATTGTGAATCATTTATTTTCTTGATAAGGGATGAATGAGAAATAATTTGAGAAAGGATAGATCATGTTCCTTTTTTAACGGTTACAATTTCAATCCTTTGTTGGTGATAATAATATTGGATCCTTTTCAATTTTCATTATTGATAATGATAGAGTGTCATTTATAATCAGAGAACCCTCCACCGTATTTTTATACCAGAAGGATAGTGGATGGAGAATTCATAATCCATGATGAGATATAACCATTTTCTTATGTCCATATTAATCTCCATATGTGATAATATTTATTTGATGATTTTATGATCATTATATATCTCACACTTCCCCCCATAGAGTTAATGCCACTAAATTTTCAATGAAAAGATCATAGTTAACATCTCCAGATCATGCATATGAGATTTTTCCAATGACTTTTCAAATACATTTATGCATAAGCTATAAATTCTCTATATTCATTATCACACAACATAATTCATTTTATTAAGAATTTCTATATACCAAAAATAATTATCACTTTTTAGAAGTGTGGGAGTTGGTGTAATGATAATATTTTTTTTATTCAGTAATATAATCATTACATTAATTGATACATAAATTTTTTTTCTCCCTTATTTATCATCATTGTAGGTGTTTGAAAATCATGATATGTTCATCATAAATAATCCGTAATACTAAGATAAACCAAATAAACTGTGGATCTCTATTACATATGTTGTACTTGTCCACTATTTGACTTCTTTTATCATGGAAGGGACTACAAATATAAATTTTATTGTGATTAAATTCCCCAATAATGATATTTACTCTATCAAGAACTCACATTTACCATACATTATTGTTATTTTTTACTTGCTAATTTTTTTTTACGTTAATAAAATTATTCTCAATATCTTTATTTATCTTAGATTATATAATAACATCGTCAATAAATATTACCTGAATTTTTTGAGATAATATATAAAGACAATATTCATTAATTACATCGATATAGTTGGAGAATTATTGAGTCTGAATGAAATAACTATGAACTCATAGTGCCTATACCATTTCTGAAAGGCAGTCTTGGGAATATCATATATCCATACATTTAATTGGTGATATCCCAACCAAATTTCCACCATAGAGAAATAACTTACCCTACATAACTGAAAAAGAAAATTATCTATCCATTGCAGGGATACTTGTTCATTGTCATGTTCTTATTGAGATCATGACAATCATTTCATAGGAACATTTCTCCATCTTTCTTATTGATGAAGTGGACTGGAGCATCCCATGGGGAATCACTCGTGTATATAAAGCATTTTTCTATATTCCCTTTAAAATACTTCTTCATTTCTTCTAGATCAATAAAGGTGGTTCTATATATTGTATTTGATATAGGCATAGATCTCTGAATAAGATCAATTGACAACATAGTCACTCGGTTAAGAGTAATAATAAACAATTTTCTAGGGAATACATAAGTGTAATCCCTCATTTTGGTCTTGTATTTGGGAATGATTTTATTATTTGCCTCAATCAATTGATCTAGATATGAATTCTGATAAGGAAAAAAATTCCTCAATTGTGATGATGATTATGAAGTAGATTTATCTTCCACCTTACACTTTTACATAATTGGATGATACATTGTGATGTGATGTGGGATCTCTGTTTCTTGATAGTCTATGTTGGAATTGTATAAGTATAACCAATTTATTCCCAATATAAAATAAAAATACACAAATTTAAGTAAGACATGATTTTTTGGGAGGTTCATTCCATATAAATTAATTGGGGAGGAGTTATAAAAATTAGAGGCAATAATTTCCAAATATTCTATTCTCACAGATGACTCATCCTCCATATGTTAAGGTGGTGTTTAAATAGTTCTATAAACATTCAAGATATGAAATAATGCGTAGAACTATAATCAAATAGTAAATTTACTATTCTTGAATTAATAACCAGCTTACTTATCACCACATAATTTTATTGTTCCACCAAAGTAGTAGTGAAAAGATAATCCCTCCCTTGCTGCCTTCGTGTTTGTTGTTATTGATTTCATCCTACAACCCTTGGCAAAGGGAAATGGAACACATAGAGCCCATGTTCTATTTAGTTGAAACACTAAACTACATGCTATGTGTTTTTTTCAACATTACATTATTATTTAGAATTAATGGGATTCTACATATTCTATTGGTATTTATTAGATATATTCCCATCCATTCCACATTTTAAAAATATCTTGTTTTACTTTAATCATTTTACATTATTTTTTCCCAAATGTGTGAAACCTGGGATGTTGGGTCCTCTTTCCATTTTGGGATCTATCTTTTTATCTATCCATACTAAACACTATTTTTCTTTTTTTCATCAGTCTAATGAGATTAACAAGGGTCTTTAATATCGATTTTAAACTTAAAGGCACAGTACAATATATTTTATAATCTTTCAATGTCTCTAATCACCATCAATATTTGTAGACTCCGTTTTACGTGGCTAATGAAGTGGTAAATCTTTATTTCAGTGTTCATGATGCTTCCATAGGCATATATTGTGAGCCCTGAGATGTTTTCCTCATATGAACGAATATAATAATTATCTTTCATTTAGTATGAGGAACTCTATTAACATCTCAATTTGAAGGGTTCATGGACAATATTTAAGGAAAACTATTTTCTTCCAATCTTCTCATTTTATGGATTAACGTTCCAATTTTGACTTTGTGATATTTTTCAATGTCCACCAATGATCATAATCCCCATAAAATTGATGGAAATATATTAAAACTTCCACTTGTTCTTATTAATGGAGGGAAAATAATTTTTCGTAATGAAGTAAATACATTGTTCTCCAAGGATGTGATAAGATGATACACTGAATATGGGAGGTCCTTTCCACCTAAATGATTCAATGGAAAAATATATTTATTTAGATAAGGAGGTTGTTGCACATGATTCATGTTATTTTTTATAAATAAATCATGTTTATATTTTACTACCATGATTTTTTGAGAACCCATTCTCATTATATTTTTCATATCATTAGGGAAATTTTCACACATACTATCACTTTGATTGTTTTCACATGTTATTCTATTTATATCCATTAGCATAAGAATTACTGTGTAATTAGGGGTCTTTAATAATTATATAATAAGAATATATAATGAATCATTTAACATAGAAGGATAAAGCTGCAAATGGAATGATAATCCTGACTTGTGATTCCCTATATTTCAATCTAGGTTTTCAATTGTGGTAGAGTATTCTAGAGGGTTCTTACTAACGTTATATAGTTGTAATATATAAAAATAAGTAGGTCATTCTCTAGTACCGACTATAGAAATCCAATTATTTTAGAAAAATTATTACATGATTTTAATCATAATTTTCAATTAAATACAACCATGAATCATAATGTCTAGAGCCTTTAGATGATTTGGTACCTGATTTTAAAACATTAAAATAACGGAAAATTTATTTTATTTAATATCTATAATGTTATCCAGACACCATTTATATCCTTATATTTACATAGGATAACATGAAGAATGCATGAACAAATAAGTAACCTATAAATCCCAATAAGGGAATTGAAATTTTGAATAAAGCATAGTATATGGGTTAGAATATATTACATGATGGCATAAAAATAAGGGAACATGAAAAAAATAAAGAAGAACAACATGTATAAAATGTGATCCTACAATCATGGCATCATAAGAATGTGATGTAAATATAAAAATCAACATAAACATTAGTCATTGATTATGTCAAAGACTATTTTCATATAGGAAAATGTCCCATAAAGGAATCAGGTTCACGTTCATTCCAAACATGAGGTCTCATGAGACTAAAAATTACCCAATAAATTAGTGCCATATCTAGGTGGAACGATGATAAAATGTTCATGAATATCTATTCCATGTAAATAATTAAAAATAAGAAATTAAATATAAACATAAGGGTTACCGATGAAAATATTTACGTATAATAATCAGGTCAAAAGGCATAACGGAAGGGAATATCTTAATGGTTTCATTGAAAGAATTGATTTAAATAATACATGGATATTAATAAGGGAAAATAGGTATAGAAAATGATAATTGATGTCAAAATTATGTGAAAACATGTAATCATAATTTTTAAGAAACTTTATATATATATATATATATATATATATTAATTTTTAGTTCTTTATGAAAAATATTAACGTGTATTTAAAATAGAAAAAGAATATTTATTTTCCAAAAACCATAAATGAGAAAAGATTTTTTTTGAAGAATAAATGAGTGATTTTATACAAATAATTTTTTTCTTAAATTCTATTATGTATGGTACTTGACATTTGGTATGAAATTGGAAAGGTCCCTTTAATTGGGATTGTTTATCAGAATTAATTGGGAAGGGAACCAAATTGAAACATGTATTTCTCATTGAAAGAATGATAAACTGATATGGATACATGAGATTCAAAATTTTAAATTGAATTTATAATAATTATATAATCAATAGATAATAGTTACACTTGTGTATATAGAGATAAATCACAACTCGAAGGAAAAAATGGGGGTTTTGGTAGAATCCCCTAAATTATGTCCAAAAGTGTTTTTTACATGATATTAATGTACTATTTAATCAATCTAATTCCACGAACTTATTAAATAATAATACATTATAAATATATTTATTTTGTAAAATTTTATTATGATTATTTATGGATTGTTGGATTAGTTATATGATACAATTTTACTGTTTGGGAGGGTTCATTTACTAGGATTTCATGATCATTTCACATTTATTTGGGAAGGAAAGATCATGAAAAATGGGAATATTTTTCTAGATTTAAAGTTAAATTTTATTAATGAACATACATGAGATTAAATGGTTAAATATTTCATTTGTTAATTTTTTTTGAGGATGAATAGTTAAATTAGACATTAATTATAAAAATTTAGATTATATTGGTGTTTTTTAGATCATCACAAATTAGTTTTTTTTATTAATTAATGTCACGTATATTTAATCATTCTAGAACATTACATAATATTTAATAAATATATTATAATACATTTTAACCATATTTTTTTTATGATTATTATTAAATGAGGTAATGGAAATAGTAAAGTCTTTCTTCCTTCATTGTGATAAATTAACACTTCACTTATGATGATATAATTTTTAGTATAAAATATTAGGGGAATGAAATGATAATGTATTATTCCATTAGGATAATAAAATTTGAGTATATTTAATGAACTAAAGTTATCATTACATTTTGTTAATGGTAGGTGAGTATAGTATAATAAATGTATATAACATGAATAGAAATTAATATAAAATGAAAGTGGTTTTTACCACTTCAATTATACTCCTTGAGAACCTCCATGAGGCCCCTGAGTTTCGTATTTTTTTGAGACCAACGGCTCTAGGACATGGTGGAGAGACTTGGTATGATTATTGGGTTGAATTTGGTAAATGATAAAATCTTGAGAGGTGTGAAGAGAGAGTTGGTGAGGGGTGTTATTTATTAGGGAGGGAGGGGGTTTTCTCATTAATTTATTCATTTGTAAAAAATTTTGGGTTCAAGAATATGAATATTTTTATAATTAATAAAAAAATTATTTTAAAATAATTATGTATATTTAGAGATTATAGGATTACATTAGATAAAAAACATCAATTATTAAATAAATCATGAATTTATCTTATAAAGTAAATTACCATATTCCACTATACATGAAAAAATTCATCTATTTAAAAAAAAACAATGTAATAATTTTTAGATGTGAATAATTAATAAATGATCTAATTTTATGAAAAAAAATCCCTAAATATTATAAATTTAACTTTTTGATTAAAATCATTATTTCCTTAAAAAAATACATATTTTAAAATGATAACTGATTTTATAAAACTTTAATAAAAATTAGGTAACATAAAATTATCTTACAATACTAATATATAAAATATTTACTTATGAATATCTTTTATGATAAAACATTTCATTAAAATTGAAAAATTAATCCAAATATTTTCATTAAATGTTTATGACATACAAAAAAAACCGACAATTAATTTACCATATCTAAAAAATCTATTTACATATTAAAATATATTGATATATAGTAATTTGGTTTATATGATACCCATATATTAATTATTCATTTATAGGTTATGTTAATATTAATTTTTTTGGTTTACTATTCATAAGGGTCACATTACTATTCCAACGTTCATGTTACTATTCCATTATTTTAAGTTCTATAAATTCTAGAAATACCTAGTATTTCATAAATTCTATATTCATAATGTTTTATTTGTGCTGTTTATGTGATTAAAACAATATGACATAATTATAAAGTGGGAACTTCCTTTGATAAAATTTTTGGTCATTACATAATACTTTTCAAGAGGCCTTTCATTTATAAAAAATGAATGGTTTTCATGATTATTCCTTATTATTAATGTTTTAGACAATTTTATATCACATTCACATATTTTATGATTATTGATACGTATATTTAGCCATGCCATATTTTTTGTTTTTTTATTAATGTTATAGTTAGTATCTTATGTTACTATATCATTTTTTAAGACTATCATTTAAGGTCTTTTGATCTTCTATTATGATATTTATTTCATTATCATGTTGTACTTCATGTTTATGATTTGAAACAATATGATATGCATTCTCTTACTGAGTATTTTTTCTCACCCATTTCACATATTTCCATCCCCTAGGATTTGAAGATGATTCAATAATGAAATATATCTATTAAAGGGTCTAGAGGATCTGGATTATGGAGAAATTATCTCAACTTTTTAAAAATATCATCTCTATAAATAATTTACAAGAAAATAACCACTTAGGTCCATGGGTTGTGTAGATTCTTGTGAAAAGTATTAACGAAATCATGAGATTACTGTATTTTTATTCCATGCCTAACTAGAGTACCTTTAGGGTCACGTAAACATAATGATTCCATTTAAATTGTATTAATTTTTATATTTTGAAAAGGATAGCCACTATGAAATAATAACATAATGATAAAATTGACATTGTGTCTCTAATGATGAAACCTTTCCCAATGCATTAGAGAGATAAATAACTGGACTTAAACATCTAATAAGTTTTCAGTATCCATATATTAAATTAATTATATACATGGTATAATGACCATAAATTGATTAAAAGTATAAAATGACCAATGTGATACAAAAAGTAACATATAATAGTGTAAAATTAGTAAATCCCAAATCAATGGAATATAAGGAATATTTAGGTGTCTAACATCATATTTTATAATTAAATGATAGGCTATTCACACTATATAGAATAATCTATAAACTATAATATTGTTTCCCAATCATTTAACTGAAAATAAGTCAATGGTGAATACATATCAATAATAATAATGAATACTCAATTCATGATGTATTGTATAAATGGATATATGGTTTATATAGACATAAATTTTCCAAAAAGAAAAGGAATTTCATTAGATATTTTCCATTATTTAGGTTTAATAATTAATAAATAAAATAAAACATGAAATACTAGAGGTCATGTAATTAAATAGAAAAAATGAAAAAATTTCAGAGTTCCACTTAATTTTATCAAATTCATATTAATTTTTTTAATAATGCACTTTTATTAGTTTTTCCACACTCCTTGAGTGATTGATTGATGTTAGCATAAGTAAAGTTGAAATTATAGATGATTCAGGTTAAGAAATTTGAAGGGATTCTAATACAAAATATTTTTTAACATTTAGAATTCATGAAAAATATTACAATGTTATGAATATTTATAAATTAAAAAAGGAATTCATTTTTAATATAAATATTAAAAGAACAATGGAATATGTAACATATTTCTCCCGATTGAAGTGATATAAATGATATTTCTAAAGTAAAAATTGATACACAATATAATTTCGACCTATAAAATTAATACATATTATATTATTTTATGGAAGAGGATCATAGATAACATATTTTAGTAATAAAAATTTATGTTAGAGGATTCCTAACATATTCCTATACAAGGATGAATGATACCAATGAAAATATAGTATGTGGAATATAGTAAAGAAAATACATGGGATAATTTTAAAGAATTTAATATTTTTAGGATATTTCTCTTGTCCAAATTGGGATATGGGGAATTAAAATAAATATATCTAAAAATAAATAGGGTAAAACTCAAAAATAATAAGTCATTTACAATTTCATCCAAAATATGGAAAAATAGATCTAAGCTTTCATGTGGGGATAATTCAATGGGAAAAAGAATATTAAGGTTGTGGGAAGGAATGATAAACCCTATAATATTCATATAATTGTATATAGAATAATTATGACACTTCATTTTTATATTTTAAACATATTATAGAATATTAGATCTTGTTACTAAAATAGAAGAGGATTACCAGTGCACCAAGGGTAAATTTAACTCAATCATGGAATTATATGATGTATTATCAATATATGTGATGATGATTGATAACCTTGAGCACTCTTCAGCTTATATAATGACACAGGAGTGCACCGAGAGATGAGAGAGATACATGACACTAGATAGTTTAATTTTTATTCTTTTATTTATGTAACATGTCTCTAATGATAGATAACTAGACCCAAAGTGGTTGTGACTTGGATATTTCCCTCAACCTTCTTAATTAATTCCATTATTATGTAAAAAAATTAAATTCTATGTGATCCTTTTAAGATTTTATGTTTTCATAGACAATCAAAGGTATCTATTTAAATTTGAATATAAACTATTCTTCCCTCCTTTTGTTTTACACACACAATCCCCAAAAAAATGTTATTTCACATACAGTGGTTGGAAGAGAGGTTTTTTATTGTGATTGTATGTATTTTATCACTAGGATAAAAAAGGGAATATAATATAGTGATTATTTAATTTCACTATTAAATCTAAAATTCATCGATGATTCTAATCAATTAATGATTCAGATAATTAGATATAGAGATATATAGATATTAAAAATTAGGTCATCAAAGTTAATTAGGATTTAATGGGTAAATTTTTGAATATTCAATAATAAAACACTAATTTCAAACTGAATATATGAATCCTTTTAAATTAATTATAAAACACATATACCATTCTCAATACATATAAATATAAAATTAAAATTAATTATCACACTGAGAACCAGCTCCCCTATAGAGACAACCTATGACCCACTATTACAACATTTTACAAAGATTCATAACTAGTTTTATTTGAGCCTTGTGGAAACTTCTACATAATGATGCCACCATTTCCTAAGAGGATAGCCTGTGTCATCTTTTTCAGTAGTTTTTTTGTTTTTTTTAATACAAGAATTGATCTATTTTAGATATCTTCTTTGGAATTTATTCAATGGTTGAGTTAACATTAGAGGTTTAAATTTGAAATATAATAATCTATAAAAAAGTGGATAAGGATTTTGTGATGATCCCATCTATAGACTCTCTATATTCATCTTCTATTTAATCATGTGTTTATTTAGGAAACATGGAAGATATATTAGCTTAGTTTAAAAATTCAAAAGAGGAATATATTCCAAAAAAAAAATTAAAAAAATTATTTTTTATAAAAAAATAAACAAAATGATTTCAATATAAATTCATGAATGAAATAATTACTTGTTGTGTTTCATTCTTTGTAAGGAGATCACACAAACCAATATCTGAATTTTTTTTGTAATATGTTCAATAACAATAATCCAATTGGAATCCAAAAAGATCAAAAAAGTTGGAATATCGTTCGATTCGTCCTAGAATAATCATCTAGTATGTTTAAATTCAACTAAAATCCTAGATAATTCTTTTCCTTTGATGATTCATAGATAGAATTCATTCAAAAATTATTTCCTTCTTCATCAAGTACGTAGATGAGTATTGAAATTTATAGAATCAAGCAAACTAGATGAGATAATCAACATGAGTTTGTGGAAATATTCTATATTTTTTTGTATCTTTCTACCAAAAATCATTCACAATTGACAATTTCATAGTCTTATTCTTAACAGGATGGTTGGTAAATTACTATAACTTTTTAGAATCATTTATAGGATAAATGATAGAAAAACTAATAGATAACATCATATCAATAATAGATAAGGTCTCAAAAAACTATTAATAAATTTTTATTAGGTTTTCTTTTACTGGATTTAATGAATTAAAATGTTCATATTGTCCTTAACTTGTTCTAAAATTTATGAACATCCCTCTATTTTAATACATTTATCATTAAAAAAATTATGATACGTCCCCATATATACTAAAAATAGATTTCTAGTTATGTAATTCCTGAGATAAATTCATTTATAGTTTTCTTAAAGGACGTGTGATCAAAAATTATGAAAACATATAATTGAGTTAGAACTAGTAAAATTAACAAACAAACCAGGGATTTAATTAATAATCATCATCTATATATAGTTCTAGAAATCTATAAACATTAAGGAAACCCTTCCAACTGACTTTTCATTAGTCTTACCAACTACCACACTTTCAATGACACTATTCTCCATCATTTAAAAGCAACCATACTAAATGATACAATCAATTACCCCCATTAAATACATGTTTGAAAAACTAGCAGAGTCTTTGAGTAACCAAAAATCATCCCTTACAACTCCTAGATTATAACTGAATGAACTAAATTGTTTTTTTAGATAAATAATTTTTACTATGGGTAACTATTTCAATCACAGTTCAAGAAAAAAACATCACAATTAATTCCTACCACTATGGTCAATATATGTTCCATCCCATTAAGAAGTCGAATTGATGTTAAGATTATTGAAGATCCACAACTATAAACTGAATTTGGAAGTGGATAACTAGAAGAAAAAGACCAAGAACATGTGGGGAAAATTAATTAGAGGTTCTTATAATGATAATACCAATGAAAAAAGATAATTGAAAAGGTAATATGGAGGATCTACCTCAACCCTACCCTTTTTCCCATTAATAATAACCCCACCCAAGATGACATAATAAGAATTCACAGGAAAAGAATTGATGGAAGAATTTAACATAACGACCAAATTATTTTAATTAAATACGTTGTTATAATTATTTCATATAATTACACTGTGTCACAACATAATGAAATACAGAATAAATATTGACTTTAAAATATAAGTGTGTCACTTTTGTGTTTTTAATTTTGGAAAACGGTCATCTATACTTGTGATCAGTAAGTGATTTTGAGTATGATAAGACAAACATATTTTTTTATGAGAAGTAACTTACCCTTATGAAAAGTATCATACTCATAAAATTTAATCATAAATTTTTACATTATTTTATTATGGTTATAAGACAATTTTATGGGACCTTGATTAATTTTTCAAGGTCTTGTAAAATGAGTTATAGTTTTAATGATGAATTTGTTGAATATATTATGATTTTATTCCATATTTAAAATATTATTTAAAAAAATTATTTTCAAAAAAGGAGATATTTTTTTAATTATATACTTTGAAAAATATTGTTAGGTTGAATTTTTTGGATTTTTTTAAAATACTATTATTTTTCGTTAATAGTAAAAATAATATTTTGAGTTTTTGGTAATTTTGATGACTTCATAATGATGTAATATTTATTAAACAATTTTTGTCTACATGTGTACAATAAAATAAGATATGATGTGTTACAGGTGTATATTACTATGGAAAAATACCATGGGAAATCCCATGGCTTTTCAAAAAATACTAATGAAAAAACTCTGCCTCTAAACTCAACTTTAAAATTAATTAAAAAAAACTCCATCTTTTACAATATATACCCACTCTTTCATTAGTTTTCATTCATTACAAATCCATAATCCTCGAATATTTTGTATTTTTACCTTACTTGGAGTCTTCCCAAGGTTTCCTCAATCCACCAAGGTCCCAACCTTCATGTATTTTGAGTTACACCACAAGGTAAGAGAACCTCCCACCCTCCTCTTTCAATCAACTCTTCTTTTATGTTATATCTTTGAATTTCCATTCTCATATTTTGGGGTTTTGTATTTTTTATACCTCTTACATTCCTTTTAATTTTCATTTTATGTGATACCCTTTTTATTTAATCAATTCATTTTATGAAATTATTACCGATGTCGTTAGGTTGCTGATTGTTTGTAAAACATATCTCAACTTGTCTTTTTTCAAGATCATTTCATATATTCTTTTACTAACATTCTTTCATAAAAAAAATTCATGACTCTGGTAGCTTCGATTTAGTTGAATCTTTTCATGATAAAGTAATAATTCTTCATGTTATCTCTTTTCCATTTATTTTATACTAATAATGAAAACACCATCCGAGATGTGTTAATTTACAACAGTCATGGATGATGGGTTTTCAATTTCCATTATCATCTTAAATTATTTTCATTAAACCATTTTACTGATTGAACCGGACCAAAATATATGTATTATGTCTCATATATGGTTCTGAATTCTTTTTTTACACAATTATTTGATTTATTAAACCAATCATGTACCTTGTGGTCAAAAACTACCAATTAACCCAAAAAGTTATCATTAAATAATTTATATTATCATTCATCTTCACAAAAAGTAAACAAATGGAAAATAAAATCATTTAACATCCTAGATTTTCTTAAATAACATATAACTCAAATTCTGTACAACCATCCAAATTTTACAGGACTCTTCGAACATGAATTTAAGTGAACTAATAAATATAACCAAGGAAACAAATGGACTCCAACAATGAAATTGAACCTCGTAAACTATCAAAATTTTAATAATGAACTCATAATGGTTTTACTAAATGATTTTATTATATTATAATTTCCTTAATTATTAATTAATGAGCATAATTTGATTATTCAGGTCAATAATATCAGGTGGACAATACCCTCAGACTTAATGTAAGGGATTCAACCTGAACCTGCTTTATTCCATCAGGTAGCACTATCATTCTTTTTAATGAAAGGAAGTTGTTTTATTGAAGTATTAAAAACATATAAATTCTGTTTATATGTTCCAAATAACATTTTTCATGATCCTTCCATCAATCTCTTTCATGGATAGATATGTTTTTAAGTTATTCCCACTTTAATTATTCCTGATTGGAAAACCTATTTCAAGGGAACATCCAAAATTATTACCTGATTTCAAGTGACCTATATATTCTATTGTAACACACCGTTGTATTAATAAAATAAATACATTTATTTTGAAAACCTTCCAACTTCACTTTTTTATTTTTTATAAATTATTTATCCCTTTTCTATTTTAAAGGCTCAATAGTATTTTCTTTTAAAACTGTTCGAAAAATGTACTAATGCTAATGTTTCATAAATACATTTCTAATATGTTGCAACTTTTACTTGACATCAGTCTCCATGACACATGCCCACTTTCTCTTATGAAAGTTCATGTATATTTTAGTTTCTTTCATTCATTGAAAATTTTACGATACACCCATTTATTATGCCTAATGTCATGATTGTGATACCCACGTCTTTATATGGGTAAACTTATGTTTACGTGTGGAATATTATGTATGATTATTTATACAGAAATAATATTCATAAATATGATAAGATGGATATTCCTAGATTGCACACCAATGTAATGGGTAATGTTATGTCTCTTTAAATGTTATGTGGAACTGTCTTAGAGGTTATCCTTGGCATCATCTAGTATGTGAAATGATCTTGGATGATATCCCTGACTCGTACTAACGTCTTGTTTTATGTTTCTTTCACATTTATATGATTCCATGGTAATATGGTCCCATGTTTATATTTTATGATTCCATATATTCTTTTCTTTTTATATCATTATGGAGTGCCTACTAACTCATGTGCTTAAACATGATTTTTATGTTCACCCCCTTACATGGATTTTAAACTCATCTTTTTGTTCATTTATTTCCCCAGGATATCCTATGTAGATGTATGAGAACAATGGATGTTAAGATCTCATTATGGAGATTAAATAATGAAGTTTTTTAGCCCAATGTTTTATGATTTATAAACCTAGTTTTCTAAGACACTAGACATTACAATCCTTATCATGTAATCTAATGTATATTTCTTCTTAAAATAATGTAATGTTATATGTTAATGGATAGGGTCACTATAGTTGGTATTAGAGGATAGTCTAGTTTTTTTGGAGATTAGGAATAGAGCACATTATTAAGAACCATAAGGATAAGACAAAGTATAAGAAAACGTCAATAAATTTTGGTAAGTATAGAGTAAGTGGTTTACCAAGAAAATGCATCCCTATCTGGATACGAATAGGTAGAGGAGGCTCTAGAATAGATGTACATAAGAGTGAAAACAATGAAATGAAGTTTCAGGCTTGACCAGGGGTATCCTGGTACACAAAAACTGGCCAAGCGTCACTCTTTGCATTGATAATCCAATGGGATATTCCTTGGTAATTCTTAATCGTGGTATAAAATGTTATTAAGGAAAAGAAACCCATAAGAATATATGATAAGAAATAGTTCAATGATAACCTAGATTGAAACATAGGGAATCAAAAGTTATGATATACTTCTCCTTTAATATATTATCCTCTAATGTTCACTGATTATGTTTTAATGCTCAATATACAAGAATTAAATCCCTCTAATTGTACGCTAATTTTAAAAGCTAATGGTAGTAAATAGAATAACATGATCCAATAATCAATGTGAAAGGGAATGTGATGAATTACCAAATTATATGCCTGATATGATGGGAATGGGTGCTCAAAGCATCATTATAGTACTTTCTCAATTGGATCAAGTAATGAATAACAACTTGAATCATGTGGAATTCCCTTCTCCTACATGGAAAGAGCCATATTTTGTATAATCATTCACGTGTAAAATTCCTCCCATGTTTAGTGAATCATTTTTATCCCCTCCTCACGAAATAGTGTATTAACTCCATTTAAAAGATATTCTCCATCCTCGAGTTCTCGGAAGAAGAGAAATTTGTACTGGCCATCTATAGTTTTGAAGGGGAAGATGATTAGTGGTGAACACTAATCATGAATACAATGTCTCTGGATGATATTCTTTTAATTTATTTTTAAAGAATTCAATAAGATGTCATTCAATAAATATTTTCTTCAAACCCTCCATCTCAAGATAGAATGAAGGTCCTTGGACTCAAGAATGATGAAGATGAGTCCATCAGGGTGTATATAAAAAAATTTACCCGGATTGAATTGTACAACTATGGTTCTGTAATGAACACCGAAAGCTTGGTGGATCACTTATTTAGTGGGATGAAGCTGAGTCTATGGAATTTGTATGCAATATGATACTTAGACAGTTATGAGGATATTTTATATTGCACCCTTAATGATGAAATGGAGTTTAGAGACTCTTAATTGTCTTGTGATCCCAATTTTATGAAGAAATAATTGGAGAATAACATGGGTTGTTCGACAAAAAAACACATGAAGGAATGAAGTCCAAATATCCCACTTGTAATATTTGTGGCAAGAATAATCATAGGAACTATCTAAAGAGACCCATGAATTTCTTCAAATGTGGTATGTTTGGTCTTCTGGATTAAATCTGACAATGGGATTTGAAAAATCCCACTAACATAGATAAATAAAGGATGTATTAGATAAATTCTCAGCATGTGTGGTAGTTTTAAAACATCTTGGAGGAAAATCATTATGAAAAAAATTTCCATATGCCAAGGTTTTTTAGAGGAAACCAACAAAACCCTCCAAATAAACAAGGAGGGATTATGGTATCTATACTACTGAGGTGGATTCAGACAATGATGTGGTGACTGGTATGCTATTTATTCATTCATGAATAGAAAATGTACTATATGATTCTTGTTATATGAATTCTTTCATTTCTTTAATTTTTAGTATAACTACTCAACCACCACCTCAAGTTTTTGAGTAAAGTTATCAATAAGAATAGATAGTTGGGAAATTATTGTATCCATTGTTTATAAATCCTCCTAGGTTAACATTTTTGGATTGAACCTCCTACAAAATTTCACCACACTTAATTTAGTGGAGTTTGACACAATCATGGGCATGTATTGGCTATATTTGAACAAGGACAACATCAACTGTTGAGAAAGGGAGATCACTCTTCACAACTTGAAGCATCCCATGATTCATTATATGTGTATGGAGGAAGTTGAATCTCCATTACAATCATCGTCCCATGTGTGGATATTTTTTCCTTATGAGAAAGAATATAAAGCTCAAATGATTGAGACAAAGGAGATAATCAATATAAAATACATGCCCATCACAAGGGATTATAATGATTTATTTTTTTAAATAGTTGTCTGGTCTTACTCCTGGCCGAGAGGTTGAGTTCTCAATTAAACCTAGCCCTATATCTCTTCCTACCTCAATGAAACCTTACTTAATGGACATTTTAGAGATGGAAGGTCTGAATAAGAAGTTATATGAGAATTTGGAGAAGGGTTTTATTTTCCCTAGGGAATCACCATGGGGTGCATTAATCCACTTCGCCAAGAAGAATAACGGATCAATGTGCCTTTTCTTTATTATCGTTAGCTCAATAAAATAATTAAAATGAATATGTATCCTATTCCATAGATAGATGAATTGTTTGATCAACTTCATGGGTCCTATTATTTCTCTATGGTGTACCTTCTATCATGGTATCACCAATTAATGGCGAGGAAGGAATAAATTTCCAATACTGCCATTTGAATGAGATATAGACATAGCGAGTTCATAGTGATTCCATTTTGAATCACTAATGATCTATCAATTTTCATGGATTTAATTAATAGATTATTTTTTTATTACCTCCAAAAAATTTTGGTAGTCTTTATTAGTGATATTTTAATATACTCCAAGAGTAGCGAGGAATATGAGGATCATTTAAATTCTATGTTAAATATTTTTCGAAGGGATAATTTTTATTCCATGTATAGTAAATGTGAGTCTTGGATGGAGGGAGTATCATTATTGGTGCATGTTATCACCAATAAAGGTATATTTGTGGACCCTTCCAAGAAAAATGAGATTGAAGAGTGGCCCAAGATAGCTTCTGTAATAGAGATCTGTAGCATTCTGGGTCTAGCTGGATATTGTCGAGTATTTGCGAAGAAAATTTCAGGATTGTAAAACCCAATGAACAAGCTAACACTGATATGTGTAATATTTGATTGGACTCAGGAATGTGAAGTTTGTTTTAAAAAGTTGTAAAATACGCTTATCACTGCGCATGTAATCACACTCCAAACTAGTGGATAACTCATTGTGGTGTACATTGATACATAAATGAAGGGATTAGGCTATGTGCTGATGAAAAATGATAATGTGATATCTAAGGCCTCAAGGAATCTTAAAATACATGAGAAAAACTATCCCACACATGATCCGTATTTTGAGACTATGATCTTTTCATTGAAAATATGGCGGCATTATCTCTATTGTGAAAAATTTGAGATATATACTGATCACAAGAGTCTCAAATATATATTCACACTAAATGAGCATAATATGATTCAGAGAATATGGATAATGATCATCAAGGATTTTGACTGCTCAATCCAGTACCATCCTAGTAAGGAAAATAAGGTGGCGGATGCTCAATGTAGAAAAGATTATGCATCTTTATCAATGATAATAATTGAAAAGGATCTCATTTTCTTAGATTTGTAGAGGATGGTCATCAGAATCATTAAGGGAGGAACATAATCAATTATTTTTCAAATGGTTTCTCAACCATTCCTCAGGGATAAAATATCAGAAGCTCAATGAAAAGATGCGGTACATTTGAAAATGGTGGAAGCTATCCGAAGTAGAAAATCCTCCGAGTTCATGATTGATGAGGAAGGAGTTGTATGATTTGGGTCCCGATTATGTGTACCATACATTCAAGAGATAAATAATGGGCTCCTGAATGATGCAAAAATCCCAACCATCTCTATCCATCCAAGGAGCACAAAGATGTATCATGAAATGTGAGAGAACATTTGGTCATCAAAATTAAAAATGACATTATTGAATATACATCAAAGTGGTTGGTATATCAACAAGTGAAGGATGAGAGACATATGTCTATGGGGATGGAGAAAACACTAACCATACCAACATGAAAGTAGGATAACATCCCCATGGACATTTTCATATGACTTCCATGGACATCCAGTGGAAATAATTCTATATGGGTCATTATGGATTATCATACAAAGACAAATTAGATTATCCAGATTCGAGAGGACTTCTCATTAAACCAGATTTTGTCGATATATATCAATGATGTGGTAAGGCTCCATGGATAAACATTATCTATTTTTTATGATCATGATCCAAAATTCACCTCAATGTTCTGGAAAATTGTTCAAAATCCTCAAAGCATTGAACTGAACTTTAGTGTGATCTATCATCCTCAAAATGATGGCCAATCCGAGAAAACTATTCAGTAACTATATGATATGATGATAGAATGTTATGATTACTTCACATGATGATGGGACTAACATTGTCCACTTTTTTAACTCCCCTAAAACAATAGTTTCCACTCGAACATCCAAATGGAACCATACAAAGCACTTTATGGGAAAGGTGATGAACACCAATGTCTTTGGATGAACTCGATGAGCATAAGCTTCTAGGAATTAAAATGGTCAATGAAATGGTGGAGAATTTGAAAACCAATTAGTTTCGTAACGAAGCATCCCAATGTCAATATAATAGTTATGCAAACAATTGTCTATGAGACATTGAGTTCAAAGTGGGATACATAATATTTCTATGCATATCTGCATGGAAGAAGTTCATGAGGTTTGGAAAGAAAGGGAAGCCATGTACCAGGTACATTGGAAAAACTGAGATACTTGATCATGTTCGATTTTTGGCCTATTAAATATCACTTCCAAATACCATGTCGAAAATACATGATGTATTTTATGTATCCCTCTTAAGGAATTACATAACAGACTGTTCACATTTACTCTCATAAGAGGTGGTACAGTTGGAGGATGATCATTCTTACAAGGATCAACCGATGAAGATATTAGATCATAGAGGTAATGTTATACAAAAGAAGAATACTCACCATTTCAAGGTACTATGGAAAAAACATACGTACGAAGATGCAGCACGGGAACTAGAGGATTCAATGAAATAAAAGTACTCACACCAATTTTTGGCCTAGAATGTTAACTAAATTTTCGAAGGAGAAATTTATTATGGGGGGAAGAATATAACATCATAAATTTTTCAATGTAATGATTTCTTATAGTCAGTTCATATAATAGGATGGAGTTACAACACTATGAACTAATAAAAACAATGTGACCATTAATCATATGTTTTTCACAAGTGTGTTTTTAATTTCAAAAAATAGCTATCTATAATTGCGATCAGTAAGTGATTTGGAGTATAATAAGACACTCATAATTTTTTATAAATATAATCATAACCTGACGAATAGTATCATACCATTATGAATAATAATTAATATTAATGAATATAAAATTAGCCAAAAAATATAAAGTTCACCCATAAATATTCAAATACAATTTAGACATCTTAAAAGTGAAAAAATGATCATATTATAAGAATTATTATTTTTATATGTCAAAAATATATTATTTAGAATTCTTTGATTAATTTAATAATTTAATATGGAAATGTTTTTTCATTAAATTTAATCATAAATTCTTAATTTGGGAATAATGGTCAAGAAAAAAATTATTGGACCTTGATTGAATTTTCAAGTTGTTCTAAAACAAGTTATAGATCTAATGTTTATTTTGTTAACTAAATATTTATTTTAATAAATAATTAAATAAAAAATATATAAAAAATTATTTTAAAAAAATTGAGTTTATATTTTAATTCTTCATGTTGAAAAATGTTAAGGGTGAAATTTTTTGATTTTATCTAAAATACTTGAAAATTCCATGAATAGTTAAACTACAGTTTTGAGTTTTCGGTATGTTTGATGGCGTCATAATGATGTAATAATTAATAAAAAATGATGATCTAAATGTGTACCGTTAAATAATATATGAGGTGTCCCATGTGGCTAATAACATTGGAAAATAAAATGGGCAATCCCATGGTTTTACAAAAACCACTAATGAGGTGTCCTTCAAAATTAATAAAAAAACTCTCCCTCTTTTACTATCAATCCCCACTATTTCCTTCATTTTCATTTATTCCAAATCCATAATCCTAGAATAAATGGTAGTTTTACCTCACTATGATTCCTCTAAAGCTGTACTCAAGCCACCAAGGTCCCAACCTTCATGTTTTAGCAGTTACTCCACAAGGTAAGGGAACCTTTCACCCTCACCTTTTAGTCAACAATTATTTTATGTTATATCTTTGAATTTCAAATCCCATATGTTGGGGATTAATATTAAATATCCATCATACTTTCATTATGAATTAAATATTATGAGATACCCTATTTATTCCATCAATTCATTTTTTGAAATTTTAAGCGACGTCGTTAGGCTGCCGAATTTTCATAAGAGATCCCTCAACATTTCTTTTATCAAGATCATTTCATTTCTCCTATTACTAACATATATTGATGAAAATGTTGTGATGAATCCATTAAATTACATTTTTTGGATTTCTGTAATGATAAAATAATTAATAATTGTCATATCTCAGTTCCCATTATTATATATGAAAAATGAAAACATCATCTGAGATGTGATAATTTACCACATTCAAGGAATATGGGTTTTCAATTTCCATTATTGTATTCAATTCTGGTCATGAAACCATTATCATGGATGAGACATACTATGATATTTGTATTATGTCCCATATATTGTTCTGTAATACTTTTGTACATAAGGATTTGATGTATAAAATAAAACAAGTACCTTATGGTCAAAAACTGCCAATTAACCCAAACAATTATCATTAAATAAATTATATAATGATTCACATTCATGCCAAGTAACCAAATGGAATGGAAAATCATTTGACCTCCTGGATTTTCACTAATAACATTTTACTCCAATTCTGGAAAACCATCCACATTTTACATGATTCTTCGAATATGAAAATAAGTGAACCAATCATTAGAACCAAGTAAACAAACTGACCCAAAAAGTGAAATTGAACCTCATAACCATTAAAAAGGATATTAATGAACTCCAAAAAGTTTTAATAAATATTTTTCATATAATTAATGAATCTAATTTGATTATTAAAGTCATTAATATCATGTGGAGAACACCATCAGAGTTAAGGTAATGGATTCTACATGTACCACCTTTATTCTTTCGGGTTTCACTATCATTTTTTTCCAAAAGAAGTTGTCTTTTATTTTTATAAAGACCTTATAAATTAAGATTATATACACCAAAAACATGTATCATGTTCAATAATTCAATATATTTTTGTGATATAGATGTTTTTAAGTGATTCCCTCCTTAACTATTCTCGATAAGCAAATATATTTTAATGGATCATCTTGAATTCTGAACTGATATCATGTGAACTCCATCTTCTGTTATAATCCACCACTGTATTTATAAAATAAGTCATTTTATTGTAAAAATCATCCTCGTTCACATTTAGTTTTTCTTATATAATTGTTGCCTTTTTTTAGCGGCTCAATAGTATATTCCTTTAGAATTTCTCATAAATGTTATAATGATAGAGATTCACAAATACATTTCTTACATGTTGTCACTTTTACATGACATCACTCACCATGAGACATTCCTACATCCCCATATCAATGACCACATATATTTTTGTTCAATTCTTTCATGGACACTTTTATAATATTCCCATTTATTATGCCTATAGACATGATTGTTATTTTCACTTATTTCCATGTGTACCCTTATGATTATGTGTGGTTGATTATGTATGGTTATTTATGTGGAAAGAATATTGATGAAAATGATAAGGTGGGTGTGCCCAGATATCACTCCAATGCATTGGGTAATGTTACATCTCATGATATGTTATGTGCAATGGTCTTGGCAGTTAGCATTGGCTTCTGCTACTATGTTAAACGATTTTGGCGGTAAGCCATGACTCATACAAAAGTCATGTTTTATGTTTCTTGCACATTTAAATGATTTCAAGTTTATATAATCCCATGGTTTTTTTTATGATTCCATGTGTTCCTTGCATTTAATATCATTATGTCATGCCTCCTAACCCATGTGCATAATATTTACACTTATTTCCACTTCCCTTAGTCGGATTTTTAGCTCATCAATTTTTTTATATGTTCCCCTAGGATATCCGATAAAGGTAAATGTTCACAATGGAATTTAGGACCTCAATAATGAGATTAAATAAATAAGTGTTTTTAACCCCATTTTTTTTTGTACCATGTTTTTAAATACAATATACATCACAATCCCTGGCTTCTACATTGATTTATATTTATAAATAAAATCATCTTATGTTATATTTAAAAATCTAGGGTCTCAATATTCAAAATGATGTAAGGTAATATTTCTTTACTATATGTAATAATTGAAATCCCATGATATGAAAATTTTCATAACGAGTTGGTAACTATGAAAAGAATAATATAATGATATTAAAATGTATGATTGGTTAAAAACAAATTGCTATAAAAAATCCTCAATTACATATGAATTAACAAGATATGTGTAATTTTAATCTTCATTATTTTATAGGAAAACATAATTTTACTAATGCATTATAAAATTTAGGAGATTAAATAAATTTTATTAATTATTCAATTTATTCTTACATACTATAAAAATAATATAATCTAAACAATGTTATAAAAATATTCAATGGGGACATTTCTTTCATAGTTGTAGACTTAGAGGATGTATTTGTAATAGTGACTCACTTAAAATTTACTATTGATTTTTAAATACTATATATGGGGGATGAAATAGGAATAACTCATTTCTCTATTATATTATATAGGCCAATTCTAAAATCTAATAAAGTTTTAATAATGTTTTGAAAAGGATCCCTTTCTACAGATTTCATTAAATACCTTGTTGATTTCATTATTTCTGATTCATTAAGATATCCTCTATAAAAATATTTCGTTTTTATACAATCTCATTATGAAATTTCTTTATATTTAGTGGAAGAAATTAAAATGTTGGAATAAATAATATAACATAGTGAATCCTTCAAGTCACAAAATCATTCTGATTATTCTGTTTTGGAAAATAAATATAATATTCAACCAAATATATACAATTATTAGTTTGAAGAATATTATAAATAATACATTGATGATATTTTGAAGTTAGTTACTGATACTTCATCTTATTATATGCAAGTTGATAATGTTAATGAGACTGATTTGACACCATCATTAGAACTCCCACCTAAACTATATTATAATCTGCTTCCATCTGATATTATAAATGAATATCTTAAAGAAAATAAAAAAACATATATTAATTTAAAAAAACATATATCCCAATCATGAACATTAACTTTTAAACTTCTTGAATCAAATTACCATTATTATAGAACTGTCAATGAAATACATTTGTATAATTATCCCCATATTTTGTGTGCACTAGATCCTCCATAAGGATGAGTGAAACCTATTTGATATCCCCAAAACCACTTCCCATTTATAATAGTAATTTTTAAATAATAAATATTATGAATGTTAGGATCTGAAATCAAATTCCCCATTTTTGAATCCTATGGGATGCGACAAATTTTGATGTTACCTAAAAATAATAGTAACATTATTTTTTTGAATTAAAATAATCAAATAGTACCCCCTTCATTTAAAAATATCCATAGGGACAATATGGACAATATAAAACATAATATTGTGACCCAAAATGACTACTTCCCCATTGCTATTTTATAGACAAAATTTTAGATATATTAGTTGGGAAGGGTCATTCTTAGATATATTAGCTGGGAACGGTCATTCTTACACATGTGATGGGTTTTTAGGTTTTTTCGGTGCACATTGCACTAAATGATCAAGAAAAATAACACATTTACCAACCAATTTAGAAAATTTTCTTACTAAATGACGTATTTTGGATTATCAAATTCCATGTTATTTTAAAATTCTACAAGTTAATTACATTTTTTGATCAATTTAATGCTTCTCAGAGATGTTTCCAAATGACTGTAAGGTGTATGGAACATTTTTTAAATCATTATTGAAAATATAGAGAATGTTTCAATAAGATAGATTTAAATGAACTTGGATTTAATCATGGAAAACTGTCATTTTATAGTTGGAAAAGGTAAATTTCTTGTCAATATCATTTCATAGAATGAATTGATGTGAATATTGATAAGGATTATATAATTTCAACACATACTAACCACACCAAAGTAAAACATTTTAGATCATTTTAGGACATGATGTATTTTATTGAAATTTAATTATAATTTTATAATTCATTATTTCCTATGTTTAACTTAGTCATGAATGAAATTAATTTTAAATCTGATGAATCATACAATGGAGTTTTTTAAAAAAAATAACGAGTGAAAAAACAAAATATCTATAATTATATTACCAACATGGTAATAACCCTTCAGTATGTTATGTTATTCCTTTAATAATTCAGTAGAAATATTTCTGTCCCAAAATATCAATTGTGGCCCCTAGGTGAGAACATACTCTTTTTAAACCATTAAATTTTATCAGAGAAATTAGATAATAACAAATAATTTGTTTGTGTCTCTATTAGATATGTTAGAAAAGTTAAAATAATATTTTTTATATATTAATTATAATATTTATACGAAACATGTAAAATTCAATTATTTAATCAAAAAATATAATGAAAAATCATGATTGGTTTGATTGATGCTTCTCTTAAATGAAACTAATATAGGGATCAAGGATAATATGCTACATGAGAACTTATTTATTCACCACATTAGGATATTTTCACACACTGTGGAGGTAAAAACTGCCACAAACATCCCTAGATAAGTAACTATATGGAGAGTATATTTATTAAATTACTATGTTACCTGGTTATGATGACATGGTGAACCATTTGGTCGCATCAAAAGAACCATCCATATTTTATAATCATTTATTTATTAATCTAAAATCTGAATTCAAATACCATGTATAGGAGGTCCCATTTTTTTATAAAATATTTAATGATCAACTAATTATTTTATGTATACCTTTAGAGATGGTAAATTTTTTCATAATTTTTTTTTCAAAACAATGACTGTATAGAACACTTTAGGACATGTATAAATACATAAAATGAGATGAATGTTAGTTTTTATTGATCAATTCATAAATATTTACATAATTTTTGAAAATCATAAATGAAATGCCAATTTTCTAAATGAATTTCAAAAATATAGGAAATTCACTAGAAAAAAAAATTGGTTTTGAAAATATTACTAGGTAATTTTTTTTCTATAATTAAAAAAATCCCATCGAAACAAACATATAGAGTTATCAAGAATGGAATAAGGTACTATGATGAGTTTCAATTGGTTCTACTATCATTTACATTTAATATAAATCTCAAAAAACAATAAATTGAATCAATATCATTAATCAACTTATCACTAAATATTTAAATATGTATGGGAATACTAATACTCTTTAGAACCCTCAATTTGGTATTCTAAAAATTTTTTTGTAAATAATTGGATTTAACATGTATATTGTTTTTAATTATAGGGAATTATTACGAGTTTGTGAAAATTGACGGTGCCTGATTCTGAGGCCTGGGGTGCCCAGAATAATTTTCTGTACTTTTTTTAGGTACGTTCAGTAAACGTGGGAGCAGCGTTTTCTATCTTTTGAACCGTTCCACAGATTAAAAATACGAGGTCATCGATGAATACAAATCTTTGGGATTCTCCTAAGGGAGACATTACATTGACCACAGTAGGTCTAGTGAAAAATTTGTTTTTTGTGACTTTTTAAAAGAAATGAAATAATATTATTTTATTATTTTATTTTCATTCCTCTCCACAAACCGAAAAGCCGAGTGTGGGACCCATGATGTGGCAAGCCAATATATGGCTTGACCTGTCAATCTTATGTAACAACGTCTTTGGCGAATATTGAATGATCATAATTAATGAGCCCCCATTAATTCCCTATATCATTACATACCCTCCCCTAATCCTATTTATATGGATCTTGGGGAGAGGTGTCAGCATAACATCCACAAGAAATGAAGTGCCGGAGTAGTGTCATGACACCAAACCCTAGAGGATGTAGTCGATCCTAGTGGGAGGTGAGGAGTGACACCAAACCACGATGTGAAGGACCATTTAGGAGTGGCATCAGTTGGAACCTATTGTGGGAATGAAGAACACGATCCACCTTCAAGTGTGTGCATTCTCTAACGGATTTATGTGGTATGGGTTTAATTCTTGTTTATTTTAAGTGAATCTTCTTGAACCCCTTTATCCTCCTCTTTTTTATGAGCTATCTCATAGGGAACGAGAATATTGAACACACTTCAGACCCTTCACTATCTTTCAATCCTTGAGCCTCCATGGAAGATCACCAGTGTGACGACACCAACCGGCTATGAAGGAGGCAGTGCGCCGACATGCTCTGTAAGAGGAGGTTGCAGCACAAATCCCTGGTATTCATTGTAGTGGTCTTCACTGGCCGGCCAATGAGGATGTGTGATGAGCCATAGTACACTACTAGTGAGCAGAGGGTCATGGCTCATTAGCCATAGTGGACGGAGTAGGCGGCCGACATATCTGCCGACCGAGGAAGGAGAGGCATCTCGACAAGTGCACCACCAATGAGAATAAGGCCTAGCTAAAGTCACAACGGAGGAAGAACCCACACCTCTGGAAGGTTCCACTGTGACTTGGATGCTCCCATGTGTTATTGTTGATTCACATACCGAATGTCATTCGGGGCGTTCGGGTGTTTGGGATACCTGGAGGGACACACTCCCCTGTCCTCGCCAGCTCAGGCGAGCAATGGTTGGACCACACCTTGTGGGTTGTGCCCTATAGGGCCTAGATTCCCCCTCATGGGCCACTACCTATGTAGGACACCCCCTGTAGGTCATTCCCTATGCAGGCCAGCCGCCCACTTGCGGGCCTTCCTATAGGGGCCGCCCCATTACTGGTTGATCCACCCTTGCGGGCCACCCTTTACAGGTTGGTCTGCCATTTTGAGACACTTTTTCGGGCCATCCCCATGTGGGTCTGGCCGGGCCTCAGCCCAGTAGGTTGGTACCACCACAGCCCAACCCATATCTGGCCGGATAGGTCAGTCAGACATTGTCGGACCAGAGCTAGGTCCCACCGGGATTAGAAACACAAAAAGGGCCATATCCTAAGAACTGGTCATCCATTTGACGAACCGTCTATAGCTTTGCGATCCTTGGATCCAGACGCTATTTGTTTTTTATAATTATCATTATTTTTGTATTGATTTGGATTATGGTCGGGTTTGATTGAACCCTAATCAAACTGTGCCCCCGGAACTAAAACACTTATAACTCATAGACCGAGAATTCAATTGACGCATATTCTATCTATTTGGAACCCTTACGACATGGTGGTCCTTTGGGTTTCAAATTTTCAGAGCTTAATGGATGTTGAGGTACATTCGATATCTCAAGGTAAAAATCTATAGAACCTGGGTGTACCGAGAGGGAGGAATCTATTGGCTGGAAGTGAGGTGGAGGTTAGAGACAGATCATACGGAGGTTAGTACCGAGCGATCCTATGTGGGTTAGCACTGATCCTGTGCGTGTCAGATACTATGTGGGTCAGTTCTCAATGATAATGTGTGGGTCAATGCATATTGATTCTTTGTGGGTCAGATACTATGTGGATCAGCCCTCAGTGATCTAGTATGGTTAAGCGCATACCGATCCTGTGTGGGTCAGATCCTCTGTGGGTCATTGCGGGGGTATGTTACCTATCGATTGTGTGTGGATAAGATCCTTTTGTGGGTTATTATAGTTTAGTTACCTATCATTATTGTGTTTTTCAGACTCTGTATGGTCAGATCTGTGCCTCTTGACATATTAAGATGATCTGGCTTCACGACTAATCATTTGTACTTCATTAATTCACTAATACCAGTTTTGAGCAGAGGCTCTATTTGAACTATGTCTTTTACCTGTGTGGTACTACTTATCTTCGTGGTGTTACCTTTTTGGTATTCTTCCATCATGTATGAGATGATTGTATCTTGATAACATAGGTATATGTATGGGAATATACTTAAGTTGGGTTGAAGTATTTTTTTTTAGATTTTCCTTCATGGAACATTAGGAGACCTACTAGGTCTTAGGGTCCCTACTGAGTATAATAATTCTCACCCCTATATAGGCTTTTCCTACACCTGGTTATGTCTTTTAGAGATGACTTGCAGCATTTATCGAGGCTAAGGGTGCTAGAAATAGATGGTTCTCGGGGATGGGCTATTTGGTGTGACGTGACGTAGGGACTAGTGATAGTAATTTGTACCAAACCATCTAGAAGGATTCAGGGTGGATGATCCAAGTGCTGCTTTTCACTTTCCAGCTTTTTGTACTCTTGAGTTGTACATGTACTTTTCTAGTTAGACTTGTATTCTAGCCCCCTTGCATTTAACAGTATTTTACTATTGTAGTTTACAATGTGGTTTCATCTTGTAGCGTTCTACTCTGTGTGTTTGTATTGATTTAAAAGAAATGCCTCCCAAATTTGGGGATACTCCTTTCTAGTGCTAGTCTCCAGCCCCTAGCCAATGGAAGGCGGGGTTGGGGAAGTCATGGAATGAGCCTTAATGTAAGGGTCGTGACAAAGTGGTATCATATGAGTCAGTTCTATTGAAGAACTATGACTCTAATATTTTATATGTGGAACTAGTTTTTAGTGTTATTAGTGTGTTTTTCTATTTAGGGAATCCAATTTTGGTGTGGTGGTTGATGTATCCATAAACTATGACCCTAAATTATGATTTCCAACTTGGTGCATGAAAACTCTAATTTCCAATGTTTTAGAAGTGTTTTTCCTTGGTTTCATTGGAGTCAGATCCAAAGGAATAAATTAATGACTATGGAACACTTATTCATTATCAGGATTCCACTATGTAGACAACAAGCTTGGACTCCTAAGAGAGTACGCGATGAAAGCCCACCGATCGATGAGGACCCTCTACATGGCCCTCTTACTATCTTAGCACCTTCGGGTGATGTACCAGCAGCACCACTACCCATTGGATAGCTGTTTCCACCAGCCCCACTAGCAGACAGTGCACACCAACTGAGAATGTTGCATGTGGTTTAGAAAAAGAGAGCTATGAGGATATAAGGTGAAACTAACCCATAGGTGGCTAAGGACTGGCAGGAGGCTATGGCCAGATGTTTTCACTTAGTTGGGAAAAAAACTAATCTGATGGTAATCCTAGCTGCCATTCACTTCTAGGGAGCTGCTGGGAGATGGTGGAGTCTAACACTCCAGTTAAACTACGGGGTGACCCTATTATGGGTGGAATTTGAGATCCTTTACATGGATGATTTCTTCCTAGTGGCCTTATGCTCATTGCGTATATTAGATCTGCTACACCTACAGTATGGAAGCAAGACTGTGGCCCAATAATCGATGATGTTCACTTATAACTCTCTCTACTCCACTAACATGGTATTGGACCCTTTCATCAGGGCCCAAACCATTGAGAAGGGTCTTTGACAAGAGATCATAGAGTCGATGATATCGCTTAGCATACAGATGCATTCTGGCGTGCTAGAGCGAGTGATTTTGGTGGAGAGCTTCCTAGCTGAGAAGGCAGTGACAATGAGACCCACCATTAGGAAACACGTAGTAGAGTCATCCATGGCTGGTAGTAGGTAGATGAAACAGAGGTCCAAGAAGACTAGACCATCTGGTGGACCACCCTAGGATGTAGGGTCGGAGGTGCGGAGCTCACAAGGTAGAGGAGGTCCAACAATGGACCAGCAGTGCTACATGTGCGGTGGTAATGGTCACATGGCTTGAAATTGCTAGATCTTCCATACAGATGACAAGAATACGGTCGAGGGACAACCAATGTTGAGGTATAGGTTTGATCGAGGAGGTCCGTAGGCAGTAGGAAAAATGGCAGAGTAGCTGGCCATGCAGGTGGTGATGGCCAGCAATACGTTGTTCTACCGCCACCACCAGCCGGCTCCCCACCCCGACAAGAGGGAGTGGGTGGAAAAGGATGATCTCAGCTCTAGGAAGTTGAGGCCTATGACCATGACACTTAGTAGATGATTATATTTACAATATGTGTCTACTCCAACCTTGATAAAGTACTTATAGACATAGGTACCAGTCACCTTTTGTTTCCATGACCCTCATTCGAATCATAGAGATTCTTGTGGAGTCATTGGACCGATGGTTACGGCTAGTGACTCTTACGGGTGATGATTCAATGATTACACACTGGTGTAGGAAGTGTTAGATTACTCTAGGAGGTGAGAGATTTATTTTAATCTCCTAGTAGCGGCATCGAGGCCTTACAATGTCAGATTGGGTATGGAATGGTTGTCCACAGTCCATGCTCAGATTTACTGTATTAGGTGAAAATTGTTGTGTGTCCACGCATACAATATTAGGTTATCCTTCACCAGAAAGAAGGGAACCTTTGCAGCATATGATGGACTTACCCAGAGGTGGGTGCAGCCGATTACACATCAGTTGGAAAGACATACCCTCAAAGCATTTAATATTGAGATTCCGAGCGATCCTATAGTGGTTGACCATTATGTCGATGTCTTTCATGATTATTTTTCAGGAATACCTCCATATAGAGAGGTAGACTTTTACATCGATCCACACCCTAGGACAGAACCAATATGGACACCAACATATTGGATTGATCCCGCGGAGCTTCGTGGGTTATGGGTACAGTTGGAGGACTTGTAGAGTAAGGGGTTCCAAAGGCCCATCATTTCTCCATTGGAAGCACCGATTGTCATTTTCCAAGTAGGTACATGGGAGTTTGAGACACTTTGTATATGATCAGAACATGAACCAGGTAATCGTGAAGAACAAGTATCCACTTCCTTTGATTGATGATCCTTTTCGATCAGATGAAGGGACCACATTGTTTTTCCAAGATTGAACTCAGGTCATTCTTTCATCATCTCAGGGTACGAAATGAGGATATGAAGATGACAGCCTTTAGATGTCGGTACGACTACTATGAGTTCTTGGTTATGTTGTTCGGTGTGTCCAATGACCAGTAGTATTCATGGGACTCATGAAAATGATCTTCCATCCATCACTTGATATCTTTGTGGTGGTGTTCATCGATGACATCTTAGTGTACTCAGCGATGGAGGAGGAGAATGCCTATCATCTGCAAATAGTTCTAGATACAATCCAAGAGAACCATCTTTATTTTATGCTTTCAAAGTTCCAGTTCTGCATTCGAAAGGACCACATTCTGGGACACGTTATCTTGGAGTCTAGATTTTCAGTGGATCCAGTGAAAATTGATGTTGTACTTGGTTTGGAGACACCCAGGAGTGTGACCGAGGTGCATTTATTCCAGGGTTAGGCTGGATTGTATTGAAAATTTGTGCCTGACTTATCTACAGTTTCAACACCCTATTCATCTTTTATGAAGATGGGACAACCCTTCGTATGGATGGAGAGATGATAGAAAATTTTTCATGAGCTGATGCAGAGATTGACGAGTGACCCCATCATGAGGCTACCAAAAAGGGCATTTGGTATGTAGTCTACTGCAACACATCAAGGACTGGACATCGGTGTGTCCTGATGCAGGAGTGATCAGTGATCTCCTATGCCTCATGACAACTGAGGCAACATTAGAAGAACTATGCTTCCCCTGACCTAGAGTTAGCTTCAGTGGTCTTTTCCTTGAAGGTGTGGCGACATTACATGATTGGAAAGTGTTTTTTAGTCTACTCTAATCATAATATTCTCAGTTATAACTTATATCAGAAGAACTTGAACCAGAGATAGTGGTGATAGCTAGAGTTCCTCTAGGGCTATGACTTTGAGATAGTCTATACTCTTAGGTAGGGGAACACGGCAGTAGATGCACTCACTAGGAGGTCTAGTCTAAATTTGATGAGTGAGAAGATAGAACAGCTAGCCACATTGCAGATATCCCTCATGGATATAAATGGAGCTGCATACCACCATTCTATGACAGTCACTCCCCACTTTTTCTGTGATTCAGGGAGATGCATCATGGGGACATTGATTGTGAATCTCGACGTGATCAGATATTCTCATGACAGAAGCCTTATGGATTTTTTTAATATGGGTATCACATCATCCTCTTATAGGGACGTAATATTGTGGCGATGGATCTACAGAAGGAGATGTTGAGGGAGATCCACATGTCCCCTCTATCGGTACATCCTGTTATTGTGATGATTTACTAGGGCCTCTAGAATCAGCACTGGTGGCCAGGGATGAAGAAGGTTGTAGTGGAGTTTGATTCCCAATTCCTCACTAGTCAACAAGTGATGGTCGAGCATCATGTTCAAGCAGGCTTTGCACAACCACTATATGTGTCTTAGTGGATGTGGGATGGAATCTCCAAGGACATTTTGATAAGTAATCCACATATATCCAGGGGACATGATTCTATTTGTGTGATCGTTGAATGACTAACCATGTCAGTACACTCCCTACCAATATGAGAGAAGGGATCAGTATAGGGCCTGGGACGCCTCTATGTATATAAGATTGTAAGACATCATAGGATTCCATCGAAGATCTTCTCGGACCGTGATGCACATTTTACATCCCGATTGTGAAAGGGATTACATGAGGAATTCGGGACTCAGCTACGTCTGAGCACCCCCTTTCATCCTCAGAGGGATGGTCAGACGGAGCAGACCGTTGAGATGCTGGTGGACATTATTTGTGCATCATCAAAGATTTTAGCCCCAGTTGGTTGGATCACATTCCCATGGAAGAGTTCTCATAAAATAACATTTATTACTCCACCATCATTATTTCACCATTAGAGGCCTTGTACGGTCAACCTTGAAGATCCTCTCAATGTTGTACAAATCCCAGGGAGTAAACACTTATGTGTCCAAAGTTGGTACGGGCTACCATTGAGAAGGTTCATATCATCCAGAAGCAGATTAAGACTGAAAAAAGTAGATAGAAGTCATATGTTGATAGGATAAAGAGACCTTTGGAGTTCCAAGAGGGGGACCACGTACTCTTGATAGACTCTCTTAGACAAGGAATATAGAGATTTGGCCTATGGGGAAATTTATCACCATGGTAATCAGACCATTTCTCATACTTCGGAGGGTGGGCTGGGTGGCATACTGGTTGGCCCGTCCACCGCATTTGGAGAGGTTGCATGACATATTCCACGTATCATAGCTGAGGAGATACATGCCTGACTCGTCTTACATCATCGTCCACAGCGAGCGGGACTTCGATGATGGGACAACGATTACAGAGGTTATATGGGAGATTGATTGTCGACAAGAGCTAGTCCTTCATGGGTGGTCTATACCTCTAGTGTGTGTTTGTTGGAAGCACAAGAAACTCCAGGAGATCACATGAGAGTTGAAGGCTCATAATCATGATCAGTACCCCCATTTGATTCCTTAGTCTATGTTTATGGCTTTCAGGGATGAAAATCCATAATGTGGAGATAATGTAAAGACCCAAATTTTCCAGGTAATGTTTTTTAATTATATTGAATTATTACGTGTCTGCGAATAATGACGGTGCCTAATTCCGAGGCCTAGTGCTCCCGAAATAATTTTATAATATTTTTTTAAGGTACATTTAGTAAATGCGTGATCAGAATTTTCTAGCTTTTGAACCACTGTTCATACTAAAAATATGAGGGCACTCTTGAATCCGCAGTGCCATGATTCGCTTGATGGATACATTTCTTTGACCACAGTAGGTATTGAGAAAATGTTATGTTTTGTGACTTCTTAATCGAAATGAAGTGAAATAATTTTATTATTTTATTTTCATTCTTATTCACCAATAGACAAGAGGATTTTGGGACCCATGATGTATCAAGCCAACCAATGGATTGACTTGTCAATTGTAAGTAACGATGTCGTTGGGTAATTAAAAAGGATCTTAATTAATGATCACTTGTTAATTCACCACATCGTTACATATCATCCCTCTCTACTATTTATATGGAGTTTGGGTAAAGGTGTCTGCAAAGCTTCTACATGCAATTAAGTGCTGCCCGAATTCCCTGATGACGAACCCTTAGAAGACGAAGATTATACTAGTGTAAGGTAATAGGTTACACCGAACCACATAATGAAGGATGTCGTACAAGAGAGGTCATTGGGAACCTTTTGTGAGAACATAGAACATGATCCACCTCTAAGAGAGGACATTCTCCAATGGATTTACGTTGTAGGGGTTTAATTTTTCATTATTTCATGTGAATTTTCGTGAACCCCTTTATCATCCCTCTTGTTTACGAGCTAATGTAGAGGGCGTGGAATTAATGAACAAGGCATGGATCGTCTCTTAACATTCTATCCTTGCGCCTCCATGTATGAACATCAATGAAATGGCACAAACAGACTATGAAGGGGGAATTGCACTGACGCACACCTTAAGAGGAAGCCATGACATGAAGCCATGGCAGTCATCAGAGCGACTGACATTGGCCAAACGTGGAGGAAGTGTGGAGCAATGTCATGTTCCCCGAAGAGCAAAGGGACACGGCTCGTCAGACGTGCTGGATAGAGTATGTGGACAACACATCAGCGGAAAGCGGAAAGATATGATGCACGACTAGTATGCCTCCATCTATTGGGGAGGTGGCGTGACCATCGTGTCTCTAGAGAGAATATGTTTGAGCTGAAGCCGCGGTGGAGGCAGAACCCATGGCTCCAGCGGGTTCTGCGGCGACCGAGCAGTGGCCACGAGGCCCGCCGCTTCACAAACTAAACGGCCTCTGGGTCATTCGGGAGTTCAGGATACCAGTGGTGACATGCTCCATCCCCCCACTGAAAAGCACATGCGGACAACTGTCAGGCCGCCCCATGCGAGTCGTGCCCTATGCTGTAGGGTCGGACCTTGTGGGTTGTGACCTACATGGTCGGGCCACCCACCTTGTGTGGTGCGCCCTATGTGGGATATGACCCCCTTACGGGTTGCCCCCTATGTGGGCTAGGAAGCCCACTTGTGGGCCACCCTTTGCTGACAAGGCCACCGTTTGCTGTCCAGGCCACCCTTTGTGCACTGGGCCACCCTTTTGGGGGCCACCCATTGCGGGTTGGGACACCCTTCCTGGCCACCATTGCGGGACTCCCCCTTGCGAGATGGGCTGGATTTCAGCCCAGTAGGCTCAGCCCGCCCTGGCGTATCCTATATTGGGTTGGTCTGTGTTAGTCTGACTGGGTCGGACTAGACTAGGGCCCAACCAGTCTCATAAACACTTAAAGGATCCTATCATGAGAACCATACGCATGTTTAGTGAACCATCTACAAAGTTGGGATAATTGGATCGAGATGGTCCTTTTGGTATAATCCTATTGTGTTTTGTAGATAGTTGGAGTAAGGCCGTGTTGGATCGAACCCGAATCCCTCTGGTCCCTTGGAACTAAAATGGTGATAACTCTTAGACAGAGCGTCTGATTGATGCAGCGTCTGTCACATTGGATACCTTATGACATGGTGGTCCTTTTGGTTACTTATTTTTTTGATCTTAGTGGAGTTAGATGTACAACCGACATCTCCAGGTTAAATTATGATGAACTTAAGTGCACTGGGTGTGAGGAATCCATTGGATGGTAGTGAGGCGGATGTTGGAGACATATCATACGTAGGTTATTATCGAGCGATATTTTGTGGGTCAACACTGATATTTCATATATGGGTCAGTGCTTAGAGATCCTGTGTGGGTCATCACATACCGATCATGTAAGGGTCAGTGCGCAGCAATCCTGTGTGGGTCAGCGCATACTGATCATATGTGGGTCAGATCCTATGTGGGTCATTACAGGGGTTAATGATCTATAGATCCTGTGTGGTTCAGATCTTGTGTCAGTTAGTGAGGGTTACTTACCTTTCGATCCTATGTGGGTTAGAATCTATAGGTTCAAAACTAGTGCCTCTTGATGGAATACGATGATCTAGCTTTGAGACTTATCATCGGTAATTTATTACTTCAGTAATACTTGGTTTGAGCTGAGACACTGTTGGAACTAAGTATTTTACATGTGTGGTACTCCCTATCTTCGTGGTGTTACCATTGTGTTATTCTTCTGCCATATATGAGATGATTATATCTTGATAACAAAGGTATATGAATGGGAATATGCCTATGTAGGGTTTATGTCTGGCATTGTGGTTTTACTTCGTGGAACATTAGTAGACCTATAGTGCCTCGGGGTCCCTACTGAGTATCGTTATACTCACCCCTGCACCGGCATCCTCCGAACCGATTTGTGTCTTATGCATACGAAGTACAACATAAATCGAGGCTATGAGAGGCATGACCAGATGGTGCTCGAAGGTTGACTATTTGGTGTGACGTGGCTCCTAGACTAATGATCGTGAGATGTAACTACCCTTCAGGTGGGATCCATGGTGGACAAGCTAGGAGCTGCTTTACACTTTTCAGTTGTTTGTAGTTTTCAGTTGTACATGTTCTTTTCTAGTTGGGCATGTATATTGGCCCCTTTAATTTCAACAAACAATTACTACAACGGTTTACTTCATGGTTGCGTCTTTTTTTGTTCTACTCGGTGTGATTGTACAGTTTTAAAGGAAATACCTTCCCATTTTAAGGATATGCCTTTCTGGTACTAGTCTCCAGCCCCCAGCCTATGGAAGACGGGCCTGGGGTAGTCATGACATGGGCCTCGGGGGACAGTTCATGACATTGTTTTCCTTGGTGACTGGGAAGAACACTATTCAATAAGGTGAATGAATCTACTCACACACCTAGTAGTAAACCAACACTATTTATCCCCTGAAACCACACAATGCTAATCATATGAAGTTTAATTATAATAGATGGAGGCTTTATGTAAAAAATTTAGAGAATGTAGATGTATTAATGGATGAGGAAGTGGAAATCAGATCCTCTTATCATCACCTTCACTTACACAAAAAATATGTAAATTAGATTGGGACATGATATTCAATTAATCTAGAATTACAATTGTTATATCCCTTATTCGACCAATAATATAATTACCCTAACCTGAGTAAACTAGAGATGGTGTATGATTTATCAAATTCGTATAAGATATATGCGATCAAATCACAAATACCAAATAGTTTATTATTCGTGGTAAACTAGACGCTCAAATAAGATTAAAATAGTACATTATAATAAAGAAATGTCGACATATCTTTTTTTTTGAAGAATATCATTATTCCCTCTAGAATATCATCACATATAATTCATTGTACACTTCCTGGATTCTTGGGAATGGAATGAGAATAATAGTTAGATATAATGCTTAGTAAGGGTTATGTATTGTTGAAGCTATCATGAATAAATATTCATAATGAAAATTGGAAGGAAAATAACTGAACACACCTTCCATTTAATACATAACTTTATTGTCATTATATGGTAAGGAATAATCAATATGGATGGGTAAATAAATAAACACAAATTACATTTAACAAATAACTTGAATATAATAATAATATGATGAATAACAAATATAGAAAGGTAAATAAAAGTAAAGACTTTAAATTTATTGAATAGACTGAGAAATAATTTCATCAAAGGAAAATATTGTTTTGAAATCCTCATGGATAGAAATAAATGAATTATTAATAAATAAAATTATTAATTATTGGATGTCATGAAATCATGAATGAGGATACCAAAAATTTCATTATTGTTCACAATATAGTTTCATACTAATGTGTAGGTATACCCCAGAAACACATTTAGCTATGGTTCCCACAACTAATTCAAATCACGAGACTACTATTTCATTGATGGGATATCTATAATGAGCCACACCCATATCACCATGTCCAAATAATTTCTCAAATAGAAAATATTTGATTTAATTCATGGAAAATAATCCTTTTCATCAAATATCCTTATTTAGAAAAGGATAGAGATTAATCAATACATCCCCAATTAATCAAATAACATTTTCCTTATACACCATATGTAAAAATGTTATTCCATATAGGAATGTAACTCCCATGGGTTTTGTAACACATTTGATAATAAATTAATTTTCATAAATAGAACAATATTCTATTTCAAAAATTATATATACCCTATAACATGTTAATCATGTGCTACATGCTACATTGATAGGGCTGTCATTACATGGGACACTTAGTTTCTATGAAACAACATTTTTCTATATTATTTATTTAAATGAGATACATATAACATATCCATTAAACATAGTTATATAAATAATACTAAATAATGTTTAAATATTCTTTATAGTGGTTTTATATAAGTAATTCATATTGATAAAATGACAAACAATTTTTAGTAAATTCCTTATTTGGGTGATCATAATATTTTCTTAAAAGAACTACCTTTATGTCATACTATGAACAACAATAAAGTTAATATTGAGACACTTTTTAAAAATTTAATTTTATGAACTAATGTTTATTTATTACTTAGTATTTTATAAATTATCTCTGGGTTAATATTTACTATATTACTAAAAAACATCATTTTTGGTTGAATATTAAAAAATAATGGCTTTTAATTAAAAATATATTTTTTCCTCTAATTTATTTACATAATAAAAATAAAATATAATATGAATATCAAGTTTAACTAGATAAAATTATACCAAACATTTTAAAATTTATCTCATTTTAAGTAATTTAGTATTAAAATTGGATATATAAAAATCCAAAAATTTTAATCATTTTTCTCAAAAAAGTCGTTGTCGTGACAGATGTGTGAGATTGATTTTAAATTAATTTCTATCACTTTTTTCATTTTAAATGGGAAAAAAGATTTCATATTTGGATTAATAATAATATATAATTTTTTAAAAAGTCAATATTGTTTTTTACCAGAATATATTTTTGGAAGAGAATAAAATTAATAAACGAAATTAACAGAAAAAATTGCATAACAAATGACTAAACCTTTTTCTTAAGGCCCAAAATGACCTAGAAACTTATCCGAAATACATTGTATGTTCATATTTCTAACATATAATCCCTTGGATATGATGTTTACCATTATTTTATATACATTTAATATGAAAAATGGGTTTTTAATTTCATTTTAAAAAATATACAAAAATGTCACTCCACCTCAATTATAAGATGGTACTCAACCCTCTAAATTATTAAAACCTATAAACAAATTTGTATTGAATAAAAATATATACATATATATTCTCTAAAAATACAAAAATTAATATTTTTATCTTCCCCATTTGATTAAATAAATCCAGTGAATCCATTTGGTGTGAACTAAAAGTTATTACCCAAAGAGGAGGTAACATCATTCCTTAATCTAGTTTGTCTTATTATCATCTTCCACCCCCAAAAACAATTAAATTTACATTACTATATAATAAAATAAGTATCAAACATTTATTTATATGTTTTTATTAAATTTTTATTACCTAAACATATACAAAAAACATACTAATGGTTTATGAACATAGTGTTTTTGTCTATGATAAACTACCACCTCACAAAACAATATTGTTCATTTTTTATTTACCACCTCTCATGGTCGGAAATTATGTTGTTAATTTTTTTTATACAATTTTTATGATATTTATGATTTATTAATTCTTATGTAATTAATATATAGCAAATACCATTATGCTTTCCATTTTGTGAAAATACAATAATTTCATTTTGTGATGTGTGGACTACTGCCACCTAAAAACAATGTGATTTGTTCACACTGAACATGGAATGCCTTAAATTTGGGTTCAATAAATATAAATAATATATATTTATAACTGAAATAGTAATTTTACTAGAATTATTATATACATATATATTATTTACTTACTTTCATTCAATATGGTAATTAAATGGAAATAATGTTCATGCATACGTACTGTCTATCATCTCCATTAACGTTGTATTCCATTTAATGTTTCTATATTTCACAGCATATTATAAAAAATATATATTATAAAAATAAATGATATTTATATAATTTATGAAAATATTGACATCATGATATAAATACGAGGAACAAAAATATAACAAATTAAGGCCCATGTGATAAACAATGCAGATATTACCCCAAACCTAACCTTAATATGAAAGTTTTAATAAGTTGATAATATAAATCCATATATGGAATTAGATATAATTATATGGTTCATTGTATGATATATAATAAACATATTTTTATTATACAAGACTTTATAATGAGTACGAAGAGAGTGAAGACATAAGGTATGAGGATTTCTAGTCTCACTTTTATTTATGTTATATTTATGACTTATTCACCACTCGATTCATTTTTGTAGTGTATATACTGAACTTGAATATATTATCTGATTATTATACATAAATTTATTATTATTTATATATCTATTTACTATATCTCTTTCATGAGGTTTATGTTTCATAAGATAAAATATCGAAAAAATGGTTTTTCTCAATTTGACTTCTTTGAGACAATTACCATGAATATTCTAAACAATGTTTTTAAAAATGTTTACAAAAATGTAATAAAAAATTATTTAAAAAATGTTTCTAAAAAATATATTTTAAACTCCTTTTCATGTAAAAAAGATTTTGATTTTTTTCAGGGTCGTAGAGATTCATTTCTATGTTTTCAATTCTATTTTCAATGAAAAACGTTTTTAAAAATGATTTATATATTAAAAAGTGTTTTCAAAGAATATATAATATTTTCCTATTGAAATGTTTAAAAATATATTCACGAATTACTATTTTCCTAAGATAACATCCATTGGTTTTACACCTGACTTTATGGGGAAATTACACAATGGTTCTATTCATATTATTTCTCTGAATGTTGTATTTTTTGATGACATGATTATTTTATAAAAATAATTTTTCTTTTAATCGGTTATAGGACTATGAAACCCACATATTTTAATGGGTATATTTTTGATTAAATTATTATGAAACTTTCCATTTTCTACAGGTTAATATTTGATTACATATCTATGACACCCATCACATTTCATGGGTTATGATATGACTATTTATTATCTTATTGAACAAGTATACAAGATTTCATAATGAGATAGTTGGGACATATATATCTCTCCGATGAATTTCTAATATATATAAATATAGTTATATAGTGATGGGATTAAAGTCTAAATGATTTATCTACTATGAAATGTGATGTATCTCAATCCACTATTGGAATATGGTGAATCCTGATCCATCGTGGGAAGGTGGGGAAACATTATCCCAGACAAATGAAGGACTGTGATTGGGGATGGTGGTGTTTCATTCGCAGTAGGTTAGTCCATATGAATCTCCCTTTTATATTTTTTCAATATGCCTTCACGTATATGGAATGGTATTACATGTTTATGTGTCTACAAAAATTAAATGTGTGTTTCTTATGTTATACATTCCTGGCTTGTACTTTTAAATCACTTATGATTCAAGACTTATGAAATTCCAATATTTATGATATGATTTATGTTTATGATCTATGATAAGAATTTTATGATATTTTAATGACTTGATCACATTATAATTCCCCTTAAATCATATTTAATCACAAATATATCACTTGTTTACCCATACATAGTATCTGAGATCACCACTTTTTTTGTTTACATTAACCATTTTATGAAGATATGTATTATGTATGATTTTTATAAGAAGGGTTATAGTCATGATGTACTAAATGGGAGAGAATTTAGCTTAATTTTGTATCGGTTTCTATGTTTCCATGTTTTTAAAGGTACTTAAATGATACGGTATTTATGAATCTTTTGGTGCAATGTTTTATGTATTCCGAAAAAATGATGTAATAATAATATATGAAAAAAGGTATAATATAGTAGGCATTAGAGAAAAAATATATTTAACCATTAGAAACTAGGATGATAAAACCTTAGTGAGGACCCTATGGACATTTCTATGGAAAATCCTAAGAATAATGAAATGTCCATGAAAATTTAATGTAATATAGTTAAAGGATATCGTGATTGTTTTCCTTGAATACATCCATTTATGTATACTACAAGTATATGTGTATCTTTCCCTAATTTAAATAGGGTTAAAAACAACCAAAACACCATATTGAGCTAGAATAAATATTTAACTAGGGCACTACAATTGGCCTTACTACCCACCATCTATGAAACTGTCAGAGGATATGCTTTTGGAATTCAACAAATCATAATGAACTATCATTAAGGGTTAAAATATAAGTATTATTGTAATTTAATAGTATATACGTAATGTTTTATTTATTATTGAATGTGTAATAATTTATAGGTCATATTTAGGGGTTTTCAGGATTATATGGTTCCTCACAATGACAATTGTTTCTTACTCTATCCTTTTTGGTATTCATCAACGGCAAAAACAAAATGGAACTGAGTTTATGGATATAAAAAAAAGAAAATTTAATGACTTTACAATTAGAATCTAAATTCTATTGGAGGTGGAATGAAAAATATCATTTATATACTCACCGAACATCCTCATTCTATGAATCATGCTGAGCTTCCAAATGATCAAAGTAGGGAACAAAGTTCCATTGAGTCCTTCATGAGGAAACGTCCATCTTCTTTGTGAGGGGATTCTAATCCACTTGTTGATAAAAAATTGATTAGTACCACTAGAAATATATTCTATAATCTCTATTTTTTTGAACATGAGAAAGATATTTGGGATATTTATTATTTAGAACGTGAACCTGAATAAGGGTTGACTCTAATCAAGAATTAAAGGAATGAATATTAAATTGAATCCATGGAATGGGATGAGTTCAATAATTTATTCTTGAATAATGAATTTCCTTGTTTTCTTCATAAAAAGATTTAAAACTAGTTCCTTGAGTTGATGAAAAAGGATAATTAATATATTGGTACCTATAGGAATAACATCACAAGACATGTGAGGTACACTTATGGAATTACCATCAAACATGAAGGTAAATATGATAGGATCATGAGTGGAATAAATTAATGTCTTAGAAGTGTGTGGTACATAAGATACATTAGTCGGTATATATATATTGTCCATTGTGAAATAAAATTTTAGATTGAGGTTGGAGATACATGTCAATATAATGGTTTTAACATGAAAATAAAAATATAAAAACCATGATGAGAAGAAAATTATCCTTCCATTATACTCCATGTGTCAAAATAATCATGGAGTAAATTTTCTTTTGGTGTCCAATAAATGTTTTAAGTGAGGGATGGAAATATATCTTGAAAATGATTGTTGAACTGGAGGGGAGATGTTGACCAATGATGTAAGTAGAGGGACATATTCATATAATGAACCACCTACACTTCAGTAATTCAATTGTGAATAGTATTGGAATTATGCTAACCAATTCCAAAACTCATGGGGTTGGTGTTAATGATCAATGTCATCAACTACTTAAAATGAGGGACAATGGTAAATCTCATGTGATCGCAAATTAGGATGAGGGGCGAGATAAAAATGTGGTGAAAGGTACACTAACCATCCTCCTTAGAATTTCTACTGTCTTATTCTATTCTTAATATTCCGATTCGTTCTTATCTAAGGAATTTTCTAATGGTATTACAATAACTCCAAAATTATTAGATATATAATAAATATATCAAACACCTGAAAGAATGATGATGTCATCTCAAGTCTTTGATTAATCCTCGGTTAAGGTTAGTGGAAACATGATTCCTGTAAATCTTTTGATTCTTCCTTTGGTTGAATTTGATGTCATCATAGGTATGTATTGGATTTATCGGCCTAAATCCCACATGAATTATTTAGGAAGGGATTTTATATTTGATATTTCAAAACAACCTATGATCGTATATCAATGTGATGATAATTTGGAGAATCATATTTATATTACAACCATTTTACGGGTCGTAGTTCCCATTTAGATGGTGTGATTGTATAAAATGGTTGGGGAGATACACAACATCGATGGTATTCATAAAATTTGTAAATATGATGATGTGTAAATGTAAGTGTTTCTTTTTCATCCACCAAAACGTGTTTATGGGTTCTTGATAAAAATCATACCTAGTTACAAAAAAATATCATTGACTCCCTAAATAATGTACACAATTGAGTTGTCGGAGTTGACAGAGAAATTATTGGAAACCATTTAGAAGGGATTTATTTTGCAATGTGTTTCACCTTAAGTTGCACCTTTTATCTTTGTGAAAATGAATGATAGATCAATGCAACTATTCATTGATTATCTGGAGTTGAACAAGATCGTGATAAAATACACATATTCTCTTCCCCATATGGATAACATGATTATTGATTTATGAAGAGATAAATACTTTTCCAAGATTGACATTTGTTATGAATATCAACAATTGAGGGCTAAGAAATAGGATATACGCAGTACCGAGATTCATACAGGGTATGGTCACTATGAATAAGTAGTTATTCTTTTTGATCTTACTAATTACCATATTATCTTCTTGGAATTTTTTAATATAGTTTTTATAAATTACTTAGATATGTTTGCGGTAGTCTGTATAGATGATATTCCTAAATGTTCATAGAGAGAGGAAAAACATGTATACCACTTGAGAGTTTTACTAAAGACCTTAAAGAAGGATAAACTTGTTGAAAATACTTAAAAATTGTTAATTTTGGTTGAAAAATGATTCATTTCTGGGTAACTTAATATTAATAAATTGTATAGATAAATATTAGTGAATGGACAAGGCTATTAAATGTTATCCTAGACCAACCATAGTGACATATATAGATATTTTGCATGGACTATATTTATATTATCAATAGTTTGTGTATTATTTATCAAAAAAGTTGATTACTCTAACCATACATACACGTACTGGTTCCATGATCCCCTAGAAAGATGAATGAGAGAAATATATCATAGAACTAAAGAGAAGGTAGGTCAGTGCACCTATGGTTACATTATGATATAGTATATAAGTATTTTAACCACTAGTGATTCATCCAAGAAGTTATTTTGATGTTTAATTATATATAATAAAATTCTTAATCTATTATTAATCACAAAAGTTCAAGATACATAAGACAAATTACCCAATTCATGTTTTGGAGTAAGCAGTGGTATTTTTTCCTTAACGATAAGGATTAATTTTATTTATCATAAATGGTGTGACATATATAATGATAAAAAATTTCAATAATATAAACTCATGTAGAAGGAGTTGAACATGCACTTGAGAATATGGTTAGAGCTGACAAAGGATTGCCACTTCTCAATAAATTACCTCATTTGGAAAGCGAAAATGGTGGTTCATTCTTAGAGTCAAACATATCATGTTAACTTATCCATGATGAAGATAAAAACTGATCAAATATTCCAATATTTTCAAAGTATGGATCTATAATTAATGTAGTAATAGGATAAATATTGTCTTTCTCAATGGAATATGAAACCCTATATCCAAGTAAAGATTAAAGAGGCATAGAAGGAAGATGTGGAGTTGTCAATGTAAGTTAGAAATGCTCCCAAGTATAAACATGATATGGGTGAAGTGATATTGTGTAAGAATGATGTATGAGTTCCTTCTATACCAAATTTCAAGAAGGTTGTTTTTTGTTGAGCGTATAATTATTCATTATCTATTCATACTTAAGTACAAATATGTATAGATATTTGAATAAATACTTCTCGTGGGATAGAATCAATAGGGATATAACATAGATTATATCTTAGTACATGGTATCCCGACATGTATAGGAAGAAAGACATAACTAAAATGTGATGTTGCATCCATTTCCATACCAAAATGGGAATGGGAAAACATCAATGTGGATTTTTTCAACGGACTCCCCAAAATATCTAAAGGTTTTTATATTATATCAGTGGTATTTGATTACCTTACTAAGTCAGTACACCTCATTTCTATCCAAGAAGACATCTCTATGGATCTGCTTTCCAGGATATAAATTAAGTAAGTGGTAAGGTTGCATGGGGTAGAGAATTCCATTGTATATGATCTAGAATAGGGGTTTACCTCAAAATTTTGGAGATTTTTTAGCAACCACTTGATACATAATTGAGTGTGTGTAATGCTTAACATCCTTAGAAGGATGGAATGTCTGAATGAACAATTCACACCTGAGAATACATGTTTATATATTTTTATTTTGATTTAAGAGGAGGTTTGGATCAAAACCATCCTCTATTAGAGACTCCTTACATCAATATCTTTAAATAAATCATTCTGATGGATCCTTATGAATCCCTAAATGGGTATAAATGTGTAGCTCCTTACATTGGGGATGAAATTGGAGAAATAAATATATTGGGTCCAAATATAGCTGAATAAATTATAGAGAACGTCAGAACTATTTAGTTTCATATCAGGGTAGATAAACGTTGGAAGAAAAGTAATATTGAAAACTGTCAGTGTGACATAGAATTTCAAGTTACTGAGAAAGTGTTTTTATGAATTCCTCTCTAAAATATGATAATGAGGGTCAAGAATAATGGGAATCCAAGCCCTAGGTATAATGTCCAATTTGATATTCTTGATCATAATGTAATTATATCCAATATCTTCGAACATCCTCCTAATATATATTAATTCCATGGTAGGTCCATGTATCACTCCTGAGTATGTATATATCGGAACCTTCACATGTACTAAACATAGTGGTCATACCACTGGAGTAGGATCTTTCTTATGAGGAACAACCCATTGAAATTATGGATCATACATAAAACGTTCTACAAAAAAGGAGAAGTCAACTAGAATATTTTTGGATAAAACCCCAGTTATATGAACCTACATGGTAACATGAGGATATGATGATATATAAGTGTCCTTTATTTGGATCAAATTGATGAATTTAAGTGTTAAATTCATCATAAGGGGAATAAAATCTTACACCCTATGTTTTCATTATTATTTTTTTGAATAAATTAATTATCATTGATTTCAAACTACACTATGTCAAAATTTCATTATTCTCTAAACAAGTTAAACATGCACTTCATGAAAAACTTACTTATCTTTATTAACATGCAACACTGAGTTTCTAATATACAATAGTTAATTTTAGAAATTATTCGAAAAGATAAAGTTATAACACATACATTAATCATAAAAACATGTATAGAAAACAAACATTTTAAATACAATTTATAATTTTTTGAAATTAATAAATTATATTGATGATAATACTAACAATTTTTTTTAAATTCTTTATAAGTTTTTTGATACTATTTTCACACATCAACTGATATTTATTTCTTACTTTTAAAAAGAATAAAATTAATATTAGGCAGTTTAAAAAAAATAATTTTAATAACAAAAATTAAAATCATGAATTCATAATTTATAAATAATCATAAGGGGAATTTATTAGTTTTTTATGAAAAACATCACTTTTGGTTTAATAGTTAATGATATTGAATTGTAATTCCAAACTACTTTTTCATATAATATAATTATTATTTTTAATTATTTTTTAATTTTTATTTAATGTTTAATTAGATAAATTATAAAAAATTCCAATTTTTGTCATTGTTACCAATTCCACATTGAAAGTGGGTATTAAAACATCCAAAAAATTTATATATATTTTCTACAAAAACCAGATGTTGCAACACATCTATGGGATTAATTATTAATTAATTTTATTCAAATATGTGATTTTAATTTAGAATAATGGATTAAATAATTTTCATTATCATAATTTATAATTTATAATAAGGTCAAATTATTTTTGGGCAATAAATATTAGAGAAAGAGAATATAATTAAATAGAGTGACTTGGAGAAAAGTTAGGTTAACAAAGGGCTAAGCCATAAACATAAGGACAAAATGACCTAGAAAGTAGTCCAAAATCCATTTTATATTCATATGTGTACCATATTCTCCCTTTTATAGGATAATTACCATTATTTGATCTAATTTTCATAGGGAAAAAATGGTTCTATGTGACTTTTCAAAAATTTACGTCATTATTGACCCTCCTTCACTATAAAAAGGTGCTGAGTACTACAAATTATCCACACCTCTCAAGCTATACATAAGGAAAACACAATGTCTAAATATACTCCCATAATATAAACACTGATCCAACAATCTTTTATTTGGATAAACTCCATCCATGGAATCTCTTATATTCAATCTAATAGGTTTTACCTAAAGAAGTCTTGACATCCTTATTAAGTCTCTTTTTTTAATTTTCATTCTCTAAATCCTCAAATATTCACATCACATTATTATATAATGAAAATATTTATCTTTATAAACTATGATTTTTTCTTCTATGTTTTTTTACTATTATAGTATTCACTACTATCTAATGGTTAACAAACATACCATTCTTGTGTAAGACGAACAACCACTTCAGAAAACGATGTTGTTTGTTTTTCATTTACCACCTATCATTTTTGGGAATTATGATGGAAAAAATATATAAATATTATATATATGATATCTATTATTTTTTATGCTTAAATTAAAATTATATAACTCATAAATTCATTCATTCCATTTAATGTAAATAAGAGAATTTAGGTTGGCTAAGTGTGAATTACCACCTCCTCGAAGTGATGTGATTAGTTCACACTCTACATGGAAATTATTAATGATGTGTTCATTAAAATTATATAAAATAAATTAAATAATAGTGATATTGTAATTATAATTATATATATAAATATATATTTCATTAACTTTAATTCATTCAATACGATAATTAAATGATAAAAACATTCATGCATACATACAACCTACTATCTACATCAACGGTCTACTATATTTAATATTAATATCTCTACTATATTATAATATATTCATATATACTGAATATAAAATATATTTATATTATGTATTACATTATTGAAATCATGACATATGTTTGAGAACCAAAATTATAACAAATTAAGCCACATGTGAAAAACCAATAAAAAATAACCTGAAATGTATCCTTTACATAGAAGGGTTAATAAGTGTTTGATGTAAAAAAATATATGATATTAGATATAAGAATACGATTATTTGGTATTTTTTAATAAAATTATATTTAATATATAGATGATTATAATGAGAATAATGAGTATTAAGATAAAAAATATTTGTTATTAGATATAAGAATATGATTCTTTGGTATAAGTATAATAAAATTATATTTATTATATAGATGATTATAATGAGAAAAATTAGTGTTAGGATGTAAGGTATGCAGATATCTTGTCTCACTTTTATTTCTGTGAGATTTTTTCCTTATTCACAACATGATTCTTTTCACTGGTGTATATATTTTCCATGAATATATTCTTTGATTATAATAATTAATTGTATTTGTATTCAAATATCAATTTTATCATATATATTTCATGGGTTTCATGTTTCAAATGTTACCATGTTGTTAAAGTATTTTTGTCTCAATTTTCCTTTTTTGAGACACATGCCATGAATATAAAAACCCATTCTTTCAAAAATAATCAACTTTTTAAAAAAAATTGATTAAAAAATGTTTTAATTTTTTATGATGATATTTTAAATACATTTTAATTTATAATGGATTTTATTTGTTTTCTTCAATTCTACCGTTATAAGTTTCAGAAGCTATTTTCAATGTTCAACATTTTATAAATGATTGTTGTATTAAAAAAAATTTTTCAATGAATAAATATATTTACCAAAATAAATTTTTATAAAATCTGTTCCAAAATTATTTTCCATCTAATATAACATCCATCAGTTTTACTCATTTCATTGTGGGGAAATGATCTAAATGTTTTATTGATATTTTTTCTATATGGATTATGTTTTGATGAAATGAATTTTATAATGCTCAGTTATCTTTCACAAGTTATATAATTATGAAACCCACGTCTTTTCATGACTTATGCTTTGATGAAATGATCATGAAACCTATCGTTTTCCAGAGGTAAATATATTATTACATGTTTATGACTCATATTTCATTTATTTTCTTATGATATATCTGTTTATGATATTGTGTCACATGTATGTATGATTTCATTATGAGAAGGGTTGGAAATATATCTTCCTCCAATGAAATGGGTAAATCTATATATATCATGAGATAATGATGGAAGTCAAGTCATTGGGATTGATCCACTATTGTAGATGGGAAAACCCAATACAGTATGGTAAGATGAGGAAACCTAATCTAATATGATTAGATGGAGAAACCTGGCCCCTAATAAGGAAAGGGTCGTGACTAGGGATTGTGGTGTGTCCTGCGCAGTTGGTGTAGTCCCCAGGAAGATCCCTAGTATGATTTGGAATTTCACCTTGACTAGTAGGGAATAATATTACATATTTATGAGTCTGAAAAAATGAAATGTATTATTTCAATGTTATGATTTAATTGATTATTATATCGATTCACTAATGATTCACATCTTATGAACTACAACTATTTATACCATGATTCATGTTTATGGTTTTTTATATGCATTATATGATCTTCCAAGGACATGCTCAAATTTTTAAATGCTTATTCTAATGTTTATGTATTCATATCTCCCATTTTTACCCTTCATGATCACCTAAAATGACCCCATTTTCTATTTCCATTCCCCATGTTAGGAAGACATGTATTATATATGATATGTAAAAGGATGGTTCTTGTAATGTAAAATATGGAAGAATATAATGCAGATCACTTATATACAGGTGTTTATGTTTCCATGTTTCCAATGGAAATAAACTAATATTTTCATTTGGAGTCTATTTGTGTAATGTTTTATGTATTAAAAAAATACGGATTTTAATTTATTAAACTCAAGGTTCTATATGATGAAATTATTGGGACCCTATTTTTTCGTACATGATTATTACATCATTTTAAAGATAAAAAATATAAAAATTGTACAAAACCATGATACAAAGGTTTAATGTCTTTGTAAAATTAGGGCCATACGTAACTTGTAAATAATAAAACATATATATCTATTTAAGAAATATTTATTTATCCTTTTAATTATCAGGTTCCCCTTACTACATGTATTCATGTTATAAGATGCATAAAAGATTCGGATTACCTAAAAACCCAATAAGAGGATGAATATGGACAAGAATCAATATAAAAAGAGCATACATAGTAAACATTATCATAACATCAGCATAGAATTTATATCAAAAATTTGAGGGGAAACATAAGATAAATGTTTTGAATGTGGAAATTCCTAAAAATAAAACATCATGTCATAGTGGTCAAATGCCCCACATAATAGTGAACAAATCTAGCATCATGTCCATGAATAACATATGTGCATAACTATAACATCATCCATGTGAAAGAAGATTGAATAATGTTCACCCAGATATAAATTATCTCATGAAATATAAAATATTACCCAATGCATTAGAGGGTTATATAATTCTGAGCCCATCCATCACATCATAAAATTTATGTAATTCTATATTCCATGTAAATCATATAAAATAGTATTAACAAAATTACCCATGTAAATTAATTTTATTCAAAACAATTTAATAAATAATAAATTCATGAACAATTTTTTGGGTTCCCAAGTAAAAAATTGAAAAAATATACATTGTATAAGAATCACTAATCTTGTCTGAAGAAGAGATGTTCTCAATAAGATTCATACTGTAGTTTATAATGAAGTGTTATTTTTAGAAAATCCATATATTTTTCAAAAAACCATGTTTTAATCATTAATATACTCCAAATGAATATATAAATACATATAAATTTTACACATGGAACATTAATGTAATATCCATATTGAAATTTGGAAAGAATATTGTATAACCCTAATAAATGGATTTATGTTCGAGAACACACTTAACAAATGTCCAACTGATTTATTTAATTTGAGATCCAAGATAAATAATTTAAATTTATTAATTAGCAATTAATAAACCTATTATAAATGTATATTAGTTTTTTGTATTTTATTACATTCTTTTATTTAAAATTTATTTATTTATAAAGTTCAATTTCTTCCTTTTGTTTGGGTTGTTTTTCATGGTTTTTTGGATCAGTTCGCATGTATACCAGCATGTAAGTTCATTTAGAATTAGAATAATTCTTTTGAATTGATATACTATGTTATTAATATAGTTCCATAATTTTAAATGTTATTATATATTATTTTTGTTTTTTATATGTGTATGATTATTTATATAAAATTTTAATAACATTTATTTAATTTATTTTGATGGGTTTCTAGTCCATCAAAAAATAATTTACTTTTATTAAATTTTATTTTTATAAAATAATTCCATAAATTAAACAAGTTAAAATATTCATATTATAATATAGTTTACCATAATAATGGTTTTATTTCTATACTTGATTGTAGTAATGGAAAATGAGAACTCATCAATCCTAAATGTAGAGAATCAAGACCTCAAAGTTGTTACCATGTTTTTTAGAATAAAAGGTTACAAGAATTGGTTTTATGAATTATATTACATTATATATATATATATAATTTCAATAGATATATTATAATAGAGTTTTCATTCCTCTTTTTTTAGTGGAGGTGAAAAAAATAAGAAAGGAAAAAAATTAAAACACAACAAAGGATAATTTTGCCTCTTGATTATATTATTCATGAGAACCTATTTAACGCACCAGGTTTTGGTATTTCGTGGAGAAAAAAATATCTTGTACATTGATAATTCTATTGGGAGTGTAATTTGGATGAATTTAGATAGGGTAAAAGGCTTATATGGGTTTTGAAAATGTGGTGGTGAGGGGAGATATTTTATGTTGAGGAGAGGGGTATTTATTATTATATTCATTATTTTATTATTTTGTGTCAAGTCTTTCAATAGTATTGATCCTTCTCACTAAATATATTAAATAATTATGTACATTAAGATATAATGTTTCTTACATTATCCATACATCATCCATGACTCAAAAATTCATATATTTAGCTTATACTGTAAAATAATGTATTTCACTATTAATCATAAATTAAACTATTTAATAAAATTTCAAAAAGTTCACCTTAACCATTTCTTGACTAGAAGATTTTATACATTGAAAAAAATTTATTCAAATTATTTCATAAATATAAGAAATATAATTTTTATGTAAACACATCATTTATATGAAAAGTACAGATTTTAATATTAAAAACTATTTTTGGACCCTTTGAAAAAAATATAATATAATAAATTTATTTTATATTTATAATAATAAATAATATTAAATTATGAATATATTCACTTATAGTAAATTTAATTTTAAATAAATATATTAATTAGAAAATTTTAAACAAAAATTTGTGGTTTATAAAATTATCAACAAAAAATATTCTTTTTGAAAACATATATGTACATATACCATGATATAAATATATCATATTTGAATTTATAAGCGGCAAAAAAAGATATACATTCATAAATGACATTATAAGTTTAAGAATGGATATTTCACTAATAAATTTCTGGGTCATTACATTCTTCCCCCTTTTAAAATTTAAACCTCAAATTTATTATAAACTAAAGTGGAAACAGGTGAGGGTATTTCTCCTTCATCGCTTCCTCCAGTTCTCATGTAGCATGTTCGTAATTATGGTTCCTCCACAACACATTAACATAGAGAGTTTTCATGTTATATAATAGTTTTCATCATTTCTCCAAGATCTTTACTAGATTCACATCATTTGAGAAGATGTTCCCAAATTCTACAACCTCTAGATATATTGAATGTGAGGGGTCTGGTATGTGAATCATTACGATAGATATAAGGAAATCATCGTGAAGATGAGCCATATTTGGTGGAAGTGAAAGCTGATAGGGCACTACTCTTATTGGATTAAGGATCTCAAATGGGTAAATTTACCTTGGGATAAGCTTCCCTTTAATTCCAAACTGAATGAATCTCTTCCATTGTGTATTCTAAAAAAGGATCATTCTCTACCATTGAACTCGAAGTCCCTTTAATAGTTTTCATCATATATATTTTCTTTTATATCAGTTAATTTCATATGTTTCTATATATCTTGATCCTTATCTGTCAACTCTTGAACAATATCAGGTCCATGTATCTTTCATTCAACAACTTCATCTCAACAATTTGGAGAACTAAATTCCGCCCTAGATAGAGCTTCATATTGATCCATTTTAATAGATGAGTGGAATATATTACATATGACGAACTCAACTAATGGGATATTTTTGTACCATCCTCATTTTAATTACATTATATAGGATCTAAGGATATCCTCATGCATTTGAATACTTCATTCATATTTTCTATCTGTTTGGTGGTGATTGGTCATGATGAAATTCAATTCATTAATCAAGGCATATTGAACAATTCCATAGAATATAGATGTGACCATTGGATCATGATTAGATATTATCAAATGTGGAACCCCATACAACCTCACCACATTTTTCACAAATATCATGGAGTGTTATTCAAGTGATAGATCATCATGAATAGCGATAAAGTGTGAATTTTTGGTGAGTCGATCATCCAAAACCCATAACCCATTGTTTTTTCTGATGCCTATGAGAGATCAAATAAAACTTCTATTGTGACATTCTCCGATTTCCACATTAGTATCTGTAATTTTTTCATCATCCCTTTGAAATTATGTTTCTCTTCATTAACATATTGATCTACCAAGAAACTTGAGATATATTATGAAATCTACTTCTTCATGTTATCTTAGTATATGTTCTCTCAATTATCACATTAAATCGTGGTTCTTATATGATCGATAGAGAATTACGAGCTATGTGTATTATCAAATAACTACATCTTGATCCAAGGTGATGAAGGGGCTTAAAGCCTAATTTCAAAAAGAATCCCACTATCCCCATAAATGATAAACTCATATTTATTCACGAACATTACTAATTTCACATAATTTGATATCTCATGATCATCCCACAATTTCACCATGATCTTCTATAGGATTTATGGTTGGGAAATCAGTTGTGAAATATAGAAATATTTTCATTCCATTACAATTTCAAAATCCACCATTTCCATTTCTATGAAGATATGGTCCTTATCATTCCACATCATGGATAGAGTAGTAGGTTATTTTCTTTTATTAGTTTCATCTACCTTGTTTTCCGTTCCATCATGATAGTGAATAGAGAAATCATAGTCCTTATTTGGATCTAACCATTTTCTTTGACCTATTTTGAGTTCCATTATTGGGAAAATAAACTTTAGACTCCTTTGATCAGTATATATTTCATACGTATCACTATAGAGGGGGTGCTGACCTATTTATGTAAAAATATAATTATAGCTAATAGCTCTAAATCATTCATTGGGTAGTTATTATCATTGAAATTCAACTATAATCGGTCATATGATATCGAATTATCATTCTATATGAGTACAAAATCCAGGAAATTCTTTTAAGAATCACTCTATTTCAGAATACCTTCTCAACTTTTTGATAGTGTGAGTATAGGTGTAGTGATTGTGAATATATTTAGTTCAGTGAATATTTACTCACATTATTATATCTAGAAATACATTACTCATTTCTATGTTAATTAAATAGCACGTCAGAATGTTTTGAGAAATTCCTCACAAAACATCTATAGTATCGATATAATCCCACTGTAGATTTCAAAGACACTTGTGGGTCTATGTAATTCATCAATTACTTTTTTTGAAGGTTCCACAAAAATTCCCTCACCAATGACAATGTTCGACAAAAATGTGACCTTCCCCATCCATAAGATTCATTTTTTGATCTTGGTATACAGTTCCTTTTTCATTAATGTTCCCAACACAATCCTTTGATTGTCTACATGTTCCTACTTTCTATTTAATTAATTGATAATACTATCAATAAACATTACCACACATTATTCATTATAATCACCAGAGACTATATTCATAAAATAAAGTATTATTTTAGGAGAATTATTATTTCTAAATGGATTAACATGTAACTAATAATTCTGATACCTTGTATGGAATATATCATTCTTAATATCTTTATCATTAACCATAGTTTGATGATATACAGAATGAATATCCACTTTTGAGAAGGTAAAATCTCACCATTGTTGATCAAATAATGAAAAATCCTTGGATATTGATACTTATTCTTTATAGTGATCTTATTGATATCCCTATAACCAATACACAATAGATTTGGTATTTCATTTTTCATTACATAGAGAATATCAATATCCCCATGTGATTCATTCGGTTTTATAGACCCTTTGTTAAAATACATTTATACCTAATTTCAAAACACTTACTATTTAATAAGGGCCATCCTATAGGGAAACATTGAGATATTAGTGGCTCCGTGAATGAGTTCTATTGAGGACATTGTATCATGACGTGTTCTATGTCCATGTAACTCATCAGGAAATAAATTTGTATGTTCACTCCCAATGGGTATTTTATCTATGTTGATACCTTCCTTTTACTCATCAATTTTTTCAAGGTATTGTTCTTCATAGGGAATCAACACCCTCAATTTTGAGTGACATTTCAAAGGATATTCCGATCATGATTGAATTTTTAGTGGATAATTGGATGGTTTAGAATATGAAAAGTAATTTTCTATTCCTAACAGTTAATATGTACTATGTATAATAAGATCCAATCCATGTCTAGTATATAATCACGTTCCACCAGGGGTAGTATTACAATATTCTCTAGAATAATCATAAAACATACTCTAATAGGAGAAAATTACAACACATGGGTGTTAATGATCGCACCACTAGGTGTATTTTCTAATATATGAACTAAAATTTATTAGGATTTTGATTCAATAGATCTAAAAAACGTATAAGTTTTTAATAATTCATAGAAATATAATAAAAACTTCACTTTTTCTTTTATTGGGTGAATAATATTTGTACCTTTTATGACTTCAGTTTCCTAATACACATCTGTAATATTGGTGGAATAATATTTCCCTATCTACTTTGGTATTGGTAGATTTTTATGATGATTTCCCTCAATGACACGAGGCATAGTACATGAGATTATATAGTTCTATTTCTCCCTAAAATTAATGTATTAAACCTTGTTTGGTGCTCTCATTTCCTCCCTCACATTGGTTAGATTCTCCATGTCTCTTTAACATTCATGAGCATTGTCGTCTTCTCTCCCACTCGTATAGCATTTCCAGGTCCCATTAAAGTACTTCCCAAGATTATTTTTCCCACATTATTGACATGTGAGTGGTTGAGATTTTTATCCAACTTTTTTATTAGATACCCTTGCTTGAAACTCATTGTTTCATTTCTTATCCCCAGATCCATGTTGCTATTATATAAACCCCACTTTTAATTTTATACCACATTACACAAATTCTTCCTAACACTAAAAGTCACAAATAGAAAGAACATTTTAAAACACTAAATTATATATATATTTTGATATCATTCATGATCACAAAAAACGAGTCATACTATCAAATACTTTTGAAATTTTATTTGTAAGCCATGATAGATTCACATTCATTTTTCATTAGCTATATGAACTCTCTCTCCATATTGTTTTAAATATTATAAGGGAAGTAATTTTTAATGAATATTTTATTAACATTTTCCAACTAAATATATATATATATTATTTTATATTTTTGAGTGGTTTTCGTAATCAATTCCCACTATTGATCAACCTCTCCATCGAAATAATGAATGGATAGTGTCGCCTTCCCTTTATCAGAATGGTGATGCACAAAAAACACCCCCATTGAGTTGACCCACTATTCATATACAACTAGATCAAAAGATCCACTAAATATAAGTGGTAAATGTTTCATAAATGATTCAATGAAACACTTCCCATTCCTTGATGAAAGAAGAGATTCCTTATAGATCATGTTATTTTTTAAAGCCCTAAACAAAAGGGAAATAATTTCCATGATGTTTTGAACTCCACCTCTCGTGGAATTGGCGATGTCAATCAAGACATCAAGGCTATATAAATTACAGATGATTTTGACCACTTTTCTCTTAAATATGTCCATTGTCTAAAATATAAAAGTTTTCATGAAAACAGATGTCAATAAATCAATAATAAATAATTTATTCTATTATTAAATTAACTCTAAAGGCATAACATGTGTGACCAGTATTTTTATAAACTTTCTTAAAAATTTTCCTAGATGTTCATATATACATAGTCTTATCCTATGTCTTTTCACTAAATTTATCAAACCAGAATTCACAAAATTACAAAACCCATCGTAGATTCTAACTGTAGCAACCTAACATTTACATACATGACTATTACATCATTTTAATGATTAACAACATAATGGTGTTAAAAAATATGATCCAATGGTTTAGTGTCTTGTAAAAATTAGATCAATACATAACATTTCAATAATAAAATAAAAATATTTATTTAATAGAATTTTTTTTATCTTTATAAATATCACATTCTTTATAGTACATGTATTAACCTGAGGATATACATCAAAGAAATGTTTATCTAAAACCCCAGTACGAGGATAGATAAGTAAATTAATCAATATAACATTAGTGAGAATAATAATCCATATAATAACAAATTTATATCATAATTATCAAAATTATGGGAGGAAACATCAAATAATGGTGTGGAATGTGTAGATGATATAAATTAATCATCATGACTTAGTGGTCAAAAACCGCATGTAGTTGTGAATAAAGATAACGTCATGTTCATCCAAAAAATATGTGAATGAAAACAACAAAATCATTAAGAAAAAATATTGAATCATTTTTTTTTTGAATATTTCACATTATATAAAGATATACATCACATTACCCAAGTCATTAGAGGTCCATATAATTCTAGGTCAACCTGTAACATCAAAACAATAACATAATCATGCTTTCCAAATTGAATATATAATAGTATTAGTCATAATATAAACCATGGTAAGGAATACGTTTCAAAATTATTTTATAAATAATATATTTAGGAATTAAATTTTGGATCTCATATTAAAAGGGAAAAAGATACTTAGTATAAGAGTCAACAATATTGAGTGAATAATAAAACTATATCAAGATGGGTCAAGATGATTTTTGGAAAACGATATCTTTTAAAAAATATAAATTAATTTCATAAAACATGTTTTATATATATATATCCTAAAAAAGAAGATATAATAATATTGGGATCATATCTATAGAACATTAATGGAATATCAATATAGAAATTCAGCATTAAAGATGAATAACCCAAACTAATGTATGAATTATTACTTCACATAAATATCATAGATAACAAAACAAGTTTCATTAATTACTAAAACTAGAACCTATTAAACAATTATATTTTTATTATAAATTTTTAGGTTTTTTAATGTCTATTTTGATGAGTTACATAGATGAATTTTGTCATTTTAAGAGTTTTTTTCTTGGTTTTTATGATAGTTTCAATTTTCATAATGCATTAGAGTTTGTGGAAAATGAGAATTATTCTATATAATTGAAAATATAATTTATTAATGAGCATCCATATGTTTCAATGGTCTTAATTATAATCTTTATTTCCTTATATTATGATTATTGATTAGATAAATCATTAGTAATAATTTTTTTTTATTTTTGTGGTTTTTCCATCCTTCATGAAATAATTTTGCGTTAATAAATATTATATTTATAAATTAGTTAAATAACACTAAAAATTTTATAATATTAATAATAAATTGTTTTTTAATCATAATAATGGTTTTATGACCATCCTTGGTGGCTATATTAGAAAATTTAAATGTGTCATCAATAAAGGGTGTGAATCAACACATCACGAACGATTCCTTAATTTTTAAAACAAAATGAGATGGGATAAGGTTTGATGATGGATATTACATTAAAAAAAATAAAAAACTAGTATAAATATGTGATATTTTAGTTATCATTACTATCTATATAGGGGTTATGGGGATATAATAAGAAAATAAAATATATTAAAATGGAATAAAAGATGATTTTTCCTCTTGAATATTTTTTCCATGAGAACCTCTTTACCGTACTCGGATATGGCCTTTTTTTGAGTCAAAAATCCCTTAGAAATGGGGAAGATACTTGGTATGATAATTGAGCCAAATTTCGACAACCTAAAAGGCATTAATGGTGTGATGTGTAGGAGAGGTGAGGGTTGATATTTATAGGGTGAGGAGAGGGGTATTTTTTTATATATTCATTACATTATTATTTTTGATCAAGGATATCAATAGTATTGATAATTATCAATAAATATATTATATAATGAGAGTTATTTCGAGATTATTGTTCTTACATCATTTGTACATCATCCACGAATAAAATTATTGTACCTCACAATTTATAAATAATTGATCTATTTGTGAAAATCCAAAAAATTCACCCAAACCATTTTTCGATTTTCATATTTTGTAAAAGGAATAAATATTTTGAAAATATAATTTCTAAATATGATAAATATATTTTTTATATAAAATCATCATTTTATCACAAAATAAAAAATTTAATATTATAAATGATTTATTGAACCTTTAAAAATTTTATTTAGGTCTCGTAAAATTATCTTATAATTATAATACAAAATAAGATGAATTTATGAATCTATTTTACAAAAAAAATTGAAAAATAATTATATAAATTAAAAAAATTTAAATAAAAATTTATGTTTTTTAAAAATACCAATACTCAATTTATCCTCTTTAAAACAATTATTTACTTATGCCATGATATAAATATATGATATTTTAATTTATAGGAAAACTATATTTTATTTATAAATTCATATGTGAGGTTAATATTATATTGGTCAGATTATTATTCCTAATGGTCATGTTACTATTCAAATTTTGCATGTCCCTTAATTTTTATAAATACAACTTATTTCCATCTTCACATATGAGTATAATGTTTTTATTTTATTATTTATGTTATATATGTATTTTATACCAGTTCAAATAATTATTAGAATTGAAATTTCATAGATAAATTTCCAGCTTGTTATAAAAAAATCATAAACCTCATAATTGAATATAGTTATTCAATTTAACGTTTGTTTCCAATGAAAAAATATCACAAGATAGTGATTGTATTAAAATAATGAAAACAATCACAAATGAAAGCGAGATTTTAAAATATTTTTTTACCACTTCGTTAAACATTCAATAGTAATAGATTCAATATTTAGCATTAAATGAAACATTAATCATAATGAATAAATAGTTTTTAATGTTAAATCTCTTAAAGGGGTATTATATACCCCATATAAATGTGAATAGGTTCATGTCTCAATAAAATGGAAATTGATAGGAAATCCATTACAGTGATCGTAACGTTGAAATGAGAATTAATAAATTAATAAATAATGTGTATAAAATTTAAATAAAATTAAATATATGGAAATAAAAAAATATTTTCAAAAGTAATTACACCCATAATATTGTAATATAAATGATAATGAATAAGTAATACATCCTAATGAAATGAAATTGACATATGAAAATCATTACCACTAGATTATTTTCTAGTGATAACCCCTTGGATGAAATAATTAAAATTCTAAACTAAAATAAGATTTATTGTGTAGGATTCTTCATATTAAAATTAAAATTATCATTGTGTACCCTTAGAAAATGAAATTAGGTGTGTAACATTACGATACAACTAAATGAATGGAAATTGAGTCGATGTCCCTTACCTCACACATCATTTTAGTTGAACATGTTTTAAACTAATGTATAATGATTTAAATAAAGTTATTAATTTATAAGATAAACATATTTATACTTATAATATCATATATTACCCACTTAAAATATATTTCCAACAATTTCTTAATAATATTTCATTATTTTCCCTATTTCGGGTTTAATTTCCCTGTTTTTTCATTCGTGTTTTGGGAAGACAGTTCTAGTTACAGGGAATAGGTTATGTATCCATATAATAAAAAATTTATTAATATTATAAATATAATATTGATTCATTATATAAATTTATATAATCATTCTTCATGTTTGGGTGTGAAAAATTATTCGCATCGCTTTGTTGAGACATTAGGACGTACACATGCACGATCGACTATATAATTCTTTTAAGGAGAGAAAGTTTATGGAATAGGTTAATATATTAAATTTAATGAACCAATATAATTTTTTCTATATAATTTATATTCATGAAATTAATCATTATTACATTCATGTATTGAGAAGGTGACAAACTAAATACATCACTTTGCGAGGCGGTAGGCCGCCGTACACCTAAGCGATGATATCAAATTTTTGATGACATATAAATTAAGAAGGTATCTGTGATATTATAATTAAAAATATATATAATTTTATAACATATATAATACATTTACATTAAATTAATATTATATAAATTCGTTATATGTTTTGATGGAAAATGAATAACATTAGTACATGAGGTCGTACTCTAACATGCACATGACCAAATATTTTTTCAAATTTAATAGAGGAGGATATGGATATCAGTAATCCCATTAACATAATAACATTTGAATATATTAAATATAATATGTATTATATATAACCAAGGATTAATAATATTTGAATGTGTTTAAAAATAAATAAATAAAAATGCACTTTTAAAAATGATATCTTTTTTTCCCACAATATTTTGAAGTATGCATCAAAAGCCTTTTTATGATGGATTTATATTTGAACAAAGTGGTAGATGACATTTATTAAGATTAATGATGTTATTTTATCAAGTATTTTTAGATTAAAATTTCATCAGATATGGGAAAAGGGTAAGAGAGTCGATAAACTTTTATGAGTGCGGAGAGGAATTTTTTTCCGAAAAGATTCAATTTTAGCCCAACATTAATCATGAAAAAAGACTAAAATACGTGTCATTATCGACCCTAATATGTTATAATATCAAAATATATACATAAAATGGGCTTTTGATAAGTCGTTAGGCCATTTTTCCCTTTATTATTACTTTACCCCCAGTAAACAGGTTTTTACCACAAATGTGTAAATTATTTTTATTATTTTCACTATTCATAATGGTCAAAAAATAATTTTAAATTTTTAAATAATATAATATTGTATTATTAAAATTATGAAATCTATTTATTCATTAATATTTACATAATTTTAAGAATACAATTTATCATTATGTCAGTAAATTTGATAAAAATGTGGGTTTCCAAAGAGAAATGTCTCATAAGTATAGGGTTTAATATTCATATAAAACATAAAATTAATTAAAATGAACTAATAATTTATATTTTAATTTAATTAAATTAATTAAACATTAAAACCAATTTAATATAAATTGTAAAGTTTTATATTATTTATATTTAAATGGAATTTTGATAAAAAATTAGTATTTTTCACTATTAATTGAAAAATTAACCATTTTAAAAGAATCCCAAAATTTCAACCTAACATACAATTGAAATGATGATTTCAAAAATTAATTTCAATTTATTATAAAAAATTATAATTTTATTAAAAATTAATTTTATATTTTGTGCACAAATTTCAACTAAATAGTCCTTTAAAAAATAAATTCTGCCAAAATACATTTTCATTTCATTAGAAAAATTCTTATATGATTTACAGTCAATTAATAACAATAATTTTAATAATTTAATTACTACAATTCATACCCAAAAATTCATCATTTTGGTTATAATGATATATAATATTATGGTTCCTTTAAATTCATGGTTTCATGTTCCGTAAGCTATCAAATAGATCAAATTTATTTAAAAATAAATATATCATATAGTATTAGGGCCTTACATTCTCATATAAACCCATTGTTTTGTTCCATATATGGTATAAAACTCAATTTTATTCATTTAAAATTTCAAAGTGTTTCATGTTCACCACCTTTAATGATCTTTATTATCCCAATTTAAACATTATCTATGTTATATAGGGTTTGACATTTTATAATCCCTTTATAAAAATCCCACATCACCAAAAGTATTAAAATAATTATCTTAAAATATGAAAATTGAAATATAAAATTTCATCTTCAATAATGAAAAAATAAGTTTAATAATAGTACAATGTAGTTGGTATTTGAATATAATGGCAAGATAGAAAACTGTAATGCCAAAATAATGATAGATGATGATCGAGGTCAACGATCACAAGAACATTAATGATCGTGAGAATGTAAACAAACACAAAAACATATATCTCTATTGATTCAAAATAACATTGATTATATGGACCTAATTGAAATAGGTTTATATTTTGTCAAGATCATTTTACTAAATTTGATAAATTATTTTACTATATATGAATATAAAGAAATATAATTACTTGATATATTTTTAGTTTACAAGAACACATACATTGATTGGAAATACATTGATAAATATATACTTCATCTATTACGACGGGAAATAAATAGACCAAATTAATTTTTATTCCTAAATCAATATAATCAACTTTTAATATATTTTAACATCCCTAAATTAGTGAATATATTTTCCACCTATTTATAAATTTTTTAAAAACAAATAGTGTTCCCACTAGTTGAACAGTACAATACATTTGTATATAAACTCTAACATTCACACAATTGGTTCGTCATTAATAATTATTTATTGAGATTTTTAATTAAAAATAAATATATTTTTACCAGAACATCACACATTGTAGTTATAATCACTAAACCCTTATCTTCATTCTGTTTTGGGTTCAAGACTCGTGGCATGGCTAGATTTTATGTGCTCTCACCTGGTATGTGGGTAGTCCATTTTCAAAAACAATCTTAATTAAATTACAATATCATTCAAAATGTGTAATAACAGGTAATTACCTCAACATCAATTGTAATATAAACCCTAAAGGGGACCATACCATTACACATTTGTCTAGAATTTGTAATGGAATTTATCCTTAAACAAATTTTCTAATAAACCATATACTAAATTAGTCAGTTTTGTTAAGAAAATGTCTCCAAAGATAGGATTAGTTATGTTATATTCCAACCATATAAATTTTCACAAATAGGTGTTTAATAAGTTAAACTTATGATCATCCCGAAACCCATAAACCTGTGATAGAATCAATAACTCATAAAGAAATGAAGACATATATAATTCTAAAATTTAATGCAATACATAAATGTTTCAGAATTCTTATAACAAAAACACCATTAGACAAAATACTTATATTACATAATGGTTTAATCCCAATATATAAATACATCATCCATTTTATTTCAACATACATTCTTCCATATTCTAGGAGTGATCCATTAGAAGCTAAATAGACTCATATAACTCCCAGATTCCCCACACATAAAAAAATAAAAAATGATTGGATGCCTATGATGAAATTTATTTCCTTTAATAATATACATCATTGTTTCTCATCAATTCAATTCATTATTCACTTATTTTCCAGACATAAAAAAAATTTCATTCCTTTAGACACATTATTGGGTGTCTCATTCAATATTTTAGAAATTAACGAAATTTATCCTTCTTTCCCCAAGGTTTCCACCACCTGAGCTCCTAGAAAACACCATCCTTCTCTTATTGGGTGAGTCTGAGATTTGATTAATGTATATAATGATAATAATATTTAAAGATAATTAATTGATAAGGAAAAAATTATATCTCACTCTATTAATCATCCCATTTGGTAACTCATATTCACCACATTTTTCATCATGTTTAATGCTAACATGATTGAATTGGGATACAACCATGGGAAAGAATCAAACAGTACAGTGTGGACAATGATAATCATAGGGGAAAAATCATATAATTACATGTATGATGTCTAAATCCTAGAACTTTATTTTCATTAAAATTGACATTATGCTTAAAATTAATCATTCATTGTCTTCATTTATTCAAATCCTATAAAATAGTTTGTAAATAAAATGTGAATTTTCTAAAGCATATCCCCATGAGTGTCAAACCATGTGAATAGTAAGGAAAATTGTTGGTTACCATGTAATGCTAGAGTTATGAATGATGTTCTTTTTGGAGTTATTAACCCTATGTACATCTTTTCTAGAACCTAGTCGACTTGTAGTACCCATATAGGTTGGTATTTATATGAAACTCCAAATAATCTCAACCTCACCAAAACATTATTAGGTACTTATATACATAACCGTAATGTATATCATTTTATTATGTTCCCTAGTCAATTTCTTCTTAAATCATGTTCCAAATGATTATATTAAACACGCTATGGTAAAAAAAAATAAACCTTTCCCAGTAACATGAATCTGATTTCAACATTATTACATTTTCACAAGATACTAGAAATCACATCATAATGGATTAAAAAGTGTGGTAGTCTTCATAAACTATATATATACACGATTCTTATATTATATTTCAATGCACACATTGAAACATATATTTTTTAATATATTTATTATATATAGAATATCATAGAATATAATTCATATTATGCTTCCTTGAATCCAAGTAAAGGAAAAACATTAACTGTGATCCCAAATTCTTAGTAAGGGATAAGTATAATAGATGGTCTCACAAATTAGTAAGGGCGATATACATGTAAGGGTATATAATTTAGAACACATTACATTTTATAAATAAATTGTATATAAGTATAAGATATGAAATAGTTTATATATAATTTTAAAAAACTGAAAACATATTCAATTTAAATAATAATGTGAATATCAGTGTAAGATATGGAATAATCAATATAGCGAGGTAAATAACTGGAAAAACATTTCATTTAATCTATAAAAATTTAATTAAATACGTAAAGATATAATATAGTTGAAAAAATATCATGGATAATAATAAATTAGTTTAAAATGCTAGAGATACATAATTGTTGGATTTCATTAACCAATGATTCAAGATACCACAACTATCATGACCATTCACAAGATAATTTAAAAATGATGGTTATGTATACACCAAAATCATTTATCTATTTATTTCTAAATAATTCATATCAGGAGACTATCAATGAATGAAGCCATTTTTTATAATGAATATCCACCTATATCTTCACATATAAATCATTACTCATATATTAATTAATTGATTTGCTTCTTGAACCAAATTCCTTATCCAAAAATACATTTATTATGTTAATTATAAAAATTTTCCAATATTTCCTTAGTTAATAAAATAAATTTCAATGTAAAAACTCTATATAATAATATTCCAAATATTAAAAAATAAGAATTTATATCATAAATTAATATTTTTTTAGAGAAATATTGTTTCCATTGAAAAAAGTTCAAAGGGATGTTATTGATCAAGAGAATAAAAATAACCATTAAATAAAGTGAGGTTATATAATAAATATTTTACTTTTTTGGTAACTATTAAATAGTATCCCATTTATGAATAAACTTGTAAATATTTAGTAATAATCATTAATAAGTAGTTATTCATGTCAAATACATCAAAGGGGGTGTATTTACAGTAAATAAAAGTGAATATGTGCATATTGTGAAATATGTCACAATGAAAATGAATTTGAGATAAAATCATTTATAATGATCCTAGCATTGATGTGAGAATTAATTATTTAATTGATTATGTGTATCAAATTTTAATTCATATTAAACTAGTGGAAATAAAACATATGTCATTAAAAATTCATTAGAAAAATTATCTAATATTATCAAAGACCGTGAAGAAGTAAATATCCCGATGAAAATAAATTCAGTAGTGAAATTCTTTTCCACATAATACTTTTCAATTAATATCACCCTCTAAAAAAATTCAATGTTAAACTTAAAATACCATGTTTTTTATAGGATTCATGATATTAAATTAAAAATGGAAATTAAATACACTATAAAATATATTTGGTAAAAAACATTACAATGTAACTCAAGGATTGGAAATTGAGACACAAGTCCCATACCTCACAATTAATTTTGGTTGAACATTATTTATCAAAATTTATAATGTTTTAAAAAATGATTTAAATTTATACTAGAAAAAATTTAATATTTATAATATCATATTTGGTCCTCTTATAATATTTTACCACCCATTTGTTAAGAATATTTCCCTATTTTGGTTTTTCCATTCATTATTTGCCTCATTTTCTCATGCATGTTTTTTCATGTATATTTTTATTATGGATATATGTTATATATCCATAATCTAATCACATATAGTAAAATTATAAATATCATATTGAATAATTATATAAATTATTATACTCATTCTTTTTGTTTGGACAATGAAAAACAATCACATCAATTTTTAGAGACGGTATGTCGTACGTACGCACTACCAACAATATCATTCCATTAATGAGTGAATGTGTAATAAATTTAATGATATTATTATTTTAATAAAAATATATCATGACTTATATATCACATATATTAATTAATTTTATCTGTATTACTCTAAACGTAATGCATTAGAGAAAAAAGGGTCACCTCGCTTCACGTGGTAGTAGTTTGCTATTCACATGAGCAGCATTATCGCATTTTAAACATTTTCAAAAATAAAAAGGTTCATTTAATTTTATAATTAAATAAGAATATTAATATCATAAATATTTTATATACACAGTAAATAAATATTTATATATTTTCATGAGAAGTATTGATGGTAAATGATTTGCATCACTTCGTTAGGTGGTAGTCCACCATACACACGATCAACTATTTCATTTCCCATTTCATGGTGGAGGATATAGATATAATAAATTACCATAACATAATAATGTATAATAATATTTAAGAAAATTATTTTACTATATAATCATTATTTAATAATATTTTTAATATGTGGATGATGAAACAAAACAAAAAAAGTCATTAAAGAATATTACCTCTTCTTCAGACAACATCTCTATGTTATCACTAAAGCATTCCTAGGTCGGATATATGATAATAAATGTATATAAAATGTTTCTATTAGACTAATGATGACTTAATGTACCTTTATGGTTAAAAAATAACTTTTTAATTTTTAAAATGATAGGATAGGGGTGGTCGTTTACTTGTTGGGGAGGGGACACACATGGAATTTCTAAAAATGTTTAATTAATAACAATTATTATCATGAAATAGGACACTAAAATGGGACCTTCTATATTATTAGAGGTGAAAAGAACTTTTTATTTCTATAAATGGGTGTTTTATAAGTTATTATGTCATTTTAACCATTATAATTTTAGTTTATCCCATTGTAAATTAGTTTTTACCGTAAGATTAAAAATTAATTTTTACTAATTTTACTATTCGTAGTGGTATAAAGTAAAGTATAACATATTAGATTAGATAAATAAATATTATTAAAAATATTGAATCTATTTTTTGTAATTAAATTCATAGATATGGTAGAATCAAATTTAAAATTAAATTAGTAGATGTGTTATAAATACGAGTTTTGAAAAAGAAAATTCTCATAAGTGTGGACAATTTTTATATCAATGTTTTATATTTAATTTATTATAGTGAAATAAATTATTTAAATTATAATAAAATTTCACTATATTTAATTTCAACCAAATATATAATAAAATTTAACATTTTAAGATATTAAAAAAATGAATTTATAAATAAAAATCAATATTTTTCCCTAATCATTGAAAAATTGGATCATTTTTGAAAAATAAAAAAAAATTATCCATAATATAATTTTAATATGATGATTTCATAAATTAATTTAATTTAATGAAATAAATTTTCTAATTTTTGTATAAATTAACTACATTCTGTGCACAAAGCACGAGTAAACCATATTTTAGAGAAACATTATTTTCAGAATAGATTTATTTAACTTATAATTGATTATTGTTTTATTTCAAATAAATTGATAACAATAATTTTAATTATTTATTTAGTATTATTCACAACCAATAATTTAATTGATATATTTTGATGGTATACTATATTATAGTATATTTAGACTTGTGATTTCATGTTTTGCGAGAATTCAAAGAGATCAAATTTATTTAAAAATAAATATATCTTAATGTATTGGGGTGAAAAATATTATATAAGATTTTAGTTTCATTTAATATATGATAGAAAAACTAATATTCTTCTTTTAAAATTTCATGTTGTTCTATATAATGGGTTAGTTAATCATGGTCTTGATGTAATAGATTGCAAGTACTTCAAAGGTGATAATAAAATATGTATAAAAATCGGGGAATATAAGAATAAAAAAATTTATAATGAAAATAATATTGCTTTATTATTAAATATAAATAATAAAAAATCATGATAAATCAATTTGTTTTAACTTATTCTAATAAAAAAATTAATTACACATACATAGTAGGAAAGAATTAAATATGTAACATATCAAAATGAGGATGGAATGATTTAAAAAAAATTAACATGTATAAATAAGGAACAAATTCTATATTTAAATTCCATATAATATTTATAATTTATTTTTAGATGGAATATAGGAATATAAAGCACGGTGTTGAGGGATTTATGATAGTTCCACCTACTAAAATCATAATTCCATCAAATTTGATATTGTTTATAATCCTATAACTCTTTTTTCACTTAATAGGATGTTGAACCCCTATTAAATACAAGTTTATTTGTTATTTAATTATATAGGGATGATCATGGAACAAAATTTTAAAAAACAAAAAATTTATAGTATTTAATAATTTTATTTTCCTTTAATCCAGAATTAATGGAAGAAATGTGGAAATACTACTAAATCTGGGGTAAATGTTTTAATTGTATTGATATTCATGTATTAGAATTATTTTATTATATTGATCAAAATTTGAAGAATAATTAAATGATTTTTAGTGTTTCCACTATTATCCATTAAGGGATTGAATTTTACATCTAAAAGCCTAAAATTATATATGATAGATGTAGAGAAATATGATGGGATATTGATATATAATATATTCTACGAAATATAAATTAAACATAATAATATATAGTTGGTACTATTTGTAAATGGGTAAAGTATTTCATATATAATATATTTTTCAAGGGATCTAGGGAACATGTGTCATATTTCTCTACAATGATTAGATACATATGATATTTATGATGGTTGAATTGATATATAATATATTTTTTCTTGAATGGTTTATATGTATAATATTTATTTTTGAAATATGAGAATATGTAAAATATTTGAGTTTTTAAATTCTCCGACAACTAATATGATACATATTATTTTCCACAAAAGAATTATATATAAGATAATAGTGTTTGTGAAATCTATTAAATGTGATATTCGAGATCATTTTATGGGTATAAATATACATTGGGGATTTTTATTTTCTAAATCAATGGAATATAAATTAAAATATATATCTCCCAAAAAAATATAGATGCAATCGAAATAAACTCATTTATGTTATCTTTCATAATCGGTAAATATAATCTCAACCCTCTAGAAGATGATCATCCAATGAGATATGAAATATAAAAATAGATGGACGGATTTTTGTATATCAGAATCTTCATGAAATTTACTGATATGTTATTTTGTCCCTTGAAATGATCACATAGAATCCAGAAGAGATTATTAAAACTTGGTATTGAATCATTGGAGGATACTGATTGAAATAAGGGGATACTATAATCAAGCATGGATAAAGTGGAATACCATACCATCCTTATGATCAATATTGAACACTCTTATAATTATTTTTATATAGAAAAATATTCTGAGCTAGTATTAGAGATATGTATTTTTTGTTGATGATTTAAATTTTTCTTATATTATTTTTTAATCCTTTTCCGGTGATGAGATACTAGAACCATAGTGGGTGATCCAAGGATATTTACACTACCATAATTAAAAAATTTAGTTTTGAACTGAATTTTATAATATTCATGGTATTTCTGCAAAAATTTTATTACATATACCTTAAAAAGTTTTGATTTCTCTCTTAGTATAAAATTTTCTTCCTCCTTTATAGTTTTCATTCACAATTCCCTAGACATCTTTCTCTCCAGCTTACTCGCTCCAGTAGGGCTCCTTCTCCCTACTCTCATTTACCTTATCCATCATTCCTTCCTTTAGTATAGATCTTCTAGGGTTTTATCCCCTAATTCTCTCTCACAGTTGGTCTACTTCGGTATGCTCTTGAGTTTAGTACTCGTTTTTGGATTCGGTGATGGCGCGATGGTTTTTTTTCGGGTCCTTCTTCTGTGCTATGAACTTGCGATAATCCAGTCCATTCTAGGTCAGATTGGGAGTATTAGATTCGGTCATGACCTATCCCGCAGGGCCCATTCTGTGACTACCCTAATCCCACCTTCATAGGTCAGGGGTTGGCGACTAGCATCGAAAGGCGTATTCCGTAAAAACAGGAATTCCCTGCCTTTATAACCTATAACTCACACAACTAAGCACAATGAAGGATACAAGAACAAATTAAAAATATATAATAAAAAAGGTGTTTACAAGAATGTAGAAGGGTCCAGAATACAAGCCCGACTGTAATGTACAATAAAAACTAGAAAGTACAAGTAAAAAAGTGTACATCTCCTGTGAAAACCCGCAAGGACTCCAACGTGAAGGGTAGGTACAACTCTAGAACGGTCGTCTATGTGGTATGCCTCATCTATGGTCCACCTACAATCTACCTCCAGTTCTGGTACCATAGTCCTACTTAAGCATTGTCCGTCATCTGCACCAAACACCACATGATTCGGGCCTAGCCCGTGCATGGGTGAGTATAATGATACTCAGTGGGAACCCCAAGACACTAAAAGGTCTCACAAAATCCAGAAAAGATAAATCTCAAAACACCAATACAACTAACAACCCTACATAGTTATATGCCCATACATATACCTTAGTTGTCGAGTAAACCCATCTCAATCATGAGGAAATACGAGGCCCAACTCAAAATCCAGAATCCCAGCTGTTCCATGAAGGAATGAATATCACAAAGATAAAGACTCCATTAACACCAGGTATACAACTCTGAGAAACATAATTATAAAGCTGACCCACATAGGATCGCTATAGAAGCTGATAGCCAGCCCCTAGATTTTCTATGGATATTAACAAATAACATTCTGAACACCTCGACTGCTTGATAACCTCTCCTCTATCGAGTACAGTTGTCCTACCATGTCACGTAGAGGCGCCTCCCACTAACCTTGGAATATTTAGGTACTCCTTTCGAGTATCGTGGGTCTGCTGTGTCACACATTGATGCTCCACACCGTGGGTCTGCCGCATCACGCAGAGGCCCTCCCCCTCGTGCCCTTATGAGGTAATCCTCATGTTTATTACCATGGGTATTACACGTCACAAAATGCGATCCCCACCACAGGTCTACCACGCCACACAAAGACACTCCCCACTCGGACAGTCTAGTCACTCAGTGTCGAAACGGTCATCAGTCATCAAGTTTCAGCCAGTCGCGGGGTTCTGTATGTATCAAAAATGGTATAACCACTCCCCAAGACATATTTCATAACAAAAATTCCCTAAGTTTCATGAATTAGTAACCCAATGGTCCATCACGTCAAAAGGTACCCAACGCAACAGACGGTGTGTCAATCAGACGCCCGGTCTAAAAGTTAATAGCATATTTTTTCTGAGGGCCCAATTGGATTCGGGGTCTGATCCAACCCATCCATACTATATCCTTATCCAAAACTCAAGTGGAGTATTTCAACAAAACTGTCCCTATCCAAGGATTCTAGCGCAGTAGACGGTTCGTCAAACAGACTCCCAATTCTCACGTTATGTCTAAAAAGGGTAATACTGGGCCCAGGTCCGATCTAAACTGGCCCGACTCGGCCTGGGACATCCCTCTTGGTTTAGTTCGACTCGAACTGGTCCAGGTCTAGCCAGGATTTCCTAGGCCATAGCGGGCCCGTCCCGCTGGTCCGTGGTCCAGCAGAGCCCTCGTTTGGGGCGGCCCGACCCGGCTCGTGAAGGGTGTGACTCTTTCTCTTAGCCCGCGGGGCATCTCACGATGTGGCTCGTAGTGAGGCTCGCAGTCAAGCCCACTTTGCAACCTCATGGTGTGGCCTGCTGTGCAGCCCACAATGCAGACCGTTGTGCGGCCAGCGGTGGGACCCGCAGTGCCATCCGCGGTGCAGCCTCATGGTGTGTCCCACAGTGCGGCTCGCGGTCTGGACTGATAGGATCGTGGGACTGCTCAGAGGTCCCACAAATGCACTTTGGCCAGCTAGAACGACTGGCTAGTATTCCATCCTACTGCGTGATTGTGCCACTGTCCATTTGCGGTCGGTCGGGTGTCGGCCGAAGTCCGCCTCCGCCACAGTCTCTTACTCAACTAATTTTACGGACACACGACATTGCTTCGCCTTGTGGTCAGATGATTTCTGGCAGCCATCCTACCCCAACATGGCCGCCAGGCCGCAGCCTCCTCTTCAACCAGCGGCGCGGACACGCTTCGCCCTTCCTTCCTCGTGGTCAGTCGGGTGTTGGCCATTTCCTTCTTCCACGAGCCTCTGCAGCTTCGTTCCACGCCCGAAAAATTATATGATATCATATGCGTGATCCTTGTGTCAAAGGATTCATGTCCATATGTCTTACTCATCCAAAATATGTATTTCCAACGCCAAAAAAATTAGGGGTTTGAAAAACGCACGAAGAATGCGTGATGAAATAAAAGGAGGAGAATAAAGATTAATGTGCGGGATGATGCCCATGTTTGTTTGGTCATAGTCATCATGAATTTAGGATATGATGATTAAATAGAATAAATTCTATGTTTAGAAACCCCTACCTATATTTTTCGTTGGAGGTGGTGCGAGTATGAAAGACGTAGTTGATGATGAACTTCGGCATTCTTCGCTTTCACAATATGCTTCTGGTCATGGCTCGAGGTCAGTTCTGTGTTCTTCGTTTGGAGTGGTTCTTCATTGGAGAATGTTTTTCTCGGTTCTCCAAGGTTATCCCAACACTCCTTTTCCAACAATTTCCAACCGGTAAATGGAGAGAAAACATATACTATAATAGGATTATCAAATTAATTAAGGTTGGCACAATTAATTTTGTTTTGTTGACATATTATTGTTGGCACAATTAAATGGAACATTAAAGTGAATTATGTTGGAACAATTTAATGGAACATTAAATTGAATTCGCGTTGGCACAATTAAATGGGAGGATTCCAAATAATTTCACAACATTAAAGAATGTTTTGGGTGGTCCCCACCACTAAAATTAAAAAAGGTGGTTTCAAACTCGGGTGTTCCCCCCCCCCCACTATAACTCAAATGGAGGATTCAACATGAAAAATAAATAATATTGTTTTATTTTATTTTTATTCTTTTAACAGACCCACAAAAATATTGAAAACTAACTTTTTCTCATAACCTACTTTGGTCGAGGTAAAGGTCTCCTAAAGTGAATATATGTGTTGTGAGTTCAATGGGGTCCTCAAATTTCAATTCTGAGCACCGGTTCAAAAGTTACAAAAAAACACACTGGCACATTATCTAAACGTACCCAAAATATTTCATAAATCTAATCCTGGCACTCTGGACATTGGCCTCATGCATTGTCAACTTTCATGAACTCGTAATATTCCCATATATTTATAAAAAAATTTACATGTAAAAATACATGTCCATACATTCTCCCCACCGTAAGGATTTTCATCCCTGAAATCCACAACATAAACTCGGGAAACAAGTGGGTCTTATGGGTACGTATTTAGGCCTCTGACTCTCATGTTCTCTCCTAGAGTTTCCCATGCTTCCAGAGAACACGCACTAGAGGAATAGACCACCCATGATGGACTTTCTCCTGTCGATCCTCAATCTCTAATGAAACCTCCGTAAACGACACCTCATCATTGATGTACAGATCGCCCCAGTCAGTGATGTGTGAATGGTCATTTATGTATCTTCTCAGCTGGGATATGGGGAAAACATCGTGCACTCGGTGCAAATGAGGTGGACGATCTAAGCGGTAATCCACCTCGCTAACTATGCTGAGGACCTGAAAGGGTCTGATGATAATCGAAGATTATTTGTTGCCCCAGAAAAATCTCTGCAAACCTCATCATGGAGAGAACCGTAAAATGACATGGTCGCCATCCATGAACTCTAGTGGTGTCTGTATCCTGTCAGCAAAGGATTTATTCCTGCTCTGTGTAGTCTTTATCTAATCCTGGATGATCTGTACATTCCCCATGGTAACATGTAACATCTTTGGTCCCACGAGGGCTGTCTCCAGTAGGTTAGTCCAGCACAATGGTGATCTTCATGGTCATCCGTACAACGCTTCAAATGGTTCCATACCGATAGTGTAGTGATAGCTATTTTCATTCACGATCTCTGCCAAATGTATTTGATCATCCCAGATATGGACAAAATCAAGGACCCAAGAACGTAGCATGTCCTCGATGGTCTTTATAGTCCGCTCCATCTGAACATCTGTCTGAGGGATGAAGGTAGTGCTCAACCGAAGCTGTGTCCCAAATGCCTCCTAAAACCCTTTCAATAGCGGGGAAGTAAAAAGTGAATCAAAATTGGAGAAAATCATATATGTAACTCCATGAAGCCATATAATCGCTTTCACGTAGAGGCATCCAAATCTCTCTACTGATCCCTACTCCTTGATAGGATGGAAGTGGGCTAACTTGGTGAGTCTATCAACGATCACCTAAATAGAATCATGACTCTTGGACTTGCGTTGATGTACCATAATGATGTGCATGTCAATTTTATACCACTTCCACTCTAGAACCTCTAATGGATGAACTATGCTTGGTGGAACCAAATGCTCTACCTTCACTTGCTGACAAGTGAGGCACTAAGACACAAACTATGTCACTGCCTTCTTCATTCCCATCCACTACGCCGGATGTATGAGGTCCTGGTACATCTTCTCCACTCTTGGACAAATCTCTAGATGGGACATATGTAACTCCCTCAACACTTCCCCCTATGTGTTATCGGTACCATATTATTCCCTATGAAGAGATGATGTGCTCCCTACCATCAAAAAAATCCATCAGGTGCATGTCCTATAAATATCTGAGCACGTCGAGCCTCGAAGTCTACATACCCATGATACGCCTCTGTGACTCACTAAAGGAGTAGGGGAGTTACTGTCAGAGATTGAAGATATGATTCCCCACCCCAATCGACATAGTATATCTACAATGTGGCTTGATGCTCTATCACCTCACTTAGAAACTGAATTCCAGATCACCTGCTGGGTGCATCTGTTACTACATTCCCATTCCAAAGAGTATAGAATATCCCGAAGTCATTGTCTTGGAGGAACTCATGCCAACACAAATGTATCAGTTTCAAGTCCGTCTAGGAGAATATATACCCGAAACTATTTTGATCATAGTAGAGTGTAAAACGTTCCCCCATCAAGTAATGTCACCACATATTCAAGGCAAAGACTACTGATGCCAACTATAGTTCATGGGTAGCATAGTTCTGCTCATGTTGTCATATCTGTTGACAACCATAGGCGATCACTGCTCTCTCCTGCATCAGGAAAAATCCATGCCCTGTCTCTGATGAATCGTAGTAGAATATGTACCCAACGCCTTCCTCTAGTTACCTTAAGATGGGATCACTCGTTAGTCTCTTCCTCATCTCTTAAAAACTCCACTTGAATCTCTCTAACCACTCGAAGGGTTTCGCCTACTTCTTCATATCTGATAATGGTGTCGCAACTCTAGATAAGTAGGGCACAAGCCTCTGGTATTAATAGGCCAAAACTAGAAAACATTTCACCATAATCATGCTCTTGGGTGGTTCTCAATCTAGTATAGCCTCACACCTTGCTAGATCCACTACAACACCAACATCTGAAATAACGTGTCCCATAAAGTGGACCTCTCATATCTAAAACTGGACCTTCAATAGCTTACCATAAACAGGTTCTCTTGGAGAGTGTCCAGAACTATCTACAAATGTTTGGCATGACCCTCCTCCATCGCTGAGTATATCAGGATGTCGTCGATGAAGACTACAACAAAGCGAGAATGGTATGGAAAGAATATATTTTTTATGAGACCCATGAACACTTCTGGGACATCGGTCACGCCCAAAGGCACAAACATGAACTCATAATGTCCATATGACATCTGCAGGGAGTCTTCTGCATATCCTGGTCTCATACCCTCAGTTGGTGATTTCCAGATCTAAGGTCTATCATTGAAAAACATCGTGCTCTCTTTAGCTGATCAAAGAGATCTTAAATCCTCAGAAGAGGGTACTTGTTCTTCATATTCACCTCGTTCAAGCTCTGATTATCCAAACAGAGTCACAAACTCTCATCCGCCTCCTTGGAAAACAAAATCGATGTTGCCTAGGGGGAAACACTAGGCCTAATGAACCCCTTGATCTCCAAGTCTTCCAGATTTAATCACCGCTCTCTATGCTCCATGGGATCCATATGATATGATGGGGTATATATCGGTGTCATCCCAGGGTAGAAGTTGATTTATATTTACTCTTATCTGTGAGGAGGTTGACCCAAGAAATCATCAGGGAAAACATCATTGTACTGGTCTACCACTATAGGATATCTCCGACTCTAAACATCAACCGCATCGAGGGTATGGAAAGATAATTGATGTGTGATCTTCTTCACCCTCATCTAAGTATGTCCATCCTCCACTAAAAAGGTTCCCTTATCACCGGTGAAGGAAAAATAGGTCCCATTTGTGTGGAAACACTGCACATTTCACCTCATACAGTCAATCTGAGCATGGATTATTAATAATCAGTCCATACACATGATGACGTCCTAAGGCCTCGATGTCACTACTAGGAGGTCAAAGTTGAAGTTCTCGTCTCCTTGAGTAAGCACACACTGTTAGTACCAGTGCGTAATAATTGAATCTGCTCCTGTAGGAGTCTCTAGCAATAAGGATCAAGCCAATGGCTCCTTCAGAATCTCCGAGCTCTGAAGGAGGGTCGTGGAAATAAATTAGTGACTAGAACCTGTGTCTATAAGTACTATATATAAGGTGGTGTAGACACTTATTTTACCTCTAATCATCCCCGGAGCATCGTGATCATAGGCCTCAGTTGGCTGGAGCAGAGCACATCCTTGTCCTCCTGCTCCCTGTGGTCGGGGTGGACCACCTGGTAGTGGTGGTTGATAGAACCTCAAAGCGTTTCAAACCACCTATTTCCCAGACTTCTCCTCTACCATGCCAGCATCTAGAATGTGAACCTCCTTGGTCATACCTATGTTTCTACCTTGGTGGTCCCTCAACAATCTATTGGTCGTTGGTACGGCAGGTCGGGCAGTCGCGAGCCATCTGACCCTGCCTGTCGCACATGTTAAACTTTGTGTCTCTCGACTTTCCTTATCTGCCTCCAGAACCTTGCACCACCGACCCTATATACCAAAATCATCCTCATCTAGGACTAGTTATCTTGGACATCGATTACATATGTCTGCTGCAAGATGCCAATGACTTTGCTACATGTCTTCCAGTGCAGGATCTCGCTATCGGGGACTACCCAGCTAGGAAACTCTCCACAATATGTGCTCGCTCTAACACCCCCCACCTGCGTTGGGATGATGAGAGAAACCAACGAAGCACTAATCTCCCATCTGATACCATGCTCGAAGGTTTTTGCCCTGAATAAAGGGTCTTTCACCATGTCAGTGGAGTACCGTGAGATGCCTGTGAACCTCGCTGAATACTGAGCCACAAAAATTCTGCCCTGCTGCAAGTGGATAATATCATTTATACGAACTCAACATAGGGTCACTAGGATGAAAACTACCCTAAAAGGCTCTTGAATTACACCCAGATGAGAGTGACCTTATCTTGAACCTAAAGCATCAAGATCCAACATCTTCCTGCTGCTTCTTGAAGAATGCTAGAGGCATGGATCACCATGAGATTATTCGGTGTCCCTATCAGTAAAAAGACTCTAACCATAGCCTCCATCCAATCCCCATAAGCCTATGGATCTGCCTCACCCCAGAACCTCAGGGGCCTCTGGTCCTAGAACTCATGAAATTCTCTAATATGGCGTGCTCCCTATGCGGCTTGGGAAGGTGGAATCGGTTTCCCAATGGGTAGTGGTGATGCTGGTACACAACCAGGTGGTACACCTCCTGTAAGGGGGCCCTACACTAATGCCTTGTCACTCTGTGGGCTTTCATCAGATAATATAACTAGAATCCTCGATGGCTATCTATGTGGAGGCATCCTGAAAAGAAATAGGGGCACCATGGTCATTAATATTATACCTGGCGAGCTGACTCAATGAGATCACAAAATTTTAAAAAGCACATGCAATAAGTGTTTTCATGCACAGAGTTGGAAATCAGAATTTAGGGTCCTAGTGTATGGATACGTCGGTCGACACAACAAATCTAGACTCCCTAAACTAAAAACCAATCCCATAACACTTACAAATATTTAAAATTAGAAAAGATTAGATTTCTAGTTCATCAGCAGAACCAAACTCCTCTGATAACAATTTGACATGACCCGTCCCTCAGGGCCCATGCTGTGACTACCCGAATCCCTCCTTTGTTTGGCCAGGGGGTAGAGACTAGTACCAAAATTCATATTCCATAAAAAAGGAAGGAATTTCCTTTATAACCTATAACATAAAAAACTAATCACAATGTAGGATACATGAACAATGTAAAACCCTATAATAAACATGGTGTGTATAGAAATTAAAAGGAGCTAGAATATAAGACCAATTGTAAAGTAGAAGAAAACATGAAAGTACAAGTAAAAATGATTATATAACCTATGAACACCAGCAATGGACTCCTACCTGAATGGTAGGTACATGTATCGAATGATCATCTTTGTGGTACGCCTTGTCTATGGTCCATCTCAGAGCTACCTCCAATCCTGGTACCCTCATCCTCAGTCAGCGGTGTCCATCGTTTGAAACAAAAAACACAAGGTGCGGATGTAGCCCGTGAAACGGTGAGTATAATGATACTCAGTAGGGACCCAGAGGCCCTCAAAAGTCTCAAAAAATCCACAAATGATAAACCTCAAAACCAGAAAACAACTAACAACCCTATATAGGTATAAACATATACTTATACCTAAGTTATCGAGTAAACACATCTCAATCATGAGGAATCATGAGGCCCAACTAAAACGCCCATATACGAACTATTCCAAGAAGGAAAGAACACCACAAAGATAAAGACTCATCTCACACCAGGTATACAACATTGATAATGGGAATAAGGAAGGTGACACACATAAGATCGCTATGGAAGATGATAGCCAACCACAAGATTCTCAATGGATAGTAAAAAGTAACATTCCAAACACCTCAGTTATAGGAGAAATCCTCTTTTATTGAGTACAGTGGGCATGAAACTTCACACAGAGGTTCTTCCCACTAACCTTTTATTACTATGGTACTCCTCCTGTCGAGTATCATTGGTCTGCCGCGTCACACAGAGGTGCCACCCACCGTGGGTCTACTGTGTAACACAAAGGATCTCCCCCTCGTGGCCTACTAAGGTACACCTCCTGTCGAGTACTATGAGCCTTACAAGTCACACAAAGGCACTCCCCACTGGGGGTCTGCCACGTCACACATAGGTGCTCCCCACTGGGCTAGTAGAGTGACTCCGAGTCGAAATGGTTAGCAGTCGTCAAGTCTCAGCCAGTCGCACGGTTCCGTACATATCTTACTTGGGAGAACCGCTTCCCAATCCATATTTCATACCTCAACCTCCCAAAAGATCCACTAACAATCAACCAAAAGGTCGTTCACGTCAAAAGGTACCCAACAAAATAGACGGCATGTCAATCAGACGCCCGATCTATATGTTATTAGTATTTCTACTCCGAGGGCCTGATTTGATTCGGGGTCCGTTCCTATAACACCCTGAGATTTTATGAGAATTATTCTTTTTAATTTCATTGATGTATTTTTTTTTACTCTACACCAAAATTATCTTGCACTATACGAAACAACGTATTAGCTTGCATTATATGCAACACTATTCTTGGCTCATGTTACACACTATTTCAAGTTTGTTTTGTAGAAGTTATTCTACGCAACATTAAGTATAGATTTGTTTAATGTATAAATGAAATAATTTTTGAATTATGTTATACGCAAAACCAAAATGATATTTCACTACAATCAACCCTGACTTGGCTTTCATTACACGCAATCGCAACCTTACTTGAGAGCGTGTGTTGTACGCAATAACGGGTTTCACTAAACAACGATATATGGTTATAATATTATAACGAAAGAGATGTTATGAATAGTATTAACTAAATTTTGAATTTAATAACATTATTATTCATATTATTCATTTTATAGAACAATGTATGAGAATAAAATAATTTTTTCAGCTAAAATAAGCATGTTTCAAAAAATGCAGTTTTGCAGCCTTTTGATGGCGCATCCACATTAAATCTAGTTTTTGACATGTTTATAAGTTCAATTTTACAAAATTAAATTATTATTTTGAATAATGATATAAATTTTTACCTTGGATAAAATTTTCATATTATTCTGGTAGCATTCATAATTTAATGAATAGTATAAACACGCTATATTTTAATTAAAAACACCTTTTTTCATCGTAATAATTTATGTGAAAAAATTATAATATTGAATGTTTTTAAAGTATAAATAGAATATATTTTTACCATATAAAATAATTTATGTCATTATCATTGATTTTACATTGAATTCATAGGTTAAATCAATTCAATCTTTCGCAATGTTTTAAACAAAAACCTGTTGTCTTTCACCAACGGGATTAATTTTAATTTAATTTCTTCAACATCTGTGTATTGAATTTGGAAAAATGGATTTCATATTTGGGATCAGTGGGTTCAAATTATATTAATATTCTACTTTTTATTTTTGGCCATTATGAATAGTAACTATGGTAAATTTTATTTACCATAGTAATAGGTAAATCGGGTAATTAAGGGTAAATATAATATTATAAAATTACCAAAAGACTTTTCTTAATACAATTGGATGTTTATATTTCGTCCTAAGTCATATTTGGGTCGAAATGGGATCCATTTTAACCCACTTGGAGGTGATTAAGACCTTTAGTTTATTTTATTTAATGGAAAGTGAAATATGTCTCACTCAAAAATTAATAATTAAAGTATTTTTAATATAAAGTTATAAAGAATATAAATTCAGTTATGAATACTAATTTGAAAGATAAATTTTTTTATTTATCATGGTAATTTATATGTAATTTTTAAGAGTTATTTATTTACCTTATTAGCTTATACATAAATGATTCAGAAATTATTTTTTTCTTCAAAAAATCAATAATATTGTTTTTATTGAAATAGTAATACATATTAAAGGGCTCACAAACCTGAAAAAAACTTATTTTTAGGGTATATTTACCCCATAATAATTCAATGACCGAATATATTACCGTTTGGAGTCTTATAAATGTGATTATGATACTTATATTATTTAATTTTATATGATGTCAAAGTTGTCACGTTCATAATGTAATAAATATAATATTCTGAAATATTAGTTTTTTAGAAGATAAATCCGACTAAATGTCTTTTTATGTATGATAAAAGATTTATCTTAATCCTTGTTTTTTTATTTTTAATTTTTATACAAGAAATATGTATATTTAATGATTATTCAAAAATGTTGTAGTAACTAATTTCTGAAGAGAAATATCAAATAAATGGTTTTAAAAGTAGTAAAATAAATATTATATGAACTATTTAATGTGAAAAACTAATTTTCACGAGTACTGTGAAATATAAGGAACCTATGAAATATTATATTTTTAATATATCCTCGGTTTGGATTTTATTTCAATTCAAATAATTGAATAGTTTCAAAATTGACACTCTTGTTATTTTATAAAAATAACTTATTATTAAATTTTTTAAAAATCACAAAAATATTTAAAAATTATAAATTGAAATTTATATTGTCTATAATGTCATAAATTATCTAATTATGTATAATTAACAGCATATAACTAATTATTTATAAAAAATTATAATTTAGAATCATATTAACACAAATAAAATTTTATAGATTAAATAAGGATAAATCAAGTTGATAATGATTAAAATAAATTCCCTACATTTCTAAATTTTATTTTTTGACGATATTAAAACCCTATATCATTTAATATTAGAATATGAGTCATTTTTGGAGGTTTTTAAGTGGGTTTAAATTTATTAAAAATACATAATTTTAAGATTTCCAAAGGTGCCCCTCTCCTCCTGAATAAAAAGGGAACACCTTCCCACTTCACTTCACACCATTTTGAGCCTTGAAGCTCGGCAAAACCCTGAATATTATTCATCTAAACCACTATAGTTATATCATATAGTTTCTGGTCTTCTCAAAATACCATCCCTAGTGCCCTAAGAAGAAGTTTAAAGGAGGTGCGTCGAAGAAGAGGTAATCTCTTCTACCGATTCATTCAAGCTTCATTCTTCTTCAAATTATTCTTATTTAGTTGTATCATTATAAAGTGAAAAAATATTTATCAATAATATAATTATATTTATTTATAAATATAAAACAACCCCATTTCACCTTCTATCCATCCTACAGAAAATGAAATAACTGCGCGTGTGTACGTACGGAATGCAGTCTCAAAGCCGTGGTGTAATCTGTTTTTCCAACACCACCTTACTTGGATGGGTATAATGGTGTAATGAATAACTATAAATATTTATTATAACATCATACTGATTCTGATATATTGTATCATCAACTGGAAATCAATTCAATAATTATGGGAACGATATCATCGCTCGTGCGTACATACGAACTTCCTTCTCCACGACGCGATCAGATTAATTATCCATGTTAACAATTCAAGAATGATTATAAAGTATATATAAGAAATAATAATGAAATATATGACATTATAAAGAGACTGTATTTATGTATATATATATATATCATCTACTTTCTTCCATTCAAGTCAATAATGAAAGGAAATCATCGTTTATGCGTACGTACGGCCTGCCGTCTCCATGAACGGTGTGTTTAATTTCATTTATCTATCTACTATATATATATATATACTGAATATATACGATATATAAATCATGTTTTACATTTTGGATGTAATTAAATCATGATATAACTAATAATAATATCAATAACAACAAGTCCAAACACATACGATAAATGAAACAATTTTACCCAAAACGCTACATTAACATGGAAATGAAAATTGAATGGGTATATATAAATACCTAAGTGAACCGTATATGATATAATAAAAATTAATATGAATCATTAATATGTCAATGACATTATTTAAATCATTATATTGGAGGTTCAGATACATACGAAGCATATCAGACCTAAGGTAAGGGATAACTATTCCAATCTCGTTCTTATCCGAGATTGTTTATTCGTAAGTATTTACTTGGTTTATTGTTATAATCTATGTACGTGTTTCCTAAAAATGGTTTCATGAATTTTTTTAGTCTTTTTAACCATTTTTTACTTTTACTACATGGTATGTAAGGAATCTTTTTTACCATACGAGTTACTTTTTGACTTTTCTGACAAAAGTATGAGGAGAATGTTCTTTTTAACATATACGATGTGAACAGATTCTTATAGTTTCATAATGCCTAATTTTCATGAAGATTCCTATAAATTATTGAACGATTATTTTCAACAAAACCCTTTTCTTTTAAAACCCCATGGCATTTTTTGAAAAGAAAATGATTTTTTTTAAGAAATGATACTTTCATCAAGAATTCATTTCAAGTGTTTTATCAAAAAACATTTTCCATATATGATGACATTATTTTATATGTGTATGTTTGAAGTATAATGTCTCTATTATCTACATGGTTTCACTTTTTATTATGATGAAATGATATCCATATTTTTATATATGGATTCTGTTATGATGGGATGATGTTTATAAAACCCATTTTTATTCATTGGGTTATGATGAATGATTAATGTTTATGTTGTGGTGAAAGTAAGAATGATTTAATTATGAGATGGGTGGGACCTATATCTCCCTCCAATGAATTCCCTAAAGATTAATATCTCATGAGATAGACATGGCTGGAACGGTTAGTTAAATAGGTTCAGTAATACAGGAATGGAACGAGGAGTGAACTCGATTCAGAAATGGACTTTGTTCACTAAGTTGGTCTTCGAAGCAATGCCTTGGCTAATATGGAAATAATAACATGTGCTGAATAGTTTCCACAATTACATGTTTTATTCCCATGCAATTTTATCATGATTTATTTTCCATTATGATACATGTCTTAAATACTTCCAGGATTTATATATTCGCTCAAGATTTTGATTTTTATACATTATGTTCATGTTTTTAAGTTCAATGGTATATGGTTTGTTTTATTCTCTCCATGCTTACCCTTACTGAGCATTTGAGATCAACCTTTATATGTTTTCTTTTCCCTAGAATTTTAAGAAAGGTTTTAGGTAAGAAAATAAAACAGGAAGATCTTTATGGGAGTAGTTGATGTTCTTTCACCAAGATTAGAAGATTATATTCCGAGTCACCAGAGACACTAAACTATTACGATCCTTGAGTTGTGGTTTTTGTTATGTATTATGTATTCTGCAAAAGTAATTTATTGTCCATGTACGTCAATATTTGGGCCTACATAGTTGGTATCAGAGGAAAGGATTAGTCAACCTTTGGAATCTAGGATGCAAAAACATTATTGAGATCCCTAGAGATATTTCTAAGGTATGTCTAGGGATGTCCCTAAGGTTAAGTATAATTATAGGCTATAGTCCTAGAATTAAAGTAATTATATTAGAATTAAACCTAATATGTTATATGTCGAAGGTACTCCCCATTGATTATGTTATTTTCCTTGTATGATTTTTCCCTCTCACAGAATTCTTTTTGTGTTTTAGTCAATGGAGGGAACCAGAAGGAATTCGGTTAACATTGAATCCAATGGACAAATTGGTTACTATGAGAAACAAAATTACGTAATTCACAGAGAGAAAGATAGTGTGATTATTCCGAATCATTCATTGCGATATATTATTAACAAGGTGAAATTTAGTGGTATTACTAATTCATCAAATAAGAGGATGATAGAATTTCATGCATGTTCGCATGTTGAGGAGCATAAAGAAAGGAAGATTAAAATTTCTAATGAAGGGAAGAAGAACCTTGATGAATATATATAATGGAGGGCAAGATGTTATCTGTGTGGAGAGAAGGGTCATAAAGTGACCGATTGTTATGGAGATCAATGTCTTATCTGTGGAGAACATGGGCATTACCCAACTCAATGCCCTGCACTAAGATGTTACTTCTAAATAAAATTGGACTTATTCCATGACAATCATTGAATAGGATGGATTGAAGTTTTTATGTATTAGTATTAAAGAATAATTTTGTTGAGGTACTGTTATGGTATATTTTAATATCTATGTATTGGTCAATTGTGGTTTTCAATAAGAATATGGTAATGGTAACCATGAAAAGTGACTAAAATATTTTTGGAAAGAAGATGATATGCGCATAATGAATGGATAAGGAGAAAATAATATTTTTGATAGTATTCATGAGCTCATCCCTGATTCAAGGACAATGTGATACCAAGGATTGAGTATATCAAAATTTTGGGATTTTGGTATGTGGATATAGTTGACTTTTGACAGCATCCATGTTTTCAGTAAGGTTCAATGGGTATTCATTTTTCTCGATAATACAAGATTATGGTATTCAAATCTTTGGAATGTGATCAAAAAGATATATCTTGTGATATATGAGGGATAAATGATGGTATTCACGTACTTGTTATATGACCTTTTTTGTAATCATTCTCTTCATACTATAAGATTAGACATAAGTATTTTTTAAAAGCTAAAAGGATGAAATGGATTAAGTTGGACAACAGATAGTGTTGTTTAAGGATAGAGCTTTTTGATATTATGATAGTATATTTTTATAAAAAAAGGACAACCTATAGGACATGTGACAACCCATCCCTTCGGACAAGGTTGTGGGAATCTAACCCACAACCGAAGTGCGACAGGCCTTCATTGCCTACCATTGTCCTGTAGGAAGTCCCTATTTTGTAGAAATTAGTTTTATTTTATTACGTGTTATGATAGATGATGTATAAGTCAATTTTTTGAACAATTATGATTAACCTCACCATAGATGTAATTATGTATATTTAATATCTTATACTCTCCTTTTATTGTGATAGAGACAAATGGAATGACCTATCATTCTATTGTGTTATCTTATAATATTTCAAGAATTTCAAATTCAACTTCATATCTTTAAATAATTGAGAAGTGGAAATTGTTCATGGAATGACCAATGATGATTTTACATTGAAATCAAGTAAGTATTTATCCTTATACAAAAAATTCATCAACATTAGGGAAATGATCTTGAAATCCAAAAATGTTTTCCTAGTACTCTCATATCCGATGAATCTGATGGTACCTTAGATCATAAAAAATTTATGGCTTTGTCATTTTTGGATTTTTCAATGCCATGTTCTATACCACTCCCCATCAGAACATAATGGTTAAATTTCTCTTCCATATCCATATTTTTCACCTATGTTCTCTTATGTGGAAACCCAGTGATTAGTTAATTTGGGTAACCATTACGTTTCATAATTTAGTTTATAATGTTAGCATTTGGTATTCCATTTTACAATGTGGGTTTCTATTAAAGAAACTTTCAAGTAATAAACCATTTATAACCCCAATGAATTTTGAGGGAAAAATTCATTTTAAGGGGGGTAGAATGTAACACCCCGAGATTTTATGAGAATTATTATTTTTAATTTCACTGATGTCTTGGGTTGTATGCTACACCAAAATTAGCTTACACTATATGCAACAACATATTAGCTTGTAGTATACGCAACACTATTCATGCCTCGTGTTACACACAATTTCATGTTCAACTTGTAGAAATTCATCTACACAACATCAAGTATAGATTTTTTTTAATGTATAAATGAAATAACTTTTGAATTATGTTTTACGCAACACCAAATGGAGATTTCAGTACATGCAACCCTGACCTGGATTGCATTACACACAATCAAAACCTTTCTTGATAGAGTGTATTGTACGCAATACTGGGTTTCAATAAACAACGATATATGGTTATAATATTATCACAGAATAGCCGTTATGAATAGTATTAACTACTTTGTGAATTTTATAACATTACTATTCATATTACTCATTTTATAGAACATGGTATGAGAATAAAATAAATTTTTCGGGTAAAATAAGTATGTTTCAAAAAATGCAGTTTTCCCCCTTTTGATGGCACACCCCCATTAAATCCAGTTTTTGACATGTTTATAAGTTCAATTTTACAAAATGAAATTATTCTTTAGAATCAGGATATAAAATTTTACCTTGGATAAATTTTTCATTTTATTCTGATATCTTTCATACTATAATGAATACTAAAAACACGCTATATTTTAATTGCAAACAACTTTTTTCAACACCACCATACATGGATGGGTATAATTTTATTTACCATAGTAAAATGTAAATCGGGTAATTAAGGGTAAATATAATATTATAAAATTAAACTAACATTAGTATTAATACAATTGGATTATTATATTTCGTCCAAAGTCATATTTGGGTCAAAATAGAATCCATTAGAACCAACATGGAGGTGATTAAGACCTTTAGTTTATTTTATTTAAAAGAAAGTGAAATATGTCTCACTCAAACATCAATAATTAATGTATTTTCAATATAAAGTTATATAGAATATAAATTCTGTTATGAATACTCATTTGAAATATATATATTTTTTTCTTTATCATGGTAATTTATTTGTAATTTTTAAGAGTTATATAATTACCTTATTAGCTTATACATTAATGATTCAAAAATTATTTATTTAGTAAAAAAATCAATAATATTGTTTTTATTGAAATAGTAATACATATTAAAGGGATCACAAACCTGCCCAAAATTTATTTTTAGTGTATATATACACAATAAGAATCCAATTACCGAATATATGACCATTTGGAGTCTTATAAAAGTGATTATGACACTTATATTATTTTATTTTATATGATGTCAAAGTTGTAACCTTTATAATTTAATAAATATAACATTTTGAAATTTTGGTGTTTTAGAAGATAATTCGGACTAAAGGAATTATTATGAAATATATAAGATTTATCTTCATCCTATTATATTATTTTTAATTTTTATACAACAAATAAGTATATTAAATAATTATACAATAAATTTGTAGTAATTATTTTTTAAGAGAAATATGAAATAAATTGTTTTAAAAATAGTAAAATAAATATTATACGAACTATTTAATGTGAACCACTTCTTCTCAAGAGTACTATGACCTGTTAGGAACCTATTAAGTATTTAATTTCGAATGTATCCTTTGTGTGGATTTTATTTAAATTCATATAAATGAATAGTGTCAAAATTTACACTATTGTTATTTTAGAAAAATAACATATTATTAAATTGTCTGAAAATCCCAAAAATATATAAAAATTATAAATATAAAATTTAATAGTATAAAATTTCATAAATTATCTAATTATGGATAATTCTCAGCACATAAGTAATTATTTATAAAAATTTAAAATTTAGAATCTTATTACCACAAATAAAATTTAATAGATTAAATAAGGATAAATCAAGTTGATAATGTTTAAAATAAATTCCCTATATGAATAAATTTTATTGGTTGATGAGATTACAACCCTATATCATCTAATATTTGAATATGAGTCATTTTTTGAGGTTTTTAGGTAGGGTTAAATTTATTATAAATTAATAATTTTAAAACATCCAAAGGTGCCCCTCTCCTCCCTTATAAAAAGGGAACCCCTTCCCACTTCCCTTCACACCCTTTTGAGACTTGAAGCTCGGCCAAACCCTGAAAATTCCTCTTTTAAACCTCTCTAGTTATATCATATAGGTTATAGTCTTCTCAAAAGACCAACCCTATTTCCCTAAGAAGAAGTTTAAAGGAGGTGCGTCGAAGAAGAGGTAATCCCTTCTACCGAATCTTTCAAGCTTCTTTCTTCTTCAAATTCATATTATTTTGATGTTTCATTATAAATTAATAACATAAGTATCACTAATATACTGATATGTTATTTTAAATATGAAACAAACCCATTTCACCTTCTATCCATCCTACGGAAAACGAAATCACCGCGCGTGCGTACGTACGGAATACCGTCTCCACGCTGTGGTGTAATCTGTTTTTCCAACACCACCATACATGGATGGGTATAATGATGTAATGAATAACTATAAATAGTTATTATAACATCATACTAATTCTGATATATTTTATCATCCACTCCAATTCAATTCAATAATTATGGGAACAATATCATCTCTCGTCCGTACGTACGGACTACCGTCTCCACGACGTGATGAGATTCATTCTCCATGTTAACCATTCAAGAATGATTATAAAGTATATATAAGCAATAATAATGAAATATATGACATTTTAATTCTACTCTATTTATATATATATATATATATATATGTCATCTACTTACTTCCAATCAAGTTAATAAGGAAAGGAAAACAAGGTTCAAGCATACGTACGGCTTACCGTCTCCATGAACGGTGTGTTTCATTTAATTTATCTATCTATTATATATATATATACTAAAAATATATGATATATAAATAATTTTTTACATTTTTGAAGCATGTAAATCATGATATCAGTAATAATAATAACAAGAACAACAAGTCCAAACACATACGATAAATGAAACGCTTTTACCCAAAACGCTACTTTAACATGGAATTGAAAAATGAACGGGTAATATAAATACCTAAGTGAACCATATAGGATATAATAACAATTAATATGATTCTTCAATAACTCAATGACATTATTTTAATCATTATACTAGAGGATCAGATACATACGATGCATATCGAACATTTTGTAAGGGATAACTATTAAAATCTCGTTCTAATCCAAGATTTATTATTCGTAAGAATATTCTGGGGTTATTATTATCATACATGTCCATGTTTCCTAAAAATGGTTTTATGTATGTTTATAGTCCTTTTTAACCATTTTTGACTTTTACTACATGGTATGTAAGGAATCTTTATTTTTATCATTCGAGGTACATTTTGACTTTTCAGACAAAAGTACGAGGAGAATGTTATTTTTAACTTATACGACGTGAACGGATTTTTACGGTTTCATAATGCCTCATTTTCATGAATCTACATATACAAGATTGAATTATTATTTTCAAAAAAACCATTTTCTTTTAAAACTAGATGGCATTATGTGAAAAGAAAATGATTTTTAAGAAGAAAGGATATTTTCCTCAAGAATTCATTTCAAGGGTTTTATCAAAACCATTTTCCTTCTATGATAACATTATTTCATATGTGTATGTTTGAAGTATAATGTCTCTATGATTTACATGGTTTCACTTTTCTTATGATGAAATGATATAAAATTTTTTATATATGGATTATGTTATGATTGGTTGATGTTTATGAAACCCATTTTTATTCTTTGGGTTATGATGAATGATTTATGATTATGTTGTGGAACAAGTAAGAATGATTTCATTATAAGATGGGTGGGACCTATATCTCCCTCCATTGCATCGGGTAATGATTTATATCTCATGATAAAGACATGGCTGGAACGATAAGTTAAACCGGTTTAGTAATACAGGACTGGAACGAGGAGTGAACTCGATTCCGAAAGGGACTTTGTCCACTAAGATGGTCTTGACAACAATGCCTTGGCTACTATGGAAATCAAAAAAATTCTGAATGATATCCACAATTACATGTTTTATTCCCAAGCTATTTTATAAAGATTTATGTTCCATTAAGATACATGCCTTACGTACTTCCTAGATTTATGTCTTTGGTCATGATTTTGATGTTTAAACATTCTATTCAAGTTTTTAAATTCAATGGTGTATGGTTTGTTTTATTTTATCCGTGATTACCCTTACTGAGAATTTGAGCTCACCCTATATATATTTTATTTTCCCCAGGATTTCAAGAAAGGATTTAGGTAAGAAAAAAAATGGGAAGATCTTTATGGGAGTTGTGGAAGAACTTTAACCAAGATTAAAAGATTATATTCTGAGTTTCCAAAGATACTAAACGATTACGATCCTTGAGTTTTGGTTTCTGTTATGTATTAAGTATTCCGCAAAAGTAATGTATTGTACATGTACATCACGCATTGGGCCTCTATAGATCCAACCTGGCTATACTCCAACATTATCCAAAACTCAAGAGTAGTATTTCAAAAGTTCCCTCTCGATCCAAGGATTATGTCTCTGTAGACGGTTCATCAAACGGACGCACAGTTCTCATGTTATTGCCAAAACGTATAATAAAGGGCCGAGCTGGGCTCGGGTCCGGTCTGGGTCCGGACTGGATGGCCTAGGCCTCGTCGGGCCTAGCGTGGGTAGGAGGTGACCTAACCTGGCCCGCAAATGGTGCAACTTGTTATTGATGCCCGCAGGGTGGCTCACAGTGCGGCTAATTGTGCGGCCTCGCAGTGAAGCCCGCGACACGCCCAACGGGGTGTCGCACAGTGCAACCGTGTAGTGAGGCCTTGCGGTGCATTCTACAGTGTGGGTCATTCTACGGCCTGGCTGGTATGCATGAATACTTGGAGGTCCCACACGGTGTGCCTCAGTTGGCCGAAACAGTCACCCAGTTTTCCTAACAGTGGCGCGACGGCGCTGCTATCCACCTACGGCTGGCCGGGTATCGGTCTTCATCTTCCTCCTCCACTGTAAAGACCCAGAAATTACATGTATTTGTTTTAATTATATGGGTATTATATGAGTTCGGGAAAATTGACGGCATGTGATTCCGAGTCTCAGAGTTCCCGGAATGAATTTATGAACTTTTTTTCAGGTACGTTCAGTAAATGTGTGAGCAGTTTTTTGTAACTTTTGAAACATTACTCGGAATTGAAATTTGATGACACCGTTGAACTCGGTGCGCTGATATTCACATAATGAGACCTTCATCCTCGACCACAGTAGGTCAAGGGTGGATGATAGTTTTTTACTTTTTCATGGAAGAAGAAAAATAAAATAATTAACTTCTTATTTTTCTTTTCAAAACACTATTTTAATTTTATAGAGGTGTGGACCAACTAATGTCGAAAAACCTCCCAATTTTAATTCATGGTGGTGGGTACCACCCAAACCCCACTTCATGGGGAAAACCTCTAAACACTCAACATAATAAATTGAGCTAACTACTATAAATTTAATGTCTCAACTTTAATTAGTTTTTATACTTATATTTAATAATTTGGATATTCATGTTTTGTTGGGTTGGTGGAAATCGTTGGAAAATTTGAGAAATTTGGAGAAACTCTTCATCCAATGAAGAAAACCCTCCCCAATGAAGAATTTGGAACCAACCCTGATACAAGATCAGAAACACTTTGTGGGAACAACAAATGCTGACATTCTTCAGTGACTTCATCTTCTACCTCTCAACTCCTACGGATGACAAGGTAGGGGTGTGATTTGATTAATATTCGTTAATTTATTTTACGTAGAATCTCACCCTATGAGATTCTTGCAACTGATCTAACACAGAGGGTGCGGTCCAAACAAACATGGCCTGACCACTCCGCAACCTTTTTGGTTTGGGATGCGTTCATTGCGATGTAGGAGGATGGTGACTTGTACCGGAAAATAGTGCCAGTAGGACTTGGGAGCAGCGGATGGCACAGAAGTCGGCCGCAAAGATGGATATGGCGCAACCACGCTTCCATTGGTGGGCCGTGGACCATCGAGCACAGCGGAGCAGAGGTGGCGGTTGGTTCATGGCCGACCATGCAAAGGGGAGGTGGCGACGTGCGTCTACACCACGACATGCAAGAGACGCAGCTTTGGGCCATGGCGGAAAAGGGAGGGTGGTCGACTCGCTACCGTCCGCCGATGGAGGAGTGGCACACAACCATACTACGGAGGAGGGCTGGTCGTTCGGCCAGCCGGGGAGCCGAGCAGGACCTCGGGTCCCCCGTACCAGCTTCTGGCACAACATGGCGCATGTCGGTCAGCCACCCAACCCGAACGACCCAACTGTTCAACCATTCGGGGTACCCAAGGGGAGCCTCCCCCATGGGTTGTGGATTCAGTGGACCCTATCGTGGGTTCTCCCAGTTGCTAGCCAGCGCGGGCTAGCGGATCGTGTCGGCCATGGCCGTATCAGTCCAGGTCGGGCCAACCGGGTCGGACCGAACCCGGACCAGCTTCGACCCCTTTCCGTTCATTCATTAATATCTTGAGCAACATGAATCTGTTTGATGAACCTTATGTTGTGCTAGAAACCTAGGTTTGAGAAGGTCTTTTTGGTACACCCCACATGAGGCTTGGGTAATGTTGGGGTATGGCCTAGTTGGTTCGAACACAAAACCAACCGGGCCCTCGGTAATAAAAGGAAAATAACTTATAGACAGGGCATTCGATTAATGTACTTTCTATTGCATTGAGACGCCTATCATGTGGCGGTCCTTTGGAATAATTCTTCATGGGTCACTGTTGTAGTTGCAATATCTACCTGTGGATTAAGGAGCATACCCAACAGGAATCAAGCAAGCTTAGTGCAGAAATCCTATATCTATTTGTGACATGAGAAGGAGATCCTGTGTGGGTCTATGATAGGAATCCTATATGGGTCTATGTTCGATAATCCCTCTTGGATCTACTCTAAGAATCCATGTGGTATTACTCTAGGATCATATGTGGGTCAACTGTACTAGGATCCTATGTGGGTCTGATGATCTAGGATCCTACGTGTGTCTGATGATTATGGATCCTACGTGGTTCTACCTCTTAAAAGGGTAAGATGATGTAGTAGTTGTATCTAATAATCATTACTATCATTACTATGTTATACCTATTGTGAGATAAGTCTTTACCTTTTTGGTAATATTCTATGTGGTGTACCTTTGTGGTACTTACCTTTGTGGTGATACCTTTGTGGTATTAATCTGTGTGGATTTACATATGTGGTACTCACTTTTGTGGTGTTACATTCGTGGTAAATACCTTCGTTTTGATACCTTTGTGGTATTCTTCTATGTGGAATTACCATTTTGGTACTTACCTTTGTGTTGTTACCTTTGTTGTATTCATTCCCTTCTGAAACAGTTGTACTTTGGCTAAGGAGCTAGGCCTTGAGTTTCCACATTAATGATATGTGTATACTTTATAAATTGGGTATATGTATGTGCATATACATAAGTAGGGTTGTCAGTTGTTTTCATGCTTTGTGATTTATCCTTTGTATATTTGGTGATACATTTGAGGGTCTCAGGGTCCACACTGAGTGTCTTTATATTCACCCTTGCATGGTCTACACCCGAACCTTGTTGTGTTTGGTGAAGACGACAAACAACGCTGACTGAGGACGAGGGTACCAAGTCTTGAGGTTGCTCGGAGGTGGACCATTGACGAGGTGCAACACAGAGACAACTGTTTGAGATTTGTACCTACCCTTCAGGTAGGGTCCTTGGCGGGTGTTCAAAGGAGGTGTTTCAAATTACATGTACTTTCCTGTATTCTTGTACCTTTCAGTTGGGCTTGTATTCTGGCCCCTTTTTACATACTGTATACACTATTTTTACTAGAAAATTTACTTTTTTTAATATCTTTCTCGTAGATTGGTTGTGTGTGTTACATGATTTAAAGGAAATGCCTTCCCAGTTTTAGGGAATACGCCTTTTGGTGCTAGTTGCCATCCCATGTCCTATGGAAGGCGGGCTTGGGGTAGTGACGGAATAGTCCCCAAGGGATGGGTCATGAAATTTTTTTATTAGAGTAGTCAGTTATACCATGTAACAGAGGACTCTGATCTTTTTAACAACAATAGTGTTATGTTTAATGAGTTATTTTATCAGTTTAGGGAATCCAGTCTTAGTGCGGTGGCCGATGTATCCATACACCAGGACCCTGACATCTGATTTCTGACATAGTGCATGAAAACACTCATTACATATGTGTTTCAAAAGGTTTTCTTTCAGATCATTTTGAGTCAGATCCCATGGTATTACCTATTGACCGTGGCACACATGTTTCTTTTCAGGATGCCTCCATGAAGAAATCCATCTAGGGTTCCATGAATAGTGTGCGATGATTGCCCACCAAGCGATGTGGCCTCAATGAAGGGTCCTTTATTAATAGAGGTACCAACAGAGGAACCAGTGGAACCATTACCCATTGGGCCACTGATGCCACCAACCCTTACTATAGAGAGTTCATGACGCTTGCGTGTGTTTCATGAATTCCAGTTCCAGAGGCCACCCAGGTTCAGGTTTTAGCAAGACCCACATGTGGATGAGTAATGGATGAAGGTCGTGGTGAGATTCTTCTAACTAGTAGGATCAGTAGCTGATCTCATGATGATCCTTGCCACCATTCATCTACCACCAGCAGTAAACGGATAGTGGAGATTGATGCTCCAGGCTCACAGTGAGGTGACACTTCTTTGGGCAGACTTTGAGAGCCTATTTTTGACAGAATTTGTCCGAGAGACCCTTCGCGCTGTGTATATTTGTATTCTTCTTCAACTGCTGCAGGGCATCATGATTGTGCCTTAGACATAGTGTGGTTCACTAAACTCTCACAGTACTCCGCTAATATGGTTCTTGACCTATTAATCAGAGCCTGAACATTCAATTAGGGACTCAGGTGTGAAATCAATGATTCGATGATTTCTCTCAGCATTCTATCACATGTGGGGGTGTTAGAGTGGACCCTAATAGTGGACAGTTTTCTTACTGAGTAGTCACCAGTAGAGAGACCCAGCACTTGGCATCTCATAGCGGAGTCTTTTGCAGCTGATAGTAGATAGATGTCACAGGGGTCCGAGTGGACCAGACCTTGAGGTGTAAAACTTCAGGATTCATGGTCGGTTGTGCGGGGAACCAGAGATAGATCCATTCATGCGAGGAGAAGACAATGTTACACATGTGGTGAGCAGTGTCACAAGGCTCGTGACTTCCCAAAACACCATACATATGATCTGTAGAGGGTCATAGGACTACCCAGGAAGAGACAGATGTTTGACCGTGGAGGTCTGCATGGAGTAGGTGGACATGGAAGAAGAGATCGCAGTGTAGCTAGCAGTGGGAATCGATTGGAGATGTTACCTCCCCCACCTCAAGCTGGTCCACCCTAACCCTGAGGAGCAGTTGGACAAGGGAGAGCTCAACTACATGATGTTGAGGCCTATAACCATGGCACTCTAGACATGATACAAGGTACGGTCTGTGTCTACTCCACCATAGCTACAGTACATATATACACATGTCACAATCATTCTTTTATTTCCACTGCCCTCGGTTGGAGCTAATAGATTAGGGTGGAGTTTTTGGCTAGATCCTTATGGATAGATACTCCGACTTGAGAGGATTCGGAAATTACACACTAGTACCGAAAGTGCAAGAATAATCTAGGAGACAAGAGCTTCATTTGGGATCTCCTAGTAGTGGAGTTTAGGCCTTACGACGTCATCTTGGGTATGGACTGGTTTTCTATAGTCGATGCTCAGATAGACTATATTAGGTGAAAATTGCAGTGTATCTATGATTATGGGACTAGTTTTACCTTCACCGGTGAGAAGAGAGCCTTTTCAGCATTGGATAGACATACCCATAGGAGTGTACAACTGATCACTCATCATTTCACTAGCATTACCCTCGGATCGGTTGATGTGGAGAGTCTGAGATATCCTATATTGGTGAACCAGTACGAAAATGTCTTCCATGATGATGTTATGGGTTTACCTCCATGAAGAGAGGTGGAATTTTACATTGACTAATACCGCATGACGTCACCTATATCTACATGAGCGTATCAGATGGACTCTGTGGAACTTCGTGAGCTATGGGTACAACTAGAGGGCTTGCAGGGGAAGGGATTTATCCGGCCCAGTGTTTCTCCTTGGGAAGCCCCGATTATTTTCACCAAGTAGGCATATGGTAGATTGAGACATTGTGTTGACTATCTGTGCCTGAACCCGGTGACCGCGATGTACATGTACCATCTCCCAAGTATTGATGACCTCTTTGATTAGTTTATGGTTGCACGGTGAATCTCAAAGATAGAACTTGGGTCCGGAAATCACCAGCTCAGAGCACAAGACGAGGATGTGCATAAGATGTCTTTCAAATGTTGATATAGCCACTATGAGTTCTTGGTTGTTCCATTCAGCGTCAAAAACACTCCAACCATGTTCATGAGACTCATGAACATGATCTATAATTCATACCATGATCAATTTGTAGTAGCCTTCATCGATGTCATTTTGATCTACTCCGCTATCGAGTAGGAGCATGCATATCCTTTGTAGATAGTTCTAGACACACTCCGAGAGCACCATCTTTTTGGTAATCTCTTGAAGTGCCAGTTCTGGATCCAAGAGGTTCACTTTCTGGGACATTTCATCTCATAGGATGGAGTTGCGGTGGATCCAGTGAAGATTGAGGTAGTATTTACTTGGTATCCACCCAGGAGTGTGATGAAGGTACGGAATTTCCAGGGATTGGCCGGATACTACCAGAGATTTGTGCAAGATTTATCCAATGTAGAAGTACCTTTAACAGTATTATGAAATTAGGGGAATCCCTTCGTGTGGTTGGAGAGATTCTAGTGGAGTTTTCAGGAGCTGAGGTAGAGGATGACTAGTGCCCCCATCTTGAGGCTTCCGGAGGAGGTCATTGGGTACGTATTCTACTGCGACACATTAGGGACCGGGCTCATATGTGTCTTGATGCAGGATTGAGTAGTCATAACGTATGGTTTTCAATAGATTTGAAAAAATGAGTAGAACTAATTTACAGATGACCTAGAGTTAGCTGTAGTGGTGTTCACCTTGAAGATGTGGCGACAATATCTGATGGGTGGGCATTTTATGGTCTAATCTGATCACCGGAGTCTTAGGTATATCTTCACGTAAAATGACTAGAACCTCAGACAGTGGTGTTGGCATGAGTTCCTCTAGGACAATGACTTCGAGATAGTCTATACTCCAAGGAAGGGGAATATTGTGGCATATGAACTCGGTAGGATATTTGGTATATAGCTATTAGGTGAGGCTACAGAGAAACTGTCCGCTTAGCAGATATCTTTTGTAGATCAAGATGGAGTGTAATTTCTTTTGTCTTTTACAATCACTCCCTCACTTCTTCATTGAGTCAGGGAGGTGCACCGTGGGGACACTGACTGCGATGATCGACTTGCTCAGATATCCACATGAAAGACACCTGATGGATTTGTTGAAGGTGGGGAGCACATCATCCTCTTCATAGGACGTACCATGGTACCTGTTTCTATTCAGGAGGAAGTGTTATGGGAGTTCCAAAAATCCCCTCTAGTCGTACATCTAGGAGTGGTTAAGATATACCAGGACCTCCGACAACAGAACCGGTGGTCATGAATGAATAATGAAGTAGCATAGTTTCTCTCTAGGTGCCACACTTGTCAGAAAGTGAAGGCAGAAAATCCGCTACCAGTAGGATTAGTGCATCCTTTAGAGGTCTCAAAGTGGACGTGGGTTGGTTTATCCATGGACTTCGTGACAAGACATCCATGTAAATCTAGGGGTCATGATTCTATCTGGGTGATCATTGACCAACTCACCAAGTCGGCCAACTTTCTACCGATTAGAGATCAAGGTTCAGTAGAGAGCAAGAGATGCCTCAAATTGCAGAAGATTGTGAAAATACATTGAGTAACCTTGACGATTTTCTTCGATCATGATGTGTGTTTCACTTATCGGTTATGGAAGGGATTTTAGGAGGATTTTGGGACACATCTTCATTTGATCACCGAATTCCATCATCAGACAGATGGTCAGTCTATGCAGACCATTCATACCCTCAAGGACATGATTCGTGCTTGAGTCCTCGATTTTGGTCATAGATGGCAGGATCACATTCCCTTGGTGGAGTTTGTATACAACAAAAACTATCACTCCACCATCTGTATGGATACTTTCAAGGCATTTTATGGCCGCCCATGAAGATCGCCTTTGTGTTGGACTGACCTAGGGGAGTCAACTCTCATTATACCAGATATGGTATGAGCTAAAACAATGAATGTCTAGATCATCCAGGAGCAGATGAATATAACACAGAGCAGGAAGAAGTCTTATGCCGAGAAGAGACATAGACCTCTAGAATTCGAGGATGGTGATCACTTATTTCAAAGGGCCCCACCTCAATGAGGTTTGTAGAGAATAGGACAGGGTGAAAAGTAATCTCTGAGGTTCATCGAACCCTTTCTGGTCCTCATTAGAGATGGTGAGGTGGATTACCGCATATCTCTTCAACCTCAGTTGCACCAGGTGCACGGTGTTTTTCACATATCACAGGCAAGGAGATATGTGCACGACCCTTCCCACATCATTGACTGGGGAAAACTGGATATCAACGATGGGGAGACATTTATGGAGGATTTAGAGAAGATTGAGGATCGATAGGGGAGAGTCCTTAATGGGTGACCGATACCATTGGCGTGTGTGTGTTGTCAGCATGGGAACCTATAGGAGAGCACATTTGAGTGGGAGGTTTAGATTTGTGCTCAAAACCGCCAATTTTTCCTAGTTTTTGTAATGTGGCTTTCCGGGATGAAAATCCCTGAGGTGGGGAGAATTTAATGAACCAAAAATTCCATAATTTTTTTAAATATAATGGGATTTTATGAGTCTGTGAAAATTAACAGCGTGTGATTCTGATTACTGGAGTGACCGTAATGAATTTATAAACCATTTTTTTCGGTATGTTTAGTAAACAAGCATGTGGTTTTTGGTAACTTTTGAACCGGTGCATGGACTTGAAATCTGAGGACACCAATAAAATAAGTGGACAGATATTCACTTAAAGAGACCTTCACCTTGATAGTAGTAGGTCGGGGGTTGATGATAGTTTTTCTCATTTTGTGGATGAATAAAAATAAAATAAAAAACTTTTTATTTTTCTTTTGGAACCTGTCTTTTGATTTTATAGTGTTAGGGACCAACCGAGCAAGAAAACCCTCCAAATTTGAATTCATAGTGGTGGGAACACCTAAAACCCTCTTTATGGGGGGAAACCTCTCATGTCTCCAATTAATAAATTGAGGTAACTACAAATAATTAAATGTGTCAACATTAAATAATTTTCAGATATATTTTTAATAAGTTGGAACTTTATTTTTATTGTGTTGTGGGAAATCATTTTCAAAGGGGAGAACATTTTAGAAACTCTTCCTCCAACAATGAATTCCCTCTCCAACGAATAATGACAAACCAACCTCGAGCCCGGATCGAAAGCGCATTGCGGGAAAAACAAACGGCGACATTCTTCAATGAAATCATCTTCATCCTATCAACTCCTCCAAAAAATAACAAGGTAGGAGTGTGATTTGATTGATCTTTGTTAATTTTTTTACATTGAAAATTTCACCATGAGACACTTTCTACCACTATAAAGTGGAGGGTGTGGGCCAAAAAAACATGACCTGACCACTCCGCAAACTTTTATGTTTTTGATTCTTTTATCGTGTTGGAGGAGGATGATGACAGGTACCGATGACTGGCGCTGGTAGGACATGGGAGCGAAGGCCGGTGCCCGCACCATCTTCGAAGACATGGGTGGGACAACCGCGCTGCTGATGGAGGGATGTGGCATGTCGGCCGTAGCGGAGCAGAGGTGGTGGTGCGTGTCCGCGCTGCTGGAGTGCAGGAGCTTCGACCCTATGCCGAGGTGCGAAGGGAGTGAATGTGGCGAAGGGACGGCAGCCGACTCACTACCGACCACTGGAGGAGGTGCGGCGCACGACTGCGCCTAGGAGGAGGGTCGGTCGTCCGGTCATACGGGGAGTTGAGTGGGACATCGTGTCCCGTGTACCAGCTTCTGACTCCATGTGGCACCGGCGGTCAGCCACCCAAATAAACGGCCCAACCATTCGATTGTTCGGGGTACCCAAGGGGCACCTCCACCTTGGGTGGTAGGTAGGGCTGACCCCACCACGAGGCCACCCCGCTACGGGCCAGCGCGGGCTAGTGGGATGCACCGTGGGCTGCTCCGCGAGTGGTCCAGCATTGGCCACCCATTGCGGGCCACCCGGTGGGCCAGGCCGGGCCCGGCATGCTGGGTCGGACCAGTGAGTTGGGTCGGACCAGTGGGTTAGGTCAGACCTAGGGCCAGAATAGGTCGGGCCGGATCAGACCGGACACAGACCATCTTCGACCGCTTTCCATTCATTCGGTCATATCTTGATCTATATGCATCTGTTTATCAAACTGTCTACGGTTCTAGAAACCATTTATCGAGAAGGTAATTTTGGCACTGCCCACATGAGTTTTAGATAATGTTGGGGTATGGATTGGTTGGATCGAACACGAATCCAACCGGCACCTCAGGACTAAAAGTCCAATAACATAGAGACATGGCATCTGATTGACGCACCGTATGTCACATTGAGACCCCTATCACATGGAATTACATTGGGATACTTATTCATAGGATGTCCTGGAAGTTGCAGTATCTAACTATGGATTGAGGAGTGGACCCCGCTGGAATAAGGTGTCCTATGTGTAGTAATCATGTACCTGGCTATGACATGAGAAAGGGATCCAATGTTGGACTATGTTTTTGGTCCCTATGTGGGTCTGTGTTCCAGTATCCCTCTTGGATTAACTCTAGGAATACAAGTGGGATTACTCTAGGATCCTAGGTGGGTATGTTGTACTAGGATCCTATGTTGTTATGATGATCTAGGATCCTACGTGGGTCTGATGATTTAGGATCCCACGTGGGTCCGCCTCTTATAAGAGTAACGTGATTCAGAAGTTACATTTAATCATCCTTACTATTGTACCTCTCTTATACCTGGTGTGACATAAGTCTATAAATTTGTGTTAATCGTCTTTGTGACGTACATTTGTGGTACATTCCTTTGTGCTGATAACTTTGTGGTATTAATCTATGTGTTGTTACCCAAGTGGTACATAATTTTGTGGTGATACCTTCATGGCGAAACATTTTGTGTATTATTCTATGTGGCATTACCTTTTTGGTACATACCTTTGTGGGGTAAGATTCAATGTATTCATTCCTTCTTGGAATTATAGTAGTTCGGCTATGGATTTGAGCCTTGATTTTCCTCATGAATGAGATGGGTATAGTTGAAAACTTCTGTATATGTATGGTAATATACATATGTAGGGGTTTTAGTTGTTTTCATTCTATTATTTTTGTCCTTTGTGGATTTTGTGGGACTTGTGAGGGTATTGTGGTCCCTACTGTGTATCGAAAAACTCAACCTTGCACGGGCTGCCGCCTAACCTTATTGTTTTTAGTACCGACGATGAACATCACTGACTGAGGATGAGGGTACCAGGACTGGAGGTATCTCGGAGGTGGACCTTAGACGTGGTATGCCACAAAGAAGACCATTCGATAGTTATACCTACCCTCCAGGTAGGGTCCTTGGTGGGTGTTCACAGGAGCTGTTTCAGTTTACATGTACTTTTATGTTTTCTTTTACTATCCAGTTGGGCTTTTTATATTGGCCCATTTTTACCTACATTACACACACTTTTTACTATACTATTTACTTGTGTTTTCATCTTCCTATATGCATGGTTGTGTGTTTTATAGGATATAAAAGAAAAGCCTTCCCAGTTTTAGGTAACATGCCTTTCGGAGATAGTCTCTAGCACATGGCCTATGGAAGGCGAGCTTGGGGTAGTCATGGCACGGACCCCATGGGATGGGTCGTGATCGCCGTGGTCAAGCGGCCATGACCTCCAGCTCCACCGGTGGCGCGAACGCTCACCGACGCTCCGCCACACGGTCAGCTGATTTTTGGCCGCTATCCTGCCCCACCGCAGCCGATGGGCCGCATCCTCCTCTTCAACTGGTGGAACAGACGCGCGCCACCCATGCTTCCTTGCAGTCAGCTAGGTTCCATCTGTCGCCTTCTTCCACGAGCCACTATGGCTTCGTTCCAGGCCCGAAAAATTACACGATATCATATTGGAGATCTTTATGTCAAGGTCTTCATGTCCATATATTGCGCTCAGCACAACTGTTTATTTCCATCACAAATAAAAATTAGAGGGTGGAAGAACGCACAATGAATGCATGAAGAAATAAAAGGAAGAGAAGAAAGGTTAATATGCGGGATGATGGCCATGTTCATTTGGCCATCGTCGTCTTGAATTTAGGATATGACGATTCAATAGATTAATTCAACATGTAAAAACACCTACCTCAATTGTTTATTGGATTTGGTTCTAGGAAGAAAGACGTAGTCGATGAAGAACATTGTCATTCATCGCTTCCACAAGACGCTTCTGATCCGATCCCGGGGTCAGTTCCTCGTTCTTTGTTGGGGGTGGTTCTTTGTGGGAAAAAATTATTCCTCGTTCTCCATGGTTCTCCCAAATATCCTTTTCCAATGATTTACAAACAGTAATTCAGGAGCCAAAATATATTAAAATAGTTTTATCAAATAAATTATGGCTTGCACAATTAATTTTGTTATGTTGGGACATTAATGTAGGCACAATTAAATGGAACAATATATTGAATTATGTTGGTATAATTGAATGACACATTAAATTGAATTCATATTGGCACAATTGAAGGGGAGGATTCCAAGAAATTTCTCCACATTAAAGAAGGGGTTGGGTGGTCCCCACCACTAAAATTCATAAAAGGAGGTTTTAAACTCGGTTGGTAACCACCTCCATAAATCAAAAGGAGGTTTCAACAAGAAAAATAAAATAAATATGTTTTATTTTATTTTCATTTTTTTAACACACCAACAAAATGTTTGAAAACTGACATTAAATCTTGACCTACTGTTGTTGAGGTGAAGGTCTATTTAAGAGAATACTGGCATTGTGAGTTCAACGGTGTCCTTAGATTTCATTTCTGAGCACCGATTCAAATGTTTAAAAAACCCGCATGAACCTTTACTGAACAAACTTGAAAGAAAATTCAGAAATTCATTTTGGGCACTTCGGGCCTCAGAATCATGTGCCATCAATTCTCGATGACTCATAAAATTTTCATATAATTAAAAAAAAATGAAAAAATCTTGGTATTTACAGATTCAAAGTGTTTTAACATTATATTTTGGAATTAGTGTAACTCATAATGTCTTATTATTCCTCTTCAAGGATTTTGATCACCATTTTCTTCATTATTTCTTTTTTTCTTTCAGCTTCGTACTATTTTCTTCTTGTTTCTGTTTTTTTCAGGTTTTCCCTCAGTTTTTCATTTTGATTTAATTCCTTCCATGATTTTGTGTTCATTATTTTTGGGAGTGTTTTACGATGGGTTTTGTCTACTATTTTAGCTACATTTTTTTCATTTTTTACGACTTCTCTAGTGTGGGTAATCTTCTGCATCGACAGTTCCTAAAGGTATTTTCCATTTTCCGTCCTATAAAATATGGCTTTTTATCTGCTCTTAATCAAGGGGTCCTCCTTTATCTATATGTTAATTCTACATGGAGGTATTCATGTTTCATTGTGATGTTAGTTTGAGCTAGCGGATTCGGGAGGTTGATGGTGACAACGTTTTTATCGTTGTTGGAGATGTTTGGTTCAGCTCCAATGATGATGATGATGTTGGACTAGTGATAGGGGAATACGAATCGTTACTATAATGGGTTTCTTCATTTACTGTTAAATGTTGGAGAAGCATTAGGTAATTTTATGATGATGAGGTAGATATCTTGGTATGTGTGATGGCATGATTGTAGTTATGGTGATGCGTTGTTCGGCCAACGATATGATGATGGTGCTGAGGTATGGTTCTAGGTCCCTGTGATGTTGGTTGAGGTGGGTATCCCATGGTTCGATGGTAATTTTTGTTGTATTTATGTATTTTAGTTTTTAAATTTGAATGTGGTGTGCAGTGTTGATGGGCGGTATGCGTGACTATGTGAACTGTGGATGTTTTTTTTCGGTTCCCTCTTTTCCAAAAGCAGATTTTAATAAATTCCAAAAAAAATTTATGGAGGAGAATGTATGTTTTGGAATATTTGAGGATAGTCAACTAATTTTAATGTGAATATAAACACTATCTTAAATATAGTATAAAAAACGCATACTACACTAAAAAATAAGGATAACAAAAACATCCTCGTCTCTTGAAAAAATAAAATTCCCACTTCTACCCTATTTTATATTGGATAAAACTTTATCTACTATAAGGCCCACAATAAAAATCACATTAATTTTAAATATAAATAGTTTTACATATTTAAATTATTATAATGGTTTCATAATGAAGACCCATTTATAATAATATAAAATTAAAAATTATTCACATTGTAGGTTATATAATAAAGGTATCAAATTACTCATGTTTTTCATAGGGTTGAATGAATGGATTTTCAATTTAACATTTAATTGAATCAATACAGATGGAGAATACAAAGAAATTATTTTATTAAGAATTTTCTAGATAATTTACAAGGAATTTTATGTTTATATGTAATTCTATATAGGATGTGTGACATCCCAAATTCCTTGGAGTTTTCCTTTTTAATAACATGCTCTCAACATCCCACCTTTGGCAAACCTAGTGATTTTGATGACTTGGATTTTCCATTTAGTTTAAGTAAATGGGAATTTTTTTGTAGAAATAATTATAATCATGAATATTTGAAATGATATAAATAAAAAGGATGTGATAAATCTATCACTTTAATGAAATTTCATTTTCATATAATCAAATATTTATTCAATATTATATATAGAGTTTAGTTCATTTGACAATTTAAACATAGTTATGACATACAAGAAGGATTAAATCTGGACGAAAGTGAAGTTACATATAGAATATATGGAATATGTTTTATTATATATTTGAAATAATGGAATACCATTAGATACAATCAGATTTTAAAATGCATTATAATAAAAAATCATAATTATAAATGAAATATAATTCTATACAAATTTCTTAATTTTACGTGGTAAATTTTTTGAAAAATAAATAAATAAAGTGCGTGGTTGATCCCTTAATGATTAATGATTAAATTTGTTATAAAAAAATATAATAATTTTCCTATAACCATGTGATTATTGATTTTATAATTTTTTTAAATAAAAAATATTTCATTTTGAAAGAAACAAATAATATTATGAATTCACGCTTAAGTATAAAAACACTTCGACAATGGGAATAATAAGGGTGAATCAATAATATATAATTTAAACTATATGAATGGAATGAAAATATGTTATAAAGTGAATAATATTATCAAATAAAATTGAATTTCAAATTATATTACAACCAAAAAATTAAAATTATATATAAAGAGTGGGAAATTATAATACTTACATTGATATGAAAATGAAATATGAAAGGTGATTATTTAGAGTGAATGAATAATAGAGAAGGTGAAATTAAACAATTTAATGACAATATAATATAAATAATAGTACATTATCCAATTAAAAGTAATATTAAAAATGAATATAAAAAAATAATTACAAATAAGAAAAAACAGAAAAATAAGAACCCCTTACTTTGACATGGTGAAAGATTATGAATGGGAAATAATGAGTGGGAAGGAATATAATATAATAAAAAATAAATATAATGGATTAATATATATAATAAATGTAATCATATAATCAAATTAACTTTTTCAAAAAAAAAATTAATGTTATTATAATTTGGAAAAAGGTATAAAAACTGGGACCCTATTCATTACAAGAACATCTTAGTTAGAACTGTCCCTTAAAACCATAAAAAATCTAAAATCATGAAGATATCTATATATATATATGATATACATATTGAAATATATACTAAGAGATAATTTATACATTTAATGTAAATAAATGAAAATAGGCATTTGGTAGTTATAGGTGTGGTGAGTGGAATCCCCCAGAAATAATTATTAAATATTTTATAATTATCTTTATCTAATGTGATCCACTACTCTTATAGTGACACGTAATATCCATTAATACTAAAATATAATTTTTAATGAAAATATTATTCCAAGATCATTAAATTGGTAGAGATAAGTTATAATAACATATGAATTGTGTCAAAATTATTATATGATTTTATATTTACACATTTTAGCATATTTTATAATTTCATTTAGAGTCTCTAAATCTCTATCCTTCAATAATATTTAATTTTTTTTGAAAATATATAAATCATATTATAAAATTCATATTATAATTGTGATTAAATTTTCGTTTAACTAAATAATTGTTAAAATAGATTCAACGTGGAAAACCTAATTCAAAAATATGTATTTCAAATTAAATGGATAATTTTTTAATAATGACCAAATTATCCAAATTTAATATCAACAATACGATAATAATATTCCAAAATATTAATTTTCTGACAATAATAAATTTGATATAAAATATTATTTCTGATAAATTGTGTTTGATAAACTTTATAAGAAATGCTTTAAATCATTAAAAAATGAACATATAATGTTTTCTTATATTATAATCATATAAAAATGATTTAAAAATAAAATAAATTATTATTTGAAAAAAAATGAATTATAAAAGATTATATTGTAGAAAAATATTATTTAACAATTTAATTTATATAATTAAGAATTGTAATAGTCATTTTGTCATTAAAAATGTATATAAATGCTTATTATTTTCAGTTAGTACGTGTAAAACATATAGTATGGGAAATTAGATTATTATATCTATATCTCTATTATAATGGTTATATAGTGTCGTTAGGGTTTGGATTAGTGTTAATAACCCCTTAATCCTGTATAAAAAATGGGGGTTCAAAACCCATTGGGCGTAGGTTATTATAGCAACACTATAGCGGACTATAGCTGTGGTGGAACTTTAGCAAGGACGAGCCCTATAGCAACGGCAGGTCATTGTAGCAGTGGTACGACACTGTAGTAGCGGTGGGTACTGTAGTAATATTGTAGCGGTGAATGTACTGTCGCATTAATATTCACATAATTTTCCATGGGTCAATAAATTTAGCCTACGGGCCATGTAATGGAAAAAATGCACACTAGGCCTCCGGGCTATGTAATGGGTATCCCTCAACCCAGTTAAAGAGGTCTTTTATTTTCTCTAATAATAAATGAGGTTTCATCCCCAAACATTAAAAAACATATAATATTTATAATATAATGGTTATATAGAAATAAAATATCAAATATATATATATATATTAATCATTTCAAATTATAATTAATTCAATAATGGGTATTGTATAAGACATTTTTATGAAATAAATATTATATTGAGAAATAGATGCAAAATGTCTAGATTGATACATGGAATAAAAATAAATATTTACAATAATTAAATAATACATTACCCATGAATACATATGGATAAAATATAAATTTATAAAAAAATATTGAAATGATAAATTTTGTATTATAACATCATTTTTCCATATAAAATATTTCTGATAACAGAATATAAATTTCATAAAAAAATTTCTATATAAAAAATGATTCACATATAATTATGTATAAATAAATAAACGTATGGATTTCACCTAATTAGTATGTAATTATCATGATATGTGTATATATTAGCATAAGTTATCGAACAAATATAAATTCCATAAAACATTATATTTTCAATTTATAATGTTAAATTATTTTTTGTAAAATATATTTTCCAAGAATAAATTGATTTTTTATTAGGTTATATAGTTATCATAAAAATAATTATATATTTATATAATTAGTTATATGAGGTTAGAATTAATTTAATTTCAATTCTAATGTATATATCAACCATTAAATTATAATTTTATAATGTAAATTATATTACTAATATAGTGCCTTTGAATAGATTTTTGTTCGTCGATAATAGTTTCAATAATTTATAATAAATATTATAGGAATGATTGATATGAAATATATTGTTTTACATCTCTTAATCAAATATTTTTACTTTTATTAATTTCATATTCTATATTAAACACTATAAGTGTATATAATTTATTTATTTCATTACATTAACAAAATTAAAAAACATGTTTATCATATCATATTGATTTATTTTTCAAAATAGTTAATAGATCCCAATGTTTATTAAATTAAAAATTAAACTAAAATATAATTTATCCCAATACATATAAATTATAAACAAAACAAAGGTTAAAATATACATCCTGAACATCTTACTAATTGCAGATGTTTATAGTATCTCTACACGAATTATTGATTTAGATATATTTTTATTTTTGGAAACATTGATTTTAGTTTTTAATAACATGATTTCATTCTTAGTTATTTTTAATATACTATTATTTATATGAAATAACATATTTATTTATAGCGGATCATGAAAACTAATAAATATATCCATACATTTTTTTAGAGTTCTTAATTTTAGAAAAAAATTATTTATTCAACAATGTATCACATTATAAGACGATGAATGTTATGATAAGAGAGATAAATATACAGAGTAGTTATTAACATACCATGATTTTGTAGAATAATGTTCAAAAAACATGGATAATCATTCTTATCTAAAAAATAATATTTATTAATGATAAAACTTTCATCAAGGTGGATTAAACTGATGTTAGCCCAAGGTATCACCTCAAGAAATCGTGTTACTATCATGGGAGATTTATTTAGTGGTATAATAAATAAAAATATCATGACTAAATTTTTTATCATGGATATCAAGGGAGATTTTTTCCTCCATGAATATGTCAGTGATCTTTATATTATTACTCATAATGGCCTTGAACATCAGGATAATATCGGTGAGATACAATGGAGAGCTATTATTTTCCCACATTAAATAAACAAAAATTATGTAAATGGTTTCAATTAACCCAATATTGATGTTGTAAAGCATGTATAATGGTAATCCACTTACAAGGGATCAAGAATCAAACATAATGTGTTGTATGGACTATAAAAGGCACTGAATCCAATTAAAACATTTCATGTGTCATCACAAATAAAGACACATCCTCACATTCGTATTTACACTAATGAATAATCCACATTAATCAAGAGACCTAATGATTAAAGATTCCAATTGATCCATCTTCAAATAAGAACAATACCATCAGTTCTAGAACGATTAGAAATAAGACCTCTATCCACTACCAAGGTTTTGTAGTGGATGATTTAATCCAACTCTATAACCAATGAAACAACATGAACCATGGGGATGAGAATTGAACCCTAAATACATTAAATATATTTCTTCTACATATCCTATAAATCCTAGAATACAAAAGTAAAAATAATCATGTGATAATTGATATATGATGCTTGATCCCTCACTTCCTAGAACCAAAATTATAGGAAACTCAACAGAACCCATGAATTCTCTCTAAGACCTATTCATTGGTCAACTATCTACAAAAAAAGTGAGCCCAAAAACCATAAAAAATAAATTCCACAATGATTCATTTTTTGGATTCATTTAACACAAGAATAATGAAACCATTAAGACCCCCCATACTTTCATAATTATTTTCTATTATAATGGTATTGTTCTATAATCTCTAAATGATAAAATTCACCTCTACTGTGATTTATTTGCACCACAAAAACCACACCCACATGTTCATCTGATGAAAATTATGGAAAATGTTGATGAAATATACAATGATTAAGGTTACCAATATTTATTTCATATAAATTAATTTATTATGTTCATCCTCCAAAAAAATGATTTCATGAAAAAAATTATTTTCTGTATTGATGGTGGTCTCAATAAATGTCAAATATTTGATCTCCAATGAAAAATAAATCTCCTGTAAACAACACCCTTGAAATAAGTGCCTATGTCTGACAAGGTAATCTTTCCAATATATTATTTCCCCATATTTGTCCACCCACTTAACCTAATCATATATCCATCTGGGGAGACCTCTCATGCATTACACCAGCCAGTAATGATTACCTGATCAATCATCCCAGAAATTCCAGATATCCCGTTATATTCATCCCATAAATCTATCCTATATTAATTTTACTTCAATAATATTTCATGTCATGCATGCTTTCATAGAAGAAATAGAATCAGTTGTTTTCCTCAAAATTATCCCCCTCTGATATAGGATACACAAACCATTTCTATGAAGATGAATAGGGAATCATTTAACCTGTGTAGTGCAAAATAAAGGAATTATTAATTTTTTTTATTCTGTCAATAGTGTCCATTCTTGGATCCTTCATGAAAAAATATGAATGGGAATTTCATTATGAATTTTGTTTGACAATATGATTATAAAACTGATCAAGGGAAATGTATTCTTCCAGTCAATGTTTCAAGCTATAAAATGACTCACCAACATATCAAAAAAAACATTAAATTTTCCATCAAAAATAGGAGATATTAAGTATTCCATCAATAAGATCCTCTTCTAAATACCTAGTATTCTTTAAATAGTCAAACCTTGAGAGTGAAAAAAGGTATTTGGAAGGTAAAAACTGATTTTGATTAATTGATATATCATCCACTCCTGCTTACCTACATCAATATCAAGCTCTTAAACCCATAAAATGATCTTCCCCATCAATTAATTAATAATATTATATCATATGAATAAATTAAATGAAACATAAAAAGACACACAATTCTATTCCTATAGGATCCAATTTAACCATTATACACTTATTTTTGATATTTCGTGATAAAATTTCCTAGGAATGAATAAATAAGATTAGTAAAATAGGATATCACTGCCTTTAAACTCATAATGATTTTAATAATCCAATGTATCTTCATTGAATTGATAAATGAATTCAAGGTGAAGAAAAGCATATTAACATGAGGTTATGTGACCAGACATTAAAACCATACATCTCCATTTCCCATAGAGTAACATCCAAAGAAATTACAGATAATAATATTACATATCTTTTAATATCCATGAATTAGATAGTAATTTTAACATAATTTTTATTATATGTATAACAGCATAATCAAAATAAAATAATGGGTTTATTAGAAATCCTACGATGTAGGAAAGACTAAGTTATTCTGTTAAATAATATATTGAAATATTATTATTTTAAATGGTAGTGATCCCCTTATTTTTTATAAATAATATAACATACCATATTAATTTTACACACATTCATTAAATATTTTTACGTTCTTCTAATGAATTTCTGTGCATAAAAAAAGAACAAATCATATTTTAAGCATAAAAAGCTCTACTATTTTTAAAATGATGTATTATCACCTATTGATAGTGAACCATTTTAAAATATTAATTTTGAAACTTTTGTGGTTTATATTTCATAAAATAAACATCTTCTTTTGAATTCAGACATCAAAATTTATGTTGGATGAATTTTTGTATTTTTCTGATAAAATTCATTTGTAATGAATAGTGAAAATTACTGCATTTTAATTCAAAACTAACAATTCAACTAATTTATTTATATAATTTGGTTATAAATTTAATTTTTGTAAAAGTAATAGAAAATAATGTTTTTATCAATTAATCTATATGTCATATAAAACAATCCAATTGAAAAGGGATATAAAACCTTTAGGTACTTTTAAACATTTTACTTCAAAAACATGTTTTCTTAATCTGTCTACAGTATTAGTGTTAATCCAAATTTAATCACTTATATGTATTTAATTTCACAAAATGGATATATATGGGTGCAATCAGTATGGATAATGTGATTAAATAAGTTCAAAATAATTTTGGGTGAATAGTAACTTTAGTATTTTATTCACCACAGTTAAAGGTTAATATGTTAAGTAAAAGAAAAAAATAATATTATAACAATATGAAAATACCCAAAAACTTGTCATAATATTATAATATGAGTTATTTTTTTCGAAATAAATCATTGTGATTAAATTGAGACATTTGGAAACTACTAGTGAGTGACTAACACATTTATAACTTTTAATTTTATGTAATGGAAAATATATCATAAATATTTCTCTTCTTACAAAAACAATATTAATATTGGGTTATTTAAGGGACGTCTATGATTATGAATAGTATATGGAAAGATAAATGTAATACGTACATCATGGTAATTTATTTATAATTTTTATAAATTGAATAATTAAATTTTATTATGAAACAGTGATGAGTAATATTATATTTATTAATGAAAGAATCCAATAAATGATATTATTAATATTAGAAAAATATAATCTAAATAATTTTATTCCTTACATGATTTTTTGGATCACCAATACTTGTTATTGGTGAGTTAATGTAGTTTTTTTGAATAATTCATGTGGTTATGATTTTTTTTAAAAGTCATGTAATACATAGTGTAAAAATTGCCATAATTCATAACATAAAATATAAAATATCTAATTAAATGATATAAAATTTTAAAAATTCCAAATTTTGACCAAAAAGTTTAGTAAAAATACGAAAATATCATTATTGACTCATTCATTGGTTGTTTTTCAGGATTTGATATTTATTTTTACTTTCATAGTGTAAATTGCTTAATAAAAGGGTAGGAGAAAAAATGGATAAAACATAAAGACAAGGATTAAAAATTATCCAAAAAATGTATAATTTTTATTTAATAATTTTAATTAGAACCATGATTTTCCTATATTACATATAAATATGTTAGTATCCAATTTTAATGTAAATTATATTTCTATTAATTCAATACATTTAATAATTTCATGGGTTCCCCTCCCATCTTCTATAAAAATGCACCCATTCTGCTCTGTTACATACACTTTTAATGCATCTTTTATTTGAATATATCTACAAAAAAATATTCCTAAAATAACTAACCACATTTTTTAGGTCTTCGTATGAATAAAACCATTTTTATAGGTGTTAATGTGTTCATCAAATGTGATCATCTAAAGAAGAGGAATCATTTTCATTTAACAGTTTCAATACTATATCTTCTTCCAATTCCTTATAATACAATAAAAACAAGAAGAGATGATAAATATAGTATAATAAATATAATAATATGTTATTATTTTAAATATCATCAAAAAAATACATTTATAATATCATCAAATGGTAAATGAACATTTCATTTATATGTACACCAGACTACCGCCTTGTGAATCGATATAGTTCTTTTTTCATTACAGTCTCTCAAGACTTGTCATAATTATATAATTAATGTATATGTATGACTTTAAGGGGAAATTTAACATTTTATAAGAAATATGTATCAATTAAGATCAAAATTTCCATGCAGATAGAAATTATAATGTCGCAAGTGATTACGTGTGAACTATCACCTCCACGAAGCGACATGAATAGTTTTTTTTTCACCACATATATTTTATAATATATATAAATATATATATATATATATTTAAATTATTATTAGGATCATAATAATATTATTATCACAAAGGAATCATAATATGAGAAATAACTTATTTCAATAATGATAAATGTAAAATGGAAATGTTATTCATGCATACGTATGACATACCGTCTCCATGATTATAACATTGTTTATTTTTCATTACCATTATTTATAGTTTCATTTATAATGTATAATGGATTTATAAATGTGATAATTTTTTTCATAAATATTATTATGGAGATTATATAATTATGACCACGTGAATTATTGACATCATACCAGGTTCATTTTCGGCTCAAGTACCGAATATCGAAAAAACATTTGTTATGAAGTTAAATAATTATTAAATTGTTATAACAGGATAATAAGTGGAATAAAAAGAATAATGAACATGGAATTTTATTTAAAGGAAGTATAAGTTAACCTATTATTATTAATTTGTATGATAATGAATGTACAAGATGATTCAGGGTGGAGGTAAGGGACTTCGTCTCAATCTCCATTCATTGAGACACATCATGATAATATGCAGCTTTATTATATTATAATGTGTATATAATACAACTATGACATTTAATATATATATTTTATCTATAATAATTTTATTTAATTTTTATGGTAAATATATTAATTCATGGAGATTAATATTTAAATGATTATTATGGTATCGTACTCCGTGAACATTTAATGTTTTAATTATAAAATATTTTTATTCATGATATTAATTTTCATATTTATGTATGTGGATATTCAAGGATTATATGGGAAATTTTTTGCCTATCTTGAATTTCATTTAATGTTAAAAAAGAAATTTTTTTATAAACACCATTTTACATTCCATACAAAATGACAAAAAGAAATGTTTTTTGTTTTAATGTATATGGAGACAACGAATTTTCCACAGTTTTAACATTTATTTGGGGTTTGGGAATCCACAATAAGGTTTAATTTCCATTAAAAGGAAAATAAATAACTTATTCCCTTTTTGGGTTTCCTTGGTATTGAAAATTAGATCATAAATTAAAATGGTAATTTTATATTAAAACATTTTTCTTATGTGACTAGAGGAGCTTTATAAAAGAGTTTTATGATGAAATTGACTTTTTCATGAAATGGTACTTGAGAATTATACGAAAATGATGAGTCTGATACATCTTATAGGAATGGTTGAGCCCCATTATAGGTCATGGGTGATCTCGATACAACTTATATAAAGGTTTGAAGCCCATTTTATCTCATGTTTCAGTCTATTTTATGTTATATAATGGGATTAGCCACATTATAGCACATGAGTGAGACCGATATAGATTATATGAGTTATGATCCCCTTTATATATCTTCAATTCATTAGGTAATAATAATATTGGAACTCTTCCATATGGTTATTCGAATTGAAACTGGGTTTAAATGGTTTTCTATATATGATGATCCAAGTCACCTGAAGGAGTATTAATTGCATGCTATTGGTTTTAGTGATTTTATTTTATGAAAAATGTGTCAGTTTTATTCATGTGAAAATGTTTTTTTTCATTAGATAAAATAAAATTAAATAGGTTACCGTGTTTTAAATGGGATAATATTTTTCATTATTTTTATATCCCTTTATAATATTTTTGTTGTCATCCCATGTTTTTTAATGTTTTCATGGGATTTAATGGAGAATAGAGTGAAGGATGGATTCAAGAATAACATTTAATGAATAAACATTAAAATAATCCAAGTTTCTTTTAATTTTTATTGTATTATGGAAGAAATGAATAATTCTTAAAGTCCCGAATTTTAATTTCTATGTTTTGGTTATGTAATAGTTATGGCCTAATTCTCTAAAGCTATAAAATGAAAAGATCCCAAATTTTAATTATTGACATAACTCAATAATATTTATTGGTTTAGGCTGTGGCCTTATAGTCTGTTTGATAAGATGGTTTAGAAAAATCAAGACGTTAGGATGTTGTTAATTTATTTTCCATAGAGGATGTAAATTTATGGGTAAGTTTAAATGATGTATTATTTAATGATTACATTGTTTCTTATTATAAACAATGATACATGGAATGGTTTTCTGTAGTGGTAATAGGTATTATATAATCTGTAGTCCTTAGGAGGAAAAAACTTTTCAAATCCACATTATGAGGTAGTCAGAATCACAACTGAATTGTTTGTTGTTTTGTTGGATCAGTAGACACAATATATAAATTTGGTTGGAATTCATGCATGAGATCATCCAGATCAACCACAAGTGGAAATATCAGTAGTGGAACATTTTATGAGGCAATATCCCCCATTATTCAATGTTTAATCAGACCCTGTGGTTTCTAAAGGATGGATAAAAACCTTGGATAATATATTTGAATTCATTGTATGTCTAGAATATAAAAAGGTGACTATTAATATCTATCCATTTATAAGTAAATGTGATTGGTGGAGGTAATTGGTTAAGAATACTAGAGAGTAAAATTACATTGATGTAATGGAATGGAATGAATTTAAGGAAATTTTCATTGAGAAATATTTCCTTAAGTTTGTTCAATATAGGATGGAGAAACAATTATTTGAATTAAATCAAAAGGATGATGATTCATCCTAGAATATGAAGCATAGGTCACATGATTGTCTATGTATGTTCTTGATTTTATTCATGAATTTCATAGTAGAATTAATATATTTTACAGATGATCATAAATAGGGCTATGAAGAGTTTTTCCCTATGGAAAATTTAAAAGTTATGGAAAAGTTGTTTGTCGTGCTGAAAATTTGGAAATAGAGTTTGAAGAAACATACATTCCATGAGATGATAAGAGCCTGAAATGGTCAAGGTTCTATGAAATATCGATGCAACCAACTAAAAATTCTAGAGGTAAGTCTAAAATTTGTTCTAGTTGTGGTAAAATACATTTTGGGGAATGTAAATCGGGATATGGAAAGTGTTACCATTTCAGTATGTTTGGTCACATGGTCCATGATTATAAGGGAAAGGTTCCTAAAAAACCAATAATGAGATAAAATATATCCAATATAATGTAAGATGATTTATCTGTAATGACTTGGGACTTTATGAAAATATGTGTCTAAAGTTAGTTATAGAAGTAAGAAATTGGAATGATCCTAAAAAAAGGTTCAAACAAATATTTTTCTATTCTTGAAATTGATGTTGATTCATATGGTGAAGTGATGGAAGCACCATAGAGCATGATATTTTTTAAAATATGACTGTGTTTTCAATTTTTTAGACACACCTTATGAGGATTTAGGTGATTTGACAGTATGTTATTACGGACCTTTCTGGAAGATGTTTTCTAGGGTTATGCTTAGGTAAGTCTTTTGTTTAATGTGTAGTATGCATTTATTTGTGGAATTAAATTTTATGTTATGTATAATCCTTATTGAGTGTTTGATCCTTGTTGATTATGGATGTTCTTAGATATGTAAATCATAATTTTGAGAATATATTGAGGGTGGAATTGTTCTTGTAAAATAAAAATATAAAAAATAAGTATATTAATTGATTGTAATGAATTCTACAAATCATGGGAAAAGGTCACCAAATCAAAAAAAGTCCCATATATTCCAATGAATCAAATAATAACTTAGATTATTAAATATTTATTGCTTTCTGATTGTTGGATTTTTCTTAATCATGAACTCTATCACTCTCCATTATAACTTTTCAGTTAGGTTTTCTTCTATATCCATATTTTCATTTATGGAACCCTAGTATATGATATATTAGGGGACTTCTATACATCATTTAATTTATTTGAATGTGTATGATTTATTGACTGTTTTTTCAATGTGGGGTTTCAATAATGTATTTTTTAAAAGAGAATCCTTATTTTCTGATCCCAAATATAAAATTACAAGGATGAAATTTAAAATGGGGGAGGATATAAAAACCTAGATTATTATAGAAGAATAAATTTTTTATTTATTAATATTAAAAAATTAGATAGTAATGATACCTTAATGGGGAATCTATGTCAAATACGATACTTGAAACAATATAATTGGTTTCTCTAAAATCTTATGCCCCACGCAAGACTGAGTTATAACGAAATATTATATATTGTAATATTATTATTTTAAGTTATATTTATCACCAAGAAAATTTATTTGGAGGATTGAAGAGAACTAAATATATTAATTTTTCACACGTTAATTAAATATTTTTTACTTCCTTATAATAAATATTATGGGATTAAAATAAAAATAAATCTTATTTTGAGCATAAAAGGATATGATATTTTTAAAAGGTAGTTTTACCACCTATTGATTATGAACCATTTTAAAATCTAAATATTGAAAATTTTATAGGTTTAATTTGAAAAAAACCTTCTTCATTTGAATCAAGACATGAAAATTTAATTGGTTGAATTTTGGTTTATTGATAATATTAATTTATTAAAAAATATTTAAAAATACTGCATTTTAATTCAAAAAATATTTCTTCATCTAAATTATTTATATAGTAAGGATATACATTTAATTGTTCTTAATGTTTAATAAAATATTTTTTATCCATTAATCCAATGTAGATTATCGGAATCAAATTCCGATTGAAATTGGATTTAAAAAATGTGAACTTTTGATCATTTTACTTCAAAAACATGTTTTCTCGATCTGTCAATAGGATTAGTGTTAAACATAATTTGACCAATTCAAAAACATATATACATAATTGTAATAAGTATAAAAAATATGACCCAACATGATCAAAATATATTTTAGTGAATAACTACATTAGTATTTTATTTATCACGATTAATGATAAATATGGAAATTAAAGGAAAAAATAATAGTATAATAATATAAAACTACATTAACACTTGACCAAATATTATCTGATGAAGTATTTTCGACTGATATAATCATTGGGATGAAATTTTGAACTTTTTAATCCATTACGGTGTGATTATGAAATTTATTACATTTAATTTAATGTAAAGGAAATGATATGATAAATATGTTTCTTTTTACAAATACAATTTTAATATGGTGTTATGTATGTGATATGTTAAACTGTGAATAGTATATAGAAGGATACAAATATTATCTGCGTCATGATAATATATTTATAATTTTTATAAATTTAAAAATTAAATTAAATTAGGACACAGTGATGATTCAGTAATTGATTTATTAATGTAATAGTCAAATCAATGATTTTAGTAATATTAAAATAAATATAATATTAAATATATGATGTCATAAAAGAATATTTTTTATGATTATGATTGGTTAGGGTTAAATTAATGTTTTTTTGCTAGGAAATCATGTTTTTTGGATTTCTTAAAAATGTAAAGTAATGGATAGTTTCATAATTAACATAATTCATAACATAAAATATAAAATATAGAATGGAATGAATTAAAATTTATGGAAATCCAATCTTCAAAAAAAAGTATATATAAGTCCGAAAAAATCATTAATGACTTATTAATTGGAAATTTCGTTGTATTTAGTAATTATTGTAACTATTGAAGTGTAAATTAAGTAATAAAAAGGTGAGAGTTAAAAGATTTATAACATAAAGATAAGGATAAAAAAATACCCAAAACATGTATAATTTTAATTTTAATAATCTATTTATACACATATTAATACTATATTATAAATAAATATTTTTTGTCACATTTATAATCTAAATTGAATTTAAATTAATTTAATACTTTTGATAATTCCAAGGGTTCCTCTCCCTCCCCTTTAAAAAGAACCCATTCCTCTCTATTCCTTAAACATCCAGACCCTTTTTTTCTACAAATATCTAACCAAAAATATTCCTAGAATACCTCCCCATATTCTTGATGCCTTTTTGTATTCATAAAAACCAACATATAGGTGTTGAGGTGTTCTTCAAAGGTGATCATCCACAGAAGAGTAATCATTTTTATTAAAGGGGTTTTATTTTATTTCATCTGTTAAATAAAAAAAACCTTCTAAAACTATTAAATTATAATAAATAATTTATCCTAAATATATTTTTATGTTATTATATTAATATCATCACCTAAATTCATCTGGAATTTTATCAAATGAGAAATGGATATTTCATTCATGTGTATGGAATATTACGGCCTCGCGAACCGATATAGTTCATTTTTCATTACCATCTCTTAAGAATGGTTCTAATGATGGAATTAATTTTTATCTATTATTTTCATGTAAATTGAATCATTATAATATATTAATATTCCAATTATTATCTTACTTTCCATTCACGTAAAAATGATAAATTTTCTTGTGCATACGTCTGAACTATCACCTGCACGAAGTGATGTGAATAGTTCTTACTCGCCACACCACATGTATGATATATATATATGATTTATTATATGATAATTATAATTTTAATAATATTATTATCAAAAAATCATGAATAAAAAATAATTACCTTATTTTAATAATCATTAATGAAAAATTGAAATGTAACCCATGCCTACGAATAACCTACCATCTACTGGATTATAATGCTGTTCATTTTTAATTTTCATAATTAATGGTTTGTTTAAAAATTATAATGGATTTTTAAAATTTGTAATTATGTCCTCAATATTATTCTGGAGATGATATACTTATGAACACATGGATTAGGGATATCATAACAAGTTCATTTTTGACTCAAATACTAAATATCAAAAAAACATATGGTATGAACATAAATAATTATGTAATTGTTATAACATGATAATAAATTATTTAAAAGAAATAATTATCATAAAAATGGTTCTAAATACAGTATAAATTAATCTATTTTTATTATTCTGGATGATAAATAACATACAAAACGACTTGGACTCAAGGTGAGGGACTTACACTCAATATACTTTTCCTGAGACTCTTTTTTGAATATATGAACCATTATTATTCTATAAATATTATATACAATAAATATGAAATTTCATATCCATATTTTATCTATTATAATGTTATTTTTTATTTTGGATAATTTATTAATACATGGATATTAATATTGAAATGTTTAATGTGGTATGGGAATCATTCAACGTTTAAGGATTTAATGGTCAAATAATTTTAATCATGATAGTTATATTAATATTTATTTATATGTATATAAAAAGACTATAATTTTTTTTATTTCTATCATTAATTTCATTAAATTTTTTCAAAAATAATATTCTTATACAAAGAATTTTACATTCTTTACAAAATGACTAATGTGATGTTTTTGTTTTTAAAAGGAGACAACAAATTCTCTTCTATCATAATAGGTTTTGGATAATTGGATTACCTTATTCGCCATAATGTCCTCAAAAAGAAAAAGAAACACATCATTCACTATTTTTGGGCATCTTGGTATTGAAAAAGGGTTCTTAAATTAAAATGGTATTCTTATAAGAAAACGATTTTCAAATGGGATTAGAAGTGTCTTTTAGAAGTGTTTTGCGATGAACGTGTATTATTCATGAAATGGTACTTGAGAATTATATTATATGTGTTAGGCCAATATAGATTATATGAATGGTTGAACATAGTTATAGCTCATGGGTGTTCCCGATAAAGCGTTTGTTAAGGGTTGATCCCCATTATAACTCACGGGTGATCACATTATACCTTATACAAAGTGATAATTCCAATTATAGCCCACAAGAGAGCCCAATATATCTTTTATGAATATTGATCCCCAGTATAGATCTCCAATTCATTGGGGAATAATAATACTATAATTCATACATATGGTTATTCCAATTGAAAATGGTTTTGAAAGAGTATTATGAATTTGATTCTCTAAGTCCACTAATAGAGTTTTAATTACTTGTATTGATTTTTGTGTTTTTAAATGATTAAAAGGGATACTTTTTATTCATTTGAATTTTTTTGTTTTATTCAATCAAATAACACTAATTGGGTTACATTGGTAAAATTAAAATTCTATTTTTATTTCTTCATTATGTCCCCTACTAAAATTTTTGTTCACATCCCATGTTTTTTTATTTTTTACCTCTATTTAATAGAGAATACAATGGAGGATGAAATCAAGGAAAATATATGATAATTAAATATGGAAAGAAACCAAGTTTCTTCTTAAATGTTTTTGGTTTAGGGAATAAATAAATACTATTATATGTTTCCAAATTTTATTTCTATAGTTTATTATTGTAATAGTTGTTGCCAAATTCTCTTAATCTCTAAACTTGAAAGTATCCTCAAAGAGAATTATTGAAAAAATAAATTATTATGTAATTTATATGTTTGGGGCCTTATATTAATAATTAATCTCCACTCTATATGGTATTATGACTTCTCCATATCTACCTTCATCAATATATTAAAACCAATACTCTTTTTTGTTAATGTCATTCGTCAACTACTTCACATTCATGATAGCCTCCTGAATTCTCACCCCCATCATGAAGTTGTTATTTTCTTATAAAATAATCCATGATAACACATTTTGTAAACTCGTATTGATGATGGATGTGGGGATTTTGTATGAGTGGTTTGTGTGAAATATTTGATTGAACTATTTCAATTTAGTCACTTCCTTCACATTAGGGATAATAACTAATCTAGAGGTCATAATGGCTCTAGTAAAATCTCCTACTTGATATAATTCATGCAATGCTTAAATGAAATTATCTTTAAAAACATACAATGGAAAAACAAAAAAAGTATACCCAAAAATCCACTGGGTCTAGGAGAAGTTTATTTGTTTATTCAAAATATAGCTTATTTAATTTCAATTTCATTTGAAGTAAATTACATATTTTTATTCTCTTCATTATTGACCTTCATAACAATTAAGAGAAACAATCATCATATTGTTATTATTTGAGGATAATAAGTGATGTCGTGCCATAGAAAATTCCCTTTATATGTAATTAATCATATTTTATCCATGTTGTACGATGTTAAGGACCTTTGTAAATAATTATTGAGGATAAATAAATAATCCATATTATAGGGATTTATTAATATATAAAAGGGTATTTTTGAGGTTATATATTGATGATATAGACCCATAATCTCTTTATTTTTATGCCAATCATATAATCTAATTATATTGATTTTTATGACACCGTAATGTCTACAAACTATTTATACCACCTAGAAATGGTTCTTGAAGATACTGTAAGATGTAGATACCCTTGAGATATAGTTATTCCTTGATAATTCCTTCGTTTATTGGAAATTATCCATGGTGAGGAGTTCCATTCCCTAAATCCATAATTCACATAAATAATTCACTGTAGTTTATTTTTAAAAAAAATGAAAATATCTAGTCCTATACTCCCTAGAATTATACCAATATCATTAATCCATATAAGAATACTTATCTCATTGAGTGATTTAATATTCCTATATGAAACAAATTTTTATTTGATACTTTTTATTTAATAATAGGTTAAAATGTGTTCCTTCCAACATGAGATAATGAAATGATAAAGGTTTATAATTAAAATATAATTTGTATTTTTTTGTCACTATAATTCACCCCACTCATAGGGGGACTTTATTTTTACTTCATTAAATACATATCCCAAAAATATTTCTCAATTATATATAAATAAATTCTATATATATTGGTATACATTCGTTTAATGAATAACCAAAAACATTGGTCGAATCACTCTTCTTCCATTATATAATTATATGTCTTCCCAATGAATAAATAAAATAATTTAATATTGAATTAATATTGGAAGGAAAACATTAAAAAATTAGATAATAATTTCACAAATTTCAAATGAATTCCTCTTATATTTAACCTCCTTATATATGAATCCTTAAATGTTCCAAAGATTAAGTAAATATCTTGATTTTAGAAAAAATTATAAAAAATGTTTTATCTTTTCTGATTCATTTTATTTTATTAAATTCAACATGGTTATGAATATTTTACCCTTAAATATTAATTATGATATAATAAAAATCCAATAAAATTTATCTAATGTCATTATTATACCATTTTGATTGGTTTTCATAGAAAAATAATGTTTTGGTCTTTGATATCCCATATCACAAGCTTATTTCACCATGTAATATACCTAAGTCAGTCCAAGTGATATATTTCATGATTATATATCTATCAAATTGATATACATATATCATATTACATTTCGATATATATCACATAGCAATAGATACATATCATATGTTGCGATATGGAATAAGTATATAAAAATATCTTCAAAAATGTTTAGGAATTTATATGTTTTGATCAGTTTCGGGTAGTTGTGATGGGTTGAAAGATAAGGTTGATGTGTGTGCCTTTTTGAGCCACTAATGGTTTAATTTTTTTATATTTGAAATATAAATTATATTCTTTCAATTTTTAATTATGTATTGATGATAAACATAAGAAATTAATTTATAGAGACTGAGGACATTGAATCCTTTAGATGATGAACATGAATACTTTGATTTGGATCTTTTTATGGCCTTCCAAATTAAAAATATTTAAAGGAATTATATTAGAGTGATCACATTATATCAATTATGTATCAAAAAATTGAACTGTAAATTCCCACCAAGAATCCTAATTTGTGATAATATATATATTTTGACATTCCATTGTATTGTATTATTTATATTTAATTTAATATAATTAAGGGCAATATTTTATGTGAATATTGATTATATACGGATTATGTATAGGAGTATCAAGAGTTTACTGACAAATAAATGATTATAGAGTAGTTATCATCCTTGAATAATATCCATTCATATGCGAGGATCCAGTCTATTTTTTCTGGTATGTACTTTTTTTATTTTCATTAGTGGGTTATAAATCCTAAATTAGTTGATACTATGATGATGTTATGAAAATCCATCCTTTATCATGGAGATAATAAAGATAATCTGTCTAATCATGGGGTGTATTAGACTGTATTATGTTCCTGGATGTTTATCTTTCAATACATGTACACAAAGGTGATAGAAACATTTCATAGATATTTGTGGTTGTGTATTTGGGAGTAGAAAAGATTTATAATAATTTGAGGCATACATTTTTATTGTCAAGTCCTAAAGAGATCAGTAGTAGGTTTCATGGACTAGACACCTCATGCATTACTAGGTGAATGATTTTCATCATATCATTGGTCGTTATATAATGTTTTTGAGTTATCCATAATGGATATAAGGGGTATTTATGTAAATTTTAGGATTTTTCTCCATCATTCAACCATTGATTATGATTTTATTTATTTTATTAATTTATTACAATAAAATTTAGCTAAAATTATACTATTAATGCATTATATATCAATACATTGTTTTTTATAATTTCATATAGTTGAGGTGATATTGTTGTGTTACCTTATTTATTTCCTAATAGAAAATCATTGTTCATTGATTAAATTATATATATATATATATATATATGAATTTTTTGTGTCAATAAGGATACTATATCTATATAATCATTATATTATACAGAAAAAAATCATATTGATGAAATGATTCAAAATTTAGAGGATATGTTTTGCACATGAATTTTAGATTTTGTTCGGACAAGGGAAATTAAATTCCTCTTGTGGATTTCTTCTGTGAAAAAAATCAAAATCCTTTATCTAAATTTAACTATTTGATGAACTTTAAATATACCCTTAATGTTATTGAAAAAGTTATGTAAATACAATTTTCATCTATTTATTTATTAATTTTCTTTAAAATTCTTCAGATTCTCCACTTGTTATATATATATATATATCAGGTGTTTGTTTACAACTACTTACCTCACTTCCCTTTAGTTGTTTTAATTATTTTATGTTCATGTTATTATATATATTTTAATTAAAATTAAATAACTTATTTCTCTTATATCACATAAATTTATCATCTATAATTTTGTTAGAAAATAATGTGTTAATGTTTTAAATTACCTTTTTGTTTTATAATTTTTCATTTTCATCTGTTAGTTCAATATTTCATTTGAATTATTTAAAATGTTTTACTTGTGCGAGTTTAAATATTCTAATCTCTGTATTTCAAAATTTAATCCTCCTTTTGTATGAATTTATTTCTTCAATAAGTTCGAAATTTATAATTTATTATTTCAAAATTATTTATTCCATCTATTTAAAATTTTTACTTCCACCGGTAAAACATTTCTGCACCAATGAGTTGAAAATTTATTCTTCCAAAAATTGAAAACATTTACTTCCATCAGTTAATAATTTCTTCTTCAACTAGTTTTATAATAATTCATCATTAAATTCAATATATCTAATTTTTTCAGTTAAAAAATTATATATCTTCTAGTGTGAAATTTCTTTTTCATTTATTAATAAAATATTCTTATGTTGGTTATAAATTTTTCAATCACCAGGCATATGACTTGTGATGGTATTGCAAATTCCATGCTTTTAATTTCTACTATGATTTGAAAATAAATATTTTTATTTCAAAAATTGTATTTATAGCTATTTATTAATATGTTATTTGTTTCCAAATAAATTATAAACTATTAAGATCTAATAAGAATTTATTTTAGGGTGTTTGATTTTATAAATATTAATTATTTCATATATTTTTTATCATTGAAGAAAATATTCCCAACATGTTTTCTGTACATTTGAATGTACTTTTTGATGAATGTTTTGTATATATTAAATGTTAGTGAATTAATTATAATTGTTTTTGATAATGTACAATGTATTTTTATTGTATTAAATGTATAATTTTTATATCAATATTCGATTCATGAGTTAGGGATGTATTTTTACAAAGTCATCTTTCATATAATATTGATAGATTTATTTGAATGAGTGTTATTAAATTTGTATTACTGTTTAAATTTAAAATTGTTTGAATTTTTTTATATTTTTAAAATGATTTATTTAAATTGGGTTGAATACATTCAATATTCCTATAATATATTTTATATCTAATAATACATGTTGAGTATTTTAATATTATAATAACTATTTTCACGAGTACACAAGATAATGTAGCTTTTATGAATATATATAAAGGATATAGTGGATGTAAGGAATCATATGATAATTACATATGAGTTCATAAGATTACATTTTATGATATATTATTATGATTTCAAATAATAAAAATTTGTCACACCCAATAAAATATCATTTGAACTTGTAACCATTATATATAATTTTTGATGATCTCTCTACCTATTATCCTAATCCACAATGACTTGTAATAGCCTGATGAGATAATCTAATCCAAAATCAAGATCTAGTGTCAATGTTTCTTTGTTTTTCCTATACATTTCATCCTTGACACTTTTATCAGTAACACTAATTATAATATCTCACACATCATTTCTCTATTTTTTATGATATTTATATAAAAAACTATTATAATCATTTGTTTTTTCACTCTTGGATTATAAATTCAGGTCATTGAGATTATGACTCCATAATTATAAATGTTAGGAGATATTAGAGATTCTTAAAAATGGTTATAATGGTTTTTAATCCCCATAGAAAAATTTACTTTGACGTTTTTATTATATATTCACTAGAAAGAGTATGCATTGGATTAAATTAATATTAAACTACCAATGTGTTAGTGAAAAAAATATCACACTAAGTAGGGAGGTGTATGTGTATACTAGTTCTATATTTGAATGAACAACTATAAAAATTATATGATCATTGTATCATTATAGTTTCCACTATTTTGAAGATTGAAATTTTTTGATGCCAAATACAACACCTCAAGTACATCGAGAATTCTTTTCAAACTACAAATTAGAATCAAAATTTGATCATTTTATAGAATTTATATTTTTTCTCATGCTCCATTTAGAATATATCATTCCTTATATATTCATGTTTTTTTCTAATTTTTATGCTTTCTAATTTATTATTTATCATATTCCTAGGAATCATAGTCAAGGGATAATAATTATCTAAGATGACAAGAATAAATTTTAATGATGGGTGTATTCCTAATAAACATCATCATTTCAGTGGTAATGAAAATTGTATTTGTTAAAATAGAATGGATGTTTACAGAATGTAATTGTTCATTACTCACTAGAAAATAATGGAAAAAATTTTAAAATTACATAATTCTAATCCAATAACTTTTATTGGAAATGAAATATCTAAATATTATTTGAATTAAGAAATTATTAATATAATATATTATGATATTAAAAAGTATTTTTAGTATTGTATATACTTTTCAGAAAGTTCATAAGATCTAGATGATTTTTCACGTAACAGATTTTGGATCTAAAAATATAATTAAAATTAAACTTGTAATGTTAAAATATCAGTACCGATATTTTAAAATGGGTGGAACTGAGATAATAAAATAGATGTTCCACTAGTTAACATGAATATTGAATGGAAAAAATTAACTTGTAAAAATATCAAAAAACTACGAACTTGTTTAAGGATTGTTAATAGAACTAAAAAAATATGGTTCATGAAAATCAGGTAGATATACATGAAATCAAAATCTTTAAATAGTAAAAATTGTATGATCAAATTGGTTATTTAACTCAACACATACTTGAGTTGGATAATATTTAATAATATAACAACACTAAGAATAATGATATCACATTAAAATATCATATATAAATTCCCTCTAACTAATATTAATATTAATGATAGTTAATAGAAAATGTTAAATCCAAACTATGAGAAAATGGATTTAAAAAATTATGAATATAAATAAATACAAGAATCAACTATGTAATGATTATAATAATGATAAAAAAGAAATGATGGGTACTGCATACAGACCAGATGTAACCTATTATGGATGTATAAAGAAGGGTAAAAACATACATTCCAATGTTGAATCAATAATAGAGAGATAAGAAATAAAAAGAAAATACAACATTTTTATTATGATTGATGGATTTTCAATGATGAATCAAGTTCAACTGATTAATTCAGGGGTGATAAAGAGTATGAAAATCAATGCTTTAAGGTAGGAAATTATAATGATGTATGTAATGATTTTTATTTTAGTCATTATTCTGATATTGGTTGTTATATATTTTATGAGTTTCAAAAAAATCATCAAAATAGTTTTTTTAGAGTTACTATGTTTAATGAAGAAATAAATGAAGAAAATAGTAGTCTTATCAAGGAATGTATAAAAGTAAATAATTAGAATCATTCTATCAATGATGAAATGGGAAATTAAATATCATTTTATAATGTAAAATCAATAATGATTTTCAATCTATTATTAAGGATAATTATAATATTAGAAAGGAATTTGTTATCTAAAAAATGATTTCTAATTTTTTTTAGGGAATTGAAAATATGAAATTATCATGGCTTTGATGAAACAAAATAATGATAAATCTAGTTTTGGGTGTAATTCATAGTCTATCAATTTATACAAGATAGGATTTTCTAGTAAAATTTATGGCTGTATTTCAACTAGTAAATTATTTATGTTTAGGTTATGAAGAAATTATTATAATGTAAATTATCTTTTATTTAATCAATATATTTAATATAATATATAATTTTTTAAAGAATATATCTTTTGAGTAACTTGAAAAATAAATATTTAAATAATTTTTCATATGAAATTATTCTATTTATAAAGTAATCAGACCAAAAATACTAGTGGTTACAAAATTGGTCTCCATATAATATTCCATTTAAGTTTATATTCATAATCATATTATTGAAACTTGGTACATGGATATTGGTTGTTCTCAGTGCATGATTATTGACCAAAAAATTTTTCTGACATACCCAAATTTAATGGAGGATATGTCACTTTTAGATATAATTATAAAGGAATGGATAAATGTTTCAATGAATTAGGTGTCCATAATTTTTCTTAATTTATTAATTTTTATATGTTGAAGGGATTAAACATAATATTATTAGGGTCAATCCAGTTTTTGATGATATAATTTTTGTTATGATGGATGATGATAAATTTTTATTATTTAAAGAGAAATATGTTTTGGTTGATTTATATAGAAATCAAAATATTTTCCCTATTTGTTTAACTTATCTTACTAATCCAAAGAATACGTGTCTAAATTCTATTAAAACAGATGAGGTTTCTTATCATACAAGAAATGGATATAATCAATTTTTAATGATATAAAAAATTCAAAGTACAAAAGAATTATATATTTAATCATGTTAATTGTAATAAAATATTTTGTTTGTGATTCATGATTAAATGTTTATTTTCTAGAAGATATGTTTGAAATTAGAACTAAAATATTTTTTTTAAATATTGATTAATCTATAAATATTATAAAAATTAAATATATGCTTGTTTCCCAAGGATTTTATCAAAAAGATGGTTTCAATTTTGATAATTCATTTTCACCTATTTCATGTTAGAGTATGTTACAATCTTTTTCACTTATTCATGTTTTCATTATATTTTATTAAATAAAATGGATGTTAAAAGATCTTTATTGAATTGTTTAATTTCTGGTCAAGTTTGTGTTAGAAAATATTTTGCTTTTGAAGATGAAAAATTTCATAATCAGGTTTTTATGTTATCTAAATCTGTTATTATTGTCTCAAACAATAACCTTCCGCTTGTTATGAGAGTATTTTGTGAGTGTGTGTTAAATAATGGTTTTATTAAAGATGTTTTTTACTGTTATATATTTATTTAATGATTTATTTTATATATTTTGTATGTGTAAATACATGATGATGATATCATTTTTTTCTTCAAGTTATTTACTTTATAATGATTTATCTACATTGATGTAATCTATTATTGAAATGATCATAATGTGATAATTAATTTTCTTTTTTATATATAAATTTTCTCATATGAATTATTTGATCTTACTTAATCAATCTATGTATTTCAAAGATTAGAATAAATTTGTTTCCCAATATTCTTGTAAATTTATAAAAAATACAATGGTTAATATTTGTAAATTTAAATATAATTCTTCTAGTAAAGTAGTTTATGTTAATTTTTGAAGAGTAATAATTGTTTGTTTTCTTTATTAAGTTCGTCTAGACTTGATATCATGTTTAGAGTATTTAATGTGCATGTTTTCATGCTGACCCCAATGATATTCATATTAAATTTGATAAACTAATAAATATATATTTATAATGGAAATGTTAAATCTAGTTTTTTATTCTAGTTACAATTATTTCTATTTAGTTTCATAATCTAACTATAATTTGGGAAATTTTGGAATTAAATAACAGAACCTCATGTTTATTCCATTTTCATAGAACCATTTTAACACCTATTATTTTTATATGAATTATATGTATCTTTATCTATCACTAATGTTTAGCATATTTGTGTTACTAGATTTTGTGCATAAGTTTTAGGAAGTATGAACCCTTTATCAAATTTTTTCATTTGACTAGATAATTTTCCTGTTTCTATTGTTTGTTCATGTCAATTTTTTATTTGGAAAAATCATTCAATTAATTTTAGAACAACATATATAGATATTATTATTATTTTATTAAGGATCATGTGAATATAGGTGATGTTGTTTTGGAATTTATTCTTATTTAGAATTATTTTTTTATATATTTACAATGCATTTAGTCATTCCCATATTTTAAAAACAAAAATTTGATCATGACATTTTGGATTACAAATTGTTATATCTCAACATGTGTATAGATGATTTAATTACACCCTATGTTTTTATGATATATTTCACTTCAAATAAACATAATCTCTTTAATATCGACAATTACAAAAATCCTATGTCTAAATGAACCATTATATAGTATAAAATTATAACCTAAACCTTAATTTATTATACTGCATATGAATAAGAAAACATTGAAAAAAAATATATATAATGATTTTATATAAATAAAAAATTCATATAGATAAGTGCTCACAAATTAATAAATACAATATATTCAATAAAAACACCTTTTTTCTTAAAAATAATTTTACTTCATTTTGTGATAATTTTCTAAAAATATTGAATTTTTATAAATAGTGAATAATACTAATGTTTGTTGTAAAATATAATTTTAATTAAATGAATTAAACAATTTATTTTAAATCTATAGTTTTAAATGTAACCATATTTCATTTATATTGTTAAATATTCAATTAAGCTCATTATAAATAATTTAATGTTGTAGTTTCATATAATAAAATGTAATACTTTAGAAGATAATTTCTGTCAAAAAACATATTACTATAGATTTCAAGATTATTATAAAAATTATTTTATAAAATTATATGATTTCAATTAGATTATTGGAATCTATATTTTAAATCAACATAATTAATAATTTTTAATAATATTAAATAATTCATTGGTTATAATGAATAATAAAAATAGAAATAATTTTTCACCAAGATTATGGTTAAAATAGGTTATGCAGAAAAACGAAGTTAAATGTGTACGTTTTCTAATTAAAATTTTATAAATTATATTTTATGACTATATTTTAACTTATTATTTTCTAAGTATCAAATAACCTTCCATTTTGATGTACATTTCTTGTGTCTGACATTATCATATTTTAATATTTTATGAAATTCCATGTAAGTACTCTCCCCAAATTATAAATGGAAACCCATCATTTCTCTTATTTACACAACATTTCGCCATATAGCTTTGACAAATTCTATCTAATTATCTAAAAAATTTATATTTTCATTAATTAACGATGATGGAAATCATAAAATGTTATTACAATGATCCTTATGATAGGATATAATATAAGTTAACCAAATGAGAGGTAATTATAAAAAACCTGATCTTTATTAAAAATTTAAACATTCTTTATTACATAAAATATATCTCAATACAACCCAGTAGATGGAGAGTTCTAGTGTCTTTTGGGCATAGATACATTACATGTAAACATAAGGCATAAAATACAATATCTTTATTGAAAACATATTTAACATAACAACAAAACTCCTTCCTAAAGAGTAATGAATTGGATAACTAGATGACATACATTAGAAAAGGATAAGTTATAAAGCCCAGTATGACAGTAAACAAGGAATAAAATTAATAAAGAAATACTTGTTAGGATATAGTCATATCAATGGAGCATAAGAGAAATATGATCATAATGGGATGATGTAACATGATCATTATAACAAGGAAATGTGGTAACAACATACAACATGATATTTTCATGAGTTTAAGTTCATTGCACATGGATTTGAACTACTATATCCTCATTGTACGTGAATTATCATGAGTAAACCATCATTTCACATGGTGTATCATGATACAAAACATTACACCAACATAGGTTTTGGGATATATTTAACTAAATATTCAAAACCACAAACCATCCCCTGGTTTTTGCCCGTGTTTTTTTAGCAATGTGGAGTGGAAATAATTATTAAATAATTTAAATGGATGATCTTATTAAAATATTTGTATTTATTATGTGTAGGTGAGTTGCACCCCCAAGGAAATAAATTTAAAATCATAAAATATATTATACATTTTGGAGGATTCACTATGGAATTATAAAAGAATCTAGATAAATCCAAATCAAATTATATTTCTTGAAAAACATATATTGGGCAAATAATAACCATTATAGTATTTATTACTTCATTTTTGGGACATTATGATGTCATAAACACATGTGTTATTTATATTGTATTTAATTTTTTCCCAAAATTTTTTTAATCGTAGAAAATTATTAAAAATTCACCATTGGATAATTATTATGTCCTGATTCCAAAATATGTATTTATTTTATCAAAATAATTTTCTAAATATTTGAATTTTCCCTTCTAAAATAAAAAATGACATTTATTGGGAATTCATGGGTTTTGACAAAAAAGCCTTTTCAAACAATAATAAAAATTACTTATGATTTTATAAAAATTATATACACATTTAATATTCATAAAAATAATTTGAAAATATTATTTTATTATAATATTAATTATTTACAAAATTCATTAAATCCTTATATTAAATTTCTTAAAAATACAGTTTATTTTAATCCTTCAAAAAATTTAAATCTTAAAAATTTTTATTACATAGTCATTTATAGATAAGGAACTGATATTATTATAATTTATAAGTATTATTTTTATAATATTATTAATAAAATGATTATTTTAAAACAAGATTGTACATATTTCTCAAAAGTATCATTTCTCTGAAGAATCAATTTATCAAAATCATCTTTTTTTTGAAATACTATTCTCCTATAGGAATTGATGGAATAAGACTTTTTTTATGAAGGTATTACAAAATAAGTATCAAATACATTGATACATAAACCATTATAACACTCGCATAATACATAAGGGTAAGGTGTGAGATACTGATTGTCTCTTAGGGTGGCTTAGATAACATCGCCTTGGTGGTAATATCAACGAACATAAAATTCTCCCATATGTGATTCTGTTTATGCCTAATGTGTTAAAGCTCGTATTGTACATGGTCAATTGAGAATCCCAATGATGCTACCACCTTTCTATGATCTGAAAAATGATCTTCATACGACTTGAGTCTATGTGAAGATGCTATCCTCTACATTTTCTATATTGAATGTATTTTTTTTATAAAAATTTTATATTTGTATCCATCATGTGATCACTATACAAAGGATATATTATAAATGTTAATGATACATAACGACCATTTAAACATAATAAAAAATGAGTTCATTATTTTTCTATATACATAAGACCATAAAAAATGGGAATTTTATTCAATAATGTTTGGTTCATTATAATGTTCCACCCTTTATAAATTTTACCATTGAATTTTCTTTTTCCCACACAAAAATAGATGAGGGTAAATCTGCCTCATCACATCCTCATGTTACGACATTTCTTCTTCAAACATTTTGTTTCTCCTAAAAACCATGATGAGGTGTATTGTATTATTTCATAGAGTGTTTTATCTATGATATAAGATCATCATTGTCTTCCCCTAATACGAAATTTCATTCTCACATGGTACCTCATGTTGATTGAGTACATTCGATGGGCCATGTATGTACCTTCTAAACAGTGATACATGGAATACATCATGTAATTGAGACAAGTTTGGTGGGTTTTCTAGTAAATATTCCACTACTCTAATGCGACAAAGGATCTCAAAAGGTCCATGGTACCTTCACATAAGATTTAACTTCCTCAAAAATCTCATAACTCTACTATATAGTTACATGTGGAGGAATACCATTTTTCCAACATAAAACTCTAGGTCTTGTCGATGATTGACATCATAGATCCTTTATCGACTCTGAACATATTTAATGTGTTTTTGGATGATCGTAAACTTCTCCATCATTTCTTTGACCATATCTAGACCTATAATTTATCATTCCCTAACATCCTCCCAACATGCCAATATTCTGCATATGATTCCCTAAAGGTCTTCATATTGGTCCATTTGGAAGCTTTAGTGAAAACTGTTGTTGTAAGAAAACTCAAAATATGGAATATATTGATCCAATCCTCCTTTCAATTCCATTGATAATTATATGAACATGTACTCAAGTTTTTGGATTGTCCTCTCTTTTTTCCATAATTTTGAGGATAATAAATCATAAAAATGATTAGGTCAGTATTCAGAGCATGTTAGATAATCTTCTAGATCATAGATTTGAATCTTGGATCTAGATCAGATATAATCGATTCTGGTACACCATTAAGCCTTAACAATACTCTGATGTATATCTCTACCAGTTTATCTAATGAGAAATCCATTTGAATTGTAATGAAGTTTTCAGTTTTTGTAAGACAGTCCACAAAAACCCATATAATGTTGTTTCCTTTAGATGCCGTTGGAAGCCTGGTGACAACGCCCATGCTGATGTTCTCCCATTTCAATGTTGGTATGGGAAATGGTTTCATCATCACCATAGTCTTCTGATTCTCATCCATCACTTTCTGACATACTAGGCACTTTTCTGTGTATTTGGTGATCTCCATCTTCATGTTATCCCACCAATAATGCTCTTGAATATCATGAGACGTATTTGTTTCTGAGGGAATGGAGAAATTCAAACTATGTGAATCGTTCAAAAGTTCATTCTTTATCTCTAGATTTTATTGATCACATAGTCATCATTGAAATATCACAATCCCTTCTTCAGTAAAATTAAACTCTGAGGACTTCCCTTTTTAATAATTTCCACTTCCTTCTAAATTCCCACATCATCTGTTTGAGAATATGTTAATCTTTCCCAAAGTGATGTTTGAGAAATAATTTGTGAAAGGAATGATTATGTTCCATTATTTATGATTCCCATGACCTTTTTCATCAGATATAAGAAAATTGGATCCCTTTCAATTCCCATAAATGAAAGAGTCATTGGATCATTTATACATAGAGAGTCTACAAAATTATTTGATTTCTTAGTGTGGTATTTAATTGAGAAACCATTGTCTTTGATCAGCTCTAACCACCTTCATTGGTGAATTTTCAACTCATTCTTTATGAATATATACATTAGGCTTTTGTGATCCAAATATATTTCACAATTTTACACTAAGATGTAATATTTCCAAATTTTATAATATAATATCACTAAAATGAACTCCGGATCATGTGATGGAAAGTAATTCTCATGAACATTATACATTCTTGATGAATAGTTAATGACTTTTTCATTTTTCATCAACACACAAACGAGACCCTTCTTTGAAGCATCACAGAATACCACAAAAAAATTAACCACTTGCGGATAGTGTGAGAACATTACCAGTGATAATAATTCTTTTGAACACCTTAACGCTCTCTTCACATTCATCATTCTATGAAAACATTACTCCCTTTTGAGTTAGCTTGTTATGTGGGTTTAACCATAGTGAGAAACTTCTATCAAATTGGAGACAGTATCTAGATAACACAAGAAGCTATTGCTATATATCAAAGATGATGGCCTCAGTCATCCCTCAATTGAATTTTTCATATAGGGATCTAAAGATATCCCAATACTTGTGATGATATACCCCATTAATGATACTTATTTCAACTAGAACTCACACTTGATGTAACATTCACAGAGCGTACCCTTTTTCAAGGAATTATGTATATTGATTCTATGCTCTTCATGAACCTCCATAGTTATAGAGTATATTAGAATATAGTCTATAAAGAGTACCAAAATATTTTCAAGTGAATATCTAAAGAATATATTTCTCATGAACATGAATATTTCTAGAGAATTAGTGAGTTTCAAAGTCATTACTCTGAATTCAGAGTGCCCGTACCATTTACAAAAATATATCTTAGGGATATCATCTTTCTTCACCCTTAAATGGTAATATCCCAACCGCAGATCCAAAATAGAAATATATTTTCCTCCATGTACATGATCTAACAATTCATCAATTCATGGAAAAGGATTTTTATTTTTTATTTTGATTTTGTTGAGATCATGATATTCAATAGAGAGGAACATTTACCCATACTTCTTCTTGATGAAGAGGATTGGTGAAACCTATGATGAAGCAATTGGGTGTACAAAACCTTTATCCCGATTCTCTTACAGTTGTTTATTTAGCCCTCAAGCTCCACAACATCCATTCGATATAGAGTCTTAGATATTGGCAATGACCTGGGTATAAGATCAACTGATAATTCAATATATCTTTTAGGAGGAAGACTAGACAATACCTTTTCAAACACATCAACCAATTCCCTCATAATATGAATGTCTTCTAGGATGGTTCCTTCCATATACTCAATCATTTATGATAAATATGCAATCTCATAGGGTAGTAATATCCATGCTTGAGTTGATAGTTCTAAATAATATTCATCATCCTCCTTGAACTTGTATAGAATCAGGGGTCATTTTTCCATATTGTGAGTTATTTCCGTCTCAGGGAAATTTATATTGCCTCTATATAGGTAATTCCAATACATGTAAATAATTACATCAAATTCCACTAGAGGGAGTGTAATTATGATCATTAGAAAGTTCAATCCAGAAATTGTGATAGGGGAGTTATATTCATGGGATGAAATGATTTCACCATTTTAAATTCTCACTCACATATCTACATCCATGATTTTTTGTTGTGTTTTGATTGTTATACAAAATATTCGGGATATAAATTATTGCATAGAACAAGAAACAAAATGTATGTTCACTATTCATGAATTGATAACTAAAATACCTATCACCTCTTATTAATGGGGTTATGTTTGGAAGAAATTAAGGAAAAATCATTCCCTTTCTACATTAGAGGTTGTGGGTTGCCTCAAAAAACCCTTAACATAGGGAACATGTTCATAAAGTGACATGGTTCATTGCAGGTGTAGAAATGAAAAATGCATTGAGGGAAAAATAGAGTGTTCTTATCCTCTATCATAGCAGTGGGTTATTCTTGTCATTAATTATTGTCTTGGTGACCTTACCTTCAACAATTAAAGATTCTCCTCTGCCCCTTCAGCCAATTTTCGAGGTTATTTTTTCTGCAATTTTTGGCAAGTGGGATGCTAGAATTTCATAAAAACATTGGATTTATCCATAAAATAGCCATAATTAAAGACAAATTTCAACTTTTTAACCCAATTATACCTCTAATATTATTTGAACTCAATTGCCACATTGAGGGAAGATTCGACAATTTCCTCAAACCTATTGAGGTCATATATTCCTAGGGCTTTCCATAAGATAGGTATTATTCAACCAAAGAAGTGGTCAACATTCCATTTGGGGGTGATGAAAAACACGAAGGTGTATCATGACAACCCTGCGATGTTTTCCTCGTATGCTCTAATGTATTCATTATCTTTTTTCTTGAGGTAAAAGATTTCACTTTCCATCTAATGTCATAAGGTGTGAGTAAAATATATATCAATAAACATTTTCCAGAAATCCAGAAATCCTTACATTCCAACACCTCAATATCATCCTAATGATTCAAATTTCTAATCGATATCCACTAAGCATCAGCTTCACCCTCCATACGATATGTATCACGTAAAACCTTATCTTGTACAAAATATTGAAGGATGGATCATATCTTCTCAATGGAGTTGATCCATTGTTTGGCAGCTGAGGGATCAGATGATCTATTGAAAGTATGAGGCCTTTATCTCATAAACTACTCGATATGTGAATTGTTTTTTCTCAGTGGGATTATATGTTCCTCTTAGCCCATGTTTATATTAAAAATGAGTTAACTAAGAGTTTATTGTGACAATGTTTATGATTCATGCTCCCATCAGATAGGTTATATCATTATAACAATCATCACATTGATCTTTACAACGATTGTTAGCATCAGTCATCCTATTACTGAATTTTTTTTATAATATAAGGAATTCTATGGGATATTATTGTAAACTATTCAAAACATAAAGGGGAATACAATGACTAAAAGGGATAACATATAAATTCCAATTATTTTGTTAACATATAAATTTCCTGGTTTTGATCTAAGATATCCATGATATACTTCTTAACATTTATTCTTATGTGGAATTTTTTATTCAATTAATAATGGTTCATTGAAAGATTATGAATTTACCAAGGAATATCCCACAGGAGTGTCGAACAAAGAGTGCATTATGGCCCATTTTCGAGCACCTATTCATGTTCGAGTCTTGCTCAAAATGGTTCTTTTAGGTTTTACCCTTAGTTAAAAATGTGATAGAGCCACCTCTACATGCTTATATATAGAAAAGGATTCATTTTCATGATTAAACAGTTACTATATACTCACCGTAATTTAGGGATTATTTTCATTTACACGGTATTATCCCGATTGCATTCACTAGATTTTTTAACCCTAATCAAAATATTTCTAAACCTATCCTTTGATAAAAAAATATAAAAAACCTCTCTTTATTACACATTTAAACATTATTTATTACATAAATATTCTTTGAGTAAATATTTAAATATCTATATGTCTACATTCTTTGGGGATTTGGAACATTACATGACAAATTAAGGCATAAAATACAACATATTTCATGAAAACATCTATTACATAACCACATGATTCCTACGTACATAGAATTTTATGGGATAACCTAAGCACATACATAAGAAAAGTGTGACTTAGAAAACTTGGGAATGGAGTAAACAAGGAATGGAAAGAGGAATAAATTAATTGTTTGTAGATAGACATATCGATGGATCATAATAGAAACATGACAATAAATTTACGATGCAACATTATCATTCTAACATAGAAATGTGGAAAAAACATACAAAATTACATTAACATGATCTAAGTCTCATTACACATGTATTATCATGAGTAAACCCTCATTTCACATGAATTTTCTATATTAAACCCTCACTGGACATTGAGTATCATGATAATAAACATTACCAATTGTATTTGAGCACTATCTGGGCACACCCTTTATGTGCATTTTCATCTCATTCTTAATTGTGACACATAGATCATATACCTTGGAATCATTCAACTTAATCCATTATTAAAATATCAAAGAATTTGGATTAAATAAATATATGTAAAATTAAATAATTATATTTGATTACTATTGAATTCCCTTGATAGAGAAATGGTTTTGGTATTCATTACACGATGATTTTGTCATGGAAAATCGCAGGGCAATTTCTGTAGCATAACAACGTCATATAGAATTTCATAAATTGGGATGATGAGATATAAATGGGTATCTCAACATTTATACATGAAATATATACTATGGTGATAATGGAAAAAATATCCTAACATATAAAAAGGAATTTAGATTAATAATATAGAAGACATTCCTGAATGGAAATAAGAAAAGAGAAATCCCTTGTGGAATTTAAGCATTGTAACGGGTGTACATGGATGAAATTAATCAGACATATAGGGGTATGTCATCATTAAGACATAAGTAGGTAAGTATGGGGAGGTGAGAAATCATACCCTAAGATATTTAATTGATTATAAAAGGGTATAACCACAAAATGCAACTTGGATAAAAATGAGAATGGAAGGAAATTGAGGATCCCTTACGTAGATGTGTGACATAAAAAGCTTGAAGAGAGGATTATTGTGTTCATAGTTTTCCTTTGGATGATTATAGAGAGGGGAGGAATAATTAGGGATGTTATAAAAGGATTTTATGTGATAATAATTAGTATCATGTGTGGGTTTATATAGGAAATTATAGGGTGATTCATTAATATTTCACAAACATAGGTTTTGGAATCTATATAATTAAATATTAAAACCCACAAAACATTCCACAGTTTTTGCGCATGGTTTTTCAAAAATATGGGTGGAAACCATTATTTTATAATTACAAAGGCCAAACATATTAAAATATTATAATTTCTTATGTTGATATAAGTCACACCCTCAATGAAATAATAAAAGATATTATCCATTTTGGAGGATACACTAAGACTATATAAAATAAATATAATAAATCTAAAATCATATTATATTAATAGAAAAACATATATTGGTGCCAAAATAACCATTATAGTATTTATTACGTCATATTGGGGTCATTATAATGTCATAAAATACGTATTTTATTTATACGATATTTAATTTTTACCCAAAAAATCATATATTTAAGAAAATTATTAAAAATTCACTGAGGGATAATTTCTAGGTCATGATTCCCAAAATAATATTCATTTTATCAAAATAATTTTCTAAATATGTGAATTTTCAATTTCAAAAATGAAAATAGACATTTATATAAAATTCATTAGTTTTGACAAAAAAAATTCAATACTTAATAAAATTACATTTGACTTCATTATAATTATATACACCTTTATTATTCATAAAAATAATTTGATAATATTATTTTATTATAATATTAATAATTTCAAAAATTCATTAAATCATTTTCTTTAAAAATACACTTTCTTTTTTGTCGTATAAAAATGAAACTCTTGACAAACTAAATAGCTAATAATTTATAGATAAGAAACTAATGTAATCATTATTTATAATAATTTTTAAAAAATTATTAATAAATCCCTTATTTTAATATAATAGTATATAGTTTTCTCAAATGTACCATTTTTTCCCTAAGAATAAAATTTTAAAATTAATCATTTTTAAAAGAAATACAATTCTAATAAATGAATTGATGGAATACAAATTTTATTTATAGAATGGTGTTACATAATAATTAACTAGTACCTTATTATATAACCCCATAAAATAACTGTATAAGTCTTAAGTGGAAGGTGTGCGATGGTGATAGACTCTTGGGGCGGCTTTGAAAACATCGCCTGGGTGGTAATCTCTACTAACATGAACATATCCCATAGGTGATTATGTTCAAACATAACGTGTTGAAGTTAAAATTGGTCATGGTGAAGAGAAAAGCCCAATAATGCTACCTCGATTCGAAGCTCTAACAAATGAGCTTTTTATATCCCGAGTGTACTGGATGAGGTTATCCACTACATTGTCTGTACCGAAAGAATTTTTTTTTAAAAAAATTTATAAATATATTAGTCATGTGATCACTATTCAATATCTATATTATCAATGGTAATTATACTCAATGGTAATTTAATCGTAATAATAAATATTTCATGTTATTTCTATATCCATAAGACAATAAAATAAAGGTAATTTTATTCATAAATATTAGGGTCATTACTGGAATCATCTTAACGAACCTATTTTGAATTATATATTTTTCTATGTGATCTAAATATATGTTTTTAATACCAAAATTGTAAAAAAAATATCATCAATATAAAAAATCCTCATGTTCATTCAACCTCCATTATTCACCCTATTTTCCATGAAATTGGATGCGAAAGTATTGTTTTTGTGTTTGTATGGACTCCAACCTCCACATAGTGATAAAATTCATTTTTCCAACTCCGTATTTCTTAGATGGACTTATATATGGTATTTATTAAATTATTCTATATTTTTTTAATATCATTACCAACTTCGTACTTAATCATCTATTGGAATATGACAACATCACTCATGTGTATGTGCAGACAACAATAACTATGAAGTGATGTGGTTCATTTTTTTATTCCGAATTTACCTGGATAGTAATAATGATAGATTTTAAATTTATATAAATGTTATTTTTATATAATCATGAATCTATAATGATAATATATCATCTACATTTCAGTGAATATTTTTCTTCAAAATTTAAACTTCATTCAATATTATGTACAACATACCGCCTCCATAAACGTTGTAAATCATTTAACTATCTCTACCTTTTTGGATGGTCATAAATTTAATATAATTAATATTTAATATATTTTTATCATAAATATAATTTTTATTTTATTTTCAATGATCAATGTATATAGATCCAAAAATGAAAACTGAAACTTCTATGAAAAATGATACATTTAACATCTGAAAATGGAAATTTTAACAAGGGGATATTAATAAACAGCTGTTGAAATTTTATAAGTAGATACAACAAGATATAATATGAATGTATATTTTTGGTTATAGATGTATAATAAATTTTAATTTATTATAAGGTATTTTATATTTATTTCTAAAAAATTTGAACTTTAGGTAAGGGATTTCTATTTCAGTCTCATTTTAATATGGATTCTTTATGTATACATTTCTATTAAAGGAAATTATATAATTTTTTTAAAAACGCTTTATTTCTTATCCTCTATTTTCCATTATATTTTCAATTAATATAACTATTTTACACTCTTTGGTGCTTAAAATAAATGAGAATATGTTTGTATGAAAAATAGACTTCATTTCTTATTTGTTCAGGAATCATTTTCTCCTAGATCCATGTTTTCTTTTATATAATTTCAGTGGTGTTTTTTATTATCATATGATTTTTTTATGTTAGTTTAACAAATGTTTTAATATCTATGAATTTTTATAAAATTAATCCACATTTCATTCACCAAATGAGGTACTTTTACTTTTTTATAAAAAATGTGATAGGATTATTTTTTTGACACACATGGTATCAATGAGATTTCATGCCACCATGATCATATAATTATTTGTTGCATAATTTTTATGTTCCAAATTTTAATTTCAAATAATATATTTTCAATGATATTTTCATAATTATTATATTATAAATAAATGATTTTAAGGTGAAACATGTATTTTTCGTAAGAAATATTCCGTTGATCTTTTAATGACTTCATCATCTATGATAACATTTTTGGTATTACCTATGATTTACTGGGATTATGATGAAATAATATCATTCTTATTATTTGTTTTTATGTTTTATGATTATGATTATGTGATTTTTATAATTATAAAATATTTTTTATGGATTTACATACAATGATATGATGCATAATTTTTGATCATGTGTTATAGAAATTAATGGATTATGAATATATGAATTGTGTGGCCAGGATTATATAGATATATAATGAATTTGTGGAAGATTAATGTTTTATAAGCTCAAAGGGTGCTCGAGAGGGCATATTACTCCTTAATTATGGTACATGATAGGTTATTCAAATTCCAAAATGGGGTAAATGATAGGTTATCCCAATCCCAAAGTAAGAACACATTATGTAGTCCCTTGAAAAACATGTTCTGAATTTTTTATTGAGTAGCCCTGATAGAATATTATTATGATTATTACTATTAAAGGACATATTTTACTCTTTTAAGACATGGTATTAGGACAGTTGTATGTTCTCATAAATCACATTTTTTTGATAAATTGATGGTTAATATCTTATAAACTATCATTTTTTATGCCATGAATCATGTTTATAATCTATGAATTATTGGGTATGTATTTTCATAGGTTAATATCATATTATCATATGTTAATGTTTATGTTATGATTAAATTATCAATAATAACTCCCTTATTTACCTTTATAAGTAATCTTAGATCAATGTTTAATTTATTAATTTATTTTGAATCCATGTTTCAAAAGAAAATTAACAATTATCTTTATTGAATGGACCATAATGTTATGCAATGAATGTTCATATAACAAGTTTTAATATTTATGTATCAAAAAATATGGTTCATGATAGTTGATATCAATGAAATGCTTAGATTTTATATGGAGATGAGAATTATATTTTTTTTGAAACCCCTTAGGATATTTCTATGTGTATGATAACATACTATAGTTTTCATATGAATGAGATTAAATAGTTTTACTAGAAATGCATCCCGCTCTTGATACTAAAAGTAGACATGGTATTGGTAAACATGAATAGAAGGTTAATAACATAGAACAGTGAAGTATGAATATATTTTTAACTTCATTATAGTTCATGGTGAATGTTCCCTTTATAAACACTTGGGTTGCAATTCATAGGGGATTTTCATTTGTGAAATATATTTTTTGAACCATTATGAATGATTTAAATAGACGATGATCATGAATATTCTCGGTTTAACATATTGATTCATAGAGTAAAAATAATGTGTCAATATTTATACATCCTGAACTTTTTTCATGATTATATGATTTTCCACTATGAATAATATTAATCATACAATGATTGTTTATTTCCACCAATTTCTAGAACTAGAAGGAAAAATGATAACAATTAATGTGATGAAAATTTGTTCACTATATGAACACAAATGGGATAAATATTTTAATAAATGATATAATTATTATTAATTATCAATTATCCCAAAATATTTTCAATAAACTACATGTTATCCCACTCATATACTCTCCCTATAAGAAAAGAAAATATTTTATTCAATGATCGGGTGGTGGAGACCATGGAGGAAAGAAGGAAAATTTTACTCCATGTATAAACTGATATAAATTGTACCCAAGATATAATCTCAAAAGAATTTAAAAATGTTTTATATGGGGAAAATATGGGAATATTTAATTTTTTATAAAAAATAATTAGTATGATGGATGGAAATAATTTACATAATATTAGACAAATTTTAGTTCATTGTAAAAAACGTGGGGATCATTGGAATTATCAGAGTCAAATGACACTTATAAAGACTAACTAAAGAGTAATGTATGGCCTAAATTATGTTAATATTTATGAAAATTATCCTTATATAGATCTTATAAACCTTGGATATGATATTATTTTGGACATAAATTGGAATTATATATATAAATCCCATATTAATTTTGGAGGAAGGGAAACCAATTATTAATTTTGGAACCACCCTATAATCTTATATTAGTGTAGTGAAAAAATATAAACATTCAATGTAAATTTAATACCTTATATGTGACTTAATTCATATTATTCATGGGTGATTCTCTCATATGGTTGGGGAGAAAATCAACAAAAATTATAGGAATGCTTTTTAGGATTTTATTTTCGTATTTATAGAATAATTTCCCAAGCTCCCTATAAAACTAAAGGATGATATTTCAAAAAAACTCATATCTTGTTCTACACATATTTAAAAAAAATCTATTTATAATGGACTTGATCATGTTTCATGAATTGAAGAATAATAACCAGGACAATATTTATAAGGGATTAATTCATCCATGTCTGTTACCTTTGAGTGAATCTGTTCAATTTTTGAATATATATATATATATATATGTGTGTGTGTGTGTGACTATGCGTTTATTATCAAAACAAACCCTAATCTCAATAAATAATTTGTATCTTTTACCACATAAAAATTAGTTTTTAAATCAAATATAATAGGATAAATAATTATCCGTGATGGTTATTGATATAGATACTACCAATTGAGGAAACTATTCGAATTCATTCCAATGAAAGACATCAATATGAGGTTTGAATCTATGAATTTATATTGAATCCATATTATCTAACTAATGACCTATTTATTTCATGGATTTAATGAAAAATACATTAATTTATTACATTATTATTTTATAGTAGTCTTTATAGATGATATTATTATATTTTTATAAATCAAGGAAGTGAATGAATAACAAATGATAACATTATGAAGACCCCATGAATTGCGAAGCTGTATTGAAAATTCCCAAATTTGAATGTTTTCTACAAACATTATAATTTATGGGTCATATAATCGCAAACAATGATATATTAGTGGAATGAACAATGATAATTGTTATTGAACATTGAATTGACCAACCACTATGACTAAGATCTTTTGTTCTATTATATTGGCATGAAATTATCAATTATTAATAAATAATTTAGCATGGATGTATAATCTACACTCCACATTAACATGAAAACAATTCATTTCTTTGGATTGACAAATTTGTGGAAGATTTCAATGAAATGAACAGAAGATTAGTCAATTCACATGTGCTTAAACTACCCTATGTGAGAGAAATGTTTTTGATCTATAGGGATATATCAATAAATATAATGGGATTGTTCCTCATATAGATTTATATGGTGATAGTTATGACTCATAAAAACTAATGTTTTATGTGAAAAATTACCCAACTCAATATTTGGAGTTATATGTGGTTATTTTGGAATTAAATATATGGAGGCGTAATCTTTATGGAGAAATGTATGAGATATATATTGATTATAAAGGATTGAATTTTTTATTCAATCAAAAAAAGTTGAATATTATTCAATGTAAATGTTTAATGTTGATTAAATTAAATGAATTATCAATAAGTTACCACCAAAAAAAATATTGTACAAGCTTTGAGTTGAAATGATCATGATATATTATCAATTATGGGGAACATAAAAGAGAAAAATTTCTAGATTTCTAAATGATAAACCATAAAATCATGGAAAAAGGGGACAAATCATTTATTACTCAACTGTGTGTTCAACTATCTATCAATGTGAAGATTAAATAGGAAAATAAGGAAGATGTAGACCTGAAAAAGTAGGTAATAAATATTCTTGGGTTCAACATTTATCGTGATGGAATGCTAATTTTAAGGAATAATGTATGTGTTCAATTTGTAAAATATATGAATACTTGGCTGGTAGATGAACCTCATAGTTCTTCATAATCTATTCACCATAAAAGAGTGAATATGTATAACAATATGAAAGAGTATTTTTAGTGGGAAAACATAATGAAATATATTGAGGATTTTGTATCTTGGTATTAGTTATGGTAGTATGTTGAGGCTGATAGGTAAAATTATAAGGGGATGTTACAAAACTTTCACATAACAGAATGAAAATGTGAAAATATAACTATCTATTTTTTATCAGACTCCCAAAACATCTATTGGACATATTTTTGTATGGGTTTTAACTGATCGCCTTAAAAAGTCATCCCACTTTAATACTATCATAGAATATTTCACTATTAATCACCTTAGTAGAATATACAATATCTATGTGTTATGTTTAAAGTGATTACAAATAATATGAGGTTTATCATGTTGTTTTGGTGATGTCTTCTATTTGATATAGATTGATAATTGTGTTTCAATATGAACTATCATCCTTATATAGATATAATATCTCAGAAAGGTATTCAAAACATGGAAGATATTATGTGGTCTTGTTCTATGTATTTCATAGGTATTTTGGATCAACACCTTTCTCTAGTGGAGTATTCTTATGTTACTATCTTTCCCTTGTGAATTATAATGGATCCTTATAAATATCTATATAGATATAAGTATATAAAAAATATTTTGTTGTGATAATGTTTTACAACAAAATATAATGGGACATGATGTTTCTGAAGAAATTGTAGAGAACATCAGTGGATTCAAAAGCACAATAAGGCATCTCAGAGCCGATAGAGAAGTCATGCTGACCATTATTAGTGAAATCCAGATAATCAAGTTATTGAGAAGATATTCCAACGAATTTATCTATATAATAACCCTATAAAATTAGGAAGGGAAAAAACTTTGTGCCCTAGATATATTGGGCCATTTGAGAGTCTCAATCGAGTAGGAACAATACTTTATGTTTTAGAACATCCACCAAACATCTCTTATGTTAACAATGTGTTCACTTTATATCTCCTATTAATTACATAACTAACCCCTCACATTTAATAAACACATATTTTTTACCACTATATCATTAAATTTCTTGTAATGAAAAAATATTAGAAATATTCTATGTTAGAGATAAATTTTTACAGAAAACAACTACTCAATTAGTAATTGTTCTCTCTAAGAATTAGAAATTTAGAGAAGCTACATGGAAAATAGAGGAAGTTATGAAACTAATATATCTTTTTTTATTTGATGTATGAAATTTAATGGTAGAAATGAATTTAAAAGTGGGTAGAAGGTAAATCATATAGATTTAACGAAATATTTCTCTTAAAATAAATATAATTTTTTGATAGAATGTGATACCCACATCCCTACGTCTATGTGAACCATAATATAGTATACCATTATAAACTAACTATTAAATTTGGTGAGTGAATAAGAATAACCATATTTTGAACAAATATGTATAATGGTTTTATATAAATTAAATATATTGACAAATTCTTAAAAAGCATTAATAAAGTCTTTATATGCTTTTAGAATATATTTTTCCTCAAAATGGTTTTAATTAATTTTTTTAGGAAAATAATATAATTACCTTCTACATTTTTTAGAAAATTCATATGAAATAATAAAATATATTTTTAAAATCCTCATGTCAAATTTATCTTATAGTGATTATATGAGATATTTCAGGACAATATTGATTTTTTGGGGAATAGTGAAAAATGTTAATTTTTTTTCAAAACCATCTTTTCGTTTAATTATTATAAAAAGTTATTTATTTTAAAAATGTATACAATTTAAAATTATTTCACTTATATTATGAATCATTAAATTAATATATTTATAAATAATTTTATCTTGGGTTATTTCATATAAAAAATTAATACATATGTAAATTTTTTTTCCAGGATAACTGCTTTCTATAGTGTTTTACAGGCCTCATTTTAAATAAAAATCATCCAATTGCGTGAATATAATTTGGTAAAAATTATCCCATATTTGTAAAAATAATAATTAATATTATTCAATAATTTTGTTTTAATTTTTGGCCATATTTATTATTAAAAACTAAAAAAATTTACATCACAATAATGATTAAACCAGGTATACTAGGGGGTTAAATCAATATATAAGTGTATATTTTCCAATTAAAAATTTCTATTTTTTTATATCCTAATTTTTTCATCATCCTATCCAACCTTAGAATATATATCAATTTGGATGTATTTTTCTTGAGTATGACATTATTATATTTAAATATTTTAGGAAATTTCCTTGTGTGTCCTCTTCCACACTTATAAAAAAACACACCAAATTTTTCTTATTTACACCACCATGAGGCATATATCTCTTCTAAAATATACTGAATTCCCTTTACAAAAATTATAGGTTCTGTTATTCTTCATATACCATTTCATAGATCCAAAATATTGTATCTAAATGATTCCAACTGAAGGAGAGGTATTCATCTTACCCGAACTATTTCAAATTATTTCCTTTTCTACCTCCTCTAAATTTATAGTATGCATAAAATACAAAAAAATTCAATATAATAAATATAACTAATTATTATTATTATTATTTTACCACTATAATTAACCCTATTTTCCATCAAATCAGAAATGCATGTATCGATCATGAATACATGTGGACTATGTTCTCCACGTAGTGGTAAAATTAATTTCAAATCAACACCTTTAATGGATGGTTGTTATTATTGGTATAATGTTTATATATGATGTTGTGGAAATTATTTTTCTTCTATAATTATAATATAAAATCTAAATATTTACTTTATAATAGGTTGGAAGATGAGAGTGTCACTCATGCATACATGTGGACTATGACCTCCCCGAAACGATGTGATTAGTTTTTCATTTAATCATTAATTGTCTGGTAATAAAGATAAAATTAATATATATATATATATATTATTTAAGATAAAATTATGGTTCATTGATGATAAAATAATATTCAACATTTGTTCTTTCATTAATTTAAAAAATGAAATCATTTTTTATGCCCATGTATAACCTAACAAACATAAAGTCGCATTAGACTAAAACATTACGTAGTGCATTGGAGTTTTGTTTGGCTGAAGCTATCAAAAAATTTGCATGAACATGTGTTCCACATAATGAAATATAGCATAAGGAATAATCATAAGGGTTACCCATGGAAAAATTGGTTTCATAATAAAATCATAAGTAATAACCAATGGGTGTATCAAAAAAATTTCTATGAAAGAGTAGATTTAAGTTGTTACATGAAATTAATAAAGGAAATATAATAATAGATCATGAATATTTAATTCCAAATGAAGTGAAAATATAAAAATTCATGGCTATATAACAATATAAAGATTTAGATTAATCATAGTTTTATGGAAAAGAATAAATATTCTTTAAAGAGGAAAAATGATAAATTTATTTACATAAAACATTAAAGAATATTATATTCATCCCTTGATGAGTTGAGTTATATTTGAAAAATATTGGAGGCTTATGGTTGTTTATGAATATTTCTTGAAAATTTGTAAGAAAAAAATTCCATTTTATAGAATTTTATTAGCGAGAGGAATTGAGAAGTGAACCTATTGAAATAATATACTTCCCCAAAAAATAGACATGAATTGAGATAGATTAATTATAACGACCCAATATTTTTTAATGGAAATAAATTTATTATAAATATTTCATAATAACAAGATATCACAACACAATTAACTAATAAGTGCTATGTGACGCTTAAAACATATGTTTTCACCTCTATGAAGTGAATTTCAAAAGTCTGACATACACAGTTGCGATCTGTATGTTATTTGGAGTCCAATAAGATAAACATAATTGTTGGTGAATGGAAACCTAACCTAATGAATAGTAAAATACCCTTATGAATAATTGTATACCCTATTGAATAATAACCATACCAATAAGAGTATATAAATAATATTCAAGTGTATGTTTGATATACCTATGCTTTAAAATACGTAAACAAATGTTTAAAAAAATTTGTTTTTAGAATAAATTATGATTATAGTTAAATATTAAATTAATAATATTTAGAAAATTATTTTTGAAAAATGGAATTCATTTTTCAATTTTACACATTGAAAAATGATTAGGGAAAATTATTGGTATTCTTCTGAAATACCTGAATGTTTTATTAATAGTGAAATACCATAATTTATCAAATTAGCTAAATAGGCTAATTTTAGAGTAATGTATAATGTTTTGCTGATTTAATTCTAATTGCTTCGAACTCACATGATCAAATTACTATTCTTGGTCATGAAATTTTCCCTATTACTTATCTTGAGGATATATAATATAATAATGAATTTTATATTAAGAAATCCCTTCTCTCCTCCACTATAAAACACCCTCTCACTCCCCCTTCCATTCACTCCTCTCAAGACATGTTCCTTCTCCAATTTATGTCCAAATACGTTCCCAACCTCCTCTCCCACTTCCAGAATTCCTTGGTCTCAAAAAAAAGACAAAAACCACTCCTTAAGGTGGTTCTCAAGGAAGTTTTTTTCAAGAGATAAATTCTTCTTTTCAATTCTTTTTCTTTCCTCTCATGTTCGTTTATTTTTTTTATTTCCAATAATTATCAAAAAAAATTGATTACTCTAGTTACATATATGTATAGGAATTTTTTCATGATAGTTTAATAATTTATTAGAATTTCTCCCTTTTGTCATTTATTTATTCTAGTAGCAAGAACACCATCCGAAATGTGTCAATTTTCCACATTAAAGGCCGATGGACTTTTGATTTCAATTATAACTCCCAATTAAGGTCATGGAACAATTCTTGTTATTGTTTAACCAGATTATTATATATAATATAACCTATTTATAATTCTATATTCCCTTTGTGCAGATGGTATTAAGTTATAACTGACTTCGTTGTAATCAAAACCCACAAATAAACTGAAACATTATCATTACAGTTCTATATGATAAATCGTCCTCATTCCATGTAAAAAAGTTATATAAATGACTAATAAATCCTATTTATATTCATAAATAACATATAATTTCTATTCTGGCGATTTAAATCCATTCCACATGCTTAAAAACAAGTGAACTGATGATGAAAATAAAGAAAATGAATACTCCAGAGCGACGGAAATCAATACAATAACTTATTAATAAGAACATAAATGTACTAACCTGAATTATGATAAACTAAATTCATGTCTAATAGGTTCTTAAATAAGTTATTAATAATTATAATTTCATATTCATGGATCATATGTTCGAAATAGGAACACATTCGGAGTTAAGGTAAGGGTTTTTCCACCCGAACTTCCATTTTCATGTGGGTTTCAGTCATTGTCTAATTGCCTAAATGAAATTATTTTGTATTCTTTTGTACTGCCAATAATTTATGTTTTGTTATTATATATTTGTACACCAACCAGAATCCTTAATTATATTATGGATATTTAAACATTTTAAAATGATATTTCAAAATTGATTTCAAAATACAAACCCAATTCAACGGAATGTTTCAACTTCTTAACTATTTTCAAGGATAACCTATAATTTTTTTTGGTAACCATTATATTAATGAAATCACTCCTTTTATTATTAAAATAATATATTACTTCACTTCTGGTTTCTTACAAATATTTTTTCCAAAATAACTCATCTTTTCAAATAAAAGATTATTTATCTCAAGATTGGAAAATGAGTTTATAAGAGTATTTTGATTTTATTCAACACTCTTGTTGTTTCTTGTGTATTATTGGGATTAATAATTTATGAAGTCATCTAACATATTTTATATAATGGTTTATGAATAACTCTATTGTGGATGAGCTATCCTAAAACCATTTTCCATATTACTCAGAATGGTTGGTGTTTTAGTTTTAATGATTGGGTTAAGTTAGTTAAATTTCATTTGATATATTCAATATGAATGTATATGTTGTTTATGTTTATCCTCGATCATATGAGGAATATATTAGACTTATTATGTGACAAATGCGGCCCAATATAGCCCCACTATGCATTAGTAGGTCTCATTAGACAAACTATGGTCTATGCACGAGGCCTTGACAAACTGATTATTTATTGACCTAGCACAAGGCCTGGACGGTATGATTATGATGTCTGACATATCGACTTCCCTCAATATGATGCATGTATTTTAATTACATGTGGTTATTCGACTAGTAGAATACCCATTATTATGTTTTATTATGGAATTATTTACTCAACTCATATTTCTAGAAAAATGTGTTCAAATTCATTATTAATGGCATGTGTTTTCAATTATTCACCATGTATTATGTTTATGCTATCTTCTGCTATATTGCTTACTCTTATTGAGTGTTTGACCTCACACCTTTCTTATGTTTCATTTTTCGCAGGACATGAAAAAGTAAATTATGAATAACATGCAAGCATAATCTAGGAGACTTGATATTTCTAGTGGAATAATTTAGTGGTGTTTTTCTTTAACATATGTAAAGTTGAACTTATGTATGTATCTTGTTTCCAATAAATCTAATCCAATTTGTCCTTCGATATTTATATTCCTTGTATGTATGCCAACATAATCAAATAAGGCACCGACTCTGAGAAACTTGGGTCGAGTCCTCTTATTAATATATATATAAAATATTCCTAAAATATATTAGAATTAAATAATAATATTTATGATATAAATTTATTTGAATACAAAGAAGGGGTAACATAAAGAAAATTTGGAGGTTTGGGGAGATCCCTAAAATTGTGCTTTCATTTAGTTGAATTTTATGTAACCATATATATAAAACTTTTAAAATTTAAATTAATTTATTCATGAACCATATTCATGTTTATTATAACATATATAATCATTATATATCCTACTATCTTAGGTTTGTAAATATTATTTTATTATTAACATTTTTTGGGAGTTAACTAATTCATTTTTTTCATGCATGATTTTTTATGTATGCTTCGGATAATTTTCTTTGAAAACAGATTTATCATTTTAAAAAAATTAAATATTTATTTATCATATTTAATGATTTATTACATTTTTATACCCAATATTTAATTTATGGAATGGAATGTGAGCCATATCACTTTGTGGAGATGGTAGGCCGTACGTATGAACAAATGATGATATCATTTTCATAATTTGGAATGGGTAATGAAATGTAACATACATTAATTTTAAAGAATCTTTGTCATTTCATAAGTATCATATATATTAATTATTTCCATCATTATAACCGTCCATTAATGTGGTGATGAAAAAATATTTTCTCTACAATAATGAGATGGAAATCCATACTAATTCATATGTTGTTCTTTCATTTTTCATAGGATGGTTAAAAAGTTGAATATGGTTTATCATAATCAAAATAACATATAATTTTATATATAATTCTAGTTTTATTATTTAAATATGGTTATAATATATTAATAACAGGTATATGGGGAATGATATTTGAAAGAATCGATAAACACGATTACATATTCTATAAATGATAACATTTATAACATCTCTTAAGGGACCTAGGGTTGGACTTTTGAAATTATAAAAAAGTAAATAACATATTTAACAATGTTTATAAAAGAAATTGGTAGAGTTTTGGTGACTTGTATGGATAAAATAGGTGGATTGGAGTGAAAGAATGGGTTCCCTTATGTAGTTGAGGTTTGGGGATCTTTTGGAATTTCAAAAAAAATTAATAAGACTATTATATAGCCAAATGATTCCAAAGTACCAACAAATTCATATGGGGTTGACATTATAGACTATATAGTATCTCATTTTTTATTTTTTAATATTGTTATGATTTTAAAATAATTGAAAAAAATATGAATCCCATAAAATATCATTATTACCATATTTGAAACTATTACTTAAATGCACTCAAAATAATCAAGACCAAATGAAAATTTTGAAAGAACTATTTTATTATGTCCGCACAATTTTAGTGAAATTTATTAAAATGCATCGATCCCCTCAAATATCTAAAATTATTATTATTTTAATATTTTATTATCAATTAATTTATTTTTTTAATTTAATATTTATTGCATCATCATTGTACAATCATTTAATATAATAATTTCTACCATAAAATAACAAAAAAAATTACCATAATGAATAAAATACCTTTGTGTTTGAAAATAATATTTATAATTGATCAAATCATCTTAATAACTATATATATAATATATTATACTTATTAAAAAAATTTGGTGATATCTTTGGATTTTCATTAAATAAAATATTATGAAGGTTATAATCATTTAAAAATTTCACGAAATAGTCATATAACCTATCCTTTAATGGTAAAGGACTAAAATGTGTCATCAGATAAAATTAGGGAGAGTGTTAGGGTATTTTTTTCCATAACATTTATTTTCTCCCTTAATTTCATAGCTTCCCTTTAAATGGGTATCAAAATTACTAAAGATAATATTAATATTTTCTGTAAGTAAAAGGAACCTATTTAATATATTAGTACCTATTTATTACAAATATTTCCTAAATTTTATAAAATTAAAATTAAATAATTTTTAGAATCTAATTTATGTTTATAATGGAAAAAAACTTAAAAACATCTATTTCAAAATAATTTTCTTTTAAAATATATAACGTATTAACAAAGAAATGTAATTTGAAATCCATTTTAAAAAATTAATTGATAATTTTAATAAAATTTCATGGATGAAAATAAAAAAATTCCAAAACATAAATTGACCTTTTAAATACTATAAAATAAAATAATTTTTTGAGTAAAATCAATATTTTTAACTATTTTCTGAAAATTCAATATTTTCTAAAAATTCTCAACTATTCATACTAAGATAATAATTAATATTAATTTTTTCAAATAATTTTTTCTATACATATAAAAAATAATTATAATATTCTGTTATTAAAATAAAAAAAACATTTTTTGTAGAAAATGTATTTCTTTAAAGAATAAAATTTCATTATTGAATAATCTTATGATTATTTATGAATAATTAACAAATAAATTTTCATGGATTATGTCTAATATATAAATCATATCATAGTTAATTCTATTCATTCCTACCAATTTAATGGGTAAGTTTTATTGATTGCATTTAAATAGTAATATTTCTTTGTTTAGTTAAGCTTGATGTTGCAAATATTGTTCATTGTCGAACATAGACGTTCCTTTTAAAATTTCAAGATGTTAAATTATTCACCACTATGAAATATAACACTAAAAATATGATTTCAGATATTATAGTTAAAAAATGAGGATACTTTTCCCCTATCTCTTCATATGGCTCTAGTGTCACCACATTTTGTTTATGGTTATCCCATATAACATTAATATGTTAAGTGGTCTTGTTACATAGAAAATTATATCTACATTCCATGAAAATTATCAGATACTCCACATAAGAGAAATTGTTTTTCAAATTTATTTCATTTGAATTCATTACATGTTATCAATTTCATATGTACTTCCTTAGGTTACAAATGTGGAATAAATCATGTTCTTGAGAAATGGTTGGTTGAATAGTTAACTGAAATACCACCAATCCAATTTGACCAATAATGTCCATTTGGGTGATGTACCTTTGACCTATCATTCCCTTATTCAAAAATATCTTCCCTCAATTACATGTAAATATGCATAGGAATACCTTATCTTCATCCTAAACCTGAAACTCATGTTGATGATTGTCTGCATATCTTTTTTTCGTCATTGGGTAGCCCATATGTGATATTGAATGGTCATCAACATTTTACCATTTTTATGACCATTTCAGGTTCTAGTTTCATATTTTTACTATCTTCTTATTAGAATTATGGAGTTTTACATATCGTCCCTTATGGAGATTCAAATTGAGAAAATTGGATGATTGAGTAGAAAATATTATTTTAAGAGAACTCAACAAGTGGAAGATGATGATCTTAGGTTCCTTTAAATTCCTTTGATCATGATGACAACAAGGCTTCTTGTTTCTTAGTTGTCCACTGAGACTAACCATCCATTTTATAGTGATAAGACATACTATATTCTAGTTTGGTGTTTAAAGCATGTTGGATACCTTTTCCCGAATGTTGAGATAAATTAAATATCTCAATAAGATACAATGGATAATGGTTCTACATGCTACCTCACAACTTCTCTAATGTATATTTTTTCATGTTTATAAACTTATAAATCATCTAAAATTGAAATAATGTGATATTTATTTATAAAAAAAATCTACAGCTTTAATTTCTCGGATTGGGTTCTACACACCAATTCCCCAAGCTGGTCGGTTACATGATCACAAACGTGCCTCAAATTATGCTAGAGGATGCGAACCAGAATAAAGGATAAAATATTGGTCATGTTGACACTTTACCATCTTTATGAAATCAGTACAACATATGAAAATAATAGATAATAATAAAACGATATGACCACAACCCAAACCCATCGAGCATCACATAAGGAACAAAATAAGAAATACAGTATCAAAATATATACAATAGAAATTAAATTAAAAATACTTTCCTTGTGTCAATATGAAAAATAAAAAATAAATAGACTCTCTAAAATCCCAAGAGGGTCATAAATCGAAACCGGTTCCATCATCCAGGATCCATCACAACTTAGTCATCTAACTCAAGACCATCACCCTTATCCTATCCAGAAAACATAATGTCTATTCACATAACGATAAGGAAAAACATGTTTTTGGCATGAAAAATTTCGTAATCCACCATAAAAGATGTCTCAAACAATATCCAGTAGAAAAAATTATGTAGTTGTATCAAAAATAAACTACAATCAATAAGTAAATATTTATCATATTTTCAATTTATCTTTAACTAACAATATAACCTCTGGTACTTGAGGACACCTAAACCCTCAATACATATTTTGGACCTATCCAGAGAATGAAATTTACACAATAGATACCACATATCATTATACAATGGTTATCATTTATCATCTCAAATCTTGTGAAAAACCAAATGGGTCTGTAGTCAAATTCAAATCATGTGGCATAAAACATAATGTCTAACACCCCTTGGGTATTTGGAGCCTATGTACCTTTCCCACATAACAATGTCACATTGGTATTTGGTTCCTCTATCCCTATCCCTCACATCCTACGATATATGTTTATTTTGATCCTTTATCCCAGCCCCACACTAATTTATCACATATGTGTATTTGGGGCCACAATCCCCATCCCATAACCATTTCTCAGATATGGTTATTTAGATCCACACTACTTGTCCCAGTCTAATTTTTCAAATATGTGTATTTGGAGCTTCATTCTATATCCCACACAAATATACCACATATATCACAATATAACATATGAAACATTCATCTCATTCATTAATGTTAATTACCATTAACCTTCTTATCAAACATCCACATCATTGTTTACCATTTAAACTATTCAAAAATCAATATATTTTAAATTAATTCACATGGAATGATATGATATATTCCCTATTAAACCATCATAAAAAATAACTACATAACTCAATAACCCATTATGTTTAAGCTAACCATCCCAAAATCCCCAATATTAATTTATCCATATACACATTAATTATGCAATCACACAAAGAAAATTTATCATCAATTCTGAAGTCACATAATTGGATTAATTACACCATGAATTAATTCATCAAAATCCACAAATTTAATAATCAAAAAAAATTAAATAATTAAGACAAAAATTATTTAATCCAAATCTACCAATTACATTTTTACCGAATTTAATCCAATTCCCCATATTAGGGAAATTATATTATATACATTCGAAATTCAATAAATTAAATTGTAAATTAATTTACTCAATGCTAGACAAAATTTCCAATAATTTCAATTGAAATTTCACTACACATAGTAATTTAGGACTACGTGAATTTAATTTATTCCACCTTCAACAAAATTGATGATGAACACTCGAAAAAAAAATTCTTTATTAGAGAAGAATATCCATGATCATAATGGAGAATGAGATCAAGATCCGTGTTTTAGAACCAAAATCAAACAAATTATATCTATCATGACATATATATATATATCCATATACAATGGAGAAAAAAATCCCATTAAAAGATGAGAGAAATATGTGATAGAGGGAGAAAACCAATTGGGATTAGAATCTCTTTTCTAGAGAGGTTCATATCATTAATAAGGGATTCATATTGTCTAGAACAGTTGTCGTAAGGCCTTTGAGTCCATATAAAAGCCTCAAAAAACAATATAAATCATTTATAATAACCCTAAAATCTTTTTATGGTGAATTCCAGGGGTTCACGTATTTTTAATCTAATATTTAATTGATAAAATTCATGTGTTCCTAGTTTCCTGTATGGTGTGAATTATTTCCCCTTACCTTGAACATTGACTATGAACCTCACTTTTTGATTCCCCATGGTGACTCATAAGAGAGAACAAGTGTTTAAAAATTGTGTTCCCACTCTAAAATCTTATTATATATAAGGTTGAATAGTTTTATGGGGCTCAACACACGGTTTGGGAAAAACATGCTCCAACCGTACACTACACAAAACCCCTCTAAAAACATATAAATTCCCCCCAAATTTACACAATATGAAACGCAAATAAGACATAATCATGAAAAGATAAAAGAATATATGTAAAAAATATTGATACATCTTCATATTATATTGGGATCTTACAATATCCCCACCTTATAATAAGTCATACTCGAGCTCTACATCCAATGATCTATATGATTCCAAGGTAAATAATTAGGGCCATTGAGCTTGTATATCCTCTTGTCTCTCCCATGTTTCCTCTTGATCATTACCATGTAGACACATTATATTTAGTATTAGCATGGTCTTCCCCCATAACACATTCCCACTATGATTCAATTCAAGTATCATATTCTCCTCAAAGGAAGCATCAATCTCATGCTCAACATCATTCACATTGATCACCTGAGAAGGGTTTTGATGATACTGCTGAATTTTCTACAAATTAAATATATAATTCATAGAATTTTACCTCTATGGAAGATCTAATTAGTATTAACAATCCTGATAATCTCGGAACCCTCTAACAGAATAACAAACTATAGTATAAACATGACAAGTATTTGAACCATATGGTGACCAAATCTCGGTGACACCCAAACGAACACACAATCACAAACTATAAAATCTAAGGTTAATTGACACCAATAAATATATGAATTATGACTTCTATTAGATATATACATATGTTTGCAAATCATCTGAACATTATCTAACCACTTTTGAACGTGTCTCTGCCATAACAACTCTGACTCACCTGCCTCCTCCAACATAGAAATTAAACCAATTCATCATCACATGGAAACTATATTAAATCAATTCTTTGATTCCATAAATAAATTAATATATTAAATTACAAAATTCAAGTCCCAATTTTTCATTATTTCAATTGAAATTTCTCAACAAATACACAAAATATTAATTCCAAACAATAGGAATTGAATTTATTACACCCGCCTTAAAATTGATGACGAATGCATTCCAAAAGAAAACCCCAATTGAATTTGGAAAAAACTAGATCCTTATGAATAATGAGATCTAGATTAAAATCCAGGACTCAAAATCAATAAAATTTGATCTATCAAAACCTAGATAATTATCCATCACCAATAGAGTAAAAAATATCATAAAAGTATGTGATAATGAAGGGATAGAGTGAGGAAACCAATTGGAATTACAATATATTACTAGGAGTGGTAGAGAGAATCAATATGGTTTTTAGATAGTCATGAACAGGTGTCAGATGGCCTTGGATTCCATATAGAAGTATCAAAAGTTAGATAAAATTTTTATGGTCGAGTTAGGGTTTCATTAGGGTGAATTTGGGGATATCATAAATTTCTGATTAATTATTTAGGGGAATATATTCATGTTCATAGGGTTTCCTATACAGGGAGGGCAGTTTTCCCTATTAGTGTCCTTTAACCATGATCCTCACATAGGGGTGTCCCATGATTACTCTTAAGAGAACAAAAAATTTTGATAAACTATGAGTAATATAAGCAATCCCTCTATGTCTTCAGCAGTATATTTTTCATGGGCTATACACATGGTTTTGGAAACTCGTGCGCCAATCATGAACTTCCCCCAACTGCCTTAAAAACAACCAAATTTCACCTAAACACACCCAACATAAAACCAAAATAAGATATATATAATAAAAAGAAAAAATAATAACTATAAACGAGCTTAGAATATATTTAGAAAAGGATGGGATATTATAAAAATAACACATTTAGAATTATCTCAACAGTATGAATTGAGAAGTCTCGTGAATATAGTGACCCCATCTTAACATTCATGGATATTATATCATTTTTTATTATTATTCAGAACACTACAAATGTTAAATCTATAGGAATTTAATAGTTTAGTTTATTTGGAAACATGGAATACAATATTCATAATTGTTTAAATATCATCAATGATTCCCATTATGATCATACCAATTTGTAATCCTACAGAAATAATTTATTACTTACTTTGTTAATAGAAACATTATAAATGGTGATCTGAAATGCAGAGTAAGAGTAAAAGAGGGAGATATTTATGCATAATCATGAGAATACAGATATGTAAATACGATCATAACATTAAAATATCCTACTATGAATATCAAACACACAATCAAGAGTCCTTTCCTAATGATTGGCAGTTCATAAGACATGATTATTAAGTAAATAAACAGTATATGACATGAAATAATAACATATTAATAAAAGATATAATTTTGGTAGAAAAATAATCATTTAAAATTATATTCTAATGCTACCTAGGAAGAATAGTATAATATATTTTTCTTTGTGTAATCACCCATGTACCATCTTCGATCTTGGGATAACAATAAGTGCACCCTTTGGTTTTTTGGGATCGAGCTACAACTCATGTACTAAAATACTTTCAAGAAAGGGATAATATCCATTTACCCTCTTATTATGTGGATTGGGATACAACCTGTACACCGTTTTTTATTGGTTTACAATCTTTTTTACCAACAAATTTTCAAGCTTAGGCTAAAACTCATGTACAATTTTATTTAGGCTTGGGATACAACCCATGTACATTGTTTTGTTTCTAGATAGGGTTAAAACTATGTTACCTAGTATTTTTGGGCATGGGATACAACCCATGAATCCTATGATTTTATATCCTAGGCTACAACATATTTACCAAATTTTTTTATGCTTGGGATATTGGTAGGGTACCCTCCTGTTTTCAGGCTTCAAATACAACACATTCACCCTTTTTTAAGGGTTCGGTAAAAACAAATGTGTCATATGAACTCATATACTATATATGATTATGTAATTAATTGGAGAGAAATACAGGTCCCACTCATTAAAAAAAAATCATACATCCACATTCCACCAAAAAATTAAACCTTCACAATATCATGACCTATAAAAAGAGATGGGTTTCATAATCATCATATCATAAAAAATGAAATAAAATGGGTAATATAAAAAATAATCCTATTATAGAATATGGAAAATATAATATTTTAAAAATACTTTAATGAAATAATTAATCATAAAAATAAATGTATTTCATATGTGCTTTGTCATGGAATTACCCAAGGAAGAGAAACACATTGCATATGTAACTTTTCATCATAAATATAAATGATTCAAAGAAAGAATAAGAACGGGTTCCGTGGATAATATCCCTATAATAGAACAAAATATATCAAATTATTTCATCTTAGAGGGAAAATAACTTTGAAATGATCATTTAAATCATTTCTAGAAAAAAATATCCTTTTATCATTTGAAAATTACTTTTAGAACCGGAAACATATTTAATAGTTTTTTGTTTGAAACTACTCAATTAAACATATAATGTTAATATTATTAATCAATTTATACTATTTTTAAATTCATAAAAAAAATTAAATCCTTTTTAATTGAAAATTGTCAAAAAATATCATTCAAAATTATTTTTAAAACATTTATAGGAAAAATGGATTTTGAATAAAACAAAATTTTGACCGAAGAGAGAGATTAAGTGGGATATTCTTAAGAAAAATTGTGAATCATCCTAAGTAAAAAAGACAAATAAAATATTACCAATACCTGAATATATTATGAATAAAATAGGATAAAAAAATTCATGAGGGTTCTTGATTGATGGATTATAATATTTCACCAATGGAAGCATAATCATAAACAATTTCAATAAATGACGAGATTGTCACAATAAAATTGAACCACTTTGTTATGTTTTATCCTAATCCCCATGAATTAATGAAATTAAATTAAGCATAAAATATTAATAAAATAATTATATTTATGATATAAAATTTAAAAGGGTAATATATATGTCTATTAAAATAATATAGGTGAATAACATATCATGTGTCCCAATGGAGGAAAAACAAGACAAAATTATTTTACCGACACTGTAACTCTTGAATTATAAATCACATGAAATATTGATACTAAAAATGATATTTAAATCTTAATATAAATTATTATAATAATACTAAAATAAATCAATGGGATTTAAATGCACCACATATAATAAATATGTGGTGAATATGTCTTGTGTCTCACAGAATATAAAAGTGAGATAGAAATTACTTACTACTTGTGTAAATTTTGAATAATGATTCCCATGATATAATAAAAATAGTTGAAACATTAAATATGATGAAATAAAGAAAATTATTGATATAAAATTTCATATGTCATTATATACAACACACAAAAGAAGCATGCTTTGAATATGGAATGTATCTCACATATCTAAAATGAGAGGAAATTACATTAACACTTGAGTAACTTTTGAATAATGCGATAAATGAAAGAATAAAATTAATAAAATCTTTTAATACCATGAAATTAATTTAATTAATAATTTAACATATTATAGATCAATATATAGAACACAAAACAATAATAAGTGGTGAATTTGTCAAATGTCGCATAGAAATAAAAGTAAGATGACAATACCATTACCTGATGTCTTGACATTATTCGTACACATTCAAACCTCTTATATAATAAAATTTAGTTTCTTATAAATATACCATAGAACCATATTCATAAATATAATATCATATATTATTTTATTAGGATTTTATATTTGCCATTTATTAACAATTTCATGATAAAATTACTTTTTGTGTAACAAACACTTTTTTTCTTATATGTTTGTAATTTATATTATTAATTTGAATAAATAGAACATTATTTATATATTTCAATAATTTAAAAAATGATATAAATATCCCATATATTCATTATATATGTATTTATATAAAATATAGAAATATGAAATGATATAAACCTTTCATGAAGACTATAGGTCATACGTACGCATAAACATTGCTTCTATTTTCTTATCATATTTTTTTAAAAGTTAAATATAAATATATATATGAATATATATTAAAAATATAGTATAATTAAATTTCAATATATATCAAATATTTTTATTAAATATATACTTAATACATTCTAGTTAAATTGTGAACAAATTGCATCGCTTGGAGGATCCATAAGTACACACATCCACAAATGATGTTATCATTTTCCAAAAAAATTGGAAGCGTGGAGTTATGTGTAATATGAAATTTAAATTAGAATAAATACATCATTAATATCATATATATCATACAAAAATAGTATTTACAATATTATTCCCCATCTTGATAGGTGGTAATGGATGAATGAACAACATTGGTTCCTGAGGTGGTAGTTTGACGTACTGACGAATAATGATTGTGAATCCCATTTGAAGGAATTGTGTGAAATTTTAGGTCCTAACATTAACATAAAAACATATCATAATTTTTATGATAAATATATTATTATCTAATAATTATATAAGAATAATCTAATTGGTGAATAAATATATAAAACAAAAGTTCTTAGAGAGAAATATTACCTCTTATTCAGGTAACATCGTTTCATTTTCACTGAAGGGCTACCATGGATGGATTTATGAAAAGCGGGGGGATTACCAGATAAAAGGATGGATTTTTTAATTTTATTTTCGTGGGGATAGGATAATATGTTATTCTTGGATGATGTGAATAAGTGATGGGGTTAATGTCCTTTTATGGTGCGGTAGGAGTGATATTCATGTAAATACAAAGAGGAAAATGGTATCAAGAGGTATCAACTACATAATGTGCCAAAATAGTGTTATATTTTAGATAAAAATTATTATATGGTATAAATATGTCCATAAAATGGATTTTTTTTAAAAACATTGTTCATTTCCTCTTTAATATTAAACATTAATAACATAGTAATCTAGTATTTACCTTAATCGTAATAATGAAATTTAATTAATTAAATTAATATTTTTGGTAAAAATCTACTTTACCATAATAGAAATAGGAAATTTTTATTATTACCAACATTCAATTGGTTTTTACAAATTAAAATAACATTATTTGGAAAGAAATAATATTAAATAATCCTAAAGTAGTGACAAAACATAGGGTTATTAATAACCCTATGTTTGTGACGTAGGGTTGTTAATGGTTTTATAATAGAAATATTTAGAAATATATATTAAATATAATTTAAAATATAAAACAATTATATAAATAAATTACATAAAAATGAAATTTTCAATTAAAATATATTATTTTTAATTAATTATCAAAAAATTAAACATCTTATAAAATTAAGAAAAACTCCCAAAGTAACCTTTTTTCCTAAAATTTTTAATATAAAGTTTATCTATTAAAATTTAATTTATTAATGTGGAATATTTTTTATTTAAAATAGGCTCTCCATTAAAAGGTAGTATAAGAGACTTTTAGAAAAATGTTTCTTTTTATGTATAAAATTGAATTATTTCTATACACTTTTAAAAAATTCATAATATTAATATCATGAACCATCCCCCTAGGCCCGTGCCATGACTACCCCAAGCCCACATTCATTGGCCAGGGGCTGGAGACTTGCACCAATGGCGTAAATCCCTAAACTGGGAATTCATTGCCTTTAAAACCTGAAAATGCACACAACAAAGTACGAGCTGGAAGAAAAACACTATGTAAAACTATATAAAAAGAGTTCTGAAAGTAGAGGTATTGGAATACAAACCCAACAGGAAAATACAAGTACAATTGAAAAGGAAAAAACATATGAAAGTTGAAGAGCATCTCCTAGATAGTCCACCATGGAACCTACATGAAGGGTAGGTACAGATAACCTCCTCAGCACTCCACATCTATCGATCTCCTCCGTGTACCGACACATCGTATGGTCCACCTCCTGGAACCATCCAGTCCTGGAACTCTCAGGATCAGTCAGCGATGTCCATCGTCTGCAACCAACACAATGATGTTCGGGCAAAGCCCGTGCATGGGTGAGTATAATGATACTCAGTTGGGACCTCGAGACCCTCATAGTCTCACTAAATCCAACAAGGATAAACCACAATGTATGAAATCTACATATAACCCCACATAAGTATATTTTCATACATATACCTATGTTATCAAGTAATCCATCTGAAACATGAGGTAAATACAAAAAGTTACAGACTCAGCTCAACCAAGATTTTATTCTAGGGATATTATCAAATAACATCCCTAGACACATTGTCGAAATCTTGACTACTGGATAACTCCTCAACTATCAAGTACATTTGGACTACCATTCAACCAAGGGTCCTGCTCTGGTATTCATGTAGAAAATTCACTGACTAGACACATAGAAAGAACTGAGTCTGATGAAGTTATATGGTAACCCACATCCCAAACTAGCTGGAGGGTAAACCCTAAGAGGATGTCGGGTAACCCACTTCCCAACCCAGCTGGAGGGTAAACCCTAAGGTCAATGAGTAAACCACTGCCCAGCCCAGGTAGAGGGTAAATCCTAAGAAGTTGTCGGGTAACCCACTGCCCAACCCAGCTGGAGGGTAAACTCTAAAGGTCAATAGGTAACCCACTGCACATCCCAGCTAGAGGCTAAACCCTAAGAGGTCATCGGGTAACCCACTGCACAGCCCAGTTGGAGGGTAATCCCTAATGGACAATGGGTAACCAGCTGCCCAGCCCAGTTGGAGTGTAAACCCTAAGATCAACAGGTAACCCACTGGCCAGCCTCGTTGATGGGTAAACCCAGAACTGGTATGATATCTCCACACTATGCTCGCTCGTCTCTAGGAGAATCTGCTCTACGAGCTACATGTCAATACTCCAATTGTCACGATGTCCCACATATAAGTATCTCAAATGTCTACCTTGTCATATGGGTCTCATCACAATAGACGACGCATTAATCAGACATCCGGTCTATAAGTTATTAGACTTTTAGTCAAGGGGGCCTAGTTGGATTCATGCATGATCCAACCTAACTGTTTTTCAACTTACCCCGGACACCAGTGGGGTATAGTAAAAGGGACCATCATGCTCCAGAAAAACCAGTGCCACTTACCATTCATCAAACAGTCATCTGGGGACAACGATATAGCCAAAGAAAGTAAAGGGGTCAGTAATATGTCCTGGTCTGGTCCGACCTGGTCGGACTGTCCCGGTCCGACCCAGTCTGGGCTGACTCGATATGGGTCGACCCAGTCAGACATGATGATTCTGGCCTGGCCCATTGGGTGGGCCCGCCTGTTAAGTTTGGCCTGGCCCACTGGGCCTAGCCCCGTAGGTCGTGTGGGCGGTTCGGCCCGGGCTCAGGGCTGATTCGGCCTGGAGTGTCGCGAGGGAGTGGCTCGGCCCGGAGGTCGTGGTCGGGTAGGATCGGCCAGGGCTCAGTGCGGGGGGTCCCAGGATAGTTTGGGAGACCGAGCGGTCGTGAGGATTTTAGGCCGGTGCGGCCTGGCCACCACGAGGGGTGTCTTAGGCCGGTTCTAGAGGCCATGCGGCCAGGAGGCGGCCGAGAAGCACGTGGCCAGGCTGGGAGGGGGCCTGGATGGATGCACGATGGGACGGAGGGCGGCCGGGTAGGGCGCTGCCCAGCCTGTAGGCCGTCGGGTTGGGTTCCAGGCGAGCCAACGGACGGCCAAGTAGGGAAACATGTAGGTAAACGGACGGCCGGGCAGGGCACGACCAGGTTGGCAGGTGGCCAGGCAGGGCGCGGCTAGGATGGTGGGCGACCGGGCTGGGCGCCGGCCGGCTTACAGGCTGCCAGGTAGGGTGATAGGTGGGAAGATAGGTAGGGCACGACGAAGCCGATAGTCGGGCGGGAAGTAGATATGAAGGTCTGGTGCTATTTGGGCCGACGCGGGATGACTTCGCTCGGGCTAGGGTGGTTTGGCATGGCTCGGGCCGGCGTGGGCCAAAGTGGTTTAGCCGGGGCTCGCGGGAAGCCGGCGGCGGGACGACTGGGTGCGCGGGAGGCCGACGGTGGTTCGTCCCACAGAGCCCGCTCGGTCAGGGCACCAAAACACCGCGAGGGTGGTGCGGTTCACGGAGGCCGCGTGAAGCGCGGCCATTTCCCGTGCCTTCATTGCCTTCAATGCCACTTCATCACCATGCCGAAAATCAACACACTAATGAATGGAGGAGGGTTTGGGCCATGTTGGTTTGGCCCACACCCTCTACTTTTAAGTTGGTAACATTTGGATAATCAAAGAGTAAGAAAGATGAACAACAATTATTTTAAAATCACGCAACAATTCCTTTCCATTTTGATGAAGGGAAAAAGAAAAGGAAAGTTACACAAAATAAACCCCCGACCATTGATTGTCGGTCATCGAAATTGATGTCATGAGAAGAAGACAAAGGAGTTCATCATTCGTCACATCTTCCACGCACTTCCAATCCCGAGCTGCGTTAGCTCACTGACAACGTTTCAGATGTCGATTTTCGAAGACCTCTCACAACGGTTGAATCCATGAGGACGATGTTGAGGAATGTTTGTGTTATTCATTCTTCGTTCTTCTTAAGGAGACATGGTTCTTCGTTGTGATCTTTCTCCCAAATCCTCCTCTCAAAGCTTCCACCAAAATGAATATGCCAACAAAATTATAGATTGTAATATACTATTAATATGTTGGAACAATATTAAAATTGGTCTGATTAATTAGGAAGGCTCCCCTATATTAATTCAAGGGGTTGGAACAAGGAATTAATTAGGGGAGGTGAAGAGGCTCTCCCTCATTAATTCTAGAGAGTTGAGAGGTTTTACTCTCCTCCCATTAATAGGAGAGTTTATCCCCGTGTGGTCCCCATGTCAAAACCCCACGCGGGAGGTTAGGATTAGGGGGGGCCCACCACCATAACCTCTCAGGGGATGTTAAGGTGTGGGGGTCCCACCTCCAACTTCTCTGAGGAGATTTTAACTATCAAATAAAATTAAAGCCACACACTTTATTTTTATTTAATTCAAACTCTAAAAACCCCTAAAATTATCTTTTATTCTTGACTCACTGTCATCAAAGTGAAGGCCTCATTAAGAGAATATCGGCATTGCGATTTCAACAGTGGCCCCATATTTTAATTCCGATTACCAGTTCAAATGTTACAAAACGCCACTCGCGCATTTACAAAACGTACCCAAGAAATAGTTAAGAAAATTATTATCAGTCACCCTCGATCCGCGCTGGTTGATGTTAGGCTTTGCCTAGGTGAAACACACCCGAAAAAAAACAATAGTACTCTTGTAATTTTTAATCAGAGTAACCGTTTAGATGTTAGGAATTTTACAATAAAATAATTATCAATTAAATATTTTATTTGTGGCCAAAAGCTAACATTTTCTAGTTGCTCATGGATGCTAATGTTATTATCTGCATAAATAAAGCATGCCCTCACAAGTTCAATAGTGGTCTCAGATTTTTAATCCGAGTTATCGTTTGTGAGTTATAAGCATTTGGAAAATCAAATTATTTATTTAATTATTTTATTTACGATTATGCCATTTATGGATTTTCTCACAGGAGGCCTGTTCCGACTAATCATAAGTCACGCCTAGTGTAAACCTGCTATTCTGAGCGCAACAGTGCCATAGATTTTCTGATCTGAGTAGATGTTTATGAGTCGTCAAACATTTTCAGGAAAACTTCTTATGTGTGTTAACATAATCTTAACAGAACATCAACGGATCATTTCGGGCACTCCGGACCTCAGAATCTTTCGCTGTAAAATTTTGTGGACTTGTAAAGTTCCCAAATATTTAAAAAAACAATACGTGGAAATTCTGGGTCATTACATTCTCCCCACCTTAGGGTTATATGTCCCCGAAAGCCACAACTCCAACTAAGGAAGAAAATGGGGATAATATGCACGCATCTGAGCCTCCCACTCCCATATTCTCTCATGGAGGTTCTCCTGCTGTCAACGAACACACACTAGAGGTATCGACCATCCACGAAGGAACTGATCCTTTAGATCCTCAATCTCTACTAGAACCTCGGTAAAAGTCTCCCCATCGTCGACATCCATCTATCAATGGTAAAAGTCATGAGAAAAGTCATGCATGTATCTTCTCAACTGGGATACGTGGAAGAAGTCATGCACCTGGAGTAACTGTGGTGGAAGAGCTAAGAGGTAAGACACATCGCCAACTCTGCTGAGGACCTAGAAAGGTCTGATGATCCTTAGAGATAACATGCCGACTCGGCCAAATATCCGCAAACCTCATAAAGGTGAGACCCGTAGAAAGATGTGGTCGCCATCCTTGAACTCCATATGTTGCCGTCTTCTGTTAGCATATGAATTCTGCTTGATCTGTGTAGTCTTTTTCAATTGATGTATTATCTGCACTTTCTTTATGGTAGCTCATACCATCTCTGATCCCATGAGTGTTGACTCTCCAGGGTCAGTCAAACACAAAGGTGATGTGCAAGGTCACCAGTAAAATGCCTCGAAAGGTGTCATCCCGATGGTGTAGTGACAGTTGTTGTTGTTTGAAAACTCCAACTAGGGTAAGTGATCCTCCCAGCTACGACTGAAGTCGAGGAAACAAGAATGCAGCATGTCCTCAAGGGTCTGAAGGGTCTGCTCAGTCTGACCATCCATTTGAGGATGGAAGGTAGTGCTCAAACGAAGCTGCGTCCCAAAAGGCTCCTTAAACCCCTTCCCTAGTCGAGAAGTAAAACATGCATCATGATCAGATACAATCGTCGAATGCACTCTATGTAGCTGCACAATCTCTCTCACATAAAGGCATCTCAAGAACTATACTGAAAACTTATCTCTTATCAGTAGGAAGTGGGCCAACATGGTGAGTTGGTCGATGATCACCCAAATTGACACATGTCCTCTATATGTACGTGGAAGTCCTATCACGACGTCCATGGATATACCATACCACTTCCACTCTAGGACCTCTAAAGACTGAACTAAGCATACTGGTACCTAATATTCCACCTTTACTTAATAACAAGTGAGGCACCGAGATAAAAGTTATTCCATTGTTTTCATCATTACCGGCCACTAGGGCTGTCGTCAGAGGTCCTGATACATTTTTTCCACTCCTAGGTGTACTGTTTAAAGAGATTTGTGTAACTCCCTCAACAAAACATCCTCCTAAAGTGACATTGGTACCATTGTATGTCCTCTGAAGAGAATGAAGTGCTACCCACCATCAAAAAATATTTCAGGTTCTTTCCATGTACATATCTGAGCAAGTTGTGTCTCATAGTCAGCGTCCCCATGTTGTGCCTCCCGGACTCACTGACAATGTGGGGGAGTGATTTTAAAATACTAATGGAAGGCTTCTACTTATCAATCAACAAATGATATATGTAAATAAGCCAGCTACTCTATCGCCTCACTCAGCATATACCATCCATACCTCCTGCTGAGTAAATTTGCTACCATGTTCCCCTTCCCAGTAGTATAGACTATCTCAATGTCAACATATACTGCAATGAGGGTGAGGTTGGCCAACTCATGAGTGATTGGATGCACCCTCTTATGCATGAGTTTATCCTATTATTCCTAGGATTCCTTTTTCACTAACCAAAGAAATCCCCATCCCAACACTATAGATAAACCACAACCTCTTTGCATAAAACAGTTAATCTGAGTGTGAACTGTGAATGTCAAGTCCAAACCCAAACTAATTTCATAAGGCATCGATGTTTCCACCAAGAGGATTCAACTGGAACTCTGTCTTCAACGGTCATATCACACCGTCAGCATAAGTGTGATGATCCAGTCTCCTCCTAAAGGTATCTCGAGGCTTGAGGGTCAACTCAATGGTTTAACAAGAAACTCATGGTTGCGGACACGATTCATGGAAGGAAGGAATGATTTTGACCTTTTTCTATTGAAATATCAGCTTTTTTAAACATAGACTGTACCTAGAATCATTCCTAGATCCCTTGGGTCGCATTCCATGACCGCATGCCACAACTCTCTTCACCTGTCCTCCAGCTCCCTTAGCATGGTCGGGTCTACAAAAAGGGGGTTGTTTTATCATGTGGAAAAGTACACCACCACATGATGCTCTCATAGCTCTACATCCAAGTCTACTACACTACAAATTCATCTATCCCTAACACATTTTACACACCCATGTCTCTGAGACTAGTGCTAGTTTTCTGCTTTCCCACTGCTAACATTCACTGGCGATATCTATTCAGCCAAAGAACATTCAACCACAAAGGTTCTCTCCAAAACCCTAGCATAATTAGGAATTCATAGAGGAATAGTGTTGGATCGGACGTCCTTTAAACACCCCTATCTTGGAAGATCGAGCCTTGAAGAACAGATCATATCATTTTAAACGAGTACCCGGAAAGATCAGTATGCCTCGATGAAAACTCAGCTACCAACATGTCATCCTGCCGAAGCTGTAAAAGTTCTATAGTACTCTCAGCCACCTCCTCGAACCAGTCCTTAGAAACCTGTGAGTTGGTCTCGCCTCTGAACCTGAGGGGTATCTGATGCTTAATCACAAGTAAGGAACTAAGACAACATGTTTCCTCTACCAGGACTGTCGGCTGTAACTCATGTCCAATGGGTAGTGATATAGCCAGAACACTACCCGAAGGTACTATCTCAGGAAATGGTCCATGTACCACAGCCTCATCAACAAGCGGACCATCCTCATGGTCCTCAGTGAAAAATACTAGTAGCTATGATCACCGTCTGCTCTATTAGTTTCTCAACTAGATGGGAAACTCTAGCAACCACGTTCAGCCAGCCCTCCGCTGCATGGGAATATGTCTCGCCTCGAAACATCATAGGCCTCTACTGCTGGAAATCCTGCAATGTGCTCAGTCGGCATGCACCGTCCGCCAGTGTGGCTAGTTGTATCTGCTTCCCAATGGGTGGTGGTGTTGTTGATACAACACCTAAAGGTGCAAACAATGTAATAAGTCCCTTCACCAGAGCCTCGTCACTTAGTGGGAAATCAGTAAAAACAACTCATGGAACACTAATTGGTTGTATGCATAGAGATATCCAAAAATAATCAGATGCGACACTGTAAAATATTACATCTGATAAGCTGACCTGGTTGAGATAACAAAAAGAAAAATTTTGAAAACAAACACGCAATCAATGTTTTTATGCATAGAGTTGAAAGTCAGTAGTCAGGGTCCTGGTGTATGGATACATTGGTCACCACACCAACAGTGGACTCACTGAACTGAAAATCACACTTAGTACCCTTGACACAATTTCTTCATAGAAAATAAAGATCAGAGTCTAGTGTTATGTGGTAGAACCGAATCCTTTGATACCAATTTTTCATATCCCGTCCCCCAGGGCTCATGCCGTGACTACTCCAAGCCCTCCTTCCATAATCACGGGGCTGGAAACTTGAACCAATGACATAAATCCCTAAACGGCGAAGGCATTGTCTTTAAATCTTGAAAATGCACACAACATAGTATGATTTGGATGAAAAACGCTATGTAATACTATATACAAAGAGGGCTAGATGTAGTGTAGCCGGAATACCGAACTAACAGTAAAATACAAGTACAACTGAAAACAAGTACAACTGAAAAGGACAAAGCAGTTGAAAGGAGAAGTGAAGCTCCTTGATCATCCACCACGGATTCTACCTGAAGGGTAGGTAAAAATATCCTCCTCAAAACTCCACGCCTATCAGCCTCCTCCGCGTAACGACATTTCATATGGTCCACCTCCAGGTACCATCCAGTTATAGTACTCTCAGCATTAGTTAGCGTTGTCCATCGTCTGCAATCAACACAACAAGATGAGGGAAAATCCCGTGCGGGGGTGAGTATAACTATACTCGGTGGGGACCCAGAGACCCTCATGGTCTCAATAAATCCAACAAGGATAAACCAGAATGTATGAAATCAATTGATAACCCAACTTAGATATATGACCATACATATAACTATGTTATCATGTAATCCATCACAATCATGGGGTAAATACAAAAAGATATTTACTCAGCTCAACTAGGACTTTTTTTATAGGGATAGTATCAAATAACATCCCCAGTAACATAGTTGAATCCTCGGCTGCTATAGAAATCCTCCTCTATCATGTAAAGTGGGACTAAACTACAACCAAGGGTCCTGCTCCAGTATACATAGTGAAAATTCACTGAGTAGACACATATAAAGTGTTAAGTCTGAAGAAGACGTTGGGTAACCCACTGTCCAGCCCAGCTGGAGGGTAAACCCTAAGAGGTCATCGGGTAACCCACTGCCCAGCCCACATGGATGGTAAATACTAGGAGGTAATCAGGTAACCCTGTAACACCCCGACCCTAGTTACCCAGAGTCGGTGCATTATTACATAACATTGGCATGATCATAAGAAAGATCAAATCTCGAATGACCGATTGGTTTAGTAGCCTTGGAAACACTAGATATATTCATAAGTTTTACATTACATCATAAAATGAAAAACTACAACAACAACATAATGTTTCCACAGTACACACTATAATCCCCTCATAATATCCCTGCAGGTCATTCATAACTTACATCTTCACTTCCTGGGAAAAATAAAACATAGATAAGGGGTGAGCTCAAATGCCCAGTAAGGATAACAATATAGCAGAAACTTTCATCAATAAGAATAAACATTTAAGGCAATGTATAACTAAAACAAAAGCCTTTTAAACATGAACTTTCAACATGGTATGGCATAAATAAAATGAAATAATGCCATTTACTTATTCACATGGATATTCTACTAATCGAATAATCACATGCAAAAATCAATAACCACTTTCATAATGTTGGAATGCATAATGCCAGACTATCATAACCACATAGCCAAGGCCTCGTGCCAAGACTACAAATAAGATTTTGTTAAGGCCTTGTGCCAAGACACTAGTTTGTCTCATGAGACCTACCGATGCATCGAGGAGCTATAGCGGGCTCCACCCGTCACATATTAATTCCAATGCATTCCCATATGAAAAGGTTTAAACATAACATAAACATTCGTATTAAACTAGCATACGAAATGTCAATACTTTCACCATAAACCATGAATGGTATATATAAAAAATAGCACATCCATAGTCAAACATATCACAAAACCTTCAATACAATATAAAAGTTTTGTATCATATTATATCATCCTCAAATAAGCATAAAATCCATTAAAGGTTGTTGACATAGATGAAATCAAAACTCTTTTTAAAGAAATATCTCTTTCTATTTTGAAATCATTTAAGAGACATATATTTATAAAATAAAACATTTTCTTTGAAAATATTCTTATAAGCTTGTAAGGGAAGCTTTGACGATTTTATAACGGCGGAAAATAACCGCACCCGCCGTATAAGTTAAAAAAACATTCTTATCTTAATTTTGTCGAAAAGGTTAAGAAGCACCTTGTTTGGAAAACGACGGAAAGATTCCTCTTATAAAAAGTCAAAAAAAGGTATAAATGACTTTAACCCATATTCTTGTAAAAATGTTTTGAAATACATTTTGAAGAAACATGGATGTGGATGATAACGAGATCCCAGTAGATTATTACGTATAAACAACCTCGGATAATGAAGAGATTGTGAAATAACCCTTACCTTGTACTTTTCCTTGGTTGGGGTCGGTTAACCTCCTGTATAATGGTGAAATAATTGTTATTAAATTATACAAGAATCATATACATTAATATGATATCATATATGATCTTTTAACATTGCTTTATTAATAATATCTTAGTATTATCGTCGTTTCAGGTGATAATCGATTCGTTCTTCTTAAATGATTGGTTACGTAAGACATGTTTGTAATGGATAGATTAAATCTTATTCATAATCAGAATGATATTAAAATTATTTTTAACCCTAAAATGAGAATAATACTTGAATGGATACGACGGAGGATGGATCTCACCGCGTTCGTGGAGACGGTAGTCCGTACGTACGCACGAACGCTACTTCCATTTAATTTTTATTTTATAAGAATTGAATCCAAATGATACATAGGTATATTAATATTCCAGTATAATATAATATTTTATATATGTTACTTAAGTTCATTAACACCATCCTTTATACGTTCCATGTGTGGTATGAACGAGTCATATCATTTTAATGGGGCGGTAGTCCGCACTTCCTCAAATGAAATTATCGTATGTATATACAACATGAAACGAATAATGGTATGAAATAAAATGGAATTACAGAAGCTTATATATAAAATATATATCATTAATATCATATTTAATTACAGTGCCATCATAATGGCCACCATGAGAGGCGGTAAGATGTATTTGAACAATCATCGTTTCGTGAGGCGTTAGTTTGCCATCCACAGAAACATTATGGTCATCATCCATTAGATGGAGTTGTGTGTATGTGTAGTTTGAATCCTTCTTATAACAACATCCTAGTATATTGTGGATACTAGTGTTGTTACAAAAGAAAGGAAATAAAAAGAGTTTTGGGGTTGGAGAAGCAAAATAAATGAAAATAATTTAAGAGAAAACGTTACCTTTAATTTAGGTAACTCACTTTGGTTGGAACCAAAGGACTTATTGAAATGCTTTCTGCCTAAGGGGAAGCTTCAAGGATGAGGAGAGGGATGTGGGGAGCTTAGTTGGGCAGAGTTTGGACGAGCCAAGTGGCTTGAGAGGTGTGAGGAATGAGTAGAAGTGGTCTCCTTTTATAAGGGAGAAGAGGGGCTCTTTAGGAAAGAGTGAAAGTATTACTTTATAATATAATTATATTCGGTTTATAATGGTCCAAAAATCATTGAGATCTAAGATAAGATGACTAATATTCTAAATAACATCAACCAATAAGAATTGTATAGGTTTTATATAATATTTTAATCATTATAATCTTATTTATTTAAATGATTTATTAATGAGGTAAATATTGCATCATTATTGTCTCATTAATAATTTAAATTATTTGATATCTAAAAATTATAAATAAAATATAATTATGTAGGAAATCTTTTTATCTTTCTAATTAATATTTATAATCGAATTTCCAACATGTATAACCCTATGTAAAAATTGTTCTTCTAAAAGATGTAAGCTTATGCCATTTTTATTTTTATTTTAACTTTATTAATATAAAGTGTCCCTACCACATACAAGTGGCTCCAAGGGGTCCCCAAATTGACCCAAGGATGCTCATGGTCGGGTATGTGTCCACCAATAAGGTTAGGACACGTTTTAGGGAAATTTTGTATTATTATATTATTATTTTTTAACCCTTATTTACCGGATTTACCCTTAACCATGGTAAATAAAATATTTACCACAGTAATTATTCAAAATGTCTAAAAATAAAAGTTACATATTTTCAAAATTTGGACATCCTGATTCCAAATATGGAATCCATTTTTCTAAATTCAAAACACAGAAGTGGCAGAAATTAATTTAAAATTAATTCCCGCTGTCAAAACAAAAAGCGTGTTTTTAAGAGGTAATAACTATCAAATGATTGACACTTGTTTATGTGCGGTTTAATTGTAAAATTATGTCTAATGACCAACATTATATTAAATTGTAAAAATATATTCTATATATACTTTAAAACCACTCAAATTCATAATTTATTACTATTAATTATTTTGATTAAAAAAGTTGTTTTTAATTAAAATTTAGTAATTTTCACTATTCATCAAAATATGAAAGTTATCCGAAAGTACCAAAATTTCTCCTTAGGATAAATTTGATATTCCGAATCCAAAAATGAAGTCCATTTTAAAATATAAAGTATATATAACTTCAAAAAGTAGGTATTACTATTCATAACTGCTAGTTTGATTGGTTACGGTGTGTTAGAACTCGAAGTTGCGTACAACACACGCTACTGTTTTATTCAAAGGAAAGCGTACCGTGGAAGCTTGGGATGTTTCATTTTAAATTTTTTGATGTCTCCATTTAGTCAAAAAGTTTAAAATATTTTATTTAAAAAGGTTTCACTATCAAAAGTTGATAAAAGTGCAATACTGAAAATGAATCTGTTCTTGCATTATGACTATGAAACTCATAATATGGATTCTAAAATTATAAGGATTATATAAAGTTTAAAATTTAGTTACTACTATTCATGACCTCTTTTAATGGCTTTTTTTTTGGTAAGTCATGGTGCAATTGAACTCAGTGTTGCGTGTAGTGCAAGTTATTTAATTATTATGAAGAAATAACACACTATGAAATCTTGGGGTGTTACATTCTCCCCTCCTTCAATAAATTGCGTCCTCGCAATTTGAAATTGTTCTTCAAAAATATAAGGTTGAAAGTAGAAAATATATTTGTGGGAAAACCCACATCGGAAATTGGGTTAATAAAATTTAGTCTTAATATGAGGAAAAGAGAAATCAAAGGGTCACCACCAAATTATGATCTCGATTAGGAGAACATTGGTGGAAATTAGAGACATATAATCGGAGGAAAAACGTAAATATTTATAGGTAGTTATTGAGGTGATCAATCACAAACAAGTGTATAATTGAGGTCCTTAAATTCATCAATCTGTGATGATTTGAAATACCATCAGTTCAACAAAACATAGGGTATCAGGATAACACATTTTTGACGTTTCAAAATATCTTAGTTGAAATCCCACATCGAAAAATGAATTAATGAGGCCTCTATTTAAAATAAAGAGTGGAAAGTAAGAAGATTACCGAAAATAACACATACTAGGGTTCCATGTAGGTAAATATGGATATTGAAGAGAAATCTAACCATCAATTATATGATGGAGAGTGGTAGAGAACATGGCTATGAAAAGGCCAACAATCCCAAAGCCATAAATTAGTGATGATTTAAGGTACCATCTAGGACAAAATTTTTGTTCTAAGTTTCTTTTCTTAATATTGAGGAATTTATTTATGAGATTGGCTAAGATCATAAGGGGATATACTTACTTTATAATTAGAGTTTTGTCCATTAATAAATTTCTACCATAAACTCATCTTTCACTCGTAAAAAAAATTATATTTATACTATTCGTACAGGGTTCCAAAATAAACGAATTTATAATTCATCTACCAGATCTTTTAAAAAAAACTACATTATTTAATCCAGGACATCTCTTGGTCCAGTGGTAGGTGATACACCCTTGTCGCCCTTCGGTTGCGGGTTCAAGTCTCGCAGCCTTGCCGGACGCGATGGGTTGCCGCCCGACCTCCGGGTTTTCCTTTTATGGAAATCCAAAATAATCGAAACTAGAACTATCCAAAATACTTCTGTCCAAACTCACAGTCCAACATTTATAAGGAAGGTAAACATAATATAGATCCTTTTTACCTTGTAATAGCATATGAATACCTTCATCATGTACTACCATATTCCTTATTGATTACATTCATGTTCCCTTATTCCATATAGAATGCTGGATATACTTCATTAATCCAAAAATGTTTTAAAACCCAACAATGATGGAATATACAAATCATTAATCAGCTTCAAGGTAGTCAATAATATCAAATATAATTTATTCAAATCAATCATGTATTATTATAAAATCACCACCTCGGTATCTGAACCATATTATGGTTTATCTTTCTCTCAACCATATATTTTCCAAACATTTAACCTGCTACTGAGTCACTTTTCTTTGTTCCACACCATCTCAAGTCCTTAATGAAATATTACTGCAGTACAATCCTTATATACTCCATAATTATTATAACAAGTACATTGTTGATACAAATCTCAATTGACATAATCAACATAAGAACTCTAATCATTCCTCTTCATATGTGGTAGTATCATAACTTGATTATTATCCAATAGCATCATTTGTGTCATAGTCTGATGACAAGGACATAGGTTCGCGTAGTGTCCAAACTCCTTGCAAATGAAGCATTGTACATTTGAAACCATTTTCTTACCCTTGCAGTCACGTACTTTGTGCCCTTTTCCTCCACACTTATAACAAACTCCCATTCCTTTCAGGCAAGTTCCAGGGTGTTTCTTTCCACAGTTACCACATATGGGAAAATTCTTCTTTTCCCTCTTCCCTTTATCCATCTTTTTCTCTTCTATCCTTTTCTTCTCTTGCTTCCCTTCAAAGCCATAGGACTCAGTAAACTCTTTAATTATCTTATCAATACATGATATTATTTCTTCATATGATGATAATACATGGGAGACTATTTCTCTTATAAATTCTAGCTTAAGACCATGAAAGATATGATCCTTCCTTCTCTTTGGATCATGTGCATTTCCGGAGTTCTCAGTCCTTCTACTGGGCGCCATTTCTAAACAATGGCATAAACTAGATCAGTTTATGAATCAAAATACATAATCCCATACTTATAAAACACTTAACATAAATTGAACTATTTATGGATATAATCCATAATCATAAGAATGTTTTCTTTGAGGAAGTATATACTCATAAACCCTTCATAATGATTTGTAAAGAAAATGAGAGTTATCCTAAGCATATCCCCCGGGAGTGTCGTAACCAAGAGTGTAGCAAGGCCCGTTGTCGTGCACCAGTTCCCATTCGAGTCTAGCTCAAAGCGGTGTTTTCGGGTTTTACCCCTACATACATCTGTGCCAGAGCCGCCTCTACCTGCTCGTATCCAGACAGGGATGTATTGCTCGGAAAACTCACAAAATCTCTACAATACCAAAATTCTAGGAAGTTCTTCTATACTAATCCTCAAAGTTCATCTTAGGTCTACGTGCTCTAATCAGAGTTTATCTAAATCTAGCTTCCAAGGTTTGTACTAAACTTCCTCTGATACCAACTGTAACGCCCCGACCCCAGTTACCCAGAGTCGGTGCATTATTACATAACATTGGAATGATCACAAGAAAGATCAAATCTCGAAAGACCGATTGGTTTAGTAGCCTTGGAAACACTAGATATATTCATAAGTTTTACATTACATCATAAAATGAAAAACTACTACAACAACATAATGTTTCCACATTCCACACTATAATCCCCTCATAATATCCCTGCAGGTCATTCATAACTTACATCTTCACTTCCTGGGAAAAATAAAACATAGAAAAGGGGTGAGCTCAAATGCCCAGTAAGGATAACAATATAGCGGAAACTTTCATCAATAAGAATAAACATTTAAGGCAATGTATAACTAAAACAAAAGCCTTTTAAACATGAACTTTCAACATGGTATGGCATAAATAAAATGAAATAATGCCATTTAATTATTCACATGGATATTCTACAAATCGAATAATCACATGCAAAAATCAATAACCACTTTCATAATGTTGGAATGCATAATGCCAGACTATCATAACCACATAGCCAAGGCCTCGTGCCAAGACTACAAATAAGATTTTGTCAAGGCCTTGTGCCAAGACACTAGTTTGTCTCATGAGACCTACCGATGCATCGAGGAGCTATAGCGGGCTCCACCCGTCACATATTAAGTCCAATGCATTCCCATATGAAAAGGTTTAAACATTACATAAACATTCGTATTAAACTAGCATACGAAATGTCAATACTTTCACCATAAACCATGAATGGTATATAAAAAAATAGCACATCCACAGTCAAACATATCACAAAACCTTCAATACAATATAAAAGTTTTGTATCATATTATATCATCCTCAAATAAGCATAAAATCCATTAAAGGATGTTGACATAGATGAAATCAAAACTCTTTTTAAAGAAATATCTCTTTCTATTTTGAAATCATTTAAGAGACATATATTTATAAAATAAAACATTTTCTTTGAAAATATTCTTATAAGCTTGTAAGGGAAGCTTTGACGATTTTATAACGGCGGAAAATAACCGCACCCGCCGTATAAGTTAAAATAAACATTCTTATCTTAATTCTGTCGAAAAGGTTAAAAAGCACCTTGTTTGGAAAACGACGGAAAGATTCCTCTTATAAAAAGTCAAAAAAATGTATAAATGACTTTAACCCATATTCTTGTAAAAATGTTTTGAAATACATTTTGAAGAAACATGGATGTGGATGATAACGAGATCCCAGTAGATTATTACGTATAAACAACCTCGGATAATGAAGAGATTGTGAAATAACCCTTACCTTGTACTTTTCTTTGGTTGGGGTCGGTTAACCTCCTGTATAATGGTGAAATAATTGTTATTAAATTATACAAGAATCATATACATTAATATGATATCATATATGATCTTTTAACATTGCTTTATTAATAATATCTTAGTATTATCGTCGTTTCAGGTGATAATCGATTCGTTCTTCTTAAATGTTTGGTTACGTAAGACATGTTTGTAATGGATAGATTAAATCTTATTCATAATCAGAATGATATTAACATTATTTTTAACCCTAAAATGAGAATAAGACTTGAATGGATACGATGGAGGATGGATCTCACCGCGTTCGTGGAGACGGTAGTCCGTACGTACGCACGAATGCTACTTCCATTTAATTTTTATTTTAAATGAATTGAATCCAAATGATACATAGGTATATTACTATTCCAGTATAATATAATATTTTATATATGTTACTTATGTTCATTAACACCATCCTTTATACGTTCCATGTGTGGTATGAACGAGTCATATCATTTTAAGGGGGCGGTAGTCCGCACTTCCTCAAATGAAATTATCGTATGTATATACAACATGAAACGAATAATGGTATGAAATAAAATGGAATTACAGAAGCTTATATATAAAATATATATCATTAATATCATATTTAATTACAGTGCCATCATAATGGCCACCATGAGAGGCGGTAAGATGTATTTGAACAATCATCGTTTCGTGAGGCGTTAGTTTGCCATCCACAAAAACATTATGTTCATCATCCATTAGATAGAGTTGTGTGTATGTGTAGTTTGAATCCTTCTTATAACAACATCCTAGTATATTGAGGATACTGGTGTTTTTACAAAAGAAAGGAAATAGAAAGAGTTTGGGGGTTGGAGAAGCAAAATAAATGAAAATAATTTAAGAGAAAACATTACCTTTAATTTAGGTAACTCACTTTGGTTGGAACAAAGGACTTCTTGAAATGCTTTCATCATAAGGGGAAGCTTCAAGGAGGAGGAGAGGGATTTGGGGAGCTTAGTTGGGCAGAGTTTGGACGATCCAAGTGGCTTGAGAGGTGTGAGGAATGAGTAGAAGTGGTCTCCTTTTATAAGGGAGAAGAGGGGCTCTTTAGGAATGAGTGAAAGTATTACTTTATAATATAATTATATTCGGTTTATAATGGTCCAAAAATCATTGAGGTCGAAGATAAGATGACTAATATTCTAAATAACATCAACCAATAAGAATTGGATAGGTTTTAGATAATATTTTAATCATTATAATCTTATTTATTTAAATGATTTATTAATGAGGTAAACATTGCATCATTATTGTGTCATTAATAATTTAAATTATTTGATTTCTAAAAATTATAAATAAAATATCATTATGTAGGAACTCGTTTTATCTTTCTAATGAATATTTATAATTGAAAGTCCAACATGTATAACCCTATGTAAAAATTGTTCTTCTAAAAGATGTAAGCTTATGCCATTTTTATTTTTATTTTATCTTTATTAATATAAAGTGTCCCTACCACATACAAGTGGCTCCAAGGGGTCCCCAAATTGACCCAAGGATGCTCATGGTCGGGTATGTGTCCACCAATAAGGATAGGACACGTTTTAGGGTAATTTTGTATTATTATAATATTATTTTTTAACCCTTATTTACCGGATTTACCCTTAACTATGGTAAATAAAATATTTACCACAGTAATTATTCAAAATGTCTAAAAATAAAAGTTACCTATTTACACAATTTGGAAATCCTGATTCCAAATATGGAATCCATTTTTCTAAATTCAAAACACAGAAGTGGCAGAAATTAATTTAAAATTAATTCCCGCTGTCAAAACAAAAAGCGTGTTTTTAAGAGGTAATAACTATCAAAAGATTGACACTTGTTTATGTTCGGTTTAATTGTAAAATTATGTCTAATGACCAACATTATATTAAATTGTAAAAATATATTCTAAATATACTTTAAAACCACTCAAATTCATAATTTATTACTATTAATTATTTTGATTAAAAAAGTTGTTTTTAATTAAAATTTAGTAATTTTCACTATTCATCAAAATATGAAAGTTATCCGAAAAGTACCAAAAATTCACCTTAGGGTAAATTTGATATTCCGAATCCAAAAATGAAGTCCATTTTAAAATATAAAATATATATAACTTCAAAAAGTAGGTATTACTATTCATAACAGCTAGTTTGATTGGTTACGGTGTGTTAGAACTCGAAGTTGCGTACAACACACGCTACTGTTTTATTCAAAGGAAAGCGTACCGTGGAAGCTTGGGATGTTTCATTTTAAATTTTTTGATGTCTCCATTTAGTCAAAAAGTTTAAAATATTGTATTTAAAAAGGTTTCACTATCAAAAGTTGATAAAAGTGCAATACTGAAAATAAATCTGTTCTTGCATTATGACTAAGAAACTCATAATATGGATTCTAAAATTATAAAGATTATATAAAGTTTAAAATTTAGTTACTACTATTCATGACCTCTTTTAATGGATTTTTTTTGGTAAGTCATGGTGAAATTGAACTCAGTGTTGCGTGTAGTGCAAGTTAATGAATTATTTTGAAGAAATAACACACTATGAAATCTTGGGGTGTTACAAGCCCACTGCCTAGCTCAGCTGGAGGGTAAACTGTAAAGGTCAACGGGTAACCCACTGCATATCCTAGATAGAGGGAAACCCCTAAGAGGTCATCTGGTAACCCACTGCCCAACCCAGCTGGAGGGTAAACCCTAAATCTAAATGGGTAACCCACTGCCCAGCGTAGCTGGAGGGTAAACCCTAAAATCAATCGGTAACCAACTGCCCAGCCATCATGGAGGGTAAACATGGAACCGGTCTGATATCTCCACATTAAGCTCGCTCGTCTCGTGGAGGATCCACTCCACGAGCAATAGGTCGATAATAAAACTGTCACGAAGTCTCATGTTGAATTATTTCAAATTTATGCCTCAACATAGGGGTTCCAACGCAACAGACTGTGTATAAATCGGACACCCGATCTGTGAGTTATTAGACAATTTGTCCTGGGGGCCCTGTTGGATTCGGGCATGATCCAACATTAACGTATTTCAACTTTACCACCAACTCTACTAGGGTACACTCAAAGAGATCGTCACGCTCTAGGAAAACTAGCGTCGCTGACGATTTATCAAAAAATCATCTGGTGTCAATGATATGGCCAAAGAAAGTAAAGTGGTCTGTAATAGTTCTGTGTCTGGTGTGACCCAGTGTGGTCGGACCCAGTCTAGGTTGACCCGGTCAGACCTGATGGGTCTGGCCAGGACCATTGGGTAGGCCAGCCTGTGACGTTTTCCCAGGCCCACAGGCCCCTTCCCAGCGGGCCGTATGCGCAGTTCGGCCCGAGATCAGGGTCGGTTCAGCTCAGAGCGTCGTGAGGGCGTGGCCCGGCGGGGCCCGACCGGGAGGGCACGGTCTGGCCGGCCCGGCCAGGGCACCGCGAGGGGGTCCGCAGGCTGGTTTAGGAGGCCGAGTGGCTGGGAGGCAGTCGGGTAGGGCGCAGCCATGAAGGGAGGCGGCCGGGTAGGGCGCCGGGAAGGCCGGCGGGCAGCAGGGAACGGCGCGGCCATGCCGGTCGGCGGCCAGGAAGGACACCGAGCGGGCCGGCGGGCTATCGAGTAGGGCACAACCAAGCTGGCACGGTTTGGGCCGGTGCGGTTTGGCACGACTCAGGCTTGTGTGAGCTAGCGCGGTTTGGCAGGGGCGTGTGGGAGGCCAACATCGGTGCGCCCAAGCACGCGGGAGGCCGGCGGTGGTTCGGCCCATGGAGCCGGCTCAGTCGGGGCACCGGAACGCCATAGGGGCGGCACAGTTTTCGGAGGCCATAGGAAGCGTGGCCTTTTCATGTGCCTTCATCACCTTCAACGCCGCTTTGTCAACATGCCAATTAACAACAAAAACAAGAACATCAGAGGGGTCGGACCATGTTGGTTTGGCCAGCACCCTCCACGTTTAGGGTGGTAAAATTTGGATCATCAAAGTGAAAGAAATATTAACAAAAATTGTTTTACAACCATGCAATGAGTATTTTCGTATCTAATGAAGAGAAAAAGAAAAGTAATTTTACAAAAAATACACCCCCTACATTTTATTGTCGGTCGTCGATGTTGATGTCACAGAAAGATGACAATGGAGTTCGTTGTTCGTCGCATCCGCTAGCCACTTCCAATCCCGAGCTGCATCGGCTCGTTGATGCTGATGCGACAGTCGGTCATCAAACACGTCTCACAATAGTTAAATCTTCAAGGAAGAAGACTAAGAAGTTCGTCATTCTTTGTTCTTCATTCTTCGTTGGGAGACGGGGGTTTTTTTGTTGGGATCCTTCTTCCAAGTCCTCCTCTAAATGCTGCCACAAAAATGAATATCCCAAAAAAATAATAGATTTTAATATCCTATTAAATTGTTGGCACAATATTCAAATTGGTCTAATTAATTATGTTGGCTCCCCTTAATTAATTCAAGGGGTTGGCCCAAGGAATTAATTAGGAGAGATGAAGAGGATCTCAATCATTAATGAGGGGGAGTTGAGAGGTTTTCCTCTCCTCCCCTTGATTGGGGAATTTAGCCCCGTGTGGTCCCAACGTCATAACCCCATGTTGGATGTTAGGTACAGGTGGGCCCCACCACCATAACATCTCATGGGTGGTTAAGGTGTGGTGGTCCCACCTCTAACATCAATGAGCTGATTTTATCCAACAAATGAAAATAATGCCACACACTTTATTCTTATTTAATTCATAATCTAAAAACCCCAAAAACTATTATTTATTCTCAACTCACTACTGTCAAATTGAAGGTCTCCGTAAGAGAATACGAGTGCTGCGAGTTCAACGGTTCCCTCAGATTTCAATTCCATGTACCGGTTCAAAAGATACAAAATGCCACTCATGCCTTTACTGAATGTACCCGAAAAAAATGTTCTGAAAATTATTATCAGTCACCCTCGACTACACCGGTCAAGGTTTGGCTTTTCCTAGGTGAAACACACCCCATTGAACACAACTGAACTCTCGAATTTTAAATCCGAGTTACCATTTATATGTTATTAATTTTACAGTAAAATAATTGTCACATAATTATTTTATTTTCTCAAAAAACTATCTTTTTATAGTGGCATGTGCCTACCATAGTTAGTATATTCTTACATAAAGCATGCCCTCATGAGTTAATTGTTGGTCTGAGATTTTTAATCTGAGTTTCCATTTCTGAGTTATATAAATTTGAAAAATAAAATATTTTATTTAATTATTTTATTTACGATTATTCCATTTTTGGGTTTTCTCACAGGAGGCCCTTGCCGACTAATCTTAAGTCGCGCCTAGGGTAAACCCGCCATCTTGAGCACAATGGTGCCCTCGTATTTATGATCTGAGGAACCATTTAAGAGTTATTTCACTTTTTCAGGAAAACATCTTATGAGCATTAACATAAGCATAACAAAACATCGATGGATCATTCTGGGAACTCCAGGCCACGAAATTGTGCGCCGTTAGATTTCGTGGACTCGTAAAATTTCCATATATTTAAAAAAATTAGATGGAAATTCTGGGTCATTACAATTAATGTTAAATATTTTATATAATTTTTAATATATAAATCACATTAATATAATTAATTAAAAAAAATTAAATTTATTGAGATAAAAAATATTATTGAATAAAAATAGATTTATCAAAAAATGAATTTTTTTAATTTAAAACAACTTCATACTCCAATTTATGATTAATTGGATATAAAGGATTTATTTTATATACAATTTTAGACCATATTTTCATAATTTAGTTACTATTAATTATAAAATCCATTCAAAATACTAGGTGATAACTATAATTAGTTATAATAAAAATATTAATAGTATGTTGTAGTTTCATAAAACCCATCCTTGTAGGTATCATAAGCTACTGAATGAACATGGAATTATGTAAAAAATAAGCTAAACATAGTGTCTTGTGTACCAATATCTAATATAATAATTTCAAGTAGTGAAATATTAACTTTTTATTGCCTATAAATCATGCATAACGTGGTGTAGTGTTCAATTCAATCCATTAATAATTTTTTATTCAAAAGATAATAATTCATAAATACTCATGGCATCACATTATACCCCCGTTAAAATTAATTTCACACTAATAATTCAACATTGTTAAAAACAGTTTAACAAATAAAATTTCATTTCATAGAAACCCAAGTCACAAAAATAAATTTTTAAACATCCTATAAAAAGGAAAATTTTGAAACATAATAGTTACCCAGAGAATCTCATAACTAGGTTTCTGTATATGAGAACATAGGTGAAGATTTGTACAAGGAGGAAAATTTTAAATAATTATCTGGAGATATAAATATCACTTATCAAAAGAAATTGGGGATCATGATAATGTTAACATTCACAAAACCAAATACCCAAAAGGTGTAAAACTAGTCATTGATATCATCCAAAATGATGATAGTAGGAAAACCATTTACTCCATGATCATTTTACAAAATTTTATATACATTTTCATAAGAATATATAATTACGTTATTTAATTCCATTTACTAGGAATAATTTTCCCCATTTGTTCTAACTAGATCAAGTTCCATATCATCTCATACTCCCAGAAAAGAGGAAGAATTTGTCATTCCTAAAGCACTAAAATAATAATGAGATCCGTAAATAGGATGATAAGTCATGTAATATATAAATAGAAATCATCACAAAGAAATGATTAGAAAAGGCTATCATGTATGTATAAATCCTCAGATGGCGAGATAATAAATTAATATCTAAAACCTATTTCAATGTGTAACATTAAAATTACAAAAATAGTTATCCGTGTAACACATTTGAAATATAGAAATACCAAAATTTAGAAAGATGGTCACCAATTTTATCAATATCATCTTAACATTGATCCCATATATATCATCATTTATTTCTATGTTGTCACATAAAAAACCTATGAATACCATCATCATATATTCTTTTGAAACATGGTAATAAACTAAATTACAATTAAACAATATTGAAAACACAAATTTTTCTCGATTCCATACATAGATCACTGATTATTGTTTATATTCCTTAAAAAATACTATAAACTCAATTGATGATAATATAATGAACTTATTCAAAAAAACCTTAATTAGATCCATGGAAATCAGTACAATCTTACTTACATTATCCATATTAATCATCTCTTTATCCAAGCTAAACACAATTTTCTCAATATCAAGAACATGTTAATTGAAACCTACACTTAATCAAAATATAACCATTCAATTAAAAAAATTATATGTCATAATCATAATTCAAAATAATTTTAATATACATACTAAAAATAAATACTTCATCATTCATAGGACATATTTCCTGAATTCCAATGCATATAAACTTGAATCATCCAAATATATTTTTAAAATAGTAACAGAGATTAATTATATTTTTCCATAATAACACATTCCTAAAATATGGAATACGAATCATGTCTAAAACGATTAATCATGCTTATAAACAATACTATTATAATAGTACATTCCATTGAAATGAAATTCACAGTCTCTTTATCTTTAACATTATAACTAATACTCATATCACCTTCTTAATTTAACTATTGAGATTTTTATATAGGACATCGGCTTATTTAATTCCCATAATGTCAGTATATAATAATTTAATGTCTAAAAATGTTACATATAGTATTTTCTATTGACTATAATTATAAATCATAGTGTGAGTAACACATATCATAATAAAAAACAAATAAAAGTGAAAATCGCTTATATGATGTCTAAATCATGAAATGTAATAATTTAATATATGTTTCATTACATATGTCTTTGGTCATTCATAAAATATATCTATTTAAATACATCATTATGGTTTTTAATTATTTTGTGAATTTTCATATCATATCCCCCAAGAGTGTCAAACCATGTGTGTAAAAAAGCTTGTTTTCATGGAGTAGTTCTTGATCGAGTCTAGATCAACATGGTGTTTTCATGATTTTTACCCTAATATAAATCAATTCAAAAGCCACAACCACTTTTATTATATATATTTCTTTTTAATTCCTTGGAAACCACTATATGAATCTATTACCAAAATTACAGGACATTACCTAAAACATTATCTCATACTTTTACAAATCCTTAGTGACATCCCTACACATATCCATTGAAATATCACAAGGGATATCACTAATTATTTCATGTCATATTTTCAAAATTTTGATAAAACATTCCATTGATTCGAACTATATATAAATGGGCTTAATATATATTAATATTACATCATTTTGGATGAATATATAGTACATTACAAAATAACATTCCCAATGATCATAATAGTTTAGTGCCTTTGCAAACATGGAATAAAATCTTATGACTTTGTGAAAGATCTTCAATGTCTCCCAAATAAATATTCCCATTTATTACTCATAATTTAGGCATTTCTTCATAACCTTGGGAAAGGAAACATAATAATTGGTGAGTTCATGAATTTAGTAGGGGTAAAAAATAGTGATATATAAGCATAATCATGAGAATAAGGTTATGAGAACATGATCATAAAATATTAATATCATACCATGAGTGAAAATTATCTTTATATTGAAATAAAAAACAAAACACCTCATAAAGTCAAAAATTTTGTGGGTTGGAAGTAGTGATGTGAAATGAAATATCCTTTAAAATTACTATTACAATCTCTAGGAAGAGAACTGGTGAAAAGGTAAATAATAGTGTACTCACCAAAACCCCTCTTACCGGCTAAAGAATCCAAAAAATACCCTCCCTCTATATAGGGATGACCTTCTTACCATGGCCAATTATGTTACATAAATTCATAATATGGTACACGAAATCATATGTCATCATATATTTTCTTTTAATAAAATCATCCAACACTTTTGAATTAGATTCCACCTCAATAAGATTCATATTAACATGGTGAAATAAGGACATAACACTAGTCATGATTCATTATTCATATTCTATAGATTTTTCTAAACCATAATATCTATGAAGCTGATGATGAATATACCATAAGGAATCCTGCACCTAGCCGCCTCCTCTCATTTTCCCTCCCAAGTAATACCCATCATCATTGAGTTTCTGAACCATCTTTAGGGGACTCCATTTGATCCAAATTCTTGTTCTGTTCTTTCCATTACAATCTGGTCCTAGAACCAACCTGGTAATAATATTATTCAAAGAGATATATTTATCCACATCATCAACTAGAGACATAAGTTTACTTATTAAATATTCCCCCAAAAACATCACGAAATGTGATGATAGATAAATACCTTCCTAGAATTGGTTGTGTGCCTCCTAGATGATCCAGTAGGCAGTAAAATTTCCATAGATCATTCTTTAATTTTTGTTACATTTTTTTCAACACTGTGAACCCCATATTCTAGACAATATAACATTTAAATACCTCTGATCGATATGACAGTGGTTTCATCGATAAGATTCCACATATCACATGCCCAGTCACCTTTCAAAGAAATATTGGAATCTTATAAGAAATGAATCATATGGTAATCAAGAGCATAGCCCGTGAAAGAAAAACAAAGTAATAAAACATATAATTTAGGTATAATTATACACATATATAATTTTTTTCATCGATACCTACCCATAAATTCATAATATAATAGGATAGTTCTAATCACCAATTTACCTACATTGAGATTGGGTTAACAACCTGCATACCATATTTTTTTCAAGCTTTGGGTATGACCCATATAGCCTCTTATTTTGGGATGTAGGATACAAAATAGGTACCATCTTATTTTTTGGATTGGCCAACATATTAGGAACCCTCTTGTTTTTGGCCTTGGGGTATAACACAGGTACCCTCTTTTTTGGGATTTGGCTACAACTTGTGTACCCTATTCCTTTCAATATGGGTCTACAAGTCGTGTACCCTATTGTTTTCTAGAGTGTTATATATCCCATGTACCCTCTTATTTGCAGTCTTGGAATAAAAACAATGTACCCTCTTGTTTCTAGACATTTTCTATGACACATGTACCCACTTTTCAGGGTTGGGATACAACTCATCCATTCTATTTTTTCTATCTAGGGATGCCACCCATGGGTCCTGTAATATAATATACCATTTTTCAAGACTCAATTCATTGGAGTGATATATGTTTCCCACCTGTTATATAAATAAGTCATAAATCTATGTGAAAAAAATATAAAACATTGATCATAACCCAAAAAAAGTGCGGGGTTTGATATGCATCATATCATAAACAATAAAATTTAATTATTATTATAAAAATCTCATCCGATCATTACCTATTGAAAAGTTAAATGATTAAAAATAATTTAACCATATATTTTACCATGAAAATAAGTGGTTTTAATAAGTGTTTTATCATTTTATATCTTGTGTAATAGAAATGGGTTTCACAAGAAAATTTTCATCATAAACATAAATTGTTCGAAGAAGTAACCAGAATGGTGTCATTCGATGAAATACTAAATAAATAAAAATTAGTATCATATGATTATTTATTAGATAGATTTTTATAAGGGAACATTGAAAAATTTTATCAAGACAAATATCAATTCCAATTTGACAATTTCTTTTGAAAACATAAATCATTTTGAAACCATTTTCTATGAAAGTAACCTTTGAACACTATAAACCTATATTTGGAAAGCATTTAAAACACTTTTTAAAAACATCAAATAATATTAAAATAATTTTTAATATAAATTGATATTAAAATACCATTAAAAAATTTGAGAATGTATTTAGAAAATATTGTTTTTAATAAATACACATTTCTAACCGAAGAGAGTGATAAAGAAAAATTTTCATAAAAACATATTCATAATAATATGAAGCACCAAAGAGGGAAAATGGTAAAAAAACATGAATATATCATGAATAAATAGATTATAAGAAATTTCATGAAATTTCATTACATATTTATAATAATATATTTTCAATATAATCACAATCATTAACAATTTCTACTAATGATGAGGTTGTAGAAATAAATTGTTTCCACTAATGAAACAATGAATCTAAATCCCCATGAAATGATAACATTACATGAAGCTCAAAATTTCATGAAAATAAGTAAATTAATGATATATAGTGGCAAAGGGTATTATATACAACTATTAAAAGAAAATGGGTGCATAACATAACATATTCCCCAAAGAAAGAAATTTGAAGCACAATTATCTTACCAATTTGGTAATGTTTGAACTATAAATCCTAGTAAATATAGACACTAAAATGAATATATAAATCCAAATAATTATATTAATAATATGCTTAAAATACGTCTATGGTTATTTCACCCACCACACATATGAAATAGGTAGTAAAAATTGAAACACATTGATGTTTTTAGGGATTTTTTTCCATTAAATAATAAAAAAATTTCAATATCTTACATTGCACAGAATTGTGATTTCAAAAAAACCATTAGAATTACTACTACTAAAATGTCAATTATAAACCATCCATTATGATAGCATAAAATAATAACTATAATATGAATATATAGGGTGAAATTTTGGGCTACCATTTATTTCTGAAAAATAAAAACCAATTCATTATAAATGAAATATTTGTATTTTATGTATTAATAAATTAAATGAAATACAATTAATAAATTAAATTAATGATACATATTTGATACATATAAAAAAAATTATTTTAAAATTTCCTAATATATATTTTAGTCTTAGGGTATGAAAAAAATCATATTATATATATAAAAATAAATATTTATTCAAATGGGTAATTTTTCATACTTTTTAGGGTGAACCATATTTAATTTTTAATTTTTGAACAATAATAAATTTTCTATGAAAAAATGAAATTATTAATTAGATGTAGGAAAAAAATTAGTTGGTAATAATTTTTTATTTTTTTAACTTGCATGTTTTGATAAATTGTAAAAATATACTAAATTTTAATTGAAATCAACTATTTTCATAGAAACAATTTTTATTGATAAATTATATTATTTATTGATTTTAAAGTACAAATATATAATATTTTTTCAATTAATATAATGTAGGTCAGTGGAATTAAATTAACATTAAATTCACTAAATATCTAGATGTAAAAGTATTTCAATCTTTTAAAATGTTTTAGATTTTAAGACACATTTTCTATTTCTGACAACAACATGAATTTCAAATTAATTACTGAAAATTATGTATTTTGAATTCATAAAAATGGGTCCCATGTTTTGAATTAGTTAGCCTAAATTATTTAAATATCATTGTTTTATTTTTTGGAATAATTAATAATAACATTGGTAATTTTTATTAATATTGTAAAATGGAAAATCTGGTAATTAAAGGTAAAAATAATGTTATAAAATCACCCTATAACATTTCCAAATATAATTGGTTGAGTATTTGTAGACCTAAATAATTTTTTTGCCTAAATGATATCCTTTTAATGGAACATGGATAAGATTATGACATTTAGATTATTTTTTTTACGAAAATTTAAATATATCTTACTCAAATTTTAATAACTATATCATTTTTAATGTAATGTTGTACATAAAATAAGTTCGACTATAAATAGTCATTTGAAATCTAATATTGTTTTATTTTTCATGGAAATTTATTTTATGTTATAGGAAATAAATAATTACCTTAATATATTATACATTAATGATAAATAAATTATTAAATTCATGATAAATCATTAAAATAATTTTTATGAATATTATTATAACCATTAAAATACACAAACACTAGCCTAAATCTTATTTTTTGAGTATATATCGACCATATTCATCCATGGGTCTAGTAATTTACCATTTATATCCATATATAATTAATTATGATAAATATAATATTATATTTAATGTGATGTTAATGTTTTCACATTCATGTTTTAATAAATTTAACATTTTTAATGTAGGATTTTCAGAACATATATTCGACTATATGTATTATTATGAAATATAGAGGATATTTCTGGATCATATTATTTTATTTTTAATTTTATTTCAATATATATTTTTGTTAAATAATTACACAAAACAGATGTTGTAATTATTTCAAAAATTGATATAATAAATAGACATTATTAAAAAAATTAAAATAAATATTAATTAGATAATAAATTTGTCCAATGAATTTTATATATGACTTTTACCTTTTATAATTAAAATAAAACTTTTTTTAATAGTTAACTTGTTTTCATTATGTTTTTAATAATCAATTAATAGAATAGTCACAAAATTGACAATATTGATTGTTTATCAAGATAATCCAATATTAATTTAATTAAAAATCATAAAACATTTTTCAAAAATATATAATAATTATTAAATGGTTAATATTTTTGTAATTTATTCATATATTTTCTAATTTACATCAAATAAGTTAATATTTCCCCATTTTAATATTGAAATATTTGATACCTTTGTTAAAATTAAATAGAATATTAAAGTGCTAATTGAAACATTTAATGATTAAATTGAAATAATAACTTGTATAAAAATAATTGGTTGATTATATTGCATCATTATAAAATATCATCTTATAAATTATGTCATTTTGGAGGTTTTATTATGTGTTTTGATTTAATTATATATTAATATTTCTGGAAATTCCATAGGTACCCCAACCTCAACTATAATAAAACTCATACTCTATCATTTCTGCAAAACTCAATAATACATCATGTTCACCCATACCCTGAAAATTTCCCTTATAAACAACCGTAGTCACATTCAAGAGGTTATGGTATTCTCAAAATACCATCTTTAGTTCCATTAAGAGGAGATTTAGTTGGAGCTCACCAAATAAGTTGTTATCTTCTTTACTGACTCCCTCAGGATCATTTATTCTTATACATACTCTTCCTTTATTTTTTACAATATTAAATAATAAATAATTTATCATCTATATACTATGATTTTATTATTTTTATGAAAAATCATTATTCCACCTTCTATCCATCCTATGAAAAATGATATCACAATGTGTGTGTAAGTAAGAATTACCGTCACCACATAGTGTTGAAATATGTTTTCCACCATCACATTACATGGATGGGTATAATGATGGAAATAATTAATATATTTTGTTATTATGAAAATATATCTATTTTGGAACAATATATATACAATCTACTTCAATACCATTTCATAATTATAGGAATGATAACATCTCTTGTGTGTATGTACGGCATATCACCTCCATGATGTGATGTGATTCTTTCTAATTGATACCCATTAATGTTTTAGGGTTTATGGTGTATATATATGATATATATAACATTATTATCACTTTTTAAATGATATAAAAATCCTATAAAGATTAATCATAACTTATTTTTCAAAACATTCATATGAAAATGAAGCTATTTATACCTGAATAAAATGTAATAAGGAAATGTTATTAAATGGATAATAATTTGATCATAAAAATTTATATTATTTTGGAATATATCAATGATATTATTTAAATAATTATACATTATTTTTGGAAACATACAAATAACATCGAACCTAATGTAATGGATAATTTTAGAATCACATTATGATCCGAGATTGTTAATGTGTAATTATTTAATGAGGTATATATATATGTCCATCTATTCTACATAAGAATTATAAAATATTATATATATCCATATAAAATTGATTAATGTCAATTTTACAAATTCTTTAATTTTTATTAAATCTTATGAATGAAATCTTTCCTCGTATTTTATATGAGGTACTTTCAAACGTTCTGAAAAAAGTAAGCGAATTTCTTTTATTTTAACTTATAAGGCATGAATAGATTTTTTCATTTTCATAACACTATATTTCCCCGAATCTTCTATTAAAATAATTCATGTTTATTTTCATTTATGATATTTTATTTTAAAATTATGTGTCATTTTTATAAAATAAAACATTTATGAAGATGAATTTATATTTTCCCCAAGAATTAATTTCAAGTGTTATATGAAAATTATTTTACCTGTAATATTTAATTATTTAGTAGGGAAATGTTTCATGTAAAATATACATATTAGTCATATTGTTTGATTGTGTTTTTTATTGTATTTTATTTATGAAATCTATTTGGTTTATAGTATTAGGTTATGGTGGAATGATGATTAAGGAACCCATTTTATTATTTCAGTTATGTTATGATGAATGATTTTTTTGTGTAAGTTGTAAGAATAATTTCATTATAAGATGGGTGGTACCTATATGTAGAACCAATGTTTTGGTTAAGTATTTATATCTCGTGATATATATAGGCATCTAATGGGAAATGAGCATGGATCAAAATTACATGGATGAAACGAGGAGTGATCTCATTTCAAAAATAGTATTCTTCCATTATGATGGTCTTGGATATGAGCCTTGAATAATATGAAATGTTTTTATATGATTATGTGAATCCAAATAAATTCATTTCATATGTTATGACTTTTGGGATTATGTTCATTAATTATTATGATCTTTTATGATTTATCCCATTGAATGATATAATGATCTTTTATATGGAGGAAAATATTTTCAAATGTTATGGTATTTTGTATTATGATTCTTATATGATTGATATCTCTATACTTACCCTTAATGAGCATCTATGCTCCCCCTTTCATATTTTTATTTTCATGTGGTCATGAATATTGGTATTATGTAAGATATTTCAAAAAGGTGTCTAGTTATATAAGACTATGTGGGAGATAATATAGATGTCTTAAAACCATTTGTTTATGTTTCCATGTTTCTAAAGAAACTAAATCTTTATTTTCATGTTGTTTTTTTCTATATTTTATAAATTAATGTTATTAAATTTTATATAATATAAATGTATGTAATGTATAGGTCATTATTGAAGGTATCATAAGAATCGTATAGTTATCCATTGGAAACAAGGATTTGAAAACCATCAGATGAACACTATGGATATGTAGAAGTATAGAATACAATTATAGTTTTTTGGAAATGATCATTAATTGCCTAGGATAAAACTAAAATGTACAAAAATGATATTTTATTCTTTATTATGTTGTTTTCCCATTATGATAAGTGTTTCTAATATTATGATTCTTGTTTTTATTGATTGGATAAAACCTAGAGGAACTGCATTATGGATGAATACGTTGGTAAATGAAATGATTTTCCTCCTAATAAACTAAATGATATGGGAGATAGAATGAATAACCCTGTTCGTATTCTCACATAACATTCTGTAGCTATGAATCATCATGGACATATAAAATAACAATGGTGGGACAACATTTTTTCATTCCTTTCTGAGGCAACATCCACCTATTTGAGTGGGTCTTCTAATTCACTAATTAATAAACAATGGATTATTACCACAGAAAAGATGTTATTAGATCCCTAATGTTGAAAACATGATAAAATAATCTTATCAATATATCCTTTGGAAGGTGGAGCCGATTAGTGGTGAAATATTTTCATGAAAACAACTGTAAGAGATGAAATTGAATCCATAGAATGTTTTGAGTTCAAGAAATTATTTTTCAATAAGAAAATTCCACATATTATATGAAGAAATATTTATAATGATTTCCATGATCTTAATAAAATGTATGATCCTTGAATTTCTAACTATGATGATAATTTTATAGGAATTGTATGGTACACTTCCATAATTATTATACAACCTAAGAGTAATATTGATCAATTTTTTAGTGACTTAAAACCAAATATCTTAATGGAATTATAAAAAAGGGAATTCAATCTCTATGATGAAATAGATCGACGTGACCTCAAGGATGAGATGGATATTGGAGTAACCCCTCAGTCATATGGGATTTATAAAAAGAGAAAAATGGAATTTAATGTAAAATCTAAATGACACATTGAAAAGAGGATGAGTTTTCCCTTAGTCTAAAAATATTTAAAGAAACAAGGAGCAAATAGCCATAAAGGGACTAAAAAATGGTTCAAGTATGAGAGAGATGGTCATCTGGCTTTAGATGCTGATGTGATGGTAAAAATATTTTTAATGGTGTGAATAGATAAAAGACTACGTAGAATATATCGCCTACACTTCAATTATACACGTGCAACAAAATGAGTAATTACACCAACCAATTCCCTAATCCAGAGGTAATTGATGAAGATCATTGACAATGTACTCTTATTTTAAAAGACATGGTGAAGTCACATGTGATGACTATTGACGATGTGGAATACGAAAATGATATGGTGAAAGGTACACATACCATCCACTCTAAAGTAGAAAATGATTTATTTAATTTGGAATCCACCCAATCAATTATTTTTTAATAATTTCCTATGAGTATTATCATATTACCTCAATAATTATATTTTGAGTTAGTAGTGAAAACTCTTAATGAAAAAATAGACACACAAAACATTTATAATTGTCCAGTAGTTTATGATTGTAGGAAATAGATTCCTACAAATATTTTGTTTCTACCTTTACTGGAAATTTATGTTATTCTTGGAATGGATTTTCATTCCCTATATTTTGATCATATCAATTTATTGGGATGGTAATTCTAATTACATAATCTAGATTAGTCTTTGATTATTTATCAATGAATGGATGAGTTAAAACTTCTTGTGAAACATTATTCCATATGATGGTTCCTTATTCCTATAAATGAAGGTTATCTATCTCAAATGGATGGGGAGAAACACACCATTATGAAACCACCCATTGTACGGGTTATTTATGATTTCTTTCTGGAAGAATTTCTAGTTATTTCACTGAATCGTCGGTAGCGATTTCAACAAAACTCATAATGTGTGCTATGCCTATTTCAATGATAACTTATAAAATGTCCCCAATTGAGTTTCATGAATTGATTATGCAAATCCAATAGAATATTTACAAGTTATTCTTACGCACTAGTGCCTCACCTTGGGGTGTACCTATTCTATTTTTTAAGATGAAATTCGGATCAATGAGACTCTACCTTGATTATTGTGAACCTAAAAAGATCACCGTTAAGAACATGTATCCTCTTCCCAGCATTGATGACTTATTCAGCAAACAACATGGAGCTCAATACTTTTCCAAGATTGATATTGATTCAAGATATCATCAATTAAGGTTCAAGACGGGGGATATAACAAAAAAATTATATAAAATTTATGGACACATTGAATTTATAGTGATGCTTTTTAGTCTTACAAATACCATCACTATCTTCATGGATATAATCAATTGAGTATTTAGAGTCAATCTGGATAAATTATAGGTAGTCTTTGTTGATGATAATCTGGTTTATTTGAAGACAATAGATTAACAAGACTATGTATTGAGAATTTTAATATAGACCTTGAGAATGGATGAGTGTTTTGAAAAAATTACAAAGTGTGAATTTTGGCTTCAGAAATATTTTTTGGGTCATATAATTTCATCATATGGGATATCTGTAGATCCAACATAAATATTTGTTTTTAAATTTTGGCCTAGAATGACAATTGTTTCTATGATCCAATGTTTTGTTTTTAGATGAATATTATCATTGTTTTGTGAATTATTTTGATGATTATCTATTCCACAATCAATGTTTACTAAAAAATGAGTTATGTTCGTGTGGAGGGAGGAATGTGAAGATAATTTCAAAGATATAAATAGAAGATTAGGTAGTGTACATGTTCTCACACTTCCTTGTAGTGTAGAATGGTTTTAAATCTATAGGGATGTATCCAAAAATTTAATTGGACGAGTTTTGTTGAAAAAATTATATGGTGATAGCTTATGCCCAATAGAAATTGATAATACATGAGAAAAATTAAAAAAATCTTGAGTTTGAGTTATTTGTCATACAAATGTTATTAATGATATGGAGGAATTATATTTATGGGGAAAGGTTTGATATTTATAATTATAATAAATGATTAATGTATATTTTCATCAAAAGGTGTCGAATATAAACTAAATAATATATTTTATGTCAATTAATGGTTAAAACTAATCAATAAATCACCACCTAGGTAAAGTGAACAACATGGGAGATGCATCGAGTCGAAAGGACCATACTAGCCAATCCATTTTGAGGATTAGAAAAGATCCATAATTAACTGATTTTTGAATGATGGATCATGAAATATTAAAAAAAGGGGAGGAATATTGTCTTTCTCAAAATAATGTTAATCCATCTATTCAAGTAATGATTAAGGCTTCCTACAATAATGATGTGAATCTAAAAAATCGGGTGAGAAATTATTATGAATTCAACCTTGATAAGATATAATAATAAGGTTCAAGATCTGTGTCTTCATTCATCCTATAACAGAATTAAAGGAGTTGTTGGATGGGGCTCATAGTTCTTCCTTATCTATTCATCCTAGATGTAAAAATATATACATGGACCTGAATGTGTATTTATGGTGGGATTTCATGGAATTAAATGTTTCTAAATATGTATCTAGGTGGTAGCTTTGTGAGTAAGATAAGGTTAAGAGAAAAAATTCTGAAGGGATGTTACAAACATTACCCATTCCAGAATCAGAATGGGAAACCATCTATATGGAATTTCTCTTTGGACATCCCTAAATATTTAAAAGTACTAATTCTCTGTGGGATATAGTTGATAGTCTTAAAAAGTTGTCACATATAATTTCAATGAGAGAGAAATACCCTCTTGATCCTCATTCTATGCTATATGTATAATGGAAGATATATGATTGCATGGAGTACCAATTTCCACTATATATGATCAGATCAGGTTTTTACATCTATGTTCCTGATCCTCTTGTTGATGATATTCTAGAGATGGTCAGATCTATCCAACAACACATAAGAGGATCTCAGATTTGGAAAAAAGTTATACTGGAAACCGAAAAAAGAACAAGAGTTTATAGTATGTGATTAGTTGTTTCTATGAATACCTCTCTAGAATAGTGTAATGATATTTAGTAAAAATTAATGTTTTTCCCATGGTATATCATTGATTTTGAAATTTTGGATCATGATTGGAAGTTAGCGTATTGATTGTCACATCCACCGAATCTCTTTCATGTCCATGATGTGTTCCATGTATCTTTCCTGGGAAAGTACATTCCTAATCCATCACATAAAATAAACTCATAAGTTATACCGCTGGAGGAATATATTTCATAATAATATCAACATATAGAGATTTGGGATCATTGTGAAAAGCATCGATGAAACAAGACGACTCGATTGGTTAATGTTTTCTGGTGAAACCCAAAATTTGAGGATGTTATTTGGGATCTTGTGGATGTGATGAGGAAAAGGTATCCTTAACTATTTCTGTCTTAGTAACAAATTTTTAGGGTGAAATTAAAAATTCTGTGGGGTAGAATGTATAACTCGGATATTATGATGAAATATTTTCTTAAAATATTTATAATTCTTTAATAGCTTTCATTGCACTCAATGGTGAATTTAAACGAAATACAAGAAGGAATTTTTATAAATTCCAATTAAATTATATCCATTTAGATAGATAAAATTACTAACTAACTGATGAAAATATAAGGGCATTTATTTGGCTACTAATTACTTATGAAAAATATAATCCAATTAAATTTGAAGTAAATAATTATATTTTTTGTTACTAATAAATTAAGAAAATTAAAATCATTCAATGAAATTAATGAAACATATATATGTTATATATTTTATAAATTTTTTTATATATTCACCCAATTGACATTTTAGTCATAGGGTAAGAATAATATATATTAAATGTATAAAACTCATCTTTTATTCAAAAGGGTAATGTAACACCTTTTAATGGATAACCCTTTTAAAATATATGTTTTTACAAATTATTAATTCATATATGTCAAAATGATATTCTTAGTTTGGATGAGTAAAATATCAATTTACTTCGGTTGAAATTTTGATACTTTTTTGGATAACATACATGTTTGGATGAATAATACAAATATGCTAAATTTTAATTGAAAACAACTATTTTCATCGAAAAAATTCATATGAAAAAAATTATATTATTAAATAATTTTAAATTATTAATAGATTATAATTTTAACAATTAATAGATTATAGGGAATTATAATTAATTTTACATTGAATTTAGAGGGAAAAAATTTGAATCTTTTTCCATTTTTAACAGTGAAAATTTGTTTTCACTTTCTAACAACGAGATGATTTTTAAATTAATTACTGTAACTTTTTGGATTCAAATTTTGGAGAATGGATTTCATATTTGGAATCAGTTTGTATATATTATATAGATATATTTCATTTTATTTTTAGGCATAATGAATAGTACCATCAGTAAATTTTTTTCATATAGTAGAAGGGTAAATTGGGTAATTATGGGTAAAACTAATGTTATAAAATTACCCTAATTATTATCATAATGTATTTATATAAGTATTTTTTAACCTAAATCATCCTTGTGTAGAAATAGTCTCCTTTAGAAGCCACATAGATGAGAACCACACATTTAATATATTTGATTTAAATGAATGTTAAATATATCTTACTCAAATTTTATTAAATATATCATTTTTAAGATAGGGTTTTACAAAATATAAAATCTACTATAAATTAAAAATTAAAATCTCTTATTCTCTTATTTATCATTGATTATTTTATTTAATTTATAGAAAATAAGTAATTACCTCAATAGATTATAAATTAATGATGTATAAATTATTTAATTTTCCAGAAATCAATAAAATACTTCTAATTAAAATGATAATAATAATTAAATGAAAATAATAATTGAAAAACAAATATTGGTTAGGTATATATCGACCATATTCATCCAAGTATAAATTTATTTACTATTCAGATCCATATAAAAAATATTGTGACACTTAAAATATTTTATTTAAAGTGTTGTAAAAGCTTTCATGTTTATGTTTTAAAAAATAAGAAATTTTAATGTTGGGTTTTTCAGATGATATATTCGAATATAAGTATTATTTTGAATTATAGAGGATTTTAGTATTTTATAGAATTTTCCTTATTTTTATTCAAAAAATATGTTTGTTAAAAAATTACTCAAAACTAATGTAGTAATTATTTAATTAATAGATATAATATATAAATGTTATTAAAAATATTAAAATAAAAATAATTTGGGATAATTAACATATATATAACGAATTTTTAGAATACCCTGAACTATTATGTATTTAATAAAAAATTTTCTTCTATGATTACGTTTTACCATTAAATTATTAATAATTAATTAGTTGTATATTATCAAAATTGACACTATTGTTTGTTTATCCAAATAATTTATTATAAAATTATTTAAAAATCCTAAAAAAAATTAAAAATATTTGATAATAATTAAATGGTATAAAATGTTCTAAATTATTCATGTATAATCAAATTTACATCAAATAAGTAAATATCTCACCCTATAAATGTTAAAATATTTTTTACTTTAGTTAAAATTAAATCGAATAAGTAAGTCTTTAATGAAATTGATATAGATAAAATATAAATAAAAACCTGAAAAAGAATTACTATTTGATGAGATTATAACTTTATCTCTTATCATCTTAGAATCTAATAAATTTTGGATGTTTTTGGGTGTGGTTTTAATTTATTATAAATTAATATTTTTAGAAATTCCAAAGGTTCCCAAAACTCAACTATAAAATGGAACCTCTACCCTAGATTTTCACATCTCATTGAAGCTTCATGATCATCCATCCCCTACAAATATACATTCTATACACTCATATTAACATTATAGAGGTTCTTTTATTCTGAGAATACAATCATTAGTGGCTTTATGTGGAGATCTAGAGGGAGCTCGCAGAAGAAGAGGTAATCTCCTTTAACAACTCCCTCAAAAGCATTTATTCTACTGCTTTCTCCTGATTTGTTTTTTCAAATATTTTGTATTAACTCTCGTATCAATTATATATTGAGATTTCATTATGTTTATGGAACAACCTTTTTCCACATTCTATCCATCCTATGAAAAATGAAATCACCACACGTGTATAGGTACAACATTACATTTCCACACCGTGGTGTAATCTTTTTTCCACCATAACATTACATGGATATGTATAATGATATAAATAACATCTATATAACATTATAATAATATGAAACTTATTCTGGAACAATATATATCTACCAATTCAATAAAAATTCATAATTAAAGGAATTATATCATCGCTCGTGCTTATATATGACCTACCATCACCAAGATGTGTTACGATTCATTATATGTTATATCCATTAAAGAATAAATGTATAGAATGAATAAATATGATAAATATTATATTAATATAGTTATAGAAATGACATAACTATATCCTTAAAAAATGAATCATAACATATTTGAGAAAACACGCATAATAAAATGAAGTCATTTATACAAGAATAAAGAGTAATAATGAAATGTTACTAAATAGTTGATTATATGATAATATTTGATATCATACAAATGGTTATGATTCTATAATAAGCCAATGAAATTATTTAAATCATTATACAGGAGGTCCATATACATATAAAGGATATCAAACTTAAGGTAAGGTATAATTTTTCAATCACATTATTATTTGAGATTGTTTATACATAAATATATATGACATATATTTATCATCCATGTCATGGTTTCTTAAATATCTATTATAATATATTATTTATTCCAATATAAATTATTTTATTATCAATTTTACCCAACGTTTAATTTTATTTAAATGGTATGAAATCATGTATCTTTCGTTTTCAAGATGAGGTAGTTTTTGACTATTTGATAAAAATATGAGAAGAATATTTTCTTTTAACATATACATCATAAAATAAATTAAATATTCATAACACATTGTTTTCATAAATCAAACATTATAAAAAATTATAATTATTTATTATAAATTGTTTTGTATTAAAATTTCACTTCATTTTGAGAAAATAAAATTTTTATGAAGAAGACAAGATATACTACTGAAATATTAATTTCATGTGTTCTAAAAAAATTATTTTCCATCTACGATTACATTAATTAATAGGGTTATGTTTCATGTATACCATCCCTATTATTCATTTGTATTTATGATGGATTTTATGGAATGAAATTTTTGAAAAACATTAATTTTTTTGGATTATGTTAGGATTGATTATTGTTTAAGAAACCCATTTTATTCCTTGGGTTATGCTATGGTGAATGATTTATGTTTTTTTGGCACAAAAAGCATTATTTAATTATTAGATAGGTGGTTCCAATATCTCCCTAAAATGAATTGGTTAAATATTTATATCTCATGATATATATATGGATGAATGAGAAATGATCTAGGTCAGTAATACAGGGCTAGAATGAAGAGTGAGCTTGGTAAAATAATGAAATTTGTCCCATATGATGGTATTGGAAATCATACATGACAAATATTAAAATGTTTAATATGTTTATGTGTATGCCACAAAATTTCATGTATTATTTTATATCTTTTTTAATTATGTTCATTGATACTTATAAAATTTTATGATTTATCTCATGGAAAGATAGCATGGTCTTTCATATGCAAGATATTATTTTCAAATGTTATGTTCTATTGTGTTATAAAAATGAAATTATTATTATCTCCATATTTACCCTTACTTAGCATCTGAGCTCACTATTTCATTTGTTTATTTCCCTATGTTAGGAAGAATCTTATTTTGTATGATATGTCAAAAAATGGGACTAGTTATGAAGGAATAACATGGAGATAATGTAGTTGTCTTATGAACTAGTTAAATATTATTCACAAATTCTAATGACACTAAACCTATACCGTCTTGTCCTGTATTAGGTATATTTTTTTTTTATGAATATTATTTTATTGTATTTAAAATCTATGTATGTTATGTATGGGTCATTATAGTTGGTATCAGAGGAATGTTATAGTTATCCTTTGGAAACTAGGTTGATAAAACCATAGGATGAACCCTAAGGATATTCCTAAATATAGGATACAAGCCTGGTGTATTTCAAGTGACCATGAATACCTTAGGATAAATCCTATAATGTAATAAATTAAAATTTTATTATTTATTTTGTGTTTATCCCATTATTATTAGTATTTATCATACTATTTTTATTGATTTTAGTCAACATCTGTAACCTGTAAGAACAATGTTAACACTAAATTCAATGGGAAATTCAAATATTTCCCTAAAAAGAAACTGAAAGTTACGGGAGCTAGAATAGAAAAACCTTGTTGTTATACTCATCCAATGATCTCATGATAAAAATCATATAAAACATCCAAATGAACAATGTAGGGGACAAAATTTTGTGGAGTACGTTATGCAGTATCATCCACCTTATTTTAGTGGGTCATATGATCCAATAATGGTTGAATAATGGAATAGTAGCAATGAAAAGATATTTTCATCTCATCAATGTTCAAGACATGATGAAATCATCTCGGCAGTCTATCATTTGGAAGTGGAATATAACTAATTGTGGAATATTATCAACATTAAAAGATAATGATATGAAATTGAACCCAGGGAATGTGATGAGTTCAAGAACTTATTTTTCAATAACATCATTCTATATATTCATCGAACAATAATGAAGGAGTTCCTTGAACTATGAAAAATGATTATAAAACTGTTGGTTCCTTTGAAGAAAATTTTACAAGTATTGCATGGTGTGTTTCTGGAATTATTATCCAACATGAGTGTAAATATTATTTATACTTTAGAGGTTTAAACTATTTCTTTCAATGGAATTATCCATAATATAAATTAATATCTACAAGGAAATCATTCAATGTGATCTCATGGTTGAGATGGCGACTTATATAACCCCCCAGTCCAATGTGTTTGGAAGGAATAGAATAATGTAATTGATGGGAATATATAAATACCACACATAGAAGAAGATGATTTTTTTTCTTATGCTCAATGTGTTGAATTAATCATATATGAAATATTATTAAAGGGACTATCAATTGTTTAATGTGGGGGAGATAAGGTCATCGTGCAGTTGAATGCTCAAGTGATAGAAAAAAAGATGTGTAATGATGTGAATAGTGAAAAGGCATAACAAAATTAACAACATACACTTCAATTCAATTAGTGAAAAGAAATGACTAATTATGCCAACAAATTCCCTAATCCAAGGGTTATTTTTTATGTTCTGTGATAAAAAATCATATGGTCAAAGGCAATGGAATGACACATGAGATGACTATAAGTGATGTGGAATATAATAATGAAGTGTTAAATGATAAAATTACTATCAATCTAAGGTAGAAAATGTTTTATATGATTATAGATCCACCCGCTCTGTTATTTATAAAACAATTTCTACGGTTATCACCTTATTACATAAAAAATTATATGTTTTGTTAGTTGTGACAACTCCTAATGGCACAATGATTGCATTAATTGTTTATAATTATTTTCTTTTTCATGTTTGAGGGAATGTTTTTCCTAAAAATCATGTTATCCTTCCTTTAGTATAATTTGATGTGATTATGGGAATGGATTGGAAATCTATATATAGTGCTCATATCAATTTCCAAGGAATCTAAGTCACATATCATATTTCATATCAATATATGATCATCTATCAATGATGGGATGAGTATGAACTTCCAGTGAAAATTTAATCCATGTTATGGGAAATTGTTCCTATAAATGAATGTTATCTATCTCAAATTATTGGGTATAAGCTCACCATTCATAAAAAAAATTATATAATAGTTTGATGATGTCATTCCATAGGAATTTCCAAGTCTTCCACCAAATAATTATTTTATGTTTTCAATAGTACTCGTAATTTGATCTATTCCTATTTCAATGGCACCGTATTGAATGTCCTCAGTTGTGTTTTAGAAATTTAAGAAGAATCTCTTAGATAATCTTGAAAAGGGATTAATATGCCCTCGTGTATCACTATTGGGTTCACTGGTTCTATTTGTTATGAAGAGATATGGATCAATCGGGCTCTACATCGATTTTCAAGAACATAATAATACCTCTATCAAGAAAAAATATCATATTCCCCAAATTGATTAATTAATCAACCAACTACATGGAGATTAATACATTTCCACGGTTGATCAGTGTTCATGATATTGTCAATTAAGGGTCAAGAAGGAGGAAGTACAAAAGGCAACATTTTGTTCAAGGTGTGGACACTATGAATCTATATTGATGACTTTTGTCAAAAATATTAACTCCACTATCAACATGGATAAAATAAATATATCTTTTGGAGTCTATCATGATCAATTTTTGGTATTATTTATAGACATGAATTTTATATTATTAGAAGATTCAGGAAAAGCATGAATATCACATGATAATTGTACTGAAGACCTTATGAAAGGAGAAGCTTTAGGGAATGTTTACCATGTGTGTATCATAGATTCATAATTTTTCTTCTTTGTATTAAATAATTATAAGAGAGAGGATATATGTCGATCAAGCTAAAATAAATGTTATTGAATGTTTTCCTAGACCAAAAATGGTAACTGAGATCAAAATATTTCTTCATTTGTATGGATATTATCGAAATTTTTTGAAATATATTTCATGATTATCAAATCCAATCACCATGTCCACATGGAAAGGAGTTATGATTTGGTTGCTGGGGGAATGTGAAGATAATTTCCAAGAGATAAAAAGAATGTTATCCAGTGCACATGTGCTTTCACTTCCTTATAGTGAAGAATGGTTTCTGATCAATAGTTATTTATCCATGGATGGGATGTGATGTTTTCTCATGAAAACTGATATGGTGATAACTTATGTCTCGAGCCAGATGAAAATCAATGAGAAACACCATCCAAATCATGATTTTTAGTTAAAATTTGTAATAATTTCATTAATGATATGGTGTCATTATATTTCTGGTGATAGGTGTGATATTTATACTGAAAATAAAATTTCAATGTATATTTTCACACCAAGGGTGTTGAATATGCTCCAAAAACGATGGATGAAGTTGATTAAAAATTATGAATTATCAATACGTTACAACCCTATGATTGTAAAAATGTTTTACGATTATTTGAGTCAAAAGGACAGTACAATCCTATCCCTGATGAGGATCACCAAAGGTCCAATAATACTAGATTTATGAAGGATGTATCTTGAAATTTTAAAGTAAGGGGATAAATTGTATCTTTCTCAAATGAATTTTAAACCATATATACAAGTTAATATTAAAGAGGCATAGAAGGAAGTTATGGAGATAAAAAAGAAGGTGAAAAATATTTTGGAATTCAACCTTTATTTTTAAGGAAGATTAAGGTTCTATACCTGTTTCTGTATTTAACCCATTCCCTAATAAAATAAGGAGATGTTCGGTGTGTCTCATTGTTCTTCAATGTCTATTCACCCTGGAAGAACAAGGATGCTCAAGTACTAGAATTAGTATTTTTAGTGGGATGGAATGATACGAGTTTTTTCTGAATATGTCTCTTTATTCATTGTTAGACTACATGTTAATGCATAGAGATAGAAGTCAAAAGGGATGTTAAAACTATTACCCTTACCAGAATGGTAATCAGAAAATATCACAATTTAATTTGTCATTAGACATCCCGAAACTTCTAAATAACATAATTTTATATGATTTATAGTTGATAACCTTACAAATTAGGCACACTTAATAACTATTAGATATTATTTATATATTGATCAGCAAGCCAAGATATATATGAAGGAAGTGATATGCTTGTATGGAGTACCCTTTTCCATTATATCTTATTGGGATCAAAGGCTTACGTCGAAGATCACATAAAGTCTTCAACATAATCTAGATATAGAGATTTATTTCATTATTTCTTATCATCCATAGATATACAGTAAATATGATTGTACAATTCAAACTGAAGATGATATGTTTAGAGCCTTATCAATTGATTCCAATGGTGTTTGCAATTAACACCTACCTTTGGTGGAGTTTTCTTATAATAATACCTTTCACTCCTATTTTCAGATGCATCCTTATGAGGCCCTCAATGAATATATGTGAAGAACTCAAACATACTGGGATGAAGTTGGGGAATGAAAACTATTGGGGCTATATCTGGTAAATGAAATTCCATAGAAGTTCAGATCAATCTAAAAACACATAAGAGAAGCTCGAAGATGGAAAAAGGTAATGTTAAAAAAAATGAAAATACCCATAGTTCAAAGTGGGATGCAACATGTTTCTATAAATAACTCATTAGAATAGAGAAATGGGATTTGGAAAGAATGTAATGTTGATCCTTGGTTATATCAGTCATTTGGAAATTCAAGATCGTATTTGGAAGGTAGCTTTCCTATTGGTGCTTCCACTGAATCAATCTCAAATTAATGATATGATCCATGAACCTCTACTAGTAGAGTTCATTCAGTATCCTTCACAAGTAGTAAAATATGAATCCATACCTCTGGATCATGATCATTTTTATGAAGAACAATAGATAGTGATTTTGGATCGTAGCAAAAAAGTTCTTCAAAACAAGACTAGTCGATTGGTTTATGTTTTATAGATGAAACGATTATCATAGTGTCATGAAATTTCAATTTTATAGTGATTTAAAGAATCCTTATTGGTCTATGGAAGACCCTAGGTTGTCTCTAAAGTAGCATTGATAGGTTTTGAGTGTGTATTTTTTAAAAAAATACAAAAATAATGGGTGTTTTTTAAAATAGTTTTACGAATTATAATAATTTAAAGAGTTATAAAGTTGAAATACCATGTTGATTTTAAGAAACCTGAGATAAATAATTTATCATTTCAATGTTACTTCCACACTTGAAGAGATTCTCTTTCTTAATTGATTGTTTTTTAGTGTAATCTTATGGTTGAGGGTTAACAATGATTATGGGTACCCACAAGACTCTTAAAATGATGCAATTAAAACTAAACCTTGACCTAAAAAAATATGTTGTCATGTTCTATCCCCTATGAATGATTTACGGTTTGTAAACGAACATTGAAATAAGAAATGATTGGGAAGTAAAATGATTGTTATGTTGTCCAATCCGAACAAAGAAAGATTCACAGTGAAAATCGCACACTAATAGATTTTGAAATAAAAATTGTTTCAAATGAATGCATCAAAAAAAGGTAGGATACATATGAAAGAAAAATTAGAAATACAATATAAAAAAATTGTAGATATTAATTTTTCAAAACTACCTCCCTATGTGTGTATCACCCTCGCAATGATCACTCACCTCGTAACTCAACATCAGGAGGAGGATAAAGCTTGGGTGGAACTCCATCGTTATTGATCCCTATGAGGAATGGGTAATATATTTCATCTTAGATTAGTAAGAGACTCTTAAAGGACTCTTTAATGGAATATATTTACTTCTGGTTCAAATATGAAAATTATTTTCCATTGGTGCCATTTTATTGACAAAATGCTAAGTTGTTTTGAGCACCCATTTTTTGTGATACCACATGAGTCACTATTTTGGGTTGGTATATGGCATTATCTCGACATGAAAAAAAAATAAAAGTTATATTATATTGTATATAATATCACCATGTCAAATTTTTATGCCATTTAATATATAAAAATGGATATATATATATATATATATAGTCATAATACCTAAACATACTTCTGACATCATTCAGATATTAACCCCTCAATAGAATGGTTTGGATGTGCCCATTAATCGATGAATGGGGTTTGGGTTCCTTGATATGAGTTGTATAATATGAAGGTTTGGATCGGCCCACAACATTTTATCCCATTTTGAGTCACATATTTAAATAAAATGTTCATAATAGTGGAGATATGTTGTTGGGTACCCATGCAGTTTTCCCCATTTCCCTTCCGGATCGTCACCGGGGGCTCCAAATCACCTCCACCAATTATAAAATTATCCAAAAAGTGACATTTCCTTTTTTAAATGTGGTAAAATCAAAATAATTGAATCAAACATGATGTTAAATTTTTTATTGTTTTTATAATTTTCAATATAAAACATGTTCAGCATGGCGGTGTAAGGGTCAAAATGGAATAGTCAATAACTATACGATTAAACCGCCACACGTAAACATTTTCACTTGTGGAAAAAGTTAAATTTCAAAAAATTATCCATGTAGATATTTCCAACATCATAATTATTTAACATTCAGTGAATCGTAAATTCATTAAATAAATGTGGTCAATGCAAAAATCACACCGATGATTTAATCTCAGTGATCATGAAAAAGGAAGTCTTAAAAATTCTACCCTAATGTATTTCCAAGAGATGCATGATACCAATAAAATAAAATAATAAAAAATTTAATAATGTCACTAATTCTCCATGTGTTTGTGTGACAACAATTTCATCCATTCATTCTACTTTCTATCAAGTAAAGATAAGTTATTTTAAAAATCATATACACACATTATCCTTTCTACGGAACCTACCCTATATTCTTTGCAATAAAATTTCAAGACCCACTCACTTATGAATTCCCATAAGTGAAACCATAAGATCCCGACCTAGATATCCACATATGTTGTAAATTTCAACACTCCACTCATTCATTATTTTTTTTCAAAATTTAAACATATAACAAATCTCACACTCTTATAAGATGCCTTTTTTGACCATCTCATGACAGTAAATGTAATAGTAATAATATGATTAAAACTATTGGAAGGGTGGTTTTTTACCTACCCAATATACAACAACTTTTTTTTGTTTTTTATGGCATACAATAGTTGTATAACATATAAACATACAAAGGTCAATATTTAATGGTAATTATATAGATTGGTTATGGAACGATTATATAGAAAAATGATTTTAGAAAGTAAAAAAACCATCCTATCTTTTTGTTTCCTTCCATTATGTATGAAATTTTCACAGTTCCTGTTTTGGTGAAAATATGTTTGGAGAGATTAAGTGAATCAATTTTCCCTCAAACTATTCACAAAAGGGTACCATTATTCTCATATGTTTCGAAATGATAAAGCCATTTATATCAACAGAAAAGAAATATAATACAAAATAAAGTCACAACCCAATATTGAATTCTTTCTAAAATGCTCATTTCATCAAAGGAAAATTAAATGTTAAGACATCATGATATATTCACATTCCACATGAATTTTCAATATATTCTACGATTAAATGGGTATAATTTCCCATGATAAACAATGAACGAAATGTAATATTTTGGCACAATGATGAGGGGGACGGAAAGGGGGAAAGTCACAATACTATTCAGAAAGCTAAAAATTGAAAAAGTATAAAGATATATAAAATTATTAACTAACCCCTGTATATACCCATCCCCTACCACTAATCCGTGCAATGTCTTCACTGTAATAAAAGAGAATGTGGAACGGATGGAAAAAACCTGACGTGTTTCATTCATATATTTCTTATAGAACAAGGTGTCTCTCCATCGGGGACACTAAAATGGATTCATGGAAGTGATTTATCCACCATCCATTGACAGATAAGGTTTTATTGGTTTATTCATTTTGAAGATAGAAACCACCAAATAGAGATATGTTAGTAATAGTTTATGGTCAAAAGCGGTGGGAATGAAGCTTAAATGGATGAAACATCATCCTTCCAGAGTAGAGGATGAACTTATTCAAAATGTGTAACAGATGATGATGGAATAAATGGTCGTGGGTAGCCTTGGTTCAATCTTTTTAAATCTGGAGGTTCTCATATGAATCTCTTCTCATTTTCTAAATCTCATGAATCTATAACTTCCATTGAGAAATATCATAAAAAAGATTATAATTTCAATGTTTAATGTCCTAGTATGACCAATGCTCACTCTCAGTAGGGAGGTGAAAACTCATTACAAACACTATAAGATATGGTGACATGCTAGTGGTTGTTTTGAAATAAGTACGGTAAGCCCATAAAAATTAATTGAGTCTAAAAATCCAATATTTTCTGTTATGTTGAACCGTTTTTTGATGAATCTGTTTTATCTCCCTATTTGATACCTAACCTTGAGAATTTGTTTGCTGGTGATACGCAGTAGACACTCTATTTTGGACCTCATGCAGTCGCAAAAGAGATTGCATTGTCCTGTTGTAGAAATGAGAACCCTGTTCACTGATGATGAACTGAGGTAATCCAATCCTACAAAAAAATAGTGTTCTCAAATATTATAAAATAGTCGGGGAATCATCTATCATTATAGATCGTGACACTACACATTTTGACACATAATCCCCTCATAGAGGAATTTAACGGTTGCCATATAAATTGAGGAATGGTCCCATAAAGTCAATTCCCAAAACATTGTAAATTTTAGGGAATATAAAGTGTTGTTTTGGAATTTAATTTCTTGAATATACATTCCCCAATGATTTACATTGAGTAACAGATTTACAGAAATCATTGGAAGATAGAAATAATGCTGTCCAAAAGTGGCCAAAATAGATGACAATGCGAGCAGTCCATTTGAGGCCAAAGGGGCTCCCAAAATCAAGAGTGTGATAGAACCTACGGATAGAATGAAACTCAATATCAGGAACACACCGCCTAAGGACGTGATCACTAATTATTCACAAAATTAAGGGGTAATAAAAAATTTACCAACATGACTCATGTTTTAGATGTTCATCTTGGTTTTTATTAAAATCTGTAGGAATTCAAGATGCGATGAAATAATTTACAATTTCAACACACTAAGAAATAATATCTTGAACATAGTACAATTGATCATATAGAAAAATTTACTTTATGGGAATAAAAGGGGGTGATTCAATTTTTGGGAATGGGTGAATCCAACTGATATGGTCATCCACCACATTCTATGTACCATTTTATCCATAATTTCTGTCATTAATTCCTGACCGAGGAGCATCCAATGTGTGAGATGCGGTTTTTATACTAGATTCATAATGAGATACCAAATGGATTCACGGTCTGAGAACCCAATGACTTTGGACCCTCTCAGATATGACCTGAATTTATCCATGAAAATCACAATTGTAATAAATTATTTTTCAGTTTTGGTGTAGTTTCATTTTTCAGGGGCCAGTGTACGTAAGGCATATGAAATTACATGTGGAGCATAATAAACCCTTTGTGATATGACCGCACCGACATCATAGTTTGACATGTCACAGATGAGCTCAAATGGTAAATCCCACCGAGGTGGTTGTATTAATAGGTGTGATATGAGAATCCATTTAATATTATTAAAAAATTTCTAACATTCTTTATCAAACACAAATTCATTTTAATTTTTGAGAAATTGGGAGAATGGAAGTACAATTTTATTAATGTCGTGAATGAAACGACTGTAAAATCTAGCATGACTTAGGAAATACCGCACATCCCATTTTTTTTTGGAATCATAGGGAAGAAATGAAATACTATTTTATTTATCTACTTGGATATCATCCTAATAAATGATATTTCTGAAAACTATACCTTCTCTCACCATGAAATGGAATTTCTCAGAATTTAATATGATATTCTTTTCAAAACAACGTTATGGGATAGAAACAAGACTACACAGACATTCATCAAAAGAGGAAAAATAAACAATGAAATAATCAATGAATACTTCATTTAAATTCTCATTTTAATCCAAAAAAATACCGACCAAGCATCGCTAGAAATTACCCAGATAATTACATAGACCAAATGGCATCATCTTATATGCATGTGTACCAAATGGGATAGTAAGGATAATTTATTCCAAATCATCCTAGACAATATGGATATGAAACTATCCAAAATACGCATAAATAAAATAATAGTGGGTGTTCCCTTCTATCCTCTATAACATTTTTTCAAATACATGGTAATGATAAATGGTCCATCCTATTTTTTTGGTTTAATCAGTGAAAATATATACAGACATGCCAATTATTCTACACATTAGTGGGAACCCATTTATTGTTTTCATATTTAATTACTGTTAGACACAGTATTTTAGGAATTAATTGTACTGGACTAACCCATTGGTTATCAGATATGGGATAAATGATTGTAGCAACCAAAAAAATTTTTTACTTCATTTTTAACAACATTTAAGAGGTTTGAGTTCAGTCGAAGATGTGATTTCCTCACTGGTTTAGCCTAATTATTTAAAAATATATGATGTTGGAAAATATATTTGCTAATACAAGGAATGTTTTCAATTTTCCATTCCAAAGATTTTTTATACTCCCTAAAAAATTCATGAAGTCATAGTTCATTCCCATGAAAGAGTGAACTATCAATGACCATAGGTATCCTATTTCCATTCTCAAGACATGAATTTTTTAATTTTGTTTATAGTTGTTTTAGTTCCAATTTAGATGGATGTTGGATTGATGGGAGTGTGTGTGAATGTGAGAGGTCACTAAACTCATCTAAATACTCAAAGTAATAACTATTAGATGAGTAATGATCTTTCAAATGATTAATAGTATTATCGATGGTCATGTGATTCTCAGTGTCTATGAAATAATCAAGTAATAAACCTGAATGAAATTTTTCTAGACAGGTACAAAATTAAATGCATATTCATTTACTATCATTTCAATCAATGAATAAAACTCATATAGGGGTTCATAGGAATGAAAATAAGAGTTTTGAATGTACATGAGTACATCAATTGAATTAACAGAAAGAGAGGAATGTTCTTCGGAGGGGTGCTTCGTGAAATCAAAGATGTTCAAGTGGAAAATTTCACCACCAAACACCATAGATAATGTACCATTATGTACATTAATTATTGTTTTTTTTGTTTTCATGAAATTTCTCCAAATATAATTAAATAATGTCCATTCATCCTATATTCATCCTTTTTTATCAAATAAGTATCAATAGGAAAACTTAATCTTTTCACCCTCACAAGAACATACTCATACACACTAGAGTGTTGTGTGGACCTCTGATTTTTTAATTGCACTAAAATTATAGTGTCATTTAGTTCCCTAACCTTCAATTAAGGGTAAATAGATTGAGGAATAACATTTATAGGAGCACCCAAATCAAGCATAGCATTGGAAAATGAATAATCCGCTATGGTGCACAGAATTGAGAATTTTTTCAGATCATTACTATCATGACCCATCCCCTAGAGCCTGCTCCGTGACTACCCCAACCCCATATTCCTTAATCTATGGGCTGTAGAAAAGCATCGAAAGGTGTATTCCCTAAAACGGGAAGGAATTGACTTTATAAACTGTAAATTGACACATACCAAGCACACACCAAGTTACAATCACAAAGAAAACTCTATAGTAAACAGGGTGTGTACACAAAGTAAAGGGGATAAAATAGAATACCAACTAGAAAGTACATCTAAAACAAGAAAGTACATGTAAAGTGGTGAAAAATACTATTAACACCTTCCCGAGATCCTACCTGAAGGGTAGGTACACCTCTCAAATGATCATCTCTATTATATGCATCATCTAAGGTCCACCTTTGATGGTAGAAGTACCACACCGGTAACACCTAAAATATAAATTACCAGACAGCTAAGACATGAAGATATAGTACCACATAGGTAAAGCGCGAAGATATAATACTCAACTCACATAGGTATTAGTAATCTATAGAAGTACAGATGATTATCGTGAAGCTAGATCATCTTATTATGTCAAAAGGCATTGTTGCTGATTATACAGGGTCTGAACCACACAAGATCAATAGTTAATAACCCCCACAATGACCCACACCAGATCTTAACCACACAAGATCATTATGTGCTGACCCACAAAGGATCTCTAAGTGATAACCGACATAAGATCTATCCCATATAGGATTGGTATGCGCTGAACCACACAAGATCGCTCAGCGCTGACCCACACAGAATATGTCCCACACACGATTGGTATGCGCTGACCCACACAAGATCACTGAGAAATGACATACATAGTATTTATAGGTACTAACCCCCACAATAACCAACACGGGATCTGACCATTCCGGAGTCGATAGGTAACTATCCTCTGTATTATCCATCACCAACCTCCACCCCACTCCAAGAAAATAGATTCCTCGCAACCGGTGCGCTAGAGTTCCGTTGAATCTTTCCCTCGAGATATCGGTCATACATAGACCAATAAAAATTCCCATGTAGAAGTATCCAAATGATATGTCACATCATAAGGGACCCAACACAACAGACGGCGGATCAATCAGACGCCCAGTCTAAATATTATTAGTGTTTTTGCTTCGAGGTCCTAGTTGGATTTAGGTCCAGCATAGTTGGCCTGGGTTGCGGGGCTCCCAGCCTGATCGTATGTGGTCCATCCTGGCCCATGAAAGGGACAGCCAGGCTCGACCCGCAGGGCGTTGCCCAGCCCGCGCTAGGCACAGCCCGCTGGGCAGCCCAGTCTTCCTGAGCTGGCACCAAAGGGGGAGAGACCCCCCTTCCATTCGGAACAGCAAAGGGGCAGTGCCTTTAGGCACTTCCAAGTCACTGTAGGACCCGTGTAGGTCCCACCAAATAAAAATTATCGGCCAGTGCTCCGGTCGGTCCTCCTCCCATGAGTGCGGTCATGCGCCACTGTCCTCCAGTGGCCGTATTGGTGTCAGAGTCTCTTTGGACTCCACCATGACCAAGCGGCCACAACCTCATACTCAAGTGGTGCAGAAACCCACCACAACTCCACCATGAGATAGGCTGAATGTCTACCGCCACCTTTTACCTTTGTAGCCAACAAGCCTCAGCATCTTGCTCCACTGGCAGTGTGGACGCATGCCACCCCACCTTCCTCACAATCAACTATGTTTCGGCTGCCTCCTTCTTCCATGAGCCATCGCTGCATTGTTCTAAGTCCTAAAATTATGTCTTTATCATATTCACAATAAACATGTAGTGGACTCGACGTCAACATGTCGCGCTCATAAATACATGGTGTTTCCAGAATAATTAAATATTTAGCATTGATGGACACACAAAGAATGCGTGATGTACAAATGAAAAAGGGGAACTGTTTCACTGTAGGACGATGTCCACGATAGTTTGGCCATTGTCATTGTCGAACTAGAACTTGATGAATTATAAAATAAATTAAATAGTAATTCAAAATAAATCCCCTACCTTTATTTCTCGTTTTAGACGGCATGAGGAAGGAGATGAAATCTGTTAAGGGGATTCTGGCGCTTCACGCTCATGCAACACGTCTACGACCCGGGCTCGTGTGTCGTCCACAATCTTCATTGGGGGTGGTCCTTTATTAGAAACTGTTCCACCAAATGTTCCCTCTATGTATCTCCTATTTTGCCAAAGATTATCTTGTGTGAGGTGTTGTCCTAAATTAATATGTTATTATTTAATGTTGGCACATCAATGTGGAATTCCAAGAGTTAATAAAATAATTACTCTTAACAACAAGTTTATTGAGAATTAATGAATCCTACTTATTAAAGAGGAATGTGGTTACACATTTTGTGTAACTGGTCATTTAATTCCCAGCATTAAATTCCAAACCAACATCATGTGGTCCCCACCTTCAAGATTTAAAATGGGAGGATTCAATTTCGCAATTAAAAAAAAAGCATGTTTATTTTATTTTTGCCCATGAAATTTCCGAAAACTAATTTCCACCCTCAACCTTATATGATCGAGGTGAAGGTATCCTTAAGATAATATTGGTAAAATGATTTCAATGGTTCCCACATATTTCAACATCAAGCAACGGTTAAAATTTTACTTAATGTCACTCGTGCGTTTACTGAACGTACCCGAAAAACGTTCATAAATTCATTCTGGGAACACCGACCCTCAGAATCACGTTTCGTCAATTTAAATGTACTCTTAATATTTAAATATATATATATATATATATATATTTGGATGGAAAAATTCAGGTCTTTACGTTTTCCCCACCTTAGGGCATTGCGTCCCTAAAAGCCACAACACAAACATGGGAATCAAGGGGGGTACTGAGCACGAATCTGAGCATCCCGCTCCCATGTTTTATCATAGAGGTTCTTGTGCTTCCATCATATGCGCACCAGAGGTATAGACCGCCCTCGAAGGACCCACTCTTGTTGATCCTCAATCTTCACCAAAAACTACAGAAACCTTTCCCCATCGTCGATGTCCTGCTCACCCCAGACAATGATGTGTGAATGATCATGTACATATCTCCTCAGCTAGGATACATAGAAAAAATCATGCTCTCGGTGCAACTAATGTAGATGATCTAATTATTAAGCCACCTCGCCAACTCTGTTGAGGACCTAAAAGTGTCCGATGAACCTCAGAGATAACTTTCCATCTCATCCAAATATCCACAAACCTTATCATGGTGAGACCTGTACAAAGACATGGTCACCATCCTCGAAGTCTATTGGTGTTCATCTCCTACCACTATAAGAATGTTTTTTGTTCTATGAACTCATCATCGCCTACTGGATGATCAGCACCTTCTTTGTCATATCTCATACCATCTCTGGTCCCACGAGTGCTGACTCCCCTCAGTTAGTACAGCACAGAGGTGATCTGCATGGTGGTCCGTACAACGCCTCGAATGGTGCCATAACGATATTGCAGTGATAGATATTATTGTGCGTAAACTACAAAAAAGGCACGTCATCCTCCCAATTGCGACCAAAATAAATGATGCAAGCACATAACATGTAATTTATGGTCTGATTGGTCTGCTTTGTCTGACCATTATTCTTAGGATAGAAGGCGGTGATCAACCGATGCTGTGTTCTGAATTCCTCATCCAACCCCTTCCAAAGAAGAGAGGTAACACATGCATCATGATCCGAGAGAATCATAGATGGGACTCCATGATGTTGTACAATCCCCTGCACATTGATGTGTCACAGGATCTCTATTGATCACTGGTCTCTGATAGCTAGGATGTGGGCCAACATGGTGAGTCGTTCAACGATCACCCTAAAATAATCATGACTCCTGGACATGCGTGTAAGTCTAGTCACAATGTACATGGAAATTACATCCCACTTCCACTCTGGCACTACTATTGGCTGAACTAGGCATGATGGAACATGATCCTCTACTTTCAGTTGTTGACAAGTGAGCCACCGAGTCACAAACTCTACTATAGATTTCATCATTCCCAGCCACCAGTGCAGGTGGTGATGGTCCTAGTACATTATTCCCACTCATGGATGTGCTGCTAGAGGGGAAGTATGGAACTCCTTCAACACTTCCTCCCATATCACCATCAGTACCATAGTATGCCCTATGAAGTGGGCGACTTGCTCCCCACCTCCATAACATCCTGTAGGTTCCTATCCTATGGATATGTGAGTATGTCGAGCGTCGTAGTCAGTGTCCCCAAGATATTCCTAATGGACTCGCCGAAGGACTGGGGGATTGACTATCAGATACTTAACATAAGCTGCCCCATCTCGATCAACATAGGATATCCGCAAAGCGGTTAGCTACTCGGTCACCTCAATCAGCAACTGTATACACGATATAATGCTATGTGCATATGGTATTACTTTCCCATTAATAGGAGTATAGACTATCTCATAGTGATAGTACTGTAATAACTCAAGCCAATGATATTATCTCAGTTTCAGGTCCTTCTATGAGAATATTTACATGAGACTCTTGTGATCAGATAACACTATAAAATTCTTTCCCATCAAATAATGATGACCCATCTTTAAGGAGAAGACCACTTTTGCTAACTCCCAATCATGGGTAGTGTAGTTCTTCAGATGATGTCTTATCATTCAAGAAGCATACACAATAACTACTAGCTCGTGCATTAGAACACATCCAAGACCGCTCCCTGATGTGTGGCTATAGACTACATATCCAATGCCCTCCTCCAGTAGCCTCAAGATGGGGGCACTCGTCAGTCTCTACCTTAGCTCTTGGAAACACTACTGGAATCTATCCAAAAACATGATGGGTTTCCCCTTCTTCATCAGCACTAATAAGGGTCCCACAATAGTGGAAAATATAGACTCAAACCTCAAGAAGTAACTAGCCAAACCCAAGAAACTTTGCACCATTGTCATGCTCCGATGTGGCTCCTATGCAAGCACAACCTCAGTCTTTGCTGGATCCACCACAACTCTATTCTATGAGATAACGTTTCATAGAAAGTGAACCTCACGGATCCAGAACATGAACATAAAAATAATACTATAATCCGGCTACTCTTGGAATGTGTCCTGAACTATCTGCAGATGATAGGAATGATCCTACTCTACCGATGACAAAATAAAAATGTCATTGATGAAAACTAATACATAGTGATTGTTGTATGGATAGAAGATCCAGTTCATGAGCCCCATGAACACTGCTGGGGCATTGGTCATGCCTAATGGAATATCCAATAACTCATAATGGCCATACCGACATATGAATGTCATTTTCTACATATCCGCATCTCATAATCTGAGCTGGTGATAGCCTGATCTGAGGTCTATCTTCGATAATCACTATGCCCCCATTAGTGGATAAAAGAGATCGTCAGTCATTGGGAGTAGGTACTTATTATTCACTATCACCTTGTTCGGGTGCCAGTAATCCACAAATAGTCTCAAACTCCCATCCACCTTCTTGGCAATCAAATTTATGGCTGCCCAAGTAGAAGCATTGGGCCTAATGAATCCCTTGCTCTATAAGTCCTGCAGATGTACCCGCTGAGGAGGTAGACGTAGAACATCATCAGGGAAAACATCAGCATACTGGTCCTCCACTATTGGATATTTAAGACTCTAAACATCAACCGCTCTGAGGGTAATTCTATCCAACTAATGTGTGTTCTGCTATATCCTCCTCCGGGTAGGTCTTTCCTGTGCTGCAATGGTTCCCTTCTTGTCGGTGAAGGAGAGAATGTTCTCATCTGTGAGGACACACCAAACTTTTCTCCTAATACAGTCAATCTGATCATGGACTGTGGATAACCATTCCATAACAAAGATGAAATTATAATGGTTCAATGCCGCTACTAGAAGATCCAAGCCGAAGCTCTCGCCTCATAGAGTAAGCTCACACTACCGTCATTAGTGCCTAATTGTCGAATCCACTCCTGTATGAGTCTCTAGCTATAAAGATCAAGACAATGGCTCCACTGGTATCTCGAGCTCCGAACGCGGGTCTTGGAAATAAAATAATGACTTATTCTAATGAATATTAGTATAGAAGCTCAGGTGGAGTAGACATAGATCATACTACAAATCATCTCTAGAGAGTCGCGGTCATAGGCCTCTACTGTCTGAAGCTGATCTTGTCCCATTCAAACTTCTCCCTATGGTTGGGGTGGACCACCTTGTTGTGGTGGCAGTATATCCTTGAATCTTATCACACCTTCTACTGCCTGGCCTACCTCTCTGCCACATCCACCTCTTACCTATGGACCTCATTGATCGAATCATCACCTCATACTAGGTGGTCCTTGACCGTATGCTGGTCGTTTATATAGTGGGTCAAGATGTAATGAGCCATGTGACCATGCCCGCTGCACGAATAACACTGTGTGTTCCTCACCGGTCCTTCATTGTCTCGAGAGCCCCACACCACCAAAATTGTATCTTGTGGTCGTACACCTGTAGGTTTGGTCCTCTTGGACCTCTACATCATCTGTTTGATAATAGCTCCCGATGAATATTCTACCTGTCATTCAATGGTGGGTCTCACTGCCTGTGACTTCTCATCTAGGAAACTCTCCACTAAGAGTGCTCACTCTAACACCACTACCTACATAGGGATACTGATAGAAACCATCCACGCTCTAATCTCCCATATGATCCCCTGCTCAAAGGTCCTGGACCTGAAGAAAGGGTCTCACACCATATTAGTGGAGTAGCGTGAGAGGTCGGGGAAGGTCACTGATTAATGAGCCATAGTCAGGCCACCCTACTGTAAGTGGAGAACCTCCCCTATATGCACTATGTGTATGGTCATTTGGACAAACGTATCCCTAAAAAAGCTCTCGATGTCCAACCAGAAGAGTGCCACCTCATCGTGAACCTTGAGCATCAAGCTCCACTATCTTCTTGTTGCTGCATGAAGAAGACAGGTGACTAGGATCACCATGAGATTTGTTGGTTTCCCAACCAGTCCAAAAACAATAGCCATGGCCTCTAGCCAATCCCCATCCATCTATGGATCTGTCTTGCCCTGGAACCATGGTGGCCTCTAGTAGTGGAACTCGTGAAATTCCCCCAAGAAGTGTTCACCCTCTACTACTAGGGCTGGTGGCATCAGCAGCCCAATGGGTAATGGTGCTACTTGTACACCAACCAATGGAACAACTACCATATGGGGGCCTTACAACAAAGATTCATCGCTCGATGTGCCGTCATCACATACTCTTACTAAAACCCTGGTTTTCTGCCTTTGTGGAGGCATCATAAAATGATACAGGTTCTCCATAGTAATTACATTATACATGGTGAGCTTACTCAATGAGTTCATAATGAAAACATTTCAAAACACATATGCAATCAGTTTTTTCATGCATTGAGTCAAAAAAATATGTCAGTGTGTTGTTGTATGGATACTTCGGCTACCGTAATAACATTGGATTCCCCAAACAGATAACCACACTCATAAAACATAACACAATTAGAGATTAAAATATCATAGTCATGTTCCTTCATAGAACTGAACTCCTCTGATACGAATTTGTGATGACTCGTCCACCAGGGCCCATGTCGTGAGTACCTCATGAACTCCTTCTATTGGCCAGGGGATGGTGACTAGCACTGAAAGGCGTATGCTCTAAAATTGGAAGTCATTGCCATTATAAACTATAAAATCACACAAACCAAGCATAAAACAAGATTCAAGATCAATAAAATATATAGTAAATAAGGTGTGTGCAGAAAGTAAAGGGGCCGGATAAAATCCCAACTAGAAAGTTCAAGTTAAACTTGAATATACATGTAAAACTGTGAAAAACTCTTGCAGAAACCCACCAAGGTTCCTACCTAAAGGGTAGGTACAGCTCTAAAATGGTCACCTATATAGTAAGCCTTGTCTAGGATCCACTATAAGCATTCTTTAGTCCTGGTACCCTCGTCCACAGTCAGCGTTGTCCATCGTCTTCACAAGACACAACAAGGTGCGGGCATAGCCTGTGTTGGGATGAGTATAAAAATACTCAGTAGGGACCTCGAGACCCCCAATGGCCTCAAAAATAAAAAAGAATAAACCAGAAAGCATGGAAAAAATTTAACCATACTTATTTATTTTCTCATACATATACATATGTAATCAAGATATACTCATCTCACACAAGAGGGAATAATACCTAAAATTTAACACCAAAAAGGTATATGTACCACACATGTAACACCTAGATGATATAGTACCGCACAAGAACACCCCCATGATATAGTACCACATTGGTACACCATGAAGATATTAAACTCAACTCACATATGTATTAGTTTAGTATAGGAGTGCAGATGATTATATGTGAAGCAAGATCATACTATTCTATCAAGAGGAAATGCTGCTGATTATAAAGAGTCTGGATCACACATGATCGATATGTACTAACCCCTGCAATGACCCACATAGTATTTGACCCACACAGGATTGGTATGCACTAACCCAAATAGGATCCCTGAGCATTGTCCCACACATGATCAGAATGTAGTGACCCACAAAGGATCGCTAGGCGCTGACCCACACATGATCGGTATGTTCTCACCCACATAGGAATGATGAGCACTAACCTACATAGGATCGATAGGTACTAACCCCATCCATGACCCACACTGGTTATGACCCACCTAGAGGTGATAGATAACTAAACTCCATATTATTTGTCTCCAACTTCCGCCTCATAGCCTGCCACTAGATTCCTCTCACCTGGGGCACTCAATATCCATATAATATATCCCTCAATATATCAGTCATACCTAAACAACAAAGATGTCTCATGGATAAGTATTCCAAAGGTATTTCATGTCATATGGGACCCAACACAACATATGGAACATCAATCGGACTCCATATCTAAAAGTTATTAGTGTTTCCGCTTCGAGGGCCTGGTAGGTTTTGGTGATCAATCCAACCCGGATGTACTCCAACATTATCCAAAACGCATGTGGATTATACCAAAAGGACCATCTTGATCCAAGTATTCCAGTGTCATAGACGATTCATCTAGAGAACGCCTAGTTCTCAAGATACGACCAAAAAGGAGAGTCTAGGTCTGGAAGGGCCCAAGTCTTGTCCGACCTAGCCTGACCTGGCCTGGGCCAACCCGACCTGGTTCAGGTTAACCTGGCCTGATTGGGGACCACCCTGGTTGTCCTAGGAAATGTTAGACCCACCCCGATGGGATGTGGTCTAGGCTGGCCCGCGACGGGGACGACCCGTGCCGACCCTCGTGGCGTGGCCCTACCCACACTGGGCATGGCACTTTGTGCAGTGTAGTCCACCCGAGATGGCGCCGAAGGGGGAGCAGCCCCCTTCCATTCGGAATAGCTAAGCGGCATCACCATTATGCACTTCCATGTCACCGCGGGTCAGGCCTTCGCTGCGGCCAAGTGGTCACAACCACCTGCTCCGACGACACAAACGTGCGCCGCCGCTCCACCACGCTGTCGACCGAATTCCAGCCGCCATCCAATTCTGCGATCCATCGTGACTTCATTCGAATCCTGAAAATTATCTCATTTTCATATTCATGATCTTCGTATCGAGGGATCCTTGTCCACATGTTTCTCTCAGTAAAACATGGTGTTTCCATCATCCTTATATACTTTGTGTTGATGAACAAATAAAGAATGTGTGAACCATGAAATAAAAAAGGGGAATGGTTTATGTGCCTGACCATGGTAATTTTAGTTTTTCCATTGACAATGTGGAACCATAATATGAATAATTATCAAATAAATTGAATAATAATTCAAAATAAATCCCCTACCTTGTTGGCTTGTTGGGGACTTCATGAGGAAGGAGATGAAATTGGGGAATGAGATGCTAGTGTTTGTCGCTCCCAAAAACCATCTATGATCTGGGCCCGTGCATCATCCTCGTTCTTAGATGGGGGTGTTTCTTTATTGTAAGATGCTCCTCTAGAATTTCTCTCTAAGGGTCTACTCTTTTTCAAACTATTCTTCAACGAGAGGTGTGGTGCCAAATTAATAAGTTAATATTTAATATTGGGACATCATTAGGGAATTCCAATAGTCTATAAAATAATATCTATTAACATCATTTTGATTCAGAATTAATGAATCCTATGAATTAATGAGGAACGTGGTTATATATTCTTTTTAACCAGGCATTCAATTCCCATCAATAAATGCCCAACCACCCTTGTGTGGTCCCCACCATCAAGATTCAAACTGGGAGGATTCAATTTCAAAAATAAAATAATGAATGATTATTTTATTTTTTCCTACGAAATGTCTAAAAACTAATTTTAAACCCTTTACATAGTGTGTTTACTTATCTTACTCAAAAAAATGGACTAAATCTATTTTCGAGCACATCGGGTCTCGGAATCCCTGGCCCTAAATTTTATCTGACTCGTAATATTCACATAAAATTAAAAAAATTACAAGGAAAAGTTTGGGTCTTTACAATTTAATTTGGTTGTAATTGATGGCTCTATCATTGTTGAGACAATCCTTCCTAATCACTCCTTCTAATCACCTTGAAGTCACCTTTATTATGTACACATATCCTTCATAAACACGTCGTATCATTGAATTTTACTCACAACATCAATAAAAGGAATGTAAACCATCAGTTTTTTAAAGAATCAAATATTTCATTTTTATGTTAATTTTTCTTTTTTTTTCCAGGATTAGTGGACCTTTGGGAAATGGAAGTTGAATGTTTCGGCTAGGATACGCATAAACAAACACACTCTATCATTTTTAATGTATTTTCTTAGGATAAGGATTTTCTTCTCTGGGACCATTTTTAGTAGTTTTGATAGTGGTTTCCTCTAGATGATATGACTCTAATAAATGATTTATTTGGTCGTTAAGTTGATTCCCCCTTATAAGGGTGATGGAAATAACATTTACTCTCTCCGCAGAGTACACTATTTTTTGAGAGGGTAGTTTACCTGACAAATGACTTCAAATTTCCCCCCACAGAATTAGCGATTTGACCTAATCGCGATTTTAGGTCTTGTATGGATGCTTGGGTGGGTTTATTGAATTGGATAGTGTTGGATTCCATTTGTTTCATTATTTCATCTAGGCTAGGATCAGGTTTTAGAGGGGGTGATTGGAATGATTGCCTCAAAAATCTCAGAAATTTCTTTTAGTTGGGGAAATTGGTATAAATTATGGGTATTAGAAGAACATATTACACATTTTATTAGAGGAGGAGACTGGGATTTCCCATGGAAGAGAGAAAGTTTTAAAATATGAGTAAATACCACTTTTTACATCATGTCTAACTTCTTCTCGAATTTATAACTTTGAACCTCTTGTACACATTTAATGGATACACTATACCCTGAACCAAATTATTTTGTTTTTTGTTCCATGTTATCAATCAGTGTTAATGTAGAAATTTGGTTTTTATCAACTAGTTCACAACCTGAAGTATCATCAATCATATTTAGATCAATATAAACTAATCCTTTATAAAAATACAGAATTAAATGTTTATCACTTTTATGGTGGTGTGAACATCTTTAAAATAACCTTTTAAAGAATTCCCAATATTCTAGTAATGTTTCCCATTTTGATTTCGCTATACCACAGATTTCTTTTTTTATTGATGCAGTTTGCGAGGATGGGAAATATATTTCAAGAAAATGGCATTTCATGTGCTCCCAACATATAATTTGTTAAATAACATAATACGAACAATCTTTCATAGTGTCTTCAAAAGAAAATGTGAATTCTCTACGCATTACTTATTATTAATCCATAATATAATATTTTAAGGTTGAACACATTGTATGAAATTATTTTATTTGATTATGTCGATCTTATCCCACGATTCCATGAAATCATGGAAATAATTTAATTAGAATTTATTTTATTTAAAAATTAGAGTCCTCTACTTGTATTTGAATATAGGTGGGTTCGATATCATCATTAGGAGAGGATAGTTCTTTTAATGTTTGGTTATATTCGTCCATTTTATTCTAGTGGTGTTCAGTTTTAATGTGAGTTTCATTGGAATATGTATAAGGATCAAGAAGAGTGTAGATTTTTTGTGTGTAATCCTTCAAAGGGTTGTCTTCTGTGTCTCTATGTCACTAATGTAGGATCCTCTTTGATTCGTGATCGAAAGGTTGTTCATTTGTTGAAGTGGAATGTGTCATTAACTAAATCTAAAAAATAAATAAATCATGAAACAAAAATATAGTAAAAGGTATATGATAAAACAAATAAATATAAAAAATTACATTAATATTATAAAAAATAGGAACTAGAAACCACATCGCTCCTCGAAAATGGTGCCAAAATTTTATCACGCATTAATGACACGTAAAATTGAAAGATATTTAATGAAAATTCTTTAGTCAAGGGAAGACCCTAGGTCATCTATAAATGAGATTTGATAGGTCTGGAGTGTTTATTTTAAATAAAAATTACTAAAATTAGGGTTGGGTTTGAAAACACATTCAAAAAAGTAACATAATTTAATGAGTTATAACATTGAAAGACCAAGTGGATTTCGAAAAATATTAGATAAATAATTGATTATTCATATGTTAGTACAGACCTTGAATATTTTTACATTCTTAATATATTATTTTGTTTTTTTGTTATCCTTTGGATGAGGGTTAACTAAGATCTTTGTTACCCACAAACCTCTTAAAATGAAATTATTAGAACTAAAACATAAAATGAAAAACATTTAGTCATGTTAAAATCCATTACAATTCATTATGGTTTAAAGGATCCTGTAAATCTCATTTATTTTTGAATGAAAATGATTCTTATTTTCTCAAATCGAAACTACAGATGACACACACTAAAAATCACACACCAATCAGTTATGAAATAAAACGTTTTTCTAATAAATACATAAAAAAGTTTATATACATATGAAAGAAAAATTAAAACCAAAATATACACCAATCCAGTAGATAATTATGTGTCAAATCTTTTTCTTCATGTGTGTATCTCCCTCCAATTATTGCCAACCACTTAGCTCAACATCACGAGGAGGAGGAAGCTCTGGTGTAACACCTCATTCTTGATCCCCATATGAGGATTGGGGCCCACATAACTTCTAGTATGATGAGGATACTACTCTAGGACTCCAAAATTACATATATTTTCTTTTGGATCTAACTTTATAATGAGGATCCCTATGTAACATTTAATAGTCAAAATGATATATGGTTTTGAACACCCATTTTTGGTGATACCACTTGAGTCTTGGTTTTATGATGGTATATAGAATTATCTATACTTGGAAAATATCAAAAAGTTGTTTTAATATTTCTATAATATCACTAGTTCATATTTTGATTGCATTGAATTTCTACAAATGAAGATATAGTCCTAATACCAAAACAAATTTCTTGAATTCATATAGAATATGTCCCCTTTAAAGAATGGTTCGGATGGGCCCCTTAATGTATGAATGTGTAATGGGATTGAGTTTATTTTTAGGCAATGAAATTTTGGATCATCCCACAAAATTTCATCGCATTTAGATAAACATTGATCTTAGAAAGTTCATAGTAGTGGACCGATGTCGGTGGGCTCTCATGCCGTTTGGCCAATTTTCTTTCAATGTCATCTCTGGGGCCTCCAAATAACATCCACCGACGATGAAATTATCAAAACAAGTAACATTGACCTTATATAAGTGAAAATTAAAAAATAATTTCATAGAAAATGATGTTAAATTTATTATTATTTTTAAAATTTTCAGTATAAAACTAGATTTGCGCAGTGGTGTAAGCGTGAAAATGAAACCGGGAATCACTACACGATTAGCCACCAATTTGAGGAAGCTATGTGGGAAATTGATGATGTGATGAGGAAAATTTATACTCATCTATTTGTATTAATGTGATGAATTCAAATAGAGAAATTCAGTTTAAGGGGAGGAAAATGTAGCAGCAGACCGATTTTATGAAATATTTAATTGAAATAATTTTAATTCTACAATAGCTTTCATTGAATGATATCGTGAGTTTAAAATAACCATGATGTACCCTTGTTATATAATAAAAGTTATTACCTTTCTATTAGCATATTTCAAATAAATTAAGAAAGTATGATATTGTAGGGTGAATTATTTGGCCACCAATAATTTAAGAAAAGTATAAACCAATTAAATGTAAAAGAAGTATTTGTATTATTGGTTTTAATAATTTATGTGAATTACAATTAGTAAATTAAATTAAATATATTTATATATTTTATTTATTTAATAATTATTTTTGTTATTCATCAAATAGATACTTTTTCATAAGGTATGAAAAACCCTATTTTATATATAACAACCAATATTTTTTCAAAAGGGTAATTTTACAGCCTTTTATTGGTGAAATATTTTTAAAACAAATTTGACTCATTAATAATATTTATATGAATAAATAAAAATCTTCTTTTGAATCATGATATATAATTTTAATTATTATGATTTTTAGATATTTTTCTAAAAAATGTAATGCTTCCATGAATAGTAAAAATAAACTAAATTTTAATTTAAAATAATATTTTCATCGAAACAATTTTCTGGATAAATTAAATTATTAACACTATTTAAAGTATAAATATATTATATTATTATAAAATCATATATTTGATTTCATAGGAATTAATTTTACATTGAATTCATTTGTAAAAACATTTCAATCTTTTGTAGTGTTTTTACATTGAAAAGAAGTTTTCTCTTTTAGACAATGATATGATCTTCAAATTAATTACTGAAACATATTGGTTTTTTATTTTTAAAACTGAATTCTATATTTTGAATTAGTAGGTACAAATTTTTTAAATAACTGTATTTTATTTTTGGGGATAATGAAATGTAGCTTTGATAATTTTTATTAATACGGAAAAAGTGTAAATCATGTAATTAAGGGTAAAAATACTTTTATAAAATTACCCTAACACTTGTCCTACTATAATTGGATCAATGTTTTTTGACCTATATAATCCATGGGTCAAAATGAGATGATTTTAAATCCACTTCTATTATATTATGACATTTAATTTAATTTATTTAATGTAATGTTAAATATGTATTACTTGAATTTTTATAACTATGTCATTTTTAACATAAATTTACAAAAAATATAAATTCATCTATAAATAATAATTTTAAATCTAATATTTTTTTTTTCATTGAAATTTATTTGTTAATTTTGTAAAATATATAATTATTTTAATAACTTATACATTAATTTTGGAGAAATTATTTACTTGATGAGAAATTAATAAAACACTTTCAATTAAAATGAAAATAACCATTAAAGAAAAGAAAAAATGAAAAAATATAATTGGTAATGTATATATCAACCATATTCATCAAGGTGTCTTATTATTGGGCATTTGGATCCATAAGGAAAATATTATGTAACTTATAATAATTTATTTTAAGTGATGATAATGATATCACATACATGATTTAATAAATATAACTGTATTATTGTAGGATTTTTCAAAATATATATTCAAATATATGTATTATTATGAAATATGGATGATTTATCTTTGTCAATTTATTTTATTTTTAATATTTATTCAAAAAATAATTATGTTAAATAATTGAACAAAAATGATGTTTTAATTATTTTATTAATAAAGATAATAAATAAATTTTATTATAAATATTTAAATAATTTTAATTTGGGATAAATAATATATCCCCAAAAAATTAAAAGTTAAATGGACCTCTTATAAGTATAATAGTTCATTATGTTCAAAGTTGAATTTTTATATTTATATTTTGAATAATAAATTCATTTCATAGTATTGAAAATGACACTACTCATGGTTTATCAAAATAATATATAACTAAATTAATTAAAAAATAATTTTTTTAAAAAATATATATAATAATTATGAAATATTATAAAATGTTATGAATTATTCATTAATAATATAATTTACATCAAATATGTAAATATTTCACCCTTTTAATATTGAAATATTTGATACCGTGGTTAAAATTAAATATAATATCTATGTGCAAAATGAAAATGATATGGTTTAAATTGGAATAAAAGAATGAATCATATTTTTTATTTTTTTCATAAAAATTTGTCTCATGTAATATTCTAAAAAAGACATTATGGAGTTTTTTGAATATAGTTTGAATTTATTATAAATTAATATTTGTGAAAATTTCATTGGTTCACCTAACCTCATCTATAAAAGGAAACCTCATCCCACAATGTTTAAATACTCTTTGAGCATTAAATTTCATACTTCCTAGTTTTATTTATCTTATAATCTTACCTAGTAACATTTTATAGATGGTGGTAATAAAAAAAGAACAACATCAGTGCCTTTAATAGGATATCCAGTGGGTGCTCGCCGAAGAGGAGGTAATCTCATTTATCGACTCCCTCAAGATCATTTCTGTATCAACATCCTCTTCCATTGTAGGTTAAAATATTAAAAAATAACTTTAGTATCACCTATATATTTATATGTTGTTATGGTTATGGAATAACCTATTTCCACCTTCTCTCCATCCTATGAGAAATGAAATCACCAGGTGTGGGTACATATGGCTTACCATCTCCATGCCATGGTGTTTTTTTGTATTCATCAGAAATATTAATGGATGGGTATAATGATGTAAATAATAAGTACATATGTTCATTATAAAAATATATTTTTTCTAGAACAATCAATGTACCATCTACTTCCATTCCATTTCATAATTAAAGGAATGATATCATTGCACAGGTGTTTGGATGACCTACCATCTTGGGGATGCGATTCGATTCCATCTTCAGTGTATCCATTAAAGAATAAATATATTGAATTAATAAATATGATATATATTATATTAATATAATTCAAGAAGTGATATAACTATAAACAAGGTATACGAATAAAAAATTATTCGACCAAACATTTATATGAAAATGAAGCTATTTATACCACAATAACAAGTAATAATTAAATGTTATTAAACAGATATTAATATGATAATATATGATATCATATAAAATAATATCATTTTGGAATAATTCAATTATATTATTTAAATCATTATACATGAGTTTCAGTTACATACAGAGTATATTGGTCCTATGGTAAGGGATAATTTCTCAATCTCATTATAATCTATGATTGTTTATACGTATGTATTTACCGAGGTATAATTATCATCCATGTCCATGTTTCCTAAATATTTATGATAAAATATTATTTCTATCCTTATAAAATTAATTGACTTCAATTTTAACAATTTTTTTTTTATTAAATGTTATTATAGGAATATTTTTTCATTTTCCATACGAGAAACTTTTTGACATTCTGATAAAATTACGAGAATATTAATTTCTCTTAAATTAAACGACATGAACACATTTATGAATTTTAATAACTCTTTTTTACATGAAATTTAAATTAAAATAATTATAGTTTATTTTAAAAGATATTATTATCTTTTTAAATTTAATGATATTTTGAGAAAAGAACATTTTAATGAATAAGATATGATATTTTTCTCAAGAATTAATTTCAAGGGTTCTATCAAAATTATTTTCCATATCAGATGAAATTATTTAATAGTGTTGTGTTTCATGTATAATAAGACTATAATTTATATGGGTTTTTATGTCATTTATGGAATGATATTTATGAAATCTATTTGTTTTCTATGGATAATGTTCTGATGGAATGATGTTTAATAATGTCATTTTATCCATTGGGTTATGCTATGATGATTGATTTATGTTATTTGGAACATGTTTGAATGATTTCATTATGTGATTAGTGGGAAAAAATATCCCTCCAATGGATTGGGTGAATATTTATATCTAAGGATATTGACATGGGTATAATGGGAAATGATATAGGTTTAGTAATACAGTGCTAGAATGGGGAGTGGGCTCAATTTAGTAATGGACTTTATTCGTTTTTATGGTCTTGACAATGATCCATTTCTAATATGAAATTATTTAATATGATTAGGTGTATGGGAAACAATTTCATATGTTACGTTATGACTTTTGGGATTTCATTTATTGGTTCTTTTGAACATTTATGATTTATCCCATGGAATGATATCAGAATTTTTCAGATACAGGGTATGATTTTAAAATGTTATGTTCTTATGTGTTTTAATCATGTTATGAATGATATATATCTAATTACACATACTGCTCTTATATACTCTCCCATTCTTATGTTTCATTTCCCCATGTCATGTAGAATGGTACTATATATGATATAGCAAAAATGGGTCTAGTTATAAATGAATAAGGGGGAGACAAGATAGATGTCTTATGAACCAGTTGTTAAAGATTCCATGTTTCTAAATAAAAAAACCTATATGGTCCTGTCATAGTTTTATTATATATTTTTAATTAATATTATACAATTTTAGGCAATATATATTTATGTATATTATGTGTCATTATAAATATGTCTTTTTTCTCACAAAAATTAAATGTGAGGTAGAAATTCCATATCATTGGGGTTATATTTGAATCGTGAGCCCCATGAAATTATAACAGAAATTGAAAATTTTAATAGCATTAAATAAATTAAATTAATGATATAAAATACTATAAGTACGTATATAGCACACACAAAAATAATAGTGTGGTTAATATGACTTGTATCTCATGAATATACAAAAAGGAGAGAAAATTCCCTTACTACTTGAGTAATTTTTGAGTCATGTGATTTGTTGAAGAATAAATTAAATTAAATCATTGAGTACCATGAAATAAATTAAATTAATGATATTATTTTCCATATATCAGTATATATATCCCATAATAATAATACGTTGTGAATAAGTTATATATTCCAATGAAATAAAAGTGAGACAAGAAAACAATTAACATATCTATTAACTTTCATTGTACACGTCAAAAACTCATGAATAAAAAATATATGTTTATTTTATATCAACCAAAATACAATACTATTATATAACATACCATATATGAATTTCTTATTACATTATATTATCAATATTTTATCAATTTCATGTTAATGCTACATTTTGGGTAATAACCTCTTGGTTGTTCATATATGTTTTGAGTTGTTTTTCTTCATCAATTTACAATATCATTATTTATTTATTTTAAGAATATAAAACATGTTATAAATATAATATAAATTATTTATAAATTAGTTGATGTAAATTATAGAAATATGAAATTAAATAAATTGTTTATGGAGACGGTATGTCGTTCGTATGCATGAACATTATTGATATTCTTTTGTTTTATTTGAAAAAAATAGAAAATTAAATGATATATATATATATGTTTATTATATTACTATTATAAATATTATTTCAAATATTCAACATATTTTTATCATCCCATCGAGAATACATTCTGTGTTAATAGAGAACACAGAACATCACATTGAGGATGAGGTAGCTCACCATCAAAAATGAAGATATCGTATTCCCACAAAATGAAATGCATGAAGGTATGTGTAATATAATAAATCAATAAGAATAAATACATCATATATATCATATATATCATATAAAAACAGTGTTCCCATCATTATTACCAACCTCGATAGGTGGTAATGTATTAAAAAACTACATTAGTACACGATGTGCTTGTCTACTATACATAGAAAGGATGATTTTGTATCCCATTTAATGGAAGTGTTTGAAAGTGTATGTTATAACCGTCATATAAAAACATTTAATTAGATTGATTATATTTAGATTATTATATATGACTTATATAAGTATATTTTTAATGGGTGCATAATGAAATAGAACAAAAGTGCTCCTTGAAGAACATTAACTCTTGTTTGGGAAACTCCTTTTGGTTTTAAAAAAAACCCTTCCTTGGTAGGATTTATTCCTCATGTGAGGGATATAAAATGAGGGTATTGATGTCGGTAGATTATTGGGGAAATTTTTTTATGATCGAAATTGCTTGAGGTATGTTTATAATTGAGGGAGTGAGTGTCCTTTTATAGTGGATGAGGATTGGCATTATTCAGAATAAAAAATGGAAAAAACTATTTTGAGGTCTCCCTAACAAAATGATCAAAAATATTGGATTTTTTTCATAAAAGGTATTATATGGTCTAAATATAGAAATTAAATGGTTTTTTTAGAATTTTAATATAATTTTCCCCTTAGGATTTATGTTTAACCACAAATTAAACTCATTTTTACCATAATCAGTACAATTAATTTTAATTTATTTCAATAATATTTTTGGTAAAAAGCTTATTTGAAATTAATATAAATTATAAATTTTGAAAATTAAAAATATGAAATCCATTTTTTCAGATTCGAATCACATAATTGGGAAACTTTTATTTAAAATAATCCCACAAATGTGATAATACAACATGTGTTTAAGGTGAAAATATTCAAATGTTTGAATTTTTTTGATTCCAATATCAATGTGATATTCATTAAAATTAACTAAATTATATTATTATATGTATAATTCATCTAAATGTACATTAAATCCAATTTATAATACAACTAAAATATATACATATTTTTTTTTGAAAAATGACATTTTCAATTAAAATTCAATGTTTTTCATTATTCATAATAATATGAATGTTCTACAATATTTTACAAAAAACTAACCCAAAGTATACATTAATATTATTATTTAAAAAATAATATTTATTTTGTAAAATAGAATTTATAAATTTGTCAAAAATTTATATTTCAAATAGGAGAACCATTAAAATGAGGTAAAAATATATTTTAGGAAAATATATCATTTAATGAAAAATATTGATTTATGCTTATCATTATTAAGTTGTAATAATACAAAGTAGCACAGAGGGTGTGAAATGTGTATTTCCAAAAATATTTCACATTTTTTATGTTTAATAGTAGTTGTGATTTATGAGGATATGTAGTGTTTTTTATGTATTAAAAAGATAATCATTGGATAAACCGAAAAAAACAAGTCAACATCAAATAGTTGTTCAGGGAACAAATACCCTGTAGTCCTCTCCATAAATCAATCTCTCCGATAGAATCGAGAATTTCATTAGAATGGTCTTATTATCATAGGTCCATAAATCCATTAATGAGTATAAACAGTTAACAAATTTACAACAAGAAAAAATACAGAGCCTTCTGGTTTTCTAACATATACGTGATTATAAAAAGCGTAAATTGAGAAGATAATACTCCACCACAGTTGAGTACAATAATTTTTTACTCCAATAAATTAGAAAGGATTGATTTTTTGATTCAGTTTTAGCTTCGCAATTTCTATATTATCTTACAGTAGATGAATATTCTTCTACATAAATGAAATTCCTCAATAAAGAATGATTATCAAGTGATCTTGGTTGAAAATTATATTCAAATAGTATAGAAACAAAAGAGAACCATAAATATATAGTATTATGAGATTAAACTTGTTTGCCTCTAAAATGTAGTCTCTTTCATAGTATATCGTTCTTTTTAGTATCAGTGCACAATATTTTTACCCGAATGTAATGGTATATGATAATACATGACTTGTATATCCATAGGTTGAAAAGTACATTGTTAAAATGTATAAAGAAAAAACTTTTCATCAAAATATTAGATCCAATAATGTCTCCTGGGAAAATGTGGAAATTGAAATCTAATTTAAAAATGGGATTCATAACTTCCCTTAAGAACATGAGTTACATTCTCTGATAAAAATGATTCTTTGAATTGATTATAAAGAGCTTTGAGTCAGTAAAATATACTTTTTCAATTAGAATTATATTCTAACAAGAGTTTTTCATGTAACATGGATAAAATATATGTTTTAAAAACACTTACAAACAGTAGACAAACATAGGGTTGAACTGTATAGCATAGGGGTACATCCAACATAAAAAACCTTAAATATACTTTCATATTCACATAACATATGTATCATATTAATGTATGGATGAGGATACATACATAAATTCTTTTCATCATAATAATCCAAATTTATAATGGATTTACCATTGTTAAAATTCCCCAAGGTTGGATATGGACAGTAAATAAAGACTCCAACATAGGGTTGATATTCTATACGTTTCTTGATTTTCGTGCATAGGGTTGCTAATCCATATGCTAAATATCCATCACATGGTTTCCATTCCATACAAATATTGTTCATCATAGCATTGGGATGATGATCCATACGTTTATTTACCAAACATTGTGTTTGAACAGTGTTTCTATAACATATCTCATATCTCCAAATCCATGAAACACGTATATAAAAACAAGATATATATTCACAAATCATTCAGTATGAACCATCATTAGAAAATAAAAAGGGAATTTATGATCATCAAAATCATCATTTAATGTAGATTATTTATGAGAAAATACATGCCCAACAATGTCCCCCTTTTTTTCATCCCATTCCCCATAAAACAATTAACAAAAAATACAGAAATTATAAATATAAAATATTTCAATTTCACAGTGCTATTTTGATTAAAAAAGGTATATCTAAAAATTATCAAAAATATGTAAATATTCTCCCCATAAAACGAAATGTAGTGGTTTTAAAATATTCTCCCCATTTTTGTGATATCAAAAATAATGTTTCTGAAGAATAACTGACAAAAATCACAGTTGATATCGCACTAAACTATAAATTAATATTATGTTCTACTGTTTTGAAAAAATGATATGTGATATGTTATTATAAATTTTTACATAGATTACACAACAAATAAATTTATATAAAACACAAAAAATATATAAGTAAACTAATGTAAACATTAAAGAAGTTAAAATGTTTGAAAAATTAATTACTATATCTTAACAATAAACTCAAGAGGAATTCAATATGAGGGGCTCATATCAGATTGATTTCCTTATTCTGAATCTACATAGGTAGTAGTCTCTGATGCTAAATGGGTTTTGGCCATTATGAAACTCTAAATTTTAAGAATCATTACCAACAAACTCTAACAATAGTTATTGAAGACATTTGTCCCTTGATGTAGAAGCACTATTGAATATTGATCTACCTTTATACATTCTATTATATTCACATTAAACAAATCATTCACACATTCTTCTCATTGAATAATGGAAGTTAACCTGTCTCTGACATGTTGAATGAATAGTCCAAACTATTATTCATTATTGGTCAGTCAATTGATCAAATCATTCTCATTGACCAAAATTGCATTCAGAGGTGTACAATCATAGAAGAGAGTGTGAAGATTGTTATTGATTTCATACATTATAACAATAAACACTTAAAATTTATTTATTAGGTAAGGAGAAGTTAGTTGAGGTATAGAGGTTGAGGCCTGATGATTATATTTATCAGAAAGAAAGTGGTAGCTCATGAAATTCCTACCTTTTAACTAATTTTTCTTCTATAGTTCTGAACTCTCTATCCATTTTCAAGATAAATCAATTTTTGATCTTCCACTAAAATTAAATTTTCATTAAAATCCTATATTTGAGTATAAAGGGATTAAAACATGGATCTTGGCATAGAATAACTCCTTAGATCCTAACATTTATACTTTTTTCCTTCTAAATCTTCTTTTAAATATATTTTATAACATTCTCAATGTGCTCAAATTCAAATAAAATATTCATAAAAAGAGTTAAAATACTCTCGTGTGATTTGACATGCTGATTTTCCACCTCCTATAATAGAAAAACATAGATCTCAAAAGATATTCGATCTATTTCTCAGTACATATAATTCACTGGTCATTTAATTTTTTTAAATGAGAGAGAGGTTATTAGGGTAGGAACATTATCCTTGAGAAATGTTTTACTATAAACCACATTCTAAACAGCCTCATTCACTTCAGCCTCTTTTTCAACAACATTTTCACCTTCATCCACAAAATCTGGAATATTGATTGAAACCCTTCTTCCATGAAAAAGATAAATCCATTCAGTTCAATATTCGGCTACTTCAATAGGCCTCTGTCTTACAGATCATACAGACATAATCATCCTTGAATCCCCTTTGCATTTGTCATTAACTTTTGTTGTTGTTCAAATCCAATATGTAAAACACTGTTATAAGAGTTTCTCCAAACATATCATAACATCTTACAAATCCTATAATTGTGAGTTTTATCAGGATGAAATTTATATAATGGAACCATATTTAATATTCTTCCTTTTAGATGAAAAAAAATGAAATTTTCATTACCTAAGGATAGTATCCCAAATTTGAATCTGTTTGGTAACAGTGACTTAAATACTTCAACATAAATTGATGCAAACTATAATTAATTTGATTCAGAAACAGAAACATAAGATACCTCTCAGTGTACAGAACTTTTTCTATATAATCTATTACTATAAATATTTAATTCTGAATAAAAGTCTATATGACTCTTCAATCAGGAGTAAGCACCTTGGTCATCACATTCTTGAAGATTCTTGTCATGAACATAGAAAACATAAGGTCCTCTGATTTATACTTCTCATCACCAATACTTATTATAACAAATTTACAATCCTTATCATGTGGAAAATAAATAATTTTATCTATACCAATCGAATAGAGAGAAAACATAGCCTCTTGAATAATAGAAATTATGGTAACATTGTCGATTTGAAAACTGATTTCACTATTCATATATGATTATTTTACATATATATCTAACATTAGAATAGTATTATCATATCTTAAACAAAAACATTGTTCATGAAATTTAATTGCTTCATTTAATGAAATATTTCATTGATAAAGATAATAAAAATAAATAAACTTACCTAGAATAAAATTGTGATAATTCCGTAGTGAGTCTATAGACACACCGAAATCAGAATATTTAGGTGTTCCTAGAGGATCCATTTCCGAAGGTTTTCTGATTTACGATTCAATGGTATAGAGTTTCAGTAAACATGAATGAGAGTAAGAGAGAGTGATTAACTCTATAAACCAATGGAATGTGAAGGTCAAGAGTAGAATAAGGCTGATGTTTTTCTAACATTATTTGAGAATGTACTCATTACAATTTAATTTGTAAATGATAAGTAAAAATAAATTGAAGGGAATATATTTTTAATTAAAATTCATATAAAAAAATATAATAATCAATATAATAAACCATGTTCTGATTATTTAAGATAAAAATAGAGTGTCTATTAAAAAAAATTAAACAATATTCTTTTAAAATGAAATAATCCTAACTCGCCCTTAATAATATACAAACATGAATTGGGAAGTGGTTTAGTTAAAATATTTACTAATTGATATTCGATATTAAAAAATTATAATGATATGTCATTATTAAGAATATAATAGTTTAGAACCTGATGCATAATATCAGTAATCTAATTAATAAAATGAAATATATTATTTTATTGAAATATTTATAGCAATAGTATTATCACATAAAATATGTATATATGAAAATTTTAGTCCAAAGTCTAGTAGGGTACTTTTCATCCACAATACATGTCTAAACTAACCTCTTATAGAAACATATTCTTCCTATGAAACATATAGGGAATGTGAGTGTTGTTTATTACATTTCCATGATACTAAAGATTTTTTAAAATTGACAAGTTCCAAAGATAAATTTTCTCTCCAATCTAAATCCTCGAAAATCAGCATCTGAATATGAAGGTATGTTAAAATCAAATGTTTTGGGGTAAATAATATTTTGAAAAAATTTCTCTATAAATATCTAAAAATTCATTTAACAATAGTACTATTGGATTCTATTTTATTATACTATAATATAGAACATAATAATTTACAAACCATAATATCAATTATTCTATAAATAAGATATAACAAACCATTAAACATAACTCTGTATAACTTGTTGTCAACTGGTTTCCCAGCTTCTTCAAATTCATGTTTTATATTGAAACACATAGGTGTTTTATATGTTTTTTTGTTCTAATGTATAAGATTTTTTGATAAATCAAAAACATATTTACTTTTATTGAAAACATTTCTGTAATATTTTTATTAAATTTGATGTTCCTAAAATAAATTCAGTTCACTCGTCATATATATTTCAAATTCCATTTGCATGAATTTTCAAAAATAATTAAAATTATTTTTATTTTTTAGACCAAAAATAAAATCATCATCATCATTGATTTTTAAAAATAAAATATTAGAACAAACAATTTTCCTGATAAGTGTTAGATCGTACAATCCAAAAGTAAGTAAATATTTTTAAATAAAAGAACCTAATATTTTATACCAATCTATAGATGACTGTTTAAGGCCATATGGAGCTTTGGTATGTTTAAAAACATAATTTGGATTCTGAGGATTTTCAAAAACCATTTGTTCTTCAACATAAACATCAACCATTACTTATCCATTAAAAAATGATGATTTAACACCCATCTATTATAATTTCAAATTTATATGTGATGCATAATCTAAATGGATTCTAATTTATTATAATCTAGATACATGGGAAATGGTGTCACTATAATCATTACCTACATCTTGATTATGAAATTTATCTAATAATCTATATATATTTATGGATATAATCCCATGATCATCCGGTTTATTTCTAAAGACACACATAGTTCCTATAACTGGATAATTGGATTGTCATTCTACTAATTCCCAATCATCATTACTTCTGAAATTGTTAAGTTTTTCATTCATTAAAAACCTCAAAATTACATATTATAATTATTTTTTAATAGTCTTAGGTTCTAACTAATATAAAAAGGTAGATAATTTATATTGGTTTCCTACATTAAATATTGTTCTAATTCTTATTTCTATATCTTCTAGACCTATTTCTAAAGGATGGTTTTTTAGAGTTCTAGACTGTCAAGGAATGGTACATTCAGGTTATTCAGTTTCATGCCATTCTAAAGTGAACTAAATATTATTATTTTCATTTTCAGAATCAGATTTAGGGGTTTCATGCCTCATGTTGTCAAAGGAGTCAGTAACATCATCAGTTTGATATATCTCTTTTATAAACGGGTCATTTTCATCACACATGACATGAATTGATTCATAAAAAATCTTCGACTTTTTATTAAACAATCTATAGGATTATAAGTAGAGGAATATACTAAAAACATTAATTCAATAGCTTTTAGATCAATCTTAAAAATGTATTCCTTAGTTTTCATGATATAAACATTTCATTCAAATACATTAAAGTATTATTATTTAGGTTTTATATTATGCATAATTTCCTAGGGAGTTCTTTAAAAAATATCTGTAAGATTGTTTTTCATGATATAGTACGTAGTGATTATAGATTCATCCCAAAAATATGTAGGAAGACTATATTCATTCATCATTTTCCTTATAATTTCTTGAACAGTTATTATTCTTCATCCAAAAATTCCATTTTTGAGGTGTTATTAGAGTATATAAGATGTGTTTAATACCCATATTTGAGATAAAATTATTAATTTCTGGATTCTCAAATTCTCCACCATGAATACTTATAAATTAAATTATTTAAAAACATTCTTCATTTTGAAAAATTTTACAGAAACATTAAAAAATAGTGATAAATTTACATTTTGAGTTTTAGAAAATAATCCATCGTAAATCGAGAATAATCATTTATTAAATTATATACTTTTAATTTACCAATAAATCATTTTAAATTATATGGTCCAAAAAAATACATATGAATATGTTTTAATGGTTTGGATCATGAATTTTTTTTATTATATTGGAAAAAATATTTGTGTTAATTTCCAATTTGGCATGCACCACATAATCTGTCATTGTCAAAATTAAGGTTTGGAAAATTAGAAACTAACAGTTTCATAGACAATTTATATAAAGAATGAATATTACAATGTCCATGTATAATATTCCAAATCTATGACAGATTTGTAGTAGAACATAAATATCTCACATTATATTTACATAAGAAATTCAAATAGAGTGTATAACCATAATCCGTTCTACGTGATATAATTTTATGAAATTTTTATCTAATAATAGAGAAGGAATTTTATGAAAAATAAACATAAAATTTTTCATCAAAAAGTTGATAAATACATATCACGTTTTTCACTAGATGTTTCACATACTATACATTATTGATTAAGATAGTTTTTATATTTCTAACAGTTCCAACTCCAACAATTTTTTCGTTCTCATTATCACCAAAAGTGACAAGGACTATATCAATTTGAGTCATCATATAGATTTCTTAACAGTCTCCACCCATGTTCCTGGAATAATAAAATTCCATAAAAAATATTTCTTTTATATTCAAAGGGCATGTTCCATGAAAATTCAATTAAACATATGTTTGTTTGTTACCCATATCTTCTTGGGTCCTGCACTGTTAACTAGAAATGTTCTGGGAATCCAAATCTTGTTTATTTTTTCATAATTCATATGACATTCTTTAGAAAAATATTTAGAAATGAAATTTCTTTTAATACCACAAATTTGAGGATTTGTAATAAAATCCTTATTGCAATAAATATTTATTCCATAAAAATAACAAGTACCATTTTTCGAATATGGCACAAAATAATTTTTATATAATATTTATTTTCTCACCCTTAAATATTATCACAAATCATTCTATTTTAAGTAATTTTTTCCAATAATTTCATTTAAAACCAATTCACATTTAGTAAATGTATGTCTATTACTCTTATAAAATTCAGAGTCATCAGGAAATTCAATAATACTTTTTTCATGATCAATGCATTTGTATGTTGATGAGTTGAATTTATCAACTAGTTCCATATATTGTTTCTGAAGAGTGCCTTATTCACATAATTTGTTTTCAATATTTATCATTGAATAATGGTTCTTAAATTATTAATCCTATTTCTCTTCTATAGTTATACCACATGCATGTATTTTACCACTCAAGAAACTTTTAGTAACATAATTAGAAGAGTAATAGGATTTTACATCTTATTTATCATTATCAATAATGCCCATGTTCACTTCCAGTTTTTTTACACTTTCTCTAAATGTGACTGTGAGGAGCTTCTACTATCATTAGACACAATCTACATATCTTCCATTAATACATTTCCATTATTCTTATAATAATAACTCATATTATATTTCATTTTTGTCGTATTTATTTCTTAATTCAATTAAGATAAATTCGGTATAATGTGACCCAATTTGTTACATTCATATTATTGAACATTTCAAGGTTTTCACTCATCATTCATAAAGGATTTTCTAAAGACTCTTTTCTTTTTGTTATAATTTACTGAACGTTCTACCCAGCTGAGCCGGTTCTATTTCAGAATCTGGGGAATCTGACTTGTTTTTTAAATTTTGACTTCTTGTTTTGATTTCAGATTGTGCTTCTGAGATTTCACTTTTTGAGAATTATTTTATATTTCCTCCTTAATATTATGATATTCCGCATCCATTTTCATTTCTTCATAATATATAATTATTTTCCCAATTATTTATTTCATTTTAAGTTCCATGACCTGTAATGATTCGTGATTAACAACATATATTACATTCTATTTTGATTGTACTACTCATACTACATTAAATGTTTGATATGATTTTTTAATAGATTATTCTAAGGGTTTAATATTGATGATAATTTATGTAATACTTACATTCATCTGAATGATTATTCTACCATTAATAATTATATAGGTTTAAAAAATTAGCTTTGTTATAGCACACTTTATCTATAAACATTGTTATTTTTCCTTCATAGGAAACCAAAATAGTTTACCAAATCTCAAAATCTGTTGGGAATTATGAACATTGATTAAACTCATCTAGTCTAATAAAACAAATAATATCATTCATTTATTTTTAATAATATCATACTCTTCTTCTTTCTCTGGATCCCATGTCTCTAGTTTTTTGGGAATCTAATAAGGAGTGATTATTTTAGAATAGACTCTAAATAAAAGATTTTCCATGAATATGATTATTCACGATTTCCATCATCCATAATTTTCACCATTAAAGTATGGATCATGTACCATATAAATTCCTTATATATCTTGAATTATTTCTATATTTTATATTCCATAAAAAATTTATATTTCAATAGATTTATCTCAAATAAATCAATTTATATCAATGGTTAGGTCGAGATAAAATCAAGTTACATATGTTGGGGTGAATTATTTATTTTTTAAAATCATCCATATTTCCTCCTTTTAACCCACATTTTTATTTATACAGATATGAAGTGTTTTCTTCTGTTTGAGAATATAATTAAAAGATAAAAAACAAAATAAGACAACTTTTTATAGTGGTTTGGGGCACACAGATCCCCTAATCCATTCCACCAATCACTCTCTTGGTGATATTGGTGAATTTCAACCGAATCGTCCTCTTTTCACAAGAAGATAATTCCCTGACTGATTAATTGAAGTTGACATGTTTACAACCATGATGAATAATGAGCCTTATGGTTGTTTAATATAAAATGTGTTATCCACAAAATAGATTGACAAGATGAATCTCTACCAAAGCTGAGTATGAGCAGTTCATACTCTAATAAATCAAAAGTGTTTATTATTTCACTCAGGTTGAACTTCGTAGTGTTAGTAGCATTAACTTATAGTGGATGTATCTTATACTTCATAAATAAAATTTTTCAACAATGAATTATTATGAATATATCCCAGTTAAAAATGATCTTTAAAAAGGATAAGAACAGATAGTAGCAATAAACATTCAATATTATGAGAATGAGCATGTAGGTATCCAATGTGTAGCCTCTTTTCTAGTTGATCATTCAATATAGCAAGACCGTTGCATGTAACTGTGATAAAATATAATTTTTAAGAACTCCGATAAAGAGTAGAAAATCATAGGGTTGAACTGTGTATCATAGGGATCCTTACAATGTATTGTTCCTTTACCATACATTCATCTCAACATATCATAGAAATACTTGTAATATAGAGATGTTGATCCAATTGTTGCATTGATTAATCATAAGATCAAATTCCCAAACGTCAGATATAAATATAATTTCCAGACTCTAGTTTAGGGTAGATATTCCACACGTTCGTTGATTCTTGAAGGTAGGGTTGATGATCCATGAACTAAATACCAAGTGCAAGGTTTTTGTTTCATACAGAAACTATTCATCATAGCATAACGAATATGATAAAAACATTCATTTACAGAATATATTATTTGAATAGTTTTTCCACGACATATCTTGTTTCTCACATTCCATAAAAAATATAAATAAAAACATGATATATATTCCAAAAAATTTCATACTCAAACATTATTAGAAAATAACAATGGTATTTCTGAGCATCAAAATCAACATTTAATATAGATTATTTTTGATACAATACATTCCCAAAAATCTCATATCTAGAAAATAGATAATTTTAAATTTAAATTGGTTAATGAATATAAATTATTTAAATTCCATTAAAATAACTCTTTAAAATTGGTTTGTTTAATTTATTGAGATAAAACTTGCTTGTTCATAACAATTTTTTTCTAAATAGGTATTTAGATATTTTCAATTATTTCACACTCCAGTTTCTAATTAAATTTTAACCCAGGCACTACAAAAAAGCATTTTAGTGGCTGTTTTTTATAATGGGTCGTCCACAACCCCTTCTAATCATAAAATTAAGAAGGGGTTCATAAACCCCATTAATTTTTTAGAACTTTTTAATATGTGCTTTTATTTTTTAGGTGGCTGTGTCAAAACTATTGAAAATATAATTATTTTTGTCGCTATATGTTCAGTTGGGTTTTAGAGATGTGATATATATATAATATATTTTTTTGGATATTAGAGTATATATACATATTGGATTTTTTTAAAAAAATGGAAATAGTGGTGGTTCATAACCCTCTCTAATTTACGATATTAGTGGGGGTTATGAACCACTTCTAATCACATAGATTAGAGGGGGATGGAACCCCTACTAATTTATGAAATTATATGCGGTGTCAAACCCCCAATAATGTATCACATTATTTAGGGTTTGTAACCCCTTTTAAATTGAGATATAAGACAGTGTTTGGAACCCCTATAATATATAACATTATAGGGGTTTTTGAAACCTTTTAAATTTATGGAATTACAGTGTGTTGTGAACCCCTTATAATATTGGAATTAGAGGGGTTTTTGAACCCCTTGTAATTTATTATATTAGAGGGGGTTTTGAACACCTTCTAATTTATTATGTTTGAGATGGTTTTGATCCCCTTTTAGTTTAATATATTGAAGGGGTTTGGGAACCCCATATAATTTATGATATTATATAGGGTTTTTAAAGCACTCTAATTCAATAAATTAGAGTGGGTTTTGAACCCCTTAGAATTTAGGACATTAGAGGGGGTTTTCAACAACATCTAAATTGTTACATTACAACGGTTTTTGAACCCCTTATAATTTAATATTTTTAGGGGGATGTGAACCCCATATTATTTATGATGCTGGATAGGTTTTTGAAACCTCTCTAATTCAATTAATTATAGGGGCTTCATGAACTGTCTATAATCCCTTTAATTATAGGGTTTTTTTAACCTCATATAAATTTTTATTTATTTTTAAAAATAAATATCATATAAATTCATATTATATAATTAAAATATATATATGTGTGTGGGTGAGGGTGTGTACCGGTTTGTGTATATGTATATATATATTACATATACATGTTATATAATTTTATTGAAATACATTAAATATAAATATAAATATATATACATTATATAAGTAATTTAAATACAAATGTATACATATAAATTAAAATGCATACAAAGATAAATATTAATATACATAATGAAAATGTAAGAATAAATATATTTATTCAAATATATATCATTTTTATATGGTTTTATAAATACTATACATTAATATTATGGTTTATATTATTCATATATTATATTAAATACATTTTTATTGTCTATTTTTGTATAAATACACTTATACTATATTATGTCTACAGATATATGATATATAGGAAAAATTAAATATATATAAATATATATTTATATGTATATTATATATAAATTTATACATATTAATTATATAATTATTTTATATATATTTTAGTATACCATATTAATTATACATTAATTTTTAAAATATATATCATTTAATTATATGATATATTTCCTATTATATGAATGTATTGTGTTTTTACATGATATAATATAAATATATATAATTTCATACATAAATATTAAATTTAATTGTATTTAATATAATATTTGTATAGTGTAAATCATAAAACATATAATGTATAGTATTTATAAAACCAATATATAATTTGTATAGTTTTAAAAATAGGTGTAGTAATAACAATAATAATTAATAATTAATAATATTATTATTACACAAACATACCTAAATATAAATATATAAAATAATTATACATATAATATATTATAAATATATTATATCTATTAATGTTATCTATATAAATAAATATACATTCTCACACACACACAAACATATAAATATATTTATAAATATATATATAAATATTTATTTATATATGAAAATATAATTATTTTCATATATTATATATACAATGATAATATATATACTTATATATATTATACACAAATAAAAATATATTGTATTATTTCACTACTACAAAACACAGGCTTTATCCGCGCTCAAAATGGGCATTAACATCGCAAAAAAAGCAACGTAAAGATCAACGCTGATAAAGGGGGGTCCCCTTTACCATAACTTTATAAGTGATGATAAAGGATCCCTTTATCAGCACTAAAAAGATGCTGATAATGGACTCCTTTATCAGCACTAAATAAGTATTGATAAATTCCATGTCTGTTGTAATATAAAATTCTGCAGCCGCACACCCAAAAAAGACCTGCAAAAAATGCATCATCTCAGCATGTATACCCATACAAAATTAACAAATAACTCATATGGTTATTAAAACACAAATACCCATAAAAAATTATACCCATACTCCATTAAAACATAATTCATAAGTTAATTAAATCCATAATGAATTCAACTCATAATTTAGGGGGTTGGGAGCTGTTAAGGGGTTTGGGGTGGCTATCCCGGGGGGTGGGTGGTGACCGGGGGGGAGTGGGCGTGTCCGGGTCGATAAGAGGGTCCAGGGGGTGGTGGGGGTTGTCCATGTTGGTGGGGGTGTGTAGTGGGTGGGGTTGCCTTGGTGGTTGGGTGGTGTCTATGATGGGGTGGGGGTGTCTAGGTGTGGGCATCCAGGGGGTGGTCGGGTATCTAGGGGGGTTGTCCAGGGGGCGGCCTAGTGTCGAGTCTGTTGGGGGGGTTCCAGCGGTGGGGGTGTCCAGGGGGTGGGGTGGTGTCCTGGGGGGTGGGTGTAGTCCAGGGAGTTGGTGGGGCTATCCAAGGGGGGTGGGGTTGTGTCCACGAGGGTGGGGATGGTTTTCCATTGGTTGGGGTGTCTAGGGGGTGGGGGTCCAGGTGGTGCGGTGGTGTTTAGGAGGGGTGGGGTTGATATACAGGGGGTTAGTGGGTGTCTGGGGGGCGCTGCCACGTGGGTGTCAATGGCGGTGGGTGTCTAGGGGTTGGGGGATATCCTGGGTGTGGGTGGTGTATTTGGGAGTGGGACGGTCCAGGGTGTTGGTGGGGCTGTCCAAGGGGGTGGTGTGGTGTCCAGGGGGTTGGGGTTGCTGCCCATGGGGTGGGTGTCTAGGGGGTGGGGGAGGTGTCCATGTGATGGGGTGGTGTCTAGGGGGGTGGGGGCATCCTGAGGTGGGGGCGTCCCAGGGGTTGGGGGCTATCCAGGGTGGTGGGGGCTGTCCAGGGAGGTGGGGGTGTCCAGAGGGCGTGTGTTTTCAAAGGTGGTGGGGGTGTCCGGGGGGGGGGGGGTCGGGGGCTATCCATGGTGCTGTCTATGGTGGTGTCCCGGGCGTGAGGGTGTATAGGGGGGTTGGAGGGGCTTTCCAAGGGGTGGGGGTGTCCAGATGGGTGGGGTGTCCAGGGGGTGGGGTGGTGTCCGGGGGGTGGTTGTCCATGGGGTGGGGTGGTGTCTGGGGGGGTGGTTGTCCATGGGGGTGTGGGTGATCATGGGGTGGGTGAGGTGTCCAGGTGGTGGGGTGGTTTCATGGAGGGGTTGGGGAATCTAGAGGGTGGGGGTCATCTAGGGGTTCGGGGGTGTCCATGGAGGTGGGCTAGGGGGCTGTCCAGGGTGGTGGGGGTGTCTAGGTGGTTGGGTGGGGTCTAGGAGGGGTGGGGGTGTCGTCCTGGGGGGTGGTGGGAGTCTGGGGGGGCTGTCCCTAGGGGTGTCATGGGGGGTGTGTTGGTGTTTAGGGGGAGTTGTCTCATAAAAAAATGACCATGGATCATTCTCCTAAAGGATCAACACAATACAAATGCATTTGGGCGGATTTCTGTATGTTAGTTGTTGTTATCACTTAAAATTTTGTCCATCTTAAACAAAAGAGAGACACTTTGATTTATACCGGTCACACTATGCCTCGGATTGAGGTGGGGTTGAATCTTACACATCACCCACAGACCCATGGATAGTTCTGCTAATGTATAAACATAATATGTATGTTTTTGGACAAATATTATTAGGTCAGTTGTTGTTTTCACTAAAAATTTTGTCCATTTTAAAAAAAAATAGAGACACTTTGAGTGATACTGGTCACACTGTGCCTCTGAATGAGGTGTGTTTAACTCTTATACATTAACAATGACTCAAGTATCATTCTCCTAATGTATAAACAAAATCAAAATACACTTGATCATATTTATGTACATCAGTTGTTGTTTTCACTTAAAATTCATTCCATTTTAAACAAAAGAGTGACACTTTGAGTGATACCAGTCACACCGTGCTTCAGATTGAGGTGGGGTTTACTCATATACATTAATAACTCTCATGTAGATTTTTATTCTAAATTATCAACACAATTCGAATGTTTTTTGTTGGATTTTTTAGGTCATGTGAAGTTTTCACTAAAAATTTTGTCCATTTTAAAAAAAGAGAGAGACACTTTGAGTGATACCAGCCACATTATTCCTCATATTGAGGCATGGTTGACTCATACATGTCAAAAATTACCCATTGATCATTCTCCAAAAGGATGAACACAATCCGAATTCTTTTGGTATTATTTTCGTACGCCAATTATTGTTTTCAATTAAAATTCTGTCCATTTTAATCAAAAGGGAGATACTATGACTGATACCGACTACACCATGCCTCGAATTGAGAAGGGGTTGACTTGTACAAGTCACCAAGGCACCCATGGATTGTTATCCTAAATGATCCACACAATACGAATGTGTTTGGTTGGATTTCCATAGGTCATTTGTTCTTTTCACTTAAAATTATGTCCATTTTAAATAAAAGAGAGACACTTTGAGTGATACCGTCCACACTGTCCCTTGGATTTAGGTGGGTTTGACTCGTACACATCACAAATGAACCATTTATCTCTCTCCAAAAGGATCAACACAATCTGAATGAAATTGTTTGGATTTATATATGTCAGTTGTTGTTTTCACTTAAAATTCTATCCATTTTAAACAAAAGCGAGACACTTTGAGTGATACATGCACATTGTGAGGTTCGGATGACTCATACATATCACCAATTCACCCATGTAACATTATAAAAAAGGATCAACATTATCCGAATGCATTTGGTCCGATTCCCATAGGTCAATTTTGTTTCACTTAAAATTTTGTCCATTTTAAACAAAAGAGAGACACTTTGAGATATACCAGCCACACTATGCCTTAGATTGAGGTGTGGTTGATTATTAAACAAAATTTTTCACATGTATTTATTTCCTAAAGGAACATCACAATTTTAATGTGTGTGGTTGGATTTCCATACGTCAGTTGTTGTTTTCACTTACAATTCTATCCGTTTTAAACAAAAGAGAGACACTTTGAGTGATACCAGTCACAATGTGCCTCAGATTGGTGCAGGGTTGACTCGTCCATGTCAAAAATGGACCATGGATCTTTCTCCTAATGTATAAATGCAATCTGAATGAATTTGGTCATATTTCCATACATTAGTTGTTGTTTTAATTTAAAATTCTATCCATTTTAAGCAAAAGAGGTACACGTTGAGTGATAACCGTCACACCGTGCCTTGGATTGAGGCAAGGTTGACTTTTATATGTCACCAAAGCACCTACGGATCATTCTACGAATGTATCAACACAATAATAATGTGTTTGGTCAGATTTCCATTGGATAGTTGTTGTTTTCACTTAAATTTTTTTCCATTTTATACAAATGAGAGACACATTGAGTGATACATCCCACACTATGTCTCAGATTGAGGAGTGGTTGAATCGTACATGTTAAAAATGTCCCATGGATCATTCTCATAAAGGATCAACACAATATGAATGTGTTTGTTCAGATTTACATATGTTAGTTGTTGTTTTCACTTAAAATTCTGTCCATTTTAATCAAAAGAGAGACAGTTGGAGTGATACCGGACACACCATGCCTTGGATTGAGGAAGGGTTTACTTGTACATGTCACCAATGCACCCATGTATCATTATCTGTATGTATCAACACATTTCGAATGCGTATGGTTGGATTTCTATCATTCAATTGTTATTTGCACTTAAAATCATGTTCATCTTAATCAAAAGAGAGACACTTTGAGTGATACCAGCCACACCGTCCCTCGGATTGAGGCGAGGTTGACTCGTGAACGTCAAAAAGGACCCATGTATTTTTTTTCATATTGTATGAACATAATCTGAATGTATTTGGTTATTTTTACATACGTCAGTTATTGTTTTCACTTAAAATTATGTCCATTTTAAACAAAAGAGAGACACTTTGAGTGATACCGGTCACACCATGCCTCATATTGAGGTGTGGTTGACATGTACACATCACCAATGCAATCATCTATCATTCTCCTAATGGATCAACACAATATGAATGCATTTTGTTAGATTTCCGTAGGTATTTTGTAGATTTTATTTGTTTTTCTTATCCAAAGCCCAATGAAAAGTGGTTCACCATTCTTTCATGTTGTTGGTGCAATTCATCTATTAAATGGGAAAATGAATCATCAGAGAAAGGATGTTTTATTTAAAAACATATTTAATTTCCCTACGAACATTTACATACAACAATGTTTTATCTTTTGATCCCCTTAACCCCTCTCAAAAATGGTGACCAATTGTACACGTCCCCAAGTCAGATCTTCATGCTATTTGTGTACAATCATTCATCAGGTATGCAGACCTCATGTTTCTATAAAAATATATATTCTCTTGTGAGTATGAGGCTTTTCAACAATCAGAGTAGTAATGATAAATATATAAATAAAGATTTAATAAATAAATAAAACAAAATAGAAGTTGTTTTTGAAAATACCTTTTTAGGGATTCCAGTTTGTTGATTAAAACGATCTCTGTCATAACTATACAAACATAATAATCGTAGTCATTATCTTTTGTTTCTTTTGGACACTGTAAAAAAATTGATCATTATTAGAATAATTAACTTGTGTTGATATGTGTTTTGATAGTGAAATTTTATTATATATACCCGGATATTGACCCAAACATAGTACTTACTCACCTCCTTATGCATAGCCATTGTCCTCATTCCTTTATTATATGATAATGATGCACCACCCTATTACAACAGAATCCTTAGTAAAAGATAAAATAAATTATATTAATTTAGGTTTAAACCTTAAATGTTGGATGTAGTGTCTTACATATTCACAAAATCCATTATGTTTGGTCGGTTTGTTGGATTTCCTTGCATTGAATCTAGAAAATAAGAAATTAGAGTATCCATGTTCACAGAAATTAGCAGCTAATGTTTCCTAAAAACACAAAATTAAATAAGTAATAAAACAAGTGAAAATATAATTGATATACATTAAACGTAGATTTTTACCCATCCATGGTTGGTATTAGGAAGAGTCTACCATCTATAATATTTATTTAAAAAAATTTCAGCAAGACATTCAATATTTCATCCAATTTTGATGTCTCTAATTTAGTTAGATGTGTAGATGTGGTATGAGGACTAACGAGTCCAAATTTTTCCTCACGGGGAAATTCTCTCAACAGTTTTTCCAATATATGTCTATCAATAATATAAAATTCATTTAGTCATAATTTTCCCATTATATCAGATTTTATAAAATCAATTAATAAAAACATACCTCATATATAAATTTACCACTGTGATGCCTAGCCAACCATTTTCAAGGATCGCATTTACATTTTCAGCAGCAACGAAATCTTTACTATCCTCTCTGTATATATTATTTTCTAAAACCACTATATGTGTAACACCCCAGGTAAATAAGGAATATGACATTTTCATATTTATCAATATTTGTGAATAAAATATTAATATTACTTTAAAGGGGACGCTATGCTCGATGGCGTACCCAACACGCAACAACGAGTTTCTTGGGAATCTTACGTTGCACTCTAATAATAAAATAATATTATTTTAAATGGTAGTTAACATGTATCCGTTGTAATGGCGGGAATGGATAGAAATAACTAAAATATGATTATATATGTTCTTAAATATTTTTACATTTATACAATAAAAGATAAAGACTTAAAATACGGAAAGAATTCAATTTTAGGCGTATATGCCCTAGTTTTCACTAAAGGTTCACTTATCACCTTTTGATGGAGAACCGTCATTAAATATATTTTTGTTCACTCTTAAACATTATTTTGGACCAAATAAAACTCTTATTAAGAATCGGGACATCAAAATTTACTTTGTGTAAATTTTTGGTATCTTTCCGATAAAGTTCATTTTTTTAATGAATAGTGTAAAATGTTGTATTTTAATTCAAAACCACTTTTTAATCTAATTTATTTATATGATTAGATTATATTTTGAATTGGTTTTAAAGTGAAATTAGAAAATATTTTTACCATTAAATCCAATAGTGGTCGTTGGAATCAATTTCACTTTGAAAACAGACTTAAACTAGTGTCAATCTTTTGATACTTATTGTTTCATAAAACACGCTATTTGTCATGACAGCGGGAATTAATTATTAAATTAATTAATGTGACTTATATGTTTTGAATTTTGTAAAACGGACTTCACTTTTGAATTCAGAATATCAAATATAGCTTAGGGTGAATTTTTGGGATTTTTCTGAAAAATTTCAATTTTTGATGAATAGTGAAACCACTAAGTGGTACTTATAAAAACTAATTTTTCCGTTTAAATGAAATTTTTCAGTCATTGTGTTTTGATTTTCAAAAATCCGACATACATGGTTGTCATTAAGAAGTAAAATGTGGTTCAATGAGATTAAAATAATTTTTTGGTGAATAGTAACTTATTAAGTTTTTAATCGCGATTAGTGGTAATTAGTGTAGTTTAAGGTAAAAATAATGCATTAATAAAATGAGATGAGCATGACACATGTCTTACCCTCATTGGTTGTATCATGGCCGACCAAGAAAAGCCATGGGTCAACTTGGGGACCCCATGGATCCACTTTGGTTGGGAAATGACATAAATAACATTTTATTTAATGTAAAAGTAAAATTGACACAAACATGATATGTTTTACTAAAACAATTTTTATGTGGGGTTATACAAGTCATATTTTTGATTATAAATATTAATTGGAAAGCTAAAAAGATTTCCTACATCATAGTATTTTTTTATAATTTTTATACATTAAATAAATTAAATTATATATGACATAATAATGATGCAACGATGACATCATTATTTGATGATTTAAATAAAATGGAAAGATAATGTAAAATCTATGAACTAAACATGTCCAAAACTTATTGGATGAGTGTATTTCGAAGCCTTATCACCTTATCCACGAATTATATCAACGTGGGACCTTTTGAAACCGATACACATTTTCAAATAAAGTAATATTTCTTTACTTTCCAAAAGTGCCCCTCCTCTCCTCTTATAAAAGGCCCCCACCTCTACCTCATTTAACACACTCCTCAAGCCTTTCGCTCGTCCAACCCCTGCCCATTTACTCTCTCCACATACCTCGCCTCATCCTAGAGGATTTCCATTGGGCAGAATCCTTTCAAAGGAAGCCTTTAGGCTCAAATCAAAAGGAGTTACACTTTTAAAGGTAATTCATTCTCTCATGTTCTTTTGTTTTATTTTGCCTCTCCAGCCCCCTAAACTCTTTTTATTTACTTCTTTTGTAACAAAACCAGTATCTTCAATATACTAGGATGTTTTTATAAGATTTATTCGAGCTACACTCTCACACAACTACATCAAATGGTTAAAGAACATACGGTTTCCGTGGATGGTGAAATTCTGCCTCCCGGAACGATGATTGTTCAATACTCATTTAACACCTTCAAAGGTGGAAATTATGATGTCACTATTTTTATATATGATATATAATATGTTTATGTTTTATTTATGCTTATGTATGTTTCATTTTTGTCTTACCTTTATGGCTTACATTATGGGTATACGCGATATCTTCATTTAAGGAAGTGCGGACTACCGCCCCCTCAATGTGATTTGATTCGTTAAATACCATATGTGGGATGTATAAAGGATGGAAATATGATATTATATATGATATTATACTGGAATTATAATATACCTTTATATCATTATTATTCCATTCTATAAAATACGAAATAGAAATGAAAGTAGCGTTCATGCGTACGTACGGCTTACCGTCTCCATGAACGGTGCATTTCATTTCTTACCTCTAAATGATTATGTAATGTTATAAATGCATGAATGTACTGGATATATAAGAAATATATGATATCTAAATAATGAATAAAATTCTGGATATAATAAACATTTGGCCACACGAACAACATGTAATTGTAAGAAGTCCACTTTCGACTTAAGAACCAAATATCGGCAAAACAAATATTATTAACTTAAATGATTACATAATGTTTATGACATGGTAATACGTGGTATAAAAGTAATAATGAACATGAAAAAGGTTCTTAAGGAATTAGAAATTAACTCATGTTTATTATTCAGGAGATTAAAGAACGATCGAGTCAAGTCGGACCCGAGGTAAGGGATCCTACAACTCTCTTTCTTTATAAGTACACTCTTTTATGTCATTTATTTTAAGCTCATATTTCTTATGATTGGGATGTTCTTTTATATTAATACTACTGTAATTTTTATGTTCATGTGATGAGAGACCCTATTCTCTCTCATCAATCCATTTTGTAAGTTTTGAGTGGCGCCATTAGGCTACCGAACTTTCGTAAGAGATCTAACCTCTCTCTTTCTTTTTAAGTACTCTCCTTTATGTCACTTCTTTTAAACTCCTCCTTGCAATGTTGGGGGATTTTCTTTTATATTCCACTTGCTGTAAATTCTATTGTAATATTATGGGATACTCTATTTGATCTCATCAATCCATATTCGGATGTTTTATGTGGCGCCGTTAGGCTGCTGAGTTTTCGTAAGGGATTCTTCATCTCACTTTTATTCCCGTGAGATTTATGCTACATTTGCCACAAATTCCATTGAGTGGTGTATGTACTACCCATTATTCTACTCTTTGTGTAATATACTTTCTTTTATGATTATTTACATCAATAACCTATTGTCTTTCTTTCATGGGGTGTATGTTTTGAAAGATACCCAAGTCGGTAAGGGAACCTTTCACCCTCCTCTTTTTTAAAAGACATCTTTTATTGGGTCTTTTAATTTACATATTTTTATGTTGGGATATGTTCTCATACATCCTTATTGAGGTAAATTGTATGTCCAAGTGATGAGATACACTTTTTATCTCTCATCAACTCATTTTGATGTGATGCCGTTAGGCTGACAAGGGAACTTTTTAACCCAATTTCGATTTCTTTGGGTTCAACATGTAGTCATTGAATATGTCATCCATTGAATATGTGTGAATGACCTTTTATTGTTTTACACTTAATATCCACTTATATTGGGTGTACTTATATTTGTCACACATATTTTTGAGATTCATTTGTCCTTAATTTAAGGATACCTTCTTTATAAGGGATTTCATCACATTTGAAATTTCTATTGAGGGTTCATTATTGTTATGCACCAATTCACTCTTATATGGTGTATATACTGTCCTTTGGAGTATTATATCATGAATCCATTTATTCTCATGATATTATAAAGTTCTGATTAAATGTTATTCCTCGATTATTTTATTCTAGTGTCTCTAATTTTGGTAAAACCCCTTTAACCAAAATATCGTTTTAAATGTTTTAATTATTTGTTCTTATTAATATCAATGTTTTCAAAATGGTTTAAGGATTTATTTATATGGATATTAATGGTTTAAAATGTTAAAAGCTTCAAGGTGGTATGGGACACTTTGATTCAAAAATCTCTTTATTAAATGTTTTAAATTATTTTGGAAATGGTTTCTTTTTGAATGGATTCATTATTTCAATATCCTAAAATGTTATATTGTGATTGAAAGGGGGAAATGTTATGTTTCCTTTATTCATGTTTATGTGATATGATTATGTTATGGTTATTGGGCATTGTTATGATGAACGGGTGGTTCCGTGATAAACTAAGGGCGGGTGAGCCCGATATAGCTCTCCAATGCATTGGGTAACGCGAAGGAGTGAAAGGTTAAGGTTTCTCTGAAGAGATTTAGGGAATATACTGTGATGGTTATTCCAAACGTAACCAAGAGGGTTACTCCCTACTTAAGAATGTTATGAATGCCTCAAGTTACCTTTATGTCTTATGTTTTCTATGATTTATTCATGATTTGATATGCCTATGTTTTATGGGTAAAGTATGATTTCATTCTTATGTATATATGAACTCATGTTTCCTTTCCATATTTTTATAACCCTTACTGAGATTTTTATGATCATCCCAAGTTTTTGAAATGCTTTTCACAGGTCAAGGGAAAGGTACATGATTTGACGATAGTGTCATGAATGTGTCAAGAAAGAATCTGTGTTTTATTTTAAATAGGGTTCCATTGATTGGAAGAATGAATATTGTCTTTTATGTAACCACCTTGTTTATATGTGGAATGTAATGCAAGTTTCATGATATAATTCTCTAAAACTCTAAACCTGAAAAGATCCTCAATGTGTAATCTTGTAATAACTCATGATTAAGTAAGGTTTAAGGCTGGGGCCTTATAGTTGGTATCAAAGGTCGGTTTAGATAACTTTGGAGGTTAGGGTATTCTTTAAGCATAATTGACAATTACCATAATGGTTAGGATTTGATAAAGAGTCTCAGTTTTAGATAAAGTGAATGAGTAAGTATATCTTATTGTCTATCTTACTCATTACTACATGATGGTTTTGTTGATATACTCACACTGACCTTTTTGGTTTTAGTAAATGGCTGGATCTAGCAGGCACCAAAGTAGCAGTGGATGTGAAGGAAACTGTGACCGTTTTTTGAGCAAGCAATTGAATGATATGGGAGCTGCAATGAGAACTCTTTTGATTATCCTCAACCAACTATCTGGAGTCATGATTGACCACCTAAACCTTAGAGATTTATCTAAGGCATCATATATGCAAGAAACAAATCCCTACGGAAGTACATGTAATAATCATAAAGGTAAGTGTGTTCAAAAACCTATGTGTCAAAGATGTGGAAAGAAACACCTAGGAAAATGTTTCAAAGGGACATAAAGATGCTATAGATGTGGAAATGAAGGTCATAAAGCAAGAACCTGCCATGGAAAAAGGAAGCATCCAGTTGACTCGAGGAAAGGGAAAGAAGTTCTTTCTGAGGGATCAATTGAATGTTTTAAATGTGGTGTGCATGTTCATTATGCAAAAACATGTCCTATGAAGAAGTTTCGTGAATGGGGTCACCAAGAGCGTACCAATATTCGTTTACCAATACCTAATGCCATTCCGATTGATGATGAAGAAACTGACAATGACCAATCAAAGGTATGTACTATTTCATGACTATTGTTTTCTTATTTTGGAATCTTAGGATATGATTCATGATTTTGTTTGTAGGAAAGAGGTATTTCGGAATAGGTTGGAAAGGAATGGATAATGGATCATGAAGAATGTTGAATGAGTAAGATGTCAACATATAAGGGCTTCAAGAGTTAGGGTGAAATTCTTAAGAGTATTAAGTCTCTTTTGATGATGGGGTTACATTAGAAGACTTTTTATATTATGTGTAACCTTGATGTTTAATATAGGCAAATTTTATTCAAGTAATAGTTATCTTTTGTTTTGTGGACATAGTTATAAAGAACCATTTGGGTTTATATGATCCTTACTTTTGAGGTAATTATGGGTTACCATATGTTATGATTGAAGTGAAAGGCATGAGATAAAATTGAGGTTAAATTATGTTATGGTTATTTTTGATGATTTTATCCCTTTTTGGGTAATGATTTGATAATTATATAGTTTTGGAAAAAGGACAACACGCAGACCGTGTGACAACCCGTCGCGTCGGACAATGCTGCGGGAATCGAACCCACAACCAAAGTGCGACTGGTATTTATCGCCTACCACTGGACTACGTGAAGTCCCTGGTTAGTTTTACTGATTCTTTTTAGTTATATGATTTTATGAATTAAGAGTAAGTTGATTTTGGAGGATATGTGATTAGGATAATTACTTTTCAATGTGAGACTTTAGGAGCAACTGATGTTGTTTGGAGATAAATGTTACAATTTAACTTGGAAGACTATGTGAATAAATCCTTCAAATATTTGGGTTTCAATATTATATTGGTTTACTTTGAATAATTTTATGGACAAATTGTTTATCGGATGGTCCTCGTTGAACTTTGGGTTTTGTTGGACAAATTTTGGAGATTAAGAATATATTTTCTTTTAATAAGGGGTTGTCCTTTTCTGGATTATCTGATCTTGTACTAACCTTTTTGGTTTTGGTTTCGGTTAAAGCCTAAATACATGGGATGTATATAGTTCTCTTTTGGGGATTAGGTGATTCTCTAGAAGTTGATTATAGTACTCTTAATGCGAACTAGTCTCCCTAAATACTCGTCTTTTGGAAAAAATATGAGTTTGACTAAGGAATCTAGTAAAAGTTGAAAGTCAACATGATAAGTGATTATGCTTCCTTATGAATAAATTATTCAATAAAAAGTAACTTAAAACAAAAATGTTGTCTATTAACTTTTCCTATTTGGGGAACCCAACACCGTTTAACCCATCACAAGTTTGTGATTTTCTTATTGTTAACTTTCTCCAAAACATGTTTTCTATCACTCTCCATCGGAACATGACCCAATGTTTTCTCCTCCATGTCCATATTTTCATACTTAGAATCCTAGTATGGGTTAACTCGGGTGACCGATGTGCTTATCTTTCTTTATTTTAAAGTGATTGTTTTACCGACTCTTGTTCCGATGTGGGACGTTCAATGATGTTTCCAAGCGCAATTTTAAAATTGCGAGGACGCAATTCCCAAAAGGGGGGAAGGATGTAACACCCCAGGTAAATAAGGAATATGACATTTTCATATTTATCCATATTTGTGAATAAAATATTAATATTACCTTAAAGGGGACGCTATGCTCGATGGCGTACCCAACATGCAACAACGAGTTTCTTGGGAATCTTACGTTGCACTCTAATAATACAATAATATTATTTTAAATGGTAGTTAACATGTATCCGTTGTAATGGCAGGAATGGATATAAATAACTAAAATATGATTATATATGTTCTTAAATATTTTTACATTTATACAATAAAAGATAAAGGCTTAAAATACGGAAAGAATTAAATTTTAGGTGTATATGCCCTAGTTTTCACTAAAGGTTCACTTATCACCTTTTGATGAAGAACCGTCATTAAATATAGTTTTGTTCACTCTTAAACATTCTTTTGGATCAAATAAAACTCTTATTAAGAATCGAGACATCAAAATTTACTTTGTGTAAATTTTTGGTATCTTTCCGATAAAGTTCATTTTTTTAATGAATATAGTAAAATGTTGTATTTTAATTCAAAACCACTTTTTAATCTAATTTATTTATATGATTAGATTATATTTTGAATTGGTTTTAAAGTGAAATTAGAAAATATTTTTACCATTAAATCCAATAGTGGTCGTTGGAATCAATTTCACTTTGAAAACAGACTTAAACTAGTGTCAATCTTTTGATACTTATTGTTTCATAAAACACGCTATTTGTCATGACAGCGGGAATTAATTATTAAATTAATTAATGTGACTTATATGTTTTGAATTTTGTAAAACGGACTTCATTTTTGAATTTAGAATATCAAATATATCTTAGGGTGAATTTTTGGGATTTTTCTAAAAAACTTCAATTTTTGATGAATAGTGAAACCACTAAGTGGTACTTATAAAAACTGATTTTTTCGTTTAAATTAAATTTTGCCATCATTGTGTTTTGATTTTCAAAAATCCGACATACATGGTTGTCTTTAAGAAGTAAAATGTTGTTCAATGAGATTAAAATAATTTTTTGGTGAATAGTAACTTATTATGTTTTTAATCGCGATTAGTGGTAATTAGTGTAGTTTAAGGTAAAAATAATGCTTTAATAAAATGAGATGAGCTTGAAACATGTATTACCCTCATTGTTTGTATCATGGCCGACCAAGACAAGCCATGGGTCAACTTGGGGACCCCATGGATCCACTTTGGTTGGGAAATGACATAAATAACATTTTATTTAATGTAAAAGTAAAATTGACACAAACATGATATGTTTTACTAAAACAATTTTTAAGTGGGGTTATACAAGTCATCATTTTGATTATAAATATTAATTGGAAATATAAAAATATTTCCTACATCATAGTATTTTTTTAATAATTTTTAGACATTAAATAAATTAAATTATTTATGACATAATAATGATGCAGCGATGACATCATTATTTGATGATTTAAATAAAATGGAAAGATAATGTAAAATCTATGAACGAAACATGTCCAAAACATAATGGATGAGTGGATTTCTAAGCCTTATCACCTTATCCACGAATTATATCAATGTGGGACCTTTCTAAACCGAAACACATTTTCAAATAAAGTAATATTTCTTTACTTTCCAAAAGTGCCCCTCCTCTCCTCTTATAAAAGGCCCCCACCTCTACCTCATTTAACACACTCCTCAAGCCTTTGGCTCCGCCAACCCCTGCCCAGTTACTCTCTCTACATCCCTCTCCTCATCCTAGAGGATTCCCTTTGGGCAGAATCCTTTCAAAGGAAGCCTTTAGGCTCAAATCAAAAAGAGTTACACTTTTAAAGGTAATTCATTCTCTCATGTTCGTTTGTTTTATTTTGCCTCTCCAACCCCCTAAACTCTTTTTATTTACTTATTTTGTAACAACACCAGTATCTTCAATATACTAGGATGTTGTTATAAGATTTATTCGAGCTACACTCTCACACAACTACATCAAATGGTTAAAGAACATACGGTTTCCGTGGATGGTGAAATTCTGCCACCCGAAACGATGATTGTTCAATACTAATTTAACACCTTTAAAGGTGGAAATTATGATGTCACTATTTTTATATATGATATATAATATGTTTATGTTTTATTTATGCTTCTGTATTTTTCATTTTTGTCTTACCTTTATGGCTTCCATTATGGGTATACGCGATATCTTCATTTAAGGATGTGCGGACTACCGCCCCCTCAAAGTGATTTGATTCGTTAAATACCATATGTGGGATGTATAAAGGATGGAAATATGATATTATATATGATATTATACTGGAATTATAATATACCTTTATATCATTATTATTCCATTCTATAAAATACGAAATAGAAATGTAAGTAGCGTTCATGCGTACGTACGGCTTATCGTCGCCATGAACGGTGCATTTCATTTCTTACCTCTAAATGATTATGTAATGTTATAAATGCATGCATGTACTGGATATATATGAAATATATGATATCTACATAATGAATACAATTCTGGATATAATAAACATTTTTCCACACGAACAACATGTAATTGTAAGAAGTCCACTTTCGACTTAAGAACCAAATATCGGCAAAACAAATATTATTAACTTAAATGATTACATAATGTTTATGACATGTTAATAAGTGGTATAAAAGTAATAATGAACTTGAAAAATGTTATTAAGGAATTATGAATTAACTCAAGTTTATTATTCAGGAGATTAAAGAACGATCGAGTCAAGTCGGTCCAGAGGTTAGGGATCCTACAACTCTCTTTCTTTATAAGTACACTCTTTTATGTCATTTATTTTAAGCTCATATTTCATATGATTGGGATGTTCTTTTATATTACTCATACTGTAATTTTTTTGTTCATGTGATGAGAGACCCTATTCTCTCTCATCAATCCATTTTGGAAGTTTTGAGTGGCGCCGTTAGGCTGCCGAACTTTCGTAAGAGATCTAACCTCTCTCTTTCTTTTTAAGTACTCTCTTTTATGTCACTTCTTTTAAACTCCTCCATGCAATGTTGGGGGATTTTCTTTTATATTCCACTTGCTGTAAATTCTATTGTAATATGATGGGATAATCTATTTGATCTCATCAATCCATATTCCGAAGTTTTATGTGGCGCCATTAGGCTGCTGAGTTTTCGTAAGGGATTTTTCATCTCACTTTTATTCCCGTGAGATTTATGCTACATTTGCCACAAATTCCATTGAGTGGTGTATGTACTTCCCATTATTCTACTCTTTGTGTAATATAATTTCGTTTATGAGTATTTACATCAATGACCTATTGACTTTCTTTCATGGGGTGTATGTTTTGAAAGATACCCAAGTCGGTAAGGGAACCTTTCACCCTCCTCTTTTTTAAAAGACTTCTTTTATTGGGTCTTTTAATTTACATATTTTTATGTTGGGATATGTTCTCATACATCCTTATTGATGTAAATTTTATGTCCAAGTGATGAGATACACTTTTTATCTCTCATCAACTCATTTTGATGTGATGCCGTTAGGCTGACAAGGGAACTTTTTAACCCAATTTCGATTTCTTTGGGTTCAACATGTAGTCATTGAATATGTCATCCATTGAATATGTGTGAATGAACTTTTATTGTTTTACACTTAATATCAACTTATATTGGGTGTACTTATATTTATCACACATATTTTTGAGATTGATTTGTCCTTAATTTAAGGATACCTTCTTTATAAGGGATTTCATCACATTTGACATTTCTATTGAGGGTTCAATATTGTTATGCACCAATTCACTCTTATATGGTGTATATACTGTCCTTTGGAGTATTATATCATGAATCCATTTATTCTCATGATATTATAAAGTTCTGATTAAATGTTATTCCTCGATTATTGTATTCAAGTTTCTCTAATTTTGGTAAAACCCCTTTAACCAAAATATCGTTTTAAATGTTTTAATTATTTGTTCTTATTAATATACATGTTTTCAAAATGGTTTAAGGATTTATTTATATGGATATTAATGGTTTAAAATGTTAAAAGCTTCAAGGTGGTATGGGACAGTTTGATTCAAATATCTCTTTGTTAAATGTTTTAAATGGTTTTGGAAATGGTTTCTTTTTGAATGGATTCATTATTTCAATATCCTAAAATGTTATATTGTGATTGAAATGTGGAAATGTTATGTTTCCTTTATTCATGATTATGTGATATGATTATTTTATGGTTCTTGGGCATTGTTATGAAGAACGGGTGGTTCCGTGATAAACTAAGGGCGAGTGACCCCGATATAGCTCTCCAATGTATTGGGTAACACGAAGGAGTGAAACGTTAAGGTTTATCCGAAGAGATTTAGGGAATATACTATGATGGGTATTCCAGACGTAACCAAGAGGGTTACTCCCTATGTAAGAATGTTATGAATGCCTCAAGTTACCTTTATGTCTTATGTTTTCTATGATTTATTCATGATTTGATATGCCTATGTTTTATGGGTAAAGTATGATTTCATTCTTATGTATATATGAAATCATGTTTCCTTTCCATATTTTTATAACCCTTACTGAGCTTTTTATGCTCATTCCACGTTTTTGAAATTCTTTTCACAGGTCAAGGGAAAGGTACATGATGTGACGATAGTGTCAAGAATGTGTCAAGAAAGAATCTGTGTTTTATTTTAAATAGGTTTCCATTGACGGGAAGAATGAATATTTTCTTTTATGTAACCACCTTGTTTAAATGTGGAATGTAATTCAAGTTTCATGATCTAATTCTCTAAAACTCTAAACCTGAAAAGATCCTCAATGTGTAATCTTGTAATAACTCAAGTTTATGTAAGGTTTAAGGCTGGGGCCTTATAATATGACTACTACCAACTATTATCATTGTATCCACATGGGTATTCAATGCTAGTAAATGTGGATAGACAACAGTTGGTGTTATTTTTCTTTCAGTAGCTCTTTGGGATTAGTTGGTCGATCCTTTAGATGCTTTTGAGCCAACGTTTCTTGTCACCCCTACCCTTTCTCCATCTATAATAACATTTACTGGATCAAAACCTTTTATCATTAATATATAAATGTTTATCTTGGAAAAAATGAAATAAATTCCTTTTTGTCTCCAGGTACTCTTACAAGTTGTGGCGGCTAGGAAATGAATGTCCTAATAGCCCTTTCAATATAATGAATATCAGCGTCATCAAGTGTAATAGGTAGCTCTACATTTGTCTCATGAGCTACATTAATCAACACTTTCAGATGATCATCCGGAAGTGGTCTATTATGGAGCTTGTCCTCTGAGATGTTGAACACTATAGCCATCGATACAAGGTGATAGGGGGTGTTGAAAGATATAAATCATAGTCATTATCTCCGTATAGAAGATAAGTACATGAAAAATATCAATGATTTTCTGATTCACATTACATGGGAACAATTTTTAGAATATTGATTCCCACGGCTAACATATCTCTTTGAGGGGAATGGATCGCCTCAAAGATGGTGGGGTGGGGTAGGATCTTTACGTGATTGTTGTTCCTGAGTTATGTATTCCACTTACTTCCCACCCATAAAAGTTTCTAGAAACTCTGCCACCCATTGAAATAGTTCTTCAAGAGTTCCTAGTATTTCACTCATTTGTTTAAATTTTCCATCTATATCATCCGTTTCATTTTTTTCTCATAATATACTCAGGTTGTCACCCCCAAATCCCACACTTCTGGCATGACCATATTGATCTATCCACTTCAATGTCGTTGATAGTAGTACTGCATCCGCTATAGGTGTAGCTGATTCATGTGACTGTCGGATAGAGGAAAATAACTAATTATTTTTATGTAATATAAATTTAAAACAAATATTTTTATCGTCATGTCATACATAATCATATTTCCCACACTTTTTTTGTGTTTTCATCAACTATATTCACTTCCTTATTCACACATGCCTCCTTCCATAGCACATGAAATGGGATGGAAGTGTCTTTGGTTTTAGACTCATCAATCGACATATAAATATAGAAATAAAATTATGATGTTGTTTCATGGAACCTATAAATATTACTGTAAATTTAAAATATGTACCATTTTCTTTTCTATTGTAGCATACCCCATCCATGCTTTATTATAGCAGTATATTGGTTTTGATGCACATTCCTTATTTTCAATACTCAGTTTCTGTTTCATAAATGAAATATTAACAATCAATGTGATGAATACACATATCTTCAAAAAATGTATTATCACCCAAAATGTACCTAAGAATTCTCATCCCCATGGAAACCAATAAATGCATCCCATTCATCTTGGGATATCTGGTGATTTTAGAAAAAGGGTGGGGTGGGTTTATTTTAACTTTTGAATCATTCAGGTGACATTTTGTTAAAATAGTGCGAAAACCTTGATGAATCATTCCTTAAAGCCTTAGTACATAAGTATTGTGAGAATCATATTATATAAATGTACTCATCAAGATATTTAGAAGAGTAATAGAGTTTTTCATTATTTTATTTTCTTGTAAATTAAAGAAATAATATCATTATGTTACCGTAATTTCATCCAAGATCACAGGCTTTAACCCGGACACAACATGATGCCATGAATCTATGTCAATTGGCACATGTTCCCATGTGATTATTCCAATGTAACTACAAAATATATCCTTTTTGGGATTCACATGTGGGCATCATGCATTCCATCTGACATCAAATTTGATGCCTTTGTTTTTTGCCTTTAGAACTTTGGCTGACACTGTCAAACTACGACGTACCTGTGTTTTCTGTGACATCGGTCCTTCATCCACAACAATTTCATCAATATCCACATCATCAATAATTCACATGAAATGGTAGAAATGGAATGTGCTGGCGGTTGTTGGACCTCAACACAAGGAGCAGCAATAGGTTCAGAAATTTTTTGTTGCTCTACACTGTGATCAGCCGCAACAGAAGGAGCGGTAGCAGAAGTAGCAACTTCTTGAGAGACCTGTTTAGTCTTTGGGATTGGAGCACCAGAACGTACATAAGTCATTATCTTCAAAAGTGACTGAACAGTTAATTTTGATTACATAAATTCATTAATGATAAGATAATTACATGAGATAACAAGATCTATATTACAAAGAAAATATAACCTATTAATTGAACTCTCTTCCTTTTTTTCAATGGATGATGGGATTTGACACCACTATAGATTATAAAAATTTCGCCATTGTGGTCTCCTCTATCATACTAAAAATCATATACATTTGGACAACTATGAAATGATTATGATGTACCACTGAAAGGATCGTCCTAAACTAAATTTTCATCAGACCCTTCAGTAGTTTTGGACGATAATAGAACAATCGACCACTTTTGGTATACGGGATATGGAACATAAAAAACATGTACCTCTTGTGATGGCATTGTAAATTGTACATCATTGTACCCTTCTTTACTAAAATAAACTATCATAAATCCCCATTCATCTATTTTAACACCACTATTGTTATCAACACATTTTCATTGAAAAATTGGCAATTGGAATGTCGTATAATCTAACTCCCATATTTGTTTGATAATGCCAAAGTATGAAATATTATCATAAATTGGATTTCGGTCCTTACTACTAGAAACATTCATAACTTCAGCTACAAGTGTAACCCACTATTTTTCATGGTGATATCTCCATCATGATCATCTATATATACTTTATAACCACAAATTAGATAACCATTGTATGATAATACATACAAACTTGGTCTAGAGACTAGCCAGTGATGTTGTTCTGAAATTGAATTCATATTTTCATCTAACTTTTAATAATATGGTCCTGAAACCATCCTATAAACATGTTATTATGTGTATTTGATAACCATTTTTCCAACCTTGATGGATTCAACTGCCTTAGAATTTTTTTTTTGATTTTCAATATATGGAGAAACCTCCCAACTGTTATGAAAAACATAATGTGGGCTTTCTCCTAATCAGTAATACTAATTTTCACAAAATCTCTTCCAGAAATTCCATCACCCTCAATGTGTCCAATGTGATGAGATTTCGGGAGACCAATGCTTTCCACGTCAGATAGTTATTCAGTACATAATTCAATGGATTCCTAAACAATATATCACTCCACTATTCAACCTTCTAACCAACTTCCATTATTGGAAAACCCTTTTAAAATATTCATATACCGTTCAACGGGGTAAATCAATCTATAGTGAACTGGACCAAAAAGTTGAATCTATCCCACCAAGTTAATAATCAAATGAACCATCATATCAAAGAATTTTGGTGGGAAGAACATTTCAAATTCACATAGTATGATGAATGTTTCTTTTTCCATAGCTGGGAGTTTCACCAGGTCTAAAACTTTGCTACATATATCTTTGAAAAAGAAACATTTTTTGGTTAACTTGTGATGAATATTATTGGAAAAAATGAAATGTGAAGCTATAGGAATTAAATCATTCATCAAAACACGGAAGTCATGTGATTTCGTACATTTTACCTTAAAATAATTAATTGACATAATGTTATTGATATTTTATGAATACCGCTCTAGAAGATTTACATCATTGATGAAGTTCCAAAACTGATATCTCTCCTCCCTATAATTTTGTGAGCAGCTTGATAAAGAACCATTCGATTTTCACCCTTCACGAGAGCCAACTCTTCTCATATTCCCATTTCAACGTTGTCCGACCTTGCCCTAATTCCATCCTATATTTTGAAAGGGGAATTTAGAAATGTTCTGAGAACACTATCATAATCATTTTTATCCACATGCAACACATCAAGAAAATGTCTGACATAAAAACACTTTTAGTATGGTAATTAAAAAAAAAGATCTATTTTTCCAACCAATATTCATAAGGTTTTTCAAAAATGGTTTACCAAAAATATTGTTCACACCTTTTACATTCTCAAACAGCTAATCACCTATTAGTGTAGATGGGGCTATCTATTGATCTAAACTTCCATTGAATGATGCCATCCACGATCGTTACTTATGCCGATGAGGGAGAAATCTATGATGTACTTGAAACACAGATTTTGATAAATGTTTCAAACTAATTGATTTTGTATCTTCTGTGTACCCTAGACACCCTTGCGTTCCATTAAATATATAGCCTAACACATTTCCATAAATAGGGAAGTCACTTATTGTCTCATACAACATTTCTCCCAACGTGAAGTATTCACTATTATAAGAATCATACAACATAACAAATTAATCCCACAATAACTTCAAATCCTCGATCAAAAGAGACAAATAAATACCAATATCGTTACCTAGTTGTTTTGGTCCTGATATAAGCATAGATAACATGATGAATTTTCACTTCATTCATAACTAAGGTGGAACGTTATAATTTACCAACATAACAGGCCATGTACTGTGAGTGCTGGTTTGAAAACCAAAAGGATTCACTCTATCTGTAGATAACCCAAGATGACAGTTTCTCGACTGTCCCAAATTCAGGATACTCATGATCAATTTTATTCCATTGGGGAGAGTCAGCTGGATAACATAATTTCCCATATTTATTTATTTTATCTGCATGCCAGGACAATTGTCTTGCAGTTTCTTCACTTCTATATAGACGCCTAAACCTTGTAATGATTGGAATGTACCATACAACATTTGTAAGACCGGATTCGTATTTCTAGTATCGAGAAGCACAAAACATTGGGCATTTGGTAAGTTATTTTTTCTCCTTGAGACACAATGTAAAGTCTTTGAGGAATGCATGTATTATTTCAGAAATCATACCCATCGAGCCTAGCCTTTGTTTAGCTTCATATGTCAGCCTTGGGAACTCATTATCATTCAAGAGAAAGTCATTCAAGAGAGTAAGTAGTTCTTCTAAATAGAAATCACTCCATCTGTTTCCTGATATCAATTCATAAAACATTATTACATTTGAAAATAATGTATATTTAGTGAAACTATCATATAATGCCGTCTTTTCACAACTCTTTACCTTCTATTTTTTTTGGGAAATCACAGAGGGTATCTTCAATTTTCCTTGTCATTTCCTCAACACGTTCTTCACATTCATTAAATTCTTTAATTACATCCTCCATACGGTCATCTTCATTATCCATATTTGAATTCTTATCTAATGATCCATAAAATGCAATTTTATCCCAGCCAGTTGCTACATTCTATTTTTCTCTATGTTTATTCCATAATTTATAACTCCTATCTATTCCATGACAGATCAAATTTTCATCCAACTCATCTGGATTAATTATTATAGAATAAAAAAATGTTAAAACGGACAATGGATTTGAGAAGGATCCAGTGTGTGATCCATTTCCAACATGATGAACTCCTTCACTCTGTTCTCCTACTCTATTGTCAAACGATTATCATTCATCCAATAATTATTCATATCTATACCATTTGAATCTAAAATATTATTATTTATGATTCAAATAAACAAAAACAGACTTCCAAATATAATAATAATCAATAATGATACATCTATCACTCCTAGGTATCTTCCCTACATTCAATATCATCATGCCTAACATTTCTCGTATGCTCGGGTTAGTTACATTAAATCATTGGGCGGCTAATCAATTGTGTCATAGAAGGTATCCCATGTTATTCCATATGAATATTTTGACAAATATTATGGACCTATCATCCCATTGAATCCTCAAGAGTGTCTAATTCCAAACTCCATCTTAACTCTCAACTAATTATCTGATACCACACTATCATAACTCACTACCACTTGGAACCTCTTATAAAATGGCAGTGAAAATAAGTGTAATTCCTGAATCCTACCACTAATAGTACATAAGTTGGAGACTAGGATTGAGGATGTAAAATAATGAAATGGTATTTTTTTCCCTCACAAATCCCTAGAACATAGATAAACCTCCAATCAACTCCATATAATAAAAAATAAAACTCAATCCCTAATAGTCGTGAATTTCATACTCAAAAAAGGAATCAAAAATAAAATATCAAAAACAAATCCTACACCAGTGGCTCTAGCGGTAACTCATAACCTCATGATAGTAATTTCCATCTAGGTCACCATATCGATCTTCCAAAACATATAAAAATAATTATATAAATATGGGTGAGCATACAAGTATACTCTGTAGGATCCTTCCAAAAACCTCTAATGAAAAGATGTATGAAATTTATTAATAGCTTAGTGAATAAATAACAGAACTAATATACTTCAATATATGGTCATATATCACCCAACCACACCACAGATCACTCACCCAATATCCCATTCAAGTATAATATCATAATATCAAAAGAATATATATTAATAAATTACCCCATATCCACTTCCTCACTAATCTGGTCATTCCGACACTCTAATATAATATTTATTTTGCTTCAACCCCTTATTTATAGTCTCATTACTATATAAAACATGTCAGAAACACATAAATACCCATATCTACATGTCAACCATACATCTCATCCTCGTCAAATTATGATATAGTGAACATGAAGGACATAAACATCATACTCTCCTACTACAATACACAACCCCCACTACGTGACCACACAAAATAGACATAATCATGTCGAAAATAATATATATACACCAAAAACTAAAATCGTTATAGGTTATATATATACAACCACTTTGAGCCAATAAAACTCATAATAATTGTGAAGTGGGAGAAGGGAATAGGGACTTGTTTATATGTGTTCACTCTATAACCTAGATATTGAGAAAAACACTCAGAACCAAAGTACCCATATGGATTTCAATCAGGTTACTCGACGTAAGTGGTGGTGCGTAAGATATAATAACAAAATATAATAAGTATGTAGTCACACATAAATCATTCTTAAGGGATTACACTAAACTAACAATGCAAACACCCACAACATCCATTGTAATGTTTCTACAACCCTCTAATGACAAAATCATTTATAATGCCACAAATGACCCCAAAAAAATCACATAAGCATCCATATCAACATTACCAATTTCTCATTTAATTTAACATTATAATTTCTTTGAATTTTATTACCATATTAATTTCAATTGTTAACCATTTTAATCTAAAACCAATAATTAAATAACTACCCACTATAATACATTCATTAATAATTAATAACATTTATTCTTTATTTATTCTTTATTTATCCATTTATTAAACTTACTTATTCCAATCATTGAAATTAATAATTTAACAAACCATTATTTATCCCTTCAAACCCATGACTCGTTACTATTTCCATTTATTTGAACCATATTCCATTCTAAATGAAACTATAATACCACCAAATAACAACTAAATTTAATAACATAAATTAGCACCAATCACATTCTAAAATCCATAAAACCAATTATTTTTTGCATAAATAGCCATATCATTTCAATCATAACCACACAATAATCCATCCATCACTACCGTATTAATTACCAAACCCCATGCTCCCAACCACATCAATCAACCATCACACTTATAAACATAGAGATAAATAATCCATATATAGTAGCATGAAAGGGAAAACATATAAAAAATTCACACTAAAAAATCCCCTTTAAACATTATTTCATATTATAGTAGAATTTATAGTTTATATATAACACTTTAATTATAGATTTCCACACAACCAATTCATTAACTACATTAAGTGACTAGAAAATTATAAAAGGTGATTATAATATATTATTAATAGTAATAAATTTCATTCACAACATCAAGAATAAATCACATATAAACAATACCAATAAATCCATAAATATATAATAAATATTAGGGAACTTCATAAATCACATGAAAGACTCCCTCTTCACATTAATATTCTCTAGTGTAATTCATTATATTATTTAGGTTTATCATTACTATCTATCCAATGGTATCAAAATTACATGATAATTCCACATTTTACACATAATATGGAAGGAGAAATTTCATGTCCCCAACCTCAACTAAAGATTTAACAAATATTTCATAAGAAAGAGAAGAATACTCAAAGAAAACACGAAATAACACATGCGGGTTATCTAAATGTCCTATGTATTACCATTAACCATTAAAACCATAAAAAACACATAAACTGAATCAGCATTACTGTCACATCCTTCCTCAAAAGAATGTTCAATAAGAGAATCAAGAAGAAGATAAAAAAAAATCATCTTAAATTTTAAAAAGGTTGATCTCTTTAAATTTTGGAAGAAACCCAATCAAAGAGTGGAAAAAGATATCCAAATATACATCACTACTCACCTAGAGTTCTAGGAATTTTTTTAAATAAGAAATAATTTGATGCACGGCCTAAATTTAAAAAAATTCTATAAAATTAAAAGATAATGATGTGAAAGAAGTCACCATTCCATAATACAACTCTGATCCAAAAACTACGGCTTGTTATCCCTTGAATCTACAGGGTCAAACCACATTATAATTGATATTAATATAATGAGGTCCATGAAACAAACAATTCAACCATGCCATGGCACTCAAACTATCTAGTATCACATTGTGATCCTCGGCCTCCTCCCTCTAACTCAGAGAACCTTAAACCAAACCATGATACAATAGAAGGTTGTATAGTAAATCATAACTCAAATAGACACAACTTAGAAAATTTCCACCCAGGTTTCTATATCGTAGAAAGGATAATCATTTTATAATACCCATTATAGAATATGAAACAAAAGGCCCATGTAAGATCAACTTAAAACAACTTAAAAACAACACACTACATTACCACCCCTAACAACACAACTAAGATCGCATAAGATAAACCCAAAAGGGAGTATATCAGACTAATCTTGGGATATACCTATATAAGAATAATCTTCTGATATTTAACCCATGACAAAACAACTTCATTCAGTATCCAAAATTACAATTTAAAACCTATCCACCAAAATTTAAACTAAAAAGAGAAGTGGGAGATTTAACTAGAGTAGATTACACCTGCGATGGACAGAGAGAATAAGAGTCAAGCGGTCAGGGAGCCATATTCACTATGTTGGGTGGGCCCGCCTTGACTTCCATAGGGGGATGTGCATGGGAGGAGCTGACAACCGTTGAGAAATGGAGGAGTAAGGATCACGGGGAGTAGGGTCATGCAGAGAGGAGGAGAAGCAGGGATTGCAAGGAGGAGGTTCTGTGGAAAAGGTTCGGGGGGGAGGATAAGGAGTATGGCTAGCGGCGGAGGTCCTGAAATGATAATATCGGTGGTGAGGATAGTTGTCATAAGGTTACAGTACCGTAAGAGCTTGATGGAATGATAAACAGACAATACTGTGTGCCCATTTTATAAAATATGGGACTATGGTTTTATCAGTGCTAAAAAATCACTGATAAATGGTACCCTTTGTGGGCACTAAAATTTTAGCACTGATATTGGGTTCCTTTATCAGCGCTGATAAAAGGTGGTTCTTCCCATTCCCATTTTATAGTAGTGTTTAAATTTATATAGAGAAATATTTAAAGAGAAATATTTATGTTCTCAAATTTTACATTATCTAAATAAAAATCATTTATTTTATATATAAATTGAATGTCAATATAGCTTAGTTGGTAAGGTTCTGCACTACATGGTGAATGTTTCATGTTATATTTCCTGTAGGTGAACCTTTTAAAAAAAATATTCTCATAGTATTTAGGGGCTTCCACTAGGGGTTGAACAAACAAAGTGTCCAGTCTAGGGCGTCTAGTTGGGGGAACCCTTGGGGGTCCACGTGGTGTAATTGGGGGCATACAGGGTGACATGTGGGTTGTCCATGGGGTGCCCATGCGGGTCCCAATAGTGTTATGGGTGGTTGTCATTGTGGCGTGGATGGGGGTCCTTGAGGGTTTGTTAGGAGCGTCATGGGGACCCACTTGGGGGTTCGTGGGTTTTCATTGGGGGGGGGGGAGGTTGTGTATAGGGTTTCATGTGGGGAATCTCGGGGTATCCATGTGGTGTTTTCATGGGGGAGTGGGTGGGTCCATGTGGGGTTGTTAGAGAAGTCCAGGGGTGTGTCTTGTGTGGCGTCAGGTGGTTTGTCATCGGTGTGTCTATGAGGTGTCATTGGGGGAAATTTATATAAAAAAAGGCCCCGTTTAGAGGAAATTATGAAGAAACCCCTAATATTGGAATTTTAGACCCAATTATTTGAAGTTATAACCACTTATAATCTAGTGTTATTGGACATATTTAGAGGCTGTTATGAAACCATCCCCAAAAACTGCACTTTAAGACTCAACTAGAGGAAGTTATAACCGCCTCTAATCTAGTGATTAATTCTTATTAAAGAAAATTTAGAGTGGGGTTATAACCCCCTATAATCTAACCATCACTAAATTATATCCAATTTTACACATAATACTGTGAAATCCCTCTAATCATAGTGGGTGGCCACATTAGCTGACGTTAATAATAAATGTCGCTAATATGTTTAGAAGGGGTTATAAACCCTTCTAAATGAAAAATAAACCACTTATAATTGCCCAGTTTCTCTTATTGAATGAATCATTTTATATATATGTATAAACTATATTTTTATAATATAGTTAATATTATTAATAAATTACACTCCAACAGCTTGGTGAAAACTATAATAATTATTTAAAAAATATAGTAATAATCTATTGTAGTTTGGTAAAACTCAGTCATGAACATAACACAAGCTATCAATGTGACGTGGAATTGTGTGTAACACAAAGAAAACATCGTATTTCATATTTCACAATTGAATATAAGTCTTTCATTTATTGGAATATTAATTTTTTTCTTTTGTATAAATATATCATAACACAGTCTAAATGAAATTAAATCCATTAAAGAAACTCTTATTCATAAAACAATTAATTCATAAAAATTCATGGAGTTGCATTGCAAAATTACATGGTGATGTTTTAAAATTTATATTTAGCTATAGGTAATGGATTCATCATCCCCTTAGACATTTTCTTTTTATCCTTCACTTGTTGATATACTGGGAAAATTTGATATCTATTTAGTGATCTCCTTCTTCACATTGCACCACCAATAGAGCTCATAGATTTCATGATACATTTTCAAGATTTCTAGGAGTATAATGAAGTTCGATCTATGCGCATCATTAATAATATACATCTTTATCATACGATTTTAGGGAACACATAATTGCAACCCAAAACTTATGGATCATTCATCGTCGATTTTTATCTTTAAGGATTTCCAATTTTGTATATATCCCACCTAATTTTAAATTTCCACATCATTTATTTAAGCATCCTATATCTTCTATATAAGGGGTGGTTATGAAATAATTTTAGAATTAAATGATGATTTTCCTACCCTTATGATTCCAATTTTATATCATTTGTAGGTATAATATGATTGGATCATTCTAAATTATATTCATTGATAAAGTTTCATAATCTTTTCTAGATAGAGCATACTCTACTTTATATGATTTATCAAGATGGTAGTGGATTGAGTAATGATAATCATTGGTATGATTTTACCATATTCGTTGGTACATATTAAAATCCTTATGTGTTAATATATGTTGTAGTTTATTATGATTGGTATTTATCCTTCACATATCCCCATATAGATAATACTTCCATATTTTCAATGAAAAGATCATAACTGCCAACTCCAAATCATTTGTTGGATAGTTTATAGAATAAATATTTTATATTCCTTGAGGAATATTATATTTACTTTTAATTTTTCATCAGTTTTATCATCAACAACCATTTTTATTGACTTATTTAAGAGAAAATAAATATAGTACAAGATACAACTTCCATAGGATGAGGAATCATAGAGGCCTATAGTAGTGAAGACCGAGGGAATCATCATGTACTAATTGAACCCCATCATAAGGAAAAGAACCGAGATAGGAAAATATGGAGATTCTCCCATTAATAGTCACCCTATAATCCACCCAATCTGAAAAAGTTTTACCCTCACACTAAGTGTGGGGAATGATATTATGAGTGTTCACCAATCACTTGCATCTCCTGATGTTGTATTATATGGACCATGGGAAGGTGAAAATTCAAATAAACACATTGGGAATGTTAAGTGAGGGAGTCTCAAATTCCCCAAGGGGAAAATTATTTTTATAGTATAGCTTCAGCTCTGCAAGCATAGCAACTTCATCGGTTAAGAGAGAGTTACCCCTACAAAAATAAGCTGAAAACCCATAATGACATAAACCCACTGGTCCATGATCACCCATCCACCACACATGATCCCTGTAATATTGGGCCCATCAGTATTGAGCTTGATCCTTTGACGAAGAGGATACCACTGAACACATAGACCTTACCCCACAGAGGTGGCCAAATACAAGATAAAAGATGAAGGCCAAAAAAACTGAGGGATGAGGAATCCGTCTAGCCTCTACACATTTGAGTCAGGTCCGAAAGGTTGATATTATTGTTAACGATTATACCTGGGCTGGATTCCAAAAAATCCTTATGACTCACATCGTTACTAGAGGACAATAAAATCCAACATCCCGCTCCAAAGAGGTGGCTCTAGCCTTTCTCTTAGAAACTGAGTTGTTCGCCCCCTGAAACTAGTGTTGAAGAAAGTTGTTAATAGAAACCTATTGCTTCATCCACCCTTAGAAGAAATAAAACTATCCCCAAATTCCAGACGCCCAGTCACTCCCAAAAAAGAGGTGTTTGATCATCTCAATTCCCATCTACCTACAACATTTACATCTGGAGCCTAAGCTGATTCCCATCTGATAAATGTTCAACTCGGTCAGAGGTACCCTATTTTAGACCCTCCACACTAAATTATTGAATTTCAAGGGGACATCATTACACCAAAACATCTACCCTAGGAATCCATGTCATTCTGGTCATCCTCCAAATTGATAATGTCTCTGGTATAAAACACCACTAATGAGGAACCTCTGAAAATGCTTTTATCTGAGTCATTACTAAGCAAAATACTGTCAAAAAATCCCTTTTGGATCTCATCCAATGTGGAATGGATAAAGCTAGGGTGGACACTAGCCTCCCTAAATGTGTTGTCCGGGGTGGGACATCCTAGAAAACTATGAATTGACCCTCCCCAATTCTGATTTATGTATTTAATTTCACCCTTACCAATGATCCATCTAGTATGCTTTTATATGAATCCAATATGAGACATGATGATTTTCGGCACGATTTATGGTCTTGCTCTCCGAATCTTAATGGCATTCCAATACATGCATGAATTTTCCCCACATTGACTTCCCATAAAAAATCTCCCAATATAAATATTTCATGAATTCCCCTCATTGTCTCTGAAACTCATTTAATGTTGATTCCCCCCTTTGATATGGGTTTATCCTGCATCATCCACGACTCCTAGTGGTTATTACCAAAAAAATAATTGTCCAGTAGGAAGGTCTTATCATCCATTCCATGCTCACAATCACCTTTTTGGTACATTTAGTGTGGAAAGAACATATAAAGTCATCGATGCAAGTACAATATTAATCAAGGTGATTCTCCCACCAATTTACAGAAACATATTCGTCCAATTAAGAATCTAATCCATAATATAATCAAGAATCTTATCAAAATGATTAATAAAAGTTCTTTTTGGAGACACAGGTTCCCCGAGATTAGGTCCCTCTATGCATACCAAACATGATTTTGAGGGAGCATATCCATTTGTCTGAACATTTACAAGGTGAAAAGAAGGCACTCTTATCCCTATCAATGACTTTCCCAATCCAAGTGAAATAAGATTCTATAACACCGTTGACATTTTGAATTGATCTCCTTCTTCCATTGAAAAACAATATTGTATCATCTGCAAACATCATCTGGGGAATTTTGCCTTCCAGATTCCTTGTCTGATAAGGAAGAATCCTACCCGAGCAGGGGGAATGATGTATATACTGGATCTTCAAATCCTGGACTAAAATAAATAAGGAGGATGAGATGGGACCCCCTGTCTTAGTTCACAGTTAGCCTTGAAGAACCCAAATTTCTTTCCCATGAAGGATATTGTCATCCATGCTGAGCTGAATCATTGAAAGAACATATCAATCACTCATTGGGAGAACCCCATGTCAGAAATGACTTTGATCAAAAAACTCCACTCAACCCTATCATGTTCATTTTTCATGTCCAATTTGAAGACAAAATTACTCCAAAACATATTCTAATTAATCTCACTAATTATCACATGAGCTATCCCCAATTCCCCTTGGATCATCCGGCCTTTCAAAAAACCATGTTGCTCTTCCATATTCCAATTATGGAGATGAATAGAAATTATATGATTGAGAATGCAGTCCATCACCTTGTAAGGGAAATTGCACAAGCTAAGGTGGCAGTACTTATCTGGTGTTTCTTGGTCCTTCACCATAGCCAAAATCACAATATTTGTTCCACATTAGACACGCAATATATTCCCACCCCTGAAGTAGTCCTGAACTGCGCACACCAAATCCCCCTTCTCCACATCCTAGGTGATCCTATAAAAAGAGTCATGAAAACCATCCGAACTGTAATACCCGATACTTTTATATGAAATATTTTGTTTTTATTTTATATATATCATCAAAATAATCGTTCACTATAAACAACACTAGCTTGTCTTACTTTACACACAATCACGGCCTTCCTTGATAGCTTGCGTCGTATGCAATACCGAGTTTCACTAAACAACGATATGCTATTAAAATATTATTAAAACTAACCATTAGGAATATTAATAACCACTTTTTAAAATTTTGTAAATTTTATTGTTCAAAATGGACATAGATTTTGGATTTGGAATATCGAAATTAACCTAGGGTGAAATTTGGGTATTTTTCTGGAAACTTTCAATTTATTATGAATAGTTAAAACACTGGGTTACTATTTAAAAATTTACTTCTTATTTAAATAATTATTTATTCTATTTAAATTTATTTTAGGTAAAAATTGACACATAATACCTATATATGTTCAATGTAATTCATTAGAGTCATTTTATAATAAATTTAGATATATAAAAATTTTATTCAACTTTTGACCGTCTTTTACCAACCTCCTAGGAGAATTTGCAAATTTACAAAAAACATAATTTTACCGCTTATGTGAGTAGAATTTCAAAAATCCGAGAGACATGGTTGATGTCCGTAAGTAAAATGTGGTTCAATGAGATGAATTTTTTTTGGTGAATAGTAACTTTTAACTTTTATTTACCACGGTTAAAAGTAAATATGGTAATTAAGGGTAAAAATGATATTATTAGTACCCTAAAAAATGTCCTAATTCTATTGGATAAGTGTAATTCGACCCAAAACAACCTTAGGATGAAAATATGACCATTTAGGCCCACTAGGATTAGATTAGGAAATTTATTATTAATTTATTTAAAGAAGGGTTAAAATAGTTAAAATCAAAGTTTTATAAGTAAATAATTTTTAATATAGGGATATACATAAGAAAAATTCGACTATAAATATTAATTAGAAATCTAAAAATATTTCCTACATAATTGAATTTTATTTGTAATTTTTAGACATTAAATAATTTAATTTATTTAAGACACAAATATGATATAGTAATTACCTTATTAATGAAATATTGACATAATTGATGTTATAATACCCAATTAAATGTAATTTGGGAATTTTTATGAATGTAACAATTTTTTTAGGTTAATATTACATGTTATTATTGATTTAATTAACTTTTTTAGAACATATAATTCTGTTATGGTTTTCACATAAATCAATTACTATATAGTGTCAAAATTGACATAAAATATTTTTTAAAACAAATATTATATTATTAATTGTTATTTTATTCCTAAAAATCTAAGAATCGGCTAAATGACATAGATATGGTTATATATATTAATATTAAACATAATGGGGTTCATTTGGCTTGTAATTGTATGTTTATATACCTTATAGTGTACGATCACAAAAAGACACGGTAAAAGTAAAATTATCTAACTTAAAGTTAAATCTAAATGATAAGGTTAAAATTGTAAACTAAACTTGTAAAAATTATATTGGATGAGAGGATTTCGACCCATCCCCACCTTAGCTTGGAAATAAATCAATTTGGACCTATTTAAAACTGAATATGACTTTATAATAAAATAATATTTTTAGTTTTTCCAAAGGTGCCCCTCTCATCCCTTATAAAAGGGCACATTCTCCCACTTTTCCTCACACCACATTGATCCTTAAAGCTCCGAAATACCCTGAAAAATTCTCTTCTCTACTTCTCTAGAAACATCCTAGTGGTTCTGGTCTTCTTCAAAGATCAATTTTGGTGCCCTAAGAGGAGGTATCAAAGAGGCGCTTCAAAGAAGAGGTTATGTCCGTTACCGATTCTTTAAACATTATTTCTTCTTACACTTCTTGTTCATTAGTTGTTTAATTATGAAGTAATAAAATAAGTGTCCCTCATATACTGATATGTTATTATCAATATGAAATAACCCTATTTCACCATTTATCCATCCTACAGAAAACGAAATCACCGCGCGTGCATATGTACAGAATACCGTCTCTACGCCGTGGTGTAATCTATTTTCCACCACCACCGTACATGGATGGGTATAATGGTTTAAATAATTACTATATATGATTATTTTAAAGTGATTTTGATTCTTAAATAGTATACATACTCTCCAATACAATTCCATGATCATGGGAATGATATCATCGCTCGTGCGTACGTACGGACTACCGTCTCCACGACGCGATGAGATTCATTCTCCATGTTAACCATTCATCAATGATTATAAAGTATATATAATAAGTAATCATGAAATATATGACATAATAATAATACTGGATTAATTTGTATATATATGTATTCCATCTACTTAATTTCATTCAATTCAATAAGGAAACGAAAGCAGCGTTAATGTGTACGTACGGCCTACCGTCTCCATGAACGGTGTATTTCATTTTATTTCATCGATCTATAATATATATATGTATAATGAAAAATATATTATATTTATAACATGTTTTACATTATTTAATTAATTAAATCAGGATATAAGTATTAATATCAAGAACAACAAGTTCAATCATGTATGAAAAATAAAACAATTTAACCCAAAACGCTACTTTAACATGGAACTTACAAAAGAATGGGTAATATAAAGTCATAAGTGAACCATATATGAAATCATAACAATTAATATGATTCTATAATAAGTAAATGAAATTATTTAAATCATTATACAGGTGGTTCGGAAATGTACGAAACATATCGGACCTAAGGTAAGGGATAATTTTGCAAATCTCATTTTTATCCGTGATTGCTTATTCGTAAGTATTTACAGGGGATACATTTATAATCAATGTCCAAGTTTTATAAAATATTTTTCATGTATTTTTAAAGACCTTTTAACCCTTTTTTGACTTTTACCACGTGTTATAGAAGAAATATGTCTTTTGTTTACCATACAAGGAACTTTTTGACTTTTCCGACAAAATTATGAGGAGAATGTTATTTTTAACTTATACGGTGTGAACAAATTTTTACGGTTTCATAACGCCTCATTTTCATGAATAATCATCTACAATATTGCATGATTATTTTCATAAAAACCCTTTTCTTTTAAAATTTAATGACATTTTTTGAAAAGAAAATGATTTTGAAGAAGAAAGGATATTTTCCTCAAGAATTCATTTCAAGTGTTTTTATCAAAACTATTTTCCATCTAAAATGACATTATTTAATATGTTTATGTTTTAAGTATAATGTCTCCCTTATTTATATGGTTTGATTCTTCTTATTATGAAAATATATCCATTTTTTTATATGGATTATGTTATGATGGCATGATGTTTAAGAATCTCATTCTATTAAATGGGTTATGCTATGATGGATGATTTTTGATTTTGTGGCACATGAAAGAATGATTTCATTATGATATGGGTGGGACCTATATATTTCTCTAATTCATTGGATAAATATTTATTTCTCATGAGATATTCATTGCTGGAACGGTAAGTTAATCTGGTTCAATGTTACAGGACTGAAACGAGGAGTGAACTCGATTCAGAAAGGGACTTTGTACACTAAGATGGTCTTGGAAGCAATTCCTTGGCTACTATGGAAATCATAACATGTGTTGAATGGTTTCCACAATTACATGTTTTATTCCCATTATATTTTATCACAATTGATGTTCTATTATGAAATATTCCTTACACACTTCCAAGATTTATGTCTTTGCTCACGATTTTGATGCTTAAATTTCATTTTCAAGTTTTTGCTTCCAAATTTTTATGGATTGTTTTATGTTATCTATGTTTGCCCATACTGAGAATTTGAGCTCACCCTTTTTATGATTTATTTTCCCCAGGAAATAAAGAAAGGTTTTAGGTAAGGAAACAAAATGGTGGAGATCGTTATGGGAGTTGTTGAAGATATTTAAACATGATTAGAAGATTATATTCCGAGTTTCCAAAGACACAAAACTATTACGGTCCTTGTGTGTATGTCATTATTATGTATTATGTATTCCAAAAAAGTAATGTAATGTCCATGTATGTCATGCTATGGGTCTCCATAGTTGGTATCAGAGTAAAGGTTTAGTCAACCATTGGAAAATAGGATGCGAAAACGTTAGTGAGATCCCTAGATATATTTCTAAGGTATGTCTAGGGATGTCCAAAAGGATAAGTATACGTATAGGATATAGTACTATAGCTATGGTAAAAATCTTATAATTTAACCTACGATGATAGATATTGATGGTACTCCCCCTTTATTATGTTGTTTTCCAATGCATGATTTTTTCCTCTCACAATATTCTTTTTGGGTTTTAGACGATGGCTGGAACCTGAAGGAACCGTGTTGATCAATGTAATGGACAATGCAATGATTGTCCTCTTGAACAAACCAATGTTATGGGAGATGGAGTGAAAAGTATTATTTCTATACTTACACAAGCTATGAATCATTTTGGACTTCCAAATAAGCAGAGAAGGGAACAATATTCCATTGAGTCCTTCATGAGGCAACGTCCACCTTCTTTTAGTGGGTCTTCTGATCCACTTGTTTCTGAACAGTGTATCAGTACCACTGAAAAGATATTTTCAGTTCTTTAATGTTCTGAACATGATAAATTCATCATAACAGTTTGTCGTTTGGAAGGTGAAGCTGATCAATGGTGGAATCTTATCAAGAATACGAAGCCAAGAGATGAAATTGAGTCCATAGAATGGGTCGAGTTCAAGAACTAATTTTTCAATAAGTACTTCCCTCGTATTCTTAGAACAAAGATGGAGAAGGAGTTTCATGAACTAATGAAAAATGATGATGAATTTTTTGGTATATACGAAGCGAATTTTACAAGGCTTGAAAGGTATGCATCTGGCTTTATCATCCAACCTCAAAGTAAAGTTGATCGATTCTTCAGTGGATTAAAACCAAATCATCAAAGGGCTTTAGCTATAAGAGAATTCTCTAGCTATGAAGAAATTGTTTGTTGTGATATTTAGGTAGAAATGGATGTTGGTGTTACATATCCATCTCATGGTTTTGAAAAGAAACGAATGATGGAGTTTAAGGAGAAATCTCAGAATAATGGTGAAATGGAGATGAATGTTTCCTTATGCTCAATGTTTTGAAAGAAGCATTGTGCAGATTGTATTAAAGGGACTAGGAAATGTTTTAAGTGTGGAAAAGAAGGTCATCGAGAAACTGAGTGTCAAATTAATGGAAAAAGGGTTGGTAATGGTGTGAATAAATAAAAGTCTGTAGAGAACGCACCACCAACACATCAATGGATCAAGGGCAATGAAATGGGGAATTATGCTAACCAATGCCCAAATACAAGGGTTAATGATGATCGACATGAGCAACCACATATGGAAAAGGACAAAAGGAAGTCACATGCGATCCCTATTGGCGATGATGAATATTACAACGATATGGTAGAATGATTAAGTGTTTACGTAGTGGGATTCCAAAATAATGTTGTATATAGTATCATGGAATATTGGAATATTTATGTATTGGTCTATTATGGTTTTCAATAGTTTTATGGTATCGGTAACCATGGAAAGTGATTGAGATATTTTTGGAAAGAAGATGATATGCGCATAATGAAGGAATAAGGGAAAATGAAATGTTTGACTATATTCATGAGCTCATGACTGATATAAGGAAATAGTTATATCATGGTTTGAGTATATAGAATTTTGGGTTTTTGGTATGTGGAAAGTGATAACCTATGACATCACTCATGTTTTCACTAAGATTCAATGTGTATTCAATTTTCATGATAATACATGATTAAGGCCTTTGAATATTTGGAATGTGACCAACAAGACATATCTTATGATATATGGGGATCAACAATGGTATTAACATGCTTGTTATTTGAAATATCTGGTAATCGTTTTCACTATATTATGAGTGTGGACTGCAGTATTATGGATAAGCCTAAATATTGGAATGGATTATGTTGGACATAAGTTAGTTTTTTTGATATTATTGATGGGATTTTATAGTAATGTAGTTTTAGAAAAAAGGAAAACCTATAGGATGGGTGACAGCCCATCGTGCCAGACAAGGCTGTGGGAATTGAAACCACAACCGAAGTGTGACTAGCCTTTATCGCCTACCACTGTCCTACAGGAAGTCCCTGGTTAGTAGAAACTAGTTTTATTTTATTAAGCGGTATGATATATGAAGTATAAGTTCATTTTTGGAACTATATATGATTTATCTAATCATATGATGGACTTATAACTTTTTCTAACCTTTAGTTTGAAACAGATGGAATGGCCCATCATTCTATTGCATGATCTTCTAACACATCACGAATAACAAATTCAACTTCATTTCATTAAGGGATGATGTGGAAGTTGTTCAATTCACGAACAACAGTGAAATTGTACCAAAATCATGTAAGTATTTCTTTTAATTCATCAACATTAGGGAAATGATCTTGAAAACCAAAAATGTTGTCCTAGTTCCCTTATATCCGATGAATCAGATGGTACCTTAGATCATCACACATCTATGGCTTTTTGATTGTTGGATTTTTCGTAGCCATGTTCTAAACCACTCTCCATCAGAACATGATGGTTAGGTTTCTCTTCCATATCTTTATTTTCAACTATGTTATCCTATGTGGAAACCCAATGATTAGTTAATTTGGGTAATCATTATGTTTCATAATTTAGTTTTAAAATATTGGTTTTGGTATTCCTTTTTATGATGTGGGTTTCTATTAATGATAATTTCGAGTAGTAAACCATTTCTAACCCCGACGAATTTCTAGGGCAAAATTTATTTTAAGGGGGGTAGAATGTTACACCCGAGAATTTTATAAGAAATATTTTGTTATTATTTTATATAAATCATCAATGTAATCTTTCACTACACCCACCACTAGCTTGTCTTGCTTTACATGCAATCACTACCTTCCTTGATAGCTTGCGTCGTACGCAATACCGAGTTTCATTAAACAACGATATGCTATAAAAATATTATTAAAACTATCTGGTTTGAATAGTAATAACCACTTTTTGAAATTTCGTAAATTTTATTTTACAAAATGGACTTCGTTTTTGGATTCGGAATATCAAAATTATCCTAGGGTGAAATTTTGGTATTTTTCTTGAAACTTTCAATTTTTGATGAATAGTGAAAACACTGGGTTACTATTTAAAAATCAACTTTTTATTTAAAAAAATATTTATTCTATTTAAATTTATTTTCGGTCAAAATTTACACATAATACCTATATAAGTTCAATGTAATTCATTAGAGTCATTTTATAACAAATTTAGATACATAAAAATGTTATTGAACTTTTGACCGTCTTTTACCCACCTCCTAGGAGAATTTGCAAATTTACATGAAACATAATTTTACTGCTTCTGTGAGTGGAATTTTAATAACCCGAGAGACACGGTTGATGTCATTAAGTAATATGTGGTTCAATGAGATGAAAATAATTTTTTGTGAATAGTAACTTTTTACTTTTATTTACCACAGTTAAAAGTAAATAAGGTAATTAAGGGTAAAATTGATATTATTATTACCCTAACACATGTCCTAATTCTATTGGATAAGTTTAATTCGACCAAAAACCACCATAGATATAATATATGACCATTTAGGCCAACTTCTATTAGATTAGGACATTTATAATTAATTTATTTAAAGAAGGGTTAAAATAGTTAAAATCAATGTTTAATCTGTAAATAAATTTAAATATAAGGTAATGAATTAGATAAATTATACTATTAATATTCATTATAAAGATAAAAGGATTTCCTACATAATGGTATTTTATTTGTAATTTTTAGACATTAAACAATTTAATTTATTTATGACACAATGATGATACAATAATTATCTTATTAATGAAATATTGACATAATTGATGTTATAAATACCCAAATAAATTTAATTTGAGACTTTTTATGAATTCCACTAATTTTATAGGTTAATATGACATGTTAGTATTGATTTAATTTACTTTTTTCGAACTAATCATTCTGTTATGGTTTTCACAAAAATCAATTACTAAATAGTGTCATAATTTACATAAAATATTTTTTAAAACAAATATTATATTATTAATTGTTATTTTATTCCAAAAAATCAATGGTTCGGCCGAATTACTTATATAAGGTTATATATATTAATAATAAACAACTTGGGGTTAGTTTGGCTTGTTATAGTAGGTTTATTTACTTTATAGTGTAAGAACACAAAAAGACATGGTAAAAGTAAAATTATTAAACTTAAAGTTAAATCTATATGATAAGGTTAAAATAGTAAACTAATCTTCTCCAAATTCTATTGGATGATTTGATTTCGACCCATACCAACATTAGCTTCGAAATAAATCAATTTGGAGACATTTAAAACCGAGTTTGGCTTTATAATAAAAGAATATTTTTTGTTTTTCCAAAGGTGCCTCTCTCCTACCTTATAAAAGGGCACCTCCTCCTTCTCTTCCTCACACCACATTGAGCCTTCAAACTCGTCCAAACCCTGTAAAATTCTCATATAAACTTCTCTAGAAACATCCTAGAGGTCCTGGGATTCTTCGAAGAAAAAGTTTGGTTCCCTAAGAGGAGGTCTCAAAGAGGCGCTTCAAAGAAGACGTAATGTCTGTTACCGATTCGTTCAACTTTATTTTTTCTTCCACTTCTTCTTGTTGTGTTGTTTCATTATGAAGTAATAACATCAGAATCACTAATATACTGATATGTTATTATATGTATGAAACAATTCTATTTCACAATCTATCCATCCTATGGAAAACGAAATCACCGTGCGTGCGTACGTACAGAATACTGTCTCCACGTCATGGTGTAATCAATTTTCCACCACCACCTTACATGGATGGGTATAATGGTGTAAATAATAACTATATATGATTATTTTAATGTGATATTGATTCTGAAATAGTATACATACACTCCAATACAATTCCATGATCATGGTAATGATATCATCGCTCGTGCGTACGTACGGACTACCGTCTCCACGACACGATGAGATTCATTCTCCATGTTAACCATTCATGAATGATTATAATGTATATATAATAAGTAATGATGAAATATATGAAATAATAATAATACTGGATTTATGTGTATATATATGTATTCCATCTACTTAATTGTATTAAATTCTATAAGGAAATGAAAACAGCGTTCATGCGTACGTACGGCCTACCATCTCCATGAACGGTGTATTTCAATTCATTTAATAGATCTATCATATATATATATGTATGCTGAAATATATATTATATGTAAATCATGTTTCACATTTTGTAATTATGTAAATCAGGATATAAGTATTAATATCAATAACAACAATTCCAAACACGTATGATAAATAAAACGATTTAACCCAAAACACTGCTTTAACATGGATCTTACAAAAGAACGGGTAATATAAAGTCATAAGTGAACCATATATGATATCATAACAATGAATATGATTCTTTAATAAGTCAATGAAATTATTCAAATAATTATACAGGAGGTTCGGAAACGTACGAAGCATATCAGACCTAAGGTAAGGGATAATTTTTCAAATCTCATTTTTATCCGAGATTGCTTATTCGTAGGTATATACTGGGGTTATATTTATCATCCATGTCCATGTTTTATAAAAATGTTTTCATGTATATTTAAAGTCCTTTTTACCCTTTTTTACTTTTACCATGTGTTATATATGGAATCTTTCTTTTGATTACCATACAAGGATCTTTTTGAATTTTCCGACACTAGTACGAGGAGAATGTTATTTATAACTTATACGGCTTGAACATATTTTTAAGGTTTCATAATGACTCATTTTAATGAATATTCCTCTATAATATTTAATGATTATTTTCAAAAAAAAACCCTTTTATTTTAAAATTTCATGACATATTGTGAAAAGAAAATTATTTTGAAGAAGAAAGGATATTTTCCTCAATAATTCATTTCAAGTGTTTTTATCAAAACTAATTTCCATTTAAATGAAATTATATAATATGTTTATGTTTCAAGTATAATGTATCCCTTATTTACATGGTTTTATTCTTCATATGATTAAAAGATATCCATTTTTTTATAAGTATTATGTTATGATGGTATGATTTTTAAGAATATCACTCTATTACATGGTTTATGCTATGATGTATGATTTATGATATTGTGGCACATAAAATAATGATTTCATTATGAGATGTGTGGGACCTATATCTCCCTCCAATGCATTGGGTAATGATTTATATCCCCTGAGATAGACATGGCTGGAATGGTAAGTTAATCCAGTTCAGTGTTACAGGACTGAAACGAGGAGTAAACTCGATTCAGAAAGGGACTTTGTCGACTAAAATGGTCTTGTAAGAAATGCCTTGGATACAATGGAAATCATAACATGTGCTGAATGGTTGACTCAATTACATGTTTTATTCCCATTATATTTTATCACGGTTGATGTTGTATTATGATATATTCCTTACGTAATTCAATGATTTATGTCTTTTCTCAAGATTTTGATGTTTTAATTTCATGTTCACGTTATTGCTTCCAAATGTTTATGGATTGTTTTATGTTATCTAGGATTTCCTTTACTGAGCATTTGAGCTCACCCATTTTATGATTTATTTTCCCCAGGAAATAAAGAAAGGTTTTAGGAAAGGATACAAAAAGTGGAATATCATTATGGGAGTTGTTGAAGATATTTCAGCATTATTAGAAGTTTATAATCCAAGTTTCCAAAGGCGCTAAACTCTTACGGTCCTTGTGTGTCTATTTTTGTTATGTATTAAGTATTCCACAAAATTAATGTAATGTCAATGTACGTCAATCTTTGGGTCTCTACTAGAACCGAGTTTGCTTTCAAGGTTGAGTGACCAAATCGCTTCAAGAACCTAAAACTCAATTGTAAGAACCTTCAACGCCTTTTTATCCTTCTCCGAAACCCTACATGGAATGACGTCAAAAAACTCATCTATGCCTCTTGGATAACTGCCTATCAGCCATGGTTTTTGATTTTCTAGAAGGGATTTGAACAACCCCACTACCATTTCCCCCACCTTCTCCCAATCATTGAAGAAAATTCCATACCATTTCCAGATTTTGTGTTTCATGTTTTTCTCTAATTCACGCATGAATGTACCCATTGGTGCGATCTCCCTCCTGGAGCCACATAACCCTCACAGGCTCCTGAGATAGACATTACTGTTTCAGCAACACTTTATCTAATGAAGATCTTTATTTTCTCAGCCCGTTAAAATCTTCTTCATCCCATGTATTCTCTTGGATTTTTTTTGAGTCGATCGAAATATGAACTAATCAACACCATATCATGTCTGTATTTGGGAAGGGACTTGAACCAATAGAATAAGGATCCTTTATGATGCTTATGTTTTTTATGCATCAAATTCCACAGATGAGCACAATATATGGAGTTCCTAGACTCTTGAAAAATGTCATGAAACCCTGGTTCATCCACCCTAGAACTAGAAAAGTGAATAGATGAAGTGATTTTATTCCAAATTGCCACAGCTATATGTAATGGAGAGTGATCTGACAAACAGTGCGGAAGATGAGTTACATTAATATCAGAAAATAATGTGATGGATGCCCCAATCATCAAACATTGTTCAAGGTGACACCATGTGAGGCTAGGAAATTTATGATTGTTAAACCAAGAAAAATGGTCCCCAATGAATCAGGAATCCATAAGGCAACAACTAGCCATAAATGAAACAAATTGACTCAATTTCTTGGGTAATGAACCACTTCCCTTATTCTTTTCTTGTGCTGACATGATATTAAAATCTCCTTCTAAAATCAAGGGAGTTTCACCTGGGTCAATGGAACTAAGGTCCCACCATAGAGTCTCATGCGCATGTACATCACACATCACATAATCCCTTGAGAGGAATAAAATTCTAGACCCACACAGATTTTAGTAGAAAAAAACTGATCCGAGGAAATAATAAGATCAACAGATACTGAAGACTTAATGAAAATCCATATATGAGAGTTAAGAGGATTCCCATGCCAGAATCCTTTCACTGTTAACTGATGCACACACTCTTGTATTTTATATAAGTGATTCTTGGGTTCATGAAAAACAATCAGAGAGACAATTATTGAAAATCTATATAGAAAAAAAAATTAGTTTTGACTCGTGCATCAATCATATGTGCATTGCAAAGGACGAAGCTAATAATATAACAAGAATATGTCTATCTTCGCCCCCTGAAGCATGACCCTATGAACCATGAAAAAAAAAATCAATCTTATTTGGATTTATATTGAGACATGGTGTAAACATCTCAATGAAGCCACTGATCACACCTAGCAGGAGACTGGCCATACTCAATGTTCGTCATCAAGTTTTTGGAAGCCACTTGAATGCTTTACGCCATCCATAGAGAGGGAGTCTTGATCATAGGTGAAGGAGGGACCATCACATTTGATTTGGAAGTGCACAACTCTAGAGATAATTCCCTAACCCACAATCAGGGAGGAAGGACCGCAATAAATGATAAATTTATCCACCCCTGTATAGATGGAGATAAAGTACTAGATTTGCCTCGGATTTACATGAAATACCAGGACATGGACTGACCCTCATGATTGATAGGGAATAGAGAATTGTACTGATTTCACCCCCTCAACTGATTGACTTTAATCCTAGAGGGATGGAGTCGGAGCCTCCGAGAAAGGCGAAGCAGTGAGCACCACCTTCCCCATATATCGAGCACTGGGGGTGGCAGGACATGCCAACATAGATGAACCATTCGTTTCTATCTTTGAATTAGCATGGAAAGAGGAGAGCTTCACCTGCCCGTCGACCATCCACACCTGATGAGATCTGCGAAAATAGGCAATGAGTGACCTAGAAGGAGGCAGCCTATGAAGAACTATGGAGGTGATGGGAACACTTACTCCAGAGACCAATCATCCATGCCCTATAGCCAAAGAAGAAGCCTCATCGAGAGATGTAGATAGTTATCAATGTCGATGCACACCCTGACCATAACTGCATCCACCAAATTGATGGCTTTTTTATTGATGCAAAGAATTGATCCCAATGAATTACTGGTTCCATGAAGGAGTCCCTCATTAAGAAAGGGTGGATGAAGACCAGTGAGGGATACCCAAACTGCTGAATGGGGTGGTTCTCAACCATAGTGAACATTCATTGACCCTTAGAAAAGGTTAAACCTCCACTACCCTATAGATCTCATAATCTTACTATATACCTTCATGATGTCACCCCATGAAGCCAAAACCAAACAGAAAGCCTTGACATTCAGCGCTGACACCCTGGCCGAAGAAACAAAACCCCATGATACAATGAATTACTCTAACACTGAATGAGGAGGCTTCTCTATCCCGAATCATGCAACCAGAGTCCAGTGAAATATGGTCGCTGCCACTCTGAATGCGGTCATTGGAATATAAAGGACATGAACACCCCCTTTATAAGAGGATACCAAATTATAGGAAACCACTGGGAATGCCCCATCACTCAGCTACGAAGATAAATGGTCCTGGAAAAGAGTGTTCATGTACGACATCCCCACCATTTCCACAACTCTAGGCCAACAGAAAGATCCAAACCTGAGAATGCTAGACTAGAGAATAGGGGAACTACCCCCTTTGTGGTAGTATTTTAGAGTGGGTTTTATAATCACGATATGTTTCATGGGAATAACTTCCTTCTTCACCATTAATTTTTCATATATTGAGAGAATGCACACCTTTGAGTATTACATGGCCCCATATAGTTGACCGACCAAGTCATCAATCCATGTAATGGGATACATGTACATTATAATGAATTTCTTTAGCTCATGATAATCAATGTAAATGAACATTGACAAAACCCTCTTATTGATGAAGTTGAACAACATTGCCCACATTGAAGCACTCAGGTATAGAAAACACTTTTACCTTTATTTTTGACAATTTTTATTTAGTATTTCCAACTAAATGGTATACATCCAATAAGTAGTATTTGATATTGAAAGAGAAGCATGTATAAATTCTAATGGTAACTCAACTACATGGTGATGAGGAATAAAAATAATTCTTTAGGGAACACATCAGTGTAGTCCGAAAAAATAGTTGGGTCTTCAAGAATGATTTTATCCTTTGTTTCAATAATTTGATCAAGATATTCTTGATTTAAAGGAAATAGTTTCCATATAAGAGAATAATATTTTAAAGTGTATCTATCCTCCACATTAAATTTATATAGAATTGGAGGATGCCTTGGGAAAAGGAGAGTGATATATCTTTCTAGATAGTTGATGTTTTATTTATATACAGATGTCTAATCTATGCCTAATATAGAATCAAGATCTAATAATGTTTGTAAGATGAGATTTTATAAGAGGATTAGTTGAGAAAAATTTATTAGTGATGAGTTATATACTTTAGATACAACAATTTCAACAATTGTTGTTCATACCGATAAATCAACCTCTATATTTTGAGGAGGGGTTTGATTTTTTTTACTAAATATGCAACATATGAAATAATTAACCTAACCAAAATAAAAAATAGTGATCACTATTCTCTAATGAATAACTAGAGTACTTTTCACCACATCTTTATTAGGATCCACCACAGTACTATGGATAGAGTGTTTTCTTCCTTTCTACCTTAGATTTTTTTCATTGATTATGTCAAAATACCCTTGGATATGGGAATTCGATTGAATTTTTATAGTGTTTTGAAAGTTGAAATATTGTACTACAGGATTAGTGTTGTTCTGATCCATCCATTTATCCTCTACATGAGTGGGAATATTCACATCCATCTAGAATTTATTTTCCTCATGCCTCTCTTATCCACATTCGAAGCATCTCCCGACTCCCTTTAGTGTTCCCCACATGCTTCTTCCCATAGTCTTAACATTTGGGATGTTGGGTTTTATTTCATTTTTGGGATTTCATTATTGATCATCCAATATAGATGATTTAGGAAAAATATTTATTGAAAAATATTTTCTTGAATTCATCATATACCATTAAATAAATATATTTTTCATATATAGTGTTTTCATCTGTGTCTACCACATGCCATTTTCCAAATATAAATAATAGACCTCTTTTATGGAATTATATTCTTCACAAAATTTTGGATTGATAATGTCTTCTCAATGGAATTAATCTATTGTTCCATGTCGAGAGGATGAGAATATTTGCTAAGGATAGGGATATTTTTCACATAAATGATTCCAACAATACATGATATTTCATAGGAGAATGAGGGAGTTCCATATAATTCATATTATTATTCATAACTATATCTTGTTGTTCCAGTGCTATCACAATGTTTTGATATCCCATTCCCATTAGGTTTGGAATATTATTAGAGAAATAATCACATTTCTTATCAAATTAGTAATCAAAATCGGTTCCCATATTTCAATCCATTATCAAAATAATTAATGCATAAAATTATGGTGGATTGAAAAATTATCTAATAAGATTATAAATTTTCAACTATTAAAATATAATTATAAACAAATAAATAATAATTATTTCCTAAAATTTGATTCCCTATGTTTCAATGTATGTTATCATTGATGATATAATTGTCCATTGGGATATTTTTAAAATTCTCTAGTCATAATACCCAAAATAACTATAATATCCCTCTAATACAATTTATATTGACCGATTCATTTAACACATATTATATAAGGAATAAATATCTACTAAATACAAACTAATGATAGAAATATGTAGGGTCACTAAATCTCCAGGTACATAAAGAAATTCTGAAACGGTAATAAAATATATTCTTTTTAATCTACAGATTGTGATCGTAACTAACTTTGATATCCTAAAACTACATAAGATAACCTGGGGAATACATAGAAAAAATTTGTATTAAAAAAAACTCAAGAAGGGAATAATCATGGAAAGGAATAATTGAACATTAGTCAGAAGGAACGACATGATAACAAAGAATTCATGAATATTAAATAAAAACATGGAGGAAAAACATATAGATCATGAAATCGTATGATCCTTGAAATCTTGAAATGTGGCCGCAACATAAATAATTATATAAACATGAGTCAAATATAACAACCATGACTACATCAAATTTTTTATATAGTCTCATAATAGATTTGATATACTACCTAATATTATACATGACATCTCCAGAGAAAACAAATTACCCAATGAATTCAAGCACTAGCTGGTTTCACCCATCACAACATGTAAATGCATATGTTTTCTACATATGGAAATCAAATATAAGGAATAATCCTAAGGGATACCCATGGAATGAAATGGGTTTCATAATAATGTCATAATAAAAAACCAATGAGAATATCATAGTGGTATCCATCAAATAATAGATTTAAATTATTTCTTGGAAATTAATAAAGGGAATAAATTAAAATATCAGGAATAAAGAATTATAATTAACATTAAAACATGAGAATGATTGGCTACATAAGTTTATAAATGTACCACTTCGGAATAATTTTAGGGAAAAGAATAATGACTAATTAATGCATATAAAGGTTTAATAATTTCTATGAAACCATAAATTCACTAAAAAAATTGTGAAATAATGAGTGATTTTTCAAAAATATTGGTGTATTAAATCAATTTATGTTGTGTACAAAAAATTGATATGAAATAGATATGTTTAGTTTTATCTGGTTTGTGTATGGAGAAGTATTATGCAGGGAACCATTTTAAAACCTGATTTTTTATCAAATAAGTATAATATATCTAAATAAATATTCATGGAATATATACAAATAATATTGGAGATATATATAATAACAATCCAGAAATTAATTTAGACTAATAGGGATAGAGCGTAACCTAATGAGAAAAATGGAGGTTTAGGGAGATCCCTTACATTATGATCTCCTAAAGTTGATTGTCATTCTACCTACACTATAATGGTTTAATGAAAGTTAAAAACAAAAAAAAAATATTAAAATTTATTGCATAAGATATAATCCTTAAATAATGTCTTACCTATGAATTTTTAATAACATTTCATTATTACCATTGTTTTGGGTGTAAACTAATTCATTTTTTTCGATTCATATTTTTTCATGTAAGCTCATGTTCGTGTTCATGTTATTTAGATTCATCATATCATGTTTTTTATTAATAATATATGTATCATATATAATTATTTAATAAATTATTATAACCACTATTGAAATTTGGATATGGAAAATGATTCGCATCAGTTCTTGGATATGGTATGTTGTACATATCCACATGCGACAGTATCATTACCTTAATAGTGAATGGTTAGAGAAATGGATGATAAATTAATATTAAATAATAAATATCATGTAATATGTATCATATATATCCATTATTTCCATCATTATAACCATCCAAGAAAAGTGGTGATTAAAAATGAAGAACACTACTAAGTAGAGATAATGAGCCATACTTACACATCGATGGTGGTTTTTTCATAAGATGGATAAGAGGTGGAATATGGTTATATCATAGTCATAATAATAAATAAGTATATATAAATACTGGAGTTAATGTTTTATTATTGGTTTATCGTATTAATATGAGGAAGAAGAAGAAATAAATTTATAAGACGTGGAAATGCCGACTACCTCTTTAACAAAGCAGATACATTATAACATTTCTTATTGGGAATAGGGATGGTTTTTTGGTAGATTGAAAACCAAAATAACATAAGTAAGGGAGTTTATAAGATATATGGGTCAATTTTGGATTTGTTCTGGGGAGTCCATCTATAATTAAGGTGAGGGGCAATTTTGGAAATTATGAAAATCTTAAAATATATTAGACTATTCTGTAGAAAAATGCCTTGAAATGGACAATAAATGAATAAGGGATAAAAAATTATACCAAATATTATACATTTTTATCATATTTAATATTTTAATAATTTTTGAATAATTTTATAAAATATTAATTTTAATAATATCATTTTTTTGTAAAATTTTATACTATTCATTACATTGACCATAAAATAATAAATGGAAAATTAAAATTTAAAAATACTATATTATTATATATTAATAATATCATGGTCATAAATATGGTTCTTTTATCACCTCAAATATCTAAAATATTAATAAATTTATTAATTTTAATATCATTTATTTTATTTTTTATTAATTAAAAAATTTATTCATCAACATTGTGCAAGAATTTAAGATAATTATTTCTTCCCTAAAATTTTGAAAAATTTACCATGATGAAAATAATTATTCTATATTTAATGTAATTCTTATATTATAAAATATCTTTTCTATAACTTTATGTTAAATTTTTTTTTCTAATTAAAAACAATTATGTGTTGTCATTTACTTTTAATTAAATAAATAGTTATAAATTTTATAATCATATACAAATAGAATGAAAGAATAATTTAACAAAAACAAGAATGATAAGGGATAAAAATACTCATATAATAAAAATTGTACAATTTTTAGGGTCATTTGCTATTCCATATCATTTTATTTTTTCCCTAAATTACTATATATCCCATTTCTATGGTAATATAAATACTAATGTTACTACTCATATTTAATATAAATAAATGTATCTATTTAACAAATTTTAACCTCATAAATAAAAAAATTTAACTCATCTTTAAAAAATCAAACAAAAAGTTTGAGAATTTAATTTAAATTAAAACTGACAAAATGCAATGAAAATAGTTTTTTAGAATGAAGGCCAATTAAAATATAAATTTTTTTATATTAAATTAAGGAATAAATTTCATTAAAAACCAATATGTAGATTAATTTTAATAATAATTAAATGAGTAAAATTTAAAACAAATCACAAAAATATATTATCATTATATATATTATAAAATAAATTAAAATTTTCAATAAAAATTAGTATTTTCAATGTTCCATAAAAATAGTATTTTCCAAATGTTCTCAAGTGTTCATCATAGGTTAAAAAGTTATATCAATTTATTTATATATATTTTTTTAATCTTCAATGCATTAATTATAATATTATCCCCTAAAAATCAAGAAAACCCATTTTTTATGGAAATATATTTTTTTTGAAAAGTACAATATCATTACTAAAGAAATAGAGTTATTAGTTATATAGAATTAGTTAATAATTTATAAATTAGAATGAGAATAATATATTTCATAATATAGTTAATACTATTAATTACCACTGATTAAATTACAATTTTTTAATGGTCATATTTATATAATAATATTTATTTATTCATTGAGGATCGGTGTTGTGTATCGCGTATGCTTTTGAATAGTAATTATTTTAAAAATATCTGGATGTTAAATTATAATTATATAAATGATTATGGTATATAATTATAGTACATTTAAATTTATTTTAAAGTAGTTTAGATCACTTTATATGATATTCAAACATTTTGTAAAAGATTTATGTTTCATTGACGTATTAATCAGGATTGTTTATGATTGAATTTACATTGACGTAAATAATATGAATGCATTGATGATAATACCATTAAATTTTTTATCATATTTCTATTCTTGAAATTTCTAAGTAATAGAAAAAAATTTCAGTCTTATTTTGTTAAAATGATCAAGATATGTTTTTATAAGAAAAAGTCATTATTTCATGTTTGGTCGGGAATATTTTTCTTGTATATCAATGTTTTAATTAAAAATGTTCAAAGATATTTGTGATATTCTAATATATATATATAAATTCATTTTTACCCATAATTGAAATTATATAAAAATGATTAAATGGAATATTCATATCATTTGCTGATTTATATACTTTTGACCCTTTCCAAAAAATGAGAAATGATTCATTGTTTTAAAGCACAGAACATGAATATGATTTCAAGGTTTCATGAATTATTTATTTTTTGAATTTTATATTACATATATCCATTGTAATTTTAAAATTAAATGTATTCCTTCATATTATTGAATTTTTTTGATTTTTATAATTTGTTTCAAATAAAATGTGTTTTTTAAAAAATTATATAGTGTCCTTCTAAATAACTTTTTATCAATGATAATATCCTTTAATATTAAATTTCCATTATTGGGTAGAATATACAATGATACCACCCTAATTATTTCCATGTATGGTTCATTATTATGATGATGTGGTTTTTATGAAATGTGTTTATTTTCTATATGTTAATCTATGATTATATGATGACTGTTTTATGATCCAATGGAATACATATGAATAGATTTTGATTATGTTCTAAGTGGGACAAAAATTATATATACCTTAAATTTATTGGAAATATATTAACGTTTTATTATATAAAAAGGTGTAGGCTAGGTTTTCCTATGACTTGAATTGGGTACATAAGAGGTTATTCGAAGACCAAAATAGGGTACGTTAGAGATAATCCCAAAATCGAAGCAGTTAAATGGGTTGTTTTCCTTAGACTGAAATGTTATAAATTTATTGATGAGTGTCATTGACAAATGATTATATGATTATGAATATTCCACACATTATTCCACTTTATTAATTCATGACTGTAGGCTAATGTTGTGTCCTTGTGGCACATGTTTTTTGATTCCTTTATGATTCATATCTTATGAACATTCATGGTATATGCCAGTAATCATGTATATGGTTCAACAAATACATGGTATTTTTTTAAAATTTCAGGATCATTTTTTCATTTTATTATGCTAATATTATGTTTAAATTATCATTGATAACACTCTTTTTTAGTTCACTAAGAATCTGAGCTCATAATTTATTATTTTATCATTTCCCTTGGATATAAAAAACGGTATTATGTATGATGCATTTAAAAATGGTCCTAGATATTATGTACTAAGTGTGAAATGGTATTGATAAATTTTGTTCCTATTAATTATGTATTAATGCTTCCAAAAATATTATACCATTATGCCTATCAAATGGATTTTATTGATATATAAATATTATTATAAGATATAATATTTATGTATGAATTTTGTTAGTAACAATTTATTTTATATTTTTTTACAAGAATAATTGGAGATAAAATAATTTTTTTGGGTTTACATGTTCATTTTTGTAATCAAACAAAAAGTAGAAAACTAATTTTCATGTGTTTTGTCTAGTTTTATTTCATTGATTTAAATTCTTCATATTCAACATTTATTTATCATGTATCTCATTTGATTTATTACATCTAATAACCTCACATGTGATTAATTTTTTGATTATATTAATGTGATACTACTATATATATTATCAATTAAAATTAATTATCTTGTGTGAGTTATATCACATATATTTTCATGTTTTGTTTTTTGCAAAATATTTTTGAATATTTTAATGATCTATTAGAGTTATAATTTTATTTTTTATTTAAATTTTATTTCGTTTGTTATTTGAATTTTTAATCTGTTAGTTAAAAAAAATATCTTTTTTCTTTCAAAATTTCTTCTTCTTTTAGGTCAAAATACAATATTTTTATGTTAAAATTTTCTTCATCTACCAGTTTAAAAACATTTTTTACATCAATTCAAAATATATTCTTCCATCAGGTTAGCATTTCTACTTCCATTAGGTCAAAAGTTATTCATCCATCAATTTAAAACTTTCTTCCATAAATTAAATATTTATACATCCATCAGTTCCATATTTTTTCTTTCCATATATTACAAAATTCTACATTTATTAGTTTGAAAAATTTTATCCTAACTGTTTGAAAATTATAATTCTATCAATTTAGAAATATTCTAACGTCGATTTTGAATTTTATGGATGTCAATAAGGTGACATCTAATGCATCCAAAAAATAATAGAGTATTTATTTTTTCTAGAGTTTTTATATATAATTTATTTTAATTTAAAATTTATTTTTCTGGTTTTTTCCCTATTTAAATATTTTATTGGATTTGAAATGAATTATAAATTAAATGGAAAATATAATAATTTATTTTAGAGTGTTTAAATTTATATTTTGTGATGATTTAATACATTTTTTATCTTCAAAAAATATATTCCCATCATGTTTCATGTATATTTGAATATAATTTTCATATGTTTTGTTAATTTTATATGTTCTTGAATTAATGATAAATGTCTTTGAACATGTTTATTTAATATTTAATGTCATAAAATTATATTTATTTTTTCAATGTCTAGTTCATGAATTAAAGAAGTATTTTTACACATTCGACTTTCTTTCAAAACTAATTGATATATTTTACTCCATTTTATAGAACTATTGTGAATGATTAAATTTCACATTATTTGACTTGGTTCATATTATTCAAATGGTTTATATAATTTTTTTTATTATTTTAATATTCCTAGAGTGTATTTTTTCTATAATAAACAATTTGAATATATTATTATTATTCTAACCATCATCACATGTTCTCTAGATATTATATCTTTTCATTGTTTATAAAAATTTCTTAGATTTTTTACGGAATGATACCATGATTACATAAATATACATGTAATAAAATACAATGATTTTTTATTATGAAACAATGTAATAAAATTTTCTCATTCTAAGAAAAAATTTATGTAATTATATACACATTATTTACCATGGTTAATAATCTCTCAAGGATCTTACGTTAACAAATTTGACTTATACTACCTTGATTAAAAGACCCCATCCAATACCCAATAAACAATTCTAGAGACGCTTTGATTTATCTAACTATTTCATCATGGTATAATATTTCGATAACAGAATATCCCATCTCATACATGGTATTTATCTAAAAGTTTATTATTTTTCCATTCAAAATCCTTCTATTCATTCAGGTTTTAACCCATATATTTTAATGTCTAGTCACTTTGTTTGTGAATCCCATAATCAAATAGTCGAGATATATTATAGGATTCTCAAAATGTTTGAATGATTTGTAAATACCCAAAAAGATTTTATTGTGTTTTTTGTTATTCCTCCACAGGAAAAGGTGTGTGTTATATTTGGTTATGAATCTAATTAATAATTATGTAATGATAATGCATATCTAACCAAGAAGTGTGGCATAAGAGTTGAATAGATCCAATTTGTGCAAAACTAATAAAAATATTATTTGTAATACTTATCATTTTAACTTGTACTACATTGAAACTATAGTTTTTTTGAAGTCCTATTAACCCCCTCTTTTCATTATATAATTATGTTCACACTAACAGATTATAGAATGTTTATTATTCATTACCCTGACCTGGTAGATTACCCCATAGATCTTATATAGTTCACTTATAATATAATGTAGAGTGTGAATATTTGGGAAAAAATATTCTAACCATATACATATTATTTTAGTGTTTTTGTTCAAGGGATATGTTTTTTCTAAGAGTTTCACTAAATCATGAAAAAATGGTTTTTGGAAAATGAAACATAAATTCCTTGATATTTTTTATCCCATATGAGGTGAATTATTATATGTGTAAGTTGGAATATATGTTGTAAATTTCACTATATTCTGATTAACTGAATATTTCCTTCTATATATAAAAACCTAAAATGTATAAAAATGATAATTTAAACATTTTACATTATATGTATTCATATTTTGTGGAGGTTTTACCATAAGTAAACCATTCGTTGAAAATAGAATAACATAATGAAACTGTTATGTAGTAGTACAACAATATTTTGAAATAAGTATTATGATGGAATGATGTTCTGGTAGAGAACACATTGGTATGGAATACACAAATTAGGGTGAAATTTCATTATTTATATTTGTTTTTCTTATTATATAAAGCTTATTTTACTATTTATGATATTTGGTGGTATTTATATATTTTAGTTTAATAAAAACATATAATTTTTCACATATTAATTGATTTACTTTCCATTAATCTTGTGGATTAAAAATTTTCAAAATAGAAAATATTAAATGTAATAAGGCGAAAGAGACCCCTAAAATTCTTCATTTGGATTTTATGAAGTCATTAGGGTGCTTAAATTTTTTTTCACCTAATGGAGAGAATAGCCATTTTGATCTAGTTAGTGAAAAGAGAAAATAGAATTTTTTATAGACATCGTGACAAAAAATATGAGAATATATTATTCCATCAATCATAAAAATATGATTTTGTTGTGGGGTCCAATTTTGGAGACTTTTTTTATTTTTATTTGCTTTATTAAGATAAAAATTCAGCGAAAGAATTTTAATAAAAGTGTAAATATCCAACTTATTGCCTCATTAAAATAAATTATTCTATAGTGAATAAATATTCTTATTTTCACAGTGGATTATTTTTATAGAAAGAAACATTATCTTCTAAAAAATAAAATTTCATCTAGGTTATTCAATAGTCATATTATATTTTTAATTTTGTCATATACTTACATTAATGACTTGATTCAATAATTTTTTCTATTAATACAAATTACAAAATATTACATATTATTCAAGAAACATTTTTTGTGGACATCTGACATTCTAGGATTATAAGATTCTAAATTTAAGAATGAATTTTTTACCTTATGTTAGTTTAGCTATTGCTTATAATTAATTGAAACTATTGTAGGAAGTAAATAATATATGGAGCATACAAATATAAAAATGATTTATTCTCTCAAATTGGAAAATTAGAAAAAATGTACAGGATATCATGTATTATATACCTTATATTACAGCATTATACAAATGATTTCATCGCATTAAAGTGTATACATTAAAATTGGTTAATAAATTGAAATGATTAATGTTTTTACAAATAGGTAATTCCTCATATCATCTTCACCCATGAGAATTGCAATTATAAAAAAACAATAAATATCTAAAACTATGAAATATATACATCATATTAAAAATTGGAAAATTAAATCTATTTGAATGAAAAGTTTTGTTTATGTTTTTAAAATGCAATGAAATTATAGGATTTTACAGGGTTAATATAGCCATTATATGACCATTATTAAACAGAATATATCTATTGGGTATAATACTAGTAAATATCATAATAGTTAGAATTATCATTTGATAGATGGTATAGAAAAAATAAATTTTGTTTTAAAAAATATTTATTAAGAAATATAATGTAAATAAAGTGAATTATTATTTCATTGAATTAAAATATGAAAATTCCCTGGGGAATTACAGTTAATTTTAAAAAAATTATTTATATAAATTACATGTTTTTTAACATAAATAACTTTTAAAAAATAATATCAAAAAGTTTTATTGATAAAATTCAATAAAAAAGTTAGAAAAATAAATTTTTGTTATTTGGTAAATAATAATGAAACTAAAAATAATACTAATTTAATTATTCATGTCAAAATATAAAATATTTTATTTTATATTATTTATGTTATATTATCTATTGTGTTTTAAAAGATAAATTTCTCATATTTGAAATATTAAATCTAATAAAATTATTTATTTCAATATATATATATATATATTCATGCACAAATAATTAATTTGTTTGTAGTACTGATAAATTAATTTAATGTTACACATATTAATTTTTAAGAATTATCAATATATATATATATTATTTATATGAAATTAAAATGATAAATGTAAAATAAATACTCTAATTTTTTATTAATATTTAAAAAATATTAACGTCCATATAGGGATAATTACTTGGAAATTAATATGATTAAATTTATTCTTTTACCTAAGTATTCATTTTTCTAAAAAAATTATTTGTTATAAATACTTAATTAAAAACTAATTTTTTCCCCATTATAAATAGAATCAAATAAAATTAACTTATAATCTTGAGTGATCATTTCAAATTTTTTAAATGAGTTCAGTATGAATTTTGGACATAAATATAAGTTACTGAGGTAAATAGTAGGTTACCATGGTAAAGCATAAAATGTTGTAAAACAGTTAAATTAAAGGGTAATGTCCAGAATTACTACAAAAACATAGTCTATAAATAAGAGGATGTGGTTATTATAATATCCCTTATCATATATCCAATATTTATCCACTTGGGACCTGTATAGAATGAGAATTTATGTTCCATAATTATTAAGGAAATGGTATTGTAAAAATTCAACTACATTTCACATAAACAATTTCCCCTACACTACCCACAAAAACACAAAAGATTCATATAGTTTCATCATGATCATATACCGAAAAAATCATCCTAAAAAGTAACTCTCACATTTTGGAACAATATTTTTGATAATGATTCACAAATCTATCATTATAAAGAGGCTATCTATGGGAATATTCATTCCTTTAATAGAGTTCGATCACATTTGATAATGTTGATGTATGAGGAGAAGTATTCACATTTCAATTTACATTAAATGATATATTCTCAATATTCACCACTTTTTTTGTATTATTTGGTTTATATGTCGCGTCATGGATATATTTTATCATAATTTTTAGTAATATAAATGGATTTATATATCTATCAGAGGTTCTATATTTCAAGGTTTATTTATTAAAAAGTATTTGGAGAGGTTATGTATTTTTTCAAATCATTCATTGAAAATTAGTTTTGCTACATCTATGTTCCCATTGGGAAAATGCTATTCTATTTCACACTAAAACCACATGTATTATATTATCATATTGATATCTATGTGTTTTACTTATCTCTTTCTTATTTCACCTCTTATTTTTCTGAATTAAATCTAAATGTATTCTTGCAAGTAGAACCGACATTATTTATTCTATTAAGGTGGGAATATTTATTCACCATGCCTATGTTTTCGTATCTAAATTTACCACCACCTATTATTTCTTGTGATTATTTTTATTTACATTGAATTTCCTTATAAAATTTTGAATGGAATAACATATTAATGTTTTATACATTGTTACTAAATCCCAGTATTTTTCCAAATATTTTATGAACATTCCATTACAAGGATCAATAGTTTTTCCAAATTATTTTTCATCCAGTTTCCCATTATTTTTCTATTTTTTTATGTTTTTTTCATATAAAATAATGTTATCAAAATTTATAGGACATTTATTATTATTATTAAATGAAATTTTATATCCAAATGGTAAGGTATTTTTCATATATCTAAATATTATTTAGTGCTTCTTATATTTCATTTGGGATCTATTTCAAAGGAATCTTCAACATTAATGCTCTAGAAGATTCATTTTTTTTCTTGTTTTAATTATTATGGAAACCATATCATATGATGTTAATAAAGCTATTATGTAATTATGAAAAAATTTACATGTTAATGTGGAACAAAAATTTACTAACTTTCATTATTTGATAAATTTAATCAAAATTAGATATTTAATAAATTCCATAGGTAAATATTTTAATCTTGTGGGATTATATGTAAGGGTCTATAGAGTAAACCCAATCCAATATGAAAAATTGACCACTATGTTTATGGGAATATGGTAAATGGTTCAAGAGAACCCTGGAATGGGAGGAGTGAATCAGGGTGTCAAATTATTATTTAAAATAAAAAAATATTGTTTACATGATAACAATAACTTGTGAAAACATTCGATTATAATAGTGCATTAATAAGACATTCACATTCAATGATATAACACACTAGTTATACTTCGTTCAACATTAATGGAAAGTACAAGGAGCATACACTGAAATTTTGTTAGAAATACCTAAGTAAACTAATATTAACTAGTTGTTAGATACATAATTTAAGAGAAATTCTCTCTATGCTATGCACACCGCATTTACATGATTTTTGGGATAGCACATTACGTCCCTCAAAAAACATCTGTCGACTCCCCCTACTTTACTACCTTGGGTGTAGTATTACTTAGTTTATCAATTTTATGGTTTCTTCATTGTATTCAAATTTAATACATTTTGCCTAACATTAATAATACTCTTCTTGAACTGTAGATCAGATTTGATGCACTCAAAAAACACTATTCACTAAAAACTAGATGATCAAAACATCCATCCATGAAGCTCCTTCGTGAAGCTCAGTACCACTAAAAAAATAATTATCCCCATGAAGCTCACGGTGTCATTTCAGAATACCCAGTCATCCTCAATCAAGAATTATTAAAAATAGTAATTATTCAAAATGAAATAACTAGTCGTTCAATGATTCTCAATCTCTCATAGAAATCTAGATTCATGAACCACCTTGTCGTCATGAAATAAGAATAATAATTCCTTTACTCAAAAATTTTTCATGTGAATTGAAGTTATGATAGCATCATATATATAAGATTTCCCCTTGACAATGCACCACAACCTCCAAATAATTATTTGTATCTTTTAGAAACATCTTCACGATGCTCCTCCCTTTGTGAAGCTCTAGTGAGATTTTTCATTATAATAGAGAACAACATGATCGAATCATGAATTCAAGATGATCTTCTACAAGTATAAAAGGAGATCACAATAAAAAAATTGTGACCGTGATACATTCAAATTTAAAAAACCTTGTACTCTTGAATGCCATGCCCCACTCCATATTTATGAATAATTGATTACCGATCTCAGTGGTTCTTGATGTTATCCCTCCCTCTGGTTTTTGAGTACAAAATATATGCAATCACTAAAAAATGACACCACCCTCATCACTATTGTTAGATTATATTTTAGGACAACATGTATTGAAAACAACTTTTTCAACCTAGTGATGATTAAAAACAAACACAAACAAGAATCCATTTCCTAGAAAGATAATACTTGCTTCCAACAAAGGTAGTGAACCCAATATATTAAGGGATTCTATCCACTATATTTATAGAAATTTTTAGTGATCAAAAACCAAAAAGAGACTATTTACGGTAATTATAGAAATGGATATTGAACTCAAACCCCTAAGGTAATTTTCCTATAAAATTATAGGACTGGGTATAAAACTGAAACATCTTAGGCACTCGGTCCACTATATTATAATGGTATTCATATAGATCCATTTCATAAGAATTATTTATATAAACATTAATATATTCCAAATTCCATTACCCCATTTCATATGCTATGATAAAACACATAAGTTTATTATTCATGATTTATTATCCATGTTTTATGGTGTATGGGTTTATTATGTTATGTTTTTATTCGTGGATTATATTATAATATTAAAATGGTTATATTATTCTCACTTATGATATATGATGGATATATAATATGTTCACACCTTACTAATAATTTGAGATCACCCATTTCATATGTTTTCATTCCATTGGAAATGAAAAATAGTATTATGTAAGATTTTTATACATGGTTATCACCTAATAAGATAATATATTGGATAAATAAAAAAAGTTTTTAAAATACTTTTTTATGTACATAATATCCATTGAAACTAAAATGGAAGATTCCAAGGACTGATTTATTGTGATATATAATGAATATTATTGAAAAATGATTTAATATTTATATATGTTATGTTTTATTAATTCTGATCCATATTATTGTGGAGATTAGTTTTTTAGAGATTATGCTATAAAGAATAATATTATATTATTTAAAACAATCTTGGTTGAACTAAAAGTAATATATGTTGAACCTAAAATTTCAATGGTTATAATTAAGGTAACATATGTTATAACATCATAACAATTGTTTTCAATATCATGTGATTCCTTACAATAATAATGATTATTTATGAAATAGTGTAAACATTTTGGTTTTAGTATGGTATATACGGAAAACATAATCAAATTGGTGGGGGGTGATAAGTATACTCATTTTTAAAAATATATTATTTGAGCTTAGTTCTATAAATTTCTTTTATATTTTGAAAATTTTCTATGACTTTTATTTATATCCCAAATGGTTATATATTAGATTGTAAATATAAAATCCAAGTGGTATGATGATTTTATCCCTAGTATATAACTTCACATTGATAATTGATTGTGGTAATGTGCTTCTTAAGCATATTATTATTCTAATGTTAGATAAAAAATAAGTGAATTGGTAATGGGTTATATATCCCAACAATAAAGCCATATTAGTTCCCAAGATAGGGATGACAAATTTTATATTTAGAATCCACTCATAATAGCTTATCACTATAAGCATGAAAATGAATTACGACTATGAATTAATGACCTTATATGGGAATTAATACACAATTATTTGTCATATTTGGAAAAAAATATTTATTGAGAAACTCTATATTAATTATAAATATATTTTTATAGTCTATAAAAATGTATTTATAGAATAATTTAATAGTCATATCTTAGATATTGAAGTTGAGTTTTAAAAAATAACTAATACCTTATATTATTCCTCTATTATAGACTCTTTAAAAATGAATTTGTTTGAATTAAATGAATTGATTATGAAAATCAAATAGAATAATTATTAGGGTTATATACATCCAAGTGATAACCATGTTATCCATTAGTCATCTTTTTTAAAATTATAATGGATCAATTCATATTTAAATGGATTATCAATAATATAACAAGATTATGATCACCAATAAGTATCATGTTCAATCCATTTTTTGTTAATAATAAGGATGTTTGAAAAATTAAAAAGATCAATTTAAATATGTATATATATATCATAAGTTAAGGATTAAAAATGATGATATATATCACAAATTTTTATAGGTAAAATACATTAATTCTATGTACATTCATCTTATATAATAATTGGATAATTATTTGGGAATTTACATGATGGTATGGAGTATTTTCATTGTTTTTAGAGGTTTATGGTTTGATCATAGTTTATAATAACTATGCAATATCCCATGGAAAAAAATTGGGAGACACTAGCCAAGTGAAAAAAATTTATAATCTATGTGAGATCCTAGGAGAATCATTAAAAACAAATAAATATATGGAACAACAATACAGAAACAAAATTTTTTCTAAGTGTATAAGAAAGATCTTCAAGGTAGGACCATGAGATGGTAGAAATGCACATTTAGTAACCCATTTTACAATCTATGTGTCCAGAACAAAATATAGGAATTAATTAATTAAAAAAATTAATATTAAAATCATATCATTACCTAAAAACCTATTTCTATCCTTCATCATCAAGGTTATAAAACTCCCTTACATCCCTATGCTCATTTAATAATTTCCATTAATACTAAAGGATATTTTTGTTCAATAATGTATCACTAGAGATACAAACTCATTGGTATATCATCATTTCTCTCTCTGCAAAAATCCTCTCATTTTCTATAACTCAGATAATGAGATCTCTTCCTCCAAGGATATATCAGCATTCATTATTGAGGATCATTGTGAGATCATTTTTGTTAATTTTATAGGAATGTGTTGTCAGACCAAATGAAAAGGATCTTAGTGTCATTCTTCCTTTTCTATCATCATTGAGTGGTTGGTGGTTTATCTCTCATATCCACCATTATATAACATTATAAATTATTTTTCATTAAATATTACCCATAAACTGATTATGTAAACCTTATAAGATTCTGGATGGAAATCGATTATTTTTAGGGATTTAAAATTATTTGAAATTTTATTTGTTTGGAAAACCTCATTTTTTATAATTTTAAAAAAGTAGTATTTATGTATGTAAGTTGTATGATGGAATGTTTTCAAGAGGAAAATGATCAATATATGAAATGGTTTGGCCTGGAATTTAGAATACAATGTTTTCATGCATGCTATTTTTTTGTGTAACACTAAAAAGTGGTGTGTACCATTAGGCTACCAAGATGGGACCAATAATATAGGGCATGGTCCATTAAGGAAACTGGATATTGGAAACCAAGTGTAACTATAGTGAATTGATGTGATATCACTCATGAATATGGAAAATTAAATTCGAATTTATGTTTTTGTGTAGAATCATTGGAATGGATATTACATATAATTTGAAATGTAATTTAGACTTCTTATTTAATTTCATGTATCATTCTTTTGGTTTTTATATTAAAGTTTTATCATTTCGTAATAAAAATTATATAATATGTTCTAACTGACTCTTATCCTTGTGGGGTGACTTGGGATTTCATTTGTTGTAGACCTACTAGGAATATAGTATCTCCAATATTGGGGACATTTATTGATATTTTAGATGTCATCGATTAGAACACATAAAAGTGGAAGGAATCCTTTTTTTCTCTAGTGATAAATCATCATACATTGGTTATTGAAGGTGATGTTAGAACCTAGATATTATTTAGGTGGTACATGGGTTAGTGACTTGTTGTGTTTGAGTCTAGTTATATTTTGAATTTTTATCTCTCATTTCCATTGTCATTAAATTAATTTAGTAAAATTGGTTTATATATAGTTTTTCTAATTTTATCATTCAATATATAGTGGTTTTATTCTTCATACTGTGTGTTTCATTTATTCTTATAATATAGGGAAAATCATCCCCCAATTATTCCTTAATCCATTGTAATTTAAAACAAAACACTATCTTATTTATGATTTTCCCTAAGACCACTAACTCCTCCACCTCTTCCTAAGACAATTGGTGAGGGGTATGAAGTAAAAAATCATATCATTTTTGGTCGTTTATTTTTTCTAATGTCATGGTAACAATGATACATGGTTGTCATAAATTGAAATATATAGATTAAAAATATGAATAAAATATTTTTTTTGATGAACATCACATTACCATGGTGGTTTGGGAATAATAGTGTTTTAAAATACTTATATGTGATTTTTTCATATTATTTTCAAGGTTCTGTTCAATGAGGATTCTATATCATGTGTTGGTCGTGATACCAACCATGATGAGTACATTTATGGTCTTCGGTTTAATGATTTATTAAAAATGCTGAATATTATTTCAATGGATGGATTTTAAATAGAATGGTTGTGGTATTTATTATTATGTAAATTTGGAAATTCCATGTCTTTAGGTTCTATTGAGTATGAATAAAATAAATTGTTTATATTTATAGAAACATAAACTAGTTAGAAGTTCTAGGAATAAATTAGAATAGGATGTAAAGGATGTAGTTCCACCTAAGTCATTTGTCAACCACCAAATTCATTATAGTATCATATAAACATTTCAGGATGTGGAAAAGGGAAATCAAAATGATATACATTGGAAGTTTGTTATTTATTATACTTTTTCAAGCATAAACATCCTATTTTTTAAAGGGATTTGAAGCATGAAAAACTCTAAGTGTTTCTCAACTGAATTAATAGATATTTTGATATTCGGTGTACATCAGCCTAGATGAAAGTCATATTAGAGAAATAAATGTTAGTGGATATGAATTACCAATAGTTTTTTATAGATATAAATTCAAAATATGAAAAATTTATTCAGTAGAGAATTTTAAATTATTATTTAACAAATAATTTTCTCCTCAAACCATTAAGATTCATATAATAAAAAAAGTCATTAGCATAAATTAAAAGAATATATTATTGTCAGAATATGTTTTTATGTTTATGAACATAGTCCACTTTTCATCAATAGTTCATCCATAAAGAAATATATTCTATTATTGTGGGAATGATGGTATATTCACCCAAATATTTCCATCCTCTATAGTATAGACTATAATGAAATGGTAAGTGGAGTGATTTTTATAGAAATGGATATTTATAGTATTATGATGGGAAGGAGCATGTTTATATTGAAGGGGACATGTGGTAATTCCACATATGGGATTAATCGAAAGAGTGGCCCCTATATCGAACATTGTGTGATATCAAAAAGTAACACTATGAGATAAATAAATTACCTCAACAACCTATGTTTAACCAGGGATATTTCCAACATGGTTTGTTGGAGCATATGATGCAATATTGTATGACACCACATAGAGAATCTCACAACTGCATCAAGATGGGAAATCCCTATCATTATTGTACAAGCACAGAAAATATAGGTGTTAGGAATACATCTCATGTTTCTTAGACATATAATGATTCAATGGGGAAATCATTCCATAATAACCCCAATCCTCATATCCAAGGGAGTGAAGAAGATTCTAGGAACACAATGACTCGTCAATAAAGTTGATACAAATGGGAAAAAATATAAATGGACAACAACTAATAAATTTTATAGTCTTATGATTGTGATCAATGATAATAAATCTATTCGATCAATGGTGTGATGTATGAATCTGGTTATTTCTACCTTATTCAAGAATTATTTCTAATAGGTTAACCCACTATTTTTAACATATTTTATTGTTAATATTATGGGTTTTCCAAATGATAATATTACTTATCTCTAAGAACTACAAACTCCCACTGGATAATAAGTGTTTCAATATTTTATGTTTCTTATCATGTAAGATGACTATCAATGGGGATGATTTTGTATTGAACTTCTCTTAACATGATATGTTCATATATGTCTTAATTTTGGGAATGTATTATTTGAAGAAATCCAGATACCATATGGTATGTTATTCTCAACAAGTTAGTCTCATATCTTCATATGGTGTTAATCGTATATTAAAAATATATTAGGTAGTGGATAGAATTAGACTAGGACCATTGGTACTGGTAGTTGGAAATTTCTATGATCAGTTGGTGAAGATATGTTCACATAAATGGATGATAATATGAAATATATATTTTCAAAACTGTAACTAAATAAATTATTGATGTGGTTTCTGATATTTTAATATGGATTACAAAAAAAGATTAGTTTATTTTATTATTGATCTCTTATTGTGGACCAATCCAAGTTTCCATCTAACTTATATGATTTCATTGATAGCATTAAGTGAATTTAAATTCCAGGTTACAAAGTTATAATAAAAATTCTTCATTCATCTAATCAGATCCCCAAGGAAAACACAGGTTCTTTCTATAAGTATGTCTTATGAAATTATAATAGATTATCATAATCTTAACCAAGTTGGGATAAAGAATCAATATCTAATTCCATGTATTGTTGACTTGTTTGATTAATTTTGGGGAGACCAGTAATTCTGTAAAATTGAATTATGATTGGGAGATCACCAACTATGTGTTTATAAAGCTGATATTCTGGAGATAACATTTGGGAGTTGATTTGGACATTTTGAGTACGTGTTTATGACCTTTTTCAGTAAAACTACACTAGTGGTGCAAATGGAATTGATGAATCATATATTTTAGAGGTTTCTTTATTCCATTTTAGTGGTGTTCATGGATGATATATTGGTGTATTCTAAAAGTAATGTAGAACAAGTGGAACACATGGCTATAATTTTGAGTTTTCTTCAAGAACATCAACTTTATTGTAAGCATGCAAGGTGTGATATTTGGATATAGGATGTAATTTTCTTTGGGAATTTTATATATGAAAAACTTGTTTCTATATATCATTAAAATGGAGTAGTTTTTATCTCTTGGTTACCAACAAAAATTTTCATTGAGATATGTAGTTTGATTGGATATTTATTATAATACTGACAATTTTTTCCTGATTTATCTTGTCTGTTATCAATAATGAATTCCATGAAAAGAAATGGTTACCCTTTCTAATGTAATGTTGAATGTTATAAATATTTATAATTGCTAAAGTTTTTCATTATATCAACTCTTATACTAATATTTCCTAAATTAGAATAGGTTTATGAAGAATACTGTGATGCATTAGGAATAGTGATGGGTAATTTCTTATGCATAAAGATTGTGACATATCATATTGATCACAAAAATTATGGACACATAATAAAAATTACCAAATTCATGATTGATATTTAGATAATGATGTTTATTCATTGAATATTTGGAGTCATTATCTTCTTAGTGAGAATCATGAAATTTTCATGGATCATAATAGATTTAAACATATTTGTTCTGAATAGAATTTTAATTCAATTAATGTATGTTGAAAAGAATGTTTTAAAAATATTTATATTGACTTGATTTAAGCACAAGGTAAAGGGAACTTCATGTCTGATAGATTAAGTAATAATTTATATAATCATCTTGCTAAAGATTCTTCGGATTTGCTGAATCTAATTTCAATCACTAATGATTTGCTTTGCAGTATTTTGAGAATGGTGATATTGTCACATTCTTCCCTATTTTTTCTGGATTTGGTTGAGCATGTGAAGGAACCTTAGATATGTATTCATTAATATGGTATGATAGGGTTGAAACATAATGGAAGTGATACCATTGAGTGATAATAGTAGATTTTAAATATATAATGAAATTTAATGAGAATATAATATTTCATCCAACCTATAAGAGAAATCATATTTGTTCCTACCACCAATCAGGATTCATTTATCATCCTAAAATATAATAGTTTTATAAAATGTTGAGAGTGTAGTTTTGGTTATCTCTATTGAATAATAAAGTGGAAGATTTTGTCTCGAGATTCATTCATTATCAGAAGTTCATTGTATAACACCAATGGTTAGTTAGTATATTGAACAATTTACATATATTTATTTTGAAATAAGAATATATAGACATGTATTTTTTGATAGGTATTCCACTAAAGTATTGAAAACACAATATCATATGAGTGATCATAGATCAACTAACAAAGTGGGATCACTTCACCACTACTAAAGTATCCAATATGATGGGTGGTTTTCAAATATATATATATATATATATATGGGAAGTATTAATGAGGAATGGAATTTCTATTTTGAATGTATCTTATAGGGACCTCGTTTTTAAATAACAATTCCCGAAATACATAAAATAAGCCATTGGAACTCAGTTTACCATTAGCACAACAAATCATCATCAAAATGATGGATGACATGAGTAAACAACACATACATATGAAGACATGTATATGAGTGGTGTGGTGGATTTTGGTCTCCCGTGGGATGAGAACGTAACATAATATGAGTTATAATACAATAAAATCTATAGTTCCTTGATACACACATCTCTTTTTGAAGAATGATTTGACAACCCTTATCCTTCCAAACATTGTGTTGTGAAAATATGTGGTACTTCACTTTTTAGACCAAGAAATGTGTAGGAAATAATAAATAAGATTGAAATTATAAAAAATATAATGTTTATGTCTTAGTTTTTTAATAAATCATATGCGGATTCGAATTGATGATCATTATCATTGGTGGTATCTGATTTTTTTCATGATAATCTCTCTAAGGATAGGGAATCATCATTTTGGTATATAAGACATGTTATTTACATAGTACATTTGATCTTGAGGGTTATATAGATTATTGGTTTTAACCATAACTAATGTTCAGTTCTATGAATATTGTTTTTCATTTATCTCAATTTATTATGTATTAACCTAATCTTAACCGTTTGATTCGAAGGGACCTTATTTATCATGAGATGAATGTTATATTGATTCATATACTATTGTGGATTTTGGATAATCAATATAAACACTTACATGGGAAACTAATTGTTTAATTATGGGTTATATATAATCATGATCAGATTTAGGAGGAAACATGGGATCATGAAAAATATTTTGGAATATTGGCCCAAAATCTTACAGTTCAACATTGGATTCATACGTTCAATGAATGGAAATACCAATGGTTTTTGAATGTATCACCACTAGTTTTAATTATTTTAAAGTTCTTTTATGTTATTTCATATTATAAAATACATGTGTTATCATTGGGGAGATTTCAAGGGATATTCAAGTATTTTTTAATTTTTTTTGGAGGTGCACAGTTTAAGTATGGTTTTTAGAAACCATGGAGAATATCCATGAAATCATTCATTTTATAAGTGTTTCTTGACATGTGTATAGTTGGAACCGAGTTTGGAAAAAGCACATGATTGTCTAGAATAAATCATAATGAGTTAAATAATTGAAAAATAATTGTTGTTAAAAGGTTTTTTTAACCAAGTGACCTAATCATGCATGTTATGGCCCTATGATAATTTCACCACATTTTTCTTCAAACCATGAACCATAGTCATAAGATAAAAATTAATTTATCTAAAAATTTAATTTAAACGTGGTTTAATGCTTCGAAACAATCATTATTCACATATTATCATAGGGTATCTGAATCCCCTCCATCCAATGTCTAATTTTGAAATTTTATATTATTTGGATTAATATTTTATCAAATGAAGTTTTGTTGGATGCCTATATTCACTCTGATGTAATGGTTTCAATATCCCCCTTAGATCCTATCATTTTCTCTCACCCATATTATGATTTTTAGTACAAAATTGATAGATCTATATTGTATTTTGAAAATAATGATGAGAAATGGTTGGATAATTTGATGGGAAGGGGTTGTGAGACCGGATATATAGGTTCATTGTTTCATTCTTCATATTCCCCAATCAATAAAAGGTAGGTGGATTCTTTATCATATCAATAATTATAGAACTTGATGGATTGGTTTTGATTAATTTTTTTATTAAAATAATTGTTCAAACATTGTGTGATTCTTAATGGTAATACCTTTTGGTTAAGGCATTGTAAAATCGAGGGAAATTGGATGGATTTTAATAAACCTAATTTTCTGTCATTTTAAAATTATGTTTTTAAAATAATATGATGGTTTGTATTCATGAATCTTAATTGATGAAACATTTTCAAGAAATAATTATTATTTGAAATTTATTTTCAGTGAATTTGATATATACAAATTCCATGAGTCCATTAGTTTTGAAATTCCCTTGATAAAAGGGATAATACCATTAGGGTTCTATGATGTGACATACAATATGGAGCATGTGACATTGGGGAACCGAGAGAAAGGAAACCAAGAAACTACTTGGGGAATAAATCGGATAACACTCACTATGATAAATCAATCACTTGTAATGAATATATATGTGTGTGTGGAAACATGGAAATGGGTATTCAATTTTAATATAAATTATTTTAAAAATATATTTATTTCATTCCATGGAACATTCTAATGGTTTTGCTGTAAATTTATTAAATTCTTTTGAACTATTTTATTAAAAATTTGATAATCAATTCTTATCCTAGTTGAATAAGATGGAAAATATTTTGAAAAATCCTACTGGGATTATATTAACCTTCTTTTTTGTAACATCATATTGTTGGTATATTTCACCTATTAGGACATATAAAAGTGGAAGGTATTTTATTTCAGGAGTGATTTTTCTTTATACCTTGTACATGTCAGGGGGAGATGGTTCTTGGTGATTGTTTGAGTGTTACTTCAAATTGTGACTTTCTTTCATTGAGTCTTGTTTTATTTTTTATTGTTATATCTCCTTTCCATTGTCCCTGTTATGTTATGGTATTGTTTAGTTTTATTTGGTTTGTGTTGTCTTATCATGAATCATATAGTGGCTTGAATTTTCGTATTGTGTGTTTTTAGGTAACCATTTTTTTTGAAAAGTCGTCACTCAACTGTTCTTAACCCCTTGTTATTTATTTCCATATTTTCGTGTCGTAGGGATGTCACATATGTACTACAAATCCTCATCCTCCTCCAATGATATTGGTTGCTGGGAGATATTTTACCACTTACCCTAAAAATATTTTTTTATAAGACAATGACACATTGAATATATAATGATTCCATTGAGACGTAAAATTTTTTTGTTATCGTAATGGAGTTTTATGAATTGAATCATTAGAGATTACTTTTGGAAATTTTTGTATTATTTATAAATGTTAATCTCATAAATTTCTATAGAAATTAAGAACATGAATATCATTTTTTATAGTCCTAATTTCTTTCAGAAAGGAGAAACTATAAGGTAAATGTTTCAATAGACAATTTTTGATACAAAAAGAATCATTCCTTGTCAAAAGTGAGGTAATAAATGGGGATCCTTAAATTATAATTGTAATTTATAAATATACTCAACCAAACACAATAATAAATATCCACATTTACTTATATTGGTGGGATACCATAATCTATTTATAAGAAATTTATCTAACTATAAAATAAAATACCCATGGTATCGTAGATGTGATTCAATTTCCACTTGGTAAATTATCATAAAAAATTTTCAAGGAAATGTAGATAATGTTGGTCACTATACCAAAAAAAACACTACCTTGTACTGTAGAATGTTTTTTTAAATAAAAAAAGAATCAAAAAATGTATTTGGTTGTTTCACATGGGAAAATGTCATATTTATAGTTTACTACTCACAACAAAAAATGTTCTAAGAGAAAAATTCTGTAACGCATTACATAGAGCTAGTTTTGGTAGTATTTTAAATAAATATATGGAATTTTTTTTGAATATATGGTTGTTATAAAATTTAAATATAAAAATATTCATATATTGTGGTAAATAATTCATCTCTTAGTTTTACCCAATATAATAAGGTGGATATATAATTAAAATTTATATATGATGTCAGGACTATTTTATAAATACCATCAACCTTTTCATTAATGAGAAAAACTAAAATTTAGAGGATAGATTGTTTTTTGAGGGATGTAAAATCTAAAATTTAATAATGAATATTATGTTCCTATTTTTCATATTTTATTATTTATAATGAATATTAATATATGTACAAAATACATGATATAATGAATGAATTGAATTAACAATTCATTAACTCCTAATGTAAAATCACGACAAAGGTAAAATAAATCATGTATTTCATATTGTGTATTAGTACATACCATGGATGATTGCATCCCATGATATTTAATATGTTAAAATTTGATTATAAATAGAAAGAGACAATATATTTACAGCTACAAAATTCCCTAGATTATTATCACACATGATAAACCTTTTTAGTAGAATAAAAAATTATTAAGAAAAAACATACTTAAATGAAAAATCATGTTGTATAATCCAAAATGAAAAATAATATATTGAGAATATTATTTTTTTATTTTTTAATGAATTCAATTTATTTGATTTAATGTGTTTAATATAGTCATTATATGATTGTTTATAAATGTATTATATTTTTTCGGTATAACATAAGTAAAATATTTATAGTTTCGAATTATAAATATATAGTTGATATAAATAATGTTTATTTCAATTTTAGAAATATTAATTATAAATAATTCTGTGTATGTAAAATACATTATTATGAAAGAAAATAAAAATATATTAATTCACTCTGGAAAATAACACTATTTTAAGTACACTATATTTTAAAATTGCATATTATTATTAAATTTCATTCCTTTAATGAATGATATCAATAAAATTTAGTGATAAAATTCAATTAATCAAGAGTGAATTAAATTAATATCATTAAATAAATATTTATGTAATAATAAGTAAAAAAAATTATTTATTCATTGATTAATAAAAATTGTTTTATTTAAAAGTGTATTTTTATTATATGTTTTATGTCATTATTTAAATTTAAAATTTTTTATATTTGGAATATAAAATTCAAGGAAATGTATTTTTTATATATAATAATAAAATAACAAAAATTTATTCATTTACTATTAATTAATTTTTAATAAATATAAATTCATTAAATATTAAAAAGACAAATTTCTCGAAGAATTTTAGTTTCTATTTGTTTTGAATTTCAATTTTAATAAAATATAATAATTACTATTTAATAATGATTTTAATTTATTTTTTATATATGAAATAAATAATTAAAAATCCATCAAATCATTACAAATTTGGTATGGATAAAATTAAATTCATTTTTATTCAAAAAATAAATTTTTTTTAAAAAAATTGTTTTTTCATGCATTATGAAATATTAAATAGAAACATATTATTATCCCCTAAATAAATTTAATCAATGAAAATGATTTTCATATTTTGAAATAATCATTTATAAAATATATAATTTGGTCAATTTCATTTTTATGCATTAAAATAATTTACTTAGGTAAAAAATGGATTCACACGGTAAAGGGTAAAATGAGGTAATATGGTCAAAGTAAGTGGTAAATACCAATAAAATAACAAATCATTATCTCTGTATGATTTTATGAGTTAATTATAAATATCTTCTTAACCAATATATATTATTTTTCCACTTTTTATCCACTTTCTAAGATAAATTTCATTTTATATTTATTAAATAATGTTTGTCTTAAAAATTTTCACTCAACATCACAACGAAAATGAATCATTTAATACAAAACTCAACATAAACCATTCCTCTAGTTTTAGTTTGAATCACTACCCATATTATACCACAAAAGAGAATATCCCATTTTTTTCTTGTGTTCACAACTACTTCCAAATCCCTTATTTCAAGAAGTTATATAAGATATAATTCATGGATTCAATGTAGTTTTGGATCTTATAACAATTAATAATTACATGGTAAGGGAATTTTAACAAAATTTTAACAAATTTAGATAATGAATATGTTATATTTCTTTTGTTTTTGTATGACTTATATACAACACCATGAATTAAGTTTATCATATAAATCATGAAATTTGAGTGAAATATATATCAATTTTATGTCCTCCCCTTCAGTGTCTTATCATTAAAATTTTAAAAAATGTTTAGGGGTTTGTTATACAATATAAAATTTATATTTATATTTTATAGTTATAAGTTACATTTGATAAAATTTTATATTATATCTCTCCCATCAATTTTATTATCCTACAATTATTTAGGGTGTTTACATGTCACCTTACCATATGACAACCATTTGGTTCATAATACAAAAAAATGATTCTTGTGAGGAGTGTTGAAGTTATCACATATACTCAATCATTTATAATTATCATCCTTTTAAATGTTTCAATATATATATTTATCACAAATTCTTTTATTTATTAATTTTATTTTCTTGTTACAATGAATTTATTTATAAATTATTTAATCAATTTTTTAATTATTTCAACATGATTACTTTCTAAATATTTTCTAATTATTTTTATATTCAAATATCACCTTATAATTATTCATAGTTTTCTAAAAAAATATTTACATTATCATTATTTTCTAAAACATTTTTCAAAAACTACTTCATATTAGAAAAAAAAAATTTTAAAAATTAAGGGATATTTATTCATACTTTTCGTAGAAATTATAAAATGCACTTAAAAAGTTTTTTTCACATATGTAAATATACATTTATTATTATTACATTTATAGAGATATCATTCAATTAAATAATTCACATTATTTCTCTATATGATTTAGATTTCTTACTTGTGATGATACTTATGAAACTCATTTAATTCTCATGGGTTAATTAATAAAAGATCAATTAATGAGGTTTCTCGAGTATTTGTGCCCTATGTATATATATATCTAATTATTTATAATGTTATCAGTTTTCCATGATATATATAACCAAAAAAATAAATTATTTGAAGATATATATCTCATTTAAATACAAAAAATATGTTGGGATGTTTGCGCAATCCACCACGGGACTTTATCCGAATGATTATGGGAAAGGGGAAAAAATCAACCCATAAGAGGCTCACTGAAAATTATTTATATTAATTAAGACTAACCAAAATACCAAATATTGATTATTTGAACAAACACTATTATAATTTAGAGTGAAACCATACCACTAAGAGGCTCTATCCAATATGATTTTACGAGTGGGGAGGGAATCAATAATCTCAAGGGACACCACCCACTATATAATGATGTTCTTGGTAGTGAGCCATAAAATTAAAATAATTTACTAAAATTATGTTTATTCTATATTCATAAACCAATTTTTTCATTTCGTGATAAAATCCATAAGGTCATGATTTTTTTATTTAGGTTAGATTTTTCTTGGGTTATGATTTCCATATGTTATGTTTAAGTACCTTGATTATGTTTTCTTACCCACATGATAATATTATGATCATTTATGGTAATTTATTTTTAACTCTTATGTTCACCCCGTTCCTAGGTATATAATTTTACCCGATTATTATTTTTCTATTACCTTATTAATAATGAGAAATAATATGTATGATGTTTTCAATGTGGTATCTTGTGGGAATGACATTTTGAGTGATGTTGAAGAATGTTTATAAAATTTTTGGGTTATGTTTGAAAAAAAATATACCAATCCTAAAGGTCTCATGGTATGATTTATTGTTATATATTTTGAATAATCATGTAAAATGATGTAATCTGTACGTATCTAATGGTTGGGTTTTCTCAATGACCATGGTTCAATGTTTTTCCATTCTATTCCACTCATGTAGTATTTATAGTGTGTTATGGTATTATGTTATAGGGATATCATACTATAATATAATGGACTTATAATTTTATTTGGGATTAATTTTTTGTTTTATATACTAAGATATGGATTATAGAATAGATTATAGGGTTCTTATATGGTAAAAATAACTCATTTTCAGGATTGAATTATTCTTTTATGTTAATTGGATGGGTAGTTACCTATGATGTTAATTATTTAACACAAGGTATTCATAAGATAATTATTATTCATTATAATGTTTTAATATGATTATAATTCAATGGATGAAATTCAAATTAGGATGATACATCCTAACATAGACATATGATAATGTTTTATCCAAATAAAAACCTATGACTTCAATAAATGAGTCAAATGTATTTGTAGTAATGTTGGAAATAGTTATTTAATAATGTTGTTTTTTAATAGAATGAACACTCATATATTTTTCATCTTAGATTATGGTTTATTACGATGAAATTTTTTTCTCACGATAAGATATATCAATTGGATCTATTTTGATAATTACCAAAAACATCTGTGATTACAGACATACCTAGGTCGAGGATAGTGTTTTTTAATAGATGTAATATTATATTATCTATTGAAGATATCTGTCATTAGAATTAATTGAATTTTTAAATGTAGTTTTTGTAACATCTCCCCACTCTCTAAATTTCTTTGGTGGTATCAACAATATTTATTTCATTACTCTAATATTAGAATTTAGATATACATCTAATCAAATTTTATCTTTGAAAAAAATATGCCTCAACTATTTCTAACATCATTCAATTAATTCATGTTTGGGAGTTATTTCTATATATGTTATATTTTATATGACTCAATTATTTGATTTCATATGGAATGAGGATTGATAATGTTTATCATTTGAGTACCGAATTCCCAAATTATAATTTGCAAGTTGATGATTGTATCATTGTTCATGGATGGCATGTGTATATCCATTATGTTTTTCGATTTTAATTTGTGGAAGGACAGTTATTTATAATAAGAACACTACCTAATATTTTTTGGGTATAATCTAGAATCTATGTTGTGTGTGAGATATTGTATGATCAAAATATTATGCATCAAACCCCTCCATATCTGTGGTCTTAAAATATGAATGTAAGTTATTGAATCTTTGGGATATGAGAAATTAATTAGAGGGATTAAATCATAATGGAAATTTATAAATCATTTTTACATTGGGATTAATTCTAATAGATTTAAATTATTAGATCGAGGTAATATATACCATATGTTATATTTCAATTGGATTGTTTATTTTTATTGTTTTCAGCTACTAATTTAGTAAACATGCTTACATTAAACAGATTATATTATGGTATCCATAGGGATAAATATTATAAATATACCTACACCATTTAAGGTAATATTGTGGTTAAACATAACTAGATTTCATTAGAAACCCAAAATCTGTTTGAGGTGGGGTTAGATCCTATCATAACCTATGGTTGAATGGTTATTTATAAATGTTTTCCCATGGAAAAATAATAAATGAATAATTTTATATATAAAAAATGTTATTATGTAGGATAATAATTAATGTATAATATTTGTTTTGTGATTATTGGTACATAATTTATCGAAATGTTATGTAATTAAAATGTTCTAATAATTCATTATAAAAGTAGTAACTTATTTCATGCTTGTGTACTTGGGTTTCCATGCATCCTAAGAATTCCGTAAGTTAATTTTTATGATTATTTAATTAAATTCAATGTAAATTTTGTGAAATATTTTGAAATAAAAAATATTTATTAACGTAAAATAATTAAATTCTTAATGAAGATAGGTTTTTTTCAACATTTTAAATTTACTCTTGGTTTTGAATTCTAGGAGAAATATTTCATCATTTTATTTATGCTATTTCTAAAAATACAAAATATTATATTTAAAACTGTTTTTAAAAATTAAAAAACATTAAAATATATATTATTCAACCTTTTTTTATGTGATATAATATATCGTGTTTACATTAGGTGTTTACCAATAAAAGATTATTGAATAAATTTTATATCATATTTTTGAATCATTAATTTCATTTAAAAATACTTATTTTTGGGTTATTATCCATGAAAATAATTATATTTATAATCACCTAAAACATTGGAATATATTTTTTTATGTAATAAATAAAATAATTTTTGGTGACTTATTAATATTATGATGTATTTTTTGTTTAAATCCGTTAGTGTATATTGATTATTCTATTTTGAAAAAACAATATTTTTAAATCTCATATAAAAATTATGAAACATCATAAATTTATTGTTAGTTATATGATCCATGTTGTTTTTATTAATTACCTGCTCAATAATGATTATTGTACCAGATTTTTTATGTGATATATATAAAATACCACACATACAATGATATTATTTCCATGATTCTGAGAATAAATTTTTTTTGATATATAAAATATTGTCATACTAAAATCAATATTATTATATTTTTAAGGGTAACATTGTCTGAATAAATTTGAATCCTTTTTATAAAAGTTTATTAAATATTAATGTTCTCACATTAGAGGACCATAATATCTCATATTTCTTAAAAAATGATTTTATTTGTCAATTCATATAGTTTATTAATTAAACATTGTTTTTCTTTATAATGATTTTTTAGATATGTAATAATATAAGTAAAAGTCAGAAAAATTACATGGATTATGAGTTATTTAGTATATTCCAAAATTTAATATAAATTTTAAACTTTTAAATTTTTGGATTTGAGAATTGTCATAATGATGTGAAACATATAATCATAGTGGTATTATCTACAATATGGTTATTTATATTATATATTTTTTGTAGAATAAAAAAATAATATTTGGATTTATTGGGAATGGTTTGGGATAAATCATATAAAGAACATTAAGAATAATAACCATTTGGTTTTTACTGATACGCCTTCCTTTTATGGATTTTATAAACACTACAATGACATCAACCAAAAAGAATGTACCAATTTATGAAGTCTACTAACTATAAAATATTTTACAAATATTTCATATAATATAGAAACTTCATGATGTGTTAGAATACCATTATTTAATAAATCCTAAAATGAAGTAAACCATTAGTTATAGGAGTTTTAGAAAAAAGTAGATTCATCCTTGAATAATGGACTCTTTAAATATTCTTCCATCATTAAATAAAAATTATCATAATAGAAATAGTATTTCATTAAAATTTACTTTGTTAAAGTAATACATTAGTATATTTAAAAATTATAAAATTAATAGATTCAATGGTTTATGAATTTTGAACCCAATTATAATTTAATTGATTTATTCAGATAACTTAATTAACACATCATCACTTGATGAAAATATTGATTTAATAAAAAATTATCTGGATAAATCAATAGGTAAAAAATATATTCTCAAGCCTATATATTTTAATATAATTTCCATCATTTTTTATAATACAATATATGCATTTAGGGTATTTATTTTTCAATATCCAAACATCATTAAAGAGTAATACAATTTATATGTATTTTACCCTATGTTACATCTCATGTGATAATTTATAAAACTATATCCACAAACCATTGAAAATTATAACAGAATTTAACTACTACTTTATTTTAGGTCAGAATCTTGTAAAAAAATAAAAAATTATTCACATAGCATTTTTTGTAACTCTTTAGAAATTTATACAAATAAAATTATTATGAGTTCATAATCCATAACCATAAAAAGTATAAACAATCAATTAAATTCCACTACCACTTTTGTTAATAAATGGTTTTCAATTGATCAATATTAACCATATATATCAACATACATTGACATGGGTGTGAATAAAATCCCCATGTTGACCTGCATCGAGTTACACAATGACTCACAATGGAGGGGTGAATTGAGTTCTTGAATTATAACACCAATTAAAATCATAATGTAAATATTATATAAATATTTAAACATATATATATGAAGAAAAAGAGCACATCTAGTTTATATTGTTTTTGGCAATAATAGTCCACTAGTCTACTCGAACGGTACACTCTGTACATATATAGTTAATTCTATTATGAATGTTATTTTCCCAAGGACCTCAATAGTTATTTAATGGGAAAAAAATTGTTTTAGAATGATCTAAAATAATTATATTTATGTACCTTTTTAAAAATAATTGTCCACGACCTTCATACACTCAAAATAAGGAGTGCTCACTTTATAAAAGATAATGGATTAGAAAAGATATATAGATTCCTCTAATACATTCAATATGAAACATGATAGAAGATTATAGTTTTTAATAAAACATAACATAAAAACTAGAAATATATTAAATATATGTCGATTGTGGTTCTTGTATTCATAAAAGAATTCTAACAAGGATTTCATTTTCATCATAGAAAACATTGTAAAGATTGAATATATGGGGAAGAAGAGTATCATTTTTTGTCTTCAGAAAGTAATCTATTTATATTGTGTTATTAAATTATATGTCATTTATTATATATTTTTAATGTTTATATATACTCTAATGGTCATGATAATATTGAATAATTTAAAAATTCATGATTTATTGTAGAATGTGACCTCCAATTCCTGATATTTTAATCATTGATATTTTTTATGAATGTTACCTCAATATTCATTAGGATTTTACAAATTCATGGAAATTAAGGTATTAATTAATCAATAATTACATATCTCACCTCCATGATTTATGAAAAAAATGAATATTAGGAATGTACTACACTAAAGTACCTACAATGGTTATAAATTCCTCAAAGGAGTGAATAAAAAGTAAAAAACAATACTTTTAATGACTTCAAATATGAACAGAATTATCTTCCTCATATTTCATTTATATGTTAAAAAAATAATAAGACATTTGAAAATTCCAAAATTTAAAATTCAAATAAAATTATTACATTTAATTAAATATTCCACTAGGTATAAAAGTCTATTACATACGATATTTTGTTTGTTGACATGAAAAAACCACCACTATAAGATAAATAAACTAGAAAAATTATTCCACAAGAAAATTTATATTCAGTAAATATGTTTTTAGACTATGTATGATATTTTTTTTAATTCTTCTGAAATTTTTCTTTTTAAAATATTTTTATTCCTTATTTATAATCTCAAAATGAAAAATTATTATTTTTATGATAATTCCTTCTTCATATGATAAATGTATTTTTTCAAAAGAACAACTCGTAATATATTATTCTTCATCATATGGTAATTATACAATGTATGAATTATTTATAATAATTTTCTTTATCTTGAATATGAAATCATGCATAATGATTTCTATAAGGTTAGAAGAGATTTCCTTAGATCAAAAATAGATTTCTTAGTAGAATAAAATAATTACTAGGTCATATAATAAATTGTCACCTCAAATTAATATTTATCAGCCCGTATCATATTTTCATTTTAAAATTTTATCAAACATGTAAAAAAAATTTACCAAATATATTCTAAATTGATATTTTACATAATTAAATCATAAATTCATAAAAACACTAATGATAATTTTATTGATTAAATAAATGTAGATTTTTTGACTATAAAAACATATGAAATATTCAAATATGTTGGAACAACATTAGTATATCCAATAATCCCCCATATTTTATGATCATACTGACCCAAAAAAATATAATCGATAATTTTAAAAATTAGGCCACAAAATGATATAAAATATATTAATAGTTTCTTTTATAGAATAAAGTGAAAAACAGTAGTTCTTTATTAAATATTTTCTATGATTTTTTGTGATATCAATATGTTGAACATTTTAGGATAGATAAGCCATTAAATAAAAATAGTATATTATAAATTGTATGAATATGAATCAATTAAGGGAATATAATTTTTTATTTATTTTTATAAATATAGAAAAAACAAAGAATATTTGAAGAATATATAAATATAAGGAAAAAAGAAAACATATTGTACTCATTGTAATTAATGTAATAAATAGAAGTAAAATATAAAATTGTATGATAGAAAAAACATAAACCAAGTGAAATATATATCATTAATTTTCATGATCTTAGGCTCTGTAGAGTAAATTCCTTGAAAAGAGTTCCCAAGGTTTTTTATAAACAATGAATGTTATGTCACATATGAACCATTAAACAAAATGACTTCAATTTTTTTATGTTCATAAGCATAATATCATTTATAAAAATTTTCTTTTATAGAGAAGGTAATGTTGAATCTTAAAATTGGAATATATTGACCATAGTAAGATTATTCCTTTTTAAATTTTTTCCACTACAGATGTTTTTTTCCCTTTAAACGGAATGAGGTGAAAAATAGTCTCTGAATTATCTCACTGATATTCATGAAATTGATAAGAGGATTATCCCCATAGGTAACCATCCTATATAATAAAATCAATTCAAACCAAGATATAAAGTAATTCTAGATGAGATCTAAATGGGAATATAGTCTTTTCAAAATATCATCTCTAAAAGATTTTTGAATATTAGAGAAATCATCGTTGAACTCTATATTTCTATCATTAATGTTGTCATTAATCATGATAATTCAATTTTTTGTGAATGAAAGTAGAAAAAATATATCATTAAGAATGTAAAATCCAGCCTTTTTATGATTATTTAAGTGACAAATTTCATTCCTATGATAAAATATTTCTTCACATTAGTAGTCCTATCAGAATTCTAACATTGTGAAACTTCATTATTTAACTGAGAATATTATTAATTAGATAAATAAAACTATATATTTTTATATATATAATATAATGAGTCTTTCATGATAGTTATGAATTTATATTGAGTTAAAACCCATTGTGAAATTATAGTGAATCCTTTACTAATAAAGTCATTTATTTCAAGTAATGATTTTTATAGATGGAAATTATTCATCAATAAAACCAACTATTTAATCCATTTTCTGGTAGAGGCCTTAGATTAATCTATGAGAATCATAATTTAAAATATGGAGTTAGTTGGTAGTATAATTTTTCAGGTCCTAAATGATATTAAAAGATTCCATATAACATTTTATATATTGAACTCCCCCATATAACATTATCAAATCAAAGATACAAAACCTAATTGGTCAGAAGTGACAGTGGATTAATTTTCAACTGAGATACGGCATAAATAGATGGAATATTCTCCTTAATCTCAAACTAATATATTATATATTTCTTCATGTGATTGTTTTATCTTATGACAGAATAGAATTCTTCAAGACCCAAAGTAGTGATGTTATAATGAACAATTTTATTTTTTAATTATCTCTATTTTATCTTTTAATAATTATTTTGACTCATCAAAATATAACATTTAATGAAAATTATCCTTCATCTCTTCAACATAGTATTTTATTCCATCAATAATACACTTTATAAAATTAAAATAATGAATAACTATATTAATAATGCTATACATTTCATCATTACCTATAGAGATTTCAGATTCTACCACATCAAGATACGCAATACTTAAATAAAAAACTTTGGTTGGGATTCTCTAAAGTCCCACATTGTTTTGATATCATAAATATATAGGGTTATTTAGTAGCATATTACTATTATAAACCAATATACTGAGAGAGTATAATTTTTTTCATTATTGATAATGTTAGGTGATTTATTAATCGATAATTCCTCTAGAAAGTCCACTTCCTCATAATCAGGATGGATTGTATTTGAGTAAACATCTACATGGAGGAAATAAAATTTGACTCACAACCTCCATATATACTAGTCTTCTAAGAGTATCATTGTTTTCTACCTTATCATGGTAGTTTTGTAGTTCACGGTAATCAATGAAATACTCATTATTCATTTCTTAAGGAGAATTCATCTAAACAACATTTTCTTGTCAGTAAACATGAGTGAGAATAATTAAATTTTATCCTCCATCCTTAAATCAAAAAAATGTTTCTATTAAATTATATAATTATTAAAAATAATAGAATGATTTTTTTAGATGAAATTCCTCTTACTGTGTTTCTCAAAGCTATAGATTCATCATACATTGAGTCTTCTAATTAATCTTAAACAATAGTAGCAGTAGGATTATCCCCCTTAAACTAAGATAATATTTCCTCGATTTAATCATTTTCAATGAGAAAAATTACATATATATAATTTAACATTTTAGTTTTTATTCTTATGATTACCATCTCTTATAGTGTTCAATATAATTCCCTTAATTTTCATAACCTCATTGAGCTCTTTTCCACCCCTCTCAAACTGTAACATTAAAATTATCATATAAGGGTAGAAAATAAATTACTTTTATAAGAATAGTATATAAATATATAATGTAATACCTTGATATTATTATATTTTCCATAACCATCAACATATATAAAAGATGAGTTTATCATCATAAAACATTCTCAATCTCACTGTTTCTCTAAATGATTCGTGTTAAGATAATCAAAACTAATACTTTTATTTTAGAATACAATTAATAAATTTGGTTTTATTTACTATAAAATATACAAAAATTTATTCCATTATCTTACTAGGCTTCACAACTTCTATGATAACTACATATGATTTAATCTCTATTCTTCCTTCAAGTTAGTTGTAATGAATTCCATCAACATTCAGAGATGATATTAAAAAATTCTTCTCATTGAAGTTTTATATGAACAAATATTTTGTTTCATCGTTCATAAAATAACTATTGTCATATTAATATATCATTATTAACAAGAAAAAAAATCACCTTTTATCCAGCACAAATTCCCACCCTTGGATGTTAAACACCCTTTTCATTAACAAGTCTGATTAGTATAGTTAGAGAATATTAAAAAAAATTCAACACAAAAAAAATTATTTGAATCCTTTAGCCTTATTTATTATTAGGACACACTCTGTTTATATTTTTTCAATATTACCATTTTCAATAATAATGATTATGTTATGGGATGGATAGATTCTGTTAGGGAAAACCGTTTGGATTTGGGAGAGAATATGTTAGATATTTTGAAAATATTAAATTTTTTTGAGAATCTGATTATTTAATATAGAATATATATATTCTATTTCCCTGTAGACACAATAAAATAAAGATATAAAATTAAAAAATATAATTGACTTTATGTATCATTAGATAAAAATACAATTTATATATTAATTTTTGAATGAATAAATGTAAGAAAATGTCAAATAACTAAATAAACAAACATATCAAAAAAACTAAAGTAAATTCATTTAAAATAAATTAAACATAATTCAATTTTAATAAAACAAATTGTATCTGGATGTATTCATTTTTCATATATGTTTTCAAATTAATTTAAAAAAAATAACAATAAATACCACTTTTTATAATGATATCATAATAAATGATGTCTAAACTCAATATTCATTGTCCTAGATTAATTTTTTATTTTTCTTATAAATTACGATATCACTAATTTTATCATATTTTATTTGGAAATGATTAAAATTAAATCCAATGTACATTGAAGTGTGTTTCACCCACAACACATGATCACAAAAAAACCCATTTCAATTTACTCATAATAAATAGTTAATAACATTTGACAATTTTTATTTAAATACATGATCAAGAAATGATAATATTTAATTTAAATTTTCAGCTTGTGGTTGTAAAATTTTTAATGGGTCTAAAATCACAAAAAACAGCATCATAATAATATTTTAATTAAAAATATAAATTATTTTAGAAAATTAAATATAATGGATTTATTCATTTTAATACCTCGAAATTATTTTGGGAGCTATTAACATATATTACTTCACATTTTATATAAATACTTCATAATAACAAACTAAACATATAATATCATTTAGACATGCATTTCAATAAAGAATACCCCCAATTAGGATTGTTTATTTTAAATTGGTCTTCCACCATTATCCAATTAAAGATTTATATTGAGACTCATAATAGTTGAATATGACTTATTTATTTTGAGACCAAATAATCATAAAAAATAATGTATGTATTGACATTAGTCAAATATATTCATAAAATTATTTTGGTAAATCTTAAATCCAACGAAATTGTTCAACACATTCATGATGCTAATTTGAAATTATTTTTTTCATGAGTTTAAAAAAACAATGACTATGTTTTTAAATATTAGAACCCAAAATGATCTCATACGCATATATTTACAATTGTAATTTTTTTAATGATTTTGTATCAAATAATTTGGCCTCTTAAAATTCCACAGTAAAACCATATTAGAAAATAAATGATGTTATTCTATCATAAGGAGTTCTAGTTTCTTTTTTGAGAACATAAAAATAATTGGTAGGTTTAAAAAAAGAATTTTGAAAAGAAGGGTCTTTAAAACATATAGTTTGTCTAACATAATATTATTACATTAAAAGATAATATAGATAGGTATATTTATCATCCATATTATATAATTCAAAAACCATATATAATGCATTGGATAGGATATTTCAAATTAATTCTAACCATAAAAATGGGGTAATTTTTTATTTATAATATATTTCATTCTATTTATTATAAAATTTGGAAACTAGTATAGTATTATTTCTATTGATAAAACATTGATTATAATACTTTTTTAAAAATACCCACTAATCTCCCATAATAGATAAATATGTGGCACTATCAACTAATTCAAATATATTGATATTTTTAAACCAGATTATTTATCTTTTCATAGAAACCACTAAAATCTCATCACCTATGGGTTATTTTTTGAATTCAGGACCTTTATGGGATTTGAGAGAAATATACTTAGTATGATTGTATATAAATCTTATAGTCCTAATTCCTTTATCTATGTTTCTTATTATAGTTTATAGTGGTTGAATTTTTTTTTGGGTTTCACACCATGATATATGTTATTAGTTATCGGGACTCTATTAACATTATTTTTTTGTCTTTATAAGGTATAATGATGCAAATTTTTTTAAAGGAGTTTTTTGGGCGTTCTAGTTTAAAACGGAAATTACTAAAACCATCGTGGTGGTCATGGTGTGATTATGATTCTTTTGTTTGTGAAACAGTCACCGATGAAATAATCAAATCCAATAAAGGTCCACGGTGGGTATTGTTGATGGATTCCCAATGTGCCGCACCAAACTAGCCACACTATGGGAATGGCAGAATCCATGGCATGGAAAATATATCCCTGATATTAGGTCATTGGCATGGTTGATCCCAATCGTTCATCTCCTATATGGGCCTACAATGTTTTTGTGGGTATCCATAGGGAGATGTAGTGGGCGATTTATAATTTTAAAGGTCCATATGCTTCCTAATAATCTTGTGTTGGTTAATACATCCATGTGTGTTATTAATGGAGTATTTTAAAGAGTCATTTGACGTGGATTAATTCTTTTAAATATATTATTATCAACCCTTTTAACTCGGAATCTAGATCTAGCATTACAAAAGGGGGTTTTGAGACCTCATCCTCCATCTGGTTGAAACACTAGCTGTTTATATCATTTATTGGTTTTATACTTGTATATGTAAGATTCTATGGAATATAACTAATCCTACCCTAATACTAGTTTTGTTTGAAATGATTTTTTCATCAAACTCTAGGTAGTTGTATCAATAATTTTTTTATCCCTCTATTATCCATGTGCTTCATTGTTTTCATTTAAGTGTTTCTTATAAAATTTAAAACTGAAATTGTCATTGAGCTTTAGAGGAAAATATAGAGTGTTTTCAAAATTTATTTCTTTTGAAAAATAGATTTTATCTACAAGAATTTTTTTTAAAATTCCCCAATGAGGGACATGAAATGGAAATGTGTTTTCATGATTGAAAGTTATTTGGAATCGCTATAGATATTTTTCATGACAATTCGGGCACATAAATAAAATTTCATTAGGGTGGAAGAAGTTTTCAAACTTGTATTTTTAATATTCAAACATAATGATGTTATAACACATTGTGAGCACTATGGGTATAGGGAATAACAAATAATATGTGATAAATAGTGGAATAAACTATAACTAGGAGAGGTTCTCATGATTCCATAGATTCTAGTATGTATCCTTTCTTTGGAACTATGGTTTCTAAACATTATAATTAAATATACTAGTTAGTTTTTCTTTTAGGGTCTTAGTTGTGTACACCCTTACATAACAGATTTCCTTTTTTCGGTTCATTTAAAATACCACACGTGAAAGATTATTAAATGACTATCATCCCTCTTAATATATATATTTATGGTTGAAAACTATTTTATTTATCTTCTTATCCCTCATGGATATATGTTATTTAATATTTATATGATTATTATAAAATGGGTAGTTTTTTAAAAGAATCCTAGCGAGGTTATTTAAATTGGGAAACGATTTCTTATGAGTCATTTTTTGAAATCTACATTAAAATGGAAAAATATATCCATTACAATTGACCATAAATAGTTAAATAGTGGTGTAGTACATGTTTAAATTATCACACCCAACATTTTCTTTTGGAAATTATATATCATTGGGATTTAAGGAGAAATATAAATGGGACAACATCATTTAGTGGAATAATATCACTGATAGTGTTTTCATCCAATGGGATAGGAAGGTGGTGACATATGGTTTTGAGGAGATTAACCCATGGGTTGTTTCACATTTCATTCCATTTGTTCTTATGTTTAATCTTTTATATTTTTTTATGTTTTTAGATGTTACCATTAAGGTTTGGTTGTTTTAAATTATGAATCATTCTAGATATATTTTATCATAGTCAGTTTTTTTTCATATGATATGTGTATTGAGGGAAAATTATTCTATTGTTTCTTGGTATGATACCGTAGTACATGTAACTAGATCATGGGTATTGGGAATGGCCTTTGGGAAATGTGTATAGAAACCTCATGAAACAATATAGGTTAACCTATCATAGTCTATTACAAAATGAAATAAAAGCATCAGGTTATAATTATTCATATAATCCTTCTATATTATTACCCTATTATGTTTCAGGATTATTAATATATTAAAGATAGGATTTTCATAAAATGAGATGTAGTGTGGGAGAGTGCTTGGGCATCTCACATTCAATAAAAACATCATGTTACCATTGGATGTTTTGGGATGTATAGAATCCATGTTTGAAGTTATATCATTTTCGGTCTTTTGGTTTCTAATTTTGGTTTAAGATGAAGGATAATAATTATGTATTAATTTATTAAATGTTATTTGATTATATATTATGGATATAATAATAATAACATATCGTTATAAAATATAATAAGATGAAGAGAAATCCTCCTAAATGAATCCTCATGTTTATTTGGTTTTGGTGGAATCTAGAGTCAAAATGAACTAATACTTGGGCCAAGTAACCAGGTTTGAATCAGGACGAAGGGTTTAATATTATTTGGAATTCAGTAGGTAGAATTTACTATCAATTCATGGTGACAAGGGACCACATGTTTGTAACAATATATCCAGTGTCTTGATTGGATTTTCTATATCCCAAAGGCTCTATTAGAGTCCATACTTAGTTGTTCCATTAATATTCTTGAAGGTTCGAGAAGGAAGTGGTGGGTATATATTGTACTGGACATCATTATTGATGATCTCATAAGGGGTACTTCTAGGAAATCCCTCAATAAAAAATTACATCCCAATAAACTAAGGGTGGGAAAGTATTAGAAGTTAATTACCTTATAAAAGGGAGATAATTCTATCATAAAGTTTGATTCTCAGTTTTCTATGATGGTGAACCTATTTCCAGATCTTATTTACAATGAATATTTCTTATTTTGGAGGATGAATATTTATTTTAGGAATTATATTTTGTATGATAACTCAAATGTGCGTACCAAACATTTCAGGGTTTATAGAAAATAATATTGTAGCCGATACAAATATAGCTTGGAAGACAAGACTCTTTGAAGAATCTAATATTTCCATAGGTATACAAAGTACACATTATTTATATAATAGGATGAAAGGTAACCTGATTCATGTTTTTGGAAGGGTTGTATAAGAAATTTTAGTTTATTTTCAAGTGTTATATTACTATTTTATGATAATGGGATACCTCAAACATAATTGTATGGTCCCACAAATGTTTTGTCAAGAATATGGGAAATCGGGTCATCATTATAATTTTTATATGGTAGAATTATAAGGGATGATATCCAGGTTCACCTTCACTAAGATATATTATTTTAGATATGATAAAACAAAATGTTTGTTATCTCATCCTCGTCAATGGGTGATGCCCATGTTTCCAAAAAAGGGTAGATCAATTAGGGATTCTATATGTACAGGAGTGTACACTAGAGGATTTAGTGGAAGAGAAAATTTCATGATTGGTACTAAGTTTTTGAAAACATATATGATTATTTCATTGTTTTATACATGTGAAACTCAATACCTTATCTGAACTTATCATCCTTATGTTGTGAATTTACCCTCAGATATTATGACTTTCATAATGAATCATTACACTCTATTTGGAAAAAAGTTATAGTGGGGATTCAGATATACCAAGTGCAAGGTAATGATTCTTGGTCAAGAAACAACACAATATCTTCTATTTATTGATTTTTACATATTTTTAAACATCATTGGTATATAATATATGATTAACTATTATTCCATGATCAATTTATATCACGTTAGGGTCTATTATCATTCTTCTAATGGAGTTATACATGTTTTTTAGGGTGAATGATATCCCAAATCAATAATATAATATGATTCCTTCCCTTTTTCCAATTAGCATATATTTTCCTTTATGATAATTATATTATGTCTTAGGTATCCTCTTCTGGTGTAGGTGAGTGATTATCCCGAAATTTGTAAACAATTTCTTTAGGATTCTTCATCTGACAGAAGTTGAGTTTTGTATTGAATTTCTTTTAGGGGAAATGACCAATATCATTACCTTTATAATTTATGGAACATGTTAGAATTAAATTTATTAATGTTTTCGATTTATGTTATTAATGATATGATATTTATTCTTCGATCTGATTCGCATTGGGGATATCTCGTACTATATTCAAATAATTCAGGTAGGAGTCACAGACATTGAGTTTATTATCCTAAACACAATGTGGTAATGATTAAGAATAAATATCTCATTTCATGTAATGCTAACCATTTTACTATCTCAAGGGAGCCATGTGTATTTCAAAAAATGACCTGAGATTGTGGTATGGATTAATAAGGGAATAATCACAATTTATTAAAATTATGGTGTTTAGAAGAAGGTATGAACATTATGAGTATTTTTTCATAAAATTTTGCCTTATTATGTCTAATGTCACAAACCAACCCAAATATCATGGTACACCAATAACCGGGCCAATCCTAGCATGTCCTGAAAGGGAATTCTCAATCCCCATTGGTTTCTAATTAGTACGTGGCTTCTTATCAATGATAAAATTGTATTGGTCTTTCCATGAGAATACATAAAGTCAGAAGGCCAAAGTGGAAGATAAAAAAATTACACTCTCTGTATATCAATCACTCCTAACAGAAACATGTACAAGAAACATATAGATACAGATCCAAAAACAATACATCATCAAAATATAACACAAAATATATCATGAAACATTATCACAATACTCATGTAATAAGTGGATCATTTCTCCACAAATCACCACCATAACTCCAAGGTCCCATGATTTGGCACATCCACTGCCTCCAAGTGGTTATTTCCCCATTCCTGGGCCTAAAAAATCATAATCTACAAACTATTAAAGGTACTAGTAGGTTGTGAGTAAAAATATCCTAGTAGGATATCCCCATGAATTCCATAAGTATATATAACAAAAAAATAATCATTTTATGCATTTATTTTAAAAAATAAAAGAATTAAAAATAATTTCACATTTAAATTCAAACAGTATTTCAAAATAGGAACAGATGGAATCTATATCCAAACGTGCTAAACTCAAAAAATATATTTAAAATATCTGGGAATGAGTAAAAAAAAGTTATTATCATTAAAAGGTAATAATCACTTCAAAACCATGAAAAAAGTTTATAATCCCTCAACTAAGTTAGTTTATATCTATATTATTCCCACACTACTCATTAAATCAATAATGATAAAGTGTGTGAACATGTCCCTACGGACCAGGCCATTAAGATAATCAATTAACAACCCATCAAGGGAAAATATATCAATCATTATTTAATTAGAGTTGTCCTCATCAATCCATTTCTAGGGATTCAGAGTCATAATGTGATTTTTTCAAATCACCAGATAACTGCCAAAGCTTGTATGTTCTTTAAATCAACCAAATTTTAGGAAAAATAATTCAATTCACTTCACTTAACTTCATCAATCATAGATCAATTTAAAAATTCCATGTTTAAACATTACATTTAAATTTCAAAACCAAATCATTTTTTGTCATCAAATTCATCCCATTCAAAAAATTTATTCATTTCATCAAATCAAATATCATTTAAAATGATATTTATCAAAATTTCTCAATATATAAATCCTTTAAATATGTGTTCTTATTTCCCCATCCTCATGTCGTTGAAATCAATTATCAAAATAATCTCATTTCCTATTTTCAAAATAAATTTTGAGTACAATTCTAATTAAGAAAGAAAAAAAATATTTCCATTATACGAAAAATAGTTCCAAAACATCATCTATCATATCATAAGATAGATAATCAATCAACTAATATGGGAATTAATAATGGATAGTTAATGGTGAGGTAGATCATGATAGGCTCCATTGATTTAAAACAACACAATAAAATATTAAATCCATCTTCATCGTGATGAATCCTAACTATAAAAGGAGGTGAGAAGAGAAGAAATTGTATTCCCAATCAAGGAGAACTCTCTTATTAGTGAGAGATAAAATGGATGCATTTCCTCTTCAATAAAATAATATGAATGGTTAGAGGATTAAACATACTACCTGAGAGCCTCCAAAATCCATGGAATTGTATTATGATCAACAAGAAGTGATTTAGGATTTATAACGGGGAATTTTGGATTTTAATTTGAATTTTAGGGGGGGTTAAAATTTATTAACAAAGATTGCTAGTTTAGGCCACATGGTTAGTTATAAAGTTACACCAAACTATGTACCCTCACTGGGCTTCCAAAAAGATTGAATAGTTTTTCCATAAAGATAAATTAACTATGCAACTACCGTGAAAACCCCCTCTATCATAGGGTGGATGTTTTTGAGGAGAGGTCATATACTATACACAAATAGTGAACCTCCTTCCAATGTTTCAAAGTGGGGGTCATGGGTTGTTGGACCAAATAACATTATTTTTTCTAATAATGAAACTACCACGAACAACCAGAAAAATTCCCAAATATATCTAAAAACCATCATATATTACCCAAAACAATGGATAAACAAGGTAAGATAAAAAAGTTTGATTAGATGAAATTGAATTCTAGAAACATAATGTTACAACTCCTATAGTGATTATTTATTTGATAAATGGAATCATTAATCCATTATTAGACTTTTTCATGGTTGTTTTTTTGGAGAATATAATTATTTTTTCATGATAATAAAATAATTATGATATGAACATGAATATCATCCCTGGAATCATAAATGGGCATCTTCTATATAGGAATGTATACAAATTTCAATTCTCAATTCATGAGGTGAAGTTTAAATGCCCTGTTATTTCTAATAATGGTTACGATAGGCATTTTTATAATATTTGAATGTTTATAGACTTCTAGAAGACTATAAATGTTCTTGAGATCTATATTTTCTTGGTATTAGTATGGTACTATTGGAAATTTTGTGGAAATTATCTATTGTTTGACCTCCCATAATAGTGTTAACTTATTAGGGTGTTAATTCTTTTTGGAGTGATCAGTGGATGAGATTTTTTGAGTAGTTGAATTTGAGATTTAATTCAAATCCAATCATTATTATTCTAATGTAATGGTTGGGATATGATGTTATGTTCAATTCCTCAAGTATGTGTTTAGGTTGTGTTGTGATAAGTCCAATATATTTTGTAGATTATGAATTTTTTTATATATTCCATAATGAGAATATATACCCCATTCAATATCTTTAGATAATAGTAGTGATACATTCCCTTAAAAATTTTCACCACTATCTATTTGAAATGTTCTTAATAGTGAATTCCAATAATTTGAGTTTGATATATTTCTTCACAAAAGGGATATTTAATTGAGATAAATATGTTGGATTGTGTACCTTTAGACCTTTAATTTTCATATTCTATACACCCCCATAAAAAAATTTGCTACTTAATATTTGAGGAAAAAATTCCATACATAATAAGAGAAGGAATTAATATTAGTGGAGATTTTGGTGCGATCATTTTCTAAGATGCTATTAGAATATGGCAGAGATAGTGAGAATGTTTTCTTATCTTTTCCTCATGTTATTTATTCTATAAATATGTTACTTAAAAATTTGAACGATTTATAATATCAATTCATAGATGAGATGTTTATGGTGGGGAGACCACAGGTGATTGGTTTTAGTCTCCCAATGAGGATTTTCACTTACATGGAATGATTTTTGTTTTAGTATACCAGAGATAGTAATTATTAGATAATGGACAATAATTGAGTTCTTATGTTCCCCAGAAAACGCTATATTTGAAAAACCTATTAAAATATTGGAATGATAGGATAATTAATTTATATGAATAATGGTCATACTAGTTTGGTTGATATTAAAATGTGTTAGGAAAACCATGTGATATTGGTGTGAGAGGCCTTGTTGAGGGAACAATATCCTTATATATTTTTTAGTTCATGATCCCAAGCCTTTTTGGGGACATAAATAGTTTATGGTTGGGTGATTTATCACAGCCTAGAATGAGGAATAATATAAGGAAAATAATTTAAAGAGGAATTTATTATTTCAAAAGGTATGGATATAAATGATGGGTTAAATGTTATTTTTGATAATTATAGTGAAAAAAAAGTAAAGAACATTATCATGGTGGTGGATATGGTGTCCTCATTACACTTTGGAGTGAAAAATAATACCAAAATAGTTGGGTATGGGAATAGTCCTATGAGTGGACTATTGATGGTTGCCTATGTTTTATGAACAACATGATTCCCAGTGATCAGGAAAGAGGTTATGGCTAGGATAAAACGGCCTGATTTGGGTGGGGTGGGGTAGGTTGTGGCTAGTTCTCATTCTAGATCTATTGTGTGAGGCAATAATTTAGTGGTGCGTAGCACCAAATCCTAATGGTTGTGTTTCAAATTTTTAATTGACAGTTTTTTCAATAGATCTTTTAGGGGTGGCTACATCATCCAAGTAAGATCCTAATGGAGTATTTTAAATCAAATTTTCACATGGCTCCCATATATTAAATTTATTAAACCCAACAATTTAGCTCATATTGCACATTTAACATCCCAAAAATAATTTTTTGAGATTATTATTTATGTAGAATCACATTTGTGACTTTTCATACTTCTTGAGAATATTCCTTGTATATCTAGGATCTAGTGGACTAGATCTGTATTTTCCCATCACAGGATTCAATGGAAATGATATTCCAATCTATCTTGAGGTAGATGTATCTATTCTATAGTTCATACCATTGAAATTATTTTTTTCTTATAATTTCCTTTGATTTTGATAATTCAATTTTAAAATAATATGCGATTTGATCATTCATGTAAAATGTAAATTTTTTTCAATATTTATGTTCTTTCAAAATTGGAATTTATATACATGATTTGTTTGTAAAAATTCATAAAATATGGTTTTGAAATGGTAATGTTTTTCAATAATGGAAGTTGTGTTCCCTCACTATAGAAAACATTTTTATGAAAATGTGGTAAAAACATGATATGTATTTACACTAGAAAATGTATTCATACAAGGATTTGGACTCGTGAAAATTAATGATGATATAAAAAATTGGGAGACCTTAGGGTTAGGGGAAAAACTAAACATACATGATCCACAGTTCATTAACTAATTAACAGGGGAGGTTCCAATAATTATAAAGTATCTAATGGGCAGGATTTATAGGAAATTTAGGTTCTAAAACATTTGAATTAACTTCTTCCTGTTGGTGTTGATTTGAGTGTCTTTATTTTTAACACCCTCTGGTCAAGGATTTATTTTTTTGGTGGTTGGATATTACATTATGTGCATGATTATTTATATTGTAATTTTTTGACCTGATTTGGATATTGATTATTTAATCATTTTTATTCATCTTTTTAAGCCTCCATGATATATTTTATCTCATATTTACTTGATTATTCAATTATGATTTTTATAGAAATATAAAGGGATAAATTTGTGTATAAAATTATTTCTTGGAAAATGTTATTAAAAATGTTTTATATCATGAGTAAAGTATTCATGTGGGTAGGAATTGAATTTACTATTGTTGGTATCCCACTAGACATTAATTATCGCACTCTAATTTTCTCATTTGGGTGTTTTTATCGTTCTTTAAGATATAGGTATAGAAATGAGATTTATGTAAGAAATGGATCTCATGGATTGTGTTTCCTTATAGTGGGTTTTCATGGTGGAAACATATGTTCAAAATGAGATGGACCCAATGGTTGATTCATGTTATGTGAAATTGGACTATTAGTTATTTTATTTTCCACAAGTTTTATAGTTTTTGGATGTTACCCTTATTTGCTGGTTTTATTTAAATATGATATATTATGGATATAAACTATGATAATTTGATTGTTTATATCTTATTATATGTATATTGAGGGTTAATTAATTCACGCATTTCATTTTATTATATTCTTGTTCTTGTTTCCAGACCGCGGTGATCATTAACATTCTTCATGCCTTTTGATGGAACAATTCAGGAAATGGTATAGGTTTACCAAGGTTGGATTGTTACACATTGTTTATCTAGGAAGCACACATTCTATTTCCCAAGTTTCAGTCCATTTATGGTCACATTGTTTACGATCTTGTACCAATTCAACATTCTTTTTTCGAATATAGGATCAAGTATGAATTAATCCATTGAACAACTTAATTCCTTAAGTAAATTTTAATTGGGATCGAAATTATCACATTAAAATAATTTCACATGCGTATATTCCTCTTTAATCATTGAATTTATATTGAAAATTCTATATCCATTAGATGTAGTAGAAAAACTTATTACTATTCGATGATCATCCATTAGATCAATGTTACAATGATCATCATTGGTTTTCAAGATATACACTTTTCTTCCAAAAACATTTAAGTATCTAACCATTGGGATTCTATAATTCAATAGTTAATATGGTATTTTAGTAATGATAGGCCTTATTAGAAATCCATTGATTACATAACATGTTGTGTTAACATCATCATCCAAAAAATGAGTAGAAATTCTATATTAAATTTATATTTTCCTAGAAATGTATTTCAAGTTATTGTTTCATGATTAGAAAATATTATTTTGTTGATACTAACTTGGATTATGGAAGGAATTTTTAATTATATGCTCTGAAAAGAATGAATTGAATTCATGATTCTAAAACAATTCCATATGATCACTTATTAGGGACATGATTTTATTGATTTCTTAATTTTGAACAATCATAAAATATTTGATAAAAATAGGGAATGTTTCACTTTGAAGTATCAATAAAATATCCAAGTAAATATTGAAAAATCAATAAAAAAAATAAAATAAATTAAACAATATGGATTATAGTTGATGAAAATCCAAATATATCAATGTGAATATTTTCAATTTGGTTCGATAAAGAAACATATTTATTTCGTTTAACAGAATATTTGACCTTCATTCTAATGTAGAATTCATTAATTAATTTCTCTCAAGAGAATTTTATTTGGGGAAAATCTGAAATTTTATTCTTATAAGAAAATTTATTCATTGAACACATGTTATAATCTCTATGATTCCTATGTTAAATTATAGATTGACGAATTTTAGTCTTAAAAGAGTTTACATTTTTTATATAAGTAATTGGGTTATAGTGTGTAAATATTTCAGTTCAAGGTAAACTAAATTTAAGAAACATATTTTTATAAATATAACATGAAATATTAAAAAAACCAACATAACATTATTCATGAAAAATTTGATAAATACAAATCAATTTTTTTAATTAAGGACTCAATATAAGGAATGTTATTAATGAGTATTAAATAGAGATATCCTATAGATCTACTAACATATTTCACCCTTTTTAATTTTCACTAAATATGACATGTCATCAATCAATTTTATATTTTTTGTTAATTTTGGAAAAAACCTCACTCAAATTTATTGAATTTCCACCCACTATAAACCATCTATTATTGTTGTGTTGTGGCTTTTTTAAATATAGATATAAATTTAAAACTTATTTCATTCCTTACTTTTTCAACATATCTAATTATATTTTGGGGAAAATCATTGTAAAATGAACATTTCTTCCATAATGATAACAAGTGATGATAGAAATACTTCTATTTTAGGAACTGTTCATAAAATAAGGTTTATGCTTCTTGGGATTCCGCCATCGAATCAATAAATTTTTTTCATTAAGTTATTTTTTATTAGCATGTATATGAATTAAATATTATTCAAATAGAAAGTAAACTAGAATGATCCTTTATATTTTTTTATTTTAACATTAATTCTTTTATATTATTCATGGAAAACTAAACTAGATTCATATTAATCTAGTTTGAATCATTAATCACAAATATGATTATTTAAAAATTTCTTTCTATGAAGAATAATTTCATATTATTTATAATGTTTTTTTTCTTTTTCATCAAAGAGCCATATTATGCTTCTAATATAGATCAAAATTTATTTAATTTCTCATAAGTATAATTTTTAAATATATATATAATAGAAGATGATTAAATAGACATAACCTCAACAGTGTTTCCATGATTAACATAGTTTCAATTTCATAAAAAACATTAGATTTAAATTTACAGTTGGAGTCATTGATACAATCCTCTATGTAAATCTTTTTATCCTTCATTTCATTATGCTTCATCTTATAGTCTAATTTTTTTATTTTTTTCATAATTTCTCCTCCTTAAGAAGGATAAAAACAATTTTAATATGACCAATTTTCCTCCACTCATGGAATCAAACATTAATAGTAATTTTATCAAAAAAATTATTCATTTTCAAAGATTTTGTGAATATTATCCTCTTGTTGTATAAATGTTTTAATGACATTAAGTATTGAGAAACCTTGTCACTTGACTCTAAATTTCATTAATTTTATTCACTGAATGATCATGAAAATAATTTATCATTTTTTTATTCATATATTTCTATGTAAATGTTAATAATGTATATTAATCATTTTTTATAACCATATGTTCACATTCCCTTCCTTCTCTCTCCATTTTGGACATCGTGAGTAGTCCGATAAGATATATTTATTAAAAAATATCATAAAAGTTGATTTCCTTTTAGCAATAGAAATACAAAAATATTTTTATTGATTAAATCCTAGAGAATTAAGATCATGGTTAGGTTTATGAATAATATTTCCAAGGAAGATACACTATTTTAAATTTGATTCATATATCTATTCATCTAAGGTATTCTCTTATAATAAATAATTATGAAAATCTCTAAATATAATTTTATAGTGTTATGTCTTGTTTTATTTACATTATTAATAACTTCATAAGATATAAATATTCATCACCACATTTAGTATGATATATTAAATTTTCAAAAATTGTTTTAATCATCAGTAAAAAATCCATATATAATAGTATTGATAGTCATTGAGTTTAAATCATATTCTACTACAATAAAATAATAATATTTCACATGTTAACCATTGACCTTATATATATTTTTTCCCATTAAAAACATTTGAAAATAATCTTCCTGAATTTATCCTTTTAGAGTTGATAACTAGAGAGTCATTTACATTAATGTATATTTTTAACCCAGAGGGAGTTATACAAAGATAAAAGAATGGGGTAGATATAATTAATGACATTTTAATGCCAATTTATATTATCCTTCAAACTGATCAAATTTGTTTCAACTAAAAAATCACAATGACAGTATAAAATAAAATAACAATTCATTATAGAATTATAGTGGTTTGGAGTGGAAAAATCTCGTAGTCTACACTGCCAACGCTCTCTCTATAAGCATGATGAATTTCAATATGCCTATTATTTTCCCATGGACAATGAAAAATGAGTGAAAGAGACATTAACCTATTACAAAAGGTTCCATTCTCTTTTGTAGGGATATTCAATTTTCCAAATACCAATATATGTCCTTCAAACACTCTTAATAATGACTTTCAACATTAATGATTATAGTGATGAAAAATATAGATATATATTTAGTTCATAGTTGTTAGATGAAACTTAAAAGATGAAAATACTTTCTTAATGAAAAATAATAATACATAAATGAATATCTTTGGAAGATCTCATTACTTTAGTTTATATATTCTTCAATGGGTGTCACTGAAAACCTTTTCATATTCATAGAATATCTATTATTATGTATATATAAATTAAAGAAGGGTATCATTTTCTGTTCATTACAAAATACTCCATTTATCAAGTGTTCATTATATATATTTTATTTTATATTTGAATTCAAACACCATTTATACACCAATGGAAGGAAATTAAAAAAAATAGTTACTCTTCTAATATGTGACGATTAATTCTTAAAATATAAATCATATTTATTGGTATTAATTATATCATCGATATTCATTGTAAATAAACATATTATTTAATTAATATTTCGTTAACTATACTATATAGTTTTTAATAAAAATCAATGTAGGCATTAAGTTCTCTCATGTTCCTTCTACATTAATAAATTCCTCAATAGTGTGAATAAATATTTTTAAGAAAATATGATTCTGATGACTATAGATTGAAATGGAATTATATTCCCTGTAGATAATGTCCAAATTCAAAACAGAATAATACTAAGAGAAATTCCAAAATTTATAGTTGAAACAATATTTTTAATTTTAAATAAATATTTCACTTCATAAGATAATATTATTTCCATGATATTTAATCACTTTATAGGATAATCATATTGTCATTTGATACATTAACTAGATGAGTTGTTCTATAATATAATTTATAAACGTATGTTATGTTTTTGATCTATGTATGATAATTATATACATCATATTATATTTTTTTTTCAATATCCACACTGTTACTTTTTAAGATCATATGAAAAAATAAAGAATACTATGATAATTAAATATTTTTATGATATTTTTATTTAGTAGATGTACTTCATGTAAGACATTATTCGTCCTCATATGATAATTCTTATATGTGAAAACTTTTACTATCATTTACTTCTTATTGAATAAAAATTCCAGTGTGAAAATGTTTTTCTATTCATTAGATGATTTCAATAAATTGAAAACATATTTCCTCGTATCTTATGAAAATTAATATCAATTATGTTAAATTATAATCTCATATAATTATTTATCATCTCTAATGATACTTTCCATATAAAATTTCATCTAACTTAAAAAAATGTTATCCAAATCATTTTGAAATTTGATATCACTCACACAAAAAAATAATTGGCTGAAAACACATAAGATAAGTTTTTTATTCAAAAAATAATAATTTTGTGAGAATAATAATATATGAAATATTGAGATATATTGCAACAACATTAGTTTTTCCATCACCTTCAAATAATTACATCAAGTATATATATGATTCAAGTATCAAATATATCCTAGATAGTTAATCTCACCCATTATTAAATCTCCATGGATGATAAACAAAAAAAAGCAAATACATATCATGAAATTTATCATAATATATAAGCACAAAATATTATTAAAATATAGCATTGCTACAAATTTTTTTACTAATCAATAAATGTCCCAAATTTCATGTTTTTCATACAGTCTGAAAAATCCAATGTTTGTAAAATTAATCACACTGAATGATAATTAAACATTTCCAACGACACACTTTTAGACCATTCATATAAATGTTCTATATTGGTTTTCAAAAATTTAAGATTTATATGTTAGGAACCTTATGAAATTTTTTTATTGTTTTTATATATACACATTAGGTATACCAATAATTTATTTGTATGAAATTACTTGAAGATAAATATGAAATATATATTGGTCTTATGTCCCATTAGTGGACTCAAAATTTCTATATGAGTCCATAATCTAACTAATCATAATATGTCATCACAACCTGTAAATTATCCTGATGATAATTAATTTAGGATAACAAGAATTTTTAACTTCAAGGGGGTTAATATTTATATTATTTTTATGTTATATATAAAATATAGAATACGTATTATTTATTTAGAAGTTATCATTAATGATAAAAATGATATTAGATGTTCTATTCATCATTCTATAAAATGAAAACATTTAAAAAAAGATCCTTTATATCAATGAAATTTAAATCTATAAAATAAATAATTTTATACATTATAAAATTACACATCCCATATATTTTAAGTGTGATAATTTTTTATCAATGGATATTCTACTATATAATCAATATCCATTTGAATAATATTTACATATCACCTATTAATGATCACTCAAGTTATATTATACATAAAAAATTATTATTTGGGTATTTAAAGATATTAGGATTCCTTATCTTGATAAATATATCTATTATAGTCACACTATATATCTATATGGCTTTCTATACTTGGAATAACCCCTAGATTAATAATTAACATTTTTATATTGATAAGTCCTTTCATAATATATTATGTTATGATGAGAATTGTTTTCATGACATTTTTTTCCATTGAGGTGTCTACGTTATGAGAGTTATTGGTGTAATTGGATTTGCATGATCATTAGGGGTTCATTTGAGATAGAAATTCATAGTAGGTAGCACTAAATTTATTTTATAAGTATGGTAATGGTAGTGTAATGATATATATTGACAATTTGATGCTGATATAGAGGATAATGAAAACAAATTATTCAGTAAACATAATTAGTTATTTGTTTAAATGACTAAAGGGGGATCACTAGTTTTCAAAGATTTAATGTTTGTTTGGGTATCTATAGTTAATCCCAAAAGGGTTTAATATTTAAAAATTCATTATTCATTATCAATACAGACATTTTGAATATTTTCATACCTTTCAGGTTTATAAATACACCAATTGTATTCCTGGAATTGATGAAAATGTTTTTTAAGAGGTACTTGCTAACATTTATATTGGAATTTATGTATAAAATCCTTTAACATGAAATGTCTATGGAATAACATATTAGTTATTTGTAAATTATCTAATATATTAATCATTAGATACAAAATTTTATATGTTTTCGAAATTACATTTCTAGTTTCAGATTGAAAATTTTTTTGTAAATGTTTTTTCAAAATGAAATAAATGTTGATCCTTTAATGGTTGTGGTGGTGATTTCCTAAGAGTGACCTATAATTACCCAACCCAAACCACTGGATCTGAGTCTGAGAGTAATATGACCTCATTCATGCCTCCTAGTGTGAGAGGGGGTTATTAAAAGTAGTGAGGATATAAGTCTATTAGTGGGGAGAGTACACCCTCAATATCATTTCATTGTAAACATAAAAATATAGAGGAACATAATAACCAAATTATACATGTGGAAACAATGTAGATGGAATACCAGTAAAAAAATAGTAAACTAGTGTCCTCATGTAGAAATCCAAACTTTTTTATGAGTTAATACATGAAAATGTATAAATAAATATCTATATCATTTAGTGAATGTTTTGGTAGAACTCCTAGCTCCATGGTGCTTGGCTCAACCATCTTCCAAGGGTCCCTTTCCATTTCTCAAATCCCTATACATGATTCCCAATATTCCGAAAAAAATTTACATGATGTGAGTTAAATAACCTTGTAAATCACAATAAATTCATCCATATAACATGTGAAAATGTTTAAAAGGTGTATTCCAGGATAATACAAAACTCACAAGAATGTATTACAGTCACCTACTAAGACCCCATGTGCTGACCAGGCCACCATGAACCTCAGTCATTCCAATTTTTACACTATGCTAGATGGATGGTGAGGTTGTTTGAAATGATTATTAACTACCCATAAGGATATCCACAAATCATATAGTATCCATAAAAAATTGAGTCTCAAGTCTAGAAATAAGGATTACAAGTGATTTCATGCTCTGTATTCCCATGGAATCACACTTCAACATGTTTACATTGTATCTACAAACCATTGAGTAATAGTTTTGTTACAATTATCTTATGCTCATACACTGGGTATGAGTCTATTTCCATCATCTTCACATGTCAAGTGTGCTCCCCCTATATGGAGTAATCATACCGTGATGTTCCGCCACTAATGAGACAATGTAAATACCTCCACAATCACGGTATAGAAATAACAAAATTAATCATACATGTGAGTCATAACATGTCATTATGAGAGATGTAGTGGCAACCAAAACACATGAAATCATAATCAAGATGGTTAATAAGCTTCAAGAACACTCTTAGAATAAAAAATTACAAAAATTATCATGGGATATATACAAAAACATGTGATCACACATATGTATTGAATACAAAAAGGCCCAAAAATTAATCAAACCCTTATAAAATGTTTATACAAGAGACCTAAATGATAAATAACATGATACATCAATGATTATAATAAAGAACTATATGGATTATAAAATGATCAAAGACTGAACATGTCACACAACCATGAAGAATGATTTCACATATCAAGGATTTCTAATTAAAATTCAGTTTATCGGGATGGAAGGCATAAAATGGTTTGTCCAGAATAAAACATGTCATGATGGTGATTTTGGTATCACATGCCTTACATGATCCATTAACATGTCCCAGTTTGAGGTATACTGAAAGTGGGGACTCAAATTCACTAGAATATGATATAGATTGTAGAATATATTGTGAATTCACTCTGGAATCTATAAGAAACACTCACGCATGTGCACAATCTCTAATCTATCACTAATATATAAATGGAATTAGATTAAAACCGAAATAAGGTATGGAAATGATAATTATTTTAATAATTACCCAGAAACCTCATTTTTCTATTTAGTTATATCTTTTATAAAGGGGGTTTATCATTGATACTTCGATGTCAACACCAATCATTCGTGGAAAAATAAACAGATTAAGGTTATATCATAAATTACATGATAAGAATGGGTTTATGATAATGATTCAAGAACACTTATCAATTAAATGATCACTTTTGAATGTAGTTTTTTGGTTTGATTGTGAAGGGATGTAAAATCTGGATCCACCAGTGATCTATTGTGAAATAAGGAATTCTTCACCAGATACACAATGATAACATAGATCAAACATATATTTATGAACATTTTAAAAATAATAAGAGGTAAATAGTATAAATATATCTATAACACAACAGTCTAGTGCCATTATGTTCACCAAAGGTTAATAGATAAAGGGGATATATATTGGAGATGCATAGAAACTAAGAGGTATCTCTATAAATTTAAATATGAACATTGAGGTCATATTTGGATGTTAATGGATGTGACAAAATGTATACAATTAAATCCTATATTATGTAATAATTGAACCCTTGTACTCTATGTATCAGGCAACTAGTGAGCATCCCCAGCTAGCCAGTGTTCCTAGAAGAAGTATACATAATCTTCCACAACCAATAGTAGGATGGTGGTACCCTAGCAGTAGGATGATGTGGTCTTATATTGATAGAAAACATATTGGAATCCACCAGAATGCTAGTGACTATTTTCCAGCAACCACAAAACCGAGGTTTATACCATATATTTATCCCCCAAACATGGAACTCATATACCACAGCCAAACTCTAAGAAACTTATATAACAGTGATAATAAAATAAAATAAACAATTTACTATCATTAAAATTTCATATATCTAAAATAAGAACATATGTTTCAATTGTCACCCTCTACTAAATTCTCATCCTCAATAAGTAACTTCAAACATTTTTTACAAAAAACATAGGCCACTAATCCTGCACATCATCCTCTCACTTCCATGTCTCCTCACTGATAAATCCATGACACCATAAAATTTATAAATGATCTAATATCTTCCCTCAAAGGACTTCATCACCCTCATCTATGATTTTCACCAGACCCTCCATATATGATCCATCAGGATCTAACTCAGCATCCTCAAATTGATGACATGAATAGAATAATAAATGTACCTTATGATATATGATAATGAAACATAAAATTCATACCATAGAATAGATTAAAATGTTCAAGATGATATACTATTGTACCAACCCACTATATGATTTCGAAGGATCTGACATAGCCTGATGTTAGCTTCCCTTGATCCTAGAAACATCGATGTCCAAATAATGGAGTCACTCTCAGAATGAATCTACCATATGCCAAAATATTCTGATGGTTTCCTCTTGCGGTAATCATAGGACTTATACCAGATATGAGTTGTGATCAACCTCTTCTAAAACAAATCCACTTTTTCTAAGCTCTCATATACCATACTAGGCCCCATAACTACTACCACACCTACCTTGTGCTAAGAGAGTGATGAATGACATGTTCAACCATATAGAGCCTCATAATGATCCATATGAATCTAATACTACTAACTATTATTGTATTAAAAACCCACCATGTCTAGGATATTGTTCGAAGCTCACATAAGTCCAGGGCACACACTCGATGAACAAGTTCCAATATAAAAAAAATTTCATAGACATTCCATCTTACTGAGGGTGGTACATTATGATAAATATCAGTTGAGTAACTATGGACTTATGAAATCCCTTATAAATTTTCCATATGAAGAATGGATCAATAAATATTAAAATACAATATGTAACTCCATGATATATTACAATGTCACAAGAATTAAACATTCCGGTATTGACAACTATTTGAGTCTCACATATCATCATGAAAATCAATTATTTCAACTTTTGTATCCAATATCCTTGGTAATTTGATTAATATTCAAGGTATTGGGTAAACAATTCATTATATATTGCATGAAATCATCCCACTTCTAAAAGGGAAAACAATCAGTCTATATTAAATCTCCAATACACTGGTTATCAGCCTTTATCCTCTAGTAGGTAATACATCGTGAAAGAAAACCAGTAATTTCCCTTTAATCCATGGCCTACAGAACAAATAACTAAAGGAATGATATGTATTTATTTCTCCCAAATGTACCACACACTTTGAGGATTTTAGTTTTATCATTGTTGTTTCTATGATGTAATGAGGGACTTACATATATCGTGTATAAGGATAACATAATCACCATCCAATGATCACCCGGTTGTCAGGTCACCTCCGGGTAGCAACTCTAACGTTACAATGTACTATGGGATAGAAATCTAACCAATCTTCACCCAGTCTATGAGAGAATATGTGATCACAAAAGTTACATAAGTGATATATAAATTGTCTTTATATGAATCCATCCATCAATTGGAAAAAATCATCACGAGGTGTAACACACCATGATTATAAAAATAAATTTAATTTTGAATTAACGAAACAATGAGTCTCTTCAAAAAAAACATTGTTATGACCTATCTAGTAAACATAATTTTTCCACCTTTGTGATTTGAATTTCAAAAAACTGACACACGCAGGTTCGTTGAGAAAGATATTTAGTTTCTGATAAGGAAAATGTAAGAACACAGATCTTATTTTTAGGTTTCGTTCATCCGTGAGCGTCGAGCATCCATGGATCATCAACGAGCCCCCGATCATACATATGTCCTCCAAATCAAACTCCATCAGTAGAATTGGAATCGCAGCAATCTATGACGTTCTAAGGAGTTTCAAGCTTTGATGTTCAAGTATATTGATCTCTGAACACCAAGGAAGGTGGTTTGTGACTTTCTAGAGAAAGTATATGGGTATTTTGTGCAAATTTCACCAATACCCTTGAATGGCGTATTGCATGTTTAATTTTCCCCCTGTTGTTTGCCTTATTTTATTTTATGCCTGAGTAGAGGTTATTGTTTGTGAGTAGGGTAATCTTCTGTGCTTTAGTTGTATTTCCCAAGAATGTTTTTCCTTTTTATGACAGTTTGGTCTAGTTTTTCCTGTTGGACTCCAGCCAGTTTCCATTCCTAGTATTGTAGGATGGTGTGAATTTTGTTCTAACATGTTTTTATGTTGTATTCTTCTAGAAAATTAGTTCTTGAGGTTTACTTTGGCCGCAACACGATGCTATACTAGCTGATTTAAACAAGGATGTGAGAACCTAGTGTAATGGACTATAAGGAGAATGGACATAAGGGCTTCTCTAGAGTGTCTTATAATTTTACTATGTGAGACCACATGGTGACTTGATGTTGAGTTCATCCTCAGAGAGTCTCTAGTTCCATGATACGAGACATAGAGGGAATGTGACGTAAGTGATTCCCTATAGCGCCTTTAGTAATTATACGAGACTATAGTGGGAATTTACAGGGAGTACTTCCTCAGATAGTCTACACTTTAGGTGAACCAGAGTGGTGAGACTATGTATGCATCCCAGAGGGTTGCGTATATCTGATAGGTATGACCAGAGGGGATATTTTGTGAGTACTTTCCAGAGGGATACCTATTTGTGTAATCTTCATTGTTTAGTTGTTTCTTGATAATGGGACTGTGGATTGTTTTCGGCTGAGTACATTCCTATTTACTGCTTTCTGTACTTTTACCTACCATATATTCACTGACTGTTAGGCAGAGATCATCGGGTGGTTGCCTACTGGGATTTGGTCTCACACCTAGTTTGGGTCATGCTTCTGGGCCCAAACCGATTATATTGTTGTAGGTATTGAAAAGGGAAATCACCCTTCGACTTCAGGTTCTTGATTGTTGTGGAGATTGAGATCATGGGACCAAGCTATAGATTGCGATGCTAAGGAGTTTGTCTTCATTATTTTGGACTTTGGTTTAGCACTTTTGTATTCCATCATTGGGACTTGTTCGGTTGTTTTCTTAGACATGTATGTATCATGCTTCATTTATATATATATATATATGCTCCAGTTGTTTACTTTAATAGTTTTCTCCTATACTATTGTTGGTATTTACTAAATATACTATTTTATATATTTGTTTACATCCTCTTTGTACTCTGAAAATGATTTTATAGTTTCCCCACTATCACACCCAAGGACCTCATTGCTAGTCGACATCCTCTTGCATTCATGGAAATGCACTTGAGCCCATGTGACCAACCGGGTACGGGGAGCCTTTGGGTGGCTTCTGAAACTGAGATGTTACAAAGTGGTAACAGATGAGTTCTTCTCTCTTGATTTATTATTTTGAGCCTTTATCCCGGGATATGATGGAATCGGTACGTGGTAATAAGTTGTGCCCATGATTAGCTAACTCGTGTACATGGAAAACCCAATTTACCTCATTTAATGCAATTTTTTCTTTCTTGTAATTTTATAGTTAATTTGATTTCACATTTAGGTGATTCACATGTTTTGTTATGTTACCATTTATGTTATTCATGTTCTATTTATGTTTCAACATGATGAGATGAGGGTATTCCATTTCATGCATCATATAAGTACTTGCTAGAAATCACATGTCATGCATTCTTTCCTTGCCATCTAGGATGAATTATCAATTGCATGTTTTTGTGATTGATGTTGTGTAGAATATGCACATTTTTGTGATAAATGCCTTGATAATAATATATGATTCCTATTAGAGCATTAATTTTGTGATGTTTTCTTTGAATTAATGCCAAAATTTGGTTCTTGAGGTGTTATGTGGCCTCATGGACCAGAATATGGTAGATAGTTGACCTTTTTTATTGTTTGTGACTTGTTTGAGATTCCAAACATTGATTCGTGGGGAGTATGGTCCCTCACGGATCGAAATTTGGGACTTTCAGGGATTTTTTCAGTGTTTTCTGGGTTCTGGAGTAGTTTTCAAGGCTTACTGTCCGGAAAAACCCATAATACATTTTGTGTAATGTTAAGTACATTCCAAGTGTTCTTCTGTTCGAGATGAAACATTTTTTCTTAAGTACACACTGTGTACATTATGTACACGCCGTGTAGTCTCAGACCGTGTCGTGGGCTGTGTGGGCAGAGACACGGGATGGGATAAGTCTGATGGAAACACGTCGTATCCACATTGAACACGCTATTTAGTGTAATCCTAGGAACTCAGTCGTGTGGAAAACTACACGGGTCGGTGGTGTCTCTTCATATACACTCCATGTATACCTTTAGCACACCCTGTAGTCTGACCCAGGTACCTGGCTATGTCATGAACAACACGGGTCGATGTTATCTTTTCGCATAAACGTCGTGCCTATCAGGAACATGCCGTGTGTTTTGAACCATGTGTATGACCGTGTCACTAACAACACGGGCTAGGTGATGCTTTTCTAGTACAGGCCATGTCTATGTTGAACACACCATGTAGTCTTGTCATAGGAGATCCATGTGGGTTACCCATGTAGAAGGACCCGGGAAGGGGAAGAGGATTCAAGTACATGCCGTGTGTTTAGAGAACACACTGTGTGTTTGGGGTGTTACATGACTTGTTTATGCAGGAGTACACGCCCATGTAAATGACTTAAAGGAACACGCCATGTAGTATTTATACAAGCCGTGTAGTCATGTTTAGTAATACTTGAGTGGTTTCTTTCTCGTGTTCCCTTCTTACGCTCCTAGTTTTCAGTCCTTGATAATTTTGATCTAAGGTGTTTGTTTGACCTTGAAGAGTCATGGCACTGAGATGTCCACCAGTCGTACGCTAGTTTCCAAGCAGTTATCAGACACTAGATATGGCTGATAAAGGACTTCTAGCTGATCCTCCTATCGTTCCATTCTTAGTACCAGCCGTTATACCTGACACATGAGCTGATGCTTAGTTCAGGGAGGTATTTAGGAGGGTGATTCAGACCTTCTAGGGAGCACCGCATCCCGCCACATCTATGTCAGACTTGACATGGGTTTTCCCACAACAGCATCCTCCCATCCTCTCAGGGGTAGGAGGACCGCAAGCTGTAGAGTCATGGCTAGAAGCCATGATGATGATCATCGAGCATCTAGAGATTCCTCCAGAGAGGAGGGTCAAGCTCACTACCTATATGTTTTAGGAATCCTCCAAGAGGTGGTTGAATGTGATCTCTAAGGCGGTTCATCACCAGGTCATCGCTTGGGAGGAGGTCCAGTGAATCTTTTACGACTAGTTCTATCTAGAGACATTGAGGGTTAATCGAGCCCAGGAGTTCATGAGTCTGGGGCAGGGTACTCTTTCTATCATGGATTATTCCTCACACTTCACTAAGCTTCATCACGTTACACCTTTTTGGGGAGGAGATGGGTTATTCCTGGAAAGGACGTTTGAGGATGGTCTCAGGCATGACATATGTTCCCAGGTGAACATATTTTGGTCGACTTCTATCACTTCTAATATCAACTGAGCGCTGATCACGGAGCACAATCTGAGAGATTATTGAGTTGTGATCTAGTGCGGCTCGACATCTGGAGTTAGCATCCCTCTTACTGATAGTAGGAAGCGCCGTAAGGGAATCATCGTGCGGTGATTCGGGGATGCGAGACACATCTTCAAGAATCCAGGTGGTATGATAACAGTGTAAGATGAGTGAGCATACGAGGCTGTAGTACCAGAGAGTTCCAGTGGAGTGCTGATCATACGGCAAGATGGGTGACCTTCATCGCTTCTGTAAGATCATCTCAGCGGCAGCTGGTCACATGGGGTCTTCTATAACTCGACGTTCGAGAGAAGTACCACCAGTTTCTCACCAGTCTGGTAACTAGAGTTCTTCCGGCCGTTTATGTTGAGGTGGATGTCATGACAGAGGTGGTCAGTCACCATTCATTCAGCAAAAGAAGAGTGGATCTGCTCAGAGTGGTCACGCTGGATAACAGGTTCGTGGAGTAGGCCATACCATTACATTGGAGCAGACCTAGCCGGATTAGGATCCCAGACCTTCTACAGTTCGAGGTACGATCCTTGTTTCCTCAGTTTTATCTTCAGCACTTTTTGATATAGGGGCTTCAAATAGAATTATATATGTTGCTGTCGTGGAGATACTTGGGCCCTGTATCGTCTCTCCTGCTGATATCTTTACTCTAGACACTTTTTTGGGGACTAGAACAACTAGTGTACGTCCGTATAAGGAGTTCCCTCTAGAGGATGGTGGGTGTCACTTCATATGGGATCTCTATGTCCTAGTGATTAAAGGATATGATGTAACTCTCGGAATGGACTGGCTAGTTCCCTTCCAGGCATTCATCGACTGTTATCATCGTAGGGTTAGTTTCATATCACCATAGGGTGGTTATTTTCTTCATAATGGTGAGTGGGATGTCCAGGTGAGTAGATTAGGTCTTGAGCATCATGGATTAGGAAGTGATACATGCCATATTGCTAGTCTATATCTAGATGACCAGGGGACTTCACAGTTAGACTTTCCTCCTGTATTGGATTGTTTCATGGATGTATTTCTAGAGGAATTTTTAGGTTTTCCTCTAGTGTGTGAGGTTGAATTTTCTATTGATCTTGTGCCAGGGGAAGATCAGGGTCCATTCCTCTATATAGGATGGCTACACCTAATTTGAAAGAGCTCAAGAAGTAGTTATAGGAGTTTAGGGAATAGGGTTTCATCCGACCAAGTACATCACCTTGGGGTTCTCCACTACAGTTTGTGAAGAAGGAAGAATGCACCCTCAGGCATTGTGTGGATTCTCAGAAGATGAGCTAGTTGATGGTCAAGAACCGATATCCCTTTCCATGGATTGATGATCCATTTGAGCATCTTCGAGGAGCCTGGGTATTCTCAAAGATTGACAGGAGATCTGGTTACCATCAGTTGCATGTCAGAACATCTGATATACCTCACATAGACTTCCAGAGTATTAATGGTCTATACGAGTACTTGGATATGTCGTTCGGTCTCACGAATGTGCATGTGCTTTTCATGGAACTGATGAACTGAGTGTTCCATCCATACGTGGACTCTTTCGTGGTGGTCTTCATGGATGATATCATGGTGTACTCTCACACTCGACATGACCATGCTACCCATATTGATATAGTTTTTAGTATACTGAGAGAGCATTAGTTATATGACAATCTATCAATGTGCCACTTTTGGTTGGATCAGATTAACTTCTTGGGTCATGTTATCTGAGTGAAGGGAGTGTCAATAGACCTAGATAAAGTGAGAGCTATAGTTTCCTTGGAATAGGTGAGGAATTTATTTGAGTTGCAGTGTTTTCTGGTGATGGTTGGATACTAAAGATGTTTCATACTAGACATTTCACGCTCAGTAGCACCACTGACAGGTCTGACCAAGAAGGGTGTGAATTTCTTAGGGTCAGATTCATGAGAGTCCGCATTTCAGGAGTCGAAAGGGAGGTTGACTTTAGTAGTGATACTAGAAATTCTAGAGCAAGGAAAGATCTATACTATGTATTGTGATCCTTCAGGTATCGGCCTTGGAACTGTGCTTATACCAGTAGATGGAGTCGTTGCATATGGGTCTCGACAATTGAGGCCACAAGAGAGGAATTACCCGATGTACAATCTGTAGTTGGCAGCTATTGTTCATACCCTACGCTGTTGGAGAAATTATCTTTTGGGAGGGAACATTGTTTCTTTCACCGATCACAAGAGTCTCAAGTACATCTTCACTCATTGTGATCTGAATCTGAGATAGCACAGGTGGGTTGAGTTCCTACAGTCCTTTTATTTGGAGCATGCCTATATTCCTAGGAAGGGCAATGTAGTGGATAATGCATTGAGTAGGAGGGCTCAGATACAGGATGTTCCAGAGTCTAGCTGTGAGTGGAAACTTATGACTATGTTCTCTAAGATGCATTTCGATATGCAAGAAAGACAGAGGTATACTTTTCTATATTTTGTAGTTGTTACCTCTATGCTTCTTGATTGGGTTCGAATGAGGCAGCTATCATATTATGAAGGCCTAGTATTACGGGAAAGTGTGTCAGGTGAGAACCCTATTCTTTGATGGACCATAGGCGAGGATGAGATCTTGCGTTTCCAGGGATGCGTATGGGTTTCAGCAGATATATGTGAAGAGATGATGCGAGAATTTCATTCCTTAGTTTTGGTAGTTCATCATAGCGTCACCAAGACGTATAGTGATCTACACTGTCAGTATTGGTGGCCATGTATGAAGAGGGACATTCCTGGTTTCATCATGAGGTGTTCCACTTGTTTGCAGGTGAAGTCGGATTACCAGTGACCAGTAGGGATTTTGCAATAGTTACCCATTCTGGAGTGGATTTGGAATGACGTCTCGATGGAAATCGTGACCGGGTTGCCGAGATCACCTCGAGGGAAGGATGCAGTTTGGATTGTCATTGACAGACTCATGAAGGTTTCTCATTTATTTCAGATCAAAGAGACCTTCAGTGTTGATGAACGGTGGCATTTTTACATCTGAGAGATTGTACATATGCACGTATTTCCACACTCCATTGTTTCATACAGGGATTCTCGTTTTACTTATCGGTTCTGGAAGGGGATTCAGAATGCTTTGGACACATATGTTCATTTGATTATAGATAACAATCCCCTGACAGATGGCCAGTCTGAGCGTACGATTCAGGTTCTTGAGGATATTCTCCAAGCATGCATTCTGGAATTTTGAGGTTCTTGGTTGAAGCATATAACACTTGTGGAGTTTTCATACAATAATAGTTTTCAAGAAACTAATTATATGGCACCGTATGAGGATTTTTGTGGTAGGCCATGCTAATCCCCCTTATGTTGGATGGAGGCAAGAGAGGTGGATCTGTTGGGACCTCATCTTGTTCCGGATACCACAGAGCAGATAGAGTTGATTCGAAAGAGGATTGATACCGCACAGTCTCATCAAAACACTTTTGCTGATCAGAGGAGACGAACTCTGTACTTTGAGGTTAGGGATTAGGTTTTCCTACATTACGCACCGACGTTAGGACACAAGAGGATCATGAGATATGGTAATCATTAACCATTGTACGTTGGGCATTTTGAGGAGTTGGAGAGTTTTGGTTCGATTGGATATATGTTGCAGTTACCTCATAGGTACCAAGCTATGCACAATGTTTTCCACGTATCATAGCTCTCGTGTTACTTTTGATACTCGTCTCATGATTCCCAACCCGTGGAAGTTGAGTTAGAGGTGGATACATCTTTTGAGTAGTATCATATCCGGATTTTAGATCATAGTATGATTGTTCTTTGAGGCCAATTTGTTCCTATGGTACATGTGCAGTGGTACTACGGGCGAGTACAAGACGAGAATTGGGAGAGGGAGGCCGATGTACGATCATAGTGGCCAGAGTTGTTCGGGGATTCTTCTTCTACGCCGCACTAAGGAAATTTGGGGAAATTTTCATTAAGGGTGCCTGTTTGTTAGAACCTGGATCTTATTTTCCGTTTTCGTTCGTCCGAGAGCATTGTGTATCCACGGATCTTCGATGAGACCTAGATCCTCTGTATGTACTCCGAATTGAACTTTGTCGGTTGCGCTGGAATCGCAGTGATCGATGACATTCTATGGAGTTTCATGATTCAAGGTCCAATTATATTTATCTCCTAATGCTATGGTCGGTGGTTTGTGCCTTTCTGTAGAAAATGTTTCAGTATTATGTGAAAATTCCACCAATACCCTAGAATGGGGTAATGGGTGTTTCCTATTTTCCCCCTGTTGTTTTCCAGCATTGCTATTATGCCTTATTAGAGGTTATTGTTTGTGAATAGGGTAATATTATGTGATTTATATGTATTTCCATTGCATTTTTCTCTTGTTTATAACCATTTGATCTAGTTTTTCCTACTAGTATCTTGCCAGTTTCCAAGCCTAGTATTATAGGATGGTGTGACATTTTTTTCTAACATGTTGTTATGTTGTAGACTAGTAGCCATGTAGTTCTTGAGGTTTACATTGGTCGTTACACAATGCTATACTTGCTGATTTACAATGGGCCGTGAGAGCCTAGTGTAATAGACCATATGTAGAATGGATGTAAGGGATTCTAAGGAGTGTCTTTATAATTTTATGATACGAGACCATATGGGGAATTAAAATTGAGTGCTTCCTCAGAGAGTCTATAGTTCCTCGATGTGGGACATAGAGGGAATGTGGAGGATGTGATTCCTAGAGTGCCTTTAGTACTAATACGAGACTATAGGGGGAATTGATTATGACTGATTCCTCAGAGAGTCAATACATTAGCTGAACTAGAGGGGTAGGACTGTGTGTGTGTCCTAGAGGGTTATTTGTATCTGCTAGGTAGAACCAGAGGGGATACGCTGTGAGTACTACCCAGAGGTTTACCTATCTGTGTTATCATCTTGGTTTAGTTGTTGATTGAAAATTGGACTCTGGATTGTTCTCAGCTAAGTACTTTCGTGTTTACTACATTCATGTACCATTACATGCCATATTTTCACTGATTGTTAGACACAAATCTTCGGGTGGATGCCTATTGGGATTTAGCCTCACACCCTGTTTGGTTTATGCTTTTGGGCCCAAAGAGATTATATTGTTGCATGTATAAACAAGGGAAATCACCCTTCGACTTCAGGTTCATGATTGTTGTGGAGAAGGAGAGCAGGGGACAAAGTAATGGGTTGCGATGCTGAGGAGTTTATCTGCTTTATTTTTCACTTTGTTTTAGAAATATTGTATTCTAGCATTGTGACTTGTTTGGTTGTTTTCCTAGACATATATGTATCATGCATCATTTATATATATATATGCTCCAGTTGTTTCCTTTATCAGGTTTCTGTTGTACTGTTTTTGGTATTTATAGCTTCTGCTATTGATTGTATTTGTTTACTTCTGATATGTACTCTCCCAATGAGGGCATAGTTTCCCCACTATCACACCCAAGGCTCTCTCTACTAGTTGGATGCCTCTGGAATTGGGGGAAATGTGCTTGAGGCCATGTGACCAACCAGGTATGGGGTGTCTTTTGGTGGCTTCCTAAACCAGGATGTTACAACATTCATAATTTATGGTGAATGTTAACATTGCCTTATAAATCGTAATATGAAATGTAATATAACCTTTATGAATAGTAAATCATATAATTATTTTACTGTATTTTGTTAATAATATTACGATATGTTTATTAATTTTTCCATGTGATATAAAATGAAATATAGTTTTGAAATAATTATTTTTCAATAAAATTATGATTTTATTTAAAATTAATGTAGTTATATTGAGAAAATTAATTTTAAAAAATTTAGTTCATTTGTTAATTCTACATGTATATAAATGGTTAGGGTTAAATTCTGTGATTTTTCTGAAATACTCGAATTTTTGATGAATTGTTAGATATTATAATTTACAGTATAATAACATTATTAGTTAAAATTAATATTACATGCATCATGGATGATTTAATCACACTTTTTTCAAACTCACAATAGCATATTACTATTATTTGTCTCAAAAAACCAATACTATTGGATGTATTTGAAAAAATAATAAAATAATGAGTAAAATAATTTGAAACCCCCCCCCCCTCTCCTCCACTATAACCCCCCCCCCCCCCCCACTCCCACTCCTATTCACTCCTCTCAAGCCTTGTTCCTTGTATAATTTATGCTAAAATATCCTTACCCATGTCAAGTATCCCTTTATCACAAAAAATACCAAAACTATTACCCTAAAGAGGTTCTCAAGTAAGATTACTTCAAGGGGTAAGTTCTTCTTTTCTTTTCATTTATTTCAGGTTCCTTTATTTTATTTTTCTTTCCTCACCTACTTTCATAAAAAAATTATGGTTAATACATTATCTCATGTGCCATAATTTATTTTTGAAAAAGTTATAATTCATCATCTTCTCTTTTGTCCCCTTATTTTAATTTATACTATATATAAAATCACCATCTGAGATGTGTTAATTTATCACATTCAAGGAAGATGAGTTTTAAATTACTAATTACATCTCAAATTATGGTCATTAAACAATTTTTATAGTTCAACATGACTATTATGTATATATTATAGATTATTTAAGGTTTTAAAATCTGTTGGTATACCTGATATTAATTTATAAATCAAAATTAGTGCCTTGTGATCAAGAACCGCCAATTAACCCAAACAATGGTCATTAAAGTTTTATATAGTGAATCACCATAAATACCAATAAACAAATGAATTTAATAACCATGTAATATTCTGATTTTTCCATAATAACGTAAAATTCTATTTTGGACAACCATTCTCATTCTACATGATTATCCGTACATGAATATAAGTAAATCGATCATGAAAACCAAGGAAGAAAACACTACCAAACAATGAAGTTGAATTTATTAACCAATCAATAGTACATTAATGATCCTAAATAAAGTTATAATAAATCCATTACATGTCTAGTAGGTACTGGAAAATTTATTTATGACCCAAAATTTGATTTTTCAAATCATTAAGATCAATTGTGGAAAAACATCATACATTAAGGTAAGGATTTTTTACCAAAACATTCATTTTAATTCGGGTTATTTTATTTTATTCATACCTAAATTAAATACTTATTTATTCATATTTACTCATAATATATTATGTGATAATGTTTTATATAATTGTATCAACTAGAATCCTACATTCATTTATGGGAAGTTATATGTTTTAAAAGGGCTTTCAAAAATTCACCCTAAATCACAAGACCGACACAAGGAAATATCTCAAATTCATTCCTATATTCAATGGCACACTATAATGTGTTTTAGGGACCATTATATTTCTAAAAACACTCATTTTGTTATGAAAATACCATCTTACTTCACTGATGTTTTTATATAAATACTTTTCTAAAGGAACTCTTCTATTCAAAGATAAAGAGTATTTATCTCAAAATTTACTCAATGATTTTATAAGAGTATCATCATATTTTTCAATAATATTATTATTTATTATATATTTTTGGGGATAAAATATTATGATATCATATACCATTTTTAATTAATTTTTTTTATTAGATTTACTGTAAATTTTCTATATTAAAACCATTCAGACATTTACTCAGAGTGGTTAGTGTTTATGCTTAATGTTTGGGGAACAATATTGACATTTCATATGATAGTTTTAATATGAATGTATATGTTTTTTATGTTTATCGGTGATAATATGATTAATAAAATTGAAATATTGTGTTATGGGTGTGTCCCTATATAGCCCCATGATGCATTGGTAGGTCTAATGAGGGAAACTATGGTCATGGCACAAGGCCGTAAAAATGATTATTTATGGTCCAGGCATGAGGAATTAATGGTATGGTCATGATTTCCGGAATTATGCATTCCCTCAATATGAAAATATTACTTTAATGTTCATGAGGTTATTAGACTAGTATAATACCGATTATTATTCTTTATTATGGAATTTTTATCCATCTCTTATACCTTCCATAATGTGTTCAAGTTCATTTTTATATGAATATGTTTTTTAGTTATTCTTCATGCATAATTTTTTTTATGTTACTTTCTACTCTATTTCTTACCCTTAATGATCATTTGATCTCGTCCCTTTCTTATGTTTCATTTTCATAGGACACTAAGTGGTATATTATGGATGCATTGCCGAAATAACTTAGTTGTTATGGATATTTTCAACAGAGTTTCTATGTTGATTTCTATTTCAAGTTGTAATGTTGAGCATAAGTATGTATATTGTTTCCAAAGATACTAAACTAATCAGTACAGAGGGATTCATATTCATTATTTATATGCCAATGAAATAAAATGAGGCATCAACTCTGGGAAACATGGGTCAGTTCCTTACACCAGGTGTCACCGATACTCTAAAAGAGTATCATTAATCTCCTTAGATATCTATATATTAAGGGTAAGATCATGAAAAAAGAGATTATATTTCCCTTGTGAGTAATATATAATAAATATGAAATTATATAGATACACTACCAACTGCCAATTTCTCATGTTATGGTCCGACTGTGTGAAGTTATAAAAGATTCTCTTATGGTAAGTGTATACAATAAACCGCTTGCTGAAGTGAATGTTTTTACATCAATTCAAATAATAGGAAACCATTATCATATCCAATTCATTGGTAGTATAGTTCTTCTCATAAGGTCATAACTAATGTGACACATAATATATTCTGTTCTCACTCTACATAAGTACTACTAAAAAACCAACCCTTGATTCCTTAAATTATAAACCAATTCTGATCCATAGCTCGGTTATGAAAAAAATATAGTTATTTTAACATTCCCTAATTTTCATGTATTATTTTATGAAATTATATGGTCAAATTTCATGGCCAGGAACCGAGATGGTGTGAAATTCTGAGAGGCTATTTTCCCAGAACTATTGTTTGAAAAATATTAAACTTTTTATAGCACACATTCATTATTTTATTTATAAGGTTTAATAACACATAAATGATACCACAAATAAAATATCGTGAATTACCTTTGAGCACATAATGGAGTTTTTACACGTGGAGAGACATAAATTTGGTTGGCACGGGTAATCTATAGAAACATTCACTAGGGACAAAACTAAAAAAAAAATTAAAAAATTTATTTTACATTGAAAATCCTAATAAATCATTAAATGTGACTCGGATTGGAAATCAGAGACCACCATTGTGTTAACCATGTCATCATTTCAGTAGTTGTGACTTAACATTAGTTTTTGTAATTCTTCTATGGATAAACTCAAAAAAAATGTAATCATCCTCATATAATTTAAAAGAAAAAATATTTTATGATATAGTGAAATTTGTTTTTATGAAGACTTTTTTAGGAATTTGGAATCTTCTACATAACCGTAAAATTCCTCTGAGATGTCTATATGAACTAACTTGAATAGATATTGATGCATCGTAGATCAACGTTCAACGCGTAGCCTATTCGAAGGAAACATGCCAATGACGATGACTTGATGATCATCCTTCATTAGTGACTATTCCAAATTGAGGTATGGAGGATGTTTATTTTTGATATCACTATTCATCATTTTTAAGATGCACATGGTTCAATCCATTAATATACTGAACTATGGATTGATCGTTGGATGATGGTTGATAATTGTGGGGTTAAATAATTGTATATTTTTCTAAATTCTTCATTATTCTTCATTATAAGGAGAACGAATTGAGCATGATATTAAAAATGATTGAGTATAATTACTTGGGAATTATTTGTGATTTCATTTTTAACCATTATTTATGTTCATTAATATTGGACACCCATGGATATAGTTAACTTTCTAGGTGGCTCCAAATGCACCTGGACACCCGAATTGGAGGAATGTTGACAAATGAGGCTGGGACTACGCAGATTGAGACCCAATGTGAATGGATCTATAGATTTTTCATTTTTTGAGAATCATAATTGGCTTTGTGGTCCTCAGAAGGGAACACCAATGTGGGATTGGTGAGGCTATTTGATGAGGTGTGGTGACAACATCAGTAGGTCATGGTGGCATCGATCAGTGGTGCTGACCAGAGGCAGTGGCATGCGACGCGGAAAGAATCCTTGTGGGAGAATTTAGGAGAAGATAATGGTGGCGGCCATGTGGGATGAGGTACATGGACAATTCATGTCCAGGAGAGGAGGAACACATGTAATCAGGCAGCGTTAGGCCGAGATGGGTCATCCCAATCATGTGTGTCATGCTTAGAGGGCCTGGATGAATGAACAGGCCAGGCCGGGTCCAGTGTGACAGGTTGAGCCCAAAAGGCCGAGTCGGATTTGGGTAAGACCTAAGGTGACCAGATCTGGATCAGTCCGTGGTCAATCATGGGCCACAATCATTCTAGTTTCCAGAAATCCATGGAAGATGGGGGCATAGTCGACTGTCGTGGCAGCTCGTGCTGCCATTTTACGGTCCATCATAGGGTGGTTGGACCGGGCAGTTGACCATGAAAGTTGAAAACCACATTTGATGATCCAACGATTAGTTGTTCCATAGGCCCAATGACCAGATCTAAAAAATCGAAACATCCAAACTTCTAAATGGAGTGTATGTTTGATAAGTTCTCTTTGACATTAGGACACTAACAATGAAATGATTCTTTTGATATAATATGGTGAGTTTTTATCATGGACCAATATAAGATCTGAGAGTATCCATGATACTTAACATTAGGGTTTAGTGAAATATTACATCCACATTCCTGGATTTTTTTCCCATCTATTGGTAGAGTCACGATTGAGTTATGGTATCCATCCATGGGACTAGAGCGATCCTCAATCACCCCTAGTGGAATTTTGGGAATTGGAATAACCTCTGAGGGAAGGTCATTGATCCATTATCTTCCAGGATATATTAGTAGGATATGTGTTATTCATAGGTTATAAAACTCTATGTTACACGAAATATTAGTGGGGTTAGTAGTATTCTATGGGTTGAATCCCCTATGCTACAAGCCACATCAGTAGGGTTAGTGGTGATCTATGGGGAAAATCCCATATGTTGTGAATTTACCAATATTGGGTTACTCATATTATCTGTGAAGGATCCCCTTTATATATATCATAGTCTTCCATGACCAATGAATTATCATTTTTATATGGCCTAAAAGAGACAGACCTATTTGTGATTTTTAGTAATGATATCTTGACTCTAGGAGTGAGGTTCTCTCGAAATAAGAGTTCCTCAATAAAAATCATGTTTCTTGTAATTAGTTGTGGCCTACCACTAATCCTTGTGATGTGGACTGATTATATATGGATAATTATTGTTTTATGTGTTTTTTACATATACCTTTGTGGAGATAACTATCATTTTGTTGGTGGTATTTCCTCTATGGGGTTTCCATTAGTGTATCACCTTTGTGGTTTTGGGGTGTCTTATGGAGTATTGTTGTACTCACCCCTACAAGATCATTTCCTGAATGTGTCGTGTCTTCTGTAGAAGATTGACCATTTTGATGGGGTCCTAGGTGGTCTAAGACTTGGCATAACATAATGAGGTCAGACAAAAAAAGGTGTATTCTGACTGTTCATACAGTAGTCTCTGTGCCTATTTTTTTATAGTTTGGACATTTGGATACATTTTATTTTTTGGTGGGATTATATTCTATAACTTTTTACTATATTATAAATTAACTATTATAGTCTAGTTGTGGGATATAGTGGATGTAATTCATTATTTACTTAGTATTTTTACATTTTCTAATTCTTGTCTCGGAGAAGTGTGCATACATATATGAACGTTAGGGTGATTCCCCCCATTTGTGGGATGTTCCTACATAGTGATAGTCTGTTTCCACTATCCTATTAGAGGAATTCTTGGGGAATTCACAAAATGGGACCCTCTTGGAATGTACATTATATAGCGGTCTCAAAGGTGTTCATTAGTACTTTTGGATAATGAGTCTTTGATTTTTTCTGGGAAAAAAATATTAACAATTTTGAGATTACCTTTTATCCAAGGGACTCTAGTGTTAGTTTGGCATATGACGTATCCATAAAATAGGACTATGACTACCTTTTTTTACATGGTACATGAGAACATAGGTTTTGGGGAAAAACAATAGTAAATTCATGATATAAGAATGGTTTTATTTTAGATTTTCATCATGATTAATCCTTCCAAATATACTCAATTGTCCTTGGTACATCTTGATTTATTATATGTAGTCTCTACATAGAAATATATCAAGTATTCCACCACATGATGACGATGATGATCCACCAAGTGTTGAGACATTACTATAGGGATATGAATTGGATAATTCACCACTAGGTTGTTCACTAGCTATATCATAACCTATTATATAGCCCATGGTACTCGTAGTGCTATTGGATGAGGAGTGTAGGTTGATAATTCTTATCAAGTTCTAGCCATTTTGACCTATCTGTTTATGAGATGAGCTAGACCCTTAGGTGGCCGAAAACTACCTTGAGGTGGTGACCTCAGTTTTTTTTCTAGTCAGGACACTATAAGTTCATATGGTGGTCCTGCCAGTATCCCTTCTACATGGCTCAGTAGGGTAATGGTTGGGTTTGGTTACTCAACATTAAAATGAGATGAGTCATCTATGGATTGAGTTCGAGAGGCTTTTCATGTAGGATTTATTAAATTGTCAACTGATTTCTATGAATTTCCTGGATCTTCTATATCTTTGAAAAGATGACATGTCAGTATTTGAGCATTCATCCATACATACAAACCATTCTAGGTACTCAATGTATGTGATACACGATCATTGCTTCAAGACTCATACCATATAGTGAGGTGTGTGTAGGGACATCCAAGCCAACATTATCCGTCTATTAATTCCAACCTATGATGGGGTGCTTGAGTGATCCTTTGTTTTTGAGAGTTCTTTGGATGGGATGATAAAACCTGTGATTATTAGTAGTGAGCATGCAAGAGAATAGACATCAGTAGTAAGGATCCATATTTAGTCTCAGGGACTCAGATGTGTGAAAATTTTCAATAGATGGTCCCATAAAAGGGGATATATTGCTTTGGGATCACAATAATGGACCAATTATCCAATCTTAATGGAATGCATTTCATGTGATGATAGATAATATATCACTAGAGATGTTCTAAACTGCCATACCGATAATTAATAGAAGGTTTATGGACCACTAATGATGATACAATTAATGGAAAATGATGGTTCTCTATGTGGTAGATGTGGTAGAGGATTTGGGAGAGTAGCAAGTGGTGGGGAAGTTTCGATATATTAACACCACCAGTCACTTGTGGACTATACCAGGCTCAAAAGAGATGAAGGATAGGGGAGGGGAAAACTATATGTGGTCGAGGATTATGAACAAAAGGATTCTATATGATTCAATGTATGATATGTGTCATTTACACATGAGATATAGTTATTATAGACACAGTTCGATGTTATTCTTTTCTTACCAATAACCTTGTTTGAGAGTCGAACATTCTAGGTGAAACATTGAATTGACCCTCACTCTTAGAGATTCTTACTAGAGGTGAAATAATGATCACTCACTGTTTTATATAGTGTTTTCTGACTATTAGAGGTGATAGATTTAATTGGGATATCTAGGTATTATTTTTGAGGCCATTCGACATCATTCATTCCATGGAATGGTTATCCATTGTTCATGTTATGATTGACTATTTTAGGAACAGAGTGAAATGTTTCTATATAGATGGATCCATGTTTTTTTGTTCTTAAAATAAAATGAATGCAGTACTAGATAGAACCATGTATAAGAGGGTTTGTATTATTACTCATTATTTGGCTAGCTTAACCCTTGGTGTAGTGGATGATATGAGTTATCAGTTTACTGTAGTGGTAGAAGAGTATGACCACATATTTCATGAAGATATTACCCATTTACCACCCCATGGGAAGAAAGATTTATACATGAACAGACACACATGGACGACACCAATATCCATACCTAGATATCAGATGTTTCATGTATAACATTTTTTGTTGAGGGTGTTGATGGAGGACATGAAGAGGTAGGTATTCATGAGATCATGTGTTTCTCTATGGGCATTCCCAATTTTGTTTTCCATGAAGGCAGATGTGGGATTGAGGATATGTGTTAATATTAGCTCTTGAACTAAGTGACTAGGAATAAAAAGTATCCACTACCAAGGATCGATGACCTATTTGATCGATTGAATGGGTTGTGATGGTTCATGAAGATGGACCTCAAATAAGGATATGAGTAGTTGCGAGTATGGGATAAGGAGATTAGGAAGATAAAATTTTCATGTTTTTATAGTCATTATGAGTACTTTCTTTATGATGTTTTGTGTGACAAACACCCCATAAGTTTTCATGAGACTCCAGAAGAATATATTTCATCCCTAATTTGCTAGGTTTTTTGTGGTCTTCATCAATGACATCCTAGCATATTCACCATCTAAGGATGATCACATGGAACACATGAGGATGGTCCTAAACACACTCTGAGAGCACCAAAATTATGGGAATCTCTCAATGTGTATGTTCTGGATTTGAGAGGTCCATTATATAGAACATTTCTTCTATCATTACAGAGTTACAGTGGATCATGAAAAGGATGATGAAACTCTTTCCTAGGAGCCAGTCAAGAGTTTTACTGAGTTTTGATGTTTCATTGTGTTTTATACGAACATTTAAAGGTTTCGTAACTGATTTATACAATGTCACAACACCCTTGACAAATTTTACATGAGTGGGGATGCATTTCTTGTGAAAATAGAAGTCATATGAGTTCTTTAAAGAACACATGTAGAGGTTGACGATAACTCCTATCCTGAAGTTAATGGAGGATGGTGTTGAGTACATAGTGTTCAACGATGCATCATGAACTGGTCTTGGTGGTTTCATAATGCATAGGAAATTATTTATTTCATATGGTTCACAATAATGGAGATAATATGAGTAGAACTAAGAAACCAATGATCTGGAGAAATTTGCGGTAGACTTTTCATTGAAGATTTGAAACAACTAACTAGTGGGAGATTGGATTGTAGTTTAATTTAATCATAATAGTATCTAGTATATCTTCTCTTAGTAGAATCACAACATGAGATATTGGTGATTTAAAGAGTTCTTGTAGTCCAATGATATTGAGATTGTTTATAATCCTCGGAATGGGAACATGGTGAATGATTCTCTCAGTATAAGATATAATTTTCAATTGTTGAATGATGAATCATGGAATTTGGCCTCATTATAGATATAATTTGTGTATAAATATAGAGAATAATCCCTCTATTCAATTGTTGTCAACCCTCGAATATTATAGTGAGTCTAATAGGTACATCTTTGGGATACAAAATAAGAGATCCAATGTGCTCAGATTCCCATAGGGAATTTCTCATGATGGATGTTCTAAAGGTGGGGAGAACATCATTTCATTCATATGATGAACAGTAGTATAACTGGCATTGTGGGAGGAGGTTCGAGGGAGTACTATATAACCCCATTGGTGGTACATCCACATGTGGCGATGATGTACTTGGACCACTGATGTCAGTTTTGGTGGCCATGTATAAAGAAGGGATTTTCATAGTTTGTCTCTTGATGCCTTACTTGCCTTCTATTGAATGTCGTGAACTATGTTGCAGAGGGTTTAGCTCATCCCCATGAGGTGAGAATATGTTAGAGGTATGAAATCTAAAAAGACTTTGGTATGGGTTTACCACATACATCTTGGAGACATGATTCCATTTGGGTGATCGTTGACATACTCACCATGTTGTCCCGCTTCATAGCTATCTGAAAATAGAGTCCAATAGAGGGATTGAGATTCATATATGTGTGGGATATAGATTAACTACTTAGAGTTCCATCGACAATAGTTTGAAATATTGATTCATTCTTTACAACATGGTTATGGAAGTGATTGCAAGAGGCGTTTGGGCCCCAGTTATGCTTGAGCACAGCGTTTTACCCATAGAATGATGGCCAGGATAAGAACACTATTTATGTTCTGGATGATATACTTTGGTCCTATATGTTAGACATGGTTTTGAGTTTGGATGTTACATTATGGTAATTTTATTCCTTTTTTTCATGTTCGGTGGATGAATAAAAATATATAGGAGACAACAAGGGAGTATGAGGCTCATATTCATGATTAGTATAACTTTTTTGGATTTTTGGGGGAATAAGGCCACTAGGTGGTAAGAATGTAACATCCCTGAATAATCATGTATTATTTTTATAAATTACATGGGTTGATTTTTATAGCAGGTGTTAAGAGTGTGAGAGATTCTGAGACACAGTTTTCCCGAAACAAATGTTTGAATTTTTTTTTATTTTTTAATAGATCAGTCCTACAGTTTTCTTCAAAATGATTAATAAATCTTAAATGGGAGCCCAAATAGTCAATCAGAGGGAACCATTGAGCATAGAATGTAATCTATACCCTTGGTACAACCTATCATTGGTCAACACAAGTCATCTATGGAAAATTCACCAATGACGCAACCCTAAATTAATAAATAAATAAAATTATTTTATATTTAAAATCCTAATAACTCATGAATGGGGACATAGATTTGAAATATGTGTACAATTTTGAGTTCATAATTTTGTTTTTCCCTCAGTGTGACCTAACATCTGTCGATGCAGGTCATTTGTGGAAAAACTCCAAGGAATGTAATCTTCATTAAATAATATAAATAAAAAATAATTTTATGGAAAAATGAAATTTAATTTTATTAATCATTTTCAGGAATTCAAGGTTATCACCAAAATCATATAATTCATCTAATATGTGGATAAGAACTCTCTCGACCAAATGTTGATAGATCTGGGATCTACCATCAACAAGAAACTGATTTGAAGGAATCTTGCCACCGATGAGGACAAGATGATTGTACTTCATCAACAACTAATCCTTATAAAGGTAGGGCAGTTTTTTAATTGTAATTTCACCATTATTTATCTTCATGATGAATTCAGGTGAATTCATAAACATATTCATCAACAGATTGATCATTATAGAATGGTTGATAATTTTTGCGTTTAATAATGAGATATTGTTTTAAATTCTTCTTCATTCATCATTCTAATGAGAATAAATTGAGGCCGACATGAAAGAAGGTCTAGTTTCATACCATGTGAGTTCGTTGTTCTTTACATTTTCCATCTTATTCTTTTCATCACCATTGGACACTTGTGGCCATAGTTTAACTTCTCAGTGTAGTTTCCAGTCAGTATCTAATGATTACTGAGAGGCGTAGGGGGTGAATCTGTGATATATTTTTCTTTTTTTGATTCATTAGTTTTGAATCAAACATCACCTCTTGTTATAGAGAATCTTCACTTTTGAACACACCCAACCATTCGAACACAAGATTTACAGGTTTCACTACCCAACAAGAGAAACTGCTACCTTGGTATGGTACGAAAATAATCCAGTACCACAAAATAAACTAGAAAATAGTACTTTGATGTGGAATACAATGAGTATGTTATACCATTACACATGTGTAACAATTGGAAAACAATTACCATATGTGTGTGCACCTTCTTAGAATATGTAGGGAATTACAGTATTTCAGAGCTTCTTTACAATTGAATAGGTGTATTAATTGAAGTAAAAGCCTTCACTTTCAACCCCAGAAGCCGATAAGAACTATCTTACTCACATTAGAATACGTGAAAAGTAACCAAATATTTCACACTTGTATAGGTGTCCTATACTTGTCATTTATGCCACACACGCAAGGTTTGACTTTTGTTGTGAAACACCTCTTATGTGCAACATCAATATTTCGTGAAAATCTCTACTTGTGTACAACATTATATCTTTCATGCACTCCCATTTACATAAAAATATTTCGCACCTCAGAGCTCATGATTTATCTATGTGGGGAGTATAAAAAATGTGAAGGGTCCCAAACCTATTTATAGACCACGTCGACCCCCACACAGAGAAACACTAATGTGTCACACAAGATCTGGATGCATCGTGTAATACCCCATTTGATGTTGTATTGGGCGTGTATGTCTCTTTAGTGCCAACCTCGTTTTTTTGCACTGCTAGAATATTTCTCAAACATCATTTCTTTTCCATTTTCTGATGTATGGACCTCAAATCATGCCTTGCGCGCAACATTCCAATCTCCCTTAAATCTTGCGTGCAAAAATCATTCTTTTTCAAAATCATTTCCTTTGACATATTTTGATGTCCGGATCATGGAACTACACTTGAGTGAAACATAAAAAGACATCTTCAAACAGGCACGCAATATCTTTTTCCAAAAACACATATCTCTATCTCCTGATTTTCAACCCCAATAATTTGGCAAACACTGGGAAATAAGACCACCTTAATATCTGCATCGGTAAGAACACAAAGGCTACTTCACCTTCATCTGGATTATTCAAAAAACAACTTCTTTCATCATGAACTTTATCTTCTATAATAATTAGTATTTTACTGAACACCTATAGCATCATCATATTCTCAATGATATGTACTGAACATTCCCTCTCTTAACTAGCATCATTCCATCCAATCAAAACTTAATATGACTTAATGCATCTTATCTCCCCCATTCTTACATAAGGATTCTATCCCAATTTATCCTAAATTATGATATTTTTGAAATACAAATAATAAATGTGTAATATGATTTACCTTTTACTTTTCAAAGTGAATTTATTTATCTTCATTGAAAACAAAAGACAAAACTTTGTAACTTGAAACTCTTCTTTGTTCATTCTCCATCCAACATGGTCCCAATAGTCAGGTGGCTCTGAACACGATCGGACCCCCAGATTGGACGAAAACTGAAAAAAAATGTATGTATGTTGTGATCAAGACCCAATGTGAATCAATTTTTGGGAATTTATTTTTTAGTCATAGAAGGTGGCTTCGCGGTTTTGAGGAAGGGTCCGCTGAAATGAAAGTCCAACGAGGTGATGTGGCAGTGTCAGCGGCTATAGGTGGTGGTGACTAGAGGTGGCAGCGTTTGGCATGGTGGGTGGTGTGTGGCACGGTGGGCGGCCATGTGGGAGTGGGATGGAGTGGACCATGGAGGCGGTCACATGGAACATGGTAGGTAGGCTCTTGTAGGGACCACAGAACATGGTGGTGGTTGCAATGGGACCCGATCTGCGGACCATGTGGGTCCTGGTGAGGAGGCATGTGCATGAGTAGTTTGGTCTTGGAAACGATAGGCAAAGCCAAGAAAATGGGTTGGGCCTGTTGGTATGGGCTGAGCAAATGGGTCGGGCAAATCAAGACATGTCGGGACTATTGGGATTGGATGGACCCAATGGGCTTGGTCGAAACCTGGTCAGACCATGGGTGACCAGAGCTGGATCGATCCATGGTCGAGCATAGTGGTCGACCATGTTCCATGTTCGGTCTAGCTCCCGCGATGCCATAGCATAGTGTACCTAAGAAATGTTGTGAGGTAGACCATGACGCTTGACTACAATGGATGTGAGGTGGTTAGACTGGGTGGTCGACTGCCACTATTAGTGGACCAACCATGAGTGTGTCCACAGGCCTAGGGACCCCCCCAAACAAAACAAAACAATAACTTCTAAAAAGATAATTCGTCTAACGAGGGTTATTGAGTACAATAAGATTTTATCAATGAAAAACTGATTAATTTATCAATATATTAATAGAAGATATTTTTTAGGAGATCCCTTAACACTTACAGCGCATTCATCAGTCTAAATGGTGTCACCAAGTACTCTTATATCCCAATGCTACTCCAAAATTCCATATTCTGGATTTCAACCCCACTATCCCATAACTAGATATATATTAATAGATAATAAATCTTATAGAAAAACTATGATCCTCCTAAATGAATAAAGAGATCATTGATCATGGGAAAATGATACATATTCATCACTATCACTTGGTTCGATGTCCAAATATCTATGAAGATTCATAGACTACTGTATACCATCACAATGATTAAAATAGGTGAACCCCATGGTTATGTACTCAACCTGATAAATACCTTATTATCCAAGTCATTTATATATAACATCATCTCCTTCAACCCATATAGTCCAATAAGACAATGGTGCATCGATGCGAATAACACACTTGGAATGATCTATAACTAAAACAAAACTCCTATATCATGGGAGGTCTTCTGATGTTTCTGAGGATTCTTTACATATATGGATAGATAACATATGGGAAATGATTTGGGTCCTTCCAATGATCCCACCAAAATATCCACGAATACAATTTTTTTCCAATCGTGCTAATATAACCCATGTATATAATAAATCTTTCTTCTCATAGATCATATTATCCAATCATCATGAACATATATCAGTTCGTTAAAGGAAATGATACATATCTATAATAGTAAACAATGTGACCTCAAAAGATAGTAAACCAGTCAATCTTGAGAATCAAGTTGATGATATCATATTTAAAATCTTTAATTATGCTAAATGTCCTTATATATATATAAATGTGAAAATTTCAGCATCACTGTTCGTAGTGATCTTTAATTATCAAAGGAATATCAATAGAAATTAACTCAGAGGCCAACATGATTAGTATGTTAAATCTAGAAATAAATATTTTATATATAATGAATTGTGAATAATCGATATCGAAAAAGTTATTATATAATGTCTACGTGAATATAACATTATGTAAAATTTTATATGGCCCCTCACCTATATATACTATAGTATGGACTACAATAAAAACACAAGATCCCTCAACTTCACACACTTATACCTACAATGGATGATATAATTGACTCGTTATTATATTCAACAAATAAAGTCCTCGACAGGATCCCTAGGGCATAGATCCCATTTTTTTTCCATATCTTTGGATCCTCAACCTCAATGCCATATAATAATACTATTTTTGATTTCCCAACATCCTATGCTATTGAAACATGGTTTGAAGTCCTATACATAAATTTTAAAAATTTCCAGACATACCACATTTGAATCACTATAGAACTCATATTAATGGGGATAAAAAATCCATACTCATTTCAATCTATGTATCACTACCATTATAAAATTATTGGTCTTCAACATCTAGAAACCTATAATGACAATCACCACAATAGTATGTGGTACACTCAGATTAGTAAAAATTTATTAAAGAATATTAACTTCTGGATCCTCTTACAAACAATTATATATGGTCAATTCCTTCCCAAAATACTCTGGTAATATTTATAGGTAGATGTTCCAAACCTATCAAAGGATTTTAATGTAATGACCAATATTGAACTATTGGGACCTCTATGCATCAATCTCATCTAATAGTAGAGAAAATAAAATCTGTTGTATGAAATTAGTGGATTATATAGATACCATCTTGAACCCCTTTTGAAACTCTGAGACCTCTTATTCTCAATCGATCATCATTATTTCAGGATAGAATCCCTTGAAGAACATGTTCTAGAATGTATCCGAGGTCAGACCCACACACTATCTGACCTGTCCCATCACACCCCAAAACTTCCTAGTGGGTCCCTGTATCATGAATGTGGCCACCTTCACCTTATATCACATAGGTGACTCATTATTTTTTATATTTGTATTTCATGCAGGCATTTTAGGGTATTTTACTATATTGATTTCCATATTTAATTTATGAGTCATTCCCATTTGTAAATTGTATGAATTGTTATTTGTTTTTTGGTAGGATACAAACTATCTTTCAAAAAAATGAGAAAAAATGAAATGAATATTAGAGAAAAATACACATAACTCAGCACAATTATCTCACAACATGACACTAGATTTTTTAATTCAAATGACATCATTATAAAGATGAGTAGGCTGCAGAACTAGTGGAATCCACTTACATGTCGCGTATTTCAGTACATGATGTTATTTCCTTGAGAAAATCCATCGTAACCCACTAAAATACATGAATGAATACAAACATTCAAAATCAATTACATGACAAGTATATAAATCCTTACATGACTATTTTGGATAGAAAAAATATGTAGAATTTCTTACTGACATAGATATCACACTATGTAAATTTAAATATTGTGATTTTTTCAGGAAATAGAAAACATATACGGACATAATGATAAACATTTATTATGGTTGGATGAATTTGGATTATAAAAATACACCCATTAACATAGAGTAGGGATACTACAATTATGGGGAGAAAGGTATGATGGTTTGATGATGCACAAAGAACCACAGTTCCCTACTACACCACTATTATTTACCACAATTATTCCTCAATTATCAATGATGATTGTTCTCATCATTCCTAGAATGAGTGAGTATTCAGTTATGTGCAAGGGGATTTAATTTTATAGGGAAATGATATTATGGATTATTTCTATTTTGTATTCAAGTTCTGGATTGAAGCAACTCAGATTATAAATTCTATTTTTCTATTTTTTTTAATTTCACGACCATAGCTTGTGATTAAAGGATTTTTCATTTATTACATCAAATGAATTTCCTATTTTTTATATACAAAATATAAAATATTGGTCTGTTATGTTTTAATTTGGTTTTGGATCTCTTGGTTTTGAGATTTTCCCTCATAGATGTCCATTCCAATGATGAAATCTCAAGATTAGAATAAGGTACCCAAATGAAGGATCCCTTCTAACCCAATTCCAACACCAATACTGAATAAACCAAAAATGAAATGAATCCCTAGAAAATGAACTTGAAAATCAATAAACCTAGGATACCTCAAATATTTATTTGAAATGTAGTCTTTTTATACTTATCTCATTTTCTGAACAATCAAACCACTAAAATTTCAATTTCCTTAATTAATTTAAAACATAATTACCATCCCAGCGGGTCCAACTCATTCCCTTGACAAATAATACATTTTTAGTTAGTTTTTGTAAGGTTTATTATTTTTAATAAATTTCTGCAGACTTGTTGGAATTAATGATTCCCTATGGGATATTAAAATTTTATGACACCCTTGATGATTTCTATCAAGTACTCAACATCTAGAAATCCTTAAGTACCATCAAAGGCTTGAGGAGACTAGATAATGATGTCCCTTCTATAGTTGACCATTGATCGTAGTGGTACCCCAACATGGGTATGAACAAGCAGAAGGACCCTCATTTAGAGTGCACAAACAATGGTTTTTACTAGGGTACGTACATGAGTATTCCCAATAACATACTCTTATAACATAGGTAGTGTAAAAGGATCATCCCTATATGGAGTACCCCAATCCATATTATTATATGATCCGAACATTCTCCAATGATTATAATACCATTATCAGACAAAGAGAAGTATTGATAACATTTATGATTGATCTTATCTAGTATAAGGGATCACATAATGGTTTCCCTATGATTCAACACATAACATATGGTATATTCCACATAAAATTATCCATGATCACCATACATGGCCATTAGTCATAGTCATATATATAATAACTTAATTTCATACCCATGTTCTACTATATAGTGATATCATAGATATATCATAATAACATGGAAATATAAATATAATAGAAAAGAATACATGTTTATCCTGAATAGATAGTATAAATTTTTTAATTAAAGTAATAATTAATATGACAAAGAACAATATGTTTATATATGACATGTAAAACAACAGTCCTAATCCTGATGCATGAATGCATCCAAGTCATCACAAAAAAACAATCATTTCAATGGTAACTCATAGGTATATTACACATGAACTATCCAGGCACAGAGAAACTCCCTTACACGAGTCTCACACAACTATTTCCATTATACAATTTCATAGGTTAGTAAAAAAAACTATAATGTGATACCATTTTTAATTCACAATCATGAACCACTAGGTCTTAGCCAAAGATTCACATGACCTAATATGCACCTCCTCATACTTTTTGGGAGGGTCTAAGTCTAACCGTGGGGAGTCTATACCCTCAATATCTCATATGTGAATAAATAAAAAAATAATTGATTATAATAAAATGTAATAATTAATGTATACATATTAAAACTATATAGATGGAACATTAGTCATAGAAATCAGAAAACATGAATCATAGTGTGGGAAGAGAAGGTCGTGTATGAGTGATAGAAATTAATTAAATAAATAAATAGATGTACCCACTCTAGTACATCCTGGTACAACTCCAAGATCCCTTATGTATGGATCAACCATCTACCATGGCCACATTAACATAGCTAGGATCCCCATACATGACGTTCAAATGATCAACAAAATTCTTGTATAGGGTGTGAGTAATGAATCCATGTAAGACACTTCCAATGAGTTCAAAAAAAATACACATATATAAAAAGTTTATTCCCAAAAAAATGTTCCATAAAGAAAAAAATCATGTTCCAAGCATCTGTGTGCGATCCAAGCCACCATGATCCTTGGAAGTTACTATTTTCTCTCCATGATGAATGGATTCTCAGAATAGTAGACCTTATCAAGAAATACAGACATGAATATTGACATTTTAGTCAGTTTCCACAATTCATCTAATCAATGGTTGGGCCATAATGCCAACTACTAATCACATACTCGATATCCTCAGGGAATCATGTTTTAGTATGTCTACTAAATATTCACATGGAATCAAGTTCCATATATTCCATAGTGTTTCTATTCTCCTAAAATAGGTATGATCCCATCTTAATCACCACTGCACTTCATGTGGACTCTTCATTTAATGGGTAATCAAACCATGATCGCCCACCTATTATAAAAACCTAGAAAATTTCATCAAAAGGAATGGTATACACATAAAATAATAAATTATAAAATAATAGAATGGAATTTCATTATGTGAGGATAGAAGAAACTAAAATACATGAAATGAAATTAAACATGGATTATAAGATAAAGGATAACTATTTGAATCAAACATCATAATCATGTTTCATGGGTACACAATCAGTCACATGTGATCACACTCAAACATGGAAACAAATTATACAACAAATGAATCACACTGTGGAAAAATGATTATATAGGATACCAAAATGGTAATAAACGTACTACCTCAAGGAAAATTATAAATAAATATATGATCAATCATTAGATTAAATATTTAACTCATCAAACACCCACGAAGATTTACCACACACCTCTGGGATGTCTAATCTGGTTCTACTTCATAAATAAATTCCATTTATAATGGATTCTTAATTATAAAAAATTTCAAGAAGGTTATTTAAAATGTTTACACCTTATGATATCTTTATATGGAGATTAATTGAAGTGATATTAAAGGGTAACCAATTCACTAGAATAAATTGTTGCTCAAAGAACAGATTTTGAATTCATTGATTATTATATAATAAATTTTCATGTCTAGTCAACAATCATCAATACATCAATAATCCATCAACGATGTATAGTGAATATTGAATAAGGAAATATGAAGATTTTTTCTATTTAAATTTACCCATGAACATCACAGTTCTGGAGTGTTAAATCTCGGGTCAATAGAGAGCATCATAGAAATGTCAATGTCACTACAAATCTATTATGAAATCATCAATGAATTAAGGTTCTATAATCAATCCAATGAAAAGAAGTATTCTTAGATGTTAATTCCAGAATACATACACATTGAAATCACTTTATTTAAAGTAGATGTTGGGTTAATTTTGAAATGATGTCAACATACTATATCCCCCACTGATAAATGATGAAAGGAGAAATTCATCATTGGATCATCAAAGAAACATAGATCCATGATTTATGTTTTCTCGTTTTATGAAGAAGAAGAGTAAAATGGCATAGATCTAAGAAGAACATACCAGTCAAATACCACTAGATTAGTCAATGGATGATAGATAAATATTATATTAATGTGAGTGTTTTATCGACATAGAGGGAGATATATAATTTGATATAGTCTCATGGGGTATAATTTTTGTCATAAAAAAGGCGTTTAGAGGCATATAATTAAAATTTGTAAGGTGTGTTAATTCTACGACATGACATAGAACAGTGGTGGTACAGTGGTGTCTACTATAGCCAAAAAACTACCATAACACCACCATATGAATGATGGGATCCATTAACTAGAAATTTATGGTTTTCTAACGACCACACAACTGAGAATTTATACCATATCTCTCACCCTTAACACCCAGTCCTTTTTCACTAAAAACAAAACACTTTAGAATCTATATAATATTATAACCAAAGACTATAAAAATGGAATGAATAATTTAACAAAAATTAAAATCCCATAGATTGAAAGTATGAAAAAATGTTACATGACTCAATAATGTAATCAAAATATTAATTGTTTTTTGTTATAACAATTTATTACAATATATTTATTCATTATTTTTAAAACATATATTCTCAAATGAAAACCATTATTTGGAAGGTGTTGATATGTTAATGAAAAATTTATTTCCAAGTTTGATTTGAATAATTGGGGAAGATTCATACTTTTACACTATGTTTTATTCTCCATAATTTGTAGTTAGATATTAGTTATACTCTAGTGTGTATTTTAATTTTATTTTATTGATATGTGTTATTATATAAGGCTGTATTAATATGGTGGATGGTTTTTCGATACTTATATCTTATGTGAAGAACTATCCAGCAAATGATTATAAATTAGGTACTATTTTTCAGGATTTGAAAAGTGTATCGAATAATTTTATTGATAAATTCATTTTTTATATGGATCATTAAAGTGTAATGTATATTTTATGATATCACGATCTCAAATTTCGGAAATTTGGGTTGGTTTGATGACTTTAGTCATTTAATTTTCAACTTATGAATACTTTAGGAGAATGAAATACTATAACTGGTGATTTGAGTATGAAAATAGAAATATAGGTAATGTAATATTTTGTATTAAAACTGAAATTGATGGCATTATTGATGGATTATCTTTTATTGGAAGAGGATACAATGGATGGCTTGGTTTCGTTTAGCCTCAATTTTATATCATTGTTTATTTTACAAGGATGTGAATAGAAATAATCTAATGGTAAACTAAAATATTGTTATTTTATGGGAAATTGTCACATTTTTATTTTTTATATGTATTTTGAGCTTAATTTAAAAAAATGGACTTATTTTGGATTTTAACTATTTTTTTATTATCTACATCGGAAATAACATTTTTACACTAAATAATATTTTGAAAATAATTTTTTTAGATTCCATACATGTTTTAATTCATTTAATTATTCTATACCCAAATCTCAATCCATCATTTGGTGGCCCAAAACAGGCACAAATTTAGGCCATTAAATTCTATGCACATAATGAAGCACTTCCAAATATGGAAATATATCTTATATGTGTCCAGCCAAATGAAAATAAAATTATATAGAGTGATAGGGAAAATATTTTTTAACAACCTTTATAATTGTGGACCCACCTGATTCCTCTACATTCAAGGACTTAAATAAACGGTAACTTCCTACATGTGAATAGGAACTGTCACATGGACAGATTAAATTCATTGGAGTAAAATATTCATAACTCATTCCTGTTATGTCTAATAAAGATTGAATTTTCTAGATTCATGCACAAGAGAATGGAAAAATCCATTAATAATACCACATTTCCATATTATGAAATTTAACATGTACAAAATGAAAAATCATTAATATTAAATTTATGGATCAATAATGAGACCCCTATCCCAATAATTATTTATTAACCCATATTTTCAACGTGTTGATAACTTGGGGGAAGATATTTTTTTCCATTTATAGAAGAATTTTAGTGTTTTACATTCTTTAACAATAATTTAATTTTAGTGTTTTAGTTTTCTTTTTCATATATAAATTATATAATTTCTTTTATTTTACGTGTTCTCCACCACATTTCCCTTTACAACTGCAAAAAATAGATAACTGACATTCACATTTGATTGGTGGAGGTAATGGTTTACTAATTGAGTTATTGTTCTTTATCCTTAACTCATTAATCAATTCCAATTGTTTTGGTGGTGGTTAAATCAATTATGGTGACCAGACTCCATGTTTTCTCCATCATTTTAATTATTCTTATTGTTTATCATTTTCACTCATTTTCTATTTGTTTCATGTATATGGTGGATCATATCATGAGTAGTGATTATCAGTGAGGATTAATCCAAGATGTTATTTGGAATAGGATTTCCTTGTATTCAAGGGTCTCGGTATGGGGTGATAACATTTCGATAGATAAAAAGAGGTGTGATAGATCTTGATCACATAAATGAGTTGAATACTGACAACCTTTTGAAAATAATGATGTCATTCACCGTAACCTCCAAAGAAAATCATCCTTCTTTCTTTCTTCAAAATCATTATATGTTTCATTGATTTCATATATATCACTTTTTTATATTTCATACATCATTAAAACCCAACCATATATATTTTTATTATATTATGATTTTATATTTATTTTTAATAATTATAATAGAAATTTGGTGCATATTAGTGACCTCCTCGTGACCATCCTTTGGGTGTTCACCTATATTACATTATTTAGTAAATAATAAATTAATATGCGGGGATGCATTATAAATCGATGAAATTTTAATGTCCAATTGGGATATTATATATTTTTCTTATTATAATAATTAAATGGGAGGTGATATTTATGGATATCATGTGGTTACTTTTTGGACCATCAAATGAATATGTTAGTGCCTATTTTATAATGGTTCTACTCATTAAATAGGTATATATCATACATATATGAGAATTTTTTTATTTTATGATCATCATTAAATTTATAATAAGTAAATAACTATACAGAAGGGATTTTTATGACTACTATATTGGATTGAGATCCCCAATATAAATTTATATTCTAAAAGATAATTAGTATTGTTATTTGAACTTAATTTAAGATGAGTATGGAATATGATTCCAATATTGAGGGATAAATGGAAAACATAATTAAAATTTTTGTAGTATTCATTGAGTATATGTGATATATTTCGTGATATCATGTGAATATCATTTTCCAATAGGGTAATTAATTTATGAAACAAGTTTCCAATCATTGATATATATGAATTTTGGAAGATTTGTATAGATAACCATTTTAGATACCATTTTATTAGGATTAGAAATGTGATAGAGAGATATTAAGGTATATTTTTTTGTTAATTTAAATTGATATAGATGTTAATGAACACAAATCAGGGTTGATAAAATTATTATTTTAATCATTAAAGTTAACCCATGGTTGTTGTTAATGATTATGTGACATAGAATGTAATTATCATGTTGGGACTTCAAAGTATTATAAAATAAAGGAATATTGTATGTTGTATGTGGGTACCTCTAAAATCATATTGTGAATATGTGAAGTGGACTACCTATTGGAATTTAAACTTTCTTGTGATATGATTAATACTTTTTCCAATTTTCCTCAAAAGAATAAGTATTAACCATGCATAAATCATCACTTATCAAGGGAGAGTGTTTAGTTTTTTCTTTATGGGACTTATATAGTGATATGTATTCATATTTTAAATTGTGGAGAAAATATATCATAGGAATTATTATTCCATTACTACATGTATTATGGATTCAGGAAATGATCTTAAAAGATACATGGGAAATGGGGACTATGATACGACAACAATGGTTGATTATTTTTTATGACAATACCCAATGAATTTTTTGGAATTAAACTTCCAATTATATGAGGAATTTTAGTACTATATCATTGGGATGTATGTTAGTTTTTGGATTTTTAGTTCAATTTGGAATAAACAAAAACTTTTAAATTGTTTATATGATTTAATGGGATTTATGTTTTAAAATTGAGGGTTATATGATCTTATAAGTAATTTTTTTATTAAACTATTCGATATATAATATGATTCATTATTAGGGTTTCAATAAAATTGAAATACATCTGTCCAAGGGAAGTTGTGTGATATTTTTTCTATGATATGTGGCCATATTCATGGTTCTAAAGAATTTATAAAAAATATTAAACTCATGTTTTTAGGTTATAGAAAATGCATGGTAACCTATAAGGCCTCAAATATAAATCCTCCCAACCGTGAATTTTCTATTTTCAGGTAATGCAGAATACATGATCTATATATAGTTCTAGAGGGCTTATAATGTGACTATGAAGTGGGGGATTTTTTCTTTAAATAACCTTAATTCTCCAAAAAACCTCCAATATAAACATTATTATTTAAAAAATATTTTATGTTTCTATAGGTATTAAAAGTTGATTTTGTATGTTTTTTTCAAGTATATTGATAGGTCATGCGAGCGAATTAAGGATATGATATTATATATTTTTTATTACATATATATACTTTTTAACTCTTGATTTCAATCATCCTTTCTCTTGGATATGGTCATCGTGGTGTAAGATATATTAATCTATGATAATATATTCATATATGTTATTCATCTTGATAGTCAGTTGAAATATTTATCTTTTTTGGGATCATAGACAAAGTATTTGTGGAAATTTGGTATGAAATATATAGGTAGATGGAATAAATATCATTAATTTTATTATATAATATCCTATTTTCTAGATTAATGATGATTTTTTTATTTATTTTAAATCATAATTTTTTATAAACCATGGATTTCTTTATATATAATATTTTTTACATTAAATTTCTATTAGAAATTGTTTATATTACAACCATTGATGTTATAAATTAAAAATGTGAAATATTAAATTTAATGAATTTATTTTTTTTAAATAAAATTTATTCGATCTATTTTTCATTATTTTGTGATGGATTTTACAAAGAAAAATAATTTTTTGGAATTGAGATTTGTAATGGGTTATATTTTGGAAAAAATATAATGTTTTTTTGGGAAATTCTTATATGGGAGTCTTCAATGATGAAAATTTAATTTCATTGATTTTTTTAAAACTTATATAACATATATATGGTATGATATATACTTATAGACCATGTGTGAAATTGATCTGTTGTTGGAATGATCTGGGCTTTAGGGAGAAACCTCGCTCCATATTCTATTATAGTAGATGTTTTTTGGTTTTATGCATGAATGAGTGATGACATGGTTCTAACAAGAAAATAAAAACGTGACGCCTTGATTCAATAATGATGTATTTTAATTCATTCTATAATTATATCTAGTATCGATATGTTTTTATTGTTGTTTGATATTCCTTACCCAGAGATGGTTTTTAGAAGATGGGGAGTTTATATTGGATATTGGGAAATTGTGAGTTTCCAATGTCTTTAAGTAAATAGGTAGTTCCTATATATTTGTGTATATAATTTGTGAAATAGTGAATTTAATTGGATGTTTTTAAAATTATTATTCTTATGTATTAGAAACACTTTTATGTATTTTAATATTTATGTTTTCAGGGTGAAAACATGGTTAATAATTTTTTTTAAAAAATTACTTTTCATTTTTCATTGAAATTAAAATTTTCATTTTTGAAATGATTTGTTGTCATTAGTTTTTATGTCATTTTTAGAAGTTATTGAATAATCCAATGTTTTGGATAATACAATTTTAGATTTATCATGTGTTTCTTTGAACTACATTATCTGGATTTCTCATGCATTTAATAGCATTGGAGTCAACAGGTAAATCCTATTGAGTTTATACTCTACCAAATCTTATTCAAATCATTAGTAATATTGAAATGTTTGGTAATGATTCATGAAAGGATAAGGCTTTGTTCATTATTATATCTGAGTCATAGATCAACATTAGAGACATGGATACGGTTTGGGAAGTATAAGATTCAAGTTTCTTTTTTGTAGGAAATTTTCTTATTAGTGTCAAGTCTTATCCCACATTAGATATGTGTTCATTAAGAAATAAAGGGGGTAAATTTTGATTTATTTTTAAAGGTAATATCATTCACCATTTTCTCATAGTTATACCTTACCATTTATCGACAATCACATGATCGATGGTAGTAGATGTTGGTGATGTTTGGGTTTAATTACCATTTCCAAGAACCAATTTTACCTAAAACAGAACCCAACACATTTCTATAAAACATATTTACTTGAAATGACACATTTATAGAATTAATAACTAGTATATGACCCCTCGTACATTTTTAATCAAAAAAATAAAATTATAACCAATTTTAACTATGTAATCTAGATAATGAATATAAAATACCTTCATAACCCAATATACCCAAATAGAACACATACCCAACCCATATAACCTGAATAACATATATATTGTGCCCCATATAACATTGTATACACACATAACCATATTAATGTAAATAACATCAATAAAGACTTGGTGTTTTTTTAAGAAATTTTTTGAAAAAGTAATGATAGGTCAATATAAATATAACCTAAATATTATTATGGTCATATAGGTTTCCCTGATAATGACCCAATCCAATTTATATTCAACCACTCCCCATTTAATGATTGGATTAACTGTTAATGTTATCATTCCTGAACATAAAATTCCACTACTATTAAGGAGCATTATTGATAACATGTAGCATCTTCCTTTATGTATTAAGATTAAAGCTCTCATATGAGGTTGTTATAGTCTTTACTCCACACGTATGATCCATTAAGAGACTAATATAATCAGCTGGTAGAGACTTATATCATTTAGTGGGATCGTTGACCACCTTTTGGTCAATAGATAGATATATTATAAAGATAGTATATTCATTTGAGTAGAGTTCTCATAGACACAAAAGGATTTGTAAGAATCATACCACCAAGAGTGGGATGTGGACTAGTATTGAAATTTACAATTACTATAAATAGTAATGCAAAGAAGAAATTAAATAACTAATGGTATTTCAATGATTCATGTATAATGAAATTTTTTCCATTAACAATATAATTTAATCTAAATATATAGTTACTGGAACTAAAGAATTAGTATGATGAATTTATTTTGATATATGAGGATATATTTATTAGTTTATAAAGGTATATCATAAGTTGTTTAAATGATTTAGAAATTAAAATTGATATATTTGACAGTTTGGAATCAAGCTGGGCCACCCCATATCTAGGAACTTGATCTAGCCCAAGATAAAACTAGGGTGCATTCTTAATCACCCAGAGATAAAGATAAGCACTTGGAAATAACATTTGAGCACAAGGGAGTGATTTAATCCAAATAAAGGAAATACAAAATTATTTTAGCATATCTAAAAATATATAATGACCGATTCATAATTCAAACATCCCTTCCATAGAAAATAATAATATTTAAAAATTTTATTAAAAAATGAAGAGAAACCATATTAAAAAATATCTAAATCAGATAAATAATTAAATAATGAAACTAGCAAGAATAATAGATAAAAAATAAACTCAAGGATACAAATAATAAGAAATATAATAATTCATACAATTGAATTAGTTTTTTATATAAATAAGTTTAGAAATAGTAAATAAAAAAACAAACCCCAACCCATTCTAAACATGACTCTGATTGTATATATCCAACCTCTACACTGAAAATGATCCATGAGTGATCAAAGTTGAATCTTTAGAGAGAAAAAATTAAATATAAAAGTGTGAGTATAAAGTTTAGTAAGAAGTTTCAATATTCCTCAACCAGTGCATTGGAGTAAATTAAATTTTCATTTTATTCAAGTTTAGATATATTGTTTACAATTATATCTTTCAATTTTTAATTCAAATCCAATAAAAATATATTTCCATTTTTTACAAAAAAATTATATCTTTTTAAACCATATTAAAATAATTTTTTTTGAATATATTCACATTTAATGATTTTTCATATAAAGTTCAAAAACATATTTCAAAAAATATAAATCCTTGATTTTATTTTTAACAATAAAAATTCAAATGAAACATGGATAAATTGAAATCATATCAGTAGAATCTATATAAGTACAATGAAAATGTGAAAACAATCATCTCACGATGTTAAATTTTAAGATTAAAATACGCACTTTTAATTTGTATTATTTTGTTTAAGTGTATGGTAGTTGTTTTGTTAGAGAATAAAAAAGTCGGGATCTTGGTAATAGGAGGATCATGATGCTATCATATTAGAATCATGAAATGGAATTGATGAATCATTTATGAAGTATGTATGGAATTATTTATATCATGGAGTGAATTTCCTATGTCTAATAGAGGTATTAAAGTAAGGTTGATAAGACAATGTGGTGTTTATGGAGGTGCATGAAGTATAGACTTTCTAGTTTTGGGTATTATCCAAATGATTCCATTTGGAAAAAACACCATTTAAAACCAACTAAAAAAATTCCTAGTGAATGAGAACTAGCTTATTGGTTGTGATAGATATAACCTCCAATGAAGAAAAATTCCTTCAGTTGGATGGCGGATGATCACCGGAAAGTTGGTGGGTTTTATTGGTTTTTGGGGAGTTACATAAATTCTACAAGCTACCGAGTGGGGTCTACAATGTATCTAGATGAGTCAGAATATGGAATTTAAAAAAGAATTTATTGTGGTCCATGATAAATTAAATTGGTCACCCACATATTCCTTGAACCTGGTTCGATTAGAGAATAATTTCGAAAACATTACTGCATAAAAATAGACCCTTTCGTGGATTATAAACATACCAATTAATGAAATAAAAGTTATATAATAATCAAATTCATCTCATTCGCCAATGTTCATATTGTTACTTTTTTGATAGAATTTATACGGAAACTAAATGATATTACTTATATAAATATTATCTTTCCTTCAATCATTCTTCTATTATAATTCTCATTTCATTAAAATGTGTGGGACTTGAGGTTTATTCAATTACCACTTAAAATTATGACATTAATTGTATTTAAGTCTTCAATCTACATCCATTCAATGTATAGTGTCAATTGTATTTAATTTATTACTGTAACAAATTTAAATGTAGACGAGCTTTGTAATCCTTGGCTTCTATTAAATCCAAGGGTCTAATTTAATAATTACTTAAACAATTAGGGTAACAGATATAAGGTTTCACCAAAGAACATTATCCAAACATCATTATCAAAATGTGTTCATTATTTTAGGCTCTATCAAATAATATTTTCTAATATTGTTTCACTCATAAATTTATATATTCATATAATTTTTATTTATTTTATGATTTAATTATTCTTATGTACTTTTGATTATATAACCCTACATATTAATTGCATTATAGTTTCCCTTTTTATTACCATTAATCAATTTTTTCATTTCTAATTCATCGACATTTTTTTAATTATCATCAATCAATTCAAAATATACTTTTAACATTTAATAATTTAATGATTGATTTTATATTTGATGGTAAATTATCACACACCCCCTCTATATTTTACCATTTTATAACCAATTTTTATTATGAATGGTGACTTTAATTGAATTAAATAGTATTTACCATATTGATTTTATTTCAACATTTCAAAGCTATTATAATTATTAAAACCGTTATTCATTTTTGAAGATTTTGTCTTTCTCAAAAATATATTTTTACACCCATAAATCTCCAAATGTCACAATATGGGAAAGGTTATAAATTTTAACGATACAAATAATTTTTTTTAAATTATACCTCTATTATTCCAATTTTTATCTGTTATATAGTATAATTATCCATATTTATATTTCTAAAACTGAAAATGAATAAAAATTTGATAACAATAATATTAATTCTTTTGAATTAGATGGAAAATCTAGGAATTCGTTGACTTCTGATTTAGACAAATATAAATTTAATTGAATTTATAAATTAAAAATTACTCATGAAATTTAGGACCTATTAAAATTAACTCATGAAAGAAATAATAATGTTACATATACTAAATTGTAAATGTTTATACAAGAGTTTGAGAGTTTTTCCATGAATACAAATGACTGAATTATTGTAAATGGTACATGATTCAATGAAACTTTTATTGTACAAAAGGCTCTTGGTAATAATAATTCAATATATAATATGATCATGAATATCCAAAAAGTTTTACGAATAAATTGTGTACAAAATCCACTATGATCCAATAATATAAAAACCGAAAGTATATTCGGGTTCATGTGATCATCAGATCGCTCATGACATGTGAGATATCTTTGAAAATAAAATCTAAAAAATGTTATGTAGTTCAATGAAACTAAAATTAAATTTACATTCAAGTAAATGAATGTCTAAAATATGTAAATGTGATAATGATTTATAATCTCTATAAGAAGAAAAAAAATTAGATAAAAAATATTGTTTCGAGGTTTTGAAAAATAAAATAATCAAAGGTAATTTTCTTTCTTCGAATTAAAAAATAAATTTCATATCATGCCAAAAATTTCCTATGAATAATAAAAATATTATATACATTAATCAAATTAGGAAAACTATAACAATTTCATCATGGAGTTCTATAGAGTATTTATTTTCATTGGTTGAATCAGTCTATAAATGTAAAAGTTTCTAATGGATGATATCAATATATATAATGAAGTAAATTTTGTATGTTATTCTTTTTTATATTCTATATGTTCGACTAATTATTTATGTTATACTGATTTTATTTATTAAATATATCAATTTTAAAAAAATTATAAATAATATTTAAAAGTTAAATATATTTATAAGAAATTTAATCTAGTTGTTTTTGATAGAATAACATTAAATTGAAAAATATGTAATTTGGTTTTAAGTCTACCATGGTAATGAGATGATGAGAATTTATAATATAAAATTAAATCTCTTAGAAATACTCTTTTTCGATTTCCCAAATGAGATCTATATCTAAAAATTAATTTAGACTCTCAAAATGTTGTAAAAATTATTACATAATTGATTTTTAAAAATAATCTAGTTTCTATAAAAATTATAAAAACAGTAATTTTGTGAGGGGAACTTCCCAAAATAAATTTTTAATTGATTTAAGAATGATGGTAATATTATTGATGAATATAGTAGAAAAAATTATAGATATGGAAGACAAAAATCATTCACCCCTATCTCACATTTCCAATCAACAAAAATTCCTTTAATAATATTGGATACAAAAATTATTATTATCTATCTTGAGTGGACACAATATATGGGTATTGAAAATAGTATACTCTTAATATTATTTTGGGAAATGATATCAAGTACAAAAACCAACAAACTATTTTATATATAGATTTCATTTTCACAAGGCACAGGTGTGGTGATCCTTTTAACTTCAATCATATTGAAGACATAAAATGATGACTATCACATTTAGAGATGAATGAAAATAAAAAATCCCTCGTATTTCTATGATATGTTTCTCCAACATAAAAATAATTAGTGATATTCAATTTGTTAATTTATTTTAGCATAATTTACTATTTATTATTCAATTGTGTGATAGTGGTTTTAGAATTAAATTTGGAAGATATTTTTGAATGATTTTTTATTCAAAATGGAAATATAATTGTTTCATATCATTTTAAAATTTTATATATTATAGATTTATAGTATCATTCAAGTCAAATTGATAATTTTGTAAGAGCACATAGTATAAAATCATGGATATTGAATCAGTTCCTAGTTCGTTATAACATTTAATAATAATTCATTCTCATCCATTATTTACTAGTATATTATTTACCAATTTTTTTATCAAAAATAACCTATTGTTATATCCATAGAAATTTTGAAAGTAAAAATAAATATCCCTTCAAATTTAAAAAGTAGTTTTCCTCTTTTCTAGACTTATAACTAGTCATATTTGAAATTTTTTGATCCATTTAAGGTTTCAATATAGGAGTAAAATCTTCAATATCTATAATTAATAATTATTATACAATATATAAAATTTTAATTATATTATCTCATAAAAAGAAGGCAGGTACTATCTTCCTCTTCTTTTACAAAAAAACGTTCACTGAAAAAATATAAAAAAATACCATATAAGTGGCCATGGTGGATAATATGGTAATATAGTCTTAGATTATTTTTTTCGTAAGAAGATTATCATTATACCTTCTATTCACCTATGTCACCTCAAAAAATGGAGTTGTTCTGAGATAAAATAAGTCCCCTTAAGTAATTTATAAGACACACATGTATTAATTTTACTAGGACAAATAATTTTTCTACTAGTTGATCAATAATGATTTCTATATCCTTAAATGTTTTCTAATTAGAACAATCATTAGAAAAACCCCTTATAAAAATTTTAACAGAAAATTTCCTAATGTCTGCATCATTAATTGTTTTAGATTAAAAATTTTTATCCATATCACCAAATATAATCAAGGAAATTTTAAAATAAATACGATAATTGTATCTTTCTTGGATACTCAACTCATGTGAAGCCTACCAATTCTCCAATATTAAACCTATGACCCTTGAAAATTCCTTTTATATAAAATTTAATTAAAATATTCCTAAGACTCATCCAAAAATTGGTGATGACTTTCAGGAAGCTATTTTAACCCTAACTAAACTTTTATACTGTAAATGAATTAATCATTTTGAAAACCCCCTTTTACATATTCACAAAAAGCATTGGATGAATCCAAATTTCACCCCCTTTATTATTTTTTAGTTTAATTATAATTAAAAAATATTATTTGAAGGATATTATTAAATAAGGTTGAACATAAATATTTCCACTCTCATCTTGAAACTAAATCCATTTATGATAAAATATTTATTAGAATTGAATATATTATATGGAATAATATTTGAACCAATTTGAATTGTACAAAACTTTATGTCTCGTGGATGCCCCGATAATCATACAATATTTGTAACTAAGTGGGTTATTAAAAAAACACGAGGAAGAAGGAAATATCACCCCTATGAAGGTTATACATAAAAAAAGACTATAATCAAGTAATGGGATTTGAATATGGTGAATCATTTATTTATCCATTTCATGAATATAATATTTTAGAATCTTTTAAAAACTATCTAATAATTTAAATTTTAAATATTTTTCTAATATATTTAAGAAGTTCTTTCCAAGATAATTTTGTTTCAAAATATGATTGTGTTGATCAACTACCCGGTTTTGGAAATACATTATTTCAAAATTATATTTCTATGATAATCGAATCATGTTATAGTTTCAAACAATCCCCTTAGTATTTATATTAATGGTAAACTAATATCCTTTTATCAAATGATTTTATAATTGGATTATTAGATTACGCACTTTTTCTAGAATCATTTTAAATTTATTTATAAATTTTTCATTTTTATATTAATGATGTAAATTTAATCTCAAATATATATTCACGTTATCTTGAGTTTTTCTATTTATTAAATAATTAATTTATAATTATTTAGATGGGATAACTAAAAATATTCCTTTGATTTCATATTTTATATAATTCATATAGATGTTTTTTACCAAATTAAATAAAATACTAAACACTCATGAAGTTTTACATGGATAATTCAATGGAAAATAATACACAACTGAGTAAAAAATGTATTATAATTATGTATTAATCCAAAAAATAGTTTATAAAAATATTTATTGATGAATGAGTAGAAAAATAATTTTCTATACATCAACCTGACCAAATATTATTTTTAGTATGGCATTTTGGTTAATTATCTGTTTAATTCAAAGTATTATAATTTTAAATCACTCAAATGAATTTTTAAATATTTTAAGGGATCTAATAAAATTTTATTATTTATTCCAATTGAAATTTCATTTAAAGCTACATGTTATTATAATATTGATTTTAGATGATTCTAATTAGATAGGAAATGTACTAATCAGACTTTCTATCTACTGGAAAAATTTATCATGTCATGGTGTACTAATATTCCAAAATTTATTTCTCCTTATATATCCTACATAGAATACATATCCAATAAGAGTTATTAAACCCAAATTGTATGGGTGAAACATAATATCATATATTTTGGGCATAGATATGATAACATCCATATCAATTTTGAGAAAAATAGTACAATTAGTATCTTTAAAAATCATATCCAGTATTCTTATAATAATAAAATTGACATGAGATGATACATTATTATAGATCACCCTTAAAAAGGTGACATAATTAATAACTGTTTTGTATCAATCATTAACTTACAGATATATTCATTAATCTCCATAGTCATGATAAAATTGTCATTATTAATGGCGAGTCATGAATTCATAGTTTGTGATGATTATATCATAAAATTGTAAATATTGAAACAACATTGATTTGTTTTAATAAATATAGAAAAATTTAAAAACAAAATTATTTTATTCTTTATAAAAAAAATTTTACACCCTTTTATAAATTTTGTTAATGTCAATATTGTTTCATACTCTATGAAAAAACATTAATATTTGGAAGAAAAGTATATGTGGATATGGTGTAGATACAACTATAGGTTATTAACTCAAAATGTAATAGTTGGGTTTTTTATCCTATCATCACCCTAGGAATGAGTAGTGGGACTTTAGTAGGATCGTGTTTTGAAACTATTGTTGAATTATCAATAGTTTATTTTCACAACCTTTAATTATACATTATTATAGAACACATTTTCTATGTTAAAATATTTCATTGTTTTTACATGTGAATTCTTAATTGTAAATAAATTCCTAAATTAATATTTTATAAAATGACTCCTCTTATTAGTAATTATTAAATTTTAGGGGATCTAATCTTGTTAATAATAATATAATTATATATGAAAATTCCATTCATTTAAATTTTCATCCTAATTTTTTAATCTTGGGTTTTTATACCTTTTTCAAATTATTATTTCTATATTCTGTATATTTTTAAATAGACATATTTTTATTTATCTCTATAATTTTTGAAAATTGAAATATCTAAAAAAATTAAATTCATTAATATTTTTTCAATTTTTCAATTTTTTGTCTCTCTTGAAATATCATTATTGATGGTAAATATTATTTTAAATTTCATATCTTCTATTTATTCTAGTTTTTACTATAAATTATTTGTTATATAGTGAATGTTTGATATAAATCTTATATTTAGGTAAATATCTAGAGTTATTTATAAAAATACAATTAGTTTTTTATGTTGTAGAATTGAATTTGGATTACTTTATAGACGAAAAATATATTATAATACATATAATGATATGAATGTCATAATATTTTTATTATCATATTAATAAAATAATTATTATCATAAAAAATAGAGGATTCGTTTCCTTATCATGTTGTTATGTTTTAATGATAAAAAATAATCATTAAAGTGTCCAACTATTTAATTTAAGTGGTTCGTAGTTATATTGTTAAAGATTTCAGATTAAGTGATGATGGTCATTGAGTGATCATGATGACATATTTTTTGAGTCATGAAAGAGAATTAAAGAATCATTGTTGATGTCTTTAGGGACTTATTTAACGCATAGAGTTATGTTTGGTTTTTTATCAAGAGTTATTAACGGAAGGTTGATAGGCGATGGAGGTGGTTGGGAACCTCAACTTACCAACAAGTATCATGTGTACAGATCTCCCATTACAGTAGGATCCCATTAGCTACCATATAATGGAAATTGGGTAGTCAGTGGAGATAAAAAATAATCCAACCACTAAGAAGAAATATAATTGACATTAGATGGAATCTTTATGATTCTTGGGATTTGGAGTCAGTCAACCAACTAAACAGTGGGGGCTACTAGGTATTATGGTTTCTATAACAATATGTATATTGTAATTTTATTAGGATCCATGATGCATTGAATTGGTAAATTGAATATTTTTTTTATCCTAATTAAATTATATAATGTTCCTAAGTACTTTAGAGCCAATAAATAGACCCTTTTTGGATTGAAAAATTAATAATTGATGAATTCCATATTCTATGAACATAAAATTCCACAAATTATTCAATGCTCTATTAATTTTAAAAGTGTTCTTTAATTTTGAATATTTTTATCACTATTCAATATCTATTTGATTCTATCCTTGTTATTATTATTATTTATTTTAGATAAATATGCTTGAGTCTAAATGAGTTTTCTTCTACCAATAATATCGTTCTTTCAATTTTTATTCTATTTTGGTTCTCACTACATTTTATACTGAGGGATATAGGTTTCTTTCAAAATATCATGAAAGGAAATGATTTATCAATATTTGAGGTTTTTATCTACAAAATACGCACTTCCTCTGACCTCCCATATCTTATGATACATTTGTGTTCCTCTATTTCATCGATTAATGCAGGTTCACATTGTACCATGGACTAGATCATTTGGGTTCGACGTAATGATTTTTTTTTCACCATATTCATAAACCACCTGAATTCTGGATTGAATGGGCCATTTCATGTACTGAGGGATGGTAGGACCACAAAGGATACATTATGTTAGGTGTAACCCCCACATATCCCCCTCATTAGAATGCCCAAACAGAAGGGATTCTTAATCTCAACGTGGATGCATCTCTCACCATGGATCAGATTACTGCTCTCAGTCTCCAGGCCCGAAATCATCTGGTCCAAATTATTGCAGCAAAAGTTGAGTCTCATTATGCGTTCTGGGAACCTGTAGTAGTTGAGCCCTCCGTCATCCTTGCCGGTATAATGCTCGTATTGGAACATCGATGGGTTGATATCATCATTGAGTCTGACTACCTTACTGTGATTTATGCTATCAACCACAACGACGTCGGACACCAGTCATTTGGCTTCATCATTAGGAGAATTCACTCACTTCACCAAGGTTTCTCTTTCTACACCTTCTAATTTACCAAAAGGGAATGAAACAATGTGGCCCATCAGCTGGTGGCCTCAGGCCACTTCGATGACAACCGGCTCTGGCTGGACAATCTCCCTTCCTGGCATTGATTATGTACGGCTGCTAATCGTCGTCATTAATGTTATTTGTCATTCTTTTCCAAAAAAAATATAAAAAATATAATAATATATGGTCAATTTTATTATAGTTTCAAGATATAAAAAATTAAAAATCAATGTGTTTTTGTAATATTGGATACTATAAACTATAAGGGGACAAGACAATAATCCCTCACGGAATTAGTGTAGATGTAAGTAGTTATAAGATAAATTTATCCAAAATACATTATCAAATCATGTTTTTTATTTTGTGTTTTCTCGCATTATATTTTTATTAATGATTTTGTTATACATTCATACATTAATATTTTCAATCATTCTTTTTATGATTCAGTAACACTTATAAGCTTCGTATTTCATAATCATAAATAGTTTCTCCATTGAACATTACTTTTTTTGATTTATATATATTGATTTTTCATTTCACAGACTTCAAAGGGTTTTAATTACCTTATTTAACATTAAAAGATATTTTTATTCACTGTGACTTTAATTTATTATTTGTTTTTAATGGTAAATTCACAACCCCCCTTACATTTTACCATATCATGGACTATAATCCAATCATCAAGTTGATAATGAAATATAATCAGTACAATATAACTATAAACTGGTGATCATAGAAATCTTAGGAGCTCATTTAATGGTCCTTAACATAATATAAAAATCCATACAATTGGTGTGTAGGCTGAAAAATAACATCCCTAACACTAAATATTTATTTCAATTACTTAACTAAGTGATGAAATCCCAAAGTTAGAATGACACCATACTAAGTCACATTATTCATATCATGAACCTAACATAGTGTAACATGTGTTCTCAAATATTACACTAGATACTCACATCTTCCCATGATGTATGAATTTTTTGGGGATCTAATAGTAATAATATGAAATTATACAAAAAATAGATACATGTTCATGTTCAAGAAAATAATCATATACAAGACATAACCCCATGAATCATTCAATGAAACAACCTCTTCATAATTATAATAATAATAATAAGAAAAATGTGTCTAATATAAGGGACACTCAATCCATTTTTATATTAGAAATTAAAGGGGAATGTTAAAAGGGAAATTTTCACCATGAAAATTAAAATTCAAAGTAACAACTACGCCTTGAACATTGTCATTAAAAACCAATCCAGAAAATCAGTTTTTAAATTTCCATGAACACCATTATGTATTTTAAGAAAATACATGGAAACAATTTTGAATCGAAAATCTCCTCTTGTAATATAATAAATATTTATCATGTTCATCTAGGAATTTCATAAAACACTATGTGTGCTCAATAGATATAACATATTTCTACAATACTTTAAATCTAATAATCCCTTATTCTTAAATGAAAATCCAGTATAGCTTGATTTTATTTTCAAATAATTAACATACATAGTTATTATTGTAATTTAATAGTTAAATCACTAAATTAAACAAGAAAAAAATGATTCAATAATTAAAAGTCGAATGAAGGAGGAAATATACCTCAAACTAAGGGAAATAAGTCTCTTCCACCAACTGTGATGATAATCAACCTTTCAGAGGTAGTGTAGACACTTGGGTATGCTAAAAAAACTATAAAATATGGTAATCCACAATTAATAATCAATCTGAATGACACCCTAGATCATAAAGAACATATATAGGATAAAACATGATAGGTGATGGATGAAATTATGAGGAGATTAGGTTTATAGGTGATTACCATGAAGAACCATATAATAAATATGAAGAAAATGAATAGATTCACCAAATGAGGAGGTGAATTCATTGGAGAGAGATCCCAAGGGATGTTCAAGCCAAATGGAATAGAAAATGAGGTTTGGTGTTAAAAAAGAGAATTTATAAATATAAAATCACATTTTTAATGAACAAGACGCTTCACATATCTAGGTTTCATGGTTGGACTAATTGTGAACCAATCATGAGAGCTTCAGTATGAAGCCTAGAGTATAGGGAATGGTAAAACCACATGATTATACTAAAAATATTCTATCCATGTAATTATCTCTATTATTAACTATATGTCTGTCATATAGTTTCAACATGATTTATACTAACCCAACAATAACATTTTCACAGTGATAATATACAAAAAAAGTAATAAATGTTTATAAAATTACACCAGAGAGAATTGAGAAAAAATTGTGACCCAAAATTAATTAAAATAATAGTTTAAATAAATATTGATATGTTTTAATTCACATCAATAGAGCACTTTTCCCCCCTAAATATTCATCAGGTCATAAAAAAAAGATGGATAAGGAAGGAGTTCATTCCAAATGAAAAAATACACCTCTAAAACAATTTCCAAACACCATTGAAAACATCCAAAATCACACATATGAATCTATATCCAATCACAATTGAAACTCAACACACATAATAAGAATAATACAAAATGAATAATTTTGGGCTCTACCCTCCATTTAATAACATTATAATGTGGTGAACTACAATACAAGGTTATCCCCAATGGACCTCCATGAGACATGGCCCAATATTCAAATCAAAAGGTTTTCATAAATAATACATAAACATGATGCGTTGAATATTTCTATAAAACCAAACACTTATATATTGAAAAAAAAATTTCCAAAAATTGAAAATTACCAAAATGATGAAAAATGGGAGTGTCAAGTCACCCATCAACATCCTCTCAACCAGGGAAAAACGGATGGGTCTTATGTCAAAATCATGACCTATTTAGAATAAATGACATCTAACCATTGGTTAATGAATATGAAGATGTTACCAAGGACCGTATGGAATTAATTCCAATCATGGTGATCTTAAAAAACAACCCTAGACCAAGAGTACTACTTATTGGATAAATTTAAATCTTATTTATGCAAATCGCACCCCTAATGTTTGTCCCATGAAAAATGATCCCCGAATAAAATTCAACATGACCCTAACAACATAATGCCCAAAAAAGACCTACACACATCAACATATATGAAAAACATAGAAATGTGGTACATCGATTAGTGCCATGTAAAATATACACCTATAATCATTCACATGAGTCAATATGAGTAAAGAACCAAAAGGGTGTTATCATTCATAAAGATGTTCCATGAAAAATAACCAGACACCAAGACTAAAAGATTCCTTTAAAATTAATGTTGATCTAAGACACATGAAATTCCACATATGAACATTGATTTCATCTCCAAAGAACAAATAGTATGGGTCATTGCAGATTATGAGACAAAATATTAAGAAGGGTAAATTGAAATAAAGAGTGAACACTAAAAAATGTGGACGGATCTTCCACTCCACTCATAAAATGGGTGGAAACTTCATTATAATGGATAGACTCGAGTCCTAGGAGACAAAAATATAATGTCATCCACAATTCAGTCATTGTATTACTCCTCATGTCCATTATATAAGGAATATTTTGAATAAAATAATTTAAAGACCCATCAAATTTTCCGGAATCCAAATAATATTTTATCAAACCTAAATAACTACTCAAATAAACATTCCAAATGAAGAAGTTTGAGTAAAAAAGTAATAAACAATCCATTTTTTGTTTAACTCAAAATCATGCATAATTTTCAAATCCCAAAACACATTCTTACCAAATTTTATAAAAATCAACTATAGAATTAAATCATATGATATATTCTGAAAATCTATTTAATAACCCAAATTTCATTTATTAAAAATATTTTCATTCCTCTAACACAAATAAAATCCATTTTAATTCTATAATAAAATATATCTTTTTTACTTTAAAAATTTCTCATAAAAACCATTACACATATTCCAAAATCCCATATTGAAATGTGTATTAAAACTCAAAGAAAAATCCTTTGTTTTAAAACAGTTCAGAAATACCATTTATAACTTTCAAAATCAATCATTTATTACCAAAACCAAGAATATGATTTCAAAACACAAACAATTTTTACTTAATAAACATTCAATAGTATATAAAAAATTCATTTAATTACCTTTATAATCAACTACACTTTTTTAAAATAAAATCACCATTCATTTAAAAGCAACCTTAATTAAAAATAAAATTTACGATATTATTAGAAATTAAGTCTTCACTATTTTAAGAATATTTTTTATTTAATTAATAACCTTAAATAAAATAATAAAACATTTATTCACCATGAAAATTACACCATTTTAATCAAATCAATTTATATATAATAATAACCCAATGAAATTAATGTACAGATGAAATCAAAAAATAAAATGTTTCCAGGGCTAGTGGTTGTGTACATATTGGTTGCATGATTTGAATGAAAGAACACTAACTGATGTCACCTGAAACAATTACACAAGATAAAAAAGTTTTTTTGAACAATAATTTGAGTGTTCATGTTCTAACGTCATTTCACATTCATTTCATCATATATCATTCTTTGGCATTCATGTTCTAAGATGATATAATGGAATTTCGTTCAATGTGTGATATGATGTTGAGTTTTGGTTGTCTTGTGTTGGTGGTTAGAATCAGGAATGTATGGGGTTACGTTGGTGATGTATGGTAGGTGTTGAACACATGCAATACCGGCTTCAACCCTATTTCCTTGGATGTCTGTGGGTGAGTATTCTACTGCCACACGTCCTCAATTGATGGTGCGTTTCTTTCAGGACATGGTGTTCCATATTCCACCACCTCATCCACTACATTCTCATTTATTCACAACACTCTTCCACTATTTATTTTTAATTTATTCTCTTACTGTTATGTTATTCTTGTCTGACCTCATCATGGCCAATAATAGAGAATCCAATGGTCGGTTGGGATTATCACGATTCATGAAGATGGTGTGGGAATGTCACAGCTTGATGAATTGGTATAGGTTTTCGGAAAACAATGATTATTTTGAATGATTTTTCCCAAAAGATATTATTTTTCTAGTCAACCTACCTCACCATCCAAGGGCTTCCAACATGGCTTCCTCACATTTTACATGTGCATCCCCTATTTATTTATAATCCATAAGAGAAGTCCATGATAGGTGGGGGATGGGTGGTAGTTGTATCAAACCTGGCACCTGGAACCATGACTACATATGGAGGCATTGTAATGGTTCAATGATCATATATCAGATCCAAGAGATCCATTATATCAAGTGGCAGAGTACCAAAAGATATCCATTTATAGATAGAGAAAGATTTTTTTATCCCTATTATTTGGGAAATAATTATCTTTTTCATCCCATTTTCTTAATCCATTCACCTATTATTATGATTATCAAATCACAACAGTTATATCAAAGTAGTTTTTAGTGAAACAACACTGAGTGGTTGTATTTTTTTAGAGATAAAAAAGTTATTGTTTCCCAAATTCAGGTTTTGAAGGAATATTCTGAAATATCATTGTGATTCAATTCGAACGGGGAAAAATATGTTGAGAATGGATCTAAAACAAGCTTATAAGGCTTGATCATGGTCTGATAAAACCTTAGTTACAATAGTACCACCTGGATGGAGAAAAATGTACTATACTGACACCATATACATTTCTAGCCAGTTTCTGGAAACAACTATGGCATTACATGTCAGCACCATGTCATCACTACATTAGCACTGTTTTATCAGTTGAACTCATCCATTGATTCTATATTTGTGATATACATATCAATTCGTGACATATTTTGAGGATCCGAGAGTCGATGGATGCATTTCTTAGAATCTTGGATGCAATGGTGAGCTCTATTTTTCTGATTCTAATCAAAATATTATTAAAATAAAATTCAATGGAGGTGTCATATATAAGAGGGATGATGAGGATAAATTATTCAAACTACTTCATTTGGAAGTCTTAACAAAAATATCTCCTCAATTATAAATATATTTTTCACAACATAGATATCAAGGATGTCAACCCTGATTCCACTAAGGATGTAGAGTGGAAAAATATGAATAAGAATATTAACGGTCCAAAATGCTAAAGGATAGATCACAACATTTAGCAACATTTTTCTTAGGATACTGGCATGAATGAACATTGGATGAAGTCTTAATATACATACTAGAAAAATAACATTGAAAACAAGGTCCTCTACATGAAGTGTTGATGAATCATCATCTAATGGGTGGAGGCTATATTGACGAAAACACTAGCGAGTTCAAAAACATGGGGAGCTGATTGGTGACTGGAGGTAAGATTAAAAATTATCAAGAGTAGAAAAATCAAATACATTGAACACTTACTGATAGTAGGGATATGCTTATAATATCCCTCGACACCATAGTTACATGAGGATATCTTTCAATGTAATGGTAATAGATTCACTGTTCAATAGGGATTCCAAAAGAGATGACATGAGTTAGAACAAATCACAAGCACTCATTTTGAAGATGTGAGGGAGACAACCATAAGGAATTTGTGGGGTGAGAACTACATGATGATTTAATAATAATATAAGATCAACGAATGGCATGGGGCCCACATTCAAAGGCTACCATTGTGTCACAGACATATGTATGAAGAAGATCATCTGAAATTTTCTGTAAGAAAATTATCAAAGTAGAAACCAGTAAAGAAGAATTAGAGGTGTTCATGGGAGTGACATTAGAGATGCTGATAATTTATCTATAGAATAAGAATAGAAATTCTTTCATACATCATATTAATAAATAAATTGGGAGGTTAATACTGCAAAATCTCACCATGTCACTCCACATAGTATGCATTTATGGACATATCAATATGGATACATTGGTGTAGTCATGGTGGGGAGTGCCTGTTTGGTGTAAAGTTTTAGCATCGGTGATATCCAAGTCATGAAAAAAATTTAATACATGATCACCCTAAAGTATTTTCATCATTTCCAAGCGTTCAACTCGACATTTTATTAGGTATAGCCTTTGAATGGCAATGCTATGACAACAATTTCAGCAATAGCGAATATAAGATGACAAAAGGATCTACCAGAATTTCCCAAGGACATATATTTGGTATATTTAAAAAAAATCTTGTGAATACATTTGAGGACATCCTAAATATAGTGGTAGGAGATATGTATTCCAATATGTGTAATAAGAGACTCATCTACATGAGATAAATATAGTTTTCTACCCATGAAATGAATAAGTACATTAGTATTGATAAATATGCATCACTCAATCATTTAAAACACTTCCTGTATGGCAACCATCATAGATACTGATTCAATACTTCTTCATCAAGGAGATCGATGTTGATGGATCTAGTGAGATTTGATGTATGTGGAACTACGGATATAGATTCACTAGAAGGTAAAAAATTACAATTCTTTATTGATGATGCATTGTGAAGGATGTGGGGGTTCCTCATGTGGATGAAGGACTATGTATTAGACTACATAAATATTTTTCACTCCATGGTGGAGTATGAAATTAGAAGGAAGATGAGGTGTCTTCATAAAGAAATTGGAGTATAGTACAAATCCAAATAATTTTATGCTAATTATAGGAGTCATGGAATTAGACATGTGAGGATGGTTCCATGCACCCCAAAACACAACAGAGATGTATAATGGTTGAATTGAACCATCCTGGATAATGTCCTAAGAATGGGGTGTATTGATAAGTTTCTTATGTCATTCGTGGGAGAATCTTCTCATATTGCATGATACCTCCTCAGCAGGTCACCATTGGTCAAATAGAATTTTGAGATACTATAGAAGAGATAGTACGGTAAACATACCTCTTACTCTGATTTACGGGAAAATTGATGGTTTGAGATTTGAACATGTATCCAAGGAGATTAGGAAAAATTAAGAAGGTATATCTACACCCTCAATCTTCATTGGCTATGGAGATGAGGTGTTTGGATACAATATTTGGGACTGGAAGTAGAAGAAGGTGATGGGATGAAGAGATGTATTATTCCAAGAGAACGAAACGATAGAGGATATACAAAATCCTATAATATATCGAAGGGAAAGTGTCTAGGAATCAATTCATGATCAAAAAACTATCCCACCATAACCTGTTAATGTAATTTAGGAGATGCAACAAGACTCATTGGAAGAAGACTAGGAGGTAGTGGAAGAGTATATTGAGCAGGGTGATACTGAATCCACACCACAACAATCTATAGAACAATTACAATGTCTAGGTTATGTCCTGCCTCTTGAACCTAATATTTCACATGTTCTATGATCGCCACAAGTATGTATTACATCACCAAAATATATATAGTTAGAGTACCTGGTGGTGACTGATTAGTGGGATCAAGAAGGATACTAGGATTTGGATTCAAATCCAAAAAAAACTCAAGGGGCTACATGTAATGGAGGATGATATGGGGTATTTTGATGGAGAACCAGACATATGATTTGGTTAAACTACTCAATGGTAAAAAGTAAATAATGAACAAATTGTTGATTATCATGAAGAATGATGTGATGGAAAATGTGGTAAAGTAGAACGTTGGGTTAGTTTTCAAGAGATTCCTTTAGATGAATAGTTTAACACCCCATGCTTCCATTATACGCTTCTCTTTCAATAATGCAATAGCTTGCACTGTACGTAAGTAAGAGATTCTAACACACCATGACCAATGAAAGTAGCTGTTATGAATAGTAATACCCAATTTTTGAAAATATATAAATTTTATATTTCAAAATGGACTTCATTTTTGGATTTGGATATTGAAATTAGCCTATGTTGAATTTTTGGTATTTTTCTAAGAACATCAAATTTTTGACGAATAGTGAAAAATACTTAAAAACAAGTTTTTTTAATAAAAATAATATATAGTGATAAATTATACTATTTATTGGTTTTAAAGAATAATTAGAATATAATTTTACCATTTTATCCAATGTTGGTGATTCGAATTAATTTCACTTTCAAATTGGAAATAAACAATTGTTAATAATTTGATTGATATTGTTTATTAAAAACATGTTATTTGTCTTGACGATGGGAATTAATTATTAATTTAATTAATGCAACATATATGTTTTGAATTTTTTAAAATAGCCATAATTTTTGAATTTGGAAAATCAAATATATCTTAGGGTGAATTTTTGGTATTTTTCTGAAAAACATCAATTTTTGATGAATAGTGAAACCACGATGTGGTTGTTTAAAAACTGATATTTCATTTAAATAAAAATTTACCACTTATGTGATTTGATTTTAAAAAATCTGACATTAATGGTTGTTATTAAGAAGTAAAATTTGGTCCAACGAGATTAAAATAATTTTTTGGCGAATAGTAACTTTTAAGTTTTATTAATCACAATTAAAGGTAATTAGTGTAATTAAAGGTAAAAATAATCTTATAATAATATGGAATTACCATTACACTTGTCCTAACCATATTTGATTCATAATTACCGACCAAAAAAATCCATGGGACAACATGGGGACCCCTTGGAGACACTTGGGTACGAAAATGACATTAATAACTTTTTATTTAAAGTTAAAATAAAATTGTAACAAACATGTGTTGTTTTGATAAAACAATTGGTACATGGGGTTATATAAGTTATATTTTCGACTATAAATATTTTTTCGAAAGCTGAAAATATTTCCTACATCATGGTAATTTTTCTATAATTTTTAGGCAATAAGTAAATAAATATTTTTATCAAACCATGATGATGCAACGATTACCTCATTAATGAATGATTTAAAAAAAATGAAAAGATAAGTTAAAATATATAACTTAAACTTGTCTAAAGATTTTTGGATGGGTGGATTTCGAACCCTTATCACCTTATCCTCGAAATATATCATTGTGGAACCTTAAAAATCAGAAAACCATTTCATAATATTGTAACATTTAATGACCGTCCAAGAGTACCCCTCCTCTCCTCTTATAAAAGGCCCCCACCTCTACCACATTATTCACACCATAAAAGCCATTTGGCTCAGCCAACCTCTATGCAAATACTCTCTCAACTTCCCTATATTACACCTATAAGAATCACATTTTGAAGAAGTCTTCCCAAGGAAGCCTTTGGCTCAAATCAAAAAAAGTTACCCGATTTTAAGGTAATGTATTCTCTTAGGTTATTTTGTTTATTTTGCTTCTCCAACCCATTAAACTCTTTTTATTAATTTATATTGTAACAACGCCAGTATCTTCAATATACATGGTTGTTGTTATGATAAGTATTTTATTTACACTTACACACAACTTCGTCTAGTGGTTAAAGAACATACTGTTTCTGTGGGAGGCGAATTACTGCCTCACGAAACGATGATTGTTCAATCTTCGGTCATGGTGGCCATTAAGATGTCACTATAATTATATATGATGTATATTATGTTTATTTTTTCCTTATTCTTATGTATTACTCATTTATGGAAAACCTTTATGATTTCCATTATGGGTAAACGCGCTAATTTAATTTTAGGAAGTGTGGACTACCGCCCCCTCAAAGTGATTTGAATCGTTAATGCCATATGTGGGAAACATAAGGGATGTAGTAAATTATATTATATATGATATTATACTGTAATTATAATATACTGGAATTATAATATTACTTTATATCATTGTGATTTCATTCCATTAAATATCAAATAGAAATGAAAGCAGCGTCCATGCATACGTATAGCTTACCATCTCCATGAACGATGCATTTAATTTCTTACCTCTAAATGTTATGTAATATTATAAATGCATGTATATACATGATATATATGATATCTAAATCATGAATATAATTCGGGATATAATGTATATTTTACCACATGAACTAATTTTAACTATAAGAAGTTAATTTTTAACTCAAATACCAAAGATCGACAAAACGACCGTTATTAACATAAATAATTACATAATGTTCATAACATGGTAATAAGTGATATAAAAGGAATAATTAATTTGATAACGGTTCTTATGTATGTAGAAATTAACTCTAGTTTATTATTCAGGAGGTTAAACAATGATCGAATCATGTCGGACACGAGGTAAGGGACTTCATCTCAATCCCCTTTCATTGAGGCATATTTTGTATTATACACAACTTTCTCTTTTATACAGTGTATAAAACCCTTTGACTTTTACTTTTATTCAAAAAGAATCTTTTTATATAAAGCGTTTTTACTAAATGAAAGAAGGAATGGTTTGTCTTACGTATGCAGGCACAACGACTTCCCCACCGCCGTGACCATTATTTGAGTTTCAGCTTCATCTACAAGCCTTAGATTTTTTAAAAAATAAATACCAAGTTTTACGTTTCTTTTAAAATGGATTTGATAATGTTTTTTTCTATATCAGTGCGATTTATTGATATCTTATGATTGAAATGTGGAAATTTTATGTTTCCTTTATGCATGTTTAATGTTATACTATTATGTTATGGTTTATGATATGTTTAAACCTTTTCATATAAGGAAATCATTGGACTTAAAAAGTGATGGGTGGAGACCGCTATATCTCCTCGATGCATCGGTTGGTCGCATTAGACAAACTAGTGTCTTGCCATGAGGCCTTGACGAAATCTTATTTGTAGTCTTGGCATGAGGCCTTGGCTACGTGGTTATGATAGTCTGGCATTATGCATTCCATCATTATGAATGTGGTTATTGATATTGCATGTTATTATTCGACTATAGAATATCCATGTGAAAAAGTGAATGGAATTATTCCATTACATTTTTCCTTATTATTCTGAAAATCAAGTTTAAAAGGATTTTGTTTCAGTTATACATTGCCTTAAATTTTGATGTTTATTTATGAATGTTTCTGCTATATTGTTATCCTTAATGAGAATCCGAGCTCACCCCTTTCAATGTTTTAATTTTTCCAGGATGTGAAGAAGTATTTTATGAATGACCTTCGGGGATAGTCTGAAGGGGATATTAGTTTGGACTATGAAGACTATGTTATTGTAGATTTTCACTTTATGATATAATGTAAGACTTATGAATATATCTACTGTTTACAAGGATACTAAACTAATCGGTCTTTCGAGACTTGATCTTTTGTGATCATTCCAAATTTACATCATAATGCACCGACTCTGGGTAACTAGGGTCGGGGCATTATAGTTGGTATCAGAGGAAGTTTAGTACTACCCTTGAAAGCTAGATTTAGATAAACACTATTTATAACACATAGCCCTAAGATAGACTTTGAGGATTAGTATAGAAGAACTTCCTAGAATTTTGATATTATAGATATTTTTGAGTTTTCCAAGAAATACATCCTTGTCTGTATACGAGCAGGTAGTGGCGGCTCTGGAACAGATGTACCTAGTGGTAAAACCCGAAAACACCCCTTTGAGCTAGGCTCGGATGGGAACTGCTGCACCACAACGGGCCTTACTACACTATTGTTTACGACACTCCCGAGGAATATGCTTAGGATAATACGCATTTTCTTTACAAACCATTATGAAGGGTTTATGAGTATATACTTCCTCAGAGAACACATATCTTCTTATGATTATGTATTATATCCATAAATAGTTCAATTTATGTTAAGTGTTTTACATGTATGGAATTATGTATTTCGATTCATAAACTAATCTAGTTTATGACATTGTTTATAAATGGCACCTAGTGGAAGGAATGGAAATTGTATCAATGCATGCACTCCATGTAGTGATTTCCCTCCTACTCAAGATAATTATAGTGGAGCAGGTGATACAATTGGTTATGATCAACTAATCACCATACCATGAAAACTCACTCAGGATATGAATAATAACCTTACCCATAATGAGAACCATGATCCTCAGTGTGGAGGATCAATGTTAGATCGCTTCATGAGGTAGGAAACACCAACATTCAATGGGATTACAAATCTATTAGTAGCTGAGAAATGGATATGTTCCCTAGAGAAAATATTCCATGCCCTGGGGAGTAGTGAAATGGAAAAGGTTACCATGGCATTTTATCGCCTATCTGGAGATGCTGATCAAATGTGGTCATTGATTCAAAATACAATGGAAGATGAAAAAGTATCAAATATGGAATGGAGGGAGTTCAAAGTGCTTTCCATAGAAAAATACATTCCTCGTGACCATCGAGCAGATATGGAAATTAAATTTCTGAGCCTGAGAAAAAAGGAGGATGAGAATGTAGCAATGTATGAGGTTAACTTTACAAGGTTAGCTAGGCATGCATCAGATTATATATGTAACAGAAGAAGTATGATTGATCGTTTCTTTTATGGGTAGAACCATTTCTCTGTCGAGATTTAGTATTGCAATCTTTCTCAATGTATGAAGACATAGTCTCATGTGCTATCAAGACAGAAAAGAAATTATCTAAAACTTATGACAATAAAGTAAAGAAAGAGGAGAATAGAATGGTGGAACAAGAGACAGATAAAGTGAAAAAAGGAAAGAACGATTTTCCATTATGTGATAATTGTGGGAAGATTCATCCCAGTACTTGATTAAAAGAAATGGGAGTTTGTTATAAATGTTGAAAAAAAGGTCACCAGGCTCATGATTGCAAGGGAAAGAAAGAGGATATCAATGTTGAATGCTCAAATTATCGGGAAATGGGGGATTATGAAAATGAATGTCCTAAGTTTCAGGGAAACTTACCTTAGAAAAGGCCAAGGGATCAAGGACAATCTTATGTTGTTACTACAGTTGATGTGGAATAATTATTGTATTTCTGTTTTTGTACTTAAGTACTATATTATGGTTATAAGAATAATGATTTTACTGTAGTACTTGTTGTTTTAATAAGGTTTTAATATGATGAAGGAAATCATATTTTTAGTATGTGACAATAAGGGAAACATTACTTTTTTTGTGGAATCTGATGAGTTGATTTTTGAATTTAGAGAACTTTTAGAGAATGTCTGGATAGAGGTATTTTGGATAAATATAAAAGTTGGAATGGATTATTTTTAACTTTGGATAGTATTGTTTAAGGTTAAAACATTTCTGAAGATTATTTTTAGAATATTATATTACTATAGTTTTAGGAAAAAAACAAGTTGCAGGTCAGGGGATAACCTGTCGCGTCGGACAAAGCTGTATGAATCAAACCCAGAAACATAGTACGACATTCCTTTATTACCTTACAGTAGCCTACAGGAAGCCCCTAGTTATAAAAAAAATAGTATTCCTAATATATATGGTATGTGGTAATATTTTTAACCTTGTACGATTATGATAAATATAATATTTTTGATTTCTATCATCTTTTTGAGTGAAAGATGAGTTTGTGGTAGAAATTAGTTAAATGTTGAAACTCTAATTTTCAAGTATATATATATAACTATTTCATATTATATGAATAAATTAATTTTTAAACCTTATAAAATGGATATTTAAACAAAATATTTTTATCCTAATACCTTATGTTTTGTTGAACTTCGGATATTTTAAATCAACATAGATTGTAGGCTTTGAGGCCCTCAATTTTACACTTTTTTGTGATTGATGAACTCAATCACTCCCTATAAATATTTAATTTTTTCCTCCTATTATATATCTATAAATACCACCAATGTTCTCCTAATAGAAATCATAATTTGGTGGTGACTTTTTTCATTTCCCTTTCCCTCTTATTAAGGCTAAATTTTATTAACCTTATTTACGATGTGTGCAATCCACGAAGGTATTTTCTATTTTCAACCATTTATTTTAGAAGAAAATTTTATAATTGTGAGTAATCAATTCATTGAAGGAGGGTATAATGTAACACCCCAAGCTTCCATGATACGCTTCTCTTTCAATAATGCAATAGCTTGCATTGTACGCAAGTACGAGATTCTAACACACTACGACCAATCAAAGTAGCTGTTATAAAAAGTAATACCCACTTTTTGAAATTATATAAATTTTATATTTCAAAATGGACTTCATTTTTGGATTTAGAATATCGAAATTAGTCTATGATGATTTTTTGGTATTTTTCAAAGAACATCCAATTTTCGATGAATAATGAAAAATACTTAAAAACAACGTTTTTTAATAAAAATAATTTATAGTGATAAATTTTAATATTTAGTGGTTTTAAAGCATAATTATAATATAATTTCACCATTTTATCAATTGGTGGTCATTAGAATTAATTTAACATTGAAATTGGACATAAACAATTTTCAATATTTTGATTGATATTATTTCTTAAAAACACGCTCTTTATTATGACAACCGGGATTAATTATTAAATTAATTAATGCAACATATATGTTTTGAATTTTTTAAAATAGACATAATTTTTTAATTCTAAATATCAAATATATCTTAGGGTGAAATTTTGGTATTTTTATGAAAAACATCAATTTTTTATGAATAGTGAAACCACTAAGTGGTAGTTAAAAAACTTATTTTTAGTTTAAATGAAACTTTACCAATTTTGTGATTTTATTTTCAATATTCTGACATACATGGTTTTCATTTAGATGTAAAATGTGGTTCAATGTAATTAATGTAATTTTTTGGTGAATAGTAACTTTTAAGATTTATTAATCGCGATTAAAGGAAATTAGTGTAATTTAAGGTAAAAATATTGTTATAATAATATGAAATTACAATGACAATTTTCCTACCCTTACTGGTTGAGTCATGTCCGACCACGAAAATCCATGGGTCAACTTGGGGACCCCATGTAGGCTCTTGGGTAAGATAATGACATTATTACGTTTTTATTTAAAGTAAAAATAAAATTGTCACAAACATGTGTTGTTTTACTAAAAAAATTATTAAATTGGGTAATTTAAGTTAAATTTAGACTATAAATATTATTTGGAAAGAAAAAAAGATTTCATAAATCATGGTAATTTTTTTATAATTTTTAGGCATTAAATAAATAAATTTATTTATCACACCATGATGATGCAGCGATTACCTCATTAATGAACGATTTAAATAAAATGAAAAGATAAAGTAAAATCTATGACATACACTTGTATAAAGCCAATTGTATGGGTGTATTTAGAACCCTTATCACCTTATCCTAGAAATATATCATTGTGGGACCTTTAAAATCCAAAAATCATTTCATAATAATGTAACATTTCATGACTTTCCAAGAGTGCCCCTCCTCTCCTTTTATAAAAGGTCCCCACCTCTACCACCTTATTCAGACTATCAAGGCCATTTGTATCGGCCAACATCTGCCCAAATACTCTATCAACTTCCCTCTCTTACTCCTAGAAGACTCACATTGGGGAAAAGTATTCCAAATTACGTCGTTGGCTCAAATCAAAAAGAGTTACCCGATTTTAAGGTAATGTATTCTCTTATGTTCTTTTGTTTTATTTTACTTCTCCAACCCATTAAACTCTTTTTATTAATTTAATTTGTAAAAACACCAGCATCTTCAATATAAAAGTATGTAGTGATGAGAAGGTTTTTATTTCCACTTACACACACCTTCTTCTAATGGTTAAAGAACATATTGTTTTGGTGGGTGGCGAATTAATGCCTCACAAGACGATGATTGTTCAATCTTCTTTAATGGTGGACATTAATATGTCACTATATTTATATATGACATATTTTATGTTTATGTTTTCCTTATGCTTCTGTATTTCTAATTTATGGCATACATTTATGATTCCATTATGGGTAAACGTGAAAATTTCATTTTAGGAATTGCGGTCTACCGCCCCCTCAAAGTGATTTGAATCATTAATGCCATATGTGGGACGCATAAGGGATGGAGTAAATGATATTATATATGATATTATACTGAAATTATAATATTCCTATATATCATTATTTTTTCATTCCATTAAAAACAAAATAGAAATGAACGTAGCGTTCAAGCGTACGTAAGGCTTACTGTCTCCATTAATGGTTCATTTCATTTCATACCTCTAAATGTTATGTAATATTATAAATGCATGTATATACTGGATATATATGATATATATGATATCTACATCATGTATATAATTCTTGATATAATGTATATTTTACCACATGAACAACATGTAATTATAAAAAGTTTATTTTTACCTCAAAGACCAAAGATCGACAGAACGACCGTTATTAACTTAAATTATTACATAATGTTCATAACATGGTAATAAGTGATATTAACGGAACAATTAACTTGAAAACGTTTCTTAAGCAAGTATAAATTAACTCTAGATTATTATTAAAGAGGTTAAAGAACGATCTAGTCAAGTCGGACATGAGGAAAGGGACTTCGTCTAATTCTCCTTTCATTGAGGAATATTTTGTTTTGTACACAACATTCTTTAATACGGTGTATAACCCCTTTGACGTTTACTTATATTAAAATGATTATTTCTATATGAATCGTTTTTACTAAAGGACAAAATGAATGTTTTGTCTTACGTATGCGGTGACAACGACTTCTCTGCCACCATGACCATTATTTTAGTTTTGGCTTCCTATACAAGCCATAACATTTTTTTAAAAATAAATACCAAGTTTTACATTTCTCTTAAAATGGATTTGATAATGTTTTTTATTATATCAGTGTGATTTATTGATATCTTATGATTGGAATGTGGAAATGTTATGTTTCATTTATGCATGTTTTATGTGATATGATTATGTTATGGTTTATGATATGTTTAATCCTTTTCCTATAAGAAATGAATTGGACATAATAAGTGATGGGTGGAACCCTCTTTAGCTCCTCGATGCATTGATATGTGTCATGAGACAAGCTAGTGTCTTGGCATGAGGCCTTGACAAAATCTTATTTGTAGTCTTAGCACGAGGCCTTGGCTATGTGGTTATGATAGTATGGAATTATGAATTCCATCATTATGAATGTGGTTATTAATATTACCTGTGATTATTTGACTAGTATAATATCCATGTGAATATGTAAATGACATTATTTCATTTCATTTTGTCATATTATACTGATGTTCAAGTTTAAAAGGATTTTGTTTCAGTTATAAATTGCCATAAATGTTTATGTTTATTTATGAATGTTTACTCTATATTGTTATCCTTACTGATCATCTGAGCACACCCGTTTCAATGTCTTAATTTTTCCACGATCGGAAGAAGTATTTTATGAATGACCTGCAGGGATAGACTGAAGGGGATATGTGTTTGGACTATGAAGACTATGTTATTGTAGTTTTTCACATTATGATGTAATGTATTACTTATGAATATATCTAGTGTTTACAAGGCTACTAAACTAATCGGTATTTCAAGACATGATCTTTTGTGATCATGCTAATGTTACATAATAATGAACTGACTCTGGGTATCTTGGGTCGGGGAATTACAAAAGGAGTTGACATTGATGAGTTATTTCCACTAGTGGTGACATGGAATCAATCCTAGACCTTTTTAGAGTAGTGGATTACTTGGACTAGGATCATTATGAAATGGACAAGAAGACATAATTTCATCAAATTAAACTCTTTTTGGAGATCTATATAAAGCCGTGTGAATGTTTTGAGGCTTACAGACAAGAAAACACATCTTAAAATTGAATAAGATATTTTTTGGACCGAAAGAAGCTCCCATAAAGTAGTAAACATTGTTTGAACCATTCATGGTGAGTTTTTGCTACAAGTGGATATAGTGAGGGAAATATGTCTACATATATAGATTTTGGGATGGAATCTTTTTTTTAATATACATTTTGTTGATAACATGTTGATAATTGGGAAGGAGGGAACAAAGATTATACTATTGAAGAATTATTAGTCCATGTATTTTGATATGAAGGACATGGAAGTAGCTCAATAAATTTTGGTGATGAAAATAATTCATGAAAAAAAGATGTGGTTGTTATGGATATCATAGGAGTATTATTTTGAATGTGTTATGAAACATTTCAACATGGACAAAGACAAACTACGGATAATTATTCTTCAAAGATTGTTCAATTTGAGAATAAGTACATTCCCATCATTCAAGAATGAAATGAAGGGTATTCAGATGATATCAAACTCCTCCATAGTTGGATGTTTGATGAATGATATGGTGAGTACGAGACTATACATTTCCCATGATGTGGTGATCATGAAACGACGTCTCTCCAATAATGGGAAGTAACACTCGGATGCAGGAAATTAGATTTTTAGGTATCTTAATGGTACGTCAAAGAAATTATTTTCCTATAGGGGACCTGAACCTTTCTTTGAGGAATATACAAATTCAGATATAGTCATAGATCTGGATAAAGAAAACTAAAAAGCATGACACATTTATACTCTATTAGGAGGAGTTGTATCATAAATGTCATGGTTTCTAATGTGAGTCGCTTTACCCCTGACTGAAGAAGATTACATTGTCACTTCGAAAGTCGGAAAAGTGATGTTGTTGAAAAAGTGTTTTCTCCAAGAGGATAGTTTAATGCAAATTATTTTAATGGATCATCGAGATAGTAAAAATTCTTTTCACTTGAGAAATTACTCCATGTACCATTCCTAGATGAAAAACGTCAACATACTCTATCATTGGATATTAGAATTTATGGACTGAAATATAATATGAATTATATAGATCAACATAAAGGATAACCCAAAATACATGATTACAAATGTTGATAATCATGAGAATGTTGACCTTTACAGATAGTCTAACATATAGTAAATGGAGGTGGAGAATTTATTTGGTTTTTTCAGGTGTCATTGGGTGGTTAGTGGACCTACCTCACCAACCAAGGACTTTCAACATGGCTAAGGCAAATTATACATGTGAAAAAACTATTCATTTTTTAGACATGTGAGATGTTCAGGGTAGGTGGGGGATGGGTGGGAGTTGTGTCAAAATGGAAACCTCCCTCTATACCAATATAAGGATGAATTGGGGAGATTCACTGATCGTTAATTAGAGCCAAGAGAGCCATTCTTTCCTTTGTGGGAGATTCTAGAGAGTTCTATTTTTAGAGAGAGGGAGTTATTGTATGCATTATTCTTCGTGAAATAAATATACCTTTCATATCATTTTCTTACTCTGTTCGTATAAGTTTTTGATCAGAAAAGCATAACATGATTTAGTTCATGACATGGTGGCCCTGATTTTCTTCAGATGAGTCTATGTTTTTTGGGTACATTCCCCATATACTAATAGGGATTTCAATGGTTCATCCCCGAATGTAAGATGAAAATAAATGATTATTGTTGGAAAATATTACTTAATATTTAATGATTACAATAGTTTTTTAGTTTGGATATCATTCTGTGCTCATAAGGGTGACTTTTAATAGTGATATTTCATTGGGTTTCTATTAGATTGTGTGATGTATAAGTTCATGATTCCAGCCATTGCATACAATGGGTCAAGGATAATCGAATATTGATGATATTTTTCGGTATAGTTTGATGTGGTTGGAAGTGTTCATCATCCATGTGACTCTATCATTTTTGATATTAGGAGCCCATATTTGATAGATTGTGCATTTTGTTTCCCCAACTCGTTTTTTTGAACTCTCATCAAGTCATGGATTCTACTCATCCTTAATGATGACATATTTTAAAATAAAACAGTAGTGTCCCATAAAACATCACTATAATCTAAAACACAACAAATATTAAAAATATAAAAGAGGAATAAAATATCATGATAAAAAATCATGACTCATAACCCAATATCCCATTAAAACTCAAGCTTCCATGAAAGTAAGAGTTATCTAGGATCCTCATTCTCCAATATCAAATACGCCAACTGTAATAAATCAAATCTACTGAACTCAACCAAAAAATTGATCTAGAATATAACCCACCAGATTAACCATAACTCTGATATTATTTTCTTACAAACTACCATTGTCTACCCTGTATCCAGGCACATGAGCTAGACCAGGACATACCCAAGGATCGTTTATGAACACCCAGATATGGTGATATGTTCTATGGAATAAAATATAAGAGAAAATGATTCATTTTACCCAAATAAAATAAACTAAAAATTAATGAAACCTCTCCAAAAATTCTGACATGACCCTTCAATTAGTCATATACCAATTTCAAGAAAAATAATGTGATTAAAAATTTAAAAAAGTTTTGTCAATCTTTAATAAAAAAACATATAAACAAAATAAATAGAAGGAGACGAAAATATACAAGATCCATAAATAAATTACAAAATAAAATCTACTTAAAGCTGAGACCAACCACATTAAATTTTTTTGAAAACTTGGATAAAATAGATCAAAGAGGAAAAAAATAAACCTCAACCCGATCATTATGTGAATCCACTAGTCCCATCTAATATCAAAACCAAAAATGCTTCAAAAGAGACTAAAAATTAAATGGAACTAAAACATAAATGATATATAATGACAAAATCATTAATCTCTCTAGTAATTTTAATGAAAAAAAACACCATGCACTTTAATTAAATAAAAAATTTTACTCATGCTAGTTTGGAAACACAGTTTAAAAAACAAACACTTTTTATTTTAATTTGAATCCAATGACATCATATTTCACTTTTTTATATAAAATTATTAATTTTTAAATCACTAAGGTCAAATTAATTTCAATAGAAGTTCCATTAATGATTTATAATAAAATGTTCCAAAAAAAATTTCAACACACTAAAATCACTGGTTTTCCTTTCATAGGGCAATACAAATGAAATGTAGAGTAATCGACATAAGGAAAATAGAATCAAGATAATTATAGTGGAACATAAATATAATATATATTCATCATACTGATAAATAAATATTTTCATTATAATATAATAGACAAAAATGATCATGGAAATCTTAGGACCTATTTGAGAATGTGTAGAACATATTACAACATGATCCATACAATTGGTTTGCATGATGTATTATGATATCCCAAACACATGACCTTTCCCTTAAATGACTAATTGAGTAAAAAAATTATTAAATCAAGGAAAACAACAAACTAAGGACCACTATTCATATAATGATCCTAAACTAGTGCAACATGTAATCATATAAGTTCAAATTTCATCACTTAATTTCCCTTGATGTATGAAATGGGGTGGGGGTACACTAAAACTAATAACTAGAATCAATGATAAAAATAGATTCATATCCAAGTAATCAATGTAAGGCCATAAATAAGACTCACCTAACATAACAATTTAATGAAACAACCCCTCAATGATAAGAATAATATCAGTAAAAAATTTTATTATACAAGGGAAACATAATCCATTTTGAAATGAAAAAATCAAAGTGGAATGTTATATGGGATTTTTTTCACAAAGCAATTTCTCTGTAAATGTTCCAACTGGAGACTACAAATATTCTTCAAAACCCATATAATAAAATACCATTATAAATCATCAACAACACCTATATAAATTTAAGTAAAATATTTAGAAACCAATTTGAATACAAAAAACTCAATAATATCAGGTATAAGGCCCCAACCATATAACTTGCTTAATCTTGAGTTATTACAAGATTACACATTGAGGATCTTTTCGGGTTTAGAGTTTTAGATAATTAAATCATAATACTTGCATTACATTCCACATATAAACAAAGTGGTTACATAAAGATAGTATTCTTCATTCCCATCAATGGAAACATATTTAAAATAAACATGGATTCTTTCTTGACACTTCCTTGACACTATCATCATATCATGTACCTTTCCCTTGACCTGTGAAAAACATTTCAAAAAACATGGAATGAGCATAAAAAGCTCAGTAAGGGATATAAAAAAAACAAGGAAAGGAAACATGAGTTCATATATACATAATAAAGAAATCATACTTTACCCATATAACATAGGAACTTTAACATACCTCATAAAATCATGAACAAATTATAGAAATCATGAGACATAAAAGGTAACATGAGGCATTCATAACATTCTTACGTAGGGAGTAACCCTCTTGGTTACGTTTGGAATACCCATCACAGTATATTCCCTAAAATCTCTTCGGAGAAACCTTATCATTTCACTCCTTCGCGTTACCCAATGCATTGGAGAGCTATATCGGGCTCACCCGCCCTTAGTTTATCACGGAACCACCCGTTTTCATAATAATGCCCAAGAACCTCAACATAATCGTATCACATAAAACATGAATAAAGGAAACATAACATTTCCACCTTTCAATCACAAGATATCAATACAACAAATTTATATAAAAACACTATGAAAACCATTTTCATTACCAAAATAAACGAAAAGTAAAACATTGTATTTATTTTTCTTTTTAAAAAAAAGGTATGGCTTGTAGAGGAATCCGAAACTCAAATAATGGTCACGGCGGCGGAGAAGTCGTTGTCTCCGTATACGTACGACAAAAACATTCCCTTTTGTCGTTTAGTAAACGCTTCGTATAAAAAAGATTCCTTTTGAATAAACATAAAAGTTAAAAGGGTTTGTACACCGTATAAATGAAGGTTGTGTATAAAACAAAATATGCTTCAATGAACGGAGATTGAGACAAAGTCCCATACCTCGTATCCGACATGACCCGACCGTTCATTAATCTCCTGAATAATAAACATGAGTTAATCTCTACTTGCTTAAGAACCTTTTTCAAGTTCATTATTCCTTTTATACCATGTTATGAACATCAGGTAATCATTTAAGTTAATAATGTTCATTTTGTCGGTATTTGGTTCTTAAGTTAAAAATAGAATTCTTACACTTACATGTTGTTAATTTGGTCAAAGGTTCGTTATATCCAGAATGATATTAATGATTTGGATATCATATATATCATATATTCAGCATATACATGTATTTATAATATTACATCACATTTAGAGGTATGAAATGAAATGCACCATTCATGGAGACGATAAGCCGTACATACGCTTGAACGATACTTCCATTTCTATTTCGTATTTTCTGGAGTGTAATAATAATGATATAAGAGTATATTATAATTCTAGTATAATAAAATATATAATATCATTAAATTTATCCTTTACACATCCCACATATGGTATTAACGAATCAAATCACTTTTAGTGGGCGGTAGTCCGCACTTCCTAAAATGAAGATATCGTGTTTACCCATAATGGAAAAAATAATGGTATGCCATAAATGAAAAATACAGAAGCTTAAGGATATAATAAACTTATTATATATCATATATAAAAATATTGACATCATAATTGCCACCTTTGAAGGTGTTAAATGAGTATTGAACAATCATCGTTTCGGGAGGCAGAATTTCACCATCCACGGAAACCGTATGTTCTTTAACCATTTGATGTATTTGTGTGAGAGTTTAGCTCGAATAAATCATATAACAACATCCTAGTATATTGAAGATTCTGGTGTTGTTACAAAAAAAGTAAATAAAAAGAGTTTAGGGGGTTGGAGGAGCAAAATAAAACAGATGAACATGAGATAATGGGTTACCTTTAAAACTGTAACTCCTTTTGATTTGAGGCTAAAGGCTTCCCTTGAAAGGATTATGCCCAAAGGGAATCCTCTAGGATGAGGAGATGGAAGTGGAGAGAGTAAATGGGCAGGGGCTGGCCGAGCCAAAGGCTTGAGGAGTGTGTGAAATGAGGTAGAGGTGGGGGCCTTTTATAATAGGAGAGGAGGGGCACTCTTGGAAAGTAAAGATAGGTTACGTTATTTTAAAATGAGTTTTGGATTCAAAAGGTCCCACATAGATATAATTCGATTATAAGGTGATAAGGGTTCGAAATCCACTCATCCAATTGGTTTCGGCCATGTGTAGGTTTTAGATTTTACATTATCTTTCCATTTTATTTAAATCGTTAAATAATGAGGTCATCGCTGCTTCATCATGATGTCATAAATAAATTAATTTATTTAATGTCTAAAAATTAAAAAAAAACTAATATGATTTAGGAAATAGTTTTAGGTTTATAATGAATATTTATAGACAAATATATGATTAGTATAACCCCTTCTAAAAATTGTTTTAGTAAAACAAGTTATGTTAGTGTCATTTTCACCTTTATTTAAAAAAAGGCATTAAAGTCATTATCTCACCCAAGTGACTCCATTGGGTCCCCTAAATCGAACCATGAGTTGTCTTGGTCGGCCATGACACATCCAATAGGTTTAGGACATGTGTCAAGCTCATCTCATTTTATTAAAGCATTATTTTTACCTTAAACTACACTAATTACCTCTAATCGCGATTAATGAAAAAAAAAGATACTATTCACCAAAAAATTATTTTCATCCCATTGAACCACATTTTACATACTATTGACAACCATGTATGTCGGATTTTCAAAATTCAATACACATTAGTGGTAAACTTTCATTTAACTGAAAAATCAGTTTGCTTGATTACCACTTAGTGGTTTCACTATTCATCAAAAATTGGAGTTTTTTAGAAAAATACCAAAACTCCACCCTAATCTATATTTGATATTATGAATTAAAAAATGAATTATATTTTAAAAAATTCAAAACATTTAAGTCACATTAATTAATTTAATAATTAATTCCCGCTGTCAGAGCAAATAACGTGTTTTTATGAAACAATAAGTATCAAAAGATTGACCCCAGTTTAAGTCCAATTTCAAAGTGAAATTGATCCCAATGACCACCATTGGATTAAATTGTAAAAATATATTCTCATTTATCTTCAAAACCAATTCAAAAGATAATCTAATCATATAAATAAATTAGATTAAAAAGCAGTTTTGATGTAAAATGCAGTATTTTTCACTATTCATTAAAAAAATGAACATTGTCAGAAAAATACCAAAAATTCACACAAATAAATTTTGATGTCCCAATCATAAAGAATAATTTTATTTTGACAAAAATAATTTATAAAATTGTCAAAAGATAGATTTAAAAAGGGTTTTCCATCATAAGGCAGTAAAACAATCTATTAAGAATATTAGTGTATTCCATGCTTAAGATTGGATTTATTTTCATTTTAAGTCTCTAAAACACTATCTAGTTCATTAATAGGCATATATAAAAATATCTATTATTCATTAATTACTTGGGATGTTACATCCTTCCCCCCTTTAGAAAATTGTGTCCCCGCAATTTATTTACATATCAAATAATGGGGGTACTTATCCCTCATTGCATTTTCAGATTCCCATGTTGCCTTTTCCATCATGTGGTTTTTCCACAAAACCTTTACCTTCTTAATCACCTTATTCCGTAACACTTGCTCCCTGTGGTCAAGAATCTGGACCGGTTGTTCCTCATAAGATAGGTTCTCTTCAGCTGAACTACCTCTGGACTCAAAACATGAGATGGATCTGGCATATACATTCTCAACATCGAAACGTGAAAAACATTGTGTACCTGAGATAAACTCGGAGGTAAAGCCACTCGGTATGCAACTGATCCAACTCTCTCTAGAATTTCATATGGTCCAATGAACCTTGGACTCAGCTTTCCTTTCTTACCATATCTCATCAAACTTTTCCAAGGAGAAACCATGAGAAAAACATGATCACCTACCTCAAAAGATAGATCCTTCCTCCGGTTATACGCATAACTCTTCTGAATGCTCTGAGCTGTTCTCATGTGCTTCTGAATCAGCTTAACTTTTTCTGCCATCTCTTCTACCAATTCTGGTCCCATCAACTTCCTTTCACCCACTTCATCCCAGAAAGCTGGAGTTCTACACCGCTTCCCATATAATGCCTAAAATGGTGTCATCTGTATACTGGAATGAAAACTGTTATTATATGAAAATTCAATCAAAGAAAGATGTTGGTTCCAACTTCCCTGATAATCCATAGAGCAAGAACGTATCATATCCTCCAAGGTCTGAATTGTTCGTTATGACTGCCCATCTGATTGAGGATGAAAAGCTGTACTAAAATTTAATTCAGTACCCAAAAACTTCTGAAGGCCTTTCCAAAAGATAGAAGTGAACCTTGGATCACGATCAGATACAATGGAGAGGGGAACTCCATGCAACCTGACTATCTCTTTAAGATACAAACCGGAATGTTGATCTGGGGAAAAAGTATCTCGTATAGCAAGGAAATGAGCAGATTTAGTCAAGCGATCAACAATAACCCAGATTGCATTATTACCTCGAGATGTTTTCGGTAATCCCACAACAAAGCCCATGGATATATTCTCCCATTTCCACTCTAGCACTGGTAAAGGCTGAAGCATCCCTTTCGGTAACTGCCTCTCTGCTTTAACCTGTTGACATGTCAAAAACTTCACAGTAAAATCAGCAATATCTCTTTTCATTCCATCCCACCAGTAATACTCCCGCAGATCTCTATACATCTTAGTACTTCCAGGATGAACTGAAAATGGAGAACTATGAGCTTCACATAACAACTCTCTCTTCAACTGTGAATCACAAGGCACACACAATCTCTTCCCAAATCTAAAAACACAATCATTATCAATGTTGAATTCAGGAAACTTACCTTTCTGAACCAGCTATACCTTTTTCTGCAACTCACTGTCTTGCTTCTGTGCTTTCTTGGTTCTATCTGATAGAGATGATCTCACTGATACCTGAAACAAAACAGAAGAACTTCCTGCACCAACAACTTCTATTCCAAAGTTCATCAAATTCTTAACCCAAGGATCATGTTCCAAAAGCAACATTGTTAATGATGCATTACTTTTCAACTCAAAGCATCATCCACTTTATTTTCTTTTCCCGTATTGTAATGAATTGTACAATCATAATCCTTGATTAATTCTAGCCATCTCCTTTGTCTCAAGTTCAATTCTTTCTAAGTGAATATATACTTTAAACTTTTGTGATCGGTATATATTTCACACTTTACTCCATAAAAATGATGCCTCAAAATTTTTAAAGCAAAAAACAAAAGCAGCTAATTCCCAATCATGTGTATGCTAATTTACCTCATGAGTTTTCAACTGTCGTGAAGCATAAGAAATTACCTGATCATTATGCATTAGGACGCAAACAAGTCCTTTCAATGATGCATCACTGTAGATAACAAACTCATCATTCCTGGAAGGTAGTGCCAAAACTGGAGCATTCACCAATCTTCTTTTCAATTCCTGAAAACAATCATCACATTCTTTTGTCCAGATAAACATAACACCCTTCCGAGTTAGCTTAGTCATTGGACTAGATAACCATGAAAAATTTTAACAAACCTTCGGTAATAACCTGCCAAAGCAAGGAAGCTACGAATCTCAGTTACATTTGTGGGTCTTGGCCATTCTTCAACAACTTTTATTTTTGCAGAATCAACGGTTATGCCATCTTTTGAAACAATGTGACCAAGGAATGAAATTTGTTGCAACCAAAAATCACATTTTCTGAATTTCCCATAGAATTTATTTTCCTTTAAGGTTTCCAAGATAACCCTTAAATGTCTTTCATGATCCTTTTTACTTTTAGAAAACACCAAAATATCATCAATGAAAACCACCACAAACTTATCCAAGAACTCATGGAAAATTCTATTCATTAAGTCCACAAATACAACAGGTGAATTGATTAGCCCCAAAGGGATTACTACAAATTGATAATGGCCATATCTTGTACGGAACACGGTCTTCGGAACATCTTCTTCCTTTACCTTCAGCTGATGGTACCCCGATCTCAAGTCAATATTTGAAAAAAACTGAGCTCCCTGGAGCTGATACAACTTCATTTGACTGCCTGACATCTGCTGAAGTAGTTGTAAAGGATTTCACCACCCCTTTCTGCTTGTAGTCTAACTGCTTCCCATCACTCAAGCTCTTTCTCGGACACTCGTTTGCATAGTGACCCATATCATTGCACTTAAAACATTTCACTAACTATAAATCAAATTTGGTCTTACCTTCACCTTGATCCTTTTCAGTGCAATCACGAGCCTTATGTCCCATCTTACCACATCGGTAGCACTTTCCAAAATTCAGAAGAAATTCCCCATCATGCCTTCTGCCACATTTATCACAAAATGGAAACATAGTTTTCTAACCATCATACTTTTTTGAAGAATTCTTACCTTTCTCCTGCCACATCGGTCTCTTCTTCTGCTGGTTGTTATAGAACACTTGATCATCGACAAACTCCATTTCCCCCTTCTCAGCACATCGAAAAAGATTTTCATAACTTTTAAACTTACGAGAATCTAATGCCCTTCGATATTTTGGCTTTAATCCGGAGTAAAAATTATTGATTTTACTATCAAGGTCTCGGATAAAATTTGGAGCATACCTTGCCAATCGAGTGAACCTTTCTTCATAGGCAGCCACTGAGTCTTCCTCTTGCCTCAATTCCAAGAATTGTTTTTCCATCCTATGTCGAACAGCCTTAGGAAAATACTTCTCAAGAAACATACATTTGAATTCATCCCAGTCGAGAGCATCAATCTCATCGGCGTCCCTGATATTTTTAACCATAGACCACCACTGATCTGCCTCACCCTCCAAACGGTAAATAGAAAGACTAACCATTTGATTGTCTGAACACCCCATGACATCGAAAATATTCTCCAGTGCTTTAATCCAACCTTCAGCTAGCACAGGGTCAGATGATCCTCTGAATGACGGGGGATGTTGCCTTATGAAATGTTCAACCACTGACATGTTCCTCTACGGTTGGTCTGGTTGATCTCGTGTATGGATACCACCACTATTTATCGCTAGAGTCAACTGCGCCATTACTGCAACAAACTGTTTAGTTCCAATTCCGACCATCTCAGGATGCTGATTCGGAAGGCTATTTCTTTCTGCATGCCTTTCTAGCACTTCTTCCCTGTTTCCTCTACGGAAAACCATTCTGAACAAACATGTCTTAGATGAAGCAACATGGTAATCTTCAAATGTTATATCACTTCAATTTGACCATAAAAAAAATATTTATGGATAATCATTTAATTGAATTCTAACCCGTAATGTTATCTAAACTGACCTTTGATACCAACTATAAGGCCCCAGCCTTAAAACATACTTAATCTTGAGTTATTACAAGAATACACATTGAGGATCTTTTCGGTTTTATAGTTTTATAGAATTACATCATAAAACTTGCATTACATTCCACATATAAACAAAGTGGTTATATAAAGATAGTATTCTTCATTCCCATCAATGGAAACATATTTAAAATAAACATGGATTCTTTCTTGACACTTCCTTGACACTATCATCATATCATGTACCTATCCCTTGACCTGTGAAAAAAATTTCAAAAAACATGGGATGAGCATAAAAAGCTCAGTAAGGGATATAAAAAAACAAGGAAAGGAAACATGAGTTCATATATACATAAGAATGAAATCATACTTTACCCATAAAACAAAGGCACTTTAACATACCTCATAAAATCATGAACAAATCATATAAATCATAAGACATAAAAGGTAACTTGAGGCATTCATAACATTCTTATGTAGGGAGTAACCCTCTTGGTTACGTTTGGAATACCCATCACAGTATATTCCCTAAAATCTCTTCGGAGAAAACTTAACGTTTCACTCCTTCGCGTTACCCAATGAATTGGAGAGCTATATCAGGCTCACCTACCCTTAGTTTATCACGGAACCACCCGTTTTCATAATAATTCCCAAGAACATCAACATAAACGTATCACATAAAACATGCATAAAGGAATCATAACATTTACACCCTTCAATCACAAGATATCAATACAACACATTGATATAAAAACATTATGAAAACCATTTTCGATACCAAAATAAAAGAAAAGTAAAACATGGTATTTATTTTTCTTTTTTAAAAAATGGTATGGCTTGTAGAGGAAGCCGAAACTCAAATAATGGTCACGGTGGCGGAGAAGTCATTGTCGCCGCATACGTACGACAAAAACATTCCCTTTTGTCGTTTAGTAAACGCTTCGTATAAAAAATATTGCTTTTGAATAAACGTAAAAGTCAAAGGGGTTTATACACCGTATAAAAGAAGGTTGTGTATAAAACAAAATATGCCTCAATGAAAGGAGACTGAGATGAAGTTCCATACCTCGTATCCGACTTGACCCGACCGTTCTTTAATCTCCTGAATAATAAACTTGAGTTAATATCTTATTTCTTAAGAACCTTTTTCATGTTCATTATTCCTTTTATACCATGTTATGAAAATCATGTAATCATTTAAGTTAATAATTTTCATTTTGTTGGTATTTGGTTCTTAAGTCAAAAATAGACTTCTTAGACTTACATGTTCTTAATTTGGTCAAAGGTTCATTATATCCAAAATGATATTAATGATTTGGATAACATATATATCATATATTCAGCATATACATGTATTTATAATATTACATAACATTTAGAGGTAAGAAATGAAATGCACCATTCATGGAGATGGTAAGCCGTACATACGCATGAACGCTACTTCCATTTCAATTTCGTATTTTCTAGAGTGGAATCATTATGATATAAGAGTATATTATAATTCCAGTATAATAACATATATAAAATCATTAACTTTATCCTTTACACATCCCACATATGGTATTAACGAATCAAATCACTTTCAGGGGGCGGTAGTCCACACTTCCTAGAATGAAGATATCGTGTTTACCCGTAATGGAAACAATAATGGTATGCCATAAATGAAAAATACAGAAGCATAAGAAAATAATAAACATATAATATATCATATATAAAAATAGTGACATCATAATGGCCACCTTTTAAGGTGTTAAATGAGTATTGAACAATCATCGTTTCGGGAGGCAACATTTCGCCATCCAAGGAAACCATATGTTCTTTAACCATTTGATGTAGTTTTGTGAGAGTGTAGCTCGAATAAATCTTCTAAAAACATCCTTGTATATTGAAGATACTGGTGTTGTTACAAAATAAGTAAATACAAAGAGTTTAGGGGGTTAGAGAAGAAAAATAATACAAATGAACATGAGAGAATGAATTTCCTTTAAAAGTGTAACTCCTTTTGATTTTAGCCTAAAGGCTTCTTTTGAAAGGATTATTCCCAAAGGGAATCCTCTAAGATGAGGAGAGGGATGTGGAGAGAGTAATTGGTCAGGGGTTGGCCGAGCCAAAGGCTTGAGGAGTTTTTGAAATGAGGTATAGTTGGGGTCTTTTATAAGAGGAGAGGAGGGGCACTCTTTGAAAGTAAAGATAAGTTACTTTATTTTAAAATGAGTTTCGAATTAAAAATGTCCCACATTGATATATTTAGATGATAAGGTGATAAGGGTTCTAAATCCACCCATCCACATGGTTTTGGCCATCTGTAGGGTTTGGATTTAACATTATCTTTCCATTTTATTTAAATCGTTAAATAATGAGGTCATCGCTGCATCATCATGATGTCATAAATAAATTTATTTATTTAATGTCTAAAAATTATAACAAAAATAATATGATGTAGGAAATATTTTTATATTTCTAATTAATATTTATAGACAAAAATATTATTAGTATAACCCCTTATAAAAATTTCTTTAGTAAAACAATTTCTGTTAGTTTCATTTTCACCTTTATTTAAAAAAAGGCATTAAAGTCATTATCTCACCCAAGTGGCTCCATGGGGTCCCCTAAATCGACCCATGAGTTTTCTTGGTCAGCCATGACACAACCAATAGGATTAGGACATGTGTCAAGCTCATCTCATTTTATTAAAGCATTATTTTGACCTTAAACTACACTAATTACCTCTAATCGCGATTAATGAAAAAAAAGTTACTATTCACCAAAAAATTATTTTCATCCCATTGAACCACATATTACATACTAATGACAACCATGTATGTCGGATTTTCAAAATTCAATACACATTAGTGGTAAACTTTCATTTAACTGAAAAATCAGTTTGCTTGATTACCACTTAGTGGTTTCACTATTCATCAAAAATTGGTGTTTTTCAGAAAAATACCAAAACTTTACCTTAAGCTATATTTGATATTCTGAATTCAAAAATGATGTCTATTTTACAAAATTCAAAACATTTCAGTCACATTAATTAATTTAATAATTAATTCCCGCTGTCAGATCAAATGGCGTATTTTTATGAAACAATAAGTATCCAAAGATTGACACCAGTTTAAGCCCAATTTCAAAGTAAAATTGATCCCAATGACCACCATTAGTTTAAATGGTAAAAATATATTCTAATTTTTCTTCAAAACTAATTCAAAATATAATCTAATCATATAAATAAATTAGATTAAAAAGCAGTTTTGATGTAAAATGCAGTATTTTTCCATATTCATTAAAAAATGAACATTGTCAGAAAAATACCAAAAATTCACACAAAGTAAATTTTGATGTCCCAATCATAAAGAATAATTTTATTTTGACAAAAATATTTTATAAAATTGTCAAAATATAGATTTAAAAAGGGTTTTCCATCATAAGGCAGTAAAACAATCTTTTAATAATATTAGTGTATTCCATGCTTATGATTGGATTTATTTTCATTTTAAGCCTCTAAAACACTATCTAGATCATTAATAGTCATATATAGAAATATATATTATTCATTACATACTTGGTATGTTACATCAGGAATCATTTACCAAGGCCATATGGCCATTTTACCGATGAATTGATGAGCACAAATAGTGGAAAACACACATCAACTACATCTAAAATAGAAAATTCCTTTGTATTTAAATAATAATAAAGTGGTGATTAATTCACCATTAAAAATCATGAAACATAATTAAGACTTTCATTTTTTAAAGAAGATAGAATTATGAACATGAAATAAATAATGATTATTGAATATAAAGGTTAATACAAGGGGAAACCTACCTCACAACGATGAAAACAACACTCTTCCACCAAGCATGATGTTAATCCACTATGAGGTGGTAATTTTAAAATTTAAATACCCAAAATGATCCCTAAAACATTTATATCAATAATTGATAATTTATCCATAGGCTGGAATTTGATACTAGGGCCACCTCAGGGCATGGAAAAGATAGAAAATAGAGAAAAAAGAAGGATATGGGTTTTATAGTTGATTTACTAGTGTAACCAGACATCAAAAATTGAATAAATCCCTTGTATTTTCTAAAAGATGAGGATAAATTAATTTTGTGGGAGATCTATATGTTTTTGTGATCCAAATGGGATATAAAATTTGGTTCTGTTTTTAATAGTAAATGGATACTATAAACGTAAAATATTTTTTAAAATTGGCTAGACACATCACACAGTTTGGAGGTATTGTTGGAAAAACTAAATGCTAACCATCGATTCTTAATGATGAGGATCAGTTCATGGGTCATGAGTGTAACAACTAGGCCCCAAAAATAACACATACACCCCACCTTAACATTTGCATCATTTCCTATCCAAGAAGGTACCTCCAGTTTCCCCACAGACATGTGGTCCCCATTCTGGGGCCTACCCACACGCCCGAACGAGTCATATGACTAATGATAGTCACCGCAATCCAACACATGCCATTTCCATTTTCCTTTTTCCACACATACACTCACCCTAGGAATTATCCCATAAGGTCACCCATCTTGATCAAAACACCATGGAAAGCACGGTTAACTTTGGATTTCTAATCCTGTAGGCTCTAGAAATGGAAGGTTCACCTTGTTGACATGTGCCATATCATTTAGTCATTTAACTCATTATCATTATGGGGTGTTACATTCACCCCCACATTAGACCAGAACATCTTTATTGTGAGCACTACATCTCAACCCAAGCAGTGCACCACACTTATGGTTGGGTTCTCCCTCTAATAAAAAATGTAACAACTAGGCCCCAATGAGAGCACAAACACCCCGCCTTAACTTGGACATCGGGTCCTGGCCTATCAGGTACCACCAGTTCCCCGAAGACATGTTTTCCTCACCCAGGGGCCCACCCACATGCCTAAACAAGTAATATGAGTAATGATAGTTGCCATAGGCCTACACATGTCCTTTCCAGTGTTATTTTCCCTCACATATATACACTTGGGGATACATCCATAAATTTCACCCATCCTGATCACTACTCCAAGCCAAGCATGCTTAACTAGGGATTTCTAATCAGGTAGCCCCTCGAAATGGAAGGTGCAACTTAGTGACATATGTCAAATCATTTATTACAATTATCAAACCATGAAATGTGAACTAAATTTTATTTTTTATTTTATAATTTTTATCCTTCGTTACATTTTTTTCGAGGTGTGGGATGAGCCTGAATGAAATTTTGGCACATTGATAGATAAACGAATTTTTTGGCTAGGTAATGTCTATCACACAGGTATGAAATGTTCATATCCATGTGGATTTTCCATAACATCATACATCTTTCGCAATGAAAAATTAGTTAATACATTGACGAGAGGAACATGAAATCCAACAAAAAAAATTAATATGTGGAAAACAAGATTTTTTGGGAACTGTTTTAATAATAATAATAATAATAATAATAATAATTTTAAGATTATTATTATTATTATTACATTGTTTAATTTTTTAAATAGGTTATTATATTAATTATTTCATTTCCATTTCCCTAAAATTATTAATGTCTCTATTTTGTTTTTATTATAATAGCTAAATACTATTATTTTTAGTTTTATATTATGTTTTTGATGTATTGTTTTAGTTTAATTTCATTTATTATTTTTATTTATCTTATTATTTATTTTTACACTCTCCCCCTACCTCTATCTCCCTTATCTATCACAAGCCCTCCCCCTTGCCCCTAGTATGCACTGCCTCCCTCTCCTTACCCTAGTAGATCTACAGCTCCACCCATACTTCTCTTTGGTGATGCCGTAACCTACACTACAACACTTGTCCAGCGAACCTCTCGTGCATTGCCCCTATTATGAACCTCACACCACCAGAGATGAACATGTTCCCATCCCTCTCCTGGCATCACACAACCCTCCCCTCGGGGTCCCTTTATCCTCTCGATGCCCTCTCTTTCATACCTCCTTGCGATATAGGACTCCCCCAGGGATGCTCGGTCAAAAATGTTCACCCCCATCGTGACCTCCATCTTCGATCACAAATCACTCTAAATCTACCCACCTCATGTGTTGATTCATTTTGGTAAGAGTTTTTTCCCCATTCTGTTATTGTTTCAAACTGAAATTCACTTTCCCCACCACCCAATATGGCTCTGAAAAATATTGATTTTATGTTTTATGTTTATTTTTGTGTTTCGATTGATTTTAGGATATAATTGAGTTTTTTTGAATTGTGATTTCTGTGTTGTGGATTATGTTCCCCAAATTTTTTATTTTGGTCTACATCAAGGTAGGAGATTCCACATATAGTTATTTTTTGGTGAATTAATTTCTGTGTTTAATAAATTTAGTGTATTATTTAATTAGTTTTCATGGTGAGAAATTGGTTTTAATTTAGGTTTGTTATGATTTGATTTTGAGGTAACATGTTTATGCAATCTGTGTTTTATTGTTTTTCTAAAAACCCATTGTAGAGCTATTTATATCTATTTTATAAACTATATTGTTAGTTTATTTAAGTTTTTAAGGGATTTTGTCGGGGTCTTGGTTTGGTGGTAATGTGTGTTTGGTTTTAAAGGGATGTTTTGAATGAGCTTTGGTTTTTTGAATCGTGTGACATATTTTGAAACTTGTTAATACATTTTTCTGGTGATTTGTTCAACTATGGGAATGATATTTTTAACTTTGTAGATGGTTTTATAATTGTTTATGTTATGTACATTATTTTTTGTATGTTTTTAGTGTGATTATTATTGGAAAAAAATTTGTGTGTGTTCCTTCTTTTGAAAATCATGGGAAGTGTTCAATTAATTGTTTGAGTAGTGTGAAATGTGTTTTTCTTGGTACATGAGGGTCATGTGTGCTGAAAAATAATTATTTATGTGAAATTTAAAACACTGTGCATGTTATCATTGTTTTGAATTTATCAATATGTATTGTAAATTATTATATATTTTGGAAATTATGTATTAATATTTCATTATTGGGAGTTTTTTTAACGTTTCTTTTCCTTCTTGAAAATGAGTGTGTGTTTTTTTAAAACCATTGATGTCTTATTTGGAAATGTTTTATAGATTTTTTATGTGAATATTTATTTTATTAAATTATTTGTGTAGTTCGTGGTCCCTGATTTGTGGTTTGGAGTCACCATGTCTATGGAAACTCAAATATGTGTGCATAGGTTAGTAAATAAATATATAAATGTGGGTTCCCCTGTTGCATGTATAGTTATCTGTGGAAGTGAATATACATATATAGGTTTAGGTGTTCCTATGTAAAGATATGATAATTCTTATGTAGGTGAGTGGTAAATAGTATATACATATATTCATAAATGTAAGGATCCCCTTTGACATTTTCATGGCGATGCAAGAGTGTGTTTAGGGAAATGGAATATTTATATTTATATTAAAGTGCATATTCTATGTGGGGGAGTAATAGATTCTATTTAGAATGAACCACGATTAGAAGGTTCAGTTTAGTTCAACCCTAAGTTAGGTCCCCTATGCCTATAAATTTAATTTTATTTTCATAATTGATTTATTTTTTAAATATGTTTTATATTTATGAAATATACACATGCTCTTAAATCTGGTTGCAGTTCACAGAAATGATTATGACATTGATTTGTAAATTGAAATGTATTTCTAACACCCATTTTACTTAAGTGACATTTCTTGAAAAGTGATTTTTCAATGTGGTTTTGAATTGTTAATGATTATTTCCGAAAGAGTTTAGAATTTCTACTGGTTAGTGATAAAAAGTGTTCCTTGTATTTAATTATTCCCATTTGGCACCTTAATAATGGTTTATAAAAAAGAAAAACCTATCTTGATGCATGCCCCTTGTTTTAGAAAATGATTTGGGTGTGGAATGTGTGATTTGTGAAATGTTCCTAGTAAAGAGGCTTGTGTATTATTGTCTGATGGAAAAAGGGGGGATGTTCTCATGGTGGGAGATCAGTTGTGAGAGCTTGGATGTGTTTTTATGTAAGGAAAATAATAACAATATATAATTTTTCTTGATAAAAACTCACCACCACTAGAAATGGTTCTCAAATTTTATCTTGGGTATCTAGGTGGGAATACTCAGACTAGTACACTAGATGATTTGGATGTCGTTTATCCCAGTTTTTTCTATATAGATTGATTCTACAATAATAACTAAAAATTTGTGATTATTAAAGACCGCTAGGTTATTGTTGTATTCCCTACTAGTGGCTCTTGTACAACAACATTGATCGTTGTGGTTCATATGCCATGTTTCAATGAGGTACGAGGATCCTAGGTCCCCATCTAACACTAACATCAAATGTATTTCCATTAGTGATTGTTTTTGATAGGATGTCTGTGAAATGTTTTTTAATTTTTGTTGCTTTATGTTTTTTCCCCTATGAAAAATCCATGTCCTTTATTTGAATATTTTTTCATTCAATTTAGAATTTCAATTCATGATTGTGAACTATTTTGAAAAATTTAGCATAATGGAAGGAATATTCTTAAAATTTATTCTTTTGACTTGAATGTAGAAATAATGAATAACATTTATTTATTATGTTATATTTTAAAACAAGCATGTTTTATATTTCTTATTAGTGGTAAGGGAATAGTGTGTTGTTGCATCTTGTCATTCCATCTGAGTAACTCAGTGCTCACAACTAATTTACTTATCAGTTTTAGCTCCCTCTTGTTTTGGATCGCACTTGTAGTGAGAGTGATTATTTGTTTGGTGGTGACCCACAAGGTCACTTGGAGGTATGTTTAGCCACCCAATTATATTATTATTTACATCAATGGTGTTGTATTTGTCTCTCTCTATTTACTTTTTTTATTTATTTTTCATTTTTTATGTGCCAAATTATTTTGAACTATTTAATTTTGATGCATGACACTAGTTTCTAGCACATGGGGATCATGACCTCCCTTCGGGCCTTATCTCAGCCCGACTCAGGTGACCATTTTTGGGTTAACCCGGGTTGGTTAGTGAAATGAGAATCAAACATGGTTACACTATCCAGATTCAACTCATGTAATTAGAACTATAAAAATATAATGGTCAGTTGCATGGTTTTCTCATATGCAGAACATTCTCTTCACTAATTTTGTGGAATTTAATGCATTCCCAAAATTTTAAAATATCATTTAAATTTAACTTGGCGGAGAGATTAATAATGCCTAATTATTAATAAATAAATAAATAGATAAATAAATGTGAATCTGGGGTGCGACATTTACAAAGGAGTGAATTTTATTCCTAGTAATTACCTATCCATTTATATGTTTTAAAACTATAGAGTTATTATTTTAAGTTATATAAAAATGTAAATTAAAGGATAACATTAATAAGGGTTATTTATTTAAAAATATATCATTTTTATTTTATCAAATATATATACAAAAAAATAATATCTGTCATCACATTTATCGATAATGTATAATGAAATGATTCATTATTTCGTGAAGTGTAATAAATGATGTTTTAAATTTGGTTGCAATGGTAATAGAGCACTATAATTTCATTAAGATAAAAATTAAGGGAAAATGTTATAATACTAGGATACAATAGGGGGAAAAGTATGTGTTATAAAATAATTAAACTTTATTGCCTTGCATTAATTTTAATGATGTTAGATGTTATGTGAATAAGTTGTCTAAACAGATAGTATAATATGGGGAAAAATATTCTAAAGAAGAAAACATTAAATCCATGATTATGAATTGTATACCATCAAAAAGGAGTTCAACTAGCATAATGATGTTTTCACAAGTATTATATTTTTCTACTTAAGAATGAAATATGTTTTATTTGATTTTTGATCAATGAATTTTATTTATATCATAAAAATTCTTGGAGAACATAAATTACCCCTATCAAATGTTATAAGTCAATTTATCCATAAAACCAAAAACTATTTTCATAATTTTAATATAAATAAAAAAATATACCCCGTTAACTATTTATAGGAAAAAATAAAGTGAAAATTTAGTGATTATTCCCTTAGTAAAATTTATTAATTTTTTGGGTATGTAATGAATTACATTTTAGAGTCCAAATGAAATTATCATGATATATTGGAACATATAACCAGTTAAAATAAACCAAATTAATATGTAAATATAATATGAATAAAGTAATTCCTTCCCAAATGTCTATGTATAGTATGGAAAAATTACTTGTAATGTATTTATAACATCCTAGAATATCAATATATATTTTCAAAAATCGTTACCTTAAAATATATATATATATATAAATATTATATGAATTTATTATATTTTCATAGAAAAAACATAACCTAAATTTTATTAATATTTATCAATTATTTTGTATCCAATATTAAATACTTTTTTCCCAAATAGTTTTAATTCATAAATAATAGAATACTGTAAATAAATGAAACAGAAAACTTAAAGTGATAATTTTTATTGCATTTATTCATTATTATCATTACTTTTATAGGATAAATAAAATCAATAAAATTAAGAATACTTTAACTGGACTATAAAAAAATAATATAAAAAAATTTAAAAGTCAAGAGGATCGTGATCTACGAGAAATCTCAATGTATTTAACATTTTAGTAAGATGAAAGCAAAAGTATAGAATTGTATTTGGAATTTGTCAATGAAAATTAGATAACATTCAGAGAATTCCTAGTGTATGATTAATAAGGTAAATATATGGTATTTATGTGAATTTTAATTAATATTGAATTTTTTGAATAGTATGATACCATTAAATTTTTATCATGCCATCATAATTGAATATTTACTGTTGATAATAGAGAAATTTCTGTTAAATATTTTTTACTATGAACGAAAAATTTTATAAAAATATTATAATTTTATAAAATTATTTATTAAATAATGAAACATATATTATGTATACTTAAAAATTCAATGAGGAATTATTTATCTTATTTATCAAAACAATTGTTTTCATGTTAAAATATAAATATTATAAATACCTTATTAATAAATTCATATTAATTAAAAAATATATTATATAGTGGAAATAAAAAAATTATTTTATAAATAATTAAATATAAATCAAATAAGAATATATCCATGATAACATTTTTAAATGTAATCATTCATATATATTGAAATAATATTTATCCTAGACAAAATAGACTATCAATATATTATATGTTTTTATTAAATATTTAATATCTATTATTTTAATGATAAATTTATGAAAAGGAAATATTTTCTATAATGAAAATTTCGAAATTAACTTACTGAGAATATTTGGTATTTTATTCAAATTTTTATTCTAACTCAATAGTGAAAATATTTTTTTTATTTCATATATATTTTGTTAAATCATCATGATTGAAATATGAATAAAAAATTTTATAAATAAATTACACTAAATAAAATTTTTTAAATGAATAAAATATATTTTTAAGAATATTGAACATAACATACATGCCAATAAATATTCTTTTCCAGTACATTATTTTTATTTGAATAAAAAACAAAATTTTATTCTTTAAATTCAATAACAATTTCCATGTTTCACTCAATTTTGGTTGTGTTAATATAATTAATAACATATGTTTATTTTAATTATGTACTATAATGAGTTCTAAAAATCATTATTATTCATCTTATTGAGATTAAATAATAAAATAGTCAATATATATTTGAAAGAAACCACTCCACCATGTCTATATAAACACCCCTCCTACACCCCTTTATCCTTAAATACAATACTATTACATTTTCTAAATATCTAACAAAATAATTCTCCAAAGACTAATATCTATGTTCAAAATGGATTTTTCATTCCAAAATTCTCTCCTATAAATGCCTTAGACTTAGTCAACAATAGCAATGAATAAAATAAATATAAGGGTTATCATCATTATCTTTTCTTTTTTATTTCATATTATTTTAAATATATTCTAATAAACATCTTATTTTTTCAATGACTATATTTTAATTTTATTATAATCCATTTATAACTTTATCAATGAGATATTACCCATTTCATCTCAATAATACATTTTCAAAAGCCACTACTATGTTAAAATATCTGTTTCCAAATGATTGTAATATCATTTCAATTATCCAATAAATAATTATATAATATAATAAATTAATTAATTTAACCATTTAAAAATAGATTAATTATAATTTTTTTGTTTATAAAAGTAAATATTTATTAATATTTTCCGTAATTAATACCATTTTATGTAACATCATCCAGACATGGTAATTTATTTCATCCTAAGTGAAGTGTGATATTATATTTCCCACTTTGCCCTTTCATCTATATTCAGAAAAATGGATTTAGTGATTGATTATAATATGAAAAAATAAAATAAGTATATTTTTATTATTATGGAATAATTAAGTGTTCATGGTGTCTTTTATGAACAAACAAACTAATTTTAACTATTTATTATATTCATATAAACTAATCCTTGTTTATTTTGAATAATATTTTTGGGTATTTTAAACTATTTAATGTCATTACTTCTATAATGTCATAAATAAAATATATTTACATTTATATAGATTATAGAATAATTGGAAAAGGATATTTGATCATTATCAAAATATCAAATCTATTTTGGAATAATGAATTGAACATCATCAAAACGAAAAATAAAAGAAATGTTAATCCAATAAAGGAAAGATATAGTATATTAAATTAATGTCAAAGAATAACAATAATGAAATAAATATGAATAATATTCTAAAAAAAGTAATTTATAAATATTATTTAATTACACTTAGTGTTAGAGGTCATTAAATGTGAGCGACACTCAAGCTATGGGTTGTTTCCATATTTCGCATTCATATTATATAATGCCTATATATTCACTATCTTTTATTTAATATTTAAACTAAACGTAGTCATTAAATATCTTACTATTTTCAATTCATTTTTTAGGTGTTATGAATCTCCTTACCTCCCTTATTAATATATACCTTACATTTTTCATAAGGGGTTTCTCCCACTCTTTTTACTTTTTATGACTAAGTCTACTGTCACTCTCCAACTCTATCATGAATTTATCATTATAATCAATGTCTATTTTCCTTGCATCATTGATATACTATGTTGATATTTGAGAGTAAAATACAAAATAAAATCATATACACACACACTCTTAACCCGGAATAAAAGTTCATAGACCCCCTCTAGGATAACTATCCAACTTGCTGCCTTATTACATTTTTATTTTTCAACAAAGTACCACTAGACTTAAATCACATTACATAAGAAAAATTACCATTTACAGAACCAAAGGAACATTGTAGCATCATGACTATATAATCCTCCCAACACCATTAATTATAGAGAACCAAGATTAACAAACATGGATATTATATCATTTTAGATGAATATATGGTATATTCAAAAAATAAATGGTAGAGGACTGTAATGGTTTACTGTATTTGGAAACATAGAAACAATTCATATTTCCTGGTGAAATATATTTAATATATCTCATTAATACCTCCACCATTGGTACATATACCTAAAACCATTCTCCATAACCTGGGGAACGGAAACAAAAGAAATGGGTGAGCTCAGATTCTATATAATGGTTAATAAAGAAAATCTGTAAGCATAACATGGAAAAAAGTGTATATAACTTGAGCATAAAAATTGGAGAACATACCCTAAATATTAGAGATAAAAATAAATATTCTAATTTCTTAATACATGGATAATAATAAAATAATAAATATAATCCATGAAAGCATAACATAGGAATAAAACAAGTAATTGTGGAAAACAAAAATAAAAACCGATTTCAATGTAATCGTACCAAGTACATCGTAACATGATAGGTTTGGGTTTATCACCCTTGTACCTAATTCAGGATTGGGATTTCCTCTCATGTACATATTTTTTGTTATTGGTATTTCCTTTTGTATACCATCTTCTTTCAGAATTTGAATTACTCTCGTTTACCTTTGTTGTTTCTGGAATGTGATTTCCTCCCATTAACCCTCTTGTTTTGAGCATGGGATATCCCCGTGTTTACCATCTATCCTCGGGCATGGTATGTTCTCCTATATTCCCTATTATTTTGGGATTGGTTTTTCCTTCCATTTACCCTCTTTCTTCAGTATTGGGATTTCCTCCCATTAACCCTATTTCATTTCAGATATTCGATGAAACCAGTGTACCCATTTAGCTCTTATAATTCTTATAATTAACTAATTCATTGGATTTATATATAGGTTCCACCCAACACATTATAAAATTATTCATTCATGTTCCAAAAAACATTCATCGTACCATGACCCAAGTAAAGATATGGGTTCTATAAATATCAAATCATTACCCCCAAAATGAAATGGGTATCATTAACATTTTATCATATCATAATCTATGGAAGAAAAAAAGATTTAATAATCATTTCATTTAAATAAAACCCATGAAAAGAATCCAGTTTCAAAATAATATAACTTGTGGAATAGGAACAGATTTCATAAACATATAACCCATAGAAGTGAAAAAGGTTTCACAATGAACATGTTAGTAAGATAACCAATTCATAGGATGGTTTTTTGAATGGAAAATTTAGATCATTTCATAGAAGGGAATTACTAACATCAATAGATGAAATCTTAGATGGAATATAATTTTGAAACATATATGAAAAATGTTTCTTCAAGAAAATATTAATTCTTATTCTAAAAATTATATTTAATACATAAAACCATTTAAAAATAATTTTCTTGGAAAATACCATGAAAATTTTTAAATAATAATTTATATAATTTTTTAAACCATTTTTATTAAGAACATATAAAATATTCATAAAAATTTTAAAAAAATCATTGATAACACATTGAATGCATATAAATAAATTAAGAATATGTGTTGAAGTCGATTTTTTTGTAAATACATTGAACACCTATATACAAATATTGAAAATGTATTGAACCCCATATTATATGAAATTTTTTTGAAACCATCATTCATGAAAATAATTTTAAAAAAACGTTTTTAAAAATTATCAATTTAAACATGAAAAGGAAGCTTCATAGAAATGACTATGGGTAAAATAGTACAGGTCGTATGAGGAAAACCAAATATTCCCTTTTCATTGTAAATTTTTTTGAAAAAATGGCTTTATTGGAATGTGACAAGAATATATAAATCATAATTTGTATAAGTGAAAATGGTAAATATTTCATTTAATTATTATAGTGTATTATTATAATATTATTGGAAACCCTTTTTATAAAACATTTTCTTGAAGGGACAAAGATTTCCAACCGAATAGAGGGAAATGCCAATATTTTTTAAAAGATCATTCATAACATTATTACATATCAAAGAGTAAAAAAATGATACCACTACATATATATATAATAAATAAATATATTATATGAAATTTCATGAATTTATTGAGATATGGAAAATAAGAATTCATCAATGGAATCATAATCTTAAACAATCTCGAAACGCGATGAGATTATCTCAATATACTCTTTGAAGATGGTTTCTTTGGATCATACTCTCCCTGTAAGAAAAGGAAATAATATAAAAAATAAAATATCATTAGAAGTTTAATTTTTATGAAATAACATGTTCAATGGAAGTATATACTCCGGAAAAAATAGTTTATATGCGTAATGAAACCCGAGTCTTAATGAAGGCAAATTGAGACAAAGAATTTTTACCAATTTGGTAATATTTGAAACATAAACCCCATTAATGAAATTTATTAAAATGGTTATTTTATTACTCATAAATTTAATTATAATATACAATTAATCCAATAATGTTCAATACATACACCACACAAAAGGATAGAGTGGAAAACCGAACACACAATACACGATAATAAAAAGTGAGATGAAATCCCAGTAACTTATGTCTTGAATTTCATTGTAATCATTCCACCCACTTGTATAATAAATATAAATGTATTATAAATATTTTAAATAAATCTATTTTCATATATAATTCTATATATGTTTTTATTATGACCATATATTACCCACTTGTTAACCATCCAATGTAAGGATTCACTTCAGGTAATATTCAATTTGTTTTTATATGTGTCTTAATTTGTAATATTGTTCGTACTTATAATAGTATATCTTATTAATAATCATAAAATAATAAAAATATCATTTATATGAATTATGTGTGTATTATAATAATTTATTAATATATATGTAAGACACAAAATATACAATTTATGGAGACGGTAGGACGTGTGTCTGTATGAACACTATTTCCGTTTAATTGTCTTGTTGAGAGAAATGAATTAAATTAAATATATATATATATATATATAATTTTTATTAAAGTAGATTTATGATATCATATATATAATATATATTCACTAAAACTCCATAAAAACAATCATTGTAGTGAATGAACGAATCATATCCCTTTGAGGGGGAAGTAGTCCACAATTCCTCAAATGAAAATATTGTTTTTGCATCAGATGGAACGAATAAAGGTATTTTCTAAATAATAATTATAGAAGAAAAAATAAATTCTAAATATAATATATATAATATGTTAAAAGTTTTTCCATCTTAATTTCCACCATGACAAGTGGTAATGGAAAAAATGAACATTCATCATTTCGTGAGACAATAGTTCACCACACATTGAAACAATTTGTTCATTAAAAATTAGATGGAGTTGTGTTTATGTCAAGGTCGATCCATTTATGTAAATATAAACTATAATATTTAGGATACTGGGGTTGTTTCATAATCATTGAATAAAGTGAGTTGGAGGGGTGGAGATGGAAAATAAAATAAAAAACATGAGAGAAGATGTTACCTCTTAATCGTGTAACTCCTTTTGGTTTGTGGAAAAACAATTCCATATGACACATTATTCCCATGATAATTATTCTAGTAAGAATATGGTTATATTTTTTAGTTTATTGTGTTGTTATTTTCATAATTAAATTTGTTAGAGAGGTGTGATTAAGTGGGATAGGTGATGGATTTTGTAGGAATGGAAAATGATCCACTTGTAATTTTTAGAAACAAGTTAGGTGTAGACATGTTCTTCCCTAAAAAATTCATAAAAACACAAAAACTCTATAATGTAACTTTTAAGACCTAAATTTATATTAATAATGGTTGTTGGATAGGTGATAAATCTTTTGGGCCCTTTATGTTAAGGTTTACTCCATAATTAATTTTAATTTGTCCTTAATCGTTATGAATAATTTTAGTCACTATTACTATTTATTATGGACAAAAATCAACATGATATAATTATACAATAAATATTATACTGACTAATATTATTTTTGTAGGTTTTTGAAAAAATCTATTTATTGAATTTAGAAAATTATGTTTATTGCTAATCTATAATAACCCGGCCCTAAACATAATATAATCTTGATTTATGTTAAGAATTAACATTGAGGATATTTTAAGGTTTATTCCTATAGATAATAAGGTCATAAAATAGAAATAAAAACATGAATATTACAAAGAAGACACTTCTATTCACTATCCGTTATTTTCATGATACATAAACTCTTTAAAAAAAAGACATGTCTAGTTGAATTATTTAAACAACATGACATTTCCCGAAACCCATCCACGACCCTTACCACATTAGGTCTTGTGAAAAAAATTTCCAAAATTTGGGATGTGCATTAAAATATCCATAAGGGATACATAAATAATGAAAACTATTAGTTTTTAAAAACAAAATGTAAATAATGAATACTTTGTCACAAAGTAATACTTTTCATCTTATAGAAGTAGAAAAAACACTTCACTGAATATAAGATCATTAATTACCCTTTTGTAACCATAAAATTACCATAAATCTAATTGAAAGAAACATATATAATATAAAGTTAACTTGGGTCATAAACATACTTAATTGTAATAACCATATGGTTGACCTCCACACATATCACTAAATGGAATAACCATATGGTTAACTTCCATACCCAATGCGTTGGTGGTTATAACGTAACCACCAGTCCCTTGTTTATTATAGAACCACAATTAATTTGGTTTATCATGAAACCACCTGACATTGGTTTACCATATAACCACCCATAAAATATCCAAGTACCATTATATAATCATCACACATAAATTATTGAAAATATCAACATTTAAATTATAAAATGTCATTTTCAATCACAAGAAATGATTTCATGATATTTAAGAAATAAATTAACTTCGAAAACATTTTTCAATACCAAAATATGTTAAAATGGTATGTGGTATTTATTTTCAATTTAGAAACATCCTATCTTTCTATGGAAGGCAAATATCAAATAATGCTCATGACGACGGAACGGTCATTGTGGCCACATATGTTAAAAACATTTCTTTTGATGTTTAGTGAAACGATATGTAAAAAATATATTAACATTGATTGAAAATTATATTTAATGGGGTTTATTATAAATCAGTTAAACGATTTAGGTGCATATTATAAATGCATGGATCAATGAATGGAGATTGAGACAATTTCCCTTACCTCATGTCCGACATGACTAGTTCGATCATTAATTTACAGAATAATAATTTTAATTTAATTTATACTTTATTTAGAACCCTTTTCAAGTTTATTATTCATTTTATATCACTTAATAACTTTATTGATAAATGATATAATTATTCAAGTTTATATCAGTTGTTTTTTCGATGTTAGGTACTTGAGTAAAAAATGATTTTGTTATAATTACAAGTCGTCCATGAGGTCAAATTTATATTATCTCCAGAATGACATTCATGATTTAAAATTCATATAAATAATATATAAATAGTGTATATTTATTTATAATAGTCCATATTATTTGGAGATAAGAAATGACACACACCGTTCATGGAGACGGTAAGCCGTATGTACGTATGAACACTACTTTAATTTCTATATAACATTAAAAGGAATGAAAACCTTATGATACATAGGTATATTATAATTCCAGTATAAAATAATATTTTATATATGTTACATAATTTCATAAACATAATCCTTTATACATTTTAGGTATGGTATGAACGAGTCATATCACTTTGATGGGGTAATAGTCCTCACCTTCTCAAATAAAAATATCATATTTATAGAAAAATTAATGAAAAATGTTATGTTATAAATGATAATTACATAAAAATATTGAAAAAGTAAATATCATAAGTATCATATATAACTATAGTTCTATAAAAACTTACACCATGACAGGTGATAGCAGAATTTTGAAAAATCATCGTTTCATGAGGCAAGAGTTCACCGTCCACAAAAGCAGTATGTTTTGAACCCATTAGATGGAGGTGTGTATAAGTGTAGTTAGAATCCTTGTCATAATAAAAAAAACCTATTATATTTATTATACTAGGTTTTTTTATAGAAACCAAGAATAATAAGAGCACATGGTGTGGAGAGGGCAAAATAATGGAAACGAACTTGAGAAAATCATTACCTCAAATCAGATAACTTCTTTTCATTAGTTCCAAAGGGAATTCTTGACCTCGCTTATTCCACAAGGATGGATTCTAGGATATATATTGGTAATTTTTCATCCTATTAGATAATATTTTTTAGGATCCACGGTGCTTTATAGGTGTGAGTAATGGGTTGTAAGTGATGTCCTTTTATAAGAGGTCACAGGGGCACTTTTGGAATGTTTTATAATATTTTTTTTATTTGAATTTTGAAATATAAAAACACCACAAAGATATATTTAGAAGTTACGATGAGTATGGGACTAAATCCTCTCAGAAAATATATTTTAGACATGTTTTTTTCCTATATAAACTCATCATTTTGATTTAACCCTTAAGTAACTAATTTAACTATTACCATGTCCTCTTGTTTATTCATACTATATGGTTAATATTGTTACCATAAAATGACAATAGAACAACAAGTTGTTCATTTATGGCATCAAAAAAATTATCTAATTCATTTTGGCTAAATCATAGATATTTTTGGACTGTTATTTAATTTAATAAAATATTAATTGACTATTCATTAATGTCAATTTTTATACTATTAATATCATGATTTTTTTAAAAATCCACACAAATTTGATTAATTAGAAAAAAATAATTAATTCAATGATAAAAAGTCTTATTAATCTATAAAATTAGTTTATGTCCTAAAATGTATCAAGATAAGTTTACATTAATATTTATAATCTCATTTATTTAAATCATTCACTAATAAGGTAATCACTGCATCATCATTGTGTCATAAATAAAATTATTTTTTTGTTGTATAAAAATTACAAATAAAATAAAATTATGTAGGAAATTTTTTATATTTTTAATTACTATTTATAGTTGATGATATCACTTATATAACCCCATAAGAAAATTTTTTAAGTAAAAATTACATGTTTAGGTTATATTTTCATTAACATTAAATTAAATTTAATTAAAAGTCATTTTCACATACAATTGACTCCATTGTAGAGACCCAAAGCTTGACGTACATGGACATTACATTAATTTTTTGGAACACATAATACATAACAAAAACAGACACACAAGGACTCTAATAGTTTAGTGTCTTTGTAAACTCTGAATATAAACTTCTAATCAAGTAGAAATATCTTCAACAACTCCCATAACGATCTTCCCATTTTTGTTTCCATACCTAAAACCATTCTTTATTTCCTAGGTAAAATAAATCATAAAATGGGTGAGCTCAAATGCTCATTAAGGGAAAACATAGATAACATAAAACAATAACTAAACATATGGAAGAAAATACATGAACATGAAATTTAAACATCAAAATCTTGAGCAAAGACATAAATCGTTGAAGTACGTAAGGCATATATCATAATAGAACATCAACCGTGATAAAATATAATGGGAATAAAACATGTAATTTTGGAAACCATTCAGCACATGTTATTATTTCCATATTAGCCAAGGCATTGCTGCCAAGAGCATCTTAGTGGACAAAGTCCCATTCTAAATTGCGTTCACTCCTCGTTTCAGTCCTGTAACACTGAACTAGATTGACTTACCATTCCAGCCATTTCTATCTCATGAGATATAAATCTTAACCCAATTCTTTGGAGGGAGATATAGGTCCCACCCATCCCATAATGAAATCATTCATTTTTGTGCCACAAAATCATAAATCATACATAATAGAATAACCCATGTAATAGAATGAGATTCTTAAACATCATGTCATCATAACATAATCCATATAAAAAATAGATATCTTTTAATCATAAGAAGAATCAAACCCTGTAAATAAGGGATACATTATACTTGAAACATAAACATATTAAATAATGTCATTTTAGATGGAAAATTGTTTTGATAAAAACACTTGAAAAGAATTATTGAGGAAAATATCCTCTCTTATTCAAAATCTTTTTCTTTTAACAAAATGTCATGAAATTTTAAAAGGAAATAGTTTTCATGAAAATAATCATGAAATATTTTATAGTAAACATCATGAAAATGAGGCGTTATGAAACCATAAAAACCCATTCACGCCGTATAAGTTAAAAATAACATTCTCCTCATTCATTTTTCGGAATAGTCAAAATGTTCCCTGTATGGTAAACAAAAGAAAGATTCCTTCCCCAACACATGGTAAAAGTCAAAAAGGGTAAAAAGTACTTTAAAAATTCATGAAAACATTTTTATAAAACTTGGACATGGATGATAAATTTAAACCCAGTAAATACTTAAAAATAATAAATATCGGATAAAAATGAGATTTGCAAAATTATCCCTTACCTTAGGTCCGATATTCTTCGTATATATCTGAACCTCCTGTATAATGATTTAAATAATTTAATTGACTTAGTAAAGAATCATATTCATTTTTATGGTATCATATATGGTTCAGTTATGACTTTATATTACCCGTTATTTTGTAAGTTCCATGTTAAAGCAGCATTTTGGGTTAAATCGTTTTATTTATTCTTCGTGTTTGGACTTGTTATTCTTGATATTATTACTTATATCCTGATTTAAATAATTACAGAATGTAAAACATGATTTAAATATAATATATATTTCATAATATACATATATATATGATAGATCGATTAAATGAAATGAAATACACCATTCATGGAGACGGTAGGTTGTACGTACGCCTGAATGTTGTTTTCGTTTCCTTCTTGAATTGAATGAAATTAAAAATATGACATATATATATATACACACATAAATCTAGTATTATTATTATTTCATATATTTCATGATTACTTATTATATATACTTTATAATCATTCATTAATGGTTAACACGGAGAATGAATCTCATCGCGTCGTGGAGAGGGTAGTCCGTACGTACGCACGAGCGATGATAGCATTCCCATGATCATGGAATTGTATTGGAGTGTATGTATACTATTTCAGAATCAATATAACTTTACAATAATCATATATAGTTATTATTAACACCATTATACCCATCAATGTAAGGTGGTGGTGGAAAATAGATTACACCACGACATGGAGACGGTATTCCGTACGTACGCACGCGCGGTGATTTCGTATTTCATAGGATGGATAGATGGAGAAATAGGGTTGTTTCATACATATAATAACATATCGGTATATGACTGGTACTGATTTTATTACTTCATATTGAAACAACTTAAGAAGAAGAAGTGGAAAAAGAAATAATGTTGATAGAATCGGCAACGGACATTACCTCTTCTTTGAAGCGCCTCTTTGAGACCTCCTATTAGGGCACCAAAATTGGTCTTTGAAGAAGCCCAAGACCTCTAGGATGTTTCAATGGAAGTGGAGAAGAGAATTTAGCAGGGTATGGACGAGTTTGAAGGCTCAATGTGGTGTGAGGAAGAGAGGGAGGAGGTGCCCTTTTATAATGGAGGAGAGGGGCACCTTTGAAAAAACTAAAAATTTTATTTTATTATAAAGCCGTATTCAGTTTTAAATAGCTGCAAATTGATTTATTTCGAAGCTAAGTTGGTGATGGGTCGAAATCCTCTCATCCAATAGAATTATTACAAGTTTAGTTTACTATTTTAACCTTATCATTTAGATTTAACTTTATGTTAGATAATTTTACTTTTACCGTGTCTTTTTGTGTTGTTACACTATAAGGTAAATAAACATTATATAACAATCCAAACGAACCTCAAGTTGTTTATTATTAATATATATAACCTTATCTATGTCATTTGGCCGATCCTTATATTTTTAGGAATAAAATAACAATTAATAATATAATATTTGTTTGAAAACTATTTTATGTTAATTTTGACACTATTTAGTAATTTATATTTGTGAAAACCATAACAGAATGATTAGATCGAAAAAAGTTAAATAAATCAATACTAACATGTCATATTAACTTAGAAAATTTGTTTAATTCATAAATAGTCTCAAATTACATTTATTTGGGTATTTATAACATAAATTATGTCAATATTTCACTAATATGATAATTACTACTTCATCTTTGTGTCATAAATAAATTAACTTATTTTATGTCTAAAAACTACAAATAAAATACCATTATGTAGGAAATATTTTTAGATTTTTAATGAATAATTATAGTCGAATTTATCTTATGTATAACCCTATATTAAAATTTTTTTACATATTAAACTTTGATTTTATCTATTTTAACCCTTCTTTAAATAAATTAATAATAAATGTCCTAATCTAATCCATGTGGGCCTAAATGGTCATATTTTATTCCTAAGGTTTTTTTGGTCGAATTACACTTATTAAATAGAATTAGGACATGTTTTAGGGTAATTATAATATCATTTTTACCCTTAATTACCCTATTTACTTTTAACCGTGGTAAATAAAAGTAAAAAGTTACTATTCACCAAAAATTATTTTCATCTCATTGAACAACATTTTACTTACAGAAATAAACTGTGTCTTTCGGTTTTTTGAAATTTCACTCACAGAAGGGGTAAAATTATGTTTTATGTAAATTTTCAAATTCTCCTAGGAGGTGGGTAAAAGACGGACAAATATTCAATAACATTTATATATATATAAAATTATTATAAAATGACTCTAATGAATTACATTGAACTTATATAGGTATTATGTGTCAATTTTGACCCAAAATAAATTTAAATAGATTAAATAATTATGTAAATAAAAAGTCGATTTTTAAATAGTAACCTAGTGTTTTCACTATTCATAAAAAATTGAACATTTCCAGAAAAATACCAAAATTTCATTCTAGGAAAATTTCGATATTCCGAATCCAAAAACGAAGTCAATTTTGAAAAATAAAATTTACAAAATTTCAAAAAGTGGTTATTACTATTCATAATGGCTAGTTTTAATAATATTTTAAGAGCATATCGTTGTTTAGTGAAACTCAGAATTTCGTACGACGCATTCTATCAAGGAAGGTCGCGATTGCGTGTAAAGCAAGCCAAGATAGTGTTTTGTGTAGTGAATGATTCCTTTGATGATTTATATAAAAAAATATTTCTTATAAAAGTCTCGGGTGTTACATTCTACCCCCCTTAAAATGAATTTCGCCCTCGAAATTCATCGGGGTTATAAATTGTTTACTACTTGAAAGTTTAATTTATAGAAACCCACCTCATAAAAAGGAATACCAAAAAAATCAATAAAAACTAATGTATGAAACATAACGGTTAACCAAATTAACTAATCATTGGTTTTCCACAAAGGAGAACATAGGTGAAAATATGGATATATAAGAGAAACCTAACCATCATGTTCTAATGGAGAGTGGTAGAAAACATGGCTATTAAAAGAAGCCAACAATCACAAAGCCATAGATTTGTGATGATCTAAGGTATCGTATGATTCATCGGATATAAGGTAACTAGGAAAACATTTTTGGTTTTCAAGATCAGTTCCCTAAAGTTGATGAATTAAAAGAAATACTTAAATGATTTTGGTACAATTTCACTGTTGTTCATTAATTGAACAATTTCCACTTCATCCCTTAAATAAATAAAGTTGAATTTGTTATTTGTGATGTGTTAGAAGATCATGTGATTGAATGATGGGTTATTCCATCTGTTTCAAACAAAAGGTTAGCAAAAGTTATAAGTCCATATTATGGTTAGATTAATCATATATGGTTCCAAAAATTAACTTATACTTCATATATCATACCGCTTAATAAAATAAAACTTTTTTCTACTAACCAGGGACTTCTTGTAGGCCAGTGGTTGGCGATAAAGGCTAGTCACACTTCGGTTGTGAGTTCAATTCCCACTGCCTTGTCCAACGCGATGGGTTGTCACCCGTCCTGGAGGTTGTCCTTATTTCTAAAACTACATTACTATAGCATCCCATCAATAATATCAAAAAATCTGACTTATGTCCAACATAATCCACTCCAATCATTAGGATTATCCATAATAATTCAGTCTACTCTCATAATATAGTAAAAATGATTACCAGAGATTTAATATAAGAAGCATGTTAATACCATCGTTGATCCCCATATATCATAAGATATGTCTTGTTGGTCACATTCCAAATATTCTAAGGCCTTAATCATGTATTCTCTTGAAAAATGAATACCCATTGAATCTTAGTGAGAACATGAGTGCTGTCAATCGTTAACTATTTCCAAATACCAAAAACCCAAAATTCTATATACTCAAACCATGATATAACTATTTCTTTATATCAGTCATGAGCTCAATAATACTGTCATACATTTCATTTTCTCCTTATCCCTTCATTACGCGCATATCATCTTCTTTCCAAAAATTTCTCAATCACTTTCCATGGTTACCGGTACCATAAAATTTATGAAAACCACAATATACCAATACATAAATATTCCAATATTCCATGATTCTATATACAACATTATTTTGGAATCCCATTACATAAAAACTTAATCATTCCACCACATCGTTTTCATATTGAACATCGTCAATAATGATCGCATGTGAATTCCTTTTGTCCTTTGCCTTAAGTGGTTGCTCATGTCGATCATCATTAACACTTGGATTAGGTCATTGATTAGCATAATGCCCCATTTCATTGCACATGAAGATTTTAAGTGTTGGTGGTGCATTCTCTGTAGACTTTTCATTATTCACACCAATAGGAACACATTTTACATTACATTGACACTCAGATGCTCGATGACCTTCTTTTCCACCCTTAAAACATTTTATAGTCCCTTTAATACAATCTCCACCACGCTTCTTTCCACACTTTGAGCATAAGAAAACATTCATATTCTTTTCACCATTATTCTGAGATTTCTTATTGAACTCCATATTTCGTTTCTTTTCAAAACCATGAGATTGATATGTAACACCTACATCCATTTCTACCTTAATAGCTCAACGCACAATTTCTTCATAGCTACTAAAGTCTCTTATAGCTAATTCCCTTTGATTATTTGGTTTTAAGACACTGAAGAATCGATCAACTATACATTCAGGTTGGATGATAAAGCCAGATGCATACCTTGCAAGCCTTGTAAAATTCTCTTCGTATATACCAACAGATTCATCATCCTTTTTCTTTAGTTCCATAAAATCCTTCTCCATATTTGTTTGAAGAATACGAGTGAAGTACTTATTGAAAAATAAGTTCTTGAACTCGACCAATTCCATGGACTCAATTTCATCTCTTGGCTTCGTATTCTTGATAAGATTCCTCCATTGATCAGCTTCACCTTCCAAACGATATACAGCTAAGATGGCTATATCATGTTCAGAACATTGAAGAACTGAAAATATATTTTCAGTGGTACTGATCCATTATTCAGCAACAAGTGGATCAGAAGGCCCACTGAAAGAAGGTGGATGTTGCCTCATGAAGGACTCAATAGAATATTGTTTCCTTCTCAGCTCATTTTGAAATCCAGAATGATTCATAGCTTGTTTAAGTATAGGAATAAGATTTTTCACTCCATCTCCAATAACATTTTTTTGTTCAGGAGGAAAATCATTGCATTTTCCATTACATTGATCAACATGGTTCCTTAGGGTTCCAACTATCGTCTAAAACCCAAAAAGAATAGTGTGAGAGGAAAAAATCATTCTTGGGAAAACAACATAATAAAGGGAGATTACCATCAATATCTAACAACACAGGATAAATTCTAAGATTGTTACCATAGTTCTAGGACTATATCCTATACGTATACTTATCCTTAGGGACATCCCTATACATAACATAAAATATCTCTAGGGATCTTAATAACGTTTTCGCATCCTAGATTACAAAGGTTAACTGAACCTCTCCTCTGATACCAACTGTAGAGACCCAAATCTTGACGTACATGGACATTACATTACTTTTGCGGAATACTTAATACATAATAAAAACATACACATAAGGACTGTAATAGTTTAGTGTCTTTGGAAACTCGGAATATAAACTTCTAATCATGTTTAAATATCTTCAACAACTCCCATAACCATCATCCCCTTTTTGTTTACTTACCTAAAACCTTTCTTTATTTCATGGGGAAAATAAATCATAAAAAGGGTGAGCTCGAATGCTCAGTAAGGGAAAACATAGATAACATAAACAATCCATAAACATTTGGAAGCAAAAACTTGATCATTAAATTTAATCCTCAAAATCTTGAGCAAAGACATAAATCGTGGAAGTACGCAAGTCATATATCATAATAGAACATCAACCGTGATAAAATATAATGGGAATAAAACATGTAATCATGTAAACCATTAATCACATGTTATGATTTCAATAGCAGCCAATGCATTGCTACCAAGGCCATCTTAGTGGACAAAGTCCCTTTCTGAATCGAGTTCACTCCTCGTTTCAGTCCTGTAAGACTGAACCGGATTAACATACCATTCCAGCCATGTCTATATCATGAGATATAAATATTTCTCCAATGCATTGGAGGGAGATATAGGTCCCACCAATCTCATAATGAAATCATTTTTTCGTGTGTCACAATATCATAAATCATAAATCATAGCATAACCCATGTAATAGTATGAGATTCTTAAACATCATTCCATCATAACATAATCCATATAAAAAAATGGATATCTTTTCATCATAAGAATAATTAAACCATTTAAATAAAGGAGACATTATTCTTGAAACATAAACATATTAAATAATGTCATTTTAGATGTAAAATAGTTTTGATAAAAACACATGAAATGAATTCTTGAGGAAAATATCATTTCTTCTTCAAAATCATTTTCTTTTCAAAAAATTTCATGAAATTTTAAAAGAAAAGGGTTTTCTTGAAAATAATCATGCAATATTGTAGAGGAAGCTTCATGAAAATGTGTTTCTATGAAACCGTAAAAATCTGATCACGTTGTATAAGTTAAAAATAACATTCTCCTCTTACTTTTGTAGGAAAAGTTAAAGTGTTCCATGTATGGTAAACAAAAGAAAGATTACTTCCATAACATGTGGTAAAAGTCAAAAATGTTAAAATGTACATTAAACATACATGAATACATTTTTATAAAACTTGGAAATGGATGATAAATATAACCCCATAAAATACTTACAGATAAGCAATCTCGGATAAAAATGAAATTTGCAAAATTATCCCATACCTAAGGTCCGATATGCTTCGTACGTTTCCGAACCTCTTGTATAATGATTTAAATAATTTCATTGACTTATTAATGAATCATATTCATTATTATGATATCATATATGGTTCACTTATGACTTTATATTACATGTTCTTTGGTAAGATCCATGTTAAAGTAGCATTTTGGTTTAAATCGTTTTATTTATCGTATGTGTTCGGACTTGTTGTTCTTGATATTATTACATATATCCTGATTTACTTAATTAAAGAATGTAAAACTTGATTTACATATAATATATATTTCAGTATATACATATATATATATGATAGATCTATTAAATGTAATGAAATACACCTTTCATGGAGACGGTAGGCCATACGTACGGATGACCGCTGTTTTCGTTTCCTTATTGAATTGAATGAAATTAAGTAAATGACGTACATATATATACATATAAATCAAGTATTATTATTATGTCATATATTTCATGATTACCTATTATATATACTTTATAATCATTCATGAATGGTTAACATGGAGAATGTATCTCATCGCGTCGTGGAGACGGTAGTCCGTACGTACGCACGAGCGATGATATCATTCCCATGATCATGGAATTTTATTGGAGTGTATGTATACTATTTAAGAATCAATATCACTTTACAATAATCATATATAGTTATTATTTACACCATTATACCCATCCAATTATGGTTGTGGTGTAAAATAGATTACACCACGACGTGGAGACGGTATTCCGTACATACACACACACACGGTGATTTCGTTTTCCGTAGGATGGATAGATGGAGAAATAGAGTTATTTCATGATTATAATAAAATATATGTACTCAGTGACACTTATGTTATTAATTCATAATGAAACAACTAATTAAGAAGAATTGGAAGAAGAAATAATGTTTAAAGATTCGGTAACAGACATTACCTCTTCTTTGAAACGCCTCTTTGAGACCTCCTCTTAGGGCACCAGAATTGGTCTTTGAAGAAGACCAGGACCGCTAAGATGTTTCTAGGGAAGTGGAGAAGATAACATGACAGGGGTTTGCCGTTCATGAAGAATCAATGTGGTGTGAGGAAGAGAGGGAGGAGGTGCCCTTTCATAAGGGAGGAGAGAGGCACCTTTGAAAAAATGAAACCGATTTTTATATTATAAAGCCATATTCGGTTTTAAATAGCTCCAAATTTATTTATTTCGAAGCTAAGGTGGGGATGGGTAGAAATCATATAATCCAATATAATTTGGACTTATTTAGTTTACTATTATATCCTTATAATTTAGATTTAACTTTAAGTTAGATGATTTTACTTTTACCGTGTCTTTTTGCGTTCTTACACTATAAGGTAAATAAACATACTATAACAAGCCAATAGAACCTCATGTTGTTTATTATTAATATATATAACCGTAGATAAGTCATTTTGCCGAACCTTAGATTTTTTGGAATAAAATACAATTAATAATTTAATATTAGTTTTAAAAACTATTTTATGTCAATTATGACACTATTTAGTAATTGATTTGTTTGAAACCCATAAAAGAATGATTAGTTCTAAAAAAGTTAATTAAATAAATAATAACATGTCATATTAACCTAGAAAATTAGTGGAATTCATAAAAAGTCTCAAATTACATTTATTTGGGTATTTATAACATCAATTATGTTAATATTTTATTACTAAGATAATTACTGCATCATCTTTCTGTCATAAATAAATTAAATTATGTAATGTCTAAAAATTACAAATAAAATAACATTATGTAGGAAGTATTGTTAGATTTCTAATGAATATTTATAGTAGAATTTATCTTATGTATAACCCAATACTAAAAATTATTTACTTATTAAACATTTATTTTAACTATTTTAACCCTTCTTTAAATAAATTAATAATAAATGTCCTAATCTAATCCAAGTGGGACTAAATGGTCATATTTTATTTCTAAGGTTGTTTTTGGTCGAATTACACTTATTCAATAGAATTAGAACATGTGTTACGGTAATAATAATTTCATTTTTACCCTTAATTACACTATTTACTTTTAACCGTGATAAATGAAAGTAAAAAAGTTACTATTCACCAAAAATTATTTTCATCTCATTGAACAAAATTTTACATACTGACATCAACCGTGTCTCTCGGATTTTTGAAATTTCACTCAGAGAAATGGTAAAATTATATTTTATGTAAATTTGCAAATTCTCCTGGGAGGTGGGTAATAGACGGTCAAAAGTTCAATAAAATTTTTATATATCTAAAATTATTATAAAATTACTCTAATTAATTACATTGAACATATATAGGTATTATGTGTCAATTTTGACCAAAAATAAATTTAAATAGAATAAATAATTATTTAAATAAAAAGTTGATTTTTAAATAGTAACCAAGTGTTTTCACTATTCATCAAAAAATGAATGTTTCCAGAAAAGTACCAAAATTTCACCCTAGGCTAATTTCGATATTCCAAATGCAAAAACGAAGTCCATTTTGAGAAATAATGTTTAAAAAATTTCAAAAGTTGGTTATTACTATTCATAACGGCTAGTTTTAATAATATTTTAATAGCATATCGTTGTTTAGTGAAACTCGGTATTGCGTACGATGCAAGCTATCAAGTAAGGTCGTGATTGCATGTAAAACAAGCCAAGCTAGTGTTGTATGTATTGAAATATTTCTTTGAGGATTTATATAAAATAAAAATAAAATATTTCTTATAAAAGACTCGGGTGTTACATCCTTGGGGTCCTAATATAGACCCAAAGATGCCCATGAATGGAAATATATCCTCCAATAGGGTTAGAATAAGTGTTAGGGTAATTTAACATTATTATAATGTTATTTTCACCTTTTTTTACCATATTTACCATTTAACGATAGAAAATAAAATATTTACTAATGTAACAATTCATAATGTCTAAAAATAAATGTTACCTATTTATAAAATTTGATCCTCATGATTCAAAATATGGTATCCATTTTTCCAATTCAAAACCCAATAGTTTCAGAAATTAATTTAATATTAATTCCCATTGTAAAAAACAAAAAGTGTGTTTTTAAGAGGTAAAACTACCAAAAGTTTAACATGTGTTTCTGTGAAATTTAAAAGTGAAATTAGTTCCAATGACCAAAATTGGATTAAATGATAAATATATAATCCAATTAAACATTATAACCAATTAAAAGGAAAATATAATCATATAAATAAATTAGATGATAAAAATCGTTTAGACATAAAATGCATTATTTTTCTAAATTCATTAAAAATGAACTTTATGAAGAAAATACCAAAAAATAACCCAAATTTTTTTGACATATTTCTTCTAAATAGAAGATTATTTTTTCCAATAGAACATATAAAAGTGATGAAAACATGATTTGAAAAGGGTTATCCATCAAAAGGTGCTTAATTGGCCTTTTAATGAATATTAGAGTATTTCATTCTTAAAATAAAATTCCATCTTTTTTTTAATCCTGTAAAATTTATTTGATAAATATAAATACATTTAATAAACATGTGCAATAATAATGTAGTTATTTATGTACATTCCAAGCAATAAAATGCATATACGTTAACTACCATTTAAAATATTATTATTATTATATTATTTTACGGTATAACTCAATGCTTTGTGAAACAAAATATATAAGAGATACATGTTGTTGCGTGTTGAGTAGGCTATCAAACAAACTGTCATATTTAACATTAAATTAATATCTTATTCATAAATTCTAATATATCAAAAAAAATTATTCTATAAATACCTGGGTGGTTACATCCTTCCCCCTTTTGGAAATTGAGTCCTCACAATTTTAAAACTGGGCTTTGAATCGTCCTTGAAAGTCCCACATCAAAAAAATTGTTAATAAAACTATCACATTAAAAGAAAGAAAAATAACTACAAAGGTCACTCGAGATAAACCATATTATAATTCCATATAATAAAACATATATATTGATGAGTTACTAAAAATCATGTTCTGATGGAGAGTGATAGAAAACACGATTAGGATAATGTTAACAACCAGAAAACCACAAACGTGTAATGGGTTAAATGGTCTTTGATACCCTAGTAAGAAAATTAAACAGAAAATATTTTTGTTTTAAGTCACTTTTCATGATTTTGAGGAATATATTTATCATATTGAATAAGAACATAAGAAAACATACTTACTTGTCATATAGACTCTCATCCTTTACTATATTTCTACCACAAACTCATATTTTCTCCATACGATGAGTATTCCGGATGACATAGTAACACATGAAGCACTAGAATCAACTTCTTGGTAATCACATAATCCATAGAAGATGAACTATATATTTCACCTATATTTAGACATTAACCAAAACCAAAAATCGTTAGTAAAACATTATATAATCTCAAAAATGGATAATCATTTACAAAAAGGAATACTAATCATAATCACCAAAATTCAACAAACACTATCCAAAGTTCAAAAAATACCATTCAATAACCAATTTCCTTGATATTATTCAATATAATTCAAACTATGATTTAATCCCAAAACGAAGAGGAATTTAATCACATAATCTTCCATAGTAAATCTTTACATTTATTTCAGAATAACATTGACGACTCTTACTGTCTCATACTGATGTGAAATTAACCAAATCACATATTATCTTTGATAGGTTAATTATTTCCTTCTCTCATTATCCACAAAAAAACAAAGGTTATTTCCAAAATTAAATTCCACCATTACTCCTCAAATGAAATAAAATATTATTCTATTTTCCATAGGCATATAGTTTTCCTGAAAATAGAGAACATCTTCCAAAATAACCTTTATCACATAATCACAAAATCATTTTCCTATAATATGGATAAGCATTTGATAAAATAGAAGATCCCAAAACCAACTTATTCTTGATCTATAAATTCATTTAAATAAAAAAAATTAGTTATACTAACAATGGATTTCATGTAGTCATGTGGTATGCAATAAATATCATTCTCAATTTGGTTGTGGGTTTGATTCCTACATCATTGTCCGATGCAATGGGATGTCACATGGTTTGTGTGTTGTACTTTTTGAAAAACCATATAATTATAATAAAATTAAAAAAAAAGTGATAAAATAAATAAAAATATAGATAACATTCTTATACCTCAATGGTTATTTTATACCTCGCATTTTTCATCCCAAAAACAAATCACCCATAGTTTCCTAAAAAATATCGCATGAACCACTAATGTTATCAATTATGTCTAAATAGGAAAAGATAATTCTTTCTTGATTAAAATCCTCACATATTTTACTTTTGGGTTACACATACTATAAAATTTATCCCAAAGTAATCCAATCATTAATACATTTAAACATATCATCATCCATAGATCCAACATAACTCTTAAATTCTTAGACATCTTAATCATAGAACATTTATCAGGAACATTTATCCATGTTTTTCAATATTAATCTTATATAATTGTTTCCTACTAACAAAATAATGAAAAATTTCATATGATTTTAGAAAGGTAAAAAAATGAGCCATGAAATAATCTATACCTTTCATAGGTCATTTTCAGTTTCCTCATATTCAATTGGAATGACATTTAGAATTGGTAAGAATATATTCGTATGATCCTACTGATTCCATTCCCAAACCTTCTTCTTAGGAAATCTATTTTTATAATGAACAGTCACAACACATTTATATCATTAAATTGATCCCTCAAAAATAACTTATTTCTTTTTCCTGAAGTTAACTACAAACTTCCTTTTTTCCATGGTAGGTTAATTCATTATGACCTTCATTACCACATCTGAAGCATCTTCTCATCCATTTTTAGAATTTTTCAAAGTGTTTCATTCCACATTTTTGACACATATATTTTTGAATATAATTAATTTTTTAATTATTACCTAATCATCCATTGGGATTCATTTCTCCCATATATGATTCCTTATAAAAATCAAAAAGGTTCAATTGGTAAATCATGACTCCATATAGTTGGATAATAATAACAATAAGAGTTCTCATCTATGCTCCCATTTTATTTGGTTTCACATTTATAAAACCACTACTGTTTCCATAACATAAATTGTTACTTGGTTGCCTTTTAGATCTAGCCATTACTAAAAACAAAAATGTCATTGTGAGTATATTAGTAAAATCATCATATACTATCTTATGTGGATGGTAGACACTAAGGTATACTTATTCATGTTATCTAAAAATAAATCAATTAATCTAAAATAACTATTACCCCTTTTAATATGTTAACCATTATTGGAATGTCCCTTATGATTAAATAATACCCTTTCTTCTAATCGTATCAAAATCTCCCTTCTATACCAACTATAAGGCCCCAAACTTAAACATTAAATAATCTTGAATTAAGTTAATAACTTGAATATATGATCTATTCAAGTTTCGATATTAAGATAATTAGGTCACATATTTTACATAACAACTTTAATATTACAATTATACACTTATACTAACTATCCATTATTTTTATAATACAAAAACTCTTTAAAAGAAGAGATGTCAAGATCCATGATTTAAGAAACATGACTTTTCCTCGATCCCACCCATGACCCTAGAACACTTTATGTCTTTTGAATTTTTTTTCAAAAACATGGGATGAGCATAAAAATAGCAGTAAGGGATACTTAAATAAAGAAAACTATTAGTTTTTTAAAACCACATGTGAACCATGAATAATTTTTCATAACGTAATACTTTTAAACTCAAAGAATTAGAAAAACCCTTCACCAAATATAAACTCATTGTTAAACACTTTTTAATGAATATATTACCATAAATCCTATATATATCAACATATAGAATATAAAGGTAACTTGGGACATAAACATACATAAATGGAATAACAATCTGGTTGACTTCCACAGATATCACTAAATTGAATAGCCATACATTCGACATCCAAAACTAATACATTGGATGTTATAACATAACCACCCAACCATGGTTTAGCATGTAAAAACACATCATTTGGTTTATCACGTAACCACCCATCATTTTTTAATGACATAACCACCCATAAAATGTACTTGAACCATTATATAATCATCACACATAATATATTGAAAATATAAATATTTCAATAATAAAATTTCATTTGAAATCACTAAAATAACTTCAAGATATTGAAATAATAATTTTACATTAAAAACCATTTTAAATACCAAAATATTAAAAAATGGTATATGAAATTTATTTTCCATTTTAAAACATCATGACTTGTTGTAGAAGCCAAATATCAAATAATGCTCAGGGCAGAAGAAAGTTTGATGTCATTGCATACGTCAAAAACATTCCATTTGTCATTTAGTAAAATGTTGTGTACTAAAAATATTCACTTTTAATGAAAAAAATGTCAAAGTGGTTTAAAATACATCGTTTAGAAAAAAGATTTATATATTATCAAAACATGCCTCAATGAATGGAGATTGAGACAAAATCCCTTACCACATGTGTGACATGACACATTCATTCTTTAGTTGCATAAATAGGTAATTTTTACTTTCTTAAAAAACTTTTTGAATATTGTTATTACTTTTATATCAGTTATTACATATCGATTACAATCATATAATTATTCAAGTTTAAATTGGTTATTTTTTCAATGTTTGGTACTTGAGTCAAAAATGAACTTGTTATAATTTCAAGTTTTCCATGAAGTCAAAATTCCATTATATCTGGAATAATATTCGTGATTTTAATATCTTATATTTCAGATATATCCAGTGTATTTTTATTTATAATAGTCCATATCATTTGTGATAATAAACAAAATGCACGGTTCATGGATACGATAAGATGCACGTATGCATAAATGATACTTTCATTTATATTTAATATTTAATTGAATGAAAACATTATGATATATCAATATATTATAATTCTAGTATAATATAATATTTTATATATGTTACATATGTTTATTAACAACATACTTTATATTTTCCATGTATGTCATTAACGAATCATATCACTTTGAGGAGGCGTTAGTCTTCAGTTCCTCAAATGAAATTGTCATATTTATACAACATTAAAAGCATAATGGTATTTCATAAATGAGAATTACAGAAGCATAGAGATAAAATAAATATCATAAATATCATATATAATTACATTTCTATCACAATTACCACCATGAAAGGTGGTAGAAGAAGATTGATCAATCATCGTTTCGTGAGCCTCTAGTTCGACATCCACAGAAACAGTATGTTCTATATCAATTAGACAGTGTTGTGTGTAAATGTAGTTTGAATAATTCTCATAAAAACAACCTAGTATATTGATGATACTATTTTTGTTATGTAAACAATGTATATAGAGATCATATGGAGTGGAGGTAGAAAATTAATGGAAAAAACAAGAGAGAAGACATTACCTCAAATCGTGTAACTTCTATTGATTTGAGCCCAAGGTTATTATTGAATTACCTTTTACCTAGGGGAAGGCTTCTTGGATGAATAGAGAGATTTTGGGATATTATTGGATCAGATTTTATAGGATCCAATGGGAATAATAGGTGTGGGTAATGGGTTAAAGGTGGTTTTCTTTTAAAATAGGGTGGAGGGGTACATTTTGAATGTTTTTGAAATAAATTTTATTATTAATTTATTTTCAAATTATAATAATAAAAATGTGTCATATATATATGATAAGATGATTATGGTTCGAATTACTATCATTAAATATATTTTCGATATAGTATGGTTTCAAATTTAACCATATCATTTAGCTTTATCCTTTAATTAACTAATTTAACTATTATCATTTCATCTTGTATATTCATTATATATGTTTAATATAGTTTACGTAAAATGAAAATAGAACGTCACATTATTTATTAAGGAAATTTGATACATTACATAAGTTATTTATATGAATATTATATTTTTAGGACTATTATGTCCTTTAAAAAAATATTAATTCATTCAAAAACTTGTTTTTGTCATTTTTTATACTCTTCATATCATGACTTTTTAAATTTCTGTATAATAATTATTAATTATAAATAATTTAATTATTTCAAATATAATAAGTCATAATCATCCCTAAAATTCTTTTCAAGAATAAAAAGTTTCATAATAAATTTATTCTAATATTTATAATCTCATTTATTTAAATCATTCATTAATAACGAAATCACTAAATAAACATTATGTCATAAATAAATTGATTTATATTATGTATAAAAATTATAATGAAAATATCAGGATGTAGGAAATATTTTTATATTTATAATTAATATTTATAGTCGAATATATAACTTATATAACCCCATATAAAATAATTAGTAAAAGATTCATGTTTAGGTTATATTTTCCTTAACATTAAATAAAAAATATTTAAATGTCATTTGCCCACACAAGTGGCTCCATGGGGTCATAAAATAGACCCAAGGATGCCAATAGTCGGAAATATTTCATAAAATAGGGTTAGGACAAGTGTTAGGGTAATTTAGTATTATTATAATATTATATAGTACCATTATTTACCAAATTTACCCTTTAACCATGTTAAATAAAATATTTACTAAAGTTACTTCTCATAATGTCTAAAAATAAAAGCTACCTATTTATGAAATTTTTACCTCCTGATTACAAACATTGAATCAATTTTTACATATTCAAAACATAGAATTTACAGAAATTAATTTAATAATAATTCCCGTTGTCAAAATCAAAATACATGTTTTTAAGATGTAAAAGTACCAAAAGATTCACATGTGTTTATGTCTAATTTAGAATTGAAATTTCATAAAATTATGAACATTTGATTAAAAAAATTAAAATAATAATATAAGTATTTAAATAAATTATATGAAAAATAAAATTTGACTTTAAATGTATTATTTTTGAAAAAAATTATATTTAAAAAGGGTTCTCCATAAAAAGGTGGAAAACGACCATTTAATGAATGTTAGAGTGTTTCATGTTTAAAATCAGATTCATTCTTATTTTAAGCCGCTAATTTTTTTTGGAAAAAGGTAATGACATAAAAAAAATGTGTAAAAAAAATGTAGTTATGTATATTGATTTACGTTAATATAATATATATGAGTTAACAACTAATTAAAATAATAATATTATTATATTATTTTTCTGTATTACTCAATGTTGTGTGCAACATAAGATTTCAATGAAACCCATTGTTGTGTATTGACTAAGATATCGAGAAAAGTGTACTATTAACAATAAAATTAATATCTTATTCATAAATACTAATAGATATTAAAATTTATTATTATATAAATACCGGGGTAATTACATAATCCCTCAGACTCTGTGAAATTACATATTTTTAAAGTAGAAAAATTTTCAAATGCATGTTAAGTTTTTATATTCAATTTCAATGTCTAATGGTTCATAATGAACAAACAATTACTAAAAGATGTTTAATTTATGTAAACTGACCATAGATAAAAATCAATTATAATTAAACAATGATACATATTTAAATAAAAATGTTCTTTCAAATAAAACGATGTTGTTTTCACTATTAATAAAAAAATGATGATTCAAGTAAAAATACAAAAAATTTACCCTAGTATAATTTAGATGATATGAATTCAAAAAGTGATGTTTATTTTATCAAATTTAATTTCTAATAGTGTTTAAAATTAATGTTATTATTTTTTACATATGGACATTACATGCAGTTCATTCAAGAAAACAATACTTTTAAACATAAATTGAATTTATAAAAAATCATAACATTCATTATCAATATATCTTATTTATATAAACAATTATAAAAAACATTAAAGGTTGTTATTAATATTCCTTCAACTAATTTTAAGAACTAGGTTATCATTATCTAATATAAATTTCTATAACAATAAAATGATATTTTTTATAAACATATGTGTTGTGTGTAATGTACAACTAGTCCGTATTTCAGGTAGAGAAAGAGTAGTCATTATTGCATGTAGCATAATACAAGAATGTATTGCGTGTATTTGAATCCAAGATAGTATTTCATGTTGTGTAATCCATGTCTGTGTTGTGTATAGTGTGATCCAAGTTGGTATTGCGTGTAGAAGAAGTGATGTTGGAATTGCGTGTAGCACAATCCATGTTGGTATTGCTTGTTAAGGGAATGTTTGGATTTGTTTTTTAATTATATATATAATTAAATATATCCAATGACATCTTAAATGACCAATATCAAAAAAATTAATTCAAAAATAATAATTCAAAATATATAGGGGTGTTACATTCTACCCCCCTAAAATTAATATCACCCTAGAAATTCATCTTGGTTATAAATGTTTTTATATTTTAATTTTTCATTCTTAGAAACCCAAATTGTAAAAATTAACACTAAAACATCTCATAAAAAGTAAATGTTGGAACCATAATGTTTACCCAAATTAACCTATAACTAGGTTTCTATATAGGAGAACAAATGTTGGATGTGAAAAAAAGAAAATGAAAGATAAATCTAACTATTATATTTTGATATAGAATGATAGAGAGAAATTTTTGGAGAGTGTTAATAGTCAGTATCCTATAGAACTGTGATGAACTAAGGGACCCTCTTATTCATTGAATTTTCTGGCACAAAGATGACATTTTTGGTTTCACGATCTTTTTTCCTAATTTTAATGAATTATTATTAAAATTAAGGTTCCATGATTTTAGGACAACCTCGCCTTTTGTTTTTCCTTGAACCAGTTTACTTATTTATCAAAAAAGTAAGGTGAATTTTTCATTCCTGAAGCACTAACAGTTCATCAGACCCCTGATATGCCATCCTATCAATCCTAAATTATCATCAATTCCAAATTTTTATAACATGTTATACAATATGATTAAATACTCAAATGGTAAGGTAATACTTCATTGTCACAAACATCTTCCAATTTTTAACTTAATCATTCAATAAATGGATAACCATATTAAACTTATGAAATTTGAAAAATTCAATACAATTTAAAGAAGTCACTTAATCATCGTGGCATTGATCCCCCTCCATATCACCATATAACTGTTGGATTTCACATTCGTAACATGTAAATACCCTCATAAAACATTATCTAGAAACATGGTAATAACCTGAATTATTATAAATACATTAGTAAAAAAATAATGCATCCTTAATCCAAAGGATGCTGGATATAATCCGTAAATAGAATAAGTTTTAAACTTCATCCATGACAATATAAACTATTTTGTAAACTGATTAATAAAAATATCTAGCGTAATTAGTTCTAATCAATTAACTATTTCAAAATCAATCATATCTTTAACCAAGAAAAACACAATTTTAAAAACATCATGATCACATTATGGGTTACCTTCCCTTGATAAAAATATCACGTTTCAATGTCCTTATCACTATTAAACATGTCCTTTTAAATCCATAATGATATACTATACTCAAAATAATTACATATCTCATGATTTATATAACATAATCTATGAATTCCAAAAAATAAATTCATCATTCATTCAACAATATTCATAAAACATTGCTTAGGCTCTATTCAATTATTCCTTAATATCAATTTCTATTAATATAAAAAATTAATTGTTTCTTCTGGTTACTTAACCTCAATCTATTCATGTGTCTTATGTTTAATGTAATAATATTTTAATAACATCACATACCTTTGGCATGTTGTTTGAGGTATCTTTATAATTAGATGTATAACCAATACTCATACCACCTTCCGGATTATCCTTATGAGAATTCTTCCTAGGAAATCAATTCACGGAATTCCAATAATTTTCACATCTAAAATATTAAATTTTTATACTTCTCCATGTCACTTTATCCAAAACTATAAATCATATTGTGAGAAATATTTATTATATTGGGATCCCATATAATCATGAAAAAATACTTCTTGGGTATCTAAATGATGGATAATACATCGTTAATATATGAAATCTTAGGATTATCCATAATTATTCATAGTAATAATCTATTAAAATCCTTCATAACGGTTCAGTAAGAGTTTGTGAATTTCCAAAGCTTATCCCTTAGGAGTGTCAAACCATGTGTACAACAAGGCCCGTTTTTTGGTTCCAGATTACCCCATGTTAGGCTCAAAACATCTTGTTGGAGTTTTTACCCCTAGGTAAATTTGTTTCAGAAAAATATTATCTTTTAGTATTCATTTATATATGTATTTCTATGTAACCACTAACTCAATAATTTACCAATATTCCAAGACATTTTATTATACATTGACTAGAACTTATAGTTATCCATGGAGATGTACCTAGAAATATCCTTATAAATATACCAAGATATCTCACTATTTTTTTCTAATCATAGTTTTTAAAATGGTCACTAAACCATTACTTTTGAACAAAATATAAAGAAATTAAATTAATATAAAATTATATTACATCATTTTAGAGGAAAATTTTATATATTACAAGACAAATACACTCCCTAGGATGATAACAGTTTAGTCTCCAAGGAATCCTGGAAAAAACCATCTATCCCGGTGAGAGATGGTCAATATCCCTCATGAAGATATACAACCTTAGTATATCTACATAAAAACATTCTTCATAAAAATGGGAATGGAAACATAAAAAAGGGGTGAGATCTGATGCTGAGTAAGGGTAAATAAATAATGTGTCTAGGCATAACATGAACAAAAGGGTATGAAACATGATAATAACATTTGGAGATCATTACCAATATATTAGAGATCGTAATAAATATTTTATGTTTATAATACATGGATAATAATAAAAAAATGACCATAATCCATGAAAACATAACATTTGAATTAAATTTGAAATTGAGGGAAACAAATATAAAAACCCTATTTCAAGGTTTCCTTACAAGGACTTTGTAACACGTAAGTCAGGGGTTAATCACCCATGTACCTCCTTAAGTATTGGGATTCCCTACCATTTTCCCTCTTGTTGTAGGATTTGGATGTCCTCATGTGTACCCTCTTGTTTTGGGCTAGAGATTTCTTCATGTTTAACCTCTTGTATCAGTCATTGGATTTCCTCCCATATACCCTCTTGTTCCAGGCTTGGAATTTCCTACCACTTACCCTCTTGTTTAGGGCATGGGATGTTCTCCTATATACCCTATTTTTTTAGGATTTGGATATCCTACCATATATCCTCTTTCCTAAGGATTCAGATGTCCTCCTGTATACCCTCATTCTTTTCAGGATCGGGCTGTAACCCGTGTACCCATTGAGCTCATATAAAATATATCATTACTCAATGCGTTTTAGGGAGATATAGTTCAACTGATAACATTATTAAATCATACATTCATTTTCAAAAAAAATTTCATCAACTCAAGACCCATGAAAATATATGTGTTCTATAAACATCAAATCAAATCCCATGAAATTAAATGGGTATCATGACAATTTTATCACATCAGAACCTATGGAAAAGTGATATATTTCATAATAATTTAATAAAATAATATCCCATGAAAAAAATATGTTTCAAAAGAATATAACAATTATAAAATAAATATATTTCATAAACAAATAACCCATGTAAGAGAGATGGGTTTCATAAAGGCCATGACATTAATGATAACCCATTCAAAGAAATATTATGAATAAACCCAGTAGATAAATTCCTAGAGGTGAATGACTAACATCAACAAATGAAATAATAAATGGAAAATGATTTTTAAACATCTTTAAAAAACATTTATTTAGTAAAATTCCCTTTTGATCTTCAAAAAATTATTGTTAATACATAAAACCATTTACAAAAATTTAATATATAATAACATGAAAACGTGTGAGGAATACTTGAAATCATTTGGAAAAACATTTTATTGAATACTTAAAAAATATGCATCAAAAAATTTTAAAAACATTTTTCTATGAGTACACTTTTTATACTAATAAATATTTCTTGAAAAAAGTTTGAATACCATTTCATTTAAAATTATTTGAAAACATATATATATATATATATATATGGATTTAAAATGACTTAAAACCATTTAACATTAAAACTTATAAATGGATATTTAAAAATATTGTGACAAAAAAATTTCATGAAATAAATTTAAAAAAACATTCTTAAAAATTAACCCTTTTAACATATAAATGAAGCTTCATAAAAATAACATCACACTAATCTTTACATGTTTTTAGAGGAAAAGAATTTCTTTTTCATGGTAAAATGGTTAGAAGAAATCATTTATTTGAAAGAGAAAATAATATTACATTGATTATTGGTGATACAAAAAAGTGTAAAAATATCATCTAATTATTATATAAAATTACTAAAATATTATTTGAAATCATTTTTAAAAAACATGGTATTCATGGAAGTTATATTTCTGGTCGAAGTGAGGGAAAAGTCAGGCATTCATAAAGACACTTTCTTAACTATCATATGTACCGAAGAGTAAAAAAATAGTTAAAATACATTAATAAATCATGAATAACTATATGGTGTAAAATTCATGAATTTCATTATGTATGGAACTTAATAATTCATCAAAGTAAGCATAAATGTAAATAATCTAGAAAAACACTAAGATTATCTCAATAAATATGTAGAACATGGTAACATGGGATTACACAATCCATGAAAGAAAATGTAATCAAATAACTCTAAATATATAATTAAAATAATTATATTTGTTATATTACATGTTAAATGGAATGATATACACATCGAAAAAGTGTTTAGGTGCATAACAAAACAAGAGTCTCAAAGAAGTAAAATTGAGAAAAGTTTTTTTTGTGAGTTTGGTAGAATTTGAAACATACAACCCATGAATGAAAATTAAAAAAAATATATATTTCAATACTCCTAAATTTAATTATACGATACATATAATATAGTCATGGGATGTACATACACCACACAAAATGAAAGAGTGTATAACATAACATGTATCACCCGTGAATAAAAAGTGAGATAAAATCCCCTTACCTCGTGTCTTGACTCTCATCGTAATCACTCATCCAACCATTATAATAATTTTAAATTATAGAACAATATTTATTATATCGAATAAAATATATGATTTTATAATATCCTGATATTACCTTCTTTTATCCCTCTAATGTTAAGGTTTCACTTTGTGTAGTATTTTATTTGTGTTTCATACGTGTCCTAATTTTATAGATTGATAGTCCTTGTACTTATATAATGATTATTTAATGTAATACATGATATAATAATCATTTATATAAATTATTTATGTATTATAATAATATATAGAATATGTAATTATGAAACTGAATACACCGTTCATGGAGACGGTAGGTCGTATATACGGATGAATGTTATTTTCATTTCATTTTCATGTTAAGAGAAAGAATGTAAAGTAAAATTATATGTATTTTTATGAATATCATTATTATAGTATATTTATGATATCATATATATATCCTATATATTCACTAAAAACCTTCATTAATACAATATATGCACGGAATGAAAGAATAACATAATTTTGAGGGTGTGGTAGTCCACACTTCCTCAAATGAGATTATCATATTTTACTAAAATGCATAGAATAAAGGTATCTTGTAAATAAAAATTAAATAATAACAAAAACTATATAAATATTTTATATATCATATATAAAAAATTTCCCATCATAATGTTTACCATGATCGATGATAATGGAATAATGAACACTCATCATTTTGTGAGGCAGTAGTTCATTATAACCAGAAACAGTATGTTCATTACCCATTATATGGAGGTTTTTGTATGTTTAGATTGAAAACATTACATAAAAACATCGAATTATATTTTTGATACATGTTTTTTTATAATAATATAATATAGCGAGTTAGTGGGGTGGATAATGAAAATATAATTAATGAATTGAGAGAAGACGTTACCTCATTATCTAGTAACTCCTTTTGGTTTTTTACAAAAGGATTCCTTGGGTTTCCTTGTCCCAAAGGGAATGAATCATGTAGTAATATAATTATTTTGGTATGTGGATTTGGTTGGGATTCTCGTAGTCTATGAGGTTTTATAGGTTTGGGTAAGTGGGAGAGGTGATAGATTTTTATACGGAAGGAAAAGGATTCACCTGTAATTTATAGAAACAAGTTAGGTGTAAATAGGTTCATACATAAAAACATTCACACCAAACCATAAAACTAAATAATTAAATTTTTTTGGACTAGATATTTAAATCCAATGGTTGTTGGACAAGTGGATATAACTTTTGGGGCATTAATGTTATGGTTTGGTCCCTAATTAAGGTTAAGTTGGACTTAATCATTGTAAATAATTTTAATCACATTTACTAATATTTTCTATAAAAAAATAATTATTATTTTAGACTCTAACTATTATAATTATTTAAATTATTTATGTTAGTTTTTAAAAATTCAATTCAAAGAAACTAGAAATTTTAGATTAATGGTAATCCCTCATATGGGAGGAAATTACGGGTTTTTAAAGTAGAAAATTGTTAATTTTTTTTTCTATTTTTCTATACAATTTAAATGTGAAATTTTTTTATATCCCATAAATTTAATTAATATATGCATATTTGATCTAATTATTTTAGAAAACAAGTTTCATGTATAATTTGACATTAATTATTATTTAAAAAAAGGCAGTTTTAACTAAAACGTATAAGTTTTCATTATTCTTCAAAAAAAGAAGCTTCTTAGAAAAATCCAATAACATTAACCTAGGGTAATTTTGAAAATACCAATTAAAAATTTAATTTATTTAATAAAATTCAATTTCCAAAACCGTAAAAAATGAAATTTAATATTTTTCATAAAATTCCGTTAAAAGCAGTTTATTTGGGAAAATAGTAATTTCAAACATAAAAGGAAATTACCGAAAATCACATCAAAAATTATAAATGTGATTAATTTAAATAAAAATTATAAAAAATATATTAAAAAAATAGTTATTACTATTCCTATTACTTTTTTTGACGGCTAGGTTATCAAAATATCATTTAAATAATTATAACAATAAAATGATGTTTTGTGGATACATCTATGTTGCATGTAATTTACTCATAGTAGGTATTGTGGGTAGTGTCAGCCAAGTCAGTATTGTTCATAGTGTAATCCATTTCATTATTTCATGTAATGAAATCCATGTTCCTACTGTATGTAGCATATGAATAGTTGGTATTTCATGTAGCACAGTAGAAGTCAGTATTTGGAGTTGTGCAAGCTAAGTCGGTGTTACTGTTTAGAGCTATCCATGTCAGTATTACATGTCAAAAGAATAATTGTATTAGGGTTTTAATATATATATATATATATATATATAACTATTTCCATTTTTATGTGAAATTAATTGTATCAGAAAGAAATTTTTTTTCTAAAAATAATATTTCTCAAAATCATAGGGTGTTGCATTAAGCCAATGTCATGTACCAGGTCTACACCATAATATACAAGCATCATCATCTACATCACTAGTCACATAATACTATCACAGTAAATGTTCCCATCAGGACATGAACCCATTACCTCCCTGATGTGGAGGCTAGTGGATTATTACCACTATGGGATGACTCTTTCTACTTATCTCAAAGATTTCTTATATAATATTTAATTTTAATATTTTAGTTATAGTATTGAATTAATAGTATATTGTTTACTCTATACGGTGTGAATACCCTATAATTTATATTTATGATTGATAGGTGTTTACCATTATATTATTCCATTTGAAGGGTTAGGTAAATATTGATAATTGGAATACCCTATATTTAAATATTAATAATTATTGATTACCTAGACAAGTTGTTATAGGATGTTCTTAGTGCTAATTATATATTGAATTTATTATTTTTTTCCCTTCATAAAATGAATGTATTTAACTTAATATGTTATGGGTGGGGCCAAAAATTATATATCTTTTTGATGTATCGATAGGTCCAAAGATAAAAAATAGCTTTAATATTTTGTATATTAATTATAGTTTATTTAAAATTTATTTTCAAATTTCCAGAAATGTATTGTGAGAATGTTTGAAATTATTAATTTCATTATAAAAATATTTATAATTGTTATTTAGGAAGTTTTTTTGTTTCCATATTTATCACATCCTTGCATTTTTTTACTCATGTTACTATTTATATATATTCATTTTAAAATTTATTCTTATCATATTTTGTTTGTAATTATTTCATTCCCCTATAAGCTACCCCTTAAATAGATTATATATTAACATGTTATATTGTCTCCATATTTCTCCATAAAACTATGAAAAATTCCACTTAGGATCTACATTTTTACTATAGAGGAATAATAAATTTTTCTTTATTTGTATGGTGTAATATATGTTTCAATGAAATTTAATGATCAAATATATATTTCATGTATTCTATGAATTCTATTATTTTTATTCTAGAAAATTCAATTGAAAGAAATTTTCATAGACTCTTGGTAGTTTGAGTTGATTTTTTTATAGTAATGTTATGGATGACTAATCCAAATTATATATTAACAAGAGGAAATAATGATATATTATGTTCCAAATGTGTAATAGTTTGTAAATTTATTTTATAAATAGTTTTATGGTCCTTAGTAAAATAATTAATGTAATATATTATACTCATTACATATAGAGTGATATTATTATAGGGTGGATTTTTCAAGAATCTATGTGGTGCTCAATATTTTTTCATGATTGATCTTGGATTTATATATCATATTTTTAAGGTAATAATGTATGATATCCTGTCCACATTTTAATGATTCTATATGATCAATTTATATACTATAATTTCCTTTGGTTTTAGGAATATAATTATAATTTTTATAATATTATTTAATATGTAAGAACCCGGGTTTTGCTACGAAAGACTGTGGAATATTCTTGATGATATTCCAGAGCAGCGCCTTCAGACGACGTGTGATTCCGAGCCCCGGAGTGGCCAGAATTAAATATTCAGCGCGTTCACACTGGAAACGCTAAATAAATGTGATAACTCCTAAATGGAGTTCCAGATCAGGAATCCGAGTGTACGGATGGGTCGGTAATGGGGTGTTTACCCTAGGAACGACATAAAACTTGTCGGCGCGGGATGATTGGACCCCTCGCCCGCTTCTGGAAGGTTAAACGGATTAATTAATTAATTAATTAATTAATTAATTCGTTTAATGGAGAAACGCTAGTATCTCTTAAACGGTGGCTCATAGTGGAAAACCGAGGGCACCGTTGAGTTCGGAGCGTGCCGTTTACCCTAGGAGGGGTATAAGTTTCGCGGGCGCGGGCCGTTTGTGAAAAATGGCCCTAGGGGTGTTTTCGTGATTTGGCGGCCTCGGGCGCTAAGTTTAGTAACTTTTGAACGGGGTCTCGAAATAAAATTGTGAGACCGTCGTTGCACTCAGACCGTGGTTCTTTGCCTAGGGGAGGCTAAATCCCGACCTCGTCGGGAGTTCGTGTTCGGGGCTATCGGGCAGGCGTTTAAGTGATTTGTACTTAAACACCCCCCCCCTTTCTTCCTCTTCTTCCTCTTCCTCACAACCGTCCCCTCTCCTTCACCTCCGGCGAGATAGCTCCGGCGAGGCGAGCTCCGGAAAGCCAACTCCGGCGAGGAAACGGCGCGGGGCGGATCGCGCAGGAAGCATCGGGTGAAGCCCCATGAGGTAGGCGTTGTTCGTTTTCATTTTAATTCCCGAACACCCCCTTTGAATCCCGATTTTAGCATAGATTTGCTGTTTTCTCTTCGATCGAAGCCCATGAATGCGTAGTAGAGTAAATTCCCTATCCAACACATCTTTCGGATTCAAATTTCGAGCCTCAAAGCATCCGCAATGATCCTCCGAACATTGGGGGTTTTCAGGTTCCGGCGAGTTCGAGCGGCGGCGCAGGGCGGAGCGAGGCGGAGCAGGGCGGTCGGCGGGCCTTCGAAGGCGGCGGCGCCGCTTGCCGGGAGGCGGCGGCGGCCTTCAGCATCAGCTTTGGAAGCCGGCCACGGGCGCCAGCAGGGGGGGGGAGAAGGGGGGGGGGGGGGGGGGCGAAGCGCGACCACCGTGCACGACCGCGAACCGCGTTTTGCGGGTCGCTGTGCGGAATCAACCGGCCACGAGGCGCGACCGGTCGGAAGGAACGAGCCGCGGCGGGGTAGACCAGACCCGGGGCTGAGCCGCGGGCCGGCTGTGCGGACCGGGCCGGCCGGCGCGGGCCGGCCCAACCAGGGCGGACTAGCCGGTTCGGGCCGGTCCGGCCCCAGGGGCTTGCCCCTTAGAATTCGGACGCCCGTATTTTGGGCTACGGGAGTCCGTTTTGTGCGCCGTCTGCGGCAGCGCGGAGCTTACATCGAGGCTAAGCTTTTGAAAGGGTTTCGGGAGTTTTAAAATCCCGAAACGAGGGGTCTCTGAGGTGCGACGCGTCCTTATGTGGACGAGTGTTTTTCCGGGACTCTTGTTTTGGACGGCGCGGACGCGTCCCACTTCCGATTTAAGCACCGTCAGTGGCGTTGGAAGCCTTGCGTCGAGGTGGAGGTTTCCAGGGTGGTTTGGGGCGTTGAAGCCAGAGTTGAGGCGTGGTCCCCATGGACCGTCTTTCGAGATGCGTGTAGAGTTTTACGCCTTTTCCATCGGACACCCGTTCGGGGCGTGCGAGCGGCCGTTGTTGGGTGTTTTTCCGAGGGCGACGTGTTGGCACAGTCTGCCCGCTGTAATTCCGCATGATGGTGCAGGCCCCGCGAGGGCCGTTTGGGCATTGACGGTGATTTTCCATCTTTATCACCGGGCGACCGTTTTGGACAAGCGAGTAGTCCATCTTCTATGGTTTCTCGTGAGGATCACAACGGTGCGATCCATTCTTTGAGTTTCGGGAATGGGTTGCGGGTCCCACGTGGCGCCGCTCGTGTGCGGTGCACCGGAATGCATCTTTTTCTCCGGGTACCCGTTCTACTCAAGTGAGTAGTGCTTTCAATGTGTTTTTCCAAGAGCATCGCGATGGCGCAGTCCACCCGACCTCTTTCGGAGACGTGGTGGGGGTCCCACCTGACCCGACTACGGTGAATAGTGCACTTTTCACCGAGTGTCCGTTTTGGGCGATTGAGTAGTCAATCCCGTGTGTTTTTCCAAGGGGATCGCAGTGGCATGATCCATTGGTTCAGTTTCGGGATTCTGGTGTGGGCCCCACGCGTGTTGGTCACAGTGAATAGTACCTTTTCCACCTGTTGACCGTTTCGGGCGAGTGAGTAGTCTAACTCTTGTGTTTTTTCGCAAGGATTACAACGGTGTGATCCGTTTGGCTGTACGGAGCCTCTTGCGTGATCTTGAGAAATGTGGAAGCACAGAAGGTGCTCTAGTGGTGGTTCGCCCTACTTTTCATGTAGCGGACCTTTGGCGAGTGATCGCGTGCACTCCCGTGTGAGTGATGTAAATGCTTGAGGTGACGCGGTTGTCCGTGCCTAGGCCTTTGAGGTGGAGTTGTTACGTCACGCCTTCGCGTTGACGTTGGGTGCCGGGTGCATGATATCCTATGGGCTGGAACGAGGTATACTCTGAGAGTATACGGGAGCGCTTGGAGGTACGTGTGGTTTGTACCTGAGATGTTCGTGCGCTTGGTTGGGGTTGACCTGGGGCCACACGTCGTGTGTGCCCCATGTGTGTGTCGTGTTCTGCTTTACGTACATGGACCTCTCGCGGCGTAGGGGGTCCCTTTGTTCTCTTTTGTTTGGCTAGCAGGGTGGAGTTTATTTCCCTTGTCTTTGTGCGTTGGTTTGACCAGCAGGGTTGAGTGGTCTCCCCCTGGTTTCTTCCTTGATGGATTGGCCGGTAGCGGTGCTAGCCACCCAGTGTTGGGACAGGCGCTGAACCCCTCAGGGTGAGTTGTACTGGAATCGGGTGTTTGCACGATACCCACTCTGCGTTTGGTTGGCCAGTGTTGTACCCTTCAGTGGATGTGGCCAGAGCAGTTCTGAGTTTTACCCTCCAGCGGGGCTGCGCAGTGGGTTACTCATAGGCTTCTAGGGTCTACCCTCCAGTAGAGACTGGGCAGTGGGTCACCCGACGCTTAGGGTCTACCCTCCAGCAGAGACTGGGCAGTGGGTCACCCGACGACCTCTTAGGGCCTACCCTCCAGCAGCACTGGGCAGTGGGTCGCCCGTCGTCTACTTCCAGGTCTACCCTCCAGCAAGGCTGGGCAGTGGATCGACTGTCGACTTATCCAAGGTCTACCCTCTAGCGGGACTGGGCAGTGGGTCGCCTGATGATATAATTTGGTTTACCCTCTAGCAGGGCTGGGCAGTGGGTCGCTTGATGATGTGTTAGGGTTTACCCTCCAGTAGTGTGGGGCAGTGGGTCACCCGATATCTGAATATGGTTTACCCTCTAGCGGGGCTGGGTAGTGGGTCGCCTATCATTCGTATTATGGTTTACCCTCCTGCAGGGCTTGGCAGTGGGTCACCTGATATTTGGTTTTGAATTACCCTCCAGTAGGGCTGGGCAGTGGGTCATTTGTTGGCATTCCAGAATCAGTCCTTAGTACTAGGCTAGTCTGTGGCTTTCCTGCGTGGTTACCGGAGCGGGACCCTTGGTTATACGGGTCAGTGTTGTGACGACTTGACTTTGAGGAGACCTCTTGACTGTGGGGCATTGACGATGTGTGGTTTGACTTTCCCTAGAACTCTCATGTTCAAGGGGAACTTTCCCCACCGAGACGCGTTCTTGTGACGCGATCTAAAACTGTGCGGGCGAGTCAGTGTCGCCCAAAGAAGATAGTATCAAGGTGCGGTGACTGCGCCCCTTGGATTGCGGTTCAGGGCAGACGTGTGGGATACTGGGCATCAATGATGGGGTTTACCTCTGGGACTATTGGCGACTCATCTTCATAGGCTGATCTGCGGGACGGAGATCCCCTTACGACGTTGTTCGGGCTTCTCGACAGAGCATATGGATTTTTATATACCATGTTTTGAGTACCCACTCCTTGGGTTTTGGTTACTCTCCTTCATGATAGGCGAATACGCGCGGGGTATGCCACGTGCTTTCCGCGTCCAGCTTCTCGTGGTAGGATGAGTCTTCTACCTTTCTCTTGATGGGTTGAGCTGGACTCTTTACTACACTTTTAGTTGTACTCCTTTCTATTCCTTGTTCGCTCTACTTCTCACCCATAGGTACCACCTTTTTTTCTCCCTCGAGCCTTCGGGGTATCCTACTGAGTATTTTTATACTCACCCCTGCTTGGGCTTTGCCCGCACTTGGTGTGCCCTTGCAGACGACGGACATGTGGAGCCTGACTTCAGTGGAGCGTAGGATCTTGGGATCTTGGGACCGCGTGCGGTGGTCGTGGCCGGGATCTAGGTGGGAGTTCCGCTAGCTATTTCACTTTTTTTTACCGGTTGCCGGGTTATGGCACTTTTCGGTTGGGCGCGTTTTTTTCCCCTTTTCTTTTCAGTTTGTACTTTGTACTTGTAGTGGTCGATGCACTCTGTGGTTTATTTATAGCAGTTTTTCTTTTTACTCTTCTTGTATTTTCTTTTACTCTGCACTTTTGCATTGAGTTTGCTGCGTGTGCGTGTGTACAGGTGCTTAGGCAAAGGCCTCCCCGAGTTGTTGTGCCTTCGGCGCTGGTCGCTAGCCCCTAGCCTATGGAGGCGGGCCTGGGGTTGTTGCGGCTCGAGCCCGGGTAGGGTGGGGTCGTGACATAATACAGTGTTAAAAATTCCTATAATGTATCATATTTTCCATTTATTATTTTTAAATATTATATGGATGGATTTTGAGATCATGTGTTATGATGGCATGCGATTTTGAGGCACTGTGTGCACAAATAAATGTTTGAAATAAATTTAAATATTAAATTAAACATGCGTGTCGCTATCCTGAAAAAGTGGAATCACGTATAAATGGTTTTTTGGATCCAAAATCCAAGGAAGCTGTTGAGTTTTAAAAAACAGACTTACTCAAGGCATGTCGTAAAATTTCTCTACATGGTTCTCTTGTGAAAAAGATATCACCAGTTCAAAAATGAAAATAAAGTAAATGATTTTTTTTATTTCCACTATCGACACACTGATCGATTAAACGGTAAATAATGCCCTTTATTAGTAATATAGGGTTAGAATCATAACCTTAGAATTCCCTAGAGATGTCCGAGAAATAACCTCTATATAATCTGTAACATCCCAAGTAATTTAAGAGTAATATATTATCATATTTATTAATATTTATGAATTAAATAATAATTTTACATTAAAGGGGTTGCTATGTTTGATAGCATACCCGATTCGCAACAACATGTTTCTTTGAAATCGAACGTTGCACGCTAATAATATAATATTATTATTTTAAATGGTAGATATCTCCTAGCCTTTGTATTGATAGGAATGAACACAACCAACTACAATATTATTATAGATTATTTTTAAATGAATTTACAATATCCAATAAAATATTAGAGGCTTAAAATGTGAATGGATCTAATTTTAAGTATAATTTACAATAAAAGTATGATTTACCACCTTTTAATGGAGAAACCTCTTTAAATATAGTTTTGGACACATTAATACATTCTAATTGACCAAATAAAATCCTTCTTTAGAATGGAAATATCATGTTTTTCTTTGTGTATTTTTTTTGTATTTTTCTAATAAAGTTCATTTTTTAATGAATAGTGAAAAATATTGTATTTTAATTCAAAGTGCCTTTTAATCTAATTTTATTATATGGGTAGATTGTCTTTTTAATTTGCTTTAAAGTGAAATTAAAATATATTTTTAAAATTTAATCCAATGTTGTTCAAGTCGGAAATGAGGTAGGGGACTTTGCCTCAATCTTCTTTCATTGAGGAATATTGTATTTTAATACACGATTTTCTTTTATATGTTGTATAAACACCTTTGAATTTTCATTTAATTCAAAGAGAATTTTTTATAGGAAGCGTTTTAATAAACGACAAAAAGGAATGTTTCTTTTAATTTAAGCGGTGGCAATGACCTTTCCACCACCGTGAGTATTATTTGATGTTTTTCATCCTCAATAAGCCGTAATGTTTTTAAAAGAAAATAAATACCATATACACTTTTATGTATTTTGGTATTGAAAATGCTTTTAATAATGGATTTCTATGCCAATATATTTAAGTGATATATTGTGATTGAAATGTTGAAATTTTTTCTTTCCTTTATAATTGTTTCATGTCTTATGATTTTATAATGGTACTTGGACATTTGACAGGGGTTACGTGATATACCGACTGATGGGTGGTGCTGTGAATACCAGAATGGGTTGTTATGTTATAACCTTCATTTCATTGGGTATGGATATCCGCCGTATGGCTATTCCATTTAGTGATATGTTTGGAAGTCGGCTGTATGGTTATTCCATTTAAGAATGCTTATTTCCAAAGTTACCTTTATATGTTATGTGTTCTTTATAGGGATTTTATTGTAATCTTTTGGTTACAAAAGGGTATGTAATGATATTTTATTCAGTAAAGAGTATTTACTAGTTCATAAAGGTGAAAAGTATTACTTTTGTTAAAGTATTCATGGTTTACTTGTTGTTTTGAAAAACTAACTGTTTTATTTCATTATGTATCCCTTATTGAGCTTTTTATGCTCATCCCAAATTTTGAAATGTTTTTCACAAGACATAAATTGGAATATGGTCAAGGATGAGATCAAGGAAATGTCATGTTGTCTTAAACATGGAATTAGATATGACTCTTTTTTTCAAGAGTTTTTATTTTTGTGAAAAAAATGGAAACTTATTAGGAGTGTCTACATTGTATTTTTTAAATGTAATAGTTATGGCCTAACTCTCTAAAACACTAAACCTGATATGATCCTCAATGTGAATTATTAATTTAATTCAATATTATGCAAGGTTTAATGCTGGGTCTTTATAATTGGTATCAAAGGCCAGTTTAGATATCTTTAGGAGGTAGTGTATTGTTAAATTAATATAGATAAAGTAATTTATGTTAATATTTAAATTATATAGCATTTACAGATTACCATGTTGGTTCGCATAAGATATTTCTGTGTTCAGAATGCTTTTCCGCAGAGGAAACATGGAAGCTATATTGGGATGACATCAGGAGGAAGACAACCTTCCAAATCAGCAACCTGAGATGGTCGGAATTGGAACTTAATAGTTATTTACAATTATGGAATAGTTGACTCAGGCTATAATTGGTGGTGGTATCCATGTACGAGATCATCTAGATCAACCACGGATGAACATTTCAGTAGTAGAGCATTTCATGAGGCAACATCACCCATATTTCAGATTATTATGTGACACTGTGCTAGCTGATGGGTGGATTAAAGCACTAGAGAGGATTTTTGAGGTCATGGGAAGTTCAGATCATCAAATGTTTAGTCTTCATGTTTATAGTTTTGAAGGTGAAGCTGATCAGTGGTGGTCAATAGTGAAAAATATCGGGGATAATGAGAATATTGATTCACTAGATTGAGATGAATTCAAAGGTATATTTCTTGAAAAATATTTTACTATGGTGGTTCTTCTTATGATTGAAAAACAATTCCTTGAATTGAGGCAGGAGGATGACTCAGTGGATGCTTATGAAGAAATGTTCACTAGACTGGAAAGGTATGCCCCAAATTTCATCTGAGATCTTTATAGTAAGAAAAATTGATTTTACTCAGGATGGAATCCATGATATCGAAGAGCGTTATCCTCTCATGAGTTCAAAAGTTATGAAAAACCCATTCGATGTGCTGAGAAGGTGGAAATAGAGTTTGACGATGATCAAGTGTTCTATGAAAACAAATATAATAAGAAGTTTAGTTGTCCAGAAAAGGAGAAGAATTCATCAATGATTCCTGGAGGTAAGAAAACTAAATATCCATCTTTTGAGATGTGTGGTAAAATTTATCCTATAGAATGTTTATCAATGACTGGAATGTTCTTCCGGTGTGTTAAGCCTGGACATATTTCTCGTAACTATAAGGTAGATGAACAAGAAGGCAATGAAAAGCCAGCGGTAAGATGTTTTAAGTGTAACAAAATGGGTCATTAAAAAAACGAGTGTCCAGAGAATAACTCAACTGAGGGAAAGTAGATGGACTACAAGCAAAAATGGGTTGTGAAATCCTTTGCATCTACTACAACATATGTTCAGCCATCGAACAAAGTATTATCAGGTACACTGTTTGTTTGTTCAGATTATGCCAATGTGTTTCTTGATTCAGGGTCAAAACACTCTTTAATTTCTTAAAATTTTTCTAGTAAATTGGGATTTACATGTAATGATATGAATACTAAAAATTCGGTAAATACAGCTGGAGGAAATTTTGAGGCAAAAAGAAAATATAAGAACATTCCTATCCTTGTGCGCGGAAAGAATATACCTGCAAACCTTATTGTTTTTCCTCTATTTGAGTTGGATGTTATATTGGGAATGGATTGGTTTTCTGTTTATCCTTCTAAGATTGACTGTAGAGATAAATAGGTTTCATTTCAAAATGATTTTCAGTTTGTATACAAAAATGAAACCTTGTTTTTGATAACATATCAGGAAGTAGAAAAACTGGTAACTGATGGAAATGAATGTTACCTTTCACATATTGTTTAAATAAAGGGTCAGTTCAGATTAATGATGTGCTAGTGGTAAATGAGTACCTTGATGTTTTTCAAGATGAGTTTCCTAGTATTATACCTGATCGAGAAGTTGAATTTACTGTTTACTTAGTTCCTGATGCATAACCAATTTCAAAACTCACTTATCAAATGACTCAAATTGAACATTTAGAGTTAAAAAAGAAATTGCAGGAGTTATTAGATAATGGTTTAATTCGACTTGGCATATCCCCATGGGGTTCTCTTGATTTGTTTTTTAAAAAGAAAGATGGTTAAATGAGACTTTTCATTGATTATAGAGTATTGAATAACATTACTGTTAAGAATTAGTATCTTTTTCCTCATATCGAATATTTGTTTGATCAGATCCCTGGAGCTCAGTATTTTCGATGATTGACTAGAGTTCAAGGTACCATCAGTTGAATATAAAGAAAGCAGACATTCTGAAGACTACGTTTCATACTAGATATGGCCATTATGAATTGGTAGTTATGACATTTGGGTTAACCAATGCACCTATAGTATTCATCGATCTTATTAATAGAATTTTCTTGTATTCTTGGATATGTTTTTGGTCGTGTTCATTAAGGATATTTTGGTTTATTCCAAAAGTAATGAGGCACAGGAAATTCATTTAAGTGTTTTCTTTCAAACCTTAAAAGAAAATATATTGTTTTGGAAATTCAGCAAGTGTGAGTGTTGGTTACAAAAAAATCCATTCCCTGGTCACATTGTTTCAAAAAAACGAATATCATTTGATCCAGCAAAAACAAAACTTGTTATGAATGGCCATGTCGATCAAATATAACAAAGATACATAGTTTTCAGGGTTTGGAACGTTATTACCAGAGGTTTGTTGAAAAAATTTCACGGTTATCTAATAAAATGACTAACCTAATAGGAAAAGGTATTAAGTTCATCTAGACAATAGAATGTGATGATTGTTTTCAGAAATTGAAAAGAAGATTGGTGAATGCTCCAGTTTTGGCACTGCCATCCAGAAATGGTGAGATTGTTATCTACAGTGATGCTTCGTTGAAAGGACTTGGTTGGGTCCTAATGCAGAATGATCAGGTAATTGCTTATGCTTCACGTCAGTTGAATCCACATGAGTTAAATTACCCTACACATGATTTGGAATTAGCTACTGTTGTTTTTACTTAAAAAAATTGGAAACATCATTTCTATGGAGTAAAATGTGAAATATATATTGATCACCAAAGTTTAAAGTATATATTCAATCAAAATGAATTGAACATGAGACAGAGGAGATGTCTAAGAATTAATCAAGGGTTATGATTGCAAGATCCATTACAATCTTGGAAAAGAAAATAAAATGGTCGATGATTGAGTAAAAGAAGTAATCTTTCATTAGCCATGCTACGTTTGGAACATGATCCTTTGGTTTTTGAATTGATGAAATTTTCTATAGACATTTTTGGTGTAGGAAATTATTCTATTTTGTTTTAGGTGTCAGTGAGATCATCTCTACCAGATAGAATAAAGCATGTGGGGAAAGAAGATAGTGAGTTGCAAAAAAGGTAGGGTTGGATTAAAAGGGTAATCTTCAAGATTTTAACTTTGATAATGATTGTGTTTTGAGGTTTGGAAGGAGATTATGTGTGCCTTGTGATTCAAAATTGAAGAATGTGTTGTTACATGAAGCTCATAGTTCTCCGTTTTCAGTTCATCCTGGCAGTACTAATAAGTACAGTGATATTCGAGAATATTACTAGTGGGATGGAATGAAAAGTGATATTGTCTATTTTACTATGAAGTGTTTGACTTGTCAGTAGGTTAAATCAGAGTGACATTTACTGAAAGGTATGCTTCAGCCTTTACCAGTGCCAGAATGTAAATGGGAAAATATATCCATGCACTTCGTTGTGGGATTACCATATACATCTCTAGGAAATAATGCAATCTGGGTTATAGTGGATCTATTGATGAAATATGGTCATTTCCTTCAAATTTGAGATACTTTATCTGTAGATCAACTTGCATGGTTGTATGTTAAAGAGATAGTCATGTTTCTTGGTGTTCCCCTATTCATTGTATCTGATAGTGATCTCAGGATTACTTCTAACTTTCGAGAAGGCATTCAGATGTCGTTGTGTACTGAATTAAATTTTAGTAGAGCTTTTCATCCGCAATCAGATGGGCAGTCAGAATGACCAATTCAGACCATGGAAAATATGTTACGTGCTTGTTCGATAGATTATCAGGAAAGTTGGGACCAACACCTTTCTTTGGTTGAATATTCATATAATAAGAGTTTTCATTCCAGTATACAGATGGCTCCATTTGGGGAATTATTTGGAAAGCGTTGTCAATCTCCGGATATTTGGGATGAAGTAGGTGAAAGGAAGCTTATGGGACCAAAATTGGTAGAAGAGATGGCAGAGAAAGTTTAGTTGATTCAGAAGCACATGAGAACAGATCAGAGAAGACAGAAAAGTCATGTAGATAACCAAAGGAAGGATATTTCTTTTATAGTAGTTGATCCTGTCATTCTCAATGTTTCTCCATGGAAAAGTGTGATGCATTTTGGGGATAAAGGAATGTTGAGTCCAAGGTTCATTTGACCTTATGAAATTTTGGAGAATGTTGGATCAGTTGCGTACATAGTGAATTTACCTCCAAGTTTATATAAATTATATCTATGTCTACAAATATTCGTTGGAAAGATAACAATTTTTACTACATTATTGTAATTTTTTTAATAATTTTTAGGCCTCAAATAATTTAAATTATTTATGACACAAAAATGATGCAGTATTTACCTCGTTAATAAATGATTTAAATAAATAAGATTACAATGATTAAAATACTATCCAAAACATGTCCAATTCTGATTAGGTGGTTTAATTTTGAATATGAGCCATCCTATATTATACCTTAATTATTTTTGGACCTTTGGAAACCGATGATTTGTTTATAATAAAATAATGTTTTCACACTTTCCTAAACATCCCCTCCTCTCTGTTATAAAAGGAGACACCTTATAACCAATTCCTAACACCTCTGAAGCCATTTGGCTCATCCAAACACTTCCAAATTAATCTCCCAACATCCCCCTCCTACTCCTAGAAGCATTAAATTAGGCAGAAGGAACTTCAAGAAGTCCTTTGGTTAAATCCAAATGGAGTTACCCAAATTAAAGGCAACAATTTCTCTTAAATTGTTTTCTTTTATTTTTATTCTTAAACCCCTAAAATATTTATATTTTAATTATTTTGAAACAACACCAGTATACTCAATATACTAGGATGTTTTTATGAGATATTTTCGACTTACACTTACACACAACTCCATCTAATGGATGAAGAACATAATGTTTTTGTGGATGGAAAACTAACGCCTCATGAAACGATGATTGTTCAATTAAATCTTACCGCCTCTCATGGGGGCTATTATTATGGAACTGTATTTATATACAATATATATTATTTTTATTATTTCCTTATTCTTCTCTACATCCCAATTATATCAATCCTTTATGGTTTCTATTGTGGGTAAATACGATAATCTCAATTGAGGAAGTGCGGACTACCGCCCCCTTAAAGTGATGTGACTCGTGAATGCCTTATGTGGGATGTATAATGGATAGAGTTAATGATATTATATATGTTATTATACAAGAATTATAATATACCTATGTATCATTATGTTTTAATTCCATTAAATATGAAATAGAAATGGAAGTAGCGTTCATGCGTACGTACGGCTTACCGTCTCCATTAAGGGTGCATTTAATTTCCTACCTCCAAATGTTATGTACTATTATAAATACATGTATATACTGAATATATATAATATATATGATATTTAAATCATGTATATCATTCAGGATATAATGGACTATTGACTACATGGATAACATGTAAATATAAGGTGTTCATTTTTGTCTCAAGTACCAAATATCTACAAAATGAACGTTATTAACATAAATGATTACATAATGTTTATAACATGGTAATAAGTGATATAAAATTAATAATAAACTTGAAAAATGTTCTTATTCATGTAAAATTTACCTTTAGTTTATTATTCAGGATATTAAAGAACGATTGAGTCAAGTCGGACACGAGTTAAGGCACTTCTTCTCAATCTCCTTTCCTTGAGGAATATTGTATTTTAATACATTATTTTCTTTTATATGATGTATAAACACCTTTGAATTTTCATTTTATTAAAATTGAATCTTTTTATATGAAGTGTTTTACTAAACGACAAAAAAAGTATATTTTTTTTAAAATAAGCGGTGACAACGACCTTTCCGCCGCCGAGTATAATTTGACAATTGGATTCCACAGAAAGTCGTAATTTTTTTAAAAGAGAATAAATACCATATAGACTTCTATGAATTTTGGTATTGAAAATGGTTTTAATAATGGATTTCTATGTCAATATATTTAAGTGATATACTGTGATTGAAATGTGGAAACTTTTTCTTTCCTTTATAATTGTTTAATGTATTATGATTTTATAATGGTACCTGGACATTTGAAAGGGTGGTTATGTGATAAACCAAATGACGGTTGGTGCTGTGAATACCAGGATGGGTGGTTACGTTATAATATCCAATGCATTGGGTATGGAAGTTGGCCGTATGGCTATTATATTTAGTGCTATGTGTGGAAGTCGACCGTATGTTTATTCCATTTAACTATGTTTCTGTCCAAAGATACCTTTATATGTTATGTGTTCTTTATATGTGATTTATGCTAATATTTTTGTTAAAAAGGGTATGTAATGAACATTTATTTAGTGAAGAGTATTTACTACTTCATAACGGTAAAAATTATAACTTATGTTAAAGTATTCATGGTTTACTTGTTGTTTTGAAAAAATAACTGTTTTATTTCTTTGTGTATCCCTTAATGAGATTTTTATGCTCATCCCATGTTTTGAAATGTTTTTCAAAGGACATGTAGTGGAATAGAGTCATGTATGGGATCATGGAAAAGTCATGCTGTCTTAAACATGGAATTAGATATGACTCTTTTTTCAAGAGTCTTTATTTTGTGAAAAAAATGGAAACTTAGTAGGAGTTTCTACATTGTATTTTTGAAATGTAATAGTTCTAGACTAACTCTCTAAAACTCTAGTCCTGATATGACCCTCAACGTGAATTATTCATTTAATTCAATATTATGTATGGTTTAAGGCTGAGTCCTTATAGTTGGTATCAAAGTTCGTTTTAGATAACATTAGGAGGTAGGGTATTGTTAAATTAATATCCATAATGAAATTTATGTTATTATTGAAATCATATATCATTTACAGATTACCATGTTGCTTCGCCTAAGATATTTATGTGTTCAGAATATTTTTCTGTAGAGAAAACCGAACAACTATGTTTGGATGACATCATTAGGAAGACAACCTTCCAAATCAGCGACCTGAGATGGTTTGAATCAGAACTGAACAGGTAGTTTCAGTTATGGCACGGTTGACTCAGGCTATAAATGGTGGTGGTATCCTTGTACGAGATCTTCTTGATCAACAACATTGGAACATGTCGGTAGTAGAGCATTTCATGAGGCCACATCCCCCATCATTCATATGATCATTTGACCCTATACAAGCTGATGGGTGGATTAAAGCACTGGAGAAGATTTTTGATGTCATTGGTTTTTCATATCATCAAAAGGTTAGTCTTTCAATTTAACGTTTTGATGGTGAAGAAAATCAGTGGTGGTCGATGGTAAAAAATATCAGGGATAGTGAGGAGATTAATGCTCTTGATTGATATGAATTAATAGATATATATCTTGAAAAATATTTTCCTTTGGTGGTTCTTCTCAGGGTAGAAAACAATTCATTGGATTGAGGTAGAAGGATGACTCAGTGGCTGATTATTAAGAAAATTTCAATAGACTTGCAAGGTATGCACCAAATTTCAACTGAGATATTGATAGGAAGATAAATTGATTTTACACAGGATGGAAGCCACAATATCGAAGAGCGTAAACCTCTCGTGAGATGAAAAGTTCGGAAAAACCTATTCGATCTGCGGAGAAGGTGGAAATGGAGTTTGCCGATGATCAAGTGTTCTTTGAAAAACAACACAATAGGAGGTCTAGTTGGCAGGAAAAGGTGAAGAATTCATTAAAGAATCCTAAAGGTAAGATAACTAAATATCCATCTTGGGAGAAGTGTGGTAAAAAGTATCCAAGGGAATGTTTATCGATGAATGGAAAGTGCTTCTGGTGTGGTATGTCTGGACATATTTCACGTAATTATAAGGAAGATGAACAAGAAGGCAATGAAAATCTATCGGTAAGATGTTTTACGTGTAACGAAATGGGTCATTATCCAAATGAGTGTCCATAGAAGAACTCAACTGAGGGAATGTAGCTATACTAAAATAAAAAATGTGTGGTGAAATCCTTTTCATCTACTAGAGAAGATGTTGGGCCATCAAACGAAGTAATATCTAGTACACTATTTGTGTGTTCAGATTATGCCAATGTGTTTTTTGATTTAGGGTCTACATACTCTTTCATTTCTGAGAAGTTTTCCAGTAAATTGGGAATTCAATCTCGTGATATGAATACTTAACATATAGTAAAAACATCCAGGGGAAATGTTGATACAATTAGAAAACATAAGAACATTCATATCCATTTGTGTGGAAAGAATCTACCTGAAAACCTTATTGTTTTACCTCTAATAGAGTTTGAGGTTATATTGGGAATGGATTGGATTTCTATTTATCATGATTATATTGACTGTATAGCTAAAGAGGTTTCTTTTCAGAATGATTTTCAGTTTGTATACAAAAATGAACCCTTGTTTTTGATAACATATCAGGCAGGTTAAAAATTGGTAAAAGATGGAAATGAATGTTACCTTGCACATATTGTTGAAATAAATGGACAGTTCATATTAATGATGAGCCATTGGTAAATGAGTACCATGATGTGTGTCCTGATGAGTTTCCCAGTATTATACCAGATCGGGAAGTTTAATTTACTGTTGACTTATTTCCTGATGGTAAGCCAATTTCAAAACCAACTTATTGAATGGCTCAAATTGAACTTTTAGTGTTAAAAAAGAAATTGCAGGAGTTATTAGATAAAGGATTAATTAAACCTAGAACATCACCATAGGGTGTTCCTATCTTGTTTTTTAAAAATAAATGATGGATCAATGAGAATTTTCATTGACTATAGAGCATTGAATAACATTACTATAACGAACAAGTATCTTTTGCCTCATATCGATGATTTGTTTGATCAGCTCCAGGGACCTGAGTATTTTTCGAAGATTGACTTGAGTTTGGGGAACCATCAGTTGAAAGTAAAGGAATAATACGTTCTGAAGACTGCGTTTCATACTAGATATGTCCATTATAGAATTTTTTGTTAAGCCTTTTGGGTTAACTAATGCACCTGCAGTATTCATGGATCTTATGAATAGAATTTTTTGTGTGTTCTTAGATAAATTTGTGGTTGTGTTCATTGAGGTTATTTTGGTTTATTCCAAAAGTAAAGAGGGACATGAAATTCATTTATGTGATGTCTTGAAAAACATAAAGGAAAAGAAATTGTTTCGGAAATTCAGCATGTGTGAGTGATGGTTACAAAAAATTCATTCCTTTATAACATTGTTTCAAAAAATGGAATAAAAATTGATCATGCTAAAACAAAAGTTTTTGATGAATGGCCAAGTCTGACAATTATAATCGAGATCCATAGTATTCTGGGTTTGGCATGTTATTACCGGATGTTTGTTGAAAATTTTTCACGGTTATCAAGTCCAATGTAAAAGATAACTCGAAAAGGTATTAAGTTCATCTGGACAAAAGAATGCATTGATTGTTTTCATGAATTGAAAATAAGACTAGTGAATGATCCAGTTTTGGAACTTCCATCTAGAAAGAGTGAAATTGTTATATACAGTGATACTTCGTTGAAATGACTTGGTTGGATCCTAATGCAGAATGATCAGGTAATTGTTTTTGCTTCAAATCAGTTGAAACCACATGAGTTAAATTACCCTACACATGATTTGGAATTAGCTTCTGTTTTTTTCTTTAAACATTTGGAGGAATCATTTGTATGAAGTAAAATGTGAAATATATACTGATCAAAAATGTTTAAAGTATATATTCACTCAAAATTAATTGAACATGAGACAGAGGATATGGATAGAATTAATCAAGGATTATGATTGCAAGATCCATTACCATCCGAGAAAATAAAATAAAGTGGCCGGTGCTTTGAGTCGAAAAAGTAATTTCTCATTAGACATTCTATGTTTGGAACAAGATCCATTGGTTTTTGAATTGTTTAAATTTTACATTGAAGTTTTGGTGTAAGAAATTCTTCTATTTTGATTCATGTGTAAGTGAGAACATCTCTACCAGACAGAATAAAGCAACCACAGAAAGAAGACCGTGAGTTGCAGAAAAAGGTAGAGTTGGTTTAAAAGGGTAAGTTTCCTAATTTTAACATTGATAATGATTGTGTTTTGAGTTTTGGGAAGAGATTATGTGTGCCTTGTGATTCACAGTTGAAGAATGAGTTGTTATGTGAAGCTCATAGTTCTCAGTTTTCAGTTCATCCTAGCAGTACTAAGATGTACAGATATCTTCAGGAGTATTAATGGTGGGATGGAATGAAAATATATATTGTTGATTTTACTGTGAAGTGTTTGACTTGACAGCCGGTTAAAGAAGAGTGACAGTTACTGAAAGCAATACTTCAGCATTTACCGGTGCTAGAATGGAAATGGGAAAATATATCTATGGGCTTCGCTGTGGGATTCCCAAAGAAATATCTAGGTAATAAAGCAATCTGGGTTATAGTGGACCGATTGAATAAATATGCTCATTTCCTTCCAATTAGAGATTATTTGTCTGTAGATCATCTTTATTAGTTGTATGTTAAATATATATTCAGGTTGCATGGTGTTCCCCTCTCTATTGTATCTGATCATGATCCCAAGATTACTTCTATCTTTTTGGGAAGGATTTCAGAAGTCGTTGGGTACTGAATTAAATTTTATTATAGATTTTCATCCACAATCAGATGGTCAGTCAGAACAAACAGTTCAGACCTTGGCGGATATGCTATGGTCTTGTTCGATAGATTATCAGGGAAGTTGGGACCAAAACCTTTCTTAGGTTGAATTTTCATATAATAACAGTTTTCATTCGAGTATACGGATGGCTCCATTTGAGGAAGTTTATGGAAAGTGTTGTGGAACTCCAGATTTTTGGGTTTTAGTAGGTGAAAGGAAGCTTATGGGACCAAAATTGGTAGAATAGATGGCATATAAAGTTCAGTTGATTCAGAATCACATGAGAATAGCTCAGAGTAGACAGAAAAGTTATGAAGATAACCAGAGGAAGGATCTTTCTTTTAGGGTAGGTGATCATGTCTTTCTCAAAGTTTCTCCATGGAAAAGTGTGATGTGTTTTTGTAAGAAAGGAAAGTTGAGACTGAGGTTCATTGGACCTTATGAAGTTATGGAGAATGTTTGATCAGTTGCGTACATAGTTGATTTACCTCCAATTTTATCCCATGTACACATTGTTTTTCATGTTTCGATGTTGAGAAAGTATATTCCAGATCCATCTCATGGTTTGACCCCAGAGGTAGTTCAGTTGGAAGAGAATCTCTCTTATGAAGAACAACCATTCCAAATCCTTGACCACATAGAGCATGTGTGGCATAATAAGGTAATTTAACAGGTAATGGTTTTGTGTAAAAACCATATGGTTTAAGAGGCAATGTGGGAATCTGAAAATACTATGAGGGATAAATACCCCAACTAATTTTGATAAGTGAATAAAAATTGCGAGGAAACAATTTCCCAAAGGATGGAAGGATGTGACATCCCATGTAAATGAGAAATAGGATATTTACATATTTATTAATATTTGTGAATTAATTTAAATTTTACATTAAATGGGTTGCTATGTTCGATAACTTACCTGATACACAACAACGTGTTTCTTTGGATTCTTACGTTGCACACTAATAATAAAACCTTATTGTTTTAAATGGCAGTTAACTCCTAGCCATTTTATTGGTAGGAATGAAAACAATTAACTACAATATGATTATACATGATTTTTAAATGTATTTACATTAACCAATAAAATTTTAGAGGCTTAAAATGTAAATGAATCAAATTTTAAGCATAATTTACACTAAAAGGCCGATTTAACACCGTTTAATGGATAAACCTATTTAAATATAGTTTTACCACTTTAATACATTCTAATTGTCCAAAGAAAATCCGAGATTATAATGTGGACATCAAATTTTACATATTGTAAATTTTTGGTATTTTTCTGATAAAGTTCATTATTTAATGAATTGTGAAAAATGTTGTATTTTAATTAAAAAGGGCATTTTAATAAAATTTGATTATATGGTTAGATTAACTTTTTAGTTGGGTTTAACATGAAATTAAAATAAATTTTTACCATTTAGTCCAATTTTGTTAATTGGAATTAATTTCACTTTGACATTGGACATAAACAAGTATCATTCTTTTGATAGTTATTGTTTCATAAAAACATGCTATTTGTTTTGATAACGGGATGTAATTTTAAAATTAATTAATGACACTTCTATGTTTTGAATTTGGAAAAATTGAAATCATTTTTGAATTCAGAATATTAAATATAGCTTAGGATAAATTTTTGGTATTTTTCTGAAAAACATCAATTTTTGATGAATAGTGAAACCACTTAGTGGTAGTTAAAAAAAACTGACTTTTTCATTTAAATGAACATTTACCATATCTGTGAATTGAATATCAGAAATACGAAATCAATTAATGTTATCTAGAATTAAAATTGTGTTCAATAAGATGAAAATAATTTTTGGTGAATAGTAACATCGGACTTTTATTTACCGCAGTTAAAGATAAATAAGGTAATTCAAGGTTAAAGGAATATTATAATAATTTAAAATTAACTTAATAGTTGTTAAAATCTTATTGGATGAGTCATTAACGACCATGGTAATCTTTGGGTCTATTTTTGGACCCCATTGAGCCACTTGGTAGTGATAATGACTATTTAGATTAATTAACATAAAGTAAAGGAAAAAATGACAAAAGCAAATATCTTTTAGTAAGTTAATTTTTCAAAGGGTTTATAAAAATTATATTTTTGACTATAAATATTCATTGGAAATATAAAAATATTTAATACATGATAGTATTTTTTTATAAATTTTAGACCTCAACTAATTAAAATTATTTATGACACAATAATGATGCATTATTTACCTCATTAGTAAATAATTTAAATAAATAAGATTATAATGCTTAAAATATTATCCAAAACATGTCCAAATATGATTGGGTTATTTTATTTCTAATATGATTCATCCTATATTCTACCATAATGATTTTTGGACCTTTGGAAACCAAAGATTTGTTTACAATAAAATAATGTTTTCAAACATTCCAAATGGGACCCTCCTCTCTGTTATAAAAGGAGACCACATCTATCCCATTCCTCACACCTCTCAAGGAATTTGTCTTGTCCAAACACTGACCAATTAATCTCCCTACATCACCCTCCTCCTCCTTAAAGCCTTAACATAGGCATAAGGCACATCATGAATTCCTTTGCTTCAATCCAAAGAGAGTTTCCCAAATTAAAGGTAACGATTTATCTTAAATTGTTTTATTTTATTTTACTTATCCAACCCCTAAAATCTTTTTATTTCCTATATTTTTTAACAACTCCAGTATCCGAAATATACTAGGTTGTTTTTATGAAAAATATTCGAATTAAACTTACACACAACTCTATCTTATAGATGAATAACATAATGTTTCAGTGGATGGAAAACTAACGCATCACGAAATGATGATTGTTCAATTACATATTACCGCCTCTCATGGGGTAAATTATGATAGAACTGTATTTATATATGATATATATTATATTTATCATTTCATTATTCTTCTGTACTTCCCAATTATATCAATCCTTTATGGTTTCCATAGTGGGTAAATACGATAATCTCATTTGAGGAAGTCCGGACTACCGCCCCTTAAAGTGATGTGACTCGTTAATGCCTTTTTTGGGATGTATAATGGATAGAGTTAATGATATTATATATGATATGATATTGGATTTATAATATATCTATTTATCATTATGTTTTAATTCCATTAAATATGAAATAGAAATGGAAGTAGCGTTCTTGCGTACGTATGGATTACCGTCTCCATGAACGGTGCATTTCATTTCTTACCTCCAAATGTTATGTAATATTATAAATACATGTATATACTGAATATATATGATATATATGATATTATATCATGAATATCATTTGGGATATAATGGTCTATTTACCACATGGATAACTTGTAAATATAATGTGTTTATTTTTTACTTGAGTGCCAAATATCTACAAACCTAACATCATTAACTTAAATGATTACATAATGTTAATAACATTGTAATATGTGATATATAAGTATTAATGGACTCGAAAAATTTTCTCATGCATGTATAAATGAAATTTAGTTTATTATTCAGGATATTAAAGAATGTTCGAGTCAAGGTAGAAACGAGGCAAGGGAATTCGGCTCAATCTATTTTCCTTGAGGCATATTGTATTTTAATACATGATTTTCTTTTATACGCTACATAAACACCATTTAATTTTCATTTGATTCAAATTCAATCTTTTTATATGAAGCATTTTACTAAACAAAAAAAAAAAGAATATTTCTTTTAACGTAAGCGGTGACAATGACCTTTCCGCCGCCGTCAGAATTATTTGATCTTTGGCTTCCTCAACAAGCCGTAATGTTTTTAAAAGAAAATAAATACCATATACTCTTTTATATATTTTGGTAGTGAAAATGGTTTTAATAATGTATTTGTATGTAAATATATTATAGTGATATGTTGTGATTGAAATGTCGAAATGTTATCTTTCCTTTATAATTGTTTTATGCATTATGATTTTATAATTGTACATGGAAATTTGACATGTGGTTACATGATAAACCAAATGACGGGTGGTGCCATGTATACCAGGATGGGTGGTTACGTTATAACCTCCAATGCATTGGTTATTCAAGTCGTCCATATGGATATTCCATTTAGTGATATGTGTGGAAGTAGATCGTATGGTTATTCCATTTAAGTATGTTTATGGCCCATGTATCCATTATATATTATGTGTTCATTATATGGGATTTATGGTAATATTTTTGTTTCAAAAGGGTAAGTAATGATATTTTATTAAGTGAAGAGTATTTAATACTTCATAAAAGAGAAAAGTATTACTTATGTTAAATTAATCATTGTTTACTTGCTGTTTTGAAAAAACTAACTATTTAATTTCTTTGTGTATCCCTTAATGATCTTTTTATGCTCATAGCACGTTTTGAAATTTTTTTTACAGGACATAAAGTGGAATAGGGTCAAGGAAGGGATCAATGAAAAGTCATGCTATCTTAAACATGGAATTAGATATGACTCTTTTTTTCAAGAGTTTTTATTTTGTGAAAAAAATGGAAACTGACTAGGACTGTCTACATTGTATTTTCATAAATTTAATAGTTAGGTCCTAACTCTCTAAAACTGTAAACCTGATAAGATCCTCAATGTGAATAATTCATTTAATTCAATATTCTGTATGGTTTATGGCTAGGTCCTTATATAATCTCTCTGAAAAACTATGACAAAATATCAGATCCAAAATAAGTGTGCACCAATATTGATCGATCTCACCAATGATGATGACATGATGAATGATATTCATTTTAAGTCAATCCAAATCTAGTAAAGATTCATTATTTCTCTTCTTCTTTTCCATTCATGAAATATATTGATGAAAACAGAGTAATCCATGAGCATATTCTCTTATGGGCCGATCACTATTGCAGGATGGGTTACATGGAAGAATTATCATGATTTGATTATAGATAATTGTATTGATTCATTAACCATTATAATGGTGATGAAAAAATATTGACACGAACATTGATTAAGTTTATTCCTTCTCAATTTTTGTTCTTTTATGCCCAGGTTTTTGTGTTCTTGGTATGTGTTCTTCATTATTCCAAAAACATCGAACAATAAATAATTTCACCTTTGATTTTTTGTGCAACAATCCAAAACAAGAGATATGAAATTAGGAGAACTCGGCAGAGGAGATATTTTTTGCATGATGACAGATCAAATGATGGTGGGTGTTGAATAAATGTTCTTCAGCAACAAAGATGAACACCTATGTTTACATTTTCTAAACTTTTTAAAGGCCCAAATACTGTCTAATAAATTCATGAGTGTCTGAATGAACTTATCTCATGAGTTTCAAGGAGAACTGAGAACCAGAGTGAGATTAGATAGATGTATCAGCATGAGCAGAGGAAGAACATCAGTTTCAAGAAAACCTTTTATGCATGGCATGTAGTCTAGACTACATAGTGTGTGTACATCAATGGACGAATCTCCGTGGTTGTGGGATGTACACAGACATGGGGTGGAGTACATTGGTTTCCTACATGGAATGTACTTCTCCACAAGGAATGGCACGTACCAAGTACATAGGTTACCCCATGCATTGGTACTTGGAATGGCGTACATGAGATGACGCTTTATACTGTAACATGACTAGAGTACATGATCACACCCCATATAGAACTTCACAGTTTATGACTACCTTTACATGCCATAATGCACCTCTTATACATGGCACTTTTTAAAGACATGGTATGACATAAAATGGAAGTTCCCATGGTCATGTGACATGGCATGTGACCATACTACATTCGAAGTTCCACTTCAAACATGTCTTGAGACACTTTCTCTCCGTATCATATAAAATATTTTCTAGGTATCATTCCCTTTATCATTTTTCTAAAGGTACTTATGAATCATTACCGACTCATATGACTATGATCCCTTTTGCAATAAATCCTGGGAAGAGTTGTTTGAGTCCACCGAGAGCCCTGAAGTAGTATACTCAGATCATTGTTTAATACCTAGGTTTATTTATTGATATCGAAATTAACAAAAATTTGTAAGCACGAATTCTATTCATGGAGGTTAAATCTAGATTGAGTTGTTGGTATCGAAATATGGCCTAGCTGTTATCCTCATATATTTAATCTTATACCTCACATAAAATATTATATCATATCTCTCTCATGGTGTGACTAGATGAGGGTTACCTATCGAAAGGATGTAATCAATGTAATCATACTTAGAAGTTTGTTTTCTTGGATAAGTGCTTTGTGGAATCTTCATGTTGAATTTCGTATGGTGAGTATGTAGTGGTTGTTAATTACCCCTAGCTTGTGTGTCTTGGTTGAGGATATCTGTATATTCTTATTATATGTGTGGTTCAAATATACTTTTATAGAGCTTATTTTTCATTACATTGTTATATTTATTTGAGTTTTCATGGTGTCATGCTATATAAAGTTATATGCACCCCATCATGGGAATTTCCCACACATGTCATTTCTTATGAAGATGATCATACTTTTGATAGAGTCCTAGGAAGACCAGAAACAGATGAATCATTGTGAGACTGGATAGACCCAGTTGTGTTCCTATGGCTTTCTTAATGAAGTCCATGTACCTTTTTGTTATAGGTTGGACACATGTTATAGATATCTTGTGGTGGGATTGCATTTGTCACTATTTACATTACATTTATCTTTTTCATACATTGGTTGTGGGGTATAGAGGTATGCATGCATTCTTTACTTAGTGGTTATTATATTTCATCATTTTTTGGGATTGAAAATGTGTGTGATCATAGATGTAGATAGGAAAAGCCTCCTATGTTAGTTGTATTCCTACTTTGTGCTAGTCATCAGTGCCTGTCCAATTGGTTGAAGGATTGGGGTATCGCAAAATGATCCCCATTGGTAAGGGACATGAAAAATTGGGACCAGAGTTGGGTAGTTCTACCTTATGACTAGGAGTCTGTGATATTGGTTTGGGGAAATATTTTTAAGCGTATATAGTTCTTCTTTCATGCTATGGACTATAGTGTTGGTGCGGCAGTTTATTATCCATACACCCAGACTTTGATAACATTCTTTTCAACATAGTACATGATAACACATGTTTCAAGGAAAATAACTGTACATTCATCATATAGGACATGGTTTTGGTTTCCATGTCCTTTTTGAGTCAGCTCTCTAGATATTCACATTAACCATGGTACATATTGTTTTATTTTAATATGCCCTTATGACACATACCATCTAGTATTAATCATCATGATCATGAGGATGACCCCTCAGTGAATAGGATTCGATATATAGAAAATCATCCCAGATGTAACCTCTATGTGGTGTATCTACCATACCACCACATATAGAGTAGTATGTGGTACCTAGAGTACCTGCCGATGATCAGAATAGGATGGAATAGTTTATGAATTTTAGAAATAGACAACCATTATGTTCCATGGTGATCCTAATACACAAGAGGTTGAGGAATTTCTTGATTTAGTGTCCTCAGTTTCCCCTCTAGTAAGGATGAATGGATATCAGATGGTGGCACTAGATGTGATCCTTATATATATCTCACAGGGATGATGGAGGAGTTTTTATATCTAGACTCATGATGAGGAGACTCTTTTGAGGATAGAGTTTGAGAAACTCTTAGTAGACAATTTATTACCAGTTACACTAAGGTGTATTCTTATTTAGGAACTTCTACAACTCCCACAGGGAAACATTTTAGTGGCTGATTATTATTTGAGGATCACAAACCATTCTAGTTATTGTATGGATATTGATATAGATCAGTACATTTGGGATAAGAACATCAACCGAGGACTTTATAGTGGCATTCAAGCCAATGTTATCCCTATGTTCATTCTGATATATGTTGTGGTGCATCATCTATCATTGGTGGTAGAATTATTCTTTTCTATGCAGATACATCTGTTGATATTATTTATTATGAAAGGATTATCATAGACCTCGACATTAGGGATATGATGTCTTTCTTAAGGACCTTGACATGGGAGATGCTTTAGTAGGAGGTCCCATGAAAGGGAATCTATAGTCCAGGGATCACAGGGTCCGTCCTGTCATCCTTAAGAGAGGTGGTTCAATTCATGTGGATATATGGTATATCTCACATGATATTTTTTGACCGACCATACTACTGAAGGAGAGATTATGGATGGAAAAAAAAGGATGAGACAGTGATATGATCTGATAGATCTGTAGGGTAGCATACATGTTAGTTAAGTTGGGGGAGCATCAGGAGGAGGACGATGATTCAACTTACTACCAGCATCACCACCATGTGGTCCACTCTGGGATTTGGAAATTTGAAGACAATGGAGTGGATTTCTACATGTAGTCGAGAAATATGAACTAGGGGCTCTAGGACTGATTCATGGTATGATCTATGTATTTTCTACTATAGATTCCTTACTGATATATACATGTTATAGTCATTATATTATCCCCACATACCATATATGAGACATAGAGATTTTGGTTGAATCATTAACTCGAATCATAAGCTTGTACGTGATAGTTTTGGTTGGAACCTCTTGGTGGTACTGTCAAGACCTTATGACATCATTCATGATAAGGATTGTTTATTAATGGTCCATGCCTAGATTAAATAATTTACGCATAGGGTGTTTTGTGATCGAAGTGATGGAATTAGTTTTACCTATTTTGGTGAAATGTTAACCTATATAGAATATGATATAATCATGCATAAGAGGGTGCATCCAATTACTCTTCTGTTGGTTACCCTTGCCCTCAGTGTAATAGATGTTTTGAGCTTCAAGTTTCAAGATGTGTTGGAAGAGTATGAGAATGTATTTCTGGATGTTGTTATAAGTTTACATCCATGTTTGGAGATATACATACTCACTAATTTACACCACAGGATGGCACCAATATTTTCACTAGCATATCAGATGTCTCCCACAGAGATTCTCCAGTTGAATTTGCATTTAGAGGTTTTATTGAGTAAGGGATTCGTGTGACATAGTGTTTCACCTTGGGCATCCCTATATTTGTTTCCCAAAATGTTATATGGGATGTTATAGTTTGGTGGTGACATCCAGCTCATCAACTAGGTGACTATGAAGAGGAAGTATCCACTACTAAGGAATGATGTTCTCTACAATCAGTTGAAATGGGCATGATGTTTATCGATGGTTAACCTCAGATCAGTCTATTACTAGATATGAGTATAGGATGAAAATATAATAAATATGAACTTCATATGTATTTATGGTCATTATAAGTACATGGGGATGACCTTTAGTATGATGAAAACCCCAATATTGTTCATGGGAATCATGCACCAGATCATTTAGCCTTACATATATTGGTTCGTGGTAGTCTTCATCAATGTTATCCTTGTGTACTCAAAAAATGAAGAGGATCGTGTGGGAAACTTAATGATGGTTCTAGATGTACTCTGAGAGAACCATATTTATTTCACACTCATGATGTTCATGTTCTACATTTACATTGTCCACTTCATGGGACATGTCATATCAAAGGATTGAGCAGAAGTGGACCCGACCGTGGTCGTGGTAGTGTAAGTATGGGATCCATCTTTGAATGTGAAAGAGTTGTAGATATTCCTTGGGATAGAAATATGTATTGGATATTCAAACAATATTTCTCCATGGATGAATAACCTATATTATATTTGAATTTAAAGGATAATCCTTTCTTGTGGAAAAATATGTGATGATAGGCTTTTCAGTAGCTAAGGCAGTCTTTGACGAGCACTCTGATCATGAGATTAGTAGAGGAGGGTGTTATGTACATAGTGTTATATGATCCATCAATAAATGGGTAGGGTTGTGCACTAATGAAGAGGTAAGTACTGATTTATTTTGGTTCACTCCATTTTTTACTGCATTTGAAGAACCATGTATCCCATACTCTTGAGTTAGTAGTGCTAGTCATCTCATTGAAGATGTGGTGACATTACTTGATGGGTGAGTTGTTCCGCATATACTTTGATCACAAATGTCTCATGTATATATTCTCTCAAATGTATCGGTAATTTGATATGGGCGATGCATAGAGTTCATCTAGGACTATGGATTTGATATTTTCTATTCATAAAGTTTGGCGAACATGGTGGAAGATGCACTCAGTATGAGATCAAGTTACTGGTGGTTTAATGAGGAATCATAGCATTTGGAATTATTGTAACTATCCTTAGATGATGGAGATTGAACATATTACCTGCATTCAATGGTTGTTACCCTTCCACTCCTATAATGAGTCTGGGAGGCATAGAATTAGGATACCGACTGTGAGACCCTACATGCTCATATATCCACAAGGCATGATACCAATTGATATTCAAAAACTATGGAGCAAAACATTCTATTCAGTGAACATACAGTAGTACCATTGGCATTGCAGGATGAGGTTCTGTGAGAGTTTGATATATTCCTTTTAGATGTACATCTATGAGTGATGAAAATATACAATGACCTATGACGTTTTTTTTCTTTTCCAGTGATGAAGAAAGGAGTGGAAGATTTTGTTTCTCGATTACTTACATGTCAGAATGTGATGGTTGAGAAGTATGTTCTAGCGGGTTCAGCTCAACCCATTGAGGTGCTGAAATGGAATTTGTATGGGGTATATATATTCTTCATGATAGTCTTACCATGTACATAAAATTTAAATTATTCCATCTGGGCGATCGTTGACCAACTCACCAATTCATCCCACTTATAAGATATCTAAGAGTAGAGTTCTGTAGAGAGCTCAAGGTGCCTCTACATGAAGGAGACAGTATAACTCCATAGATTTCCATTGATGAATGATTCAGATAGTAATTAATTATTTTCTTAATAGTTGTGGATGTGATTATATGAGTCATTTGGAACCAAATTACTCTTGAACATAGTGTTTCACCCACTATCAAATGGCCAGATAGAGTAGACAATTCCTGTTCTTGAGGACATAATGCAGGCTAATAGTTTAGAAATTGGTCATAGTTGGGAGGATCACCTACATGTGGTGGAATTTTTATAAAATAACACCTACCATTCCAACATTAGTATGTAACTATTCAATGATTTTTATGAGAGACCCTACAGATCACCTCTTTAATGGACTAACCCAGGATAGTCCACACCCAGGGGCCCATAGTTGGTGTGAGATACTACCGATAAAATGAATATCATCCAAGAGTGAATGATAACTGCACAGATCCATCAAAAGTGTTACTCTAACATTTATTAGAGGCCTTTGGAGTTCGAGGAATGGACAATGTGTTCATACATGTTTCACATTGATGTCGATTATTGACATTTCGCTGGGGAAGTAATCTTTCTCGATGATTCATCTACCATTTTCAGGTACTTCATAGAGTTGATGAGGTGGCATACTGCTTATCTCTACCTCCATAGTTAGATTGGGTAAATAATCTCTTCCACATGTCATGGCTGAGGAGGTATATGCATGAACCATAACACATCATCGACTGGGCTGAGCTAGACATCATGTATGGAGTTTATTTTTCTTATTACTTAGTGGAGATTTAGGATTATGAAGAGAGGATCCTTAATGGGTTATATATTCCTTTACTATATGAAAAATGGATGTACAATAATCTCAATGAGAGTACATGGGGGAGAGATGATCATATTTTTTCTTAGTACCCTCATCTTATTTAGTAGCCATTATTCTGTCATTCTAGGGAAATAAATCCCGATGGTGCAGAGAATTTAATTTACCAATTCTATGTGTATTGTTTTTTAATATTATATGGATTGATTTTGAAACCATGAACTGAGATAGTGTGTGATTACAAGGCTCGTTGTTTCTAGAAAAAATATTTAAAATAAATAAATATATTAAATAACATGCACATGATTTTATCCGGAAAGAATGTAATAACTTCTAGAAGGGTATCAATATTAGAAATATGAAGGAAATGTTGATTTCAGAACATTGTCATTACCCTACAAACACACTAACATTGGTCGATGTTGGAATCTTTTGAAAAAATTATCCTAACCAAAAAAATGAATAAAATAAGAGAATAAAATTAATTTTATTTCAAATTTTAATCCAAAAACCAATTAATCATTAAATAATACCCTTTTCCATAAATCTTGGGTGAGCATCATAACCTTGGAATTCCATATAGATTTTTGAGAATGAACCTCTGGTGAATATCTTTGATTGAGGATGATTAAATCTCATATCCATGATTGGAATGAATTTTTTTTTTAGATCTCACCAAAGATAATGGCACAGTGATAGATAATTGTTAGAATAAATCCAAATCATTTTAGGATGCATTATTTCGATTCTTATTTCCCATTATTTAAATCCTATAAGGAATGTGGACTAATACACTGGTTGAATATGCAGATGATTGATCGTAATTAAGTGACGGGTTATTTATAGGATTTATTAGGATTTCATTATAGAGTACTTTTTTGAATCATTTACTATTTTAATAGGGAAAAACATATAAACAAAAAGATCGATCATGGTTTTTCCCTCTCAATTTTTGTTCATTTATCCCCTGATTTTCTGTGTTCCTAGTATTAATTATTTGTTCATTGACATCCATTTAAAAATAAATTGTAGTCCTTTTGATTTCTGGTGAAATGATATGAAAATATTGATCCGACATCGGGAAAACTTGACAGAGGTGTGGTAGTAGGTGAGGTGGAAGAACATACGATGGTTGGTTCCAAATCCACATTATTCGTCATCAATGAATAATTCTTATGATCACTTTTTTGTGCTATTTTTAGTTGATAATCCCATATATTTGGTGTTACACTGACTAGACAACCTTCAATAGAGAGTTTTGTAGTGAACCGAGCACCAGAGTGAGATCTGGGTGATAGATCGGTGTGAGTGAAGGAAGAACATGGGATTCTAGAAAATCAAATACACAAGACATGTAGTCTCTGCTAAATGGTGTTTGTTCATCAACAGGTGGCTCAGTGTGTACAAGGGATGTATACAGACACTATGGGGAGTACACAGGTTTCCTATACTGTATGTACTCCCCCACATGTAATGACCTGGACCGAGTACACTAGCTACCACATGTACTTGTACATGGGAAGGTGTACACGAGCTGAAGTCATGTACTAGAACACAACTAGAGTACACCGGAGGACCTCATATATATGATAATAGTGTGTGATACCCTCTACATATTAGACACCCCCACTCCTACCTGATTTTTTAATGAAATGGTTCGTTGTACACATGATGTTCCTAGGTTCAATGGACATTGTTTATGACACTATTACATGCCTGTTACTGCTTCCTACATGTCTTGAGCCACTTTTTCTATGTATCATGGTCATGTTTCATTATGTTTTATTCAATTTATCATTCCCATTATTGTAAGTACAAATCATAAACTACATATAAGACAATGATCCATTCATGAAGACTTCTTGGATAGAGTGGTTGGGATACCCTAGGTGGTCTGGTGTAGTATCCACTATCCATTCCTCATGCCCTTGGTGGATTTATCACTATCAAAGAGACCAACACATTGAGAGCACCAATCATCTTCTTGGTGGGTTAATCTAGATAGAATATTTTGTATCACCCCATGGATCTGGCTATGATTCTCACATGCTATATTGTATCTCTCACATTAGATATTTTAGCGCATCTATCTCTTGGAGAGTCCCAACGAGTAGTACCTCTCTGCAAAACATCATTAATAATAAATGACTCAGTTGTGTGTTCTCCAGGATGAGTTCTTCATGGAATCTTCGAGGATAATTCCTAGGGTTGGTATGTAGTGGTTTTGAATAACCCATTGACTATGTGCCTCAGTTGATTATATTTGGATATTATTGTTATATGTGATGTTGACATATACCTATGTAGATATAATTATTCATTCTTTTTTTATATTTCATTGTTCTTTTAGGGTTTCCTATTAAGTACATATATACTCAGCCCTTCATGATCTTTTCCCAAATGTGTTGTGCATTAGGTAGATGATCACCCATTCGATGGAATCCTTGGAGGACCAGGACTAGATGGTGCTTTATTAGACTAGACATGCAGAGTTCTGTTCTCGAGGCTTTCAAATTTTAGTCCTAGTAGGTTTTTAATACAGTTTGGACTCATGTTATAGACATTTTATGGTTTGATTGTGAATTTAAATATTTACATTACCTTTATTTCTATTGAACTCTTGTTGTGGGATATAGTGGTATGAAAGAATTTTTTTTCATAGCGGTTTTTTCATTTCAATGTTTTGTGGGATTGGAGATGTGTGTTTGAATACAAGTACATAGTTAATGCCTCTAATGTTTTGGTAGATTTCCACTTGATCCTTGTTTCCATCCCCTTGCCTATTGGAGGTGGTCTTGGGGTGTCTCAGTATGGACCCAGCAGGGATGGGTCATGAAAATTCCCCCAATATGTTTTTGGTTGTGTTTATAGATGATATTTATATTTTTTATAAAATTTATAAATTGGATAATTATTAAAAAATATTATTTTTAATAATTAAAATGGAATATTATTGTTGAAAAATAAATAAGTGTAGAAATTTGTTTCTCTGTGTGTCATTTTTAATGCATGTTATCGCTAGTAATGGGTATTTATATGTTCATTTCAAAACCATGTTAATCATGGATAAATTTAGAATAAAAATTTCGATAAAGAGTTATAGTTAATTTTGATTTTATTAGTACTATAAGTAATACATTAAACCATTTTCATGATATCCCACTTCAATAAAAAAATTAGCTTAGGAAAATTTAAACATTTATGGATCAATTAATATGATGAAAAATTACAAAAAATCTATAAGTTGGTAATTTTATCACTGTTGAAAACCATAACTTATGGATGTAAAATTAATTTTATTTATATTTATACAAAAATGATTGTAATTTATTATGTATGATGTAAAATGATTAGGATATAGTATATTAATCATGATGATTAATGATTCATGAAATGATTTATCATACTCATTATTTAGAGATATTGATGATTACATCCTTCTTAAAGATGTGGTGTCATTAAATATATGTTAATGTTTGTGACACAGACACACAAACCACAAAATAATGAAATATATATTAACATAGAAAAATATTAATACAATGAAAAATATATGGTTAATGATATTTAAGGGTCATGATTACTCCATCCATTATCATCCGAGTAAGGAGAATAATTTTGATAAATCCTTATATTGAAAAAATAATGAAAATCTATTTTAATAAGAATATATCATGATTTTATGATATTTTATTTATTAAAGATTCAGTTTTAAATATTATAAAATTGATGGATTTAATTTTTTTCACATTTTATTGATCAATCACATTTATAGGATAGATGAAGATGAATCATTTAGGTAATGTTGTGATATAAAAAAAAATTAATAATTTTATGATGATAATATACATTAGTTTAATTATTATTAGAAGGGAGACTTGTTGTTAGTAAAATATTGGACTATTGTATTTATAGAATGAGATAATTACATATTTTATATACAATTATCATATTATAAATCGTTCCGGGATTGGGATGAAGTGCATAAATATATACCTTAATTTCTCATGGGGATTCTCAAAACAAATTCCTCCCAAACACCTCTACAGGATGCACCCCCTAGGCTACGCCCTAGGGGCATAACTTGGGTAATTCTAATAGATCAATTTTCTATATACTTCACAAACGTATTAAGATAAAAATGTATTTTTCAGTATTTTAGTAGTGGGAGAGGATGATATGGGTGTTACAATGTGATATAATCATTTTATCTTTAAAATGGTAATATATAAGTTTTTATTTGATAAAATCTGTCACATTTATTAGGTCGAATTTGGTGAGAGAACGTTTATTGGACTATAGATGATTCTATATCCATTGGAGAAGGTAAATGAAATTTATCAATACATCCTAATAAATCAAAATTGGGAAAAATACATGCATACAAATGGATAGAAAATTTGAATCATTAAATTAGTTATTATTTATTCTTTATGATATTTACATAAAAGAGAATCAGGAAATTAAAAAGGGATGGAATGCTTCAGATATATTGATAAATTAAAAATATAGGGGAAAATAAGATTTCTGACATTTATATTTGATCCACCAATGAACCTTTTTTATGTTAATGGAACTTTACATGTATTTATATCAAGAAATTATATGAAAAACACAAAAAATATTTTCCCAATAGTGAATAATTAGAATCTTTAAGGTAAATATAAGAAAATCCTTGACCATATGGAATATATGTTGTAAAACAAAATGACCTAGTTTCTAATGGTGTTTTGGAGGAACCATAAATTTGAATAAGTATATTGGGAGCCAAAATATTTTAATAAATAAAAAAAGATATCCCCTAATATTATATGTGTTTTAATTTTATGTGTAAATTTTATTTTAGGGTATGAATATAAATATCTATATATTTAATATACAGTTTTTCTATAAATAATTTGTTTCAAGATTAAATAAATTTAATTTTATTTAAAATTCACAAAATCAATGTTTATAAGAATACAAAAAAATATAAAATATTATACTTATTTAATTATTTGATTAAAGAAAATTCAAAATAAAATATATAAATTAATTATTTTAATCTTGAATAAAAAAATTCTATAAATACAAATACACATCATGATTATAAATATGAAATATTGATTAATATATATATTTCCTATTATAATTATTATTGAAAAAAATAAATCTATTTACCACATGATATATGATTCATAAATGAAATATATATGATAAATTTTGTTAGTGAGGAGTATGTTTTGGGAGATGGTATGGATTAATTTTTCTTAAGGGTGAAGTAGTTTTTCAGAGTAATTTATCATTTCTAAAGTTAATTTTTATAAAATTAACATGAAAATAACAGAATTAGTCATTAAGGTTAGATGTTTGGAATAACAATCTTTAAGCCTAATTTTTAAGATATTAATTTTATTGTAAATTCATTTATAGTTAGATATTGGATTCCATAAAATTTAAAGGAAATATTAATTTAATACATAAAAATTAAGTAATTTTAAATTTTTTTGAAGTTTCAAAAAAATTAAAAAGTTGGGTTTAATAATAAATTATAATATACATATATAATATACTGTATGAGTGAATTAGTATGTAAAACTTAAATAATAATTGGGAAAACTATTATAGTAGTTAAACATTTTTTATTATTCATATAACATAATTTTCAATTTTATAAATAAGCATCCCACAGGTAAACTAATTTCTAAATAATAAATAATATTTTATTTCATTAAAAAAGTTAATATTATATCCAATGTATAATTTTTTAAAAGTTGGGAAATTTTTTTTCTATGATCCATAATGGACAAAAAACGGTTTTATAATAATAAACTTTCAATCATTTAGAAATTAACTTTTTTGAAAAATAATTTAGTAATTTTTATTGGAAATATTTTATAATCTACAATAAAAGGGATCCTAAATAATGGGTGTTAGTGAGATGAAACGTGTATGATAACAATGGGATCTTAAATCCCATTACTATGGTCAATTGATAAAATTAAATGATAAATAATGAATAATATATGTATAACTCATGTTTTTCATCTAATTATCATCACTATGTTTGGTTGATGATAATAAAATAGTAATTTCCAACAAGTAATTACCTCTAAAGGTGATCGAGAGACATTGATATATCTTACCACCATTTGAATAATGTTTTTTAAATCCTATATCATTAAAGTAACAAATTTATAATATGGTTCAATGAATATATATATATATATATAGTTAATATAACTCAATCATATATTATTATACCTTTAAATAGAAAAAAATTCTTTTTTAAAACTAAATTAAATAAGGAACCTCTTTCAGTTCAGGTATTTCATAAACACGTGGTTGATACTCAACAATATACATGATACATTATAACATGTTCTAATTTAAATCAAAATATCCTCAAAATTTTCATAGTTTGAAAATGTAATTTATTATTAATTAAATTAATTATAAAATTATTTTTAAAATAAATAATATGTAATTTTATATATAAGATATAATAACTCATTACGCACAATATCTGAATATTTCATACACATTTCTCTAATTGATCGATATGTGATAAAATGAAATAACCCATGTCCAAGTCCAAAATATGGGATTTAGTGTATAATAATTTAAATTCCCTCACTACACTAAAACCTCATTATATTCATTCACATTTCATAGAAACTTATAAAATTATATTGAAAATAACCTGGATAAAAATTATTGAACATAATTTTGGGGGAAAAATTATCATACTGAAATGAATCATAATTTTATAAGATTATATATGTCCGTATTTGTCATTATATTATTAATAGTAACCATGAAAATCATATCCACGACCATTCAAAATAACCATCCTCTAGAAAAGATTATCTGAAACACAATATAAAAAGTTATCATAAATTATCACTATCAATAAAATTTATCTCTATATGAACATTTATACTATATGTTTCATCATTCATAATATTTATTCTCATATAACCAAATTTTACAAGAGATCAAGTACAAAAATGGGAAAAAGAACATGAACATATTATATATTTTAACTCATATATTCATGATTATCTTCAAATAGGATGAATTATTCCATTAAATACATTTTGATTTTACTCCTCCATGTAAATGAGCATATCATATACCACTAAAATAAGAATTTATATTAATTTCTTTAGTAAAATTCAATCAATTTCTTGAGTTTCATAATTGTCAAAAAAATTGAGGAATAATTACATCACTGTCAACTAAAAAACACCACATGATTGAAAAAATATCGATCTGCATATGATTATCTCAACATTATAGATGGTGCAATAAATGTATGAATTCCTGGTGGTTCCAATATGGTATGCTTTCTTAACCACAAGTACATGGGACAAATGTAAATTACAGACTCCCTATTATATAAAAAATATTGTAAGATACATTCAATTTGATGAACATTAATGGGATAATATTTGTAGTAAATTACACATGTGTGACATTATGGAACATTTTATACATATACGAGCACTTATCCATGAAAATATTAATATTTTCTAACTTCCCAACTAATTACATGACATTCGTTAATTAGAGACAACTTATGGAATGTCACAACTCGACCACAGTTTTTATTTATTTTTATTTATTTTTTACAGGGGATATTTTTGTTGAGGTTTGTATTGAGTGTCCAACAAAATACCTTGTGTTTTGGTTGTCATTGTTTTCTTCTAACCCAACTCTCGGTGATTGTGAATGTTAGTGGGATAAAATGGATTGGTGGAGATTTTGTGACACCCGTGATATCACTATATTTTTTTTAAATCAATCATGGATCACACGGTAGGATTCCCGAGTGTTTGGGGTTTCATTTGAAGGGGTTTTAGAAACATTTTCTAGTCACACGGTTTGAGAACAGTTTTCCCATACCATGAAACTTAAGCCTTCATATTTTCAAATGTTATCCAGTAGCCTTTACATGGTATGAACACATTTTAAAAAACTGTGTAGCATAACTATGCTGCCAATTACAGGACTAATAGATTTTGACCTAAATTTACAATTTAGATGATTCCTCATACCAAATGAATCCAATCATGGTGTATATCTACTATATTCCTATCCTCCTTCGTTATACATTGGTCTTGGCCACTTTTGGGGGTATTTATTATTAATAGTTTGTGATTCTTCATGATTTATTCATAAAATTGTTACCTTTCTTTTTCTCCTCATTTCCCTCTCTCTATTAATTAGTATTCTTTGGGTTCTCCTCCCATTTCCAAAACCTAAGATCTAGGTTTTATGTTTTATTTGACATTCATGATGTATTGGGTGTGTGTATCATATGTAAGGGTCATTTATCCCTTTCATTGATGTTCTATTCCATTTACACACCAACAAGGTAGGCGCTTCCATGTTCTTCCTTTCAAACACTTATCCATTGATTCCTAATGACATTTTTTAATTTTTATCCTTTAGACACTCATATATGATACACTTATTAATATATTTAGGGTGCTTTGAAGTTTTTATATTTGGTTAAAATAGAATTTGACATGCTTCTTGGATTATGAACATGTGTATTTGTGCCTACGGTGTTTGATAATATATATAATGATTTTTCGGGTGAAATTTGATAGTTGAATGAGGTTTTCCACATTTAATTGTATATAAAATGGAATTATATCATTTATATGGATTTAAATAATTTGAAACATGGTTTTTTCTTTTAGAGTGGTATGGAACTTCTTTTTAAAAGTGTGCTCTTAGTCTGTGAACATGTGTTGCATTTTATAGATTAGTAAAATGGATGGATGTGGTTTGGAAGAAAATATTGGTTTTATTAAAATTAGTTTTGAATGTTTGTATTGGAATTATAGTGATCCATTGAATGCGGTAATATATATGGGTGTAGTAGGTGCATGCATATATGTGAAATCAAGTGAAGAAGACACTCTATAGCTAGTCCCCCTCAAGTGTACCTCTTCTCACCTTTCTCCCATTTTTCATAAAAAAAATTAATGTTTTTAGAAATGGGGGATGTTTTACTTCTTCTGTTTTAAAAGGGACACCAAATGTCTTCCTCAGGGTTTGGCCCAGTTGGCCTTGAAACATGATTGGGTGAGTGGTTTGAAAATATTAGGCCCATTTGGCATTTGAGGTGTGTGTGGGTTAATGTTGGAATCTATGGACCATTTATAATTTTGAAAAAAAGAGTTGGATTGTTGTGTTTTGAAAGCATGTTTGAAACTTATATGTGTTTTATGTGTTTTAACATGGATTTAATATGAACTTGGGAACCCCTTTTGGTGAATTCATGTTCTAGAGGACCGTTTGTCCACATTAGTATAAATTTGGTGTTTGATGTTGTTTTAGAAATGGTTTATAAATGTTTTGGTAAATTTTAGAATTTTTTAATGCTAATGGACTAGTTGGAATATTGAAATGGTTATTTGGAAAACCGATCTTGAGTTTTGACTATTTCTTAGTTGGTTAATCGTGAGATGGGAGGGTCATCAGTATGGTACCTCCTTCATATAGAAATTATATTAAGGGATGGGACTAACCATGTGGTGGTTGGGATGATTAGGGATTATGTTGTGTGCTTAGTTATATATAAGGCATGTTGTTTGAATTGTATGGAACACTACCTTGTGAAACATAACATGGGATCCTAGCATAATAATCAGGATTAGGGATAATTATAACATAACTAGTCTAGCTTATTGTACTGTCTACTTTCCAATAGCATGTGGATATATGGGTTTATTGAAATGGGTTTCGGGCCCCTTGAACAGGACCACTAGGGAGATGGTTGGGCATCAAGGTCTTATGACGTCATTGATTAGGGTATACCTTCAAGATGAGTCACAATAATAGTATGTTCTTGTTCTCCTCTATGTTCCTAGGATTTCCCATGTTTTCCTGTTACGTGCACTATTAGTAACATTTCCATTTATGTGGGGAATCATACCATTGCACTTGTTATGGTGTTTGTTTGAAAAATAGATATCATGTGGCTGTTTAAAAATAATTTTAATGAAAAGTTTGAAAGAGAATGTTCACATATATTTTCACTTATTTTTCATTGCTTTACATTATATAGGACATAGATTGTGATTTTTGGTTTTTAAAACAAAAATTTTATGTGAAAACCCTATATTTATATATATTGTTCAATATATAATTTTTGGTATTCTTTGGTAAAGGAAGATACTGAAACTCTTCAATGGATTCCTAATGATCTTGTTTAGGTCACATCATTCTTGAAACTCTCGGTGTCAGTAGACCAGATATGTTTTTTGGGTTCAATTCAACTTCATATTTTCTGGATAATGAAATCACTTGGAGATGTAGCATCTTTTGTTTGGAGGTGACCAAGTGGTCACATGGAGATTTTTCAACGCAGTTCGACTTGTTTTAATTTTCAGTTTGTTCTGTTCAGCTAAAATTAAATCTGTTTATATTTATTTTATGATATTATATTTATGTATCTACTCCTGGGTGTTTATATTGTGATGAAATCCTCCCCTCTTGTATGTTTTGGTGCCTGACAGTAGTTTCTAGCTCTTGGGGATCAGTAACATCCTTCCGTCTATGTCACGGACCAACTCGGGTGACTGGTTCAAGGTCGACCCAGGTTTGTTCATGACAAAATGGTAACATAGCATAGCCTTGATATTTGGGGTGTTCGTTAGATGGTTATTAGGATTTTTGGGGCTCAGTATGTAGATTATGGGTCAGTTCTAGATCACCATAGCTCATGACGAGATCCATGTTACCATGGGTAGTATGGGTTTCGATTATTTTTCCTTCGTTTTGGATTGAGGGATGACAATAGACAGGTCTTGGTGTCACACTATGACCTCACATGGAGTAGTGACCCGTGCATATCATAGGTGCCACGTTCTAGGTCTTCTTAGAGTTATGCCTTACTTGGGTCATGTCCCACTACCACGTCATCGGGTTAGGCGTAAGCACTAGTGCCTCATTTATAGTTAGTTTTGTGTATATTATGTTCTAATTTCATTTGGGTGGTGTAAGTATGTTTACAACGAAATTGGATTTTGAAATGGAATAATATATTAATAAATATAGATGTTTTTATTCAAATAGGTTTATATTGGTAAAATGGTGGTTTTTTGAAAAGTGATTTCTTACGGTGTTTGTATATGATTGGAATATATTCGTATTACCCATGGTAGGGTGGTATCTTTTGGTTTTTTAAAGATAGTTCGGAGTTCGGGGCTGGTTGTATTGGCTTGAGCTGTTTATTTTGATTTTGTTTTGGATTGATGCCAGTTTCAACTATGTTTTTCATGTGGTTATGAATATGTTACCTAGAAATGTCCTCAGAAGTTGTTAATGATTCATTCCCAATTCTGATTTCTATCAACTGAAGCTTTACCATTGAGGTTTTTGGGGTCTGTTAAGGGCTATGAAGTTGTTTGGGGAGTAGTTTTTATCATTGGGTGGTTGGGGACTCCCAATTTTCTTAGAGTTCGAATTGTGTAGGGTTTGGTGGAGGGTCTATCCTTGGACCATTGGAGGAGGATGTCTAATCATAGTTGGGGTTGGGAGGATGTGGCTGGTGCTGAATTCATTCTTAATCCAATGGATCATACATGAGGAGGTGAAGGTGAAAAGGGGAAAGTTCCCATCCATAGTTAACAAGGACAATGCTTGGTGAAGGCTTCTGTCTGCCACTTAAAGGAGTTGTCATCAGGTGTGTAATGGAAAATCTGGTCCATCTCTTCATTCATAAGGGTTCCCCATCTGGAGAGAAGGGTGTTGTCATGCCCCGTCCTCGGGACCTGTTCTGTGACTACCCCAGGCCCGCCTTCAATGGCCCATGGTTTGGAAACTATCTCCAAAGGCATAAATCTCTAAGATAGGAAGGAATTTCCTTTATAAGTTGTAAGGACACACAAACAGAGTAAAATCTGGAAGAAAAACACTAAGTAAAACTCTATAGAGAAGAGTGATGAAAAGTAAAAGGGGATGGAAATACAAGGCCAACTGTAAAGTACAAGGAAACGAAAATCAAGTAAACATAAAGGATGGTAAAACAGCCCATGGATCATCCACCATGGATCCTAACTAAAGGGTAGGTACAGATAGCCTCTTATGAACTCAGCGTCCATTAGTCACCTCCGGGTACCGACTCATCGTGAGGTCCACCATCGGGTACCATTCCATCCTCGTACACTCAGCTATATTAGTGTTGTCCATCATCTGCGTCCAACACAATGAGGTGTGTGCATAGCCCGAGCAGGGGAGAGTATAACGATACTCAGTAGGGACCCCGAGACACTCAAGGTATCACAAAATCCAACATGGACAAACCACAAAGTATGAAATCAACAAATAAACCCACATAGGTATAAACCCATACATATAACTATGTTATCCAGTAATGCATCTCAATATTGAGGAAAACACAATGTTACTGAATCAGCTCAAACGTGATTTTTATTATAGGGGTTGTAACATTTCTAACCCTCGTATGTTGGAGAACTCCTCCTCTATCGAGTACAATGGGAATGCCGCCACAACTAGGTGCTTCCCACTAATCTTGGATTGCTGAGGTACTCCTCATGTCGAGTATCATGGGTCAGGTGCATCACACAAAGGCTCTCCCCACCATAGGTATGCCACAACAACCAGGTGATCCCCCTCATAACCAGTAGAGGTACTCCTCCTATCGAGAATGTGGGTCTGCCACCACAATCAGGCGCTCCTCCTCCATGGGTCAGTCGCCACAACCAGGCGCTCCGCCATGGGTCTGCCGCTACAACATGGCGCTCTCCACTGGGCCATATGAGTCACTCTGATTTTCTCGATCAGTAGTTATCATGTCTCAACAGGCTACTAGGTTCCCACACAAATGTCTACTCGTCTCTTGAAGATTCGCTCCACAAGCTATTGGTCGATACTACAACTATCATGAACACGCACATAGAAGTATCTCAAATATCTGCCACATTATAGAGGTCTCAACGCAATAGACTGTGCGTCAATCGGTTGCCTGATCTGTTAGTTTTTAGCCTTTTCGTCCCAGGGCCCCTGTTGGATTCGTGCACGATCCAACCTGACCGTATCTCTACTATACCCCGAGCACCGGTGGGGTATACTCAAAGGATCTATTGCACTATAAAAATACAAGCACTACTGACGATTCGTCAAACAGTCGTTTGGTGCCGATGATATAACCAAAGGAAGTAAGGGTCAGTAGTGGGCTCGGGTGCTATCCAACTCGGTCGGACCGACATGACCCAACCCAGTCTGGGCCTACCCGGTCTGGGTCGACCTGTTTAGACCTGTTGGGTCTGGCCCGGCCAATTTTTTGGGCCAGTATGTGAGGTTCAGCCTGGTCCACTAGCCCCGACCCAGAGGACGGCGAGGGCGGTTCGCCCCGTAGGATTCCGCATAGGCGGCTCGGTTCGGAGGGTGGGGCCGGTTCGGCCAGCACCACATGGGGCGTAGCTTGACGGATTATCCTGGGAGGCCGTGCTGGATCGGTCAGCGACGCCACGAGAGCTTCCGCGAGCTGGATCGAGAGGCCGACTCGGCTTCATCGGGAACCAGGGTGCGGCCGGGCACACCGGGCAGGGGCCGAGCAGGGCGCTGGGTAGGCCGGAAGGTCAACCGGGAGGTTTCCGAGAAGACCGAAAGGTGGAAGGGTCGGACGGGGGGCGGCTTGGGCAGGCTGGGGGCGGATTGGCAGGCTGGGGGTGGCCTGGGCTAGTGGGCGGGGTGCTGGGCAGGCTGAAACAGAGCACACTGGGCACGGGCAGGCTAGGACAGGGCGCGTGGGGCATCGGGCAGGCTGGGAGGGCACCAGGAATGCCACAGGTAGGGCAGGTGGGGCCCGAGAAGGCCGCGGGTAGGGTGTGCGGTACGCGGGCAGGCCAAAAAGTTTCTTGGCAGGCTGGTTCGGCGCGGCGCAGGCCGACGATGTTCAGTCGGGAGCACCAGAGCGCCGTGGGTGCGGTGCGATTCCTGGAGGCCGCGGGTAGCGCGGCCTATGCCTTTTCCTCCATCATCACCTCATTGCCTCTTCATCACTAAAAGATAAAAAACAAGATCGGTGAAGGGTTCAGGCCATTTTGGTTTGGCGTGCACCATCCGCGTTTAGGGTGGTAACAATTTGTACATCATGTATTGTGATGAACCACAATTCTTTTACAAACTCCGCAAGAATTTCATTCTATCCAAAGAAGAGAATGAGAAAAGAGATATAAAACAAAAGTAAATCCCCTACCTTTGATTGTCGGGCGTCGTTCGTTGACGGAGTCTCAGAATGTAGAAAAAGAGAATCATTGTTCTTCATGTCCACCGCACGCTTCCAAATGCAAGCTACATCGGCACGTGGAAGACTCTCCACGTTGGTAGGTGTCTGGGAAAGAAGTCGATGAATGAGCGTCACCATTGTTCTTTGTTGGTGAGATTTCTTCGTTTGGGCCTTCTACCAATACTCCCCTCCTCAAAGCACCCATGGTTTCTACCGTAATGAACAATTCCAACCCAAAAATAATAATAAATCTATTATTTTAGGTTTTGGCATCAAATTAAAAAATGGAGAATTAATTACATGGCTCCACTTAATTAATTCACGTGTAATGGCATGAATTAAAAAAAGGGAGTTGGCTCCATTTAATTAACAGAATGGTGGAGAGGATCTCCCTCATTAATGAGGGATAGTTGAGAGGATTTACTCTCCTCCATTAATAGGGGGTTTTCCCCATCTTGTCCCCACGATGTCACCTCTCACCCGAGGTTATGTTCGGGTGGTCTCCACATTGAAATCTCTCGTGGGAGGTTTTGTTCAGTTGGGCCCCACCACCATAACCACTCATGGGAGGTTAATGTGTGGTGGTCTAACCTCCAACTTCCAAGAGGAGGATTCAATTATCAGTCACCCACATGGAAGCTCAAATAAAATAAAGATTAGCTCACTTTATTTTATTACTATTTTTATTAAAAACCCAAAATCTAACTAATATTCTTGACCAACTGTCGTTGAGCTGAAAGTCTTCATAAGAGAATACAGGCGCTGCAAGTTCAAATGTGCCCTCAGATTTCAGTTCCGAGTACTTGTTCAAATGTTATAAAAACCCGCTCGTACGTTTAGTGAACATACACAAACAAAACATCAGAAATTGATTCTGGGCCTACCAGGCCTCAGAATCATGCACCGTAAATTTTTAAGGGCTCGTAAAATTTCCATGTATTTAAAACAATTCCACGGAATTTCTGGGTCATTACATTTTCCCCACCTCAGGACATTACGTCCCCGTTAACTACAACTCGAACTATGGGAACAAGTGGGAGTACTGAGTACACATCTGAGCCTCTGGCTCCCATGTGCTGTCATGGAGGTTCCCATGCTACCAGCATAAGCGCACCAGAGGTATCGACTGTCCATGTAGGACCCTCTCATATCGATCATCAGTCTCCTCTGGAACCTCTGTGAAAGGCACCCCATAATGGACATCTAGCTCTCCATGGTCGATGTTGTGATAAGGGTTGTGCACATATCTCTTAATCCGAGATACATGGAGGACGTCGTGCACCCGGTGCAACTAAGGTGGAAGATACAGATGGTAATCCACCTCTCCTACTCTGGTGAGGACCTAGAATGATCCAATAAACCTCAGGGATAACATGCTGCCTCGTCCAAATCTCCATAGACCTCGTCGGGGTGCGACCCGTAGAAAGACGTGGTTGCCATCCTTGAACTCTAGAGGTCTCTATCTCATGTCATCATATGAATTCTTCCTGCTCTTTGTAGTCTTCATCCACATCGGGATGATCTGCACCTTCTCCATGCTAGCTCGTATAATCTCTGGTCCTACTAGTGCTGACTCCCCAAGGTCTATCCAGCAGAAGGGTGATCTGCAAGGTCGCCCATACAACGCCTTGAAATAAGCCATCCCTATGTTGACAAGATATCTGTTGTTCTAGGAAAACTCCACCAAATTTAAGTGATCATCCTAGTTGTTACCGAAGTCAAGGAAACATGCATATAGATTTTCCTTGGGTGTCTGAATGGCCCGCTTAGTCTGACAATCTGTCTGAAGATGGAAGGCGGTGCACAGACGAAGATGCATCCTGAAAGCCTCCAGTGACCCCTTCCATAGCTGGGAAGTAACCTGTGAGTCACTATCATATACAATAGAATAATATACTCCATGTAGTCTCACAATCATCTGCACATAGAGGCATCCAATTCTCTCTTCTGAGCCATTCCCTCTACTCGGTAGGAAGTGGGCCGACTTGGTGAGTCGTTCAACGATCACCCAAACCGAGTCATGTCCCCTGGATGTACATGGAATTCCCCCCATGAAGTCCATGGATATCCCATCCCACTTCCACTTTGGGACGTCTAAAGGCTGTACCAAGCCTGCTGGTACCTGGTGCTCTGCTTTCACTAGCTAACAATTGAGGCCTTGAGAGACAATCTTCACTACCACCTTCTTCATATCCGGCCACCAGTGCTGTTGTCTGAGGTCCTAATAAATCATCTCCACTAATGGATGTACCTATAAAGGGGATATGTGGAACTCCCTCAACACATCCTCCTAAAGTGACACTAGTACTATAGTACATCCTCTAAAGAGGATGGCGTGCTCCCCACCTTCATAAAATCCATCTGGTGTCTGCCCTGTGGATATCTGGGCACGTCGTGTCTCACAGTCAGAATCTCCATGTTGTGTCTCCCTAACTCACTGAAGAAGTGGGGGAGGAACGATAATAGAATATATAAATTCTTATCCATATCTATCAACAAATGATATCTATATGGAAGCAAGCTACTCTGTCGCCTAGCCTAGCAGTTGTATACCATGTCTCTTGCTATGTGCATATGCTACAATGTTCCCCTTTCAAAGAGTATAGACTATCTCAAAGTCATAGTCATATAGGACCTCATTCTATAGCTACTGTGTTACGATCAGGTCCTTCTGAGAGAGGATATACCTGAGACTCTTGTTATCAGAGAACACGGTAAAATGTAATCTCATCAGATAGTGTCACCAAATCTTCTAGGCAAAGACCAATGCTGCTAACTCGAGGTCATGGGTAGTGTAGTTATGTTCATTTTGTCTCAGCTGCCGAGATCCATACACGATCACTGCTCACACCTACATTAGGAAACACCCGATTCCAGTCCCTGATGTGTTGCAGTAAACTACATACCCTATGACTTCCTCTGGAAGCCTCATTACGAGGGAACCAGTTAGCTTATACCTCAGCTCTTGAAAGCTATGCTGGAATCTCTCCGACCACACGAAGGGTTGCCCATTCTTCGTCAAGGCTGATAGTGGTTCAGAAACTCTGGAGAAGTCTGGTACGTACCTCCGGTAGTAACCATCCAAACCGAGGAAACTCTACACCGCTGTCACACTCTTGGGTGGCTCCCAAGCAAGTACCACCTCAATTTTCGCTAGATCTGCTACAACTCCAGCCTCTGATATATTGTTACCCAGAAAGTGAACCTCTCAGTTCCAATACTGGAACTTTGAGAGCTTACTATAAATATGGTGCTATCAGATTGTGTCCAGTACTACCTGAAAATGGTACTCAAGTTCCCCTTCATTAGTCGAGTAGATCAAGATTTCTTAGATGAAGATTATGACAATGCAATCGAGGAAGGGTAGAAAAAGAATTTTCATGAGTCCCATGAACACTACTAGAGCGTTGGTTACGCCGAAGGGCATATCCATGAACTCGTAGTGGATGTACTGACACCTGACGGCCGTCTTCTGTACATCCTCATCTTGAACTCTACGTAGTTGATATTGTAACACCCCAAGATTTCATAGTTTGTTATTTCTTTAAAATAATACAATAACTTTCACTACACGCAACAACGTGTTCAAGCACACCATGAATTACCAAACAAGCCGTTCAAAAGAGGTTTTGAATAGTATTAACTAAATTTTAAACTTTATATAATCCTTATAATTTTAGAATCCATATTATGTGTTTCTTAGACATAATACAAGAACAGATTAATTTTCAGTATTGCACTTTTATCAACTTTTAATAGTGAAACCTTTTTAAATACAATATTTTAAACATTTTGACTAAATAGGGACATCAAAAAAAATTTAAAATGAAACATCCCAATCTTCAACGGTATGCTTTCCTTTGAATAATACAGTAGCGTGTGTTGTACGCAACTTCGAGTTCTAACACACCACAACCAATCAAACTAGCCGTTATGAATAGTAATACCTACTTTTTGAAATTATATATATTTTATATTTTAGAATGGACTTCATTTTTGGATTCGGAATATCGAATTTAGCCTAAGGTGAAATTTTGGTACATTTTGGATAACTTTCATATTTTGATGAATAGTGAAAATTACTAAATTTTAATTAAAAACAACTTTTTAAATCAAATTTATTAATAGTGATAAATTATGAATTTAAGTGGTTTTAAAGTATATATAGAATATATTTTTACCATTTAATATAATTTTGGTCATTGGACATAATTTTACAATTAAACCGAACATAAACAAGTGTCAATCTTTTGGTAGTTATTATCTCTTAAAAACACGCTTTTTATTTTAACAACGGGAATTAATTTTAAATTAATTTATGCCACTTCTGTGTTTTGAATTTGGAAAAATGGATTACATATTTGGAATCAGGATGTCCAAATTATGTAAATAGGTAAATTTTATTTTTACACATTTTGATTAATTATTGCGGTAAATATTTTATTTACCATGGTTAAAGGGAAATCCTGTAAATGAGGGTTAAAAAATAATATTATAATAATACAAAATTACCCTAAAACGTGTCCTAACCTTATTGGTGGACACATACCCGACCATGTGCATCCTTGGGTCGATTTGGGGACCCCTTAGAGCCACTTGTATGTGGTAGGGACACATTATATTAATAAAGTTAAAATAAAAATAAAAATGGCATAAGCTTACATCTTTTAGAAGAATAATTTTTACATAGGGTTATACATGTTGGATTTTCGATTATAAATATTCATTAGAAATCTAAAAATATTTCCTGCATAATGATATTTTATTTATAATTTTTAGACATCAAATAATTTATATTATTATTTACACAATAATGATGCAATGTTTACCTCATTAATAAATCATTTAAATAAATAAGATTATAATGAGTAAAATATTATCTAAAACCTATCAAATTATTATTGGATGATGTTATTTAGAATATGAGTAATCTTATCTTCGACCTCAGTGATTTTTGGACCATTATAAACCGAATATAATTATATTATAAAGTAATACATTCACTCTTTCCTAAAGAGCCCCTCCTCTCCCTTATAAAAGGAGACCACTTCTACTCATTCCTCACACTTTCAAAGCCTTTTGGATCGGCCAAACTCTGCCCAAATACTCTCCCAACTTCCATCACTACAACCTAGAGGCCTTAGTTTGATCAGAAAGACTACCTAAGAAGCCCTTTTGATCAAATCAAAAGGAAGAGCCCGAAGAAGAGGTAATGATTTCACCACCCTTTTCCAAGTTCATTTCTTCTTCCACTTCTTCTTCCTTTGTTGTTACCATTCTAAAATAATAACTCCAGTATCATTTATATACTGTTATGTTATTATAAATATGGTACAACCATATTCATTATTCTATCCACCCTTTTAATAACATGTCACCATACGTGCGTACGTACGGCTTACCGTCTCCACGTCGTGGTGTAATTGTTATTCAATATAATATTATTTGGAGGTGTATAATAATGATGTGTAACTCATGTAAATAATAAATATAACATGTTAATGATTCTGTATATACGATATAACATCCATTTATATATTATTTTAATATCAAAAGAATGATATTGTCGCTCGTGCGTACGTACGGACTACCGTCTCCACGAATGCGATGAGATTCATTCTCCATCGTATCCATTCAAGTATAATTATCATTTGATGATTTAAAAATTATTTTTAAAGACTTGATATAATTCTGGATATGAATAATATACAACCTATCCTTTACAAACATGTCTTACATAACAAAACATAAAAAAGAAAACAAGTAAGTTCACACCCGAAACAACGATAATACTAAGATGTTATTATCAAATAAATATTAAAAGATCATATATGATATCATATTAATATATATGATTGTTTTATAATTTAATAACAATTATTTCAATATTATATAGGAGGTTAACCTACCCCAACCAAGTAAAAGTACAAGGTAAAGGATTTTCTTATCTCACATTCAATTCTGTGAGATTTCCATTATTCGCCACTAAATTATTGAAAGTGGTGTATTATGTACTGGCATTTGATATATATTATCATGATTATCTTTATATTCATGTTATTCTGTAAATAATTTGGTGGTTATTAACTTTTGGCCATACGACTCAGTTGATTAACATGGTTAGGGGTTTTCATCTCACTCTTTATTTTCGTGAGATTCATGCCATATTTCAACTATTATCTTTTGTGTGGTGTATGTACTCCCCATAATTGTATTCTTTGTGTAATAAACTTTACCTTATGTGTATTTACATTTTCATTGTATGATACCTATTTCATGGGTTGTATGTTTCATAAGTTACCAAATTGATAAGGGTTTACTTCACAATCTCTTTAATATCCGAGGTTGTCATTACCTAAGTATCTACATGGACATATTTACTATCCATGTCCATATTTCATAAAAGAGTTTTCAAAGGGATTATTTCTAAGGGAACATTTACTAAAACATCATTTTAAATGTTTTAAATATTTATTCTTCTAAATCATCCTCATTTATGTCCACTTTTTCAAAATGGTTTGTAAGGATTTATTTATATGAAAATGAATGTTTTAAAAGTGTTAATTCCATTCAAAAGTTTCAAAGTGGTATGGGACACTTTGATCCAAAAATGTATTTAAATGCCTTACTTTCTAAATTGTGTAACATTAAAATGTTTTCATGAAAAAGGGATATTTGTCTCAATAATTTTTTAAAAAAACATTTTCATCTATGTCATCATCCTTTGATGGATTTTAAGATTATTTGAAGTTGATTTATTATGATATAAAACTTCCATATTGTAATGAATTTTTGTGATATGTTAGACTGTAGATATTTCATTCATGGTTTATGAGTAATGTATTGACATTTCATATGCTAGTTCAAATAAGAATGTTTATGTTATATTTCAACCTTTACATCATATGAATGTGTTGGACAAGTATGTTCCAGGTTGGGGACTAGTTGAAGTAAGCCCTCCAGGTTGGGGACTGGTAAAAGTAAGCCCTCCAGGTTAGGGACTGGTAAAAGTAAGCCCTCCGGTTTGGTCTCCGGTTATTAGAGGCACTCCAGTTTGGTCTCCGGTTATTAGAGGCACTCCGGGTTGGTGTCCGGTTATTAGAGGCACTCCGGGTTGGGATCCGGTTACAGGTAGCCCCAAGGTCTTGGGACGAGGCCTTGAAAAGAAATTAATGTTTAGCATTATGCATTCCATCATTATGAAAGTGGTTATTGATTTTGCACGTGATTATTCGATTAGTAGAATATCCATGTGAATAAGTAAATGGCATTATTTAATTTTACTTTTTCCATGCTATGTTGAAGTTCATGTTTAAAAGGATTTTGTTTTAGTAATGCATTGCCTTAAATGTTTATGCTTATTTTGAATGTTCCGCTATATTGTTATCCTTACTGGGCATTTGAGCTCACCCTTTTTCTATGTTTTATTTTCCCAGGATGTGAAGAAGTAAATTATGAATGACTTGCAGGGATATTATGAGGGGTTAATAGTGTGGACTATGGAGACAATATGTTGTTGTAGTAGTTTTTTTTATTTTGATGATGTAATGTAAAACTTATGAATATATCTAGTGTTTCCAAGGCTACTAAACCAATCGGTCTTTCGAGATTTGATCTTTCTTGTGATCATGCCAATGTTATGTAATTAAGGCACCGACTCTGGGTAACTGGGGTCGGGGCGTTACAGTTGGTATTAGAGGAAGTTTAGTACAAACCATGGAAGCTAGATTTAGATAAACTCTGATTAGAGCACGTAGACCTAAGATGAACATTGAGAATTAGTATAGAAGAACTTCCTAGAATTTTGGTATTGTAGAGATTTTGTGAGTTTTCTGAGCAATACATCCCTGTCTGGATACGAGCGGGTAGAGGCGGCTCTAGCACAGATGTACCTAGGGGTAAAACCCGAAAACACCGCTTTGAGCTAGACTCGAACGGGAACTACTGCACGACAACGGGCCTTGCTGCACTCTTGGTTACGGCACTCCCGGGGGATATGCTTAGGATAACTCTCATTTTCATTACAAATCATTATGAAGGGTTTATGAGTATATACTTCCTCAAAGGAGACATTTTTATGATTATGGATTATATCCATAAAATATTTAATTTATGTTATGTGTTTTAAAAGTTTGGGATTAGGTATTGTTATTCATAAACTAATCTAGTGTATGCCAATGTTTAGAAATGGCGCCTAGTAGAAGGAATGAGAACTCCAGCAATGCACATGATACAAAGAGAAAGAAGGATCATATATTTTATGGTCTTAAGCCATAATTTACAAGAGAAATAGTCTCGCATGTATTATCATCATATGAAGAAATAATATCATGTGTTGATAAGATAAGTAAAGAGTTTACTGAGTCCTATGGCTTTGAAGGGAAGCAAGAGAAGAAAAGGGTGGAAGAGAGAAAGATGGATAAAGGGAAGAGGAAAAAGAAGAATTTTCCCATATGTGGTAACTGTGGAAAAAAACACCCTGGAACTTTCCTGAAAGGAATGTGAGTTTGTTATAAGTGTAGAGGAAAAGGGCACAAAGTATGTGACTGCAAGGGTAAGAAAATGGTTTCAAATGTACAATGCTTCATTTGCAAGGAGTTTGGACACTATGCGAACCTATGTCCCAGTCATCAGAATATGCAGCAAATGATGTTATTGGATAATAATCAAGTTATGATACTACCACAGATGAAGAGGAATGATTAGAGTTCTTATGTTGATTATGTCAATTGAGTGTTGTATCAACAATGTACTTGTTATAATAATTATGGAGTATATAAGGATTGTACTGCAGTATAATTTCATTAAGGACTTGAGATTGTGTGGAACAAGGAAAGGTGACTCAACAACAGGATAAATTTTTGGAAAATATATGGTTGAGAGAATGATAAACCATAATATAGTTCTGATACCGAGTTAGTGATTTTGGAATAATACATGATTGTTTTGGATAAATTATATTGGATATTCTTGACTACCTTGGAACTGATTAATGATCTATATATTCCATTATTGTTGGGGTTTAAAACATTTTTGAATTGATGAGGTATATCTAGCATTCTATATGGAATAAGGGAGCATGAATGTAATCAATAAGGAATATGGTAATTCAGGATGTTTCAGTGTATTAAAAGAATACATGATGAAGGTATTCATATGCTATTACGTGGTAAAAAGGATCTACATTATGTTTAACTTCCTTATAAATGTTGCACTGTGATTTTGGTCAGAAATATTTTGGATAAATTCTAGTTTGAGATTAATTTTGGACTGCCATAAAAGGACAACCCGGAGGTCGGGCGGCAACTCGTCGCGTCCGGCAAGGCCGCGAGACTTGAACCCGCAACCGAAGGGCGACAAGGGTGTATCACCTACCACTGGCCCAAGAGATGTCCTGGATTAAATAATGTAGTTTTTTTAAAAGATCTGGTAGATGAATTATAAATTCGTTTATTTTGGAACCCTGTACGAATAGTATAAATAGAATTTTTTTTACGAGTGAAAGATGAGTTTGTGGTAGAAATTTATTAATGGACAAAACTCTAATTATAAAGTAAGTATATCTCCTTATGATCTTATCCAATCTCATAAATAAATTCATCAACATTAATAAAAGGAACTTAGAACAAAAATTTTGTCCTAGATGGTACCTTAAATCATCACTAATTTATGGCTTTGGGATTGTTGGCCTTTTCATAGCCATGTTCTCTACCACTCTCCATCAGATAATTGTTGGTTAGATTTCTCTTCCATGTACATATTTTCCTACATGGAAACCTAGTATGTGTTATTTTCGGTAATCTTCATACTTTCCACTCTTTATTTTAAATAGAGGCCTCATTAATTCATTTTTCAATGTGAGATTTCAACTAAGATATTTTGAAACGTCAAAAATGTGTTATCCTAATACCCTATATTTTGTTGAACCGATGGTATTTCAAATCATCATAGATTGATGAGTTTAAGGACCTCAATTTTGTACTTGTTTGTGATTGATGACCTCAATCACTACCTATAAATATTTACGTTTTTCCTCCAATTATATGTCTCTAATTTCCACTAATGTTCTCCTAATCGAGATCATAATTTGGTGGTGACCCTTTCATTTCTCATTTCCTCATATTAAGTCTAAATTTTAGTAACCCAATTTCCGATGAGGGTTTTCCCACAAAGATATTTTTTATTTTCAACCTTTTATTTTCGAAGAACAATTTCAAATTGCGAGGACACAATTTATTGATGGAGGGGAGAATGTAACACCCCAAGATTTCATAGTGTGTTATTTCTTTAAAATAATACAATAACTTGCACTACACGCAACACCGAGTTCAAGCACACCATGAATTACCAAACAAGCCGTTCAAAAGAGGTTATGAATAGTATTAACTAAATTTTAAACTTTATATAATCCTTATAATTTTAGAATCCATATTATGAGTTTCTTAGACATAATACAAGAACAGATTCATTTTCAATATTGCACTTTTATCAACTTTTAATAGTGAAACCTTTTTAAATACAATATTTTAAACTTTTTGACTAAATGGGGACATCAAAAAAAATTTATAATGAAGCATCCCAAGCTTCCACAGTACGCTTTCCTTTGAATAATACAGTAGCGTGTGTTGTACGCAACTTCGAGTTCTAACACACCACAACCAATCAAACTAGCCGTTATGAATAGTAATACCTACTTTTTGAAATTATATGTATTTTATATTTTATAATGGACGTCATTTTTGGATTCGGAATATCGAATTTAGCCTAAGGTGAAATTTTGGTACATTTTGGATAACTTTCATATTTTGATGAATAGTGAAAATTACTAAATTTTAATTAAAAACAACTTTTTTAATCAAAATAATTAATAGTGATAAATTATGTATTTAAGTGGTTTTAAATTATATTTAGAATATATTTTTACCATTTAATATAATTTTGGTCATTGTACAAAATTTTACAATTAAAACGAACATAAACAAGTGCCAATCTTTTGATAGTTATTATCTCTTAAAAACACGCTTTTTATTTTAACAACGGGAATTAATTTTAAATTAATTTCTGCCACTTCTGTGTTTTGAATTTGGAAAAATGGATTACATATTTGGAATCAGGATGTCCAAATTATGTAAATAGGTAACTTTTATTTTTACACATTTTGAATAATTACTGCGGTAAATATTTTATTTACCATGGTTAAAGGGTAAATCCGGTAAATAAGGGTTAAAAAATAATATTATAATAATGAAAAATTACCCTAAAACGTGTCCTAACCTTATTTGTGGACACATACCCGACCATGGGCATCCTTGGGTCAATTTGGGGACCCCTTAGAGCCACTTGTATGTTGTAGGGACACATTATATTAATAAAGTTAAAATAAAAATAAAAATGGCATAAGCTTACATCTTCTAGAAGAACAATTTTTACATAGGGTTATACATGTTGGATTTTCGATTATAAATAATAATTAGAAAGATAAAATGATTTCCTACATAATGATATTTTATTTATAATTTTTAGACATCAAATAATTTAAATTATTAATGACACAATAATGATGAAATGTTTACCTCATTAATAAATCATTAAAATAAATAAGATTATAATGATTAAAATATTATCTAAAACCTGTCCAATTCTTATTGGTTGATGTTATTTAGAATATGAGTCATCTTACCTTCGACCTCAATGATTTTTGGACCATTATAAACCGAATGTAATTATATTATAAAGTAATACTTTCACTCTTTCCTAAAGAGCCCCTCCTCTCCCTTATAAAAGGAGACCACTTCTACTCATTCCTCACACCCTTCAAAGCCTTTTGGTTCAGCCAAACTCTGCCCAAATACTCTCCCAACTTCCCTCACTACAACCTAGAGGCCTTAGTTTGATCAGAAAGCCAACCTAAGGATCCCTTTTGATCAAATCAATAGGAAGAGCCCGAAGAAGAGGTAATGATTTCACCACCCTTTTCCAAGTTCATTTCTTCTTCCACTTCTTCTTCCTTTTTTGTTACCATTCTAAAATAATAACTCTAGTATCATTTATATACTGTGATGTTATTATAAATATGGTACAACCATATTCAGTATTCTATCCACCCTTTTAATAACATGTCACCATATGTGCGTACGTACGGCTTACCGTCTCCACGTCGTGGTGTAATTGTTATTCAATATATTATTATTTGGAGGGGTATAATAATGATGTTTAACTCATGTAAATAATAAATATAACATGTTAATGTTTCTGTATATATTATATACCATCCATTTATATATTATTTTAATATCAAAAGAATGATATTGTCGGTCGTGCGTACGTACGGACTACCGTCTCTACGAATGCGATGAGATACATTCTCCATCGTATCCATTAAAGTATAATTATCATTTGATGATTTAAAAATGATGTTTAAAGACTTGATATAATTCTGGATATGAATAATATACAACCTATCCTTTACAAACATGTCTTACATAACAAAACATACAAAAGAAAACAAGTAAGTTCACACCCGAAACAATGATAATACTAAGATATTATTATCAAATCAATATTAAAAGATCATATATGAAATCATATTAATATATATGATTCTTGTATAATTTAATAACAATTATTTCAATATTATACAGGAGGTTAACCTACCCCAACCAAGTAAAAGTACAAGGTAAGGGATTTTCTTATCTCACATTCAATTCCGTGAGATTTCCATTATTCGCCACTAAATTATTGAAAGTGGTGTATTATGTACTGGAATTTGATATATATTATCATGATTATATTTATATTCATGTTATTCTGTATATAATTTGGTGGTTATTAACTTTTGTCCATACGGCTCAGTTGATTAACATGGTAAGGGGTTTTCATCTCACTCTTTATTTCCGTGAGATTCATGCCAAATTTCCACTATTATCTTTTGTGTGGTGTATGTACTGCCCATAATTGCATTATTTGTGTAATACAATTTACCTTATGTGTATTTACATTTTCATTGTATGATACCTCTTTCATGGGTTGTATGTTTCATAAGTTACCAAATTGATAAGGGTTTACTTCACAATCTCTTTAATATCCGAGGTTGTCTTTACGTAAGTATCTACAGGGACATATTTACTATCCATGTCCATATTTCATAAAAGAGTTTTCAAAGGGATTATTTCTAAGGGAAATTTTACTAAAACATCATTTTAAATGTTTTAAATATTTATTCTTCTAAATCATCCTCATTTATGTCCACTTTTTCAAAATGGTTTGTAAGGATTTATTTATATGAAAATGAATGTTTTAAAAGTGTTAATTCCATTCAAAAGTTTCAAAGTGGTATGGGACACTTTGATCCAAAAATGTATTTAAATGCCTTAATTTCTAAATTGTGTAACATTAAAATGTTTTCATGAAAAAGGGATATTTCTCTCAATAATTTTTTAAAAAAAACATTTTCATCTATGTCAACATACTTTGATGGATTTTAAGATTATTTGAAGTTGATATATTATGATATAAAACTTCCATATTGTAATGAATTTTTGTGATATGTTTGACTGTAGATATGTCATTCATGGTTTATGAGTAAAGTATTGACATTTCGTATGCTAGTTCCAATAAGAATGTTTATGTTATATTTCAACCTTTACTTCATATGAATGTGTTGGACAAGTATGTTCCAGGTTGGGGACTAGTTGAAGTAAGCCCTCCAGGTTGGGGACTGGTAAAAGTAAGCCCTCCAGGTTAGGGACTGGTCAAAGTAAGCCCTTCGGTTTGGTCTCCGGTTATTAGAGGCACTCCGGTTTGGTCTCCGGTTATTAGAGGCACTCCGGGTTGGTGTCCGGTTATTAGAGGCACTCCGGGTTGGGTTCCGGTTACAGTTAGCCCCAAGGTGTTGGGACGAGGCCTTGAAAAGAAATTAAAGTTTAGCATTATGCATTCCATCATTATGAAAGTGGTTATTGATTTTTCATGTGATTATTCGATTAGTATAATATCCATATGAATAAGTAAATGGAATTATTTAATTTTACTTTTGCCATACTATGTTCAAGTTCAAGTTTAAAAGGCTTTTGTTTTAGTAATACATTGCCTTAAATGATTATGCTTATTTTGAATGTTCCGCTATATTGTTATCCTTACTGGGAATTTGAGCTCACCCCTTTTCTATGTTTTATTTTCCCAGGATGTGAAGAGGTAAATTATGAATGACTTGCAGGGATATTATGAGGGGTTAATAGTGTGGACTATGGACAAAATATGTTGTTGTAGTAGTTATTTTTATTTTGATGATGTAATGTAAAACATATGAATATATCTAGTGTTTCCAAGGATACTAAACCAATTGGTCTTTCGAGATTTGATCTTTCTTGTGATCATGACAATGTTATGTAATTAATGCACCGACTCTGGGTAACTGGGGTCAGGGCGTTACAGATATCCTGATCTGAGGTCTATCATCGAGAACCACCGTGCTCCCTTCAACTGGTCAAAGAGGACGTTGGTCCTCAGGATTGGGTACTTGTTCTTCACTGTCACCTAATTAATGCGACGAGATGACACAAAGCCTCAAGATCTCATCCTCCTTCTTGGCGAATAGAATCGTGGATGCCCAGGGAGAAACATTGGGACGAAAAAATCCTCCCCCCTAAAAATACTTAGTTGTACCCATAGCTCACGAAGCTCAGCAGGTGACATCTGATATGCTGGTATAGATATTGGTGTCATCCCGAGATATAGGTCAATGTAGAAGTCCACTAATCTACAAGGACGTGGACATGGGACATCATCAGAGAAAACATCCACATACTGATCCACCACTAAAGGATAAGTCGGACTCTCCACGTCAACTTCTCCGATGGTAAGAGAAGCCAACTGATGAGTGATCGGTGACACCCTCCACCGAGTAAGTCGGTCTTGTGCTGTAATGGATCTCTTCTCGCCGGTGAAGATAATACTGGTCCGTTACGTGAAGACACGCTGCACTTTGCACCTAATACAGTCAATCTGAGCATGGACTGCAGATAAGTAGTCCATCCCCAAGATGACATCGTAAGGCCTCGACCCCGCTAGGAGGAGATCCCAGCTGAATCTCTCACCTACTAGAGTAATCTAACACTTCCAAAACCAGTGCGTAATTATAGATTCTTCTCCCGTATGAGTCTCTCGCCGTAATGATAGAGCCAACAACTTTATAGGAATCTCTGAGATTCGAACGCTGGTAGTGACAATGATAGAGTGAATGACACCTGTATCTATAAGAACTACAACTATGGTGGAGTAGACACATAACGTACCTCAAATCATCTATGGAGCGTCTTGATCGTAAGACTCAGCTACCCGGAGCTGACCTCTCGCATGTCCACATGCTCCCTACAGTCAGGGTGGACCTCCTGGTGGGGGTGGTGGTAACACATCTTAAAGTCGTCCAGTGCCAGATGTACGACCAGCTCCTCTTCCACGTCCACCACCTCCCTGCAGACCGCCTCAATCGAACCTCTTCCTCTTCCAGGGAGGTCCCTCAACTTTCTTCTAATCATCTGAATGGTGGGTCGGACAGTCACGAGCCATGTGACCATGCTCACTGCATATGTAACACTACCCACTCCTGGAAGGTCTGTCTCCACCTTGGGTGCCCCACACAACCAATCCTGTGTTATGCAGTCGTCCACCTGTAGGTCTGGTCCTCTTGGACCTTTGTGTCATCTGTCTACTACCAACTACAAAAGACTCTACTGCATGTTGAATAGTGTCAGGTCCCACAACTATAGGCTGATCAGCAGGGAAACTCTCCACTAAGAGTTCTCGCTCCAACACCCACGCATGCGTCGAGATGCTGAGCGAGATGACCAAAGCTATGATCTCCCACCTGAGCCCCTGCTCGAAGGTCCGGGACATAAAGAATGGGTCTTGTAACATATCTGTGGAGTAGCGCGAGAGGTCTGTGAACCTCACTAGGTACCGTTCCACCGTCATGATGCCCTTCTACAGATTAATTATCTCCAGTATCGGCACTGCACGTAGGGTGGTTGGGACAATATCCACCCGATCTAGGCTCTTGATGTCTGTCCAAAGTAGTTTAATCTCGTCGTGCACCTGGAGCATCATGCTCCACCATCTTCCAGCTTCTGCCTGTAGTCGAGTAGATCAAAATGTTGTCGATGAAAACTACAACAAAGCGATCAAGGTATGGATGGAAAATCCTGTTCATGAGTCCCATGAACACTTCTGGAGAGTCAGTTACGCCGAAGGGCACAAACAAGAAATCATAGTGGTCGTACTGACTATTGAAGGCCGTCTTCTACACATCCTTGTCTCAAACTCTTAGCTGGTGATTACCTAATCTGAGGTCGACCTTTGAGAACCACTGTGCTCCCTTTAACTGGTCAACGAGGTAATCGATCCTTGGGAGTGGGTACTTCTTCTTCACGATCACCTGATTTAGGTGACGATAATCGACACAAAGCCTCAAGCTCCCATCCTCCTTCTTGACGAACAGAATCGGGGCTGCCCAGGAAGAAACATTTGGCTGGCGAAATCCTTCCCCCTACAAATCCTCTTGTTGTACCCACAGCTCACAAAGCTCAGTGAGAGCCATCTAATATGCTGGTGTGGACATCGGTGTCATCCCAGGGTACAGGTCAATATAGAAGTCCACCTATCTATGAAGAGGTAGACCTGGGACATCATCAGGGAAAACATATGCGTACTGATCCACCACTATAGGATAAGTCAGACTATCCACATCAACTGCTCTGAGGGTAAGGCAAGACAACTGATGAGTGATCGACCGCACCCTCCTCCGAGTAAGTCTGTCATGAGCCGTGAAGGATCCCTTCTCTCCAGTGAAGGTAAAACTGGTCCAATCCGGGCTGAAAAAACTGCACTTTTCAACTAATACAGTCAATCTGAGACTGGACTATCGATACCCAGTCTATACACAAGATGATGCCGTAAGGCCTTCATGCTGCTACGAGGGTATCCCAGGTGAAGATCTTGCCTCTTAGAGTAAGCTCACACTGCTAGAACTAGTGGTTAATCATCGAGTCTTCTCCCGTAGGAGTCTCTAGTTGTAAGGTTCAAGCCAACGACTCTGTTAAAATATCTGAGCTCCGAACGAGGGCACCAGAAATGAAAGAGTGATTGGAACTTGTGTCTATAAGAACAACATCTATGGTGGAGTAGACACAAATTGTACCTCGAATTATCTCCGTAGGACCGTGATCTTATGCCTCAGCTACCTAAAGCTAAGATCTCTCTTGTCCACCTGCTCCCTGCGCTCGGGGTGGACCTCCTAGTGGTGTTAGTGGTAACACCTTGTTTCGTTATCCCCCGCCAGTTGTATGACCAGATCCATTGCCTTATATGCCTCCTCTATGCAGACCTCCTATATCGATCCTCTACCTCTTCATGGGAGGTCCCTCAAATATCTGATGATCATCCGAATGGCGGTTCGGATAGTCATGAGTTATGTGAACATTCCCCCCGCATGAGTGACACTACCCACTCCAGGAAGGTCTTTCTCTACTTAGGGTTCCCTGCACAACCGATCATGATTCATGCTGTCATACACCATTAGGTTTGGTACTCTGGTAACTCTACACCATCTATCTAATTCCAGCTACAAAAGACTCCACTTCATGTCAGCTAGTGTTGGGTCCCACTCATTCAAGATACTCAGCAAGGAAACTCTCCACTAAGAGGGCTCGCTCCAACCCCCCTGCTTGTGTCGGGATGGTGAATGTGATCACTAAAGCTCTGATATCTCGCCCGAGACCCTACTCGAAGGTCTGAGCCTTGAATAATGGGTCTCGTACCATATCTGTGGAGTAGCGCGAGAGGTCGGTGAACCTCACTGAGTAATGTACCACTGTCATGATTCCCTTCTATAGATGAGGTAGCTCCTGTATCCGCACCGCATGTAGGATGTCTGGGAAAAAATTCGCCCAAAACATGCTCTCAAAGTCTGTCCAAAGTAGTGTCATCTTGCTGTTCACCTACATAATTAGGCTCCACCATCTACCCACTGATTCCTGTCGAAGGATGGCAGCAAGAATCACCATGAAGTCGGCTGGTGTCCCTACCAGTCTGAAGACTCTCAGCACAGCCTCCATCAAATCCCTAGCTGCATGTGGGTCCGTCTCTCCCCTGAACCTGTGTAGCCTCTGGTGCTGGAACTCATGCAACACTCTCAAGTGGTGTGCATCGTCAGCTATTGGGGCTAGTGGGATTGGTGTCCCAACGTGATGTGTTACCGATGTTGCCTCCGCTGGAAAATGGCCCTGCACCGAGGCATCGTCACTTTGTGGGCTATCTGTGCGTATGACTCCCGGGGCTCTAACTGGCTGTCCACAGGGAGGCATACTGAAAGAAACAAATGTGACATGGTCAAAATATTATACCTGGTGAGCTGACCTTGTTGAGATGACTTAAAGATGAACTCTTGAAAACACACACGCAATCAGTGTTTTCATGCAGTGAGTCAGAAATCAAAAGTCAGGGTCCTGGAGTATGCATACATTGGTCGCCGCACCAACACCAGACTCCGTGAACTGAAAACCACACTTAGTACCCTGAACACAATTGCTTCGTAGAAAAGTAATATTAGGGTCCTATGTTCTGTCGTATAACCGACACCTCTAATACCCATTTTTCAAGACCCGTCATCAGGACCCGTGCCATGACCACCCCAAGCCCGCCTTCCATAAGCCAGGAGTTGGCGACTAGCACCAAAGGAATAAATATCTAAATTAGGAAGGAATTGCCTTTATAAACTGTAAGCACTCACAAACAGAGTGCAAGATGGAAGCAAATCAATATGTAAAACTGTGTACAAAAGGGTCCTGAAAAGTAAAAGGGGTCGGTATTACAATCCCAAATGTAAAGTACAAGGAAACTGAAAGAAAGTATTACTAAAGGAATGTAAAATAGCCCATCGATCGTCCACCACACATCCTAACTGAAGGGTATGTACATATAGCCTCCTCTACACTCCACATCCGTCAGTCTCCTCCAGGTACAGACTTGTCGGGAGGTCCACCTCCGGGTACCATCCAGTCCTCGTACACTGAGACTCGGTCAGTGTTGTACGTCATCTGAATCCTACACAATGAGTTGCGGGCGTATCCCATGTAGGGGTGAGTATAACGATACTGAGTAGGGACCCCGAGACCCTTAATGTCTCACAAAATCTAATAAGGATAAACCACAATGTATGAAAACAACAGACAACCCCACTTATATTTATGCCCATACTTATACCTATGTTATATAGTAATCCATCTCAATAATTAGTAAAACACAATGTTACTGACTCAGCGCAAACATGTTTTTTATTATATGGGTAGTAACATTTAGAACCCTCGGCTGCTGGAGAAATCATCCTCAATCTAGTAGAGTGCGTCTGTCACCACAACCAGGCACTTCCCACTATCCATGGACTACAGAGGTACTCCTCCCATCGAGTATCGTGGGTCTGGTGCGTTACACAAAGGCGCTCCCCACCATAGGTCTGCTACCACAACCAGGCATTCCCACTCATAGCCTACATATGTACTCCTCCTATCGAGTACTGCGGGTTTGCCGCCACAACTAGGTGCTCCTCCGCCTTGTGTCTACCGCCACAACCAGGTGCTCCCCACTAGGCCATACTAGTCACTCTGATTCTCTCAATCAGCAGTCGTCAAGTCTCATCCAGCTACTAGGTTCCCGTACAAATGTCAGCTCCTATCTGGATGATCCTCTCCAAAACCTACTGATCGATACTCCAACATTCACTAAGACCGACGTAGAATTATATCAAAGGTCCGGTCTGTCATAGAGACCTCAACGCAATAGAAGACGGCTCAATCGGACGCCTGGTATGTTAGTTATTAGCCTTTTAGTCCCGGGGGCCTGGTAGGATTCGTTTATGATCCAACCTGACCATATCTCAACTATAACCTGAGCTCATGTGGGGTATACTCAAAGGGAATGTCATTCTCCAAGAATACCAGCACCATGGACGGTTCGTTAAATGGTCATTTGGTTCCAAAGATATGGTCAAAGGTAGTAAAGGGTCAGTAGTGGCTCCATGTCCATTCCGACCCGGTCGGACCGACTCGGCCCATCCCAGTCTAGGCCGACCCAGTCTGGGTCATCCCGATAAGACATGTTGGGTCTGGCCTGACCTGTTGGGGCGGGCTAGCCTGTTAGGATCGGTCGGGTCCACTGGTCCCGGCCCAGTTGACTGCGGGGGTGGTTCGGCTTGAAGGTCACCCCGTAGGTGGCTCGGTCTGGATGTTGGGTCCAGTTCGGCAAGCACCACGTGGGGCGTGGCTCAGACGGTCCTGACGAGGATGTCGAGCCGGTTTGGCGGGCGACGCTGCATGAGACGACATGGGCCTGCTCGGGAGGCCTTCGCGGCTCGGCCTAGAACCGGGGCACTACTGGGCAGTCCGAGGGTGGCTTGGGAAGGCAGGCGAGGCGCCGAGCAGGCCGCGGTAGGGCGCGAGGGGCATGGGAAGGCCGCCGGCTAGGCGGGGCGCCGGGCAGGGTGCGCCGGGCAGGGTGCGCGGGGCACGAGCAGGCCAGGATGGCACCAGGAAGGCCATGGGAAGGGCACGCAGGGTGAGGGTAGGGCACAGGCAGGCCGCGTGGGGCGTGGGCAGGCCAGAAGGGTACTGAGAAGGCTGGTTCTGTGTGGATCAGGCCGACAGTGTTTGACCGGGGGTACTAGAACGCCGCGGGGGCGGTGCGATTCGCGGAGGCCTCGGGTAGCACGACCTCTAATGTTGGCTCCTTCGCCTCCTTGTTATCGCTTCGTCGCCGAATGTTCAACATAAAAAAGATCGGCGGAGGGGTCCATCCTTGTTGGTTTTTCTTGCATCCTCCACATTTAGGGTGGTACCAATTATTTCATCAAGTGGTACGATGAACAACAATTCTTTCACAAACTCTGCAAGAATTTCTTTCTATTTGAATAAGTGAAAGATAAAAGGGATATAACACAAAAGTAATTCCCCTAACATTGATTGTCGCGCATTGTTCGTTGAAGGAGTCACCGAAGGTAGATGAAGAGAATCGTCATTCATCACGTCTGCCACACGCTTCCACATCCGAGTTGCGTCTTCTCGTGAAAGATGCTCGACGTTGGTTGGCATCCAAGAAAGATATTGAAGAAGGATCATTATCGGCATTCTTCGTTGTTGAGAGTTCTTCATTGGGGCCTTCTCCCAATAATCCTCTCCCCAATGCACCAAAAGTTTCCACCGTAATGAACAATGCCAACCGAAAAATAGTAATAGTTCTATTTTTTTAGGTGTTGGCACAAAATTTAGAAATGAATAATTATTTAAATTGCACCCATTAATTAATTCACGAAAGTCGGCACAAATTAATAAAAAGGGATCTGGAACCATTTAATTAAAGGAATGGTGGAGAGGCTCTCCCACATTAATGAGGGAGAGTTGAGAGGTTTTAATCTCCTCCATCAATAGGGGTTTTAGCCCCATGTAGTCCCCATGACGTAACCTCTTGCAGAAGGTTAAATTTGACGGTGCCCTCAGATTTCAACGGTGCCCTCAGATTTCAGTTTCGGGCACCAGTTCAGATGTTATAAAAACCTGCTAGTACGTTTACTGAACATACCTGAATAATAATTCAGAAATTGATTTCAGGCACACAGGGTCTCGGAATCAGGCACTGTAAATTTCTGCGGACTCATAATATTTCCATGTATTAAAAAAATATTCCACTGAATTTTCAGGTTTTTACAGGTTTACCAGGGGAACCAGTTTATAAATAATCCCTTTTATCTGTGTCAGCTTCTAGTTCATCAGATGAATTTCTGATGTGACATCAGTATGGAATGTTCTGGAATTACAATCCATCTTGTCGCATCCACTACAAAAAATTTATCTTTTTTCAACAAGGGTGTATCTGTTGGTAAACATAATATTTAGGTTGGTAAAATGTTTTACCAAAAAAATTGTCATGTCACTAATTTATTGGTAAAAACACAGTCACTGAATGTTATTTTTACATATAAAATGATTATGTTGCAATTATAATAATATGAAAATACAATATATATGCTTGTAACAATTATTAGCAACCAATTGATATGACTAGTATATTTTTTGGTAATATTATTAAAATTTACAAAAAATATCAAAAATTAATATTTTTCTGTAAATTATTCTGTAAATAATGGAATTCCAATATTATTTTTAAAATATTATATTATAGTTATTAATATAAATATATATAATATATTCTTATATTTATATATAATAATTACAAAACTTTATTACATAAAACACCAAAATAAATAGACTTTATTTGAAAACAAGTTCCAACATAATTTAAATACATGTTCAAACTTAATGAAAAGAAAAGATGCATCAAGAAACATATTACAATCATGATTAAACATATTCAAACATGAAGCGACTTTACATGTTACTCAATGAAATGTCATCCGCAATCTATTTCTTGCAAACATGAAACGTCACTCTCATCGAATCTCCACAATATCACATAAGCTATTATCTACTATAGTGGATCGAGAAATGCACAACTTCACCATCATCTCTTTGACTATAGTTTAACACCCTTCTATGTTTGAAGAAAAAAATGTCCTAACTCCCTCCACTTAAGACATGCACTATCATTAGAAACATTCTGATCAGAAACAAATCAATTGGAATCATGTTTTTATTTAATTGAAATATATAAAAATAATATCTCATGATAATAAAAAATCATCCCATGATCACAACAGAATGATAATTTGACAACTGAAAACAACAACCATAAGATAATATAACTATAAAAAAAATTTATCTACCCAGGCCATAATGGAAATATATAAGAAATATCAAAAAAATTTCTATAATGTTTGATATAAAAATAACAAGTGAGCACAACATGAAGAATTGATGGATTCCAAAAAAAAATACATGTGAAAACATTAATAACTGATATCCAGTGATGAGAAAAAATGAAAATAAAAATGCATGATATATAAATAATAAGAATATTATCTAACATGTAAACACAAACCATTTAGAATGGAATTAACTTCAATTAAGTGTTACCCATAACTCAAAATTCTATAATCTAGTCCAAACCATATGATTATTGAGTTGCTTTACCACCCACAACCCTAAAAAATTTATTAATGAAAATGCATGTTGTAGTGCATATACAAAGTTAAATATCACAATCATGGAATTGAAATAGATATCATGTATACATGTCATCAACATACATATTAGATAGAAAGAAAGGTCACCATTTTAAGCATCACAAGGACACTATTTTAAGCATCGCTGCCATTCTCCAGAAAAAGTTATCTCATAATATCCAATAAACTATACCATTCCCGTCAATCCACGTCCCATATGTTAGACCAGAAAAAATTCATAAAGATCAGTAATTATAGAAGAGAAGTAACCAAGTCACAATAGATCTCACAAGAACTCTCATCATCCGAATATATTTCCATTAAGACCATTGAATTACATGAAGTAAACTCACATACTAGAATATTTAGCATGAATATAAACCCAAAAAGACTATATGCATCATGGAAAAGAAGGCAATACCACCTGAATACAAAATGTCAATACATGTAGGGGATCTTGATGTGGCTTCCTCACTCGGAAAAACCTGAACATTTGAGCAACATTAACAAAAACCAAAAAAACTGCACCAACAGAGATCATCACACCAAAATCATAGAAATAATTACATGTATAAAACTTCTTGAACATTAAATAAATCTCCACGGAAGCCAATATAATGAAGGGGATGATAAGTGAGTGATTATTATTCCATTATCATTATTGTCCAGCACGTGTATTTGGGGAATAGAACCCATAAGTGGCATAAAAAAGAAGAGTAGGATCAAAATAATGGAGTGAGAATGATTTTGATTCAACTTATATGAAAATGAATAAAGATGATGTATTTTTATCTTTTTGTGGCCTACAACTTTCCTTCTAGAGTGGTGGAACCACTACTGATTGATGGTGCTCAATTCTGAATAGACTGCTAAATGTTAGAATGAGAAACAATTGTGCTTTCAGAGAACATTGAACTAACCGAACCATCAATGAACTATGATTGATGACTCGAACAAGACAAAAGAAAACATATAAAATGAAAAAAACCCAACATCCAGAAAAATTCAAGGGAATTGGGATGTGAATTAAACAAGATCATCCACTAGTGTTGGAATATTAACTAATCAAAGTTGAATAAACTATATTATCAAGGTCGTGGTCAAATCAATAAGTCTGAGATGCATTTAAGAGGTAGAGATCTAGAAAACTATATGTTTTTTATAATAGTGATGAATCAAATGTATCTAAGGTGCAGACCAATGGTGAACCAGTTGAATATTTAATATGGGAAAAAACAAACTGAAAGGAAACTGAAGAGCATTTCATAGTCATTTTCAAGATAATGGAAACTCAGTTCCTGATTCATTCACCTGTTATTCGATATCATAGAGAATATAATTTCCTCATATAGATCATGTGAAGGTATAGCATAGTTGTTATATGACTATGTCAGAATACCACAACTAAATCTAATCAGGTTCTGATATGGATCTTTGAGGAGAATCTGTGTCATGCTGAAGACTGTGTTTTCTAGATCATGAATTGTTCCTTGTATACATTGTACATATTCAGGTCTTCACAATACTTATTATTGTGTCAATTTGTATATATGATGATGAATGACATGTGCTCAATGAATTTCTAGAAATGGCTTATCAAGGAAATAGTCCTCCAAACTACCGGTGAAGGGTACTGAGTCTGACGTTGATTGGTTTGATCTCGGTAGTTTAATTGAACAAATGATTTTGTGGGATACCTCTATTAGTGAGATATGAAACAAATTAAAAGAACTAATTGGGGGGAGAGAAATTCCAATTGAAAATGGGGATATTCTGAAAAATTTGGGACGTGATTGTTTTAGAACATGAAGTGAACCTAAGCACAAAAGCTAAACACACAATTTTATGGAGACTAAAATCATTCTAGAAATTTGTTTAAATCCTTTATTATATGGAATTACCAAGAGGATATTGTTTCAGAGGATTATAAATAGTATTTTTTGGGGAGAATAAGAATAGTGACAGATGCCATGTGACTTTTTATAATGAGAAATCAAGAGGTCGTGAAATTGAGGTACCTAATAGAGGAGTATTTAAAAATAATTTCCGATTCATTTAACAAAAAATTCCTAATTAGAAAAACTTTTTTACAAAGTATGTGAGAGTATTGAGTTTGGGAGATGGAGTTTCAATCTTGGATAAACTAATTATGGTTATGAGATAATGAAAATTAGAGGTGACATCTTCTGAGTCAATTTCTTTTTTGGATCATCTTCCTGGAAATTTTTTCTGGAATAAATATATTTGTATCATTCATGGATAATGAATTCCACATCCATTTGGTTACACCACATGTCAAAAAGGGAAATCAACATATTATAGATCAGGATTAGTGATAGAATCATTAGATCACCTAAAGTGAACAGGGTATGAGAAACCTCCTATCAATGTGGATAAATCATTACGCCGACCATATCAAGAAATGATAGTAGTGGGGATGGAGAATCGGAGATTGATATATGTGGATAAACACCATCGATTCAATGCAGCTACTCCAGATGAGCTCTCTGAACATCAATCTCATGACCTCAGGTGCTGAGCGTGACACCGACGGTGGGGAATAATGTGATGATGGTGAGCAAAGTGATTCATCGGGAATAATGTAGACATCAGAGTAGCTGGCCATTGCAGATATGCAATCAGATTTGGTAGATATGGGTCACACACATCGCAATTAATAAAGGTAAAATCATCGATAAATGAGAATAATAATAGATCAGAGTAAAAGAGAATGCTAACCAATGTGCGAAATCAGAAGAAGATACGACTAGATTCCATGCCCAAAGGAGGAGGGGGCCACGTGCCACTGGGGTTCCTCCTAGTTGGGGTGTGTGACACAAACATGAAGTGGGATGGTGCGTGTCGATATAGGGGGGGAGAAGAAATGAAAGATTAGAAATAAAATATAATAATAATAAAAATTAATAACAACAACAACAATAATACTAAATAATAATAATAAGAACAACAACAACAAAAAAATATTTTTCCATGAAAATTAAATAAACGTCTGGTGTGATAACAAAATACATGGTAATGGTGATCTGATCACTGCGGCTCGAGGATTTATTTATGGGAGTGTCATATTATTGGTATAATTTTAAAAAACTATCATTATTTATAAGAAATTTATATATAATGAAAAAAAGTATCAAAATTTATATATATTCTGAATAAAAAATTATATTATATATATAGTAAAATCATATATATATACATGACTATTTTATTTAGTTTTTACTAGTTTCATTATTATTCAAGTCTACAAAAAATATCTTTTCAAAAAATAGCCTCCAAAAATTATAATCATTTTTCAATAATTTTATATCATTATATATAATCACAGTATATATCACAAACATATATTGTGTCAATGAAAACATATTTTTATATGATTTTATTAAAATATTTATAATTTAAAATATTTCTTGAAAATAATATATATATATATATATATTATTTTAATTGTAAAATATATTATTTTATTGATAAATTTATTGCAACGGATTTTTATAAATATAAAAAATTTGTTGGTAAATAGAATTAATTGCAATAGATTTATTTTTTGGTAAAAAATTATTATCATTGATGTGATAAATAAATATATTTAATTGTTGGTAAATGATTTATTGGTGTTAAACAATTAATATCGTTAGATATAACTGTTGGTAAAAACAATTGTTGGTAATTAAAATCGATACAAATAAAATTTAATATCTGTTAGAATTGATCATTTCCACCAATAGATATACCATATGTCAATAAGTTTCTATTGGTATAAGCAGGTTTTTTTGTAGTGATCCCTCTAAAGCCATGTTGTTGTTGTGTCCATTCAGGTCATCAGTCAATTTTTGGTATGAAATACCATTTTAGGAAGGAGTAATGATCGGGTGATGCTAGTTCCTGACTGTGTGGAATAAGATGTGTCATCCATCATATCACCAGCCTCAAGTCTCGGGGTGAAGCTCATGCATAGTCAGGTGTTTCCGATGGTGTGTGGAACCCTAATCATGGTCATGTTTTCATCCATGAGATGGAAACATATAATGTTTTCATGTTCTTATCTCTATATAGGGGTAGGTTCATCATTTCTATGTAATTGTGTGGTGGGATCTCCCTATCAGATTTATGTACTTTTGACCATTGGGAGGTAGTTTCTGAAATTGATTTTTTTTCTTTAATGGATGTTTGGAAATTATTTTTGATAATTATATATTTTTGTTCTAGGGTGCTCATTTATAGATATTTAGTTTATTAGAATCAATGTACAATGGGTTTGATTAGTGTGGGAGTTTCAACATTTTTGTGGAAGTATTTTCCAGCACTTGTAAGGATGTTATGGTTGAGTCACAATTAAATTATACATAATTTGGATGTTTTTGGTGAATTTTTGTATTTTGCATGGTTTTCATGTGGTTAGAGGTGAATTTGTACCTTTCCCATGAAACTGTGTATCTTGGATTCATTTTTGGGCCAAGGCATTTGGTACGGTTGGAACACTATTTGGAAGCCAAGTGGCTAAGCCTTGTGGGGTTCCCCTTTATTCTCATATGTCGATCATCATTGGTTCCCAATTAGGAAAACCGGGCATCCAAACCATGAGAGATTCCCAGAAGTACTAAAAAATAAAATCCTTGGTTCATGATAGTGGTGAGGGTGTTGTTTGGATTGTAATTTTCTATTATAGTTGAGTTTTTATGATGTGGATAACCCTCTCATGTTATCCCCTCATTCTCATGCTTTTGTTTCTTCTTGATCGGTCTGGTGGGACGTTTTTTTGTGAAATTTTACCCTAAGATTAATGTTTTCATTGGTTGGGATCGGGCTTGAGCTCGTGTTATAGTGATATTTTGACTTAGTCAGTTTCTGGGGGAAAATGTGTTTTTGGTGGGGAATATTGTCACACCTCGACCACCATTTTCATATAATTTTTTTAATTAAATGATGTTAGATATTTTAGTTTAGGTTAATGTAGATTTCCAAAAAAAAGTCCTTCTATTTTGGATGTATTTTTTCTTATAAACTAACTCATGCTGAATGTGAATGATATTCATTTAAAATGGCTTGGTGGAGAGTTTGTGACAGCTGTCGAGTTACTATATTTTTTTAAAATAATTCATGGATAATTTGGTGGGATTCCCTGGTGTTTGGTCAATCATTTTAGTGGTTTTGGACAATGTTTTAGATCACACCGTTTGAGAATGATTTTCACAAACTGTGGAACATAATCCCGTAATGTTTCAGAAGTTTTTTAGTAGCCTTCAAACGGTTCCTGAACAGTTTAAAAAAACCATATAACCCATTAAAGGATTAATAAAATTTGATTGAAAATTCCAATTTAAGTGATTCCATCACTAAAATGGCGATATACCAGTTATGTATTGACTAGTGGCACCTACCCCTTCATTCTCTATCGTTCTTACTAACTTTTGCGGTGTTTTCTCAGAAAAGGTTAGTGATTCTTCATGGTTTATCCATCAAACCCTTCCCTTTCCTTTTATACTCCAATACCTGTCTCTATAGCTTGATTTTATTTGGTTATTAATCCCTTGTTTGAAACCTAATATCTAGGTTAAATTTTCCATTAGATATATTGATTTCTATGGTTTTTGGATCATCTATTAGGCTCAGTTCTCCCTTCCCTTAATGTTCATTTCTATTCACACAACAAAAAGGTAGGTGTTTCCATGTTTTCCCGTTCCAATGAAATCTCTTTGAAAATTGATTCATTTTTTAATATTATAACCTTCTTACACACCTATATGATACTACTATTATGATTTTTTAGGATGCATTAAAGTATCAATATTTTGTTAAAAATAGACTTAGACATGTTTCTTGGTTTATTCCCGTGTGTATTTATGCCTAATGTGTTTGATAAATTGTCAACTACATTTTTATGGTGAAATTGGATGGATGAGTGAATGTTTCCCCACTGAAAATTATATTAAGTGTATTTTGATCATTTCTGTGGTTTTACATATGGGAAACATGTTGTTTTATTTTAGAGTGGTTTGGAACTTATCTTTTAAAGTGAGCTCTTGGTTTGGTAACTTTTTCTATATTTTATAAATGAGAAAAATGGATGGACTTGGGTTGAAATAAAACTATAGATTAATGAAAAAGAGTTTTGATTTATTTTAATTTGAATTACAGTGTTACATTGGATGAAGTCACATCCATGGGTGCAGTAGGTGAACATAGGGATGTGAATTCATGTGAAGATGGAACTCGATAGCTAGTCCACTCAGGAGTACATCTTCTTCCCTTTCTCCCATTTTCCTAAAATACTTTCAGGTTTTCCGAAAATGGGAGATGGTGTATTTCTTGTGTTTTAAAGGATATTTGAAATGTGTTTCTCATAGTTTGGCTCGGATGGCCTTGAAACATGCTTTGGTGAGTGTTCGGAAAAGCTAAGTTACATTAGAAATTTGAGGTGAGTGTGGGTGAAAGTTGGAAGCTACAGACCATTTGTAATTTTTCAAAATGGAGTTGGATTATAGTGTTGTGAAATCCTATTTAGAACTTTTCTATGTTTTAGGTGTTTTAAAACGGCTTTAAAATAAACATTGGAACCCCGTTATGGTCAATTCTTAGTCTAAAGGCATGTTTCACCACATTAGCATGAAGACAGTGTTTGATGTTGTTTTGGAAATGGTTTATAAATGTTTTGGTAAATGTAATTTTATTGTAAACCTAATGGACCGATTGGAGTTCAGAAATGGCTATTTGAAAAACCCTTCTTCTGTTAGGTCTCTTTCCTCGCAGGTTAATCATTAGATTGGAGGGTCCGTGGTATTGGAACTCCTTCATATGGTAATTATTTTAAGGTAAGTGACTAACCTTGTTGGGATCAGGGTGAAGCCAGATTGTGTGGTGTATTTTGTTATATATGTGGAATATTGATTGAATTTCATGGAACACCCCCTTGTGAAACATAAAATGGGAACATAGCATAAGAAATAGGTTTACTGAGAATTATTGTTATAGTAGACTAGGTTATCTTACTAGCTAGTGACCAATAGAAGATGTGGAATTGTGTTTATTTCAATGCGTTAAGGACCCTCAATCGGTCCAGGTAGGGAGATGTGCAGGAATTATGGCATTGTGGTGTCATTGAGTTGGGAATGCCTTCATGTTGAGTCACATGTATAGTATGTTCGGGTTCTCTTCTAAGTTCCTAGGATATTCCGTGTTTTCCTATTACAAGCACTATTGGTACCATTTTTAATATTGTGTGGAATCATACCCTTGTACATTGTTTTGGTGTTTTTTTGATATATTGTTAGAGTGTGGCTGTTTCAAAATAATTTTAATTTAAATTTTTGAAAGAGCAGGTTCACATCCATTTTTCCTTATTGTTAATTTTTTATATTATATGGGAATGGAATGGTATTTTTGGTTTAAAAAATGAAAATTGTATATGAAAACCCTATCTTTATAAATTTATTAAAAACTAGAATTATTTGATTTCGTTGTTGAAGGAAGATACATGGATTATTTTGTGGTTTCCTACTGAGATTGTTTGGATCAAACTCTACTTATACCTCTTGGTCTCGATAAACCCAATCTATTTTGTAGCTTCAATTCTAGGTCAGGTTTTCTGGATCGAGCTTGATCTTGGAGCTATTTGGTCATGTGATTGGAGGCGACCCAGTGGTCACAGAGATATGGTTGGTGCAATTTGTCTTGTTTAAATTTCTAGTTAGTTCTGTTCAGCTGTATTTTGTAACTGAATCTGTTTAAATTTATTGTATGATATTTTGTTTATATATCTGGCCATAGATGTTTCATTTGGTATAAAATCCTTCCCTCAGTATGTTTTGATATGTAGCACTATTTTTCAGCACATGGTGATTAGGAAAGCCCTTTGGGTCAGGCTTTTGACCCGATCGGGTGACCAGTTTTGGTCAACCTGTTTTGGTATGTGACAAGAAACAAGAGGGGTCAATTATCATTACACTCTCATGGAATTAATTTAACCCACCAGAATGAATGATAAGGTAAAATATTTATGTTAACTGTAAAACAATGAAATATATTAGTATCCTAAACATTACGTCACATGAAAAATGTTTTTGATTAATACATAACCACATTCCTTATAGCTAGAACTAGAAATATTGTATCTGAACAGACATTACATGCTAATAATTTTTTGACATCGCTAATGAGTTCATTAATAAAACAAATAAATTATCCTATGTGTCCGAAAAAAAATATTTAACTAAAAAATTAAATTAGTTCTCTAATAAGATGTAATTTTTAATGAATTATCACGGTACATTAATTACACATGGTTTACTATAAATTTTTTTTGAGTGTTGTACATCAACAAAAATATCATACGAAAAACACAAAAATCCCATCAACCTAAAATATACATATAATTTTGGAATTTCGATAAAAAATATAATGGTTTAGATGAAAAAATGATGAAATAAACTATCCAATATTCAACCTTATTAACATGACTATAATGAAATTGACAGGTTCTACCATCCTGGGGATTCAATGGGATATAAAAAACTCTCGATTCTTGGAATGTATTTTTTCTCAATCCATTGTTTTATAGAAAAATGATAATAATGGAACAAGAGATTGATGATCATTATAATTTTTATAATTATGAGTTCAAAGAATCTTATGTAGGAATTAATGTATTGTATAATTTAACTAATATTAGTTTTGTATTTTTATAAAATTCTCTAACACTTAAAATCCTTTGAAATTTTCATAAAAATACCCTTGTCAATTTTTTAACATTTAAATATTCAAATTATGTGTTAAAATCATTGCAATCATCATACTATAATGATCAGTAAAATATAATATCATTTGTGTAATAAAAATGAAGATATCGGTACCTTATGGAAAACGTTGATAATTGACATGCAATATACCATGACATGGTGAACATCCTTATATCAAAGATCATCCTCCCAATTACTACAACATCTATAATACAATGATAGATTATAATTTATCACACATATCCCCCAATATTCCACTTTCAATAAAATATTATAAACTAAGAAAACATTACATATATGTCATATATTATGAACCAATTTATTGATTCATATAAAAAACCCCAATTTGATATGTTTAAAAACTCCTTTTGTAAATGTTATTAGGTATTTTAACCACATGTTACAAAATATTTTACTATTTGTGAAAATATGTATATAAATTATTCTCTATATCTTCCATCTACTATACAATTATCCTATGGATGTTGTAACAGACCCACCTAGGCAAGATGGACAATGTACCTGAGTTGGATTGCCAAGAGTCTTGGAGTATATTCCTAATCATTATTTACTAGAAACATGTTTCCTAGGCATCAAATATCAATGATATAAACTACTTTCCAGCAAATAATTGATTGAATAAATGAGACTAAATAATTAAATGAGTAGATACCATAATTTGAAAATATAGACAACAAAAATGATATAGTATATTCCAAAATAATATGAAGAAAATTACATACATCATTAATATTATAATGAACGCACATTCCATCTCTTGATACAACCTATATTGAATTATTATTGGTTAGACAGTCGAACTCGTAAAAATCTATCATCAATTATATTTAATTAGAATAATGGTCACTAGAATTAAATATACAAACACCAATGATTGTATTTATGGAGTGAGTGAACATGGATTTTAGGATACAACCATGTTCATTATTAAATGATATAAATCCCAGGTTTAGTTGGAACTCTGATTGGGGAGGGGGATTAATAGAGATTATATTTTTAAAATTTATTCCTCATAATTCAAAATCATGTACCGATTAAATTCATAATACTCTCAAAATAAATAAATTACCCTCACACGATATGAAAAAATAATAGAAGTTTCAAAATACATGATAATTTGGGTGGTTCATATAGAATGTAATACTTAAATATGTGAATTTTTAAACCACCAAATCATATATTATTTCACAATATGAACATGTGGTTTATCCATGGATCATCAAATTCTTAATTTCTTAGTGTCCCATTATTCTCTTTCTCCTATTCCCCATTATAGAATTATGTCATCCCTAATTTTTATTATATACATTTTTAATAAATTTTACAAACAGAGGATCATTAAAATCTAGTGCCTTGTAAATCTAGAACATAATATATAAAAAAATTAAACATTCTTCTAAACCACATTTAAGGATTCATCATAGATTCAATCTAACTATTATTACTTCACCTCATAACCTTGAGACATACATCAATGGAAAGGCCGAGCAGAAGGCCCAGTAAGGGTAAATAAGGGAATGAGATTATTTTTGATATCAATAAGAACTTGATAAAAAACGTAAAGACAAGAGAAATGTAGGAATAAGTATATAATAATAAAAAGAAAATGAATAATAAGTCAACTATGTGGCAACAACATTTCATTTATACATTCATGAATAAATCTCCAATGTTAATCCACATGGTGTCATAAAAAATTACCATGGTTATTCACCATGGTATCGTTAAACTTCCCATATCTAGAGATTTAATTATTTACCCAATGCATTAGAGCTCTATCAGGGTGCACCATTAATATATCTTTACATTCATGTAATCCACATAGATAATAATAAAACATTTCCTAAATAACCCAAATATAATAAATGAAATGGGATTCATTTCAAAATCATGAAGTTTTAAAAGTACTTAAAAATAAGATCATTATGTCATTTATAACCAATGGAAAGGGATTGAGGGTTATATTTTGGAAAATTATAGAATAACATATAAAATTAATGTATATTTATAAAAACCCATATAAACAAAAAAGTTCTTTGAATACACATAAATAATCCAAAAGAATTTCATGAGATAAAATTTGAGACGAAATTTCTGCAGCATAACGGCTATATAACATGGTTTTTAAAAATAATAAAAATAGAGGGGACAAGGTTTAACCATAAATAAATTAATAATTTTTCATTATAGGTAAATAATAAAAAGAAATAGGATCATTGGGTGGACATTTTAATGACATACTACATGAAAAGGAATCTTTAAAAGAAAAAGAAAATACGATTTCTTTGACGAAAATTCCGCAGTCTAACGACATCACATATAAATCAGAAAATTAAGTTGATGAGAGAGGAAAGGGTTTATCAACAATTAGACATTACATAGAAAGTAATATAAATATATAAAAACATACCCCCAAATAATAATATGGAAACGAGAAGATATAACATAAAAATCATGACTAAAAGAGAAGGGTAAAAGGCACCCTTACATTGAATAGTAACTTCGAAAGAATAACGGTTGGGACCTTTGGGTGATTGAGGGACCCTTGGGAGGACTAATTGGGATGTAAAAAGGTCATATATTCATTGATGATGAATTTTGAATGATATATAAAATGGAATGGTATAAAATTTATAGAAAAAGTTAGGCAATATTCAGTTTATTTCCACGGGACACCTCATCGGTGGTATTTGCAAAACCATGAGATTTCCCATGGTATTTTCCCATGGATTATTCAACATGGGACACCTCAAAAAATATATAAGTATTTAAATGTTTACCAGATTTATTACATAATTATTACAACATTAATGATGTCATTAATTACATCGAATCTCAAAATTGTATTTTTACAATTCACTAAAAAACAGAACATTTAATAAAAAATCATAAATTCTACCAAAAATAATATAGATGATATGAATACATAAATGAACTCCATTTTATGAAAATAATTTTATAAATGATTTAATTTAATTTTTAAATAAAATAATCATTTATTAACAAAACTATTGTAAAACTATAAATTGTTTAGTAACACCTTGAAAAAGTTATCAATGTCCCATAAAATTATCGTATAACCAAAAGATAATTATGTAAAAAATTATGATTACATTTTATGAAAATATATTTCCATTTTAATTTATTTAATTATTTAAATTATTGTAAATAAAATATTTCTGTAATAAAAAAATACCGAAGCTTTTCCTATGATCATTTTTTAACTTTTAAGAAGTCTACATTGTATTTATACATTCTTGGATGAAGTTTCTATTTTTTGGACATTTTAATATTCATTATTATTCATTAATATTAATAAGGGTAATATTAGTATTCATACATTACTATTCACTATAAATTATGCTAATCTTATTAGACTCTAGATTTTTTACTGTTCACAACTGTAGAAGACCATTTTTTAAAAATCATTTCACATTATTATTTATTTAATTTTTTCTTGAATATTATAAAAAACATTTTTTCCAAAATTCATCAATAATATTCATCCTATATTTATCTGTACATTTGAAAATAAATTTTTTTACCGTTATAAGAAATGATAAATTTATTAATAATAAGGGATTATAAAAAGTATCTTAGGCCTCATTACATAGCCCCTTATAAAACTTGCATAGGACCTATGTGTATGGTGTTCTATGGTGATAAAATCTTGGGGCGGCTTGGAAAACATTTCCCGAGTGGTGATTTCTATCATCTTGAACTTCTCCCTTAGGCGATTCTGTTCAAGCTTCACATATTGAATTTCATCTTGGGATTGTTTCAGAACAAATCTCAAAGATGCTACCACCTTCCCAAGCTATGATAGATGGGCTTCGTATGACCTGAGTCTACGAGATGAGGCTATAAAATATTCTTTCTGTATTAGTTAATCAATATCACTGGTATTTATAAACAATAATTGCAACGTTAAGAGTTTTGTTTTCAGCAGTCATATTGACCAACGATCATATGACAATCGAAATCCAACGGTCTCATTTAATTATACTCACTTAATTAATTAATGGATATGGTTTTGTAGTGTAGAAAATAAAATAACACACAAATTTTGAAAATAAATATTATTAAAAAGTTTGTGTTGTTACATTATTCCACCCTTAAGAAATTTCATCCCCAATATTTTCACTCCTACCGTAATAAGTGAAAAGGTGTGGGTACTTTAGCCTCATAGACTGGTTCCAATGCGGCTTCTTCACATTTGTGGTTCCTCCAAAACACCTTAATAAGGTGTTTAGTCTTGTTGCGTAGAACCTTGTTTCTATGATCCCTGATCTCCACTAGATATTCCTCATAAAAGAGGTCAAATTACAGTTTTACCACCTCTATATTTATTACATGTGAAGGGTCAGGTATGTAATTTCTCAAGAAGGAAATATTGAAAACATCATGAACATGTGCTAGATTTGGAGGGAGTGAAAGCTGATAGGCCACTGCTCTAATGCATTCAATGATTTCCTAGGGGTCAATGTACCTAGGGTGGAGCTTCACATTCTTCCTAAACCTCACAACTCTCTTTCAAGGTGGTATTAAAAAAAATACCGTGTCCCCAACATCAAACTTCAAGTCCCTTCGACTATTTTCAGCATAGCTCTTTTTCGGACTCTGAGTTTCCTTAACGTGTTACTAGATGACGTGGACATTTTTCTATCATCTCTAGCACAATATTAGGCCCATGAAGCATTCTATCACCAGCTTCACCCCAATACTTAGGAGTTGTACATCATTTCCCATATAGATCTTCAAAAGGTTCCATTTGAATTCTTCAGTGGAATCTACTACTATAAGAGAACTCAACTAATGGGATATTTTGTTCTCATCAACCCTTATATTCCATTGACCATTTTCTCAGCACTTCCTCGAGTGTTTTAATATCCCTTTTAGATTGTCCATTAGTTTGGGGGTGATAGTCCATAATAAAATATAATTTTTTTCTTAGAGCATGTAGAAGACTTGTTAAAAATTTTGATGTGATCCATCGGTCATGATATGATACGATAGAAAGTGGAAGTCTATATACCTTTACAACTTCCTTCACGTAAATCCGGTCATGTTAATCAAGAGAAAAATATTCCCGAATGAAAATAAAATGGGCAGTCTTGGTGAGACGGTCCACAAAAACCCATATCGCATGTTTTCCTTTGGATATTTTTGGGAGACTAGTGATGAAATCCATAGTGATATTCTCCCACTAAAATTCTGGTATGTGGAGTGGATTCAATACCCCTTTAGAGAGTTGTCGCTCTGCCATCACTTACTGACATACTAGAAACCTTGATGTATTTTCAATAATCTCCCTTTTCAAATTATTCCATTAATAATGATCACAATGGTCCCTGTATATTTTTGTACTTATTGGATATATATGGAATATAGAGCTAAGAACTTCATCCATCAGCTCCTTCTTTATTTATGGAATATATGGAACACATAGTCTGGTATGAAATATCAATACACCTTCTTAATCAATATTTATCTCAGGAAACATCCCACCCTTCACAACCTCAAACATCTACTCTAACAAAAGATCTTCATTCAGATATATCTTGATCTTTTCTAGTAATGATCGTTGAGAAATCATTTGGGTTAGGGTTAATGATGTCCCTTCCATTACAATTACCATTTCCTGCATTACTATGTCATTTATCAAAGGAGATTTTTGAATCTTTATTATGGACATTACAATTGGATCATTCTTTCATAATGCATAAATTACTTTTTTAGCTCTCTCGAGATGATAATGAATTGGAAAATCATTGTTTTTGAGAAGTTCCAACCATCTCCTCTGCCTCATGTTCAATTCCTTTTGTGTGAAAATATACGTAAAAATTGATGGTCTATGTATATATCACACTTATCTCAATAAATATGGTTCCTTTATATCTACAATGAATAAATGACCGTAGCCAGCTCTAGATCATGCGTTGAATAGTTCGGCTCATGATTCTTCAACTGTCGAGATGCATAAGCAATGACATTGGCATTTAATGAGGACTCACCCATGCCCTTCCAGAGATACATCGCTAAAATTAAAAAATACTTCTCCACTTGATGGAAGAGTTAACACAGGTGCAATAAACATTCTCTTATTCATCTCTTAGAAACTATCCCAACACTCCATTGTCCAGATGAACATGACCCCTTTTCAAGTTAACTTGGTTAATGGATTAGAATATTGTGAAATTTTTTCATAAACCTCCTATAATATCTTTCTAAACCATGGGAACTATGAATATCAATTATTGTCATAGTTTGAGGCCATTCCTCCACAATTTGTTTCATTGCAGGGTCAACTGTGATTGCATCATTGGTTACAATGTGCGCCAAGAAAGAGACTTGTTGTAACAAGAATTCACCTTTTCTGAGCGTCTCAAAATTCATCTTCTTCGATAGAGTTTTCCAAATAACCTTAGATGATCCTCATTCTCCTGGAGAATTTTGAATTATATCATAATATCATCAATAAAAACTACCACAATTTTATCTAGGTATTCCTTAAATACACTATTAATCAAATCCCTAAAAATAGTAGGTGCATTAGTCATTTCGAAGGGCATAAAACAACTCCTATTGACGATATCTTGATCAGAAGGCAGTTTCTTGTAATATCTTCTTTCTTCGCCCTCAATTGATGATAACAAGATCAAATATAAATCTTAGGGAAGAATTGAGCCCCACGAAGTAGTTTAAATAAGTCATCAATTCTTGGTTGTGGGTATTTTTTCTTCACTATAACCCAATTCAGTTCTTAATAATCAATGCATATTCACATCAATCAATACGTCTTCATCACAAGGAGAACTTGTTCTCCTCTAGGAGACACAATCGGTTGGATGAACCCCTTCACCAAAAGATCTTGGAGTTTTTTCATTAATTTCACCAGCTCCACATTTTTTATTCTATACAGGGTCGTTGATATCATATAAGATCCAATTATGAGTTCAATGGAGAAATCTACCTCTATTTCTGGGGGGGTTCCGAGAAAGTCCTCCGGAAATTCATCAACGTATTGATGGACAATCAAGAAATTTTATATCCTTAAAATCTCATTTATTTCTTCACCTTCACTGATCTACTCAATAATGAAGGATATATGAGATTCTTCTAGAAAAATATCGGATTGAGATATCTCTCCTTGGAAAATAAATGGATGTTTTTCATTCAAGAATACCGAGATTGCATTGCTTCTATATTTGATCATAGCATTATACATTAAGAGCCATCCCATCACTAGTATAATGATGAATTACAACATGAGAATGAATACTAGATTTGCGATAAGATTGTGCTCACTAAATTAAATACTAGAGTTTCTAAACACTGATGATGCTTCAATAATCCCACCAGGAGTCCTAACTAAGAACTCTACTTTTAGCAAATCAAGGGTTGATTCTAAATTCATTGAAAACATGGATGAAATAAAGGAATGCGTAGAACCAGAATAAAACAATGTATTATCCATCTTTGAGATAAAAACAAGAGTACCTTACACCACATCATTTGGTTCTTCAACTTCAGCTATGGAGAAAGAAAAATCATGACCTTGCCCCCTTGGCGTTTTCTGAGGTTGATGGAGATTCCCCTCCACTTCCCTCATATTTGGACATTGATTGGAAATGTGCCCAATTTTTCCACTCTTATAGAATTGGACATCAATTAGGACATTCACCATATTTCCCTTGTTGTTAGTTTTTGTGAGTTGAGGATTCACCTCACTACGACAATCCCACACGATATGGCCATCTCTTCCACACTTGTAGCACATACCACTCTCAATTTAGTATTTCCCTGAGTTATTCTTCCCACAGTTATCACATGCGAGACTTTGAAATATCTTGCATCCTATTCCCTGATAGAAGCTTCTCCCTATGCTTGGCTCCATCGATCTCTTCATGTCATTTGATTTATGAGAACACTGCATCTCACCACACTCTAGTTCGACTTTCATCACATTCTTCATGATATCCTCATAGCTATCATATTCTATGTTGGCATGATTCTTCCATAGATGAGGTATTAGTCAAAAAAGGAATCAATCTACCTTCCCACTTGGATCAATGAAAAATATTGAGGTATAACAGGAATGTCAGATGATGTTATCTCATAGATTCCAACAGATTCATTCTCCTTCTACTTCATCTCTAGAAATTCCTTCTCCTTTATTTGTATCATGGAACTAGGGAAATACACATAGAAGAAGATCCATCTACGCTCTTCCCACTCCATAACTTCAACCGCCACTCCTGGCCTTGTGTTTCTAATCAGTTCCAACCACTGATCATCTTCTTCCTCTAAGCGATATACAGCCAGGGTGACCCTCTCTTGCTCTAAATAGTGGAGGAAAAAAAGATCTTCTCTATAGGGGTGATCCACTGTTCATCAATCAGTGGGTCAGTCGATCCACTGATTTTTTGTGGTCATTGACACATAAAGGATTCTAAATAAGGCTGTTCCCTTGATGGTGAGATTGGTCTCTCAACATGATTCAAGTTATTTCCAATAGCGTGAGTTAGTTGGATCAACCTTCACATGAAAGTTTCCATTCTGACTTCTATCGGAGGGCTGTCTGCACATGTTCCTTTGCGGTCACCATTTGCAAGGTTCCTCCTATTTCATGATATTTTCTAAAAGAATAAAACCTTGTGAGAAACTTATTTCATCATTGAATATTTTAACTATAAATTATTTTATGTCATAAAACTTCATTCTTAAATAATTACATTTCCATAGAAATCCTTCATAATGATTCATAAAATGTTTATGATTAACCATACATATCCCCTGGAGTGTCAAACCAGAAGTGCATCAAGGGTCGTTGTCGTGTACCAGGATACCCCGAGTCAAGCATGAAACTCCTTGTTGGTGTTTTCACTACTAGGTACATGTGTTTCGGATCCACATCAACTTGTTCGTATCCCGACAAGGATCTATTTGTTCAGAAACCACTTATGTAATATTTAACCAAAATAATAGGATGTTTTCTTATATTTAACCTTTTGAATAGGGTTATTAATATTATTTTTTGTAGTATAATTTCTATAAATAACTAAACTATCCTTTGAATGAAACTATGGAATCCTTCCATTTTATTACATAATATTTCATTACATGTTACAAACAAATGATCTTTAAAGTCTTGTGTCATGGAATTTAGGAATATAATACATGAAAACAAAATTAAACATTATTCTAAACCACTTTTAATTTTTCATCATAGTTTCATCCTAATTACAATTACTACATCTCATAACCTAGAGACATACATAAAAGGAAAGGGTGAGCTGATGGACCATGAAGGGTAAATAAAGGAATTAGATTACTTGTGATATAAATAAGAAATTGATAAAAAACATAAAGACACGAGAAATGGATGAAGAGGAATATCATAATATAAATAACATTATTCATATCATTAATATGTGGCTACAACACTTCTTTTATAAATTAATGAACATATCACCAAGGTTCATCCCCATGGTATCATAAAAATTTACCAAGGTTGGTCACCAAGGTATATTAAAACTTTTCATCTCTAGCGATTAAATTATTTACACAATACATTAGAGCACTATCAGGGATACCCCTTAATATTCGTTTAGTTTAATATGATCCACATAGATAATAATCAATCATTTCATAAAAAACCCAAAGAGAATTAAATAAATGGGTTTCATTTCAAAATCGTAATGTTATAAAAGTTCATAAATATAAGATCATTATGTGATTTATAACCCATGGAAAGGGAGTTAGGGTTATATGTGTGTAAATTAAAGAATATAATATATGATTTTTGTGTATTTATGAACACCCATATAAAAGAAATAGTTTCGGGTATTCACATAAATAAAACAAGGGAATTTTATGAGAAAAATTTTGAGAAGAAATTTCTACAGCATAATGTCTATATAACATGGTTTTAGAGAATAATGAAAAGATATGGGAAATGGGTCTCCCATCAATAAATAAATAATTATTTAGTAGAGGTACAAAATAAAAAGAAATAATATCATGGTGTGGACATTTTAAAGACAAAACACATGAAAAGTAATCCTTAAAGGAAAGAGAAAATGTGATTTACTTTACGAAAATTCGGCAGCCTAACAACATCGCTTATAATTCCGAAAAATCTGTTGGAGAGAGTGTAAAGGGTATCAAAAAAATTGGATATGAAATGGGAATTAATAATGATATAGATGAACATACTCCCACAAAATAATATGGAAACTAGAAGACATAATAGTAAAGAAAATCATAACTAAAAGAATGGGTGAAAGGATCCCTTACGTTGAAGAGTAACATCGAAAGAATGAATGTTGGGACCATGGGGGGCTTGAGGTAACCTTGGGAGGACTACGTGGTAGGTAAAAGACCACATATTTTTTGATGATACATTTTTAATGAAATTAATGAGGGGAATCATGGTATTTATAGCAAAAGTGAGGGAATATTTAATTAATTTTAAAGGGATACGTTATCGATGTTATTTCAAAAACCATGGTCTTTCCGACAGTATTTTCCCATGGTGTTGGCCACTAGGGAAACCTCATAACATATATTACTATTCATAAGTCAACCTGATTTATTACATCATTATTATATCATTAATGATATCATTAATCACACAGAAACATAAACCTGTATATTAACTATTCACAAAAAAACAAAACATTTTATAAAAATATCATAAATCCACCCCATCCTAATATTGATGCTCATAATTCAAAAAAGAACCCAATTTTATGAATAAAAATTTCTAAATACTTTTAATTTAATTTTTAAATAAAATTATTATTTATTCAAAAAACCAACTCTAAAACTATAACTAGATATGTAACACCTTGAAAAAAGTAATCAATGTCCCATAAAATTATCTTATAACCATTAGATAATAATGTAACAATTTATGATTACATTTTATGAAAATAAATTTACATTTTAAATTATTATTTTAATTATAAAATATTAAATATAATATTTATGACATAAAAAATACTAAAACTTCTACTATGATCATTTTTCACTTTTAAGTGTTTACATTATATTTATACATTCATTGGTAATGTTTCTATTTTTTCTGGAATATTTACTATTTATTAATATTTATTACTATTCAAAAGGGTAATATTAGTATTCATGCTTTACTATTCAATAAAAATTATGTTGATCTTATTATACTCTAAATTTCATACTGATCATAAATTTAGAATACCATTTATCAAAAATCATTTCAAATTATTAATTGTTTAATGTTAACAAGAATATATAAAAATTCCCTTTTTCCAAAATTCATCAATAATATTCATCCTATATTTATCCAAAAATATGAAAACCATAAATTTTATAATAATATGAAATAAAAAATTTATTTATGCCTAGGTATAACAAAAGTTATCTAAGGCCTCGTCACATAGCCCCTTATAATGTCACGACCTGTCCTCGGGTCATGTGCCACGACTACCCCATGCCCGCCTTCCATAGGTCAGGTGTTGGCGACTAGTACCAAATGCCAAAATCCCGATAAAAGGGAAGGCATTTCCTTTTTATAAGAAAACAAATACCACAGAGTACGAAAGATGAAGTAAACACTAAGTAAACTGAGTACAAAGGTATGTGATGGAAAGTAAATGGGCCATTATACAAACCCAACTGAAAGTACAGTACACCTGAGAAAAGAACGTACCACAGCTGTAAGTAGAGTAGCAACCACCAAGACGTCCTTCGGAACTCCCACCTGAAGGGTGAGTAAAAATAGTCTCATCAGCTCCTCGAGTCCGGCCATCTAATATGTGTACGTCCTGCCTGATAGTCCACCTCTGGGTATCGTCCTGCTCCACAAGCCTCAACCACGATCAGAGATGTCCGTCGTCTGCATTGGACACAACGTAGTGGGGGCATAGCCCGTGCAGGGGTGAGTATATGATACTCTGTAGGGACCCCGAGACGCCCGAAGGTATCCCAGAATCCACAAAGGATAATCCAAAAAGGAAATATACAATCACGATGTATGAAAAAACTCTACTTAGTTATATTCCCATACATATACCAATGTCATAAATTCCCGTTTGGCTCCCATTTCTAAGCCCAAGTTCATCCCAGTCCACACATGAATGTACAACCCAATCCACACAAGAATGCACAACCAAGTCCACACAGGAAATCAAGTCAATCATATCGAATAAAATGATTGAAAGTCAAGATTCAACTCACATAGGTATACTCTTCATAAGGCGATTGAGATGATCAAATGTTTCCACTGATTCATCTAAGCTGTCGGACCCACGTAGGATACAAGACCAGCTATGCTGTCGGACCCACAAAGCATACAAGACCAGCTACTCTGTCGGACCCACATAGGATCCTAGTATGGTCTTCATCGCTTCCGAACCCACAGAGGATCCAAGAATAGTAGTCCTCACTGTCGAACCCACGGAGTATCCAAGTGTAGTAATCATCGTCGCAGTCGCAACCAGCTCTTGGGTTCCTACAGACATCACGCTCGATTCCAGGAGGGTCCTCTCCATGAGCCATGGGGTTGATACATAAACTTTCACGAAGTCCAGAGTTGATGTATCACACTGTTCTGTCTCGTCAATAGGAACTCAATGCGACAGACAGTGCGTTAATCGGATACCCGGTCTGAGAGATATTGGCTTTTCTATCCCAGGGGCCCTGTAGGGTATTAAGATAAAACCAACCCTACCGTACTCCAACTGCAACCAAAAATTGTGTTGAGTAAGTCAAAAGAACCGTCTCACTAAGAGAAATCCAACAAAGTCGACGGCACATCAATCAGACGTCTGGAGCTCACGTTATAAGCGTTTCCGCTGCGTGGGACCAGTTGGTTTCGTGTTCGAACAAACTTGGCCATACACAATGTTCACCGATACCTTGAGTGTAATATACCGAAATGTCAGTCTCGATCGAAGGATCCCAATGCAACTAATGGTGCATCGATCGGAGGTTAATAGCCCTTGTTATGGGAAATTGAACAGATCTGTCCGAAAAATAGGGGGTTTGGGCCCGGTCGAACCTGGCCCAATACCCCCTGGGGCGGCCCGAACTGTGTTGACCTAACCCGGGTCCGGGATTGGCCCATTAGGGCGTGGTCCGGCCCGGCGCGGGCGGCCCGGCCGATGTCCCATCTCGGAAGCTAGCTGCGGGTTGCGTAGGGGGGCACCGTCCCCTTGGAAATGAAGGGCGGACCCAGTAGGGTCCTCCCTGCATGCTGGCCGGGGGTTTCAACCCCCGATTTCCCTAGGTAACGGCCATCCATTATGGCCAGCCGGTGGATCAATGTGGGACCCGCGGGGGTCCCGCCTACATGGTGTGCCGTCAATCGGCTTGACAGGCCGCCTCCCGTTGTCCCTCCGCTGCCATTGGTCGCGGCTCTTTCCCAGTCGGCGCGGCGTGAGGGCACTGCGCCCTCCTCCGCGGCCCGCTCTAGTCGTGGCCTCCCTTGTGTCCTCTAGTGCGGCTCGATGGTGCCGCGCCCCACCACCAAGGAAAACTCCATCCGCGGTTCCTTCGACTTCATCGGCGCAGCACGACAATGCCACGCACCTCCGCTGCTGCCTGCATCGGTCGCGGTTCTCTCGTTCCCACGCGGTGCAACGGCACCACTCCGTCTTCTCCACAATGATCCACGAAGACCAATAATAAAAGGGGATGATGATCGACCATTTTTGTGCGGCTTGACCTCCTCCTATTATTACTATAACAGGACTTCATATCTTAATTCACGAAGATAATGAACAAAAATTTATCGAAGAAAAAACCCCCTACCTCAACAACAATGAAAAAAGTCAGCGTCACGGTTGACGGCGTCACGTGGTGAGGTTTTGATGACGGTTTTGGCATGAATCCTAGGAGGGGACGACATCTCACAATAGTCGTGGAGAGGGGAATGAACAACATGTCGTCTCTCGTTGGCATCAGCGTTCTTCGTCATAGTCTTGGCGTTCTTCAACGAAGAAGATGAAGTTCTTCCAAAATAACACAAGAGCTCTCTCCCCTTTTCTTTCCACAACAACAGCCAACCCAAAATAAAATAAGGCTATGCCTTATTTTATTTACACATGTCATCATTTCAAAACATAAAAATTCAAACTCACATAATTAATTAATCTTGAGTAGACTATTTAATTGGATGTCATGTTGACAAATTTAATGAGGGGTTAGAGGAGTTAAAATAATTTGAAGGGGGTGGGGCTCGTGTGGGCCCCACCTCACAAATAACCTAACAAGAGGAGTTATGATCTACTGGGTCCCACCCCAACTACCTTACTTAGGATAAAACCACATAGAACAATGAAATAAAATTGTAACCCAATTTTATTTCACTTTTCACTTAATTCACTTAATTCACTTTTTTTAACAACACCTCCCGAGAAAATGCAACTCCAGTAAAAGTCTTCTTAAGAAATTACCAGCTCTGCGGTTTCATCGGTGCCCTTGGATTTCGATTCTGAGCACATGTTCAAAAGATAAAAAAACTCGCTCGTTCATTCAATGAACTTACCGGAGCTAGACATCAAAAATTGATTCCAGGCACACCAGGTATCAGAATAAGGTGACGTCAGAAACTGCGTACTTTTAATATCCAAAAGAAATTAAGAAAAAAAATTCCCTTGAAATTTACGGGTCTTTACATTACTCCAACCTAAAGGTTTTACATCCCCGTAAATATACATCACAAACTAGGAGAACAAATGAGGGTACTGTTCACACATCTGAGCCTCTCGCTCCCATGTACTCTCCTTGAGGTTCCCGTGCTACCACCTGATGCGCACTAGAGGAATCGACCGTCCACGTAGGACCCGCTCCTCTCGATCCTCGATCTCCATAAGAACCTTCTAATAAGTTGCCCTATCATCGATGTACTGCTCCCCATGGTCAATGATATGTGTCGGGTCATGTACGTATCTCCTCAACTGAGATACGTGGAAGATGTTGGGCACCCGGTGCAACTAAGGTGTAAGAGCCAGGTGATATTTCACGTTGCCTATCCTGCTGAGATCCTCGAATGTTCCGATGAGACATGGAGATAATATGCCACTGTGACTAAATCTCGGTAATCCATCTCGAGGTGAAACTCGTAAGAAAACATGGTCTCCCACCTCAAACTCTAGTGGTCTCCGCCTCCTATCACCATAAGACTTTTGTTGGCTCTTAGCTATCCTCATCCGCTCCTGGATGACCTGAACCTTCTCTGTCATCGCTTGGACCATCTCTGGTCCCACAAGTGCTGACTCCCCTGGTTCTGTCTAGCACAGAGGTGATCGGGAAGGTAGGTCGTACAATTTCTCGTATGGTTCCATCCCAATGGTGGAGTGGTAGCTGTTGTTGTACGCAAACTCCACCAAAGGTAGGTGATCCTCCCAGCTGTGACCAAAGTTGAGGACACGTGCCTGAAGCATTTCCTCGAGGGTCTGAATGGTCCTCTTCATCTGACCATCCATCTAAGGGTGAAACGCGATGCTTAGGCGTAGGTGCATCCCAAATGCCTCCTACAACCACTTCCAAAGACGGCAAGTAAAGCGAGCATCTCGATCGGAGATGATAAATGATGGCTCACCATGAAGTCGTACGATCTCATCAACGTAGAGGCGTCCCAAGCTCTCTACTGAGCCCTACTCTCTCATAGGTAAAAAGTGGGCCCACATGGTGAGTCGGTCTACAATCACCCAAATGGAGTCGTGTCCTATGGAAGTACATGGATTCCAATTCACCAAATCCATAGATATCCCATCCCACTCCCACTCTAATACCTCCAAGGGTTGTACCAAGCCTACTGGTACTTGGTGCTTTGCCTTCACCTGTAGACATGTGAGGCATCGAGAAAAGAACTCTACCACATCCTTCTTCATACCCGGCCACCAGTGTTGTCATATGTGATCCTGTTACATCTTCTCCACTCATGGATGTACCGCTAACTGGGAAGTGTGAAACTCTCTCAGCACCTCCTCCTGCAAAGAAGCCGGTACCACGGTATATCCTCTAAAAAGGACGATGTTACCTCCTCATATAGATAATCCATCAGGTTCTTGTCCTGAGGACATATGTGCACATCACGCCTTGTAGTCAACATCCCCACACTGTGCCTCTCTGACCCGCTGAAGAAGTGGAGTTCTGACAATGAGTGACTATAGAAAGGCTGCCCCATCTCTATCCACGAAGGATATCTACAACGCGACTAGCTGCTCTGACTCCTCTCCATATAGATGAATGACCGTCCTCCTGTAGAGAGCATCGACTACTATGTTCCCCTTCCCAAGAGTATAGACTATCTCAATGCCATAGTCCTGGAGGAACTCGAGCCATCACCGCTGTCTCGTGATCAGGTCCTTCTGAGTGAAGATATACCTGAGACTCTGGTGGTTAGAGTAGAATGTAAAGTGCTCTCTCATCAAATAGTGCCACCACATATTCAAGGCGAAGACCACTACTGCTAACAACAGGTCATGGGTAGCGTAGTTTTTCTCATGCTTTCTCAGCTGTTGTGATCCATAGTCGATCATTTCCCACTCCTACAACCGGACACACCCAAGTCCGGTCCCTAATGCATCATTGTAAACAGCGTACCCTACTCCCTCCTCTAGTAGCTTCAAGATGGGCGCACTAGTCAATCTCTGTCTGAGCTCTTGGAAGCTCTGCTGTCATCTATCTGAGCACACGAAGACTTTTCCCTTATTCTTCAATTCTGAGAGTGGTACTGCAACTCTGTAGAAGTATGGCACAAATATCTAATAGTACCCAGCCAGTCCTAGTAAACTCCGCACCTCCATCTCGCACCTAGGTGGCTCCCAAGCTAGCACTGCCTAAATTTTCACAGGATCCACCACAAATCCCACCACAGAGATGACGTGTCCAAATATGTGGACCTCTCGAATCCAGAACTGACACTTCTTGACCTTACCATAAAGATGGTGCTCTCATAGTTTGTCCAGTAGAACCCGCAAGTGGTAGGCCTGATCCTCCTTAGTAGTCTAGTAAATTAAAATGTCGTCGATGAAGACTACGAAAACTTGACCGAGGTATGCCTGGAAGTTCCCTTTCATGAAACTCATGAACTGTTCTGGAGCGTTATTTACGCCGAAAGTCATAACCAATAACTCATAGTGGTCATACTGACACCTGGAAGCTGTCTTATGGACATCCTAGTCTCGAACTCTGAGCTGGTGATAGCCTAACCTGAGATCTATCTTCGAGAACCATCATGATCCCTTGAGTTGATCGAAGAGTTCGTCAATCCTCAGTGGTGGATAGTTGTTCTTCACGGTCACCTAGTTCAGGTGACGGTAATTGACAAAAAGTCTAAAGCTCTCGCCCACCTTCTTGGCGAACAAAATCGGGGAAGCCCAGGGTGAAACACTGGGTCGAATGAATCCCTTACCCAGCAAATCCTCCAGCTGTACCCATAGCTCATGAATATCAACAGGAGCCATCCGATATTCTGGAGTAGATATCGGTGTTGTCCTAGGGTACATGTCAATATATAACTCTACCTATCATCGAAGAGGTTGTCGTGGAACGTCGTCATGAAAAATGATCACATACTAATCTGCCACAACAGGAAATATCGGATTCTGCACATCAACTGCTCCTAGGATGAAGATATCCAACTGTTGAGTGATTGTTTGTCCTCTCCTCAGTGTGAGTTCATCCTGTGCTACAAAGGATCCCTTATCATAGGTGAAGGTGAACCTGCTCCCATCTATGCAGACACACCGCACCTTGCGCCTAATACATTCGATATGACCATGGACCATAGATAACCAATCCATGCCCAAGATGACGTCATAAGGCCTCGACGCCACTATAAGAAGATCCCAGCCGATGCTCTCGCCATCTCCAGTAAGCTCACTCTGCTGGCACTAGTGCGTAATCATTGAGTCTGCTCCCGTAGGAGTCTATAGACGTAAGGATCGAGCCAACATCTCCGTTGAAATATCCGAGCTTCGAACAAGGGTAGCGACAATAAAATAATTACTCGCTCATGTGCCTATAAGAACTGTAGAAATGGTGGAGTAGACATAGATAATACCTCAAATTATCTCTGGTGCACCGTGGTCGTAGTCGTCCACTACGTGAAGCTGATCCTGCCTATGTCCACCAGATCCCTATGGTCGAGGTGGACCTCCTGGTGGTGGTGGTGGTAGAGCCTCAGATCGTCCTCCACCACCTTCTGCTCGGCAAGCTCCTCTGCCTCGTCCGCCTGCTCCATGATCACCACCACGGTCGAACCTCTTCCTCTTCCTGGGAGGTCCCTCAACTGTCTGGTGCTCCACTACATGGAGGGTTAGGCAGTCACGAGCCATGTGGAACTGCCCGCCGCATGCATAGCACTGTCTACTCCTTGTAAGGCTGGATCTGTGCCGTGTGCCCTGCACCTCTGAGCCAGTATCCTGAGGTCACCCACCTGATGGTCTAGTCTGCTTGGACCCCTTTGACATCTGTCGACTTTCAGCTACAGAAGACTCAGCTACGTGTCTCTTTGTGGTATGTCTCACTGCTGGTGTAGGCTTAGCAAGAAAGATATCTATAATAAGGTCTCTCTCTAGTACTCATGAATGTGTCGGAATACTGAGGGTGATCATCGAAGCCCTGATCTCATGCCTCAGTCCTTGGTTGATGGTCCAGACCCAGAAGAATGGATCTCATACCATGTCTGTGGAGTAGCGCAAGAGATCAATAAATCTCACCGAGTACTGGGCTACGGTCATGCTGCCCTACCACACCTGTAGTAGCTCCTGAATGCGCACCGCATGAAGGGTGGATGGAATGAATTCTGAGCGGAAGAGGTTCTCGAAGTCCATCTAAAGAAGATATGTGTCGTCGTGCACCTAGAGCATCAGGATCCACCATCTACCTACTGCCGCGTGCAATAGGCTCTCCGCAAGGATCACCATGAGGTCATCTTGAATCCCTACTAATCTGAAAATTCAAAAAACAGCCTCCAGCCATTCCTTGGTTTCCTGAGGGTCCATCTCCCTGTGGAACCAGGGCGGTCTCTGACGCTGGAACTCGTGCAGTGCACTCTCAGCTGCTGGGGCTGGTGGCATTGGTGGCTCGGCGGGTAGAGGTACCTCTTGTGCCTCCGCTGTAATGGGGCCCTATACCGAGGCCTCATCACTTGGTGGGATGCCATCTCACAGAAAGCTCATAACCCTAGCTGGCTGCTTTGGTGGGGCTATCCTGAAAAGAATCATGTGCACCATGGTTAATACAATATACCAGGTGAGTGGACACAAAGTAATCCCAAAGAAAACTTTTGGAACACACATGAAATCAATGTTTTGTGCATTGAGTCGGAAATAAGAAGTTAGGGTCCTGGTGTATGGATACATCGGTCGCCGCACAAACGCTGGACTCCATGAACTGATAACCACACTCAATACTCATAAAACTATTTCACCATAGAGATGAAATTATCAGAGTCCTGAGTCCTGTTGGAGAACCGACTTCTCTGATACCAATTTGTCACAACTCGTCCTCAGGGCTCATGTCGTGACTACCTTAAGCCTGCCTTACAAAGGCCAGGGGATGGTGACTAGCACCAAAGGCGTAAATCATGATAAAAGGGAGGGAATTGCCTTTTTATAAGAAAACAAACACCACATAGTACGAAAGCTGAAGTAAACACTAAGTAAACTGAGTACAAAGGTAAGTGCTGGAAAGTAAATGGGCCAGTATACAAACCCAACTGAAAGTACAATACAACTGAGAAAATAATGTAAAACAACTAAATGTATAGAAGCATCCACCAAGACGTACTCTGGAACTCCCAACTGAAGGGTGAGTATAGATAGTCTTGTCGTCTCCTCGAGTCCGATCTTCAACTCCATGTACGTCCCGCCTGATATTCCACCTCTGGGTACCATCCCACTCCATAAGCCTCAACCATGATCAAGGCTATCCATCGTATGCATCCAACACAATGTAGTGTGGGCATATCCCGTGCCGAGGTGAGTATACAGTACTCAGCAGGGACCCCGAGACGCCTGAAGGTCTCCTAGAATCCACGAAGGATAAACCAAAAAGGAAAGATACAATCAGGAAGTATCAACAAAGAATACGTAGGTATATTCTCATTCATGTACCTAAGTCATCAATTCCCATTCGGCTCCAATTTCTGAGCCCATGTTAAGCCCTGTCAACATAGGAAAGTATAACCCAATCCACACAGGAAATCACAACCCAATCCACACAAGAAATCAAGTCAATCATATCGAAGATAATGATTGAAAGTCAAAACTCAGATCACACAGGAATACACTTCGTATGGTGATAGAGATGTTCAGATGTAGCCACTGATTCATCTAAGCTGTCTGACCCACATTGGATACAAGACCAGCTAAGCTGTCTGACCCACAAAGGATACAAGACCAGCTACTCTGCCAGACCCACATAGGATACAAGTACAGAGTCATATACTATAGGATCAACATAGGATACAAGAATAGTAGTCATCGCTGTCGAACCCACAGAGGATCCTAGATTGGTCTTCGTCACTGCCGAACCCAAATAGGATCAAAGTACAGCCGTCCTCGCTTCCTGTCCCATGAAGGATCTAAGTGCATTTGTCATCGTCGTAGTCGGAGCCTGCTCTAGGGTTCCTGCACACAGCAAGCTCGATTCCAGGAGGGTTCGCTCCATGATCCAAGGTGTTGATAAGTCAAATGTCATGAAGTCCAGAGTTGATGTATCACAATGTTCCATCTCGTCAATAGGAACTCAACGTGAAAGACAGTGCGTTAATGAGACACCCGATCTAAAAGATATTGGCTTTTCTGTCCCAGGGTACCGGTTTGTTTTTAAGCTAAAACAAACCCGACCATACTCCAGCTACGTCCAAAAATTGAGGGGAGTAAGCCAGAAGAACCTTCTCACTAAGAGGAATCCAAAAAAGATGATGGCATGCAAATCAGACATCCAGAGCTCAAGTTATAAGTGTTTCCACTCTGAGGGCCCGATTGGTTTCGTGTTCAAATCAACCCGACCATACCCAAAGTTCTATGAAAACATTAATTTAATATACATAAACGACCATCTAGATCCAAGGATCCCAACACAACTGATGGTGTGTCGATCGGAGGACTTTTTCCCATGTTATGAGCTTTTGAACTAATCTTTTTGAAAACTGGGGGTTTGGGGCCGGTCCATCCCAGCCCAATACCCCCTAGGTCGGCCCGTTAGGGCACGTCCCAGCCCAGATGGCACGGCCCGGCCCGACATGGATGGCCCGGCATGTGGCCTGGCTCAGAAGCCGGCTGCGTGGTACGAAGTGGGGTGCCTCCCACTTGGAACCAAACGACGGACCAAGTGGGGTCCGCCCTGCTTGCTGGACGGGGGTTTCATCCCATGGTTTTCCAGGGTAACGGCCGGCCATTATGGACGGTCGGTTGATCAACATGGGACCTGCGGGGGTCCCGCCTCCAGGGTGTACCAATGGGCGGCTTGACCGGCCGCCTCCCACTATCCCACCGTGGCCAAAGGCAGCGGCTCTTTCCCGATCAGTGCGGCGCGACTGCGCCGCGCCCTCTACCGTGGCCCGCTCTGACAGCGGCCTCCCTCAGGTCCTCCGATGTGGCGTAACGGCGCTGCAAACCACCACTGTGGCCCACTTCGACCGTGATTCCTTCGGCTTCACCAGCGTTGCGCGATGACGCCGCACACCTCCACCGTGGCCTGCTCCGTCCGCGGTTCACACCTTCACGCGCGGTGCAACGGTACAGCGCCGTCTTCGCCACAACGATCCACGAAGTCCAAGAAAAAAGGGGACGAGGATCTTCAATGTTTGTGCGGTCCGACCTCCTCTTTTTATTAATATAACAATAGGTCATATCTTAATTCACAAAGATAATTAACAAAACATGATTGAATAAAAAAACCCGACCTCAACAACGATGACCAAATTAAGCATCGCGGTAGAAGACTTCATGTGGTGATGTTTTGATGACGGTGTTGGGGTGCATCCAAAGAGGGGACGATGTCTCACACCGGCTGCAGAGAGTGGAAATAACGACACGTCGCCTCTCCTTTGTGTCGGTGTTCCTCGTTGAAGTCTTGGCATTATTCAACGATGAAGATGAAGTTCTTTCGAAATAACAAAAGAGATTTATCCCCTCTTCTTCACAAAACAAAAGAAAAACCAAAATAAAATAAGGATTTGACTTATATTTTTACTCATGTCAACATTTCAAAACATGAAAAATTAAAACTCACATAATTAATTAATCTTGAGTAGACTAATTAATTGGAGGTCATTTTGGAAAATTTAATTTGGGGTTAGAGGAGTTAAAAGAATTTGATGGGGTGGGGCTCGTGTGGGCCCCACCTCACAAATATCCTAATAAGAGGAGTTAGGATCTAGTGGGTCCCACCCCAACTCCCATACTTAGGATAAAACCACATAGTAAAGAGAAATAAAATTGATACACAATTTTATTTCACTTTACAATTAATCCTCTTTTTATTAACAACTCCTCCCGAGAAAACGCAACTCCAATAAATGTCATCTTACGAAATTACAAGCGTTTCGGTTTCATCGGTGCCCTCAGATTTCGATTTCGATCACCGGTTCAACAGATAGAAAAACCCACTCGTTCGTTCACTGAACGTACCCAAGAAAAATTCAGAAATTGATTCTGGGCACACCGGGCCTCGGAATCAGGTGCCGTCAGAAACTGTGTACTCGTAAAATCGCAAAGAAATTATGAAAAAAATTTCCTTGATATTTATGTGTCTTTACATATAACATCTGCATAGGACCTAAGTGTATGGTGTGCTATGGTGATAGGATCATGGGACAACTCGGACAAAGATTTCTGAGTGGTGATTTCTATTAGATAGATCTTATCCCTTATGCGATTCCATTAAAGCTTGAAATGTTGAAGCTCATCTTGGGCTTGGTCAAGAGAAACTCCCATAGATTCTACCTCCTTCCCATGTTTGGACATATTGGCTTCGTACAAACCGAGTCTACTAGATGAGGCCATCGACCATTCATTCTATATTAGTTAACCAAGATAACTTGTATTTATAAAACATAATTGTAACATTAATAGTTTAGTTTCTAATGGTCATATTGACCAACGATCATATAAAAGTCTAAACCCTAAGGTCTCATTTATGTATAATCACTTCATTAATTAAAGGATATAGTTTCATTGAGTATAAAATAAAATTACACACAAATTTAGGAAATAAATATCATTAAAATGCTTGGGATTTTACCAGATTTTTCAGCCTCAAAGTACCAAATTATACGTCTACAAACAAAAATCATACATGGTCTCCATCATATAGATGATTCTCATTTTTTACTTCTTATAGAGCTCCCGACACAAATGTATTGAATCAAATGGTCTAACCTTGATTGAATCATCAAAATAATTTCAATTTAATGACTATATATTTTAATAATGGATAATCACTTGAGATATTCAGTGACATCAGTCTTTTCAATATTTCTAACACTCATGCCAAATATGTTTTTTCTCTTTGAATAGTTTATATATTATATTTCTTTTAAAATCCAATTTTTTTTAATATATCAGATATCTGTAATGGACTCAATTATAATATACTATATTCAAGAATACAACTTCTTTTTTTCCATTATGTATATATAAATTTACAAAACAATTTAATGAAATCTATTTTCCAAATGAAATTTTGGAAAATAATTAAACATGAAATGCTATAGTGATCTCATTATTTGAATCAGTAATATAAATCCAAAATTTAATGTTCTATTTAAACTCATTAAAATATTTTAAAATCTATGAAAGTCTTTATTATTAAATGGTATATTTCAATCATCATTTTAAATTGAATGAAAAAATAATTTAGTCCTTCAAAAAATCTATCGTTTATTATTCTTTTAAAGACATCATCAATGTGTGAATCAAATTGTGTTGTTATTACATAGATTTCCAAATTTTATTGTAGATATATTCTACAAAAATAATTATATTTGAATCAGATTCTACTTGATTTGTTATCTATTCTTAGATCAAGAAAATTGAATGATAATGAGAGCTAATCTATAAAGATAATTGAATAGGCATCGTCAGATTTGAATTTTGTTTCTTGATAATAATTCATTCAATAATTATTAGTAATAAATATTAGGATTTACTCATATTAAGACAATATAACTAATCATAAGAATATTAGTCTATTTAGAAAAAGAATAGTAACATCACTCTTAAAAATCTCTGTTAACTCATGCAATGATGTGAAAATCACATATATGACGCTACAAATAACATCTACAAAACTATGAAATACACCAAAATTAATCTAAATTTATTCATAATGGATCATAAAAAGTCCTAAATGTCTCATTTTGTATGTTCATAACTCATAAATACTGACAACTGACACATACAAATAATGACTCATGTTCATATATGATTCAATTACTATATATTTTTTGAATGATTTCTCAAAAAATTTATTTTAATATTATTTAAAACATGTGTTATAAATTATAAAATTTATATATCATGCTAATATCTCATGAAATATGTTGTAATAGGTGTTACTTCTACCATAAAAACCTACCAATAACAATAATATAATCTCATAAAACAACAAAACCAAGGGATGCATCCTTGAATCGTTCACACATTTTCTACAATGTCATAATAAAAATTCCAACACCCCGTTAGAATAGATTCATGAACCATAACGAGGGAATACCATGTAATAACTCAATGAAAGAGTCTACATAAGTCTTACAAAATAATTACTTATTTAGATTTATAGTTTAGTGATTAAATTCTATATTATACTCTAGTAACCTTCGAACCTCTTGAAACCATCAGAGGGATTCCTTAAAAATAGAAAACCATTTTAATATATTATCAAAAAACATTCCTTCACACATCCATAAAATCATTAATTAATCCACATATTTTATATTATTTATAAAATCTATCTATCCTCTTATTTTAAATGTTAGTCTACACTTAAATATCCTTTGTAATATGTTTTATACAGCGTTTCTTTAGCCATCAACACCTACCCCCAACATTATGATTAGCCCATCAATCATCATTTTCGTGGGACGAATCCTTGAATCCTTTCCTAAAATTTCATCAAGTAGTTATAATAAATTATAATTATCATTTTTAATATATTCATATTAAAAGATGCTAAATGTTATCAAATTTATCAATATATTCATTTCTTATCCAACATTTTAGTATATCCATCAATATAAAGAAACATAATTTTAGTCTTCTTCTTTAAAAATTAATTTAAATTTAATAATGCAAAATTATTCAAGGAATATATGTCTCCCCCTTTATATTTGTAATAAATACAACTTTAATCAATATGAATGTCAATTTAATTATTCTCCCCCTATATAAAATAAATAAAATTTTAATATAGTGGTGTTTATATAATATAATATTGAGAGTATAATAAAAACAACTTATTTTCCTAACAATGAGCCATTAGTTATCCAAATCTATGTTTATCTGGGATACCCCAGTGTTGAAAACAAGAGTTATATAATACAGGTGATCATTATTTTTGATAAATTTAAATACATGTGTTTCCAAATTAATTTATTATTTTAGGATATTCTACAAAAATATTAACCAATAGAATACATAACATATTCAAATCTCAATAAAAACAGAGAAATAGTACATGTGTAAGCCTTGTGACATTCAATTTTTATGATATCATTCATTAGAAAACACTCCTCATTAATGAATACGTTGGATACAATATCAAACAAGAGATGGAATGTTATTTTCCTATATATTTAACTAGTACAATGAGAGTGTGTATTAAATTATCTCTAGATAGGACCACTAGGTTTTCTATTCCAATTTATGATCTAGATATTACAGTGCTCAGTGAAGCTATTAGAACATTAATTAAACGAATATATAATCATAAAATCATGAAAACAGTATGTACATAAATAAATTCAAATAAATAACCTATAACAGTTCATGAAAAATTGTCGGAATTGAGTTATTGTATTACTAATGGATATAACTATAGTTAAATGAAGGTTTTATGAAGGAAATCTACTAAATCGAACACAAACACAAAAAGGCCTTCTGAGAGTACCTTCTCCCTGCATGTTGGACTAGAAAATATATTATCATTACAACATACTGATGAAACCAAATTGAAAGATGGAGATGTTTCCTATATTCCATATGAAGGGGAAATATTTGTAACCAACATTAATTGTACAATTTTTCTTGAAAGAATAAATTATATTAACATATTCTAATGGATGGGATTCTTAGTTATGAATATATACATAAGGAATGTTTTCATAATATGTATGTAAAAAAAATTATATAACATGTTCATTAATGTTAATAAATATTGTTATTTTATGAAGATATTTATATTATTATGATATAAATATAAGGCACTAAAAACATGATTTGGATTCATTGATCCCTTTATCATTTCCTCAGAAGAAAATAAATTGGGTTTGAATTAAATTAATAACAATAAAGATTAATTAAATGATGTATTTGATAAGAAAACAATTGATTACCTACACATTTTGATTTCTATAATTTAGTGGAAAATCTATGAAATATAATAATATAAAATATATATTTATTATTTCCATTATATATTTGTTTTTTTGGAATTACATGATTCTGATCACAATAAATATGGATACCAAAAATATTTATTTTTTGGATTCAATAAATGTATATCCATCAAGAATTGAACACATGATGTGTATTATAAATTTGTAATGCAATGAATTTGAAATTTAATAGATAGAGTTTGATTTATATTCATCAGTATGTGATTTATAAAAAATTTGGTTATAATAAGGAGATCACTAAACATAGACGAAATAATGTAATGAAGTAAGTGACTGAATATATGTATCATATGGATTTCATCAAATTGAAATAGAATAAGTTATATAGAGACACATATAACCATGAAAATTTATTTCAAAACATTTTAATTATTTTGGTCAGTGTTTCTACAGCGTCTGAAGTATGATAACAATGACAATTTTTGATATTATATAGCAAAATTTATGAATGATATCCTAAACCATTAGAAGACTAACATCCCTGAATAAGTAATTAATTAATAAAACTATAATTTTATAGAAAATATATTTTAATGAATTATTTTTTATATTATCTCGGTATTACCAATATTTTAAAAAATCTATATACTCAATAGAAATAATAAATTTTTTAGTGATGAATGGCTAGTGTATATGGGGCCAGAATTTTTTCTGACACCAAATTTAGGTGATTACCTACTCAGTTTGTTATATAGTATAGAATAATACCTTAGAAATGTACTTTCTGTGTGAATAATTTATATAAAAACATAGTATTTTTCACAAGGAGAAGTATTATGGAGGAAATAAATTTGTTTAGAAATGCATGGTAGAATATATGGTGATAGAATGTATAACACCATCGTGAAGTGATAACTTCCCACTAATTATTTAGATAATTTTCTCATTATTTGATATAATTTTTTCAATATCCTAATATTATTTATATGATACACATTTTGTTAAATTCACTCATTAGATCAACACAAGTAACATTATCAAAACATGGAAAATTATCTCAGGTTTTTTTTCAAAATTTAAGAAAACATTCGATACTTTATTTGTAACATGTTGAAATTGATCACACTCTAATCTAAATCAATGTATGACCAGTATGACCTAGAATATGTTCTTTCAAAATAAAATTTCCATCTTAGTTTATAATTCACGTCACATAGATGAAACTGAGTAAATGAGAAAAAAATTTTTGACCTAAAATCAATCTAACGACAAATCTATTTGGTATGACATGACGTAAATGTTTCTAATAAAACAATTATCTAATTTTAACCATATATAAAATATACGAAACAAATAAAAGTGTACAAATTATTATAATTCAGTTGTTCGAGGATCCATAATTCATTTTCCATGAGTAAGAATTGACCACACATCAATATGAGATAACATGAGGTCTATATGATGAAAACTACATGTTTTTGTTTGATGGATTAAATTTTTGATTAAATCTCATGTCAAAGAACCAAAATTAGAATGATTATTAAAATTATCGATAATTAATTTTTCATGTGTAAGAATTGACAAAAAATAAAATATACACATGATGTGGTAGATATGACCCAACGTGCATGTTTTTAATAAAAACTGCATTTTTAGTTTAATACACGAATCAAATATCCCGAAATAAGTCAAAATTTTCAAATTATTATCACAAAATCAAAAAAATGATTCATAATTAATTTTTCACATCAAGTAATTGATCACACATAAATATGACACATGATGTGTTTGATATGACCTAAAATTCATTTTTTTAATACAAATGTACCACTTTAGTTTAAAACACAAATAAAATATCTTAAAATGATCAAAATATCTCTGATTATTTCTCAATATTTTGTAAATAGACCCATACATAAATATTTACATGTTGGAAATGATACTAAATAAATCTAAGATATGATTTTTTCAACATTACATGGAGCTAATGTTTTCAATAAAAAGGTTCTATTTATATAATAATTCACATCAAATTTAAAAAACTGAGAAAAAATAATATATTGTTTTTAAAAATAATTAAAATGATCCATAATTCATTTTACATGTATATCAACTAACCATACACCAATCTAACACACGATGTGGTCGATATGATTCAATGTTCATGTTTTCAATAGAAATTTTACATTTTTTCTTAAAACATATATCAAATATCCATAGCCATGAAAATGAGAATGGGATGTTTAAAAAAATTACCATATTATCCATAATTCATCGGTCATTTTTAGGAATTGATTTCACAACAATTAGAAACACTATATGGCCGATATGAACCAAATCGCATGTTTTTCATATTAAAGATCAATTTTAGTTTAAAATGAACATAAAATTCCCAAAATTGATAAAACCACTTCATTTTTTTTAAAACAATAGTAAAAAATACATATAATATTTTTCTCACGATCTAATTGATCTCACATCAATCCAACCCATGATGTTGTTGATATGACTTGAAGTGCATGTTTTGAAAACAAAAAGGGTCAGTTTAGTTTAAAGTACAAATGAAATAATAATAATTGGAATACAATGAATAGATTGTTTTCAAACACTAGAAAAATTATAATTCATTTTTCATATGTTGTAATTAACAACATATAAACATGAGACATTATATAGTTGATATAAACTAAAGTGAGTGTTTTCAATTGAAAGGTTATATTATTGTTTAAAACACTCCTAATATATAAAAAAAGAGTAAAACAGATCAAATGTTTTCATTATTTGTATAAACGATCCACAATAATTTTTTATAGAAAAGGACCACACTTCAATTTAATTGTTGATTTGAATAACATGACCCATAGTTCATGTTTTCAATAGAGATGTTCCATTTTTCTTAAAACCCACATCAAATAACCAAAAACAAGAAAACATGATCAGAATGTTATAAATAATTATGAAAATAATATATAATTAATTTTAAATGTATAGGAATTGACATCTTAATCTGACACATGATGTGTTTGATAAGACCTGATGTTCATGTCTTCAATTTAGATTAGTAATTTTAGTTTTAATCCCACATCAAATAGACGAAACCTAGAAAAAATATAAAATTGTATTCAAATATTATAAACATGATCCATTATATATTTCTAAGGTTTTTGATAAAAACACATGTAAATCTGACACATGAGGTTGTTGGTATGACTCAGAGCGTTTGTTTTCAATATGAAAATGTTATATTTGATTAAATAGTAGATCAAAAACGAAAAATTTAGAAATTGAGCATAAATTATTTTATCATTTTATAAAATTTATCAATAACAAATTTCTCACATATAGGAATTGACCACACATCAATCCAACACACGATGTGGTCCATATGACCCAAAGTGTACGTTTTCAATAAAAAAGTTCCATTTTATTTTAAAAATCATATCTCAAAGAAAAAACAAATAAAAAGAGCTCATATTGTTTTTTTGAAAATGATACATAATGGATTTATGTAATATAGGATTCAAGTACATGTTAATTTAACACATGATGTGGTTATTATAACTCGATGTATGTTTTGGTGATAAAGAAGATTAATTTTATTTTAAAACACATATATCATAGAATCAATTAGGAATATTCACCATTATTTTCAGTCCAAAGTTATGAAAATGATCCACCATAAATTTATGACATATTGGAATTGACCACCTATTAATATGACACATGATGTGGTCGGTATGAATCAAACTGTTTGTTTTCAGTATAAGCATCCTGTTATTTTAAAAGACTCTTCGCATAGTCAAAAATGAGAAATCAAGATTGTATTGTTCATACAATTTCTGATAATGATCCCAATTTAAATTTTATCATTTACGAATTGACTCCACATCACGATGTATTGTAATGTGGTTGGTATGACTTGATGCATTTATTTTCAATGTAATCCTTCCATTTTATTTTCAAACCTGTATCAATTTCCAAAAAACGTTAACAAGAGCTTGAATTGTTTTCAGACATTATTAAAATGACCCACTATTTATTTATGATGTGAAGGAAATGATTATGCATCAATCTAACTCCCAATGTTATCAGTATGAATCAAACTATGTGTTTTCAATTAAAGTGTCATATTATTTTAAATTGAACCTCAAATTGACTAAACTGAGAAAACATGCTTCTACTACTTTTGACCCCTAAGAAGCCAATCCATACTCTATTTAGGATGTGAATTAATCAACTGAACATCAATCTAACACATTATTAACTGATAATATCTTTGATATATAAAGTAATTGACAATATTATTTATCATACGTTTATTATAAAATATTAAAAATATACCTTTTCATTTTCAATCTAATTTTATTAAAAAAAATTTGGATTTATTACAACGATAAATATTATACAGAGGTTGGTCATTGATAGTTTCCTATTAGTTTTGAATTTGTATAGGTGTTGTAATTATTTTTGGTTAATTGTAAATATGAAATTTATCTTAATATCTTTTATGTAAATTTTGAATTGAAATGATAGTGGAATGTGTTATTTGTATAGAAATATGGTTTATTTTATATTTATATTCTTCATTATTCATTCTGATTAGTATTTATTTTATACTGTTGTTGTATAGTTATTATAGGGTTGCAATTGTGAAATATAAAAAATGGACTTTATCATATCTCGATAAATCACTGATCAAGGGAACCTATATCATTGATTCGATGATCCTAGATAATGTTCAAATTTATCAATTATTTTTAGAATAACTAATAATGGGTAACTTTATTATCAATTCATCTTGAAATGATAAAGGGTCTCTTTATCACTACTTTATCCATCACTAATAAAGAGACATTTTATTCATGAAATATAATGCGCTGAAAAATATCTCCATTAACGGTGCTTCCAAAAATATATATAAATGGTAAACCTTATCAAGTATTTAAAAATTTGATAATAAAGGTTCCATGTTTCATTTCCTTCAAAAATAACTGATAAATGTGTTATTTAACCATGTTAAATTTATGATTGATATGAGCCATGGATATTTAATATCACATTAATTTTCAGTTATTTTAAGAACTGTAAAATATCATTGTTAGCATTATTAAAAGTTATCTATTTAGTAGTGTCCCATCCCAATGATAATTGTCCAATATTTTTGTAAAAAAATGAACATGATACCTATTACCTGAATATTTTATTGAGTGTATCTAAAATATTTAAATTTTTTTGCCACAATTACATTACTATTTTAATAGCATAAAGAAAACATAGTAACAAAATTATAGAAAATTACTAAATATCTCAGGTGGTTCTTACATGAGATGTTATGTTTCATTCCATGTTGAAGACATGCAGAGTCCCCATTCATGGTCAATAGTATTGGGAAACACCCATGTTTTATCTTAAAAATTAAATAACCCAATATTTTTACACAAAAAGTTAGCATTTAAAATTAAAATTTATAATATAAATTTTATGGAGTTACATCCAATGTTCTATAACCATAGTCATCATACAAATGGTTATAGATTTCCGTATAGTCATTTTCCTCCTGGGAAGTGGTCGTAATTACCCCTATTACCACATGCCATAGTGATTGTGGAACCCTTGGCCATGGAATACATAGATAATGGCTGTAGGATTGGACTATGTATATAGTCCACATAGACTATGGATATCTAATTTTAATATTTCTAGCTATAGACACGGTCTATGCGGACCCCGAACATATGGTCAACTGATGGAAATCTATAACTGTGGTCCATTTTTATTGTGTAAAAAGGCTTATGTGGAGACACATGATTTCATTTCTTATATAAAAACTAAAATACACATAGACACAGTCACAAAAACACACACACACTCAGAGATATATATAATTATATATATTGTGATGTAGGGTGGTGGAATAAATCTCTATTCAATAAATTGGGGATTATGTGATCAAACCCTAATAATAGAAAATAATAATAATTATATAAGACCTATGGTCATGAGGGGTTCCCATTTAAATATCACTACTTCCATATTCCCTTAACATTGAAAAATATCTATTTTTCTAGTGGATTTATCCATGTAAAAAATCTATTTACGACAATGAAAACATCTCATGGATATAGACACGTACAACAATAGGTATAACCGTAAAATCATTGTAGAAATACAAACATACCTAAAATTTCAAGGGGATAAAATACAATGGATGTAGGCATCACTCTATTATTTTAACACATGACTGTAGTTTTACACAAGACCATAACCTGTTTTTATAATTGTGTTCAAAATAAATATCACATACTTCTAAATGCATCATAAACCCAGTCATCATTAACATAACCAAAAATTGTAACCCTATGAGAAATTGAAGAATTTATAAAAATTATAAATTCTCAATCCCACAAAAGAAATAAAAGATCCTTGTTCATTAATTTCTTCATGATTTTGAAGCTATAAAGGTATCTAGAATGAAATCTACCAAACTCATGTATCCCCATGTTTGTGTCCACTATCTGTATCATATAGAAGTATTTATAATCGTATAATAAATTTTTATAAGACGTTGATTTACCATAGGACATAGATAATATCAATCATTAATCTCATACTTATATATATATATATATATATATCATTTTATAGAGTATAAAAATACTAGGTTAATGAATATATCAATTTGTATTCATCTAAGAAGTTGATCACATCACATTCCCATGACTAAAATTAATAAGCATGTTAAGGTTAATATATCTTGATATGGACATAAATTTCACCAATATATTTCAGTAGAGGGAATATATTTTCTACCCATAACATGATAGGAAAAATATTTTAAAATTATTCTTTATTTACTAACATATTTGAAACACATTTAGCATATACAAAATTATTTTATTAATTGTATTAACGAAATATAACTCCTGGAATTTCTATTTTATAATATATACTAATTAAATTTAGGATATTGAGTTCCAATATCATTCAATTATTAATAATTAATCTTTTTATTTATCACACTTTAAATTTTTTTAGTTCTAAATACATTATCCAAATATTCATAGAAATTTTAATCTATCCATAATATAATTTCAAGAAACCAAAACAAATTTTCTTCAAAAAAGAAATCTTATTTACATTTTTGGTGATATCTATAAAATAAAATATTAATAATCCATATTGTATATGATATTACATTCTTTTTTATCATTATTATATAAGGAAGAGTTTTTCATTAATATATTCTACTAATTTTGATAGGAATAGTTTCCATAATATTTTAAAAAATAAAATATATAAAATCATTTATTATAAATAAAACCCCTTTGATAATTTTAATTTTTTTCAAATATGCTATATAATTTGGTGATTCATAAAGCATTTGAATAAAAAGCATTTTCTTTTTTTGTTAATTGATTTATTTTTTGACAATCAACTTCTCAAATCATATGAAAAGAATAAGATAAAAATATATATCATTTATTTAGATTCATCCTAAAAAATTTTCTCTATATTAATCTATAAAAGAACCCATTGATACTATAATAGTAATGAAAATTCAATATATATTTTTAATTAGAATTATTTTAAAACCATGTATATTTACATGAATTTTAAAATCTATATTTTTTTTATATATTCCCCAAAATTGATGAATTATTTCATATAACATAAATACATTACAATGACTTTATATAGAGTTTCACAAACATATTATGGTATCTTGAACAAATCCTTCATATTGAGATATTTTTGTTTATTCCTGACACCTTTCCTAATATTTTTAATGATCTTGGATAACAATTAGACCATCCATTATACTTTATTTGAATAAATTTTTTTACTTTCTATACATGAAATAAATTACCAATTTTGGTCTATTAAATTTGGTTCACATATATCTTTATAAATTTGAATGAATATGTTAAAAAATGTAATACTTATTCATAATTATTGAATCCTTTCTAATTTTAATTCCACAATAAATTCTATAGCCATATATTTCATTAAATGATATCAGATATCTATCTATGTCATTAAAGCATCCATGAATATGTAATATATCAGTGGATAATTCAAAAACATTCAATTACCATGAATATAAACAAATTTAATGAAATGTTAAGTAAATAATTATATTCCTATCATAATCATATATTAGATCAACCTATTTATCTACTTCAACATTTGGTAACTAAGGAAGGTGTTATTCTAACACAAATAATTTTCATTCTTTATTGTGATTGATTTTTATGTTAATATACCAGACTATAATGATTCTAATATTTATATTTTGTTTGTATAATATTTATATAAATGTATTTTTTGATAAAAATGATTCCATTTATCTATAGGAAAATATTTTACCATATGATTATTAAATTATAAATTCATTTAAAATTGGATTTTAGTAAATTTTACCCCACATAAACAATGACTCATATTATGTAAATCATATCAATTATTGGACCATGATCCATATTTCATACGGACTAAACTAAACTATGATTTTGACACATGTAGTGACTATATCTGGTAAAAAATCATAATAATTCGATCATAATGATGACGTAGACACTTTAGTGGGAAAACCTTTTCCCAATCAATAATATTGATTATATCAACACTTATAATCGTATCCAAACAGTTATGGTTTTCAAAATAATGGAAACCCACATAAAACCTGAAAAATGAGGAACGTAAAATTTAAGGTCACCCTATTACAAATATTCCTTAAGCAATTTAATCATGGAGTTCCCATATTTGGAAAGGCCTACCGAGTTCGATGATTTATGTCTTGGAAAGAGTCACATTTGATGAAATAAAATAGTTACTTTTTTATGGGGTTTTAATCTCAACATATTATCACATGTTATTCCCTTTATAAGTATACATGCTTTTATGGAATTAGTTAGGACTCACTATTCATTAAACAAAATTAATATATTCAAAACATATTGATGTGTCACTATTTTCACAATGAATAGATAGTGTTACTAACCTTAATTAATAGAAAACTATATTTAAACATATTTAAATTCATCTTGTGCATAAAGTATACACAAAAACTATTATGTAAAGCATTATAATAACATAAAATAAATAATCCCCATAATACTAATGATAGAATACAAGTATCTAAACATCATATTTATTGATAGGTCCTAATCATCTAGGATAGTGAGTAGTCAAACCCATTTTCTACCTACCCATGTTTCTTTACTCAAGAGACCCTTTAGTTCTATCATAAATGTAACACCTAATATCTATTAACAATAAATAAATTCATAAATAAATCTCAAAAACTAATAAAACCCAATTTCATAGTAGAATAAAACTATATCAAATATTATATATAGAATCTAACTCCTTAGATTCATGTGTAATAATTTATTAATGTAGTTTATGAACATTTAAATGAAATCATACATCAGAATTCATCATAAAAAATATTTTCATGAACAAATAATTAACTAATAATATTAAATAAATTCATAATTATTTATTTTAGACATGAGATAATTATTTATGAAAATTCATAATAAATTGAAAATATTATAAAATTTAGTCATGTATATACATGAACAATTTACATTTATACAATATGAACATTATATATTATCTTTTATAGAGTATGAATATAAACTTATGTATATTTCATTATATGATATAGTATATAAACACTTTTATCATTGATTAATAAATAATTAATATTTTATTCAAATATTTTATAGATGTAAAATATCTCATATTAGATTTTATTTAAACCATTTGGTAAAATCATACATAAAACTTTTTGTGATTAATTATATAATTTTAAAATAATTTCATCTCATATAAAAATGTCATATTATCATTTATTAAAAATTCATAAATAAATATAATCACATTCCATTTTCCTTTAATTAAATTATAAAAAAAATTCAAAATTATTTACCATGTAAATATCATATATACATGATGATATCTACCAAAACATTTATTGTTCGGTTTACCCCAACAATATTTAGTGTAATCCATTTCAAGAAATTATGATGATTGTTTTTTAGAATTATAAAAAATATATAATATTTTTATAAATGTACCTCAAATTTAATTACACCATCACATATGTTTTGTGATATTAACAGGTCTTAATAAGTGAATATTTGGATATTATTTTATATTGGTCATGCTTTTTTGAGAAAAATTACCATCGTGAGCATAAACATGGTGTGGTGACCCACAAATGGAAAATTATTTTGACATGATCCACCACATCCTTTTTATATTTCATATCATTCCAAAATATTACATAATACATTCTAAAAAATTGGGAAAAATACAAATTTTCTATTAGATAAGTTGTTACATGTATGACATAAAATGTCACAAAATAGCTTGTTAACACCAACCACAATGTGGTCTATCCCCATGGTACCCATTACTATAGACAATAAAATTAATTAATACACCATAGTCGTATTTATTATGACAATTTGTTTTTCATGATTTTTATTCTTTTCTGGTAATATATATTTCACTTGTTTTTTGCATGGTCTTATAAGATTTATAATTTCAATGCCTATTTTTTGTTGAAATCCACTATAGTCTCATTAAATCAATAAATTAATCACACATATTAAATGGGGTTATATTATCATACATGGAAAACAAATTATTCTGGTACTCTATAGTTATAGAAAAATCAAACCAAATAAGGATATATTTGGATCTTTTAAAAGTAATGGGTTTTATAAAGTTTAATATCATCCAAAGCACATTGAATTAATAACTCAACAACCTAAATATATATATATATATATTGGTTTGGAATGAGTATTAACATGAATAATCGAATGGATTACCTTACACATTGAGGATTTTTCGTACCAATGCTTCATAGAAGCTTTATCTGGATCACAGTGGAAAAATAGATGGGTTCCACCCTCTCGGGATTTCCACATACCACACAAATCTCATTATTCTAAATAAGTAATACTCTAAAGAAGAATATTTATTAAAAAATATGTTTAAATGTGTAAGAGAATTTATAGATTTATAATTATCCCTTGAGGAGTTATAACCATCATATTAATTATATAATGAATAAATAATCTTATATTATAATCCATGATCTCTGTTGTTTAACCAATATTGAATAGAGAAATTATTTAAATGATCCAACATGTCAAATACATTGAAATGTTTTCTACAGTACCCATATTAAATATCGTGAATTTAGATATTCATTATATGCATTTAAAATCATCACAATAATCATTATATAATGACTAACTGAATTGTATAGAACATTGGTAGGATAAATGAAGACATAAAAACCTTATCTCTTAACATGGTAATCAACATATAACTCACAATGAAATATTTACCTTTTATATGCTGTGAATAATTCTCACACAAGTCAATATTTCAACTATACCTTGGCATATTTCTGTTTAGTGAATATATCATTTGTACATAGTCTGAATTATCATTTCATTATTATCACAGTGTAACTCTATCGTGCCAGATTGGAAATGAATTTCCCACTTTTCAAGAATTTTTTTTAATAAAAAATAATTAAATTCAAAACATTTAATGAATCAAAGTAATATTATTTAATTATACAATTAACCACCTTTGGATTCTTATAACACCTCTAGAAATTCCACCACCATTGAGGTTGAACAAAACTAAGGATTTTTGCCTTTAATTATCCATAAATTTTTGGAAGCCTATATCAATTTCACTATTTATAATGTGTTATTACTCACCTTTATTAACCGTGAATAAAATTTTAGTCCTTCTTAATTACCTATGAAAATTAATTATTAATATCCAGATATTTCTAAAAATATATAATTACAATCCATTAGTTAGCCTCAAATTTTAAGAGGAATTGGGTAGATTCATAAAAATAAATACATGATGGATCATATTACTAAGGTATAAGGATTATCATTCATCTATTTTTTCAATATAATTAAACTATCATAGATACTTAATAAGAATAAAACCATTTAACATTATCCTAATCATCTTCTTAGAATTTTCCTTCAAAATATTCATTAAAACTTCACTAATATATGCATTCTATCCCATACCTAAAAACCTCTAAAATCGATAGTTATATGTTTCTGTACCCATTATATTTACTGATTCAACCTTTTATTTAATTAGATAAATTTTCCATCTATTTCCTTATAAAAATTAAATTTTATATTTTATTTCAAAAGAGTATTACTTCATCATTTTTCAAAATAAGAAATAAAATTATTCAACCCCAGCCAGTGATATATAAAAAAATGAAATCTTATTTTAATAAAAAAACACTTTGATTACATAATCAAAATGGTTATTCCAACTTTTAAATTATTTATTCAATTCACAAATAGAGTATTAATACTTTCATATAATAGTTGAACTATTTGTATCTTTATAACCTTGATTGTGTTTCATATTCACATAATAAATGGTATTCTATTGATGAAAGTGGTTTTGAATTCTATTTTATATATTTTATAATCATAATCAGCTATTGTGAAAAGAAAAACTCAAATATACATTATCATAGATACTATAATGAAATATTATTCATAGTAATAACACCGAATACATTGGTAACCATTCATCATCAATTAATATTTATAGTAATATACATTTCCATTCATGTTATTTTTCATTTTATAATCCCACTTACACCATAACAATGATACCCCTTCATAGGGATTAATCATGTTAAAACTTTTAGTTTTGTTTACGGAGTCCATTAAAAATATAAATATCTTATAAAATTTCAATGAATCAAAACACTTGGAATCCTCATGATAAATAATAGGGTTATATTATATAAAACTAATATTTATTATCATTTTCCATAACAAATACATATCTCTTAGTATCCTAATGAATCGTATCATACTTTTTGATGTCCTTTTGTTATATTAGTCAATTTATTTTCCTCAAACTGTTTTGGAAAAATTTATTATTCTCATGATTAACTCTAATTTGTTTGTATTGAGATTCACTAACATCAATCTTCCTTGTAATAAAACCTAGTATAATATATTCCTTCTTAATAAATAATTCATTGTGTGTATGAAACAATTTCTTTTCAATTGGGTGAAATGATAATATTAAATTTATTGTTTTAAATACATATGAGTAGGAATTTATAAAATATTCGGCCATCTTTACCTAAATATTATTATTGAAACAATCACTATGATCTTAGTATTTTTTAAACGGAAAATTTTGACATTTACCCCTACATATCTCATTTGGAGTTTTTATAATTACCTTACAGTAGATAACAATACTAGTTAACGAAATATTATACTCTAAATTATAATAATAATAGTTTGGATGGTCATATTGAATCATCTTCTAGAAAAACATATTTAATAATGTATGTTTCCTCATTTCGGATACACTATTCTACCGTGGTTGTACATAGAAGGGTGAGCTATGGAGAACATAAATATTCTATAAATTGTCCACATAACACTTGGATTTTATATTTCAAATCTGTATACAATAAAATTATATAAATTATCATTACAAATTGATTATATACATTATTTTTGAACACTATAAAAATTTTAAAGGGATTACGATTATTCTTTTTAAAAATAATAATCACAATGAATACATTCTCTATAATGTATATGAAATAATCTTAATAATTACAATATTTATTACTTATTGGTTTGTATATATCAATATATATTAAGAATAACAGGTATTTGTATATTTCCCATATTAAAAAATTGATATTTTAGCATTTTCAAAATAAATATGATTCACATTCATCAAATATTTTATAACTAAATTAAAATTAACATTCCATTGATATATATTCTTTTGATGTGTTTCTAATTTATATGTATCATGAAAAAATTTAGATACATGTTGGTTTTAATCATTTGTAGATATATTCTTATTTTGAATGTGTTCTATGGGATTATCCATGTCTTGAATATTTTAATTGATATATATATATATATATATTAATGATAGTGTAAAAAAATTCATACATTTATATAGAATACAAATATATTATAAATAATAAAAAATGGATTCCTTTAAAAAAAGGAAAAAATTATTTATATATGAAATAATATAATTATTTGATAATTATTAAATTAATATAATAGGTAGATATAAATCAATGGGGTAAACATGAAATGTATCATCCAATACACTTTTTCCAAAACATTATTCTCTTTTCTTTTAGCCAATTGTCTTCTATTTTTGACAATTTTTAGATTAGTAAAAAAATTGATGTATAAATTTTATCCACCAACAATTATTTTAAAACATAAATATTGATATATATTCATTAATTTTCATTATAAGAATGATTATTTTATTTTATTATGGTATAACTTCTCAAGAAACTATATAAATCTATTGGGCTATAAAACTAATATAGAATTGATCAAGAAAATAATGGTTATCTTTAAAAATAGTCAAATCTACAATAGATGATATTTATCAAGTGATTATCATGTTTCAAGAAACATTCAACTATGGAATTTTATTTAATAGATTATATGACCCCATATTATCAATTATACATAGAATTAGAGAAAATATCTAATCATAGTTGAGTGACATTTCAATTAATTTAAAATTTTGATATTTACATTAGGGGATGATGTTTTTCAATTTTTTAAGATGGTTAAATGGATTTCATTGAGATTAAAATTTTTATATAAATGTATTGTAGAGTTATTTCTGGTATTACATAAATGAAAGATTAATTTTGACCAAAACTCTTACCATTTTGCAATCATTAGTGGTCCAAATGGGAGACTAGTGCGCTGTAATTGGCTCTATGTCACTATCCTTTCTAATTTAATATTAATGGTTTCATAAATCAGTCTTGGTTATCACCCGACACATCAACTGACGTAGTCTGTGGAATGACCCAATGGGAATATCTTATTCATATGGGATTCCAACTAGTTAATGGTTATTAAAAATATCCATTGGGAATGATTTCAAACAATTTCATAAATATAAATATAAAAAAATAGTAATTAAAGTAAAACAGAATAATTAGAACCCAAAATGGGATAAAAATATCTTGATTAAATTTAAAAACTTTAACCAAATACCTAAATGGTCTAAAAAATTAGGACAAGTAACTATCTGAAAAACCACATTGGAAAAAATTATATTTGTCCTCAATCGACTGCAATAATAAATGCAATGGAATACCACTAGTATTGTGAAGCACCATCTACAATCTTCTTTCCTTTACAAGGGTCAAACATAGAAAATTATACTTACATGCAATGGTTTATGTATGGTGTGGGACAAATCCTTGCAGTTTTCAACCCAAAAAAAATTCATACCATGCTATAAACATTATAATATAAATTTAAATTCTAGATTTATAAATGAAAACTAAGTATATTTTTATTGAAAAAATTTTAATGGAAAATATGCTTTTCTTTTTAATTGACCAAGCAAGTGCACCATATATCGACAGTAAGAACAATATCAAAAAATAGAACTATGTCATGGTAAATCCTTATAGGAACAATCTAAATAAGACACTATGTACAATGTATCTTGGTGAAATATTGTATAAAAACGACACTGATCATCATCCTCATGCATGAGCCACTAGATTGGATTCTATCTAAAAGTCCAGTGATCTCCATCCAATATTGATTAGTTAGTGTTGTGACTTTAATACTAAAAGGATGAAATGGGACTAGGCCTTACCAATCCAACTATCATACAAGGCATATTTTACCCACATAGGTACCCATTTTTCCCATTCCTGTTAAAATTTCAATCCACATGTCATAAGGATCACAGTAATTTACACACACATATTTCATATAATGTAAAAAAATTGATAAATCACTATGTTCACAACTAAAACCACTTTCAATTCAAAAAACACGCCCAAAACATCATAAAATGGGTTTTACAACACTTTCATATTTTATTTATCATATTTCATAATTTACCAAACACATTCAAGAAGCACAACAAGGTTCCACCAATTAAATACACATAATTTTTATAAAAAAAACTTTTCTCTAGTCATTTATATTTCAAAATGATTCAAAAACAAGTTTCTCAACACCCACATAAATCATAGAACACATTTAAATTGATATGATAGAATGTACAATTTTTCAAAGAATGTTTAATCACGTAAAAACTTACCTCAACTGTAGAATCATCAGGAAAACAATTCCAAATCACAACCACACCTCAACTAAACCCTATAAAGAAAATATCAAACCAAAACATCCATAGAATACCTTATGGAATAATACATTACTAAAAACATTACCCTACATACTGTAAAATTGTAACCTCAAAGAATGATGGAGATACTGATAGAGAAGGGTACTTTCATGATGAATCAAGGATAAATCTCTCTAAATCCATCACAAAAATAGAGGTACATTGTAGAAGTGGGAGAGGTTGAGGTTCATAGGTTAGAAAATCCTAACTGGGGAAAGAAATGAGGGTTTAGGGTAAAAATTAAGGAGAGATAATAGTTAAAAATCCAATTTTTAAGGACCTGTACAGGCTGCATGGTTTTCCTACATGGTTTCAAAAACTATAAAGTAACCATTATCCCCTTACTACCCATGTAAGAAATTTCACAGAGTAACCCCACATGGTTTTCAAACAATGCACTAAAATTGCAATATTTCTGTATCCGAAAACACCACATGGTAGCATGATTACTTGGGAAAGGGTGCCTGAATTGGAAAATTGTGCACCATCCGTGTTCCCCAGGTTGTTTACCCAAAACATCTAATTTTCTCCAAAATATCTATGTAAACCCAATGGGGAAAAATAATGAACGAAAAAAAATTAATCAAACCCCAAGATGTAAGCATTGGTGTGACAAATCTCCCCTCCATGAAAACTTCCAGCCCCCAAAAATTCAAATCAAAACAATATGTGAGAATAGAAATGGGTAATCATTCTCAACCCACAACTTCCACTCCCATGTATCATGATCATCATTACTATGCTTCCTAAGAACCCACACTGGTGGGATAGACATCCCAAGAAACACTTTCTCTTGGGAATCTACAATTCACTCTAGCTGAAAAATATAAAAATCATGATGTATTTATAAATCTTCCCAATTCAATAAATTAGACAAATATGGACCATACATCATCAATTGGAAGTCATGAAATACATCATGAACTGAATTCAAATGATAGGGAATAGCTTAATTATGTTCCACCAGTCAGACACGCTTGATGATCTTGAAAGTTCCCATATAATTGTGTGTTATCTTCCCTTTCATTCCAAAACGATGATGACCCAAATGAGGTTCCACTGTTAGGAGCACATGGTCCCCCACAAAAATTTATAGATCTTAGAAACAATTACCATCATATGATTTTTGGAAACTCTAAGCTATAAACAATTGCAGCCTAACCACCTTTACCTTCTCATTTGTCTCATGCACTATGATCAGCCCCAAAAATGTGGTTTTACAACCCTCTCTCCAAAACAAGAGAGACTGACGTGATCTACCATATATCACAAAAAAATGAGCAATTTTGATTGAGGACTGGTATCTCTTATTATATGAAAAATTGACTAATCACAAATGTTTATCCCCTAATCCTTTGAAATCCAAGGCACACGCCTGAAGCATGTACTCCAAATTATAATTTTTTCACTCGGTCTGACCATCCATCTGAGGATGGAATACCTAACGCAACATGACTTGTAAACCCATTTCCATCTGAATGTCTTCCCAAAATCATGAGTAAAAGGGGACCCTGTCTAAGATTATTTCTGAAGGAACTCCATGAATCCTTTCTACCACCTGAACATATAGTCAACCAAGCATGTCAACCATTGTTGAATTTCATATCAGAATTAAATTGGTAGATTTTTTCAAATGTTCAATTACCACCCAAATGGAATTCCATCCCCAAGGTGTATAAATTAATCCAATAATGAATTTCATTTTGATATCATCCCACTAGTAGGAAGGAATATGAAGTGGATGGAGAACACTAGAGTGAATTTGATGATCATATTTCACCTATGGATGTGTATAGTGTAAGGACCCGGCCCCCCGAGTGCCCGGAGCCGGTGCCCATGAGATATTATGTAAAAAACCTTATTACATTACATTAAAATTCATTCACATATATCACATCATGTTCCATGCTACAGAGGATCTTGAGGATCAGGTTCTGGGAATACCAGCTGCATTCTGAATACATCATTGAAGACATGACTAATACTTGAAAATTTTCATTTAAAACATAGGGTGAGCATTGAAATACTCAGTAAGGGGTTTTGACAGTACTTAAATATAGCATTTGAAAACTAATTTTGAAATTACATTTCCGTACATAAAATAATTCCTCAAAGGGAAAACATCATGGCATTTCAAAGGTTGATATAAAACAGTTAAATCACTTCATACACAAGTATTTGAACACTTAGCTGAAAGTCACCTAATGCACAAAGTAAGCTTACTTGTACGAAGTTACATTATCTCTACTAAGTAAAATAAGAAAAACATGCTAGGTATACAAATACTACTAGACAATAATATAATCATATTTTCACATAAAAAATATCACACCAACTTCTATTAATTCACATGATGAGATGATAAATGTAATGATAACATTTGAATTAGTTATTTGAGGAGGAAAACTGATCATGCATCATATGTCATGTTCCCTTAATCTCGTACTCATAGGTAATGGTTTTTAATTAACAAACACATAATGAGGGATTATAATGTAGAAAATTCTATAAACATGCTGGCGAGGCCTCGACCAAGACATCTATTGATTAATGACTCGACCATAATCCATAATCTCTTTAACCAATATTCTACTAATCGAATATTTTTCTGGTTAATTAAATTACATAGTCATAATGAGGAAAATGCATATGTCGGACTGTGTCCAGGCCTCAACCAAGAAGTCAAGTGATTAAGGCCTCGACCAAAATCCATAACTCATAAAATGTGAAATTCCTCAGCCAATTTCACTTCTATTTGTCTCATGAGACCTACCGATGCTTTTAGGGGCTATAGCGGGCCCCAACCGTCACATAATAAATCCAATGCATTCCTCATACCTCATAAATCAAAGATCACATACCAATTTAATTTATTTAAATTCTTTATCACTTACAAATTACTTGGATTCTTAATTCTCACTACCTATGGTGTCCCAAACCACTCTGGGCAATTTAGTTCTTAGTTCTTGTCATGGTATATCATATTCAATCCTGATGATCAATAATATGGACAAGGAAACCATTATAAAATTGGTCTACAAATACATGAAATGACAGTTAACATTGCAATTATGGAATAATTAATCAAAAACAGGCATGGTTTAGTAAATAATCTGTGTACAAAGGATTATAACTAAAGTACATAAAATGCTATGTTTTTTCACAAGAGGTATTAAATGACGACTCTTTAAAATTATAATACATGAAAATTAATCAATTAAAGAACATACATGAAATTAATTATTGTGATAAACATGTCATTGAATTTGCAATTAAACCATAAACATACTAATTGTTAACATTCACAACAACATGATTATTATTAAACAATAAAACAATACAACATGGTAACAAGGTTACATAAATTCTTAGTCATCTATTACAAAACTGATGTGCATTATTTTAAATCATTAATTACATCAAGGGTATATGATAGAATGACTACATTAATTAAACAAGATCATTAGTGTATACTCATAAAAAAATATAGTGGCTAAGGAAACACAAAAATATTACATGTATCAACACATTAACCATGTCCTCACTGTTATTAATGGAATTAGGGTTTTGGAAGTTGAACTTATAAGTACATATATACCTAACCATATATACACAAAGTGTATATATGGGTTTTTACACAAGTTGAACAATGTCCAGTAAATTCCGTTAGATCTGAATACCTCCAACCATTTATTTGATTAAAACCAAAACTATATAAGGTTTTATATTCATGTATCCATATGTATATAAATATATATAAAAACTATGGTTTTATACTATAACATAATTACACTTAAACCAAAATCCTAATTTGCATCTAAAATTTTATTTAAGTGTTAGAATTCATGTCTTGAAAATCATAATCAATTTCATTTGAAAACATATAATACTGGATGTACTTACATATACAAAACAAATTCGGTTTTGCATACCAAGTATAAATCCAATTGAACCCAAATTACATTTCGCATCTAAAACATTACCTAAGGCTTGGAAAACATTTTTTAAAAATTATGAAACAGATTTGGATTGTGTCACATAAATATGTATATATATATATCTATGTAAATATAATTATGTTTTAGAAACATAATTCTATTTAACCCAAAACATAGTTCGCAAATAAATTATTATTTAAGGACGAATATTCAAGTCTTAAAAATATGAAATGTTTGTACTGGAAGACATACTTGCATAATTATATAATTACATATTTTCACATATATATAATCAATGAAGGGCTTTCATATAAACTTAAAACACCCTTAAGGTATATATAAACATCATATTGCATATTTTCAAATTTGAAAATAATAAATATAGAAGTGGATGATATATATATATATACACAAATAAAATATACCGGATTATACACAGAGCATGTATAATCTGTTTTCATAACAAAAATAGGTAATATAGTCCCTTACCTGATTTCCAGACTGCCTGCAGAGGGCACAGGAGACACCACAGGTAGTGAAATTGTTAGGCAATGTATGGAACACTATGTAGCACACAACAAGATGCAGAACAGAAAAAAAACAATGGGCAGATCATAACCAAAACCATTATTTATAAGCTGGTCTATCAGTCGCAGCAGTAGGACCGGACTTGAAATATATAAAATATAAAAATATAAAAATATGAAGGATGATGAAATCAACGGTCCAAAAATATTGAGATAAACATGGAAAGTCTTGCTCTGCATTCTCAAATATTAAATAGAAACAGAATAAGAAACAATGAAACTGGCATTTAAATAAATTAAATCATAAAAAAGGATAAAAAAATTCGTAACAAACAAAGACACAACATCAAGAATGTAATAGAAACAGAATAAAATATTCAAAATAAACAGTATGAAACATACCCATGACAAGATTTATAAACACCAAATCAAAACCTAACGTGCCGTTACGAAGACCACAGACCTACGTAAGATATGGGCTAGATGAACCCTTACCACGGACTGACCACAAACACTCCTGAAGATGAACCAGCCTCGAATGCTTGGCCTCGGATCAAACTCCTCGTTCACCCCACATCCGGACGAGACCCAACCAGTTAACCCCAAGATGCACACACCTCTCCTTCGCTGCACTTAGCTTCACCGTGCCACACCATCCCCTATCACGCCTCTCTGGCCTCAACTCTCACATCCCCTTCGACCTCACCTCCTGAACAAGCCCACAACGGTATCTCACTCCACAGTGGTGTGCACCCCTCTCCTTGTTGTGATCCACCAGAAGGCAGAATGCCCTGGAGGTTTTCTCTTTTCCCTCAAACCCTAACCCACAATTTCTTTTTCTCATTTATTAATATTATATTAGTTATTTATTATTACTCTTTTATCCTTAAAATATTTTTATTTACTCAACCCTTTAATTCACTACCACTATTATCATTATTATATTTTTATTATTATTTTATTATTCTTATTTTATGCAACCCATTAATTCCATCCCTCAATCACTATATTGAAATATAATTACCATTATAAATGTTTATCATGTTATTATTTTTATATTCATATCATTATATTAATAATATTAAAAGTCAGAAGTTATGATTATAATAAGATTATTTTAATAATACTTTAAAAAAGTAGAAGTTTAATTCTTTTGTTATTAAATTATAAATTGTTTAAGTTTATAACCATAATAACTTCTAATTTATCAAATCTAAAACAAATAAAATGAACTTATTATTATTTATAAACACTTGTTATATTCATGAAATTTCAATATTAATAACATCAATTTTATTAGATTTATTTAATTTAACAAAAAATAATTATGTAATTTTATTTTAACATAATAAAATTTTATAAATACTAAAATAATTTTATTAACGGTTAAATTGAATAGCTATAATTTTTAAATAAAATACATATTATTAATAATTTCATATTACACTAATCTAAAAGAATAATTATAATTTAATATATAAATATATATCATTTTTTTGAAATTGTACGAAACCCTAATATTTTTTCAATAGTTTGAATAAAATAATGTATTTCTATAAATAATGTCATATAATAATTTCAAATTGACATGTATAATAAACTTATAATTTTATAACAAATTAATGTATACATAATTTTATAATGATAATAGTTCAAAACATAATATATAAAACAAATTAAATACATTTATTATTATTATTACAAAAAATTTTTTTTATATGTAAATATATTACATACATATATTGTATATTTACATAAATTATAAATTATTTAAAATTATTATTTTTAATGAGATTCGCGGAGTTACATTATCCAACTCATAAAAGAATTGCTTCCTCGCTATTCAATTTTTGTACTCCTACCGACTCACTGACACAGCCTCCCGAAGTCCCATTACTTGGAAGACCATCGATTGTAGGTTGCTGACGACCTGAGGTGAATTCCTAAGGTTATATTCAGCTTCTCTATCACTTTTTCCCAGACACACTGCGAGCATCTGGGGTCGTAACTATGCCTAAATCACTCAGCCTTCAATAAAGAGGCATGAGAAGTGTGGAGGTCAGAAACATTAGAGTGGACGAAATATCTATAAGTTCTATTCACCATGTCGTTCTTGAAAATATTTATGTGGAAGAGTTCTCCATACATTCTAAAACTAAAGACCTGGAATAGGTAGGCCGCTCGATGGTCACCATCCAAACCTTCTTCTAGAAATTTACCTATAGCTTGATATTTATTAGCCAAAGTGAAACACCGAAAAAGAGCTTTATGAAACTTCTCTCTTTTCATATATGCCTAAAATTGTGCAATTGCTATGCAGTAAAAGACAAGGAATATTCCTTGGTAAAGATTAGAATGTTTGGGCTGTTCAACACCTGATGGAGTTGTTTACAAGACAATCATCTGTTTTTGATTGTCTCATATTCCCCTGAACATGACTTGGCCGCTATGATTTCATCTATCTCCATTGGGAGAGAGAGAATGCATGATTCAATAGCCATCTGAAAATTATAATAAAACCACTTAGTAAGGTTTAGTAATACTAGATTACCTGGTTTTCCAAAATTGTCTGAACCTATCCTCTATTATCAACTGTAAGTCCTGACAGTTATTACATAGAATTAGGGTTTTGTAAATTGATCTTATAAATAAATATATACCTAACCATATATATACAAAGTGTATATATGGGGTTTTACACATGTTGAACAATGTCCAGTTAATTTCCAATGATCTGAATACCTCAAACAATTTATTTTATTAAAACCAAAACAATATAAGGTTTAATATTCATGTAGTCGTATGTACATAAAAATATATAAAAACTATGGTTTATATACTATAACATAGTTACACATAAACTAAAACCTATTTTTAAAATTAAATATTATTTAAGGGTTAGAATTCATGTCTGGAAAATCATAATCAATTTCATTTGAAAACATATACGATCGGATATACTTACATATATAAAAAAATGGGTTTTTCATGCCAAGTATAAATCCAATTGAACCCAAATAAAATTTCACATCTAAAACATTACCTAAGGATTGGAATTCATCTTTAAAAAATTACAAAAGCGGATTTGGATTTTGTCACACAAATATATATATATATATATATATATTTATTGTTTTTAGAAACATAATTCCATTTAACCCAAAACATAGTTCGCACAAAAAATATTATTTAAAGAAGGATATTGAAGTCCAAAAGATCATTAATATTTGTATGGGAAGACACACATGAATAATTACATATTACATAATTGTACATCTAAATAATCAAATAAGGGATTTCATATAATCATAAAACACCCTGAAGGTGTATATTAACATTGTATAGCATACTGACTTATTTGAAGATCATAAATAAAGAAGGGGATGATAATATATATAAATAGAAAAATAAAATATATCCAATTATTAACAGAGCGTGTATAATCAGTTTTCATAACAAAAATAGGTAAAAGAGTCCCTTAACTGATTTGTAGACTGCCTGCAGGGGGCGCAGGAGACACCGTAGGTAGTGAAAATGACAGGCAATAATTCAATAGGGTGGATCACACAACAAGATGCAGGACTTTAAAAAAAATAATGGACAGAACATAACCAAACCCCAATTTATAAGTTGGTCTATCATTCATAGCAGTAGTACCGGACATTATTTATATTGAAATATAAAAATAGAAAAATATGCAGGAGTATGAAATCAACGAACCGAGAAGATTGAGATAAACATGGAAATGATTGCTCTGCAAGCTCAAATAATAAAAAGAAACAGAATAGGAAACAATTAAACTGGAATTTAAATAAACCAAATCATCAAACAGGATATCAAAAAGAGAGACGAACAAAGACACCCCATCAATAAATTGATATAAACTGAATAAAATTTTTAAAATAAAATGAATGAAATGGACCCTAGACATTATTTATAAACACCAAATCAAAACCTAACATGAAGATCCAAAGACCACCAACCTACCTATGATCTGGACCAGATGAACCCTAACAACGGACTGACCACAAACTCACCTAAAGACGCACCAGCCTCGGACGCTCGGCCTCGGCTCAAACTCCTCATGCACCCCACATTTAGATGAGTCCCGACCAGTTAACCCCAAGATGCATGCACCTCTCGTCCGCTACACTCAGCTTTACCACTCCACACCATCCCCTGTCACGCCTCTCTGGCCTTAGCTCTCACATCCCCTTTGACCTCGCCTCTCGAACATTCCCACCATGACAGTGCACTCCATGGTCTTGGACACACCTCTCCCTATTGTGCTTGACCAGAAGCCAGAATCCCATGCGAGATTTCCCTTTTCCCTCAAACCCTAACCCGGGATTTATTTTTTTGTTTTATGAATATTCTATTATTTATTTATTATTATTATTTTATCCTTTCTATATTTTTATTTACTCAACCTATGAAATCACTACCTCTATTATTTTTATTTTATTTTTATTATTTTTTAAATATTTTTATTTTATGCAACCTTTGAATTACATCCCTCGATCACCATTTTAAAATATTATTATCTTTATAAATGTTAATCATGCTATTATTATTATGTCCATATCAATTATTAATATAATTAAAAGTTAAAAGTTATGATAAAAATAAGATAATATTAAGAATACATTAAAAAGAATAATTTTAATTCATTTGTTAATAAATTATAAATTATTTAAGTTTATAACCATAATTATTTATAATTAAACTAATTTGAAAAAAATAAAATGAATTTATTATTATTTATAAACATATATTATATACATGAATTTTCCAAACTAATAAAAAAAATTTATAAGATTTAATTATTTTAATTAAACATAATTAAGTCATTTTTTTAACTTCATAAAATTTTATAAATAATAAACAAATTTTACAAATGGTTAAATTAAATAAATATAAATTTTAAATAAAATACATATTATTAATAATTTCATAAAATGCTAATCTAAAAACAATAATTATAATTTCATATATATATAAATAATTTTTTTGGAAATTTATGAAACCCTCATAATTTTTCATTCATTTGCATAAAATAATGTACTTATGTACATAATGTCATTTAATAATTTCAAATTGACATGTATAATAAAATTATAATTTTATAACAAATTAATCTATTCATAAATTTATAATGATAATAGTTCAAAAAATAATATATTAAACTAATAAAATATATTTATTATTATTATTACTAAATACATTTTTTATATGTAAATATATTACATACATTTATCACATATTTTCTTAAATTATAAATTATTTATAATTATTATTTTTACTGAGACTTGGGGCATTACATATAGAACCTTGATACGATGTCATATATATGTCACCTCTTACATAGACAACAAAACATCTAATTACCATCATAAAACATCTTAGTGGCCCTAATATGTACAACCCATTGATACTAATGGTTATCCTGCATCACCACATTCCTCATAGATAACAACACAACAAATGTTCCCTAGAAACATAAAACTCCCTTGGGAGAAAAATACCAATAGAAAGGTGTCTCCACAACATGAAGAAAATACATTTAATAAATGAATAGATCATCACCTGGATATATCCATTTAATTGTCTCTAGAAACGGAGGATCAAATTGAAAAATTTCCATGAATGCACCCACACCGAGCTCCATATCATCAATGTGCATGTTAGAAAAAGACCCATCAGACTCCACTCATCAATGTTGTCTTAATGAACTTAAACTAGAACTTTTCCACTCAATGAAATTTCCATGAAATTAATTATTCTTAAGGTATAGCCTATATGAAAATTAAACCCCTAAAGATACGTGACCCTACAACAATGCCTCAAATTCAAATCCTTTTTGGGAGAAAATTTAGGCTAGGATCCCATGATTAGAATAAAACAAAAAATTCTCCCCAAATGTATTGTGATGCCACATATTTATGTCATGCCTCACTACTACTAATTCTAGTTCATGGTTCGGGTAGTCCCTTTCATGTCGTCGGAGTTGGCGGGAAGCAAATGCCGCCATAAAATAATTCTGTATAAGACCACACCCGTGATCCATACCTGATGAATCACAATAAAATACATATCCCTTTTTATATTATTGAGAGATAAAAACATGAGAGTTATTAAATCACTGGTTTATCTCCTCCAAGTATGCTTGAAACTCTACATTCCACTCAAACATCAACCATTTCTGAGGGAGTGATATCATTGGAGAAGAATGCCAAGAGATTTCCCATACAATCCACCTGTAATAACCCAACGGGCCTAAGAATATCTATATATAAAACACATTATTTAATTTATTCCATGACACAACAACACTAATCATTTTATGTTACACCAAAATTGTTCGTTCTGAGACCACATAGGAAAAATTATTTAGCTATTTAATCGATAAGGCACCCATAGAAATCATGGCATAAATATGATGGTCCTAAATAGTTCCAAATAAAATCCTCAAATGTCGCTCAAGATACAATTTATATTCATGATAAACATTCATTTAATATGTGAATACCATGTAAAAATAATCAAGATACTTGTAGGACACTCTATTCACAGGCACCAAAAAAATGGTAGATCATTTTTTCTAATCAAAATCCCTAGCCATGTTATCAAAATGGACATAGCTTCTCTAAAAATAAATTTTTGGGACATATTAATGTATCACCCTTACATGGTGATAACCATAAATCATGTATATCTATAAGAAACCCCCTTCCACATTTAACTGGTCTAACATGTCATCAATTAAGGAAAGATAGTTGTTTTTCATGATGGTTACACTGTTTATCTTCCAGTAATCAATACACAACCATTGAGAATCATTACTATTCATTGAAAAAAAGACTATGGCGGTACAAGGAGGGACCCTCAGGTGAATGAGTAATTTGGATTCCAAATTGTGCAGATATACGTTAAACTCCCTCATCTCGGTGTGGGCCATTTGATATGAAAGAGTAATATCATCAGTATTCATGGTGCCAAATCAATCGATAAATCCATATCTATCTTCTGAAGTTGACCTAAAAGAATCATCTAGAAAAATAGATAGATACTCTTCCCCCATGGGAGTTCATTCACACTTATGATTCCAACTATCAAACTCTAATATGAGAATCGATATTAGAAAAAAAAGGTCACATGATTCGAGGAATGGAGGTCTATATTGACTTGAATGAGGATCCCATTCCCGAAGGAAATCTCGTATACTTCCATTAGGTTCAAAAAAACTCACTCTCCAACTATATCAATTGATATGTGCCTAAAATCACATCATCCAATGCAGACATTGGATTATGTCAATGAGATTCATATCCAAGTCTAGGAAATCCTATTCAATCTTGACCACAAACATGGTGAGTGCTCTTGACGGACACATAAGACCCATTTCTCTTCCTATCACTTAGAGTGACAAGTATACCATGAATCCACCTTGAATTTACACTTCTTACAAGATAATCCCACTCTACTGCTATGACAACCAAACTGATCTACCACTATCTAGGATGGATCTGACAGGGTTGACATCGCATTAAAATTAAATAGTTTTTATCCTTATGATAACAACAAGTTACCTTGTAATTCCACTAGAAGTTCCCCATATTACCACCCTAATCGTATAATTTGGGTTGGCTGGGACCCATTGCTCACACATCCCCTAGTTTCCCACACTAGTGGAATACAACTAATCCTACATCTGAAACTATTAATGATGACAGTGGAGATGATTGGCCCATGCTTCCTCCCACCTTATTTCCCTACTCATCCTACATACTCTTCTTATTTGATGATTTGAAACTTACCACAGTTGAAAATTCCCCCAAGAACATAGAATTTGATTTCTATCCATTCTCTACCATGAAAACTTGATCAACCAACTCAACGTAGGTATTCACGTGGAAAAAAATACATGAGAATAAATATATTTCCAATGAATCATCTCAAACCTACAAGACATCATCTTATCATTAAAAAATATCTTACCTGTGTACCAAAATAACTCATAAAATAAATTGGAATACTCCAACATTAGTTATTCTCCCTAGTAAAGATCCAAAAACTCCATGGAACCTCCATAGCCCAAGACCTCAAGATAATACAACACATTGAAAATCATGATTAAATATTTATAAATCATATAATCAGTCTTCCTAACATGAACCTCCGAGTCCCACCACCTCTAACAGGGACCCTCTAGAAGTAGATAATCAATCATTACTCAGACAGACTTAGGAGTATCGAGGAACTCAAACATCCACTCTATCTTTTTTATCCACTTCTCTTATTTGTGAGGTTCCCCATTTCCCCTTAAAGAAGGGTCATTGTTCTTAATAAAAACATCATATTTTCCCATTACATGAAATTTTTAAGATTCTCTAACCATACTAGGGCTAGGACCAAATCTTTATGCAAAATCATAGATAACTCAAACCAATTATTCCTCTAATATATGATCAATTTTTTAGGGAAAAATCTCTCCATCCTCTTCATACTACTACACGTGATGTCTCTAGGGAGAAACTTTTCTACATGAATAAAAATACAGAAGGGAACCCATTAGTACTAATTTCAAAACATACTCTGATAAATATTTAGAAATAAAAAAAATACAAACATTAAATAAATCAAAACAAATCAAACATATCAGAATAAAATGGAAACAAGACCACTCCAAATCCACACTGTGTCCATATAAAAATGGCATCCTATACATCTCACCTAAAGGAGATGTAAAATCAAAATCCCAACATCATATGGGTAATCAACTCTTATCATGATGTGTGATGTCTAGGAACCCTAATAGCAACTCAAATTTCTAACCCTGACAATTCAATCACATGCCTATCAAGACTAATCCCAAAATAACATAACTAAAAAAATGAAAAACCTCGTACGATACCATATTTCCACGAACCATGTTGGGGCTTCACTAGTCCTGGTACCTAATCCAATTGGGGGCAGGGCTCGTAGGGTGTTCCTAACCACCATGTGTGGCAAACTAGTTTCTGGGTATTAACAAGATACCTTATAGATGATTTGACAATATTAAAAAATAATAATCAACCAAAATTAAAAAATAAACCAAAAAAAAAATAATCATAAAACAAAAATAAATTTAAAAATTAATATATTCAAATTTATAACCTAAAACAATAATAAAAAATGTTATGATGACACTAACCCCAAATCCACCATGAATCATGAGGAGCATCATCCTCAACACACAACAAAATGATCACCAAGGGAAGACCACTAGAATTCTGAACCACCATCTCCAAACATATTGCCTTTACATGTGTCAAACATAACCAAGTCTATTTACAGATAAAAGTGTAAGTAGGGTGTGAGCCAAATAACAGAAGGATTCCACCAAATAAAATAATATGAATGAAATAAATATTATAATATATATTTCCATGATTTCAAAAAATAAAACTAGGCATAATTTTGTGGATAAAATTTAATGTAAAACAAAATTTTCATTTGATGTAACCAACCAATTGCATTGTACACTAGTGATAATATAAATATCACAAAGCGTACTATGTTCATGGAAATCCATATATGCACTTGCTAAATGGGACACTAGGTAACCCGTATCCTGATGATACATCGTATATAAATTGCACTAATCATCATCCTCATGAATTATCCACTATAGGTTAATCTATCAAAAAAATTTGTGGTCTCAAACCATTATAGATTAGTTTGTTTTGTGTCTTAGATCCCAATAGAATGAACCAGTCCTCAACCCATGAAATACAACTATCATACTAGTCATAATCATCAAACATAGATACCTAGGTTTCTGTTTTGTGCTCAATTTTTATTTCAAATTTCATGAGGATCATAATAATTTACATACCCACTTGCCAAATAATGTTAATACAGTTGATAAATCACCATTTTCACAATCAAAATCACTTTTAAATCAAACCTACAATAAAACCTTCCCAAACTATGTTTTCAACACATTATTAATTTACTAAACATCTTGAATAATTTATAAAACGCATTCAGGAATAACAATAAGCATTCACAGATGAAATTGACCAAATTTCATTAAAATCTATTTTTAAGACATATACATATAGAAAACTATTCCAAATCACAAGGACACCTCAATGAATCCATTTAAAGAAAATATTGAACTAAAAGCAGTAAAAAAAAACCATCAGGAACATGATAAAATACTAAAAATGTATCTGTAACCCCAAGATAAATGAAACCCAAAATAAATATAGTGAAAACCCAAAAATTGAGAAACTATGATAGAAGGGTACTTACATGAATAAACAAGGGAAAATATATCCAAATACACTACAAAAAATAGATCTCAAAGGTAAGAAGAGTGAGAGGGTGAGACTCTTATGGTATGAAATTCTATTCGAGGAACGTAATGGGTGTCTATGGTGAAAAATTAGGGAGAGATAAAATTTATAAATCCAATTTTTAATGACCTGGAAAAGTGACATGATTTTCCCACATTGTTTTAAAAACTGTTATAGAAACCATTCCACCTAACTATCCAAGAAGGTTATGGGTCACAGTAACCGCGCACGACTTAGAAACCATGCACTGACTGCACAATAAGACTCTATCTATAAACACAACATGGTTGCACTGTTTCCTAGAGAAGGGCACATATTTTATATAACCTCACACCGACTATGTGCAACATGTTGTTTAACAAATTTTCTCATTTTCCCCTTAAAACACAAAAAAAAACAATGCGGAAGAAGCTATAATAAAAGTAAAAAGAATGATACCCCAAGATGAAATCCTAGGTGTGAAAAATGTTATTCCAAAATGTCGATGGGTTCAATCCATTAAGAACCCAATGGTCTAAAAAATTCTGTATGGACTATAAAATTCCATGTGGAGGTCTAATAAGAGTATCATAGAAAAACCAAAACCCCTACTATAAGTGGTTTATTATTTTATTTTTAATCCTTTATTTTGAATATTTTACGACTCTTATTCTTACCTTATTAGATAATTAGTAAGGAGTCCCCCACTAAATTTTCTCTTACTCTAATCTTGTTTTTCCTTCCTATATAAATCTCATTGGTAATTTGATATAAAAAATAACAGGGAAATAATTTTTGAATATGATGGAAATAATGGGACCTAACATATGACTCACTATTTCATTTATATATATTTTAATCTTTAAAAATAATTATTTTTTATATATTCATTGACATCTCACAATTGGGGATAAATATTAGGATAATAATTAATGAATTTTCTCTTATAGAGACAAGGTAGGTTGTCCATAAAATATTAATAACTTTAGTAAGAATTCTTGGTACATTTTTATGTCGATATGTGTTTTAGGGTATGATGACAGGAATGGGGATGTGTGTAGATATAAATTATTAGATTAAATATATAGAGAATATTACATTAGGAATGTATGTTCAACAAATTGATGAATGATTTTTGGATAACCTTATTACTATGTTTTTTATTATATATGGACATGATGGGCATTATTATCACAATCCAACTCATTTCTTCCCTAAATTGTGCACTTTAATCAATAGATGACATTCATGATGTTCAATTTCGATTTCCACGTACTAGATTGTTGTTCCAATGTATCAATGCATATTTACTGGGAATGACATCACCCTCTGAAACCACATGTTCACACAACGGTTTCCACTAAATAATATATAATTACACATATAGATGTTGTAAATCTATTCCATTGGTAAGTATAAATAAATAAATAGTCTAAATTTAGTAGTTATAGTAAACAATAAAATCAAAAATTTCACGAAAAATAAATAAAACAACTCATAAAATAAATAATGATAAAAATATTAATCATGATACTTGATAATCATATGAATGGTCCATGGAGGAAAGGATGACAGATGAACATCCCAAAAAATAAATGAGAACTATAATACCACATCCAAGTGACCCATAGACACACTATATTTCATGAATTTACTGATATTGGACATATGAACCCTAAATAAGTCCAACATAAAGGTTTCTGAAATGAATACCAAAACTAATCATACACAGAATGGTGCATGCAGGGTGTGAGAGAAACTAAGCCTCATCATATCTCATTATGATTTTTTATTCAGTTAAAATAAAATATCATCTACGATAGTTTAAAATGAAATTATAAAATAGGGTTTTCACACATGTGACAATAAAGGATAATATAACATCAACAATCATGTTATAATCTTTTCTAATTTATTTCCTTTTAATTTAATAATTGAGTTTGAGAATATTTTCTGGGTTTAATCATCTTGTACTAAAACAGTAATTTCAAATCCACATTCAAACCAATTTATTAATATTATTTTTAAGGAAAATTAAAAAATTTAATAAAATAAATTAAATGTAATAACTATTTAATAGAACAATAATGAAATGTATTATAAATAATATAATGTCGGAAATAAAATATGGGTCCACATATTCTAATAACGCTATGGAATAAAAATTAAAGACCCTTATGAAGTCATCTATTTGAGGGTAAGAACACTAGATCCTATATTAATATTGTACTTGATCTTATTAAAACATATAGACCAACATTAGGCCTATGTTTCATCATAAATAACACAATCTATATGATTATCATGCATCTAAAATCGTCATTTAAACTCCCCTGTAATAGTATCTCATCACTCAACAAGGGGAACACTAGTATTGTGATATTATCTAGTGTATAAGGAATTTAGAACCCTGACTGAGTTCCAAGTGATCCTATGAAACAAACAACTATTGGGGAGAAACAAACATGTCACATGAAAATATAAAAAAATAATATAAATGTCACCTCACCTATATCTCCATCAGAAGAAACAACCCTAACAGTGTTATCCATATCATATTGAATTATAATGAATAACCATTATGTCCACTAGGTATATCAATAAATACAAACAACCAGATTCATGAAAGACTCATACACACACCATGAAATCACAATTAAAAGTTCCAGACAAGCCATTTCAAAGTACACTTGGGTTTTTGAGTCACTTCATTTACCCTTTGGATATTACATTTTAAATTTTATCATTTTAGAACATCCATTATAAACCTCATCAGAATACATTATTAATACTAACCCTTTTACATTTAAAAAAATAATAGAAACAAAAAAACATTCCCTTTAAACAATGCATGATCCAAACAGGTGAAATATCCATAAAATATCAAAATAACTTAGAAAACCCATTGAATAATTTTTAATGTCTCTTAGAACTGACAAATAAATTTTCAAATCAATTCCTATTAAAACTACCCATTATGGAATGTGAATATAAAATAGTCATAAAATTAATTTTTCCATAAAAAATAGGCATATAATTAACAAATAAATAATTTATAAACATAAACCATTAAATGATATTCTAAATAAAGGAAACTCACAGAACACCTAATTTGATTCAATGGAGATCAAAATGATAGTTATTTATATTCAATGGTGAATGATAAAACATCTAAATAGGTGACCTCTTAAATGAGTAACATACAATGCCACCAACTATAATCCAACATAAACATTAAATCCTTCCATATGATCAATTATGGTTCATTATAAAAAATTATGGACGAAATGTTGGGGAAGTAGTAGAAGGATTTAAAAAAGAGAATTATTGGGATTACCCTATGAAATAACATAAGAATGTGGTTGGATAACCTACAAGTCATTAAAGTTAGGAGTGTGGAATATCTATTGGGTGACCTAGATTTATCCAAATTAGATGAGGATAAATATAAGGCTTTATGTTTTTATTATTATATGGGGAAAATGGAAAACCAAAAATATTAAAATCTTTATAGATTTCTCTAGAGTATTGGCCAATAGGAATTAAATTATAGTCTATATAACACACCCCATTTTGGAGTATCCCAGAAGTCTATGATGTGATGATTCCAAATTGGTATGGGTTTGGGATTTGAGCCCCCTGACCATTACTGGATCCATGATAATGTATGGAGTCCATTTTTGGGAACCCTCTATTGTGTGGCCCCTTGTATAGCCCATGTTGAACCTCAATCATGATGAAACAACGACCCATGTTAAATATGACACTATGGAATGGACAATTATGTAGTATTTTAAATAAAATCCAGGACCTATAAAGAAAACTATTACACGTTTAGACACCATTGTTATTCTACTTCTATCTCACCCATACAGAACACCGAAAACATATCATTATGAATCTAGTTCAATAGTTATGCTCCCATCAATGTGACATAGAATACCACTCTAACTCTTATTCACACATACACGTATAAGGAAAATGAGATAAAACTTTCTCAATGGTGCTTTGGTGTCTAACAATAACACTACATCAAACTACAACATTCATCATTGAAATGTCTTCCTCTTTAATCATTAAAATTCTATAATAATTAAATAATAATAAAAAGACCAAAAAAATAGAACAAAATTAATACAATTAAATAAAATAGTGACAATAGGGTGTGTTAATGATGTTCTTCATAAAAATTTCAATGTATGATATACAATATGACAGTACTGTTATAGTCTTTGGTGATCCAAATTGAGGTATCTTGCATGTGTATACATGTTGGTTGATGATCAGTGGAAAAAATTAAATGTTGGATGATTCATTTAGGGAATAAGATTAGACTATAAACATTGATATTTTTACTAAGAGGGGAATTATAAATTATTTATTTAATTAAATATTGTATGGTTGATAAGGATTAATTAAACTATGGGATCTATTTATCATATGTTAGATTATAGGGACATGCCTCCCCTAAGACTCCCATCTCATCCCCATAAGAAAGTGATATATAAATTTCTTAGTGAAAACTCTATATCTAATAAGAATTAAAGAGATTTATTTGTGAGAGAAGTTAAAGGCATGGACCATGATATAGGTATAGGTTATACTCTTGATATATAAGAAGGAATTTTTCCTAACCAATATAATTCTTAGGAGTACCTCTAACATAATCATAACTAGCTTCCAGGATGAAATGATCGTCAATAAACTGATGATTGATTAGAATAGATTAATAGAATATTTTAGTTCCTGGAAAATACAAATCTTATGAATGGGATGTTTTACACATTAATTCATGAGGGAACTAGAAGATAATATCGAGAATCAGTTGTTCAAGATTATATTAAAGTGAATATTGAATGTATTGATATATAAGTGATATTTTCCTAATAGTAAAATTATAAAATGATAGCTTTATAAAAATATTGATATTTCTCATCCTTCACCCGGGTAATGATATATTTATAGTATCGCTTATGTGTACATGTGAAATACTACATCCACACATGATCTAATGTTATTATATGATATTGATGATATTTTAATGTTTTGTAATAAAAAAATTTATTTATCTTTCATTCATTATTTTTTATAAAGTGAATGGATATTTCATGTGTACATACAATGTACCATTTCCATGATCAGTACAAGTCATTTTTCATTCGCTTAGATTTAAATAAGATTATGAAAATATAAGATGAGTATATATTATCTTTATATCATAATTAAATGTCTATAGATGATGGAAACATGATCAATGTATAAGTATCGTGGTGTCATAATCGAAACATGAATTAAAAAAAGAAATAGATATAACATAGAATAATGATTTTAATAAGTAATTTTTAATATATAGGTGATAAGATGTTAAAACTAAATTATATATAGTTATATATATATATATTGTTTTGGAATATATGTAAAATAAATCTATATTTATTATCAATATGTCAGGATGATTTAAAAAGGATGATGACTTGTGAGGTTAGATATTTATGACTCAAAAACATTTTAAATAAAATTGATTCTGATTGAATTTCAATTGAGGATATTTTTTGATACTTATCTAATAAACATATTGTATTTTACTTATCCTATTATTCTTTTGTAACATTAATTTCTTAGTTGCAAATTCCTCTCTTGGGCGCCTAAATATTTTTAAAAATGTTATTGTGAAAAGGTGATCGTATTTTTCGCCTATTAGCTAGAAAAAAAATTTACTTCATATCCATATTTTCTAAATACCATTAATGAATATTTTCAAATGATCATAAATTATTATTTAAAAATAATTTAATTCATGTTTTAATTTTTACAAAATTTTTTATAATGAATATGTTTCCTATTTTTTGAACAATTTTATTTTTACTGAAGGGATGAAAATTTCTTATTTTAACGAATATGACATGAATAGAATTTACAACAATTAAGAATACTCATTTCATTGATGATTCCTTCATAAATTTATATGGTGATTTTCAGTAATCTATGATCTTCACACGACAAATAATTCTTCAAATAGGAATCACAAGGAACCAATAACCTTTTCCAAATCATAAAACACAATCTTTATCAAGGTTAAATTTTGGAAACATACCCATTTTAAAAAATTCTACATTTTTTCTATACCTCACGGTCTCCCTTCTATACTTGCTTAATTATTTTTGATAACAATGACTACACTGAAAAACTAAAATAAATAGATTTATTCTTTTCCCCGACAAATTCTGTGCTAAAATTCATTTAATCATTAATCAATGGATCATATTAAAAATTTCACATGGTTAGTGATGTAACATTTTTTCAACTCATGGAATCCATCTCTTTGTTGACTTTTCCTGGATGGTTATTGATCTTGCAATCATAATCCAATTTCCATTTCATAGCTACTTGATATGTTATTTATTATTTGAGTAAGTTCTTGTACCCAAAATGAAATTCTTTCTATAAAATATCTATTTTCCACAATCTATCCTAGCATGAATAAATGAAATTAAGTCCATACATAGAATAACATCAAACTCTACAAGATGAAAAACTACAATTTTTCCTGCTAAAAACACTCCATAGACAATGATATGTATATTATTATAATATATATTTATCATAATATTTCATCCAGGTGTTTTTACCAAGAGATCAGGTTTCATTTCATGATCATGAATTCTTAATTTTTCCAAAAACTTCTATGAAATTAATTATTGTGTAGAACCAAAATCAAACAACACCTTTGTGCAATCTATCAAAATGAGAAATGTACATGATACCACCTCATTTTATGGATAAAAATAAACTAATGTGGTTTCAAATGATTTTACCGAACCCTTTTTCTTCCAATCTTGTTGATTCTCGTCTTGTGTAACTACCTTCGGAAAAACATTAGCAAAATTACCCAATTCCTTACAATTTAATCTTCTCACAATTGACTTCCCATTATTTTATGGATCATTTTCCTTACACTCAAGATACTTGTGTTAGAACATTCCACATCAATTTCATTTCTAAAAATTTAAATGAAATTCACTATGATTTCTTTTACCACGCATTTCACAAGTAGGGAAATTCATTTTCTTACCTCCCGACTTCATTGATGATTTCATCCCTATTTCTTGCCAACATTAACTCTTCTTATTATTTTCATTATGAGGCACATATGGGTCAGAAAACACCATCTAAACTTTTTCAGAACAGCAAACAAGCTTCTCATAGCTTTGGAACTTTTGTGAGGCCAATGCTCTTCACAAAAATGATTTCAAAACAGATTAAAATCTATTAATTATTCATTAAAAATCCAGATTAAAATCCAGTATATACCATGAGAGTCTTGTAAAATTGTTTTACTATGCTACAATGTAATAATCATATTTATGCTTAATTTCCAAGAATTTCGTATCCATTATTTGTCAAATTGTTTTGGGAAAATAATTTTCTATAAAACGATTATGAAAATCAACCCATTCCAGATTTTCAAGATCATATCTTTCTCTAGTATTCTTAACCAGAGACAACTATGGATTAGTTACCCCTTCTAAATGATTAGTGGATAGTATACCATTTTTATGTTCAAAACATCCCATGACATCCAATATCTTTTCTAGAGCGTTGATTAATCATTATGCTATAACTGGATCTACTATTCCTCTAAATGATGGACGATTTTTCCCAATAATATTCACCAAAAAAACATGATTCTTCATGGTAGATAATGTTCCACTATAACATGGATACCAACCCCATTTATTTCTTTATTCAACTTATACATTTCTATCAAAAACTACTCAATTCTAATTTCCACCATTTCAGACTGTAGATTCAGAAAGACATCAACCTCTTCATGCCTTCCAATGTCATCTTCACTATTTCTTATATAGACGACCATTCTTTACAAAAATAATTTATATTAAGAAACATGGTAATCCTTAAATTCTATAACATTTAAAATTACCATATATTAAAAATCAGTTATGGTATTTTTTTAATATCCTCCAAACTACTAAAGTTATCTTAACCATCCTCTGATACCAACAATAAGGACCCATCCTTTAATTTTTTTACTTAATCTTGATTTCTAGTCATGAATATTCATTATTAAAAATTGTGTATCGTTTTGGGTTTAGAGTCTTAATGAATTAGGATGTATTACATACATGACATACCACATTCATAGAAGATGATACTAGTAAAACAATATCATTTTTGTAAAAATATAAATCATTAAAACCTAAAACATGATTTCTTTAACAAAAATCCAGATAAAACATCACGACTCCCTTATGTACCTTACCCATACTTATATCCTATGAAAAACATTCTAAAAACATGGGATGATTATAATACTCAATAAGGGATATAATGAAAGAAAGCGTTAATCATGTAATATCATGAAAACCATTAAAAATCATAATCATAAAAAAAATATAAATAGAAACGCCATGTAGTTTCCTTGAGACATATTTACCATATCAATCTTACATTCACCCTTACACATGGAATAACCTTTTGATCAACATCCATCTCCGGAGTACCCAATGCATTGGAGAACTATAATGCGGCTCACCCGTCATATATTGATCTATAATGGGATCAAACCAACATATCTTCATATATAATCAGCTCAAACCAACATAATTAATTTATATGTTTCATATCATTGTTATAAAGTTTCTTTAAATAAAGAGAAACATCACAAGCCATATACATAAAAAAATAATCTTTTTGAAATGTATTAAAGAGTGTATTAAAAGGATTTTTAATAGAAAGCCCCTTAAAATATAAATTGAGTGAGAGTTAATATAATGGAATGGATATGTGTATACAATGTAAATATACATAGTTAAACATAATATAACAAAAAATTTATCTCACCAATAATCGTAATACCACATAGTGTATAAAGAACAATGTTTACCCAATGAATGAAAATTGGGTTAAGAATTCCCTTACCTTGGGTTCCTCTAACTTCAAATGTTTTTAATGATCATGTATAATGGTTGAAAGAGTGTTTTTAATATCTTAGTGAAACATATTTATGTTTAGAATAAATTATATGATCATTTTAAAACATTATTTATCACAATTATTAGTAATATTGTGTTATTTACATTGATCCAGGTGTGTTATTTACAAGTTTTCCATGATCGATTCATGATGATAATTCTTTTTGATTGGGAGTGAAACTCCAGAATTGGAATAGAATGGTAGTTAAATATTTTAAAGAACCATAAATTATACCATTTTAAAATATTAATTTTTAATTGATTAAGATTCATATGATAAAACATTAATTATGCTTATTTTGATCATTTGAGTGGTTCTCTGATAATAAAGACATCAATTTGTTTTATAAATTAAAAAAATGTGTAAAAATAATTCCAAAACAAGGGGTGAGACATATTAAATATATTATAACCTAGTCAAACCATAAAAATTAATCATGACAATACATGAATAATTAATGAAAATTGAAATCACATCGTCCATGATGTTAGTAATTCAACACATCGCGGACAATGATTTTGTTCCATGAATAAGTGGGTGAGGAGAGGAAGAATGATGATGAAGTTTCCATGAACAAGAGAAAATATAGAATATAAAAGATTTATGGATCATTCATTCATTTTGGATATGTATAGGGGATGATATTATAATAAAATAAAAGAGAAATAAAGGAATAAAGGTGAAAATGAAGAATATTTCTTACCTCTTGATCTTTTCTCCTAGAAATCCTCCTTATGGACTTCTTTGTAGGACTTGGTGTGAGACCAGTAGGTATTGATCGTGGGGATGGATATTTGGGAGGAACATTGATAGAAATTTTTGAATTTTCATGTCTTGAGAGGAATTTGAGGATGAGGGGAATGATGGTGGAACTTATAGTGGAGAGAGGAGGTATTTGACATTATTTAAATAATTATTACAATATTTTTTCTCAAGACTATGAATAATATTAATTTATGTGACCCTAAATAATAATAATGGAATGTGAGTTCGAGCCAAGTGGTCTTACAAACGTTATGTGTCATAAATAGTGTATTTAGCTAATACTTTGAATATATGATATTTTTGGGTATTTCACTATTCATAAAAAATTCATGAATTTCATAAAATTATCCAAAATTCCCCCAAACAATTTTTTAATTTATATAATTCAAAAATGAACTGCATTTATAGAAAAAAAATTTCTAAATATTATTAAATTTAATTTTTTAAAAAATCATACATAATTTAAAGATAAACAAATTTAATTCTATAATCACTTTTATATAACATTGAAAAATTAAACCATATGTCATTATCATAAAGCCTCATGACAATAAAACAATAATATAGATTAATATTCATTGAAGAAATATTAAAATTCATAAGGGTATGTTACTATTCACCAAAAAAACAAGTTAGTTCCCTCCGACTCCATATAACATACTTAAAAAAATTGTAGATGATCGTTTTACTGAATTAAAAACATAGTAGTAGAAAAATAATGTTTAATGGCTAGTTATAAATATCTACTTAAAAATGTTTCATGCATTTAATTAATTTTTAAAAACTATGTGGTGTTACAAGAACACATTATATTTTAATAAAAGTAATAATCCTAAAAATGAATATATTTTATTATAATTATGGTTCCACCATTATCCATCATCTTTAGTATCTAATTAGAAATGAAAGTATCACATGTTCGTAATTGTGTACTACCACCTCCACATAGCGACATAATTCATTTCCCACCACCTTCATTTATGGTTAATAATTATGATGTATATAATTGTTTAAATCATATTTATCATATTATTATGGTTATATAGTGATAAAATATTTCTTGTAATTCATTCATTCTATTTGAAAGAAAATGAAAAAAACGTTAATGTGTATGCATGACCAACCATCTCTATGGGAAGTGTAAATAATTGTCTAAGCAATACAATATTTTGATAATTCATAATATGTATTTATAGAATAATTTTATTATAATATTATTTAAATTCCTGATATGATCGAAAAAAGATTAATGTATAACGATCAAGGCTATAGAATCGAAATATGAATGAGAAACCAAGATGTTGTCACCCAAAATAGTGATCCTAATAATAAATTGTTTATAAAGGGGTGATAATATGTTATAAGTAAACAATATATTGTATTATATATATTTTTATTCATTAAGGAATATATATATATATAAACTATATTTCTTATATATTATTATCAAACATGTAAAAATAATGATGATACTAATGGTAAGGGATTTATGTTTCAACCCCATTTTAACTGGGATTTATTATGCTTGAATTTCTATTGAAGAAAATATAAGATTATTTTTTGAACAACTAATTTAATTTTATTATCCTATGTTTATTTCTAGATATTTAATGGTTCAAAACCATTTTCCTCTATATATATCTTTATATGGTTCAAAAATGATTTTAAGAATATCTGATCTTATTACACATATTCCAGTCATAGATCAAAATTCTTCGATTTATATGTTTTCTATATTTTTTTGAAGCATGTTTTTTACAATAAAAAAATTATTTTTAAAATTAATATTTTAACAATTTTTATTTTTAATAAGTTTTTTAAAATGTAACTTATTGTTTATTTATGATTAATGTACTTTTTACTTCCTATGTGACCGAATTATTTTTCATTACTATGGAATGAATGGATATTCCCACCATCATGACTGTTCAATTCCTTGAATCATAATTTATAATTATATATGGTTTTTTTGAAGAAGATTTTATACTTAATATTTTGGAAATATTTAGATTTTATGTAATTGATTGGAAATTAAAAAGGTTATTTTCTTTAAGAATTATTCTAATGATCTATTAAAATAATTCTTCTTTGATAACATCATTTTATTCAAATTATTATATTTAATGGATATGATATAAGAATAAAATCCTTATTTTTTTATTTATTTTTTTATAATGAAATTCTTATGGAACGAGCTTATTTTTAGAGAAAAAAATGACGATATTTTATGAATCCCATTTTCATTCCATGGGTTTGGATATTGAATATTATATAATCATGTGTCATACATATGAATAAAATATTATTACATAATGGGTGGGACCAAAATTATTTATCTCTCTATCGAATTGGGTAATATTTGAGGGATTATAATATAATTAGAACCAAAATGGGGAGGCAACCCAATATGTAATGGTCTATGTCCACTATTATAGTCTTGGGAGTGAGCCTAGACTATTGATACGGTGGATTGGGGAGTGAACCTAATTCATTATGATATTTTTTGAAATGTGACTTGACTATTGAAATCATTTTATATTATTTTTTGTATTCAAAAAACTTATGAATTATTTTAATGATGAGTTCTTAGGGATTGTGATTGAGTATTGATGATTTTGTGCACTTATGAGTTATCAATTTTTTAAGAAAAAGACATATGACATGACTTATGATTACTAGTCCTAGATTTGTTAGGTATGAGGATTTTAGATTATGATCATGTTTTCATAACCATATTCTTATCATATGATCACTTAAGATAATTGATATATGTAACTTGTATTTACCCTTATTAAGCATTTGAGGTCACCCTTTCTTATGTATCTTTTCCCAAGGTTATGATGAAATTTTTTATGTATGGTATACATAAGAATATTAATATATAGGATGATCTCTATGGGAGATATTTAATATCATAAATAAAATTAGAATATTATTTATCCAATCTCAATTAAAAAAAATCCCTTACAATTATGGCATGGATAATAAATCTATATAATTAATATTCATAATATAATATGTAATTTTGATGAGAAAAAAGTGTGGGTCACTATATATTCTCATGGATATTAACATGACAACAAATTTCCATTTTAATAATTGATTTTTAAATAATTCCACCCCTTAGTTAAATGTAATTTTATGTCTATTATATTACTATAATACCAAAAATTATTCTCACCTTTTATAATTTGAAAATCGACTTTTTATTAGCACTTATTAAGATAATACTAGCTTCAAATTCACAATTGAAATAATACCGACTGTTAAATATGAAGATATGTACTTATACTCCCCCTTTGGCAATATAATCCAACATAACATGGGGGTAACTCCCAATAACATTCTTATATTAGTGGTGGAGACCTAACATACATTTCCAGCCACAATTCCATAAACTATACATTTCTCTACCGTTAGTGAAACATCAATAATTTACTATTATGTTAGAATATAAACAAATATAACCTATCCACTAGAAACATTCTAGTTAATTATTCAATATTTAATGTCAATTTAATATGATATGGAATTTTGAACATAATTATTAGAATAAAAAAGAAAATATAATTATAAAAAATAAACATAAATGGATTTTAAATACCCATCCTCAATTATTTTATTTGAACATTGGTCGACATAATTTTGGTAGAATCATGGGATATGGAAAAATGTTTTTATTCTTCTATACTCAAGGTAATAGAAATTATTTTCTTACTATATAAACTCACAAAACATTCTACCTATAATATATTCTCTCCTCATATTTATTTTCAATCATTAGAATCTAAATTATAATCAAATAATTGAAACCATGAAAGGTCAACTCATTACTAAATCTATTCATCTGAAGATAGATATATAATCCTTTAATATAAAATTATATTATTGTCTCAAAAAAATGTGTGATTTTTTAGATCCATTTAAAATCCTACAAAAAATGTTATAGTATATGTGATGTCAGTTCTTGAAGAAATATAATAGGGATACATAATGTTTAGAATTTTAAAGTCCCCTAAATTTACAGTTTTTCCAGATTCATCTTTACTAAGTCACATGATTAAAAAAATTTGAGTAGAAACATCATTTGAATATTTCATGAAAAATATTTGTAATAACTCCATGAAATAATTTTATTTTCAGGGGAAGACATGTATTCTTGTTTGTTCTATTATTAATGAAAATAGGTAATTCAATTCATCATGAATTTTCATATTAAAAATTTTCATAATTTTTTATAAAATTTGTCAAATTACTTATCCTTGTCTCCAAAAAATTATAATCATCATATATAATGATAATAAGTGTACCTAAGATCATTTATTTCAAATAATAGTTGTTATTATACTTTCCTTTAGAAGCAATGAACTACATTAGGAATTTATAATATTTTGAATTCGAGAAATGAGGTCTTTGTTTCAACCTATAATAATATTTCATTATTTGAGACACCATGATTATATTATCATTAACTATAAAAGCATTTAGTTTATAAATATTTAATTATTAATTAATTTATCCATTTAATAATGTATACGTAATAAACATCAAATAGTCTTTTTCATTTTAATGATTAGTAATACCCAAAAACATTCTGATATTTCCATGCCTTTCAATAGTTGAAAACAATTCAATAAAATAATCACTATATACCTATGATTAACCTTTTCAAACTAGCTATGATTTTTTTCTATATATTTCTCTATTTTCATTATGTATATTTATTAACAACAATTTTTCTCTAATAACATTGTTTCCTTTTTATCATGGAATAATATCTCATGTGTTATTTATCACAAGTTGATACTGAAGTTAATTAATTAGATTTAACCTTTATCTATGCTCAAATACATCTAATACTGATAATTTTTTAATATTTGAGAAATGAAATTATTGATTCTCAACCCATATTTTTTGTTTTTTGATCTATATCATATTGACTCTATAGGATATTATTACACTCAAGTTGTAATTCTGGTGTCAAATTTTTTGTTATTTTCTTCTTATCCTAATTTCATCATCATTTGACTGATCAGAATCTACCTATACACAATTATAATAATATTCACTATCCATATCATTGACTTATTTTTGAGTATTCATTCTATCATTAATTACCTCGACCCCACCATCATCAAAATATTTGGTAAAAGTGGATTGGTTTTCAATGTGTTTTTCAACAATGAAGTCAACTAAATTATTTCATTTTTTGTTCAAGGACATGTTAATCATTAAATTTGATGAATATCCCCTAAAAATACATTATAATTATTATTAATATAAATATTCGAAATCCATATTGTATATCATTATAAATAAAGGACTACCAAAAACTTAAAGTATAAAATAGTATGAATTTTGTATATCACATCTCATAAGGAGTCATATTTGATTCTAGTTGTAGAAAATATCTATGTTGAAATTTACTAACTATGATTATATATTCTATTCTGATTAATTTAGAAATTTAATATTTTTAAATCATGTTTATTCAAATTTTTACTCTACATTAATTTTTTATCTCAACTACGCTATTTTGTTGAAAAGATGAAGGATCCCTATATTAGTGTTTAATTCCCTATTGCATTTTATATGACTCAAAAGAGACACCTGAGAATATATTTCCATTATCTGTCCCTAGCGTCAAAATCCAAACACTCAGTTCTTTCTAATATTTTCTTCTAAAATTTACAAATTACTCCACAACCAATGATTTTGATTTCATGAACCATACAGTCATCATCAAAGTTAAATCATCAATGAATGAAATAAATTCCAAATAAAATTTTATGGATAGATTTTCATTGGCCAATATATATTTCAGTGAATAATATCAAGCATTCAGGTGGATTAAATTCAATATTTCTTTTAACCTATAAAATCCAACACTCCTTTATCAATTCTTCAAAAATGCATCATCTCTATTTTTTAGATAAGGTAATTCTATTAAAATATCAGTATTCAAAATTATAATCTTATATTTTTATCCTTAATTCAAAATTCATTGGCATGACATATTACTTTTATCATTAGAACCTAAATTTACAAAATTAATAGGATCTCTAATCTGAAATAGATTGTCTTTGGTCCTTTATCCCTTTTTGAAAACATTTCCACCGTTAAAATATTAGAAAATAAATTATTATTTTCCCAATATAACATCTTTACCATAACTTAAAAGTCTAATAACACATAAAATACATTCTTAAGAGAATCAAAAATCAAACATCCTTTTGATTCATCTTTAGAGTTTCAAAATGATGAAAATATCATTTCCTAATGTGAATAAGACTCCCTCATGTTCTTAAATTTTTTTAAATATTTTCATTTCCCCCAACATAAATATGGAAAAATATTGTTATTAATCAATGACATGTTAATTTTCCTATATTTTAGATCATTATCAATAACAAATCATTTTTAATCCAATTTCATTTTCCCAGTATCATATAATTTTCTAGTATGAGGATGTTTCCTGAGAAAATATTTAACACATTCTTTAGCATAGTGACCTAATTGATTAATCCTTCAATAAAACCCCTCTAGTAAATAAAGTATATTTTTTATTGAGAGTTTCTTAACTTCTAGTAAGTTTTTTGTTACTTCCTATAACATTTGAGCATTACCACAATTTATTCCATCATTTCTCGATGTCAGTTCATGCATACTCACAGGGAGATACATATTGTGACAATAATTATATTACCCATGTTTTTATATCCTAATTAACTTATAATAACAATTAAATAATTATCTTATTTACAGTTATAGTTTTCCCGTTGAAAAGGATTGTTGAGATTCAACATTCGTTACTGCATTTGATTTCTCTGGTATGGGAAATCAATGTTCTAGGAGATATTTTTAATTTAAATTGTTGTGATGTTTTTCTAAAAACATTCTAAATGCATGATATTCAATTTTTATTCTTGTACCAACCAAGATATTAATATTTGATAAATATCTATGTTTAGTTGGTGTATATTTCACCCGATTCATAGGATGAGTTATTTCAACTACCTATAATGTTATAGTCATTACTTCTGATTCTTTAGTGAAATTATATTTTATTTTATTCAATGTATTTTCTTCTATATGTATTATTTATTTTTTTCTTAATTAACCCTCACTCTTTATCAATAAATGTTTCATAAATATATTTAACCACCTTACTTTGGTCTATAAAATTCTCCTTGAGATTATTATATAATTATAAGTACACACATTTTTTATGAAACTCATCATTTCCTTCATTCATATTCTCAAATTACTTCATCATTATTCATGATTTGTTATTGATTTATATCAAACAAGATACCACAAATTCTAATAATTTTATATATACCTAGTAGATTTCATTATTTTGATCTTCTTCATTGTTTGAATTTTCTATTATTTGAAATTGATCTATGAAGGTTTTGATGATTTATGTATTTTTATATTCTGATTAATAGTTGTTAGTAGAGTCGCACTAAACATGTTTACTCAACTTACTTATTTTGAATATTCTAGTGGATATTTTCGTATCTTCCTTGGATTTTTTCACCACATCAACATTTGAGTATTTTATTTATGTTATCATTAAATGTTCTTAATATTTCTACTTTAGGTAATTAATTGAAATCATTTGAATGCCTCGACACATTATATATTTATAAGTGAGTTTTCAATTATAGATTATTATAGTTTTCCTGTTATATTTGATGATTATTTACATTATTCTATTATTCACATCAATATAATATACATTTTTTTCAATTCAGTGAGGCCCATTACACATGTTCAGGTTCTCCTATTTTTATCATTCACATGTCATTTAAAGGTATTTATTTTTAAAATTTTATTTAAAGTTTGTTAATTAATATTTTTATATATAACAAGAATGATTTAAAATTTATAAAATGATAAATGAAAATTATCTTCAAAATTATAGATTTTATGATAAAAAATTTCTAGAAATCTTATCTACAATTTAATAGTAGATGATTTTTCCAAGACATCCCAAAATCCTCTGATGTTACTGAATATATAATTTACACTATTACGTATTCATTAATAGTTTTTTCATTAACCATTTTGATATCCTCAAAAATGGTTATATATATTTGTAGGCATTATTCCTTCACATTTATATTTCCATCAAAGGTACTTTCAATTTTTCCCAATGTATTCCTTCATTGTGTTGTGATCCATCACCTTTATCAAATCATTATATGTAAAGGAATTAATAATCACATTCTAGAATTTTATATCAACCTTATGATTTATTTTTCAGAAAATTTGATAAGAGAAAAAATACTAGGATGTGGAATCTGAATAGAAGTTGCATCAATAACTTATAGGCCAAGAGACATAATATCTACTATCATTCTATTTATCTATCCATGACAATTTTTCCAATGGAATGTTGTAATTCCTATAATATTTAAAAATATGAGATTATACATGATTAAGAATATACATATGTTATAGAAAGTGCCCTCATTTGCTGATAGAAGTTGATATTCCTAGGAATGTGTACTCTACTGGGGGTGAATAAGAGATATTATTTTATAATTATTTTTATTCTAAATTAACCTATAGAGATAATAATGTATATATTCTATCAACATTAAAACCCTACCTCACTAATATGGAATGGTAAGAAAGTAAATAAATGCACCCATGATTTTATAATTTTTACCCTCATTGTTGGTGAATACATCATTTCTATTTCTACTCACATCTGTCTACAAATATCCACTATACAATGAATTGAATACAATGAGCCAACTCTGTTAAAGATCATTTTGTCTCCCAAATTGTAATTATAACAATTCCTATCATTTACAACGTTTTCATAAACCATGTATACAATAAAATATTATAAAATAAACCTTACAAATACTATATTTGGAAATTTTTTATGGTACCTCATCATCTAGTACATCTACATATGTTTTGAGTCAATATCCATCATATATTATTCCATCTTGTGTACCTAAGTTCAATTCCTATTATTTTATGCACTCTATCTATTTATCTATTTTCCAATATCACGTTCCAGTGCCTCTTTGTAATATTAGAGATTAATTGGATGTAGGCACACAATAATTCTTTACAAAAGACTCTATAAATTGATCTCCATGGTAATAACAGCAACATCAACTCTCTATGAGCCTTCACTTATTTGTATAGGCATACTCCCTATATAGTTTAAATAAGAATCGCATGATCCAAAGTATCCTAGTTAATTCATATATAACATGACATACTTCAATGGCACAGAACATTATGAGTAAACGATGTTCAATAAAATTTAATTAAATCCCATCTACAATAATAATCTTCATGTCTATGAAAAATCACACTAGAACTCTGAATGTTTAAATAATAGTTTAGAATCATCACCATTAATGAACTTCATAATATTGGTAAAGAAACCATTACTCCATCCATGTTATGCTTATATTATATATTTATTAATCCTTCAATATCTGGTACTATTATGTTAGAATAATTTATATTCATTATTATTTTCCTCATTCTATTATCCCTATAAGATATGGGTTCCTCTATCCATACTTTTATTATAGTTACCTCTTTTAGACGGACTCACATGTATTTGTGAATATTTAACTATCCAATGAGATGTAATAACTCATTTAGGTCAACCAATGTCCATAAAAACGTCATGTATATATTGTTACACTAAAATCAGTTCAGTACATCATTAGAGAACTATGCATCTGATAAAATCGCATATTTTTATCCGTTGACAATCACTCCAAACATCCCTAAGATGTCTATACAGTAAAATTTTTATAAAATATCATCTGATTATAATTTATAATTTTTTTATAAACACAATATTCATTCAATGAATGAGTAGTTTCACTTGAAAATCACAAATAAAAAATTCAAAATCCAATCAACTCATTTTGGTATCCCTCAAATACTTTTTTGCTGAACATTTTCTATAACTTAATCACAACGTAGCTTCAAAATTGTACAAACAGAATTCCATAATTATTTTCCAATCCTAAGCATCGTCAACACTCTCTTTATCCAATTTACCTCAGGAATTTCTATAAGATATTATGTCATGTTCAAAAATTTGTATAAAATTCAAAACATAGTCATTGTACAAAAGTCATCATTAAAAATCAATATCGTGAACAATGAAAATCTTTTTAGAAGAAACAATGTAATGAAATTGATGATAAACATGAAATTGTATATCTTTTTATAATTAGAATAAAAAACTATCTAAAATATAAAAAAATATTCCTAGAAATAAATTCAAAAAATTAATAAGTTGATAAAGAATACAATAATCATTCCAAAAAACGTTAAGGATGTCTAAAAGGGAATGTAAATTCATGGAGGTGGTGGGTACTCATACAAGACTTATTTAGGTATATAGTGGGGACATGGAAATTTTATTTTTATCCACATCACATGAAGTTTTGTTGTGGGTTATTAAACTATTTTTGTCAAATATTGTAAATTTTTATCTTGTAACTAATTTCACCATATCGGCATCCCATCATATCTGTTTGATTCTTATGACTAATGATGGTACACTAATTATACTGGTTATTTATTTGTTAAAATATTATTTATATTACCTACTTTATATTATTTATTAATTTAAAAAAACCCTGACATAATGTGGCATAAATCATAACATTAATGAATGGTTATGTTGCCATCTTTTTTAGAACAACATGTTGATCAATATTTTGAAGAAAACAATATCATATATATATTTCTAGATACCTAGGAACTTATTCTATTCTTTGGGGATGTTGAGTGACCTTCAGGATATGTTATAAACATTAGTGGGGACCTAGTTTAGGGGTTGAATAGTTTAGTTCATGAAAATGTATTACATATTATGTTCTTAAATATTACCTAAATGTTAATATAAAAGGTAAATTAAATTTATAATATTCCTTTTCATGTCATTCTTCCTTCATTTTGAAATTCAATCCTTGTAATTTCAACATGTACACATAGTTGAAAATATATTAGGGTAATTTTAATTCATTGTATCCTTTAGTCCCCTTGTTGCCTCTTCATACATATAGATCCGGAAAATTACATTGACAAGGGGGGTTTTCATGTTCTATTGAACATTGTTTCAATGGCCCATGATCTTTATGGGAAAATCCACTTACCAAACAATAAAACCATGGTATTTTTGTATAAATGAGTGATCATGTATGCACATCCTCAATAAGTATATATGGAATACATTGAGCACATTATATTGTTTTAGTTTAAGTGCATGTTGATAGACAAAAAATATAATGTTGTCAAGAGTCTCGATGGAGAAAATTTATTTAGGAAATAGATTTACCACATTCATAAACCACATGACCCTATTCTGTGATGATATATTAAAGAACAATTTATCTATAAATTTAAACTATTGTAATCACCGATGTTTGTTAGTATTTCTCTTTTATGGTTTTAGTTATTCATTGATGTGTTTTGGAATATATCTGTCCTTATTATCCATTTTCAACCATCATATTTTATAATAGCTTACGTTCTCCAAAATCATCACAGAATTCTATAATCCAGATATTATTTTCATATAGTTCAATATAAACTTCCATCTGAATTCTCAAGTAGGATCTATTTATGTTGGATTACACTAATAAAGGAAAATATTCATCCCAACCTCTATTAAAGACTATTGGGAAAGATCTCCATATATAGTTATGTGGATGGATAGTTTGTTTAGATTGTTCATCATTCTAATAGTGATATTCTATACAGAGGTTCAACTATGTGTTCATAGAATAATGAAGATCTTTCCTAAACTCTGGGGTGAACATAAAATTAATATATATAAAAATTGATTTCCTTCATCCATGAAACATCACCACATATCTTATACATGGCTTTACAAGTTCATAGTGTGAGAATCCATCTCAAATGATGATGAATTGAGAATGTATTGTAAAATGGTCCACTACAACCCAACTATCATTATTTCTATTGGATGTCTTCAAATGACCCATGAAAAAATACATAGTGATGTTATCTTATTTTTATATAGGTATGGGTTATGGTTTCATAAACCCATTGGAATTTTCCATTCTTCCTTCACTTTTTGGGATACCAAGAACATTAATGTATATTTAGTTGTCCACTAATTTATATTTCTTCATCGGTAGTTCTCTCAGATATCTAAAAAAATACTTATTCTTACTATATGTATAGAGAATGTTATGTTATGAGGATTAGTCAATAGACACTTCTTCATATCAGGATTTGATGGTATGTATTGCCAGGTCCCGAATATCATGATTCCTTCTTCATCAAATAAATACTTTGATGATCTCCCCTTTCTTATCTCAGACACATTATTTTGTATCTCCATGTCATCCCACTAATATTAACATATCTTATCTTGAATGTATGTTTGATAAATAATTTGAGAATGATAGGATATTGTACCTTCAATTAATATTCCCATATCCATCCTTTGTATTCTGAAGAATAATATATCCTTTTCAATTCTAATAGTTGAAAATATTTCATTATATCTTGTTAACCAAGATCATATTTCACTTTATTCAGAAATTCAAGAAGGCATGGTATTGAGATATTTGATTCCATGATTAACACCAAGCATAATTATTGGTCCTTGATCAAATATATCTATGTGAATATATACTTTCTAAATTTATGACCAATATATATGTCACACATCATTATGTAAATTGAGATCCTCCAAATTATCACTAAAAATATCATCATATCTAACTCCATATCATTCATTTCATAATTATTCTCATGGATAGTCAATCTTTAGGATGAATTGAATAAAATTTGATTAATATTTTTTTCTAAAAAATAAAATCAATTATTTAAATACAAATCATATATTATAAATCCTCACCAACCAGAGTGTAGTGGGAGTACATGTGAAATTATTAACCTCTTCTGTAACATCTTGATTTCTCATTCATATTCATTACTAAAAAAAATTTAATTTCTTCCATGTTAAAATTTTTAATGTGAAATAAAATCATGATAGTTTTCTTACCATATATAAATAGTACGTACTAATTTGAGGAAAATATATATTGTCATGAAACTTGTGGGTTTAGGATATTTCAAAATTTTCATTGTCTTTGAAGGATCACCAAATATCACCTTTAATCAGATAACATTCCATAACAATACAATTTATAAATAAAAAAAACATTTGCTGAACTTATCATATAACTTCACCCACCTTACTATTTTCATCATAATTCATAGATTGTCTTTAGGATATTCTTTACTCTTAGAGTATATGATAATATCATCAATTCATATAATCATAAATATTTCATGGTAGTCTCTAATATGTTATTCATTAATCCGATTAATATTTTTATGGTATTTTTGAATCATAATGGCATAATCATGAACTCATAGTCTATGTATTAGGTTAGGAGGATATTTTATGGATATCTTCACAATTTATAATTTTTTATGATATCTAGAATAATGATTGATCTTTTCAATGTACAATGCTCAACAATGTTTACCAAAAAAGACATTAAATTTTGGTAGTGGATAAATATAAATTATGGTTATCTTAATGAGCTCTAAAAATTCAATGATAAACAGAGTAAATCCATCCTTATTATCAATAAATATAAATAGTGTGTCTAATGTCATTACACTAATGTATGAACCCTCTATCAAAATTATCTTGTGGTTACATCATGAATTAATATAGATATGCCGAGAATATCTTATAAGGGATATCAGATATAGGTTTGTATTTTGGTATATAATCTATTCATAACTCTAAATATTGATCCAGAGAAAAGATGCAAAAATAATCAAGTAATATATCACTATACTCAGTTATAATGGGAATGTCCATAAATTTTAATTTTTCATTTTACAGAATTGTTGGTTTGATATACACTACTTCACTGGGTATCAAAACCCAAACCATTTACATTTTTTTCTAATGGGGATTCACAATCTTCAATAAAATATATTGGATTATTGGATGATTTTGAAAATTAAATTATATTTTTTGACAAAATTTGATCTGAGAATCATATAATGAGATCCAATCCATCCCTATAATATCATATAATCTATCCATGGTACTTATTGTGATATTTTCATGAATATGAATCCCACCAATGCTAATTTGGGAAGACTCTAACACATGGGATGAAATGATAGAACCATATGGTGTTTTCCTAGACAGCACAACTTCATGGTATTGAGGAATAAATTGAAGATTTATATAAAATATATAGGATATTGAGTAATTTGTAGAACTCAAATGAAATAAAATTTTCTCATTTATTAATTAATAATATTTGTATCTTGTATAGAATGTTGTCCATGTTCGTCTTTTGTGTGGTTGATGGTGTAATGTTTCTCCAAACATATCTATTTTTTTGTTATTTAATTTTGATGTAACCATGACGTTTTCTGAATGTTTTCATTTTATTTGCCTATTTTTTGAATAATTGGTGCTTTTTGAGATGATTGGATTTTTATGGTGAATGAAGGACGGATGGAATGGCCTCAAACATATTTTGTGTGTTTTTATTATGTCGTGGAATTATTACATAAGAAATATAAAATTTAGACATATAAAATATCTTATGGGATTTATTGAACTGCTATAGTCACTACATAGAAGAATTATCCTGTGAAAAAGTAAAATTGATCAATATAGTAAAATTAAGTTTTACATAGTTGGTTTAATAATTGTAAAAGTAAATTACCTCAAGTGTGTAATAAAATTTATCTATATGTATGTTATTTGAGTCATCCCATTACTTGTGAATGGAAAATACAAAAAATAAGTTTGAAATTTGAGATTCTATTGTTGTACATGAGGAAATCCCTTATGATATTTATCTTTTTTTAAAAATATTATTTATTATAAAATAACATTATTTATTACCATGAATAAAATTTGGTAAATATGGTAGGAAATTTCATCTAACCAGGGTATAATTTTTATACTCCTATAATTTTTTAATACACTTATGAGAATTTCAATTCCTATGAGTTTTTGAGAAGGGGATAAAAATTTCACAGTAAAATACCATATCCTGCATGAAATTTTATTTAGGGAAAAACTGAATTTCCAAAAATCATTATATCCTAATGAATAGAACTGATGTTTTTAAATCCAATCCTTTGTATTCATCCAATTACAACATAAATGGGAATGATAAATTAATATAAATCATTTACCCTCATTTAGTGAGTAAAAATTTCAAATATGAGATCGATCAAATTAGACAGACCACAAAAATGAATAATTTACATTTTCAAGATTTTTATAGATATTAGTGTGATGCCTATTTCATATATATATGTTATCAGTATCAGATGAAATCTGAAAATGGAATCATGGTTATTGATTTATGTTATTGAGATATTTTATTATTCAATTTTTTGGGTTGTGTTTCACTAAATGTATTTCCCGTAAACCATAGATGATTATGGACTCTACGAATTGAGTTGTTCCAGATAAATAGAGTATAATCAGATATAATGTATTTATGTGTTCAGGAATAAATTAATTTTATATTTCGATGTTATTGTATGTTAAGGGTAGAAGATGAGGTAAATTTTAATATTTTCATGATATTGTTGGTGGTAGTACCATGTGATATTATTTAATGACTCATGGGAAGAAATACTAATGAAGATAAAAAAACATATTATAATACTCTTGGAACATTCTTTCATAAGTCTTTAGACACATTATCAAATACATATTTTAGCATATGAAAATGATATGTGAAACTAATGTGCGTTATATAATGAGAAGTTGTTAATCAAAGAAATATGAGTTGTGGATAGGAAATATGAAGTTGAAGATAACAAAATGAGGACTTATGAAACTAAGATGATGATTATAAGAATTTATAAATGTTAATTCGTTATTACCATATACCTATATCCTTGTGAAAATGTTATTTAAAAACACCTTGAAGTTCTTGGATATTGTGATTATGATGTGTCCAGAACTCTCATTCTTATTATTAGTTGTTATACCTATAAAAATATGTGAGAATTTTCATATTTTTCTATCTATTTCTATTTTGATAAGGATAATAATAAATTCCTAAAGAAACATGGATCCTTAAATGAGATTTCACATTTTTTCTAATTCATCGAAACCAATAGGATGTTGAGGGTGAATAATGGGATGTTGTGTAATGGTAACAACAAGATGCGATGAAAATATATTTGAATTGTGATTCCACCCTACTCATGTCAAGTTTTTTAATATCCTAGAATAGAATATTTATAGATAGAATAATGACTGGAACCAATAATGAGTATGATTACACATTGCTCTAGAACATTTTAAAAAATGTTCAACGTATTATTCTCCTTACTTTATATATTTTTATTCATGTATATGAGTGAAGTATTTAAGTGGTTGAATTATATCTTAAATTATAAAAAGGGTTTATTTATATCATAGGAATATATAGGAAAAGGGATAATCTATACTAATTCATCTCCCCTTGGTGTACATATACAATATATTCTATCTAAAAATATTTACAAAATCATTAATATCTCTATCAGACTAAAAATGTACTTAATAATATAAAACATCAAATCTATGAATAATAGATGAGTGATAACATTTTATAAAAAATTCCATAAATTTAAAAAGCATGTATCCATACTTTATGTCACATAAACATAATTTTCATGATACAGACACACTTCATCTTCAACCTATTCAAATATGTGGCCATATATTGTAACATCCCTCCCATCCACATTTTCTTGAGTTGTGTCAGAATTTCTACTTCGCCATACTGTACGTCCCCAAGACACCAAAGGATGGAAATAAATTCCAAGTGCTTCAATACAATGGGAGAATGATTTTCCCATTTTTAAAAATAAAAATTAATACCATGATAACCATAACCCAATAAAAATTACATGACAAATAATAACAATGTAAGGAAACTAACTTTATAAAAAACAATCCTAAATATATCATAGTACAATGCATAAACCAATATAAATATCATCTAAAAAGTACAAGAAAAAACTCAAATAATCCAAGGACATACTCTATATCTCCCAACATACTCCATTCTCCAACTCCACAATACAGCCCAGAAAATCTTGATGATTCACTAATGAAATTTATTACCTTACTTAAACCTTTGTACTGGAAAATAGTATGAGTAATATACTAATGTGACAATGAAGGGGGTGATTAATGAATCTTAAAAGGCTTTCAGCAAATTAATTCAAGTTATAACAATTATATATAAAATTTATATAAAATAACATAAATAATATTAACACAATATATAAATATATATATATATATTTCTATAACAAAATAGATTCCATGGAATGAAACAAAACAACAATTTAAACTATTTCACATTACATTTTGGCATATTCATTTTATTCTAAATATCAATATTTCTATACATGTATTCCATGGTGAAACATCTATATTCATTATAATTCCATTCTTAATCATCCAATTCATAATAACGTATCCATATACTAGTTCACCATTGGAACACTCTACATACATAGGGTTACATAAATCTAAATGATCACACACAAACCAATTACGACAAAACAATTAAAAAGATATTTTACCGAACAATTTAAATATAAAAATATATTTATTGATATATTTTCCAAAAAACCATCTTCTAAGAATCTAAAAAAACAATGATTTTTTAAATTAACATTTTAAAACCATTCAACAATGAAATTTTCACAATAATTCAATAATTACAAAAACACAGAAACCATCAATAATGTGGTTGTTTACATATATATTCAAATATATTTAATAAAAAATTTCAATAAATACAAAAAATTTGAATGTATTAATTCATGTTCTATGAAAAGGATTCGATAGTTAACCCACTAACCATAGGAATTATAGAGAAATGTATAATGACATGAATTCTTCAACAAAAAATTGGTTGAATCTCCAAACACCCACTATAGATCTTTTCCTATAACATCAACAAAATGGTATCTCTACATTATTTGCATTTAAAATCATATATCTTTTTCCAAAAAAACTATATTTTTGACTCTAATATGGGGAAGATATGTATATCATAGGAAAACGACCTAAAAATAAGTCTTACCAAGGGAAACAAGTTTCATCGCATGAATATTTGGAACCGGATCACTTCTGAATCATAGTGGAGAATATCCAAATATATTTTGAAGATTAAAATCCAACATATATTTAAAAATATTGAAGTAAAAGGTGATTAGAGGTGGAAACAAGTTAGATTCATGTTTTTAATATATAAATTTTTTATTATGCATAGTTAGTTGAACGACTGGGAAAATAATGATCTCAACCTGCACAAGCCATAACCTCTAAACAAACCAGCATGGTTGACCATCATGGTTATAAAAAACATGTGAAAACCCTATTATATTATTTAATTTTCATGGCTTCTCATAAGTGGTCTGATGGTTTGAAAAAAATATATATTTAATGATGTGATTGATTAAAATCCCTTATCTCGCCTCAAATGATTTTATGTTGGAGTTTCATGGTTTCTATTGACCATGATCAAACGGTGCACAATTAGAAAATATGAAAAACATTCCAAAAGTATTCCAAACCCACCCAAAAATCACATAACAACATTACATAAAAAATAAGTAAATAAATAATTGGTTAGTAACATCTGACATAGGGTGGAACATTATCCCCACTATTAAAATATCATTCCCTAGAAACTAGAGAACCACTAAAATATGAAAAGTAGTTAATCCATTGTTTGACTATTTTTTTGTCATGTTCCCATGTTTCTTCATGAATATGACCATGTTTCCAAAAAACCCACATTAGTCTAATTATTTTTCAATTAAAGAATTTCCCTTTCTAGTCACAATCTATTCTGGCATATGAAACAACATACCATTCATCTCTACATAAATATGATCTCATTGAATCACATGTTCAGGATTAGGTTTATTATTTTTAACTAAGGTACATGAAACTCAATATTTATGTCACTGAATCATGATTCCAAAGACAACCTATATTACACCACACTAACCAAATCATGCATCTCAAAAGGGTTCTATATATCGAAGAGATAACTTTACCTACTTTATAAAACAATGATTCTCATTCCTTGGAGAGATTCTAATGAAAACATGGTCACTCACCTTAAAGGACAATGACCATCAGCAATGATCCACATATGTTTTCTGATGAGTCTATCATATTTCTATTTTTTTCCAGATCATCTCAATATTCAATGTTTTCTCTAAGACACAGATCCAGCCAAAAAGTGATTTCTCACATGTTTCCATGAATCAACGTGGTGAACGATAAGGAAATTCAAACAATGCATTGAAGGGATCCATATATATCGAGGCCTAATAACTATTGTAAAATGTGAAATCCAAAAATGGTATGTCATATTCCCATGATCCAAAAAAGTAAATTATTGAATTGTATATCAAATCTTCCATCATTTGAATCATCCTTCTGATTGTCCATCCATATAAGGATGATACACATTAGTCATTGAATGCTGAGTTGCAAGGGATTGCTATAAAGATTTATTGAAATGAGATGTAAACCTCATATCTAAATATAACAATATTTAAATTAGTACACCATGTATGTTTACCACTTCATCGATATATATTTTAGTTAACACCTCCACCATATGGGATTCAAGAATAGAGATTAAATGTATGGTCTTTATGAGCGGACCCACAATCAATAATATAGCATCGTGTTTTGGAACCATTCATTTGAGAGAAATTATAAAATACATTTTTATCTGCTCCCATTTATAAATATAAATTAGAAAATAATACGATTAAATAATTAGTCACTTTTTCTCTATCTTAACTTGATGTCATGTTAATAATCTCTACAAAACACTAACACCTTCCATTTCAAGACAACTAAACATAATTGTTCCATCAATGACTTAAAAATAACCAGTCATTTAAGATATATAATCCATATAAAATAGTAGTAAGCATGGATAAGTTGTTCTGGATGAGCAAAAGGTATGACCATCAGATATTGAACCCACAAAACAAAACTCACATCATTCTTCCATTGCTCAATGGCTTATACACCACTGTGTTTTGACCTATTAGTAACACATTCTGAATAAACCATCGGCTCCATCTTGACTATATCAACAAAATCAAGAACGAATGAAACCAAAATGAAAACCACAAATTCTCCTTAGTCATTAAATTCCATGTTATTTTAAACAATGACTGACCATAATTTCCACTGATCTAAAGCCGGTTATTTCAACTGACCATAAGACTTTCGTCTTAATGAATCTACCATCAAATTTTTTTCCCAGTGAACATATGAAATAAAATTTGAACATTTGGAGATATTCCATCCACATTTATTATGTCATGATAAATTTAGAAAATGTGTTTCAAGATCATATTATGTATAAAAACTATAATCTTCTCACCAAATAGGTAATTACACAAACTTTTGAATTCATAAACAATAGAAGCTAACTCAAAATCGTATGTTGGGTGGTTCTTCTCATAGAACAATGAACACCTTAAACCATAATAAACAACATGATATACATTCATTATAACATATCCAATTCCAAATCATGAAGAATCACAAAACACCGTGTACCATTGTACTAATTTCGTCATTATCAAGATTGGTGAGGTTGTAAGGAATACCATTATCTCCTGAAAAGAATTATAAAATTCATTCTTCCATTTAATTGAATATTATTCCTTGTCAATGTTTCCATAGGTGTTTATATTCATGAGAAATTAATGAAAAAATTGTAATTAATAACAAGATATACTAAGGAAATTACATATCTCGAAGGCATTCTTTGTGAGTTGTCAATAGATAACATACTCAATATTTTATAGATCGAAAATAACATTTCATTCTTCAATTAAATGTCCATAAAAAATTACAATTGTAAATAAAAATAAAACATTTAATGTTTTTAATACAACCTATTATCCACCATGATTACGTACATAGTTGCAAATTGTTTCCCTATTTAGACTTTATCTTTTAATAAACTAATATTTTATTAAAAAAAGAATCTAGATATCTATTAAATATTGGATTCATCAATTCTATAATGGGATCTAGTGCATTCCTAAGACCAAAAGTTATAAAGAAAAAATTTTAATATGTATATATACTCCTGAAATCATTCATTGGAATGTTCCCCTTATGATCCTACAATTACTGATACCCTAACAATAATTAAATCATAGATAACTATTGTGATCCCATAATTGTCCAAACAGATCATCTATATAGGGAACTAGAAACATGTTCTTAATGTAACTTGGATAATCTCATTATAATAAATAAAAAATAGAATATTTCTATCCACCATTTTTAAAAACAAGACAGGTTCTTCCCATAATGACACCATAGGCTAAATGGTCCCATTAATTTATATCTCATTAATTTTGACATTAAATTAAATTAATTCTATTGGTTCCATTTTATATGATGTAATTCATAAATTAATGGTCTCTTTAAAGAGTTAAATCATAAAATCCACTTTTATTTTGGGTGGTAACCCTTATCAATTTTCAAGAAAAACATCTAGATATTGATAAAAAAAATAGTCGAAACATCTATTCATGATATTATATATTGAAGCCAATTCAATTAAACCACTTGGAATATTATCATTCCAGCTCCTGGTGAAAATATTCATATTGCACCCAAATTTTTATTCTACTCTCCTATAAATAGATTCTCATCACTATCCATAGTCGTAGAACTAACCAGTTAGGTATAATAATAAATGTGATGCTTAAAATTTTTCAACCCATCCATACTATGGATTATTTCAAAAAAAGCGTTCACATGAATACGAAAATATCATATTTACTTAGCATCATCAATAGTAATTGATCATGCTTCACACACAAATGATTTAAATTCCCTTTGACTAAGAGGAGATTTAGGATTCTAAAAGAATTAATCATCTCAACATTTAAACCGATAAAATAAAAATCAATATAAGATATAAATTAATGGGATGGAATAATATAAAATTTATCATTCATATGGTTATAATTCAATTTAATCGTACCAAAAATTGTCAATGGTCATAATTGATCGACCACAATGACCTGCTTAGCTCCATATAAATTCATACTCACTGCACATTGTTATTTATTGGCAGGATTATTTTTCCTTTACTAATTATTAATGGTATTCTTGGAATCACCATGGAAATTTATGTTCTACGGATGGGGATTATTCTTATATCCTTGACATGTCAAAGCATATGATTTCTATGAAACATGAGAAGTGTCCCGAACTCCCAACCGTGAAGCAATTAGAAAATAATGCTGACGATTCCCCATTTGAGTGAAATTTTGTAATAAAATATGTGGTTTCATAATATCTTTATTGATGTGATCTAATTAACAACATTGAAAAATTCAATATTTTCTCATAGATCATGGAGGAAGATTTACTGATCCAGCCATCAAATTCTAACTTAACCCAATTCATTGTAAATAGGTGTTCCTATTCCACTTTATCCCAGTATTATTGTTTCCATATTTTCCATTAGGCATAAACACACTAACTCCACCCATATATCATGAAATGTTTCATTCATCCCTCATCATGCCATTTACCCTATCTATATTCTTTGTTATGAAAACTGTGGAAATGTTTTAGTGAATTTTCGGCCTTATCCCATTTTAAATAATTTGTTCCTTAAATGATTCACCTGAAAGAACAGAAGGATCAAATAGGAATAAATTAACAAATTTATCCACATTCATAGTCACTGAGAGGGTAACCTATTTTAAGAAAAAAATGACACCATTTTTTCATATTGAACATATGGGGATAGAAATATTGGTTGAAAAAATCATCCAAAAACTATCATGAAAGGATTTGGTCTAATTTAGACTCAACTACTCAATCCCACCATTATTGTGCAATATCCTCTAGCATATACATCATCAACTTGAATTTTAGCACTGCATGTGTGACAATTAAATCGAATATTCAATTACTCATGTTAAACCACACCTCTGCCTTCTCCGATTCTGAATCACCCTGAAGGATTGCTGGATTCTTCTTCTAGAAATGGATGGAGTGATCCAATTTCCTTTTACATCCCTCTAATTCCCTGTTTCCACAGCTCAAAAATCATGGACTATACATTTAACCATCTATTGTATTTCATGATGCTTGGGTGAAAAGAAATTCCTAGTATAATCATATAGTGGGTTTCCTATACACCTACTAGGTTTTATTTTATATAAAAATTTCAACCCCCATAAGTCCCACTTTGTAGAAAAATCAAGGCTTATTCATTGAAAATTATAACAGATCAGTACTAATAAAAAATACTTTCCAAAATTCAAAATTTTCCAAATTAAACCATCATCGTGCTTTATAAAATAATACCATTTTCAAGATAACACAAAAATTTCCTTTTAAGAACTCAAATTTGATAATAATATTAACTATTTAATAAATATATAAAATTACACAAAATTTAAAATCAATACTCTAATTGAATCATTTACACCTATTATGAAGACATTTCTATAATTCATTTACTTCTCATCTCATTATCTGACCCCATGAAAATGAGATAACCCTCATATATGTGTCTCTAAAAAACATATGCCCCCAAAATCCCTATTAATATTATGTTTAGAATGAATAGGTTTATATAAATTTCTATGCTCTACATTTCATGTTTTTAAAATCATACATTATTCTACCATCCAAACTCTTGGAATAACCAGAATGAATTTAAACTGCAAATACAATAACAAATACCATTTTTAACAAAGTATTTAGACTAACCACAACTGATAACACTTTTAAGATGATGACTAATCAAGATGATACCCATTATAACATCACAACAGTCTTTATTGTCTTTAGTTGAAGATTAATTCAAACATGTACTTAGATTCCATCACCATGATGAAAATGGAAAAGAATAAATTCCAAGGGATTCAATACAATTTTGGTATTATTTGACCATTGAAACTAATAAAACCACTACCAAGATAACCATAACCCAAAATAAACTATACTATTCATGGTGAAAATTTAATAAATCTATACGTATAACAAAACAAACAAAAAAATTTCAGTGTACTGAGATGAAACTAATGTTAGCATCGACTACAATGTGGATGAAAAAAATAAAAAACAACTCAATGAATCCAATGATATAATCAATAGAAACGAATATAATCCATGTTCCAACTCTACAATACATCCCAAAGTATCCAGATGAATCACTAAATAAATTTTATACCTGCCTTATACGAGTATCTCAGTAAACAATATATAGGAAAGAAATAATGTTCTGATGTATGGGTGAGTAATGAAAATATGTAGTATTTCCCAAAATGACTTCCCTAATCATGACACATGTATTAAACACACTATTAGATTTATATAAAATAATTATTATAAAACACTTAAGCACATTATAACAGTTTATATAGAAATATAAAAAAAATTCATAACAAAACAATTTCAAAGAAAAAAAACAAACAACTCTTTAATCTATTTCACATCCCTATTTTGAATAAAAAATAAATTCTTCATATCCATATATCAATGAAAGAATTCCAAATTTATAGTTCCGTAGTCATGAGTTTTTTATCATTGACCCAACATGTCCTCATAGGGTAACTATATACCAGTTCCCTAATGCTACACACCCCTTCCATAGGGTCACATCAATGAAAATGAACACACACCAACCAATTATTAATAAACCATGTGATACCTATTTTTTAAACAATTTCAATAAAAAAATTATTAAGAATTTACCACAAAAACATTTTTGTGGAATCAAACCAAATAAATATTTTTAAAACCATTATTTTGAAATCATTAAACAAATAACTTTGCATAACAATTCCATAATTTTAAAAATCTACCAACCATGTCAAAAGAGGATTTTAAACATTATTTTCACATCAATTTCACAATATATTTCAAGTAATTAAAACAATTTGAGACTAATAGTTCATTTTCTAACAAGAGGAGTTAATATTATGGAAACCTACCTAGGGAATTATTGTGAATACGAATAATGAAACGGATTATTCTACAAAATCCTGTTGAATTTCCAAAAACCCATCATTGATCATGTTCTGTAATATCATCTAAACCATATATCAATATTATTATAATCAACTATCATGGATATATCCCCAATATAGTCGATCTATGAATCTAATAGATAGAATAGAGGTATATCTAAGGACAGTCAGTTAAAATGAATACTTAGTAAGGGTACAACGCTTCGAAGCACCATGATTTTCTACCAGACCACTTTTGGGTTGAATAGAAGAGTCTACAAATGCATTTACTGAAATAAAAATTATGTTATATTCAAAAATAGTAAAAAAAGAGAGAAATAAAGGTGAAATCAATGTAGATATAATTTTTCAGGATATAAAATTTTAACCATATCTGGTTAGTCTCATGGTTATGAAAACTATGGGCCAACCTTGCGCAAGCCTCTACCTCCATACACCACCATGCACGGTTGGCCCACATGGTAATACAAACCCAAATCCAACTATGTTTTCAATATATTACACTATTCCTAGTTTCTCCCAAGTTGTTTCGTGGTTTGCAAAAACTGCGTGACTAAACATATGCCTACCTAGAATCCCTTGTATCACCTTATAAAATTTCATTTAGGAGTTTCAATATTTCTAAAAACTATTCTCAAACTATGTGCCCTAAGGAAAAACAAAAAACTATTACATCTATCTTTTAAACCCTCCCAAACATATCCCAAACACATTAAATACATAAAAAACATAATTAAATTGTTAAATACTTGAAAATGAGGATGATATATATATCGGTCGCTAATTATAAGAATATCTATATTGATGAAAAATAAATAAATAATATTATTTTATATATTTTAGAGAAAGTGTTTAAAATTATTAGGGATCTAAAAACTACCAAGGATGTAGTCGATAAGTAATATATAAGATATGAATATAAAATTAGTGTCATATATTTGATGGTAAAAATATATAGAATAATGTTTGAATATATAAGGTTGGATAATGAGGTATCTATTGATGATTACTTCACTCAAGTGAATGAAATTAAGAGTAACAGTATAGAATTCATTGAACAACTAGATGATTATGTTTTGATTATGAGACTTATTAGGAATTTTTTGGATCTAATTGTTCCAAAAATTATACACTATAATATAGGAATGTTCATTCACTGGATGAGTTACATAATATCCTCATTGAATATTAAATAAAAAAGATTCCAATTTTTAAGTATAATGTTAAAGTTGAGACGGTTTTGTATCCATGAAAAAGATAATAGTAAAATATTAATATCTTTATCTCATAATTGAATCAGATACTGAATTTTATATAGACACAGATACAAATAGAATCATATCACATTTCATAAAAATTATCCAAAAAGTAATTTACAATGGTTAACATCCCTTAATGTGTACACTATGGTGTGGTGTTGTAAATTATATTATAAATGGTCCAATGAATTGTAATATTTGATATAATGGTATTTAAAATTATGAAAAGTCTATGAATTAGTCATGGTGGAAGATTTCAAAGGCTAAAAATAAATTTTTTTATTTTAAGGAAAAAAATATCTATGAAAAAAATCAAAAGAAATAAAGGAGATTAAGAGACATTATATTATTTTAAATCTATGTTTTAATGGTATGGTATGTTTAGAAACATTATCTAACATTTTATGTTGTACAAATTCTCCCCATGAACTGAAGATGAATATGGTAATGAGACATAAATGGAGAAAATTCATAGATATGAGTTCAAATTATGTCTTGATCTGGGAAAAAATCTTTATGAATGATGTTAAATATCTAATGAAGGTCCTTGGTATGAAAATTTAATAATAATATTTTTTTAGGAATAATATTGAAAAAATTGTATATGACAACAAATAAATGTTAAATATGGATAATAATTAAAATTATATGAGGAATCATAAAAGAATAATTGGTCTCAAGGAATGAGAGTTTAGTATGATTGAATCAAATTACCATTTAACAGAAAAGGAGTTGATTCTATTTCTAGACGACAATGTGGAATATATTTAATTTTACGATGAGATATATTCAATTTCTTAAAATCAAATTTCATTATTTAAAGATAAATAAATATGTGGAAGTTTTCTAAATGTTTAATCTTTTATCAAAATAGTGGATGTTTCATTTCAAAATGTATATAAAGATATATTGTAAAGAGGATCGTTAATAGATTTCTACCTATATGGGAGAATGATTAATGAAAAGAAAATCAGCCAACTTAATGAATATATTATATTATATAATATATTGATAGAAAATATAGAGTTATGGAATGATGTTTTTATAATTTTCCTAATATTATAATAGGATATTCAAATTCAATGAATACTATTAGTTTTCTTTGAACTTATGGTCAAAAGGCCTACAACTTCTAGTAAAACATGTCTCTATCAAGAATAAGTCATGAACCAACATCGAGGAATATTAATATGAAAATATGAGAGACTCTATAGAATAAACCTATACATAAATTAACATCCTAACTAACTACTAAAAATATGAATTTTTGTAATATATGTGTGCAAGATGTGAGAATCCAAGATATATTGGTGAAAAATGTGCTGAATATCTACCTAGAATGATCTTCTTCTATGAAAAGTTAAATGGATATAAAATGATAAATCAAGATGTGGAATAATTATTTAGAGAGGGGGATTTTATGGAAATATAGAAATGAATAGATTCAATATTTAATAATGGTTTCCCACAACATATAAATGTAGACACCAAAATTCTGAAATACATTGAGAAACATGATGGTGGAGTAGGTACTTTTGTAAATGACTAATCATTGAATATTAAATGTGTTGGTATTGATATTGTTGATTCTAAAGGAATAAAGTGAAACTATATCTTTTCCATGAATGGGATAAATCATAACATATTAATCGTGAGTAGACAATATGATTACGGAAAATAGTAATATTTCAATTCAACTAATCATCTTTACATAAAATATATGTATTGAAGAGATATTATTAATAGTGAAAGACAAATTAGAAACCTATTTCATATTGTCAATTAATCTAAATCAATATATATGACATCCAAAGATTAAAATTAAATATGGCATAAGTTACATGGCCACCATGGACAAGGGAATATGAGAAAAATCACAACGATTGAAGATCTAAGAGATCTTATTAAACTCAAGAGAAAATTACAAGAATGTTTTATACATTTTAAAATGGTTATATGTCTCCGAAGATACATTATGAGATAAATATACTATGTACAAGACATTTAGAACAATTATATTTATATGTATGTGGTTCTATGAAAAATAATTCAATAATGGGTGATTTTTATTTCATTACATTCATAAATGATTACAGTTAGATTAGATTTTTTCATCATTGAGAAAAAATTTATAGAAAATAACATAATAATTTTTTTAAAAAAATACTAGTAGAGAAATAGATTATTGATTATATAAAAAGGTAAAGTTTAGTCAATGAAAAATAATACACAAGAAATGAATTTTATATCTACCTATAAAATAATGTGATAAAACATCAATATTGTAAACTATACACCTCTCAACTAAGGGGTGTGGTTGAATGGAGAAACATTAGTATTGTGGAAATTAGTAGAATCAAGCTAGATGAGATCAATATTCTAGAGTTTTTTAGATATAAGAGATCTAAAATACTATGAATATTAAAAATATGTTATATTTAATAGCGAAAACTTATAAGAATCGAAATGAGATGTTTTCTAAAAAAATTACTATAGTTAAACACATTAATGCCTTTAGAATTCCATGTTACATGAATATTAAGAATAAACAATTGGGAATGATTTATGAGGGATCCTTTTTGGTGTATATTTATACTGTCTGTTGTTACAAATTACAAAGTAAGAAACAACATAATAGGATTATATATTTTTATTTCCATATAATTATAAATATAATTTCGTTTTGAGATTGATGATAATTAAATGTCTACTGGAATCATATAGATTTATTTAAAAAATAGAATAATGAGAAAACTATAATCATGTAGCGTTTTGGGAATATTGATACAAATTTAAATCCTGATTAAGAAGATATTTATATCTAGGTGTGGATGAACTAATGTATAAGGAAACATAATTAATTTCATAATATATTTATCCAATTGGATGAATATATATGGTCACAAAGAATGATGAGTTTATATGTAACAATGCAACCTGTATCACTCAATCTTCCCTAGAGTGTCTGATGACCCCACACATGTCTCTTTATACACAAGAGGCTTCTTACTAGCAGTGAGGGTCCTAATAGATCCATGGTGAGACTAGTTGGACAGTAACAATATCCATAAACCCAAATAAAAAACGTCAAGAACAAAAATTATAGAAAAACATGAATGAAATCATTATTATATAATAAAATGGTATACTGGTCAGAAAATAATGAAATGTTAAAGTCTTCCAATGAGTTAAGTTAACAAATTTATTAAAAATAAATGAAATAAACTAAATAGAATAGAACATTTGTTGAGTACATCCTAAAATTTTATTTGTACTCTAAGATATTTATACTCATCCTCTAGATGTATAGACCTTTCCATTATTTGGGTCACTAACATCAAAATTCTCACACACATTGCTATTTCCATGTAGATTTTGAGTAAAAAAACATTTCTAATTTGTCTATACCATAACGTTAAAGGGTTTAAAAAGGTTTATTCCATGATATATGTAATTTCACCAATATGAAACTAATATTGATCCAATAAATCATGTACTAACTAGGAAATCCATAGACCTAGAAATACCTACTTCAGCTCCATACTGGGATGAATGTCACAAACAACATCACATACTGGTCTAGGATCCAAGGCCAATACATATCTCAGATCATGCGCAATGGCTAATCAAGTCCTAGGATTGGTCAAAATTTCATCACACCATTGGAAAAACTTCAATTAAAGATAAAAGTATATTTTTCCCAATTTGAACATAGTTAGGAAACATTTTAGTCACACCCACATACATTGTCTTCTATCTGGCCATGAGGCCATTGTACATCCTCCTCTATCTTGGTTCAATTCATAAGGCCAGTATACCTCAACTCTATCTTGTTGTTCCATCATCATCATTGGAACTATATGCACTAGAAAATTATTCCCTTATAGGTTTTAACCAAACCATGGTGATAAGTATGTCACCCCAATACTAGATAAATACCCCGACATAATATGTATTCACATGCAATAGTGGTGAGTATAGAAAGAAAACTCATGTAACACAATGTATAGGTATAATGGGGAACACATTCATAAAAAATTATAAATTATAAATATACCATGTCTCCAAATGATATTCAATGATTGTATGGAATGCATAAACATACCAATAGAAATTATATAAAGGTCTCATGTGGTAAGAGATTCCATTCCCATGTTTATAAATTCCAGAATCCAAAAATTTTCATCAGACTAAGAATGAACACCGAAGATTCTAATATCCTTCTCTAATTCAACACATTAATATTCGAGAACAAATATCCAATATAATTAATGTGAAATTATTTTAGAGGAAGATCAACTATCTGAATGAGATATATAGCCAATGGTATTTCTATATTAGTATTAAAATGATGGAAAAATTCGTGATTGGACCAAATATTCATAATTAAATTTATAAATCATTATTATATTATAATAATATTTGATGATATGTAAATGAACATTCAAATATATGATTCCATCCAAATTATTGGATGATATCTAGAATAAATGTGAATAATATTCAAAGAAAACATCAAAACAAGAATTCACTTGGGTAAAGTCCTAACACACATGAATTCAACTTTGGAGGGAGTTGATTCACTAAGAGTATCCACTTGAGTCCCTATACCAAACTGACCATGCCATATGTTAATTATGTGAGGTTTCAGAATAATGTCATGTTAATTTTTTTTAATATTAATTATAACATCATGATAAATTTAACCAACCACGCACCAACCATGTGTCGTTCACAACCTATTTAGTGAAACCACATGGTTTGGTAAAACATCGTCCAATTATAATTTATTTTTACTCGATTCACATGTTTTTATATGAAATTTCACAATGTTATCTCTAAATTTTAACAAACCATGCACTATCTATTATCAATCTCCAATAATTCACATTATTTATATAGAAGTACCCCATGATTTCCCCATGATTGTTCTCAAATCATTTTGCCTATTTTATAACACTATAACCATTCAAATCTATCTATAAATTACCTGATACATCACAAATGTTAATAATAACTAAAAAAACATGAAAAATATATGAATGAATGGTATATAAAACATAAAACATAAAATATGTTAGAATCATCTCTCTAAGTACATCTCATCCATATAAAGGGTATTTATTGTCCATCATCATGTAACTCGAGTATTTGATCCATTACCTTAGATTCACGCTACGAAGTATCCTCTTTGATTGGTCAATTATAATAACGAACTTGAACAAGTGGTACAATATTTCCTCTCATCACCTTATTGCTCTAGTCTATAATTTAAACTAGTTGTTCCACAAATGATGCAATTGGTTACAATTAAACAACATCACTTTTAATCACATGTAAGAGATTGGGATCATACATCCATGTTTTAGGAACTTGGAACATGTAATTCATATTTTGATACCATGGAATTATATAAAAATTATATTAAACTATTTTTTAAAAACTCAATGATATCAAATGGTACCACAAATTGTGGCATCAACCTTCCCTACATCCATAAGTGGTGATTCCCTAATAGAGGTGACACACATATGAAAACATGATCACACAATATAAAATCAAATGGACATAAACTTTTGTCATCATATATGTTTTACCTATTTTAGGAGGTAAAAATAATTTTTAAATCAAACAAACCCAATCATATCTTTTCTAGTACCATACCCAGTACAAAAAAGGCATCCTCACATGCCATATGCGAACAAAATCATGATTGTTGAAACCGATTATAACGGGCATCAAACAGTTCATTATAAATATAATACTAGTAAATATTATTTTATTATATCTTTTATATGTATTTATGATCATAGAATACTCCATTAAAATCCATGATTCATACTGGACGCATATCGAAAAAATATTGATTTTCTTATGATTTCTCATCACCATATGATTGATATTCAATACACAGCTTAATGTGAGTTCCCAATAAATTATACAAGCCATTAGAAAACCATGATGTGATACATGTTTCCTAGTCATATTCTATGCTTGTATGAACTCAATTATACTACAGTATCTCTAAAACATGGAGTTTTTCAAAATGATATATGTAATGATTCAAATGGATCTATTAGAATTATGCCACTTCCATCATCCAATAAACCAATACTCACAAAAAATCCAAACTACTTAGGTTCCCAGGAAATTTTGTAATGGATTCCATCATCAACTAATCAGACTAACACATGTGCTCAAGATGAGGTTTAAGCAACCCACTTGATTGGTTATTTCCAAACATAGTACTCGGATATGTGAGAAAATATGAGACATAATCCGTAATTTCCCATTCATATATGGCCACTAGAAAAATTATTTTTTTTTCATAAAGAATCTATATTGATAATTGGTGTAATACCCACAAGAAATGACATTATCTCATCAACTACACTTCTATAGTGCATTGAATCACAACTCTATGATAAACTCATGTCACATCATCTCCATTTAAACACACTACTAGAACTACTTCATTACCTATTAACTATTAATATGTCCCTAAGAACTCATAATATGACATGTAGATAGATTTCACATAGTCCACCAAGTCGTATATAAGAAAATGGTGCTCACATAATAACCCTGTGAACCTTATATTCACCAAAAAACGATATAACAAACAGGCTTATCTGTCTCCATTACTCCCCTGCAAGCCTCTCTCTAAACTCATGTTTCCTTATATGAAGATAATATTAAATAATATTACCCTTTAATTGATCATTTGAAATATCAAAATGAATGGTCTATAGATAGTCAACATAATTCATCTACCAAACATTAAATTCCCATTTAGTGAAGAAATATATCATACACACGTGGTTCATATAAATGATAAATCTCTAACAGAAAATATTGTATCCCAATATTTCAATGAATAAACCATTGTATCCAACAAATCATTATGTGTAGGGTAGTTATTATTATATAGCCACTGCTAAGGACACCCATAAGAAATATGTTGATATCTCTACATCAGAAATTTCTCTCAAAACAGCACCTCATTCATCATAGTCAATGGAATATCAAGACTAAGGATTGGGGTAATATAAAATGGGAGATGTTGTCTATATTCTATTATTATCTTAGAATTCCCCTATACCCTATACAATATAATCAAATGTCATCCCATTATTAGTAATAAGAATCATATGTATTTCCAAAAGGAATAAATCATATAATATCCATGGGTAGTACCCAACTAATCCTAGGAAACTGATGATCTAGATAATGATACTAATTCATGCTCAACATATCACTAACTCAACCTTATTTCAATAAGCTGAGATTGTTTCCATGAATGAAAAAGTGAAAATTCATAATCATGGAATAAATCCAATGTGTTCATAATGTACTCAAGATGAAATCTAGTTGTCTAACTTGTGTCTCCCCATTCTATGAGTATATCAAGAAGTTATCAATGAATTAACCAAAAAATGTTTTATGATGTGGATGGAATATCCTTTCATGCATTCCACGAAAATTTATTGGAAATACATTATCCCAAAAGTTATTAAAAGATAAATGTATTTTTCATATCTACTCCTATAATATGGTTTATGTATATCAAAATTTCATACCCAAAGTTTGTGGTAGCGTGCTCGCTATTAAAACTTAGATAACCATTGGGACATCTTCAACAACTCAATAAAATTGTTAACCCTCTAAAATATGTACTTATTCATTAATATGACTTGGTTTAGATTCATACTATCCACACACAGCTAAAGGATCTAATCCACCATCTTAGCTAACAAAACATGACCACCTCAAGGAGATGTTATTGAATTGCTAATGTCTTTTTCCTCTAAATCCACAAGATCACCATAAGTTACATAATATCATTTCATTCCATATGATGTTTTGAAATTATTATAGGCTACACTCCTTCATTTTTTTATCTAGATATCAATTAATCCACTTTGAAAAATAATAAATAAATTATCATAGAATATATCATTGTAATAGTCTACTATTAGGGGAAAGAGGATGAAGCTACTTTTTCATGACCCACAAGAACAACACTTGTATCATTCATTATAATATCTCCTAATTGAATCATTTATCATCCCATTTTTCCTACTCTAATATCCCATTCACCCATAAAAAATACCCCCTTACATGTTTTAATGTAAACTCAGATCTTATTTTCATCAATGTGCACCAGATAACTAGTCAACTAGTCCATGCCAACAATGTTAGTAAGATATAAAATAATAAAATCCCATAGATGTATATAACTAGAAATTACTACACAAAAATATTGATATCTCTAGAGATGATTTACCTTCTTATTCAATGGGGTATCTAGGGAAAAAATTTAATAAAATAATTAAACAAATAAATCTAATTCAATAATTACTAGATATAATATAAAACAATTGTAATATCCTATAAAAACAATGTATGAAGAACGTTAATGGTTATTAGATATGAACCTATAACTATATAAGGTTCCTACGTTCCATCAAATGGAATATAGTCTAGGATATAAACTATCCCCATGTTTGTACCATGACATTGTCCCTATGATTTGAGGATTGATTATTTCATTGAACCAAATGGAATCTGCATGTAATAATGAGATTCCATACCAGTACCAAGACTCATAGCCCATGTATTCCTGAAACCTCTATAGAATCTCAATCCCCATTCCCTCTAATAAAAATTCTAATGATGACCCATTTGTCCACATCTATGACCATTGTTCAGATATTCAAGGAGACAATTGGGATTGTTTCTTATCTATCCACAATTAAAACCTAATGCATCACCTTTTTCTTCTAGTGGTTCTATAGAAAACCTTCTATACATTAACTTCTTGATGCTACCCTTTCATGCATCTAAAGAAAAACTATTCCAAATATTGTAATATATTATCCCTACATCACTAAGAGCCCCAAAAATTGGTGTATGTTCGGAAAAAATCCCTCAAGGTATCATTGAGCCATTTTTGAGGTGATTGTGTTTGTTGAAAAAGTGGACATCTGTGTTGTTATCATTGTCAAAACAAACCATGACGTACAATTTTGTTTAAAAAGGGGACATTATTGTGTAAAGTAGAGTTCAAAGGATGTGTACAACGATCCATGTTTGATTCACAAATGTCAAAAAAGGAATGGATGATCTGGAGGTGGTACAAAAATAGCAGATACAAGGTGGCACCGTTTTCCAGTGTTTACCCAAATTTTGGGGACGAAAATCGACAAATGGAGAAAAGTTGTTTCGGAAATGGGACTTGTGCATCGATGTCTTTAAGGAGAGGAAACATGCACACCATATGTTTTTCGAGATCAGAATATAAAAATATGGGAAAGGGAAAAGGGGCACCCATGTTTTAGTGTCGCTCGCGTAACTGACTTGCACAACAGAGACTTGCGCGCCAAGAGGGGACTTGCGCACTGTCACGTAGGGTTTCCAAATTCCTATAAATAGTGGTCGAACCCTCCTTATTCGGCTTGAGTTCAACACTAAGATAAAATCAGAGCTCCTATCACGCAGGTGTGGTGAGTGCGTAAGTGGTGTTGTGGTCGCTCAAGTAGAAGTTGTTCACAATCTGTTTGTTGCATGCCCAAGGAGGTTTGGGTGAGAAAGGAAGGGATTCTCTCAAGTTTTGATTTGATGAAGGGGGTGGCACTCAAGTGGTTGAGGTGATCTTGTCCAACAGTCTTGAAGAAGCTTGATAGTTGATGGTAGCCCACCACAATTTGTTTGGGTGTAAAAGGATGTGAGTCGCGCATGTCTGGAGTTGCAGAAGCTTGTGTCGCACAAGTGGTTGAGATGGACTTGTGTTTCAGTTATAACTTGCACAACGATACTTGCGCGCCATCTTGGATAAGGGCGCCAGGTATGGTTGATGCATGGAAGTGATTCATGGCTGCGTGGAAGATGGAAGATTCTCAGATACCTTCAGTGAAAGGTGAGAATCATCACTGGGTGAAAGTTGGACTTCAACAGAGAATCCACATACAACAGAGGATGTATTCATTAGTGATAATGAAGAGACCTACATGTATATAAACCGTGAGTGGATTATTTCCAGAGTAGAGAGAAAAGGAAGATGAAGAATGTGATCCTCTCCACTAGTAATGAGCCAAAGAGAGAGAAAACATGAGTGACCCATGGGAAATCAATGAGCTGACCCTAAACATTGTAAAGGCAGTGATCCTGGGAATAGAAGTGATCTATCATGAACTTTATAAATATTAGTGCGCTTTTAGTGTATTTGGTACATCGTAACATTACTGGTGTATGCTCAGTGGACATATACCAATGAGGGTGAACCAAGTAAAAATCGATGTCCCATGTGCATGCTTTAGTTTTTGTTTATACTTTTCTGCATGAAATAAAGATAAGAGGGTCTTTCTTAACAGCGAGACAAGATCAATAGGGGAAGATGTTATAATCTGGCATAACCTGATTCACCCCCCCTCTCAGGGTATCTAACCTAGTGGACCTAACAACGTACCATGTGATGAAAGAAGATGTATTTATCTATCTTCTTCTATACCCTTCTCAATTTCCTAGGGCTTTTGTATCACCTCAGAATATATATTCAGGTTAAAATAATAACATGGAACTTCAAATCAATCCAAATGATGATCCGAAAAGTCTATGACTTCTATAATTAAAATCATTCAAATGGAGTAGGAAAAACTATAAAATAAATGAATTGATTAGATTATGAAGATAACTATATGTACCATTACAGGATCGACATAAGCTCATATGCTCAATTCAGATTTAATGTATCTTGGAAACCTTTGCAGTGAAGTGGTTATAGAAAGTCTCTTAATTAAAACTCTCATGACTCCCTGTATGTTTTATGACACCCCACCATCTTTTCATTTGTCTTGGAATTAAGAAGGAAAAAATATCAACCTATTGATCGACTGAACTATCCACTTCATGTAATTACAATAACAATTATTTTTTATGTAATAATATTACAAAACATTCTTGAATGATATTATAAGGACCAAAATGACTAATTTATCCTAGGAACTCAAAAATAAACATGTTGAACATTTTACAATCATTAAAACCAAGAAATAGAATTTTTTTAAAAAGAAAATAATTATTGTAATGTTACCAATTAATCGATGTATAATTTTATACATGAATGAAATTTAATATAAATAAAAGAATGAATAATTGTAATTAAAAACACATGAATTTTGTTATAGATCTACTAAATATTATCAACCATTTTAATTGTTCAAAAACAAGAAAAATTTTAAAAACATCACCACTATTTTAAATTATCAAGATTATAATATTTCAATACAAAATTTATTTCTTTAAAAATAATTTAATTAGTGTATATAGTGTTCTTGAACATTAATATATTAAAATATTACTTCATGGAATCCCTCAAAATCAATTTTTTAATATTTAACAAGGGGCCATGATTAATTCACACACTTATAAAACATTTAATTAAATTTATTGAGCATAATTTTTACAATGTATACTGATAAAATTAAATATATATATTTTAAAAAATAATATTTTATGCAGACAGATTGTTTAAATAGTAATTTTATAGTATACATGACTTACATAGAGACATAATATATACATATATATATATATATATAATAACAAAATATGAAATGAAATTTAAAAATTGCATTATGAAAAACAGATTCCATATTTCAGCAATTTCATATAAATTTAAAAAATTAATATTTAAAACATACTCAAACATTAACTAAATTTATTCTAAATAAATTTAAATTTAAATATCCATCATACTATGATTTATTTTTTTCAAAATTATAAATGTATGAAAGATTTGTATTGATGTTGGGAATTTAATATTCAGAATGGATAAATTAAAAAACAATATCACACAAATTAATGTTTTATTTTATAAAATGAAAAATAAAATAAATATTATTTTTCTTGGAATATTGTAATGAATTTAATGAAATAAAAAACAAATATTTATTATCAAAAAAAAGTAAATTTATCAAAAATAAATACCAAAATCATATAAAGAATTATTAATCCAAATAATATGAGAAATAAACTAGAAAAAAATATACATAGATTATACAGTATATAGAAAAATGGATTATTACTTCATAAAAGTCCAATAAAATATACTTTTAAATAGAAAAATAAATATACCTTATGTACATTTTCATTCAATTTTGTAGCCTCCAAAATCAGATTCATTATAATTTATTAAATAAATATAATTATATATAGAATACAACAAACTAGACTTAACAGTTTAGTTTAAATATCTAATTTTTAATTTAACTAATTTAATATGACTCACATTACGATCATATTGAAATATTTAAAATAGAAAAAAATGGTAGATGATATCAGGCCTTAGTTTATCAAACCAAATAAGCCTTCATATCAGTCAAATTAAAAATTAATATCAACTCACATTCTAGTCAAATAAAAATCTAATTTATAATTAGTTCTCATGTATGTTTTCATATATTAAAATAATCGATAAATATTCATTTTAAAAAATTATTTTCATAATTTTATTGATAAATAAATATCCCATATTTAATTTTAGAATTGTGCGTTCCAATTAAAATTGTTAATTATACAACTATAGTTTTATCAAACTCAATTAACATCAATGTAGATAAATAATTACTATGAAGTAGACTAGGGGAACTAATAATTAAATCATCAACATAATTTTTCATGATAAAAATATTACTAAAATATATTTTTTTAAAAAATTAAGTATCAATAACCCCTTTCATGAAAATGCTATTTCATAAAATGAAAGAGATAACCCAATAACATATATAAGGTGCTTTTTTGAGACTATAAACATATATAGATACTTTATAAATATTTTTAATAAATTTTTCATATTTAAAACAATGCGGTTGAGGAACATAAATTCCATCAGTTATGAAACCATTTTAAGAATAACTAGTAACAACCGTATGATATAATTTAAATCATTGAAAACTTCTAAATGATAATAATATTCTAATATCATTTAAACTATAAATAATTGAAAATTAATCATTAAATTATATTACTTCTTCTTGATAGTATCTTCACAAAAAACATGTGACATTATTTTTGAAAATCTATCCAGGTTCATAAATCGTGTTTATAATGAACTTTGTAGTTCGGATTAACTGGTTATCCACAATCAATTAAATTTAAAAACAAAAATTATGAAAAAAAATTAATTAAGAACATATTTAATAGAAATAAAAAAAATGTATCATTTAATGGATCAATAAAATTAGTTTTATAATTATAATATCCAAAAGTAGAGACATAAAATATGTTTAAAGTATAGATTTTGGTATTCATACCAGAAAAAATATTTCCAATCAAATTTTCAAAAGGATTATCAGTATGAATACTGTATGAAATTAATTTATTTTATTAATGAGTATTCTCCCCCATAATTGATTAATCCATTTTTGAAGTTAAAATATCATATCTCATTATCAAAAACATTAGAATCATAATTTAATTTAACATTATCCTCATAAAAAACATGATTAGATTCTTCAATAGTTATATTTATTTTATTGTAAACACTATCGGCATTAATATTATAATAATTACTAATAAAAATACCTCTTTTACTTTCTTAATCAATGTTATCTAAATTACATTTCAAATTAAAAATAAAAGCATTACAATCAGAAACTCTATATTAAGTAACGTTAGGATTTTACCATTAATCAATTCATTATTTTTTTATCAGAAGGAATACTAAATAAATTATATTTGAAAAATCAAAAAAATAAATAAAATATCATTAGCCTAAAAATATTAATGAAAATTATATCCACCTTACATAGTTCTATCCATTTCAATAATATTTATATTTTTCTATTCATCCACAAAATTTTTTACAATGTTCTAGGAGTATTAAAAATATGAAAATTATCATTATTTTCATAAATTTTTTTAAATTACCAAATATTAAATTCACCATAATCACTACATGTAGAATCAATCATTCAAGAATTTTCATTTTGAACTACGTTGAAAAAAACTAGTAAATATAGAATAAATATCATTTTTATGTGAATGATATTAATCCCATGTAAATATAGAGTAATAAAATAAAATAAATGAAGTATATTTCAATACTCCATGAATAGAAATTTGAGTAGGACCAAATAAATCATGATTTTATAACTATGATAGTATTCTATTACTTATCTGATAGATAGTTCTAAAATTAAATTTGTTCCATTTCCTTTTCATGAAAGCATCAGAAACATGAAGTTTTTCCTTTCTCATGGAAACTACAATACATTATATTTTTAGGAGTCTTTATATAAAATTATAAAATTAACATGATCTAATCATTTATTAGTAATAATTTTATAATTCATCATTTTATTCAAACAATTAAAATTCCGAACTACTGGTTTAGAAAATTGAATAGTATAATTATTTTTAATTCAATTAAAATTTAATGACAAATAATCATCCTTAAAATTAATAACTTATCATATTGAAACTTATCTTCAGTTCCATCATCACATAATTGAGATATAATAATTAAATTATGTTTTTATCCTTGAATATATAAAACATGACATATTAATATAGAAATATAAATACCAACTCTAACAAAATCCTTTTACATTTCCATTGGAATTGTCTTCAAATTTTAACATGACTCCATTAAATATGTTGTAGGTAATAATTTTTTATCAATTAATATTCCATGAGACGTGACATTAAATGAAACACATTTATTATTAAGACATCTATGAAATTTTTACTTCAAAATAACAAATTACTTGACAATATTTGTTCCCACAATATTTTGGGTCCAATAGTATTAGTAATACAAATTGTAAATTCCCATAAATAATTTAAACCATTATTATTTGATAGTACATATAAAAAAGATTCATAAATATAATTATTTTTAAATACCATAGATTTTTATAATCATAGATAAAAACCCTTTTCATAATGACTCTTCATTCTACAATGAATAAAGTGACAGTAGAATTACAACATTATATTTACTATTTAAAAATTATTTTGATATGCTTGAGGTAATTTCAAATATTATCCATTAACATTTTTATTTATTTTTTTATTCAAATACAACATCATAATATATTTTTCATCACCTTGAATAAAAGGAGTCAAACTTTTCTTAATAATTTAAAAAACCCTTTTCAAATATTTATTCAAATCTTATGAAGATCTAAAATATACATAAATTATATAATGTGTAGATGATGTATTATTCATTATTTTATCATTATTATATATAATAAATTTATTATTTTAAAAAAATCATTATTTTCATTAGTATTATTATATAAATTATCTTCATTGGAAAAAATCACTTCATAACCATTAAATTTATTCATTTAATTTGAAATCCCAAAAACATTCAATATCATAATCCGAATTCTAAAATCTATAATAAAGACATGAATCACTATCCTTATTCAAAAAATCATTGATGAATAAGTTAAAATATTATTTGTCATTTCCACATCCATCACTAGAATAATATTTTTTGTATAATACTACAAATTGTTGTTAATGAATTTATTTCCTTATATTTTTATTTGTCATTATTAATTACGTTTTTTATAGTCATGATTGATATTTAATTTATTATTGTAATAAAATCATGTAACATAAGAAATATTATAATTAGTACTTCCTATATTATCACCCTTTTATTTTTTCTTTTTAATGTTTCCTATAAAATGAATCTTGAATCATTTCTTCATCATTCGTTTGTAGACTCTAGTCGATCGTTGTATATTTTTATTTTTATTTTGCAGAAAAGAAAGAAAAAACCAATGAAAACAGCAAGGAAAAAGAGCGGAATGGATCTAAGGGGGTATGTAGTAATGCAGGCCAAGGGAATCCCCTCTAATCAGGTTCACACCCTCAGGTTTAAAACAAGAAATGTTATAGAGACATGTGACCTCAAATGTTTCCCATGCCTGTAATGAAAGCTGTAATTCTACTTCGTTCCCCTCACACTAGGTGTGGGTGAATTTAATATTGTTGGAAATGAGTGTCTTGAACCTTCTAATTATGTAAGCTATCGTCCAAGGTGTGGATCATTCTCCAAGAAAGGCATCATGGATGATCATTGAGTCAGTCTCCACCTGAGAGAGGCGAACGTGCTATTGCATGAAAAGAGTGAGTCCGGTTAGGACTGAATAAGTAGTAGAAACAAAATTCACATATTCAAATGATACACCTTATATTTTTTATTTTCACCTCGTCATCGGTGTTATCTAATAATTGTTTACATAGTTGTAATGATCTAGGCAATTCGTTATGAGTTTACTCTCTTTGCTCTTTCTTTCATTAATTGATACTTTCTTAATGTTCAATTTCTTTGGTAGATCTAATTGGACGCTTTCAAAGTGTATGTTTTTCTATAAACCATCAACGTGGGAATTCAGTTAATTCACAATTATTTTGAATCAAAGGAAAATTTAACCTATGTTTTCAAATTCACATATCTCGATGTCATGGTACACATCTTGATGCATTCCAACATTTGTTCAAATAATTATTTAAGGAGTATAAGTAGTAAAGTTTTCAAAATCTCATGAGTTATATTACTAAATGACACACGTTTTATAATATATATAGATAAAAAGAAATATTAAAAATTAAAAATACTATAATTTATAACATATTTCATAGAATAATTTCATATAAGAGTTTTTGAGTCATCATATGTTAGTGCGTAAATTTTTTTACATGATATGCCAATGCTCTAGGCTAAATTGTTTGAGGTATGTCTCTATTATAGATCGTAGGTATCCATAATCATTTCCATTAATACGAGGTTCCTTTTATGGAATCTATGAATAATTTTTATTTATTCCTGCCATCATAATGATCATCCCTTAGATAGTTAGGTCAAGTGATGGGTTGACACAATAAAATATGAACAAGAAACTCAATATAAGGATTTGATAAAATCCAATAAGGATCTATATTTGACACTAATTTTTTTTCATTTTTAAAAATAATGATAGGGATAAACAATCCTTGATAATGGTAAAGCCTCTAATACCAATTTTTTGGTAAGATAGAGTAATGGAATATAGTATAAATGGGGTTAAATATATTAGATTAAAAAGAATAAATGAGAAGGATTAATTATTGATATTTGTGATAGTAAACAAAAAGAATTAATTTGTAGCAGAACAAGTAAGAATAATAAATTAATATCGAGATTTTTTAATTGTAATTCAGTCCAAATTTAACAGAGTCCACTCTTATACATCTATAATTGGTGGGAGATACATTATTCACTAATCTAATTTTAAGGGGATTCATTAACATATTAAAATCGACCTTTTATAGTATATGAATAACCATGGAACTTGAAATTTGTTTGGGGTGTAACAAAAAAATTATAACACATACATTAGAATATTAGAGTCAAAACCTGAATGACCATAACAATATAATATGGGATTCAGAAACTGGAGAAAGAGAATAAGAATTAATTTTTATATAAAATTATAAATTGAAATGTGAGTGTACGTGAATGGGTGGAAGAATTGTTATAGATGCAAGAAACCAGGATGAAGTAGAGGATACAGAAAGTATATGCACTGGTTCTTATAAAATGTTTCAGGATATATCCTCAATATAGTATTATTCATATAATTTTTTGTTCATACGTTGAGATATATTTTAATAGTAGACTTAAATTATTAGGATATGGATAATGTAAGTCACTTCACAATATAAACCCCAACACACTCTTCATACAATATAACTTTTAAATATTAAAGATCCAATTGAAATATATCTTTTCAATATTATGTCCTTTTCCCACTTTGAACAAAAAAAATTCTTCAAATCATTTTAAGTACAAAATAACTCAACACATCATAGAGTGGTTAAAGCATTTGAAATTTAAAAATTATAAAAATTTATTTATAAAAAGAGATAGAGAGAATATGGAATATATTATTCCAAAAAAATATGTCCAATTTAAAACTAAAATTTATAACAATATATAATGATTCAAAAAAAATTTAAATCAAATAATTTATTTTTTAGAATAAAACCATAATAACATGTCAATGAATGATCTGATGGATATATCATATTTGAATTTGAAATATTAAATTCAAAATAATTCTGTTAAAAATATGATGTAAAAATAAAGAGATGTTAAAAACCTAATAAAAATGTCATAAATGTATTAAAAAAAGTATTAATGAGTTTAATAACTACTAATATTAACTGATAAAAATTATAATATAATAAACAATCATCAAGTAATGGAAAATATTTTTTAGTGTCAAGTTGTATGTTTTATGTGTGATGATAAAACACACATCAATCATAATAAAAAAATTAAAACAATGACAAACATTAAATATATGCACTAAATTACAAATATGTATTTATAAAATAAATAGAATAATTTAAATATGTGAAACGAACATACAAAAAATATATATATTAAACAAAATGTAAAACAAATCATTTTCCATATTATAAAAAACTTATATAATTTACATAACTACATATCCAAACTCATTTAGTGGTATTTTAAGATTGGTTTCTACATATGTAAAATAATGGAACACCTTGGAAAATAAGTTTGATCAAATAGATGAAGTGAGTCACCATGTAGATGATTCTTGTACAAGATTTACATTATGGAATTACCCATGTAGGTGATTCACATTTCTGAATTCTAATATATTTTAATTAGATTAATGTTTCAAATTTCATTCCAAAAATAGTACATATAAATGAAATAATTGGATATTTTTTTAGTAAAATTACTTATATAAAATTTCAATATATTTTAAAATAATCAAGAATTACCTAAATTAGATTTATAAAACTGAATCTAATATTAAAAAAACTGTACCTAAACCATTATGAAAATCATCAAAAAATGCGTAGAAAATAATTATTAACCGGTAGGAAAATTTTTAAATGATAAGGATTTAATTATAAGTTTATGAATACTGAAGAAATTTTGATTATAATAAATAGAGTATTTTAGATCAATATACGGTCTAAATACATAGGGTAAATTATTCTAGACAAGCACCTATTTGGATCAAAAAAATGATATGTCATTCAAATATCAGATATCTAGTCATCAGTTTAGATATCCTGTGTATAATATATTATTTATATGGTAAATGTAAAAAAATTACTCAATTAAATTTTATGGTCCCAAATTACTTATTAATCCTAGAAACTGAAGAAAACATTTTCTGATCATTTTACGTCAATTGAAAACATGAAATATAAAAATATTTTTAGTATGAAAATATTATTATATTATAAAAATTAAGAATTATTTAATAAATATATAATTCAATTTATTAATGACATTTATGATAAATAAAAAAATAAAACTTTTTAATTATCAAACTATAAATTGTTTTAAGGGACTCAAAAACTTTGAATTAATAATGAAAACAAAGGTTATATAAGACACTCAAAAATTAAATTTCAATACTATAAATCTAATAAAATTAACCTTATATATCATTTAATCCAAGAAAATATTTAAAATGGTGTGGTGCGACATGGGTTCATTGGTTTGATGGAACAAGATGCCAACTGTTTCACTAATGTTTTTCTAAAGTGGAGGATTAATGACATGTGGATGATACATTATGTATAGCCCTCACCCCTCAATTAATGTTATTTTAATGACCCTCCCCATAATGAATTGTATTCTTATGTCATTTTAGTTAAGAATATTGTAAAAATTATTACATATGTGTCAAATGTGGAGATATTTTCATGCATTGAGGTTGATTCCATTAATGTTACATGTACACAATTTATTATCACTGATGGATGACATTATCTCAAAAACATTACCATATATGATATTGTTGTGAAATATATTTTTTTATATGGAATTGTATGATTTTATTATACTTATGATATTTGATGAACCATGAAATAGATTTCATATTTATTCAAAATAACAGAGTGGATTTTACAAAAATCCAATAGTGGTATATTGGAGTACCCTTGGAGTAGTTAAATTTTAATATTAAATTTTAATAATTTTTTAGAATTATTCTATGTTGTTAATATAAGTGATATGATTGAAATGTTTTTTATGTTGTAGACGGTGGAAGGAAAGGCTTTGACACATTTCTATGAGTGACTATTATTTATGGAATTATTGTATCGAGAGATGAAAATTTGGCTACATAAAATATTCTACTCACCATAAAAAAATTATTATGATCACAACGTAAGAGAATTATCCAATGTTCATGTAAACATGAGATAGACTAAATAATTTATTTATGCATAGATGGTTATAAAATTTTAAAATTTATATATCCTATGCATTTAAGAAAATTTAGATATGCATATGAGACTTGAGTTTTGTTGAAATCAATCATAGGAAAAAATCATATGGTGTACAAAATTTGGGCATTTATATGATATTTTTGGAACTAAAATATCAAAATTTCATTAATGAAAAATCTAATTTGGGATATCCTATGTAAATTTATCATCAGGTATGATATTTGGTAAACAATGTAGAAAATTATATTTAGATGGAGGATAAATTTTCAACTCATATGATGTTTTCTTCCACATATTACATTTTAGAAAATATATGGGATGTATTATTTATTAAAAAACTAAAGGATAAAAATATTATAATCCAAATTCAGTTTTAACAAATAAAAAATGATTCCTAGAGTCATTTTATTATGATGAATATAACTAGATGATTGCTAATAAAGTAATTAATGTTAAAAACATCACAAATGATATGTGATTCATGAATGATGGGAAATTTTTTATCCTCATATGTACAGGAACAATTATATAGATTAGAAAAAAATATGACACAAAATCAAAATAAGATGCATATATTATAAATTCAAGATTATTTCATATATATTTTCATGAGTCTTTATAGTTCCTATGTCCCAGAAATCACTTGTAATCAATGTAGTGAATAAATGTTTTGAAAATATAATATATTTTATTAATATATATTTTGGTAAGCAATATGGTTCAATATTTTTATGACATTGTAGTATATTGAAAAATTATTGAATCAATTTTTCTACATTACATTCATGCAGTCAATAATTATTATTTGCGATATTAAAAATTATTATTATTTCTCTGCCTTGATTCTAATGTGAATATGAGGTAGAATATGTGGGAAATTTGTCAATTTTCATGAGATAATTGGGTGAAAACCCCTAAGATATTGGTTAATGAGTCATGGGAATAATGATTAGGTAATATCAAAATAGTAGTTTACTTATAGATCATTCTTATTAAAGGATCAAGAAACGTTATTATCTTCCAATTTGGGTATATTTAATAGATATGTGAAATTAATGCACCCTCTTTAATGAAAATTTATTTCATGAAGAAATTATATTTGTGGTTGAGAAATATAAATTATAATATATTGAAAATATGAATGAGGAAACTAATAATTTGATGACATGTTTTTGGGTGTGAAAATATATGTTCTCCCATTGTTCCATACAAGAGAAATGATGATGGAAAAAACCCTAAAATGCTTTAATGTAGTGAGAAGGAAATGATTAAATCATTCACTATTATTATCAGTAGTGGTATATTTGAAATAAATATAATATATTTTAATTTTTATTTCTATATCCATCGAGAGATGGTTATTTGTTAGTTTCTAAAAAACAAATATCTTTTTGTGAAATTTATCAAATGTTTTGACTCGTTGTAACCAATGGGATCATATGTTTGTTCAATGGAATGTTGTGTAGCAATATTAGTATGTTGTTATTAAAATATATGTTAGGGTAATTCCACCCTACCTATTATATTTTAGTGATTAAATTATTGTGTAAAACTTATATACATGATGATAACAACCTTAAAAAATAGTAGACATACAGATTATGGATAATCCTTTTAAAAATTGTTATATTAACTGTTCTTTTAAATTTATGTATTTTCATGAAAGGATATGGGTATATTATTGAGAAAATAAGATATTAACCAGTAACATATTACTATTTCAAACTTAATAAAAAACATAGAATGAAATGGCAATAGTGACTCAACATCTATTGGGGTATTCATTTAATCCAATGGATGAAACAATGTTGATTCCCTTTGATTAACCTTAGTAGAACACTATTTTGCTATGTATCTAGGTTCTTTATAATTAATGATCATATCATGGGATGTTTATTATATCTCTACATTGTTTTTTTAGATTGTTCATATCATTTCCACCTTCGTGTGATTTAATTAATTATCTTTAACACTTGGTTATTTAATTCATTACCTTGAGGAAATTTACATGGTGATTCTTTAAATATATTTTACATTTTAGTGGTTGGGACATTTTTCATCCATTATTGTTTGATCCATAATATTGAAAATATATCCATCCATTATAATTTCGATATACATAGAACAATTCACAAAATTACAAATAAACTTTTAGATTTCACCAAACCACTTATTCATAACTCCCAATTACATGGACAACTAATAATATTTTATGTTTCCTATTTAAACCAAAAAATAATTTATTTTTTTCTATAATTATTAATATATAATGTCAAGGTGTACCTTGAAATACATTTTTAATAAAACTCATAGTCTATAATATATGCATTATCAATTTATATAATCTCCACAAATCGTCTCTTACCTACAGTGCTAAGATTTTGAGGGAAATAGATGTTAATAAATATCTTCTTAATGTATTCCCACTCTATTTTATACAATTAATCCAATTCCATAATATTTTTATCAATGTCCACCATTTATCAAATTCCCCTTCAAAATACTAAATAATCATACTAACATTCATGTTTTATCAATAATGAAACATAGAATAGACCATTTCTAGGGAGTTGGACCATTGTTTCAATACATGTTGATCAAAAAGTCAACATAATTATGTTAGTGGTTAGAATATTAGGGAATCTATGGATAATTACTAATTGAGTTAATTAAGATCATCCCTATGTTTAACGTTATTATTCATAAAATAAGGAAAAGTTAGTAAGTACCACTATGATGTTTTGAACTCCTCCTCCAAATATATTAGACATATCATTTGAGAAATCATTTATTTTTACATAACTTGGGTTATTGTTCTGATTTCTCATTGCTACCTATATGTATTATAAAATAATAATGTTATTGATTAATATAATTAAATTAAGAAGCATGAAAAAGGAAAATTATGAAATTAGAAGGGATAACTCATAAATTTCATTTATACCATAACTATTGAATTTCTAGTTATAAATCAATGTTATTAAAGTTATATTTCCTATTACGTTCTCAAATAATACATAATTTTTTTTTCCAAATCCTTCATTGTGGTTTAAAAATTATTTGTGATTTACAAAATAATATCCCCTAGGGATGTTAAAATAGTTATGTAGTTAGGCCCCTTTATTGTGCGTCGAGTAAAGATCATATGGATACATAGACAACCCTTTTTAGAGTTATTAACATGATGTTTATCTCGAATATATCCAAAATAATTTTTTTAAATCTATATAGGTATTTCATTTCATGCATGGAACATGTTGTATACTTTATGTAAATTCTATGATGTTATCATATATTTAGAATTATCTCAAGTATTTTAAAAAATGTATTCTAGTACTAATTTCATAAAATAAATAAGAAATCTTATAATTACAACAATAACAGTCTTAATTTTTTTCTATATAATAAATACATAATTTTTAATATAAAAACAAAATAATCATTATAGTATAGAATTTATGTTTTTATATTTTTTTTTATAAAATTATGTTCATACAGCATAATCATAGATAAAACAGAAATCATAGAACATTAATTATTAATATAAGAAAGAAACCCCTTATATATTCCTGGTTATTCATAAATTATATATTAGTCTGATGATAGAAATAAATTAATGGATCAGCATAAATCCTTGTAAAGGGAGGGAGAAAACGGAAGGAACATGAGACATGGAACAATATAGTTCTTGATTGAACATGCTTTTAATAATCATATCCTATGAAAAGGAACATACTCAAAATAATATGTTAATCATTTTTAAATAACAAGGAATATGTTATATTCATAATAATGAAACATCATTAAATTTTGGTCAAATTATGTTAAAAAATTGGGAACAAATCTTGTATCATGTTCACAAATATCCATTGTGTACAAATCATTATTTCATAAAATTTGAACAAATATTAAATCACATTCATCAATAATTTATATAATCACTTAAGATATAACACATTAACCAATTATTTTTAGGGATATATAATTTTTTTACCCCCTTCACATAATAATATGCTCACCATCATGAAATTCTACATGTAAATGAATAATTTAGTATTGGTTTACATGAAATAAACTTATATAATGAATGAATTTCATAAAAATTCCATAAATACTTTTTTAAAAAATAAAATAGGAAGTTCCAAAAATAATAATGGAAAAAACATTTTCTGACATTAAAAATTGTAATAAAATGATCCTAGGTTGTGGTGAGAAGATGATACAACTCAAAATGAACAATTGAAATATTCTGGAAAATAATGTATATTGAAAAAAAAATCAAAGGAGGATTATGAATCATATAAATGAAATACAATCAGGAATTAACCAAGATTAAGATGTAAAAATAAGTAAAAGAATTAATTTTATATAGGATTTTTTAGAATCATATTGAAAAATGGAAAAAATATGATGAACCTAAAAGAAAATAGATGGGTTCAAGATTTAACTTACCTTAGATACCAAATTATTTTATCACTTTATAAATAATGTATAAAACATATTTTTGACTAACCATGAATCTAAATGTTAATTAAATTTGTGTTCTAATTTTGATTACTTATAACCATTGGAATCTGGTAACAACTATTACATTTCAAAATAGAATGGTTTGAAGAAATATTTTATTTTAAATAATCTAGTTTTTTTATTTTATCAATTTGATTTTTTTTTTCGTTCATAATTTTGTAAAATTAATTTCAAATGTATAATTTTTTTAAATAAATTAATATTACATAACATTAAACCACAATCCATGTAGGTGGTAACATGTAAATCATTGATAGTGTCATCATTGGTGCAAGAAAGAAACCATTATTAGGGCATGTCAAATGAGAGGGAGTGATAGTGTATACTATAGATAGATCAAAATCATTATTCTGGTATTAGAATATAAATAATATTTTATATAATTATATATGAATTTTTTAGGAATATATAAAAAGAATGTTGATTGAATGATTATAATGAATAAATGAATGGAAAGAACAAGATAGAATTCGGGTTACCTCTTTGTCTAAGAATTACTTCTTTAGTAATTCCTTAAAGGATTGTGGTAGTGTAATTAGAGAATGATCTTATGTGAGAAAAATTATTGATATTGGAATATGGTTATATGTTGGGATTTTATAAGTGAATTGGAGGTTTTATTATTGAACAGGGGGTGGGTATTTATACATAAAGAGAGGGGTATTTTTTTGTTTAAATTTTAATTTGTAATGATATTGTTTATCTTTAAATTAGATGGTTTATTATTAAAATAAATATGGTAATTTTACATTTATATCGGGACAAAATTGAATTAAATCATCCAAAAATACTGTTAAATATAATGAACCAAATAGAGTTGTGTATTAGAATTAAATATAATCCTGGATCCAAAATGTCAAATATAAGTTTATAATTTACTCTTAAATTTCTGAAATTCATAATTACATTACAGAAACTCATGTTAGGCTGATCGAAGGGTTTTATAAATTTATCACTTGATTACATCATGATGAGGTCATAAATGTTGTTGTATTTGTAAATATAATTTTTTATAATTCAATATATAACATCTTTTTGGGAATAATATATAATAATTTAACACTAAGATTAATTTTTCATGATGATTCCAAAAATGAATGTAATTTTATCAAATTAACATCCTATGGTTGATAAATTTAATTTTTAAATAAAATTCTTTATTTATAAAAAATATGAATTTTTATGACTCGATCAATTTCATGACTCATTGAAAAATTACCCATGATTCAATTGGAGTATATTACTATTTATATAATATTATTTTAATACAATTTTAATAGTAACCATGATATGATAATATCTGAAACATGATAATGTAGTATAAGGAAGAGTTATATGCATAGTATAAGAAACTAATTTGGATATATCACCATCTTATTGTGACACCTACTTATATTTCCCCTGATGATACACTTTTGTGACTATGAATTTACTAATACATCACATAATATATCAGTTAATGTTTCAACAAAAAATAAATTCATCGTATGAAAAAAAATTACAATATCCCATTAATTTCATCTTATGAAACAAATAATTTAATGGAAACTAGTGAATGTGATTCAAATGATTGACCATTTAATTACTCACTTGATGTAATGAAACTGTTCACTACAATCCATGAAATATTATATGATATGGAAAATAACTAAAATATGGAAATTTAGAACATTAATATTTTCATATAAAATTATTATGTTATCATATAGCATGCAAAACGATATTCCATTGTATTACAACAACACCATTGATTAGAAGTAAATAGTATAATTATACTAGTTGTGAAACATAGCTATGGTAATAGGAATGATATCATAATATTATATGTGCTATGTGTTTGGAATTTGGTAGAATAGGAATCCCAACCACCACATCATGTGACACTTCCTGTAGTTCTAACTCCATTAAATATGTTATTAATTTTCATCCTTTTATAAAATGGAAAATAAAACCAGACAAAGACATGAAAATGGAAAGAATATGGTAATTTTAACATTATTAAGTTGTGACATGACAAGGAGTCACTTTCATTGTATTAATTCTTTTTTTATTTTCTTCTTTTAGTATGGTGTGTCTCCAACTCAAATTTTGAGTCTTTCGAGGTCTTCCTAAGGATGGATGATTTGGAACAGAGTTTCAAAATCATGCAGTATAAAACATTGTCCATGTATAGTAGTCTAAAGAGGAGATAACACAATTCTTACATGGTTTATGAAACTATATGAGACCACCATGTGTCATCCTGGGTGTGGGAAAATGGAATAAACTTGGTATGTATATATTTTGGAAAACTATCCAAGATAGTAATGTGACCTACCAAGTTTGATTCATTTTTATTATTTCTATTTATTTTTAATTTATGATTCCATTCCAAGCCTCTGGTATTTTAACCTCATGACCCAAACTCATTTAATGGATCTGTATCCCATATTACAAAATCCTTCATGGTTTCTTCAATGTTTTTAAATAGTTATTAATTATCTAGTTCAAGAGGTTATGCATCTCTTCACTTTTCCCATGGGTTTTCATTATTTTTATCTATGTTCCTCAATCCCAAGTGTCCATTATTGTATTATTTTATTAAATAATTTTGTTAGGAATTTATTATTTAACGTTTTTTTTTCTAGTTTTCTATACTAAGATCTCATTTCTAGTGGATTTTGTTAAAGGAGACATGATTCTCCCACATCTGGTAGGTGCATATATTTCAATTCATTTTATTTATGTTTTTCCTATGTTCATACCTTTATAAAATATTTTTCAAACTCAATAATGATGATTTTTAGTTTTCTAGGATTCATTTATGATATTTTTTCATAACATACAATGGTTTTCGTTGTGCATACTTATTATAATTTTTTCATAAATGGAATGTAAATGGAAATGGATTTTTTCTTCATTGTACATGATTAATAAAATAATAAATTTGAGTTTCATTGTATAAAACACTTCTTTAATGTTCAATAAATCAAATGGGGTTTTAAATGTGGGTTTTACATTTTTTAAAGGGGTTCCATCTTTTAAATTGGTTTTGTGGTTTTCTAATGTGATATATAGTCACGCATGGGTTGGATTATTTTGATTATCAGTGACTGTGATTTCCATTATATATTTGTTTCGATTCCAAATAATTTTAATAATGGATTTCATATTTTATATTATATATTTGATAAGTGAAGACATTGATGAATACTTTGAATGATACTTTTTTATCCATATATATCACCATTGTTTTTCTAGGATGGTATACTGATCAATGTGATGGATATTTTGATGTGATTCATGTGAATATCCTGGATTAGTCTTCATTCTATGTGTAGTATGTTTGGTGGGAAGGATGTGAATATGGTGTCATCCAATTAGGCTTTGTTTTTGTCTTAATATTATGTTATTTTACTTTTATGACCTCATTTATTATTCCATGGACATACTAAGGAAACTATTTTGGTTGTTTTGGGATATTATTAGTCTAGTTATGATTACACACATCCTATTACCCCTTGTTGTATGTAACACATGGCTAGTGGGATCATCACTAATGTGATTTATTTGAGTGATTCAGTTGAAAAATGTATAACTATTAACCTTACAGTGGTAGTTTCATGTATATATGTCTCATTCGTACATGTTATCCCCTAAGGTGGTTCCTCATTCCATATATCATATGTCATTATTTTTATTATATATTGTATTGTGTTCTTCTTGTTAACTGGATTTATTCATTTGATTTTTTGATCCTCTTATATTATAATATTGATTTTTACAAGTTTGATTCTATTTGGCTATTAACTTTATTTATGACTCTTTATGGATATGGTTCTATTGTTCTTCCCGAATTTTCTCTCTTATCATTGAGTTGGGTGTGTAATATATTTAAAAATATGAAAGTGGGAAATGGTTTCAAAGTTGTCATTATTTTTTGATATGGTTTGGAATGATTTTAACCATGTGTGGGTTTAATATAAAAAAACTATAGAGTTTAAAATTAAAATTATTGAAATAAAAATTTGAAAGGTATTTGGTAAAAACAATTTATATATATTTTTTAAAAGTAATACATTGAGATACTGTAAGAATAATGTTATGAGAACCCTTATATTATTCAAATTAAAATGGTAACATATTAGAAAATTATTTTTTGAAACATGAAAATATTTGTTCTTTTATAAAAGGAGTAAATTGGACACATGGTGGTATCCTACTACCTATTTCTCACACTATAAATGATAACATTTGCGGGTAAGTAGTCTTCATGTTTTGTGTATTCTCCTTCTAGTTTGGATTTTGGGATGTATTTGATATTTTCATCCTTGGGAATAGGATGGTGTAGGGATCATGGTGGTACCATTAGTAACATAGAGATGTGATTAGTCCTACAGTTTCATTGAACAAGCTAGATTATGTTTTAATTAATCTTCACTGTACTTCCAATTTCATTACTATTATCTTTTATTTTATCTTTGTATCTCTATTCTCATACTGTATATACTGTATATTTTTTGGCATTTATCAATGTATCTTTATCAGTATGATTTATTTGATTATAATGTATCATGTATTATTTATGGTGAAACAATCCCTAATGATTACGTTCTATACCCAAGATGCTTATCATTATCTCAAGGGGATTTTTGATGATCCTAAACTATGTACCGATTAGCTAGGGAGTCCAATCGATAATCATCCAAAGATGATCTGTCAAAAAATGGTATCATCAAATCTAGGATACATAAAAGGGTACAAGATTCTTGATCATCACCTTATTGTTATTTTTGGGATTATGGTAGAAAGGATATAGGTCATATGGGACTTAGGTGGTATGTCTGGAAAATATCTTGGCCCCTCATGTCGAGTTTCGAAGGGAAGTTGGGTGTTCTCTATTATATTTCTTGATTTAAGGTGTCTTCTTACTAATATATTTTAGAACAAAGGTCTATTATTTTAAGTTCCCTGTATTTTTAGGAAATATTATAAGGAATAACTAATTTCATAGTGAAAATTGGAAGTGTTTCAAGTGGTTCATGGCTAAGATACATGGCCTATAAAACCATGCATTGGACAAGAATACTGTTCTGTGTAACATCTATTGGAACTTTTATGGTTAGTTCATGGTATGAAAAAATATGTATCCAACTCATTTCTAGTTTAAAATTCTTGGTAATTTTATTTTTTTCATACCTTTTTGGTTTGATCCACTATTATCTTTGAGGGGGATTTTGGTAAATTATTGAAAAAAATATTTTTGTTTTTAATAGTTAAAAAGAAATTTTTATGCTTTGGTATTATTGTTTTTTTAAACCTTGTATTTGTATCATTATTTTTGAGGAAAATAATTTTTGGAACATTGGATAATGTTTATGGGTTGTGTTGAAATTTAAATATATCATTTCTTGTGTTCTTGGGTTATGGAATTATTGAATTTTTTTGAGTAGGTGTGTTTTTATGAAATTTTTTTGAACCATGATACAAATTAATTTTACAAGAAGAAAATTATTTTGGCATTTTTTATTCAAAATTGATTCAAGTGTGGTATGAAATGTTAAAAAATATTTTGTGAAAATTTATAAATATGTTTTGTTTGGTTTCCTTGTATTTAATTTTGAATCATTTTTATAATTTAGGTTTTGAATAAATTTTTCTTAGTAATTATTACTATGGTGAATTTTAATTTGGATTCATTTAGTAATTTATTTGTGATTTTTTTGGAATTAAATTCCTATAAATTAATTGATATGTCATGAAGTGATTGCCTTGGGTAGTTTTTATCATGATCTAGGATGTATCCCTCTAGTGTCTAAACCTACGAATACTTGTGATGGAGTTATAGATCTATCTTATTCTATGCTTGTGGATCATTCATTGTTGTTATTAAACATATATCCTCATGTAATCTATGTTGATTGAGGATCCCACACAGATATTAATTGTGTTTCCAAGGAAGAAATTATTTTTTACATACTTTGTACTCTTGAATCCTCTAAGGTGTGGTGCACCATTCCATTATTCAAATGGTTGTTTATGGAGTGGGGGGGTTTTAATATTCATTCACATAATTTCTAATCTATAACTTAGGTATAAATCATTGTCACATTTATTCAATGTGTTTATCCAGAATAAGTGATATTTGAGAAGGAAATGAAATTTTTTGGTATTCTATGTGGTTATATTTCAGTGAAATAATATTTAAAATGTTAAATTTAATGGATATATTACTTATATAGTTAGATGATGATGATTCAAGGAAGGCCTGTTTTTTTCTTGCTTCCTTAATCTTGAAATAAATTCGTTAGTGATTGAGATTGGTCTTACTACCAATGTGGATGTAGTTTTCAAGGACATATTATTTGAGGAAATATTAGTAGGAAAAAATTAATTTGGATATGATTTATTTCCATATAGATCTAGTAAATATGAACTAGATTGTGATAATGGGACAGAATGAATTTATATGTATTAGAAGTTATCCTCTCAGTTGAAAATTCCAATTTCATTAAAGGGAAATCAAGAGGTGGGTTTAAAGTGTGGGAGGTTTCAAAAAATATGATCTTTTTATTCCTTAGATCCAATGTCCTTCCATATATGTGGATTTCCAGGTGACGTATACAGGTTTTTTGAGATGGTCAGTAATATAATGAAAAAATCATTCACCTAACTTTAATCTTCCCAAGGGTTTTCATTGTTTCTTACATTGTATAGTTCATAGATAAATGTTGTTATTGGATCATCCTCTTTTTTAATTTTTAATTTTTATTTGTAATTTGTCACACAATTTTATGTACTCATTTTCTATATATAATGGGTTAATTTGATGTCAACCCCATTTTTATATCTGTTGAAATGTTTAGTATTTATGGGTTCTTTATGATTATTTCATTAAATGTGTTTTATGACCATGTGTTAGGGATTTTTGGATAGACTGAATGTGGATTCCTTATGTAGAGTATATGCTGGGAAGGGTAAGTTATTTGTAATTTGGTATCTCTTGAGAGTTACCAGGTCAATATTTTGATTAAGATCACCACAAGTGGGTGTTCTTTGAGTTTATCCATAAGTTAGCCTCTCTGTATTGACATGGACCATGTATAGAACCATTCTATTCCATTTTGATTCATGTCTATTTTGGAGTGTCCCTATCATTTTTTTCGAGGGAATTTCCTTTCTGATTAGGTCTAGTGAACTCTTTATATTGTGGATGTTCTACATTGAGGTGTTTTATGATTGATTTTGTTTCTTGTGAATTGTGTCTCTTGGGTAATGACCATCCATGTGGAAGTTATTTTCAAATGTTTAACAAATTATATGTAATTTTAATTGTTGGGGAGAACTATTCTATAGATTAATGTTCTCTTATTTTTTATGGAGTGATCATTTAGGGTTATTTGGGTTGGTATGTGTTTTCATTTGGATCTGGTGACCTTGTATGTTTAAGAGGAGGTTCTAATATTTATCTATTTTCTTGTTCGAAATATGGGAGGATAATTGAAGTTGTTGTGGAAATGTTGAAATTCACAACATAAATTAATATAATAGGGGTGGTATCCAACAATATTATCATATTTAATATTCACATCAGTTCTATAAGGAGTTTAATTCTTGGAACACCTATTGTGTGGACAATATGTTAATTGTAAATTTTTTAGTAGTTTTTATTTAAGACATCATTAATGTTAAGGTATCCTTGTTACTCCCACATCCCCTATGTAACCGTGTAATTTATGGCTGTATAAAGGTCTATGGTCTGGTGTTTTTTGATTCCTAAATATTCACAATATTTTTAGTAATCTAGTGGTTGTTTTTAAATTTAATAAACAGCATCCTATGTTGAATTATTTAGTTTTTAGAGGTTTTAATAGCGGTTCATAGTTAGGCACACATTTCATAAACTATACTGTATAAAAGAGTCCACATATTTATTAGTGGATAGAGAATAGAAAAAAATATATTCATTGTTAATCATTTTTTTGGGACTACTGTGTGGCCTCCTAGTCATGGGATAGTGGCATATGCATGTTCTGCACATGATTTGAGAAATTGTGTGAGACTAATATGTGGTTTTCCCAGTTTAGGGTATTTTTATAATTTCCATTTATTTTTTGAATTGTGGTTTCCACACCATGCTTCTGTCATTCAAACAATATAACCCAAACACATCCCATGGATCTATCTCCCACTCTCATTCTCTTACACAATAGTTTTAGTTTGTTTGCGTGTGATTTTTCACGTAATTCAAGACGTCAGGCCACCCTTCTCCTTTCTCACTGTTTTTATCTCTTTCACTCTATGTTCATATTACTTAACGAACCATTTATGTTTTATTTTCTTGGAAATGGTTGTAAGGAATTATGGACATTAGTTTTTAATATTGGTGATCCATCCAATTATTTCCTTGCCTATGGATTTTATCCAAGGAGAATTGTCTCTACAACAAGGCGTAATTTTTTCCTATTTAATGACGTTTAGTTAAGATTTCCTTGAATGTTTGGATTTGTAAATTAATTTTACGTAGAAACATAACCCAAAATGGATAATGTTTGTGTATGAAACTATTACATTGGTTTCACCACAAATAATAAATTCTTAAAGGACTGAATAGTTTAGTAGTCATAGTAAACTAGATACATACTTGAGACTTTTATTAAAAAATAATACAATAATTACAACATAATTTTTTTTTTCATTATAAATACATAAATTAGAGAATAAATTAATTCCATATTTTATATCCTTGCATATCGTTTATAGTATGATTCATAGATTCCTAAAGGAAAACATAATATGGGAGATCTCAAATAATTGGTAATGGGAAAAAAGAATAAGCAATAATTAGTCAACGTGATTAACAATTATGACATGGTAAATAGGTTAAATCATGTGACATATAATAAAAAAAAGACATATGTGTATAAAAAATATGGAAAGGAAATAACTATAATCAAATTTCATTCCAATAACTACATAAGGAAAAACAAATTTTGAAAAGTAAGAAACTAAAAAACATGCAGTTTAATCAATGATCTAAATATTAAATTTTTCTATAGATATGTCGATGGAAAGTCTCATGGATGAATAATAACTAAAACATATTTGAGGGAATTAATGTTTTAATGGAAGTCAGTTCTTTGGCATAAGAAACACTATTTCATCTAAAGCATTCAAAAGACTCTTTAAAACTGTTAAAAGAAATCCATTTAATTTTCAAAAATTATTTGTCTCATGAAAACCTATAGATGGATTGAGGATCAAAATAAATTTCGAGCTCCACTAGTAATTCCATATCTAAATAATTCATTTTATCAAATAGTTCAAATAAATAATATTGCCTTTTCAAATACCCATATTGAATAAAGAATATTGAATTATCACTATTTCTCAAAATAATTAAACAACAATGAAATTAGAAACTGTATGTAAAAGGGTATATGGTTGAGCTTATATTAATATCCATGAAAAATAATATTGATATTTAAAAAAATAAATGATCAAAGGATTTAAGAGATTGACTATTTGAAGGGGAATTGATAATAAATCATAGAAGTGAATTTGAATGCTATCTTTGTCCAAATAATTTATAAAACATATAGAAGAATAATAATTATGGTATCAATACAACAAATACCATGTTGATTAAAATAGATTTTTTTTCGTTGATGAATTGAAAAATTACAAAAATAACTTTCAAAATGATTATTGAGGAAAAAATACTTCTGTTAAATAATATTCTATGAAAATAACTCTTGAAAACATTATCATTATTAAGTATCATTTTATTCATCAATAAAAAAATTTCATAGATATACCAATTCATAAATATGTACTTGTTAGATGAGGTAAAACAATATTCCATTTACATGGTAAAGATGTTTAAACAATACCTTATCAGAAATGAGACTTGAATAGTTATTTGAAAACACTAGTTGAAGAAAAAAAAGAGAAAATAGTCTTTACCAAATTATATTAAATATTTTTTTTAATAAAAAATTATTTTTAGAAGAATATAGGTTCTCTGACTACAGAGAAAATTATTTTCATGTTTTTGTAAAAACATTTTCTAAAACTTTTTGAGTACCAATGAGTGGGAAAATAATACTAATACTTGAAAATGATCATGAAAAAAAAGATTATAGAAAATGAAAAAATTTATTCAATAATGGTCATATAATTTATTCACATTGAAATACCATTGAATGATAATTAATGTTATTATTGAGGATAATAATATTTAAACATGCCAATGTGGGCCATACCAATTTGAAAAAAAAAATAATTTTAAAACTCATGATGTAATAATATTAAAGGGAAGTTATAAATACCATGATTTTAATGTAATTCTTGACATTATATATAAAAAATGATATGTAGATGCACCATAAAAAAATAGTACGTAGTGAACATGACATTTATCTCAAAGAAGTAAAATGTGAGATAAAAATATCATACCTGGAATTTCCATTCAAGTGAATATCTGTCAAATCCATGTATAATAAACCTTTTTTAATTATTTACATTCTTCATAACAATTTTATTGTTTATCATTATTTTTTTCACATTTTACTATGTTGTATACATTTAATTACTCAATTACCTTTATGTCTGATTTTTAGACCAAATTAGGTTTATGTGTTGAAAAAAAAATTGGTATGTCAACTATAGTCAAATGGGTCATTATATAATATATAAAGAATAATAATAATAACATAATTAATATATTTATACTTCAATTATATTTTTTCCCTAAAATTATACAGGGTTATGGTAACTGAATCAATTTTACAATCATGGAGATGGTAGATTGTAGGTATGCATGAGTATCATTATTATTTTTCAATGATCGCTATTGAAAGAAGGTATGTAACACCATATCATTACCTAATGATAATTATATAATAAATAAAATATTATTTAATAAAATATACTTATATATATAATTCTTTTGAGGAAAAAATTACATCATGTCGAGGTGGCGGTAGTCCACACGTCCAGGAATAACGTTATCACTTTTTTAGTATGTGAATGGGTTATAAATAAAATGACATATATATATATATATATCTAGAAATATAATTATCTACTGAATAGAATATAGATGTTTTTATGTCTTATATGTTGAATTATAATCATATTGTATACATTCCATGTATCATGTGAATGAATCACATCTCCTTGAAGGGGCGATAGTCCACACTTTCTCAAATGATGTTATCATATTAACGCGAAATAAAAATATTAAAAGTAGGTTTTATAAAGTGAATAAATATGTTTAAAAAATAATATATATCATATATATCATATTATAACATAGTTTCCAACCTAATTTCCCCAATTATATGTGATAATGGAAAAATGATCAATTGTCATTTCATGAGGCAGTAGTTCTCCATATATCGAAACAACCTATTTGTTACCCATTAAATGAATGTATGTGTGAGTGTAGGTAAAACCATAATAAAACAAAATCATATTATATTTAATATACTATTTTAATCATATAATTATTACTGGAAAACAATTTATGGAGTGGAGGAGTAAGGGAAATAAAAGAGATCATTGGAAAATGTTACCTTAAAAATCAGGTAACTCATTTTGGTTTATAACGAAAGGACTTTATAGAAATATTTCATCCCAAATAGAGGATTAAAATTCTATGGGAGTGATTTTTGGAATATATATGGGTATATATTGCTGAATCTAAGTGGTTTGATAGGTGTGATGAAGTGGGGTAAGTGGTGGATTTTTATAAGGGAGGAAAAGGACAAGCTCAGTATTTTTAAAAAAAAGTTAGGGGTAACCATGTTTTTACCTAAATACAATTAATTACGAAAAAACTAAATAATTTAACGTTCATGGCCGATTTATTTCCAAAAAATTCATTTTGAAGATGTTTCTAGGTCATTTGGTCTCCTGTGTTAAAGGTTTATTCCATTATTAAGTTCAATTATTCATTAATATTGTAATTAATTTTAATCAATTTCGCTAATATTTTTTATCAAAACAAATTAAATATTATTATAAATTATAAATTATTATTATTATAAATATGGAAGGCATTATTTCAAATTACAATCATAGATGTAGCGTAAATTAATGTAAATGTAATCCCACACATAGGATGATAATGAAGGGTTTTTAAGTGAAAACGCCTGAATGTTTTCTATTTTTTATAGTCTAATTCAATGTAAAATTTATTCCAATGATATATATTTTATTATTTTAAATAAATATTACCTAATTAAACATTAAGTCCAATTTTAAATATTATTTTTCCTTATAGATATATTATATAAAAAATTATTTTTGAACTAAAATTTAAAATTTCTAACTATTCATTAAAAAATGTATGTTTCTAAAAAATTTAAAAACTTATCCATAAACTTACTATTTAGTATATATTTTAAATATGAAGTTAATTTCAAAATATTTAATAAATTAAATTCTAAAAATTAATATTTAATATGGGTTTCCCATTATAAGGTAGTAAATTTGCCTTTATAAAAATATATGTTATTATTTGTAAAATAGGGTTTGTTCTAATCTTATGCATATAAAATACAACGGAATAATAAAAAATATTTTAATTAATATATAAAATAAATATTTCAAAAAAATTATTAACAACTTTTATTTAATTATTTTTGTTACTACAAAACTTCTTTGGAAACAAAAAAATAACGGTATTTGTTTTTTATGTCCAGTTGGTGGTTATTTTCTTTTCTAAGTAATTTGTAACCAATGAATATATTTATATAAAATAGTAATTTTTATAATTGAGTTAATAAAATTCATAAAATATAACATATGACTATATTATATCATATTCTATTAAATAATCATATTTTAATAATACATTATTATTTGGTGAAACTTGTTCTTGTGTGTAATGGAAGTTATCAGGGAATGTTCTTCTTGTGTGTAAAAAAAACTTAATCAGATTTTCATTCATTATAAGCTATATTATGTGTTTAATTTTTTTTAAATTGAAAATATATAGTATAGTTCTAGGATATTATATTCCATAACAATCTTGGAAATTAATTTCATATATTCTATCGAATACAATGATGTACTTTATAATATCAGGGTGTTACATTCTCCGAACCTTACTTAAATTAAATCCTCACAATGTAATCATGGTCTTAGTAAAACATTGATCGATATTTATAACATTTAAATAAAAAATCGTGATAAGGGTTTGTAGAAATTCCTCTAGAAAATAATGAATGGGATGTTCAATGGACACATGTACTAACATGTAAGTTAGTCTCTCGGTACAAGAACATCAATGGAAAATAGATATACATACTTGGGGGAAATCATAAATATTTATAGGTTGTGAATGAAGTCATAAATCAAAAATAATTTAATGATCAACATAATTTTTAGGACCTCAAACCCATAAATCATTAATTATTTATATGACAATCGGTTAAAAATGTATTTAGTGAAAAAAATGTTTGAAGTTAATTTTCGTAATTTTGGGGAATTTTTTTACTATATGTGTATAAAAACAGGATATATTTCTATAAACATGATTTCAATAGTTGGTTGTGATTCAATGTTTTTTTCAATTAATTAAAAAATTAATATTTATACCTTATGCACAAAAATACATTTCTAAAGGATCTTAAGGCCCATAAAAAGTGAAAAGTCTTGATATTTGTCACTAACTATCATCCAAAACCAAAATGGATAATACTTTAATATATAATTTTCAAAAGTGATATTTTTTGTAAATTGTTTACATTTATTCATCCAATATTTTGACTAAAAACAATGAAAAATTGACAATCACATTGTGTAGGTCAATGGTTAGCCTAAAACACTTATCATCCTTCAGTAACGGGTTTATAAACCATGACCATGCCGGATTATTTTTTATGTTACATTTCTTAATGTTTTTTCTTTTCTAAAAGCATATTTATATAATTAATATATATATATATATATATATATATTGAACATCATTGAAATTTAATCTTTAAACAGACTCTTGAATATGGATTTCAATACATCCTCAATTTATAAATACTTAACCAATTTTTCCACATAGGTCCTTCCTTGGTATAGATTTTATCAATAATATAATTTATAGGACTTATAAATCATGAAACCTTATCATTAATCTAAAAATACATATTTTAAACACACATTATTCATTATCATAGTACTTCATAGTTTGTTTTAAATAAAATTACATTTATGATCATAATATCCACTGAGTGTCAAACTAGGTGCACAATAAGACTCAATAGAGTGTCCTAGGTAACAAAAAGTTAGGCTCAGAACACTTTTTCAAAGTGGTAAATCCTAGGTATATCTGTTCCAGATCAAGTTCCACATGTGGTATCAATAAAAGGGATGTGTTTCTAGGAAGACCTAGATAATCTATAAATTATGAAAATTTTATTGTGTTTCTATATATTTATCAACAATTAATACCTCATGGTTGCATTCCTTAATCAATATTTCCAACAATATAGTACCCCAAGGTTGTTACTAAACATACATTGATACCAACTGTAGTGGCCTGGCCCCAGAAGTCCCAAAGAATGTGTCTTATACTATTAAATTTTATTGATTATGAAGAATAAAATCCTATTTGACTGAAGAGTTTAATATTCTTGGTAAACCAGATACATACATCAGAATATTTTTTAAAAATAATTCACCATTCAAAACATAATTTTCTTATTCATTATAAATAATAAACATCAACAATAACATTCCTCAATATGGTATATCCCTACATATCATTCATATAATTATTCATTTATTCCTAGAGAAATAAACCTAATAAAGGTGATCTAAAATTTTAATTATTGGAATAATATAGAAGAAGAAATAATAAATCCATGATAATAATGATTATGACATGGTAAATATTTGATGTCTCATTCCATATAATCAATAAAATGAGAGATAAGTGCATGCAAAATATGAAAATCAAATAAATATAAAAACATTCCATTATAATAAGATTATAAAGAAAAATATATGTGGTATATTAGGAAACTGAAACACATTCCATTTAATAAATGATCTAAAAATTAAATTTATCAATAGAAATATCTATGACAAATATAATGGAAGAATAATAACTGAGATTAATATGAGAGAAAATAATTCTTAAGGGAAGTAATGTCTTTTGAAAATGAAAAAATATACCATCAATACCATTCACAAGAATGATAAAAAATACAGATAGAAAACCACATTATTTAGACAACTTCTTTGTCCCATGAGATCCTCTTGAAGAATCATGGAGCTATATAATATCTGGGCTCCACCCGTCATTTCCTATATTACAAAATACTTGAATAGTCAAAACACATAAAAATATTTATCAAATATCTATATTAAATTAAAAATATGAAATTATCAATATTTCCCCAAATAATCAATTAAAAATCAAAGTGGACACCATATGTAAAATGATATATGGTTTTGGAAGTATTAATATCAATGATAAATGAAATGGATAATTTTGGGAAAATTGAATGTTCAATGATCGTAGGAGATTTAATATTTCAAGGGGGATGACAAATAAATCAAGGATGTGAGTTTGAATTCTAACCTTTTCCAAAGAAATCATAAACAATCTAGAGGAATAATAAGGATGGTATTTATAAAACATATCTAAAGTGGATTAAAATAGTGGGTTGGTGTCATTGATTATTGGAATCATTATAAAAAATATTATAAAAATTATATTTAAAAAATATTATTTAGTTTTGAGAAAACTTTTCATTGAAAATAAAATTTTAAAAAATTTACATTAAAAAGTATCTTTTTATAAGTTCAATTGAAATTTCAATGAAATGATGATGAGAAAATTTGTACTTGCCATACAAGTTAAAATCACATTCCTTTTGAATGGTAAAATATTTTGAAAAATGCCTTATTTGGAATGTGATAGGCCGATTCCTTTGAAATAATTGGTAAAATATAAAATGGGTAAAAATATATTTTCCAAATAATTTTAAAATAATTTTTTTATAAAATATTTAAAAATCATAGTTTCTAGAAGAAAACATGTTCTCTTACTAAAGAGATAAATAATGTCAGGCTTTCTTGAAAACAGTTTAAAAAAATTGTGCAACAAAGAGTGGAATCTTTATATTAAATGTCATAAATTTTCATGAATAAATATAGTATATAAAATAAATAGTTTAATTAAAAACAGTCAAATAATTTCCCTTAACTGAAGTACCATTTAATTATCATTAATGTTATTATTGACGAAAATAATATTTAAACATTCCAAAGCGTCCCATTCTACTTTGAGACCTTTAAAATCATAATACTCATGGAGGAATAATATTAAATGGAATCTTAAAATACAATTATTGTAAATGAATTAATGATATAATATATTAAAATGATTAATAGATACACCACACACAATTAGTACGTGGTGAACAATATATTTACCTAATAGAGGTAAAAAGTGGCATGAAAATCACTTAAATTTCATTTTCATTTGGGTTAAAATACTTTATCTTCTTGTATAATAAAATTATGTTAATTTATTACTTTATTGATAACAATTTTCATGTTTATCATTAATTTTATTTCGCTTTTTAATATTTTGTATAAATTTTCTTGAACAATTTCGTTTACGTCAGGTGTATAGAACAAATTCAGTTTATGTGACGTTCAAAACTTTTATAGGTCTACTATGGTCATATAGGTCACTAAATAAAATCTAAAGGAAAATATTAATGAAATAATTTTTATATTTATATGAAAATTATACTTTTAAATTAAATAATTAGATAAAATAATGAAAAATAAATCAATGTTACAGTCATGGACATGGTAGGCCATGCGTACACATTATTAACAATCTAACTATTCAATGATAGTTTTGGAATAAGGGAAAGTAAACACAAATAATTAATGAATATTAATTTAATCATAAATACCATATTATTTAATCATATATTATTATATATATAAGTCTTGTGATGAAAAAGGAATCACATCAAGTTGAGGAGGTTGTAGTCCACATATCCATGAATAACATTATCACTTTTTAATTGTCTGAAAGGGTAATAAGTAAAATGATGAAGATTTATTTCCATACAGGTAATTATTTCAAGAATATAGTATAGATGTTATACATTTATAATACTCTTAATTATATTAATCTTTAATATATATGATGTATCTAGTGAGTGAATCACATTGATTTGAGGGGGCGATAGACTACAATTTCTCAAATGATGTTTTTATAATAACACAAAATTTAATGTATTAAGGGTATGTTCTATAAAAGGATTAATGAAGTATATTAAATTAATATATATAATCTATATCATATATAAATATACTGTTTTTCATAATTTCCACTATGAAATGTGTTAATGAAAAAAATAAACAATCATCATTTTGTGAGGCAATAGTTCATCGTTCATAGAAATAGTATGTTCATTACCCATAAGAAGGATTTTTTTTAGTATAGGGATAACCCTTAAAAAATATTCTGAAGGTACTACTATCAAAATTTAATTATTATTTAAAAATAATTGTTGTGATGGAGAAGTAAATTAATGGAAAGAGATCGTTGGGAAATGATACCATCAAAATCAGGTAACTCCTTTTGGTTTATACCAATGGGATTTCATTGAAGGATTCCAAAAAAATAGACAATACATTGTCTATAGAAGGTTTTTTTAGAAAGATATTTGTAATGTTCATGGTCAATAAAAACGGGTTTTAGAGGTCTGACGAAGTGGGAGAATTGGTATCTTTTTATAAGGGGGAAATGTACTCACATGGTATGTTTGAAAATAAGTTAGGTGTACCCACAATTAAAAAAAATATTTAATAAAACCTAAATAATTAATTTATGTTTCATGGATGATTTATGACTATAAAATAGTTTTAATACAAGTGGATTGGTCATTTCGGACCTTAAGTTAAAGGTTTATTCGATTATTAATCTTAAATTTTCCTTAATAATTGTTATTAATTTTAATTAAATTCACTAAATTTCTTGGAAAACATTAGTGTTTGTGTTATTGTAAATTATAATTAATTTTCATTTCAAATATGGAATCCATTTTTATAAATTATTATCATATAAGTGGCATGAATTAATTTATAATTAATCTTGGCTAGAACTTTTGAGTGATGTTGTTTGTGTCCTTATTTATTACCCGTTAATTTAGGTGCTTTTATACATATCCATGTGATATATTTTTTTCATATGATTAATTTTATTATAATGTATTTTAGATCATTCTAAAGGTAGTAGGTGAGGTTGTAAGTGCATGATTCTGGTTTGAGATCATTTGTATTTGTTATTTATATGAGATGATTTTGTTTATTCAGAGACCAACTCCATTATTATTCCATGGAGAGATCAATTCTACTAAGTGTAATTTTTTGGGATTTTTTTGGATAGATTTTATTATGTACTATATATTCCCCCATAATTGTACGTAACACCCAGATAGTTTTATTTGCATCAGTTTGGATGAATAGAGAGATCCAATTGATGGATGTGTGACTGTTAACTTCCTAGTAGTATGTCCACCTGCACATGTCCTATTCTATTCAATTAGTGTCTACAGTGCATCTTAATTATACATATATATATATATATATATTTCATATTTTGATCCATTTTTATATATTTTAATGTTTGCTTATTACATCTTAGATGAATTTGATTGATATGTTTATCCTCTTATGTTTTAGTCATGATGTTGAGTTGTTTGGTTCCATCCAGTTATTGGTATTTTTTGTGACTCTCTATGGTTGTGTTTCTCTTTTTTACCCAGTTTCCTTACATACCATTTATTTGGATGTGTAAAATATTATAAAGGAAATTATAGGAAATAGTATCATAGTTATTGTTTTGTTATTCTTTTTTGAAAAATTTTAAGCCTTTCATTAGATAATTATCTAATCTATGTCATTTAAAAGATCAATCATTGTCATTTTAATTATCATAGTTATTGGTAAAAACACATTTTCAATTATTGATAAATTTTATTATTTTAGATAGTTCACTAATAATGTTATGTTTTCCCATATATTATATACATGATAAATAAAAACATATTTTTTTCTATATTATTTACAAAGTACAAAATGTGGTTTATTTTATAAAATGAATTAATTAGACTCATGGTGGTATCCTAAAAGCATAAACTCACACCATATATACTCACATTAGTGATTATCATGTCTTCATGTCTTATAAATGTTCCTTCATGTTTGGATATTTGATTTGATCAAGTTATATATTCCTTGGATATAATTGTGTATTGGGATTATGGTATTGATTTTAGTAATATTGAGATGATGATCAGACCATTGGTATCATAGAACTTGTTGGGTTGAATTTTGTTTTAGGTTAGTGGGCCTTAATTTTTCATTTATTTTGGAATAAATTGTATCATTATATATTTTTTAAACCCATCATTGATTTATATTTATTTTTGGGAATTTATATTTATCTATTTATAATTATTTTTTATTTAGATAATGTTATTCATATATTATTTAGATTGAAGCCACTCCCAATGGTTATGTTTGATACTGTAGATGCTTTTTGTCATACGGGGGGGGGGGGATTGTGGATTCTTATTGTGTATATAGTAGGCAAGTTCAGCCATCCACTAGATGTAAAAACCAATTTGGTTAGGTACAATGTGGTTTATTCACTATTTCCTTCATATGTGGTATAATAATAGTATATTTCAATCCAAAGAAATATGGATCATTTTATTTAAAAAGATAAATAATATTTTGGTGTCAATCGTAATGTTATAGAAGAAATTACAAATGAATTAAAAAATTTGGTACATTGTAATAATTTTATAATTTTTTATCTCCTTCTACAACTCCTTTAAGTATCTACCCCTATAGAATTAGACTTCCTATCTTTCACAATTTGTCCTATAATACATGGGTTGTCAAGCTCAACACACTATATTCCAATGCTGAGGCACACCAGGAATACAAAAAAATAGAATAACCTTGATTAATATATTAAATTAAATCTTTTATTTTGGATTTCATTGATGTACAATCCATAGATAGAGAATACTACTCCAATAAAATATTTTTAGTTAAGCGTTCACATAGTTTATTTGAATTACCACCTAGAGAGTTTCTTCTAGTTAATAGTGGATGTTATCTCTCACAAATTAAAAAATTCCCATCACAACACATTTAACATTATGTTGTATATAGTACTCTTATTCCATTACCATCACATCATCCCATATTCCATGACAGACTCTACTAAGTGCATAAATCAAATGTTCTATTTAAATATTCAATTACTCATAAATTGATGATATTTTTATAACTAAGCTATTTTAACTCAACTACATCTATTGTCCATCATCCATTCAACTGGATCCAACACACACAATCTATTTAGATGTATCAATTATCTTATATACAATTAATTAATCTATATAGAAAACATATTTTCAACTGAATATGGTGAATTGATACCACTGACCTGAATTAGAACTACCATGATGAATTGTTATTATCTTGATCTGGTTTTCTAAGGTATAACTTACAAATAATAATTTTCCATATATTCCAACTAGTAACTAGAAAATAATACTCACACAAAACATACAAAACTCCAACATGAAAACTATTTTCACATTTTTAGATCAATAATATCCTACTCAAATATTATTCTTAATGGACCTTACGAATGTGAATATGTTCAAATTCATTCACCATTTTGATGATCAAAAGTTTTATATCATGAATATTATAACCATTTAGTAAAAAACATATATTATAAAACTACCCAGACATCCATATCATGAGCTACACATAATGCCTCCATGAAATTCCTTGAAAATAAAATAGGTCTGCTTTGTCATCCTATTGATTTTTTTATAGTCCAATCCATAAACTAGGCTATGTACCATGCCCATTTCCTTGTTCAATAAAAAATAAACTATTTTTTAAAACACTACAACTAAGCTACATCAATTATAAGATCATTATACTATTGAAAAGTATAAGGATTCCATTATAATTAATGTCTATCTAAAATTTTATCTTCAAAAAATTATAATATAATACATCTTTGGAACTCCCAATTAAAAAATTTCACCATAATGTCACCATTTCATTTTGAAACGAAAAAAAGTTGTAATAAATTAATTTAAAAAAATTCTATCATGGCCCTAAAACCATCAATGGATACCCCCTATATAAGAATCCATATGGTACAAGAAGTGGTGTTGAATTTTTTTCTAGGGAGTCACAATACCAAATTGATAATAAAAAACCCTTTGAAATGATAACCTAAATAGACTATGAATTTACCTTCTATTATAATTGGTGTTAATGTGGTAACCTTTTAATATTATTTGTATATAAGGGAAAAAAATAATCAATTTTCTAGAAAATAATAATAAATGGAATATCCTTACCCAAATGACGTCACACTCATGTTTTAGATAAAATTTTCTACTTTTGATTTAGTATACTCAAACTGTATGAAAACACAATCATTAGAACTTTTGAAAGTAAAATTTAAAATGATACTATTAAATTATATATGGATAACTCAAGATCCACAACATCATTTTTATGTTCTATAAAATGATTAATCTAAAAAAAGTATACACTCCACAGACATGTGATTTTACAGAACAAAAATCTCATGTTTTTTTACTTAGTTAATAAAAGTGAGTTAATATAAAATTTATTATTGAGAATAACTATAATTATATAGGTTCTGATTATAGGAACTTCATCCTTACGGTGAAACAATATCATGGATTCTTCGGATGATCAAACACCATGATTTTTTTGTATTCCTTGTGTCTGATTTTCAGTGATCCGTTAAGAGACAAAGGTTTGTATCAAAATCAATCATCCATGGTTAAGTGTCTATTCCCAAAATCCATAATTTTTTTGAGACCATCCACATTAACAGAAATTTTTAATTTAATAAACCAGGAATCATCATCCAAACATGGACACAAACCAATATACCTTCACATGAATCCCCCAAAATCTAAAATATTTTATAAAGAACCTTTCGTGATAGCTATGCAATGAAAATACGTAGCTCGCATAAAACTAGGAATATAGTGTATACATGTTCTTCCATTACACATATTATGGGAACCATCACTTAAATCATATTCATTATTTCCTCTCTTGCATATCCATTGAATAAAAAAAATTATCCCTTTTTTTGGTGTAGAAATACGAAACCACATAATAAAATTTCCTTTCTCATGTGGGATTCAATATTACATTTTAATTCTGAAATATTTCCCTTAAAAATATATCCTATTCTCAAAACATCCTGAAATAATAACATATATAATAAAACATAAATTCAAAATATTCATACTAAAATATAACATTATTACATCCCACAATGTTAATCATTGAAATAAGGGGAAACTAGTTAATTGTTATCCACCTAAAAACATCATTAAACCATATCACGAAATCCTTTTATGGGGATGATTTTTTATTTTTCCTAATTAAAATATTCTTTAACAATTATTTTATTATCATCGCACCAATAAATATTTTTTAACACCTCACTAATGGTCATATGAACATCCGATAAAATGTACACAAACACAAATAGTATTAGCACCAGAATCATCAAAGCTCATACATTTAACCACTGAATCATAAAAGGGGACCATACCCATGGATCAGTTCCATCTAGAAAAAACACTACCACTAAATATAAAAATTATATGGATCAAAAAAAAATTTGATATAATTTAAGAATAAATTAAATATGATCAATAATATATGTCGATAAACAAAACACACAGCTAAAATCACAATGGACACATATTGTTTTTTATTAAAACTATAATCTCATATTTTATTATTATATACAATGATAAAAATCCTTCAACCATGTTCAAAAACTAGCTTCTCTGTGGGAATCGATTTTTTTTCCTAAAAATATCATCTTATCACCTCAATTATATAAAAAGATTCAAAACTCATTCTGATCTAGATATCAATATATATCTAATAAAAACCATGTGTAATTATTTATTACTTTTTAACTTTGTTATGAGTCAATTATATCATGTAGTATTATTTTTTGTTATTTTATTTTTTTGGATGAGTTTTTATGGGGTTTGGATGGTTTTTAGATGTTTTTGGGGGCCATATGAAGGATGTATAGTTTATGAATTATTTTAACAAACCATGAAAAATATTAATGAATATATGTAAATATAGGCAGAGGATCAAGGTTTGATATAGGGTTATGGAGCATTGTTAAAAAAGGTGGAATAAAACCGGAAACCATTTAGTAAGATGTGGTGGCCATTTAAAATTATTAACATGTTTTAACAGTGTGATAACAACAAGTATGGATTTTCTAAAATCTCAAAAGGCCTCATAGTTGATGCATGATTTTTGTACACTATGGGAATACCATTAAGACAAGAAATTAGTTATCTGAATTCATCTTTAATGTCCATTTATAGTCCATTTTTATCCATTATTTTTTATTGGAGTCTCTCCCAATTGTTGACAATCATATTTCCTACCATGAAAAATTTCCCACTTCAAAATCAATAATCTTGAAAATAAAAGTGGGTTGATGATCTATTATTGAGTAATGTGATGGGAAATTCTCTATTATTCATGTTTATCCATCAACCATATCTTATTTATTTACATTTTTTATAGATATATTTTGGGGATTATAAATATTTGAATTCCAATGACAGCTAATAATGAATTCAAGAATCATTTCTAGATTAATGGTTGTTTTGGAAAGACAATGTAATCCCTATTATTTTTGGTGAAATTAATCAATAATTAGGGAGTATTCCATGTATGTTTATATATATATCAATAATATTGGATCACTTCTCCTTTGATGTGTTGATGATGGTTCGATGTTTTTCAAGAAAGACCAATATTTCTGTATTAGAACCGATGATGAATTATTGATATGTTCCTCATTGATAATGGTTATGATGAATTATCATATTTTCAATTACATGACTCAAAATTATTATTGATTATAGTCTCTATGATTTTTGTGATTAAAAAACAATATTTACTAATATATAATTTCCTTGAGTCTACATTCTATAAAACCTTCTTAATTAACTAGATCCTCAAATAGTCATCCTCGATATATGGCCTAGTTCTAGGTTGAAGTGTGACATTGTCTGGGAATTAATCCTTGAATAACCATGGTCTTATTCATCAAGAACATTTAGTTAGGCAAATTCATATCACATAATTCCCAATATAATATTTCATTCATGATTTTTTCATTTATGCTTGGGAACCATTTCTTAGTGTATGCTCCATGCATGTGTGTGTGTGAGTGTGTGAGGACCTTGTGGTCCATGCTTAATATATGAACATATGAAATCGGTTTAGCATCATAAGAACTATTATTGAAATGATCCATTGATCCTTATAGTGATATAAATCGTTTTTTGTAATCCATACCCTGTAGAAAATGCTTTAGGATTTGGGATGATGATGCTGCTCATTTTCAGCTAGACAACCCCATAGAGGGGGATCATGCTAACATGATGATGTCTACATACCATGGCTAATATGATGGTATCAAAAAAATATTATCCATTAATAATAATATGGGAGTATGATATGAATTATATTAGAGAACCAATTGGATTCAATCTGAAGTGGGTGAATTCCATGTAGGGGTAATTTTCTATCTCATTGTCTCAAGCATGTTTTGTAGTACATACCATCATATGAGGATAATGAACTCCATCTAGGTGGTGAGCCTGGTGGTCCTGAAAAACATAACATTCATGACGGGGAATGTAGTGTTTCATTAACGGGTGAAGTTGGATTTAAAATCATTTAAATCCTTACCAGCATCATGAAATTTTTGGTGTGGTAACAGTTCATAACATATTTTTTTTGAAATTTAATGTCTCAAAAAAAGTGTATCTAAAATTATATATGTTAATTTACCTTATTTAAAAATATAAAATATTATAGATTAACTATAAATGTTTTTAGTATCCATTGGTTGTGTTTGATTGAGTTTATTAAACACACTCTGTAAGGGTATCTTTGTTTGCATGAACATTTGAAGATTAGGGATTCAGGGAATTCAAATCTCCATATGACAAGGAGTTAAGGAGATATAGTATTGGAGTCAGAGGTGATGTAGGGAAATACTCTATAATGATTCTAATTTATGTATTTTTTTCATTTGATTTCATTGTTTGACAATCACATTTTGTTATCATTTGTTCTTATTTATTAAATATTATGATATACATATTACACCATTAAATACAACACAATTTATTTATTCTTATCTATTACTTAGTTTAATTATTTGTACTTGAATTATTTGATTTTTACTTTATAGTTTCCCCACTGATGGAATCTGAAAACTCATTTCTATTTCCTAACCTATTATATATAGGGAGGAATTAATGTTGTATTATGACCCTCTAGATTTGACCTGATGGTTTTGGTTAGGGTATTTCAAAATGATATCATAGAATGCTTATTTTTTTTCAATTGAACTTATATATACATGTTTTGATGGATATTATGTATGTGGGTGTAACGTCCCGGATCAGGAAGCCACTAATAGGCACCCGTAACCGGTTGGTCAGGTGGCCTCAAGCGCATTTCCCCGAATGCCAGAAGCATCCCACTAGCAGCAAGGGCCTTGGGTGTGATAGTGGGGAAATTATGCACTCATTGGAAAAGTACACAACAGAAGTAAACAAATACATATAAGAGTGGAACCAATAATAATGGCATACATCAATAACAGCAGAACACTGAAAGTATAAACTTGAGAACAAATATATAAAATGATGCATGGTACATATTTCTAGGAAAACAGCCAAAAAAAGTCACAATGATAGAATACAATAGGGTTGTACCAATGTGAAATACAAAGTAGGTAAACTTATTAGCTTCGCAAGCCAGAGCTTGGTACCATGCGCTCTAGCTCCATAGAAAGTCAAATACCTAAAATAGAAGGGTACTTTCCCTTATCCATAACTACAAAGATATAATATGATTGAACCCAAAATAATGACCCAAACAGGTTGTGAGACTAAATCCAAGTAGGAAACCACCAGAAGATCTGTGCCTAACATTCAGTGAGTATATTGAAGATAAAAGTATAGAAATTAGTAAATAGGAAATTGCTCAGCAGTAAACAATCCACAGTTTCAATATCAAGAAATAGTGAAAGAAACAACTAATACTCAAATAAGTAACCCTCTAGGAAGTACTCATATCCATCTCCTCTTATCCTACCTAAAAAGTTACAATCAAGCTTCTAGGCAGTCCACATAGCCTATCCCCTCTAGTCAAATCATAAGAATATAATAAGACTCTCAAAGGAAGTGCTCAAAGTCCCTTCTTCTTATAGTCAAAGGTAAGGAAAGACTCTCCAAGGAAGCTCACACATTCCATTCCCCATATATTATAGGGTAGTGAAATAATCTCTGAGAAATCAGACATCGTCAATTCCCCTTATAGCCCCATGTTCAAGGACTCTCTGAGGAAGTTCACTTGGTCAATTCCCCTTATAGATCATGACATACAATTCTAACAATGGCTCCCCGCAGAAGCTCACACGGTCAATCCACTTATAGTCTAAGGAAATGAAGGACTCTACGAGGAAGCTCACTTAGTCAATTCCCCTTATAGCCCCAAGTGGTTTTAGGCTCTCTGAGGATGCTAACTTGGGAAATCCCCATTTATCCTATGGTGCTCCAAGACACTTTGAGAAAGTTCACTCAGTCAATTCCCATTATAGTCTACTACACCAGGTTCTCACGGACCTGTGTAGGTCAACAAGCATCACAATGTAATCGGTCCAATGTAATCCTATAGAACTACTTGGCTAAACAGTCTATTGTATAACAATCATGTTAGAAAATAAACTCCCCATCCTACAACAATAGGCATGGAAAACATGCAAGGTAGCCAAACATGCTAAATAAGACCAAACGGTCATAAACATAACATGAATGGGAAAAACATACAATGAATAGAAATTATACCTATTTATATCCAAATTACCACTACACAAGAATACAAGCATGGCATACAATCAATAAGGGTAAAATAGTAAACATGCAATACCCCGTTCAAGGGCATTGGATGAATTTGCACATAATACAAAAGACATCGAACGGACAGGCACAAACCACCTACCAAGGGGTAAGGAGATCACTATTTATGAACCTCGAAGATTGAATCTCTTTATAACGTCAATGATCTACAAATAAATATAAAAACTTGAACCCATCATATCTCACAAGAAATGAGAAATCAGTAGATGAAGCTCTAGGATAAGAGAGAACTCACCGATGACATTCTAATGCAATTTATGGTGTTCGAATAAGTGGATCGATGGAGGATCAGGGTCTCCTTGAAGATATACTGTTGTATAGAATCTCTCATACGAACGAGACCTAGAAAAAGGGTGTTCTTTCCTTCAGACGCGACCCGGTGCGTTTAATGATAAAAAACAAAATACATGGTGTGTAATTTTGGAGTACACGCCGTGTACATTCCGTTTATGTAGTCCTCATTAAGCAGTCTCCAAGTCACTCCCTCATGGTCGTCTGTGTAGCTACTATACGGCCAACACACCACCTACTATGGCAAGGAAGTACACGACATGTACTCATAAAGCACACTGTGTGTTCTTAGAAAATTTCCAGAATTTCCTCTTTTTTAAAAGTGACTAGAAAAGGAAAAACATACCTAAAAGAAGGTCTAGGTTCATAAAAACCTCCCCCTTAAATATATTCATCACTGAATTTCCCTAGCATGGTGTAGAAGATGAAACCCTGAACCGTTCCACCCACTATGCTCATACATCGGCCTCCCTCTCTCATGTCTCGTCCTGCACCCGCCCGTGATGCCATAACACTCGTACCAGAGGAAAAAACCTTCCACAGAGATCCTTTTTACTGTGATACACATAATAGATAGGATTATCTTCAAACGAAGCATCCAATTTTAGCTCAACCTCCTCAGGTTGAAAGAAATGAGACCTGTCTGAAAAGTAACGTCAAAGCTGAGAAACATAGAAGACGTCGTGCAAAGATCTGTACCTCTGAGGTAACTAAAACTGATAGGCAACCAGCCCAACTCTCTACAACACCTAAAACTGTAAGACATACCTCGGTGATAGCTTACTCTATCTCCTAATCCTCTAGTGTCCCAAACTAGGTGTGACAAACATGAAAACCTGATCCCCGACCTCGAACTATAGAGCTCGTCTTCACTGATCCGCATAAGACTTATGAAGAGACTGTGAAGTATCCATCCTATTCTAAATCATCTATATCTGATATGTGGTCTCTTGAACAAGACATGTCCTAGAGAAGCAGCCTCTCATACCTCATGCCAACATAAAGTTAATTGTCATGACCAACTATACAAAGCCTCATAAGCTGCCATCTGAATAGTTTCTTGAAAACTATTGTTGTTGGAAAACTCTACAAGAGGTATATTTTTCTCCCAATAACCTTCAACCCTAATGCATGTGTGGAGCATGTCCTCAAGAACCTGAATCATACGCTCGGACTGGCCATCTTTCTAGGGGTGGTAAGCTGTAATCAAATGTACCGGTGTACCCAGAGCCTTCTGAAGCACCTTCCAGACCCGATAATTAAAATGTGTGTCCTTTTATGAAACAATGGAGTGGGTCACTCCATGAAGATGTACAAAATCATGGATGTAAAACCATCCCATCTCATCAAAAAATGAAGGTCTCCTTTACCGGTAAGAAGTGAGAAAACTTTGTGAGTTTGTCAATGGAAACCCAAACATCGTCATTCCCTTGAGGTGACCTCGGAAAACCAATCATGAAGTCTATCACAACATTATTCCACTTCCACTCAGGAATGGATAAGTGATGTAAAATCCCTACTGGTCGCTGATGATCTACCTTTTCATGCAAACATGTGGAACACCTCATGACGAAACCAGCAATGTCCCTCTTCATACCTGCCCACCAAAACTGACAGTGTAGATCATGATACATCTTGGTGACACCAGAATAAACTGCCAAAAAAGAGGAATGAAAATACCACATCATCTCCTCACGTATATTTGTTGGCTCCCATACGCATTCCCGGAAATGAAAGATCTCATCCTCACCTATGGTCCATCCAGGAATAGGGTCCTCTCCTAACACGCTTTCCCTTAGCAAAATGACTTCATAATCTGATAACTTCCTCATTCGAACTCAATCTAGAAGAGTAGAGTTAACAACTACAGATGAAAGAAACGCCTATCCCTGACTATCATGCACCTCCAAATTCATCTCAGAGAACAGAGCCATAAGATTTCACTCATTGATGGCCTCCTGAACTGCTTGTATCTGAGTCCTCCATATCATTGCATCAGCCACTGCGTTGCCCATCCCAGACGTATAGGCTTTCTCAACATCACAGGACTATAGGTACTCAACCCACCTGTGCTGTCTCAAATTCAGATCACGCTGAGTAAAGATGTACTTAAGACTGTTTTTGTTGGTTAAAACCACAAAATGAACTCCCAAAAGATAATGTCTCCAATAGAGTAAGGCATGAACAACACGTGCCAACTTCAGATCATGTGTTAGGTAATTCCCCTCAAGTGGATTCATCTATCGAGACCCGTACTCAACAACTCCATCTCCCTGTACAATAATATCTCTGAGCCCAATACCTTATGCATCACAGTACATATTATAGCTCTTTCCTAGTTCTGGAAAGACTAGTATCAGTAATAAAGTCAACATCCCATTCAGCTCCTGAATGGTTGACTCACAAGAATTAGAGCGTAAGAACATCGCACCCTTCATAGTCATACCTATCTGCGGTGCTAATAAGCATGAAAAGTCCTATATGAAATGTCAAAAGTATCCATCGATCCCTAGAAAACTACACACCACATAGAAATTATTCAGAAGCTCCCAAGAAACTACAACTCTCACTTTCTATGGGTCTACTAATACTCCTGCCTCTGATATAACATGTCCCATTATGTGAATCCTTTCCATCCAAAAGCGGCACTTTGAGAGCATAGCATATAACTGATGGTTACTTGGTGTACTCAAAATGATCTCAAGAAGGGTATAATGGTCATTTAGAGTGTTAGAGTACACCAAGATATCATCCATGAAGACCACCATGAAGGAATACAAGTATGGGTGGAACACTCGGTTCATCAGTGCCATGAAAACTGTAGATGCGTTCATGAGATCGAAAGGAATAACCAAAAACTCATACAGACGATACCTTCTCCTAAAGAATAGTAGCGGTGTATCTGATTTTATAATGTCAAACTGATGATAACCAGACCTTAATCAATATTCAAGAACACCTGGGATCCTCAATGGTGATCAAAGAGATCATCGATCCTAGGAAAATGGTTATTTGTTATTGATCGTCAACTGGTTCAACATCAATATTGCACATGAATCCTGATGGTATCGTCTTCCTTCATCGCAAACATTATAGGATATCCACATGGAGAAGTACTAGGTTAGATGAAACCCTTTTCCTAAAACTCCTCCAAATGATTCTTGAGCTCATGAAACTCAGGTGTAGCCATCCTATAAGGTGGAAATGGATACCGGTGCCACTCCTGGAACAAGCTCAATCGAGAATTCTACCTCACGCTCTAGAGGAAAAACTGAAAATTCCTCTAGAAGACATCTATGAAATGATCCACCACTAGAATAAATTCTAACTCTAAAGTCCCCTGGTCATCCAGATATAGACTAGAAATCTGGGATGTAACTCTTCCAATCCCATAATAATCTGGAACCGCTCTGCAAGCATGAACATCCCATTCATCCCTATTAAGAAAATATCCACCCATTGGTGGAATGAAACTCACCCTATGGATATAACAGTCGATGTCCTCCTGGAATGGAACTAACCAGTCCATCTTGAGAATGACATCATATAATGTCATCTCTAGAACATAGAGGTCCCACAGAAATTAACATCGGACAACCTGTAGAGGGAACTCTCTGCAGTGATGTATATTAGCCGTTCAAGTTCACCAACGAAGTGTCTAGAATCAAGGTATCTATAGAAGAAAAGATGAATATCCCAATACTCTACATGAAAACAACAGATATAAAGCTATGTGAATCCCCTGTATCAAAAGGAGTAGAAGCTAAAACTGAGGATACTAAGATCGTACCTCGAACAGTAGATGGTCAGGGATCCTGCTCCTGCTGGCCCTGATCCAATGAAAATGTATGGCATGTACCGTGATCCTGTGACCCTAGATGACCACTCTGATCTGATCCACCAAGATGTCGCTGACTCACAGTTCCAAAATCCCTCAGATTGTGCTCTTAGTTCAGCATATGTTTGATAGTAGAATATAGCGAAGTCAACCTAAAGATGTTCACCTGAGATTGGATGTCGTGCCACAGACCATCCTCAAACTTTTATTCAAGGAACAACTCATCTACTCCTGAAATAGTCCTGAAATGATGTAGATTTGTGAAGAGAGAGGAATACTCTATTATAGACAGAGTACCCTGCTCCAGACTCATGAACTCTCGAGATTGATCGGCCCTCAAGGTCTCCAGATAGAAGTAATAATAGAAGATGCACCGAAACTCATCCCAAGACATATTCTGTTGGCATCCGGCCTGTGAGATCACATCCCGCCACCTACTGGAGGAGTCTCGGATCATGTAGGTAGTGAGCTTCATCCTCTTCTCTGGAGGTATCTCCAGATTCTTGAAAATCATCAGCATGGCTTCTACACATGACTTTGTTTCCTGGGGTCCTCCATCCCCTTAGAATGTGGGAGGATGCTACTACTGGAAGACCCGCGTCAAATCATCCATCGACGGGGAGGGAGGCGTCGCTCCATGAATGGTTTGCATCATCCTCAAAAATTCCTCCTTGAATTGTGTATCAGCACCTATGTTAGGTATAATGGCTAGTGCGAAGTCTGGAACAATGGGAGGATCTGCAGGTAGTCCTTGATCACCCGTGTCCAATGTCTGATAAGCATTTGGAAACTGGTGCACAACTGGAGGACGTCTCGGTGGCATGACTCTTTAAGGTCACACACAGAACTTAGATTAATATTTTCAATGACAAAAACAAGGATTATAAGAAGGGAAAAAGATAATGGAATCATTCAAGTTTTAAAAAACATGGCTACACAATGTGTACATTTCCTAAACGGTGTGTTCCCTGACATCATTCAAATGGGTGTGTACTCCTGGCTATGCTAGTCGTGTAACCCCCTAAACACACGACGTGTTGTCATAACACACGATGTGTTCTTGAGTCCTCATTCCCTACCCAAGTCCTACTACATGTTTATGCCACCATTCTCTCATAAGTAAAGACTAAAAAGCGTGTACCATTCCTACATTTCATGTTCTAGACATGTTTCACCTGGACTGTGTTTTTAGTTACACGACCTGGAACACGACTTACATTGCACGACATGTTCTAGATTGAAACGTTTTGTTCGAGAAGGGATAAAAACGACCCGTGTTGTCTGTGACACGACAGGGTACCTAGGTCATACTACACGACGTGTTCAAGGGAGACATGGTGTGTACGTGAATGGTTCAAACCAACCCGTGTTGTTAGTTAAACGGCCGGGGACCTGGGTCATACTAAATGAAATTTTCAAGGCAGACACGACATGTACCAGAAAGGGTAAAACCAACCCGTGTTTATTGTGACATGGTCGGGTACCTGGGTCAGACTGCACAGCATGTTCATGGCCGAAATGGCATGAATAGGTTAAGGTCTACACATTTGTGTTGTTAGTTACACAAGAGGACACAAGGTCAACACTACACGACGTGCTCAACTGGTACATGGTGTGTTCCCACCATATTTTTCCACATCCTGTGTCTCTCCCCAAACGGCCTATGACACAGTTTCGCGACTACACGGTGTGTACATAATGTACACAATGTGTACACAATGTACACAATGTGTACATAAGAAAAAAAGTTTCTTCCCGAATAGTAGAACACATTTAATGTACATGACAATACACTGCGTGTATTCTTGGTTTTTCCGGATAGTAAGCCTCAGAAACTACACTGGAACCTAGAAAACAATTAAAAAAGCATTGAAAGTCCCAAAAACCAATCCGTGAGGGCCCATAGTCCCCACGAATCAAATTTTTGGATCTTGTACACATTATAACATGGAAAACAAGGTAATGATCCACCAAATTTTAGTCCATGAGGGCCTATGACAACTCAAGAACCAAAGTTTGGCATTCATTCAATCAAATATCTATAAAAAAATACCATATCAAACAACATGAATTTTTATCAAGGTAACTATCACAACCGTATTCATATTTTACACATCATCTATCACAACAACATGTAATTTATAATGCATCCTAAATGACATTGAAAAAATATTTCATGACATGTGGTTTCTAAAAAGTGACTATATGATGCATGAGATGACATACCCTCATATCATCGAGTTGCAACAGAAGTAGAACCTCAATAACATCAACAATAACATCACAAATGATGTGAATCACTCACGGTGAAATTAAATCAACTGTAATAATTGAAAAACCAGAAAAATTGAAATTAAACGACTTAGATTGGATTTTCCCTATACATGGGTTTGAGACTCCTGGTCCAACTTATTACTAGGTACCAATTCCTTCCTATCCCTGTGTAAAGGCTCAAAACATTAAATCAAGATTAAATAATTCCTCTGATACCACTTTGTAACATCCTGGTTCTAGAAGCCACCTAGAGGCTCCCCGTACTCCGTTGGTCACATGGCCTCAAGCGCATTTCCCCGAATGCCAAAGGCTACCGACTAGAAGTGATGGAATTGGGTGTGATAGTGGGGAAACTATTCCCTCATTGGTAGAGTACATAGAGGAATCAAAAAAAATACATACAAGGGAGGAAGTAGAAATAATTGCATACATCAGTAACAGCAGAAGACTAAAAGTATAAACTGGAGAACACATATATAAAATGATTCATGGTAGATAAGTATAAGAAAACATCCAAACAAGTCACAATGATGGATTACAATAGTGGTAAACCAATTTGAAAAATAAATTAGATAAAATCCTCAGTATCAAAATCCATATCCTGTTCATGTGCTCTCTAGCTTTACAACAAGTCAAGTACCTGAAGTAGAAGGGAACTTTCCCTTATCCATACCTGCCATGATATAATCTGTTTGTGCCCAAAAGAATGACACAAACAGGGTGTGAGGCGAAATCACAGTAGGAAACCATCTGAAGATATGTGCCAAAAAATAAGTGAGTATACGGTAGGTAATAGTATAGAAAACAGTAAATAGAAAATTTCTCAGCAATATACAATCCACAGTTTCAATATCAAGTAATAGTGAAACCAACAGATAATCCTCAAATAGGTAACCCTCGAAGAAGTAATCAATGTCATCCCCTCAAGTCTTACCTAAAAAGGTACAAACAACCCTCTGGGAAGTGCACTAAGCCTGACCCCTCTGGTCCAGTCATAAGAATATAATAAGACTCTCTAAGGAAGCGCTCACAGTCTATTCCCCTTATAGTCCAAGGTAAGGAATGAATCTTTGATGAAGCTCACAATGTCCATTCCCTGTATAGTATAGGGTAGTCAAGGACTCCCTGAGGAAACTGACACAGTCAATTCCCCTTACATCCCCAATGTCTACGACTCTATGAGGAATCTCACTCGGTCAATTCCCCTTATAGACCTGGTCATACAATTCAAACAATGAATCCATGAGGATGATCACGCAGTCAATCCCCCTATAGTAAATAGAAATCAAGGACTCTCTGAGGAAGCTCACTCAGATAATAATGATTACATATCCAAGTTGTTCTAGGATATCATAGGATTCTCAATTATTCAATCCCCCTTATAGCCTAAGGTTCTCCAAGACACTCTGAGGAAGCTCACTCAATCAATTCCCCTTGTAGTGTACTACACCAGGTTCTCACAGCCCTGTGTAGGTCAACGAACATAGCAGTGTATTAAGGCCAAAGTAAAACGATATATCTACTTGGATAAATATTGTATATCATAACAAGCATGTCAGAAATAAAACTCTCCATCATACAGCAACCGGCATGGAAAACTGGCAGGGCAGCCAATCTAGCTTAACAGGTCCTAACGGTCGTAAACATAACATGCTTTGTAAAAACATCCAAAGCATATCAATTACCCCTATTCATATCCAAACTACCACTACACAAGCATACAACCAATGTAGAAAATCAATAGGGGTAAAACGGTAAATATGTAATACCCCGATCAAGGTTATTGGTGGAATTTGCACACAATACTCAAAGACATTGAACAGAAAGGAAAAAACCACCTACCTCAGGGTTAGTAGATCGCTATATGTGAACCTTGAAGATTGAATCTCCTTATAACGTCGATGACCTACAAAAAATTCTAAAACATTCAATCCATGATATCTCAGGAGCATGGCGAATCAGATGATGAAGCTCTAGGAGAAGAGAGAACTCACCGATGTAATTCCAACACAATCAAAGATATTCTAATCAGAGGGCGGATAGAGGTTAGGGGGATTGTCGATGATCCGCAGATGTATGAACTCTCTAAGATGAATGAGACCTATAAGAAGGGTATTCTGTCCGTCAGACGCGACCTCGGTGCGTTTAATGAAAAAAGAACAAAATACAGTAATGACATCCTCTCGTAAAAACACACATATCTCAATATTTTTAGTGCAATTTTAATATTAGCAATAGAGCCTAAGAACCCATCAAGTCACCTAAAGAGATTATAAAAAAAATATAGTAATGAAATCATCTCTTACAAACACAAATCCTGAAATATAGTCACCTTAGATTGAGATATATCATAAACCAAGATGACAAATTTCGTTCAACATCCTTTAATGATTTATTATTCATTGACCAGACTCGAAAAAATACCTTCTTATACCATAAACATGGATTTAGTTATTGTACATCTATCCATATCATCAGGTCGGGAGCTATCACTTCCTTTCTGAAGTGAAAATTTATTTCTTAATTACTCTATCAATGTTATACCAGAAATTAAATACCAATATATTGTTACCTATATATTAATAAAAATTATAGTTTTTTCTTTTCATCAATGTCCATAATATAATACAATACACTAATAATAATCTCAACCCAGGAGACCAATATAAATTTTCTTAGATAAAAACTACCAATGACACCTCAAACATTTTTGGTTTCTATTGGAGGGTTAGTTTTAATCATCTCATTTACTCGATATTACAATGTGTGAACTTCATGAGAAGAAGTATAGATGCTTATGGTCCCTCAAAACCTAATAGTCATACAATATTTATGTCTTTTAAGTATGAAGTATATTCATGATAGGATATATGATTATGATTAATTTCATAGAATCTCTAGTTAAACATTATAGACTGGGAACTGGTATTATAGTTTTACATGAAATATAATGTTTATAAATTTATATATAAATATTGTACAATGAAATGTAACAACTATTATAAAATCTTTACATCATGAAAAACTCATTATATATATGATATGTTAATTGGAATGTATTTTTTATGTGTCTTACAGGGAACCCACTAATACAACTCCACCACATTCACTAATGAAAACATTATAACATTCCTCATTATCACTCACATGAAAAAATCATTATTCGTATATGCTGTGGAATTATTCATTGGCCCAAGATGGTCTCCACTACAAGGCTATTCTTCTATTTCAAAAATAACCTCCATGAGTAAGACTTAGTAAGAGATGATATCCATGAGTATATTCCTTTATTCTAATGTCAAATATTAACATCATGGATATCACCAGTAATAGGATTATAATAATTTATATTATGTTGAATCCTTACATACTTGGTGGGATTCAATGAACTCGAAAAAAGTATTGCATATTCTACAATACTTCTTCAATAATATTAGAAACCATAACTAACTCTGTATTTGTAGATATGGATACAAAAGGATTGACTGATATTATCATTCTCATTACATTATCCAAACTAAAATAATATTTTATATTGATCTAAATAAAGGATATTTTTTTATTCATTTATAACTACTGTTATTTCCTCTCCAAGTACCAGGTACATATCCTTTATTCTTCCTCAAAATAATTGTAAAGTACTGATTGCTTCACATGAAGTTATCCAAGAATATACTGATATATTATAATCATAAATTATATAATGTAAATATCACATTGTGTACATAGAATATATTTGATATTGATTCAATGAATATTCATATAGAATTATATGCACCACAATAATGTGATTCTATGTCTAATAAATGAATTCATATAAGGATTTATGCCATGTGAAATTCGTTACAATTCCATCTAATATTATTCAAACTAAAATTTCCAAATTCAATATGTGTATATATATATTGTAATGGTCTATGAAACCATTATATCTACCTTAGTAGATTTAATTTTGTAGAATGTAGCCTACTACATTAATTCAATCTATAGAGAGATACTTTTATTCTAGTATAAATAAATTTTAGGACTAATATCTATTTTCATTGTTTTATCAAATATATTTCACATATAATACTATGGAACTCCCACTAACCTCTTATAGACATATGTAAATAATTCATTTATGATTAATATCCTATGATCGTTTTTCTTACTTCAATAAAAAAAATATTTTAGTAACTTTCATATTTTGTAGGCAATATAGGGTGTCAACAAGACTTTCAATATTCCTTGAATATATTCCATTAGTGAGTAGGGGACTAGATATCTAATGACAATTTTGAAAATTATTTAATTTAACAATAACATGTATAATTCTTGTGAATTTAGGAAGAAAAAATTGTTATTTCCAATAGATAGTGTTTCCACACTTGTACTACCAATGTATTGTCTCACATGAATACATATTAGAGTTGGTGTCCTAGAACCAACTATTTGTACATTTATTAAATCAATATTTAATGTAATAGATATTGTTCATTCTTATGCTTTATTATTATGTACTAATGTTCTAGATTATTTTTGCATTGATAAGGTCATGGTAGATCCCCCTATAATGAAAACCTTGAAATTCTATAACAATATTCTTAAATATTGTTCTACGGTTGGATGACATAATAGGATTGAAAATATATCATACAGACTGTTATGTAAGAGTACATGAATGAAGATGAGACATCCTCTCATGAAGTACGAACATAGTAAACGCCAAGATATAAGATTATGAGAACAGACCCACTAGTAATAATTCCACTTGTTTTGGTCTCATCTAATGATACATAGACATTAATATTATCATTAATATGTGTCACGACACGCGCGCATTTATTTACTTGTGAATACTGTCATAGAGATTGTTGGGGGGAAGTAGGGTTTCTTGGGTGTGTCATGAGTGGCATGTTATTAATGGATATTTCTAGGTAGAATTTTCACCTTCTATTAATGGAAGTTGGTATCTCAACCATTTGACTAAAATAGAACTGTTGAGAAAAATTTCATGGCCATCATGTAACAACGATATTATTTTAGGTAATCAATGAAAGATGTATCATGCACAAAGGTTGATGACACTATTATGATATATACATGACTAGATATTGCAATATATGGATTATATTACACAATGATCATTCGTGTATGGATGTCGTTGTTTTCAATTTTCATTCCTTATCTTGGGTACCATTACCCGTTGCTAGAAAATACTATTAGACATTAGGATGGACCACCTAATGCAAACTAGGATGAATCCTAGTGGGTTACACACTAAGTGTTTTTTGTGATCTCAGTTATGTTATGATAGAAATTAATTAATAAATATTATTCTAAAGAGAGTGGAATAATTTTATTCAATTTATGATTATTTTATAAATTAAATAAATATTTACTCAATGGATTGTGGGTAATATATATTTATTAATTTTATTGAACATTTTAAAAATATTTATTTATTAGTATTTAAATAAAAATATTATTTATGAAAATATATTATTTATTTATTTATTCTGGTTTTCTAGAAATCTAATTGGAGTTCGAGCGGGCCATGTCCAGTCTAGTTGTAAAATAATTATTTTCATGATGATACAAAATTATTTAACTAGTTGGCAAAAATTAACAATAATGCTGAAATTATTTTGTGAATCGTAATATTATTTATAATTTTGTTTTGCGCTAATGATGCAACATAAATAATGATGTCGTATTATTATTAATAACATGGATTTTCTCTAAGTTTAAGAATGTCTTTATTTTTTGTTATGCAATTAAATATTGTAACTGAATACCCCTTTCAATAAATAGACACATACGTCTATAATTCCATGTACCGAACTACATGCATGGTGAATTGATAATTGTTGAGATAAACAATTTCTCTATCGATTCATTTTCCCACCCCTCTCAAGGACGAAAGACGTTATTAAAGGATGAAGAACAAGTGATGATGGATGACTTCCAATAGTCGCTCGCTTCACCGTACCATCATTTGAAGAACGGTTGGTGTCTATCAAAGGCCAAGAGAGCATGTGTGGATCACAGCTAGAGGGATTATAGTTTGGATCCTAGAATGGGAAACAAGAAAATATGTAAGGGTCATTTCGGTTGATCGAAATCAAAAACAATGAAAATATTGAACATCCGTGTATTATTTTTTTATGAAATTAATTAAATTCATTATAAACAAGATTTGGAAGATCCACCTTAATGGTTTTGGGATTCATCCTTGTTTATCTAAATCATTGATTCTATTCCATGGAGATTGGTTTTTAACATCATATTGATCCCAAAATAATCCTTGATCATGGTAAAAATTAAATTTTGTTGTCGGCCCAAATGTGCTTGCACTGCGCCGGGAACCATAACATGGTATCAATAGGTTTAAACCATAGTTTATAATTATTTAAATATTTTTTTTGATGATTTATGAATTTAATAATTTAGTTGTTTCAATTATAGTTAATCGTTTTTCAAAACTGAATCTAATGATCTATTCTTCCTTTTTTGTTTCTCATTCACCATATAGAAATAATATTTTCTTTTAATATTGATTGAAATATGACAAGGGATATCATCCGGAGGATCCAATGGTTCATGTCCGTACAAGACTAGAACACATGGCATGTATTCGGCAGTACACTCTATTTTTTCAAGGTTTAATGCACCGGGCCTGAATCTCCAAACCAAGCCATGCCATTTGAGTTTTTCTAATTCCTAATGACCCCATGAATTGACCATGAATATGTGGAGAGTGGTTACTGTATTACAAATAATGTTTCCCAATGGACACGATGTGTAGTCCCTTCATGTTAGAGTTGGACCGTGTACCCCGTACATTATTTGCCCATCTGAAGAACGTATACTGAGGAACTAGGTGACTTGTGGCCCACTAGACATGTCGTGTATTCAGAATATTTCTTAAGTACACAGACACACCGTTTCCCAAGGAGTGTAATTTAGATGGATATTGAACAATAGTACACACCGTGTACATATACATATTACGCAGATTTATTAAAATTTATTATTATATTATAAAACCCCTTGATAGATGATCATGTCCCCAATGTTCACATCATCCTAGGTACACTTTGAGATATGTAGTTGTGTGCTAAGATTAATTAAATAAATTAAACACCTTAATAAATCAATAATTAGATTATTTTTAGATTTATGATTCTTGAGATTGGTTGGTTATGGAGGCTTGATTTTTCATGATAGATATTGGAATTACTATGTCGGATTTGTATGAGTGGACTCATATACAATAGATGATTCATTGAATCAATATCAAGAAAATATTATGCTATTGGGATCAATAGGTGTTGTTGATATGTGGGAATCTCGACTATGTTCAAACATATAACTCGTAAACTCTTGTAAATGTATTACCTTTTATGTTCTCCTTGGACTCTAATAACAAATTTTGAGGATACCAAATACTTAAAGATGATCGTGGATTCAATGTTTTTAATATGATGATGTATGTTTGTTGGATCAGGTATAAACCAACATTCATGTTTTGACATGACAACACATATTAATGGATGGGTTAAAGGAATCAATGGAGTCCAGTTTCGGGATTCAGTGTCAATTGTTCAGATGAAACTAAAAATTCCATACAATAAAGCGATCACCAACAAGTTTAATATGCATCATTTTTTAAATTAGGGAGTTGTATGGTAATATCAATATTTAGTATCACAACTTTATATCCCTTGTTTAGTTATATACAATCAGGGAATAAGAACATAAATCACACCATCAGTTTGAGATGGGAATAATATGTTTTATTTTCATTACTTTTCATTGAATATCTGATGTGACCTGGATAATTTAGTCAAATATTAAATCAACTATACAATCCATTTAAAAATATTATGTGAGTTTCGTTATACTACGAAGTGAAATACAGACAAAGTAAATTAATATGGTGGAATAATCGTAAATCAGAATTGATTTTTCAAGCTAGAACCTATGGTGGGATGCACTGTATGATGGACAATTAAGGCGATAAAAATTTTAATTTATCTGGGGATAAGAAAGATTAGGTATGAAATGATTCAATGTTTTTTAATTCAAGTGTATTATTGAGTTTTAAAGGATTGTGTTTTGAAGGATTATTATGATTCTTAGAGGGGTGTTGATAAATTGGAAACGCAATAGGAATATTAAAATGAAACTCCAAGACCAGATTCAGTTTGGTGCTATATTAATTGTTAAAAAATGCTTCTCATGGATGGGATTTTATAACATAGGTATATTGTATCATTCCTTTTTTTATTATCGGAAATTTTCTATATGAATTTGAAATGTTAGATATGTTGTATCCTAAACTCACCCTTTTAATGTATGTACAAGATAATAAATGGGTAAATTTTTTAATTATATATGGGTTTTTATACTTGAGAGCGTGTATATTTTTTATGTAGTTTTGATAGTTTCATTCCTTAAAAATATATTTTTGTAGAATCCAAAAAGGGAACATGATTAGCGCATGGTTACAGCTTACAATGCAGCACAACCAGGAAATTTATTTAGTATAAGGAAAAACATTGTTTAGATGTCCCATCCTCAAGAATAAACCATGATTCATACTCTATGGTAGTTGGGGTGTCTCACTCTTTGGTCTAACCTTAAGGGAGGAGAGTCATGGTAATGTGAGGGCGTCTTCAGAAAAATATAGAGGGGAGCACATGGGATGCACTTGGTTTGGAAAAATATGCACCAAACCCACATTATTAGATTCACATAAGCAGTGGGAAAACATGGTTGGTGCAGGATTATCCAAAATGTTAATCTCTTAATAATATGAAAATTTATGGTTTTATCATACATACATTAAGGGTTTTACTCATTTTTCCTACCTCACTTGTCTAGGGATCCCTCCTTGCATGCACCTATTTCTTCTATCTTATAATGGTGGATCTTGCACCCAAAATTTCTCAAACACAATTAATATATTAAATGGAATCCACATTTTTATTATACAAATCTTATTTACTCATTTTATTAGTAATGATTTGTATTTCAATGTGCGGTAAATTACCCTATTTTTAGTGAATTTGTTAGTTTCAATGATTTCTTTTGAACTAGTTATACTCAATACATTTTATTAGATTTGTGTAGCATCCATGTTATTTGTAAGGTAGTATCATAATTTTTCAATATGTATATAATGTTTATGAAATTATCTATGGTTCCTCCTTCTTTAATTTTTTCATGTCACTTCAAAAATGAAAAATCATTAATGTAAATAGTTATGAATAAATTCATATTCCCTTTTCCTATTTACTATTTACCATTAGAGGAACTATAACATGAATCAAATTTCCCATTTGGGAGTGTCTCTCATATGCCTTATACATTGGTCATATACTTGGAATTAAAATCACCCTTTACGGTGTGTTAAATTACACTACCCAAGGTGATGAACTAAATAGAGTTCGGTGAATAATGAATGGTTTGTGAATTTATCACATCACATGAGAGAAATATTTTTATTACACTATAAAAATACTTGTATATAAAATGACCATATTAAATGGAATGAAATCTAAATAGTAAGGATCTACTCTTGGAATGTATCAATTAATGAATGAAATCTTTGACTCAGATCACATGATGAGTTCATAAATCGTATGGGAATTCCCATGGAAATATTAATTTTATATAAATGGAATGTCATTCATAATATAATTGGATTTTGATATATAATGATTATGTACATAACTACTTATTTCAAATATTTTTTTCTTTCTCTAATTTTACATCATGTCCTCTTAGTAATTGTGATAAGTGGGCATTAAATCCAATTATTAATGTGATACTTGGTCATGGAGTCCCATTAATATGATTCAATGGACGAAAATACCATAGGATAGGCGTAAATAATATATTTTTATTCATGTACAAGGGAAACCTTATGCATGGAATCACTAATATATTATTATTCATGGGCTTGAAGTCCCTACAGATTATGATTCATTTGAATGGTGACCCTCATGCAAGGTGTCTCTAATAGATTATGATTCACTAATATGGAGACCCTCCAGAATGGAATCCCAAATGGATTATCATTAACATTAATGGTGTCACTTAGGAATGTTTTCCTTAACATATCATGTTTCATAGGCATGGAATCCATTTAACATGGCATCGATAAACGATTATGAATCATGAGCATATCATATTGCAAACTTGGAGTACCTATTAGATTATTATTCATAGGAATAGAAAATCTTATACCTAAAAACCATTTTATATTATCATATTTGATCATGGAATACATCATGACATGTGATACTTGGAAATGGAATAACTATTAATTTAATATACATTGAAATGATATCCCCTATTTATTAGGATTTCTTAGTTGTGGTGTCCATTGACATTCTCTGAGACTCATACAACTATCCATGGATTCCTATGTTATACCTATAGTCTTGAGAAGTATTCGTATATATATATATATATAAACATATAAATGAAGATATACCATTTATATATTAAAATAGACACACATATATATACATGTTTTCACTTACTCATATGTATTCAATATTAAGCCGAAGTAGGTATTGTTGGTTAAGAGTGCATTTAGGAAATGGAGTTCATCTCATTTACATTTATTTATTTACTTACATAATTTCATACCATAAAACTACCTTATTTTATACTCACATAATATATATAAGTAGACACAATTGGTGGTGGCCTACTGTGTATATCTAACATTTTTTCAGGTCACCATTTCACTAGCGTACACAAAAAGTCTTCTGGGTTATAAGATCAGAATCTTTATTCGTTTTTCTTAGTCTATTCCTTTTATTGATATTAAATTTTAATATGGTATTATTGGAGTATATGTTTGAGCTAGAGATCATTATTCCCATTGATATAAACTTTTTGGATTTTTAAATTTTTTTTAACATTTATTTTATCACATACTATAAATCTACTAGTTCCATATTGTATAATCACATGGACATAAATGGTTGTTTATTTAGTGTTGTCCATTTTATCATTTATTTTTATCCTTCATTTTATAGTTATTTATATTGAATAGACACAAATTTATCTCTCATATCATTTTGATACTCTGATAATTATGGTTTGGTCTCGCCATAGTATAACTTCTGGACCCAAGAAACTAGTCGGTAACCTCTAGAATAAAGGATTTTAGTTTGAGGACATGTAACCAATAGGATTGGGGAATCATTCTAGTATGTATATGGTAATGAAATTACATGGGGAAGGATGTTTTTTGGATTGGAATATTATTTTTCCCATAGAAACTGGACGCTGGGATGTCCTGGACACACACATAAAATGAGTTTCAGTATAGGAGATTTTATGGTTTAGAGGGAAAATACTAAAATTTTATCATAGAGCTATCCCACTTATAAACACCCATGACTTTGATGATGAATAAGAGATTTTTGTTCCTATTATTAGATGGGTTTGAAGAGGTGTTTTTAATCTAATGATGATGTTAACTATATCTCAGTTATTAATTCTTCTTGAGCCATGGGACTATAATTTTGTGTATTCTGATGCATCATGAGTTGTTTTGGGGGATCGAAAAATGAAAAGGGATTTGGTAATATCATAATGTTCAAATTAGCTATGACCTTATCAATATAAATATAATACTTGTTACTTAGATATAGAAAACACGGTCCATCATTTTAATTATTCGGGAAACTGTATCTATGGAAAATTGTTTTTTTCTAAACAAACCACAAGATCCTCCACTATATCATTACATAATATTAACTATACATGAGTTATAAAACATATGTAGAGATCTTGTAGTCATTTGACAATGAATATGATTATTTATTCGGTAAAGTGAGCATCATTAAGAATTATCTTAGTAACAAAACACTGGAATTTCATGAGAATAGTGACTAACCTTCCAATGATCAATGGTTCCTAATAGGAATGATAGATGATTACTAGAAAAATTATTTCAAGGATCATGGATTTAACACCCCATGATTGCACGATGCACTTCTCTTTGAATAATACAGTATCGTGTGTTGTACCCAACTTCGAGTTCTAACACACACCACAACCAATCAAAGTAGCCGATATTAATAGTAATACCTACTTTTTGAAATTTTATAAATTTTATCTTTAAATATGGACTTTGGTTTTGTATTCGTAATATTGAAATTATCCTATATTGAATTTTTTTTTATTTTTCTGAGAACTACCAATTTTTATGAATAGTAAATAATACTTAAAAACAACTTCTTTAATAAAAATAATTTATAGTGATAAATTATACTATTTAGTAATTTTAAAGTATAATTAGAATATATTTTTACCATTTTATTCAGTGGTGGTCATTATAATTTATTTCACTTTGAAATTGGACATAAAAAATTTTGAATCTTTTGATATATATTGTTCCATAAAAACGTGCTATTTGTTGTGACAGCGGGAATTAATTATAAAATTAATTAATGATACATATATGTTTGTAATTTTGTAAAATAGAAAACATTTTTGAATTCGGAATATCAATTATAGCTGAGGGTGAAATTTTGGCATTGTTCTGAAAAACATTAATTTTTGATGAATAGTTAAACCACTAAGTGGTAGTTAAAAAACTGCTTTTTCTTTTAAATGAAACATCACCACTTCAGTGAATTGATTTTCAAAAATCCAACATACATGGTTGTCATTAGGATGTAAAATGTGGTTCAATGTGATTAAAATGATTTTTTGTTGAATAGTTTTTTTACGTTTAATTAATCGCGATTAAAGGTAATTAGTAAAATTTAAGGTAAAAATGATATTATAAAATTAAGAAAATACCCTTAAACTTATCCTATCCTTATTGGATGAGTCATGGCCAACCAACACAATCCATAGGTCAACTTGGGGACCCCATGGAGCCATTGGGGTAAGAAAATTACATTAATAACATTTTATTTAAAGTATGAAATAAAATTGTCACAACCATGTGTTGTTTTACTAAAACAATTATTACATGGGGTTATATAAGATAAATTTTCAACTATAAATATTAATTGGAAATTTAAATATATTTACTACATCATGATATTTTTTTACAATTTTTAGACATTAAATAAATTATATTTTTTATGACACCATGATGATGCAGTGATTACCTCATTAATTAACAATTTAAATAAAATGAAAAGATAATGTAAAATCTAAGACGTACACTAGTCAAAAACGTATTGTATGAGTATACTTATAACCCTTATCACCTTATCCAAGAAATATATAAGTGTGGGACCTTTAAAATCCGAAACTCATTATGTAATAAAGTAACATTTCATGACTTTCCAAGGGTGCCCCTTCTCTCCTCTTATAAAAGCCCCCACCACTACCAACATATTCACACCATCAAAGCCATTTGGATAGGCAAAACTCTGCCAAAATACTCTCTCAACTTCCCTTTATTACTCCTATAAGCCTATCTTTGGGAATAATTCTTCCCAAGTATGCCTTTGACTCAAATCAAAAAGAGTTACCCAATTTTAAGGTAATGTCTTCCCTTATGTTATTTTGTTTTATTTTGCTTCTCCAACACCTTAAAATCTTTTTATTCCATTATTTTTTAACAAAAACTGTATCTTAAATATACTATTATTATTTTATGAGAATAATTTGATTTACACTTACACACACCTTCGTCTAATGGTTAAAGAACATACTGTTTCTGTTGTTGGTGAATTTCTGCCTCACGAAATGATGATTGTTCAATCTTATTTTAACGCCTCTCATGGTGGAAATTATGATAAAAATATTTTTATATATGATATATATTATTTTTTTTCCTTATGATTCTTTATTTTTCATTTATGGCATACCTTTATGATTTCCATTATGGGTAAAGGCGATACTTCCATTTTAGGAAGTGCGGACTACCGCCCCCTCAAAGTGAATTTGAATCGTTAATGACATATATGGGATGTATAAAGGATGGAGTAAATGGTATTAAACATTATATTATACTTGAATTTTTCTATACATTTATATAATTATAATTTCATTCAATTAAATATGAAATAGAAATGAAAGTAGCGTTCATGCGTACGTATGGCTTACTGTCTCCATGAACGGTGCATTTCATTTCTTACCTCTAAATGTTATGTAATATTATGAATGAATGTATATAATGGATATATATGATATATATGATATCTAAATCATTAATATTATTCTGTATATAATTTATATTTTACGACATGAACAACTTTTAATTATAATATATTTATTTTTTACTCAAGTACCAAAGATCGACAAAATGACCGTTATTAACATAAATAATTACATAATGTTAATAAAATGGTAATAAGTAATATAAAACGAATAATAAACATTAAAAAGGTTCTTAATAAATTATAAATTAACTCTAGTTTATTATTTAGGATGTTAAAGTATGAGCGAGTCAAGTCGGACACGTGGTAAGGTAACTTCTTAACCCAATTTCTATTCTTTGTGTTGATCTCCTACATTCGAATTATGTCATCATATTATTATGTCCTATCATATATTTGTACATTATTTTTGTGTACATATAGTGAATACACAAAACAGATTTATCTTATTTAAAAATATGATCTTTTTAAGGGACTTCGTCTCAATCTCCTTTCATTGAGGATTATTTTTATTTATACACAACATTTTTTTATACGGTGAATAAACCCATTTGACTTTTACGTTTATTCAAGAGGAATCTTTTTTTTACGACGAATTCTACTAAACAACAAAAGGGAATGTTTTTATTGTCGTACCTATGCGGCAACAATGACTTCTCCTCTTCCGTGACCATTATTTGTGTTTCGGCTTCCTCTACAACCCATAACTTTTTTAAATGAACAATAATTAAAACATTTTAATTTTATTTTATATTGGTCTTGAAAATGGTTTTGAAAGTGTTTTTTAGAACAATATGTTGTATTGATATCTTGTGATTGAAATGTGGAAATATTATGTTTCCATTATGAATGTTTTATGTAATACAATTATGTTATGGTTTATGATATGTTTAAACCTGTTCATATGAGGATTGCATTGGACTTAATAAGTGATGGGTGGAGCCCACTATAACTCCACGATGCATCAGCTCATCTCACGAGACAAAATAATTTCTTGGAATGAGGCCTTGACAAAATATTATTTGTAGTCTTGGCACGAGGCCTTGGCTATGTGGTTATGATAGTCTGGCATTATGCATTCCAACATTATGAAAGTGGTTATTGATATTTCATGTTCTTATTCGACCAGTAGAATATCAATGTGAATAATTAAATGGAATTATCACATTTTACAATTTCCATATTATGTTGAAGTTTAATATTACAAGGATTTTGTTTTATTTATACATTATCATAAATGTTTATGTTTATTCATGAAATCTTCTGCTATATTGTTATCCTTATTGTGCATCTGAGCTCACCCCTTTCAATGTCTTAATATTTCCAGGATGTGAAGAAGTATTTTATGAATGACCTTTAGGGATAGTTGTAAGGGGATATGAGTGTGGACTATGGAGACCATGTTATTGTAGTTTTTCACTTTAGGATATAATGTACCATTTATGAATGTATCTAGTGTTTCCAAGCCTACTATACTAATCGGTATTTCGAGACGTGATCTTTTGTGATCATGCCAATGTCACACAATAATGCACTGAATCTGGGTAACTAGGGTCGGGGCGTTATAGTTGGTATCTGAGGGATTTTAGTACTATCCTTGAATGCTAATTTTAGATAAACTTTTATTAAAGCACATAACCCAAAGATAGACTTTGAGGATTAGTATAGAGGAACTTCCTAGAATTGTGGTATTATAAAGATTTTTTGTGTTTTCTAAACAATACATCCCTGTCTTGATACGAGCAGGTAGAGGCGGCTCTAGCACAGATTTACCTAGGGGAAAAACACGAAAACACCACTTTAAGCTAGACTCGAACGAGAACTGGTGCACAAAAACGGGCCTTGCCGCACTCTTGGTTACGACACTCCCATGGGATATGCTTAAGATAATTCTCATTTTCTTTAAAACCCATTATGAAGGGTTTATGAGTATATAATTCCTCAAAGAAAACATTTTTATGATTAGGGATTATATCCATAAACTATTCAACTTATGTTAAGTGTTTTAAAAGTATGGAATTATGAATTTTGATTCATAAACTAATCTAGTTTATGCCATTGTTTAGAAATGAAGCCTAGTGGGAGTAATGGAAACAGTATCAATGCACGCACTCCATGTAGGGATTTCCCTCCTGATCAAGATAATTATTATCGAGTTGGTGATACAACTGGTGATGATCAACTTGTTACCATACTGGGACAACTCACTCAGGTTATGAATAATAACCTTACTCGTCTGTAGCACCCTGATCCTCAACATGGAGGATCAATGTTAGATAGCTTCATGAGGCAGCAACCACCAACATTTAATGGGGGTTCAAATCCATTAGTAGCTGGGAAATAGATAAACTCTTTTGAGAAAATATTCCACGCCTTAGAGAGTAGTGAAAGGGAGAAATTTGTCATGGAAGTTTACCGCCTCACTGGAGATTTCGATCAATAGTGGTCGCTGATTCAAAACACAAAGGAAGATTAAGAATTATCAAGTATGGAATGAAGGGTGTTTAAGGATTTTTTTTAGAAAAATACATTCCACATGACCATCGAGTAGATCTAGAATGACAATTTTTGAGTATGAGGCTAACTTTTCAAGGTTAGCGAGGCATGCTTCAGATTATATACGTAACCCAAGAAGTATGGTCGATCATTTCTTTGATGGGTTAAAACCGTTTCTCCATCAAGCATTAGTATCACAATCTTTCTCAACATACGAATATATAGTCTCGTTTTCTATCAAGACAAAAAAGGAATTCTCTAAATCTTATGACAATAAAGTAAAGAAAGAGAAGAAGAGAACGGTGGAACAAGAGACAGATAAAGAGAAAAAGGGAAAGAAGGATTTTACATTATGCGATAATTGTGGGAAGAATCACCCTGGTACATGCCTAAAAGGAATGGGAGTTTGTTATAAATGTGGAGAAAAAGGTCACCTGGCGCGTGATTTCAAGGGAAAGAAAGAGGCTATCAATGTTGAATTCTACAATTTTAGGGAAATGGGGCATTATAAAAATGAATGTCCTAAGATTCAGGAAAATTTACCTCAGAAAAGACCAAGGGATCAAGGACAATATTATGTTGTTACTACATTTGAAGTGGAATAATTAATGTATTGGTTCTTTTGGACTCAAGGATTATATTCTGGTTATAAGAATAATGTGATATATATAATGATTGTACTGCAATACTTTTTGATTTCATTAAGGTTTTTATATGATTAATGTAATCCTATTTTTAGTATGTGACAATAAGAGAAACTTTACTTTATTTGGGGAATCTGATGTTACAATTAATTTTGGAATTTAGAGAACTTTTATAGAATGTCTGGGTAGAGGTATTTTGGATAACTATAATGGTTGGAATGGATTAAGTTGAACTTTGGATAGTATTTTTTAAGGATAAATCCTTTCTAAATATTACTTTTGGAATATTATAATACTATATTTTAAGGAAAACGTCTACCTGCAGGTCGAGGGATAACCCATCGCGTCGGACAAAGCTACAGGAATCAAACCCACAACCATAGTGCGACAAACCTTTATTACATACACTAGCCTACATGATGTCCCTATTTCGTACAAAAAATGTTTTCCTAATCTAAATGGTTTGTGTTAATATTTGGAACCTTATACAATTATGATAAATAGAATATTTTTGAGTTCTATTACCTTTTAGAGTGAAATATGGGTTTGTGGTAAAAAATTATTAAAGAATGAAAGTCGACATGACAAGTATGTATATTCCCTTACGTTCTTAGTAAATATCTTAAATAAATTCCTTAAAATTATAAAAGGTAACTTAAAACAAAAACGTTGCCGGTTAACTTTTCCAATTGGGGATTCAATAACCGTTTAACCAATCACATGTTTGTGATTTTCTTGTGGTTAACTTTATCCTAATCATGTTTGCTACAACTCTTCATCAGACCTTGATGGTTTGTTTATCTTCCATATCCATATTTTCATATAATCCTAGTATGGGCTATCTCGGGTGACCTTTTTACTTATCTTTCTTTCAATTAATGTTATATTTTTATTAACCTTATTTCGGATGTGGGTTTTCCACAAAGGTATTTTCTATATTCAAACTTTTATTTTCAAAGTAAATTTTCAAATTGTGAGGATGCAATTTATTGAAGTAGGGAAGAATGTAACTCCCCAAGCTTCTATGGTACACTTCTCTTTGAATAATACAGTAGCGTGTGTTGTACGCAACTTTGAGTTCTAATAGACACCACAACCAATAAATGTAGCCTTTATGAATAGTAATACCTAATTTTTGAAATTTTATAAATTTTATCGTTCAAAATGGACTTCGTTTTTTATTCGTAATATCGAAATTATCCTAATTTTAATTTTTTGTAATTTTTTTAGAACTTCCAATTTTTTATGAATAGTGAAAATTACATAAAAACAACTTTTTTAATCAAAATAATTTATAGTGATAAATTATACTATTAAGGGGTTTTAATGTATAATTAGAATATATTTTTACCATTTTATCCAATGGTGGTCATTATAATTAATTTCACTTTGAAATTGGACATAAACAATTTTCAATCTTTTGATATATATTATTCCTTAAAAACACGCTATTTGTTGTGACAGCGGGAATTATTTATAAAATTAATTAATGTAGATTATATTATTGTAATTTTTTAAAATAGAAATCATTTCTGAATTTGGAATATCAATTATAGCTTAGGGTGAAATTTTGGCATTGTTCTGAAAAACATCAATTTTTTATGAATAGTGAAACCACTAAGTGGTAGTTAAAAAACTGATGTATCTTTTAAATGAAATATTACCACTTCTGTGATTTGATTTTCAAAAATCCTACATACATGGATTTCATTAGGAAGTAAAATGTGTTTGAATGGGATTAAAATAATTTTTTGGGGAATAATAACTTTTATGTTTAATTATAAGCGATTAAAGGTAATTAGTGAATTATATGGTATAAATGATGTTATAAAAATATGAAAATACCCGTAAACATATCCTAAAACTAATGGATGAGTCATGGATGATGAATAAATTCCATGGGTCAACATGGGGACCCCATGGAGCCTCATGGGTAAGAAAATGACATTAATAACTTTTTATTTAAAGTAAAAATAAAATTTTCACAATGATGTGTTTTTTTACTAACACAATTATTACATGAGGTTATATAAGTTGGATTTTCAACTATAAATATTAATTGGACAGATAAAAATATTTCCTACATCATGATATTTTTTTATAATTCTTAGACATTATATAAATTAAATTTTTCCTGACACCATGATGATGCAGTGATTACCTCATTAATTAACAATTTAAATAAAATGAAAAGATAATGTAGCCTATAAGACATACACTTGTCACAAACCTATTGGATGAGTATATTTTGAACTCTTATCACCTTATCCTAGAAATATATAAGTGTGGGACCTTTAAAATCCAAAACTCATTATATAATAAAGTAACATTTCATGACATTCCAAGAGTGCCCCTCCTCTCCTCTTATAAAAGGCCCCCACCACTACCACCTTATTCACACCTCCCAAGCCTTTTGGCTCAGCCAACCTCTACCCATATACACTAAAAAATTCCCCATATTACTCCTATAAGCCTCTCTTTGGTTAGAATTCTTTCCAAGGAATCCTTTGGATCAAATCAAAAAGAGTTACCTAATTTTAAGGTAATGTCTTCTATTATGTTATTTTGTTTTATTTTGCTTCTCCCAAATCGAAAAATCTTTTTATTCCGTTATTTTGTAAAAACACCAGTATAATAAATATTCTAGTATGTTATTATGAGATTTATTTTATTTACACTTACACACACCTTCGTCTAATAGTTAAAGAACATACAGTTTCTGTGGTTGGTGAATTTCTGCCTCACGAAATGATGATTGTTTAATATTCTTTTAACACCTCTCATGGTTTCCATTATGATGACAATATTTTTATATATGATATATATATAATGTTTTTTTCCTTATTATTATTTATTTTTCATTTATGGAATACCTTTAGGATTTCCATTATGGGTAAACGCGATAATGTCATTTTAGGAAGTGCGGACTACCACCCCCTCAAAGTGATTTGAATCATTAATGTCATATGTGGTTTGTATAAATGATGGAGTAAATGTTATTATACAATATATTATACTGGAATTATGGTATAACTTCATATAATTATAATTTCATTCCATTAAATATGATATAAAATGAAAGTAGCGTTCATGTGTACGCACGGCTTACCGTCTCCATGAACGGTGCATTTAATTTCTTACCTCTAAATGTTACGTAATATTATCAATGAATTTATATACTGAATATATATGATATATATGATATCTAAATCATGAATATAATTATGGATATAATGGATGTTTTACAACATGAAAATCGTGCCATTATAAGAAGTTTACTTATGACTCAAGTACCAAAGATCGACAAAACGACTGTTATTAACATAAATAAATACATAATGTTCATAACATGGTAATAAGTGATATAAAAGGAATAATAAACATTAAAAAGGTTCTTAATAAATTATAAATTAACTCAAGTTTATTATTCATGAGGTTAAAGAATGATCGATTCATGTCGGACACGAGGTAAGGGAACTTCTTAACCCAATTTCTATTCTTTGGGGTAATCTCCTACTTTCAAATTACGCCATGATATTATTATGTCCTATTATGTATTTTTAAATTCATTATGTGTACTTATAGTAAATACACATAATAGATTTATTTTATTTTAAAAAAAATGTTCTTTATAAGGGACTTCGTCTCAATCTCTTTTCATTGAGGCTTATTCTGTTTTATACACAACATTATTTTATACGGTGTATAAACCCCTTTGACATTTACATTTATTCAAGACGAATATTTTTTATACAAAGAATTTTACTAAACGATAAAAGGGAATGTTTTTTTGTCATACCTATGTGGTGACAATGACTTCTCCACCACCATGACCATTATTTGAGTTTCAGCTTCCTCTACAAGCCATAACTTTTTTAAATGAAAAATAATTACAATGTTTTAATTTTCTTTTTTTTGGTCTTGAAAATGGTTTTGAAAGTGTTTTTTATAACAATGTGTTATATTGATATCATCTGATTGAATTGTGGAAATTATATGTTTCCATTATGCATGTTTTATGTGATACAATTATGTTATTGTTTATGATAGGTTTAATCCTGTTCATATGAGGAATGCATTGGAATTAATAAGTGACGGGTGGAGCCTTCTATAGCACCTTGATGCATCGACAGGTCTCATGAGGCAAACTAGTGTCTTCGCATGAGGCCTTGACAAAATATTATCTGTAGTCTTGGTACGAGGCCTTTGCTACGTGGTTATGATAGTCTGGCATTATGCATTCCATCATTATGAAAGTGGTTATTGATATTTCATGTTGTTTTTTGAAAAGTAGAATATACATGTGAAAAATAAGTGGAATTAGATTATTTTACATTTTCCATATTATGTTGAAGTTCATGTTTAAAAGGATTTTGTTTTAGTTATACATTATCTTAAATTTTTTGTTTATTTATAAAAGCTTCCGCTATATTGTTATCTTTACTGAGCATTTGAGCTCACCCATTTCAATGTTTTAATTTTTCCAGGATGTGATGAAGTATTTTATGAATGACTTGCAGGGGTAGTTGGAAGGGGATATGAGTGTGGACTATGGAGACCATGTTATTTTAGTTTTTCACTTTATGATATAATGTAATGTTTATGAATGTATCTAATGTTTCCAAGGCTACTAAACTAATCGGTCATTCGAGACATGGTCTTTTGTGATCATGTCAATGTTACGCAATAATGCACTGACTCTAGGTAACTGGGGTCGGGGCATTACAATGGATTAACAAAATGTTCCCTATTTTACATCACAAATTATTTGGAATACTGGGTAATGGATGGAATAGAGACTGACCTAGAGTGTGATGTCATTTCTGAATAGGTGGAATGAGGTAACTCGATATCTAGGTAGTCTTTCAGTGATGATGATGTGATTCCAGTACATGGGAGTTTTTCATTACTATTGCACTTAGTCAATATCTGATAAGAGACTTCCATACATCTATTATGGATTAAAATATAGTTGTAAAAATAATGTAATATGAAATCTTGTAGTATTTCTGGTGAGAAATGATAAAGATCCAAATTAATATAATCATTTCTTAATAACCTACCTTCTAGATGATCAAATATGAGAACCAGTATCAAATTGGAAAACCATAGCACTTAATATTTCCATGTGGATGTGGGATGACATAACAATGAACATAGTTACGTGTTTATCTATGTCCTTAAAGATTCGTGATATATTATGGGGTATTTTGGATATTCTAACTAATGTGGTTTATTTCTAATAGATATGAGAGGCTCATAAAATATAAAATGTTGGAATGTTTTATGTACATGACACTATAAACTTATGTGGAGTTACATTGGTCATTTTATCTGAAAAAAACATCTATTTTTATTCTTTTTTGTAGTTATCATAGAATTTAGTATGTACTCGCCTTATTTTGAGTATATCATACTAACGAAATATAGTTATACAGTGAGGTAAGAAACTTTTCACACCTGAGCACATTCTTTGAGGCTGATTCCTAGAATTTGGTGGATTATGGAATGGTCATCAATTATTATTGGAGTTTACATACAAAAAATATAATTAAGACACAATTCAGATCGATCCTTATGAGGCCCTATGTTATATAACAATTCATTCGCTATATTGATGGTATGAGGTAGGTGGGGTAACATTTGTGGGTCCTATTATCATATAAGATACCTATAGGAGTTATATACTGACATGGAAGTGGTTATTCATGTCATAGAGATGACATATATCTTATCAAATGTGTAGGATTATACATTTGAATTTTTATATTGGTGATAGAGTTTTTAAATACTATCTCTTTGATAAGGTTAATGCTATTTGAGGATTAAAGGGAAGTTATGCCCATGTTTTTTTGGATCTAGAGAGATCACCTAGATGGTTGGGAAAGTGGTGTAACATCTTGATATTCCATCATGTTTTAGTGGTATGTATGATACGGTTCTTGTGTATAAGCTTCAAATGTAGATTCCAATTCCCATGCATATAATCGACCGCAATGTAGTTGATTTATAATCGGAAATATCATATGAGGAACACATTGTTTAGATTGCAGACCTGAGAGATAAAGTCTTTTGAGGAAATACAGTATAATGTTTGTAGAGTATATGGTGACATGGAATAATCTTGGAAGAGTTTCCCGATTTAGAGACATATTTTCTGGCCCATTGGCTATAAGATTTCAAGCAGGATTCCTAACAAATCTTCTTAATGAATATATTTATTTAGAGGTGGAGAATTTAATTAACATATATTTTTTGTTGTGATAAATTTTAATATTATCCTTTAATAATATTTTTTAGCTATGAATTTTTAGGGATGAGTTTCAAAAGTTTTTAGATGTGTTCAAAATATTTATATGTCCTTTTAATGGTTGTACAGTTTGAGCACGATTTTCCAAAACCCAATGAATTCTATTAGAAACCATGAAATTGGAGGTAGTGGAGAAATAGTATAAAAAAAATTTTAAAAACCCGTTTTCCACACCTAAAAAAATGTTTGATCAGATCAATTTTTTAATTGATAGATTATAGTTCATTTTAACTAACATCGTTTCTTGTCTAGAAGCCCAAAAATAGAACATGGTTAGTGAATGGGTTGTGAAACCGTGAATCCAAACAATGAACATGTTAAATTAATAATTAAAATTCCTCCTTAAAAAAAATTTGTTGTCAATTTTTATTCATTATTATATTTATATTAATCTATATGAATATTTGAGACTTATATAGTGTTCCTTGATTAATTCATCTCCTATAATGATTGATTCTAGCAAGAACAAGTGGGATGGAGATCTATAACTGAGGTATCTGATTTAAAATCATCCATTCATTGATATTATATTGGATCCACCTATATTCTGTTGATATTTATAAAAAATATAGAATTCTGATAGAAGTTCATTGAATTCAAAATCCCACTCAAAATGGATTGTTGAATAATATCTTGAAGGGTTATGGTATTGATGTTTCAACAACAACATCTTTTAGTAGAGTTAAATTCCAAATTAACAATGGAAATTTCTAGGTAATATTCCTTTGAAAAATAATTTTCAGTATCTATTAATTGAAGTATTTATTATATAATGATTTTAATTGGATATACATGAGGTTAACTTCTATAAAATACTAAAAATTAATGATCTATCCTTGATCAACAAAAAAATATGATGAATTAGAATCATCTCCTTCGATATATGTCATAATTTGTTCTACTGATGGACTCCATGTGTTATGTGATTACAGAAAACAATTTCTGACATGGATCCTCATTGAATCAATTTTCTACAAAACCATTGAAATTGAAAATTTCCTAAAATAGAAATTGTTAAATGATATTTAGTTTTCTATTGGTGTTTGATGTGATTATGTATCAATCCTTAAGTAAAACTTGATCTCATTGTAAATAACATTGGAATCAGAATCTCCATACTATATATGGTCTTGATTATGTTTTTACCATGAATTTTTTGTTTTTTATTGATAACCATTACTATTGAATATTTATTTAAGGAGTGTCTGTGGATCTTATGTCCCATTATTTATATGTGAAAATTTTACTTAGATGTATCTTAATGAAAACTGATTGTGATCCAGTTTTTTATTACTGACTAGTTGACACCTTAGAGAGGGAGAGTATTGAATTAATTATGGTTAATTTCCTTGGATCATTTAAAGATATGGGTCATATCAAGAACATGAATTATATAATGTGGTATTACAAAATTCATAGTAATGAATAATAATTTTTGTATAAGATGATTTGTTATATTTCCATGTGGGAATGATTTGTTATCAAATTAATTGATGAATTTTTTGTGGGACGTACCATAATTAAAGGATAATGACAACTATTACGATGGGGAATGAAGTGTTACTAATACCAACCACTTATAGGATGGGGCATGAAACACTAATTCAAAAAAAGAACATAAATTGAAAGACATTGAAATCCATACCAGCAATTCCCCGAAGTAGGTGGAGATAGGATTTGTGATGGTTTGGTTATCTCATCATGAATCTATACATTTGTGGTTGTATGTTTATTTTATAATTTTCCATATTTAATTAAATATTATATTAAATATTATGTAAAATTATCTTAAGGAAACATATATGTGGTCTGAATGGGTTTATTACTCACACTCATTACATGCATCTTGATGTACAAGCAGATATCATAACCAATGATCTAGTGAAGGTAAAGTGCCCTATGGGAGGGTGTTAAGAAGATGGAGTCCAGGAGTTACAAGAAATACTGAGTCATACTAAATACAATTCATCTTCAATTTATTTATTTTTCATTTCACTAGATGGTTTGACGCAAGAAATTTGGGGGTATATGGTTTGATTTATCTATATGTTGTTAGATACCTATATTTCAATTTGTTTCAATAAAAATTATTTATTCCACTAAAATATCCTAAATTATTTTAATATATGATATTTAGGGTATATTTTACAAACTAGTGTCCTCTAAACACTCATTTATTGATGGGAACCTCTTGCATTCAGGTAGGAACACATAAGGTCTTCGGCACTCCAGTTCTGACCTGGTGGTCTGGTTCGGGGCGGTTCACCTCTTGATCTACCTCTACAATTTGATTAACACCTAATGAGATCACCATGTGATTTATAAACATTATATTATAACAATTACTCGGTATATAATACCATTGTTCATTATAAACACTATCAGATTCTAGAAGTTAAAAAACATTGATCCAGTAACATTAATGTTAAAATGATCCTTCGTAGCCTCGACAAATGGAACCGGGATGACAAGAAACTAAATAGACTACATTGATCCTTTCTTCCTAGATTTCCAACTCCATCATAATTTAAATATATATCATCCTTCTAGAAAAATAATATAAAAAATAACAATAAATCAATTAAACATGAAACCATAATGATAATTTTTAATACATGGATTGGAAAAAGTATCCTTTATCAATGGTATAAAATATGCATCCCTCATTCGAAGGAATCATAGTTCATCATACTTGGAATAAAACACATGAGATTCAATTATTGTATGTGAAAATTATATTATAAAAAACTATAATACATTTAAAATTAAAATAATTCATTGAACAAAAATCTAATTTTATAGGATGGACATTGATTTTGATCATGTGGAATGATTTTTTGGAATTTTCTCTAAAAAATAACATGTTATGAAGAATTTAAAATATAGTATTTAATTATAAATCCTTTGAATTATAATAATATTTTCTAATATATTGATCTAAACATGTATTAACTATTTATTTAATATAAATCATGATAAGTTCATTTGGAGGTAAGAAGCGTTATTTTTTAGAGAATTATTTAAAAAAAAGCATAATGTCATTTGATTTTAATTAATTAATAAAATAGTTAATGATAATTGATTGAAATGAAATTTCTATATTATAAATCAAAATATAATAATTTATATCCATATAAGGATTATTACTAGTCATATTTTTCAAGTAAGATCATTTTATGCATGTAAAATGAATTTATTTAACAACTGTTTTGGGACATAATCTGGTGGGTTTTTTATTTTAAAATAATCAATTTATCTATAATTAATTTTATAAAATAGATTAAAATATTGTAATCTACACTAATTTTATTATAATAAGGTCCCTTTCATTTTTGGTCATAAAAAATAGAAAAAATAGTAAAACATTATCATAATGGCTAACGTAAAATGATAAAGGTTAAAATGACTTAAAAACATACCTAAACCCCATAGGATGGGTTTATTTTTTCCATAAACATATATCCATAAATTATTATACATTTTTATTCATTTTTCAAGGAATGTGACTTAGCAGTATATTAAAACATGAAAAAATAAAAAAAAATCAACTCACCTCTATTATAAAAGGGCACACACTCCCCTAACTTATTAATGCCTCTTGTGACACATGGATGTTTTTATGAAACATTTTATTTAATTAATTTTAATTCTTCAGCATATTTCATTGAATTTATTTGTTATTATAAATGAACCACGAGACACAATTAATATAAATTGACCATTATAACATAGTTGTATGGTTAGAGGGAATAAATATAACAATATTATAAAAATGTATTTTGAATGAAAAATATAAAAAAATTATATATTCGTATTAATGAAATATATTTTTTAAATAATTAGTAAAATAATTTTGATATTCATAAAATAAATATTTTTGTCATAGGCTATGAATAAACCCAATTTGATGTATTAAAACCTATATTTTTCCAAAGGCCAATTTTAAATCTTTTAAATGGGAACCCATATTATATGGATATTTTAACACATTGATAATTTCTATATAACCAAATAAACATTTTCTATTGAATATGGATATAAAAATTTACATTGGATGAGTTTCTAATATTTTTTTAAAAACATTCAAATTTTGAGGAACAGTAAAAATACACTAACAATTATTTGAAAACAAGTTTTTTCATCAAAATAATTTTTAAGGTTAAAATATAATATTTAATGGTATTAAAGTATAAATAGAATATATTTATATCAATTAATATAATGTATTTAATTATCATTACTTTTACATTTAATAAAGATTTAACATGTTTTAATCATCTGTAATGTTTTTTCATTTAAAACACATTCTCTATTTTCGATAATGGGATTAATTTTAAATTTATTACTGAAAATTTTAAACATTGAATTTCGAAAAATGGATTACATATTAGGAATCAGTACTTCTAAATTATTTAAATACCTTAATTGTTTTGGGCATTATGAATAGTAACATTGTTAATTATTATTAATATGGTAAAAGGGTATATTGGGTAATTAAGGGTAAAAATAATATTATGAAATTACCATAACAGTTATCCTAATATCATTGTATGAGTGATTTTTGACATAAAAAATCCTTGGGTATAAATGGTGTATTTCGGATACCACTTGGATGAGATTAGGACAATTAATTTATTTTATTTATAGAAGATATTTGTTTTTCCTATTCAAATTTTAATAACTATATCATTTTTAATATAAAGTTATACAGAAAATAAATTTTATTATAAATAAATATTTAAATATAATGTTATACAAAAAATAAATTTAATTATAAATAAATATTTGAAATCTAATATTTTTAATCATGATAATTTGTTTTTAATTTTTTGGAAATACATATTTACCTTAAATACATATACATTAATTATGCATCAATTATTTAATTGTTGATAAATGAATAAAATAGTTATTATTAAAGTGATAATAACAATTAAAGGACCCAAAAACATTAATAAATATTATTTACTAAGTATAAATTGACCGTAAACATCCAAGGGTTGAGTTATAAACCATTTAGAGCGTTATATACGAGATTATGACACATATATTATTTTATTTAATGTGAAGATAAACATATCACATTAATGTTTTAAAAATTATAACATTTGTTATTATGGATTTTGTAGAAAATATATTTTATTATAAGTATTATTATGAAATCAAGATGATTCATAATTTTCATAGTATTTTATTTTTAAATTTTATTCAACTAATAATCATTTTAAATAATTACAAAAAACTAATATTGTAATTATTGTAATAAGGAAAGTATCAAATAAATATTGTAACAAATATTAAAATAAATATAATTCGGTCTAATGAATGTGTAAAAATAATTTTATAGACTACCCTGACCTATTATGTATATAATAAAATAATTGGATCAAATTTATCTTATTATCTTAATATCTTTAAAATCAGTGAAATAAATATTGTGAAAATTGACACTATTCATTGTTTATCAAAAATATTATTTTATTAAATTAATTAAAAAACATAAAACATTTAAAATATATTTATAATAATTCTTATACAGTCCAAAATGTTCTAGGTTATTTATTTATGATTTACTTCAAATATATAAATATTACATTCTTTTAATATTGAAATATATGTTCCCCTGGTGAATAATTAAATGGAATATCATAGAGTTAATTAAATGATATGGTTTAAATTGATTAAAAAACTCTACCAAATATTTATTTGTTTAGTTTATTGAAACCTTACCTCATCTAAAATTTATAAATTCAGAAGTTTTTTATGTATTTGGATGTGGTTTGATTTTATATTAAATTAATATTTTTGGAGATCCCAAAAGTTCCCCTCACACCAATTATAAAAGGGAACCTCCTCCCTCACCTCATAATACCACATTGAGGCTTAATTATTATCCATAACCTTTCCATTTATATTATTAACTTATATGTTAACATTCTAGAGGATCTGGTATTCTTCAAATGCAATCTCTAGAGCATTAAGAGGATATTTATAGGGAGCACATCGAAGAAGCGGTACTCCCTTCTACCAATTCTTTCAAATTTATTTGTTCTTATACGTCCTCTTCACAAGTTGTTTCCTTATAAAATAATAAATTCAGTTTCAATTATATAATGAGGGATTATTATGATTATTAAACCATTATATTCCATCATTTATCCTTCCTATGAAAAAAATCACTGTGTGTGCGTACGTACGACTTAGCGTCTCCACACCATAGTGTAATCTGTTTTTTACAACCACCATACATGGATGGGTATAATGTTGGAAAAAATAACTATATATAATTATTATAACGTTATACTTTTTCTAAAATATTATACACCATCAAATTCAATACCATTAAACAATTATGGAAATGATATCATCGCTCGTGCATATATACGACCTACCGTTTCTATGATGCCAAGTTTTTCATTCTAAATTATATTAATTAAATTTTGAATATATAATTAAATGGAATAAATAAATATGATATATTCTTTACAAATATAGTTATTTGAATTATATAACAATAACCTAAGAATAGGAGTAAGAACATATCTCACAAAACAGGCATATGTAAATAAAGAAGATAACACATAATGGATGAGTAATAATGTTAATAAAACCTATGATAATAAGATCATATATGATATCATAAAAAATAATATTATTCCAAAATATGTCAATGAAATTATTTAAATAATTATACAAGAGGTTCAAATACATACAAAGGAAATCAGTCTTGAGGTAAGGGATTATTTTGTCATATTTGTATTTCGATGGGAACTGTGCCTTATACACAACAAATTTACTTTCTTTGGGGATTAGGTTCTCCATGAATTTTGTTACTATTATTATTATGAATCTGATTCAATCATCATATGGAAAAAAAATTATTTATTTTATGAGGCATATGAATCAATTGATTGTAAAATGGTAATGGATAATTTCACAATCTCAATATTATATGAGATTATTTAAAAGAAACTAGTTACCGGTGTTTATTTACTATCCATGTTGATTTTAACTAAATATGTAATATTATTTCTATACCATTAAAATTTTATATAGTAAATATTACATATTGGAGAATTTTTATTAAAGTTTATGAAAGGAAGCTTTTATTGTTTTTCATTACAATATACTTTTTGACTTACCGAAAAAATGTATGAGAAGAATGTTTTCTTTTAACACATATGGAATGATGCATTTTTTATGTATTCATAACAATATACTTACATGATGCTTTCCTCAATATATTTAAATGTTATTTTCAAATAAATTATTTCCTTTGAAAATTTTGTGTCATTTTTATAAAATAAAATGTTTTTGAAGAAGAAATGATATTTTACCAAATAATTAATTTCATGTGTTCAGTAAAAATTATATTCCATCTAAAATGGAATTATTTAATATGATTATGTTTAAATTATACTGTATTTATTATTTGCATGGCTTTATTATGTTTTTATTAAATTATCTTTAAGAAATCATTTTTCAACATCAATTATGTTATGATGGAATGATTTTTATAAAACCCATTCTATTCCTTGGGTTCTGCTGGGATTTATGTTTTTGGGGAACATGTTAGAATGATTTAATAATTAGATTCTTTAAGCCTAGATTTACCTCTAGTTCATTTGGTAATGATTTATATGTAATGAGATATTGGTTCAGTAGTACTGGGCAAGAAAGAGGAGTGAACATAGTTCTATAATTGACTTTTTCTCCTATAATGGTATTAGAAATGTGCCTTGACAAATATGAAATTACTTTATATGCATATTTTTATGCCATAAAATTTCATGACATATGTTATGACTTTTGGGATTATGTACATTGTTTTCATAAAAATCTATAATTTAGCCTGAGATATAATATCGTTATCTTTCATATGCGCGATAATATTTTAATTAATACAAGTAAATAGGTCTATATTTATTATAAAATAAGTAAACGAAAATATAGATGTCTTATGAACTAGTTTCTTATGTTTCCTAGTTTCTATAGACACTATAACTATATGGTTTGTCACGGATATATTATATTTTTTCACGAATATTTCTAAATAGTGATGTAATATCAATATATATAAAGTATGGATCATTATAGTTGGTATCTGAGGAAAGTTTTAGTTAATCATTAGATTCAAGGATGGGAAAACCTTAGTAATGTACCCTGAAAACATGTCAATGTTTAGGTTACAATCTTAATGTTTTAGAAATGATCTTGAATATCATAAGATAAAAGCTAAAGTGTCCTAAACTAAAATTTTAATGTTGAATAAGTGGTTTTCCATTATGAATAGTGTTTCGCAAACTATGATTCTTGGTTTTAGTAAATGGTTGGAACCCAAAAGAACCACGTTAATATAAAATGAAATTGGAAATGAAAATATTTTCCTTTTGAAAAACCAAATGTTATAGGAGCTAGAATAAAAAATATTTTACATATGTTCACATGTATTTCTCAAGCTATGAATCATGCCGGAATTCCAAATGAGAAAAACATAGAACAAAATTCTATTTATTCCTTCATGATCCAAGATCCAACTTTATTCCGTGGGTCTTCTGATCCATTAGTGGTGGACCAATGGATCAATACGAGTGAAAAGATAATTTTAGTTCTCCAATGTTTGGTACATGATAACTTCATCTAAGCAATCTATCATTCGGATGGAGTAGCTAATAAATAGTGGAACATTATTATGAAGATGAGGAAAAAATATAATATCAAATTAATGGAACTGGATGAGTACATGAACTTAAATTTTCAATAAGAATTTTCATCTCATTATTAGAAAAAAGATGGCGAAAGAGTTCCTTGAAATTATGAAGAAGGTATACGGATTTTTTTTGATATAAAAAGATAATTTTACAAGGCTTGAGAGGTACTCTTCTAGAATTATTAACCAAAATCAGAGTAAAATTGATCAATTATTTAGTATCTTAAAACCATGTCTCTAAAGGGAAGTTTCCATAAGGGATTTCAATAGCTATATGGTAATCGTTCGATGTGCTCTCAAGGTTGAGAGGAAGATTGAATTAACCCATCAGTCATATGGTTTTGATATGATGTGAAAAATCTAATTCAAGGGAAAATCTAAAGACCACATTGAAAATAAGATTAATTTTACCTTATTCTAAAAGTGTGGAATGATACATGGAGGAAATATTCATAAATAGACTAGATAATGTTTTAATCTTTTGAAAGAAGTTCATCATGCGGTTGAATGCACATGTGATGGGAAAAAAGATGTCAAATTATTCCAATAGAGAAAAGGAAATATATAATTCACCTCATATAATTTAATGCTACATTTATAAGGAAATTGTGAATCATGCCAATCAATTCCCTAGTCGTAGGGTTATTTATGATATTCGACGTTAGAAATAGCTTAATGCCAATGACAAAGGAAATTCACAAGAGATCACTATCAGTGATGTGGAGTACAATAATGAAGTGGTGAATGGTACACATACTGTCATATCTAAATTAGAAAATGTTTTATAGGATTCTGGATCCACACACAAATTTATTTATAAATAAATTTCTAAGGGTATCAATATATTACCTCAACAATTAGATGTAGATTTTGCAATGAAAACTGTTAATTGAATAAAGATCACATCAAATGTTTATAATCTCTATCTAGTTGAAGTTTGTGGGAATATGATTCCATAAAATAATGGAATCCATCCTATACTAGAATTTTATATGATTCTTAAAATGGAACGACATTCTCTATATAGAGCCCATATCAATTTCCATGTAAGTGAAGTCATATTTCTTATTCATAATAAATATTTAATCATCTATCTATGCAAGGATTAATATAATATCCATGTAGATATTTCTTCCATCTTATGGGTCTTGATCAATATAAATGAATGTTTTCTATCTCAAATGGTTATGAGGGAACTCAGAATAGTGAATATAACCAATGTACAAGTGTTGGATAATTTATTTTCTAAATAAATACTCGGTCTTCTACTAAATCACGAAATTGTGTTTTCGGTAGAACTCATACTAGGCATTATTCCGATTTCAAGGACACCATATAGAATGGACCCAATTGAGTAGCATGAATTTTATAAGAAAACCCAATAAAATATTGAAAAGTTATTCATACTCCCTAATGTGTCACCATGAGGGGAACCTATTTTATTTTGTTAGAAGAAACATAGATCAATGAGACTCTGCATTTTATTTTCGATATCTTAACAAGATCACAATCATTAAAAATTATCATTTTCCCTACATTGATGACTTATTCTACTAACTATGTGGAGCTCAATACATTTTCATGATTGATATTCATTCAAGATATCATAAATAAAGTGTCGAGAAGGAGGATATTCCAAATAAAATATTCCATCATGGTATGAACACTATGAATTTACATTGATGCCTTCTGGTCTTACTAATTCCCCCTCTATCTTCATGGATATAATTAATAGAGTCTTTAGATACTATCTTGATCGATTTTTGGTAGTTTTTATAGAAGATATTATTTTTTATTATAAGATAAATTAATTGTATGAATATCAAATGATAATTGTACTAAATACCCTAATAAAAGAGAGTATTTCATAAAAAATTACCATGTGTGAATTTTGGTATCTTAAATATACATGTTTGGGTCACATAAACACAAAAGAGTGGATATCCTTGGAATGAGAAAAAAAAGATGTTATTGATAGTTATATGAGACCAATAATGGTAACTGAGATTCGATGTTTTCTTGTTTTGGATGGATATTATTGATTTTTTGTGAATGATTTTTCATTATATTCTTATCCACTCACCAATTTTACTCTTATGTGAGTTATGTTAATGTGGACAATGGAATGTGAAGAGAATTTCAAGGATCTAAAATGATGGTTAACCTGTGAACCTGTGCTCATGATAATATGTAGTGGAGAAAAGTTTGTGACCTATACTTATTTATCAATGAAGTGAATGGGTTGTGTTCTCATGAAATATGAAATGGTGACATCATATGCCTCATGAAAAATAATAATCCATGATAAAAATTACATAACATGTGATTTGGAGTTACAGACGGTAATATTTTCACTATTGATATGGAGGCATTATATTTAAGCTAAAATGTGTGATATTTATAAACATCATAAAAGTTTAATGAATATTTTCACACAAACAGAGTTGAATATGCATCAAAAAATATTGTTGGATTTTATTAAAGATCACGACCACTCAATACATTATAACCTTGGGAAAGCCAACAAGTTGGAAAATACATTGAGTAAATAGAACCATGCAAGCATATTAATGATATTGATAAATAAATTTCATATATGTAATTATTTTAAAAGGAATGGATCGAGAAATTTTAAAGGAAGCGGAGAAGTCTTATATTTCTCAAATGAATGTTCAAATGTATAGAAACGTAAATATTAAGGATGTATATAAGATGTAGAGATACAAATGAATGTGAAAAATGTTCCTCAATTCAACCTTGACTATTATGGGAAAATAAGGCTAAAAACGGAATTTGTTTTCCTCCTTTAATAGAATTAAATAAAGGGCTAATGGATGAGGTTCATAGTTCATCATTCTCTATTAATCTTGGATGAAATTTTTTTTTACAAGGACCAAAATGAATATTTCGAGTGGAATGGAATTGAAATGGAAGTTGTTGAATAAGTATCTCAGTGCTTGGTTTGTCAGCAAGTTATGAGTGAGAGATAGAAGTCTAAGGGGATGTTACAACCATTACCCACACAAGATTGGAAATGGTAAAAAATCCTATGGAAATTTTCCTGAGAATTCCCAAATCATCTAATGGTCACAATTTTATATGGGTTATAGTTGATCGCCTTACGAAGTCGGCACACTTCATTTCCATTAGGGATTATTTCCCTTTTAATAATCTTTCTGCGATATATGTAATGGTTGTGGTAAGGTTTCATGGTCTACCACTTTCCATTATATCATATTGGGATCCAAGGATTACCTCAATTTTCTGGTGAAGTCATCAACTGACTCAGGATATATTGATATGTTCCAAAAAATTATTTCATCCATACAATGATGGTCAGTCTAAAAGGAAAATTCAATCCTTAGAAGACATGTTTAGAGATTACCTAATCGATTTGAAAGGTGGATCGGATCAAAACCTACATTTAGTGGGATTTTCATACAATAAAAGCTTTCACTCCATTATTTTGAAGGATCCTTATAAATCCATATATGTATTTTTTTTCAATTCAACATTCAAAGATGAAGTAGGGGTATGAATGCTTTTAGGACCTAATATTGTTGATGAAATGGTAAAATTGGTTATATCTATTCATCAAAAACATAAGATAAACTCAGAATCGACATAAATTATAGTCTGACAACTGACGAAGAGATCTTGATTTTGAAGTGGGTAACACGATGTTTCTATGAATATCTCCCTGGGAGAGAGTAATGAGATTTGGAAATAAGGGAAAGATGATCCCTAGGTATATCTATCCTTTTGATATTCTGGATCCTGCTGGGAAGGTAGCTTACTAGTTGGTGAATCCAAAAAATCTATCTCATGTTAATGATATGTCTCGTGTATCTCTCATGATAATGTACATATCTGATCATTCACATGTACTAAAATCATATGTCATACCATTGGAGAAATATCCCTCTTATGAAGAACTACTTTAAGAGATTCTGGATCATAGTGAAATATTTCTACAAAACAAAATCACATTTTTGGTTAATTTTTTATGGATAAACCACCAATATGTGGAATTTATGAGGGAACCTAAGAATGTGATGAGGCAGAGGTATCCTTATCAATTTGTATACAAGTGACGAATTTTGATGGAAAAATTCAGTTTTAGGGGGGTAGAATTTAATACCCTGATGTATTTAGGAAATATTTTCATTAAATAATTTTAATTCTTCAATATAATTCATTTCATTGAATAGTGACTTTTAATGAGTAATGATATATCCTTAGTATAAAATGACCATTATAACCACAATGTTTGTCTAGTAAGAATAAATATAACAAACTAATGAAAAAGTATAGTGAATTAAAAATATAAACCAATTATATATTGTTATTAATAAATTATATTTTTTATATATTAAGAAATATATTTATGATATTAATCCAATAGATATATTTGTCATAAGGTTTAAATAAACACTATTTGAGGTATAAAAACCTATATCTTTCAAATGGGTAATTTTCCATCTTTTCATAGTGATCCCATTTTAAATTAATATTTTAACAAATTAAGAATTGTTATATTATAGTAGAAACGTGTTATTTGGATTTTTTTTATAATCATTTTCATTTGATATGTGTATGATATATTTATTATAACATTTAAGTTTTGATGAATAGAAAAAATGCAAAATCATTTAATTGAAAACACATTTTTTGATCAAAATAGAATGTATGGTTAAATTATAATATTCAATAGTTATAAATTATTAATATAATATATATTTATCATTAAAAATAATGTATGAAATTTGATTTAATTTAATATTGAATTTCTTGTGAAAACATTTCATTCTTTTGCAAGGTTTTATCTATTAAAACTTGTTCTATAGTTTCGACAATGAGATTAATTTTAAATTAATTACTTCAGTTTATTTTCATTTAATTTTTAAAAATGGATTCCATATTTTGAATTACTATGTACACATTCTGCAATTGTATTATTTTTTTTGGGTATTTTCAATAGTAACATTGAAAAATTTTATTATTACGGTAAAAAGGAAAATCATGTAAATAAGAGTGAAAATAATATTATTATATTACACTAAAAATTTTACAAATATTATTATATGAGTGTTTTTGAATAAAATCATACATGATTTGAAATTTTTACATTGGGTAACTACTTGGATGATATTAAGACATTTAATTTAATTTATTTAAATAAAATTTAAATATGTGTTTCTCAAATATTAATGATTATATCATTTTTAATATAAGTTTACATAGAAGATAAATTCAGATATATATACTCATTTGAAATATATAATGTTTTTATTAATCATGATAATTTATTTTCAATTTTTAGGAAATAAATAATTACCTTAATGTCTTATTCTTTAATTATGCAAAAATTATTTAATTGATGAGAAGTCGATAGAAAAATTATTATTAAAGTTTTAATAATAATAACATGAAACAACCTCTTAAAAAAATATTAGTGGTAATGTATATATTGCCCATGAACATCTAGTGGACAATCTATTACTCATTTTTAGAATTATAGGACATATTATTAAACATTTATTATTTAATATAATGTGATGTAAAACAAGTCACATTTATGTTTTAATAAGTATAACATTTTTTATGATGGATTCTATGAAAGATATATTGGATTTTAAGTATTCTAATAAAAAATTGAAGGTTAATAATTGTATTTTTATTTTATTTATAATTTTTATTCACAAATAATCAGATTAAATTATTACACAAAACTGTAGAAGTAATTATTTTATTACATAAAATATGAAATAAATATTATTATAAATTTTAAAATAAATATAATTTTGATTGATTAATATATCCAATGAATTTTATCAATGACCTTGACCTCTAATAAATATAGTAAAATAATTTTTTCGATTTTTACGTGTTTTATTAATATTTTTAAAAACCAACGAATTGAAAATTGTCGAAGTTGACCGTATTGATTGTTTATCAATATAATTTTTTATTAAATTATTTAAAAATCATATTTTTTTAAAACAATTATATAATAATTACTATTTGGTTGAAAATGTTCCTATTTATTTATTTGTGGTCTAATTTACAACAATGAAGTAGATATTACATCCATTTATATATTGAAATATTTGTTACCATCGTTAAAATTTATTTAAATTAACAAAGTGATAATTAAACTGATAAGGATTAAATTGATAGAAAAACCTATAAAAAATTTATCGGTTGATGAAAATAAAACCCTATCACATCTAAACATTGAAATTGGGAAATTTTTTAAGTTTTTATGGGTTTTGATTTTTTATTAAATTAATATTTTTGGAGAACATAAAAGTTCCCCTCACCTCAATTATAAAAGGGCACCTCCTCCATCACCACTTCACTTCACATTGAGTATTATATTTCATCCATCCCTCAATGATTTCATTTTTTAACTTCATTAATAAAATTATAGAGGTACTTGTCTTCTTCAAATAAAAATTATAGTTCATTAAGAGGATATTTAGACTGAGCACTTCAAAGAAGAGGTAATCTCCTCTACCGATTCTTTGAAACATTTTTCTTCATAAACATAATATTCAGGATTTGTTTCATAATAAATTAATACCTAATGTATAACTTATATACTAAGATGTTATTATGATTATGAAGCAATAATATTTTATCTTCTATACATCCTATGAAAAACTAAATCACCATGCATGCATCGTACGACTTACCGTCTCGACGCCGTGGTGTAAATTGTTTTTCATCACCACCTTACATTAATGTGTATAATGATGGAATTAATAACTATATATATTTATTATAACATTATATTTATTCTGATATATTATACACCAAAAACTTCATTACAATTCTACAATTATGGGAATGATATCATCGTTAATGGGTACTTACGGTCTACCATCTCAATCATATGATGAGATTCATTTTAAATTAGCATCATCAATGAATTATTTTATAAATGAATAGAATGAATAAATATGATATATATTATACTAATATCATTTTTAAAAAATGTAACGATAACCGATGAAGAGGTACAAGAACATATCCAGAAAAACATGACTAAAAATAGATAAGATAACACATAATGGACAAGTAATAATGTTACTAACAGACAGATTATAATATGATCATATATGATATCATAATTAAGACTATGTTTATTAAATATGTCACTGAAATTATTTAAATCATTATATAGTATGTTTAAATACATAAAAATTAAATTAATCCAACATTAAGGGATTATTTTTGTCTCGCTTTTATTTCTATGGTGCATATGCCTTATACACCACCTATTTATTTTATATGGTGTTTTTGTTTCTTGTTATTTTTTTAATATTCTTATAATTAATGTTATGATATATATATATATATGTATATATAATTTTATTTAATTTATGAGGTATATTAATCTTATGATTATAAATTCGTAAATGATAAATTCAGAATATCATTATTTTCTGAGATTGTATAAAAATAACAATTTACTATAGTATATTTATTATCTCTGTCCATGTTTCCTAAACATGTAATTTTATTTCTATTCTTATACATTTTGTATATACAATTTTACCCATTGGTTAATTTTATTCAAGGGTATGAATGTAATTTTTTTTTATTTTTTATATGAAGTCCATTTTGGCTTATTCGAAAAAAGTATGATAAAAATATTTTCTTTTAACATATATTTTATAAAGGGTTTTTATGTTTACATAACACCATAGTTCCATGAATCTTACATTATAAGATTTCAAGTTTATTTTCGAAGAAACTATTATCATTTAATGTTTTTTGGAATTTGAGAAAATAAAATGTTTTTATCAAAGAAAGGATATTTTCCACAAGAATTAATTACAACTATTCTATCAAAAAAATCTTCCAACTGAGATAGATTTCTTTAGTATGGTTATGTTTTAATTATACTATGTCTATTATTCATGCAGTTTTATTATTTAATTAATGAAATTCTATTTGTAAAATTCATTTTTTACACGGATTATGTTTTAATGGAATAATGTTTGAGAAACCCATTATATTCCTTGTGTTATTCTTTGTTTTATGTTTATTTAGAACATGTAAGAGTGATTTCATTATGAGATTAGTAGAACCTATATCTACCTTCAGTGAATTGGTTAATAATTTAGATCTCATTAGAGAGATGTGGATGGAATGGGAAATGACATGGTTCTGTATTCAATGGATGGAATGGGGTGTGAACTCAGTTTAGCAATGGAAATTGTCTTCTATGACGGTCTTTACAATGGGACATGACTAAGATGAAATGATTTTATATTCGTATGTGTATGACAGAAAATTTCTTGCCTTATCATATGAATTTTGGTATTATCTTAATTTATCCGTAGAAAATTTTATAATTTATCACATTCAATGATATCAAGATCTTTCATATGTAGGATCATATTTTTTTATGTAATTTTCTTATTTATTATGATTATGATATAATTTATATCTCCCTTGTTTACCATTAATGATCATTTGAGATCACCATTTTATATGTTTCTTTTTCCCTGGTCGTGTAGAAGGATATTAATTAATATATAAAAAAAATGTAGGCCACTTATGAAGAAATATGAGGGTGAACATTAATATTTCTTATGAACCAGTTTTTCATGTTTCTCAGTTTTTAATGACATTATACAAATATGGCCTTGTTGTGGAATTGTTATATCTTTTAAGGAATATTATTCATATTTAATGTAATATCAAGGTATATAAATTATTGGTGTTATACCTTTTAAGACATTTATATTGTCCAAAACTACCCAAATATCTCCCTAAAATCATTATAAACATTATGGAGATTAATTTACACAAAAAATATCAACCCTATTATTCATAACAAAGTGATCCCAAGATGGTTTTTTCTAAGAGATTATAATCATATTCACAATGTTGTTTATTATTTTAATTGTTATTTTACCACATTTGATTCAGTATAAATAATTCCAATATAATAAGAGAATTATCTAGAATACAAATATATTTTATTTTTTTATAGTATAATATTATTCCATCACCTTCTCTAAAAAATTGAAAACAAAACCATCTCTCGTGTGTATAGTAGACCACAACCTCTCCATCTGATGTAATCTGTTCTCCATCACTAAATTAAATGAATATTAAGAATGATGAAAATATTGAATATATATGATACCTATGAAATAATATTTATTATTTGAAATTTATATATCATCCAGTTACATAACCTATCGACCTTTAATGTTACAATAACTCCACTCAAATTTATGTACAACCACCTTATCCCTGAAATAATGTGATTTATTTACAATGTCCAAAATTTCACTAATTTTTATAAAAAATTATATAATTAATATATATAATTTTTATAAAACCAATATAATTTATTATCTAATAATTATAAACCCTATTCACATGAATAGTAACTCCTACGGTAAAACATGAATGGGAAAAAGTAGTTAAAACTCAAAATAATGATAATAATTAAATATTATTTAAAATTGAGTGATAATATGTTATAAGAGGATAATATAATATATTATAAATATGAATATAGTTATTGTAAAAATTAATCATATTTTTGAAAAAATTAAATAAAATTTTATATCATGTTCAAATAAATGGATGCATGATATAAATATTTCATCTCAATTTCCATTAAATTGAACATATTTATTATTACGATCATATTTACTATTATTTTGTGCAAATAATAAACAATTTAAATATTAATAATGATTAACTATTAATTCAATATGATTCAACTTTGAAATCATGTTTATTCTTTCAATGGGTTTTAATTTAAATGTTACCAAATATGAAAGGATTTATTTTACAATATCATATTTTAATTACATTCATTTTTTGATTCTATATTATAATAAATTATTCATAAAAACCATATATTTTATTATCCTATGGATATTTAAGAATATTCCATATTTTTTATAACACATCAATTATTTACAATTTGAATTATTTAATAAAATTTTAAAAGAAAACACAATATTATTTCACTCTTGACAACATGTATTTTTATCCCATCTCCATATTTTTCAAAAGTGTTTTAAAAAATCACTTTTTTACTAAAGTTATTTGTTAATAAAATATTATGTTATCCTTTACTTTTTAAAGAGATTTGAAGGAATCATTCTATTATTCTAATGAAGAGAATATTTTTAATTTCTCAAAAACGTTAAAGTGAATAGTTCTTTCAACGTATAAGGAGTTAACATATATTTCTATCTCCATAAATGTCTGATTATATATCATATTAATTTATATGTTTTCAATAATTATAAAAAATATTACTTTAATAAATATTATTTTATTATTTTCCTTCTATTTGTTTTTCTCTCCGAAAGATTTGAATTTATCAGAAAATTTTATTATTTATCAATAACTTTGTGGTCGTTTACATTCCCGTGAAATATGCACATTATTGTGATATTTGGAAATTACATTTCTCTTAAATATCAATATTATTTGTATCATAGATATTATAATTTCATGAACATTATAACATTCCATTATATGGTGTCTTACTTTTAATTTTATATGATTGATTGGGGAAATATTGATATAATGTATTCCGTAATCAATACAATAAATTTTTATGCAGCATATTATTTACAAATTTAATTGAATTTATAATAAATTAATAATTCCATAGATATGTAGTGATGGGTGGGTCTTGGAATTATATAATCCTCGATGCATCGATATGTCACATGAGACAAATCATATGGCCTCAATTATAAAATTGATTTTTGGTATATACGTACCAATGAATTAAATTTTCATCCCATATATATTTTATCATATATATATATCACAATGTTTCGTATCAAGACAATTAATAATGTGAATTCCCTTCATTTATAAATCAATTATTATTCTCTATGACATTGTTCCATTGAAATATCCAGATATTTATGTGATGCATATTTTATTGATTAAATGGAACATGTTTTTTAATTACCAACCATTCCATATTGATTATAAAATATTTTATCATTGATTCAACCATTTTATATAGATGTTACACATAATTTTGACACACCCATATTTTGTTTCTACCTCCCAGGTTTTTTTATAGTAATATTTGAATGAGTATCATTGTTCATGATCATTTTTTTGTAATGTTTTATATTTTATTTCAAATGAAAAATGGGTATCAGTTATGTTTATAGTTCTCTAAGACAATAAACTGATTTTAGCTTCTTAATTTTATATATTATATTTATCTCAATGTAATGAATTAGACACCTAATCATGGTTTCTATAGTTGGGTTTGATATAGTTGGCATCAAGTAATGTTTCATAGAAACCATGGGAACTGGATTTAGAATAATAGATATTATGGAACATAACCCTATAATGGACATTGAATATATGTATAATTATAGAATAATATTTTAAATAATTTAGAATTTTTGATTTTTTTAGTTTTTCCTAGAAATATATCATTGTATGGATATTACAATTGGACATTATTTCTGCATAGTTACTTTTATGTGTAGTAAACCCTAAGATATTTGGTTTAGTATACCCCAGCCATCATTCTAGTGCCTGATGAGTTTTCCCAAATGGTAAACCTTGTTCCAAAAAAACATGGGATATTCTATTGTTAATTCTCATTTTCTTTATAACACATTATATATGATTTGAAATTACTTTTTTGATATAATGATACCCCAAAATAAACCTTGATTTTCATTACGATATTAATAATGCATAATTTTTCAATGTGTGTTATGTATTACACTAGAAATTTTACTGTATAATGTAATTTAAAATTCGTAATGTTATATACTAATTCATCATAATCTATTATTTAGAAAGGGTTCTTGGTAGAAGTAATGGTATCAATACTCAGGGTTAATGTCGAAATTTATCTACCAAAAATGCTTATACAAATGGTGTTAGAGTGATTAGATCATTGGTATATCAGTGATGATAACACGTGTTATTACTAATAATCTGGAAAATATTGAGAAAAATAAGATTAAATTGAATGATACATCTATGTTAGATATTTTTTCATGTTACATAATCCACCATCATTTAGTAAAACTACTAATACAATGGTATCTGAGAAATGGTATAACACCCTTGAAAATACAATTCTATCCATGGGATATGATGAATGGTAGAAATCTTTACTTGATGTATATTTTCTCTAAGGAAATGATAATATGTTATGGTTGTTGATCTAGATTACTTGGAAGGATGATAAAAATAACAGATGTAATGTGTATATTTTGAATTAATATTCTTTGAAAAATACATCTAATGTGACCAATGAACAAAAATTAAGATAAACTTACTAATATTAATGAAAAAGGAAGAAGAATTTTTTTTAGAGAATGAGGATTCCTATATAAGAATAGCTAGGTATGCTTAAAATTATATAAGTAATACAGAATGTATGATTTTCCATTTAATTGAATGGCTTAATCTATAAGGCCCCATCCTTAAACATTACTTAATCATGAGATATTTCAAAATACACCTTGAGTATCTTTTCAGTTTTAGAGTTTTAGGGAAGTTGATCATAAAACATGCATTAAATTACACATTTAAACAAAGTGGTTACCTAAAAGATATTATTAATTTTACCCATCAACAGAAACATATTTAAAATAAAACATACATTCTTTCTTGACACTTCCTTGACACTATCATCATATCTTGTACCTTTCCCTTGACCTGTGAAAAACATTTCAAAAAATTGGGATGAGCAGAAAAATCTCAGTAGGGGATATAAAAATATGGAAAGGAAACATGAGTACATATATACATAAGAATGAAATAATACTTTACCCATAAAACATAATCAGTTTAACATACCTAATCAAATCATGAATAAATCATATAAATCATAAGACATAATGGTAACATGAGATATTCATAACATTATTATGTAGGGAGTAACCCTCTTGTTTACGTTTGGAATACCCATCATAGTATATTCCCTAAATCTCTTCGGAGAAACCTTAACGTTTAACTCCTTTGCTTTAACCAATGAATTGGATAGCTATATTGGGCTCACCCACCCTTATTTTATCACGGAACCACCCGACATCATAGTAATTCCTAAGAACCATAACATAATCGTATCACATAAAACATGCATAAAGGAAACATAACATTTCCACTTTTCAATCACACGATATCAATACAACACATTAATATAAAAAAAATTATGAATACCATTTTCAATACCAAAATAAAAGAAAAGTAAAACATGGTATTTATTTTTCTTTTAAAAAAATGGTATGGCTTGTAGATGAAGCCAAAACTCAAATAATGGTTACGGCGGTGGAGAAGTCGTTGTCGCCGCATACATACAACAAAAACATTCCCTTTTTTCATTTATTAAAATGCTTCGTATAAAAAATATTCCTTTTGGATAAATGTAAAATTCATTGGGGTTATACACCGTATAAAAGAAGGTTGTGTATAAAACAAAATATGCCTCGATGAAAGGAGATTAAGACGAAGTCCCATTCATCAGGTCCGACGTGACTCGATCATTCTTTAATGTCCTGAAAAATAAACATGAGTTAATTTCTAGTTTCTTAAGAACCTTTTTCAAGTAAATTATTAATTTTATATCACTTATTACCATTTTATGAACATTATGTAATCATTTAACTTAATAACGGTCGTTTTGTCGATATTTGTTACTTGATTCAAAAGTGAACTTCTTATATTTACAAGTTATTCATGTAGGAAAATATCCATTATATTCAAAGTTATACTCATGATGTAGATATGATATATATCATATATATCCAGTGTATACATTCATTTATAATATTACATAACATTTAGTGGTAAGAAATGAAATGCACCGTTCATGTAGACGGTAAGCCGTACATACTCATGAACACTAGTTTCATTTCAATTTCAAATCTTATGGAATTGAATCATAATGATATAAAGGTATATTATAATTCCAGTATAATATCATATATTATATCATTAATTACATCTTTTATACATCCCACATATGGCATTAACGAATCAAATCACTTTCAGGGGGCGGTAGTCCGCACTTCCTAAAATGAAGATATCGCGTTTACCCATAATGGAAACCATATAGTTATGACATAAATGAAAAATACATAAGCTTAAGTAAAACATACACATATTATATATCATATATAAATATAGTGTCATCTTAATGACCAACATTTATGGTGTTAAAACAATATTGAACAATCGTCGTTTTGTGAGGCAGAAATTCTCCATCCAGGGAAACAGTATGTTTTTTAACCATTAAATATAGGTGTGTGTAAGTGTAGCTAGAATACTTATTATAAAAACATCCTAGTATATGGAATATACTGGTGTTGTTACAAAAGAAATGAATAAAAATATTTTATGGGGTTGGAGAATCAAAATAATACATAAGAACACAAGATAAGACATTGCCTTTAAATTGGGTAACTCTTTTTTATTTGAGATCAAAGGCTTCCTTGGGAAGACTTCTGCACAATGTGAGGCTTCTATGAGATATAGAGGGATGTGGAGATACATAATGGTCAGGGGTTGGCCGAGCCAAAGGCCTTGGAAGTGTGGGTAAGGTGGTAGAGGTGGGGGCCTTTTATAAGAGGAGAGGAGTTGTACTCTTGGAAAGTTATAAAAGGATACTTTATTATAAATTTTTTTCGGATTATGAAGGTCCAAAAATTATATATTTCGTGGATAAGGTGATTGGAGTTCTAAATATACTCATCCAATATGTTTTTTACATGTGTAGGTCTTATATTTTACATTATCTGTTCATTTTATTTAAATTTTAAATAATGAGGTAATCGCTACATCATCATGACATCATAAATAATTTAACTTATATAATGTCTAAAAATTATAAAACAGATATCATGATGTAGGAAATATTTTTATATTTATAATTAATAGATATAGTAAAACATATGAATTGTATAACCGCATTTTAAAATTGTTTTAGTAAAACTACTCATGTTTGTGACATTTTTAATTTTAACATTAAATACAAATATATTAATGTCATTTTCCTACCAAAGTGGCTCCATGGGGACCCCAAGTTCACCAATTACTTATCTTGGTTGGCCATAAAACATACAATAAGTGTATGACATGTGTCTAGGTATTTTCATTTTATTATAATATCATTTTGCCTTCAATTTCACTAATTACCTCTAATCGCGATTATAAACTTACTAGTTACTATTCACCAAAAAATTATTCTAATCCCATTGAACCAAATTTTACATCTTAATGACAACCATGTATGCCGTATTTTTTAAATTCAAAACATAGAGGTGGTAAATTTTCATTGAAACGAAAAATCAGTTTTTAAGTACCACTTAGTGGTTTCATTATTCATAAAAAATTGACGTTTTTCAGAAAAATACCAAAACTTCACCCTATGCTATATTTGATATTAATAATTCAAAAATGATTTCTACTTTACAAAATTCAAAACATATAAGTTACATAAATTAATTTAATAATTAATTCCTGCTTTCATAGCAAATAGCGTGTTTTAGGAAAAAATAAGTATCAAAACATTGACACTATTTTAAGTGCAATTTCAAAGTGAAATTAACTCCAAATACCACTATTGGACTAAATTGTAAAAATATATTTTAATTTAACTTTAAAAACAATTAAAAAGATAATCTATCCATAGAATTAAATTAGATGAAAAAGTAGTTTTGATGTAAAATGCAGTATTTTTCACTATTCATTAAAAAATGAACATTATTAGAAAAATACCAAAAATTATACAATATAAATTTCAATGTCCCAATCATAAATAATGAGTTCATTTTGAAAAATAGATCTTATAAAATTGTCAAAAGTTTGATTTAAAAATGGTTTTCCATCAAAAGGCTGTAAAACAATCTTTTAAGAATGTTAGTGTATTCCATGCTTAAGATTGGATTTATTCTCATTTTAAGACTCTAAAACATTACCTAATTCATTAACCGAAATAGATAAAAAAATATCTATTATTCATTACATACATTAGATGTTACATCCTTTCCCCTTTAGAAAATTGCGTCCCCACAGTTTATTTACTTATCAAATAAGTGGGGGTTTTTAGCCCTAATTCCATTTTCAGATTCCCATGTTGCCTCTTAAATCATGTGGTTTTTCCACAAAACATTTACATGATGAATCAACTTATTCTGTAACACATGATCCATGTGGTCATGAATCTGGACCGGTTTTTCCTAATAAGATAGGTTCTCTTCCATCTGAACTACCTATGGACTCAAAACATGAGATAAATCTGGTGTATACTTTCTCATCATCGAAACATGAATAACATTGTTTACATGAGATAAACTCAGAGGTAAAGACACTCAGTGAGCAACTGATCCAACTCTCTCTATAATTTCATATGGTTCAATGAACCTTGGACTCAGCTTTCCTTTCTTAACAAATCTCATCACAGTTTTCCATGGTGAGACTTTGAGAAAAACATAATCACCAACCTCAAAAAGAGAACCTTCCTCCTGTTGTCCGCATAACTCTTATGCCTGCTCTGAGCTATTCTCGTGTGTTTCTTTATCAGCTAAACTTTTTCTGCCAACTCTTCTACCAATTCTGGTCCCATCACCTTCGTTTCACCCACTTCATCCCAGAAAGATGGAGTTCGACACCGCTTCCCATATAACGCCTCAAATGGTGCCATTTGTATACTGGATTGGAAATAGTTATTATAAGAAAATTCAACCAAAGAAATATGTTGGTCCCAAATTCCGTGGTAATTTATCGAACAAGCACATAGCATATCTTGCAAAGTCTGAATTGTTCATTCTGACTGCCCGTCTAATTGAGGATGAAAAGATGTACAAAAATTTAATTCAGTACCCAATGACTTCTGAAGGCCTTTCCAAAAGTTAGAAGTAAAACTGAGATCATGATCAGATACAATGGAGAGAGGAACTCTATGCAACCTGACTATCTCTTTAAGGTAAAAACAGGAATGTTGATCTAGGAAAAAGTATCTCGTATAGCAAGGAAATGAACAGATTCAGTCAAGCGATCAATAATAACCCAGATTGCATTATTAGCTCGAGGTGTCTTCAGCAATCCCACAACGAAGTCCATGGATATAGTTTCCCATTTCCACTCTAGCACTGGTAAAGGCTAAAGCATCCCTTTCGGTAACTGCCTCTCTGCTTTTACCTGTTGACAAGTCAAACACTTCACAGTAAAATCAGACATATCCCTTTTCATTCCATCCCACCAGTAACACTCCCATAGATCTCTATACATCTTAGTACTTCCTTGATGAACTGAAAACGAAGAACAATGAGCTTCACATAACAACTCTCTCTTCAACTGTGAATCACAAGGCACAAAAAATTTCTTCCCAAATCTCAAAACACAATCATTATCAATGTTGAATTCTGGCAACATACCCTTCTGAACCAGCTCTACCTTTTTCTGTAACTCACCTTCTTGCTTCTGTGTTTTCTTGATTCTGTCTGATAGAGAAGATTTCAATGATACCTGAAACAAAACAGAAGAACATCCTGCACAAAAATACTTCTATGCCAAAGTTCATCAAATCCTTAACCAAAGGATGACGTTCCAAACGCAACAATGATAATAAAGCATTATTTTTTCAATTCAAATCATTAACCACTTTATTTTCTTTTCCCAGATGGTAATGAATTGTAAAATCATAATCCTTGATTAATTCTAACCATCTCCTCTGTCTCATGTTCAATTATTTATCAGTGAATATATACTTTAATCTTTTTTGATCGGTATATATTTCACACTATTCTCCACACAAATGATGCCTTAAAATTTTTAAATAGAAAATTACAGTAGCTAATTACAAATCCTGTGTACGGTAATTTACCTCATGAGTTTTCAATGGTCGTGAAGCATAAGTAATTACCTGATCATTCTGCATTAGGACACAACCAATTCCTTTCAACGAAGCATCACTATAGATAACAAACTCACCATTCCGGGAAGGTAGTTCCAAAACTGGAGCATTCACCAATCTTCTTTTTAATTACTGAAAACAATCATCACATTCTTTTTTCCAGATAAACTTAACACCATTCCGAGTTATCTTAGACATTGGACTAGATAACCGTGAAAAAATTCTAACAAAATTTCGGTAAAAGCCTTCCAAACCACGGAAACTACGAATCTCAGTTACATTTGTGGGTCTTGGCCATTCATCAACAACCATTGTTTTTGCAGGATCAATAGTTATCCAATCTTTAGAAACAATGTGACTAAGAAAAAAAAAATTTCAACCAAAACTCACACTTACTGAATTTACCACACAATTTCTTTTCTTTTAAGGTTTTCAAAATAACCCTTATATATCTTCCATGCTCTTCTTTACTTTTATAAAACAAAAAAATCTCATCAATGAAAACAACCACAAACTTATCCAAGAACTCATGGAAAATTCAATTCATTTTGTCAATGAAAACAGCAGATGCATTGGTTTTCCCAAAACCCATTAGTACAAATTCATAATGGACATATCTTGTTCGAAATGCAGTCCGCGGAATATCTTCTTCCTTTACCTTCAACTGATGGTACCCCGATCTCAGGTCAATATTTGAAAAATACTGAGCTCCCTGGAGCTCATCAAATAAATCAACGATATGAGGCAAATGGTATTTGTTCATAACAATTATGTTATTCAAGGCTCTGTAATCAATGAAAAGTCTCATTGAACCATAATTCTTTTTAACATATAAAACAGAAGCATCCCAGGGTGATGTGCTATGTCGAATGAAACCTTTCTCTAATAAATCTTGCAATTTTTCCTTCCACTCTAAAAGTTCAATTTGGGCCATTTGATAAGGGGGTTTTGAAATTGGATTAGCATCAGGAACTAAGTCAATAGAATATTCATCTTCCCAACCTGGTATTATTCTAGGAAACACATTAGAAAAAACATCAGGATACTTATTTACCACTGGCACATCATTAATCTGAATAGTTCCCTTGTTTTCAACGATATGAGCAAGGTAACATTCATTTCCATCATTTACAAGTTTCTCAGTATCTGGATATGTTATCAACAGTAAGGGTTTATTATTGTACACAAACTGAGAGTCTTTCAAAAAAGAAACTTCTTTAGCTCTATAGTCAATCTTAGCATGGTAAATAGAGATCCAATCCATACACATGATAACATCAAACTCTACTAGAGGTAAAACAGTAAGGTTCACAAGTAGGTTCTTTCCACGGATAAGGATACAATGATTCTTATAAATTATTTTTTGCCTCAACATTTCCCCCAGGTGTTTTTACCACATGTTCAGGAGTCATTTCTTGAGATGGTATTCCCATTTTACTAGAAAAGGTTTTAGAGATGAATGATTGTGTAGCCCTCGAATCAAACAAAACCCTAGCATAATCTGAAAAAACATACAAAGTACCTGATACAACTTCATTTTATGGCCTGACATCTACTGAAGTAGTTTCAATGGATTTCACCACTCCTTTCTGCTTGCAGTCTAACTGCTTCCCATCACTCGAGCTCTTTGTCGGACACTCAATTTCATAGTGACCCATCTCATTGCACTTAAAACATTCACTAACTATAAATCAAATTGGGACTTACCATCACCTTGATCTTTTTTAGTGCAATCACGAGCCTTATGTCCCATATTACCGCATCGGTAACACTTTCAAGAATTCAAAAGACATTCCCTAGGATGCGTTTTACCACATTTATCACAGACTACAAACATAGTTTTAATACCTTCAAACCTTTTTGAAGAATTATTTCCATTCTCCTGCCACCTCAGTCTCTTCTTATGTTGGTGGTTATAGAACACTTGATCATTGGAAAACTCCATTTACACCTTCTCAGCACATCGAACAAGCTTTTCATAACATTTGAACTCACTAGAAGCTAATGCCCTTCGATATTTTGTCTTTAGTCTTGATTAAAAACGATTGATTTTACTATCAATGTCTCGGATAAAATTTGGAGCATACCTTGCCAATCGAGTGGACCTTTCTTCATTGGCAGCCACTGAGTCTTCCTCTTGCCTCATTTCCAAGATTTGGTTTTCCATCCTATGTAGAATAGCATTAGGAAACTAATTCTCAACAAACATACCTTTAAATTCATCCCATTCAAGAGTATCAATCTCATCAGCATCCCTGATATTTCTAACCATCGACAACCACTGATCTGCTTCACCCTCCAAATGGTAAATAGAAAGACTAACCATTTGATTGTCTGAACACTCCCTGACAATGAAAATCTTCTCCAGTGCTTTAATACACCCTTTAGCTAGGACAGGGTCAGATGATCCTCTGAATGATGGGGGATGTTGCCTCATGAAATATTCCACCACTAACATGTTTGTCTGCGGTTGATCTGGATGTTCTCGTGCATGGATACCGCCACCATTTATCGCTTGAGTCAACTTCTCCATTGCTACAACAAACTATTCATTTCCAATTCCGACCATCTCAGGATGCTGATTCGGAAGGTTATTTCCTTCTGTATTCCTTCCTAGTACTGCTTCCCTATTTCATCTGCGGAAAACCATTGTGAACAAACATGTCTTAGATGAAGCATCATGGTAATCTTCAAATGCTATATCATTTTAATTTGACCATAAAAAAATATTTTGGGATAATCAGTTAATAGAATTATTACTCCTAAAGATATCTAAACCGACCTCTAATACCAACTATAAGGCCCCAGCCTTAAACACTACTTAATCTTGAGATATTTCAAGAATAAACCTTAAGGATCTTTTCAGGTTTAGAGTTTTAGAGAATTAGATCATAAAACATGCAGTACATTCCACATTTAAACAAAGTGGTTACATAAAAGATAGTATTCATTTTTCCCATCAACAAAAACATATTTAAAATAAAAAATGGATTCTTTCTTGACACTTCCTTAACACTATCATCATATCATGTACCTTTCCCTTGACCTGTGAAAAACATTTCAAAAACATGGGATGAGCATAAAAAGCTCAGTAGGGGATATAAAAATATGGAAATGAAACATTAGTACATATATACATAAGAATGAAATCATACTTTTCCCATAAAACATAAGGACACTAACATAACTCACCAAATCATGAATAAATCATAGAAATCAAAAGACATAACAGTAACTTGAGGCATTCATAACATTCTTACGTAGGGAGTAACCCTCTTGGTTACGTTTGGAATACCCATCACAATATATTCCATACATCTCTTCGGAGAATCCTTAACTTTTAACTCTTTCGCATTACCCAATGCATTGGAGAGTAGTATCGGGCTCACCCACCCTTAGTTTATCACAAAACCACTCGTCTTCATAATAATGCCCAAGAACCATAACATAATAGTATCACATAAAACATGCATAAAAGAAAACATAACATTTAAACTTTTCAATCCCAAGATATCAATAAAACACATTGATATAAAAACATTATGAAAAAAATCATCAATACCAAAATATTGGAAAAGTAATAAATGGTATTTATTTTTCTTTTAAAAAAGGTATGGTTTGTAGAGGAAGCTGAAACTCAAATAATGGTCACGGTGGCGGAGAAGTCGTTGTCGCCGCATACGTAGGACAATAAAATTCACTGTTGTTTTTTAGTAAAATGCTTCGTATAAAAAATATTCCTTTTGGATAAACGTAAAAGTCAATTGGTTTATACACCGTATAAAAGAAGGTTGTGTATAAAACAAAATATGCCTCAATGATTGGAGATTGAGACGAAGTCCCATACCTCGGGTCCGAAATGACTCGATCGTTCTTTAATGACCTGAATAATAAACTTGAGTTAATTTCTACTTTCTTAAGAATATTTTTCAAGTTCATTATTCCTTTTATATCACTTATTACCATGTTATTAACATTATGTAATCATTTAAGTCAATAACGGTCGTTTTTTCGATATTTGGTACTTAAGTCAAAAGTGAACTTCTTATTTTTACAAGTTGTCCACGTTGGAAAATATCCATTATATCCAGAGTTATACTCATGATTTAGATATCATATATATCATATATATCCAGTATATACATGCATTTATAATATTACATAACGTTTAGAGGTAAGAAATGAAATACACCATTCATCGAGACAGTAAGCCGTACGTACGCATGAACGATACTTTCATTTCTATTCCGTATTTTATGGAATGGAATCATAATGATATAAAGGTATAATATATTTAACTTATAATATCATATTTAATATCATTAATTACATCCTTTATACATCTCACATAAGGCATTAACAAATCAAATCACTTTGAGGGGGCAGTAGTCCGCACATCCTAACATGAAAATATCATGTTTACCCATAATGGAAACCATAAAGGTATGCCATAAATGAAAATTACAGAATCTTAAGTATAACATAAAAATATTATATATCATATATAAATATAGTGTCATCTTAATGGCCACCTTTTAAGGTGTTAAAATAATATTGAACAATCATCGTTTCGTGAGGCATAAATTCGCCATCCACAGAAATAGTATGTTCTTTAACTATTAGATGTAGGTATGTGTAAGTGTAGATAGAATCATTCTTATAAAAACATCCTAGTATATTTATTATACTGGTGTATTTACAAAATAAATGAATAAAAAGAGTTTAGGTGTTTGGATAAGAAAAATAAAACATAAGAACACAAGATAAGACACGACCATTAAGTCGGGTAACTCTTTTTGATTTGAGCTCCAAGGCTTCCTTGTGAAGACTTCTGCCCAATGTGAGGCTTTTGAGAGTTATAGAGAGATGTGGAGAGTCAAAATGGGCAGGCGTTGGTCGATTTAAAGGAATTGGAAGTGTGGGAAAGGTGGTAGATGTGGGGGCCTTTTATAAGAGGAGAGGAGGGTCACTCTTGGAGAGTTATAAAAGGATACATTATTATAAAATGATTTTTGGATTTAAAAGGTCCCTGTTTCCAACGCTTTCGCCGGGGCACGCGCATACGTCTGAGGAGGACGTGCGGTATTGTTGCCCCGCATTCCCGCATTCCAAAGGCGGGCGGCATTCGCTCCTTATTCAGGGACGTCTGCTCCTTGATCGAAACAGGATGATGGGATGTCCGTTCTTCCTCCTGTGGATTCCTCCTCAGAACTCATCACCTAGTCCGGGTCTCCCTTATAGATTTAATACGTAGTTCGTGAAACTCTTCCCAGTGCCATGTTTCCATGGACACCGGTTAATTACACTGCTTCTGTCGGGACATTCCAAAGGGTCCAGTCAGGGCAGCAACCTTCAGTCATGGGAGTAGTCACGTTGAGGCATCAGTAGCATGTCTGGATGCTGGGGTACCCAGCATGTCTGTCTGTTATCCTTGATCACAAGGCTTCTTGAGGGCGTGGAAGCCCGAGGCATCCCACATCGGGCGTGGGGAATTACATGTCATGGACACACATCTGAGTTTTTCCTCAGCTTCCCGGGTTCAACATAGGGTATGCCGCGAGTTTAACGTCCAGCGGAGACAGATCAACCCAACCAGAGCATTAGCTAGGATAGATCGGATTGAAGAATCCTCCTTGAAGGGATATCGACACCGGGGCTAGCCCGTAGGCGACAGTGAATGGAGTAGAAGGAGAGTGAAGTGGGACAATCGTAGGGGGCGACAGTGAAGTTGGGCTTGAGCCTTGACGAGGCTTCCTACGTATCCCCGTGGAAGGGAATCAAAGTCCGCGTAGTTCGGGATGGTGCCTGTAAACCGACGTGAATCTGGACCTTGGCCCGATGAATGTCGTCAGCGTACCGACGTGAAGGTGGACCTTGGTCCGATGGGCATCTTCAGCGTACCGACGTGAAGATGGACCTTGGTCCGATGGGAGTTGGGCTTGAACCTCTGGGAGGATTCCTACGTACCATGCCTTGACATGGATCAAAGACCTCGTAGTTCAGAAGGGAATGGAGTTTAACGTCATGTCAGACGAAGATGGGTCCCGACGTGATGAAACGATGGGTGGGTGTGTCGGTGAACCGACGTGAAAGTAGACCTTGGTCCACTATTGGTGGGCTTGAACCTCGTGGAGGCTTCCTACATACCATGCCTTAACACGGATCAAAGACCTCGTAGTTCATGTGATGGATGGGTCGCAATGGATTACCACTGGACCGGAGTGCGGTTTAACATCGTGCTGGACGGGGGTGAAACCCGACGTGAAAGACGGGTGGGATTGAACCTCATAGAGGCTTCCTACGTACCATGCCTTGACATTGATCAAAGACCTCGTAGTTCAAATTGGGCTTTGTCGGTGAACTGACGTGAAAGTAGACCTTGGTCCACTATTGGTGGGCTTGAACCTCAAAAAGGCTTCCTACGTACCATGCCTTGACATGGATCAAAGACCTCGTAGTTCAAATGGGGATTTGCTGGTGAACCGACGTGAAAGTAGACCTTGGTCCACTATTGGTGGGCTTGAACCTCATAAAGGATTCCTGCGTACCATGCCTTGACATGGATCAAAGACCTCGTAGTTCAAATGGGGCTTTGTCGGTGAACCGACTTGAAAGTAGACCTTGGTCCACTATTGGTGGGCTTCAACCTCGTGGCGGCTTCCTACGTACCATGACTTAACACGGATCAAAGTCCCCGTAGTTCAAAAGGTGGGTGGGGGTCAGGGTCGGTGCTCACTCTAAGCCCACATGAGTCATGCTCGGTGTGAGAAACAAGAGGTTGCACGGACCTGACGATCACGTCGCGAAGGGTGCGTCCGTGAGAAGTGAAGAGGGGCTTACGCGTTGGGCGGCCCATGGTGCTGGGACTTACTCCAGGATGGAGGCCCATATGGGGGTGCCTCATTCCCTATCACTCCCTCCACTGACCTTGGTAGTGGGGAAGTACAGAGATTCACGAGTGCAATCATCCGTATGAATGGTTAGGGGCATACGCTCTGAGGCGGCCCTTCCCCTGTGAACATACACCACTCTGACAAGGAGGACCTCATTCCATGTGCGGAAGAGTTCCATTCCCGTGGAGACGAGTGGTGTAAAAAAATTTTAACCTGGGGGGACCCTTCGTGAGGTAGACGAGGTTGGATCACAGTTTAACGTCATGTGTTAAGGACGTGGTGCTTGGTAGTTTAACGTCCTGCAGCTCGGACGAGGTGGGTTCACTCCACACCCCTAGGACTTACATAACCGGTACCCTCTGGTCCTTGGGGAAGGGAAGGTGCTGGTAAGGCAATGGTAAAGGGGGGTCATGGACAAACCATCTAGGGGTCCACGTTAGCGTGGCTATGCGAAGAAACAATAGCCGTTAGCGTGCCTATTCGAAGAAGCAATAGGCGAAGTGACGCTACGGGTGGTATTGTCCATGGGACTTTGAAATCACATCGTGCAAACCTGGAGGGCCGCACGGGAAGAGGAATCGCTAAGAAGAGGAGTGTTCTTTGCGAAGTGGGGTTCCTTGGCCTTAGCATGGGGCATTGGTGTGAGTGGGAGGTGCTTTGTGAAGTGGAACAGTGTTCGCGGAGCACTGCCTCGCGAAGAAGGGGTGCCTCGCGAAGTAGGGTCCTGTGGAGCAATGTGCTTCGCGAAGTGGAGCGGTCCTGCCTTAGCATAGGGATCACTCGTATGGGTTGGGTGTTTTGCGAAGCACAAGTGCTCTGCGGCTTCCCGGGTTCCCTTGGGAATCCCCTTCCTCCGCGAACGCCCTTGAGCTTCGTGAAGGGCATCCCTCCCGGAAGAGGGGCTCAAAACGAAACAAAGAAGAGTCGTCTCGCGAAGTAAAAATACCTCGCAGAGCTCATGATTCCCGGGGAAAAGCGTGCATCGCAATTCGGGAGAGGATAAGCCGAAAGGTCGGATTGTCCGTCCTCGGGACTCAGGGGGATTCAAGTATTTATAGGGACGGGGCGCCGCGAAGCAGGGCTCGCGCGCCGCCTCCGGTGCTTCGCGGCGCGCTCGCAAACGTCAACGTCGTCTGCGGAGTATTACCGCCTCTGGCACTTCGCGGCGGCTCGCGAACGTCAAACGGGTTCACGGAGGATTACCGCCTCCGGAGCTTCGTGAGGCCGCGAGGGTTGGGGCGCTTCGCGGGGGTGCTTCGCGGCTGTGTTTCGCGGCTGTGCTTCGCGAGGCAGCGTGCCGGCTGTCTTTTTCATTCCTTCCTTTCGGGCCACATTTTTGGTGCCAAAAATTTCCCCCCCTCAGACTTGGAGCCACGGAGGGCGAAGGGTCGAAGTCTGAGGGAAAATCTCCAAAATTGTTGGTGGTTCGCGATGCAGCATCGCGAAGGGGCCCCGCGATTCTCTTTGGAGCCGCGGATCCGGACGCGCCGCGATGCATCGCGCAGTTGAGGCGCGCCGTGATGCTCCGGGGTCGTCGCCTATAAATAGGGGGTCCACCCTCTTTTTTCTTCATTTTCCTTGTCCTTTTGTGCACTCTCGACTTCGTGAAGCTCCGCGTACTCCGCGACAACACTCCACGAATCGAGCTTCGCGGCGAACCGCGGGTCTCCGACTCCGCGTCCGCGCTAGGCGAACTTCTTGTCGGCCTTGGCCAGACTTCGCGACTTGGTCTCGCGACCGATCTTTGCGATTCCACTTCGCGGCCGAACTTCGCGATTCAACTTCGCGGCCGAGCTTCGTGATCCAGGGGAAAAAAACTTTGCTGAGGGTCAGCATCAAAATGGCCCATCAAGAGGCTGTGCTGGGAGTGCTTGCAGATGCTGCTCGTCGGGATGAGATGGCCAACCGTCTGGGCTTAGGGGAGATGATCCAGAGCCACTCGGACCACACTTCCTTGATGGATCTGCTCTCAGAGGGTCAGAAAGATTATCCGCAGTGTAAGAGATTGGGCGAAGAGGTCCGAGAAGGCCAGGGGGCCTAAAGTCAGGTATCAATCAAGAAGGCCTGACTGGCTTGTAGTTTAACGTCTTGCAGTAAGGACGGGGATGCAGTTTTAGGCTCGTGCGGGACCTTTCGTAGTTTAGGGTCATGCTGGACCTTCTCGCAGTTTAGGGTCATGCAGGACCAAGTCGCAGTTTAGAGTCGTGCAGGACCCTCTTGCAGTTTAGGGTCTTGCAGGACCACTTTTGCCCTAGGCAAAGTATCACTTAAGGAATTTGGCATTGGTAGGAGGGGTTATACGCTCTCCAATCATGGTCACCAAAGAGTATGCTCCATTGGGGTAAACCTTATGGATAATATAAGGCCCTTCCCATTTGGGTTCTAAATTGGGCGGTTTCCTACCGGGAATCATTGCCGCTCGAAGGGCCAATACCAGGTCGCCCTGTAGAAAAGAGCGGAGACGAACCTTCTTGTCAAAGGCTCTCGCTATATTGTCCTGATGCCTTTCCAGACTGTGCAGGGCACGAAGCCGGTTCTCGTCCAGTGCTTCCAATTCAGCTAGACTGATATCGGCTACTTCATCTGATGTCTGGTGATCATAAACTGCAGTGCGCAGCGATGACATCTGGATCTCAATGGGTAGGACGACCTGATCTCCATACACCAGGGAATATGGGGTCACCTGGGTAGAGTTGCGAGTCCTCGTCCGGTAAGCCCAGAGGGCGTTGGGGAGCTTGTCTGGCCAACTCTTCTTGTTCTAACCAACCATCTTTTCCAGAATATTAGAGAGTGTCTTGTTGAACGCCTCGATCTGTCCATTCACCTGCGTGTGGTAGCGGGAGGTATGATTCGACCGGATGTCGTACTTAGCGTACAATTTCTTCAATTGAGCTGCTCGGAAGTTGGTGCCGTTATCGGTGAGGACAGCGTGAGGGACTCCAAACCGGTGGATAATGTTGGAGCTCACAAATTCAACGATGGAACGGGCCTTGACCACTTTGAGCGGAACTTCTTCTGCCCACTTGGAGAAGAAATCTGTAGCAGTCAGGATGAACCTGCACTGGCGGGCTGTTGCTGGCGGATACGGTCCCACTAGATCAAGTCCCCATACCGCAAATGGCCAAGAGTACTTGGTGGGGTGGAGGGGTTCTGGCGGCCGATGCAAGAAGTTGGCGTGTACTTGGCACGCGTGGAATCTCTTGGAATACCCAATACAATCCTGGATCATGGATGGCCATAAGTACCCTAACCTCCGGATTTGCTGGGACAGCTTCGGCCCAGCTTGATGGGCGCCACAGGAACCGGCGTGAACCTCTTGCATAACATGAGGTATCTCTACTCCTTGGATGCAACGGAGAAGGACACCATCGAAACTCTGTTTATAGAGGATCTGCTCAAGACTGGGGCCGCTCTGGAGGGTAAATTGAAGTGCGCGGCATCGGATTCGCTCGCGCTCGGCCCGGTCGTCCGGGAGCTGACCATTTTGGAGATACTCGACAAAAGGTGCTCTCCAGTCGGGGGTGGTTTCAATCACTGCGTCTGACGAACCCGGGACTCCCGATATGGAGGGTCCAGCGGTGAGATGACTTACCCGCATGCTATCACGGTCCTCTTGGTTGACGGGAGCAATGACTCTCCGGTGGGACACGTGTATGACCAAATCATCTTGCTCGGGATCTGCAAGCGACGCGGATAAGCCAGCCAGGGCGTCCGCTTGGCCGTTCTGCAATCGTGGGACATGGGTAACCTCTGGCCGAGGAGAGAACTGAGCCATTAGGAGGAGGGTGTACTCCAGCAACGGTGCAAGCTCTGGCTTCCTGACGACGTAGTCGCCATTAACCTGTCTGATTACCAGCTCAGAATCTCCTTTCACATGTAGATGGGGAACATGGATCTCAAGGGCCAACTCGAGGCCGGTGATGAGAGCCTGGTACTCTGCCTCATTGTTCTTACAACCTTCTGACAATAGGAACGAGTACGACAGGACGTCTTGTGCCGGGGTAATGAAAACAATACACAGACCCACTCTGTTGAGCTTGGGGTCCTTGAGCCTTCTACCGGTGGGGCTCCAGGAGGCACCGTCGAAATGCATTTGCCAACACGGGACAACATGATCGACTGAGAGGATCGTCTCGTCGGGGAAATCCAGGTCCAGGGATTGATCCGCAGAGGTTGGATGGGCAGCTAAAAAGTCTTCCAATGCCTGTCCCTTAATGTCCTTCTGAGGTATAAACCTGATATCAAACAGCTGGAGAATCACCGCCCACAGTGCTACTCGGCCAGTCAGCATGGGGTGGTTCAGGATGTACATCAGCAGATCTACCCGAGAGATCAATTGTACCTCGTGGTGTTGCAGGTAGTGCCGCAACTTCTGCACAGTGAAGACGAGCGCAAGGCATCTCTTTTCGATAGGGGAGTATTTGACCTCCGTATCGAGAAGCATGCGGCTGAGATAGTAGAGACTGTAATCAGTGCCCTCGTTATTCTTCTGGGCGAGCAGCCCACTGAGGGATCTCTCCAGGGCGGTCACGTAAAGGACCAGCGGCGTTCTAGAGATGGGTGGCATCAAGACCAGAGGTTGGAGCAAATACTGCTTGATTTCCTCGAAGGCGGCCCGACACTCCTCATCCCATTTGTAGGCAGTGCCTTTCTTCATGAGCCGGGAAAAGGGCTTACACTTGCCGGCCAGATTCGCAATGAATCGGCGTATATAGGCTAAGTGGCCTTGAAGGCCTCGGAGCTCCCGAATGTTGCTCGGGGGAGGCATTTGGCTGATGACCGTGATCTTCTCCGGGTCGATCTCGATACCTCGGTACCTGACAACAAAGCCCAGAAACTTCCCGGAGGTGACTCCGAAGGGACATTTCAGCAGGTTCATCTTCAGGTGACGGGAAAGGAGGAAACCGAACACTTTCTCAAGGTCTTTGAGATGGTCCTGGCGCTGGCATGATTTGACTACAAGGTCATCCACGTAACATTCCACCAATGTCCCGAGGATCGGTTTGAATATGCGATGAATGGCCCTCTGATAAGTGGCACCTGCATTCTTCAAACCGAATGGCATTACCTGGTAGCAAAAGATACCCTGGGGAGCCCTGAAGGCAGTGGACTCCTCGTCTTCGGGGGCCATCCAGATCGGGTTATACCCGGAATACCCATTCATGAAAGAGAGGGCTTGGAATCCGGTCGTGGCGTCAATCAACAGCTCCGTCATCGGGAGTGGAAAGTCATCCTTTGGGCAGTGGCGATTAAGATCGCGGAAGTCGATACAGAATCTGATCTGCCAATTCTTCTTCCTGACTGGCACAATGTTGGCATGCCACTTGGGGTACTGGACCTCCTTGACGATGTTGGATTTGATTATCTTATCAACTTCGGCCTCAACCATAGCGCCATGGGAAGGGTTAATCTTCCTGGGAGGCTGCTTGAACCCACGATGTTTTGCTGGGAGGCCCAGACGGTGGACGGCCACTTGGGGATCCAGCCCTGGAATCTCATCGTAACTCCAGGAAAACACATCGCGGTGCTGTTTGAGGAAGTCTACGTACTGCTGCCGCTCCTCGAGGGACATGGCTGCACTGATCAATGTGGGTCTTGGATCTGCCTCGCTACCAACGTTCACCTGTACCAGTTCATCAACCGTGGTAGAGACGCCTTCTTCAAAGGCTGGGGGAGCATCCTCCAAGTCTTCCTCCCCACCCATGGGGGGATTTCCCACGATGGAAGATACTTCTGGGCTGTCAAGATCAACGGGGCAGCTGGTGTCGGTCTGGTCAGCTGCGGTCATCACATCGGGAGACTCGCTTGTCATTGAGACCATGGAAATGAAAGCATTCGACCCTATCCCATCTGTCCATTGGCCTAAAGGGCCACGTTTGATGATATCGAAGCAGTGGTGACATGTCGTCTTGAGTCGGTTAATTCCAGCCTGGCGGAAGAGACACGTATGGCGCACCGCCGTTGTCATCAGCTTGACGTCGCGGTACCGTACAGGGGTTGGATGTTCCGGGATGACCCGAGCCTAGTTTATGTAGGAGTACGAGGTGATTTTCCGCCTTCGCTTGGACACGGTAGCATGCCTTCCTCGCGTACCAAAAACAACAAAACATTGCCCCATGTCGGGGGTCGTGGCCTCCAACCGGTGGATCGGGAGGATGTAGGCGTCGTCCATGCATTCCCAGGGATCACTTGTGATCGGGGCGGGCTCATCCTCGCTTACCAGGATTTGCTTGTCCTTACATTTGTAATAACCCGCATCCAGATAGCGGGCCTCACAAGAAGCAAAAGGGGACGCGTCTCCTTGGAGCACGCCTACTCGACCGTTGAGCGAGTACTTGAGGAACTGGTGATACGACTAGGGGACTAATGCATGTAGATGGAGCCATGGCCTACCCATCAATGCGTTGTAGGCGGTGTCCTGAGAAACAACCATGAACTCGGTGCTGGCAATTAAGCCACCGAACTGAGTCTTCAGGCGGATCTTGCCGACTGGGGTTTGCTCTATCCTGTCGTACCCTTGGATCCTGAGGTCAGAGGGAGTTAAATCACCTTCGGACAGAACCAGCTTTCGCAGCGTCCGGGTCGGAATTAGGTTGATTCCAGAACCCGTGTCAACGAGGAAGCGGCGGACTTCCACACCGTTGAAGTGGCCAGTGATATACAGTGGGTGAATGTGCCCCTGTATAGGAGGGTCCTCATCTTCACCGGAGAACGAGATAACCTCCTGACATTCGTCGTTTTCAATCGTCTCGGTATGGAAGGCTTCTGCAGCTGCTACCTCCGTCTCGAACTGGAGGGGTCTCCTTAGGGCCTCAGCAAGTGCCTCGTGCATTTCAGATGACAGGCGAAGGTCCTCGAGGATGTAAATCCTTGTCGGGATGCCGGCCAGATGCTTCAGAACATCGTACTTTCGTGCCAAACGCGAACCTCTTCTTACAGGAGGTCTTTCGACATTTGGATGCACAACGGGTCCGGCTGGCTGAACCGGCGAGTAACTAGTACTGGGTACATCTTGCTGCCTATCAGTAGAAGCCTGAAGAGTAGTCGCCGGGCTATGATCGGACAGCGGAGGCTGGCCTGTAGCCGGGAAAGACTGGTTGTGATACGAACGAGGCGGCTCCCCCCGATCCAGCAGCATGAACGACGGTGGAGGTAGAGCCGAGGGTGTTGGATGGGTCAGCGCGTGCTGAGATCTGCGCTGAGCCTGCTGCCTGGTCTCAGTAGCATGCATGGCTTGGCCACAAGTGCCTGCTGACGTGCCTCGATGACCGGCGCTATTGCGATTCCGCTGACGTTGACGCCGGCTGGAAACGTTGGGGAGGTCTACCTGGGGTTCCCCTTCGTCGGGGGTCATATAGGACTTTACCAGCTCCACGGTGTTAACCGAAGTGTACCCTTGACTGTCGCTCGAAGAGTCATCCACCGCTGGGCAGATTCTAGGAGGAATGCCCATTTCGGGAGGCATAAAGTCGCCGAGAGTGCGGGACGATGACGACGCTGGCGGTGCACGTTGCTTCTTCTTGTGTCGTCGCTGCTTGCCCTTTTCGGCAGAGGTCGACTGTGAAGACGATGCTGAGGCACCGGCTACTTCTTATGAAGGTTCCGACTGCATCAGGCGTGCCCGGATGATACCCTGGGCATAGACGACGGTTTTTCGAGCCATCCAGTTGTCGTATTTCTGGGACCCGCGGCTAGGGACCTGCTGCCACTCACCTTCGTTGTCGTTGCCGATTTCTGATCCTGCAAAGACGCCTGCCACTTGCGCCGGTGCTGGGCCCAACTTGACTATGTTGTTGTTGACCTGGTCCTGAACCAGTCTTTAAACACATAGCATCGCTTGAGGGTGTGCCCCAGGATCCGATGATAAGGGCAGTAGTTGGGGTGATCGGTGAGATGCGCCTCTGCCGGCCTTCTGCATTCTGGCAGACGAACAATACCTTGCTCTAGAGCACTTCGGAAGTAGCCAGGGACCTAATTTTCATTGAACGAATAGGTATGGTACCTTCTTTCTGGATAGGGGGCCCTGGGGGCCTGGTCCTGTCGAGGGACCGAAGGGGACTGCCGGGGAGGCGGCGCCTGGTTGTCTCGCCTAGGTGGCGGTGGCGCATTGCGCGGGGGAACCTGTCGGTTCGGAGGCGGTCACTGATGGGCAGGAGCCTATTCTTGAGGTGGAGGACCTCTGCGGGGTTGCAGGGGTGGAGCCGCCGGCAGTAATTCCAGCCATCTCGGGGCTTCTATTTGAGCCACTGCGGTGGGTTCAGCCCTGGCGGCCCTCCTTGATGGAATCATAGGGGGCAGCAAACGTTCCTGACTAGCCTGTTGCAGGGCTTCCTCGAGGCGCTGGGCCTTATCCGAGAAATCTATGAACCCTCCAGGGTAGTTCTAGGTAATCAAGGAGGGTACCAGCTCTGTCTTGAGGATCCCCACACACATCGTCAGTAATTGCTCCTGAGTCAGTGGCATATCGAGGGAATACGTAAGTCCTTTCCACCGGGCGATGAAATCTGCAACCCGCTCATCAGGCCTCTGTTTGCACTTGAAGAGGTCCGCAATGCTGGTCTTTCGTGTGGTGGAGCTGCACTGGTATAAGAACTGCCAGTGAAGATCCTCCCAAACGGTCACTGATCCGATAGGGAGCTGGCTGTACCAGATGAATGCCGGACCTTCCAATGTCTCTACGAAACATCAGATCTTGGCGGCTTCTTGCTGAGCCGGGGTCCCCTTCATGGGGCCACACCTGGAAGAGAAATGAGCCAAGTGATGGGGTGGGTCCCCTGTCCTGTTAAAAGGCGAGAAAGTGGGGTTCCCAAAACTCGGAGGCGCGGGCATATCATCCACCCACGCGGGATAAGGCTTGCCATCCGGTGGGACTGCCACCTGCCGTGTTTCCAACGCCTCGAGGCGGGCTGTGAGTGCCGCAATAAGGTCCTCCGGGTGGGGGTCCCTGTCTTGACGGGGATCCCTAACCACAAGCACATTTCCAGGTACTTCAACACGGTTGACGGCTTCGGATGCTCGCGGGTCGACTGGCTGGTCGACCTGCTGGGCGACTGGGGGAACCCGGGTTGGATTCTTCATATTGCCCCGTCGCTCAGGGGGGTTTGGCGAGACGTATCGCGCCCTCTTGCCGTATGTTCCGGCTTCCGCCCTGTCCGCGGCAGTAGCATGATCAGGGTTAACCGGAGGCATCTCGCCGGGGGGAAGTTGTTCCTGCCCCTGCTGCCCCAGCCTGGGATTACCATAGTCGGGTCGTTGCTATGCGGCGCTTTCAGCCAAGAGTTCGTCAACCAGCCTCTTCTGCTCAGCAAGCTGCTGGCGTAACGTGGCCTTCTCAGGATCTTCATCCGTTTTCTGCACAAAGGCGGACGGGTCGGAGTGCTTGACTGTTCCGACGTGCTCCTTACCCTTGCCAGTGCTTCGACCGAGTGCCAGCGACTCGGTGGGTACGGGGAGACCTAACAGGTTCCTCTGATGACGAGTAACTCTCCCTGACTGGTCGAGCAGTGGCGGTACGCCCTCGGATGGTAAGTCTCCATCAAGGAACTCAAGCTCATCTTCATTATCCACAATGTCGGCCATGTGGACTGTGACCCCTCTTGAGGGCATATCCTCGATGTCGCATAGAGAATCGGGTTGTCGTCGAATAGGATCGAACAGAAGGGCAACATAGTGTCCCCAACCACGGACTTGCACATGTGGGGTGGCTTCCCTGACGATTCTGCGGAGTGCTTTAAGACTCTGAATGCATTTTCGATGAAGGGCGCTCTGGTGGCCTGGCGACTCAGGGTGCTGGGATACAAGAAGTGCGACTGCATCGATCAGGCGGCATTGCTCGCTGATTTCATCGAAGTGCTCACGACTTCTGGGGTACACCACCCGTTCAAAACGGAGGCGGAAGTGTGTCGCCCACAGGGTTTGACAAAGGCACCCCACGTCTTCAGGGGTAAGAGACTCTGGTATGTGGAAATTCAGTGCCGCCGTCGGCCAGAACTTCTCCGAGAAGTAATCCACCGCAAGGATACTCCAGAAGCTCCTAGGCTCGGACTCAGGGTTTGGCCCTATGTTGCCCCACTCATCATCCGAGGGCGGCTGAGGAACCAGAAGCGGTACCGAGGCGGACCTTTGGGATAATAAGCTCGGCGGTGGAGAATACGGCAAACGAGCTGACTGGCCTCCGAATTCCGGGCCATCCTCCGAAGAGTGAGGTGACCTGGCCACAATGTCACGATACGACGGGCTTATAATCGCAGCTTCCAGAAGAGGAGCCGAGGCTACCAGCGACAGGTCGCGTCGTCTCTCTACCGTCGTGGGCCCCCAAAATAACTCTACGTGATCCCTGGTAGAGGTAGAGGGCTCTTCTTGTGACAGGGGCGGTGATTGTGTGGCCGAGACCTGCAGAATTCCAAGGATTTCTTCCTCCTGGATGTACCTGCGGAGAGAGACGGGAATCCGGTGGACCTCAAATCCTGGGAGAACGAGGCTGACGCATCTGGTTCCTGCCCCGGTCCTTGATACAGAGGAGCTGGGAGAAGGTTCCATCGCTGAATCACATTCTGCTTCCGAATCGGAGAAGCGGGCAGGGTTGATCTCCACCTGGGCCTTCCCAGGATTCTTCTTGTGGCGGTGACGACCCGCTCTTCTGCCCCTGGGTGGCACTTCGGGACAGGGTTGACCCCTATCAGGCAGCCTCGGGGCGGCGCTGGCGCCGTGGCGGAGAGGGCCCCCACTCGAGACAGCCGGGGTGCGAGGGGCACCAGGGAAAATGTCGAAGGGTGTATGGGGAGGACCTCCATGAACAGTACCCATGAGGGCGGGGCGTCTGTTGGAACTGGAAGGAGCATGGGGAAGACCTCCATGATCGATGCGAGTGGAGCGAGGCCGACCTTCACTCCTGGAGTTGCTGGGGTGAGGGGGACCTTCTCCGGTTGCAGAGAGGACGTAGGGAGGCCCCCCACGTTGGAGGAGGACTGGATGGACAGTGCCTTCAGAAGGATGAACTTCATACCCTGTACAGCGGGCGCGGGAAATGTTTCCGCGCTGAGCACCACTGCCGCGGGGCAGGTCTTCCTGCAGGATAGGGGCAGCACGAGGCATGCCTCCATGACGAACCTCAGAGTAGGGAAGGCCCGCGCTCTGTGGAGTAGTGGTACGAGGAGGACCTTCGTACGGGGTGGCATCACCACGGGTTAGCTCGCGGTGATCACCACTGGGGCCCGCAACCCGGAGAGTCAACCCAGCCGGCCCATGGGGCGGTTGGGGTCTCAATCTTGGTTGGGCGAAGGGGTGCCCCTGCTCAATGTACGCGGGGGATTCATAATGCACGTCGGCAGTGGCTCGGGCCACTGTAGCTGTCGACGTGGATGCGCCTGAGCGAGCTTCCTTAGCCCGGGCCCGTCGCTGACGTCGGGTTAGGCGAGCCGGTGCAGGTGGTGCAGGGATGTAGTCTGCCTGCTCTTCCTGCATTGCCGGACGGCGGCGCTGACGCGGCCGGACGGGAGCTCTCACCTGGGGGCCCCGGGTCGGGGGCCCTGAGCGGACTGAGCCGGATAGCACCTGCCTCTTCAGCGTAAGGCGAAGATTCGTTATGGCGTTCCGGGGATAGGCTCCCGAAACGGTTGAATGTCGGGGTGGGGAGCAGGGGCTCCCTGTGCGGCCTGTTAGGGCAGCGTTGACGGTGGGGCCTGGAGGCCTCCAGGTCCAAGCGGGCCATATCCCGGGTTGGGATGACCACTTCTTCCTCATACCTGCGCATGAGGCTGTTGATCACCCTTCGTTGGATGATCTATGATGTGGAATGGGGACGTGGGCGTCCCGTATTCCGTGACGTGGCAGCCATCGTGGCGATAGTGGCGCCATGTGGAGTGGCCGTCGTGGTGTTTCCCCTGCCCCTGCGCGGGCGAGGAGCGGATGGTGACCGCATCTCCGAAATAGCAAACTGGTTCCTGGGAAACGAAGGGATCAAATCATCAGTACTGAGAGGAAAAGTATTGACAGCCAGTGCCCCAGCGTTCTTCCATCCTCCATGTCTGTGAGAAGGATCCACGCCAACACGCTGCAGAGCGGAATGCCCCACGTTCTACTACCCCTACTTCCGGTGAGTTTCACGATAGGCCCGCTATTTTCTTGGTGGGACCAGGCACCGGATATCTAGATCCGGTGACACGTCAATCTACTGGTGTCTCGAACGCTACTAATCTCCATGATGAGGTGAAGAATTTCACGTCGGGTTCACCATTTCTGTTTCCGACGCTTTCGCTGGGGCGCGCGCATACGTATCAGGAGGACGTGCGGCTTTGTTGCCCCGCATTCCCGCTTTCCAAAGGCGGGCGGCATTCTCTCCATATTCAGGGACGTCTGCTCCTTGATCGAAACAGGATGATGGGATGTCAGTTCTTCCTCCTGTGGATTCCTCCTCATAACTCATCACCTAGTCCGGGTCTCCCTTATAGATTTAATACGTCGTTCGTGAAACTCTTCCCAGTGCCATGTTTCCATGGACACCGGTTAATTACACTGCTTCTGTCAGGACATTCCAAAGGGTCCAGTCAGGGCAGCAACCTTCAGTCAGGGGAGTAGTCACGTTGGGCCATCAGTAGCGTGTCTGGATGCTGGGGTACCCGGCATGTCTGTCTGTTATCCTTGATCACAAGGCTTCTCGAGGTCGTGGAAGCTCGAGGCATCCCACATCGGGCGCTGGGAATTACATGTCATGGACACACATCTGAGGTTTTCCTCAGCTTCCCGGGTTCAACACAGGGTATTCCGCGAGTTTAACGTCCAGCGGAGACAGATCAACCCAACCAGATAATTATCTAGGATAGATCGGATTGAAGAATCCTCCTTGAAGGGATATCGACACCGGGGCTAGGCCGTAGGCGACAGTGAATGGAGTAGAAGGAGAGTGAAGTGGGACCATCGCAGGGGGCGACAATGAAGTTGGGCTTGAGCCTTGACGAGGCTTCCTACGTATCCCCGTGGCAGGGAATCAAAGTCCGCGTAGTTCGGGATGGTGCCGGTAAACCGACGTGAAGCTGGACCTTGGACCGATGAATGTCGTCAGCGAACCAACGTGAAGGTGGTCCTTGGTCCGATGGGAATCGTCAGCGTACCGACGTGAAGATGGACCTTGGTCCGATGGGAGTTGGGCTTGAACCTCTGGGAGGATTCCTATGTACCATGCCTTGACATGGATCAAATACCTCGTAGTTTAGAAGGGAATGGAGTTTAACGTCATGCCGGACGAAGATGGGTCCCGACGAGAAGAAACGACGGGTGGGTGTGTCGGTTAACCGACGTGAAAGTAGACCTTGGTCCACTATTGGTGGGCTTGAACCTCGTGGAGGCTTCCTACGTACCATGCCTTAACACGGATCAAAAACCTCTTAGTTCAGGTGATGGATGGGTCGCAATGGCTTACCACTGTACCGGAGTGCTGTTTAACATCGTGCTGGACGGGGGTGAAACCCGACGTGAAAGACGGGTGGGCTTGAACCTCATAGAGGCTTCCTACGTACCATGCCTTGACATGGATCAAAGACCTCGTAGTTCAAATGGGGCTTTGTCGGTGAACCAACGTGAAAGTAGACCTTGGTCCACTATTGGTGGGCTTGAACCTCATAAAGGCTTCCTACATACCATGCCTTGACATGGATCAAAGACCTCGTAGTTCAAATGGGGCTTTGTCGGTGAACCGACGTGAAAGTAGACCTTGGTCCACTATTGGTGGGATTGAACCTCATAAATGATTCCTACGTACCATGCCTTGACATGGATCAAAGACCTCATAGTTCAAATGGGGCTTTGTCGGTGAACCGACGTCAAAGTAGACCTTGGTCCACTATTGGTGGGCTTGATCCTCGTGGAGGCTTCCTACGTACCATGCCTTAACACGGATCAAAGTCCCCGTAGTTCAAAAGGTGGGTGGGGGTCAGGGTCAGCGCTCACTCTAAGCCCACGTGAGTCATGCTCGGTGTGAGAAACAAGAGGTTGCAAGGACCTGACGATCACGTCGCGAAGGGTGCGTCCGTGAGAAGCGAAGAGGGGCTTACGCGTTGGGCGGCCCATGGTGCTGGGACTTACTCCAGGATGGAGGCCCATATGGGGGTGCCTCATTCCCTATCACTCCCTCCACTGACCTTGGTAGTGGGGAAGTACAGAGATGCACGGGTGCAATCATCCGTACGAAAGGTTAGTGGCTTACGCTCTGAGGCGGCCCTTCCCCTGCGAACAAACACCACTCCGACAAGGAGGATCTCATTCCATGTGCGGAAGAGTTCCATTCCCGTGGAGACGAGTGGTGTAAAAAATGTTCGACCTGGGGGGACCCTTCGTGAGGGAGACGAGGTTGGATCACAGTTTAACGACATGTGTTAAGGACGTGGTTCTTGGCAGTTTAACGTCCTACAGCTCGGACGAGGTGGGTTCACTCCACACCCCTAGGACTTACATAACCGGTACCCTCTAGTCCTTGGGGAAGGGAAGGTGCCGGTAAGGCCATGGTAAAGGGGGGTCGTGGGACGAACCATCGAGGGTTCCACGTTAGCGTGGCTATGCGAAGAGGCAATAGCCATTAGCGAGCCTATGTGAAGAAGCAATAAGCGAAGCGACGCTACGGGTGGAATTGTCCATGGGACTTTGAAATCACATCGTGCAAACCTAGAGGGCCACACGGGAAGAGGAATCGCTAAGCAGAGGAGTGTGCTTTGAGAAGTGGGGTGCCTTGGCCTTAGCATGGGGCATTGGTGTGAGTGGGAGGTGCTTCGCGAAGTGGAGCAGTGTTCGCGGAGCACTGCCTCGCGAAGAAGGGGTGCCTCCCGAAGCAGGGTCCTTCGAAGTAGTGTGCTTCGCGAAGTGGAGCGGTCCTGCCTTAGCATAGGGATCACTCGTATGGGTTGGGTGTTTCGCGAAGCACAAGTGCTCCGCGGCTGCCCGGGTTCCCTTGGGAATCCCCTTCCTCCGCGAACGCCCTTGAGCTTCGCGAAGGGCGTCCCTCCCGGAAGAGGGGCTCAAAACGAGACAAAGCAGAGTCGTCTCGCGAAGTAGAAATACCTCACGGAGCTCATGATTCCCGGGGCAAAGCGTGCTTTGCGATTCGGGAGAGGAGAAGCCGAAAGGTTTGATTGTCCATCCTCGGGACTCAGGGTGAGTCCAGTATTTATAGGGATGGGGCGCCGCGACGCAGGGCTCGCGCGCCGCCTCTGGTGCTTCGCCGCGCGCTCGCGAACGTCAACGTCATCCGCGAAGTATTACCACCTCTGGCGCTTCGCGGCGGCTCGCGAACTTCAAACGGGTTCGCGGAGGATTACCGCCTCCGGATCTTCACAAGGCCGCAAGGGTCGGGGCGCTTCGCGGGGGTACTTCGCGACTGTGCTTCGCGGCTGTGCTTCGCGGTTGTGCTTCGCGAGGCAGCGCTCCGGCTGTCTTTTTCGTTCCTTCCTTTCGGGCCACATTTTTGGCGGCAACTGTCCTGAAATTATATATTTCTAGGATAAGGTGATAAGAGTTCGAAATATACTAATCCAATAGGTTTTTGACATGTTTAGGTCTTAGATATCACATTATCTTTTAATTTTTTTACATCGTTAAATAATGAGGTAATCGCTGCATCATCATGATGTCATAAATAATTTAATTTATTTAATGTATAAAAATTAAAAAAAAATATATCATGAAGTAGGAAATATTTTTATATTTATAATTAATATTTATAGTCAAACAATATGACTCGTATAACCCCATTTAAAGATTGTTTTAGTAAAACAACTCATGTTTGTGTCATTTTTCATTTTAACATTAAATAAATAGAAATTAATTTCATTTTCCTACCGAAGTGGCTCCATGGGGTCCCCATGTTCACCCATGGGTTCTCATGGTCGTCCATGACACATCCAATAAGGGTAAGACATGTGTCTAGGTATTTTAATTTTATTATAATATAATTTTTTCCTTAAATTGCAGTAATTAACTCTAATCGTGATTAAAAACATAAAAGATACTATTCACAAAAAATTATTTTAATCCCATTGAACCATGTTTTACTTCTTAATGAAAACCATGTATGTTGGAATTTTGAAATTCAAAACACATAGGTGGTAAAATTTCATTTAAATGAAAAATCATTTTTTAAGTACTACTTAGTTGTTTCACTATTCATCAAAAATTGAAGTTTTTCAGAAAAATACCAAAACATCACCATAAGATATATTTGATATTCTGAATTCAAAAAGGATTTATATTTTAAAAAATTCAAAAAATATAAGTTACATTAATTAATTTAATAATTAATTCCCGCTTTCATACCAAATAGCGTGTTTTTGTGAAACAATAATTATCAAAAGATTGACAGTAGTTTAAGTCCAATTTCAATGTGAAATTATTTCAATAGACCACTATTGGATTAAATGGTAATAATATATTCTAATTGAACTTTAAAACCAATTAAAAAGATAATCTATCCATATAATTAAATTAGATGAAAAAGTAGTGTTGATGTAAAATGTAGTATTTTTCACTATTCATTAAAAAATGAACATTGTCAGAAAAATACAAAAAATGTATCCATTGTAAATTTCAAAGTCCAAATAATAATGAATAAGTTTATTTCGACAAATAGAGCTTATAAAATTTTAAAGAGTTTGATATAAAAATGATTTTCCATCAAAAGGTAGTAAAACAATCTTTTACAAATATTAGTGTATTCCATGATTATGATTGGATTTATTCTCATTTTAATCCTCTAAAAAAGTATCTAATTAATTAATAGACATAGATAAAAAATATATATTATTCATTACTTACTTGGGATGTTACATAATAATTTTTTTCAATGGTTAGTAGTTTCTCAAAAAATTTATCATATATTGAAATATTTTGATGCACCATGAAAAAAGTGATGAAAATTATTAAATACTGCATTTTCATGAGAATTAAATAGAATAGGAGGTTTAATGAATACCACGAAAAAGGGTATATATCAAATAAGAATAAGAAAATGATGAAAATTATATTAAGTTATTATTATGGAAAGAAAAATCCTGAATAGTTTTTACAGGGAATGTGTATTAGATATAATTATATAAATAAGGATGAGGAAGATAATGAATTTATGGGAAAAAATATCACTAATTTCAAATTATTCAACAATAAATAAATAGGGAATTATTAAAACTAATTTCTTAACTTGCAAGGGACCATAAAATATAAATTAATAATGCGAGAAGTCCAATCTTATGTGATCTGTAGACCTAAGGTTTGTGTTCCTAAATATTTAGTGTAAAATTATTTAATTATATCCTTAAATATAGTCACTGATTTATTTTATTATAGATCCTCACATCCTTTTATATCATTCTAGTTTACTACGAAAAATAGATATTTCTTTATAACCTTTATAAGTAAATTTTTAGATATTAATCACACTTGTAATCTAACTACAATTTGCATGTGTTAAAAAATTCACATTATTAAAAATGAATTGACGTATTTGAGGATTTATTATTATAAATATAGTTGAATTTGATATATTCCTTGGTATATAATCAACTTCAAAATATGATGAAAATTATATATCCGTGAGAAGGAAATTATTATCTGTGATGAAAATGTGGAATTCCATATCATTAATGGGGATACATAATCAGATGAATATTCCCTATATTCACCATAAATATCACTTATTAGTTATATTATATGGGAAAAATAGTAGATACGACTAATAAATGGAAAATTTAATTTTCATATTAATGATGTACTTATTTTAAAATAATTCATTGATGTATTTTCTGAGAATTAAATTGATATCCATCAGAACATAAAGATGAATTTTATATTAATTTAATCCTTGATTAAAGAGTAATATCAATGAATCACTATAGAATATACATAGTGAAATTTAATGAATTAATTAATAAATTTTGTAATTAGATTAATAATTGATTTATATTCCCTACTATTTTGCATTGGGGAGCCTCATTTATTTTTTTATGAAATAAGGTGGATCTATGTGGGTATGAATTTATTATATGGAAATCGAGGTTGTTACAATAAATATGATTTATCATTTCCATTTAATTGATGAGTTATTAAATCATCTTCATAGAGCCCAGTATTCCTCAATGATTTTCCTTCATTCTATGTATCATCAATTATGAGTAATGAATGAATATATTCTAAAGAAATCATTTCAATGAAGTTATGATCTTTTTTTTTTCATAATGCCATTTTTATTTACAAATTTTCCCTATATGTTTGTGGATATAATGAATATATTATATAATGAATACATTGATGGTTTTATATTAGTATTTATTTATGATGTATTAGTTTATTCAAAAAGTTATTAGGACCGTGAGAAATAATTATGGATCACTATTTATACTCATCGATGAAAAATATTATATAGGAAATTTATCTTTTTTGAATTATGGATTTAGTTTTTTTTCCTAGGACATTTCATCACTAAGGATGGATTCTTAGTTGTCCTTGTAAAGACATATGCAGTCCTATAATGGCGTATACAAACATTCCTTTCCAAGGTACGTAGATTCATTTGTTAGGGAAATTTCAATTAGAAATTTCATCAAAATATTAACATATTTGATAACCCGTTAACCAATAATATTTTTAAATGAGTTATGTTCATATGGAAAATTTAATGTGGATTATTTTTTTAAGAATTAATTTTGAGATTGTACAATACTCTAATTTGGACTCTACTATTCTATAATGATTGATTTGTGATATTTAATTATGGATTAATAATGAGACGTGGTTGTGCTCTTATGCAGAATGATAATTTTATTTCCAATGAATCATGGGTTATAAAGACTCATGAATATAGAAATATCAATCATGATTTGGATTGGATGGCTATAATCATGACTTTGATGACATAGTGACATTATATATGTCAAAAAATATATGAGATATAAACATACCATAAAGTCTTAAAATATATATTTTTGTAAAATGTTATGAACATGAAGAATTATAATGTGGATCGAGAAACTCGAGTTTGATTATTTCGCAATACATTACCACTATGGGGAGGAAAATGATGTAGTGGATGTTTTAAGTATTAAAGATCACATAGTTATAACCAAAATGAGAATTGATTGGGATCAAATGTTCATAGATCCATTAAATATGAATATTGTAATTATTAAGGATGGGGAAATATAAATCCATTTTCAAATGATCTAAAAATTATATTTATTGAAAATTCTAACATCTTCTCATCTTGATGATGATTCTAGTCACAAGAATATTAATTTTATGAATGAAGAGAAATTGGAAGACTTTATATATAAATAATTCTTTCCAAACCATTGAAATATGATATTAGTTCTATATATACCTAATATAATGTGGAATTATTGGATGATTCTCATAGATTTAATTTCTCTTTATGCCTATGTATTACCAATATGTATAGGTATTTCAAAGATTATTTTTTCTAGTATAATATGGAAGAGTAAATTGATAACTTTGTGTCATAATTACTTTTTTATCAACATATGATGTCTAATAGATAGTATACTATAGGATTAATGAAACATTTACCTATTATTATGTGTAATTTGATGACATTAATATGGAAAATTTAATAGAATTTAAAATGAATCCCATAAATAATGATTCAATTTTTGTAATTGTTTATCACCTAACCAAATCTATTATACCACATGATAATTTGTAACATTTGAGAACTTTGAAAATATACATATAAATTTATTTTTATGAAATCAAAATCAGCATATTTCAATTTTGTCTCATGAAGATCCATGATTTACATTGAAATTTGGGAAATTTCTTCAGATGGATCTAGTTGTTGAGATTTATTTGAGCACTACATATCAACCTCAAACTAATGAAAAATTTGAATTGACTATTAACACATTATAAAACATGTTGCGGTCATTCTTAGTTGACATTCATGATATTTTGGATTAATATTTACCATTGGTATTGTTTTTATATAATTTTATATTCCATTAAATTATACAAATGGAATCATATATTGAATTATTTGGAAAGAGATGTGTTAATCTATCTTGATGGGATGAAACTGGTGAATGAAATACTATACGAATATGACATTATGGGGATACAATGAAAAATTTAAATACTATTAAGACTCATATTAAATCATCTCAATTAATTTAACACAAAAATATTTTTATGAAATATTTCTCATTAAATAATTTAATTTCCTTGATATCTTACATTACATATAACAACAAGATTAGACAAACTGGTTAACATTATTAAAATATTTTGTACAAATTATCGCCAAGCCATTTTATTTGTGGGTATGAATATTAATATCTAAATTATGGAAAATATATAATATAAAAATTTATGATATTATTTAATTTGTTATCAAATTATTATAATTGAAAACATAAAATATTTGAAAAGAAATGTATTGGTTTTTCAAAAAAAAATGGTTTTCTTTGTATAACAAAATTCTTTATAAATAAATTAAATTATTCAGTATTTATGATTAATTTTAATTAAATTTTTCTATTCATTATTTATAAAACATTTTATTCATTTAAAAATAAGTTTTCATAGTAATAGGTTAACAATAAACATGGTCTAGACAAAGAAATGTTATTTGTTCTTGTAAAAAAATAGTCGTTTCTCACATTTTTTACAAATTAATAAAAACTAATTTTAGTAATTTTTTATTTAATTAGATATCATTAATTAAATATTTATAATTATGATGTTAAAATTTGGTAAATATAACCCATTTATTTTTGGTTACTATGAACAATAACCATTATAAAATTTATCTCCTCAGTAAAAAGAATATTGTGTTAATATTGTTTAAAACTAAGTAGCAGCCCAAGAGACCCGAGATAAAATCCTAGTGGAGGAGGAATTCCATGTTACTGTAGCAGTACTATATATAAGGCCCCAACCTTAAACCATACTTAATATTGAATTAAATAAATAATTCACATTGAGGATATTTTCAGGTTTAGAGTTTTTGAGAATTAGATCATAAATCATGAATTACATTCCACATTTAAACAAAGTGGATATATAAAAGATAATATTCATTTTTTCCCATCAACGGAAACATATTTAAAATAAAACATGGGTAATTTATTGACACTTCCTTGACACTATCATCATATCATGTACCCTTCCCTTGACTTGTGAAAAACATTTCAAAAACTTGGGATGAGCATTAAACGCTCAGTAAGGGATATAAAAATATGGAAAGGAAACATGAGTACATGTATACACAAGAATCAATGAAATCATACTCTAATCATAAAACATAAGAACATTAGCATACCTCATCAAATCGTGAATAAATAATAGAAATCATAAGACATAAATGTAACTTGAGGCATTCATAAAATTCTTACATAGGGAGTATCCCTCTTGGTTACGTTTGGAATACCCATCACAGTATATTCCCTAAATCTCTTCGGAGAAATCATAACGTTTAACTCCTTCGCGTTACCCAATGCATTGGAGACCTATATCGGGATCACCCTCCCTTAGTTTATCACAGAACCACCTGTCTTCATAAAAATTCCCAAGAACCATAACATAATCGTATCACATAAAACATGCATAAATGAAACAAAACACTTCCACATTTCAATCACAAAATATAAATAACACATTGATATAATAATAATGTTATCAAAACCATTTTTAATACCAAAATAAAAGAAAAGTAAAACATGTTATATATTTTTCTTTTAAAAAATGTATGTCTTGTAGAGGAAGATGAAACTCAAATAAAGGTCACAGCAGCGGAGAAGTCATTGTCGCTGCATATTTACGACAAAAACATTCCCTTTTGTCGTTTAGTAAAAAGCTTTTTATATAAAAGTTTACATTTGGATAAACATAAAAGTTAAAGGGGTTTATAAACCATAAAAAAATGTTGTGTATAAAACAAAATATTCCTCAATGAAAGGAGATTAAGAAGAAGTCCCATACAAAGACGGTATCCTTGGATTAAGGATAAATAAATTACATAATCATGTGTGACAAAAGAATACACCAAATATAAGTGGATATTAAGTGTAAAACAGTCATAGGTTAATCACACATATTCATAGAACGACATATTCAAGGAGTATAAGTTTATCCAAAATAATCAAAATTGGGTTAAGAAGATCCCTTGCAAAAATTCGACAGCATAATGGCGTCACTTCAAAATTCAGAAAAAGAGTTGATGAGAGATAAAGAGGGTACCTCATCACTTGGACATAAAATTTAAATTAATAAGGATATATAAGAACATATCCCAACGTAGTATTATGTGAATTAAAAGACATAACAAAAGAAGTCTTTTAAAAAGAGGAGGGTGAAAGGTTCCCTTACCAACATGGGTATCTTTCAAAACATACACCCCATGAACGAAAAACAATACAACATTGATGTAAAAAAAATAAACGAATGTATATTACAAAAATAGTAGAATAATGGGCAGTAAATATACCACTAAAAGGAAATGGTGGAAGATGTAGCATAAATCTCACGGGAATAAAAAGTGAGATGAAAAATCTCTTACAAAAACTCGGCAGCCTAACGGCGCCACTTAAAAATTCTAAAGAAAATATTTGATGAGAGTAATAGGGGGTATCTCATCATATATATAAAAATAAAAATTACCGTTGGGTTAATATTAAATAATATCCTCCAACATAAGAACATGGATCAAAAATGAAATGACATAAAAAAGGGTACTAGATAAGATAGCGATAGGTCAGATCTCTTACCTCACGTCCGACTTGTCTTGTTCGTTTATTTATAGTCTTGAATAATAAACTTTTTTCAATTTATAATTGTATAAGTACCTCCTTTAAAGATTATTATTCAGTTCATGTCACATATTATAATGTTATAATAATTGTTTAATAATGTTAGTTCATATCAGATGTTTTTGTCGAAGTTTGGTACATGAGTAAAAAAATGAACTTGTTTGAAATGATTTCCTATGAAGTTATAAGTAAATAATTTACAGAATAGTATTAATGAATAAAATATCATATATATCCAGTAAATATTCATTTTATAATATTCCATGACATTTCTAGATAAAAACGAAAAGCACCGTTCATGGAGACGGTAGGCCGTACGTACGCATGAACGCTACTTTCATTTTTTTATCATATTAATGGAATTAAAAATAAATGATATATATATATATATATTATAATTCCAGTATAATATATATGTTATATAGATCACATATGTTCATTAATTTCATTCTTTATACATTCCATGTATTGCATGAACGAGTCACATCACTTGAGGGGGCGGTAGTCAACACTTCCTCATATGAAATTATCTCAATTGCAAAAAATGCAAAGAATAAAGGCATGTTTTAAATATAAAATACAGAATAATTTAGAAAACATAAATACCATATATATGATATATAAAATACAGTTACATCATAATGGCCACCTTTAATGTTGTTAAAATAATATTGAACAATAATCATTTCTTGAGGCAGTAATTCACCATCCACAGAAACAGTATGTTATTTAACCATTAGATGTAGGTGTGTGTAAGTGTAGCTCGAATAATTAATATAAAAACATCCCAGTATATGGAAGATACAAGTGATGTTACAATAGAAATGAAGAAAAAGAGTTTATGGGGTTGGAGATGAAAAATAAAACAAAAGAACACAAGAGAAGACACTACCTTTAAATCAGGTAACTCTTTTTGATTTGAGATCAAAGGCTTCCTTGGGAAGACTTCTGTCCAATTTGAGGTTTCTAAGAGTTATAGAGGATTGTGGATAGACAAAATGTGTAGGGTTTGGCTGAGCCAGAGTCTTTGTAAGTGTGGGTAAGGTGGTAGAGTTGGGGGCCTTTTATAAGAGGAGAGGAGGGGCACTCTTGGAAAGTTAAGAAAAGATACAATGTTATAAAATGATTTTCGGATAAAAAAGTCCCACAATTATAAATTTCTAGGATAAGGTTATAAGGGCTCGAAATACACCCATCCAATACGTTTTTGACAAGTGTAGGTCTTAGATTTTACATTATATTGACATTTTATTTAAATCGTTAAATAATGAGGTAATCACTGCATCATCATGGTGTCATAAATAATTAAATTTATTTAATGTATAAAAATAATAAAGAAAATATCATGATATAGTAAATCTTATTAGCTTTATAATTACTATTTATAGTCAAATATATTACTTGTATAACCCCATGTAAATTGTTTTTGGTAAAACAATACATTTTTCTGTCATTTTTTACTTTTACTTTAAATAAAAGGCATTAATGTCATTATCATACCCAAGTGGATCCATGGGGTCCAAAAAATAAACCCATGGGTTGTATTGGTCAGAAATGACTCATCCAATTGGGTTAGGAAAAGTGTCAGGTTATTCTCATTTTATTATAATATCATTTTTACCTTAAATCACACTAATTACCTCTAATCGAGATTAAAAACATAAAAGTTACTATTCACCGAAAAATTATTTTAATCACATTGAACCAAATTTTACTTCCTAATGACAACCATCTATGTCGGATTTTTGAAACTCAAAACACAGAGGTGGTAAAATTTCATTTAAATGAAAAATCAGTTTTTTAAGTACCACTTAGTTGTTTCACTATATATCAAAAATTGAAGTTTTTCAGAAAAATACCAAAACATCACCCTAAGCTATATTTGATATTCCAAATTCAAAAATGATGTCTATTTTACAACATAAAAATATATAAGTTACATTAATTAATTTAATAATTAATTCCTGATGTCAGAGCAAATAGCGTGTTTTTATTAAACAATAAGTGTCAAAAGATTGACACTAGTTTAAGTCCAATTTCAATGTGAAATTAATTCAAAATACCACTATTGGATTAAATTGTAAAAATATATTCTAATTGAATTTTAAAACCAATTGAAAATATAATATAATCATATAAATAAATTATAATAAAAAAAATTTCTGAATTAAAATACAACATTTTTCACTGTTCAATAAAAAATGAACTTTATCGGAAAAATACCCAAAATTTACACAATGTAAATTTTGATGTCCCGATTCTAAAGAAGAATTTTATTTTGTCAAATATAACACATAAAATTCTCAGAAAGTGTATTTAAAAGATGTTCGGCATCAAAAGGTGGTTAATGGACATTTTAAAGAATATTAGAATGTTTCCGCTTAAAATTGGATTCATTCGCATTTTTAATCCTCTAAAGTTTATTGTAAAGAGTAAATATATTTGACATACATATATAATCATTTTGTAGTTAGTTCTGTTCATTCCCTCCATTACAACAGCTAGGCATTAACTACCATTTAAAATAATGTTATTTTATTATTAGAGTGCAACGTAAGATTCCCAAGAAACTCATTGTTGCGTATTGGGTACGTCATCGAGCATAGAGTCCACATTAAAGTAATATTAATATTTTATTCAAAAATATGGATAAATTTGAAAATTTCATATTCTTTATTTACCTTGGGCGTTACATCCTTCCCCCCTTTTGAAAATTGCGTCCACACAATTTTAAAATTAGGCTTGGAATTTTCATTGAAAATCCCACATCAGAACAAGAGTCAGTAAAACAATCAATTTAAAATTATGAAAGAGAAGTACAAAGGTCACCCTAGTTAACCCAAACTAGGATTCCATGTAGGGAAACATGGATATGGAGGAAAAAACAAAGCGTCGTGTTCAGAGGGAGAGTGATAGAAAACAAGTTTAGGAGAAAGTTAACCACAAGAAAATCACATACTTATGGTGGGTTCAACGGTATTCGATTCCCCTGTTGAAAATGTTAATAGAGAACATTATTTTTAAGTTACTTTTAATTGAGGAATTTATTTTTGATCTTATGGAAACATACTTACTTGTCATTTTGACTTTCAAATTTTACATGATTTCTTAAAGAAACTCGTACTTTCCCCAAATGATGAGTATTTAGGACGACTTGTTTACATTAAGTGAGATATAATAAACTACTAGAGAATCACATAATCCACAAAAGAGAACTATATACATCCCATTTATTTAGACACTAACCAAAACTAAAACCTAAAAGGTTAGTATGAGATTTGATAATACCCAAAAAGGATAAAAAATCTATTCTTAATCTCCAAACATTGTCAAACAATACGTAAAGTTCAACAAAGACCATTAAATAAATAATATCTCCATAAAAATATTCAAATTTAACCAAACTAAGATTGAAACCCAAATATTTTAAGGATTTAATAACGTAGTCTTCCAAGGTACAAATTAACACTTATCTCCAAATAACATCAGTTTCTCTTAATGTCTCATATCGAAATGTAATTAACCTAATCACATATCCTCTATGATAGGTTAATAATTTCCATAGATAACCCAAAATCAACATAATCTTAATTCATAAAATCATCTAAATAAAAAGAATAAGTTACACTAACCAGGGACTTCACGTAGTGCAGTGGTAGATGATAAATACCAGTCGCACTTTGGTTGTGGGTTCGATTCACACAGCTTTGTCCGACGCCACGGGTTGTCACATGGTATGCGTGTTGTCCTTTTTATAAAACTCAAAAAATAACTCAAACATGTTTTAACCTCAATATTTTCTTTATACCTCTCATTTTTATCCATATTCGTTACGATCTCAACATCTTAATTCTTGAAGTCTTATTTCGTCACCATAATATAAAATAAAACGATTTCGAAAATAAATAACATCATACCTTGATCATGGAATCCACTCTATTTCATCGTCATCTTGCATACGTAGGTAGAAGCCCCATGAATTACCACAATGATTTATAGATCCTTCAAAATCATTTGCTTCCTCCATCCAAATACACCTTGTACAAAATGGGTCATATGGGTGTTCATAGAAAAAAAGTATTGGAAAATAATCATGTATGACATATAATTCCAAAACATCTGATAAAACATGATTTCTATAAAATTGTCAGACATAATTTGAGTTGAAAATTTCTATTATGGGTCCTTTTAAAATACCATAAGTATGTGCTGAGAGACTATATTTGAAAACCAAATATAAATAGGTTGCACTAGGGTCCCCTTCCTCAGCACCATTTTTAAAATCATAATATGCTTCAAATTCTTTTAATAAGGTAATATATTTGAAAAAACCTTGATAATATTTAGCTCTCTTGAAAATATGAGAATATTCTGAAAATAGTATTTTTCTAAATACAACCCCTGATCCACGTTGATAACGAGGTATAGTGGTGGTTTTTGATATCTCAAATAACTACTTGCAAGTGAGTTGTATGCTAGAAAAGGATTCAAAATCATCCGAACATGTCTTTGCAATAATTATTGCAAGCATGTCATCAGGAAGATATAAGAATGTCGTTTGAGATACTTCTCGTTCCATTGGAAACTGACTTTACTTTCCCTGAAAAAAGTTATAAAACAAGGATTTAACTGAAATAATAGATATAGGGACTAATCAAGTGTCTAACAAAAACTCATAATCCCTAATGTTGTCTAAACCGACCTCTGATACCATCTATAAGGCCCCATAATTAAACCTTACTTAATATTGAATTAAATTAATAATTCACATTGAGGTTCTTTTCAGGTTTAGTGTTTTAGAGAATTAGAACATTAATCATGAATTACATTCCACATTTAAACATTTTGGTTACATAAAAGATAGTATTCGTTTTTCCCATCAACGAAAAAATATTTAAAATAAACATTGATTCTTTCTTGACACTTCCTTGACACTATCATCATATCACGTACCCTTCCCTTGACCTGTAGAAAACATTTCAAAAACTTGTGATGAGCATAAAAATCTCAGTAAGGGATATAAAAATATGGAAAGAAAACATGAGTACATGTATATACAAGAATCAATGAAATCATACTCTACTCATAAAACATAAGCACTTTAACATACCTCATCAAATCATGAATAAATCATAGAAATCATAAGACATAAAGGTGACATGAGGCATTCATAACATTCATACGTAGGGATTAACCCTATTGGTTACGTTTGGAATACCCATCATAGTATATTCCCTAAATCTCTTTGGAGAAATCATAAAGTTTAACTCCTTCACGTTACCCAATGCATTAGAGAGCTATATCGGGCTCACACGCCCTTAGTTTATCACAGAACCACCTGTTTTCATAACAATTCACATGAACCATAACATAATCGTATAACATAAAACATGCATAAAGGAAACATAGAATTTCCAAATTTCAATCACAAGATATCAATAACACATTGATATAATAAAAATGTTATCAAAACCATTTTAAATACAAAAATAAAAGAAAATTAAAATATGGTATTTATTTTTCTTTTAAAAAAAGTATGGCTTGTAGAGGAAGTTGAAATTCAAATAAAGGTCATGGAGGCAGAGAAGTAATTGTCGCCACATACGTACGACAAAAACATTCCCTTTTGTCATTTAGTAAAATGATTCATATAAAAAAGATTCTTTTTGGATAAATTTAAATGTCAAAGTGGTTTATACACCGTAAAAAAATGTAGTGTATAAAACAAAATATTCCTCAATGAAAGGAGATTAAGACGAAGTCCCATACAAAGACGGTATCCCTGGATTAAGGACAAAAAAATTACAGAATCATGTGTGAAAAACGAATACACGAATTATAAGTGGATATTAAGTGTAAAAAAATCATAGGTTATTCACACTTATTCATAGAATGACATATTCATGGATTATATGTTTATCCCAAAGAATCAAAATTGGGTTAAGAAGTTCCCTTAAAAAAATTCGACAACCTAATGGCGTCACTTCAAAATTCAGAAAGAGAGTTGATGAGTGATAAAAAGGGTATCTAATCACATGGACATTAAATTTACATTAATAAGGATATATAATAACATATCCCAACTTAATAGTATGTTAGTTAAAAGACATAACAAAAGAAGTCTTTTAAAAAGAGTAGGGTGAAAGGTTCCCTTACCGACTTGGGTATCTTTCAAAACATACACCCCATGAAATAAGGACAACACAAAATTGATGTAAATAATAATAAAAGAAATTATATTAAAAAAAGAGTAGAATAATGGGAAGTAAATATAACACTCAAAGCAAATGGTGGAAAATGTAGCATAAATCTCACGGGAATAAAAGTGCGATGAAAAATCCACTACGAAAACTCGGCAGCCTAACGACGCTACTTAAAAATTATAAAAAAAGGATTTATGAGAGTAAGAGGGGGTATAACATCATATAAAAATACAAATTACAGTATGTTTAATATAAAATAACATCCTCCAACATAAGAAGATAGAGCATAAATGAAATCACGTAAAATAGGGTACTTGAAAAGAAAGCGAGAGGTCAGATCCCTTATCTGAAGTCCGACTTGTTTTGTTCGTTTAATTATATTCATAAATAATAAACTTTGGTCAATTTATAATTTATTAATTACCTCCTATAAAGAGTATTATTCAGTTCAAGTACCATATTATAATGTTATAATAATTGTTTAATAATGTTAGTTCATATCAGATGTTTTTTGCCGATGTTTTGTACATGAGTAAAAAATGAACTTGTTTGAAATTGATTTCCTATATATTTATAAGTAAATCAATTAAAAATTGTATTAATGATTAAAATATCATATATATCTAGTACATATTAATTTTATAAAATTCCATATCATTTTGAGATGAAAACTAAAATCACCGCTCATGGAGATGGTAGGCCGTACGTACGCATGAACGCTACTTTCATTTTTTTGTCATATTAATCGAATTAAATATAAATGATATATATATATATATATTTTAAGTCCTGTATAATATATATGTTATATAGGTCACATATGTTCATTAATTTCATTCTTTATACATTCCATGTATTGCATGAATGAGTCACATCACTTGAGGGGGCGGTAGTCCACACTTCCTCATATGAAATTATCGCATTTGCACAACAAGAAAAAACTAAAGTTCTGTTTTAAATATAAAATACAGAAGCATATAGAAAACATAAATACCATATATATGATATATAAAATAAAGTGACATCATAATGTCCACATTTAAATGTATTAAACGATTATTGAACAATAATCGTTTCGTGAGGCAGTAATTTGCCATCAAGAGAAATAGTATGTTCTTTAACCATTAGACATTGGTGTGTGTAAGTGTAGATAGAATACTTCTTATGAAAACATCATAGTATATGAAATATACTATTTTTGTTACCATATATATGAATAAAAAGAGTTTAGGGGGTTGGAGAAGCAAAATAAAACATAAGAACACAAGAGAAGACATTACCTTCAAATCGGGTAACTCTTTTTCATTTGATCTCAAAGGCTTCCTTGGGAAGACTTCGGCCCAATGTGAGGTTTCTAAGAGTTATAGAGGGATGTGGAGAGACAAAATGGGAAGGCTTTGGCCGATCCAATGGTTTTGGAAGTGTGGGTACAGTGGTAGAGGTTGGGGCCTTTTATAAGAGGAGAGGAGGGTCACTTTTTGAAAGTTAAGAAAAGATACTTTGTTATAAAATGATTTTCGGATAAAAAAGGTCCCAAAAGTATAAATTTATAGGATAAGGTGATAATGGTTCGAAATCCACCCATCCAATAGATTTTTTACAAGTGTATGTCTTATATTTTACATTATATTTTCATTTTATTTAAATCATTAAATAATGAGGTAATCGCTCCATCATGATGGTGTCATAAATAATTTAATTTATTTAATGTATAAAAAACATAAAAAAATATCATGATGTAGTATATAATTTTATATTTAAAATTACTACTTATAGTAAAAAATATGACTTGTATAACCACATGTAAAAATTGTTTTGGTAAAACAATACATGTTTGTTTCATTTTTACTTTTACTTTAAATAAAAGGAATTAATATCATTATCTTACCCATGTGGCTACATGGGGTCCCAAAAATCGACCCACGGGTTGTCTTGGTCGGCCATGGCTCATCCAATAGGGTTAGGAAAAGTTTCAATTTATTCTCATTGTATTATAATATCATTTTTACCTTAAATCACACTAATTACCTCTAATCACGATTAAAAACATAAAAGTTAGTATTCACCAAAAAATAATTTTTAATCCCATTGGACCACATTTTACATCTTAATGACAACCATGTATGTCAGTTTTTTTAAAATCAAAACACAGAGGTGGTAAAATTTCATTTAAACGAAAAATCAGTTTTTTAAGTACCACTTAGTGGTTTCACTATTCATCAAAAATGGAAGTTTTTCAGAAAAAATACCAAAACATCACCCTAAGCTATATTTGATATTCCGAATTAAAAAATGATGTATATATTAAAAAATAGAAAACATATAAGTTACATTAATTAATTTAATAATTAATTCCCGCTGTCAGAGAAAAATAGCGAGTTTTTATGAAACAATAAGTATCAAATGATTGACAATAGTTTAAGTCCAATTTCAATGTGAAATAAATTCAAACGACCACTATTGGATTAAATGGTAAAAATATATTTAATTGAACTTTAAAACCAATTAAAAAGATAATATAATCATATAAATAAATTATATTAAAAAAAGTTTCGAATTAAAACACAACATTTTTCTCCATTCATTAAAAAATGAACTTTAACGGAAAAATAAAAAAAATTTACACAAAGTAAATTTTGATGTCCCGATTCTAATGAATTTTTTTTTCAAATATAACACATAAAATTGGGAAAAAGTGTATTTAAAAGAGGTTCGCCATCAAAAGGGAGTTAATCGACCTTTTAATGAATATTAGAATGTTTACGCTTAAAATTGGATTCATTCGCATTTTTAATCCTCTAACATTTATTGTAAAAAGTAAAAATATTTTACATACATATAATATCATTTTTTATTCAGTTCTATTCATTCCCCCCATTTCAATGTCTAGGCGTTAACTACCATTTAAAATAATATTATTTTATTATTAGAGTGCAACGTAAGATTCCCAAGAAATTTGTTGTTGCGTATTGGGTACACCATCGAGCAAAGTGTCCCCTTTAAGGTAATATTAATATTTTATTCACAACTATGGATAAATTTGAAATTTTCATATTCTATATTTACCTGGGGTGTTACACATTAGAATGCACTATTCTGTATTACAGCAGCCGGAACTATTCATCAATCTGGGCCTTTGGGCCATCGGGTTGGTCCTCGGGTCCTGTAAGGATTTCGGGCCACCCTAGGCCTTCGAGGAAGATGATTCTCACGGCCTTAGGGCATCCTTATGGGCTTAGGGCCACCCCAAGGCCTTTAGGCCACATGAAATGAAGATGTACCTGTTAGAATATAAGGGACAAGGCTACAGAGGAGGATTTAGGGCAGGCACATCCACTAGAGCAGAGCTAAACATAATTGGAAGAATGAGAGGGTATGGCTTTGCCATTGGTACCGAGCCTATGCAACATTGCATAGGAAAGATAGCCGACTAGCTCTGCAAATGTGGAGTGCTGATATCATGAAATATGATTGGGAGGAGCAGTTCCTATTCCTCATTGTTTGGGTGATTCCCTCTAGGACCTACGAGTTATGTAATTGACTCTGAGCCTTTGCACCTTGTAAAGGCTCCACCTCACCCCTTGAAAGGTGGATTACCAAAAATAATAAAAAATGAAGGCCTTCAGGTGATTTTGACCGATAAGGCCTTAATATTTAATTATAATTATAATTATATGAAATTAATTATACCCATATCACCTTAGGTTAGAATGTTATTTTTTACTAAAACATTTCCATAGAAATGATTAATATGTTATTTAAAAAAAATAATGTTAAAAAATGTAAATCTCTTTTTTTAGTATCATTTATGTGATCACATAAGAATAAAAATAGTTATTATTTAATTTTTATATTAATTTTTTAATAATTAATTTATAATTATTTTGTATATTAACTTATAATTATTGAGTTTTATATAATTAGCTTATTCTAATAGAAAAAGTCAAAATAATATGTATTCAATTAATATAAATTTAATATAAATGATTTGGAAATATTAGAAGATATATATTATGATTATGTTTTTATCTTAGATGAATTTAATATATTAATATGACATATTAGTGTTTTTTTTAAAATTTATTATTTTAATTCCTACATTTTCTATATCTCTTTAATGTCAAATTAAATAAATAAAGTCAAATTTAACAATAAAGAAATTTTTATCAAACTAATATTATTTTAAATTATATAAAAAACTATAAATATAAAATTTGAATCTAATTTGGATAAAAATTTACTTATTTAGTTATTTATGGGCCAATTTTCAACATGTAATTTATAATTAAAACCCTTTAAGTTTGAAAAATTTGTTTCCATAGTTAAAATTAAATTTTTTTATGTACAATTTAATGGAAATTTTATTATTTAAAATGTCCCCAAAATAGTCTAAATAATATTGTTTTATGTTATTAAAAGCCAATAATATCTTTTATATAAATAAAATTATATTTTGAGTCATTTTTCTTGAGAATGAATTTTTTATAATTTAATACTTTTTGGAATTCCAAAAGTACCACTCACCTCAATCATAAAATGGAACATCCTCCTTCACTACTCTACACAAAATGGGAACATCTATCAAAACCAATATCTACCAATTTATCATATAATAATTTATATATACATTCCAATGGTTATTGTCTTCTAAAAATACCAGACAAATAACCACTGAGAGATGATATAAAGGAATTTATTACAAGAAGAGGTGATCGCCTTAATCGATTACTATCTAATATATATCTATTTAACTCTTATAAATCTATTAAATTTTTCAAAAATTATAAAATTATTTATTTTCAATTTTAATATATATTATCATGATTATGAAAACATTTTTATACACCCTCTTTGTTTTCAATAAATATGTGAATGTATCACTCGTGTGTATATATGGATTACTACAACCACATAGTGATTTATTTCAGTATTAATTACCATTTTTTAATAGGTATTATGATTTATTTAATGAATATATATGGTATTTATTACATAATTATACTTCTATAATTTTTGTATCACTTTTACCTACTTATCATCCAATACTTTTGGAAACGATAATGTCGTCCTTGCATATGTGTGGTCCACCACATCCATGAAGAAATGTGATTCATTTTTCATTTAAATTTTTAATATATGTAAATGAGGAAGAATTTGAATAATATATATGATATATATGATATTATTTTTATCCGAATAAAGTGAATTAATATTAATGTCTTTTTTATTTCCACCATAAAAAAATATAAATATTTTTCATGCGTACCTACGACCTACTACCCCCATGAACAATGTAACTCAATTTTATATCTCCATATTTCAGAGACAACTATATATAATTATGTAATAAATATATATGATATTAAAATCAATATCAATATTATTGATATAATTATACCAACATAAATTTACATGATTGTAAACTACTAAACAAAAATACTTGTGATATTTGAAATATTTCACACCCAGAAATGATGATTTTAACATGGAATTACTGATAAAGGTGGGTTTTGAAATTTAATAAGGTGATAATATGTGATTTCATAATTATGTAAATTAATATATATTATATTTATAGTAAATTTAAATTTATTATATAAGAGTTTGGAGTGCTTTAGAAGAATGGAAAACATACAGTAAGGATTTTATATTTCAATCTCATTGCTTATGGAAAATTTTTATGATGATGTTTCTAATGTTAAAATATAATATATCTCTCAATAATCCCATGAATTTTATTATCCTATTGTTATTTCATAAAAATACTTCTTTTCCATCCATTTACCTCAACTATTTTACACAAAAGACTTCAAATATGTTTTGATGAAATATCAACTTCATTTCGCTATTTTGTCAAAATCCTTTTTATTATATATACATGTTTTATTAAAATTTGTAAAGAATTTCTTTCTATAATCCTATGATATCTTAATTTCATTATTTACCAATTTTTTCACTTTAAAAATTAGTTTCAATGGAATATTATTTCATTTTCCAAATGTGGTATATTGTGAATATTTTTTATAAATGTAATTAATGAATGTATTTTCAAAATTATATGGAATGAACATACATTCTTGATATAAATACTAATTTTTATTTTATAATTCCATAACTATATTAAAAAAATTAAATGAAATTTTCTTTTTTTATAAATGCACTATTTTTTAAATTATTTATTTCAAAATGTAACGAAAATTTTCCTAAATTAAATATTTTTTACTTTAAATCGAATTTAATTTCATAAAATTCCACAACCCATTATATCAATTATGATTTAATAGTGATACGATCCATGTACACCATAATTATTATTTATCTGGATGGATTATTCTTATTTCGAAAATATTTTTATGAATCCCACTTTATTTCAATGGGATATTCATTGAATAAATTTTTAACAAACCCATATATTTTGAAGGGTTGTATTATGATGAATTTTTTTTGATCATGTCACATGTATGGATTATTTTTTTTAATTTTATTGGTGGGAACTATCTCCCTAATGGATAGGGTAAATATTGATATATCATGAGATAAATAGGATTTGATTGGGGAGTGAAATAATTTTGTTAAGGAACTCTTTCCACTATGATACTATCAGGAGTGAACAATGACTACTATAAAGGATTGCACAGTAATTTAATTATAATATTATAGTCATAGAAAATATCCTTTAATACTATGGAAATGATTTTTAATTCTTATTTGTATTCAATAATTAAGTGTTTTTTGTCAATCTGATGTTCTCATGGATCATATTTTTTATTACCTTATGATTCATAGACTACAAACATCCTAAATTTATGCCATGACATAAGATTATGTCCTTTGATATGCAGGGTATGTTTTTTCTAATGTTATGAAAATATTATAATACACTTATCCTCATGTTTTTATTATATGAATATTAATATATATATTTTTAGTATACGTAGGAATGTTTTCACAAAATTCTCTTATGTTTACTTTACATAGTCCATGATGAAAGGTATTAATTATGATATCACTAAAAATGGTAATATTTTGGAAAAAATAATTCGGATAAGAGGTAGATATTTTATAAACCATTTCATTATGTTTTCATGTTTCCAAATATACAATACCTAGATGATAATAGAGTGGATCAAATTTTTATGTAATGAATATTCATTCTCTTGATGAAAAATATACATTTAAAAAGTATTGGTCACTATAGTTAGTATTAGATTAGGTTTTAGTTAAACAGTTGAAACCATTATTTGAAAACACTAGTAAGACCCCTATGAATATTTAAAATAATAGAATTAAATAATACATTTTTAGTAATAATCATAAAAAAATATGAATAAATAATGTTGTCATAGAATATGGTGTCATGATTTATACATCATATAAATTATTTACAATAATAATGTGGATTCCCACCATGATTATATTTTCCTACACAATGATTTATGGCTTTTTTCAATGACTTTAACCTAATGGAATATTGTTAATTTTAAATGTAATGGAAAATAAAATGTATTTCCTCCTATGAAAATGAAAGTAATGGGAGATGGAATTAAAATTCATGTTGGTATGATCATATTAATTTGTCAATTTATGAATAAAAATATGAATCCAAAGAAGAAGATTAGGTAAATCAATTCTATTGAGTCTTTCAAAATGAAACATCCACCTTCTTTTTGTATGTCTGTTAATCCACAGGTCACCTTATAGGGGCCTGTATTTTTTATACATGTATATTATATCTTTTTTGGTTAATATTCAATACATTATACAAAAACACAACTATGTAACATAAATGATTAGTGCCTTTTGAATAATTGATCACTATCTTCTAATTTTGTGAAGTATATTCAATGCCTTCCAAAAAATTCTTATCATTTAATAGTCTTCCTAGACCATCCCTACATAAAAACTTATTTCATAATTGTGGAAAGGTAATAATGGAAAGGGTGAGCATGAATACTAAGTAAGGGTAAACATAATAGATATAAATATATGATTATATGAGAGAATAAGATGATATTAAGGGTAAGTTATTATGAACATAACATAAGAAGTTCATAAACAACCAGTCCTAGATCAAAAATAAGATTCATGTGATAAAAAATTATGATTTCCAAAAACAAGGCTGAAAATGGTGAAAAATTATCATAAATAAATCAGGAACACTAATATTATTTATAAAAAATGTGGTAGCATCATGAATAATGAATATATTATCATATTTTATAGTTAAATAACAAATAAATTGAAATAGTGGATTGGGGCTCATCACCTATTTCCCATAGTGGAATAAGAAAAACCATTTTTCTATAGTGGATCATGACACACCAGTTTAATATAGTGGTTTAGGACGCACCAGTTTTCTATAGTGGATCATGACGCACTTGTTTACTATAATGGATCAGAACATGCTGGTTTCCCATAGTTGACTATTCTCATCGATTTGTTTTACATTTTAATCTCATAAGATATAATACTTTACCTAATTCCCTTGAAGGAGATATAGGTATGACACTTTAAATAATGAAAAAATACATGTGTTCAACAATATCATAAATCATTGTTGATATTATAATCAATGAAACGAAAAATATTTCATAAAATTTTTATCACTTCATAACCATTAAAAAAGAAGAATATTTCTTAATCAATTCAACATTTAATCATTTCATAAAACCTTAGTATAAGTGTGATTCAAAATATTTATATCATGGTATAATCATTGGATGAAATAAAATTATCATAAAAATATTTTTATCATAAATATAAACCATTCAGAGAAAAAATATGAATAGAATCAAAGATTCATATCATCATTAAATCATAAATTATATCAAATAATATCATCATAGATACAGAATGATTTTAAAATTTAAATAACATGGAATCATTCTTGAGGATGATAAAATTTATTCTAAATTGACCTTTTAAAACATTAAAAATTTTAAATCATTTTCATTGAAAATATTCTTAGAAAACATATGAGGGAAGCATGAAAAAACATTTAAAAAACTTATTGAGGGAAATAACCATTCCACGGTGATTTTTTTAAAAAAATTGAAAATAATTTTATCTAAAAATAACCATGAAAACATATAAATGATGCTTAGAGAATAATAATATCCATGACAGTTGGAAATTTCATTAATGTTGTACACTAACATTCCTTTCACTTTTTTTTAGAACACAGATGAGAATTATTTGATGAAAAAAGAACATTCATTTTAATTTCTTTTAAAAATTTCAAAAATTTAAACAAAATCTTTAATAAATCGTTTTAATAATGATAAAAATAATTTTGAATAATTTTTTAGAAAATATGGTTGTGTAAGAATAAGTGCTTTTGACTGAAAAGATGATTTTTCATTAAAAACAACTATTTAGACAATTGATAACATAAAGAATGTAAAATGAAGGGAAAAAATTTAACCTCTATAAATAAATATATTAGAAAAAACATTAATATTTTTTTTTGAGATATAGATTATAATATTTCAAAATTGGAAGCATTATCATAAACAATCCTGATAAACGATGGTATTGCAACCTTAAAATCGTACTAATTTGGTATCATTAAATCATGATCCCCACCAAACTGTTAAATGAATATGAAATTATAATTAAGATAATTATATTAAATATATAATATTAAAATGTGTATTATATTCGCATCAATTAATAGGATAGGTTCGTAACATAATTTTTTTCCAAAATAAGGAAAATTGAGAAAAAAATAATTAATCAATTAATTAAATTTGATAATGTAAACCCGATGAAAGAGATTTAATGAAATTTATATGTTAAAACAATTAATATTTAATTATAATATTTATAAAATAAATTCAGTATCATTATATAAAAAATATAATAAATAATTGTTGAATATGTCACATGTCTCCTGAATGTAAAATTGATATGAAAATCCCTTAACTCTAGTATTGACTTCCATTATACAAATCAAAAACCTCATTTATAATAAATATAAATTTTTTGTACATATTCAAAGGAAAAATAGTGTTATATATCATATTATATATTATTTTCTCATGTCAATATATTACCTTTTTATTAACAATTCCATGTTAATGCGACATTTTCTGTGATATCCAATTCATTTTTCAGATATGTTTTTATTCATTATAGATTTGGTTATATTAATTTAATAATGGTTCAATATTATAAAAAATTATCATTATGATATAAATAAAATATATATTATTTATATAAAATTTTATAGTAATCCATAAAATTTAGTGATATAAAATAAAAACAATTCAAAATATTGGGCGTACGTAGACATGAATGAAGTTTCCATTGGTCCGCGAGGAGGTAATCTGCCATACATTGGAAAAATGATTTATTAAAAAATTTGATGGAAGTGGAGATGTTTATAGGTCATGAGAAGAAAAAATATAATTATATTTAATATAATTATTTTAATATATAATAATGATATGGTGATATTTTCTTTGTGTGGAAGAATAAATTAAATGAAAATTCTCATTGATGACCAATATATCTTATTTATGTATCCTCAATTGGATTTCACATAAACCCATCATTAGATAAAATTAGGTCTAAAATAATTATTCTAGGATGATGGTAGGGAACTTGAGGTGTGATTTAAATAGTTTCTTTCTGATTAAAATTGAACTTAATGTTGTAATAAGATAGTTGAGTGGTGGCCATTTATAAATTGGGGTGAAGACAAACTAGGAATTTCTGAAAATAATTTAGGACTCATACATTTATAATATGTATCAGGGTAAATTATAATAAATTATATAACCTTATAGGTCTAATGGTATAAATTAGTCTATCGAATAGTTTTTATTAAATTTTATATGCCATTTTTACCCATACCTTTTTAGATTAACCCTTGTTAAACCCATTTTTACATTAAATGTGACAATAAATATTTAATGCATTCACTATAAATATTGGTACAAATTTATTATAATCTTAATAGATAAAAAAATTATAATTTTTCAAAATATGGAATCATGTTTTCAATATTAAATTCATATAAATGTAAAATTTAAATTTATAATTAATTTCAAATATACGATGATAATTTTGTTTATTTAAATTTAAAATATTTAAATATTTTAGGGGTTTTATAAAAACATTCAATATAAAATTTATTCCAATGTCAAAATTTGAATTAATTTAATTATTATTTATCTAATTAAATATTAAAATCAATTTAAAATATAATCATTTTGTATAAATACGTTATACAAAAATGATGTTTTCAATTGAATGGTTTTATATTTTGTTTTTCCTCCAAAAATAAAACCATTCAGAAAAATAATAAAATTTAATGCTAAGATAATTATTATATTCTAATTTAAATAATTAATTTTTTTCTAAAAATATAATATAATTGGAAAAAATTTAATTTTAAACAGAAGTCATAGGCACGATGAAAAAGAACATTCTCAAAAAGTGTATATTTCAAGTATAATATTATTTTATCTCATATATATATATATAAATAATAATTATAAAAATATAAATTAAAAATTATTTATATATAATATTTAAATTAAATTTTATTAATTCCTTATTTATGATTATTTTAATGAATTATAATGGGTAAATTTATGCACATTAAAACAGTTTTCAGAAAAACCTCCTTTCAAAGCCGTAAATAAACATTAATTAAAATACAATATAAAGTTTGATAAAAAGTAATCCAGTTGATTAAATATGAATAAAAAATAAATTTTTTAACATAAAAAATAAAAGTTAAATTAAAATAATTAATTTTTTGAATTCCAATCACAGTATGACAAAACTCATTATTTTCCAAAATTCACTAAATAAATCATTATTTTCTCAAAAATAATAAAATTACACAAAGAGATAATTTATATATATTAATTTTAAAAATTAAGGTCATTATATAAAATAAATTATATTAATATTTTATGAATTAATTATAAAATTTTATCGCAAAATGAATGATGATCATTTTTGATAAAATCATATTTTTGATGCATTATAAATAATTTACAAAAAATTGATTGACTATTTTCTTACATAATATAAATAAATTTATATTAAATAATAAATTAATATGTATATTATATAAATTAGTTAATACTATTCATTTCCATATATTTAATGGAAAGGTTATCACAGTTATATTAAATAATAATGTTATTTTATGGTTCGCTAAAGCTCAGTGTCGCATGTCATTCACACTATCATTATTTCATGTAACAAACTCTAAAATGTGCTTTTAGTGTAATTAAAAATATCAAAAACATTACATCTAATTATAGACATTTATTTTAAAAAATATCATAGTGTTACACATATAACATTGGATCGATAAAATTAAAAATATACAATATTATTTTTCGTGTTCTAAAAATGAGAAATATATACTGGATGTTTTTCATTTTGAAGGGAAATAATATCAATTGTGGAATATTATCACGAACATGGCAGAAAAAGTAGTGAATTATTCAATGTAGTGGGAAGATTTTAAAATCATAATATTTATTAAGTATTTTCCCCATAATCTTTATACAAAAATTATGGAGGAATTGCATAAGTTAAAAAAATATTTTGAATCCATCGGTACCAATGAGGAAAATGATACAATTCATGTGTGGTATACATATAGTTTTATCATCATACCTGAAAGTAAGTTTGATCGATTACTTAATGGATAAAAAACAAATCATCTAAGTGTGTTATGAAAACGTAATATCTGTACCTATAAAGAAATAATTAAATGATATATCAATGCAGAGATGGATATTGGATTTAACCTTAAAAATTAGGATTCTGATAAGAAAGGAATAATTAGAATTCAATGTAAATTTAAAAAATTAATGAGAAATGATGATAAATAATCATTTATGCTTGAAATATTGAAGGAAGCATGGTGGGAATTTTCTTAATAGAACTGGTAAATGATTCAAGTGTATAAAGGACGTTCATCGGGAATTTCAATACCAATGTAATGGGAAAAAGTTAGAAAATGATTCAAATAGTGAGAAATATCCATATAATTCACAACCCACACTCAAATATTTCAAAAATAAGGTTTTTGGGAATTATTTAAATTATATAGATGAATAATTAGGATAATATCAATAAAAAAATCCCATGTCGAGTAAAACAATTTTTTTTGTCATTGATGAATGGAAATAATTGAAAAGGATCTTTTAAAAACATTTATTTGGAAAATATCCTTTAGTTTTGATAAACCTTTTGAAAAAAATTCATTCAAAATATCTTTTGAAAACATTTTCATTAAAAATTATCCATTTACACATGAAAAGGAATGTTCAATGAAATGATGATTAGTACATATGTAGTTATTGTATGAGGTAAAAGAACATTTATTTTTCATGGTAAAAAGGTTTGAAATATAAATTTTTGGGAATCTGACAGGTGGATTACTTTGAAAAAAAATTTAAAAGAAAAAAGGTTAAAAACTACTTTAGCAAATAATTAAAAAATAATTTTTCAAAATATTTTATTAAAACATAGTTTTATAAAGAAAACTGTTTTTATGATTGATGTGACAAATAATAACATTTATTCATAAAATAATATTATAAAACAAATTCGGTACCAATGATTAGAAAAATGACAGTTAAACATGTAAATGGTCATGAATAAATAGAGTAGATAAATATAAAGGTTTTATTGAATAATGTTAATATAATTTAATCTAATTAAAATTAAAATTATAGATCATTACTATTATTATTGTGGAAAATAAACTTTTAACATTCCAAAGTGTCTCATACCACATTGATCAATTTAAATCACAAACTGCATGAATTAATAATATACAATTGATGTTTTAAATAACATAATGATAAAGGAATTCATTATATAATATATAAAAATGAGTATTAGATACACCACACAAAAGCTGTATGTGGTGATCATGACATGTATTTCACATTTGTAAAAAGTTTCATGAAAATCTGATACATAATATTTTCTTTTAATTGAACATCCTTTATCATCATGTCTAAAAACCTTATGATAATTATCTATATTCATGATAAATTTTTTAATTTTTATCATTACATTGTTTCACTTATTACTATGTTTTATAACACTACATAAACAATTTCATTTATGTTTGGTGTTTAGACCAAATTTGATTTATATATCAAAGAAAACATTGGTGGGTAAACAATAGTCAAAGAGGCCATTATATAACATATAAATAATAATAATATTTTAATAATCATTATATTTAATCCAAAATTATAATTTTAAAACCAATCATTATAGACTATTATAAAAATGAATTAACATTACAATGATGGAGATAGTATGTCATACATACGCACTAGTAACATTTTTATTTTTCAATGATTTCTATGGGATAAAGGTAAGTAATATAATATATTTAATGAATGATAATTATATAATAAATAACATATTACATAATCATATATACTTATATATATAATTCTTGTGATGAAAAATGAATCATATCTTGTTGATGAGGCTATAGACCACACATCCAAGAATAACATTATCACTTTTTAAGTGTGTCAATGGGTAATAAATAAAATTATACATATAAATTTCCATAAAGATAATTATTTAAAAAATATACTATAGAATTTTTTATTCCTAATATTTTTAATTATAAAAATAATTTATTCATTCCCTGTATCGTGTGAACAATAACATTTCTAGGAGGGACTGTAGTATGAACTTCCTCAAACGATGTTATTGTATTAACGGAATATGAAACATATTAATGGTATGTGATATAAAATTATTAAATAATTATAAATACATAATAAATATCATATATATCATATATAAATATATTTTCCATCATATTTTTCATCATTAGAGGTATTAAAGTTAAAATGAACAATCATAATTTTTTGAGGTAGTAGTTTTCCTTACACTGAAATAGTATGTTCGTTACCCATTAGATGGATTTTTGGGTAATTTATAAATAATTTATGGGGTGTATGAGTCAATGAAAACGAAACTATTGTTCGAAAACGTTACCTTAAAAATTTGGAAACTCATTTTGGTTTGTACCAATGGGATTAATTGGACGGATTACTACCAAAATGGATGATTTAAGGACCAGGTGATGGATTTTTGGAATATATTTGGGCATTTCATGTCAAAACATAAGTGGTTTGAGTGGTATGAAGATGTGGGAGAAGTGGTGGAAAATTATAAGGGAAGAAACTGACTCACATGGTTTTTTTGAAAATAGGTTATATGTACCATCATTTTTAACTAAATCAATTATTAAAAAACCAACCAATCTAGATAATGGAATTTCCATGGCTTAATTATGAACATTCAAATAGTTTTTTACAAGTTTATAGCTCATTTGGGACCCTGAGTTAATGATTTAGTGCTTTATTAAACATAACTTCTCATTAATTATTGTAATAAATTTTAATTACAATCAGTAATATTTTTGGAAAAAATAGATTAGTTATTATTAAAAATTATAATATTTCTTATTTCATATATGGAATAAAATTTTCAAAATTTTAATACTGTAATTTTCAAAAATTAAAATAATTATTATCTCGTGGATGGGGTAAGAATGATGATTTTTAAGGTAAAATATTCTTAATGTTTTCTATGTTTTTACAGTAAAATTTGAACTGATATTTATTAAAATGACATAAATTATAATATATGATAAAAATAAAATCTAATGAGACATTAAAAAAATATGAAAATGAAATTTTACAATTTAAATAAATTATATTGAAAACTAGTTTTGATCAAATTTTTTTATTTTTGAAAATCCATGAAAAAAATTGAATTTTTTTTTGAATTATAAAAACTCGACACTAACATAATTTTTATTTTTCAATTTAAAATATTTTATTTTCTACTAAATATTAAATTAATTAATGTGTTAATCTTATGATTTAATATGGGTTCTCTATAAAAAGGTGTCAGAATTGCATTTATAAAAATATAGGATTTTATGTGTAAAATATTTTTTGTTCTTATATTATGAAAATCAGATACAATATATGAATATTAAAAATATTTTACTGAATATATAAAAATTATTTTAATTAAAATCATTATCTAAATTTTATTATTTGTGTTTATTAAGATATAACTCCTTTAAGATCATAAAAATAATAGAATTTATTTTTTATATCCAATTAGTTCTTATTTTTGTTTATAATTATTTTGTATCAATAGAATTAATATTTTAGTAATATAAACCATATATTTTTTTGAAGTTAGTAATATCGATAACTATTAACATAATGACTAAGTTATATTATTTTATATAAAATTATCAAAATTTAATAATACAGTATTATTTGGTGAAACTCATTCTTGGTGTTAACACATGCTATTGAGGATAGTTACTCTTGCATGTAACACAAGATAACCCATTGTTGCATGAATTACAAGATATATAATGTATTTAAATTATTTAAAATACTATCTATATAGTAGAGTCTTGGGATATTATATTCCCTTACGTGGTTGCTGATGCCTGTCATACATTCTATAAAATAAAATGTTGTACATTAGAAATTTGGGGTTGTTATATTTTCAATATAGACAATAAGGAAATTATTTATCTATGTTTTTTATGATGTATTATCATCACATACCATTGTTTTCATGGTGTATAATGTTTAATTTTTTTTTATAAATATTAATTTAAGGGACATTTGTTTTTTATATATATTATATGTTTGAAAAATTTAAAAAGGTGTTTTTAATTTATGAAAACAGATGTTCATTATTTTCTAATCCAAATGGAATTATCAAAGTTGGTTTCTATTTTTGTGTTTAATGTTTTTCCAGGATATAAAGTGGTTGGGTGGTTCAATAAAATGAAATTGTGTTTCCCTTGGGTTGTGTACTTATGATTGTGAATGACTATGATTTAATTTTAAATTCTTTTTGGATTCCAAAGTATCTTAAATGGTTATTTCCAAATGTATTTGATATATTTTACAAGGGATTGCACAATTGGCACATGTGAGTGATATTTTATATCTCCTCGTTTTGTACACCATATATGGTTGTGATTTTATTCATATCATTGGGATGTATTTCTTCATGTGATTAATTTTATGATCATGGAATTGGGATCTTTCTATGGGTAGCATGTGAGGTGGATAGGATATGATTGTGGTGTGAGCTAATGTGGATTTTGTTTATGACGTGATGTTGTTTATTCATGGACAACCTCTTTTATTATTCCATAGAGAGATCAATTATACTAAGTGGGAATTTTTGGGATAGTGTTTTGATACAATATATAGCAAACTATCCATTCAACCCTAATTGTACGTAACACCTAGATAGTATGATTTTCATTTTAGAGGCTGATTAGAGAGATTCAGTTGATGGATGTGTGACTGTCCACTTGGTAGTAGTTGGTCCACATGTACATTTTCTATTTTATCCCATTGGGGTCTACAATACAGCGTAATTATATATATCAGATGTTATTCCATATATATATATATATATATTAATGTGTGTTTTTTACTTCTAAGATGTATTTTTTTGATGTGTTGTCCCTATTATGATTTCGACGTGATTTTGATTTGTTTGGTTCCATCCAGTTATTTGTATTTTTTGTTACATTATATGGTTGTGTTACACTTTTTGTTACATTATTTCATTGATTTCCTTTTGAATTGGGTGTGAAATATATTCTAAAGGGAAAATGTGGAAGTAGTTTCAATATAATTGTTTTGTTAAAAATTATTTTTAAACATTTTTAGCCATGGGTTGGTAAATTATTTAAACATTGGAATTTGAATGTGAAATGGTTGTCATATGAATTGGAATAAGTATTGGTAAAACCACTTTATGGAATGTTTTAAAAATGTTATTCTATGATATAGTTAATGAAAAATTTTATGTTCACCTTTATATTATGTAAATGAAAAAATAAAACCAAAAATTATATTTTATTTCCAAATTATAAAACATTATTTCTTTTAAAAAAGGAATGAATTAGACTCATGGTGGTATCCTAATGTATTCAAATCACACCTGACATACTCACATTAGTGGTTATGATGTTTTAAAGTCTTATAAATGTTCCTCCATGTTTATATTTTGGGTTCAATCCAGTGTTATATTACATGGAAATAATATAGTGTTTGGATTATTATTGTGATTTTATTCACATTGAGATAGTGATCAAACCCCTGGTTTCATGTATCTTGTTGGATTAAGTATTATTTTGGGTTACATGGACTTATTTTCTATTTTATATTGGCTTCCATTATATGTTTGTAGTGTTTTTAATCACATAATTGTTATAAGTTTATTTTTTGGCAGTTATATTTATATATTTATCATTATTCATTGTCTTCATACATTTTCTCTTTGTTTTTTTATTTTTGAATATTCCCCCGTTATTATATTTGATAGCCTCTATTATTTTTGCCATTCTATGGGGTTCGAGGATGCTTCTTGGGTATGTGATTGGTAGGTTATGTGTTCCTCTATATGGGCATAGAATTTTCGTTTATTACAATGTTCTTTATACAATGTTTCCTTCATAAATGGGGAATAACTATAACATTCAAACAAAGGAAATACAGAAATTTTGATTTAAAATGATAACTAATCTCTTAGTGCCCAACCTTATGTCATGGAAGACAATTACCAATGCCATAAAACACATTCACCTTCTTCTAATGGACTAATTTTATATCCACTTCTAAATATCCATTCAGTTTCTACCCATATAGAAATAGACTTCATTCGTTCAACACTATGGGATACAACATATAGGTTCTCTAGCTTAGCACACAATCTTCTAATGTTTTATCACACAAGGCATACAAAAAACAATGTCATAACCATGAATAATATATAAAATTCTATCTAGTATTATGTATTTAACTGATTTACAATCTATATAGAGATAATGCCACTCCAATCAAATATTTTTATATAAAATTAGACATAATCAATTTCAATCACCACCAAGAGTGTTTCTTCTAGTTAATAGTGAATGTTATCTTTCAAAAATTCTAGACATCCCATCACCACACATTTAACATTAATTTGTATCTAGTACTTTCCTTCCATTACCATCACTTCATCCCCAGTAGCATGATCGGATCCTCTAAGAGCATGAATCGAATATAAAGTTTGTATATTCCAATTATTGTAAATTGTTAATATATGTACAATAGATCTATTTTCACTCTTCTAAATTTGTCAACTATCCTTTATTCAACTCGATCCACCACACACTATGCGTTTAGTTGTACATATTATGTTAGAGCCAATTAATTAATCTACCCAGATAAACCTTCTCAAATGAATATGGTGAATTGATATCACTAACATGAATCTGAACTACCATGTTAAATATTTAATATCTTGATCATATTTTCCATGAATAACTTTCAAATAATTATCTTCTATTAATTCCAACTATTAACATGAAATGTTTCCTTAGAAAATACCGAAAAATCACCCACTAAAACACTATTTTCAATTTTTCTGATCTATAATATTCTAATAAAATAATATTCTCAATGGATATCATTAAATTGAAAATATTTAAATTAGTTAACAATTTTGATGCTCACATAGTTCTAAATCATGATTCTCTTAACAATTTAGAAAAAAACACTGATGAAAAAACTCCCCAAACATCCAGATCATGATCTCTACATAATGCCTCTATGAAATTTCTTGAAAATAAAGTATGTTTATTTTTTTCATCTTATTCAATTTTATGTAGTCTAATCCACAAACTAGATAATGTACCACATCCATGTCCTAGTTCCATCCAATATTCAAAAATATTGAAATCACTATCACTAAGATACATCAATTAAAATAGCATTATAGTATTGAAAAATATATGGATACCAGAATAATTGATGTCCATATACAAATATATCTTATAGAAATTATAATCTAATACAACTAAGGAACTCCCAGTAAAAAATATGTCACCTTACAGTCACAATTTCAATATGAAACTAAAACCTATTCTGACCATTTACTTAGAAAAAATCTAGCATGGTTCTAAAAACATAAATGGATTCCCTATTCCTATGAATCCATATAGTACTGTGAAGAGGTATAAATTTTTTTAGAGTGTCTGAAAACCAAATTGTTAATAAAAAACCATTTTAATTAAAACTTATATGGAATACAAATATACTATCATTTATAATTTTTTATCTTATGATCAAATTTTCAAATAACTTTTAGACCAGAGAATACAAATTCATCTTTATTCTAGACTTGGATAATCTTTTGAATTTCCTTACCCAAATGAAGTCACAATCCTGTTTGAGACACCATATTTTAGTCTAGGATTAGTATCCTAAAACTGTAGGAAAACACAGTTATTAGAACATTTAAAATTACAACTACATATGAAACTATCATATACTATATAGAGAACTCAAGCTCCCCGATTTGATTTTGTTATTTTCTACATGATGAATCATCACAAAAAATATTATGTACTCTCATAAGACATGTGATTTTATGGAAAAATGATCATTATTTTTTACTTAGTTAATAATGGAGAGTTCATGTAAAAAAATTTATTGAGAACATCTACAAATAGACAGTTTTTTATTCAGGGAACCTTATCCTTCTAAATAAATAATCGCTTTAATGCTTCTAATTATCTAAAACAATGAATATTTTGTACTCTTTGTGTGTGTGTTCGAGAGATCCTTTAAGAATTTTTTTTTCATAAAACTCCTTCATCCATGGTTAAGAGGATATTCCCAAACTACATATTTTTTAGAGGATATCAACTTTAATAAAAATTTGTAAAATAATCAACCATGAATCATCTTCCAAACATTGACAGAAACCATTATGATTGAACATTAATCCCCCAAAATCTAAAATATTTTGTAATGACCCTTTCATGATAGTTATGAAATGTCAATTCATATCTTCCATTAAACAATGAATACATTGTACACATATTCTTCCATTAAACATTTTAAGGGAACCACCATTATATTAGTAATCATTGTTTCCTCCCAAGTGTAGCTATAGAATAAAAAATCATCCTTTTTTGATGATTATTGATCAGACCATAGAGTAAATTTTCCATTCTCACATTGTAATCAATATTATGTTTTTGTAATGCATTTTATCCCATACCCTTATATAGGATTTTCAAAACATCTAGAAATTATAGCATAAAGAAATATAACATCCATTCTCAATATTCATAGAAAAATATTTTATCATTACATCCTAAATTTATGGTCATTGAAATAAAGAAGAACTATTAAAATTTTATCCACATAAATAAATCATTCAACTGTATCACTAAATCCATATTTTTGGAAGAACTTTCAATTTTCCAAATTAAAATATTCATTTACATTGTTTTAATTGTCATCAAGGCAGTACAATTTTATAAACATTTATCTTATGGAATTATGACCATCCAATATAATGTAAAAACAATCAAGGAGTATTATCATCGACATAATCGAAGACCATCACTTCTACCAAGGAATATACAAATATTACTATTCCCTTGTATCAATACCCTATAAAAACAAAAAAACACTAAATATGAAAATTATAGGGATCAAAAATATTTCATAGAATTTACAAATATATAAACTATGTTGAAAATTCCATCTTGATAAATAGATAACGCTACTAAATTCCCAATAGAAACATATTGTCTTTTAGATTTCCTATCATTTCACGTTTGGATATAATCTACAATGATGAAAATTTTTCTAGAATGTCAGAAAAATGGAAACACTATGGGAATAAAATTGTTTTCCAACCAATATCATATTATCTCCAAAATTATATAACAATAATTAAAACTCATTCTCTTCCAGAGAACATTATTAATCTAAGAAGAACCTATAGTAATATCCTTTTAACTTTTAACAGCATTAAGATCTAATTTAAGCATTGTGTATTTTTTTTCAATTTTTTTGGATTCTTTTTAAAGGTGTTTTGGATAGTTTTGAGAAGTTTTGGGTTCCTTTTAAGGGGTGTATGGTTTAATAATATCTTTACCAAACCATGAAAAATCAGAATTAATCTTTGTAAATAGTAGCATAGGATCAAAGGGTGAAATATGGTTATTGATTTGTTTTCGAAAAATTACATTGCATAAATTAGAAAACCATGTATTAAGAAGTAGTGGCGAAATAAATTTTTGTAATATGTTTTGAAAAAATTTGATACCAAATAGTATGAATTGTACAAATGCCCAAAAGGGCTCACAATTGATGAATGATTTTCATACAGTGCAGAAAAACCATGAAAACATGAAATTAATTATATGAATTCTTCTTTAATTGTGACTTATTGTGTCTTTTTTCAAATTATATTATTTATGAGTCTCTCCAAATTCATGAGAATCCTCTAGTCTACCCTAACATGTTTCTCTCCTCTAAATCTATAGTCTTGAACATAAAAGTGGGTTGATGATCTAGAATTAAGTTATGTGATATGAAATTATCTATTATTCCATTTTATCATTAATCTATCTCTTCTGTCTTGATATTATTTATAGGTATGTCATGATGATTAAAATATTTTAATTCCAATTACAACTAGTAATGAATTCTTGAATAATTTCTAGATCTATGGTTATTTTAGAATGTCAATGAAATATCTTTTTCATTGAGTTAAATTCATTTTCAATTATAGAGGATTCCATATATGTATATATATATATATATATCAATCATATAAGATCAATTTTCTACTGTTGGATTGATGAAGGATTGATGTTTTTCTATCAAGACCTACACCCCACATTTAGAATCAATTAGGAATCATGATATGATCCTTGATTGATAAAGGATCTGATGAATTGGCAGCCTTTCCATTAACATACATAAAAATTAGTCTTATTGATGGACTATTGAGATATTTCATTCCATAATTACCTTTCCTAACATATAATTTCCATGAGTATACTTTCAAAAATTCCTTTTTTATTAAATAGTTCCCAAAAGTGTTATATATATATGTTTCCTAGTTCGCCATGGGTGTGTGAAATTATATGGGAATAAAACCTAAAAAATGGGGTTATTCATCAAAAAACACGAGGTTTGCATGTTATTATCATATATGTCTTGGTATATTATTTTTTTCATGATTTTATAGTTTATACTTGATACCATTTCATATTGTATGTTTCATCCTAGTACCGGTGAGTGTGAGAGGCCCTTGAGGACCTTGCTTGATATATGTCCATATAAATTGGGTGTATCTTCCAAATAAATATTCTTGATATGATACTTTGATCCTTACAGTGATATATATTATTTGTGGTAATTAATATCATGTAGAAAATGTTCCAAGTATTCGGATGATCTGGCTGCTTATTTTCGGCTAGATGACCCGTTATATAAGGATCATGTTGAAGTGAAGATGGATAAAGACCATGTATTATTTGATGGTACGAGTAAAATCCTTGACATTTATAATGATATGGTAGTATACCATGCATTAAATTCAATAAAAAATTGGATATAATCTAATGTGGGTGAATTCTATATCGAGGTTATTTTTTATCCAATTATGTCAAGCATGTTAGGCGGTACATACCATCATCTGAGGATAATGACCACCATATAGGTGGGGATAATGGTGTTCTTGATAAACACCACTTTCAGGTTGGGGTATATGATGTTTTATTAAATTAATATCATGTATAAAAAAAACCTGAAATCCTTACAACAATCATGTAAAAGTTTGTGGGGTCAGTGTTTATAACAACATGGTGGTCATTCAAAGTGTCAAAAAATGAGTATCTATCTGTTTATATGATAACTAACATTATTTCAGGATATAAACTACTATATATTATGTTTACATATTTTTTGGATCCATTAGTTGTGTCCAATGGAGTTTTTTAATCACACTTTGTATGGGTATCTTAGCGTGCATTCAAATTTCCGGATTTGGGATTCATGTAATTCCAATGTTCCTATGGAATGCAATTAAGGATACATAGGATGAGATTTTGAGGTGATTCTAGGACATACTCCATAGTGTTTCTATTTTATGTGTTTCCTTTAATTTTGACTTCTTCATTTTACCATCCACAATTGGTTATTCTTTTTTCATTTTTATTTTATATTATATGATACCTTCTACAACAATTTTTTGCAACACCATTTATTTATTCTTCTCTATTATTATGTTTTTTTAATTTTACTTGAATTAGTTTATATTTCGTGTATAATCTCCCCACTAATGTAATATGAAACCTCATTTATAGTTTATGACCTATTATATACAGGGAGGAATACATGAGTTCTTATGACTCTAGATTAGACGTGATGGTTTAGGTCAGGGTATTAAAAAATGATATAATAGAATTATTTTATTATTTATTTACAACATGTAGATATAAGATTTTTTTGATATATTATATGTGAATAAAGGGTATGTGAGTTACTAAATGTATCAGTGAGTGCAGTGATAGAATATTTGTCAAGTATTTAAATTTTATAACTATTGATTGATTAAACTACATCATGGTCAGAGAAGTACATCTCAGTACAAAGCCTCGAGGATGAAGCATGATGTTTTTAAGAACACAAATTAATTAGAAAGTATATATATTGATATGATTTCATGATCAAAATATAGTCATCTATGGAAACCATTGGACAATATAAATGAATCTGAATCACTCTAGTTCATCCACATGCACTTGGAACGTTTTCGTCATATTCGATTAACAAAATCTTAGTGCTGGTATGGCCATCAAATTATTCCTTCGATATAATGATGATCACAAATGCATCAATCCATTAATTTTTGAAGATCAACATAAATAAAATATTTAGATCAAGGTATTATCTCTATAGAATGTAGGAAAAAGAATAATGATTCTCTCAATCATCATATAGTGAATAATCAATTCCAAGGGTCTCTTCATTATATAGTGAAAAATATATAATACCAAAATGGGATCCTTGACCACAAGTATACATATTCCACCACATAAGCTATAAAAAACATATTATGACTACATTATAGAGTCAATAAAATAATTTATATTTTTTATCAATTAAACGTAACATAATTATATTATTACACGATAAAAGAGATATTTTAACTCTAATCATCATTATGGAAAATAATAAATCAATGAATATCAAAATAATATTGTTTCGTATAATTGTTCACAATTATTTATGTGAATAATTGAATTAAATTTAACAATTTATTTGAATAACAATTCTTTCAAGCATTAATAACATGAATTTATTTATTAATGTATGATCGTATATTCTCACGAATCTTCTGGAAGACATTGTGGGGTGAAAATCACATATAATCCAATTCATCGTAGTAGATAATAATTTTGAATATGCTTAGTGTGTGACCCTCTAGGAACATATCTCAATATTAGTGAATAAAATTCAAATATTAAAAACCTAGAATAGGAACCCATCAAGACCCCTAAAGAGATTATATAAAAACAAAATAATGACATCCTCTCCTACAAACAGATATCATGAAATATAGTCACTTTGTCTTGAGTTGTATCACAAACAAAGATGAACACTTTATTTCATCATCCTATTATGATTTATTATTCATTGACATAACTAAAAAACACATTCTTCTACCATAACCATAAATCTATTGAATTTACTACAGTCCTAATAATATAGTCTAGAGATATCACTACTTTTAAGATGTGAAAAATTATTTCATAATTATTATATCTATGTTATGATGTTAATGACATACCCAACACAAGTTACCAATAATTATATAAAAATAAATTGTTTTTTTGCCTAAATAAATGTACATAATAAAATATAATACACTGATAATAATATCATGCCAGGATACCAATACAGATGTACATAGATATGAGCTACCATTGACAACTGAAACATGTTTTGTTTATATTGCAGGGTTAGTCCTCATCATCTCATCTACTTGAGACCACTATTTTGAACATCATGAGAAGAATTCTCAAATATTATGAGCCCTAAAAACATGATAGTCATACAACTTATATGTCATGTTAGTATGATGTCAATAGATGATATGATATATATTTATGATTAATTTTATAGTATCTCTATGTTACCATTATAGACATGGAACTGCAATAAGCTATTTACAAGAAAAATAATCTATATAAATCACCATATAAATATTTCACATTTATATATAAATACTATTAAGGTAATTTTACATCATAAAAAACTCATTGTAGATATTATATGTAAATGAAAATGTATTGTCTATGTATTTTACAGGGAACCCCCTGTTACAACACTCTCAAGTTCTTTAGGGACACTATTCTAAGTATAATTTTTATCATTCACGTCATAAAATCATTCTTCAGCTGAGTTTTTTCATTATTCATTGGTCGTAGAATGACTCTACTATAAGGCTATTCATGTCTTCGAAACATAACCTCCTTGATTACAGATCAATAAGAGATAATATCCTCTAGTATATTACTTTTGTCTACTATCAAATATTAATATCATGGAAAGCACCCGTTATAGGATTATGATAATTTATATTGTGATGAATCATTACTTACTTGGTGTGATTCAATGAATTGGAAAAAAATTATTCTTTACATTACACTACTTCTATAGCTACATCAGAAACCATAATATACTCTATATTTGAAGATAAGGATATCGAAAGACTAAATGATATTTTCATTCTCATTACCATATCCTGAATACAATATTAGTTCATATTAATCCAATTCAAGGCTAAATTATTTACATTTATAAATATTTTCAATTCCTCTCCACGTACCAGGTATATAACCTTTATTATTCCTCAGAATATTTGCGTAGTTCTGATTTCTTCCCTTGCAATTCTCCAAGAATTTTCAAATTTTTTCAATCATAAATTATATTTTATAAATATAACGTCTTATACATAACCTGAAATATATTATTTATTCATTGAAGAAGCATAGGGAATTATACATACCACATAAATTTTATATTAAGTATAATAAATGCATTTTTGGAGTGATTTATGCCATGTTACATTAGTTACAATTCCCTCTAAAATTGTTCCAACTAATATTTTCTAATACCTTAAGAGTATATATATATTGGCATGGTCTTTGAAACCTTTAAATCGACCATATTAGATATCATTCCATAGAATTTATATTACTATTTTATGTCAACATCTGATGAGTTTCATTAATTCTATTATATATAAAAATTATGACTAATAGGAATTTTCCATATTTTTTCCAATATATATCACATGGAAACAAATGGCGCACCCATTAACCTCTTTAAACATATGGAAATAATTAATTTAAAATTAATATTTTATGATCATGTTTTTTACTTCAATAAAAACTAATATTTTAGTAACATGATCATTTATTTCCTTTATAGGGTGTTACCAACACTTTCAAGTTACCTTGTATAGATTCCATTAATGATTGCGGGTCTCAATATCCAATTCCAATTTTAAAAATCAGAGAAAGTATATATAACATGTATAATTCTATTTTAATTTGGCATAAAAAATTGGTATTACCAGTCGAACCATTGTGGTACCACACATTTACTACCCATGTACAATATCGCTTCAATCCACAACGTAATATTCAAAATAATAAGACGTTGTATTTGGTATATGGATTCCGTTATAGAATTTTAATTGAACATGTCAATATTATCTAATTCCTATATATTTATTATTTGGTACAATTCATTATTCTAAATGTCAAATGTATCATGATTCATTGTTAATGTAAAACCAATAATATTATTTTGACCCTCCTATGTAATATAGGTCTCTAGACATTATTTTTCCACATACTCTTGTAAAAATATTTCCTATTTCAACTATTTTTCATCTTCTGCATTGACTAAATCTTAGTCAATATTTCTCTCATATCCCAAATATATATTTTCTCCCTTTTATATAAATATAGTCTATCACATAACTAAAATTGTTTCATTTTATGGATTTATTTAATATCCATAGAATCAATTTGTATAATTAAAAAAGATGGAAAATTTGTTTTTTATACATGTTTTTTATATCCTTTCCAGACACTTTTTATCGAAAAACATGTCCTTATGTCATATTGGATTTATATCATTTAATAAATTATATTATATCCATTTTCATTGTTATATCAATATCTCTATGGGATAACACAACTATTTTCAGAGCATGTCTTATAAATATTTGATTTTTTATAATGCATATAAATCTATACATTTATTATCCATTTACATCCATCCTAAGTATAATGACTATAAGGAAATATGTATTTATGGATTGTTAAATACTATTTATTATTGATCTATATATGAATGTAGGACTCATAATATATCCCCCTTTGATACATCAAAAATCTGATGTTTATAATTAAATTTTTGCTTTGGAATTATACCATTATATATTTTAATGATCAATGAATGTTGGGTTAATATATTATTTGAAATATGGTTCTGATGAAACTTATATATTCGGTCTATGAATATTTTATACATAGGGTTTAAATCCCCTAAATAACATAATAGAATCTCATGAAATATATATGCTTACCTCTAGAATAGACTTGTATTATTTTATACTCTCAAGGTAAATAATTATGACTGATTTTAGATTACATTTTTTAATGGTTTCTTTTTACAAATATAAACATGTAAATGTGTCAAAAAATACCTTAGTTCATTAACTATAATGTGTATAAAAACACACTAGGTATATCCTTGAAAACTAATTTTTGTTTTCCTAGAAAAATAATTATCTTTTCCTAAATGGGAATACAAGAGTATTATAAATTATATTCTTCATTCCTTTGCAATTATTTAAGAAGTAATGAACATTTAGTTGAGTTTCATAAATCAAAAAATCATTTATAAATGGAATAATTTCTCATTTTATATAATTAAATCATCAGATAAATGTTTTGGTTATACTCAATAAATGTTATACAATTACTATAATAATGGAAATTATAAGCTCAATACTTCTCACCACAAACATAAGAATAAGCTTTTCTTAGCCACTTAGGGAATTCACCTTACTTTTTATAAAATTTATCTTCTTAATTTGTTACTATATTCCAAAACACATATGTGATAGCAATATTTGTTAAATACCCATGAATTATCATAGAAAAATTACATATAAATCATGAATATAAGTAATGAATTATAAAATATATGATTCTTCAATTCAATTAATTGAATTTTATCTTCCATATAATAATATCATGACATGCAATGAAAATAACCTATTGTTTCATTGTAAACCTCTATTTTTGAAGGATGTTGTGAATGATTATTTATGTCACACATTCCATTATCATTTTCACATTTTCATTCAACATTATTAGCATAATAATTAAATATTAATCATTATATAAAATATAATATTTAAAAAACCTTAAAAAATTATAGTGTTTTCCCCATAAAATATATTTTATGATTTTGAATGAAACTCGATAAAGTTGGTGATAATGATATAAGAATATTATGAATTAAAGGAAAGTGTTCCATCTTTAAATTTACACTAATCATATTTAATTATCACCAAATATAATGTTTCTTCACTTTATACTCGTAGAAATTTCGATGATGAGGCAACATATGTTAACATCAATGTCTGAATGATTTTTCCATAACACAACAACAACCGATGATAAAATTATTATGTAAACCTAAAATGTGTCATACATGAGTCTCCTATAATAATATCTAACACCATCTCTTCATAAGGTGTTTCAATAGGTATTGAGGACTCCAACAACATGAATTTCCTATATCGAAGTACTTTGCACAAGCGCACGTACTACTCCATGAAAATCATTCCAATAAAGATATTATAATTTTCATGAATTATTCATAGTGAATTTTTTTATTAATTTCCTTTTAAAAAAAATAAAACACTAAATATTGCGACTTTAATCATGATTTCTACATAAACATTACCGATTAAATAATTCATTAAATGAATCTCACTATTATATTGAACCATAATTACCCTCACTACTAGATTAATATTAATAAGTTATTAAAGTATTCAAGACTAAAGGATATATGAATCCAATAATAATAGACAAATATATGGTTAAACCACTACTTGATGTGTTTCAAGGTAGGCATTTGACTGACATATTACCTCATTGATCCTTGAAATATTGAGTGAATTTCAAGATTCTTGAAATCATAAACATGATTTTCTAAACACATTTTCCCTAAAGATACAACATGATAACAATGTATACATAATTTCTTCAATAATTATTATATTAAACCCATCATTTTCATAAAAACTCTTTGGATGTTGGAGGCACGCTCAATTAGGGCTAATGAGCACCTCGTATAGTCTATTTTGTTAGTATTCTAATTATGAAATGTGTTATGAGTTAATATTTTTTGGACAATTTTTAATATTATTTATTGATTTATGAGATCAAGTTATGATTGATATGCACATACTATGTAAGTACACTCACCACAATTTATTCAATAAATAATTAAATTTTTTTCACATATTAATTGATTTAGTCTATGAATATTATGTTTATTGATTTATGTGTTTTTTAACACATGCTTATTCCTGATGATAATTAATAATGAAAAAAATAAATATATATCACAAGTAATATTGTGTATTTTAATTGGTGAATCAATTTAATATCAATGGATTAATTGATGCCATATGGGAAAAATAACTGAGTTGTCTCTAACTTTTATCGAAGCTCGCACCTCGTTCAAGACTATATCATTCACATCTAAAATATTGCCACGTCTTGGAATGATAATTATCATTAAACAACATAATAATATTGCATAAATTATTAAACCCAAGAAAAAGGGTCTCTATAATGGATAATACACATTAAATGTTGGTTTTATGGACACACATACATTATAAATATTATTCGAAGAAAGGATATTCACAAACTGTCTAATTAATTAATTTTTTACACACATCATATAAAATTTAAAAATTAATTAAAAATAAATTAAAACTATATATACATTGGATGGTTAATTCTCAAGAACATTTCGTTCTAAAAATAAATTCAACGTAAAAATTAAATATTTAAAACATATATACATAGGGAATTTAATGAATTAAAAAATAGTCATTAATTTTAATTAAAATTATTTTTGTTTCATTTAGTCCCAAAATATATTATTTACATTTATTTAAACAATATAAAATTCTTTTTGGAAATATTTATTTTAAATTGTTATTTTTATTTATTTTTTCTTCATCCAAGGACTGCTCAGAAAACTATTGAAAGGGGTTCCTGGGCTACACTCAACCCGAACATGTCCTTGAAGGTAAGGCATGAATTGACCTACCCTAGCCTAAATTTGGCCTAAATATTGTGGCCATGATTTAGCCTACTGTGATATCATACAATGGAGGGTCATACTATGGTGGGAGGTTGAGTCAGTGGATGGTGTGATTCTTTCTGAAAAAAGGTGAGGTGCTCGGTAAGTTGACATTGATTGAGTGGGGAATTGCTTTCTTAGAAATGGTTGGCCATCAAAAGGGTCTGAAAAACTGAGGTGTTTAGATGGTTAATGTGTGGATAGAACTCATAGGAAGGTTCAATCTATAGAGAATTTACCGTTAATGGTTATTGTAAGAGTTGTGGGCTCGACCAAACTGATTGATGAGAAGGGTGGTGCTAGTGGTAGCAGTGGAAAATGGTGGGTTAAACGTTCCACACCAGAGTTCACCGAATCTACTGCAGGCAATGAAGGTGGGGAAACTAGGTGCATCCAAATCTAGATGCAGGTTGTGTGGTAGTAGGAGGACTTCTATGTGTGGTGGAGTGTTATCGAGGAAGGAGGCGGTAAGAGACAGCTCAACTAGGTAGGGATGCCGATGTCAGGACACTTTCCCTGGATTTCTTAATATGTATTTTTTTTATTTTTTTTTAAAAACATATTGGGTTAAAAATATTTTAAAAAATATGCCACAATTGCATAATCGACGATTCCACCTTTCTCTGAAAACCATTTATTTTAAATTTTTTTAATTTTAATTTTAATTTTTTGTATTTGTTTTATATATATATATATAAACAAGAAATATATAATTATAAATAAATTTTTTATCAGAATTTATCTTCTATATAAAATCTAGAAGAACTCCTATTACAAAATTTTGGATTCTGACAGAAGCTCTCAACCATGGCACCCTATTATACGATGGATTACGCTAGAATTCTTTTTGCATTGCCGACATGGGATTCAGGTTCTCCCTTTCATACACAAAACATTCGGTATTACCGATGTGGGATTCTGTTTCATGTACATGGACTTAAAAGACTATAAAATATAAACTATAAAAACTATATAAATTAAACAAAAAAATTGATTAAAATACAAGAAATATATTAAAACTTATATGTTTTTCTAAAAATGATGATAGAAAAGAATTTATATGGTTTAAAATACTCATACATGAAACATAAAAATGTATCAAGAACATGATCTTGAAAGTCTGTAAAATTTGAACAATAAGACATACATAAAAAAAACAAAACATGGATTAAACATATATGAAATAGTTGAAAATAAAATGAATTTTGTAAAAAAGTTGACATAAAAATTTTTATATGTTTTCAAAGACACCTACTTGAAATAAAAAAATATTTCAAGTACATGACGTTGAATGTCTATAAAACATAAAATATATGACCAACATAAATGAAACCTATAACATGGATTAAACATATAACAAATAGTTGAAAATAAAAATATGTTTTTAATTAAAGTTGTTGAATTTTTTTATAAGATTTCAATGACACCTCGAAATATAAAAATGTTTCATGTATGTGCCTTTGAAAGCCTATAAAATATATATTATAAGACGAATATAAATGAAATTTAAAACATTGAATAATCCTATAATAAATTATTTAATTAGTTAATTAATATTATTAATTATTAATTAGATATTTATTAATTATTAATAATAAATTATATAATAAGTAATTAGGTAATAACTAATATAATGACTTTTAATAATTAAAATTTAATAATTATAATGAAAAATTATAATTTATAATTTTATTAATAATTTACAAAGTAACTAAAAATAATTGATAATTATATTACCAATAAACTAATTAATTATTATATAATAATATTTAATAAATAATAGTTAATAATTATAATGAATAATTTTAATTTATAATTATGTTACTAATTAAATTATTATAAAAAGGGCTTCAACTCTATATTTCTCAAACAATTAATTAATTAATCATTATATAATTAATAATTATATTTCTAATTAACTAATTAATTATTATATAATTAATGATTAATAATTAGTAATTAAATAATTACTAATTGGTTAATTAATAATTATATTAGTAATTAACTAATTAACTGTTATAAAATTAAATATTATATTACTAAGTAACTAATTATTTATTAAATAATTAATAATTATATTACTAATTTAATAATTATATTACAAATTTACTACTTAATTATTATAAAATTAATTATTAATAATTACTAATAAACTAAATAATTTTTATTCAATTAGTAGTTATATAATTATTAATTATATTAATAATTATTAATTACTAATTAATAATAAATAAGTATTAATTAATAATGAGTAACTATAATGAATAAATATAATGAATAATTATATTACTACTTAACTAATTAATTATTATTTTATAATTTCTAATAAATAATAATTATTTAATATAATAAATATTTATATTACTAATTAACTAATTAACTATTATATAATTAATAATTATATTTCCAATTAACTAATTATTTATTAGATTATATTGTTTAATAAATAATAATTAATAATTATAATGAATAATTATAATTTTTATTTATATTAATAATTCAATAAATTTAATAATGGTCTCGGCTCTATCTTTCTCCAAAAAATAACTAATTAAAATTATATAAGTAATAACTATATTTCTAATTAACTAATTTGTTATTATATAATTAATCATTATATTAATAACTAAGCAATTAATTATGTATAATTAGTAATTAACTGACTAATAATTATTTATTATTAATTAGTAATTAAAATTCATTAATTATAATGAATAATTATAATTAAAAGTTATATTATTCATTAACATATTAATTATAATATAATAATTCTTAATAAATAATAATTAATATTTATAATGAATAATTATAATTTATTATTATATTACTAATTAGCTAATTATAAAAAGGGGCTCGGCTCTATCATTGTCAAATATGTATGTAATTAATTATTATATAATCAATAATTATATTATTAGGTAACTAATTAATTATTATATAATTAATAATTAATAATTACAAATTAACAAAATAATAATTATATAATTAATAATTATATTGTTAAGTAACTAATTAATTATTATGTAATATTTATTAATAACTATAATGAATAATTATAATTTATAAGTATATTATAAAATAATAATTAAATATTATATAATTTATAATTATATTACTTATTAAATAATTTATTAATATATAATAATTTTTAATAATTAAAAATGATTAATTATAATGAATTAATATAATATAAAATTATATTAATCATTAACTAATTAACTATGATATACATAAATATTATATTACTAATTAACTAATTAATTATTTTATAATTATTTATTAATAATAACTAATTAACTAATAAATTATTATATAATTAATTATTGATAATAATACTAAATTATTTAAATAATTTATTATATTTTTGATCCATTTTTAACTTAAAATTATATCGGTCATATAGTTTATATGTTATAGTATTTCAATGTCACATACTTGAATCAATTTTATGTTTCATGTAGGCAATTTTAAATCTTTTAAATTATTTTCCATCATCATTTTTTATGAAAATATTTTTATTATCATCTATTTTTTATAATTTTAATCCATGTTTTATGTTTTATTTATATGAGTTTGATAGTATATATTTTACAGGCTTTCAATGTCACATGCTTGAAACATTTTTATGTTTCATCTAGGTGTCTTTGAAAACTTATAAATTTTTTTCCATCAACATTTTTTGAGAAATTATTTTTATTTTCAGCAAATTTTTATTTTTTTTAATCCATGTATTGTGTTTTATTTATATTGGTCTTTTATATTATATTTTATAACAATCAAAGTCATCTACTAGAATCATTTTAATGATTCAGGTAGCTGGTTTTGAAAACATATAATTATTTTTTATCACCATTTTTTATTAAATTTGTTATGTATTTAACTATTTATGATATGTTTAAACCATGTATCATGTTTCATTTATATGGGTATTATAGTTTATTTATTATATACTTTCAATGTCATGTACTTGAAATAGAATCCCATATCAGTAATGCAGAATGTAATGTGCATGAAAAGTAGAGCCAGAATCACACATCAGAAATGTAGAATGATTTTCAGGGTAAGTCGTCTTATAAAAGGGAGCCCTGGGTGGGAGCATCTATTAGAATCCAAATTGCTACATTATCAGTACTATTGGATTTTATATAGGAGATAAATTCTGCTAGAAATTTTATATATATATATAAATAAAAAGAAAAAATATAATTTTTTTAAATACATAAATTAGTAATTTTATTTAGAAGATATGCAGCCATGGGTTTGTCGCCTTTTAACTTATCCTGAAAGGCAGCAATGTTGATCCCATATTTCACCTGGCTTCTAAAGGTGAAAGCTGTGTTGGTTCCTTAATGTGTGTTATTAATTATTTTTAACCTAGGTGTTTTTTAAAAAATAATTACAAATATACGTATTTAAAAAAATTCAATTTCCTCACATTACTGCATTTATTTTTTCATTTCACTTGCTTTCAATGTCTTGTGGAATTGGATTTTGAAAAAAATTCCTCCTGAATATTTACTCCACAGTCTACGGAAAATTAAGAAGTCCCACAAATTTAAATTTAATAAATTGTTTTTTAATTTTTCTCATTTTTTCAATAAGGGATTCCTCATTCTCCATTTATTTAGACATTGAGCCAAATATTTTTGTGATAACAGACCAACCTCCCTAGTATGAATTTTTAGAAGATATTATAACTCAATTTTTTTAGAAATATTATTATGATTTCTATTATATACTAAAAATATTAAATTCAGAAATTAAATTATTTATTTCAAAATTTTGTAGAAATTAAATCGACTATAAATCAAAATTCAATTAACAGTAATCTAGCCCGAAAATAGGGGTTCACCAATAAGATTCACCTCTGACATGTTTGGGTAACTAATATATATTATCAATATATATATTTATTGATTAAACTCAAAATAATAACAATTTCAATTTGATCTTAAATCATTATATGACCAAAATTTCCACATATGATATTTTACTAAATTTCTATTTGAAGAGATGTGACCGTATCGATAACATATACATGAATTTTATTAAAATTATAATCATTATTTGATATAATACATCATTTGGTCCCTCCATTTACATTTAAATGTTATAGGGAAACCAAAAAAAGTAGATGGGAATGGGATTAACATTTTTTCAATAGAAATAAACAATCGTATGTTTGCCCTAGAAAAGTGTTTCATAGTAAATATCCCTGTGAATATCAAGTGATGTTTTTAAGCACAAATATAAATCATAGATTACCTCACTTGATCTAAAACTACATTTTAAATCCACTCATCAACAATGACCATTAATCAAAGAAACTAAATCCAAATATTTTTGCATCATTAACACACAATTCATAATCATTAGATCACACAAATCATCAATATTAGTGTTTAATTATAGATATTTTATGTTACCTTCATCATCCAAGTGATTACCATTGCACTGATCCATCAATCTGTGATGTTAAAATTTGATCAATGTTTTTGATTGGTATATTACCTCTCACTGATGTATTAGATATTAGATAAAGTATAACATGCAACATATAATGAATAATGAATAACATGGTAACCTGTATTCCTTATATTGTGAATTATATTATATATACTAAAGCTAGAATTCCTCTCATAATGTGTCACCCTAGCATGAAACCATGTCACCTCTTTTTTTTCAAACCTTCCTCCATTGTCGTGGAAGCCCTGAACACGTAGACCTCAGTCCCGTGTTCCATCTGAACTCGCATCCATCTATGTTTCCTCTTCATTCTCAATCCTCTCTTCAATTTCCACAATCCAAAATTTCGGATCCATCTTCAATCGTAGATCCCCGCCATCCAGGATTCCTCTTCAATCGTGGATCTCTCCTCCATCAATAATCATAGATCTATCCCAACCCCAAATGATCGTCTCATCCTATTAGATCTATATCATTGTATCACCTTACTACTTACATATCTGAATCATTCTATTATCATCCCTTCATATTTGGTTTTCCTTATTTATTGCAACCCACCATAGGAGTATCTTGTTACCTGTATCAACATGTGCATTTGTCTTCTTTCTGTCATAACCTACTGGACCTTTCTCTTTTCCTAGATTGCAAACTCAATATATCAACCCATGCATACAACCAGCCATTATTCATTGCTGACTTCTTTGGCTCTTGCAACAATCATACCATAGTGAGCACCTTTGGATCCTAAAGTGTGCTTATGTTTAGTAGCTCACTGTTAGCTTGAAAACCAAAAAACGATACGTATCTCCAACAACATAGGCTCTAGTGGTAAGCTATTAATCCATGAAAACACCACCTCTGTTTTTTTATGATTTGATTCACACAATGAACTTCAGATCCCTATTTATGTCCCTGAAATTTTATGTTACCATTTATTTATGTAGTACCAACCTCTAAACACTAAATATCCCCTTCCTATATGTTAGTAGTTTTTAATAAAACTATAAATATAATCTGCATTCACTACTACTAACACCACATAAAACATTAGATATATATTTTATGTTCAATATCATTAATCCTACTTACTGGTCGCCCTATTATACATAGAAGGAGGTCTTCTTCATGAGAAACGACATATGAGTGCATCAATGGTACATTAATCTATTTAGTCAAAAATATTAAAGAGCTAAAACTATATATATTTTCTCTTAATACAAAATGTATTGGTTTTAAAATTTACAAAAAATAGAAAAAATGTTCCAAAATGTATTGGGTTATTATCCCCTTTAATTATTCAGTAAAATTTTTTTTAAAAATATCAAGTCATTGTATTTCATGCTTTAGAGACTCGTCATTGAAATTAATAGAAAATATATATGTTTACAGTGATTGTTGGTGATATAAATATATCTCTTCCCATTATATATTTAAAACAATATACCCCCACATAAATATTCTCTCATTTCATTCAAAACCCTAAAAATTAATCGAATGAAAATCCAATAAATGATTCTTTCACCATAATCTTCGAAAGATGCAATGTTGTAATGGAGACAACATATATGATAATGAAAAAACGGTAGACAGTTACTCTAACTATTTTTTTTTTGATTCAATAATATTTTTAACCATTAATTTATTTTACATATAGAGGAAATTCCGTTTTGGACTACCCTTGCATATGTTCAACTATAGTAGATAATATAGTACAAAATACATCAAAGTCGAACAGAGTATCATGCACGCCATTGTCACCTATATCTATCAATGTGGAATTCAATTTATATTTTCCAATAATATAAAATAGGATGGATATATTACTTACAATTTGAAATGACTAATTAAATTCATCTTCTATTAAATTAGAAATGATTCATGATTCTGGAACTTCTTCACCTATATTTGTTCGAACATCCAATTTAAGAGGTTTTAAATACTATGTAAAAAATATTTGAAAATAATTTTTTTATTTAATATTTCCAATATATTTTTTTTCATCATTAAAATTTTTAACATGTAATATCAATTCACTTATGGACTATACTTACCAACATTCTACCAAAAAATATGAACCACTACAAACACTTTGCACCCCCAAAGGGAGAGAACACAATGCATTGTCACCATTATCAACAATTGTTGAGTTCCATTAGAATGTGACCATTATATTGTATTACATTCCTTCATTATATACGTTTTGACATAGGTTAATTATTTTAATATTCTATTTCATTCACCGAGAATTATGACTGTTAATCTTCATCAATAATATCTGCTAGATATAGAAAGAGGAAATTGATACCAGAAGCCAATGTAGAAAATGATTCTCCCTTTAGTAATGATGATTTCAAACTATTCTGATGAATAATATTAAGGTTACATATCCATTCTATTGAATAATTATTTATTTCTACATTACTTATGGTATCACTAATGATTTATTGAAACAATCTCACATACTCATTACCTACCACCGAGTAAAAGTATAATGTTGTCATGCCTTTACATATTAAAACATTTTTAGTGAATTTAATTATTTGGATACTCCGTTTACAATATATATAAATTTTTTACTGAAACTAATTGCAACTATTTTTATTCTTCTAACACAGGACTGTTATAAAATTTTATCATGATTTCTTATTTATTTGTATATATTTAAAAATAATCATGCTTTGGGTATTCAATATTAATTTACATTTAGGTTGTACCCAACAACAAGAGCATTCTAGTACACTAAATCATGACTTTTTAGAAGGACATGTAACAAGAAATTCTAAAAGAAATGTTGAAAGACATCCTGCAACCCACTCATCAGGTATGTGTTTCTAAACATTGATTTCATAATGTGTAAAATTATTTCACATGAATTATCATTCTGACTTTAGTATATTCTACTGTAGAAAGAATCCAACTACTTCAACTAGAAGAAAATATAGGTTACTATAATATATTTACTCGTCATTATAGTATGGTTCCATCCATGACAACTTTCTTAAAATTATAAATCCTTATAATTAAAACATTTTATTTAATAACTATTCAACTATATAATATTTGAATAGTGTGGATCCTTGTAATGTATGTCAGTATTGTGGATCACTATTCCATTTTGATGAGAGAAATAAAAAATATAGCACTAAATAAATCCCATGATTTGGTATTTGCTGCTCGCTCTGTAAAAGTTTTCTGGAATTACTACTATCTGGTCCTCAATACTGTAGAATGTTGGCCTCCAATCAGAACTCTTTAGATGCAATAGCATTCCAAAAATATATTCATATTTAAAATTATATGTTTAAATTCACATCAATGGGTGGGGAGGGTGACAGGTCACTCAAAAATAGTCTAGCTACAAATATTTTCAGATTGAACGGCCAAAACTACCATCACAAAGGTAGTTGGTGTCCTCCTGAGGGAGAACCACTATGGTTTTTCCAACATTATGTGTATGATAATGATAATGAGTCTCACAACTGGCTTCAAAACATCATTACCTTTTCAAGTATACATATTATGGAATAAAATATTTTCACTTTTTTATTTATTTTAATTTAACATGCTGTCATAATGGTACAAATGAAAAGCCAATAGTTGTTTATAAAATTATTGGAAACCTACAACATATGATTCACGCAACAAATGAATTATCTCCTTATTTTATAATTTCAAGGGATATTCTAGATCATTAGGAAATTCCTAATTTAAATTTTTGACTACTTAAGAGAAGACAAAGAGATATAGAGAAAGAAAACTTGCCTCCAACTTCTGATATTTCTATGCTTATTGTCAGTGATAATGAAGATTTCAACTATGAAAGAGATATTATCACTCAAAGAAAAGGTGATTGTTTACAGCGCATTAATGAGATTAACCCCGTATATCTTCCATTTCAATATCCACTAATTTTCACAGGTTTTTATGATGGATAAGTTTACAACATATTACATCATTCTACATATTTCAGTGAAAGTACAAATCTTTGAAAGGTTACAATGTTTGAGTTATTCTCCTATCACTTTTACTTCAATTTCAATGATGCATAAACATTAAAACATTCAAGAAGGTCTTTGTAACAATTTATTTTTGATTCTTACACAATAAAATAGTCTTAGAGCCTTTCCTTAATTCGATTTAATAAAAAAATTTAGGGTTGAATTGTAAAACCAGTTGTAAGATGCTTTTCATCGAGAACAATGTGAATTGCATTCATCTGGAGAGAAAATCATTTTATCTTCGATATTTACTGGTGGTCCCATGTACATGAATCAGAATTACCAAAATTCTATGTCAATATATAATTGGGAAGGATATCTAGATTTGTTTTTAATATTTACATGCAATCAATTATGGCATGAAATTAGTAGATTTTTTACACATTACAGTGTTCATCCTTTATAATACTCGAACTTTTTGTCTAGATAAAAGATATTAGATACTCAAAATTATATTTATTTTCATAACATGCAAAGTAGTAATCTAATTTGTCTTTTTATATAGGAACATCAGAGCAGTGGCTTTTCATGAGTTAGAAGTTGGATTGAATAGAATCAGGTACAATATTTTTCTATTCTCTTCATTTGATTTTCCTAATAATTATATCACACCTTACAGGAATATTTATTTTATCATCCAATCATATGATCATCAGAGTGTTGATTCTATTCGACTGAGTTCAATGTTTGATTCAGTATTTAAAATATCATCTAATTTTTAGTCATAATTTCATGTATTTATATCTAAAATTAAGGACATGTTGTTTAACAATACTTTATTTTATTCTTATATTATAGATACATCGACTACTGTTATGTATTATAACTATATTATCTATGCATAAAAACCTATTGAATGAATTTGTCTACTCATATGTTTTGGAGAAAATTCATCAGTTATCTCCTGATAGTGAGGGTATGTCATGCAAGGAAGAAAATCTGGAAATCCAAATGAATGATAAATTAAAAGACAAAATTGAGTAGAATGACTGAGATTTTTTGCTCATATGAAATTTAATACTACAATAGGGAATTAATTATTCCAATTTCATCTATGTTATGAGAATAAATAACTACTTATATTATTTTATTAATATTTTCTATTTATATTACCATAAAATAAAATCAATTACGCACCAGATCATCCATGGAGTCATATGTGTTCAATCCTTGATGATTGGAAAATATTTTATGGTATCTTATAATAAAATCAGTATATGCATGAAGAAATATATATGTTATAACAATTATGTTGTATTTGTTTTAATGATAACATGAAAAGGAACTATATTTGGGGGAATATATATTAAAATATAGGGGAAGTGTATGCTTTTCTTATATGTCATTATTAATGAACCATATTGAACATATATTTCACAATACAGTTTCAATAACACTACAAAAAATATGGATATACAACTTATATTGTTGTTGTTATATTAGGTTCATAGTATATAACATCATTGTTTTTCATAGTTGGAGTGCAGTTTTAGGGTTATATTCAGTACCAATATTTTAATATTTCATAAAAATCAATGTAATAAATTTTAATTCAAGGTTTTATTCCTACATTTGGTGCAATAGGGTTTGTTGTGACAAGATTTTGGAGATATAAAACTTCTTAGAATAGATACGCTATGATGAAATGCATTAGTTGTGGAACATTTTATATTTTCTATATCATAATTTTTTTCTACCTATGATACATATTAATTTTCAATCATGTATTTTACAACTAGACCATGTACTTCTACAAAACATATCAAAAATTGAAGCCTAGGGATTTATATTTCAAGCATTTAGTTTGTTACATTTCCCTTTTAAATGCGTAGATCATCATTCCACAGTATACATATTATGTAATGATCGGGTACTATTCTGGCAGTACCATAAGTAATGTAGAAATACTATCTATTTGGTGAAATTATAATGAAATATTATGGGTCCCTGATAAAGAAATTCAATTTTCTTTTTCTATCATGAGTCATTTATGTATTCTTATTTTATAGGAGAGGATAATTTTATCCTTAGAATATTTTTGTGATGTGGTTGATTTAGTTACCTACATCCACCTCCAGGGTCAGGAAGAAAGACTATCTTTTTACCACAAGAAGGTATAAAATTTAAATGACGGAAAACGTTTCCATCACAAACACTATTAACAGAATATGAAAATATGATTTTTATTGTATAATTGAATCATTATAAATGATTCATATTCAATTAATAAATCCATATTATTAATAATTACAAAAAATATGGTCATTAAAATAAGTTTTATTTTTTCATAAAGCATTAACATGCCTTAGGCATGAGATCAAAGGGTTTTTGCTGAAAGGGTTAGATATCCTATTTTGATTGGATGAAGTGTTTCAAATTTGTATTCCTTAACAAAAATTTCATTGGACAAATTTCATCACCCACAACTTCTTTCCTAGGTTAATTAATTTTTGGACATGAATTGAGGTATCTTCATGGGGGACCAATGATGCATTATTGTGAGAATGGTTTGATCCACAACATCCACCATTATATTGGAACTCATGCCATTCATAAGTAATTTCCTAAAATTTCACAGCACCATATCACAAAAATACTGAGTATGTACAAGTTTTTTCACCATCTAATTGAACTAGGCTTTCATATTGAAACTTTATTATAAAATTCAACACATACAATAAGAAGAAAGAATAAATAATAGTTTTTTAAATTTTGATTCTTACCCTACAGACATATTTCTCAAAGCCGGTGCTTAGTAAATAGTAACATGAATAGAGGAAATCGCATCCCCTTTAAAGTACGTGATTGGAATTTTTATCGTAAGATTTACAAATGATCAATATTCCAACGATGAGGTAGATGGGGTGTAATCTGAGGCTAATATTGAAGTATGTAAATTAATGTTGATTAATTCAAGATTTATTTGATGTAGAAATTGATGGTTCTAGTTGAAGAAGAGAAGGCTGTAAATGTTTCTAGGCATTCTGGATTTTTGTAAATGTGATAAAAAAATATTTATGGAATCATGAACATATTATTAACATTAATACTACTCATTATTTATCTTTCACTTCTCAAATTCAAAACATTTGTTCCCATTAAGTATATATATCTATAACGTCATTTCCTTTAAAATGTATTTTATAGAGAAGTCTTCTCATTATGTACCTTTTGTTCCTTAATATTTGTAACTAATACTCTTATATTCTAGGTTATTCTATTTTTTTCACCTATATGGGCACGCCAATTGGATTTTCAGAAGAGGTTTAATGTATTGAAAAGAACCTGTGAAAGTACATATCTCCAATAACCCTATGTATCCTTCTAAAACCTATTGGGAGATCCAATTGCCTATTTCCCAAGAGTCTATGTCAGAGGTAGGATATCACTATTCTGAAAACATGGGATTGTCTACTTCTTCACTTTGGGATATCGTGTCTTCCAGGGACATGTATGTTCATAAGAATCATCCTTGGTGTGCTTTGGTTATCTAGAAAAATGGTTTTTTTTGTAGTTTAAAATATTTTCTTCACCCCTTGTCAATGGAATCAGTGAATGATTTCTTGTAGTTTATACTTAATGATACATCATGTTTTCAAATATATTATTATATCTTATTTATTTATTTTCATTCTATTTCATATATAATCTATGATACATGATATAATTAATAATTTATTTTCATTATTATATATCACTAAAGCTATTATTCTAATACATTTTTTACTAATATTTATTATTAAATAATCAAACTATTAACACACTTTTGAAAATCATATTTCAATTACAGTGTTGTGTGTATACATGGGTGAGGTAATAACATATAATATAATCAATAATTGTATCCCCAACACTTGAATATATATTTAGAACTATAGAATATATAAAAAATAAATTATGATCAGTTTAAAGATTTTTAAATAGTATTTATATATTCTATCAATTACATGTAATATAATAAATATATTTCATTATAAAAGTCAACCATTAACTCGACTCTTCATCCCCGCAAATTTAAATTAATACATTATTATTAATATAATATTCATTCATATAATATTATCACATATTTACCATAAGAACAGTAAATAAATATAATAATTATATTGAATACCAATTATTCTAAACATGAGTATTATGTATTTATTTATTATTTGTTGATCAAATATTGTCAAACATTTCATTGACCATGTGGTGGGTACAACTATGTCCAACAATTATATTCATCTGATCATTGTAGACCATTTAATGTGCTTCGTGTATGACCATCTAGGAATTTATCATGATAGTAGTTAAAACTATTCATAAGTTTGGAGTGGAGTTTAACAACCCATCATAGCCCCTAATTGTATAATGAAAATTCCATGAAATGGAATCCCTTCATGTGATCACATTCCATGTAATATAATATATTTTTATCCTGATATATCATAATATAGGACACAGACATAGTGGAATCACCCTTTCTAGCATTATTATGCCTTGACCTAACTGGTTTGAAAACCCATCATTGACATTGGCTATAGATTTAGTAAAGGTACTACCATCCTGATCTAATAATACAATGATATCACATCCTTTTGGATGTAAAAAATTGTTTCTTGATTATTCAATATATTTGATATCACCAATGACGCACCCAAATAATGATACCTCACCATGACATCAAATCAAATTTTATCTCCTGCATCCAAGTATTCAATCAAACTATATACAATGATTATAATATCTTTTCTTGAGGTAATGACATGTGTTGGAAGATAGGAACAACCAATGAAAACTAAAACATGTGGTGCTCCTATTATATAGGTATCCCTCATGATCTAATCTACTCGAGATCACCAAGTGTGATCTTCATTAAAAGAGTTTCAATTATCATGATCATAGAAAACAAAATTATAAAAAAATAATCTTCCTTGAGTCAGTATGTTGTATATAGACAATAGGACATATATTTATGATTAATTTCATAGTATATTGAGGTTCTTATTTTATACTTGTAATTCATATGACCTTTGAATATGTCAAATAAACTATTCAAATTATAATATAAATATTCGGCAAAGAAATATATAGACTATTATTGTATGTTTACATCATATATAAATCACTGTACACATGATATGGTAATCAAAAAGTATAATTTAAGTTGGTTCTAGGGAATTCACATTTATAAAAGATATCACATTCTTGAATAAATCATATGTATTGGAACTTTTTGATACCATTAATGGGATACTAATTATTTTTATTATATTATTTTGGGTATATTCATTCATCATGATTAGAAATTTGAATAATATTCCATATATTTATATATTATGTGATTTATACTAGTTCTATAATATAATTCCTTCTGTGTTCTACCTCTTCGATATAAACTTTTATTCTGACTGAGTTATATATATTTATATAGGTTTTTATTATATTGTGATACAACTATTCTAGTGTTTATTAGATGAAAAAATGTATATTGTTGTGTTTAAATATATGTGTATGTGTGTATGTGTGGTTGTGACTCTGACTAACATGAATAGATGGAGAACCTTGGTCTGTGAACGGTGGGGTAGGCCTGGGCCAATGGGTTGACACCTAAGAAATCCTTGAGTGGTCTAGTAGACTGGTTAAGATCTATCATTAATTAATGGATTCAGTTATTGTAATTGTTCTTATGAAATTTCATAAATGCCTCCATGTTTATGTTTGACAAGGCCACCCACTTTGTCATCGTAGGATGATCTCATTAAAAGGGAAGTTCTTGTGCCACCACTAATGGTGTAGGAGGATATACCCTATAATTCTCTTATTCCAACACCAGTTATTGAGAAATCCTAGCCACATAAGATATTGATATTCCATATTGTTCCTTGTCAAGGAATAATCATTCACAAGAAGAATACTAATCATGAAAAGAACTTCCAAATCTAGTATCCACCAGCCTTTTGGGGTGCTGGTGGCACTTAATATATAAAGGACTGGATGGATATTATCAAGATAATTTTTGAGCTGTTAGAGACTCTTTAGGATGGGAGAGTTATTTTGGAGGACATCATGTTCTATACACTTGGTAGGAGGTTGTGGATTATCATGAATCATTATAAAAGATTAGAGGGGATTTTGTTGGTGATCTTTAGGGATATATTTTCTTAAAAATATATTTCATTCATGATGATGCTATATTGTTTCCTAGGAGATTATGGAATTACATTAGGGTTTTATTTCAATATTTTAATATTCTTATATATTCAAGGAGTTACATTCTTTATCTCATCTATTTTATGTAAAGGCGTTATAGAAAGCTCATAATATCAATATAAGCCTTCTTATGGTGCTCAAAAAACATTTTTGGGTTATTTTGACATGATGACATACATATAGGTGCATTTTATGGCAATGAATTTTGTGAAGGTGGTAGAGGAGGACTTGATAGTGGGTCTACATATAGTATATAGTGGACTAGTGGTTGATCTTCTTATCACACCTATGATAGTTTATTTTGTTTTTATAAATTGGATGATTAATAATGAAAAGATATTTAGTAGTAATATGGGTAAAAACATAACATCCTTATTTTCCACAATGGGAAATTATTTTAATTGTTTCGTCATTTGAGTAAAAAGGGAAAATTATTACATTTATTACAAGAAACCTTTAGTGGATTTCCATCATTGTGATAGGGATAGACATATTCTATTTTTTATTGAGGGATTCATAGAATAGTTTTGGGAGATCAGGTAATGATTGAAGTGGAGTAACTCAACAAATGATGTGGACTTCTCAAATAGAGATGACTTTTGGTAACACTCGTTTAGATAAAGAAATCATGTTTATAGTGTGGATTAGACACCAATAGATTGTGGTGAAATAATTTCAACAAAATTAGTTATATAATTGATCACTTCAATATTGTATACCAAATTATTTGATATCATTAATTCCTATTCCTTTATATCTGAACAAGTTATTTCTAGACAGGACATACCCATCAGGTTATCATCTAACAATATTTCTCTTTATTCAACATCAAGTGGGGAGGTGGACCATAATCATTGAATAAAAATGTTTCCAATAGTTTTTTATAATTATTTATATTAGTGGAGATCATGATTCTATAGATGACGAGCTTCTATTTGATTATTTGAATGGATAAGATTAATTATTTATATTCCCATATTGATTACTATTAGAGATTGGCATCATTTATGTGACCAAAAGGGGATAATTTCATAATGATTGGTGAATCGGTGAAGTGAGTAGGTAGTGTAGTTCTATAGTTGACATTTTTTTATGGTGATAACATATATTGGGGTCTAGGCTCTCTCAGCATGATAAGTGGTAGACCACATGTCATTCCATATTATTGTAGATCTCTATTAAGATGTATTTCTAGATAAATTAATACGAACTACACCTCGTAGTGTATTTTATCTCAATATATATCACATGGTAGGTAATTAACCCATTTTATACCCCTTATCATATGGTAAAAGCATAATTGAAGGATTATATAATATAACTAGAAAAAATGGTGTAGATGTGAATTATCAGACTGATTACCTCACTATTGGATAAAGCTATATTATTCACCAATAAGGAAGACTATAGCATTAAATGTAAAAATATTTCTAGAAGATAAAACAAGTGAAAATGATGAATAGTTATCATTTTCCCAAGATTAATTATATTTTTAAAATTTTGTGGGAGCATGATGGTTCTCTAATATTGATCTTCTCTAAGGCTACCACCATATATAGATGAGAACATCAAGAGGATAAGGTTTCACAGAATATATGTTATATAAGATTATTTCGTATTTCTATTTTAACTAAATAATATACCGAAGGAGTTCATGGTTCCAATATACAAGATTGCCAATCCATATCTTGACTCTTTGATCATGGGGTTCTTTGATGGACTCATCATATAATCATCATACAAAGAGAAACATGCAATACATTTAAAGTGTGTCCTAATTACACATCAATCAAAACATATTGATTATATGTTGTGGATCTATAAATTTTGGATTCATGAGGTTATGTTATTGGGGTGTAACATCCTGTGTTATTGAACCCTGGAAATATTTTATAGGAATTTGAAATTCCCATATAGTTGAAGTTCAATCTCATAAAGTAAGAATTTAAATGTTAATTTTATATATATATTTTTACAATGTTATTTTGAGTTGGGAATTAGGGTATTAGAGGTGAATGACATGTTCAAATGAGTTTTAGGAACATCAGGACACGAAAAACTAGTTTTAGGAGAAGAAGAAATGGGTGCAAATTCAGTATAAAGTTAGGGACACAAATATAGAAACACTGGGATGCCTATTTTTTTATAAGGATTATTTTTAAACAATGATTCCATCTAAGATAAAAATGAAACTTCGTCCATGCTAGATGGGGTGTCACATGGATTGGCATATTGATGTTAGAGGCAGTGTAGAACCATGAGAGATATTCTATAGAAAACAACACTGGGGCTGCCCGGGCTACACATTCTTTAAAAAATAGTGAGATATTCCCACATGGTTAAAGCCACATATGTAGTGGAACATCATATATGGTGAAAAATTAGAAAAATAGTTCATCAAATCCCTGAGTCACTTAATAGTATTAAAAATATCAATTTCCCCTACATCCTTTAAGACGGGTATCCAATTCCCTACCCCCTCACATGCATAGGGAGACCTCAACATATGGGCCCCCTTCCTCCCTCTTCCCATGATGTATATTCCTTATCTGGGGTCTGATTATAGTTCATTATTTCATATTGGAATCCCCTCAGAGATTTTGTGAATTCTCTTTCCTCCCTTTATCCATAATGAATTTTCCTTCCATGCAAGCTAATTCGACATATTTTCCCGAAATTTTTTCTATTTGATCAATTACCTTGGAACCCACTAAAATCAAATATTTGTATTATATAAGTGAATAATCTATGGTATATTGTAGGTGTTCTAACGAAATTCCATTATTGTGTATTATATTTTTGAAATACATCCTTGGTTTGTGATATTTAATTTCCATGAATCACTTCCTAAATGAAAAACCAATAATATAATTGATTATACCTAAATTCATAATGAATTTTCCCATTTAATGTCCACTTTTAGTTGATGTATTACATTACCTGATATACCCTTTGGGAATGTCACTAATATTCCATAACCTTTGTGCTTTGGATTGGAATTATAAACGACCCTTTGAGGTACAATGAGTTACCATCCCATAACAAGACTCTAAATTGAATAAATTAAATGAAAAATGTTGTTGGTTTTTATCCCTTATCATGAGAGAACTAATTATATTATGATAAAACCGTCCTTGATGAATAAATTTCTAACTTAAATAAAATTAAATATAAATGGTTAATATCTAATATTTGACTGTATCAATAAATGAATGAAATGTATGACGCATCCCCCTTGATATGTCGAAAAATGATTTGGTAATTCCCATAGAATATTAAATTTATTAATAGTATAATCACCAAGGTAATGTAATTGGACTATGATATGGCATGTTTATGTAATAGAATTTTTATTTTTATTATTTGTTTCTTGTGATACTCGGACATGGAGTTACCTATCTAAATGTTATACTCTTGTATATAGTCTCCTAATTAATGTGATTCTTGGGAATTGCATCCAATAATTTTTTTGTCCGGTATGCAGTACCATATGAATGGAGTCTCTAATAGATTATGATTAATGAGAATAGTGTCACTTAAGTTTTTAATCACTAATTGTCTATGATACACGGTCAATGATATTCACAATCATGGAATCCCTAATATATTTTTATTCATGGTCATGGGTTCCTTCAAGAATGGAATCCATAAAATTTTACGATTCACTAGTATGTAGTCAATTATATATCATGATTCATGGGAACAGATTCACCTAGGAATGGAATCCCTAAATTATTTTAATTTGTGGGAATGTTTCCATAATTGAATATATTTCATGGACATGATGTCATTTTGGGGTGTCATCATAAATAGTAAATGATTCATGGTGTCCCATATAGATTATGATATTCTAAAATGACACCCCATTTAATTGTGATACCCAGGCATGAATTCTATATTTTTTCATATATGGGCACACAGTACCCTATTGATTATGATTTTTTGGCATTGAGTCCCTTGACAGTCGATGAGACTCGTACTACTATCTATATATGTCTGAGTTATGAATTAGGTTCTGGCCACTAGTTTTATATTTAATCATATATGTGGATATAAATATTACTATATATATATTCCATATATATATATATTTAATTTCACCTTCTTAGATGTATTCCAAACATAGGCGATAATAGTTATTGTCATCTAGGAGTCCATTTAGGAATTCAAATATATATTGTTTACATTAATTTATTTATAACGTAAGTATTATCCCTACAAACCATTATGTTTACCCACACATATAATATATATGTAGATTCCATTAGTGGTGACCTAGTATGTATATATCACAACCAATTTTGTTCTCTATTATTATGGGGTACCCAAAAAATCCTTGTCACGACCCCCTCCCCACAATGTGTACCCCTCCTAGGCCGGTAATGTGAAAAGGGAGATAATGACCCCCGAGTCCCGCCTCCATTAGGCCCCGGGTTGGTGACCAGCACCGAGGGTATAATAACATACAAATGGGAGGCATTACCCTCTAAGAGAACACATACAGAAGAGAGAGATAGAATAGACTCCAATCAACTCCAACTTAGAACTGAGATATAAAAGGAAACCAAGTACATATATGAAATTTCATGTAAATGTACTACAACTAAAAGGGGAAACTAAAAGTACCCAAAAGAAAGTAAAACGACAGTGACCACAAGCCCGAACAACTCCTCCTCCAACCGCAAGCTAGTAGTAACCAGCTTGATCTCCAACCTACTCCAAGTTACCTGAAAAAACAGTTTATAGATACAGAGGGTGAGTATAACAGTATACTCAATAGGATCCTCCCCAAGCCTCTAATGAAAAAGTAAAGAAAGCTTGCTAAAGCCGAGTGAACAACAAGTGAAGCTAACTCGTCACCTAAACAGGTATACTATGTTCCCAACCTCACCATGGCTACTCTCGCCAAGTAACACATACAAGAATATAGAATATAGTAAAGAATATCAAGGGTACCCCGCTACTACTTCCCCACTGGTTTGCCGCTTTTCCCCAACGGCATACGTCCTGTGCATCTCTCTCCAAAGGCTTTCCCGCAGACACATGGGCTAAGCTCCACAATCTGCACCTCGTGCACCACAAAGGCTTTCCCGCAGACACATGGGAAAAGCACCACACCGTCCTCACAACCAAAAGTATCCAGGTAATTTCCGGGAGCCACCACAGCTCGCATAATGTGTATCATACGTCGGGTATAATACCTCAAGCCATTACAGCCCATACGCCGAGTAAGGATCCTCAAGCCATCACAACCTAGAAACTTTACACCAAAAGTAGTCCATAGGATACTATATCTAGAATATATGTGTGTGAAATAACCACAAGCCAATACAGCCCTCTACACACATATATGGGGAAAACTAACCACTGTGTAACTACCAAGAGAAGAGAGCGGGGCTAAAGGGGGTAGTCAGCCATTCAACCTCCCATCAGAATGTTAGGGAAAATACCTCCCCAGGGCTCAGAATCCCTGGGGTGTCAGCTTCCCTTACCGACAGGGTGGAGTAGCGTATAGAAACACAAAAAGTACAGAATATATATAACTCACAACCACACTATGGGCATTACCTAGTCATCGGCACAACTGCAGCTAACATCCCTCAGACTCCAGGCTGCTACTTCGAAGACTAGGTATCCTATATGCACACAACCATTTGAAGAGCTTATTAAATAACTCCATTATCATTTTATCAATTCCACTGTACGTTAATTAATTCTTTAAATATTAATTAACCATGAAAAATTTTACCACATTAAACTAAATTGGCATCACATTCAAAAACTGCTCCTTTTTAGGGTTTACATCACTATTAAATTCCAGTATCTCCATCCCTGTGGGTTTTCACCATTTAATCAAACATTAATTATAGAGTTACTTTCCCACATTCCCATGCATTCTAGAAAAGCATCCTATGATACTAAACAAAAAGGAGGCTCAACACGGTGAGTATATATACTACCCGTTGAGTCTTTTCCGTATATAGAAAGAGCATAAACCCATCCTCCACCGAGAGTCTAAACACGGAATGCACGTGGCATACCCCGCATGTCTTTGCCTCCATCAGAAAGAGGGTAAGCAAGACCATCTGTGTTGAGCAGTGGGGAAAAGCAAAGAAGATTAACATTCAAGAAAACCGCAAGCAACCAGAAACCACATCCATCGCATTCCATCACCCCTAGTGTCCTCCCCGACACCCACATGCATAAACTGATGCATCTCGCCACTCTAGGAGTCATCTACTGCCATAAACACAAGGCCTCCATGCCTCCACATATCACAACAACCATCCAGGCTCACATCACAGCACAAGCAGCAGGAAAACAAACAATCACAACCATGGGCTCTTGACCCTTTAACAAACAAGAAGGTAACTCAGAACCCTTTTAGAAATTCCCATATAATGTGTTCTTTAATCCATATTGAATTGGAATATTTGTTATTCATAGGTTCCAATCATGGATACCTAATCAGTAAGCTATCACAATTGAATAACCATGCTTACTTACCTAATTTGATTATCCTCAAATTAGAACAACTACAACAACTACAATAACCAGATTAATTTACATGCCTCTTTATCTTTAGCCAATTAATTGACAATTAATTCTTTCTTTACGTTCGTTATCAATTTCTATCATGAACGAACAACAATTCAAAGAAAACATAGATATCACTATATCTAGGAAAACATGGGGCAAACTGATATCACGGTATAAAGCATCAACATGCGATCAACCAGTTATTTTAATCTGGTTTAATTAATTAATTAGGTCAATTTCATTATGATCCAAAGGGATAAATCATGCAAATTCTACGATTGAACATATACAATTAGAGAATCCATGAATCCCCTACCTCAAACAGTTCCTCATGTTTTCTATCCACACAACAGGTCACGATCCTCCCCTCGCGACAACTGCATCCACCAGAGGATGCTTATATCGAAGATTGATAGACATGGCTCAGTTGCATCCAAAATAGAGTAGAACCAATCCAAGGAGTAAAGATTGATTTTGCAACTCAGACAGAAAGGATTGAAAGGTTCTAGTGCCTCTTAATCGAGAACAAAGGGAAAGAACAAGGAAGAATGATATCTCGTCCCTTTTTGAAGATTAAATGGGGCGACGGGTTAAGATCCGGTTAATTCTACATTAAAAACGGATCGCATTAACCCACATGGTTTGACCACGTAAAACATTTCAAGCCTTAGGAATAATTAATATAATATTTATGGAATTTTAAACGGCCTTATGAGCCCTTAAAATAAGGCTTTAAATGTATTTTACATCAAAGGAAACGTCAAAAGGGGCAAAACTGTAGGAGTCTGGAAACACTATTCACCCACTGTTACTGTACATGAAACCGATCTGTGAAACCGATCTGTGAAACCGATCTATGAAACCGATCTGTGAAACTGATCTGTCACACCGATCTGTGAAACCGATCTGTGAAACCGATCTGTCAAACTGATCTGTCACACCGATCTGTGAAACCGATCTGTCACACTAATTTGTGAAAATGATCTGTGAAAATGATCTATGAAACTGATCTGTGAAACCGATCTCTCATACCGATCTGTGAAACCGATCTGTCAGACCGATCTGTCAAACCGATCTGTCACACCGATCTGTGAAACCAATCTGTCACACTGATCTGTCGCACCGATCTGTGAAACTGATCTGTCAGACCGATCTGTGAAACCAATCTGTCACACCGATCTGTGAAACTAATCTGTCACACCGATCTGGGAAACCGATCTATCAGACCGATCTCTGAACCCGATCTGTCACACCGATATGCGAAACGGATCTGTCACACTGATCTGTGAAACCGATCGGTCAGACCGATCTGTGAAACCGATCTGTCACACTGATCTGTGAAACCGATCTGTCAGACCGATCTGTGAAACCGATCTGTCACACCGATCTGTGAAACCGATCTCTCAGACCGATCTGTGAAACCCATCTGTCAAACCGATCTGTCAGACCGATAGGTGAGACCGATCTGTCACACCGATCTGTGAAGCCGATCTGTCAGACTGATCTGTGAAACCGATCTGTCAGACCGATCTGTCAGACCGATTGGTGGCACCGATCTGTTACTGTTTATAAATCTGGAAACACTGTTCACAGAACTGGAAAAATTGGCAAAGTGTTGGGGATAAGTCCCCTTGACCTCCCGGAACAACTCCATCACCAAAATTCACAAAGTAATGGACCTCATAGGTTCGGGCCATTACATTAGATACCTCTCAAAACATTCTCATCCTTGAGAATTAAAAACCAACCCAGAAGAAAAGAGGGGTCCGAACAACCACCCCATAAGATACCTCTCAGGGGAAAACCACCATGAGTTGTTCGAAATCTGGAACAAAACTTCGACATCCGGGAGCAAACAATCCATACCCAAACAATTCATTCATAAAATCACATCAAAGGTACATAAATAAAACATGAATGGTCTAACCATAAAGGAATCATCATTACAAAAAAAAGAGTTAATCATTAAACAACTCTGGGTACTGAGCACGTATCTGTGACTCACGTTCCCAGGTACTCTCCTCCATGCCACCGTGTCGCCATAGAACACGAACTAAGGGGATAGAACGCCCACGCAACACCTTCTCCTTGCGGTCTTGGATCTCCACAGGTCGCTCCTCGAAGGTTGCATCATCATCAATATCAATTTCTCCCCAATCGATAACATGAGATTCATCATGAAGATAATGATGGAGCTGTGATACATGGAAAACATCATGTATCTGACTCATCTGAGGGGGAAGTGCTACTCGATATGCCACAGCTCCAACGCGATCTAACACCTTGAAAGTCCCAACAAACTGGGGAGAAATCTTACTTCAATGACCAATCCTTCGCTGCCCACGACGGGGTGTCACCTTTAGAAACACATGATCCCCAACATTAAACTCTAACAGTCTCCTTCTTTGATCAGCATATGACTTCTGACGATCCTATGCTGTCTTCATCCTCTCACGAATCACATGTACCACCTTTGTTGTATTCTGCACTAGTTCTGGTCCGAGAATTGCTGACTCTCCGACCACAGTCCAGCACAACGGAGAACGGCAAGGTCAGCCATATAGGGCTTCAAATGGCGCCATACCAATGGTGGATTGAAAACTATTATTGTAAGCGAACTCTACCAAGGCTAAGTGCTTTTTCCATGAACCTCTAAAATCAAGAACACAAGAGCGCAACATGTCTTCAAGAGTCTGGATTGTTCGCTTAGTCTGACCATCCGATTGAGGATGAAAAGTAGTGCTAAGGCATAATTGAGAACCAAAAGCATGCTGGAGACCTCTCCACAACCTAGAGGTAAAATGAGGATCTCGATTAGAAATTATCGTCTTAGGAACTCCGTGAAGCCTCACCACCTCCTCCATATACTGCCTCGACAAAACTTCCACTGAGCTCGACTCCTTGATTGCTATGAAGTGGGCCGATTTAGTTAAATGATACACTACCACCCATATAGCATCATGTCCTCCCGAAGCTCGAGGTAAACCTGTAACAAAGTCCATTGAGATGTCCTCCCACTTCCACTGAGGAATCTTTAATTGCTGGAGAAGACCACCAGGAACACGGTGTTTGGTCTTCACCGTCTGGCAGACTAAACATCGAGACACACACTCTGCAACCATATGTTTCAGCCCAGGCCACCAGAACTGACTCGTTAAGGATCAATACATCTTCGTCACACCAGGATGTACTGCCATGAGTGATCTATGGAACTCTCGGAGAACAATCTCGCGCATCGCCAAGGGAACAAAAAGCCTGCCATGATACAACACTCGGTGTTGTTCATCCTCCGACCAACCATCATGGGCCTCCCCACAAACAACCTTGTCTCTCCAAACATCCACCTCTAGATCACCCAACTGAGACTCTTCCACCTTCTGCATCAGAGATGACTGCACCGTCATCTGGAAAAGACAACCTCTACCTCCAACCTCTTCCATATCAAGATGTAACGCTGACAGTTCCTCCAATACTCTCCATGTATCACCATATTCACGCACAACATCATTAGTTGACTTTCAACTCAGCGCATCAGCAACAAAATTTCCCTTCCCAGGTGTATACGATATTTCGAAGTCGTATTCCTGCAAGAACCCCATCCACCGACGCTGTCGCAAGTTCAAGTCCCACTGAGAGAAAACATACCTCAAACTCTTATGATCAGTGAAAACCACAAAGCGCTCGCCAATGAGGTAATGTCTCCACAACTTCAGCGCAAACACCACGGCTACCAACTCAAGATCATGGGTGGCATAGTTGCGTTCATGGGGACACAATTGTCGGGACCCATAAGAAACAACTGACCTTTGTGGAATAAGTGTACAGCCTAGCCCCAGATGTGACGCATCACAGAAGACGTCAAACTGGACTCCATCAGCTAGAAGACAAAGAACAGGAGCACTTTCCAACTTATCCTTTAGATACTCGAAAGCTGCCTGACACTGATCAGTCCATATGAATGCTTGATCCTTCTTGGTCAAAGCTGTCAGAGGAGTCACAACTCGGGAGAAATTGGCTACAAAACTCTTATAATAGCCTGCGAGACAAAGGAAACTTCGCACCTCTGACACTGTCTTGGGGGCTTCCCAGGACACTACTGCTTCTATCTTTGAAGGATCCACAGCTACTCCCTGTTGGGACACAACATGCCCCATGAAACGAACTTCTCGTGCCCAAAACTCACACTTGGACAACTTAACAAACAGCTGATGTTGGCGAAGAACTCCCAAAACGGCTCATAGATGCTCTGGATTCTCTTCTTCAGATGTGGAGTACACAAGGATGACATCGATGAAAAACACAACAAACTTTTCCAGGAATTCACGGAACACAGCATTCATCAACCCCGTGAAAACAGCTAGAGCATTCGTCATGCCGAATGGAATTACAACAAACTCATAATGCCCATAACGACAACGGAAAGTAGTCTTTGGGATATCCTCATTCTTTACACGCATCTGATGATATCCTAACCGCAAGTCGATCTTTGTGAACCAACTTGAACCCTTCAGTTGATCGAAAAGGTCATCAATCCGTTGAAGAGGCTAGCGATTCATTATTGTCACTTTGTTTAATCGACGATAATCGGCGCACAACCGCAAAATGCTATCATCCTTTTTCACAAAAAAAACTGGTGCACCCCATGGTGACACACTTGGCCGAACAAAACCACACTACAACAGACCATCAAGCTGAATATGTAGCTATCGTAACTCAGAAGGGTCCATCCTATACGGAGACATAGAGATAGGAGACACTCCCGGCTGTAGCTCGAGCCCAAACTCGATCTCTCGTCGAGGGGGTAATGCAACAACCTCTTCAGGAAATACATCAGGGTACTCCTCCACAACCCTAGGAAACGCCAACTACTCAACCTCTGAAGAACATTACATCATCCCAGCCATCATGGATGATAAGGAAGGAAATCGTCTATGACTCATTCGAGGATCTCTCTCACCAACAAACACCACTGTTTCTCCATCTACATCAAAGAAGATGACCTCCTTCCGGAAGCAATCCACAATAGCCTGCACCGAATAAAACCAATCCATGCCAAGGATGACATCATGTGGTTGTATTAGTAAACATAGGAAATCTCCCCAAGCGCCTTGCTGCCCCAACACTAGCTCACAGTCTCTACATACTTCAAACAAGTAAGCTTGTCCTCCAACTGGCGTAGTCAACGCCAAGGGCACTGGAAGCCTCTCTACCTCAATTCCAAAAGCATAGACAAGGATAAGTGATATGAAGGAGTGTGTTGCTGCTGAATCGAACAAGGCATACACCAAGGTAGAAAACAAGAAAAGGGTACCTTGAACGACATCTGGCTCGCCTGGGGATGGCAACACTAGAGCATGAAGCTGACCACGACCTCCTCCACGACCTCTCTGACCCTGATGACGACCACCACCACGGTCGCGCTCTACTCTCTGAAGACGGGGAGCGTCATGGGGCTGTCCTGTACCTGTTCCATCTACCCTCTGGTGATCTAAAGCTGGTGCAACCTGCTACTGCTGCCTCGGCTGAAACTGCCTCAACGGAGGAACCTCGAGTGGAGCACTCGGTGCACGATGACTGCTCTGAAAACTCGGGCACTCCCGCTGCTGATGACCACGACCACCACTAGAAAAACAAGCGCCTGATCCCTTGGAATAGGCCTGAGAGTTGCTGCCTCCGGAGAAACGAGATGGGAAGGGCTGGGACCTACCCCCAGGTGAACGGAAACTCTTCTGTCCTGAGAACCGAGAACCCCGGACCACAGCTCTTCTTCATGAGGAATCATGAAGATTCCCCTCTCGTGATGATCCGGTCCTGGACAAAGTCCTCTCAACAACCTCTTCCCTCAACAGCACCTCTAGATATGTCTTCCGCATAAATGGGGTGACCTGGTGCTGGATCTCTGGATGAAAAGCCTCCTCGAAATGCCTCGCCCTAGCCTCATCATCTGGTAACAGGTCTGAAGAATATCGTAGAAGGTTCCTGAAACGGATTCCAAACTCTCGATCACTGGAGCTCCCATGTCAAAGGGTGAGAAGCTCCTGGCGACTGGATGCCTTCGCAGTCGAGGAAAGAAACTCGACTCTAAACCTGTCTCGAAACTCCTCCCTTGAGATTGATGACTCCTCACGACCACCGAGGAACAAGAACCACCACTACCTCGCTGCTCCACGCAGCATCGTCACAACCAAGGACACCCAGTGTTCCTTTCGAGCACGAATTGAGCTGAATCCTATCTCGATCTCCTCCAACCAGTCTTTTGTGACTGCATCTGAAACGGAGCCCTCTTACTTCTGTAGACTCTGACGCTGAAACTCTCTGAGTGTCTTCCTCCATGTGTCATCGTCGTCAACCTCTACTCGGCGGCGATCTGCTGGAACAGCCTGTTGGGCACCTTCTGTGCAAACCTGATGAGGACGTCGACCTGGAGCCATACCTGTAAAATAACAACCGTTAGAGCCCCTAAGCCTGGAATATGGAATACTCAACATTCATTAATTAATTAATTTGTTTTATTAATTTTAGGTTACCTATACCAAGGTCCACCCATTCAACCACATGGGAAATGAATAATGATGAATGATCCTTTCCTAGGTCTCTACCCGGCAACCAGTATCACTTTGTTTAGTAGCCATCATAAACATAAAGGTTCGTGCAACAGATCATAGGGGGCCCTGAATGCCTATGTCTATGCAGGTCTCCAGTGTTTACCCGACGTGGTAAACATGAATGACATCATTTCCCTACCATCCCATGCATCCTCACCTGTGCGTAACTCCAAACTCCATCCTATCCCTCAACCAGACCTCTGATACCACTCTGTCACTACCCCCTCCCCACAAAGTGTACCCCTCCTGGGCCGGCAATGTGAAAAGGGAGATAATGACCCCCGAGTCCCACCTCCAGTAGGCCCCGGGTTAGCGACCAGCACCGAGGGTATAATAACATACAAATGGGAGGCATTACGCTCTATGAGAACACATACAGAAGAGAGAGATATAATAGACTCCAATCAACTCCAACATAGAACTGAGATATAAAATGAAACCATGTAAATATATGAAATGTCATGAAAAAGTACTACAACTGAAAGGGGAAACTAAAAGTACCCAAAAGAAAGTAAAACGACAGCGACCACAAGCCCGAACAGCTCCTCCTCCAACCGCAAGCTAGTAGTAACCAGCTTGATCTCCAACCTGCTCCAAGTGACCTGAATAAAAATTTTATAGATACATAGGGTGAGTATAATAGTATACTTAGTAGGAACATCCCCAAGCCTCTCGTGCAAAAGTAAAGAAAGCTTGCTAAAGCCCAGTGAACAACAAGTGAAACTAACTCGTCACCTAAACATGTATACTATGTTCCCAACCTCACCATGGATAGTCTCACCAAGTAACACATACAAGAATATAGAATATAGTAAAGAATATCAAGGGTACCCCGCTACTACTTCTCCACTGGTTTTCCGCTTTTCCCCAACGACATACGTCCTGTGCATCTCTCACCAAAGGCTTTCCCACAGACACCTGGGCTAAGCTCCACAATATGCACCTCGTGCACCACAAAGGCTTGCCCGCAGACACCTGGGTGAAGCACCACACCGTCCTCACAACCAAAAGTATCCAGGTAATTTCCGGGAGCCACCACAGCTCGAATAACATGTATCATACGTCGGGTATAATACCTCAAGCCATTACAGCCCATATGCCGAGTAAGGATCCTCAAGCCATCGCAACCTATACACGTTACACCTATAGTAGTCCATATGAGACTATATCCAGAATATATGTGTGTGACATAACCACAAGCCATTACAGCCCTCTACACAGATATATGGGGAAAACTAACCACTATGTAACTACCAAGAGAAGAGAGCGGGGCTAAAGGGGGTAGTCAGCCATTTAACCTCCCATCAGAATGTTGGGGAAAACACCTCCCCAAGGCTTAGAATCCCCGGGGTGGAAGTTGACCTTACCGACAGGGTGGAGTAGCGTATACAAACACAAAAAGTACATAATATATGTAACTCACAACCAAACTATGGGCATTACCTAGTCATAGGCACAACTGCAGCTAACATCCCTCAGACTCCAGGCTGCTACTTCTAAGACTAGGTATCCTATAAGCACACAACCATTTGATGAGCTTATTTAATTACTCCATTCTCATTTTATCAGTTCCGCTATACGTTAATTAATTCTTTAAATATTAATTAACCATGAAGAATTTTACCACATTAAACTAAATTGTCATCACATTCAAAAACTGCTCCTTTTTTGGATTTACATCACTATTAAATTCCAGTATCTCCATCCCCGTGGGTTTTCACCATTTTATCAAACATTCATTATAGAGTTACTTTCCCACATTCCCAGGCATTCTAGAAAAGAATCCTATGATACTAAACACAAAGGAGGCTCAACACGGTGAGTAGATATAATACCCGTCGAGTCTTTGCCGCATATAGAAAGAGCATAGACCCATCCTCCATCAAGAGGATAAACACGGAAAGCACGTGGCATACCCTAGGTGTCTTTACCTCCTTTGGAAAGAGGGTAAGCAAGACCAGCTGCGTTGAGCAGTGGGGAAAAGCAAAGTAGATTAACATTCAAGAAAACCGCAAGCAACCAGCAACCACATCCATCCCATTCCATCACCCCTGGTGTCCTCCCAGACACCCACATGTATAAACTGATGCATCTCGCCACTCTAGGCGTCATCTGCTGCCATAACCACAAGGCCTCCATGCTTCCACATTTCAAAACAACCATCCAGGCTCACATCACAGCAAAAGCAACAGGAAAACAAACAATCACAACCATGGGCTCTTGACCCTTTTGCAAACAAGAAGGTAACTCAGAACCCTTTTAGAAATTCCCACATAATGTGTTCTTTAATCCATATTGAATTGGAAGATTTGTTATTCATAGGATCCAATCATGGATACCTAATCAGTAAGCTATCACAATTGAATAACCATGCTTACTTCCCTAATTTGATTATCCTCAAATTAGAACAACTACAACAACTGCAATAACCAGATTAATTTACAGGCCTCTTTATCTTTATCCAATTAATGAAAAATTAATTCCGGCTTTACGTTCGTTATCAATTTCTATCATGAACGAACAAAAAATCAAAGAAAACATCGATATCACTATATCTAGGAAATCATGAGTCAAACCGTTATCACGGTATAAAGCATCAACATGCGATCAACCAATTCTTTTAATCCGGTTTAAGTAATTAATTACGTCAATTTCATTGTGATCCAATGGGATAAATCATGCTAATTATACGATTGCACATATACAATTAGAGAAGCCATGAATCCCCTACCTCAAATAGTTCCTCATGTTTTTTATCCACACAACAGGTCACGATCCTCCCCTCGCGACAAGTGCGTCCACCGGAGGATGCTTATATCGATGATTGATCGACATGGCTCAGTTGCATCCAAAACAGAGCAGAACCAATCCTAGGAGTAATGATTTATTGTGAAACTCCTACGGAAAGGATTGAAAGGTTCTAGTTCCTCTTAATCGAGAACACAGGAAAATAACAAGGAAGAATGATATCTCGTCCCTTTTTGAAGATTAAATGGGGCGACGGTTTAAGATCTGGTTAATTCTCCATTAAAAACGGATCGCATGAACCCATGCGGTTTGACCAAGTAAAACATTCCAAGAATTAGGAATAATTAATATAGGATTTATGGAATTTTAAACGGCCTTATGATCCCTTAAAATAAGGCTTTAAATGTATTTTACGTCAAAGGAAACATCAAAAGTGGCAAAACTGTAGGAGTCTAGAAACATTGTTCCCCCACTGTTATTGTACATGAAACCGATCTGTGTAACCGACCTGTGAAACTGATCTGTGAAACCGATCTGTGAAACCGATCTCTCACACCGATCTGTGAAACCGATCTGTGAAACCGATATGTGAAACCGATCTGTGAAACTGATCTGTCACACCGATCTGTGAAACTGATCTGTCACACAGATCTGTGAAACCGATCTGTGAAACCGATCTGTGAAACCGATATCTCACACTGATCTGTGAAACCGATCTGTCAGACCGATCTGTGAAACTGATCTGTCACACCGATCTGTGAAACTGATCTGTCACACCGATCTGTGAAACGGATCTGTCAGACCGATCTGTGAAACCGATCTGTCACACCGATCTGTGAAACCGATCTGTGAAACCGATCTGTCACACCGATATGTGAAACCGATCTGTCACACCGATCTACGAAACCTATCTGTCAGACTGATCTGTGAAACCGATCTGTCAGACCAATCTGTCAGACCGATCTGTGAAACTGATCTGTCACACCGATCTGTGAAACCCATCTGTCACACCGATCTGTGATCACACCGATCTATGAAACCAATTTTTCAGACTGATCTGTGAAACCGATCTGTCACACCGATCTGTGAAACCGATCTGTCAGACCAATCTGTCAGACCAATCTGTGAAATCGATCTGTCACACCGATCTGTGAAACCGATCTGTCAGACCGATCTGTGAAACCGATTTATCAGACCGATCTGTCAGACCGATCGGTGAGACCGATCTGTCACACCGATCTGTGAAACCGATCTGTCAGACCAATCTGTGAAACTGATCTGTCAGACTGATCGGTTAGACCGATCTGTTATTGTTCATAAAACTGGAAACACTATTCACAGAACTGAAAAAATTGGCAAAGTGTTGGGGATAAGTCCCCTTGCCCTCCCGGAACACCTCCAACACCAAAATTCACAAAGTAATGGACCAGAGAGGTCCGGGCCATTACAATCCTCCTAGTTGAAGTATCATGTTCTGGATTTTGTATACAGAGTTCTTTTCCTTCCATGTCGTTACATATTTAGATGGATGATTAGGAGTGTAGAACTGAGTTGAGGATGTAGATTTTTATAGAGATATCAATTTAGTTTAATAATAATTTATTATATCACCTACAATATGTCTACTTATTTTATGTTGTAGCATCATAATGAAATGCATGGTTTTTTATTTGGCATTGTCCATTTTATCAGTTAATATTATCATTTAATGATTAGTTATTTATATTTCTTCCACACTGGTTTACAACATATACCACTATTAAAATATAATCCTATGTTTATAATCACCCAATAATTCCATATTTGGACATTTGTTTCTATTCAATTAACTCTAGTGTATGGGGAGGCACACTTGAGGCCATGTGATGAAATAGGTTCGGGAACATCTTATATGGATCTTGGTTCAGGAAATTAAAAAGTTGAATCAAATTATTATTTTTCATTATATTACTATTTTGGGTTGGTATAAAGGAGAATACGATGGTTTAAGTACTGGTAAATAGTTGTGTCCAGGAGTGATCTACCCAAAAACAAGGGATCTTTTTTTTATCTAGGTATGGGACAGTTGTTCCATTGTTCTTGATTAAATTTTATTAGGATTTTAGATTGAGTGGTTGGTGTACATTTGAAGAGATATTGTTATATAATATTATGGAGTTTTACCATTATCTTGGTATGTTAATGATGTAATGTTATATTCAACATCATATACCTATAGAGGTTAAAATTCTATGCATATACCATGCCTATAGGTTACTTTTATTGGAAACCTAATAACATGTTTGATGTGAATTGTACATTTTAGTATCATGTATAACTATATACGATGTTTAGATGATTATTTAGTATGTTTAACAATACACCATTTTGTGTTATAAAATGGCCATGCAGCCATATAATAATTTATTTTCAATAGAAAGGAATGATATAATAGTGAAAAATGATTGGTTATTAATGTCTTTCATCCACCTAAATGGTGTTTACCTATAATGTGTGATTACATAACCATTACATTCCAGGTGATACATGTTTGAGCTAGGAAACATTTGTCACATTGGGTGAAACATTATATTTTATAAGTAAATGTGTTGCAATAATAGTTTATAAGGTGTATTTACCATTATAAATTGGGATGGTAACCCATATAATGAAACTATTAAAATGCACAATTTTTTTACTCTAAAATAAAATTTAAAAACTTTAATATAGATACATGGATAGAAATTGTAATTTTTAAAGGAAATTACCTTTATGAAATAGGAATCATAATGCATCAAACAAAACCATTGTATGTTCCAAATTGAAATCCTGGCAGGAAATGGTTTAAATTATTAAGGCTCATACATCTTTGAATTTTTTGTGATGACTCATTTGAAAAAAATAATTATATGATGTACTCTTCCATTTTTAGTGAGTTGAAGTATATTATTACTTTATAATAAATACATTAAGGGATTCTTTAATACTCATAAAATCAATATCTATTGGGTTCCATAAAGAAGGACCAAGGATGAAAAAATGGGACCCTCATAGGTCACATTATTCATTATATTCTTTTGTATTTAACACCATCGTTGTATTCTTATGATAAATAGTATGGTCATCTAATGTGTTTTCAACCAATTATATAATAATATATGTAAAATTATGGTGGAATATTACTTGAAATTTTCCCACTCATTAAAAAAATTCATGTTATATGTTTTTTAGATATACTTATATGAGGTGTTATTTATTTATTATTCTAATAACAAACAATATGGTGTCATCAATTATATATTGGAATTAAAATTTTCATTAACGAATCCCAATTATGATAAACTTATGGATAAATAAAATAGATAAAAATTAAGTTATAAGATAAATTTCCTATGTTGTGGTAGGTTTTAAACTAAATAAAATATGCTAGAGATGATGATTGATATACCTTTACTATGTTTCCTTGTGGGGTTTTTTGTATAATCTACCATGTGCAATTCTCTATTATAACTTGTACATGTAATTTCCTAAATTTTAACAATTTATTTTCCTAAAAAATACAAACTAATGAAAATGAATTGAATGTAATCTTAATGCGGTTTTATAATTTTCAACATTCATGTAAGGGTTAATCCTAATGTTTCATTATTAGAAGTGTTTGAAAATAAATGAGAAAATTTCTTGAAAACTTTTTCAACTATTTATTGAAACAATATAATAGGAGGTCGGGAATAATGATATTTTTTTGCATGACTCTTGATTCTGGATCAAAGCCTTATGTTAAAAATTATTGAGATAAAATTGTATGTAGTATCTCCATAAAATAGTAATTAATTTATAAATTATTTTATGATTTTTCAAATCATAGAAGTTGATTGATCAAAATAAGACTCTTGGGAAGGAAACTATACTCCAAAAAATTGGTGGTAGTTTGGAAATTTAAGAATTTTTATGACAGTGAAAATCATGTAATATACTATTTCAACTGGTTAAACATGCCTATGGTATGATTGACCACATAATAGGTTGTGCGACACTTATACCTCAGTGATTGAAAAATTTAGAGTACATCAGACTGGTTAACAATTTAATGGGATAATAAAAATCTATCCTAAATTATTATGGATTGTACATATGGTAATGGGATACCAATGGATGATAGTGTTATACACATTATAAAATGATCAGTTGTTGTGGTGATAAAATATCACTACAGTCCGTGTTGATATGAATGGTACATATTTTTTTGGATAAAATGGTATATCTAACTGGATGAGTTTGTTAGAGATTTTTAAACCTTGAGATGTTATGTTTTGAACACGAGTTATCTCCGAGGTAGAGTGACATGGGAGTTGAACAAAATATGACTCACCCGGATTCTTGGGATGATGTGAAAAATGTATTTGGGGTTGTGACATAATGGAAAATTTTATTTTTTCATCCATTAAAAAATATAATAATTTGGGTGAACATGGCTTGGAGAGCATCACATATATGTCTAAAGATAATACGATCTGGTAAATTTTCAAGAATATAGTTATTCTCTTTTCATGAATTTTGATTTTTATTAATGTGTGTTGGCCATATCATGGACCATGGTCAATGGTCTATTCCACATGTGTCCTGTGAAGAGTTCTCATTCTTATTGAATAATGAAAAGGACACTCCTAAGGTGGGGAATGTCATGTAAAATGCGATTAATATAGCCATCCATGTAGCGGGAACACATATAGAAAAGAAAATTTGGGATTAGATAACATTTATTCTTAAATAATGTGATCCTAGATGCTTAGGTTATCTAGTCCTTGAGGAAATACTGATGTTAAAAATATATTACAGGAATGGATAATGTTTGAACACTAAATTCTGCCTCAATGTGCATGAGAAACCCATGAGATACATTGCTTCTATGATATCTCATTGAATAAAAGACATTGTGATGATAAATTGGTTATATATGTATAGATCATTTAATTACACCATCAAAAAAGTAGGAATTCCATGTTTTTACAAAATGGTCTCAAAATTCCTCTATAGTGGAGAATAGTAGTCGGTTAATGATGAAACATCCATAGTTATAACCATCCTTTTTATAAAAAAGTTATGAAGTGGTTTCTTGACTATTCATTCATATATTTGACTTGATATAGTTGGTTGGAAACCGTGCAAGGCACTTTATACTGGATTTAATGGGAGTGTCTCAGGATTATTGGTAATCTTTTATATCCTCATAGTGTACACTAGGATCAGAGGTGATCACGTCCCCAATCATGAAATTATCCTAGGTACACTAATAGATATTCAGTTATGTTCCCTACTTAAATAGATAAATTAATCACCATAATGGATTTAGGAATATAATCTTTTTGGAGTTATAATCAGAGAGTTTGGTTATTTTTGGAGGTGTGATTTCTCATTAGAGATATTGGGATTTTTGTGTAGGATGTACATTAGTGGACTCATATACACTAGATGATTATTTGAATCAATCCCCAAGAAATATTATACTATTTTTTTAGTTATTGTTCATGATATGTGGGAACCTTAACTATGTACCAACATCTAAATTGAAAACTATTGTAAATGGGTTACCTTATATGAGTTCCTTGGACTCCTATATTGGATTACGAGGCAACCAAAGGCTTAATGAATGTCATGGATTCTATGTTTTTTTTGCGATGATCTATGGGAATTGGATTTGTTATAAACCTATATTCATGTTGTCATATGACAACACAAATGAATTGTTGAGTTAGAGGCATCAATGGATGCCAATTTTAAACATTGGTGGGCATGATTTGGATAAACATAAAAATTCATTAGGATAATGTAATCAAACTCACATTTAAAATTTAACATTTTTTAAATTAGAGTGTTCTCTAGTATTATTGATAGGTATTAGCTAGAATTTATTTAATTTTATTAGATGCATTCAGTCGGTGAGGAACCACATCAATCACGCCATCAGTTTTGAGATGGGAATATTTTGAAAGTTGTCCATTAATTTTCATGGAAAATATGACGCGACTAGGATGAATAAGTTCTAATGGTAATTGAATATAAATCCTATTTAAAATTATGCCTCGAGTGTTATTATAATTCTAATGGAATGATTAAAAATGAAATTCAGATAGTGGAAGTACAGTACCCCATAATTGGTTATTAACGATGGAACCAATTTTTGGAAGAAAGATAGGATGTATAATAAAAGAGATAGAAACATGATTTTATCTTGTTTTTCTAGGATTAGATAAATAATGTTTCTATGGTATTTTTTTAATATGATTTTAATCTATATTTTTAAAGGCATATGTACCACATGATTATTATTATTATTCTTAGAGTTGTGTTGGGAAATGGGAAACAAAAAACAACCATTTGAATGAAACTCGATGACCAGATAAGGTTTGGAAATATTTTCATTGTTACACAAGGCTAATCATGGATGGGATGTTATACCATTGGGATATTGTAGAATCTATTTTTTAATAGTGGAAATTTTAGGTAAGAATTTTAAATGTTTGACATGTTGTTTCATAAACTATGTTTGGGAATGTGTGTACAATATATTTAATACATTAATTTTTTATTTATATATGCGTTATAATACCTTAGAGGTTTTGTGTTTTTAAAGGAATATTGAGAGTTTCATGCCTCAATATACCTTTTTTGGGTTAAGCAGACAAGGGAACACCATTGGCACATGGTTACTTCTTACCATTAAGCATAACCGTGCATTTTATTTAGAATAAGTATAAGATTTGTTTTAATGGTAAAACCCTATATTATGAACCATTAATCCTAGTACATTGGAATTGAGGTGTCTCAAACATTTTTATATCCCTAAATGAGGAGGTGTAAGGTCGTGTGAGGTCTTCATCATAAAAATGTAGAGGGGAGCACATGATATGCACATGGTTTGGAATACTATGCGCCTTGACCTTATTGTTAGTTTCGTATAGGATGTAGCACCACACTGTTGGCACATGATTATTAGAACTATGCATATCCTTAATGTGTGATCTTTTATCATTTTCCCAAACATAATTTAAGGGTTTTTACACATTTTCCTACCTCACTTTCCCAGAGATCCCTCCAAGAACACACCTCATTCTTCCATGTACCAATGGTGGAACATCTCTCTCTATTTTCGGAAACACATTCGATATATTACATTTAATTCCATATTCGCATCATACAAATCATCTTACATCTATTTATTAGTAATGAATGGTATTTATATGTAATGTAAATCTCCCAATTTTTTGGAAATATTTATGTTTCATTCATTTCTCTTGAAATATATCTACACAAATCTTTTCATTTGATGAGTAAATCAAACTTAGTATAAGCAATATAGTATCATGATATTTTATTATATCTATACTTTTTATGAAATATGACATTTTTCCACATGCCCGAATTTCTGCTTGTCACTTTATAAATGAAAAATCAATAATGCAAATTATTTTTAATAAATTAAAATTTCATTTTCCCATATAGGGTTCACCTTTAGTGGATGTCCACCATGTGTTGTACCACCCATTTGGGGGTGTCTCTCATATGAGCTGAACATTTTCCTAGAATTTGAATTAAAATCAACATTCAAGGATCGATGATTTGCACCACACAAAATAATAAACTAAATGGAGTTATGTGAATAATGAATGTTGTGGGAATCTATCACATTAAATGAGAGATTAACTTTTATAACTATATAACCATCCATATATTTTAAATTAGAAAATGAAATAGAATGAAATGTTAATAGTAAGGATCTAGTCTATTCGTGTATAAATTAATTAATGAAATATTTGACTCAAATAACATGTTGAGTTAATGAATGGAATGGGAATTCCAATTAACATGTTAATTTCATTTATATGGAATGACACAATAAATGTAATTGGATTTTTATATGGAATGGTCATGTAAATAAACTCTTATTTCAATTATTTATTACTTGTGATAATTTTATGTCATGCCCTTGAACTAAATACTATACATTGTAATTAATCCCCTATTTAATGTGATACATGGTCATGGAGTCCCATTAATGTGATTAAATGGACTGAAATAACATGGGAATGTTGTACATAGTATATTATGATTGATGGCCCAGAAATACCACAGGCATTGAATCCATTATAGATTATGATTCATGGTAATGATGTCCATACAGATTATAATTCACATGAATGGTGTCCCTTGGGCAGACTGTCTCTAATAGATTGTGATTCATAGGCATGGAGACCCTAAACAATGGATTTCCAAATGTATTTTCATTAATATGAATTGTGTACCTTAGTAATGGTTTCATTAAAAGATCATATTTCATGGGTATGTAATCCCAAATAGATAATGAATCACTATCATAACATATTTTAGGCATGAGGACCCAAAATAGATTATGATTCACATGAATGGAATCCCTCTGGCCAAGCGTCCATTAATGATTATCAAATTTGTTAATGGAGTCTATATATACATGTGATACTTATACAAGGAATAACTATTGATTTAATATTTGTGGGAATGATATCCACTATATTTTTATGATTTTTCAGGCATGGTGTTCCTTGACATTCTATGAGACACATACTACTAACTGTGGGTTTCTAGGATATTCCTCTAGTATTTGAAAGTACTGGTATTTATATTTTTACATGTATATAAATATCTCAATGAATATATAACATGTATATATACACACACACATCTATATACTGGTTTTCAATTACTCAGAGGTAGTTCATCTTAGGATGAAGTAGGTATTATCAGCCAGGTGTCTATTTTGGAAACTGATTTCATGTTCTTAACATTTATTTATTTGCTTCTTTTGTATCATACCATTGTAGTACATTATTATATACTCACATATAGGATATCATTAGAAAAAATTGGTGGCATGCTCTGATGTAAATGTAACAAATTTTTCCGGCCTACATCGCACTAATGTTCCCAAAATGTCCTCCTAGTTATATGATTAGACTTTATATTCAGTTTACATAGACCTTTCCCTTTCATGCTATTACATTATCATTTGGGATCATAGGAGGTCATAACTATGATATTTCTTAGTATTCTCATTAAGATAACCTTTATCGATTTTTAATTTTTTGTATCACTTATTTTATCAGCAACAATATAGAAACTACATGATTAATGTATCATCAAATGGTCATGCATGGTTGTGTATTAAGTGTTTGATATTTTATCAGTTATTGTTATTCTATATTTCTTAGTAATTTATATTGATTACTTTACTATTTATCTAAAATATAATTGTGAAAATTCAATCATGAGGGTTGGGTCTCCCCTAAGTAACACCATTTGAACCACTCTGCTAGTCGGTATCCTCTGGTACACGGGGGATGTGTTTGAGGCCATCTGACCAAAATGATTGGGGATTGATTATAGTGTCTGTAGGGTATGGAAATTACACGGGGAATGTAATTTTTGGGATTGGTATATTAGTTTTCATAGAGAAAGTAGAGACCAAGATGTCCGAGATACACCCTCAGAATGTGGCTGAGTTTATGATATTTCACAGTTTATCAGGAATCTACAATAATTTTATCCTAGAAATATCTGATTTATCTATACCCATGACTGTGATGATGAAGAAGGGAGTGATGTTTCTATTATTGGACTGGTTTTAAGTGGAGTTCTTTCATCTAATGATTAGACTAACTATATCTCTATTGTTAATTCTTCTTGATCGATGGAACATTATGTTATGTATTACGATGTGTCATTAGTTGGTTTGGGGGATCTGAAAATGAAGTGGGTTAAAGAAATGTCTTATGGTTAACATCATCTATGACCTCATTAATATACATATAATACATATTAATTTGAGTAGAAAATCATGGTCCATATATTTAATTGTTGGGGACATTATATCTATGGAAACTTGTTTTTAATCCATACAACCCACAAGAGACTCCATTGTATCATCATAAAAAAGAACTAAATTTGAGATAGAGGAGTTGGGTAGGGTGTATGTAGTCATATTACATTGATATTGAATATTAATTACGCATAGGATGCATCATTACAGATTATATTTGAAATAAAATACCAGTAGCTCATTGGCCTAATAAACGACCTTCAAAAGAGTATTGTTGCCTGATTGGTTTGATGGATGATTAGAGGCTGAATGATTCTGTGGAACAAGAAGTAATTAAATGTTCCCCATTTTTGGACATTACTTCTTTGGAATACCAGGTAAAGGATTGAAAAGAGACTAACCTGGAGTGTGATGTCATTTGTTAAAAGATAGAATGAGGAGACGCAATATGTGGGTAGTCTTTCATGGATTATGATGTGATCCTAGTACATGTATGTTTTCAGGTACCTAATTAAACACGGTAATATCTGATAAGAGACATAAATACCGCTATGTTGGATTAAAATCCAGCCGTGACAATAATATAACATGACATCAGATAGTATTTGTGGGGTGGATGGATGATGATGGAAATTACTAGAATCATTTCCTGATCCCTTTCCTTCTATAAGATAAAATATGAGCACCAATATTCTGTTATAATACACTTTGTAATTCATATATCCATGTGGAATGGGATTAAATCACAATGAACATGATTATGGGGTTTTCTAGGACCTAGAGAAGATGTGACATTGTTTTGGGATGTTTTTATATGCTAACAAATGTTCTGCATTTCTAATTTATATTTGAGACTCAGAGTGTATATAAGCATTGAATTTTTTATGTACATGGGACTATACACATACATGTTGTTCAATTGAGAAATTTTTCTGAATAAACCCATAATTTACATTATTTTTTGTTATTTTTCATAGAGGTCCTTATGTTGTAATATTATCTTGATTAAATCATACAATCCCATGATAGGAAGATACTGAGAGAATAAAATTTTCAAACCCAGGTCATTCTTTGAAGTTAACTCATAGAATTTGGTGGATTAAGGAATGTTCAGCAAGTATTATTGGAGTTCAAATACAATAAAACGATCCTAAGAACCATTTCAGATGGAAAGATAATAGGACATCAGTTGTAGGCCATGTCATATAGTACTTTGTTGGAATGAGGTTGGTGAGGTAAACTTTGTGGGTCCTATTATCATATAATATTCCTAAAAGATTGTGAAACTGCCATGGAAGAGTTTAATAAAATCATAGAGAATATATATATCTTATGAAAACTGTAGGAGTTTACATTTGGATTTTTATATAGTATATGAGATTTTATAAATAATGAATCTATGATTAGTCCAATGATATTTTAGGATGAAAGGGAAGATATCCCAATGTTATTTTTTAATCCATAGATATCACCAATAGGATTGGGATAGGGGGCACCATCTTGATCATCCATCATGTTCTTGAGGTGTGAATGATTTTATTCTTGTTTCTTTGATTAAAATGTATATTCTGGATCACATGCATGTCATAAACTACAAGGAAGTTGATATGTAGTCATAAATATCATATGGGGAACACTTGGTTTAGAATGTAGTAAAAAGAGATTAAGACTTTTGAAGAAATATGGTACTAATTTTCAAGATTCTATGGTGACATGGATAAATCTTGTATAAGACGTGGTATTGAGAGTAATATTTTCAAGTTCATTGGAATTAAAATTTCATGATGGATTCTTAAATTATCTTTTCAAGGAATATATTTATTTAAAGGGGGATCATGTAATGGAATAATAATTTTTTATTATGTAACATGTTAATTTTAACCTTTAATTATATTTTCAGAGCAATAAATTGTTTGGGCAATGTTTTGGAGGGTTTATGATGGGTTTTGAATGTTTTTCAGCCTTTCATAGAGTATATGGTTTAATAACAACATTCCTAATTCGTGGAAATTCACTGGAAAATTATGAAACTGGAGGTAGATGCTTAATGGGTTGCAGACATTTTGAAATTTTTTTTTCCTAAACTACAAAATGGTGTGATGTGATACATTTTCCAACAACTCTATTGGAGCATATTTTAACTAAACATGTGTCTTCTCCAGAATCCCTGAAAGGGAATATTATTATTGCAGGGTTTGTCAAACCTAGTAACAAAATAGTGAAAATGTTAAATTAATTATTCAAATTCATCATTAACATACATTTACAGTCTATTTTTAATAATTATTCATTTTATATGAATCTAAACCAATTTTTGATATTTATCTTGTATTACATGATGAACTAATTTCCTATAATGATAGATTATAGTATTTTTCAAGTGGGATGAAGATATATAAATATGTAATGTGATTTAAAATCCCCTTTTATTCGATATTCAGTTGGATCCACCTATTTTATCATGATATTGTTCAAAAATATAGAGTTCTGATGTCTAATCTAATAATTAAAAATCTAAACAATAATGAATTGTTCAATCGTTGCTTAAAGTGAGTTGGTTTGATGTGTCAAAGACATCATGTTTTACAATTGTGACATTCCTTATGAACGATAGACATTTCTAGGTAATATTCCATTGATCAATCATCTTAATTATCTTTTCTATTAAGGGATTAATTATATAATAATGTTTTTTGGATAGACATGAGGATCTATTCAATAATTTATTATTAATTAATGACCTATTTATATATCATGAAAATATACAGTGAATTAGAATCCTCACATTTGACATACATCAGAATTTTTTCTGTTGATGGACTCTATAAGTTATGTGATTCTAGAACCACCATTTTTGAAATGGATGGCTGTAGAATAAATTTATAAACCACCTTTTCAATTAACCTGAACCAAAAATAGGAAACCATTAAATGATATTTTATTCTCTGTTTGTCTATTATGTGAGTCATGTATAAATCCTTAATGAAGACTTTAGTTTTTTATTATAAAAAATTTCATCAGAAGCTCTGTGACAAATAGGGTCTTTCTTCTGATGTTTATATGACTTTGTGGTTTAGGATTGATACCATTTCATATTGAATATTTATTTCCTGAGTGTGTGTGGACTTTAATACCCTTAATTGATATGTAAACATATGAATTTAGTGTATCATATTGAAATCTTATCATGATCAGTTTTCTTAGTACTGGATAGATGACCCCTTAGAGCGGGAGAGTGTTGACTTGATTATGCGTACATTCAATTGTTATTTTAAAGACATGGTTTAGGTCACGAAAATTCAATAAAATGTGAGAGTATGCAACTTATTGAAATGATTAATACTTCATCTACAACTAATGTAGAATAATTCCTTGTGGGGCTGTGGTGTTATACAACTATTTCATGAATTTGTGGGGAGACATACAAGAATCAAAGGATAATGAAAATAATTAATGTGGGGAATGAAGTGTTAATAATTAAAAACACTACTAGGGTGGGGCATCAAACACTTCCGTATTGTAATAGCATTAATCGATAGAAATTGGAATCGTTACCTTCATTGCACTGAAGTAGGTGGATTTAAGATTTATGACAGTTTTTTATCTCATGATGACTCAACACATGTGTTGTTGTATATTTATTTCATAATTTTTCTTATTTAATGAAATAATCTATTAAATATTCTGTGATCTTATGTTAAGAAAGCATCAATTGTGTCTAATGTGTTTATTACTCACACCCTTTACATACTTCTCATCATACATGAAGATATCAGGACAGAGGGTCTAGTTAAGGGAAAATGCTCTATGGGAGGGAGTTAAGGAGATGGAGTCTTGCAGTTAGAAGTGATATTGAGTAATAAACCAAACAATTATTCATAAATCTATTTCATTTTTCTCACTATATTGTTTTAAATGAGACATTTTTGGGTATTTGGTTTATTTTTCCCCAACGTCGTGAGATACCAATGATCACATTTATTAAAAAACAATTAATTCATTCCACTAAAATACACAATATTTCAAATTTTCCATTCCATATTTGATATTGTGGGTATATTTTCCCCACTAATGGCCTCTAAATCCTCATTTATTGTTGGAATATTAATGCATTTGTGGAGGAACACATATGGTGTTGTTACTCTTTTGATCAAACATGGTGGTCTAGTTTGGGGTGGTACACCTCTTGTACTACCATTATAATCCATGTAACACCTAATAAGATCACCATGTGATTTTAAAACATTAATTGATAAAAATAATTTGATATCCAATATCATTTGCATTAGAATAACACCATTAAATTATAGAAGATTAAAAAAATAGATCCAATAACTTTAATGATAAGGAGATTGGTAATTGCCTCGAAATTTGGAACTAGGATGATGAGAATCTCAATAAACCACAACGAGCCATTCTTCCTCTAGTTATAACTCCAACTTATATAGAATAAAAACCATCAATCTATAATACTTATACAAAAAAATCCCATCAAATCCGATAAACATTAAATCTTAATAACAATTTTTATTACATGGTATAGAAAATGCGTCATTCATCAATAGTATAAATGGAGGATCTTTCATTCTAAGGATAAAGTGTTCAATAGAGTTATAATAAAACCCATTATATTCAATTATATTAAGTAAAAATTATGGAATAAAAATCTATAATATGTATAAAATTTTAATAATTCATGGGAAAAAATGTAATTTTTTAGGATGAATATTGATTTTCATCATGGTAAAAATAATCATAGAATGAGTTTTTTTGGAATGTTCCCTTAAAAATAATATTTTAGGAATAATTGAAAATATAATATTTAATTATAAGTCCTTTTAATTATAATAATATTTTATAACATATGGAAGTAAACATGTATTTATTATTAATTTAATATAAATAGAGATATGATCATTTGAAGGTAAGAAGGGATATTTTTCGGAAAATTATTTTAAAAAATCATAATTCAACTTTATTTTAATTCATTATAATATTATTAAATGATGAATGATTTAAATTAAATTTATATATTATATATCGAAAAACGTAAATGTAACTCCACATGATGATGATTACAGGCCATGTTTTTAATGTAATATCTTCTTATACTGGGAAAATGTATTTCATGAAAAAAAAATTAACACATTTTGTTGGTGTTTTAATGTTAAATTCATCCAGTTATGTGTAATTAATTTTGTAAAATATATTAAAACATTGGAATTATCTTGAAAAAAAATTATAATAAGGTTACTTTCACTTTTTGTCTTAATAAATATTTAAAATAGTACAAAATTGTGACCATAAATAAGGTTAATATATGTTTACCATGGGTTGACATAATAAGATAATGGATAAAATGGGGTAAGAAATTACCTAAACCCTAATTGTTGGTTTTATATTGAACATAAACACATATCCTTAAAATATTAATCATTTTTATTGATTTATATAGGAATTTGAAATGACATTATTTTAAAACATTGAAAAATTAAAATTGTGCCACTATCCTTGATTATAAAAGGGAACCTACTCCCCTACCTTAATCATGTATAACATTACTCGCAGATGTTTTTATGAAATAATTTCATTAAAAAATATTAATTCTTCAATAGGTTTTATTGCATGCAATCTAGTGTTTAAACAAACCAGGAGACGCTCTTAGAATAAAATGACAATTATATCCTTGGTGTTAGGTTAGCGGGAATAAATATAACATACTTATGAAAATGTGTTGTGATTGAAAAATATAAATAAATTATATATTTTTATTAATTAACTAATATTTTTATATATTAAATATAATATTTTTTATATTCATCCATAATATATTTTTGGTCTTAGGGTATGAATAAATACTATTTGATGTATAAAAATCTATATTTTTCAAAAGGAAAATTTTGAACCTTTTAATGGAGAACCCCTTTTAAATTAATATTTGAACGTATTAATAATTTTTATATGAAATCATATACATGTTCTTTGTAAGAAGGATATTAAATATACCTTTTATGATATTTTTTGTATTTTCGTGTTAATGTTCATGTTTTGCTGAATAATGGAACTCCACAAAATTTTAATTGAAAACAACTATTTCCAGAAAAATAATATATATGATTTAATTTTAATATTAAATGGGTTTAATGTATAAACATTATATATTTTTATCAATCAATATAATTTTGGTCATTATCATGAATTTTATATTGAATTCAAATGGTTAAACATTCCAATATTTTGTAATGTTTTAACTTTTAAAACACATTTTATTTTTTCTATAACATGATAAATATAAAATTAATTATGAAAACTTATTTCCATTGAATTTGGGAAAATATATTCCATATTTTAAATTATAATTTATAAATTATTTTAATATATTTAATTTATTTTTGGTCATTATAAATAATAACATAAATAAGTTATACTAATACGAAAAAATGGTAAATCAGGTAATTAAGGGTAAAAATATTATAATGAAATTAAACTAACACTTATTATAATAACATTAGATGAGTTTTTTTATCAGCCTAAATAATCCTTGGGTTGGAATGGTCTATTTTGGAAGCCACATGGTTCAGATTAGAACATTTAATTTATTTTATTTAAAGAAAAGTTAAATATATCTTAATTTTTATTAAATAACTATAACATTTTTAATATATGGTTATACAAATGATAAATTAAATTATAATAACCAATTTGATATATAATTTATTTTATATTTAATGATAATTTATATTTAATTTTTAGTGAATAAATAATTAACATAAACACTTATTCGTTAATGATGAATAAATTATTTAATTGATGAGAAATAAATTAAATAATTATTACTAAAGTGATAAAGTAGAGACCCGAAGCTTGAAGTACATGGATATTACATTAATTTTGCGGAATACTTAATACATAGCAAAAACAGGCACACAAGGTCTGTGATAGTTTATTGTCTTTGGAATCTCAGAATATAAACTTCTAATCATGTTGAAATATCTTCAACAACTCCCATAACGATCTTCCCCTTTTTGTTTCCTTACCTAAAACCTTTCTTTACTTCCTGGGGAAAATAAAACATAAAAAGGGTGAGCTCAAATGCTTATTAAGGGAAAACATAGGTAACATAAAACAATCCATAAACATTTGGAAGCAAAAACTTTAACAAGAAATTTAAACATCAAAATATTGAGCAAAGACATGAATCGTGGAAGTACATAAGGCATATAACATAATAGAACATCAACCATGATAAAATGGGAAAAAAAATTGTAATTTTGGAAACCATTAAACACATGTCATGATTTCCATAGTAGCCCAGGAATTTCTGCGAAGACCATCTCAGTGGACAAAGTCCCTATCTGAATAGAGTTCACTCCACATTTAAGTCCTATAACACTGAACCAGATTAACTTACCATTCCAGCCATGTCTATCTCATGAGATATAAATCTTTACACAATGCGTTAGAGGGAGATATAGTTCCCACCCATATCATAACGAAATCATTCTTACTAGAGCCAGAAAATAAACTTACATCATTCATAATAACCTAACGAATAAAATGGGTTTCATAAACATCATACCATCATCACATAATCCATATAAAATAAATGGAAATCATCTCATAATAAGAAAAGTGAATCCATGTAAATCATAGAGAATTTATAATTGAAACATAAACATATGAAATAATGTAATCTTAGATGGAAAATGGTTTTGATAAAACACTTGAATTGAATTCTTGAGGAAAATATCCTTTCTTCTTCAAAATCAATATCATTTCACAAAACATCATGCAAATTTTTAAAAAAATATTTTTTTTAAAATAGTCCTGAAATATTTTGGAGAAAGATTCATGAAAATAAGGATTTATAAAACTGTAAAAATATGTTCATGCCATATAAGTTAAAAAACATTCTTCTCTTCCTTTTGTCGGAATAGTCAAAAAAGTACCTCGTAATGTAAACAAAAGATAGATTCCATACATACCATGTAGTAAAAGTCAAAAATGGGTAAACAAGACTTTAAAAATACATGAAAAAACATTAATAAAACATGGACATGGATAAGAGAAACAACCCTCGTAAATACTTATGAATAAGAAATCTCTGATAAAAATGAGATTTTCAGAAATATCCCTTTACTTATGTCTGATATGCTTCGTATGTATTCGAACATCCTCTTCTTTGAAGCGCCTTTTTGAACCCACCTCTTAGGGCACTAATATTGGTCTTTGAAGAAGACCAGAACCTCTAGAATGTTTCTAGGGGAAGTGGAGAAGAGACATTGGCAGGGGTTGGGGGAGATTTAAGGCTCAATGTGGTGTGAGGAAGAGAGGGAGGAGGTTCCTTTTTATAATGGAGGAGAGGGGCACCTTTGGAATAACAAAAAATATTATTTTATTATAAATTCTTATTCGGTTTTTAATAGATACAAATTGAGTTATTTCTAAGCTAAGGTGGGGATGGGTCAAAATCCTCTCATCCAATAGAATTTAGACAACTTAAGGTTCCTATATAAACATTATCATTTAGATTTAACTTTAAGTTGGATAATTTTACTTTTACCATGTCTTTTTGTGTTCTTACACTATAAGGTTAATAAACATACTATCAAAAGCCAAAATAACCCCATGTTATTTATTTTTAATATATATAACCTTATCTAAGTCATTTGGACGATCCTTAGACTTTTAGGAATATAATAACAATTAATAGTATAATATTAGTTTTAAAAACTATTTTATGTCAATTTTGACACTATTTGGTAATTGATTTTTGTGAAAATCATAACAGAATTATTAGTTCAAAAAAAGTAATTTAAATCAACACTAACATGTCATATTAACATAGTAAATTATTGTAATTCATATAAAGTCTCAAATTACATTTATTTGGGTATTTATAACATCAATTATGTAAATATTTCATTAATAAGATAATTATTGCATCATCATTGTGACATAAATAAATTAAAATATTTATTGTCTAAAAATTACAAATAAAATATCATTAAGTTGGAAGTATTTTTATCTTTCAAATTAATATTTATAGTCTAATTTATCTTTAGTATAAACCTAAATTAAAAATGATTTACTTATTAAACTTTGATTTTAACTATTTTAACCCTTCTTTAAATAAATTAATAATAAATGTCCTAATCTAATCCAAGTGGGCCTAAATGGTCATATTTTAATCCTAAGGTTGTTTTTGGTGGAATTAAACTTATCCCATAGAATTATAAAATGTGTTAAGGTAATAATAATATCATTTTTACCCTTAATTACTCTATTTAATTTAACTGTGTTGAATAAAAGTAAAAAGTTACTATTCACAAAAAAATATTTTCATATCATTGAACAACATTTTACATACTGACATCAACCGTGTCCCTCGGATTTTTGAAATTCCATTCACAAAGGCGGTAAAATTATGTTTTATGTAAATTTGCAAATTGTCCTAGGAGGTGGGTAGAAGACGGTCAAAAGTTAAATAAAATATTTATAAATCTAAGATTATTAAATAACGACTCCAATGAATTAAATGGAACTTATATATGTATTATGTATCAATTTTGACCTAAAATAAATTTAAATAAACTAAATAATTATTTAAATAGAAAGTCGGTTTTTAAATATTAACCTAGTGTTTTCACTATTCATCAAAAATTGAAAGTTTTCCGAAAAATTCCAAAATTTCACCCTAGGCTAATTTCGATATTCCGAATCCAAAAATGAAGTCCATTTTGAAATATTAAATTTAAAAAAATTTAAAAAGTTTTTATTGCTATTCATAATGGCTAGTATTAATAATATTTTAATAGCATATCATTGTTTAGTGAAACTCGGTATTGCGTACAACACATGCTATCGAGGAAGGACACGATTGCGTGTAATGCATCCAAGTTAGGGTTGTGTGTTATGCAAGACTCCTTTTTTGTAGCGTACAACACAAGACATCAATATAATTAAAAAGAAAATTTTTCATAAAATCTCATGGGGTTACATTCTATCCCCATTAAAATGAATTTCGTCCTCGAAATTCGTCGGGGTTATAAATGGTTTACTACTCAAAAGTTTCTTTAATAGAAACCCATATCGTAAAAAGGAATACCAAAACCAATCTTTAAAAACTAAAGTATGAAACATAATGGTTACCCAAATTAACTAATCACTGGGTTTCCACATAGGAGAACATAGGTGAAAATACGGATATGGAAGAGAAACCTAACCATCATGTTCTGATGGAGAGTGGTAGAGAACATGGCTATGAAAAAGAAAACAATCACAAAGACATATATTTGTGATGATCTAATGTACCATCTGATTCATCGGATATAAGGGAACTAGGACAACATTATTTGTTTTCAAGATCATTTCCCTAATGTTGATGAATTTGAATTAGAATAAATACTTACTTTATTTTGGTACAATCTCACTATTGTTCGTGCTTTGACCAATTTCCACTTCATCTATAAAAGAAATGAAGTTGAATTTGTTATTCTTGAAGTGTTAATAGATCATGTGATAGAATGATGGGTCATTCCATCTGTTTCAAACAAAATGTTAGCAAAAGTTATCAAATATACATAAGTCCGTCTATGGTGAGGTTAATCGTATAGAATTCCAAAAAATGAACTTATAATTCATATATCATACCGCGTAATAAAATAAAACTAGTTTCTCCTAACTAGGGACTTCCTGTAGGCCAGTGGTAGGAGATAAAGGCCCGTCACAGTTCGGTTGTGGGATCGATTTCCACAGCCTTGTCCGATGCGATGGGCTGTCAGTCGTCCCGCATGTTGTCCTTTTTCTAAATCAATATTACTATAACATACCATCAATAATATCGAAAAAAGTTCTATCCTTAAACAATACTAACTTATGTGAAACACAATTCATTCCAATATTTAGGCTTATCTAAAATACTTCGGTCCAAGATCATAGTATAAAAAAAATGATTACTTGAAATGTCACATAACAATCTCGTGAATGCAATCATTTATCCCCCATATATCATAAGATATATCTTATTGGTCAAATTACAAACATGTGAATACCATAATCATGTATTCTATTAAAGAATGAATACCCATTGAACCTTAGTGAAAACATGAATGCAATTAAAAGTCAACACTTTCTACATACCAAAATCCTCAATATTCTTTATACTCAAACCATGATATCACTTAGTCCTTATATCAATCATGAGCTCATGAATACAATCAAACATCTCATAATCTTCTTATCCCTTCATTATATGCATATCATCTGCTTACCAAAATTTCTCAATCACTTTCCATGGTTACCAGTACCATAAAATTATTGAAAACCACAATTGACCGATACATAAATTTTCCAATATTCCACGATACTATGTAAAACATTATTTTAGAATCCCATTACATAAACACTTAATAATTCTACCACATCGTTTTCATATTCAACATCTCCAATAGAGATCACATGTGACTTCCTTTTGTCCATTGCCTTAATTGGTTTCTCATGTCGGTCATCATTAACCCTTGGATTATGACATTAATTATCATAATTCCACATTTCATTACACTTGAATCATTGAAGTGTTGTTGGTGTGTTCTCGACAGTATTTTCTTTATTCACACCATTAGCAACCCTTTTTTCCACTACTTCAACACTCAATTTCTCGATGACCTTTTTTTCCACACATAAAACATTTTCTAATCCCTTTAAGACAATCTCCACCATGCTTCATTCCACACATTGAGCATAAGGAATCCTTCATCTTCTTTTCACCATTATTCTGAGATTTCCCCTTGACCTCCATCATTCGTTTCTTGTCAAAACCAGGAGATGGATATATAACACCAACTTCCATTTCTACCTTGATAGCACAACGCACAATTTTTCATAGAAACCGATGTCTCTAATAGCTAATTCCATTCAATGATTTGGTTTTAAGCCACTGAAGAATCGATCAATTTTACTTTCAGGTTGGATGATAAAGCCAGTTTCATCCCTTGCAAGCTTTGTAAAATTCGCTTCGTATATACAAACAGATTCATCATCCTTTTTCTTTAGTTCAAGAAGCTCCTTCTCCATCTTTAATCGAAGAATACAAGGGAAGTACTTATTGAAAAATACGTTCTTGAACTCGTCCCATTCCATGGACTCAATTTCATCTCTTGGCCTCGTATTCTTGATAATATTCCACCATTGATCAGCTTCACCTTCCAAACGATAAACTGCTAAGATGACTTTATCATGTTCAGAACATTGAAGAACTGAAAATATCTTTTCAGTGGTACCGATCCATTGTTCAGAAACAAGTGGTTTAAAAGACCCACTGAAAGAAGGTGGATGATGCCTCATGAAGGACTCAATAGAATATTGTTCCCTTCTCTTCTCATTTAGATGTCGAAAATGATTCATAGCTTCTGAAAGTATACCAATAAGATTTTTCATTCCATCTCCCATAAAATTTGTTTGTTCATGAGGACAATCATTGCATTTTCCGTTACATTGATCAACACAGTTCCTTCAGTTTCAAGCCATCATCTAAAACCCAAAAAGAATAGTGTGAGAGGCAAAAATCATGCTAGGGAAAACAACACAATAAAGGGGGAGTACCCTCAATAGATAACTTCATAGGTTAAATTCTATGATCGTTACTGTAGTTCTAGGACTATATCCCATATGTATACTTATCCTTAGGGAAATCCCTAGACATAGCTTAGAAATATCTCTAGGGATCTCACTAGAATTTTCGCATCCTAGTTTCCAAATGTTGACTAAACCTTTCCTCTGATCCCAGCTGTAGAGACCCGAATCATGACGTACATAAGAATTACATTACATTTGCAGAATACTTAATACATAACAAAAACAGACAGAAAAGGACCGTGATAGTTTAGTGTCTTTGGAAACTCGGAATATAAACTCTTAATCACGTTGAAATATCTTCAACAAATCCCATAAAAATCTTCCCTTTTTTGTTTCCTTACCTAAAAACATTCTTTACATCCTGGGGAAAATAAAACATAAAAAGGGTGAGCTCAAATTCTTAGTAAGGGAAAACAAAGATAACATAAAACAATCCATAAACATTTGGAAGCAAAAACATGAACATGAAATTTAAACATCAAAATCTTGAGCAAAGACAGAAATTGTGGAAGTACGTATGGCATATATCATAATAGAAAACCAACCATGATAAAATGGGATTAAAAAATGTAATTGTGGGAACCATTCTGCACATGTCATGATTTCCATAGTGTCTAAGGAATTTCTGCCAAGACCATCTTAGTGGACAAAGTCCCTTTCTGAATTGAGTTCACATCTCATTTCAGTCCTGTAATACTGAACTAGATTAACTTACCGTTCCAGCCATGTATATCTAATGAGATACAAATATTTACCCAATTAATTGGAGGGAGATATAGGTCCCACCCATCTCATTATAAAATCATTCTTACTTGTGCCACAAAATAAACATACATCATTCATAATAACCCAATGAATAAAATGGGTTTCATAAACATCATCCCATCATCACATAATCCTTATTAAAGAAATGGAAATCATTGCATAATAAGAAAAGTGAATCCATGTAAATCATAGAGACTTTATACTTGAAACAGACACATATGAAAAAATCTCATCTTAGATGGAAAATGTTTTTGATAAAACACTTGAAATGAATTTTTGAGGAAAATATCCTTTCTTCTTCAAAATGAATTTCCTTTCACAAAACATCATGCAATTTTAAAAGAAAAAGATTTTTTTTTTTAAAATAGTCATGAAATATTTTGGAGGAAGTTTCATGAAAATAAGTATTTATAAAACCGTAAAAATTCATCCGTGTCGTATAAGTTAAAAAATATTCTTCTCGTACTTTTTCCAGAAAAGTCAAAAAAGAACCTCATAACGTAAACAAAAGATAGATTCACTACATACCTTGTAGTGAAAGTCAAAAATGGGTAAAAAGGACATTAAAAATACATGAAAACTCTTTTATAAAACATGGACATGGATAATATAAATAACCCCAATAAATATTTACGAATAAGCAATCTTAGATAAAAATGAGATTTGAAAAATTATCCCTTACGTTATGTCTGATATGCTTCGTATGTATCCAAACCTCCTCTTCTTTGAAGCACCTTTTTGAAACCTCCTCTTAGGGCACTAATATTGGTCTTTGAAGAAGACCAGAACCTCTTGGATGTTTATAGGGAAGTGGAGAAGAGAAATTGGAATGGTTTGGCCAAGCTTTAAGGCACAAAGTGGTGTGAGGAAGAGAGGGAGGAGGTGCCCTTTTATAAGGGAGGAGAGGGGCACCTTTGGAATAACTAAAAATATTATTTTATTATAAAGTCATATTCGATTTTTAATAGCTCTAAATTGAGTTATTTCGAAGTAATGGTGTGAATGGGTCGCAATCCTCTCATCCAATATAATTTATACAAGTCTAGGTTCCTATTTTAACCTTATCATTTAGATTTAACTTTAAGTTAGATAATATTACTTTTACCATGTCTTTTTGTGTTCTTACACTATAAGGTTAATAGACATACTATAACAAGCCAAACGAACCCCATGTTGTTTATTATTAATATATATAACCTTATCTGAATTATTTGGTAGAACCTTAGATTTTTAGGAATATAATAACAATTAATAATATAATATTTGTTTTTAAAACTATTTTATGTCAATTTTGATACTATTTTTTAATTGATTTTTGTGAAAATCATAACAGAATGATTAGTTCGAACGAAGTTAATTAAATCAACACTAACATGTCATATTAACATAAAAAATTATTTTAATTCATAAAAAGTCTCAAATTACATTTATATCGGTATTTATAACATCAATTATGTCAATATTTCATTAATAATATAATTACTGCATCATCATTGTGTCATAAATAGATTAAATTATTTAAAGTATAAAAATTAAAAATAAAATTTCATTATGTAGGAAATATTTTTATCTTTAAAATGAATATTTATAGTCGAATTTATCTTATGTATAACCCTATATTAAAAATGATTTACTTGTTAAACATTGATTTTACCTATTTTAACCCTTCTTTAAATAAATTAATAATAAATGTCCTAATATAATCCAAGTGGGACAAAATGGTAATATTTTATTCCTAAGGTTGTTTTTGGTCGAATTACACTTATCCAATATAATTAGGACATTTGGTAGGGTAATAATACACTACTGGAAATTCGGGCTATAGCCACGGTTCTAAATCGTGGCTATAGGCCCTCAAACCGTGGCTATAGGTAATAACCACAGTTTGAGGAACCGTGGCAAAGTTTGGCGTGGCTATAGGCCCAGACCTATATCCATGGTTCCAAACCTTGGCTATATACCTATAGCCACAGTTTAAACCGTGGATTTAGGTATAGAGCCACGGTTTGGAACCGTGTTTGTATACATAATGCCATTGTTTCAACCGTGGCTATATTAGATGCTGGACAGAATCTATAGCCACGGTTGGAAACTGTAGATTTAGGTCTATATCCACGACTAAAAACTGTGGTAATAAACAAATAGCCACGGTTTAAAACCGTGGCTATAGGGTGTGCACATACATAAAAAAAATACCCCCCAACCCCCTGGACACCCCATGGACACCCCCTGGACACCCCCTGGACACCCCATGGACACCCCCTGGACACCCCCTGGACACCCCCTAGACACCCCCCTGAACACCTCCTTCACCCCTCTCCTATGCCTTGCAAACCCCCCTGGCCTCCTCCCCACTACCTTGCAAACACCCCCTGCCAGTCCCCCCTACCCCTGCCACCCCCCTACCAGCCCCTCTGCCAGCCCCCCCTGCTTGTCCCCCTGCCCCCCTGCCAGTCCCCCCTGCCCCCTGCCACACACCCTGCTAGTCCCCATTTGCCACCCCCTGCCAGTCCCCCCCTGCCCCCTGCCACCCACTTACATGTCCCCCTGCTTGTCCCCCTGCCAGCCCCCCTGCCACTGCTAGTCCCCCCTGCCCCTTGCTAGTCCCCCCTGCCACCCCCTGCCACCCCCCTGCCCCCTGCCCCCTACTAGTCCCCCCTGCCACTCCCCTACTTGTCCCCCCCTTCCCCCTGCCCCCGGCGAGTCCCCCCTACCCCCTGCCACACCCCCTGCTAGTCCCCCTCTGCCACCCCCTGCCAGTCCCCCCTGCCCTGTGCCACCCACCTTCTTGTCCCCCTTCTTGTCCCCCTGCCAGCCCCCCTACCCCTTGCTAGTCCCCCCTGCCACCCCCTTCCAGCCCCCCTTCCCCCTGCCCCCTGCATGTCCCCCCCTGCCCCCTGCCCCCTACCACCCCCCCTGCCAGCCCCCCTGCTTGTCCCCCTGCCAGCCCACCCCCTCCCCCCTGCCAGTCCCCCCTGCCCCCCTGCCCCCTGCCCCTGCCACCACCCTGCCATCCCCCCTGCTTGTCCCCCTGCCAGCCCACCCCCTCGCCCTGCCAGTCCCCCATTCCCCCCAGCCCCCTGATAGTCCCCCCTGCCACCCCCTGCCAGTCCCCCCTGCCCCATGCAACCCCCCAGCCCACCTGCACCAGCCCCCCTCCCCTCGCAGCCCATCTGCACCAAGATCCAAAAGTTCATATTCTCATTTCTGCACTTGTGGAACTATCACCATGAAGGGTCATCACTTCTTCCTTGAAGAAAGGACGTCATCACCACTATAAAACAAGAAATGATATGAGTTCAAGGAGAGATAGGTATGTAAAGAGCTCTGATGAAGCAAAGCAACAATGGTGATCAAGTATTTCACCAGAGGAAACCTATAGAAATATCTTAGAGGATGAGAAATACAAATGATCAAGATTTTGAAGATACTTGGGTCATAGGGGTTATCACTACCCTTACACTACAATACCTCAAAATGGAACAACCAATCTGCTGAGGCCACAAATCAACATGAAACAAAACACCCCCCTGCACCCCACATGCCCCCTTAGTCCCCCATGCCCCACCTGCACCCCTCTAGACAGCCCCCATGCCCCAACTGGACAGCCCCACACGGACACCCCCTGAATAGCCCTCCCCACCCTTCCGGACACCCCTCCCCCCTGCTTGGACAGCCCCTCCCCCTGCTGGACACCCCTCCCCCTGCTGGACACCCCTGCCCCTCTCCGCTGCCCCCTGCACCCCACTGGATAGCCCACATGCCCCTACTGGACACCCCTGGACACCACCCACTGGACACCCCTGGACACCACCACCTGGACCCCCACTGGACACCCTTAGACACCACAGTTGGACACCACCTGGACCCCCTAAACCCTGGGACACCCCCAGGACACCACCCCTGGACCCCCTCCCCTTGCTGGACAGCCCCCCCTCCTGGACAGCCCCCCCCCCCTGCTGGACAGCCCCCCCTGCTGGACAGTCCCCCCTTCTGGACATCCCCCCTGTTGGCCAAATGAAATTTACTCATTATTGTCATAGCAGAATAGAGTTTTAGCATAGGGTGTAAGGTTACTTTCAGTGAAAACCTACTCATTAAGTGTCCATAATGGACCAGCTAGTGATGGAAGTATCAGAACTGGATAAAAGAGAGAGCTTATCCTTGTCAGGCTTATGGTGAGATGGGAATTAGTTTTTGGGAAATGTGGATGTAAACAAAACAGTAGGTACGGTTCAAGAACTTTTCTAAATTTTGTGTGCTTTGAGGACATAAAACCCGAATTACAAGCTTATCACTTGCACCTTCCTTAACGCGGGTCAGATCTCTTTTTGATAAACGTTTTATGCTTTCTACTGTTACATCAGTCGAAGAACTCATTGGAATCACATGAATGAGATTTCAAGAGTTATATTAGATCCCCCTGCTGGACACCCCTCCCCCTGCTAGACACCCCTGCCCCCTGCCCCCCTGACCCCTAACCCTGGACACCCCATGACAGACCCCACCCCAGGAAAGACCCCCCCCCAGACCCTGGACACCCCTGGACCACCCCCCTGGACACCCCTCTCCCATGATGGACACCCCTCCCCCTGCTGGACACCCCTCCCCCTGCTGGACAACCCTGCCCCCTGCCCCCTGCCCCCTGCCCCCTGACCCTGGACACCCTAGGACAGACCCCACCTCAGGACAGACCCCCCCAGACCCTGGACACCCATGGACCAACCCCTAGACACCCCTCCCCCATGATGGACACCCCCCCTGCCTAGACAGCCCCTCCCCCAGCTGGACACCCCTCCCCCTGCTGGACACCCCTGCCCCCTGCCCCTGGACACCCCAGGACAGACCCCACCGACCCTGGACACCCCTGGACCACTCCCCTGGACACCCCTCTCCTATGATGGACACCCCTCCCTCTACCTGGACATCCCCTACCACTTCTGGACATCCCTCCCCCTGCTGGACACCCCTACCCCCTGCCCCATGACCCTGGACACCACAGGACAGACCCCCCCCCAGGAAAGACCCCCCCCCCCCCCCAGACCCTGGACACCCCTGCCAGTCCTTCCCCCCCCCCCCCCCCCCAGACTCTGGACACCCCAGGACAGACCCCCCCCAGACCCAGGATTATGGACATGTGATTTGGTCTCATGCTACATTCCCATTGTGGAGTCACTTGTAGTTAAAACCAGGCTACTGTTCATAAAATAGGCATTGTTTTTTAGCAATATGGGATGGGATAGTAGTGGTCAGGTTGCATTAGTGTAGAGAAGCATAATTCTTAGAGAAAAATCCGAGGAAGATTCATTTTGACCATAATGCAGTTTTTTAGACAGAATGGAATAGTTATTTGTAGCATAAGAAAGAGGAGGAGAAGTACCTGGAATAACAGGATCTAGAGCAGATTGTTGTTCGATAGAGTTCTGAGAGAGATTCTACTTCTACTCTGGGGGAACATTAAATACCTACATATGTTAGGGTACGAGAACCGAAACTGAATTGTCATATAAAACAGGTGCTGGAATCTTTTTCATGCATGCTCGAGCTTCTAGGTCTATGGAGGCAGGTTTCACCATGGAGCTAGAAGACTAGGGGGTTTCTTGATTTTCCTTTTGAATAACTAATTTAGGTGTGGATGTAATATGGGTCAGCTTGGCGCTTAAGTATGGAGTGTCAGAAACATCATTTTCTTTAGTGAAAACATCATTATTGTGGATTGAAGTACTAGGAGTACATGTTAGTTTCTTCAGTTCATTAATAGAAAAATTCCCTCCATCCATGTTTGGGTGCTAGAGATTATGATTTTCTAGGTCAAGTTGATAGCTAGAAATCTTTTCCTGCTCGTTTGATACTCTGATAGTGTCTAGTAAAATGATTCTAATTTCAATTGAGTGGTTTTGATCATTAATAGAGTTTTCATCTACCTCCACTTCATCCACCCATTTGGTTCCTGAACTATCTCTTATGTGAGTCAAAGTGTGAGTTTTTTTGACCCAAACTTCATATTTCTTTTTGGATATTTTAGGCATTTCTATCATGGGGGATTTGTCTTTTTTAGGTCTCCTCATTTCCTTCCATTCATTCTCAGATGGTTGTATTACCTGCTTCCTAATCACCCTAAAATTGAAGATAGTATGCCCTATGATTTTATAGTGATCCCAAAATGGGGGTTTTCGCTCATATTCCACTATATCTTTAGTTTTGTATTCATTGGAATTGAAGTTAATTGAGCTGGGAAGTTTTGAGTCAAAGGTTTATTTCAACCATTACTCTGTCGAATAGATCCAATTCAGCATGTAAGGTCCTTTGATCAATTTTAAGAGCGGTTACTATGCATGAGACAATATCATTCAGTATTTTTGGGTGCCAAAAAACCAGTTAAGTCCATGCTGGACAACCCTCCCCCTGCTAGACAGCCCTCCCCCCTGCTGGACAGCCCTCCCCCTACTGGACAGCCCCGCCCCCCTGCTGGACAGCCCGCCCCCCTTAAGTGAGTTGGAACTGGAATTTAGAAGAGGGCTTCAAATGTTAAGGGGTCTGGTTTAATTGGATAGAATTGGGTGAGATTTTTAATGGTTTTTGTGTGGTATGCCTGGGGGAAAATGTGGGGTTGGTGGCATAGAAGTTGAGAGGTGGGTAGGCCTGATTGGTGGTCATGTTGTGGATGGTTTAACTAGGTGGATTGAAAAATGGTGGGGGACTGGAAAGGAGTTCATAGTGGCTAAATTGAAGTGGGAGCTTGGAATTGTAATAGGGCTTGAGTTTGGATTTTTTAGTGAGAGTGGAAATGGCCCTGGAATAGCTGGTTTGATTTTGGTGGGTTGGCCATGGGATTTTTATAGTGCATCGAAAAATAGTCACTAGCAGGGCTTGGTTTGGTGTGAAATTCAGTCAAACGGTTGTGGGAACCATCATGGAAGCAACTACCAAATTCAGACCAGATCTAGTCTCGTCTATAGTGGAGACCCTTCATGGAAACTCTTCAAGAAAACCAGGTCTCCAGTTGCATATTTGTCCATAACAAACAAGCCATGTTTGCATAGGCCCAAACAGACCTCCCTTTGCCAGCTTGTGGGGGAAATGTGGGAACTCCAGCATGAAATAGGCCCTCAGAATAGAACAGCCTCTTTGGAATTGCATCAAACAGATTGTTTTCAGCCTTTAAAACTCAACTTGGCAGTGAACGTCCTCCTCCAATGAGTGCTACATGAGATGAGGGAATTATGGAAGGAATTTCATCTAAAACAGCTAAAATCGGACATTGAATTTCCATCACAACAGGCTGATCCGGTTCATACGACATGTGCAGAGGATGAGGATGATCTGGTTCAGAAAACATATGAAGAGGATGAGGAAAAAAAAGAATTTCCGAAAAAATATTATGTGATACATGTACAATAAAATATTCCAGAAAATTCCAAACCTATGTTTTCAGTTGAATTGAGCCTTTGTACCACCTGCTATGCACGTTTTGTGGAAAGATGGATGAGAGGCAGCGCTGAGAGGAGATATAGTTTAGGAATGAGGAAATACAAAAAATTATAGAGCTAACCATTCAACGTTTCTCTAAGGAAGAGTAACCGCTGCAGGGTGTTGTCCTGGAGCAAAGCCAAATCACGACGTGACCGCGGAGTGACCGTGGCGTGACCATGGCGTGACCACGGCATGACCGCAGCGTGACCGCCTGGTCCAGTGACATCCCCCCTGTCTGGACAAATCTCCCCCCTATCTGGACACCCCCTCCCCTATCTGGACACCACCCTACTATCCCAAATCTAGAATCCCACCCCCCCGGCTACCCCAACCCCCTTTCCACCCCCCAGCCCACCTACACCCCCCCCCCCCCGCAGCCCACCTGCTTGGACAACCCCTCCCCCTGCTGGACACCCCTCCCCCTGCTGGACACCCTTTCCCCTCCCCCCTGCCCCCTGCACCCCACTGGATAGCCCCCATGCCCCAACTGGACACCCCTGGACACCACCCACTGGACACCCCTGGACACCACCACCTGGACCCCCACTGGACACCCTTAGACACCACACCTGGACACCACACCTGGACACCACCTAGACCCCCTAAACCCCAGGACACCCCCAGGACACCACCCCTGGACCCCCTCCCCCTGCTGCACTGCCCCCCCCCCCCTCCTGGACAGCCCCCCCTGCTGGACAACCCCCCCTGCAGGACATCCCCCCCTTCTGGACAGCCCCCCTGTTGGCCAAATGAAATTTACTCATTATTGTCATATTAGAATAGAGTTGTAGCATAGGGTGTAAGGTTACTTTCAGTTAAAACCAACTCATTAAGTGTCCATAATGGACCAACTAGTGATGGAAGTATCAGAACTGGATAAAAGAGAGAGCTTATCCTTGTCAGGCTTATGGTGAGATGTGAATTAGTCTTTAGGAAATGTGGATGTAAACAAAACAGTAGGGATGGTTCAAGAATATTTCTAAATTTTGTGTGCTTTGAGGAAATGAAACCCGAATTACAAGCTTATCACTTGCACCTTCCTTAACGAGGGTCAGATCTCTTTTTGTTAAACGTTTTATACTTTCTACTGTTACATCATTCTAAGAACTCATTGGAAACACATGAATGAGATTTCAAGAGTTATATTAGATCCCCCTGCTGGACACCCCTCCCCCTGCTAGACACCCCTGCCCCCTGCCCCCCTGACCCCTAACCCTGGACACCCCAGGACAGACCCCACCCCAGGAAAGACCCCCCCCCCCCCCCAGACCCTGGACACCCCTAGACCACCCCCCTGGACACCCCTCTCCCATGATGGACACCCCTCCCCCTGCTGGACACCCCTCCCCCTGCTGGACACCCATGCCCCCTGCCCCCTGCCCCTGCCCCCTGCCCCCTGACCCTGGACACCCCAGGACAGACCCCACCTCAGGACAGACCCCCCCAGACCCTGGACACCCCTGGACCACCCCATGGACACCCCTCCCCCATGATGGACACCCCCCTGCCTAGACAGCCCCTCCCCCAGCTGGACACCCCTCCCCCTGCTGGACACCCCTGCCCCCTGCCCCTGGACACCCCTGGACCACTCCCCTGGACAGCCCTCCCCTATGCTGGACACCCCTCCCCCTACCTGGACATCCCCTCCCCCTTCTTGACATCCCTCCCCCTTCTGGACACCCCTACCCCCTTCCCCCTGACCCTAGACAACACAGGACAGCCCCCCCACCCCCCCAGGAAAGACCCCCCCAGACCCTGGACACCCCTGCCAGTCCTGCCCCCCCCAGACTCTGGACACCCCAGGACAGACCCCCCCCCAGACCCAGGATTATGGACATGTGATTTGGTCTCATGCTACTTTCCCATTGTGGAGTCACCTGTAGTTAAAACCAGGCTACTGTTCATAAAAGTGGCATTGTTTTTTTAGCAATATGGGATGGGATAGTAGTGGTCAGGTTGCATTAGTGTAGAGAAGCAGAATTCTTAGAGAAAAAATCCGAGGAAGATTCATTTTGATCATAACACAGTTTTTTAGACAGAATGGAATAGTTATTAGTAGCATAAGAAAGAGGAGGAGAAGTACCTGGAATAACAGGATCTAGAGCAGATTGTTGTTCGATAGAGTTCTGAGAGAGATTCCACTTCTGCTCTGGGGGAACATTAAAAACCTACATATGTTAGGGTACGAGAACCGAAACTGAATTGTCATATAAAACAGGTGCTGGAATATTTTTCATGCCTGCTCGAGCTTCTAGGTCTATGGAGGCAGGTTTCACCATGGAGCTAGAAGACTAGAGGGTTTCCTGATTTTCCTTTTGAATAACTAATTTTGGTGTGGATGTAATATGGGTCTGCTTGGCGCTTAAGTATGTAGTGTCAGAAACATCAATTTCTTTAGTGAAAACATCATTATTGTGGATTGAAGTACTAGGAGTACATGTTAGTTTGTTCAGTTCATTAGTAGAAAAATTCCCTCCATCCATGTTTGGGTGCTAGAGATTATGCTTTTCTAGGTCAAGTTGATAGCTAGAAATCTTTTCCTGCTCGGTTGATACTCTAATAGTGTCTAGTAAAATGATTGTAATAACAATTGAGGGGTTTTGATCATTAATAGATTTTTCTTCTTCCTCCACTTCATCCACCCATTTGGTTCCTGAACTATCTCTTATGTGATTCAAAGTGTGAGTTTTTTTGACCCAAACTTCATATTTCTTTTTGGATATTTCAGGCATTTCTATCATGGGGGATTTGTCTTTTTTAGGTCTCCTCATTTCCTTCCATTCATTCTCAGATGGTTGTATTACCTGCTTCCTTATCACCCTAAAATTGAAGATAGTATGCCCTATGATTTTATAGTGATCCCAAAATTGGGGTTTTTGCTCATATTCCACTATATCATTAGTTTTGTATTCATTGGAATTGAAGTTAATTAAGCTGGGAAGTTTTGAGTCAAAGGTTTATTTCAACCATTACTCTGTCGAATAGATCCAAGTCAACATGTAAGGTCCTTTGATCAATTTTAAGAGAGCTTACTATGCATGAGACAATATCATTCAGTATTTTTGGGTGCCAAAAAAACAGTTAAGTCCATGCTGGACAACCCTCCCCCCCTGCTGGACAGCCCTCCCCCCTGCTGGACAGCCCTCCCCCTACTGGACAACCCCGCCCCCCTGCTGGACAGCCCGCCCCCCTTAAGTGAGTTGGAACAGGAATTTAGATGAGGGCTTCAAATGTTAAGGGGTCTGGTTTAATTGGTTAGAATTGGGTGAGGTTTGTAATGGTTTTAAAGTTGTATTCCTGGTAGAAATTGTGGGGTTGGTGGCTTAGAAGTTGATAGGTGGGTAGGCCTGATTGGTGGTCATGTTGTGGATGGGTTGCATAGGTGGATTGAAAAATGGTGGGGGACTGGAAAGGAGTTCATAGTGGCTAAATTGAAGTGGGAGATTGGAATTGTAAAAGGGCTTGAGTTTGGATTTTTTAGTGACAGTGGAAATGGCCCTGGAATAGCTGGTTTGATTTTGGTGGGTTGGCCATGGGATTTTTATAGTGCATCGAAAAAGAGTCACTAGCAGGGCTTGGTTTGGTGTGAAATTCGGTCAAACGGTAGTGGGAACCATCATGGAAGAAACTACCAAATTCAGACCAGATCTAGTCACCTCTATAGTGAAGACCCTTCATGGAAACTCTTCAAGAAAACCAGGTCTCCAGTTGCATATTTGTCCATAACAAACAAGCCCTGTTTTCATAGGCCCAAACAGACCTCCCTTTGCAAGCTTGTGGGGGAAATGTGGGAACTCCAGCATGAAATAGGCCCTCAGAATAGGACAGCCTCTTTGGAATTGCATCAAACAGATTTTTTGCAGCCTTTAAAACTCAACTTGGCAGTGATCGTCCTCCTCCAATGAGTGCTACATGAGATGAGAGAATTATGGAAGGAATTTCATCTAAAACAGCTAAAATCGGACATTGAATTTTCATCACAACAGGATGATCCGGTTCATACGACATGTGCAGAGGATGAGGATGATATGGTTCAGAAAACATATGAAGAGGATGAGGAAAAAGAAGAATTACCGAACAAATATTATGTGATACATGTACAATAAAATATGCCAGAAAATTCCAAACCAATGTTTTCAGTTGAATTGAGCCTTTGTACCACCTGCTATGCACGTTTTGTGGAAAGATGGATGAGAGGCAGCGCTGATAGGAGATATAGTTTAGGAATGAGGAAATACAAAAAATTATAGAGCTAACCATTCAACGTTTCTCTAAGGAAGAGTAACCGATGCAGGGTGTCGTCCTGGAGCAAAGCCAAATCACGGCGTGACCGCGGCGTGACCGTGGCGTGACCATGGCGTGAACGCGGCGTGACCGCAGCGTGACCGCCTGTTCCAGCGACATCCCCCCTGTCTGGACAAACTTCCCCCCTATCTGGACACCCCCTCCCCTATCTGGACACCCCCCTACTATCCCAAATCTAGAATCCCACCCCCCGGCTACCCCAACCCTTCTTGCCACACCCCAGCCCACCTCCACCCCCCCCCCCCCCCGCAGCCCACCTGCACCAGCCCCCAGCTGCACCAGCCCCCCCCCCCCCCGTAGCCCCCTGCTACCCCAGCCCTCCTACACCTGTCCCCCCCTCCCCATCCCCCCTACAACCCCAGCCCACCTGCACCAGCCCCCCACCCCTTGCAGCCCACCTGCACCAGCCCCCAACCCCAGCCCCCTGCACCGGCCACCCCCCAGCCACTTGCTACCCCCAGCCCCCCTGCCACCCCCCAGCCCACGCCCCCCCCCCCACAGCCCACCTGCACCAGGTGTGGTCATAAATCTTCTATGACTGTAGATTTCATAGGCAATATCAGGTCCCATGGAAATCAGAGTACATAATGCTAACAAAAATATTATCACAATGGATTTTACACCTAAATTGAATATCATCATCAGTAATGGGTTATTGTGTTGAAGAAAATTTAAAGTGTTTTACTAGGTGTACATTGGAAATTTTGAGAGATTAAAACATGTGTCTATTTTTAATATTTAATATTTAACCATTTTGAGGTAAGTAAGAAAATTTATTTGGTCTATATCTAACAATTTTAATGCCTATGGTTTTATTAGCTATTCCTAAGTCTTTCACTTCAAACATACCATTATTTTTTGATTTTACGATAATTATGAGGCTCATGTTCTTACAAATTTTAATCATGTCATCAACATAAATCATCAGATTTCATGTAGTACAGCATTAAACAAAACATTGGAATTATTATTTTATATAGAGTAACCAAATTTTATAGCACCATGCTCACTATCTATAGGTGGTGAAATAGTTATACCTGGTGCCTGTGAAGTATCTGTGGGATGTTTTATGATATTTTCTAGATCTGGACAACACTGCATTTTATCTATAGAGACACTCATAACCTGCATGGGATTAGATTCCTGGACAGCCCTCTTGCACCCCCTTGCAACCCCCTGGACATCCCCCTTGAACACCCCCATGCACCCCCATGCCCCAACTGGACAACCCCACTGGACACCCCCTGGACATCCCTCCCCCCCCCTGCCGGACACCCCTCCCCCCTGCTTGGACAGCCCCTCCCCCTGCTGGACACCCCTGCCCCCCTGCACCCTGCCCCCTGCACCCCACTGGACAGCCCCCATGCCCCAACTGGACAGCCCCACTAGACACCCCCTGGATACCCCTCCCCCTACTAGACACCCCCTGCTGGACACCGCTCCCCCTGGCCCTCTACACCCCCTGGAATGTGTTTCTATTGATATAAATGATCATCTTAATGAGGTATGTTTTGTATTAGAAAACATACCAAAGTACAATGAGAATTGCAGGATTATAGGCCATGCCACTGATAAGTGCAGAATTGTACAGAAATTCTGCAAGCCATCCTCTATTAATACTTCGTTTAAAGATGCTCTGAATGGGAAAAATATTAATACCACGGCGTGACTACAGCGTGACCGCGACATGACCACAGCGTGTTGACCCGATCCAGTGACAGGGCGGCTGTTGCGGGCTGGAATTCCGATGGCAGCGGACTGAAATGAAGCTGGAAGGGGGCTGGTGTGGGCTGGATGTGGCTGGAGCAGGGCCAAATCATGGCATGACTACGGCATGACTGCGGCGTGACCGCGACGTGACCGCGACATTACTGCGGTGTGACCGCGGGGTGACCGCATCATGTTGGCCCGATCCAGCGACATCTGTGGGGCAACATCTTCTGGACAGGAGCGAAGGGAGAGGGAGGAGGCTGGAATGCGGGTGGAAGGGGGCTAGTTGCAGGTGTTGGGGGGATGGTGCGGGAAGATTTGAAGGTGGCAGGGGGCCTGTTGCGGGCTGGAATGCCAATAGCAGCGGGCTGAAATGAAGGAGGAAGGGGTGATGGTGTGGGATGGATGTGGCTGGAGCAGGGACAAATCACGGCGTGACTGCGGCGTGACTGCGGCGTGACGGCGGCGTGACTATGGCGTGACCGCGGTGTGACCGCGGCGTGACTTCGGTGTGACCGCGGCGTGACCGCGGCGTGACCACGGCGTGACCGTAGTGTGACCGTAGCGTGTTGGCCCGATCCAGCGACATCCGCAGGGTAGCATCTTCCAGCCAGGAGCAAAGGGAGTGGGAGGAGGCTAGAATGCGGGTGGAAGGGGGCTGGTTGCAGGTGTTGGGGGGATGATGCGGGCTGATTCTAAGGTGGTGGGGGGGGGTGTTGTTGCGGGCTGGAATGCTAGTGGCAGTGGGCTGAAATGAAGGTGGAAGGGGGCTGGTGTGGGATGGATGTGGCTGGAGCAGGGAAAAATCACGGCGTGACCGCGGCGTGACCACGGCGTGACCGCGGCAGGACCGCGTCGTGACTGCGGCGTGTTGGCCCGATCCAGCGACATCTGCAGGGCAGCGTCTTCCGGCAAGGAGCGAAGGGAGTGGGGGGAGGCTGGAATGCGGGTGGAAGGGGGCTGGTTGCAGGTGTTGGAGGGATGGTGCAGGCTGATTCGAAGGTGGGGGGGGGGCTGTTGTGGGCTGGAATGCTGGTGGCATCAGGCTGAAATGAAGGTGGAAAGGGGCTGGTGTGGGATGGATGTGGCTGGAGCAGGGCAAAATCACGGCGTGACTGCGGCGTGAACGCGGCGTGACCGTGTCGTGACCGAAGAGTGACCGCGGCGTGACCGTGGCGTGACCGCGGTGTGACCGCGGCGTGACCGCGGCGTGACCGCAGCGTGACCGCAGTGTGTTGGCCCAATCCAGCGACATCCGTAGGGCAGCATCTTCCGGCCAGGAGCGCAGGGAGTGGGAGGAGGCTGGAATGCGGGTGGAAGGGGGCTGGTTGCAGGTGTTGGGAGGATGGTGCGGGCTGATTCGAAGGTGGGGGTGGGGGGGGCTGTTGCGGGCTGGAATGCCGGTGGCTGCGGGCTGAAATGAAGGTGGAAGGGGGCTGGTGTGGGCTGGATGTGGCTGGAGCAGGGAAAAATCACGGCGTGACCGCGGCGTGACCGCCGCATGACCGCGGAGTGACCGCGGCGTGACAGCAGCGTGTTGGCCCAATCCAGTGACATCCGCGGGGCAACATCTTCAGACCAGGAGCGAAGGGAGTGGGAGGAGGTTGGAATGCTGGTTGAAAGGGGCTGGTTGCAGGTGTTGGGCGGATGGTGAGGGCTGATTCGAAGGCGGCAGGGTGGGTGTTGCGGGCAGGGGGTGTTCAGACATAAATACACCGACCGAGATGCTCGGATAAACCAAGACTCCATTGCTCGGATAGAGGTGATCTAGCAATACTTCCGCATGCAGTAACTATCAGAAGGTTATAATCATAGATGAAATTGTTCAAGATAACCAGACACAGTATGAGAATTTTAATGTAAAACAACCAAATGAAGGGGTTGTGCAATGACACGAATGGGAAGAGTGAGAATATCGGATTGATCATCGGATGGAGTACACTGCAATCAGAGGAAAGAATATGCGATGTGATAATACAATATGCAATGGAGGATCATCGGATGGTCCAATAAAATTGTACGCTATGTAGACACCCTATGATCAGACAATTCAAGTATAACATACCCGATAGTAGAAAATTTGAAAGACTATGATATGACTCTACATACACAAGAGTTGTAGCACCAAAAAAATTCAACTTCTGATGATCATGTGATAATAATACAATCGAGCTGAGTAATAATTACAATAAAGCAGCTAATAATAATATAACTCTCTTGAAAGTATAGAGAATATTTGATGTTCAATGTATAAAGAATGATATGTTAGCTTTGGATGCATGGAGAAATTAAATTGCATAAGATAAAATTACATTTTTCATTAAGAGAATATTTTGAAAAGCACATTTACAATTTGTAATTTGAATAAAGAATTTAGAGTACATAAAACAAAAAGCATTATGGAATAAGTTATTACATACCATTAGGTACAATGATGACATTGATATAGTTCCTGAGTCAGTTGTTTGGGATCATACACCAGAAGAATCACCCTATAAGCAGATAAACGGTAATGTCAAATTGAATGACTACTCATATATTGAACATAGGTGGCTCAAAGAATAAAAATGGAATAAACCATACCCAAATCTTGAATTCATTGTCTTCGATGGTGGTGGATAGAACCGGTCTTATCATAAGAAACCACCTATAAGAAAATAGTTGGAAAAGAAATGAGATATAACAACTTCTTATCTATATGTGATCAGTGTGTCAAATGTAGACAGAAAAAAAGGACACATTTTACACCATTTAGGTAATTATACAAATTTTCCAAAGATTAAATCATCGTAAAAAATTATGAAAAATGGATTCTTGAAGCTACTAGATTGAACAACCTTCAATTACAGGACATACCTGACTATAGAGACTTAGAGAGAGCTTCCCAAGCAGGATTTTCAGCATGAAAAAATAATAGGGACCATCCTCAATCAGGATCATTCCTAAAACCGATGAAGAGTGTAGCCCTTAACATCTGCAATACCATAAAATACTTAATAACTAGAAAATTCATAACTAAATATTAGAATAATACATGAATGATTGAAGAAAGAGACATAAAAAAAAGGCATAAACACTTACATAAAACTGTATGGTTCCATGTGTAGAAGTAAAGAAAATAGATGACACGAGAACTCATGAAGCCATTCAGAAATTTGGATCATTGGCGTGAATGATAAACTATCATTATCATCTTCCGGGCAGCTATCTGTAACAATGCTCAAATGAAACAGAAGTTTTATTCTCCATGTAAAAGCACAAATATCATGTTTGTTTTATGAAAGCTAGTTCTTACATTGGAAAATATGGAACCAATAAATTTCATGGTTGCCAATGTTTTAGGAGGATCATTGGCATCCATAACAAGCAAGGAATTGGATAATGAAATTGTCAAGAGATCAATGTATGCATCAGCAACAACAGAATCATCTAACATTTCATAAGAATTAGACAAGGAACAGAAGAAATATGATCTCCCAAAAAAGGCCACTCATGTTACATGAGTTTTCAACTAGTGATTGGTTGTAATATATGAGAAGATACATGGCTACGATTTCCAATGTATGGTTTTAAAATAACATGCAAAACTCATTCAACTCTTAGATAATTGAGTATGGAAGAAGTATTAGTTGGTGCTTATACATGGAAGTGACGGATTATTTATATATTAACTCTGAATGTGTGAATATATTATAGAGGAGATCCAAACCTAGAAATATTGATTTAAATATTGACATGTTTAATGATTTTGACACTCTTAGCTAGGATTTCACTTTTTAAGTACTTGACAGTTTTGGTTTCTCAACCATATTTATTAAGCTTATTCAATAACTTATCTAAAAATCAAGACTCTCTTTCATTATTAATGGGTCTCACAAAAGATACTCCGGTCATACCTAATGGGTGAGATAGGGGGATCCTCCCTCAACTTTTTTTATTTGGAATTATCAACCCATACTCAAACCGATGATACATAGAATACAGTGGCTTCAAAACATCAACCTCAGCGGATATGAAACAGAAGGGGAAAACATGTAATGCTTACCTAAATCAAAGAAATCGAAGGTGAAAATGAGGCATAAAAAAATGCAGATAACCAGCACTCGGGAGAGAAAAAAATAGAGGGCGATGGGGGTGTCGACCTCGAGGGCGTCGACGAGGAGGGCGCGGCGAGGAAGGCGCCAGCGAGGAGGGCGCTGACAAGGAGAGTGCGGGGAGGATGACGCGGCGAGGAGGGTCGCGGCGAGGAAGGCACCGACGAGGAGGGCGCCGGCGAGGAGGGCACGAGGAGGATGGCGCAGTGAGGAGGGTCACGGCAAGGAGGGCGTCGGTGAGGAGAGCGTCGGTGAGGAGAGTGCGGCGTGGAGGGCGTTGGTGAGGAGGATGGCGTGTCGTTGATGCGTCTTGGAGGAGGAGGCCGCAGCAAGGATGAGGCCGCGGGGATGAGAAATGGCGAGGGCGAGGAGATGGAGCCTGACGCTTGGGGGCGAGGGTGAGGATGGAGCCCGACGGAATGGGGGAGAAAAAATGGGTGAGGGGATATAGCCACGGGTAGGAAAAAAACTGTGGCTGTATAAAACCTATAGCCATGGTTCTATAAAACCGTGGCTATAGGTTCGTGGCTATAGCCCAGATTTCCAGTAGTGATAATATCATTTTTACCCTTAATTACCCTATTTAGTTTTAACCGTGGTAAATAAAAGTAAACAGTTACTATTCACAAAAAATTATTTGCATCTCATTGAACCACATTTTACTTACTAACATCAACCGTGTCTCTTGGATTTTTGAAATTCCATTCACAAAATCCGTAAAATTAAGTTTTATGTAAATTTCCAAATTCTCCTAGGAGGTGGGTAAAAGACGGTCAAAAGTTAAATAAAATTTTTATATATCTAATATTAATAAAAAAATGACTCCAATGAATTACATTGAATTTATATAGGTATTATGTATAAATTTTGACCTAAAATAAATTTAAATAAAATAAATAATTATTTAAATAAAAAGTCGGTTTTTAAATAGTAACCTAGTGTTTTCACTATTCATCAAAAATTTAAAGTTTTCAGAATAAAACCAAAATTTCACCCTAAGCTAATTTTGATATTCCAAATCCAAAAATGAAGTCCATTTTGAATTTTGAAAATTACAAAATTTAATAAAGTGGTTATTGCGATTCATAACGGCTGGTTTTAATAATATTTTAATAGCATATCGTTGTTTAGTGAAACTCCGTATTGTGTACAACACACACTATCGAGGAAGGTCACAATTGATTGTAATGCAGCCAAGTTAGGATTGTGTGTTGTGCAAGACTCCTTTGTTGTATCATACAACACAAGACATCAATAAAATTAAAAATAATATTTTTCATAAAATCTCGGGGTGTTACAGATAATAACCATTAAAAGATACTCAAACATGGACAAATATTATTGGTCGAGTATAACTCAACCATAACCATCCATTGGTTGAGTTACTGACAATTTAGATCCTTATAGAAGTTATTATGAGAGTTATATTATTTTATGTACAGGGATGATAATATTTTCACATTCATGTTTTGATAAGTATATTTTTTTCTGATGGATGATAGAGGTGATATATTCGATTATAAGTTTTATTATGAAATATAGAGGATATATAATTGACATAGTATTATATTATTAATTCTTATTCAATAATTATGCATATTAAATAATTACACAAAACTGTTGTATTAATTATTTTATTAAGGTAAATATAAAATAATATTTTTACTAATATTAAAATAAATATAATTTTATATAATAAAAATTTCCAATTAATATTATATATGACCATGAATTATAATTATTAATATAGTTTTTTTGGACGTAACTTTTTATTTTGATATTTTTAATATTAATGAGTTGAATAGTTTCAAAATAGACTGAATTTAATATTTAAAAAAAATAATATTTATTTAAATTATTTGAAAATCAGAAAACATTTTTAAACATATATTATAATTATTATATGTTCTAAAATGTTATAAATTATTTATTTATTATATAATTGACATAAAATAAGTAAATATTATGTCATTTTAATTTTGAAAAATTTGTTACCCTGATTAAAAATCTAATAGAATAACTAATAGTTAATTAAAATGACAAGGATTAATTTGAAAAAATATTTTAAAAAATTTATTGTTGGATGATATTTAAAAGATATCCAAAATATCTTCATAATGGTAACATTTTGGATATTTTTGGTTTGGGAATCAGTTTTTATTAATTTATTATTTTTGAATATCCCAAAAGTGACCCTCACATCAATAATAAAAGGGAATATCCTCCATCATGTATCCACATAATATTGAACCATAAATCTCTTCAATACACTTCCCATTTCCTTCATTAACATCCCTTGTTATATTAATGAGGTTTTAGTCTTCCTCAAAAGAAAATTATATAGATTTATAAGTATATTTAGATAGAGAATGTATAAAAAGACGTCATCCCCTATAAAAATTATTTTAATCTTGTTTCTTCATCTAATTCCAAATCATGAGTTTTTACATAATAAAGTAATTACTATAGTATCACTTATATACTTATATTTTACTATTATTATGAAACAAACACAATTCGTCTTTTATCCATCATACAAAAAATGAGATCACCACTGGTGCATACGTACGACTTACGGTATCCACATTGTGGTGTTATCATCATTCACCACCAACTTATCTGGATCGGTGTAATGATGGAAATGATATATATATATATATATTATAATTATAGCATTATATTTTTCTTAAATATTATACACCATCCAATTCAATACAATTCAATTATTATAGGAACGATTTCACCGCTCGTGCGTACATACCACCTACTGTATCCACAATGTGATAAAATTCATTCTAATTGTTTTCCATTAAAAAATTATTACATTAATAAATGGAATGAATAAAAATATTACATATAAATCTAGTATTAGTCTTTAAATAATATAACTATAACCTCTGAAGAGAAATAAAAAAATATCTATCAAAACAAACGTATGAAAATAAATAAGTTAACACCCTATAGATGAGTAATAATGTTACTATAAAACAGATGCTAAATTGATCATATATGATATAATAAAAATTAATATGATTATTAAATATGTCAATTTTTTTATTTAAATCATCATATAGTAGGTTTTTATACATACAATATAAATCAAATCAATGGTAAGGGATTATTTTGTCTCACTTTTATTTTGGTGGGACACATGCCTTATACACCACCTATTTCATTTCTGTGGTGTTTATGATTCACATGAATTCCTAAATAAATATTGTTATGAATGTTATTATATTTAAATATTTAAATAATTATCTTTATTTTATTATCTATACATTCTGACTGATTATATATCGATAAGGGATAATTTCCCAATCTCAACATTATCCCTGATTTTTTGTACGTTTATACTTATTGGAGTATATATATCATCGTTGTACAATTTTCCTAAATTTTTTATATTTTATCTCTTATTATTCAATTATTTAATTTTCTTTTTACCATTTAGTGAACTTTTATTAATGAGTATGAAATGAATCTTTTGTTATTTTTTTGATAAGATGTAATTTTTGACTTATCTAACATAACTACAAGAAAATATTATATTTTAACATATACAACATTAAGAGTTTTTATATTTTAGTAAAACCATACTTTCATGAATCTTCCTTTACAATATTTCAATTTAATTTTTTATGAAATTATTTTCTTTTAAATATATGTGTTATTTTAGAAAATAAAATGTTTTTAAGGATGAAACAATAATTTTTTCATTATTTAATTTCAAGTTTTAAATCAAAATTATTTTTCGTAAAATATGGAATTATTCTATAGGATTATATTTCAATTATATATACCATATTATTCTCATGGTTGAATTTTTATTTTTAGGGAATAATATTTATGAAATCCATTATGTACATGGATTATGTTATGATGGAATGATTTTAATGAAACCATTTTATAATTTATGTTATGTTGTGATTTCCCTATTTTTGGAACACATAAGAAGGATTTAATTATTAGATTGTTGAGACATATATCTACATCCAATTCATTGTGTAATTTTTCATATATCATGATATATAAATGGATGGAACTGGAAATGATCATGGTTTAGTAGTACATGGATGGAACAAGGAAAGAACATGGTTCAATAATGAACATTGTCACCTATGATGGTCATGGAACTAAGCATAGAGAAATATAAAATTATTTTCTATGCTTATGTATATGAAAAAATAATCCATGTCCTATATTATGACATTTGGAATTATGTTCATTGATTCTTATTAACTTTTCCAATTAATCTCATGGCATGATATCACAATATTTCGTATGCAGGATAATATTTTCAAATTATTTGTTATTATGTCAAATGATTATAATATAATTGAAATCTCTCTTGTTAAAATATACTTAGAACATGAGATCAACCTTTTATATAAGTATTTTCCCCAGGACATGAAGAATCATTTTTAGTATGATATGTCAAAATGGGTCTAGTTAGTATGAAATAAGTGGTAGAAAATAGAGATGTATTTTGAGCTTGTTTTTAATGATTCCAAATTTCTAAAGAGACTATAGGTATACGGTCCTATAAGGGTTTTGATATAACATTTAATGAAAATACATCAATTTTGATGTAATATGAATTTATGAAATGTATTGCTCATTATAGTTGGTATAAGTGGAAAGGTATAGTTATCCTTTGGAAACTAGAATGTGAAAACCTTAGTAAAGAACCATAAGGATATATCAAAGTATATGATACAATATTAGTGTATTATAACTGATCTTGAATTACCCTAGATAAAACCTAATGTTTTCAAATCTGAAATTTAATTATTGATTGTCTGGTTTTCCATTATGATTAGTGTTTCTTTACATTATTATTCTTGGTTATATTCAATGGATGGAAGCCTACGGAACCAAATTAATGATAAATGCAATGAGAAATGAAACAATTTTCCTATTGAGGAACCAAATTTTATTGGAGTGGGAATAATAAATATTATAGATGCGCTCACACAACATTCTCAATCTATAACTCAGGAAGGACTACCAAACGAACAAAAGAGGGAACAAAATTCTATTGAGTCCTTCATGAGTCACTAATCCACCTTCGTTTAACAGGTCTTCTTATCCATTATTTTCAAAAAAATGGATGAATACGACTGAAAAGATACATTCATTTATCAGATTATCAGAACATGTTAATGTCATCTTAGTAGTCTACCATTTGAAAGTTGAATCTTATCAATGGTAGAAATATATCATGAAATAATGAAAAAGTGATGAAAATTGAATCCATGAAATGGGAGAGTTAAATAAATAAATTTTGAACAAGTACATTTTTCATATTCTTAGAAGAAAATTGGATACAAAGTTCCATGAACATAATAAAAAGATGGTTGAATTCAATGGTACATATAAAGAAAATTTTAAAAGGCTGGAGAGGTATGATTCCAAATTATTATCCAACCTGAGAGTAATTTTCATCGATTTGATAGTGGCTTAAAACCATGTCTTTAAGGGGATTTATCCATATAGGACTTCAAGATCTTAGATTAAATAATTAAATGTGAACTCAAGGTTGAGATGGAGATTCAGGTAACCCGTCAGTCCTATGGGACTGATAAGATGAGAAAAATGGAATTCAAGGGAAAATATAAATACCAAATTTAATGGAAGATGGGGGTTCCTTTATGCTTAACATATAGAATAGAACATGGATAAAATTGTCTTAAACGGACTATAAAATGTTATAATTGTGGGAGAGAAGGTCATCGGGAAGTTGAATGATGCATTGTTGGCGAAAAGATATATTATTATGTGAATAGAGAAAAGGATACATTGAATTCACATACTACACATCAATGATACAAGTGAAGGAATTGAGAAATTATTCTAATCAATGCCCTAATCCACGATTTATTGATGATTATCGATGTTAGGATACTCTTAAGGACAAAGGAAAAGGCAAGTCACATGCCATCACAATAGGTGATGTTGTGTATGAAAAGAAAGTGGTGAAAGGTACACATACCATAACAGTAATGTAGAAACTATTTTCATTCAAATATTATGACCCTTAATATAGTTTAATTCAATGTGATTCTCGACATTGATTGTCTTTCTCTATAAAGAGCTTAAATAAATTTATAAAATGAGCAGAAAAATTTCATATTCTAGGTCAATCTATTATCATATATTGATGTAATTATGAATATAACATTCTAGTATAAATGTATTCCATATTATGGGTCTTGATCCCTATAAATGATGGTTATTTATCTCAAATGGTTTGGGAGATACTCACAATTAAGAATATCACCATTGTATTGGAGTTTGATGTCGGCTTTTTCGAATAATTACCAGGTCGTCCACCAAATCGTGAAGTTGAGTTTTCAATAGAATTAGTAATAGGTTTTATGCCTATTACAATGTCAACATATAGAATGAACACAATTGAGTTGTAGATGTTGAGGAATAAACACAAAGAGTATCAGGGAAATTGATTTATACACCCTAGTGAATCAACATGGGGTGCACCTATTCAACTTTTTAAGAATAAAAATGGATCAATGAGAATCTACATTGATTATTGAGAACATGAAAAGATCAATATGAAGAAAAATAATCATATTCCGAACATTTATGACTTATTTTACTGACTATTTTAAGATAAATACTTCTATATAATTGATCTTCATTCAGGATTTCATCATTTAAGGGTAAAGAAGGAGGATATACCAAAAATGACATTTCTTATAAGGTATGGACAGTATGAAATTATAATGATTCCTTTTGGTCTTAATAATTCCCCTTCTATGTTCCTGGATATATGAATTAGATCATTATTGACTATATTGATTAGTTAGTCATAGTATTTATAGATTATATTCATGTATATTAGAAGAGCAAGGAATGTAATGAAGGTCAAATGAGAATTGTTCTGAAGACATAATGATAGGAGAATATTAATGCAAAATTTACCATGTGTGATGTTTGGATTCAGAAATATTCATTTCTGTGTCCCAAAATAAAAATAGAGTGGATATCCATGGATCCAGCAAAATAGAATTTATCGAATGTTTTTTGAGATCAACAATGGTATCTATGATATGATGTTTTCTTATTTGGATAGATATTATCAACATTTTGTGAATGATTATTCAATATTATCTAACCCACTCACCATGTGGACTCAGAAAGGATTTATGTCAGTGTGGATAGATGAATTCGAAGAGAATTTCAAAGAGCTAAAATAATTTTTTGAATATGAACCTGTACTCAGGCTGCCTTGTAATAGAGAAAGGTTTGTGATCTATAGTGATGCATCCACGAAGGAGTTGGGTTGAGACTCTTGAAAAATGATACAGTGATAGATTATGATTGACTGCAATTGAAAATCCAAGAGAAAAATTACCAAACTCATGATTTGGAGTAAGATACGATATTATTTTCACCAAAGATATGGTGGCCTTATCTATATGGTAAAAGAATTTATATGTATTCTTATCATAAATGATTAAAGTATATTTTCACACAAAAGGGACTGAATTTGAATAAAAAAAGATGGTTGGAGATGATTAAATATTATGACATCTCAATACATTACCACTACAGTAAAGAAAACATTGTGGCATATGTTTTGAGTCAAAAGGACATTGCTAGCATATCTATGATGAAGATCACAATAGAACCAATATATATTCATTTTAAAAGGATTGGTTCTTGATATTTTAATGGAAGGGGAGAAATATTTCATTTTTCAAATGATTATGAAACCATCAATAAAATCAATGATTAACTAAGTGTAGAATGATGATGTAGAGCTTCAAATGTATTAGAGAAATTTTCATAAATTCAACATTGATTGGTATGGAATAATAAGGTTCTGAACCCCAATTTATATTTCTCCAATACCAAAATTAAAGGATATTTTGGATAAGAACATATTTATACATTCTATATTCATCCTAGACAAACCAAGATGAATAGGGACCTAACATATTACTTCAATTGGTAAGGAATGGAAACATATTTTACCGAATATGTCTTTCATTGCTTGGATTCAACATGTTAAGGCTGAGAGACTTAGGTCTAAGGGATTTTTACAAGAATTAATCATACCCGAAATGAAGAGGGAAAACATAACTATAGAATTTATCATATTACTTCCAAATCATCATAAGGCCATAATTCTATATAGGTTATAGTTGGTCACCTTTCAAATTAGGTACACTACATTTTTATTAGAGAGGATTTTTCTCTTGATCAGATTTCCAAGATATATGTAAAGGAAGTTGTAAGATTTCATGGAACAACACATCACGTTATATTTGATCGGGATATAGTTATTACCTACAATTTCTTGTAACATCTTCAGTAGGCTCTAGATACAGTATTATGTTTTAACATTTATTATCATTAATAGATAGATGGTCAGTCTGGGGGGACCATTAATACACTAAAATACTTATTGATATATATTTCATGGACTTCAAAGGTGATTTAGATCGACAACTACCTTTGGTGTCATTTTTATACAACAATATATTTCACTCCAGTATTCATAATGTTTAATATGAATTTCTATATGGAAATATGTGGATAAATACAACTTGATGTGATGAAGTTGGGGAAATAATGCCTCTAGGCCCTAATCATGTTGATTAAATGACAGAAAAGTATATAACTATTAAAAAACACATAAGAGCATCTCACAGTCGACATAAAATTTAATAATTTCAATTGATGAAAACATTTATTGATTGAAATGGGTGAAAAAGTATTTCTAAGAATATATTGAATGAATAAATTAATGAGATTTGAAAATGAGGGAATGTAGATCCCTAGGTATATCACTCCTTTTGAAATTAGATATCATTTTGGAAAGGTATAATATGAATTATTTCGTCCCCTAAATAACTTGAATGTTCAAGATGTGCCCCATGTGTTTCTATTGAGAGTATACATACCTAATCATATACATGTTCTGGACTCAGAAGTCGCATTGATGGAGAATGATCGTTCTTATGAAGAACAAACTATAGAGATTATAGATCATAGATAAAATGTTATATGAAAAAATAGAACTCTCTTGTTTAATGTTTTATGGTGGAACCACAAATTTGATGAAGAATTGTGGGAATGTGAGAATATGATGAGGCAGACTTATCCTCAATTGTTTGTATCAATGTGATGAATTTCGAAGGAGAAGTTGAAATTAAGTTGGGTACAATGTAAAACCATATTTTTTATGAATTATTTTACTTATATAATTTTAATTCTTCAATATCATTAATTGTACTTAATCGTTAGGTTAAACTAATAGCAAGATTTCTTTAGTATAAAATGACCATTATAACCTAGTTGTTAGGTTAACAGAATAAATATAACTAACTAAAAAAATGTATTTTGAATGAAAAATACAATAAAAATTTATATTTTTATTAATGAAATATATTATATATATATATATATTAAAATATTTTTTATATTCCTCAAAAATATATTTTTTCATAGGGTTTGAATAAAACATATTTTTTGTATAAACTTCATTATTTTTCAAAAGGATAATTTTCCAACTTCTAAAGGTAAAAAAATATTAAATTAATATTTTATCATATTAATAATTTTTATACGAAAACATTTACCTATTACATGGATTAAGAATATAAAATTTTACTATTGATGAGTTTTATATAATTTTCTGATAACTTTCAGGTTTTGATGAATAGTAGAAATATAGTAAATTTTAATTGAAAAAAACTATTTTCATATAAATAATTTATATGGTTAAATTATAATATTCAATGGTTATAATATATAAATAGAATATATTTTTTTCATTCAATATATTTTGTGTCCTTATAATTGATTTTACATTGAATTATGATGTAAAAACATTTCATTCTTTTTCAATGTTTTAACTTCCAAAACTCATTATATCTTTTCAGCAACAGGAATAATTTGTAATTGATTACTGCATTTTTTTTATTTTAATATATAAAAATTGATTCCATATATGGAATAATTATGTCTAAATAATGAAAATAACATACTTTTACTTATGGGCACTATAAATAGAAACTATGGTAATTTTAATTAATACAGTAAAAGGGTAAATTCGTAAATTAGGGATAAAAATTATAATATGAAATTACCCTAACACTTGTACTAATATTATTGGATGAGTATGCTTCTAACTACATAATACTTGGGTAGAAATTGTGTCCTTTAGAAGCCACTAGGATTAGATTAGTACAATTAATTTATTTTATTTAGAAAAAGTAAAATAGGTCTTTCTCAAATTTTAATAACTATATCATTTTAATCTAAGGATATATATAAGATAGATTCTATTATAAATTCTCCATTTAAATATAAAATGTTTTTATTTTTCATGATAATTTATTTTTATTTTTCAGGGAATAATTAATTAAATTAAAGACTAATACTTTAATGATGGAGAAATTATTTAAATGATTTGAAATCAATAAAATAATTATTTTAAAAGTGATAATGACCATTAAAAGACCAAAACTCTAGGAAAATTCATATTTGTAAATTTCATCGTGACCATAACCATCCATGGTTTGAGTTTTTGTCCTTTTTTAAGCTTATAGATTAGATTATGACACTAAAATTATTTTATGTAATAGGATTATTAATATGTCACGTTCATGTTTTAATAAGTATAAAATTTATAATGATTCATTATACATAATATATATTCAATTATAAGTATTATTATGAAATATAGAGGATTTATAATTGTCATAGTATTTTTTGGTAATTTTTATTCAGTAAATAATAATATTAAATAAATACACAAAACAGTTGTAGTAATTATTTTATTAAGAAAATTATCAAACAAATATTATTAAAAATATTAAAATAAATATAATATTGGATAATTAATATTTCTAATCAATTTTAATGATTACCATGACATGTTGGGAATATAGTAATATAATGTTTTTCACATTAACATGTTATCATTATATTTTTCAAAATAAATGATTTTAATAGTGTCAAGATTCACTCTATTGATTATTTACCAAAATAATGTTTTATTAAATTATATAAAAATCATATATCATTTTTATAAATATAAAATAACATTTATATGTTATAAAATGTTCTTAATTCATTTATTTATGGTTCAATTTACATCAGTTAGGTAAATATTTCACCATTTTAATATTGAAATATTTAACACCCTAGTTAAAATTTAAATAGAATAACTAAGAGTTAATTAAAATGATAAGGTCTAAATTTATAAAAAAAACATGTAAAAAATTTATTGGTTGATAAAATTAAAATTCCATATCATATAATCTTATAAATTGGGTCATTTTCAAGGTTTTTGGAAGGGTTTTGAATTTTTTATTAAATTAATATTTTTAGAGGTCCCAAAAAATCCACTCACCTCAATTATAAAATGGAACCTTCTCCATCACATCTTTGCTTCACATTCATATTTAATGATCGTACATACCATTTAAATTTCCATTATTAACTTCCATATTTACATTATATCGGTACTGGTCTTTTTCAAAGACCAACACTAGTTCATTACGAGGAGATTTAGAGGGATTAGTTCAAAGAAGAGGTAATCCCCTATAATGATTCATTCAAAATTATTTCTTCTTATATTACCTATTAATGAGTTATTTAATTATAATGTAATAAATCTAGTATCAATTATATACAATTCCTTTATTATTCTTTTGAAACAACCGTACACCATCTTCCAGCCATCTTATAGAAAACGAAATCACCATGTGTGTGTATGTATGACATACCATCTCCACATTGTGGGGTTGCCTATTTTTCACCACCACATTACATGGAGGGGTATAATTATGGAAATAATAACTATATATTATTATTATAGAATTATATTTATTCTGAAATATTATTCAACATCCACATATACAACATTCAACAATTATGGGAATGATATCGTCGATCTTGCCTATTTGTGGCCTGCTGTCTCCACGAAGCAATGGAATTAATTCTAAATGATCTACCATAAATCATGATTATATATATGAATGGAAGGAATAAATATGATATATATTATAATAATACAATTCATTAAATTATATAACTATATCCAATGAAGATAAACTAGAACATATCCAAAAAAATATGCATAAGAAAATAAAGAAGTTAACACCTGATGGATGAGTAATGATGTTACTAAAACACATATGATAATATCATCATATAAGATATCATAAAAAATAATATTATTCTGAAATAAGATAATGAAATTTTTTATATCATTATAAAAGATTTTTATAAACATTAAAATGAAATCAGACCTAAGTTAAGGGATTATTTTGTATCAGTTTTATTTCTATTAGACATATACTATATAAACCACCTAATTAGTTTCTGTGGTGTTTATGCTTACCATGAATATTTTTATGATTTTTATTATTAATGTTATGATATTTAAAAATGTATATAAATTTCATTATTTTATGATGTAAATGATTCTACTATTTAAAAGTTTTAAAGGTTTAAATTCACAATCTTATTATTATCTGAGATAGTTTATACGCAACGATTTATAAGAGTATATTTATCACCCAGGTCCATGTTTCGTAAATTTTTAATATTATTACAATTATTATCAATTTTTTTAATGTAATTTTTACCCATTGGTGAATTATTATTAAATGGTATGAATGAAATTTTTTTTGTTTTTCAATACGAGGTACTTTTTGACATATCTGAGAAAACTAGGAGAATAATGATTTCCTTTAACATATAAGACATGAAATGTTTTTATGTTTTTAAAAATGTTTATATTGAAGCTCACATTATAATATTTCATCATTATTTTCACATAAAACATTTTATTTTAAAATTATGTCACATTTTGTGAAATGTTTTTGTTTTTGAAGAAGAAAGGATTTTTTCTACAACATTAATTTCAAGTGTTGAATCAAAATTATTATCCATCTAAGATGAAATTAGTTATATTGGGTATGTTTCAAGTATATTAACACTATTCCTCACATGGTTTTATTTTGTTTTTAATTGATTTATAATATCCATTTTTTAAATGGATCGCGTTATGACGAAATGATGTTTAAGAATCCCATTTTATTTCTTGGGTTATCCTATGATTTATTTTTTTTGGCACACGTAATAATGATTTCATTTTGATATGGTGAGACCAACAAATCCATCACATGAATTGGGTAATGATTTATATTTCATGTTATAGACATTTTTGGAAAATGGAAATTTTCTTGGATCAGTAGTACCTTAATGGAATGTGGAGAGTACTCGGTTCGGTAACATAATATTTCTACTATGAATGTATTGTAAATGAGCCTTGACTAATATGAAATTATTTACTTTGCTTATGCATATGCTAGAAAATTTCATGTTATATTTTATGAATTTTTTGATAATATTCATTCCTTCTTATAAATTTTTATAATTTATCCCATTGAATGATATCATGATATTTCATATACTAGAAAATATTTTTCAAATGTTATGTTCGTATGTCTTATGATTCTGATATAATTTATATCTCCCTTGTGTACCCCTACTGAGAATTTTATCTTACCCTTTTATATGTTTCAATTCTACAGGTCATGAAGAAGGGTATTAAGTAAGATATGTCAAAAGGGGACTATTTATGATTATATAAGTGGGAGACAATGAAAATTTCTTATGAACCAGTTATTTATGTTTCTCAGTTTCTAAAGACATTATACATATATGGTCTTATTGGGGAATTGTTATATTTTTTAATGAATATTATTAAACATTTAAATAATATAAATGTATATAATGTATTGGTCTTTATACGACTTAATCCCTTTATATTGACTAGAAAATACAAAACTATCTCCATAACATGAATAAATTATGTATAGAGATTAATTTGAACAAATAATATCAACCCTATTTTTTTAAACAATATATCGAAAAGAATTTTTTTCTGTGATATGTTAATAATCTCCCAAATTTTATTTCTTTTATTACATCTTCATTTACTATATTCAATTAAATATCTATAATAATAATATAATAACACAATTATATATCATATAATGAGATTATATTATGTTTATAGAATAATATTTATCCATCACATTCTCCTTGAAATTTGAAACAAAACCCTCTCTTGTGTGAATGGAGGACCACCACCTCATGATCAAATATAATTTGTTTTACATCACTGACATACATGGATAGTAATTATGATGAATATATTGAATATATTTGATACCTATGAAATTATATTTATTATTTATAATTAATATATAATCCAATTAATTACCCTTTGACACATTAATGTCATGATAACACCACTCGAGGGTATATACAACCACTGTCCCCATGATACAATCTGATTTATTTCCAATTTCTGAAATATCAGTAATTATTATAAAAATGTATATAATTAATAATTTTTTTATAAAACAAACATAATTTATTATATAGAGGAAATAAATCCTATTCACATGAATAATAACTTCTGTAGTAAATCATGCTTGGGAAAATAATGTATTTAACACCTGAAACAATGGTAATAATTTTATATTATTTGATAATGAGTAATAATATGTTATAAGAGGATAATATTAGAAATTATAAATATGAATATGTTTCAGGTATAAATTATACATATTTTTGAAACAATTAAATAAGATTTTATATCATGTTCGATTAATGGGATGTGTGATGTAAGAGATTTCAAATCAATTTTCACTACATCGAGAAATATTTATTATTATGATCATATTTATTTTTATTTTAAGTCAATACTAAATCATTGATATATTTAACATGAATAAATATTCATTAATTACGATTCAATATTGAATTAATGTTTATTATTTCTATGATTTATAATTTAAAATTTAAAAAATATGAAATTATTTAGTTTACAATCTCATTTTTATGAATGAATTTATTGTTTAATGGTATCTCGTAATAAATTCATCATAAACTCCATATATTTTATTAACCTATTTATATTTAATATGTTTCCTTATTTTGATTATAAAATTTCGTCGCTTTTTATGTGTAACATTGTAATAAAAATTTTACAAGACAACACAATATTATTTTTTTAATCATATATATTTTTATTAAATTTTCATATTATTCATAAAAAGTTTTAAAAAGGAAAATTATATTTACTCATGTAAAATATTAATTAATTTTTTATCCTTTACTTTTTAAATTGTTTTTACACTATATTTCTATAGTTGTCCTGAATGGAAATTTTTAAATTTATCTACACAAGTCAAATAAGATGTTTCTTTGAATGTATATAGAGTGAATCGGATTTCTAATCACCATAACCATTTGATTATCTTTTAGCTACTTTTATATGTTTTTAATGGATTTAAAAACTATATATTGTTCTAATAAATATTATTTTTTTATATTTTAATTTTTAATTTCTTTCTCCAAAAGATAATAATTTATCAGAAAACCATTATAATTTATCAATACTTTTGTGGTCATTTACATTATCATGAAATATCCACATTATTGTAATCATTGGATATTACTTTTAAGTTAAATATAGATATAATTTTTATCCTATATATGATAATTGCATAACCCATATTACATTTTTATATACACTGTTTTTCATTTAATTTTATATGATGGATTGTGGAAATATTGATATTTTGTATTCCTTATTCATTACTAGAATTTATTTCTAAATAATTTTGATTATAAATTATATTTATTATATAATACCTGAATAATTCATTGGATATGCTGTGATGGGAGTATATTTTAATTATTTAACCCTTGATTCATCGATATGTCACATGACACAAATCATATGACCTCAATCATAAAATTAATTTTTGGTATATACCTAATAATCAAAAAAAATATACGAATAAATATTTTATGATATATATTTCATGACATTTGAGGCCATGAAATTTAATATTGGGAATTTCCTTTATTGATAAATATATTATTATTATCTATGACACTGATTCATTGATATTTTCTAGGTATTAAACTATTTCTCAAGTTATAGATTAAATGGAATATTTTTTCACTAACCTAAAATTATATATTGATTATGAATTATTTTATAATTGTTTATTCCATTTTATATAACCCTTATAGAGATTTTTAACTCCCCCATATTTTGTTTCTAAAACCCAGGTTTTGATGTGGAAATATTTGAAAGAGTCTCATGGTTTAAGAGTATTTTTTTATGTTTTATATTTACTTCCAAATGTAAAATGGGTATCATGTATGTTTACAGTTCTCTATGAATACCAAACTGATCGTACAATCCTAATTAGATCTAATATATTTATTAAAATTTAATGATGCAGACACTCACTCTAGGTTACTATAGTTGGGTTTGATATAGTTTGTATGAAGTGAAGTTCATGGGAATCATATTTAGTATAACATAGATTGTGGAACATAACCCCATGAAGGAAATAAAATATGTGTCTAATTATATGATATTATAATAAATGTTTTACAGTGATTGATATTTGATGGGTTTTATTAGAAATGCATTGTTGTATAGATACTAGAATAAGAATTTTTTTGGAATAGATACTTCTATTTGTAGTAAACCAAAAAAGAGTTGGTTTAGTATACCCAACCATTATCCTTGTGCACGATAAATTTTCCCTTATGGTGAACCTGGTTTCAAACTCATAGAGGAAATTCTTTGGTTAATTAACATTTTTTAAAAAAACCATAAAGAAAGATCTTAAAATAATTTTATGACTCAATGATATCCCCACAGAAACCATGTTTTTTATTATGATATTAACTGTGCATAAATTTTAAATTTAGGATATGTGTTACAGTATATTTAAAATTATATATTGTGGTTTAAAATTTATAATATTGGAACTAATTAAGTAAATTTCATTATATAGAGAAGGTTCTTTGTAGAAATAAAGGTATCAATAGTCATGGTCAATGTAGAAATTTTACTTCTGAGCAATCCAATACCACTCATGTTAGAGTTGAGTAGATTATATCCATATTAAGGATGTTAAACAGTTTTATGACTAAAAACCTTAAAATTATATAGAACCATTTTTTATGTGGAATGATACACCTATGGTGTATCTTTTCGTTTGACATAATAGAACATAATTTAGTGGAACTACTAATCCAATGGTATCTGATAAATGTACTAACATCCAAGAAATTATATATCTAGACCTGGTATATGATGAATGGGAGAAATCTATACCTACAGTATATTTTTCAAATGAAATGATAATAAATTTTGGTTGTTGATATAGAATACTTGGGACAAAGAAAAAATATAAATCATGTAATTTAAATATTTTAAAGTAACATACATTGAAATATATTTCCAATTTGTCCAATGAAAAAAATCAAGAGAATGTAACTATGATTAATGTAAAAGGATGAATAATGTTTTGAAGGGAGTAAGGTAACCTATATATGACTATATAGGTATGTTAAAATTTTTATACATAATAAAAAAGGTATGATTTACCATTTAATTGAAGGGATTAATCAAAGTCTCTAAAGGTAACTTGTTTCTCAGAGTTTTATTCATATGTTGTAATAGTTTGATAGACCATGAAAAATGATATAGAAGTTTTTAAATCGTATATATTCAAGTTAAATCAATAGAATAGTTGGTCGGATGGAGACCATGAAAAAGGGAACACATCAAATAAGAATAAGAAAATGAAGTAATTTCTATTATGTTTATATTATTGAAATAAACATAATGAAATATTCGTATAGGTATTGTTTGTTTGATACAATTATAGAAATAAGGGTATTAAAGATAATGAATGTAAAGGAAGTAACATGATCCCTATTACTAAATTTTTAAACAATAAATAAATAGGGCATTATTCAAAGAAATGTCTCAACTGCCAAGGGAATTTACAATATAGAAGGATAATATAAGAATCCCATGATTTTGTGATCATTAATCCTAAGGTTTATATTACAAAATATTTATTGTAATATAATTTAATCATATCATTAAATATATATAATAATTTATTTGATTCATAATCTCCACAAACATTTATGTCTTTCAGGTTTTCTAATAAAAATAGATATTTCCATATCACCTTTAGAAGAATATTTTTTGTTAAAACTCCCAAAGGAATTAACACTGTAAACAAGGATTTGTTATGAACATACAATTAAGATACATAAAAGTGACAAATTTAGGGAATATATTATTATAAATATTATTTAATTTTATTTAATCCTTATTATATAATTGATTTAAAAATATGTTGAAAAATATATTTCATAGAAAAGGAAATTATGAGTTTTGATGAAAATATGGAATTCCACATCATTACTAGGGAGGCTTAATCATCTGTATATTCTCTATATTCACCTCCAATATCTATTATATTTAATATAGTAGGGTAAGAAGAGTAGATACGACCTATAAATGGAATGATTAATTTTCATATTACAGACGTACATATTATATAAGAATTCATTGATGTATTTCATGAAGAATTATCTAAAAATCCATTAGAGTAAAAAAGATGAATTTTACATTAATATAATCCTTTATTGAATACAAATATAAAAAATTCTATATAGATTAACCACAATGCTATTAGTGGAATTAACGAAAAAATTAGAGGAGTAGTTTAATAGCTGGTTTACATTACCTAGTATTTTGTATGGTAGAACCTCATTTCTATTTGATATGAATGAAAGATGATATATGTGGAATGTAATGATTTCATAGAAATTGATGGTATTAAATTAAAAAATATCTACCACATCCATTTCATTGATGACTTATTTAATTATATTCATAGATCTTAATATCCAACAATGGTTCTCATTCATTCTGGGTATCATCAATTATGAGTAATGAAGGAATATATTCTAAATAAATCCTTTAGAAAATGGTATGAACATTATGTCTTTTCAATAATACCATTTTGATTGACATATTTACCCTTTTTTTATGGAAATAATGAATAGTGTATACCAGGAATAAAATGATTATTTTATTATAGAATTTATTTATGATATATTTTTGTATTCTAAACATTTTTAGGCCTATGGGAAACAATTCGAGATCATTATTGATACCCATTGAATAAAATTTATATATACAAGATTTACCTTGTTTGAATTATTGTTTAGAAATATTGTTTCCTTAACAATGTCACCTCAATGGACGGAATCTCATTTGACCCTGTGAAGATAATTTCAGTCAAAGAATGTAATATACGAAGAACAATAACCCAGGTAAATTGTTTCATTTGTTTCAAATGTTACAATTTTATATTTGTTAAAAAATTTAACATATTGGATAAATTATTAACCAATAATATACGAAAATGACTATCTTCTATATATAAAATATAACATGAAGTATGTTTTTAAGAATTGAATTTGATATTGGTAACTGCTCAAAATTTAATCTATCAATAAAAAATTATATATTTATGATATATAGTTAAACATTGAAGATGAGACATGGTTTTGTTATTATAAAGTCTGATGATGTTATTTCATATGCTTAAAGGGTATTAAAGTCTCATTAATATAACCATATAACTCATGATTTTGAGTTTGTGACAATAATCATAACTTAGATGTCATGGAGACACTATCTCTATGGTGATATATTTGAGATATACATAGATCATAAGATACAAAATAATTTATTTTAATTGAATTTTCAATACTTGAGGAAATATAATGTGGATTGAGATTATTGAAGATGATTATTTCCCAATACACTACCACCACGGGAAGGAAAATAATGCAGTAGTTGCATTGGGTAGTAAAGATGATTGAGTTGTGACCATAATGTGGATTGATAGGGATCAAATGTTTATGGATATTGTTTATATGGATATGTGAATTATCAAGAAAGGGGAGACATAAACCCATTTTCAAATTATATCAAAAATAAATTAATTGAAATGAACAAAATATTCTCATCATGAGGTTGAGATTCTTTAAAAAAAATTAATGTCATGATTGATGAGAAGTTAGATGACATTATATATGAAGAATGAATTATGAAATATTTAAATATGATATTAGTTCCAAAAATAACTAATCTAAACTGTAAATTATAATATGATTCTAATAGATTGATTTTACCTATACACCCATGTAGCACCAACTTGTATAGGTATTTGAATGATTTTTTATGGTGGGAAAATATATAGAAGGAAATTAATGATTAGGTATTATTATTCCTTGTTTATCAACATGTGAATTTAGATAGATAGAATTCTAGTGGATTAATCCAACCAATAGCTTTTATTATATTAAATTTTACGACATTAATATGAAATTTTTCACATGATTTCCAATTACTACAACATATAATGATTCAATTATATTAATTATTGATCACCAAATCAAATATTAAAATTTTCTACTATAAGAGAGGATTTACCACTTCAGAACATTGGAAAACCCCGAATTAATGAATTTTTATTAAATCGTATCCCACCAATTTCAATTGTGTCTTATCATGAACAATTATTTACATTGAAATTCTAGAAATCTATTAAGAAATATCTAGATATTGATCTTAATTTGAGCACTGGTAATAACCCTCAAACCATGGAACTATTCAATAGACTATTAAAACATTAGAAAACATGTTGAGGTCATTCATAATTGACATTAACAATATGTGGGATTAGTATTTACCATTTATGTAGGTTTATAATAATAATATATTCCATTGAAGTATTAAAATGTAATCCTATGCTGCATTATTTAGAAACAGATTTCGTACTCCATCTTATTGCAATAAATTTGGTGAAGGAAATACTATAACAATACAACATATTGAGGAGATAACAAAAAAGGTAAAGACTATTTAGAATCACATTAAATCAAATGAATTAATCAAACAACCATTTTTTTCTGAAATACATCTTCTTAAATATTTGAATTTCATCAATAGATTGATTTATATGTATCATTGTGTTTAGAAAAATCATGAAACATTATTAATATATTACCTGTAAATTATCCCATGGATGTTTGATTAGTGGGTATTAATATTAATAACTAAATTATGAAAAATATATTATCTACAAATTTATTTAATTAATTAATTAGTTATAAAATAATTATAATTGAAAAAATAATATCTTTGTAATTAAATGTGACGTTTTATATGAAAAAAATGGTTTTATGTGTGAAATATATTTTGAGATTAATAAATTAAATTAATAAATATTTATGCATGTTTTTAAGAAATTTATTTATTTTTATCTTGATCAAACATTTTAATCATTTAAAAAATAATTTTACATCAATATGAAAATAATAAACCTATTCTAGGAATAAAAATGTAATTTTATGAATAAAATAATATTTCTGATATTTTTCACTAATACATTAAATTTAGTTTCATAAAATTATTTGTATTTAATTAGATAAAATTAATTACGTATTTAGTATTATGATGTTAAAAATTTGTAAATAGTCATGTTTTATTTTTTTCGTGTATAAATATTAACCATGGTAAAAATTTTCCCCACGGTAAAGAGAAAATCATTTTAATATTGATTAAAAATAAGTGATAAGACCTTAATTATTCATTATAATTAAAATTATATGAAATTAATTATACCCATATCACTATATGTGAGATATTTATTTTTTAATGAACACATGTCCATAAAAATAGTTTATATATAATTTATATCAAAGGTAGTTACAAAATTTCATTCTCTATGTTTTAAATATCATTTTTCCGATCATATAAAGACAAAAACAATTATTAATGAAGTTTAATAGTAAAATTTTAATTCTAAATATTTATATATATATATATATATTTTAAATTGAATTATAATTTTTTTAATATAATTACCAGAAACTCATACATAATGCCAAAAAATATTTATTCAATTAATTGAAAAATAAAATAAATTAATTGTAAATATTAAAAGCTATATAATTTGAGTAAATTATTCTTAAAAAAAATAATGTATGAATACAAAATATTAGTGTTTTTTTTAAAATACTATATTTGAATTCTAAAATTTTTTAATCTCATTTACATTTAATTAAATTAATACTATCAAAATTGAAAGTAATTATATATTTATTAGAATAATATAATATTAAATTAATAAAAAATCCAAAAAACATTAAATATTAAATTTGGATGTCATTTGGTCAAAAATTTCATAAATTAGTGTCTTATGGTATAATTTTAAATTATAATTATTTATTAAAACCCTTTATCTTTGAAAAATGACTTTTCTTCGATAAAATTAAACTTTTTTACAAAAAGATTAATAAAATTGATAAGATTTAAAATGAAACCAAAAAATGTCAAAAATATATTAGTTTATGGTATTAAATTTATGTAATAAATTATATTCAAATACCATGGATTTTGGAGACATTTTTATCTATAAATATATTATTATAATTTAATCCATTGAGAAATTCCAAAAGTACTACTCACCTCAATTATAAAAGGGAACCTCCTCCCACACATATCTTCACAACATTGACACATATATCTCTACCTAAATCTACACATTTAACATATATACATCCCTATAAAAATCCCATTGGTTGTGGTCTTCTCAAAATACTATACCGATAGTCATTTAGAGAATATCTAAAGGAGTCATTTCAAAGAAAATGTAATACCCTTAACCGATCACTTTCTAATTTACGTCTATATACCACCTATAAATCTACCGAATTTATCGAAAATTTATAAATTTATCCTAAATGTTATTAAATTTAATTATTATTCTCTAAACACCATCATAACGACTCTTTTTTATCAATCAATATGTGAAAGTCTCACTCATTCGTAAATATGGCTTACCATCTACAAATAATGATACAATAAATTATTCATTATCATATTGCAAGAAAACATAATATGATTCTTTTATTGTTTATATATTATATTTATTACATAATTATACTTATGTGAATATATTATCAATTTTACATACATACCATCCAAACCATTGGGGAACTATAGCGTCCTTCTTGGGTACGTGCAGACAACCACCTCCATGAAATATTTGAGTGATTTTTCATAAATATTTAACATGAATGTAAATGAGGATGAATTTTATAAATATATATGATATATATAATAATATTTTTATCCTACCAAGTAGAATTAATATTTAACACATTTTTTTAGAACCACTAAAAATGTAAATATTGTTCATGCGTACGTATGACATACTTTCTCCATAAACAATGTAACTCAATTTTTTATCACGCTATTTTATAGAAAACTAAAAATAATTATAAAATAAATATATATGATGTTAAAATAATTATTAATATTTATTATTTTAAGGAAATAACTAATATTTAAATGTCCCAAATCTACTGATATGAAATACTTATGATATTAGAATTATTTTACACCACAAAATGATGATTTTAACAATGAATTACAGATAAAATGGGGTTTTAAATGTAATAGTGGGAAAATATATTATATAATAACTATTTAAATTACTCTTTATTAGATTTATAAAAAATTTATCTTTTTTATATACAATTTTAGAGTGATTTAGAAGAAAGTAAAACTCAATGTAAGGGTTTTATGTTACAATATCATTATTTATTGGGATTTTTATGATTATTTTTTTATTATTAATATATGATATATATCATAATAATACCATTATTTTTCGAATGATATAGTTATTTCATTGAAATAACTATTTTCGTTTCATTTTCCTTGGTTTTTTACTCAATAGAGTTCAAATATGATTCCATGGAAAATCTAATTCATTTCATTATTCATTCAAAAACCTTTTTCATATATATCCATGTCTTATAAAAAAAATTTAAGGAAGATTTTTTCTTACTTGACTATGGTTTTTGAATTCCATTTTTACAAATTGTTTCCTTTTTAAAAAACTAGTTTCAATGGAATATTTTTTCATTTTTCAAATGAGGTACTTTTTGAATTATTTGATCATTATCTTGAAGTAATGATTTTTGTATATTATATAGCATGGAAATACATTCTTATCATCTAGTATTATGTTTTATTTTATTATTCAATCCCATGATTACAATTGAAAAAGAAAATATCATCATTTATAATATCATCATTTTTTTAAATAATTTATTTCAAAATGTAATGGAATTTTTCCACAATAATGTTTTTATGATATTTTAATGGTATTCATATTTATAATATTTGACAATTCTTGATATCACTTGTTATGTATTGGGGATTTGATCCACGGGCAACATCTTTATTCTTTATCCAGATGGTTTTTTTTATTATGATAATATTTTTATAAAATCCATTTCTTTCCAATGCGTTAGGCTGTGATAAAATATTCATTAAACCCATTAATTTTTAGGGTTATTTTATGATGAATGAATTATTATATGGTGTCACATATATGTATTATTTTAATTATTTTAAGGGTGTTTATTATCCCTCTAATGGATATGGTAATTATTGTTATCGCATGAGAGAAACATAACTTGAATGGGGAGTGAACTCATATTTGTAATGATATCTAAACACTGTGATAGACTAGGGAGTAAACCCTGACTAATATAATGGTTTAAATATTTAAATTATCCCACTTTTATAGTCTTGTAAAATATCCATGAATACTAACAGAATGATTTTTATGATTATGTGTATGACCTAATTCCATGTCTTATGTCAATGTCAGGCTCTCATGGATCATGTTCCGTGATTCCCTTATGATTCATGAATTATGAATTCTATAATTTATTCCATGAAATATTATTATGGACATTGATATGTTGTTTATGGTTTTCAAATTTTATGATCAATTTATAATACCATTGTTATAATGATTCTATTATATGCTTATTGATATATTCTTGGTTATATATACCAAATATTTTTTCCCACATTTTTATTATATTTCTATTATCTAGTCAATGATGAAATGTATTATGAATGACATGACTAAGATGGGTTGTACTAATGAAGAATTAAGTGGAATAATATTTATATACTTTATGAAATAATTTTATGTTTCACTATTTCCAAATATACTATACCAAAATTATTCTAGAATGGATCAAATTTTTACATAATGATTATTCATTATCAAGATGAAATATCAATGTTTGAAATTTTGTGGTCACTATAGTTTGTATTAGATCAAGTATTACACAAACATTGGAATCTATGATGTGAAAAAAATTTATGATCCCAATGTATATATCAAATTTTATAAGAAAATAATATTTTTAATGTAATAATCATGAAAATTGTGTTAAACAAAAGGTGTAATAGAATAAGGATTCTTGATTTAGAAATCCTATAAATTATTTTCCATAATTATATAGATTCACACAATTATTATATTTTCTCACAACATTCTTTATGGATATTTCAATTACTTTAACCTAAAGGAATAATGATAAAGCTAAATGTGATTGAAAATTAAATGAATTTCCTCCTCAGAAACTGATGGTTATAGGAGATAGAATAAATATTATTCTTGTTATGGTCACATAATTTTCTAAATATATGAATAATTATGAGAATTAAAATTAGAAAATAAGGTAAAACAAATCTATTGAGTCCTTCATAATGTAACATACACATTCTTTTAGTGGCACTAGTTATCCACAAGTCACTTTATAGAGACTCAGGATTTTCGTATATGTATAATACATGTTTTTTATGAATATTCAACACATTACACAAAATCACACATGAGGACCATAATAATGTATTTCCATTGGAATCATGTAACATAGTCATCTATTTCAGTGAAACATATTCAATGCCTTCAACAAAGGTCTTCTCATTTAACAATCTTACTAAACAAGCCCTATATAAAACCATGTTTCATAATTGGGAAAAACATTATAAAGGGAGAGATCTGATTAATAGTAAGAGTTAATATAATAGATATCAATATATGATAATATATTAGAATAATATTAGATTTAGGGTATGTGATAATGATTATAACCTAATAATTTCATAAACAAATAGTCATAGATCAAAGGTATTATCAATAATATTAAAACTAATTATTTCCAAAAACATGGAAGATAAGGGTGATAAAGCAACATAAATGAACTTTGAACCATATTGTTGTTTAATAAAAATGTTTCATCATCATAGATATTGAAAACATTTTCATATGTCAGGGTTTAATTCCAATGAAATCAACATTGTGGATTATTGATCATCACCTATTTACCATAGTTGATCATTACAAATCATTTTCTCATAGAATACTGAGACACAAAAGTTTCACATAGTGGATAAGGACACATCTATTTCCTATACTGGATCAGGATGCACTTGTTTACAATAATGAATCGGGACATTCTGGGTTCCCACATTGGAATAGTCCTATCAATTTGGATCACATTTCAATCTCTTAAGATATAATTATTTACATAATTCATTAGAAGGATATATATGTCAAACCCATCATGTAATAAAAATAATACACATATTCAAAAATATCATAAAACATTGATCATATCATATAACATTAAATGAGAAGGATATCGTAAACATATTATCAAATAAAAACATACAAAAAATGAAACATTCATTATCATTTCACCATTTAATTATTTCATAATCCCTTATTATATGTGTGTTTCATAATATTTTTATCTTGGTATAATACGTGGATGAGAAAAATGTTTCATGAACATATTTTTATTTTTATCATAATGTATTCAGAGAAAGAATACGAATGGTATCCACAATTCATATCACCAGTAAATGAAAAATTATATCAAATAATTTCATATTTTATGTAGAAAAGAATTATAAAACTAAATCACTTGGAATATTTCTTGAGGAAGATAATATATATTTTTAAATGAAATTTTAAAACACAAAAAAATGGAATTCCTTTTCTTTGAAAATATAGTTTGAAAACTTATTATAGAAGCATGAAAAAACATTTAAAATATTTCATGAATAAAATACTCATTACACTTTGAAAAAAATTTACAACATACTGCAAATAAATTCCATTAAAAATAACCATTAAAACATATAAATGGCAGTTCAATGAGAGTAAAATTCATGGCCATGAGAAATTACACTAATTAAATACACAATGATTCCATTCACTTATTTTTTGATACAATACCGGAATTTGTTTTGAAAAAAGAAATTTTTGTTTTAAATATTTTTGTAAAATGAAAAACAGGGGTAAAATGTCTTTAAAAATAATATTTACTAATGATAAAAATATTTTTTGAATTCATTTTTATCAAAAATTATTCTATAAGAAAAAGTTTTTTCGACCAAAAATATTATTTTTCATAAATTTTTATTTCAAACACATGAGAACATAAAGAGAATAAAAAGAAGGTAAAATTTAATCTCCCTAAATAAAAATATTAGAATAATATTCATGAGTTTATTGATATATAAATCATATGATTTCATTATTGTCAACATCATCACAAACAGTCCTGATAAATAAGGAGATTGCAACATGAAACTCATACCAATTTGGTATCATTCAATCGTGATCCCCAAGAATATGTAAAATTAAATGAAACAAAAAATATAATTAAAATATGTACATTAAAATATTAATACTGAAATGGGTTGTATATTCACCTCAAATAAGTGGTTAAGTTCATAAAATAAATTTTTTCCAAAAGATGGAAAAATGAGAAACAAATCCCTAATCAATTTGTTAAATTATAAAATGTAAACCCAATGAAAGAGATTTTATGAAAGGGAAATATAAAAAAATTATATTTATTTATAATAATAATAAATTTAAATAATGTTCAGTATATAAACAACATAAAATAAATAGGTGGTGAATATTTCATTTTTCTCGAGAAAGTAAAAAGTTATACGAAAAACCTCTAACTATAGTCTTTAGTTCTGTCATACACATTAAACTCTCATTTATAAAAAATATAAATTTATTATAAATCTATTAATGAAAAATAATTTCATATATCATACCATATATTATATTCATATGTTATATTATTATCAGTTTATTAATAATTCCATGTTAATGTTCCGTTTTGGGTGATAACCATTTATTTCATATATATTTTGATTGTTTTTAGTATCCGTTGTATTAAATTTATATTGGTTAAATTATATCCAAAATCATCATCATTATATAAAAATCAAATATAATAGTTATATTTGTATATATAGTAATTCATAAAATTTAGTGATACAAAATGAAACACGTAGTTCAGAATGTAGGTCGTACAAAAAAATGAATGTAATTTCCATTTTCTTTTCGGATAGAAAGAAAAAAGTAAAATGATATATTTTTATTATAGATTAATTTTCATTTCTTATATATCACATGATTTCATATAACTCATCCTTAATATGTTACATGTAATTCGTGAATGAATCACAACACGTCATGAGGTGATAGTCCTCCATAGACACGATTGAAATTATTATATTTGAAAAAATAAATAATGAAGGTATATGTGATATAGAAATTTAAAAAGTATAATAATATATTTAATTTCCTATATAAACTACAAAATGTTACTTATTTCTAACTGTGAATGGTGTTAATGGAAAAATGAATTACATCTGTCCGTGATGAGGTAATCCACCATACATTGGAACGATGATTTAATAACCCATTTGATGAAAGTTGATATGGTTGTAGGTCATGACCACAAAAAATCTAACTATATTTAATATTATGATATTATTATATAATTATGATATGGTTACATTTTATTTTTGTGTAGGAATAAATAAAACGACTCTTCTCATTGATGAACATTTCATCTTCTTAAGGTATCCTACATTGGATTGCACAAAAACCCTTCCTAGTATACCTTTTTGTACAAAAAAATTATTCTAGGATGAGGGTATAGAATATTGAACGTGATTTGGGTAGTTATAGGCTGAATAAAATTGGTTTTTTGGTGTGCATAATAGATGTGGGTGTGGCCTTTTATAAATGAGGGTGAAGACACAATATGATTCTATATCAACTATATTTCTAATAATAAATAATATATGAATATAAATTAAAATTTATTGTTATATAATAAATAAATTTAATTTTATTAATTCCTAATTTTAGATTTATATAATTAATTATAAATGTTAAATTTCTATACAAAAAAAAATTCATAAAAATATCATTTTAAAATAAGAAATAAACTTTTAATAAAAATAAATATAAATATGGATAAAATGAAATTAAGTGGATTAAATATGAATAAAAAATAATTTTTTAGTCTTAAATCAGAATGGTAGTATAAAATTACTTAATTTATTGGCTTCAAAGCAGAGTCTGACAAAGATCATTATTTTCAACATTTCACAAAAAAATTCAATATTTTCTGAAAAAATACCAGTATTTCAAAGTGATATAATATTGATATGATGATCTAAAAACTGCATATATTTTTATAAGAAAGATTTTATAATTCTCCAATAAATTTATTTTTAAATTTTCTCAAAAAAGAAAAGATAATAATTTTTGATGAAAACATAATTTTGATTAATTATAATTATAATAAAAAAAATTAATTTACTATATAAAATGTGTATATAAATAAATTTATGTTGAGTATGAAATTAATATGTATATTTTATAAAATACTTAATACTATACATACCCAAATATTCAATTTATATTTTATCTTGGTTATAATAAATGAAATTATTATTTCATGGTTCACTGAAGCTTGATGTCACGTGTCATGCATGATATCCTTATTACATATTAATAAATATAAAATCTATTTTTATAGTAATGAAAAATATCAAAAAGATTACATTTAATTGAAATAATATATTTTCAAAAAATATATTTGTGTTACATATTGAGGATTGGATCGGTAAAATCGAAAATATATTTTTTGTTTTTCAGTGTTTGAAATATGAGAAATATATAATAGGGGATTTTAATATTAATTTATATGAATATCAGTTGTGGAATCTAATCACAAACATGAGAAAACATGTAGAAAATAATAAAATGCAGTGGGAAAATTTTAATTTCTTCTTTTCAACATGTACTATAAAATTATTCCTTGTAAACAAATAGAGGATTAATTAAATAAGATGATAAATATGATTCTGAATCTTTTGGTAAATATGAGAAATATTTTACAACACATAAGATGTATTCATACGGTATTATCATAAAATATAAAATTATATGTGATTGAACCCTTAGTGGATTAATAACATTATCTTTTAAATTATTTATCCATAAGTAATATTAATGCTTATGAAGAAAAATTTGATGTTCTATAAATGTGGAGATGGATATTAGAGTAACCCTTCTAAACCATGATTCCTATAAGAAGGGAAATATAGAATTTAATTGAAATCACAGAAATAATGGATAAATGAAGATGAAGAATCATTTATTATCTATATATTGATGGACACATGGTTAAAATTTTCTTAAGAGAACCGGTAAATGTTTCATGTGATGAAATAATGTTCAACGGAAAATTTAAAACCATTATATTAGGAATGAGTCTTATAATGATGAAAATAATTATAAATATCTATATAATTCACCCCCAACACTACAATGTCTCAAAAATATGGTTTATAGTAATTATGATAACTAGTTCACAAATTTTAAGGTTGATTATGATGAATGACATCAACAACCTCTTAATTCTAGAGACACGGGGAGATTTCATGTTATCACTATTTCTCATGAGTGGTATGATAACGACATGGTGAAATTTAAACATACCATCAACTCTATAAATGATAATGTCTAATTTCATTATGAATATACTCATTATTTTATATCTAATGAATTTTCTATGGGTATCACATTACAAACACAAAAATTAGATGTTGAGTTAGAATTGAAACCCCATATTGGTACGGAAATTGTGTCCCATTTCTATGATTCTTCTCTGATTGAAATTTACTGGAGTGTTTTTCCTAAAAATATTTTCATTATTACATTAGATGAATCTGATGTTATTTTCGGTAGATATTGACATTATTTACAAGAATCCCACAACAATTGATGAGGAAGAGATGGTACATTTGATATTCCCAACTAAACTATGTTCACTTATTAGTGTGATGAAAAAAGAAAATTTTATTGGTAATTAAATCCATTGTATGAGTCATAATTTCTTTTCAATAAGGGTATTTATCTCAAATTATAGAGGATAAACTAAAAATCGATAAAATTACTAATGTTTTAGAGTGTATGGTATTATTTATATAATAAATTAATGGTATTCCACTGAATTTTGAATTTCAGTTTTCAATGAAACTCATACATGTCGCTAATCCTATATCAAAGACTCTATATAGAATATCCCCACTTGAGATTCATGAATTTAAGAATAAAATAATATATATTCATGATAAGGGATTAATTTTTAAAGGTGTTTCACCTTATGGTTCTCCAGTGATATTATTTACGAAGAAAGATTGATCAATTTGACTATGCATTGATTATCAATAACATGATATGATCACTCTCAATTAAAATTATAATAAGCCATATATTGTTTGATTTCATGATCAACACCATAGAGATCAGTATTTTTCCATGATTTATCGTTATTATATATATCATTAAATAAGGTTCATGAAAGAGGATATACCCAAGATAACATTTTGTACAATTTATTGACACTATTAATTTTTAGTGATGTCTTTTGGTCTTACTAATTATCATTATATCTTATTAGTTATAATTAATAGAGTCTTTATTTATTACAATTATTTGATTTTGGGTGACTCTATAGATGCTATTATTATTTAATAAAGGATAAATGATGATAATGAATATCATTTTAGAATTATGATGAAGACCCTAAGGAATGAGATGCTATATGAAAAAAATTACAAGGTGTGAATTTTGATATAATAAAGATTCATTTTTGTGTTATTTAATCTTAGTTGTGTGTATCTAAGTAAAACCTTCAAATAATATTTTTAAAAATTTTCCTCGATCAAAAACTGTGAACGATATTTTTTTTCTCATGTTTTATATGGATATTAGAAATTCATTTTAGAGAGTGTATCATGGATTTTAAATCTTCTGAACATGTGAAATAAAATTGGAGACAAGTTTCTTTAAAAGGAGGAATGTTTGGAATTTTCTAAGGAACTAAAAATATGGTAGTTATCATACATATTATTGATCTAACCTATAGTGGAAAGGATATTTATTTATAGTGATACATCAATGATGTGACTGAGATAATTCTTAATGTAGAATGATATGGCCATAGATTATGTGTTACAAAAATTGAAAGTCAATGAGAAACATTACCCAACACATTATTTGGATATTTCTACAGAATTTTATTCATTAATGATATAATGGAATTATATCAATGGATATTATTTTTACATACATAACAAAAAAAATTAATGTATATTTATATTAAAAAATAGCTAAACATGTTCCAACGAAGATGGTTAAAAGTGAATAAAGATTAAAAATTATCCAACAATTTCAACCATGGGAAATTGAACAATGTGGTATAAGAATTGAGTTGAATGAATAATTCATGTATATCTATGATGTGGATTAAAAAAGATCAAATATTTCACTATTTTAAATATATATATATATATATATAATTATTAATGAATGGGAGAAATATTATATTTCTCATATGAGTTTTCAACCACCTATCTAGGTAATGATTAATGAGATATATAAGGATAATATATATATTTAAATGAACATTATTAATATTCCTGATTTAAATCTGCATTATGGCAGCCCACATTTTTATAAAATATCATTTCATTACATTTTAGAAACACATGATCTTTATTGTCTAGTGTCTTGGAAATCAGGAAAATAAAACTTGAAAAAAAACATAAAAAATTATTCTGATCCACTTGTAATGATTTATCCTAGTTCATCCTTTATAAAATTTCTTCACCTAATAACCAGGAGACATAAATCAATGGAAAGTGTGAACTGAAGGCCTATTAAGGAATTCAAGTGAATCAGTTTACTTGTGATATCAATAACAACATGATGAAAACCACAAGACATGAGCAATGGAAGAAGATTAATATCAGAATAAAAAGAGCATAAATAACAACATGAATATGTGGATACAAAATTTCATTTAGACATTCATGAACATATCACAATGGTTCATTCCCCTAGTGTCATAAAAAAACATTATAAAGGTTATTCACCAATGTATCGTGAAACTATTCATCTCAAGAGATTAATTAATTACCCAATGCATTGGAGTTATATTAGGCATAACCCATAATATGTAATTATTTTCATTTGAGCCACATATATCATAATCATACATTTATATATAACCAAAATAGAATCAGCTAAATGGGATTCATGTCAAAATCATGATGTTTATAATGCACATAAAAATAAGATCATTATGACATTTATCACCCAGGAAACGGGAGTGATGGTTATATGTATGTTAATTATAGAATAAAATAGATCAGTTTTATGTATTGATTAATACCCCTATATATTCAAATATATTTTTGTATTCTCATATATTTTACAAGATAATTTCTTGGAAAAAATAGAGAGATTATGAGACGAAAAATCTACAGCGTAACGACTATATAACATGGTTTTATAAAACATTGAAAAGAGAGAGGAAAATATTCACCCACTTATAAATAAATCATAATAAAGTAAGAGTATAGAATAAAAATAAATAAGACCATGTTTTGGATATTTGAATGAAATACCATATGAAAATTAAACTGTAAGGAAAACTGAGATGTTACTTCTTTTATGAAAATTCGGAACCCTAACGACGTCTCTTAAAAATTCAGAAAATTAGTTGATGATAGAGAAAAGGGTCTATCATAAATTGAACATGAAATGTAAAGTAAAAAATTTTATAGAAGAACAATCCCCCGCATAATAAAATTAAAACTAGAAAACATAACATAAAGGAAGACATGTCTTAAAAGATGAGGGTGAATAGTTCCCTTACCATGAAAAGTAAATTCGATAGCATTAAGGTTGGGACATTGTGGGGCTTTAGGGAAGCTTAGAAGGACAACATGGGAGGTGAAAAGACTATATCATAGATTAGGTGGATTTTGGAATGAAATGAATGAGGGAATCACTTGGAATTTATAGGAAAAGTGAGAGAACATTAAATTAATTTCTAGTGGACACCTCATCGGTGGTATTAAGAAAACCATGGGATTTCACTTGGTATTTTCCCCTATTATTTTCCACATGGGACACCTCATAAAATATCTTACTATTAAAAAGCTTACTAGATTTATTAAATCATTATTACATAATCAATGATGTCATTAATCACCTAAAACTCAAAAATATATCTTTACAATTCAACAAAAATTCAACTATTTCAGAAAAATCTCAAAAAATAACCATAACCTAATATCGATACTCTGAATTCGAATATGAAATCCATTTTATGAAAACAATTTTCTATATATTTTTAATTTAATATTTAAATAAAATCAATTTTTATACAAAAAAAACTCTAAAACTATAGCTTCTTTTGTAACACCTTGAAAAAGTAATCGTTGTCCCATAAAATTATCTGATAACAATAAGACAACAATGTAACAATTTATGATTACATTTTATGAAAAGGAATTTTTATTTTAATTTATTATATTAATTTACAAATTGTAATTATAATATTTATGATATAAAAAAATACAAATAATTATATTATGACCATTTTTTCACTTTTAAGATGTGTATATTAAATTTATACATTCATGGATGAAGTGACTATTTTTTTAGCCAAAATAATATTCATTACTATTCATAATGGTATATTCCTATTCATAAATTAATATTCAACAAAAATTATGTTGATCTTATTAGAATCTATATTTCTTACTGGTCACAATTGTAGAATTCCATTTTCGGAAAATATTTTGACGTTATTAATTATTTAACATTTACATAAATATTTTAAAATACTATTTTTCAAAAAATCATCAATAATATTCATCCCATATTTATCTGGATATTTTAAAATCACAAACTTTTTGAATAATAAGAAGTAACAATTTTATTTATACAAAGGGATTATAAAAATTCACTAAGGCTTCTTTATAAGTCCCCTTATAACACATTCATAATATATAAGTGTTAGGCGTGATATAAAGATAAAATCATGGGGTGGCTCGTACAAAATTTCCGGAGTGGTGATTTTTATCTTCTTGATCTTCTCCCTTAAACGATTTCGTTCAAGCTTCACTTGTTGATGTTAAACTTGGTCTTTGTCCAGAGTAAATCCTTGAGATGCTACCTCCTTCCCTAGCTCTGAAAAATTGGCTTCATACGGCCAGAGTCTACAGGATGAGTTTTTCGACTCTTCCTTATGTACTAATTAACCAAGATAAAATTTATTTATAAATATAATTGTTATGTTTTGATTTTAGTTTCCAATGGTCATATTGACCAACAATCACATAACAGTCAAAACCCAACCATCTCATTTAATTAAACACACTTCATTAATTAAAGTATGTAGTTTTGTTTAGTATAAAATAAAATAACAATTAAATTTAGGAAACAAATATTATTAAAAAGTTTGGGTCATTTTATTCTTCCCCCCGTAAGAAATTTGTTCCTAGAAATTTTAACTTGTACACATAGAAGAGAAAAGGTGTGGGTACTTCTGCCTTATAGACTCCTCTTGTTCCCACATAGATTATTCAAATTTGTGGTTCCTCTAAAACACCTTAACAAGGTCGGTAGTCTTGTTGCTTAGATTCGTCTCTCTAGGATCCACGATCTCCAACAGATGCTCCTCAAAAGAGAGGTCATGTTCTAGTTGTACCACCTATAGATTTAGTACATGTGAAGGGTGGGGTATGTACTTCCTCAAGAGGTATATGAGGAAGACATCATGAACATGTGATAGATTTGGAGAATGTGTAGGCTGAAAAGCCATTGATCCTACACGGTAAAGGATTTCATATGGGCCAATGTACCTAGGGACGATCTTCAATTTCTTCTCAAACCTCATTACTATATTACAAAGTAAAATTAGAAGGAAGACATTGTCACCAACATCAAACTCCATGTCCCTAAAAACGGTTGTTGGCAAAGATCATTTTCATATTTTAATCAGCCATAATTTGTTGCTGGATGGCATGGACCTTTTCTTTCATCTATTGCACAAGATCAGTCCCAACAAGATTTCTCTTATCAACTTCATGAAAAAAAGTAAGAAGTTAAACACTACATACCATATAGAGCTTCATAGGGTTCTATTTGAAAGCTCAAGTGAAAGCTATTGTAGTAAGATAAATGAAATAAAGGGAAATGTTGACCCATCCACCATGAAATTCCATTTATCATGTTCTCAGTATATCCTCGACTATATAAATAATCCTTTTAGATTTGCCATTAGTTTGGGGGTGATGAGCCATAATGAAATTCAATTTAGTGATCTGAGCATGTTGAATACTTCTCTTGAATATTGATCTAAACATTGGGTAACAATCAGATATGATAGAATGTTGGAAGTCCATACACCCTTTCCACTTACATCACATTTATCCCGGAATGTTTATCAAGAGATAAATCTTCCCGAATGGAGTTAAAATGGGCAGTCTTGGGGAGACAATCCACAAAAACTCATATCTCATTTTTCCCTTGGATTTTCATAGGAGACCAGTGCCAAAGTCCATAGTGATATTGTCCCACTTCCATATGTGTATGGGTAGTTCTTGCAATAATCCTTTAGAAATTTGTCACTGTGCCTTCACTTTCTGTCATACCAGGAACCTTGAAGTGTATTCAGAAATTTCAATTTTCTTATTATCCTTCCAATATTGATCACGAAGGTCTCTATACATTTTTTGGATTCCAATATATATAGAGAAAATATTTCTATGTGTTTCGTCCATCATATCCTTCTTTATTTTGGAATTAGATGGAACACATAGTCTCATACTAAATTTAATTACACCTTCTTGATCAATATTTAACGTGGTAAACTTCCAATCATTCACAACCTCAATCTTCTTCAGTTAAAAAGGATCTTCTTTCTGAGCTTTCAAGATCTTCAATAATAATGACTATTGATAAATCATTTGGGTTAGGGTTGATGATGTCCCTTCCCATATAAATCACATGTCTAGATTTACTAGGTCATTGATTAAAGGATATATTTGTACCCTCATCATGGAATGAACCACTAGATATTTCCTACTAAATCCATAATCGACATTGTTTTCTCTTCTAGGATGATAATGAATTGATCAATCATAGACTTTGAGAAGATCCAACCATCTCCTCTATCTCATGTCAATTATTATAATTTAAATATACTTCAATCATTGATGGTTTTTGTATATATCACATTCCTCCACATAAAGATAGTCCCTCCATATATTCATAGAAAAAAAATATTGCAACCAGATCCATATCATGCATAGTATTGTTCTGCTCTTGAGTATTCAACTGTCGAGATTCATAAGTAATGAATTTTACATTTTTCATGATAACTTACACAACACAGTTCAAGGATGCCTGGATAAAAATAACAATTACTTCTACACATGAGGGCAGAGTTAACCTGGGTACATTAACCAGTAACTTCTTAAACTCATGTAATCATTCCTAACACTCCTTTTGTAATGCCCTGACCCCAGTTACCCAGAGTCGGTGCATTATTACGTATCATTTTAATGATCAAAAAAAGATCAAGTCTTGAAAAACTGATTAGTTTAGTAGCCTTGGAAGTTCTAGATACATTCATAATGTTTAAATTGCATCATAGAGTGAAAATCTACAACAACACAGTAACCATAGAATATCCCCTCAGACTATCCCAATAGGTCAGTCATAAAATATTTCTTCACATCATGGAAAAAATAAAACATAGAAAGGGGTGAGCTCAGATGCTCAGTAAGGATAACAATATAGCATAATCATTCATAAATAATCAAAAAAAATTTAAGGAAATGTATAACTAAAACAAAAGCCTTTTAAACATGAACTTCATCATAATATGGAAAAAATGAAATGATATAATTCCATTTACTTATTGACATGGATATTCTATTAGTTGAATAATCACATGATATATAGATAACCACTTTCATACTGATGGAATGCATAATTCCAAACTATCATAACCACATAGTCAAGGCCTTGTTCCAGGACTATAAATAAAATTTTGTCAAGACCTTGTTCCAAGACACTAGTTTGTCTAATGAGTCCTACTGATTCATCGATGAGCTATAGCGGGCTCCACTTATCACTTACTATGTCTAAATCATTCATCATATGAATAGTATGAAACATAACATAAGCATTTTTATTATAACTAGCATACGAAATGTCAATACATTAACCCCAAACCATGAATTGTATAAAAATAGCACATCCACAGTCAAACATAACTCATTCGATACAATATGGAAGATTGTATTGTATTGTATTAACCACAATCGAGAATAATGAAGAATATTGACATAGATGAAAATAATCATCAAAACTGTCAGTGATAAATGTCCCCCTTTTTCTTTAAATCATTTAAAAGTCATACTATTTTTCAAGAAGCCATTAAAAATCAATTTTTGAATGGAACTGTCACATAACACTTTGAATATTTTAAAAGGAATTTTAATATTAAAACATTATTTTCCATATAAATATATCCTTAAAACAATTATTAAAATATTGACATTAATGAGAATGATTTAGAATAACAAATCATTAGAACATTTAAAATGATATTTTAGATAGAGTCCCTACCCAAATGAGAGAAACTTGAATAAAAATAATTTAGGTAATAAAAACATTGTAATATAATGAGAATAATTGTATTCATGATATACTATGTCAAGGTACATTATATACACCATATAAAAGTGATTCAGTGTATAACAACAATGAAGTCTCAATAGAATGTAAATTGAAATGAAATATATTATAAAGAACATATCCTTAGTTTAAGGATAAATCCAAGGAATAATTATGTGTGAAAAATATAAATACACTCAGTATGATTGGATATTCAGTGTAAATCAATCATAGGACATTCACACATATTCTTGTAAAATCAACACCAATGAATTGGATATTTAACTCAACAAATGGAGATTGAGTTAAAATTAATCTTATCAATTTCATATCGATGACTTGAGAATTTATCAATTAATTGATTATGTGTATCAAAAGTAAATCCACAGAAAGAGGAGTGGAAATTATGACATAAGAAAATGAATTGTTATTCCAAACATAATCTTGGAGTAAAATAATCAATGAAGTATGCATAATGCCGAATGAGTGGAAATTGAAATTTAAAATTCCCTTATCATTTTGGTAACATACGAAACATAAAACCACGAATGAAGGATCATAAAATGATGATGAAAATATCCATAAATTAAATTATATCACACAATGAATTCAATCATGGGTAGTACACACACCACATGCAATAAATAAGTGGTGAACAATGGAAATCTCACGGAATTAAAATTGTGATAAGAAACCACATACTTTGTACTTTTTCCTTGGTCGAAGGCAGGTTAACCTCCTGTATAATGGTGAATTATTTGTTATTAAATTATACAAGAATTATATACATTAATATGATATCATATATGATCTTTTAATATTAATATATTGTAAATATCTTAATATTATCGTGGTTTCGGGTGTTTACAGATTCGTTTTCCATTATATTCATTGTTATGTGAGCCATATTTGTTATGAATGGGATGTATCTTATTCATATCCAGAAGGATATCATGTCTTTAAACATTATTTTTAATCATCAAATGAAATTTAGTCTTCAAAGGATATGATGGGGAATGAATCTCATCACATTCGTGGAGACAACAATCTGTACGTACGCATAGGCGACAATATCATTCTTTTGATATTAAAATAATATATAATTGGATGGTATATAATATATAAAGAATAATTATCATTTTATATTTATTATTTACATGAATTACACATCATTATTATACCCATCAAAATAATAATATATTGAATAACAATTACACCACGACATGGATACTCTAGGCCGTACGTATGCATGTATGGTGACATGTCATTCAAAGAATGGACAGAATAATGAACATGGTTGTACCATATTTATAATTAAATAAAAGTATTTATAAGATACTGGAGTATTATTTTATAATGGAAATAACAGTGAATGAAAAAGTTGATGAAGAAAGAACTTGAAAGAGGGTGGTGAAATCATTACCTCTTTTTTAGGTTCTTCCTTTTGATATGATAAAAATGGCTCCTTACATTGGCTTTCATACCCATAAAGGGCCTCTAGAATTAATTAATCAAAGTTATAAGATATTAGGGAAGGGTTTTTCTGATCCAAATGGATTTGAAGGTTTTAGTTATTGAGAAGGGAGAGTTCCCTTTGATAAGGGGATGAGGGACATCTTAGGAAAAGCAAGAAATATTATTTTATAATAAATTAAAAATCCTTTTCTAATGCCTCCAAAGTGGAGTATTTAAAGTTTTATGGTGGGTATAGTTCTAAAAATACACAACCAATTGGTTTTAGACAGGTTTAGGTCACTATATTAAATTTATCGTTTTGATTTCACTCTTAGTTGAATAGTTTGACATTTAACATGTCTCTTTGTATTTGTATATTATGTAGTTAATAAACATAGTATATACTTCCAATATACCCCCAAGTGGTCCATTAATGATAAAACTATCATTATATAAGTCATTTTCCACAATCATAGATTTTTAATAATAGAATATCATTTAATAATATAACATTTGATTAAAAACCTCATTTATGTCAATTTTGACACTATTTAATATTTTTTTTAAAGTCAGAGAAAACGTTATTAATTATAAAAAAATTCATTTAATCAATAAAAACATATCCTATTAACCATTAAAATTCGTTTATGGCAACAAAACACTCAAATTATATTTATTGTATCATTTATAAAATTAATTATTTTATTATATCATTAATAAAGAAAATACGGTTTCATTATTTTGTCATAAATAAATTTCATAATTAAATGTATACAAATTATAAATAAAATACCATTATATAAGAAATCGTTTTAGCTTTCTAATGAATATTTATAGTCTATAATATAACATATAGAACCCAATGTAAAAATTGTTTTTCTAAAAGATATATACTTATGTCATTTTTGTATTTGCATTAACTTAATTAATATAAAGTGTCATTATAACATACATATGGCTCCATGTGGTCCCCAAATTGGCCCAATGATGAAAATGGTCGAACATGTATAAACAAAATAGGGTTAGGAAACATTTTAAGGTAATTTAATATTATTATAATATTATTCTTTTACCCTTATTTAACGGATTTACCCTTTAACCATGGTAAATAAAATATTTACCGAAGTAATTATTCAAAATGTCTAAAAATAAAAGCTACCTATTTACACAATTTGGACCTCCTGATCCTAAATATCGAATCTATTTTTCTAAATTCAAAATACATAAGTGGCAGAAATTAATTTGAAATTAATTCTTGTTGTCAAAATGATAAGCATGTTTTTAAGAAATAATAACTATCAAAAGATTGTCACTTGCTTATGTCCAGTTTAAATGTGAAAATATGTCCAATGACCAACATTGGATTAAATGGTAAAAATATAATCTAATTATTCCTTAAAATCACTCAAATAAATAATTAATAACTATTAATTATTTCTATTAAAAAAGTTTATTTTAATTATAATTTAGTATTTTTTATTATTCGTCAAAATATGAAAGTTATTAGAAAAGTATCAAAAATTCAACCTAATATAATTTCTATATTCTGAATCCAGAAATGAATTCCATTTTGAATGATAAAATTTATAAAATTTCAAAAAATTGGCTATTACTATACATAACGGCTAGTTTGATTGGTTGTGGTGTGTTATAACTTGAAGTTGCGTACAAACCATGCTACTGTATTATTCAAAGTGAAGTGTATCATGAAATCTTGATGTGTTATATTCTTCGCTACTTCAATAAATTTCTTCCTCGCAATTTTTAAAATTGGGTTTGGGAATATAATGGAATGTCCCACATCGGAAAAAGAGTCAACAAAACTACCACTTTAAATGAAAAAAGGAGAAGTAAAAAGGACGCCCGTGATAAACTATAATAGGATTCTGTGTAGAAAAACATGGATATGGATGATAAACTATGTTTCATGTAGAGATATAATGCATGATCAGGAGATAGTTAACAACAAGAAATCCACAAACTTGTGATGGGACAAATAGTCATTAGAATCCCAGTAGGAAAAGTATATGGATAACTTTTTTTTTTGTTTTAAGGTACATAAATTATTTATGGGGAATTAATTTCTGATATTGACTAAGAACATAAAGAGATATAGTTACTTTTTATGTAAAGTTTCGTTATTTAATAAATTTCTACCACTAACTCATTTTTTTAAATAATGATTATTCAAGGAGACATGGTCACACTAGAGGAGATAGAATAAACTTCTATAGAATCACATGATCCATGAAGGATAAAAAATATATTTACCTTTCCTTACATATTAAGCAAAACCAAAATGGTTAGTATAAGATCTAATGATCCCCTAAAAGGATATTCAATTAGAAACAAATCACTAATCATAATTTCTAAAATTAAACAATCAATACCCCAAAGTTAAATAAATAAAATACAATAAACAATTGACCTTAAAATCATTCAATATAATCCAAACTAATATTGAAATGAAAAACGTAGAAGAATTTGGTTATGTAGTTTTCCATGATAAATTGTATCTTCAAATGACATAAACTACTCGTGATGTGACATACATAAATGTAATTAACCTAATCACATATTCTCTATTATAGGTTAATCATTTACATAAATAATCCAAATCACTATAAATCCACAATAAAAACAAAGATAAAAATCCACCATTACTCCTCAAATGAAACCCCACAATATTCTAATTTCCATAGGGATATAGTGTTCCCAACAAAGAGAACCTCTTCCTAAATAACATTTATCACTTAATCACCAAATCATTTTCTTATACTAAGGGTAATAATTTGAAAATATATAGGATCCCAAATAAACTTATTTATTGATCAATAATATCATTTAACTAAAAATAATTAGTCACACTAACGAAGGACTTTACATAGTTCAGTGGAAGGTGATAAATTCCAATTGTACTTTTTTCGTGAGTTAGATTCCCATAGCTTTGTCCGACATGACTGGATATCACACGGTCTACATGTTGTCATTTTTTTAAAACTATATTTTATAACATTACCAAAATGAGATAAATTAAACAAAATAACCATAACATAATTTAACCAAAAATGATATCTCATACCTTGCTTTTTCATCCCAAATATATAATAACATGTTATTTCCTCAAACCCAATGATCATATAAAATAATGTGGTTATTTATAACTATATACAGAAGAAAAAAGTTTAGTATTCCTCAGATATCATTCTCACATGAAAAACTATAGGGTTACAAATAAAAGAGAAAATTATTCCAAAGTAATCCCATCAACATGAAGCACCAATACTTTTAAAGATTTCTCCAACAATATATTTACAAATAGCTTCTTCTATGGCCAAGAAAATATCCTATTGAATAGTTCATTAACTTGGGTAATGGCCAGGTCCCCTACATTTACGGAAAATGACTGTAAGTGGATTCATGGGACCATTTTTATTTACTTACATTGTACTCTTCATTTTTCCTCAGCAATTATTCACTTTAAGTCGTTATTTCCCACATGTAAAACATTTCTTTGTTTAATTGAGACACTTTCCTAGGGGTCCCCTTCCACATTTCCTGCTTGATGGAAATTGAGGATTCTTTTCTCCATGGTCTCCACTGTTGGAGATCCTATCATTCATCAACATTCTATTCTTTGTTGATTCTAGATGTTGGTTAATATATATGTTGTTGATCATATTTTTTGAAAATTGATTTGGCATGAACACGATATATTTTACGCCTATCAGCATTCCATTTTTTTGATCATTTCCACCATTGTTCCCACCTTTTAAATCATTCTCATAGTTACTATGACTTCCTTGGAATCCAGCCATTGACTAAAACCAAAATTCATTGTGTGAGTAACAGTAGTAATAAAATTATTTGGATAATATCATGACACCATATTCTTTATTTGAAACACCTTAGGAATAACCAAGGTCATTTATTATCATCTTATATTAAAATAATTCAAAACGGTTTGTAATGAAAATGTAAATTATCCTAAGCATATCCCCTGGGAGTGTCATATCCAAATGTGCAGCAATGCCCATTGTCATGCAGTAGTTCCCACTCGCGTCTAGATCAAAGCGATGTTTTCGGGTTTTACCTATAGGTACATCTGTTCCATAGCTACCTCTACCTGCTCGTATCTAGACAGGGATGTATTTCTTAGAAAACTCATAAAATATATAATATACCAAAATTCTAGGAAGTTCTTAAATACTAATACTCAATTTCTATCTTAAGGATATGTGTAATAATCAGAGTTTGAATAAATCTAGTTTCCATGGTTTGTATTGAACTTCCTCTGATACCAACTATAACACCCTAACCCCTATTACCCAGAGTCGGTACATTATTACGTATCATTGGAATGATCAAAAAATGGACAAGTCTCGAAAGACCAATTATTTTAGTAGCCATGGAAGTGCTAGATACATTCATAAGGATAACATTACATCATAATGTGAAAAACTACAATAAGATAGTATCCATAGTCCACAATCATATCCCCTCAGAAAATCCTTGCAGGTCAGTCATAAAATAATTCTTCACATCCTGGGAAAAATAAAACATATAAGGAGTTGAGCTCAGATGATCTGTAAGGATAACAATATACCAGAAACATTCATAAATAAACCTAATCATTTAAGGAAATGTATAACTAAAACTAAATCCTTTTAAACTTGATCTTCGTCATAATATTTAAAAAATGAAATTAAATAATTACATTTACTTATTCACATGGATATTCTACTTGTGGAATAATTACATACAATATCAATAACAACATTCATAATGATGGAGTGCATAATTCCAGACAATCATAACCACATAGTCAAGGTCATGTGCCAAGAAGACAAATAATATTTTGTCAAGACATTGTGCCAAGACACAATTTTGTCTCATGAGACCTACCGATGCATCGAGAAGCTATAGCGGGCTCCACCTATAACTTACTATGTCCAACGCATTCCTCATATTAAATGTTTGAAACATAACATAAAAATTCGTATTATAACTAGCATACGAAATGACAATACAACAACCACAAACCATAAATAGTATAAAAATAGCACAACCATAGTAAAACATTATTCATTTGATATAATATTGAAGATTGTATTGTATCAGATTAACCTCAATCGATAATAATGAAAGATATTGACATATTTGAAAATAATAATCAAAACCATTATAGGGAAATATCCTCTTTTTCTTTAAATATTTTAAAATTCACACTATTTGTCAAAAAGCCATTTATAAATATATTGTTGAATCCAAGAGTCTGATCCCAATTTGAAAAATTTAAAAGGAATTTTAATTTTAAAACCTTAATTTCCATATAAATACATCCCTAAAACCATTTTTAAAACATTGACATTATTGAGAATGATTTAGAATAACAAATCATTTAATCATATAAAATGATATTTTAGTTAGAGTCCCTATCCAAAGTAGAGACTTATTAATACAAATAATTGAGTTAATCAAAAAAATTTAATATCATGTGAATACCAGGATTCATGATATACTATGTCAAGGCCCAATTTTACACCATATAAAAGTGATTTGGTGTATAACAACAAAGAAGTCTCAAAGTAATGAAAATTGAGATGAAATATCCTATATATACTATATCCTTATGATAAGGATAAATCAACAACATAATTATGTGTCAGAAATATAAATTCACTCGATATTATTGGATATTTAGTTTAAATCAATCATAAGACATTCACAGATATTCTTGTAAAAACAACACCAATGAATTGGATATTTAACTTAACAAAGGAAGATTGAGTTAAAATTAAACATATCAAGTTCATATCGATGACTTGATAATTTTTCATTGGAGTGATTATGTGTATTTAAAGTATATCCATTGAAAGGGGAGTAGAAATTATAACATAAGAAAATGAATAGTTATTACACACATAATTTTGGAGTAAAATAATCAATGAAGTATACCTAAAGCCGAATGAGTGGAAATGGAAATTTCAAATTCCCTTATCATTTTTGTAACAAACGAAATATACAACCATGAAATAAGGATCATAAAATGATGATTTAAATATCCATAAATTAAATTATATTAAACAATGAATACAATCATGGCCAGTACACACACCACATGCAATAAATAATTGGTGAATAATGGAAATCTCACAGAATTAAAAGTGAGATAAGAAACCCCTTACTCTGTACTTTTTCCATGGTAAAGGGTAGGTTAAACTCCTTTATAATGATTAAATATATTTTTTTAAATTATACAAGAATCATATACATTAATATGATATCATATATGGTCTTTTAACATTGATTTGTTGATAATATCTTAATATTATCGTCGTTTCAGGTGTTAACAAATTTGTTTTCATTTATATTCATTGTTATGTGAGCCATTTTTTTTTGGATGGGATGCATAATATTCATTTACAGATTTAAATCATCTGTATAAAAATTATTTTTAGTCATTAAATGAATTTTTTTAGTGAATGGATATGATGGGGAATGAATCTCATCGCATTCGTGGAGACCATAATCCATACGTACGTACGAGCGACAATATCATTATTTTGATATTAAAATAATATATAATTGGATGGTATATCATATATAAAGAATAATTATCATGTTATATTTATTATTTACATGAATTAGACATCATTTTTAAATCCATCCAAAAAATAATATATTGAATAACAATTACACCATGACGGTGAGACGGTAGGCCGTACGCACGCACGTATTGTGACATGTCATTCAAAGGATGGATAGAATACTGAAATTTGTTGTACCATATTTATAATAACATCACAGTATATATAAGATATATGAGGTATTATTTTATAATGGAAATACCATAGAAAGAAGAAGTGGAATAACAAAGGATCTTTAAAGAGAGTTGTGAAATCATTACATCTTCTCCGGGTTCTTCCATATAATTTGATCGAAAGGGATCCTTAAGTTGGATATATGACACAAGTAAGGCCTCTAAGATGAATTGAGGGATTTTTAGAGGATATTTGAGTAGGCTTTGTCTGAGCCAAATGGCTTTGAAGGTGTGAATTAGTGATAAGGGGGAGTGCATTTTATAATGGGGTGAGGGGAACCTTATAAAAAGCTAGAAATATTATTTTATAATAAATTAAAATTCGGTTTGTAATGGCTATAAAGTATATTATTATATGTATAAGGTGGGTATAGGTCCAACACCACTCAACCAATAGGTTTTAGATAGGTTTGGGTCATGATATTAACTTTATTTTTTTATTTAACTCTTAGTTAAATGGTTTGACATTTACCATGTCTCATTATATTTTTATATTATATAGTAATTAAATATACTATATACTTCCAAGATACCCCCAAATGGTCCATTAATGATACAAATATCATTATATAAGTCCTTCGAAAGAACCTTAGTTTTTTAGGAATAGAATATCAATTAATAATAAAATATTTGTTTTAAAAACTCATTTATGTGAATTTTGACACTATTTAATAATTGATTTTTGTTAATGTCTTAACATCATTATAAATTCGAAAGAAATTCATTTATGCAATAATAACATGTCATATTAACTTATTAAATTCGTGGATGGCATCAAAACTTTAAAATGAATTCTATTTTATCATTTATAATACCAATCATTTGATTCTTTCATTAATAAGGAAAATACTGAATCATTATTGTGTCAAAAATAAAATGAATTATTCGATGTCTAAAAATTATAAATAAAATACGATTATTTAGGAAATATTTTTATATTTCTAATTTTTATTAATAGTCTAAAATATAACATTTATAACCTAATGTAATTTTTTTTTTCTAAAATATATATGCTTATGGGATTTTTGTACTTACTTTAACTTAATAAATATAAAGTGTCATTATCACATAAAAGTGGATCCATGGGGTCCCCAAATCGACCCAAAGATGACCATGGTCTAACATGTATCAACCAATATGGTTAGGACATGTTTTAGGGTAATTTAATATTATAATAATAATATTATATTACACTTATTTACTGTATTTTTCCTTTAACCATGTCAAATAAAATATTTACCAAAGTAATTATTGAAAATGTCTAAAAATAAAACATAAATATTTACACCATTTGGACCTTATGATTCTAAATATGGAAGAAATTTTTCTAAATTAAAAATAGAGAAGTGGCAGAAAATAATTTAAAATTAATTCCTGTTGTCAAAACATAAAGCGAGTTTTTAAAAATAATAACTATCAAAAGATTGGCACTTGCTTATGACCAGTTTAATTGTGAAATTATGTTTGATGACCAAAATTGGAATAAATGGAAAAAATATAATATAATTATACTTTAAAATCTCTCAAATTAACAATTTATCACTATTAATTATTTCGATTAAAAATGTTATTTTTAATTAAATATTTGTAATTTTCAGTATTCATAAAAATATGAAAGTTATCAGAAAAGTACCAAAAATTCACCCTAATCTAATTTTGATATTACGAATCCAAAAATGAAGTCAATTTTGAAAGATAAAATTTATAAAATTTCAAAAATTGGGTATTACTATTAATAAAGGCTAGTTTGATTGGTTATGGTATGTTAGAACTCGAAGTTGTGTACAACACACGCTAATGTATTATTCAAAGAGAAGTGTACCATGGAAGAATGGGGTGTTACACCTTTTTCCAGTTGAAATTGACCCCTTTTAGAGATAAAAAAGATAATGGATTATTAATTCATGAAATGTTTTTCTCAAAACACCTATAATAACACACAAATCAAAGGAAACTGGTAATCTCAGTTATTTTTGTCGGCTGAGGCCAATCCTATACAACATTGCTCTTTGAAGGGTCAACTGTGAATCCATTATTAGTAACAATGTGCCCCATGAATGAAACATGATGTAACCAGAATTCACATTTTCTGAACATCCCAAATTACATCTCCTTCTGTAGAGATTAAAAAATAACACTTAGATGATCCTCATGTTCTTCACACCTTTTGGAATATATAAGAATATCTCCAATAAAAACATACACAATTTTATTAAGGTATCACTTAAAGACTATATTCAACAAATACCTTAAAATAGTATGTGAATTAGGCAGTCCAAATGGAATAACAACAAACTTATAATGCCCATATGTTGATCAGTAGGATGTTTTTGGAATATCTTCTTTCTTCACCCTCAATTGATGATAACTAGATAAATGATAAATCATTAAGAATGATTGATCCCCATGAAGTTGTGTAAATAAGTTATCAATTCATGGGAGAGGTTATTTGTTCTTTACTATCATCCTATTCAGTTCTCTATATTCGATGTATAGCAGCATCGATCCATCCTTCTTATTCACAAAGATAAGAGGTGATCCCAAATGAGACACACTCGATCGGATTTAAACCTTATCAAAATGATCTTGGAGTTGTTTATTTAACTCTCCCATATCCATATTTTCTATCATATACGGGGTCATTGATATTGGATGGGATCTAAGTACGAGTTCAATGGAGAACACTACCTCTATTTTTGGGGGAGGTCTGGGTAACTCCTTTGGAAATATGTCAACATATTCTTGGAGGATGGGGAAATTTTCTACACTCAAACTCTCAATTCTGTCTTATTCTTCACTAATCAACCCCATAATGAATGATATTTGAGGTTCATGGAGGTAGAGATCGGGTTGAGATATCGCTCTTTGGAAGATAACTATAGGTTTTCCATTCACGACTACTGAGATTTCCTTGCTTCGGCATTTTTTCTTAGCATTATACATTGAAAGAATGTACATACCTTTTATTATATCGAATTCCATACTTGGAATGACTACACGATTTGAGAGAATATTATGCTAACTACAGTATGTACTAGAGTTTCTAAACACTAATGATGCTTGGATAATACCAACAGGAGTATTGACTGATAACTATACATTTAGAAAATTGGCGGTTGATATTAAATTCATTTAAAATTGAAGGAAATAATAGAATTAATAGAACCAGAATCAAAAATTTATCTTCTTGGTTTGATAGAAAAATAATAGTACCTTCCACAACATCATTCATAGCATCAACACCAGTAGTTGTGACCGCAAGAACACAAGCTTTCTCTCTTGGCGTATTCTAAGGATGATGGTGATTCCCCTCTAATGGCCTCAGATGTGGACAGTGATTAGAATAGTTCCAGCGTGGTCCACACTTATATCGTTGGACAACAGTTAGGTCATGCACCATCATTCCCTTGTTTTTAGTGTTGGGATGTTATGGCTTAACCTCACTATGACAATTCTGCGCAGTGTGGCCATGTCTACCACATTTTTATCACTTCCTGCTCCTGAATAGGCAGTTCCCCAAATGTTTATTCCCACATTTACTATACATGGTATGTTGTACATTCTTTCCTCCTCTTCCCTGATTGAATATCTTCCCTATGCTTGGATCCATCGATATTTTCTTGTAATTGGATTTATGATACCATTGTTTCTCACCAAACTCCGGTTTTATTTCCATCGAACATCCCAAGATCACCTCATTAAAATCATTATCTCAGTTGGATAGATTCTTCCCCATATGAGGTCTCAGTACACTGAAGAATCTATCAACCATACCATTTGGATCCATGAAAAAGATAAAGGAGTAATGTGAAAGCCTTGTGAAGTTTATCTCATAGCTTCCCAAAAATCCATTCACCTTCTGGTTCAACTCGAGAAAATCCTTCTCCATTCTTATTCACATCGATCAAGGGAAATACTTGTTTAATAATATCCCTCAGAACTATTCCCACTCCAATGATCCAACTTCAACTCTTGGAATTGTGTTTTTAATCAGTTCCCACCATTGATTAGCTTCCCCCTTTAAGATATAAACAGCTAAGGTAACCTTCTATTGTTCCGAACATCAGATTACATAATATATCTTCTCAATAGAGCTAATCCATTGTTTATAAATCAATGGGTTAGTATATCCACTGAAGGATGGTGGTTTTTGACGCATATTGGATTCAACAGAAAGTTGGTCTCTTCATGGTGAGATTGGTCTCTCTTCTCGATTCAAGTTATTTCGCCTAACATGATTCAGTTGGTTCATTATTCACATGAATACTTCCATTCCATCATCCATCGATGGTCCGTCAGCGCATGGTCTATTGTGGTCACCATTTAAACGGTTCAACCTATTTCCAATAATTTTATAAAATATTAACCCTTAGTGGGAAACTTATTTAATTTAGGAAAATTTTATTTAAAACAGATTTTATTTGTTAAAACAACAGTACAATGTTACAATTCTCTATAAATCCCTCGTAATGATTCATAAAAAGGTAATGATTAACCAAACATAACCCCCGAGATTTTCATAACCAAAACTTAAGAAAGGACCGTTGTCGTGTAACTGGATACCCGAGGTCAAGCCTGAAACTCCTTGTTAGAGTTTTAACTCTTAGGTACATCTGTCCCAGAGCCGCCTCTACCAGCTCGTATAAAGACATGTATGTATTTTCATGACAATACATGTACTCAATACTCATAAAAATACCATGAAGTTTCATTATATATAAAAATTTCTATAGGGTTCATCCAGAAGTTTTCGTAGACTAATTTCCATAGATATCTAAACATTTATTTGATATAAACTATAGAATCCTAACATGTTATTACCTAACCTTTCATTACATTTTACAAAGAGAGGATCTTTAAAGTCTAGTGTCTGGGAAATCAGGAATGTAAAACAAGACAAAAACATAAAAAATTCATTTAATTAACATATATGGATTCATCATAACTTCATCCAATGTTAAATTTAATCATCTCGTAACTTGGAGACATACATCAAAGGAAAGGGTGAGGGGAAGGCCTGGTATGGAAATCAATGGAATTAGTTTACTTGTGATATCAATAAAAACATGATGACAACCACAAGAAGTGAGATACAAAAAATAAGAATATCATTATAAAAAGAACATGAATAAAAACTTTAATATGCGGCTACAACATTTCTTTTATACATTCATGAAAATATCACCAAGGTTAATTACCATTGTGTCATAAAAAACATAACCATGGTTATTCACAATGTTATCATGAATCTTCTCGTCTCTAGAGATTAATTTTTTACCCAATGCATTATAGAAAAATATTGGAGGACCCTTAATATTTATTTATTTTCCTGCGATCCACATAGATCATAATCAAACATTTCATAAATAACTCAAATAAAATCAATGATATGGGTTTCTTTTCAAAATCGTGATGTTTAAAAAGCACTTAAAAATAAGATCATTATGTCATTTATTACCCATGGAAAGGGATTGAATGTTATATGTAAGTCAATTACAGAATCAAATAGATAAATTTTAGGTATTTATGAGAACCCATGTAAATTAAAATAGATTTTTATATTCACATAAATAATACAATGGAATTTCTTGAGAAAAATAGAGTGATTTTGAGACAAAAATTATGTAACATAATGACTATATAACATGGTTTTAGAAAACATTTAAAATAGAAGGTATAAGAGTAACCAAATAATAAATAACTCATAATAAATTATGGGTATAGAGTAATAAAATAAATATTATCATGGTATGTATATTTTAATTAAATACCGTATGAAAATGAAACTGAAAGTAAAAGAGAGAAGTGATTTCTTTTACAAAAATTCTGCAACCTATCAGCGATAGATAAAAATTCAAAAAAATCAGTTGATGAGAGCATAAATGACTCTAATAAAGTGAAAAAGAAATGGAATTTATGAATTATACATAATAACACACACCCACATAATAAAATGAAAAATAGAAGACATAACATAAAGGAAGTCATGACATAAAAGATGAGGGTTAAAAGTTCCCGGACCTTGTAGTGTAACTTAGAAAGCTTGAAGGTTGCAACCTTGAGGGGGTTGAGGGTACCTTGTGAGGGATCAATGGGAGGTAGAATTGAAAGATCTTCGTTTAGGTGAATTTCTTAATGAAATGTAGAAGTGAATGGCGTGGTATTTGTAGCAAAAATGAGTGAATACTTAATTAATTTCAAAGGGACACCTTATTGGTGGTATTTTCAAAACAATGGGCATTCCCATTGTATATTCCCATGGTATTTTCCACATGGGATACCTCATGACCTATATTAATATTCACACATCTACAAGATTTATTACATAATCAATGATGTTATTTAACACCCAAATCTCAAAACTTTATTTTTACAATTCACTAAAAATTCAACTCTTTCAGAAAAATATCAAAAATTAAGCCTAACCAAATATAGAAGATCTGAATTCAAAAAATGATCTCCATTTTATGAAAATAAATTCCAATATATTTTTAATTTAATTTTTAAATAAAATCATTATTTATTCATCAAAACATTTCTAAAACTATAAATTCTTTTGTAATAACTTTTAAAAGTAATCAGGGTCCCAGAAAAATATCGTATAAACACAAGACAATAAATTAAAAATTTATGATCATATTTTATGAAAATACATTTATATTTAAAATAATTAAATTATTTATTAAATTTTAATTAAAATATATATGACATAATAAAATATTAATACTTATATTATGAAAACTTTTCACTTTTAAGATGTCTAAATTATATTTATTCATTCATCGGTGATGTATCTATTTTTTTGGACAAAATACTATTTTTACTATTCATAAGGGTATATTACTATTCATACATTACAATTCATAGGAAAAATATGTTTATTTTATTGGGCTCTACATTTCGTACTGTTAAAAATTATATAAGACCATTTTCTGAAAATCATTTTAGATTATTAATTTTTTAAAGTTTACATAAATTTTTTAAAATACCATTTTTCCAAAATCATCTATAATATTCATCTCATATTTATCCAGAAATTTCAAAATATCAAAATTTTCCATAATAAGATCTAAAAATTATTTTTATTTTAACGGATTACCAAAAGTATCTAAGTCCTCGTTACATTACACCTTATAACAACTACAAAGGACCTAAGTGTAATGTGTTCTATAGGGATAGAATCTTTGGGTGGCTCAGAAAACATTTCCTGAGTGTTGATTCTTATCCAATTGAACTTCTCCCTTATGCTATTTTGTTCATGCTTTCAAATGTTGGTACTCAGTGTGGGCTTGGTCTAGAGAAAATACCAATGACGCTTCCTCCTTACCAAGCTCTGAATCATTGGATTCATACAACCTAAGACTAGTGGATGAGGCCATAAAATAATTCTTCTGTATTAATTAATGAATATAAATTGTATTTATAAACAATAATTGTAATGTTATGAAATTATCTTACAACAGTCATATTGATCGACGGTCATATTACAGTCAAAAACCAAAAGTCTAATTTAATTATACTTACTTAATTAATTAAAGGATATAATATTGTTGTGTATAAAATAAATTAACAAACAAATCTTGGAAACAAATATTATTAAAATGTTCATTTCACTACATTAATTATGAGGGAATAATATGTTATAGAAACTGTATGTGTGTCCCTTATAAACTATATTTGATGTAGGATCACATGGATGATTCTCATAGATCATCATTCTATTTTCATCCTAGAAGTATAATGGTGTGTTCATATTTGAAATGGTATCACTAGTGGGAAATAATGGAGATATATATTTTATATTATGTATCTTGATGCTTGGTGTGTTAGTAAGTTAATGATTAGAGACATAAGTATAATGGGTTGTTTCAACCATTAACAACACCTGAATTGAAATGGGAAAATGTCACCATGTATTTTTTGATCAATGACACCCAAAAATCTAATTGGAAAAATAATATCTCAGTTATAGTTGATCACTATAAAAAATCTTCAAACTTTAGTACCATTGAATAATAATTATCTATTGATTAAATTACACACACAGATATATAAATATATATATTAAGGATGTTGTAAAATTTCATGGTATAACTCTACCAATTGTATCTAATCAACATCCATGTTTTACCTCAATGTATTTGATAAGTACAAAGACTTATCCTGATACAGATTTATGTTTTGTCATTTTTTGTCCACATAAAGAATTATTCGTATGATTGGACCATTCATACTCTTGAATTGTCACGAACCAGCCCGGGTCGACCCTGAACCGGTCACCCGAGCCGGTCCGCGGCAAGTCCCGAGGAGCGTTCCCGATCCCCCCGGGATGGCAACAAGTGTCGGGCATTGAAACTTTAATCGTTGCGAACGATTTCAGCCCAAGCTAAAAACAGGATCGAAAGAATGAATATAAACTAAACAAACAAACAGACACTAAAGACATAAATAATCCTACACCACGACATACCTCCATGTGACCTCGCGGTCACCACCCAACTACAACCAACGTCGCTCCCACACTGAGCGACTCAAGCCAGGAAAACCTGGACACAAGGAACCTGCAACTGAAAAGGTAAAAGATAGGCATGAGCACAAAAGTACTCAGTAGGTGAGCCCCACAACAAATCCCAATGCACTGCCAGTAAATAAAGAATCTACCTATTTTAGGTTTGAACTACAATGTATAAAAGTATGCTTTTACAATGTTTCATCTGAAAAACTAAACACGAGCCATTACCCTTATTCCTTTTTAAAAGTTGAATTTCTTTTCATTGATTCTAAATTCGTTCTGAACGATAAAGAAGTGTTACATTTTCAGTTTTACTACACAAGAGAAAAACGCATTTTTATTTGAGAACCATTTTCGAAAAGCAACCAGTACAAGCGGTAAAGAAGAACTGAAAGTAAACAAGCAGGAAAGAAAACAAGTGCAAGTAGAAGTAAACAGGCAAGGAAAAACCAAGTGCAAGTAAAAATGAACCAGACGTTATCAGCAATAACCATGGGCACACACACACACACTCACTCACTCACACACAAACACACACATACTCACACACGCACACACTCACACCCAAGTGGTCCCCCGTATGCCGACGGAAGGCACCACGCCAGAGATGATAGAGCACTATGGGTAAATCCCCTAAGGTTCATCTAGCTCGCGTGGGACCCTAGAACCTCATGTCTCAGTGAAACGTGGCTTAGAAGGCCACGACCCTCAGAAAACGTGGCTTAGAAGGCCACGACCCTCAGAACACGTGGCTTAGAAGGCCACGACCCTCAGATATCATGTTTAGTTAGTGTTGCAAACGTCAATCCAGCTAAGTGAAACAGGGACGACACCCATCCGGCTCAGTAGCACACTAGTTCTAGTCTGCCCACCTAGATACCCAGGGTTTTCCCCGTGTGCTCAAACAAGCTTCACATTCACATAGTATATTTATTCCTCATATCGCAGGCCAAACAAGATATCGCACACAAATTTCACCATTTCCACACCCAAACAATATTTCAAAACTCACGCACGTCAAAAATACCTTTCTGAAAATATAAATGTCATTACCTAATCATTTCGCAAAAACCCCTTTTTGGAAACACTCAAACAAGAACATAAACAACTTTCACAACCCAGAAAGCATTATTTTTAATAACACAACAAGGGAAAACATCTTTCGTCAACCAAGAACCACATGCAGAGTTTTCAAAAACAATTTCAAAAGGTCACACGACGTTTTCTCTAATCAAGGTTATAAAAAAACACCATTTTCCATAAACAGTACATTTACTAATTTACACATGCCAAATGCATTTCAAAACCCAATTCAACATGTCTTTCGTTACTCAGGAAGAACAATTCAGCGACATTACTATAAAATCCCACAATTGAAACCAAGAAAACACTTTTAATGAAATGCTAGAATTAAACAGTTTGCATTATCAGCAAATCACCACACTATAAAAACTACTTAATATTATTTTCTTAAATTTACTGAAATTTAATAAAAGGACAAGGAATAAATAAATTCTTAATTTAGAGGCAAGTGCATAGGGAGACCTACCTCAAGACGCAGCTCAGAACGAAACGACACGGCGCAAGACGGCAGAACCTCGGAAACAAGGCGCGACGATGACGCTTTCTTGGAAACGCCCTCCGCGGGTCCTAAAGTCTTAAACCTACCAAAAACAAATATAAATTGAGGAAGAAAACCCCTAACAAAGCACAAGTAAATGCCAGATTAATAATAATAAGAAAATAATAATAATAATAATAATATTATAATGATAATAATAGCATAACCATAATAATAACAATATCATAACAAGATAATAACTTAATAATATTAACTTGAAAATAATGAAAATAATAATAATCTTAATCTTAACAATATATTATTAATAATAATATAATAATAATAATAACATACTTCAATAACAAGAATGATATAAAAATAATAATTTAATAAGTATAATAATAATATAACAATAAAAACAATAATGATATAATAAAAATAATAATAATAGAATAATATCAACATAATAATAATATAATAATAATATAATCACAATAATAATAATATAATGATAATAATAATAACTTAGCATAATTATAATATTTATAATATGATAATAATAAAAATGATAAGATAATAGTAATAATAATAATAATAATAAAATAATAATGTGGTAATAATAATACAACATTACAATAATAGTAATAATAATATTCATAATATGTTATTAATATTAATAATAATAATATAAAAACATAATATAATAATATTAGTAAGGATAACATAATATAATAATAATAATAATAATAATAATATAGTATTAATAAGAATAACATAATAATAATTATAATAATGATGTAATAAGATAATTAAAATAATAATGACAATAATAAATATAATAATAATAATAATAATATATTAATTATAATTATAATAAAACAAAAGATAAATAAATAAGAAAAAGAAACTTACAGCAGGGCTGGCTCGGGACGCCGGTGAGGTGGAGCGCGGTGGGAGGTGCGGCGGAGCGGGAGCGCGTGCGAGGGCAGCGGCCGGCAGCTGGGGTGGCCGGGCGCGGAGTGCGGGACAGGGAGCAGGGGGTCGCAGGGTTCCGGCTTGGGCGAGGCGGGACGACAGGGAGCAGGGAGAGCTGGGCGGCGCGGCAGCCGCTGGGTGTGGCGAAGGCGGAGCAAGGCCGGAGATGGGGGAACATGGGAGAGGGCGGCGCGGCGTCGGCGCAAGGCGGAGAAGCAGGGGGGGAAAACGGATCGGTGATGGGGACAGGAGCCGGACGCCGGGTGCGGGGCGCGGAGGGAGTCGAGCGGGACGGCGCCGGAGGGAGCCGGGGATGGCCGGTGCAGGAAAAACGAAGGGAGGGTGGCGCGGGTAAGCCGGGACGGCGGCTGGGGGAAGGGAAACGGGACGGCGGTGATGGCCGGGACGCCGGGGGATGCGCCGGAGATGGAGGCGCGGCGGTTCGGTTGAGGCGGAGGCGGTTGCAGGCCGCGACGAGGTCGGGGAAGAGGATGGGAAGAGAGAGAGGTGAGGGGGGGGGGGGTGGCGGCTACGGGGAGGTAGGCTAGGGTTAGAGTAGGTTTATATATATATATATATAATTGATAATAATAATAATAAAAGGATAAAGAAAAATAATGAAAACTAATCTAAATAAAAATAAAATTTTATAACAAAAATATTAGTAAAACCTTATAATAATAATAATAAAACTTTATAATAATAATCATAACAATAAAATAATAAGTTAGCTAATTATAATAATAATTATTATAACCAAAGTATTTAGAATAATAAAACCACTAAAAAAATAATAATAAGAAAACACACATATATAAACACAAATATATATCTAGATATATGTATATACATATACCTTTATAAAAACATATAAACATAAATACAACAAACATATATGTATATATATACATATATATACATAACATATACTCATATATAAACACATATAAAATTAAAAATAAATACAATAGTAATAACACAATTTAAATAGTGAGAATAATAAAATGTCAACGCAAAAACATTTGTATTTAAAACACCGGGTGAGCACATAGCCACCCGGGCTGAAAGCACGGTAACTGCTAGCGATGCGGTGACCGCGCACCGGCGCAAAACCACCAATCGAAAATTAAACTCCGAAAAACTTAAATCGGGACCAAGAAAGGAGAACAAATATGGACATCCGCGGTCGGGGTGTGACAATTCTCCCCACCACAGACACTTTCTGCCCCCAGAAAGTCACCAGGCCAAAAGTCGATCAAGATTTAAGTCCATGCCCCAACGGAACTAAAGAAACCAGAGAGAACTGAGAATCTCGGGGATGACCTTACTCAGCACAGGTCACACTCGACCGATTCAAGAAAGAACTGGGGTCCGAGATTGAGGGGAGAACACGAAGGGGTTCTCCCCACCACAAGAACATAACTAGTGCAGAAAAGATGACCATTTAAATAGAAAACCCCGGGAAGGGGGGGTCGACGCGGGAACTCCCAACCAATTCAAACCAATTCTTATAGCACGATTACTACAACGCCTCCGTCGAAACATTGAACCCAAGACTAGAGTCAACAACCTTCAATACTAGGGGAAACCCACGAAAACCCTAAACCAAAACATCGAGTTAGAAACATGGACCACTGAAATCCATGAAACACAACCACATCTGACGAGCATTTCTAAACAAAGGTCAACCCACCGAAGAGTCAAACACACCTTTCGAAAGAAACACGAGTCAGAAACAACACATCCACATCATCCAGACTACTTGGATTATAATAGAGAAAGTCCATGATAACCCCCATGGTAAAACAATGAACAACATCAAAACTTAACAGTAGAAAAACAAGTACTAAAAGGCCATGATTGTTCCACTGCTAACACGGAACACAAAACCTGGACCAAGGCTTCACAACCCTGGGGACTCCTGACTGTGCGCGGGCTTCACCCCGAGACTTGTGGCTGGGGCTCTGATGGTTGAAGCATCTTCTGCCTCACAGTCAGGTACTGGCATTCTCCAATCACATCTTCCTCTTCAAGCGACGCTTCCTGCAAAACTTCTCCAGATGACCCAGACGACGACAGCGATGACACTTCTTCGGAGGGTTGCGACAAGACGGCTTTGAATGCCTGAAACGACCACACTGATAGCATACCATCGAACGATCTGATGAACTGGAAGCTGGAACCAAAGGGGATAACTCCTTAGGAACAGGTATCTCTGGCGCATTTTTCTCACCAGAGGGGGAACTCTTACAAACGACAGAAGACGATGAAGGATTAACCACCTGCACACCGGAAACCAACTCAGCCAAGAATGCTTCCTCTACGAGCTTCTCGAAACGAGGGTCTTTAGAAGGGAGGACTCGCTCCTTGATCTCTGGACGCAGACCTCCAGTGAAAAGAGAGACCTTCATGAGCTCATGCGATGCTACCTCTGGAGAAAAGGGAATTAGTTCCTTGAAATGGTCAACATATGCCTTCACTGTCCGTTGACCTTGCTGAATATGCACGAGCTCTCTCTTTTTCTCCAGCTTCACTTCCTCAGGTACAAACCATTGGATGAAAACAATTCTAAAGACATCCCACGTCATTTCAACTTGCGTCGATGGTGGGGCAACCACCTTCCACTGGTCCAGAGCTGGACCCTCGAACAACTTCATAATTGCACGATCCTTAACATTATCGGGAGTTCCCAACATTCTAAAGACACGCTACACTTCCTTGAGCCATTTCACTGCCTCTAACGGACCCTGATCACCACGGAGAATAGGCAAAGTCTGAGAAGGACCAAAAACTGGGAATGACCTATCAGAATCCTTAGGGACCTTTCTGGGCGGCATTTCCTGAGCGATATATAAAACACAATCCAAAATCAACATCAAATCGAAACAACATCAATAAAAGCGCCTTCATCAAAAAAACAGTCGGCACAAGACCGAACAAATGCGAACACAACCCAAAAATAAAATCTCCTTTTTAAAATTCCCTTTTCATTTTTGATTTCAAAACCACCCTTTCTCAAGATCACCTTCCAAAAACCAATCCACTTTCAAACCAAAACATTCCAAGACCATTTCCATTTAAAACCAATTTAGAAAACAAAGTCAAGCCTTTAACTTCAAATACACACCCAGGTAATCTCATGAACCGTTGCACATGTTTTCATCCACATTCCATTCATACGTGCATCAACACACACTTTCCATGCATTCTCACACATGTGCAAACGTTCATAAAGAGGACCTGGGGTTTTCATCCCGAACCATTCTTAACCAACTCCAAGCAAACAACAGATTTCCAAATCAAGAGACTTTAGTTTCAGAACCCATTTCATATATTTAACGTCCTTTAAAAGAAACCAGTCCAATTTTAAAAAAAAAACCCTTTTTCATTTCCAACAACGCACCCACACAAACCAAAATGAAAGCAACATCCAAATTTGCATCAATCACAGAAATGAGGGACTAGTAGTCACACTCAACCTGACGACATGGTAGTGGGCCATGTCCCAAGTGAGCGTCGACCACTAGGAGGAATTCAAACCACGTACTCGGACTCCACATGGGTCACTACTCCATGTGAAATTACGATGTAACGTCGGCTTGCCTCCATTTTCATCTCTCAATCCAAGACAAACCAGAAAAGACAAGGACACAATTCCCGAACTACCCCTGGTAACTCGAAGATCAGTGCGAGCAAGAGTTCGCGAAGCTCTTCCCGTACTTACCCCTCAAGTTCCAACAGTCCTAATATCCTTCTACCGGACAACCCAAATAACAAGAACCACCCTTTGATACCATTTTGTCACGAACCAGCCCGGGTCGACCCTGAACCGGTCACCCGAGCCGGTCCGCGGCAAGTCCCGAGGAGCGTTCCCGATCCCCCCGGGATGGCAACAAGTGCCGGGCATTGAAACTTTAATCGTTGGGAACGATTTCAGCCCAAGCTAAAAACAGGATCGAAAGAATGAATATAAACTAAACAAACAAACAGACACTAAAGACATAAACAAACCTACACCACGACATACCTCCATGTGACCTCGCGGTCACCACCCAACTACAACCAACGTCGCTCCCACACTGAGCGACTCAAGCCAGGAAAACCTGGACAGAAGGAACCTGCAACTGAAAAGGTAAAAGATAGGCGTGAGCACAAAAGTACTCAGTAGGTGAGCCCCACAACAAATCCCAATGCACTGCCAGTAAATAAAGAATCTACCTATTTCAGGTTTGAACTACAATGTATAAAAGTATGCTTTTACAATGTTTCATCTGAAAAACTAAACACGAGCCATTACCCTTATTCCTTTTTAAAAGTTGAATTTCTTTTCATTGATTCTAAATTCGTTCTGAACAATAAAGAAGTGTTACATTTTCAGTTTTACTACAGAAGAGAAAAACGCATTTTTATTTGAGAACCATTTTCGCAAAGCAACCAGTACAAGCGGTAAAGAAGAACTGAAAGTAAACAAGCAGGAAAGAAAACAAGTGCAAGTAGAAGTAAACAGGCAAGGAAAAACCAAGTGCAAGTAAAAATGAACCAGACGTTATCAGCAATAACCATGGGCACACACACACACACACACACTCACACACACACACACACACACTCACACATGCACACACTCACACCCAAGTGGTCCCCCGTATGCCGACGGAAGGCACCACGCCAGAGATGGTAGAGCACTATGGGTAAATCCCCTAAGGTTCATCTAGCTCGCGTGGGACCCTAGAACCTCGTGTCTCGGTGAAACGTGGCTTAGAAGGCCACGACCCTCAGAAAACGTGGCTTAGAAGGCCACGACCCTCAGAACACGTGGCTTAGAAGGCCACGACCCTCAGATATCATGTTTAGTTAGTGTTGCAAACGTCAATCCAGCTAAGTGAAACAGGGACGACACCCGTCCGGCTCACTAGCACACTAGTTCTAGTCCGCCCACCTAGATACCCAGGGTTTTCCCCATGTGCTCAAACAAGATTCACATTCACATAGTATATTTCTTCCTCATATCGCAGGCCAAACAAGATATCGCACACAAATGTCACCATTTCCACACCCAAACAATATTTCAAAACTCACGCACGTCAAAAATACCTTTCTGAAAATATAAATGTCATTACCTAATCATTTCGCAAAAACCCCTTTTTGGAAACACTCAAACAAGAACATAAACAACTTTCACAACCTAGAAAGCATTATTTTTAATAACACAGCAAGGGAAAACATCTTTATTCAACCAAGAACCACATGAAAAGTTTCCAAAAACAATTTCAAAAGGTCACACGACGTTTTCTCTAATCAAGGTTATAAAAAAACACCATTTTCCATAAACAGTACATTTACTAATTTACACATGCCAAAAACATTTCAAAACCCAATTCAACATGTCTTTCGTTACTCAGGAAGAACAATTCAGCGACATTACTATAAAATCCCACAATTGAAACCAAGAAAACACTTTTAATGAAATGCTAGAATTAAACAGTTTGCATTATCAGCAAATCACCACACTATAAAAACTACTTAATATTATTTTCTTAAATTTACTGAAATATAATAAAAGGACAAGGAATAAATAAATTCTTAATTTAGAGGCAAGTGCATAGGGAGACCTACCTCAAGACGCGGCTCGGAACGAAACGACACGGCGCAAGACGGCAGAACCTCAGAAACAAGGCGCGACGATGTCGCTTTCTTGGAAACGCCCTGCGCAGGTCCTAAAGTCTTAAACCTACCAAAAACAAATATAAATTGAGGAAGAAAACCCCTAAAAAATCACAAGTAAATGCGAGAGTAATAATAATAAGAAAATAATAATAATAATAATAATAATATAATGATAATAATAGCATAACCATAATAATAACAATATCATAACAAGATAATAACTTAATAATATTAACTTGAAAATAATGAAAATAATAATAATCTTAATCTTAATAATATATTATTAATAATAATATAATAATAATAATAACATACTTCAATAACAAGAATGATATAAAAATAATAATTTAATAAGTATAATAATAACATAACAATAAAAACAATAATGATATAATAAAAATAATAATAATAGAATAATATCAACATAATAATAATATAATAATAATATAATCACAATAATAATAATATAATGATAATAATAATAACTTAGCATAATTATAATATTTATAATATGATAATAATAAAAATGATAAGATAATAGTAATAATAATAATAATAATAAAATAATAATGTGGTAATAATAATAAAACATTACAATAATAGTAATAATAATATTCATAATATGTTATTAATATTAATAATAATAATATAAAAACATAATATAATAATATTAGTAAGGATAACATAATATAATAATAATAATAATAATAATAATATAGTATTAATAATAATAACATAATAATAATTATAATAATGATGTGATAAGATAATTAAAATAATAATGACAATAATAAATATAATAATAATAATAATAATATATTAATTATAATTATAATAAAACAAAAGATAAATAAATAAGAAAAAGAAACTTACAGCAGGGCTGGCTCGGGACGCCGGTGAGGCGGAGCGCGGTGGGAGGTGCGGCGGAGAGGAAGCGCGCGCGAGGGCAGCGGCCGGCAGCTGGGGTGGCCGGGCGCGGAGTGCGGGACAGGGAGCAGGGGGTCGCGGGGTTCCGGCTTGGGCGAGGCGGGACGATAGGGAGCAGGGAGAGCTGGGCGGCGCTGCAGCCGCTGGGTGTGGCGAAGGCGGAGGAAGGCCGGAGATGGGGGAACAGGGGAGAGGGCGGCGCGGCGTCGGCGCAAGGCGGAGAAGCAGGGGCGGGGGGGGGGGGGGGAAACGGATCGGTGATGGGGACAGGAGCCGGACGCCGGGTGCGGGGCGCGGAGGGAGTCGAGCGGGACGGCGCCGGAGGGAGCCGGGGCTGGCCGGTGTAGGAAAAACGCAGGGAGGGCAGCGCGGGTAAGCCGGGACGGCGGCTGGGGGAAGGGAAACGGGATGGCGGTGATGGCCGGGACGCCGGCGGGATGCGCCGGAGATGGAGGCGCGGCGGTTCAGTTGAGGCGGAGGCGGTTGCAGGCCGCGGCGAGGTCGGGGAAGAGGATGGGGAGAGAGAGAGGTGAGGGGGGGGGTGGCGGCTACGGGGAGGTAGGCTAGGGTTAGAGTAGGTTTATATATATATATATATATATAATTGATAATAATAATAATAAAAGGATAAATAAAAATAATGAAAACTAATCTAAATAAAAATAAAATTTTATAACAAAAATATTAGTAAAACCTTATAATAATAATAATAAAACTTTATAATAATAATCATAACAATAAAATAATAATTTAGATAATTATAATAATTATTATTATAACCAAAGTATTTAGTATAATAAAACCACTAAAAATAATAATAATAAGAAAACACACATATATAAACACAAATATATATCTAGATATATGTATATACATATACCTTTATAAAAACATATAAACATAAATACAAAAAACATATATGTATATACATACATATATATACATAACATATACTCATATATAAACACATATAAAATTAAAAATAAATACAATAGTAATAACACAATTTAAATAGTGAGAATAATAAAATGTCAACGCAAAAACATTAGTATTTAAAACGCCGGGTGAGCACATAGCCACCCGGGCTAAAAGCACGGTAACTGCTAGCGATGCGGTGATCGCGCACCGGCGCAAAACCACCAATCGAAAATTAAACTCCGAAAAATTAAAATCGGGACCAAGAAAGGAGAACAAATATGGACATCCGCGGTCGGGGTGTGACATGAATAAATGTTGAGATATTTCTTTGAGTATTTCAAATGTGGTTGGCATCAACACATTTCTTTATTGGAATTTAATTAAAACAATATATTTAAATCCAACATACATATGTAAAATAATGAATCCCTATATGGTTTCATGTAAATAAATAAAACATGATGTATTTAATTGGGTGGTTGAAAAATTATTGGATGTGATCTAGCATAGGAAATGGTAGATATGTTAGATCCATTTAATACCATATATGAGCATCTACGATTTGAAAAAAAATTTGTCATGATAATCATTGGAATGATATGGAGTTTTATGATGGTGATAAGGTATTCCTATGAATATATCCCTAGAAGAGTGTGATTAGATTTAGAAACAAATTCAATATAATAATTAGTTATATCAGGACTGTTTATGTTTTTTATTATTTCAAAATGGTATCTTATCGACTGGAACTTCTATTGAATCTCTCCCATGTTCATGATGAGTTCTATGTATCTCTCTAGAGGAAGTACATAACTTATGTGCAGAACCATCCTTAAACATTACATAATCTATAATTAATTTAATATTTCATATTAAGTATCTTTTCAGGATTAGATATTTATACAAATATGCCATAAATTATAGATCACAATATTATTATTACTATGTATTCAAATCGACTCACTATACATTTTCATTAAAAAACATTTAAAAAATAAAATTGTTTCGTTTCCTGATTGAACATCACAACTTTTCCATGATCCAATTCCTTACTCTATTCCTCATTAAGTCCAATGAAAAAACATATCAAAACATGGGATGATCATAAAAATCTCAATAAGGGATACATAAAAAAGAAAAACTTTTAGATTTTCAAAAAAAACATGTAAACTATCAATACGTTGTCATAACATAATACCATTCACCATCAAGAAGTTGAAAAAAACCTTACTGAATATAAACTCATTTTATACCCTCTTCATAATAAAAAAATTTCCATAAAGCCCAAATAAAACAATGTATATCTTATAAAGGTAACTTAGGACATCAAAATACTAAATGGAATAACCATACATTGGACTTCCACACATTTCACTTAATGGAATAGCCATATGAATGACTTCCATACCGAATGCATTAGAGGTTATAATGTATCCACCTTTCCTTGGATTTTTACAGAACCATATTTCATTTGGTTTTTAATGTAACAACTTGTCAAATTTCCAAATACCATTACCTAATCATAAAACATAAAATATTGAAAATACCATCATTTGTAAACCATAAGATATCATTTCATGATATTGAAATACTCAATACATTTAAAAAACTATTTTCAATACAAAAACACCAAAAAAGGGACTAAGGGATTTCATTTCCTTTTAAAAACATTAAGGCTTATATATGAATCTAAATAACGATTACAATGGCAGAGAGGTCATTGCCACCAAAAACATTAAAAAAATTAATCATTTCATTTATTAAAATGATTTATAGAAAAAATATTCCAATCTAATTAAAGAAAAATTCATATTGGTTTATACATATTATAAAATAATGTGGTGTATAATTCAATGTATTCCTCAATGATAGGAGATTAAGATGAAATCCCTTTCCTCATGCCCGAATTAACTCATTCATTTCATTAATTTATTATGTCATAAAAATAAGTTAATTTATACTTATATAAGAAACTTTTTAATGTTTATTATTCCTTTTATATCACTTATTACATTAAAATAACTATTAGTCAGTTAATTGTCTTTTTATCAGTCATTTTGTCAATGTTCGGAACACGAGTCAAAAATGAACTATTTATAAGTATAAATTGTCCATGTGGAAAAAGTACATTATATTCAGAATGATATTCATGATATAGATATCATATATATCTAGTATATAGGTATTTATAATATTTCTTATCATTTTTAGAAATGAATTGAAATGCACTTTTCATAGAGACGGTAAGCCATATGTACGCTTGAACGCTACTTTCATTTCTATTACATATATAAAGGAATGAAAACAAAATGATACATAGGTATATTATAATTCCTGTATAATATAATATAATATTTATTTTATCTAAGTATATTAACTCCATCCTTTATACGTCCCATGTATTACAAGAATGAGTTATATCATTTCAATGGGGCGATAGTTCTCACTTCCTCAAATGAAATTATCATTTTTATACAACATGAAAAGAATAATGGTATGTTATAGATGATAATTACAGAAGAATATAGATAAAATTTATATATTATATAATTATATATCCAGCATAATATCTACCATGATTGGCGGTAGGAGATAATCAAACAATCATCATTTTGTGAGGTAGTAGTTCGCCATCCAAAGAAACAATATGTTCTATACCAATTAGATAGAGTTTTGTGTAAGTGTATATTGAAACATTTTCATAACAACTACATATTATATTTAGAATACTTATTTTTTTTATATGAAAATAATAATAAGATGATTATAGTGAGTAGAGAATGATAAATAATGAAAAGGATCTTCAGAGAAGACATTACCTTCAAATCCGTTAACATCTTTTGATTTGAGCCAAACAGCTCTCTTGAAATGCCTTCATCCTATATTAAGGATTATAGGAGGAATAGAGGGATTTTTGGAGATTATTGGTTTAGATTTTGGATGACCCAAGCATCTTGATAGTGGTGATTAATAGGTAAGTGGTGGTGTCCTATTATAAGAGGGAGGAGGAGGATATTATAAATGTTTGAAAGTATTATTTTATTATATAAATTTAATATAGATTTAAAAAGGTCCCCAACTCATTTAATTATAAACTAAGGTTATTATTGTTCTATATCCTCTTATAAAATTGTTTTTATACATGTCTAGTGAATAAAAATAACCTTATCATTTATCTTTAACCTTTAGTTAACTAATTTAACTTTTACAATGTCATCTTGTATATTAATACTATATGGTTAATATATTAACAGTAAAACATCTAGCGAACAAAAACGGATCATTAATGACATTGGTAACAATATATGTTTTAGATGGACTAATCAAATATTTTTTTTATTTTATCATTTAATAAAATAGTATACATTTTAAAAACTCCTTTATGTCATTTTATAAACTATTCATATCAACAAATTTAAAAATATCTATAAAAACATGATTATTTCAAAAAAAAATACATTGATTAAATTATAACAAGTTATAATTATATATAAAATTCTTGGATGACAGAAAAAGTGTCAAAATAAATATATTTTAATATTTTTAATTCCCTTTATTTAAATCATTCATTAATAAGGTAATAAATATATTTACTTATTCGATGTCTAAAAATTATAAATAAAATAATATGATTTATAAAAAAAATTATGTTTCTATTTATAATTTATAGTCTAAAATAACACTTATAAAACCCCATATAAAAATTGTTTTATTAAAATAAAATGTTTATGTAATAGTTTCATTAACATAAAATTAAATTTTATAAAATTTCATTTTCACATTCAATTTGCTCAATGGGGTCCCAAAATCGACCCAATGATTCCCATGGTCGTACATGTATCATTAAATATGGTTAGGACACATTTTAGGGTAATTTATTATTATTGTAATATTATTTTTTACCTGTATTTACCAGATTTACCCTTTAACATTGGTAAATAAAATATTCACTTAAGATACAATTCATAATGTCTCAAAATAAAATATACCTATTTAAAAAATTTTAACCTCCTATTTAAAAATATGGAATCCAATTTTCCTAATTAGAAACTCAGAAGTTGTAGAAATTAATTTAATATTAATTCTCGTTGTCAGAACCAAAAAGTGTGTTTTTATGAAATTAAAACTATCAAAAGATTGATATTTCTTTATGTCCAATTTCAATGTGAAATTAATTCTAATGAAATAAACATTATTAAATGATAAAAATATTATCCTATTATAATTTAGAACATTTTAAAATTATAAACTATCAATTAAAAATAATCATAAGAAAATATAGTTTTCCCTTAAAAGGCAGTATTTTATCACTTTTCATTAAAAATATAATCTTTATCAGAAAATTGCCAAAAATTTATGTAAAGTAAATTTTAATGTCCCAATTATATGGATGAAGTATAATTTGTCGGATAGGACATATAAAAGTGACAAAAACTATCTTTAAGAAGGCTTCACTATCAAAAGACATTTAATCGTACTTTTAATGAATATTAGATTATTTATGCTTAAAATTAGATTCATTCACATTTAAAGCCTCTATCATTTATTGGGTAATTGTAAAAACAGTTTACAATCTTTTTTAATCATAATATTGTTAAATTTATTCATTCCCATAAATACAATGTCTAGTCATTAACTACCATTTAAAATAATATTATTATTATATTATTTTTCGGTATAACATAAGGATGTGTGCAATGTAATATTTCAAAAAAAATATCTTGTTGCGTGTTGAGTACGCTATCAGATATAGCATCCCCTTTAATGTAAAACTAATATTTAATTCACATATATTAATATATATGAAAATTTCACATTCGTTATTTACCTGCGATGTTACACCCTTCCCCCTTTTGGGTATTGCTTCCTTGAAATTTTAAAATATGGACTGGAAACAACAATGGAAGTCCTTCAACCAAAGAAGAGTCAATAAAACAATCAATTTAAAATAAAGAGAATTATAAAGGTCACCCAAGATAACCCATACTAGTATTCTGTGTATGAAAACATATATATGGAATAGAAACTAACCATCATGTTCTGATGGAGTGTGACAGAAAACATGATCATGAGAAAGTTATACACCATAAAACAACAAAATTTTGATATGTTAAACAATCCATGATTCCCGAGTATGAAAATTAATCATGCAATGTTCTTTATTTTAGGGTTATATTAATAATTATGGAGAATTTATTTATGATATTGACTAAGAACATAAGGAAATATAGATACCCGAAAAGAATTTATCCATCAATTAATAAAAATTCTACAATAAATACATCTTTTCTCCAACAATGTGTAATGTAGATGACATGGTCACACCTGATGCAGTTGAATAAACTTCTATAGAATCACATAATCTAAAAAAGAAGAACTATATATTTCCCCTATATTTAGACATTAACCAAAACCAAAAAATGATTTGTACGAGATCAGATAATCTCCAAAAAATATAATACTTCACAAAATGAAATACCACTCTTAATCTCAAATATTAGACAAATAGTACCTTAAGATCCTCAAATACCATTCAATAATCATATATCCTTAAAATTATTAAAAGTAATCCAAATTAATATTGAAACCTAAAATTCAGACGTATTTAATTACATAGTCTACCTCAAATATATTTTCATTTATCTCTAAATAACATAGATTACTCTTAATGTCTCATGATGAAAAGTAATTATCCTAATCACATATTCTCTATGATGGATTAATCATTTCCATAAAACCCCCAAATTTCCACATATCCACAAAAAAACATAGATTCTTCCAAAATAAAATTTAAAACATTGCTCCATAAATGAAATCATATTGTATTCTAATTTCCTAAGGCATATTGAGTTCCGAAAAGAGATAATGTCTTCCAAAATAACCTTTATCACTTAATCGCCAAATCATTTTCATATACTAATGATATACATTTTATAAATCATAAGATCCCAAAATAAACTTATTCATGATCCATAAAAGAATTAAAATCAAAATAATTAGTCATATTAACTAGGTACTTCACGTAGTCTACTAGTAGCTTATAAAATCCCAATAGCACTTTGGTTTTGGGTTCGAATCAAGCAGATTTGTCTGGTGTGACGAGTTACCCCACAGTCGACGTGCTGACCTTTTTAAAAAAACTGTATAACTCAAATAATTTTAAAAAAGAGGTAAAATCATTAAAAATATCCATAACTTATTTTAACATCAATGGTTATAAAATACCTCACATTTTGCATCCCAAAAACTATTAACCTTAATTACCTCAAAAACAAATGATCACATATACCCCTAATGTAATCTATTATGTCCATATAAGAAAATAATAATTCTACATTGAATAACATTATATCATATAATACGTTCGGGTTACATATACTAAAAAAATTATCCCAAAGTAATCCTATAAAATATACATTTAAACATATCTCCATCCATAGATCCGACATAACTCTTCATTTACATGACATATAAATCATCAATCATTCTTCATTATCCTTTATCTTTATTTTTTCATCTTATTATTTTATACATATATCCTACAAAAAAACATGCATAATGAACAATGATTTCAGTAACTTCAAAACATGATCTATGAAATAATCCATACCTTTCATAGGTCATTTTCATTTTCCTAATCCTCAATTAGAATGGCATTAGGCATTGGTAATCATATATTTCTATGATCCTGATGATCACAATTCTAAAACTTCATCTTAGGACATATAATTGTTTAATGACCATTCAAACCAGATTTAAACCATTCAATTGATCCTTGAGAAGGACATTCATTCCGTTCCCGATGTCAATTGGATTCTTCAATTTACCATGGTAGGTTATTGATTTATGTCTTTCATTACCAAATCTGAATCATCTTCCCCTAACTTTGAAGGATTTTCTTAGGGTTTTCATTCCACATACATGACATATAAATTTGAATATAATTACATTTATGATTATTACCTAAAAATCCATTGGTATTCATTTCTCTCATAAATAATTCTTTTGAAAAATTCCCCAGGTTCAAGTGGTCAATCATGCCTCCAAATAGTTGTTTTAGAAAAACCACAAGAGTTTTCATTGTAGCAACCATTTCAATTGGTTTCTCATTCATAAAACCACCACAATTTCATTCACATCCATTGTAACTTTGGTTCCTGCTAGATCCAACCATTTAATAAAACCAAAAAGGTCATTGTGAGTATATCAATAAAATATTCAAATAATATCTAATGAATATGGTAAAAACATAAGATATATGAATTAATGTTATCTTAAACACATTCAATATATCAAAAATACTAATGGCTCTTTCTAATATTCTAACCATTAGAGTTTTCTCACTTATTCATAAATAACACCCTAACCACTAATGTTATCTAAACTGACATATCATACCAACTCTAAGGAACCATACTTAAACATTAAATAATCTTGAATTAATTCAATAACTCACATTGAGAATATTTTTATGTTTAAATATTTTCATAATTGTGCCATAACATATACCTCACAACATTATTATTACAAAGTAGACACTTCTACTCATTATCCATTTTCATTCATAAAACAAAAACATTTAAACAAGAAAATGGTTTAGTTTTATGATTGACCCTCACAAATTTTCCTGGATCTCATCCATGACTCTATTCATCATTATGTCCAGTAAGAAAACTTTTCAAACGTTGGATGAGCACAATGATCTCAGTAAGGTATACATAACGAAGGAAAATAATTATTTTTTAAAATAAAAAAAGTAAAACATCAATATGTTGTAATAAATTAATACCTTTCACCATTAAGAATATGAGAAAAACCATTATTGAATATAAGCTCATTGATCACCCTTTTTACCACCAAAATATTACCATAAATCCCATATAAAACAACATATATCATATAAAGGTAACATGGGATATAAAAAATTCATAAATGGAATAATCATATGGTCAACTTCCACAAATATCACTAAATAGAATTTCCATATAGATGACTTCCATACCCAACGCACTGGGGGTTATAACGTAACCCCACATCCTTGGTTTATCACAGATCCAACTGTCATTTAGTTTATCACGTAAACATCCATCAATTGTCCATGTACCATTACATAATCATAACACATAAAATATTGAATATATCAACATTTTTCAACCAAACGAAATCAATTCAATATAATGAAATACTCAATACATTTCCAAAAACATATTAAATATGAACACACACAAAAAGGGGATAAGGGGTTTCATTTCCTTTTAAAAACATTAAGTCATATAGAGGAAGCCGAATAATGGTTATGACACCGTAGAGGTCATTGTCTCAGCAAACATTAAAAACATTCCTTTTGTTATTTAGTAAAATTCTTCATAGAAAAAAACTTCCCATTTAAGGAAAGTAATATTCAAAGGGTATTATACACTGTATAATAGAATGTAGTGCATAAATCAAATTATTCCTCAACAAAAAGATATTGAGACGATTTCCCTTACCTCATGTCTAATATGACTCGTTCGTTGTTTATTTTTCCGAATAAAAAATATAAGTTAATTTCTAATTACATAAGAAACTTTTTCAAGTTTAATATTAATTTTATATACATTATTTCCTTTATATAACAATTATTAAATTATTTTAGTTCATATCGGATATTTTGTGTATGTTCCAAACTTCAGTAAATAAAGAACATCTTATAATTATAAAATGTCCATGTGGTCAAAATTTTAATATCTCTAGAATGATATTCATGATTTAAAAATCATATATGTAATTTAAATCAATTTTACAGTTATTTATAATTTTACATATACTTTTTATATACAAAATAAAACGCATTATTCTTATATATGGTAATCCATACATACACATGAATAATACGCTCATTTGTGTTTCATATTTAAATCACTGAAACCTACTGATACATAAGTATATTATAATTTACTATAATATCATATTTTATATATGTTAAAATATTTACTAACTCAGTCCTTTATACATTCCATTTATATCATGAATGATTCATATCACTTTGAGAGGGCGGTAGTACACACTCTCTAAAATGAAATTATTAGTTTTATAGAACATGAAAAACATAAAGGTATGTTCTAAATGTGAATTAAAGAAGAATATAGATAATATAAATATCATAACTATTATATATAATTATAGTGACATCATAATTTCTGCCATGAGAGGTAGTATGAGATAATCTAACAATCATCATTTCATGTGGAAGTAGTTCACCGTCCATAGAAACAATATTTTCTATACCCATTAGCCGGAGGTGGGTATAAGTGTAGTTGAAATACTTCTCATAACAACAAAATAGTATATTGAAGATACTAATTTTGTTATACAAATAAATAATAAGAAGATAAAAGGTAGTATAGAAGTAAAAATAATGAAACAAACATTGAGAGAAGACATTACCTTTAAATAGGGGAACTTCTTTTGATTTGAGGGAAAGGGATATCTTTGAATTGCCTTCGTCCTAGGGGATGGATTGTTGTAGGAAGAGAGGGATGTTGGGTGGTTACATGAGTAGAGTTTGGTTGAGCCAAGAGTCTATATATTTGTGAGTAATGGGTTAGAGATGGTGTCATTTTATAAGAGTGAGGAGGGTCATTTTAGGAAAGTTGATAATATATTATTATTATAAAATAAATATTTATTTCGAAAGGTCCCAAAATAATTTAATTATAATACAAGGTGAGTATTATTATAAATCCTCTAAAAAAATGTGTTTTATATAAGTCTTTCATAAAATTAGCCTTATATTTTAGCTTTAACTATTAGTGAACTAATTTATCATTTACCAAGTCCTCTTATATATTCATACTATATGGTTAGTTTATTTACTATAAAATTCCATGACACCAAAGAAGGAGAATTAATGATATTTTAAACAACATATATGTCAGTTGGCTGAATATTATATTTTTAGTATTATTTTATCATTTAATAAAATATTATTCATTTTAAAAACACATTTATCTTAATTTATAAACTATTCATATCAAGAGTTTTAAATAAATCTAAACAAATTATTCATTAAAACCAAATACATTAATTAATATATAACAGGTTATACTCATCCATAAAATTATTCTATGGCATAAAAATATTCAAAATATATTTAATATAATTTTTATAGTCACATTTATTTAAATATTTCGTTAATAAGGTAGTCACTACATCACCATTTTCTCATAAATAATTTTATTTATTTGATGTATACAAATTATAAATAAAATTGTATAATGTATCAAATGTTTTTAGATTTGTAATAAATATTTATAGTCAAAATGATCACTTATAAAACCTCATATAAAAAAGTTTTTTACTAAAATATGTATCTTTATGTAACATTTTTCTTAACAAAAAATTCATTTTTATAAAATGTCATTTTCAAATTCCAGTTGCTCGATTGGTTCCTAAAATCTTCCCAAGGATTCCCATCGCTAGACATGAATCAGACCATAGTGTTATGACACATGTTAGGATAATTTAATATTATTATAATATTATTTTTTATCCTTAATTAACAAATTTACCCTTCAACTATAGTAAATAAAATATTTACTAAAGTTACTATTCATAATTTCTAAAAATAATTGATAAATATTTACACATTTTGGGCCTCCTGATTCAAAATATGGAATACATTTTTCAAAATTCAAAATACAGAATTGGAAAAAAATAATTTAAATTTAATTATCGATATTAAAACAAAAAAGAATGTTTTTATGAAATCATAATTATTAAGATATTCCCATTTGATTATGTCCAATTTCAATGTGAAAATACATACAATGAAAAAAATTGGATTTAATGATAAAATTACAATCTAGTTACACTATAAGAAAAATTAAACAGATAATCTAACTATATTAATAAATTAGATGAAAATACATTTTTGACTTAAAATGAAGTACTTTTTCACTATTCATAAAAAAATTAACATTATATGAAAAATCCAAAAATTTACCCAATGTAAATTTTGATGTCCCAATTATAATTAAGAAGTTTATTTTTTCAAATGGGATATATAAAAGTGACAGAAAATATATTTAAAAAGAGATCTCCTACAAAATGATGTACAATTTCCTTTTAATGAATATTTGAGTATTTATGATTAAAATTAGATTCATCAACATTTTAAGCGTCTAAATTTTATAGGATAAATGTATAAAAAATAAAAAATATAAAAAAAATATTGTTAGTTCTATTCATTATCGCTAATACAATGGCTTGGCGTTAACTACCATTTAAAATAATAATAATATTATATTATTTTTTAGTATAACTCATGGTTGTGTGAAATGTATGATTTTAATGAAATTTGGTGTTGCGTGTTTAGTATTGTATCATAAATATCATCCCCTTGAATGTAAAATTAATATATAATTCAGAAGTATTAATAAATATGAAAATTTCATATTCATTAATTACCTGTGATGTTACAACTGATCCATGACTTTTAAAAAACTATGATTTCATTCAAATGAACTAATATGTTTCTTATGATGAAAAACTGGTGGTGATTATGGATCATAAAAAAATGTGGAATGAAAGAAGACCACTTGTTTTTTCAATTTTTTATTTCAAATACACCAATTTGAGAAAGATATGCGGATCTTGAGGATGTGATGAGGATGAAATATAATTATCTATATATAATATAATAATGAATTCTTCAGGTGAAATTCATTTTAAGGGTGTTATATTGTAACACCAATATATTTTTATGAAATATTTGTCTTTAAATAATTTGATTTCCCCAATACCATGTGACACATACAACAATGAGGTAAGATGAAATGAATAACATATTAAAAAATTTTGCATCTATTATAGCATTAAAATTTTATAAGTGGTTAGGAATGGTGATATAAAAATTATGATAAAAATATAGAAAAAAAATTTATAAATTTTTTTAGTTATATAATTTTTATAATTTGAAACAACAATTATTTGAAAATAAAAGTCGTGTATTTTCTGGAAAAACCACTTTTATTTGTGCAATGTATATATATATATATATGTGGATTATTTTAACTTAATATATATATTAAATATTTTATCAAATGTTTTAAACATTCATACCATAATTTTTCGTGGTATAGGAAAATAATAAATATAGTTTTATGGTAAAAATTTATTTTCCCTTAAAATGTTGTTTTTGTTACATTTGTTGGAACATAATTTATAATTTATTTATTTTATATATATGTATTTAATTACGTAAAATTAGTTGAATATTTAAAACTAGGATATTTATATTCAATAAATAAGACACTTTTATTTTTTGTCAATATGAAAAGTAAGCATGGTAAAATTTATCACATCGTTAATGGGTAAATCATGTAAATCACGATTAAAAATAACTGATAAGGAAAAAATTATTAAGCATAATTATTATTGTATTAATTTAATCCAACCCTTATCATCATATTATAAGTTTATATTTTTTTAATGGGTATTTATAAATTAAAATTATTAATATATTATTTAAATCATTGAAAGATACAGAGGGTCACAGTAATAGTTTAAAATATCCATCATTCAATCACATATGGAATAATAGTTTTGAATGAATATTAATAATAATTTTGTGAATAATGAAATTAAATTCATATTAGATATCAATTTATACTTTTTTGTTATCACAAATTTACCCCAAATTAATACAGTATGCCAACCAATCATTTATCAAATTAAGGGAAATATTTTATAAATTATTTTTAAAATATTGAATGTGACATTATGCTAGTAAGATATAGTGTTACATAACTTTAATAAATTAATATGAAGTAGTAATACTGTAATAAAATATTATAAATAAGGTAAAAAATTTAATTTATCTATTTTAAGTCAAATTAAAAGAAAAATAACCAAATTGATAAAAATTATATTTTATTAAGATAGGATTTATCAACAAGGTTTTTTATTAAATTATTTAAAATAATCATAATAATAACATAATAAATTTTTATATTATATATACTATTATGTCATTACTTTTCATTTTATTGGCCAATTTTCTCCTTATAAGTAAAAATTACAATCCTTTTTATAGGAAGTTTTTTTCATTGTTAAAATAAAAATTGGTTAAATAAGGATTAATTAAAATGTTGAGGTTTAAAATGACACTAAATACATTATAGATTTTATTGGATGATGTCATTACAACCCCATAATACATAATACTCAAATAACTATAAATCTGGTGTCATTTTTCTTAGGATGTAATTTATTATAAATAACCCATTTGAGGAAATAAAAAAGTTCCCCTCACCTCAATTATAATAGGGCACCACCTCCTACAATTATTTAAAAATCATATCATATAGCTCTACAAAACAAATCTATTTAAAATAATAAAAATCACCAGAAAAATTATATAGGTATTTTTCTTCCCAAAATGCCAACCATAGATCCCATTAGGTAATATCTAATGGACTCGTTTCAAAGAAGAGGTTATCGCCTTAACCCATCCATTTCTTTTCAACTCTGCTTTATATATATAAATTATAATTTATTTACAAAAATATAATAAATTAAGTATCCTACATTTTATGAAATACTAATATGATTATAGAAAAAAATACTATTCAACCCCATTCCCATAAAACTAGAAGTGAATTTATTTTTTGTCTATACATATGGCTTACCGTCACCACGTTATGATGCAATTTATTTTTCAAAACCATATTTTATGGATGGTTATTATGATGGGATTATTTTTTATATATTATATTTTTTAAATAATAATACTTCTATAATTATAATATATTTTACACAGCATCACTATATAATCCTTTGGAAAATGGTTACACTGTTCGTGTGTATGTGTGGACTCCCTCCATGAAATGATGTGATTAATTTTTAATTTATAATTTAATTTTTATGGTAATGATGATGAATTTTATGAATATATATTATATTATAATAATCCTATAATGTTGAATAAATATTTTCCTTTATTTCAATCCATCCCACATTAAATGGAAATAGTATTAATGTGTACGTTTGACCTACAATCTCTATGAATGATGTAATTAATTTTTATATCTATAACCTGTATAGATGAAAGAAAATTATATATAATTAATATATATGTTATTTATATCATGATTATTATTCTCTAGATAATTTATCCATGATAACTGTATAATTTCTAAAACTACTAAATTTTAACGCTCACGATAAAAAATAGATAATACATATAAAAATGATTTAAAAAATTATTTATTGATAAAATGGGTGTTCAAATGTTACAAAGGGATAATATATCCTATTATAAGAATTATAGTGACTATGGTGTATTTTTATAACAAAATTAAATTTATTATATTTGATTTTAGAGTGTTTTCAATGTATGTAAAACTCAATGTAAGGCTTTTATATAATAATAATATTTTTTATAGGGATTATTTATTTTAATTTTTCTAATGTTGAAATATTATAATCTATAACTCAATAATATCTTTATTTTTCTTATCATCTTGTTATCATTTAAAATAAATTTTTCCCTTTCATTTAATTCATCTTTTTTACTTATGAGTCAAAAAATATTTTATTAAGGATAATTGTTTTGATTTCTCTCTTCAGTATAAAAAACATTTCATTCTAAATATATTTTTTAAAAAACTTCATTAATTGTTTTTACTATTATCCTATAACTTTTTATCTTTTTACCAGGTTTAGAATATAAAAAAATGATTTGAATGGATTTTTTTTTTCTTTTTCCTAACAATGAAATTTTCCACTTTTTAGAAAAATTATTAAATTCATTTTTTATAACATATAATGTAACATTTCATTATTTTAAAAGAAAACTATGTTTTTTATATTATATTACAATAAAAATTTGAATAAATAAACAATGAAACCTTTTTATTTAAATACGATCATTATAACCAAGCCATTACATTGTACTATCATGTACCAGCCCATGATGAAATCATACCTGACAACTAACCCGGCCAATAGCGTTGACTGAAGGGAATTATCGATCCACAATGGCTGACAACTTCTTCCTAGGAATCGTTAACTCATTTGTGGTTGGTTTTACCTTTGGTAATAAACTATAAAACAATATCAATAACTATGTCACATACTAACCGACAACTATATATGATTTATTAATGAAACTCTTTAAACATGAGATACACATTCATCACATAAAATGAAAAACAAAAAATGTGAAATAGGGGAATTGATTAAACTAGAAAATAAAACCTCTATTTAGCATGTGGGTCCAACCCAATAACCCATTCCAACAGAATATTCTCATGAACAAAGTAATCACTATAATAATGAACCATCATCATCCCCATTGGCGGCTCTTCATTATGAAATTCACAAAAAATAACACCTCTATTCACCTTTGGTGAATATAGGGTGTGATCTCACATTCCCAAAAGGATTAAACAATATTATTATTTGAATATACATTATAATACAGATAAACATCATGGTTTTTAAAATAAAGTAAATAGTTTATATGAAAATTTCCTTTTTTAAATAAAAAAACAAGTATTGGAAACAAGCAGAAAAGTATAAGAAACATGAGAAATTACTATGTATTTATACTTAGTAGGGAATTAGGATCCTCATAATCATGCTGTTCAAACATTGATTTGCATTTATATCTCCTTCTCGAGTCAGTAAATCCCGATCATTCATGTTTATTTAATTTTTTTATCTTTAAACATATTGGTAGGGAATATCGGTCCAAGTGTACTTATCCAAATCCATCCAGCTAAATACCCTAGATTCCCATGTTCTTCCCAATTCAAAAACCATAAAGCCTATTTTCTTTCAATTTACATGACACTTTAAAATCATATATTACAATAAAAATGGTGGTTATAAACATTATAACCACACACACTCTTAATTTCAGAACAATAATTTTCATAAACACTAAAATAATATTTTAAATTATTTAGAAAAAAAGAAGTCACATATATATCATCAATCTATAGCTAGACATACAATCCCCTACATTTTTCCATGAAATAATAACAAATATATGTGGGAAAAAAACCACAAAAATAGGAGATCATATAAGTGTAATATCACATCAAAAGAATCAAAATTTAACTCACGGAAGAGACATTGGATATATCATTGGTCAAAAACATTGCTGGAGATAAAAAACACGAGGATGAAGGGAGAAGAAAAAATGAATAAGGAAGAAGAGAATAGGGGATAGGCTTACATGAGACATTTTTGAATAATCGATGTCAAAATACACTAAAATTTTAATGAAGAGGGAGATTAATTGGAGGGGGTGGTGCACCATGGGATGGAGGGGTATCTTGGTGTGAGTGAGGAGGGATAGATCATTAAAATATAGGGAGGGATAGTTTAGGAATTTTAAAATTATTAAGGGGATTGAAGGATGCACTGTATGACAACATGGTCTACCAGAACATGAAACAACCATGAGAAACCTCTGTTATTTATGTAATGTTGTCCTTATGGTTTCTTTTTTAAGGTTAATGAACTACAAATATTTCATACATTGTGGGCAGTGAAACTATCTATGAAACAAGATTATCATAGAGATAACACCAAACTTCTCATAACCTTACGCTAAATATAAAACGCTTTTTTCATGATAAAAACAACTATTTTTCTCAAAAAACTAATAATTCTATGAAATAATCTTATTACTGATAATAAATGAAAAAAAACTCAATTGGAAACAAAAAAGATTAAAATTATCCCCACCAAGAAAAAATTCCACCATCATAAATTTAAAATGATGAATGATTAGTGAATAATCAAAATAATTCTTTTTTTCCATGACTATTCTTGAATATTTTTTTACTTCAAAAAAACCTCAAAAGGGTATTGAATTTTTCTTGAAGAATCTTCATTTGGGATTCCAAAATCATAAATGTTCACTAAATTAGGGAAAATCATATTACAACTCAAATTCCTCCCATATGAACACATGATATGATTCTTTTTTATACTTCAAAAGTTTTGGGAAATGGAATTCATCATGGATCAACATCAACTAGTTTAGTAAATCTAAAAGATATACTACTTTAACAATTATTTAGGTACCGAAAAATATTCTAACATAACTTAGTGTGAAATTACCCTATATACAATAATGATAGTGACCTAGGGGAGTTATACAAATTATTAAAAAAAGATTGCCAATTGAGAAATCTAAGGAGTAATTCCACAGATATTCATAATACTTATGTATGATCGTTGCAATTTATAATTGTTAACCGATCAATCAAACATTATGAGTCATATATTATAATAGGCATGGTCCTTATAAAATGTTTGACAGACTTACACCCATCTCATGGGTGACTCGCATGGCATACCATAAACTACCTTAAAGGGAGTCATTTTTAACAAGGATGGTTAACTATTATTATACATCATTTTCACCAATTTCATGGGTTTATCCAATAATCCTCCAAAATAGACCACAAAGAGAGATATAATATTATCATAAATTAGGTTATATAGCTTAGTATGAACATCCATTTGAGGATGGTATATTATATTGAGTTCAATCAATGACCCTAATGACTTTTTAAGTCCTTCCCAGATCTAAGAGGTAAAATAGTGTCCCCATCAAAAATGATAGTTATGGAAATTCCATGAATACTCATAATATCCTAAAGATACACCAATCTATGACCATCTATATTGATTAAATCCTTGATCATAATGAAATGAGTGGAATTTTTTAGATATACAATAACATCCCAAATGGAATCCCTTCCCCATGGTGTATGGAATAGCCCAACGATGAAGTCATAGTGACCTCATCACACTTTTAGTTTAGAATAACAGATGGATGATGGAAAAAATATCACCTCTAGTGATCGACATTATCCTTTATACAAGCATATAAATTAGATATAATCTCTATTATGTCATACCATATATATGGCCACCAAAAATAATGATGCATGTCATCAAAAATAAAAGTGGTCTTATGATGAACAACCCACAATGATTTGTGGCTCTCCTACATCCCCACATTATATAAATTTAATGAAACCATGAAACAAACAGTAAATCAATGTATTCTCTTAGAATATAATAACCACAATATTGGAATGTCCCCACTATTTATAAACATCCTAGATGGTTTTCAAAACTCATAATTAGTCTTATCCTCTCTAATAATCTCATGAAGAGATGGAATCAACTTAATACTAGGTAGGAATGTGTATCCACAATGCTCATTGGTTTCTAATTGAATCTAGGAAAAAATAACCATCAAGGTCTAATCACATATATACATTTTTAAATCATCCACTGGCATGTTCCTACTCTGGGTGTCAGCCACCACATTTTTTTTTCTCAGGGTGCAGATGATATTAATGTTGAACCCCATAAGGCACTCGACCAATCGGTGTTGGATAAGATTTTTGTCCTTATAGTAGAGAATATATGCCATGATCTTATGATCTAAGTAAAATATAAAATTATCGCTTGAAATATAGTGGTTCCACATTTTCAAATCATGATTCACTACCAATAGTTCCATTTCATTAGTCGGGTAGTTACTCTAATATGGAAAGAGCTATACACTATTATATGATCATATTGCATAAACATATACCGATGTCCCAAAACTAAATAATCATTGTAGAAAACATACCCCTTTCCATATTTAGGTAGGATAAAAAATAAGGAGGGGGGTTCAATGACTTTTTTGAGTTCCTCAGTTGATGCTAACGGTTTAGGGTCAATTCAAACCATACCAATTTTTGAGTGACCTCATTCACAGGTGAATAATGCTGAGAAAAATACTGAAACAACTAATTATAAAACAGTACCATGCCCAAAAATATCATAATCTCGAAGTTGTTCATTAGTTTCTCCCATGACATGGTTGCTTTAATGTTATTATGGTATAATAAAACAACATTATCTGAGATCATGTGTTCAAGAATCATGACATACTTGATCATTATACTACACTTTGATTCCATTTGATAATAGTGGTGATCTCAAAGAGTGACTTGAAGAATCATTTTGAGTTTTCCATTCACTTCTATTATACCTGAATATACAAGGGTGTTGTCAAAACCAGCATAAAAATTGTATAAAGGTACTAATAGAACTCCCAGTTTATAAGGGCCATAAAATCCATTGGATAATGTTTCAACCTGAATGTAATAACCAAATACTAAAAGTTTCCAAACATGCTTTTTGTAAAGACCCCAACCCCAGTAGAATAGAGCTGGGGCCTTACATTACTACTTTGAGAGGATTAAAAGTATGTAATTTCATTAAATATTGAATATTTGAGTAGTTTTGGAGAAAAAATACAGAAAAAAGTTATACATTACAGTTTTGAAAAGAAAAAAATGACATAAATTCCATTGGAAACATTCCTAACTCCAAGATTATCCCTACAAGTCATTCGCAATATTTATTTCACATTTTGGGGAAAATAATACATTAGAAAGGGGTGTCCTTAGATGGTCAGTAAAGGTATACAATATCAAAGAATCATATTTAATAAGGCATCATGAATATCTAAAATTACAAATGATAGTAAAACATAATCATGAGCATAATATGATTGGAATAATAGATTACTAAATAATTCCATAATAAATAATTACCATTGATGTCCTAATTGTATAAAGATCACATGGGATATCAATTAATTGAATCAAAATTAGTGAAATACATAAGTATGTATTTGATAAAAATAACATTTATGATTCATACCAATAATTGATTATTGACAAGGCATCATTCGAAGAATATATTATTGTCAAGGCTTAATGCAAGGCATCCAATAATTGGGAAAGGCCTCAGCGAAAACCAAATCTATTTTTTATCATGTAAATTATAGATGCATCATCGGGATATTGTGGTTCCCACCCATAACTTAATAAAAACAATGAATTATTCATATGAAATTGGTGAATCATAGACAAAAAACATTTTTGTTGAAAACTGGAATATGAAATGTGAATATTTTTACTAGAAACTATGAATGATATGAAACAGAACATCTTTAGTAAATCTAATCATAAATAATTTAATAAAAAAAATGGATGATTAAAAAAATATATCAACCTCAATAAATAATAAAATTAAAAATAGGTGTTGAGATAGATTAAAATTCTATAATAAAATCATGAAAATATATTTAGGGAAATACCAGTTTTACCTTGCAAAGAAGAGTTCTTTTAGGGAAATCATTTGTATTTGTCATGATTGTCTATATAAAACATGAAAATAATAAATATATATTTGCAATTTAAAATTAATGTTTTTTTTGGAAAATAATGGTTTTAAGAAATATATTGTGGATGGTACATGATAATTAGTAAAAAATCAAGTTGTTCCATTTAATCAGGGATTCATATCGGGATGAATTGAAAAGGGAACATTATAAAACATATGTTATCCCAAAAAATAAATGTGAAATTATATAAATATATGTTTATGGAAAATATTCACATAATTTAGATGAATTGTATAAAAATAATTCATAATTACATTGGTGAATAGAGGACAACAAAACTCGAATGAAAATGGTGGTTCGGGAAGAAAACCCTTACCACGTTGAACACAAGTGAACCATATACAATATAAAATTACTTATCATCAAATAATAAATTAAATAAAATTAATATAATTAGATTCATGATATGTATGATAAATGGGTATTACACTTACACTACAACTAATAAATAGTAACGAGTAAGCCATATCTCAATGAAATGAAACTGACTTTAGAAAACCCCTTAACACTGGTTAAATTTACCAAATTAATTTCAATCATCCTATATTATGGTTTGAATAGTGAAATTAACTTCTTACAGAAATAAAAATATTTTTTTAAAACCTTACATAATTTTCTACAAATATTTTCCACACATTTAGTTCTAATATTTTGTTATTTCTATTTCTAATGGTGTGTTATTTTCATGGATTCCAATGAAATTTTAATAGGGTATTCTTTGTAAAAATGATTTTAAAATACAGAATTTATAACACTGATATATATGTCATTTTAAACAATTACATTGGAATTAAAAATTCCCATGATTGTGTAATAGTTAAATGAAAACTCATCGTCTACAGTGGTTGTGAATTGACACACCACATACGATGATTATATTATATAAGAATATAAGATGAAAATAAGATATTTATTAATTCATATACAATAAAAACTAATTCATGTATGTATATGATACTTTAATATTCATGAATCATTATATATAAGGTAAGGATATGGTATAAGATAAAATAATTTAAAAGAGAAGAAAAATTATTCTTACCTCTTTAATATTTTCTCTATGAGAACCTCCTTAGGCTTTTAGAAGTAGTAATTTTGAGATTCCATAAGTACTATAATGTATAAAGGGATGATTATAATGTAATTTTTCATATTATAGTTGAGAAATATGGTTCAAAGTGATGTATATTTTTGAAGGAAGAATACTCCTTTTATATGTGATGTGATGGGTATATTAGTATTACAAAAATTATTTAAAATCAATAAATATATTATTAGATTAAAAGATAAAAAATGAAAAAAATCTAAAGGGAATTACATTTTCAAAGGAATATTTTTATTTTTTAATTTGTTCAATAATTTTTTGATTTCTATATAATTTATTAAAATATTTTATTCATGAAAAATTAGTTTCTTCAAAATAAAAAATATTCGTAACTAGGACATTAAACACATAATAAAAAGCCACAAATTAAAATAAAATTTTTTATTATTTCATAAACATATCATATTCATATATGTAAAACATAAATTTTTATAATTCCTCAATGAACATTTTTTTTGTTATTTTTAATTTTATTATTTGGATTTATTCATTAATGTTTTTTTACTGAATCATCATTGTGAAATCTATTATGGTATTTATTTGTGCTCTAAAAATTAAAAATATAATTTTATTATCATTATAAATACTATAATTTTTCTAATAAAACTTTTTTTGAAAGTCATATTAAAATATTCTACAAATTAAAAACTTTAATGTGGAAACATTAGTTCTTTTTGAAATATAACATTATAAATTAATTAATGTGATTCAGGTGGGTCAAAAATACCCAAAATTCTATTCAAATAGATATAATGGTTGATTATGAATTATAGAAAATGTGTTGTCCAAAATATGGGTCATTTAATAATTTTTATAATATTAATTAAAAACACTTCATTTTTTTTTCTTATTCTTGCAAAAGCACATCATAAATTTTCCATAAGAATTAATGTTTATTATTTCATATATAGATATAAAAATTAAATTTCTATCAATAAAATGTATTAATCTGGTTCAAAATAAACAAAATATTCTTTCATTATATATATTCAATTTATACATAATAAGGAAACTTCTTAAACATTTTATTTTGTATTTTTTACCCTCCACAAGCATTACACATGAATTCAGATAATATTAATATTATATAATAATATAATTCATAATTACTAGAAAAAAATCTATTATACATAATAATTAATTAAAAGGTCATGAAAATAATATTAATATTATATAAAAATTTAGGGTTAATGAACTACAACTTGGTCATAAATTGTGGGCAGTGAAACTATCTGTGACACAAGATTATCACAGATATAACACCAAATTTCTCATAACATTATGAAAAATATAAAATTCTTTTTTATTGATAAAAAAACTATTTTTCTCAAAAAAAAAATAATTATATGAAATAATCTTTTTACCAATAATAAAGGAAAAAAACTCAATAAGAAACAAAAAAGATTAAAATTCTCCCCACCATGAAAAAATTCCACCATTAGAAATATAAAATGATGAATGATCAGTGAATAAATTAGGATACTACTTATCAAAATAATACTTTTTTCCCTTGACTATTATTGATCAATTTTATACTTAAAAAAAACCTGAAAAGGGTATTGAATTTTTCATGAAGAAATTTCATTTGGGATTCCACAATCATGAATGTTCACTAAACTAGGGAAAATCATATTACAACTCAAATTCCTTCCATATCAACACATGAGACGATTCTATTTTATACTTCAAATGTTTTGGGACATGTAATTTATCATAGATCAACATCAACTAGCTTGGTAAAGCTAAAAGATATGCTACTTTAACAATTATTTAGGTACCCACAAAAGGTCTGAAATAGCTCAGTGTGAGATTCCCCTACATACAATATTGATGGTGGCCTAGGGGAGGTATACAAATTATAATAAAAGATCACCAAATGAGAATTATAAGGATTAATTCCACATTTATTCATAATAAATTTGTATGATCGTTGCAATTTATAACTGTTAACAGATCAATCAAACATTATGAGTCATATATTATAATTATCATGGTCCTTATAAAATGTTTCACAGATTTACATCCATCTCACGGGTGACTCACATGGCATACCATAAATTAGCTTAAAGGGAGTCATTTTGAAGAAGCATGGTTAACTATTATTATACACCATTTACACCAATATCCTGTTTTTATCCAATAATCCACCTAAATAAACCATAAAGAGAGAGATAAAATCATCATAAATTAGTTTCTCTGGCTTACTATGTACATCCATTTGAAGATGATATATTATATTGAGTTCGATCAATGACCCTAATGACTTTTTAAGGCCTTCCCAGATCTAAGAGGTAAAATAGGGTCCCCATCCAAAATGATAGTTATGGAAATTCCATGAATACTCTTAATATCCTAAAAATACATCGAAATATGAAAATCTATATTGATGAAGTCCTTTATCAGAATGAAATGAGAGGAATTTTTTAGACAGTCAATAACATCCCATATGGAATCCCATCCCCATGGTGTATGAAGTAGCCCAACGATGAAGTCATAATGACCTCATCCCACTTTTAGTTTAGAATAGTAGATGAATGATGGAAACAATAGCACCTCTAGTGATCCACATTACCCTTTATAGAAGCATATAAAATATATATAATGTCTATAATGTCATACCTCATATATGTCCACCAAAAATAATGATTCATATCATCATAAATAAAAGTGGTCTTAGGATAAACAACCCATAATGATTTCTGGCCATCCTACATCCCCACATTATATAAAGTTAATGAAACCATGATACAAATAGTAAATCAATGTATTATCATATAATATAATAACCACAATCATAGAATGTCCCCACTATTTAGAAACATCCTAGATGGTTTTCAAAACTCATGATTTGTGGCTGTCCTGCATCCACCATGCTCATTGGTTTCCAAGTGAATCTAGGGAAAAATACCCATCATGGTCAAATCACATGTATACATTTTTAAATCATCCACTGCCATATTCCTACTTTGGGTGTCAGAAACCACATTTTTTTTCTCAGGGTAAATATGATATTAATATTGAACCACATAAGGTACTCGACCCATCGGTGTTGGCTCCAATTTTGGTCCTTAAGTTAGAGAATATAGGCCATGATCTTATGATTTGAGAAAAATATAAAATTATCCCTTGAAATAGAGTGGTTCCACGGTTTCAAATCATGAATCGCCACCAATAGTTCCATTTCATTAGTCGGGTAGTTTCTCTAATGTGGAAAGAGATATACCCTACTATATGATCATAAATATACATATACCAAAGTCCCAGAACTAAATTATCAATATAGAACACATACCCCTATCCATATTTAGGAAGGATAAAAAATAAAGATGGGGGTTCAATGTATTTTTTGACTTCCTCAATTGATGCCCAAGGTTTGGGGTCCATTAAAACCATACCCATTTTTGAGTGACCTCATTCACAGGTGACGAATGATGAGAAAAATACTGAAACAACTACATGTAATACAGTACCATGCACAAAACGATCATAATCTCGAAGAAGATCATTAGTTTCTCCCATGACATGACTGCTTTAATAGTCTTATGGTACAATAAAAAAACATTATCTGAGATCATGAGTTCATGAAACATGACATCCTAGATCATTAAACTTCACTTTCATTGTATATGATAATGGTGGTGATCTAGATGAATGACTAGAAGAATCATTTTGAGTTTTCCATTCAATTATGTTATTCTTGAATAGACCAGGGTGTTGTAAAAACCACTATGAAAACTATATACAGGTACTAATAAAACACCTAGTTTATGAGGGCCATGAAATCCATTGGATAGTTTTTCTACCTTAATGTAATAAACAAATACTAATAGTTTCCAAACATGCTTTTTGTAAGGACCCAAACCCCAGTAAAGCTGAGCCGGGGCCTTACATTATTAGTTTGAGAGGATTAAAATTAAGTAATATCATAAAATATTGAATAGTTGAGTATTTTTGGAAAACAAAATAAAGAAAAAAGTTATACATTACAGTTTTGAAAATAAAAAAATGACATAAATTCCATTGGAAACATTTATAATTCCTAGATTATCCTTACTAGTCATTCACAGTATTTATTTCACATTTAGGGGGAAATAATACATTAGAAAGGGGTGTCCTAAGATGTTCAATATAGGTATACAATATATATTAATCATATGTAATAAGGCATCATGAATATTTAAAAATTCAAATTATTGTAAAACATAATCTTGACCATAATATGATTGGAATAATAGATTACTAAATAATTCCATAATAAATCATAACCATTGTTGTCCTAATCGTATAATGATCAAATGGGATATCAATTAATTGAATCAAAATTAGTGAAATACATAAGGATGTATATGAAAAAAAATAACATTTATGATTCATACCAATAATCTATTACTTTCAAGGCATTATGAAAAGAATATATTATTGTCAAGGATTCATGCCAGGCACTTAATAAATGGGTAAGGCCTCAGCCAAAACCAAATCTAGTGTTTCCCATGTGACCTACAGATGCATCGAGGGGATATAGCAGCTCCCACCCATAACGTACTAAAAACAATTCATTATTCATATGAAAATGGTGAATCATAGAAAAAAAATTTGTGTTGAAAACTGGAATATGAAATGTGAATATTTTTTCCATAAACTAAGAATGATATGAAATAGAAATTCCCTAGTCAATCAAATCATAAATTACTTAATAAAAAAATTTGTATGATTATCAAAATAGATCAACATAAATAAAGAATAAAATTCAAAATATGTGTTGATATAGATTAAAAATCTCTAAAAAATTCATGAAAAATTCTTTAGGGAAATAGCATTTTTACTTTGGAAAGAAGAGTTCTTTTAGGGAAATAGTTTGTATTTGTCATGAATGTATATATAAAACATGAAAATAAAAAATATATATTTTCATGTCATAATTAATGTTTGTTGGAAAATAATGGTTTCGTAAAATATATTATGGATGATACATGATAATTAGTAAAAACAATCGGGTCGTTCTATTTAATCAGGAATGGAAATCAGGATGAATTGAAAAGGGAACATTATAAACCATATGTTATCCCAAAAAATAAATATGAAATTATATAAATATATGTTTATGAATCATCTTCACATAATTTATATGAATTATATAAAAATAATTCATTATTACATTGGTGAATAGATGACAACATAACTCGAATAAAAATGGTGGTTTAGGAAGAAAACCCTTACCACTTTGAAAACAGTTGAACCATATACAATATAAAATTAATTATCATAAAATAATATATTTAATAAACTTAATATAATGGGATTCATGATATTTAATATAAATGGGTATTACATATACACCAAACTTAATAAATATTAACGAGTAAGTCATATCTCATTGAAATGAATGTGATTTTAGAAAACCCCTTAACTCAGGATAAATATCCCAAAAAAATCAATCATCCTATATTATGGGTTGAATAGTGCAATTAATTTCATACAGAACTAAAAATATTTTTTTTAAAACCTTACATAATTTTCTACAAACATCTTCCTCCCATTTATTTCAAATATTTTGTTATTTCCATTGCTAATGGTTCATTATATTCATGGATTCCAGTGAAATTTTAATAGGGTATTCTTTGTAAAAAAAATTAAAATAAATAATTTATAACACACATATATATGTTATTTTAAATAATTACATGGTAATTAAAAATTCCCATGATTTTGTAATAGTTAAATGAAAACTCATCGTCTACAGTTGTGGTGAATTGACACACCACAGATGATGATTATATTATTTGAGAATATAAGATGAAAAAAATAGATTTAATGATTCATATACAATAAAAACTAATTCATGTATTTATATGATACATTAATATTCATGAATCATTATATATGAGGTAAGGATATAGTATAAGATAAAATAATTTAATAGAGAAGAAAAATGATTCTTACCTCATAAATATTTTCTCCATGAGAACCTCCTTAGGCTTTTGGAAGTTTTCATTTTGAGATACCATAAGCACTATAATGTATAAAGGGATGATTATAATGTAGTTTTTCAGATTATAGTTGACAAATATGGTTCAATGTGATGTATATTTTTGAAGGTCGAACACTCCTTTTATAAGTGATGTGATGAGTATATTAGTATTACAAAAATTATTTAAAATCAATAAATATATTATTAGATTAAAACATCAAAAAATTTCCAAAATCTAAAGGGAATTAAATTTTAAAATGAATATTTTTATTTTTTAATTTGTTCAACAATTTTTTGATTTTTATATAATTTATTAAAATATTTTATTCCTGAAAAACTTGTTTTTTCAAAATAAAAAATATGCATAACTAGGACATTAAACACATAATAAAAATCCACAAATTAAATAAAATTTTTTAATTATGTCATAAAAATATCATATTCATATATGGAAAACATAAATTTTTATAATTCCTCAAATTACATTTTATGTTATTAATAATATTATTATTTGGATTTATTTTTTAATGTTTTTAATATCAAAACATCACTGTGAAAGCTATTATAGTATTTATTTGTTGTCTACAAATTAAAAATATAATTTTATTATCATTCTAAATACTATAATTTTTCTAATAAAACATTTGGTGAACGTCATATAAAAATATTCTATAAATTAAAAACTTTAATGTGGAAACTTTAGTTATTTTTGAAATATAATATTATAAATTAATTAAACTGATTTTGGTGGGTCATAAATATCCAAAATCCTATTCAAATAGATATAATGGTCGATTATGAATTATAGAAAATGTGTTGTCCAAAATATGTGTCATTTAATAATTTTTATAATTTTAATTAAAAACACTTCATTTATTTTTCTTATTCTTTCAAAAGGACAACATCTATTTTCCATAAAAATTAATGTTTATTATTTCATATATAAAAATTAAATTTAAATTTCTATCAAAAAAATGTATTAATATGGTTTAAAATAAAAAACAATATCCTTTCATTATATATTTTCAATCATATACATAATTAGACAACTTCTTAAATATTTTATTTTCTCTTCTTTACCCTCCACAAGCATTACACACGCATTCAGATAATATTAATATTTTATAACAATATAATTCATAATTATGAGAAAAAAATCTATTATACATAATCATGAATTAAAATGTCATGAAAATAATTTTTACCACTGAATTATTATTTTTATGGAACCAAAATGACTTTGTCTAAGTGATGTAGGAACAATGTCAACAATTTAAATTATTCTTTTATACTTGTCCAGAAAAATATAATTTATATGTTTTTAATTATTTATATAAAAATTTTATCATATAACAACATTATTTATTTATTTTATAAGTTTAATAAATATTATATCATAAATATCTCTTAATGTTGTCAAAAAACAGTATTTTCTTATATTTTTTACTATTAACTAAAAATTTAACTATTTGAGAAAAATCCCAAAAATACATCCTAACCCTTTTTTGACGTTTATTACTTAAAATGGAAATAAATTTTATGAATATAATTTCCTAAATATTGGAGAATATATTTTTAATTAAAATCATCATTAACACGAAATTTCCAACTTTAAATTTATAACCAATTTAATTAAACTTTGAAAAATTAACTAAGGTACCATCATCTTATAATCATAAGACAACCAAAAATAAACTTATAATTTTATTTTATTAAAATAAATTTTAAATTTAATAATTATATTATTTTTAAAATTATAAATAAAATTAATGTTTTACATAAATAATAATATTTAATTAATAATTTATAAAAAATTAATTTACTAGGATATAATTATATCATACATTCATTTATAAGATGCCTAATTGTTATTTATACATTCATGGGTGATGTTACTCTTCATTTGGATGATTTACTTTTCATAAGGGTTATATTACTATTCATAAGGGTAACTTTATTCTTCCAAAGGGTCATGTTACTATTAAACAATAATTATGTTGGTTCCATCAGACTCTAAATATCTTACTAATTGCACTGAAATATGTCCATTTTTCGGAATTCTATTCCTAGTAGCAGAAAATTTTGATTAATGGATAGGTTATAACAAGCATGATTAAATAATTATAATAACAAATTATTATTTCACAGACACTCAATGTCCTATGAATTACATTCTATGTTTAATTTATTTTTAAATCCTTGAGGTGTTATATTCTCAACTCCATTAAAAATTAAGTCCTACAAATTAGAAATTTCACAATAAAAAAACAAAGGTTGATTTATTAAAATTCATTTTTGGGAAACCAGCATCGAAAATAGGGTTAATATAAAATTCTATTAATAAGAGGGAAAAATGAAATGATAAGGTCACAAAAAAACTAGAATTTTAAATAGGATATCATTAGTGTAATGTGAAATCATATTCCTGTAAGAGAAACCTAAGAAAAATATTTGGATAGAGAGTGTTATAAAATATGTTCATTAGAAATTTGATCATTATAAAACCATAATTTTTTTATCGTTTAATAGACAATTAATATCGTAGAATCATAATTTATTAGATGATTCTTTTATCCTAAATTTTAATGTCAAATTATTTAGTATATTGGTCACTTAACCTCATATTTTGATGAAAGCAACATATTGTATTTCTTTTATCAGATAAGAATAATATGAATACTTTGATCACAACTAAATACATATAAAACATCTATGCTTCTAATTCATTAAAAAAAGTACTACAGTACAACATAAATAATTAATCTAAAAAACAATTATTATTCCATTTCTACTGTAGTAATATTATATGATTGGACTTCATTCCTTTTCTTCTTTTGGTGTATATTCCCTTGGCACATATGGAATTTATTTTTATAGTGACCCATATTCCTAAAGACGAATCATTTGACATTAGAATAATATTTCATTCCCTTGAAATCCTAAGCATGGTTTCCTTTTTCACCACACATAATGAAAACACTTTTTCCTTTTAATCATGTCGCAAGGTGTTTCCTTCCACATGTATCACATGATGGAAAATCCACATTTCCCATATTAACATTGTCCTCATTTATCTCTATCGTCAAATTTTTCTCTTTTTTACCATTACAACCATATGGCTTGGAGATTTCATTCCATGTGTTGATAATTAAATATTCTATATCCTCATATGATAGGAATTTTTGGGAGACTAATTCCCTTTATATAATTAGCTTAAGAGCATTTAATAAATGGTGAATATTTCACATTGTATAATGTTTGTAGTCCACGACATGTCTTTCTATCCTTGTAATGTTTGATTTATACTCAATAACATTTTCATCCTCTTTTTGTCTTAGGATCATTCTTTTTCTCTCCATATCAACTAGTTGTTCGTGGGGGTATTATTTATCCAAAATTTTTTCTTTAAAATACATTTATTCCTTGTTATGATTTTTTACTCATAGTTTGTGTTTTAAATAATTGTCCACTATTTATCCTAAGTTCCTAAGGGATGATATACATCCATGATAAACTTATCCCATTTGTTACACCCTAAAGAAAGAAATATCCTCTCTATGATACTTATCAATTGTTCACTTGCAAATTGGTTTGTATTCCCATTGAATTATCGAGTTTGTTGTCGCATAAATTGATCTAAAATAGATATTCCATATTTTGGATTAAAAATGTCTATACATGTTAGTATATTTTCCATAACATGAATCAGAAACTAGAATATTGTTATAAGTTACTCACCACCAATCATAGCTCCAATAATGACATAATTATCTTGCATAGTAGGGAAATACATACATGGGATATGCGTGTTGATATGGTATAAATTACTTCTACAAAAATACATTTATATATAATGGTAAACATTTTATTATGTAATGAATCATAATGTATAATATCAAACATGAAAAATACTTAACATTAATTCAAATTTTATACATAGTTAATCTCTTAAAAATAAAAATGTTTTCTTTGGAGACATATTTAGATTTAAATTATCTATAATGGTTTCAAAAGGAAATGTGACTTATATTAAGAATATCCATCAGAAGTGTCAACCCGTGTGTTTTGTAATGCTTGTTTTCATGCACCTGGTAACCCTAAGATAGGCCTGGGACACCATGTTAGAGTTTTTACCCCTAGGAACATTTGTGACAAAACCATTCCCACATTTAGTATCCATAAAGAGATCTATTTCGAAGAAGATATTAATAATATAAAACTTATAAAAATTATATGATGTTCTTCTATTCATATCCTAAAATTAAATCTTTGGGTTTAATTCCGTAATCTATGTTTTTTAAATCTTTTTCATATGGTTTGTACAAAACTTCTTCTGATACCAGTAATAAATTCCATGACCTTAGTAACTAAGAGATAGTTCCTTAATTTATTACATTGTTAGGCTTACAATGAATTTGTATCATAATGGATAGAATTGTATATTAGTTTTTTAAACTAGATACAAACCTATGTTTTACATTAAAACATTGAAGACAAATGATAGAAATTCCATTGGAAGCATTCATAACTCCTATATTATTTCCTGAAGTTATTTATAATATTTATCATTGCATCCTATGGAAAATAAAACATATTAAAGTGGTGTTCTCAAATGCTCAATAAGGGTATGTAAAACAACTGATGAATAAGTAATAATCCATGTTTAATAACTAAAAATACACATTCAATTAAAATGTAATATTTATCATAATATGGTATAAATAAATGATGATTATATAATGAAATAATAAAACATAAACATAAAAGTTCAACTATTTGAATAATCACATGGAATATAAATTAATAGATTAATATTGATGGAAATTTTTAACGATGTATATCTAAAACCCACCTTCCATTATTCTTTTCATGAATCTATTATTATCATGGATTAATTGAAATAATCTATTATTGTCATGGATTTATTTCATGAAAATAGTAAATGGTTAAGTCCTATTACAAAACCATATCTTATTTTTATCATGAGACCTACGGATGAATCAAGAAGGTATAGTGGGACCCAAACATCACTTACTAAGTCCAATAAATTCCTCATATGAAAAGTGTTAATCAAATAAAACATAATCCTTTGTTTTGAAAACATGCATATGAAATGCGAATACATTAACCGTAAACCATGAATGGTATAAAGAAGCACATCCATAGTCAAACTATTCATAAATCATTCAATAAAATAATTCGTATGATAAAAGTAATGTGTAAATTGAAATAAATTATAAAATTCAATATAGATTTTGAAATAGATGAAAATAATCTAATAGTATAATCGAGGAATTCTTGAGTGAAATACCCTTATAACTTTAAAATGAATATCTCTTTTGAAAAAATCACCTATATTTTTCATAACTATTTTTATAAAACCAGAAGTCAAAAAATATTGGTTCTCTGGAAAAAAGTAGTGATTTTATTAAAATATTTGTGTTTGAAAATTGATTATGGATGGTACATGAAAGGTGTTAACAAATCTAGATGTTCCCTTCAATCAGGCTTGCATATCAACATGAATTAATATGGAAACCTTATAAGACATATATTATCCCATAAACCTAATATGATATGATTTAAATAAATGTATTCAAATCATATAAAGATAATTTATAATAATTATATAAAAATAATGAGAAATTACATTAGTGTATAGTGGAAAAATAACCTAAATGAAAATGGAGGTTCAGGAAGAACACCATTACTAATTTTCAAATAGTAAAACAAAATACCGCATAAAATTAATGATCATAAAATAATAATATTAATACCATGATGATAAATAGATTCATTATATGGAAGATCATTGGGTATTATAAATAGACCACAGATAAAAAATTGTAACGAGTAAGGCATATCTCACAGAAATGAGAGTGAGTTAAAAAAACACCTTACCACTGGTTCAACTACCTTAAAATTTTTCCATTACTCATGTAATATTGTTTTAATAGTGTTTTTAATTCATTTAATAACTAAAATCATGTTTATAACACCATAAATAATATTCTTATCACATTTTCCACACATTTATGGATAATATTTTTTTATTTCCATTGTTACTGGTCTGTTCCTTTCATGGTTTCCAAGGATGTTTTATTATGGTATTACATGTACAAACGAAACAATATTACCTAATTTATAATATATATTTATATATATGTCATTTGAAATAATGAAATCTGAATTAAAACATCCCATTATAGTGTATAAGTAAATAAAAAACTCATCGTTCACAATATTTGTAAATAGAGACACCACATGTGACGATTTCCTTGATTATGTATAAAAGAATAAAATAAAAGATTTCATGATTAATATAACATAAAAAAGAAAATATTATAGTATATATATTATATTTTAATTTTCATGAATCATTGGATAAAAGGCTAGGATAAGGTAGAAGTGAAATGATTTTAAAATAGTAAAAAATGAAACTTACCACATGAATCTTTTCATTTTGAGAACCTCTTTTGGCTCTTATAAGTGTTATTATTGAGAGACTATAATCAATATAAATTTTATAGGGGTTGTGATAATGGAATTTTTAAGAGTATATTCGATAAATAAGTATCATGGTGATAGAGATTTTTTATGGAAGAGGCCTCCTTTTATAAGTGAGGTGAGTGGTATCATCGAAATTGCTCAAATTATTAAAGTATAATAAATCAATTATAGGTTTTATGACTTACCAAAAGGCATGAAAGTTAAATGGGATTTTCATTTATAAGGATTATTATTTTTTTTGTATGAGTTCAATAATTTTGTAACTTATAAATAATTTAATAAAATATTTAATTCATGAAAATAATTTTTTCTTGAAATTAAAACTATTCATATTCATGACATTAAATATATAAAAAACAGATTAAAATAAAATTTTTTTTATTCCATTGAAACATCATATTCGTCTTTTCAAAACAATAATTACCATAAATAACTCAAATTACATTTATTTTCTAATTTTTTATATCGTTAATTAAATTAATATTGCATCATCATTGTTAAAGACATTGTGGTATTTATCAATTTTATAAAAACATATTCTAGGAGATATATAATTTTTTAAATTTCAAAAGAATATTCATGTTTGAATAAATCATCTAAAAAAACCAAATATAAAAATATTATACAATTTAAAAACTATAATTTCACTACATGAGTTCCTTTGGTTACAAAATATTATAAAGTCTTTAATGTAATTCGTGTGAGTCTAAAAGGTCCCAAATTGAAAACAAATTGAGATAATGGTCCAAAAATAATTATAGAAATTGTTTTATTAAAAACATGGTTCATTTAATGTTTCTTATAATTTTACTTTAAGAAACATTATTTATTTTTCATATTGTTTAACAAGAACTGCATCATCATTGAAAAATAAATAATCTTAATTATATCATATATAAATATTAAAAAGAATTTTCAATAAAATAATAAAAAAAATTTTTTAAAAAATTTATATATTCATAAATTATGCATATTCAGACATATACATAATAATAAAACTTCTTAAATTTGTCATTTCTTATTTTCATGCCTTGCACAAACATTTCACAAGCATTTGAATAAGATTAATATTTTATAACTATAAAATAAATAATTACGATCCAAAAACATCAATTTTAAATAATAATTAATTAAAATTGTATAAAAATTAATTTTTTCACTTAATTATTATTTTTAAGAATCCAAATTGACATTTTAAGCGCGACCTATATACTACATCAAAAATGATAATGATTCCATTAATACTTATGAAGAAAAAATATAATTTCTTTGTTATGAATTATTTCTTTAAAATAAATCATTTAAAAATTCAGTATATATTTATTCCATAAATTAATAAATTTCATATCACAAATATCTGTTCATGAGGTCAAAAAAACATCAAATTTTCTTAAAAAATTTATTTTGTACAATTCAATAAAATTTCAACTATTTGATAAAAACACCCCACAATTCATTCTAAAATTCTTTATACCTGTATAATATAAAAATAATTTCAATTGAAAAAAATAATTATCTAAATATGAGAAATTATATTTTTTATTAAAATCATAATTTTCTCAAAAAACAGAAATTTATAAATTATGACCAAATTTTTGACTCAGTTAAATATTAATAATTTTTTATTTATATTGTAATCATAAATCTGAAAAATAATTACTTATGATTCTAATTAATGAAAATATATTTTCATTTGGGTCATTATATTATTTATAAAATTGTAAATAAAAATTTATGTTCTATAGAAATACTAATACATATTTATTAATTTCCAAAACATTTATTCACTATGATTTAGTTATATCATATTTTAATTATAAGATGCATAAATCGTATTTATACATTTATGGGTGAAGTAACTATTGTTTTGGCTGATTTTCTATTCCTAATCGTCTTATTTCTATACAAAAGGGTAACATTATTATTGAAAAGGGTAATGTTACTATTTAAAAAAATATTTTTGGTCATATTAGACTCTAAATATCACACTAATCTCAATAGTATACATCAGTTTTTCAAAATTCAATTCACATAAGAGGAAAAATTATGTTTAAGGGATAGGTTATAAATATTTTTTTTATAATTATAATAATAATATCTTGTTTTGCAGTTACTCAGTGTTGCATGCATTAAATTATATATTAAATTTATTTGTAAATCCTTGGGTTATTAAAATTTAGAAGGCTATTTTGGGAATTTTTTCCCCTAAATCCTTGACTTGGTGATATGCAGTGTAAGGACTGGTATTTTCCGAAATTTTTTTTGATAAATTATGTGTGAAAATTTTGATTCTAGGTGATGATAATTTGTTCAATTCCAAGGCACGGTGTGCCCGAAACAATTATATGAAAAATGTATTGATTTTAATAGCACACATGAATGATTTTTCATAAAAATGAAATAAATATTAAATTGTTTCCTAGATCATAAATCTGAGTGTACTGTTGAACTCATAACATTGTGTTTACCCTAGGTATGACATAACCTCTATCAGGCCACACCATCTGTAGAAAACACCATCGGGGATGGAAGGATAAATAAAATAATTAAATAAAATTATTTCATTTTAATATTTGAATACCTTACAAATGGTTAAATGTATTAAATATTTTATACAACCATTAATTTTATAAGGGTTTGTTTTCAATAGATGTGTCCTATCATCATATGACATTGGATGGTTTTGAAAGATAGTTTTTGGATGCAAATTTCATTGATTTTTTTAATAAAAGTATTTTAATATTGACACAGCAACACATTTTATTTTAATACACATTTGTCAATGAATTCATGGTTATCACCGGGACCCTATAATTCCACTAAGGTAAGGAGATGGATCTTTCTCGATGAATGGGAGGGGATCATAGATTGATGATAAACAATGAACCTCTGATTTGAAGGATATTCACCCATGAAAATTACGCGATTAACATTAATCAATAGAAATTGAACCAAATAAAGGTAGGTAATATGTGATTTTATTTCATTTCTCCATTCATGAATTCCACAATGAACACATGCAAATAAAAAACAGATTGTCCCAAAAATCGATCATTTTTGTGGGATGACATTTACCATTGTGGGGTTTTTATTGAAGAACGCACTTTGTATTTTTTTATTTTGATTATCATTCAAATGGAAATAGTCCACGATCGACATGAACATAGATCAAGGATTATTTTTCATTTATTCTTTTCTCCCCCAATTCTTTATTCATCATGTACATTATTCGTTTAGCCCATGACTCGGCATGTTATGATTAATCAGTTGTTTTCCACTTGATCCTTAGAGTAACGATCCGATATCAAATAATTGGGATCAACATTTAATGAAGGACATGTGAAGAAGATTATTCTGGATGGTTCAAGGAAAATCAAGAGATATTTCTTTTTGTGTGATTATATTTGTTGGGATGAATCGTAAAGTTGATCTGATCCTTGGACGATAAAGAAAGTGTTTCATGGATCGCATGTGTCCATCAATTTTGAGAGAAGGAGAACCAGTTGTGAACTAGTGATGCATTAATGGATCCATTGGCATGTTGGAACCACCAATCACAGATTATGGATGTTGCGGGGGGATGAGTCAGATGACAGAGGGCTGCCAGTAGAGGAGGAACGTAGCCTAGCAAGGCCAAGTGGTATTCTGCATGAGAGCCCTGCCACAGGTGGAGACCGAAGACACGGTGAATGGATCCAAATATGTGGAAAGTGTTTTTCTAGAGCCAATGACAGTAGAGTAATGTGAGTGATATGGGATATGTTTGTCGTCCATTTTGATTGTGACATAATGGTGTGGACCAGGCGGAGGAACAAGGATTGGAGGACCATGTTTGATGACACCATACCGACCCATAGTGTAGGAAAGACCAACTGATCATGGATTCTATTAAGTATTCCCAATTTTATGATCCCATTAGTCTAGTATTGTTCGATATGGAGTGGTCTAGGTGGGGTTTGTTGGGTTGGGGGGGACCTAGATTGGTCCCAGATCAATCCTTTTCACTAAACATGTCATATCTTTCAAATAGAATGTTTGATTGCTGAGACGTCTACAAAATCGGGACCCTTGATATGGGAAATTACTTTTGAGATGTATTGGTGGGTTTTTATTCAGATAATTAGAGGTTTAGAGGACACCATTGGTCATTTCCTTTGATGGTTCGAGGTAGGATCTTGTTCCCATCATAGAGGATGATCTGTATTCTGGAGTGAGTTGTCTCAAAGCATCTTAGACAATTGACTCAGTGGGTTGGATTATGCTTCCAATTGTTAGGATAGGTCAGTTTTCACTTATCATCGTGATAATTTAAATAGGTTTTGTGGATAATGTGCGAATAATATTTACCCGATAACTCATCCCCTATATAAGATTATGTTTATAGTTGGGCTAGGTGTCCCCTAGTGAGCACTAGGCCTTGATCCCCAATTTGTGTATCAAGATCGGATTCTTATCATTCTACGTTTCTATACCTCCTGATTTTTCTATAAGAAGTTTTCAGTGGTTGATTTTTGGTTGGGGATTGGGGACTACGTGACTTGTGGTCTAAATTACATTTTAACACTCCATCTGTTGCTGACACTCTATGTGTTACGGACACTTCATGTGTTGCCGAAACTCCTTGTTTTATTGATACTCAATGTCTTCATGAGACTAGATGTGTTAAATAGTGTTCCTAAATTTGCAAGACCATAGTCTAATCTTGGGTACTTTTTTAGACATATTCTATGCACTTCTATTCGATAGCTCGAGGAGTGAGATCTTATGGGAGGAGCATGCTATGAGAAGAAACACATAGCTGGTAGTGGATAAGACAGTGAGATTTGAAATCCTTTATTAGTATACCTGCATTTTCATATTATATATGATATATTCATATACATATTTTTAGCTGACTATATTATCTTAAATGTGTTTTCCCTTTGTGGTATTTCTGTATGGTATCTTCTCCGTGGTGTTTCATCAGTGGTATTCCTTTGTGTTTTCTGGGTGTCATTCTGAGTATTGTTTCACTCACTCCTGCAAGGGATTTTAAAAAATTTGTCATGTCTTTTATAGATGTTAGACATTTTGATGATGTCCTAGGTAAACCTAGAATAGGTTTCACTTAGAGTTATCAGAAAAATGAGGTGTGCCCCTACTGCTTGAGACAACTGCCTACACCTTCCCTTCAGGTTTGGTTTTCTGCAAATGAGCTTCAAGAACAAGTGTACTCACTTTTTTCTATGTGTACATGTGTATATGTTCATAGGGAAATACCTCCCATTTATGTGATATTCTTATTTGGTACTAGTCACTAGATCCAACCCTTTCAGAGGTGGGATTTGGGTAGTCATGATGTGGGACCCTCAAGTACGGGTCATGATAGTGAGGAATCAAAGGAGATGTTGGTTCTATGTATAGACTGGGAGTATGTGAGGTTTTTTGGGGGGAAATGTGTCATGTGCTTCGAGTTCGTATTTCAAGTCAGGGAATCCAATGTTTGTGTGACATCCAACATATCCATACACCAAGACTCTGGAATTCATATTTTTGACTCATTAAATATAAACAATAGTTTCAGAAAAAAAAATTAATGGTTCACACATCATATAAAAATGGGTTGTGTATTCCTTGTAATTCTTGAGACTGCTCATTATGTATTCTCTTTTAACATTGATGCATCATGTTTTAATAGTATGTATTCATGATACTAGCTAGTAAATATTCTACATGAGGATTAATAGTGTGGCCCAATATATGTAAAGGCTTATTAGTGGGGATCTAGTCATGATGCCATTTTTCAATAAGATGCATAGAAGGTTGTGCTTTATTCTGTTGATCTGTTCATAGACCCACCTCAAATGGTTCAGGTGGATGAAACATGATATATAGAGTTTGGAACAGATCTTTTGGTTCTAAATAATGATACACATGGTTCGAGCCTGTATTATAGGATTCTGAGGCTGCAATTTCTTTGATGTATGGTTGATAGGACTTCCCCGATATTAGGTGCACAACGCATACCAAAGAATAGGAGGTTTCGCCGGAAGGTACATGGGTGTAATAGTTCCCCAAGGAAGTGGAATTTCTATTATTGTCTTGGGAAGGGACATTTGATACATGATTGTCCCACTATTCATCTTGCATTCAGATGGGTGGTTTATAAACCTCCAAGGAAGAGGCAACAGTAGAAAAAATAGATCTATTGAGTAGTATACTTGGATGAAGAGTAGGATTAGTAGTAGTAGGCGGAAACAATTTTAGCATGGTTACCACCGCTTCCCCATGGTGGGCCATTCTAGAATCATTGTATTTTAGGAATGGGAAGGAGAAAGTTATATGCTATCATGGCTTATTAACCCATGACATTGGTAATTGTTCAGGGTATGATCGATGTCTTTCTAATTTAGTTGTAGTATATATAAACTCATGCTAGTGATTTACTTTCCTACAAATTTTCTTATTTGAATCTTTTGGATTCTGGGTAACCCATTAACATGAACCTTAAGATTAGAGACACCTATTATGGGAGGAATATTAATTAGACACTAGTTCTGAAAGTGAACCATGACTCTTAAAGGTAAGTGTTTCAGTAGGGATATCACGGTAGTAGCGTCAAGGACATACTATTTCATTCTAAGTATGGACTAGTAGGCATAGTTCATGCTCATATTTAATGTTTTAGGAAAAGGGTGTTGTTATTCAATGGTGATAGGACCATATTTTTATTTTTATTGGAAAAATTAAATTTCATGGAGCTCATGATATATTCATGCATGGGAGGGTATTCCTGATTACTCTTTAGTTATCTATCCCGACCCTCATTGTATAGGAAATTTTGAGTCCATAAATTCCTACAATATTGGAGGAGTATAAGGAAGTCATCCCTAAAGATGTTATAGGATTACCACCACATTTATAGTTGGACTCCTACATTGACCTACACCCTAGTATGGAACTGATATCATCATCATCATATTAGATGGCTCCCACAATGCTTTGTGAGTTGAGAGTACAATTATAGGACATACAATGTAAGGGATTCATGGGACATATGGTTCCACCCTAGGAATCACTTGGTGTAACACCCCTACCCCAGTTACTTAGTGTTACTGCATTGTTACATAACATTGACATGATATAAGGAATCACGTAACGAATGAATGATCTGTTTAGTATCCTAGGAATTACTAAATACATTAATATGTTTTACATTACATCCTGAAATAAAAACATAAACAATATTTTTACCCCTTTTTAACACACATATATCCTTAGCCTATCCCTGTTGGTTAACCAAAAAATACTTCTTCACATCCTGGAAAAAATGATCCTTATAAAGGGGTGTTCTCAAATGCTTTGTAAGGATAACAATATAACAGGATCCTTTATAAATAACCATAATAATTTAAGGCAATGTATAAGACTAAAACAAAATCCTTTTAATGTTGATCTTCAGCATAATATGGAAATGATAAAATTAAATAATTCCATTTACATATTCACATGGATATTATACTTGTCGATTAATCACATGCAATATTAATAGCCACTTTCATAATGATGTAATGCATAACACAATACATCATAACCACATAGTCAAGGTCTTGTGACAAGACTACAAATTATATTTTTTCAAGGCCCTGTTATAAAACACTAGTTTGTCTCATGAGACCCAAAAATGCATCAATGAGCTATATAGGACTCCACATGTCACTTACTAAGACCAATGTATTCCTTATATGACAACATTTAAACATAACATAAACATTTGTATTAAATATAGCATACGAAATGTCAATAAATTATCCATAAACCATGAATGCTATGAAAATAACCCATCCACAGTCTAACATAGCACAAATCCATCAATACAATATGGATGATTTGTATCAAAATAAATCTACATCCAACAAGCTTAAAATCCATCAATGAATGTTGACATGGTTGGGACCAAACTTTTTTTGAGAAATATCACTTTGTATCTTGAAATCATTTAAATTTTATATAATTATAAAAGAAAAAGGATAATTTGAAAATATTCTTATATGATTGTATGGGAAGCTTTGACGATGTTATAACGACGGAAAATAGCCGAACCCGTCGTTTAATTTAAAAAACATTCTTACCTTAATTTAGTCTAAAAGGTCATAAAGTACCTTACTGGGAAAACAACGAAAAGATTACTTTAAAAAAATATAATGTCAAACAAGGGTATAAATGACTTTAACCCATTTTATAGTAAATAGTAAAAATGATTTGAAATAAATTTTTAAGAAAACATGGATTTGGATTATAATGAATTCCCAGTAGATACTTATGTAAAAAAACATTGGATAATAAAGAGATTGTGAAATTAACCCTTACCTTGTAATTTTCCTTCGAACAGGGTACATTAACATCCTTTATAATATTTATATCATTGTTATTAAATTTTAAAATAACTATATACATAAATATGATATCATATATGACCCTCTAATATTTCTTTGTTAATAATTTTTCAGTAATATTATTGTTTCGGGTGTTAACTGAATTTTTTTCCTTTATATGATTGGTTATGTAGGCCATGTTTGGTATGAATAGGATGTTTTTAATTTAATTTTATAGAATGATATTATGTTCATAAACGTTTTTTTAATAATAAAATGATAATTATTTTTGAATGATTATGATGGGGAATGAATCTCATCGAGTTCGTGGAGACGGTAATCCATACGTACGCAAGAGAGACAATATCATTATCTTGATGGTGATATCATATGTAATTGGATGGTATATAATATATAATGAATAAATAAAATGTTATATTTATTATTTGCATTAGTTATTCTCATTATTATACCCATCAAAATAATAAAGTGTTCGGATAACTAACTACACCACGACGTGGAGACGGTACGCAGTACGTATGCATGTATGGTGACATTGTCATTTATAGGAAGGATAAAATAATGAATATGGATGTACAATATTTATAATAAAATCAATGTATATATAAGGTACTAGATATATTATTTTATAATTGAAACACCAACGAAAAAGGAAGTAGAAGAAGAAAAAACATGAAAGAAGTGATGAAATATTTACCACTTCTCCAGGTTCTTCCTTTTGATTGGATAAAAAGGGCGCCATATGTTGGATTTATGACAAATTAAAGGCCATTATGATGTTGGAAAGAATGTTGGTAGGATATTTGGGTAGGGTTTGGCTGAGCAATGTGGTTTTGGATGTGTGAAATTACGGGAAGGTGATGTATGCTTTTAAAATAGAGGTGATGGTCACTTTAAGAAAATATTGAAATAATATTTTATAATAATATGATTTTCAGTTTCAAGTTGATAAAAATGATTTATTTATAGGCTATGTTGGGGATGTGTCATGAAAATCTAAACAAATAGGTTTTAGAAAGGTTTAGGTCACCATATTAACCATATCTTTTTTATTTAACTCTTAGTAAAATAGTATGACATTTACCATCTCTGTTTGTATTTTTTATATAATATGATTAATAGAAATCCAATAACAAGAAAAGGGAACCCCAAGTGGATCACTGTTTCTATATATAACCATATATATGTCCTTTGTCTGAACCGTAGATTTTTTGGAACATTATATCAATTAATAATATAGTATTTGTTTTAAAAACTCAATTATGTCAATTTTGACACTGTTTAGTATTTATTTTTTGTGAAAATCATAATAGCCTGATTACTTCCAAAAATAACTATTTAATAGACCATAACATATAATTTTAACCTATAAAATTAGTGTAATTCATCAAAAAAAAAACAAATTACATTTATTTTGATATTTTTAATATCAATTATTTTAATCATTTACTAAGAAGTTAATTAAGGCATCATCATTGTGTCATAAATAAATTAAATTATTTAATGTAAAAAAATTAAATGAAATACCATTATTGATGAAATATTTTTATATTTCTAATGAATATTTATAGTATAATTTATATTATGTATAACCCTATATTAAAAATATTTTAGTTATTAAACATTTAATTTAACTCTTTTAACTCTTCTTTAAATGAAATAATAATAAAAAACCTAATCTATTCCATGTGGACCAAATAGGATCATATTTTATTCCTATGTTTTTTTTGGTATAATTATAATTAACAAATAGAATTATAATAGCTGTTTGTGTAATTATGATATCATGTTCACCCTTAATTTCAATATTTACTTTTAATTGTAGTTAATAAAAATCAAATGTTACTATTCAACCAAAATTATTTTTATCTTATTGAACCACATTTTACATACTGATATTAACCATATCTTTTGTATTTTTGAAATTCAACTCACATACGCAGTAAAATTATGTTTTATGCAAATTTACAAATGCTCCTAGGAGGTGTGTAAAATTCGGTAAAAAGTTAAATAAAATTTTTATATATCTAAACATATTATAAAATGACTCCAATTAATTACATTGAAAATATATATGTATTATGTATCTATTTTGACCTAAAATAAATATAAATAAAATAAATAATTATTTAAATAAAAATTCAGTTTTAACAAATAAGGCAGTGTTTTTCACTATTCCTAAAATGTTGATTGTTTTCATAAAAATACCAAAAATTCACCCTAAGCTAATTTCGATATTATGAATTAAAAAATGTAGTCCATTTTGAAAAAAAAATTAATTTCATAAAGTGTGTATTACTATTCATAATGGCTAGTTTGATTGTTCACTGTGTGTTAGAATTGCGGAGTTGCGTACAATGCAAGCTATTGCATTATTTAAATTGAAACATACCGTGAAAGCGTAGGGTTTTATATTCTTCCCTCCTTCAAATAATTTCATCCTCGAAATTTCTACAATACTACTGCACAAAAAGATTCAGGTGGTTCTTCATCATAAGTTCCTCTAGTTCCCACATTTCCTCTTCAATATTATTGTTTATCCAAAGATCATTTACCAGATGAGTCGTCCAGTTTCTCAGCACTTGTTCTCATGTATCAACAATTATTATAGGATCTTTACAATAATACAAATCAGGTTACAGTTCAATTTCCTCATAGGCGAGTACATGGGTTGGGTAAAGCATGTATTATCTCAAAACAAATACATTGAACACATCATGATATTTGGAGAGACTTGGAGGCATTTCCAAATTATAAGCTACAACTTCAATTCATTCATGAATTTCAAAAGGTCTGATGTACCTAGGACTCAATTTACCCTTCTAACAGAAATGTATAACACCCTTCCATAAGGATAGCTTCTAGAAAACACGGTCTCATACATGAAATTCCAAATCCTTAATTCGGTTACCGGCATAGCACTTTATCCTACTTTGGGCTGCTTTGATGTGGGTTTGGATAATATTCCCTTTTTCCATTGTTTCCTCAACAATTTCATGGCCAATGAGTTTTATTTCACAAACATCATCCCAACAAGTTGGTGTTTGGCATCTCTTTCGGTTTAACATTTCTTATGGTTCCATATGAATACATGAATTGAAGCCATTGTTATAGGAAAAATATACCATAGGTAAATATGGATCTCACATACCTTGTAAGTCAAGGGAGAAAGATCTCAACATGTTTTCTAAGGTTTGAATAGTTAGTTCTAATTATCCATCGGGTTGAGGGTGGTAGGCAGTGGCCAAATGATGTTCTGTTTCAAGGGACTTCTAAAGAATGTTTCTGATGCTTTTTTGGGGGTGTGCACGTCTTTCTATTTGAAGAAGATGACGTTGTTTGTTTCTCTACATTATTGCTTTCCAATGGCGGGTGACATCTGTTCTTTTTTGAGGGAAATTTTCTCCTTGATCGAAACTGGATGATGGGATGTATGTTCTTCCTTCCGTTGATTCCTCCTTGGAACTCATCACCAAATCTTGGTCTCCCGTATAGATTTAATACATGGTTCATGAAACTCTTCCTAGAGTAATATCTTCATGGACATCGGCTAATTACACTTCTTCTGTCCGGACATTCCAAGGGGTCCAGTGAGGGCAGCAACATTCGGTCAGGGGAGTTGTCAAATTAGACATCACTGGCGTGTCTGGATGCTGGAACACTGGAACGTCTGGGTTTTTTACCCTTATTATAGGTCTTTTCAAGGGCGCGGAAGCCCGAGGAATCCAACATTGAATGCGTGGAATCATATTCTATAGGCATGTATCTGAGGTTTTATTCAGATTCCTATGGTTTACACTGGATATGCCAAAGATTTAATGTCTAGGGGAGATGGATCAGATAGATCATAAAAATTACTAGTGTAGATCAATTGAGGCGACCACTGGAGGGAACACTGATGTTGGGGATAACATATGGTTAGCTACCCGATTGTAGTTAAAGTGAATGGGTAACGTTGTGGCAAGATCCCACCAGGATGTGGAGGCTCGGGTAAGAACAAAAATGGATGATGGATGGTTAAGTGATGTTGGTGGATAATCAGACGGTATCAGCTCGAGGATGACGATGATGTTGGGAATGAGTCTTGAAGATACCTACTACATGTCCCTATGGTAGGGAATCAAAGTCCTCATAGTTCATCAAACTATGGCTTACCACCGATTGGGGATATCAATGTCTTACCGCGGGATGGGGTCGCAAAGGCTTACCACTAGATGGGGTTACAACAGCTTACTGCTGGTTGGTGTTACAAAATATAAAAACTGGTTGGGGTTGCAACAACAAACCGCTAAATGGGGGATACAGTTTAACATCCTGCAGGACAAAGGTGGTCTGACATGAAGGGGGTCGGAACCAGTGGGGTGATGGGCTTGATCCTCAGGGAGGCATCCTACGTACCTTTCTTTGGAAAGGATCAAAGACCTCGTAGTTCAGGATGGGGGTGGGAACTGACATGAAGATGGTTGGAACAAATGGGTAGTGGGATCTAACCATAGAGAGGTTTCCTATATACATTTCCTTGGAAAGGATCAAAGACCTCATTGTTCAATATGGTGTTGGTGAACTAACGTGAAGGGGGTCAAATCAAATAGTCGGTGGGCTTGAACCTCAGGGAGGCTTCTTACGTACCTTACCTTGGCATGGATAAAATTCGACTTAGTTTAGGATGGGTATTTGGGGCTTACACTCAAGGTTTCCCAGAAATGATATCATGGTCGATGCTTGATATAAGCCCACGTGAGTCATGCTCGGTGTGAGAAACAAGAGGAATCAAATACCTGACGATCACATCGTGGTTGGTGCATCTGTGGGAAGTATAGTGGGTCTGATTCATAGTTAGTGGTCTAAAGAAGAAATAGGGGCTTACGCATGGTTAGAAGCCTGAGGTGATAGAGATTGGGACTTACTCCAGGATGGAGGCACAGGTGGTGACAAATCCCAGTGGGAGAGGTACTTGGCACCCCGGAAAAGAGGAGGGTAAGGGATGCTACCTCCTGAAAGGAAAGATATGGGCTTCTATCAGGGTGGTTTCTTTTTCCCTGTGGAAAGACACATATCTGATAAATCGAAACTCATTCCATGTGAGGAATGATCTCACTCCTGTGGAGACTAGTGGGCGTGCAGAATGTCCATGGTGGGGGAACCCCGTGTCTGACACATGGGGCATGGTCTCTGTTTATCGTCATGTGCTGAGAACGATGGAGATAGGCTTTTTAACGTTCTACAGCTCAGATGAAGTGGGATTTCTCCACACCCCTAGGACATACATAATAGATACCCGCCCACCCTTGAGGGAAAGAGAGTATCGACAATGCCATGGTAACAGCGTTTAATGGATTGAACCATGAGGGTCCACATTAGTGAGTCTATGTAAAGAAGAAATAGTCGTTAGCGTACCTATGCAAATAAAAATGAGTCATTGAAATTCCATGAAATGAATCTCTCAAGGGACATTGAAATTGCTCTGTGAAAACCTAAGGGTCCACATGGTAAGAGAATGTGTGAAAATGGTGGGTTGAACATAAGAGAGGCTTGGACAGGGTTCCTCATGGTGAGGGATGCACATAGACCACACATAATAGAATGGGCTAAGGAAATATAGCAGGCCAGCCTGCAATATGGAATGTTATCATGCAAGATGAGGGGGATTCATTCATTTTTGATGGGTGGCACAAAAGGAAGAGGGGTTGTGCGCAAGATGGACAGTTCACGCGCACGATGGACCAGTGGCGGTCAAGACTGAGGGGTTGTGCACAAGACGGATGGTTTGCGCGATAGTTATATGGTCTATATTTAGGATCGCTTGACCCAAAGGGAATGTGCATGCAATATGGGACCCCTTACGCACAAATGACTTTGGAATGAAATGAAATTCATTAGGACTAGAGGTACAGACCAAAGGCACCCCCTTGGGGGGGGGGGGGTATTGCAAAATCCAATAGCTAAGTGCCATGGGATTTTCTCACACTGTCATTGAAGACGAGGTTTTCACAGGGCAGAGAATCATTCATCTTTTGTAACAATCCCTGAAGGGTGATGATATAGTTCGTTTTATAGCTGGACTCCTCCGAGTGGCGTGAAAGAGTTGGGCGTGCAAACTCCCATCGCTAATCGGCGTGTGCGCACAGAGGGGTGAGGTTCAAAAATTCCATTTCGACGTTGCCTTATGCGCGAACATGGTGTCTGGCACAAAAACGCCCATTCGACATCGCCTTGTGTGCAAAAACGAGGTCTGGTGTGAAAATAACCGTTCAATGTCACCTTCGTCACAGAAACGGGTCAGGTGCGCAAATGCCCGTTTGACGTCGGCTTCGGTGTGGAAATGGGGTCGAGCACGTAAACTCTCATTTGACATCGCCTTCAGCATAGAAATGGGGCTGGGCATGGCCAGTTTTGGAGGACAGTGATTTGGGAACAGAAGGGGAGGACGACAGACAAGAGTTTGCATTCTAGAAGTCCTCTTTTGCGTGTCTCCCCAATCATACGAGTTCACACCTCCTAGGCCCCACATTCTCTTCTTTTTCATCCATGATTCATTCATTGATCTTTTATCTGATCGATGCGCCCCATCTCCAAATTTCAGCATCAACAAATTCACCCCTCAGAATAGGAGCGGATAGGGGACCCAATGGTCGGATTCTAAGGGTATGCCAAAAATAGAAAAGTCAACTTCAACGGCCCGCAAAAACGGATTTTTCATGTGGAATAGTGTTGACCATGGGTGGAAGATGCGTCAGTGCTTTAATAAAAGGCCTTGGCCCCCCTAGGACCTACTTTGACTTTTTCCACACAACAGACTTTCATTCCCTCATGCACGAAAATAATATTGATCTAAGCGTTAGATTCCGCGACCGACTTTGGGTTTTGTGCACCATCCAAATTTGTTCGGAACGCGTCAAACATCTTTCGTAGTGCCACTGCTTGTGCATGCTAAATCATCCTACTTTTGCACTGATCCCTATAGAGTTCTAAAATTGGCCTCTCAACAGACTAACGCCGAGAGAGAAGTTCCCGCTGCTGCAAAAATAACCCAAATGATCGTGAACGCTCAAATTCTTAACGTGAGGACAATTTTTTCTAATAAAGAAATTCTTTTCAGCATTATTATGCACGTTCAAAAGGATTACGTCCTTAGTGGTAGCCCACAACTATGGAACTTCAGTCTTCTGGAAGAGTTGTGATGCCTGGTTTTGAGACTGACACACCGCGGTCATGGGATATAGGCGAGGATAGTCTTCCAGAAGTACACATTACCAAAAATGGCCATCCTTCTAGGGAACCCCAAAACACATCCATATATTTCCTAAATCTGATGAACCTAATGGTTTTTGGAATCAATCCAATTCTCGAGAAATCTCCAACTATTTGTGTGATTACTTTTAGAAGCAACATTACTAACAGGATGAAGGGCCGGAAGGACTGGGATTTCAGATCACGGGGAAACATTACCAATGAATGGGAATGAGCGTACTAGGTACGTTAGACACTAAAGGAATTCGAGATGGAGCTGCGGGCTATTTGGATTTTCGAGTCTATTTGTACATCTCAATTCTACTATTACCAATAGTAGGACTTTTTAGAAGAGTTGTTCGGTCTTTGGTCGCCTGATACAAACACTTTTAATATCCTTAATGAGGAGGTAGGAATCAGTCTATGGGATGTCCACCATATATGGAGAATCCAATTGGAGGGATATCAGTATGATGTGTTCCTCCTGATGGAGAATATCTGGGGGATATGACCTGCACCACAATCCTGTCAGGGCACCTGCTGGAGATAGCTTAATAAGAAATTAGAATAAAATATATCCTATAGTACATACCCTATTAATGGTGGTATAGACACTTATTTTCCAATGACAAGGTCGTGAATATTCCTGGCCATGGGATGCAATACCTGAACACATCTCATAGGGGAAAAACAGGATCATATTGGTTGATTTTGGAGACATGAGAGTACCTATTGTGGGGGTTTGGAATCAATCATGGTTGAGACCCAAATGCATGATATGTCGTGTCCTTCAATACGTTCTTGAGTGGATGGTTGTTACCTATGAGGGACACGTCAATGGGAGTCCGCCCGGGGATGCTAGTGATGGCCGAGTTTATGGTGGAAAAGAACAAGGTTAACCTAGGGGTACCAGTGTTGGATAGGCTATACAGTATTCTAGGGTGCATTTTGAGGGTATGTACACCCAGGAGGATATGTGGCCTATTCATGACTCTCCATGGTTGGGTCATGGAACACAATGGTGGGTATGACTTCCTGAATTCCATCTACCCCTGGTAACGGTATGTGGTTATCCCTCTTGAACATCATTGGGATCCGCCCATTGATGCTCAGGGATGATAGAATATAGATCATGATCTTTAGTCACACTCACTTCGACTTCCACACAATCCAAAACTCGGTAGCCCAAATTTTATCCGATGGGCGGGGTCTACTTGAGCAGATGGAGTACCTGTATAGCATCCGAGGTGGTTTTCTGGTTGCCAAAATTGATGGAAAATTCTTCGGCGAACCCTATGCGCCGAATAGCTTCGCCAGGCAGTTCAGGTGCTTGTAGAGGATGTATGTAAAAGTATACACATAGGTTCGAGAAGATATAAATCCCTACATTCTTCGCCATCCGTGGCTTATGTTCATGATAGCCGGCCTGGAAGAAATCATCACTCTTCACCCCACCAGTGTTAGTATTGGACTGTAAATAGAGTATGAAAAACACTGGATGAGAACGTATCCTTGGTCGATTCTATGGAAATGAATTTGGGAGATCTAGGAATCTAGGGAAAATACCAATGAATAGGATGTTATACGAGGTTCTATAGGGTAAGTGAGGCAAATAATGGGTCGGGTAACTAGCACGGCGCAGGCTGGTGCTTTATCGGTAGTGGAAGTGCAGACTGAGAACGTGCATCTAACCTACGAGGAAGGGTGGTCTCATGCACATCCTTAGGGTCCGACTATGGAAATCCTCATAAATCAAATGATGTACCTCCGCATGTAGTCTGCTGATGGTATCTTCCCTTCTATGTGGTCTGCTTGGAGAATGTTGGGACAATCCAAGTCCACCAATGCCTTATGGTGGAGGTTGATACGCATCGGGCGTGATCATCCATATATAGGGTGCATCTGGATAATGGATAGAGTAAACATTCATCATTGTCATGCACACCTGACAGCCATGGACATGTATGCATTCCAGTGGGGAGGTATAAAGAAACACATCCCCTGGATAAAGTATTTCATGTCCAAGAGCATGAACCAGAGAGGCTTCCATCAGAGTATGAAAGTTTATAGGAGGAAGAATAATAAGAATAAGAAGAAGATGAATTAGTACTTGAAGAAGAGGACCAATTTGAGGGTTTTGGTGGCGAGGGGATTTCAGAAGCTCCAACTCACCAGCAGAGTTCCCGTGAGAGGGTGGAATCATTGGCTCCAATGTAGAATTGGAAGAGTATCTTGTTGTATGGTTTAAACCTTATTCCAGCATTCAAATTTTCATAGCCTCGATCCATCAACCAAACTCTTTCCTATTTAGTATGACATAGGTGAGGGTCCCAAGTAATCTTTACCCTCCATGGGTGCGGGTAGGCCTATGGAGACCAGGGAGCAACCTCGGGGTCCAGACCTCATGACCAGGCATAGTGGGGCACTGATTTTAGCAGTATTAGGTGATAATGATCCAGAAGGATATCCCATTTCCATATTCATTGTCCATGATGAGATATCATTGATAATCATGTTGACAAGCGCCAAAGGCTCTTCCGTGGTCGGGGGCATTTCCCTGACACATGCAATAAACACCGCTGCACTTGGTTCCTATTAGTCATTTCTAATTTTTCTTCCCTCTTTGGTTGAAAATTTAGCTAATCAAGATATTAATTCCTGATGTAGTTATCACAAGGTTTGAGGAACGAAAAACTGTTGAGTATGGGACATCTACAGGAACAGCATGGGAAGAAACCGCGTCGGCCTTTACAGAAGAAACCATTCTAGGAGACCCTACACTAGTACTCGGAGAGTATGAGATAAAAATAAGGCATGGAAATGATGCCTGGGTGGAACTCTATCCCAGTTGGAGAGACGTCGCTAATGAGGTGGACGTTCCCAAAGAAGTCCATGCTGATGAACACCTAACCGCTTTCCCCGACAATCGGCCTGCTAGTCCCAATGAAATAGATGATTGTGATTCAGAGGTAGCCGATGAGAGATGTATGATGTGGCACAAAGGGTGGAGGTGTATCCAACACTTTCTCATTCAGCCTTAGATGGAATGGCTAAAACGGATGAGATCTCTCCACACCTGGATGTGCTTTCTCTGTGATGGAGGGGTGGATGCTCAACGTCTTCATTCTAAAGTCCGCAACTACCTATCCGAGAAGCGACGTGAGAGAGACCGGTGCTACGACATTGCCTGGTTTTAGTAAGAGACAAGGATGTTGCGAAAAAATCTCTCAAGGTATCATTGAATAATTTTTGAGGTGATTGTGTTTGTTGACAAAGTGGACATCTGAGTTCAGATTGTTGACAAAGAAAAACAATGACATACAAATTTGTTGACAAAAAGGATTTCATGGTGTAATGTCGAGTTCAAGAGCTGAGGTCAACGATCCATGTTTGATTCAAGAACGTCGATAAAAGGAATGGATTATCTGGAGGCGGTACAAAAGAACATATACAAGGTGGCGCCGTTTTCCATTGTTTTCCAAATTTTAGGGCCTGAAAATCAGCAAATGAAGAAAACTGTTTTTGGCAAAGGTACTTGCGCACCGAGGACTTGGAGGATAGGAAACTTGTACGCTATATGTTTTTCAAGATCCGAAGATCAAAATATGGAAATGGAAGTAGGTTCGCGCATGTTTGGGAGTTGGTCGCGCAAGTGTCCAAAAGGATAGAAGACTTGCGCGCTGAAACTGGGTCGCGCAGGTGACTTGTGCGCCGTCGCGCAGGGTGGTCAGATTGCCTATAAATACTGGACCAAACCTCCTCATTCTTCACCGAAGCTCAACTATTTGAGAAATCAGAGCCCCTTTCGTGCATGTGTGGTGGTCACACAAGTGGTGAGTGTGGGTCGCGTAGGTGGAGTTGCGCGCCAGTAGTAGAAGTTGTGTGCCGGTGTTAGAACTTGTGCGCCAGTGTGGAGTTGCGCGCCAATATTGGTTTGGGCGTAAAAGGAAGTGAGTCACGCAAGTTTGGAGTTGAGGAAGCTTGTGTTGCGCAAGTTTCAGAGGAGGACTTGCGCGCCCGTTGTGACTTGTGCGCCGATACTTGCATGTCGAGGTAGACTTGCATGCCAAGTAAGGTTTGTTCCAGCAGTGTTTTTCGGACTGCGTGGAAGCAGGATGTTTGCCTGATACCTTCGGTGCAAAGAGATATTCATCTTCAGGTGAAAGTTGTACTTCAACAGAGCATCTACACAAATAGAAAGATGCATTAATTCATGAAAATTAAGAGACCTACTGGTCTATAAAATGTGAGTGGATTCCCTTCTGGAGCAGTGAGCTTAGGAAGAGGAAGAAGGTGATCCTCTCCACCGGCAGTGAGCCAGAGAGAGAGAGACAGGGAGTGACCCTTGGGAATGCAGTGAGCTGACCCTAAATTGGTAAAGTTAGTGAGCCTGGGCATAGAAGTGAACTAGCCCGAACCTTGTAATCCACAGCTAGTGAAGATTAGTGGAATTTGGTACGACCAGAAACCTGTCAGCGTATGCTCCTTGGACGTAGCCCTTAGCGGTGAACCAAGTAAAATTGCTTTGTCCTGCGCTTGCTTTACTTTCTGTTTATATTGTGTAGTAGGAAAGAGAGAGAAGTGTGTTTTGCTTAACAGCGGAACAAGATCAGAACGGGCATTAATTTTTAATTAGTCATACCCTGATTCACCCCCCCCCCTCTCAGGGTATTCAGCCTAGTGGACATAAAAATTGGTATCAGAGGGAGGTTTAGAGTTGTTCTTCTCTCAAATTGAGGTCGCCGATCATAGAGGGATTCCGATCTTGGACGGATTTAATTTTCAAATATGGAAGAATCGAATGCAACACTATTTCCAATCTTTGGGAATGGATGTGTTTTCAGCAGCCATGCATGGTATCACTGCTGATATTACTAGTGGTGCATTATCAGAAGCTGAGCAAAAATATTTGGATGCTAATTCCAAATCAATCAATGCCTTAGGGGGAGCACTTTCCAATACCATATATACAAAGATGATGTAATGCAAAACATCTCATGCCATGTGGGAAAAGCTTTTGAATATTTATGAAGGGGATACAAAAGTCAGAGAGGCAAAGCTGCAAGTGTTATGGAACAAGTATGAAGATCTAAGAATGAACCTGAATGAGTCTATTGGTGCATTCTTTGACAGGGTCAATGCGGTGGTAGAAGACTTGCGGGGTCTTGGTGAGATTATCGAAGACATTAAAATTGTAAAGCGCATCTTGAGAAAGCTTCCACCTCGGTTCAATCCAAAAGTTTCTGTTTTGGAAGATAAAGATCCGAAAGAGCTGACTTTGGATAACCTACACAGCAATCTTGTTTCTTATGAAATGAGAAATGATGACAACGATGCTGTAGAAAAGGGGAAATACAAAGAATTGTAATTTAATGACATGAAGAGGATCACTATTGAAGATTCTCAGGAGGAAGAAGAGTCGGATGAGGTGATGTCGTTCCTTTCATCAAATCTTCATAGAGGAAAAGGAAAGTTTAAAGGGAAACTTCCACTAGCATGTTTCTGATGTGTAAAGGTTGGTCATCTTGCTGTGAGATACTCCAAAAAGATTCAAGAAGAAAGTGATGAAGATGAAGTTGAGATTCCCATGAAAAAATCTTCACCCTATGTGAAAGGGAAGAAGCAGTTCAAGAGAAATTTCATTAAGAAGAAGAATCTTCTTTCACAAGAAATAGATAGTTCAGCTGAGTCTGAGGGTGAAGATGTTGAAGAAATAAAAAAATGCAATGATCGTGGACAAAATGCGATGATGGCTATTGCCAGTAGTGCTCTATGAATGATAGAAACTGAAACTGATGAAGAAGAAGAAGAAATTGAAGGGAGAGTTGAGATGTAAGCTGAATTAGAAGCAGCTCTTGAAGAGATAGATGTTTGGCGAGAAAAAACAAAGAAATCCAACAAGATAGTACGCGATAACAAACTCTACATGCAACAACAAAAAGAAGAGAAGTCTGAGATTGAGAAAGAAATTGAAAATCTTAATTCTTCTAGGCCAGAGCGCACAGAAAAGGTTGATGAGCATCAGCTCAAGATTGAAGAGCAGAAAATGGAGATCGATTGCTTGTGTCAAAAAGTGAAAGATCGCGTCAAGCATATTGAAGAGCTTGAAGAGGTAGTTGTCGGTCTGCGGAGAAAATTTAAGGACCTGGAAAAACCTTTGAATCCCAACATAATCTTGGGAAATCAGGTCATTACGAATACTGAAAAGAAGAAAGAAGATACTAGTAGTTCAGCAGGAAAGAAGCAGCAATTTTACTCAGAAGTTAAGGCTGATTCAAGGCATAATCAGAAAAAAAAATCTATGGCAGTTGAAGTTAGAACGCAAGCACCTGTCCCGAGATTGATAGTTGATTTGAGCTCAAAACACAATCAGAATACTCAGAGATCCCAAGGGGAAACTCATAGTTCTGAAGTAACACGAAGGAATGCACCTTATATCAGGTGTTATTGTTGTGGAAAGATGGGACATTCACAGTATGTGTGTTCCATAGCCAAGAGATATAGGAGGGAACATGAACAGAGATGGCAGCCAAACAGAGGATGATTTTCTAGAACATATTTTGAAGGACACTGTTTTTGGTGTGGAGGATTTGGACACAGGGATAGTTATTGCACCTCGACCATTCAGAGAAATGTGCCAAAGCAGAATCAGGATGTTTGCAAGCAGCCAATCAATGAACCAACAAGTGAGTTAAAAATTCAGAACAGATTTGCTGCTCTACAAGATGAAGCTGGTCCATCATACTCTGAGAAATAACAGAAGTCTCAATCCATTCAGAGTGTGAATGAAAAAGTATGGATCAAGAAGAAGAAAAATGAGAAGGTTGTGGTGGCGGAGATTGCCCTTAAAGAATCAGATCGATCTGGTGTTTGGATCCTTGACAGTGGTTGCACATCCCACATGACGGGTAATAAGGATCTTGTTACAGGCATAAAATATGACAAACAAGGAGTTGTCAAATTTGGAAATGATGAAGGCCTGAAGATTGTTGTCTCAGGGAAAGCCATGTTTGGGGGCAAAGAGATGAGACGTTCTGATGTCTTGGTAGTAGAGGGTCTCAGTAATAACTTACTCAGTGTCAGTCAACTATGTGACTCTGGGAACTCTATCCAATTTACCAAGAAGATGTGTGTTGTGAAAGGAAAAGATGGAGCAGCTGTTCTGCAGGGAAAAAGGTCAAAGGGAAATCTCTACCTTGTAGGTGGGGAAGAAGATACATGCCTTTTATCCAGAGAAGAAGAAAATCTGTTGTGGCATAAGTGACTTGGTCATCTATGTCAACCATTTATGGAAGATCTGGTAAAGTGTGATACTGCTAGAGACCTTCCCAAACTATCACGTGATCGCACTCATACGTGTGATTCTTGTCAACAAGGGAAAATCATCAGGAAGACATACAGGCCAAAGGAACAAAAAGAAACTGGAGTGCTCGAATTGTTGTATGCTGATGTATGTGGACCTATCTCACCACGAGATATAAATGGGAAAAGGTACTATGTTCTTTTCATTGATGACTATAGCAGAATGGAATGGGTATTCATCATTACCCATAAGACAGAGGTGTTCAGTTGCATAAATCCGTAGAGGAGGGAATCAGAAAAGATGCTTGGGCAGAAAATTCTGAAGTTTCGTACTGATAACGGTATGGAATTTACAAACAGTCAGGTTGAAAAATATCTCGAGAAACATGGTATAAGGCATCATGTTTCATCAGTAAGAACTCCCCAAAAGAATGGAGTGGTTGAAATGAGAAATCAGATCACCAACAACATGGCCAGAACAATGCTTATTGAAAAAGACCTATCAGAGAAATTTTGGAAGGAAGCAGTTTTGACATCAGTCTATGTTTCAAACTGGTCCCTGTTATGTCCGATGCAAGGGAAGACTCCGTATGAACTGTGGTTCGGAAAGAAGCCAAATTTGAAATAATTTCGAATCATTGGAATTAAGTGTTTAATTCTCAACAAAGAACATCATAGGAAGTTTGAGGAACGTGGAGATGAAGGGATATTCCTTGGATATTTAGGGAAAGGTAAAGAATATAAATTCTTCAACAAGAGGCTGGGAAAAATTGTTGAGAGCAATAATGTCACTATAGTCGAAAATGAACAGACTGCTCAACAACCCAATGAACAGTTTCTGGATGAAAGTGATGACGAGGTAAGCAACACAGGGGGAGTAGAAATTACAAAGGCTGACTCAGAAGAAGATACTGATGATGAACAAGAAAGTGTCAAGTCTACATCTGCATGGAAGCCAGAGAGTCGAGCTGAAATTGATCGTCATAATATGATTGGTGATCAGACAACACCAGTTCAGACTCGAAGAATGAAGTCATTACAGCAGACATCATTTTTATCTCAGATGGAGCCGAAATGTTTTTCAGATGTAGCTGAAGATGAAAACTGGGTTCAAGCTATGAATTATGAGCTTGATCAGATTGAGAAGAACCAAACATGGGGGATTGTTTCGAGACCAGCAGACAAGAATGTCATTGGGACTAAATGGGTCTATCGCAACAAGATGAATGAAGATGGAACTTTGATTCGAAACAAATCACGACTAGTGTGCAGGGGGTACTCCCAGATCGATGGAATAGATGTTGATGAGTCATTTGCACCAGTTGCAAGGCTGGAGACAATCAGATTATTCTTGGCCATAACACTGCAAAGAAAGTTCAAAGTGTTCCAAATGGATGTCAAATCCAACTTCTTGAATGGGGTTCTGGAAGAATAGGTTTATATTGAGCAGCCAGATGGTTTTCTCATTCATGAGGATGAGATCAAAGTTTGCAGGCTGAAGAAGGCGTTGTATGGGCTGAAACAAGCACCAAGGTCATGGTACTCAAGGCTTGATCAGTACTTGAAAAAGCTTGGTTTCTAGCGTGGAGGAGTTGACTACAACCTCTATTTTAGCAATGACAGTAATCAAAGGATGATGGTGCTAGTGTATGTCGATGACATAATTTTTTGCGGATCAGATGAAGCTCAGTGCAGACAGTTTTCCAAATTCATGAAAAATGAGTTTGAAATGTCAATGATTGGAGAGCTAACGTTTTTCCTTGGACTACAGGTGACGCAAGGATGGAATGGAAATTTCATTTCTCAATCCAAATATTCCAAGGATGTTCTAAGAAGCTTTGGAATGGATAATTCCAAGGAAATGAAGACTCTGGTTGCTACCCGGATGAAATTATCAAAAGATTAAGATGAAAAGGCAGTTAATATCACAGAAAATAGGAAAATCATTGGAAGTCTGTTTTACTTAACCGCAACAGGGCCTGATATTATTTTCTCCACATTCCAAGCAGCGAGATATCAGAGTAATTCCAAGGAAAGTAACATTCTTGCAGTGAAAAGAATACATCGGTATATCAAGGGCACAGAGGAATTCGGCTTGACATACAACGACAAATCCCAGACAGAGTTATTGGGATATACTGATGCAGACTTGGTCGGTTAAGAAGATGATAGAAAATCAACGTCAGGTGGTGCATTCTATCTTGGTGGATTGTGTATTTCTTGGCTAAGCAAGAAACAAGATTGCATTTCATTGAGCACCGCAGAAGCTGCGTATATTGCGGCCACCCAAGCATGCACACATTTATTGTGGATGAAGCAGCAGCTTGAAGATATGGGAGTTGAAGTGAAGTCTCCGATCGGAATCCAGTGTGATAACTCAAGTTCTATAAATCTCAGAAAAAAACCTGTCCATCATTCCAGGACAAAGCATATTGAGATCAAGTATCATTTCATCAAGGAGAAGGTTGAGTAGGGCATCGTGAAGTTGGAGTATGTTCCTACAGAGCTACAGGTTGCAGACATTATGACAAAGGCCTTACCCAAGGAAGTTTTTGAGAGGCATCGACTGGCTCTGGGAGTTCAGTCGATTCCCCGTACTTGAAATAGTGTAGATGTGGGACCCCCCTCCCTCTCCCCGAGGTATGATGTCTTTTTCCCTAATGTGCTGATTTGTGTTCTCTACTCTGTTACATCCTACAAAGGAGTTACCTTTGGGTTCGTTGAAAAAGGGAGAGATAAGAGTGTTAGTTAAAGGGGTGAAAATAGTGATTGGGAGACAGTGTGACTATTTGAGAAATCATGAAAGATAAGGGGAGAAGCTGATAGGTGGAGCATCCAGAAAGGGGGAGCAATGAGAAAGGGGGAGTGTATTAAATCTGACGATGCTAGAAGTGGTCGATCAAAGAATAGATATCACGACATCTGAGGATCGTGATGAAAGCAGAAGAGTGGTTTTGGAAAATGGTAAGATTATTTCCAAACCAAACATTGGTCTTCCAAAAAAGCCCATCAATAATTGGTATTAGTTTAGTACAAATTGGTATCAGTTTGGTGTCAAAAGAAAATGTCATAGATGAAGTGATTCATTGATGAACTTTTCATTTACTCTTGTTTCTTACGCCGAGCATTGCTCATGTGGTCTTATAGTATATGTTGAGTAAATCCTTGATCGCTATCAGAATCGCAATGAGGCGAATGAAGGATAAAGAATCAACAATGTATCTTTGTTTGGGAAGAGTTTTCACCAAACCCAAAGGGGGAGATTGTTGGGAAAAAATCCCTCAAGGTATCATTGATGCATTTTTGAGGTGATTGTGTTTGTTGACAAAGTGGACATCTGAGTTGTGATTGTTGACAAAGAAAAACAATGACATACAAATTTGTTGACAAAAAGGATTTCATTGTGGAATGTTGAGTTCAAGAGCTGAGGTCAACGATCCAAGTTTGTTTCAAGATCGTCGATAAAATGAATGGATTATCTAGAGGCGGTACAAGAGAACATATACAAGGTGGCGCCGTTTTCCAGTGTTTTCCAAATTCTAGGGCCTGAAAATCGGCAAATGAAGAAAAGGGTTTTTGGCCAAGGTACTTGCGCGCCGAGGACTTGGAGGATATGAAAATTGTGCACCATATGTTTTTCAAGATCAGAAGATCAAAATATGGAAAAGGAAGTAGGTTCGTGCAAGTTTGGGAGTTGGTCGCACTAGTGTCCAAAAGGATAGAAGACTTGCACGCCGAAATTGGGTCGCGCTGGTGACTTGCGCGCCGTCACGCAGGGTGGTCAGATTGCCAATAAATACTAGACCACCCCTCCTCATTCTTCACCGGAGTTCAAATATTTGATAAATCAGAGCTCCTGTCGCGCATGTGTGGTGGTCGCGCAAGTGGTGAGTGTGGGTCGCGTAGGTGGAGTTGCGCGCCAGTAGTAGAAGTTGTGCGCCGGTGTTAGAACTTGCGCGCCAATGTGGAGTTGTGCGCCAATATTGGTTTGGGCGTAAAAGGAAGTGATTCACGCAAGATTGGAGTTAAGGAAACTTGTGTCGCACAAGTGTCAGAGGAGGACTTGCGCGCCCGTTGTGACATTCGCGCCGATACTTGTGTGTTGAGGTAGACTTGCACGCCAAGTAAGGTTTGTTCCAGTAGTGTTTTTTGGACTGCATGGAAGCAGGATGTTTGCCCGATACATTCGGTGCAAAGAGATATTCATCTTCGGGTGAAAGTTGTACGTCAACAGAGCATCTACACACAGAGAAAGATGCATTCATTCATGGAAATTAAGAGACCTACAGTTCTATAAACTGGGAGTGGATTCCCTTCTGGAGCAGTGAGCTTAGGAAGAGAAAGAAGGTGATCCTCTCCACCGGTAGTGAGCCAGAGAGAGAGAGACAGGAAGTGACCCTTGGGGAAGCAGTGAGCTGACCTTAAATTGGTAAAGGTAGTGAGCCTGGGCATAGAAGTGATCTAGCCCGAACCTTGTAATCCACACCTAGTGAAGATTAGTGGAATTTGGTACGACCAGAAACCTGTTGGCGTATGCTCCTTGGACATAGCCCTTAGCGGTGAACCAAGTAAAATTGTTGTGTCCTGCGCTTGCTTTACTTTCTGTTTATATTGTGTAGCAAGAAAGAGAGAGAAGAGTGTTTTCCTTAACAGTGGAACAAGATCAGAACGGACATTAATTTTTAATTAGTCATACCCTGATTCACCCCCCCTATCAGGGTATTCAACCTAGTGGACCTAACAATGGAGTACCTAAGCATTCGTGAAGGCATAACAAGGGTCGGACTCCTTGAAGAACATGCTAATGAAATGAGGTATTCATTGAAAATTATTCTATCCTTGTTAAGAAATTGAGTGACCAGCTGGCGGACGCCCAAGAAAAGATAGTGGAAGATGGTCACCAAATGGATTCACTCCAAACTGAATAGGAGCAAGCACAGGCTAGGGTCAGTGAACTGAGCTCTATGGTTGTTGATGAAGGGAAGTTTTTTAAGGGGCGGGAGGAAATCCTAGAGGCCATAAGCCAAAAGGTTGCAGGGCATGAGCGATTTATCCTTGATGTTGATCCTTAAGGGCCCTGTTTTGGTCGAACTAATAAACACATTTCTATTTACTACCTCTCGATCTGAACTGCATGTATGAATATATTTATATTCTTGTTCACCTGGTTCAATGCATTTCAACCACAATCATGAAATAAATAACAATTCATTCCTAAGATCACGTGGGTCATTCCCAATGTGAGAAACAAGGGATGCTCGCACTATTACATCATTTAAATGCAGGAGTGCCAACCAAGATTTGGGCACCCACATTTTGAAAATCAAATCGAATTTTTTAGAAGAAATGGGTGATGCGCAACTGGAGGACGAGGACCTCAAAATAATCAACGTGTCATCCTTCAAATGTCCTCTAGCGCATAAGCGGGGTAATTTCAGGGGTATTATAATTAACTCATACATAGGGGAGTGGATATTTTGAACCACGATACCCCCGATTCGGAACACTGTTAGGGTGGTGTGACAATAATGGATTACTATTGACCGTGTATGAAACACATCATTCTAATTGAGTTAGCCAAGAATGGGAATAAAAAATGAGGTTCAACCACTAACCTTGTTTGAAACATGGGGCCTGACACAAAATGACATCCATTAGCTTTCAATAATGTTAGCCCAATATAGTAGCTGAGCCATTGGTCGAGCACCCAAACTATTAGGTGGTTCATTCAGACGTAAAAGCGGAAGAGGGTATGGATGAAGGGAACACAAAGCGTGGAGTTGGAGAGATGGATTTTCCAAATGGAGTCCAACACTATTGAAATCATGCCACTTTGACTAATGAACATTAGGTGGGCGTATCTGTCTGATCATCGATCAAGCATACAATCGAGCAGGACCACTTTGAGAAGGGATCTGGTGCATCACATGTCTACCATGGGGAATATTGTACTTATTTAGTGTAGAACCTCAGTTTAGTGTTATACATCAAGAAAATGCAGGATTGTGTAGTTTAACATCATAAGATAGGATGATGGGTGAAAGGGGAGATACAAGGAAGGGAATGTGTGGTGCGGTAGTTATAAACCCGATGTGAATGAGGACAGAATGAGTCCGCACCATACAACATATCCCTGAAGAAAAATGGACAAAGAGTGAAAGTTAGGTTGGGACCAATGTATGGTTCCTAGACGTTCGTCCATACACCATTAGGATAGAAATCAATTCATATGTAGTTCTGAATGCACAGTTTAACGTCATGCGGGATGAAGGAGTGCATGTGTGGCATGGCTACGCCAGTACTTGTCTAACCAGAACTACTAAGCCCACGTGAGTTGTGCTCGATGTGGGAATCAAAGAGTAGTGATGGTACATTATTAGCACAGGAAGGCACATGTTCAGAGATGTGGGACACTAGGTGAATGATGTCCCAATAACGATGACTTTCATATATAAAGTACCTAGGTGCGCCGAGCAGTAAAGCCGAGTATGTTGGAATTCCACTTGAACATAAAAAAGTGGAAATGTGTGAATCAAAATGCTCGAGATCTGGACCAAAATGATGGGTGATAGACGATAGGGGATAACTATTGACCATTTTTGAAACACAATATCCATATAGTGTTAGCCTAGAATAGATATAGAGAAATGAGGGTTGACCGCTGACCATGTTTGGAAAACAGGACCTATCGCAAATCTCATCTGAGATCCTCAGGGATGTTGGCCCAAGATAGTAGGTAAGCCAGTGTGGAAAGAGACCAGTACACAAAGGGTGTACCTTCATACATAGAGGACGATGAGGATCCAAATGGAGGGCTCACGAATCATGGACCTGGAATGAGGGGAATGTCCCCATGAAAATTTTACACATAGGGCAGTTTCTAAACATGTCTGATTAAGACTATAAAATGTATTAGATTGAGGGAGTCAAGTCCCTTACCTCAAAAGAAAATGGTCCCGAGGTTTCATGAATCCATCTTAATGATCATAGGATGAAACATTAAGGGGGATTAATTCAATGGACTGTGTACAGGTTGGAGAAGTATCCATACATAATGTGTAGCTCCCATAGGGATATCATAGATTAGTGTTATAGAACATGGACCAGATGGGTAAAATACATGGGAATCCCATTTCCAGACCATTAAAATACCGGACATGAATGGGGACCCATTAGGTACTCTCTACACCATAGGTTCCCAAAAGAGTTTGGACTAAGGATCCGAAAGAGAGGGGGCATGATTTTTAGATTCCTAGGGATGGACCTGGAGACAATCTATCTGGGCATTCTTTCATATCCCAATAGGATGGTAATCAATCCATACTTTGTTTTGGGAGAGTCAATGTAGGATACCAGTGTTAGAGATAATGAGGTTTTTTGGGTCTGGACCTTGCACCAAAACAAGAGGTATATGATAGATCTTGTTTTTCCTTTAGGGGGAATGTGTGCCTTTTTTTGGAAGAAATGGTAGTAATATAGAAATTATAGGCATCTCCATAGGAATCAAGACATGGGTAGGAATTGACAAATGATATGGTGTGTGATCGATACCAAACATGATTCCCCCTTGAGTGAGGATAGCACGATGCAGTGTCTTTTTTCGTCGTGCGGCTAGGGCGATAATGTCAATGTTCAGAGACATGTGATGTTATAAAAATGAATTTAAACTTCATGCAGTATAGACACAATAGTTTGAAGTCATGTGGGACTAGGAATCATAGTTTAAAGTCATATGGATAAGACATATATTGGAGAGATGAGGTTCCATAGGGAATGTGCACGACGTGATAATGCATAACCAACGTGATTGAGGATGACTTCCACATCATATCGTGCTCGATTCAGAGGAGGAATCCTCGGGCCATGGGTCCAGGAAAGGTTAGAGGATATGGGGTTGGATAAATGAGCTCCCAATTGAGCTTGACCCAAAGATGATATTTCTCGGTGTTCCTACGTATCCCATTATGATGGGAATCAATCCATACAGAGTTCATGAATCTACCTTTGAACATCATGTATGACAATACAATTTGATGTTATGTAGGACATGAGGTAGGGGGAACTAACTCATAGAAAATAGTGTACTTATTGCAGCTATTGAAAACCCAGCCTGAATGAGGGAATAAGCCCACATGTGCCATTCCACGTGGTCCTATAAGAGTTAGATCCCAAAAGGCATAACAGAAGATGTAAATTGGTGGAACTCAAGCTAGACCAAATGACGAGATGTTCAGGAATTCATACATATACCATGGTAATGGGAATCAATCTGTACGTAGTTTTGGGAGACATATTATTTTAATGTCTTAGAACTCAGACCATAGGGAAGTGGAATCCTTCCAAGTAAGTGCGAACCACAAACTGATCCCTAAGCCCACACGAGTCAATATTGGTATGGGAAACAATGGCGGAAGTAGTTTATGTAATACCGAGAATGCAAAACAATGGTAAGTGGGTGTAGAGCCCCAAATGATTCATTTACCATGGCTTTGGTCCTCCTAATGTGCTAATGCGCCCTGAGGGATAGTGCCAGAGATGTCGAATTTAAATTTGGACATGATGGGGTTGAAAATAATGTGAATCATGTAACCAATATAAATGGATTGAAGGGGCTTTCATGATGATGAAGGATAACGGTTGACCATGTTCGAAACCCAACATCAATATCATGTGGACTAAATTGTGAAAAACAACTCAGCGTCGACTACTGACAATATTTGCAGTGCATGACTTGTATCGATTTTTTGTCGGAATCCATTGAGGATTGTGGCCCGTGATGGAAGGAGGGCCCTTAGGCCAAACATCCATGCCATTTGGGGGTCCCTTCAGGTGTGAATGATAATGGAAGCCCAACTGGATATTAACATGAAGCCTAAAAAATGTGAGAATGCATTCCCACAAAGAATACGACACTCCGGGTTCTAGACCAGAGTATTCATGGAAAATTGGTGAATCACCAAAGAGGGAAGAGGGAACCGAATTACAGGTAGACGACTCAAAGAGATGAAAGTAGGGATTATGGGCTAAGGATGATCAAGAGAGAGTGATATGCAACATGGTTTCTATAAATCCTATGTGAATCGGGACATGAACCCATACAACATTGTATACCCCTATTCTGGAAGAACACGGGCCAAGGGGACAAAATGATAGATATTTTTCTAAGAGATGTTTTTGGACCGAAAGACCATATATTCTGGAAATCCATCATACCCCAAGAGAAAGGGAACCAAGAAACATGTAGTTCTGGGGGAAAGGGTGACACTAATAATGGAAAGATACCCCAACCTAGGGATTGTTTGTCATGGTGAGTAACCCGACATGAATGATGAAAAAAACCCAAACCAGACCGTACAACCCTAGGTGAGAACATGGTTCAAAGGCCCGAAAAGGCCAAGGGGCCTGAGGCTAGGCCATGGATAGAATTTCATGGCCAGGTTTCACTTTAACACCTTGCAGTGACGACGTAGGCAGGGGTAAGGTATCTCATTCATGGATGTGTACGGCATGATGAGCGACCCGACGTGAATGAGGACATAATCCCACACCACACCATAAGACCCTAAGTGTGTACTTGGGTTGGGGGGCCCGAAAAGGCCAGGGTGCCTCAGGTCAGTCCTTGGAAAAAATGTCTTGGTCAGATTTCTATTTAACATCTTATAGTGTGGGAGAATGTGATATTAGTTTACGATCATAGAGCTCAGACTGTATATGACTAGTTTAATGTCATATGAATGGAACTTAGAGGAAGAATAATCGTGCTTATGGAAGACCACAAAGAAATAATTATTATAGAGGACAATTGTTTAACAGGTTCGCCACAAGATACTTGTATCAAATTGTCACTCACTATCCTCGAGGACGTTAGACACGGTTAGAGAACCCTTGGGCTTATCATCCATTCCATTTGTGGCCATTTTGGCTATAGAAGGTGATGGAAGCCCAAATTATGGGACATGAAAAGTGTGGCAGGACCCATGCTCGTGGGGCAGACAACAAATGATTGAAGGGATGTCTCAAGGTGATATGAGTGGTGTAGTGAAATAGACCCATGTGACTGAGGACATGAGTACGTACCGCACCACAAAATCCTGAATGACAACTTTTTCCAAGGGATCTAAGGTCCCAAGGCTTGAGCGTCCCAACCAACTGTAGCCATATGACCTCTCATTCGGGCAATACCTTCACAACTCCTATGCCCATGTGAGCAATGCTCAGTGTGGGAAAAAGGTGTAGGTTTAGGGCCTCCCAATCACAAAAGGTTCTAACAATTGGAATTACACTCCCTCTCAATGTAGACCATGATTTGGAGAGATGGAGGGGCGGAATGAACCACTACACTCCTTGTTTGGGACATATGGGGTTGGTGACAACAATAATGGATAGCTGCTGACCAGATTCAAGACACAACATCTTTATCGCGTAACCTGAAATGGGAACAAAAAATGAGCATCAAACAATGACGATATTTATAATGCATGACTTTTTATTGATTTGTTGTTTGGAACCCTCAAAGAAGTTTTCCATAATTGTAGGATATCCCTAAGGTCGATCATTTATGCCCTTTGGGGAACCTTTGTGTGTAAAAGATGATGGGACCCCAAATGAAGGGTTTTGTGGAACGTGAATGTACCCATGAAATTTCAAATGAATATAGATAGTAGGAGAGACAAAATTCATCAGGGGAGAGAGATACATGGTACATTTATGAGGAACATGATGGGAATGAGGGAAAAGGCATGTGCCTCGCCCTGTTTTTCACCCGAATGTATGGTACTAAGGTTTTGGGGCTAGTCCTATAGGTGAAAATCTCGGGAAGTCCTATGTATATCATGAGGATGGGAATCAAGCCACGCATAATTCTACAATGGCCATGCAGTTTAGCATAATGCGGTAAGGATGTGGGAGGATTAGAATAACAAAGGAGGGCATATGGTTCAATCAGAAAAACCCTAACATGGTTGGGGCTTAAGAAGCCTACATGACACCATGTGATATCCCCCAAAAGAACTATTTTTAGGAGGGGATAATCAAATAGGAAACTGAGGCTGGAATCAAGATGAGTTGTATGAGCATTCCAATGTATCCTATGTGGATGGGAATCAATTCATACATAGTTCTGATGATTCAGTTTAACTTCCTACAGGATGATGCACTGTTTAAGGTCATGTAGGACCTTCATGCATTTTAGGGGCGTGCGGGACCATCACTGGGATTTGGGTCAAGAGGGACCACTAGTTTAAGGTCGTTCAGTACAATACAATTTATGGTAATGTGTGAACCTATGGCCTAATCAATGAATTTCTTGAGGAGCATGACATTGGTGGGAGGAGTTCAACGCTTACCATCCATTAAAACATATAAGTATTTGCCATTAGAGTAAGCTTTGTGAATGATGTATGGTCCTTCCCATTTGGTTTCCAACTAGGGTGGTTTCCTACCAGGTATCATTGGTGCCCTCAGGTCTAGTACCAATTCGACCTACAAGAGCTAGTGGAGGTGAACATTCTTGTTGAAAGTACTAGATATTTTTTTCGGATTCCTTTCCAAATTGTGATGGGCACAAAGCATGTTCTCATCAAGCACTTCTAACGCGGAAATATAACATTCAGCTACTTTATGTAGCGCTTGTTGATCTTAGATAGATGTGTGATGTGAGGGGAATTGAATATATATGGGAAGTATGGCCTCTGGTCTGTACACAAGAGAATATGGGATCACCTGGGTGGAATTACAAGTCATCATCTGAAAGGCCCAAAGGGAATTAGTGAGCTTTTCCGGCCAACCATTCTTATTATGACCAACCCTTTTCTGAAAAATGACAGAGAGGGTTTTGTTGAACTCCTAGATCAGTCCATTTTCTTGCACATGATAGCAGGAGTCATCGATAGAATAGATATGTACTTAGCATACAATTTCATCATCATAGCTGCATGGAAGTTTTTTCCGTTATCGGTGAGGACGACTTCAGGGACTCCAAATTAGTAGATGTATTTGGAACACCCAATGTCAATGATGGAACATGAATTTAACCTGTTTAGTGGATCTTACTCCACCCACATGGATAAGAAATCAATAGTCGTCATGATGAATCTGCATTGGCGAGCTGTCGCTGATGGATATAGTCAGATGAAATCGAGTCCCCACACCACAAATGGCCAAGAGTACTTTGTGGAGTGGACAGGCTCTGGATGCCGATGCATGATGTTATCATGAATTCGGTATTCATGGAATCTCATGGAGAACTTGACGTATTCATGTATCATATAGGGAAAAAATTACCCCAATCTCTGGTTTTGGTGAGATATATTTTTCCCGGTCTGATGATACCTGTAGGAACCGACATGAACCACTTGTATGACTTGAGAAATCTCAACTTCATGAATGAAATGGAGGAGAACCCCATCGATCCCATGCTTGTAGAGGATCTTCTCATGGCCAGGGCTATCACGGAGGGTGAACTGCAACGCGCGACGTCAGATTCACTCGTTCTCATCCCGATCTACCGAAAGGAAACCATTTTGGAGATATTCAACAAAGGTGGCTCTCTAGTCAAAATTCACTTAATAAACTAAATATTGAGGTCTGACATGGAGGATTTGGCAGTAAGATAGCTCACCTGCATGCCGTCTTTGTTATCTGGGGATACAAGAGAAATGAATCTCTGATGTGCCTCGTGGATAATCATATTATCCATCTCAGGTTCTACACGTGATACATCCAGGACGAACAGGGCATTAGCTCGACCATTATGAGATCGAGGTACATGAGTTACTCCCGGTCGAGATGGGAACTGTTCCATTAGTTGGAGAGTGTGCTCCATCAATGGTATTATCTCTGTCTTTTTAATGACATAGCCCCCGCTGATATTCTTGATGACTTGTTCTGAATCCCCATTCACGTGAAAATTTGAAACATCAATGTCGAGGGCCAGCTCGAGGCTGGTGATGAGAGACTGATACTCTGCCTCATTGTTGGTTTAGCCTTCTGGAAATAGAAATGAGTATGGAAGAATGTCTTGTGTTGGGGTAATAAAGATGATACCTAAGCCTACCCTGTTGAGTCTGGGATCAATGATCCTTTTGAGGGTGGGGCTTTAGGATGCACAATGGATGTGCATCGGCCAGAACGACATGTCTTGGACTACCGATATGATCCCCTTATCAGGGTTATCGAGATCCAAAGACTAGTCTGCAGGAGCCAGATGTGAATCAAGGATGCATACCAATTATTTCCCCTTAATTTGTTTTTAAGGGACAATCTTGATATCGAACTTATAGGGAATCACTACCCACCAAGCGAGATGGCTTTCCAACATGGGGAAATTGAGATTGTAATTCATTGGGTCTACTCGAAATACCAGCTATACCTCATGCTGCTTCAAGTAATGTCACAATTTTTGTACTATGAATACTAGTGCAGGGGAACTCATTTCGATGGGGGGTATCTAGTCTCTGTATCGAGGAGCATATGACTATGTTAGTAAAGGCTATTCTCCATCACCTCATTTTTTTTCTAGGCGAGAAGGACCCTGAGATATTATTCCAGAGTAGTTACATAATGTACCAATGGATTTCTAATGATGGGTGGCATTAAGACAAAAGTTTGGATCATATACTGCTTGAAATCCTCAAAAGCAATCTGACACTCTTCATCCAACTCATAGACCATTCCTTTCTTCTTGAGACGAGAAATGGGTTTACACATACCATAAAAGATAGTGATGAATCAGTGTATGTAAGATAAGTGGCCTTGGAAACCTCTAATCTACTAAATTTTTCTCAGAGGGGACATCTAGCTAATGGCATTGATCTTCACTAGGACGATCTCAATGCCCTTGTATCTGAAAACGAAGCCGAGAAACATTCCAGAGGTGACCCCAATAGCATACTTGAATGGCTTCATCTTCATGTGACACGAATAAGGGATTCCAAACACCTTATTGGGGCCTTTGATATGGTCCTAAAATTGGTTTGATTTGATGATCAGATCGTCCACATAGCATTCCACCAATTTACCAAGGATTGGCATGAATATGTGATGCCTAGCCCACTGGTAGGTGGAACCTTTATTCTTTTAACCAAGGGGCATGACTTGGTAATAGAAAGTACCTTGTAGGACCCTGACATTTATGAACTCCTCGTCCTAGGGGTCAATTCAGATCTAGTTGTACCTAGAGTACCCATCCATGATGAATAGGGCTTGGAATCCAGTGGTAGCATCAATCAACAACTCCATCACTGGAAGGGGAAAATCATCATTTAGATAGTGACTGTTGAGATCCTGGAAGTCAATGTAGACTCGAATATGTCCATTCTTCTTCCTTAATGGAACAGTGATGGCTAGCCATTTGGAGTACTAGACATCATTAAAGAAATTGGATCTGTTGAGCTTTCAAACATCTTCCTCTACCATTGCACCGTGAGAAGGGTGAATTTCTCTAGGAGGGTTCATGATCCTGCGATGATTTTCAGGGAGAACGATGCAATGGATAGCTACCTAGGGATCTAGTAATGTAATCTCATCATAACTGAAGACAAATACATGACAATGTTGTTTTAGGAAGTTTATGTACTGCTGCAGCTCCTCGAGGGACATGGAGGCACTGATCAATGGGGGTCTCGGGTCTGCCTTGCAACAGAGGTTTACCTTTACCAACTCGTCAAATATTTCAGAGACGTCCTATTCAAAGGAAACTGGGGAATCTTTTAAATATTCTTCTTCACTTATAGAGGGGGATCATCAATAGGAGGAATTGCTTCTATGTTCATAGATCCCGCTGGGAGGCAAGTACCAGCCTAAGCAGCAGTGGTCACTACATTGAAGGACCCTTGTGCTGCCACAACCATAACAATGAAGTTTTTTGATCCAATACCATCTGGCCTTCAGACCAAGGAGCCATGCTTGATGATATCAAAGTAATAATGGCGTGTTGTCTTAATCCGGTTAATTCTAGATCTGTAGAAAAAGAATTTATAACGTATTTTTGTTTCCATGGGGCAGACATCATGATACCTTATGGGTGTAGGAGGCTCCAGGATCACCATATCCTAATTTGTATAAAAGTACAAGGTGATTTTAGTTATTCAATTTTACTTGGGAATGTGTTCCCCCTCGTCCTAGACACAACAACGGATTGTACCTTGTCCGGGGTTGTAGCCTCAAATGGGAGGATTTGAAAGACGTAGGAATCATATAGATCTATAATTTGGTCGGGCTCAGATTTAGCATGCTCAACCTAATTGGAGTGAATCTACTTTTCCTTTATCTTGTAGTATTTGGCATTCAGATAGAAGGCTTCACAAGAAGAAAAGAAAGATGTTTCACTTTGAAGCATTCCCACTCGACCATTATGGGATTACATGAGGAACTGGGGATATGATGGCGTAATAGCCACATGCAGGTGGAGCCATATCCATCCCATCAATGCATTGTAGGTGGTGTCCTGGGAGACTACCATAAATTTGGTTCTAGAAACTAGGCCACCAAACTGGGTCTTCATGTAGATATTACCGACCGGGGTATGTTCTGTCCAATCATAACCATGAATTATTAGGTGAGAGGGACACAAATAATATTCATACAATCCCATATTTTTTATTGTCCGAGTAGGGATTAGATTAATTTCAGAGCCCGTGTCGACAAGACAACGACGAACCTCCACACTATTGAGATGTATGTTTATGTAGAGTGGGAGAAAGTTCCCCAGTATGGGAGATCCTTCATCTCTTCCCATGAAGGAGATAATGGCCAGGTATACAGTATTCTTGACCACTTCAACATGAAAGGATTCATCGGATTCTACTTCCCTCTCAAACTGGAGGGGGATTCTTAATGCATGAGTGAGGGACACAGGCATATCTAACGAAAGGATAAGTGACTCAATGATGGAGAGCCTCGCGAGATTACATGAAATATGATTAAGAAAATCATAATTCTGTGTTAAGTGTGATATTGTTCTTGCAGGAGGCCACTCTATGACAGGAGGAATGGCGGGCCCTGCTGGCTGGACTGGTGGCTGACTGGTTCTGGGCATATCACGCTCCCCACAAGTCGAAGCCTATTGGGTGAATACTGTATGAGTTCCAAAAAACTGATACCTACCTATAGCAGGACGTGGATGGTCACAGTGTGGTCGGGGAGGCTCTACCTTATCCAGTAGCACAAATGATGGCGAAGGCGGTCCTGATTCCATCATATGAGATGGTTGCGCATACTGAGCTTTACACTGAGCATGTTTCTTGGTTTTGGTAGCATTCATCGCCAAGATGGAAGTGCTGACTCAGGTACTCTTATGGCCCATATAGTCATGGCTCCGTCGATGATAACGATGACTGGGGACGATGTGAGGATCTGTCGGGTGCTCCTTCTCATCCAGAATCATGTAGGGATTTACCTGTTCTACGGGGTGAACTGAGGTGCACCCTTGACCTTCACTCGAAGAGTCATCCACTAGTGGATAGATTCTGGGAGGTATTTCCATCTTAGGGGGCATTAAGTCACCGAGTGTATGTTATGACAATGGCATCATTGGGGGACTTTGCTTTCCCTTGCGTCTCTGGTGTTTGCTATTTTGGGAAGAGGTCGGAAGAGACGACAATGCAGATGTGGGGGCCACAGCTTATAAAGGCTCTGGCCGATTCAGGTGTGCCCGATTGACACCATGGTCATGGGTGACTATTTTGAAATCCATCCAGTTGTCATAATTCTCAGATCCACAACTGGAAACCTGATTCCACTTTCCCTCACTATTGTTGTTGATATCGTGCATCATGAAGATGCAAGCCACCTATGCCAGAGTCGGGCCTAAAAAAACATTGTTTTTATCTACCAAGCCTTGAATCCAGCCATTGAACACATATCACATGTTGAGTGTGTGACCTAGGATCATATGGTATGGGGTGATCAATGAGGTTTTCTTCTTCCTAAATTATACACTCCGGAATACATAGAATCCCCTTCTCCAAGGCACTGTAGAAGTAACCGAGGACTTGTGGCTCATTGAATGGGTAGGTTTGATTTGTCCTGTCCGGAATGGGGACCCTTGGAACATGACCCTGAAGAGGGGTTGGAGGAACCTATAATGGTTTTGGAACTCAGTTATCTCACCTCGGCGGTGAAGATGCATTGTGCGGGGGAACCTTCCAATTCTAAGGTGGGTGTTGCTGGGCTGGTGGTTGCACCAGAGGTTGAGGGCCTTTGCGATGTTGTGGAAGTGGATCAACTGGAAACAACACTAGTCACCATGTGGCCTCTACCTGGGCCACTAAGGCAGGCTCAACCCTAGAATCCCTTCTCGTGGGGATCACAAGGGGAAATAGACGTGCCTGCTTGGCCAGCTGTAAGGATTCATCTAGATGATTGGCCTTATCAGAGAAGTATCAAAATCTACATGTATAGTTTCATGTGATCATAGAGGGGACCCGATCTGAATTGATGTTACCTATGTACATTTTAAGCAATTTCTCCTAATTCAGTGACATGCCAAGGTAATACGTGAGTCCATTCCACCGGGAGACAAAGTCGGCGACACACTCATCAGGCCTCTGCTTGCACTTGAAGTGGTCTGTGATACTCATCTTCCATGTGGTGGAACTGAACTGGTAGAGGAACTGCCTATGAAAGACCTTCCAGTTGGTTAATGATCTGATGCGGATAATGTTGTACCCGAAAAATGACGGCCCCTCCCATGTCTGTACAAAACATAGGATCCTGGCGGCATCCTGATGCGTCGGAGTTCCCAACATGAGGCCACACCATAAGGTAAATTCGGAAAGGTGTTGTGGTGGATCCCATGTACCATTTAAGGGGGTAAATATGGGATTCCAGAAACCCGGGGGAGCTAGAATATCATCCACCCATGCTAGATATGGATTTACATCATGCGTGAGTGCCACCTGTCGTGTCAATAATGCCTTGAGACGAGTAATAAGTGTTTTTATTGGATCATCCAGGCATGGGTTCATTTCTTTATGGGGATCCCTGACCACCAGTGCATTGGCAGGATCTTCAACCTGATATGGTGGCCTAGTGACTCATGGGGTGGCTGGTGGAACGACTTTTGGGGTTGCTGGCGGAGCCCAAGATGGATCCCAAAGATTATTACGCCATTCAAGAGTATTCAGTGATACATACCGCAACTTCTTTCTATAAGCTACGTCTTCAACCTTGTCATTGTGGGAAGGATGGTCAGGGTCAACTGGAGGCAATTCACTAGGGGGATGATGTGTCTTCCCATGCTGACCTGGCCTAGGATTACCATAGTCTGGTCATCGCTCTATAGTTCGTTGATAAAAGAGATCGCCAAACACCTTCTTTTGTTCGGCGAGTTTCTGATGCAAAACAGCTTTCTCAGGTTCATCCTCCACCTTATGCGTTGATCGATATGTGTCGGAGTGCTTGATAGCTCTATGGAGTTCCATTCCATTATTGGGATTTTGGGTAAGTACTAATTCCTCGGTGGGCACTGGGAGAACTATCAGGCTCCTATGTTGGTGAGTAACCCTCCCAAACAGATCCAATATCTATGTCATGCCATATGGGGGGAGGTCACCACCAAAAATATCAAAATCATTATCCTCCTCTTATAGGCCGGCCATGTTCTCGGTGGCTCTACACGGGGGCATGTCCTCGATATCACCTATCAAGTCAGACTACCACTAGATGGGATTGAAGAGGAGGGCAACATATTGCCCCTAGCCACAGATCTACACATGGGGGGAAGTCACATTGATAATCTTGTGGAGTAACCTGAATCTCCGAACACACCGTTGCTGGAGGGCTATATAGAGACTTGGTGACTCAGGGCGCTGACCCATAGTTAGTGCTACCAAAAAACCGGATGACATTTTTCATCAATGTCCTCGAAATGTGTTTGGAACTTCGGATGAGCCACTTACCGGTGATGAAGGAGGAATTGCATCACCCTGAGGGTTTGAAGGAAACACTCAACTTCCTTTGGGGTGGGACATTCGGGCACATAGACATTTGGGGCCACCACAGGCTGAAACATCTTACGGAAGTGGACTACTGTGAGGATTTTCCATAAGCTCCTTATCTTGGATTCAAGGTCTGGACCTTCTCTTCCCCACTTGTCAACTAAAGTTGGTTGGGGAACAGGTAGTTGTACCGAAGAAGATAGCTATGACGACATATTGGCTGTTGTATAATACAACGAGAGAGCTAATAAACTGTCACTTCTCAGGCTACCCTCCGTAGAGTTAATTGAATTATCCACAACGTCTATGTAATATGGGAAGACTACCGCAATTTCTGGCATAGGGAATATGGCTATTGGTGGTGTACCATGCCTCTGCTCATTAACTATTAGTTCCTATAATATCTCTCCAGGATCTCTAGTCGATGAATAGAGTGATTTTGGTGATAACGGTGGTGAGTTCACGACCGTGAACTGCTGTGTTTCCAAATTTTCTTCCTCTTGGATATACCTACGGAGGGTGACTAGAATCCGATGGACCACACATTCTGAGAGTACAAGGCTAATTCACTTTTTTCCTTCCCCGACCCTTCACACGGATGACTAGGGCGTGGGTTCCATCATTGAGTCATATTATGCTTTAGAATCTGAGAAGAAAAAATGTTGGATCTTAGTGTGAATCTTCTTAATTTTCCTTTTTTTGTGGCAATGAACCGCCCTCTGACCTCATGATAGTTCTTCAGGGAAGGGCTGATTTCCATCACGAGGAGGAACTTCGGTCGTACTAGTGCTGGGGTGGATAGGGCTTCCTCTTGATCAAGATGGAGTGCAAGGAAAACCGGGACAAATATCAGAGAGCATATTAGCAGGACCTCTGTGAGAAATTATGGAGTGGGTAGGACCTCCGCTCGAGCCCATAGTAGCGCGTATGGGACCCCCTAGATAGTTTCCCCTGGCGAAATTAGTATGAGGAAGGTCCTCATGCTGGTCTAGCCAAACACGGGTAGGGGCTCATTGTTGGGTGTTGGTGATGTGAGGCTGGCCTTTAACCCTCTTGTTTATGAGGCAAGGAGGTCCTTTTACGACTATTGTAAGAATGTGTGGAGGTCACCAAGGTGAGAGATTGACTGGATGTGTAACGTCCCCATACCAGTGGTTTTTTGAAGGTGGGATGACTCTGTAATTGATGTAATGAGAACTAGAGAGGGTTTCACCCTGGGTTTCCCCATCACCGGGAGGTCCCTCATTTAGAATGAGGGGAGCATGAGGTGGACCTCCATTCCTAACCTTGAATTGGGGAAGACCTAGGTTCTCCATGATGGTGGTATGAGGGGGGCCTCCATACTATCAATGACCACTACCTGTACCGACAACTGGGAGAGTTGACCCATCCTGCCTGTGGGGAAGTTGGGGCCTCGATCTTGGCCGAATATAAAAGTTCCCCTTCTCAGCATATTCAAGGTTATGACGAATTACGTTGGCTATGGATCGTTCCATAGTAGTTTCTAATGCTGAATCCCCTTAGAATGTGTCTTCCTTGGACTATGCCTGACGCTGGCATTAAGTCAACGTGACAGGAGTCAATGGTGCAGGCACATTAATTACTTCTTGTTCGACTCGTGGGAGTGGGTGGTGGAGCTAGTGCGGCCTAGTGGTCGCCCTCCATGGGGGCCCTTGAAAAGGGATCCTGACATGGTTGTCCCAAACATCCTCTATCTCATCGACGTATGGGAGAGAGTCATTGAGGCATTCCCGGGAAAGGCTCCTGAAACGATTGTACATTGGACTGGGGAGAAGTGGCTCCCTACGTAGCCCTTGGGGACGGTGGTGGGGGTGGTGCGGTATAGACGCCTCTAGATCCTGTCGGGCCATCTCCCTAGTCAGGATAATTCCCTCCTCCTCGAACCGACATACGAGGCCATTGATCAATCTCTTCTGAATTAATTCAAATAGAGAAATTGGGTGTGGGAGCCCGACATTTGTAGGTTTGGAGATTGTTGTGGATGTTCTTGAGTCGCGCCAGATTTCCGCGTTGGCATTGCCCCTACCCCTGCGTCGGTCAGTGGGCAGTAATCGAATTCATGTTGTAGCTTGGTTCCTGAAAAGTAGAGAGATTAACCGATTAGTTCTGAAAGGAAATGAATCAATGACCAGTGACCGCACGCCATTCTGTATTCAATTGATGTTAAGATGGATCCACGCTAGACCAGGATGTCCAAAATATTGACTACCCCAACTTTTGGTGAGTTTCACGCTAGACCCTCTATTTTATTGGATTGAACATGCGTCCAATAGATGGATCAAATGAATTGATAGTCTGCAAATGAATCGAACTCTACTAATCTCTATATTGAGGAGAATATTATTCATGATGGGTTCACCATTTCTGTTCAAGGAAGACGACGGTGTTTGTTGCCCTGCATTTCGGCATTCCAAAAGAAGGCGACATAAGATCCATGTTCAGGAACGTTTACTCCTTGATCGAAATGGGATGATGAGATGTTGGTTCTTCAATCCGTAGATTCCTCCATGGAACTCATAACCTAATCTGGTTCTCCCTTATATATTTAAGATGTGTTTCATGAAACTCTTCTTAGTGACACATCTTCATGGAAACCGGGTAATTGCAATATATCTATCGAGACATTCCATGGGTTCCAGATGGGGAAACAACCATCGGTCGGGGGATTAGTCATACTAGTCATCTCTGGTGTGTCTTTACGCTACAACACTTGCGCGACTTTGTTTGTTCGCCTTATTATATGGCTTCTCTGGGGAGTGGTTGCTCGATGCATCCCACACCGAATGCGGGGAATCATATTCCATAGGCATGTATCTAAGGTTTTCCTCAACATCCTATGTTTATCCTAGAGTATTCCATAGATTTTTCATTTTGAAGAGATTGATCAGACTGATCAGAACACTAACTAGAGAAGATCATGAGAGGTGACCCCTAGACGGAACACCAATGTTGGGTCTAACAAACGGTTAGCTACCCGATTGTTGTTTAATTGAATGGGAAACGAGGTGGAATAATCCCACCATTATGTGGAAGCCCACGTATGAACCAAAATGGATGATGGATTGTTATATGAAGTGGGTGGAGAATGAGATGGAGTCAACTTGAGGTTGACAGGGACATTAGGATTGAGTCTCAAGGTGACCTCCAATGTATCCATGTGGCATGGAATCATACTCTTCATAGTTTATCTGTAAATGGCGTACCGATAATTAGTGATTTCAATGTATTACATCTGGATTGGGTCACAACGGATTACCACTAGATGGGGTTACAACGGAACCCGCTGATTGGGGATAAAAGGGCTTACCGCGGGTTTGGGTTGTAATGTCTTACCGCTGAATGGGGGATGCATTTTAACATCATGTTAGATGAAGGTGGTCTGACGTGAAGGGGGTTGGAACTAGTGAGGTGATGGGGTTGATCCACAGGGATGCATCCTACATACCTTCCCGGGGAAAGGACCAAATACCTCATAGTTTTGGGATTGGGTGGGAAATGATGTGTATATTGTTGGGACCAATGTGTAGTGGGCTTGAACCTCTGGGAGGCTTCCTACGTACCATTCCATGGCATGGATCAAAGACCATGTCGTTCAAGATGGGGTTGTTGATCCGAAGTGATGGGGGTCGGAACCAAAGGTTGGTGGTCTTCAATCTCTAGGAGGCTTCTACGTACTTTACCTTGACAAGGATCAAATTCCACAGAGTTAAGGTGGGGTTTTGGGGGCTTAATGTCTAGGTTTCCCAAAAAGTATTTCATTTTCGAGGCTTGTTATAATCCCCCATGAGTCATGCTCGGTGTGAGAATCAAATGGCAATAAAGACCTTACGATCACATTGTGGATGGTGCATCCATGGGAAGTATAGTGGGGTTGATGTGTAGGTAGTAGTCCAAAGAGGAAACAGGGCCTTATGTGTTGTTAGCGGCCCGAGGTGGTTGTGATTTGGAATTTCTATAGGATGGAGGCCCAGATTGTAACAAAGCCCAGTAGGAGAGGTACTTGGAAACTAAGAAAAGCGTAGGGGCATGGATGCTACCTCCTGCAAGGAAAGCAAGAAGAATACACCAGGGTGGTTGCCCTTTCCCCACGGACAGATGCTGCTCCAATATAGAATATCTCATTCCATGTGAGGAATGATCTCACTCTCGTGGAGACCGGTGGTTATGTATAATGTCCTAGTTGGGGGAACCCCATGTCTGACACACATGGCATGGTCACAGTTTAACTTCAAGTGCTGTGAAGGATGGTTCTTGGTATTTTAACGTCCCGCAACTCAGATGAAGTGGATTTTCCTCACACACCTAGGACTTATATAACCGATACTCGCCCTCCCTTGAGGGAAGGAAGGAATCAACAATGCCATTGTGAAGGGGTGTTATGGAGTGATCCATTTGGTGTCCCACGTTAGTGTGGCTTTCAAAAGAAGAAATTTCCATTAGTGTGCCTTTGCGAAGAAGCATGAGGCAATGAAACACCACAGAATGCATCACCCAAGGGACTTGTAAATTACTCCATGAAAACATGAGGGGCCACACGAGAAGAGAGAATGTGAAGCAGGTGGGATGCATATAATAGAGGCTAGGATATGGTTCCTCAATGTAAGGGCAGCACATGGAGCATGCATAATAGAATTGGCCAGGGAAATAAAGGAGGCATGCATGGAAGATGCAAGGTTTTCAAAAAAAATTATGTGTAGAGCGAACGAGGTATGGGTGGACCGAAAGATAGATGCGTTGCATGCCATCCAGCCAGTTCGTGTTCAAGTTAGATCGGTGGCGTGAAAGATCGAGGGGATGCACACAAGTCGGAAGGTTTTCATGCATGTTGGACGGTCACCATGCTGGAGCTCCTGACACAACAGGAACATGCATGAAAGAGGGGACCCCTTGAGCACTTATGAATTTGGGAAGAAAAGAAACTCACAAGGATCAGTGGGCCACCTAAAGTATCCCCCTCGGGGGAGGTCACGAAAAATACAATACATGAGTGACATGTGGTTTTTTCCCGGGGTCATGGAAGTCAGGTGCCATAGAGCATTTCCTCGTCTTCTATTATCATCCCTGAAGGGAGGGGATGTAGTTTTTTTATATCATGAGTCCTCAGAGTGTCGTGCAAGAGCCGGGTTTGAAAACACCAATCGGTCATCAGCTTGTGCGTGCATATTGGGATAGGGTATTAAATGGCCGTTCGACGTCACCTTGTGCACAGACATGGTGCCAGCTATGTAAACGCCCATTCGATGTCTCCTTGTGTGCATAAATGGGGTTAGGCATGCAAAGACCCATTCAATGTCATCTTCAGCATGGAAACGGGTCGGGTGCACAAATGAACGTCTGGCGTCGCCTTCAGCATGGAAACATGGTCGTGTGTGTAATCTCCCGTTAGATGTCACCTTTTTGTGCAGAAATAAGGCCGGGCATGACCAATCGTTGAGGAAGGATCTTTGGGTGTGGATGGGGATTTCAGTGTGCATGATTTGGTATGCCAGAAGTCCTCTTGTGCGTGTCTCCCCAATCTTGCTTGTGCCCACCTCTTAGGCCCCGAAATATCCTAATATTCATCCTGGATTCATTCATTTCTCTTTTATCCTCCTGATGCAGACCTTCTCTAAATTTTTATTTCAAAAAAGTCATTTTTATAATATTGATATAAAATTGGGATCACGATCAGAAACAATCGACATGGGTACTCCATGAAGTCTTAAACCTTAATTAATATATAGTCATGTGTGATGTTCAAGTGGTAAATCTTCTCTTATAAAATGAAAATGTGCTGGCTTGTTAAGCCAATAAACATTGACCCATATTGCATAATTCCTTATAAGAGTCTTTGGTAGCCCCATTATGATGTCCATCGTAATATAATTCCATTTCCACTCAGGTATGGGAAGAGGTTGCATGATTACTCTAGGTTGTTGTCTTCCATCATTCATTGGTTGGAAAACCATACATCTTAACAAAAAATTAGAAATCTCCCTCTTCATGTTGTCCAACAAATAATATTCCTTCAAATCAATATATATATCTTGGTGCTCCCAGGGTGTATTGAAAAATTGGAGCTATGAGAATCATCCAACAATTCTCTTTTTAGATTAATTATATCGGGAACACTTTGTCACTTCCCAAATTTCATAATTCCATCATTATATATGAATTCACCGAATTTCCCATCATTCACATATTTAATATTCTTCGGAAACTCTTTATCATTAGTCTGAGAAGTCTTTATACATTCATGTAATGATGGTTTGTCAACCATTTGAAAAAGCATTGATGTTTCTCCTTCCATATTTATTACCATATCTATCATTACTAGATCCATGTATATATGATCATTTTCAACTCTCATCTTGTTCATAACTCCATGATCCTTTCTACTCAAAGAATCTACAACTTTTTTCCTTCCCTATGTGGTAGTGTACAGTGAAATCATAATTTTTGAGTAGTTAAAGCCATTGTCTTTTCTTTATGTTGAGTTCTATCTATGATAAAATATACAAAAAACTCTTCTGATTAGTAAATATCTCACCTTTTTAAGCATAGAGATAGTGTCTCCATATCTTCAATGAAAATATTTTTCCTGCAAACTCAATATCATGAGTGGGATTGTTTTTTTCATGAATTTTAAACTGTCGTGATGCGTTGTAAATAACGATATCTTTTTTCATAAGCTCAGAACTGTGTCATTTTCTTTATGAATCACTATAAATAACAGACCCTTCATTCCCTGATTGTAGATTCATGAATAGTGAAATGACTAATATTCTCTTCATTTATTCTAAAAAAATTCACACTCTTTTTTCCAAACTAATTTAACACATTTACATGTATGCTTGGTTAATCGGATAACCAACCAGGCAAAATTCTGGACAAAATGTCGAAACTAAACTGCAAAACAAATATAATGACGTACCTCAGTTATACTCACCGGTGATGGCCATTCATGGATTGACTTATTGTTTAATGGATCAACAGATATTCTATCATTAGATAAAATATGGACAAAGAAATGAAATCTCATGAAGCCACAATTCACACATTCTAAACATCCCATTTAATTCATTTCATCCAAGAGTCTTTAGAATAATGCACACATTATTTTCATGATATTCATAAAATTTAGAGTATACCAATATATCCTCAATAAATTCCAATAAAAAGTAATCTTGATATTTCTTGAAAACTCTATTCATTAGATCCATAATTACATAGGGTGCATTAGTCAATAAAAAAGGAATTACTATTAACTTTTAATGCCTGTACCTGGTTTGAAATGTTGTTTTCATAATGTCTTCCTTCTCCACACACAACTGATGATATCCAGATCGAAGGTCAATCTTTGAAAAATATTGAGCTCCATGAAGCTGGTCAAATAATTCATCAATGCAAGGTAATGGATACATGTTCATTATTGTTATAGAATTTATATCCCTATAGTCAATGCAAACCTCATAGATCCATCTTTCATTTTTTAAACAAATGGATAGGGTCTCTCCAAGGAGAAACATTAGGGTGAATAAATCCCTTGTTACTCAATTCCTCTAGTTGTTTCTTTAATTCCACTAATTCCACAATTTCCATTCTACAAGGGGTCTTCGATATGGGCCATTAACTAGGAATTAAATAAATGGAAAAATCAATTTCTCATTCTGGATAATGTCCAATTAATTCATCTGGAAACACATTATAATATTCTTGCACAATAGGTACATCCTCCATTTTACCATTATTTTCCTCATCAATAGTTATTTCATTCTATTATTCCCCAATAATTGAATTTAATAGAGCAACTGGTTGCGTATCTATATATGAATTAGGTGATGTCATTTCTGCTCAAATGATATGGTACTACCTATCGTCATAAAAAATTGTAACATTTATCATCTTATAATAAATGGTTTTGCATCATGGTCTGAATGGAAATCCATTCCATGGATTATATGAAGATCAATCATGAGTATGATGATGAGATCAAGAGACAAAGAACATTTATATGACTTAATGGGAACTGATTGACAAAACATTGTTGCAATGATACATTCTATAGGGGTTTTTACTGAGAACTCCCTTTTTAAATCAAATTACAAATATCTAATTTTCATAGCAAACTGGGATGATAAGAAACAATGTGATGATCTAGAATTAAATAAAGCATTAGTTAATCATGAGGAAACAATTAAAAAACCTTCCACCACATCCTTTTTAGCTTCAACATTAGTAGTAGTGATCTCATAATATTGGACTTCTCTCTTGGAATTTTCTGAGGTAAGTTCCCTTGGTGCTTAGGAAAATAATTTTAATAACACCCATTTTCTCTATAATTGTGAAATCATCATTAACCAGATCTATTTTTTTCATTTCCATCATTAGATTGGTGGAATTTTTCACCACACTAGTAAGAGACTCACATTCCATATAGGCAAGTACCACGGAGTTTCATCCCACATTTTCCACAGGATAAATATTCAACTTTTCCATTATTCCCCTTATTTTAATTTCCAGACTGATCAGTAGAAATCTTTTTCTCTTTATTTTCATTAATGTTGTAAGACATAGATAATTACTTTTTTGTCTTGTTATCACATTAGACAACATCTTCGTTTGATGAAAATGATTGCGAGACTAATACTCGAAGTTGAAGTTTCTAATTCCCATAAAAGAATCGATCAATCTTAGCCCATGGATTACATATATAAAATGTTTCATGCCTTTATAACCTTGTCAAGCTTGCCCCATACTTTGCGACATTCTCATCCACCTTTTTCCTCAGACTCAAAAATTGTCTTTCTATATCTGCTCGACTATCACTAGGAAAGTATTTTAAAAAGAAAATATCTTTAAACTCCCTCCATTCAATATTTGATACTTATTTTTCTTCTTTTTTGTTTTGAATCAATGACCAAAAATGATATTCATATCCAGTGAGGTGATAAACTACCATGGAAACATTTTCCCTTTTTCTACTCCCCAAATCATGGAATATTTTCTCAAAGGAACTTATCCATAGTTCAAATACCAACAGAATTGTACACCCATTGAATGTTGGTGGTTGTTTCCTCATGAAGCGGTCTAACATTGATCCTCCACGTTGTGGATCAGGATGCTCTATATGGGTAAGGTTATTATTCATAACTTGAATGAGTTGTCCCAGTATGGTGATAACATGAAAAAAACCAATTCCATAACCAACTCCACTATAATTATCTTGAGTAGGATGGAAATCCCTACATAGATTACATTCATTGATATGGTTTCCATTACTTCTACAAGGAGCCATTTTTAAACAATATCACACAATAAATTAATTTATTAATCATAATACAAAATTCAGAACATGTAAAACACTTAACATAAATTGAACGGTTTATGGATAAAATCAATATACATAAAAATATTTTCTTTGAAGAGTTATATACTAAAAACCCTTATTAATGGATTTTAAATAAAATAAGAATTATCCTATGAATATTAACTTGATATATCGTAACCAAGTGTGAAACAAGGACAGTTGTCGTGCACCAGTTCCTATTATAGTCTTGTTCAAAGTGGCATTTTCTGGTTTCACCCCTAGGTACATCTGTTCCAGAGCTGCCTCAACTTTCTCATATCCATACAGGGTTTTATTACTTGGAAAACACACAAAATATATACAGTAGAAAAATTCTATTTTGTTCTTCTATAATAATCCTCAAAGTCTATCTGACGGTAATGTTCTCTAATAAGTGTTTTTATAAATATAGCTTCCATGGTTTGTACTATACATCCTCTATTACCAAATGTAATGCCCCGAGCCTAGTTACCTAGATTTAGTGTCTTATTACATAACATTTCCAGATATAAGGAATCATGTCTTGAAAGAGCTATCTATTTAGTTGCCTTGGATGTACTAGATACATTCACACGTTTTATATTACCTTATTAAATAAAAACCTCAAAAAAATTACCCTTTTGAACAAACATATATCCTTAGCCTATCCCTACAGGTCAACCATAAAATACTTCTTCACATCGTGGGAAAAATAAAACATAGAAATAGGTGAGCTCAGATTCATAGTAAGGATAAAAATATAGTGGAAACATTCATAAATAAGATTAAACATTTATGAAATGTATAAGAAAAAGAATATTTTTAAACATAAAATTCCGCATAATATGGAAATAATAAAATTAAATAATTCCATTTACTTATTCACAAGAATATTCTACTAGTCAAATAATCACATGCTATATCAATAGCCACATTCATAATGATGTAATGCATAATGCCAGTCTTCATAACTACATAGTCAAGGCCTTGTGCCAAGACTACAGATAAAATTATATGAAGGCCCTATTTCAAGATACTTGTTTGTCTAATGAGACCATCTAATGCATCAAGGAGCTATAGAAGGCTCCACCTGTCACTTAATAAGTCCAATGCACTCCTATCATGAAAAGTTTTAAACATAACATAAACATTCGTAATAAAATGATCATACGAAATGTCCACACTTTATCCATAAACAATGAATAGTGTAAAAATATAACATATACAGTCTAAAATATCACTAAAACTTCCATACAATATGGAATATTTGTATCAAAATAAATCAACTTCCGACAAGATTAAAATCCATCAAAGGATATTGAAATAGAAGAACTAAAATCTTTTTTAACGAAATATCTCTTTCTATTTTGAAATCATTTAAAAGTTATATAATTATAAAAGAAATCAATTTTTTGGAAAATATTATTATAATCATGTATTTGAAAATTTGACTATATTATAATGGCAGAAAATACCCCCCCCCCATCGTATAAGTCAAAAAGAATTCTTACCTTATTTTTGATGAAAAGGTCATAAAGTACCATATTTGGAAAACAACAAAAAGATTCATCTCAAAACATATAATGTAAAATAATAGTATAAATTACTTTCTCTGATTTTATAGTAAATATAAAAAAGTTAATAAAATATATTATTAAGAAAACACTGATGGGGATGATGAAGATATCCTAGTAGATACATACGTAATAACAACCTCGGATAATAAAGAGATTTTGAAATTAACCCTTACCTTGTTCTTCTACTTTGTTGAGGGTACTATGACCTATTGTATAACAGTTAAATCATTATTATTAAATTATAAAATAACTATATACATAAACATTTTATCATATACAACTCTCTAATATTTCTTTGTCAATAATATTTAAGTAGTATCGTCATTTCAGGTGTTAACTAATTCATTTTTCTTTGTATGCTTGGTTACATATGCCATTTTTGTTATGGATAGAATGTTTTTTATTCATATAAAGAATGATATTATGTTCATAAAAATTATTTTTAATCATAGTATTGAAATTATACATGAATTATTAAGATGGGTAATGAATCTCATCATGTTTGTCGAGATAGTAATCCGTATGTACACACGAGTGACAATATCATCATATTGATGGTGAAATAATATTTAATTGGATGTTATATCATATATAAATAAAAAATAACATGTTATATTATTATTTAAATCCATTATACTAATTATTATACCCATCCAAATAATTATGTTTTTGAATAACAAACTATAACACGACGTGGAGAGGGAAAGCAGCACTTACGCACGTATGGTGACTTTGTCATTTATAGGATGGATAGAATAATGGATCTAGTTGTACCATATTTATAAAAACAACAAAATATATATAAGATAATTAATTTATTATTTTATAGTGTAATAAACAAATAAAGAGGGTGTTTAACAAGAATAAAAACATGAAAGAGGTTATGAAATATTTACATATTCTTCGGGTTCTTCCAATTGATTTGATAAAAAAGGAACCATAGGATGGATTTATGACCAATGGAAGGACTATAGGATGAATGGAGGAATGTTGGGAGGATATTTGGGGAGGGTTTGGCCAAGCCAAAAGGCTTTAGAGAATGAAATTAAGAGAAGGGGAAGTACTATTTTATAATAGAGGTGAGGGTCACTTTAGGAAAAGTCTGAAATATTATTTTATAACAAAATTAATTTATGTTTATAATGTCTCCAAAATGATTTATTTATATGATATGGTGTGGATGGGTTAAAAAAACTGAACCAATAGGTTTTAGACCGTCTTAGGTCACCATATTCACCTTATCTTTTATAGTAAACTCTTTGTTAAATAGTTTGACATTTTCCATGACTCTTTGTATTTTTATATTCTATGGTAAATTATATTAAAATAACAAGCCAAGAGAATCCCAAGTGGATCATTATTTATATAAATAACATTATTCAAATCTTCTGTATGATTCTTATATTTTTAGAAATATTATATCAATTAATAATATTGTATTTGTTTTATACACTCTATTATGTCTATTTTGACACTATTTAGTATTTTCTTTTGTGAAAATCATAAGAACATGATTAATGCAAGAAAAGGTATTTAATAAACTCTAACATTTCATATTAACCTATTAAATTAGTCTAATTCATTATATTTTTCAAATTACATTTATTTGGATATTTATAATATAAATTATTTTAATCATTCATTAATAAGATAATTATTGCATCATCATTTTGTCATAAATAAATTAAATTATTTAATTTATATAATTTATAAATAAAATAGAATTATATAGGAAATTTATTTATATTTCTAATTAATATTTATAGTATAAATTATATTATGTATAACCCTATATTAAAAATGGTTTAGTTATTAAACATTGAATTTATCTCTTTTAACTCTTCTTTAAATGAAATAATATTAAATGTCGTAATCTAATACAAGTTGACCAAAGAGGATGACATTTTATTCCTATGGATGATTTTGGTCGAATTATTTTTATACAATAGAATTATAACATGTGTTAGGTTAATTATGATATCATTTTTACACTTAATTACACTATTAACTTTTAGCTGTGGTAAATAAAAGTCCAATCTTACTATTCCCCAATAATTATTTTCATCTTATTAACCCAAATTTTACATACTGATATTAACTATATCTCTCTGATTTTTTAAATTCAACTCATATAAGTGGTAAAATTATGTTTTATACCAATTTGCAAATGCTCCTAGAAGGTGTGTAAAAGACGGTAAAAAGTTCAATAAATTTTTTATATATCTAGAATTATTATAAAATGAATCCAATGAATTAAATTTAACTAATATAGGTATTATGTATCTATTTTTATATAAATTAAATTTAAATAAAATAAATAATTATTTAAATAAAAATCCTGTTTTAACCAATAACGTTGTGTTTTTCACAATTCATAAAAAATTGAACATTTTCAGAAAAATACAAAAAATTCCTCCTAAGCTAATTTCGATATTCCAAATTTAAAATTAAGGTCCATTTTGAGAAATAAAATTTATAAAATTTCAAACAGTGGTTATTACTATTCATAACGGGTAGTTTGAATGGTCGCGGTGTGTTAGAATCTTGAAGTTGCGTACAATGCAAGCTATTTCATTTTTCAAAGGGAAACATACCATTGATGATTGGGGTGTTACACTTGGTTGTATTCATTGATATTGGACATGACATCTAAGATACTCGAGTGGAAATGGATCTAATGAAGGTTGAGTTAGAGTTTGACGAGTGCCCTCCTCTTGAGGTTTCAAGATGAGGGGGTCAAGTACCTAGTGTTCTGTGAAACATCAGGAACTAGGATTTGTTGTGTCCTGATATAGCGGTAAGGTGTGATTACCTATGGTTATTTTTAGTTGAAATTTTTTGTCCAGAACTACACAACACAAGATTGTTAGTTAGTAGGACTAGTCTTCACATTTATGATTTAGTGACACTACCCTATGGGCGAGTAGTTTAACACATACTACAACCACATTAGTAAAAAATATATCATCTATGATAAGTATTGGAACATGAGAAATAGGTAATGGATATAGTACCCCAGGAATAGGACATGGAGATTTTCTACACTTTTGGGAAGGATAACCTGATAGGAGATTCTCTTAGTAGGATATCTAGTTTCTTATTACTGAATGATGAATCAAAGTAATTATCCCCATTGTAGATAACCATTGTGGATTGACATGGTAAATATTATCTCTTGTGAATTTTTTTCACCCCTCCACTCTTATGGAGACACAAGGAGGCACAACATAGGGAGACTTGTTGTGAGGCTCTACGTGCTCATATATCCACAGGGAATGCCATAGATGAATATTCGAAAATTGGGGAGAATGTTGTTATTTAAGATGTTTTAAAATGATTATAGTGGCATTGTAATATGAGGTTCTGAGGAGTTTCATGTATCCTATTTAGTGGTACATTTGGGAGTGTAAATGATGTACTTGGACATCCAACATTATTTTGGTGGCCACAAATAAAGAATTATGTTCCAGAGTTTTTGTCTCAATGTCTTAATTTCATCAAATGACAGATAAGAATCATGTTTCATCGGTTTTGACTCAACCCCTTGAGGTGTCAGAATGGAAATGGAATTGAATAAAAATGTTATTTTGATGGGTTTTCCACATACATCCAGGGGACTGGAAACCATCATGGTGATCATTGATCGACACACCATGTTTTCTCACTTCTTACTAATATGGCATCATAGTTTAGTAGATAGTATTGGGTTACTCTACATTCATGATATATTTTGACTACATATAGTTCCATCGACAATTGTTTATGATCAGGATCCCCACATCACATCCTGGTTGTGGAATGGATTGTATGATGCATTTAGTACTCAGTTACATTTGAGCTTTGAATTTCATCCCCTGGTGGATGGCCATACTAAGATAGACATAAATGTTCAGGGGAACATGATTCAGGCTTGCATGTTATGTTTTGGCCCCATTTGGTAGGATTTCCTACCTCTGGTGGAGTTTTCATACAACAATAGCTACCCCTCCACCATTAGTATGGATCCATTCGAGGATATTTATGGGTGACCCTATAAGTCCCCACCATATTGAATTGACCCTAGAGAGTCAGTTTTCAAGTGCTCGAAGTTGGTGTAGGCAACTACATAGAAGGTGAAGGTCATCCAGGAGTGGATGAAGAGTTCATATAGTAAAAAGAATTATTTTGCTGACAGGTGAAAGATGACATTGGAGTTTGAGGGGGTGGACCATGTGTTCCATTGGGTCTATCCTTGATTCAGGATACATAGATTTCATCAGGATGAAATGTTTTCTCTTAGGTTCATCTACCCTTTCCTAATACTAGGTAGAGTTGTGTAGGTGGTGTACCGCTTAACTATACTATCATTGTTTGACCCGATACATTAATCATCCATGTGTCTCAACTATAGAGATACAAGATTGATTCAACTCACAAAATTGACTGGGGATACTATTTCTGAGAACCCATTGGAGGACAAGGATCGACAGAAGAGGATAATTCATCGGTGGTTGATTCCTCTAGTTCACATTAAGTGACGATATGGGAATATCAAGGGGAGAACATGATATTTGAAGGATCAGATTCATGTGAAGTACCCTGAATGTGTTGATTATCACGTGGTATTAGATTTTAGAGATGTAAATACCTATGGTGATGAGAATGTACTGACTATGTTTTTCCTAAATTTATTTGTAGAAATTATTTGGGAAAATTCAATTACCAGGTGCTGGAATGGAGTGAAATTATGTGACCCAGTGTTCCTATAATGATTCATTAAAAATGATATGTTTTTAATAGCATCCTCATGTGACTATTCATAAAAATAAAAAAAAATATTAAACGGTTGACTAGATCAAAAATCTGAGTGCAATGTTGAACTCAAAACAGTGTTCTTACCCTAGGTGTGACCTAACCTTGGTTTGGGTGGGAAATATGTAGAATAATCCAATAGGGAAGTAACCATAAATAAAATAATTAAATCTTATTTTTTGTTATTTTTAAATCCTAATACCTCATTAGTAGTAAGCATGTTTGGAAATTCAAGACCATCGTTAAATTCAAAAGCGGTTGTTTTCTTATGGATATGCCTTACATTAGCCGAAACGACCCAACAATGAATGATATATTTTTGACCTAAACACGATTAAAATATTTTAATAAAAATATGTTCTTCTTGACACAATGACAAATTTTTTTAATATTTGTGTTTTAGATAATCTGGGGTTTTCAAGATAACCCTATAATTCTTTTGAGGTATGAAGACCGGGATCTCTTGACAAATGGTGGAGGATCGTTGATCAAAGATCATCGAAGAACCTCGGATTCAAAGGAGCATCACTCTTGACAATGATGTGGAGAGCTTTCTTCATCAATAATAGAACCGAATCGAGGATGGGAATTTGTGATTTGATTTCATTTCCCCATTTATGGATTCCATGATTAATTTGGGCCAATAAACAAAAAAAATGGCATGTGGATCGATCATTGTTGCGAGATAGGATATACCTTTTGGGGTTTGGATGGGAGAAAGATCTTGTGATTATTTTTTGGATTTCGATTATGGGTCTAAAACCTACAAACCAAGATCGACACAAAAATCGATCAAGGTCCACTCCTCTTGGTTGATTTATTCTTTTATTCCTCTAATATTTATTCGTCACATGAATTATTTGTTTAGCATGTGACTTGACATGGGGAGATCCATAGTTCTATTCACACTCGATCCATGGAACAATTATCTGATATCATAGATCTGAGATCAACATGGCATGACAGAGGTGTGATGAAAATGAAAAAAGAAGGATCGAAGTTATTCAAGAGATATTTCAATTATAGTTTTTCTGAGATGAATCATAACATTGATCTGAGCCCCAGGAGATGATGAATGTAACCCAAGTATCTCATGAATTCATACTATTCAAAAAACAGAGCACCAGAGGCTAATAGGTGACACACATAATGGGAACCCAACACATCGGTGCTGGTGACCGATAGCAGTGTCAAACGGTGGTGGCACGCCGCGTTCAATAGTGGGCCACCAGTGGTGGCCGATTGTGGAGCAATCCAGCTTAGTGGGGCCGTGTGGGGGCCCAAAGCAAGAGCGGTGACCTGGGTGCTGACCAGGGAAGTAGTGAATGGATTCTCATAAGGTGACGAGATTTGTAAGGATCCAGCAGTGGTAGAAAGTTGTTGGGAAGCTGGGATGCAGTGGTTGTTTTCGTTGAATACAACAGTGCCACATTAACTAGGCATAGGCACACAGTCTATCAAACCACATGTGGTGAAACCAAACATGCCTGCAGCATGAACCATACTAGATGATTCAAGCCACTCTAGCTTGCCGTGGTCTAGTAGGCCCAATAGGCAAGGTCATTTTGAGTTAAACTGAACTATGTAAGGTTTTTCAAGTAGGGTCCGCTGGGTCGGGTCAGAATTGGATCAGACCTACATCATGATTTTTCACTAATTTGTCCATATCATTCAAACTAAACATCTGATTGAAAGAAAGTGTGTGGAATTGTTACCCTCTGGAATGGGGAGTTTATTTGAAATTTATTATTGGGATTTTGGTTGTATCCAAAATGTTTGAGATCATACCCTTGTCCTTTTCCTATAAGGGTTCATTGTATTATATTTTTCCCATCATAGAGGAGGATCAGTATAATGAAGTGAGTTGACTCAGCCTGGCTTCAATAGTTGACTGAGAATGTTTGATCATTTATGACACCAAGGGTCCCAGTCAGTCTTTACTATTCTTCATGGTTCATTATATTATGTTTTTGAATATGTAGGGAAAAATATTAACATGGGAACTTATCCCATATCTAGGATGATGTTTCTAGTAAAGCCATGTGTCCCCCTAGTGAGCCTTTGGGGTTGAAACCGTATCAGTGTCTCAAGATCAGATTATTTCCATTCTACATGAATAGACCTGAAGAGTGTGTTTTTGAATGTTTTTAGTGGTTTATGATTGGTTATGACTTGGTTACTACATGACTTGGTCCTTTTTGACTTATCAATACTTCTTGTGTTACCGACACTCCTGGTGTTACTGACACATTGTGTGTAACTTGAATTATGTTTGTTATCGACACTCCGTGTGTTATCAAAACATTGTGTCATAGTAAGCATGGATTTATAAGGGAAACTACATAACTTTTTGAGACAATCGTGTTTTCTGGGTCACTTTTGGTAGACCTATACTAAATGCTTCGATCATATAGTTCGAGGAGTGAGAACTCTCGAGAAGAGTGTGCTATTAGAAGAACCATGTAGGAGGAAGTGGATGATAATTTGAGGATTGTAATCCTTACTAAGGATACCAAGATATTATTATTATATGTGATATAAACTTAAACAACTTTTGATATTACTATTTCTTCATAGTGGTGTTTTATTTTTTGGTATTTATACATTGTATCTTTTTAATTGTGTTTCCTATGTTTTATTCCTTTTTGTTTTCATGGTGCCTTAGTGAGTATTATTTTACTCACCCCTACCCAATCGTTTCCCAAACATTTCATGTGAGGAACATACATCAAAATATATATTCCCTATTTTTTTATAGGTGGTGTATCAAACTCAATAGAATAATATGTAATATAGTGTGATAATTTTAGAAGACCCTCAAGGAAGGAATAAATAAAATAATTAGAAGAACTTATATCAAATAATGTGAAGGATTTTCATAAATGCAATAAAAACGGTTCTGTGAATAGTTACATGTCTAACATTTGATTCTATTGGATCCAAATCCATAGCAATCATGTTTTTCAATTCTTCTGATCATTTTTTCCAATATATATCATTTGGATCTACCTTGACCTGGCTCTATCCATAAGAATAACTATATTTTCCACACAAACCATCAGTACGAGGTCTAATATCTCAACAAAAACATGGCTAAGATAGAAATTTCCCATGATCTAGGGAGAATGCACCACTCTGATAGGCAGATCCACTTTTAAAAAAACTTTTCAAGTGTCCCAAACTCACACATAAATGGTAGTGTTTATGTAGGGATGGACATGTGGATAAAATATTCCCAAATCTCTCACATTTGGTGTGTAGAACCAATTCACCACCCTAATATGATGAAATGGGAAGCTGGGAGGTGTTTCTATATCTTCCCCCTTTCGTAATTTCCTAGTCCAAATAATTTATTTTCTATTTATATGTGTTAATATTTATAGGGAATAAATGTTGAATGGTCCCAAAAAATTCAGACATACTGATGCAGTCAACTTCCTCCATTATTCATAAAATAAACTCCTTATTATATATATTCATCTTAAATAAAAGTTACTGGGATTATATGTCTAATTGAATCCCATTTCTTAAATTTTGAGACTTTATCTTCTAACTAAAAATATCCTCAATTGCAAAACATACCATTTCTGAAAAACAGTTGGCATATTACAACATGGGGTTATCCCCCATATGGGGATCATGAAACTAACCTGTATTGGTGAGGAATAAGGTATATCAAAAATATTTCTTGTTAAAAGTGACATTAAAGTCCTTTGAACACATATAGTCATGTTTCTTAGCCAGAACCATTGATTCCCACCAACTATGGCTAGGACTGTTCATTAGAAACATATCACACATTACATTAGCATCCACATAACTCCATAGGAACTCAAAAATACTCTCAATATTTTCAACCCCATTCGTACCATCATGGGGGTATGATTTTCCCCATATGGAATGAGTTATGTTATTAGGGGAACAATATTTTTTCTTTTTCTAGACCTGATTCAGTTTTATTAGAATGACTAGGACCAAATCTCGTTCCCTGATAGAGTTACAAGACAACCAGATCCACTACCTCAACTAATATATGTTCAATTTGTAAAGGATAATTCATTCGAGATTTATCCTATGGTTTCACAGGAGGTCACTTGGGATGCATGATGCTAAAACATTTAATCATAAGAAGGGAAACCCTCAATTTAACCCAAAGATAAATTTTAGCCGTACCAAGGATAAACGATTCCCATAAATAAAAACCAATCCATTGTAAAGAACCCAAAAACATTAAACCAATATACCCTAACTCTGTGTCCATGTATATTCTGCATCCTGTATGACACACCTAGATGAGGATTCGATCAAAATCTATTACATTCCATAGTGACCCTTGTTCGGTAATAAGGTATTCTTTTGATATGGAAGTATAAAACAGAACCTCGGGTCATGAAAATACTAGATCATGTCTATCCATAATTTCAAAAATAAAAAACCCCATAGAAAGGTAAATTAATTCTTTTATACCATTTTTTCACGAATTCACCCCGGTGGTCGACCATCATAACCCCCAACATGGAATGTGACATTGTCATAATGGAATTCTAGATGACCATAGTCTAGGAACTAGTGACTGGGCATTGAGTAACACCTCAAAAAATCGTTTCACCAATGTGAATAAACTATAATAAATTATCAAAAAATACATGACATCAGGACCAATAACCAAAATGAGATTGATTAAATAAACTCTACAAACATGACATAAATATTTAGCACATACTATCAAAAACCAAAATAATAGAAAAAAGTAGTGGAGTCAACTAGAAAAAATCTTCCATGTTGCATTAGGGTCCAACCCAATACCCCATTACCCCACCATCAACACCCAAACAAAGGACTCTTAAGTTCAAAAAACCATCATTTCCCCCATAATAGGCCTTGAAATTACAAGACTCAAATAGATCAAGCTCTACATACACCCAAGGGTGTATGTAGGGTGTGAGATCAATTTCCTAGTATGATACCATAATATTAGTCCATTAATATACGTTATAATAAAATTAAAAATATTAATTTTCAAAGAAAGAAAATATTTTTTTGAAAACATTCTTTGTAAATAAATAAACATATAATGAAATTAAAATGAAATAGAATAAGAACAATTAGAAAATTATAATTATTTATTGTCAGTGGAGACCTAATATTCTAAAACTATCGATTTTTAACCCTATGCGTGACGTTCTATCTCATTCTCAATCCAACCAATCCCCAACATGCATGTATAGTTAGTGTTTCTTCGTGAACTAGCGTGGTATGGAATGTCATGCCTATTGTACGTATCCCACTCTTACCACATAGATACCTATGATTCTTATTTGATTTACCCCTTATAAAATCTTGTCCACATTTTATTTTACAATCCATTACATATGAAAATGAAATATGTCATCAGTAAGGTGTTTATCCACTCTCAACCCACATGCCTAACAATAATTTGAATAAAATAATTGAAACACATATCAAATTTTTTAAAAATTATTTGAGAAACAATAAGGAACATAAAAATAATAAAACAATAAATATACATAGAATTTACAAACATTTTCCTTGAAGAAAATAAAAATATAGTTGTAAAACACAGAGAACACCAAGTGGAAATAATATAATGTCCAGATCACACCAATACAAACAAGTTGTAACAAAAGTGAAATAATATTTACACAACATAGTTAAATACCCTTTCTATATGAAATAGAACACAAGGATAATGAGAGAAGGAACCATGATGAATGAAAATGAGAAAATATGAGAGGATTACTTGATTTTTTCAGGAATAATTCAACCACAAATCGACCACCAATTATACCATGAATGAGGGGAAGAGGTGGGGGAGTCATGAATATGGATGTAGGGGTCAGATTCGGAGGTTGAGGAGTGATTGAGGGTTAATACTATAGAGGGGTATCTTAAATATTTTATATTTTCTAAAAACTTTTAATATTTTTTTTGGATCCATGGTCAACCAAAATGTGTGCAAACATGCAACACATTTATCCAATAGGTGTAGGGGGACACATTGTTTCCTGAGAGGATGCATTCCCATGTAATATGATGTGTAGACTAGATAATGGAACTATCAAGGGTAAATTTTTTTCATAGGGATGTTGAAAGGTCTCCACTAACCATGAAACAACTATATGCCACCTTCTAACTAGACCATTAACCACTATGTATCTAAAAAATTCTAGCGAATAAGATTTAATAAATATTTGAAAAAATAAACGATAAAATACCTCAAAATAACACTACATATGTGACATGATGTATTTGAATACTATTATATTTATTTTGAAACATATATAATATAACTAATTTTTAAAATTTACAACATTAATTTTTATCAAATAAGTAATCAATTTTCAGTATAGTTTTTTTAGGCTTTAGGAATGTATTTTTTTTTTAAAATTGATTTTTAATCAATTTTTTGGGAAAATATTATAACTAATTTCATTAAATTTTATAAATGATATTATAAAATAATTATTAAAATTTGGAAACAACAATACCAAAATTACCACATGGTGAAAGGTTTGGATTGTTCTAAATTGGTTGATTTTCCCTTGAATAGTTCAAAATACCAATTTTTTTTGACAAATATATTTTCAGTTCCACCATTTAAGAAGTTTCATATTATTTTAAAATTGTTTCATAGAAAAATTATTTCTATTATATTTTTAATAATTAAATTAGGTTTATTGGAATAAATTTTATAATTTAATTTGATATAACATAAACATGACTTTTTAAGAGGAATTATATTTTATTTCTAAAAAGTAGTTGTCATTGTGTTTTTAACACATATTTAAAATTAATTTCAATTACATATAGAAAATTTATTTCAATAAATTTAATTTATTTTTGTATTAAAAAATCCACATTTATCCCTCAATGAGTATTTTTTGACATTTTCTCAATATGTTAAATTTCCATTTAATTTTAAACAATAATGATTTTATGAAATTCTATATCATTTCTGATATCACCTTGTAATATATAAATTTTAAATATTTAATAAAATTATTCAATGAATAATTATGATAAAATATTATATATATCATCAAAAAATAATTTAAAACCTATATATTATAATTTATTCCATAATTAATATGAAATTCATTTTTAATGTTGATGTAGAGCCAACAAATTAGTGGAAATGACAAATTTGGAATCAAAAAATTAATAATTGGGATGATATTAGTCCATGGTTGAGTTGGATGTTAAATAATAAATATTATTTATCTTTTTTTCTTATCCATTGATTTTATATTTATATATCATGTGGCTTATTTGAATTCTTGTGCAATGCATGAAAAAGACATAAAAGTAAAGACAAAAAATTAAACGGGTTACCCTAATATATATGTGTGTTAAAATAAATATTAAAATAATATAACTATATATTTTGAACATAATAAAATTCTTTTTATAATTTAAATTTATTTATAATTTTTAAGAAATTATATAAATAAATTATATTCATGCGGAACACAAATACAAAAATAATTTATTTAATAAAAAAATAAATTAAAATGATATTAAAAATATTATAAGTAATATAAATTGAGGCATTTAGGGTGACCAAATAATTTTATATATTTTTGTGACATGTTATTGATATAGTAAAATAGTTTTTTCTAATTTTCATTGTTTTTTGATGATTTTAATGTCATGATATGGAATCGTATCAATCATGAAAATAATGATATTTTAGGGGATTAAGAATTAATTAATATATTCATAAATAAAAAAATTATATAAACGAACAAAAAAGATGACATATTATCTAAATAATCATTCCCAATGTATTTATATGAAATTTTAAGGAATTATTGTCAAGAATAGTTTTATTATTCATTAATATTTTCAGATATTTCAAATGTTGCCATCAAATCAATATTAAAAAAGACACCATATATCAATTCCTTATTCCACTAATAGCCATATAGCTCAATCAAAATGTAAATTTTCCCCTTATAAGCATCCTTGTCCAATTTATAGAGGTTGTGTTACTTCTAAACGACAAACCCTAAATCTATTAAGAGAATATCTAAAGGAAGTCCATTAAAGAAAATGAAATCATCTTTACAAACCCTTCCATGTTTATTGCTTCTTTTACATTCCCATAATGTGTTATTATCATCCTAAATTAATAAATATCAAAAAATAAATAAAATTACATTTTTTAGGATTATGATACAGCCATATTACACCTTTTATTCATCTGATGAAAAACTAAATCATCGTGCATTTGTATGTATGCCTTGTCCTCTCAGATAATAGTGTAATATGTTTTTTGTCACCTAATTACTTGAATGGTTATAATGATGTAAATAATGTATATATATATATGATAAATATTAAATTTTATTTATTCATTAAAATTAATATATCATCCATTTCTCAAACCATTCACCATAAAAGTAATGATACTATCTCTCATGTGTATGTTTTACCTATCGTCTCAATCAAGAGATACAACTCATTTTCCACATCCAACATTCAATAATGGTTCTAAAAATGAAAAAATAATTAAATATGATACCTATTTCATTTATAAACTTCATTATATGATGAATCCATATCCCATTTACATGATATAGAACTTATGTGACAAATCATGTATGGAAGATTGAAGCAGTAAAGACCTGAAATAACTGTAATATTGAAATATCATTAACAACTGGGTGGTAAGAAGTTTTATAAGGATTATTTATAATATAATAAATATAAATAAGACTCTATTGTAAATTAATATCATTCATTAAACCACTATACATGATATTAAGTAATGTTAAAAAAAGGAATTATCAATATTAGAGTGTGTCATCTTAGTTTTCTTTTGGAGATCATAAATAATATTTACCACATATTTATATTGAGTGGTATATATAATGACCCTTTTATATATTATATCATTAATATATTCTTTCCCATTGTATTTAATGTTTAATTTGACGTTATTTAATTCAAAGGGATTATAATTCATAAAATACCCAAGGGGTAAGGGATTATTCCTCAAAATCATCATTAAATAGGATTGTTTAATTTTATGTAACAGATAAGGAATATTTCAATTTCATTTCCATGTCTTTAAAAGAAAAATTCAAAAGTGTTTTTCAAATTAGAACATTATTCTATCAGTAAATTTAATCCTTTTTTACATTTCACAAAAATTTTTAAAATTAATATTCCAATAATTTTCTAAATATGATACTTTTTGATTTTTCATACAAAAAAGTGAAGGGAATAATTATTAACATATTGAACCTGAATATATTTTCCCTCTATCAGGATTCCTTAATATTGTGTATCATAATTTAAATTTTAACAATGATATTTTCAAGGAAAATTAATGATCTATTATATTCAAAAATTTTAAAATTTGAAATTATTTTGAAAGTAAAAAGTGTATTTTCATTATGAAATCATATTGTAATATCAGAAAATTATTTTCAACTATGTATTCATACTTTTATTAATTTTATACTAAGAAAATAGTATAATGATATCATTAATAACATTTCGTTCTCTGGTGTATGGTCAATTGGACATGGGAATTAATTGATATTATGTTTTACTTTTTCATCGAATAAGGTAAATTATTTATTTTTTTTAATGATGATTTAGTGGTATTATTTATTCATATAAAGAATTTATTATACTTATAAAGTGATGGTAGGGTCACGCTATATCTTCTCGATGAATCAATTGGTATCTTGAATCAAAATTAATTAGGACATGGTGGATGCCTTACACATTTATTTAGGATGTCTCAAAATAGAGCATATGTGGTTTGTTAATGATATCTGACATTATAAATTCCATCATTATAAAATTATTTATTTACATCCATGTTATTATTCAATTATTTCTATAATCCATGTATATGTTTCAACTAATGTTATTATTTATATGTAATTATTTGATCATCATTTATTAACAACATATTATTTTTCATGTGGATGTTATGTATTAAATTACATTTATTTTTAGTAATTCACCATTCTATATTGATTAACCCATATTTATTGTTGAATTATTACACTATATTAAGTCCCTTACAAAGAATTATATATCATCCCAATTTTATGTTTCTTTACCAAATTAGGATATGATGTTTATTCTGAATGCTATTAAGGGATATGCTAAAGGTAATAATGTTTTAACAAATGAAGATAATATATTTTATTTTATTATTTCCATTCTATTGTGAAATTCTACTATTTAACTATTTTACTATGTATACTACACTATTTAGTCAGTGATTTTATTCCTTGTATGTAGTTCTAATGAAATAATTTATCCACTAAATTTGGGATTCTAGATTTGGATATGATGGATATACAACATGAATGCTTTTTTACCACTAGTAAACTAATTATGAAATTGAATCTTCATTTAGATAGTTATGATTTTTTTGAAGAAAACAGTTTCCTTTTTAATTACACTGTTTTTAATTACTTTATTTTGAAATGGAAATGTTTTTCCCTCAAGAATGTTTTAATGATCATTTAATGGTATTTCAATTCATCAAAGACAACAATACTATATATAACTTTTTATTTACTTTGTATATATTCCACGGATACCATCCTTATTAGTTTTTTGATGGTTTAGGTTTATGATGACAATATTTTTATAAAACCCACTTCTTTTCCATGGGTTATGCTATGTTGTAATATTTATGTGACTATTATTTTCATGAGTTCTTATATGGTGATTGTTTTATATTCAGGTGGAAGACAAATGTTTTATTTTTATAATTTGATTGGTGGTACCTACAAGTCACTCAAATTCATCGGTTAGTGACTGACATCACATGAGATAAACATTACTGAACTATGAAGTGAAGGTATTTTAGTATGGAAATCATTACATTATGATTACATTGTTAGTTAAACATCACTACTATGATTGTTTGGGGATTAAACCAATTCCACTATGATAGTCTTATAAAATATCATAAATACTAATGAAATGAGTTTTTAATCTTATGTGTATGACATCATTCCATGTATTATGTAATATTTATGATCTCAATGATCATTTTTTGGTTCCCTAATGATGCATTTCTTACAAAAAAACAATGATTTATTCCATGACCTAATATTATGATCTTTTATATACATGTAATGGGTTTCAAATTCAAATATTATGTTCTTAAACCCTTATACAAATGTTATTATTGAATAATTATTTATTTATCACTTATTTACCCTTATTAAGAATAAGTGATACCAATTTTCTTATGATTCCTTAGAAAAAGTAATGTAGAAGGGTATTAAGATTTATATGACTAAGAAGGGTAATATTTGTGAGGAAATAACTGTGATAATATATTGATATTTTTAGAACTAGTTGTTTTTTATTCCCTATTTCGAAATATATTATACCAATGCGATTCTTGAGTGAATTAAATTTTTATATAATTAATATTAATTGATTAGGATGTAATATATATGTCTAAGAATAATGTGTGTCTAAAAATAAGGTGATTTATTGATTTTTATAATCATATAATTGGAATTTCAAGTGATATATCATCTTTTATTGAATGCATCTCCACGGAAGTGTGTTATAAGTTTTGTCAAGAATGTGAATCTGCTCCACACAAACATCATGTATTTTGAAATTATGTGAAGTATTAGAGTATTTGTTTATAATTATGAACATTGACCATGACACTCTAAAATACACGAGGAATTCCCCATTTCATTTTTTTATGAATTACAATCCTGACACAAAACATGTTCTCATCTATGAAATAATATGATTGGAAAATTATCTATAATATAATAAATATCCCTTCTTTATTTTTGAAAATGGCGAGAATTTATTGAGGAATTGGACGACATGACTAGTAGAGGTACTTTGTATAAATCATAAAATAGAGGATTCAACATGGGAACTATTGGGTGAAATAATGAATAGCCACAATCATATTTTTAGGATGTAATATATATGATAATTTCATGGATGAAATTTTTATTGGAGGATGGAATCTAACACCCTGCCTTCCTCTGCTATAATTCCCTTGTTCTATAAACCAATTCCGAAGGTGGACTCAACTAACACAGATGAAGCATCTCAGTCCAGGTCCTGTAGAGAAAGGGCATGGACTGGGAGATCAAAACTAGAAATGTCGGGGGCTATACTCCCCATCAGCCGAAATCTGGATGGCCCTAATGCAAGGGGCCTGCTGCTAATGGCCACCCCCTTTGATGAGCTCAACTAGCTCCCCTATCATGACACACCTCTAAGATTGTGCATCCTCTACACCACTTGAGCATTCTTAAGAATATATATTTATGTCTGTTTGTTGAAGAGCGTAATAACATACCAAAGATAGTGTTAGAGTGTGTAACATCCCATTTAAATAAAAGATATGATATTTTCATATTTATTAATATTATGTATTAAATATTATTTTTACATAAAATGGGATTTTATTTTTGATATCATACTTAACTCGCAACAACATTTTTTTTCGGAAATCATACATAGCACACAACGTAGGGTTATATCAAAAAATAATATAATAATAATAATATTTTAAATGGTAGTGAATTCCTTGTTTTGGTATAGGAGGGAATGAATAGAACATACTAAAATATGATTATACATGTTTGTTAAATGTATTTAAATTTATCCAATAAATTTTAGTGTCTTAAAATAAGAATGAATCTAATTTTAAGTAGGAAATACTCTAATATTCATTAAATGGTCGTTTTACCATCTCGTGATGGCGAACCCCTATTAAATCTAGTTTTTGTCAAATTTATATGTTATATTTGACAAAATAAAATTCTTCATTAGCATTGGGAAATCAAAATTTACTTTGGATAAATATTTGTTATTAGTTTGATAAATTTGATTTTGTAATGAATATTGAAAAATACCATATTTTAATTCGAAATAGCTTTTTCATCTAATTTAAATTTATAGTTATATTGTCATATTATTTGGTTTTATAGTGTAATTGGATTATATTTTTATCGTTTAATCCAATTTTAGTCATTGGAAGTAATTTCACATTAAAATTAGACCAAAACGAAGGTCAATCTCCCCAAAGTTTTTGTTTTGTAAAAACAAGCTTTCTGGTTTCGAGAACGGGAAATAATTTTAAATTAATTAAGGAAAACTAGATGTTTTAAATTTTGTAAAATATACTTCATATTTTAATTATTAATATCAAAATTATCATAGGGTAAATTTTTGGAATTTTTCAAAAGACATTCAATTTTTGATTAATAGTGAAAAACATTGTTATCTTGTTTAAAACTGAATTTTAATTTAAATAATTAATTTTAATTTTAAATTTATTTTAAAGAAAATATTGATACATAATACCTATATTAATACACCTTAGTTCGTTGGTGTAATTTTATAATAATATTATATTTATAAAATTTTATTGATCCTTTTAATATTTCATGGAAAAAATACTAATTAATAAGAAAGCTCAGTCAGAGGAGATCCTATGAACATTTATTAACATAAATGGAAATCACAGTAAACATGTACAAAAAAAATAAAACTATACGTCATAAAAATTATATCGGTTACCATATCGATGATAGATTTCTTCGTCAGTTGTAGTTGATTCTCACTATGAGCTCTCATAGTTCTTCAGAATCATTGGATAATTCATTCTCAGGTTCAACTTCTCCTAGGAAAGAAACTCCTTAGATTATTTCATTCCCTTTTCAAATCAAAGAAATACCCAGAAAAAATCTCCCTCTTAAAGGATGATCTTGTAGACGCTGGATTCTACAGGTAAGAATAATATTTACTAAGCCTTCTTCTTGGTGGAGCGGTGATACCACCATCACATGTAGACAAATTAATTTTTCAACCATGGAAAAATCACTATAAGATAGTTTGGAAACCACAATAGCATTTTAATTGTTAATATTAGATACATTATCCCATTTGTCATTGATGTTAATAAATTCAATTGTTTTGAATCCACCAATACCTCCAATCAAAATACCCTCTCACACAGGCAAATATCCTCCTCCAGTTGACTATGATTTCCTGTTAGTATCAATTGGAGTGGGGAATTGAAGGGGAACCTCATTACTATGACAATCATGGGGATCCTTCCTTAGTGCATCCTTAGTCACTATAGGCTGAGAATGGGAGTCCAGCAAAATTCATCATGCTCATTCAAATGAGGGCCTTCCTCTATAAGGGAAAAATTCAGAATCTATACTCCCTTGAACTGGTTACAAGTGGGAACATTTACCAGTCACGAATGGCCAATTTCAATAACATCCGACAAAGGATGCTTCCAGCCCGAAGATCCAAGTTCATATGGTCAAATAAATTCTTTACAGACACATTGAGAGAAGGTAACACATCCTCCACAACAATTAAATGCATAAGATCCCATTTACGACAATTCTATATAACCTCAAACTCTACAGTTAGAAGAATCTGCTCGTCCTCCACTACAGAACCCAAGGTAGATGCCTCCACTCTAACCCCTGCTAAGAAAAGACCTCCACTCCATTCTACCTCGTGACCTCTTGGGGTAATTACTTTACCACACTTGTGCTTTTAGACGGTCGCATAAGAATAGAGGCCCAAGGCCAGACCTCCAATAGCGACTGCTCGAGACCATTGACAATAGAACCATCATTGCCCACCATTTTTACTACCTGGGAACACCCGGCCACATTCTAACATCGACAAAATTCCACAGATGACCAAAATGATGGAATTTAACATAATAATGCATCGATGACTCGAATATGACATCAAAACATCCACTAAAACTCGTTCACATATGTGATCCATACCCAATTCAAAGGTGCCCTTGCAACATCAACCTTGAAACATATTCATGTAAAAACATGATGACACGTAACCATCCTAAATCGATCATAACAAAGGTATCATCCAATCATATTCCCAATAACACAAAAAATATATGGATTTTGGATGGAGAGTTGAATACCAGGAAGACTAACCCATGTCATGATTGTAGACGGGTTGTGTCACATGTGAAAGTCAAAACACCATCAATACATATAAAAGGGGGCCCTTTGCATCTTATGGGTGTCCTGGACTAGAGAACGACCCAATCCTCCTCTGATACAATAAAGATCAAAATGTGATGATGATTAAGAAATTAAACCATCACATGCTCCTATATATCCCAGGAACCGAAGATGAAATGGTCAAATTCATCAACCGAGGGTCGATGAGGGAAGAACCTAGAAATTTGTGTGACCATGAGGAGATCGATAGCTCAAGTGAGCTCCGCCTGGGAGAGGGGGAGATGAGATGCATACTAAAATTAATTGGGGACTTTTAAAGATAAAGAAACCTTAGAGAATAGAGTAAGGGTTTGAGGCTTTGAGAATGGCAAGAAGGAGTTTCAATTCTCATGAAGATGAGATCACGAGCCTCCACCCTCTGATCCAGAGGTGGAGTAGATCTGCGCAACATTAGGATTACGACTTCATCGCACAAGAGGGAGAGGCCAGAGTGTGATCTTGTGGGTCAAAAGTGTTAATGGGTAACAAAATATTTGGCTGGCCTCCCCACCTGCGTGCCACACGTCCCAAGGGATTCCCTAGGTGGTGAACCTTTGGGCATAGGCTAGTTCCCAATGGGGTAGAATCGCCCGAGAGTGGATCGTTTGCATATAGTGCACATTTCCTTGTGAGGATATGAACATAGAACATCTGGGTTAGGATGACACTGCCTTGATCCAGCTCACCAACACCCCATGGGTAGAAAAAATACAAATTTGATAGGATTAATATGAATTTTGAATCTATTGGTCCAATTAATCCTAAAATGAGTTGTCAAAACATTCCCATAAAAACTATATTATTTATATAATTGAAAATACAATATTTCACTATTATTATTTTTAATTATAATAATATATGATATTATTTATAATCAACCATGTATTTAATATAAATATTATATAAATAAATATTGGATCATATGAAGGAAAATGTTATATTTTTAGAAAATTATTTTTAAAGCATTATGTCCTTCCATTTTAATTAATTAAAATCTTCCAAAATTATCAAATGATTTAATTTAATTTTATATATTTTATATAAAAATATATGTATATAAATCTATATAATTATGATTATGTGATATATAGTTAATGTATGATAATTTTTTTTTTAAAAATACATTTCATCAAAACCTATTTTTCGTCACATTTGTTGGGTTAATTTTTAAATTAAATTATTCAGAGTATATAAAATTAATTTGATAAAATTGATTCAATATTTTGAATACTATTTGTTTAATTAGTTTGTTTTAAATATTGGTCTTAATGATTTTTAAAAATGGTAAAAATTTACAACCAATCTAAAGGTTAAAATAGTTTTTTCGGGGGTTAGCCTGAAAATATATTATTTAAAACTGACTAAAAACTTCTTCAATACTTATTGGTTGGTTTTATATAGATCATAACGTTATTATCTTCATATATTGTACAATTATGAACCATTTATACAATAATGTGGCTTTACATTATTTTATAACAATGAAAAATTAAATGTGTGCCACTCACCTCTATTATAAAAGGGCAACTCCTCCACTCATTTATTCACAACTCTTAATCCATTAAGATAAACAATAACCTATCGGAAAACACTCCATAAATATCATAAAATAAGTTTTATATGTTCTTTTATTGAAAAATCTCAACCCTATGATTCATAATAATATATATAAGGATATTTCTTCTATGTGAAGGTAATTATCTTCACTAAGGTCATACTTTTTTTTATTTATTATTTAAAAAAAATAATGTGTCATAATATTTCCAATAAAATAACACAGTTTTATACCACATAGTGATATTTTAATATGTTGATTTCATAAAATATATCTATATCATTCAATATCAAATGGGAAAAAATCCATCCCTTGTCTGTATAGTGTATTATCACCCCCTGAACTGATGTAATTTGTTTCCATCACTGAGTCAAATAGATAGTCATAATGATGTAAATAATGTATATATATTATAATTATGACCTTAAATTAATTATTTAAAATTTATATATCATCCACATCTTTGACCTTTCAACCATTAAATAAATTATAACATCGCTTGTGTGTAAATACGACTCACCATCTCCACAAAGTGATGGGATGCATTTTTTATGCTAAAATTTTATGAAGGAGTATAAAAATATATATAACCAATAAATTTTAAATTGATAATATTAATATCCTTATATATATTATGAAAAAATATCCTATTCCAAATAATTGGAACATCCATGAACAATCATGCATGGGAAAATGAAGTATTGGACACAATAAATAATTTCTGTAATTAATTACTTTAATGGAATATAAAAAAGAGGTTATTAATGGATCATGTTTGATATTATAATTATTAATATCGTTATAGTATAAATTAATACTATTTTCCAAAACAATATATAGTATGTTAAATCATGTTCAACTGATGGGAATCATTAGGTAAGGTATTTCATGTCAACATCCACTCCATTGAGATATATATGATAGTATCAATATATTTACAATTATATGGATTATATAGTTCCCATTTTATCTATTTTAATTCAATAAATATTAATTAACAATGTATAATTTAACAATTAAAATAAATTAGTTCAATGATTTAAATTTTAATGATAGAAAAGTGGCAATGATTTTTTTTACAATCTCAATTTTTTAGGGATTATTTTATATTCATTGAAGAAATATTATAATATATTATTCATAAAATCCGTATATTTTATATCCTTTGGATATCTATTGATTGTCTAAATTTTCTTCAACATTTTCCACTCCAGGGCACTTGGATCATCCAATGAATCGTTTTAAACAAAAACCCATCTTATTTCTCTTTTGGTAGCATATATATGTCTTAAATGTCATAATTTATCAATTTTTATTCAAAAGACCTATTTACATGCTAAAATAGTTTTTTAATAAAATTTTACATTATCCATGAATTTAATACAGTTATTAATGCAAAATCTCAATTTTTTTTTCTAAATTGGCCATTTTCTACATCCTCTAAACAAGTATAAAAATAATGCTTCATTTCATATATAGGATGTTAAAAAATTATCCAACTGCTATAATTGTTTTACAATATTTTACATTCATATATATTTTTTTAGTGATTTCACATAGAAAAATATTTCATAAGCTATTATTTTATTTTTTTTCATATATTTTTTTTTATTTTTTAAAATATATTGAATTTTCAGAAAATATTTTTATCTCACATTAATTTTTTTGTGCATTAATGTTCAATTGAAACATTCACTTTTGAATAATAGCTAGAAAACAAATTTATCTTACGTAAACATATTTATTTAATCATGAATATTATTATTCCCAAAACCATTTACCAATACTATATAATATTTTTTACGTATAAGGTAATTTTATTGATTGGATAAATATTGAATTTCGATATTATATATTTCCCATGGACATTTGTTGATTAGGCATATTTTTTATAATTTAAATTTATCATTTAATATATGAGAAATGAACTAGACATGCAATGATCAGTGTGGATATGAATTATTTATACCAAAAATTTAATTAAAGGTAATGCGACACAAATCAGTTAGATAATACTATTAAATGGTTTTTTGTATATATCTACCCATAAATTAAAATGTTTTGGAACAAAAAATTGATGGCAAATAGGTCATTAAATTTAAAACCATGATGTCCAATATTGTGAATTTTCTATATTTGGAATTAAATTATTATTATACATAAGATTATTTCATTTATATTATTAATTTATTATCATTATCCTAGAGTTATTCTTTAAATGAAATGTGTTTTCAGATATCTACCTTTCCATATTTTATATGATTTATTTACTCATGGTATCTTCTATAGTTTCTAATATTTACTATCATGACATGCCTTTACCATGATGAGGGAAGGGACATCAAACTGCCAAACCCTTCCTTCCTCTAGTTGATGGAGAGATATTGACCCCAAGTATAGCCTTCAATAGGCCCAAGAGTTGTGACTAGCACAAAGGGAATAGAATCACATGTAAAATGGATGGAATTACCCTTTTATTTAATTGGATCAGGAGATATTATGGTAAAAACCCAAAAAACACCTGAACTGATTGTAAATGTAAAGCCAAAACCCATTCCAATATGAATGTTCAATGGTTAACCCAATATAAAGAAAAATATATCTACAAAGGGAAAGTACCAAAAGAAAGGAAAATTACCACAAAAACAATCCCAACATCTGATATAGTACAACCCCACAAAGTCCCCAAAGTCCACATGGATTCTTAAAAGTGGTTTTATATTCCTAGGGTGAGAATAATAGAATACTGAGTAGGGAAAACCAAAATCTATTTTTCCCATGTTGGGAGGCATCCTAATTCCCCGTGAGAAAAATAAAGTAACCAAAAAACATAGCAAGGAAACTATCCACCCAGCCTCACCAAGGAACACTCACAAAATAACACAAGTCAGGTAAGGTAATAGTAGTATCACATAATTATTTGGGTACCCCACACCGCATTCCCACTGTTCATTTATGACATCATACACATCAATCCTCCCCTCTCCATTTTCTCTCCAGTCCCACTACCACCCCACGAAAAACCTTGTGGGCCACCAAAACACGTATCCTACCCGTAGACACATGGGAAAACACTACCACCCATAACCAGAACCATAAACAGTTGAGCAAGAACAACTACAACCATTCTTGAAGACACCTGGGCCTCATCTCGAAGACACTTGGGAAAAGATCCTTCCATCACACACCTGGGAAAACATACACAACCACGATAACATACCCTTACCAATGATTCTAGGGCTATAATGGAACATATGCAATCATATGCTTCCTGATGTTTCTTGGGCTACTCGAGATATGGAGTATAAAGGATCTAATAACCAGCCTCCATAAGGATTTTGGAAAAAACACCCTCCCCCATAAAAAGGGGGTGTTTGGAAAAAAGTGCTCAACATGGGTGGGTTGAGAATAAGAAATAGAAGAAATAAATTAAAACATATAGGTAAAAAATTACTCATCCAAACCTAAGGGTACCTATACTAGCCCATACCCAAAAACCCATATTACTATTCATTCATGCACAAAAGCACAAAATCTACAACTAGAGATCCACCCATTTTTTCAATCATGTTCAAGTAATTCAATTTGAATATTTCATCACTACCGGGCAAATATAAGGCATAGAAACAAGAAAAAAAGCCATTGAAGGAAAACAACCAAGATGAAATTTAAACATTCACACCTAGTTCCCTTGTACAGTCACCAAAACAGAAGGGTTATGTGTGATCCATCAAAGTACTGTAATGAATCAAACCCCCAACAATAGACCCCACACAGCTTCAAATCCATAAACTAAAAACCGAAAAACTGGGGATCTAATCCCCACCTACATAACCCCACAATAATCAAGTATAACAACCATTATTATTACCAAAACAAAGCAAGGGAGTTTCCAGATTTAACCACACCATTCAACAAGTTCCATCCTTTCATTTGGTTAACTCGGTGATCACACAAGGATTCTTATTCACTGGGCATTCATTTAATCAACTAATTTTACATGATTGACTAGTTTTAATGTCACATCCATTAGATCACAAGATCATACAATGAAAGAGAGGTTCATTAATGTGAAGGAAAGGACCACCAACAACAACTATTTTCAGTGGGTGAAATCCCATTAAATTCACAACATGTGAATAGAAAAAAGTGTACTAGCACATCACCATAAAACACACCCCTTCATTCTTTAGAAACCACTTATTATATTTGATTAGCATTGGTTATGTCCATTACCTAAGGAAATATTATCATCACCCCCCACATGATACATAGTAAAGAGAGACATAAGAGAACCTTAAATGGATGATAAATGATCGATGTGTCCTCCTAACGCCAAGAACATGGTTTGCAAGAATTGCAGGAAGGGAACAATCAATGTCTTCAAGTATGATCGAGAAGGGATCTAACATAATGAACGATTTATATGTAGAAAAGGGATTCCAAACACACCAAGAGATATAAAAATGGAAAGGAGAGATGATCCCAACTTACGAAAATCTAGATACACAAAACATAGAGACGATTTCGATGTACATAAATGTCAGATCGTGGCTCGACCACATAATTGGGTAGTTTCACACATAGGGATTAATTTTTATTTAACAATTTTCCTTAAAGATGTTTTTATAACTTATTTTAGTTAATTTATATAATTTAAATGAAGTGAAATGATTAATAGGGGATAACCTATAAAGCACAAAATGTGTGACATCGAGGAAAAAGGGCCCCATATTTTCATAACCCAAGGGTCTCCAAATTAATGGGGGTTTAAAACATATTCCACTATCTTTAAAAGGCTTGTAAAGGGGTATTAAAATAATTTCTTGTCAAAATCTATGATAATATTTAAAAATGGGATGGTCTTGGAAATAGAGGATGGTATCAACATTAGTTTAGTCACCATTTCCCTGGAACCATCGCCCTGGAACAATTTCCCTAGCACTGTCACCCTAGAACATTCACCCTAGAACCGTCATATAGACATCGTCTCCCCAACACCATCTCACTTGAATCATCATCAAGGCAGCGTCGCCCTAGAACCGATGTCAATTGGTGCTATGAATGATGCATTAGTGCCACGGACCCCCGTTGGTTCAACCGACGATCATCAGTTCCACCCAAATCCATTGGTGCCACTGACGCTCATTGGTTCCACTGATTCATGTCGGTTCCACCGATACTTATTGGGGCCACCAAGGATGATCAGTGCCACTGATTCCCATCAGTTCCACCAACACCCATCATTTCCATATATTCTAATCAGTTCCTCTAATTCCCTTCTGTGTCACCGACACCCATCGGTGCCACCGAATCCGATTAGTGCCACTAATTCCCATGGGTTCCACTGACGCCCATCGGTGCCACCGATACTCAATCCAGAAATTTGGAAAACTCATTGATGAGTCACCGACGGTTTCCAAGAAACTAAAAACACCAAAAATTGGCAGAGTAAAATACAATAAGGGTCTGATATATTACATCATATTCCCCTCAAACTATTCTCATCATCTAGAATTTAGGATACCCCAAAGAAAAGAGATGGGGCTGAACAACGACATCCTAACATACTTCTCCAAGACAATCCACCATGGAGTAATTTGAAATCCAAAACAACCTCAATATCTAGGAACACCTCCCGCTCATCTTTATCCAGAAAAAACTATGGATACATTACCTCTCTTCTCCCCCATGAAACCACACAATTTTAAAAGGTTATACCGTCTATTCATATAGATCATGGAGCCCCTTCCTACATGTCAAGATACAAACTCATTTGGGAATCGCTTACTCGCCCACACAAGTTTATTATAATCCACTATAATGCATTTTGATTAGGGATTATGTCCTCCCTACCAATAGTTATGAATCTTCACAAAAATTTAGAGAACAAGGAAACTAGCACACCTCATATCCTATGAGGTCATGCAGTACACCACAATCATGTACTAAATAAAATAGAACAAAACTCAAAATAGCTCTAGGTACTATGTGCCCATATGTTCCTCCAATTCCTATATTCAATCCTCATGCCCATCATGAATCCATATCACTCAAACAATGCGCATGGATCACCCACTAAGCAACTTCTTCTGATGATATTCGATCCTCATTGGTCACAACATGACTGTTGAATCATCATTAATATCCATCTCCCCTAGTTGGGGATGTGAAGATCATCCTATAGATACTGATGGTGCAGAGACACATGAAAGATGTCGTGCACCCTCAGTAGTTGCTATGGTAGTGCCTGCTAATTATCAACTACAACAACCTGCTTTAACACCCAGAAGGATCCGACAAAACTTGGAGTTATCTTACTCCCCCAATCGAACATCTTGTGTCCACGCCAGGGGGAGATATTCATGAACATGTGGTCCCCAAACTCAAACACCATGGGTATCCCCCTATGATTGGATTACAATTTATTATGGTCATGTTCCTCCTTCAACCTCTCCCGTATATTTTGTACTTTCTCCATCATGATCTGATCCGCCTTTGGACCAAGAACACCTGCTTCCCTGACCTTTGTCCAGCACATAGGTGACAGAAATCGTCTTTTGAATAGGGCTTTGAATAGAGCCATCCAACGGTATAGTGATAGCTATAGTTATAGGAAACTCTACCAATGGAATGTCTCATAACCATGATACTCTGAAGTCTAAAACACTTTCTTGTAACATATCATCCAGTGTTCGAATGGTCGGCTATGTCTTCCCATCTGTTTGTGGGTGGAAAGAAGTGCTGAGGCATAGATGGGTTCCAAAATAATTATGAAATCCATTCGAGACTCGTGAGGTAAACTATGTACCCCGTTCCAAGACTATGAACCTCGAAAATCCATGAAACCGTTCCTCCTTGTCCACGTACATATGTGATCAGGAATCCACTAAACTCGACTCATTCATTTCTGCGAAGTGATATGTTTTTGTTATCTGATCTACCACCACACAGATAACATCACAACATCCTTGATCCTTGGGTAGTAACATGGAGAAATAAATTAGATGTCATCCCACATCCACTTCAGGATGTCTAATGGCTACAAAATACTAGTCAAAACATTGTTCTCTGCCTTCACCTATTGACACAAGAGGCACTTTGCCGCAAATATCACCACTACCCTCTTCAACCTGGGCAACCAAATTTGACCCCTCAAGCCTAGGTACATCATGGAAACATCATGTTTTACCACCATGGGTGTGTTAAGTAACTCACCATGAACTCTTTCGTTCTTTCCCACTAAGAAAAACATCTTTTCGTGTAACAACATCCAATTTTGACTCTTTTTCGACCATCCATATGAAGCATTGCCTTGGCTAACATGGTCGAACGTCACATCAGCCTCTAAGTCACCCCATTTAGAATCAGACACTTGCTATAATGAGAAATAGTGCACCATCATCAGGAATAGGTAGCCACTAAAATCCTCCACCCTTGCATCCTGGTGCAAGGTAGCTAACACCCCCACGGCCTACCATACATCTACTGATTCTCAAACCACATCCATATACAACTTCCTACTCAGGGCATCAGCCACCACGTTCCCCTTCACTAAGGTGTATAAAATCTTGAATTCATTTTCTTGAATTAACTCCAACTACCTTTATTGAGGCATGTTCTGGTCAAGTTGAAAAATGATATACCTTAAAATCTTTTGATCTGTGAAGACCATGAAGCACTCCCCGATGAGGTAATTCCGCCATAACTTTAGCGTGAACAATCCCGTTGTAAGATCTAGGTCATGGGTGGCATAGTTACATTCATGATTATGTAACTACAAATACCCATAATAGATCAATCCCCCCTGCTTCATCATCACTTACCCCAAGCCTTGGCCTGAAGCATTACAAAACACTTCAAACACTACCCCATCCTCTAGAAACCTATAACAATGGGGAACTTACAATCTCCCCCTTCAGAAAACTGAAGTCTACCTCACACTGATCACTCTAGATGAATTCCTGGTCTTTCTTGGTTAGGGATTTCTAAGGTGGTGAAACTCTACAGTATTTAGGAATGAATCAATGATAGTGACATGCTAGACCAAAAAAACTACAATCCTCTTTCAAGTTCAGGGGTGCTGTCTAAGAAACCACCATCTTGAACTTCGACAACACCACTGATCTTCCCATATAGAACACCAAATGACAAATAATGTGCACTTATTGTGTCCAAAAATAAAAATTTGGACAACTTCCCATAGAGTTGGTTCTGTCGTAGGACCACTAAAACCGTACTAAGATTCCTGACATGATCCTCCTAATATCTGGAGTAGATCCTGATGTCATAGATAAAAACAAATATGAACCAGTCCATTTACCCATGGAAAACTGAGTTAATGAGATCCATGAATAGTTATGGTACATTCATAATGCCAAATGGTATGAACACAAACTCAAAGATCTCCAATATTCACCTGAAAGCAGTCATTGATATGTCACCCACCTTCACCCTTAACTAGTGATTCCCCGATTGCATAACGATCCTAGAGAACGGAAATGATGCATTAAACTGGTAAAAAAGGTCATTGATCCTTAGGAAGGGGTAACAGTTCTAGACTTTCACTTGACTCAGCCTCTGGTAATCTATATATATCCTGAGACCACCACATGCCTTAATTGCGAACAAGATTGTTCCACCCCATGGTGACTCACTCGGTCAGATAAAACCCTTCTTCATGAGATCATTAAAATAGATATGAAACTCCCACAACTAATATGGCTATATCCGATATAGAGACATTGTAATTGGATGGGCACCAAGTTGAAATTATATCCTAAAATGAACGTCATGTAAAGGGGGTAGAGAAACCACCTTTTTAGGGAAGATGTCTAGGAACTCACTGATGACCCTAGGGACATCCACCATCTCGACATCTACCGACTACACTGACATCTCAGTTAAATGGGAAAGAAGGGGATCCACGTTCCAGATGCCCTCCCAGCAACCTCGCTCACCGATGAAAGACAAACATTGGATATCCATATCTGAATACACGACCCATCACCAGAAGCAGTGGATAACAGAGAGGATAATGAACAACCAACTAATGCCTAAAATGACATCATATGGCTACATCTATAGAAAAAGTCGATCCCATCATGACTGATGTTTCCCCAACATCAGTCTACATCCTTGAAAAACATAACACAAGCTAGTATGGCATCCAAATTGCGTACTCAATACCCAGGGCATTATATGTCTCTCTACATCTATTCCTAGAGCTTGGTATATACAGGGTGAAACAATGGAGTGTGTGGCTCTTGAATCAATCAAGGCACATGGAAGAGTACTAAACAAGATGATCGTGCCACGAATGACCTATGGCCCTGCTAGAACGGTTGCCACTACGATGTGAAACTACCCACCACCAACTCCTATGCCCCTCGAATGTCAGCCCCCCCAACTAGGACCTAGTAGGGGTATATATGGAGCACACTGAGGTCAGACTCCTCCCGCAAAGTCTGCTCTAAGAGGAATGGGAACTCGTTGTCCCCGCTATGGCTGCTAGAAAGGCCAGGAAAAAAATGACTGCTATCGAGGGGGGTGTTGTACCTGCTTTCCTCTTCTATAATGCCCTTGGTCTGGACACTAATTCTAAAGGTGGCCACAACTAACACAGATGAAGAATCTCAGTCCAGGTCTAACAGAGAAAGGGCATGGACTGGGAGATCGAAACTAGAAATATACGGGGCTACTCCCATCAGCTGAAATCTGGATGGCCCAAATGCTAGAGGCTTGCTGCTAATGTCCACCCCCTTTAACGAGCTCAAATAGATCCCCTATCATGACACACATCCCAAATTTTCCATCCTCTACACCACTACAGCCTTCTTATGAATATATATTTATCTCTGTAGATTGAAGGGCTTAACATCATACTGAAGATAGTGTTAGAGTTTGTAACACCCCATCTAAATAAAATATATGATATTTTCATATTTATTAATATTATTAATTAAATATTAATTTTACTTTAAAGGGTATTTTATTTTTGATGTCATACTTAACACGCAACAAAATATTTTTCTGAAATCATACATAGCACACAACGTAGGGTTATATCAAAAATTAATATAATATTATTTTTATTTTAAATGGTAGAGAATGCCTTGTTGTTGTATATGAGGTAATGAATAGAACATACTAAAATATGATTATAAATGTTTGATAAATGTCTTTAAATATATCCAATAAATTTGAGAGGCTAAAAATAATGATGAATCCAATTTTAAGCAGGAAATACTCTAATATTCATTTAATGGTCATTTTACCGTATCTTGATGGCAAACCCCTCTTAAATATAGTTTTTGAAAAATTTATATGTTATATTATACAAAATAAAATTCTTATTTACAATTGGGATATCAAAATTTACTTTGGATAAATTTTTGTTATTAGTTTGATAAAGTTCATTTTGTAATGAATATTGTAAAATACAGAATTATAATTCGAAACAACTTTTCCATCTAATTTAATTTTATAGTTATATTGTCATATTATATGGTTTTATAGTGTAATTGGATTATATTTTTATATTTTAATCCAATGTTAGTCATTGGAAGTAATTTCACATTAAAATTAGACAGAAACGAAGGTCAATCTCCTCATATGTTTTGTTTCTTAAATACAACCTTTCTAGTTTCGACAACGGGAATTAATTTTAAATTAATTAATGAAAACTAAATGTTTTGATTTTTGTAATATATACTTCATTTTTTATTTTTAATATAAAAATTATCTTAGGGTGAATTTTAGGAAATTTTCAAAAGACATTCAATTTTTGATGAATAGTGAAAAACATTGTGATCTTGTTTAAAACCGAAATTTAATTTTAATATTTAATTTTAATTTTAAATATAATTTGAAGAAAATATAGATAATTAATACCAATATTAATAAAATTTAGTTAGTTGTTGTATTTTTATAATAATAATATATTTATAAACTTTTATCTATCCTTTTAATGTTTTACCAATCTTCTTTGCACATTTGAAAATTAACATAAAACATAATTTTACCGCTTCATTGAATTGAATTTTAAAATTCGTACATCCATGGTTGAAGTAATAATGTATATTTTTTCAATAGGATGATAATAATTTTTTGTGAATAGCATCTTTTTAATTTTACTTACAACAGTTAAAATTAAATAAGGTATTTAAATATAAAAATAATTTTTAAATTACATCAAAACATGTCATAAATCAATTGGAATATTTTATTTCAACAAACATCAACGTTATTAAAAAATTAAAATATTTTTTTATCCATTTGGTTTAGATTAGGACAATTTTTATTATTTATTTAAACAAGTGTTAAAAGTATTAAATTCAAATTTTATTATCTAAATCATTTTTAATATTGGGTTATGCATAAGATAAATTATACTATAAATATTACATAGAAAGATAAATTGATTTCCTACCACATGGTAAATTGTTTATAATTTTTACACATTATATAATTAAATTTATTTTTTATACAATGTTGATGCAATATTATTATTATTAATGAAGGAATCAAATAAATGATATTATAAATATTAAAATGAATGTGATTTGAAACATTTTATTCCATACAATAATTTTCTATGTGAATATTAAATTTTACTGTTGATTTAATGTATTTGTTTTATGTAATAATGTTTTTTTGACTTAAAAAAAATAAATACTAAATAGATTCAAAATTGACATAAATTAGTTTCTAAAACAAATACTAAATTATAAAATGATATAATATTCATAAAAATATAAGGTTCTGAAAAAGGACACATCAAGATATATATATCTTCAATTATCCACATGGTTTTCTCTTGTCATTATATAGTATGTTTATTAACCATTTATTATAATAATGCAAGAAGACATGGGAAAAGGGAAACTATTTAACTAAGGGTTAAATCTAAAAATAAGGTTAATATGGTGTCATAAACATGTGTAACAAAAATTAGTTGAGATTATTTTGACCCATACCCACATTATCCTAGAAATAAAACAATTTGGATACATTAGAATCTGAAAATAATTTTATAATAAAACAATATTTCATACTTTTCCAAAAGTGACCCTGATATTTCTTTTAAAAGAGTATGTCCCCTTCTCTTAGTTTCACACATCCAAATATATTTGATTCAGCCAAACCCAGCCCAAATCACCTTCTAATTTTCATCAATTCATCCTATAGGACATCCCTTGAGCAGAAAGCCACCCTATTGAGCCCTTTCGTTCAAATCAAAAGGAAACACCCGAAGAAGAGGTAATTATTTTATAACCTATTTCAATGTTATTTTCATATACCACATACTAATTATTTTTTATTTAGATACCAAGATAATAAATGCAGTACATTATACATATTGTGATGTTATTATAAATATGGTACAACCATATTCATTATTTTATCCATCCTATGAAAGATAAAGTCACCATGCATGTGTACGTAGGACTTACCATCTCCCCACCACGATGTAATTTTTTATTAAACACTATGTTATTTTGATGGATATAATTATTAGTATTATTTAAATAAATAATGAAAATTACATGATAATTTTTCTTTATAATTAATTTACCATGAAATTCCATAGCTTTTAATCATTAAGGAACTGATATCGTCGCTCATGCGTACGTATTACTTACCATCTCCACGACATGACGAGATTCGTTTCCACGTTCACCATTCAACGATGATTATAAAAATATATATTATTAATAATTATGTATTCTGTGAAATAATAATGCAACTGGAATATATATATAAATATATATATCATTCACTTACATTAATTTAATACGATATGAAAACAGAAACAGTGTTTATGCGTATGTACGACCTACCGTCATCCTAAAAGGAGGTTTCTGTATGATATTGCTAAAAATTATACATATATACATTCTGAATATATATGATTTATAAATAATATTTTATATTCTTGAATAAATTATATCACGAAACAAGTGATATGATCAGGAATAACAAGTTAAAACACTTATGATCAAGAAAACAATTATTACCCAAAATGTAACTTTTACATGGAAATAATTATTAAATGGGTAGTATAAATTCTTAAATGAATCATGTAAGTTATCATAAATATTAATATGGTTCTATTATAATTTAATAACATACTATGGTCATTATACACGAGGTTAAATGTATCCTCTACTAATGGAATGTAAAAGGTAAGGGTAATTTCATTAATCACATTATTATCTGAAATTATTTATCTATAAGTATACAATGGGACATATTTATTTCATATGTCTATTTTTTATTATAATTTTTTAAAAATGAATCTTCTATGGTTTTATGGAAGTGAATCTTTATCCAGATCATCATTTTATTTTTTTAAGATTTATTTTTCTAAATATTTTTAATTAATGTTCATGTTTTCAAAATGATTTAAAGGATTTATTTATGTGGACATGATTGTATTAAAGTGTTAATTTCGTAAAAAAGAATCAAATTGGTATGGGAAACTTTGATTAAAAAAATATCTTTTAAATGGCTTCCTTTATAAATATTGTGACTTTTAAATGATTTCATGAAAATTAGTATTTATCTCAATGTGTTTTATTAATTATTTTCATCTACGTCAAAATAATATATTGTATATTATTCTTGATTGATGTCTATTTCATATAATACTATCTTCCATATTATATTAAATTTGGTATGATATGTTTGACTGTGGATTTGATATTTTTATACCATTCATGGTTTATGGTAAAATTATTGACATTTCTTATGCTAGTTTTAGTACGAATGTTTATGTAATGTTTCACCCTTTTTTCATATGAGTAATGCAGTGGAGTTTGTAAGGGACAGTTGGGGCCTGCTACATCCCCTTGATGTATTGGTAGGTCCCCTGAGAAAATATAGTTTCTTGGAACATGCCTTAATAAAACTTTTACTTTTAGTCTTGGAATGAGGCCTTGACTATGTGGCTATAATGTCCACATTAGGTATTCCCTCATTATGAAATTAGTTATTAAATGTGAATATTTTACTAGTAGAACATCCATATGCATGTTTATATGGTAATGGATGATCTATTTTTTCCATATTATGTTAATGTGTATCTTTAAAAAGTATTTTGATTGTATAACACATCATTCCAGAAAATTTTATTGGTTATACTAAATTATTTAACCTAACTGAGCATCTAAGACCACACCCTTATTATGTTTTATTTTGATAGGATTTCCAAGAAGTGTATTATGATTGATAATAAGTGTAAAGCTAATAGGAATAATGGAGTTCACAATGAACTATATATGTTGTATTTTATGTTAGAAATTGTAATGTGATGTTCATGTTTGTAATCTATTTACAAGACTTCTAAAATGATCGGTCAATCAGGACTAGATTCCTTTTAATAATTACAATGAATTACCGACTATAGGTAACTAGAGTCAGAGAATTACAATTGGCGTCAATGAATGATTAAAAATAACCTTGGAAATAAGATTTAGATAAACTCTGATTACGAAACATTACCTTAAAATAAGCTTTGAGGATTAGTATTGAAGAACATCCAAATTTTTGGGTAATGTAGATATTTTTTGGGTTTTCAAAGAAATACACCCCCATATGGATACGAGTTGGTAGAGGTGGCTCTGGCATAGATGTACCTATGAGTGAAAACTATGACAATGAGTTTTGGGCTTTACCTGAGGTATCCTGATACACAACTACGGGACATGCTGCACTCTTCGTTATGACACTCCCATAGGATATTCTTAGGATAATTAAAATTTTATTTAAAAACCATTATAAACGATTTATGAGTAAATATTCTAGGAAAGAATCCATTTTTATGATTATGAGACTAGATATGTGAAAATATTCAATTAATGGTGAGAAATTTTATATTTTTTGGATTATACGGTATGATATGATCTAACATATTGTATGTTGTCCTTTATAAATGGTTACTAATAGAAAAATTGAGAACTCCACCAATATGCATGATCCAAAGAGTTATAAGGATCATATATTTCATTGACATAAGCCAAAATTTTTATAAGAAATAGTCTCCCACGTAATCCCATCATATAAAAAAATTATCATGTGTTAATAAGTTAAGTAAAGAATTATCTTAGTCATATGGATTCGAAGGAAAGACAAAGAGGAATAGAATGGTAGAGAGAATGATGTATAAAGGGAATAAGGGAAAGATGGATTTTCTCATATGTTATAACTGTGGAATGAATCACCCAATGAATAGCATGATAGGAATGTGAATTTTTTATAAGTGTGGAGAAAAAGGAAAACGCGTTCTTGATACTAATGGTAAGAAAAAGGTTTCAAATCTAAAATAATTCATCTGTAAGGAGTTTGACTCTAATCAAATAAATGTCTCAATAGTCAGAGTATAGCCCAAAGGATGTTATTGGATAATAAGAATGTTATGATACTTGCTCAGATGAAGATGAATGATTAGTGTTCTTATGTTGTTATTAAAGAATTGTGCCATTTTAGCATTGTATTAATAATGTAAAGGTTATAATAATTATATAGTATATAATGATTTTACTATAGTAGAATTTCATTGAGGATATGAAATTGTATGGTACTTATAAATATTACTCAATAGCAAGTTAATATTTTTTTGGAAAATACTAGGCTAAATGAAAGATAAACTTTAATATGGTCTTGATACTGAGGTAGTGATTTTGGAATAAGAAATGTTTTAAATGGATAAACTATATTAGTTATTTTATTACCTTGAAACCTGAATAATGATTTTTATATACCATCATTGTTGGAGTTTACAACATTTTTGGATATATGGAGTATATCCATTATTATATAAGGAATAAGGGAGTGTTAATGTAATCAATATGGTTTTATGGTAATTCAGGGTGATTCTATGTTTTAAGATAATACACGATTAAGGTATTCAAATGTTATTTTGTGGAAAAATAGATCTTCATTATGTTTACCTTTTTTATAAATTTTGGATAGTGAGTTTGGACAAATGTTTTTTTGTTATGTAAAATGGTTGGAATGGATTAAGTTGGTCATTGGATACTATTTTTTAGGTTGATAACATTTCTTAATATAATTTTTGGATTGTTATAAAAAGTACAACACGGAGGTCGTGCGACAACCCTTCATGTACGGTATGTATGTGGGACTTGAACCCATAACCAAAGGGCGGTCAGGGTGCATCACCTACAATTGGTCTACGTGATGTCTTGGTTTTTATAATCTTGTTTTTTTAAATGGTCGGAAATAAAAATTATATATTTTTTGGAACCCAATAAGATTAGGAAAAATAAAATATTTTTGAGTTCTATTATCTTGTGGAGTGAATGATGAGTTTGTGGTTGAAATTTGTTAAATGATGAAACTCTACATTTCAAGTATTTGAATTTTCATTTTCTTTGATGAAATTAATTCTTAATCATTATGGAAAGGATTTTAAAACCAAAAATGTGTTATCTTAATACCTTATATATTTTTCAGCTGATGATATTTTAAATCATCATAGATTTATGGATTTCCAGAACTCAATATTCCATTTATTGTTCAATTGTTTTTTATTGATTACCTCAATCACTCCCTATAAATATTTACGGTTTCCCTCTTATTAGGTTTCTTTAATTTCCACCAATGTTATCATATTTGAGATCATAATTTGGTGGTGACATTTTCATTTCCCTTTCCCTATTATTAATAATAAATTTTATAAACCCTATTTCCGATGTGAGTTTTCCACAAAGGTATTTTCTATTTTCAATCGTTTATTTTCCAAGAACAATTCCAAATTGGGAGGACTCAATTTGTTGAAGGAGGGGAGAATGTAACATCCCATGAATAAAAAAGGTTATGATATTTTCATATTTACTAATATTCATGAATTATAATTTAATTTTACTTTAAAGGGAATGTTAGTTCTGATATATTATTCAACATGCAACAATGAATTTCTCTGAAATCTTACTTTGCCCACAACATTGAGTTATATCGAAAAAAAGTATAATAATATTAATATTTAAATTGATAGATAACACGTAGATGTTTTATTAATGGAATGAATATTACATACTACAATATTATTATACATGTTTGTTAAAAGTATTTAAATTTATCTAATTAATTTCAGAGGCTTAAAATAACAATGATTCCAATTTTAAACATGAAATACATGAATATTTTTTAAAAGGTCATTTTACTAACTTTTGAGGGAAAAACCTTTTCAAATTTAGATATTTTCACTTTTATATGTTCTATTTGAAAAAATAAAATTCTTCATTATAATTGGGACATCAAAATTTACTATTGGTAAATTTTTATTATTTTTCTAATAACGTTCATTTTTAATGAATAGTGAAATATAACCATTTTAATTCAAAACTACATTTTCCTATAATTTAATTATATAGTTATAATATTATTTTAATTGGTCTTAAACATTAATTGTATTGTATTTTTACCATTTAATACAATTTTGGCCATTGGAAGTAATTTCACATATATATATATATATAAGATATAATCAAAGGACAATCATTTGATAGATTTTGTGTCGTAAAATACCATTTATGGTTTTGATAATGGGAATAAATTCAAATAAATTAATTCATATTATATGTTTTAAATTTTGTAAAGTATACTACATTTTTTGATTTGTAATATCAATGTTATCTTTGGGTGTAGTTTTTGTAATTTTTAGATAACATTCAACTATTGATTAATAGTGAAAAACACAGAGTTATTGTTTAAAAATGACTTTTTATTTAAATAATTATATTTACATCAAAATTTATTTTAATGTAAAAATAGATACATAATTTCTATAGTAATACAATATAGTTAAATGGATTCATTTTATAATAATATTAGATACATAAAATGTTATTGAACCTTTTATCCTCTTTTACCAACATTCTATGCACATTTGAAAATTTACATAAAACGTTATTTTACCACTTATATGAATTTGATTTCAAAAATACAACATACATGTTTGACATAATTATGTAAAATTATGTTCAATGTGATGAATTTAATTATTGGTGTTTTTTTACATTTGAATTTGATTTACCGCGGTTAATGTAAATAGGGAAATTAAAGATAAAATCATATTATCATTACCCCAAAACATGTCATAATTCTATTAGATTAGTTTTTTTATTCCAAATTCAACCATAGTATAAAATTAAAATCATTTTTTGAACCATTTGGGTAAATTTAGGACATTTATTATAATTTATTTAAAGAAGTGTAAGAAGTGTTAAATTCAAATTTTATTAAATAAATAATTTTTAATACAGAGTTATACATAAGATAAATTATGCTAAAAATATTATTTAGAAATTAAAAAATATTTCCGACATCATGGTAAGTTATTTTTAATTTTAATACATTATATAATTAAATTTATTCATGACACAATGTCGATATATTATTTTCCTTATTTATGAGTGAATCAAATAAATGATATTATAAATATTAAAATAAATGCGATTTGAAACTTTTGATGCCATAAACTAATTTTATTGGATAATATAAAATATTAGAGTTGATTCATTGTATTATTTTGATGTATTAATGTTGTGTTTACTATCCAAAAAAATAAATTCTAAATAGTGTCAAAATTGACATAAATGTGTTTTAAAAAAATACAATATTATTAAAAGATATAATATTCCTAAAAAGATAAGGATCTTATAAATAACTCATATAATGATATATATATTATTAATGAATCTAATGGGGTTATATATAAATTAAATATTATGTTTATTAACAATTTATTATAATATTACACGAAGACATTGTAAAAGTGAAACTATTTAACTAAGAGTAAATCTAAAAGATAAGGTTAATATGGTGACCTAAACATGTATAAAACATAGTGGTTGAAAGGATTTCGACCCATACCAACCTTATCATCGATATTAATCCATTTAGAGTCATTAAATAATAGTATTTTAAAATATAATAATATTTCAAGATTTTCCAAAAGTGACCCTCTCACATCTTATTAAAGGGTACTTCCCCTTCTCTAAATTTCACTCCTCCAAAACCATTTAGATAGGCCCATCCCTACACAAATATAATCCCAAAATCCATAAATTCAACATAGAGGTCTTACCTTGAGTAGAAATCCATCCTAATGAGCCATTTTGTTCAAATCAAAAGGAAAGACCCGATGAAGAGGTAATTATTTTATAACCTGTTTCAAAGTTGTTTTTTTCATCAACTGTCTCTATATTTGTTATTTCTGTACCAGTATAATAAATCCAATACCTTATTATTGTTGTGATGTTATTAGAAATATTGTACAACCATATTCATTAGTCTATCCATTATAAGAATGATAATGTCACCATGCATGCATACGTACGACATACCATGTCCACGTAACAGTGTAATTTGTTATTCAACACAATGTTATTATGATGGATAAAATTATTAGTATTATGTATATAAATAATGAAAATAACATTATAACGTTTCTTTGTAATTAATATAACATCCAATTTCAAACCATTTAATTTTTAGAAAAAATGATATTGTTGCTCCTGTATACGTATGACTTACCACCACCACAACGCAATGATATTCGTTGCCACATTCACCATTCCAAAATTATTATTAAAATATATATTACTAATAATTATTTAATATATGACATAATAATTATACTGGATATGTATATATACACACTTATATGTCATTCACATACTTCCTTTCTATACAACATGAAAACTGAAACAACATTAATGCGTACGTATGATCTGCAGTGTCCATAAACGGTGGTTTCCATTTCATATATCTAGGAATTATAAATATTTAAAATATAGATATATATGATATATAAATAATTTTTTTATTATGGAAGCAATTAATTCATGATACAAGTGATATGATTAAGAATAACAAGTTAAACACTTATTATAAAGAAAATGATTATTACACGAAATTTAACTTTAACATGGAAATAATTAATAAATGGATATTATAAAGTCAACGCTGAATAATGTATGATATAATAAATATTAATATGTTGCAACTATAATTTAATAACATATTTTGGTAATTAAATAGGAGGTCGAATGTACCATTAACTAAATGAATGAACCTGGTAATGGTTACTTCCTCAATCTCATTATTATCTGAGATTGTTTCTCTATAAGTATATACTGGGAAATATCTATTATATATGTCCCCATTTCCTTAAAATGGTTTAAAATATAATATTTTAATGTTTTATTGTAGTTAATATTTAACAAGATCGTAATTTTAAATGTTTTTAAAGACTTATTTTTCTATATATTCTTAATTAATGTCCATATTTTCAAAATAATTATCGAATTTATTTATGTGGACGCTATTGTTTTAATGTGTTAATTTATTTAAAAAGATTAAATGTGGTATGGTAGACATTTATTCAAAAATCTATTTTAAATGGTTTCCTTTATTAATTGTGCGACTTTTAAATGATTTCACAAAAAGATGTATTTCTCTAAAAGTGTTTTATTAATTATTTTCAACTATGTCAACATCCTTTATTGTATATTATTCATGATTTTTGCTGGTGTACTATAATACAATCTTCCATATTGTATTGAATGAGTTATGATATGTTTGACAGTGGATGTGCAATTATTATACCGTTCATGGTTTATGGTTAAATTATTGACATTTACTTTGCTAGTTTTAGTAAGAATGTTTATGTAATGTTTCTACCTTTTTTTATAAGAGAAATGCATTGGACTTAGTAAGTGATGGGTGGGGCCCACTATAGCCCCTCGATGCATTAGTAGGTCTCATGAGACAAAATAGTGTCATGGAAAAAGGCCATTATGAAATTTTTATCTCTAGTCCTAGAACGAGGCCTTGCATAAGTGGTTTTGATGTCTAGCGATAGGCATTCCCTCATTAAGAAATTAGTTATTACATGTGATTATTAGACTAGTTGAATACCCATGTGCATGTTTATATGGTAATGTTTGATTTATTTTTTGGATATTATCTTCACGTTTATGCTTAAAAAGGCAGTTTTTTTATTAAACCTTTTGACTTAAATGATTATAAATTCTGCTAAATTATTTACCCTTACTGAGCATTTGATCTCACCCCTTCTTTATGTTTTATTTTACCAGGATTTCAAAGAAGTGTATTATGATTGATATGCAGGGTTATGATAAAGGGATAAATGACAATCTAAAATAACTATCTATGTTGTTGTTTCTGACGCTTTTACTTCGGGGCGCACGCGCGCGTCCGTTAAGTAGGGGAGGACACGCGACTTGTTTCCCTATATTCCCGCTTTCCAAAGGCGGGCAGAATCTGTTCCTTGTTCATGGAAGTTTTCTCATTGATCGAAAAAGGGATGATGGGAAGTCAGTTCTTCCTTCCGTGGATTCCTCCTCGGAGCTCGTTACCTAGTCTGGGTCTCCCTCATAGATTTAAGACGTATTCGTGAACCTCGTTCCGGGTGCCATATTTTCAAGGACACCAGTTAATTATGCTACATCCGTCGGGAAGATCCAAGGGGTCTGGTCAGGGAAGAAACCTTCGGTGAGGGGAATGGTTACGCTGGGGTGTCGCTGGGGCACCTTGACTATGGGAGATTGGCGTGTCTATCTTCTGTCCATTATTATAGGGCTTCTCGAGGGTGCAGAAGCCCAATGAATCCCACATCAAATGAGGGGAATTTTGTGTTATCTGATGTTTTCCTCAGCCTCCCATTTTTGACACAGGGTATGCCGCGAGTTTAACGTCTTGCGGAGATGGATTGGACTGATCGGTACACTGAGAGTGGATCAGATTGAAGAACCCCATAGGAGTAACACCGATATTGGGGCCAGCACGTGGGCAGATTCCCGGATACTATGGAGGAGAATGTGGTGGCATGATCCCACCGGGATGTGGAGGCTCAAGTAGGAATTAGGATGGGTGATGGCGTGAAGAGGGGCTTGAACCTCATGGAGTCTTCCTACGTATCCCCATGGAAAGGAATCAAATTCTGCATAGTTTGGTGATACGGTGGGACACCTGAAGAGGTTATCCGTGAGAATGAACGCATGGATTGGATCCAGGAGGAAGTAAGACCTCTGGGAAAGGGAATGAGCTTCCTGAGGCAAGTGGGCTCGAGGGAGAGGTTAGGATGAGACGTGGGTGTTGGATATGGGGATAATGCTTTGAGGAGGCCCATGATAATGGATATGGGGGATTACGCTCTGGGGCGGCCCATAATGGTTCTGGTGAACCGACGCGGAGGGGTCAAAAGAACTGAGTGATGGGGTTGAACCTCACGGAGTATTCTTACGTACAATGTGATAACACAGATCAAAGTCCACGTATTTCAGGGCATACAGTTTAACATCATGCGGGATGAGATACAGTTTAACATCAGGCGGGACAAAGGCATACAAATTAACGTCATGCGGGACGAAGGCATACAGTTTAACATCATGGGGGGAGAAGGCATACATTTTAACGTCATGCGGGACAAAGGCATACATTTTAACATCATGAGGGATGAAGTAATAAAGTTTAACGTCATGCGGGATGAAGAAATATATTTTAACATCATGTGGGACGAAGGCATGGGGATTATGCTCTGAGTCAGCCCATGGGATTGGAGAACCGACACGAATGAGGGGTCGGAACAACCAGGCAATGGGCTTGAACCTCATGGAGACTTCCTACGTACCATGAGTTAGCATAGATCAACGTCCACATAGTTAACTCGGATGGGGCTTACTCTCTGAGGCGGACCATAGTGGATGTCATGGTTGATGCTTTCTCTAAGCCCACGTGAGTCATGCTCAGTGTGAGAAACAAGAGGCAGCATGGACCAGACGATCACGTCGTGAAGGGTGCGTCTGTGAGAATCGGAAAGGGGATTACACATTGACTTGACCAAAGAGGAAACATGGGCTTACCTATGGTTAGAAATGCTTAGTGCCAGGGCTTACTCCAGGATGGAGGCCTGTGGTGCGACAAAGAATAGAGAGAGAGGGATTTGTGACAGAATGGAGGATATGCCTCATTCCCTATCACGCCCTCCACCGGCATTGGCAGTGGGGAAGTACGGAGGTGAATTGGTTCAACCTTCTGCAAGGGAGGATAGGGGATTACGCTCTAAGGCAGCCCTTCCCCCGTGGACAAAAGCCACTTTGAGAGGGAGGATATCATTCCATGTGAGCAAGAATCCATTCCTGTGGAGATGAGAGGCGTAAAGAATGTCTGAGCCGGGGGGACCCTGCGTATGAGGCATGAGGTCAGATCACAGTTTAACGTCATGTTTTGAGGAAGGGGTGTTTTCTAGTTTGACGTACTACTTCTCAGGCGAGGTGGGTTCGCTCCACAACCCTAGGGATTACATGCCCAACACACTCTACCCCTTGTGGGAGGTAAGGCATCGGCTAGGCCGTAGTGAAGGGGGCCGCAGGGCGAACCATCGAGGGGTCCACGTTAGCATGGTTATTGCGAATAAGAAATAGGTGTTAGCGTACCTATACAGAGAAGAATAAGGAAAAGAAACTCAACGGGAAACACCACCCAAGGGACCTTGAAGTTACTTCGTACAAGCCTGGAAGGCTTTATGGGAAAACAATTCAATGCGTTCATGCCCGATATGGAGGTAAGCTGGTGCCAATGCAAGGAGGCACCCAGGAGGTGCAAAGTTGAGGGGTCCTGAGATTTGCGTGCAAATAGATGGTTTGCGCGCAAAACACCGGGATGTCGCGCAATTGGGGAAAGGATTGCGTGCGGTGATGGGGATTGCACACAAATGGCTTGGATTGCGTGTGAGGGCACCGACCAATCCCTAAGGTATGGAAATACCTAACAAAGTGGTTGCGTACAATTTGGAAGGGATTGTGCACAATTGGAGGGGATTTCGTGCGAGTGGAAAAGATTTTTCGGAAAGGAAGAACCCGAAGGAGTTGGAAAATTCACTTAAGCTAGTGGGGTTGCGTGCAAATGGGAACCCCTGGCCGAGGTTGCACGAAAAGGTTTATTACTTGGAAGTCATATTGCACGCACGGGATTCTGAATTGTGTACACAAGAGCTGGTCTGAATTCCTCAACCCCGAACCGGTTGGGATCGCCTTTTATTTATAGGCATCCGCTGTCGCGAAATCAGGGCGGCGCGAGAAATCATCCACGAGTGGACCATTCAGTGCGCACGACCTCCCTGTGAGGAACCGGGCGCAAAAAATTGCACACCATGCCGGTTATTTTTCACGAATCCCGGGATTCCTTCACGCGAAAAACATTTTTTCGCGCGAGTGACCTTTAATATCGCGCACCACTTCCATGTCCTTCGGACAGGGCATTCGAGTCTAAATATGGAATCACATTGTTAGTTCGAAACATCTTCGTGCTGTTAAAGACTTTTTTTCAGTGTCTACAAAATCTCCCCCTCGGAATTGGATCGGCGAGAGGCCGCAACTATCGGATTCTTGAGGGATACACCGAAATGCTGAAGTGGTGGACCTCCTTGGAATTTTGAGTGAAAACATCCAACGGGGCGTGAAAAACAACATATCGGCACAGAATTCTCTATCTGCGTGGCACAGAACCCTGGCCTTGCCTATAAAAAATGGTTTCGGGTCCTACGTTCTTTACTAAAGATTTTCTAGGCGATAGGCTCAACGATCTCGTGTGCCAAATTGCTTCTACGGGTTCGAGTAAAAAAATCTTTGACAATGCGTAATTTTCATCAAATTTCGGGCGGTTTTCTACGAAAACTCGGGGTGTTCCGCGCCAAAGGTGCTGATTACACACCTCACTCCTGAATATTGTGCTGCACGTCTATATTGCATGAAACCAATTCCAATTTTGGGCATCTCTTCCTGATTTTGTGCAACTATCAAGAAAACTTGTAATGGGTGAAAACCATGTTGATGAGGGGAAATCCGCCACTCGTAGAGCCGAAATGGTGGAGAATGATGAGGATTATGGTGCCAAGGTGGTCATTTCCAACAACCTAACCTTGTTCAACCTGCTAACACACGCCCAGAAGTAGTATCCTCTGCTTGACAACCTCTCACTCTGGAACGTTTGCATCCTAGAGAAGGTTCCTCTATCAGGTTTCGAGGTGGACACACCGCGGTTATGGGTGACCCGGGAGGATGAGCTTCATCGCTACAAAATCACCAACAGCGGCGATCCTGCAAGGGAAACCATGCACATGGACATATATGTCATGAACCCGAGGACTAGGACCATTACTGGGGATGAGCCTATCGCAGAGGATTCTCCGGCCCTCTACGCAAGAACATTCCATCAGAGCATCACGAGTGACACTAAGTGCTGGCAGAAAGATTGGGACCTGAGGTCTGGTGGAAACTTTACCAGTGAGTGGGACTGGGCATTCTGGGTTCACCATTATTGCAACTAGTTTAGGGAAATGCTGCGACATATTTGCATGTTTTAGGTGGTATGGGCGTCGTAGTTCCACTTCCACCATCATCCTAAGCTCGGTTTGGAGCTATTCCTCTGGTGGTCCCCTGATACCAACACATTCCACCTTCACCATGGGGAAGTTGGCATCAGCCTCTGGGATGTTCACTACATCGGAGGTATCCCTCTAGAGGGATACCAATAAGATGAGTTCGTTCCTCCGAAGAACACCTGGGAAGATAGGCCACAGACCCCAATGCTGACGTGGCACCTGTTGGAGCTGGCCAAAGAGAGGATGGGGGTCATGGACTTCGTGAAGGACATTGCCTACAAGGGCTGATTCAGCCTGTTCATGGAGAAGGACCCGTCGATAAAGATGTCGTGACGGGGTAAACGGTGCCCAGAATCGGCTCAGAAGAGCAAGGATGAGTCATATTGGAGGACCCTAGAGTCGGGGAAATAACAATCATGGGTATTCCGTGTCATTGAGGCCCTGTACCCGAAAGTCCGGTATGTCGGGTTCCTTGCCACCTTCTAGAGCGGGTGGCACCTGCTGGTGTGGGACGTGATGATGGGCATCTATCCAGCAGCATTGGTTATTCTGTGCACCATGTCTGCCAACAAAAGGTTAAATCTAGGGTTCCACGTACTAGATAGGTTGTATTCCATTCTAGGATGCATCTTTAGAGGGGGGTCACCTCAGAGGGTATGTGGCCCCTTCCAGATCTTTCACGGCTGGGTGGCTGCTCATCTTGTCGGGTATACTTTCCTGAATACCATCTGTCCTTCGAGAAATGACCTGCTACCATCTCTTTTGAACATCGTCGGGCTGGCTTTAATGATTCTCAATGAGGAGGGAATAGGGATCCGAATCGGTAACCACACCAATTTCAACTTCAGCTCGTTCCCCACCCCGATTGGCTAGATGGTGGAAAATGGGTGAGGTTCACTAGAGGAGTAGGAGTATTTTCATAGCATTCGGGCCGGGGTGCGCGTTCTACAGATCGATTGGAAGGTGATATGCGATCCTTACATTCCATCCCGATTCTCTAGGAAATTCGGGTGCCTCCAAAAAATTCCAAAGAAGGTATTCATGGATTTCATGGAGGAGAAGAATCTATGATTCATGTGCTAGATGTGGTTGATGTTCACCACTTTTGGCTCCGACGACGTCATCACCCTTTCTCCAACCGGGGTCGACACTAGCCTAGAAATTGAGTACACCGAGCACTAGACCATTGTGTACCATGAAGGGGTTTTACGAAAGTGAGTCCGGAAACTCGAGACTACACTCGTGGAAACCGAGAGACATGAAAGGCAAGGTGCTGTTAGAAGGGGGGAACTAGGGGCGCACCTGGAAGCGAGGTCTGCACATGCCGGGACCTCAGTAGCGGGGACATCATGCGGCACCGCCGTGACCTCGTTGCCTGGAGGGGGGGTCACACGAGGCGGCCCGGGAACTGCCCGGGTAGCAGATAAGATATCAGCTCAAACCATCCCAAGACACAATTTTCCTGACACTGTGGTCATCATGGATGACCCTACGACAATCAATGAGCAATGAAGCCATCTGGAAGAAGATAATGCAGGATGAGATCCAGCTGCCAGAGGTCGGGCTCATTCAAGTTACCAACATAGTAAACTTCCATCAGCGGCATTCCTATGTGACGGTCATGGACACACACACAAACCAAAGGGGTCAGCGTGTAGAACCAGCTTTCCTTGTGAATGTGATGCTCATCCAAGAACATGATCCGAAAAGGATTCCACTGGGAGAAGGAGATATCGACGAGGAGTCGGAGGGAGAGGAGGAAACATGAGAAGATGAAGGAGAAGGAGAAGATGAATAAGGACCATGAGAACCCGAAGGTGAGGGGTCGTAGAGGGCAACCTACCAAGGGAGTCTTCGGGAGAGCGGCGAGATTGTCAGCTCTGATCTTGACATAACCGGGATACTCGAGGTCTGTCTTTATCTTCAATTATTTTCCTTCTTCATCCATTATATTCTACAACTTCTTACCCATCTCTCTATCTCACTCAAAAGCACCTAGGTGCTGATCAGGCGTCCCCAATAGAGGAGGGAGGAGAGGAACCGGTGGGACAGGATGGGGCTCCGACGCCCATCATTGAACTAAGAAGCGCTGAGGGGTCTCCTGTTACGATAGCTCCTGTAGCTGCCAGAACACTATAGGTCGATGCTCTAGGATCTTGTAATTCCCATGATTCACTACTGGTGATTGATATTATGAGATCCCCACTACTCAGGGTGTGTCTTGTGCAGTAATCTCGACTTTGGAGGCTCACTAGGCTGCTGAGCTCGGGCAGTCTTTGAGCGAACTAGCGGCGGGCATACCACCTCGTCTAGAAAATGCGCCCGGTACTGCGTCGACCCTAAAAATTGGTGAGAATGGGGTGGTTGAAATCAGAGACACTCTCATTAGGGAGAGTCTGGAAGCTGTCAGAGGCACTGTCGCTATTGGGGCAAGAGAGGAAGGTCACCCGGAAGTCGAGGATCTGATTCCCCATGAAGACATCCCTGAGGCAGATCCTGCTGCTGACCTACTGGCGGCATTTCTTGCATATTGGCATGTTGATCCCGAGGAGAGTCCCCACTCAGACATAGAAGTGGCCGAGGAGATTTGGGTGACGTGATGCAAAGGGTGGAAGTGTATCCAGCACTTTCTTAGGCAACCCTAGTCGGATTGGCTGAGGCGGATGGGATCACTCCAGAACTGGTTGCGCTGCCTGTGTGTTGGAGGGGATGATGCTCAACGTATTCATCTGACGGTCCATGCTTACATGCCAGAGAAGATACGCGAGATCAACTGGCGCACCGACGTCTCCTAGTGTTGAGAAAGATCGGAAAGCACCCAAGCGTTCTAGAGGGAAGTACAGGAGGTTTGGCACCTCGAAGGGTAGGAGACAGTGAATAAGGTCTTCATTGCAACACGCTCTGAGCTCGTGGAGCAACTGACGACCCAACTGGCTGATGCCCAAGAACAACTAATGGAGGTAAGTCACCAGATGACCGTACATCAAACCGAGCAGGTGTAGGCACAAGCTAGGGTAGGCGTGCTGTGCTCTGCGGCTACAGATGAAGAGAGAGTCTTCAAGGCGTGAGAAGGAGTCCTGGAGGCTACCATCCAATGGGTAGCAGCGTTGGAAAGATCAAACCAGCACACTGATCCCTATTGGCCCTATTTTGTCCATCTCATGATCTTTTTTGTTTCCACTCCTGCATATTTTGATCCAATGTATGGACCAATCTTTTTATCTATACCTTTGGTTTAATATGCTCGCCATAAATCTGAAATAAATAACATCTCACCCCTAAGCTCCTGTGGGTCACACCCAACGTGAGGAATAAAGAATTCTCGTGTTATAATTCTATCCAAATGTGGGGAATTAACCAAGATTCAGGCATCCGAAAGCAGGTCTGGATTTCTGAGGAGAAAGGGAGGTCCAGGCGAAGGGAGGGGACATCAGATCGGTCGATGTATCCTCTCCTCAACATACCCTAACACATGAGCGGGGAAATGCCGGGGGTATTGAAATCAATCTGAACATAGGTAGATGAAAAAGGTGAATCACATTACCCGAAATCAGAACACTATGTGGGCACGTCGATGGAGGATAGCTGTTAACTGTGGAGAAAATGCAGCATCCATATCATATTGGCCTGAAATGGGGTCAATAAATGAGGGCTGATCACTGACCATGTTCACAAAACTAGGTCTAACCCATATATTTTCGATCAGTCTTCCAGAACGCCGGCCCATGATAGCAGGTAGACTGTAAGTCTATCATCCATATTGCTACAATAGGCGGACCAAACGTCTATCATCCGTATTGTCGTAGCAGGTGGACCAAAGTCTATCATCCATACTATTATGGGTTCCCAACAAACATGATCAGTCTTCCAGGCTATTTTCCCATGACAGTAGGCGGACCGTTGGTCTATCATCCATACTTCCACAATAGGCGGACCAAAGGTCTATCATCCATATTGTCACAGGAGGAAGACCAATGGTCTATCATTCATATTGTTAGGGGGTCCCATCAAACATGAATGAGGATGAGGATCCGAATAATGGGTCACGCAAAGCGTGGAAAGTGGAGTGGTGGTTTGTTCGAACAGAGGCCAACACTCTCAAAATTGTGCCACCGTGGTGGAGTCGCATTAGGTGGACGTATTAACCTGGTCAATGATTGTCCCAATTTTCAGACAGGACCTCTCTAGTGAGAGAACTGTCGCTTCACACCATCACTATGGGGCATCCCGAACTTATTTGGGGTAGATATTTCAATTAAACCACTCCCCAAGAAATCAGGTCGAGGGGAAAAAAGTAAGGAGGGGTGAGATTTGGTAATCCATGGGTCTGGACGCAAGACAAAATGTCCAGGCGTTCCTATGTATCTCATTAGGGTGAGAATGAAGCCACCCATAGCTTTATATGCACAGTTTAGCGTCATGTAGGATTATTAGACAAGAAGGGTAATTCTTAGAACGGGGTGCGCGGGGTGCAGCTATTGCAAACTCGACATGAATGCGGACATAATCTCGCACTACGCCACGTAGTCCCGTGGTCGGGGTCCCAAAGGAGAGACCGAAGAGACGAACTAGACGAACTCGAGCTGTACCCAAAGACAGGAGGTCTGGGCGTTCCTATGAATCCCATTAGGATGGGAATCAAGCCAGACGTAGTTCATTGGAGATCTTAGTTTATGGTCTTAGATCTCAGACCAAAGGGGCCCAGATGTAGGAATAAATGCAGTTTAGGGTCATGTTGGACCGCAAAAAGGATAATAGTTTTAGGTCTTAGAACTCGGACCAGAGAGTAAGGGAAATTGGAGACACACGGTAAAGCAGTTGTGAAACCCGCTGTGAATGGGGGCAAGGCCCTACTTACTATGTGCTCTTTTGGGATGTGTTTAGGCCGAGGGGGCAGACACAAAAAGTTAGGCTGGTCCCGTGGGGAAGTACCCAATCAATCCTACGTATATTATAAGGATGAGAATCATGCCATACGTAGTTCTTGAGGGGTGGCATATCACGAAATGGTGCCTGCGTAAAGGATGAAGGAGGCGTGCGGGTCTATCCCTCACACCAATAGAAGCGGTATTTAATATATCATGTTTGTCCTTGAAGGTGAATGGTTATTATTTTGGGGAATGACCAGCCTAGGATAGAAATTTCTGGCATCACTACAATAATCAAGCTATAACAGGAGTTGACAAATGGTATGGAAATTGACCAATACCCGACGTGAAGTCCCATATGGGGAGGTCACCACAATGTAGTTCCATTTTTCTTCATGAGGATAGGACGATATCATCACTATTTAAAGTCGTCTGGATTAGACCTGAAAACACAGTTCAAGGCCGTATGGCTTGGACTCGAAAGAACAGTTTAAGGTCGTATTTCTTGGGCCTGACAGCACAGTTTAAGGTCGTATGGCTTGGACCTCAGGAACACACGCGATGCGATAAGGTGCACCCAGGGTGGGTGAGGAAATATACACATACCATCACCACGGGCAGTTCCATGAGAGGAGCCTCGGTCCAATGAGCTGATGAGGGTCCAATAATCAGGGGGCATGAGTGGGTCAAGCTCTGAACAATCCTTAGTGAAAACCCAAGCACGTACTCTAGTACTTAGATCGCGGGTGCCCCGGGAGACACCGTTAAGCAGCTTTGTCCATCTAACGTGTGGAGGTTCACTGAGGGATAGTGCAGGGCGTGTCAAAATTCAACATTGACACGATGGGGTGGAACATAATGTGAATCATGCAACCAACATTCAGGGCCCGAGTGATCTAGCGTGGAAAACTAGGATTACTGCTGACCATGTTAGCAACACAGCACCATGTCACGTTAGCCTAAAATGGGGACAAACAAATGAGCATCGACCACTGACCATGTTCGCATCGAGGGATTTGTATCAATTTTTTTTTCTAAAACCCTCAGGGGTGTTGGCTCGTGATGGTAGGGGAGCCCTGAGTCATTGTATCCAAGCCGTTCTTGGGGGTCCCTCTGGGTGTGAGAGATAGTGGGGGCCCGGATGAAATGGATAATAAAGCTTGGTAAGCAGACCAAAACATGCCTATGTCCAATCTGACACTCCATGTCCTAGACTAGAGTACTCTGAGCACATTAGTGGACCTCTGGAAAGGGTCCAAGGGCTCAGTTTGAGAGTGGACAAAAGATGGTGGATTTTCGGGAGGTGTGGGGCATGGTGCCAGAAACCCTGTACCAAACTTACATATCCCCCCCTCGCAGGGTGGGATAGGCTGAGAGGCCGAGGTGACCGGGAGATCATGGGATCTCTTAAGATATGGGGCTATACCTAAAACCTAGGTGTTCAGGCGGTCCAACGTATCCCATAAGGATGTGAATCAGGCGAGACGTATTTCTAGAAGTACAGTTTAACATCATGTAGGCGGTTAAGGGGAATTTCTTCTAGGAATGTGTACGGCGCAGCGGGTAACCCATTGTTAATGAGGACATAGTCCTACACTACACCGCACACTCCGATTAAGGACTGGGCTAAGGGGCCCGAGATGGCCAAGGGCCCTGAGTCTGGGTGTCTGTAACACCCGAGACTTTTATGTTATATAAATCATCAAAGGAATCTTTTTCTACACAACACTTGCTTGGCTTTCTTTACACGCAATCGCGACCTTCCTCGATAGCTTGCGTCGTACGCAATACCGAGTTTCACTAAACAACAATTTGCTATTAAAACTAGCCGTTATGAATAGTAATAACCACTTTTTGAAATTTTATAAATTTTATGTTTCAAAATGGACTTCATTTTTGGACTCAGAATATCGAAATTAGCCTAGTGTGAAATTTTGGTATTTTTCTAAAAACTTTCAATTTTTGATGAATAGTGAAACCACTAAGTGGTAGGTTAAAAACTAAATTTTGCATAAAACATAATTTTACCGCTTCTGTGAATGGAATTTCAAAAATCTGAGAGACACGGTTAATATCAAGGACTAAAATGTGGTTCAATGAGATAAAAATAATTTTTTGGTGAATAGTAACTTCTTACTATTTTTACCGCGGTTAATAGTAAATAGGGTAACAAAGGGTAAATATGATATCAATATTACCCTAACACATGTCCTAATTCTATTGGACAAGTTTAATTCGACCAAAAACAAACTTAGGAATAAAATATGACCATTTAGGCCCACTTGGATTAGATTAGGACATTTATTATTAATTTATTTAAAGAAGGGTTAAAATAGTTAAAATCAAAGTTTAATAAGTAAATCATTTTTAATATGGGGTTATGCATAAGATAAATTCGACTATAAATATTCATTAGAAAGCTAAAAAGATTTCCTACATAAGGGTATTTTATTTGTAATTTTTAGACATTAAATAATTTAATTTATTTATGACACAATGATGATGCAGTAATTATCTTATTAATGAAATATTGACATAATTGATGTTATAAACACAAAAATAAATGTAATTTGAGACTTTTAATGAATTCCAATAATTTTCTAGGTTACTATGATATATTAATGTTGATTTAATCAACTTGGTTCAAAAATATAATTCTGTTATGACTTTCACAAATATCATATATCAAATAGTGTCAAAATTGACACAAAATAGTTTTTAAATCAAATATTAAATTATTAATTGTTATTTTATTCCTAAAAATCTAAGGTTCGGCCAAATGACTTAGATAAGGATATATATATTAATAATAAACAATTTGGGGTTCGTTTGGCATGTTATAGTAAGTGTATTAACCATATAGTGAAAGAAAACAAAAAGACACGGTAAAAGTTAAATTAATTAACATAGAGTTAAATCTAATTGATAAGGTTAAAATAATACCCTAAACTTGTCTAAATCTTATTGGTTTATAGGATTTCGACCCATCCCCACTTTATCTTCGAAATAAGACCCTTTGGAACCATTATAAACCGATTTTGACTTTAATATAAAATAATATTTTGAGATATTCCTAAGGTGCCCCTCTCCTCCCTTATAAAAGGGCACCTCCTCCCCCTCCTCCTCACACCAAATTGAGCACTCAAGCTCGGCCAACCCCTGCCATTTTCTCCTCTCCACTTCCCTAGAATAATCCTAGAGGTATTGGTCTTTTCCAAAGACCAATCTTAGTTCCTTAAGTGGAGGATTCAAAGAGGCGTTCCAAAGAATAGGTAATATCCATTACCGATCTTTTCAATTTCTTTCTTCTTCAACTTCTTCTTCTTTATTTGTTTCATGATAAAGTAATAACATCAGTATTACTTACATACTGATATGTTATTATAAATATCAAACAACCCTAATTCACCTTCTATCCATCCTACGGAATAATGAAATCACCGCGCGTGCGTACGTACGGAATACCGTCTCCACGCCGTGGTGTAATCTATTTTCCACCATCACCTTACAAGGATGGGTATAATGGTGTAATGAGTAACTATATATGATTATTATGAAGTAATATTGATACTGAAATAATATATATATACTCCAATACAATTCCACGATCATAGGAACGATATCATCACTCGTGCGTACGTACGGAATACCGTCTCTACGATGTGATGCGACTCGTTCTACACGATCTTCATTTCATAATGATTATATAAATGAATTGAATGAATGAATATGGTATATAATACACTAATACCATTCTGTAAATGAATTATCTATAACCTAAAGATAAGAATAAGAATTTATTCGACAAAACACGCATAAGAACAAAAAGTTATAAAGACCCGAGTAACAAGTAACAATGAAATATTACTAACAAGAAGCTAATAATATGACCATATATGATATCATATCAATATGTATTATTATGGAATAAGTCAATAACATTATTTAAACCATTATACAGGAGCTTCGGACACGAACAAAGCAAATCGGACCTAAGGTAAGGGAAATATCACAATCTCATTTTTATCCGAGATTGTTTATTCGCAAGTATTTACTGGGGTGTATTTTATCATACACATCCATGTTTACTCAATATGTAATATTATTTCCATCCACCTAAAATTTTTTAAATCCATTTTTACCCTTCGGTGAGTTTTTAGTAATACGTATGAAAGGAATCTTTTGTCGTTTTTCGTACGAGGTACTTTTTGACTTTTCCGACAAAAGTACGAAGAATGTTTTTTTTAACTTATACGGCACAAACGGATTTCTACTGTTTTATAAGGCCTTATTTTCATGAAGCTTCCTCTAAAAGATTTCATGACTATTTTCAATAAAATCTCTTTCTTTTAAAATTTCATGATGTTTTGTGAAAAGAAATTGATTTTGAAGAAGAAAGGATATTTTCCTCAAGAATTCAATTCAAGTGTTTTATCAAAATTATTTTCCATCTAAGATAATAAAGGGTTCTGTTTCTATCCATATTTTTACATTGATTTGACTATGTTGTGATGGAATTATGTTTATGAATTCCTTTATCTTATATTAATTGATTTATGATGTCATGATGTTTCAAGAATCCCATTTTTGTTACATGTGTTATGTGATGATGTATGTTTTATGATTATGTGGCACACATAAGAAAGGATTCATTATAAGATGGGTGGGACCTATATCTCCCTCCAATGCATTGGGTAAAGACTTTATATCTCATGAGATAGACATGGCTGGAACGGAAGGTTATTTCGGTTCAGTGATACAGGACTGAAACGAGGAGTGAACTCAGTTCAGAAAGGTACTTTGTCCACTAAGATAGTCTTGGCAATGAGTCATGACTAACAAGAAATGATTTTCCATGATTATGTGTGCTTGCCACAAAGTTTCATGTTTTATGGGGATCTCATTTTCACTTCTATGATTTATTCCATGTTAAGATATTATGATCTCTTTTGCAGGTTTTGATTTTAAAAAAAGATATGATATGATTTTTATTTCCTTTATTTTCCCTTGCTGAGCATTTGAGCTCACCCTTTTATGTTTTATTTTCCCCAGGTCAGGAAGATAGATATTAAGTAGAATATGCTAAAAGGGACCCTAGATATGATGAAATAAATGGGAGACACTGTAGAAGATTTATGAACCAGTTGTTTATGTTTCCCAGTTTCTAAAGACACTATACCTATACGGTCCTTTGTGGTTTTATCATATGTTGTAAAAAGTGTGATTCAATTTTTGAAGTATTAAAAATGTATGTAAAGTATGGGTCGTTATAGTTGGTATCAGAGGAAAGGTATAGTCATCCTTTGGAAACTAGGATGCGAAAGCCTTAGTAAGAACCCTAAGGATAAGTCTAAGCATAGAACACAATTTTAGTGTTTTAGAAATGGCCTTGAATAACCTAGGATAAGCCCTTAAGCATGCAAATTTTATTCTTGAATTATGTGGTTTCCTATTATAATTAGTGTTGCTCACACTATTCTTCTTGGTTTTAGTCAATGGATGGAACCCGAAGGAACCGTGTTAATGCGGAATGCGATGGGCAATGCAATGATTTTCCCCTGAGCAAACAAACGATATGGGAGCTGGAATGAAAAATCTTGTAGCCATGCTCACACAACTTTCTCAAGCTATGAATCATGCAGGATTTCCAAACGAGCAAATGAGGGAGCAACATTCTGTTGAATCCTTCATGAGGCAGCGTCCACCTTCTTTCAGCGGGTCTACTGATCCATTAGTTGCTGAACAATGGATTAGTACTACAGAAAAGATATTTTCAGTTCTTCAATGCTCTGAGCATGATAAAGTCATCCTAGCAGTGTATCGTTTGGAAGGAGATGCTGATCAATGGTGGAATCTTGTTAAGAATACGAGGCAAAGGGATGAAATTGAGTCAATGGAATGGGACGAGTTCAAGAACTTATTTTTCAATAAGTACTTCCCTCGTATTCTCCGAACAAATATGGAGAAAGAGTTTCTTGAACTGAAGCAAAGGGATGATGAATCTGTTGGTACCTATGAAGCAAATTTTACAAGACTTGCAAGGTACGCTTCTGGTATTATTATCCAACCTGAGAGTAAGATCGATCGATTCTTTAGCGGCTTAAAACCAAGTCTTCGAAGGGCGTTAGCCATAAGGGACTTCAATAGCTACGAGGAAATCGTTCGATGTGCTCTCAAAGTCGAGATGGAGATTGGAGTAACCCATCAGTCACATGGGTTTGATAAGAAGAGGAATATGGAATTCAAAGAAAAATCTAAAGAGCACACGGAAAAGAAGATGAGCTTTTCCTTATGCTCAAAGTGTGGAAAGAAACATGGAGGGAGTTGTCTTAAAGGGACAAGTAAATGTTTTAAATGTGGAAAAGAAGGTCATCGGGCATTTGAATGCCGTGATAATGGGAAGAAGATGTCTAATGACGCAAACAAAGGAAGGGATACACAGAATGAACCTACTACACTTCAATGTTTCAAGTGCAAGGAGATGGGGAATTATTCCAATCAATGCCCAAATCCAAGGGTTGATGATGATGGTCGACGTCAACAAAATCTTAAGGCTAAAGACAAAGGAAAGTCACATGCAATTTCTATCAGCGATGTGGAGTACGATAACGATGTGGTGAAAGGTACACTTACCATCCACTCTAAAGTAGAAAATGTTTTATTTGATTCTGGATCCACCCACTCTTTTATTTCTGAAGACTTTTCTAAGGGTATCACCATATTACCTCAACAATTAGATGTTGAGTTAGCTGTGACAACACCTAATGGCACATCAATCGCATCAAAAGTCTATAATTCTTCTCCGATCGAAGTTTGTGGGAAAGTGCTTCCTGCAAATCTTGTGATCCTTCCTTTAGTTGAATTTGATGTGATTCTTGTCATGGATTGGCTTTCTCTACATGGAGCTCATATCGATTTCCAAAGAAGGGAAGTCACATTTCCTATTCCAGATCAATCTACGATCGTCTATCAATGCAAGGATGAACATAACCTTCCAGTGGAAATTTCTTCCATCTTATGGGTATTGATTCCACTAAATGAAGGTTATTTATCTCAAATGGTTGGTGAGAAACTCATGATTAAGAATATGCCCATTGTGCGGGAGTTTGATGATGTCTTTCCGGAGGAATTGCCGGGTCTTCCACCAAATCGTGAAGTTGAGTTTTCAATAGAACTCGTACCGGGTGCTTTGCCTATTTCAAAGACACCTTATAGAATGGCCCCAATTGAGTTGCAGGAATTGAAGAAGCAACTCCAAGAGAATCTTGATAAGGGATTCATACGCCCTAGTGCGTCACCTTGGGGAGCACCTGTTCTATTTGTTAAGAAGAAAGATGGATCAATGAGACTTTGCATTGATTATCGAGAACTTAACAAGATCACTATCAAGAACAAATATCCTCTCCCACGCATTGATGACTTATTTGACCAACTATGCGGAGCTCAATACTTTTCCAAGATTGATCTTCATTCAGGGTATCATCAATTAAGGGTCAAAAGGGAGGATATACCAAAGACGGCTTTCCGTACAAGGTATGGACACTATGAATTTATAGTGATGCCATTTGGTCTTACTAATGCCCCTGCTATCTTCATGGATCTAATGAATAGAGTCTTTAGAGACTATCTTGATCAATTTGTGGTAGTCTTTATAGACGATATTCTTGTCTATTCAAAGAGCAAGGAAGAGCATGAAGATCACTTGAGAATTATATTGAAGACCCTGAGAAAGGAGAAGCTTTATGCCAAATTTACCAAGTGTGAATTTTGGCTTCAAAAAGTTGCATTTTTGGGTCATATAATCTCAAAAGAGGGGATATCTGTGGATCCAACAAAAAAAGAGGTTATCAAAAGATGGTCAAGACCAACAACAGTAACTGAGATCCGAAGTTTTCTTGGTTTGGCTGGATATTATCGACGTTTTGTAAAAGATTTTTCACGATTATCTAATCCAATCACCAAGTTGACTCGGAAAGGAGTTATGTTTGTCTGGACAGAGGAATGTGAAGAGAATTTCAAGGAGTTGAAAAGAAGGTTATCCAGTGCACCTGTGCTCACACTGCCTTGTAGTGGAGAAAGGTTTGTGATCTACAGTGATGCATCCAAGAAGGGATTGGGGTGTGTTCTTATGCAAAATGATATGGTGATAGCTTATGCCTCACGACAGTTGAAAATCCATGAGCAAAATTACCCAACACATGATTTGGAGTTGGCTGCAGTAATCTTTGCATTAAAGATTTGGAGGCATTACCTTTATGGTGAAAGGTGTGATATTTATACTGATCATAAAAGTCTAAAGTATATTTTCACACAAAAGGAGCTGAATATGCGCCAAAGAAGATGGTTGGAGCTGATTAAGGATTATGACTGCTCAATCCATTACCACCCTGGGAAAGCAAACAAGGTGGCAGATGCATTAAGTCGACAAGACCATGCTAGTTTATCCATGATGAGGATCACAAAAGATCCAATATTTATGGATTTACAAAGGATGGATCTTGGAATTATAATGGAAGGGGAAAAATCTTATCTTTCTCAAATGAATGTTCAACCATCTATACATGTGAAGATTAAAGAGGCACAGAAAGAAGATGTCGAGTTACAAAAGAAGGTGAGAAATGTTCCTGAATTCAACCTTGATTGTGATGGGATAATAAAGTTCAGTAATCGGGTTTGTGTTCGTCCCATCCCCGAATTAAAGAAGGAGCTGCTGGATGAGGCTCATAGTTCTTCATTCTCTATTCATCCTGGAAGCACGAAGATGTATAGGGACATGAAAGAGTACTTCTGGTGGGATGGCATGAAAAGAGATGTTGCTGAATATGTCTCTCGATGCTTGGTTTGTCAACAAGTTAAAGATGAGAGACAAAAGTCTAAGGGGATGTTACAACCATTACCCATACCCGAATGGAAATGGGAAAACATCACTATGGACTTTGTCACAGGACTTCCTGAAACATCCAAAAGCAATAATGCTATCTGGGTCATAGTTGATCGTCTTACAAAGTCTGCACACTTCATTCCTATTAGAGAGGATTTCTCTCTAGATCAGCTTGCCAGGATATATGTAAAGGAAGTGGTAAGATTGCATGGAGTACCACTTTCTATTATATCTGATCGGGATCCGAGATTTACCTCGAAGTTCTGGCGAAGTCTTCAGCATACTCTGGATACAGAGTTGAGTTTCAGCACTGCTTATCATCCCCAGACAGATGGTCAGTCTGAGAGAACAATTCAAACCCTAGAAGATTTGTTGAGAGCTTGCTCTATGGATTTCAAAGGAGGTTGGGATCAACACCTACCTTTGGTAGAATTTTCTTATAATAATAGCTTTCACTCCAGTATTCAGATGGCTCCTTATGAAGCTCTCTATGGAAAGAAATGCAGGACTCCAACTTGCTGGGATGAAGTTGGGGAAAGAAAGCTATTAGGACCTGATCTCGTTGATGAAATGGCAGAAAAGGTCAGATCTATTCAACAACACATAAGAGCAGCTCAGAGTCGACAGAAAAGTTATGCCGATAACCGAAGAAAATACCTAGAGTTTGAAGTGGGTGATAAAGTGTTCTTACGAATATCTCCCTGGAAGAGGGTTATGAGATTTGGAAAGAAGGGGAAGTTGAGCCCTAGATATATCGGTCCTTTCGAAATACTGGATCGTGTTGGTAAGGTAGCTTACCGATTGGCGCTTCCACCGAATCTCTCTCAAGTTCACGATGTGTTCCATGTATCTCTCCTGAGAAAGTACATACCAGATCCTTCACATGTACTCAGCTCAGAAGTTGTACCGCTGGAGCAAGATCTTTCTTATGAAGAACAGCCGATAGAGATTCTGGATCGTAGCGAAAAAGTCCTACGAAACAAGACCACTCGCTTGGTGAAGGTTTTATGGAGGAACCACCAACTTGAAGAATCTACATGGGAGCTTGAGGATATGATGAGGGAGAATTATCCTCATCTGTTTGTTACAAAGTGATGAATTTCGAGGGCGAAATTCTTTTTAAGGGGGGTAGAATGTAACACCCGAGGCTTTTATGTTATATAAATTATCAAAGGAATCTTTTTCTACACAACACTTTCTTGGCTTTCTTTACACGCAATCGCGACCTTCCTCGCTAGCTTGCGTCGTACGCAATACCGAGTTTCACTAAACAACAATATGCTATTAAAACTAGCCGTTATGAATAGTAATAACCACTTTTTGAAATTATATAAATTTTATTTTTCAAAATGGACTTCATTTTTGGACTCAGAATATCGAAATTAGCCTAGGGTGAAATTTTGGTATTTTTCTGAAAACTTTCAATTTTTGATGAATAGTGAAACCACTAAGTGGTAGGTTAAAAACTGAATTTTGCATAAAACATAATTTTACCGCTTCTGTGAATGTAATTTCAAAAATCCGAGAGACACGATTAATATCAAGGACTAAAATGTGGTTCAATGAGATGAAAATAATTTTTTGGTGAATAGTAACTTTTTACTATTTTTACCGCGGTTAATAGTAAATAGGGTAACTAAGGGTAAATATGATATCAATATTACCCTAACACATGTCCTAATTCTATTGGAGAAGTTTAATTCGACCAAAAACAAACTTAGGAATAAAATATGACCATTTAGGCCCACTTGGATTAGATTAGGACATTTATTATTAATTTATTTAAAGAAGGGTTAAAATAGTTAAAATCAATGTTTAATAAGTAAATCATTTTTAATATGGGGTTATACATAAGATAAATTCGACTATAAATATTAATTAGAAAGCTAAAAAGATTTCCTACATAAGGGTATTTTATTTGTAATTTTTAGACATTAAATAATTTAATTTATTTATGACACAATGATGATGCAGTAATTATCTTATTAATGAAATATTGACATAATTGATGTTATAAACACCAAAATAAATGTAATTTGAGACTTTTTATGAATTCCACTAATTTTCTAGGTTACTATGATATATTAATGTTGATTTAATCAACTTGGTTCGAACATATAATTCTGTTATGACTTTCACAAAAATCATATATCAAATAGTGTCAAAATTGACACAAAATAGTTTTTAAATCAAATATTATATTATTAATTGTTATTTTATTCCTAAAAATCTAAGGTTAGGCCAAATTACTTAGATAAGGATATATATATTAATAATAAACAATTTGGGGTTCGTTTGGCATGTTATAGTAAGTGTATTAACCATATAGTGAAAGAAAAAAAAAGACACGGTAAAAGTTAAATTAATTAACTTAGAGTTAAATCTAATTGATAAAGTTACAATAATACACTAAACTTGTCTAAATCTTATTGGTTTATAGGATTTCGACCCATCCCCACTTTATCTTCGAAATAAGACCCTTTGGAACCATTATAAACCGATTTTGACTTTAATATAAAATAATATTTTGAGATATTCCTAAGGTGCCCCTCTCCTCCCTTATAAAAGGGCACCTCCTCCCCCTCCTCCTCACACCAAATTGAGCACTCAAGCTCGGCCAACCCCTGCCATTTTCTCCTCTCCACTTCCCTAGAATAATCCTAGAGGTCCTGGTCTTCTCCAAAGACCAATCTTAGTTCCTTAAGTGGAGGATTCAAAGAGGCGTTCCAAAGAAGAGGTAATATCCATTACCGATCTTTTCAATTTCATTCTTCTTCAATTTTTTCTTCTTTAGTTGTTTCATGATAAAGTAATAACATCAGTATTACTTAAATACTGATATGTTATTATAAATATCAAACAACCCTAATTCACCTTCTATCCATCATACGGAAAAATGAAATCACCGCGCGTGCGTACGTACGGAATACCGTCTCCACGCCGTGGTGTAATCTATTTTCCACCATCACCTTACAAGGATGGGTATAATGGTGTAATGAGTAAATATATATGATTATTATGAAGTAATATTGATACTGAAATAATATATATATACTCCAATACAATTCCACGATCATAGGAACGATATCATCACTCGTGCGTACGTACGGAATACCGTCTCCACGATGTGATGCGACTCGTTCTACATGATCTTCATTTCATAATGATTATATAAATGAATTGAATGAATGAATATGATATATACTACACTAATACCATTCTGTAAATGAATTATCTATAACCTAAAGATAAGAATAAGAATTTATTCGACAAAACACGCATAAGAACAAAAAGTTATAAAGACCCGAGTAACAAGTAACAATGAAATATTACTAACAAGAAGCTAATAATATGACCATATATGATATCATATCAATATGTATTATTATGGAATAAGTCAATAACATTATTTAAACCATTATACAGGAGCTTCGGACACGAACAAAGAAAATCGGACCTAAGGTAAGGAAAAATATCACAATCTCATTTTTATCCGAGATTGTTTATTCGCAAGTATTTACTGGGGTGTATTTTATCATACAAATCCATGTTTACTCAATATGTAATATTATTTCCATCCACCTAAAATTGTTCAAATCCATTTTTACCCTTCGGTGAGTTTTTAGTAATACGTATGAAAGGAATCTTTTGTCGTTTTTCGTACGAGGTACTTTTTGACTTTTCCGACAAAAGTACGAAGAATGTTTTTTTAACTTATACGGCACAAACGGATTTATACTGTTTTATAAAGCCTTATTTTCATGAAGCTTCCTCTAAAATATTTCATGACTATTTTCAATAAAATCTCTTTCTTTTAAAATTTCATGATGTTTTGTGAAAAGAAATTGATTTTGAAGAAGAAAGGATATTTTCCTCAAGAATTCAATTCAAGTGTTTTATCAAAATTATTTTCCATCTAAGATAATAAAGGGTTCTGTTTCTATCCATATTTTTACATTGATTTGACTATGTTGTGATGGAATTATGTTTATGAATTCCTTTATCTTATATGAATTGATTTATGATGTCATGATGTTTCAAGAATCCCATTTTTGTTACATGTGTTATGTGATGATGTATGTTTTATGATTATGTGGCACACATAAGAAAGGATTCATTATAAGATGGGTGGGACCTATATCTCCCTCCAATGCATTGGGTAAAGACTTTATATCTCATGAGATAGAAATGGCTGGAACGGAAGGTTATTTCGGTTCAGTGATACAGGACTGAAACGAGGAGTGAACTCGGTTCAGAAAGGGACTTTGTCCACTAAGATAGTCTTGGCAATGAGTCATGACTAACAAGAAATGATTTTCCATGATTATGTGTGCTTGCCACAAAGTTTCAAGTTTTATGGGGATCTCATTTTCACTTCTATGATTTATTCCATGTTAAGATATTATGATCTCTTTTGCAGGTTTTGATTTTAAAAAAAGATATGATATGATTTTTATTTCCTTTATTTTCCCTTGCTGAGCATTTGAGCTCACCCTTTTATGTTTTCTTTTCCCCAGGTTAGGAAGATGGATATTAAGTAGAATATGCTAAAAGGGACCCTAGATATGATGAAATAAATGGGAGACACTGTAGAAGATTTATGAACCAGTTGTTTATGTTTCCCAGTTTCTAAAGACACTATACCTATACGGTCCTTTGTGGTTTTATCATATGTTGTAAAAAGTGTGCTTCAATTTTTGAAGTATTAAAAATGTATGTAAAGTATGGGTCGTTATATTGTCGGTCAGGGATACCTAACCAGCATGCAATTTAACGTGTTGCAGTAAGGATGAACATGCTGTTTAAGGTCATGTTGGACCATAAGAGTCATAGTTTATGGTCATAGAACTCTGACCCAAGGGGCCCAAATGCAGGGCCAAATGCAGTTGAAGGACATGTTGGACCGTTATCCAGTTTAAGGTCATGGGGGACCCTAGGGGTCCAAATTTAGGAGCAAATACATTTTAGGGTCATGCTGGACCCTGGGGCCTCAAGAAAAGTACTCCTTGAGGAACTTGGCATTTGTGGGAGGAGTTACACGCTCACCATCCATAGTCACCCAGGAATACGCACCATTGGGATAGAGATTATGGATGATGAAAGGAACCTCCCATTTAGGCTCTAACTTGGGTGGTTCTCTACTAGGAATCATTGGCGCCCTAAGGGCCAATACCGGATCTCCATGCATGAAAGATCGGAGGCGAACCTTCTTGTTGAAATCTTGAGCCATCCTGCTCTGATTCCTTTCCAGGTTATGCAAAGCGCATATCATATTCTGTTCTAGTGCTTCCAATTCAGCTACGAGGATTTCGGCAACTCTATATGGCGCTTGCTGGTCGTAGACCGCCGTGCAAAATGAGGGAAACTGAATCTCAATGCACAAGATGGCCTCATCTCCGTACACCATGGAATACAGGTTCTCCTTGGTGGAGTTACGAGTCATCGTCCGATATGCCCAGAGGGTATTGGAGAGATTTTCTGGCCAACTTTTCTTATTCTGACCAAACATTTTTTGAAGAATTTTAGAAGAGGGTTTTGTTAAACGCATCGATTTGTCCATTCGCCTGTGCATTATAGACGGAGGTGTGGTTAGAGAGAATGTTTTACTTGGTGTACAATTTCTTTAGCTCAGCTGCTCGGAAGTTAGTTCTGTTATCCGTGAGGATAGCGTGAGGTACTCCAAATCAATAGATGATGTTGGAACTCAATATGTTAGAGATAGAACAGGCTTTGACTTCCTAGAGAGTAATTGCCTCTAAAAATATGGAAAAGAATTCAGTAGAGGTTAGGATGGACCTACATTGGCGAGCCGTCGCTAGTCGGTAAGGTCCTATGACATCCAACCCCCAGACTGCAAAGGTCCAAGAATACATGGTAGTGTAGAGGGGCTCTGGTGGCCGATGCAAAAAGATGGAATAAATTTGGCACATGTGACACCTCTTGGCGAACTCGATACATTCATGCATCATGGAAGGCCAAAAGTACTCCATCCTTCGAATCTGGTGGGACAACTTAGACCCGACCTAAAGGGAGCCACAGGAACCAGCATCCACTTCATGCATGAACTGAGGGATCTCAACTACTTGAAGGAAATGGAGGAGAAAAACATCAAATCCGAGTCTGTAAGTGAGCTGCTCAAGGCTGGGACTGCTCTGAATGGTAAACTGCAGCACGAGGTGTCTGATTTTCTCACGCTCGACTCGGTCCAAAGTAAGATTTATGTGTTGGAGGTATTCAACCAAGGGAGTACTCTAGTCATGAAATAATTCGACTACCACATCTGAAGTCCCCGGGGATCCTGACGTAAGGGAACCAGGGGTGAGATGGTTCACCCACAGGCCACGATCATCCTCCGGGATAACACGAGGAATAACTCTCCAGCGTGCCACATGGATAATCAGGTTTCCCTGTTTGGGCTCCGCAAGTGACACACCAGGCTGGCAAATGCTTCTGCCTGACTATTCTGCAACTTGGGAATATGAAAGACCTCTGGCAGTGAAGGGAACTTATCCATTAGACGGAGGGTGAACTCCAGCAATGGCACGAGTTATGGATTTCTGACAACGTAGTCACCATTGACCTACTTGATGACTAGCTAGGAGTCCCCTTTCACATGCAGATGGGGAATGCCAATCATGAGAGCCATCTCAAGGCCAGTGATGAGGGCAGGATATTCTGCCTCACTGTTGGTGCAGCCTTCTGACAACAGAAACGAATATGGTAGAACGGCTTGCTCCGGGGTGATGAAGACGACACCCAGGCCCACTCTTTTGAGCCTAGGATCTTTTATCATTCTACCGGTGGGGCTCCTGGAGGCACCGTCAATGTTCATCTTCCATTATGGGATGGCATGATCGACTGAGAGGATTACCTCATCAGGAATGCCTAGATCTAGTGGGTGATCCGCATAGGTTGGATGTGCAGCTAAGAAGTCTGACAACACCTATTCTTTGATATCCTTATGAGGTATGAACATGATGTCGAACTGCAAGAGGATCGTCATCCAGCGCGCCAATCGGCCGGTCAACATAGGTCGATTCAAGATGTATTTCAACGGGTATACCCGAGAGACTATCTATACCTCGTGGTGCTGCATGTAGTGCCGCAATTTCTACACAGAAAATACGAGCGCCAGACAGCTCTTCTCGATAGGAGAATATCAATCTTCCGTATCGAGGAGCACGCACCTAAGTCAGTAGAGGCTATTCTATGTTCCCTCGTTGTTCTTCTGGGCGAGAAGTGCGCCGAGGGGCCGTTCCAGGGCGGTCACATAAATGACCAATGACTTTCCAGAAACAAGTTCCATCAGGACAAGAGGATGGAGCACATACTACATGATTTCATCAAAGGTGGACTAACACTTTTCATCTCATTAATAGGTGGTTCCTTTCTTCATGAGTTGGTAAAAGGTCTTACACTTCATGGCCAGATTCTCAATGAATCAACATTTATAGGCTTAGTGGCCTTTGAGGCCTCTGAGCTCCCGAATATTAGACAGGGGAGGAATCTGGATGATGGCCTTGATCTTCTTTGGGTCGGTCTCGATGCCTCGGTGTCTGAGAACGAATCATAGAAACTTTCTGGAGGTGACCTTAAAGGAACATTTCAACGATATCATCTTCAGGATGCGAGAACGGAGGAAGCCGAACACTTTCTCATTGCATTTGAAATGGTCCTGGCCCTGGCGAGATTTAACCACAAGATTATCCACGTAGAACTCCACCAGTGTCCCAATAATTGGCTTGAATATGCGATGCATGGCTCATTGATAGGTGGAAACTTCATTTTTCAGGTCGATGGGCATAACCTAGTAACAATAAGTACCTTGGGGGGCCTGAAGGCAGTGAAATCTTCATCCTAGGGGGCCATCCGGATCTGGTTGTACCAGAAATACACATCCATGAAGGAGAGGGCATGGAACCCGGCCGTGGCATCGAACATCAACTCTGTCACTGGAAGGGGAAATTCATCCTTCAGACAATGGCGATTGAGATCGCGGAAGTCGATAGAGACCTTGTTCTATCCATTCAGTGTCCTTCCTGGCACAATGATGGCTAGCCACCTGGGGTACTTAACTTATTTGACGAAGTAGGATTTAATGAGCTCACCAACATCGGCCTTAACCATGGCACTGTGAGAGTGGTGCATCTTTTTGGGAGACTTCTTGAACCCGCAATGGTTTTTCGGAAGGCCAAGTCGGTGTACGGCTACCTGAGGATCTTATCCATTCATTTCACCATAACTCCAAGAGAACAATTCCTGATGCTATCAATGAAAATATACATATTGTTGCTGCTCCTCGGGGGGCATAGAGGTGCTGACCAATGTGGGTCCTGGGTCTGCCTCGCTACTGAGTTTCACCTGCACTAACTTTTCGACCGTGGTGGAGACGCTTTCATCAATGTTAGGGGGAGACTCTTCCATGTAATCCTATCTACATGTAGAGGGACCATCCATAGGGGGAGCCGCTTCGGGGCTACCAGACTCTGAGGGGAAGCTGGTGCCGCCTTGTGTGGCAGTGGTCATCATATCAGGAGACTCATGCACTATAGAGACCATGGTGACAAAGTCGGTTGATCCAATCATATCTGGTCTTCAGGCCAAGGGGCCACGCTTTATGAAATCAAAGAAGTAGTGGTGCGTCGGCTTGAGTACGAAGTGATTTCCCACCGCTGCTTGAACCTGGAAAATGCCTTCCTCTGGTACCTGAAACAATAAAGCATTGCCGCATGTCATAGGTTATGTCGTCTAACTGGTGGATTGGGAAGACATAAGCATCATCCAAACCCACCCAGGGATCACTTGTGACAGTGGCAGGCTCGACCTCACCTGCTAGAACCTGCTTGACCTTGCTCTTGTAATAGTCGGCATCCAGATAAAAGGCATTACAAGAGGAAAATGGAGACACATCTCCTTGGAGCATGCCTACTCGACCATTAAGGGAGTATTTGAGTAACCAGTGATATGATGAGGGGACCGCGACGTGAAGGTGGAGCCACAACCTACCCATAAACGCATTGTAGGTGGTGTCCTGAGAGACAAACATGAATTCGGTGTTAGCAATTAGGCCACCGAACTGGGTCTCTTAGTGAATTATGTTGATTGGAGTTTGCTCGGTCCTATCATACACCTGGATCCTGAGGTCGGAGGGGGATAAATAATCCTCAGACATACCCATCTTCCGTAGTGTCCGAGTTGGAATTAGGTTAATCTCATAACCCATGTCGACAAGACAGAGTCAGACTTCCACTCCATTGAACAAGTTGGTGATTTATAGTGGGTGAATGTGCCCCTTTATTGGAGGTTCCTCATCTTCACCATAGAACGAGGTAATCACTTGACATTCAGCGTTCTCAATCATCTCAGCGTGGAAGGATTCTGCAGCCGCTACCTCCATCTCAAATTGGATGGGGCTCTTTAGGGCCTCGGCGAGTGCCTCACACATTTCGAAAGATAGGTGAAGAGACTCAAGGATATAGAGGCATGCTGGAATGTCGGCCAGGTGCTTCAGAACATCGTACATTCAGGACAAATGCGAGCGTATACTTACTAGAGACCGCTCTGCGATTGGAGGCATGACGGGCTTTGCCGGCAGGACTGCTGGATGACTGGTACTAGGCACATCCTTCTATTCACCAGTCGAAGCCCGGAGAGTGGATGCAGGATTAGGACAGGAAGGCTAGGGTTGGTTGGTATAAGAGAAGAACTAGTCGCGGCACAGCTGAGGTGGTTCTGCCTGATCCAGTGACACAAACGGAGGTAGAGGTGAAGCTGTCGATACCGGATGAAAGGGTCTCATGCACTGAGCTCTGTATTGGGCTTGCTCTCTGGATTTAGTGTCGTACACGACCTGGCTCAAGTTTCCAACTGATGGTCCCCAATGATTCATGTAGCCATGGTTCTGCCGACGTTGGCGACCGCTGAGGACATTAGGAAGGTCCACCTGGTATTACTCATTGTCGGGAGTCAAACAAGGATTTACAAACTATATGGTGTTAACCGAAGCGTACCCGGGCTGTCACTCGTGGAATCATCCACTATCGGACGGAGTCTCGGAGGGATCCCCATCTCTGGGTGCATGAAGTTTCCAAGAGTGCAAGATGATGAAAGAATTAGAAGGGCGTGTTCTTTCTTCTTGCGCCACCGCTTGCTCTTCTGGGAAGAGGTATGCTGGGATGATGATGTCGAGGTAGCGCTCACAGCTTCTAAGGGATCTGGCTAGTTCAGGTGGGGCGCGGATGATGCCATGGTTGTGGGTGATCGTCTTGCGGGCCATCTAGTCGTTATACATCCAGGACCGACGGTCAGAAACCTGCTACCACTCATCCTCATCGCCAATACTGCCATCTGATCTCACAAAGACACCTACCACTTGCGCCAGGGTTGGGCCCAACCTGACTATGTTGTTGTCAATCTGGTCTTTGAGCTATTCCTTGAACACATATCATCAATGGATGGTGTTCCCCAAGGTCCGGTGATAAGAGAAGTAGTTAGGGTGATCAGTGAGATGTGCCTCTTCCGGCTTCCGGCACTTAGGCAGCCGCACTATTCTATACTCCAGAGAACTAGAGAAGTAACTAGGGACCTAGGCCTCATCAAACGAGTAATTCTGATTCGTTCTGTCTGAAAAGGGGGCTCTTAAAGGCTGTCCCTAACTCAGGGCCAGAAGAGAATGCCAAGGAGGTGGAGCCTGATTATCTCTTCTAGGTGGTGGCAGTGCATTGCACGGAGGCGCTTGCCAATTTTGAGGCGGTCCCTGCTGGGCCAAAGGTTGTGCCCGTGGGGGCGGACCCCTACGGGGATGCAGAGCTGGCCTCACTGGTAGCAACTCTAGCTGCCTGGGGGACTCTATTTGGGCAACATCAGCGAGCCCAGCTCTTGCGGCTCTCCATACAGCGATCATAGGAGGCAGTATGCGTGCCTGACTGGCCTGTTGCGGGGGTTCTTCAAGGCGCTGAGCCTTATCTGAGAAGTCTCGGAACCCTTCAGTGTAATTCTGAGTGATTAGAGAAGGAACCAGCTCTGCCTTGACATTCCCTATGCACATTTTTAGTAATTTATCTTGAGTTAGTGTAAAGTCAAGGGAGTATGTGAGCCCCTTCCACTGGGCTATGAAGTCCGCAACTCGCTCGTCAGGCATTTGTTTGCACCTAAAGTGGTATGTGATGTTCATCTTTTGTGTTGTGGAACTGAACTAGTAGAGGAAATGCATGCGAAGGTCCTCCCACCTAGTCCCAAATCCGACAGGGGGCTGGCTGTACTAGATGAACACTAGTCCTTCTAGTGTCGGTACGAAGCAATAGATCTTGGCGGCCACCTGCTGTGCCGGAATCCCTAACATAGGCCCACACCATGAGTTGAAGTGCGCTAGGTGTTGTAGCGGGTCTACGGTCAGATTAAATGGGGAGATGTGGGGTTCCCAAATCCCGATAGGGCCGTCAAGTCATCCACCCATGCTGGTTATGGATTGTCGTCCGATGGGATTGCCACCTGCCGAGTTTCCAGATATTATAAGTGGGAGATTAGTGCCTTCATCAGATCGTCCGGATGTGGGTTCCTGTCGTGATGGGGATCCCGAACCACAAGCGCATTGTCGGTCTCTTCAATCCAGTAGTCAAGCTCAGCAGCTCGCTGGGCAGCTGGCGAAGCGACTCTTGGGGCAGCAGGATGAAACCTACCTGGGTCCCTTGGGTGATCATGCCGCTCAGGAGGGTTCGGAGAAACATATCTCTCCCTCTTTCCATGATCTCCAGCCTCTCCTATGTCGGCGAACACATCTTGATCACATTTTCTTGAGAGAGTCTCGTCGAGGGGTTGTTGTTCCTGCCCCTGCTGTGCCAACCTAGGATCACTGTAGTCAGGCCTCCTCTCTACAATGCGTTCGTCCAGGAGCTCATCAACTAGCCTCTTCTGCTCCGCAAGTTGTTGGCGCAGCATGGCCCTCTTGGTATCTTCCTCTGCCTTCTGTACGAGGTAGATGGGTCAGCGAGCATGATAGCCCCGATTAGAACATTATGCTTGCTGATGTTTCGGCTTAGTGTTAAGGCTTCAGTGGGTGTGGGGAGACCTAAGAGGTTCTCCTGTTGGTGAGTAATCCTCCTAGATGCGACCATTAGCATCCTGTCCTCGGGGGGTGAGTCCCCATCGAGACGTTCCACATCGTTTCCCTCTCCCTAAAGGTCGGCCCTGTTGACCGCCACTTCCCTTGGTGGCATTCCCTCAGAGCCGCCCAGTGAGCCGGGATATCGGTTAATCTCACTGAAAATAATGGCAATGTACTGTCCCCATACTCGGACATGCGCTTGGGGGTGGCCTCCTCTATAACCATGCAGAGTATTTGAAAACTAGGGACACATTGTTTCTGGAGGGCCCTGTGGTGGCCTTGTGACTCGGGGTGCCGAACTGCGGGGAGTGTGGCTAGGTCGCCCCGACGACACTGCTCACCAATATCCTCGAGATGTTTTTGACTCCCGGGATAAGGAACTCTTTAATGGTGAAGATGGGAGTAATTCCCCCGGAGAGTCTGGATGAAACATTCAAACTCTCTCGGGGTGAATGATTCTTGTATATCAAAATCTGATCCTGCGACCGGACAAAACTTATTGGGGAAGTCACCTACTACGAGGACGGTCTAAAAGCTCCCTGAATCTGGTTCGGGATCCAGACCTTGCTTCCCCTGCTCATTAACCAATAATGGTTGGGGAATTGGCAGTGGTGTCGAAGGAGGACGCCGGGCCAGTGGGCAGGCCGATGGAGAAAAACGGAGAGCAGGCCGATTGGCCACCGAATCCTAAGTCATTATCCAAAGGTTTCATTTTCATGGATTCCACGTAACGACAGGATGGGCTAGCGAACATGACTTGTGTTATAGAGTCAGTACTTGCCGAGGGCGTGTCATGTCGCAACTCTTCCATCGGTCCCCAGAAAAGTTCTCCAGCCTCTCTGACTGAGGTGGAAGGTGCTTATGGGGAGGCCAATGGTAACTAGAAGTTTGATACCTGGCGGTACGACATGTCCTCATAATCCAGGATATACCTTTAGTGGGAGGTGGGAATCATCTGGATATCGCATTCGGGGAGTACGAGACTGACGCGGAGCATCCCCATCCCTTCCCTCGACCCAATGTTTGGGGGGAAGGTTCCATCGCGGAGAGGTAATCAACCTCAGAGTCCGATAAATAGATTAGTTTGATTTAAATACATATTTCCCTGAAAAATCTCTTGCAGTGAGGATGTCCCACCTCCCTGCCCCTAGGTGGCTCCTCGGGGAAGGGCTGACCTCCATCATGGAGTCCTCTGGCATCAATAGTGCTGGGGCAGATAGGACTGAAGTCCGGGGTGAGAGAAGAACTAAGAAAGATGTCCAAAGGTACATTTGGAGGACCTCTATGTGGTTGAGAAACATGATATGAAAAGGCTTCATACTCACGGCCATCAGTAGGGGAAGTGACCTCGTGCCTAGTGCAGTGAGCACTGGAAAAAGCCATACCCGAAGCACAGGTATCACTGGGAAGCCTTCTGCTTTCCAGATCGGTGGCACAGAGTAGTCCTTCATAGTGGATGGAACTATCGCGGATTGGCCCGCGGTGGCCATTGCATGTGCCAGTGACCGGGAGAGTCGACCCAGCCTACCTGCAGGGTGGTCAGGGCCTCAATCTGGGTTGGGCATGTGACTGCCCCTACTCAACGTGTGTGTGGGTCTGATTACAGGGGTCAGCAGTGGCTCAGGTTACAGTGGTTGCTGATGTTGGTGCCCCGGGGCGGGCATAGTCTTCTGCTCACACCTGACGCTGGCGTCAGGTCAGATGGGTTTGTGCCGGTAGTGCGGGCACATAGATCACCTAATCCTCAGTTCGGGGAGTCGAGCGGTGGCGTCGACGCAGCCTGGAGGGGTCCCTTACTGTGGACCCTTGAAGCGGGTACCTGATCGGGAGAACCCGAACATCCCTCAAATCATTGGCGTATGGAAGGAAGATGTCATGGTGCTCCGTTGATAGGCTCCTGAAACGGTTGAACGTCATAGTGGGGAGTGGCAGCTCCTTGCGTGGCCCTCGAGGTTGGTGACGGTGGTGTGATGTAGCTTCCTCTAGATCCAAACGGGCCATGTCCCTAGTGGGGATTACCCCTTCCTCCCCGTACCAATGAACCATGTCGTTGATCAACCAGCGCTGAACGATCTCTAAAGGGGAGAGGGGGCATGAGGGCCCGACAGTTACAGCGGGCAGAGTCAGAGAAGCTGTGGAAAAGCGGGATCGCGCAGGGTGGCCACGTTGGTACTTCCCCTGCCCCTACACTGGTGGGCATGTGGCGATTGAGCTCCAGATGAAGTGATCTGATTCCTGGAAGCAGGGAGATGAACCCATTAGTGCTAATAGGAAATGAAATCGACAACCAATAAACCAACACCATTCCATCTTCCATGATCGGTAAGAGGGATCCCCGATAACGACGTCACAGAACGGAGTGCCAACATCCTGACTGCCTCAACCACTGGAGGTTCTCATGTCCCGGTTCTAGGTTCCCAGACCTGGTGACATGATAATATTCCGACACCCTGAACACCCCTAGTCTCCGTATCGGGGAGAAGAGTTTCATGTCTGGTTCACTATTTTATGTTTCTGGTGCTTTTACATCATGGCGCACACGTGAATCTGTCACACAGGGGAGGAAGCACGGCTTGTTGGACCACATTCCCTCATTCCAAAGGCGGGTGACATTAGTTCCTTGTTCAGGGACATTTTCTCCTTCATTGAAACCGGGATGATGGGATGTTAGTTTTTTCTTCCAGGGATTCTCCTTAGAGATCGTTACCTAGTCCGAGTCTCCCTCATAGATTTAAGAATTATTTGTGAATATTGTTCCCAATGCCATATTTTCATGTACACCAGTTAATTAATATGCTTCCTTCGGGATGCTCCAAGGGGTCTGGTCAGGGCAGCAGCCTTCGGTGAGGGGAATGGTCATGCTAGGGTGCCATTGGCGCGCCATGAAGCTGGGGGAATGGAATTTCTATCTTCTGTCCCTTATTATAGGGCTTCTCTAGGGGACGAAATCCCAATGAATCCCACATAGAACGCAAGAAATTGTTTTCCATCAGAGGTTTTCCACATCCTCCCATGTCTAACACAGGGTATGCAGCGAGTTTAACGTCTTGCGGAGATGGATCAGACTGATCGAAACACAGTGAGTGGATCAAATTGAAGGACCCCCTAGGGGGATCATTGATATTTGAGCCAACACGTGGGATACTTCCCATATACAATAGAGCTGAATGAGGTGGCATGATCCCACCGAGATGTGGCGGCCCGAGTAGGAATCAGGATGTGTGATGAAGTGAAGAGGGGATTCAAACTCATCGAGGCTTCCTACGTATCCCCAAGGCAAGGAATCAATGTTTGCGTAGTTCAGTGATACGGTGGGGCACCTGAAGAGGAGACCCATGAGTATGAATGCATGGATTGGAGCCTGGAAGAAGTAAGACCTCCGGGCTCGGAAATCAGCTTCCCGAGGCATGTGGGCTTGAGGGAGAGGTCAGGATGAGATGTGGGTGTTGGATATGGGGAATATGCTCTGAGTTGGCCCATGATAGTGGATATGGGTGCTTAGGCTATAGGGTGGACCATAATGGTGCTGGTGAACCGATGTAGAGGGGTAGGAACAACTGGGTGATGGGAATGAACATCACAAAGGCTTCATACGTACCATGCATTTTCATGGATCAATGTCCACATAGTTCAGGGCATACAGTTTAACGTCATGTGGGACGGGATACAGTTTAACAACATGCGGGATGAAGGCATACAGTTTAACATCATGTGGGATGAAGGCATACAGTTTAACGTCATGCGGGAAGAAGGCATACACTTTAACGTCATGCGGGACGAAGTCATGGGGCTTACCCTATGAGGCGGCCCATGGGATTGGAAAACCGACATGAAAGAGGGGTTGGAATGACCGAGTAATAGGCGTGAACCTTAGGGAGGCTTCCTATGTACCATGTGTTAGCATGGATTAAAGTCCACGTAGTTCGCTGGGATGGGGCTTAAGCTCTGAGGCGACCCATAGTGGATTTCATGGTCGATGCTCGCTCTATTCCCATGTGAGTGATGCTCAGTGTGAGAAACAAGAGGTAGCATGGAATAGACGATCATGTCGCGAAGGGTGCGTCCGTGAGAAGCGGAAAGGGGCTTACGCGTTGAGCGGCACAATGATGAAACAAGGGCTTACGCGTGGTTAGCATCCCTTAGTGTCAGAGCTTACTTCAGGATGGAGGCACGTGGTGCGACAAAGCATAGAGGGAGAGGTATTTGGGACTGAACAGTGGAGATTACTCATTCCCTATCATGCCCTCCACTATATTTGGTAGTGGGGAAGTACGGAGGTGCATGGGTGCAACCATCCGCAAGAGAGGCTACGGGCTTATGCTCTAGGAAGCCCTTCCCCTGTGAAAAAACGACACTCCAAGAGGGAGGATATCATTCCATGTGACGAAGAATCCATTCCTATGGAGATGATATGCATAATGAATGTCTGAGCTAGGGGACCCTGCGTGCGAGCCACATGGTCTGATCACAGTTTAACGTCATTTGTGGAATATGGGGTGCATGGCAATATAACATCCCGCAGCTCGGATGAGGTGGGTTCTCTCCACACCCCTAGGGCTTATAAGGCCGATACCCTCTACCCCTTGTGGGAGGGAAGGCATCAACGAGGCCGTAGTGAAGGGGGGTTGTAGGGCGAACTATCAAGGGTCCACGTTAGCATAGCTATGTGAATAAGGAATAGACATTAGCGTGCCTATGTGAAGATGCATAAGGAAAAGTAACGCAATAGGAAACACGGCCCAAGGGACCTTGAGGTTACTTTGTACGATCCTGGGAGGATGTACGGGAAAACAACACAAGGACTTCATGCCCGACATGGAGGACATCAGGCGCCTATGCAAGGAGGCACCCCGGGGGTTCAAAGGTGAGGGGTCCTAGTTTTTGCACTCAAAGAGAAGGTTTGCATGCAAAACATCGAGATGACACACAATTGGGGAAGAAGGATTGTGCGTGGTGAGGGGGTTTTCACGCAAAGGGCTTGGATTGCGCGCGAGGGCACTGGCCGATCCCCAAGGTATCAAAAAACCCAACAAAGTGGTTGCGTGCTATTTGGAAGGGATTGCACACAATTGGAGGGTATTGCACCCGAGTGGATCAGATAGCGCACAATGGAAGAACCCAGAGGAGTTGGAATATTCACTTAATCTAGTGGGGTTTCATGCAAAGGTGAACCCCGGGTTGTGGTTTCACGAAAATATGATTTACCTGGAAGTCATATTGCGCGTGTGGGAGTCCAAATTGCTTGCACAAGAGCTTGTCCGAAATCCTCTACCACGAACCGGTTGGGGTCGCCTTTTATTTATAGGCATCCACCATCACAGAATCATGGTGGTGCATGAAATCTTCCATGCCTGGACCATTCGGTGCGCAAGGCATCCCTGCACGGAACGGGGTGTGAAAAATGGCACACCACGTCGGTTCTTTTTCACGAATCCCAGGAGTCCTTCACGCGAACAACATTTTTTCACATGAGTGTCCTTTAATTTCACGGACATCTTCCTGGACCTCCAGACCAGGCCTTGGAGTCCGATTATGACTTCGCTTCATCAGTTCGAAACTTCCTGCAGGAGTTACAGACTGTTTTTCGGTGTGTATAGTTGTATTTTATGATTGAAATTGTAATGTGAAGGTCATGTATTTAAACTATTTAAAAGACTACAAAACTTATCGGTCATTACAGACTTGATTTCTTGTAATCATGACAATGTATTAAAATAATGCACCAAATCTGGGTTACTAGGGTTGGGGCATTAAAATGGGTATCATGGGATGTTTAACAATAACCTTAGAAATTATATTCAGATAAAATACTATTAGGAAACATTACACTAAAATATATATTGAGTATTAGTATAGAAGTACATCCAAAATTTATGGAATTGTAGATATTATGTGAGTTTTCAAAGAAATACATCCATGTCTAGATATGAGTAGGTAGAGGCAGCTCTGACCTGGATGTAACTAGGAGTGAAAACAATGACAATGAGTTTTGTGAGTGACCTAGGGTATCTTGGTACATGACAACATGCCTTGATGCACTCTTTGATACGAAAATCCTAGTGGATATATATCAGATAATTAAAATTTTATTTACAAACCATTATGAACTATTTATGTGTAAATATTCTAGTAATGAAACCATTTTTTTATTATAAGACTAGATGTGTCAAAATATTAGATTAATGTTGAGAATTTTTTTAGTTTATAAATTATACAGTATGATATGATCTGACCCTGTGTATGATGTCATTTAGTAATGGTGCCCAATAAAAGGAATGAGAAATCCAAAAAATTTCCTTATCCAAACAGTAAGAAGGATCATATCATTTATGATCGTAATCTAGAATTTATAAGGTAAATAGTCTGGCACGTATTCACATCATATAAAGAAATAATATGATTTGTTAATAAGATAAGAAAATAATTATCTTAGTCATATGGATTTGAAGGGAAGCTAGAGAAGAAGAGGATGTTAGAAAGAAATATGGATAAAGGGAAAAAGGAAAAGAAGGATTTTACCATATGTTATAACTTTGTAAAGAATCAGCCATCAAAGTGCCGGATAAGAATGGGAGTTTGTTATATGTGTGGAGAAAAATGACAACATGTTCTTTAAACCCTGGGTGAAAAGTGGTTTCAAATGTAAAATTCATCATTCACATGGTGTTGGTACACTATGTGAATAAATGTCCCATTCATCTGAGTATTCCCCAAAGGATTCTAGTTTATAATAATCATGTTATGATACTACCGCAAATGACGAGGAATAATTTGTTTTATTATGTTGTTATTAAATAATTGAGTCATTTTAATATTTATTAAGAAGGTACATGTTATAAGAAATATAGTGTATATATGGATTGTACTAAAGTACTATTTCATTGAGGATTAGAGAATGTATGGTAGTAAAAAAATTGAATCAATATCAAGTTCATATTTTTAGAAAATACATGGATAAGGGAATGATAAACATTAATATGGTCCAAATACTGATGTTGTGATATTGGAATAAGATATGATTGATTTGGATAAAATATAGTGGATATTCTAGAATACCTTGAAACTAAATAATGATTTTATATTCAATCATTGTTGGTGTTTACAATATTTTTGGATAAAAATATTATATCCAGTATTCAATAAGTAATAAGGGAGAGTGAATGTAATGAATAAGGTATTATGGTAATTTAGGGTGTTAGCATGTTTTAAGAGAATACACGATGATGTTATTCACAAGATAATATGTTGAAAAATGAGATCTTCATTATATTTACACTCCTTATAAATTTTGGATTATTAGTTTGGAAAGAAGTATTTTTGGATATGTATAATGGTTGGAATGGATTAAGTTGGGAATTTTATACTATTTTTTAAGGTTAAAAAATTCTTTAATATTATGTTTTTATTATTATTAAAAGGACAATCTGGAGGTAGGGTGACAACACATCATGTCCAGAAAGGCTATGGGACTGGATCATGTAACCAAAGTGTTACAGGGGTTCATCAACTACCACTGACCTACATGATGTCCTAGTTTTTATAATATTGTTTTGTGAAATGGTCTGATAGAAAATGATATTTTTTCGCAACCCTATATAATAAGGATAAATAGAATATTTTTGAGTTCTATTATCTTATGTATTGAAAGATGAGTTTGTGGTAGAAATTTGTTAAAGGACGAAACTCTACGTTTCATGTATTCTAATCATCATATAAAATGAAGAATTTAATTCTTAAAAATTAGAGAAAATATATTGAAACCAAATATTTGTTATCTTAATACCTTATGTTATGTTGAATTGATGATATTTTAATTCATCATAGATTTATTGAATTGAGGAACTCAATAATACATTAATTTTTGACTTGTTTGTTATTGGATACCTTCTTTCACTCCCTAAAAATATTTATTTTTTCCTCAAATTAGGTGTCTCTAATTGCCACCAATGTTCTCCAACTGGATATCATTATTTGGTGGTGGCATTTTCATTTGAATTTCCCACTTATTATCACTAATTTTTATAAATCCTATTTCTGATGGGTGTTTTTCACAAAGGTATTTTCTATTTTCAACCTTTTATTTTCGATGTACAATTTCAAATTGCGAGGACACAATTTATTCAAGGATGGGAGAATGTAACATCCTAGGTAAATATAGGATATTATATTTTCATTAACTAAAATTAATGAAATAAATATTATATTTAATTTAAAGGGGATTTTATTTTTGATTTCATACAGAAAACAGAACAACGTATTTCTCCGAAATCTTACGTTTCACACAACGTTGAGTTATACCAAAAAATAATAAAATAATATTATTGTTTTAAATGGTAGCTAATGCCTAGCTGTTTTATTGGATGTAATTAATAGAACATTATAAAATATGAATATAAATGTGTGTTAAATTCCTTTACATTATCCAATTAATTTCAGAGGATTAAAATAAGAATAAATCAAATTTTAAGCATGAAGTACTCTGATATTTTTTAAAAGGTCATTTTACCGCCTTTTGATGGAAAACCCTTATTAAATCAAGTATTTTTTAACTTTTATATTTTCTATTTGACTAAATAAAATTATTCATTATATTTGAGACATAAAATTTTAATTTGGGTAAATTATTTTTATTTTTCTGATAAAGTTCATTTTTTTAATGAATAGTGAAAATTACCCCATTTTAATCCAAAACTACATTTTCATATGATATAATTATATATTTATAGTGATATTTTATTTTTTTAAAGTTTAATTAGAATTTATTTTTACTATTTATTCCAATTTTTGTCATTGGATATAATTTTACATTTAAATTGGACATAAAAAAAGTTCAATCTTTTGATAGTTTTTTTCTTGAAAACATGCGTTTTGGATTTTACATCAGGAATTAGTTTTAAATTAATTAATGAAAATTATATGATTTTAGTTGAGTAAAATAGACTTCATTTTAGAATTAGGAATATCAAAATTATCTTTTGGTGATTTTTTTGTATTATAATGAAAACTTTTATATTTTGATGAATTGTGAAAAACACTACCTTATTGTTTAAAACTGTATTTTTATTTATATATTTATTTATAAATATAAATTAATTCAATGTAAAAATATATAAATAATAACTATATTTACAAAATTTAGTACATTGGATAAATTATATTATAATATTAGATATATAAAATTTTATTGAACCTTTTATCCTCTTTTACCAACCTTCATTGAAAATTTTAAAATTTACATAAAAGGTAATGTTACCGCTTTTGTGAATTTAATTTAAAAAATCAGACATACAATGTTGAAATCAGTAAGTAAAATGTTCTTCAATAGGATGAAAATATTTTTTGGTGAATTGTATCTTTTAAATTTTTTTTACCAAGGTTAACAGTAAATAGGGTAATTAAAGGTAATAATAATATCAAAATTACCCCAAAACATGTCATAATTCTATTGTATTACTTTATTTGGACCAAAATAAACCTTAGTTCAATATTAAAATCATTTTCTATCCATTGGAGATAGATTAGGACATTTATGATATTTTATTTAAAGAAGTGATATAAGTGTTAAATTCATATTTTATTAACTAAATCATTTTTAATATAGGGTTATACTTAAGATAAATTAGAATATAAATATTAATTAAAAATATGAAAATGCATCCTACTTCATGTTATATTATTTATTATTTTTAGACATTATATAATTAAATTTATTCATGACACAATCATGATGCAGAATTTTCCATATTAATAATGGAATCAAATAAATGATATTATAAGTATTAAAATAAATTTCTTTTGGAACATTTTATTCCATACATTAATTTTCTAGAAGAATATGGAATGTTTTTGTTGTTTAAATGTATTTTTTTTTGAAGAAATATTGTTTTTTTACTTCATAAAAACCATCTTCTAAATACTATCAAAATTTACATAAATTATTTTTTATAACAAATACTTAATTATTAAATGATATAATATTCCTAAAAATATATGTCTTGGAAAAAGAACTCATAAAATTATATATCTATCCTTAGGTAACCACATCGGGTTCACTTGGAATTATATTGTATGTTTATTATCCATTTATTATAATAATACAAGAATATAATGTAAAAGTGAATCTATTTAACTAAGGGTTAAATCTAAATGATAAGGGTGATATGGTGACAGAAAATTTTCTAAAACATAATAGTTGATATGATATAGACCCATCCCCAAATTATCCTTGAAATAAATCCCATTGGTTCCATTATAAACTGAATATTATTTTATAATAAAATAATATTTCATGTTTTTCCAAAAGTGACCCTCACCTCTCTTATAAAAATGTACATGCCCTTCTCTTAATTTCACACATCCAAAGCCATTTTTCTCAACCAAAACTAGCTCATAACTCCTCCCAATTTCCCTCAATTTATCCTATAGAACATCCCTTCATCATAAAGCCATCCTTTGGATCCCTTTTGTTCAGATAAAAAGGAAACACCCAAAAAAGATGTATTTATTTTATAACTTCTTTAAATGTTCATTTCTTCTTCCACTTTCTATTTATTTGTTATTTCCATACCAAAATAATAAATCCATCACCTTGAAAATATTTTTATGTTATTATAAATAGGGTACAACCATATTAATTATTCTAACTATCCTATAATTTATAAAGTCACCATCTGTGCGTACGTACGACATACCGTCTCTTAGCAGTAAGGAAATTTTTTATCCAGAACTATGTTATTTTTATGGATATATTGATGATTTTTATGTATATAAATAATGAAAATAACTTGGTAATGTTTATTTATTATTATTTATCCATCTAATGTAACACCTTTTAATCATTAAAGAAATGATATGGTCGCTTGTGCGTTTGTACGAATTATCATCTCAATGACGCGATGAGATTCATTTCCATGTCCACCATTCAACGATGATTATAAAAATATATATTATAATTAATTATGTAATATATGACATAATAATTCTGATGTAATATATATATATATAAACATATATCTCATTCACTTACATCCATTCAATATGATATGAAAATGGAAACAACATTTATATGTATGTACTGTCTACTGTCTCCATAAACTGTGGTTTCTATTTCATATATCATTCAATTATACATATTTAAATTATTAATATATATGATATATAAAAAATATATTATATTCTAGAAGTAATTGAATCATGATTCAAGTGATACGATCAATAATAAAAAGTTAAGACACTTACGATAAAGAAAACGATGTTTACATGAAATATTACTTTAACATGGAAATAATAATTAAATGTGTAGTTTAAAGTCATAAACGAATCATGTATGATATCATAAATTTAAATTTGGTTCTATTTTAAGTTAATAACATACTATAGTCATTATAATATAGGTCAAACATACCCTCTACTGATGAAAGTACAAGAAAAGGGTTATTTCCTCAATCTACTTATTATCCGAGATTGTTTATCTGTAAGTATCTACTGGGAAATATTTAATATATATGTCCATGTTTCATTTAATTTTTTAAAAAATAATCTTTTAAGGTTCTATGGAAGTGACTCATTAACTAGATCATCATTTTAAATTTTTTTAGAGATTGTTTTTCCTAAATCATTCTAATTAATGTCCATGTTTTCAAAATGATTTTAAGGATTTATTTACGTGGACATGATTGTTTTAAAGTGTTAATATCATTAAAAAGTTTCATAGTGGTATGGGAAAATTTGACTAAAAAATATATTTAAAATGGATTTCTTAATAAATTGTGTTACTTGTTAATGATTTCACGAAAATGGATTTTTCTCTCCAAGTGTTTTATTAATTATTTTCAACTATGTCAACATACTTTATTGGATATTATTATTGATTGTGGTTGGTTTACTATAATACAATATTACATATTTAATTGAATGAGTTATGATATGTATGAGTATGGATGTTGAATTGTTATACCATTCATGGATTATTGTTAAAGTATTGGCATTTCCTATACTAATTTTAGTACGAATGATTATGTTATGTTTCACCATTTTACCATATAAGGAATGTAGTGGATATAGTAAGTAACATGTGGGGACCTCTATTGTTTTTTGATGCATCGGTTGGTCTCATGAGAATAAATAGTGTCTTGGAACAAGGCCTTTAAAAAATTTGTATATATAGTCTTGGGATGAGGCCTCGACACTTTGGTTCTGATTTCCAGAGTTTGAAGTTCCCTCATTATGAAACTAGTCATTACATTTGAATATTCGACTAGTAGAATATCCTTGTTCATGTTTATATGGTAAGGTTTGATTTTTTTTTTAATATTATATACAAATTTATGATTAAAAAGTTGTTGTTTTTATTAAACATCTTGCCTTAAAATTTTATAGCTTCCTCTAAATTTTCTACCCTTACAGAGCATCAGAGCTCACCCCTTTCATAGGTTTTATTTTCCCAGGAATTCCATGAAGTTTATTATGATTGATATTTAAGGTTATGCTAAAGGGAATAATGGAATTCTCACAGAACTATCTATGCTGCATTTTATGTTTGAAATTTTTATCTGAACATCATGTATGTAATCTATTTCCAAGACTGCAAAACAGATCGGTACTTCGATACAGTATTCCTAGTACTGTTTCCAATGTATTAAAATAATACAACAACTATGGGTAACTAGGGTCGGGGTATTATAGAGTACCTCCTCTAAATGTCTCTCCTGAGACTCCTCATTTAGAAAGAGGTCTATAGAAAAATGAATGAGATCCTTGAACTTGATACCCAATTTCGTCGCTATAATACTACCTTACTGGAGGGAGTGAAACTCTTTCCTTTTCTCATCATTCATTGGGGAATAAAGGAAATCCACCTAGGACTCCTCGAAGTCTGTCCATGAAACCACAACTTCCCTCTTCTCCTCAAGGTAGAGCATCCACCACTGACACGTTGCACCCCTCATCTAAAAGACTTCCAACAGAACACAGTACTCAATCGGATCCTAGATCATGTTGAAATCCATCACCATATCTAAGAGCAAACTTTCAGTCTCAATGTTTGTGGTGCTTCTCTCATACTTTTTGAGGGACTGCTGATGAAAGGCATGATGCATTTTCTGCCACTAGTAGCCCTCCTCCTCTCAATCAGTCCTCCGTTGATCAGCCAAATCAGCCTCATAGGTCTTGATCTCCTATACTACATGTGGTCATCGTCTGGGTTCCAAAAGTTCAAGGTAATAATGGAATTTCTAAGTCTGATCAGTGAAAAATATTTTCATTAAAATTTTCAGAATATTTATATGTATTAAAATTACTAGAACACCCAAAATAAATAATAAAACAATTCATTATGATTCTTGTACCTTTCTAAGGGTCTCTACCCTACAATCAGTGTAGCCTCATTTTGTCATTTGGTAGGTCTGAAGTCCATACAACAGATCACGGTGGCCCAAAAACACCATGTCCAGGCCTTTTATCTCAGGCCGATTTCATGCACCAATATTGCCTAATACAGTTTCCCTACTATCCCATGCATTCCTCAAGGATCATAACCCAAACCACATCCTATCTATCAACCTTCCCCTAATACCTTTCTCTTACGACCTGCCTTTACAAAGATGACGGAAGGGACAACAAACTTCCACACCATTCCTTCCTCTAGTAGAAAGAGATATAATGTCCCCCTAAGTCCCGAATTCAACAGGCCTCGAAGTGGAGAATAAAACCAATGGTGTAGAATCACACATAAATTGGATGGATTTACCCTTTTTATTTATTAGGATCAAGAGATATAATGGAAAAAATTAATGAAATTCTAGAACTAAATGTACAAGTAATCCAAAAACCCATTCCCATATGCATTTTCAAAGGTAATCTCAATACAAAGTACAAGAAAACTCAAAAGGGAAAGTACCAAAACAATAGAAAATGATAGAAATAATTGTCCCAATGTCTGAGATAGAATTTCCCAACACGGTCCCCAATTCCCTCCTGGAATACTGGATGTAGATTTATATATGTAGGGCGAGTATACAGGAAAACTCAATAAGGAAAACCAAAAGCTCTATTGGACAAGTGGGTAGGCATCCTAACGCCGCTTGAGAATATAGAAGTAATCAAAATACCTTTTAAGGAAACTATCCCATAGACTCAACAAGGCTCACTCCCCAAATAATTCATTCCAAGTTATGTAATATTAATATCTCATCAATATTTGGATACCACACACCACATTCCCACTGGTCATTTAAGACATCCTACGTGTCAATCCTCCCCTACCATAAATAATGTAGTCCCATTTCCACCCTCAAAACATCCATGTGGGGCACCAAAACCACTTATTCCACCTGCATAAACATGGGCCCCGACTACCACATATAATCATGCCCAAAAAACACATGGTCCAGAACTACTACCCGCAAACCCGAAGACACATGAAACTCATCCCGATGGCACCTGGCAAATGATCATGCCCACAGACACCTCTGACTACCAATATAACCACCCCAAAATACACTTCTAGAATAGTCTTTGGATATAATGGACCTTAGGCCATCATAGCCTACCTGAAGTGTCTTGGGATACTCGAGAGAGGGAGGGGGAAGGATCTAATAACCATCCACTATAAGGATGTTGGGAAAAACACCATCCCCACTAAAATGGGGTTGTTCAGCATGAAGTGTTCAACTTGGGTAGGGTGTGAATAAGAAACACACGAAATAAATTTATTCATATAGGTAATCAATCACTCATCCCAATGTATGGGTAACAAAATATCCCATACACAAACACCATCATTACTATTCATTAATGCAAAAAATCACAACAACCACAGCTAGAGAACCACCCATTTTCATCATGTACACATAACTCAATTTTAATATTACTTCACTAATGAGAACCTAGGGGTCATAAAAACAAGTCCAAATAATAACTGAAGGAAAAAAACATATATTACATTTTCGCATTCACACCTTGTTCTCTTGTAATGTCACCATAATAGAATAGATCCATGAGATCCCTCAATGTAATGGATCTAAACCAAGATCTAAACATATAACCATCAAATGGATTCAGATCCCCAAACCATCAAATGAACAATAGGGGATCACATACATATCCCCATCACCCCACAAGCATCAAGAGGAATTTTCATTCTTATAATCAAAAAATAACTAGGGTGTTTCCAGATTAAACCACACCATTCCCTAAATTCCTTCTTTTCTTTTGTTAACAGTGGTGATCACACAAGGATTCTTATTCAATATAAAACCATTTATTTAAAATATTTAACATTATAAAATAGTTTCCATTTTACAAGAATTTAATAACAAGTTCATATAGAGAAATATAGGTTCATTAATATGAAGGAAAGGACCGAAAATATCCACTATTTTCAGTGTGTTTGAGCCCATTCAATTCACAATATATGAAGAAGAAAATACAATTAAAACATCACCATCAAACACTCCCATTTATTCATTAGAAAAAATTTATTATCATTTTTTATGTTTGGTTATTTCCATGCCCCAAGGGTATATTATCATACCCACACCGCATGATACACAACAAATATAGATGAAGTAGAACCCTACATAGATGATAAAGGATAATCATTTTCTCATGGCCCCATGAATTGGGAATACATGACTTTCTGGAAGGGAAAACTATATGGCATCAATACTGAACGGGAAGGGCTCTAGCATGGGGCTCGATTCATCTATGGAAGGGGGAACCAAACACACCAAGAGAGAGTAAATGTAAAAGAAGTGATCATTTCGTCTTATGACAACCCATATCCTCAAATCATAGAGAAGATTTTGAATTACTTAAATGTCGTATTGAGTCTCGACCACACGGGTGGGCAGTTTCACATGTTGTGATTAATTTTTATTTATCAATTTTCCGCGAAGATGTGGGGATAATTTCTAGGAGTTAATTTATTTAATTTAAATAATTATATATGCATAATAATGGTGAAAATATAAAGCAAAACAGTGTCTGACATTAAGGGAAAAAAGGGCCACATGTTTTGATAACCCAAAGGTTCCCCAATTAATGGAGGATTAAGGAATCATCAACTAGATTTAAAAGGTTTTGAAAATGGTATTAAAATAATTTTTTGGGAAAAGATACATTACTGGGAAAAACTGGTAGGTCTTGCAAAAACAGGGAATGGCTCAACGTTAGGTGATTCACCAACGCCCTAGAACAATTTCCCTGGCATAGTCACCCCATCACCATCACCATGGAACCGTCTCCCTAGCACTGATGTTGATTGGTTCTATGACTGAATTATTGGTTCCCCTAACTCCTGCTAGTGTCACTAATTGTAATTGATACCACCGATGCCTGTGGGTGGCACCGAGGCCCATCGGTTCCACCGATTCCCATCAGTGACACTGATTTCGATAAGTGTTTCTGATGCCCTTTGGTTCCAAAAACACCCATAAGTGCCACTGATGCTCAAGCACGATATTTGGAAAACTCTTTAATGAGTCACTGCTGGTTTCCATGGCACTCCAAACACCATAAATTGGATGAGTAAATGACCCAGAGGGTCCGGTTCATTACACGTACTATTCAATGGAACTCACCCATAATTTTTATTTTCCCCTTGGTATTAAAGTAGAAATATTTGAATGGTTTTATTGGAAATTTTTTTTTACTTTTGGTATGTTTTATATTTTATTCCCCTAATTTTTTTCATCATGTATATATCTGGATGCGAAACACTACAAAAAATGATTTTTTCTTTAATATTAGATCTCTTGTATTTGTGAAAATATAATGATGTAGACATTTAATCTTTGTTACTGTATTTGGGGTTGACACATATAATAATTACCAATCATTCAATTCCATAACTATAATTATTGATTGTAAAGACTTAAAACATCAATGACGATTACACATTGCTAGTGCTCTGGTTGACCATTCTTCATTGTGTATCCTTCCAGTTTTTTCCCTCATCAACTTCAAACTCCAGCCATTGGAACTAATTCCATTTGAGCATGGGTGATTCATCTCAACCCACCATATTTCAATGAACTAACACACATGGAATATAAGAAAATATGTTCCAATAACTTTTATTCCAGAAAATTACAACTTTTTATTTGGTTTTCATCAACATACAGTATAGAAAGAGATAAAAATAGTCTACCTTATTCTTATTAGATAACATTATATATAGAAAAATTTAATCACAACCATATCATTTCAATCTATTAAATTTTTTTATTTATCAACCAAAACATGAAAACATCAAATAACTATATCTAAAACTCCTTGAAACATCTAGATCTCTCGTTTCATCAGAAAAACTAGTCCTCCGAAACATGGTGGATTTCTCCTTGTACATGCACTAAATATTCATTATCATTATTATAAATTTAAAACACTGTTATTACTAGTACCATTGAGATATCATCTACACAGCAAAATCCATTGAAAATCATATGTTTAACTTCCTACACTACACTTAATCCTTTCATATCTATATAATCTAAATCATATAAGTCAAACTAATCTATTTAAAAATATACTAGACTTATCCTAGTAAAATTATAATACTGACACAAATTCAGACAATCATTCTGAAGATGAACTATATAATTTTCAATTTAGGGGTAATAACCTCCAATGGCCTTGAATTCAAATCTTCCAACACATAACCAGACTATATTTCTCACAAAATGATGAATAATATTCATATATCATATCATATGATATAATACATGTGCATCACATAAGAAAGAACCTTAAAGAATATAACCTTTAATATCCCACATATAGTAATTCCTTATAGAGATTGTTCCATTCGACCCAATATTATACCATGAATAATAACTTCTGAAACAATATGGAAAACATATTTTTGATATATTCAAACCACAAGTACCAGGGAATCTTAATTTGAACCATGAAACCAAATTATACCAATGGTATAGTGGTTGAAATTCCAGGTGATATTATCTTATTCGGCCATCCGTTATATAAAATATTTGTATGCACCATGAGTATGTTATAAATTTCACTCATCAAAACCATAACATTTCATCAAAAAATAGAATACTCTATGATGATCATAAGTTAGTGATAACTCAATGCCATGCATTAAGAGATAATTATCATTTAAGTTCATGGAATATATATATATATATCTACAAAATTAAATGGGAAATAATGTTACTGTAAATATTTCCTCTTGCATAAAATGATATATTTTATATTCATAAACTCTCCTATGTAAATTAATGTATCCCTATATAAATTTTCATATTGTCATATCCAATATGATAGACTAACAAGTTCAACATTTTTTATAGACATTCAGTGTTTTTTATCCTCATTATTTCATTATAGAATTCTGGACACATCTCAATCCATCTATATGCTAGAAATTTGTCCCAAGACTATATAGTGAGAAATATCTACAAAGAGAGAATGTTGTACACCCCTTAACATTTCAAAATCAAATGTTACATTTTTAATTACTTTTTATCCATGTATATTTTATTACGGTTATCTTCATAATAATTTATTATATATATTCCATCATACATTCTCCATAGAATGCTTTTGATATATAGTGTTAATCATTAAATTATTTCTTTACCAATATACCAAAAAACAAATTTAGGATATTTAGTTATATTCACGTTCAATTATAACCAGAATAATATATCATTCAATATAAATTGACCTCATTATGTCCAATAATATCCCCACTAACTTCTTATACACACAATTCTCTTCAAAATATTTGTTAGTACAAAAACTAAAATGTTTTTATGAAAAAACATTCTCTTATATTAGCTAGAATATTTAATAAAAAAATTATTTCAATATCAGAAATGATATTATATATATTTATATATTTTTATTAAAAAGTATATCATTCATTATATTATCCAATTAAAAGTTTTGGAATCAAATATCTCATATTTTATAAAATTTCTTAGAAAAATTAATTTATCCTAGATAAAAAATTATTATTATATTCTAACAATGTATGTAATAAAATACAACATGTCATGTAATACATGTAAAATTTGTTATGATTCTTAAAAAATAACTATTATCATATAATTTCTCTCATTATATAAAATTAAAATTATTATTATACACATCATTTACTAAAATCTATATAACATTGATATATTCCATTGAAATTAATTTTTTTAATTAATAACTATTTTCTTAACCACCTAATTGAAAACTAAAGGATTTATAAATTAATTATTTTATTTTAATCAAATGTTTAATTAAGAAAATAATGTATTATTTGGGTAACAAATACCTTACAAAACAAATGAATTTATTTCTTTAAAAGTGGTATCTATAATAGATATTATATTGAGTTAATCAATGTCCTTATGTAATTTTGTTATGTTCCATCTAATGGAATCATTACCCTTCCATTGTAATAAATCGATATTTCAAATACTATTTAATGGTCATTGAAAGAAATAATACATGAAATTTAATCTAAATTATCTTTATATGGATTGAATTTTTACACGAATTTACTATATACAATGTACCAGAAAAAAATATATCTCTTTCATAGTTGAAAAGAAAATTAACTTTTCAAGAAAATATTAACATTTTTAAAAAATTTCCATCCATCTGGAAAATATGAAATATTTTCTAGATTAATCATCCAAGAAACCATTGGAAAATAATTTTATACTTCTTTTATTAATATAGATTCACCTGTTGAGAAATTTCAGATGTTTTAACTAATGAAAGTGAAACTCTAACCCATCACATTTTTATTTAAAGAACCAATTTTTTGTTTTTATTTTATTATAATGAGTTTCATTAATTATTTTTCTCATTTCCAATGAATAATAAAAAAATAAATATAGGTTATGATCATTTTATATATCCAAAAATTTTCTAATTTGATGAGTACTTTGTTTTATATTAATTTATTGATGACTTTTATTAAATGTTCTCCCAATAAAATGATATAACATTATGAAATCATTATACTAATTTCTAATATATGATTTATATTTTAATTATTAATGAGTATTCATTAGCATTACTCTTTCCACATAATTCATTAGACCTGGGAATTTTTTATCATATCATATATTTCTCATGGAATGTTTAACAGAAAACTATTTTCCCAATAACCGACTGGTTTATACTCAACAAATTTCCTCTCATATCATAACTAATAGGTTTTACAACCTAAGAGTTAAAAAAATACAATATTACGATTTTGTTACCTAAAATACAGTGATATCCTACTCCCCCATGTCTTACATATGATAATACACGGGTTCATGGATTTAGAATATTCTATGAAATTAAATGATCTAGGCCTTCACGTGTTCTTTCTATATAACAAATTTGATAGTAACTATTATTTTAAGGGTATTTAATATGAATATGTTATAAATTTATTCCCTTTTTTATATATATTCTTGAATTATATGGTTTGGAATCATATACCTTACACCAAATCAATAAGTTTTAACTATATTGATGTGTAACACATTACGAAACTCATATCTAGGGTTACTGAAAAAAATTAAAATTAAAGTATATTCATACATATCTAAATACATCTCTCATATAGGGTAGATGAACTCTTTTTAGGTAAAGTCTTAGAATTATATGAAATCATCAATCCATTCAATAGTAATTATAGAGATATAGATAACTGACATTAATTTTTTAGACAAAGAATAAATCTACATGTATTTGAGGAGTATGACCCAATGTCCCTCTACCAAGAGGCCCTCTAACAAGGATATAATTTAATTACATTAATATTGTAACCCCTAATATGTATAAATAAAAATAAAAAACTTAATTAAAACTCAAAATATAATACCAGCCAAAGACAAGTAAAGGTTCAAATAAATGAATTTTCATATCAAGCATGTTACACCTTATATTCATGTATAATAAATTTTAAAATCTATTTAACATTTAAAAAATAACAGACATCATAATTTATAAATTAATAATTATAATTATGTATAATTTTTTGAATAAATAATAAATTTAATCAATTCAAAAATTTAAATAGGTGAATTTTTTTTATAAACAACAGATAATTCATTGATTATAAAAAAATTATAATTTTTCATTATATTAGGATCATTGCATAATTAAATAAATATAATCCCTCTATATTTATTTATAATATGAAAATATTTATATTAGTCAGTATATGAAATTTTTATTTCAATAAAAAATATATTGGGAAATATATAAATTTTATATTCCAACAAAATTATATAAACAATTAACATAAAATAATTATATCATAATTATAATTATATAAACAATGATCATATCAATTAACAAGAATTATTTTAAATTGGTATTAATATTTTTACAAATAAGCTGTTTTAATTTGAACATATGAAATTAATAATATGGATATTCATAATTTAAATATATTATATATTATATTTTGATTTATATTATAATTGATAAAAATTTTATAAAGTAACATAATAATTTATATATATATTTTTAACTAAATATTATTTTATTATTTGTAACATTAAAATAGTTTTTACTATTATAAGTTAATATTATTTTATACTAATTTATAAAATTTTTCCAAATTGACTAATTAATTTCAATAAAAATTAATTAATTAATTAATACATAAAAAACATAAATTAAATTAATATCACTATATTCCATTATTATAATTTATAAATACTTTATTGATTATTTAAATTAATTCATTATTGAAATATTGAAAAAATAAATTTTTTCCATATAACATGTATTTAATCTCTTCCCCAATGATATAAATCATTTTAATGAACTTATAATAAGGATTGTATAAAATTAAACATTTGTCATAATGAACTACCTGATATTAACTAATGAAGTGGATTACAATAATAGATTATATCTAAATTACACAGTTCTTGGTTTCCTCGCATGATATTTACTTGTGCTTCAAATTTTAATTGAATGATTAAAATGAGTATATATTTTCACATATACCATTAACATAGTTAATTGGAAATAATAAAATATGATATCTCACATGTAAGGATAATAATTTTCCACATAATCATTCAAACCATACAATGGCATCTACGAGTATTTTTAAACTTACATGGGTCATTACCATGATACCAAGTTCCATGAGTCATTTAGTATGAAATAACATTTATAAGGGTAATATAAATTGGTGAATGGGTATCATTCCCTACAATATATCCATTATATTTTATATGACATAATGCTATGTTTTTTAGTCACATGAATGATTCATATTGATGAAATATTATTTAACAATCCACATTATCATTCCTTAAAACATGCTAACACCAAAAGATCAACACAATGTCACTATGTATGGTATCATAATTAATTTAGAGTGATAAAATAATGTCATATAATATCATATATAGTATTAAAATTAACATATCATATAAAAAACCATTTTTTATTTATAATATGATTTTATACTCATAATACTGATTGGTTTCATTGGGTTGATTAATAAATTTAACAAGGTAGAAATAAAGAAAAAATAAATCTGATTTCCCATGATATACCTTGATTTTATATGAAAACCACTCATAGTCCAATTGATGTCATTTTTTACCATACACTAAAAATATGCAACCACCATATTTATACATGCGGGATAATGATCATCAGTAGTTATGAATTAGACTCATTCCACCATGATGCATCCTCAGGATACACCAAATCATTAATTACATGGGAAGGGAGCTTATCCAAACCCCGAAATACCATAATCTAAAGAAGAGATAATAGGATAAAGAAAAATGTTTGTGTGGTCAAATCCATTATTATTTTAAATGAATGATTGAATCGTATCTTAAAAAGTCCAATTTCATAAAAAACATTATTTGATAAGTTTTACCATTTATTTATAGAAAATAATGGCCAAGGATCTAGAGGTATATTATCTTTTCAAGATAAATAAGATAAATAAAACATAAAAAATAAAAATTATTTAAAACACTAATTTATGATCCCAACTCCCATTGAAATTATAAAATATTATATGATACCAAAGGGAAAATAAATAACAATATTAGAGAACTATAAATACTAACAAGGGAATGGACATGGAAATAAAGAATAATATGAGAGTTAATGGGAACAACCTGATATAATAATATTATTGATCATATGGAAGGAATTATGGAATAATGAAATGGAATCATAAGATTATGGAATCATATAATATTTGTAAACAATATAAGGCATGATATCATAATCATAAGTTAAGGGCCACTTCCGGAACATCATCATAAAGTTGAAAAAGTCCAATGAATGATTAGGTTCACTCTCTAATCGTATAAGTTGAATCCCAAGATATATAAATATTTACCCAATGAATTATAGGGAAATATCATTTCCATCATACATTTCACATAATGAAAACAAAACATATAAATTATAAACAATGTAATTAAACAACATGTAAATCATAATAATTATCAATCCCCTAAGAGGGAAGTGGGTTTCATAATTATAGATATAGGATGAACCAAATGATTATTTAAAAGGATTCCCAATAGAATATTGAATCATATAATATCGAACATTGATTATTTAAAAGGTTATGCATGTATTAAATGTTGAGTTTTAATATATAAAATTCTTTATCATTATATAGGAGAATAAAGAATAAAAACAAACCACAAGGTTGATTATATGTAAAATAAGTAATGAATTTATTAAATAAGGAAAGTGATTTTTTTAACAAAAAAATTGAATTGAACCAATTGATTTCTCTATAACATAATGATATTTTTTATAAGACAGTAATGTTTTGATAATAGGTAATGGGGGTGAATATTAATATGAGACAATAAATATGAATGTTTATATAAATAACATTTACTTAAAAGTGGGAATTTAAAAAGGAACAGAAAACATATATAAAACAAAAAATAAAAAACATATTACACTTGGTATATATTTAAGGGTTTTATATATATTATTATAATAATTTCATAAATATAATATATCATAAAATTAAAAAAAAACAAGAATGAGAAAGTGATAAGTAGTGAGGGTAGTACAAAAGACCCATAATCTCACGTACAATAGAACTATGAACATTTAATTAACATCCTCAATAATTAAATTAATTTCATTAAATATATACCCTATAACCTTATTAATATATAGTTAATTTTTCTAAGGTCAATATTTTACCTTTTTTGTTTATTTTTTTAACGTTTCAGCTTAAATTCGTTACTCATTATTTTTTGGTTAATTTCATTGAAATAAATAATGCTTGGTGACCATTGTCAATGCTTTTTTAAAATATCTTCATGATATTGATAATTATAATGGTTTATTTAAATAATTATTCCATCATAAAAATACTTATGCAATTTCTATGGTTATCCAAATGTAAACCCAATTTATGAGACATTCCTTGATATGTACATTTAATGTGGTTAAATATACTACATACATCTCTTATTAATAAAACATATAAAACTACCAATATATTACTTCAAAAATATTAATGTTGTCACCATTATAATTTTATGTAATACAAAAGTTTCTATTTATTCCATGTTTTGTGGTAAGTGGAAACAAAATATGTTATCCATGTAGGCAGTAGTCTGTACACATGCATGCCAACATTTTAATTTTTATCAATATTTTAATGACGTTATAAAATAGATTTAACATTTTTATACATATTATTAATAATATAAAAGAATTCATGTTATAAAAAACATTAATGGAGAATAAATGAGTTGTGTAAAAGAAGAAATGGACTTGTATGAGTTTGGGTTGGGTTTTTATGTTTCTATAAAAACTCTTCCATTAGGTAACTCCTAAAGGATCCATATATTTGTATTGTTTTGGGAACAAGGATTTATGGGCATATGTTCATTGTTATGGATATACTAGGGTAGAGATATTTTATTCCAAATTATTTTTTTGAGTGGAGAAATGGGGAGGATTTGAGATACATTTATAAGATTAGAGAGTGAAATTATTGTATTGTCTTTTACATTTCAATAATGTCACCCCATTATTAAATTTACAGGAATTAATTGTTTCCAATAATGGTGTGAGGAAATATATAAGGTTCACAATTTCCCAAAATCCAATATAATACTAGTTTTTACCTGTATCTTTTTTTCTCACAATGTTAACCATATATAACCCTTATTTACCGTTATTACAATAACTCCACATTCACAGGTTGTAGCTAATTTTGAAATATAGAAATAAAAATTATGTTATTCCAAAAATTGAAAAATTAAAAATTAAAATATAAAAATAATTTAATATTATATCCTTTGTAATATATATATATAAATTAATTTTAGTATTAGGACACATAACACTTAAATACAATGTCTTTGAAAAAGTTCATTTTATGATTAAAATTTATGTTTGGGATATAATTATAAACAATTACATTTTAATGAAATATATTGTCTTATATTATGAAAACAAATGTTAAGTGGACTTCAAATAAATCCAAAAATTATTTTTATAAAAATGCAGTTTAATTAAATGAAAATAATAAATACAACTTTTTAATTAGTTTTAAAAATATACCCCTTGTTTTAAAATGTTAAAATTTATTTATATATATTTAAAAAATATATCTAAAATTCATAAAATAATTAATTAAATAAATATTTTACCAGTTAAATGATTTTATTTAATTATAATGCTTGATAAATGCTGATGGAGTAATAAAAGTCCTTGTTTTGGAAGAGATTGTATATTTCACTATTCATCTGAATGAAATTTATTCTGGAAGAAATTCCAAAAAATGATAATACGCCCATTTTCAAATTATGTATTCATAAATGGATTTAATTTTATTATATTTATATTACAAAAGTTATAAAAATTAGTTTTAAATAAATGTTCTTAAAATGAATTAAAGAGGGTTTTTTTAAATGACTTTTAATGCACGAAATATATTTATATTATTATTGTTCCATATGTTATATTTTTATAAGAGTATTAATGTTATAAAAATATTATGTTTGAAACTAATGATATTTGATTTTATTTCTTATCATATACAATACAATACATGGAACAAATATATATTCACAAGAAACATTTATATATAAAAATTATTTGTTGTTGCATTTTCCATGTTAAGAAATCTCAACATTAAAATTTCATTCCATTATGTTGGTGAAAAAATGTGGGTATTTATATTTCATCATCTCTTCTTGTTATCTTGTTTATTATTCATTCATGTAATTTCTTGAAATATCATTGGCGAGGTGAGTTATCATTATGGGTAGAATTTGAATCTACAGTACATGATCATCAATAACTTCTCTTCGTAAGAGATATCATCCACTATTTGACACACCTATAGATTTGGAACATGTGATTTATCTATTATGTACTTCCCCAAGATGGATATTTGGATCATCCACTATTTTGTCCTATAGTTCTAGTTCTTATTCAACCATTTGGATATGATTAATAATATTATGGGAGATTATGTATCAGTTACACAACATAACCTTCTCTGCAAATATCCTGAAAACCATCCTTAGATATATGTTGAGGAACACTTTTTAACCAACCAAAAATTCCATTTCTCATCAATGGTTTGTATCCTAACTCTTCCATCAAAATTGATCAATTATTATGTGTTATTGAATAATATTGTTTTATTCATCAATTTCACTGACCATCTGAGGTCCTAGAAATATTATTTCAGTAACATCATCCCATTGAGAATGTGTTATACATATCATCCCATAGTGATCTTAATATGAATATTCTGAATAAATGGGTAGAAAATATTGTTATATGAGAAATAAAACAAATGAATTTGTATTTCTCAACCTCCAATGAAGTCTCCTAATGATTCTCTCAACATATATTCATGTGTATGGATAGTTTTTATATTCTATACTTTAGTATAGGAGTGATAGGTCATATTAATGATTATATATGGGTTTAGATTTTAACAATGAATCATCCAAAACTTTGCAATGAACCTAATATATCTATATGATATAATCAATAGTAGTGTTCAGTGTAGCCTATCCACTTATCTAATGTATATCTTTACATGTTTATTGATTGATAATTCTTATTTAATGAAAATTAATGGATGAGTATTTATATGATGATCCACCATAACACATATTGAATTGTTCACATTATATTTCCTTGGATTTATTTTGGAAAATCCATAATGATTTCTATCCATTTCCTTATAGTTGTGGGTAATGGTTGCATCATCCTTTTTTTATTTGGATTTTTTTCCTCCTATTGCTGACACACTAAGAAAATTTATTTTCATTCATCAATTTCCTTTTACGTATTGAATCACCAATAATATTCCCACTGTTATCTATAAATATTCATGTTTCCGAGGTGGATTGAAAATGATGCGCACTGGGGAACACCTAATCGATATATCAGTATCTCCATCTCAAGAGAAAAAAATTTTATTTCCCAAATATCAATACTCCACCAAAATGTTTTAACATAGATTATTTTTCCTTCCTCTAATATCAACAATCCCTTATATATCCACATCACTCCATTGAAATATTGTAATTTTTTCGTAGAGGGATGGTTTAGAAAACTGATGAGATTGGGATGTTTGATTTTATATCTTTATGACTAAAATGTCTATAATTTTCATTTAAAAAAAGATTAAATCCTTGTAAATCCTCATCATAAATAATATTTAGATATATCATACTCAATGAATTGATTACTTCATTCACCTTCCCATGAAGTTAGTGTATTGTGTGTTAATAATCTTGGATTAACCCCAACATTCTACTTTGTCACTTATTGATATTCTTATGCTTGAATATTTATTTTATGTTAATAGGGTATGTATATATATCAATATTATATCTATAATGTTTATTAATATGTATCTTCAACAAAATTTAACAACGAACAACTCTATATCATTCATCAAAAAAAGTATTTCAAGAAAATTCAATTATCTTGGGTCTTAGTCTATAAATTTATAATTATGTATTAATCAACATCTAGAACATTTATTTCAATAATAACTATATATAATAGATCCTTCCCCACATATGGGTAGTGTGAGAATATGTGATGTAGTTAGCCTCTTATTTAAATTTATGAATCTCTCCTCGTTTTTATTTTTATGGATATACTTTAGTCCCTTCTAAGTTAGCTTTCTTAGAAGGTAATAAAATCACGATATTTTTATCCCAATTTGATTATAATACCAAGAAAATATATGGGAAGTAAGTTTATATGTAATAGATATTGATCTTATACATAACTCAATCACTTTATTATTCAAATGATCCAATCATATATATTTACATGTGATAATATTCGTCATGATTGAAACATGATAGATCAAAAGGTCACATTTTATATGTTTTTCATTTAACTTTTGTTTCCTCATTTTTTTCATCACAATACACCAATTATCCCCTTTTTCATCTATTATAATTTTTTAAATTAGAATATCATCTATATAGACTACCACTAATTTTTAATATGTATATGAATACATTATTCATTATGTCCATGAATATCACTAAAGAATTCATGCATCAAAATAGAATGAAGATTAATTCATAGTGCCCGTACAATATATAAAAGGAAGCCTAAATAATATCCTTATCCTTTATATTTAACTAATAACATCCCTGTAGAAGGTCCATATTAGATAAGAAGTTATTAGTACATAAGTGATCAATGAATATATAAATTCATGGTATTGGTTACTTTTTTTACAAACTTCTTTTTTAAATTATGGTAATGAACACATTTACACATATACCCTTCCTTATTATTGAAAACACAAATCGGTACAACCTATATTGGAGAAATATAATGTTTGAAAATAATTTCTAGATACTTATTTAATTTCATATATAGTTTATCCTATTTAATTGGGGAAATTATTTATAGAGTCATTGATATTTTTAGAGTCCCTAGAATAACTCAATTTAGAACACAACCACTCTATTAATAGGAAGGCCCGCAATGTATTCCAATAATAAATTATTGTAATCCATTAAAATGGGAATGCATTAACCAATTTTATTCTAATTTGAAAGATTCATTGGAGAAGGATATAATTGATCCAATTTAATCATATCCTTGTATTTGAAGAAGTATCCAAAGTCGGTTAATCCTTGTTATTTCATTTATACAAATTCATTGGGTAATTTTAGATAAAAATGCAATTTCCTCCTCCTTCAGTTGATGTGGCATTAAAAATAAGATATCTAGTCTATTCCTTGAATAACATCAAATTCTAGTATATGGAATATGAGATGATTTTCTGGAATACTAATCCTATATATATTTACATGGGTTAACTTATATAGTTGATATGAATGAATTTCAACACTCTATATATTTTACAATAGATTAATTTAAATGATTTATAGTGGTGTCTAAATGGTTCTAATAAACATTCAAGATAAGAAAAATGGTTTAAACAAAAATAAAATAGTACATTATGTATTCTTAAATGAGTAACATGTATATCATTCACCAAATAATATTCTTTTTCCACCTATATAGAAGAGATTACACAATATCCCATTTCATTGTTGAAAATTGGAGTTTTTTTTTCATGGGTGATCATTGAAAAAACATGTTATAGTTCACTAATTTTTATAGTGTAAATATTTATTGTGGTTGAAAATTATATATCTATATAAATATTAATTTGGAATTTTTTTATTCAATAACATTAGTGGTATCTGTCATCTAACATCGAAAATCATTGTGTTTTTATCCTTGATTTACACACTTTTAACATTTAATAACCCCTTGAGATAGTTCCATGATTCTTATTTCAAAACTCCTAACTTTTGGGATGTTTGATTTTATTAATACCATTTGTTTTATTTGATTATCCCTATGATTTAAACAACATTTTAGATTTATAATATTCAACCTTATGAATAACCCATTTCCATCACATATTTAGTGGAAAATACTAAAAAATATTCATAACTATAAAAGTATCAAATGTAAAATTATCTTCCATGAATTAGATTTATCTATATAAATAAGGGGCCTAACTTAATTTCAGAGTTAATGGAAGAACTGTAGGTGTGTGATGAATTCCATGTGTTTTTTTCATATTATCTGAATGATCTATCCTTATTTTTCATGAGTTTACAAAAGACTATTTCAATTTTAATATGGAAATTGAAAGTGAAATATTAATTAATAAATATCTTCTTGAATTGAAATAAAAATTATAGATTTCTTCCCTTCTATCGTCGTTGTGTTCTTGAATAATTTCCACCACTAACTGGATACTCCCTGAAGATGGTTTACAATCAACATGAAATTATATTTCTCATATCATTGAAAACAATAGACTATATTCTCAATTGAGTCATTCTATTAATAATAGATTATGGGATAAGATGATCCCCCAAAATTAAGAGGTGATAGTCACTTAATAGACTGGACTTCATCTTATAATCTTAGAGGGATTTCCATTTGTTTGAAGTTGTTATAAATAACCTGACTTAGTTTGTGCCAGTATTTTCATGTTCTTCTTATATCAGGATATCATAGTGTTAAGAATTTAATTTTGGAATCCATTACATTTCCTATCACATATATCCATTCGTTTGAATTAATTATAAATAACATATTATATTTAGTGCCAGTATTTTCATGTTTTACATATCTCAAGATATCATCATGTTGGGATGGTAATGAATTCATTAATATGTTTATAATAGTTAAACCATAAATTTATAAATTTTAACTCATACTTGATGTGGATAACCCAACATATGAATCAATATGTTTCAAAAAAAATCCATGGTCATTTTCTTTATTAGATCCCATGTGATTTATTTGATTAAAAAAGAAATGAAATCATTTATAATGGGTTGTAATGAGAATATTAATTATCTAATGCATAGAAACCATGAGTGTCGTTAATGTTGTGTAGTTAGACCCATTTTTTATGCACCCGATACGAATATTATTATTACCAAACCCAAAAATTTTAGCATTGTTCCCCCTAGTTAATTCTATTACAGAGAATGCATCCACATGTAGTCTCCAAATAATGAATTCTTTTTTAAGGAATCCAAATACTGAAAACATTTGAAAATTTTCAATATATTATCATGCATATTGAATTATCCCATAAGGATTTAATTAATTATCATTCATCGTAACCTCCAAAAAACTAGATATTTTTATGTTAACAACTATATTGTCCCAATCCTAAAATGCAGTTTATTTCATAATCATTCATATACATTTTCAACATATACAAACAAATGATTTTGAGGTATATTGTCCTCGTAATATTAGAAACATTAATACATAATCAGAAAATTAAAATGTATCATTATTTGAAACTCAATATAGTTATCATAAATAACATTTATCATCCAAAATAGTGTTCTAATCAATAATAAAATACATACGAAAAATGGTGAATGAGAAATACTTGTAGCTATAATAATTTGGAAATAAATCATAACATGAATGTCAAGAGGCATAACATGATACCATTAAGATCATGATAATAATTCTAAAAACATGTAATATGGAAATAAAATGATAATATTACAAAATAATGTAATATGTGTCTATAAAAGATGTCATTTCACCATAAAACCCTATCAAGGGTCTCTCCCTAATCCATAATCACAATGTGGAGGAATTACTGTGATGGATTAAGTTCACTCCCCATTCCATTAAATTAAATATAATTAGATATAAATATTTACGAAATGAATTAGATGGATATATAATTGTGCTTCCATCCATAACATAATAAAAAAAATAAAAATTCATTCTATATAAGGAAGAAGCATTACATAAATCAGATGAACATTCCAACCCAAGATATGTATGTGGGTTTCATAATTTTGTTTCAAGGATAAAAAAGGATTAATCATTTGAATTACCAATAGAAGAAGGAATAAAATAATTTCAATCATTAATAATTGAAATGGAATCATTGGTCTTGAACAAGGATTTCCAATGTATGATATTCATGAGAATGATATATGGGAAGAAATAATAAAAATGAAAAAACTGGGTTATTTTTTGTGAAATAAGTGAAATATCATTTAAAGAATGAAATGGGTCATTATTTATTATAAAATACTAATTGAAATAAAAGTGTAAACAAGAAAATAAATATTGTTTTTTGAATCTATTAATTTTTTATAAACATTTTATATAAACATATATATAGAAAGGAAATTTTACTAGGTATATATTTAAAGAACCAATATAAAATAATATAAAATGTTAATAAGAAAAATATTATATAAACTGTGTGAAAAAAATAACATGTTAGAAATAAGTAACAAGGGATGTTTGAAAAACCTATTACCTAATGTCTGAAGGGGAACTAAATATGCGCTTAACATCCAATATAATGAAATTATGTTCATTAATGATATAAATAATAAAATTATTCATCTATATTTAATTATATATTGTCCATTCAATTCATTTATTAATTATTTTAATAGTGTTTCTTCTCATGTTAGATACTATGGGTTTATAGATAATTTCTTCATATCATTTTTACTTTATTAACACAGGTCAAAAGTGATACAAAATAACATCATATTTTCAAAATATTTGGAGTCCTATATCCATTATTATTCCTTTATAAAAATACTTATACTTTTTCAATTTTTCTCCCATGATGGGCCCAAATTATGAATGGTTCCCTGATATGTCCGTTTACAATGATTAACATTTTTATGACTTTTCTAGATTAATAACATAAATACAAATATTAATATTGAAAATAAATAATATTAATGGAATTAAAAATATTCATTCAATAATAATAAATTTTTTAACATAATCCATGTTAGGTGGTCATGTGAAATAAATAATTTCATTCAGGGAGGAGGTAGTCCACAAAAGCACATGCATATATTTTAATTTTTCACTATGATTTTGGAGGAATAAATAATATGGTTAGTCCATTAGTTTATGAATAATTTAGTATAGTAGAAATCATGGTTTTGTCATACCTTAGTGGATAAAAGGTACTTGAGTTACAAAGAACATGAAAAAAACTCAAAATAGTGGGGTAGAGGGTACTATCTTTCCCTTGGTAGTTTTCCATTGGATAACTCAATACAGATTCAGAGATTTTTCTTTTAGTGAGACCAAAGCATCATGTTAATGAGTAGGGTTCTAAAAAGAGACAATTTAGGAGTATTGGTTGAGTAAAACATTTTCATTGGTGGACAAATGGGTATAATGTGATCTCCATTTATAAGTATAGGGAGTGACATTTTATTAAAATATTTTTCATTTTGAATAATGTCATGCCATTATTAAAGGAAAAATTCTAAAAAATGGACATTACTAGTTTAGGGAATGATTAATGTTCTATAATCCTTCCATGATCCAATATAAATCATTTTTTTACATTCTTTTACCATTTGAAAATTTCTAATCCATAGTTACCCTAATTTACCCTTAACATTGTAAATCTACATTCACCCTCAGTAACTAATCATTAAGGAAAAATTGAAATTATATTGATTTAATAACATTAACATGTTTATTGAAAATATGAAAATAATTTTATAAAATTAAATTTTTTTATTTATATAAATTAATTTTATTATTAGAAAACATTACATATTAAAACATTTCATAGAGTAATTTATTTTTAAGAATAATATTTTTGTGTTTGATATGTTTATAATTGTTTGTGTTTTTCAAGACAGAATGTATTTTTTTTTAAAAAAGTAGATTTTATGATTCCTTCCAATAAATACAAAACCTTATTTTTCTTAAATTGTATTAAATTAAATTAAATGAAAAAATAGTTTTTTACTTTTAATTAAATTTTTACTTTTTTTATAATGATCAACAAGGGAATTTTGAATATATAAGAATTAATTTAGTATGAATAAATTTATTCTTTAAATAAATATACGATCAATTAAATGTTTTACTAAAATTATATTATATATATATATATATTAATTAAAATCCCTGGTTTAAAAAAATTACAGTTTTTTCTATTTATATAAAAGTATAATTTTATAAAATAAATCCTACAAACTAATCTAAATATCATTTGAAAAATAATAATTCATAAATTTAATTATTTTTATTATATTAAAATTAAATATGTGATAAAAAATAATTTAGATATATGTTCATAAAACACACTAAACTTTTTTTCCCAAAATGAATTATAAATAATGAAAAATATTTATATTAATGATATTAAATAAGTTAGATTTTTATATAAAAAATAAAATTGTAAATTTATTATATTATTTTGAAATGATAATGTTATGTTAATTCATAACATATATATTACCATGTATGACACACAGATATATTCTAATGTAAAATTTCAATATATAAATTCTTGGTCATTAAATTTTTCCCCACTTATTAAATTTCATCTTCAAAATTTTATTCCATACACTGGGGAAAAAAGGGTACTTATATTTCTTTATCTCTTCTAATTCCATTGTTTCCTCTTCAAAAAAAATTATTTCTCTAAATTACCTTGACTAGGTGTGTTGTCTTGTTACGTTGAACATTGTCTCTATGACCCTAGATCATTATTAGATGATCCAAATTAGTGAAATCATCCTCTAAACGTACCACCTACGGATATTGTACAAGTGAGGGATCTGGTATAAACAACCTCATGAGGTACACATATAACACATCCTATAATTCAGACAGGTTTGTCCATAGTTCAAGTTTTTCTTCCACCATTAAAATATGATCATGAATCTTATAGCAGTGTTGTAACATTGAAATAGACTTCACTTCATACAAAATATAATGATTCACTTCCATGGAGATATGTAGAGGAACACTTTTTCACCAACCATTCAATCAATTTATATTTAATTGTTTTATTCACTTCACATTTACAGTATTTGATTCAATATGACATGTCGTAGAATACTATTGACCTTTTCTACAATTTCTTCAACTATATAAGGTACTAAAATTGAAGATGTTGGTCCAATAAAACCTTAATATATATAGATAATTTACTAAACATATCCTCAAGTGTATGAATTTTAACATTCACATTGATCATAAGTTTGGGTTGATAGGTCATACACATATTAAACAAAAATATTATACAATTATGGAGACTCTATTAGAAGATTGAGATGATCCTCATATAATGATCAGAAATAATCAATAGTAGTTTACCAGGAAGCCTTACCACACATCAAATGTATATATTTTTAATGTTGATCAAATGATAAGTACTCATGTATAGATATAGTGTGAGTCGAATTTGTAAGTTAGTACACTAAATTTTTTTTGATAATTTTTCCATTTTGATATATTTTTGGAATACTGACGAAAAAACCATCTTTATTTTTCAAAATTACCTAATGGTATGCATAATTATTTCAAAATTCCTTTGTCATTTTTTTCCAACCATCCATCACCCAATGAAACACCATGAACAGTAATTCGGATTACACAATCTCACTATTGAAATTTTCCCACAAATATTGTTCTTGAATATCCCTATGCATATTCATCTTTCTTGTGTGGATAGAGAATGGGAGGCTCTGAATGTCACATAGTATCGCCCTCTTTATCTCTAGTTATAATATAGATCATTACACATCTGTAGTTCCATCCTAATGTTATTTATATCTTCCCATATTTGAAGCCTCTTCCTCATGAACAATCTATACACCCAATGGTGTCTATAACAAACCGTTGATTAAATATATCCAAAAAATACCTATACTAAAATTCTTAATACTCCAATACAATAGCCTCTAAAACCTAATAATAATTTATCTTCAATGTTTAATTTCTAATTATATAGTGATTCTTTAATTAATAAATCAAATTCACCAAAGTAAAATCAAAAAATTGAAATCAGAATATTTCTAAAAATCAATAATATAAAATTCCAGTTGAAATAACATTCAAATTCACATCAGATAAAAAAATCATATGCAAAAATCCAATACTGATGTATTTAAATTCATCACCTTACTATCAAAATGTCGGAACAAAAAATCCTTCCCAAACTTCCATGAGTGAAAGAACCTCTATTGTATAATAAACTAATATATGATAAGGTATTTTTCTTATCACTGATCCAACCCAATCACTCATGCAACTCAAGTATCCCTATAATATTTTGGTTATATCTTTTTATGGGTACCTAATGACTTCTCACAACACTAGTCTCTATGAATACTAATATTCAATGTGAAAAACATTAAATGAATTATTTGGTTCAAATTTAAAACAACCCCAACCTATTATCCCAATTTGTATGCTGGTCTAAAGTAATTGTAAGGCCATATGTTTTCGCCTTAATGAACAGAGGCTAAAAACATGTACTAAGGGATACACACAATCATTACAGAAATATTAGGCCTAAAAATATAAATCCAACTAAATGTTTTCTACAAAATGTAGAATAGTATATAAAATCAATTTAAAATTGAAAAAACCCACTATGTAATCAGAAATAGAATTTATGTGATTCATAATTAATGAACTCATGATCATATCATGACACAAAACCAAAAATACGCTTCTTGAACAATGTGAATTATCTAAATCATCTTTATATTTATGTACACCCACCTCTATTTCCAAAATGTTTTTTTCAAATATATATCACAAATTAACATAATAGATTTCCCTTTTAATTCACCACAAAATAATAAAAACAAACACATACACACAGTATGATGTTATGGTATGGGTCAGTATAAAAATATAATGAAGGTTCCCCTAAAAATTAAGCGAGCCTTCAGGAATGCACCAAAGGACAATAAATTTCAATTTCAATACAATATAAGGATAAATGATAAATTGTAAAACCAATTACACCAAATTAATATCTAATATTACAGTGTACATAAGTTTTATATTTTCACCCAACTGAGTGTTTCTATAAAATAATAAACTACCACATATTTATTTAAAAAATAATATATATCCAAATTAATTACTATTACATGACACCTGACTCCATACTTAACACTTGTTAATAACAAATTATACCCATACCATTCAACATCCAAAACCATTTAAATACTTATAATTATTTCCCCATAAATTTCATTAAATATATATCATTAACCACATCCATTAATGATTCATAAAAAGAACAAATTTTTTAGATTACACTATTATAGAGAGAAAATCTGATGGATTTCCCTAAATTCCTAAAATTAGGAATATATATGTAACATACAAAATATTTTTTGTAAAAACAACTAAAAATAATTTTGTAAAATACATAAAATGTAAATAACTAAACTAAAATCACAAAAAAAATCATCAAAATGAATCTCAATACCATGAGGAGTGCTACAAGAAAACAACCATTGATAAAGGAAAAGAAATTGTTATGAAACACTAGGTCAAATTTAACTAGAAAATAGAAATATGTAATTAATAAGGAAACATTGGTTTTTCTTTCATGGATCCGTAGGATGATACAAATTCAGTTTTTTGTGTCTAATTTGGATTATAATAGAAAAATTAGTAATTAAAAATAAAAATTGTATAATGTAAAATAAGCAACATGGATTGGATGGATAATTATTAAGAAAACACATTCCTTTATACATGAATATATTTCTTAAATTATACCTCTGTATACACCCTAAAAATATGCAACGATAATGAGACCTATACAATATCAACATGAAAACTTGTAAGTTCCCTATAGATGACCTAGAGGATTATGTAACAACAATTCAAGATTTATTAGGATCCCAGATCATTTAAATAGAGAAATCATTACCTAGTACACAATATAGGTATTACCTATAAAACATGGGATATCTCCCAAAAACCTAGATATATAAATCAATAATATCCAAAAATTTGAAAATCATACAATATAATTTCACAGGAATGAATATCATTAAATTTTCAGTTTTTTACATAAAAATGAATTTCATATGATTAGAAATGATCACAAGGAGGTCTCACCATAGTTCAACAATAACAATTTCTTTTATGTATTCCAAATGACCCATATTTATTCTCACTACATGTCAACAACAAAAACATGAGATATCATGTGATATAATGACCTTAATTATAAATCTTGGAATGAGAAATAAAATTGCGAATTAACATAAACATACAATCACTAAACATAAAAGAATATATATTGGGAAATAAAAAATTGTCTAAAATAATAAATAATATATAAAACATAATGTCATGGAAAAGTGAAAAATATAATAACTCTAAACTATAGAGAAACACCAAATTTCCAATATCTCATGCTTCGGCAAATCTCATCTCTTTGTCCATTTATAGTTATATCTACAAGAAAACCTATATAGAAATTAATTATCAATTCAATGTATCGTAAACTGTCACAAAGGTTATGTCCCAATACAAGATTATATAGAAAAATTCCAACATATTGATCCCTTGGATCATATGTTAAGAATAATCATATCCTATAGTGGCATGGTTATATGTTTTCTATAGTTTAAAATAGAAAAATTTCATCCCTCTCTATGATATATACTATCTCATTTAATAAAAATATTTCTCTCCCCCCCCATATAGATAAAATTATCCACCAAACCCATGTTACTAGAATATGTGTATTACAAATTCTTGAAAGCCACATCCATCGACTAGATAAATTTTTATTTATTATAAAAACTCATAAATTATGTATGTTATGATCAAATATATATTTCATACAAACAATAATGAAATACTATCATGTTACCAATTTTTTGTTGATGTATCATAGTAACTAAGGTCTTCATATAAGTAACTTATATACCTGAGGCCTATTGAGAAAACTACAAAATCAGGCTATAATTATGCCCAGTTTCCCTATCTCAGACTAGAAAAACAGGAAACAATCAAAAGAGGGAATATTTTTATAAATGGTTTATAAAACCTTCTTAACATTAATCATAAAACCCAATAAATCCAATCTTAAATCATCTATAACATTATCAATAAAAAACATGACTCGTATCTTATATGTTGGGGAATTTATGGTGTGGAAACTCTTCACTATCTCAAGAAAAACAATTATGGTCCTACGAATACTAATTCACAAAATGAAAATCCACAAAACATATACTTCCATGAAATTCAATAATTTAGAAAAAAAATTACATTTATTATAAATAAATAACCAATTATTATCTCTAAAAAAGAGCGTTTATATAAGGAAACCATCAAATTAATTTCATCCAAAGACAAAAAATACATTAGAAATATGTATTTGTGAACTTGTGGAAAAATAGACCAACAAATTATAAATTCATAATTTTTTAACAACTACTTAAAATGAAATTCAAATACACATTTCAAAAACCACTTATATGGGATCTACCTTTATTCTTTAATCATATATGGAAATTAGATATAATTTATTGAAAATACAGCTTCTGAAACCATTAAATAAAACCACACTCAATTTGAAATTGAATTTTAAATTAAAAAATTTCAATCAAATTTTCATTCCTCTAATTTTTTAAATATTTTTTCATTTCTTGAACAATTTAATTTTAAAAGTAATGTCATTTCATTCTATAAATCCAACCAAAATACCATGTTATACAACCCATGTTACCAACTATGTGTGCTATAGAAATTCATTTCAATAGGGCATAACTAAATGAAAATTTTATAGTATCTTGAATTATATTAAGAAAATCTAAGAACATAATATTTTTTAGGGTAAAAAAATTCCACCAATCATATTTATCAAATTAACAATCACATGAAAACATCAATAAACTTGTAGTAAATCCAACAAATCAAAGAAAATGTCTATTATAAATGGTTAAAGGCGACATGACTCAGATGGAATTTCAACTGTTAATATATCCCGATTACCATCATCTAAAAAGCTATTTATTACAAACCACTCCATAATTATCATAAGTACATAAGATGAAAATTCACATAAAATCACATAATCATTTTACATAATGGGAAATCACAAAATGTTCTAATGATATTTAAACCATAAATTAATGGTTGTACATTTTCATTAATGAAATGTTTTATATTCTATATGAAAAAAATTATTCATCCTAATTAAGAACCATTATAACTCAAATTAATGATTTATGCATGATAATTCAATAACCCACTCACCTCTATTGAAAAAATAATCAAAATTATATGTTCATCATATCTAGGGGGAAAATATACAAATAACACTAAATCCCCATTATAGAATAGTTTTTTCAAAATTTTTTGTTTAAATAGTTACCCAAACACCATGACCAAACCCACCTAAATGCGGGGATAGAGATGAATAAGAGGAAATAGAGAGGAAGGGATAAAATTAAACAAACATCTATGAATCCAATGGTCTTAGAAAACACAAAATAAATAATTGATAATGTATAGGTAGGGAGAGTGTGTCCCAAACATTCCATATTCTATGTAGCCATTGAGAAATAAAAACCTACAGTGGATAAAATTTCTCCCTCCATCAAAAAATAACTATATAGAAATTAATAAAATGTGGGGTTCACGTAGTGAATTATTTTTTTAATGGCCTTTACAATACTATCTATGAGACCTATCTGCTCCTTGTGTATATCAAAAAGATTTCTAAGGGTAGTTAAAATGGTATATTACCACTAAATAACCATCTTAATTACTATTCGGATTCTATTTTGGCTATAATAGTCATTTTTTAACATATAGATTTCATTTCCCTATACCTTCTGGAAAAACGAATCAATTTTTTTTCATGAATATATCATGGTATTAAAACTCCATTTAAATTTCTAAAATATTTTTCTATATATTATTATTAATCTAAATCCCAATAATCCTAGAATCCCAATTTTTTTAATTAAATAATCTTTCATTTTTCAGATTCAACCAATAGATAATGACACAAATCATTAAAAAATCCGCACTATAATTCCATTTGTCATAAATATCCAAATTGATTATTCGGCAATAATATTAACCTGTTATAATCACCAACGTATTATTGATATATAAAATTTCATTGTAAAATTCTAATAGGGTATCTTCAGGGTAATTATAAACACCTTAGACCATGGTTACTCACTTATAACCTAAAACATGGATAGTGTATTAACATACCATTTTTTCGTAGTTATGGAATGAATTTATAATTCTAGTATATGGTTCTTATAAATATCATAACCTTATAAAACTATAATCATATACTTAATTAATCTTTCAATAATATGGTTTAACATTCATAACATTCACTATATGACATGAATAACTCAACAATAAATTTTTATAGGGGTCCTTAACCCTTACTAAATATATTAAAATCTCTTGATTCAATCAGTAATTTGGTTAAAAAAAATAAATGACTATCAATTTACCTTGAAATACAAGATGTTATCCTCCTAAATATATACGTAAACATTGGAAAAGAATCTTTCTTAGTGAAATATGAATATGTAAATGAGGTGTCTATGCATTAACTGGTTTCTCATACATATAGGCATTCAAAATCATAAAAAACATTCTAAATACCATCAGCTGGTAAAAATATACTGTATATGGAATTTAAAATGGTACCTAAAAAATCATAAGATTTACATTTTTGAAAATTTTGATGTATTTTTATAGTTGAAAAATATTATATTGTTAAAAATTAATGTTAGATGTATAAATCTCTTGGTTATATTTCATTTTACTTCCCCTATAATATAAATAATAACCATTTCAAATATTCTCTAAAATTTTTATTGTAAATTTCTAAAGAGTTGTAAAAAATGATTCTACATTCACTAAGGTGAAGTCCACATGTGATCCTTTATGAATAATTGTGGAAAGGGCCTCTCGAATTGTTCCCTTAATTAATAACTAATTTTCAATATAGGATTAATGTTAATTTATTAGTGAATTACATCCTCTTGTCCCAATCCTATTCCATTGTCAAAGAATATGTAATTAAAATTACATCAATTTCCTTTGATGCACTATTTTAAGGCTAGGTTCCCAAGGAAACTACCATAAAGCATGTGGGTAATTGAAATGGATTACATGTAAAACTAAGTAATAAAATATATTTTCTCTAAAAAGAGTCCCAAAGAACATATTTTAAAACATGGATTGACTGAGAGATCCTAGAAGATAACCTAAAGCACTGAATTACAAAAAACATTAGGAAATGTGACCATGGTTCCAAAATTTATATATTTGTGATTTTTAAAACAATATTGAGTGAAATTATGTTAAACATTTTTCTATTTATGATATATTATGGATTTAGAAACTAATAATCCTAATAAAATTCATTTTACTAAGAACAAAATATAGGCCAATAAGAAGAACTCCAATCGGTTATAGTCTCCAAGAATGTATAATAAACACGATGAAATAGATTTCATATCATTTTGATATATTCTTAGTTTTTATCAACTCATTTGGTCACCCATTGTACAATGATACTTCAATTTTGAGTTTCACACAACACTCAAGGTATCATTTTGGGGCTCATCTCTCCTAGGTTATATACAAATTGAATTATCTCAATTTTTTCTTAGTTAATTTCAAAACCCATATTCCACTAACACTACTACAATCTACAATAATTAGTATACTTTTTTTCTTACCCTTATATCCTTCATGGATTACTTTTGGAACATCTCTTACACTGGTAACCTACCTATGATAAATATACAAATTTTTACCATGTTTCACTTATGACCATAGTGTAACCATTACACATATGTACCGCCCTAAAAAGATTACTTTAACCAACCCTCTTAGAAGGGATAAAACATCACCCATATCATCATGAATTCATCATCCTAGGCTAAAAAATTGTAATATTCCCTAAAACAATACCCTTTTCATCCATTGACTCAAGATATGTTGGACACCAACATTATTTAATCCTCAATAAATTAACTGATATGGATTATAAGTGATTTTTAGAAAGGTATCCTCTTAGACAAGTCCCACTCCAAACCATTTTTAGGTAATTCTAACCTAATATTGAACTCATTGGGGGATTAAAATAATGAGACATGATTATAGGCAAGTGAACACATTAAAAAAATCACAAATTTCCTATATAATGAAGGAAAATTTTTGGTGATGAACACATGACATCAAAAGGAACTTATAACATCCATACCCAATGTCCACTTAACGAGGGACCCATGCTGGTTGATTTAATTACCACATGTGAACCATCCAAAATGCTAGAGGGTTTCGAATATCAGTGAGGGAGTAAGGTTGTATAGTGGAAGACTATACCATCATTTTATATAGAATCAATTTATATGTCAAATAAACGAAAAACAAATTAAATATATATAAAATCACACTATAATGAAAGGACCAGTAACTCCCCATACAAAAAGAATGATATAACATAACATTACAATAGATTTAAATACAGTAACCAAATGTGATTCTGTAAATAAATAGTAAAAATTAATTATATCAAAAGATAATAGGAAAATTCATATACATTGATTTTATGACATTCTAATATACAAAATGTGGGAATAAAGGAAACGAATATACAATATCCTATATAAAAATACACAAATCCCAAAAACTAATCAAATATGATGTTGATCATATGATAAGTCCTATGATCTGATGATCTATGATAATATTAAAATTAATAATAGATCTACAGCATGGGTATTTTCCATATACATAACTACAAAACATGTAATCTACTATGGTACCATTGTTGGCCTGAGGAGGGTGTGAGATAAAATCCCAATATTCTTCAAAAAACAATGCCTAGAAATAATCTAGACGGTGTACACTTTTATTTTAGAATATGTAATAATATAAAATTATGAATAATTAAAAACCATCTATCATAGATTCCTATAGAAAACCTATCGGGATAAACCTAATTTAGCATAGGATGGTGATGAAATCAGAGTAGTAACTATACATATATATATATTGTAGTTATATAATTTATTCATCTCTATGAACTATGTACACGATGACATATGTAAGAATATATCTGGATACTAAGTAACGACTGGACATAGGTCCTAACTCCAGAGTCCATAAACATACTATTATGCTGTAGGATCAATAAATGTGTACATTACCTGAATCTCATAATGAATATGAGACATCTTTCAAAACACTCAAGAAAGGTCAGGTGAGTCATCAATCCCCGCAACTGATACAAAATGGAAATATATCTTTATTCTGATTTGCCAAAAAAATATTATAAATATGAGAGACGTCATTCTGAAAAATCGATGCATGGGAGAGTGAGTCATTATGATAAACAAGTTCCACAACCATTTTTCCACCACCAATGTTTATGGAATAATAAATATAATAATTACTCATGGGATCATATCATAAGAATCCTAATCATCAATACCCTATATATAATTGGGTGTCATTGTTCATGTAATCCATATGAAAAAATATAACCAAAATGAATCATTAGTCATGGCCTTTCCAAAATTTTACATTCTTTAGAATTTACCAATTTAAATAATTTAAGAAAATAAATTCATTTCAATAAGATTAATTACTCCATTTAATTGTTCAAGGTCTACAACTAGGGTTTAATGGTTCCACAAGCACGTAGAAAGTGAAATTATGAATTTTTAAATTACTCACAAGGGGAAAATTATATTTACATGCCAAGATAAACTCTTCAACAGTGATACCAAGATTAAAAAATTATATAATTTAGGGAAAATAATTTAAAAATGAAAAAGGGATAATATTGAAAAAGGTCAGTATCATCTAACATCAATAAATTTTCAATGAGAGTGTAACATCATGATTCTATTAATTTTAAGAGAATAAACACATTTTATGGAAATATGAAGAAATGGTCAGTCTGAGGAACAATATAGAGGCTATAAAAAACCGTAACATTTAATTAAAACAACTAGGTAACATACCATAGAAATATAGAAAAATATTTTTCCAATATCAGCTTCAAATTTTATGCATATTGGATGAAATCAAAAGAACAATCCAAGAAACTAAAAATACGGTGACTGTGATTTAACCATAACAATGAATGTGATATGAATTGAATTAAATATTGGATTAAATATGATTGCAGTTTATAGTAATTCAGATCCAATTCTTCTGAAGGTGGTTGATTTTTATTATATATAAGGGAGTTATCTTGATCCATACGTTAAATAGAGGGATGTATCCAGAGAGGTTGAAATTATATTCATCCAAAAGAAATGGGATAGGGTAATATAGGGGTGATATATTAGATTCAATAAGGGTAGATCATTAATTTGAACAAAACTAGTAGTGTCACTTGGTTTGGCTGCACAACTGGCCAAATTGTGTGCCTATAGTGCACCACATCATTTCCTAACCAGGAAAACATCATTTCTTAGGTGTACGATTTTTATAACCATATGGAAGTTGTTTCTGAGCCTGTATTCCAAAACCCTCTATAATACACATTGGTGTGTTCCTAGGCCAAAATGGTTTATAAAAAATTGTGCTAACCTCTGTAACACTAAGACAGGCCCCACATAGTTTGGGAAACTCTATGGGATGAGAGGGATGATTTATCATAATAGTGTGATCTATTTTTTTCTAAAAAACCCATAATTATGGGATCCGAATAGGACCAGGGCACCCTCATGTCCTCCATGACTTCATTAGATGAAATCAAAGGGGAGAAATAGTGGACTTTAAAAAAACAATGTGTTGTAACTTAGATCAAATTTAGGCAATTTCAACCTCTCCTCCATAATGAAACTCTTCCATTATTATCCTTCTAAGGGTATCAAGGAACCATCCAAGAAAATCGTCAACCATTGAGATCGTATATTAGAATCCCATCCCTATGACTAAAACTTTACCATGTTGTGCTACCATAACAACCATACCAAAAGAACACACCTACTTTCTAGTGTCATCATGTTCCAATCTACAATAATAACAAGATATCCCACATTAGAAGCATCCATTTCTAACTCAACCTCATCATGTTGGAAATCATGCAACGATTCGATATAATACCTCTGAAGCTGAGATACGTGAAAGATATCATGCATAGATCGATATATTTGAGGATGTACTATCCAAAAAGCTACTGGTCTTATTTGTTATAGAACATCAAAATGAACAATAAATCAGTGAAAATGCATACCCTCCCTAGAACTACATTGATTTCCAAACCTAGGGGACTCTCACATGGAGTCCCAATCTATGACCACGAAATATATTGGTCATCATCAATGGTTTAAATATGACAGATGTCTAGAATGAGGTATAATCACGAACCTTCTAATCAACTATACCTAATTTGTAGTCTACGAATGACATTTCGTCCAAGAAAAGATACATAACCTAACTCTAAACACCATAGTGGTGATTAGAATGTCCAAGAATATATGAATTCACAATGATAAATCTTGATTTTATCCAGAATACTATTGTTATTAGTGATCCCAATGAGGGTTATGTGTTTCTACCAATATCCCGCGATGTTAAGGACACATTCATAGAGAATATCCCACAACACCTTAGTCATACACTATCCTTGTATTGGTATGAGGTTTATAGGCCATGCTTAGAAGAACCTATGTACTATTGGAGTTTTTAAAACCCTTATATTATTGAGACATTATGTGATGAACCATATTAGAAATGGTAGATCATAGAGGTCCATGATTACATTTGACATCCCTGATAGATAGCCTCTCTATATCATCTACTCATATGTATCTCACAATAGTATGAAATTTACATTCTTCGTCAAATGATAATTATAATTATAAATAATAATGTTTACATGAGGTGAAATGGGTAATCCAATCATGAAATTCATATAAAAATAATCAATTTCCATATTAAGAATGAACAATGATTGTTAAAGTCCTAATATTCACTAATGTTCCACCTTCTCCTTTTGACATGTGTAGCACCGAGTGATATAATTATCTATATATCATTTCATAGAAGGACACCAATAATGGGTACGTAAATCTCAATAAATCTTGGTGACCTTGAGATGTAACAACCATACTAAGGAATTAAATTACCACATCATCTCCCATTTGATGTTAACTGGAACCCAAACATATACATGAAATTGTAAATTTACATCCCTAGCCACTATCCGAAATGAATATGATTCATCATCTAAGATACATTCCCTTAATACTAATCCCTCATTATTAGATAGTTTCCTCATTCTCATACATTCTAGAAGGGTATAGTTCCCTACTAATGATTAATGGATCATCATCCCATATTCCTCATGAACCTCAACATGATTCTCTAAGAAAAATTACATAAGGTTCCACTCACCACTGGCCTCCTGAACCTCCTGTGATGATTTCAGTGATAATATAGAATTTTATATTGCATTGTGTTATTTAATCATGTAGGAAAGCTCAAAATTGAAGGATTATATGTACTAAACCCATCTATGTTGCATGATATTCAAATGATGTTAACATTTATATTTAATGCTTTTTTTATTATTAAATAAAACAATAAACCCTTTAGATAAATAATTTTTCCAAAAAAATTTAGAATGTATAATAGTATAAGGATCGAGGTTTTGTGATAGGTAATTCTTCACATGTGGCCTCAATTGATGAAAATAGATCATGATTACTCACTCATATTTATAAATAATAGATTCAATACCAATTCCAAAAGCATTGTAGTAAACATTATAGTTTATTTCTGGATCCTAGTATCGATGTTGAAGTCAATCATCCATTAAAAACTAGAAATAAATCATCACATTATACTGACCATATGAGTTTTACACAATTTTTATTCAAACAAATAAGTTGAATTTTAGGTGTTATAAATATTTGGTGAATCATTTGTAATATATTTCTAACATACTATGCTCTATATTTTAAAATATTAATTCGTATTATTCCAAGAAATTATAGATATCACATATTTTATTTCGATATAAACTCCTAGATAAATGATAATATGTCCATGGACATAGACATTGTCGATCCAAATGTGGAAATTATTGAGTTTAGAATAATGATATTTCTCGTTTAGCATATTTATCCTGGTAGAAAGATGGATGTCATTGTCATATTGAGAGTTTGAATATGTATATATATAGTGGAATAATACTACACCGAATAAATCATGATATGGGTGGATAACCTGGTTCATTAGTTCCATTAAAACTATCGGTCAGTTCATGAGACTGAATAACATGACTATGTACTCATATAGACCATACAATATCTTTAATGTTGTGTGAAGTATCTTTGAAATCATGAAATTCAATATATGATATCCTAACTCATAAATATATTAAAAAATACTTGATCCCCTTCGAGATGATTGATGAGGTATTCTATTTGATGTACTGGATAACAATTCTTTATCATACGATGATTTAAATTATGGTAACCCACGAAATGCATAAGGGCACCATCTTCCTTTTTGAAAAATGACCAATGAATCCCAATGAGAAGTGTTGAGGTTTACAAATCCTTTATCGTCTAGATAATCTAGCTATTTATTTATTTCCATATGCACCATAGGTTCCGTTGTATAATGGATGAATATTCACTAATTATGATCATAATACTAGCTTAGTAATGAATTATAAAAGTCACACAATAGGTAGAATAGAAAATTTATCATCGAAACAATCTCATAAGTGAACAACCATGTGCGGGTAAATAACATTCCATCACCCCTAATAATCTGGTGAAATACTGGCATTCTATGGTATCACATTACCAAACCCCAAATGCTCAGGTCCTCATTGATCTTCATGGATGTCCCATTTCCCCGTATGCACTTGTTTATCACCGTTTAGTGATGTAAAAACCAACCTACAAGGATAAAAGGCAAGATGGTATCAATAGGGGACTAAAAATTCCATCATTATAATAGGTTGAAAACCTTCTAGCTCAAGAATGAAATGATTCCATATAAAGAGATATCATAATATATCAAGCATAAAATCCACGCAATGGAATATAACCTTTTATCGGATACCAAATAGGGAATCAAGAATTATCACACCACAAATGTGTTTTATCTCGTGTACTTGAATCTCTATGATTTCATTTGATAAAATAGAATGAGATTCCAATGTTTAACCTAAAGAAGACACTGAACATGGGATATTATAATAACATATTGAACTGTTGAATTTTTAATGCAAGGCCTCACAAGCATAGGATGAAATACATATTACAAGCTTATACTATAGCATTGAGTCACTTCATGACTTCACTGAGAATTCCCTCTCTACTGTAACTGATAATCATGAGTTTGAATTATTCTATCTCGACCACCACCTTGACTTATGAAGCCAATTATATTCCAAGTTCCATCCTGGAGTGATACTATTTGCTCCGCTCGAGAACATGGGCTATGTTTTTATCCCTTCCTACTAAGAAATAAAGGAAATTTCATGAAGAAGCACATGATATGTCCCATCCAACCAAATCCTCTATATTCCATTAGAGACCATAAAAACAAGGTTTTAATATCTTTTATTCCTACACTAATGAAATATCAATAAGCTATCAGTATGAATTTTATAATTGGTTCTACCCTCATGAGAACCTTCAAAGTGACACTTATGCCCAGTAGAAGAACCACTAGTATGTCCAAGTGTTGAACTTACTTGTTTCCATCTATCAATATCCCTTGTATTCCGACCAGTAATAAGGTCGTGGATGACGATCTAGGAAATAGTAATCAACATAAATACACTGAATTGTGATCATGTGGCATTTATATGCTCATAATTGCATCACATGGATGATATAAGATCATCACAAGTTTGAGTAGTATAAAAATACAATAGTATATTAAAACCAGTGGAATACTTCATGACATATATGTATCTCTACTAGAGATTCATAAACTCTCTATCCTGGTCCATCCTTAGAGTTTATGGAAATAAATAATACAAAAATATCATCTAGATGTCTTCACAGATAATATAACAATGTCATTCATCCTAGGCAATAACATCCCAAAATCAGTTGGAATAACCACATAGGATATTAATATAAAGCATGACCATGCACTCTAGTGGGGTCTCCAAATGATCAAAAACATAAATAATGGCCTTTAGCCATGAATCTATAGTGTGAATCCCGCTATAATGAAAAATGGTTGGAGGATGGTGTTGTGGAAAATACGCTGTCAACTCTGATGTTTTTAGGGAAGGATGAGAGAAAAAATGTAGAGGTTTCATAATACCAATGAAACACTCTCAGATCTCATTGTCAGTAGCCATATTAGAATAAAAAATTGGTTACCTAGGTGGAACTATAATAGTAATCACCAACAGATTAGGGAACACCACCTTTGATGCATGGTCATTACTGCCATCAGGATGTATGACTAGATTCAATCATGGTTCCATGATTCTACAATTCCAAAAGCATGCATCAAAAGGGAATTTAATAATTTAAATATCATAGATAGGTAATTCTGATAGGTTAATATACATCATATGAATTGATCTCATCTCTCTTAAAATAACATAACCCTTGTTAATGTGAAGAAAATAGACCATAACAATACATAATAATAGTAAGGGACTCCCAAATACTGACAAATAATGGTAGGATTAGGTCTACGTCTCTTATAAAATAACGTAGGTTTTTTATTTTGGAATATTTATCATATGGTATAAAGGAATACTCCTTTTAATTTACAATTGACATCCCATTTAGTGGTAAAGATTTCCATTTTACTGATTTATTCTCATTCTTTTTCATAATGATTTATATTGAATAAATCTATCTCATTCTAGTACCCATTGGTCAAAACACAAAAATATGGTATAATTGATTAATAAAGGTTTCATCACCACTATATGTGGCAAAAGATTCTTTAGATTGATGTAGGAAGTCAAATTAATATATTTATATTCTTCTTATAATAAATCTCTACACATATAGGTATATAATAATCAAGGCACTAACTATATGTAACATGAAAATGAACATAAAAATAATAATGGATTGATGAATGGAATAGAATATATATCCTAAAGTTCTTATATTTATACATGTAATTAACACCCTCATTCCATCAAGAAAAAGTAATAGAAAAAACCATACAATAATTCTAAGGGTAATTGCATCACAAAATATATGTATCACCCAATACTGTAGTTGTATAATTCATCACAGGGGAATACTAGAACTATTGTATCCCATACATAGTAGTTTGGGATTCCCCTATAAGTTGGGTAGATACTCTATGGAACATGATCATTACCAAATTCTAATATCTCACAGTCTCGTTTATAATTCCCAAAGAGTAATACAATAGGAAAATAGGGCTACAATACCACATTCTAATGTCCTGACTTGACATCCACCTAACTAGTGCCCCAAGCTAGTAGGTCATGTAGCCTGAAGTGTGCCTCCCCGAATGCAATAAGGTGATGAATAGTATACAATGATTATGGTTGTACATTAGTGAGAATATAACATCATTTATCTATAAAACAATAGATAATATAAATAAAAAAACAACAACTGCAGCATATATAAATTGATACTATAATGATAGGACCAGTAAACCAACACAGAGGATTAAAAATATAAAAAAATATCAATATGGAATAAAATATATTATTAAAATTTGGAATAATAAATAACCAGGAAACTATAATAATATTAAAACCCATATAGATGATTTATATAAAGTAATCTTATGGAATTTTGATATTCAAAAAGTTGGAACATTGAAAAAGAATACATAACATTCTATAAATCAAAGTGTAAAAAAATAATCTAATAGTATCGTCAGAATATTCTCGGTCCTCTAATACCATGATCCATGATAATATTCAATTGAATTAGATATATGTAGTAGGGTGGTTTCCCTTATCCATACCTAAAGACAAGTAATCTAAATTCTTACCCAAGGTAACCCGAGTAGGTTGGGAAATAAAATCTGTATAGGACAACCCCAATAGTTTCTTGTAATAGTAATTACTATGTACCTAGAAACAACAGTGTGCTTGTAAAAAGAATAAAATAAATGGTAAATAAATAATTTCAATCCGACCCATGTTCTTGTAGGACACCTATATAACATTACCTACAATGATAAAAGTCATTGTGGGACTTTGATTAGTGACTATACACAATGATATATATATATATATTGTATCAATATAATCTATCCAAAAATATTAACTATTTATATTGGTATTTAATTACTCATAAAACATGATAATAGGTGTTGGCTGGACCATGGGGAATACTCATGTGTCCAAAAGTAGTCTAATAAGATATATGATCACGAAATGACTTCATGCCCTAAATCTCATAATTAATGTTAGATTTTCATATCAACACTAAAGTTTAGTGTGGTGAGTCATCATTCCTAGCACATGATACCGAGGAACATGTAATTTCATTCCCATGGCCGGAATACCAATACAATGGTGAGAGACATCATGCTCAACACGTGATTCTGGGAGGGTGAATCACCATGCTCAACAAATCCCTTAAACATCATTCCACAACCAATGTCAATTGAATAATCATGATGAAAATAATTTAAGGAGGTAACATCACATAAGAATCATAATCATAATTCCACAATACATAAATGGGTGGGATAGGTCATGTAAGCCATATGAATAAATGTAGAAAGAAATAATCATTAGACGTGGGCTTTCCACCCATTTAAAGTCTTTAGGATTCACCTATTTAATTCATTTATAAAATTGAAATAATTTTCACCTATTAAATCAATATATTTATTTTTCAAGGCCTAACAATGTATTTCCATGGTTCAACCAATAAATTATAATGTTTCCTTACTAATTAGGTAATTACCCAGTATGGTAAAAATCCATTTATAGGCCAAGACGAATGCTCAGGAAGTTTTCAATGGAGTAAGAATTTATATAATTTTGGTTAAATAAATTATTACACCTAATAGGGTAACATTTTATGAGGTAAATATGCTCTAATAACCTATTAAGGGTTAATGGGAGTATAAAATCATTTTTAAAATAATTTAATGTGAATAAATGAATTATACAGAAATATATAACTTCGGATGGTGTGAGGAAAAATTGAAAGGCTATGAAAATAATTTAACTCCATGGTAAACAAATATAAAACCTACATTTGGACCATAGATGACTTCCCATCCAACAAAATATTCACATTTTTTAAGACTATAAAAAATCAGATAATTGGGATAACACCGTACAAATAGGGAGAGTGAGAATTCACCAAAATAGAGAAAGAGGTATGAAGAGAAAATGAGATTAAAAAAATAAGCTTGGAGGTATTACCAATTGGGTTCCAATTATTCTGATGTTGGTTTATTTGGATACCATATTAGAAATTTATCTTGATCCATATGATAGATGGAGGGAGAGGTCACATGAATTAGAAGTGTGATTTGTCTACTTGAAATGGGAGAAGAAAAGTTAGGAGTGAGATTTTAGATTAATTAAGGGTAAAAATATAATATCACCTATACTGATACGGTTGTAAGGTTTTTTTGTACAGTTGTCCAAACCGTGCACCTACCGTTTGTCGCACCACTGCCAACGGAGGGACCCACATATGCTTGGCTCACAGTTTTTCAAACCTAGTGCATGTTATGCATGAGAAATTATCCCGAGAACCTATACAATCCACACTAACATACATCTAGGATTGAATGGTTGATTAAAACCCATATTCCATATACTACCCTCTAGAGTGCTCTAAACTATTTGGGAAACCATGTGGGTAAGGAATCATGGATACTATTAACCATGCAGCATAATATATTTATAAAAAAACTAGGGTTCCATGATTTTATCAATCCCTAGAAACTCTCATGACCTTCATGGATCTATTTGATACCATTACAATTCCCGAATTAAGGAATTAAAACAAGAAACACAATATTCGTATCATTGATAATATTTGGCTCATTAAAAAATTAATATGGTTACTCGAATTTAGCCTCCAAAGATAAAAAAAACAACATTTTAAAAAATCCAATATTATCAATTTTGAATTTAAAAATATTATTAAATAGGATTTTTATTTAAGGGGTCCCAATACCTATAAACTTTAACCACATTATCCTATGATAGTGTTAAATTCAATAATTCCTTACTATAAAACAAAAAACTATAAAGTAATCAGTGAGATAAATTATATTCAGGACAATACAATTCCATTATGCACCATCCTTTTATATCCATAGTTGTCATTCAATATCATTCAGTAAAATGATAACATGTTTTCTTCTTATGACCTATTTCATGTATATGATTATATTTTTAAGATAATCTCATACATGACAACAAGATCCTCTATGGGATGATCCCCGCTCCCTTCCTCTTGAATCTAAAATACATCTCCTTGAGAAAAGAAACCAAATATACCTATAAAACAATACATCTATAAAATCACTAAAATATTTCATGGAAGAAATGTACGTCTCGAATTATTAATCCCATAACTAAAATATGTACTTAATAATCGCTTGGACAATTCCAAATCTGATTTTTTTAAATTATACAACCATATTTTGAACATTCTTATGTCAAATTTATGAAACAAATCAATACCATGAATCCTGAAAACTCCAACCACAATATTAATTTTTCTAAACCCAATTAATATAGGCTATTAACGAATATAAACCTCAAAATAATAAAAACATTTCAATACCACTTACATCATTCCATTTTATATGAAACCAAATTATATAATTGTGTTATGAATTATTTTCCTCAAATGAAAAAATCTTTTCATAAACATTCACTACATTAATATCCATGAAACTAAATGCATTATCCAATGACGATATATCAACCAATAAAAAATATTATATCACTTAAAAAATCCATTTATTGAAAACACCTTATTCAACATGAATAATCTATTTGATAAAATATGAGTCAATATTTTTTAATTTCATATAATAGTGAATTGTGTTGAGGTAGTATAATAATCAACTATTCTTTTTAGTGCATGCATTATCCCATATTAAAGGAACAATCATGTTTAATGATTAATGATGAAAAATGAAGATTCAAAATGAGTACCCATAAATTCAATAGATGAAATTTACAAAGAGAAATATTACTCATCTCCAAAGTGCCTACTCTTAACTTAGTTACTCACATCTCAACATAGTTCTTAACTATAGTCATCATAGTCATTCATGTTCATAATCTATCTCCCATGTACCAATATACCATATTTTCCCCTATATGAGTTCTCACAAAATAATTCCCATAAATATCCATTAATATTGCACCACAACTTGTTTTTCAATGATTAAATACTATACATGGTATTCACATTATCTTAATCATGCCATCTTGTATACAAGAGGATATATTTTATTAGTGGGATCCTTATTTAAAAATGAGGATACCATACCTTCAAATAACCCCTAAAATATTCTTTTTAATATACCAGAAATTCAGCATGACCCATATATACATTGAATATCTAATTCCATTGAAATATAAAAGGAATATTATATTTTTATCCTATAATTTTGTATATAATTTTAAATATTCTACATGATTTTGATATTAAAATGTGTACAAAAAAATTAATTTAAATAATTATTGATAAATATAAAAAATATCAATCCAAATAGTTAATACATATATTTTATATATAAATAGATAAATCATACCGGCATTGTCCAAAAAATAGGTTATTGAATCTTTGACCAGAATGAAAATACTTATCACAAAAAATATTTTTAATCTCAATGCTAATACCAGAACATAAAATTGAACATGAAGGAACTTCCTTGTACATCGGAGATGATATAATGTACACAAGTAGGGAGTTAGTCCAATGATGTTATAGTTTTCCACTGAATATCTTGACTTATATAGTGTGTGTGATCTAGTTGATGCATGGGAATGTCTAATTTCATTGTCGCTCAATTCATTCAATCATATATCCCATGACCACACATGAAGTATCATTATAAATAGATTCTATTATTGTATAGAAGACTAAATCATACCCAATAATACACACCAACACTAATAATTTTATAAAAATTTCATAAAAGAGAAACTTTTAAAAATACATATATAATTTAATCAAAACCTATAATATTTTCATAAATAATCCATAAATTAATTTCATGTTATATTTAGAATACAATTAAACATAATAAAATTTCTAAAAAAATAAAAAATATTTTAAAATTATTAATAAAATAATTTTTTTAAATAGTTGAGTTGAAATTGAACTAAATTTATGTAAAAATATATCCATTTTCCATCATGATAACCTGAATAATTTAATACGAATATAGTTCTATAATACCTAATTAGAAAATAAAAAGAATAAATTAAACTGAGAAATATTATATTAATTAAATTAATATTGAAATATAAATTATATTTTATTTTAAATTTTAAAGCTTGGTACAAAGATTTAATCAACCATAATAATTTTCATGGTGTATTTATTGAATATTATTTAAATATAGTCTATCCCACACATGTTATGAGACATCAGAAACTAAAAAAAAATCACTGACATAAATGAACCATTGTGATTTTTATTATCCATTATGAAAAATGAGATGTTTTTGAATGTCTTATTTCTAAAAAAAATTTATTTTAAATTGCATCATTTTATTTTAGATAAAACAGTTTAAAGTAAATGTATGTAATAATTTCATGTTAATTGAAATAAAAATTAAATTAATATTATAAAAATAAAAAACAAAAAATATGGGAATTAATGAACATGGATTGTTGGTCTAGTTAAAAATTTACCCAAACCCTATTCAGACATGTTCACCCCCTCACTAGGAAATTAAATATGAATGGTTATATTAATAATATCATGTACTATTGATATTAATTATTCCAACTTCATAAATTGATTATGGAAATAATACACCATATTATATATTATTTTATTTTTTACATTATGGAAAATGGGGTTCTCCAGTATAGAAATCGCATTACATGGTTGAGTTAGGGTAATGTGGTTGAGGGTATAAATTGGAATACTACTAAAGATATGTCTGTCTCACCATATATACTAACACAGATAGTATAACGGATTTATTTCACACATCCATAAACCTATTCATCTATAAAAACTCAATTGTTATGGAATCAATTTTACTCTTGTATTCGTTTAGACTCAATACTATACTATTATTACCAATAAAACATCTAATTTTATCATCAATGTAAAATTATCTTATTTACAACTCATTTTTATTCTTAAATAATAAAATAATAAGAATAAACATTTGTCCCTTAAAGATAATTCTATAGTGACCCAAGCCTTTTACATAAAATATCTCATGATTTATGCATAATTTATCACTAGTGTACAAGCCACGGATTGTTAAGTCCATTGTCATGCAAGACTAGGTACATATAACATAAAACATGGGGCTAAAAATCCTATTTATTTAATCTCCATAAAGAACTTCTAACATTCATTGAGATCTTACATACACATTGGGTACCCTGGGAAACACATGAATAAATGGTTGAGCTAAAAATCACAGTAATGGAATGAACATAAGGATACATCTCAAGCACATGAGTTTGGAGGCATGAAATAATGATATCCAAAGCATGAAACTTATCAAATAACTTATTATAATCATGACATCATATAAACATGGATTCATATAAATGTGGTAGAATCATAAATCATATCATTAGTATGGGTCAAGGCTAACCGCCAATCATGATTCCCATTTTAGTACGGGTCAAGGCTAACCGCCAATCCCGTTTCACATCGCATCTCATGAGACTTATCCTCAACCAATGCATTGGAGCACTATCGGGGAGCACCCATCTCAACATATTAATGAATATTCATTCCACATAAATAATCTTCCCACATAAATAATCATACATAATCAACCATACATAAACATAAGGGTACCCATGAATAGAATTTGGTACCACAATCAAGACATAAAACATATCTAATGGGTGTATCACGAAAGTGTCCATGAAAGGAAAGGATTAGAACATACATGGACATTATTTTATATAAAACCAGAATTTAAACAAGACTTTTTTCAAGATAAAAATAATGATTTTATAAATACAATTTTGTTTTAAAACATAGGATAGATTGCACGTGAAATTTGCGTAAAAATTTGGGAAGTCCCCTTAAAACAGGTTTTCATATCAGAAAGTTATAAGAAGGGAATCTTTAAAAATCATGTATATCCCTGAAAGAATAAAATGAAAGTTTATTGACATAAGAATCTTTTAAATCTATCTAAAAGTCATAATACTGAAATAAAGATATTAGATTACCCCATTTTGAAAGAATGATAAGGCAACCCGAAAGAACAAAGATGGTTCAGGTAGACTTTATTATGATTTTATCTACATGGTGTCGGGTGTGACCATGTGGGATTTATGAGAAAGAAATGGGGTTTCTCATAACATATAAATCATGTGGGAAGTATGGGTATGGTGTATAAACATTACCTATCACGTTGTATTACACAAATAATCATAGCATAGAGAAAAATCTTGATTAAGACTGAAAAGGGGATGATCCCTTACATTAAATCTGGTGTTGTTCTCCCATTGTTATTAATGACCTGAATAAAAAAATTAGGATTATTAATTCACAATTAAATAAACTCTTCTATATTTAATTTATTTATTATAACCCTTTTTAGTTCATTAAAATCCTATTTGAATAGTTATAGTGTTCAATTTCATTGTTCGAGTTTGTTTGTTTACATGGATTTAAAAGATCGGTTCACTTAGATTCAACATTGGATTATATTCATGATTAAAGTGTGTGTCCAGAATTGAAGTTATATTCTTTAGTTCATATCCAGGAGATTACCGAGTTTTAATTTTAATTAGTTTACTTAGAGTGAAGTCGAATTATTATATATATATAACCATAATGATAACCTTTTTTTATCGGTGGATTTGATTACAGTGAATGTGTTTTGATTTATAAAGTCATTCCATTTGTACCAAATGATTAAATATCCAAAAATAGGATATAATAAATATATAATAATCTGGTTTAACAATTACAAAAATGTTTTCTTGACCAGAATTAATGACAACAAAAGAAATGGATAAACTGTTGTCCTTAAATGTGATAAATTAGCACATCTCAAAAGGTGCTTTCATTTCTTCAAATAAATGGGTGGTGAAAGGGGAGAAGATAATGAAATATACCATTAGCATGAAAAATTCTTTTACATGTATGTATCTGGATGTATCATAATATCATGGTGATGGGTGGTGAGGAATGAAACAAAATGAAAGAGAACTTAAAAGAAAAAAAGGAATTTGGAATGACGAATTTACCTCTTGAGACTTCCTCTTTTGAGAACCTCTTAAGGGGAGAGGTTTTTGTATTTTTAGGAGGCTGAGAGCTTTTGGACGTGGGGGAGGACCTTGGGGAGTGATTTTGGAGGAATAATTGCAAGTCACATGTCTTGAGAGGAGTGGAGAGAAGAGGGAGTGGGGGGTTATAGTGGAGGAGAGGATGGATTTCACAAGATAACAAATATTAATTTATTATTTCTTCCCAAGAAAATGAATAGTAAGTTTTCCATGACCAATAATAATGATTTTATCATGTGATCTTGATCCATGTGGGCTTACATCAGTAGAACATCATCGATTACTCAATTAATACATTATTTAATATTTATTGTGAATTATCAGATTCTAATATTAAAAAAAATTCAGGTATTTCAGACAAATCCCAAAATTTCACCCCGACCATTTTTTGACATGTAGAATCCAAAAATGAAGTAAATTTTTTAAAAATAAATTTCTAAATATAATTATTTTAATATTTAATTAAAATCATAATTTATTATCAAACACTAGATTTAAAACATGCATTAACTCATTCTAAAATATACGTATATTGTACTCCCAACATGAATATTATTTATATATTATCATATGTGATGTTTGTATTCATTAGGGTATATCACTATTCATATGGTTAGGTTAAAATTACTTAGGGTAGGTTAATATTAAACAAAATATTATGTTTTTCTTATCGGACTCCAAAAAAAAATCATGAACACAACAGTGCATGTAAGATTTTCAAAATTCCAAACACAAAAGTGATAAACATATGTTTAAAGGTCACTTATCACATAATAGTTCATTATTTTGTGTTTTCATGTTATTTTATGACATAAATATAAGAAGGGAATATCCATTGAAAAACATTGGGCGGTTACATTCTTCCCCCCTTATGAAATTCCTTCCTCAAAATTTCGTTTTACATTCTAATCCAAAAATATGTGTGAGTACTTTTCCTTCATTGATTCCTCCAATTCCCATGTTGCTTTGTCAAACATATGGTTCCTCCAAAACACATTGAAAAGATTGGTTGTCTAGTTGCACAAAACTTTATCTCTTTGATCCATAATCATTACTGGATTCTACTCATAGGATGGATCATCTTCCAGCTTCCCACCTCAGAGTTTAGTACATGTGATGGATCAGGTATGTACTTCTTCAATTGTGATACGTGAAAAACATAATGAACTCGAGCCATATTCGGTGGAAGTGAATGCGGATAGGACACTACTCCTATGTGGTCAAGTATATCAAAGGGGACAATATACCTTTGGATTTTCTTCCTTTTATTCCCGAATTCCATAACACTCTTCCATGGAGATATTCGAAGGAAGACTTTATCTCCAACGCCGAACTCCATGTCGCTTCGATGATTGTCATCATAGCTCTTTTTCTGAAATTGAGAAGATTTGATGTGTTTTTGGATTACTTGAACCTTCTATGTCATCTCTTGATCAAGATAGGGTCCAAGTAGATTTATTTCTCAAACTTCATCCAAAAATGTTGGAGTTTTACATCACTCTCCATATAAAGCTTCATATGGAGCCATCTGAATACTTGAGTGGAACCTATTGTTGTTTGAGAACTCAACCAACGGGAGATTATGATCCCATACACCTTTGAATTCTATGGATATGGATATATGAATATCATCATGCTCTTAAATTGTTATTTCAGACTGGACAACAGTTTGGGGGCGATAGGTCGTGCTGAAATTTAATTCAGTACTCCAAAAATGTTGAAGGCTCCTCCAGAATTTAGATGTGAACCGTGGATCATGTTCAACGAAAATTGAATGTGGAACACCGTGCCATCTCACCACTTCCTTTTCATATAACATTTCATGTTTTTCAAGTGAGAGATCTTCTGGAATAGGGATTAAATGGGATGTCTTGGAGAGTCGGTCAACCAAAAACCGTATCACCTTATTTCCCTTCGACGTCTTCGGGAGACCCGTGACAATTTTCAAAGAAAAAGTTTCCCATTTCCACATTGGTGTAGGAAATGGTTGAATCATACCATTGTACTTTTGTTTCTCATCATTATCTTACTGACATACCATGCACCTTTATATATATTCCTCAATCTCATTCTTCATGTTATCCCAATAGAAGTGTTCTCAGAGATCACAGTACATTTTGGAAATCCCATGATGGATAGAGAAGGACTATAAATGTGCATCATTCAATAGCTTCTTCTTTATCAATGGATCAGATGGTACACATAATCGTGTCCCAAATCATACATCTCCTTCCTCATCAATTTTGAAATCAGAGGATTTCCCATTTTTAATAGATTCTACCCTATTCTGAATTTCCACATCCTTTCTTTGAGAAACAGTTATTTTCTCTATGTGGGATGGTTGGGCAATCATTTGAGAAGGTATTTATTATGTTCATCACTTAATGATTTCCATGTCCATCCTTCGAAAATCCAAAATGATCATATCCTTTTCAATTCTCATCATTGATAAAGATAAATGATCCTTTCTACTTAGAGCCTCTGCCACCTTGTTTGCCTTATTAGGATGGTAGTGGATTGAGAAGTCATAATAATTGATGAGATCTATACATCTTCATAGGTGCATATTAAGATATTTTTGTGTGAATATATATTTGAGACTCTTATGGTCAGAATATATGTCAAATGTTTCCCCATATATATAATGCCGCAAGATTTTCTATGCAAAGATCGCAACTGCCAACTCCAGATCATGCATCGAAAAGTTTTCTTCATGGATTTTCAGCTACCATGAGGCATATTCAATCACTTTATCATTTTTAATTATCACACAACCTAAGTATTTCTTATAACAATCACTATACACCACAAAAAGTTCTCCACTTGATGGGAGTGTGAGTACCAGCGCAGTGATATGACTATTTTTCAACTCATTGAATCAATCATCACATTCCAGTGTCCAGACGAACTTTAATCCCTTCAGTGTCAGATAGTTCGTTGGGTTTGACAGTCATGAAATGTGCTTCACGAGTCATCGATAATACCTTGCTAGACCGAAAAAGTGGCGGATCTCTGTTACAAATGTTGACCTCAGCAACTCTTCAATTTCCTTCGTCTTGTAATGGTTCACAAATATCCCATTCCTGGTGATAACATGCCCCAATAATGATACTTCTTCTATATAGAACTCACATTTATTGTACATTGCATACAACTTATCCCTTTCCAAAGTCTTTTACACAGTTTCCAAATTCTTCTCATGTTTCTACTTACTCTTGGAATATATTAGAATATCATCAATAATGACCACCACAAATTTGTCGAGTTAATCTCTAAATACACTATTCATTAAATCTATGATAATTTCTGCAGCATTAGAGTGTCCGAAGTGCATCACTATGTACTCATTGTGTCCATACCTCGTTCGGAAGGCAGTCTTGGAAATATCTTCCTTCCTCACCATTAGTTGGTGATATCCCGACTCAGGGTCCACCATAGAGAAATAACTGTCCCCACGAAGCGGATCGAACAATTCATCTATCCGTGGAAGGGGATACATGTTTTTTATAGTGATTTTGTTGAGCTCATGATAATCAATGCAGATGGGAATTGATCCATCCATCTTCTTGATGAAGAGGATTGGATCACCCCATGGTGAAGCACTCGGGAGTATAAAACCCTTCTCCATATTCTCATGTAACTACTTATTTAGCTCTTCTAGCTCTACGGTGGCCATTCTGTATGGGGTCTTTGAGATTGGAAGAGATCCAAGGATATGTTCAATTGAGAACTCCACCTCTTCGTCATGGGGAAGACAAGGAAAATATTTAGGGAATATATCTGTGTAATCCCTCACGATGGGAATTTCTTCAAGCATGATTATCTCCCTTGTCTCAATCATATGAGCATGATATGATTTCTAACAAGGAAGAAATATCCAAACTTGAGACGAAGATTCTAAAGTAGACACATCATCCTCCTTGCACTTGTATTTAATTAGAGGATGCTTCGGGATGCGAAAAGTAATCCCACTTTCCCAAAAATTGATATTGGCCTTGTACAAAGATAGCCAATCCATTCCCAAGATAGCGTCGAACTCCACTAAAGGATGTATGAAAATATTTGCAGGGAGGTTCTGTCCACAAACATTAACCGAGGAGGAGTTAAAAACCATGGATGCAATAATTTCCCCATTCTTTTTCTCATAGATAACTTTTTCTCCAAATTTTTAGGTGGTGTTTGAATAGTTCTACAAAACATGCTAGATATGATGGAATTCATAGAACCAGAATCAAATAGTACGTTCTCCATTATTGAATGAATATCAAGAGTACCTGTCACCACATTGTTTCCCATCTCCACTTCCACAGTAGTGATATCATAAGCCCTTACTTGTTGCCTTGGATGTTGTTGCTGATTTCCTCCTACAACCCTCATCTTTGGGAAATTTTTCACATAATTCCCAAGATCCTTGTAGTTAAAACACTACACTGCATTTTGATTGTTGATATGAAACTTCCTTTCTTCTTCAAAATTAGCGAGATTTTTCATATCCCTTCTGCTGTTCTTGGCAAGATGACCAAAATTTCTACATTTGAAGCAATTCTTGGTTCCCTTCATACAGTTACCAGGATTCTTCTTCCCACAAATTTTGCAAAGGTGAATGTTAGGCTTCTTTTTATCATGGGATTTTTTTGATGAACCACCCATGTTGTTCTCAATTTTCCGCTTCTTTTCACTAGGCCCATGAGACTACTGAGAGTCTCCAATCTCTATTTCATCCTTCAAGGCACAATGGAAAATCATTTCATAGATTTAAAAGTCTAGAATCACAAACAATTTTTGTAGACTCATCTTTAGTCCACTAAATAAACGATCCACCATGATATTGGTTTTCATGAAAAATCCAAAGGTGTACCATTCATGCATGGTAAAGTTCACTTCATACGCCCATATAGACTCATCTTCCATCTGTTTTAATCCAAGGAACTCTCTTTCCATATTGATATATATGGTTAGAAGTAAATTATTTTTTGAAAAACAACCTCTTTATTTCCTCCCATTATATGGATTCAATTTCATCTTGGGAATTTGTATTCTTGATCAGTGTCCACTGCTGATCAACATCCCCATCAAAACGTTAGACTACTAGTACAACTTTCTCTTCTTCCGAGCACAGGAGGACAGATAAAATCTTTTCAATGGAGTTAATACATTGTTCCGCGAGGAGGGGATCAGAAGACCCACTAAACATGGGAGGCCTTTACAGCATAAACGATTCTAAGACAACTTTCCATTTCCATGGAGGAGGTGGACATTCCACCTGATTCAAGTTATTATTCATAACATGAGACAACTAAACAAGTACTTCCATGAGGTTTTGAGAACCCGGTTCTGTCACATCAGAGATTTCATTATGGAAATCATCATATTTACTATCACATTGGTTGTTGGAACATGTTCTTCTATTTCCCTCCAATAACTAAGAAAAATAGCATATAATTAGAGGTCTTGAATACTTAGCTATTGAGCAAAAAAAGAACTTTGATCATAAAAGTATGAACTTATAAATAAGAAGTATATCCTAACTTTTTATTCCGTAGGTTTATATCTATGTTATCGTCAATATATTTCATAACATATATTCTTACGGGCTCTTTTATTTGTCCCTTAATATTGGTTTGTACCAAGCTCATGAATCTACCAAATAATATCCCCCGGGTGTGTCGTAATGAAGTGTGCAGCAAGACTCGTTATCATGTAGCAGTTCCCATTCGAGTCTAGATCAAAGAGGTGTTTTCAGGTTTTACCCCGAGATACATCTCTTCCATAGCCACCACTACCTGATCTTATCCATACATAGATGTATTTTCATGATAAACCACTTACTCTATACTCAAAAAAATTAGTATTGTGTTATTATACATAGTATCATCCTTAAGGTTATCACTAAGGTGACTATTACTAATCTCCAAATATAACTAGACCATCCTCTGATACAAACATTAAAGACCCAAGAGTTTTACAAAAAAAATCACGATTTAAGCATAATTAATCATCAGAGTACAAGCCTAGGATCGTTAAGTCTACTGTCTTGGAAGATTGGGTACATATAACATAAAACATGGCGATAAAAAAACTTCTTTATTTAATCTCCACAAAGAGTTTCTAACTTTCATTGAGATCATACATCTGAATAGTGTACCTTGGGAAACATATGAACAAATGGATGAGCTAAAAATCCCAATAATGGAATGAACATAAGGATACATATCAAGAACATGAGTTAGGAGGCATGACATAATGATATTCATTACATAAAACTTATAAAATAATTTAATATAAACATGGGTTCATATCAACATAAAATAATATAAATGTGGAAGAATCATAAATCATATCATTAGTATGGGTCAAGGCTAACCACCAATCCCATTTCCCATTTTAGTGTGGGTCAAATCTAACCGTCAATCCTATTTCACATCGCATCTCTTGAGACTTATCATTACACATTGCATTGTAGCACTATCTAGGAGCACCCATATCAACATATTCATTAATATTATTTGCACATAAATAATCTTACCACATAAATAATCATACATAATCAACCATAAATAAAAATAATGGTACCCATGGAAATAATTGGGTACCACAATCTTGAAATAAAACATATCCAATAAACGTATCATGTAAGTGTCCATGAAAGGAAAGGATTAGAACATACATGGAAATTTGTTTATATAAAACCATAATTGATACAATAAGGTTTTTATAATAAAAATACTGATTATATTAATAAAATGGTGGTTTAAAACATAGGATAGAGATTACTTGAAATATGGGTAATAATTTGGGATGTCCCCTTAAAACAGGTTTACTTATCGGAACGTTCTACGAAGGGAATATTTCTAAATCATGTATATCCCCGAAAGAACATGATGAAAGGGTGTTGATATAATAATCTTGTAAGACTAAAAAACTTTTATAAGGCTCAAATAAATAAATAATATAACACCATTTTGAAAGAATGATAAGGAAACCCGAAAGAACAAAGAAGGTTCGTGTAGAATTTGTTACGATTTTATCGGCATGGTGTCAAGTGTGACCAAGAGGGACTGATGAGAGAGAAATGGGGTTTATCATTACTTATAATTCATGTGGAAAGTATGGGGAATGTTTATAAACATACCATATCACTTGTTAATACACAAAAAGTCATAGCATAGAGAACAATCTTGATTAAGAGTGAAAAGGGGAGGATCCCTTACCTTAAATCATGTGGTGTTCCCCACTTGTTATTAATGACCTTAATAAACAAATTAGGATTATTAATTCATAATTAAATAACCTTTTATATATTTAATTTATATATTATAACCCTTTTTAGTTCATCAAAGAATCTTTGATTAGATATAATGGTCAAATTCATTGTTCGAGTTCATTTGTTTAGTTTTCTTTAAAAGATCAGTTCACTTAGATTCAAGTTTGGATTATAAGGAAGAAGAAAGTATTTTTCCAGAATTGAAGTTATATTCATTAGTTAATATCCTAGAGATTACCTGGTTTTAATTTTAATTAGTTTACTTAGAGTGAAATAGAATTATTATATATATAACCATAGTGATAACCGTTTTTGTTGATCGGGGGATTTGATTACAAAGAATGTGTATTGATTTACAACATAATTTCATGTCTACCAAAGGAATAAAGAAACAAAAATAGGATTTATTAAATATATAATAATCTGGTTCAACCATAACACAAATGGTTTAATGTCCAGAATTAAATACAATAATATAAATTTATAAACCCTTGTCCATGAATGTGCAAAATTAGCACATCCCAAACGATTCTTTCATTTCATCAAATAAAAGGGTTGGGAAAGGGGAGAAGATAATGAAATATACCATTATCATGAAAACATTTCAGTAAATTTATGTTAGAGTATTTATCATACTATCATGGTGATGGGAGGTGAGGAATGAAACAAAATGAAAGAGAACTTTAACGAAAAGAAGGAATTTGGAAAGCGGAATTTACATCTTGAGACTTCCTCCTTTGAGAACCTGTTAATGGGAGAGGTTTTGGTATTTTGGGGAGGCTGAGAGATTTTGGACGTGGGGGTGGACCTTGGGGAGAGATTAGGTCAGATTACTGTTAGGGCACAAGTCTTGAGAGGAGTGGAGAGAAGGGAGAGTGAAGGGGGGGTTTTATAGTGAAGGAGAGGAGATATTTCGCAATATAATAATCATTAATTTATTATTTCTACCACAGACAAGGAATCGTAAGTATTACATGACCAAGAATGGTAATTTTATCATGTTATCCCTAACCAAGTTGGATTACATCATCATAACATCATCGATGACTCAATTAATCCATTATTTAGCATTTATTGTGAATTATCGGATTCTACAATTCAACAAAAATTCATGTATTTCAGAAAAATCCCAAAATTTCACCCCAACCATTTTTCAACATGTAGAATCCAAAAAAGAAGTCCATTTTTCAAAAATAATTTTCTAAATATGATTATTTTAATATTTAATTAAAATCATAATTTATTATCAAAAACTAGATTTAAAACATGCATTAACCGATTCTAAATTATAGGTATATTGTACTTACAACTTGAGTATAATTTTTATACTATCATAGGTGAGGTTACTATTCCTTAGGGTATATTACTATTTATAAGGGTATGTTACTATTAATTAGGGTAGGTTACTATTCAACAAAAAAATTATGTTTTTCTTATCAGACCCCAAAAAACATCTTGAACACAACCGTGTCTGTCCGATTTTCAAAATTCCAAACATAGAAGTGAAAAACTTATGTTCAAAGGTAACTAGTCACTTAGTAGTTCAATATTTTGTGTTTTCATTTGATTTTATTACATAAATATAAGAATGGATTTTTCATTGAAAAACATCGGGTCGTTAGAAAATCTCCCATTAATTTAATTATCTTAATAGGAATCTTAATATAATATATTAAAATTTTATATTAGTGATATATTTAATAAACATATACTATAGTAAAATAATATTTAATTTTGAATAATTTTTTCTTCAATGCATATTTTATTTTTAGAGACATTAATTTTTTTAATCACTACCATTTCAAATTTTCATGGTGGGTGGGGGGAGGGAAAACTGAATTAAACCTATTTGTGTCTGATATATTATTTAGGTCATAATATAAAAATATTTCTTATAGTTCTATGCTCCTCTAAAAAATGATACCCTCTATATGATAAATTTTTTGGGTTTTAATTCGATGGTTGAATATCAATGTGAGGTAGAATAAATAATATTTTAACGTAATAAATTATGGAAATATTAGAAAATAAATATGTAGATTTATTTATCCAAAAAAGAAATTATCATACTAGAAAGGGTTTCACATTAAATTTGGAGACAAACTTCTTTGATATAAATGTATCTAAAAACATATATTAATGAAATGTATTTTAAATAATTATATTCTAGAAAATATAACCTAAATGAAATGTTTATTTAAAATACATCCATATAATTAATTTAAATATAAAGAACCTCTTCTTTATCATTTTCATATTTATCATTTTGAATGTCATTTGTAATTGAATATAATAAATGGTGTTCATATATAATTTATGATATTTAAATCATAGGGAAAAAGTAAAATAGTTATGATATTTTAAAATTACACACTCATATAACTGATCTCCCATACCCAAGCCAATAATCCTCTAGTAGGATTATAATATGATTATATTAACTCAACTATGAATGATAATGAAACTTTTAATGACCTCACATTTTGGTCTACTGGTTTATTTTTTCAGCAAATTTAATTGGAAACCCCTACATCATATCTAAAGAACAAAATAGTTATGGTAAATATTTTGTAACCCTTATACTATCATTAGAGAGTGACTTATTTATAAAATAATAATATTTAACAATAGTAGGATTCCATGTAGTGATGAAAATAATTTTAACAATCTTAAATTTATTCTCATTATATAATTTCATTGTTAATGATATAATTACGTGAAAATATATTCACATATCAATGTATATATTCCTCTTACAATATAAAAATTAGTTAAATATATTTATTCTTACTCAATTACATTCCAAGACCCTATATTTTAATGCAATTTGTTAATTATATATATATATATTTTTTATGAAAGTGTGAATATTAAAAAAAAATTATAAAAAATATATCTAATATAAGTTGATATATGAAAACAATGAATACAACAAAATTATCATTTAAAAGTATTATTTTTGGGTTTCTTCAAAAAATTGAATGTAATGAATATAAAAATTAATACATAAATTGCAAAAATTATCAATATTTATATATAATAATATTAATGATTGAAAAATATAGAAATGACGAATTTTTATTTTTAGAAAAAAATTCATTAAAAATATATTTTTATGAGAAATATATAGGATATTATCAAAATAATTCTCCCAAAACCCTTCAATGTGGTCATTTTTATTGAATATAACTTGTCTATATTTCAATCTTCATTATCTTAAGTTAATTATTTAATAGTTGATGTAATATAACATAAGTCCACAACATAATTTATATCCTCATCACATGAATGAATTATTTCTATTTTAAATTATATAGCACTAATTATTAAATGGGATTGTAAAAAAAATAACTAATTCAAAAATATCTAAATGATAAATAGTTTCCAGTCGATATTTATTCATTTCAAATCAGAAACTATAAAGACTCAATAGTCATGTTTCCACAACATTTATATTCAATTCAGTTACAATTAATCCTTGGTACAGAAATACATATAAATTAATTATAAACATATCAAAAAAATTCTAAAATATTACAATGATATAAAAATTTATTTTTTTATCAATTTCACTCATAATATTTGTAACTTCAATAATGACTATTACACCAATATTTTGAAAAATATTTATTATAAAAATTGTGTAACCACTAATTTAAAAAACATAACCAGACCAACGTAATGAAAAATTTTCCATGAGATAACCATTTAAATGATTTTTATGAAGATTAATTAATATTGACATTCTCTATAAATATTTTAAAATTAGTATTTTATTCTTAATGACCAAAATTTTTTCTTTAATTTATAGATATCATACTTTAGATTCCAAAAGATTTGTAATGATATATATGATTAAACCTCACTTATATAAATCAAAATGTATTAATTTGTTTTCGTCACTTCATGATACATAATATTGTTTTAAACCACATATCGCTTTATAATCACTATTGGTTTCCATATTTCATGATATTGGGTGGTTGGTGTGTTATACCTAATAATATTATTTTTTATATAATTAGATCACATCATATGATAAATCATTGTAAATAATAAAGGCCAGTGATCATTGTCTATTTTTTACAAATTTCATAAAAGAGTTTCATATATCCTTCAAAAGGTACAATGAGAATAAATATAATATACTGAATAACATTATTTGTCACTAACAATTAATCATGAAATGAACCATAAATTGAAAAATTGTTCGTAGAAAATATATCATTACTTGAAAAATTAAGTGGATTGATTCATTCACCAAAAGATTTAAAAAAATTGGTTTTTTAAATTTTCCAAAAAAAAAATTTAAAAGGTAACAAGAAAAGATAAATGTCTTTCAGATAGGGATAAACATATTACACACAGTAAAAAAGAAATTATTTATTTCCTCAACACATGATAGTCATGATTTTTCCTGATTATTAACTTCAAAAACAATAATGAAAATAAATATTAGGCGTTTAAATAATACCTAATGTATAATTTAACAACATGAATAAATGTAAAAAGATTCAGATTTTAAATCTTTTAAAATGTGTGAAAAGACAGATGTAAATAAATTATTTATTTTAATTATTAGAAGAAGATAAAAACAAAAATATTCTTTGAGATTTTATGTCTTATAATGCATAATGTTCCCCATTTATTTTTAATTTTATATATAAAAAATTTCCAATAAAACTGTGACATTTTTCCACATCAATCATATGATTAAATGTTTTTTACATTTAATAAATAATAATTTGGTAGATCAAATATTATGAAAAGATTCATCCATGTATTCATTTTTTGACTTGATCATTATATGATTCAAAATATGAAATTTATATATTTTTACCTTTTTGTACGATTTTTGGGTTGGGAAATGTTATAGAGGAAATTATAATTTTATAATCTATTAGTTTCATATTTTTAATCATGGGAAAGTCAATCCATTTGAAAAAAACATCAATAGTAAATATAAATGGACTATAATTTTTTTATTGATTATATGATAACCATTAAATCAAAATTAGATAAATTTTCATCCCATTAACATTGTATCATGATATGTTTCCATATGTAGAAAAAATATTTACCTAAAAATTAACATTACATGAAAATAATAAATAATCATTATTGTATACATCATATAATTTTACACCTAGTTCCCATTTAGATTAAAAAACAATAATAAATGGTTATCTGTAATCATCCATATAATTTCCAAATTTTTTGTCCAAGAAATCATCAATATAATAATAAAAGAGATTTTGTTTAAAAAAAATTCGGGGATAGGTTATAGTGTACCATAATAAGGTGCATAAAATATGATATCCAATAATGATTATAATATGGATCCATTATATATATCCCCAATCCCATAAATAAGTTTCTTCCTTATATCTAATATCAAGAAATATTCTATCAAACATCTTGCATTGAGAATAGTTAATAAGTTAATTTCGATTTCCTTCCCAGATACAATCATCTACATCTCATCTTGACCCATATTCATCATTTTTAATATAAAAATAAACACTTATATTCAGGATTTATTATAATATACCAAATAGCCATAACATGAGGTTATATGTATTTTATTTATTAAATATCACATTCGAATATCCTATATATTTTATTTTTTTATTTACCATATTTATAACATTTGAATAAAAATAAAATTGAATCAAATACAATACATAGTAATTTGTTAACACATGTATTTTTTATACCCTAGTCCCATTAGACATAATATTTTTTCATTCTAATTAAAATATCTAAGGCACATTCATTATAGAAGTACCTCATTTCCATGTTCATGTAATTCATTTAATATTTTATTATTCAATCTAATTCATGCATTTATATTAAACAATCTAATAACTGCTTTTAACAATATAAAATTAAGAAAATATAAGTAAATTTTGTATTAGTATCTCTATACCAGTATTAAATTTTTCACTATGGTTTCATGTAAAAACATGAATGAATACATAAAGATGATCCTCTACCTCATACAAGGAATCTTCTTGAATGTTAGATCTTTAATTATTTCTTAATTCATCATGAATGATCTAGGGTGTATAACTATAATTAAAACAATATTATGTCAAAGGGTTATTGATATATTAAGACCGTAAGTTTATCATAATCATACACTTCTTGAATTCTTATAATAAATTTTTTTTGATGACATTGTATTTCAAATTAAATGAAATAAATATAATTTTTGTCATATTTTTATCTCGTAATTAATACATTTATCCAATTACAATCCATTAATTATATAAAAAAGTATTCAAATTAAAACATTGTTAAATGAAAAAAACATAAACATAGAATGACATATATAAAAATATATAATTTTTAAACATATATATATGTCTAATATTCAAAATCATATAAAAAATAAATTGAATCTTGAAACATATAAATATAGAACATATATAACCCTTTAAATTTAAAAAATGAATACATATAAACCAACAGACATGTAAATATATAACATATAAACATATAATCTTATAAACATATAAACATATAAATATAATAACATATATATATTAAACATATTAATTAAAAACATAAAATCATACATAAAATATATATATATATATAATATGAATATATAAACATATAAACATAAAAATAGAAAATTAAAAAAAATTAAAAAATATAATTTGAAAAAAATACACATTTATTAATAAAAATAATAATATAACATTATATTTAAAAAATATGAAACATTTATACATATCAATTTAATGCATGCAAAAAAATATATTTTAATCATAGAAACATCAAATAATACATGTCTAAGCATATAAGCTTACATAAGGATGTGGAAAAATATAATTTTCACTAACAATAAAAACCACCACACTGAAATACAAATATAATTATGAATATTTTAAATTTATTACCATATAAGGTAAACTAGAAATACAAAAAACACTTATTCCAATACAAATGTAGTGGTAGATAATATATCTATTTGATAAAATGAGCATTTCCAACAAATATTATGTTTTATTCGAATTGATTTTAAAAATAATCACTTGTTTCTAAGATCCGATATATATATTTCAATTGAACAATTAACAGTTATAAATATTTTTCCAATGGTTAATTTTATTACATTATCTTAATAATACCAAATTTATTTCTAACATTGTAATATATTAGTAATAACATCAATTACTAAAAAAAATTTATCCTCAAAACAATATGATACAAAAAACCATTTAATGATAATAACAAATTAAGAAAAACTTAATTTTATATATTGATAAATATTTGAATAAGAAAAATAAATAATCTTTTTTGGATATTTTATTAAAAATATCTAAATAATTCTTATTATAATTTATAATCTATCTAATTTTAAAATCATTTTAATAAATTATACAAAAAATTATTCCATTCCAAAATTTGAATTAAATATAAATTATATATAAAAACATAGTAACAAAAATAATAATAATGATAATTTAAATTGAAGGAATTAAATATTGATATTCATGTATTGAAATCATTTTATATTATAGGACATAGATATTAATTTTTATAGAATATTATATTAATAATATAATAATAAACTAAATAAATTTTAATGTGTTTTTACATATATAGTTTTTATATAATATATTATTTTATATTATATTTATTTAATTTTAACAACAATTACTTTTTAAATCAAATTTATATTTATAGTTAATTTAGTGTAAAATATTTAATTTATGTTTATATATTTATTTATGTAATTTAATTTTTCACACAAATTTTCTACCCCCACCAAGATTCTAAACCTGATCATTTGAATTTTAGTCGTGATTACCTTCTCAGCATCAATCCACAATCATTCAATACATTTATTTCCACTCTTCAAATAACATATTTTAATTCTTGATATCTTGTGTTCATAAATCATTTCCATGGGTGTTTCAATCTAGATTCACATATCCACATCAATACACCAGTGGAATAAACCCCATGAAAGATAAATCTCCCTTGTTCCCTAATCATCAAAAAAATATTCTAAGTACATATTGATTTTTTTTATCTATGAGGTACAATGAATACCCTAAACTATATTCTTATTGTTTCTATTCATCTTCTTTCCATTACCTATGATTTTGTTTGAAAATTCATTCATTTCATGACCTCTTTTTCATTTCATTATGTATTCATATACCACCCAACCCTCCCATCCCATTTTCTATTTCATGACAGGTAATTTTTATTTCATCTATTATTTTATTCTTTTAACCAAAAAAATCTTATTTAATAATTTAAAAATAAATAATCAATTATCGTTTATCAGGTTTTTTATTTTATTGTTTCATGTATTAGTTTCCATTTTAATATCTTTAAAAAACTTTATTAACTTTTATTTATATTGATCCTAAGCGTGTTATTTATTGTTTTTAATTGCTCAAAAATTAAAAAATATATTAGATCATCTATAATAAATATATTTAATTATATTATTTGGGTGAAGGTATTGATAATATCTCAATATTATTTAATTTCTATTTATTTATTCTTTTATATTGTTTGTTAATTCTTTATTATGGATAATGATATTTCATATCCATGTAGAAGATATAAAAATCAACATTATCTTCATTGAGATATTGTAAAATATCATCACATTTTCAAAGAAATTATTTATAATTATAAAAAATGTATTTGTAATTATCATGTGGATTTGAAATGCAATGGAGATTATATCATTTTTAGTGTTTAACATGATTATTATTTTAATGATGATATACCTGACATACTGGGGATACATTTGAATTTGATAAACTAATCAACACCATGTCATGAAATTCTAATGATGCATAATCATTTTATAAATTTGATGCATATGATGTGAAACCTTTATGCCTAGGAAGTAAAGAAATTACTAAATTATACTTTATTATTGAAATGTATCATTTGAAATGTTTACATGGGATCAGTGTCATGGAACTTGATTAATTATACATCAATTTAATAAATAAATTCCTAATTATTCAACATTACCTTAATCATTTATGAAGGTGAATGGTATTATCATGAAACACAGTATTGATTATCATAATATTTATTAATGAGAAAAATGAATGTATGATTTTACAAAAGGAAAACATTACATTGATAATTTCCAAAAAAAAATTCCTTCAGGTGGATAACTAATGATGGTGGATATATTATGAAATTAATAAATGGTACAAAATCCAACAACGTTTTTATTCACATCAACATAAAAACTATTAATAAGATTCTATTCATGTCTTCTATAATAACTCCACAAATTACACTTCTTGACCATGATATAGTTCAATATAGTATGTTAAGGAACCTAATATATTGTTATGAATTGAATCATTTTAATGTTCGGTATCCCAAGAATCCATGCGATCCATGAAATGTTGTGTTATACTTTGAATGTGGGGTTTTTAATCCATATATAAGGATTTATATTTAATATATCATATCCATAGTTATTTTTATTATATATAATTATGTTATAGGGTTATGTATGAATCATTCATATTATATTTATTCATTATTAATACCAATACCAAATTCACCGAGTAATGATATCAATGTATTATTAGATCCGTTCATTATTGTGATGAATTTTTTATTAGATTATGGTATATAAATATTTTATAAATTAAAAATGTGTTTTTTGTATTAAATGGAGCCTTAATGTATATAATTAATGACTTTACCACGTATGGTAATATATCAGGTCATAAATCCAAGGGTAAAACTTCATTTCTATATTGCAATGATAAAACATGTTCATTGTACTTGAGAAAAAAATAATATTTGATACATGGGTCATCAAAACATGTTTTATCAAATTAAAAACATAAAAATAAAAGTCATTTCATGGGGAAATACGTATGTGGGTACAACATATATATCATAATGTATTCTGATTTTTAGACCAGATTAATGGGTAAGTTGCAACATTTAGACTAAAATTTCATTTATCTGAGGCATAATAAATGAATGAGAGATGATTAAATTCCTTAGAAATGAAAATTATATACTATCAATAGCTATATAAAGAGAATATTCTTCTACACCACAATTTGGATGTTATTCATGAAAAAAATGTCTCCAAATTTTTGATTGGAAACAATTTTATCTTTGACTAGAAAACTAAATGTACATTATAATCGCGACTTAACATGGTATATTTAAAAATAATACATGATCATAAACCATGTGAGGATAGTGGTTGAACATATATACCTATAAAATTCCTTACATTAATGTATAAGGAAATAGATATAATGATAATTGTACCATCATATTTGAATATTCTAGATAGGTATTCTTAAATCATTAAGAAGAAAATTACTGATGGAAAATACTTTTATTTAAAAACCCATTACCATAATGTTTCAATGAAACATTTTTTTTACCATTAGCACTGTAGAAATTTAAAAACCAAGAAGTAAATTTTTTTTCGGATCGATCTATTTTAATCAGAAGGATTTAGGCCCAAAAGTGGCAACATCTAAATATTTTCAATTGTTAAAACATCATAGTTCTACCATACATTGTCATTTGTGGTTTATATTACCATAATTATTTTATAAAATCATAGAAAACATAATAATAAATTTAGTACATAAATCCATGATTTCAAGTCAACATAATAATCAATGGATATATTGAATTGAGAGGATTATAAAATATGATGTAATTTTTTTCATTTTTCAAAATTTAAATAATTTGTTTATGTTTATTTATTAATGGGTTTGAGAATATTTAAACTGTATGTACATAAAAAAATACACCCTTAAGGAACAATTTTTAATGTTCAAATAGATGAAGAGTGTATAACATTTTGTTTATGATAAATCTATAATAAAGAAAAAAATATAAAATATGTCTATAAGAATGAATGATGGTGAAAGTGATGAAATATGTAAAGGGGAAGTCCTGTACACTCCAGAATATTACACATTTTCCAAATATAATGATATGTAACTAGAACTATCAATGATATTTACATAACATAATTATGTTATTGAAAACAATGAGGAACTTCATGTATATGAATGGTATGATAAATACCCATAAATTTTTTATATCTTCATTATATTGAAAATTATAACATTATTATTGTTTTAATGGGGGAAATTTGAAATTTTATATATAAAATATCAACAAACTATTGAATTAATTGTTATAATTTATAAAAATAATCTTTATAATATTTTAACCGATAATGTACATATGATATCAACCCTTCAATTTAAAATTTTAAGTTTTTTGGTATCTAACATTCCTAGTTTTAATTAATAATTAATATTACTATATTTATAAATAATCAAACATCAATATAAATTAATTGGACACATTTAATTTATTTTCTTGAAATATTATTAATAACATGAACCAAGTTGGGGTTCAAGACACAACTACGCTAATCCCTCCACAATAGTCAATAGGGTAGATAGAAGTTTTGAAGTCATAAATAATTTGTGGATGAAATTTCCTAAGTACCTATATGAACAAACATAGCCAACTCAATAAAATGTGTAGTGGTATGTAATAAAACATTTATCAATCCTATAAAATAAACCATGCATGCATGACCTCTAGATATTATGGTTGTGTAAAATGAATTTAAAGGGTCAAAATACTCACCCAACCAGATATGTGACCCAACCTAAAAGAACTGGAAAGGAAAACAACATAAAAAGAGACCCACTCCTTAATACCAAGCTACAACCATAATATGTGGTCCAAGAAACAAGTATACCTATGATACATTATATCCACAGTCATCCTATCTGTTATCTTCATATGAAACAACAAATGTGAGAAATTACCATGCAGGGGTGAGTATATATATACATAGTAGAACACCTAGAAAGATGGTTTCAATGCATTAAGAGACGCAAGAGGAAGATAATGTTGTTAGATATAAAAAGGTATACTGAAAGATTTCATGTCAAGCCAATAAAGGTTTATTGTATTCTCTTCAAAACACAAGGGGATAAACATTGTATATTGATGAACTAAATGTCAACCCTTGTCAAAATATAGAAGGAGAGTACAGTTGTCCAACCACTAGAAGCTAAACATGGAAAGAATATGGAATACCCCATGTGGCATTTCCCCTTTTATTAAGTGAGAAACAAATTCCAAGGAGTCGATGAAAAATTAAGATATATATATTCTCTGTCAAAATAAACATGAATGAGTGAGTAATGGGATCACCATCCCATAGCTCATCCCAATAACTAATGTAGACAACAATCCCAAATGTCCATCAATGAGGCCCACCCCATGAATATTCCCTAAACACACAATTCCAAGTAAGTTGTCCAAAAAAAATTGATACTATTATCTTTGGGTTACACTGAATCCCTAGCATAGTTTTGGTCACATCTCAAAAATGTGTGGAGTTGGGAAAACATTCCCCTTCCTCACGTATAAAATTCTATGTCAATACATTTCTTGTCATTATGCCAAAGTATTTAGGAACACAATATATATATTGAGGACCCATGACCTAGTACAATATGTGGGTTTATCAGCGATGGTCAAGGACCCATGCCTAGCCTTGATAGAGGGTTCCACTCTAAGTCAACCAAGACCAATGCCCTACCATTCAGGAGGGTCCACTTGAAATGTCCAAAAAAATTCCCATCCCATATAAAGAGTTTCAGTCAAGGTCATCTATCTACCATGCCCTTCCTCACAGGAGGGTTCCACTCATAAATTAAATGACCCATACTGAGGATGGCTAGAGGGTTCCACTGTAGGTTATCTAGGACCTATGACCTTCCCTTCAAGAAGATCACATAGTAAAGAATCATGAGAATTTATCACATGATCATGATCATAATTGAACATTTCCTCAGAAGGTATTCTTCCTGAAACATTCTACACCATATCTCAGAATCCACAACAGAGAGAACAATCATGATCTATGTGAAAAAATTCATACGATTGGCTACTCATGGGACAAAATCTATGATCAAAAAAGGATATACGTATGATTGATGTTTTCCCAAATTTATCATGGGATACACAATGTGTTCCAGGACAAAAAAAGGTGTGGTCCCAATTCAATAGTCGGTTGTATCACTGGATTTCATACAACTTTTTATCCGTGTTGAATTGAAAACAATTTAGGTGGACTACACAGTGTTTCCAAACTATATATGAGCATTGGATGGATTATAATATCTTTTTCCATTTACCAATGTAGACGAGTGTGTACATGTCCTAGTGTACTTGTACACAGGGTCCCACATATATAACCCATCACACATGGTGTCTATCTAGGAAGGGGGAACATGACATATAATAGTGAAAATATGTCATATCACCATTAAGATTCCTCAAAACCTATACACTTCCACATCAGGGGATATATGTCATGTGTTTATAGATAAATATAGCATGTATTCGAGATTTTGTTTGAAACCATGGATAATAAAATTTTCATTTTATACGGTCACACAGCCATAGATCTTTCCTTGATTCCATCCGAGATGGGCAGATATGGACCCGAATCATAAAGCCCTAATTTCATTAGTATAAAAAGAACCTTTATTTGATGTGATTTTTTTCTCCTCATGTTTCACATATCATTATGGATTCTAGGTAAAATATCATGATCTTAAAAAAAAATCATCCACTACATGAAATGATCCTAAATCGATTCAAAACACATTATTTTGTTCCCCTTTCATTGATCTACCATGAATATGTGGGGTCTGAGTATGGTAAGTACCTCTAGTTGATGTTTATGAATGATTATAGGTATTGAACTAGTGACTATAGACGATAAAAAAGTGATAAATATACCAAATGTCAAGGTTTAATCAACATTGTCCATGTGTTCATGTCCAAAAACCAAGAATGATAACACATATGTTATAACATTGACTAAACACCTTGAAATATGGTACGTAGGCTCATGTAAATGTCATAATGGGTCAAAGATCAAGAAATAAATAATGTTATACAAAATCAATTTAATTACAGAGTTATGAAACAACATATAACAGGTCATAACATAATTTCAAAATGATCACTGATGAAGAATGCATTTGAAAATCATTTGGGAAAATCCATATCATTAGACTTGACCTTATCTAATATGATTCAGAGATCCATTTCCATTAATCATGATTCGCCAATAGATTGAACGATAGAGATCACACCATTGATTTTAGAATTATAATTCTATCCCTAGAATGAATTCCACAGTGATATATTTATAATATATTTCTTCAGTAAAAATTAAATAATAAATAAATTTAATAATTAATTAATCCACTTAATTGTATAGAAAAAAGTGAGGGGTTTGATCATCCCACACTGACTCATTTTATGATATGCATTGGGAGAACACCTCCTTATAGACCCAACCATGTCCTCATGTTTCTGATTTGGTAAACCATTTAATAGTTATCATGTTTTATTTAAAATGTTTCATGATCACAATACAAAATATATTTAATATTTATATTAAACTAATTCTTGGAACATTGTGCCAAATAATTGCACATTATCTCTTTGTATAGCTTGGGATATATATAGAAATATTTTATAGACATACATGATTAAAAATAGGGTCTCTACATAGTTACCTCCTTCAACAATTTTTTTTATAACAAAATATTATTGATCAAATTGGGATACTGGGCCTCAACTTGTCTCCCCCTCCCAATAAATCATAGACACGTTTCTTGGATACCACAACACATGACACAAAGGGATGGTCCATACACGCATTGTCCAGTCCTATCGATCCTTGATCACCACTGGGTACCCCACAAAGGAGGAACCAACCTTAATGTCATGTTCACTCAAATCGATGATGTATGTGGTGTCATGGACGTATATACCCAACTACGACATGTGGAAGACATCATGAAACCACTCTATAAATGGGTGTACAATGATTTAGTAGGAAACCTATCCAACCCTATGTGTGATCTTGAATGGACTAATTGATATCAGGGATAGCTTTCTCCTCAGCCGAACCTCCACAATCGGCATCGTGGGGAAACACTACGGAACACATGTTATCTCTACTCAAACACAGAATATTTGTGATGGTGTTATGGTTAAGATTTATTTCTAATCTGGGATATCCTTATATACTCATACATGAGCTATAATTTTATATTATGATGTTCAAAATATCATGTATCACATGATTTGACTCACCAATATATTTCCATAACATGAGTGACCTGTAGTGTCTCCCATTCATGGCCTCAAGAGGTGAAATACCAATAGAATAGTGGTAGTAGTTGTTGTACGAAAACTTTACAAATGAAAGGTAGTATTCCAAGATATATCTGAAGTCCATTTTACAAGCTTATAGAATATACTCTGTCACATAGATAGTTCACTCATTCTGCCTACATCTATGGTGGTAGAAGTCTATAATCATCTGCAATTGGGTTCCAAATCCATTCTACAATCCATAACACAATATTCCATAATGGAAAGGATGTGCGATAACTTAATGTGTTTATAAAAACCCGCTCAGATGGATTCACGACCCTTCATTGTAAGCACAAGACCAATGACAATTTCCATGGATATGCCGTCCCACTTCTACTTTAGGATCTCAAGGGTTGTGACAGACCTAATTAGATTTATTTCTAATCCATTACCTAATAATACATGAGGTAGTGAGAGATGAACTCAAGTATGATTTTTCTCTTTTATGACCATAAAAAATACCATTAATGGTGTCTGTATATCATTCCCACACTGGTATTTATATCTATTGGTGAAGTGTGGATCTTTTGTATCAAATTCCCCCACAACATGACTAGAAGCAATATTCTACCCTGAAACAAAATGACATGATTACCTCATTAAAAATATATTTATACTTATTTTCCTATTGATATATGATCATGTATAACCTCATAGTTTATTTTTCAATACATAGACTCTCCCACACTCTCAAACAGAAATGGAATCAAAACCATTGACTATAGAAAATCGGTACCCTTATGATCTTATAAGGTGAGTTGTAATAAAGCTAACTCCTCCGAAGCATCCTACACAATGGAATAATGTTACTTCCTATTAAGGGAATATTATAAAATGATTTCATTCCCTAGAGTGTATACTATATCCAATTCATAGTCCTACCAAATCTCCAACTAGTACGACAATATCAGGTTTTTTTCTCTCTGATTAAAGATGTACTCGAGACTCAGGAGGTTTGAGTAAACCACAATGTGCTATCCCAAAAGGCAGTTTATTCACATCACATGGGTAAAGAATAACATTTCCATATATAGTTATTGTGGTTCATAGTTATTTCAATTAGTTTCTGATTACCTTGATACATATGTGATAACTTCCTGTCACCACATAAACAAGTAGCAAAGCCAAACTATTGGGGCATAATAGTACACTACAAACTCCACTCCCTTCTCTGTTAGTCCCAACACTTGATAACTCACCAACCACTAAATCAAATCCTCAATGTACACTAATAACTGCTCATAATTGAAACACTAATACCATTTTATCTTCAGGGAAGTCAAAGGGGTTTGATTTTTGATAAACAATCCAATATAATCCATTAGGACTCTTCCAAGAAAAGAACTCTCTACACCTCTAACACATTGTTAGGTGTTTATGAAAAAATATCTTATTAGATTTTTTCTGGATCGATGAAAAACCCAATATAAATAATTACATGCCCTAGAATGTGAACCCCATGTATCTATAACATGAACATTGAGAGTATCCAAAAAAATTTGGTTCTCTTAAAGATAGTATAGGACCAATAATAAGTGGTTTACATGCTCCACCTCTGTTGTAAACTAGATGAGTTTTTTAATTTATTAATAAAATAGATAACAGATCCATGAATCCATATAAAACATTATAAGTCAAATCTGATAACATGATGAGGTAATTCATCACACCCAAGGGAATCAATAGTAACTCAACGTGTTCATAGAGACATCAGAATGTCAAATTTTGAATATCGGCATCACAAACCTACAACTGGTGGTATCTAAAGCTACGACCAATATTTTAGAGCCATCTCTCACATCACTACTTGTGAAAGTGGATATAAATCCTTTGAAAGGGTAACTTTTTCATTATCATGTTCATGTTTAAGTAATGATAATCCTCACAAAAGTCATAATCCAAGATCTGCCTTTTTAAAAAAAATTAGAGCTACCCAGGGGAATACATTATTTTAGTGAAACCATTCTCATGTTGGACCTCCAAATACAACCACAACTCCTAGAACATTGTAGGTGACATCTGATATTATAATGAATATTTCAGTTGAGTACTTGGATACAGGTCGATGAAAAACTCCATCCCCCGCTTCAATTATAAGTACTAGAACATTTTAAGGGAATACATCCATATAATCCTCCACATCTAATGGAAGTTATATTCCTTAAGATAATATTTCACTAATAGATACCCTCACCAAATGATGTGTGATAGGATATAACCTCCTTGAAGAACACACTTTCCCTCCCATGAGATACCCCTCACCTGAAATGGAGAATATTGTCCCTTAAATTCATTAGAATCTTACTAGTTTGTGGTGAACATTAATCTTGGATCAGTCCATGGAAACCATATCAATACCAAAGAAAGAATCATTGGGTTCCATGGTGATGAAAAAATATCACCACATGAACCTCTATCCAACAATATATTTCTCAAATTGATGATATATGAAGTATATAGAATAAGTGTTCTTTTTAGGAACCTCCGGACAAAGATGTTTTGATAGCACCACAACTGGGATATCCTTCTCTCATACTATAATTCTGGAGATTACAAATTCATAGAATCTCTGACAATAAACTTTTAATTGTGAGTTTAATAATCCCAAGTCATACCATTGATCATCTAATTTTCTATTGGCTCATAGACATAGAAATACTGCAACTATCCATTTCCCCGACTGCCAGCACCCAAAGCCTACCATGGGTCGTATAGTGGTTGTTCTGGAAGGATCAAATAATAGTGTCCACCATCCATACCTCCACTTACTCCCCTACATGATTCGCCTCTATGGGGTACACCCTGTATATGCATGGGAGATCCTTGATCACAGTTCCCCCTCTATCGCACTAAGATTCTCTGTGGAAATGGATATTTTATAGTTTGAGCATTTAATTTTTCATGGTATGAAAAATCGTGAAGCCCTAGACCAGTGACACTATCAAATCATCTTCTACTAAAGGATCTCTCTCATTGTGGAACATCATTGGTCAATGATGTAGGAACTCATGGATCATGTTGAGCCAGTTTGTGTCCTCATATTTCACTAGTAGAATGATCTACTAGACAATAGGTGGTGTTACTGCTAACGTCCAACCATGATGAAGGGGGTCACATGATTAACCATTGAAATAGGCCTCATCTCTCAACGAAACTATTTCACGATCTCTAGGTGGAATCCTGGATGGATGTCATCAAAGATGTTTCCTTAAAGTTATCAAGGTGTACCATGATAATATGACCACATATATATATATATATCAACAAAAAAGGTGTGCTGAATCAATAAAGATATTCAAATAATCAATTATATATGATTCATGTACTCATAATCACTGGAAAAAATGTTTCAGCATGCTGAGTCGAAAATATGGTAGTCAGGGTTCGAGTGAATGGATACCTCAGCTACCAGACCTTCACTAGACACCATCACCTAAGATCCATACTCGAGACACTTTGACAATATATTGATGAACCCAATCAGATTCTGTTATTGGTATACTCGTAACAATTTCACATAAAATGAACTATCTCTGATACTAATATGTCAAAACCCAAGCTATGTTATTGATCAGGTCATAACTAGACATGATTTCCCCCAATGTCTAGGGGTGGAAATAAGACTATAAGAAATAAGTAACTCAAAGAGTAATTTTCCGAAGTAACTTTATTCAAACACACAACCAACATAATGAAAATGTTCATAGAGAAATAATAACAAATACAAAACTGTTTTAAAATAAACTAATAATTAATGAACCTCTTGAAAAAACTTTAGTGTAATGTAAAAGTAAAGGGAAAAAATACACACCAAAGTAGATATATGTACAAACATGAAAAAATTAGAAAAGTAAATAGTTCAAAGAGCGCCCCACTACTGAATCTCGAGATACAACCATCGTACACGGTCCAAGAACCATGTATCACTATTCTATTCTAGAGTCATAGTATATATACCCATCATTGACATAATCCATGACATGTGCGAGAAGAGCCCATGATAGTTTGTGTATATACATACCCAATTGAATTCCTCAAATGCCGAGTCGGCGATTTATGAGATAAAATATGAAGATAAATAATGTAGATAGAATAAAGAACAATGAAATAGTATTACTCAACCTAATAAAGGGTCACTGTAACATTATCCGAGAATAAGGGGCACAAAATGGTGAGTAAATGAAATTCCCATAGATTCTTCACCATCTATAGCAGTAGAGTAGTCTTATCCAACCACAAGATGATAAATATAGAAATAATTTTGCATGCCCCATGGGTCTTATCCTCTAATAGAAAGAGTGTTAAAAAATCCAAGAAGCAGATACAAAATAAGTATGTATATATATATATATATGATCTTTCAAAATAATGCCAAATGAGAGAGTAAGCCGATCATCATCTCAAATCTCAACCAAATAATAATAGTAGCCAATTGTTCAAAAAGTCTAATAATGATGCCAATCTCAAGCATCTTCCCAGAACACAAAAGAATACGAAACTCATTCACCACACCATGATACTATTCGATTTTGATGGCATATAGTCACCCACATGGATTTGGTCTTGTCTCAAATACAAATCTCAGTGGGGAAAAAGTTAATCTACCTCATTTTTCCAAAGATACCTCAATACATGTCTCTTCACTCTTCCACGTAGTCGAGGGGTGACAATTTCTAGTTAAAGGCCCCTTTCCCTAGTAAATTGGGTTTCCAATTTGTTGGTTGAGGAACCATGCCCTTCCATGATGGATGGTTCCACTATAAATCAAGGTGGAATGATGCCCTTCAATGAATAAGAGTTTAACTCAAAATGTTAAAGAATCATTCCAATCACAGTTTTTGGGTTCCACTCTAGTTCTTAATGGACCGATGGTCTACCACACAAGAGGATTGTACTTGAATTATCAAGACCCATGCCCATCCTGGGTGAAGGGTTCCACTCTAGGTCAAAGAGGACCCATTCCCCTACATGGAGTAGGGTTCTACTAAAAATAGATCAATGGTAATCTCTCCTATTCATTGCTACCCTCGAACATCACCATCGATGGTGTCACGACTAGAATATAATAAATGATATCCCAAATTCCACAACCGAGGGTACATCGTATTATACATTGGAAAAAACTCTAGATGGGATAATTCTTGTCCAAAATAAAATTTCAAACAAAGGTGACTCGAAAAATTGATGCTTTACCAGAAGAGATCATGGGGAACATGACATGTAAGAGGACCCATATAGTGTGTGGCCCAACTTCTCAAAAATTCCATGTACTTGTCAATCACATGGCTTCATATCCCTATGAAAGTATAAGAAGTGTAACTAGAATACATGTTGTGTCCAATATATCTTGGACTAGGGGAATCCTTATACTTATTGTATCAATGTACTAGATTAAATGAGCATATACCTGATCTCATGTACCTCAAAATGGGTTCTTGTCCATGTCACCTACCACAAAAGGATTCTATTTATTTTGGGGTCCATGTTGTGTAATAGGGAATGAATTTCATGTCACACATAATATTTATCAAAATATTTCTACCACCACTGATGGGGCTATTTTTCGTGTGTTCATCCTTTGACATAGCATGTAGTTGAGATTTCAATAGAAATACCAATTCCAAAAATCCACTGTGAATGTAGTTGCAACAATATTAATCTTCCCTCATATCCCTCTAGGATGAAATGACTATGTCTTGAATCATGGATATTTTATGTCATACATTAGAAAAAAGATGTCGTTTGTCTTAAGGGTTGCACCGCGCATTCCACATGCCATCATGGATTCTTCGTTTTCATTCATGATCATTAATCAAAAAATATTTCATAATATCCTCTCAATGATCTTGGATATGTAATTTTCTCATCATTTGATTCATGTTATTTTAATTGGCCATGAATCTTGGGGCTGAACGAGCACTGCACCTCGTAACAATTATCGAACCAAGACCACTGGGAATGAACCAGCAACAATCGTGATTAAATGAAGATAAAAAGAACCAAATGGTATGTTTTATACATCATTGGCCATGTATTTTTCAGAAATGAATAGGAAAAATCATACCAGGGTAGATCATTGATTAAACAATTTGAAATCTGGTACATAGGTTCATGAAATGGTTAAAATATGATGATGATCGGAGAATGAAGGATGATCAACTCATTCAATTTAATTGTAATGGAATAAAACCATATATAATAATGGCTATATTGATTTTGGAAATATTTCTAATGGAGAATGAATTTGACCCCAATTGGGTGGAATTTTATGTGTTCTATGCATCCTAATCCAATTAGATAAAGTGATTTTTCATCATTCCTCATGATTTACAACTGGTAGTTAGAAGAGATCTCTCACTGGTGATTCCAGAATTATTAGTCTAAACATGGATAGGTGTCCTTAATGATATATTTATAATATATATTTTATGTACAAAAGGAATTAATTAATTAATATAATTACTAAATAGTCCACATAAACATACTATCAATGATCATGGGGTTCGAACGTCCCACACTAACTCAGTAGTCATCTCATATTCCTAATATTTTAAACTATTTATGAGATAACCATTTTTCATTAAAAAATATTTGATCACAAAACCTAAAATATATTAAATATTTTTATTAAATTAATTCATGACTCACCAAGCCTCAACTATAAATTATGTACCATCTCCTGTCTTTGAAAATATATATAGAAATATTTCAAAGTCCAAAAATAAAAAACTAGGTCCCAACAATATTGAATAAAGAGATGAAAAAAGTCACATGTAATGTCTATTTGTGGAACAAGAAATATATTAATCAGGGGAGAGTTTCCAAAAATTGCATTGTTATTATGATAATAAGGAAAAAAGAATTTAAATTTATCATATTATGTTGTGTTGAAATAAATTATTGAGTTGACTTATCCAATTGGAAGAAGTGTTATTCAATTATGGTTTGATTGGGTAATGATATTGAAGGAATCAAAGAATCTAATTTTATAATAACTCTCTTCAACCATTAGAGGATGAATAAAACTGATGATCCATTTGTACTTGTATACAATTCATTACATGTGATTTCTTTGGACAATTCTAATGGGAAAATTTGGTAGGTTCTTACCACAACTCAACCATTATAATTATTTAAAATGGAGGGATATATCATAACTAAATTTTATGGATTACAATAGAACTTTGAAATAATAAATTCATTTATCATAGTAGACATGATTCAGGGGTTACATTTTTACATTAGAACTAGACAAAATGAATCGCATCCCAATGGTCCAAGAAGTATTTTAGTATTGGGAAATTCGATACATAAGTTAATCTCACAATATAATTAAAAATATAATAGTTAAACATAGTATTTTCATTGAGAACATCTTCATTCCATTTATAATATCATTTTATGTTAATTATAATACACTTATTGGAATCCGTGAAAAAGGAAACCAAATTAAGGGTTGATCTAGTATTCTCAGTAAGGGTATTCTTTCCACTGAATCTATCGTGAATAGATAAGACATTGTAAATATAGAACGGTAAAAATTTGGAAACACATTCATTAGATAAATAACCTATGCATAAAGAGTTATATGGAAGGACTAAATGTAGATCAAATAATTCAAAATAAATATGAACAAGATATTAGAAATTATCCATGGATATAATAACTAATTAAATAATTAAATGGAAGTCAATAAAAAATATCTTAATTATGGAGTTAATAATGTCAAAAATTTTAAAAATATTATCAATTAATCATTCCAAAACATATTATATAAATAGGTAAGGAAATATCACAATTTCCCTGCATGTTTTCCTTAAAAGACCTACCAATTTATCAGGGGGATTTGGTGGGATCATCCGATAACATACATGCTAAATTTAATTCCTTATCTAGATGGGATGGATCATAATCAATGTAAAAATTAATCTATAAAAACTATCATTTAAATATTAATAATTTACCCAATGAGTAAAAATTATCATAAACCATCCAACATAATGAGGAAAATGGAAACAAATAGGGAATCCCAAATATAGAATAACATATACAAAATAATTTCGGTTGAGATGAATATATAATAAAAAGGTCACTTGAAATTTTCTTGAGGAATGTACACATGTAACATTGAAGTCACATATCGAAAGTTTAAAGTATTTTCAAAATAGTAAGGAAAAAATTTTCATTGAAAAACCATAGTAAAAATGTAATAAATATTTAATAAAATGAAGGGCCACAATGGTACATAATTCCATACATTCCATAAAAATATAATTCCATTTTTTAATACAGAATTATATTATAAGAAATTTATGTTCAATTGTGTATTAAACATGAAACACAGAGATTAAACGAACTCTTATATATTAATATTTAAATAATACCACTATAACAAAGCCATTAAATTTTTTTCTATAAAAATTATTAACTAAATTATGATATATATATATATATATGATAGAATCAGTACAAATTCATTCAATAATGCTTATGAAATAAGCAGTCAATTTTTTGTAATGTTTTATTATTCCTCGGAAATAACATTTCTTAAAAAATTTACTTTATTATGAATTATTTAAGTTTGATAAATACTATTTTTGATTGATGATATATTATTTTATATTGTAAAAATAATATTAGGGTCAAATTTTCTAATTTTTTGGAAACATATTTATTTTTCTAAAAAAATAATATACATTACATTATTTATGTTTATTTGTATATTTAATTTATCCACATCCATGTTATGAATTTTGAAAAATGGGTTCCTTATTTATACTCATGAATTTCACACTTAGTAATTAGTTCTCTTTTATTATTGTCACTTATTTATACTAACCTTAGTTTTTATTATTAACATGGTAAATAGTAATCCAGGTAATTAATGTTGAAAAAAAATATAAGGACAAGAAAATGACCATAACACTTTTGTTAATCATATTATAAGAGTTAATTTCTTCCACAATTATCAAAGATTTGGTTATATAAAATGTTATATCCATTTGGTTAAGATGATAACAATTATAGTAGTTTGTTTCAATAAATGTTAAACAAGTCACAATATTATTTTAAATAAATATAATATTTTTAATATAAGTTAATTTAAATGATATGCTCAATTAAAGAAAATTTCAAATATTAAATATTGAACATCATCATTGTGTTTTATTTTAAATTTTATATTATGAAATTATTACATTAAATTATTAAATTAATCTATATTATGTAATATTTGGTTATATTTCTATGTGTTATGTCAATATTATTAATGTTATAGTAATGAATAGTTCTAAAAATTGACATTTTTTATAATTCATATAAAATAAAATTTTAGTAAATTATATAAAATGAAAAAATATTATAATCAATATATGGATTAGTATATTATTGATAATACCAACCATAGTCTAGTTATGATCCTTTTTCCCATTAATAATATATAAATTGATCCTCAAGCTGAAAAATACTTGTTGGAAAAATGTATTTAAAATGGTTTATTCAGTGGTTAAAACCAAATGAATAGGGTATAAATGTGACCTAAAATTGTCCAAAAAATCAAAGTGGAGAATATTTCTATGCATTCTCATCCTATATTCAAAATAAATAATTTTTTATCCAGTTGTAATTGATTATTAATTAATTTTACATTAATATTTTTATATATTTCCAGAGTTCCCCTCCACTGTCATATAAAGGGGAAGCTATTATTATAAGTTCCTCACCCTTTAAAAAAATATTTTTAAGCCAATACCTAACAAAATTTAATCATAACAAACCTATAAACATTTATCTTTCCTTAGTGTGTGTATAATAAAAATCACATAAATTTTATGGATTTAATAAAAACATATTTTCCAAAGAAGAGATATAGTTTATTGACATGTTATAGTTTTTTTTCTTCTTACACCCCTTCATATATTTGTAATCCATACTAATATAATAAAAATTTATCCTCCATATACATATAATTTTTATGTCAATGTAATAACCTATATACATCTCCATGCCTGATCAAATGAGAGATAAATTCATCGTTTGTGTGTAGGACATAAAAAAATATCACGAACCTATGTTACAATATTTATATAATAATTTATCAATAATGCTTATAATTATATATTTATTATTTTTATAAGTTATTATTTAAATATTTATCATTCTGAGAAATATTATATATCATTTAACTTCTTACCATTAACTTCACTAAAAAATGTTAACATCATCGTGGGTACGTGTCCACCTCCACCTCCACGAAGCAATTTAAATTGTTTTTATAACCACATCGCATGGATGATACATATAATTATATTTAAAGATGTAAAAAGATATTTATTATATTATTATAATTCATTAGTGATAAAATAATATTTTCCATCATTCCATAATGGCCATTGAATGATTGAAATTTTAAACATGGGTACATACAAACTACCATATCCATTATTATAACATATTTAATTATTAAAAAACCATATTTAATAATTTCAAATAGAATTATAATTTTTGTATAAAAATGATATTTATTTCTTGATTATTATTCCAGTGTAGGTGTATTAATACACTATTTATCCAATAACAATACAAAAAAGGAATTTAGGACATATATCGTCAAAATTATTGATGTAATATAAAAATATTAAGGATGTATAAATAATGTTATAAAAAGATATATAAAAGGAATAATAAATTTTAAATTTTTTCTTAACGATGTAAAAAATTACCTTTGATTATAAATGATGAAATTAAATAAAATTCATTATGATTCAAACTCAGGTAAGGATATCCTCTTAATTTTTACTCAATTGATACTAATTTTCAATTATGATCATATTTAATTTTATGTTGTGTATATAATTCCCCATTTTAGTTAGTAAAGTTAATATATAATTAAATATGTTGAATAAATTTCATTTCATTTTTATACTCTTAAAATGACTCAACATTCTCTTCTAAATTTTTCTCCACATTAGAACCTGATTCTAATAGAGAAATCATTAAATGAAATCCTGGTCATTTATCTCCACTGATCGAATATATTTAAAATCCATTTACATATTTTCTATACCGTTTTTCCAAAGAAAATGTATATATAAAATGAGTTATTAGAAGAAAAATTTACCCATTATTTACTATTTACAAAACAATTTTGAAAATAATCCGTTTTTCATTTCCCAAATGAAGTACATTGTGATTTTTTGAAAAATGTATAGAGGTGGTGTTTTTTTAAAATATATTGAATGATCGATATTTTCCACTATAATTTATATTATTTTATCTAAATAAAACAATAATTTAATTTTTTTAATGAAATTTATTTCATTTGTATTTTTCTAGTTTTTTTAAAAGTAAATTTGGAAGTGAATAATATTTTCTCCTCAAAAAATTTTTATTGATATTTTTATGTTAATTTTACTAATTAATGAAAACAGACCCATATTTTACTTATTAATCATTGGGTATGTTCTGTAGATATACCAACCTTTTTACCAATTTTTTTTCATCATGGGACATTGAATTTTCTAATAATATCCAGATGATTTAACATAGAATCATTACCTTAGGCAGAAGGCACTTCAAGGAAGCCTTTTTGTTCAAACCAAAGGGAGTTACTCTATTTAACGGTAACATCTCCTCTGATGTTCTTTTATTTTATTTTACGTCTACCACCCCCTAAAAATTATTTATTCCTTTTTTATAACATAACCAGTATCCTAAATATACTAGGTTGTTGTTATGATATTATTTTAACTACACATACACACACCTCCATCTAATGGGTAAAGAACATAATGTTTTTACAGATGGTGAACTACAGCCTCACGAAATAATGATTGTTCAATCATCTACAACCTCCCCTTATGATGGCTATTATGATGGAAATGTAATTATATATGATATTTATGAAATTTATTTTACCAATATTCTTTTGAAATTCTCTTTTATATCATACAATTATTCTTTTCATGTTTTATATATACGACAATTTAATTGGAGGAGGTGTGGGATACCGCCCCCTCAAAGTGATACGAATCATTCATACCATACATGGAATATATACAGGATTGTGTTAATGAAATTACATAACATATATAAAATATTATATTATAATATAATAAAAATAGTACTATGTATCATTAGGTTTTCATTCTTTTTAAAATAAAAAAATGGAAGTCGCGTTCGTGTGTACGCACGTATTACCGTGTCCACAAACACAATGAGATTCATTCCCCATCGTAGCCATTCAGAAATTATTTTCATTTTATTATTAAAAATAATATTTAATAACATAATGTATTTATGGATATGAATAAAATACACCCTATCTATAATAAACAGGACTTACCTAACAAATCATATAAATGTAAATGAAGCAATTAACACCTGAAACAACGATACTACTAAAATATTATTACCAATACTATATTATAAGATCAAACATGATATCATATTTATATATGTAGTTCATGTATTATTTAATAACAATGATTTAACTATCATATAGGAGGTTAACATACCCTCGACCAAGGAAAATTACAAGGTAAGGGTTAATTTCACAATCTCTTTATTATCCAAGGTTGTTTTTACGTATGTATCTACTAGGACATCTTTATCATCCAAGTATGTGTTTTATTAAAAATGTTTTTCAAAACATTGTAACTATTTACTAGAGAATGGGTTATATTAATTTATACCTTTATTTTACCTTATATGATTTCAAAATATTCATTCCATCATTTTCCAAACAAGGTACTTTATGACCCTTTACGAAAAAATTAAGGTAAGAATGTTTTTTTTAACTCATACGGCGGGTGCGGATATTTTCCTCCATTATAACGTAGTCAAAGCTTCCCATACAAGATTATAAGATTATTTTCAAAATAAATGTTTTCTTTTATAATTATGTGACTCATAAATGATTTCAAAATAGAAAGAGATATTTTTCTAAATTAGTTTTGATTTCATCTACGTCAACATCTTTTTAAAAATATTATACTAGTTTGAAGTTGATTTATTGTGATACAAATATTCCATATTGTATTTAATGTTTTTTTATATGTCTGAATATGTATGTGATATTTTTTCCATTCAAGTTTTATGATTAAAGTATTGAAATTTCGTATGCTACTTTTAATACGAATTGTTATGTTATGTTTCAACCTTTTCGTATGAGAAATGTATTGGACATAGTTAGTGACGGGTGGAGCCCGCTATAGATCCTTGATCTGTTAGTAGGTATCACGATACAATTAGATGTGGTATTGGAAGAGGCCCTTTTCTAATTTTATATATGGTTTTGGAGGAGTCCTTATTCATTTTTATAAATCTTGGTCGAGGCCCTGAAAAAATGTTTCGGAATGTCCCACATTATACATTCCCTCACTATGAAAATAATTTTGATGTTTCATGGGGAAATTATACTAGTATAATACCCATGACTATGTTTTATTATGTAATTATTTACTCATCTCATATTCATACAATAAAGTGTTCATGTTTTTTATTTGTTAGGGAATGTGTTTTCAATTATTCACCATGCATAATGATTATGTAATCTTTAACTATATTTCTTACTCTTACTAAGCATTTGATCTCACCCCTTTCTTATGTTTTATTTTACCAGGATATTAAGAATCTTGTTATTACTGACTTGTAAGCATAATCTAGGAGGCTTGAATGTTTCTAATAGAATAAATTTGGGTATTATTTTTTATCAATTTGTAATGTTGAACATATGTATATATCATGTTTCAATAATAATAAACTGATAAGTCTTTTGGGAAATGATTTCTAGTATCATGCTAATATTATTTAATAATGCACCAAATATAGGTAACTGATGTGGGGAATTATAGTTGGTATCAGAGATAGATTAGTACAAACCTTGGAAACTATATTCAGATAAACTGTGATTAGAGAACATTACCCTTAGATAGACATTGGGGATAAATATAGAAGAACTTTCTAGCATTTTGATATTGTAATGTTTTTGTGAGTGAGTTTTCAAGGAAATACATCCCTTTATAGATATGATCAGGTAGATGCAGATCCGACATAGATGTACCTGGCAGTGAAAACTCTGACAAGGTATTTTGGGCTTGACCTGGGGGTATCTTGGTACTCGAAAATAGGCCTTGATACTCTATTAGTTACGACACTCTTGGGGAATATGCTTAGGAAAATTCAAATTTTATATACAAACTATTATTAAGGTTTTTTGAGTATATACTTTCTCAAAGAATATTTTTATGATTATGGATTATATCCATGTACTGTTCACTTTATGTTCTGTGTTTTAACAGTTTGTAAATACATATTGTGATTCAAAAACTAATCTAGTGAATGCCATTATTTAGAAATGGTGCTTAGTGGAAGGAATTTTAATTGTATCAACACAAATAATCCATTTATATAATTCCCTTATAATTATGATAATTATAGTAGAGTTGGAGATGCAACTGGTGCTTATCAGTTTTCACCATATTGGGAAAACTCACTCAGGTGATGAATAATAACATTACCCATATGAAGCACCCTGATCCACAATGTGGAAGACCAATGTTAGATAACTTGAGGAGGAAAAAACCACCGACATTCAATGGGTCTACATATATATTTTTATCTGAACAATAAATAATTTCCTAAGAGAATATATTTCATGCATTAGGGAGTAGTGAAGGGGAACAAGTTTTAATGGCATTTTATCTCCTCACGGGAGATGCAGATCAGTGGTGGTCATTAATTCAAAACAAAAAGGAGTATGAAGAAGTATCTTGTATGGAAGGGATGGAGTATAAAGGGATTTTCATAGAAAAATAATTTCCTTGTGACCATCAAACGGATATAGAAAACAAATTTCTATGTCTATGGAGGATGAGAATGTCGCAAAGTATGAAAATAACATTTCAAGGATAGAAAGGCATACTGAAAATTATATACATAACCGAAGAAGTAAGTTTTGTTATTTCTTTAATGGGTTAAATAGATTTATCCCTTGAGCATTAGTCTCGAAATAATCCTCATCATACGGAGATATTGTTTCTGCTGATATCAAGAGAGAAAATGAATTCTCTATGTCTTACGACTTTAAAGAAAATAAAGAGAAGAAGAGATCTTCTGAACACTATGGGAAAGGAAAAAATGAATCATGGAAGAAGGGAAGAGTAGAATTTACACTGTGTGATAATTGTGGTAGGAATCACCCTATTCTTGTTTAAAAGTAAAATGAATATGTTATAAATGTGGACCGAAAGTCCATGTTGCCGGTGATTTTAAGGGGAAGAAAGAAGCAACCAATGGTCAATGATACAATTGAAGGTAGATTGGACATTATGGACATTAATGTTCTAATATCCAAGTAAAATTACCTCAAAAAGGCCAAGGGTGTATGTACAAGATTATTTGATCACTATTTCTTAGGTTGAAGCTCTGAAAGATGTGGTGTCAGGTAATTTAATTGTTTCCTCAAGTTTAGAAAATGCTTTTTGGATTCTGGATCATTGAATTATTTCATATCTTCATAGTTTTCTATGAAAATTAGATATATCAAATTTAATTTAACAGAGGAGTTACCAGTAAGAACATTTAAGGGATATATCATTTCAACAATGTTTTGTGAATCAGTTCCCATTAAGGCATATAAATGTTCTTTATCTACTAATCTCATTATCATACCCATTGTTGAATTTGATATAATCATCAATATGTATATACTTTTAAACCATGATGAAAAAATTTATTATAATAAAAAAAGGTTACAATTTTTTATGATGGTAAGCAATAACATATCTTTAGAGCCTAAACGTCACCATCTAATTCTTATATTGATCCACCCCTGTTGTTTTACTAAATTCAATTATTGGGGAGGAAGATAATGAAATAACTATGGGTGATGAAAGGAATGTTCAAATAGAATATGTACCTATTTTGCAGGAATATGTTGATGTGTTTCTAAGGGATTTACCTAAAAATCTTCTAGAATGGGAAATTGATTTTTCCATTCACTTAATCCCTGGTTCAAGGCCCATATCGATTACTCCTTATAGAATTCCCACTGTATAATTAGAGGAACAAATAAAACAACTAGAGGAATTAAGTATTAAAGGATTTATTCTCCCTAGTGTATCTCCTTGGGGAGCCCATGTCCTTTTTGTTAAGAAGAAATATGGATCAGTGATATTTTTCAATGACTATAGGGAGATCAATTCTATAAAAATAATGAAAAAGTATCTCATACCTCTCATAGATGATTTATTAGATCATATTTTGGATATCAATATTTTTCAATGATTGAAATTTGATCCTGATACCACCAATTGTGCTTGAATAAGGATGAAATTTTGATGACAACATTTTGAACCAGGTAAGGGAATTACGAGATTACAGTAAACCCTTTTGGGTTGAATAATTCACCCTCTATCTTCTTGGATATAATTAATAGATTTTTAAAAGAATATCTTGATGACATTGTAGTGGTATTTATTGACGATATCCTGATATACTCAAAAGTTAGGAAGATCATAAAAATCAACTACGCACTATTCTAAAAACCCTCAGATGAAATGAATTATAAGGGATGTTTAGAAAATTTGAATTTCTTCTTGATGAGATTTTTTTTTTTGGACATATTGTCTCTATGAATGGAATCACTATTGATATTTCAAAGATAATAGCGATCCAAAAATGTCCAACACCGATGAGTAAAACAGAGGTACATAGTTTTATTGGTTTTTCTGGTTAATATATGCTTTTTTCCATAATTTTTCACAATGGGATAATCCATTAACAATGCTCACACGTAAATGGGTTAATTTTTTTTAAAAAAAAGATTGTGATGAATGTTTTGATGATCTGAAGAAAAAATAAGTCAATTCTACTAACATGAATCGACCATCGGGGAATGATGTGTTTGTTATTTATAGTGATTCTTCAAAAAAAGGACTTGTTTATGTCCTTATACAGAATGATAGAGTTATTTACTATTCATAACGACAACTAAAAATTCATGAAAAAAACTATCATACTCATGATCCGGAGTTGGAATCTATAATCATTGCATTGAATGTATGAATACACTATGTCTATGGTGAAAATGTGAGGTATATAAAAATAAAATGAGTTTTATGTATATTTTCTCACAAAAAGTACTCAACATGAGTAAATGGTGATGGCATGAACAACTCAAAGATTATTATTGAACTATACACTACCACCTGGGGAAGTCAAATAGGGTGCCATATTATTTGAGAAGATAAGATCCTTGAGTTATGAATAAGATGAGCAGTGAATGGGATCTTATATTCATATATCTAGTATGGATGGATATGGGAATGATCATGGAAGGTGAAAAATCTATAACCTTTCAAATGGTCGCAATACCTTATTTACTAGAAAGTCTAAGAAGTTCTCAGACTAGTGATGAGGAGTATCCAAATAATATTAATGTTTTGAATGATGGGAGATTTATTGAATTCATATATGATTATGGAATTGTTAAATTTTGGTAGAAAAATTGTGTTAATGATATACATGATCTAAAAATGGAATTGTTGGATAATGCTCATTGCTCCAACTTATCTATACTCACTGGCAGCACTAAGATTTATAGATATTTGAAGATACATTTTTTGTGGGACAAACTGAAGAGGGATATTGATGAGTTTTTGTAATGATATATGGTTTTTAAACAACTGAAATCTAGAAGACAACATCATAGAGGAGTCATGAAACCTCTTCACATACCTGAGTGGAAATGGGATGATATTATGATGGACTTTGTATTGAGACAACCATGGATTCCTAGAATGAACGATGCAATATGGTTCATTTTTGATACTCTTACAATGTCATCAAAATTCCTTGATATAAGGGAATATTTAACACTTGAACTTTTAGAAAGTCTATATATTAATGAACTTTTAAGACATAATGGAGTATGCCTATATATTGTTTCAGATCGTGATCCCAATTTTTCATCAAGATTCTGGAAAAGTCTTCAGAAGAACCGAGATACTGAACATCATTTGTGCACTGCCTACCACCCTCATTCTGATGGTAAATTATAATGGACTATTCAAAACATAGAATATATGTTGAGATCCTTCTCACATGAAATTTAATGTTTTTTGAATCATTATTTACCTATGGTAGAATTTTCATATAACAATAGATTCATTTCACGTACTCATATGGCACCATATAAAGCGTTATATGGAAAGAGATGTAACACACCACCTTGTTTGGATGATGTTGGTGAAGGAATACTTATATGCCCAGAACAAGTTGAGGAAACAATCGAAAAGGTGATTATAATACAAACCCAAATCAAAGCAGCTCAATTTTGGAAAAAGAGTTGTGATGATAATCAAATAAAGGATTTGTAATTTCATGTAGGTTATCATGTTTTATTGAAGGTATATCCATGGAAATGTGTTATATGTTTGTGTATGAATGGTAAATTGAGTCCCAGGTACATCAAACATTTCAAAATTCTAGAACTAATTGGGGCTGTATCATATCATTTGGCAATGCCACAATGTCTCTACAATGTTCATGATGTGTTCCACGTATCACTATTGAGAAAATAAATGCATGACCCAATGCATGTACTCAGCTATGAAGAAATAGAACTGGAACCCAGTCTGTCTTATGAGACTATCAAGATTCTTGATATTAGAGAACAGGTGTTGTGAAACTGAATGACTCATCTGGTGAAACATTAATGGAGAAATCATAAAATTGAAGAGGCAATGTGGGATCCCGAGGAACATATAATGAAGAACCACCCAAAAAATTTATGTAGAAGAATTATAGAAATTTCTAGGATGAAATTATTTGATAGAAGGAAAAATGTAACACCCCAAACCTCCATGGTATGTTTCTCTTTGAAAAATCAATAGCATGCATTGTATGCAACTTCAAGATTCTAACAGCCCACGACCAATCAAACTATCCGTTATGAATAAAAATTCCAAATTTTTGAAATTATAAATTTTTTTTTTCAAAATTGAAATAATTTTTGGATTTGGAATATCTATATTGACATAAGGATAATTTTTGGTACTTTAATGAAAACTTTCAATTTGATATGAATTTTAAAAAATAATAAATTTTAATTAAAAACATCTTTTTTAATAGAAATAATTTATAGTGTAAAATTATTCATGAGAATATTTTTTAAGTATAATTAGATTATACTTTTCCCATTTAATATAATTTAGGTCATTGGATGTAACTTCACATTTAATATTGGCAAAAAAAGTGTCAATCTTGTTATATTTATTATTTTTTAAAAACATAATTTCTGTTTCGACGATAGAAATTAATTTTAAATTAATTTATTCAACTTTTTTGTTTTGAATTTGGTAAATGCAATAAATATTTGCAATTAGGAGGTCGCAATTGTTTAAATAGGTAACTTATATTTTTAGCCATTATGAATATTTATTTTAGTAAATATTTTATTTCCCGTGGTTAAAGGGCTAAATCCATTAAATAAGAGTAATAACATAATATTATAATAATAATATTATATTACATTAACATGTGTCCTATTTCTATTTGTGGATACATATAAGACCATGGGAATACTTGGGACAATTTTGGGACCCCATGGATCCACTAGAGAGTGATAACTCCACTTTATATTAATAAAGTTAATGTAAATACAAAAAGGACATAAACACATATATTTTAGTAAAACAATTTTTAAAAGGTCCTATATAATTTATCTCTTAGACTAAAAATATTAATTTTAATGAAAAAGATATTTCCTTCATCATGGTATTTTTATTAATATTTTTAGACATAAAATAAATTAAATTAATTAGGACATAATAATGATGCAGTGTTTACCTCAATAATAAATGATTAAAATAATCAAGATTATAATAATTAAACTAATATCCAAAACCTATTCAATTTTTAATTAATGATTTTATTTAAATGACAAGTCATCTTATCTTAGATTTTATTTAATTTTGGACATTTCGTAACCGAAAATCATTATATAATAAAATAATATTTTAAAACATTCCTAAAGTGCCCCTCCACCACATTATAAAAAGCTGTAACTTCTAACCCAACTCTCACACCATCGATTATTGTTTTCATAACCAACCTCTAAAAAACATAATATCCATACATCACTCTCTTCCTCTTATAATCCTTACCTTAGGTAGAAGGCACATCAATAAATCCTTTTGGTTCATTCCATATAAAGTTACCCGATTTAAAAGTAACATCTCCTCTTAAGTTCATTCCATTAATTTTACATCTACTACCCCCTAAAAAGTTCTTTATTCATTTCTTTTATAACAACACAAGTATCCTCCATACAATAGGATGTTGTTATAAGAATTATTTGAACTACACTTACACACACAAACATATAATTGGTATATAACATAATGTTTCTGTGGATGACGAACTAGAGGAGTTCCAAGTATAGTACATATATTTTATAAGAACTAAGGGTCATGTAATCTCCGAGCCTACATGCCTTTGATGGGTTCCCTATCATCCCTTTAATGGGGGCTATCAATTAATCAATAAACAAATAACGCCTTTGGGATACATAGGTCAGGGTGTGGACGAAAAACTACTACCGAACAAAATGATTATTGTTCCATATTCTACTACCACCTCTTTTGGTGGCCATTATGATGGAACTGTAATTATATATGATATTTATGATATTTATGTTATCTATATTATTTTTTAATTATCATTTATATCATGACCATATTCTTTTTCATGTCGATATATACGATAATTTCATTTTAGGTAGTGCAGACTACCGCCCCCTCATTGAGATATGACTCGTTCATACCAAACACGGAATGTATACAGGATGGTGATAATGAAATTACATACCACATATAAAATATTATATTATACATTAATAATAACATTCATATTTATCATTTGGTTTTCATTCCATTAATAATAAAAAATATTGAAGTAGCGTTCGTTCATACGTATAGATTACCCTCTCCATGAACACGATGAGATTCATTCCCCATCATAACCATTCAAGAATAATTTTCAAATGATTATTAAAAATAATATTTAATACCATAATATATTTATAGTAATGAATCAAATATATCCTATACATAAAAAACAGTACTTATGTAACAAAATATATAAATGAAAATGAATCAATTAACACCCGAAACAATGTTACTAGTAAAATATTATTAACAAATTAATATTATAAGATCATATATGATATAATTTTTATATATTTAGTTAATTTATAATTTAATAATAATGATTTATTTATCATGTAGGTTGTTAATGTACCCTCGACTAAAGTAAAGTACAATGTAAGGGTTAATTTCACAATCTATTTATTATCCAACGTTGTTTTTACGTAAGTATCTTCAAGTACCTCTTTATCATCCACATCCATGTTTTCATAAAAATGAATTTCAAAAAATACTTTATTATTTACTATAAAATGGTTTAAATTCATTTATACCCTTATTAGACTTTATATGTTTTGAAAGGAATCATTCCGTGATTTTCCAAACAATGTACGTTATGACCCTTTTCGACAATATTAAGATAAGAATGTATTTTTTAACTAATACGGTGTGTGCGTCTATTTTCTGCTGTTATAACATTGTCAAATATTCCATTACAAGATTATATGAATATTTGAAAATTTAATGTTTTTTATAATTATTCGACTCTTATATGATTTCAAAATAGAAAGAGATATTTCTCTCAATTATTTTTGATTTCATCTATGTCAACATCCTTTGAAGAAATATACATTTGATTGAAGTTGATTTATTATGATTCAAATATTCCATATTTTATTTAATGCTTTTTGATATGTTTTCCTGTGGATGTGTTATTTTTATTCCATTCATTGTTTATGGTTAATGTATTGACATTTCATATGCTAGTTTTAATATCAATGTTTATGTTATATTTCAACCATTCCATATGAAAAATCTATTATACTTCGTTAGTGACGGCTGGAGCCCACAATAGCTCCCAGATGCATCAGTATGTATAATGAGGAAATTAGATGTGGAATTGGTAGAGGCCTTTCCCAATTTGATATATGGTTTTGTAGGTGGCCTAAATCATTTTAAGACGTCTTGGCCGAGGCATTGACAAAATGTTTCAGAATGTCTGACATTATATATTCCCTCATTATGAAAATAATATTAATTGATCATGTGGTTATTCAACTAGTAGAATACCCATGACAATGTTTTATTATGGCAATATTTACTCAGCTCATAGTTCTTCCATAAAGTGTTTAGGTTTATTATTTGTAAAGGCATGTGTTTTCAATTATTCAACATGCCTAATGTTTATGTCAACTTCATCTATGTTTCTTACTCTTACATAGCATTTGAGATCACACCTTTATTATGTTTCATTTTACCATGATATGAAGAAGTTATTTATGAGTGACATTCAGGCATTTTCTATGAGTCTTGGATGTTTCTAATGAAATAAATTAGTGTTTTATTACTTTTAAAGATGTAATGTTGAACTTATGATTATATCTTGTTTCCAAGAATACTAAACCGATTAGTCTTTCGGGACATGATTCATTGTATCTTACCAATATTATGTAATATTGCACCGAATCTAGGTAACTAGGGTCTGGACATTGCATGGTGTTATCGGTATTTTTAATATTTATGTTGTAGTATTGTGTAGCTGATGTTAGAGACGGTCCAAATATTATGGACGAAGGGGATTGTGGTTTTATGGGATACTCTCAAAGTCATTATATGTTTTGATATCATCACACATTTTTTTTGGTGTAAAACTTACATAAAGGGGAAATAATATGAATCTCATTAATTTGAGTAGATTTTGTTTGTATCTATAAAAATCTGGAAGCTCCCATGAGAATCTCAATGAAAATTTTGGTTGTTGTTACTTCCTCTGAATTATAATTTTTCACCATCTTGTAAAATAATTTTTTTGAAATATATCAAAAGTAATAAACTATATTAGACAAATGAAAAATATTATTGAGATCAGAATAATATTTAAGTGATTCAAAAATGAAAATATAGTGGTGAATTTCATATATTAGTGGTGAACCAGGAAATTTTATGATTCCAAAGCATATTTTTTTTGAAATATATCGAAACCAATAAACTATTTTATGATTAAAAAGCATATTTGTTTCCAGTGTGAGAGAAGAGATAAACTACTTATATTCACAACTGTATGAAAGCTGAATATCCTATATTAGTGGTGATCCATGATAGTGAAAACCATATCATATATTCTTTACTATTTTCAAATATAAATTTTTAATAAAGAGGACCTGTAATAAAAGAAAATAAAGGGACATTCCTAGTAAACCAAGATAGTGACAACCATCTCATAGAAATACACTTGAACCAAAAAGTATAAGTCAAATAAAAAGGACCTAAAAGAAAACCAACATGCTTACATTCACACATACATCACCAGTGTACACTAAGCTAGATGAACTAAATAGTTTAGAGAAACAAATTAAAAATGAACCTTTTATAAATTTTATTTAAATATTATTTTAAAAATAAATCATTATTTATTTGGAGTTTCATATAATCTAATATTAAAATTATTATATAATAAATATATAAAAAATATTATAAATACTTATATTAATAACAATTATATAATTTTTCAAAATAAATAATATTAGAATACACTTGAATTATTTTTAATTTAAAAGAATAATTTAGAAATTGATATTAATTTCTAGTGTTGATTATAATAATAATATTATTATTTTTAATTGAAATAAATGTGTTGGTAATAATATTATCAAAATATAAATTTTTTTATATTAATACATAATAAAATATTTAAAAACACATAAATTATTTATTGGCATTATTAAATATTAAATATACACATTTAATTTTTGACATTAATATTTCGAAAGAGTGTTTTTCCAAAAATAATATCTATAAAAAAATATGTTCTCAGTAAAAAGTTTTTCCAGCATAAAATAATATTTTAATTATATATATATATCATTTTTATAAAAACATAATTATTCTATTTTGTAATTTAAAAATGAATGTCAAAATTAAATTTAATTGAATTCAAAAAATAAAATCTCAGAAAACATGAAAATGAATTAAAAGATCTTTTAAATAAAAAATTAAATTAATCTTGTATAACAATTATTTTTCTCAATAAATAGTATTACTATTAAAATCATATAACCTAAGTTCCTAAAAATCAACTTTCAACTAATAAAATTTTGAAAAAAAACTATTTTTCATAATAAATAATGAAATGGGTCATTTTACCACATAAGATTCAAAAAATAAATTTTACGTAAAATTAAAAAATTTACACTCATAAATGAAATATGATGGAACTAATTTAAAATAGGGATGGCAATCATGTGATTTGTATAATGATATTTAGTTGAGACAAAATGATATTGAGGGTTTCAAATGAGACCGTGAGTGGTTAATGTTAGATAAATGAGGTATAATCGGAGGGGGGCATTGAAAATAAAAGATTTCAAGGAATTAAAAAATCAATAGCTATTGGTGATTTGGGTTTCCAGGAATACTGAATTAGAAGTATGAGGAGGGATGGTGGTCACATTAATATGCATTTATTAAATTAAAATGGTTTTCATATTGGTATATATAAAAACTTATTTTAAAAGTATGTACTAAAGTGATTTTAAAATTTATTAACTAAATAAAATTTTCAAAATACTTATTTCTTATAATATTTATTATCTTAGTGAACATATATGAAAAATAATATATTTATATGATCATAGATAGAATATAATTATATTCCACATAAAAAAACACCTAGTCTGATTTATATACAACTAAAAATATTATTCCTAACTGCGGGAAATACGTGGATGCCAAAGGGAAAGACTCCAAAAAAACAAGGTATTCATACTATATATCTCCAAACTAATATAGTTTCTATAATAAAACCGATATTACAATTATTTAAAATTATTAGTAGAAATATATGCATAACTGACACAAATTGTCCCACAAGGACCCTTCCTAGGTAGTGGTGACCAAAAGTTTCAGCAAAATTCCCTCCTACAATTGGCCATGGGTTAGTGAGTATGAAAAAGTAGGATTATAACACACTATGGTTGGTATTATCCTAAAAACATGTATAATACACATAACTCCACACATGATATAATAATTCATATAGAAAAATTGAAAATACGATAATCCATCAAATAAATTGGAAAACTCTGGTATCCATAAAGGATATTCCATTACGTAATATAAAATGGAAATTGGAAAATTTGTATTTCTATAAGAAAAAATGGAAAAATAACATAAATAACTTTGTTGATGAGGCCCACACAACATGATGGCATGATACATGAATATTTCCCACTACGGTCACATCTTGGTACTACTAATCCATTCCATCATTGTTTCCACTAAGGTCTCCACAACATGTTAGCTCCATAAATTCCATTCCATCTCCAAATATTCCATCAATATATCTATCATGTGTTTGATTTTCATAAGAATTATATGTGTTGGTCCACCTCCCATACATGGTTGAGTATAAATATACCTAGTATGGCTCCGAAAAATATGAAATAAAAACCCAAAGAATATCATCAGATCAAAAATCATGAAATTAGGGAATACGAAGAAAGAGGGTAAGAATAAATCTAGATATTATCAACCACTCATTGTATTAAGGAGACAAGGAAGTCCTATAAATTCAATGGTTGTACATACATTATTTTTATCTACAGATACTCAAATTAAATGAAATACCCAATGTTTTTTAGTTGATATCCAGTCATACATTCAAAATTTAAGGAATACTAGGTGTTCATAATGAATCAAAAGTCTCAATAAATGATATACTCTACCTATTAAACATCCATATCACTACTCGAATCAAAATATGTTGAAATTTAGATTAATTATATATTTGTTTCCCCCATGGGAGTACCACATCCAACCATTTTCAATAATATTTCCTATGCTTACATACATGAGTTCATTGGGGAACCAATTCCTGAACCACAAGTTATTGTTGATAAAGGTATTACATTCCAATACCATTATTACTTCGGAAAAATTCATTTTATGATATAAATCAGAAAAAATAATAGATATAATCTCTTCCAATCCTAGGAATTGGATAATACAAAACATAGCTCAAAGGACCTAAGTACATTAATCTATAACCTATGAAACCTATCAGTAAGTTTATTAGGATAAATAAGCCATACTGAATAAATTCTCAATCAATATATTATCAAACCCATGGATATTGGACACATTTTGTTGGGAAAACAATCCCCCCAGGCAACATTGATGTATTATTATTGAGATTGTGTTTGTCGATAGAGAGATCCTCAATGTTTTTTTTGATTAGGTGGGATTATAAGTTCAGATTTGTTGATAAAGGGGGAATCCATCGTGATTTATCAGGTTCAAGAGATTTTTTTGACAATCCTTGATTGATAGATGAACCTCATCAACAGAATGAATGATCTGGTGGTGGTACAAAAAGAGTTAAGGCAATGTGGGCCTGAAAATTGGAAAATGGAATGATGTGTTTTGGGAATAGGATGTTTTGAAAAATATGGTAGTGGTATGTGAAATAGGGGAATGATGGTTTTTTTGAAATAGGTGTTTCGTGATCAAATGCTCGAAAATTGGCAAATTCATGAGTTGTGCAAAATATTCGAGCACTACGTGAAATACTGTGTTGCGTAGAAGATGGGTTTTCCATGATAAAATAAGATTAAATGATCAATCCTTTTTTTTCATGCAGGGTCGTGTATTCCTATAAATTTGAGGTGAAACCCCCTCATTTGGCGGAGCTCAATAATTAGAAAATATTTGAGCTTTGAGGCACATAAAAAATACGCAAAGGGAGTTCTACAAGAAAATCCGGTGTTGTGCGTAAAAATTGATATTGAACATAAAAGATAACATTGCACATAAAATAAAGGTTGTATGGAATATTTGATGTAGTGAAAAAAGTGGTGTTGGGATTTCATGAAAAAAGTGATATTTTTCATGCAAGGTGAGTGAATTATATGCAAGGTTAAATAAGGGATAAACATTAAATTTGAGTTTGCCCTATTAAATTATGTGGTAAAGGTGTATTCATTGGTGAACGAAGGTAAAACATAAATAGATAATCTATATATAGAATAAGATTAATTCATTTGTGATAATGAAGGTACCTACATGTCTTCAAAATGTGATTGGTTCTTATGAAGAACCTATTAGTACACTTCAGTTCAGAGAGCAGTGAGCATTAATATTATGAGTGGTTGTCAAAATGGAGGGACATAGAGTCTCCTCTGAACATTGTCAACAATAGTTCTCTTTTAGTGGATTGGTTACATTGGTACGTCGCTGGTGTATGCTCATTGGATGTATCCCAGAAGGGGTGAACCAAGTAAAAATAATTGTGTCATGTGCATGACTTAATGTCTGTGTACACTTCTCCACATGAATGGTAGAGAAGAGAGTTTTTCTTAACAGAAAAATAAGACCAATAGGGGATGTTTTTTTAATCTTTCATACCCTGATTCACCCCCTCTATGGGTATCTAACCTATTGGACCAAACACATTCCATAATTGATGACACCTTAGTAAATTAAATACCAATCCCTATCCATATTATAGAAGATACATGAGACTAATCAAGACCGAAGGAGGAAAGACCCCATGCCGATATTGTGGACTCAAGACCCAAATATATGAAGGAGTACAAAATTCAAGAATAAATATAATGTGCGGGAATTATTACATGTCATAATAAGTCTATAGTTGTTTATTATCCATGAATATTCATTGATCAATATAGTAGATACTTATTATTAGTCATATATTGTTAAATCCAATTTCTACAAATCAAACCATGAAAATGTAATTAGAAGTCCAAATATAATTGAACATTGTGACCATAAGCGAATAAATTCTCATGAATGTCTATATAATCATCAAATTAGAAATTTAGTTGTAATGATCCAAAAACACATTCCTTGAAGATGAAATTGGGCTATGTGGAATCTTTTTTTACCATAACATGGGGCACTGACATAGGGATTATGTGCCTTTTTATGTGTGTGGTGATCACACACACTCTCCAGGGAAACAAAAAACATTCCAACATGTCCTGTGAAATGGATTGTATGATCCATCCCATGTGTAATACAAAGATCAGTGTAGTTTCCAAATTTTAATGCCATGGGACAACCCAGAATGATAACCCCTTATTTCCCCTAATTACCATTTCTTTTTACCGGCTTTATCACCACCTCACTATGCACTAAAATCCCTTATTGTTTATAGTATAAAAAATTTATTCCTTTATACATTTCCTCGATTAATACACTGAGGTCAACTCCTAACACCCTGTCTATGGAATCAAAGAATCACCTTTCAATCATCCCCTTATAAAAATAATGATTACTTCTTAAATAGCCACACAAACACAACTACCATGCCATGTTTCTATTTTCTTTCACACAAGAAGAGATTGTGGGATAAGATATCAGTATTACATATGGATGATGAAACAAGTGAATAAAAATGAAGTATAAAGAAAAAATTAACAATGATGTGATCATCAAAATATTGAGTCCTACCTCGATGGACAAACATTATCACTTCCAATCGTCACCACCACCATGGTTTAATTATCATCGTTCCATCCAATTAATCACCATAAATACCTATTCCTCCTCAAAATCTTATGTTTATCTAGTTATCCTAATAATTTTTTGTAAAAGGGTTTCCATTGGTAAACCCAATGTTTATAAATAATCAGAAAATACCCTCTAATAGGGGATGTCATGGGTACTTCTAAAGTGATCAAAAATTACTATGTACCTAGGAAAAACCCATAATTAAGGAACAATTTAGGTTTCATATTTCACATATAATGCTTCACTTTAATGAAAATGATAATTCATGATAATACACATGAATGGGTAAAAATAATATTTCTATACATAATTTTATATTATCAAGACCCCAGTACACCAATAATTTCGCACCAACTCAAAATTTAATCCAAAACATGACATGAAAAAATTATAAATTTCAAACAATAAAATATTATGACACCACAAAAAAATCCAAGATACATTAATAATATTTTTTTAATAGATATATAAAAACCCCATAAAATACAAAATGCATGTAAATTCACTAAAACTGAAATTAGGCATAAATACTTTTTTAAAAGTTCAACAGAGGCATCATTTTATAATTAAATGTTGTTTTCTATCGAATTTACTAATTCTTAAATAGTAATTCACAAGAATAGAAGCACAAAATTTATCTAGTATCCTTCTTGAAAAATATAGGATACTACATCATTTCCACCTTATTCCCATTTAATAATTAAAAATTTAAAAAACTAGTGTTTCTAACTAAGTGTGATCATGAAATAAACAAACATAGAAAATATTCAACCATCATATGAAAAACCTATTCCATTGAAGGTTTAACACCAAGAAATAATGGTATACAATAATCTAATAGGGAACATTCTCTTATATCCACACATATAAAGTATCCATCCCTTATAATAGCAATAAATAAAATGGAATGTTCATACACTCATGGGGATTTCGTCCAATAAATTATAGCCAAAAAAAAACCTCTTTTGAAGGTTATCCAACCATATGGGACATGATGAATCTATAAGCTACTAATACTCTATTGAATGTTGTTTTATATGAAGGTTAACTCTTGAAATATTTCATTACATTACCCCAATATAGATCTAGTAAATGGTTATCTTAGGGGTAAAATCCATCCATTACTTACTTTGAAACTAAATTGTTTGAAAATATTTCTCACAAACTATAGAAGAGTTTCATGTTAGCAATATCATCCAAACCCATACTAGTTTATCCATCATATCTTTCCATAAAGACACATAAAAAATTTTCAGTAGATCATATTAATTAAATGACACGGGGATTCATATAATACCTCAAGCACTTATAGAATCCTCCATAAAAATCTGATTCATCAATAGGATTTAACGCACTATCCAATATTACTACGTTATATATTAATTTCACTTTCATAAAACATATGAATGAGTATATCAAGAACTACACCAATACACAAGATATTCCCATATTCACTATTACCAAGCAGGATTCCGAATCATCTCTAAACTAAATTAGATGGTCCCAAATGATTAATGTACCATACTCTATCATCCCCATAACCTTGGAAGACCAATTTACGATTTAAAAAATTATAAAAAACTCAGGAAAGTCCCATATTTCACAACTTATATTGTGTTTCCATGTAATGGGAACACCCAAAATTATCCACATAACATTAAAAAAATTGTTATGTGATCCACCATTGAGGTCTCCACATAGGATACCCATAATTATATTCATTAAAATCACCATGAGACTGCTCTATTCACATGGGGTTGTGGTTGACCTTCCCTAAACCATTCAAAAACACTTTAAGTCCATCTATATAGAACATCTGGTCACTTTGGATCATAATTTTGATATAACTACTATGGGAATATCTCACCGATGAGGTAAATAAGTGGACACCACATCACATGATGTTAATAAATTTCCCCCTCTCTATGTAATATCCAGCTACTTTGAATATTACTTTCATTTTCCACCCTTTTGATTCATATAGGGGGTCCACTACTATATGCACTAAGCACCCCACCACTGGTATGCCTCTATAATCTCATAATACATCATGGATATTATTTGAAGGCAGAAAATTGATACCCCATGGATTTCTGTAACCAACTACCAGTGCCAGCTGCTCTACTGACACTCTAATAATATAGCTAGGAAATTTTCTAAATTCCTAGTGGGATATTTATATTTCAACTAGAGGGATGGTTTAGAAAATATATTATATAAATTCCAAAACGGTCTCATAGTTCAAATCAAAAAACATGAACACGTTATCCTTAATGTAACCGAATTAAAACCTTAGAGTTCCCTCGAGGGGGAAAAAGGACACACCTTGTATGAAATTTTTCATCCCTTCATACAAATAAGAAGTGATGTCCCACCCATACAAATTTTTCAAAACACATTCCTACACTTAGATGGGAATAATTCTATAACTACATATGCGTGAGATTAGATCTCCACAATGATGATAAATCCAATCATTTATAAGGATGAAATTCTACTCACATTCACATCAGTGCATCCTGAGAGAACAAAAATAGTATTACCCAATCCATAATGAGATAGGATAATCCAAATCACATATTATAATTAGAGGAGTTCCTTTAAAGTTGACTTTATTTATAAATTACAACCTGACTCTACTGATAATTATAAATAAATGATGGTCACCTTATGTGAAATTTCTCTAGCTGACGAAGCTTTTTCTAGGATTACACTAAAATTTACAACTCCTAACAATATAATTTTTAATGAATAACTTTTTTCTGCACTATATAATATGAGGTTCCATGAGTAAAGGACAAGAACCATACATTAAACTAAACAAACATACTCCTGACTGTAATCATCAGTCATGATCATATTTTCAAATATCATACTATCATCGCTCTATACATAGTAGGTACTAGAAATAATAGGTATTTGTAAGAGTGGATAGATGCATTATACCTATCTAACAACTATAATACCACTACCTAATCCACCAAATGGATATCTAAATAAAGAATTTTCGAATAATAGGGATGCCAAGGTTCCCAATTCATGTGTATAAACCATTATAATTTCTTAATCATTTATGGCATGCTTCAGGAATGCTAGAATGGGTGGTGATTCATGAAAAAAATAAGGATTAATAAATAATTCATGTGTTGTATCTACCAAAACAACTTATCTCAAAAAATTACCCCATGAAAAAAATGTAATGAATAACTTATAAGGTCGACATGCCATGCCACATACATTGATGTGGGTATAATTGCATATGTTGTGTCCGTAAATAATTAGACATAACTCCATCCCAAGGGTTCAAACTCCATAAATCCTGCAGTATCCCAATATTTATATAATATAACACATAATCAACTACAGAATAATAATTATATAAACTAATATTGACCCACGAATCCACATATGGTCTAAAAGTGATAAAAACAGATTCTAATGTGAGTATCATTCTATATTCAACCAACTATCACTAATGAAATGAGTGAAAACCATAAATACCTGATGTTTTTTTTTAAACACTAAACATAACTATCCATGGGTTTTCACATCCAAATTAGTAGAAACTACCATCCACACTCTAATAGAAAACATTATAACTAAGAATTAATGGATATTAAATCACCTAAATAGCTGGTAAAATAATCTATATAAACGAAGTCATAGAATGAACACCCAAATGGTCAATAATCAATGGATATATAATTAAAAAAACTCATTTTCTCATCATATCCTTTTTATGCACACTATATGGTTATTAGTGAGGAACATCATTTATTTGATAATATGACTTCATAATAATTAGATAATATCTGTATGAGTTTATGCATAGAGGACATGAAAGATTTCAACTGAACAATATATAATGCATGTTCCCACATTCTATAATTTCATAAATCTTCCTTAGAGATATGGGTACACTAAAGTGTTTTCAATTTTTAAGATAAATGATTCACTAGCTACATGTACTGCTATGTTCCCCTTGGTATGATAACTAATGTCAAGACCCCTTAAACACAATTTCCCTAAATTACAAAAACCTATCCTCACATGACTCCTAAAATTTAACTGAATCATTAGTAAAATAACTAATTGAATCGTTTATAATATGGACTATCACTGTAGAGACCCGAAGCCTGACGTACATGGACATTACATTACTTTTGCGGAATACTTAGTACATAACAAAAACACACACACACAAGGATCGTAATAGTTTAGTGTCTTTGGAAACTCGGAATGTAATCTTCTAATCGTGGTGAAAGATCTTCAATATCTCCCATAAAGATCTTCCCTTTTTTTTACCTAAAACCTTTCTTTATATCCTGGGGAAAAGAAAACATAAAAGGGTGAGCTCAAATGCTCAGTAAGGGTATACAAAATAAAAATCAATCACATCATATTCAAAAGAACATAACTTTTGGAAATCATAACCTGCAAAAGAGAGCATAATTTCATAACATGGGATAAATCATAGTAGTGAAATGAAATCAAAATAATCATAACTTAAAACATGAAACTTTGTGGCATACACACATAATCATAGAGAATCATTTCTTGTTAGTCAAGACTAATTGCCAAGACTATCTTAGTGGACAAAGTCCCTTTCTGAATCGAGTAGCCCTCGTTTCAGTCCTGTTTCACTGAACCGGTATAACCTACCATTTCAGCCATGTCTATCTCATGAGATATAAAATCTTTACCCAATGAATTGGAGGGAGATATAGCTCCCACCCATCTCATAATGATACCATTCTTATGTGTGCCACAAAATCATAAATCATACATCATTTCATAACCCATGTAACAAAAATGGGATTCTTAAACAACATGACATCATAAAACCATTCATATAAGATAAAGGAATTCATAAACATAATTCCATCACAAAATATTAAAATCAATGTAAAAATATGGATAGAAACAGAACCCTTTATTATCTTATATGGAAAATAATTTTGATAAAACACTTGAAATGAATTCTTGAGGAAAATATCCTTTCTTCTTCAAAATCAATTTCTTTTCACAAAACATCATGGAATTTTAAAAGAAAGAGATTTTATTAAAAATAGTCATGAAATATTTTGGAGGAAGCTTCATAAAAATAAGGCTTTACAAAACCGTAAAAATCCGTTCGTGCCGTTTAAGTTAAAAAAACATTCTTCGTACTTTTGTCGGAAAAGTCAAAAAGTACCTCGTATGAAAAATGACAAAAGATTCCTTTAATATCTTTTACTAAAAACTTACCGAAGGGTAAAATTGGATATAAACTATTGTAGAAGGATGGAAATAATATTACATATTGAAGGAACATGGATGTGGATGATAAAATACACCCCAGTAATTACCAAATTAAAAACAATCTCGGATAAAAGTGAGATTGTGATATTTCCCTTACCTTAGGTCCGACTTGCTTTGTAAGTGTCCAAACCTCCTGTATTATGATTTAAATCATGTTATTGACTTATTCCAGAATCATATTCATTGTTATGATATCATATATGGTTCACTTATAAAATTATATTACCCGTTCTTTTGTAAATTCCATGTTAAAGAAGCGTTTTGGGTAAAATCGTTTCATTTATCTTAGGTGTTTTGACTTGTTGTTCTTGACATCATTATTACTTATATCATGATTTACTTACTTACAGAATATAAAATATGATTTATATATCATATATATTCAGTATATATATATATATATATATAATATAGATAAATAAAATGAAAAACACCGTTCATGGAGACGGTAGTCCGTACGTACGCATGAACGCTGTTTTACTTTCCTTATTGTCTTGAAATGGAAGTAAGTAGATGACATACATATGTATATATAAATAAATCCAGTAGCTTTATAATGTCATATATTTCATTATTATTTCTTATATATACATTATAATCATTCTTAAATGGTTAACATGGAGAATTAATCTCATCGCGTCGTGGAGACGGTAGTCCGTACGTACGCACGAGCGATGATATCATTTCCATAAATATTGAACTGAATTTAAGTGGATTATACAATATATCAGAATCAATATGATGTTGTAATAACTATGTATAGTTATTCTTTACACCATTATACCCATCCATGTAAGGTGGTGGTGGAAAATAGATTACACCACGGCGTGGAGACGGTATTCCGTACGTACGCACGTGCGGTGATTTCTTTTTCCGTAGGATGGATAGATAGTGAAATAGGGTTGTTTCATACTTATAATAACATATCAGTATATGAGTGATACTGATGTTATTACTTCATAATGAAACAACCTAAGAAGAAGTGGAAGAAGAAATAAAGATAAAAGAATTGGTAACGGTAATTACCTCTTCTTTGAAGCGCCTCTTTGAGACCTCCTCTTAGGGCACTAGAATTGGTCTTTGAGGAAGACCAGAACCTCTAGGATGTTTCTAGGGAAGTGGAGAAGAGATTTTGGCAGGGGTTGGCCGAGCTTGAGTGCTCAAATTGGTGTGAGGAGGAAGGGGGAGGAGGTGTCCTTTTATAAGGGAGGAGAGGGGCACCTTAGGAATATCTCAAAATATTATTTTATATTAAAGTCAAAATCGGTTTATAATGGTTCCAAAGGGTCTTATTTATAAGCTAAAGTGGGGATGGGTCGAAATCCTATCAACCAATAGAATTTAGACAAGTTTAGGATATTATTTTAACCTTATCAATTAGATTTAACTCTAAGTTAAATAATTTAACTTTTACCATGTCTTTTTGTTTTCTTTCACTATATGGTTAATAAACTTACTATAACATGCCAAACGAACCCCAAATTGTTTATTATTAATATATAGATCCATATCTAAGTCATTTGGCCGAACCTTAGATTTTTAGGAATACAATAACAATTAATAATATAATATTTGATTTAAAAACTATTTTGTGTCAATTTCGACACAATTTGATATATGATTTTTGTGAAAGTCATAACAGAATTAAATGTTCCAACCAAGTTGATTAAATCAACATTTATATATCATAGTAACCTATAAAATTAGTGGAATTCATAAAATATTTCAAATTACATTTTTTTTGTGTTTATAACATCAATTATGTCAATATTTCAATAATAAGATAATTAATGCATCATCGTTGTGTCATAAATAAATTAAATTATTTTATGTCTAAAAATTACAAATAAAATACCATCATGTATTAAATCTTCTTAGCTTTCTAATGAATATTTAAAATCGAATTTATCTTATGTATAACCCCATATTAAAAATTATTTACTTATTAAACATTGATTTTAACTATTTTAACCTTTCTTTAAATAAATTAATAATAAATGTCCTAATCTAATCCAAGTGGGGCTAAATGGTCATATTTTATTCCTAAGTTTGTTTTTGGTCGAATTACACTTGTCCAATAGAATTAGGACATGTGTTAGGATAATAGTAATATCATATTTACCCTTAGTTACCCTATTTACTATTAACCGCGGTAAAAAAAGTAAAAAGTTACTATTCACCAAAAAATTATTTTAATCTCATTGAACCACATTTTAATCCTTGATATTAACCGTGTCTCTCGGATTTTCGAAATTCCATTCACAGAAGTGGTAAAATTAAGTTTTATGCAAAATTCAGTTTTTAACCTACCACTTAGTAGTTTCACTATTCATCAAAAATTGATGTTTTTCAGAACAATGCCAAAATTTCATCCTAAGCTATATTTCATATTACAAATTCAAAAATGAAGTCTATTTTACCATATTCATAACATAGATTTTGCATTAATTTATTTTATAATTAAATCCCGCTGTTAAAACAAATAGTGTGTTTTTAAGAAACAATATCTATCAAAAGATTGACACTTGTTTATGTCTGGTTTAAATTTGAAATTACATCCAATGACCAACATTGTATTAAATTGTAAAAATATATTCTAAATATATTTTAAAACCACTCAAATTAATGTTTTATCACTATTAATTATTTCGATTAAAAAAAATTGTTTTTAATTATAATGTAGTAATTTTCACTATTCATCAGAATATGAAAGTTATCCGAAAAGTACCAAAATTTCACCTTAGGCTAAATTCGATACTCCGAATCCAAAAATGAAGTCCATTTTGAGAGCTAAAATTTATAAAATTTAAAAAGTGGTTATTACTATTCATAACGGCTAGTTTTAATAATATTTTAATAGCATATCATTGTTTCGTGAAACTCAGTATTACGTACTACACATGCTATCGAGGAAGGTTGCGATTGCGTGTAATGAAAGGCTAGTCAAGGATGTGTGTTGTTCAAGCTCCTTTTGGAGTAGCGTACAACACAAGACATTAATAAAATTAAAAAGAATATTTTTTTCATAAAATCTCGGGCTGTTACAATCACATTAGGTCAAATCCTCATGAGTTTTAATATAAGTGTGGTTCCACAAAATAATCATTAATGTAACATGGATTGTATACAAACACTGTAGGAATATCAATGATAATGGGATTCTTTAGACTATTTCCCCCATACATAATACTAACATTCACAATAGAATTAAAAATGGAGAAAAGTAAACTATAATGATAACAACAAAGATAATACATAAGACACTGACAATATACACAATGTATAAGATAATATATTACACATAATGAATAAGTGATCAAATTCTTTCCCATTAGCAAATACAAGAAGACAATATTGAAAACTACGATGAGGAGGTCCTCACAGATGTATGGATACCATCATGAAAATTTATAATAACCATCAACTTTTGGTACCTCTATGATCTATTAAATATGTATCTATGCAGGATTCCATGAAGATTAATATATTAAAAAGGGAAACTAGATCCAAGTATAGAACAACCATATGCAATATGTGCATCATCTGCATAGATACAACATATGTGGGACCAAATATTTTTCATGGTTTAGCATATAAAAACTGATATTGACACATAATAAAATGAAAAACCTATAATCAATTAGCTTAAAACTGCCATTATGACCAAGTAAAATATTGGAGGAAAAGGGATAATCAAGATATAATCAACCAGAAGATGTTCTAGGGAAATAGAGAAATCTAAAAAATCCAAACTCAAACACAAACATGTTTTTAATTCATATAAATTACATATATAAAGATAACCATAGAACCCGTGAATGTATAAGTTGATAACTAGTCATATTTTTCGTCTCATAGGAATTGTAGGGGTAGACCAGGAATCACATGTTTGAAAAATGATATTCACAAACACTATAAATTCCATATTAAAACTGCAAACTAGAAAAGAGGATTTTATCCATGCTTATGTATTCATGTTATCCAAAAGTGTACCTAAACCGGTCAACTAGAAAAAATTATTCTATGTCGCCATACTGTTAATCAATAGAGAACCCAAATGTTTACTATGATTGGATTACATTTAAAGGATTACTATTCCTTAACATCATAATAACCTATAGCTAAAATATATATGATTCCACAATGCTTTTGAGAGATTCCCATTATACACATCCCAAAAGATGGAGAAACCTAAAATCAAATCAAAGGTTCCAAGACCCCAAATCCAAAACATTAATAACCTCTTTGAAAAATTTATATGGGAATAAAATCACTCTAGGAGACAACTTTGTCAAGGGAGTAAAAAACCTAATATGTATTGTTTGGGATACCCTTGCCTCATTAGCATGGATGGAATACTGGTTCCATTTTTTCTTAGAGGAACCATGATTCAAGTATATAGGGGAGTATAAAAATATGATATGAATATAATTTGTTGACCCATTCCCTATCACAATATGCAACCATGGGAGTACCTACCTCGAGAAAACTCTGATCATCATGATCAATCGTCTTTATTAGTCATATGATAATAAATCAAAAAATTATTATCTCAGGTTTTATGTGGATATATATGTAAATAACTGTAATATTGTGACAAGTATGAATAAATAATTAATATAGGATATTTACTTGTCTAAAACTGCTACAAATGGTAGAATATCTAAAAAACAACATGAACGAGAAATCAGGCCACATGGATGTTATTGCGCGTATGAAATGGAGTGTTGTAAAGGGGTATATAATATGTGTACACATTATTTGTTTCTATAAATGGGGAAAATTTAATCATTTCAACATTGTAACCATAAATTGAATGCATGACTCATTTCACATGTGCAGGATTTGGTTACGCCAGGAGAACCTATCCTTATTTCATCCGACCATTCCAATAAGGGGCCTAATTTGATCCATCCTCACTCACTATGTGGTACTATGGGTAAGATCATATCTTAAGGAGATTATAAACATGTAAAAACCTATTTTACCCATTTATTTAATGAATACACCCCAACAATCTTTGAGGATTCCACCTGCTACTATTCGATACCACCATAGACTACTAACCAATCACTACCTCTATAAGAAGCACTACTCCATTAATACATTGTCCTCTAATAAAATCTCATCGCTACCAAATATCAGGAAAAAACAATCTCATTGTTTCCAATATAATAAAAACTACTCAATTGATAAATCATCATCTATTATTGAGATGACTCACACCCTACCACCCCTAATTTGGTATGATTGAAACATGTCAATAAATTTTAGTAAACAAAAAACCTCTACACCCGGTCACTTTATACTAATGTCACACATTTCACTTAATTCCATTAATATTTTTAAGACACCACATTTCTACGAAAAATATTGAGATAAGTGATTTGGGGATAAGAAATAATTTTCATACATTGATCACACAATCTATCTATAAAAATAATGAGTAAGGAAAAATTTAAGAAGAGAGGGAAATATAAATATTGAGTTCAACCTCAATTGTGGAATAGAGATACTTCAATTCATCATCTATTACATTGTAAATTATAACCATCATCCCTTAGAGTCCCAATAACTCCAATCTCATACATTAGTGACTAGTTTTTTTTGGGAAATCCTATAATATAGGGAAATATTTATTAAATAGATGAACCATTGGTGTAATTGTATTCATAAAATAACTCTAACTATGGGAATCCACATGAACTTTCATGGTGAAAAAAAATTGTAGTTTCTAAAGGGAAACACCACCATTTATGTCTTAATGGGGTCCAATATTTCTTATATAATTCTATTAAGAGGGAAAATCGCAATTTATAGAATATGTGTGAATTAGTTAAAAAAATTATTATAAAAAAATTATTATTTATACCCTACTAAATCAAATAATTATTCATTGGATAATCATTTAATCTAAAATACTATGTTAAAAATTTCAATGTTTGATCACAAAAGTATTAGGTTAGCACACCGCCATTCATGTAATGGAAAAAATATTTAGTTTACTAATAAATATTTTAGGAAATCGATAAAAATAATCACCCCCAAAATTTAACAAAAATTCAGAATGAGGATAAACACTTCTGTCCAAAATCCATAAATTCATTGAACTTTTTGTTGTATAATAATATAAAATTATAATATATCCCTTTGGGAGGTCCTACGAAACTAAAATTCATATTTTCGAAATACCAAAGTCACTAAAATCCATAATCTTAAATAAGTGAAAATATATATCCACTGATGTGTCTATACAGGGTCTGTGAAAAAATAATCAATAGTGCACCATAAAATATATCTCAACATATTAGATAATAAACATGGTTATGCATAATAATATACACTGATTTATAAATATATATATATAATTAATTTATTTTTTGATCAATAAACGGTGTAGCAATCAACGTGAGGAAAAATAAAAAACATAACAAACTTCAATAGATAATTGAATATGCTTGAATGATCCATATCTTCATAAATCTATTTTGGTCCAATTCCTGAAATATCAGAAGATATATGAATAAAAATAATACAACCAAACCAAATAAAATGCCAAATAATAATCTATTGGGTATTTCCCTTCTCAAGAGAAGGGATTAGTTTATAATGAGTCAGGGAAATATTCCCCTATATCACATTAAATGAGGGAATGTTTATAAATATTTATTGAATTTCACACCTATATCAAATAAACACCTTATAAAATACTATCCAAAGAAATATATAATATGAATATATATAAAATTTTCCACATTATTCTGATCTATGAAAAACACAAGCTCTATATTAAATAATAGTCATGATGTGTATCAAAGTAATGCACATGCACAATTCAATATTAATATGCATTCTGGTTGAAATATAAATATCAACAACACATGACAATGATAATTCAAAACATTGTTCAGAGAAGGTAAAATGATAATAATTTATGGAAATACTATTAATTTATACATGGTTTTAAAAGGAGGATCAAGATACTAGATGTGGAATACAAATTAAATAGTTTTCTAACTATGGGTACCACATGATAACGAACACTGGAATTAGTCAAAAAAATATTTTATTTTACATTAACAAAGAATTAGTTCAATAATTTCAAATCAACAGTACCATAGTAGGTTATAATAAAAAATAAATTAAAGAATTTAAGGTATGATATAATATTTTGATTCGAAATTATAAATTTACCAATATCAGCCAACATTTATAGTTTTTAATCCCATATATAGTAGGAAAAAAGTTTATTAACATGCGATAGATTTTTGAAACATCTTATATAATTTAAATTAGAAATAATTTAAATATATAGATTAGGGCTTGATGAAGTTATTTTTAATGTGGGAGAATATTAACAAATTAATTTTTTTAGTGAGGATCATGGCTGAAAATAATTCCTGTAGTTTTTTAATATAAATCATGTACTGAAAATATTTTTACTAGAAAACCGATGATTGATAATAAATGTTAATTATATATTTGGAATCATAAAATGCATAAAATGCATAATATCCATACTATTAGTTCTTAGAAGCATAACCAAACCATTTCCTATCCTCCAATGAACTCACATAACAAATGGTTATGATTGCATCAGTTAATTCAAAATCATTAATGTCATTGTGAGAAGATAAGGAACCACATTTTAGATTGAAATTAAGGTTCAAAAAATATGTTATAATTCCAAAAAGGAAAATTCAGTAATGGTTTGGTACCTTATTATAATATATTTAAATGGATCATGTTTAATACCTCATCATTATAAAATCAATAGATAAACCCAAGCATAAATATTCTATATAACACGTATACATCATGGAATATAATTGGAATATTGAAGTAACTAAGATGTGGACTATATAACTTATGAAAAAAATACATCCAAGGAATCTATTGGAAAGATACAAATTTATAAAACCTATAGATGAGGAAAAGAGTCCGGATTTATATACATTAAAAAAGAAACAATTCACTAGTCTTAGAATAATTAATATTAGGAATTTTTATGTTTAGATATAATATTAAAACCCTTATATATTCATAATCATGATCAATAAAGTTAAATTTTACAATGAGTGTCCAAATATATACTAATAGATTATTATATCAAATCACATATTTTGGATATTCAAAAATAAAATTGGAAATAAATGATAACCACCGATCTAGAAGAACATAAATTTAAAATATTTAACATACCAAAACAAAATACTATTTAAATACCACGGATTAATATTTCTAAAAAAATAGTCTAAAATTCATTATCATTTCATTAACAAATAAGGGGGGAATTTAATTTCCTTGAATATAAAAAAATTTCTTACAAAGAGTTTAGATATACTAATTTAACCATAAATAAGCTTTATGAATACAAATGGTAACAAAATAAAAAAAATCAATCGAAAAATCATATATATGATAAAAAAAGTTTTATATTATAGAAATATAAATTACCCAATCCCCATAATCTAAAAAATGATAAACTAATGAATATCATTGGAAATAACTATAAATATTTTTATACTAATACAGTATTTAAAATAAATATTTATAATGACATAAAATACAATTTTTTATATTATAAAATAAAAAAAAATCTAGAATAAATGACCACTCATGAACCTATATTCAATGAAAACATAAACACAAAATAAAAACCCCAACGAACAATCCTTTATCTAAGATAGGATAAATCCCATATCTCATAACCCATCCCCCGGGGACAGTACCATGACATACCCAAAGCTCACCTACCAAAGTCCTGGGGTTGGCGACTAGCGCCGAAGGAATCAACTAGTAAATGGGACACATTTTCATGGTTACCTGTACACATGTATACTAACATACCAAACACAAAAAAGATGATAAGTGAACTCTAAATAATCAGAAACCAGAGTACAACATGAATTAAAGCACCGAGTGGTATAACCGAGCTAGTATACAAGCCCAATAAAAGAACTAGAAACAGAATGGTACAAAGGGAGCACCGATGGCCATATATTGAAAATCCCACCTGATCACTATAGTAGTGAATATACTGTAAGACTTTGAAGTAATTTGTGTCTTCCTGGTTGTAACAGCCCGAGATTTTATGAAAAATGTTCCTTTTAATTTTATTTCTGTCTGGTGTTGTGCGCTACACCAAAAGGAGCTTGCACAACACACATCCTTGACTTGCCTTGCATTACACGGAATCACGACCATCCTCGATAGCGTGTGTTGTACGCAACGCCAAGTTTCACTAAACAACGATATGCTATTAAGATATTATTAAAACTAGCTGGTGTGAATAGTAATAACCACTTTTTGAAATTTTTTAAATTTTATTTTTCAAAATGGACTTCATTTATGGATTCGGAATATCGAATTTAGCCTAAGGTGAAATTTTGGTACTTTTCGGATAACTTTCATATTCTGATGAATAGTGAAAATTACTAAATTATAATTAAAAACAACTTTTTTAATCGAAATAATTAATAGTGATAAATTATTAATTTGAGTGGTTTTAAAGTATATTTAGAATATATTTTTACAATTTAATTCAATGTTGGTCATTGGTTGTAATTTCACATTAAAACCAGACATAATCAAATGTCAATCTTTTGATAGAAATTGTTTCTTAAAAACACGCTATTTGTCTTAACAACGGGATTTAATTATAAAATTAATTAATTCAACTTCTATGTTATGAATTTGGTAAAATAGACTTCATTTTTGAATTCGGAATATGAAATATAGCTTAGGATGAAATTTTGGCATTTTTCTGAAAACCTTCATTTTTGATGAATAGTGAAACTACTAAGTGGTAGTTAAAAAAACTGAATTTTTCATAAAACTTAATTTTACCGCTTCTGTGAATGGAATTTCAAAAATCCGACAGACACGGTTGATATCAGTAAGTAAAATGTGGTTCAATGAGATAAAAATAATTTTTTTGGTGAATAGTAACTTTTTACTATTTTTACCGCGGTTAATAGTAAATAGGGTAACTAAGGGTAAATATGATATCAATATTACCATAACACATGTCCTAATTCTATTGGACAAGTGACATTCGACCAAAAACAACCTTAAGTGTAAAATATTATCATTTAGGCCCACTTGGATTAGATTAGGACATTTATTATTATTTAATTCAAAGAAGAGTTGAAAGAGTTAAAATCAAAGTTTATTTACTAAAACATTTTTAATATGGGGTTATACATAAGATAAATTCGATTGTAAATATTCATTAGAAAGCTAAAAAGATTTAATACATGATGGTATTTTATTTGTAATTTTTAGACATCAAATAATTTAATTTATTTATGACATAGTGATGATGCAGTAATTATCTTATTAATGAAATATTGACATAATTGATGTTATAAACACAAAAATAAATATAATTTGAGACTTTTTATGAATTCCACTAATTTTATAGGTTACTATGATATATTAATGTTGATTTAATAAACTTGGTTCGAACATATAATTCTGTTATGACTTTCACAAAAATCATATATCAAATAGTGTCAAAATTGACACAAAATAGTTTTTAAATAAAATATTATATTATTAATTGTTATTTTATTCCTAAAAATCTATGGTTCGGCCACATGACTTAGATAAGGATATATATATTAATAATAAACAATTTGGGGTTCGTTTGGCATGTTATAGTACGTTTATTAACCATATAGTGAAAGAAAACAAAAAGACATGGTAAAAGTTAAATTATTTAACTTAGAGTTAAATCTAATTGATAAGGTTAAAATAATACCCTAAACATGTCTAAATCTTATTGGTTGATAGGATTTCGACCCATCCCCACCTTATCTTCGAAATAAGACCCTTTGGAGCCATTATAAACCGATTTTGACTTTAATATAAAATAATATTTTGATATATTCCTAAGGTGCCCCTCTCCACCCTTATAAAAGGGCACCTCCTCCCCCTCCTCCTCACACCAATTTGAGCACTCAAGCTCGGCCAACCCCTTCCAAAATCTCTTCTCCACTTCCCTAGAGACATCCTAGAGGTTCTGGTCTTCCTCAAAGACCAATTTTAGTGCCCTAAGAGGAGGTCTCAAAGAGGCGCTTCAAAGAAGAGGTAATTACCGTTACCAATTCTTTCATCTTTATTTCTTCTTCCACTTCTTCTTCTTAGGTTGTTTCATTATGAAGTAATAACATCAGTATCACTCATATACTGATATTTTATTATAAGTATGAAACAACCCTATTTCACCATCTATCCATCCTACGGAAAAAGAAATCACCGCGCATGCGTACGTACGGAATACCGTCTCCACGCCGTGGTGTAATCTATTTTCCACCACCACCTTACATGGATGGGTATAATGGTGTAAAGAATAACTATACATAGTTATTATAACATCATATTGATTCTGATATATTGTATAATCCACTCCAATTCAATTCAATATTTATAGAAATGATATCATTGCTCGTGCGTACGTACGGACTAACGTCTCCACGACGCGATGAGATTCATTCTCCATGTTAACCATTTAAGAATGATTATAATGTATATATAAGAAATAATAATGAAATATATGACATTATAAAGCTACTGGATTTATGTATATATATACATATGTATGTCATCTACTTACTTCCATTTCAAGAAAATAAGGAAAGAAAAACAGCGTTCATGCGTACGTACGGACTACCGTCTCCATGAACGGTGTTTTTCATTTTATTTATCTATCTATTATATATATATATATATACTGAATATATATGATATATAAATAATATTTTATATTCTGGAAGTAAGTAAATCATGATATAAGTAATAATTATGTCAAGAACAACAAGTCAAAACACCTACGATAAATGAAACGATTTTACCCAAAACGCTTCTTTAACATGGAATTTACAAAAGAACGGGTAATATAATGTCATAAGTGAACCATATATGATATCATAACAATGAATATGATTCTGTAATAAGTCAATGACATTATTTAAATCATTATACAGGAGGTTCGGACACATACGAAGCAAATTGGACCTAAGGTAAGGGAAATATCACAATCTCATTTTTATCCAAGATTGTTTATTCGTAAGTATTTATTGGGGTGTATTTTATCATCCACATCCATGTTTCATCAATATGTAATATTATTTCCATCCACCTACAATTGTTTAAATCCATTTTTACCCTTCGGTGAGTTTTTAGAAATATGTATGAAAGGAATCTTTTGTCGTACGAAGTACTTTTTGACTTTTCCGACAAAAGTACGAAGAATGTTTTTTTTAACTTATAAGGCATGAATGGATTTTTAAAACATTGTTTCCAAGAAGCTTCCTTTACAAGTTTTCAAGTTTATTTTTAATCAACTTCATTTATTTTAAAGTTGTATGACATGTTATGAAAGGAAAAATGTTTTTTTCCCCAAGAATGGAGTTCAAGTGTTTTATCAAAATTATTTTCCATCTAAGATAATAAAGGGTTCTGTTTTTATCCCTATTATTAAATTGATTTGTTCATGTTGTGATGGAATTATTTTTATGAATTCCTTTATCTTATATGAATTGATTTATGATGTCATGATGTTTCAAGAATCCCATTTTTGTTACATGTGTTATGCGATGATGTATGTTTTATGATTATGTGGCACACATAAGAAAGGATTCATTATAAGATGGGTGGGTCCTATATCTCCCTCCAACGCATTGGGTAAAGATTTTATATCTCATGAGATAGACATGGCTGGAATGGTAGGTTATACCGGTTCAGTGAAACAGGACTGAAACGAGGGTTACTCGATTCAGAAAGGGACTTTGTCCACTAAGATAGTCTTGGCAATGAGTCTTGACTAACAAGAAATGATTCTCTATTATTATGTGTGAATGCCACAAAGTTTCATGTTTTATGTTATTATTATTGTGATTACATTTCACTGCCATGATTTACCCCATGTTATGAAATTATGATCTCTTTTGCAGGTTAAGATTTCCAAAAGTTATGTGCTTATGTATATGATGTGATTGATATTTCTTTTGTTTACCCTTACTGAGCATTTGAGCTCACCCTTTTATGTTTTCTTTTCCCCAGGATATAAAGAAAGGTTTGAGGTATAAAAAAAGAAGATCTTTATGGGAGATGTTGAAGATCTTTCACCACGATTAGAAGATTATATTCCGAGTTTCCAAAGACACTAAACTATTACGGTCCTTGTGTGTGTGTTTTTGTTATGTACTAAGTATTCCGCAAATGTAATGTAATGTCCATGTAAGTCAGGATACGGGTCTCTACAGTTGGTATCAGAGGAAAGGTTTTGTCAACCTTTGGAAACTAGGATGCGAGAACTTTAGTGAGATCCCTAGATATATTTATACGGTATGTCTAGGGATGTCCTTATGGATAAGTATACGTATAGGATACATTCCTAGAACTACGGTAACGATCATAGAATTTAACCTAAGATGATAGATATTGAGGATACTCCACCTTTATTATGTTGTTTTCCCAAGCATGATTTTTGCCTCTCACACTATTCTTTTTGGGTTTTAGACGATGGCTGGAACCCGAAGGAACCGTGTTGATCAATGCAATGGACAATGCAATGATTGCCCTACTGAACAAACAAATGTTATGGGAGATGGAGTGCAAAATCTTATTTCTATACTTACACAAGCTATGAATCATTCTGGACTTCCAAATGAGCAGAGAAGGGAACAGTATTCTATTGAGTCCTTCATGAGGCAACGTCCACCTTCTTTCAGTGGGACTTCTGATCCACTTGTTGCTGAACAATGGATCAATACTACTGAAAAGATATTTTTAGTTCTTCAATATTCTGAACATGATAAAGTCATCTTAGCAGTGTATCGTTTGGAAGGTGATGCTGATCAATGGTGGAATTTTATCAAGAATACGAGGCCAAGAGATGAAATTGAGTCCATGGAATGGGACGAGTTCAAGAACTTGTTTTTCAGTAAGTACTTCCCTCGTATTCTTTGAACAAAGATGGAAAACGAGTTTCTTGAGCTGAAGTAGAAGGATGAGGAATCTTTTGGTATATACGAAGCAAATTTTACAAGACTTGCAAGGTATGCATCTGGCATTATCATCCAACCTGAAAGTAAAGTTGATCGATTTTTCAGTGGCTTAAAACCAAGTCTTCGAAGGGCATTAGCTATAAGAGACTTCAGTAGCTATGAAGAAATTGTGCGTTGTGCTATCAAGGTAGAAATGGAAGTTGGTGTTACATATCCATCTCATGGGTTTGACAAGAAACGAAAGATGGAGTTCTAGGAGAAAACTCAGAATAATGGTGAAAAGAAGATGAATGTTTCTTTATGCACAAAGTGTGGAAAGAAGCATGGTGGAGATTGTCTTAAAGGGACTAGAAAATGTTTTAAGTGTGGAAAAGAAGGTCATCGAGCAGCTGAGTGTCGAAGTAATGGAAAATGGGATTCTAATGAAGTGAATAAAGCAAACACTGCAGAGAACGTACAACCAACACTTCAATGCTTCAAGTGCAAGGAAATGGGAAATTATGCTAATAAATGCCCTAATCCAAGGGTTAGTGATGATCGACATGAGCAACCGCTTAAGCAAAGGACAAAGGGAAGTCACATGCGATCACTATTGGCAATGTTGAATATGACAATGATGTGGTGGAATGATTAAGTGTTTATGTAATGGGATTCCAAAATAATGTTGTATCTTGGAATATTGGAATATTTATGTATTGGTCTAATGTGGTATTCAAAGTGATTGAGATATTATGCGCATAATGAAGGGAAAACGAGAAAATGAAATGTTTAACAGTATTCATGAGCTCATGATTGATATAAGGACTAAGTTTGAGTATATAGAATTTTGAGGATTTTGGTATGTGAAAAGTGTTAACTTTTAACTGCATTCATGTTTTCACTAAGGTATTCAAGAGAATACACGATTAAGGACTTTGAATGTTTGGGATGTGACCAACAAAACATATCTTATGATATATGGGGATCGATGATGGTGTTAAATCTCTGGTAATCATTTTCACTATATTATGAGAGTCGACTGCAGTATTATGGATAAGCCTAAAAGATTGGAATGGATTATGTTGGACATAAGTTAGTATTGTTTGATGGGATGTTATATAGTTTTGGAGAAAGGACAACCTGCAGGACGGACGGGCGACCGCCCATCGCTTCGGACAAGGCTGTGGGAATCGAACCCACAACCGAAGTGCGACTGGCCTTTATCGCCTACCACTGGCCTACATGAAGACCCTGTTTAGTAGAAACTAGTTTTATTATATTAAGCAGTATGATATATGAAGTATAAGTCCATTTTAGGAACCATATATGATTAATCTCACTATAGATCGACTTATGCATATAATTTTTGCTAACCTTTTGTTTGAGACAGATGGAATGACCCGTCATTCTATTACATGATATGCTAACACTTCATGAATAACAAATTCAACTTCATTTATTTAAGATATGAAGTGGAAACTGTTCAAGGCACGAACAACAGTGAGATTGTACCAAAATAAAGTAAGTATTTATTCTAATTCAAATTCATCAACTTTAGGGAAATGATCTTGAAAACCAAAATTGTTGTCCTAGTGCCCTTATATCTGATTAATCAAATGGTACCTGAGATCGTCACAAATTTATGGATTTGTGATTACTGGCTTTTCCATAGCCATGTTCTCTACCACTCTCCATCAGAACATGATGGTTAGATTTCTCTTCCATTTCCATATTTTCACCTATGTGGAAACCCAGTGATTAGTTTATTTGGGTAATCGTTACATTTCATACTTTAGTTTTTAAAGCCAAGTTTTGGTATTCCTTTTTACGACGTGGGTTTCTATTAAAGAAACATTCGAATAGTAAAACATTTATAACCCCGACGAATTTCGAGGGCGAAATTCATTTTAAGGGGGGTAGAATGTAACAGCCCGAGATTTTATGAAAAATGTTCCTTTTAATTTTATTTCTGTCTGGTGTTGTGCGCTACACCAAAAGGAGCTTGCACAACACACATCCTTGACTTGCCTTGCATTACACGCAATCACGACCTTCCTCGATAACGTGTGTTGTACGCAACGCCAAGTTTCGCTAAACAACGATATGCTATTAAGATATTATTAAAACTAGCTGTTTTGAATAGTAATAACCACTTTTTGAAATTTTGTAAATTTTATTTTTCAAAATGGACTTCATTTATGGATTCGGAATATCGAATTTAGCCTAAGGTGAAATTTTGGTACTTTTCGGATAACTTTCATATTCTGATGAATAGTGAAAATTACTAAATTATAATTAAAAACAACTTTTTTAATCGAAATAATTAATAGTGATAAATTATTAATTTGAGTGGTTTTAAATTATATTTAGAATATATTTTTACAATTTAATTCAATGTTGGTCATTGGTTGTAATTTCACATTTAAACCAGACATAATCAAATGTCAATCTTTTGATAGAAATTGTTTCTTAAAAACACGCTATTTGTCTTAACATCGGGATTTAATTATAAAATTAATTAATTCAACTTCTATGTTAGGAATTTGGTAAAATAGACTTCATTTTTGAATTCGGAATATGAAATATATCTTAGGATGAAATTTTGACATTTTTCTGAAAACCTTCATTTTTTGATGAATAGTGAAACTACTAAGTGGTAGTTAAAAAAACTGAATTTTTCATAAAACTTAATTTTACCGCTTCTGTGAATGGAATTTCAAAAATACGACAGACACGGTTGATATCAGTAAGTAAAATGTGGTTCAATGAGATAAAAATAATTTTTTTGGTGAATAGTAACTTTTTACTATTTTTACCGCGGTTAATAGTAAATAGGGTAACTAAGGGTAAATATGATATCAATATTACCCTAACACATGTCCTAATTCTATTGGACAAGTGAAATTCGTCCAAAAACAACCTTAAGTGTAAAATATTATCATTTAGGCCCACTTGGATTAGATTAGGACATTTATTATTATTTAAATTAAAGAAGAGTTAAAAGAGTTAAAATCAATGTTTATTTACTAAAACATTTTTAATATGGGGTTATACATAAGATAAATTCGATTGTAAATATTCATTAGAAAGCTAAAAAGCTTTACTACATTATGGTATTTGTTTTTTAATATTTAGACATCAAATAATTTAATTTATTTATGACACAGTGATGATGGAGTAATTATCTTATTAATGAAAGATTGACATAATTGATGTTATAAACACCAAAATAAATATAATTTGAGACTTTTTATGAATTCCACTAATTTTCTAGGTTACTATGATATATTAATGTTGCTTTAATAAACTTGGATCGAACATATAATTCTGTAATGACTTTTACAAAAATCATATATCAAATAGTTTCAAAATTGACACAAAATAGTTTTTAAATCAAATATTATATTATTAATTGTTATTTTTTTCCTAAAAATCTAAGGTTCGGCCACATGACTTAGATAAGGAAATATATATTAATAATAAACAATTTGGGGTTCGTTTGGCATGTTATAGTATGTTTATTAACCATATAGTGAAAGGAAACAAAAAGACATGGTAAAAGTTAAATTATTTAACTTAGAGTTAAATCTAATTGATAAGGTTAAAATAATACCCTAAACTTGTCTAAATCTTATTGGTTGATAGGATTGCGACCCATCCCCACCTTATCTTCGAAATAAGACCCTTTGGAGCCATTATAAACTGATTTTGACTTTAATATAAAATAATATTTTGAGATATTCCTAAGGTGCCCCTCTCCTCCCTTATAAAAGGGAACCTCCTCCCCCTCCTCCTCACACCAATTTGAGCACTCAAGCTCGGCCAACCCCTGACAAAATCTCTTCTCCACTTCCCTAGAAACATCCTAGAGGTTCTGGTCTTCCTCAAAAACCAATTTTAGTGCCCTAAGAGGAGGTCTCAAAGAGGCGCTTCAAAGAAGAGGTAATTACCGTTACCAATTCTTTCATCTTTATTTCTTCTTCCACTTCTTCTTCTTAGGTTGTTTCATTATGAAGTAATAACATCAGTATCACTCATATACTGATATGATATTGTAAGTACGAAACAACCCTATTTCACCATCTATCCATCCTACGGAAAAAGAAATCACCGCGCGTGCGTACGTACGGAATACCGTCTCCACGCCGTGGTGTAATCTATTTTCCACCACCACCTTACATGGATGGGTATAATGGTGTAAAGAATAACTATACATAGTTATTACAACATCATATTGATTCTGATATATTGTATAATCCACTCCAATTCAATTCAATATTTATAGAAATGATATCATCGCTCGTGCGTACGTACGGACTACCGTCTCCACGAAGCGATGAGATTCATTCTCCATGTTAACCATTTAAGAATGATTATAATGTATATACAAGAAATAATAATGAAATATATGACATTATAAATCTACTGGATTTATGTATATATATACACATGTATGTCATCTACTTACTTCCATTTCAAGACAATAAGGAAAGAAAAACAGCGTTCATGCGTACGTACGGACTACCGTCTCCATGAACGGTGTTTTTCATTTTATTTATCTATCTATTATATATATATATATATACTGAATATATATGATATATAAATCATATTTTATATTCTGGAAGTAAGTAAATCATGATATAAGTAATAATGATGTCAAGAACAACAAGTCAAAACACCTACGATAAATGAAACGATTTTACCCAAAACGCTTCTTTAACATGGAATTTACAAACGAACGGGTAATATAATGTCATAAGTGAACCATATATGATATCATAACAATGAATATGATTCTGTAATAAGTCAATGACATTATTTAAATCATTATACAGGAGGTTCAGACACATACGAAGCAAATTGGACATAAGGTAAGGGAAATATCACAATCTCATTTTTATCCAAGATTGTTTATTCGTAAGTATTTATTGGGGTGTATTTTATCATCCACATCCATGTTTCATCAATATGTAATATTATTTCCATCCACATAAAATTGTTTAAATCCATTTTTACCCTTCGGCGAGTTTTTAGAAATATGTATGAAAGGAATCTTTTGTCGTACGAAGTACTTTTTGACTTTTCCGACAAAAGTACGAAGAATGTTTTTTTTAACTTATAAGGCATGAATGGATTTTTAAAACATTGTTTCCAAGAAGATTCCTTTACAAGTTTTCAAGTTTATTTTTAATCAAATTCTTTTATTTTAAAGTTGTATGACATGTTATGAAAGGAAAAATGTTTTCTTCCTGAAGAATGGAGTTCAAGTGTTTTATCAAAATTATTTTCCATCTAAGATAATAAAGGGTTCTGTTTTTATCCCTATTATTAAATTGATTTGTTCATGTTGTGATGGAATTATTTTTATGAATTCCTTTATCTTATATGAATTGATTTATGATGTCATGATGTTTCAAGAATCCCATTTTTGTTACATGTGTTATGCGATGATGTATGTTTTATGATTATGTGGCACACATAAGAAAGGATTCATTATAAGATGGGTGGGACCTATATCTCCCTCCAATGCATTGGGTAAATATTTTATATCTCATGAGATAGACATGGCTGGAATGGTAGGTTATACCGGTTCAGTGAAACAGGACTGAAACGAGGGTTACTCGATTCAGAAAGGGACTTTGTCCACTAAGATAGTATTGGCAATGAGTCTTGACTAACAAGAAATGATTCTCTATGATTATGTGTGAATGCCACAAAGTTTCATGTTTTATGTTATGATTATTGTGATTACATTTCACTGCCATGATTTACCCCATGTTATGAAATTATGATCTCTTTTGCAGGTTAAGATTTCCAAAAGTTATGTGCTTATGTATATGATGTGATTGGTATTTCTTTTGTTTACCCTTACTGAGCATTTGAGCTCACCCTTTTATGTTTTCTTTTCCCCAGGATATAAAGAAAGGTTTGAGGTATAAAAAAAAGATGATCTTTATGGGAGATGTTGAAGATCTTTCACCACGATTAGAAGATTATATTCTGAGTTTCCAAAGACACTAAACTATTACGGTCCTTGTGTGTGTGTTTTTGTTATGTACTAAGTATTCCGAAAATGTAATGTAATGTCCATGTAAGTCAGGATACGGGTCTCTACACTGGTCCTACAGGGACTTTCCTGGTCCTAAGACACCATGTCCACCGTCTTAACGTTCATCGGTCCCGTCTCCCTGGGCCCCTCTATTAAAAAATCTAATGTCTTCGCCAGACACCACACCTGTGGGCAATTCCCCTATAGGGATGTGTAACTCAGTACTCAGTAGGGAACCCCAATACCCTCAATGGTCACTATGGAATACACAAACTAAAACAACACAAAACAAACACAATTTAAAACACAAATCAACAACCATTAGGTGAACCATGAAGATAATGCTTAGTAAGATCTACTTGGGTATATGCCCATATACGTACCTAGGTCATAAAGATATACTCACCCCAACCACAAAGGAACATAAGGATCTATCCTCAAATACATTACATGGATTTCCAAAGTAGTATCAAAGCATAACTCATGGATCAGTAGTACACACTCCATGAGCTTGCCATACCTGATGGCACATGTCTGAGTGATGTAATCCAACCGGTGAAAATCAACCATTCCTAATGGTATGTATTAATGGACATTCTCTATTGGGAAAATTCTCCTAGAACTACTTCTACTGACAGACAATAAAGGTCTAACTGCCACAGTATTGCGCCTGAGGTATAACCAAGGGAAACCAAGTGAACATGACCACACCATGACACTGCAATTAGTTGGGGGAGCACTACTCCAGTCTAACCCACAATATATCAATCGTTTGAGTAAGAACTGGCATGCACATCAGTCCGTCAAGGGAGAACTAACATATACCTTCGTATCGACTACATCAAGGGGAGGGGCCCTCTCCTCATAACTATGTCCTGAAATGGAGGGAAATACAATTCACATGAAGGACTCACTCCTCGTCGCTACTCAGAGATGGGGGAGTACTACTCCTTATGTGAATACCCACACCCTACCTGATAGGGGAGTACAACATTGGTATTGTTCTCACTGTGGGAGACTCGTGTCTTAGTATGTCAAGGGAGGACCAACCCCAGGCTAAAAAAGCCACACCCTAGCACGACAGGGACTTCCAACTCAGTGAAAACAAGTTTTAAAGAAGACATGCACCCTGAATCAGTTAGGGAGTACAACTTCGTGACTAGAGCACCCACGTCCTGGTAATGTAGTGGAGTAATTGAATCTATCATAATATTTGGTTTGGGGATCTTAACCCTAGTATGTTAGGGGAGTACCGACCCCAAGCTTGAGGACCCACGCCCTAGCAAGATAAGGGAGTGCCAACTCTGCAGTATCATCTTCTGAGGAGGACCCACACAATTGGTCGACAAGAGAGTACCTAATCCTAAAAAAGAGGTCCCACACCCTACACAGTAGGGGAGTACATGACATTATGTGAGTTAAGTATGGAAGAACTGATACTTGTTCCAATAGAGGAGTACCAAATCCAATGATAGAAGACCAAGATCAAAGGAAAACGAAGTTGTTCCCATAATGTGGGGAGTCTCGTGTCTACCAATTTAGTGGAGTAAGGAATACCCACAACTTGAGTAGTCAAGGGAGTAGTCTTCCTAGCACTCACTACATGAAACACCCTGGTTTTCCACTTCAGGATATCAATCATACCGAAAATTCCACAATGTTCATCAAATTTGTCACTCGATGTACCTCCATGTCATAAATGTTCTTACACAAGAGACGATGAATCAGTGGAATGCCTAATATGTAAATTTTAGGCATTTTAGTACTGACGACCCATTTGGATTCAGGTTCATTCCAACACATCCATAGTTAAAAACTATCTAAATATCATTCCATGTGTCTCAAAAGGACCATCTCGTACCAAGGATTACATGGTCGTAGACGGTTCATCAAACGGATGTTTGGTTTAGGAGATAAGGACGTTTCACTGTAAGTTGGTCGAAATGGGTCTCAGTCTAGGCTGACCCGTTCAGATTGAACCAAAAAGACCTGATCCACGTCGACCTGATAGAGGTATGATCCAAAAAATATTTCATCGGCTAACTAGGCCAAACAAATCAGTCTGGCATTCCCGGCGGCACGACCCCCCTTGCTCACCCCAGCCCACCATTGTGGGCTACCTCCCTTATCCCCTGATGCGGTGTTGCCCTGTTCGACCCCTCCACATGCAGCTAGGTCCATCAGCCACAACCCATCGCAGATTCAGCTTCCCCCACCCAAGAGGGATTTTGGGGATCACCAACTTCGTTGGACCAATTATTATCTATCTGGCACACGGCCGGCGACGCTGCGTGCGGCTACCATGCTCCAAGGGTAGCTTCACCAGGCCACTGGATGCACTCTGGTGGCCCAATTTTCTCATTGTTTTCACCTGAATATATTCCCTATCCATAATGGTAGATCAGGATCCTCATTTCCATCATTTTAATAGATCCAATCATGAGGAAGGATCATGCGGAGGGGATATGGACTTGTTCGTTTCATCCCACGCCCTCTGCCTCAGAGGTTAAAAACCAGGGATATTTCAGGGAGTATAATACAATCACAAATAAATCAATTCCAATGTTAAACCCCCAAATATATACACCACATAAAATAAATACTTTCAGATCAAAGAGTTCATTGGTTTATCTGTATCCGATCTTTTAAAAACAACGAATAACGAGGAAGATCATTAACAAACAAACCACTACCTCTTACGACGTCTGATGTAACATCGTTTGTCCTCGAGGGGTTAAGTTGACGAAATTGATTTATATCTTTGATATATGAATGATATCACATGTGGTGAATTTCTACTGGCATTTTTCATTCTTTGCTGGGGTGGAAGTCTGTCAATTGTTCTCTTGAGAGTCTTCCAGATTTCTAATCCATATCTCATGAGTGCATTGATCTATAAATACAAGAACATGACATCATTCCTATTATGATGTGATGCCACATATTTATGCTATTATGATCCATTAAATCATTGTTAAACTGTGAGTTTAATGGGACATCTATTAACCTCACTAATGTGCATCCTCGCTACCATGTCGCTACCTCGTAGCTTCGCGGTCCACCACTCAAAATTGAGAATGAAAAAAAATTAATTCAATAAAAATTTTAAATTATTTTTATCCAATAGTCCTAAAAAATAAATTTTCAATTATTCCATTGATGGCCGATGATATTTTATTTCTTGGATAATACCACCATTCATAATTTAACGATGCCCTTGGTTTATCAATGCGATTAGCCATTAAAAAGATAGAAAATCTGTCTCACACATTTACTGAACATACTTTTAATAAATTCAAAATTCTGTTCCAGGCACTCTGGACTTTGGAATCATGTGTCATAAAATTTCACTATATCAAAATAATTCCAAATATAAAATTTACCCAGAAATTCTGAGATGTTACGTCCACCCCACCATTACACTTTTCATCCCCGAAAATCCAAAACCTACACAAACATGAGGAAACTAGCTCAAAAAATGTTTCTTAGGTGATTCTAAGAACACACTACCATGAAACACTGATATCAACAACTCTCATGTCCATCTTGTGCTCGGACAACATCATTCCCCAACAGAAACATGTTTCTTTAGCTGTGATATTAGGGAAAAGCACTATGTAATATGACACATGTTCAGCCATGGGGTTCAATGGATCACCTCTATGATAACCTGATGTAGATCACAGAATGAACCCCAGAATCCACTACCATCCATGGTTGAAATGTTATAATACCTCCATGAGAATCATTCTTTCATGGTTGATGCTAACGTGTAGGAGTAATTACAAACGAAATATGGCTTCCCACAACCGAACTATTCATCTTTCTGGACCCTCTAACTAGAACCTCTAGTGGCCTCACCAAAATATGAGACAAGAACACAACCACTCCCACTTGTGTAATCTATACTAAGAATGGATGGTTAGTAACCATTCCAAACTATGAGAATATCTTGTGGTCTAACCAGTCCAACACATAATGAATGAATATGGACTCTTTACGAGATTCCAAACCGTGCTGCCCAAGAGTCAATTTTTTTGCAAAGGAAGTCCCTTATCTACCACAAAGATATTCCACATTTATTCCCTAATTTAGTCATTCCATGCATGAAATTGAGCATTCTATCCCAAGATTGACTTCGTAAGGAATCGAATCCATGACTTATAGATCCCAACCAAAACTCTCGCCTCTAAGGCCAACTCACACTATCAATGTTTGTGTGTTATAAAAGGGTATACTATATAAAGAGTCTCTAAGTGTGAGGGTGAAGTCCATGGTCCAACCAGAACCTCAATGTCTCTAACATCACTTGTGGAAAAAATAACATCTAGAACATGTGTCTATTTAAAAAGTCAACAATGGAAAATACATAAGACGTACCTAGAACTTCAATTGGAGTTTCTTGTTCATGATCCATGACTATGTGAAGATATCTTCGCCAATGTCCACCAGCTCTCTAAGCCTAGTGAGGGCCACCCCCTTCTACTGGTCTTTCTCCTCCATCTGGCATGCTGAATTGTGAACTCTATCCTCCAAGATCTAACTCTACCAAGGAGTTTCGTCTACCGACACACTCTCAGCAGTACGGTGGGTTAGAAAATCTCTAGTGAGATTCCCCTAGTGGTTACAAGTATGAAACATCATATCCTACAGCTGATCCGCTCCATGGAGCTTATATTGTTCCACCAACCCATGTATCTGTGTTCGGGAATTGGTATTCCTCTTACACCATGCTCCAATCGTCAATCATCTGCTAGAATCATTAGACAACTCTACTCTATGACCTCTGTCGTAAGTTACAACCACCTAATCATCCGCCATGATGCATTCAACCACTAGGTCTTGTTCTAGTACCCCATTATGCATAGAGATGCTGAGAGGTAGCTCGGATGCCCTAATTTCCCAGTTCAATCCCTTCTTGAAGGTCCATTCCTTAAAGTATGAGTCTCACACCATATCTAATGAATATATAGAAACATCAGTGAATATCACTAAGTACTCTGCTACCACCATGCTTCCTTGTTGTAGGTGAAGTAACTCCTTTATGCGTATAGAGTGCAATGTCACCAGAATGAATGCATCACTAAAGAGGTTCTCAATGTCCATCCATGTGTGGGTTGCCTCATCATGATATGAATCATCAGACTCCACCATCATCCCATTGATCCCTGAACAAATCTTGTAGCATGGACTACAATCGGGTCATGCGATGTCCTCACTAGGTAGAAGACATGCGTAACTACCTCAATCCAATCCTGATCTACTTGAGGATCTGTCATGCTATGGAAAATTGGAGGTTACCTTCTCTGGAACTCTTGTAGCCTGCTCATCCTATGAAAATACACACCCATAATTGGTGGGAGCAATAGATGTTCAACAAGTGGTGGCTTCACTATATCACCACACATATGAAAACCCATGTATCAGTGGCTTACACTGATGTCTCCAATCGAGAAACATCAACATCAAGATCATGTTGTGGAATCCTATCTGGCATTCTTTGTGGAGGAATCATGATATGAGTCATGAAGAACCACAATTAATAGTATATCTAAAGGGAATTCTCTAGAAGGAAATGGAAATAAAAATCATCCCCACATGTTTCATAATACCTACGTTTCCCCACACCGAATATTTCCATGTCCCATGTCATGTAACAAGAATCCAGAGTCCTTGTGTAAGGACACATCATCCGCCACAGCAACACTAGCGTCCTTGGCATGAAATCCAATCTTGAAACACTTAACACTATTTCTCCCAAACAAAAAATAGACACTAGTTCATTGAGGTAGAAACGACCACCCTCGGATACCACATTATCACAACCCGTCCCCCAGGGCCCATACCATGACATAACACAAGACCCTCCTCCCGAAGTCCAGGGGTTGATGACTAGCAAAGAATATGTCAACAGTTATGTGGGAGGAATTTTCATGGATACCAATACACAGGTGCACTCGCAAACCACATCTAGAAAGATTAAAGGTGAACACTACGTAATCAGAAACCAGAGTACAACTGAATGTAATGCACTGAGTGGTAAAATTGGGCCAGTAAACAAGCCCCACAAAAGAACTATAAACAACAAGGTACAAAGGGAGCCCCGATGGACATCTGTGGAAAATACCACATGATCGCTAGAGTATTGAATCTACTAGAAGTCTATGTTATATTTACTATATTCCTAACCCTATGGGGCCTCGACTTTCCCTAGTATACCAAGTACTCCGTCGTAACGTCCATTGGTCCCGTCTCCTAGGGTGCCTCTATCGAAATGTTGAATGTCAACACCAGACACAACCTGTGTGGGTGAATGCCGTGCAGGGGTGTGTAAATCATAACTATTTAGGGTACCCCAATAAACATGATGGTCTCTTATAAATCCACAAAAGAAAACACCACAATACAACAATGATGTAAACTAAAAATCAACAACCACAAGGTAAACCAAAAATTCTATTCATAGTTAGATCTATATAGGTATAAGACCATACACAAACATTGGTCACCAAGATATACTCATCTCATCCACACAAGAACATAAGGCTCCGACCATAAGCCATCACCAGTATTTACAATGAACGATCAAAGCGCAACTCAAGGATCAGAAGTACAGGATCCATTAGCTGACCACCCCCGATGGAACCCGTTTGATATATGTACTCTAATAGGTACAACTAAACCATTCTTAATGGTATGTATAAAAGGATGTGATAAACTGAGAACATTACACTAGAAATGAATCTAGTTCCCAACACTAGTGGTCTCACTTCCAAAGTCATGTGCCCAAGGTAAGTAAAAGGGAAGAAAAGTAAATAGTCCCACTCCATGACACATAATTTAGTTGAGAAATCACTACTCCAGTACAAACCATAATAACTCAGTCGCTTCGGTAAGAAGTGGCTCGCACATTATTCTGTTGAAGGAGAACTAACATCTACTTTGGTAAGGATTACATCAGAGGGACGGGGATAATCTTTATAATTGTGGCTAGCGGTCGAGTGAGATCCAATTCCCAAGAAGGGCCTACTACACATTAATACTCGGAGACTGGGGGAACTACTCAATATGTGGGGGCCCGCACCATAACCAGTAGGGGAGTAAAATTATAGTATTTTTATCACTGTGGGTGACCTACTACCTATTACATAAGGGGAATAAAGACCTCATGCTAAAGGACCTGCACCATGGAACGACAAAGAGTCCGAACACAGAAAGAACATGTTGTAAAGAGGACTGGAACCTTGAATCAGTAGGGGAGTACAAATCAGTGACTAGAGGACTTGTGCCCTAGAAAAGTAGGGGTTTAACCAACTCTGACACAATATCTATTTTGGGGGACTCACTCCATAGTAAGTCAGGGGAGTACTAACCCCAAGCTAGAGGATCCACGCTCGGGCACGACAAGGGAGTGATGAATCTGACGTAGAAATACATAAGGAGGACCCACACCCAGGGTCTACAATGTATTAACAACTCCAAACATAGAGGACATGAACCCTCTCCTGTAGGGGAGTACCTCACTCTATGTGTATTATTTAGGGTGAAATTTCACCCTGGTTCAATAGGAGAGTACCGACTCCAGTGAAAGAAGAACCTACTAAGAGGAAAACAATGCAGTGCCAATGATGTGGGGAGTCCCGCCTCTTCTGGAGAAGAGTAAGGAATACATGCGCCTTGAGTTGTCATGGGTGTATTCATCGTAACACTCACTACAAGAAACACCCTTATTATTCTCCTCAAGCTATCGGTCAAATATCAAATTCCAATATGTTACAAAATGATGTGACCTAATGGAAGACCATGTCATAAGGGTTCTAACACAACCGATGACATGTCAGATGGATGCCTATTTTGTATGTTATAGGAATTTAGCACGAAGGGCCTGGTTGGATTCGTTTTTGATCCAAACCATAGGTAATTTATATTTCTTCCAAACTAAAGTGGAGTATCTCAAAAGGACTGCCACATACCATGTATTCTGATGCCACTAACAGTCCATCAAATAGGTGACTAGTTTAGGAGATAAAGCCCTTTAAGCGTAACTGGGCCGAAATGTATCTAGGTCCGGTCCGACCAGGTCGGGTCGACCCGAGCCGGGTTCGACTCCGGACCGACCCCACCTGGGTCGATATGGCCCGCTGGGCTGAACTTATCAGTCTAACCCACCTGGCGGCCTAGGCCACCAGTCTCACCTCGACCCACCATTGCGGGACGACACCCTTCTCCACAGACGCAACATAAACATGTCTCACACCTACTCATTCAGACAGGTCCACTGGCTGCATCCCCCACATCAAATCGCTTGGTGGGTTGACTCTTCCACTTGGTTTTACACTCATGTTGTGGGACTCCAACGTCCTGGCCCTTTTCCGCTACAACATCCACCACACTTCATAGACGTGGCTTCCATATCTTAGGTTTACCTCCTCCTCCGGCCGTGAGCTGGGCTGGCGGAAGGCCAGGCTGGAGGCCTGTTCATTCACAATGGAGTATCTTAAAAGGACTTCCTCATCCCGAATATTCTAGATTCGTAGATGGTTCCTCAAAAAATCATCTAGTTTAGGAGATAATACCTTTTAATCTTAACTGGGTCAAAATGGGTTTGGGTCCATTCTAAAATAGGTGGATGGACATAACCTGTCCCAGTCTAGGTCGACCCGACTATACCAGGGTCGACCTGACCCAACACACATCAAGTCAACCCGACCCAGGCCCGAACCCACCCTAGGTCTACCAGGCCTTCCGAGACATCATGTTCGGTCCGACTCGTCTTGAGGCATAAATTAAATAGTGGCGAGGGTTTCCAGTTTCACCTCATCCCATAATTGTGGGTAGGCTCCGTTAACCCTGAACATGACATAGGAACTTTCGTTACTGGCTCACGCTGCCCTGTCCAATAGTCGCATCCCATGCATCGACCCACAAGGACAGTTGACTCATCAATGCGGCGCCACATAGGCACCACGACCACGACATCGACCGTCCAGGCATGCCTCCTGGGCATTCCACCTCATCTGGTCAGAGGCCCGTTTCATCTCCACTGGGAACATGGCCGACACTACCGCATGTTTCCATGGGCTAGTGGTAGCTTAATTGGGCCACAAGACACACTCTGGTTGCCTGTTTTTTGCAAAATTTGTGCCTACAATCTCTAGGGTATTCCCTCTTCACTATTGTATATCTGAATCCGTGTTTCCGTCAATTTATAAGATCCTATCTCAAGGAATGAAAATGTGGAGGGCCTCAAGCCATGTACATGTCATCCCATTACTTGAGCATTAGTGGATAAAAATCGTGGTGGTTTCGTGGAGTGTACTGAAATAAAAAAAATCAATCCCAACATTGAACCGAAATGATACCCTACCTCATAAATGAGCGACTTGCAGATAGAAAAGTTCATGGGTTGGTCCTCATCCATAATTTTAAAATGAATGGAAAATGTGGATGATCTCTAAACATCAATCCCCTATATCATACAATGTCTGATGTTATGGTATTCGCCCTCGTGGGGTTAAGACATCGATGTCGCTTCCCAGCTCTGATCTTTAAAATGCATCGCATGTTGTGAATATCTGATGGTGTTCATCGATCTTCAGTGGGGTGAATGTACCTCAGAGCTTCTCCAAATAATCCTCCCAGTTTCTAATCCATATCATACCATCACATTGATCTATAATGTAGAGCATGTCACAATGTTCACATTATGATATGTCCTCACGTAGTTATGTTGTTTCATTTATAAAACAGTGTCGCTATTATGTGCCATTAAACATCATTAATCTATGAGTTTATCTGGGCATTTATGAGCCTCACTAATTCACATCATCGCCTCCTTGTCGTTTCCATGCAACATTACCACCCTCCACTCAAAAGTAAGAAATAAAATAAAACAACTCTATTAAATTAATTTAATAATTCTCTCGAAGTAAATGAAAAATAACTTTTCTCTTGGGCCATTACTGGATGATGTTATGTCATTTATAGGCCAATCATGGAATTATGAACTCAATGGTGCCCTCAGATTTTTGATCTGAGTGATGGTTCAAAAGATAGAAAATCAGGCTCACACATTTAATGAACCCACTTTAAAAAATGTTCAAAATTTTGTTCCAGGATCTCTTGAACTCAGAATCACATGCCGTCAAATTTTTTGATCTCAGAATAATACCATAAAGAATAATATTTAGGCATAAATTCTGAGATTTGATACCAAATCCAATATGCAATTTCATTATACCTTAGTGAAATAACTAAAATATCGATTCTACATTTTCATGAAATTTCCATAGAAAACATGATAATGATGAAGACAAGATTTTAGATGGTTTACATTTATTCATGGATGGATATTACTTTGTAAACTTATTGGTACAAGAGGAAAATATGATTCTATTTAGGAGAGAATGAGGATGATCTTTTGGGAATGAAGGATATTGTTAAGTGATAAAATCACAATGGGAATAATGATGGGAAATAGAGTTTATGGGTAAATCACTAATTCCCCACATTTAATTAAAAATTGATTTGGCTATATGGTATGTATTCTAGATCCATCTAATACTTATTGTTACCTATATGAAAATCTCTCTTATAAAAGTCATTCATCTAACATATTACCCCCAATCAGGTATATAATACCCCCAGCTGGGTAACTAGCATCTGTTGTAGTTTTGAAATGTTGGTTAGACAGCTATTTCGACTTTCCTAAAAACATAATATCCTATAAAAACTCATAACACATAAAAAAATAAAAATATTAAATTCTAAAAACTCACATATTAATGAACAATTACTAATTAAAAATTACCCCCTTTTTTGAAATAAAATTATATCATTCCTCTCCAAATTTACATCAATTTCTTTGTTTGTACAAAAATTCAACATTAATATAGTCAACTATGAAATTTTTGTTACATCATCCACAATATAAATTATTTTATCCTTGAAATGAAAAAAAATCATCCCATTAAAATATTCACTATGTATTATATTTGTTAATACTTATTTAATCCCAAATATAGGAAAAATATATACTATGTACTCTTAAAAAGTTTTCCATATCCAATATAGCTGAATAATTCCCATAAAATTTCAATACCAATGATGAATAATTAAAGATAATAAATTAATAAAAATAAAAAATAATTCATCACAATTATAATTCAAGATTACAGAAATAAAAATCAAATTCATAATATCACTAAAGGTTCAACACCAAAGATTCATGCTAATAGTGAATCACTTATCCAGCATTAAAACATTCAAATAATTTCAATAAAAAACATGATAAATATGAATATCATAAAATATTAGTAAAATTTGTGAATAAGTAACAAAATTTAATATTTATAATTCATTATAATATCATTAATAAATATCTCCATGTTATCCTGAAACTCCCCACCATTAGAATTATGTTTTATTTTATTCATATTATATTTCCTCACAATTCTATTTTATAAAAAAATTACATTTTAAATATCATTATCAAGGACTCATTCTTATATGAATTTCTTCTATAAAATCTATTTATGAAAACTTGAAAAATTATAAATTCTCTTATAAATATAAATCTAGATAGGATGAAAATTTTATAATTTATCTAATTCATATACATTTCTAGAGAGATGAATACAAAAATTATGCTTCCTAATCCAAATAAAAAGCCAAAATTATTTTCAAAACCATAATACTTTACAAAATCATATTATTTCCTAATGAAATTTTTTAAAATCATTCCCCATTTTACATTACCAAAATTATACAATTTCAAAATATACATAATTTTTATAATCCAATTCCTATTTTAATCAAAATTTTCGAAAACAATTTCATTCATTTAAATCAATTACATGTTTGACATAACAAATGACATGTGATGAAATATATATATCTTTCAGGAAAGTAAAATATAAAATAAGTAGAATTATGAGTAGAATAATACTAAATATGAAATGAAAACAATCCCCATAAGTCTATTTTTTGAATAAAATTTATATTACATTACATCATATAGAGTTCATTATTTATTTTTATTAAAATGTATATTAGAATGATAACAATAAATTAGATGAAACATTATATGTCATTTAATAAAAATACAACATAATTAATTAATTCCATACACATAATATAAAAAATAAAAAATGAAATGAACTTGATCAAATGTGATTATAGTCCAAATAACACATAAATTAATAAAAAAGGTTTCTATTGTTAGAACCAAAATACCCTTATTGTATCTCAAAAATTCCACATCAGGAAATCCTTAAAAATTAGTCACTAAATCCTCTGGTTCATAGTATAAACACCACTAAATCCCTTATAATATATGATTACATCTCAACTATAATGGACAAACATGGGATTCATGAACCATTATGAACCCACATTATATCTCTTATCAATATAATTTAAACACAAGAGAATAGATAAACACATATATGACATTTCATTAAAATAATTTCTCCAAAATACCTAAAATAACTATGATTTCAAAAAACTAATAGGGTACTCCTTGACCCCTATGGTTTGGTGACTACTGTGACATGTCTAATTTTTTCATTGGGATATGATTTACTAGATTTTATTGTTAAATAATGTCATGGATAGATTATGTGCTGGACTAGAAAAATTATATAAGAACTATTAAAATATATTTAGATGTTAAACCCATAAAACAGAAAAATATGAAATCATAATTTTGTAAAATTGATTTATAAATTTTTATACACACAGAATATATAATATGTCTAGATAAATGCACTATGTTAGAGTCACACACAACTAAATTGACTAATAATAAAAAAAGGAAATATTTGATAGGGTATTTAATATATTCAAACCATATATGGTCTTGATGTTCTAAATCATCTAAATAATAATCATGCAAAACCAAAAACTAAGTTAAAATGTCCTAAGAGTACTAGAATAGAAACCTGTGTATCCAAAAAGAAACAATGGAAACTACATGGCCATAGAGATGTACATATAGAATATTATCATAAATAATCAATAAATAACAACTAATATTTTCAAAATTAAAAAATTAATAACTGGTCAATGAATAATATTTTATACATATTTCGACATAGATTTAGAAAAAGAGTTTAGGCAACTGTCGATGTAACACCCCAGGTAAATAAGGAATATGACATTTTCTTATTTATCCATATTTTTGAATAAAATATTAATATGACTTTAAAGGGGATGCTATGATCAATGGCGTACCCAACACGCAACAACGTGTTTCTTGGGAATCTTACGTTGCACTATAATAATAAAATAATATTATTTTAAATGGTAGTTAACATGTATCCGTTGTAATGGCGGAAATGGATAGAAATAACTAAAATATGATTATATATGTTCTTAAATATTTTTACATTTATACAATAAAAGATAAAGGCTTAAAATACGGAAAGAATTCAATTTTAGGGGTATATGCCCTAGTTTTCACTAAAGGTTCACTTATCACATTTTGATGGAGAACCGTCATTAAATATAGTTTTTTTCACTCTTAAACATTCTTTTGGACCAAATAAAACTCTTATTAAGAATCGGGACAACAAAATTTACTTTGTGTAAATTTTTGGTATCTTTCCGATAAAGTTCATTTTTTAAATGAATAGTGTAAAATGTTGTATTTTAATTCAAAACCACTTTTTAATGTAATTTATTTATATGATTAGATTATATTTTGAATTGGTTTTAAAGTGAAATTAGAAAATATTTTTACCATTAAATCCAATAGTGGTCGTTGGAATCATTTTCACTTTGAAATCAGACTTAAACTAGTGTCAATCATTTGATACTTATTGTTTCATAAATCACGCTATTTGTCATGACAGCGGGAATTAATTATTAAATTAATTAATGTGACTTATATGTTTTGAATTTTGTAAAACGGACTTCATTTTTGAATTCAGAATATCAAATATAGCTTAGGATGAATTTTTGGGATTTTTCTGAAAAACTTCAATTTTTGATGAATAGTGAAACCACTAAGTGGTACTTATAAAAACTGATTTTTCCGTTTAAATGAAATTTTCCATCATTGTGTTTTGATTTTCAAAAATCCGACATACATGGTTGTCATTAAGAAGTAAATTGTGGTTCAATGAGATTAAAATAATTTTTTGGTGAATAGTAACTTATTATGTTTTTAATCGCGATTAGTGGTAATTAGTGTAGTTTAAGGTAAAAATAATGCTTTATTAAAATGAGATGAGCTTGACACATGTCTTACCCTCATTGGTTGTATCATGGCCGACCAAGAAAAGCCATGGGTCAACTTGGGGACCCCATGGATCCACTTTGGTTGGGAAATGACATAAATAACATTTTATTTAATGTAAAAGTAAAATTGACACAAACATGATAATGTTTAATAAAACAATTTATAAGTGGGGTTATACAAGTCATCTTTTTGATTATAAATATTAATTGGAAATCTAAAAAGATTTCATACATCATAGTATTTTTTTTATAATTTTTAGACATTAAATAAATTAAATTATGTATGACATAATAATGATGCAGCGATGACATCATTATTTGATGATTTAAATAAAATGGAAAGATAATGTAAAATCTATGAACTACACATGTCCAAAACTTATTGGATGAGTGTATTTCGAAGCCTTATCACCTTTTACACGAATTATATCAATGTGGGACCTTTTGAAACCGAAACACATTTTCAAATAAAGTAATATTTCTTTACTTTCCAAAAGTGCCCCTCCTCTCCTCTTATAAAAGGCCCCCACCTCTACCTAATTTAACACACTCCCCAAGTCTTTGGCTCGGCCAACCCCTGCCCATTTACTCTCTCCACATCCCTCTCCTCATCCTAGAGGATTCCCTTTGGACAGAATCCTTTAAAAGGAAGCCTTTAGGCTCAAATAAAAAGGAGTTACACTTTTAAAGGAGCTTAAAGAACGATCGAGTCAAGTCGGACCCGAGGTAAGGGATCCTACAACTCTCTTTCTTTATAAGTACACTCTTTTATGTCATTTATTTTAAGCTCATATTTATTATGATTGGGATGTTATTTTATATTACTCCTATTGTAATTTTTATGTTCATGTGATGAGAGACCCTATTCTCTCTAATCAATCCATTTTGGAAGTTTTGAGTGGCGTCGTTAGGCTGCCGAACTTTCTTAAGAGATCTAACCTCTCTCTTTATTTTTAAGTACTCTCCTTTATGTCACTTCTTTTAAACTCCTCCTTGCAATTTTGGGGGATTTTATTTTATAATCCACTTGCAGTAAATTCTATTGTAATATGATGGGATACTCTATTTGATCTCATCAATCCACATTCGAAAGTTTTATGTGGCACCGTTAGGCTGCCGAGTTTTCGTAAGGGATTTTTCATCTCACTTTTATTCCCATGAGATTTAAGCTACATTTGCCACAAATTCCATTGATTGGTTTATGTACTGCCCATTATTCTACTCTTTGTGTAATATAATTTCATTTATGAGTATTTACATCAATGACCTATTGTCTTTCTTTCATTGGGTGTATATTTTGAAAGATACCCAAGTCGGTAAGGGAACCTTTCACCCTCCTCTTTTTTAAAAGACTTATTTTATTGGGTCTTTTAATTTACATATTTTTATGTTGGGATATGTTCTCATACATCCTTATTGATGTAAATTTTATGTCCAAGTTATGCGATACACTTTTTATCTCTCATCAACTCATTTTGATGTGATGTCGTTAGGCTGACAAGGGAACTTTTTAACCCAATTTCGATTTCTTTGGGTTCAACATGTAGTCATTGAATATGTCATCCATTGAATATGTGTGAATGACCTTTTATTGTTTTACACTTAATATCCACTTATATTTCGTGTACTTATATTTGTCACACATATTTTTGAGATTGATTTGTCCTTAATTTAAGGATACCTTCTTTATAAGGGATTTCATCACATTTGACATTTCTATTGAGGGTTAATTATTGTTATGAACCAATTCACTCTTATATGGTGTATATAATGTCCTTTGGAGTATTATATCAAGAATCCATTAATTCTCATGATATTATAAAGTTCTGATTAAATGTTATTCCTCGATTATTGTATTCAAGTGTCTCTAATTTTGGTAAAACCCCTTTAACCAAAATATCGTTTTAAATGTTTTAATTATTTGTTCTTATTAATATCCATGTTTTCAAAATGGTTTAAGGATTTATTTATATGGATATTAATGGTTTAAAATGTTAAAATCTTCAAGCTGGTATGGGACACTTTGATTCAAAAATCTCTTTATTAAATGTTTTAAATGCTTTTGGAAATGGTTTCTTTTTGAATGGATTCATTATTTCAATATCCTAAAATGTTATATTGTGATTGAAATGTGGAAATGTTATGTTTCCTTTATTCATGTTTATTTGATACGATTATGTTATGGTTCTTGGGCATTGTTATGAAGAACGGGTGGTTCCGTGATAAACTAAGGGCGGGTGTGCCCGATATAGCTCTCCAATGCATTGGGTAACGCGAAGGAGTGAAAAGTTAAGGTTTATCGGAAGAGATTTAGGGAATATACTGTGATGGGTATTCCAGATTTAACCAAGAGGGTTACTCCCTACGTAAGAATGTTATGAATGCCTCATGTTACCTTTATGTCTTATTTTTTCTATGATTTATTCATGATTTGATATGCCTATGTTTTATGGGTAAAGAATGATTTCATTCTTATGTATATATGAACTCATGTTTCCTTTCCATATTTTTATAACCCTTACTGAGCTTTTTATGCTCATCCCAAGTTTTTGAAATGCTTTTCACAGGTCATGGGAAAGGTACATGATGTGACGATAGTGTCAAGAATGTGTCAAGAAAGAATCCGTGTTTTATTTTAAATAGGATTCCATTGATGGGAAGAATGAATATTGTATTTTATGTAACCACCTTGTTTAAATGTGGAATGTAATGCATGTTTCATGATCTAATTCTCTAAAACTCTAAACTTGAAAAGATCTTCAATGTGTAATCTTGTAATAACTCAAGTTTAAGTAAGGTTTAAGGCTGGGGCCTTATAGTTGGTATCAAAGGTCGGTTTAGATAACATTAGAGGTTAGGGTATTCTTTAAGCATAATTGACAATTACCATAATGGTTAGAATTTCAGAAAGAGTCTCAATTTTAGATAAAGTGAATGAGTCAGTATATCTTATTGTCTATCTTACTCATTAGTACATTATGGTTTTGTTGATATACTCACACTGACCTTTTTGGTTTTAGTAAATGGCTGGATCTAGCAGGCACCAAAGTAACAGTGGATGTGAAGGAAACTGTGACAGTTTTTTGAGAAAGCAACTGAATGATATGGGAGCTGCAATGAGAACTCTTTTGATTATCCTCAACCAACTATCTGGAGTCATGATTGACCACCTAAACCTTGGAGATTTCTCTAAGGCATCATATATGCAAGAAACAAATCCCTACGGAAGTACATGTAATAATCATAAAGGTAAGTGTGTTCAAAAACCTATGTGTCAAAGATGTGGAAAGAAACACCTAGGAAAATGATTCAAAGGGACAGAAATATTCTATAGATGTGGAAATGAAGGTCATAAAGCAAGAACCTTCCATGGAAAAAGGAAGCATCCAGTTGACTCGAGGAAAGGGAAAGAAGTTCTTTCTGAGGGATCAATTGAATGTTTTAAATGTGGTGTGCATGGTCATTATGCAAACACATGTCCTATGAAGAAGTTTCGTGAATGGGGTCACCAAGAGCGTACCAATATTCGTTTACCAATACCTAATGCCATTCCGATTGAGGATGAAGAAACTGACAATGTCCAATCAAAGGTATGTACTATTTCATGACTATTGTTTTCTTATTTTGGAATATTTGGATATGATTCATGATTTTGTTTGTAGGAAAGAGTTATTTCGGAATAGGTTGGAAAGGAATGGATAATGGATCATGAAGAATGTTGAATGAGTAAGATGTCAACATATAAGGGCTTCAAGAGTTAGGGTGAAATTCTTAAGAGTATTAAGTCTCTTTTGATGATGGGGTTACATTAGAAGACTTTTTATATTATGTGTAACCTTGATGTTTAATATAGGAAAATTTTATTCAATTAATAGTTATCTTTTCTTTTGTGGACATAGTTATAATGAACCATTTGGGTTTATATGATCCTTACTTTTGAGGTAATTATGGGTTACCATATGTTATTATTGAAGTGAAAGGCATGAGATAAAATTGAGGTTAAATTATATTATGGTTATTTTTGATGATTTTATCCCTTTTTGGGTAATGATTTGAGAATTATATAGTTTTGGAAAAAGGACAACACGCAGACCATGTGACAACCCGTCGCGTCGGACAATGCTGCGGGAATCGAACCCACAACCAAAGTGCGACTGGTATTTATCGCCTACCACTGGACTACGTGAAGTCCCTGGTTAGTTTGACTGATTATTTTAAGTTATATGATTTTATTAATTAAGAGTAAGTTGATTTTGGAGGATATGTGATTAGGATAATTACTTTTCAATGTCAGACTTTAGGAGCAACTGATGTTGTTTGGAGATAAATGTTACAATTTAACTTGGAAGACTATGTGACTAAATCCTTCAAATATTTGGGTTTCAATCTTATATTGGTTTACTTTGTAGAATTTTATGGACAAATTGTTTATCGGATGGTCCTCGTTGAACTTTGGGTTTTGTTGGACAAGTTTTGGAGATTAAGAATAGATTTTCTTTTAATAAGGGGTTATCCTTTTCTGGATTATCTGATCTTGTAACAACCTTTTTGGTTTTGGTTTTGGTTAAAGCCTAAATACATGGGATGTATATAGTTATCTTTTGTGGATTAGGTGATTCTCTAGAAGTTGATTATAGTACTCTTAATGCGAACAAGTCTCCCTAAATACCCGTCTTTTGGAAAAAATATGAGTTTGACTAAGGAATCTAGTAAAAGTTGAAAGTCAACATGATAAGTGATTATGCTTCCTTATGAATAAATTCCTCAATAAAAAGTAACTTAAAACAAAAATGTTGTCTATTAACTTTTCCTACTGGGGAACCCAACACCGTTTAACCCATCACAAGTTTGTGATTTTCTTATTGTTAACTTTCTCCTAAACATATTTTCTATCACTCTCCATCGAAAGATGACCCTATGTTTTTTCCTACATGTCCATATTTTCATACTTATAATCCTAGTATGGGTTAACTCAGGTGACCTCTGTGCTTATCTTTCTTTATTTTAAAGTGATTGTTTTACCGACTCTTGTTCCGATATGGGACGTTCAAGGATGTTTCCAAGCGCAATTTTAAAATTGCGAGGACGCAATTCCCAAAAGGGGGGAAGGATGTAACACCCCAGGTAAATAAGGAATATGAAATTTTCATATTTATCCATTTTTGTGAATAAAATATTAATATGACTTTAAAGGGGACGCTATGCTCGATGGCGTACCCAACACGCAACAACGAGTTTCTTGGAAATCTTACGTTGCACTCTAATAATAAAATAATATTATTTTAAATGGTAGTTAACATGTATCCGTTGTAATGGAGGGAATGGATAGAAATAACTAACATATGATTATATATGTTCTTAAATATTTTTACATTTATACAATAAAAGATAAAGGCTTAAAATACAGAAAGAATTCAATTTTAGGCGTATATGCCCTAGTTTTCACTAAAGGTTCACTTATCACCTTTTGATGGAGAACCGTCATTAAATATAGTTTTGTTCACTCTTAAACATTCTTTTGAACCAAATAAAACTCTTATTAAGAATCGGGACATCAAAATTTACTTTGTGTAAATTTTTGGTATCTTTCCGATAAAGTTCATTTTTTTAATGAATAGTGTAAAATGTTGTATTTTAATTCAAAACCACTTTTTAATCTAATTTATTTATATGATTAGATTATATTTTGAATTGGTTTTAAAGTGAAATTAGAAAATATTTTTACCATTAAATCCAATAGTGGTCATTGGAATCAATTTCACTTTGAAATCAGACTTAAACTAGTGTCAATCTTTTGATACTTATTGTTTAATAAAACACGCTATTTGTCATGACAGCGGGAATTAATTATTAAATTAATTAATGTGACTTATATGTTTTGAATTTTGTAAAACAGACTTCATTTTTGAATTCAGAATATCAAATATAGCTTAGGGTGAATTTTTGGGATTTTTCTGAAAAACTTCAATTTTTGATGAATAGTGAAACCACTAAGTTGTACTTATAAAAACTGATTTTTCTGTTTAAATGAAATTTCGGCATCATTGTGTTTTGATTTTCAAAAATCCGAAATACATGGTTGTCATTAAGAAGTAAAATTTGGTTCAATGAGATTAAAATAATTTTTTGGTGAATAGTAACTTCTTAAGTTTTTAATCGCGATTAGTGGTAATTAGTGTAGTTTAAGGTAAAAATAATGCTTTAATAAAATGAGATGAGCTTGACACATGTCTTACCCTCATTGGTTGTATCATGGCCGACCAAGACAAGCCATGGGTCATCTTGGGGACCCCATGGATCCACTTTGGTTGGGAAATGACATAAATTACATTTTATTTAATGTAAAAGTAAAATTGACACAAACATGATATGTTTTACTAAAATAATTTTTAAGTGGGGTTATACAAGTCATATTTTTGATTATAAATATTCATTGGAAAGCTAAAAATATTTCCTACATCATAGTATTTTTTTTATAATTTTTAGACATTAAATAAATTAAATTATTTATGACATAATAATGATGCAGTGATGACATCATTATTTGATGATTTAAATAAAATGGAAAGATAATGTAAAATATATGAACTACACATGTCCAAAACTTATTGGATGAGTGTATTTCGAAGCCTTATCACCTTATCCACGAATTATATCAATGTGGGACCTTTTGAAACCGAAACACATTTTCAAATAAAGTAATATTTCTTTACTTTCCAAAAGTGCCCTCCTCTCCTCTTATAAAAGGCCCCCACCTCTACCTCATTTAACACACTCCTCAAGCCTTTGGCTCGGCCAACCCCTGCCCATTTACTCTCTCCACATAACTCTCCTCATCCTATAGGATTCCCTTTGGGCATAATCCTTTCAACGGAAGCCTTTAGGCTCAAATCAAAAGGAGTTACACTTTTAAAGGAGATTAAAGAATGATCGAGTCAAGTCGGACCCGAGGTAAGGGATCCTACAACTCTTTTTCTTTATAAGTACACTCTTTTTTGTCATTTATTTTAAGATCATATTTCTTATCATTGGGATGTTCTTTTATATAACTCCTACTGTAATTTTTATGTTCATGTGATTAGAGACCCTATTCTCTCTCATCAATCCATTTTGGAAGTTTTGAGTGGCGCCGTTAGGCTGCCGAACTTTCGTAAGAGATCTAACCTCTCTCTTTCTTTTTAAGTACTCTCCTTTATGTCACTTCTTTTAAACTCCTCCTTGCAATGTTGGGGGATTTTCTTTTATATTCCACTTGCTATAAATTCTATTGTAATATGATGGGATACTCTATTTGATCTCATCAATCCATATTCGGATGTTTTATGTGGTGCCGTTAGGCTGCTGAGTTTTCGTAAGGGATTTTTCATCTCCCTTTTATTCCCGTGAGATTTATACATCAGTTGCCACAAATTCCATTGAGTGGTGTATGTACTGCCCATTATTCTACTATTTGTGTAATATACTTTCGTTTATGAGTATTTACATCAATGACCTATTGTCTTTCTTTCATGGGGTGTATGTTTTGAAAGATACCCAAGTCGGTAAGGGAACCATTCACCCTCCTTTTTTTTATAAGACTTATTTTCTTGGGACTTTTAATTTACATATTTTTATGTTGGGATATGTTCTCATACATCCTTATTGATTTAAATTTTATGTCCAAGTTATGAGATACACTTTTTATCTCTCATCAACTCATTTTGATGTGATGCCGTTAGGATGACAAGGGAACTTTTTAACCCAATTTCGATTTCTTTGGGTTCAACATGTAGTCATTGAATATGTCATCCATTGAATATGTGTGAATGACCTTTTATTGTTTTACACTTAATATCCACTTATATTGGGTGTACTTATATTTGTCACACATATTTTTGAGATTGATTTGTCCTTAATTTAAGGATACCTTCTTTATAAGGGATTTCATCGCATTTGACATTTCTATTGAGGGTTCATTATTGTTATGCACCAATTCACTCTTATATGGTGTATATACTGTCCTTTGGAGTATTATATCATGAATCCATTTATTCTCATGATATTATAAAGTTCTGATTAAATTTTATTCCTCGATTATTGTATTCAAGTGTCTCTAATTTTGGTAAAACCCCTTTAACCAAAATATTGTTTTAAAAGTTTTATTATTTGTACTTATTAATATCCACGTTTTCAAAATGGTAAGGATTTATTTATATAGATATTAATGGTTTAAAATGTTAAAATCTTCAAGGTGGTATGGGACACTTTGATTCAAAAATCTCTTTATTAAATGTTTTAAATGGTTTTGGAAATGGTTTCTTTTTGAATGGATTCATTATTTCAATATCCTAAAATGTTATATTATGATTGAAATGTGGAAATGTTATGCTTCCTTTATTCATGTTTATGTGATACGATTATGTTATGGTTCTTGGGCATTGTTATGATGAACGGGTGGTTCCGTGATAAACTAAGGGCGGGTGAGCCCGATATAGCTCTCCAATGCATTGGGTAACGCGAAGGAGTGAAACGTTAAGGTTTCTCCGAAGAGATTTAGGGAATATACTGTGATGGGTATTCCAAACGTAACCAAGAGGGTTACTCCCTACGTAAGAATGTTATGAATGCCTCAAGTTACCTTTATGTCTTATGTTTTCTATGATTTATTCATGATTTGATATGCCTATGTTTTATGGGTAAAGTATGATTTCATTCTTATGTATATATGAACTCATGTTTCCTTTCCATATTTTTATAACCCTTACTGAGATTTTTATGCTCATCCTAAGTTTTTGAAATGCTTTTCACAGGTCATGGGAAAGGTACATGATGTGACAATAGTGTCAAGAATGTGTCAAGAAAGAATCCGTGATTTATTTTAAATAGGTTTCCATTGATGGGAAGAATGAATATTGTCTTTTATGTAACCAACTTGTTTAAATGTGGAATGTAATGCAAGTTTCATGATCTAATTCTCTAAAACACTATACCTGAAAAGATCCTCAATGTGTAATCTTGTAATAACTGAAGTTTAAGTAAGGTTTAAGGCTGGGGCCTTATAGTCAACCAACATGATAGTAATAGACAATGAATCAAATTAATGATCTATATAAACTAAAATATAGAACTCCCAATTAATATAGAATACATACCATTAAAATCCTAATTCTATCACATTCTTCGACTATACAATTCACTCGGAAGTGAAATGGTACATCCCATTCTTGTTAAAAGAGATTAAATTGCATTTGGCCAAAAACACATATAGAGAGATGGGAATAATGTATAATGATTTAAAGGGAGATTTTATCATATCAACTAGGAATGATGAATATGTATATGAATCCAAGGAATTAATATCCAATAAATAATTATTAAAGGATAACATAATTTCACAAATTTTATAAAACAAGAATATATATATAACATTATTTGTGAATTATAAGAAAACCATGAATAATAAAATGTAATAGAATATTATATATCAAATTAATACAGAATATCTATTTTAATGTAATACACATGCTAAAGGAATTAATCCTGAGTGAATTAAAATAAAATGGTTACATTTAAATGATGTAGTATTAATCAAAAAATTAACGTAGTAATGGATATACTAGTAATTTATATACAATTTGATGAAGACATGAAAGACAGTACCAGTGGAATATTAGTGACAATGCTGGATAGCTCAGGGTAACACATGAGAATGACCAAAAGAGAAAGTCTCAAAAAATTTATCTAACATAAGTAGGTATTTCATTCAAGAATATTTTATCATGATGTTATTATTGAGTTACAAATAAATAAAATTCATGAAATTTATGCGGTGACATACATTTTTAGTAGGCACATAATAATTTATTCAAAAAAAATTTTAATTTACATTTATAAAATAATATATAGTTGGAAAAATGATACTTCACTTAAATACATCGTCTATCTATAAGAAATGTCATTAAATGGGGATTCATGTTTAAAATATTGAAAGGACCTCCATTAAAACAATTTAAAGGAGATAAAAAACACCAAAAGTAAATTCTTATAGAGAATAATTTTTAAAAAATTAATGAAATTATTTATAATAAAACCTATATAGTATAATAAAAAACAATATTTCATGAATGATCAAATCTATTAGTTATATATTTTACAAAAAAAATAACGATCCAAACCATTCATTACCAATTAAATAAAACAAATGTTATGTCAATATTGATGCATTCACATATCTAATTGTCAATTATAGATTGTTAAATTATAATTGTTTCATGTTATGATTAAAATTGGTGGTCATACATTGTAAAATATATATATATAACTCAATAGGAAATATTTTAATGAAATATAAAAATTTCACAATTCTATGGTATAAGAATAAAATCCATATTAGAGGAACATATTTAACATGAAAAAATCTTAAAATTATTTGATAAATACCAACATAAATCAATGAACTGACTCTCCCATATAATGTATTATATGATGAATATATAAGTTACATAGACGTGTACCATATAATATGGTAGATAACATCAACCAAGTAATACTTTTTAATATTCAAATTAATAGATGATTTTGAAATTAAAATCATTCGAGGATTATTTAATATTCACCTGAATGAATTGATAAATCCTCCAAGCATGGATCAAAATTGAAATTTACATATTCCCGAACTGTACTATATAAAAAGTCATATAAAAGAAGGACCGTGGGGTCGATCCCACATAGAGCATGTATCATAGAATTGTAATCTCTTAACTAAATTTTATGTAACCCCAATTTCTAATTAATATTAATTTTATAATGATGTTAATAAAATAAATGTATTCAAATAGTCAAATATAAATGATGGAAATTTATATCAAGGATTGTTTTTTCTATATAAATTAATTCAACATCACTTTAAAAAAATTATATCAAATGGCTATACAACCTGAAAATTTATTTGATAGAAGAAATGTAAATTCTCTATCAAACTTACCTAGAATAAAAATTCATTTTGTTCAAATGATGAAACAAAGATAAAATGTATTATACTTAGTTTCCCAAAGGACGAAGATTAATTCCATTCTATGGTCATTAATAAATCATCTCAATCCTATTGGTTTTTATTCATTACTAATGGAATATGGTTAATGGATCCATTACTAATAGAATAAATGACAGGAACAACATGATTCATTTGAATATAATAATCCATATGATTGAAAACTTAAATAATTAATGATGGTACACACACCACCTTAACAGATTCCACTATCCCGTATGGGTTTTATCTAACCATCATTGCGTGATAACCAATTAAGTTTAAACACAAATACATATGGGGGAGATTAGGAATAATATAACAAAAAGATAATGAATAAAATAATAAATAAAAATATAGATATTATAATTGATCTAAAAACCATTTCATGTTACACAAATATAGAATAAAGAAATGAAGAGAAATTCAGAAAGAAAAACCTATGTATGGATGGTCGGAACACTACTATAAACTCTTGGGGTATGAGACACATTCCTAAAATAAAATACATTTTCTCATAGTCATAAAACCATATTTATAACAATAGAATTATTAATTGTATAACCATAGGTCAATAATTGGGTTAAATGGACATCTAGGTGGCCAACAATATGAAAATACCTATAATGAAGCTATGAAAGTCCATTTTATTATTTAATTATGAATTTACCTTACATGTATGGTTTTTAATTTGTTTTAATTTACAAAATGTGTACCGAATTCATTACATATAGCCTTTCTTATCATACGCCACATGTTTCACAATGTGACACATGTGTGTGATTGCATGAACCATGTACTATTCAGTTAAATTTTATTTCATCCACTTCCAGACATGTAGTTATTTCACAACCTAGATCAGTTCACCAAAATTAATTTTTATAAAACATGTAATGTAATATTCCTTTACTAGATGATATTTGTTTCCAGGAATCAAAATTTTTTTCCTATGGATTCAACATTTCCTTTTTCTTCAACCATCTTACTTGGATTCATTTTCATTTTCTCAGGTCGCACCATACCGCTTCATAGCGAGGTGTGATGTGCCTTAATGATCCCTAATTACAATGTTTTCCTTTAAATTTGTGCTAAAATCAGTAATATATAAGAATAAAAAAACATAAATATATAGAATGAATATTATATTTAATAAATTGATATTAAATGAAATCCTTTATAGAAACCAATAAAAATGAATATAAAATAGTCATATCAAAGACTCCCACACATAAATCCTTTCACATTCTTGATAAAAACATCATCATCGAAAAAAGTGTCCATACATTAAAATGGAAATTTTAAAATTATCATTCACATCAAAACAGGTCAAAAATTAATATATTAAAAAATATAAAACTTAAAAAATAATGAATCCAAAAACCATTATTCATTTATAATGTCCAATTCAAGAAATTTCCCCTTTTTCAATCATATATTTTAACTTCTCATTAACACCCATTCCATTTATGATTTTTTCAAAATTAATTATTCCACTCATATATCAATGTAATAATATAAGTTATTTATTCTCAAACCTCATGTGCATGATCCTAACCATATGATTGCATTGAATCTATATTATCTATCATGTATTGAAAAATAAAAAATTTAATGACGAGGGAATTCCACTAAGGGTAATTTTTTTGATGCTAAGTGTTGTTAAGTTAAAATTTTGAAAAACATGTAAGGATGAAATAGGATTATATAACCTAATGTTAAATTCATGATATTCAAAATACATGCTTAATAAAATACATCCCACCAAAATAATTTTATATCATAACACCTCCCATGGTTCAAAGTAAATGATTATAGATAATGTAATCATATTGAATGATAATCTTATCTTATTGTTACAATTTATTTATAAAATAATGATTGGAATAAATATCACATCCCACAACTAACCACATATGGTAAAAATAATTGGCCTAGTAAATAGTGTTTTTTAATTCTCGCACATCAGATCCTTGTTTTTTATTTATAAATCCTCCATGCTACACATTCGATAAGTATCACATTAACCACATAAAAACATATGATAGTGATATCATCAGTCTAAATATGGTTATATTTTGACCTATCCATGAAAAAACCAATTTTTTTGACAACAAGAGGGATATAAAATCAAATATAATTAATGTAAATAAGATCCTACGCCAAAATAAAATGAAAAAAACCTCAATATTCCCTATATATCATATCCCATAACCCACCTAAATAACCCCTCACCCACACTAATTCGATTGAATATCCAAAAAGATACAAAGATCTATGTATGAATTGAAATAATTTCATTTAACATGGCATAATTCAAACATGGACATCAATGAATTCTATATGTTTATGAAAAAAAATTGTGTGGGTCGGTCCTAGGATAAAAGGTATCATCATTAAAATGCATATATCATTTCATAATTGAATTTTATCATTCATTGATTCTATAAGAGATTAAAGTATGTTATAATAAATTTACATTACATATGTTTCACTCAAGAAATATTATCTTAAAATTATAAATTATTTTTTTCTATAATCTTCTCAAGAATGTGAAAAAAATATAAGTCAATCAAGTCCTGGAATGGACATAGACAAATTTTTTATTCATCTAATTTTCATAGGAATCAACATCATGAAAATAAATAATATAATAAATCATTTTTAATAAACTCCAAATTAATTTATGTGAATATATTTTAGAATTTCAATTTATATCGTTTTAATTTATGGGAATTGTAATTCATAATTTATATCTTGTCAGTATTAAATTACTGGGTGATAAAGTCTCCTATATTAGTGTTTACAAGAGATAAAATTCATGAATTTTTTCTGCTGAATCTATTACATTTTTTGTTCATACAATAATTCAATTAATATTTTTATGTATTGGAAAAAAATATTGGTGAAAATATATAAATATGTAAATATTACCCCTTCCATTGATTCTTCTGAATGAGACACTCAGTTTCTTTCTAACTAGGTTCATGATGTTAATTATGATTACATGACGTATATAGAACTCATGATGAGAAATTTCATTATTTTCGAATCTTTTATCTATTCTTTGTTCTTCCATATTGGGCAATGAAATAGAAATATAAACAGAGAATGTAACTGGAATTTCAAAGTTAATATAATTAGATCAATAAAATAAATATTACAACTGTAATGAGATTTATATAAACTAAAAAAATAAGATAAAACAATGTCCTAAGATGAAATTTTAAAATATAGGTTTCCACCAAATACTTCTCCTTCAATGTCTCTAGCATGAACATTTACTTTTATAAACAAATTGGAATATAAAATATAGATAACCATCTTGGATTTAAACACATCTAACACTATTGATCAGCTAGGGTAGTTTTTGATTCCTCCACCATAGGTTCATCTTTAATAATTGTGGGATGAAATTATTGAAAAACAATAAATAATTTTTACTAAAAATCTCACAATAATTTTTAGTTTACCTACTCCACTTTCACATCATTATCTTATTTATTAACTATTGGAGGTTCCTCATTTATAATCTTTTCATATAGTTTTTTCATAGAAACATATGATTTCTTATTTATCTATTTTAATTTTTTGATTGAATCATCGAATGTAATACATTTTTATTCATTTTTGTTCAGTTGGGTGTCACATGCTTCATTGATCTCCATAATTTCTATGAGGCTAGTTCTTGACTATTTTTTATCTTATTCCATTATAGTATCCTCTTCCACTTACACTATGGATTTTACCACATTAACCATATTCCCTACTTCCTCCATAACCATCTAATAAATAATTAAATTATATCTCATTCCTATTATTTATGAGGTTTCAAAATTTATTTTCGTTATAATTATTTTTCATTTTAATGAATAGAAGGGGAAAATTAGGTACTAATAGTTCTTCTTAACAAAGAGGTTCATCTTTTTCAATGATTCTTATAGGAATTATGTAATGTTCCTTGTTCAAATTCTCCAATTTTTCATCCTTTTTTATACAATATTGAATTCCTACAACTCTTTTTCCAATTTTTATTCCTACCAACATAGCTCCTCATTATATTTTTATTGTAAATATCATACTAGGGAATTGAAATTTGAAATATCATGAGATAAGTGAGTAATAAATTCTTTATGTTCACGGATTTGGGCTACATGATCATCCTTTTACATATCCAATAGTGTAGTGAACATTGTGAGTAATGTGGCTATTTTTTCATATTAATTATACTACTATGTTTGTTGAAAATAATGACCTTCTTGAATGAAGTTTTCTTAAGGTTTTTTTATCAGCAATATGGACTTATTCACCCACTTGACATACATAATTTTCAAAATTACCAGTATATACATTTTAAACTATTGGTAATAAATTAATAATAGAATTAAATTTTAAATTATCTGATAAAGGTGGGTTGTCAATTATCTCTACCCTTTAAACTATCTATCATGATAATCCATCACCAGGTCAATTAGTGGAATGTACAACCTGATTGAACATATTTTTCTACCTTTTGAGTGAAGCTCATCACTAGATCTACCTTGGTCGCCTTAATATTTATGATCTCAATAGTTGGGATGATAAAATGTGTCATTCCTCATTGGTTGTTTAAATTTAACATGAAAATTTGAAAATGAATCATTATGCCATTCATCCTTCTATGTCCACCCATATGAATTTAGTGATTCTCATGTGGTCAAATACTCTGGATGTTAAATGTGTTCTGATTGGGGAGTGGAACAATATTGATATGACATGTAATATATTAAGAAACATCCCAAACAACAATATATATAATATTCTAAAATAAATATAAATAATGAAAATGTATTTAAAATCATGACCTAGACTAAAAGGAATAAATAATAATGGGATAAAAAAGACTATGTTCGATTAATTTTGCCTCAAGTTATTTGAGACACTCAAAATATCACCAGAAATTGAACAAAAATTTTAATCCCCTAATGGAATAATGAAATCATCTAGGAGTGGATAAAATTAGAAATTTATTTTTACCAAAACTATTCAATCTAAATCGTCATATTTTAATATTTTTCTAGGGTCGATCCCATAGGGAGAAGAGAATGAAATGATGAAAACTCATAAATATTGGATAGTTACATCAATTTCTAAATTATTTTAATAAAATATTGAAAAAAATATCATAATTTAATACCAATTTAAAAAAACAAAACAGTGAAACTAGTTTCCAGGGATGGTTTTGAAAAAAACAAACAAAATCCAATTCACATGAAATAGAATTACTTCAAATAGATACACAAACATTATATTTAATATATTGAATAAATGGTCAATCCCTATAAAACTACCATAGAATACGAAATAATAATGTTAAAATATATCAATATTGATAATGTTTATTATGTCTTGATATACAAAATAAAAATAATAATTCTCTTCAATGGTAATGAGTAAATCATCCCAATTATGTTGTGGTTTGTTTATTACTAATGGAATATTCTCAATGGATCAATGGTGAATAAAATATATGAAAAGGAAAAACATTATAATTTTTAATAAAATCAACAATATGATCGAATGAAAATTAGAAAATGACAGTATACACCTGCCCTTTAATTTTTTCCACTCTCCCATTTGGGTTTACCGAAACATCGTTGGGTGATTTCTAATGATTATTAAATGAAAATCCATAAAAGTTTGATTATGAAAGAAATAACTATATTATAATGAAAAAAATATTATCAAAAAAGGAATTATTTGAATGAAACTAAAAACCATTCGAGTTAACATTGAGGTAGGAGAATCAAATGAAAAGAACAAAAGAATAAAAATACATTTGATGGAATGCCAGAACCCTATGGAAGCCTCCTAGTGTTCAAGCGTCATGGATTGAATAGTATACCCTTTCCCTTAGCTAGAACCCATTATTTATTTAATTTAAAGTCATAAAAGGGTTCCACCTTGTCAATTATTGTAACAAATGGTTGTCTTGGTGGTAAAGGTTATGATAACACCATCAATGATACATTGGGAATCAACATTTTACTATTATTTTGGAATTTACAGGATGTGTAGGGTTTACCTGGCCTGAAATTTTTCATCATGTGTACAAAATTCACGACCTCTATCCTACCTGGGAATACATCACGTATTTGATGGGGTGACACATATGAATCCCAAAAATACACATATATGTCACAATTTGACATATGAAGTCTTTAGTTCAAGTTGATTTCCTTGATGTCAAGGGATGTTGTTCATCAGGAATTTCACCATTTCACCAAATGTAATGATTTTAAAACTTGTAGAGCCATTTATAATGAATAACATTATATTTATCCAAGGATGTTTAATTTTTTCCTCTTGTATTCACATTTTCTATTTTGTTTCAACCATCAAACATGGCTTATTCATTATATTGATTCAAATTAAATTTTTATTTCAAAAGAACAATTAAGGAAAAAATGGAAACCCGATAAAAGAAATTACCTTGATCAAGACTAAAAGGAAATTTCCCTCCCCAAAAAATACAACATTATGTGAAGCCTCTACATCACATGACTACTCAACTAGCTATTCCATGCATGGTTGCATGGACCTGTTACTGATGGAAGAGCCATACCCTCTCATTCATCCAAATCCAAGTTGTCTTGTATAAATGAAATATTTCTACTATGAAACCTCCTATATCATTAATCCTTGTAGAGTTATGATTACTTAAACTAATAAAATTAAAAAAAATACCAAAAAATACCTCAAAACCCCAAATTTCAGATTACAAAAAATTGTTGCTGAGAATCAACCAAATACCAAATCCAAAATAGTTATAAAAAATCCATCGAACCTAAAATTTTCATTGATTAATATGAACAGGTGACTTAACTCACATCCCAAAAGAACCAAGAAGACCACCTCCATAATCTGACACAGAGAGAATAGAGGAATTTTGGAACCACCATAGGGAAACAAGAAAACATAGTCATGATGAAATTCTAGTGATGTGATGTCGAAAATTTCAATCATATATAGGATGAAAACTATATAAATCCTATAGACATGAACTTTATCATTTATGGGAATTGTAATTCATAATTTATATCTTGTCAGTATTAAATTTCTTCATGAAATTGTCTCCTATATTTGTGTCTCCAAGAGATAAAATACAAGAATTTTTTCTGGTGAATCTAATACATTTTATTTCATACAACAATTCAATTCATATTTTTCTGTATTGGAAACAAATATTGGTGGAAAAACATAAAAATGTAAAAATTACCCCTTCCATTGATTCTTCTGAATTAGACACTCAATTTCATTCAAACTAGGTTCATGATGTGAATTGTGATTACATGATTTATATAGAACACATGATGATAAATTTCACTATTTTCAACACTTTTATCTATTCTTTGTTCTTCCATATCGGGCCATGAAAGAGAAATATAAACAATGAATGTATCTGGAATTTCAAATTTAATATAATTGGATCAAGAAAATAAATATTACAACCATAATGAGATTTATATAAACTAATAAAATAAGATAAAACAATGTCCAAAGAAGAAATTTTAAAATATAGGTTTCCACCTGATACTGCTCCTTTAATGTCTCTAGCATGAACATTTACATTCCTAAACCAATTGGAATATGATATATAAAGAACCATCTTGGATTTAAACACATCTAACACTACTGTTAATCTAGGGTAGTTATTTGATTCCTCTACCATTGGTTCATATTTAATAGTTGTTGGATGAAATTATTGAAAAAAAGGAAATAAATTTTACTCGAAATAGGACATTAATTTTTAGTATACCTACTCCACTTTGACATCGTAATATTATTTAATAGATATTAGAGGTTCCTCATTCATAATCTTTAAAAATATTATTTTCATAGAAATATATGTTTTCTTATTTATCTATTTTATTTTATTGATGAGATCATCCATAGTAATCCATTATTATTCATTTTTGTTTAGTTGGGTGTCATATGCTTCATTAATCTCCATAATTTCTATAAGTATAGTGCTTGACTATTTATTTTCCTATTCTGTTATAGTATCCTCTTCCACTTACACTATGGATTTTACCACTTTAATCATCTTCCCTAACTCCTCCATAACCTTCTAGTAAAATATTACATTATATTTCATTCCTATTATTCCTGAGGTTTCAAAAGTTATTCTCGTTATAATTATTTATCATTTTAATGAATAGAATGGGAGAATCAGGTACTAATAGTTCTTCTTAACAGAGAGGTTCATTTTTTTCAATGATTCTTATAGGCACTAGGTAATGTTCCTTGTTTAAATCCTCCCATTTTTCTTCCTTTTTTATACAATATTGAATTCCTCCAACTCTTTTTCAAATTTTTATTCCTACCATCGTATATCTTCATTATATTTTAATTATAAATATCATACTAGGGAATTTAAATTTGCAATAACATGAGATTGGTGAGTAATAAATTCTCTATGTTCCCTGATTTGGGATACATGATCATCCTTGTACATATCCAACAGTGTAGTGAACTTTGTGAGTAATGTGGCTATTATTTCATATTAGTTATACTACTATGATTGTTGAAAGGAATGATCTTCTTGAATGAAGTGTTCTTAAGGTTTTTTATCAGTAATATGGACTTCCTCGCCCACTTGACATACATAATTTTCAAAACAACCTGTATATAAATTTTAATCTATTGTTAGGAAATTAATAATAGAATTAAAATTTTAAATTATTTGATAAAGGTAGGTAGTCAATTCTCTCTCATCATTAAACTATCTATCATGATAATCCATCACCATGTCTATTAGTGGAATGTACAACCTGATTGAACTTCTTTTTCTATATTTTGAGTGATGCTCATCCCTAGATATATCATGGTAGCCTTGAAATTTATGATCTCAATAATTGGTATGATAAAATGTGTCATTTCTTTTTGGTTGTTTAAATTTATCATAAAATTTGAAAATGAATCATTCTGACATTCATCCTTCTATGTCCACCCATCTGAATTTAGTGATTCCCATGTGGTCAGATACTCTGGATGTTTAATGTGTTCTGATGGGGGAGTGGAACAATATTGATATGACATGTAATCTATTAAAAAACACCCCAAACAACAATTTATATAATATTCAAAAATAAATATAAATAATGAAAATGAATTTAAAATCATGACCTATACTAAAAATAATAAATAATAATTCGGTAGAAAAGTCTATGTTCTATTAAGATTGTCTCAAGTTATTTGAAACACTCAACATATCAGCAGAAATTGACCCAAAATTTTATTCCACTAATAGAATAATGAAATCATCTAGGAGTGGATAAAATTAGAAATTTATTTGTCCCAAAACAATTCAATCTAAATAATTGTATCTTAAAAATTTTCTAGGGTCGATACCATAGTGAGAAGAGAATGAAATGTTGGAAAATCTTAAATATTGGATAGTTACATCAATTTCTAATTTTTTTTAATAAATAATTGAAAAAATAATCATAATTTAATACCAATTGTGAAAAATAAAAGACTGAAACTAGTTTCCAGGGATGGTTTTGAAAAAAAGCAAATTCCATTTCACTTGAAATTATTTTACACCAAATAGATACACAAACAATATATTTCATATATTGAATAAATTTTCATTCCCTATAAAACTACCATAGAATAAAAAATAATCATGTCAAAATGAATCAATATTAATAATTTTTATCATGTCTAGATATACAAAATAAAAATAATAATTCCATTCAATGGTAATGAGTAAATCATCCCAATCATGTTGTGGTTTGTTTATTGAAAATGGAATATTGTCAATGGATCATTGGTGAATAAAATATATGAAAAGGAAAAACATTATAATTTTTAATAAAATCATTAATATGATCGAAATTAAATTAAAAAATGATAGTATACACCCACACTTTAACTGATTCCACTCTCCCATTTGGGTTTACCAAACCATAGTTGGGAGATTTCTAATGATGATTAAATGAAAATCCATAAAAGATTGATTATGAAAGAAATAACTAGATTGTAATGAAAAAATAATATTGAAAAAGGAATGATTTGAATGAATATAAAAACCATTCGAGTTAATATAGAGGTAGGAGAATAAAATGAAAAGAACAAAAGAATGAAAAAACATTCGATGGAATGCGAGAACCCTATGGAAGCCTCCTAGTGGGCATGCCTCAAGTATAGAAAAGTATACCCTTTCACTTAGCTAGAAACCCTTATTTATTAAATTAAAAGGCATAAAAGGGTTCCACCTTGTAAATTATTGTATCAAATGGATGTCTATGTGGTAAAGGTTAGGAGAACACCATCAATGATACATTGGGAATCAACATTTTTCTATTATTTTGGAATTTACAGGATGTGTAGGGTTTACCTGAAGTGAAATTTTACATCAAGTGTAAAAAATTCATGACCTTCGTCCTACCTGGGAATAAATCACGCGTGTGATGGGGTGACACATATGTATCCCACAACGACACATATATGTCACAATGTGAAATATTAAGTCCTCAGTTCAAGTTGATTTCCTCGATGTCAAGGGATGTTGCTCATCATGAATTTCACCATTTCAACAAATGTAATGATTGTGAAACTTGTAGAGTCATTTATTATGAATAACAATATATTTTTCCATGGATATTATATTTTTTCCTCTGGGATTCACATTTTCTCTTTTGATTCAACCATCGATCATTTCATATTCGTTATATTGATTTAAATTAAATTTTTATTTCAAAAGAACTTTTAGGGAAAAAGTGTAAACCCGATAAAAGAAATTTCATTGATCAAGACTACAATGAAATTTCCCTCCCCAAAAAATACATCATTATGTTAATCCTATACCTCACATGAATACTAAACTAGATATTCCATGAATGGTTGCATGGACCTGTTACCGATGGAAAATCCATACCATCTCGTTCATCCAAATCCATGTTGTCTTATATAAATGAAATATTCATACTATGAAACCTCCTATATCATTAATCCTTGTAGATTTATGATTACTTCCGCTAAAAAAAACAAATACCAAAAAGTACCTCAAAATTGCCAATTTCATATTACAAAAAAATGATGCTGAGAATAAACCAAATACCAAATCAAAAAGAGTTATAAAAAAATCCATTGAACCTATCATCGTCATCGATTATTCTGAACTGGTGACTCTAACTCACATCCCAAAAGAACCAAGAAGACCACCTCCATAATCGGAAAAAGATAGAATAGAGGAAGTTAGGAACCGTAGTAGAGAAACAGGGAAACATAGACATGAAGAAATTCTGGTGATGTGATGTCAAAAATAGCAATCAAATGTAGGAAGAAAACTATATGAATTCTATAGACATGAACTTTTATGGATGATTTACGAGGAATAATAAAAATTGAATAAAAAAAGAAAACTACCAAAACAAAAACCAGAATCGAGAACTCACAGAACCGTAACCCTCAAAACAAACCAAATTTGCATCAAAAAAAACTATATTGACATAAAAACAAAACATATCCAAAAAAACCAATAGGATTAATCGAAACGAACACAGATCCAAAGTGAATAGAACTATAACATAACCAACCCTGAGGATGCACAAAAATAGACCTGCCACTGCTAAAATTAGAGAGGCGATCTAAAAGATTCTCCCCATCCCAACTAAAATATGGATCAATGTGCTCAGATCACGATTGTGGAGGCTTAGTAGGTATTCAATGAAGATCATCAATTTGTTAGATAATATGGGCTTCATAATCACAAAGGACTCAAATCCAATGTGTATATGAAGGTTCTTAGTACGTAATCAAACTACGTTAGTTAGTGTCGAACCATAGTCCATATCCTATGTGAGGAATCATCTCGAGAACCTATCACCGCCTCCACAGAAACAATAGATGAGCCATGAACACCAGACCACTGAACCGTCCACCATTTGAAAAAGTTTCCGACTGAGACCATGCACCATCCCCATTATGCCGCCCAAGATCCTGTATTCCATACCAGAGGAAAACCCCTAGGGTGCTCCCATGAACAGAACTCCTGAGAGAATCCCCATTCATTTTTATATTTTATTGTCATTCCATACTACTTTTCTACAAGATGCAAAGTGAATTTATGATCCTCAATTTGCATGTATTCATTCGTATTTCTCCAAACTCAATTCTTGTATACCAATAAAAACATAATATGAGGGAAACCTATAATATTTAATCAATTAATATTAAACTAATTCATATAAAAACCCCATTAAAATAATTATATAAAATAAAAAATTCTAATACACCCATACTAAAATATTTTCTCACCTTCAAGAAAAAATTCAACAATAAAATACTAAGGGTCTATAAACTATCAAGGAAATTTTCAAATTATGAGGCTCATAAAAACACGTTATAACTGAATTTAATAAAACAAAACATATGAACAATAAGGAATCCAAAAAATAATGATTCATTTTTATTTTTAAATTCATGAAAAGTTCTTATCGTCACTCGGAGATTTAAACATTTCATATACACCCATTAAATTTCTGAAATAGCTCACCGTTAATTGTTCCACTCATCTATAAAGATAGAAAATTAATGGAGTTATAATCATACCTCGTGTATATGCTCCTAACCATAGGATTTCATTGAATCTATGTTATCCACCACATAAAAACCAAATTTCATAATTAATCACGTATATTTTCCAATAACAATCAAATTTCATTAATGCTATTGGATTGTATGTAAAAATAATGAAAATCAATTAATAATCATGGTTAAGTACAAAATGTATTTTAAAATACATGATATTCAATATACAATATTAATGAAATTCTTCTCACCATAATAATGTTATCTCACACACTCTCCAATGTGAAAAGTAAAGGCTCATAGACAATATAGTCATATTGAATGCCAATCATATCTTTTGGTTTATCTTTTTTTTTGGAAATACATGATTGAAAAATACCTCACATCCACCATCTAACCAGATATGATAATTATGATTGGTCCAGTAATTGGTTAGATTTTATTATCCAAAGTCAAAATCCTTCTTTTTTCGGATGATGCACCTCATATAAGTCTCACATCAACCACCTAACCATATATGATAATGTTATAGTTGATCTAGTATTAGTGATATATGACCTACACAAAAAACAACCCATTTTTCCATCATAATTGAGTTATATAAAGGAATATAATGGCTTTAAATATTACCATTCCATAAAATAATAGAGGAAAACCATATAATTTAACATCAAGATATCACACCCTATATCCACTATAAACATCCCCTCCCGCACACTCATTCAATTGAATATCATTTAAAATAAAATTCGATTAGAAGGAAATGAAATATTTATTTTCATGTGGCTTAATCCAAACATGTTTTTACGTGAATTATATATGTTTATGATGGATAAATGTGAAGGTGGGTCTCATAAAATGAACTTATTAATTAAATTCGATTAATATTTCAAAATTGAATTAGTTTAGTCATCGATTTGTTGTTCATGGATGATTAAATTCCCCAAGACTGAATAAAAAAATATAATAAAAAAAAGAGATTTTTTTTCCAAAATCCTCATAGGAATGGTAATAAAATAGAATTCAACCAGGTCATGGAATAAAGACGTATAATAGTTTATTAAATGCTTGTTTCCAGAAATCAACATCATGAAATGTAATCATATTAGTAGTAATTTTGATGAAATTACAAATTAATGTGAGAAAGTGACATTCAAAATTTACATTTATTTGTTTTCCATTAATGGTAATTATATTTCAAATTTTCATACATGGAAATATAATTTTACTCAGTTATGATGCCTCCTTGATCAAGGAGTAGCAGAAAAAAATTCAAGGAATTTTGTGGATTAATCTAATTCTTTTCGGTTCATGAAAAAAATAAATTCATTTTTTATATAATGTAAAAACATGGAATGATGAAAAATAAGAACAACTATAGAGTACTCCTCTTCCATTTATGCTTCCCAATGAGTCACCCAGGTTATGTCTGACTAGGTTCAAAATGTGAATTGTGATTACAAGAAGTGTATTGAACGCATGATGTGGTATGTTCCTATTCCATACCATTCATTCTCTTATTAATTCTTCATTATTATGAAATTAAGGATAATAATAAATAATGAATGTATATGGAATTTAAAATTTCCAATATTTGGATGAAGATGGTAATGATTCCAACCAAGGGGAAATTTTTTTAAACTAAAAGTAAATAAATCTAATCCCTAGAATGATATTTTAAAAACTGGGTTTCCTCATAGTTGAGTTTCATTATGTTATTTAGATTGAGATTTTAATTTTATTAGATATTTGGAACATGATTTTGATCTAACCATCGTGGATTTTACGACAATTGACTCCATTGAAAATTTGGGGTATTTTTCAGTTCCTCCTCCATTGGTTGATCTTGTCTAGTTACATGATGGAATTTGAGGATAGATTCCATGAAAATAATTTGAAATCATAATCTGACAAGATATTTTATTTTTCATACTCTACTTATGCATCTTCATCTTATGATTAAATTTTTAGAGGTTACTCTTTATTAACATTTTAAAATGTAGTTTTTGTAGAAATATATGGGTTCTTATTTCCCTATTGTATTTTATTTATGAGATCAAACAGGGTATTCTCATTATATTCTGGTATGATTAGCATGTTTTCCCTTTCTTATCCTGTCTCCATAATGTTTGTGAAGTCAGTGCATGTTTGATTATATTCCCCTTCTAGTACTTTTTCCCCAACCATTGGCTCTGTGGATTCAACTACTTCATCATATTTCTCTTCTTCCTCCTCAACCATCCAATCAAAAGATTCCATTATATTTCTATTTTATTATACAAAATATGTAAAAGGTATTATCGTTGTCCTTATTGGATATTTAGTATACATATAAACGATTCCATATGTTCCAATATATATTATAAACATGGAGATTCATCTTACTCGATGTTCTCAATAGTATCTAGGTAATTTTCATTGTTTTCTTCTTCATATTTTTCTTTATTTTTTGTTTCATCTATATTTAATTAATCTGCCACTTAGTCTTAATTTTCATCAAAAGAACCAATCCATGAATTTTTTTTGTTTCATACTTGTAAATTGAAATTTAAATAACATGTGACATGTGATAAATCCATTATCCATGTTCACTATGTTGGGATTCATGATCATCCTTCCACAAATCAAAATGTGGAATGAACTTGGTGTGTATTTTTTATAGTTTTTCATCACAATTACGATCTTGAGGTTGATGGAAGGAATTAAATAGTTTAATATAATTCTCTTGAGGTTTATTTTAATTATAATCATTGATTTCCCCAACCCATTGGCATATACCATATTCAAACCAAATTGTATCTGGTTTAGAAACTATTTTATGAAAGTTGAAAAGAGAATTAAAATTTGAAATGATTTTTGCAAGGAGAGTAGTCCATTATTTCTTATCTATGAGCTCTACGCCTAAGTCATAATACTCTTTTATATCACTAGAATATATACCCTAATTAATCTACGTATTTAGTCTTTTGAGTGCTTCTCATATCTTGATCTGCTGTTGTAGCCTTGATTGGCATGATCTATTTCATTGGGATGACTGTAGGTTTTATTCTACTATGGGGGATGAAAATTATTATACTCCTGATAATATGAGTCATTGCACTCGTCATCCAGAGTTGTCCACATTTATGAATTTAGTGCTTCCCATGGGGTCAGATAGTACATATATTCAATGTATTTTTATAATAGATTAGAACAAATGTGATGTGACATGTAATAAATCCTACACATCACTAATAACTACAAGGTGAGTAATATTGAAAATAATAATTGTTAACAAAATTAATGAAAAAATAAATTCCTAGACTAGAATATTTAATCATATATCGTATATGGAAATTCCATGACCTAAGATATCATTCTAGAGTTATATAAAAGGAATTGATGATCCCATCCAATGGTTCAAAAATTTAATGCACACTATGGTGTCCACAAATCATCCAGTGTGGATCGAATTAGACATTTATTTGTTCTCATGTAGTGTATAATGAAGTGTGTAGTTTATCCCACATATACAAGGAACACGACAATGTCAACTGTTAACTAATGGATATGTCACTCTAATATTTTTATTGATTTTAATCAACAAAATATTCAATTAAAATAAATATATTCCAATAGTAAAATTGAATAGATGGGAACTAGTTTCTATAGAAATTTTTTGTTGAGTCATATGTTTTATATGAGATTTCAATAAATTTATTTGTGAAATAAAAACATCTTTATTAAATATTTTATTACTAACTATTATGTCTAAGGTGTTTTAGAATTTTTTTATAGAAAATATAAAATTATAACATACATATAAACAGATCAAAAGTATTCATGAATTTAAAATAAAAATTTATCATTAAGATTGTTATATTTATTATGAAATTGATAATAATCACATCCACCTTTATCAAATCAGATTTAAGCCATTCCATTTTACCTTTTCACATAGAAAATAGTCTTCATAATAGAACATGAAATTGGAACTGATAAAAATACTATTATCACTAAAAGAATTTATCATAATGGAATTATGTAAGAAAATTTATTTTATTGACTAATGATTAAATTATGAATATGGAGAAATATTCTCCATTAAAATGCAATGTATTTTAAATATAAAATGTTGTAAATCCAAAAAAGTTCAGACATTATATTATGATATATCCATTCATGTATTATCTGTACAAGTTATTATAACAATCCAGAAAAAATATAATTATTGGGAAATGAATACGACCATATGGGAATTGACTATAAATAAATTGTCAGTTGAAGTGTTTGGGGAGAGAATTAAAATAACAACCCAGTCTTGTCATACATTAACCTTACCTTACTTGTTAATAATAATATAATAATTTTATAAATAGAAGTTCAATAGCCTTAATTGGACTTCTGCTATTGGAAACAAGGAAACACATACCATGATACATTATTGAGCTATACTATCTTTGACTATGTTATTAATTACTAGAAACTTTATTAGACACATCATAATTAATAAAAATCATCATATACATGGAAATGAATCATAAAACAGGTTTATCATAGGTACTCAATAATTGTAAATAATGGAGGCATATAAGCATAAACATTAGAATATTTGAATGATAACCCTATCATAACATTATAAGATTATACCATGAATATCAAATATCATAGACATGATTAATGGGATGGATCATACAAGTTCATACAATAAAAATCACATATAAATAAAGATATGATCCCAGAAATCATTCCTTAGAAATAATACATAGAATTTTGGTATCCATAAACATGTTAAATATTCCCCTATAAGTTAAGATGCTTTCCTTGAACTTATCACGACCCTTCATCAGAACTTCACCTACTATGAGGGACAAACCAACAACCCCAGTGGAGGTCATTTCCTTGTAAGGTGTAAGGATTCCCCATAATCCTATAATGTTTCAAATTTACCCATCATCCCATAGTAGATTAGGTTATCCCGTCATCTATATTCATGGAAACTATACCTACTAGTAAGGACAACCCACCATCCCTATTCATAGTCCTTTCCTTGTAGGGTATTGGGATTCCCATTCATCCCATAGTGGATCAAACCTATTGAAATTTTTCCATCATTATCTCATGATGTATAAATAATTACCCAATTAATTTGAATGACATATATGTCCCATAATTTTCATAATAAAATCATTAATACATTTTATACATGATTATAATATTATCCTCATATAATGGCACACTAAATTATATTGGTCTTAAAAACATCTTATCATAACCCCATGAAATTAACTAGGTAACATTAACATTTAATCACATCATAACCTATAGAAAAAATGATGGTTTCATATTAATTTCATCAAATCATACCCTATGAAGAGATGCATCTTTCAAAGAATTATATGTCATGGAATAAAAAGGGGCCTCATAACCATTATTCCACGAAATCAAAAACCTTTAGATAAATATTTTCAATGTAACATTTGGATCATACATTTAAGGTCTTGAGTAACATAAATTGATATCATATAAGATGGAAAATAAAATTTAAGAATATTTTTTAAACATATATTATGAAAAATGTCATTTCATTATTTGAAAAATAATATTTAATACATAAACTATTTTTAGAACCATTTCTTGAAAATAAAAATGAAAATTTATAAATAATTATCTTAAAAAAATGTAATCCTTTTTCTTTGATAAAATTTTACGATATCTTGATATCTTTTGAAAAATACTTTCCATGAAGGCTTGTAAAAGTATTTTGAAAGTGTTTTGAGAACCATTTTCCATTATAACAGATAAAATGTGATTGACATAAATTTTAATTCCTTTTTATTTGAAAACATTAAATTAGATCGAGAAATTTTTTGGCCACCAATGCCCTTGAATATATATTAATAGATATTGAAATCATTCTGAAAAAAAATTTAATTGAAAAAACAATCATAAAACCCTTTTGAAAAAACATTATCAATGATAAAAAACATTGAAAATAATAAAATAAATCACTAATTTTTTTTAAAATAAATTTATTTGGAAATTAATTTGAAAATAATATTCTTAATAATTAGCCTTTAAATAATTTAAGACAAGAATCATATAAATTTTGATGGGTAAATCTATACATGATACATATGGTAAAAATAACAGTCCTTTTATGTGGTAATAAGGATTGAAAATGCCATGTTGAAAATGTTACAAGAAGATTCAATTGAATAAATTTGTAAAATGAAAAAAGGTGAAAACATTATTTTATGTATTATTTTATAATAGTAGAATATTCCTTGAATTTTTTTTAAAATAGGGTTTTTATAGAATACATATTTCCAACCTAAGATATGATAATGTATGGATTTATAAAACACAATTTCATAAATATATTATGTTCTAAAGACTGGAAAAAAGGTGTCATTACACGGATATAACATACATATCTAAAGTGTAATAAACTTTCTATTATTTATTGATAGATGGATCATAATATTTCATCAATGAAAGAATAAACATTAATATTCTCAAAAAACTATGAGATCCTTTTTTATACTTTTATGATTTAGTAACATATAACAATACTCAAAATTTAGGGAAATAAAATTACATGAAATTTAAAATATAATTAAAATAATGATATTCACGATATAACATTTCAAAGGAATTATATACACCTCATATAATAATATTGATTAATTACATGGTATGAGTCTTAAAAAAGTCAAATTGATACCAAATTATAGTACAAAATATTTAACTTTTGAAACAAAAACCCATTAAATGGAAATATCTGAAAATGAAAATACAATGGCCCATTTATAGAGGTGTACCATTAATATAATTCATTGATGGGTTGTATACACACCACACACAAGAAAGTGGTTTTTAATATTTCATGTATCTCAAGGAAATAAAAATTGAGAAGAAATTCCATTACCTTCTATCTTGACACTCATTATACTATATATGACCTCATGTATAATAAATTTATGTTTATTTTAAATACTTATAAGGAAAATATTATTATATATAATACCATATATATTTCTAATTTTGAATTTATATTATTATAATTAAAATAATTTCCTGTTAATGTTAGTCTTTGGGTAATATTCGTTTTGTTTATTTCTTGTGTTGTAATTTTTTTTATTTTTTGGCCTTTATACAAATATCCTGATTTCCATAGTGTAAATTTTTTTATAAATATTATTTTAATTTATTTTATTTTTATAATATATATATATATAATGTTATTTTGAAATGGTAACAACTATTCAAGGAGACAGTTGGCCATATATAAGAACAAACACTACAATTATTTTATTGACGTATTGAAAAAATGAAAGTAAATGAAATATATTTATATGTACATTTAGGAACAATATAATTAATTTAGAATTATTATTTCATATATATCAAATATGTTAACAAAAAATATCTTTTATACATTCCATGTAGTGTGTGAATGAATCACTTCACGTTGAGGGGGAAGTATTTCATATATCCTCAGATGAAATTAACATATTTACACAAAATGGATTGAATAAGGGTATGTTCCCTATACAAAAACATGGACGAAAAAATAAATTATAAAAATAATATATATTATATATAAATATAGTATCCAACATAATTTACACCATGGATGGAAGTAATGGAAAAATGAACAATCATAATTTCCTGAGGCGGTACTTCATCGTACATAAATACTCTATGCTCGTTATCCATTAGATGGATGTTTTTTATAAGGGTAAAAACCTTATAATAAAAAATCCAAGTACATTTATGATACTATTTTTTAATACATTATTTAATGAAGATTCGTTTATGATGGTTAGAATGGAAATAAATAATGTATCATGAAGGAGGGTGTTACCCCATAATCGTCTAACTCCATTGGGTTTTCTCCAAAGAGATTACATGGATCAATTTATTTCAAAATAGAGATTTCATTTATGAATTTATCGGTTTTTAGAAGAATATTGGGATGAAATTGACTAATCCAAAGTGTTTGATTTTTTTGATGAAGAGGCAGAGGTTGTGGCCTTTAATAGTAAAGGGAAATGACACATATTACATTTTTTAAAATAGGATTGGTATACAAACATTTTAGGTAAAAATCATTTCCAAACAAAAATAATTATAATTTAAGAGGGTGGAAAATATATGTCCATAAAATAAGTTTTTGACAAGTGGATAGTGCATTAGGGTCCATTAGTTAAAGGATTATTCTACTATTAATCTTAATTTTACTTTAATCATAGTAATTAATATTAACTACTTGAACTTATAATATTGGTAAATAATTAAATTAAACATAATAGATATAATAAATTATTCTTATTCCATATTTGGAATCCATTTTCCTAAATTTCTATCGCATAAATAGAATAAACTGATTCGAAATTATTATCGTAGATGAGATGATACTGTTTGTTTTAAAGTAAAAGTGTTTAGTGTTTCTCTATGTTTTTTATTCAATTTAAAGGTAAAATAAAATAAAAAATTGATTAAATTTTAAAAATATTATATTATTAAACATTTAAAATAATTTTAAAATATAATTTGTCCTTATAAATAAATTGCATGGAAAAGTAGTTTTGAATTAATGTTCAATATTTTAACTATTCATAAAAAAAGAAATTTCACAAAAAAAGTAAAAAAACATACCCTAACATAAATTTTATATTTTTATTTCAAATAAAATATTATTTACATATTATATTTATTATTTTTTAAAATTTTATATTCAAAATATTTTATTCATTAAAAATATGTAAAAATGATTCAATAAAAGCATAGGGTTTTTTGTGAAATATTAGCTCTGTTATCTTCTTATTCATATAAAATAAATTTGATCATTACAAAAAAATATTTTATCAAATATAAAACATATAAATTTAATTTAAATCATTCATTATTAGTAATTAATTTTTCTTATTATAAAAATTCATAATTCTTCAAATAAATGAAGTCTTTTATAAAAGCATCCCTTTATATTAATTTGGTTTCTATATTTTATTCTAGTTAATATGTAACCAATGAATTCAAATATATATATTAATAATTTTGTTGATCCTATAAACACAAATTTAATGGATTTTTTAGGATATTATTTAATAATATTTTAATAATAACTAATTTTTCAATAACACTCGGTCTTGCATGTGACATAAGACATCGATGAAATTTAGCATTGCATATAACATATGATATCCTCAATGTTCGTTGTAGAGAAAGTTAAAATATATGTTCCCTATAGTGAATGATTAACTTGATGCTGCATATAACTGAAGACAAACATAGTGATTTAAATTAAAATAATCTATTTTCAGTGGTTTGTGAAATGAAAATATTAAAATGACTAAATTAAATAAATAATAAATATTCACAGAATCTTATTGTGTTAAATTCTACCCTAATAAAATTATTATCTCCATAGAAATTATTTTAGGATATCTACATTTTAATTCTTGAATGAACCGTTTATTGAAACACACATTGAAAAAATAAATCCTAAAACATTATTTAAAAATGGTATTTTTGAAACAAAATAGTTACCCAAAGTAAAATGTAATTATTGTTTCGCATAGGGGGACGCAGGTTGAATGTGAAAACGTGGACTTGTAGGAAAAGTATAAACATTTATAAGGTGATATTTTGGACATCAATCACAAACAAATTAATTATCAATTAAAAGTTGAGGGACACAATTCCATAAATCTATGATGAATTAATATGACATCGATTCAATAAGAATTTGGATTTTTGGATAAAAAATTATTCATGATAATTATCCTATCTTTGAGTAATAATTTTATGGTAAAGAATGCAATGAAATATACTTACATGATATGTTTCTATAATTGTTTTTCTATTTTTTGGTTCATTTATCTATATCTAATTCATCCATTACATTAAGAAATTGATGTATAATAATTAACATTGATTCCCAAGGTACTAAAATACACTTTTAGAAAATCATGAGTCTAGTAAAAGAATATAAATTTATAAATATGTCTTTAATAATCAATTAAAATAAATATTGTTTGTACGTTAATATCTGAACATAAAAGTAAGACTACAATTTCATCATAAATATTTTTTCCTAAAAAATAATTATGCATTAAACCAGAAATTGTGTAGGCATGTGGTAGACGTAAAACCCTTATCGTCCTTCTATAATGGAAACATTATACACACCCTTGTGGGAAGTGTTGGTTTTTACATGACATAAATGATTTCCTTTTATAAAACCACAGCAATAATATTTTTAAAATATGCATGACATCCATGAAAAAATGTTAATAACTAAATATCATTTTTACTAAGGGTTTAAATAAAATATCAATATATAAATTCTTTTACTAATGTTATCGTAAAATTTTAATGAAAGGATAACATGATAACCCATCTAAGAGAATAAAATTTAAAGCAGTTGAATGAAGGTCATGAAATAAACATTGAATAGATCCCCCACATATCAAAAATTATCTATTTGTTGTTACATTAAAAACCTGTGAATAAACCGATCAAATATTCCCATAATAAATTGGAATGTACTGAATTACCATATATCATTATTGAAAACAATCATGTATCCTTATTCTATTGTATATTGAATATATTCCTTAAATCCAAAAAAATGTTTTATTCTACCTCAATCATAGTATAAAACACTTATTGTAAAATTCTCAATTGATTAAAAGGTAATCAATACCATCTAATTTACATACCCATATCCATCATATCATTATCCAAAAATAATTATATCATTATAAGAAAAATATTAAGGGTTACCTTCCCTTAACAAAATTATCACCATCCAATTAAATAATTTTCTCCCAAACTAACACCATTAAACATATACTTTAAATTTATAAAAAAACAGATTCTGGTAATAATTATATATTTCATGATATGTATAACATAATCAATTAATTCCATAACATCTACACATCAATAATAATAATTTATTCATAAAAAATTAAATAGTAATTTTCAAATTCTAATTTAATGCCTCATTATAGGAATATGAAATACAAATCATGTCTCAAAATATATCAATGTAAACTTAATATTTATTATAAACAATTATATTTAACCAACACATACCTATCAAATTTCATTTGTAGAAAATCATTTCTACTATTTCCATCTCTTATTTGGTAGGTCTGGTAGTTTGTTAAGGTACAGATTATTGGTCACAATCCAGGAAAATTTAATAGACATGATCACAACATCAATCACTCCAGTGGTCATTCCATTTCACTTCTCATCAAAAATTTGTTTATCACATTCATTGTTAATCATGTTCCTTGTATTCCCCTGATTAGATAAAACTAGAAATCATTGAATAAGAAATTATTTTCATCGTAAGGAACCACATAATAATGAAAAATTACTAATATTATGTATATGTTACTACACCTACCTTAATCTATGAAACCAAAGGTTTAGCCTATATTATTAATATTAATATTCTATTCAAATCCATTATAATTTTTCATGAAGATTTTGCGAATTTCGAAACCATATCCCTTGAGAGTATCAATCTATGTGTATTGATATGCCCATTGTCATGTACATGATTACACTGTGTTTGGACTGATACATCTTGTAAGATTTATTACCCCTTGGTAAATCTGTTCCCGTGCCACATAATATTTTAGTATCTAGATAGAGATGTATTGGAAGGAAAACACTCAGTTTATCATTTACCAAAATTATTAGACATTCTCCAAAACATTAGATCATTCATAGACTTATACTTAGAGATATCTCTAGATATATCATTATAAATATCCCTCTGGATGCACTACAATTTTCTTATCTGAGTTTCAAAAGTTTAACTAACCCTTCACTCTAGTAGAAACTATAATAAAAACATATTGAATTAATATAACATCACATAACTTTTGTGGAATACATTAAACATTGTAAAAACAGATGAACAATGACCATATTTGGTCAAGTGCCATTGGAAAATTGGAAACACAAACCATGGTATGTTAGCGAGCTACACTACATCCCACTAAATTCTTCATGACAAGCACCCTACATAGAAAAATCATACTGAATACATATCTTTAAAACACAGGGAAGGAAACATAAAAAGGGGAGAGTTTAGATTTCCAATGAAAGTGATAAAGGGAGATATATAAGCAAAAACATGATCATAAGGGTATTTTAATGTGAAAAAAACATTATAATATTATACAATACCTTTCAATTATTATAAACATAATTAACAGAATAGAGCAATGGAATTCGTAAGACATGAATAAAATAGAAATAAAGAACCCAATCCATGAAATCATAACATGGAAATATGACATGGAATTATGGCATTCATAAACATGTGACATAATTCAATATTATCAAGATGAATTTATATAACATAACATGGTGCATAATGGGAACTACACCCACTAAGAAGGACACATCACTATCAACAGTTGCATTCATTTCCTTATAGGGGATTTGGTTTATTCATATTCCCATTGTGGAACTTATTTCCCAATATTTGAATAGTGTACCAGGTTTCCCAATCTCCCATATTCATGGTGAACACACCTAGTGGATTAGACACACCACCATCCCCAATCACAGTCATTTCCTTTTAAGGGATTAGGTTTACCCATATTACCATAATGGATTAAGCTCACTGACTTGATTCCCATCATTATCTAATGAGATACAAATAATTTCCCAAATCATTAGAGCGATATATAGTTTATACAACATCATAAAAAAAATTTATACATTTTTTTGAATGTAATAAAATATTAATTATATAATGACTCATAAAAAGTGGTGGGTTTTATAAAAATCATATCAAAATTTGATTAAATGAAATTGGTATCATTAAAATTTCATCACATCATACCGAATGAAAATTATGAAGGGTTTATAATCATTTAATAAAAGAATAACCCATTAAGAGAATATGTTTTCAAAATAAAATATACCATAGAAAGGAAACATATTTCATATGAATCATTCCATTGAAACATAAACCATTCTCGGAAGATTAAGAATGGAAACTTTTGATCATTTCATATGGGTGGATGATTATTATCTTTACACATTATCTTATATGGAATATGACATAGAGGGATATTTGGAAATCATTTCCTAAAGAATATATTCTTTCATCTTTGGAAGTGGCTCTTTAATACATAAACCCTTTTGAAAAATCATTTCCATGAAAAAAAATGTGAACAATAATCAATAAAACGATTCAAAAATTTTGGAACCCTTTTTCTTTGTAAACATATAATTTTATATTGAAAACATTTGAAAAAAATTTACCATGAAAGATGTAAATCAAGAATAAAAACATTTTGAAAAAAAATTTCCTTGAAAACATATAAATGGATCTTCAAAGCATTTTGAAATCCATCTTCTTGGAGAACATATAAAATGAGATGGGACTTCTTTTGAAAAACAATTTCCTTGAAAATTTATAATATAATATTGAAAAACATTTGAAAAAACACCTTTATAGAAAAAATACAATGAAAATTATAAAACAAATCTTGTAATTTTTTGAAAACAATTTCAATTAATATTACGTTTTCCATAATAATACTTAAAATTAACCTTTTAACCATTCCTGGAATGATTCACAGAAATAAATTCAGGTAAATCCATGCATGATGCATGAGGTAAAAATAATATTCCTTTTTCATAATAAAAATGATAGAAAATTTACTTATGTTGAAAAATGATATGAGGATTCCCTTGAAAATTGGTAATTGGAAAAATGGTAAAAATGTTTTTAATTATTAAAGTATAATACAATAATATTCATGGAATTTTTTTAGGAAAAATGGATTAGAAGGAAAAAATATTGATATACAAATAGAGGGAATATCCGAGCTTTCTTATAAATGATTGCTTCACTATCTTATGAACAAATGAGTGGAAATATGGTACCATTACTTGAAAATAACATTCTTATACAAAGGGTAATAAAATCCATGAAATATAATGAGATGAGAATTATATGATTTCATCAAAGGATGAATTATTATAAACAATATCAATTTTAAATGAGATCATTTTAATAAATTCGTTTCACTTGGTAACTTTGAAACATACTCGTTATTTAAGAAAATTTAATTACATAATGATTAAAATATCATGATAAGTATGAGATTCATCATATAACATTTCAATGGTACTATTTTATCACCATTCATATATTTTTATGTTTTCATAAACCCTCCATTTAATTTTTTATAGGTTTGGATTCTTTTGGGGTTTTTTAGGTTGAAATTTGTAAATATTGAGAATTCTAGGCTACTAATTGGATGTAACATGACATGCACAATGTTTTTCAAACTATGTTCCCTACTAAAAAATGGAATGTTTTAGATATTGGTCTCCACAATCCTTTTTATTGGTTAGTAAAGCCATAAATCCCCTTATGAGAAACTTCACAACCCATTTATAATCGGCATATGACCTACACATCTTCTTTCTATATGTTGTGTTGTTTCCATGGAAATCAGGTAGATAAGATTTTAATTAATCCAAATTTAGAATTAAAATTATAAAACCGTTATTTTAGGTTACAAACATATACCCTTCAACCAAATTTAGTTTCTCTCGACATTGGAGCTGCAATGAAATATTCTTGGCCTCTCAGACCCCTCCCTCATTTGATTAGATTCTAGGTGAATGTCATTTTATCCTTATCCCATTTGTTTTGTTCTCCCATTGTTGATCTCTCAGTATATCCCTATTATTTCATATGGTTTATATATAATGGTATGTTTTTAAAGGACCTAATACATATTTTTATGGATCAACACCTAGTTTTGATTCTCGATTCTCCTAGATCTTGTTGTTGTTGTACATTTTTTACGAATCCTTGATTGGGTTTGGTAATCCCAGATCCATTGATCCCAAAGTAAGTGGTTCAGATACAACCAACAATTTTTTTAAACCTAAATTAGTTTATCTAATATTATATTCTTTTAATTAAATTGAATCTATTGGTTTTAATTATTTTTCTCTTAATTTTTTTATTGGAAATACCCAATTAGGGTGAATTGGTGATTCTTAGAAGAATGGGTTTTTTTGCTTCGAATTAAAAAAACCCTAATTCCATTGAATTGAGTTGTGGCTATGGAAAATCGGGTAACATATATTTTTATATTTACATACTGATATGTATTGAAATTGAATCAATTTAATTGGGTAATTTAATTGAATAAAATGATTTTATAGAATGATTGGTGACCCCCCCCCCCCCAATTCTAGTGAATTGGTGGTTTGTGAAGAAATTGATGGAAATGTTTGACAATTAAATTTGTTAAATATTATTTTTTAATGAATTCTAAAATTTCATTAATTGTTTTCATATGATTTTTTATGAAAAATGGCATAAAATAAATTTTATGGATTCATAGGGGTTTCATCTTTTTGAAATAGAATGTTTTTATTAATAAACCATTATGGGTTTTAATAGTAATATCTCTATATTGAAATAGAGTATAATAGTTAAATTTATTATAATAAATCATAAAATAAGTTTCTATTTTTTGATTTTGACTAGAACAAAAGAAATCCTTAGGTAGTTAGTGTTTTATATTGTAAAAAACATCACGACTTACAACATTATATAAATTTATATCAGAACATCCAAACTCTTAGCAGATGGTGATGAATTATATTGGCCTTGGTTCAAGGGGAATATGAATATACACTATTTTATTCATAGTTTTGGGTTCCAATAGCCTGGTTCGATCGTAACTACTTGGTATATAAACGTGTTTCTCACATTTATTATTTGGATTGTATGCAGATTCCATTATTAAAAACTATTTTACATGAATTATTAATTTATATAATTTTTTTTAGAAATGTGTTTATTTATTCCATTTCTCAGAAATTTCGATTTGAATAAATTAACCTTTTTATTAAAGGAAAATATTATCTTTTAAAATGTTTTTCCATCAATGGAAATGTATATCAGGAATTTATAAATTTTTCCCATCATTTAATTTATAATATATTATTTGAATAAATATTCATATTTAAATTCCAATCCTATATATTTTAAAATTGAAATCACTTTACTAGTTTATTTGATATAAGAATACTATTATGGAATTTTTTTGAAAACCTTCTTGGTTTTAGATCACACCCTATTGTATTCCTTCGATTTTGTATAGAAGATCTATTTCTAGGATTGAGAATGTGGAAAGGATATCTTCAAGGTGGATCAAGCTATTAATCATTGTATGTTGTGAGTTGTGTGTTTACGAACTTATATATTGTTTCCCTATTTTATAATTTGGTTTGAGTACTATGGGATTTAATGAATAGATGACTTATAGTACAATAATTTTAGTGGAGTTTCTTTTGTATGCATAATATCTTGTTTGTAATTATTTTCATGGTTCAGTTATTATTTTTTCAAAATTTGTTCACAATGGAATGTTTTATGATTCTTATTGCTAGTCACCATCCCTTGGGATGGTAAATTCCCTTCAAAATACAAAAGGATATTCTTGGTTATCTGTTTACTATGGTTCCACGGCTAGCTTGTGACATAGTGGTATCAAAGGGAGGTTGTTCTTTTCTCTTGAATTTAGTATGAAATAATGAAATTATCTCAGGATATAGGAGCTAGTTGTGATTGAGAACCAAGCCAGATCTCAATAAAATTAACAATATGACTCTTGTGGTGGTTAGAGAGGGGCACCATATGGGTTAGTTCTTTTATTTTCCCTATTTTTATTTAGATGTATTGAAATCCAAATCTTATTTATTTATTTGTTGGGAATAATTTACCACTCCACTTGATTTGATTGTTAATGAAACTAATTCTATGATGATTTATATTTTTTTATATAATCATGGATCCTAGAAGTAATGCGAATTAGATCTTGGAGAATGTTACTGATAAATCTGATTGAGTGAATCCCCTTGTTTACATGAGTCCTGTTACAGTGGTTGTGTACAATATCCATGATTAATGATGGGCAACACCTCCATTTCCCATTTCGGCTCTAGGTATGTATCCTCAGAGGGATTTTCTGGAGATCAGTTCTCAATAGTTCCTTCAATAGATTCATGCACCATTAAAAGTATAAAATTATCCTCATGGGGATTAGTAATGGTAGGTAATAATATAATGTTTTTTTCTGTTCGTGGACACAACAGATGAAATCATGGTGAATTGTGCTACCTTCATGTTTGAAGGACCTTGTAAGAGATCATGATACTCGATGGTAATAGTGAATATTCATGATGAATTAGAGTGGAATGGAATAAATGTTATTTTCACTGAATACTTCAATCTAGATTCATTTAAATTTTCCTTTTTTGTACAGATTTTCATCCATGATCAGGCTAATAGGACTGTGACAGAGTACAGAAACTATTTAACAGAGCACATTAATTTCGCACTAGATAAAATATAAAATAATGGGATAGGGACTCCATGATTTGAGTCGAAACATTGACCATATTATCATTATTATATTTTCTTACTAAAAAATCATTCTTATTCTAATGTATTAGATAGAGCACTGATTGTTGAGATGGTCTTGGCTAGATAGCAAGGTTATCGGTAGACCATTTCTCTCTCTTTGGATGGGTAAATTCATCAAATAAAAATATGAATAATGATGACACATATGATGGATCTTGAAATTTTGGTTTTTCATGACAAATTTTAGTAAAAACAATAGGTCTGTGAATTTTCTACTAGTTTGTCAAGGTAGGACGTTCATATTGGGTTTCGACTAAGGTGCCCAAGAACTATGGATCCTGTGGATGCCGAGGAAAATTTTTAATAGACTCTACCATGTTTATTCCACTCTACGTAGTGTGACAAAATCATCCACAGCTTTAATATATGTCTATAAATCAAATTATTCATGTGAAAATGCATTCCGAAAACATCCATCTGGAACGAATCTTCTTTACGTAGTAGTAGGGTCCCCATAAGAATGTTATATGGGTCCAACAACTATGAGAGGAACCATTACTATAGCTTCTCTATTATTAACCGCTCTTTTGAAATTGTTTCATCTCATTCATTTATTCAATACAAATATTAAATCTACAAAATCGATCTATGGAGATTTTATACTGTGCAATGGATATTTTCACACCCCTTGGTATGGGTCTCCATTGTCCCCATTGTATATTCTCTCAGTTGGATGTCATTCTTGCCTATAGTGTTTTGAATCAAAACGTGAAACCTCTTGATTTAATTTTCAATATGTATTGGCTCATTTAAAATTTATCCTGAAATGGCTATAATATTAGACGGGTCACCTTTACTACACCTGATGATGTATGCCTTGTCTTCCAAGGATAATGAGACATGAGATCGAGTAGAGCTATCCAATAATACATGGAGTTGGGGGATGTGAAATATGTCCTTGAGTTTGATTTGGAGTAGGAATATTTTAGATATATTGTCACTCAAATCTTCATCATGTTTCCAAATATGTTTCCATCAAACTTATTTGGTTTCCCCCAATAATGGATGTTGATATTACTATTGTATCGATTCCTAGAACTCAAATTGTTTTTATTCCCTCTTACTATATGGAATAGGCTGAAATTAATGATTTTATGTTCCAATTGGATGATTATTTAATGAAAAGGTTTATAAGCATGATTATGACACCTTGGGTGGTTCATGTTCTATTTGAAAAGAAGGATTATAGTTTGCTTAACCTATGTGTTGATAACTGAAAAATAAATCTAGTAATGATAATGATAAATAATCTATTACCATTGATTGATGGTCAATTTTATCATTTGATGGGGAAAATGTGGTTCTAGATGAATGACCATTTATCTGGTTACCATATGTTGAGGATAAAATAATCTGACATTCTGAATACCTCCTTTCAAAGTAGGTGAAGTCATTTTGACTACCGTGTTATTCCATTTTCCTATCCAATGCTCTTGAAATTTTCATGAATTTGAAGAACAAGATTTTACAAGATTTTATTGATATATTCGTGGTAGTTTTTGGATGAAATCATTATTTCCTCTATTTATGAGGATGATAATTTGGATCAGCTAAGATCGGATATGATTTTTGTGAGAAAACATATTCATTATTCCAATCAACCAAACATGTATTTCTACACCCATAATATGATGTTCTTGGGGAAGATGGTGTCATAACATGGAACATTAGTTGATCATGAAAAGGTAATGGATATTGTGACATTGGAGCAACCATGAATTATCTTCAAGATTCCGAGCATCTTGGGATTAGTAGTATATAATATTGGGTTTGTTGATGACTTCTTTTAATTGGATTCTCCAAAAACTTCACTAATTTATAAGGGTGTAATGTTTTCATGGGATGAGAAATGTTAGATTTCATTTGTATAGATTATATGTAACTCGATTAAGATGTCTGTTTTGACTCTTCCATAATTTGGGAAGGGCTATATGTCCTTATTTACTGCATTAATCCTAGGTTTGGGTCACATTATAATGCATGGTTTTCATGTTGTTTCTTCTGGTTCTCATCAGATAAGGCATAACATGATGAATTATCTGACCCATTACCTTGATCTTGTAGTTGTGATGCATACGCTGAAGATTTGGTGGAATTTACTTTTTACATAAAATTTTTCCATGTATTTATGACACTATAGGTTGAGTTATATCTTCTCTCAAATATATTTCATTCTTAGCTAGATGAATTGTGTGGAATACCTGCAAAATCCCGGTTTTGACATTTCACATACCTCTGGGAAAGGGAATATCACTAATGATGCATTGAGTAATAAATTATCTAACTAGGAAGGGATGGAATCATTAAAAAAGTGTAAATTGAATGATCTTTTGTCACTATTTCAAATTAAAGTCTAGGAATAAGTGGCATCAAAATTAGGTAGTACTGAGTTTTTATTATCATTTTTATAAATTGAAAAATGTAATGACAGAGCCTCAAAAGCATTTGGGATTTCTCAGCCACTTACAGTACCTACAAGGGAGAGGGATGAGATCTCTTTGGAAAATGTGGTTCAATATCTTCATACCTAGAGAACGAATAAAGTGGTATGCGTTTTAATTGAGTGGATGGCCATGTTAGATCATTTCATAACCATTCATGATAGAAACAGAATAGAGGAGTGTCGAAATAACTATGTGAAATAGATTGTTCATTTTCATGGAGGTCCATATAGTTTAGACTTTTATTGTGATACTCAGTTAAATTTTAGTATTCTAAGAGGACGTAAGGAGACTATTATTTCAGGTCAGTTTTAGTATGACATACCATCCACATACATTTTCACAGATAGAAAAATCTATACATATTTTTGATTAAATTCTTCACATTTGTGTTTATGAATATGGTAGGGGAATGGGATGATCAAATGGGGATGTTTAAGTTGACATACAATAATAGATACCATTATGTGAAAAAATGGATCATTTTGAGGCCCTGTATGGATGGAAATGTAAATATTCATTGTGTTGGATAGAAATTATTTAATGTTCCATTGTTAGACCTAGCTTTGTCCAATATAGAAAAAAATAATTCATTTTATTGTTAGAGAATGTTGATTGATGTTTTGATATTAATCTTATGCCTATCATCACCATAGACCGTTGGAGTTTTCAGTTGTGACATGGTGTTGTTGAATGTATAACCCCAGTTGGGTCATCGATGGATTTGTAGTAACGGGATGCGTGCTCCTCGGTTAGTTGCACCTTTTGAGGTCATTGGGGAGGTGAGGACCATTTATTAACATTTAAAACTACCATTGTACCTGAAATAAATATATATTGTGTTTCACGTATCACTAATAAGGAAGTATTTATCGAATCCATATCGTTTTTAGAGCTGGAGTAATGTAATGGTTGGTCCTGATTTATTAGTCACCGAACAACAAGCCATGATAGTTGTTTCTGATACCGAAGTACTTCATTTGACGATGATACCATGGGATCGTGTGAAATGGCAGCATGATTCTGATTCTCTTGAGTCATGGGGGAGATAGACACTGATTAGAGAGTAGTGGAATCATATTTTTGACATGAATTATTCATTTTATGATTTCATGGGATATAATGTTTCTATGTTGGAGAGTTAATAACATCTTATTACTATTTTCAGTTATTACTAGACCCAAAATTTAATATATATATTTTTATTGGATTGTTTTGGGTTGTTTCAGGTTGAATGTATACTAATTTAGGGAATTATAGGATGGTTGATAGTTGGAACACATCCTATGAAAAGTTTCCAAATCCCGTGCCATGATATAAGAAAATAGAATGTTTTGAACAAAGAGGTCTTAATGGATTGCGAAGGGTTATTAATGTAACAGATCCCCTTCTATGAAACTTTGCTACCCATTTATAATGTGACCATGACCTATGAACTTTTTTTCCAAAGCATGCATTGTTTCCCAGGATGCAGAGAAGAAAAGATATTAATTAATATGATTTTTTTGTTAAAAATCCATGAACAATGTTTTTAGTTACTAGATAGAACTCCTTTGACCCAAAATGGTTTCTCTCAACCTTGGAGCTCCCATGAAGGATTCACATACCCTCTTACCCCTCCCATATGCCACCTAAAGCAAGGAGAATTTAGTTCGATAATTCTCTAATTAGTTTCTTCCATATGTTCTGGATCACACATAATCTTTGTCTTTATCCGTAGAATTTTATAGATCTCAGTATATTTTTGAACGATCTAATACTCACAGATATGGATCTAAACCTAGGATTTAGTCTTGTCTCTCCCAGATCACATTGTTGTCATTTTTCTTTAACAAATCCTGATAATGATGTGGTCATCTATAATCTGTTGATCCTGAGGAAGGTGGTACCGTTTCAATGCCAAAATTATAATTAAACCTAAAGTTTAATTTTATTCTATTCATTATTCAATTATAGGAAATATATTCATTTTAATTATGTTAATTTCATTTGATTTATTAAAGTTACCAAAATCTATTGAATTTGTGTTTATTAGAAGACTCAGTTTATTTCATGGAATTAGAAAACCCCAAATTCCATTGAATTCGGCTGTGGCTATGGAAATTTAGGAAACATAAATTTTTAGAATTATATTATGGTTTGGATGGAAAATGAATAAATTGAATTATAAAATTTATTTGAAGAAATTTTTTTCTGGAAATTTTTTTGGAAAACCCAAATTCTAGTGAATTGGGGGTCAGCATGAAATTGATTTAATTATTAAAAAACTAAATTTTATGAATTTAATTGTATAATGGACTTGTGAAATATCATGAATTGGTAACAAATCTAGGAATATAAAAAATTTCTAAAAAGGATTTTAGTGCAACCCATTTTGATCACATTTTTTAAAACGTGTCCTTTTCATTAAAACACATTATGTTTTTTAATGTGAATGTTAAAATATTGAAATGGAGTATGGTAGATAATTGTATTTTGGGAAATATAAAAAGAAACTTCCCATACACATGACTCTCAACATAGTTGGTGAGAACTCTCTAGGTGAATCCATGATACCCAGGTACAAAACAAGGCAGAGGCATAAATCCAAATACTATAGGAGGTACTATAGTTATACAATTCTTGTACTGTAGTAGTTACTGTTGTAGGTTCTTTTCGTTATAGTAAAAAAATTATTCACCTTGGGAAAAAAGTTTGGGATTTGAGTCCTTATGTCATTCGGGCCTCCCAGGCCGTCAGGTAATTAAGGCTTTCAAGCCACCTTTATGAACATTGGGCCACCTCAAATCCTCTGGGCCACCTCAAGGCCTTCGGGACACATGATCTGTTCAGTTTCCCTAGAAAGACTATAGAAAAAAAAGCATCACAGAGGAGGATTCTGAGATGGCACACACACCAGGGTAGAACCAATGGAATTGGAATAATGAGAGGGTATGACTATGACATCGATACCACCATATTCTTGCACAGAAAGCATAACCGGACATCTATGTGAAGGTGGAGAGCTACCCTCATAATGCAGATGATGGGGAGGGGCAGTTCCTAGAAGTTATTTTCTGGTTTCATTCCCTAAGTCATTAATGTCATATAATGTATCATAATCCTACTGGAAATGGTATCTCTAATCCCACAGGCCTTTTAAGGTTTCTTCTTATTCCCTTAAAATATGGGTTGTTAGAAATTTATAAAAATGAAGGCCTTAAAAGAAATTTTCGATCATTTTTTTACTATAGATCATGAAATCATTAGTTAGTTAGTGTGATATATATCAAAACACATCATGACTTACCACTTTAAAAAACATCATATCGGCACATTACATCTCTTAGGAGATGGTGATGAATGCTCTTGGCCTTGGTTCAATGGGTGTATATACATAATTTGTTTGTATTCATAGTGTTGGGTCCCTATTGTAACATCCTAGGTATATAAGGGATATGATATTTTCATAGTAATTAATATCCATGAATTAAATATTAATATTAATTTAAATCTTGTGTTATTTCTGATAGCATACTCAACCCGCATCAACGGATTTCATTGAAATCTTACGTTGTGCACAATGTTGAGTTATACTGAATAATAATAAATTAATATTATTATTTTAAATGGTTGCTAACACCTAGCCGTTATATTGTAAGAAATGAATAGAACATTCTAAAATATGATTATAAATTTCTAATAAATTTCTAGACATTTATCCAATAAATTGTAGTGTCTTAAAATAAGAATGAATCAAATTTTTAGCAAACAAAACTCTAATATTCTTTAAAAGGTCATTTTTCTACCTTTTGATGCAGAACCATTTTTAAATCTTGTTTTTTGTAAAATTTATTTGTTTTATTTTTCAAAATAATATACTTCCTTAGTATTGGGACATCCTTATTTACATTTTCTAAATTTTTTGTATTTTTTTGATAATGTTCATTTTTTTAATGAATAGTGAAAATTACAACATTTTAATTCAAAATAGCATTTTCATATAATTTAATTGTATAGTTATATTGTTCTTTTATTTGGTTTTAAAGTGTAATTTTATTATAGTATTTCAATTAAATCCAATTTTGGTCATTGGATGAAATTTCACATTTAAATTGCATATAAACAAAGGTCAATATATTGATAGTTTTTGTTTTGTTAAAACACGCTTTCTTGTTTTGACAATGGGTAATTAATTTTAAATTAATTAATGAAACTTATATTTTTTTATTATAGTAAAATAGAATTTATTTTTTAATATTTAATATCAAAAATATATTAGGGTGAAGTTTTGGTATTTTTATGAAAACATTCAATTTTTTATGAATAGTGAAAAACACTATGTTATTATTTTAAACATCATTTTTATTTGAATAATAATTATTAAATTTAAATTTAATATAAATTAAAAATAAATACATAATACATATATTAATACAATTAAGTTCATCAGAGTCATTTTATAATAAGATAATATATATAAAATGTTGTTGAACCTTTTAACATCATTTACCCAACATCAAGGAACATTTAAAAATTTAATAAAACATAATTTTACCCCTTCTATGAATATAATTAAAAAAATATGACATACATGGTTAAAATCAGTAAGTAAAATCGGGTTTAATAGGATGAAAATAATTTTTGGTGATTAGTAAATTTTCAATTTTATTAACCGCAGCTAAAAGTAAATAGGGTAATTAAAGGTAAAAATAATATTAAAAATACCCCAAAACATGTCATAATTCTATTTGATTAGTGTATTTAGGCCAAAATCATCCTTAAGAATAAAATTAAAATCTTCTTTGATCCATTTGGGTTAGATTTGGACATTTATTATATTTTTTATGAAGAAGTGTTAAAAGTGTTAAATTCAAATTTTATTAAATAAAACAATATTAATATTGTTTAATACATATTATAAATTAGACTCTAAATTTTAATTACAAAGATAAAAATATATCCAACTTCAAGGTATATTATTTATAATTTTTAGATATTATATAATTACATTTAATCATTTCACAATGATGTTGTAGTATTTGTCTTATTAATGAAGGAATCAAATAAATGATATTATAAATATTAAAATAGATGTGATTTGAAACTTTTGATGTCATTAACTAATTTAATAGGTGAATTTTCCATGTTAGGGCTGATTAAATGTATTTTTCTAAGTAATCATGTTTTTATGACTTTCAAAAAACCCAAATTTTAAATAGTGAAAAAATAGACATAAATGAGTTTTGAAATGAAATTATATATTACTAAATGATATAATATTCATAAAAATATATGATTCTGAAAAAGTACTTATATAAAGGTATATATGTCATTAATTAACCACATGGGGGTCTCTTGGGATTAGATTATGTTTATTAACCATTTATTGTAATAATACAAGAAGAAATTGTAAAAGTGAAACTATATAATTATGAGTTAAATCTAAAAGATAAGGTTAATATAGTGACCTAATCTTTTCTTAAACATATTAGGTGGGAGGATTCATACCCATCCCAACATTTACATAGAAATAAATCCATTTGGATCAATTAAAAACCTATAATTTTTTATAATTAAATAATATTTCAAGCTTTTCCATAACAGACCCTCACCTCTTATATAAAAGGGTACTTCCCCTTTATCTTAATATCACACCTCCAATTCCATTTGGATCGTCCAAATACTTCCCAAATATCCACTAATCTTCCCTCACATCAACCTAGATGCCATCCCTTGAGCATAAATCCAACCTAAGGAGTTATTTTTTTCAAATCAAATGGAATCACTCGAAGAAGAGGTAATTATTTTATAACCTCTTTCCAAGTACATTTATTCTTCCACTTTCCCTTTCATTTTTATTTCCATTCCTAAATAATAAATCCAATACCTTATACATAATGTGAAGATATTATAAATACGATACAACCATATTGATTATTCTATCCATCCTGTGAATGATAATGGCACAATGCGTGTGTTTGTATGGCTTATCGTCTCCACGTTGCAGTGTATTTTTTTATTCAAACCAAATGTTATTTTGATGGATACAATGATGAGTATTATGTATATAAATAATGAAAATAACATGATAATTTTTTTTATAATTAATATACAATCGAATTCCATACATTTTATTCATTTAGAAAATGATATCGTAGCTCGTGCGTACGTACAACTTACCATCTGAACGACGCGATGAGATTCGTTTCAATGTTAAAAAATTAATGATCATTATAAAAATATATATTATTAATAAATATTAATAATATTATATAATAATTCTAATAGAATATATATATATATATATATATATATTTACATATATCTCATTCAATTACTTCCGATCAATACGATATGAAAACAGAAACATCGATTATGCATACGTACGACCTAACTTCTCCATAAATGGTTGCTTCCATTTCAAGTATCTATCAAATATAAATATTTAAATTATGAATATATATGATATATAAATAATGTTTTATATTATCGTTGAAATAAAATCAAGATACAAGTGGCACGGTAAGGAATAAAAAGTTAAAACACTTATGAAAATGAAAGCGATTATTTCAGGAAGTTATACTTGAAATTCGAAATAATTATTAAATGCATATTATACTGCAATTAATGAATAGTGAATGATTTCATAAATCTTAATATTATTCTGGTATAATTTAATAACAAAATATGTTAATTATAAAAGTGGTTAACCATACCCTCGACTTAGGGAAATTACAAGATAAGTGTTATTTCCAAAATATCATTATTATCTGAGATTTTTTATCTCTATGTATATACTTGGACATACTTCTTTTATATTTCCATGTTTTATTAATTTTTTAAATGATTCTTTAATGGTTTATGGAAGGTAAAATTTATGCATATCATCATTTTAAATGGTTTTAATTATTTATTTATCTAAATCGTTTTAATTATTGTCCATGTTTTCAAAATGATTTTAAGGATTAATTTATGTGGACATAATTGTTTTAATGTTTTAATTTTGTTAAAAATATTCAATGTGGTATGGGACACTTTTATTTAAAAAATATATTTTATATGGATACCTTTTTAAATTGAGAATCATTTAAAGGATTTCATAAAAAGCAGTATTTCACTCAAAGAGTTTTATTAATTATTTTCAACTTTTTCTACATCCTTTATTGGATATTATTCTTGATTGTGGTTGTATTACTATAATAGAGTCATCCATATTGTATTGAATACGTAATGATATGTTTGACTATATATGTTCTATTTTTATACCATTCATGATTTATGGATAAATTATTGACATTTCACATACTAGTTTTAGTATGAATGATTATGTTATGTTTCACTAATTTTTCATATGAGGAATGTAGTGGACATAGTAAGTGAGGTGTGGGGCCTATTATAGCCCCTCGATGTTTCAGTAGGACTCATGAAACAATCTAGTGTCTTGGAACAAGGTCTTGAAATAAAATTAATCTGTAGTCATGGTACGTGGCCTTTAATAAGTGGTTTTGATGTTCAGAATTAGGCACTCCCTCATTATGAAATTAGTTATTACATGTGATTATTCAACTACTAAAATATTTTCTGCTTTTTTATATGGTAATGTTTAATTTTTTTACCAAGTCATGTTCATCTTTATGTTTAGAAAGGTTTATGTTTTTATTACACATCTTTCAATAAAATTTTATAGCTTCCGCAAAATTATTTTCCCTTATCGAGTTTCTGAGATCTCCCCTTTCTTATGTTTTAGTTTCCCAGGATTCCCAGGAAGGATTTTATAATTCATATGCAGGGTTATGATAAAGGGAATAAATTAATTATCAACGAACTATCTAAGTTTTATTTTATGTTTGAAATTGTATTGTGAAGTTCATGTATGTAGCCTATTCCAAGACTGCAATACTAATCAGTCCTTTGGTAATTGATTCCATGTAATCATTCCAATGTATTAAAATAATGCACCGACTATAGGAAACTATGGTCGGGGCATTATAGTTGGTATTAGAGGAAGTTTAGTAATAACCCTGGAAACTAGATTTTGATAAAATCTAATTAGGAAAAAATTACCCTAATATAGACATTTAATATTAGTAAAGAAGAACATACACATATTATTTGTTATGTAGATATTATGTGGGTTTTCCACGCAATACATCCCTTTCTGGATACAAGCATGTAGAGGCGGCTCTGACAGATATATACCTAGGTGTTAAAACTCTGACAAAGAGTTTCAGGACTAACCCGCGGTATCCAATACAGGACAACAAGCCTTACTATACTCTTGGTTACGAGAATCCTATGGGATATGCTTAAGATAATTGAAATATTATTCTAAATCAATTATGAAGGATTTATGAGTAAATATGCAAGCAAAGAAACCATTCTTATGATTATGAGACTAGATGTGTGAAAATTTTCAATTTATGTTGAGAATCTTTCATGTTTTTAGATTATACAGAATGATATGATCTATCCTAGTGTATGTATTCATTTAGAAATGGTGCATAGAAGAAGGATTGAGAACTCCAGAAATATGAATGATCAATAGAGTAAGATGGATTATATCATTCATGGTCTTAAGGCATCATTTATAATGGAAATAGTGTCCTATTTATTGTAATCATATAAAGAAATATTATCATGTGTGAATAAGATAATTAAATAATTATTTTAGTCATATTTATTTCAATGGAATATAGAGAAGAAGAGGATGGTAGAGAGAACGATGGATAAAGGGAAGAAGGAAAAAAATTATTTTCACATATGATATTACTGTGGAAATATCACCATGTGAATTTCTTGATTAGAATGGTATTTTGTTATAAGTGCGGAGAAAAGGATACCAAATTCTTGAAACTATGGGTATGAAAATGGTATCAAATGTACAATGCTTCATCGACAAGGAATTGGGACACTATGCGAATCTATGTCCCTTTCATCAGAGTATACCCCAAAAAATGTTATTGGATAATAATCAAGTTATGATACTATTGAATATGGTTAGGAATGATTTGTGTTCTTATGTTGTTATTAAATAATTTTTTCATTTTACAATTGTATTAATAATGTAGAAGTAATAATAATTATAGAGTATATTAGGACTATACTGCAATACTATTTCATTGAGGATTTGAGATTGTATGGTACATTTAAATGTGACTCAATTGCAAGTTAATACTTTTGGAAAATACATGTCTAAGGGAATGATAAACCATAATAAAGTCCTGAGACTGTGTTAGTGATTTTTGAATAAGATAAAATTGATTTGTATTAATTATATTGTTTATTCTTGACTACCATAGAACTGATTAATTATTTGTATATTCCAGCGTTGTTGGAGTTTACAACAGTTTTGGATAAAAGGAGTATATCCTATATTCTATAAGGGATAAGGTAGAGTGAATGTAATAAAAAGGTTTTATGGTAATTCATGGTTTAACAACGGATTAATAGAATATACGATGAAGGTATTAACATGTTATATTATGCAAAAATGATATCTTCATTATGTTCACCTTCCTTATAAAATTTGGACTGTGAGTTTTGACAGAAGTATTTTGGATAAGTATAATTGTTGCGATGGATTAAGTTGGACATTGAATACTATTGTTTAAGTTATAAAAATATCTTAATATTAGGTTTGGATTGTTATAATCAGGAAAACCTAGAGGTCTGGTGACAACCCATCACATCTGGCAAGGCTATGGGACTTAAACACATAACCGAAGGGAGATAAGGGTGCATCACCTACCACGGGCCAACATGATGTCTTAGTTTATTAAATCTAGTTTTTTCAATGATCTTACAAAAAAATTGTCATTTTTTTGGAACCCTATATGATTAGTATAAATAGAATATTTTGGATTATATTATATTTTGGAGTGAAAGATGAGTTTGTGGTATAAATATTTTAAATTATGAAACTCTACTTGTCAAGTATTCAAATTTTCATATTCTATGAATGAATTAACTCTTATACTATATGGAAAGGATCTTAAAGCAAAAAATGTGTTATCATTATACCTTATATTTTGTTGAACTGGTAATTTTTTTAAATCATCATAGATTTATGGCTTTGTGGCCCTCAATATTCCATTTATTTTTTAAATTATTTTTGAATAACGACCTCAATCACTCACTATAAATATTTATGTTTTCCCCAAAATTTGGTGTCTCTAATTTCCAACAATGTTCTTTTATTTTAGAGCTCAATTTGCTGGGGTCTTTTCAATTTCCCAATACTACATATTAAGACTAAATTTTTTTAACCCTATTTCTGATGTGGGTTTTTCAAGAATGGAATTTTTTTATTTTCATTCTCTTGTTTATGAATAACAATTTCAAATTGCAGCAACACAATTTGTTAAAGGAAGGAAGAATGTAAAATCCCAGGTAAATAAAGGATAATATATTTTCTTATTTATTAATATTTGTGAATTAAATATTAATTTTACTTTAAATTGAATGTTATTTTTAATAGAATACTCATCATATGACAACTAATTTCTATGAAATCTTCTATAGCACACACAATTTATTTATTCTGAAAAATAATATAATATTATTATTATTTTAAATGGTTGTTAATGCATAGCCGTTGTATTGGAGGGAATGAATAGAACTAATAAAAATATGATTATACATTTTTGATAAATTTCATTAAATTTATCCAATAAATTTTTGTGTCTTATAAAAATAATGAATCCAATTTTAAGCTTGAAATACACTAATATTCATTAAGATGTTGTTTTACCGCATTTTGATGGAGAACCTATTTTAAGTATAGTTATTTTCTCTTTTATATGCTATATTTGACAAATTAAAATTATTCAATAGCATTGGGACATCAAAATTTTCTTTGCGTAAATTTTTGGCATTTCTCAAAAAAATATTGGGTTTTTAATGAATAGTTAAAAATACCAAATTTTAATTCTAAACTGCATTTAAATCAAATTTAATTATATTGTTATATTTTTCATTTAATTTATTTTAAAGTTTAATAGTATTTTTTTTACCATAACATCCAATGTTGGTCATTGAAGTAATTTCACATTTAAATTGGACATAATAAAAGGTCAATCTTTTGATAGTTTTTGTTTCGTAAAAACACGATTTCTGGTTTCGATAACGGTAATTAATTTTAAATTTGTTTTTGAAACATTTATGTTTTTAATTTATTAATATATACATAATTTTTGAATTCGTAGTATCAAAACAATATTAGGTTGAATTTTTGGTATTCTTCTGAAAACTTTCTATTTTTGATGAATAGTGAAAAACACTGCATTATTGTTAAAAAAATATTTTTTTTAAATATTTTTTTTTAAATTTAAGTTTATTTTAAAGTTTAAATATATACATAATACCAATATTAATACAGTTTAGATCATTTTAGTCATTTTATAATATGATTAGATATATAAAATTGTATTAAACTTTTTAACGTCTTTTACCAACTTTCTAGGCACATTTAAAAATTTACATAAAACGTAATTTTACCTCTTCTGTGAATTGAATTTAAAAAATCCTACAAAAATTGTTAACATCAATAAGTAAATTGACGTTCAATAGGTTGAAATTTATTTTAATTAATATATTATTTTGAATTGTATTTGCAGCGTTAAAAAGTAAATATGGTAATTAAGGGAAAAAATAATATTAAAATAACCCAAAAACATTACATTATTTTATTGGATTACCTTATTTCGACCAAAATAAACCCTAGGAAAAATTTAAAATCGTTTTTAATCCATTTGGGTTAAATTAGGACATTTATTTTATTTTATTTAAAGAAGGGTGAAAAGTGTTAAATTCAAAAACAATTAACTGAATCATTTTAATAAAGGGTTATTCATAAGATAAAATATACTATAAATATTCATTATAAATATTAAAATATTTCCTACATCATGTTATTTTATTTATAATTTTTATAAATTATTTAATTAAATTTATTCATGACAAAATGATGATGTAGTATTTTTCTTACTAATGGAGGATCAAAGAAATGATATTATAAATATTAACATAAATGTGATTTTATACTTTTGATGCCATAAAATAATATCCTAGGTGAATATGACATGTTAGTGTTGATACAATGTATTTCATTTGAATTAATAAAGATTATTTTATTTTCAAAAAAACCTTATACTAAATTCTATCAAAATTGTCATAAATGAGTTTTTAAAACAAATATTATATTATTAAATGATATAATATTCCTAAAAAAATATGGATCAGACAAAGGACTCATATAATTATATATATGACATTAATGAATCACATGGGGTTCTCTTGGAATAGTATAGTATTTTTATTGTCATGACCCGTCCTCGGGGCCCGTGCCGTGACTACCCCAAGCATGCCTTCCATAGGCCAGTGGCTGGAAAATAGCACCAAGGCATAATTCCCGATAAAAGGGAAGGAATTTCCATTGTAATGTAAACAAACACCACAGAGAAAGAAAGTAGTAGAAGTAAACACTATGTAAAAAATGGTTACATAGTAAATGCGGGAAAAATAAGTGGGCCAGAATACAAACCCAAACTGAAAGTAAAGTACAACTAGAAAGGGGGTACAACAACTGAAAAGTAATGTCGCAGCCTCGAGCCGTCCTATAGAAGTCCCACCTTAAGGGTGGGTAAAGATAGCCTCCACAAGTCCTCGGGTCCATCCGTCCACTCTGAGTACGTCCCGCCCAGTGGTCCACCTCCAGGTACCGACCTACTCCGCGAGCCTCAACCACGATCAGTGATGTCCATCATCTTCAACCAACACAACGTAGTGCGGGCATATCCCATGCAGGGGTGAGTATAATCTACTCAGTAGGGACCCCGAGACCCCCGAAGGTCTCCCAAAATCAACAAAGTATAATCCACAAAGGAAAGATACAATCATTAGTAACATCCGACACTACTTAAATATATGCCCATACATATACCTAAGTCATAAATTCTCATTCGGCTCCAACATCCGAGCTCAAGTACAACCCAGTACACACAGGATGTCACAATCCAATCCACACAAGAAAGAATAACATAATCCACACAGGATATCAACTCAATCTTATCGAAGATAAGGATTGAGAGTCAAGATTCAGCTCACATAGGATATACTTATTCATAAGACGATAAAGATTATCAGATGTAGCCACTGATACATCTAAGCCGTCGGACCCACACAAGATCAATAGTTACTAACCCCAACAATGACCAACACAGGATCGATAGGCAACTAACCCCCGCAATGACCAACACAGGATCGATAGGTAACTAACCCCCGGAATTACCCACATAGGATCGAACCCACACAGGATCTGTAGGCACTGGCCCACATAGGACCGCTGAGCACTGAACCAAACAGGATCTGACCCATATAGGATCAGTAGCACAGATCCATGTAGGATCGTTGAGTGCTGTAGTCATCGTTATCGAAGCCACAAAGGATTTATGTACAGTCGTCATCGTCCTCGCAGTCGCAGCCAGCTCTAGGGTTCCCACACACATCAAGCTCATTTGGGAGGGTCCGCTCCATGAGTCGTGGGAATGATACATCAACTGACACATAGTCTAGAGTTGATGTATAAAAACGTTCGGTATCATCAAAAGTAATTTAATGTGACAGATGGCGCGTCGATCAGACGCCCGGTCTGAGAGTTATTGGCTTTTTGTCCCAGGGGCCCGGTTGGTTTTTAAGTCAAAACCAACCTTACCGTACTCCAACTACATCCAAACCTCAAGAGGAGTAATCCAAAAGGTCCATCTCACATAGAGGAATCTGTCAATGTTGACGGCACATCAATCGGACGTCCGGAGCTCAAGTTATAAGCGTTTCCGCTCCGAGGGCCCAGTTGGTTTCGTGTACAAACCAACCCGGCTGAACCCAAAGTACTCTTAAACGTTGAGTGTAATATATCAAAACAACCGACTCGATCCAAGGATCACATAACCACTGACGGTGTGTCGATCGGAGGTCTGCATCCCATGATATGAGAAAAAGATCAAAAGGGGTCCAGAAGTGGGGGTTTTCGGGCCCAGACCGACCCGGCCCGACACCGCCTAGGTCGGCCCGAACCAGGGCGACCCAACCTGGGTCTAGGTTCGGCCTTCTTGGGCGTGACCCGGCCCGGCCCGGCCTGGGAGTGGCCCGTTCTACAGGTGGCTCGGCCGTTTCGGACGAGCGGATGGGGGGGGGCAACCCACCCTATTTCGTAACTACGGCCCCCATGTGGGGGGCCGCTCTTGTCCGGCCAGCCGGGGGTTATGAACCCCCAGTTCTTCCCCTCACTGGTCGGCCCGCTCCGGTCAGCCGGCTGCTGTACCACGGGACGGACGCTGGCCAGTCCCCCTACTCCGATGCCGGCGGCCCAAAACAGGCCGTCGGTCCCAGCTCCGCTGCGGCCTTGGTCTACCCGGCACAGCGCGATGGAACCGCGGCCCTCTGCCATAGCACTGCTCTTGTCGCGGTGCATTCGGGGTTCTCCGGCATGGCGCTACAATGCCACAAACTTGTTCGATTCAACGGCGCGGCGCGACATCGTCATGCATTCCATGATGCATGATCCCGCACGGTGCGACTACACTGCACCATCTCTGTTCCAATCCACCACAAGGTAGACAAGAGAAAAAGTGGAGGAGGGTCAGCCGTGTTTATGCGGTTTGTACTCCTCCCGTTAATTGATATCAAGCTGTCCAGTTGAAAGAGGAAAGATGATAGAAGAATTCATGAATAGAAACACTTAAATCCCACACCTCGAGTTTAGTTTGAATGTAGGTTCGTTGTGGAAGTAGAGGGTTGTTGGAAATTGTTGATCCTCGAGGAAGGCGTCTCTCACCGTCGTCCGCCTTCAGAGATCAGTGTTATTCGTCGGCAGCGGTGCGTTCTTCGACAAAGAATGAAGAACCTCAAGACTTCTCTTTTTCCCCAATGTCTCAACACAACAAAACCCAACAATAATAAAATATGTTTATAGTTTAATTTTATTACTCAAGTATTATGAATTTGGAATTTCAAACATTGAATTAAACCACATAATTAATTAACATATGTTATTTAATTAAATGGTGAGTTGAAGGAGTTAGGGAATATGAAGGGGTGGGGTTCATGTGGAACCCACCGCCCTCATATACTATCTAAGATAGTTTCCCAGCATCCACATAATGAATAACCACATAGTGAAAATAAAATAAAATTGAAGCTCAATTTTATTTTAACTTCTACAATTTTTAACAACTTCTCCCGTGTAAATGAAACTCCGGAAAAGGTGTTACTATGCAATTACAGGCGCTACGAATTCATTGGTGCCCTCAGAATTCGATTCCGAGCACTGGTTCAAATGTTAAGAAAACCCACTCGTTCGTTCACTGAACGTACCCGATCTAAACATCAGATAGAAATTCCGGGCACACCGGGCCTCGAAATCAAGTGTCGTCAGAAACCTCGTTGTTGTAAAACCCCAATGAAAATTAAGAAAAAATTTCCCTTGAATTTTATGGGTATTTACATTACTCCAACCTCAGGGATTTACGTCCCCGAAAAGATACATCATAATCTAGGGGAACAAATATGGAACTATGCACGCATCTAAGCCTCCTGCTCCCAAGTGCTCTCTTGGAGGTTCACGTGCTGCCATCTGTTGCGCACTATAGAAATAGACCGTCGACATAGGACCTGCTCCTTTCGATCCTCGATCTCCACGAGGACCTCTTTAAAAGTAACCTCATCATCAATATCCATCTCCCCATGGTCAATGATATGTGTAGGTTCGTGCACGTATCTCCTCAGTTGGGATACGTGGAAAACATCGTGCACCCTGTTCAACTGAGGTGGTAGAGCAAGGGGATAAGCCACCTTTCCAATCCTGCTGAGGACCTGGAATGGTCCAATGAAGCATGGAGAAAAATTTCCACCTCATCCAAATCTCTTTATTCCATGTCGAGGTGAGACCCATAAGAAGACGTGGTTGCCATCCTCGAACTCTAGTGGCCTCCGCCTCCTATCAACATAAGACTTCTACCGACTCTGAGTTGTCCTCATCCTCTCTTGGATGACTTGGACCTTCTCTGTCGTGGCATGGACCATCTCCGGTCCAACAAGTGCTGACTCCCTAGGGTCTGTCCAGCACAGAGGAGATCTGGAAGGTAGGACATACAACGCCTCGTATGGTGCCATCCCGGTGGTGGAGTGGTAGCTATTGTTGTATGCGAACTCCACAAAGGGTTGGTGGTCCTCCTAGATATGACCAGAGTTGAGGACACATGTGCAGAGCATGTCCTCGAGAGACTGATTGGTCCTCTCTATCTGACCATCTGTCTGATGGTAAAAGGCGGTACTCAGACATTGTTGGGTCCCGAATTCTTCCTGCAACCCCTACCAAAGCTGGGAAGTAATTTGAGAATCTCAGTCGGAGATGATAGATAATGTCACACCATGAAGTGGTACAATCTACTGAACATAGAGATGTCTCAAGATCTCCACTAAGCCCTGCTCCCTGATGGGTATGAAGTGGGCTGACTTGGTGAGTCGGTCGACAATCACCCAAATGGAATCGTGACCACTGGAAGTGTGTGGATGTACAGTCACGATGTCCATAGATATCTTGTCCCACTTCCACTCCCGGACCTCCAAGGGATGCACCATGCCAGCTGGTACCTGGTGTTCTGCTTTCACCTACTAGCAGGTGAGGAATCGAGAAACGAACTCAGCCATAGCCTTCGTCATGCCCAGCCACCAGTGTTGTCGTCTGAGATCCTGGTACATCTTCCCCACTCCATGATATACCGCCAATGGGGAATTGTGAAACTCTCTCAGCACCTCCTTCCGAAAAGCATCTGGTACCATGGTACATCCTCTGAAAAGGACTTTGTGCTCTCCTCCCATTGAAAATCCATTAGGTGCCTGTCGTGGGGATATCTGCGCACACCGCGTTTCACAGTCAACGTCCCCACGTTGTGACTCACTTACCCACTATAGTATTGGAGGAGTGATTGTGAGTGAATGAATGAAATGATACTCCATCTCTTCCACGAAGGATATATGCAAAGCGGCTAGCTGCTCTGTCACCTCCCCATGTAGTTGAGTGCCCATCCTCCTGCTGAGAGCCTCGGCTACCACGTTCCCCTTTCCAAGAGTATAGACTATCTCAAATTCATATTCCATGAGGCACTAAAGACATCGCCACTGTCTCACGTTCAGGTACTTCTGCGAGATGATGTACCTGAGACTCTTATGGTCATAATAAACTGTAAAGCGCTCACCCATCTGATAGTGTCGCCACATCTTCAGAGAGAAGACCACTGCTGGTAACTCCAGGTCATGGGTAGTGTAGTTCTACTCTTGCTGCCTCAACTGATGTGATCCAAAGGCGATCACGGCCCACTCCAGCATTAGGACACATCTGAGTCTGGTCGCTGATGCATCGCAGTAAACTACATACCCAACTCCCTCCTCCGGTTGTCTCAAGATTGGCGTGCTGGTCAATCTCTGTCTCAACTCCCGGAAGCTCTGCTGACATCTATCTGACCACACGAAGGGATTCCCATTCTTCCTTAACCTTATAAAAAATTGTATTTATTTACCCTTTGCCAAAAAGAGAAATCTGATCTCATCCCCTGGATGAACCACGTTCCTTTCCAAATATAGTCAATCTCGTCATGATCTGTTAATTCATGCCATGGATGACCTTGTAAGGCCTCGATGCTGCTACAAAGAGATCTAATAGTTACTATCGCCTCCAATGGTTGAGTCACAATGTCGGCATTATTGTGTGGTTTCTGTGTCTCCTCCAGTATGAATCTCGCAAGTGAGAGTCAAGTCAACAGTTTTTAACCGACACCTCTTAGTATTACCATACAAATGACAAGAAAGAAAATGTCACTATTGAAAGCATCTTTTATTACTTCAACTCAAAGTACAAGGACACAAGACAACAAAAACAACTAATCTAGAGGCATTATGGGCAAAGGCCTCTATGCTTGGGGATAGTCACACACTTGTCCACCTGCTTCTGGAGCTCCCTGATTGTAAGCTTCAGCTGCCTGAAGCTGTGCTCTCCCCTGAGGTCGGGGTGGACCTCCTGCTGGTGGTGTTGGTAGAACCTCAAAACGTTGTCCACCACCTTCCGCTCGACCGGATCCTCGGCCTCATCCACATTCTCCCTACGGACCGCCATGGTCGGACCTCTGCCTCTGCCTCGGTGGTTCCTCAACCTTCTGCTGCTCCTCTGCATGTCGGGTCGGGAAAGCACAAGCCATGTGGCCCTGCCCGCCGCATGCATAAAACTGTCATCCACTCGTATGTCTCGCTCTACTACATGTGTACCTCACCTCCGAGCCAGTATCCTGAGGTCATCTGCCTGAGGGTCTGGTCCGCCGGGACACATGAGTCATCCGTCGAATGCCTGCTGCAGAAGACTATGCTACGTGCCGCCCTGCGGTAGGTCTCGCTGCTGGTGCAGGCTCATCAAAAAATCTTTCAATGAGAGGGGCTCGCTCCAGTACTCCTGACTGTGTAAGAATTCTGTAGGAGATAACAAATACCCTGATCTCATGCCTCAGTCCCTGATCGATGGTCCGGGCCCGGAAGAATTGGTCTCGTATCATGTCTGTCGAACATCGCGAGAGGTCGGAAAATCTCGCCGAGTACTGGGCGATCATCAAGCTACCCTGCCGCAGCTGTAGAAGTTCCTGGATGCGCACCACACAGAGGGTGGCTAGGACGAACTCCGAGTAGAAGAAGCTCTCAATGTCCTTCCAGAGGAGAGATGCCTCGTCATGCACGTGGAGCATCATGCTCCACCATCTGCCCGCTGCCGCGTGTAGTAGGCTTGATGCGAGGATCACCATGAGGTCAGCTGGTGTCCTCACTAACCTAAAAACTCATACAACTGTCTCCAGCCAATCCTCGGCTGCCTGAGGGTCTGTCTCCCCATGGAAACTGGGTGGTCATTGATGCTGAAACTCGTGCAGTGCACTAGGACGACGTGCATCGTCTGCGGCTGGGGCTGGTAGCATCGGTGTCTCGATGGGTAGAGGTATCGTCGACACCTCTACTGTCAAAGGTCCCTGTACCAAGGCCTCGTCACTCGGTGGGCTGTCGTCACGTAGAACACTCGAAACCCTAGCTGGCTACCATTGTGGGGCCATCCTGAAAAGAAACAGGTGTGCCACAGTCAAACAGTATACCTGGTGAGCTGACATAATGTAATCATAATGAAAACATGAAACACAAATGCAATCAATTTTTTCGTGCATTAAGTCGGAAATTAGAAGTCAGGGTCCTGGTGTACAGATACGTCGGCCGGCGCACCAACACAGGACTCACTGGACTAATAACCACACGAAATACCCTTAACACTATTTCTTCACATAGAAAAAATATCAGTGTCCAAAGTTCTGCAGTACAACTGAACTCCTCCGTTACCTATTTTTCACGACCAGTCATCGGGGCCCGTGCCGTGACTACCCCAATCCTTCCTTCCATAGGCCAGGGACTAGCAACTAGCACCAAGGCGTAATTACTGATAAAAGGGAAGGAATTTCCTTTGTAAAGTAAACAAACACCATAGTGCATGCAAGCAGTAGAAGTAAACACTAAGTAAAAACCGGGTACAAATTTAGTGCGGGAAAAATAAGTGGGCCAGAATACAAACCACAACTGAATGTAAAATACAACTAGAAAGGGAGTACAACAACTGAAAATTAATGCCGCAGCCTCGAGCCGTCAACTGGAATTCCAACCTAAAGGGTGGGTACAGATAGCCTCCACAACTCCTCGGGTCCAGCCGTTTGCTCCGAGTACATCCCGCCCAGTGGTCCACCTCCAGGTACCGACCTGCTCCGCAAGCCTCAACCATGATCAGTGATGTACATCATCTGCAACCAACTCAATGTAGTGCGGGCATAGCCCGTGCATGGGTGAGTATAATCTACTCAGTAGGGACCCCGAGACCCCCGAAGGTCTCTTAGAATATACAAAGGATAATCCACAAAGGAATGATACAGTCACGTATAACATCCGACACTACTTAGGTATATACCCATACATATACCTATGTCATCAATTCTCGTTCAGCTCCAACATCCGAGTTCAAGTACAACCCAGTCCACACAAGAAATCACAACCCAATCCACACAGGAAAGCATAACGTAATCCACAAAGGATATCAAGTCAATGTTATCGAATATAAGGATTGAAAGTCAATATTTAGCTCACACAGTATATGCTTCTTCGTAAGATGATAAAAATGATCAGATGTAGCCACTGATTGATCTATGCCATCGGACCCACACATGATCGATAGGTACTAACCCCTGCAATGACCCAAATAGGATCGATAGGTAACTAACCCCCGCAATAACCCACACAGGATCGGACCCACACATGATCTGTAGGAGCTGGCCCACAGAGGACCACTGAGCACTAACCCACACAAGATCGGTAGCACTGATCCACGTAGGATCGCTGAGTGCTGTAGTCAACTCCGTCGAATCCACGGAGGATTTCTATACAGTCGTCATCGTGGTCGCAGTCGCAGCCAACTCTAGGGTTCCCGCACACAGCAAGCTCGTTTTGGAGGGTATGCTCCATGAGCTGAGGGGATGACACATCAACTGACTCATAGTCCGGAGTTGATGTATCCAAAATTTCCGTATCGTAAAAAATAACTCAACGCGATAGATGACGCGTCGATCGGACACCCGGTCTTAGATTTATTGGCTTTTTTGTCCCTAGGGATCGATTGGTTTTTATGTCATAACCAACCCCACCGTACTCCAACTACGTCCAAACCTCGAGCAGAGTAATCCAAAAGGTCTGTCTCACTTAGAGGAATCCATCAAAGCCAATGACACGTCAGTTGGACTTCCGGAAGTCAAGTTATCAGTTTTTCCGCTCCGAGGGCCCGGTTGGTTTCGTGTACGAACCAACCCGGCCGAACCCAAAGCACTCTGAAACCTTGAGTGTAATATATCGAAACGAACGTCTTGATCCAAGGATCGCATCTCCCTTGATGGTGTGTCAATCGGAGGTCTGCATCCCATGTTTTAGAAAAAATACAGAAATTGGTCCAGAAGTGGGGGTTTTGGGCCCGGACCGACCCGGCCCGAGACCCCCTGGGTCGGCCCAAACCGGGACGACCTGACTCGGGTCTGGGTCCAGCCCGCTTGGGCATGGCCCGACCCGGCGTGCTGGCCCGGCCCGGCCTGGCGTGCTGGCACGGCCCTTTCGCCAGGTGGCTCGGCTGTTTTAGTCAAGCGGATGGGGGGGCGCCTGCACCCCCTGTGTCATAACAGCAGCCCCCATGTGAGGGGCCACTATTGTCTGGCCAGCCAGGGGTTACAAACTCCCAGATCTTCCTCTAATCGGTCGGCCCGCTCCGTCCGGCCAGCTGCTGCACCACGGGACCAGTGCTGGCCGGTCCCCCTACTACGATGTCGGTGGCCCAGAACCGGCCGCCGGTCCCGTCTCCGCCGCGACCTGTGGCTGTGGCCTCGGTCCGCCCGGCGCGGCCCTATGGCACCGCGTCCCTCCGCCGCGGCTCCGCTCTGGTCACGGTGCCTTCGGGGTTCTCTGGCGCGGCGTGACGGTGCCACAACCTTGTTCGATTCAACGGCGGGCATAATGACGCCGCACATTCCTTCCCGCATGATCCCGCACGGTGCGGGGGCACCGCACTATCCATGTTCCAATCCACCACAAGGTAGACAATAGAAAAATGGGAGGAGGGTCGGCCATGTTTGTGCGGTCCGACCCCCTCCTGTTAACTGATAGCATGTGGTCCAACTGAATGAGGAATGGTGACATAAGAATTCACGAATAGAAACACGTAAATCCCCTACCTCGAGCGTAGTTTGAATGGAGGTTCGTCGTGGAGGGAGAGGGTCATTGGCGTTTGTTGATCCCCGAGGAAGACGTCTCTCGCCGTCGGAGATCGGCATTCTTCGTCAGTGGTGGTGCATTCTTCGTGCACTTCGATGAAGAATGAAGAACCTCAAGACTTCTCTTTTTCTCCCAAAGTCTCAACACAAGAAAACCCATCAATAATAAAATAAGTTTCTAGTCTTATTTTATTATTCAAGTCTTACGAATTTTAAATTTCCAACATTGAATTAAACAACTTAATTAATTAACATATGTTCTCTAATTTAATGGTGAGTTGAAGGAGTTATGGAATATGAAGGGGTGGGGTTCGTGTGAGACACACCACCCTCATAACCTATATAAGATAGTTTCCTATCTTCCACATAACAGATAACCACTTAGTGAAAATAAAATAAAATTGACGCTCAATTTTATTTTAACTTCCACAATCTTTAACAACTTCTCCCATGTAAAGGAAACTCCGGAAAAGGTGTTCCTATGAAATTACCGGCGCTGCGAATTCATCGGTTCCCTCTAAATTCGATTCCGAGCACCAGTTAAAAAGTTAGGAAGACCTGCTCATTCGTTCACTGAACGCTAAACTTCGGATAGAAATTCCGGGCACACCGGGCCTCGGAATCAAGTGCCGTCAGAAACCGCGTTGTTGTAAAATCCTAATTAAAATTAAGAAAATATTTCCCTTGAATTTTACGAGTATTTACATTTATTAACCATTTATTATAATAATACAAAAATACATGGTAATAGTGAAACTATTTAACTATGTGTCAAATCTAAAAGATAAGGTTAATATGGTGACCTAAACATGTCTAAAACCAATTGGTTTGGTGGATATCTACCCATTCCCACTATATACAAGAAATAAATCCATTTGGGGCCATTAGTAACTGAAAAATATTTTATAATAAAATACTATTTCAAACATTTCAAAAAGTGACCCTCCCCTCTCATATAAAAGGGTACTTCCCCTTATCTTAATTTCACACCTCCAATGCCATTAGGCTCGGTAAAATTCTAAACAAATCTTCTCCAAACATCCTTAAATCCATCCTATAGGCCATCACGTGAGCATAAATCCAACCTAAAGATCCCTTTTTTTAAAATCAAAAGGAAGCACATGAAGAAGAGGTAATTATTTTATAACCTCTTTCAAAGTTCTTTTGTTCTTCCACAATCTATTTCTTTGTTATTTTGATACCAAAATAAAAAAACGTGTACCTTATACATAGTATGATGTTATTATAAATATGGTACAACCATATTCATTATTATTTCCATCCAATGAATGATAATGTCAACATGCGTGTGTCTAGTTATGGTGTAATTTATTATTAAACACTATGTTATTTTGATGGATATAATGATGAGTATTATGTATATAAATAATTAAACTAACAATTTAAATTTTTTTATAATTTTTATACCATCCAATTTCACACATTCTAATAATTACGGAAATAATATCGTCCCTTGTGTGTACATATGACTTACCATCTCCACGATGGGATGGGATTCATTTCCACGTTAACCATTCAACAATTATTATAAAAATATATATTATTAATAATTATGTAATGCATGAAAAAATAATTCTAATATAAATATATATATATATACATACATATATCTCATTCATATACTTTCGTTCTATACGATATGAAAATGGAAACAACGTTTATGCGTACGTAAGGCCTACCATCTCCATAAAAAATGGTCTCCTTTTCAAATATATATCAATTATTCATATTTAAATTCAGAATCTATGTGATATATAAATAAGATTTTATATTTTGGAAGCAATTAAATCATGATACAAGTGATATGATCAAGAATAACATGTAAAAAAAATTATGAAAAAGAGAACGATTATTACACAAAATGTTATTTTAACATAGTAATAATTATTAAACGGGTATTATAAAGTAATAAATGAATCATGTATGAAATCATAAATATTAATATGGTTCTCGTATAATTTATAAACAAACTATGGTCATTATACAAGAGGTTAAACATACCCTCTACTAAAGGAAACTACAAGGTAAGGGTTATTTCCTCAATATCATTATTATTGGAGATTGTTTATCTATAATTATCTACTGATACATATTTAATATCTATTTCCATGATTCATTAAATTTTTTTAAAAATGAATCTTCTATGGTATTATTGAAGTGACACATTAATGAAATAATCATTTCAATTTTTTTAATGATTTATATTTCGATATATTTTTAATTAATGCACATGTTTTCAAAATGATTTTAAGGATTTATTTACGTAGATATGATTTTCTTAATGTTTTAATATCATTAAAAAGTTTCAAATTGGTATGGGACACATTGATTCAAAAATATCTTTAAAATTAATTCCATTATAAATTGTGAGGCTTTTAAATGATTTCAAGAGAAGGGGTACTTTTGTCAAAGTGTTTTATTAATTATTTCCAACTATGTCAACAGCCATTATTGGATATTATTCTTGATTGTGTTTGGTTTAATATAATACAATATTATATATTCTATCGATTGAGTTATGATATGTTTAACTGTGGATGTAATATTTTTATACCATTCATGGTTTATGGTTAAAGTATTCACATTTTTTTTCGTAGTTTTTGTAAAAGGATTATGTTTTCTTTGACCCTTTTTTCATATAAGGAATGCATTGGATATTGTAACTGATATGTGGGGCCCTCTATAGTCCCTCGATGCATCGGTAGGTCTTATGAGACAATATAGTGTCTTAGAACAAGGCCATGACAAAAGTTTTATCTATTGTCTTGGTAGAGGGCTTTGACTATGTGGTTATGATGTCTAGCATTCGATATTCCCTCATTATAAAATTAGTTATTATATCTGATTATTCGACTACTAAAATATCTATATTCATGTTTATATTGTAATATATGATTTATATTTTCAAAATTTTGTACATGTTTATGTTTAAAAAAATATTTTTAATATATATCTTTCTTCAAAACATTATAGCTTCCACAATATTATTTACCCAAACTAAGAATATGAGATCAGCCATTTCTTATGTTTTATTTTCTCAGGATTTCCAATAGTGTACTATGAATTATATTCAAGGTTAAGATAAGGTAAATAATATTGTTCTCAAAGAACTATATATTCTCTATTTTATGATTGAAATTGTAATGTTATGTTCATGTATGTATTCTTTTTCCAAGACTACTAAACTGATCGGTCCTTCTGGACATGATTCCGTGAAGTCATGCTAATGTATTAAAATAATGCTCCTAATATGTATAACTAGAGTTGGGGAATTACACCTATAACATAGAATTAGCATACCTACTAGGAAAAATACCAATATCCTTACGATTTTGTATTTTTAATGTTTATATATTCCACTAATATAAATTTTTTTACTAGCCTTCTGAATTTATATAATCTGTTTTTATATAACTGGGTTTATTTATTCCATTTTGGAAAAAAATACATTTTTTTAAATAAAATTTTTCATTAATAGTAAATTTCACCTTTTAAATGTATTTTTATAAATTTAAATGTGCTGAATGAATTGATAAATGTATTTTTATACAGTATATTGTACTGCATGATTTGTTTAAATATGATTTTGTAAATTCCAAAAAATTATTTTTTAAAATTTAAATCACAATACTGGTTAACCTGATATTATAATATTATGATGGAATCATTGGTGAAATAATATTGGAATTTGTATCACACCACATATGTGACTTCATGTGTTTATATATTTTGTCCTTCTAGGATTGAGTGAGGGGAAGGGAACTATTGGACATGGATCTAACTGTTGAAACTTGGTCTTCATGAGTTACATCCTAAGGGACATGGGTAGTGTTTTCATATATTGGTACATAGGTTGTAGTAATATGTGTTTTAATTCCTAATTGAATTATCGTAAAATTACCCCTAGTGGTGTCTCATTTCTATTCATAGCGTATTTTTTATTAATTTCATTTATTCCTCTATTGTTTTTACGAAAATCCATTATCACTTGCATATAATATGATTTCAATAGATAGTCGCCAACCTTTGGTGATTGTGAATTTCTATTGGGATATGTTTGGACTATAATGATTACTAGGTTTTCAGGGTACCAAGTAAGGTTCATGACATGTATATAAACCTCCTTGAAAATTATATATTCATTACATGGAATGCATCTCAATGATGGAAAATTGAGACCAAATAACATTTCCAATTTGGTAAATTTTGAAACATAAACCTCAAAAAGGGAAAGATCATAAAAATTGTATATTAATACAAATTAATATAATTATGAGAATAATATTATTCATCAATGATCACTATACACACCACAAAAAAATTTAATGGGTGGTGAATATAACATGTATCTCACGTAAATAATATGTGAGCAGAAATTTCCTTACCTTGTGTCGTGAATCTATTTGTACACATTAAAACCAACTATATAATAAATGTAATTTTATTATACATATTTTAAAGAAACATATTATTATATATACTACCATATATTATTTTATTATAACATTATATTACCCAATTGTTATAAATTTACTGGTAAGGTTACGTGTCTCATATTATTTGCTTTTTGTTTCACTTGCATCTTAATTTTTTATATTTTTTGTCCTTAAAATTATATAATGATTTTAAGAATTAAAACATGATATAAATATCATTTATATTCATTATATGTGTATTAAAATAATATATATAATATATAATTATAAAATTTATTACACTATTCTTTGAGAAGGTAGGCCTTATATATGCTTAAACGCTGCTTTTTTTTATTGATGTATTAAAAAAATTAATGTAAGGTATATGATTAAAATGTATATGTATATATTCATAAAATATCATTAAATTATAATAATTATTATTATAAATATATTATATAGTTTCATGAAGCATATCCATAATACATTCCATGTAGTTTGTGAATAAATCACATCTTTTTGAGGGGCGGTATCCACACATCCTCAAACGAAATTATAGAATTTGAACAAGTTGGAATGAATAATGGAATGTGAAAAATAAAAAAAACACATAATCAATTTTTTTTATAAATATCATTTATATATTATATACAATAATTTTCCATTATAATATCCTCCATGAGAGGCGATAAAGGAAAAATGAACTATCCTCGTTTCGTGAGGCATTAGTTCACCATACACGTAAACAATATGTTATTTACCCATTGCATGGAATTATGTGTGTATGTATGCAAGACCCATATCAAAAAAAGTACATGCATATTTGGGATACTGTTGTTTTTATACAGGAATTTAATAATAATATTTTAGTGATTGATGAATGGTAAAAAAGAAAAGATCATGAAGGAGGATGTTACCCCGTAAGTAGGAAACTCTTTTTATCTTCCACCAAATGGATTACATTGAAGTATACAATCGAAAATATATTATAAAAATTGTATTTATGGTTTTTTGGGATGTTTATTGTAATTATATTGGAATATCATTAGTTGTTTGAGTTTTCTGAGGAAGTGGGATAGGTGGTGGGATTTTTGAAGGAATGGAAAGTTAACACATGGTATTTTTTATTACATGTTAGTTGTACCCACAATTATTCCAAATAAAATGCATAAAAAACCCAAATAATGGAATTTTTATAGCCAAAATATTTTTCTAAACAGCTTTTTGGACAAATGTCTTTTTAATTTGGTCCCTTCAGATTAAAATTTATCCCTCGTTAATCTTAATTTCACTTTAGTTGTTGTAACTAATTTTAATAAATTTCACTAATATTTTCTGTCAAAATTTATGTTATCATTTTATAAATTATCAATCAATCTTATTCAAATTAATGAATCCATTTTCCAAAATTCATAACATAGAATTTGAATAAATATATATGTAATTTATCTCGTAGATGGGATAACAATGTGTATTTTTAATGAAAAATCGTTCAAATGTTTTTTTATAATAAAATTTAATTTTAAATTGATTACCATGACCAAAATTGGATTAATTGATAAAAATATGATTTTAGTTAATCTTTTAAAAAAAATTAAAAACAATTTATCCTTGTAAATAAATTATATTAATAAATAGTTTGTAATTAAAATGCAACATTTTTAATTATTCAACAAAGAAATTAAACATTATAGAAATGAAGAAAATTTTTTCCCTAAAATAATTTATAGGATTTAATTTCAAATAGGTATATTAATTTTTAAATGTCATATTTATTAATGGTATAAAATTTAATTTTAAATATGTTTTCAATTAAAATTTGGTAATACTAATTTTATAAATGTATTTTTTTTATTTGTAATCTTAGGTTTGTTCATGTATTTTTCATATAAAATAAATTGGGGGACAATAAAAAATAATTTATTGAATATATAACTTGTAAAATTAATTAAAACCATTCAATTGTAGTAATTAATTTAACTTGATATGAAATATTATATTTTTAAAATAAATTTTTTTTTATAAACTCAATACCTTTATATTCATTTTATTTCTAAATTATTTTCTACATTAGAAGTAACCAATGAATTAATATATATGTATTCATAAGTATTTAATTATATAATATTCTATTTAATGATTATGTTATATCGTATTAATTAATAATATTTAAATAATGAAATATTTTTTGGTAATACTAAATCTTGTGTGTTACACAATCCATCATAGAAAGTCTATCTTGCATGTCACTTAAGCTACCTCGAAGTTCCGTGTAGAGAAATCTCAATTTTCTTTTATGTAATGATCAATATTAAATTGTTAATTTGCATTAAATAATCCAGACATATCCCTTAAACATAAAAAAACTATTTTCTATGTTGTGAGGTGTGAAAAATCTCAATATGATAAAACTAAAATTTAAATAATAAGTCAAAAACTTTCAGGGTGTTACATTTGAAGACATGACAGTAGTAGATCGTTTTACTTTTATAATTTCACTTTCAAGATAAAATTGAATATTTCAAGCATGAACATCTAGAATTAATTTTAATAATAATTTAGATTCATTTGTTTTGTAGTCGTCGTGACCCGCAATGTAAATACAATCAAGGTATTTTTAGGCTAGGAAGATATAGATCATATTTTCTTGATCGTGGTCATAAATGGATAACAAGAAAAATCCTGATCTTTTGGATCAATGGATTATAACGATAAGTAGATAGTGAATTTGATAATCGTATCAATGGCTCATTGGGATAATGATATATACATATCTTCATATCGAGGGATTGTCGGAATAATGGAAAGACTTGATTTCTTATAAATAAAAACAAGGGACATTTATCCTAGGTTATTGGATACCCCACTCTTTGGGATAAAAGTGGTGTATTCATTTTTATTATTTTTTTGCAATACATTTATTTCGACTCATGAAATAGAATTTTATAATTTCATATTCAACATTATATTTTTTTTATCATAATATATTTTATTAAAATAATGTATTTTTAATCTGAATTACTCTATGAATATGATATTACACATATTATCACTCTATATGTTGTAAGATTGAATCACAAAATTTATGTTTCTATGATATATTGAAAACATTGTGATTAGGATTCATTTTGTGTTTAATTTTATCAAATAATTTTTTATTATTAATTTAATTAAAATATGATAATGTTACAATTTATTATTAATTATGATTCTATAAGTGATTATGGTAGAATAAATTTATCTTTATGAACCGTGGACTTACATATAAAAATATACAAGACTATAATATTTTTATTATTGTTCATATGGGCCATGTATAATTACTATATAAATACATAAGAGGTTTTGTGAATATTATTAGTTTATAATTTTTAAACATAATTTCTTTTAATGTTAAAAAAATGTTTTTAAAAACAAAATACATCCCCCTATTTTATTTATAGATAAACATATACATTACGATACAATTATTTTTCTAAATAAATTAATTTATGATCCCTTGTAAAACAATTATATCAAATAGATACACAACCAATATATTTCATTGATGAAAAAATTTCCATTCCCAATATAAATACACTAGTATACCAATTAATCATGATTATATGAATCAATATAAATAAAGAGAATTAATTTTAGAATTCAAACACTAGTAGGGTAATTTCATTCAATTTTCATGAACAAATAATCTCAATCTTGTTAGGGTTCATTCATTATTGATCGAATGTGGTCAATAGATAAATCATGAATAAAATAAATATTTGAGAACAATATTATAATTTTGAAAAAAAAAATTGAGATAACGATAATAAAAAATGATGCTACACACCACTTAAAATAATTCCATTATCCCCTATGGGTTTATCCAACCATCTTTGAGTGGTATCCAGTCATGATTAACCCTAAATCCATATGAGAGAGATTAAGTATGAAAAATGATGGTAGAATAATGAAAATAATATTTTATAAAGGAATGATTGGAATTATATTAAAAACCATTCAATGATACCTGATAGATGATTATATAAAATAAAAGACATTCATTATGAAAAATAGATCAATGATAGGTCAAAAACATAAGAATGTTTCCATGTGGTCAAGCCTCAAGAATGGAAACAAATACAATTTCTACTAGTTTAAACCCCTTATTTATATTTGTGAATATAATCTTACAACACCACATGGTCAATTATGGCATTAAATGGTCTCCTAGGTAGTCAAGGATATGAAAATCACATCAAATGTACACCAAAAATTAACGTTTTTTCATCTATATAAGAAATTTACATGAATTTTAATTTTACACAATGTGTATCAAATTCTATAACCATGGACATTACTGGAATACTCCAATTTTTTCATGGTGCTACACATATGAGTAATGATGTAACACATGTAGTCATAATATCAAGGTTATTTCCTCTACTTTTCCTCATTTAGTTAATATAATACCTTCATTTGTTTAGAACGATTAATAATTAAAAAACATTAAATGTCATATTCTTCTACTTCAATCACAATTTTTCAATGGATCATAATTTTTTTCCTATTTAATGACCCATTTTCTATTTGGTTTCTTCCATATACCTTGGCATGTTCATGAATTTTCTTTTTTGCATAGTGTCTCTTCATGGATCGGCATGAAGTGACATTCTGTTCTTCAATTACCATGTTTAAATTTTTATTCCTCCAAATTCCTAACCCACATAAGAAAAAACAAAACATTAATTTCATTCACATATATTTTGTTTAACAAATTAATATTCCATTAATTGATATATAAAAACACTTTGAAAAATTAAAATAAAATAGAGATATAATGTTACATAATATTGTACAAAAGGTATAAGGCTACACATAAAATCATGTTAGGAATGAGTCCCATAATCTACAATTGAATATTGATTTTACATCCCAAATCATGCTCACTCATGCTAAACATTATATATTAGTTACAAAATATCTACAAAATATTTACTAAATCACATATGAATTTTTATTATCAAGACATGTTTAAATCATGGAAAAAAAATCATACGAAAATATATTTAAAATCGTTAATTTATTATATGTAAAAACAATTTCAATACCCCTCCTTCATAGGTATAAAAATAAATTAAAAACATTATTATCATAAGTTTTAAAAAAACAGGTGGTAGGCATGTTCCAAGATTAGATTGAAAGTTAACATAAATGGTTGATACCCCATACTGTCACCATTGACAATAATCATCAATTCAATGGTCTCCAAAAAATAACCCAATAAAAAATAACTATTATCCATTAAAAAATTTACTAAAATAAACAACCATTTTAATAGTCATCATAATATAATAATGAATAAAACAATATAAAACATTTTTATACATACCAAAAAATTATTTAACAATTAAGGGACCAAAATCTATAAATAAACTAAAAGAAAAATTTCTTGGTTTCCCCCAATAAAATATTAAAAAACAAGAATAATGAATCAATCACCCACCAAAATATCAATGCATCCCTAGAATAATAATTAAAAACACACGGGATCCCTATGTACAAAATAGTTGATAAATTCATAATCCATGAAGGGATTTCACCAAAAAATACTATATGAACATTCCAAATCCATACCATCCATGAAGAAAACTTTGAAATAAATAAAATAAATGGATGAATAGCATATTATATTAAGGATTATCATTCATTAGTTTTTTAAATTCTTGCATGGAAATGATGTTTTGTGATGAAAATAAAGAGGGATGTATGCGAGTAAGATTAATTTCATTATGGTTTCAAGGATATATGGGAGAATTGAAATTGATTTGCAGAAAATGATTGGTTAGATTAGTTTAATAATAAATATAACCAATTAAAGAAACTTGATCAGAATAATTTGTAATGGGTATGGGGCCACCAGTTATCTAGTTAAACCCCTTAAACACCATCACATATTCCCATATCATGGGAACCCTATACTACATTACGGGTACCTAATGTCAGAATTGATTTAAAATAAATTTATATCATGTAATGGTCCCTCAATACTCATATCTCATAAAAAATCTCAAAATATATATAAAAATAAAATATTAAATCCATAAAAATTAAAAATAATGAATTAATCCCAAAACAAAAAAGACCCATATTGGAACAATAAATTCAAACAATACCACTTATTAATAAATCAAATTCCCTGATTATATAAAATTTATCCTTCAATGTAACAAACTTGTGCATGAGTCCATAAAAAAAACCCAACCTAAAAACCCAAATCCTAATACATCATCCATAATACTAGATAATCTCATGATAGAACAAATTGATAGATTCTACCAACAAGTGTCTATGGATAAAAATAGACCATATAGAAAATGATTCACCATAAAAAATATATGAAATAAAATGATTTATAAGGATTAAAAACTCAATTTTATAAATAAATAATTAGTAATATAAAATCATTGTGGAATTAATACATTTTTTTGAAACCAACATCCATAGAAAAAAATAATAAAACCTTCTTTCAAAAATAGAAAATGTGAATAAAAATTGAACAACCAACCCTTCCATCAATATTTCGAACAATGATTTTTGGATTTAAATTAATGAAGAATAAATTATTTTAATTTTATATATCAGTAAAAATCATGTCAATATACCAACTAATTTCAATATATAGGGGTTATTATAAATTGAGTAGTGTTTATTTATTTACATTAATGTATGATTTAAATTTATAAATAATATATTAACAAAATGGAAATAAAAAATATAAATTAAATATTTTATTTATTCTAAAGACATTTATTTATAAAATAAAACTAATAAATGAGCTCCTATTTCAAAAAATTTCAATTAATAAAAAAAAATTTTTTATTAACCAGAAAACAAAACAAAAAATTTCAAATATATAAATAAATAATAACTAATCCCCCAAAATTTTATTTTAGATGTACTCTTCATGTTAAGAAAATTTTCACCAAGGATGGTTGAGTAACTCAACATAATAAATTAAATAAATTATAAATAGGTTATCATAATTAATCAATATTCATCCAACTAGAATGGAGTCATCACTCATAGTCTATCTGATGTGTATTGCATCTATGGCCATCCACACATCCAAACAATGAGATATTGGAAGGCCTCTCATCACTGAGTTAAATTGACTATTAATATCCATAACACAAAATCTATATGTCTCTACATTACTATTTATTAATCTTAGAGGATTTAATAACAGTTTTAATAAGAAATTAATTGTCAAGAAAAATATAATGGATGAAATTACAAATCACATAAAAGTTATTTTTCTAAAATATATCCTTTATAGAGTATTTATTGGAAATTTTTTTTATATAAAATATGCATAATGTTATGATAATATTATCTTGGTAATAAAAAAATATAATCATTCATAATTCATCAAATAAAATGAATTCCCCCAGAATACTTGTTATTAATTTAAAACATTGATGAATGTAAAAACATAAAAATCTAAAAAGACCCATCCATTTTTTTAAAATTTTTTTCAAAAATAACGTTTCCACAAAAAATTTTATATCAAAATCATTATTTAATAATAATAAATAAAGATTGTGTAACTTTATTATTAATTATTGTAGAAGATAATAGATTCCCCAAACATAAACACATCATCCTAAAGAACAATCCAATACATTGCACACAATCACACTAATGAGATGTATCAAAAATTAACATTTGGGATGACTTATATAGATGAATATTAGTATATGGATACATAGATTTAACATATATAATTAATGATCTATGATATAGGAGAAAATTTATGATTTTGAAAAATGAACATTATTTCACATTTAATGCAATATCTATAATTTAATAAAATCCCTTGATTCATCAAAATGTCAACGTAACCTAAAAAACTGACAAATAATCGAATAAGATTTCATAATATTATTCATGATATTAATTTTGAATGTTAGAGGAGTGTATAGTGCTTTAATGTGTTTCTGTTTAATTTAACCTCATTTAAATAATACATATATATAGTTTCTTAGAGCATGAAATAAATCATGAAAATTCATCTACTATAAACCCATTATTCATGGAAAAAACACATAGTTTATATTTAATATTACATAATGTAAAATGACAACCAAATAAATAAATAAATATATTAATTTTTAATTTCATACATATCAGTATGATTTACCATGTTGCCCATGTAAACAATATCATAAATTTAAAATGAAATTTAAATTACTAAACACATGAAATTAATTATAAAAATATCACATTGGATTAAATAATGTAGTAGAAATTAAGTATTTTTATCATATAAAATTTTATTTTGTAATTTTATTTCCAATAATTCATGATATTCCCGAAAATATTAGGGTTACACCCAATATTTTAAATGAATGAGAAAACAAAAAAATATCACAAAAAATGACATTACAGTTATCCCTCGGATAGGACTACCATTCACTTAAAATTCTCTAATCACCATCATCTAAAACATATTTAAGAAATAGAAACGTTGTATTAGATTATATCCCCAAAGTGGAATACATGATCTTTCTGTGATTACATTGTATCCATACCGATGGAATCCTCCATCCCCTAAGGAGCCTCAAACCCTGATCTATAGTATGTTATTTTTATTCAATAAAGGATTCATATTTCTCTAAACAAAACCTCCAAAAAAATAAGATATTATCATGTACTATTTCATTATATTTTATGTAGTAAATATATAAAATGATTTTAAACATGGAAAAACATAATTTCATTACTAACTTATATATTATGTCTCTAATCTACAATATTATTTTAAAATGAATAATATATCATCAAAAAAATTTCCATTAATTATATGACTCTAATTTCCAAACATAGTATGAAATTTTATGAGAAAAAGATTGCTATTGTAAAATATACAGGATTAATATTTGAAAATAATAGTAATTTTCATGATTTGGAGATGAGATAATGCATATTAAAATTTATTTAACATTTTTTATTATCTATTTTACCAAACTAGGATACCTAAGAAGCTTTTCATGCACCGATTTCAAATGTAATGGTGACCAATATTTCCAAGAATACAATTATTCAAAAAGAACAATAATGATCACAACATAGTATGTATTTTATATGAAAAATCAATCAATACTAGATGATCTTCCCATGTTATTTCTATATCGCACACACAATCATGATGAATTTACTCAAAACTTTTAAGAACTCGTTTATTTATCCAATTATTGACGTAAATATGTTTCTCTCTTCCAAAAAAATGTCCAAATTACATTATGGTATATCTTCCAAAATCTAGATATAAAATTCTTTATATAAGAAATAATTTCCATTTGAACCACATGGTTTCTATCACCCTCTTCTAAAAAATGGATATTAATGTCCCTAATTGTGAAATTTTCTTATATCATAAAAAATAACACAAATTTTTTAGTTAATAAAAAAATAACCATTCATTGTCATGTTATGATAATTGTAATGATAAAAAGGTAATAAAATCGATGGAAATATTATCCCAAATCATAATAAAATTTCAAAATGAATGAAACAACCCAGCCAATCAACAAAGTATTATTTCAATTTCTAGAAAACAAATTATTTAATAAAATATTTAGCTATATTAATCTTTATCAAGGATCATTAGTATTGATATATTATAAAATTATATATCATGGTAGCTCTAGAATGATGCAAAAATATTAATGGTGAATATAATTCAAAATATCATAAATATGTACTACTTAACAATTATCCATCAATTAAAATGTCAGACTGAATCACAATAAATAGTATCTTTATCAATTGTATCCCAAACATTTAGGTCATCTTACAACATAACATAATCTTATTTTTTGAATTTAATAGGTTTTATTCTATTTTTAACATTTAACTCACATTGAGGTAAGATATAAACACAACATACCTTTTCCTCCACACCTATATGTGAAATCCCACATATAGTACCATCTAAAAGGACTAATCCTTATCTTTATTCACTATTATACTGTTGAATTTATATTCAAATTTCATTCCACCACATATCAATCCCCTTGTTTATAAAGACTCACTAAATAAAAGTTTTTATGAATCCCAGCACATATATTCAATCATAGGTTTAGATCACACTATGAGAAAATAACCTTCAAACTTTAATAATTATTATATAATAAATATATTCCAATAATGATTTTTTTATCTATATCATAAAATAAAGAATGAATATTTATAATTTGTAGTCTTATATATGATATTAGTTTTCATTGGGACAGATAAAAAGGATTGTATACATAAAAATTTTCTTTCTCTTATCTGTACTCATACAATTACTAATCATGATGAATCAAAATAGACATGTTAATGGAATTGTAATTCATGGACACTAAAAAATTATAATTAAATTTCTTTCTTATTCATTTCAGTAAATTTTTCTTGAGCCATCATTGAATCATCACCCCTATTGTTGTATGTTATTGATTAGGGAATGAAATTTCAAATTTTATGATATGAATATCTAGTAATACATGTATATTCTCAAAATTATTTATATATTTTAAATACATTTTTATGTTAATTCTAGTAAATCATTATTTTCACCAATTTAGGATAAAAATAGGTTCATTTTCCAAGAAAAACATGTACATTAATCATCTTTAAATGATTTTAAAATTAACATTTTTTCAAAATTTTAATATATATATATATATAATGAACATTTATGAATCTCTAAAATTACCTATAGGTTCCTCTCATATTATAACATGAATATTGAGTATATAAGATATAATCAACTAATACCACAATGATGGTGTACTTATACTTAAGGAAAATTCATTCCAGTAATCCATGATTACTACAGGTGTGTTTAAAATAATAAATGTCACAAAGAATCCCATAATATTTGTATCAATATCGAAAATACAATTTTAGAATAACTACATAATTTTAACATAATTAATGAAACACAGTAGAATGATAAATTTTTAAAAAATTAATATAGATCACATTATTTGGTAAAAAAAATTAATACAGTCTTTGGTATATGTGTTTCCATTTTTACTTAGTATTTTAGTTTTATAGTCAATAAAAATTATGATACTAAAACATGTGTTTACAAAAACTAAAATTGATGATTCCAAAGGTGAAAAATATTGTTAGATTCACAAAATGATGCTAATATATTAAAATTTTACATGTAACAGCAATAACGTTTCATGCATTTTATGCTAAGATAGTAGAGAAACATAGAATGTGTTAGTTACTAGTTAAATGGAAAATTATAAGTCCTTCCTAAACGAAAATTTTGAAAAATCAATTATAAAAACATATAAACATAATTCCCTAATCCATTAATGTCGATGTTTATCCTTAAATTCTATTGATACATTTTCTATCTCAACTAACTAACAGAATCTTAATCTACTATCTCTATACATTCTATCATACCTTAATTCATTAATATCCATTTTTTCTCATAAATGAAAGTATAATTCCTTCTCACTCTTTCAAGAGAAATATTCCATGAGACAAATTTATTAAATCCTTGCATTAACTCAACTAGAGTATCGACTAATTAAAAAATACATTTTCATCTGGAAGATTTATATATACTAAGGTATTTTAATGATTCCGACAATAAATAATTCGGAAATACACAGAAATAATTTCTTGAATCATTTAACATTGTTTTTCATCTTTTTTATCAAATAAAAATTCCATGCCATATGTATACCAAATTTATATACTAATAATTTTGATTTTAATGAACTCAATGTCACATTCATAAATAATAACATTAAAAATTTATAAGAAAAAAATATGTTACCATAAACCTTATAATTTCCTAAATTAGTCTTTTCATCCTCTAATGGATATGTAGCTAAAAATGGATTCCCTCTAAAATATGGTAGTGTATAAATCTCATCGTAATGAGTAACCCTTAATCTAACATTATTTAATTAATAAAATTTCCTTGGCCCATGAACCTTCATCCTCGACCCATATAATAACATGGAATCTCCTCCACCACACAACCATTAGAATCACTTATAAGAAATAATATATTAGATGAACATCCCATTATGTAAACACATATAATAGAAATACAATCAATACTACATTAGAAGCTTCACATCATCATCCTAAAAACACTATAAAATGATAACATTATGAATGATAAAAATATTAAACTGTTTATTTTCCAATTAATAAATTCTATATCATATTTAGGTTATTGGTTGGATTTAGTCCTCAAGTAATTTGAGGATTAAAGGATATTTCTTTCAAAATATCACCAATGTTCACCCTATTTTCATCCACCATTTTCAGCACCACCACATATGTAAGTAACTTCAATAACATAATACTTGAACATATCATTAGCTAAATCAAAATCGTATACCATAGTTCTATATGGTTATATCTCATCTCCAACACTAATTAATATATAAAAATACCATAATTTTTGAACAAAAACATAATCCAATCATTCATCAATCCTCGTAATACATAAAATTTCAGGATCTATCTATCTTCAGGCCTACAAAGAAATATTTTTCATTAATTTTCATATGGATGAAATTATGACAAATATCATAACAGAACCATTATTTCATTATATAATCCCACAAGATATAATAAAAAAGAAAAAAACATGACCTCTATATTCTCATTAATTAACAAAAAAAACTATATGATGCTTATTTTATTTAACAATTGTTTTACTTTCTACAGTCAAACATCACCTCTCAATTTTTTTGTATTTTTTTTTATAAAATTTTGATTATAATCATTTTACATATCAATTCGGGTTATATTCCCTTCCAATAATCATTATAATTGCTAACATTAAACCAAAAATAAAAGTATTCACTAAAGTAAATATTTCATCTCTTCAATCTAATCTATAGAGCATTCTTCTTTGATGAAATGTTCTATAAGATAAAAATTAACCCAATAAAAATCATGATTTTTTTATTTTTCATCATTATTACAAGTAAGCTATTCAATATGTATTGGTCTATTCATAGTTCTATAAATTGTATAATACCTTCTAAACATTTTTTTTAAAATTATACAACTATTTTGTTGATGAGCATTTTAGAATCGCTTTTATGAAACCATATGAAATAGACTCATTAAAAATCCAATTTTATATTGGAAAATACTTTGTTTAAAACAATTATCATGAGGTATAATTCATTAAATAATAAGGAGAATCATGATATATTTATTTTTTTGATCTATAGATGGTTAAAATAGAAAAGTAATAATTGTATGAGGTCTTCACCAAACTCATATTCGATACAATCATATCCACAACTCAAAGATCATCATAAAATTTTTTGATTTTGATATTTGAAAAAAAATTTATTTTTAAACTCATATGTTCTATTCAAAACTCAACATCCCAAAAATTAACATAAAAAATTATATATTAGTTATTTGAAAATTTTAATACCAAATACTACTTGAGATAATATAACATGCAGAAAAAAAATTCACTCCCCATTTTCTACATGTTTTTTAAAACAGATAGAGTAGAAAAATTAATAGCATAATGATTTACGACAATAAAAATCAAAAAGTATAACTGTTGATATAGAAATTAGTTTAATAAATAATTATTTTAATAGGTAAATTTTGGGAGAAAATATATTATTTTTATAGAACAAATATAAAAAAATATTGATCTAAAAATATCGACACAATTATATAATGTTAATCATTACTCATCTATCAAATCCTCCATCATTATATTCAATTTTGATAACTGACTCACCATTGATTAATAATTATGTTTTATACTTCCTTTCACCATAATTGACCATGTATAAATACACAATAAAGTACCCATGTTTTGGGTTGATTATAATCACATTTAAATTTCACCAGTAACTCCTTTATATTATTTAATGTATGAAAAAATTGAAAAAAAAATCTATCAAATAATGATGAATAGAAAAAATACACATACATTAAATCATCAATATCCATTTGGAAAAAATAATTCAAACACCACAAATTTCCATTTTTCTGAAAATATTCATTTTATAGTGAAATAATTAAAATATTCTATTTCTATTCATTGAGATAACTAATTATTATTACAAATAAAAATATTTTATTAATAGTTTTCAATTAACTAGAAACACCATTAAAAACTCTCAATTTTCCCAAAAATCCATTCTTATATAATATATTTATAAAAATAAATTCAATAAATTAAATACGGGGAACCAAAGATCATATCAATAATTATTTTTTTCAATTTATAATAGAGAAATCACTTTCAAATCCATAATATACTCATCATTCATTCGGTTCTTCCCCATGTATTCTGTCATGAGTCATATATTTACACTCAATAATTATGTATTCATTTTAAAATAGATTAATCTTTATATTTAAAAATATTGTTTTGGTATAAAAGTCATTGATCATATACACACACTTACATAATTATATAATATCAAAATATAATCAAATATTATATCTATAATTGAAACCATTATAATGTATTTTTAAAAATAAGAATATTTTTAAAAAAATATAATTTATTATTAATTTTTTAAATAAATTAGTCAAAATTATCCATGCATTATCAATTCAAATCAATTTCATTGGAGAAAGTTCACTTTTTAATTTAATACATTGATGGATACAAAAAACCAATTCCAAAAAACCCATTCCCTTTGAAAATGTACCATTTCACAATAGATGATTTCTATTAAAAATTTTAATTTTAAAAAATATTATCTTAATCCATGAATATTTTACAACCACATTATCCATAATATTTAAAGATAATCGATGAAAACTTATTAAATTAAATATATAAGTGACTTACTAAATTTATTGTTGATGATCACCTACAAAAATAAATCCTTAAATTCATATCATGATTAAGCGTAAATAAAGATAGAACAATATATATCAATTAATATAATATTCCCTTTTCAAGATCTATGTTACATAATGAGATATTCATAGATAACGAAAGTATATTTTGATTATATAGAAGATATGATTTTAAACTAGTGTTCCCCCAAAATTATTCTAAGTAATGAGATAAAATGAACTCTATAATTGTACATAAAAGTATAAAAAATTTAAAAATATATTTTGAGACAATATTGGGAAAATTAAAAAACATTTATCAAATTTAAATGTACATATCGAAACATATTCTTATTTAGATGGCATGGTTTCATATTATATTTTATACTGAGACTAGTCATGCAAAAATCACTAAGTTAAAAACACAATGAATGAAAAAAATTAATGGTCACTATGACTATGTAACTAGTAATTCATAACACATTTCACTTACACCCAACTAACATAGTTATTTTTTTCATAGTCTCTTTTCATGTAAAACATACAATATTGACAGGGTAAATCCACTCCGAACTAATATTTTGAATTTTTTCCCCTGAAAAAATATTATTTAAATGGAAAAACATTTCCAATAAAATTATTCTATTGAGATTATGTTATGATATTATTTACCTCTATAATTGATCATTCAAAATCATTTAATGCACTATATTTCCTTAAAAAATTATTTTATTCTCTTTGCACCAATCCTGAAATAACTAACTAATATTCGAAAACCAATATGCTAAAATTATATGACCATGAATTATAAATTTATTCATTATGGTAGGTAATATTTTTTCAACCCATAGTTTCACCTCTAAATCTTAGACCCAATCATGAAATTACCCCATGTGTAATCTTCTATTGTAAAGAAAATTATAAGGACAGAACTATGATTTCATAGGTAAAGAAACATTTATGTAGAAAAAATATCAATGAATATATGTTACTCTATAATTGTAATTTAATTTGATCGATGAGTTTATATGAGGCTTAAAAACAATATCTTTTTCAAGAGCAGTTATTGATGTTATTTTACCCAAATCCACTAATTTGAGGTCTTATACAAAAACATTAAGTCCTAACAGTCTAGATTCCTAGTCACTTCAGATGAATCTTCAACAATCCAAAAGAAACAATTATGGGATCTAATAATATATTATACTAATATATATCCATTTTTATGATGATAATAGTATTGGTTCATATCCAAAAGCATGAAATAATTTTTATAAAGGCACGTGATAAAATGAATCAGCTATGACTCGGTTATTAAATGTGTTTAATCTCATTTTATGGGTCATCAAAACCCATAATGTCAACGCATGTGTGATAACCCATTTAAATAAAATAAAAAAATAATTTATCCTCTCTATTTAGTTTATCAAATTAGTAGGCCTACAATATATCTCAATATATTGGTACCTCTCAAGGATTACTGATTTTGTGGTCATAAAGTGACGAACAATAAACCCAAACCATGTCAAACATAACTATATCATTTGAAATGGTTTTACATATAATAAATCTTAATCATAATATATAAACAATAAATATGGGAAAATATATAAGATATCCATAGAATCTATAGATTAGATAAGAATATCATTATTTGTAAAATGTTTACTACCCATATGACATATATTAGACCAAATAATTCACCAAAATAATAATTTCATTCCAATATTCAAAATTAAATAAAAATAAGTATTCTAAGAATGACTCAAAATAAATATCCTTCCATATATTAATCATATAATAACTTTTATCCATATTGTAGTGAATAAAGTATTTTTATATGAATCCCTTTAAAAAAGTTATATTTTTAAATCACATTCTATAATCATCATTTTTAAAAAAATTATTCCAATGAAATAATTTTTTTAATTATTCATTTTCTGTAAGATAAATTTATAATTTTCATGATATTTCACACCATTATAATTAACCAAGGCATCAAATCACACCACCCATGAAGTATATAATATTTTCCTCTAAGATTTGTTTAACTTGTGTGTATAAGACAATGTTTTTTATCCTCTCGATTTCATCCTATGTGTACTAATAATATCACATCATTGTATCTCATATTATATTCCCTCACTATTCAATAAAATAAGGTTAATCATATGTATAATAAACTAATAAAGCAGTATATATAATAGACGAGAAAACATAACCAATAGTAAATAAATAAACAATGAATAAATTTCACCTATATCATACAATAATATAATAATTAATATATCTATATATCATTCATCCATTATACAAACAATATATTAATTTTTTATTATTATCATTATTCCCTAAGAAAAAAAATTCCTATAATATATCATAACTAATATAAATAATGTAAATATCAAAAAATGTGGTAATGATGTTGAAATCATTATCCATGATGTGTATAAATCCCATAATTCATTCCTAATACCTTTTTAATAAAATCATTTTTAATATACATAATTATAAAAAACATATACCTAGTTTTCATGATATTAAAATTGAAACGTAAGGATCTTATTACAATAACTAAATAGTCTGAAATTGTATTCATTCATCCTCAATGGTCCCACTCCAGGAAGAACAATCAAAACACGCTTCGATGAAAAATGATTTCATCATTCTCAGATGAAATATCTATTCAAATACAAATCCTACATGATCTGAATTCATAAGAAAGTCGTGAATAAGAATGAAGAGGTTTGAAGGGGGAGTGTACATTTCACATAAATGAATCCTCATGATCTATAATACTCAATATCCAATGAGGATATTACATTGAGTTAGAGTGAGAGAGATAAAAACTACTCCAATAGTACAGATTTATAGAAGAGAAACCTTATGAAAGATTGAAATAAACATCATAGATGAACACAAATCCACCATTTTGATGTGATTTCCACGATTTCCACAAAATGTTTCATGGCCATCAAAAAACCCTCGATGAGATTATTGGCCTTAAATTGGTAATGTATAATAATATTATTGTATGGGAACTGGTTCACAACCACCTTCTATCCCATTGAATTCTTAGCGTGATACCAGATTCATGTTGTTACTAAAATATTCCATCATACCTGGGTTTTTACTACCCTTGATAAAAACCATCTAATTTTTATTTTTATTAAACATACTATTTCTATAATCACATATAAAATATCATATAAAAATCGAGGAAAATTAATTTTATATAAATAAAAATTATTAAACTCTCCCATTTTTATCCAGAAAATTAAATTCTTTCTTGATTCCAACTAAACTTAGTAATATATGTAATTATGAATTGAATTATCAGTTTTATGGTATATTACAAAGGTTCACATGTATATGTTATATAAAATTACTTTTTATGAGATATAGTGATAATAAAATATATAAAGGTATAATATTATATAAAATTTCAAATATCTAAGTAACCATATATTGTATAAAATATTCATTATTAATTAAAAAATTATATTTTTTATTCATTAATTCTTTAATATGATAGTTCTGATAACACTAATGGGTATTGAATTTATGAAAAATGTATAATAATATAAATAACATAAATCTCATTATAATTATCTCTTGGTAAAAGGGAAAAACTAATATAATGAAAAAAGATAAAAAACTACGAATTTATCCAATGGTCTTCCACAAATTTTGTTGATGATAATCAATTAGAGTCAACAAAAATATTTATTTATCACAATGTGTATAATCTAATGTGAAATACTCATGAATATTTACAATAATAATCTTTCAAATTCATGGTATGAAAGTACCAAATATTCAATAAAACAAAGAGAAATATATGGAAAGAGTATCATATTTCAGTGTATTCAATTTAAGAAATTAACTAACTTTTATAAAAAACTTTTATTAATGTGGTATCCTTAGATCATATGTTTTAGAAATATATAACCTATATAAATTTAAAATTAATAAATTTATTTTCCTTGTTATATTAGTTTCACGAATTAATAAAATTAACATTAAGAGTTAATGAAAATGTCTTTAATAACAATGAAATAAATAAATATAACATAAATTGTAATGAAGATGTAATAATTACATTAAATGTAATAATAAATATTAAATATTATAAAATATTACAATGAATATAACTAGATAGTACATATAGATAAATTTCAGATCTATATCACAAATTTTCAAGGATTATATTATTTATTGAATATCCATCAAATAAAAATCTTTTAAAAAGTGAAATGTATATAATCCAGAACATATTTAATTATGATAAATGAGTCCAATTAGGATAAATAAATTTATTTTCATAATTAAAGGTGTTCAAATTAATTTATAAGATTATTAATTTATTACAATACTATTTAAAATAGCTAAGATAACTATTAGAGAAGTCATATGTTCATTTGAATAGAAATGTCACCATTATAAATATCATTAGCTATTCATAAATATTTTTTTCAAAAATATTTATTTTATAAATTAATTTATCAAAATTATAGTTTTAATAATAGAGATATTAATTAGAAAATTATCAGGTGAATAATAGGCCATGTTGTATCAATCAAAATCATTTGTCCCAATCTATTATTGGGTTAACTATTAAAATATAGTAAAGTTATATGGTAAAATGTATGTCAAAATTATTATTTAAAAATTATTGAATAACATAATTATATTATTTTAAAAACGTAATATATAAATTATTGTTTAAATATCCTATTTACAAAATTTTAAAAAATACATAAAATTATGTGATGATTTTTACAATAATAAAAGACAAATTACATGTAAGGAAAAAAAATTCCTTTCTATTTTTAATTATTTACAAATGAATATTCGTTTTTAAAATGTTTTAGATGTATATAATTTATTTTTAATTAGATATCTTGGATTATTAGTCAAATAATATTGTTGAGAATCTATTTGAAAAGTTAGAAATTAGAATAAAACATTAAAATTATTGTAGATTTCTAATTTATAATTAATAATATATTCTAAATTATTAACAATAAATTGATCACTCTATACCCACTTATGATAAATCAAATGAATTTATAATGAATTTATTAAAATTTTATTTATCAAATATCACATAACAATGTTATTTAGTCTTCTTAGATTTACAATAATTATCCATGAATTATTTAGGAACAGAACTAGTTTCCACTCCTTGCCAATCTTTTTAAAAAAATTACTTTTTAAAATAATAAAAACATATTAATTTCTTTTATTTATATTTATAGAATATTACAACCCAAATATTATTCTTTATTTCAAGTGATAATCCTAATTTTTTCCTAACTATTTTTAATGTCCATTCATGGGTTTAGATTTCTACAAGAATAGTTGTTCATCATTATAGGGGACATATTTTATGTTGAATAATTTATATGTTGGATTTATCTCTTATAAGGGAAATAATAGTAATAAACCTTTTATTGGCATAATCAGACAACTAATATTTATACTATCAACCCATAGATTTCCTTACATATATGTTTTTTATAACAAATGAGAATCAAATATTTTTATTATATAATATTAATATTATATGCAATTCATGTATCATTAACATTATATTATTGTGTTATAATTCATTATAATATAATTATCTTATTATAAGGGGGACATTTTTATTAATGCATCATGTTATTTTTATAAACCTTTAATAAGATTCAAATAAATCGTGATATTATATTTCTATATGACCATAAATTTTTTTAATACTATTTATTGAATAGTAATCATCTCTTTATATTATATTTCAATGACTATAGTTTTCTATAACTACACACACACTTCCATTTTTTATGGGTGAACATTAGTGATTTTTCATATTTGATTAATGTTTTACATTATGTGATTGTGAATGTAATTTTCATCAACTTTTTATTTTTCTTGGGAAATGAAAATTTTTTGTGTCAGATACAAATTATTAACCCAAATAGAATTTTTAATATTTTATCTTATGATATAATATTCCTGAGGAATGATTAAAAAAATTAAATTAGAGGGCAGCCTCATCATCTGATCCCATTATAATATCAGGATTTTGGTGTGTAAAAATATCATTTATGGTCTTTAAAGCACATATTTGTGATTGTTTTTCATTTTTATATAATAATTTTCATAGACAGTAATATGAGAACATTATTTTGATGACTATTTTTCATGCATTACATCACTTTTTCATATTATCCCATGATGATTACATATGTTATATGAGTATCAGATATTTTTATTGATGATTGCATATGTTTAATTATGACTAATTTTATAACCTAACAATTTATAAAAACTTTAAATATCAATATTTTTTATAATCAATTATAAAATTATACTATTCCTTTACCAATGGTTTATCAAGAATTTTCCTTGATGTGATGAATTGTTTTATTGAATCCCACACTACGTTCTCTAAGGAAAACTTTCATTCCATTTAACAAGCATGAATGTGTTAATATTATGAATTATAATAGAACATATGGATCAAAATGATAAATAAAATATGATTAAATAAATTTTATTTTAATTGTTTTGATGTATTATGATCATAGATTCAAAATGAACTAAACATATGATTCTTTGATTTAAAAATTCATTATATAATAATTTCAAATGTGAAATGTTGAAATATTATAAACATTGTATAGATGTGTGGGTTTAATACATTCAATTTCTTATCAAATAAAATTGTAATTTTTGACAATTAATAATAAAACCCTTAGGTAGAAAACCTTAATTGTATCAAGAATTTATAAAGGGTAAGTGAGTATACATGCTAGGATTAAAGATGAAGAAAATGAGTTTTTTAAAATCCAATCTTGGTGGTATAATTCTTTTGTTATAATTAAGTAAGGTATTATACTAATTAGTATATTTTGAAAAAAATTGTATGATAGAAATATGATTCCCTAAGGAGTAAAAAAAATGGTTTTCCTTATGCCTTTAAAACCAAAAATTATTCTCTTATGAAACCTATTCATATTTTCAAATGTATTATATTTTATTAATAATAATGAATTATAAATTATTTTATTAATGATAAATTTAGTCAATTGTATAGTTTAAAGTAAAGGTTCAAATTAAATAAAAATATCAATGGTTGAAGGATAATTTATATATAAAAATAGAAAATGGTACCTCCATTTCCATTGAGTTATTGTGATCATTCCCAATAATTGTTCATATTAGAATTTTAACAAAAACATTAGTGGGTATTTATTTTATTTAACTTGGATATACTATTAGCATGTAATTTCACCCATATTATAGAGGAAATATTAAATTCTATGATAATATGGTTTTATTTGTCGTCGTTTATCAACCCCTATTAGAATATAAATGTATTTGTAAAGACCCATACTTGACATACATAGACATTACATTACTTTTTCAGAATACTTAATACTTGACAAAAATAGATTCCTAAAGACCGTGTTTGGTTACTGTCTTTGGAGAGATATAACATAATCTTCAAATCATGGTGAAATATCTTCATCATCTCCCATAAAGATATTCCCCTTTGGTTTTCTTACCTAAAACATTTCATTATTTCATGGTGAAAATAAAAAAAGGGCGAGCTCAAATGCTCAGTAAGGGTAAACATGAAAACATAGAACAATCCATAAACATTTGAATGTATGAACATGAACATAAAACATAAAAATCATGAGTAATGAAATAAATATCGACAATGCATAAGGGATATATCATATAGGAACATTAATAATGATAAATGTAACAACCCGAGATTTTATTTGATATATTATTTTCAATTTCATTGATGTGTTCTATTATACACTACACCATGATTTGATTAAATTATATGCAACACCGTATTAGCTTGCAGTATATGCAACACTATTCTTGGATCTTGTTACACACAATTTCAAGTACGTTTTGCGGAAACTATTCTATGCAACATTAAGTATATATTTTTTTTAATGTATAAATGAAATATGTTTTGATTATGATATAGGCTACACCAAAAATATCTGGCACTACACATTTCCCTGACTTGGCTTTCATTACATGCAATCACAACCTTCCATGATATCGTGTGTTGTACGCAATATCGAGTTCACTAAACAACGATATGTTATTAAAATATTGTATAAACTAGCCGTTATGAATAGGAATAACGGCTTTTTGAAATTTTATAAATTTTATCCTTCAAAATGGACTTCATTTTTGGATTCAGAATATCGAATTTACCCTAGGGTGAATTTTTGAAATTTTTCTGAAAACATTAAATTTTTTATGAATAGTGAAAACACTAGGTTACTATTAAAAACTGCCTTTTTATTTAAATAATAATTTTTTTTAATTTTTTTTAAGTCAAAATTGATTCATAATACCTATATAAGTTCAATTTAATTCATTGGAGTCATTTTATAATAATTTTATATATATAAAAATTTTATTGAACTTTTCACCGTCTTTTAACCACCTCCTAGGACAATTTGGAAATTCACATAAAACATAATTTTACTACTTCTATGAGTGGAATTTCGAAAATCCGAGAGACACGGTTAATATCAAGGACTAAAATGTGGTTCAATGGGATTAAAATAATTTTTGGTGAATAGTAACTTTTTAATTTCATTTACAACGATTAAAAGTAAATAGTGTAATTAAGGATAAAATGATATTATTATTACCCTAAATCATGTCCTAATTCTATTGGATAATATTAATTCGACCAAAACAACCTTAGTAATAAAATATGACCATTTAGGTCCACTTTTATTAGATTAAGATATTTATTATTAATTTATTTAAAGAAGGGTTAAAATAGTTAAAATCATAGATTAATAACTAAATAATATTAAATATAGGGTTATACAGAAGTTAAATTCGACTATAAATATTAATTATGAAGCTAAAAATATTTCCTACATAATGGTATTTTATTTATAATTTTTAGACATTAAATAATTTAATTTATTTATTACACAATTATGATGCAGTAATTACCATATTAATGAAATATTAACATAATTGATGTTATAAATACCCCAATAACTATAATTTTAGACTTTTTATTAATTACACTAATTTTCTAGGTTAATATGACATGTTAGTACTGATTTAATTAATTATTTCCAAACTAATCATGTTGTTATAATTTTCCCAAAAATCCATTACCAAACAGTGTCAAAATTGACATAAAATAGTTTTTTAAAAAAATATTATATTATTAATTGTTACTATAATCATAAAAATCTTAGGATCGGCGAAGATACTTATATCATGATAGATGTATAATTAAGGGACAACATGGAGTCTCTTGGTTGTATATGGTAGGTTTATTAAATATATAATATAAAAAACAAAGCGACATGGTAAATGTCAATCTAATTTACTAATAGTTAAAACTTAAGGATAAGGATAATATAATGACCCAAACCTATCTAAAATCTATTGGAAAATATTATTTCGTCCCATCCCCACATTAGTTTTGAAAAAAATCTATTTGGAGCTATTATAACCCGGATATGACTTTATTATAAAATAATATTTTCAGTTTTTCCAAAGGTGCCCCTTTCCTCCCTTATAAAAAGGGAACTCGTTCCCTCTTCTCTTCACACCCTTATGAGCCTTGAAGCTCTTACAAAACTTTCTCATTACTCTTATCCACTTACATAGAAACATTCTGGAGGTTCTTGTATTCTCAAAAGTCCAACTCTACTTCCTAAAGTGGAATCTTAAATGAGTTGCATCGAAGAAGAGGTAATCTCTTTTAACGATTCATTCAAGTTTCTTTCTCTACTTCTTCTTCTTTAGTTGTCTCATTACAAAGTAATAACATAAGTTTTACTTATATAATGATATGTTATTAAAAATATGAAACAACCCTATTTCACCATCTATCCATCCTATGGAAAATTAATTCACCCCGCGTGCATACGTAAGAAATACCATCTCCACGCCGTGGTGTAATCTGTTTTCGACCACCACCTTACATGGATGGGTATAATGGTGTAAATAAATAACTATATTCTATTATTTTAAATTGATATTGAATCTGAAATATTATACATACACTTCAACAAAATTCCACGATCATTGTAATGGTATCATGGCTCGTGCATACGTACGGACTACCGTCTCCACGACGCGATGAGATTCATTCTCCATGTTAACCACTCAAGAATGATTATAAAGTATATATAATGAATTATAATGAAATATATGACATAATAATGATACTGTATTTATGTATATATATTTTTATGTCATCTAATTAATTCAATTCAATTCAATAAGGAAACGAAAACAGCATTCATGCGTACGTACGACCTGTCGTCTCCATGAACGGTGTATTTCATTTTATTTATCGATCTATCATATATATATATATGTATATGATGAATATATATTATATAAATCATGTTTTACATTCTAGACTTATGTAAATAAGGATATAAGTAATAATACCAAGAATAAAAATTCCAATCACGTACGATAAATGAAACGATTATACCCAAAACACTTCATTATTATGGAATTTTCAACCGAACGGAAAATATAAAGTCAAAAGTGAACCATTTATGACATCATAACAATTAATATGATTCTGTAATACGTCAATGATATTATTTAAATCATTATACAGGAGGTTCGGATACGTACAATGCATATCGGACCTATGGTAAGGGATAACTATTCCAATCTTGTTCTTATCTGAGATTGTTATTCGTAAGTATTTACCTGAGTTATTGTTATCATCCATGCCCATGTTTTCTAAAAAAGTTATCATGTATTTTTAAAGTCTTTTTTACCCATTTTTGAAATTTAGGACATGTTATGAAAGGAATATTACTTTTGTTTACCACACAGTGAATTTTTTGACTTTTCTGAAAAAAGTACTAGTAGAATGTTATTTTTATATTATACGGTGTGAACTGATTTTTACGGTTTCATAACGCCTCATATTTATGAAGATTACTCTACAAGATTTTATGTCTATTTTTAAAAAAATAATTTTATTTTAATATTTCTTTGAATTTTGTGAAAATAAAATGATTTTGAATAAGAAATGATATTTTCCTCAAGAATTCATTTCAAGTGTTTTATCAAAGACATTTTCCATATAAGATGACATTATTTCATATGTGTATGTTTCAAGTATAATGTCTCTATGATTTACATGGTTTCACAATTCTTATGATGATATATCCATTTGTTTTATATGGATTATGTGATGATGGGATGATGTTTATGAAACCCAATTTATTCATTGGGTTATGATGAATGTTTTAAGTTTATTTTGTGGGACAAGTAAGAATGATTTCATTATAAGATGGGTGGGACCTATATCTACCTCCAATTCATTGGGTAAAGATTTATATCTCATGATATAGGCATGGCTGGAACGGTAAGTTAATCTGGTTCAGTAATACAGGACTGGAACGAAGAGTGAACTCGATTTAGAAAGGGATTTTGTCTACAAAGATGGTCTTGGAAGATATGCCTTGCCTTCTATGGAAATCTCAAAAAGTGATAAATGGGTGCCACAATTACATGATTTATTCCCATGTTATTTTGTGATGATTGGTGTTCCTTTACTATATATGCATTACGTACTTCCACGATTTATGTCTTTGCTCAAGATTTTGATGTTTAGATTATATGTTCAATATTTTCCATTCAAATGTTTATGTATTCCGTTATTCTCTCTATGGTTACCCTTACTAAGAATTTGAGCTCACCCTTTTTATGTTTTCTTTTCCCCAGGATATAAAGAAAGGTTTTAGGTAATAAAAAAAGGGGAAGATCGTTATGGGAGAAGTTGAAGATCTTTCACCATGATTTGAAGATTAAATTCTGAGTTTTCAAAGACAGTAAACTATTACGGTCCTTGTGCGTCTGTGTTTGTTATGTATTAAGTATTCTGCAAAAGTCATGTAATGTCCATGTACGTCAAGATTCAGGTCTCTAAATTTGGTATCAGAGGAAAGGTTTAGTTATCCTTTGGAAATTAGGATGCAAAAACTTTAGTGAGATCCCTAGAGATATTTTTAAGGTATGTATAGGGATGACCCTAATGTTAAATATAAGTATAGGTTATAGTCCTAAAATTATGATAACGATCATGAATAACCTGGGATTAATCCTATGATGTTAGAGATTGAAAGTACTCCCCTTAATTATGTTGTTTTGTTGGCATGATTTATGCCTCTCACACAAATCGTTTTGGGTTTTAGAAAATGGCTGGAAACCAGAAGATTCATTTAAATGGTGAATATGATGGAAAATGGAATGATATTCTTCATGATCAAGAAAATGAAATCAGATTTAGAAGGAAAAACATCATTATTATGCCTAGTTATCAATCCCTTAATATGATCAATAATCTCAAATTTGGTATGTTTCCTGACTCAGATAATAAGATAAAGATGGTGTTTCATGATGATCATAGAGGAATGAATGTTCATTTTCCCTCATGTGATTCATGTGGGAAGAGACATCAAGGAAAATGTTTCAAAGGAAATGGAAGATGCTTTGGTTGTAAAAAATAAGGACACAAAGCCAGTAATTGCAAAGGAAAAGGATCAGTTAACACCATAGACAAGGATAATCGTACATCCATGACATAAAAAATGGTTAAATGTTTTAAATGTTGAATATACGGGCATTATGAAAACCAATGCCCTAAAGGAAAGTCAAATGAAGAGAATAAGAGTGGATGTATGGGTAGTATTTATGTCGATGATGATGAAGAGATTACAAATGATCTTTGAGTGAATGAATTGTTGAAGCTCGGTCAATGGTTTAAGAAGGTAGTGGAATTATTTATGTTTATCAAGAGTCATGTTGTATAGGTAATGGTACTATGGAATAAAGACACATTTAAGGATTGTTACACTATTGTTTTTCCTAATGTATTTGATAGTATATGATGAATGGTACCGGTAACCAGGAAGGTTATTTAGATATTTTTGGAATGTAGATGATATGCACATAATGAAGGGATAAGATAAAATTAAATGTTTGATAGTATTCATGAGTTCATGACTGATATAATGACAATGTTATATCATGGTTTGAGTATATCGAATTTTTGGATTTTGGTATGTGGAGATAGTTAACTTTTGACAGCATTCATGTTTTCACTTAGGTTCAATGGGTACTCATTTTTCAAGAGAATACATGATTAATTTATTCAAATGTTTGGAATATGACCAACACGCTATATGGGGGATTAATGATGGTATTCACATGCTTTGTTGATGTCATTTCAAGTAATTGTTTTCTTTATACTATGGGATTGGACATATGTATTTTGGATAAGCCTAATGATTGGAATGAATTATTTTGGACATGAGTTAGTATTTTTTAAGGCTAGAATTGTTTTCAATATTATTGATGGAATGTTATAATAGTGTTGTTTAAGAAAATGGACAACATGCCGAACGGGCGACAAACCGTCACATCAGACAAGGCTATGGGAATCGAACCCACAACCGAAGTGCGACCGGCCATTATTTCCTACCATTGGCCTAAATGATGTCCTTGGATTGAGAAGATAGTTTTATTATAACATGAAGTATGATATATGATGTATAAGTCCATTTTAGGAATGGAATATGATTAATCTAACTATAGATGGACTTATGTATATTTGATAACTTTTCATATCCTTTTGTTTGAGACAGATGGAAAGACCCATCATTTTATCTCTTGATCTACTAACACTTCGTGAATGACAAATTCAAATTCATTTCTTTAATAGATGATGTGGAAATTTTCCATGTAACGACCAACAATGAGATTGCACCAAAATTAAGTAAATATTTCTTCTAATTCAAATATTTTCAACATTATGGAAATGATATTGAAAACCAAAAATGTTGTCCTAGTGCCCTTATATCTGATGAATCAGATGGTACCTTAGATCATCACAAATTTATGGTTTTGTGACTATTGGCTCTATCATAGCCATGTCCCCTACCACTCTCCATCATAACTTCATGGTTATATTTCTCTTCCATATCCATATTTTCACCTATGTTATCCTATATGGAAACCCAATGAATAGTTAATTTGGGCAACCGTTACATTTCATAAATTAGTTTCTAATGTTCAGTTTTGGTATTCCTTTTTACGATGTGGGTTTCTATGATGTAATATTTCAAGTAGTACACCATTTATAACCCCATGAATTTCGAGGGTGAAATTCATTTTAAGGAGGGTTGCATGTAACAACCTGAGATTTTATGAGATATATTATTTTTAATTTCTTTGATGTGTTCTATTATACACTACACCTATATTAGCATGTACTATACACAACACTGTATTATCTTACAATATACGCTACACTATTCCTGGCTCGTGTTACACACAATTTCAAGTTTGTTTTCCAGAAAATATTCTATGCCACATTAAGTATAGATTTTTTTTATTATATAAATTAAATAAGATTTGATTTTGTTATACGCTACACCAAAATGAGCTTTCACTACACGCAACCATGACATGTCTTTCTTTACACACAATCGCGACCTTCCACGATAGAGTGTGTTGTACGCAATATCGAGTTTCGCTAAAAAATGATATGTTACTAAAATATTATATAAACTAGCGGTTATGAATAGTGATTCACACTTTTTAAAATTTTATAAATTTTATCTTTCAAAATGGACTTCATTTTTGGATTCGGAATGCCGAAAATATCCTAGGGTGAATTTTTGGTATTTTTGTGAAAACATTCAATTTTTGATGAATAGTGAAAACACTATGTTACTATTTAAAACTAACTTTTTATTTAAAAAGTTATTTATTTTATTTAAATTTATTTTAGGTAAAAATTGATACATAATACCTATATAAGTTCAATGTAATTCATTGGAGTCATTTTATAATAATTTTAGATATATAAAAATTTTATTTAACTTTTCACCGTCTTTTACCCACCTTCTAGGAGAATTTGGAAATTCACAGAAAACATAATTTTACCGCTTCTGTGAGTGGAATTTCGAAAATCCGATAGATACAGTAAATACCAAGGACTAAAATGAGGTTCAATGAGATTAAAATAATTTTGGGTGAATAATAACTGTTTACTTTTATTTACCACAGTTAAAAGTAAATATGTTAATTAAGGGGAAAAATGATATTATTATAACCCTAAAATATGTCCTAATTCTATTGGATAAGTGTAATTCGACCAAAAACAACCATAGGAATAAAATATGACCACATAGTCCACTTGGATTAGATTAGGACATTTATTATTAATTTATTTAAAGAAGGGTTAAAATAGTTAAAATCAATGTTTATTAACTAAATAATTTTTAATATAGTGTTATACATAAGATGAATTCATCTATAAATATTCATTAGAAAGATAAAAAGATTTAATACTTAATGGAATTTTATTTATAATTTTTAGACATTAAATAATTTAATTTATTTATTACACAATGATGATGCAGTAATTACCTTATTAATGAAATATTAACATAACTGATGTTTTCAATAGCCAAATAACTGTAATTTTAGACTTTTTATGAATTCAACTAATTTTAAAGTTTAATATGACATGTTAGTATTGATTTAATTAACTTTTTTTGAACTAATCATTCTGTTATGATTTTCACAAAAATCCATTACCAAATACAATCTAAAATGACATAAATTAGTTTTTAAAAACAATATTATATTATTAATTGTTATTATATTTCTAAAAATCTAAAGTTCAGAAAATATACTTTTATCAGGATATGTGTATCATTAATGGACCAATTGGGGGACTCTTGGATGTATATGGTATGTTTATTAACTATATAATATAAAAATACAAAGTGACAGGGTAAATGTCAATCTAATTAACAAAGAGTTAAAACTAATGGATAAGGTTAATATAATAACCGAAACACATCTTAAATCTATTGGATGAGATTATTTATACCCATACCCACTTTATCTTTTAAATAAATCAATTTGGAGCAATAATAAAATAAATATGACTTTATTATACAATAATATTTTGAGTTTTTCCAAATATTCCCCTCTCCACTCGTACAAAAAAGGCACCCCATTCCTCATCTATTCACACCCTTTTGAGCATTGAAGCTCGGCCAACCCCTGACCATTTCACTTCTACACTTACCTATAAAAATTATGGAGGTTCTGTTCTTCTCTAAAGTCCAACATTACTTTCTTTAGAGGCTTCTTAAAGTAGGTGCGTCGAAGAAGAGGTAATCACTTCTCACGATTCTTTCAAGTTTCTTTCTCTAGTTCCTCTTCATTAGTTTTATAATTATAAATTAATAACATAAGTTATAAATATATACTTATATGTTATTATAAATATGAAACAACCCTATTTCACAATCTATCCATCCTATAGAAAATGAAATCACCGCACATGCGTACGTACAAAATATAGTCTCCATGCCATGGTGTAATCTGTTTTCGACCACCACCTTACATGGATGGGAATAATGGTGTAAAGAAATAACTATATACTATTATTGTAAAGTGACATTTACTCTGAAATATTATACATACACTTCAGTACAATTCCATGATCATGGGAATGGTATCATCGCTCGGTCGTACGTACGGACTACTGTCTCCACGATGCGATGAGATTCAATATACATGTTAACAAATCAATAAAGATTATAATGTATATATAATGAATAATAATGAAATATATGACATAATAATGAAGCTGTATTTATTTATATATATATTTATGTCATCTAATTAATTATATTAAAATAAATAAGGAAACGAAAATACCGTTCATGCGAACGTACAACATGTTGTCTCCATGAACGGTGTATTTCATTCCATTTATCGATCTATCATATATATATATGTATATTCTGAATATATATTATATAAATCATGTTTTAAATTCTGGAATTAAGTAAATCAGGATATATGTAATAATATCATGAACAAAAAGTCCAAAAACATACAATAAATAAAACGATTTTACCAAAAACACTGCTTTAACATGGAATTTACAAAAGAATGGGAAATATAAAGTCATAAGTGAACCATTTATGACAACATAAAAATGAATATGATTATGTAATAAGTCAATGAAATTATTTCAATCATTATACTGGAGGTTCAGTTAAGTACGAAGCATATCAGACCTATGGTAAGGGATAACTATTCCAATCTCATTCTTATCCGAGATTGTTATTCGTAAGTATTTACTGGGGTTATTGTTATCATCCACTCCCATGTTTTCTAAAAATGTTTTCATGTATTTTTAAAGTCTTTTTTACCCATTTTTGAAATTTACAACATTTTATGAAATGAATCTTTCTTTTTTTACCACACGGGGAATTTTTTGACTTTTCCGACAAAATTACGGGAAGAATGTTATTTTTAAGTTACACTGTGTGAAATGATTTTTACAGTTTCATAACGCCTCATTTTCATGATGATTACTCTACATGATTTTATGATTATTTTCAACAAAAACCATTTCTTATAAAATTTCATGTAATTTTTTGAAAAGAAAATGATTTTGAAGAAGAAAGGATATTTACCTCACGAGTTAATTTCAAGTGTTTTATCAAAGCCATTTTCTATATAAGATGACATTATTTCATATGTGTATGTTTCAAGTATAATGTCTCTTTGATTTACATGGTTTCACATTTCTTATGATAAAATATCTATTTTTTTATATTGATTATGTGATGATGGGATGATGTTTATGAAACCCATATTATTCATTGGGTAATGATAAATGTTTTATGTTTATTTTGGGCCACTCGTAAGAATGATTTAATTATGAGATTGGTATGACCTATATCTCCCTACAATAAATTGGGTAAATATTTATATCTCATGAGATAGACATGGCTGTAATGGTATGTTAATCTAGTTCAGTAATACAGGACTGGAACGAGGAGTGAACTCGATTCAAAAAGGGACTTTGTCCACTAAGATGGTCTTGGAAGCAATGCCTTGGCTACTATGGATGTCATAACAAGTGTTGAATGGTTTCCACAATTAAATGATTTATTCCCATGATATTTTGTCCAGATTGATGTTACGTTATGATATATGCCTTACGTACTTCTAAGATTTATGTATTTGCTCAAAATTTTGATGTTTAGATTTTATGTTCAAGATTTTGCATTCAAAAGTTTATGTATTGTTTTATGTTCTCTATTTTAACCCTTACTTAGCATTTGAGCTCACCCTCTCTATGTTGTCTTTTCCCCAGGATATAAAGAAAGGTTTTAGGTAAGAAAACAAAAGGGGAAGTTCTTTATGGGCGATGTTTAAGATCATTTACTATGACTAGAAGATTAAATTCCGAGTTTCCAAAGACACTAAATTATTACGGTCTTTGTGAGCCTGTGTTTTTTATGTATTATGTATTCCAAAAAATTTATATAATGTCTATGTATGTCATGATTTGGGTCTTTAATATAAATAACATGGGAAAAAAAGATGTATTTGTGGATAAACATTAACCACATTATATGACTTCTATAGTTGTCAAGGCATTGCTTCCAAGATCATCATAGTAGAAAATGTCCCTTACTGAATCGAGTTCACTCCTCATTCCAGTCATGTATCAATGAACCAGATTAACTTGTCATTCTATCCAATTCTATTTATTGAGATATAAATCATTAACCAATGATTTGGAGGGAGATATAGGTCCCACCAATTTAATAATTAAATCAATCTTAGTTATGCCAAAAAATTAAAAAAAAATCATTTATCACATCCAAAAGAATAAAATGGTATTTATAAACATCATCTTATCATAACGTACTCCATATAATACAAATGGATATCTTTTCATCATTACAAAAATCAAACCTTGTAAATAATTGAGAAATTATACTTGAAACATAAAAATATTATATACTTTCATTTTTTGATGGAAAATAGTTCTGATAAAAATCTTGAAATGTATTCTTGAGGAAAATATCCCTTTTTCTCCAAAATCATTTTATTTTCACAAAATGCCATGAAATTTTAAAAGAAAGGTATTTTTTTGAAAATAATCGTGAAATATTGTATATAAATCTTCAGGAAAATAAGGCGTTATGAAACCATGAAAATATGTTCATTCTGTATATGATAAAAAAACATTCTCCTCGTACTTTTCCAGAAATTTGAAAAAGTACCTCATATGGTAAACAAAATAATGATTCCTTCCAAACTAAGTGGTAATAATCAAAATGGGTAAAAATGACATTAAACATATATGGAATAATATTAAACATTTTATGAAAACCTTTTGAGAAAAAAAGTATATGGATGATAGACAAAATCAATGTAAATACTTAAGAATAAACAATCCCGAATAAGAACGAGATTGGAATAATCATCCCTTACAATTTATGATCGGTGGAATCAAACGTGTCTAAAAATAATGAAATTTACATGAATAGTTAAATATCATATCCTTAATAATAAAAATCATAATACATTCATAGGAAGAATAAAAATCATATAAAAGGAAACAGATGGTGATTAAGCCATATTTCTCACAGAAATAAAAGTGAAACGAAATAATCCCTTACCTTAGGTCCAATTTCATCCGTACGTGTCTAAAACTCCTCTTCTTTGGGTTATTCCATTTCACTAGATCAAAATGGATCTGTAAGATGGATTTATAACTAAAGGAATTCCACTAGGATGAAGTTAGGACAGTTTATAGGGTATTTGGGTAGGGGTTAGCCGAGCCAAATGGCTTTGGGGATGTGAATTAGAGAGAAGGGGGAGTGCCCTTCTATAAGAGGGGTGAGGGGTATCTTAAAAAAATACTAAAATATTATTTTATAATAAATTCATATTCGGTTTATAATTACTTCAAAGTGACTTATTTCAAGGATAGGGTGTCGATGGGTCAAAATCCCCTCATCCAATATGTTTTAGACAATTTTAGGTTACCATTTTAACATTACCATTTAGATTTAACTCTTTGTTAAATAATTTAACTTTTACTGTTTCTATTTATATTCTTACACTATATGGATAATAAACATACTATATACATCCAATATAACCCCAATTAGTTCATTAATGTCATAAATATTTTTATATAAGTCTTTTGGATGACCATGATGTTTTTAGGAAGAGAATATCAATTAATAATTTAATATTTCTTCTAAAAACGGTTTCATGTCAATTTTGACATTATTTGGTTTTTTGTTTCTTTAAAATTTATAACATCATTATTACTTCGAAAAAAATTCATTTAACCAATCCTAATATGTTATATTAACCTATAAAATTTGTTTAATTCATAAAAAGTGTCAAAGTAAATTTATTTGGGTATTTACAATATCAATTATGTTAATATTTCATTAATAATGTAATTTCTGAGTCATCATTGTTTCATAAATAAATTAAATTATTTAACATTAGAAAAATATAAATAAAATACCATTATGTAGGAAATAATTTTAGATTTATAAATAAATATTTTAGTATTTTTTATCGCATGTATAACTCTATATTTAATTTTTTTAGTTGATAATATTTGATTTTAACTATTTTAACTGCTCTTTAAATAAAATAATAATAAATGTACTGATCTAATCCAAGTGGACCGAAAGGGCAAAATTTTATTCTAAGGTAGTTTTTGGTCGAATTACACCTATCCAATAGAATTATTAAACGTGTTATGGTAATAATAATATCATTTTACCCATAATTACCATATTTACTTTTAACCGTGGTAAATAAAAGTAAAAATTAACTATTCACCAAAAAAATTATCTTATTGAACCACATATTACCCCTTGATATTAACCGCGTCTCTTGGATTTTTAATATTCAACTCACAAAATCAGTAAAATTATGTTTATTATAAATTTGCAAATTCTCCTTGGAGGTGGGAAAAAGATGGTAAAAAGTTAAATAAAATTTTTATATATCTAAAATTAATATAAAATTAATCCAATGAATTACATTGAAATTATATAGCTATTATGTATCTAATTTGAACTAAATTAAATTTAAATAACATATATAATTATTTAAATAAAATTTAAGTAATAAACTATAACTTAGTCTTTTTCATTATTCATCAAAAAATTGAAAGTTTTCAGAAATATACCAAAAATTTACCCTATGCTAATTTCGATATTCTGAATCCAAAAATTGAAGTCCATTTTGAAAGATAAAATTTATAAAATTTTAAAAAGAGGTTATTACTATTCATAAGGTCTAGTTTGCATAATATTTTAATAACATATTGTTGTTTAGTGAAACCTGGTATTGCATACTACACAGGCTATCGAGCAATGTTGTGATTGCGTGTAATGAAAGCCATGTCAGGGCTGCGTGTAGTGGAAGATCCCTTTGGTGTCATATATAACATAATCAAAACATAATTCATTTATACATTAATCAAAATCTATTCTTAATCATCCCTAGAATAATTTTACAAAACTAACTTGAAATTGGGTTTTACACGAGCCAAGAATAGTGTTGCGTATACTACATGCTAACACAATGTTGCATATAGTACAACCTAATGATGGTGGATTGTAAAATAGAAGACATCAAAGAAATTAAATAGAATATATCTCATAAAATCTCGTGGTGTCACATTCTTCCCACCTTAAAATGAATTTCTCCCTCAAAATTCATCGGGGTTATAAATGGATTTCTATTTAAAATTTTCATTCATAGAAACCCACATCGTAAAAAGGAATTCTAAATCATCATTTTAAAAAATAACATTAGAAACACAACGAATACCAAAATTCACTCATCAATGGGTTACCACATAGGAAAATATAGTTGAAAATATGTATATGGAAGGGAAATCTAACCATCATGTTTGGATGAAGAGTGGTAGAGAACATGGCTATGAAAAATCCAACAATTAGAAAGCCATAAATTTGTGATGATCTAAGGTACCATCAGTTTCAACAGATATGAGGGTACTAGAACAACGATTTTGGTTTTCAAAATCATTTTTCTAATGGTGAAACATTTGAATAATAAGAAATAATTACTCGATTTTGGTACAATATCACCGTGGGTCGTTCCATGAACAATTTACACTTCTTATCTTAATGAAATGAAGTTGAATTTTTCATTCGTGAAGTGTTAGCTGATCATGTGATAGAATTATGGGTCATTCCATATATCTCAAACAAAAGTATAACAAAAGTTATCGGATATACATAAGTCCATCAATGGTGAGGTTAATAGAATCTGATTCAAAAAATGGACTTATACATCATCTATCATAGATATTAATAAAATAAAACTATTTTCTACTATACAATGACATTCGGTAGGCCAAAGGTAGGCGATAAAGGCCTGTCGCAATTTGTTTGTGGGTTCGATTCCTGAAACCTTGTCTGACATGATGGGTTGTTGTTCTCCCCGCAAGTTTTACTTTTTCTAAAACATCACTCTTATAACATTCCTGAAATAATATTGAAAAAAGGTTCTATCCTTAAACAGTATTATCTTATGCCCAACATAATCCATTTTAAATCGTTAGGCTTATCCAAAATACATCAATCCAAGTTCATAGTTTAAAGAAAACGATTACTTGAAATTTCATATAACAAGCACATGAATACCATCATTTTCCCTCATATATCACATGATATATCTTGTTGGTCACATTCCAAACATGTGATTACCATAATAATGTATTCTTTTGAAACTAGTATTACCATATAACCTTAGTGACAACATGAATTCCGTCAAAAGTTATCTCTGTCCACATACCAAAATCCCAAAATTTCAATATACTCAAACCATGATATCACTTTGTCCTTATATCATTCATGAGTTCATGAATACATTCAAACATATTATTTTCTTCTCACCCCTTCATTATGCACGTATCAGCTACATTCCAAAAATATTTAAAGCTCGTTTCATGATTACCGATACCATACTCTTATGGAAATCCACAATGGACAAATACATTGATATTCCAATATACCATAAATGTACCTCAACAACATTCTTCTTGAATACCGGTATATATACACTTCAATCCATACTCTTTAATAATTTTCATGGAATATGTCCTTCCTTGATTTAGAAGTAACCTCTTAGGTAAGGGTATTGATTTGGGTAATGCCCATGTTCTCCACATATAAGACATTGAACTCCATAACCGTTTGTCACTCTATAACCCTTCTCTCCACAGAGATAACTTCTCCCCCTCCATTTGATGGATTCATCAAGGTTATTCTTCCCTTCATTATAAATCTCAATATTCATTTCTCTTTGATCATCACCATGAGAACATTCATAAAACACCATAATCATCTTATTTGATTACATTGGAATACTACTAACGTTCACCTTGTTTATCATATATCACGATGACTGATTCGACATAGTCATAATATCCTTCTTTCCAGGAATTACAGAAATGTTTTGATCATAGTCAACAATTTTTCCTTTAGAATAAATGTTCACCGAATTCCTTCTTGTTCCTTCCATTGACTAAAACCAAAAACTATAGTTTTAGAAACAGTTAAAACAACAAGGAACCACTTAATCATAAAATGTCACTTATGGGATGTATGGGATGTCTAACATATCACACATTCATTAATCCATGACACCCTTGGTTCACCATAGTTAATTCATGATCATCAACATAATTTTACGACTGTAATCTATAGTTATACTATACCTTAGGGACATCCATTGACATACCTTAGAAATATCTCTTTGGGTATCACTAAAGTATTCGTATCATAGATTCCAAAGGTTGACTAATACTTCGCTCTGATACCAATTGTAGAGACCCATACATGACGTATATAGACATTACATTACTTTTGAGGAATAATTAATACATGACAAAAACATATGCCCAAAGACCGTATTATTTTAGTGTTTTGTAAACATGGAACATAATATTCTAATCATGGTGAAAGATCTACAAAATATCCCATAAATATATTACCCTTTTGTTTATTAACCTATAACATTTACTTATATCCTGGGGAAAATAAAACATAAAAAGGGTGAGTTCAAACGCTTAGTAAGGGTAAACATGAAAACATATAACAAACCCTATACATTTGAACATATGAACATGAACATAATAAATAAAAATCATGAGTAATGACATAAATCATGACAATGCATAAGGAATAGATCCTAAAGGAACATTAATCAGGATAAATAACATGGGAACAAAACATGTAATTGTGGAAACTATTAATCACATGATATTATTTACATAGTAGAAAAGGCATTTCTACCAGATTAACATTCTGCTCCAGTCATGTCTATCTCATGAGATATAAATCTTTACCCAGTGCATTAGAGGGTGATATATGTCCCACCCATATCATAATGAAATCATTCATACATGTGACACAAAATAAACATAAATAATTCATCGCATCCCAATGAATAAAATGGGTTTCATAAACATCATCCCATCATAACATAATCCATATAAAAAATGAATATCTTTTCTTCATAAGAAAAATCACACCATGTAAATAATAGAGACATTATACTAGAAACATAAACATATTAAATACTGTAATTTCATATGGGGAATAGTTCTGATAAAACAAGTAAAATTAATTATTGAGGAAAATCTCCTTTATTATTAAAAATAATTTTCATTTCACAAAATGAAATAGAATTTTAAATGAAAAATGTTCTGTTGAAAATAATCATGAAATCTTGTATAGGAAGCTTCATGAAAATAATGCATTATGAAATAGTAAAAATCCATTCACCCCATAAAAGTTCAAAAAAACATTCTCCTTATCCTTTTGCTGGAAATTTCAAAATGTAACTCGTATAGTAATCAAAAGAATGATTCCTTCCATACCATGTGGTAAAAGATAAAAAGTATGGAAATTACTTTTAGCATATATGGAATAATAGTAAAAATTTTGTGAAATCATTTTGATAAAATATGAATATATATGATAAACATAATCTAAACAAATAATTTAGAATAAAAAATCCCACATAAGATTAAGATTGAAATAATTATCCCTTACCTTTTATGATAGGTGGAATCATATGTGTCATAAATTAATGAAACTTACATGCATATTTAAATATCATATCCTTCATAATAAAAATCATAAAACATTCATAGGATGAATAAACACCATACCAATGTAATAGATTGGGTTTAAGGAATATGTCTCATATAAATATAAGTGAAATGAAATAAACCCTTACCTTAGGTCCAATTTCATCTGTACGTGTCAAAAACTCATCTTCTTCAGGTTCATCCTTTATGTTTTATAAGAAGGTCCCCGTAGGATGGATTTATGACTAATGGAAGGCCTCTAGGACGAATTTATGAAAGTATATAGGGTATTTTGGTAGGGTTTTTCTGAGACAAATGGCTTTGGATGTGTGAATTAGAGAGAAGGGGAGTGCCCTTTTATAAGAGGGGTGATGGGCATCTTAAAAAAACCTAAAATATTATTTTATAATAAATTTATATTTGGTTTATAATGGATACAAAGTGCCTTATTTCGAGGCTAGGGTGTGGATGGGTTGAACTCCTCTCAAATAATAGGTTTTAGACAGGTTTAGGTTACCATTTTAACCTTATCATTTAGATTTAACTCTAATTTAAATAATTTATCTATTAACGTGTCTTTTTGTATTCTTACAATATATGGTTAATAAACATACTATAAACTGCCAATCGATCCTCAATTGGTAAATTAATTTCATAGGTATTATTATATAAGTATTTTTGCCAAGACTTATATTTTTAGGAATATAATATGAATTAATGATTTAATAATTTTTTTAAAAAATCGTTTATGTCAATTTTGACACTATTTGGTATTTTTTTTCTAAACTCATAAAAGCATTATTAATTCGAAAAAAACTAATCTAACCAACCCTAATATGATATATTAACCTAGAAATTTTTTTTAATTCATAAAAAGTCTCAAATTACATTTAATTGTGTTTTAATAATTTCAATTCTTTTAATATTTCATTAATAAGGTATTACTGCATCATCATTGTGTCAAAAATAAATTACATTATTAAATGTATAAAAAATATAAATAAAATACCATTATTTAGGAAATATTTTTATACTTATAATGTATATTCATAGAAGAATTTATCATATGTATGACCTTATATTAAAAATGTTTTAGTTGTTAAACATTGATTTTAACTATTTTAACTCTTCTTTAAATAAATTAATTATAAATGTCCTAATCTAATATAGGTGGACCTAAAGGGTAATATTTTATTCATAAGGTTCCTTTCAGTCTAATTACACTTATCCAATAGAATTAAGACATGTGTTAGCGTGTTAATAATATAATTTTTACACTTAATTACCCAATTTACTTTTTACCATATTAAATAAAAGAAAAAATTTACTATTCACCAAAAATTATTTTTATCATTTTGATTCACATTTTACTCCTTGATATTAACTATGTCTCTCGGAGTTTTTAAATTCAAATCACAGAAGCAGTAAAACTATGTTTTATGTAAATTTACAAATGTTTCTTGGAGGTGGGTAAAATATGGTAAAAAGTTCAATAAATTTTTTATATATTTAAATTTTTTATAAAATGAATCAAATGAATTAAAATGAACTTATATAAGGATTATGTATCTATTTTTAACTAAAATTAATTTAAATTAAATAAATAATTATTTTAATAAAAATTTGGTTGAAAACTATAACTTAGTGTTTTCACTATTCATCAAAAATTGAAGGTTTTCAGAAAAAATAACAAAAATTTACCATAGTCTAATTTTGATATTCATAATCCAAAAATGAAGTCCATATTGAAAGATATAGTTTATAAAATTTAAAAAAGTGGGTAATATAATTCATAACGGCTAGTTTATATAATATTTTAAGAACATATTATTGTTTATTGAAACCTTGTATTGCGTACTACACACGCTATCGAGGATGGTCATGATTTCATGTAATGCAAGCCATGTCAGGGATGCGTGTAGTGGAAGCTCCCTTTGGTGTCGTGTATAACCTAATCAAAACTTATTTCATTTATACATTAAACAAATTATATACTTAATGTTGTGTTGAATAATTTTACATAATGAACATGAAATTCGGTTTAACATGAGTCAAGTATAGTGTTTCATATACTGAAAGCTAATACGGTGGTGCGTATTGTACATGCTAATCTCGGTGTAGTGTAAAATAGAAGAAATCAATGAAATTAAAAAGAATATATCTCATAAAATGTCAGGGTGTTACAGTATTTATATCAATTATATTCCTTTTAACAATATTTTTGTTATATTAAATAATTATATCTAGAGGAAATGTCTATATTGATCTCTAAAATAATCAATAATACCAAATAAATAATAAAATATGATTTTACATTTATAAAATATCATCTTTATTGAATTTTAAAACTGTTTCCTTGATCGTTGTTAAATCAAAATGATAAGTTCTCTATTGAATGCATTTCAAAAGAAAAAAATAACAAATTCGGTAAATAAAATGACAATAATTGAGATATAAGAACTACAGAAGTAACAATGAATTTTTTTTTAAACTTATTATTAGATATTTTGTAAAATTTTCTTAAAAAAACTAATTCATCGAATAAATTATTCACAGACAAATTAGATCCTAGATGAACCAAAAAATGATACATCACTATTACAGTGTCATTGTATAATTAGAATATAGAGAACTATGAAACCATGTCATGAAATATATCTAAATAAAAACTATTGATAAGAATTGATAATATTAAATTAATATATATAAATAATAAATAAAATAATTTTAGGCATTGAATTACATTTTCGTAAAAAAATCACTTTTTTATTTAGTTTGAATTATATTATAATATAGTTACACAACAGTTTAAATAAAAATAATTCATTATATATAAAATAAAATATGTTAATATACATCTAATAATTATTACTATATAATAAAAAATATTTTGTTGTTAAAATATAATTTATACCTAAAATGTAACCTATGTTATACACTATTATTTAAAAATTAATCATAAACAATATAGAAATTAAATAGGTTAAAATTATTTTAATATTTTAAACACTAATATAGAGTTTAGACATATACACTAATAATCTAATAGTTATTTAATTGATAATCAATTTTATATAATATTAAGAACACTAAATTATTTAATTGAATATTTTCTACAAAAATACTTATTTTACACATTATCTGTTTTATTTTAAAAATTAATTTTATAATATTCGGATATTTACATATAGTAAATTTTTTCTAATTTTATATTCATCCATTATATATTTGTTAATAGGGGTCATATAAAATTTATAGTGATAATATAAATATGGTAATCCAATTTAAATCATGAGTTCAATTTGTTAAAATTGATAAATAAATATGGCTCAAATATTTTTAAATAAAATTACAAAAACGTATTGAATAATTTTTTTTAGAATTTAATAAATAATATTCTCTAAAAAATTGTCCCACATAACACGATCACCTCAGAAACAATTCCATTCAGACCCCACACAAAACAGTCTTCTATAAATATTTTTCATATTTTTCTCTTATAAAAAGAGCTCACTTTCACATATAACAATCCACCCAAAAGATTAAAATTCCCTTGAAAATATTACCAATTTACTTATTATATATACCGACTATACATTTGGAAGCTTCTATATTAAATAATATTCCTCAAGTAATTAATTTCCAAACGATAGTTCAACAGAAGATGAAAATTTTCAATGTTAGTACTACATACCATTTAACATCCTTTATTTTTATTAATCATCCATATTATTCCAACCCCATTAGAACTATATGTATAAAATTACAATAGAATATTAAATATACACTACTGAAAATTGGTACTTTATAAATTCTAGAAAAGTCCATTTAACGTGCTAAAACAGGAGCTATTAATCGAGGTGATGATAAAAGGGGTTCCCATTTATCTATGCTAAAAAAGTTCTGAAAAAGACCCAATTTATCAGTGCTAAAAGAATAGTTGATAAATGTTAAAAAAACATTAAAAAAACAAAAAAAACATATTTCTATAATTCAAAGAGTGCTACAATAGCACTTGAAACCAACTTCAACAGTGCCCCCACCCGAGAACGTACGCCCCCAACCACACCTATGCTTTAACACCACCCCCAACCTATAATAATGCTTAGACCCATTTCCACCTGTACGCACCCTGCATCTACCAGGATTCAGACACGAAACCTCTTTCCTGCATGCCTAAACCATTACCACTCCACCATATTTATTTTCTCTTTATTTAATAATATATCAATATATATAGTTATATTTACGCATATATTAATATATATATAGTTATATTAATAAATATATATTTCCTTATATTAATTTATAAATAGTAATATTTCTATTTTAATATATTTATTCATATTTTAATTTATATTTTTAAATCTAGTTTTATATATACTTATGAAATAGGAATCAATGTGTCTGTTTATAAATAAATAATTACATATATATAACATAAAAAGAAAAAAACATATATATTATATGTGTATCTGTAAGTATAATTATACATATATAAATATATTTACAAATATAATATATTAATATGTATAGATATATGGTTAGAATATATAGATAATATATATTAGTTTTCAATACAGACACACACACACACACACACACGTATAGATTATATAAGAATATAAATATTCATATATTTGAATTTTATATAAATTTTATATTAGTTTTTTATTTAGATAAGGATTATATATTGAGAATAATATTTTATATGTAAATATGCTTGATTATTAATTTAAAAAATTATTTGTTTTTGTGTGAATATATAAAAAATAAGTATATATTGTTATATATTTGATTATAAATAACAATACATTAAGAAAAATTATTTCATGCATTGAGAACCTAAAAAACTGGAAAAAATGGAGATACCCTCAAAACACGTAAATATAGATACAAAGTCAAATAGACCCTAAACATAGGGTAATGACGAAAACATCTAATATGAGAGTGAAATATAGCTATGTGACCAGAAAAATATAATGTCATCAAACAAGCATTTATATGATAGGTGGTGGAGCCCGAATAGACATGCATATCAGAAGATATAGTTGTTTGAAAAAAAATAGTACATGACAATAGTGAAAGTAATGGGGGCTTGAAAAACCTAACAAATCCCAGAATCACTAAAACAGACAAAACATATAATCCATTCCTCTGTTTCATCTCCTCAAATATTCAAACCAAAACTCATGGAAGGATCTACGATATAACAGGTAGAAGAGGCCAAACAATCACACAGTTCCGAAGTTACTACCGTTTTTTGAAAAACATTTCCAGGAAAGAGACACAAAAAAGGATTATTAGAGGTCTTATGATGGTTTTTTTGGTGTTTTTGGTTTCCTAAAATGACTTGAAATTTATTTGAGTCATCATTTTGTATATCTATCTTCGATTTCTTCGATTTCATATGTGGTTTAGCCCAAACAGAAACCCAGAGTGAATGTTGTGGCCTTTTGATGATGAGGTTATTTAGAGTGCTATAACTGATATATCATCTGTTTCTTTGATATTATCATAGTTTATATTAGACATGGTGCTCAATAGTCTCATAATATTTGATTTGACTGGTCACGACGCTCAAATAGACACTCAGAACCGATGTTATAGCTATTTTAGTGTGTTGCAGGTTTCATTGGTTTCTAGTCACTAAGAGGGTTTGACACGTTCAAGCAATCAAAAAATCTACTACGAGTGTATGTTATCCCTCTAACACAAATAAAATAAAATATTGAGAAACAACATATACATTGGTGACCACTATAACCCCTTATCTCGTTCTTCAAGGCCAAAAAGTCCCTTAATTTTTTTCACCGGTCATATGTTCTGATTTGGGTGTCCTATTTTCCATAACATCTTTTCCAGGTTTAAGTTTTTCATCTACCACATATCAAATTTATGTTTGATAATAATCCTACACTCTAGTGACCACTGGAACTCCTTCTCATATTCATAAATTCCAGAAAAGTTCTATAATCCCTCTAAACAACCCTAACTTTGGCTCCGAGTGTCTGTTTTTCCTTTAACACATATCAAATCGATCTAAAAAATATTTAAAAAACATATATTAAATTTATATCAATATAAATATACTTATATATCAATATATTATTTTTAATCAAATATAATTCTTTTTGAAATATAAATTTTTTCATTTCTAGAGAAAAAAACCCTGACAAATCCCCCTTAATCAGTGCTACTAAAAAAGAATGACAATAGGGGCCCCTTTAATAATGTTAAAAATCACAGATATTGTAGGTGAAATTATCAATGCAAAAATATCAATGATAAAGGGTCACTTTTAACATGGCTATATTTAGATGTTTTCAATGTACCATTTATCAGCCCTTTTTACTACTGATAATGTCACCCCCTTTATTATGGGTTTTTTGTGTTATTAATGGGTGGAACTGCAGAAATCCAGTGTTGTGGTAGTGATACATAAATTTTTTTATGTTTATTGTATAACCCTGATCTATTCCCCTAACATTAAATAAAAAAAAATTACTCATGCGTGTGTGAGAACAACCACCTCCCATAATGTCACATTTTTTTTATAAAAAATTCTAAAAGATATATATATATATATATATATATATAAAGGATTCTATTGAATATATATTAATATTATGTAATGGTTTATATTCTAGAAATATAATTTTGGAATTATCTAAGTAACATCAGCAACTAAGTGATCAATATAAAACTAACACCCTAAAAGAAACATACTAATGTAAGAGGAGTTATATTTATGGTTTGGACCATATATTTGGTTTTACAAATTCTTATAAATATTAATAATTATTATTTCACCTTATATATATAAAAATATTTTCATTATAATAATGTGACAATGATATTATCGTAAAATAATATCATCTATATCTATACTGACATATATATTGTATAATGTTTTCATTGGGCCATTTTTTCCAAAAAAATGAACAATACTATTAATTAATATCATGGATGAATTTGGTAAATTAATATTTTATATTATTAACTAAATATTGGTTTTGGGGTTTTAAGGTTAGTATAAACAATTAACTCATTAATTAATACAACATATATATATTCATTTTAGATTTCCAAAGAAACCCCATTCTAAACATCATTGTCAACAATAAAAACTAATGTACTTATGGAACAAAAAAATATAATATATTAAAATTTAAAACAATAATTATTGTTTGATTTGTTATCTGAAAATGGTGAAATTTGGGATAATAATGATGAAAAACAACTCTATTATAAAACCATTTTAAAATTATCCAAATTACTCAATACATATTTCGAATATCTATAATAACTAACTATTATAAACGTGGATAATAATTATAAATAATATTTAAATTTTGTTATAAATATATATTTGATTATAAAATATGTTATCAAGAAAGTTTTGTAAAGGGAGATTGGTGAAATTTATTGGATGTCTAGATTTACCAAAAAATGCTCAGCCATAGACAAAGTCTCTGAACATTTATTAAAATAATGACAATGTACAGCATGGAAGCATTACAAACAAGAGCTTGCAGTTACATGTAAGAAACCATACCCATCACCATATCTGTCACCATATCCATGATCAATTGCCTCATCTATGGTAGACGATTCCCATTCTGAACTTTCATACTACTTTAGGATCTTCTCATACATTCTTCTGTTATATGATTTCTTCAAATACACAACCTACTCAGAAGAAATCATCTATTTAGTTTTACTACAAGAAGATCTGGTAGACTTCGTCTTTGGTATGGAAGAATAATCCTTCTTTTGCATTCTTCTTGGTGGGGCGGTCACAACACCATTATTCCCTGCCACAACCTTCTTTCCATACTGCACAACATCACTAAAAGAGGTTCATCTTCGACCATCATTCTCCTTCTCACTATCAGATATTTCACCCCATTTCCCATGGATAACCACATTCTGGTAGCTGCCATTCCAAACCTGCTCCTTCCCAACATGACTGTTAATTTCAAACATAACTAAACATTGTGGTTGCACCGCAGGCTCATTATCTTCAATCAACCCATTCTACAAAAAAACCTTCTCTAGAAACAACATCTTGAGAATGCAACCCAACCTACAAATTACCTCCTTCAATACCTATAGAATCTTCATCGGAGATTCCCCCATAATCCAATCACTTAGAGAAATGGTAAGAGTCTTTCCCCTACACCTGTTCATTCTAACTATCATTATAAACACAAACCAATCCCAGACCCATCACCCCAATGTCCTGCACAATAGGTGTGACAGTCATCTGGCCAAGAGACAAATCAGGAGCAATCTAGCCCGGACCCACTTTCATTTCTTCATTCATCGTACCATAGAAAAAATAAATTACTTTAATATACTCCACCTACTGCACATGATGTGTCTTCAGCCCAAGAGATTCCCTCACCTAACCAACAGCTTCCCTGGATGCATCCCCTGCTTGATTGGCCAGAGCATATCCTTCCACAACCTCCTACCCCCCACTAGTACAAATTCTTGGCCACTAATCACTCCAACAGAATGGACAGCCTGCTTCACAAAAGTTTTCAAACCTCCTACATGAGACACCCCGATATCATTCTGAAGTCTTCCAAATACCTCATCAAACCTCAGGTTCAGAGACTCATTCACTCCTCTAATTCGCCTTCCAACTAGTGGACATCATTTAGCCCGAGCTCCCTTACACAGGTCAGGATTCCCTTGTGAGATTTTAAGGACACCACTTCTGCAGCCTTTGGATCTAAATCCTCCCACTAAACCACCCTCTTTCCTTTACAATTCTCCATCAAATTCCCGACATTAAGACACCGAGAGAAGTAATCAAACCAGGACTCAAAAACAATATTCTGCTTACATCTAAATTCTTCACTCATAACAATGAAGATCAACTCAATCGGCGGTTTCAACAGGTCCACATCAACACAAATTCTCGGTGATATCGAGTGAAAAACATCCCTAGTTCTACTGTCCGAGAAAAAATAGCGACCAACAATATTTCCCAGCATGCGAATAATGGAAGGATTAAATAATGGAAGCGGCAGTTCTGGAAATCATTCCAAAATTTATGTCATCGAGGAGTCCCACTTCATATAATGATCATTAGACCATCGATAGAGCAGGAAGCGACAACCATCACATGTACGCGGGGCAAAGGACCAGGCCAGGATCAAATATTCTTCCGAATCAAAGAGGACCATTATGTGTTTTGAATCAAGAAGTCCAACAGTGGTGCTCTTCTGAAGATTCCATGAACTGAAGATAAATCGATCAAAGCAATCCACAGGCGGACATTGTTACTTGAAGCGAGCTATCATTGACAGATTCGGTAGGGGCGAAGAATCGTTGAACTCCCGAGCCGTGATCGAGAGTTGTGGAATCCCATCATGTAACACATGAACATTAGAAGAGAGAAAAATTTCCGGGAACAAAGGAAGAAGATAAGGTTTTGAAAATGGAAGAAATATTCGATTGCCAGAGGACTACGGAAAATTGAAATCATGATTGTGATGTAGATCGATGTCTAGATTTACGTTATGGTTTTTTTATCAGAAAATTTAAATCATAGTATTTATTTTATATTTTCACCCTAATATTTTTTTAAACGGTGTGATTAATCAGTCGTGAATGTATTTAACAATTTTAATTTTAATCATGGGGTTTAATGGGACTCATCATAGTGATTATTAAAATGAATTTGGATTGATAACAGATAAAATTTGAATGTTTTCTTCATATATCACCACCATTAATTGAAATATATTTCATATTTTTGATGTTCCATTTTACTAGATTATTTTCTTCCATCATAATATTTTTTTATTGTACTTCCTATTCCCCTATAAGAAAAATGTTTTTTGAATATATTTACTTTTACGATTCTATTCCATAAAATGTATAGAATTTTTAAGAATAATTCACATCCTTTTTAATGAAAATATCCCATCCTTGTCCATATTTTCCATTCCCACAAATATTTCCCTATTTAATAAGAAATTGATTTCTGTGTTATCTCATTTAACCTATTTTTTTCTCTAATGATTTGAAAATTTCCTTTTGATAGTCTATTATTGTTTTTGGATTTATATAATGTTATTTCTAAATTTTTAAAATGCTTCCCAGAATTTCAAAAATAAATTTCTTAATTTCCATCATATATTTTTTTGATAACCATGATTTATTTCAATGTTACCCAAATATTTCTGAAAATTAATTTTATTAAAATAATTTTTTTTTTGTTTCAATAGATTTCTATATGCACAACCCGAATTCTAAATGGACAATGATATAAAAACACATTATAACATAATCATTGAATTAGAAGGTATGAATAGTAATAAAAACATTATGAAATATTTTAATATGTTTTTTTGAAGGATAATAATTATTTATAATGCATAATATATAGGTACTAAATTTTATTCAATGTCATTAAATGCTTTAAATTTTGTTTTTAAAATTTATAACATTTTGATCATAAAAATTAAAATTAATTTTATAAATATTTATAAATTTTAGTTGAATAAATAAATATACTTTTTTAAGTCATAATTTCAATATTATATTAGGTTTAATTTGTAAAAATTTTTCTGCAAATAATTTTTTCATTGAATACTGAAAAAATAGTCAAATTTTGTTTACATAATTTTTGGTCATTGTGAATAATAAAAATAGTATACATTTGTAATTAGATATACTTTAAAATGAGTTTACCAAAGAAGTTTAACAATGAGATAAGGGTATAAATACCAACCTAACATATAAAATAATTTTATTAAAATAATTTGTTCTTATATTATCTCATGTTAAAATATATCTACTTTTTGATACAATTTCACCTCACAGTGACCATAATTTTTTAGAAAATTTGTTGCATATCCATCCCATTACTTATAAAAGGGAACATATTCTCCTATATTTAACCATCTATATCAAAATAATACTAACTAAAATTATGTTCCATTATCATTACCTTCATTTAATATCATATGTTACTTCTTAATACCAATACATAATGGAATAAGGTTTCATCAAATATAGTTCTCTCAAAGAAGAGGTAAAAATCATTCCCTAGACCTTGTAATTTTTTTCTTCATAAGAATTACCTAAACATGTTACATCAAAAAAACATTATTAATAAATTATCACAAATATAACATGATTTATTATGATTATTTCTCTAATATTTACGTCACTTTCTCCAATAAATGTTAAATTGAAGTGTATCTCGTGAAAATGATTGCACTGCCACCTCCATGTAGTTATATGATTTTTTTTCAATCAAAATATTTCATGGGTGATTATAAATATGAATTTAAGGTTTTTATATAATATTTTTAAAATATGTATTCCTTTATAATTATAATATATTATCTATCTTCTTACCATCTGACCCCATTGTAAATGATATTTTTGCTCATTGTATGTGTTTAAAACCACCACAATAACGTAGTGTGATTTATAATCATGTAATCATCATATGGGTGGTAATTAATATATATTTAATAAAAATATATGATATTAACTATGTAATAAATTTTATTTATATTTTAATCATAATTTTATTTTCTTTCATTTCATCCATTGAAAATTGGAATCATTACTAATGTGTATATATAAATTACTATCTCATTGAAGTGATATAATTAATTTATCATCACCAGATAATATGAATGATTATAAATATTAATATAATGAATATATATGTTTATTTATTAATAAAAAAGTATACATTGAGCAACCAAGATCAATGTGTGGGGAACAAAACTTCAAAACCACGATAGACCTGAAAAACAAAGCAGTTAACACCAGGAATGAGAACATTGAATGAGAATTGTTAATAAACGTGAATTGAAATGTTATAAGTGGATAAAATATGATATTATATGTATTAAAATGGTTCTATTACATAGTTATAATATATTTACATGTATAATATTTAGGTATATAGAGCATATTAATCAAGTTGGACATTAAATATCTGGGTTTCCTCTAAATTTTACTTCATTGAGACATGTTTTAATAGTATACACCAATTAAATATATATTATTTTTATATAATACCCAATAAATAATTTTTGGAATAACAAATTTATTTATTCATTTTAATTATAGATTAGTAATATTTTAAAGATTTAAAATATCCTTGATTCAAAAATTACTAAATCCTTATGGGTTTATCGTCTAAAATTTCCATCATTGGGTGATATGTTATGTTATAAACCTGTATTATTTCATGAGTATATATATACTGGTTATATGGTATATAATTTGATTTTATATTTTTATGGTATTTAATGTTCTATTTGTTTTTCATTTATTTTGGTGGGGTTATTAATTAGAAGATACCAATACATGAAGGGTTTAACTTACAATATTTTTTTAAGGTGATTACTTATTCAAATAATTCCAATAATTTAATATCATAATATATCACTATAAAATATTATTTATTTTATTATTCTTTGGTTGTTTCTGGATATTATCTTTTTCTATCATTTTAATCTCTTTATATACTCAAGAGATCAAAATATTTTATGGTAAATCAACTAGGTTTTTATCATCAAATTGGAATCTTCTGATCAATGTCCATGTGTTCATTAAATTGAATTTTAGAGTGATTTTTAATTTTTATAAATATTTAATGAACTCAATTTTATCCTTTATTGGATTTCTATAAATTTAAATTTAATTGAATCATCATTTAATTTTTCTAAACGGGGGAATTTTCACCCCCCCTACAATTTAAATGGAATTTATTAACATATGTCACATGAATACATTTTCAAACCATCATAACTAGTATATTACATGGTGTATAAATTATATATATAATTTTTTATGTTTCAATTAATTTTTTCCTTAATTTATTTTAATTTTAACAATTTAAATAACTTATTTTGGGATTAATATTATTTTTTAGTTAGTAAATGCAAAATGATATTATAATGATAATTATCATCTACAGAAACCATTTTATGTATCATATTATTTACTAGGTATATTTTACAACTTTTATATCTTTATTCTTTTCCTCGATGTGTTATTTCTACAATGATTAAATTTTTATAAAAATAATTTCCATTATACATGTTATGATTTTATGTAATGATAAATGTTTTCAAGATCATGAAAAATATATTTCAATGAATTATAATTATGTAATTGGTGGATCCATTATATAGAAAATATATGTGGTTTCATTATTAAAAAAGGATGCATAGTTAAATTATAAATCTAGGATATGTGTTTCCATTATATCCCACTAATTCTTTATATAATGAATATATATTTTAGAAATTCTAAAGAGACTACCATGACTCAACCCACCATCAACCACCTAGATAGTGGACGGTTGAATACGAATACAAAATTCCTCATACAATAGGAAGGGTCTAGTGAAATTTATCTTGTAGGCATATCTCCCACATGGCAGGTGATATCCTAAGGAACATGAATAGACACACACACACACTCACAAATACACAAACACTTACCTAAACACCATTATAAGATATAAATGATGATACAAATGATACCAAAATTCATGCATAATACTCTATCACATTTTAGAGTATAATATAAGTATCAGAAATGAATACAAAAATTCATTCCCAGCAAATTTTTAGAAGTTTCCAATTTTCTATAATGAAGATCACAGATATTTAAAACATCCTTAAACCAACAGTTGTATGTCTAGATGAACAAAATTCCTCATGATCCTGGTCCACCAAGGAATTATTTTAAAAGTATTTCAACTATATATCATAAGAAATGAGTATGCAGAGCCCAAGAATATCTGAGTATGAAATACCAAATAGGATACCTTGAAATCACCAAACATAAATCATCATGAATGATCCAGCTAATATGAAATAAAAACATTAAAATTATAGATATACTAAATATAGACACCATGCCAAAATATAAATTCATAGCCAAATTTCAATCTTAGGATTCAACATAAGGATTCTAGATAATTCCCATTTAGGATTAATCACCCCTCATGTGTTTCTATCATTGATATTTTTTCTTTGATAGGATATTTATTGGACCATTAAGTGAATAAATAAACACTAGAACTCAAGAGATGCTGATAAAATGCTATGGAATAATAGTTATGGATTATTATGGATATATGAACCAACCCAAATCAATCCTCTATGATGGGGATCAAATTACCTTGTAGTTGTTTACATGATACCTAACAAATCATAGAGACAAATTAAATATGATCATATCCTAGGCCACACTACAGGATACCAATCTTTATCTGAGACTAATCGATAGAGGGGATCATGAAGTCTATGCTTAGGGGGGATGCTCAAGTAATATCATGAATTTTAATTTATATACATATACATTATATTTTTTTCTAAATCTTATTTTTATTATAATAAATGTATCTCAATGTTTATGGTTCGGTTGGGGAAATTCTAAGGCAAGTGCTGATATCCGAGCCCAAGATTTTGGAGAAGAAGGAAGATGTGAAATGTGTGAAATGGGTTCACAGTAAACATGAAACTCAGTAATGTGACCAATTTATAGATTAAATTTATTACAACCAATGTGTGTTAATCTGTATGGATATATTAAAAAATACAAAAAAATTTGTAGAGATAAAATCCAAAGATAGTGCATTGGTTGTATAACTATGATCGTAACAATGCGAGGTTAGATGGTTGATGGATATATAGTATTTTGGGGAAGAACGTTGTTTCATAACCATACACCATGCTGTGTGAGGGAATCCTCTTCTTCCGAATTGAAGGTGCATTGTTAGTGAATGGTTTTTCCTACTTTATAGACAATCCATGTTACCATAATAAATTGGAGGAATTTACATTTTTCTATCCTTATTTTTAATATTATAATTCCATCATCTTCACTTATTTCTCACATATATACTATACCTATCGGTCTCATTGGAAATATAAACCTATATTCTAGTATTGATGATAAGTACGTCATTTGAGCTCAGAATAAATTTCCTATTATTATATTGGATCTATATCAATTATCTCATCAATCTAATTTCTTCCTTTCATTGGTTATTTTTCAATATTAAATGATAAATTTGTGTTAGTTAATATTCCCTAAACATAAGGTATTTTTTATTTCTATAATTTATATAATTATTTCATCGCTTAAAGACTAATTGTGGATGAGGATTCTACTACCAACATGTGGTTGGTAGTTTATACGGTTTCCCATAATGTGTTGATGTTTATATCTTTTTTCATAGTTCCAGACATCTGTCCTTATGATTATTGATTTTCGAACGAATATTCCATAAATTAAAATGATATAAAGCACATTTTCATGTTTTGTTTCCAATCGGATAATGTTATAGGCCTCTAATTTCAACCAAATTCACCCTTTGTGGTGGATTCATTTAAATTCATATGAAAATTCCACCCCTTTGACTTTGTTAAGAATTCCAACTATAAGTATAATCCTTCAATGAATTAATACAGAACGTTAATGGTAATGTTACTACTATTGAATCATTTCATTTATAAATAAAAGGTAAAATGAAATGGATATGAAATTATATGAATAATATCATGAATTTTGGATTTAATATAAATGGTTGGTGATGTGGATTTGACATTATCATGATACTACTTATACTATGTGAAGGATAATTGATTAATGGAATGTATTCCAGGAATTAATTTGATAAAATGGAATAGAAACTTTCATGGATCCTTATTCCCTTATAAAAATTGTTTCTGATGAATACATCAGAATAGAATGATATATATATTTACTTTTAATTCCTTTGATTATTTTCTTGGATATTTCGTACATGCACATCCTTAAATATTCTATATTCGGTCCACCTAATTTATTACTGGATACATTTTGTGATGCTGATCAGACTTGATGATTATTCCTCCACTATAGCCCATTGGTTTCTAAAACATTCATGACTACCTTATACATAGTTTTATAGATATGTCATCTGTGGAATCAAAGAGAATATATTGGACAATAGAAATAGGCCTTGTTGTATATATGTGAGAAATATGATACATATAGAATACATCATGGATGCTGATTTAATTGGGTATTGAATTAAATTTATTTAATATAATTAATTTTAAAAATAATTCCCAATATATTTAGGAATGTTTCAAATTATCATTTATCAATTTATACCAATTATATTTGTGAAATATTGTAGATTATATAAAAATACTATTTTTTATAAGACATAATTTTTGGTGGGCTATTGTTTTTTTGCCATCCTATTCAGGAATCCATTTAGAACACTGTCATAATTCATGGATGATGGGTGATATAAGGGAACATATAAAGATATGGATGCATGTTTTCAACACTATGATGGATTATGGGATCACATGACCAAACTTGGGATAACAATGCTATTAGAGATAGATTTTGGATTTTTTTATTTTTAATAGATTATTCTTTATATTCATTCTACCTTATTACCCTTGTAATCCCACATTTTTTACAGAAAAATGGAATCATAATAATGAAAATAATTTTCAATATATATTATGGTTATTATTTTTCAAGATGATTTTATTCTAATTTTAGTTATTTATTATCCTTAAAATATTAAATTTTATTATAATAAGACTGTGATACATTCCAATTGTGATGTTATATTCGTCCCACTGTATCTACATGGTACCTATCTTCAAGTAGGTATCTTATAGCACACATGGAGGAATTATATAGGAAATTTGGGCACCCAATATTAGTTACATATGTTTAACCAATGTATGATATGAAAGAAATTGTAAATATAGTGAATTTTTTATTTTCTATTATTTTTTTGGATTATAGGGAATGAACTAGGATGTTTCTAGATGTGTTCATGATTATTCACATTGGAGTATCTTTCACACAAACAAGTAATATAAATATTACCTTTGACTAGATTTGTCCTTTTGGTTTATTTATATTATAATTGGTTTTATATAAGATCTATGTGAAACACATGATTAGTAAAGTTATTATTATAATTTAAATGTATTTTCTATCATCCTTGGCACAATACGTCAATTAGTTTTAGTATTAGGAATCCTTATAGAAATATAGAGATTCAAATTCCATGTATGTGGCATTCCATATTTCAATTATTGTGTTTATTACATATATTATGTCCTAATTCCTTCAATGATATACCTATCATCAGACTAAAGTGCCTATAGGGTGAATGAGATAAGTATTTTTTTTATTAATGTGTTTGTAACAACCTAAATGGTGTTTTCCTGAACAGCTCATGAAAGGTATTTTAATGATTAAATTATGATTTATTTGATCCATACAGATCATGTTTTTTTGAATTTAAACATCATTTTATATTGATTTCATTAATTAAAATTATAATTTTAAAATCATATACTTCTACAAATAGAGATTGGTGATTCCACTATTAGAATCATCCGAAATGGACAGGTTACCTTCTGATACCAAATGTAACAGTCTCATTATAGTAACATTACATGACAATTGTAACATATAAATATTCATTATTTATAATATTTTAAAGGTAACTTATCTAATTTTATCCTTATATGAATATAAATATGATATTGGGGATTCATTAAACATTTAGATGATATATTGGCTGTTAAATGGTAATTCCAATTGCAAAAATGGTTTATTTTCTCTCGAACATTCAATTGAAAGTCCACATTCCAAAAACTATTTTTTAAAGTATAGAAAATTACATTTTCCAAAACATATGAGTGGTCTATTGAGAGTGTCTATCATGACATTTATTTTCTTTTATCACACACCAAATTGGCATTAATGGAAGGATATGTGATGTGATTATTTGATAGGAAGGAATTGTACCTATCTTATTCCTTTATCTGTGATCTGATAGTATATTTAATGTTTTTTTGAGTAATTTCATAAAATATTTAGTAGCATGGAACTATGAAATCATAAATTTTAAATCTAGGAGGTCAGTTACAACTATACTATATTGGTGTTGTGCCCTGAGGCAACATTATCATGTCATGTAATGATTCTTCAGAAACCTCTTTCATTTACTAATATTGAGGGAGATTCCTAGTTCCAAGAGGCTTTCTTTTTACTCATTCAAACCCTAATCCAATCCCCAATACAAGCTAGTACTCTAGAAGAGTTGATGTGATAATTTCAGATGCATCTTCCACCCATATTTTCATGGGATGGTGGTCCACAGTCTGTTGAGTCATGAATCATGGACATGTTATCTGTCATATATCATCTAGAGATTCCTCCAGAGTGTATGATTTCATGTGAAGTATATATTATTATATTTTAATCTAGGAGTTGGTTGATTTTATGGACCTAGGATGACCAACTACATGTTTTTCTCTAGGGGGGTTTACATATAGATTTCTATGATTACATAATTTCTAAAACATTTTGTATAGATTGAGAAAGATTTTTATACATGTGTGGTATTCCGCATATATGTTATGGAATACTCCAAATGTTGTATAGAAATTTAAACATTAATTCTTTCTCTCTTTGGAGATGAGTATACATGATCTAAGTGGTTTAATGAAGGGATTTTATATGCCAACTCATCTCAAGTGAACAAGTTTTGTTTAACTACTATCCATGATGTAGTGAACCAAACCATCATAAATGATTATAACCTCAAGGGATGTGATGGTCTGTGATATGGTAGTTTATTACCCAATTAGATTAGTATTTCATCATCTTGTAGAAGGTATTATTTCATGATTTCACATAGAGGAAGAGGTAGCCAACGTTTTCACCTAGATTGCCATGAGACATATCATCAGTGAGGTACCCATGGTCATATGAACACCATTGTGATATATTCCATGTAGTTTGATGTGATTTAAGTAGATTGAGAATTATTTAGGAGTTATTTTTCATAAAATTCCATCTACGCATAATGGGATAGGATCCACAATGTATCTTTTGTACTTGTTGAGGGGGTCGATATGTCCCTAGGAGCTAATAAAATTTCATATAGCACTATCAGAGTGGGATTGATTTTTGATGAAAAACTATATTATAATGTTATAGAACCTTCCAAATATATTCATTATAACTAATACCCAAGAAAAAACGTTATGATCCATCTTGGGCGCGTGGTATGATTTTAGTATCTTCTACTCAATTATTTTATTAATCTTACATTTTCTTTTCCCACTCAACCATATTTGTGTATAATATTTAGATTATTGGAATTGATATTGAATAATTTTTTTGGGGGGGGGTGTGACATTCGATATTCTATTAGGAATTTTATCAGAGTCCGTACACCGATATATTGACTAACCATATGAGATAAGCACCTATATTTTCGTGTAGGACCTTTTCCTCTTCAATAATATATCCTATGTTATTATTTTCAAGATGGACTATTTGGTACCTTATAATATGTATATTGATTTTTATATATGTATGGTTTCCTTCAAATCACCTAAGAGAGATATTAACAATCATAAGGGAGAATGGGTTTTCATGGAGAGTCGAGCTTGACCGGAGCAACAAGGGTTGGGAATAGTGAAAACCCAAATTAGTCTCCTTTATTTAGAAGATCATGTAATGTAAAATTCATAATAGAATCATATATAGGTTAATTTAAATGAATTATTTCATTATTATATTTTTGTAATACCTATAGATAGATAGGTGGAGTTTATTATTGATCTATTTCCAAGATCATCAACGATATCCATTACAAATTTAATGAAGGATATTATTGATTTTATGGATCACAAGAGGAAACATGTTGTATTTGAAGATAAGTGTATTATATGACCCAATAATTCACCCTATTGTTTCACATTATTTCCACCAATATGGAGGATTGAACATTTTGGTTTTATTTCAAATGATTAAAATGGAATTAGATCACAAGGAAGAACCCATATTCCTTTACTCTTATAGATTACATCTTTGACCAGCTCTGATCAGTGAGTGGATTCACCAAAAATTATTTTCGATTGAGTTATGATCAAATTCATGTAAAATAATAAGATATACCATGTAAAATATTTTATAATATCCATTTATTTTATTAGTATTTGGTTATTCTGTTTAGTCTCAAAAATGTTCTAGAAGTTTTCATTTCTATGACGAATCAAGAGTCCACCTTTATCTAGATTCATTTGTTGAGGTTTTCAAGGAAATATTCATATATTCTCACACTATGTAAGATGATTACAAATATATTGAGATCATATTGAATACACCATGAGGGAACCAACTCTGTGTAAAGGTCACAAATCATCACTTATTGTTCAACAAATTCCACTTCAATGGTGAAATTATCTCTTAGCAAGGAGTGCCTATTGACCAAGATAATGTCAGAGACATTGTATGTTTGGAAAAACCACAAAAGTTCATTTACATATGTACTTTAATTATGAAAGAAGGATATTAAAATAAAATTATACATGATATCTCACACATTGGATCACAAAATAGAGGATTTAACAGAAAATGGTTTCATGTTTACAAGGATAGAAACATGTGAGGCATAATTTTAGGAGTTAGAAATGAAGGTTACTATAGAACTAATCTAGATTTTAACAGATCCTAGTAGAGGCTACATGGTTTACTATTATAAATCAAGAATTGGGAAGGGTGTTCTGATATAGGGGTAGTGAATCATGGAAATTAAATATTTTTAGTAGTGACCTCACATGTAGAATTACCTAAATAAATACCATGTTCTTTTAGTCTTTTCATATGAATTAATTTTATGAAAAATTAATTATTGGAAGAGTGGTTCATAGTATATAAATATGGAAAATGATACAATTATATATAAATTAAAAAAACGTGGATTGAGTCTTATAAATTGACGATGGGTTGAACACCTTAACATTTTTAATATGATCTTAGTTAATGCCTTTTTAAGGGAATATATTTATTAATTCTTCTGGCCATAATATGTGGACATAGTAATTATAAGAGATTAATAGTAAAAGGATACTGATGGCCTTGTTTTATAACATGAATATAGATGTTCAGGAGTGGAAAGGGAAACCTATGATTATATATTTAATACTATAAGCTTCACTTTTAGTTATTATGAATTTGGGGAAACATTCTAATCTGGAGAGTTTATTCCTATTATAATGTTTTTCAGGTAGGTATCCACCACCCAGTTCTGTCATTGATAGGGATGAGATCATATTAATTCATGGGAATGTCTATTTTCCTACAAACATAAGTGAGGAATTTATATGGGAGTATCATGGCTCTTCATGGCAATTAAATTCTATTCTTACTAAAATGTATCATGACACACACCACCTATATATGTGGTAAAGGATGAAAAATATGATAACATGATTGAAGAATCTATGTTCCAACCATTAGTAGGTAAAGGCATAAAACTATTGACCATTATGACTTTTATATCCATTACCCTGGTAATATTGATTTCGAAAAAAATCACTATGGATTTTTCGATAGTATTAACCAGTTCACCTCATGGGTGTAAAATTACTTTTATTATTATTGATATAATGAAAGAGTACACCACTTAATTCGTATCAAAGATACATTTTTAGTGGATGATATAGCGAGTTTATATATCATGGATATCATAAAACTCAATAGAACATCATATACCTTTGAATTAGATAGAGATTCTCATTTTTCATCATAGTTTTGTGGTGGTCCCATAAGTATTTAGGGTCGTAGGTAATAAAGAGTAAAACCAATCACCCTCAGCCTGATAGTCAGTTTGGGTGTACTATTCATGTTCATGTGGACATGCTCTGAGATTGTGTATTTGATTATATCAGATATTAGAAGAAATATTTAACTCCTAATGTGTTAGTTTTTAAGAACAATAATAATTTTATTATATAAACAGGTTTTATTGATTCCCTATATGGTTGGTTATATTATTCACCCATTTTCACATTAGAGGAAGGTGATGAAAAACAATTGGGACCACATCTTTTTAATTATACATTAGACCATGTTCAACTTATTAGGAAGCATATGGATATATATTAGTCAAGGAATATGTATTATTTATACATTCACCATTTAAATTTATTGTTTTAGGTAGTTAGTAAATTTTTCATATGTGTTTCTCTTCAGATTGGGTATAGAGGAATGAAAATACATAACAAAATATCATCTGGTTATGTCAGGCCTTTCATGATAACAAAGACGATGAGGATGCTAGTTTATTTTATAGTTCTTAATAAAAGATATTTTTCTATACATGAAATCATACAACTATCTTAGTTATGTTTTTATAATATTGACCGTATAATTTTTTTTCCATAATAAATTGAACTGGAAATTAATGGTTCTTTTAAGGAGCATCCTATAAATATTATTTATCAGAGCACAAAATCACACTTGAGTAGTTATGTTATTTTATGGAATCGGTGTAATGGAAGCATTACCATGTATAGGAAGATACATGTGAGTGAGATACTGATGTTTTTACTCAATGTCCTGAACTATAATCTATTACTGAGTAACATCCCTTATATGGTCAACTCAAGGATTAGTTGTTTTATGTGGTTAGGTTATAATATCACTTCATTTCATATATTCATGAAAAATCAAAAATTTTCATTAATTCAATTTATTTATTCTAATAACTATATTAAAGAGTTTATGGTATGGTTTTGGAGTTTATGAGGATTATTTGGAGCCTGAAACTCTAGTCTTTGGAGAATCAATGATAGGTAAATGGATAGAACATTGTTAGCAGTAACCAATCCACTCAACCATGTGACCAATATATGGAGAATAATTTTTTTAAAAATAATTAGATGAAGTATGAATGTCTATTTGGAAAATGAAAAAAAAAATTAGGGATGAAACATACGGTTATAATTTAGTTCCAATCATCATGGATGTAACAGTGTGAGGATTTATTACTGTTAGTGAAATAATATTCATATCCCTCAAAATTTTTATAAATTGTGAACTAGTGTATGTGAGGGATTCATCCACATATACAGTTAAAGAACATAGTTTATACATGGGTTTTCCGACCCTATGAAAAAATCATTCACCCCCTTAAAAATTTGAAAAATTACTATTTTCCAGCCATCATATTAAAATGATAATTACCTTTTACTCCATTATTCATCCCATGTACAACAACCATATCCCTCTAGATAAAATCCATCCTTCCCAAATAGTGTTGAATATAAAATATTTCAGTGATTCATATCAATTGTTTTCCATTATGTTAGATGCTTATTATGAAGATCTTAAGCCGTCTTGTTTCATTTATTTAGTTATTTCACTGTGTGGTACAATAAATATATGGGAGATAATATACCTATATCTAGGTATTTTTCTATTTCAATAATAAATCCAATTATATCATAGATTATCAATTTTTGATAGATGATGGGTCTACTTCTTGACCATGGTAGGTTATCTATTCCTTTCCCTTAAAATATTGATGATTATTACTATAGTTGTACTGCCTCACATCAGACTATCCTCAGATGTCATATAAATTGAGTAATCACTCAAATTTAATGTTTTCAAACACGTTTTGATGTTGTATTTCACCTTTTATAGGGTAAGAGGTCACACAAAAAAATAGAACCACCCCTTGTGGAGGATTTATTTTAAGGATTATGTGTTTTCCACACTTTTTGGTGTAATAATTATGACAAACATGAGTGGAATACATGTAATAAAGAAAACAGAATGTTAAATGGAAAATTATTAAAATGTAACTATGTAATTTTAAAAGAATGAGATGATGAAATTCATTAATTTTGAATTATTAAATGAGGTGGATAATATCATGGATTATTTATTTAATTTAAATGGTTGTTGATTTTCTCGGATAATAACTCAATGCTTATTTTACCACAAGGATGGGAATTGATTAATGAAATGAATGTGATTAATTAAATTGATAAATGTAAATGTTTACTAACAATGACTCTGAATCCCTTATACAAAATGGTTTATTAATGGACACATCATTATGTCACCAAAATAATAAATGGATCCAAAAATATACTTAAATTTGATGCTTGGGATTATTACATTGTATCTATCATATGTGGACCACAAAAAAAGGCTCTTTGGGATCCACCCAAGTCTTTAATGAGTACTGTTCGAGATTCTCATCAGACTCAATGAAAATACCTTGACCATGGGCCATGGATTCTTGGATAATATAGGTGTACATTATAATGAATTTTATATGGATTAGCATTAGGTAATCAAAGATTATTCCCTGGTCAATGGACATATTTACTAGCCCTCGTGGGTCTAATTCATGATACATTCAGTGTACATCATGCACAATTCTTGACATTGGAATACAATTATGTTCATTCAAATGATTATTTTAAAAAATATTTAATATGTTACTCAGAATTTTTCTACATTATAATATATAGTCTTATCCATGTTATACATGAGAACTGTTTGAACTTATATTCACAGACTAGATTTTATAAAGACACCTATGTTGGTGGTTTACCAAGCTTATTTTGTTGCCTATCCAACTCACGTTTTGGTAATCAAAAATAAATCATGGATGAAGGTATATAAAATAAAATGTGTCCGGATATATGTGAATATTTTTCAATACATGGAAGGTGTATGGGAGTAGAGGATAGTGAATGAAAACACAATTATTTTAGAGGTGAATTTTGGTATTTTTGATTGTTTTTTATATCCTGAACTATGTTTTCCTACTACCCAATTCCACTTATATTTTACCATTTTTTATAAAATCATGAAATTATAATTTTTTTATAATTTGGGATATTAATTACTCTTAGTGTTAATAGGGGCGTTTTAATTCTACTATGAGTTAATAATAATGCCGCAATGATTAATTATTATAATAATATTGTTGTATTATAATATACTTATGAGGTCATATTCTCCCCACCATATAACCAAAAACACTTGATTAGAATGCAGAACCTCTAATATATAGAGAGGAAAACATGAGACCATGTGGTCAATCATGTTCGGTTACTTATGAGTGAACTAGGATAAAACATCAGACTAAATTAAAACCTCACAGGGATAGACAAAGGGAACATACCATACTAGAATGTTTATAGATTGAATAGAATGGTGGAATCAACTTTTCATGACAAAATTAAATGATATGTATATGGTATTCTCCATGATTCTTGGAATCAACATGTATTTCCATGTTCTCCAACTCATGCTTGTGTACTCTGTCCAATTCCCATATACATAGGACATGCTTGTATACACTGGTTGTGTATGTAAACTATGTATGTATTTGTTTTCTATAGTCATATATAGATACTCTATCAATTCAAGCATGGCTTGATAATTCTTATGTAGATGGAAATGGTTGGGATCATATACCCACATGGAATGCACTGATTCTCCCACATCGAATAACAAAGTGTGTAGTTTAGCAACAAAAATTTTGATATTTTATACTCCATGTTAAAAATTTCTATCATTGACGGTGACCAGATGACATGTGCAATTATAAAGTAAAGACCACGTATTTTAATATTTTATGAAAATACCCATTTGTTTTATTCATATGAACCATGAATATTCAACTTTTTATTCTTCTAGAAAACCTGATTATAGATATTAGATATGGCTTTGACCATTCCTAACATGTCACTAGAGGCCAGATTCCATCCAAACATAAAATTTCAAAACACTCACCATCACACCACACAATTGAATCACTAAACCATTGAGGAAAACTATCGATCTAGAATCAAATCCCCCACAAACATCATCAAAATATGATTGTGAATTAATTAATGTAAAAAAATCTGTTGAAATGGCCAGGTGAACCAAATACAAATTTGTACAACGATCATTTATTTGGTATTGTCAAATCACACGTGAAATTAAACACTTGTGCAATCACATAAAGAATGAGGGGAAAATAAAAAAAACCATAACAGTGATGAAATAGACATTTTTGATTTTTCTTGTCTGAATAAATCTATTTAAGGAGAAATAGATCAGATTGGAATTTAAAAAAAATAAAATTATTATTATTATTTCATATTTCTAGGATGATAATTCTTCTATTGTAAAAAAATTCTTGACCCATGAATACATTTTATAGTATAATTTATTTTTATTCAACATTGTTTTTCATAATGGAGTATTAATCAAACATAAATTTATTCCTACCTTGTGGCTTGATCTTTCAATATTTATGAATGTTTCTATTTTTTTCTCAATGAAAATATCCCAGATCGTTATTTCTGAAGAGAAAACCATGAAAAAAAGATCACTAGTTGATTTTTTTTCACTCAGAATAATATATCCACCTTCAAACATTTAACAAACCTAGGGTTATGGGGATAAACCTATGGTTTTTCAATTAAATTGTTTAAATTGAGGGTGTCCTAGCTATTTTCTATTAATAACAAAAAAAATTAAAAGAAATATTTATTTAATTACTGATTTTACCATGAAAACTAATAATACAAACAACCATCATATAAAAATATGATATCATAACTATGGTTAAACACGTAATCTGGATTTTTTGACAGTCACAAATATCCCCTATGAAAATCTATTCTGGAATTATTCAATAACATCAAAAGTCCATTTGTGCATAATATAGTATATTAAATATATTTACTATACCTATATGATCCATCCTCGAGCCCCAAAATCACACTCTGACTCAACACCTATATTTATAAAAAATATATATTGTAAGAAAAATATTACAATGAAAAATTGTGTATTTCTATTTTCCCCACCTCATGTTTTTTCCCTAAAATAATATAGCCTACTCAAAATGATGAGAATAATAATCTTGAATATGGTTCTCCCACTCCTATGTACTCTCCTGTTGATTTCTAAGAAACAAATAAACCTATTTGAATGAAATAAATCACCCATGTTAGATCTTATTCATCGAATTATTGAACTCTGTAATATAATCTATAATGGTAGCTCCATCCTTGATGCTTGAATTTCCCCTGTCGATTACAAGAAATGAGTCTAGTACATTTATCGTCAGCTGAAATATGTGTAATGAATAATTAAAATGGTATAACTACATTAGCAGGGATAATACATATTCCCTTTCAACGACCCTACACTATATCATGAGTGAAAAATTTACTATTAGTGATTAATTTTAACTATAGAAAAATATTCACAATACTCACTAAGGATTCACCATTACAAGCACATAGTATCCATTGCAGAAATCCAAATCCCTCTATAATCAATCTTTATAAGACATGTAATATATAATTTTAGTCCCCATTAACTCCATGATGATATACACATTCTCTGTGGTCTCTCACAACATCTTTAAGCACATGAGTGATGAATCCCTTGGATCAGTCTAGTATAGTGGTGACAAACATGGTCTCCAATACAGGGCCTCAAACAGTATCATACAGATGGTGGAATATTAACTATTTTTATAAATGAAATCCACCATGGTTAGGTGATCCTACTAACCACTTCAAATGTCCAATATTCATCCCAAACATTATCCTCCTAAACCTGAATGGTCCTCTTAGTATGATCATACACATGGTGGATAAACATCATGATCATCAATAACTGAGTCCCAACAGAGTCCTATAATCCTCACCAAAATCATGATGTGAACCATGTATCATGGTATAATGATATCATTGAGGGAACTCTATAATGTAATATTATCTTCTACATGTAATGGTATCCCACACACGTTACTAAACATGTCTCTAGGATGGATATGTATTGGTCAATCTTGGTGAGAGAATATATAATATCCAAAATAGTTTTGTCACATCTAGTTGATTTTGAATCCTCGTAAATATTTCATTGATACACCATCCCACTTCTACTCCACAAAATCCATTTTTTGAGACAGACCATGTGCTAAATCATCATGTAACATCCCGACCGGAATCACCTCGACTGAACCATTATTCTAGGTTACTGCATACACACCTACACACAAGTAAGAAGTTGATTACTAGTAGTGATGATGTCATGTGGAATCGCGGGGAGACAATACACTTTGTTCCATTCAATAAGATCAATAATAAAAAATGAAAAATATTATATATAATCATAGTATACTTGAGAAAAAGTAAAGACGATAGACATTTAATAAAATTAAATAATCTTCCATAAGCAGCATGCATGTACAATGGAAATAATGAAGGTAATGTTAAAAAATAAACCGTAGATCCTCTAGATTCCATCTTAATCTGCTACTAGCTCCTTGATACTCATCTCCTCTATTCACCAAATGACCATTTCCCTTCACCAAATACCTCATGAAATCTATAATTGCATCAAAATTCCTGACTTAGATGTGAGTAAAAGACTACATAAGTCACCAACAATACGTCCTTGAACCGATTTTCTCATATATAGAAGTGTATTACAAAATAATAATAAATGTCTATGAAGAAAAGCAACACAAAATCCATAAACTAAGTGGTTGTGCACTATCCAACATTCCAATACTCCTACCCATTCCTGTATTGGCTCTTTACCAGATGGATAGTCATGGAGGTAAATGAATCAAGGATTAGCCATAGGGATAATGAATCATGCATCTTTGCATCATGGGATAAAAGAGATCAACATAAATGCTCATAAATAATATGTGGTCTCTGTATAGGCAATGGAAGGAGATCTAATTTGCTTCTTAATTTGCCATGTGACATACTAGGGACTAGTAGGTAATCAATATAACAAAGTCATCAAATTATATACCAGGGATTGAGAGCTAGTACACATCCCTTTTGTATCGTGTAACATATTGGCGACTGAGTACAAATCTGTGTCCCCTATTAATTGAGTTCATACTAGGGATTAAGAGTTAGACTGCATCCCATTGTCATTGAGTGAATCACACGACATCCACAAGGAATTGTTGTATTCCTACCTCTTTCATTGGTCCCTCATCATCACTATCTAAATTCATCTGCACACCCATATAAGGGATAACATGTTCTAATGGTCCACATGTATTGGGATCCATGAACAATACCACATTGTATAAGTAGAATGTAAGATACATGGGACACCATTCCATATCATCATAAGTAATTAAGAACACAAAATAAACATGATAAAACATTAAATATGAGTAAGAAGCTACAAGTACTCATGGAACAATAAGGATTTTGGGGATATATACACACACACCCACAAGATATCACAATATAGCATGGTAATCAAAAATATGTCTACACATAATTATTTAAATGGAAACTTGTGTAAACGATCCCAAAAGCATAGGTATCTCCTACCTCAATTCCATCATCATTAGTGGCAAGGATAAACCACACCGAGTGGTTTGATACACCTCCTCATAGCATAATCAACACGTTCTTCGAGACAACTATGTTTGACGTTCATCAATGGTTCCTATAATCAATAACAATTATTTTTCTCAAAATGAAATAATATATAACATGTGATGATACAATATCCCTCTTAGATAATTTCCAAAATATCATTTTATAATTATCTTTGATAATTATTTCAAATTTTCAATTTTATAATTATATTTTTGTATTTTTTCAAAAATTGTCCATTATAGTTGAAATTTGATAATTTTAATTCAAATGATCATTTTATAATTCATTTCATAATTTATTATATATTACCCTTTATAATTATCTTTTGATATTTTTATTAAAAAACATCAATTTATAATTTATCCATTCATTATTTCACAATATCATTTGAAAAAATTTAGTAAGTAACCTTTGATAATAAAAATCATCAGCGAAAGATAATTTTGATATGCTTGTTCATATAATAATTATCTTTTAATTAACCATTAATAGTTTCAATAAATTATCATTTAACAATTATTAAAAGTTATTTTTTGAAAATTTCATATGACAAATAATTACATGATAATTACTATAAATTATTTTAAATTCTTTACAAAAATATCATTAATAAATAATCACCTTTGAAAATACTGTTTGAGAATTATCCACAATAATAATTTTTAAACAATCTTGTATAACCATTTTTCAGGATTATCCTTTAATAATTTTAATAATTATTTTTGATAATTCTCCCAATTGTCCCTTGAAAATTCAATGAAATTATGTTTGATAATGGGGAAAAATTATCTCATTATAATTTGATAAAATTTTCATTATATAATTATTTATATTTTTTCATCCATATATAATTTGACATTATTATATTTTGATAACTTCAATTTATTATATCCAGATATTTTTTTTATCACATTATAAAAAAAATTATTAATATTAGTAATATTTTCAACGATTTTTAGAATACAAAGAGAAAAAAATGGAATAAATAAACAGACCATTTTCTATAATTTTTAGCATTTATATGCATGGATAATGGAGATTTAGTGCCTTGAGGATGAGCAAGGAGGTCACATAATTAAAACTGGGGCTCGTGATCATACACAAGGAAGATGTTGGTTGCTTGAACTCAATCAGATCAACTAACAAAGAAGATAAAGGTGTTCAGGAATTTTAAGAATCCTAAAAACAAATCCTTGAATACCCCAAATTCAATATCCCTATTGAATCTTAGATTCAACCTAAAATTGAATACATAGAAATTAGTTTTACTCAACTTTGTAATTACAACGAAATCTAACTCAAAATTTGTTGATGTTTATAAATTTGAATCAACCCAATGTCAAACAATGTTGTACATTCATGTTCATGAAGAAGAGAAAATAAAAATTTTCATATCATAATTAAATTTGGGTTTAATTTTTAAACTATATTAATTATATATTATAAATATTAAACTACATCAAATATCCATTGGGACTAAAATTTATACCCCACCTAGGGTAAAATCCCCTTTCCAAACCCAAAAGTTGTCTTTTTTCCTATATGGAATAGCGTTTAAGAGATAATAATTATTTAATATTCAATAATTGGAATAGATAATTAATTTAAATAACAATGGTAATTTTTAAAACTTAGGTGTCTAAACGTCTCATTATTAAAAATGAAATACCCCTTCTATGGTAAACATCATGTTGTGAACCTAACAATAGTCTCATATTTTTTATACATTGGAAAGTTCGAGAGATATTAATATATATTTTTTTTAAATTTATATTAAATATTATTTAATGGCTTTATCTCATGAGAGAGACATCCAAACCTCATATTCCATTGACTGTTATAACCATCAAAGGGTAAAAAAATGACTCTCGAACCTAATGGTGGTGTCATATTCCTTATGCGATGCAATATTTTTGATTTATTATATAATTTTGTTAAATGTATGCATTCTAAATACAATATATGAATTTTTTATGCTTTCTCCATGCAAGATTTACGAGGCTCAGAATAATAGACTAAATTTGTGTCGTAAATTTAAAATATACAATGAAATATTCAAAAGTGATAATTAAGATTTTATAATTTTGAAATGACATTAACAGATTTAAAGTTATTTTTAAATGATATATCAATTTTTAACATATTATATTTACAATTTATAAAAAAGAGGGTCTTAGTGTGTTTTTAAAAATCATGATATTAAAATTCTCCCCCATTATCGATATCTAATCCTAGATAAATATCTCTAGAAATATTTCTTAAAAAAAATAGGTCATTAAGATTGACCGTCAGACACATGCTCCCACACCTATTTCTGGGACTGTCTAGGCATCAATTATATATGGATAAGTAGTATCATATTCCCATATAATTCCGTCTCTATTCAAAATATGTTTCACACAAGATTCTCCATATAGGATTCATCAATCCCCATCTCAATGTCCTCAAAATATATAAAATTGCTAGGGTTGGGTTTGAATATTTAAATCAATGACACATAGAACATTTCATTCATATGACAATTCTAAGAATGGAGGTCTATGATGATACACTACTACCCTTATCTGCTCAGTGATCTCAAATGGTCCATCAAACCATGGTTCTATTTTTATCTTATTCACTAAATACATAGGCCCCATCTGTTGATTCACCCACAAGAAAATATAATATCATATAGAAAACTCCAAGGGTCTCCATTGAAACACCCTAGGATTTAAATGTACATTATATTATTAAAGTAATTAAATAGCTTGTGTTACACACAACACCGAGTTTGAATGCACCACGACATACCAAACATGTCGTTAAAAAGTATTATTGTATTTTATTAACATAATATTGAATTTTATACACTAAATATACTATTAATATCAATATTATGTGTTTTATAGAAAATAAATCATAAAATATTCAATTTTTCAGATTCAATAACTATTTTTCAAAAAATTAAATTTTTTCTCCATTTATTGGAAACCCTTTTTAATTCCAAAATATGGACCATTTATATATTCAATTTGAAAAAATTAACTTCTTATTTATAATAGGGACAACAAATTTTAATTTGGATACCTTTTCCTGTGTTTTTATGACAACATACATATTATGATGAATAGTGAAAGATACTAAATTTTAATTAAAAACAAATTTTGAATGAAAAATAATTTACAGTATCAAATTATACATTTAAAATATTTTTATGTATAATTAGATTATATTTTTATCATATAATCCAATATGGGTAAATTTAAATAATTTCACATTTAAATTGGACATAATCACATATCAATGTTTTGAGTGTTTTTTCTTCTCAAAACCCCTCATTCTGGTTTGGACTAATAGAAATAAATTTAAATATATTAATTCAACTCCAACGATTTTAATTTCATAAAATAGACATAATTTTTTAATTTGGAAAATTAAAATTGGCTTTGGGTGATTTTTTGATAATTTTTTGGAAAACATTAAATTTTTGATGAAAAGTAAATACTCTGCGTTGCATATAAAAACTGAATATTTCATTTAAATGATTATTTTTTATTAAAAATATAAATTAGAGGAAAATTAGATACGTAATACTTATATTACTACAATGTAATTAATTAGAGTCATTTTATAATAACATTAGACATTTAAAATTTTATTAAACTTTTAATAGTCCTTTACCCTCCTTCTAGGCACATTTGAAAATTTGAATAAAATGTTATTTTAACGCTTCTGTGAATTAAATTTAATAAATCCAAGAGACACGATTGACATCTGTAAGTAAAAATTGTTTCAATAAGATGAAAATAATTTATGTTGAATAGTAACTTTTTAATTTTATTTACCATGGTAAAAAGTAAATAGGGTAATTAAAGATAAAAATGATATTTTAGTTACCCTAACACATGAACTAATTATATTGGATAAGTGTTTCTTGATAAAAATAAACAATAGGAATGATATATGATCTTATTTTCCCCATTTGTATTACATTATAACTATTATTATTATTTTATTTAAAGATGAGTTAAAAGTGTAAAATTGAAATTTTAATAACGAACCCATTTTTATATAGGGTTTAAATAAGATAAATTCTAATATATGTATTAATTATAAATATAAGAAGATTTCCAAAATCATGGAATTTTATTTCTTATTTTTAGAAAGTAAATAATTAAATTTATTTATGACAGAATTATGATGTAGTAATTACCATATTAATGAATAATTAAAATAATTAATATTATAAATATAAAAATATATGTAAATTGAGATTTTTTATAAAATTCACTAATTTTCTAGGTGAATGTGACATGTTATGATTGGTTTAATGTAATAATTTCAGTGTAATTAATGTTTTGATGACTTTCAGAAAAACCAAATACTAAATAGTGTCAAAATTGACAGAAATGAGTTTTTTAAAAAAAATATTATATTATTATATGATATGAAATTAATAAAAATATAAGGATCATAAAAAGGGCTTATATAATGATAGATAATTCATTAATTAATCAAATGAGGTTATCATGAAATTCTATAGTAGATTTATTAACCATGTAATATAAAAATACTAGAGGAGATTTTAGAAGTTAATCTATCTATCTATGACTTAAATCTAAAAGATACGGTTAATATGGTTACCTAAACATGTATAAAACCTATTGGTTAAGAGGATTGCGACCCATAAGGACCATATCATCTAAATAAATGCATTTTATGGATTATAAAAATAAAATTATAATATAATAAAATAATATTTTGTGATTTTCGAAAAGTGGTCATCATCTCTCATATAAAAGGTTACTACCCCATCTCTCAAAATCACACCTCCAATGATATTTGGTTCAGCCAACCCCTACTCAAATTACTCCCAAATACCATCAATTTAACATATAAGCCATGATTTTAGCAGAATTCCGACTTATAGACCTCTTTTGATACAATAAAAAGGAGGCACCCAAAGAAGATGTAATTATTTCATCACCTATTTCAATGTTGTTTTATACTTACACTTCATATTTTTTTGTTGCTTCCATACCAAAATAATTACCTAGTACCTTGTATATAATATTATGTTATTAGAAATATCGTACAACCATATGCATTATTCTTTCCATCATATGAATGACAAATTCACTATACATGTGTACGTACGACTTACTGTCTCCACGTCGCGGTGAAGTATGTTATTCAGAACATCATTATTTGGATGGGAATAATAATGAGTATAAATGATATAAATAATAAATATAAAATGTTAATTATTCTGTATAGATGATATACCATCTAATTACATACTATTTGACCATTTATATAATTATATTTTTGCTTGTGCGTATGTACGGATTGCCGTCTCCACGAATGAATTGAGATTCATTCCCCATCATAACCATTCAAGAATAATTTTCATTTTATGAAAAAAAAAATATTTAAGAACATAATATAATTATGTATATGAATATAATACATCATTTCCATAACCACCATGACTTATGTAACAAAACATATAATGTAAAATGAGTCAGTTAACACCCAAAACAATGATACTACTGAAATATTATTAAAAAATAAATATTAAAAGATCATATATGGTATAATATTTATGTATTTGGTTCTTTTATAATGTATTAAAAATTATTTAACTACTATATTGGAGTATAATATACCCTCGACTAAGGGAATGTACTACGTAAGTGTTAATTTAACAATATCTTAATTATCTGAGGTTGGTTATACGTAAATATCTACTTGGACATCTGTATCATCAATATCTGTGTTTCATAAAAATATAATTCAACTATTTTTTACTATATCCAATAATATGGGTAATATTCATTTATAATATTGTTTTACTTTTTATAATTTTTTTAAAGGAATTATTTCATTATTTTCCAAACATGTTACTTTATGAAAATTTTGACAAATGAAGGTAAGAATGTTTTTTAACTTATATGGAGATTTTGGATATTTTCCCCCATTATAACAAATGTGAAGCTTAACTTATAAACTTATAAGAATATTTTCATAACAAAGGTTTTCTTATATAATTATCTATCTTCTAAATTATTTCAAAAGAGAAAGAGATATTTCTCTCAAATAGTTTTGGTGTCATCTATGTTAACATCCTTTGATAGATTTTACACATGTTTGAAGTTGATTTATTATGATACATTCTTCCATATTGTATTGATGGTTTAGTGTTATTTTTAAATGTGGATGTCTTATTTTTATAGAATTAATGATTTATGGTTAATGTATAAACATTTATTATTCTAGTTTTAATACGAATGTTTATGTTATCATTAAACCTTTTCGTATGAGGAGTGCTTTGGACAAAGTAAGTGACCAGTGGAGCATGCTATAGAAACTCAATACATCAGTAGGTATCATGAGACAATATAGTGTCTTGAGACATGGCCCTGACAAAATCTTATTTTAGTCTTGGCATGATTCCTTGACTATGTGGTTATGATGTTTCGCATTATAAATTCCACTATTATTAAATTAGCTATTTATTTTACATGTGATTATTAGACTAGTAGAATATCCATATAGATATTTAAATGGGATTATTTGATTTATCATTTCCATATTATGTCGTTGTTTAACTTTATATGTATATTGTTTTATTATTATACATTGCCTTAAATGTTTTTTCTTATTTATGATAGTGTCCCCTATATTGTTATCTTTACTGAGAATCTGTGATCACCACTTCATTATGTTTTCTTTTCCCCATGATGTGAAAATGAATATTAGGAATAACCTGCACGGATAGGCCAATGGTTATGAGAGTGTCAAATGGTACACAATGATGTTTTTCATTATTTAATGATGTAATGTAAAACATATGTATGTATCTAGTACTTACAAGGCTAATAAACAAAAAGTATTTTGAGACATGATTTTTATGATCATGACAATTTTATGTAATAATGCACCAACTATAGGTAACTAGTTTCTGGGTGTTACAGTTGGTATCAATGGAAATTTGTACAAACCTTGGAAAATAGATTTAGAAAATCACTGATTTGAGAACACTAACCTAAGATAGACTTTGAGAATTAGTATAAAATAACATCAAAATGTTTTGTTAATGTATATATTATGTGGATTTTCCATGAAATATATCCCTGTCTGGATAGGAGTGGGTAGAGGCAGCTCTGGCATAGATATTCCTAGGGGTAAATCCTGAAAATACCACTTTGAACAAAACTTGAATTCGAGCTGGTGCATGAAAACCGGCCTTTCTACACTCTAGGTAATGACACTCCATGGGTATATTATTGGTATAATTCACATTTTCATTACAGACAATTATGAAGGGTTTAAGAGAAAATATGTCGGAAATGAAACCAATGTTATGATTATGAGACTAGATGTGTTTAAATATTCAATTAATATGGATAATTTTTATTGTTTTGGATTATAAATTATGATATGATCTAACCATGAGTATGAAGTCATTTAGAAATGGAGCCCAATAGATGGAATGTGAACTGCAGAAATATGGATGATCCAAACAGTAAGAAAGACCATATCATTCTCTGTCATTGGCGAACATTTATAATGGAAATCGTCTCATTTCTGTTGTCATCATATAGATAAATTGTATAATTTTTTAATAATATAAGTAAATAATAATCTATGTCTTATGGATTTTAAGGGAATCTGATGATGAAAATTATGGTAGGGAGAAAGATGGATAAAGTAACGAATGGAAAAAAGGATTTTTTTTCCCATATATAATTACTATGGAATGAATAAAATTGGTAAATGGTTGATGTGAATGTGAGTTTGTTATAAGTGTGGAGAGAAAGGACACCACATACATGACTGAAATTGTTAGAAAAGGGTTTCAATGGTACAATGCTTCATCTACAAGGAGTTTGGACAGTACACAAATGGAAGTCCAAATAATCAAAGTATACCTAAAATGATGCTACTAAATAACAATCAAGTTATGAAATTACTGTATATAAAGTTGAATGATTAATGTTCCTAATTTTTTATTAAAGAATTATGTCATTTGAGTGTTGTATTAGTGATGTACAAGTTATAAAAATTATAGAGTATATAAGGGTTGTACGACAGTACTATTTTATTAAGTATATTAGATTCTGTGGTACTATGAAATTTGTCTCAAGAGAAAGTTAATCTTTTTGGAGAATACATGGTTTAATGAAAGATAAACCTTCAAATGGTTCTAATACGGAGGTATTGATTTTAAAATAAGATATGACAAATTTGATAAATTATATTTGATATTCTTGACTACCTTGAACCTAGTTAATGATTTTTATATTATATCATTGCTGGATTTTACAACATTTATGGAGTTAAGGGGAAAATCTAGTATTTTGTGTTTTACAGAAATAATAATGAAGTATATATATATTGAAATATGGTTTTATGATAATTAAGAGTGTCTCCTTTTTTTAAGAGAATACTTGATGAAGGTATTCACATGTTATTAAGTGTCACACGATATATTCAATATGTTTATCTTCTTTATATATTTTGGACAATGGGTTTAGAAAGATGTATTTTGTATAAGTCTAAAGGTTGGAATGAATTAAGTTGGAAATTGGATACTATGGATTATTTATAAAACAATTCTTAATTTAATTTTTGGATTTATTATAAAAATGAAAACCATAAGGTTATCCAATAACATGTCACATTGGACAAGGTCGTGAGACTTGAACCTATAACAAAAGGGCGACAAAGTTTTATCACCTACAACTAGCCAACATGATGTCCTAGTTTTTATAATTTATTTTATTAATGATTTGACAAATGAATTATTAATTCACTTTTTAAACCCTATATATAAGTTTTAATATAATATATTTGTGTCCTATTATCTTTTTGATAGAAAGACGAGTTTGTGGAAGAAGTTTGTTATTGGATGGAAATATACATGTCCAATATTTTTTTCATATTATATGAAGAAACTAATTCTTAAGAATTAGGTAAAGGATCTCAAAATCAAAAATATGTTATCATAATACCTTATGTATTGTTGAACCAATGATATTTTAAATAATCCTTAATTTATGGCATTAAGGCACTCAATTTTCCGTTTTTGTTTACTTGTTTGTGATTGAATACATCAATCACTCCGTATAAATATTTATGTTTTTTATCCAATTATGTGTCCCAAATTGCCGCAATTGTTCTCCTTTTTTAAATCCTAATTTTGTGGTGATTTTTTCATTTCATTTTCCCTCTTATAAGGACTACATTTTATTAACCCTATTTCTGATAATGGTTTTCCACTAAGGTATTTTCTATTTTTAACCATTTATTTTCGAAGAAAAATTTAAAATAGTTAGGATTCAATTTATTAAAGTAGGGTGGAATGTAAAACTAAATAATTTCACAGTACATTAGCTTTTTAAATTAATTCAACAGCTTGTGTAATATGCAACACTGAGTTTGAATTCACAACGACTTACCAAACATGCCATTCAAAAAGCAGTTATGAATAATAGTAACGTTACTTTTAATTTTATATACTCCATATAATTTTATAATCTATATTATGTGTTTATCAGACATAGTAAAAGAATGAATTCAATTTTTTAAATAAAATAAATAATTTTCAAAAAATGATATTTTACTACCATTTAATGGAGAACCCTTTTTAAATAAAATATTTTTCACTTTTAGTTATTAAATTTGAAAAAAAAATTAACCTCTTTATTATAATATGGACATAAATATTTATTTTTGATAATTTTTTGGTGTTTTTATGATAACTTTTATATTTTGATGAATTGTGAATGAAACTTAATATTAATTGAAAAAGACTTTTTTAATAAAAATAATATATATTATTGAATTATACGTTTGATTTGTTTTGAAGTATAATTAGATTATATTTTTATCAATTAATCTAATATTTGACATTTTAAATCATTTCAAATTTAAATTTTTACATAAACACAAATCAATCTTTTGAATGTTTTTACTTATCAAAAACCCACTTTCTGGTTTTGACAACGTGAGATAATATTAAATTAATTAATCAAAGTACATTTTTTTTTTCCAAAAATAGACATCATTTTTAATTTGAAATATCAAAATTTTCTTTGACATAATTTGTGGTATTTCTATGAAATCATCCAATTTTTGGTGAATAGTGAAAAAAATACATTGTAGATAAAAACAGACCATTTCATTTAAATGGTAATTTTTAAATTAAAAAATCTCTTAATGTCATATTAGATAAATAATAAACATATAATTCTAATTTAATTCATTAGAGACACTTTATAATAAGTTTAGAGATATAAAATATTCTTGATCTTTTTAATATATTTTACCGACCTTTTAGGTATATATGTTAATTTGAAAAAAAAACATAATTTTACCACTTCTGTGAATTAATATTCATAAATACGAGAGTCGTGATAGGCATCAGTACGTAAAATGTACATTAATAAGATGAAAATAATTTTTTTTGAACAGTAACATTTGAATTTTATTTTACCCAGGTTAAAATTAAATAGTGTAATTAAAGGTAAAAATTATATTATAATTACCCTAACATGTATCCTAATCTTATTGGATAACAGTTTTTCAATCAAAATAATCCATACTAATAAAATATTATTTTCTTTGACCACCATGGATAATATAAGGACATTTATTATTATTTTATTTAATGAAGAGTTAAAAGTGTTAAATTCAAATTTTAATAAATAAACCATTTTTAATATATTGTTATACATAAGATATATTCGACTATAAATATTCATAGAAAATCTAAGTATTTTTAATTCATCATTGTATTTTATTTATAATTTTTATAAATTAAATAATTAAATTTATTTATGACACAATGATGATGTAGTAATGATATTATTACTGAATGATTAAAATAATTGATATTATAAATTTTAGAATAATAGTAAATAGAGACTTTTATTCATTACACTAATTATATAGTTTAATATGAATTTTTATTATTGATTAAATGTATCTTTTGGAAATAATCAATTATTTTTTACATTCACAAAAACCAAATACTAAATGTCTCAAAATATCCATAAATGAGTTTATAAAACAAATACTATATTATTAAATGATATAATATTCCTAAAAAGATAAGATTTGGAAAAAATACATATATAATAATAGATATGTAATTAATTAAGCACATGGGATTCTCTTGGAATTTTATAGTATGTTTATTACCCATGTAATATAAAAATACAAGAAGACATTGTAAAAGTGAAACTATTTAACTAATAGTTAAATATAAAAGATAAGGTTAATTTTGTGACATTAACATTTATAAAACATTTTGGTTGAGAGGATTTATACCAATACCCCCTTTATCCAATAAATAAATCCATTTAGAGCTATTATAAACGGAAAATAATTTTATAATAAAAACATATTTCATGCTTTTCCTAATGTGACCATCACCTACCTTATAAAAGGGTACAACACCTTCACTTAAAATCACACCGCCAAATACATTATTTCTCAGAAAACCCAGTTCAAATATCCTAAAAACAACATTTAGTTCCACCTAGAGAATGTACAATGATCATAAATCCAACCTATGCAAACCTTTTGATCAAATCAAAAGGAAGCATATGAAAACGAGGTAATTATTTCATCACTTCTTTAAAAGTTCTTTTCTTCTTCCACTTCCTATATATTTATTGTTTCCATACCAAAATAAATACTCTAGTACCTTATACATATTGAGACGTTATTATAATTATGGTACAACCATATTCATTATTCATTCCATCCAATAATGACAAAGTCACCATAGATGCGTACGTAGGGCATACCCTATCCACGACGTGGTGAAATTTGTTATTCCACAATTGATTATTTTTATGGGTATAATAATGAGTATAATATTTTTAAATAATATAAATACCATGTTAATTATTATTTATATATAAAATACAATCCAAATAGAAACTATATTATCATCAATAGACTTATATTGGCGCTCGTGCGTACGTATGGAATACTGTCTCTATGAATTTGACGAGATTCCTCCCCCATCATAACCATTCGAGAATAATTTTTATTAAATGATTAAAAAAAATTTTTAGGAACATAATATCATTACATATATGAGTCAAATACATCCTATCCATAAGAAACATTACTTATGTAACAAAACATATAATGGAAAATGAATAAATTAACACCCGAAACAATGATACTACTGAAATATTATTAACAAATAAATATAAAAGATCATATATGATTAAATATTTATGAATTTGATACTTGTGTGATTTAAATAAAATGATTTAACTATTATAAAAGAGGTTTAAGTACCCCCAACTAAGGAAATGTACAATGTGAGGTTTACTTTTACAATCTCTTCATTATATGAGTTTTTTTATATGTAATAATATTTTGTGCCCTCTTTATCATGCACACATGTGTTTCTTGAAAATGTATTTCAAAACATTTTTACTATTTCCTATAATATGGGATAAGGGAATTCATACCCTTATTTGAATTTTTATAATTTTTTTGAAGGAAATATTTTTTTCATTTTCCAAACAAGGTACACTATGACCTTTTTGACAAATTATCTTAAGAATGCTTTTTTTACTTATACGGTGACTGTGGATATTTTCAATCATTAAAACGCCTAATAATATTCGCTTAAATTATTAAAATAGTATTTTCAAAGTATCTTTTTTTATAATAATTACGTGACTTTTAAAAGATTTCAAAATAGAAAAAGATATTTCTCCCAAAAAATTTTGATTTCATATATGTCAAAATTCCTAGATGGATTTTACACTTGTTTGAAGTTTATTTATTATGATAGATTATTACATATTGTATTGAAGGTTTTGAGATATTTTTTACATTTGATGTCATATTTTTATACCATTCATGGTTTATTGATAATGTATTAACATTTTGCATGCATGTTTTAATATGAATATTTATGTTATGTTTCAACCATTTCATATAAAGAATGAATTAGAAATAGTAAGTGATGGGTGGAGACTTCTATAACTTCTTGATAAATAGGTAGGTCTTATTAGACAAACTAGAATCCTGTCACAAGGCCTTCACAAAATCTTATTTGTAGTCATGAAACAAGTCCATGAGAATGTTTTTAAGATATCCGACATTATGCATTCCATAATTATGAAATTAGCTATTGATATTACATTTGATTATTCGACTAGTAGAATATACGTGTGAATATGTCAATGGAATTACTTTATTTATATTTTCCATAGTATTCTGAAGATTATGTTTATAAGTCTTGTGTTGTATTCTTATACATTGCCTTAATTTTCATTGCTTATTTATGATATATTTATATATATTGTTATCCATACTGAGCATCTGACCTCACACATTTATAATGTATTATTTATCATAGGGTGTGAAGAATTATATTATTAATAAACTATAGGGATATGCCAAATGATTTAAATGTTTTCAAAGTGGACACAATGTTGTTTTTCTTTATTTCATGATGTAATGTAAAACTTATGTATGTATTTAGTATTTCCAAGGATACTAAAATAATAGGACTTTCAAGACATGATCTCCTATTAAATTTCCAATGATATGTTACAACGCACCGACTCTGGGTAACTAGGTTAAGGGAATTACATCTACCATTAGATGTAATATGATATCTATCTACTTTATGTGGTGACCAATCTCTTTAGTATCATATTTAAATTTTAAGAGTTATTTAAAATCATACCAGGGCACTGAACCACTACCTCAACCACCTCATTCCATTAGAGTTCTGAGAAACATGACCCCCCCTGTAAAGAGCCTCATAACGTTTCATATTAATAAAATCGTTATAAGCATCACTGCTTGAAAAATCAATCAAGGAAATGGTATCATCCAATGGTCTATCAAGGTCAACCAAAAAATCTGGATTCCTATCATTTAATGTTCATATGTTACACTCAATATATATGTCAGTCAAATGACTATATGTTGTTATCAATCTAAACTGATTCCACAAGGCTTTTCAGAATCCCAAATAAGAGTGAAAAGTAAAACGTGAATCTCTATATGAAAAAAATATCATGGTAATTCAAATATAGGAACAATATCTTGGAAAAAAATCATCCTCCGCCCTTCCACTGAGTGAGTCTCTCTGAGTGAAAATAAGTGAGTAGACTTTGTTAACCACTCAAAAATCATTCAAACTATGTCATGACACCTCGATGTACTAGGTAACCCCATAAAAATTCCATCGTGTTGTCCTAACACTTCCACATATGTATGATTAGTGGATACTAAAATATATCATTTTTACTGTGCTCGACCTTCACCCTCTGATAGGGGAGGCATTTAGAGACAAAAGCAGAGCAATCTCTCATCATCCAAGACCGCAAAAATATAACCAGAAGACCTGACAAATCATGGTATCACTAGGATGTACTAAAATCTAGAGGTATGGTAATACATCATAATATCTTCTATGATGAATGTAGGGACTAAAAGTATATCATGTTCTATGATCACATCATCATTGTCCATCGAACATCCGGACATTGATTCATCACCATCATGTTTTTCCTTAATTACTAATCACATTGATTCTATTTCACATTATTCATTTACCTAGTACATAAGTTAGTATGTGACTATCAAGGTACAAGAAGTCTTATAACAATGGTCCTCCGAGGAATCCATTCTCTATTTATCAATGAACAACTCATCAATTTCCCCTTCCCCTATTAGGACCTCACGCCATGTTCATACTCAGCCCATTCCTTTTGGATAAGGTATCTACATTGAAAAGACCCTTATCAATTGAACATTTCAACTAAAATTTAAACATATGTCGTTACTCAACATAATGACTCTATCTCATATTCAAGTCCCTCTATGTGAATATACACCAATGTCTCTTTTGGTACGTGTAAATAATAAATCTCTCACCATAGAGATCATTTCTCTAGACATCATAGCAAAAACCACCACTGTTTGATATATGTCATTAGATTGGTTTTTAATTTGATGTGGTCATAGATGAATATACTCATATGAAAATAACTTCCACTTTTAGATCAACACTGCTCCTAGAATACGTTATGATGCAACATATTATACTACATAACCAATACCATGATCATGTATTGTTAGTAATGGAGCTATTTTTACCTTTTCTTTGGATTAAGGAAATCCTCTTAAAACTTGTTTGACCACTCCAATGTTACTCTGTTATTTTTAAGTGCTTTAATGGTTGATGATAATAATGAGAAGTCATGGATAAGTATAAAGAAATATCATACTAAACAAATTAATATCCAATTATAAAACACATGGGGACGTGTCTATGACAGGATTTCCTAAATGTTCTCTAAGTCTACATATATACTAGACTCTAAAACCACATATTCTAGGAGAATCACCGATTGAATCAAGAAGTCACCCAATAATTTCATGGCAGAAATCCCATGTTCTAGAAGTGTACAAATAACAATATCCTAGTACCTAGCATGTTTATATGGTTTTGGTGAGTATATGAAGATTTCTTTGATGAACAGTATTTAAAGTGTGTACATGAATGGATGGAAGGTCATGTTCATGAGTTCCATGAACACTTCAGGTGAATTCATCAGTCCAAATGACATCACCAAGTACTCATATAGTCCATACATCCTCAAAAATGCCTTGTTCAGAATGAAATTCTCTCTATCTCACTATTGGAGTTATGAAATTGAATATCCATCATGGAGAACCTATCAAATCCCAATAAATTATAGGAAAGATCATCGATCATTGAATACTTATATCAGTTATTCATCATCACCAGATTCAACTTCTAGAAATCGAATCATGATTAAATACAATTATTTTTCTTTAAGGGAGAAATTAATAAATTGAACCCCAATGTAATGTACATGACCTTTTTGAATAACTTCCCATTCTTACAGCTATTTATTGAGCTCCATTAGCTTGGTTGGATCAATATAATACATGGGTATCAAAATGAGTTATAATCTTGACATGAGCTCAATATCAGATTATCTTGTACATCCTTCCTTATATCAACTTGGTAAAAGATCCAAAAAAAGGTCTCAACCCACCCTTCTGTATCAAAGGGGACTTCCATGATCTTAAAGGATGACTAATGTACAAGTTGATAATCATTGTATTTTTTACTATTGTTCTGAACTCATATTCCTTGTAAAGGTAATATGTGATCATATTCTGGATGAAGCATCCTTGCTAACTATATCAAGAGAATGTGTCGGAGAATGGTCAAATGCATTCTTCTATACATATTTTTAAAATGGATATACCTCCACTATTGTGAAATTATAACATCCTACTTTCCATGTTGTTCTATAAATGATATCATGGTGATATATTCTGTAACATTAAGGAATATCTATAAAAAACAATAGAGTTATTAGAATAAACCATAACATGTCAATGGTATCAAAAAAATGTTTATATTGACCTTTATAAGAGATCAAACATTATTTTACTAGGAGTCTACCCTTAATACATGGTGTACAACTCCTACCACTAACACTGGGTTTCTTCCCTACATGCTAGTCATGATTATCATCTATGTACTAAGACAATGGAATTCACATATCAAATAATAAATCCCAATAAATACATACCACAAAACATGGAAAAATATATATATAACACAAATCTATCTATCACCAACAGATAACACAACTTATGGAATTTAACTAGTGCACTACTATAACCATAATAACATGTATATATATGGAATTTGACCATATTTACCTATTCATAATTCTATAATGTACATGAAATCTCATTAATCACATATAAAATCATTTGTATCCCCAAGTAGGAATTGATTGTAACAAAAAACATGAATTTTGAATTATGGAAAATCGGAGATATACTACATAGAGTTGTCCATACACGGACATTGATCCCCTACTCATGTTCTAATGAACTATGTCATTTATTACATATCCCATCCAAATAAAAGAGAACTAAACATTTACTGGGTCATGATCCTCTAATACCATATTGTAACATCCCGGCCTGATTCACTAGGTTCGATAATGATTTCCATGTGACATCAGGCACATCTCCCCATATAGAAGTGGGTTTTTACTAGCAGCTAGGGGCTCAAGTCGAATCCTTTGGAGAATATACGCTCTATTTAATGTCATATGATCAATAATAATAATGAACAATATAATAAATAATCACTATAAGAAAGGGGAAATGTGTAGATGACATACATGTAATGCATATAGTGAATCCTCCGTAATTGGAAATCATGTCCAAAACATATAATTAAGATAAAGTTAATTAATAAATTGAAGATCCTCTAGAGTACATCCTGATCTTCTACCAGCTCCACACTCTTCAACTCATCTGTCTACCATAGGGTCCTTTTCCTTCACCTCATTCCTCATGAAATATACAAGAACATCGAAACCCCCAAGTGGGGTGTGAGTACAAGACTCTATATGACACCACCAATGATTCTTTATGATGATTTTCTCTTGTTTTAATGTTTATTCCATAATCATAAAAAATGTGTAGCAGTCACAGTAACTTAATATCCAAAACCTAGTGGTGGACTGCTAACCAAGCTACCACAACTACTAGTAATACCTACATCATCTCAATGTTGATTGGATAATCATGGTTTTAAATGAATCAATAATTGTCTACAAGGACATTGAGCAATGATACTTTGTGTCTTGTGATCATAAAACCAAAAATAAATTCTCATCATGAAGATATGTCCTCTGTATATTAATTGGAATGAGTGCTAATACACATCCCTTATTAATAGAGTAACATAAGAGGGACTGAGATCTAATAAACATCCCTTAGTCATCAAATCATATACTTGATACTGAGTTCTAGTACAAATCACTCTTTCAACAAGTATCATACTTGGGAATGTGGTGTAGTCAGTTTCTTCTCTTCATTGAGGGAATACTAGTGATTGATAGTTAGTTATCACCCCTTAGTCATTGAGTGGATCACATGACATCCTGTGTGCATCATTGTATCCTTATGTCATTCATTGGTCCCACATTGACAATATTGCAGGTCATGCTCACTACCTCCCCAAGGGATAACATGTCACAACGATCCACCTTTGTTGGGATCCAAGATGAATAATACAAGACAAACATATCATGAAGGATATAGTTACCAGCACCCCATATCATTAAATGTTAAGTAGTACAGACAATACATGTGATCAAAAATTAATCATGAATATCAAGCTATAAGTACTCCTAGAATCATAGGGATTATGGGGCTGCACACACACCCACATGAAATAACAATCAATCGTGGTCATTAGAAATATGTATACACATAATCTTGTTAGTGGAAACATTTTTAAACAAGCCCAAACTTTGAGGAACCTCAACCCTCAAGGTCATTATAATCAGCGACAAGGATAAACCACCATGTGTGGTTTGATACACCTCCTCACGACCTAATCACTGTATTCATAAACATATCAATAATTGAAATTCATCAACGGTACTGAGAACAAATACCAGTTATTTTAATACAGTAACAAACAATATCACATGTGATGATACAATATTTATCCATGATAATTTCCAAATTATCAATTTATAATTATATTTTGGTTATTTTTCCTAAATTAATCATGTATAATTATATATTGATTATTTATCCTAAATTATCAGTGATATTTTTGTTTTTATAATTTTAAATAAAATTATCTTTTTATAATTATGTTGATAATTAATTATAATTTAGCCTCTAAAATTATCTTTAGATATAGTTATTTAAAAAATTTCTTTTTTAATTTATCCTATCATAATTTCACAAATATCATTTGATAAATTTATTAATTATATATTGATAACAAAAAAATTATCCTATGATAATTGTGATAATCATTTCAATCTAATTATTAACTTATTATTATCCTGAAATATTTTTAATAAATTATAATTTGATAATTCATTATAGTAATTATTTGAAAACTTCATATAACTATTCATTGCCTAAAAATTCTATTCGATTATCAATATTTTTTAACAAAATGTAATTTTAAAAATTATTTCCATTGATAAAATTGTTTAGGAAATATCATTGATAATAATTTTAAAAGAATCACATAGATCAATTTGATGGGATTATCCTTTAATAATTTTGTTGACTATTTTTGATTATTTAGCCAATTGTACATTGATATTTTAATTCAATTATCATATAAATATTAGAAAAATTATATATTAATAATTTTTCACAATTATCTTCTGCTAATTCAATTAAACTATCTTTTGAAAATTATACATTATTTTTCATTCAATGATAATTTGATGTAGTAATCTGTTGATGATTTTAAAAATTTATTTCCAGATCATTCATATTTATCTCTTTATAAATAAGAAAACTTTTTAATATTATTGTTTATTAATTATTTTTGGAATAATTGGAGATACATAAATTAAAAAAACAAATAAAATGAATGATAAGACATAAAATATTCACATATGGGCTGCATGTATATTTATGGAGAAAGGAAAATGAGCACCATGAGGATGAAAAATGAGGTGTCTCACCTCAAATTGAGGCCTATGATCACACTATTAGAAGATGTGGGTTAGTTGAACTGGATGATATCAACTAACAAAGAATTCCAATGCATTCGACCATTTTAAGATCCCTAATAATGCATCCTTGAAAACCGAAAATTCAATATCCCTTTAAAATACATGATTCAATCAATAATTTAATGAAGTATTACTAGGTTGACCCAACTAAGTAATTAATATAATTTCTGAGTGAAAATGTGTCGACATTGAAGGTTTTTAATCATCATTACATTTTATAATGGTGGACACATGAGTTGAAGAAGAAGAGAAAATTAAAAAATATTATTTCATTATTAAATTTATATTTAATTATTTTACTAAATTAATTATTTAATTTAAAAATTAAATTACTTCAAACATATGTTTGGAATAAAATTTATACCCCACCTAGAGTTAATGCACTATTTTGAACCCAAATAGTTGTCTTGGATTTCCCAATCGAGAAATTATTTGAGAGATTTAATTATTTTTTATTAAAAACAGATTCAATAATAATTTAAAATAAAAATGTTTATATTTTCAAGAGATTCATCCCAATGTCTGATGCAAACAAACTATATACCCCTCCTAGGGTAATATGTGTGTTTCAAACCTAACAATGGTCTTATATTTGTCATATGACTAACTTTTTTTGAGATATTATATAATTTAAAAAGTAATAATAAATTAAATATTATATAATTAGTTTATCTCACAAGTGAGTAATCTTAATATCTGATGCATTTGAATTTTATAACAATCCTAGGGTAGAAACAAGGTTTTAGAACAGACCACTGTCTCTTATCTCTTATATAATGAACTATTTCATTTGAGTTATTCAATTATTTTGAAAAAATCACATGTGGTTAATATAATTTATTAAATATTTTTTTTATTTAATCATTGAGGATTTATGATGCTCATAATCTCATACTCACTTATTGTATTACCCCAAAAATATTATATTGGATATTCCATAGTGTTAACTGAGATTGTACACTTCTGAAATTCCATTAACACAGTTTTATTTTATTTTTCACTGATTAATAATATTTTCACATATGGGATTTATAATTTATCAAAAATATTGATTTTATTATCATTGTAAAAGTCATGATATTTCAAATCATATGTTACCAAGTGAGGAGTTGGGAGACAAAATCTCCTACACAACTCTTTATTTCCATCCACCAAAAATGAAACTGAAGGTCCGAGTACATATTCTATAAGATTGGATGTATCTCTAAGGGTGATGCATGAATATACAATATTATATACTACCAATATTTCAATGGTACCATCATCCACCTTCCAAAAATAATGATGTTCTCCCAACCTTTAAGAAATCCACTTGGATCATATATTGTGGGTATCTAAGATGAACAAATACTCACTCTCAATATATCCACGATGATCCTTCGAAACATGTTGATGAATTATAGGGGTGAAAACAATATACATGATGAATTTTTAATCATAATCTTAAACTACATAAAAAAAGTTCAATTTTTGTGTCGCCTCACTCAATAATTGTTCACAAGATCTCCTGCTAAGAGAATCTATCACCACATTCCATTTTTGGGATTCTTCACATTCTCATTATTATAATACTAGAATAACACTCTCATCTAACTTTATCTGTTGATAATATAATTATTTAAGAATATATTCTTATTACTCATTTGGGTTGAGTAAATGATAATCTTTTTAACCATAAGTTATTGTCACCATTTATCTAGGGAAAAAACCATTACTATGATCTCTAGATCATCAGTTGTGTATTGTTTCTCATGGGGTCGTATCATCCATGATCCATAGGAAATCACTATGATCCTCTACATTAGAACACATCCATGGACAATTATAGATTCATCATAGACCACCACACACATGAAAACATAATTTATTTGACTCTATATGGGTGTTCTCAATATCCTGTATCACAACACCAGAAAGCCTATATGAACCTCTATTTCCAAATGAAATGATTAACTTTTTTGTTAAATTTTTCAGTGGTGCCTATATCCTAGAGAATTAATTATCATATTTCTATCAATATCCTTCCAACCCATAGAATCACTACACCTTAAACATGATCTTTAGTGGTGCCAATGATATAATTTCCTAAGCCATTTCTAGGTCAACAATTATATGATCTTTTGAAATGACATATCCAAGGTAGTGGATCTATTGAATCAAAAAATGATTAAATGAGAGATTCCCATAATGCTGGGGATCTCAGAGTATCAATAAAACCATCATAAAATTTCAAGGAAGCTCCTACATGGATGGAGAGTAAACTGGTACTTCCCCAATGTAAACTAACATGAAATGGTTCATGAATGTCTGAAATATTTGATTCAAAATTCACATGAATATTTTTGGGTCACTCGTCAAAACATTGGGAATCACCATATTCTCTTAATGACCATAGTCACATTTGAATGAAATATATTATATATGTGTGTCTCAAAATTGTAGATGGTGATAGTAAGGACTGATGTCAATATTATAGAACCACATTACCCCTTTTAACAAGTCTAATATGTAATTGTTTTTCAGAAGGAAAATATTCTTCTTAATAGTCACCCGATTAAGGTATTGGTAATACACACAAAACCTCATTCCCCATTTAAAATTCTCGATTGACAAAACTAGGGCTACCCCAGGGAAATATGGGTTTTAAAAAAACATTCATCTATAAACCCACCACCAACACCTTTATCAATAAAAGCTATCTAGATTCCATTTGATAATATGGAACAATTATTATAAAATTCCCTTGGATTATATATTTTGAGATTTTGATCTTGGGTTTGGAAGTTATTCTTATAATTACCTCAAGGGAGGTACCCTCATACACATCCACTACCTAAAAAATAATAAAACTAAAAAAAATAATAAGTTGTATGGGTAATACTACAGAACCGATGAGTAATTGGTTATATAATAATATTTTAGATCCTATACTGATCTTATTAGACTTCATTTTCTCCTATTAATGAAAAAAATGTCCCACCAATCGGGATGTTGTAACACCCCGAAATTTTATGAAAAATATTTTTTTTAATTTTATTGATTTCTTGTGTTATATGAATCACGAATTTATTCTTGCACAACATGAAACCCAAACATGGCTACATTACACGCAATCATGACCGTCCATGATAGCGTGTGTTGTACGCAATACCGAGTTTCATTAAACATCGATATGCTATTAAAATATTATTAAATCTATCCGTTTTGAATTGTAATAACCACTTTTTGAAATTTTTTAAATTTAATAATTCAATATGGACTTCATTTTTGGATTTGGAATATCAAAATTAGCCTAAGGTGAAATTTAGTTATTTTTCTGAAAACTATCAATATTTGATGAATAGTGAAAACACTAGGTTACTATTTAAAAACCGACTTTTTATTTAAATAATTATTTATTTTATTTAAATTTATTTTAGGTCAAAATTTATACATAATACCTATATAATTTCAATGTAATTCATTGGAGTCATTTTTTAATAATTTTAAATATATAAAAATTTTATTGAACTTTTGACTGTCTTTTACCCATCTCAAGGGAGAATTTGCAAATATACATAAAACATAATTTTATAGCTCTTGTGAATGGAATTTCAAAAATCCAAGAGACACAATTGATTCTAGTAAGTAAAATGTGGTTCAATGAGATGAAAATAATTTTTGGTGAATAGTAACTTTTTACTTTTATTTACCACTGTTAAAAGTAAATAGGGTAATTAAGGGTAAAAATGATATTATTATTACACTAACACATGTCCTAATTCTATTGGATAAGTTTAATTCGACCAAAAACAACCTTTGGAATAAAATATGACCATTTAGGCCCACTTGGATTATATTAGGACATTTATTATTAATTTATTTAAAGAAGGGTTAAAATAATTAAAATCAATGTTTGATAAGTAAATAATTTTAAAAATAGGGTTATACATAAGATAAATTCGACTATAAATATTAATTATAAATATAAATAGATTTCCTACATAATGATATTTCATTTGTAATCTTTAGACTTTAAATAATTTAATTTATTTATGACACAATGATGATGCAATAATTATCTTATTAATGAAATATTGACATAATTGATGTTATAAATACCCAAATAAATGTAATTTGAGACTTTTTATGAATTCAAATAATTTTCTATGATAATATGACATGTTATTGTTGATTTAAATATCTTTTTTCTAACTAATAATTCTGTTATGATTTTCACAATAGTCAATTACCAAATAGTGTGAAAATTGACATAAAATAGTTTTTAAAACAAATATTATATTATTAATTGTTATTATATTCCTAAAAATATAAGGTTCATAAAATGACTTAGATAAGGATATATATATTAATAATAAACAAATTGGGGTTATTTTGCCTTGTTATAGTAAGTTTATTAACCTTATAGTGTAATAACACAAAAAGAAACGGTAAAAGTAAAATCATCTTACTTAATGTTAAATCTAAATGATAGCGTTAAAATAAAAACCTAAACTTGACTAAATTCTATTGGATGAGAGAATTTTGACCCACCCACCTTAGCTTCGAAATAACTCAATTTGGAGCTATTAAAATCCGAATATGTCTTTATAATAAAATAATATTTTTAGTTATTCCAAAGGTGCCCCTCTCCACCCTTATAAAAGGGCACCTCCTCCCTCTCTTCTTCACACCACATTGAGACTTAAAGTTTATCCAACCCTGGAAAATTTCTATTCTACATTTCCCTTGAAACATCCTAGAGGTTCTGGTTCTCTTCAAAGACCAATATTAGTGCTCTAAGAGGAGGTTTCAAAAAGGCGCTTCAAAGAAGAGGTAATGTCCGTTACCGATTCTGTCAACTTTATTTCTTCTTCCACATCTTCTTCATTAGTTGTTTCATTATGAAGTAATAACATCAGTATCACTCATATACTGATATTTTATTATAATTATGAAACAACCATATTTCACCATCTATCCATCCTACGGAAAACGAATTCACCACGCTTGCGTACGTACGGAATACCGCCTCCACGCCGTGGTGTAATCTGTTTTTCCACCACCACCTTACATGGATGGGTATAATGGTGTAAATAAATGATTATTTTAAATTTATATTTATTCCGAAATATTATAAATACACTCCAATACAATTCCACAATCATGGGAATGATATCATCGCTCGTGCGTACGTACGGACTATCGTCTCCACGAACGCGATGAGATTCATTTTCTAGAATTAACCATTCAAGAATGATTATAAATTATATATAATGAATAATAATGAAATATAAAACATAATAATTATACTGGATTTATGTATATATAAATATGTATGTCATATACTCTGTTCCATTCAATTCAATAAGGAAACGAAAACAGCGTTCATGCGTACGTACGGCCTACCGTCTCCATGAACGGTGTATTTCGTTATTGTTATCGATCTATAATATATATGTATATAATGAATATTTATTATATATAAATCATGTTTTACATTCTTAAATTATTTAAATCAGTATATAAGTAATAATATCAAGAACGACGAGTCGAAACACATTCGATAAATGAAACAATTTAACCCAAAACACTCTTTAATATGGAATTTACAAAAGAACGGGTAATATAATGTCATAAGTGAAACATATATGATATCATAACAATGAATATGATTCTGTAATAAGACAATGACATTATTTAAATCATTATACAGGATTTTCAGATACATACGAAGCATATCGGACATAAGGTATGGGATAAATTTTCAATCTCATTTTTATCGGAGATTGCTTACACGTAAGTATTTACTAGGGTTATGTTTATCATCCATGACCATGTTTTCTAAAAATGTTTTCATAAAATGTTTACAATTCATCCATGAATGTTTAAAGTCATTTTTACCCTTTATTTACTTTTTTCCACATTGTATGGATGGAATCTTTTCTTTGGTTACCATATAAGGTACTTTTTGACTTTTCCGACAAATGTATGAGGAGAATGTTATTTTTAACTTATACGGCGTGAATGGATTTTTACGGTTTCATATCACCTCATTTTCAAGAAGCTTCCTCTACAAGATTTCATGATAATATTCAACAAAACCATTTTCATTTAAAATTTCATGGTATTTTGTGAAAAGAATATGCTTTTAAAGAAGAAAGGATATTTTCCTAAAAAATTCATTTCATGTGTTCTGTCAAAACTATTTTCCATCTAAGATGAAATTATTTCATATGTGTATGATTCAAGTAATTTTTCTCTATTTTTTAAATGTTTTCAATTTTCTTATGATGAAATGACATCAAACTTTTATGGATTATGTTACGATGGCATGATGTTTAAGAATCCCATTTTATTACATGGGTTATGCTATGATGTATGATTTATTATTTTGTGGAACAGGAAAGAATGTTTTCATTATGAGATGGGTGAGACAAATATCTCCCTCCAATGAATTGGGTAAATATTTATATCTCATGAGATAGACATTTCTGGAACAGTAAGTTAATCCGGTTGAGTGTTACAGGACTGAAAAAGGGGAGTGAACTCGATTCCGAAAGGGACTTTGTCCACTGAGATGGTCTTGGCAGCAATTCCTTGGCTACAATGGAAATCCTGACATGTTCTGAATGGTTTCCACAATTACATGGTTTATTCCCATTTTATCATGTTTGATGTTCTATTATGATATATTCCTTATGTACTTCCATGATTTATTTCTTTTCTCAATATATTGATGTTTAAATTTCATGTTCATGTTTTTGCTTCCAAATATTTATGAATTGTTTTATGTTATCTATGTTTTCCCTTACTGAGAATTTGAGCTCACCCTTTTTATGTTTTATTTTCCCCGGGAAGTAAATAAACCTTTTAGGTAAGGAAACAAAAAGTGGAAGGTCTCTATGGGAGTTGTCGAAGATATTTCAACATGAATAGAAGTTTATATTCCTAGTTTCCAAAGACACTAAACTATCATGGTCCTTGTGTGTTTGTTTTTGTTATGTATTAAGTATTCCGCAAAAGTAATGTAATTTCCATGTACGTCAAGCTTTGTGTCTCTACAGTTGGTATCAGAGGAATGGTTTAGTCAACAATTGGAAACAATGATGCTAAAATGTTAGTGAGATACCTAGAGATATTTCTAAGGCATGTCTAGGGATGTCCCTAACGATAAGTATACATATAGGATATAGTCCTATAACTACTTTAAAGATCATATAATTTAACCTAAGATGTTAGATATTGAAGGTAATCCCATGTTATTGTGTTGTTTTCCCTAACATGATTTTTTCCTCTCAAACTATTCTTTTTGGTTTTTAGATGATGGAAGGAACTCGAAGGAACCGTGTTGATCATTGTAATGTAAAATGCAATGATTGTCCTCCTGAACAAACAAATGTTATGGGACATGGAATGAAAAATATTATTTCTATACTTACACAAGCTATGAATCATTCTGGACTTTCAAATGAGCAGTGAAGGGAACAATATTCTATTGAGTCCTTCATGAGGAATCGTCCACCTTCTTTCAGTGGGTCTTCTGATCCACTTGTTGCTGAACAATGGATCAGTACCACTGAAATGTTATTTTCAGTTCTTCAATGTTCTGAACATGATAAAGTCATATTAGGAGTATATCATTTGCAACGTGAAGCTGATCAATGGTGAAATCTTATCAAGAATACGAGGACACGAGATTAAATTGAGTCCATGGAATGGGACGAGTTCAAGAACTTATTTTTCAATAAGTACTTCGCTCGTATTCTTCGAAAAATGATGGAGAAGAAGTTTCTTGAACTAAAGAAAAAGGATTATTAATCTGTTGGTATAGACGATGTGATTTTTACAATGCTTGCAAGGTATGAATCTGGCTTTATCATCCAATCGGAAAGTAAAATTGATCGATTTTTTAGTGGCTTAAAACAAAATCTTTGATGGGAATTAGCTATAAGAGACTTCAGTTGCTATGAAGAAACTGTGCGTTGTGCTATCAAGGTAGATATGGAAGTTGGTGTTACATATCCATCTCATGGTTTTGACAAGAAACGAAAGATGAAGTTCAAGGAGAAATCTCATAATAATGGTGAAAAGAAGATGAATGTTTCCTTACACTCAATGTGTGGAAAGAAGCATGGTGGAGATTGTCTTAAAGGGACTAGAAAATGTTTTAAGTGTGGAAAAGAAGGTCATCGAGCAGCTGAGTGTCGAAGTAATGGAAAAAGGGCTGCTAATGGTGTGAATAAATAAAATACTACAGAGAACGCTCCAACAACACTTCAATGATTCAAGTGCAATTAAATGGGGCATTATGCTAATCAATGTAATAATCCAATGGTTAATGATGATCGACATGAGCAACCACATAAGGAAAAGGAAAAAGGGATGTCACATGAGTTCACTATTGTCGATGTTGAATATGACAACGATGTGGTGGAATGATTAAGTGTTTATGTAATGGGATTCCAAAATAATGTTGTATATAGTATCGTAGAATATTGGAATATTTATGTATTGGTCAATTGTGGTTTTAAATAATTTTATGGTACCGGTAACCATGGAAAGTTATTGAGAATTTTTGGTAAGCGGATGATATGAGAATAATGAAGGGATAAGAAGATAATGAGAAGTTTGATTGTATTCATGAGCTCATGATTGATATAAGGACTAAGTGATATCATGGATTGTGTATAAAGATTTTTTTGGATTTTGGTATGTGGAAAGTGTTAACTTTTAACTGCATTCATGTTTTCATTAGGGTTTAATGGGTATTCATTCATCAGGAGAATACATTATTAAGGTATTCACATATTTTTAATTTGACCAACAAGATATATCTTATGATATATTGGGGATAAATGATGGAATTAATGTGATTGTTATGTGACATTTCAAGTAATCATTTTCTTTATACTATGAGCTTGGACCGAAGTATTTTAGATAAGCCTAAAGATTGGAATGAAATTTGTTGGAAAAAAGATAGTATTGTTTAAGGATATAACATTATTCGATATTATTGATGTGATGTTATAGTAATATAGTTTTAGAAAAAGGACAACCTGCAGGACAGGCGGAAACCCATCACATCAGACAATGCTGTGGGAATCGAACCCAAAATCGAAGTGCGACTGGCCTTTATCGATTACCACTGGCCAATAGGAAGTCTCTGGTTAGTAGAAACTAGTTTTAGTTTATTAAGGGGTATAATATATAAATTATAAGTTCATTTTTGGAATCTTATACGATTAACCTCACCATAGATGGACTTATGTATATTTGATAACCATTGCTAACTTTTTGTTTGAAACAGATGGAATGACCCATCATTCTATCACATGATCTGTTAACACTTCATGAATAACAAATTCATCTTCATTACTTTAAGAGATGAAGTAGAAATTGTTCAAGGAATGAACAACAGTGAGATTGTACAAAAATAATGTAAGTATTTATTCTAATTAAAATTCATCAACTTTAGGAAAATGATCTTGAAAACAAAAAATGTTGTCCTAGTTCCCTTATATCCGATTAATCAGATGGTACCTTAGATCATTACAAATCTATGGATTTGAGATTGTTTGATTTTTCCTAGCCATGTTCTCTACCACTATCCATCAGAGCATGATGGTTTGGTTTCTCTTACATATCCATATTTTCACCTATGTTTTCTTATATGGAAACCCGATGATTAGTTAATTTGGGTAACCGTTATGTTTCATACTTTAGTTTTTAAAGATTGTTTTTGGTATTCCTTTTTACGATGTGGGTTTTTATTAAATAATCGTTCGAGTAGTAAACCATTTATAACCCCGACAAATTTCGAGGGTGAAATTCATTTTAAGGGGGGTAGAATGTAACACCCCGAGATTTTTTGAAAAATATTATTTTTAATTTTATTGATGTCTTGTGTTGTACGCTACAAAAAAGGAGTCTTGCACAACACCCAACACTAACATGGCTTCATTACACGCAATCACGACCTTCCTTGATAGAATTTGTTGTACGCAATACCGAGTTTCACTAAACAACGATATGCTATTAAAATATTATTAAAACTAGCCGTTATGAATAGTTAAAACCACTTTTTGAAATTTTTTAAATTTGATATTTCAAAATGGACTTCATTTTTGGATTCGGAATATCAAAATTATCCAAGTGTTATATTTTGGTATTTTTCTGAAAACTATCAATTTTTGTTGAATAATGAAAGCACTAGGTTATTATTTAAAAACCGACTTTTTATTTAAATAAATATTTATTTTATTTAAATTTATTTTAGGTCAAAATTGAAACATAATACCTATATAAGTTCAATTTAATTCATTGGAGTCATTTTTTAACAAATTATATATATATATATAAATATTATTGAACTTTTGACCGTCTTTTACCCATCTCCTAGGAGAATTTGCAAATTTATATAAAACATAATTTTACCGCTATTGTGAATGGAAATTTAAAAATCTGAGAGACACGGTTGATGTCAGTATGTAAAATTTGGTTCAATTAGATGAAAATATTTTTTGGTGAATATTAACTTTTCACTTTTATTTACCACGGTTAGAAGTAAATAGGGTAATTAAGGGTAAAAAAAATATTATTATTACCCTAACACATGTTAAAATTCTATTGGATTAGTGTAATTCAACTAAAAACAACTTTAGGAATAAAATATCACCATTTAGGCCCACTTGGATTAGATTAGGACATTTATTATTAATTTATTTAAATAAGGGTTAAAATAGATAAAATCAAAGTTTAATCAGTAAATAATTTTTAATATAGGGTTATACATAAGATAAATTAGACTATAAATATTCATTAGAATGATAAAAATATTTCTTACATAATGGTATTTTATTTGTAATTTTTAAACTTTAAATAATTTAATTTATTTATGACACAATGATGATGCAATAATTATCATATTAATGATATATTGACATAATTGATGTTATAAATACGAAAATAAATGTAATTTCAGACTTGTTTTGAATTACAATAATTTTTTATGTTAATATGACATGGTAGTGTTTATTTAATTAACATTTTTCGAACTAATAATTCTTTTATAATTTTCAAAAAAATCAATTACCAAATAGTGTCAAAATTGACATAAAATAGTTTTTAAAACAAATATTATATTATTAATTGTTATTATATTCCTAAAAATATATGGTTCAGCCAAATGACTTAGATAAGGTTATAACATTTACTAATAAACAAGTTGGTGTTCTTTTGGCTTGTTCTAGTATGTTTATTAGCCATATAGTTTAAGAACACAAAAAGACACGGTAAAAGTAAAATTATCTAGCTTAAAGTTAAATCTAAATGATAAGGTTAAAATAGGAACATAAACTTTTCTAAATTATATTGGATGAGAGTATTTCGACCCATACTATCCTTAGCTTATAAATAACTCAATTTGGAGCTATTAAAAACCAAATATGACTTTATAATAAAACAATATTTTTAGTTATTCAAAAGGTGCCCCTCTCCTCCCTTATAAAAGGGCACCTCCTCCCTCTCTTCCACACACCACTTTGAGCCATACAGCTCGGAAAACCCCTGCCAATTTCTCTTCTCCACTTCCCTAGAAGCATCCAGGTGGTTATGGTCCTCTTCAATGACCAATATTAGTTCCCTAATATGAGGTTTCAAAAAGGCGCATCAAAGAAGAGGTAATGTTCGTTACCGATTCATTCAACTTGATTTCTTCTTCCACTTCTTATTCTTTAATTGTTTCATTATGAAGTAATAACATCAGTATCAAAAATATACTGATATTTTATTATAATTATGAAACAACCGTATTTCACCATCTATCCATCCTATGGAAAACGAATTCCCCACGCGTGCGTTGGTACGGAATACAGTCTCCACACCGTGGTGTAATCTGTTTTTCCACCACCACCTTACATGGATGGGTATAATGGTGTAAATAAATTATTATTGTAAAGTGATATTTATTTTGAAATAGTATACATACACACCAATAAAATTCCACAATCATGGTAATTATATCATCGCTCGTGCGTACGTACGGACTACCATCTCCACGAACGCGATGAGATTCATTTTCCATGATTATCCATTCAAGAAAGATTATAAAGTATATATAATGAATAATAATGAAATATATGACATTATAATGCTACTGGATTTATATATATATATATATATATATATATATTTATGTCATATACTCAATTCCATTCAATTCATTAAGGAAACGAAAACAGCATTCATGCGTACGTAAGGCCTACTGTCTCCATGAACGATGTATTTCATTCTATTTATAGATCTATAATATATATGTATATAATGAATATATGTTATATATAAATCATGTTTTACATTATGGAATTATGTAAATAAGGATATAAGTAATAATATCAAGAATGACGAGTCGAAACACATATGATAAATGAAACGATTTTACCAAAAACGCTCTTTAACATGGAATTTACAAAAGAACGGGTAATATAAATTCATAAGTGATCCATATATGATATCATAACAATGAATATGATTCTGTAATAAGTCAATGAAATTATTTAAATCATTATATAGGAGGTTCAGATACATATGAATCATATCAGACATAATTTAAGGGATAAATTTTCAATCTCATTTTTATCTGAGATTTCTTATACGTAAGTATTTACTGGGGTTATGTTTATCATTCATGACCATGTTTTCTAAAAATATTTTCATAAAATGTTTATTATTCTTCCATGAATGTTTAAAGTAATTTTTACCCTTTATTGACTTTTTACCACATTGTATGAATGAAATCTTTCCTTTGGTTACCATATAAGGTACTTTTTTACTTTTCTGACAAAAGTGTGAGGAGAATGTTATTTTTAACTTATACGTCATGAAAAGATTTTTATGGTTTCATAACGGCTCATTTTCAAGAAGCTTCCTCTAAAATATTGCATTATTATTCTCAAAAAACCCCTTTTCTTTTAAAATTGGATGGAATTTTGTGAAAAGAAAATGATTTTAAAGAAGAAAGGATATTTTCCTCAATAATTCATTTCAAGTGTTTTGTCAAAACTATTTTCCATATTTGGTGACATTATTTCATATGTGTATGTTTCAAGTAATATGTCTCTATGATTTAAATGGATTCAATTTTATTATGATGAAATGACCTCAAACTTTTATGGATTATGTTATTATGGCATGATGTTTAAGAATCCCATTTTAATACATGGGTTATGCTATGATGTATGATTTATGATTTTGTGGAACACAAAAGAATGATTTCATTATGAGATGGGTGAGACCTATATCTACCTCCAATGCATTTGGTAAATATTTATATCTCATGAGATAGACGTGGCTGGAATGATAAGTTAATCCGGTTCAGTGTTACAGGACTTAAAAGAGGAGTGAACTAAATTCAGAAAGGGACTTTGTCCACTAAGAGGGTCTTGGCATCAATGCCTTGGCTACTATGGAAATCATGACATGTGCTGAATGGTTGCCAAAATTACATTTTTTATTCCCATTTTATCATGCTTGATGTTCTATTATGATATATTCCTTACGTACTTCCACGATTTATGACTTTTTCATGATTTTGATGTTTAAATTTCATGTTCATGTTTTGGATTCCAAATGTGTATGGATTGTTTTATGTTATCTATGTTTTCCGTTACTGAGCATTTGAGCTCACCCTCTTTATGTTTTATTTTCCCCAGGATGTAAGGAAAGGTTTTAGGTAAGGAAACAAAAAGGGGAATATTATTATGGGAGTTGTTGAAGATATTTCAACATGATAAGAAGTTTATATTCTGAGTTTCCAAAGACACTAAACTATCACGGTCCTTGTGTGTCTTTTTTTGTTATGTATTATGTATTCCTCAGAAGTAATGTAATGACCATGTACGTCATGCTTCGGGTCTCTACATAAGCTATTTGTCCTCTTCCAAGAATAGTCATTCTCTATATACACGTTGAATAAATACTCCACACCTAGAGTGATAATGTAAGGCCCTACTGTAGATAAGGAACGATATAATAAGAATATCTCTCTGATATGACTTGGGTCACTCTATCGCCAATTTTTTGTGATCACTAAATTTACTCCTACCGGAATCTACATGCTCAAGGGTCAAGAATATTGATCTATTGAAATATCTAGGTCTCAAATAATTAATGTAGAACGAAGACGGTGTCTCATGCCTATATAAATAATTACCACATATATTGTAGATAAGATATATATCATGATTCTAGTAAATCATAATGAGTTTTCTTAATTATAATTTTATCCATTCATCTTCTATCATCCCTGAACACCAACTCACTAATCCTAGAATAGACAACCTAGTGTTGGTGGGGGAAAATTATCAAAACATTGGACACCTAATACTTCACTCCAAGAACTTATTACATGTCATCAACCTTGTGAAAACTTTAGATCAATCATTTTACCTTTACATGTTTTTCCATAGACTATCTCTATATATGATAAATGAAAGTTCAGACACTACTAAATTCTATGTCCATAACCATCCCCAGAGTGACCCCACCTATCCTATGTCTAACTGGAACCAAACAGAGATCAATAAATATATAACATCTATCTGATGAATATATCTACAACCAACTAGAATTCATAGATCCATAATACTGATACTTATTACCCTATTCTAATGTCTCAGCTCCTGGGTTCCCACTACCAGCATAAACTATCACATAATACCTCACAATGAATCTCTCTACCAGAACGTATTTCTCAAACACCCAATCATAAGCAGTAATGAAACAGTTATACTACTGTATCGCAGATATCCATATGAGGTATATTATAAAGGGTAATTCATGAAAGAATTCGTCATGATCTATAAACATTGATTAACATGAGAGGTTAGTGAAAACTGGTGCATACTCAAAATATATCATGTTTTCCCATTGGAGTTATAGATTCTACTCGATGAAAACTTCCCACAATATTTTTGGTTAAAACTACTATATAAAATGTTTCATTACCACTATCAATGATTGATTTTATGATTAATTTTTCTATGACAAGATACTAAACCATCACCATATAGATCCATGGGTAAGGATAATGGATTGGACAATAATTTGACTAGGAGGGGTCTTAAAAAGGTGGAAAACATGGAATTATACTTTTCTATAGTCCTCTACAAACATAGGGTATTGGTCGACTATAAGCCTGACATGTCTCAATATCTAAATAGCATGTTGAATTCTCACAAGGAACATGTAATCCTCTATCACAACAGGTTCAAAATTATGACACCCATGATTTTTTTGAAATATTTCCACTCAAATAATTAGATTTATTTGATAACATTCATTACACTCAATAATTTGAATTGAAAAACCATGTAACATTATTAAAATATTACGTGCATATATTTTTATATACATTGTTTTAGAGTGTTTGAATAGTATTAACAAAATTATGAGAAATATAAGGTAAACACAATTATAATATTAAAAAAATTATTATAAAATGATAATAAATTAAAAATTCATATTCAAATAAAACTACTATTTTTTATGATTAATTATTCTTAGGAGCATAATGTTTTTTGTTAATAAATTAAATTAATTATTAATTAATAATGGAATTAATAAAATTTATAGATTATTCAATTGATGAAATGTTTTATAGAGTCAAACAATGATTTGGAAGCAATAAGTTAATAATAAATCTAGTTTTAAGGTTAAAGAAATATTTTTAATAAGATATTTTCATTTCATTTTGAGAACATACAATAAGATTAATTTTTTTCATTTATATTAAAATAATTAGATAATATAAATTAATGTTTTGGAATTAGATTGTAAAAATTTTCTAAATATTTTCCTTTTATTTTTTTAATAATAATTGTAACATTTTTAAAATTGATCAAATTAGTAAAAATTATATCATGTTAATATAGTTTAAAACTGATTGATAAGGCCCTATGTTTTTTCATCCTAATTCATATTTTATGAATATAATTTTTCCCTTATCAGTATAGGCTCATAAAATATTATTTTAATAGACAATTTCCATGAAATGGATTAATATATAATATAAATTAATTAATGATAAATAATGAACTATCTAATTTTAAAATATTTTTTATGAGTTCACATTTTAATAAATTATTTAAAAAAATATTAACAGTTATTTTTTGAATAATTAAATTATATTCATGAAGATAATTTTTAGAAATTTTTTTGGTATTATATAATTACAAAATATTATTACACAATGCAATATTGTATTTATCCAATGAATGGAAAAATAAAATAATTAACTTTTAAAATATTAAAAGTGAAAAAATCAGTATGTTATCGTAATAAATGAAATTCATGGTCAAATATTATATAGTAGTATTTTGATAAAATATTTAATTTAAAATAATAGTTTTTATTTATTAATTTTATTTAAAATTAAATGAAAATTTTTAAAATTAAAAATATTTATAATTTATCAAAATAATAATTTCTTAAATTATTTAAAAATCATAAAAATATTAAAAAAATAAAAGGAGATAATATATTGTCCACATTGCCATATATATTTAATTAATGGGAATATTTTTAAAACATAGGTAAAACATTACAACTTTTTAATTTTGTAATATTTGGTATAGTAGAAAAAAATAAAACTGGTTAGTAAAAGGGTTAATAAAAATTAAAATTTTTTAAATAGCATTAAGAATTGTCTACATTTTTTGATGTTTTTAAATCCCTATATTATGTATTTTATTAAATATACATTTTAAGGCATTTTAATTGAGAATTAATATAGTATAATTTAATCATATGAGGAATTAATAATTTGAACCTCACCTCAATTATAAACGGCGACAAAATCCATCACATATGTACACCACATGGAACCCTAAAACACAAAACAATGAATGAACTTATCTTCAAAAGGTCACTATACACATTCTAGAGGTTTTGGTCTTCCCAAAAGACACCTATACATCCATTTTTAAGTGAACTAATTATTTTTTTCATAGAATAGGTGATCGCCTTAATCAGTCACTTCCATTTCGACTCTTATTTAACTCTACTAACTCAATAGTATTCTCGTAAAATAATAACATTATTATCCTAAATATTCTGAATAATTTGTTTATTATTATAAAACCATTATAAACTCTATTATAGTCAAATGATAAGAGAATGAAACATTGATGCATACATACATCATATTGTATCCACATAGTGATACAATTAATTTTTGGTTACTATTTTTTATAGATGGGTATTATTATGGTTCAAATGTTTATATATGATATTTATTGGATAATTATATTTATGGAAAAATAATATGACATCTACCTACATATAATTAAATCCATTGGTAAATGATTATGTCATTGACGTGTATGTGAGTAGTACCATCTCCACAAAGTGATGCAATTAGTATATCCATTATATTTTACTTTTATGTAAATGATAATGAATTTGGTGAATATTAATTATATATATTATATTATAAAGATCATATAAAGGTAAATTAATATTTACCTTTCCTTATGTTAATTCATCTATATTTTATTTAATTAATATCCATATATTAATATGCATTTTCTATTAAGGGAAAGTAATAGATGATAAGTTTGGTAATACTGGATAGTTATTTTAAAAATTGGAAACTACTATGGTAAATGGTTACTAAAAAACATAAGGGTAAGTCTATGTATAGGATAATATACTAATGTTTTAGTAATAATTTATAGTGACCTAAGATAAACCTATTTTTTTATAGAAGAATTTGTCATGATTTAGATATCTTATAAACGATTTTTCATTTTTATATTGTTACGACCACTATTATTATTTCTTGAACTATTATTTTTTGTCTCCGTAAATTTAATAATCACAAAATAATATTCCAAATGATGAATAATATGAAAAATGAAATTATTTTTCACCTTAGAAAATGTATATTTTAATATTTTGGTGTAAATAATCATATTTCTCTACTCAAATGAATTTATCAATCTATGAATCATGATGATATTAATAATGATAAAATGAATTAACAAAGTTCTTTTAAGTAATTTCTATGGAAATTTATACCTTCATTTAATAGGACTGTTGAACCAACAAATCAATATGCAATGGATCTCTATAGTTGAAAATATGTTTATCGTTATTTAGTGTTTGAAGAATGATAATATTATTCTTTCTATTTCACAATTGGAAGTGATGTATATCAGTGGTGTGCTATTATATAGTAAATAATTTAATAAGAATACAATTATTCGATGGAGTGGGAATATTTAATATCCTTACAATTAATAATGTACTTTTTTCTGATTTATAAAAAATAGAGAAGTAATTCCTTAAGATTAAATAGAAAAATGATGAATCCTATGGTAAAAATAAGGAATTTTTTTTAATAAAATGACGTTTGATTCTTGTATTATATTAAAAAAATTATGTTTATCACTACTTCAGTGGAATAAAACAAAGTCTCTAAAGTGAATTATCCATAAGGAACATCTGTAGATACAAATAACTCATTCAATGTGTTATCATAGTTAATATTGAAATTGGTGTCACCCCATAATCTCATGGGTTTTATATGTAAAAAAACTATTTAAAAGGATATTCTAAAAATTATATATAAAAAATATGATATATTCTTTATGATAAAGAATGTAGGAAAAATGAATGATATTTTCCTATGGTAATAGGTAAAAATGTCATGTGGGGAATGAAATGTCCATATGTAATCAAATTACAATGTGAATGGATGAATTTAGCAACTAATGTGAATAGATAAAAAGAACCCTAGAATAAACCACCCACATTAAAATGCTTAAAATAAATGTATTATGGTAATTATCGTAAAACAATTACAATTCCAAATGATATTGATGATGACATACATGATCAACCTCTTAAGCTTAGATACAAAGAGAAATATTTTGCAATTAATCTTTCTGATAATGGGTAAGACAACAATGTGTTGAAATATATAATTTTCATCTACTATATAACTAAAATTTTCCTATTGGACTATGGATCTACCAACATGTTTATATCATAATATATTTCTAAAGGTATTACAATACATCCTTAAAATCTAGTTTTTGAGTTAGCAAAAAAACCCTTAATCTATGGTGATCACATCCCAAGTCTATAATTCTTCTTAAGTGTAGTTTTTGCGAATATTTCTCTAAAAAATGATCTCATTCATCCTTTTGTTTATTTAGATGTTATTTTGGGAATTAATATACATTATTTATATAAATCCCACATCAATTTTTGAAGATGGGATGTTTCATATGATATTACAAACTATCTTATGACTCTATTCATTGTGCTTGAAAAATGATATCCCAATGGAAATTAAATCCATTATACAATTCATGATTTATATTCATCAGTGGGATTTGTCTCATATTTTAGCTGATAATCTCAACAAAAATTATATAATAATTGTGATATAGTTTATTATTGTCTTTCTAGATGAATTTCTTACTCTTCTAATAAATCGTGATGATTATTATCAATAAAACATGTATTTTTTGATACCCCAATTTCCAAGATAATATATATTCCACATTATTGAGTTAGAAGAATTGAAGAAGAAACTCTAGGAGAATCTTTACAGGGGATTTATTCACCCAAGTGTGTCACCATGGAGTCAACCTATTATATTTATTAATGAGAATGACATATCAATGTAAATTTTTATTTATTATAAATATTTAAAAATATTACTATCTAAAAAAAACATTCATATACACCATGTTGATGACATGTCTGATAAACTAAATGGAGTTTAATACTTTCCCAATATTTATCATTATTATTGATATCATCAATTGAGGTTCATGAAGACTGATATACTGATGAAGACAATCCATACAAGGTATAAACACCAAATTGTTTGTGATTAAATTGGCTCTTACCAATTTTCCAAATATATTCATTGATTTAATGAATAATATCCTTAGATATTACCTTGATCGGTGTGTGGTAGACTTTATAATTGATATACTTATTTCTTCAAAGAGAAAGGATGAACACGATGATAATATTTGAATTAGGATAAAGACCCTAATGAAGGAGATGGATGATACAAAATTTTCCAAGTGTGAATTTTTGATTCAGAATGTTTCATTCTGGGTTTATGTAATCTCATATTAGGGTATATCAATATAACATTCATGGAAAGATGTTATTGAACATTGGTCCATACTCACACCATGTATAAATTATATATTTTTAATGTTCTTCTGGGATATTATTTATTATATTAAGATAATTTTTTACTGATTCATAATCCACTCAATATATTAACACATAAAAGGTCCTTGTTCATTTTTATGGTTGAATGTGAGCAGTATATTATGGATGTAATGATATGGTTAGTCAATGAACCTATTCATATTCTACTGTATAAGGTAAAAGGTTTTTTATCTATATTTAGAAATAAATTAATATACTAGGATACAACCTCAGGAAGAATAATATAGTTACCCCATATGCTTCAGGAAAATTTAATGGACATGAAAAAATTAACCAAATCATGAATTTCAGTTATCTATAATAATTTTTATTTAAATATATTGCAAAATTATCTATATGGGGGTTGTTTTGATATATATACCTATCAAAAAAATATATAGTATATTTTACAAAAATGGCATGAACATGAACACAATAAGATAGATAGACCACATTAAAATTTTTTATTTCTAAATAAATTACCACCCTCATTATGTGAAAAATGATCTAGATTCACTTATTAAAAAGGATAATTATAGCTTATCTATCAATAGGATACCAAATAATCACATATTTTTAGACATGAAATGGATGGATATAAAAATATATATGGAAGGGTATATAACACATATTTTTCAAATGTGGTTTGATCAATGTAATCATGTAATGATTAAATAAGAACATAAGAAATATATAGAACTATATAATAAGGGGAAAAAATTCCTAAGATCAATGATGCCTGTGATGAAATAATAAGGTTCATGAACAACGTATATATCCATTTGGTGCCCGATTTGATGAAGGGTGTGCTGGATGATAATCATACCACTTCATTCATTATTCATAATTGAATTATGAATTTTTATTTCGATTTGGATGTGAATTTCTAGTGGGATGGTATGAAGGGAGATACTACAGAGTATTTTTATCAGTTTATGTTATGTTAAAAAGTCAAATATATGAGAAAAATGGAGCATTATAATCATTTCCCATAAGATAATTGATATAGTAAAATGTCATGATAATGTTTTATCAGGACTCATCAAAACAATTTTATGGAGTAATTTTATTTATATTGTTTTTTATCTCTTTATGATGTCGGAAAACTTCATTCTTGATAGATAATATTAAACTAGTGATCAAATTACTCTCTATTACATTAATAATGTAGTAATAATACATTTTATACAACTTTAAATTATATTTGAATAGAATCATTGGGTTACCTTGTTGTTTTCATGATTTCTTATTCTGAATTTAGATATAGAGTTATGTTTTAGCACATCATATCATCCTTAGATATATTTTTATTGTGATAGTTCAATTAAATCTCTAGAAGATATGTTGAGATCTTTTTCAATGGATTTCAAATGGAGAGGGGTTCAACATCGTACTTTGATTGAATTATCTTAAAAAAATCGTTCTCACTCAAGCATTCAGATAGATCCTTATAAAGGCCTTTATTGTAGGATGTGCACATCTCAAAAATTATGGAGTGTAGTTATAGAACTAATGATATGGGGACTGGATGAAGGAAATTAAATTTTATGGATTGTTAAAGCCAATTAATAGAACATAAATCTTTTTTAGAGTTGATAAAATTTTATTCTGAAAATCATTGGACATATCTAGATATTTATGTTATTTATGAGTTATTCCAATGATTATCTCCCCCAAAAGGGTGATTATATTTATAAATAAGATAAATATAAACCGTAGTTATATTAATCCTTTTGATATTATTGATCATATAAAAATGGATTCTTATTCATTGTCTCTTACATATAATCTCTCTCATGTAATTATGTATTCTATATGTCTCTCAAAGGAATTAAAGGCCTAATAAATTATATGTACTAATCTCAGAGGTCATTCCATTGGAGAAAAATATTTATTATGAATAAAAATAAGTGGATATTCTGGATCATAGAGATAATGTTATAAAAAAAATACCACACACCTAGTAAATGGTTAGTGGTGAAACCACCAATTTATGGAAGCTACATGGGAACTTGAGGATTGGATTAGGAAGACGTATCAATTAATATTTTTATTAGTGTGAATAATTTTGAGGGGAAATATAATTTTAATGGTGTTATAATGTAACAACATTGTTTTAAAAAAAATGTATCCCCATAAATAATTTTTTTCATCAATAACATGTGTTACACACTATAAATAGTTTAGAAGTCCCGCATTATAATATTAATATTTCCTATGTATGTTATTGAATAGATATTGTATTTTTGGTTATTAATATAAATAAAAAAATTAGAAATATTATCTATCTATTAAAATTATAAAATTAATTATTTAGTTATAAAATTATTAGAATTAATAACAAATTTTAAAAAAATTAATGATTTTTTGAAGGACTTTTTCATACGTGGAAGGAATTTTTATTAATAAATTAAAATAATGAACATCATAAAAATAGATTTATTAAAAATAAATATTATGTTACTTTTCTAATGTTTTTATCATTAAAAAAATATTTTTATTAGAATATTAAAAGAACAAGTCAATTTTTATGTATTAAAATGTATTTTTCTAAAAAACACATATGATAACATTTTTTGTTAATAATTTATAATTAATTTTTAAATTTTATTATTATTGAGATAATGAATAATAATTAAATATTTATAATAATGGGTTCTAATTAGGTAAATATGTATCTTTATTTTTGGTTAGTTTGATTAGTAACCATTGTATAATTTATCTCCCTGTAAAGAGTAAATCATAATAATTTTTAAAGAAATTACTGATGATGAAGTAATTTAATCATATTATATCATATTTTATGAAATTAATTAAAATCATGTCATATTAGGTATTAAATTAATTATTTTAATAGATAACATACAATTAAAATTATTTATTTATTAATTTAATTAATAAATGTTAAAAAAATTCACTCTATTAGTTATAAATATCCATGATGTTGTCTCATAGGGAAAAAATTCATTAATTAATATTATTAACAATATTGTGGGTAATTAAATTTAATTCATGATGATAATTTTTTTCTATGTTTTAATATTTATATAAATACACAAATACTTACAAAGTATTAAAATAACATTTAACCTATTGCTGAAAAAATAAAATAATTGGGCATGCAAATAATAAAAGTGATATAATTTTAATTTTGTATTCTAGTTAATGAATTTTAAAAGTAAATATGATATATTAGTGCTTTATAAAATTATTATATTATAATCCACAAATTTATTATTTCTTTTATATTAAATTATATGATTACTGTCAAAATTGAAAAAATATATTTTTTTATCAGAATTAAATAATATTACATTATTTCAAAATCATAAAATTATTTATTTTAAAAAAGGAATATATGATGTGATCTAAAATTTAATAACTTTTCCATTTATGAGATAATTTTTACTTAATAAGTAAATATTTAAACCATTTAACATTGAAATACTTGACACTGTATTTAAAATTAAACATGGTAAATTAATGGTTAATCCACAGGATAATGTTTAAAATAGCTACCAAAAATTTATAAATAATATTTTTAAAGGTAATATAACCCTATTCTATGGTCTATTTTAATATATTTCCATGTTGAGGAATTTATCTTGAGAATTAATTTATCATAATTTAATCATTAGAAGAATTCCAAGTGCCCCTAACCTCAGTTATACAAGGAAACCTCCTCTATAACCAATTTAAACATATTTGAGAAATATAGCTCATCAAACATTGAATATTTATTTTATAAATTTCATTATAAATATTGTAGAGTTTTTCATACTCCCAAAAGTCTAATCATAGTGCTCATCATAAGAGATCAAATGAAGTTGTTTCAAGAAGAGGTGATCACCTTAACTGATCACTTTATATTATACTATTTGATGACTATTATAAAGTCAAGGTATGTATATTAAAATAATTAATTAAATCATATAAATATGTTTATATATTATTAATATTTTAAAGAATCCATTATACACCCTATTTACAATCAAACGAGAGGTTAAAGTGTCACTTATGCATATATACAAGTTACCACACCAATATAGTGATACATTACGTTTTCATCAACATATTTTATGTATTTGAGTTATTATGGATTTAATAATTTATATTATACTAATGAAATAATTATTCTTCTATCATAATAGACTCCCATCTGCCTACTTATAATCTAATCATTTGGAGATTGATAATTAAATCCATTCGTATGTGTGGACTACCTCCTTCTCGAAGTGATGTGATTATTTTTACATTTCTAATATACATGGATAGTAATTAGGAATAATTTTATGAATATATGATATAATAAGTATCCTATAATGTTTATTTATTATTTAATATTCCTCAGTTCCCTTATTCAATAAATGAAAACATCGTTCAGTCGTATGTATATCCTACCATCCCGATGAATGGTGTACTGATTTTTTCAATCAATAACATTCACTGAAGAATACGAATATATATATACTCTAAATTCATATTATTTTTATATAATTTTTAATATTAGATAATTTATTCAAACAAGATATTTTTACAAGGATATTAATTACCTTATTTAAATACTCATGATAACAAAATAGTTAACGCCTAGAAATGTGGATTTAAATAAGAAATTATAGATAAAAGGGTGAATCATAATGTTATAAATGGAAGAAATATGGTATTATATGTATGATTATAATTATTTTATATTATTATAATAATTATATATATGATATATTGGATGTTAGAGTTCTTTCATAATAATGGTAACTCGAGGTTAGTTTTTTATGTTACAATCTCATTGTTTATCATAATTATTTATGATGATGTTATTAATGATGAAATAATGTGATATACATGTCAATAATAAAATGAAATTTCTTATCCTTTTCGTTTTTATTGATAATACATATTTTTCTTTTAATTTTCCTCAGCATATTTACTCAAGATAGTATATATATATTTATTAGGAAAATCGAAATCATTTTTTATTTTGGTTTAAAATAACTATTCTACCATATCCTTGTTTTATAAATTTTTTGTAAATAAATTAATTTTATTATCTTATAATTTATTAAATTCTATATTATACATTTTTTTATTTTTAAAATACAATTTGATGAGAATATTTTTTTATATTTTCCAAACAAGGTACTTTATGACTTTCCATTGTTATGTATGAAAGGAATGTTTTTTATGTATACAGTATAAAAAACATTTAATACCCTCATAAAAAAAATTTATTGAATATTAATTAATAGATTTACAATTTTATTTTAATAGAATATTTTTTCCATTATAATTTCATTATTTTTTAAATATTTGATTTCAAAATATAAATGTTATTTTCCTCAAGAATGTTTTAACGATTATTAAGTGGTATTTATATTAATAAAAGTCAACAACCCATGATATCACTAGTGATTTCATGTGGATAAAATACATGGATACCATTTCAATTCATTCTATGCCTGATAAATTTCTATGATGATAAGATATATATTAACTCCAATTCATTTCAATTTCTTATGCAATGATTAAATTTTTGTGAATCACAATTTTTTATTCGGTTTTTATATGAAAAATATTTTCTCATAAAGATGGTCAAATATATGTGGTTATCCTTATGCGATCAGTTGGACCTATATCTCCATCAAATTCAATTGGGAAAAATTGATATCTTATGAGATAAATATGACTAGAAAGGTGATTGAATCCAGTTCAATTATTGACATTTTCAACTATTATAGTATTCAGGGTCAAGCGTAAATACATAAATGGGTTGGGAGTGACCCTATTACACTATTATAGTCTTAGAAAAGATCCATGATAACTAAGGAAATGATTTTATAGGATTATGTGTATGAAATAAATCCATGTCATAGGACAATTTTATTGATTTAGGGATAAAATTCAGTTATTAAAGTGTGATTAATGTCTAATAAATTACCATTAATTGTGTCTTGGATACCCTAGGTATGCATGTTTCCTCCAGACCATGCCCATGTAATTTGTTCTATTATCATGTACTCTATATATGACCATTTACAATAGACATACTGATGTTTACTACCATTCCTGGGTTCTCTATACATGTTTTGGTGTTATATCTATGCATGAATATCTTAAAAATTCATATATATATTGTTGATTCTATGGAAGTGTACCCCCTATGATACATGATGAGTCACTCACATCATGTCAAATGATGTGTGATATTTCTTTATGTGTGTAAAACATATCCCTCAATGAATGTGACCAGTCACTATCTATTCATATGATATAAACTCCTTGTTTATTGGGATTTTATAGAAACTCTTGTATTCTCAACACATAACACTCATTATAAAAATTCATTCCATTTTACTATGAAATGACATCAAGGATCATTGATTTGGGGGTGACTACACATGACAAGACATTGTTTGTTGAATTACATCCATCCATATATTCTAGAAAGACTCCCCATCAAACCACCCAACTGAATAATAATAATAATATAGAAGGAAACTATCAATTTGGCATCCAGTCCCCCATCATCATAAAAAAAAATTCCTTTATTCTTACAATTGAACCAATAAAAATAATATTTTCTTTTCTAATGATCGATTGTGCAATGTTAATTTTCTATTTATTTTGAATCTAATAGCCAAACCACCCAATATTGATAACCATTCAAGGAATAATGGGAAGAAATAAAAAAGACAATATAGTGGTAAAATAGATGACAACCACTTGTCATGATGTCCTTGATTAGCTAATATATGGATATATTATCATATAAAAATGGACAATAATGAAAAAAATATTATTAATTATTAATTCATAGAAGTTAAATCTGTTCATGTAAATAAACGGTCACCTTGAATTCAATCAATTAGTAGAATTGTTTCTTATTGGACATATGTTGCAAAAATGGAGATTACACTCCAAAAAAAAGTAATAAATTCATAGTCATTTGATTTATGATGAAATATATATATGATCCATTATCATCAGTTGTTTCAAGTATAATCATTGGTGAAGTCAACTCCTTCATATGAATATCACAATTATTTTAATCTACTGTCAATTTCTAAAACATATATGTAATAGATCCTCTCAAATCCATATGGTTTTGTTTCAAATGTAAAGACCTATATTTTTCCAAAAAAAAATTTCTAATTAAATGGAAACATTTGGAGTCTGTGAAAAGTGACGGCGTGTGATTGTGAGGCTTGATATTCCCGAAATGAATTTCTAATAATTTTTTGGGTACATTCAGTGATGGCGCAAGAAGCATTTTGTAACTTTTGAACCGGTGTTCAGAATTGAAATCTAAGGACATCGTTGAACTCACACCAACGATATTTTATTAAGGTGACCATCACATTGACAGCAGTAGGTCGAGGGTGAAATACGGTTATATGACATTTCATGGGATAAAATAAAATAAACATGCTTTATTTTTTTAATTTGAAACAACCCATTTGAAACATAATGGTGGGGACCATACGAGGGTGGTCGGATATTTAATTTTTGGCATTTAATTCCTGGTTAAACAAAATGTGTAACCACATTCCACATTAATTAAAAGGATCCATTAATTTATAATTAATTAATTAACATTAACCACTTGTCTTTCTCCAAATTAAATGTTCCTTATTATTTTAATTAATGTACAAAATTTAATTAAATTATTTCTTAAGCATTAATAATTTGGTTCCTCACATTTTTCAGGAAAAATGGATTGGTAATGGAGGTGAGTGATTTTTTAGAGATATAAAGATCTTTCTCTAATAAAGGAGTTCCTCCAATGAAGAACAACTTCTAGAATCGAAGAATGAGGAACTGACTGTTGAGCGACACGTGGGGGTGATGAACGCTGATTCCATTCTTGAACAAATTCATTTTCATCCTCGCACCACCTCCATTATAAAATTCAAGTATGTGATTTATTTATATATGATTGAATTTAATTATCGATTCTTCATATTATGGTTTCACAATGATGATGGCCATACTAACATGGTCATCATCTCGTGCATATACCTCGCCTCTTAATTATGATATTCCACATGTTATTCATGATTTCTTCAACAACGAATATTTAATAACACTGGAAAAACAATATTTTTTAGTGAGAGACATATGAACGCAGATCCCTCGATCCCTGGATCACGAATATGTGATCATTTTATTTTTTTATGATAAGAACATATATACGGTGTTCCATGGAAGAGGAGGAGGGCTGACACACTAGTCACCCTCATGAAGGTAGGGTGGCGTGAGACCGTTCCACTGGGAGGTGGACAGAATGTACCACTGTCCAGCCGTTGTGGGACGGCAGAACCTGCTTGGGTCCCATAGGTGTCATGGATGAGCTGAAGGTGCTTACTATTGGTAATCTGAATGGAAAGGGGTTGGTTCCTCGTTCAGCTTCATCTTGGGCAGACCATGCCACCGAGTCGTGCCCAGGGGGCCGGGCTAGGACATCCCCTACGTGGGTCGGGCCAACGACCCCATACGCGGGCCATGACTGCCAAATCCCAATCCATCTAGGCTGGACCCGGTCCCACCAGGACCTATGTTATCCTTTTATGTCGTAACATAAGAACCATGCATCCATTTGATGAACAGTCTATTGAACCAGAATCCTTGGATTGAGACAGTCCATCTATTTTACTCCACTTTATTTTTGGATATGGTTGGAGTATTGAGGGGTTAGATCAGACCTCGAATCCCACCGGGCCCTCGGAGCAGAAATGCTAATAACTTACAGACCAGGCATCCAACTGACGCGCTGTCTATTATGTTGGGTCTCTTAGGAAGTGACAGACATTTGGGATACCTTTTCATGGATTTTCAGGGTGTTTTATGTATGACTGATGGATTGGGGAGTGGTTCTTCGTAGTGCGCTATATATGGAACCCTTTGACTGGCTACGACTTGACAACTGCTGACCATTTCCACTTGGAGTGACTCGACATGCCCAGTTGGGAGTTCCTCTATGTGACGCGGTATATATGTGGTTGGGAGAACCCCTCTGTGACGTGGAAGACCCATAGTACTCAATAGAATGAGTAACTTAGTAGGACACGAGGGGGGATCCTTTGTGTGATGCGGCAAACCCACAGTTGTGAGCACCTCTATGTGATGCCGCAGACCCATGGTACTCGACAGGAGGAGAACCATTATAGTCTAGGTTAGTGGGAAGTGTATCTGTGTGATACGGGTGGCACATTGTACTCCCTAGATGAGGATTTCTCTAGCATCTAAAGTGTTTGATGTTGTCACTAGGGATGTTACTTGTTAGTATCCCTACAGAATCATGTGACTCACTATCAGCTTCCATAGCAATCCTGTGTGGTTGAACATCATAATCATGTTTCTCAGAGTTTTTATAACATGTTTGAGCTGAGTCTTATAACATCATGGTATGCTTGTGTGGTACTTTATTGTCATGGTGATTCCTATGTGGTACTCCGACCATCATTAAAATACCTGTGAAAAATTCCTCTATCCTGTGTGAGGTGGGTATATTCTGATAACTTATGTACATGTATTGGAATCTACCTAAGTAGGGTTGTATGTTGTTTATATATTTTTTGGTTTATCCTTTGTGTGTTTGAGAGACCTTAGGGGGGTCTCAAGGTCCCTACTGAGTATTGTTATAATCTACCTTGCACGGGCTACCCTGACACATTGTTGTGTCTGGTGGAGATGACAGATAGCACGGACTGAGGATGTGGGTTCCTGGACTGGAGACTACTCAGAGTGGGACCTTTGATGAGGTGATATGAAGAGACATTAATTCGAGATTTGTACCTACCATTCAGATATGATCCTTGGCATGTGTTCACAGGAGCTGTACTTCGTTTTACCAGTACTTTCCTGTTTTTCTTGTACTTTCCAATTTGGCTTGTATTCTGGCCCGTTTACTTTCTGTATACACCCTATTTAATATATAGTTTACTTTTTTCATGAATATAGTTATGTTATACATTTGCGTGATTATATAGTTTATAAAGGTAACACCTTCCCGTTTTATGGAAAAATCCTTTCGGTGCTTGTCGCCAGCCCCTGGCCTATGGAGGGCGGGCTTGGGTTAGTCACGACACTGGTACCGAGGGATGGGTCATGACATAAAACCCTAGGGTTTTTCCATCATAGAGTTTGTATATATGATTTATTATGTATGTATAATTAATAAATAGTAAATAATCTAAATAATTTATCAAATTATTATTCTTCCATAAATAATTTTCATGAAAAACACCAAATGTGCATAAAATTTTTGCCATGAAAAAATGAAAACCCATAATTTGGAGTTAATGGCTGTATCAAATTTACCATCATAGACTTTGTTTGTGATTTATTTAATTAATTTATAAATACAACAGGTATGGGATATAATACATATTATATATTACAATGTCAATACTAAGCCTCCTCGGGACATGATATCAGATGCTAACTCAGCCCATAGCTTTAACAATATTCATTAAAATATTATAATTTTTTAAAATGAAAATAATAGGTTAATTACAATGATTTTTTTATTATAAAATATTAATAGGTGATGGAGTTAAATGGATGAATTTTATATATAATGGAATTATGTAAATGATTGGTTAGGAATATCCATTTTGGTACAATATACACAATGATGGTCTTAGGAGTGAACGATGACAAAGGAGTGATTTTCATGGCCTATGTGAATTAAAAAAAATATTTCAATAATAATTTAGGGCTCGTGATTGATAATTGACTAATATACACTCTTATGTATCATGTATTTCGAATGAAAAAACCTTATTCAATGATTTCGATCTAAAGATCATTGAATGATTAGATTTGATCATTGTATGTTTTGATCATGTTTTTTTCCATTATTATTGTCTAATTATTACATAACATAATTTATAGATATCTATTATGATTACCATTAGAGAGAATCCAATCTCACACATTCTTATTTTACCTTCCCCAATGATATGATTAATTGTTTTATGTATTCTTTGTGTATGAATCATTCTAGTAATGAGGAACTTAAGAGTAAATGATGTAGATATTTTATGTAATAGTTGTTTATGTATATAATTTTCCAATTACACTAAACCTATATAGTTATATAATGTATTATATTGATATGAAAATATTAAATTAATAATAAGAGGTAGTATTTATGTTTTAGAAAATTGTTTGTATCATTGTTGGTTTTAGAGGACTTTTTAGTTATATTTGGAATACTACATGTGAAAATTTTTATGATAACCTTTATGATAATACTCCATATTAGATAACATCCTATGCAATGGTAAAAAAATGAGTTTCGATTTCCTTATAATTCATATATTTTTGTATACTAAATGTGGATGTGATTTTTTCACAGATGCATATAGGGGTTATAAAAATGAAAATAGTAGTATGAGTATATCGTCAGAATCATTATGGTGTACATTGAATTGGTCCTTAAGTCACACCATGATTGATCCCTTTAGTGTATATGCTAAAGTAAATTAAAATTAAAATTTTTATATATTATGATGGATTTGATTTTATATTGATCATTGATGACATAGAATAAACCAAAGGTGTAATTGAATGAAAATAATATGTCATGGTTTATAATTACAAGGAATGATTTATCATGATTAAATGATTACTAATTAATGAATTTCACACTATTATTTGAGATTAAGTTAATTTGTTGAACTATAAGTAATCTTTTCAATGATGGATTTTATGTTTGACACAATGATTTTACTAATGGAAATTAAAATGAGATTGGAGTTCGACGATGAATAATGTTGATTATTCCTAACGAGCTATATCATTATATGAGTGGAAAACTGAATCAAGGTCTGATTTTAAATCAACCAAATAAGAGTTAAATTGATTTTATGAATATAATGGGGGAATAAGTATTAAACATAAAACATGTTGAGAATGTATGATGAAGTATCTACATAAAGGATAAAATGGAATAAGAAGATGTTTTGTGAGTGGAAAACATAGTCAAAGAGAAAGTAATTGCTCAGAAAAAATATAACGTTCAATTAATTAATAAATAACTTCTAAAGGTAACATATAGAGTTAAATTTTTTATGGGTGGTAAATATATGAATTACCAGAGCTAATGCCCTTATCTAAGGGATGACTCCTAGTTAAAAGATGGGTCTATGCTGTTGAAATAATTCTTGTGGAATGGTTGATGTAATCATGTATTTGGATTTGAGAATTATATTGTACATTTGTTTTATAACTGATATTTAGTTTATTGTAATAATGGATAAAATATTACTCCATATAAATTTATATTGATGGATTTTCAATTATAAATTGAATTATACCGATATCCTAGATAATAGATTTAATTGTGTGATGATATTTATGGAAAAAAATTATTTACTATTAAAAACCCTTAATATGGTATTAATATTGAGATAAGAATATTTATTTATGATAATTTTATTACTGATAATGATAAATTAAATTTATATTTGTCATTTAACGTGAAATGGATTAGTGATTTGCCGATAATGAGATTTAATAGGATGTTTTTTTAATTTTTTGATTTCTATAAATATTTTGCAGTAAAATAATTTATTTGTGGAATAATGGTAGAGACAATATTTTTGAATGAATATTTGTTTTCCATGAAAATTTATAGTGAGTCAATAAATTTCTATGTTTTATATGAATATATAATCATGGTATTTACATGTTTTCTATGCAACATTAAGAGTTACTATATGTTGTTTTTTGATTAAAGTTACATTGAATTGGGAAAAATTGTGACCTTTTTAAGAATTTTCAATTTTTTAATAATTGATAAACATACATTGAGGGGTTTTAAAATTTTAATATTATTTTATTGATTTAGTAGATCTTTGTGAATTGTATTTATTGAAAATAATCATCCAATCATAGTTTATTAATATTAGATATCTTATCAGACACTATCCATTTTGGGTTTTAATAAGTAAGTTGAGAAAATATGATTAAAAAATCATTATTTTTTTTGATATCATGATCTATTATAAGTAGATTTTATTTATCCAAAAATGAAAAGTTAAAATATCTCATTCATTATTTATACATGGGTGGAAAAATTTGAAAAAAATAATTAAAAAATATATCATAGGGATTAAATTATATTTTTTACTTTACGAAATTAGGTAAGTATATTATCATTTATTCCATGATAAATTAATTTCATACCACTATTAAAAATAACATTGAGTATTTGTTCTTTTTAAAATTATATATAATGACATGATATTCTTTTTCATCATTCCTCTATTAAAGGATTTGGGGTCATTGAAATTGTCAAAACCATGAGCTATATCAACCTCTATTATTCAGAAGACATTATATTTCTCAACCAATTATATATATTATATTAATTCTATTTTTTTTTTCTGGGAACCAAATTATATGTAATTTAATATAACCATTATGATTATAACATCTCCATTAAAAGGATATTTTATTGGTTCTTTTTATGAAATGTGTTTAAAAAAGATGTATTTTGGAATATATAGCAGGTTATTTCCAAGATAATATTTTCAAGGATTAAATTTATTTAAATGGATATAGTTTAACCAGATTAAAATTTAAAATTTATTATTTCTTAAAATAAAATAAATGGGTTTGATATCTTTCTTTACATGTAACCCTGAGTAAAAGTTAACTACGATATACTAACCCTTTATAAAATATATATTTAATTGGAATGTGTGAAAATAATTAATGATATAAGGTTATTTTTTTTAATTTATTTAAACAATTTATAGAAATTTTTAGTTCATAAGAAAAAAGTACTCAATTTTCATTTTATTGATATTATGTTTTTGAAATAAAACTTCTGAAAAATGAATTTATTTCATTTTTCCAGTGAACTTTATAATAAAATTAATCTATATTAATATATAGTATTTTATAAATATATAATAATTGTTGAAATCATAATTTCAATATTTCATTTGTGTTAATGTTTTTTTTCTAAAAATTTAATTTTTCATTGATTAATGGAAAATAAATTTTTTTTACATTGTCACTTATTTACAATTAAGAGTCCAATTTTGTTTTTAATTTAAACAAATATTTCATAATTATATTATAATTATATAAAAAAAATTAATTATATATGAATCATCATTATTTTTTATAAGTAAATTTTTAGGCATAAAAATACATATTTCTAAGTAATTTGTTTTACGCATATTATGTTTTATAGTAGGAAATTAAAAACAATTCTGTAAAAAAAATTAATGAAAAAAATAGATTATTTATTAAATAATATTTTTTAATATTAATTCAATGGTTTTTAAATGGATCATAATGGATGTAAATTATGTTTTATTATTCAAAATTAAATCTTCTAAAAAAATGTTTCGTTATGGTATTCACATATCATTAAGATAAAATGATAAAACATATAAAAAAGAATCTGTTTAAATGTATTAAATTTAAGGATTTTGTGTAATTTATATAATTTAATATGTCTAGCTTAATGTTTGGTCATATTTAATAGTAAAAACAGTAAAATTTTGTTACCCTAGTTTTGGTTGAAATGAGATTAACAAAGACTATAAATAAATTGAAAAGTTAGGTATTACAACCCCAAACTATATAATTATAAAATTTTGAAGACATGTAAACATTAAATTATAATTAATTTGAATAATTTATTTTATGGTCTTCATTAAGGTGAAAATGTCCTCATAGAATTGAAATAATTTATGATATTTCATGTATATCCCTCCCCTATCTTATAAAAGAAAACATTTCCTAATACCTTATTAACAACATTTGATAATTCTATATTACAAATAAATACTCCAAAACCTTCCATTATCAAATAAATTAATCCAATAAAATATGGTATTCTATTAACACGATTCATTCATGGAATAATGTTTAAGCTGAAGGAGGTCTGTCAAAGAATAAAAAAAAATTCTTAACGAAGCTCTTAAATTTTATTTTTTATGACACCATCACAAACCATGTGGTATGAAATAAAATTATGAATATATAATTATATATATATTTATATATTAATATAATTTTTATCATTATGGTGTTACCATTTACAACATCTTCACCATAAAATGGGAAATAGAATTATCCCTCATGGGTAGATGTTGACTACTACCTCTACACAAAAATATAATTCTTATTAAATCACAATCATGAATTTGTGTTTATATTGATATACACAATTTTATTATATATTCTTTATAACCTAATAATTATAATATAATTATAATATATTATCTATATTATTACAATTTGATCTATTGGAAAATGTAATCATTACCCGTGTGTACATGTGGACTACCAACTCCCCAAAGTTATGTGACTTGTTTATTATTTACAATTTACTGTTATGTAAATAATAATTTATTGAATGATCATATATGATATTAAGGATTTAATAATGAATCGTTAAAGGTATTTTATCATTTATATTTCTATTCATCCATTCATATAAATGTTGAAACATCTCTTCTGTGTATGTACAATTTATGGTTTTCAGGATGTTATGTAATTAGTTATTCATCACTACAAAAAATTACTACATAAAAACTAGTATTTAATGAATTTATATTATATTTATATAATTATTTACAATATTTATATGGTAAAACCATGATCAATGTGTTAGGACCATAACAAACTAACCATAACATACATGAAAAACAATGTAGTTAACACCCAAAATGCTGATATTGATAGAGAAATATTAATAAAGAGTGTTTAAATGATTTTAGTTGATAATATATAATATTATAATTTTTAAAAATGTTATTTTATAGAGTTATAATAATTATTAACTTTATATACATGAATTTATAGTTCTTACAAATCAATTGAAACATTAAGTAATGGGTTTTATCTCATCATTATCTAAATTAAGACATGATACATTGCTATAAACCAATTTATTATTTATATTGTGTATATTTTAACTAATAATTTATTTTATAATAATACATTATTTTACTCATTTTAATTTCGAATCAATTTTATTTTTTCAATGAATTTTCATTTAGAAATTAATAATTTTATAAAGTTTATAAAATCTAATTATCCTCTTTGGGAGATATTTCATATTATAATAATATATTGTGTTATAAGTCATATCTAATTGACCATTGTAATTTTGTTTCATTAATTTATTTATTTTAATGTTATTTAATGTTCCATTTCATGTTATTTCTATTATAGATGTTATGAATCAAAAGTTACCAATTCCATAATGATCATATGTTAATTTTTTTATTGGGACTATCTTTGTATCAACTTATGAGAATGAAAAAGTATGATATATGTGTCCATATTATTATTTCACCTATTTTAACATGTTTATTTTTAGATATTACATGTTTTCCATATGTTTTTCACTTCCCATGTACACAAGATACCACCATTATATTATTAATGAAAACAATCCATATTTTTCCCTTTGATCGATAAAATTTTATTCCAACTCCATATGTTCTTTTTGAATGTTAAAAAAGAGATTTCACTATTATATATTGAATTATTAAATTCATTTTTACTTATTAATTAATATTAACTAATATTTAATGGAATATTCATTTCATTTTTTGAATATGGGACATTTAACTATTTACCAAAAAATTCAAAATATTTTTTTAAAAATACACCACTTGAACATATTAATAAGACATCATAAATTATTTTTTCCATATGGAGTCATTTATATGTATCATTGATCCTTTTCAATAAATTTTTTCTAAAATAGGTTGTATATTTATTAATATTAAATAAATGGTTTCAATATTAAATTTTTATTTTCCTAAAAAATGTTCCAATTTTTTTTATTGGAATATTTCATCAAAAACAACATCCTTTGGATGATATTTAAAATTATTGGTACATTGATCAGTGTTACTATATTTATTATTTTTCTACATATATTATTTTCATTTTTATTTGATTTAATAATACTCATTTTCATTCCATGGGTTATGCTGTGATGTAATGATAAAAGTTTTCAAGACATTCGTGTACACTGATGAAAATGAATTTATTATGTGAAAAGTAGTTATATAATAAAACAAGGTAAAGTGGTTAAATTATATACTAAAAATGATTTGTTATATTAGAAACCATATATGGGTGGGTCTTTTAAATCCATCAAATGTATTTGATGATGTGTATGGTGATGGGATAATTTTAAAAGGCAACAGAGTTAATAAACTCCAAATAGATGTGGGAGTTAACTGGATCAAAGTTACTCTTAAGGGAAAAGTGGAAATGAATGATTTCAAATTTATATTTTGGGACATTATATAATGTGTTAGTCATGAGATTAATCCATTAAAATGTATTTGGATTTCAATTTTAATGTTAATTCCCAAAACTTATCTCTTATGTTTTTGTTTTATTATTCTTGATCTTGATTATTTAGTAATGATTCCATACAGTTATGTCCTTTGTATTTTGACTGAAAAAAACATATTCCCGTGATTTAGTATTAAAGATATTTTATTTATTGGATATTATTATTGTTAATTTTTTTCATGTTCTAATACCCTTATGCTTATCTTTTTCCCAAATATGATAATTGATTGATATAAATTATGTTCACCCTTCTCAAGCATATGAGATCCACCTCTATTATTTTTCACTCCATGGGTTAAACAGAATATTTTTAATTATGATATATCTAATAAGGGTCTTAGTTTTGAATAAAATAATTATACACGATGATTCTATTTTATAAACCAATTTTATATTTACCCATGTTTTTGTATACACTAAACATATATGGTTCTGGAATTGATCATATTGATACATAATAATTATTACATTATTGATATATAAAAATGATTTATGAAAATTAAGAATATTTATATTTAAAGGATCTATTATTGATGTTTATATTATAAAATTAAATATTTTCACTATTTTAATAATAAAATTATGAAACCTTCTTTTTAATGTGACCTGAAAGTTTTTTGTTCTTCAAAAATGATAAATATTTTCCTATGACCGTTTTCTTTGCTTATCTATCATGTGCAGACATATTTCCACCACTATCATCAGTTTATGTGAAACATCCTCTCTTTCAATGATGTTTTATTAAATAATTTCATACTCTACTAGTTTTATAAAATTTTATTTATAAAATTGTTAATTATATTTCTTATTTTGAATTATAATTTTTCAACGGTATAATCAAAATAATTTTAATGATATGCCACTAACCATAATTCATTCATATTATATTTTCTTATGATAGTATATCCTAAATTCCCTAGATATTTTTACATATATATTTCATTATCGTGTAACCCATTTCTATCATGGGTTATTTATGATTTGATGAAATTATGTATGATTTGCAAATATGAAAAATTTTCTGACAAATGATGGTATACCATTATATCACTCAAATACATTTAGTAATGAATTAATATCTATATATTAAAAGATTATAATACCATGGATTCATGAATTATAAATTTTTTATAGTTACCTATTGAAAAACCATCTCTATATTTAGGGGGTTCTATATAATCCTCCAATGAAGTGGTTGATGAATTAATCTATAGGGATGACATGTTCTTGATAACATTAATGCATTAAATTATATTTTTTATTATATATTGTTGAAAAAAATTACAAATATGAAGGTTGGAATCTCATATAACTATAATACATTAGGTAAAGACCTAATATCTTGAGATTATATTGTTAACATAACATGGAAGTAGGCATTGGTAATGTTTTATGATACCTCATGGTGAAAAGATGGTAATTTTAAATGATGAATCAAATAGAAATCCAACCATTTTGAAAAGAATTAATATCTACATGTTAAATGTTAATGATATCATGGAAGCATTATATAATAAGGCATTATGATACCTTGGTGAAAACAATTTTAAAATTGTTTTATGACACCTTAATGAGGAATATTGATGATATGATTCTGAAATATCTTTTTATTCATAATATATTGATTCCAAAATTCTATTATAATTATACATATATTCTAAATGATAATATTTATGATTCATATCTTATGATATAAATTTATTATGTATGATTTATTTATTATGTATTTGAATACAAGGATTATATTATAATACCCAAACAATTATATCATTCTCTATCATTATCATCAATTTTTATATATTACTTTTACCCATGGTAATCATTTCGGATCACCCATTTTATATGTTTCTATTTTTATTGTTTAAAAAAAATTCATAAATATGTTGTTAATAGAATATTATATTGTCTTAAGGAATTTTGGTAAATTTTTAAGGCTTCTCTTGTTTGATTAGATTAATAAACAGTGAAAAAATGTTTTCTGGCATTAAAATACATGGGTTGTTTTGTTAATTTTTTTCATAATTCAATAAAACTATATTCCTAAAAGGTATATCAAATTTATATAATGAAATATTTTCTATAAATTATGTAATTTATATAGTCATGTCCATGGTGTATCATATTTGGTATAAAAACAATTAAGATATATTTAAATAATTGGATAATTGTTTAATATAATTTAAGGGTTGTTATTTAAAAGGTATACTTATTTTCGACGGTATAGATAACCATCATGATTTTATAAGTTTATGGGATATTTTTATGTATAATAAAACATCATAAACTGTTGTTAAATATAGATTTTATTATTCTCTTTGAAATAATATAAATGTATATATATGATAATGTGGATGTTACAGTGAAAAAAGTATTGTTAGTGTAAATTACCATAAAAATGTTTAGTTTATTATGAAATTAATATTCACGCTGAATATATTAGTTTCCACAACAAAAAAGTTATTTTTTATAAAATGATACATTTAAAAATATTTTTATATTGAATGAAACTAGTATATTTCAAATTAATTACTCTAATATGATTTTTATTCAAATATAAAATTTCATTAATAATGATTTCCTTATTAATCATTGTAAAATATGATTCAAACACTTTCTTATTAATCTATATTTTTTCTAAAAAAATGTTTTTGAAATGATAAAATATTTTAATTTAAAATTAAATTTTATCATATTTAAAAATATAATTAGATTAATTACATTATAAATTTTGAAAAAACACTTCATCATTTTGTAAAAATGGTCGTATTATAGTTTTAGTAAAAAATTTATTAACATGATTAAAATTTATCAATGGTTAACATTTGTTAAATTGGTTGTCTAATGTGGCTCATGTTTTACTAAAATAATAAAAAACATATACCGTCTATAATATAATTATGTTATTTAGCATTAATACATTAACACCTCTCCGTATTTTCCCACATAACTCACCTAACTCCCAATAAAATACATTCCCACCCCTTACCTAAAATTCATTTACAAATATTTTTCTATCTTTTTAGCTTATACAAGGCTCAAACATCCACTCATTCCATGACAAAAATTTATTTAAAACATCTCAAAAAACTCAATTTAATTTAATACTAAAATAGAACTTATATATATTAGAAATCCTCTATCCTGAAAAAAGTTCTCCAAGTTCTTGATTTATAATGGATACTATAAGAAAAGATCTAAAATTTCAACCAATGTATATCATACCTATTAACATCCTTTCTTGATCCTCATCATCATTCCTCTACCAAAAAAGATATCAAAATACATATATAATGTTATATATAAAGTAATAATTCACTTATATGTTATTATGATTATGATATAATAATTATCTCTTCCTATCCCGTTCAGTTATAAAAATTAAAATGACGTTCATGTGTGTGTGTGAACTACTACCTCTAGGGAAGACACATTTCACTTTTCATCCCCACCATTAATGGATGAGTATTTATTGGTGATTAATGAATATATATTTTATTAATTTCATGATTTTCAATTTATAAATTTAATTTATATATTATATTATAAATATCAGTAATAAGTGATCATTTTAAAACTAACTGACTATATCGATCATAACCAGAATGAAAACAACATTTTTCAGTGAAAACGTCTATTTCATTTAAAATATTATTATAAAAATTCCAAATTATGATTCACGACATTATTTACATGTAAATAATATCCTAATAAATTTTTTTGTAACTTTATTATATCAAAATAATCTCTTCTATAGCCACACTCACACAAAGATTCTATCATATACATGATGGGTCAATTTAACTGCCTACGTGAAATTTTTTTTTTTTGAAATGATGTTTTTGGAAACATAATATTTGATATTTATAATTAATAATTGTTTATTTTGTTTTGTTTATGTAATATTAGTATAAAAATTCATCCCATTATTTATTACAACTTTTTTTCTTCATATTAAATTAACAAAAAATATCATTGCGAAATTCACTATCATGAATAAATAGTAAAATACTTATTAAATGAAATTAAAAATAATAAATAATTATAAAAATTAAATTAAATAATCTATTACGACATTGGAAAAATGAAATATCGATGAAGTATTAATAATAAATCCACCATTATAAAACTCTTTTAAAATAATCAAGATTACTCACACCCAAAATTGATAATAGATAACTACTAACTGATATAAATTGGGAGAATAATTATAAATGAAGTTTTTAAATGGTAATATAAATGTAATGGTTTCTAAAATTTTTTATTTATATTTTTATTTGTTTTCTAGTTTTTATTTAGTTTACATAATAGAAGTTAGGATTTGAGGTAAGGGGTCCATTTTAGAAAATAGATGTGATGATATTTTAATTTGTTGTGGTTACTTAATAATGAATCATTTGTACCATTAAAATTTATTTGACCTGGTTATAAGAGATAGATCATGATCATTTTTCAAATTTATTTTTATTTAAAAGGATACAAACAGTGAAATTGATTTTGATAACTCAACTCCCTTCAATGAGTTATCAAGAATCTTATTAGACATAATTCATTGATTAATGATTTCTCGAACCAATTGATTTTATATTAATTTAATTTCTCTTAATATATAGTTATAAATAATTGTTTTATTCATTAATTTTACCTTGACGTATATCTTCCCAAAAAAATAAATTATAACAAAAAATTATTTCCATCCTCATTAATTATTGTTTCCCCTCTTTGTCCATTTTTCCTTCCCTGAATATTTTATATTTTATAATTCGAAACTTATTTATTTTTTAAAACACATGACATTCATTTTTTCCTTTTCAACTATTAAACAAGATTTATTATTACATTAATTATTATTTTTTGTTTTCAAATCATATATTTCAAAATATTAAAAAGATGTTCATTCCTGTGAAAATAAAATTTTAAATATTAAATCCCAAATTTATTTTGATTTTTTTTATATAATTTCATGTTTATATTACAGAAGTACAGTTTTAAAAAATAATTTATTAAAAAATAACACTTCACCTTTTCAAAATAACCCTTGAATGTGATATGTAACTCCATGTTTTTATGACAATGTTAATTTTTTTTTATAAATTACATTTTTAAATAATATTCCACATTATCAAATATTTCTACATTTTTATTTTTTTAATATAAAATATTATATACACATTCATGGTTTCTAAAATAATTGTATACTCTCTTATTTTTATATAAAAAAATTTTAAAATAGAGATTTATATTTCTTAATTCCAAATAAATTTTCATAATACTACTAAATAAATATTTTACATCCATATAAACCCCCTAAATGCATTCATAAGATATTATCTTATGATACCTTCCAATTTATTTATCTTTATGGATTACTATTATAATATTTTTTATAATCCTGTTACCCACATACTTCTAGGGATAATTATGATTTGTTTGAATAATGAATGATTTCCTTATATTCCACACAAAATATTTGATATATGAATGGTTAAACATGATTAATATCTAATGTATTGTGTAAAAAATTATTCTCCATAGATGAATTTTTTATGTTACATTGGATTTATTCATTGGTAATATGTTTTTGATAACTTATTTGACAAATTTTTTAAAATAATTGGTGTTCTGTAAAAGAGATCCAATGCTATGGGTAAAGAAATGGTCTCTAAACATGAATTATTCATTATAAATTGTATTCATGGATTTGATATTTTTTATGTAACTTAGTTATCGACCATGGTAATCTTTATGGTATACCAAGATATCACTCTAATTCAATGATTAAACAATTAATATCTAGAGATATAATTATTATTAAAACATGGAAGTATTCCATGGTAATTTTTCTCTATAACAATGTGAAAACTCTTAGTAAAAATAAGGGTTCCCCTTAATAGCACTAAAATCTAGTGGGTAGAGAAATATTTTTTGGGATAATTTTCTTTGTGAGATTGGAATAATTCCATGGTTATGATTTATTATAACTTGTTTAATATCCTTGGTAATATGATTTTATTACACCATAGTAATTATATTTGGTTATATGCTTATGATTTTGTGTTGTGGTCATAATAATTTTATTAAAAAAATGCTATGATAACTAATACTTTTTATAAATGATTCATTTGATGATCACTATCTTTTTATCATTTTTATTGGTATAATTTATTTACAATTTATTCTTATACCTTGAATATATTATCAGACCCACATTCTCTTCATATTATCTCTTATTAAATTTAATTTTTATCACTTATGTATACCCTCAATAGGAATTTTATCTCAACCATATCATAGGATTCTATTTACCAATGTTAATAAACAAAAATAATATAAATGATATTTATAGAAGTGTATATTGTGGGTGTGATTTTTCAGAGATTTTGAAATATTTTTAATGTTGAGTAGTTTCATATATATCATGAAAATATTTTTTTAGAAAAATAAATTAGTTTTATCAGTTAATGTTTCTCCCTAATTCACTAAAAATATTAAAAGAAAATTTATTGTGAATTCATGTAATGAAATATTTAATTTATGTCAGGTAACATAGATGAACCCATTAATGGGAGGTTATACAAATTTTCCATTCCTAATTGATTATAAAATTAGGTTACATTACATTTCAAAAAAATAAGAAATATGGTATATTGAGATTATGTTTTCAATATATTTTCAAAAATAATATGATGAATAAGAGAAAAAATCCTTCATTTATAATTTTTTTTACAAAAAACATCATTGTTCTCTATAATTTTCTTGGATTAATCGTAAATTTGTATAATATATGTTAATGTTTAGTATGGAATACTCATTATAATTGTATTACAATAAAAATGTATGGTCATGGGTTTATAATTATTCCATTTGGTATAAAAATGAACATATAATGTTTTTAAGTTAATTTTTTTATTCATTAACAACGACATCGATAAGGATCTATTAGAAATAATATATGGTATATTTATCTATTATTAATGTTGGGATGAAAAAGAAGATTTTATAATTACCATTTTTTAAAAAATTATGAAGAAATATTTAATTTTTTGATTTTTTGTGACATCATGTTATAGAAATTTTTATTAATATTGCATGTTTTCTGTTATGAATATATTTATATTGATCTGATAGGGACAATTGTATTTGAAGAATAGTCTTTATTAATAATAGTGACACATATTTTCATTTACCTTAACATAATTTAATATTGTCAACATTTCATAAATTATTTTTATAATTTTCAATACCATTAACAATGTTAATATAAATGGGGATTGATTTTAAATATACCAATGTGTGTGAGATCTATTTGAATGAAATATATATGAGTTTTTTGGAATCCAATGCTCAATTTACATTACATTGAATATTATTTTTCATATATAGTTATGTTTCAAATAACGTTCTCAGTTTTATGTTGATATTGAATAAAAAATTATAGTATAATAATAATTTATATTTAATATTCAAGAGAATAGGTCTCTAATTATAAATTATTGTTGATAATTATTGTTATTTATTTAAATATAAGATATAATTATCTCTTTTCAGATAACATTGATGAAAAAAATTGGGTCATATTGCATTATAGAAGAAAATAAAATCATTATAATTTCGAAAGGATTCTTGATTTAAACATAAATATAGTGAGATCCTGGTGATTTGTATAGAGATTATATGTTCTATAGATAACAATGTTGAAAAATTAAATATTTTACAATTATTATAGGTCAAAAGTATCAATATATACTAGGATCTCCATAATGAACACAAATAATTTTAATGCATTACTTATTAGATAACCTAATGATTTAGGCTTTTTATTATGCATCACAATTTATAGTATGTATATAAGTAAAAAAATGAGGAGAATATAAAAAAAATAACTACAAACCAATTATATTTTATAACATTGTAATTTTTAAATTAATCATATACCCATCTTATGATATATTATTATGTGGAAAAAGTAATAATTTAACAGAAAAATATTTATTTTTGTTAAACGCATTATGGGTGGGTAAAAAACTCAGTTAACACTCTAGAATATTTAATTTGTTTATTTTCATATTCATACATGGTGTTAGTACCTGTTTCTGTGGTCTTAAATACTCAATAAAAAAAATAAAAATATAAAATATATTATGTTCAATGGAAGGATTGTATTAAAAAAATATAATTTCTCAAAAATAGGGAATCAGATGATAAAATAGAGATTGTGGTTAGGTATCGAACATGATTTTCCCTATATTTGGTACATCATTTATATGAATCAAACATTTGGATGCCTCACTCACGAGAGATAATATTTTTTTATTTAATTAATTAATTATTGTATTTTTTTAACGGTTATATTAATATCTTCCAAAGTATAAATCAGGTAATAAAAAATAAACCAAAATTGGATCTAGAATATAGTGTTTACCTTATTTGGAGTATAACATTCGAAAGTAGTGGGAATTTGGATGCCCCTTTCCGTAATTACCTTTTTTAAATAACGTGTTTATAGTATAAAATCATTGTAAATAAATTTATTTCTCATAGAATCCATTGTGCATGGAAATTGTGACACTACCATTATAATGACTGGACCATAAACATTACATAATCATGAATTATGTTAATTATTAACATTGAGGATCTTTTCATGTTTAAATCATTAGATAATTAGGTCATAATATATAAATAACAATTTGACTATTACTTGTAGACACTTCTACTCAGTATCCATTTTTTAAAAAATAATAACTATTGAAAAAAAGAGTCATGTATAGTTCCATATTTTTGAAATCATGACATGTCTTTGATTCCATATTTGACCCTTTTTATATTTATGTTATATGGAAAACGTTTCAAAAATACATGGGATGAGCCTAAAAAGCTTTGTATGGGATACACAAAGAAGAAAAACTGTTAGTGCTTCGAAACAACAAGTAAACAATGAATACATAATCATGAGTAATACTTTTCACCTTTACGAAGTAGTAAATACTCTTTAATTCATAAAATATCATTTGGTACCCTTTTATAACAAAAATATTTCCATAAAACCCATACAAAGAACACATAACATATAAAGGTAACATATGACAGAAACATACTAAAACTGATTAACTATACGGTTGACTTCCACACATATCACTAAATGGAATAGCCATATGATTGAATTACATACCCAATTAATTGGAGGTTATAATATAACCACCCATCCTAGATTATGACAACACCACCCATCATTTTTTTATCACATAACCACCCGTCAAATGTCCAAGTACCATTATAAAATCATAACACATAAACTATTGCAAATATAAACATTTCTCAAATAAAATATCATTTGTAATCACAAGAAATAATTTCAAGATATTAAATTGATAAATTCATTTTATAAACCATTATCAATAAAATAACATCGAAAAACTGAAAAAGGGGTTTCTTTTCCTTTTAAAAAAATTATGGATTTTATAGGAAGCCAACTAAATATTACATCGGCGGAGAGGTTATTGTCGGTACAATAATCAAAAAAATTCCTTTGGTCATTTATAAAAATGATTCATAGAAAAATTATTCCATTTTAATGAAATTCAATGTCAAATTGGTTTTTTATATTCCATATAAAAGAAATAGGTGTATATTTTCAAAACATTCTTCTATGAAAAGAGATTAATATGAAGTCCCTTACCTCATGTCCGAATTGACCCGTTTGTTCATTATATTTCTGAATAATAAATATAAGATAATTTATAAATGATTAAGAACATTTTTGAAGTTTATTATTCCTTTTATATCACTTATTTCATTTCTATAACAATAAGGTTATTATCTAGGTTCATATTGAACATTTTGTCGATGTTCATAACATGAGTTAAAAATGAATTTGTAATAATTATTAATTGTATATGTGGTAGAAATTACAATATATATAGAATCATAATGATGATAATATAACATTTATATCATATATATACAGTATATATGTATTTATAATTTCCCATATCATTTGGATATATGGAAATGAAATGCACAATTCATGGATACGATAAGCCATATGTATGCATGAATGCTACATCCATTTCATATTTATCATTTTAAAGGAATTAAAATCCATTGATATATAGGTATATTATTATTCCATTATAATATAATATTTTATATAGGTTTAGTATGTTAATTAACACCATCCTTTATACCTTCTTTGTATGGTATAAATGAGTAATATCACATTGAGTGGGTTGTAGTTTGCACATCCCCAATGGAAATTATCATATATATACAACATGAAATGCATAAAGGAATGTTATAAACAAGAATTAAATAATAATAAGAAAAATTAATATCATAAATATAATATAAAATATTTTTTCCATCATAATTCTCACCATAATTAGTTGTAGGGGAATATTGAACAATCATCATTTCATGAGGCCATAGTTTACCATCCACAGAAACATTATGTTCTATACCTAACATATGGATGTGTATATAAGTGTAGTTTGAATACATATAATATAAATAACATAGTATATTGAGGATACCAGTTTTTTTATGAAAACAATGAATAAGTAAAGAATAGGGAGTGAAGAAGTAAAATAAAAGAAAAGAACTTGAAGGAAGATGATACCTTTAAATCAGCTAACTCCCTTTGGCTTGAAATAAAATGTTTTAATGAAGATACTTATTCCAAAGGAATGGATTATAGGATGAATATATTGATGTTGGGATCTTATTTGTGTAGTTTTTGGATGAATCAATGTTCTTGTGAGGTGTGAGTAATGGGTTAGAGGTGGTGGACTTTTATTAGGAGGATGGTCTTGTTAGAAATGTTTGAAAATAACATTTTATTATAAAATGATTTTCCATTTCAAATGTTACAAAGCTTATTTAATTATAATATAATTTGAATATAATTCCAAATAAAATCATCCAACAATAATTGGTCATGTTTTGGATAATTTTTATAATTATCTTTTTTATTTAACCCTTTGTTATCTTATTTATATTTTACCATGTTCTCATATATATTCATACTATATGAATAATATAATTATGATAAAATGAAAATAGAACCACAAGTGGTTCATTAATGACTTTATAAACCTTATATAAGTAATTTTTCTGAATCATATATTATTAGTATTAGTATACAATTTAATAAAATAATGATTGATTTAAAAACATATTTATGTCAATTTAAATACTATTATTATCATGAGTTGTAAAAAAAATATGACAACATTATTCTATGGAAAAAGCTAAAAAATTAAAATAAAAAAGTTAATAATCATCCCTAAAATTATTGTACGGAAGAAAAGTTTAAATATAAATTTATTTTAACATTTTTAACATCATTTATTTATAACATTAATTAATGACGTAATTATTACATCATCATTATGTCATAAATAAATTTATTGATTTGATATATAAAATTTATAAATAAAATATGATGATGTTGGAAATAATTTTATCATTCAAATTAATATTTATTATCTAACATATTACTAATGAAACCCCATATTAAATTGTTTAATAAAAGATATATGTTTATGTTATTGTTGTCCTTACTTGAAATTAATCAATATAAAGTGTAATTATCACTCCCATGTGGCTCCCTGGGGTCCCTAAATCGTTCCAAAAATGCCCATAGTCATCCATATATTATAAAATAGTAATTGGACACTTGTTACAGAAATTTAATATTATTATAATACTATTTGTTTACACTTATTTACCAGATATACCCTTCAACCATGGTAAATAAATTATTTATTGAAGAATATATTTATAATGTCTAAAACAAAATGTTACCTAATAATAGAATTTGTAACCTCTTGTTCAAATTATGGAATCCATTTTTCCATATTCAAAAACACATAATTGGACGAAATTATTTCAAAATTTATTCATGTTTCCAAAACAACAAATTGTTGTTTTATGAAATAATACCTATCAAAGATTGACATTTTTTATGTCTAATATCAAAGTGAAATTACATCAAATGACCAAAATTGGATTAAATGATAAAAATATAATATAAATAATATATAAAACCAATTAAAAAGATAATCTAAACATATAAATAAATTTGATTAAAAGGAAGTTATGAATTAAATTCATAATTTTTCAATATTCATTAAAAATAAACTTTATCAGAAAAATACCAAAATTTAACCCAAAGTATATTTGGATTTCTCAATTCTAAAGAAGAATATTATTTTATAAAATAGAACATATAAAAGTGAAAAAAAATATTTTAAAATGGGTTTCCATCAAATGCTTGTAAATCCACCTTTTAAAGAATATTATAGTATTTATGCTTATAATTGGATTTATTAACATTTTAAGCATATTAATTTTATTGGATAAATTTAAAAACATTTAATAAACATGTGTAATCATATTTTGGTTTGTTCTATTGATTCACACCATCAAAACCGATATGCGTTAACTACCATTTAATATATTATTATTATTATATTATCATTTTCAGTATAACTAATCATTGTGGGAAACATAATATTTCAAAGAAACCCTTTCTTTCATATCAGGTACGCCATCAAACATAGAATATCCTTTAAGGTAAAAATTACATTTAATTAAAAAAATTTATGAATCATTAAATTATATTAAACTTTATTTAACTAGGATTATACATCCTTCACCCCTTTTGGAAATTGTGTCCCCGTAATTTCACTTCACTTATCAAATAAATATGGGTATTTATCCCAGAAATAATTTTCATATAACCACGTTGCCTCTTAATTCATATTTTTTTCCGCAAAACCATTCCTTGATGAATTACCTTATTCCACAACACATTTTCTCTTCATTCAAGAATCTAGACTACTAGTTCCACAAAAGAATGATTTTCTCTCTACTGAACTACCTCTGGAATCAAAACATGAGATGGATCTAGATATACATTCTCAACATTGACACATGAAAAACATTGTGTACCTAGGATAAACTCTGTGGTATAGTCACTCTGTAGGCATATGATTTATCATTGATAATGATTTAATGGGGTCCAATGAACCTCGGACTCAACATTCCCTTCATGAAAAAACACATCACACTTTTTGATGGATAAACTTTGAGAAAGACATGATACCAACCTCAAAAGAAACATCCTTGTTCTGGATATCTGCATAACTTTTCTAACTGCTCTAAGCTGTTCTCATATTTGTCTGAATCAAAAAAGCTTTCTCTACCATCTCATCAAAATATTCTTGTCCCATAAGCTTCCATTCACCTAAATCATCCACAAAATGGAGTTTAACATTGCTTTATATATAATTCCTCAAACTGAGCCATTTGTTTATGGAATTAAAATTGATATTATATGAAAATTCAACTAAAGAAAGATATTGGTCACAACTTCCCTAGTAATCCATTGAATATGCACATAGGAAATCGTAAAAAGTCTGAATTGATCATTTTGATAGCCCATCTGATTATGTATGAAATGATGTAAACAAAATTATTTCAATACTCAATGAATTTTGAATGCCTTTCCAAATGTAAGAATTGAACATTGGACAATGATAACATACAATGGATAGGGGAACTACATGCATCCTAACTATCTCTTTATCATTAAACTGAGAAATTTGATCTTGAGACCAAGTATCTCGAATAGGAATGAAATGAGCACATTTAGTCAATCGATCAACAATAACGCTGATTGCATTGTTACCTCAATATATATTTGGTAATCCCACAAAAAAGGCCGTGGATATATTTTCCCATTTTTACTCTGGAACTGGTAAAGGATGAAGCATCCTTTTCATTAATTTTCTCTCTTCATTAACCTATTGACACGTAAAAAACCTCACAGTAAAGTCAACAACATCTCTCTTCATTCCATCCCACCAGTAATACCCCCGAAGATGTCTGTACATCTTCGTACATCCATGATGAAGTAAAAATGGAGGACTATGAGCGTCAAATAACAACTATTTCTTGAAATATGAATGAAAAAGAACACATAATCTATTTCCAAACCTTAAAACAGAGTCTCTATCAATATTAAAATCAGGTAACATACCCTTCTGACCCAATTCTACCTTTTTCTGCAACATTTTGTTGTCTTTCTATGGTTTTATAAATCTGTCTTCTAAGGACGATTTTAATGAAACCTGAAGAAAAATAGAGTAATTTCTTGCACCGAAAACATCAAATCCAAAGTTCATCAAATAAAAAACCAAAGGATCTCATTCATAACTTATCATGGTTGAGGTTTTATTACGCTTTCGACTAAAATAATCAACCACTTTATATGCTTTTCGTGGATGGTAATGGATCGTGCAATCATAATCTTAGATTAATTATAACTATCTTCACAATATCAGTTTTAATTACTTCTGAGTAAATATATACTTAAAACTTTTGTGGTCAGTATATATTTCACAATTTACTCCATAAATATGATGATTTGAAATTTTTTATGCCAAAAATACACTACTAATTATAAATCATCTGTATGGTAATTTAACTCAAGAGGTTTCAACTGACGTGATGAATATGAAATTATCTGATCATTTTGCATTAGGACACAACCATGTCCTTTCAACAAAGCATAATTGCAGATAAAAATATCATAATTTCTGTATTGCATTACCGAGACTAGAGCATTTACAAATATTCTTTTCAATTCCTGAAAACAATCATCACATTATTTTGGCCAAATGAACATGACAACATTTTGAGTTAACATTACCATTAGTCTAGAAAATAGTGAAAAATTTTCAACATTACTCTGGTAATAACCTTCTATACTAAGAAAACTAAGAATCTCTAGAATATTGGTAGTTCTTGGACATTATTAGAAACATTTGTTTTAGCAGGATCAATAGATATTCCATCCTTATAAACAATGTGACCAATGAAATAAATTTTTTATAACCAAAACTCACACATTCTGAAGTTTCAATTTAGTCTCCATTATTTTATGGATTCTAGGACAACCGATAAATGATGTTCGTGTTCCACATTACTATTAATATAAACTAAAATATCATCAATAAAAAAAACCATATATCACCTGAGTCAATTGATCAATCACTGAAAAAGACTATTAAATTTTTATTACGACAATCTCAGGATGCTGATTTAGAAGTTTATTCCCCCTAGTATCCCTTCCCAACATAACTTACCTATTTCCCCTACAGAAAACTATTCTGGACACATAAATATCGTAAGTGTATCAACATCGTAATATTTAAATGAAATATCATTTCAATGTTACCATAAATTTATTTATGGATATTAATTTTTTAATTCCCTTACTCCTAAAGTTGTCTAAACCGACCTCTGATACCATCTATAAGGATAAAACCTTAACCATTATATAATATTGAATAATGTTAATAATTAATATTGGGGATCTTTTCATGTATAGAGATTTCTAGAATTAGGTCATAATATATACATGACAATATTAATATTACATTTAGACACTTATACTCTGTAAAATTTTTTTTTCAGAAAATAATAACTCTTGAAAAAAACATTCATGTACAGTTCAATATTTTAGAAATAATTTCTTTTAATTGATCCTATCCATGACCCTATTCCTATTTATGTCATGTGAAAAAATGCAAAAAATACTTGGGATGAGAATAATAATATTAGTAAGGGATACACAATGAATGAAAATTGTTAGGTTTCTAAAACAACAAGTAAACCATGAATACATTATCACGAGCAATACTTTTCTCCTTTATGAAGTTGAAAATAATATTCAATGAATAAAATATATGTCCTTACCCTTTTATAACCATTTTATTACCATATATCCCATTGGGAAAAAGAATAACATGTAAGGGTAACTTTTGACATTAACATAATTAAATAGAATTATCATACGGTCAACTTCAACACATATCACTATATGAAATATCCATACAGCCGACATCTATACCAAATGAATTGGATGATATAATTTAACCACATATCATGGTTTATCAAGGCACCAGTCGTCGTTATTTTATAAATTAACAACCCATTTAATGTCTACGTACCATTATAAAATAATGACACATTAAATACTAAAATTATTGACATATCACTAATGAAATTTCAATTGAAATCACAAGAAACCATTTCAGGATATTGAAAGAAAAAATCCATTTGAAAAACAATTTTCAATACCAAAACGTCAAAAAACAGAATAAGGGATTTCTTTTCCTTTAAAATCTTCAAGGATTATAGTGGAATCTAGCTAACGTTTATGGTGTTAGAGAGGTCATTGTCACCACAAACATTCAAAATATTCCCTTTTAATAAAATAAAAAGTCAAAGAAGTTTATTATATAACATATAAAATATAGAGGTGTATATTATCCAAACTTGCTTCAATGAAAGGAGATTGATATAAAGTCCATCACATCATGTACAACTTGACCCATTCATTTTTTAATTTCCTGAATAATACAAATAAGTTAATTTATACATTTTTAAGAACCTTTTTCATGTTTTTCATTCATTTTATATAACATATTACCTATGTATAACTATTATTTAATTATTTCAGCTCATATCATACATTTTGTTGTGGTTTGTAAAATATTGTAAAAATGAACTTTTTATAGTTATAATTTGACAACTTGGTAGAAATTATAATAATTAAAGAATGATATTAATGAATTTTATATCATATATATAATATATATCCAGTATATATGTATTTATAATAGTCTATATCATTTGGATATATAAAAATTAAATGCACCGATCATGGAGATGGTAAGATGTACATATGCAATAATGCTACTTCCATTTCTTTTTTTTCAAATCAAATGGAATTAAAATCATATGATATATAGGAATATTAGTATACCAGTATAATATCATATTTTATATGTATTGTGTATGTTCGTCAAAACCATCCACTATACGTTCCATGTATGGTATGAACGAGTCATATCACTTTGAGGGGGTGGTAGTACCCACTTCTTCAAATGAAATTATCATATATATATAAAATGAAAAGAATAATGGTATGTTATAAAATAAAATTAAATAAACATATATATAATGAAATATCATAAATAACATATAAAATTATAGTTCAATCAAAATGGCTCCTATAAGAGTTGGTAGAGGAAGATTGAACAATCATAGTTTCATGAGGCAGTAGTTCGCCATCCACCGAAACATTATGTTCTATACGAATTAGATGGAGGTGTGTGTAACTGTAGTTCGAATCCATCTCATAACAAAAACCTAGTATATTGAGGATACTGATGTTTTTATGTAAACAAAGAATATGAAGAGCATAGGGAGTGAGAAATTAAAATAAAAGAAGGGAACTCGAGAGATGACTTTACCTTTAAATCGGGTAACTCTATTTGGTTTGAAGAAAAAGGTTTTCATGATGTTCCTTATGCATAGGGTAAGGCTTCTAGGACGGATAAAGGGATGTTGGGAGTTTATTAGGGCAGATATTGGATAATCAAAGGTTCTTGAGAGGTGTGAGTAATTGGTTACAGGTTTTGGATTTTATAATAGGTATGATGGTCTATTTAAAAATGTTTGAAAATATTATTTTATTATAAAAACATTTTATTTTTAGAAAGGTCCGAAACTTATTTAATTCGAATATAATGTGTATATAAGTCGAAATAAAATCATCCAATAAGAATTGGACAAGAATTGGATAATATTTAATCTTTATCATCTTTATTTTACAATTTTTTAAATTATTTAACTTTTAACATCTTCTCAAAATATATCAAACTATATTGTTATTATAGTTACACGAAAATGACAATAAAAACACAAGTTGTTCATTAATGAAATTATAAACCGTTTCTATGTAATTTGGTAGAATCATAGATTATTAGGATTTTTATATCATTTAATAATATATTGATTAATTTAAAAAATCATTTATGTCAATTTAAATAATAATCATATGATGACTTTTGAATAAATTATAACAACATTATTCTTTAAAAAAACCTACAATAATGAAAAAATAAAAAGACAAATTAATCCCTAAAATTAATGGATGGTGTTGGTCATAGTAGATTACTCAAGAGGGGAGGGGTGAATTGAGTAACAATAAAAATTTGTGTAAAAATGATTTCTAAAAAGGTTTCCCCAATGATTAAATATAGTCCAATTAATCAAGGTTATAATATTTTAAGACTTGGACTGTTTGAGTAACATCGTAGAAGATTTATTAATTCTCAGTAATAATAATTTGTGTTACTATTATTACTTTTGATGTTATTCTACTATGAAAAACCAGTTATAACTTCTTTCCAAGACTAACAATCAAAGTGATATTAGGGATTTCTAATTTATATTGTCAATCGATAAAATATAAAATACCAAATTAAGCAGCACAATAGATATTGAACAAGTGGATCAGTATCAAGACGAGACCTAATCTACTCGACATGGTGAACAACTGCCACTAAGTCGTTTATATAAATAAACATTCATCAAAACCATGGATTGTTGTTAACAATAGTTCACAGACTGTCCAGGTCACACAGGGACCTCTTCCATAGTTTTCATGGGTTGAAATAACCAGGCCACACAGGGACCTCTTCCACACTTATAGGTGTGTATACAGAAGGGAAAATGAGTGTTTAAGTAAGGATATCTTGTATCCTATAGTTTTATGTGGGAGACAGAGTGTGTTGTTATTCAGAAACACACTCTTCTAAAAAGTTAATAAACATGTACACGACAAAGTAGAAATATGGAGATTGGTTTAGAAGTGCTCTGAGTGTTAGTCTTTTAATCTTTGGACTTCTTAAGATGAAGCAGATGCAGATCTTGAATCTTTGACAGTAAAACAGAGTGTCACGATTCAGCTTGTGTTTTTTGTGATGTTCTTCATTGTGAAAATGTTCTCCAAGCATCATGTATAATTTGTATGTTCTTCATCAGTGTTGGGTTTCATTCATGCGACAATCATTCATTTAGAAATATTCTCAGTTTTCTTCGTTGTCATGATCACATCCTTGTTTTTCATTCCATATTGCGCTTCTTGATTCTTGGCCACATTTTGCTTTTTGTTTGGAGTGCATGTGTTGAAGCCGAAATGTTGCATTGATACCGCACCACGTACCTCGTAATGTCAGACGATATGTCTACAAAGAAACATTAATTATGTCAATGCATATAAAATTATGAAATATGACCATTAGAGATTAAATTGAAAAATGAAAAAAAGGATTAATAAACGGTGTAATAGTAAGTCATGGAAATAGTGTCTCCTTCACACAGTGTCTAGATTTATCACAGTTTCTTGTGGTCATGGTGTATCTCGGTCACGGTGTCTTGCGGTCATAGTGTCTACATCACGATGTCTAGATCAAGGTGTTTGCATCATGGTGTCATTTTCACGGTGTCTACTTCACGGTGTCTGATTCACGGTTCCAGAAAGACATACCTAGTGGTAGACTCACTTTGTCTTAGACAATTCGAAGTAACAGTGTTCAAGACATTATCAATTATGATAATAGAATGGATTAGACATAACAATTTGACAAAGAGGGTACTATGAGAGTAGATCAAAGATAGTATAAATTAATTAAACTGAATGTAGATGAATTAAAATCTTGAATGACCCTTCTTAAAGCGTGAAATTAATTGAACAATATTACACATGAATACACATTATTGTGATATAAATTAAAAGAGTTAACTATGATTAATAGGATTTGTGATCATTGAAACATGATTAATACATGAGGAGTCCACCAATATCTCCCTTTTTGATTATCAAAAATCATTTAATGTTAACTTTTATAGTGTATTCAACTATAGAGATAAATGGATAACATATAGACATTTCTCCCCCTTTTGGGATTATAAAGAATATGGAATAAGAGAAGTAAAAAATGCACATTCCATTAATATAACTTAAGGACCAGTACAAAAAAAAGTGAAATACAAAGGAAATATCATTCCTATCTATAAAGACTAATCACTGTTCTTCTTCAGGGATGGACATCACATTGCCTTTAGCATTAGTGTAAGAAGAGGAAGCCATAGGGGAAGAGGTCGTGGTAGAAGAAGAGAGTGTGGTGGTTGATAAGGAGGTTAAAAGAAGGCCCTCAAAGACTAATGGAACCACTGTTGGTGTAGTAGAATATATAGGTAGTTGTTGATAGAGAATCACATGCCTGATCTGACCTTGGGCTTGGCTGACAGACAAAGTAGTGGAGGCTTGGGTAGAAGTGAAGGTAGGAAGCCCATGTCTTAGAGGTGAAGCCGCTGGATCAACAATGGTTTTACTCTGGACATGAAGATAGGGTTCAGGATTTTGATGAAATCTGTAATGATCTCTCAACCAAACTGCATGACTTTGTAATAATAAACCTTCTTCTACATAAACTTGTCCAACTGTCGAGTAAACTATGTGATCTTTTGGACCTGGGTCTTGAAAGCATGAGACATAGGAGGAATCAGAAGATTTTCTACAAGATACTTGTAGTGATTTTTCATATCGGTCTTGGAGAAGATTCTGTTGAAGTAAAAATCCACTTTTGTAGCAATCTCTTGATGATCATTATAAGAAATTTTGGAGTGGATTTGGACTAGGTCAAGAAATCTATCACTATTCTTGAAAAAATTAGATAGATAATCCATATTGAAACCACTGAGTATAGTATGAAGCTCTTCCTTGACAACAGTTCTGAGAAGATCACAGACTATGGATGTTTTAGTGGATTTACCAGATGCTTTAGTGGCATTGGCAACGATGGTCAGATATATGAGTTGATTCAACACCATTTAGAGACACCCAATATACTCATAAGTGATATTATTAAGATTTAATACAATATCTCTCGTTTCCTTAACAATATGTTTGTTCCTTTTAGCGACCATTTCATCTATTGAAACTAGTTGAGGTTGAATCTGATATTCAACAACTTGTGGGATTTTAGGAACCACATGTTCTACTGGAGGAGAAATAAGCTCAGACCTCGAATGCAGCTCTCTCTGTATGAAATCAAACATAATTCATAGGGTCTTCACATCATTAATGAGCAGATTTTTTTCAACTCTTACTTCTTGAATCTAATGGAGAATTTTAGGTTGAATTTACCAGATTATCTTCTCCAACAACAGTGCGGAATCTCTCTCACATAGATTGATAATAGGAATAGGTTGGGTATTCATGAGTTTCTCAACACTTGACAAGATGGTATCACCAAATTCCTTCAAATGATCCTTACATATAAAATTTTGTTGTTCATATAAAGGATCAGGAATAGTAACTGGTACATGTTCAGGATCCTTCTCAGGTGTGATATTGGAGAAAGATTTCAACTTGAATATAGAGGAAAGACCATGTCTGGTTGCTAAAACCTTCAGAGTGTCATCCACATCATTGAAATTGGGAAACATATAATGAGTATATATTGGACTTGACTTAGTAATATGTGAAGCATCAATTGACTCAATATTTTGAGTTCTCTCCCCCTCAAAAGATGCCTCCTTCGCATGATTGAGAAGTGTAGGATCTCGGTCTAATTACATAGACTCTTCTCTATATCTTCACTCAATTCCTGTCTATGCAGCTGAAAAGCTATATCCATCCATTCTTCGGCCGAAGGGATGATTTTAGGAACATATTGTTCAACTAGCGGTTACTCAATATTGGATTCTTGCATAATAGGTAACTCTTCCACTATTGGTTCTTCAATGGCATGTTCTTCAGATTAGTTGGAAGCTGATTCTGTTTCAGCCTCAGGTTGAGTTTCAAGATTAACATCTTCTTTAGGAGCAGGGACTTCTTCTCCAAGAACATCATGAAGAATAGTAGTATTGTCTTCCTCAACAAAAATAGTTTCCCTCGGTGGAACATCAGCCTCTTCTTCCTCTTCATCAGGTCACTCAACAATCACATATGATTCCAAACCATGATGGGAAATGTCTCTTGGTCTTGAGGGATAATCCACATGATTGAATTTCTCATAAATTATATCATTGATTTCCTCCCATTTCTTTTACCAACGATTCCATTTTATCTTCATTATTTTGATAGGGGATTTTGAGATGTAGAATTCAAAATCCTTAATCACTTCCTAATTATATCCAACCATTGCTTTGGCAACATGAATTTAAGAGATTATCCGAGAGTAAATCATGGATGTTGTCTTGGATGTGACTTCGATTAGATCACACATATGGTGTATGATATAAATGCACATGTTGATCGTATGCCCATTTTTCATAAGGTGGAACATAAACAGATCATGATATTCCAAAATAGAAATATCAACTCTTCTGGGACTAGCTAAATTATGTATAAACTTGAACACAATACTTGATTATCCATATAGTTCAGCAGCAATGGCTCTCCTTTGGGTGACATTTCTAGTTAAAGCATTCAAAACATCGTCCAAATCAATGAATTCAGTTGATGGTAGAGGTCATCTATGATAATACTCATATATTCCATAATGAGGTCTCCTTAGGAAAGCATCACATAACCTCAAAGAGAATGAGCATCAATGGTCATTGACCTAGATTCTTACTATACAACTATCACCAGAATCTAAAGATAACTATACGTAGTTGTAAAAATTGCCTCTAACTTAGGGTATATGGGTCTAAATTTTTTCTTGAACAACTCTAACCAGATTTTTTGTACTGACACTTTCAGCACATGAGATATACTTGCCAGAATCCATTTGGGGAAAATATCCTTCCCTTGTAAAAAAACATGGTTTACAAGATTCAGATTCAAAGGTCCTTTGGGTGTCACATTAGGTGGAAACTTCTTCTTCTTCGAGCTGCGATTCTCAGGTGTCGACGAAGAAGGACATTTCATCCTTGGAATTTAATGAAGGTCTGAGAGAGAGACGGGTTGCATGGATGAAGACGGGCTAAAAAAGATTATTTAGAAGAAACCCCGAGTGAAAAATCTAGTGATACTCTCATTATTTTTTCATTTAAGAATACCAAACGTCGCAAAAAATATATGTGCAGGAAAACAAATAGGTGAAATGGATAATTACTACGATATGAGTTTTAAAAAAATAATTTTTACGGTGAGACTGTCTCTGGTCATTACAGTGAGACAATAAACACAAATTTTGGTGAGACAGTAAATGAACTTCACGGTGAGACAGTGAACAAGAACTATATAGTGAGACAGAAACACTAAAAACAAGTTGAGAAACCGTAATCATGAAATAGTAAAGTATAAAATAGTAAGATATATAATAGTAAGACATGAAACATTAAGATATATATTTGAGTTTTATCATGCATAGTTCATGTAAGATGTATTATATTCCTTCTTAATTTAATGGTTTAGTGAATAATTAATCAAGCTGATATTCAGTACCAATAAATTCTAATGTTTTATCACTTTTTTGATAATGATATCTCTAAAAGTGATGTATTACATCAATGTGATATTTCCTAGAATGTGAAATAGTGTTTTTTGATATGTTAATATCACTTTTGTTTTCACAATTTATAGGTACATGTCTGAATTGATATCCATAATATGGTAATATGTGTTTCATTCACAAAATTTGTGCAAAACAACTGCCAGTAGCTATGTAATCAGCTTCTGCAGTAGATAATGAAACTGAACTTTGATTCTTATTACACCATGATACTAGTGACTTGCCTAAAAGGTGACATGTTCTAGAGGTTCTGTTTCTATATATATTACAGCCACCAAAGTTAGCACTAGAATTACTAACTAATTCAAATGATTATTCATTAGGATAAACAGTCATAGAATGGGTGTATGCTTGAGGTATTTGAAAATTATATTTACAACATTTAAATGAGATTACATAGGATTTTCATGAAAATGAACACACATACACACACTAAAAATAATGTCTAAATGAATAGAAGTTATGTAATTTAAACATACAATCATTCCTCTATAAGTGGTTTGATCAACAGATTTTCTATCCTTATCAAGATCCTACATAAAAGTGGTATTCATGGGAGTGTCACTACTTTTATTGATATCCAATCAAAAATGTTTTTGAAGATATCTATTATACATAATATGAGTTAAACAATTCCATCATTATTTTGAAAGATTTGAAATTCCAAAAAGAATTCTAGTTCACCCATTAAACTCATTTCAAATTTTTCTTCTATCATTTTAGAAAAATATACACATAAAGTATTCATAGAAGATCCAAAAATAATATCAACTAGATAGATTTAAACAACTAAAACATCATTAGAAATACGTTTTTATAAAAAGTTTAGGATTATCTATTCCTTTTGTACAATCTTTGGAAATATGAAATGTACTCAATCTATCGTACCAAGCACTTGGAGCTTGCATTTATCAATATAAATCATTTTATAGATTAAAAATATGATATGGAAAATGGTTGTTTGTAAATACAGGGGGCTGTTCAACAAAATCATCCTCAACTAAATATCCATTTAACAATTCACTCTTAACATCCATTTGAGATTGTTTGAAATTCATATGTCTTTCATAGGAAAGAAAGATTCTTATGTATTCATGTCTGGGTACGGGTGAAAAGGTCTCCTCATAGTCAATTCCTTCTTCCTGACTATAGCATTGCGCAACTAATCTTTCCTTGTTTCTAACTATGTTACTATATTCATCTACCTTATTTATAAACACCCATTTTTTTCCCTATTGTGATTATTTCCTTGGGTCTTTCAACATGATTCCAAACATTGTTCCATTCAAACTTATTAATATATTCTTGGATAAACATCACCCAAAATTAATCATTGATAGCATCATTATTATTTTTAGGTTAATGATGTGACAAGAAGACTTGATGTTCATCCAATTTTCTATGAGAAGCTCTAGTTTGAGTTCCTTTGTCTAAGTATCCTACTACAACATCTAAGGGCTGGTTATTAAGGGATTTAATAGTTCTAGAAATAGAGGGACTAGAGATTTCAGGTTCATCAACATATTTGGGTTCATTGTGACTTGATTATATGGAATATCTAGAGTTTGAATTTTTCACATATTCTATCATAGAAGAATTTTAGGATTCTGAATTTACGTTTAGATTTGATACATCATCTTCCAGATTCTCTAGGATTGATTTAGCCTCATGTGGATCTGTTTCATCAAATTCTATATGAATTGATTCCTCCACCCATTTATTTCTTTTATTGAACACTATATAGGCTTTACTAGACATGGAATATCTTAAAAAGATACCTTCATCACTTTGGGTTGAAATTTTTTCAATTTTGTCTTTGGTATTAAGAATATAGTCATTGAAACCAAAAACCGTGATATATCTAACTATGAGGGTTCTATTGTTCCATAATTCATAAGGAGTCCTCTTAAGAATAGGTCTGATTAACACTCTATTAATTATGTAGCACGCTGTATTAATAGCTTCTTCCCAAAAATAAATAGGTAGTTCAAATCCAATAAGCATTATTCTAGGAATTTATGGTAGGGTTCTATTTCTTCTCTATACAACTCCATTCAGCTGAGGTGTTCTTGGGGCAGAGAAATTGTGACTATAAACATTTATTGAGAAAAGGATTCAAACTCATGATTTTCAAAATCATGGCCATGATCACTTCTAAAGGATTTAATTTTAATTCCACTATGGTTTTCAACATACATGGTATATTTAGTAAAATAGTTATATGATTCACTTTTGTGATCCATAAAGAATGTCTAGGTATATCTAGAAATGTCATCTACATGAACATAAACATAGTTTTTCCCATTTAAACTTGAAACTCAATATGGTCCAAAAAAATCCATATGAACCGGTTCGAGGGGATGAGAAGTTGACACATCTTTCTTTGGTTTGAAGGAAACATTGAGTTGTTTTCCCATTTTGAGAGGGATTACACACGTTTTCATTTGGAAACACAGGTTTGGGTAAGTCTTTTACTAGGACTTTTCTAATTAGCTTTCTATGGGAGTGAACATTACAGAGTCATAATATCCAATGAAAGAGCCAGGATTCATTATTAAATACATTTAATCATGAAGCATTTTGAGATGCTAAATAATCTAAATTAACAGAATAAACATTTTCATTTCAAAATGTAGAAAATAGATATTCGTATATATAATTAAAGATATTACAAGCATAAATTTCATATATAACATGAAATCCATCATCACATAATTATGAGATACTAAGAAGATTATATTTTAAACAATCATCAAAAAGTACATTAGAAATTATAACTGAGTTAGAGTTACTGATTTGGCCGAGGCCGATTAACTTTCCCTTGGTATTGCCACCAAATGTGACATGTCCTCCATCTAATTTTATCAAGATCATGAAGCATGAGTATCCCCATATCATGTGCCTTGAACATCTACTATCCAAGTACCATAGACTTTTGTGGGAGCTCTTTATGAAAATTTCATTCAAATATACTCAGAAAAAATAGATTTTGTTACCCATATATGTTTGGGTCCAGTAATATTAGTAACAAGTGCTTTAGGAAGCAATATTTTCCTCATAGGTTTCTTATAAGGATTGTTCAATGTATTTGAAAAAAAAATGTATTTGCTGCACAAAATTGTGATACAATAGTATATGTATCATGGATTGAATTAGTTGATTTGGGTCCAGAACTGGGAGTAAAACTATATGTCTAATATTTTGAAACAATGTTTGTTTACTAAGGTTCAATTTACCAGGTTGATAACTAATTCCAGTGTTGTATTTATGGGTAAAATGGTTTCATAGATTTTGGTTTTGGGTATTTTCACCATTAGTAATATTTTCTATGCCACAGTTTAATTGCTCATTAGTAATTCTGAATTCATTGTTTTCGTTGATTAGTTGATCATTTCTCTCCATTTCCATTATGTGTTCATATTTAATAGTTACGGTAAGAGCATGTTGTTTATTTAATGATTTATATTTGTCTATTACATCATTTCATGTTTCTTCAAGCATGTTACAGTATTCCAACATTTCAACATTAGTATTTTTTTCAGAGTCACTTTCATCTTTACAATAGTAGGAATTATATAGAGAAGAGTCCATTGTTACCTCAGATGTGTATGTCAAAAAAAACATATTGGCTTTGTTAGTCGGTTCATCATGTGATGTCTATGGATATCTTGAACTATCCTCAGAAGCACTCCAGGTTTCCTTCATTTACTTTTCATACTTCATGTCCTTATCCACATATTTCATTTTGTACTTGAGATTTGGACAATCATCCTTGATATGTCCTCTTAGCTTACATTCATAGAAAAATAATTCATCCGTCTTGTCACTTCTTTTCCAGTCCTCCTTTCAGTTTCAATTTTTGGTATATTTTCTATTGAAGTTAGGATTTCTGAAAAACTTCTTCTTTTTGTAAAATTGTTTGAATCTTCAGGCTAGTTGATCCATCTCTTCATCACTGTCAGATGATGATTGTTTATCCCTAGATCTTTCTATCGATGCTTCATGTTTCCATTTTACTTGTGTTTAGAAGTGGTGGTCCTGAATGAAATAGATTTCCTCTTTAGTTCATCCTCCATTTCCTTGTTGACTTTCAACCCTTCTTCATACATCATCCGTTTCCCAATGAGTTCATATACTAGTAGCTTGCTGATGTCACACATATATTTAGTTGAGACAGAGGTTCCCCTCCATCTATCAGGTATACATATAAGGATTATAATGATCTGTTCCATAGCAGTAACTTCTATTCGAAGAGAAATAATTGGGTTGACAATCTCATTGAATTTAAGACACTTTTCAGATATAGGCTCTTCATGTTTCATTTTGAAATTATCATATTTTATTTTATATGTATTCACCCTCATTTTTTTTACCCTATATAGTCCTTCATGTGAGATAGATAGGGTATCCCAAATTTATTGGGCAGTTTTACAAGCAGAAATTCTATTAAAATCATTATCTCTTAAATAGTAGTATAAAGAATTCATAGCTTTGAAATTGTTTTTATAGGAAGTTTTGGTAGGTTAATCCCATGTGAATCTATCAATAGTATGAATTATGATTTCATCTATAATGGATGACCAAATTTCAAAACACATACATTCTAAATGCATTTTTATTTTAAGTTTCCATTGAGAATAGTTTGTTCTATTAATGAATATATGTATATTGGTTAGTACAACTTCCAATATACTATCCAAAATGATGTATTACATTAAAAGAGCTAGAAATTTATAATTTTTTGAAATTTACAGATATTTAAATTAAAACCACAATCACAGTTGAATAAGATTACACAAAGTCCAAATATTCTCCTCTGATACAAAATATTGGTCGGAGTAAATTACGAAAGAGAGGAAGGGAGAATTGTGTAACTATAAATATTTATGTAAATATAATTTCTTAAAAGTTTCCACAAAGATTTAATATAGCCCAGTTAATCAAGGTTATACTATTATTATTGTTTTACTCTTTGAGTTACTTCTTATAGGATTGTTTAATTATCAGTAATCTTAATTTGTGTTATTATTATTACTATTGATGTCATTCTACTAAAACATGCCAGATATAACTTCTTTTTGAGACTAACTATCAATGTGAATTTAGTTACTTCTAAATTATATTGTAATGAAATAAAACAGAGAAAACCAAATTAAGCAGCACTACAGATATGTAACAATTGGTTCAGTCTCATGTTGAGACCTAATCCACTCCACTTGGTGATCTCCTGGAACCATGAAGTTTACATAAATACACATTGATTCATACCCTCAATCGTTGTTGACAATAGTACACGGACTATCCAGGTCACACAGGGTCCTCTTACAGTGTTTTTGGGGGTACAAATAACCAGGCCACACAAGGACCTCTTCTACACTTATCTGTGGGTATTCCAAAGGGTAAATGAGTGTTTAAGAAATGATATATTGTATCCTTTAGTTTGATGTGGGATACAGAGTGTGTTATTATATAGAAACACACTCTTCTCAAAAGGTAATAAACAAATACACAATAGATCAGAAATATAGAGATGTGATTAGAAGTGCTCTGAGTGTTAGTCTTCACATGTTTGGACTTTGTGAGATGATGATGATGCAAATCTCAAGTCCTCAATTGTAAAACTGTGTGTCGTGATTCATCTTTTGTTCTTCGTGAGTTTATTCGGTGTGAAGATGGTCTCTAAGCATCAAGTTTGCTTCGTGTGTTCTTCAGCAGTGTTCGGTTTCATGCATGTGACAATCTTTCCTTTAGAAATTTTTTCAGTGTTCTTCATTTTCATGCTCATAGCCTTGTTTTTCATTCAGTATCGCGCTAATTGATTCTTGGCCACACATTGCATTTATTTTGGAGTGCAGGTGTTGGAGTTGATAGATTTGCATGGATACCGCACCTCATACCTCGTACTATCAAATGACATGTCTATAAATAAACATTAATTATGTCAGTGTGTTTATAATATTCATATATGAATTTTAGAGATTAAATTTAAAAACATAAAAATAGTTTATGAAATAATTTCATAGTTAGTCATGGAAATGGTGTCTCCTTAACACAGTTTCTAGATTGATAACGGTGTCTTTTGGTCACGATGTCTCTCGATCACGGTGTCTCCTAGTCACTATGTATGCATCACGGTGTCTACTTCATGCTGACTTATTGACGGTGTCTGCTTCAAGGTTTCTTGTTCATGGTGTCTACTTCACGGTGTCTAATTCAACGTGAAAGAAAGACATACCCAGTGGAAGACTCATGGTGTCTTAGACTTTTCAAAGTAACTATGTTCATACTTAAGAAATGATGATAATAGAATGGAATAGACTTAAGCATTTGTTAAATAGGGTATTATGAGAGTAGATCGAAGATAGTATAATGTAAAAAAACTGAATGTTGAGAAATTAAAATCTTAAATGGATTTTCTTAAAGCATGAGATTAAGTGAACAATAATACACATGAATACAATTGATTGGGATATAAATGGAAATAGTTTACTAGGTTTAATGGGATTTGTGATCATCAAAACTTTATTAATACATGAGGAGTCCAATAGATGGAAAAAAAGGTTTGAAATAATTTTATTGTAACATTTACAATCTCATTTAGTTAAAACATTAATTATTGAGGTATTCATTACATCATCATTGTGTCATAAATTAATATTTTTATTTTATTTCTAAAAATTATAAATAAAACACCATGATGTATGAAATCGTATTATAATTCAAATAAATATTTAAATTCGACGATATCAATTAAATAACCCAATATAAATGTTTCATACTAAATGATATATGTTTATTTTATTTTTCCCCTTATTTTAAATTCTTGAATATAATGTTTCATTATCACTCCCATGTGGCTCCATGGGGTCCCAAAATTGTACCAATGATTCACATGGTTAGAAATATATAAACCAATAGGAAATAGACCCATGTTAGGGTAATTTAATATTATTATAGTAATATTTTTTACCCTTTTCTCCAAATTCACCCTTTAACAATGGAAAATAAAATATTTACTGAAATAAATATTCATAAATTCTAAAACTAAAAGATATATATTTACACAATTTTGACCTTGATATTACAAATATGGAGTCCATTTTTCCAAATTCAAAAAACAGAATTTGATTAAATTATGTTAAAATTCATTCATGTTGTCAATACAAAAAAACTTGTTTTAATGAAATAATAACAATCAAAAGGATGGAATTTTTTTATGACCAATTTCAAAGTGAAATTACATTCAATGACTAAAATTAGACTTAATGGTAAATATATAATCTAATTAAACATTTAAAACTTTTAAAAATATAATATATCAATATAAATAAATTAGATTAAAAGGAATTTTTGAATTAAAATGCAATGTTTTTAACTATTCATTAAAAATGAACTTTATTTAAAAAATAACAATTCATTTCCCAATGTATATTTGGATGTCCTGCTTATAAAAAAGAAGTTTATTTTTTAAAATAGATCATATATAAGTGACAGAAAATATATTTTAAAAGGGTAATCTATCATATGGTGGTAAATCAACCTTTAAAAGAATATTAGAGTATTTATGGTTAGAATGGATTTATTAAGATTTTAGGCCAACAACATTTATTGGGTAAGTGTAAAAACAATTAATACACATTTGTAATCATATTTTAGTTAGATCTATTCATTCCCATCAATATAATGGCTATCCTTTAACTACCATTTAAAATAATAAAATAATATTATTATTATTTTTGGTATAACTCGGCATTGTTTACAACGTCTGGTTTCAAAGAAACCCATTATTGCGTATTTGGTACACCATCAAACATAGCATCCAAATAAATGTATAATTAATATTTAATTCACAAATATTTAGAAATTTGAATATGTCTTACTCATTATTTTCTTGGGATGATACAACCATTGTGTTTTGAATGTTGGTTTTAACCTAGGGGGTATAATTTCTTTCAATAACAAATAACCATAATAATCTCTTTTTTGATAACTGGTTAATTTGTCTGAAAAATATTTAATTAAATATTTGAATAAAAGGAGTTTACACACTATTCATAATGCTTCTTCTACTCCCACTCAATACACAATATTCTCTATGGGAGGCATGTAATGCCTCCAAAAGGTTCAAATTGTTTTTTTCTACTGCTTAAAAAATTGAAAATTTGTTAATGAGTGTTAATAAACAACGCCATTAGGATTTTTGGGTGGATTCATTATTCTAAACGAGTAATTAATTTTTATCACATAGATAAAAAATTGTTTTATAATCTCAAACACTCACATGTTTGTATACAACAATATAAACACAACACCCCAACTAGTTTAATCAATATAACCCCTTATCTGACTTCAGGAGCGAAACAACCAAGGATCGAGATTCCTAGTATTGTCCCTCCATTCCCATTTGGCCCCATTAAGTTGTGCCTGGTGGTAAGGATCTTACCATCCTCAATGTTTTTTTAATAAAATTATAAATGTTAGATATAATTAACATAAAAAAATATCAAATGATTATTTTTTGTAAATTATAAAACTATTTTTTTGCGTTCTATTTACTTATTTTATTCAAAAAATTAAAATGATAATTTTTCATAAATTATATATGTGTATTTTTTGTGGTTTTTGAAAAATATAATTTCGAAATAACTGATCAAAAATTTATTTAACAAAATAATAAAAAGTTAATGGTAAAATCATTAAATGATAATTTCAATGTTTTGTAGAAGAATTATTTATCAAAAATATTATCGGGATAAAACATTGATTTTTATTGAGCAATGAATAAAAATTCCCCAATGATAAATTTTCCATAACTATATCATGACAATTATAAAAGATAATTTCATGATATTATAAATGAAAATTGTGAGAAAATTTTTAGGCTATGGATAATTTATTTTATTAAAGGATATTTTAAATGATCTACTGTAAATTTATTTTTTTTATCTTAATAAATTATTTTAAAATTTGTAAATCATAATTGTTATCACATTCAATTATCTAAAAATATAATTATCATCACACATAATCTAATAAATTAAAAATTATATATTTAAATTATCATCTCACATAATAAAATTAAATTTATCGTGATGAATTATCATTTCAAGTGAAATTTTAGAAATGAAAAAATAATTATATAATTTATTAGTAAACATAATAAAAGTAAATTTAATGATATTATTTATCTTTTTGTGTTAAATTTTTGAAATGATAAATTAATTATTTAATTTATCATCACAAATCAAAAAAAAAATTATGTGACGATTGATCATTTCATGTGAAAAATGAGAAATGATAAAAAAATTATTTATTTTTTCATCACCCATGATAAAAATAAATTAAAATTAATGATTTATCATATCATTTGGTTTTTAAAAGGGTGATGTTACAATTGAAATTTATCATCACCTACGATGAATTTAATTATTATTTAATAATTATTCAAAAAATATAAAAAAATGTCACACATGATGTTTTATTTCTTTCGAAATATATTAAATGACTTGATTCTAGGAAAACCCTTGATATACCTCTAACACCAATGTTCCAACATCTCTTGACATTGACGTATCACACTAATGTCAAAAAAACTATTATAGGTTTTCCAAATGTTAATGTAGGATGTTCCTTGATCTTTTGGGCATGATTACAAATGATTTTCATTATAATGATTATGGTAAGACATGTTTAATGACTATAATAGACATTGAATGATTCTGGGTATGTGTGTAGCCTCAGGAAATCTATATTAAACATGATTCCAAGAGTACTAGTATCTATGTATTCACATTGTTATGTGATTATATATACATTTAATGCTACTTTACCCAGGATGATGTATTATTAGGGCGCACGCACGCGCGCGCGCACGCACACACAAATATATTTCTGTGTATGTTATTTATATCTCATGGTTTTGTTTTTGGAGCCATAATAGGTGGAATGTCAACTTGCGTTATCCATTGCAGGGGAGATGTACATGACTGACGAAGAGGGTCCGACGCATGGGGTAGGTACATAATGACACCTAAGGGATTACATGTAGTTTTCCACCATGACATGTGATATCCTTTGGAGGAGGTAATAACAGGACTAAAGAAAAGACTCCAATACTTGTTTAAGGCACACAATGCTTCCTTGGGATGAAATCAATGATGAGGTGACACTGATTCGCTCTCGGACACTAGTATGTTACTCGACGATGTGTTTTGATTATTAAAGGAATCCAATTATTTATCGATCCTTATTATTAAACATCAATGATTAGTGGAAGAAGATTAGATCTCATTTCCCTAGATTTCACAGAGCACATATCTTTACAGAGTGTAAATTCCATGGGATTCACTCATTGAAGAGGGGAGACTGATTATATCTCGGTCCCTAGTTAGTTACTCTTCAGTTTTCTTTGATGACTAAATGAAACTGATTATCTATAGGTCCTCAGTATGACAACTCAAAAAATAATTTAAAATGAATAGATATTATTTCACATTCACACATAGAGTACATATATTCTAATAGATCTTTGATACAATGTATCATGATGATTATAAGAATCATGATTCTCTATCATAGTGGCTAATCATTTATTCATCTGACAATTTGGTTATCCATCTGACATAGATATGAAGCATGTTTTACCAAGGGTTGTGGAATCATGGTTAGTGCACAAACTATCGTGTTTGGATAGTTTGTCTACATAATATTACTTATTTTCACATAAACATGTATTATGTGTATATAGGGTTTAAGACACATTGGTGGTATATTAATTATTCTTGTACTCAATCCCTACTAGGGAATTTTGGTGCACTTGATGATTTGAGGACCAAATATATGATGATGGTAAATTACCTTATGGTGGATGGTTCAGAAGTGGACCACGGATCTAAATCATACCTGGGCATGAAACAGAGCATTCCAAGAATTATATTTCATTTAATTTCTAGTTTTATCTGTTGCTTACTTTCCGTTTCATTCAAATTTGTTGTGTTGTAACATTGTATGTATGTCCACTATTATTTTCTACATTTTACTATATATATATATTATTATGGATCCTATGACTTGATAAAGGGGTAGAGTATCCTTAATGATCCAATTGAGACCCTCACAACTAGTCGGCAACATCTTGTGTACGTGGAGGCACACATGAGGTCATGTTGCATTCTAGACCAGAACAAGTGATTTGGGTAGGGATGTTCTAAAATGGTATCATATAATTAGTGTTTTACTAAATTGTATCTCCTATTTTTTGGGGTTCAATATAGGTTCGAAAGGATATATGAAAATTTGGCACTGGTAGTGGAACTATGACAGTGCTTGGCTAGCACTGAATATTGAACCTCTGAGATTCCATAAAGTGGGGAATTTTTTCCCTGTTTCTTATATTGATTAACCATGGGTTATACAAATGAATTAATATGGTTTTTTTTTCATATTTTCATGCATTGTTACTAGGAACGTAGCTTCACATTATATCTATACACCTATTGTGGTTCTACATAGAAGTCCCTCAATTAAATGTCTGGATATATGCTATATTTTCGCGGTAGATTTTTTTGTTTAATATATCAACGTTTTCATGATGTGTGATATATATTTATTTGGATTCATTTTTTGGACTAACCATGTTGCTATTTTATTATACCTATGATGACTATTAATAACATGTATTGACGAAATCATGGATATTTGTTGGAACAAGTATACCATGTGTTTTGGGTAGACTCTTTGCAAAACCCTCTATGATCTCATTGAAAACTTAGGTGAAACATTTTATAATACCATAGATTGATTTGGATTTATTTTAATGGGTATGTTTTCTATTTTGAAGTGTGTTACATCATAGTAATTAAGATTTTTCCTCTACAATTTCTTATGGGACTACATGAGAAGCATGTAGAAATGCATCCTAGAGGGAGTATGTGACTGCATTACCAGAAGATGTTCCAGAGGATGCAGTTGAGAATGATCTAACTCTTTATTTATGATATAATAACTAGGTTTTCATCATTTGAAAATATTTTTTAGTACTTTAGTATGAATTGCGGTAAAATACTATCATTAATTTTCTATTATTCTATACTACAAAATTCTTTATCCATCCAGAGAACCTAAGGATCTCTGGATACTGAATAATGTGATAACATATTATTTTTAACCTCCAAGTACATATAGACATTGGAGGATTGGCTGGTTATGCTATGATTGAGATCATGTTTGGAATGATACCATTTAGATACCCAATATCGTATAGTGCCAACCAAGAAGAGGATCTCAAGGTTTATCTAGACGACATGGAGAGGAATAAATTCTTATATATAGATACTGCACTATGGAATGTGCCGGTGGTTCTCAGAGAATTTTTATGGTAGTATTTGGATATATGTTGATTTCTAGGAGCTAAACTAGGTGATTGTAATGAAATAATGTCCATATCCTTGATCAGATATATTTTCAAATATCCAGAGCCCTGTTCTTATCCAAATTTAAATTTCGATCGAGCTACCCCAAGTTGTGTGTTAGGTAGGATAAGATTATACAATCATTGTTTTGGATAATATATGGATTTTATGAGCACTTGGAGAATCCATTCACGTCAAATGATGAATGAGCCAGCTCATTTCATGGCCCCCATGATAACACTCATTCATCCATACTTGCACTCTTTTGTCATAGTGTTTGTTGACAATATAATCATATAAATTACAATATAAGAACAAAATATTATTCACTAAGAGATAGTACGTAGTACGTTTTTCACTCACAAATATTGCACTAAGATATAAAAATGTGTCTTTTTTATTAAAGAGGTGAAGTTCCTTGGAAAAGTGGTTTCCCAAGTTGTTATATCAGTAAATCCAAAGACCATAAGAGTATTCATGTCATGGAAACAAACCTAAAATGTGTTTTTAATCAAGAGATTCTTAGGTATGGCCAGATATTACAGACATTTTATCCAGGACTACTCCTGACTATCAGTACCCATATAATCCATGCTAATTAATGGATTATGAAGTTACATTGGTCAAAACAATGTGGATAGTCTTTCCATAAGCTAAAGAGAATAATGACGTCAGCTCTAGTACATAGAGTCTCTGATAATGGGGGATTGTTATGCAGTGAACTATGATTCCTTTGAAGTTATTTTGGGAAAATTAATGATGATAGGAGAAAATGTATTAGCCTAGGGGAATTTTCAGGTACATCCCCATGAGAAAAACAACATTACGAATGAATTGAACCATGAATTAGTGGTCCGCACACTGAAATGTTGATGACATTATCTCTATATTGAATGATTTTATATTTACACAGATCAGAATTAGCTTTTACATATTTTCACATAGAGGGATTGAAATTTGATTCAGAGGCATTTGGTTAAGTATCTATAGAAATTTTACGTCCAGGTGAAATATTCATTTAGAAATAGAAAATTTTTAGTATATTTTCATAGCCATAGGACCCTGTACAAACATGAACATAGAGAGAAGTATTACAAGGAGCGGTTGCATTGGATGTGCTTTTTGGCTGACTTGAGGGTTGATTCGTTAGAGGATCATGTATCATGGTATTCAACTCCCTTTATGATTACATATTTCCATGTGGAGAGGATGAGGATTGGTCGAGATTCAGACATATAGTTTACTGTGATAAGTGAATGACGCATTGGAGGGAACCAGATATCCAGAGGGTCAATGGACAATAATGACCTGACCTTGTTCATTGGATGAGTAGTAGTTACTAAATCCCCATGAGAGGAAGTTATGAGGGACAACCATACCTCATGGTGGATGGTACTTCATGGTGTGACAAAGATGTACCATGATTTCATATGATAGTTATGGGGGCCAGGGATGAAGAGGGAAATGGTAGGTTTTTTCTATTGATGACTCGACTATTAGAGGGTATAAGCTGATCAGAAGAATCCTGGAGGGTTATAAAATCCACACTCGATTCTTATGTGGAAGTGGGAGGATATTATTATGGAGTTTATGATAGTATTAACTAGGACTCTATGGAGTCGTGGCATAGTTTGGGTGATCGTCAATCAGTTATTGAATTCTACCCTCTTCTTACCGATCCTAGAGACTCAATCAATAGAGGCATTGGTAAAATTAAGTGTTTGATAGACTGTGTAACTACATAGAGATCCCTTGAGCTTTGTTATAGGTAGAGATTCAAATTTTAAATCGATATTTTAGTGGGTTTCACAAAAAAACCTAGGGGCTAATCTTTGATTTTACATGATGTACCATCTACATAATGATGGATAGTTTGGTCATAAGATAACATTCTATTGGATGCACTATAACTATGGGAAATCGGGACATTATAATAACACATGTTGAATTCTTATAGTGTACTACCACCCGGGTAGAAAGGTTGGACATCTTAAATGATTATTCTGAAGGGCTTACTATAGGAGATCTATATAGTCATAAATGGATGTGAATAGAGAATCGAAGAAGTGGATATTGAAATCCTTAACCAAGATGACTCATAATTGTCATGGGAATGATCATGGATCAATGGTAGGAAATTTCTATGTAATAAACAAATCACCAACAGATAGTTACAATGATCTTGTTTCGGTATGTGGTATTGTTTAAATAACATCCTCTGGATATTCTTCCTTATTTATTAATATTTTTTTCCTAAATATTTTCAATCTATGTCTATACTTTTTTTTACCATTACACTTATGCTTCACCAACATTCCAGTTATGATATAACGATTACATGAGACCATAGTATATGAGAGGGATGTGGCGAGTTCATCTTTTTTTTAATTGAGTTATAAGGTACATAATCAATCAATAGGGGTAGTGGCATAATATCCTTGCCTCCCATCCTCATATCGAGGTAAGTACGACGTGTTCGATGTGTCACAACTTTAGCGGTGAATACCTGATTGAGCACTTGTCAGATATTGTGAGTATGTGGGTTTTCGGATTGATTCATATAGTTAGGAGAATCAGTGTGGAACATATTTCTATGTGAGGAGACATTTATTGGAATGATGACACAACTTTTCAATATTCAAATGAAACAAGGTAGAATTTAGGAAGAGAAAATATAACATGTGTCTGATCAAATATTTCCTTATTATGATTAGTTATATAAATACAACAAGAGATTCATCTTGATATTAAGAAGACGTTAGAGGGGGTGAATTGTAACATCTGTATTTTTACAATAATCATAAAGAACTCATAAGATAAATTAATAATTGAAAAAAATATCTCAGAAAAAAATAAATTTTTGTTAAATGAATTTCCAATGGTTAAAAATCATAGTTAAAACTCTAGAATATTTAATTGAATATTTTCTGAGTTAAACCAAAAGTTAGTTAAATTTTCTGAGGTCTGAAAAGCTTGGAGGGAGAAAAAATAAAAACATTAAATATATTATTTGTTGAGTTGGAAATTTCTTCCTTAAAATTGAATAAATACATTATGGTTCATTGTGTAATAAAAGATACTATTATTTGGTCAATAATGTGATGTTTACCCTAGAAGAGGTATAACATTTTAAGCATCAGAAGATTGGACACCTCACTCGTGACAAAAACAATTTTAATATATAATTAATTATTTACTCAATATTGTAATGAATATATTAATATATTGTAAATATTTTTTCAAATTATAATTCTTAATCCACTGTTTGATCCGGAATATGTTCTTTTCTCTAGTGTCGGTATATCATTTGAAGGAGGTGGAAATTTGAATTCCCCACTCACTAGTTAATTAGTTTTAATTACAGTGTTTAAAATTTTAATTTAATAGAAATAATTTTATATATCATAAAGGGTGCATAAAACAGAAATTCAGACACTAACATTGTGTTTGGAAGGGGGATTTATCCCAGGGGTATAATTTTTTGTTAAAAAATAACCCCTTTAATAATTTTTTTAAATTTTTTTAATCGCATGAAAAAATTAATTATCTAAATGAAAAAAGGGGGTGTTCAGTATACATGTTCTTTATTCTTCCCCCATGCAGCTCCTTCCATTCTTCATAGGAGGTGTGGTAAGATTACTAAAATCATCAGTCGGTCCATTTTGAGCTTGTTATATGTTCAAAATGCTTCAATGGGTAATAAAAATTGATTATGTATTGATTTTTATGTGTATTTTCAGTTGGAAATGGGTAATTAATTTTCAATGTGGAGATGGAATTTGGGGTTAGATTTGACAACACTCACACATCTGAATATGCTTATATAATATCAAAAACCCAACAAGTATAATAACTAGAACATGTTTTATGATTTCAATAGAATAAAATAAATGGGATGATATTCCAACAACTGGCCCTCTATTTCCTTTAATGCCCAGGAACAATGCCTGGAGGTAAGGCTCTAACCCTTTTTTTGAATAAATAAATTAGAAAATTTAATTAAAATTAACATAAATATAATTAAAATGATAATTATATTTAAATTATCAAATGATATGTTTTTTGTGTTTAAAATATTTTTTACACAATTCAAATGGTATTTTAATATTAATTTTGAAAAGATATTTTTTGGTTTCTTATGAAGAGATAATATTAAAATAAATTATCATAATTTTTGTTAACAAAATTATCCAAAGTTATTGATAAACTAATTAAATGATAGTTTCAATTATTTATAGAAGAATAATTTATCAAAATTACTAAGGGCTTAAAACTTTTATTTGTTTCGGGAAATCTATAATTAATTTTCAAACTACAAATTTCTGAGAATATGACATGAAAATCATAAATGAAAATTACATGAAATTTTCAATGGTAATTGTGATAAATGTATCATGAGATGGTTACACTATTTTATCAAAGTAAAAGTTAAATGATTTCATGGATATTTTATAAATCATTGTCAGGTAAATTAAAAAACTAAAAATCATAACTGTAGTCATTTAAGTCATCCCAAAAGATAATTACCATCCCACATAATTTTTTAAATGATAAAATAACTATTTAATTTATCACACACATGATTTAATTAAATTAAAATTTATGATTAATCATTTGATGTGAAATTTTATAAATGATTAAATAATTTTTTAATATATCAGTACACATTATAAAATTATATTAAAATTGATTATTTTTCATTTCTTTTGAAATTAATGAATTGATAAAAATATTTATCTAATTTATCAATGCACATGAAATAATTAAATTAAGAGTTTTGATTAGTCATTTCTGGTGAAAATTTAGAAATCATAAAATAATTATATAATTTATCAATACATGTGATAAAATTAAATTTAATTTCCTGATTTATTATATCAGGTTGTTTTTCAAAGGAAAAAGTGATAATTGAAATTTATTAGCATGTCTGATAAATTAAAATATAATTTGAAAAATATTCAAGGAAGATACTGAATTATAACAAATGATGTTTCATTTCATTCAAATGAAAATAAATGTTATGACTATGGGAAATTCTTTGATATGACTCAAGAACTAACATTTCAATAGTTAGAGACTTTGAGGATTCTCCATGATGTTAGAAAAACAATGATTGTGATTGTATCTATTAATACATGAAGTTCTTTAACCATTTGGGCTTGTTTATAAATTATTTTCATTTTTATATTTATTTACAGACATCATTAATGACAATGCAAGATAATTAACGCATTTGGGCATGTTTTTTTCCATGATAACTCTGTATTACACATGATAAAAATACAACTTGTTGTTGTTTATTCCCATTACTATGTAATAATGTGTACATTGTGTTCCACATTACTCATGATGATGTGTTATTATTACCCACACACACACACACGCACACACACACACAAATATATATATATCCAACAATGTTACAAATACCGTATTGTTTTATTCATCGAGAAAAGATATGCGGAAAACAATAATGCGTTATAAGATGGAAAGGGGATGATCATGACTAACAACGAGGGTCCTACACATGTGGTAGGAACATGGAAATTCCTAGGGGATTCAATGTAGTGGGCCATAATGAATTCTATTATCCATTGCAGGAGGATGCGCATGAATGATGATTATTTTCCAATACATATTGAAAGAAATCAATGATTCCATTAGATGCACTCAATGAATAGGGGATACTGATCAACTCTTGGTATTTATAAATTTTTTGATGGTGTGCAGTAATGACAAATAGATGTCAATTAGATCTTAGTCTCTAGTACTTCACCTCAATGTTTATGGAAAGATGATTAGATATCATTTCCCTTACACACACTAAGTACATATATTCTTGTAGAGTTGATGCCTTGGAATGCACTAAATGAAGAATGGAAACTGATTATATCTTATTCCCTAGTATTTTACTCGATGTTATGCTTTAGTGACTAATTTACGCTGATTATCTCTCGGTTATTAATACGTCAAATCGACGATTATGGGAAATAGATTAGATCTCATTCCCCCTGCACTCAATGAGTACATATATTTTAAAAATCATTGATAATGTGTTACATGATGATGTCGAGATACATGATTCATTATCGTAGGGGCTAATCATGGTTTCATGTGACACCTTGGTTATCTATCATCCATAGAGATGAATAAGGTATAGCTAGGGGTTGTGGAAGGTTGGTTAGTGCGCAACCACTCGTTTAGGGATTGCATGTTTACATAAAAGTATTTATCTTGGCATAAATTGTTGTGTTGATAAAATAAGGTTTATGACAAATTGGTGGTTTTCTAATGAGTATTGTACTCATAAAATCCTTGGGAATATCGATGTTCTTGTAAATTTCGTGACAGGAGATCTGATGAATGGAAAGGACCCTATGGAAGATGGTTGAGCGATGGAGTATGAAGCTGGAGTGGACAAGGACAGGAACTAGAGCACTCCATAGCTGATTGTTTATTTACTTCCTCGTTATTTATACTATTTACTTTTGTTTGATTTCCACATTGGGGAGATATATCATTCAATGTATTCCATATTTAATTTTCATCATTTTACTATAATTATTTATTTTATTGTTGTTGATTAGTTATTCTTTGAATCAATACCGAGGTTATAAATTCCACAAAGTTCCATTGGAGACCCTCTATTTTAGTAAGTAGCCACTTTCATTTGGGGAGGCGTACATGAGGTAATGTACCATTCCTTCTTAGATCCAGTGATTCATGTTGGGGAGTTACATTTTCTTTGTAGAAATGTTCTATAATATTATAATGATTGTTTTCATGGTAATTCCATGGATATAAAACAGTAATAATTCAATATTGATTAAGGTTTACGATGTGAGAATATATTCCTATTTTATAGTTAGTCTTTTACATTTACAGATCATAATATTTATAATGTATATATATATATATGATAAGTTGTTTTTTCCAGATGTATCACTCATATTTTATAAAATATCGATCCTCATTTTTTAATCCAATTTTTTCAGGAGTCTTAAATTGAAATTATTATAGAGTTATATCTAAAAACTTCTTACCAGCAGTATGATGTTAAACAATTTTATCGGACTGTAAACAAATTATATGAAATGTTACGTTCTTTATTGGTCTGTTTATATTTAATTTGAGACAAAAAATTTCTCTAGGAAGAATAATATATAATTATTTATATCATTAAAAGTACTCCGATGACAACATCTAATGTACATATTGGAATGAAATGTTGATATTTATCATGTTGGTATAATGTTGGTGAGTGTAATTTAATAATGTAGAAATAATAAATTAGAAATCATATATGGTACATGAAATTAAAAAATACATAAAAACATTTTAATGTATAAATATGGGTTATGTTGAAAAATAAGAAATGATTTAGAGTATGAAATGGTGATTAAATATTTACATTTATATGTCCCTATAGTGATCATCTAATATTGAGAAGGAATGGAAAACTATGTTCTATATGTAATTAGACACATCAATATGGGATCCAAAACTCATAGGAAATTTTAATTTCTGGTCACTAATATAGTTATGTTTTTAAAACATGGCCACCGATTTCCATTTTGAGGATTTGAATGTATCAATATGTTATTTAGAATTATTTTGGGTCATGATAGGTGTTTTAAGTGTTGGTATTAGTGTAGGAGTAGGGTTAGAGTGGACTTACATGGAATATTACAGTATGTGTTTTGATACCCTATCATATGTGAGGGACACATTTTGACTAGGGATGATGTATGGATCACACCAAGGAATTACCAAATGAATACTGAGATTGTATAAGGTCCCGATATTAATTTTGGTTTTCCTGCAATTTTTTTCCATAATTTACAATGTAAAATGAGTTATATATTGAGATCATTCGTTAGAGGAGTTCATCATCCCATGATGATGCTTAAGAGAAAATCCATAAAAAATTTATTTGTCAAATTTATCATGAGAATGGTAGGTCGTTTCATTAATCATTGGTCATAGATATATTGTATTATAGGAGTTAGTCTTGTTGTGTTGTGTGAAAAGGCTATTATATGGATAGTGATGATCATTTCATGAATGGTGGATGCCACACAATTATGGATTGGGATCATGGATATTATTTACACCTTGGGGTGTTGTGTAATTCCAAGACCCAATGGTCCACTATTTAAGTGGTTACTGATAAAGGAATCACATTGTGAGTCATAAGGGACACACAATGATAAGAACTATACTTTTATTTTGTAAAATTTGTGGAATGAATTTCATTTATTGGACATTACCTCCCAAATTTAATTGAATGGGATGAATTAATAGAGGTCCATTTCGATCACCTATTCTCCTCCTCTTTATTATCATATCTCCCATGATGAGGGTGATTCTTGTGATTTTTAGGGAAATTCAACGTATATTTTCCCCCTCCATCCTGAATTTAGGTTGATCTTCATTAGTCATAAGCGTTTTTTTCTATAGGATAGTGTTTCATTCCAATTCCATTTAATTATAATGTAATTGTTGTAAGATGATGGGTATTTATCTCACTGTGGCAATAGGGGTCCTAGGTTATTGAACAGTCATGATCTTATGTTCATTTAATATTTGAAAATTCCACGATGACTTTTTTCTTTTAGTTTATTTAAATTAAATTAAATAACTAACTATAAATTTTAATTATTAATTATTGTGGATTTTGTGTCCAGAGAGAGGGGTCTTAACTACCAAAATATATAATATTGAGATGTTATTATTCAATGTTTTTTTGATAATGTGTTCGATTTAGTGAAGTTTATTAGAAACTAATAAAAATTTATTCACTTATATATTTATCCATTTTTTAAGAAAATTTGTTCAATATAGATAAGTTTTTAAAGGGCATTGCAAATATAGTGTTTTTTTTGTAAAAAAAATCATTATTTATTAATATTTTTAGTATCTTTCAATTAGAATGAAAAGTGTAAATATATCCATTTTTAATTAAATGTTTTTAATTGAGCCACATTTTCAAAAAATGTGTCTATATTATGGACATTATGTTATCAACGTATAAAAATATCTCTAAATTTAAAAAGACATCCATTTTCTATATAAAGTGGCTAATTTAGTGAACATTTAAATGAAAAATATCATATTTAGAAACATGTTCAAGAATAGGAGTATATTTTAAATTCAGTGTTGTTTTTATTGATAGAAGGTTAATTTAGTGATATTTTATACCACAAATTTACAATATACGTAATTACATATATATATATATAATTAAAATAAATTACAAAAGAATTTTAAATATAATTTTTTTAATTCTATATATATATAACATTATATAGAAATTAATTTATATTTATTTAAATATCATAATATATACATATATATATTCCTTTAGGGTGCACCTTATTTGTATTTTTCCATATTGGCTTGATAATATCTTGAGTTCGTGCCTCATTGATTTCTTCCCTATATTTTTTTCAATATATTATTGTTAATGTATCCATTTTCCCCTAATCTATGTAAGTATAAATTTAATGAAATATATATATATACATATTATATATATATATATATAATATATAACATGTATATAAATATAAAAAAATATTTATGAACATATATTTTTAAGTAAATTACACATACATATTTTAAATTTTGCAACATTTATATGAAAATTCAGCTATTTTATTGAAATATTTACCATTGTTATAAAACATGGCCATTTATATAATTAAAATTCAAATTACCTAATTTATGATATTAATGTATATTAATTTATAGTTATAATTATATATATGTATATATATATATATTTGATATACAGTTATCATAACATATATTCAAATATCATAATATATATAAGACATAAATATAAATACATATACGTACGTTTATATTTATATTTATATATACATAATCACATATATAAATAAAAAAACTAATATATATATATATATATTTCGATATGTATGTTTCTTGAAAAACACTCAGAAGAACATCTATGGAAGCACACAGACATGTATATAAACACACACACACAAAAACACACACACACACACACAGACGGACATATATATATATATATATATATATAAACATATAGACAGACACATAGAGAGAAAATGATATAAATATATTTATATAATGTATTAATTATTAAATTAAAAAATCTTCCATCAAATCAATGATCAGAAAAATGACGTGGGAACGTTATCTCCCAATATTAATGAGATCGCCAGGGTTTTAATACCATATACTAGTAATAAATATTAATATATATATATATATATATATATATATATAATTTCTGTTTTAAATACTGAAAAATATTAATATGTGTATAAATATTGGATATAACATTTTCATAACCAAAATTGAATTAGGTGACATGGTCTATTTTTGGATTCTGATAAAGTTGGTTATGTCATATAATCCCAATGAGAGAGAAATAATCTGTGCTGGATTGTTTGGAAAATGGATTGATGTGGGCATGCTTTTTTTTGGAAGGGTTACATGACCTAGTTTGAGGAGAGAAGGGGAATGGGGGTGAACGATCCAAAAAATTATTATAAGAAATAATTATATGTTGAATCTAATTAGAATAAATTGATTTAGAAAATATAGCTACATATTGTATAATTTAATAACATTTCATAAAAATATATGAAATGTGGTTTGACTAATTAGTTAATTTTATAAATGTATCAAATTAGAGACACCACATTTCTAATTGAATTTTAATATAGTTGGAAAAATAATTGATGAAATTTTAAAACATCACTAATGAAAAAACATCACAAAATAAAAAATATCATGTATTATTGTATTTTAGTACGATCATGGATAATGCATGGAACTGATGAGATAATGTTGATGGGAGTATTTAAGGGATAATAAATTCATGTTTATGTATAGTGGATGATATAACACTAATCTATATGATTTTTTTCAAAATATTTTACATTTAAGAATGAACATATATGTTTGGGTAAAATGAATTTGGATGAAGAGAAAACTAGGTAATGGGTAGAACTTCTTTATTCCACAAAGAGTTGGTTAATGATCCCCTTGTAAATTGGGGAATTGTGGATTTCTCAATGACTACACCTATAAGTGGAAATGATTTTTATTGTGGTTGTATGGTTGTCACGATAGTTCAATGGGCATGAGATGATAAAAAAGTATCAAAAATATGGACCACTATGTCACAAAAAAGATAGTACCATGATACCAAATCCAAGATTGACATACTCAAATGGGTGTTATTGATCCCTTGGGTTTGGAAATTAGAACATGACATCATAAAATGTCATAGAGGGGATTATTTTTTCCAAATATAAAATTGTTTCCTAAAGCTACAAGTAATAATTTTCAAAACTCATAAACTAGAATGTTGAAAAATAGGTATAAAAAAAGTAGTAAAACCTCAATGTACTCTGAAAATAACAAGATAAAAAACTATACATCCCACACAAGAAGTGGATGTCATCTCCACTGGTCACCTCCAGAACTCCATGTCAGAAGGATCAAGAACATCCACCATGTCAAATTGATGATTTCCCATTACTCATACCAAACAAAGGATAAAATACAAACTCCATAAAAAATGGTATAGTGGGATCTTGGATCACCAACAAGGTCTCCACAAGGGTCCCATAATTAATAACATTACAATTAAAAAAATCCTGTAAATTTAAATACAAAATGATTGGAATTTCATATAATTTTTTTATAAAAAATTATTTCAATCAAATATATGGATGAGTTATAGAAAACACCCAAACAATGTTTAATGATAATTTTATATAATTTTTTGTATAAATTTTTTAGTGTGAATAAAAAAGGGACACAAATTAAGGTAAAGTATTATAAAATCATGTAAATTAATCAATATGAAAAATCATGATAAGGTGTTTTAGTTTCCTTGGTAATATTATCTTACGATATATCAATAATGATCTCTAATCTAGTTAGTTTGTCAATCCCAATTACTCCCTAATAGAGGAACTCATTATGGACAGTCTACACCCAAAAGGGGATCCCATCATTGGTTGTCATGGTGATAATGATTTAGTAATTTTTTTTCTCAAATATCCATTTCTAGGTGGATAGGATACTAAAAATCACATAATATTTAAGCACTAAACCCCAATCATACATGTGATTCAATAATTGAATCAATCGATCCAATTAAAAATTGATCATTTCAAAATATAATTTCCCAATTTCAATTTTCAAGATTTCATTCTCAATTAAAAATAAATAGGTTTTCATAATTTTATTTAATTTCAAATCATCCTTTTATTTTTTTTCCATGTTTTCAATAATAAAATCATAATCATTTTGTCAAAAAAATTTCAAAATCAATCCATCAGTATTTCCCAATTTGACCCCTAGATTTCCATTCCATTAAAATTGGGATTCTCTGAATTTCCAAAACCATTTCAAATATAGGATCAAATCAACACAAATACATGTTTTTAGTCATTCTAAAACCCATTACAAATTTTTTAATAAATATTTTTTTCAATCTAATGATGAATACATACACCAGAAACTACATTTAAATTATTAATTTAGAAATCAACAGTCATAACCAAATTCACTAGTCAATATTTACTTCATCAATGATCATGAAATTTATCCCAGAATACATGTCAAATAATATTTTGTTTAGATCCCTAAATTACACGATTATATATAATCCTTTTGGGAGGGGAGAAAGAGATAACAGAAGAAACCACATGTGATCAATTCAAAATACCCGAATGATATAAAATGAGATTAATGATGCTTCAACATTCCATGAAAATGGTTCAGAGGAGCAAAAAACACCACATGGGATCCTACAAGGATGAAATAACAAATTAGGTTTGATCATGGTTATTAGTAACAAAACCAATGTGTTCAGAATTATTAAAATAAATTTTAGTGAAATTTAAAACCACATGTATGGATTTATTGTTATCACCACAAGATTAGTCAATCCAATTCACCCAAGATGTATGCTCATATGGGACATATGGATGGGTTTAATGGTTTGGATGTATTATTTGATTTATCATTCAGCAGTTTTGAAAACATTTAATATATACTTATTCAATTTATGGAGGGGCTGGTCACATTGTTATAAAAATCATACAACAATTTCTTGTGGATTAAAACAAGGAACATTTTTTTCTAGGCCCTACCATAACGCTTTCCCTAACATTACGCCAATGTTTTAAAACCAATTATTCTTATAAAATATTCCAATTTATCCTATAATTACACCAAAATAAGAACTGACATAATAGAGATCATAATATGGTTAAATAAAGACATATATACAAGTAATGTGTTGTTACAACCTCCCAATCCTAAAAACACTTTTTCACTAGAATGCATGACAAGAATTTTTTGTATCAATGATCTATGGCCTCTTTTATCTCACCAATGCATCAAACTCCCACATATCATGTTTATTAGAACCATGTTCCTAGAGCACACTGACTAAATTTATCACCCCTTGAATGAAAATTGTATAATAAATAATAATCATGAATGACTACTCTGTAATAGGTAAATAAGGCTCAAAATAAATATAATCCTACCTCGAAACATGATATGGTTCAATGGGTTATTTCAAAATCTTCTATACATTGAAAACACTTATTATTGATGTTAACTATGGTGGAAGTGTTAAAGAGTTTCCAAATTCCCTACTTTCAGGACAACCTCAAATGGATGAAAAAACTATTGTTAATTGATTTCATATTTTCTAAGGAATCGATGACCCAAATGAGGTGAATCTCTCAAAAACCCATAACCACCAACTGAAAAATACATGGGTAACCTAAAATAATCAGCAATCAATTTATACTATCTCTATATAATTGACATTCTCTGATGATTCAAATGGAATCTATACAACATTTCTAAGACTAAAATAGTTCCAATGAATGAATATTCATCAATCTCCAAACAACATAGATGATATATTCATGGATGACCATATAAATCATTATAATGGGATATTCAACATGAATAATTATAGATTTCATAATACGAAAAATCAACCACCCTTAAATGGATGTAACATGATCCCACAAAATAAATTTTCTAAGAACATGATATTTCATAATAATTATGTATTGATCATTATTTATGGAGATCCCCTAATGTATGACATGTATTGATCAATATAACTTGTGAGAACAAAGCCTCCATGAGACCTCTAAAAAAATGAGAAGTAAAATAGACATCCCAATAATACACTATCGGAGAATAAAATCCATGTAATGTGATAATCACATAAAAAAATACATCACAATCCAGGAAAATTTGTTTTATTAGTAATGGATAATAATTGATCCGATTGGTTCATTTGATAGGTCACAACCCATTTCACATTCTTCTTTCACATGATATTTGGAATCCCAAATAAAAAATTACATAGAATTATCACCCCACGTCCATGATAAAACTTGAACTAGTTAACAGAATCCAAACTGTCTCTAGATCTTATATTTGACCTACTAACATGTATAATAATGTGAATCTAAGACATCAAGGAATCATCTCATACATGTAAACCAGAATCATCATTTCATATCCACAATCATCTACAGGGTTCTAGGGTAAACTACCCACTAGGAATTATGAAAATCCGACCATATATTATTTTTAATGAGTAATCGAACACCAAAAAAATAAAAAAAAAATGTTGTATAACCTCAAAAGTGAATACCCAATCAATAATGGTCCTCCACTATAAAGAGACTCACAAATTAAAATTAATTCATCATCAAATTGGTGTTCCTATAGAATAATCTCAATAAGAGTGGAGGTAAACTATAATAATTAAATGAAAAACATGGACTCTTCCTCCCAAACATTAAATGATACTATTCATAAAATTGGTAGCATGTTACACTATTATGATTATCCGTTCATAGTATGGTATAAATGATTCATCTCTAAGCATCAACAATGACATTTCCCTTCATCAGTGTGTTTGAAATATCACTGTCGAAATACTACAAGTACACCACCAAATGCCTATTAAGTAGTTTCAAATCATTTTTATAGAAGATATAACATTGTCACTTTGTATTGGAAAAAAATATAAACCAATCTATAAAAAGATAATACCACCATCTTATAATATCAAGAATCATAAATGTATGTTCATGGTTAGGGGGTAGATAATTATCCCCATGGTTCTATGTTGTCATGAACCATAGGCTGACATCTGATCACCCTTTATAAGAACCCTGGAGAAACCCAATCATGATGTGTCACAAGTGACTAAATAACCATTCTCAGCCTCAATAAGAGTCAACTATAGAATATAAGTAAAAATATGGTTTTCATCAACAAATGGACACTATCATTTATAATCTAAGGTGATAATAATGCCCTTACAGTGGGAATAATCATTAATAAAACTGAATTTTATAAATACATAAAAAATGGTGATTATATTCCTTGAAACCCAAGATTATATGAATCTCCAAAAATCCCATTTTGATCTATTTAATATCATATTTCAAAATCATAGTATCAACTAAAATAAATTTTTTTGAGGCCACATGTCCCAAGAACATCATACCATATATTTATTGTACACATTTTGATACGTTATCAAACTATCATTGACTTCATAAAATTTCACGGATTTGTATCAAATAATTATACTTCTAATACTGACAGTGAACCAATATGCAAAACACAATGTACACAAAACACGTATCAAGATACTCATGAAATATTCCTTTAACCAATTACATAAATACATTAAGAGAATTAGGTTGACCAAATGGAATGAAATGATTCTAATAATGAAAATCCTTAATACAGTTATTGTTCTTCTGAATTTAATATTATTTTACACACAACTGGTCATAACCAGATAAATGGTCAATGTTTGAGATAAACATATTCACCATCAACATCACAAATAGATCATCAATAGGTGGTTTTGGAGACATTTTATTAATCGTAAATTGAATGACTTTTCAGTAGTCAACACAAAGGTAATGTGTTTTTTATTTTTCTTTTCAAATGCAATTAGAATAACCCAGGGTTACACACTCAGTTGTATAAATACATTCCCAAACAAATCCTCAGATAGAATATTTGAATTTTTAAAACCATCTATTGTCAAAATATATGATGTAATAAATGTTGGATGAGTACCAATAACTAGATAAATAGAAAACTCTACCACCCATACTGATAATAAAAAAGAGAAATCAAGATGAAACTAAAAGGGGTTTTGATAAAAAATAGAGGTAGATAGTCACTCAAAAATTTACAATTAACATCATAATAAAACACTAATATTAATTTTATTATATCTAAAATAGTATGTAAGTATATACTAAACCGTAGGTATCATTATATCTGTATGTTAGAAAAAAAACATTATGTTATATAAATGATAACTTATAATGATTCTAGTCAATTTTGGTCTTAATATCATTAATCCAATCAATCCTAAGAATTAAATCAATATGATTCAAGCCAAGAACCATAATATTCAATAAATACTCAATCTTTGAAAAATATTATAAAAAAGACAATATAGACCCTTATCTCTCTTTGTTTCATGGGGAGTAGTAATATCCATAACATTATATAAAATCTATATATGATGATTATTTAGTGTCACTATTTTTTTTGATATAAATGAGTGATATGAACCTGTATGTAATAAAGAAATCACTAATGATGATTCTATATATATTTTAACTCTCACATTCATGGGAACTATATCAACATCCTATATAGAATCAACTAATTTAGGAGTAATCATCATTTTGAATGGTTGTGGATGGAACCCCTTAGATCATGAATCATCTAATTTAAACACATAAATTGAGTTACTAATTATGTCATGCCACTATATGGGGAAGAAAATAAATTTCATAATTTCTATATGTTTCCTAAGAGACCATAATAAATAATTTTATTTGGAGCCTCAGTATAAACACTTATCAAAATCCCAACCATGATACAAAGAAATCATTTCTAAGGTCGTTTTCTAGCAAATATATGTGTTATAAATGACTCTTATTTATAATAACCTCCATGATACTCATCGTGATTCCTATTTACATTATGGTAACTTAAATATATACCATCGGGGAAATTTGGGACTCATTTCATCCATGACATTCCATAAAGGTCAAATAAATTCATAAAGTCCCTATCCCATACATCAGAATACAATGCGAGCTTCAATAAAAAACATGTGAACAAATAATAGGTCAGATACCAATATCAAAACATCAAGAAAAAATATTCATTTTCTATAAATTATCATGTAAAAAATAAAAAAACTCTTAAACTAGGATTGCGGACTAGTTCATAGTCCTATAAGGAAAATGGTTGTTGAAGAATACAATAGAATTATCTAGTACAATATATTCTGGATAGAAAAAATCTTTAAAAATAAATCTAAATTCATTTTTCTCCAAAGAAACATTCTAATTTTCTAAAAAAATCCATACATAACCATACTAACCATATTCATCATGAAGCTAATAAATTTTACCTCAATAAGATCAATATTATATAATAAATATAAAAGGTTCTATATCTTGTTCAACGAATCCTTATCCTCTTTAGGATCAATATTGACATGAAAAGTATGAGGAATATTTTGATTGAACTATTAATCATTATTATATGATTACTCCCATTAAGGATCCAAAACTGGGGTCTGATCATGAATGGGCACAGGTTCATGTTCGAGATCATGAATATTATTCTCAATAATCTCAACAATGTTATGTTATAATGTGGGATACACATTATATGTTTCACTAGAATCATCATTAGGGGAACTTTTCACACATATTCTAAGAATAATTATTCTACAAAACATCAATAGATAACACTAAATTAATCATAATATCATACTAGTCCAAAACATAAACATTAGAAATGAGATTATCAATCCAGTCTAATAAGACTTTAGGATTACAATTATTACATACCAAAATAATCAGAAGGAAAAATACTAGAATCAAATGAAGACATTCCGTAATGTCACTTTTCAAAATCAGCATAGCTGGCTTTAAATCATTACCGTTATAGATGGCTATAAAATTTTCTAATACTCCTTCATAATCCCATGGAGACATTCCCAATAACAAATTGTCTTAAATTACAAATTATTAACTTCCACCTATAAATAAAATCAAGGAAGAATCATAGATACCCTATTTCACGAATAACTAATATAACTCTAATATAGAATTGAGTGAATTTATAATCTCTACATGATGGAATGTATAACCCAACATCATAAATTTCAAATAGGGAATGTTTTTTTGTTAATTTTTTATAATTACAATAATTCTAGTCAGTATGATATGGAATCCAAAATTGTAACGTATTGGAAAAAATATGAATAATAGTCACTCAAAATAGTATAATATCAATGTACTAAAAAATCAAATGAAAAAAACTTAGACAATTCATGAAACAAGTTGATGAAAAATCCATTGGTCACATCTAAGACATCAGGTCCAAATGATCAAAAACACAAACAAACTCCAAGTGGTTTTATTATTTTTTATATACCTGAAATAAATATTCTACAAACATCCAGAATAAAATGTAGTGTGTGCTCTATAAATCTTATTATGGTTTCACAACGGGTTCCATAATCAATAAATGAAAATTATCTATTTATTCAATCAATTAAAATAAAAACAAGGCATGAAATTTAATTTTCATATTTTACACCATAACATTATTTAATCATGTAATTGAACGATATAACAAAAAATCATTCAAACATGCTTAAATGAATATATATTATTAAATTAAATTGTATTATTTAGTAGAAAAGAATAAAAAACATTTGACAATATATGGATTCTATAATCAAATCGAGATAATAAAATACCATGAAAATGATTCCGTTGTTTCATTATATAATCTAATAATAGTATCATCAAGCATCTCAATAATGTTCATGTATCTAGTACATTGTTCACACACAAATACACATCAATATGGGACCTCATCATGGGTAGTCTACTCCCCAATAGGGGAACCCATCATAAGAAGTCAGACCTAAGTTATTTTAGTAACATTTTTAATTATAAATCCATTTATAGGGGGTTAATTTAATGTTATGGTTGCCTCATTTACCATAAAACTACACAATATTGCATGTTATTCAATCAATAAATAAATCGATAAAATTTGTATTCAATCATTTCGAAATATAACTGGCTAATTTCATATTTCAATATCCCTTTCTCATTTCAAAACAAATTCCCAAGACTTCTTTATTTAAATAGATTTCAAATAATCATTAAAAATAATATTTATTATCACAATAAAAAGAAAAATAATTTCATCAAATATATTTCCGAATAAAGCCCTCATTTTTTTAGAATTTCAACCCATACATTTAATTTTGTTAAAATTATTTTTTTCTAAATTTTCATACACATTTATAATAAAAAATAGAATAATTTGAAATCTATGTTTTAAAATCATTTAAAACAACTATCTAAATTGAACAATAGATATTGGTTTTCAATTGAATGAAAAAGACTTATGTTACCATCTACAATTATATCAAGGATCCATAAATTAACACCCACAATAGTATTCCCAAATTAATATTTATAGAACCATATATCATGAAGTCCAAACTATAATGAAGATTCCATAGAACAAAATTATATCATCCAATTAAATGATGAAAAAAACATTATGGTGTAGGTAAAGATATTCTGATATATACCAATATAGAGTAGGTTCACATATAAAGATGAGAGTAAATATGATGAACACATCTTTTATCAACCAAGAACAGTGTCAAGTGTAGACAAAATCAATTTTTGGAAGCCTATATGGATGAAAAATTATATTTGGATTGAATGGGGATGAATATAATCATAATCCAATGGTTCTGAATTTTTAAAAAAAAAATTAGACAAATGAAAAATTATGTTAATTAATTTTTAGGGAGGGAAATATAGTAAGACCTATTATTCATGATAATCATACAACCATAATATATATTTAAATGGGGTACATGGTTTGGTTTAATGGTTTGTTTAATCGTGTTCAAAATGTGAAAATCATCACTATTTTAGGGTTCATAATTTCTATGTGCTGGATATATATTTAGAAAAACATTGCATATTTTTCTATTGTCTCACAATTGGGATCATGATTTTCGGTGCCAAACCACCAATTTCCCCCATAACGTATATCAACCATGGAAAACATTTGGGATTCTATAAGATTAAAATATATCATCGAAAGACCACAAAACAAGATTATACTGAGGACAAATCAAAAAAAATTTCATTAAATATCAAAAAAAAATATGATGTTACACCCATGATTATATATGGTAGGAAAAAAATTGTATTAGTTCTATTGTTGATTAGTGAGATGGATATACATATCACATAAAATAGGGAATTTCAAAATGATGGTAGAGTTATCACTTGTAATGTTCAAAGATATGGATAATTCTGATGGTGGTTGATGTAGTATGACATGGTGACTTTCATCATTATGACATTATTTAGAATTCATTAAGGTGATTTGTGAGATGAGGACAAAATATTGTTCATGGTAATTTTATTTAGGACTTGGAATTAAATTATGAGGTGGGTTAGTGTCAATTATCTTAATAAGGTCATGGATTCGTGATATTGGTCAATGATAAATAATTAGGGGAGGATTAGATAAGGTCTTTTTAGGATGAGTTTAGTATGTGGATTTTATTGTGAGATCATTGTGGGGTGATGTGTGCAAGTTAATACCAATTATTTGAATTAGTTTGGTCCTGGATAACCTTCTATAAACCCCTATATGTGTTGTGAGAATTGGTATGGGATCAATATGTCAGGGTTTTTCCTAGGTAGTCATGCAATGATCAACATATGAGGATATATGTATGATGAGTTGTTCGTTGTGATGAGAGGTTTATTCTTGAGTGACTTCTGACATAGTGATAATTTTATGTTCTTGTGCTATGGGAAATTACACCCTATTAATTTATTATTTCATGTACCATGTATCTTAGTATATTTCATGATGAGACGAGATGGATATCCTAAGAATGACTGAGATGGTAGTTTCAAGAAACTACATTCAGTTAGAATATAGTGGTTTGGATGTGATATATGACACAATCATGAGTGTGAATGTTGTGGTTAGATTAACATGATTCATAATGGGATCATGATGAAGAGACTTGCCTAAAAATTTTGGTTTTTGGAATCTCTACATTTAATATGTAAGGGTGATACTATAATGTATTTTTATTTTTAGTGTGGTATGACACTAAATGAATGACCCTCATTGAGTGTGATGGTTTAGAAAAAATGTACGTGAGTTTGAAGTTATGATCCATGTTGTTTTTTTGAGGTCCATTCTAGTTGAGGGTACTATTTAGTGTGATTTGGTTGATGATGAGACTAATTGTGAAGCATCACATAGATTGAGGATGTTCTATCAGTTCCATGTTTTGTGAAATGGGACTAGCCTAGATGTTTTTTACATATGATGTGGTATGATAGAAATTCCGAGAAGTAGGTGATTAGCCAATGTGATGTAACATGATACTATATGTATTTGAAATACATGATAGAATATATTATTTCATGGTCTTCCCTAATTGAGAAGGTAATATTCTAAGATATAGTTTTTGGTACATAACCAAGGTGGTATGATGGAGAATAATATGTGGTTTGATGTGTTAGTGAATTGGGTTGATACTTATACATTAATGGATGGTAGAGGTTAAGACTCATTTACACACCATAATTTATGTCATTGGGAATTTTTTAGGAATGTTAAGAAACACTACCTCTAATATTATAGAATGGTTTTAATATGGAAATGAGCCATATCCTTCATCATCAGGTATGGGTTAGGGCTCAGTATGACACCACAACCAATATAATTGATTATGGGACTGGACTTATTATAAGGCCCCAGCCTTAAAAATTACTTAATCTTGAGATATTTAAAGAATACACCTTGAAGCTATTTTCAGGTTTAGAGGTTTAGAGAATTATATCACAAAACATGCATCACATTCCACATTTAAATAAAGTGGTTACATAAATGATAGTATTCATTTTTCCCATCAACGGAAACATATTTAAACTAAAACATGGATTCATTCTTGACACTTTCTTGACACTATAATCATATCATGTACATTTCCCTTGACATGTGAAAAACATTTCAAAAACATGGTATGAGTATAAAAAGCTCAGTAGGGGATATAAAAATATGGAAAGGAAACATGAGTACATATATACATAATAATGAAATCATACTTTACCCATAAAACATAAGCACTTTAGCATACCTCATCAAATCATGAATAAATCATAGAAATCATAAGACATTAATTTAACATGAGGCATTCATAACATTCTTACATAGGGAGTAACCCTCTTGGTTACGTTTGGAATACCCATCACAATATATTCGATAAATCTCTTCGGAGAAAACATAACGTCTAACTCCTTCGCATTACCCAATTCATTGGAGAGCTATATCGGGTTCACCCGCCCTTAGTTTATCACAGAACCATCCATCTTCATAATAATTCCCATGAACCATAACATAATCTTATCACATAAAACATTCATAAAGGGAACATAACATTTCCACTTTTCAATCACAAGATATCAATATAACACATTGATATAAAAACATTATTAAAATGATTTTCAATACCAAAATAAATGAAAAGTAAAACATGGTATTTATTATTCATTTAAGAAAAAGTTATGGCTTGTAGAAGAAGCCAAAACTCAAATAATGGTCACAGCGGCAGAGAAGTTGTTGTCGCCGCATACGTACGAAAAAAAACAATCCTTTTGTCGTTTAGTAAAACACATCATAAAAAAATATTCCTTTTGAATAAGAATAATAGTAAAAGGGGTTTATACACAGTATAAAAGAAAGTTGTGTATAAAACAAAATATTCCTCAATGAATGTATATTGAGGCAAAGTCTGATACCTCGTATCCGACTTGACTTGATCGTTCTTCAATCTCCATTAAATCGGGTAACTCTTTTTGAATTGAGCTCAAAGGCTTCCTTGGGAAGACTTCTGCCTATGTGAGGCTTCTAGGAGTAAGAGAGGGATGTGTAGAGACAAAATGAGCAGGGGTTGGCCGAGCCAAAGTCTTGAGTGGTGTGGGTAAGGAGGTAGAGGTGGGGGCCTTTTATAAGAGGAGAGGAGGGGCACTCTTGAACAGTTACAAAATGTTACTTTATTTTCAAATGAGTTTCAGATTTTAAAGGTCCCACATTGATTTATTTCGAGGATAAGGTTATAAGTTTTATAAATATACTCATACAATAGGTTTTTTAAAGATGTAGGTCTTAGATTTTACATTATCTTTTCATTTTATTTAAATCGTTAATAATGAGGTAATCACTGCATCATCATGATGTCATAAATAATTTAATTTATTTAATGTCTAAAAATTATAAAAAATTTATCATGATGTATTAAATCTTTTTATATTTCTAATTAATATTTATAGTCAAACATATGACTTATATAACCCCATTTAAAAATTGTTTTACTAAAACAACTCATGTTTGTTACATTTTTAATTGTAACATTAAATAAAAATATATTAATGTCATTTTCCAACCAAAGTGGCTCCATGGGGACCCCAAGATGACCCATGGATTTTCTTGGTCGGCCATGACACATACAATAAGGATAGGACATCTGTCTAGGTATTTTCATTTTATTATAATAACATTTTTTCCTTAAATTGCACTAATTACCTCTAATGGCGATTAAAAACATAAAAGTTACTATTCACCAAAAAATTATTTTAATCCCATTGAACTAAATTTTACTTATTAATGAAAACCATATATGTCTAATTTTTTATATTACAAACACAGAGGTGGTAAAATTTCATTTAAACGAAAAATTAGTTTTTTAAGTACCACATAGTGGTTTCACTATTTATCAAAAATTGAAGTTTTTCAGAAAAATACCAAAATTTCACCCTATGATATATTTGATATTAAAAATTAAAAAATGATGTCTATTTTAGAAAATTCAAAACATATAATTTATATTAACAAATATAATAATTAATTCCCATTGTCAGAGCAAATAGCGTGTTTTTATAAAATAATAAGTATCAAAAGAATGACACTAGTTTAAGTTCAATTTCAAAGTGAAATTATTTCCAATGAACACTATTAGATTAAATGGTAAAAATATATTCTAATTGGACTTTAAAACCAATTTAAAATATAATCTATCCATATAATTAAGTTAGATGAAAAAGTTGTTTTGATGTAAAATGCGGTATTTTTCAGTATTCATTAAAATATGGACATTGTCAGAAAAATACGAAAAATTTATCCAATGTAAATTTCAATGTCCCAATCATAAAGAAAAAGTTTATTTAGACAAATAATGATTATAACATTGTCAAAAGTTTTATTTAAAAATGATTTGCCATCAAAAGTCAGTAAAACAATATTTTAAAAATATTAGTGTATTCCATGCTTAAGATTGGATTTATTATCATTTTAAGCCTCTAAAAATCTATCTAATTCATTAATAGACATAGATAAAAAATATCTATTATTCATTACTTACTTGGGATGTTACATCCTTCCCCCCTTTAGAAAATTGTGTCCCCGTAATTTATTTACTTATCGAATAAGTGGGGGTATTTAGCCCTAATTGCATTTTCAGATTCCCATGTTGCCTCTTCAATCATGTGGTTTTTCCAAAAAAAAACATTACCTAATGATTCACCTTATTCCGTAACACATCCTCCCTATGGTCAAAAATCTGGAACGGTTATTCCCCAGAAGATATATTTTCTTCCAACTGAACTACCTCTAGACTCAAAACATGATATGGATCTGGCATGTACTTCCTTAACATTGAAACATGAAAAACATTGTGTACCTGAGATAAACTCGGAGGTAAAACCACTCGGTATGCAACTAATCCAACTCTCTCCAGAATTTCATATGGTCCAATGAACATTGGACTCAACTTTACTTTCTTACCGAATCATATCACACATTTCCATGGTGATACATTGAGAAAAACATGATCACCTACCTCAAAAAAGAGATCCTTCCTCATGTTGTCCGCATAACTCTTCTGCCTTCTTTGAGCTGTTCTCATGTGTTTCTGTATCAGCTGACCTTTTTTTCCAACTGTTCTACCACTTCCGGCCCCATCAACTTCCTTTTATCCACTTCATCCTAGAATGATGGAGTTCGACACCGCTTCCCATATAACGCCTCAAATGGTGCCATCTGTATACTAGAATGAAAACTGTTATTATTTGAATACTCAACCAAAGAATGTTGATGGTACCAAAATCCCTGATAATCCATCGAACAATCACGTTACATTTCTTCCAAAGTCTGAATTGTTTCTTCTGATTGCTCATCTGATTGAGGATGAAAAGCTGTACTGAAATTTAATTCAGTACCCAACGACTTCTGAAGGCCTTTCCAAAAGTTATAATTGAACCTGGGATCACGATCAGATACAATGGAGAGATGAACTCTATGCAACCTAACTATCTGTTTAAGGTACAAACGGGAAAGTTGATCTAGTGAAAAAGTATCTCGTCTAGCAAGGAAATGAGATTATTTCGTCAAGCGATCAACAATAACCCAGATTGAATTATTACCTAGAGGTGTCTTCGACAATCCCAAAACAATGTCCATGGATATATTTCCCATTTCCTCTTTGGAACTGGTAAAGGCTGAAGCATCCCTTTCGGTAACTGCCGCTCTGCTATTACCTGTTGACAAGTCAAACACTTCACAGTAAAATTAGAAATATCCCTTTCCATTCCATCCCACCAGTAATACTCCCGAAGAACTCTATACATCGTAGTACTGCCTGGATGAACTAAAAACGGAGTACTATGATCTTTACAAAACAACTTTCTATTCAACTATGAATCACAAGGTACACACAATCTCTTCCCAAATCACAAAACACAATCATTATCAATGTTGAATTCAGGCATCATACCCTTATGAACCAATTCATCCTTTTTCTGCAACTCACTATATTGCTTCTGTGCTTGCTTGACTCTGTCTGATGGAGAAGATTTCACTGATAAATGAAATAAAACAGAATAACATCCTGCACCAAAAACATCTATGACTAAGATCATCAATTCCTTGACCAAAGAATCACGTTCCAAATGTAACATTGTTAATGATGCATTACTTTTTCGACTCAAATCATCAGCCATTTTATTTGTTTTTCCCGGATGGTAATGAATTGTAAAATCATAATCCTTGATTAATTCTAGCCATCTCCTATGTCTCATGTTCAATTATTTATGAGTTAATATATAATTTAAATTTTTTTGATCGGTATATATTTCACATTGTAGTCCATACAAATGATTCCTCTAAATTTTTAAAGTGAAAACTATAGAAGCTAATTCCAAATCATGTGTAGGGTAATTTACCTCATGAGTTTTCAACTGTCATGAAGCATAAGCAATTACCTGATCATTCTGCATTAGGACACAACCATGTCCTTTCAATGAAGCATCACTGTAGATAACAAACTCACCATTCCTGGAAGGTAGTGCCAAAAACTGAGCATTCACCAATCTTCTTTTCAATTCCTGAAAACAATCATCAGATTCTTTTGTCTAGATAAACCAAACACCCTTCCGATTTAGCATAGTTATTAGACTAGATAACCGTGAAAATTTATAAAAATCCTTCAGTAATAGCCTTCCAAACCATGGAAACTACGAATCTCAGTTACATTTGTGGTTCTTGGCCATTTTTCAACAACCTTTGTATTTGTTGGATCAACATTTATCCCATCTTTAGAAACAATGTGACCAAGGAATGAAATTTTTTGCAACCAAAACTCACACTTTCAAAACTTCCCATACAATTTCGTTCCTTTTATGGTTTGAAAAATAACCCTTAAATGTCTTTCATTCTCTTCATAACTTTTAGAAAACACCAAAATATCATCAATGAAAACAACCACAAACTTATCCAAGAACTCATGGATAATTCTATTCATTAAGTCCATAAATACAGTATGTGAATTGGTTCACCCAAATGGAATTACTAAAAATTCATAACGGCCATATCTTGTTCGAAACGTGGTCTTCGGAATATCTGCTTCCTTTACCGTCAACTGATGGTACCCCGATCTCAGGTCAATCTTTGAAAAATACTGAGCTCCCTAGAGCTGATCAAACAAATCATCGATATGAGGCAAAGGATATTTGTTCTTAACATTGATGTTATTCAAGGCTCTATTATCAATGCAAAGTCTCATTGAACCATATTTCTTTTTAACAAATAAAACAAGAGCACCCCATGGTGATGTTCTAGGTCAAATGAAACCTTTATCTAATAAATCATGCAATTGCTCCATCAACTCTAAGAGTTCAGTTTGAGCCATTCAATAAGAGGGTTTTGAAATTGGCTTAGCATCTGGATCTAAGTCAACAGTAAATTCAACTTCCCGATCTGGTATTATTGCAGGTAACTTATCAATAAAAACATCAAGATAATCATTTACCACTGGCACATCATTAATAAGAACAGTTCCTTTTTTTTCAATGATGTGTGGAAGGTATCATTCATTTCCATCTTTTACAAGTTTCTCAGCCTCTTGATATGTTATCAACAATAAGGGTTCATTCTTGTACACAAACTGAAAGTCTTTCTGAAAAGAAATTTCGTTAGCTCTACAATAAATCATAGAATGGTAAATAGTGAGACAATCCATACCCAGGTGAACATCAAACTCTAATAGAGGTAAAACAATAAGGTTACCAATTAGTTTATTTCAACGGATAAGGATATAAAGATTCTTATAAATTATTTTTTCCTTAACATTTACCACAGGTGTTTTTACCACATGTTCATGAGTCATTTCTTGAGATGGTATTCCCATTTTACTATAAAAGGTTTCATAGATGATAGAATGTGTAGACCCCAAAATCAAACAACACATTGGCATTATCTGAAAAAAAAACAATGTACCTGATACAACTTCATTTGATGGCCCTACATCTGCTGAAGTAGTTGCAAAGGATTTCACCGCCCATTTCTGCTTGTAGTCTAATTGCTTCCCATCACTCGAGCTCTTTGTTAGACACTCATTTTCAAAGTGACCCATCTCATTGCACTTAAAACATTTCACTAACTATAAATCAAATTTGGACTTACCATCACCTTGATATTTTTCAGTGCAATCACAAGCCTTATGTCCCATCTTACCGCATCCGTGGCACTTTCCAGAATTCAAAAGACATTCCCCAGAATGCATTTTACCACATTTATCACAAACTAGAATCTTAGTTTACTTACTGTCAGACCATTTTGAAGAATTCTTTCCTTTCTCCTATCACCTCGGTCTCTTCTTCTGTTGGTCGTTATAGAACAGTTGGTCATCGAAAAAATCCATTTCCACCTTCTCAGCACATCGAACGTGCTTTTCATAACTTTTGGTCCCACGAGAAGCTAATTCCCTTTGATAGTTTGGCTTTAATCCAGAGTAAAAACAATTGATTTTACTATCAAGGTCTCAGATAAAACTTGGAGCTTACCTTCCCAATCGAGTGAACCTTTATTCATAGACAGCCATTGAGTCTTCCTCTTGCCTCAATTCCAAGAATTTATTTTCCATCATATGTCGAACAGCCTTAGGAAAATACATCTCAAGAAACATACATTTAAATTCATCCTAGTCGAGAGTATCAATCTCATCAGCGTCCCTGATATTTCTAACCATCGACCACCACTGATCTGCTTCACCCTCAAAACGGTAAATAACAAAACAATCCTTTTGATTGTCTGAACACCCCATGACATCAAAAATATTCTCCAGTTCTTTAATCCTCCCTTCAGCTAGCACATGGTCAGATGATCCCATGAATGATAGGGGATGTTTCCTCATGAAATGTTCCACCACTGACATGTTCCTCTACGGTTGATCTGGCTGATCTCATTCATGGATACCACCACCTTTTATCACATGACTAAACTGCTCCATTACTGCAACAAACTGTTTAATTCAAATTCTGACTATCTCAGGATGCTGATTCAGAAGGTTATTTCATTCTGTATACCTTCCAAGAACTGCTTCCCTTTTTCCTCTATGGAAAACCATTCTGAACAAACATATCTTAGATGAAGAAACATGGTAATCTTCAAATTCTATATAATTTCAATTTGACCATAAAAAATATTTTTGGATAATCATTTAATAGAATTCTAAGTCCTAATGTTATCTAATATGACCCTGATACCAACTATAAGGCCCCAGCCTTAAACATTACTTAATCATGAGATATTTCAAGAATACACCTTGTGGATCATTTTAGGTTTAGAGTTTTAGAGAATTAAATCATAAAACATTCATTACATTCCACATTTAAACAATGTTGTTACATAAAAGATAGTATTCATTTTTTCCATCAATGGAATCATATTTAATATAAAACATGGATTCATTATTGACACTCCCTTGACATTATCATCATATCATGTACCTTTCCCTTGACCTGTGAAAAACATTTCAAAAACATGGGATGGGCATAAAAAGCTCAGTAGGGGATATAAAAATATGGAAAGGAAACATGAGTACATATATACATAAGAATGAAATAATACTTTACCCATAAAACATAAGCACTTTAACATACCTCATCAAATCATGAATAAATCATAGAAATCATAAGACATAAAGGTAACTTGAGGCATTCATAAAATTCTTACGTAGAGAGTAACCCTCTTGGTTGCGTTTGGAATACCCGTCACAGTATATTCCCTAAATCTCTTCAGAGAAAGCTTAATGTTTAACTCCTTCGCGTTACACAATGCATTGGAGAGCTATATCAAGCTCACCTTCCCATATTTTATCACGGAACCACTCATATTCATAATAATACCCAAGAACCATAACATAACCGTATCACATAAAACATGCATAAAGGAAACATAACATTTCCACTTTTCTATCACAAGATATCAATACAACACATTGATATAAAAACATTATGAAAACCATTTTCAATACCAAAATAAAATAAAAGTAAAACATGGAATTTAATTTTCCTTTAATAAAATGGTATGGCTTGTAGAGGAAGCCGAAACTCAAATAATGGTCATGGCGGCAGAGAAGTCGTTGTCACTGCATACGTACGAAAAAAAAAACAAAAAAAACATTCCTTTTATCATTTAGTAAAACACTTTGAAAAAAAAAGATTCCTTTTGAATATGCATAAAAGTCAAAGTGGTTTATACACCGTATAAAATAAATTTGTGTATAAAAAAAATATGCCTCAATGAATTGAGATTGAGATGAAGTCACATACCTCATATCTGACTTGACTTGATCATTATTTAATTTCCTTTTAATTGGGTAACTCTTTTTGATTTGAGCTCAAAGGCTTCCTTCGGAAGACTTCTGCCCGAAGTGAGGATTCTGGGAGTACGAGAGGGATGTGGAGAGACAAAATGAGAAGGGGTTGGCTGAGCCAAATGCTTGAGAGGTGTGGGTAAGGAGGTAGAGGTGGGGGCCTTTTATAAGAGGAGAGGAAGAGCGCTCTTGGAATGTTACAAAATGTTAACTTATTTTCAAATGAGTTTCATAATTTAAAGGCCCCACATTGATTTAATTCGAGGATAAGGTGATAAGGGTTCTAAATATACTCATCCAATAGGGTTTTGACACGTTTTGGTCTTAAATTTTACATTATCTTTTCATTTTATTTAAATTATTAAATAATGAGGTAATCGCTGCATTATCATGATGTCAGAAATAATTTAATTCATTAAATGTCTAAAAATTATAAAAAAATATCATGATGTCATAAATCTTTTTATATTTCTAATGAATATTTATAGTCAAACATATTACTTGTATAACCCCATTTAAAAATTGTTTTAGTAAAACAACTCATGTTGGTGACATTTTTAATTTTAACAATAAATAAAAAGATATTAATGTCATTTTCCTACCAATGTGGCTCCATGGGGTCCCCAAGTTGAACCATGGATTGTATTGGTCAGCCATGACACATACAATAATGGTATGACATGTGTCTAGGTATTTTCATTTTATTATAATATCATTTTTTCCTTAAATTGCACTAATTACCTCTAATCGCGATTAAAAACATAAAAGTTACTATTCACCAAAAAAATTATTTTAATCACATTGAACCATATTTTACCTATTAATGACAACCATGTATGTGGATTATTGAAATTCAAAACACAGAGGTGGTAAAATTTCATTTAAACAAAAAATCAGTTTTTAAGTACCACTTAGTGGTTTCACTATTCATCAAAAAATGATGTTTTTCAGAAAAATTCCAAAACGTCACCCTAAGATATATTTGATATTCCAAATTCAAAAATGAATTATATTTTAAATAATTCAAAACATATAAGTTACATAAATTAATTTAATAATTATTTCTGGTTATAGCAAATAGCATGTTTTTATGAAACAATAAGTATCAAAAGATTGACACTAGTTTAAGTCCAATTTCAAAGTGAAATTAATTACAATTACCCCTATTGTATTAAATGGTAAAAATATATTCTAATTGATCTTAAATAAAATTAAAAAGATAATCTATCCATATAATTAAATTAGATGAAAATGCATTTTGATGTAAAATGCAGTATTTTTCACTATTCATTAAAAAATGAACATTGTCAAAAAAATACCAAAAATTTATCCAATGTAAATATCAATGTCCCAATAATAAAGAATAATTTTATTTCAAAAAATAGTTCTTATATAATTTTCAAAAGTTTTATTTAAAAATGTTTTACCATCAAAAGGCAGTAAAACAATCTTTTAAAAATAATTGTGTATTCCATGCTTAAGATTGGATTTATTGTCATTTTAAGACTCCAAAACACTATATAATTCATTAATAGACATAAATAAAAAATGTCTGTTATTAATTACTTACTTGGGATGTTATGATTATGGGATCAGGTGATCGTTTTCCGACAACAAAAAAAATAATATATTTTCAGGTTTCATGGTGTCCAACTTGGAACACTACGTCATATCTTATAATTCATAAAACATAGATATACCATGAATGCTTTTGATTTTTTGTTCATGCACTATTATATATTTTTCTTCATGATTTGATTTCCAGTTTTGGACCCCATATCCTTTTGTTGGAAATAGTTCCAATTTTCCTGGTCAATAAAATTTCCCATAATGATAGAGAATCCTCAAAATAGAATGTTACTATTGATTTCATATTAAACTCTTTCCTTAAATCACCTTACCCTATAAGAACTTATTGATTCTTCATTCTATTAAATTATTTCTTTTCAGTTCTCTAATATTATATTCTTCCCATTTATGTAATTTATAATCAGAACATATGATGACCCAAATAATTCAAATGATATAAGTTACAATTTCTATCACACTTGTCCCATAAATCTACCAAAAATTACATTTATAATGAATGTAAATCCGATTCTAAAAAATATGATGATATAATCTTCTAGTTATTTGGATGCCTATTTTTCTAACCATTTATTACCATATCTAGGATTCACAACCCAAAAATATCCTAGTTGAAGACATACTATAGTTAAAATAATGGAATCCCTCCCTAATAAACACCTTCCTTATTCTACTGTAACAGTGCTCCTTCACCATTCTTTCATCCATTCACCAAAGACCTATTGATGCATGCCAAAACCTATGAATATAATAAGTTAAAGTGATATTTAAATATTGATATTATTTTTCACTACTATGGATCATACATAGATCTATCACATTATCCCGCATCATATTTTTAATGAAGTGTTACTCCAGTTCAATGCCTATTTTCCATGAAAGTAATACTATATTATTATCCAAGTAGATTACAAATTAGATATCAATGAAAATAATTCCTCTATCACGACTCCATCAATGTTCCTTTACTATCTAATTTTACCAACCATAACCATCCCATCTTATTTTGCCTCTATATACTTTCATTATATTGGAAATAGTAAAACAATATTCTACAGTCATGAAATAATTCTAATTTTTGTTCCACTATTTGTAAATAAAAAACCTATTGTTCTCTTATGACTATTTGAGACTCCTTAAAATCTAGTATAATAAAAAATAACATATTTAATCAACCTCCATAAAATATATCATTACCCACTAATCATATAAAATAGTAAATGATCAACTTGATGGATTACCAATGTTTTTTTTGATGTTGGACATAAATCTACTTACAATTACAACTGATATGGACATATCCAGTTGAGTAAAAATAATTTCATATATCAAAATCATGATGGTTGATTCATATAATGCTTTTTCCATATAATTCTGCTCAAATTCATTTGTAGGTACATGTGTCTTGGATAGTTTGGAGTTTCATGCAAGATGGGTTAGGAATGGGTTACATTAATGCATACCAAACCATTTATTTATTTTTAAAATATACCCCATCTATGATAGAAAAAATATATAGTCTTCATATCAGATCTTATCATCATCCAAAATTTCATCTTTTCTTATTGTGAACATACATCTTCAGATGTCTAAAAAATATAAATCATCTTTATAGTTTTTTTTAAAATTTGATCAAAACTACAAAATATCATTGAAAAAATAGTAAAATTACGAAACTTCATTCAACAAATTTTTTTACAATTAAAAACTACATTTAGTGTTACATATTTCAAATCTGTATGATATCATAAACCAATAATACATCAGATGCCACTATCATGGTTCAGACATTATGAAATAATGTAATTTAATCAGTTTATATACCAAATTTGGTTCCCCAACATCAGATTCGTCTATTAAATATTCCATTTACATCAAATCCTCCAATTTACCATAAAAAAATAACGGTTTGACATCTATCTATTCAAGATTGATATTTTCTAATGCAGCCTTTGTTCTGATGGTAGAATGATTTACTACATATGATATGATTACAAGTAAATATAATATTCCATTATTTTGAAACACCTTAACCTTAATATATTATTTATATCTTTTTTATTCCATCAATGTTTTCATTATTCTAATAAAAATAGTTATTTTCAACTACCCTCTCTCCCTTTAATAGTTTATAATCAACATAGGTTCTATTGATCTTCAATTAATCCATCTTCTCATTCTTGGATAACTACAACCATGAACGGTTACTAATTTATGATACATCATATGAATTTATTGGTTCTCCTATTTGTTATATTTATAGTGAGTTCATACCATACAGAAATCTCTATGATAATCTCATTATTCTTATAAATATCCTTAATAAAATATATTGATCATAGCTATGAAAATCCATTCAGTCTGTTTCTACATAAAATTATCATAAAAAAATTCCAGTTCACATACTTATGGTGATAAGACATGATCATTGAATCCTCTTGAAATTTTTTGTCATTCTGATGTTTTTACATTTGTAAATCTTTTTCCTTGAGAAAATGTATTTGATTTCTATGGTTTTTTGTTAACTAAAAACACTCTAATCATCATAGATTTCAATAATTAATTCTCTTTCAACCTTTGATTCCACAATATCCTATACCATACACAAAACACTCTCATTGAGGGCAACTTACCTTTTTTTGATGATCTATAACCTATCACCATCATATAAGAGATATCCAAAATATTCATCTCTTTATATAAGATATAATTTATTTTTTATTTGGATTCATGTTTATAATGGTTATTATAATTTTCATGAACATATAATAATATATTGAAAAATTATGATGGTTGTTATTTTTCATTTTCAGACCAAATGTCCTCTCGAATTTTATATCTTACTATTGATGATGGACTATTGTTAATGATATTTTCCTCAATGTTATTTTACTCTAATAAAATCAACCCTTGGATTTTCTAAGTGCATCATATAATATATGTACATATCTATCAAATAAAAATTCATTATTTCAGATACATCTTTTTTCAATAGAGTTATTAGAACCCTCAATTAATTCCTTAAAACATACTTATTGTATAAATTCTTGACGTTTATATTGTTATAGACGTAATCACTTTCTATCTGTATCCACTTAAAATTATGATAGGTTTTTTAGAGGATCACTCCATATTGGGAGATGGAGGGTGAGTACTGGAATTTATTTCTTAGGATATTATTGATCGAAGTTTTTTACAGCTAACAAGTTACATTGAATGCCAATATAGTTTTTGTATAATTAAGTGGGAAATATACATTCTCGTTGTAATTTTTTTGGTTCAATGGAATATATGTAGTGTAGTAGTATTTTTAATTTTTCATAGTCTTTAACATCAAGAAGGAAATTGGTTGAATCTTATTGTGGTGTCGTACACATTCATTGTTTTGGTTATATTGGGGATATGGTGTGAATTTTTATTTAATGAGATTACAATCAATGAGATCTAAACCAATCATTCAAGGAATGATACATAAGGTTTTAATGACAAAAGACGTTTCTAAAATGGTAATAGGGGACATATGAGATCAATTAGAAATCCATTTTTTTGTATATCTGAACATCGTACTTATTTGGGATCCATTATAATACGAGTATAATTGAATTATAGGATTAAAATGCATGTTAGGATAAAATTACTGGAAAGTCGTTAATTGAATGTGATTTGTAATTTTCACTACATTCTATTATGAGTAGATTTTTCATTTCAATTCCAAACTTTAAGTTTTGGAAATTGAATGGGTGGTTGATATTAGACATTTAATTTAGTAGGCACATTATAAGGATACACCTATGGTGGGGGTAATCATATAGGTAATTAATCAATGGGATTCTTGTTATTAGGGTTCTAGTTGTAGTTAGATCGGTTCATTGATCAAAAATATGAAATTTGGATTCACATTAATGGGTAGATATCAAATTATATATTTCTTTATAGAATAATTAATTTTTTATTTGGATATTCTGTTAGAATTATTTGGCATGTAAAAATCATTGTTGGGATGGAATTTGGTGTTATCGATAAGTAACCTTTATTAATATTCATCGATTCACATGGGTGGAGTTAAATGTTAGATGTAGTAGATTAGGGAACCATTCATGTAATCAATCCGAGTTTAATGTTTTGTGTTATGTGTGGTATATTATACGATATAATTATTCCACCAGGAATAGAGGCTTCATGATTGTGATATGTGTTAATATGTCAATGTGTGAGAAAAAGATTTTTTATAAAAATTCATTCATATAATGACCAACTAATTTTGATGCATGTGATTGAATATGATTAGATGTAAATAACATTTGTTATGTTATATTATGTATGATGTATGTTTTATGATGATCAATGTGTATTTTTGAATAAAACTGGTGTGTTTAGGTTATGTCCATTAATTATTTAAAGACAATAAAAAAATTGTTGTGAAAATTGATTGATATTTGACTCCTAAAAATGAACTAGAAGTATGGGGATGTTCCTAGGTGATTATTAGGGATGAGAAGTTATATATAAGGGAGTATGTAACAACCCATTTAATTATAGGATGTGATATTTAGAGTCCATTATATTTTTTTCCAATGCATGGAATGTACTAGCAATTGGATGGTATATTATGATTTTGAGGACTAAAACATATTTAGGATAATTTTATTGTTGTGTTCAATGGAATAGTAGGTGTTTTGAGTTATTAGGTTTGTGATGGAATTGGTCCTTGGTGGCCTTGATATGATTTTTTCTATTGATTTCATATCATGATATGGTATGTGAGGGCCATTCAATGAAGATATCTAAATGTGGGTTCTCCTAAGGGAAATGTGAATTAACAGATAGCCGGTTATATAGTTCTATTGTATCCCAGAGTTTTGATGATATCTCATACTTTTTCAATGATATTTCAATATAAAAAATCATTATGTATTGATATTTGAATGTTCTAGATGGAATCATAATATGATGATTGATATATGTAAATACTTATGTATTATCATAAAATAAACTTATCATAAGAAAATTACTCCATTCCATGGTCTATAAACTATACTCAAAATGATTTCTAGGAATAAGTGTGATGACATGTGGAAGGATGTGCCGGATATATAATAAAATGTCTATAATATAAATGGTGGTGGTTATTTCAAGAGGGATTAGGCTACGTGTTATTGGATCTTCATGAGAGATGTGTTACATGACTTGATATATAGGGCCATTCTATAAGTGAATCATGGTAGATTCATCACAACATGAGCTATACGGGCTATATTGTTATGGACAATTTTTTATTTTTTAAAATAAAGGGTTAAAATTCAATTTTTGGGTTTTTACCTATTGTATTTAATGTTAATAACAACATTCTGATTGGTTCATTATGACTACATATTCTCCTCACTAATTATCCATTCATCCCCATTGATGAGTGGTGGTTCTTAATAAATATCAATTGAGATTTAATGAATGTTTTTAACAACTTTCCTTGATTATTCTTATCATATATTAAAATTTCCTTACTTATATTCCATTGAGCATTATGATGATATTATTCAGACCATATTGTATTTGTATTTATCTAAGATGAATCCGTTTTTTATGGGATTGTGTATAGGATATCCCCAGGGGATGGGATCATAGTTTTTTGTGATTCTTTAATTGTCGATTGATTCAGTAAGATCTTCTATTCATTATCAAAACTCGATATAATGTAAATAATAAATAATTAAATTTTATAATTATGTATTTTAGAATGTGGTGGTATAAAATTTTGCCTTTTGTTTTGTTACAATTTAGGAAAATTCATAGACGAGTTTATTTTAGGTTGAGTGGAGATTGGTGATTATAGTAACTCTATGTTTGAGGCAGTTGATACCTATAATAGAAAACCATGTACCTACTTAAAAACGATTATAAAAACATAAATAAATGTATTTATTTAGGTGAAAAGGATTGGAAATGAGATTTTACATAGAAAATATATCTGGTGTCTTTAATGCTCATCGGGTTAGGGAACATTCTCCTTCACACTTATATAATTAGGGATCACCCGATGATGATGTATATAATGATTAAAAGATGGTTTTTATTATTTCTGAGATGTATGATATATGTAATTGGGATTATAATTAGACATAATTGTCATATAAATTCCCTCTAGGAATAGTTTTATAGACATGTCAGACTTAAGATTAGCATCTATGAGTCAGATTTCCATATTTCTTAGGTATAATAGGGAATACCCTCATTAGGATGAAGTGGAGACTTGGAATGTTACATTAGTGGTATAAGTCAAATATGGTTTTATATACTATTATAAAAAGGGTTTTGAATCGATTATTTACTAAATAAATCACAAAAATAACTTATGAATGAGCCTTGGGCACTGTATTGATGACATCAAAATTGATTTCCCGGAGTCGTATTACTTCTCATCGTGAGACAATACGTAGTTTGAAGAACTAAATAATAAGGATGATATATAAGATCACTGGACCTAACCTCTTCAATTTGGGGTCCTGAAGGATATTCAGTATATGAGGTAACATTATGATTATGATTGTGAGTTCTTACTAGTGTACATAGATCATGATAGGTTTAGATGACCCAATATATGCCAATACTGATAGTTGAGAATATTAGTCGGTACTGTGTGTTATGATTTTGTGAAGTTATTTTTTTTTTTGAAGAGTTTTTATAAATTTTTATGAGAAATTTTACATTATTCAATAAATGGATCATGGTATTGAGAAGTTAAAACCTGGTGATGAGATAATAAGTTTTTGTGAAAGGATATGATTCTATTTTTTTTGATTCATGAAACTACTTATTTTTTGTATATTGGATTCCATGACATGAAAGAAGACATCTAAATGAGTTAGAATGTTTTGTAAATAACTAAACATAATTTATAATCCGGTATTCATTATGTGATATCGGGTCCTAATTGAGTGTGGAGATTGTTTTTAGAGTCATTTACTATTACACTTTTAGAGTGTGGTTGATGAAAATATCACAATTTATAGCCTCACCTTCATTTATAAGGATATAGAAGGTCAAAATAGAGTGAGAAATAATTTATCTAATAGTTAATGCGATATGTTTTTTGTGTTTAGGCCCGGTTTATTGAATATTTATTGTTGAGAAAATACTTCAGTAAGATGGTATAATAAAGCATTTTTTAAGGCCCACCCAAGGCGATCTTAATGATCTGTGTGATGTGGTTAATAAAAAAAATGATTTCTGGCTTCTAGTATATTGTGATGTTTTCTAAAAGAATTTATTAAGGGAGAAATTAATTTCCTAGGATGTTTTGTGTCATTTGGAATGGCGTGTAACCCCCCTTGAGTGGGAGGAGAGTAGCCAATGAAAGATGGAAAGAGACAAGATATACGAACATTCCCGAAGATAGAATGTGTTCGAATGGACCACCATATGTGAGAGGGATATTATCATAGATATGGTTAATGAACCCTAGACTTTGTGAAAGTGTAAAGGTAAAACATGATACCAAGTTTTTGAATATTTTTATAGGACCTATACCTATGAGGATTGGAATGGTTGGGACTTGTTAATAGATTATACCTTTCATAATATAGAATTAGTTTATGTATTATAAGACCCATGAACATCTATATTTCTTATAGATTGAGTTACGGTAAGGTACCCTACATGTTATCTTTGTATACATTTAACATCTCAGAATAACACCATACCTTGAAACATTTGGTATCGGTTGAGATAATTAACATAGGGAGAATATTCTATAGAAAAGTGGGAAGTAGTCACATTTTGGTGCTGCAGTGGCCTTGTATGGATATGATTACATAAAAAATATTATTTTATGTATTTTTGTTATTTAAATTCAACATGAGTATACATGAATATGATGGAATATACTAGGGTAACATTGTGGGACAAAACTAATAGGTATTTTAGAGACCATGCATTAGAGATACGGTGACCAAAAATATATTATATCTATTTTATAATTTTGAATATAGTTGATACAAATAATTAGTTATATAAAATATCGATATGAATTAAAGATGGGTATGAAGAGTGGCTGTAGGTTTTTTATATGGATAATATTTATATATTTACTATTTTAATATTTTATATAACTGGCTGGCATAGTGGGTGATCTATAGGAATGTTTGATTTTGTGGTTCCATATTTCATCATATCTTATTCTATGATTATGTATTCAGTTATTATTTTTTATCATTTTAATTTTATTATTTGTTCAATAATGATTGTTTTTATTTCCATGAAATACTATCTACATGATTTGAATTATTTCCTCTCCCCTTATTATTAGAAAATAGCATACGATTAGGAATTTTTTATGTCACATACCACTCTATTTGGGATAGTATTGAGTGATTTTATATAGTGGATTATATAATATATGTTAGTAAAACTAAGAAAATGGAATGAAATAGAATATTATCATATTAGTTAGCTTAATAAACAAACAATTCATACGTGGATAATGTTTTATATTCTTATATACCAAAAAATTATAATCCAAATGCATCATATATACTTAGAAAAAAGGTATTTTAAATCCTCCTGTATCAATATTATTATGAAATGAAGATTAAAATAATTTATTAGAAAATCAATGTATTATGGATTATGATAAACCAATTAGTAACTGTAAATTGGATGTTCCATTATATGTCAAAAAAATAATAAGATCTATAAAACGGGAGCAAAAATAAATTCCAACACAAATGTACTAACTTAGAATAAATAATTTAGTCTTTGTGAATAAAAATTATCATAATGATTTTTTTATAATTTTTTGATATAAATAAACATAACATAATTATATAAATATATTATTAAAATGGATAATATATTTTGAGTCATTATATGAAAAGTAAATAACATCAATTTATTTATTTATGAATATAGTTAAAAATTCTCTAAAATATTTAAAAAGACATAAAATATCACAATATTTCAAGAATATATTATGATTAAAAAGTATTTAGTATAATGGTTTTTTCATTTTAAGGGATTTATATATATATATTATTTTTCAGAAAATAATTTTAAAATATATTATAAATCTTTCCAAAAATATTTTAATTTTTAATTAAATAAAATGTATTATATTCCATTAAATGTATTCTTCATTCCTTCTTGTGTAATTTTGATTATTTATATGTTAAAATATTCATAATTTATTATATGTCAATAGAAATTATTATTTCAATTAAATATCATATTTTATTAATCAGTACTAATGGATTTGTGTCCATTTGTGAATTTTTATGAAATTAATTTAAATTACAATAATTATATGATTCTAAACATAAATTATTTATACACTATAATGGTTTCATTGTGAATAAATACCACTCTATAGTTTTGGATTCTATATATATCATCTGATAATGACATTTCCTCTCTTTTTATTATTTAATAGACATATTAAGAATCTCCCTAAGATTAAATGGTTTACTTTTGTGTTCTAGGAATGTTTTAATATTGACAACAATTTTATTTCCTCTTATCTCTTTTTCTATATTGATATTTTATAATACACTTTTAATTTATATTTATTTCTTAGTTTTATTTCTATATCCATATTTAAATGTTTAATTCATTCAATTATTTTATGTCTATACTAACCCCTTTATTTCTCTAATAATTGGAATTCTTAATGACACTTGAATAATCCATCATCATTATATCACATTACAATAATGTTATTTAATCATTTAAGAATAATTGAATATATTATCACAATTTCTAAGAATAATACTTGAATCACTGTTTATTTTTAATCTTTAAAAAGATAGTTTCTCTTATTCTTTATGACAACAATTTATCAACTCACTCAGTGTAGAAAGTAACCAAGTTAATTATTATAACTGGTATCCCCCAAATACCGGGCACTATATCTCATGCGTATGTTTGTTTTATCCTACAAAATATCATTTATTATCAAGTAAAATACATGGTAATGGGTATGTTCTTAAACAAAATGTAGATTTTTTACAAACCAATGAAAACAAGATCCAACATGTTTTATAGAAAAAAATGAAAAAAGGCTTCATGAAGAGTGATAAAATATAATTTATGAGTCACTAGTATAATATAAGAATATGAACTTCTTATTCCTCATTTTTACAACAATATATATTAGGTATATCTCTCTCAGTATTTTTGTTATAGTATACTCACATAAGACAATCTATATCTCGATAATTTTGAAAAACACATCTCCTCATAGTCTAGGCTTCGTCAAATCATAGGGGAAATTTTTCTAAGTATATCACATGATAATAATCTTCCTGATCATAATTCATTACTAGAAAAATTGTAAAGTTAAAGGATAATACAAATTTGTAAAATGAAAAAACAAGTTATCTAATTAAAATGTTCATGAATATTTACCAAATATCAATACAAATGTTATTTAGACTTCTCACATTATTCTCCATAGTTTTTATCTCATTTTTAATATATTCTTTATGAACATGTTCAAAATATCCCAAAAAAAATTTCTATGAATTCATATAAAAATTAATATATAATTTTAGTCTAATATGGTTTTTCATCGAGTAATCTTCCCTTTTAATCTAAACACCAATTACATCTTGACCCACAAATCCTAATATACAAATGTGATATTTTTAATTGACTATTATAAAAATATAATCTGATTTAGTATTGATTAACTAAATAAAACAAGTATTTAATATTTCTTCACTTGAAAAATGTACTTACATACCAATTAAAATTACACGTTACGCTTACAAATTCTAAAAATTTAAACTTGCATTAAATTGAAAACATAAGAGTGATTATCATATATCACCATATTACTATTTCATAAACTCCAATTTTCTCTTTTATATAAACATTCATAATCATATATTCCCTGTAAAAACAATTATTTATTTTTATATAATTTTTTTTTTCTAAATTCAAATCACATAAACTCTTATATTTGCATTAAAAAATAAAATTTACTCATATATATTTGAAATTATCTAAATCATAACCACCTATTATTATTCACAAACTCAAATCGTTAAAATATACTTCCGTCCTTATCAACTTTTATTCAATATCCAATATGAACAACCTATAAATTGAAAAAAACCAAAAAACCTTTAAATTATTCTCAAATTTATTTAATCATATTTTGTGACATAAAAATAAATAAATAAACATCATCTAGTATATTAAAAATTACCACATTTTTATGTAATCTTAATAGTGCCAAAATTTTTGTTTCATTCCTTGATAAGTGTTTTCTCCCAAATAAATACATTCTTCTAAACCAATATAAAATTTAATTATTTTCTCACCACATTTAAAATTAAAGAAAAATTTTCATTATAAAGGGGTTGAATCGCTATTCAGAATGTAATGAGCTATGAGTTAATTGTCCCTAATATAACATGATATAGAATAGTGTAAAAACCTGATTGAATATATTATATATCAAATCCATATAAAAATATATTCTTCATTTGATACCTAATTGAATATCCAAATTTTGCAAAATTTAAACCGTATATTGAATATTCAATTTCATTCAATTAAAAAAAATATTGAAGTACATAATGTGCAGGTAGTTTTATCCCTATATATTTCATATCTACCGTTTTCAATAATCATAAATATAATTTAATGTAGGGTAATAACTCTAAAACACACCGTAGTGATTTTTAGTTTTTCTTTTCACATTCATTTATAGTCATAACTTATGATATATATTAGTTGTATTAGTTTTGTGACAATATCCCAATTTTCCCCCTTGATATTACAAATTCTATATTTAGTGTGTCTTTAGCTTGATCCTCCATAATGATATGGTATTTTATATTTATAGTTTATAAAATTTATATTTTTCAATTATTAAAGGATAGATTTATAAAAAAATTAGTTATAATTGATAGTCATAAAGGGATAATGACCAGTTACATGTATATATTCAACATGAGATATCATACATATCATCAGTGTATCATTAGGTGATGTTGAAACATACTTAATTTCAAATGTAAACTATGTGAATGATTAATTTTACATGAAATTCAAATATAAACTTATTCATGGAATGATCAATTATCCCCCGGATTACAACTTTTAGAAATCATCATGACCACCAAAATTATAACTATATAGTTTTTAACCCAATTCATCGATTATTTTCATGTACTATGACATAATTCTATGTATTCCTAAAATTTATTTTTATTATATTTAATTAAAATATATTTTATCGTGATATCAGTATTTGTGCGTGATAGAAAAAATAATCCATTAAATAAGACCATTAAAATGGTAGACCAGTTAGTTTTATAATTATTTCTCATTGGTAACATTCCATTAATAATGATTTATTACTTTTGATCACACATTAATTGGTGATGAATCTACTATAGATTATTTTTAAACAAAAAGGTTTTAAATATATCCTTTTTATATATTTATTGAGAGGAAATAATATGGCCATTAGTTTTTTAAATTGTAAACCGAATAAATTTCCCCCCACGTTATATGGATATTTATAATATTCTATTAATTTTTATAGATTTATCTTTACTATATATTTATTAATCATTTATAAATATTTAATCATCAATATACCCAATAAAATTGTTTCATTTTTTATTATATATGATCAAATCAAGTGTTCCATTCACTTGATATTTTATAAATTCAATCCTCCAGAAATATTTATCCATATTGAAATATCAAGATCATGGGGAATATTTTAACCAATATAATTCCTTTTAAAATATTTAATCCATTATACTATATTAAACAAGGGTAAATTCCTTAGGTTTATAAATATAAACCCCTTTGTTAATCTCACTATCTTGAAACGAAAATTCAATATCAACTTGATGAATATAATTAATCGTATTTATCTTGAACAAAATAAAATAGCATGATAGTATCATGTGTGAATAAAACCTAATATGTTTCATCAATGTATACTCCATTAAATTGTGTTTAGACCATGAAAATCATTCTATCCATATTCATTGAAACCTTACCCTTTTAATTTATATTTCTCCTAAAAACAAAACTTTTTCTAATGATATTATTCCCTTTTAGTCTATGTGTGTTATCTCATTTGCCATTATTTATAATCATGTTCATCTCATCATTCACATATTTAATACATTAATTGTCTATAAATGGATTATTATAAAATTAGGGATTAGCCATTGATAATATATTAGTGGTATGATTTATTTTGTCTTCTTTATTATGATATTTTTGTTCCTATGAAAAATATTTTCTAGATATACATTTCATAATTTTAGAAGGAACAATTCATATTATCCATTCAGAAAATAAAATAAGAAGGAATATGATGATGATTTAATATGAACATAAATGTTCCATGTGTTTTTTATGTTGAAACATTGAAATAACTATCTATTTTTACTTCTTTATTAATGTGGTGATCACCTAGAATGTTCAATATGTTTATGAAAAAAACTACATTGTGTGATCGTCAATAAATAAATATATGGCATCACTTTTATAGTTATACAATTTATATACAATATAAATTATTTTAAAATTAGTTTTTTATTTATTTCGATTGAGAATCATTGATTTATTTATTTCAAACAAATGGTTTATTTCTCCTTGTATTGAGTAAAATTAAGTCTAACACAACCACTTTTTTGTATTTTATAGATTATTTTCACATGATTTACATTTTTTCTTGAAGATTATTTTTAGGATGCGTGATATTATTTAGTACAAATATTATAGTCTCGGGTTTTATAGTTTGGTAGATGATATTTTGTGTTGTATTATTACAATTTCATTTCGCCTTTATTCTATAATTGAATGTTCCAGTGGTGAGGTTTCAAATTACATGTTTTTGTCAAAAAAAAACTTGTATTAGAGATTATGTATAGATTTTTCAGGGTTATGACCCTTGATTGGGGTTTAGAACTCTGTGTATAGAATGACTATATTCCAAAACAATATTATAATTCAAATTTGTAGTTCTATTCAAATTTAGTACTTTTGTGATTTTGATCAAGTCTATTTATTTAAATAAGGTTGGTTTCAGAAGAGGGTAAAGTACAAATTTATAAATACGAATGGGTAGATATTTTGTTGTATGAGATGTATATCAAATACAATTGATTCAAGATATATATGATGGTTTACTTGTATGGCGTCAAACATGAAGCAATTTAAATGGATTAACTGAAACATGATGATTGAAAATCATTAGGGTATATTTCGATGATGTTGGATTAAAACAATAATTTTATAAAATAGTAAGTGTAAACTAATGTTGAGTGTATGACTACACTTTATAATAATGTATTAAAAGAGAATTAATATAAACAATGTGTATCTTAAGAATATAATTTTCAGTATCAAAATATTTGAAGGAAAATCAATAGATGAATATGTCAATAAGATCAATGTGATGTAGAGTTCGACAAAATCATTGGGAATAATGTTCACCAAGTGGGTGTGTGTAGATATCGTTCTATAATAACTTACAAACACATTATATTTCATGGTTTTTACAGTGAGTTCTTCTAGGAATATGTATAATGTGAATTTTGAGATGTTTTTTGATTTTATTATCAATAAAGATAATTTGTGGGAAAAAACCCTAGAATTATAATTTATGTTTAATGACATATAAGTTAGAGGTGTTTAACCTTATATAAACATCAATATAATTAGGGGAAAATGAGAGATTAGTCAAGGAAATTACATTTATGCTAGACTAGTATTTAGTAATTATTGGTAGAAGGAAAATTTGATGGAAGGGTGAATGGTCCTAAGGTACTATTCTAAAAGGTATTATTAGGGATTTTCATAAAAAATTATTATTTTGTATGAAAAGAAAAATTAATGGTTTCTTATATTCAAACATCTTGAATAATAGATAAATAACCATTTTTTTATTTTATCTTTATATCCATTTGTAGAAGCATGAGGAACATTGTTTTAGTAAGGTCCGACATGGGTCACATTTTAAATTATATGAAAATAAATAATTTAGGAAAGGGTGATATTTCCATCATATTATGAACCTGTGATTCATAAATTTATATAAGGATTAGTTCATACTAGGGTTATAGGAGTACCTAATCAGGAAAGGATAACATTATGATGTATGGTTTTGTAATATATATTTAAATGATGTTGGAAAATTCTACTAAGGTTCTATGGTTGTAGTGAAAATTTGTTAAGGATTGTACATTGTCCATAAATGGTCATTCAGATGTGGAAATTCATGATGGATAATAATATTCTAGATTTAAAAGGTTGTGGAATTAAAATATTATGTATATGAGTGATACGAGGTTTCATTTTCACTAAAAAAGAATATTTAATGTTAAAAAATATGCCATTAATGATTGTAGGTAAATAACATATTAATCAGAATATTGATCTTGTTTATATGGATTTATATGGGACAAACCATGTTTATATTAATAGTGGACCAATATTATATTCCACCTTTACTGATGATGAAATCCAAAATGATTGGTTGATCCTTCTTAAAAACTATTTACATTTTATCAAACATATATTATATAGATAACCCTTATGGAAAATGAAAATCACCTGATAATGGGGAAGAATATTGAAGAATAGTGTATTTGTGGTTTTGTTTATAGAAAGAAATATGTTTTTCGAATTCCATACCAGGAACACTATAGAAGAATGTTTTTTTTGTAAAAATGAATCGTTGTTTGAATTATAGTTCTATTAGTATGGGATTACCTATTGGTTTCCCAATGCAATTTGGGTTTAGGAATTTAACTCTGCATCCTACCATGTAAATTGATTCTCTTCCACTACATTGGTGTGGTAACATTGAAAATAACCTTCTGTAAGATTGATGTGGGATATCACTGATATCAATGTTTTTAAACCCATCATTGTTTCCCTTGTTGATTATATATAGGGGGAATAGCTAGATAAAAATGTTGAGCATGTATTGTTTCAACAATACTCTATATTTTTATGATGAATTTTAAGCTAAAAAATACACTTATTTGTAATTCTAATGATTTTCCATAAACTATATTTTAAGAAATTAATTTTCATTATATTCTAAATTTTGAAAAAATATTATATCATATAATTTGCGTGGAATATTTTTTAAAGTGTTTGGAAAGAAATTCAGCGTGTTCTGGAAACAATATTCCTATAATTTGCATGAAATAATTTTCAAAGTGTTCAGAAATCTATTCAGGGTGTTCTAGAAACACTGTTAATACCCTACATTGGAGAGCATATCATATGGAATAAATCATAAATTTATTTAATGGTATTTCAGAAGAGTATAGTAAATGAACCTTATGTTTGGATGGATCCTTATTTTTTTTATATTAGAAACGTATGGATGAAGAATCTTACATATGTATGAAACCTTACGCTTTCTTCACAAAAGTAAGGTTCAACAACCCTACTTTTATGAAGAACCTTACATTTTGTCAAAAAATATTAGATAATGTACCATATGTTATGAAGATGAGAAAAGTATGGATCATATATCATACGATTGAAAGCCGATGAAAAAATTATGGTCTATCATCCTTGTGTTTGTGATCGGCCTTATGTTAGATATTTGTATTGCTTCTAAAAATAACAATACATATGAATTCTTTAAGTGTTAAATATTTTAATTTTCGTATTTATCGTGTAATTGTATTTTCAATATTATTAGAATGAATTCCATCCAAATTCAAATCCTGATTTAATGTACATCAACGAATGATTTAATTTTTTCCATACATGATTCAAAGAATCAATTTAAGAGGATGAATTTATGGTGATTATTAAGGGAAGTTATGAGTATTCTATTATTAAAACATTTGAATATCAGGATCTATCATGCTACTTTTGCTGATCTGAATTTGTGAATATGGAAATCACCTTTACTATATATCTACTACATATCAGATATTTATCACAATATATGTGATAATATATGTCATGAAATAACTAATATTGAAAGATATAAAATTGGAGATGTTAATGTTTTAAAAGAAAAACAATTATACACTTATTCTGTAAAATACCACTTTTATTGATCTGCTGATACAAAGAATGATCAGGTTATACTTTATATTAGATAGAGAAACATTGATGATTTACTTATTTTATATTGGAGATCTATTGTGCTTCTACAACTAATTTTTTGTTGAATATGTTACTAAATAAATTGCAACCAGATCGACTCAGAACTGGTCTTACTTAATGAACATCTTATCGGATGATGATGATCCATTTACTGTCAGTTGCGTACTATGACAACTGTGAAGATCAATCGAAATGTATTTTTCAATTCAATACTCTTTAATATTGAGTTCCATCTTCTCATGCTAAGTTTTTTGAGTAGTTCTGGGTTTAGAACCAAAAGACATTGTTTTAGAATTAAATTGTAATGCTGTCAACTTCCGTCACTCAGTTGTGGATGGTCTTGTGAAAATATAATACCAACTAGTGATGATCATCAAGATCATGGAGAAGAGCATCAGTAGAGTGGACTAGGGGAAATTTGTTCCCTAAACCACTGTAAATATTTTCATCCAGATATCAATTTATTTCTGCTGCATAAATAACATGATAAATATAAATGGAGAGAATTGATTATCATAATTATTTCCTCAAGATGTTTTGATAAGACACAATTCTACCCCCACAACACTCAAGTGAATATTTCATTTAACCTAATGCGCCGATTGGTATTATAGGTGGTTCTTTTGTTGATGCAATAGCAAGATGAATGTAATGGACTATACAAAGACCACAATGGCTAATATAGAAGAGGTAATTTCAATGGCTTGAGTTCTGTATTTCAATTGTGAAAACACCGATTGTTGGAAATCAAGAATGAACCTCTCCTAGAAGAACCGTGGATTTAGAGCCTACTGTTAAATTCTTCTTCCTTAGGAGATTCTAGAGAATCGTGAAACATGGTGTGATAAAATAGAAGAAGTGTCTTATATAAATACAAATGCAATGAATGAAATCATCTATGGTCTTTAATTGGATGAATTTAACTGTGTATCACAATAACCTACTGAAAATGAGATGTGGTAGACAATTGTAGTTACCTATGAAGTAACTGATAATGCTAGACAAATGATGTATACAATAGTAAAACAGAAATATGATACATTTAGAATGGTTGATGATGAAAGCATCACTCAGATGAATGGAAGGCTTACATAGATAATCAAAATAATCACTACATTGAGAGATACTATAAAAATGTAGATTAATCGTTGAATTTATTGAGAGTATTACAAACCCAATGGATTGGGATATCAACAACGATTGAGAAATCAACACCAGTTAAAAATCTAAAAATGAGAGAATTGATTGGATCTTTGATGATGTATGAAGATGATATATAATATGAATCTATTGAGCATAATGTATTGATAAAAAGAGGAAATATTGCGTTGAAAGTTATATCTCATAATAGGAGAAGAAAGATTAAACTATAGAATAAAAGGAAGAATGTTCTGACTCATTTACTTCTGAAATGGAAGTAAAATAGATGGCTTGAAAATTCAGCAAATTTTATTATATGAAGAAATGAGTCATTAATTCTTTCATGAATGATGACAATGATCCAGAGGAAGTCATATGCTATGAAATAATAAAAATGGGCCACATAAGACCTGACTGTCCTATACTAAAAAGGGAAGAGAACAAGAGGTGTTTCAAAAATTCTAATTATGGAAAAGAAAATAAAATAACAATTAATGCTACTTGGAGTGTTTCTGAAGACTATAATAGATCATCAATGACTTAATAAAAAACTAATAACAAAATCTAAAAGAAAACATGTTCTTCATCACTATAGATAATAAGCTACAATTTTATTACACTTCCAATTATAATTCGGACCCTAACTATTCAAATGACATAATTGGATCCTACTACAACATGCTAGAGGAAAGATATGATTCCTTATTAAAAAATAATAAATCACGTGGGAATATTCACAGTTATGTTTTAGGATAAAGGGACATTTTTCTAAAACAATATGATGAGTTAATTGATAAATATAATTCATATATCAAAAATAGTTTAAATCATGAAACTATGAAAAAAAAACATCATGATGATGTAGAAACTATCATTAGTCCATCTCTATTTTTTACAAAGGGAAAAAATATCTTATATAATATTCATCGTACGATTGTGAAAAAAAATGAAAGATATGGATTATGTTGTAATGGTGAGTAACCTAAACTCGACAATAACTATTTTGTTCCAAATTCACAAACTGTAATTCGAAATTAATGTGGAACAAAAGGTCATAAAACTAAAAAAATATTTATAAATTACCCAAATTAGTGAAATTTTATTTAAAATTGTGTATTTGACTCTAATTATTATAGAAAATCAATGAAATTATAGAATCCTAGATCACTACTACCTAACACTTCTATACCCAAGAGTATATGTGTACAAAAAAAAAACAATTTTCGAATACCATTATAGGAATCATGTCACATAAGAACAAAATAAATATGGCACCTGAATAGTGGTTACAATAGGCATATGAGTGGAAAATTCTCAAACCATATAACCATAACTCAACTGGATGGTGGATTAGTCACCATTGATGTCAATGAAAAATGAATAATCATTTGTATTGGAGTTTTTGGAGATCCAGAAGTTGTCTAAATAAATAATTTAAATTATATATATGTATTGAAACATTACTTGATAAGTATTTCTCATCAGTGTGAAGATGGTTATTTTGTTGATTTTTTAAACTGATTTACTATTTTCAATGATAAATAGATTAAATTTAGAGCACCCAGAAGTAACAATGTTTATACCATGGATCTAAATTCCCTATGTAATGAAAAAGAAAATTGATTAACTACAATGGTAAATGAATCAGCGATCTCGCGTAAAAGACATGGACATTTCCATATTTATTCTATAAATATTTTTTCTATGAAAAAACTATTTTCTAATTTTCGTAGTCCTTACTTTGGTAGTCAATGATTCTGTGAAGCATGTCGAATTGGCTAGTAGCACAAATGATCCTATAAATCAATTAAATAAATTTCTATATATATACCTTTAGAACTTATCTATATGGATCTATTTAGACCTTCAAAAGTAGCATGATGGGATGGTAAATTATTTTAATATGTTTTATTAGATGACTATTTTAGATTTACATGGATATATTTTTTAATATATTAAAATTAATCTTATATTATATTTGAAAGTTTTTGCATTGATGTTCAAAAAGAAAAATATTTCAAAATAAATTTATTACAAAGTGATCATGATGGAGAATTTGATAATAATGATTTCAATACCTTTTGTTACAATCTAGGTATTAAAAACACCTTCTCTACACCAATAACATCTTAGTAGAATGGAATTGTTGATATAAGAAATAGAACTATTCAGAAAGTGGAACAGATTATGTTAAATGAATACAATCTTCTTACCTATTTCTGGGTAGAATTAGTAAACACAACCTACTATATAATGAATAGAGTTTTAATCAGACCAATATTCAAAAAGACACTATATGGATTTTGGAATAACAGTAAACCTAAAGTAAAATACTTTAATGATATTGGATGTAAGGATTATATCATGAAAACCATGGAAAATAATGTAATGTTTGATCCAATATATAATGAATACTTTTTCATAGGATATTATGAAAACTCCAAATCTTATAGAGTTTTTTAAAGAAATTCAATGAGTGTTGATGATTTAGTTCACATGAAATTTGATAAATCTGACCCTTTTGACAAAATGAGGGATCAAATTAGTGAATCTTACACTAATGATAACATGAGACTTGAAAAAATAAAATATTATTTTGAAAATGATATAAACAAAACTCATTACAGTTTAAAAGAACATGCCATGGATGAAGATAATAATGGTTTACCTTGACAATATAGAGCCCAATGGAATCAACCTTTAGAAACTCTTGTAGGAGGCCGAGAAACAGGAATAAAAACTATAAGAAATATAGGATATCTAGATGATTTTCATGCCTTTATATTCCAATTAGAACCTTTGTCAATAGAAGAAGCATTAGTTGATTAATTTTAGATGATAAAAATGATATAAGAACAAGACCAATTCATTAGAAATGTTGTTTGAAAATTAGTTGACAGACCAAAGAACTATCATGTTGTTGGAACTAAATAGGTATTTAGAAATAACAAATATGATCAAGGAATTATAACGAGAAATAATGAATGACTAGTAGCTAAATGATATAATCCGAAAAAAGGTATATATTATGATGAGACCTTTTCCATTATTTTTATGTTAAATGCCATTACCATCTTTTTAGCCTATGCATATCATATATATTATTTATTTCAGATGGATGTTATTTCATTGTATTTAAATGGTCTTTTAATAGAAGATTTGTATGTTAAGGAACCTCCATGTTTTGAAAATTATCAAAAACCATATTATGTTTTTAAACTCACTAATGATCATTATGGACTTATCCAAGAACATATTGCTAGGTATAAAAGATTAGGTTATTTACATTTGAATACTGATTTTAATATTTTAATTTTAGATCCAAACTTTTTCATGAAAACTTTAAATTCTAATATTATATTGGTTGAAATTTATGTAGATTATTTAATTTTAAAATCATGAAATAAATAACATGGTCACGAGGTTTCAAAATTAATAAAATAATAGTTTTAAATTTGTATGATGGGAGAACTAAATTTCTTTTTAAGACTTCAAATCTATTAAAAACATCTTGTAAATTTTTTGAATCATAGTAAATACATTAAATATTTACTAAATAAATTTGAACCTGAAAACAACAGGACATATAAAAATCCTATGTGTACGAATATAAGACATGATTTGGATGAAACTAAAAAATCAGTAACAAAAAGTTATATTGAGATATGATTGGTAGATTATAATATCTTACAGCTAGAAGATTAGAAATTATGTAATAAATATATCATTGTGTGATATTTCAATAAAATGATAAATAATATCATCTAATAGTATTCCAAAAAAATTAGATATTTTAAAGGAACATTTCATAGATATCTCTTTATCTAAAACATCGGATTTTAATTTATTTTCATATTCAGATAATGATTTTGGATGTAGTTAATTATATATAAAAAGCACCTCTTAAAGAGTTCACATTTTAGTAAAATCCATAGTGTCATGGTCTAGTATGAAGCCACACTTAATTACTTTATCAACAGTTGATGTAGAATATGTATCTATAGGTAGTTGTTGTGCACATGATTTGTGGATGAAAAACCCTTTTATGAATTTTGTACTAAATTTTAACAATACACATATTTTATTTGATAATTCTAGTGGTATAAATATTTAAAAAATTTCTATATGTCATTCTAGGAATAACAATATTTCTATTTCACATCATTTTCTACGATATCATGTTCTTAAAATTATATATTTTTCGAATTTATAAGTACATAATTTCAATTAGCTAATATTTTTACTAATTCACTACGCACTTGTTGTTTTGATTTAATTAAGCGGGATTTAGGCTTTTTAATTTTAAATAAATTTTATTTTTTATTTAATATTATTTATTTTTAAATAATATTTATTCAATTTTAATCTAAATTTTATTTGATCATATTATTTTAAATTTACACTTTTTAAAATAATTTAGTTACTTATATTTTATAAACATTATACTTTTTTTTATTCTATAAAAAATTATAAATGTACTGCTTACATTTTAATGTATTTTAATGTTTTTAAGGATTATTATGTACGTAATGAATCATGAATCAATGTTATGTTAGAGCCCGTTTCGAATTCAAAAACACACTCATATTTTCATAAATATTCTAAATACTGAAATCTTTCACCTATTTCATTATCTTTTATTTCACCTTCAAAACCCAAGAACCTTGAAACATTATATATTTTTGATGTAAATGTCAAAAACAATAGAACTGAAGAAGGTGAACACTGTGATGCGATGTGTCAGCGTTCAACTGGAATGAAAAAACATCAGGGAAATTTCAACACTCTGGAATGGATTTATAAAATGAAAATGATATTAAAGTAAGAATTATCCATTCAAGGTATTGAAACGACATTCAGTGAGGACTACACTGAATTTTAGAATGAATATGAGTTGAGAAGTTTCATTAAAACTGTTCAATTTAGTTTGGTAGATACGGAAGATTCCATTGTTGTGACGATCGTAGACCTGGAGTTATTGATCTATTCTATTGAAATTTCATTAATCATGAACTGTCCTCATGTGGAAGTTCTTCAATTTGATAGGAAGTCAATTACAGATTGAAACCATAAATTTGAGGATATAATGTCTTTTCTATTTGGTTCTACACACATAATGGAAATTTTGTGAAAAAATTTACAAATAGTTCAGATGATATTTGTTAAATTTATTTAAACATGAGTAGCCCCAACGATGTCTTAGATATAGAATATTCATTTCCTAATATGTATATTATGTTTCTATTTCCATGTGATATAAAGATGATTTTTTCTATATTTGATATTAGATATATGAGTTATTATTGTAAACTTGATGATCATATGATATTTTATCCTTTTGGAATGATTATTTGAATGTTGTTTTTTAAGAATGATATATTGTGGCAGATTGATGGAAGAATAAGATTACACCATAGAGACTTGTTAAATTATGGAACTATAAGAGGGCTTCTATTTTTCTGTAGCACTGTAAAAATTAAAATCATGCATATTTGTGCTGAAGAGGATCAGGTGTCTTCTCAGAGGGAGCAACATGAAAAATATAAAGAAGGTATGGATGAATCCATAACATAGGATGTTTTAAAGACTACCAGGAGACTATGATTTGAAATATTAGATGCCTTTTTTTATGATGAAAATCAATGTGGACTTCAAGGATTTAGCTATATAGAATTTTAAGATATTGGAGAATCTGTTCCTGAAGAATTTATTGAAACAAATTCTATTTTATGTTAATATTTTTTTAGTGCACATATTCAATAAGAGACACAAAAGGATGGTTCTTTTAAAGATATGGTTGGAGTTTTTCCGTAGGCAGAGGAAGATACAAGAATAACTGAGGTACTCCAAATTAAAAACAATCAAGGAATGGAAAATATAAATCAATATTTTGACCAAATTGACTCTCTAATAATTGAAAATTCTCAGACAGAACCAGGGATACAAAGACATATTCCAGAATAAATTCAAGAAGAAATTTACTAGGACAAGAACCTAACATTAGATGTTTAGAATTAAGAACAATATATTCAAGAACATAACTTTGAAATTCATAAAGAATTTCTAAATTAATCATTCTCAGTTGAGATTTTAGGAGGAAAATCTGTTGATCAACAAATGTTGCATGATGAGGATGAAGAATCTGATGCTCAATATTTACCACTGATCTTGGTAGACCATGTTGTGAATCATGAACAAGGTGAATCTAATTCAATGTCTAATCATGTTTCTGATCTTGTCTAAAAATTCAACAGAGAACAAAAAGAGAATGCTGATTTAAGAAGAGAATTAGAGAAATAGAAATATATATTTTATCATTGGAAAGATTGTTCTCTTTCAAAGTAAGAAGTGGATATTTTTACGAACAAATTAATGGCAGAAGTTGAAAAATCAAAATATGATGTTTTTTTGAAATCCGATTTATTATATTTGAAATGTTTTATGGAGAAATAGTTTGCAAAATTCAAAGGAAATCAATAAATTACTTAAGTTACTTTGCCTGATTTGATCTTGAGATTCCAAGACATTATAATTGTAATGTGGAATATGAATGATAGGTTTTAGGATAAAAAGTGTATTAGTAATCCAATGTAAGGTTTATTAAAGAGTCATAAATATATTGTATACTACTATACCTTAGATTAAATGAGTATTCCAAAATTAATGATCAAATTCACTGAGAATCTCCAAATTATTTTGGAGAAGGAAGAATGATTGCATGATTATTGAGAGTGAACCTAATTTACGATATTCTTTTTCCTCTAGAGGGAAGTGATATGATTATTCATTTGGGAAATGGTGTTATGAACATATTAATGTTACAGTTAGCAGAGTTGAACGATGTTATTCAAAATAACTGAAATACTCCTTTCAAACCATTATCTAAACAACCTTTATTACTATTCATTAATGTACTTGTATAATTTTTTATCAATTAAATTTCATGTTTATCATATTTGATGGGTTTTAACATTATTTATGTCTATGTTGTAATAGTTGAAAAAATCAATATTCATTGATTGACAAAACTTTTATAATAAAATTTTCTTAAATGTATACCTATAAATTATATGTGTTATATTCCATATTCAACCATTTATTTTTATATAACAAAAAGGGGGAGAAATTTTGATAAACACAAAATTTTACTTTGTTCATAACTTTAGTTTTGTAGAAATTTTTTTATATAGAGAACCTTTGGAGAGAAATTTGGATAAACTAGTATTGTATATTTTCAAATATGTGTTTGAAAGTTAAAAATTACATATTGTTTTTAACCATTAAAAATTAAAAATGACATATTTTATTGGGTTTGTTGATAATCAACATGGGGGGTATTGTTGAGCAAGTATTGTTTGAAAAATAATCAATATTTTTATGATGATTTTCATGCTCAAAAATACCGTTATTTGTTATATTAATGATTTTACATTAAGTAAATTTCAGGAAATTAATATTCCAAATATTCCCAATATTTGAATATTATTAAAGACTATGATTTGCATGAAATATTTTTCAATGTGTTTAGAAATCTATTTAGTTTGTTTTGGAAACACTGTTAATAGGATATTTTAGAAATCATCGCATAGGGATTAAATCAAAAAATTTATTTTACTGGATTTCGGAAAAGCTTCGTAAAACATCCTTTTGTTTAGAAGGAACCTTAAATATTTTATAATAGAAAAGTAATGATGATGAACCTTACATAAGTATAGAACATTATGTTTTCTTTATAAAAATAAGGATCGTCAACCCTACTTTTTTGATGAACCATACATTTTTTAAAATGTATAGATAATTTACATTATATTCTCAAGAAGACAATATAATGGATTATATATCATATGTTTGAATGTTGATAACAAATGTATAGTCTATTACCCTTAAAATTTTCATCAACCTTATGTATATTATTTGGATTTCTTCTAAAATGAACTATATGTTTGACTTCTTTAAGCATTGGAGATTTGAATTTTCAACTTTATCATGAAACAGTCATTTGCAAATTACTAGGGTGATTTAGTGCCAGACACAAAGCCAGGTATAAAGCGCATATTTGATGGATTTTAATTTGGTTATTAGTTATCCAAAGGATCAATTTAATAGGAGTATTTCATGCTGATTATTAATATAAGTTATGATTTCTCTGTTATTCAATCATTGGAAGAGCACTATATGTCAGGCTACTTTTTTGGATTTGAATTTATGAATAAGGATCTCACATTTATTCTATATCTAATGAGTATCTAATTTCTTTCAGAATATGCATTAAATGATATCTCTTGAAATAATGTTGAAAAAAATATTCAAATCAAGAGATATTAATGTTTTAATATAAAAATAAACATAAGCGAATTCTTATAAAAAATATCTTTTACATATATAGTTTTACAAACAATGATCAGGTTATGCTTTATATCAGAAATAGAAATGTTGATTATTTAATTATTCTACATGGGATATCTATCATGAATCTATTTAGGATTTTTTACTGAATATATTTCAAGATAAATTGCAACCTAATTGATTCAGAAAGACTCTTACTAGATGAACATCCTTTCGGGAGATGATGAACCATTTACTATAAGTTGTGTACTTCTGAAAATGTAAAGATCAATCAGAAAGTATTTTTCTAAACAATAATCATTTAATTTGAGAATAGACTTCTCGTACTAGTTTTTCTGATCGTCACTGTGTTTAGAACCAAATGGATTTGTTTTGGCCTTAAATCTTAAAGGTGTCAACTACCTGCACTCATTTTTGGATGTTCATGTGAATACAAAGGACTGACTGATGAATATCACCATTCTCTGGTAGAAGAGTGTTGGTGGAGAGGAATAAGGGATCTTTTTTCAACAAACCACTATAAATACTTGCGTCCTTATATCGGCTAATTTCAGCTGCATAAACAATTTAATAAAGATAAAAGGAAAAAATTTATTATCATCATGATTTCTAGAATGTGTTTTGATAATACTCAATTCACCCTCCTGTTGTGCGTATTTATTTTAACCATATCCAATAGAAAAATCATTAGATTGTTTCTTTTATATGTATAGAAATTAATAAATTAGATTATGATGATTAGATAATGACTCACAGAAGGTTTTCAAAATTTATATTTTCTTACTAAAAGTGGGGATCAAATAGAAGGATCAAAACATGGTGGAGATGTATTATTAAAAAAGTGAATATTTATTTACAATTTTCTCTAGTTAAATTTTGGGAAAATAATTTTCCATGAATAATGAATTCGTAAGGATACTAATCCTTCTGGAGTATTCTTCCAATGAAAATTCAATCCAATCAATATCAATATATCATAATATTAAGAAACTATGAAAGCATTTAGATGATTAATTAGATCTATAAAAAATTTCTCTAATGGGTAGATTCATGGGGATGGTTTCATAGATCTACTTGGGGTCGGGACCAATAGTAGTGGTTCTGATGTGATGTTTATTTTTTCTTCTTATAAACAAATGAAAACATGATAATGTAAAATTATATATATTTATTTGTTTCTTGATATTTTAGTAACTCCACAAAATTTCACTGTACATTATTTCTTCAATGTAATGCAATAACCTTCACTATGCGCAACACCGAGTTCTAGTGCGCCAAGTTTTATTAAAAAAAACCGTTCCAAAGAGGTTATGAATAATATTAACTGAATTTTGAACATTATATAATCCATATAATTTTAGAATCCATATTATGAGTTTTTTATAGATAATGAATGAACAAAAAAAATCAGATAAAAGAAGTATTTTTCAAAAAATTCAATTTTACCTCCCTTTAATGTAGAATCCTTTTTAAATAAAATATTTGAAAATTTAATATATTCAATTTTAAAAAATAAACATCTTCTTTATATTCATGTCATAATATCTTAGTTTTAATAATGTTTTTGTGTTTTTCTGATAACTTTCATATTTTGGTGAATAATAGAAAATTCTATATTTGAACTGAAAACAATTTTTTTAATCAAAATAATTTGTATTGTTAAATTATACATTTTAATGGTATGGAAGTATAAATTGATTATATGTTTATGATTTAATCCAATGATGTTCATTGTAAGTAACTTTACTTTGAATCTATACATAAACAAGTGTCAAACTTTTGATAGTTATTAAAAATACGACTTTTGGTTTTAATAGCGGGAATTTATATTAATTTAATAAACGTAACATTTATGATTTTAATTATATAAAATATACTACATTTTTGGATTCAGAATATCGAAATTAGATTCTTGTGAAATTTTGGTACTTTTCTGATTAATTTCATATTTTGAGGAATAGTTAAAATTACAAAATTTTAATTAAAAAAACTGTTTTAATAGAAATAATTAATAGTGATATGTTATGAATTTGAGTGATTTTAAAGAATATTTAGATTATAGTTTTACCATTAATTCCAATTTTGGTCATTGTCCATAATTTCATATTTAATTTGGACATAAAAAAATGTCAATCTATTGATAGTTAATATTTGTTAAAAACAAGCTTTTTGTTTCGACAACGGGAATGAATTTAAAATTAATTTCTTCCACTTATGTTTTTTGAAATTTGAAAAATGGAACCCATATTAAGAATCAAGAGGTAAAAATTCTGTAAATAGGTAACTTTTATTTATATACGAATTGAATAATTACTTTAGTAAATATTTTATTTTCCATGGTTAAAGTGTAAATACGGTAAATAAGGGTAACAAAATAATATTATAATAATACTTCCGTAACATGAAACATTTCATAATTCTATATGGATGAAACATTTCCGACCATGGGCATCATTGGGTCAATTTTGTGACCCCATGGAGCCACTTGTAATTGATAATGACACTTTATATTAATTAAGTTAAAGTAAATGAAAAAATGACATAATCATATATATTTTAGAAAAACAATTATTACATTGGGTTATATATGTTTTATTTTCGACTATAAATATTAATTAGAAAGATAAAAATATTTCCTACATGATGGTAATTTATTTATAAGTTTTGGACTTTTAATAATTTAATTTATTTATGACAAAATGATAATGTAGTATTTTCCTTAATAATAAAAGAATCAAATAATTGGTATTATAAAAGTTAAAATAAATATAATTTTAATGTTTTTAAGACATAAAAGAATTTTATTAGTTAATATGACCTGTTAGGGTTGGATTAATTAATTTTTTTAACTAATAAATTTGTTAATACCTTAAAATAATCCATTATTAAATATTGTCAAACTTGAAATAAATGAGTTTTTAAAACAAGTATTATATTATTAATTCAAATTCTATCTCTAAAAATCTATAGTTCATCCAAAGTACTTATATAATGATTGGTGTATCATTAATGGACCACTTTGGGGTCGCTTGGATGTATATAGTATGTTTATTAAATATATAATATAAAAATACAATGTGACATGGTAATGTCAAACCAATTAACTAAGAGGTAAAACAAAATGAAAAGGTTAATAAAGTGAAAAAATCCTATCTAAAACCTATTGGTTGAGTTTTTTTAGTCCTATCCACACCATATAATTTTAATAATCTACTTTGGATCCATTAGAAACCAAATATTAATTTATAATAAAATAATACTTTATGTTTTTTCTAAAGAGGCCATCCTCCTCCTTATAAAAGGACACCACTACTATCCAATTCCTCAGTCCTCTCAAGACTTTTTTCTCATCCAATATCTTCCCAATTATGCTCCCTATATAACTATCCTACTCCTAGAAGCCTTACCTTAGGCAGAAGGAACTTCTAGAGACCTTTTTGGTTCAAACCAATGGGAGTTACCCAAATTAAAGGTAACATTTTCTCATATCTTCTTTTATTTTATTTTACATCTCCAACCCCTAAATTCTTATTATTATTTTATTTTGTAAAAACACCAGTATACTCAATATACTAGGATATTTATATGATAATTATTCGAACTAAACTTACAAACACCTCCATCTAATGGATGAAAAACCTAATGTTTCTGTTGATGGCAACCAAACGCCTCACGAAACGTTGATTGTTCAATTATCTCCTACCACCTCTCATGTTGACCATTATGATGGAACTATAATTAAATATGATATTTATGATATTTATTTTATATTTAATAATCTGTAATTCCATTTTATAGAATACCATTATTATTTTCATATTGTTTATATATACGATAATTTCATTTGAGGAAGTGCGGACTACCGCCCTCTCAAAGTGATATGAATCATTCATACCATACATGGAACGTATAAAGTAAGGTGTTAATGATCATAAGTAACACATATAAGATATTATATTATACTGGAATAATAATATACCAATTTATAATTTTGTTTTGATTCCATTTAAAATAAAAAATGAACTGGAAGTAGCATTCGTGAATACGTACGGACAACCGTCTACACGGACACAATGAGATTCATTCACCATCGTATCAATTAAAGTCTAATTCTAATTTGATGATTACAAATAATTTTTAAGGACTTGACATAATTATGGATATTAATATGTTACAACCTATCCAAAAGATACAAGTCTTATGTTACAAAACATATAAAAGAAAACGAGTACGTTAACACTCCAAACGACGATAATACTAAAATATTATTATCAATGAAATATTAAAAGACAATATATGATATAATATTTATGTATATAATTCTATTAAAATTTAATATCAATTATTTCACCATTATACAGATGTTTAACCTACCCTAAACCAAGGAAATGTACAAGGTAAGGGTTTTTTTCACAATCTCTTCATTATTTGATGTTGTTGATACATAATTATCTACTGGGACCTCTTTATCATCCAGATCCATGTTTCATAAAAATGTATTTCTAAACATTCTTACTATTTTATAGAGTATGGGTTAAAAATATTTATAACCATGTTTGACATTGTATAATATTTTTATAAAGGAATCATTCTGTCGTTTTCCAAACAAGGTGCTTTTTAACCATTTCTACAAAATTATAGTAAGAATGTATTTTTAACTTATATATTGGGTGTGACTATATTCTACTGTTATGAACACGTCAATTATTACCTTACATGATTATAATAATATTTCCAATTTAAATATTTTATTTTATAATTTTGTGACACTTAAATGATTTCAAAATAGAAAGAGATATTTCTCAAAAAATGTTTTTAGTTTCATCTATGTCAACATCCATTGATGGATTTTAAGTTTTTTTGAAGTTGATTTTTTATGATACCAAACTTCCATATTGTATTTAAGGTTTTGTGATTTTTTTGACTATGGATGTTCTATTTTTATACCATTCATGGTTTATGGTTAATGTATTGACATTTTGTATTCTAGTTTTAATACGAATGTTTATGATATTTTTATACCATTTCATATGAGGAATGTATTGGACTTAGAAAAAACGGGTGGAGCCTGCTATAGCTCCTCGATGCATCGGTAGGTCTCATGGGACAACTAGATGTCGAAATTGGCCGAGGCCCTTTCCCGATTTTATTTATGGTTTTGGCCGAGGCCTTAATTATTTTTAGACGTCTTAGCCGAGGCCATGACCAAATGTTTCAGAATGCCCTTCATTATACATTCCCTCATTATGGAAATAATATTGATGGTTAATGTGGTAATTAAACTCGAAGAATACCCATGATTATTTTTTATTATGGAATTATTTACTTGACCCATATTCTATACATATAATTATTCATGATTATTATTGGAAAAGGCATGTGGTTTCAATTATTTTACAAGCATTATAATTATGTCATTTTTCTCTATATTACTTACCCTTACTGAGCATTTGAGATCACCCTTTTCTTATGTCTCATTTTCCCAGGATATGAAGAAGTTAGTTATTAGTGACCTGTAGGAATAATCTAGGAGGCTTGGATGTTTCTAATGAAATATATTTGTATTGTGTTTCTCTTCAAGCTGTAAAGTTGAACTTTTGTATGAATCTTGTTTCCAATGATACTAAACTAATCAGTCTTTCGAGACATGATCTTCTGTGATCATTACAATGTTATGTAATAATGCACCGACTCTGTGTAACTAGGGTTGGGGCATTACAGATGGTATCAGAGGAAGTCTAGTACAAACCTTTGAATCTATATTTAGATAAACTCTGATTATAGCACATATCCCTAAGATAGGGTTTGAGGATTAGTATAGAATAACATCCTGGAATTTTGGTATTGTAGAGATTTTGTGAGTTTTTCAAGTAATACATCCCTATTTGGATATGAGAAAGTCGAGGTGGATCTAGCCCAGATGTACTTAGGGTTAAAACATGAAAACATCGCTTTGAGCTAGACTCAAACAAGAACTGGTGCACAACAATGATCCTTGTTGCACTCTTGGTTACGACACTACTGGGTGATATTCTTAGGATAATTATAATTTTCATTACAAACCATTATTAAGGGTTTATGAGTATATACTTCCTCAAAGAAGACAATTTTATGATTATTTATTATATCCATGAACTGTTTAATTTATGTCAAATGTTTTACAAGTTTGGGATTAGTATTGTTATTCATATACTAATCTAGTCTATGCCATTGTTTAGAAATGGTGCCCAGTAGAAGGAATGAAAACTCCAGCAATACACATTATCCAATGAGTAAAAAAGAGCATATATTTCATGGTCTTAATCCAGAATATTGAAGGGAAATTGTCTCCCATGTATTATCATCATAAAAATAAATAGCATCATGTGTTGATATGATATGTAAAGAGTTATCAGAGTCCTATGAATTTGAAAGGATGTCAGGGAAGAAAAGGATGGTAGGGAGAAAGACAGGTGAAGGGAAGAAGGTAAAGAAGGATTTTCCCATATGTGATAACTATGGAAAAAATCAGCTTGGAAAATGGTTGAAGGGAATGGGAGTATGTTATATGTGTGGAGAAAAAGGACACCACGTTCGTGATTGTAAGGTTAAGAAAAAGGTTTCAAATGTACAATGCTTCATCTGCGTGGAGTGGAGACACTACACGAATCAATGTTCAAATCATCAGAGTATGCCACAAATGATGCTATTGGATAATAATAATGTTATGATACCACCACAAATGAATAGGAATGACTAGTGTTATTATGTTGTTATTAATGAATTATTCCATTTGTTTGTTGTATCAATGATGTACTGATTATATGAATTATGGAGATAAATAAGGATTGTACTATAGTACTATTTCATTTATGATTTGATATTATACGGTACCATGAAAAGTTACTCAACAGTAAGTTAATTTTTATTAAAAAAATAAATGGTTGAAGGAAAGGTAATCCTTAATATAGTATTGATACGGAGGTAGTAATTTTGGAATAAGAGATTGTTGATTTGGAAAAATTATATTTGGATATTCTTGACTACTTTAGAACTGATTAATGATTTGTATATTCCATCATTGTTGGAGTTTAAACAAAATTTTATAGAAGGATTATATCCAATATTCAATATGTAATAAGGGATCATGAACATAATCAATAAGGTTTTATGTTATTTAAAGAAGTCTTAGTGTTTTAAAAGAATACATGATGAAGGTGTTCACATGCTATTACGTGGAAAAAAGGATATTCATTATGTTTGCCGACCTTATAAATTATTCACTGTGATATTTGACATAATTATTTTGGATAAGTCTAATTTGAGATTATTTTTGGATTTCCATAAAAAGGACAATCCAGAGGTCAGGCGGCAACCTGTCACATCCGGCAAGGCTGTGAGACTTGAACCCACAACCGAAGGGCGACATGGGTGTATCACTTACCACTGACCCCCATGATGTACTGGATTAAATAATGTAGTTTTTTAATGGATCTTCTAGATAAATTATAAATTCAATTTTTTTACCCTATACGAATAGGATAAATAGAATAATATTTTTTTGTTTTATTATCTTTTAGAGTGAAAGATGAGTTTGTGGTAGAACATTGTTAAAAGATGGGACTCTACTAGTCAAGTATATATTTTTTGTCTTCTCTTATTCAATAATGAAATTAATTCTAATAATTTAGTGAAGGGGATCTTAAAACATTTAATTTGTTATCCTAATACCATATGTTATGTTGAACCGATGGTTTTTTAAATCATCATAGATTGATGAATTTAAGGCCCTCAATTTTACAATTTTTGTAATTGGTGACCTCAATCAGTACCTATAAATATTTATATTTTTTCTCCAATTATATGTCTCTAATTTCCACCAATGTTCTTCTAATCGAGATCATAATTTGGTGGTGACCGTTTCATTTCCCTTTTCCTCATATTAAGACTAAATTATACTAACCAAATTTCTGATTTGGGTTTTCCCAATGGTATTTTCTATTTTCGTCCTTTTTTTTTCAAAAAATAATTTCAAATTTCAAGGATGCAATTTATTTAAGGAGGGAAGATTGTAACACCCCAATATTTCATTGTACGTTATTTCTTCAATGTAATTCAAAAACATTCACTACACGCAACACTGAGTTCTAGCGCACCATGACTTACCAAACAAGCCGTTCAAAAGAAGTTATGAATATTATTAACTAAAATTTGAACTTTATATGATCCTTATAATTTTTTTATCCATATTCTGTGTTTCTTAGTCATAATAAAAGAACAAATTCATTTTTTTCAGATAAAAGAAGTAATTTTCAAAAATTGTAATTTTACTGCATTTTAAATTACGAATCATTTTCTAACACAGTATTTGAAACTTTTATGTATTCAATTTGACAAAATAAAATTAATTTTTAGAATCAAGACATAATAATTTAGTTTCAATAAATTTTTTTTGTTTTTCTGGTAAATTTAATATTTGGATGATTAGTGAAAAATACTAAATTTTAACTGAAAACTTCATTCTTAATCAAAATAATTTATATTGTTAAATTATACAATTTAATTGTATATAAGTATAAATAGATTATATTTTTACAATTTAATCCCATTTTATTCGTTGTATGTAATTTCACTATGAAATTGGACATAAACACATGTAAAACTTTTGATAGTTATTAAAAATACTCCTTTTGGATTTAATAGAAGGAATTAATTTTAAATTAATAAATGAACCTTTTATTATTTTAATGTGGTAATATAGAATTCATTTTTGTATTTGGAATATAGAAATTATATTAGGGTGAAATTTAAGTAACTTTCTGATAATTTTCATATTTTGATGAAGAGTGAAAATTACTAAATTTTGATTAAAAATAACTATTTTAATCAAAATAATTAATAGTGTTAAATTATGAATTTGATTGATTTTAAAGTATAATTAGATTATAATTTTATCATTTACTCCAATTTTGGTCATTGTACATTATTTTATATTAAAACTAGATATAAGAAAATCTTTATCTTTTGATAGTTATTATGTGTTAAAAACACTATTTTTTGTTTCGACAACGGAAATTAATTATAAATTAATTTCTGGCACATGTATGATTTGAAATTAGAAAAATATATTTCATATTTAGAATCAGGAGTTAAAAATTGTTTAAATTCCCATCCTTTACTTTATTACATTTTGAAAAATCACTTCAGTAAATATTTTATTTATCATGGTTAAAGGATAAATCCGGTAAATAGGGGTAAAAAATAATTTTATAATAATACTAAATAACCCTAAAACGTGTCATAAACCTATTATTTGATACATTTCCGACCATTGGCTTATTTGGGTTGATTTTGGGACACGATGGTGCCACTTGTATGTGATAATAACACATTATTTTAATTATGTTAAAGTAAATTTAAAAATGACATAAGAATATATCTTATAGAATATTATTTTTATATAGGGTTTTATATGTTGTATTTTCAACTATAAATTTTTATTAAAAAGATAAAAATATTTCCTACATGATGGTAATTTATTTATAATTTTTAGACATTGAATAATTAAATTAATTTTTGATACAATGATGATGTATCATTTTCCTAAATAATAAAATATTCAAATAATTGGTATTATAGAAGTTAAAATATATATAATTTGAAATTATTGATGACATTGACAAATTTTATTTGTTAATATTACCTGTTATTATTGCTTAAATGAATATGTTTTTAATTAATAAAGTTTTTATGACTTTATCAAAAATCAATTATTAAATAGCATCAAAATTGACATAAAATTGTTTTTTTTTAAAATTATATTATTAATTCATATTCTATTCTTAAAAATATAAGGGTTGGAAAAAGAACTTATATAATGATAGGTGTATAATTAATGGACCACTTGGGTGTCTCTTGGATGTATATAGTATGTTTATTAACTATATAATATAAAAATACAAAGTGACATGGTAATTGTCAAACTAATTAACTAAGAGTTAAAACAGAAAGATAAGGTTAATAAAGTGACACAAAACTATCTAAAGCCTATTTTATTTTGTGACCTATCCTTAAAATAGACTTTTAATAATCTAATTTTAAGCCATTAGAAACCGAATAGTAATTTATTATAAAATAATACATTAAGTTTTTCCTAAATATTTCCTCCTCCCCCTTATTTAAGGTCACCACTTCTAACCAATTTCTCATACCTCTAACGCATTTTCTCTCAACCAAACTCTTACAAATTAAGATTCATATATCCCTCCACTCCTCTTAGAATCCTTACCTTAGTAATAAGTCACTTCATGGGTCCTTTTTGTTAAAACCAAAGGGACTTTCCCATATTAGAGTTAACGATTTATCTTAGCTTATTTTCTTTTATTTTACTTCTCCAACCACTAATCTCGTCTTATTCTTTTAATTTGTAAAAAAACAAGTATACTATATATACTAGGATTTTTTTATGAGAAGTATTCGAACTACACTTACACAATCCTCAATCTAATGGTTGATGAACACAATGTTTATGTGGATGGTAACCAAATGCCTCACGAAACGATGATTGTTCAATTATCTCATACCACCTCTCATTGTGGACATTATGATGTAACTATAAAAAATTATGATATTAATGAATTTTATTTTATATTAAATCTTATGTAATTCCGTTTTATTGAATACCATTATTCGTTTCCTATTTTATATATATACGATAATTTCATTTGAGAAAGTGCGGACTACCGCCCCTCAAAGTGATAAGACTCATTCATAACATACATGTAACAAATAAAGGAAGGTGTTAATGAACTTAAGTAACAAATATAAGATATTATATTATCCTGTAATAATAATATTCCTATGTATCATTTGTTTTTTATTACTTTTAAAATAAAAATTGATGTTGTAGTAGCGTTCGTGCGTACTTACGAACTACCATCTCCATGAACGAGATGAGATTTATTCCCCATCGTATCCATTCAAGTATAATTCTCAATTGATTATTAAAAATAATGTTTAAGGATTTGATATAATTATGGATATTATTATGACACATCATATCCATAACAAACATGTCTTATGTAACAAAACAAATAAAAACGAGTAAGTTAACACTCAAAACGACGATAATACTAAAATATTATTAAAAAGGATAAATTAAAAGATCATATATGATATAATATTTATGTATATAATTATTGTATAATTTAATAAAAATTATTTCAGCATTATATAGGAGTTTAACTACCCACAACCAAGGAAAATTACAATGTTAGGGTTTATTTCACACTCACTTCATTATCTGAGGTTGTTTATACAAAATTATCTACTGGGACCTCTTTATCATCCACATCCATGTTTCATACAAATTAATTTGTAAGCATTATTAATATTTTATAGACTATGGGTTAATGTCATTTATACAATTTTTTGAATTTTTATAAGATGATTATAAAGGAATCATTCCGTTGTATTCCAAACATGGTCCTTTTTATCATTTTCTACAAAATTATGGTAAGAATGTATTTTTTAACTTATACGGAGGCTGAGGCAATTTTCTACCATTATGAACACGTCAGAGCATCCCTTACAGGATTATAATAATATTTTCAAAGTAAATGTTTTATTCTATAATTATGCGACTCTAAAATGATTTCAAAATAGAAAGAAATATTTCTCTAAAATTGGTTTTGATTTCATCTTTATCAACATCCCTTGATGGATTATAAGGTAATTTGAAGCTTATTTATTATTATAAAAAACATTAATAATGTATTGAAGGTTTTGTGAAATTTTTTACGATGGATGTGCTATTTTTATACCATTCATGGTTTATGTTTAAATTATTGACCTTTTGTACGCTAGTTTTAATACAAATGTTTATGATATGTTTAAACCTTTTCATATGAGGAATGTATTTGACATAGTAAGTGATGGTTGGAGCCCTCTATAGCTCCTTGATGAATCGGTAGGTCTCATGATACAACTAGACGTGGAATTGGGCGAGGCCTTTTCCCAATTTGATTTATGGTTTTGGAGGAGGACTAAATCATTTTTAGCCGTCTTGGCTGAGGCCTTGAAAAAATGCTTCAGAATGTACGGAATTATGCATTCCCTCATTATGGAAATAATATTGATTGTTCATGTGGTCATTCAACTAGTATAATACCCATGAATATTTTTTATTATGGCATTATTTACTTAGCTCATATTCTTTCTATAAAATTATTCATGATTATTACTCGTAAAGGCATGTGGTTTCAATTATTTTACATGCATAATATTTATGTCATTTTCCTCTGTATTATATACCCTTACTGAGAATTTCACCTCACCACTTTGTTATGTTTCATTTTCCCATGATATGAAAAAGATAGTTATGAGTGACATGTAGGAATGATCTACGATGCTTGGATGTTTCTAATGAAATATATTTGTGTTGTATTTATCTTCAAGAAGAAAAGTTGATCTAATGTATGAATATTGTTTCCAAGGTTACTACACTAATCGTTCATTCGAGAATTGATGTTTTGTGATCATGCCAATGTAATGTAATAATGCACCGACTCTGGGTAATTGGGGTCTGGGCGTTACAATTGTTTTATTTATTAATGATGAAATGAATTGGTTATTTAATGTGTTCATAAAATGATATATAATAGATCATTCAATTGAGAAAAAATAATTTTATAAATAACAAATACACATATTGAATAAATAAAAAAATGATAAGAAACAACATAAGGAAATGATAATTGTGAAGGGATTTCATCTATAGAATGTTGTGGATTTCTAAAAAATATTTTATTTTGATATTTAATATTCAATAATTTAGATAGTTCTCAAAACAGTTTAAATAAAATATTTATATCTAGATTAGTTATATATTCAAATTGTATCCCTAATAGGTTAGTTAGAGGATGAAATATTGAAGGAGCAAGTAAAAGGAAACTATGAATGTTTATATATTTTTTGTATGTATTTTATAAGGTAACATGTATGGGATTATCTCAAAACTAATAAATTTGAACCAAAAGTTCAAAAATTCTTCGAATAAATGATTATTTTTTAGAAATAGAGATTGTTTATTTTGTTGGACATTGTTTGGGGAAGACAACTTAATCATAATTCTTCACTATTTGGATGATATACTACTTATAAATAAGAGGAGATATCATATAATGGGAAAAATATGAACATCTATGAACATCTTCTTCAAATATCATAGCTTCTCAAACAAGATGACAGAGATGATTATTAACAGGGGAAGTAGTTCATTAAGATTTTTTCAATCATTTCATGTGTATATCTATAATTCTATTGATGAATTGTAAATGTGTTAATATAATCCTATTAGAACTCAAATTTATAAAAAAAATTAATTATATTAAAGGATTTCTCCTAGAATATATGTTTGGGACATATATATATAGATAATTTCAAATGAATTATTAGTTTAAATACAGATTAATTATTTATTTTTTATAAATCTATAGATTTTTTTGTACTATACGATTTGATAGAAGGTTAATAGATAATTTAGAAAATTTGAGACGTCAGGAGGTGTAGTATATAATGTGGAATCTAAAAATTTTCATATAAAAAACTCTATTTTAGAAGGTATTAACAAATTTAGGGGTTTTCATATTCATTAATTAGAGGAGATTTCGACACACATGGAAGTACCAGTCTCTATGTGTTCATAATCATAGGTATAATTGTTTGTTGATTGTCTAGAATTAGACATGTTGTTTCAAATCCTATAAATTATGGATAGTAGATGTTATTAAAAAACCTAGTTGTTAATTTATATAGTATAAAGGGTTCTTCGGTGATTATTAGAGATCAAATAAAAATTAAAAATTTATTTCTTACAACAACATATTGATTAATATTTTGAAAAATCTACATTTTTTCCTTCACAATGAATAATTAGATAATTTATTACCATATTATATTGTTATTGGGGGACGGACAGATAGATCTTTGAAATGTTTATGGATACCAAAATTCAATGTGCCTATTGGTGAAGGTCTTTGTGAAGGGATTTCATTTACAAGAGATAAAATAAGTGGGTGAAATACATTATTTTTTGATTCCTTAAAAATAGTCTTTAAATGTTATATTGTTAGGATTATTTTAGTAAACCCATTTTTTTTAAAGTTTGGCGAAAATTAATAAGGGATGACTCTGAATGTTATAAAATGGTACTAGATTTAGACTATGGGGAAACATAATCAGTTTTTGATATGTAATATAGATAGAATTAATTTTTTTAGTGAGAAATGAGATGAGGATAATATTTAAGACATTTAACTATTCAATTAATTATGTATGTTATGTTTTTGTAATTGATGGTTTTGAATTTATTGAGATATGTTTGTCTATAAGTATCTTTTTGCGGGAAACTAACACTAATTACTAGTATATCCATAAATAGATTAGTTTGGTCACTATTATATTTTTATTAGTCAATGGTAATATATTTATAGATCTACATATCATTCTAATATTTAGGTATTTTTTAGCTCAAATGATATCCATCTAAATCAAAAGATATAGTGTTCCTCAAAAAATATTACACTATGTTTGAACCCGATAAATTTAATGTGGTTCGTATTTTGTTTACTACATCATAATTTGTTTCTCTTTCTTATTGATGTTAATGTTTATTTGTGAGAGGAAACTTATAATGGAGATTCGAAAACCGTGTTATGGAGTTCGGTTTATGATATTAGATATGGCATGACTTAGAATTTCTAAAACATTGTTCACTAATTGAATGTTCTAGAGGTGAACTTTTGGAACAAAAAGGTTTGAAATATTTTTTTTCACATCACATTAATCCCCAATTATTGTTTTAGAACAATAATGATTCCATTATCATATATTTAATAAAATTGTATTCTATATAATGCCTCATAAAAATAGTATGAAAAATTTATATCAGCCACATGAATTTACAAATTTTATTTAGTATTTTTATAAGGTCTTGTAATGCTATCATAATCTTCATCATAATCATTGAATGATTTATTGAACTCATATTCATTTTCATTAACCATCTGAATATCATAGTTAATTATCATCTAATGATTTTTTATGTTTACATGAATATCATCATAAATTTATAATACATATAATAAATATTCCATTTTTAGATTTCTCATTGAATAGTACAAAATAATTTCTCTTTCACCATGATTGATACTAGAATCAAAATCCATATTAAATGCTTCTAATTTGGTATCTTGATTAGTAATATTTAATATAAATTATTTTTTAATCATGGACTCAATAAAATTTATGTTTATTAATTCTAGTAGTTATAGTGGATTTGAAATTTTAATACCTAGATATATCTTACTATGTCTTAATGGAAATAACTAAATCAACTCGACACCTATTTCTAATTTTATCGTCATGTTGTTATGTATTATATAGTTCGCTGAAATCGTGTCTTATTCTATTTTAAAACATTTTATGGAAATTTTCTATTCGAACACTCACACACACATTAAGAATCCTTATTAATAGCTCTCTAAATAATTTTTTATTTGATAATATTATTTTGATTTTAATAAATATTAAATTTAGTAATATTTTCATAAAACCTAGTGCAAATTAATCTTTTAAAATCAAAATGTGAAATTGGTGTAATTCTTATCTGTATGTGATATATGTTTTCCCATGAACCCATAATCATTGGATTATACCATCACCATTAGTATTTTTATTTTAATCATATTTTAACTATTTATTTTATTAAATTTCGTCACTTTTATAATATTTAAAAGCATGAATAATATTTTTTTCATTAATTAATATGTTCTTATGGAATTATTTTTTATTATCATTCTCCTTATCATAGATGAAATGTTTTTCTCATCATATATTCATCTATAAATATTATTTTTAGATTCTCCAACCTAAAATTAGTTTCCATGTTTTCTTAATCAACTTAATATCTCTTCATTATATTTATGTCACTTAACATCATAAGAATAATTCTTAAATATTGAACTATATAAATAATTAAAAATCTATGACACACTCAAAATATAATTATTTTATAAATAAAAAACTCATTATTTGAGTTTAATTGTTTCTCATAAATTAAATCTACTCTAAAACCCTTCATCTGAAATGATATATAATTTCCAAATTTAAAAAATTATTCCCTATATCTATAAATAGTTTTTAATTTGTTAAATTCATCATTCATCTTTGATGAAAAACCACTAAAACTAATCAATGGAATATAATTTTTTACATTCAAAAAAAAACTCATAAAAATAATTTATTTATAATATTTATTCTTATTCTAAACACTCATATATCTAATATTTAGATTTAGTTGACTTGGTAGATTAATAATACACTCATATGTCATATTATAATGTTGATCATATATTCCATATGTTTCTGTTGATTTATCATAAAATATATTTACCTCTATTTACATCAACAAATTTAGCAACCATATCCTTTTTCATATATTATTGCATTATTTTATAAATAATAGACATTCAAATTACTATATAATGATCATAAAGTCTAGTGTCCTTGGAAGACTAGGTATATAAAACTAAAAATATGGCGTTAACTAGAAATTTTCATTATTTATCTTCTATTTTTAGCTGAAAACCTTTTTGACCCTTTAAATTCTTATAGGATAAGCTAACAATAATATGAATAATGGGATGAGTTAAAAAACCCAGTAAGGGAATAAGAATAAAGAATAATAAATGGGTTTGGAGGAATAATAAGATGTCATAATGGGAATGTATATAAATAATGAAGAATAGAATATATAATCATGATATCATAGGAGCTACAAAAACATCAAACAAAATGACATATGAATGAGTAATGGATCATTTCTAATAAAGGAACATGATTCAGGGTTAACCACCAATATCGTTGCACATGGGGAACGAGTCCGGGCTGACCACCATGAATGTTGCACATTATGTCTTGTGAGACTAAACAATAGGTATTTAATTGTAGTAATATCTCTGAGCACCATCATAACATGTTTATGAATATGTGTTCCACCTGAAAAATAAACATAAGGGTTTCACGTGGAATGAAATTTGTATCATAATCATGTCACAAATCATAATGAATTGGTGTATCGTAAACGCTTACATGAATGAAAAGTATTAAATAATATATGGCCAATAAAAATAATATTATTCATAGGCCATGATAAGTGATGTCTAAATTTTGTGATAAAATTTATGAATAGTATTTATGAAACATTATAATTAAAACATTTTAGTGTTGTTTAATAAAAATGGTAAAGATAATTTAAATTAGAAAAGGGAATAATCATTTATATAAATCCATAATTGAACCAATAATATTTTCCTTAATAAATAGTGATTTTATCTAAATGGTTTTACCTTTAAAAAATTAAATACTGAACTCGGAAATGGTTATAAAATCTACATGTTCTATTGAATCAGGTTTTCTTTTTAGAAATATTTTAGAAGGGAACCTTATTAAAATATGTATTACCCCATAAAAAACCTTGATATGATATTTATACTTGATAAATGAACCTATTAAAATAATTTATAATAATTACATAAAAATAAATAATATTTACATCGATAAAATATAGAAAATATTAACACAACGAAAATGTAGATATTTGGAAAAGGATCCCTTACATTATGTCTAAAACAATTGTCCACTTGATCATAATGATATGAATACTAAAATTTACAATATTAATTACATAATTCACTACATTTAATAATTTTATTTAATTTATTATAATTTTATTATGTTAATTTATGTCCTTTATTATGGGTTATGTGTTTCAATTTCAACATTCAGAATTGTTAATATACTTGGTTTTCATAACAAGTTTACTTGTATATGTGTATAAAAAAATTTTATAATATGTATAGTTGAACAGAATTGAAAATATCTATAATTAATGAACATATATAATATTTAAATTCTGTTTCATTACATATGTTTTTATGATTTATTATAATTATTAATAATTTTAATCATTTATATTATATTAGTTTTTTTAATCATTACAAACTACTTTGGTTATATTAATAAATATCATGTATATATAAAGGTTATAGAATAATAAATAGGATATAGTAAATATAATATAATATGGTTTAACAATAAAAATTGTTTCAGGACATGCATTGAAGGGAAATTGAAAGATGAAATCACGTAATCCATAGAGGTGGAAAATTGGCATATCACAAACGATGTTTTCATTTCTAAAATAAAATAGAGTGTAAAAATATTAGATGAATAAATATTCTACAAACAGGATAAAATTTCTGTATATATAAGATAATTTATTTTTCATACGACAAGTAAAAGGGGATGTGAGGAAACATTAATAATGAAATGAACATGAAAGTAAATTCAACGAAAATGAAAGAGGTTTTTACCACTTGATTCCTTCTTCTTGAGAAACATATTTAAAGATTATTTATGGTATTTTATTCTAAGAAACTACTCATTTACAAGGTAGATATGATTGAGAGTATATTTGAGTTCAATGTTTTTAAATATAAAGGTTTTAGTGGGATAATTATAAGATGTGGTGAGGGGTGGTATTTATAGTGGATGGTATGGTTTTCTACATTTTATATAATTCACTAGTTAATTTATTTTTTCAAGATAAGAAATTGTGTTGACTATTGCAAGTGATTATATTAATTAGGTTATGTGAGTTTTAATTAATGATTATTACCTAAAAATTAATCATGGAATGATGTATTAACATATAATGTATATAAACCGTAAATTAACATTTTTTACTATTAACAAAATTTAAGTATTTCCAAAAAAACTAAAAAATTAAAGTAACCAATTTTTTATATTTTGGATTAAAAAATGAACTAAATTTTAGGAAAATAATTTTATAAATATTATAAATTAATTTTTTAATTAAAATCATAATTTATTTTGAAAACACAAATTTTAATACAATAACTCATTTTATAACACATCGAAATATTATTTAATGTCTCATAAGATTATTTTATTATCATAGAAATAGAAATATTTACCTATGAATATATTTAATGAAAATATCTAATATATTATTTTAATAAATTAATCATAAAATTGTAATTATATATTTTTTATTTAAAAAAACAAGACTGGATTAATAATTTTTAAAATATTTATTTTCTTATATTATGATATAATTAAATATATAATCATTTATGAGATGCGTAAATTATATTTATAGTTTCTTTGGTGATTTTAAGAGTCTTGTACCCATATTTTTTTCTTAATTGTAATAGGAATATTACAAAGGGTTAGCATATTGTTCACTAAAAATTAGGATGGTCCTATTAGACTAAAAATTTTATTTCGATCTCAGTTGTGTATGTCCTCCTTTTGAAATTCAATTTTTTGAAATGGAAAAAAATTATATAGGGGAAATTTTATAACTATATAATATAAATAATTATAATAAAAATGTTTTTTTCCCAAAGATTTGGTGTTGCGTGCTTCATAAGATATATAAATATTAGTCAAAAAACCTTTGGGTGCTACATTCTTCCCCCCATATGAAATTTTCCCTCAAAATTTTATTTTACATTATATGTTGTAAACATAAAATGTTTATTCTCCTATTTCAATCCATTTACTAGAAAATAGAATTAAAATTATGTTACATTGAATAATTATGATAAAAGGAGACTTTAAATAGGAAAGTATTCACATATAATGGAAATGCATTTTCTAACTTGTGATCACCTTATTTGATATCTTGGTTATCCACGACCTGTTTGTTAACATATATTCAAATTGGAGTTTTTTCTCCTTAATAATTGTTTGTAATGATCTAATGAATTTAAAAAATCATATCATATAGGAGTGTGAAATATGGTGCACATTGAGGCCCATTATCGTGTATCGGGTTACCCGATGTCATTCATAGATCACCTTACTGGAGTTCTTACTCTTAGGTACATCTGTTCAAAAAGATGATGAAGTATTTTTTAGATAAAAATCATAAAATATACTAACCAAGATTTTATGTTGTTTTCTAATACATAGTATTATTCCTAGTGTTATACAAAATGATCCATAGTTATAATCTATAAAAGAACTAAATATTTTCTAAGATACTATCTATAGAAAATGAATCATTTTTTACATATTATTATATGATTTTAAAAATAATTAACCACCACATTACCATGAAATGATATTAATGTATAGTTTCTTTAGAATACTATGTGCATAAAAAACATGTGACTAAATTAAAAATTTATCTAATTGTCATACATTATCTTCTCTTAATATCCACTGATCCCATTCATATTTATAGAATAATAAATGGATAACATGAAAAATTAGTTGAGCTAATGAACCTAGTAAAGGAATAATAATAGATAATAATAAATCAGTTAAAAGAAAAATTAGATGAAAAAGGCATGGATATAATTAAGGAAGCATAAAATATGTAATCATGGAATCAAAAGATTTGTAGAAACAATATGATACATTGCATAAGTATGAGATAATGATCATTACACATGAAAGAGAACAAGTCATGTATAACAACCAAGACCATTACAGAGGGAGAATGTGTCAAGGCCAACCTACGAGATCATTGTTCATGATGCATCATGATACTAAACATTAACCAATGTAATGAATTTCTATCTTAGGGTATGTGAGGGTATGATATGAAATAAAATAACATTAAAAGAAATTTAATGAATACAGTATACAGTTATACGTCTTCATAAATTCTTCTTGACATCCTCTTTAAAGAAACATTTTTGGACTTTTATTAATTAGAAAAACTCCAGGACATTTAGGTGGGGCTTGGGAGGATATATGAGATGAATTTGGGAATGTATCAAGTTTTTACAGGTATAAGGAGATGATTTTAGGAGGGGTTGTATCAATAGTGGAGGAGATGGCTATTTTCTCATTATTTAATTCACTAGTTAATGATTTTTCTCAAGACAAGAAATATTGCCGATTCATTTGACTAAATACAATAACTAAACCACTGAGTTTTAACCAATGTTTCATATATAATCCATGACACCTGGAATAGTGTATTTAACTTGTAGTTTATATATACCATAAATTAATATATTTTAATAATATCTAAAAAATCAGTTATATTAGAAAAAGTCCAAAAATTTACCCTATACATTTTTTAATGTGTAGAACTAACAATTGAACTCCATTATATGAAAATAGTTTTCTACATATGATTAATTGATCTTTAAATTAAAATCATCATTTACGTGGAAGATACAAAACCCTTTTTAGATATTATTAGATGATTTAAAAATAATTAACTATCAAACTTCATATCAAGGATCATAAAGTCTTTTGTATTTAGATGATTAGATTCCTAAAATTTAAAACGTGTGATAAAATAAATAAATAATTAATTTATAATCTACTATGATCTCATCAGATCCATTAATCAATTCAATATATATATAGAATAACATTGGGATAATATCAAAAAGGGGATGGGATAAAAACCCATTTAATGGAATACAAATAAATAATAATAAATAGGTTATAATGCTTAATAGGATTATATAATAATCATGTATATATATAATAAAGCATAGAATTTGTAATCATGGTATAATATATGATATTGACAGAACATGCAAGATGACATTAACATGATTCAATGCTCCTTTCACATGAATGATTTCAAGTCAATATTAACCAGCAAGACTTCTACTCATGGATCACAAGTCAAGGGAAACCACCATGAATGTTTCACATGAAATATCATGAGACTGAAAAATACTCATTTCATTAATGTGATATCTTTGAAAAAAATCATAACATGTTAATGATTACATATTCCACATGTAAAATAAACATAACGGTGACCCATGGAATGAAATAGGAATCATAATCATGTCATAAATTATAATTAATGGGCATATCTTAATATTTATATGAAATAAAATAATTAAGTCATATATGGAAACGAATAAATTAAAATAGGAATATATCGTTATCTTTGATATCAAACTGATGTGATAGCATTTAAAAAGGATTGTTAAGAAACCATCAAATTAATAAATTTTAGCGTGATTTATGTAAAATATTAAAGGTAATATGAAGTAAAAGTGGAATAATATTTTATATTAAACCTAAATTTTAGAAATAAATTTTTTCATAAAAAAACTTGTGATTTTATAAAAATAATTGTGGTTTAAAAAAATTATCGAGTGCAAGTGAAATTGGGTATGAAATTACGATATCCCCTTGAATCGATTTTTCTTTGCAAAAATATTTTAAAAGAGAACCTCATTAAAATATGTATTACCCAATATGATAAGGAAAACATGATATAGATACATGAGGATGGAAAATATAAAATTAATTTATAATAATTAAGTATAAAATAATGAATAGATTATTTGGGTTAATAAATAGAAAACATAACCTAAAGGAAATAATGAGATTCTCATAGGATCTCGTACCTTATGTATAAAACGATTCTAAAATTGATCATAATGTTCATAATAATCATATTAAAAGTATCATTTACTTAATTAATATCCTTTAATAAACTTATTTAATTTTTTATAATTCTATTTAATTCATTTATTTATCTATTATGGGGTTATGATTTTCAATTTCATCATTCAGGAGCATTAGTTTCCTTAGTTTTCATTATTAGATTACTTGTATATGTGAATTTATAATCATTTAGAATGAGGATTTTTGTCTAAAACTATACATATATTATATTAATGAAATTATTGAATATTTAAAGAGTATTTTGTTTCATTATGTGAGGATGATTCATTAGATAATTAATTAATGATAATTGTTTAGATTAATTTAGTGTTTTTTATTATCACAAATTGTTTTCATTATATTATTAAATATCAGGTATATATACGTATTATATAAAACTATTTAGGTTTTAATATATATAATACAAACTTTTTAAATCATAAAAATGGATTCATGACAGTCCATTAGGGTTTAGTTGAATGAATATTGTATGTCATCCACGAAGGAGTTAAATCAACACCACCCAAACAATTTTTTCATTCTTAAAATAATAGAGAGAAGAGAACATATTTTATTATTAATTATTCAATAAACATAATAAAATTATTGTATATATAAGATATTGGATTTTTTATTTCACATTTACAAGGGAATTGATGATTATATATGAATGAAAATATTCTTAAATGAATTTAAATTAAAAGGGAAGAGGGTTTTACCACTTCTATCCATCCTCTTGAGATCATTCTTAGGGGATCCATTTTTGTGTTTCATTAAAACCAAGATATCCTAGTCATGGGGGTCATTGGAGGATATTTTAGTATAATTTTAGAAAAATCTTACGCACTTAGTGGTGTGACGATAAGACTTAGTGAGGGGTGGTATTTATTGTCTAGGATATGGGTTTTTTCTCATTATTTAATATATTCGTATATTAAATTTCATCAGTCAAAAAAAAAGAATTGATGATTTAGAGTAAATAAAATAATTATATCGTGAATATTTTAACCAATGGTGATTACATCATCCATGTCTCAATAAACAGTTTATTTAACATATAATGTATATAAACTGTAAATTAGTACAGTTTACTATTCACCAAAAATACAAGTATTTTATAAAAAACTAAAAAATTCACCATAATATATTTTTTTATGTGAATAATCAAAATATAAAAATAATTTTATGAAAATAAGTTTTATAAATAATAGTAATTTAATTTTTATTTAAAATCAACAGGTACATAGAAAATACTAAAATTAAAATTATAACCTCTTTTATAACGGTTTCGAAAATTAATTAATGAATCATAAACTTATATTATAATAATAAGACTTGAAAATATTAATTTATGAATTAATTATAAAAAATAATATTTTATTTAATTTATAAAATTAATTATAAAATTTAAATTAATTGTTTATAACTTACAAAAATAGAGACACAGAATTAAAAATTTCTAAAATATTAATTTACGTTAAATTGATTTAATTATATTATAACATCATATATAAGATGTCTAAAATTTTCTTATACATTCATGGGTGATGTTTCTATTAATTTTTTCATATTACTTTTCATAAAGGCGAAATTATTATTCCAAAGGGGCAAGTTACTATTCACCAAAAAAGATAATTGATCCTATTAAATTCTATATATCTTAGTGATCAAAACCTCATATTTCATTTTTTTGAAATTAAATTCACAGACCAAAAAAATTATGTTTAATGTCGAGGTTATTACAATCTTCATTAAATAATTTTAAAAAATTGTGTTTTTCGAAGAGACTTAGTGTGACATGCATTACAGGATATATCAAATATATTTGGAAATCCTTTAGTGTTACATAACCACTAAAATGTTTTGATTTTTTTAGATTTTTCTATCACTCCATTGGATTTCCCTCTCTCTTTTTTTCCATTTAGAGTCATATTTTACTAGAAACTATAATATTTGGTACAAAAATCAACAAAAGCACAAGTCTAGAACATGAAATATCATTTGTTGAAATAAATTATATTTTAATAAGGGTTACTATAAAACCAATTTTTATTCATTTAGTTTAATGGCTCCACCAAAATCTTTTTTCACTCTTACATGTTAATTTTGGGATTGTATAGAGATATTTATAGAATTTTTCGATCCGTAGAAATAAAAACATTTTGACGTTTCTATCATAGATTAGTATAGACACAATAATCTATTTATTGAATATTCAAACTACAAAAAATTACCTTAATATAAGTAATTTCATGTTTATATTTTATTCTTTTCAGACAAAATTCATTTAAAACTATGCTATTATTGAATTTTAGAAAATAGAAACAAATTTATAATTTTGTAAATCTGATTTTCTTCTCAAATTGATTTGTTCCTTAATAATTTTTTATAATAATTTTTTTATCATTGAACCTGAATATATTCATGTACTTCTAAAGAACTATTTCTACATTTTTCTATCAATTTTTTCATCTCAATGACAGAAAGTAGAATCTATATCATCTAGTGTTTTTCTATCAAAATTCTCAATACATAATATCTCAACAACCTTCTTAGGATATCACAATTTTTATTTAAACTTATATCATTGATAATTCAAATTATGATTGTTAATAATATAATAATGAAAAATTCATGTTCTATCCTTTTCATGTGACATTATTCTAAAAAAATAGAAAAATAGAGGTATCTCTTATGAATTATATATGGTATTAATGGAACATTATCATATATTGGATGTAAAATTATTAAAAAATAATTTTATTCATTCATTGAGACATAAGTACTTTCAAAATAAACTAAAATAGGAGTATAATTATCTCAAAATAATATAATTTGGATAAACACATCATTCATATGAAAAAAATACATTAATAATTCTATAGTGTATGTCTTCCAGATGATCATATGACCTTATTATAATACATCATTCTATTTATAATCCTTCATCCATATCATAAAACATCATCATAGTTTGTTTACATATGAGAAAAAGACAACATTATTAGACTTCAATTCCAATGTATGTTCTTGGAATATGTTATCCTAACATCATAATAAATTGATACATTTTTTAATTTCCTAATATGGGAACATTGTAACACTATATAAAAACTATATGTGTTGAACTTATTACTAGGTGACATAAAAAACATTATAATGTATAAATAAAATATTATGAAAATAATTTGGAACAATTCAATACTTTTATTTATACTTCAGTAATATTTGTTAGTAATAAAATTGACTATTTTTATGTTCATGAAAATATTTGATATAATTGGATATATTTGATTAAAACATGTATGAACAACATATTCCTGAATTTATATTTTTATATTTCTATCCCCATATAGGGATATTGGATCTCTATTTCTATTTTAATTCATATATCTAGGCGAAAGTTTTTTTGATAAGACTATAATAATGTTATAGTAAAACAAAAAACGTTTTTCAATATTTTTTTATAATTATTATGTATTTTTTCACGTATTATATAACTAATCAAATAATGAACTCATCAATTTGGTTATTTGTGTATGGAAATATATTTGATTACAATATATTTTTATATGATATTATTGAATAAAAATTATGTATGAAATATACAGTATACAAAGGATGGTATTAGTGATAATATTAGTTATATATTCTGAATTTCATTATTTAGAATAAGAGGAAATGAAATAAATACTAGAATGGTTAAACCATAAGGTGTTATATGTTAGGATATATCGAATTACTCGAGATTAATCCAAAAATATTCATAATTTCTAAAACCATGATATAATATAAAATACAATTTTCATACCCCTTTATTGGTTTCAAATATTATTGTTGGATGTATTTTGTTGTTTACTTTTTAGGGGGTAATATAAAAAACCTTCCGTGGATTTTCAGAGTATTCATAGTATATACATATTCCTAGGATCATCCATCATACTATAGAAACTATGTATGATCATTTATTTGATCAAGAAGAAAATAAATGTCATTTATAATTTTATAGAATAGTTGTTCATATAAACTATGGAAATATAGAAAAAAATTCCACTAGAAACATATTACATGATGCACAAATTTTTTTTATGCATTAAAATTGTGAAATTAATAACAAAGTTAATCAAAAATTTTAATCTACTATATTTTTGGGGACAATTATCATATTGATTTACACTCACATGGGGACCGCAACTAGAGGCGTAATTTTGATTTTTTTTTATTTTTTTTTCCTCTAGATGTATTCTTGTTCAGCATAATTGAGTTTTTGGGGTTTATATTTAAGGTATATAACTCAAGATCTCCCCTATATTGGATTGTTTTTCTTTATAACCTATCTACCCATAAATAATGTTATTTTGGGTGAAATAATATCTTAGGGTGTTAGTAAACTGATTATTTTAATTCAATGTCTTTAGAATGGGTAAAGAGGTCAATAATAAATAGTTTGATAGTCTAAATTATGATCAAAATTTGATTAAGATATTTAGATTATTCATTAAAATATAAAATTCCATATCATTTTTGTTGGATAACTGATATAATATTAATTAATATTATAAATTTAAAATAGAATAAATATGTAAAATTAATGTTTTTTTTAAATTATTATTGAATGGATGTGTTTTTTTATCAATTGGGAGTGCAGGTTTTTCATTTCTTGTTTGATTTAATGAATATTAAAAGGGAATTTGAATTGATGGAAATTATAATGTACAAAAAAATTTGGTATTGGATTATTTATGGTTTTATGGTTATCTTTGGAAGAATTATATGGTAATTTCATAGAAATGAGGTTATTGAATCCCATTTATGTGTGGGGGTCACATTGCATTTAACAAGGATAAGTATAAACCATCATTATAATGATGTCCTTTTCAGTATTATATTGATGAATGAGAATAGTTTGTCCAGTCATGTAGACATGCACCCCCATGATAACCCAAATTCTAAGATATTACTATGGATTTTGTCTAAATATTTTTTATATGTATAGAATCTTTGTGTGCCTATAATAGTTTTATGTAATCTTTTAAAATGTAAAATATGATATAATATTATTTATTTTTAAATTTTTTTAATGATTTTTTTATAAAATTAATTTAAATAGTAATTAATATTCACAATCTAGTGGAAGGTGAAATAATTTTTTGGGTATCCTTTTTATTTTATTTATATAAAAATATATGCATAAATCATAAGGAACGAGGACTTTATTCTTTATTATAAATGTAATATAATGATTTATTTTTTCCCTATTGGTGGGTTATAGAGAGATGTAGTGTGTGATTAGGTGGAGGAGATTTCTATGGAATGGTTAGGTGAATTATTTTTATGGTGTTATAGTGATTTTTTTGTATGATATTAATACTGAAAGATGTGATTCATGGTCTAAAAAGTCTTTTTGTCAATAGTATAAAATTTTATAAACAATATTAGCTTTTCGTTAATGGATTGTGCACATTTTTTAAATATATATTATATACTCTAGAATGATTTTCCAATGGGAATTTTTTTAATATGTGTTTTAAGAAGTATTTTATATAAGATAAATTACTTGTATTTATATTTTGGTGGATCATTGAATTGAAACATATGGATTATATTAAAAAACAATCATATGATTGTATTTATTTTTCATAAAACATTTATTAATAACCATTGGTGACTTGGGGGATTACATTGTTGACATGTATCATTCCATCGTAATATGGGTAATGTTGAGGGGTGATATGTCTTGTTAGGATGTTACAAATTGTATGTTTTTTATTCCATTGGATAGTAGGTGTGTATATCAGTTGTATTGGAACTCATAAAGTAGTTTTAAAACATAAATACAATAAACTTGTTTCTATGATTAATAGGTAGATAAAATCGTTTAATATATTCCTTTAGGGTTTATTTGGAATCATTTAGTTGAATTAAATTTTATAATAATGTCCATAGTCTTCATGAATGACATGGTTATTCAGGGATATGATTTGTATCATGGTCTCATGATTTTCAAAAAATATTTTTTTACTATAAAATGGATTCTACATTTTTTTGAAAAAAGATATTTGATGTTAAAAATGGATTTCAATACAATATCATGTCAAAATACTTTTCTTAATGAATATTATTATGGTTTAATAATGGGTATCATCAATTAATAATAGAATATATTTTGGATAACATACGAAATTGTTATTGTTGGTGGTCAAATTATTCTTCCTAGTTAATATAAAGTCACATGCATATAATATGAGTGATTTTGTAAAAATATTGTGTATATTTTTTTTTATTCAATTATAATTTTAAATATTTTAAAATTTCATGACACAAAAAAAATTGACATTGTAATTACATGTGAGATACAATGTTTACCATGGGGTGTAATATTAATAATTTCATTTAGTGTGTAGTTTTTTGGGAATTTGGTAATTTTTATATTTTATTTAAGGAAATAATTAAATTTTCTATATTATACTAATAAAATTTATTATATAATACATACTATATATATTTATATTGGATATTTGGGTAATTTTTAGATGTATATTTTATTATGTAAATCACATGGTTACAAGTCTAGTTAGTGGATTTATTAGGGTTTTAAATAATCAAAATTCAATAAATGTTATGAAAAATTGAAATAGAATTTATTTAATAACTATTTTATTGGAATGAAATTATTTATCTGTCTTTTTGGGATATAACCCTTAATTGAAAATATTTACTTCATTTTCTATATTTTCTCAAAATAATTACATTGAATTTTTTTCATACATAAATGATTTTAGGTGGTTAGAGAATTAAAATATATGAACTATGGATACTATTGATCAAAAATATTATTATAATTTATGTAGGGTACAAAAAAATAATTTCATTGAATAACATATGTTAATTTTTTTAAATTCGGTTTTTCTAAAGGTTGGATAATAAATATTAGTCTATGATAATGACTACATTATTAAAATGAATATATCAATAATATGAAATTTTTATGGTGTATTAAATGAGAATATTTATGAATTTTAATATAGTGGATTAATAAAGGAAAAACATATAAATTATTATATATAATTTTGAGAAATGACGATGATATAATCTATGATTATAGATATTGATTATCTATTTAATTGAGATCTAATTGTTGTTGAATTAAATATTTTAATAATGGTTTTGGATATTATAATAATATATGAAAATATGAAAATATGTTATTTTGATTTTTTTGTTGTGATAATAAATTTAAATTTATTTATAAATATCTATTTAGTAATTTTATTATTCTAAACATTTATTATTTATAATTTCCTTTCCATAAAATTATATATTATTATAAATTTAAATTTCTTGATGTTGTGGTTTCCCAAATTTGCATATGGTCATGAGAATATTTGTAAAACTAATATAAGGGTCACAAACATAGTGATACCAAATTAGAAGAATTTTTTTCCAAATAAACAAGATTAAACCCCACAGTATATTGAGTCTCTCATGATAGATATATATTAAAAGATAAAGGGTAGTGAGATGGATAAATTTCATTGAACATACATTTAAATAAGGTATTTTAAAAGACGTTTCATATGGTATTAGGGTAGTTTTGAATGTGTTACAGAACATAGAAATGTGGTTGTTTACATTATAAAATGTGGACATGCTTCATAAAAACTATTAGATCTCTATTATGTTCATCTATTTTCTTTTAATAAAAAATCAACATAATATATATTGGAAATACATGATGATATTTATTAATATAAAATATATAGTTATAATATAATAAAAAAATTCACACCCAATATTTAGTAGTATGTTTTATCATTAACGTATGTTAATAGCTTATACTGGACACAACACCGTCTTGGCCTGCGTTATACGCAAGATTGAGTTTCTATAAAATAACACATTAGAATAAAAATTATTTAAATGATATATTTTTTTCAATTAAATATTGTGACATGAATAGTAAAAAATAAATTTTTATTGTTATTTACAATGTTTTCAAATAAATATAACGTATTTATACATATATGTATATATTTTGTTAAAATAGTTATATTTAGAAAAACTATTTTTAAAAAAGTACTACATTTTAGGTCCTATTGTGAACAATAATAAAATTAATATTAGACACTACTAAAAATATAATTTGGTAAAATGGAATTCATTTTTGGTTTCGGAAGATTAAAATTATCTTAGGGTGATTTTTTGTATTTTTATGAAAACATTCATTTTTTTATTAATATTTAAAAATATTACATAATACATTAAAACTAAATTTTAATTTAAATATTTTTTATTTTTATTTAAGATTAGTAAAAATTCAAAATACATACATAATACATATATTATATTAATGTAATTAATTTGTACTATTTTATATTAACATTTGATATATAATTTTTTTAACGTCTTTTTATCCACCTTCTATGAAGATTTTCAAATTTGCATAAATAGTAATTGTACATCTTTTGTGAATTGAATTTCATAAATCTGAGAGACACATTTGATATGTGTAAGTAAAATGTGGTTAAATAGGAATAAATTTTTTTTGGTTAATAATAACATTTTATTTTTATTTACCACCGTTAATAATAAATTCGGTAATTATAGGTAAAAATAATATTATAATTACCCTAACATATGTCCTAATTATATTCAATAAGTTTATTTCGACCTAAATAAACATTAGGAAGAAAATATGATCTGTTTTTATCAACATGGATTATATTATTAAAATTATTATTATTTTATTTAAAGAAGAGATAATAGTGTTAAAATCAAATTTTAAAAACCAAACCATTTTTAATATAGGGGTATACATTAGAAAATGTCAATTATAAATATTTATTAGAAATATGAAATGATTTAGTAAATCATGGTATTATATTTAAGATTTTCTGACATTAAATAATTAAATTTACATATTACACAATGATGTTGCATTAATTACCTTATTAATGAAATATTAAAATAATTGACATTATAAATATATTAATAAATTTAAATTGAGACTTGTGATGAATTCTACAAATTTTCAACGTCAATATTACATTTTAGGATTACTTTAATGTATTTTTTTATATGTAATAATTTTATTTTATTTAAAAAAATGTTAATACTAAATAGTGTCCAAATTGACCTATATAATTTTTTTAAAAAAATTACTATATTATTAAATGATATAAAATTTCTAAAATTTTAAGGATCATCCAATGGAATTATATAATGATATATATATGTCATTAAAGACCCACTTGATGTTCTCTTGTCATTTTATAGTTCTTTTTTAACCATGTAATATAAAAATAATAGAAGACATTGTAAAAAGTTAAACTATATAACATATAGTTAAATATAAAAGATAAGGTTAATATGATTACCAATACACGTCTAAAAAATATTTGATTAGAATATTTATACCCATCACAACAGTATAATCAAAATAAATCCATTTTGAGCCATTATAAACCAAAATGGATTTTATAATACTATAATATTTTTGGCATTTCCTAAAGTTCCCCTCACCTCTCTTATAAAAGGCTACATTCTCTGCTCTTAATTTCACACCTCCAATGCCATTTGGCTCTACCAAACCCTAATAAAATATCCTCCAAAAGACCATAAAATCAACCTATATTCCTTAAATTTATCATAAAATCATCTTAAGGATCCCTTTTGATCAAATCAAAAGGAAGAACCCGAAGAAGAGGTAATTTTTTCATCACATATTTCAAAGATTATTTATTCTTCCACTCCCTATTTATTTGTTGTTTCCATAAAAAAAATAATAACTCCAGTTACTTCTACATAATATAATGTTATTATAAATTCATTACAATAATACTCATTATACAATCCATCCTATGATTGGAAAAGTCACCGTACATGCGTACATACAACTTGTTGTCTCCACGTCATGGGGTAGTTTGTTATTCAACACATAATTATTTGTATGGGTATAATAATGATGTATAATTAATCTAAATAACAAAATAACATATTAATGATTTTTTATATATATAATAAAATCCAATTACATTCAATTTCCTCATCAATAGAATGATATTTTCGCTCGTCTGTATGTGCATCTTTCAGTCTCCACGACGTGATGAGATTTCATTCCCCATCATATCCATTCAAGAATAATTTTCATTTGACAATCAAAAATAATTTTTATGAAAATAATATCATTCTAGATATAATTTGAATACATAATATCCATAATAATGTTTACTTATGTAATAAATCATATAAAGGAAAACAAATCAGTTAACAAACTATATAATGATACTACTGAAAAATTACTAATAAAGCAATAATAGATAATCATATATGATATCATAATTATGTTTGCGGTTCTTGTATAATTTGAAAACAATTATTTATCCATTATAAAGGAGTTTAAGTTACCCTCTAATATTAATAAGTACATGGTATGTGTTAATTTTACAATCTCTTTATTATCCGATGTTGTTTCTATGAAATTATCTATTTGAAATTCACTATCATCCACATCTGTGTCTATTAAATATATAGTTAAATGTTTTCAAATATTTCCTAGAATATGGGATAATGTCATTTATAACATTTTTTGATTTTTTATAAAATGTTTTGATCAGAATATATCCATCATTTTCAAAAAAGTTACTTTATGACATTTAAAACAAATTAAGGATAGAATCTTTATTAAGAAAAACGTTGGGTGCTGCTATTTTCCATAGTTATAACACATTCGAAGATGACATAAATTTTTATAAGAAAATTTTCAATATAATTTTTCTCTTAGGAAATTGTGTGAATTTTAATTGATTTTAAAATATAATGTGATATTTCTTTCAAATAGTGTTGATGTTATCTATGTCATCATCCTTCGATGGTTTTTACACTTATTTGAAGTTGATTTATTATGATAAAATCATCCATTATGTATTGAATTTTTTTATATGTTTTTCTTTGGATGTGTTATTGTTATACAATTCATGGTTTTGGGATAAAGTGTTAACAATTCGTATGCTAATTTTAATACGACTGCTTATGTTATATTTGAACCATTTCATATGAGGAATGCATTGAATTAGTAAGTGACGGGTGGATCCCTCTATCGATCCTTGACGCATCAGTTTATCCCATCAGACAAACTATAATCTTGGCATAAAGACATGACAAAGTTTTATTTTTAGTCATGGAACAAGCCCTTGAATATGTTTTTATGATGTCTAGAATTTTCTATTCCATCATTATGAAATTAGCTATTGATATTACATGTGATTGTTCAACTAGTATAATATCCATGTGAATTTGTAAAATGAACGGTTTTATTTATATTTTCCATATAATACTAATTTTAATGTTTAAAAGTCGTGTGTTTTAGTAGTATATGTTGCCTTAAATGTTTATTCTTATATATAAATGTTTCTGCTATATTTTTATCCTTCCTGAGGATCTGAGCTCTCCCCTTTCTTATGTATTATTTTTCCATGGATGTGTAGAAGTATATTATTACTGACATGTAGGTATAGGCTAAAGTATATGAGTGTGTTCAAAGGGTATACAATTAATTTTTTGTTTTTTACATGGTGTAATGTAAATCTTATGTATGTATCAATTACATCCAAGGATACTAAAAAATAAGTCATTCAAGACATGATCTCTTGTGATCATACCCACGTTATGTATTAATGAACCGGCTCTGAGTAACTAGAGTTGAGGCATTATAGTTGGTATCATAGGTTGTTTAGTACAAACCAAGAAACTGGATGTACAAAAACTCTATTTAGAGAAGATTACCCTATGATAGACATTGAGGATTCTTATATAAGAACATACAATATTTTTGTTAATATATAGGGTTTGTAAATCTCCCAACCAATAAATCCTGGTTTTGATACGAGTAGGTAGACGTGGCTCTAAAAAAGCTGTATATAGTAGTAAAACTTGAATAACCCAATTTGAGTCAGACATGAATGGGAACTGGTGCACGACAATGTTCCTTGATGCACTCTTGGTTACAAAACTCCCATTTTATATGATTATGATAATTTTCCTTTTCATTACAAACCATTATGAACAGTTTAAGAGTAAATATTTACTCAAAGAAAAATTTATATTATAATTATTTATTATAGGAATTATCATTTCAATTTATGTTAGGTATTTTACATGTTTGGAATTAAGCATCATGATTCATAAACAAACATAGTTTATTCCATTGTTTAGAAATGGTTCCCAATAGAAGGAATGATATCTCCAACAATACACATGATCCAATGAGTAAGAAGAATCATATCATTTTTGGTTTTACGACAACATTAAAAATTGAAATAGTCTCCCTTATATTCTCATAATATGAAGAAATAATATCATGTTTTTCTAACATAAGTAATGAAATACCTGAGTATTATTGATCTTAAGGTAAGATAGGGATGAAAATGATGGTAGAGAGAAATATGGAAGAAGGGATGAAGGGACGTAAGGATTTACCCATATGTGATAATTGGGGAATGAATGAACATGGTATATTCTTTATGGGAATGGGAGTTTGAATAATTTAGGGAAAAAGGACACCAAGAATGTGATTTCAAGGGTATGATAAAGGTTTCAAATGTACAATGCTTCATCTTTAATGCGTTTGGACACTATGTGAATCAATATTCCAATCATGAGAGTATACCTCAAATGATGCTATTGGATAATAATCAAGTTATGATACAACCGCATATGAAGAGGAATAATTATTGTTCTTATATTTTTATTTAGGAATTTTTTCTTTTGAGTGTTATACAAATGATGTACATGATATTTTCATAATGGAAATAAATAATGATTTTACGGAATTACTATTTCATTGAGGATTTTAGATTATATGGTACTAAGAAAATTGACTCCACAACAAGTTAAACTTTTTATACAATACATGGTTGAAGGAAAGATAATCCACAATATGGTCTTGATACTGAGTTAGTGGTTTTTTAATATGAGAAGGATTATTTAGATAAAATATATTTAATATTATCGAATAACTTGGAACTGATTAATGGTTTGTTTTTTCCATCATTATTGGAGTATTAGATAATTTTGTATATAAGGAATATATATAGTATTATATAAGGAATAAGGGAGCATGAAAGTAATAAATAAGGTTTTAGGGTATTTTTGGGTGTTACCATGTTTTATGAGAATACATGATGAAGGTACTGACATGTTATTATATGGGAAAAAGTGACATTCATTATGTTATGTTCACCATCCTTATAAATTTTTGGACTATGAGTTTGGAAAAAAATTATTTTGGATAAGTCTAAATGTTGGAATGGATTAAGTTGTACATTGGATTGTATTATTTAATGATAAGAAATTTCATAAAATTATTTTTTGATTTTTGTATAAAAATGTCATCATGAAGGACGGGTGATAACCCGTCGCGTCCGGCAAGGCTGCTAGACTTGAACCCGCAACCGAAGGATGACAGCAGTGCATCACATACCACTGGACTATGTGATGCCATGGTTTGAATAATGTATTTTATTCTAAATGATCAGATTAATGAATTATAAATTATTTTTTTGAAACACTACAAGATTATGATAAGTAAAATATTTATGAATTCAATTATCTTTTTGAGTGAAAAATGAGTTTGTGTTATAAATTTGATAACTTTTGTAACTCTACATTTCAATTATTTTTTTCATATTTTATAAAGTAAATAATTCTTAGTCCTTAGTGAAAGGATTATAAAACGAAAAATGTGTTATCATAATACCGTAGGAATTAATGAACTAATGATATTTTAATACATCGTAGAGTTATGGAATTGAGGCCCTCAGTTTTCTATTTATTGTTCACTTTTTTTTGTGATCGATGAACTCAATCACTCCTAATAAATAATTATGTTTTTCTCCAATTATAGGTCTCAAATTGCAACAAATGTTCTCCTATACAAAATCCTAATTTGGCGGTGACTTTTCCATTTCCCAATCCCTCTTATTAAGACTAAATTTTATTAATCCTATTTACTATGTGGGTTTTCCATATATGTAATTTCTGTTTTCTACAATTTATTTTTGAAGAAAAATTTCAAATAGAGAGGAAGCAATTTATTAAAGAAGTGGAAAATGTAACACCCTAATATTTCATAGTATGTTAAATCTTTAAAGTAAATCAATATATTATACTGCATGCAAGAATAACATGGATTACGTTATATGAATGATTAAGTTTATGAGAAACAACACATTAATATTATAATAATTTTGAAGATTTATCTATTTATCAATTAAATATTCTGATATGAATATTAACGAATAATTTTTATTTATAATTTTTTCAAATAAATAAAAAATATTTATAATGAAATGCATATGTTTTGTAAATATATATATATATATATATATTGAAAAACTATTTTCTTAAAACAACTACTTTTATGTACTATTTTGAATAATAATAAAAAATAATATTTCCAACTCCAAATAATATAAATTGGTAAAGTAAAAATTCATTTCTTTATTTAGAATATCATAATTAGATTAGGGTGAATTTTTGTTATTTTTCAGGAAACATTGAATTTTTTATAAATATTGAAAAATACTACATAGTACATAAAAGGAGAATTTTTATTTAAATAATAATTATTTTAATTTTAATTTATTTTAATGCAAAAATAAATACATAATATCAATATTTGTACAATATAATTAATTGGGGTCATTTTACAATAATATTATGTATATAATATATTATTGACTTTTTTAACATCTTTTAACAACCATCTAGGAATTTTTATAAATTATCATAAAACATAATTTAACCACTTCTGTGAATTGGAATTCAAAAATACGAGAGACACGGTTGACATAAGTAAATAATATGTGGTTCAATATGATGAAAATAATTTTTCATGAATAGTAACTTTTGAATTTTATTTCCCATAGTTAAAAGTAAATAGTTTATTTAAAGGTAATAATTATATTATAATTACCCTAACACATGTCCTAATTCTAGTGGATAAGTGTATTTCGACCTAAATAAAACTTAGGGATAAAATATCATCCCTTTTATAGTCATTAATTTGATTAGGACATTTATTATTTATTTATTTAAAGAAGTGTAAAATGTGTTAAATTCCAATTTAAATAAGTAAAACTTTTTTAACATAGGGTTATACATAAGATAAATTCTACTATAAATATTAATTATAAATATATAATGACTTATTACATCAGGTAGTTTTATTTATAATTTTTAGACATTATAAAATTCAATTTATTTATTGACACATTGATGATACAATAATTACCTTATTAATGAATGATTAATATAATTGATATAATAAAAATTCAAAAAAATTAAATTAATAGTTTTGATGCATTACAATAATTTTATAGGTAAAAATGACATTTTAGAATTGATTTAATGTATTTATTTCTAAATAATCATTTTATTTTTACTTTCACAAAAACCAAATACTAAATAGTGTAAAAATTGACATAAATCAGTTTTTTAAATACTATATTATTAAATGATATAATATTCAAAAAAATCTAATGAACAGTCAAATTGCTTATATAATGATTGATATGTCATTAATAAACCACTTGATGTTCTATTATTTTATTTTATTTTATGTTTATTAACCATGTTATATTAAATTACACAAAAACATTGTAAAAATTTAACTAAGAGTTAAATCTAAAAGATAAGGTTAATATGTGACTTAGACTTGTCTAAAAGATATTTGTTGGGAGGATATATAAACATCACCACCTTTTCCTATATATAAATAAATTTGGAGCCATTATAAACCTAAAATGATTTTATAATAAAATAATATTTAAATCTTTCCCTAATGTGCCCCTCACCTCTCTTATAAAAGCATACATCCACTTCTCTTAATTTCACACCACCAATGCCATATTTCTTGTCTTAAACCTACTCAAATATCCCCCAACCATGCTTAATTAAATCTATAGTCCATACATTAATCATAATCATTACATATGAAGACCTTTTGGTCAAATCAAAAGGCAGCACCCGAAGGAGAGAAAAGTATTTAATCACCTCTACGAAAGATCTTTTTTCCATCCATATCCTCTTCATTTGTTGTTTCCATACCAAAATAATAACTCCAATACCTTCTAAATATTGTTTTGTCATTATAAATATTTCACTCTAATACTCATTATTCTATTCGTCCTATGAATTGCAACGTCACCATATGTGTGTACATACAACATACCGTCTCCATGGCAGGGTGTAGTTTGTAATTCTACACATAATTATTTTGATGCATATAATAATGATGTATAATTAATTTAAATATCTAATATATCATGTTAATGAATCTGTATATATAATATACCATCCAATTACATACTATTTATCCATCAATATAATGTTATTGTTTCTCATGCGTAGGTATAGCTTATCGTCTCCACAACACGATGATATTTTGTTCCCCATCATATCCATTCAAGAATAATTTTCATTTGATAATTAAAAATAATGTTTAAGAACATAATATCATTTTTGATATGAATCAAATACATCATATCCATAACAAACATGTCCTACATAACAAGTCATATAAATGAAAATGAATTTGTTAGCACCCAGAAAATGATACTATTTAAATATTATTTACGAAGCTATATTAGAAGATCATATATGATATCATATTTATGTGTGTGGTTTTTTGTATAGTTCAGTACAATTATTTCACCATTATACACAAGGTTAACGTACCCTCGAATATTGAAATTTACATGGTAAGGGTAAATTTTACTATCTCATTATTATCTGAGGTTGTCTTTAATAAAGTATCTACATGGACTGCTTTTTCATCCACATCCATCTTTCATTAAAATGTATTTCAATTTTTTACCATTTCCTAGAAAATTTTTTATAGTCATTTATAACACTTTTGACATTTTATAAAATATTTTTAACAGAATCCTTCCTTCATTTTCAAAATAAGGTACATTATGACCTTTTGGAAAAATTCATTAATGAATGTTTTTTAACTTATACGGAGGATGCATCTATTTTCTTCTATTATAACACCTTCGAAGCATCCATTAAAAGTATATACGAATATTTTCAATTTAAATATATTCTTTTATAATTATTTTATTCTTAAATGATTTCAAAAGAGAAAGAGATATTTCTCACAAATATTTTTGTTTTCACCTATGTCAACATCCTTTTATGGAATTTACACTAGTTTTAATTGGATTTATTATGATAATATATTCCATATTATATTAATGTTTTAGTAATTCTTTTAATGTGGATGTGTTTTCTTATTTTATTCATGTTTTATGGATAAATTATTCACATTTTGAATGCATTTTTTAATATTAATGTTTATTTTAAGTTTCAAACTTTTTATATGATGAATTAATTGGACTTATTATGTGATGGGTGGAGCCCGCTATAGCTCCTCTATGCATCGGTATGTATCATTAGATAAACTACTCTCTTGGAACAAGGCCTTGATAAAATCTTTTTTTAATTAATGGCACTATGTGTTGAATATGTAGTTACGATGTATGCCATTTTGCAATCCATTATTTTTAAATTAGATATTTATATTATATGAGATTAATAAACTATATAATATCCATGTGAAAATGTAAATGGAATTTTTTGACATATAGTTTCCATAATATGCTAAAGATAAGGTTTAATGAATTTTTTTTACTCTTATACATTTCATTATATTTTATGCTTATTTTTGAACAATTCCTCTATATCATTATCCTTACTATGCATATGAGCTCACCGCTTTCTTATGTATTCATTTTCACATGATGTGAATAATTATGTTATGATAGACCTATATGGATAGGAAAATGGATATGATTGTGTTCAAATGGTATTTTATTTTTTTCCATAATTAAATGTAAAACTAGTGTGTGTATTTAGTACATCCATGTCTACAAATCTAATAGGTCTTCTGAGAAATGTTCTCTTGTGATCATGGCCATGTTATGTATTAATTCAGTGGATTTTGGTAACTAGTGTCGAGGATTTAAAAAATGCTTTTGGTTTGGAGATAAGGAATTATAGGTATGTAGGTATTAAATCCAGATGACCAAGAATATTGTCGAAAAATTATACTGTAGTATAAGAGATTTATACTGATATGTACTCCCTAAGAAAAATTGTTATGTGAATAAGATATTTAAATATATGTTTTATATAATAGATGTTGGGGGTCGGAAAAAATTACATTAATTTGTAAAAATGATGTTTTCGAAATGTTTGCCATACTGTGGAGGTGTTTTTATATATTAATGTGATATGTTATAGAATGGTGATTTGTTTTTTTATATGGTGTATTGTAATAATAATTTTTTATTTAGTCATAATTTTCCAGGTTTATGTGGAGAGAGTACCCATGGAAATACATCAGAAATATTTTTTTGTACCAATCAATAGATTACAAAATACTGAAATGATAAATTTTACTTAATATTACTACGATAATGTTTTTTTGTAGTGGATACATATTACTAATGAACTAGTTTAATGTATTTATGGTTCTTGTTTGAGGAAATATTGTTAAAATATTTTAATATGTCGGAGTAAACTTTATAACCATTATATTTTGTAGTGGGAAGGATCTATGGGGGTAGATACTAGAACATATAAAGACATACAGATTTTTGAAATCTATATAGCCAATATTTGGAAGATCATATAGTTGTTTTGTTGGAATGATTCCATACAAATAGACACCCCATAAAACTGAAATTCCTTGTGCTTTGACATTCTCCAAAAATTATATTCTATAGTGAGATCCTAATGAGAGGAGTGTTATATAAATTTGGATTATCTTCTTCAACTATCTATATGGTTATTATGGGTGATCTATGATGATTTATTGTACGTGGGTGTGTTGAATAAGAGGCATCAGGAATAAGTGTTTTAGTAGTCTTCCCATTGTTATGAATGTTTTATTATATTGTTATATCAGAATAATTATTATAGTAATTAGTTTGATTCATTAAATTTGTAATATGATAGTTTTATAGACGAACATAATCTGTATATTTATATAATTTCCACAACATTATATAAACAGTCTTCAAAATTTTCATTAAATATGTGTCAATTTTTTTAGATGATATTAACTACTAAAATAAGAAAATTGTTAGAATATTTTTTTTAATAAAATAATGGTTGAGATAAAGAGAATATTTGTGCCTTAATTATTATTTGATCATTTATAATTTGGTATTATCTTTCATATAAACAAAATATAATTTGAATATATATTTTATATGTTTTTATGTTCGATTTATTCAGTGATATATATTCTAATGATGTGGATATTTGTCTTGATGAGGGTAATCCCAACCATATATATGTGATGACATATCCTTGGTTTTTAACAGAATCATCAGTCCAGTTGAAGGCTGGATTTTGTGGTCAGAATATAAACTCCTATACAACTCAATTGATTTTCCATGATGTTTTTAGTTTTTATATGTAATGAAAAGGTATCATAGCATGAGTTATTTTACTAAAAAAAATAATTTATTACATGAGTAAAATATAATTCCTTGAGTATTATTGAATGATTTTGTTATGGAATCTTATTATAGATCAATGTGATAAATACACTAAGAATAATTTTCAAAATTTTTTAATTTTTTATCAAAAATTTCTATTTAATTTTGAAGAATATATTAATTTTTGTCTATGTACCCTTAGAAAAAAATTGTGGTTTACAATGAGAATGTTAACTGGAAAACCCATAAAATATGTCATGGGAATATAGAATCAATGTTGTATTAAAGTATTTAAATATGGTCAAAATTCTATTTGATACACAGAATCCTTGGTGGATGCCAAATAGAATTTTTAATTATACATCATGAATTGAATCACTATTGAGTGGGTTGATTTTTCAATGAAAGCAAAGATTCATGACCAAATAATTTTGGGAGGTTTCGAGAATCTATTTAATAAAAATATTACCTATAGAAATTCTTTGAATATATAAACACTGTGTTTTTTTATGTAACCTATCATGATAGAAATATTATATAATATAAATCATACCTTATTATTTTTATTTCATTTTAATCAAAGGAATTTAATAGTGACTCAATAAAGGATTATAGGTTTGAATTTGTATTTTTTTCAGATATATGACAACAATTATTTGTGCTTTGTATTAACATAGATTTCATGATGATAAAGAATGTTGTAAATGTATAAAATGATATTATTGTAATCCTTTTCAGACTTAATACCTTCAATATATTGTGCGTATGTAGTACCTTTGGTAGTATATAGAAGAAAATGATATATGTTACTTTTCAGGGGAATAATGTTGCATACAAAAATTATACATTAATGAACTAATCTATTTATTATTGGGATATATTAATTTGATTCAATGGTTTTGGATATAAGATTTTTTAAAAAATCCCACATAGAGAGAGCATGGATTTTGTTGTCAATAAGGTAGGTTGAAACACATAAATTATTTCTATAGAAATCAAATAATTACATATATGGTGGTGGGATCAAATTAGATCATGGTATCATAGGGCTTGGTAGTTTGGAATCGATAGAATATACCAAGAGATTAGTCATTATATACCATTATATATTATATGCCAATATAAGGAAAAGAATAGCAACCATCGTAGAAAGGGGTGATCTATGTTTATAAAGTATTATAAAAAATTATTTGTGTCTAATTGAGGCCTATCAAACATTAAGGATACTACTTAAATTGTTAGTGGTACATTAATCAATGATTATAAAATAATTTATAAATAATTTTATATAGGGTCCATTTATTCAATTATTATGCTATTGGAATTACATTAGTTTGGGTTTTTGGTAGAAATGAAACCCCATATAACTTATAGACTGACACCTTTTGGAGAGGTTGATAGTTAGATATTCAATTTTACATCATGTAGTATTGTTATATGAAGCATGAAAATATATTAGGACTTACATATATAAAACATAGGAGTGTTATATATCATTATTGAAATAGATTTAATGATTATATTGAATTCCAATATTGACTTGTATAACAAATTAGTGATGTTAAACACATTAATGGGTGATATATATATATTTTATTGTGTGTATAACATATAGTTTTGGGGATATGGAATAATTATTATGGTTTTTGGTGAACAAAATATCAATTAGGTGAGTTACATTCATTGGAAATTGAATTGACTAAATATAATTAATTTACAATGACATTCAACTAGTGTCTAGATGTTTTATACATTTCATTTTTCTAGACTACCTATATATAGAGGGTTATCATTTTTAGTTGGGAGTTTTATATAAAATATGTGGGGAATCTATCCCATTGAATTGTAAATCACTATTTAAATTGAATGAGTTTAATAATCAGTTATATAATTTCAGGAATAATGTATTTAATAGGATGAGCTGATCAACATGGGAAAATCATGTTCAATTTTTAAGGAATTCCGAAGAAAAAATTAATTTTGGTTTTGATTATAAGAATTTAAAACCTGGTAAAATCAATAAAAATATCATTTTTAAAGAATAAAATATTTATATGATTATATAGAGGGAACTATAATATTTTTTTAAGATCAACATGTCATCAAGATGTTATTAACTCAATGTAATAAAGAAAAAATATAAAAAATTTATTTTTAGTATGTAATACCTATATAGGAATTTGGTTATACCATTTAGTTTTACTATCATTATATAAAATTACAATTAGTTGGTGAAACATATATTTTATATCTATCTAAACACATTTTTTATAGTATTTATAAAAGATATATATGTGTACACACAATCATGGTGTGACCCTGAATATGATTTGGAAATTGTGTTGATAATTCTTAAATATGATAAACTATATTTTAGATTATCAAAATGAAAAACATGTCAATAAAATATATAATATTGGTTGATATTTAAAAATAAAAGTACCATTCTTTTAGATTTCACTAAAAAATATTTTTGGGGAATGAATTATACTTGGATTTTATGTTTTTAATCAATGATTTAATCACAATTTCATATTCATATATTTATTAATAATGGATTTGATCACTAAATATATAACATTTCTGTAAAATACAGAATCAAATATTTTTTGAATAACTAATTTTTTTTCATTATATCACCAATTCTGACTATTTCCATATAGAGTAATAAGAAAATAATTTTTTTTATTATTTATTAACTAGAATTCCATGTTTCATAATTTTTTGGGACCCTATATTATTTTATTTATTATTTCAATTGAGGGTTCATTAATAGAATTACACAGTACAAGATATCATTCATTCAATGGTAGTGTATTCACTGAGAATGTGGAATCATTGTAACACCCCATGACAATAAAATATCATTATTTTATAATAAAATTAATTTTTTCTAGAATTATTTTTACGAACCACAATGGTTAGATTACCCTCCACACAACAATGAGTTGGCTTGTGATTCTCGCAAGACTGATTTTTACCCTCTTTTAAGGGCATAAACCTATTTTAAATATAAATTTTTAAACCATTATAAATATTATTTTTCAAAAAAATTATAAATTGTGAATTTTGAAGGTCAATACTATGGTTGGGAGATTTCTTTTTTATTTTTATAAGATGTCTCATATTTTGAGGAATAGTGAGAAATACAACATTTTTTACAAAACTACTTTTTCGTTTTAATATATATTAATAATAAATTATATTTTAAATTTATTTTAATGTAATTAATGACCAATTATATATATACTAATCCAATTTATGCAATTTAAATATTTTTTATACCAAATTTTGATATAAATACATAATGATCTTTTGAAAAATTTCAGATTAAAAAACATATTATTCTCAATGTCTTCAGGATTAACATAAAATATAATTCTTCTTATTATATAAATTTATTATGGAAAAATGTACATAGATGTTTTTAATAATTATTAAATTGATTTTATAGTAATTTAAAAATAATTTTTTACCAAAATGTTTAGTGAAATTAATTGAAATTAATTTAAGTAATTAAGGTAAAATTTAGTTTACCAAGGGATTAACTGTAATATAAAGGCCCAAAATGGCCAAGAATCATTTCTAAAGGCCATTGGATACCAATAGTTCCACCATACACCATATTGAATAGTATTTTATGAGTAAGTGGGATATTATTCCATTAAATTTACATATATAATATGTTATGTATTTTAAATTACAAAATGTGGAAACATATTTACCTTAAACATTTAAAAAAGGTTATCTTATGGAATAAACTAAATATTATCGATTATTAAAATTATTTTAATTGTTAAATTAGTTTTTTTAATAATAATACAACTATAACATTTATATATGATATAATTACATTAAACTCATTAATCATTCTGATGCATAGCTGAATTGGTTAATAATTATATAAGATACATGATGATAAAACCAAAAAAGGAAAGTAAATTTATTGAATTAGTTTATTAAATTATTATTTTTAGATATATATATTTATATATATATTATAAAAAACAACATAATATATTTTAATTACAGAAATGATTTAATTTTTTAAAATTAAAATTTAAAAAATAATGTCAAAACTGATATTAATGTTATTTTTTAATAAATGATATTTTATGAAATGATTGAAAATGAATTAAAATACTATATTTTTCCAAGATAATTTTATTTATTAATAAATATCAAATATGGACCATTCCTGGACCATTTTATATTTTTTAATTATTATATTGATTAGTAGAATGTAACACAACTATTAGCATGGTTGGAGTTAATGTATTTTTTTAACATTTCATTTTCTTGTTGTTAAAATAATTTCAAACACAAAAGGGATTTATATTTTTAATATTTTTTATAATATTTAAAATTTATTTTTTCTAAATTTACTTATTATTATCACTTTATTTTACTGTTAATGGAAAAATTACCCTATTCAAATATCTAGTTTCCAAAATAGAAATCAAAAATTAAAATTATAAGGAATCATTTAGATTATGGAATAAATTTGTAAAAATGAACATATTTTGGATTAGTGGAGATTTTAATCAAACATAAATTAACATTAATAAATTATTTTTTGATGTTGTGGCACATGAGGTAGGTTTGACCTTCCAATTCTGTTTACCTTTTTGAATTTTCAAGAATTCCACTCTCCCTCCACTATATAAAATGGACGTCAAACTTCCACTTACTCGGACATATCATGTCAATTTGGCTCACCCAAAATCTGGCCAAATAATATCACAACATTCATCCCCTCATCCACATCTCGTAATTGTGGGATGAATGAAAACCAATGAATCTCTTTGTTGTATATAAAAACGAGTTACCCAAAAATGTGGTATCATTATTCATTGTTCATTTATGTTTTTTTTATCCAACCATTAATTTAATATTATTTCATTAATATATAATAAAATCAGTATCCTAAATATAATTATATTATTTATGTTATTATTTACATCTAAACCATTAACTACTTCCATCAAATTGGTAACAAACATACCATTCATGTATGGCGTACTACTACCTCCCGAAATATTATCGTTGGTTTATCCTTTATAACATTTCACTGTTGGTAATTTTTTATGAAATCATGTTCCTATAATATATATATTATATTAATTAAATGGAATGTATTAAAAATGCGTTTAAATTAAAACTTATTGCAAATTTGTATTTATATGATATTCATTACTTCATAACATTTTTTGAATATAATATATCATTTTCATTATTTACCTTTTAATGCACTAAAAAGGGGATAATATTGATTGTGGACGTGTAGACTACTGCCTCCTCGATGAGATATGATCTTATTAAATAGAAAGAATTATTTATATATGTACAGATTATTAAATAAAATTATATTTATATTATAGTGATAATTTTGGAAATATATAATGTTACATTCTATCTCTCCAGAATAATCATTGAAAATGTGTACATTACTCATGTATTATTCAGACCTATCGTCTCCTGGAATATATCATCTGTTCAATTTTCATAACCATATTTAATGATTTATTTTAAAAGTATAATTTATATATAAATTTGATAAGTTTTTCATGAATATTATTATTTATATGTTTATATAATGAATTCTTTGACTGTAGAATAGAAAAAAAAATTTAATTTAATCATATAACTGAATTTTGTCAATAAAACCCACAGAATCATGATTGTGTAATTAGTTGTAAAAATTGTAATAAGTGAAGTAAAAGTAATAATAATAAAGAAAATTGTTATTTATTAGGTGAATAAACAAATATATTTATTACTATAGATTTTAATGACACATGTGATATTTTATACCGAATGAAATGGATTCTGGACTCAATTTTTTTACATTCATGAGGAATAAGTTATTTTCGTCAATTATTTATTTTATATTGTGTATATATATCTATTTTTTCATTTTGATTAATCAATACCCTTTTTCTAATTTTATTATATGTTTGAATTAATATTATTATTTCATGTGGATTATGATTCAATGTTTTCAAGTTGGTATGATACACTTTTCAATGCTTAATTATTATTTTCCACAAGAATGATTCTTCAATAGTATTTCCATTAATCAATGTCAACAATCCTTTTTATTATTTAACCTCCATTGATTAATTATTGAAAAAGAGATATTATTTATTCAATAAGAATATTTGATTATAATGGAAATTTTTTTTATTAAGAAAAATTATTCAAATATGATGAAGTATTTGGACACAAAATAAATTGGTTGGGGACTAGTTAATTTCATCCCTACGATGCCTCTACAGTCTCAAGAGATGAAATCTATAGAGAAAAAACCCTTCACGTTTTTTTGTAGTCATTATTGGCTGTTTTTTACCGAAATAATTCATGAATTTATGAAATATCAAGATGGTAGTGGTTCATCTTCCAGATACATGATGTCTAATAACAAAACATTTCATTCATTTAACTTATTATTATCTAGTGCTTTTTCACTATGAAAAAATATATACATGCATTTCAATATAAATTTAGGTATTCAGTGGAATGTGTTTTTAGTGCATTACCATTCCACACTAATTATTCCTTATCCATTTTTCTAAAATAAATTCATGTTAAGTTCTTTACCTTTACATGTTTTTTATTCTCACTAATTCATTGTTAATTAAATTATTTCCTACCATTATTTGGTATTTGAGCTTGCCCATATTTTATTTTCTTTCTCCATGATATGAAGATGAATTCTATGTATAAATTTCAAGTATGAAATTCATTACATTTTGTTATGTATCTATTATTATTTTCTATTTATCAATATAATTTATGTACCTTGTATGTAATCTTGGTTCCAAAAATTTCTAAACTGATCTTCCATTCGAGAATTGATTAAATGTAATGATGCCAATGTAAAATTATAAGACACTAACTCAACGATTTTGGGTTTGGGTAATTACAGTTGATATAACATGAGTTTTATAAGACCCATGGAAACTAGATTTTGAAAATATATATTGTGGAACATAAAATGTTGATATTGTTTGAGGATATGTATAGAAGAACATCTCGAATAATTGAGGTTATTTATAAAATAACATCCTTACAAAACCAGGGTTATAATTATGATATTATAAAAACATGAATTTTTCAATTTATGTTACGTATTTTTATAGTTTTGAGATTAAAAAATATGATTCATAAGGATATGATCTTACCTAGTGTATATTATCATTTAGAAATGGAAAAAAGAATATTGAATGGGAACCCAATCTATGTATATAATCCATAGAGTAAAAAGGATAATATAATTTTTGTTGTTAAACTAATTCTTTGAATGTAGTTAGTCTCCAATACATTATTATAATTTGAGTACATGGTATCATGTCATTTTTATAAAATAAAAAAATTATCTATTTATTATTTCTTCTAAGTGTAGGGTCGAATATATAAAGATGAGATACTCAAATACAAGAAGGGGGTTAATTGTAGAATTAAATTCCTTTGGGTATTTTAAAGATGATTATGTATAAAAAGTTTAAACAAGGTAATTCAAAAAACCCCTTGTTCTACACATGTTGTTGATTCCGGAAAAATGATTCTGAGAAAGCAATTCTGGAAAATATGGTTATATAAGTGAAACATCATGAAAGTTTACAATGATAATGAATCTACCTTAAAACGTATAGAATCTCACAAAATCATAGTACTTATAAGGCCCCAGCCTTAAACATTACTTAATTTTGAATTAAATGAATAATTCACATTGAGGATCTTTTCAGGTTTAGTGTTTTAGAGAATTAGAACATAACAATTACTTCTCAAAAGATTACAAAGTAGACACTTCTAATAAGTTTCCATAGAATAAAAAAAACTCTTAAAAAGAAACATGTATAGTTCCATGTTTTATATAGCAAGACAATCCCTAGATCCCATCCTTGACCCTATTCCACATTAAGTCCTGTGAAGAACATTTCAAAAAAACTAGGGGTGATCATAAAAAGCTCAGTAAGGTATACACAAAGAATGAAAACAGTTAGTTTATCAAAACAACAAGTAAACCATGTATACCATAACAAAGTAATACTTTTTACTTTTATGAAGTAGTAAAAACTCTTCACTGAATAAAAGATCATTACTTACCCTTTTGTAAACAAAAGATTACCATAAAACCCATAAAAAGATCACATAACATATAAATGTAACGTGGGACACAAACATACTTAAGTGGAATAACCATACGGTCGACTTCCACATATATCTCTTAATGGAATAGCCATACGGCCAACTTCTATAAATACTTAATGGAATAGTCATACGGCCGACTTCTATGCCCAATGCATTGGAGGTTATAACGTAACCACCCATGTTGGTATTCACGGAACCACCCGTCATATGGTTTATCACGTAACCACCCATCAAATGTCCAAGTACCAATATAAAATCATAAAACATAAAACCAATATAAAGGAATGATAACATTTCCACATTTCAATCACAATATACCATTTAAATATATTGACATAATAGAATCCTTTGTCAAAAAAAATTTCAATGCCCAAATAGATAAAAGAGTATATGGTATTAATTTTATTTTAAAAACATTACGGCTTGTTGATGAAGCCAAAGGCCAAATAATACTCGCGGTGGCGGAGAAGTCATTGTCGCCGCATACGTACGACAAAAACATTCCCTTTTGTCATTTAGAAAAATGCATAGTATAAAAAGATTCTTTTTGAATAAAAGTAAAATTCAAAGGGTTTTATACACCGTATAAAAGAAATTTGTGTATAAAACGAAATATGCCTCAATGAAAGGAGATTGAGACGAAGTCCCTTACCTCGGGTCCGACTTGACTCGATCATTCTTTAACATCCTGAATAATAAACTTGAGTTAATTTCAACTTGCTTAAGAACCTTTTTCAAGCCTATTATTCCTTTTATATCACTTATTTCCATGTTATAATCATTATGTAATCATTAAGTTAATAATGTTTGTTTTTTCGATATTTGGTTCTTAAGTTGAAAGCGGACTTTTTACAATTACATGTTGTTCGTGTGGTCAAATGTTATTTATATCCAGAATGAAATTACTGATATGGATATCATATATATCATATATATCCAGTATATACATGTATTTATAATATTACATTATCATTTAGAGGTATGAAATGAAATGCACCGTTCATGGAGACGGTAAGCCGTACGTACGCATGAACGCTACATTCATTTCTTTGTCATATTAATGGAATTAAAACTAAATTAGAGGTATGTATATTTTAATTACAGAATTATATTAATCATTTAGATGTATAATTAATCATATATATCCATTATATACATGTACTTTTAATAGTACATTACATTTGGGGGATAAGAAATGAAATGCACCGTTCATAGAGACGGTAAGCCGTACGTATGCATGAATGCTACTTTCATTTCTATCTCATACTTTAATGGAATGAAATAATAATTATATAAAGGTATATTATAAATCCAGTATAACATCATATATTATAACTTTAAATCCATCCTTTATACATCCCACATATGGAATTAACGAATCAAATCACTTTGAGGGGGCGGTAGTCCGCACTTCCTTAAATGAAGATATCGCGTTTACCCATAATGGAAACCATAAAATTATTACCAAAATGAAAAATACAGAAGCTTAAGGAGAACATAAACATATTATATATCATATATAAATATTTTTTCATCTTAATGGCCACCTTTGAAAGTGTTAAAAGAATTATGAGCAATCATCGTTTCGGGAGGCAGAAATTCGCCATCCACGGAAACAGTATGTTCTTTAACCATTAGATGCAGTTGTGTGTATGTGTAGCTCGAATAATTATTATAAAAACATCCTAGTATATTGATGATACTGTAGTTGTTAAAAAATAAATGAATAAAAAGTGTTTAGGGGGGTTGGAGAAGCAAAATAAAACAAAAGGAATCTAGTGAAGATATTACCTTAAAATCGGGTAACTCCCTTTGGTTTGAGCTCAAAGGCTTCCTTGGGAAGACTTCTGCCCGAAGTGAGGCTTCAAGGAGTAATATAGGGAAGTGGAGAGACAAAATGGTCAGAGGTTGTCCGAGCCAATGGCTTTGGCAGTGTGGGTACGGTGGTAGAGGTGGGGGCCTTTTATAAGAGGAGAGGAGGGGCACTCTTGAAAGTAAGGAAAAGTCACTTTATTTTAAAATGATATTCGGATTTAAGAGGTCCCACATTGATATAATTCGAGGATAAGGTGAAAAGGGTTATAAATATACTCATCAAATAGTTTTTGGACATGTTTAGGTCATATATATTACATTATCTTTCCATTTTATTTATATCGTTAAATAATGTGGTCATCGCTGCATCATCATGATGTCATAAATAATTTAATTTATATAATGTCTAAAAATTATAAAAAAACTATCATGATGTGGGAAATATTTTTAGATTTCCAATAAATATTTATAGTCAAAAATCTGATTTGTATAACCTCACGTAAAAATTGTTTTTATAAAACAACTCATGTTTGTGTCATATTTTACTTTAACATTAAATAAAAGGTATTTCGGTCATTTTCCAACCAAAGTGGATCCATGGGGTCCCCATGTTGACCCATGGATTGTCTTGGTCGACCATGACACATCCAATTAGGTTAGGACATGTGTCATGTTCATTTAATTTTATTAAAATATTATTCTTACCTTAAACTACACTAATTACCTCTAATCACGATTAAGAACTTAAAAATTACTATTCACCAAAAAATTATTTTAATCTCATTGAACCACATTTTACTTCTTAATTAAAACCATGTATGTCGGATGTTTGAAATTCAAAACACAGAAGTGGTAAAATTTCATTTAAACGAAAAATCAGTTTTTATAAGTACCACTTAGTGGTTTCACTATTCATCAATAATTGAAGTTTTTCAGAAAAATAAAAAAAATTCACCATAAGCTATATTTGATATTCCAAATTCAAAAATGAAGTCTATTTTAAAAATTTCAAAACATATAAGTCACATTAATAATTTTAATAATTAATTCTTGTTTTCATGACAAATAGCGTGTTTTTATGAAACAATAAGTATCAAAAGATTGTCACTAGTTTATGTCTGATTTCAAAGTGAAATTAATTCCAACGACCACTATTGGATTTAATGGTAAAAATAATTTCTAATTTCACTTTAAAACAAATTCAAAAGATAACAAATCATATAAATAAATTATATTAAAAAGATGTTTTGAATTAAAATACAACATTTTACACTATTCATTAAAAAATGAACTTTATCTAAAAGATACCAAAAATTTACACAAAGTAAATTTTGATGTCCCGATTCTAAAGAAGAGTTTTATTTGGTCCAATAGAATGTAAAAGTGTGAGCAAAACTATATTTGATGATGGTTCTCCATCAAAAGATGATAAGTGAACCTTTAGTGAACATTAGTGCATAATTGCCTAAAATTGAATTCGTTCCATATTTTAAGCCTTTATCTTTTATTGGATAAATGTAAAAACATTTAAAAACATATATAATCATATTTTAGTTATTTTTATCCATTTCTGCCAATACAATGACTACATGTTAACTACCATTTAAAATAATATTATTTTATTACTAGTGTGCAACGAAAGATTTCAATGAAACTCTTTGTTGCGTATCGGGTACGCTATCGAACTTAGCAACCCTTTTAATGTAAAATTAATATTTAATTCATAAATATTAATAAATATCAAAATTATTTATTCTTTATTTACCTGGGATGTTACATCCTTCCCCCCTTTTGGGAATTGTGTCCTCGCAATTTTATTCACTTATCAAAATAAGTGGGGGTATTTATCCCTCATAGAATTTTCAGATTCCCATGTTTCCTCTTCAACCATAAGGTTTTTCCACAAAACCTTTAACTGGAGAATTACCTTATTTTGGAACACTTTCTCTCTTCGGTCAAGAATCTGGACTGGTTTTTCTTCATAAGATAGGTTCTCTTCCAGTTGAACTACCTCTAGACTCAAAACATGAGATTGATCTGGCATATACTTCCTCAACATAGAAACATGAAAAAAAATTGTGTACCTGAGATAAACTCAGAGGTAAAGCCACTCTATATGCAACTGATCCAAATTTCTCCAGAATTTCATATGGTCCAATGAACCTTGGACTCAACTTTCCTTTCTTACAAAATCGCATCACACTTTTCCATGGAGAAACCTTGAGAAAAACATGATCACCTACCTCAAAAGATAGATCCTTCTTCCTATTGTCTGCATAACTCTTCTGCCTACTCTGAGCTGTTCTGATGTGTTTCTGAATCAGCTGAACTTTTTATGCCAACTCTTCTACCAATTCTGGTCCCATAAACTTCCTTTCACCCACCACATCCCAGAAAGCTGGAGTTCGACACTGCTTCCCATATAATGCCTCAAATGGTGCCATCTGTATACTGTAATGAAAACTGTTATTATATGAAAAATCAACCAAAGAAAGATGTTGGTCCCAACTTCCCTGATAATCCATCGAACAAGCAAATAGCATATCCTCCAATGTCTGAATTTTTCGTTCTGACTGCCCATCTGATTGAGGATGAAAAGCTGTACTAAAATTTATTTCAGTACCCAACGATTTCTGAAGGCCTTTCCAAAAGTTAGAAGTGAACCTGGGATCACGATCAAATACATTCGAGAGAGGAAATACATGTAACCTAACTATCTCTTTATTATTCAAACGGGGATGTTGATCTAAGGAAAAATTATCTCGTATGGAAAGGAAATGAGATGATTTAGTCAATCGATCAACAATAACCCAGATTGCATTTTTACCTCGAGATGTCCTCGGTAATCCCACAACGAAGTCCATGGATATATTCTCCCATTTCCACTCTGGAACTGGTAAAGGATAAAGCATCCCTATCAGTAACTACCACTCTGCATTAACATGTTGACAAGTCAAACACTTCACAGTAAAATCAGCAATATCACATTTCATTCCATCCCACCAGTAATACTCTCGCAGATCTCAGTACATCTTAGTACTATCAGGATGAATTGAATATGGAGATCTATGAGATTCATATAACTACTTTTTCTTCAACTATGAATAACAAGGAACACACAATCTATTCGAAAATCTGAAAACACAATAATTATCAATGTTGAATTCAGGCAGCTTAACCTTCTGAACCATCTCTACCTTTTTCTGCAACTCACTGTCTTGCTTCTCTGCTTGCTTGATTCTGTCTAATAGGGAAGATCTTACTGATACCTCAAAAAAAACAGAAGAACTTCCTGCACCATCAACTTCTATGCCAAATTTCATCAAATCAAAAACCATAGGATCTCTTCCAAACATATCATTGTTAATGAAGTATTACTTTTTCGACTCAAAGCATCGGCCACTTTATTTTCTTTTCCCGGATGGTAGTGAATTCTAAAATAATAATCCTTGATTAATTATAGCTATCTCCTCTGTCTCATGTTCAATTCTTTCTGAGTGAATATATAATTTAAAATTTTGTGATTAGTATATATTTCTCACTTTACTCCATACAAATGATGCCTCCAAATTTTTAAAGCAAAAACAGCAGCAGCTAATTCCAAATCATGTGTAGGGTAATTTACCTCATCAGTTTTCAACTAACGTGAAGCATAAGAAATTACCTAATAATTCTTCATAAGGACACAACCAAGTCCCTTCAACGAAGCATCACTGTATATAACAAACTCACCATTCCTCAAAGGAAGTGCCAAAACTGGAGCATTAACCAATCTTCATTTCAACTCCTGAAAACAATCATCACATTCTTTTGTACAGATAAACATAACACCCTTCCGAGTTAGCTTAGTCATTGGACTTGATAACTGTGAAGAATTTTCAACAAACCTTTGGTAGTAACCTGCCAAACCAAGAAAAATATGGATCTCGGGTACATTTGTGGGTCTTGGCCATTCTTCAACAACTTTTGTTTTAGCAGGATCAACATTTATGCCATATTTTGAAATAATGTGTCCTAGGAAAGAAATTTTTTGTAACCAAAACTCACACTTTCTGAATTTTCCATATAGTTTATTTTCTTTTAAGGTTTGAAAAATAACCCTTAAATGTCTTTCATTCTCCTCTTTACTTTTAGAAAACACCAAAATATCATCAATAAACACAACCACCATTTATCAACTAATTCAACTGAGCCATAAGTGTAGTAAACTGCTCAATTTTGATTATGACCATCTCTGGTTGCTGATTCGAAAGGTCATTATACTCTATATGCCTAGCTAGAAAAGTTGCTCTGGTTCCTCTATGGAAAGCCATTCTTATCACAAAAATATATTAGGCGAAGCAACACGGTAATCTTTAAATGCTATATCATTTCAGTGATACCATAAATTAACTTATAATTTAACAATTTCCTAACTCCTAAAGTTGTCTAAACCTCCCTTTGATACCAACTATTAGGCCCTGGCTTTAAACATTAGATAATATTGAATTAAATTAATAATTCACTTTGAGGATCTTTTCTGGTTTAGAGTTTTAGAGAATTAGATCATAACTATTACATCTCAAAAGATTACAAAGTAGACACTTCTACTAAGTTTCCATAGAATAAAAAAAAGTCATAAAAATAATCATGACTAGTTCCATTTTTTATATAGCATGACATTCCCTTGATCCCATCCTTGAACCTATTCCACATTAAGTCCTATGAAAAAAAATTCATAAAAACTAGGGGTGAGCATAAAATGCTCAGTAAGGGATACACAAAGAATTAAAACAGTTAGTTTATCAAAACAACAAGTAAACCATGTATACTTTAACAAAGTAATAATTTTAACCTTTATGAAGTACTGAAAACACTTCACTGAATAAAAGATCATTACATACCCTTTTGTAACCAACAGATTACCATAAAACCCATAAAAATATCACATAACAAATAAAGGTAACTTGGGACATAAACATACATAAGTGGAATAACCATACGGTCGACTTCCACACATATCTCTTAATGGAATAGCAATACAGCCAACTTACATACATACTTAATGGAATAGCCATACGACCGACTTCCATACCCAATGCATTGGAGGTTATAACATAACCACCCATACTGGTATTCACATCACCACCCGTCTTATTGTTTATCATGTAACCACCCGTCAAATGTCCAAGTACCAATATAAAATCATAAAACATAAAACCAATATAAAGGAATGATAACATTTCCACATTTCAATCACAATATATCATCTAAATATATTTACCTAATATAATAATTTATCAAAAAAAATTCAATACCAATATACATAAATGAGTATATGGTATTAATTTTATTTTAAAAACATTACGGCTTGTTGAGGAAGCTATAGACCAAATAATACTCGCGGCGGCGGAGAAGTCGTTGTCGCCGCATACGTATGACAAAAACATTCCCTTTTGTCATTTAGTAAAACGCTTTGTATAAAAATATTCCTTCTGAATAAATGTAAAAGTAAAAGGGTTTTATACATCGTATAAAATAAAGTTGTGTATAAAACTAAATATGTCTCAATGAAAGTATATTGAGATGAAGTCCCTTACCTCGGGTCTGACTTGACTCGATCGTTCTTTAACATCCTGAATAATAAACTTGTTTAAATTTATACATGATTAAGAACCTTTTTCAAGCTTATTATTCCTTTTATATCACTTATTTCCATGTTATAAACCGTATGTAATCATTAAATTAATAATTTTTGTTTTGTCGATATTTGGTTCTTAAGTCGGAAGTGGACTTCTTACAATTACATGTTGTTCGTGTGGTCAAAGGTTCCTTATATCAAGAATGAAATTCCTGATTTGGATATCATATATATCAAATATATCTAGAATATACATGTATTTATAATATTACATAATCATTTAGAGGTAAGAAATGAAATGCACCGTTCATGGAGACGGTAAGCTGTACGTACGCATGAACACTACTTTCATTTTTTTGTCATATTAATGGAATTAAAACTAAATGAGAGGTATGTATATTTTAATTCCGGAATTATATTCATAATTTAGATCTATCATTCATCATAAATATCCATTATATACATGTACTTTTAAGATTACATTACATTTGGGGGATAAGAAATGAAATGCACCATTCATAGAGACGGTAAGCCGTACGTACGCCTGAACGCTACTTTCATTTCTATCTAATACTTTAATGGAAAGATATAATAATTATATAGAGGTATATTATAATTCCAGTATAACATCATATATAATAACTATAAATCCATCCTTTATACGTCCCACATATGGCATTAACGAATCAAATAACTTTGAGGGGGCGGTAGTCCACACATCCTTAAATGAAGATATCGTGTTTACCCATAATAGAAACCATAAAGGTATGCCCAAAATAAAAAATACATAATCTTAAGGAAAACAAAAACATATTATATATCATATATAAATATAGTGTAATCTTAATGGCCACCTTTGAAAGTGTTAAAAGAATGTTGAACAATCATCGTTTTGGGAGGCAGAAATTCGCCATCCACGGAAACATTATGTTCTTTAACAATTAGATGTAGTTGTGTGTAAGTGTAGCTCGAATCCTTATTATAACAACATCATAGTATATTTATGATACTGGAGTTGTTAAAAAATAAATGAATAAAAATAGTTTATGGGTGTTGGAGAAGCAAAATTAAACAAAAGGACTCAAGTGAAGATATTACCTTAAAATCAGGTAACTCCCTTTGGATTGAGCTCAGAGGCTTCCTTGGGAAGACTTCTGCCCAAAGTGAGGCTTCAAAGAGTAATAGAGGGAAGTGGAGAGACAAAATGGGCAGAGTTTGGCCGAGCCAAAGGCTTTGGGAGTGTGGGTATGGTGGTAGTGGTGGAGCCTTTTATAAGAGGAGAGGAGGGGCACTCTTGGAAAGTAAGTAAAAGTCACTTTATTTTAAAATGATATCCAGATTTAAGAGGTCCCACATTGATATAATTCTAGGATAAGGTGATAAGGGTTCTAAATCCACTCATTCAATTGGTTTTGGACATGTTTAGGTCTTAGATATTACATTATGTTTCCATTTTATTTAAATCGTTAACTAATGAGGTCATCGCTGCATTATCATGATGTCATAAATAATTTAAATTATTTAATGTCTGAAAATTATAAAAAAACTATCATGATTTAGGAAATCTGTTTATATTTCCAATGAATATTTATAGTCAAAAATCTGATTTGTATAACCTCACGTAAAAATTGTTTTAGTAAAACTACTCATGTTTGTGTCATTTTTTACTTTAACATTAAATAAAAGGTATTTATGTCATTTTCCCACCAAATTGGCTCCATGGGGTCACCAAGTTGACCCATGGATTTTCATGGTCGGCCATGACACATCCAATGAGGTTAGGAAATTTTTCATGTTCATTTAATTTTATTAAGACATTATTCTTACTTTAAACTACACTAATTACCTCTAATCGCGATTAAGAACATAAAAGTTACTATTCACCAAAAAATTATTTTAATCTTATTGAACCACATTTTACTTCTTAATGAAAACCATGTACGTAGGATTTTTGAAATTAAAAACACAGATGTGGTAAAATTTCATTTAAACGAAAAATCAGTTTTTATAAGTACCACTTAGTGGTTTCACTATTCATCACAAATTGAAGTTTTTCAGAAAAATACCAAAAATTCACCCTAAGAAATATTTGATATTCCGAATTAAAAATTGAAGTATATTTTACAAAATTCAAAACATATAAGTCACTTTAATTAATTTAATAATTAATTCCCGCTGTCATGACAAATATCGTGTTTTTATGAAACAATAAGTATCAAAAGATTGACACTAGTTTAAGTCCGATTTAAAAGTGAAATTAATTCCAACGACAACTATTGGATTAAATGGTAAAAATATTTTATAATTTCACATTAAAACCAATTCAGAAGATAATCTAATCATATAAATAAATTTTTTTAAAATGAGGTTTTGAATTAAAATACAACATTTTACACTATTCATTAAAAAAATGAACTTTATCAGAATGATACCAAAAATTTACACAAAGTAAATTTTGATGACCCGATTATAAAGAAGAGTTTTATTTGGTCCAATAGAATGTAAAATAGTGAACAAAACTATATTTAATGATGGTTCTCCATCAAAAGGTGATAAGTGAACCTTTAGTGAAAATTAGGGTATAAATGCCTAAAATTGAATTCTTTCCGTATTTTAAGCCTTTATCTTTTATTGGATAAATATAAAAACAATTAAAAACATATATAATCATATTTTATTTATTTCTATTCATTCCCTCCAATACAACGGCTACATGTTAAATACCATTTAAAATAATATTATTTTATTACTAGTGTGCAACGAAAGATTTCAATGGAACTCTTTGTCGCGTATCAGGTACGCTATCGAAAATAGAAACCCTTTTAAAGTAAAATTAATATTTAATACGTAAATATTAATAAATATAAGAATTCTTTATTCTTTATTTACCTGGGATGTTACAATACTAGTATATAGAAGTATAAGATATTTATAATTTCTTTATCTATACAAATGGAGTGTAAAACTAGTAACAAAACAAGTAACAAGTAGTAAATATTTTTACCCAAATAGAAGGGTATCCAACAACATTGGATAAAGGTACCTTGATTTATACATTAAAAAATTCGGTGTTGCCCACACCGGGGTAATCCTTTGATAGAATGATCAGAGTCTATCTTGCTATACCAGCAAGCCTCAACATCAAGGTAGTTGGCACCTATATCTTCCTCAGCATGGAAGCCCTCAACTTCATGGAATTTGGCACCTCTGTCTTTTTATCCCTGGAAGCCCTCAATTGTACACATCAACAATCAGAGTCGCACAAAGAAAATCTAAACAAGATGTTTAGTACGCACAATTAAATGAAATTCTATCTCTAGAAATCCCTTCAACAATATGTAATCTCTATAGTCATCGAACTATATTGATCTATTTCAAATGAGCTCCAATCTATTAAAGGAGGGTAGAATGTGACACCCAAAGATTTCATAGTATGTTAAATAATTAATGTAAATCAACAGATAATACTTCATGCAACAACGAAATGGCTTTCGTTATATTTGAGATTGAGTGTATTTGAAACAACACATTAATATTATAATAATTTTGACGATTTATTTATTTATCAATTAAATATTTTGTTATGAATAGTAACCAATAATATTTTTATTTATAATTTTTTCACATAAATTAAATATATTTAGAATGAAATACATATTTTTTGTTAATATATATATATATATATATTAGAAAAACTATTTTCTAAAAAGAACTAATTTTTATGTCCTTTTTTGAAAAATAATAAAATATAATATTAGAAACTCCAAAAAATTTATTTTGGAAAAATAGAATTCATTTTTTGATTCATTATATCATAATTAGATTAGGGTGAATTATTTGTATTTTTTTAGAAACATAGAATTTTTTATGAATATTGAAAAATACTACATGTTACATTAAAATCATCTTTTTATATAAATAATAATTATTTTTATTTAAATTTATTTTTATGTAAAAATAGATACATAATACCTATAATAGTATTATTTAATTAATTAGATTCATTTTACAATAATATTATTTATATAAAATATTATTGTATTTTTTAACGACTTTTAACACCCATCTAGGAACATTTGTAAATTTTCATAAAACATAATTTAACCGTTTTGTGAATTAAATTTAGAAAATATGAGAGACACGGTTGACATCAGTGTGTAATATGTGGTTAAATAGGATGAAAATAATTTTTGATGAATAGTAACTTTTGAATTTTAATTCCCATACTTAAAAGTAAATTGTTTAGTTAAATGTAAATATTATATTATAATTACCCTAACACATTTACTTATTCTATTAGATATGTGTATTTTGACCTAAATAAACCTTAGGAATAAAATATAATCATTTTTATAAACTCGGATTAGATTAATACATCTATTATTTATTCATATAAAGAAGTGAAAAATGTGTTAAATTCCAATTTAAATAAATAATCTATTTTTAATATAGGGTAATTAATAAGATAAATTCAACTATAAATATTAATCACATAGATATAAAGACTTATTACATCATGTAATTTTATTTATAATTTTTAGACATTATATAATTCTATTTATTTTTGACACATTGATGATTCATTAATTACCATATTAATGAAATATTAGAATAATTGATATAATAAATATCCAAATAAATTTAAATTTATACTTTTGAGGCATGAAACTAATTTTGTAGGTAAATATGACATGATAGAATTGATTTAATTTATTTATTTCTAAATAATCATGTTCTTTTGACATTCACAAAAACCAAATAGTAAATAGTGTTAAAATTATCATAAATCAGTTTATTTTAAATATTATATTACTAAATGATATAATATTACTAAAAATATAATGATCATCCAAATGACTTAAATAATGATTTTTATGTCATTAATAATCCACTTGAGGTTCTGTTATCAATTAATTGTATGTTTATTAACCATGTAATATAAAATTACATGAAAACATTGTAAAAAGTAAAAATATTCAACTAAGAGTTAAATCTAAATGATATGTTTAATATGGTGACCTAAACATGTCTAAAAGATATTTTTTGGGATGATTTATACCCATTACCACCTTATTATCAATGTAACCATATTTGGATCCATTATAAACCAATAATAATTTTATAATAAAATACTATTTCAAGCTTTTCTTAAAGTGCCTCTCACCTCTCTTATAAAAGAGTACATCCACTTATCATAATTCCACACCCCCAATGCCATTTTTCTTGTACAGAACATACTCAAATATTTCCCCATTTACCCTCAATTCAATCTGTAGTCCATACATTAATCTTAATTATTACATATGGAGTCCTTTTGGTAATATAAAAAGGGATCACCCAAAGGAGAGATAATTATTTAATCACCTCAATGAAAGATATTTCCTTCTTCCATATCTTCTTTATTTGTTGTTTCCATAGAAAAATAGTAAATATATTAACTTCTACATACTTTGGTCTTATTATAAATATTTTACTCCAATACTCATTATTTTATCCATCCTATGAATGATAACGTCACCATATGGTGTACATACGACTTACTGTCTCCATCCAAGGGTATAGTTTGTAATTCAACACTTAATTATTTGGATTGGTATAATAATGATGTGTAATTAATTTAGATAACAAATATAACTTGTTAATTAATATTTATATATAATATACCATCCAATTACATACTATTTCTCCATCAAAAGTATGATATTGTTGCTCGTGCATAGGTATAGCTTACCCTCTCCACAACGCATTGAGATTTTGTTCCCAATCATATCCATTCATGAATATTTTTCATTGGACTATTAAAAATAATGTTTAAGAAAATAATATCATTCTAGATATGAATCAAATAATTCATATCCATAAAAAATGTGACATACATAATAATGCATATAAATGAAAAATAATTTGTTAACACCCGAAAAAATGATACTATTTAAATATTATTAACGAAGCTATATTAGAAGATCATATAAAATATCATATCTAGGTATGTGGTTTTTTGCATAATTCAGTACAATGATATCACCATTATACATGAGGTTAACGTACTCTCGAATTTTGAAATGTATATGATAAGGGTAAATATTACTATCTCTTTATTATTGGAGGTTGTATTTAAGAAAGTATCTACAGGGGCTTCTTCATCATCCACATCCAAGATACATAAAAAGCTATTACAATTTTTATGATTTCCTAGAAAATGGGTTAATGTCATTTATAACACTTTTGAATATTTTTAAAATATTTTTAACGGAACATTTCCTTCATTTTTAAAACAAGGTACATTCTAACATTTTGAAAAAATTCATTAATGAATGGTTTTTAACTTATACGAAGGATGGATCTATTTTATTCCGTTACACTCCTTCAAATCATCCTTTTAAAGAATATAAAAATATTTTCTATTATAATTATGTGACTTTTAAATAATTTCAAAATATAAAGAGATATTTCTCACAAATAGTTTTGATTTCATCTTTCTCAACATAAATTTATGGAATTTACACCAGATTGTAGTTGATTTATTATGATACAATATTCCATATTGAATTAATGTTTTAGTGACATTTTTTAATGTGGGTGTGTTTTTATTGCATTCAATGTTTACGGTTAAAATATTTACATTTTTATGCATGTTTTAATACTATTATTTATTTTAAGATTCAACATTTTTATATGAAGAATTCATTGGAAATAGTATGTGATGGATGGAGCCCTCTATAGCTCCTCTATGCATCGGTATGTCTCATTACATAAACTATTTCATTGGCATAAGGCCTTGAAAAAAACGTTTTATTATTCATGGAATGAGGTGTTGAATATGTAGTTATGATGTACGACATTATGTAATCCACAATTTTGAAATTAGCTATTTATATTACATGTGATTAATCAACTAGTATAATATCCACGTGAATAAGTAAATGGAATTATATGATATATATTTTATATAATTTACTGAAGATAAGGTTTAAAGAGATATTGTTTAACACTTATACATTTGCTTATATATTTAAGCTTATTTTTTTAAAGATTCCTCTATATTGTTATCCTTACTAAGCATATGAGCTCACCCCATTATTATGTTTTCAATTTCCCAGGATGTGAATAATTATGTTATGAATGACCTATAGGGATAGGCCAATGGATATGAGTGTGATCAAAGGGGATATGATGTTTTCGTTTTTTTCCATAATTTAATTTAAATCTTGTGTGTGTATCTAGTAATTCCATGTCTTCAAAACTAATAGGTCCTCTGAGAAATGATCTCTTTTGATCATGCCAATGTTGTGTATTAAATCAACTACTATGAGTAACTGGGGTCCGGGCATTAAAAATGATTAGGGTATGAAGATAAGGAATTATATGGTTGTAGGTATTAAATCAACATGACCAAGAATATTTTAAATAAATTATATTGTAGTATGAGAGATTGATACTGATATGTACTCTATAAGAAACATTTCTATGTGTATAAGAGATTTAACAATATGTTTTATATAATAGGTGTTTTGGGTCAGAAATAATTTACATTTATTTGTACTAAAGATATTTTTGAAATGAATACAATACTATGGAGGTGTTGTTATATAGTAATGTAATATGTCATAGAATGGTGATTTGTTTTGTTATATGGTGTATTGTGAAATTAATTTATTATTTAGTCATAATTTTCCAGGTTTAGGTGGGGAGAGTACCCATGGAAATACACCAAATTTGTTTTCCAATTAAAAGATTACAAACTATTTAAATGAAACATTTTACATATTATAACTATGATAATGTTTTTTGTAGTGGAGACATATTAATAATGAACTAGTTTAATATATATAGGGTCCATGTTGGAGGAAATATTTTTAAAAGTTTTGTATATATTGGGGTAGAATTTAAAACCATTATATTTTGTGGTGGGAAGGATCCATGGGGGTAAATACTAAGAAATATCAAGACATAAAGATTGTGGAAATCTATTTAGCCAATATTTGGAAGATCATTTAGTGGGTTTTGTTTCAATGATTCCATAAAAATAGACACCCCATAACACTGAAAGTCCTTGTGTTTTGACAGTCTCCAAAAATTATATACCATAGTGAGGTCCTAATGAGAGGTGTGTTATATAAATTTGGTTTATATTCTTCAACTATCTATATGGTTATTATGGGAGATCTATGATGATTTACTGTAAGTGGGTGTGTTGAATAAGAGGCATGAGTAAGATGTGTTTTAATAGTCTTACCATTGTTATGAATGTTTTTATTGTATTGTTCTACGAGAATAATTATTATATTAATTAGTGTGATTCATTCACATTGTAATGTGAGAGTTTTATAAGGGAACATAATATGATTATTTATATTCTTTCAACAACATTATATAAATAGTTTCCCAAATTAGAGTACATGTATAAGGAACTATAAGATAATTATACTTTCCATAACAATATAAATGCAGCCGAAAACTTGTATGAAAAAAAATAACAAATAGTAACCATTTTATCACAAACAGATGGGTATCCATCATCCTTGGATAAAGGTCCCTTGATTTATACATTAATGAATGTTTGTATTAACGACATTAGGGTAAGCCCTTGATATGAAGATCGGAGTCTGTCTTGTTATACACGCAAGCCCTCAACTTCACGGTAGTCTTCACCTCTGTCGTCCTCAGCAAGGAAGCCCTCAACTTCATGGTAGTCCTCACCATTGACATCATATCCCCGGAAGCCATCGATTATACACAACAACAATCATAGTCTCACAATGAAAATCTGAAAAAGAAGTTCATTACACACAAAGAAATGAATGTCTATATCTAGAAATCACATCAACCGAATGTAATCTCTAGATTCATCAAAGAGTATTGAGCTCTTTCCAATGAGCTCATATTTACAGGACTGACTTCAACTATTGGCTCCCTCCTCCAAAAATAATATTTTTCCTTGAATTTTGGTGGAACCTGTACACATGTCAATCAAACAATGGTTAGTGAGTAACTGAAAGAACAAAATTATTTTACAAGAAAATATTTGTAAGCATAACTAAAAACTGATATTCGGTATGTATGAAAATGAATGTTTTGAGTGTAACCAAAATTGAATTCGGAGTCTTATAATAAAAGGATATTCGAATCCTATTTTCTAGGAATTCAAAACCTGATATTACAATGTTCAGAGTCAGAGTTAATAAAAATTCAGAGTAAGAACTCATAGGAGTTTAGAGTCTGTATTCAGTATACTACAAGTCAGAATATAGAATAGTTCATAACCATAATTTGTATTCCGAATTAGTATTCATAATTTGGAAGAGTTCGTATCCAGAATTCATTTTTAGAATTCAGAGTCAGAACTCATGAGAGTTCATAACCAGAATTATGATTCAAAATTCAGAGTCAGTACTCAGAAGCGTTCGTATCCAGAATTTGTATTCTGAATTCAGAGTCATAATTCTGAAGGGTTCATATCTAGAATTCATATTCATAATTAGGAGTCAAAACATAGAAGTGTTCGTAACCATTATTATGATTTAGAATTCAGAGTCAAAACTCAGAAGACTTCGTAACCAGAATTCTGAGAATTCGGATCCTAAAACATAATGCTTCATATCTAGGTAATTATAGGATTCCGAAGTGTTGGTTTTAATCTGAGTTTTACACATAGAAAAATTATAATATGATCAATGAAAAACATGGTAAGGATAAATTTCATAGGGGAAGGAAATTTTTCCTTATAGAAGTAAAACATATGGGTAAAAAGCTATTTTCCTTGATATAAGGTATTTGTGGTTTTGAAAATAAGAAGGAATGGTAAAGTCGCAATGTCAACCATATTGACTTAAAAATAACCCCAAGTATGAAGGAATATAAAATTCATAAGGAAAAACTTATTGACCCAACAATATGGGGTGTAGGTAAATAAGAGGAAAACTGGGAGTGTATGGATAAAATAAAGAAGGGAAAGAACTATTTTCACAGTTGAAATGATTGTATAAATAGTCACCCAGGTTCTTTAATAAATGAAATTGGATTTTTCTAAAAGTTTGGAGATAAATGATTACATAATATTAATTCCAATTATAAGAAAAGTATTTCCATTGTAAAATTATTTTACTATGAGGAGATGAGGAACTATGTAAACCAATGTGTCATGGGTCAAATAAATATACACAAAATGAGGCTAATGAGTCATGGTTAAGAATATTATATTTCTAATTAAGAATAGGAATTATTAATGTTAATATTCATGTATTCAATAATTATGTCAAGTGATTATTTGAACAATAATTCACTAGTTATATTGTTGTTTTAATATATGAGTATTGTACTTCAAAACATTATCTTCCAAGGATATGAGATTTAATGATGCATGGTACCCAGAATAGTTGTCTGGTAGAATGTTATTCTATTTATAAAAATCTTTTTTTAGGGAATGATAACACATAATATATTCATAATATTTAGAGAATGATGTTTCATTTAAGAGATGATTTATTTGGATAGTGTAAATTTGATAGTACCAAAAACCATGGAACAGATTAATGGTTCGATGAAATTGTGGTTCAGGAAATCATTTACGGTGTTTATATCACATCTTTTATTTAAGAAATATATCAAAAAACAAGGGGTTTAAATTATGTAATGTGGAAAAATAAATGTGTCTAAATTTTTTTTACAGTAATTCAAATAGTTTCCATATGTACAGAGAATACATGATTAAGGTATAGTCATTTTTATAATGTTACTATTTAAATATTCTTTATGTTGAGTAAGTCTAATGAAATATTCATTGTGGAAATTTATGTGAAATTATTTATAATGTGTTTGATCATAAAATTTTAGAAAATTTAACCACTTATGAAATGATTTATGTTGATCTTTGTTTTTGGTTTTATTGATTGATATATTAGTTCACCATATGAGGTATTGTGTGCCCTTAGATTAAGTGGAAATATATTATGGAACAATCAAATAAAAATAATGTGTCTATATAAAATAATTTTTAATTATATTTTTATAGAGTGAAATAATTTCTAAACACTTGGATAAGGGTATTGAAATAATATTTTTGACCTTTTCTCATATTTTTTTATTGATGTCAATTACCATTATTAAAAAAAATTCTTTATGTATTTGTGGTCAACAACATTATCATGAATATGTTCTCTATGAATCCACATCCAAACATGATAGTTATACTGTTCTTCCCGGTTATTATTTTCACTAATGTTCTCTTATTCAGAAGCCTAGTATTATGGTGATCATCAAATTTTCCTTTTCCTTCATATTAGGAAGATGTGTTATTAACCCTATTTATGATGTCGGATTTTCAACAATAGTATTTTGAAATATCAAACCCTATATTACCGAGATCGTGTTTGAATTTTTAGGATAAAATTTAATTTATGTGAAAAGAATATCATACCACAAGATGTTAAAATATCTTCAGATTTGAATAAAATGAAAATTTCTATAACCAATTTTTATATGTGATAAAATTGTAAGCTGACTCTTCACAAAAAATTGTGTTTTCTTGTGTTACACACATTTCCGTGTTTTAACGCCTTTTAATAGAAAAAAATTTTAAACTAAAATTTTGAAACTTTTCAAAATTTAATGATAAAATGAAACACCAAATTTTAATTTATAATTTCAAAATTAACATAGGGTAACTTTTATATATTTTTCTATGAAGTCTCATTTTTTGATGAATTGTGAAATTAATGCATTTTATTTTGAAGAAACTCATTTAAAAAATTACTAACGTTAAATTATATTTTAACATTTATTTAATGTCAATATATTTAAATTATAAAAAAATTATTCATATTTATGTCATTGGAATAATTATTATATTTAATTTATATATAAATATTTAATGAATTATTGGACATTTTCACATTAAAAGCTTTCTTGCACACCACATCCACCTGATTATATATAAAAATAATTTTTACAATCTATGAATTGAATTTTGAAAAATGGAAATACACGTTGTTAATTAGTGTGAAATTTATATTCTAATAAGATCAACCTAGTTTTTGACATTAAATATTTCTGAAAGACATTTAAAATAATTACTACAATTTTGGAATAAATAACCTTAATTATGTATTAAACCATAAAACTAATGTAGAAAATGACATATAAAGTTTCCAAAAAGAAATTGGAAAGAAATAGTTTGACCATATACTATATTGTGAATAATTTTATGAGTTTTTTGGGTAATATTAATTGAATCTTACCTATATAAAAAGTTATGTAAATAGACAAAATATAGATCCTTTCATAAATTTTACATCAATATTTATTTAGAGTATGGATGAAGTGACATATTTTTGGTTTACAACATTTCTTTTCAAGGTAAATGAATTTTTTATCATGATAATTTAAAATTAATTTTTAAGATTGATACTATTAATGTAATTTATAATCATATAATAACGCAAGTATTATTTAGTAGACAATTAAATAAGGTAAATGAAGCTATAATAATTAAATAGAATGTAAAATTAATGAATTATTAGGTTCCATTTTTATTTTAGATAAATATATCACGTTTCAAAGATATAAAATTAATATATTTTAATTCAAAATAATTTTATTTTTATAAATTAAAATTTAAAAAGGTCAAAATTGATATTAATGTTATTTTATAATATCAGATATTTTATTAAATAATTTAAAATATAAAAGAAAATTATCTTTTGAAAATTTATTTTCAACTAATAATAATTATAATTTTTTACATTATGGGACGAAATTATCTTTTATTTTTAACATATTGACCCATAGATTGTAAACACATTGTTTTCATTCCTTGGGATAATATAATATTATTTTTATATTATATGAAATTATTTGAAAATTCATTTCCAACACACATGATATTGTTATTTTGTAAATTTTATATCATATTTATAATTTATTTGGTATAAACTTTCTAATAATTATCTATTTAATTTAGTTTTAGTGTATGAATTACAGAAGTTAGAAAACTAAATACCTAAATGAAACCCAAAACAAAAAAAATAAGAATACATAATCACTAAGGATAAAAATTATAAAAATGCACCAATTAATTTATTAATAAATATTTAGATGAACTATAACTTGACTTTAATCTATTATCTTCCAATTTCAAGGAACATTATGTCTGTTAAACCACCCAATAGTGTTTACCTTTCGGTATATCGATGAATGGAACCCCCATCCAATATAAAAAAGGAATTCACTCTTACCAATAAAAATTACTCTTAATTAATTTTTTCTCACCCATAATATGCCCAAATAATATCCAAAATTATATTCACTAGTACTATTTGCCTAAAAATGAGAGGAAATAAAAACAAGGATTCCCTTTGGTTAAAACCGAATGTAGTTACCCACAAAGGGGAAACATTCATCAATGTGGGTTTATTATTTATTTGTTTATACACCATATAATTTAATATTATTACATTATTATAAAAAAATAAATGTTCTCAACATAATACTATGTTTTTATATGGATTTTTAGACATATAAAACAATACACATTCACCCGATGGATACTAGACTTACTGATTGTGTACACCGAACTACCGTGTATCGAAATGATTACATTTGTTCTTCCATTACCACCGTTCATGGTATGAAATTATTATAAAAAAACTATTTCAATATGATATATATAATATTTACTATTTCATTAACCACGAATAATTTTAATATAACACATGCCTTTATGGTTTTCTTTTTATGTAAATAACATAACATCCTATTTTTGGACATGTGGACTACCGCATCATCAAAGTGATGTGATATGGTCATACATTGAATGGAATGTAATATGGGTGGTTTTTATTTAAAATATACTGAATAAGTGGAATATATGTGATTTTAATTAAATAATTATTTTTTTCTAAAGTTAATATATCATTTTAATTATTAAACCGTTCACACACAATAAAACGGATAACGTCATTTGTGGATGTTTGGACTACCACATCCTCTATGTGTTGTGATACATTCAACATCATAAAATTCATTATATAGGTAAATCTGATTAAATAATATTGTATTTTTAATATAATTTTCATTCTATAGTGATATAATGATACTTACATTTTTTAATAATAACATTGAAAAATGACAATGATAATTATGCGTATGTACATCCTATCGTCTCAATAATTGTAGTGTTGGTTCATTTTTCATAACCATATTATAGGATTGGTTTTAAAAGTATATTTTCATGAATATATATTTTTATTATTTTATTATTATTATAAAATATATGTTTATATAATTACACATTTGACCATTTTTGACCAACAAAAGTAAATTTTAAGAGGTTAACCGAATATGATCAAAACAGCCAACGTAAACATAATTGTTTGTTAAGTCATATTAAAAATTGTAATAAGTTAATAAAATGAAATAATAAAAATTTAAGTGGTTCTTAATAATGAAAATAATTACCATAATTTTATTAATATGGAACACAAAGGCACAAATGAGATATTATACATAAGGCAATTGATTATTTTATAACATTTTTCTTCTCTAAGGCATCAAAAATTTACACCACTTTTTTTATATTTTATATATAAATGTATTTGATTATTTATATCATCAATCCTCCTATACTAATGGTATTGTATGTTTCATATTATTCTTTTCCATTATAGATATTATTATTCAATAGTTTCAAAGTGGAATGGTTCACTTTGGAATATATAAATATTATTTTCCTGATGATTTTTAACCATATTTCCATTCATCAATATAAAAAACACTATTTTTATTTTCCTCTAATAATTAATTATTTATATATTTTTATTATGTATTCAATGTTGATATTTGATTATTAAAAACATTTTTTATTAGTTATATCGATTATTTTATATATGACGAATGATTTTGAAATTCAAGACATGGGTTGTAGACTAATTAATGTAATCCCCTCGATGCATCGATGGTTAAATAATAAAAAATAATTTGGTGAAAACCCATAGAGATTGTTTCAGTAATGAATAGAAATGTTTTTACCCAAATAATTAAACCGTATTTTGAATGTTCTTGATAGTGCTGGTTCATGTTCCAGATACATGATGTCCTATACAATTGAATTTCAATAATTTAAGATATTATTATATAAAGAATTTTTAATATGAAAATATAAATGGATACATTACATTATCAATTTATTGTTTAAAAAGAATCTTTTATATTACAATACCTTTTCATATTTATAATGCCGTATCTTTTTTAAGAAATTTAAATTGTGTTTAGTTATTTTCTAATACATATTTTAAATTATTATTCACTCATGTTTACATCCATTTTAAAGATAACATTAATGAACATTTCATCTCACCATTAATATATTTTATTTTCACTTGTTATGAATATGATTTCTTAGAATCGTTTTTAAAGATACAGTTTATTAGCCTTTGTTATGAATCATGTTTTTTTTCTATTTAGCAATGTAATTTGTGTATCACATATATAATATTATATTCCAAAACTATTAAATAGATCCATACTTCAAGATTTCATTCCTTTTAATCATCCAAATGTAATAATTAAAGGCACTAGATTCGAGATTATTGGGTTGGGGAATTACAATCATTATATAATTTCAGAGAATATAATAAATTATACTTATCATATGATATTGGGGTCTATTTCATAACTATTTTAAATAAATTTAGACAATTATGGTTTATCAAATATATTTATTTTTTTAAATGAAACATAATTATACACTGTGGAAATGAATAATTATAGAAAATGTATTGATCTATAAATCGGACATGGAAATAGATTAGGAATCGTAAGATTAGTGTATACTCAAGATCATGTTTGGGGAGACATGATTATATGTATTTTAATTGGGTGGGGATAATTCTTTTTATGGTAGCATTATCAAAATATTTCTGTTCAGCAATATGACTTATTATCTTTTTTTCAAATATGAATTCTTTGATATAAGGCATTACATTAATTGTAGATACCGAAAAATAAATGGAATGAAATGTACCAAGAAATATTATATATTAATTATTCTTCTTCTTCCATCATTGTGTGGGAGAAATTATAGAATATATTTTATTTTATTTTATTAATGAGCTTTATATATGATTCATTATGATATATAATGATATAGAACCATCTTTTTTCTATTGATGTATATGAGAAATCATTACGTACTATCAGTGAAGTGATTTACAGGTTAATAAAAAAAGAGGATCATAAATGACTCATGGGATTGTTTCAGCCATATTATATTCTACTATATAATTGGGATATAATTTTTATTGATATTTTATGTCACTCTAAAGGACCTTGAGGGATATTAATTATATTTGATTAATTTTGATAGAAAGACTATATTATCTAAATTTATATTGATTTTAGAGTCAAAATTGATGACGTATTTAAAAAGATATATATTAAGGTTGTTGTCATTAATATAAGGTTCTCATCCAGTTTTTGGTTGTACATGAAACAATATGTCACCAGACACATGTATTTCAGTGCTACCAACCATTTTCAAAAAATATATAGTTTGAGTTAGTGATATATATGTTACAGGATATTATAATTGAATGTATAATCTATTGTTATGGTTCATAAGAGTAATATGTTATTCTATTTAAAATCATATATAATTTTATTCACAATAAAATTAATGATATGTATTTTTTTGAGACACATTAGGATCGAATATTTCATATTCCTCTCAATTTGGAGGATGAATGTAAATATTCATTCATGGTATTGGGTAATGTGCATGAGTCTATAAAAACTATTTATATAATCAATTAAATGATTTTATAGAGATAAATAGACAAATGTACTATATTAAAATATTTTATTTATATCTGGGACTTGTTTTATATAATAATTTATTATTTTCGGTGTTTCCTAGTTTAGTACATTGATACATTTGGAAATTGGGAATGTAATAACTTTGACATCTTATATCCTTATAGGTCATTAACAATATATGATATGTTTCATATCATTTGATATTTCCTACTCAATAATGTAACATTAATGTTGTCTTTTACATCACATAATTGTGAATAAATTTTAAAAAACTTCAAAATTATATATTGGACTATGTTTTAACTAGATCCAGATTTACATTTTTATTAAATACTCAATAATTTATTAACCCTGAATATAAGTTTTCTATTTTTTCATATAATCAAAGTGTAATTCATTATCCAACATGGAACTATGTTTTTAAAGATATTTTAATGAGAGTAATTCTTTTATAAAATGTATCATCATATATCTTCCATCATTGATTCTCTCTATCATCATATGGATAAAAAGTACAATGCTGTGATGAATTTTCAGTACAAGTTTGAGTTATATACTGGTATTATTATATATATATATATTTATATATTTATATTAAAGAGTTATAGGTGATAAATATGGGATTTTTGGAGGATTTAATATTATTTAATGACCATGTTCATGGTTGGGGGATGATGCATAATTCATAGGGAAGAATGGTAATTTTCGAGATCAATAGGAAAATTCATTGATGAATGTTTATTTATAATATATCAGGTATACTTACTATGAATTTTTAGAAAATGATTTTAGGAATTTACATGTATTAATGAATGACTAAGTCATATAGTGTTCAAGAATATTTATTTTAACAATAAAATAATATAAATTGGGGTTTAAAAAGTGGGCTATTCTATTTTGGATGTTTGGGCCCATTTTTACCTATCACATGTGGATTATGATGCAAGGATGGATATTGGGTTTTTTTTAGTAGATTCAAAATATGGATTCCTTACTATCATGGACTAATGTATATTTTGGGGTAATCTAGGAGATAACTCCTTTTGAATCCCATCTCAATTTATGTATTTTGATTTCTATATTGGTGGAATCAAAATAAATATGGTTTTTCTAATCAGAGATATTGATGTTAAAAAATTTGGAATATTATTATATGGGTTTATATTAGTGTAAAGAGATAAGGTATCTTGAGCTCATTCTGTGATTTATTTTCATAATCTTTTTAACATTGGTGGGTTCTCTTATATGTTTTTTTCAAATTATTGAGTCTAGTATAGTAACATCCTACCCTGATTCACCAGGTATGAGCCATATTTCAACATGACCTCAAACTCTTCTCCTCATACAATAGTGGATGTAAAAAAACCATGATAGTGTATGTTCAATGTAACGCCCCGACCCCAGCTACCCAGAGTCGGTGCATTACTTCGTAACATTGGCATGATCACAAAAGATTAAGTCTCGAAAGACCGATTAGTTTAGTAGCCTTGGAAAGACTAGAAACATTCATAAGTCTTATATTACATCATAAAGTGAAAAACTAATAACAAAGTCTTCATAGTCCACACTCATATCCTCTTCTGACTATCCCTGCAGGTCATTCATAAAATAATTCTTCACATCCTGGAAAATATTAAAACATTGAAAGAGGTGAGCTCAGATGCTCAGTAAGGATAACAATATTGCGGAAGCTTTTATAAGAAAACATAACCATTTAAGGCAATGTATAACTCAAACAAAAGCGTTATTGAACTTGAACTTCAGAATAATATGGCAAAAGTAAAATAAAATAATGCCATTACTTACTCTCATGGATATTCTACTAGACGAATAATCACATGAAATATCAATAACCACTTTCATAATGAGGGAATGTATAATGCCAGACATTCTGAAACACTTTGTCAAGGCCTCGGCCAAGACGTCTAAAATGATTAAGGCCTCGGCCAAAACCATAAATCAAATTGGGAAAGGGCCTCGGCCAATTCCACGTCTAGTTGTCTCATTAGACCTACCGATGCATCGAGGAGATATAGCGGGCTCCACCCGTCACTTATTATGTCCAATACATTCCTCATATGAATAGGTTTAAACATATCATAAACCATAACATAATCGTATCACATAAAACATGCATAAAGGAAACATAACATTTCCACATTTCAATCACAAGATATCAATACAACACATTGATATAATAAAAACGCCTTCAAAACCATTTTCAATACCAAAATAAACGAAAGTTAAAACTTTGTATTTATTTTTCATTAAAAAAAAGATGGCTTATAGAGGATGCCGAAACACAAATAATGGTCACGGTGGCGGAGAAGTCGTTGTCGCCGGATAAGTACAGAAAGAAAAACATTCCCTTTTTGTCATTTAGTAAAATGCTTCTTATAAAAAAGATTCCTTTTGAATAAACTTAAAAGTCAAAGGGGTTTATACACCGTATAAAAGAAAGTTGTGTATAAAACCAAATATGCCTCAATGAAAGGGGATTGAGACGGAGTCCTTAAAAAGGTCATTTTTAAAATAAAATAGATATATTATGATTATTCACTATAGTTACACATAAAGAATAAAAAATAAGACATAATAATATCATGACATAATTTGAATGTAGGAGATTAACCCAAAGAATGGAAGTTGGGTTAAGAAATTCCCTTACCTTGCGTCCTGTCCTGACTCGACCGTTCTTTAACCTCCAGAATAATAAACTACAGTTAATTTATATTTACTTAAGAACCTTTTTCATGTTCATTATTCATTTTATATCCCTTATTACCATGTTATGAACATTATTTAATTATTTATGTTAATAACAGTCGTTTTGTCGATCTTTGGTAGTTGTGTCAACAATAACCTTCATAAAATTACAAGTTGTTCATGTGGTGAAATATCCATTATATACAGAATTATATTCATGATTTAGATATCATATATATCATATATATCCAGTATATACATTCATTCATAATATTACGTAATATTTAGAGGTAAGAATTGAAATGCACCGTTCATGGAGACGGTAAGCCGTACGTACGCATGAACGCTACTTTCATTTCTATTTCGTATTTAATGTAATGAAATCATAATTATATAAAGGTATAATATATTTCCAGTATAATATCATATATAATATCATTTACTCCATCCTTTATACATCCCACATATGGCATTAACGATTCACATCACTTTGAGGGGGCGGTAGTCCGCACTTCCTAAAATGAAATTATCGCGTTTTACCCATAATGGAAATCATAAAGTAAGCCATAAATGAGAAATACAGAAGCATAAGTAAAACATAAACATATTATATATCATATTTAAAAATAGTTACATCTTAATGGCCACCTTTGAAGGTGTTATATGAGTGTTGAACAATCATCGTTTCGTGAGGCAAAAATTCACCATCCACAGAAACCGTATGTTCTTTAACCATTAGATGTAGGTGTGTGTAAGTGTAGCTATAATCCTTATTATAAAAACATCCTAGTATATTGAGGATACTGGTGTTGTTACAAAAGAAATGAATAAAAAGATTTTAGGGGGTTGGAGAAGAAAAATAAAACAAAACAACATTAGAGAAGACATTACCTCAAATTCGGGTAACTTTTTTTGATTTGAGCCAAAGGCTTCCTTGGGAAGGGTTATGCCCAGAGTGAGGCTTCTAGGAGTAAGAGGGGGAAGTTGGGAGAGTATTTGAGCAGAGGTTGGCCGAGCCAAATGGCTTGAAAGTCTAAATGAGGTGGGAGAGGTGGAGGCCTTTTATAAGTGGAGTGGAGGGGCACTCTAGGAAAGTAAAGAAAAGTCAATTTATTATAAAATGAGTTTCGGATTTTAGAGGTCCCACACTTATATAATTCTAGGATAAGGTGATAAGGGTTCGAAATATCCTCATACTATTGGCTTTGGACATGTTTAAGCCTTGGATTTTGCATTATCTTCCCATTTTATTTAAATCATTAAATAATGAGGTCATCGCTGCATCATCATGATGTCATAAATAATTTAATTTATTTAATGTCTAAAAATTATAAAAAAAATACTATGATGTAGGAAATATTTTTATCTTTCTAATGAATATTTATAATCAAAATGTGGACTTGTGTAACCCCACTTAAAAACTGTTTTAGTAAAATAACTCATGTTTGTGTCAATTTAATTTTAACATTAAATAAATATATATTAATGTCATTTTCCAGCCAAAGTGGCTCCATGGGGTCCCCAAGTTGACCCATGGGTTGCCTTGGTCGGCCATGACTCATACAATAGGATTAGGATAAGTGTCATGCTCATCTCATATTATTAAAACATTATTTTTACCTTAAACTACACAAATTACCTCTAATCGCGATTAAGAACTTAAAAGTTACTATTCACAAAAAATTATTTTAATCTCATTGAACCACATTTTACTTCTTAATGACAACCATGTATGTCGGATTTTTGAAAATCAAATCACAGAAGCGGTAATATTTCATTTAAATGAAAAATCAGTTATTTAACTACCACTTAGTGGTTTCACTATTCATCAAAAATTGATGTTTTTCAGAACAAAGCCAAAATTTCACCCTAAGCTATAATTGATATTCCGAATTCAAAAATGATGACTATTTTAAAAAATTCCAAACATATAAGTTGCATTAATTAATTTTATTATTAATTCCCGCTGTTACAACAAATAGCGTGTTTTTAAGAAACAATTTATATCAAAAGATTGGCAATTGTTTATATCCAATTTCAATGTTAAATTAATTCTAATGACCACCATTGGATAAAATGGTAAAAATATATTCTAATTATACTTTAAAACCAATAAATAGTATAATTTATCACTATAGATTATTTTGATTAAAAAAGTTGTTTTTAAGTATTTTTCACTATTCATAAAAAATTAGAAGTTCTCAGAAAAATACGAAAAATTCAAAATAGGCTAATTTCAATATTACGAATACAAAAATGAAGTCCATTTTGAAATATAAAATTTCTATAATTTTAAAAAGTGGTTATTACTATGCATAACGGCTACTTTGATTAGTCGCGGTGTTTTAGAACTCGAAGTTGCGTACAATGCAAGCTATCGCATTATTGAATGAGAAGCGTATCGTGGAAGCTCGGGGTGTTACATTCTACCCTCCTTCAATAAATTGTGTTCTCGCAATTTGAAATTTTTCTTTGAAAATAAAAGGTTGAAAAGAGAAAATACCTTTGAGGAAAACCCATATCGGAAATAAGGTTAATAAATATATAACATTAAAAGAAAGCAAGATTAGTACAAAGGTCACCCGATATAGCCCATTCTAGGATTCTATGAAAATATGGATATGGAGGAGAAAAAAACCATCAAGGTCTGATGGAGAGTTATAGAAAATAAGATTAGGAGAATGTTTAACCACAAGAAAATCACAAACTTGTGATTGGTTAAACGGTCATTGAATCCCCAGTTGGAAAAGTTAACCAAAAACATTTTTGTTTTAAGTTACCTTTTATAATGTTGAGGAATTTATTTAGGAGATTTAATAAGAACGTAAGGGAATATACATACTTGTTATGTATACTTTCATTCTCTAATAAATTTTACCACAAACCCATCTTTTACTCCAAATGGTAACGAAACTCAAAAATATTCTTTTTATCCTAATTGTATAAGGTTCCAAATATTAACACATACCATTTAGATTAGTAAAACTATTTTGTAATAACCAGGGACTTCCTGTAGGCTAGTGGTAGGAAATAAAGGCTTGTCGCACTATGGTTGTGGGTTCGATTTCTGCAGCTTTGTCCGACGCGACGGGTTATGCCCCACCCTGCAGGTTGTCCTTTTCCTAAAAATATAGTACTATAATATTCCAAAAATAATCTTCATAAATGTTTTAACCTTAAACAATACTATCCAAAGATCAACTTAATCCACTCCAACCATTATAGTTATCCAAAATACCTCCGTCCAGACTTTCTCTAAAATGTCTCTAAATTCCAAAATCAATTGTAACATCAGATTCCCCAAACAAAGAAAAGTTTCTCTTATTGTCACAAACTAAAAATATAATTACCTTCATCATATTAAAACCTTACTGAAATCAACAAGTACTGCAGTACAATCCTTATATATATCACATTATTCTTATAACCAGAATATAATCCTTGAGTCCAAAAGCACCAATACATTAATTATTCCGCTTCAACTGTAGTCACAGCATAAGATTGGCCTTGATCCCTTGGCCTTTTCTGAGGTAAGTTTCCTTGACGCTTAGGACATTCATTTTCATAATGCCCCATTTCCCTACAATTGTAGCATTCAACATTGACAGCCTCATTCTTTCCCTTGCAATCATGAGCCTGGTGACCCTTTTCTCCACATTTATAACAAACTCCCATTCCTTTTAGGCACGTACCAGGGTGATTCTTCCCACAATTATCACATAATGGAAAATCCTTCTTTCCCTTTTTCCCTTTATCTATCTCTTGTTCCACCATTCTCTTCTTCTCTTGCTTTAATTTGTTTTCATAAGACTTAGAGAATTCCTTTTCTGTCTTGATAGCACACGAGACAATATCTTCGTATTATGAGAAGGATTGTGATACTAAAGCTCGACGGGGAAATGGTTTTAACCCATCAAAGAAACGATCAATCTTACTCCTTGGGTTACGTATATAATCGGGAGCATGCCTCGCTAACCTTGTAATGTTAGCCTCATACTTTGCAACATTCTCATCCTCCTTCTGCCTCAAACTCAGAAATTGCCATTCCATATCTGCTTGATGGTCACGAGGAAAGTATTTTTCTAAGAAAAGCTCTTTGAACTCCCTCCATTCCATATTTGATACGTCATCATCTTCCTTTGTGTTTTGAATCAACAACCACCACTGATCGACATCTCCATTGAGGCGGTAAAATGCCATGACAACCTTATCCCTTTCACTACTCTCCAAGGAATGGAATATTTTCTCTAAGAAATTTATCCATTACTTAGCTACTAGAGGATTTGTACTCCCATTGATGGTTGGTGGTTGTTGCCTCATGAAACGGTCTAGCATTGATCCTCCACGTTGCGGATCAGGGTGCTCCATACGAGTAAGGTTATTATTCATAACCTGAGTGAGTTGTCCCAGTATGGTAATAAGTTGATCAGCACCAATTGTATCTCCAGATCCACAATAATTATCTTGAGCAGGAGGGCAATCCCTACATGGAGTTCGTGCATTGATACGGTTTCCATTCCTTCCACTAGGCACCATTTCTAAACAATGGCATAAACTAGATTAGTTTATGAATCAAAATACATAATTCCATACTTGTTAAACACTTTACATAAATTGAACTATTTATGGATATAATCCATAATCATAAAAAGAAATGTTTTTTTGAGGAAGTATATACTCATAACCCTTTATAGTGATTTGTAAATAAAATGAGAATTATCCTAAGCATATCCCCTGGGAGTGTCATAACCAAGAGTGCAGCAAGGCCCGTTGTCGTGCACCAGTTCCCGTTCGAGTCTAGCTCAAAGCGGTGTTTTCGGGTTTTACCCCTAGGTACATCTGTGCTAGAGCCGCCTCTACCTGCTCGTATCCAGACAGGGATGTATTTCTTGGAAAACTCATAACATCTCTATAATACCAAAATTCTAGGAAGTTCTTCTATACTAATCCTCAAAGTCTATCTTTGGGCTATGTGCTCTAATCAGAGTTTATCTAAATCTAGCTTCCAAGGTTAGTACTAAACTGCCTCTGATACCAACTGTAACGCCCCGACCCCAGCTACCCAGAGTCGGTGCATTACATCGTAAAATTGGCATGATCACAAAAGATCAAGTCTCGAAAGACCGATTAGTTTAGTAGCCTTGGAAAGACTAGATACATTCATAAGTCTTACATTACATCATAAAGTGAAAAACTAATAACAAAGTCTTCATAGTCCACACTCATATCCTCTTCTGACTATCCCTGCAGGTCATTCATAAAATACTTCTTCACATCCTGGAAAATATTAAAACATTGAAAGGGGTGAGCTCAGATGCTCAGTATGGATAACAATATTGCGGAAGCTTTTATAAGAAAACATAAGCATTTAAGGCAATGTATAACTATAACAAAAGCCTTATTGAACTTGAACTTCAGAATAATATGGAAAAAGTAAAATAAAATAATTCCATTACTTAATCTCATGGATATTCTACTAGACGAATAATCACATGAAATATCAATAACCACTTTCATAATGAGGGAATGTATAATGCCAGACATTCTGAAACACTTTGTCAAGGCCTCAGCCAAGACGTCTAAAATGATTAAGGCCTCGGCCAAAACCATAAATCAAATTGGGAAAGGGCCTCGGCCAATTCCACGTCTAGTTGTCTCATGATACCTACCGATGCATCGAGGAGCTATAGCGGGCTCCACCCGTCACTTATTATGTCCAATACATTCCTCATATGAATAGGTTTAAACATATCATAAACCATAACATAATCGTATCACATAAAACATGCATAAAGGAAACATAACATTTCCACATTTCAATCACAAGATATCAGTACAACACATTGATATAATAAAAACGCTTTCAAAACCATTTTCAATACCAAAATAAAAGAATGTTTAAACTTTGTATTTATTTTTCATTAAAAAAAAGATGGCTTATAGAGGAAGCCGAAACACATATAATGGTCACGGCGGTGGAGAAGTCATTGTCGCCGCATAAGTACGGAAAGAAATACATTCCCTTTTTGTCGTTTAGTAAAATGCTTCGTATAAAAAAGATTCCTTTTGAATAAACATAAAAGTCAAAGGGGTTTATACACCGTATAAAAGAAAGTTGTGTATAAAACCAAATATGTCTCAATGAAAGGGGATTGAGACGGAGTCCTTAAAAAGATAATTTTTAAAATAAAATAGGTATATTATGTTTATTCACTATAGTTACACATAAAGAATACAAAATAAGACATAATAATATCATGACATAATTTGAAAGTAGGAGATTAACCCAAAGAATGGAAGTTGGGTTAAGAAATTCCCTTACCTTGCGTCCTGTCCTGACTCGACCGTTCTTTAACCTCCTGAATAATAAACTAGAGTTAATTTATATTTACTTAAGAACCTTTTTCATGTTCATTATTCCTTTTATATCTCTTATTACCATGTTATGAACATTATTTAATTATTTAAGTTAATAACGGTCGTTTTGTCGATCTTTGGTACTTGTGTCAACAATAACCATCTTAAAATTACAAGTTGTTCATGTGGTGAAATATCCATTATATCCAGAATTATATTCAAGATGTATATATCATATATATCATATATATCCAGCATATACATTCATTCATAATATTACGTAATATTTAGAGGTAAGAAATGAAATGCACCGTTCATGGAGACGGTAAGCCGTACGTACGCATGAACATTACTTTCATTTCTATTTCATATTTAATGTAATGAAATCATAATTATATAAAGGTATAATATAGTTCCAGTATAATATCATATATAATATCATTTACTCCATCCTTTATACATCCCACATATGGCATTAACGATACACATCACTTTGAGGGGGCGGTAGTCCGCACTTCCTAAAATGAAATTATCGCGTTTTACCCTTAATGGAAATCATAAAGTATGCCATAAATGAGAAATAAAGAAGCATAAGTAAAACATAAACATATTATATATCATATATAAAAATTGTTACATCTTAATGGCCACCTTTGAAGGTGTTATATGAGTGTTGAACAATCATCGTTTCGTGAGGCAGAAATTCACCATCCACAGAAACTGTATGTTCTTTAACCATTAGATGTAGGTGTGTGTAAGTGTAGATAGAATCCTTCTTATAACAACATCCTAGTATATTGAGGATACTGGTTTTGTTACAAAAGAAATGAATAAAAAGAGTTTAGGGGGTTGGAGAAGAAAAATAAAACAAAACAACATTAGAGAGGACATTACCTCAAATTCGGGTATCTCTTTTTGATTTGAGCCAACGGCTTCCTTGGGAAGAGTTCTGCCCAAAGTGAGGCTTCTAGGAGTAAGAGGGGGATGTTGGGAGAGTATTTGGGTAGAGGTTGGCCGAGCCAAATGGCTTGAAAGTGTAAATGAGGTGGGAGAGGTGGGGGCCTTTCAAAAGATTGGCAATTGTTTATATCCAATTTCAATGTTAAATTAATTCTAATGACCACCATTGGATAAAATGGTAAAAATATATTCTAATTATACTTTAAAACCAATAAATAGTATAATTTATCACTATAGATTATTTTGATTAAAAAAGTTGTTTTTAAGTATTTTTCACTATTCATAAAAAATTAGAAGTTCTCAGAAAAATACCAAAAATTCAACATAGGCTAATTTCAATATTACGAATACAAAAATGAAGTCCATTTTGAAATATAAAATTTCAATAATTTTAAAAAGTGGTTATTACTATGCATAACGACTACTTTGATTAGTCGCGGTGTTTTAGAACTCAATGTTGCGTACAATGAAAGCTATTGCATTGTTGAATGAGAAGCGTATCGTGGAAGCTCGGGGTGTTACATTCAAAATGTCGAGAGACTATACTTTCAATAAAATTATACAATGAAAACTAAATAAAAAATATTAGATGACAAAAATTACAGTTAGTGGGAACCCAAATCATTACACCTATATGAATTAATTATGAAAATAATAGACTTAATAGTCTCAACAAGGAACAAGAAACTAATTCAACAACAAGACTATCACATACATTTTAAAATGATAAATTTATAATAAGATCTATAACTCCAATCCTTAAATCACCCCTTTCTCAAGACACTTAGTAAGATATCCCCCTCAATGATCATATCATTCCTTATATGAACCCATACTTGAAACCATTGGGGGATGCTGAGGTACGCTAGTGACATGGAAACCTGAGTAATGATTGAGTACAAATCAGTTGGACACCTGCAATGCTGTTATAAACCCAACCAATAAAAATCAAGGTACAAATTTGTGACCATATTATTAAAATGTAGCATGACATACAAAACTATATATAATTACATGTAATACTCATTATAAATGAAATCATAAAACATCCCTATTTAATCATTTCATGAGCATACAAGACTTACAAAAACCAATATAAAACATACTTTGGCTCTATTCTAGAAGTATAATCATAATGAATTCAACATGTAATCAAGTGGAAGCCAAAAAATTTTCACACTAAGTATCAAGACAACATGTCACTTGGAATCATCAATTAATTGAGGTTACATGTCTCCCAATATATACTAATAATCAATTATACGTGTAATTTTTCATCAATCTACATCAAAATTTTATGATAGATGAATACCTCTTTTAATTATGTTACTATATTACATCGAATCCACTATTTATCAAGTGAAGATGTTTCTCAACATCAACTTGAATTTATGTCAAAGTGCTAATCTATATCCAATAACTCATCATATCCCTCAAAGGATACTATCGCAAGTGAAGCATGAAGTATGACATTCCCTACACATAGCTCAGGTTCTTCATCATGGTAGATAGCCATTCACACTCCCCCCCAATGTGATAGCAACATCACTATGGTCCATCAATATTTTAATAGAAGATCAATATGTACAAAGGGAATATTATATTTCACTAAAAATAGAAGATTATACATATAAATATAGTATATGATTTAATAATGAGTTTATATTATAAATATATAAATACAGGGGATGGTCCAAAGAGTTGTTGAAATAAAATTCATAGGAACACTCATTGAAAAAAATAACAAGGTTATCATGAGTCAGAAACAAAAAAAACACATGAAATCACTATCATGTATGGTTCAAATATAGGTACCACATAATGTTAAACAATAGTTCACATATATGTATAGCATGTAAAATCCTCATGATTCATAGTAGCTACACAAGTGATCATGATCAATCATGGACAAATAGGATATATAAGCACACTCATGTAATGAGTAATAATATGTGGCATCATGGTCAACAGTAATCTCATAGAATTTCACACACTTGACGATGTGTTATTACAATATGAACATTTTGTATAATTAATAAATATATAAGGTTCATTAATAAATATTTTATTAGTCCTGATTCCCTTAATTAGATAATACATATGGATCATTAACTAATAAATACTTATTTTTTCAGAAAAAAGTATGAATTATGATTTTTTAACCAAAAGTGGAGAAACTCATGTCTCATTATAAATAAATATTCATAAAATCCATAGTGAAATCCTATTATGATGACATACCTTAAATAAGGTCAACTCCCAAAATAATAAATTATTTTTAGTTGTTTTCAATGTTTTCTTAATCCATTCGCCTCAATCAATCTTTAATAGTTTTTATGGAACACCTATGAATTCAAAATAATTATTCATTTATAAATTATAATTAATTATATTATTAAATGGAATTTCACTTTAAAAGGATAATTTATTATTTTCATATGTACATAACATATATTAACTCATTCCTGGAACAACGACAAATAATTCATGGAAGGTCATTAGTACACCTCTAACATATGTCTTGGAAGAATCCATATCGTGCGATTATAAAAACCAAATTTAATATATTTAAAATGCACTGTAGAGAATAATTAATCTAGGTCACATTGTCACGACCCGTCCTCGGGGCCCGTGCCATGACTACCCCAATCCCTCCTTCCATAGGCCAGGGGTTGGAGACTAGAACCAAAGTCGTAAATCCCGATAACTGGGAAGGAATTGCCTTTATAAAAGAAAACAAAACATCAAAGAGTACAAGCGGAAGTAAAACACTAAGTAAAAAAGAACTGTTGAAAAGTAAATGGTCCAGAATACAAACCCAACTAAAAGTACAGCTACAACTGAACGAATGTACAATAGAAAAAGACAACAGCTGGATGAAAGGAAGCAGCTCCTGGGTCATCCTCCTCGGATCCTACCTGAAGGGTAGGTACAGATAGCGCAGCTCCAGGATCGTCGACCATGGATCCTACCTGAAGGGTAGGTACAGATAGCGCAGCTCCTGGATCATCCACCACGGATCCTACCTGAAAGGTAGGTACAGATAGCCTCCACAACGCTCTTCCCATCAACCTCCTCTGAGTATCATCTCGCCATGAAGTCCAACTCCTGATACTAACTTGTCGTGAGGTCCACCTCCAGGTATCTTCTAGTCTTCGAACACTCGTCCTCTATCTACACTGCCCGTCGTCTGCAACCAACACAACCAGGTGCAGGCATAGGCCGTGCAGGGGTGAGTATAATGATACTCAGTAGAGACCCCGAGACCCTCAAGGTATCACTAAAACCAACAAGGATAACCACAATGAAATTCTCATTAGATAACCCATACCTAGGTATATGCCCATACATATACCTATGTTATCTAGTAACCCATCTCAGTCATGAGGAAACACAAAGGTTATGAAATCAATGGATAACCACTACGTAGATATATTCCAATACATATATCTATGATATCAAGTGACCCATCTAAATCATGATGTAAACACAAAGGTCATAGACTTACCTCAAACCATGATTTTCATTATCGAAACCGTAACTACTAAAGAGCCCCATCATTGGAGTGTTCATTGATCCTTTCACGACTACGAGGTACTGCTCACTAACCTAAGACTGCTGAGGTACTCCTCTTGTCGAGTACCGCGGGCCAGCCACCCAAACACAGTAGTGATTCCCGATGTGGTATGCCACCCAAACACAGTAGTGCACACCACCTAATAGCATGCAGAGGTACTCTTCGGATGAGTACCATGGGTCTGCACCCAAATAAGTAGTTCTTCGTCTTCCATGGGTCTGTACCCAAACAAAGTAGTGCTCCGTCCAATGGGCTAGTCGACTAACTCCAAGTCGAGTCGGTCAAGCAGTCGTCAGGTCTCAGCCAGCTACACGGTCTACGTACTCCATACGATCTTCTCTAGGAGGGCCCGCTCCAAGAGCTATAGGTTGATACTACAAGTATATAAAATTCCCATGAAGAATATTCTCAACGTACCTCCTCGTCTTAGGGGTCTCAACGCAACAGACGACGCGTCAATCGGACGCCCGGCCTTTGAGTTACTAGCATTTTTGTCCCAGGGGCCCGGTTGGTTTTGTGTGTGAACCAACCTAGCCGTACCCCAACTGTATCCCAACCTCTCATAGGGTAAGCTCATAGGGACAGTTCCTCAATGTGAACACCAACACCGCTGACGGTTCGTCAAACGGACGTCCGGTCTGAAAGTTATCAGCTTTTCCATTCTAGGGGCCCGGTTGGATTTTAGGGACAATCTATTCGGCCACTCTCCAACTTCAACCAAAACATGGATGAAGAATTACAAATGTTCCTTCTCTTCAAGAGGAATCCAACAAAGTCGACGGTATGTTAATCGGACATATGGAGCTCAAGATATAAGTGTTTCTGCTCCGAGGGCCCGGTTGGTTTCGTATCCGAACCAACCCAGCCATTCTCAAAGTTCTCTGAAACCTTGCATTTAATATACTAAAACGACTGTCTTGATCCAAGGATCGCATCGAAGATGACAGTCCATCGATCAGAGGTCCGCAACACAAGAAATGGTCTAAAGACCGTAAGAGGTCCACGAATTGGGGTTTTGGGCCCGGCCCGAGACCCCATGGGTTGTCCCAAACTGGATCAACCCGAAACGGGTCTGGTTCCGGCCCTCTTGGGTGCGGCCCGGACCGGTGAACTGGCGGTCCGCCGATGAGCTCAGTTAAACCGAGTTGGGCAGTCGAAGTGGGGGGGGGTGCCCCATGTCCCATTAAACACAGCCCACAAGTGGGGCCTCCTCTTGTCCGGTCAGCCGAGGGTTAGAAACCCCCGACTCCTCCTCTGATCGGCCGACCTACTCTAGACGGCCGGCTACTGCACCACGGGATCAGCATGGGCCAGTCCCCCTACTCCGACGCCGGCGGCCAGAAGTTGGTCAGGTTACCTGCACCGCCGCGGCCTTGGTCTGTCCGGCGCGGCGCGACGACGCCTTGCCCCTCTGCCGCGGCCCCACTCCATCCATGGTGTTATCATGATTCTCTAGTGCGGCACGATGGCACCGCTACCTTGTTCGACCTCATCGGCGCTGCGTGACAGCGCCACACATCCTTTCCCATTCCCATTGCTTCTGTGCGGTGCAACGGCACCGCGCCGCCTTTGAATATGCCGCGATAAAAACAAAAAAACCAGGGGAGGAGGGTCAGCCGTGTTCGTACAGTCCGACCTCCTCCTGTTATTGCGGAAACAGGTGGCCCAATTTGAAACAAAGAAAAGGCGACTGATGAAATCACGAACATACAAATAAATCCCCTTTGGTTTTTCCGCAATCAAAAAGGAAATTACAATCCCGCAAACAAAAACCTTTTGCGGATCAAATTAATAATAAGTTGATTTGAATTCTTGTTTTTGAAGGAAAACAATCGTGAGATTATTTATATTCTCAATTTAAACCACTACCTCAAGCGTTTTGGTCGAACATGGTTTTTCGCTGAATGGGACGTCCCAGAATTGAGAGGTCGCGGAAGGATGATTGTCGCATCATGGAGAAAAGATTCGTCGGCATCGCGTCGTCGATCTCCGAGGATCCATGTTCTTTTCGACCTTCATCGGAGGTCAGAGTTCTTCGCGTTCTTTGCGTTCTTCGTGTTCTTCGACGAAGAACGAAGAACTTCATGACTCCCTTTTTTCTCCCAAGTACTCAACACAACAAGCTCCAACATTAATAATATTAGACACCTTCTTATTTTATTACTCAAGCCTAAAGATTGAAATTCGAAATTGAATCAAACAATTAATTGAATTTAATTGCAACATTTAAACTGCCCAATTAAAAGAGGCATTTAATATCTAATTAAACAGACGAGTTGACTTCATTTAAAAAGGGGGGGTGTGGGTGTGTTACCTTAATTAAAAAGGGGTTGAAGATGTTGAAAGGGTGGGGATCGTGTGGTCCCCACAACAGTAATATCCTACCTAGTGGATTAGTTAGGATGCTGGTCCCACTAAACCACTTATCTTAGGTTAACACTTCCTTGAATAAAAATAAAATCTGTGTGTCACAGTATTTTATTTTATTCTTTAGTTAACCCAATTAAGTAAAACTCCACCCGAGAAAACACAACTTTGGAAAAGGTGTTTATAAGCAATTACCATCGATGTGATTCCATCGATTCCCTCATATTTCAATTCCGACCACCGGTTCAAATGATAGAAAAACTCGCTCATTCGTTCCCTGAACGTACCCGAGCTATAGTTCAGAAAATCATTCTGGGCTCACTGGCTCTCAGAATCAGGTGCCGTCCGAAATTGCGTTCTTGTAAAATCTCAACAGAAATTAAGAAAAGATTTCCCTTTAATTTTACGGGTTGTTACATTACTCCCACCTCAGGGATTTACGTCCCCGTAATGCTATAACACAAACTAGGGAAACAAAAGTGGTACTGAGAACGCACGCGAGCCTTCCACTCCCTTGTGCTCACCTGGAGGTTCCCATACTGCCAGTGAAAGCGCACCTATGAAATAGACCGTCCATGTAGGATCCGATCCTGTCGATCCTCGATCCCAATTAGAACCTCCTTGAATGTCACCCCATCGCCGAAGTCCAGCTGCCCATGGTCGATGATATGCATTGGGTAAAGAACGTATCTACTCAGTTGAGATACATGGATTTCGGAGTGCACCTGGTGAAACTGAGGTGGATGGGTCAAGCGGTAAACCACCTCGCCTACCCTACTGGGGACCTATAATGGTTCGTTGAACCTCAGAAACAACTTTTCGCCTCGACCACATCTATGTAAGCCTCATCGAGGTGAGACCCATATAAGGATTCGATCGTCATCATCAAACTGTAGAAGTCTCCAATTCCTGTTAGAACTGAAACTCAAAACTCCTGTCGGCATGATGATATGGTTGAAAAACTCAAGAGTGATCGGCTGCACCCTCCTATGCATGAGTTTATCCTATGCTTCCTGGGGTTTCCTTTTCACCGACCAAGGAAAACCCATTCCGACGTCGTAGTTAAACCACATCCTTTTTTCCTAATACCGTCAATTTTTGTATGAACTGTGATTGCCCAGTCCATTCTCAAACCAACTTCGTAAGGCCTCAACGCTGACACCAAGACATTTCAACCCAAACTCTCTCCTCGAGGGTCTGACCACACTATCACGAACAGGATCTGGTCGCCACCATTAAAGGCACCAAACCCGGCCCGTGGCAAGGCCTGAAGGGCGTTCCCTATCCCCACGGGCTGGCACAAGTGCCCGGGTATCAAACAAATCTGGTTTGGGAACGATTTACCCGAGTATGACAGCATAAATGATAAAAAACAATCAATTATTAAAATATGAAATTTTCATGCTAAACAATTCTTAAAAAAACCAGATCTGAATACAAAAGTTTAAAGACACTACAAGTGGTCTAAAAACAAATAATGACAACATAACGACATCCCCATGGACTCCACATGACAAGGGGATCATCACCCGCAAGCCGTCCTCGTAACTCCGCCCCAACGATGGGCACTAACATCCCGAACCGCCATCACCCTTAGCCTTCCCTTTACCAGAGTCAAGCATGAGCATGTCTACTTACACCCAAGGGGTGTAAGTAGGGTGTGAGCCTAAGCCCAATAGGATACCACCAGTTGATTCCAAAGAGTATGCAATACAATGTGAACAATACAATCAATTTTAATACATAAGGTGAAATAGTGTTAAAATTCAAAGAAATGCAACTTTCAAATGAAAAAAGTTTTCAATCCGAAAGTTTCAGAATGTTAGCACATTAAATAGACATGTGAGCTAATGTAATGTACTGACAAAAACAACCCACAACAAGGGTATATACCACAAATCCTATGAGCATCAAAATCATGAACACCCCTAAGAACTAGGTTGTCTCGGGCCCTATGTACCTCGTAGCTCGCTGTAGAATATCCATAGAAAAATCCATTCTTGTGCACGAGCCACTAGTAGGGAACATACCCATAACCTAGTGGTCCCAAATCATCATCCAAATAGTTTAGTTAGAGTTGTCGTTATCCATATGCTAAGTGGAACAGGGACAAAACCCATCCGATCCACTAGCCGTACTAGTACAAATCCGCCCCACCTAAGTACCCGGGCTTCCCCTTTTTGTGCTCAAACAATTTCAGAAAACAACACACATACATTTTCATATAAAATATCAGTATTGGTCACAAACAAATTTTACAGTAGCTACTCACATTTTATACCATTTAAAACACACAACAAAATAATTTTATTTCCAATAAAACAACTTCTCAAAACATCACATTGTTTTTCACCCAAGGCTCTTTAAGATATCCACCTTTCACACAATGATAACACTTTTAAGTTATTAAAACAAAATTTCAGTTCAAAACCCTTTAATGAAACAAAAAATTCAGTTATGGGGCATCCCAAAATAGACCAATAAATGATTTGAATGGAAACCCCTCAATTTCACAAAAAATTGGAACATAAAATTCATTTGCATTATAAATGCAACTAAAACCAATTTTTACAGAAACATTCAAGTAAAGTAAACATTACATTACCATGAAAACAGAAATCTAATTCACAAAAATTTCACACACAATGGAATCACCTACAAAATTAACAAAACCCCTTGAATCTCCGTACGAAATCAAATCGCACCCCCGCCGCACCAAGAGAGAACTAGATCCAACCTAAAACCACACAAATTGGCCAAGAAAGCCCAAAGTTAAACCCTAGGTTCGAAATCATAGTTTCTGGACATTAGTAAACTCAATTATAACTGAAGAAACCCTAAGAAAAATGAGTTAAACCCAAAATAATTTGAAAGAGGAAAGAAAAGCGCTCATTTACTTGAAGTATCTTGAAGTAATCACTCCAAAACTCTAGTATCTGAAATTTAAAAGAGCCCAAATTTAGGGTAAGTTAGAAAACGATGTATTATCTCATTTAGGAACTGGAATGGAGGAAAAATATTGAGAATTGAGAGAGTTATGAAAGAAATACTTTACCTCTTCAAATCTGGGTGATTTGAGGAACCCTATGAATATCGGCACAAAATCTCGATTCTACAGAGCTCCAAATGGGTGGGAGAGAGTTCAGACGCGCGGCTGGGTTACATGGGCTTGAGTGAAAATTGGAATCACAGAATAATCCCAAATATTGAATAAGTTATAACGAAATAAAATTTTATTTTTAAAACAGGAATTGGGTTTTCGGGCAGGCCCAACCCCTTAGACAAAAACCCAAATAACCCCTGGTTATGGATTTCTAAAAGCTCCAAATTACCTTGGTGGTGTTAATAGGTTAGGGGAGGTCAATTAGGAATTTTAATGGATGAAAAATGTTGAAAAATGAAAAATTTATAAAAGATACAAAATTTATTTTTTAATCTGGAATTGGGCTCACGGTTTGGCCCAATTCATGAATACTCATCTATTCCTCCCTAAAACCTAGGGAGACCCCCCAAAAAAGAAAGGATGAAAATTAAATGAAAAAAAAAAACTTTAAAATATGCCTTGTATGTGACAATTCTCCCCACCATTAAGGACTTTCCGCCCCGGAAAGTCAACATGAATCTCGGTTGGAAAACAAGAATGGGTACTCTTCCTCGACCCCTGACTTTCGCTCCCATGTCTCATGTGTTTCATTCCCATGCTTCCATAAAACCCGGACTAATGTAATAGACTTTCCTCGAAGTATCTTCTCTTGGGAGTCCACTATTTTCATTGGTCTCTCAATGATAGACAAGTTAGGCTCTATCTCTAGTTCTTCCCAACTCAACACATGGGATGGATCCGGATTGTATTTCTTCAACTGAGAGACGTGGAAGACATCATGGATAGACGTCAACTGAGAAGGTAAGGCCAACCTGTATGCCACCTTACCAATACGCTCGGTGATCTCAAAGGGTCCGACATACCGTGGCATCAGCTTACCTTGCTTACCCAATCGACGATGGCCTAGACGAGGGGCCACTTTTAAGAATACCCTGTCACCCACAGAAAACCCTAGGTCTCGACGCCTCCGGTCAGAATAAGATTTATGACAACTCTGAGCTATCAATAAGCGATGCTTGATCAACTTGACCTTCTCAGAAGTCTCCTGCACAAGGCTCGGCTCCCACAGTGAAGTCTCTCCTACCTCAGCCCAACATAGGGGGGACCGACAAGGCCGACCATAGAGCGCCTAAAAAGGTGCCATTCGAATCGTGGATTGGTAACTATTATTATAAGCAAACTCTACCAATCCCGAATGGCTATCCCAAGAACCTCCAAAGTCTAGGACACATGCACGAAGCATGTCCTCCAATATATGATTTTCCCGCTCTGTCTGACCATCCGTCTGTGGGTGGTATGCTGTGCTCATCTTAATCTGAGACCCCAAGGACTTCTGAAGGCCTTCCCAAAATCGAGAAGTGAAGCGGGGGTCTCTATCCGAGACAACAGCTGATGGTACACCATGGAGTCTCACCACTTCTTGGAGATACAAATGGACCAACTCATCTACTTTTGTTGTATCTTTAATCGGAATGAAGTGGGATGATTTGGTCCGACGATCAATCACCACCCAAATAGCATTCTTACCCCGAGGTGTACGAGGTAAGACAACAATGAAGTCCATGGAAACCTCTTCCCACTTCCAGGTTGGAATGGGTAGTGGTTGGAGAAAACCGGATGGCCTTTGGTGCTCTGCTTTCACCTGCTGACATGTGTAGCATCTCGAAACAATGTCTGCTATGTCTCGTCTCATACCAGGCCACCAAAACTGCCGACGAACATCATAATACATCTTAGTGGCACCTGGATGGACAACCCACTGAGACTGGTGGCTATCTTGCATGACCACCTTCCGCAGAGGTAATGACACTACTGAACGGCCCTTCAAGCTCAAGATGCCCTCGGGAGACGACGACCAATCAGAGGATGTCTCCCCACCATGAAGGAACTGCTTAGACCGCTGAAAACGATCATCACTGGGCTGTTCCTGCTGAATCAACTCCAATAGAGAAGGAGTCAACTGGACACTTGCCAAGAATGCCCCTCCACTGTATTCCCTGGTCTCCACATGCATCTTAGAAAAGAGACCCATCAATGCCCACTCATCACTAGACTTCCTCAAAGCCTGCACTGGAACTCTTCGACTCAAAGCGTAGGCCACTACATTACCCTTGCCTGGGGTATAGACAATGTCAAAGTCAAACCCCTGCAAGTACTCGATCCAGCGACGTTGCCTCAAGTTGAGGACCTTCTGCAAGAAGATATAAGCCATGCTTTTGTGATTAGAGTATACCACAAACTTCTCCCCAAAGAGGTAGTGACGCCAAGTCTTCAATGCATGCATCACCACTGCCAACTCCAAGTCATGGGTGGGGTAGTTCTTTTCATGTGGTCGAAGTTGGCGAGATCCATACGCGACCACATGATCATCTTGCATAAGAACGCACCCAAGACCCATACCTGAAGCATCACAATAGACCACATATCCCTTTCCAGCCTCTGGCAAAATCTGCACGGGGGAAGTAGTCAGCCGCCTCTTCATCTCCTCGAACGATTCCTTACATTCTGGACCCCATAAAAACTTCACCCCTTTCCGGGTGAGGGAAGTCATCGGTGAAGCATGCCGAGAGAAATCCCGAACGAATCGCCTGTAATAACCGGCCAAGCCAAGAAAACTCCTGATCTCAAACACATTCATCGGTTTCTCACATGACATGACTACACTAATTTTCTCAGGGTCCACTGAAACTCCATGCTCTGAGATCACATGCCCCAGAAATCTCACCTCTCTGATCCAGAAAGTGCACTTTGACAACTTTGCATAGAGGCGGTGATCTCGTAATGTACCCAAAACGATCCTCAAGTGATGTTCGTGTTCCTCCTCAGAGCTAGAGTATACCAGAATGTCATCCACGAACACCACAACAAAGGAATCAAGATAATGATGGAACACCCTATTCATAAGTGCCATAAATACCGCTGGAGCATTGGTCAATCTGAAGGGCATGACCAAATACTCAAAGTGGTCGTACCTGCTTCGGAAGGCTGTCTTAGGGATATCTGACTCCTTAACCCTGAGTTGATGATACCCTGAACGCAGGTCCCTCTTTGAGAACCACTTTGCCCCCTTCAACTGATCAAACAAATCATCTATTCCGGGCAAAGGGTATTTGTTTTTAATTGTTACCTTATTCAGCTTCCGGTAGTCAATGCACAATCGGAGGGATCCATCAGCCTTTTTTGCAAACAACACAGGAGCGGCCCAAGGAGAGACGCTCGGGCGAATGACTCCATTGGATTCTAAGTCGTACAACTGTATCTTTAATTCCCTCAACTCGGTGGGGGCCATGTGATAGGAGGGAAGAGATATCAGCTGTGTTCCCGGTGCAAGATCAATCGAAAACTCCACATCCCGCTCCGGGGGCAAACCAGAAAAATCATCAGGGAATACCTCGGGAAACTCATTCACTACACGGGGTAGTCCACCTTCAGGGGAAAGACCATCATCTAGCACAATCGAAGATAAATGGAAGATAACACTTCCCAAATCTGGGAGTGGAGGCCCTGTGCGACTTGATCGTGGATCCCATTCTCCATGAAAAACCTGACGACTCCCATCAGGTGTTGTGAAACTCACACGTCGTCTGTAGCAATCGATGTGTGCCTGGAAGTGTACTAGCCAATCCATCCCGAGTATGACATCAAAAAGGTCCATATCTAAGACCAAGAGGTCCCACTCCATCTCGACCCCTGACACAGAAAGTGCACATGAGGGGCACCTGAGGCCCTGCTCCTTCTTCTTTCCCAATGGTGTCACCAACTCCATCGCAAAAGACATCAACTCAGTTGGCAAATTCAGAATGTCCACAAAACGTCCAGAAATGAATGAAATAGAGGCAACAGTATCAAAAAGAGAAGTATCTATAGAAGATGCGATCAAAACGGTACCTCGAACTGTCGACGGTCCCGCCTCTGATCCTGCTGGTGACTGATACACTGCATGGAGATGTCCAGTATCTGCCTGAGGACGACCGCTAGTCTGTGGTTGTGCCCTGAACTGGCTCTGCCCAGAAGATGATCCAGCCCTACCACCACGACCACCAAATCGAGATCCCCCAGTCCTCGACGGCTCAGACTATGTTGGCACTCCTCTTGAAGCCACTGACCCTGCCACAATTCGGAGTGGACGTGCCACACCGCAGAAGCACTGCAAATTCCCTATACCTCCACACAGGTAACAAGGCTTCGGAGGAAGAGGACATGCTGGTAGGATATGCCCAGGCCTCCCACATTGGTGGAACATGACCGATCTCGAATCAGAAGCCGCAGAAGAAAACTGCCTGGAAGAGTGGCCTGAACTGCCCCCTCCTTTCTTCACATGATCCTCCCGCTTCCATTTCTTCTCTGAGGAGCTTCCACTACCCACTGCTGATATTGAACCATAGAAACCAGCCCTACCTTTCCTATCAATCTCCACCATGCATTCCCGATCAACAACCTCAGCATAGGTCCTCAGCTTAAACAAGAACACCTGGGAGTATATCTCTGGTCGCAAGCCATTCTCAAACCTTTGGGCCTTCGCTTGCTCATTAGAGACAATTTCTGGAGCATACCGAACCAATTCAGCGAAACGGTTGGCATACTCCATCACAGATAGATTCCCCTGAACAAGTTCCATGAACTCTCTAGACCTGGCATAAGCCAACACCTCAGGGAAATACTGTTCCTTGAAGACAACCTTGAAATCTCCCCAGCGCATCTGCTCATTCTTCCCAGACTGAAGCACTGACTCCCACCATTTACAGCTGGGACCCTCCAACAGAAAGGAGGCACACTTCACCCTGAGCTCCTCGGGTGTTTCCAGGAACTCAAACATACGCTCGATCTTCTCGAGCCATTCTTCTGCTTTTTGGGGTTCTGCGCTACCTCGGAAGGCATGAGGCTTGTTTTTCAGAAACTCTTGTGCTTTATCTTTTCTAGGACTTGTCCTCTCTACCCTAACAGGAATAGGAGCATGAGCTGGTCCCTATCCCAAATCTTGGATAGCCCGAACAACAGCTTCCACAAGCCTCTGATCAATCGGCATGGGAGAACTCTCTCCAGCTTCCTCCTGTGGGTGCGTGGGAGCTTTCCGGGGAGGCATGTTGCTACAAAATGCAACAGTCACAAAAAAATAGTCAATACCACAATTCTGAAAATTGTAATCAGATACATCAAATATAAACAAACTAAACACATTGTTGTAATAAAAGAAACAACTACTCCACATCTGCCTGATGTCCACATGTGGTCTGCAGCCCACACGTCTCACCTGGAAGTGAAGTCAATCAGTAAATTCCAACATCCTTTGGTGACTCAAGGTCTTCCATGAGAGGTGCGGGCCAGGCAACCTACTCACAACCAATACCCCGAGCCCCGACAGTCCCAACTCCTGTCTATCCCGACTCATCTCAAAATAACAATATAACCCAAAAACATTAACCTCCTCTGATACCATTTTGTCACGAACCGGATCTGGTCTCCCCCATTAACGGCACCAAACCCAGCCCGTGGCAAGGCCCGAAGGGCATTCACTATCCCCACGGGCTGTCACAAGTGCCCGGGTATCAAACAAATCTGGTTTGGGAACAATTTACCCGAGTATGACAGCATAAATCATAAAAACACAATCAATTATTAAAATCTGAAATTTTCATGCTAAACTATTCTTAAGAAAACCAGATCTGAATACATAAGTTTAAAGACACTACAAGTGGTCTAAAAACAAATAATGACAACATAAATACATCCCCATGGACTCCAATGACAAGGGGATCATCACCCGCAATCCGTCCTCGCAACTCCACCCCAACGATGGGGACTAACATCCCGAACCGCCATCACCCTTAGCCTTCCCTTTACCTGAGTCAAGCATGAGCAGGTCTACATACACCCAAGGGGTGTAAGTAGGGTGTGATACTAAGCCCAATAGGATACCACCAGTTTATTCCAAAGAGTATTCAATACAATGTGAACAAAACAAGCAATTTTAATACACAAGGTGAAACAATGTTTAAATTCAAAGAAATGCAACTTTCAAATGAATACAGTTTTCAATCCGAAAATTTCAGAATGTTAGCACATTAAATAGATATGTGAGATACTGTAATGTACATCCAAAAACAACCCACAACAAGGGTATATACCACAAATCCTATGAGCATCAAAATCTGGAACACCCCTAAGCACTAGGTTGTCTCGGGCCCTATGTACCTCGTACCTCGGTGTAGAGTAACCATAGAAAAATCCATTCTCGTGCACGAGCCACTAGTAGGGAACATACCCATAACCTAGTGGTCCCCAATCATCATCCAAATAGTTTAGTTAGAGTTGTCGTTATCCATATGCTAAGTGGAACAGGGACAAAACCCATCTGATCCACTAGCCGTACTAGTACAAATCCGCCCCACCTAAGTACCCGTGCTTCCCCTTTTTGTGCTCAAACAATTTCAGCAAACAACACACATACTTTTTCATATAAAGTATCAGTACTGGTCACAAACAAATTTATAGTAGCTACACACATTTTATACCATTTAAAACACACAATAAAATAATTTTATTTCCAATAAAACAACTTCTCAAAACATCAAATTGTTTTTCACTCAAATCTCTTTAAGATATCCACCATTCACACTATGATAACACTTGTAAGTTATTAAAACGAAATTTCAGTTCAAAACCCTTTAATGAAACCAAAAACTCAGTTATGGGGAATCCCAAAATAGACCAATAAAAGATTTGAATGGAAAACCCTCAATTTCACCAAAAATTGGAACATAAAATTCATTTGCATTATAAATGCAACTAAAACCAATTTTTACAGAAACATTCAAGTGAAGTAAACATTATATTACCATGAAAACAGCAAGATAATTCACAAAAATTTCACACACAATGGAATCACCTACCAAATTAACAAAACCCCTTGAATCTCCGTGCGAAATCAAATTGCACCCCCGCCGCACCAAGAGAGAACTAGATCCAACCTAAAACCACACAAATTGGCCAAGAAAGCCCAAAGTTAAACACTAGGTTTGAAATCCTAGTTTCTGTACATTAGTAAACTCAATTATAACGGAAGAAACCCTAAGAAAAATGAGTTAAACCCAATGTAATTTGAAAGAGGAAAGAAAAGGGATAATTTACTTGAAGTATCTTGATGAAATCACTCCAAAACTCCAGTATCTGAAATGTAAAAGAGCCCAAATTTAGGGTACGTTCGAAAAAGATGTATTATCTCATTTAGGAACTAGAATGGAGGAAAAATATTGATAATTTAGAGAGTAATGAAATAAATACTTTACCTCTTCAAATCTGGGCGATTTGAGTAACCCTATGAATATCGGCACAAAATCGCGATTCTACAGAGCACCAAATGGGTGGGAGAGAGTTCTGACGCGCGGTCGGGTTACCTGGGATTGAGGGAGACTTGGAATCACCGAAAAAGTCCAAATATTGAATATGTTATAACAAAATAAAATTTTATTTTTAAAACAGGAATTGGGCTTTCGGGCAGGCCCAACCCCTTAGACAAAAACCCAAATAACCCCTGGTTATGGATTTCTAAAAGCTCCAAATTACCTTGGTGGTGTTAATAGGTTAGGGGAGGTCAATTAGGAATTTTAATGGATGAAAAATGTTGAAAAATGAAAAAGTTATAAAAGATAAAAAATTTATTTTTTAATCTGGAATTGGGCTCACGGTTTGGCCCAATTCATGAATACTCATCTATTCCTCCCTAAAACCTAGGGAAACCCCCAAAAAAAGAAAGGATGAAAATTAAATGAAAAAAATACTTTTAAAATATTCCTTGTATGTGACACACACTGTCTGCGTAAGTGTGGTTATCGAGTTTTCTCCCATGGTATCTCCAGTCGTGAGGGTCAAGTATACGGTTTACTAGAAACTCTAGGTCTAGGATAAGATTTATGAAAGGAAGGAATGCTTCAAATTGACGTATGTTACTACGACAGATACTAGTGGACACAAACTGTCCCTTGAATCATTGTTAGAGCCATTGGGTCACACTCCTTGAATGCATGCAGCTGTACTCTTCCCCTGCTCTCCAGCTCCCTGATCCTAGTGGGGACAACTATGGTGGGTGGTTGTAGCATGTTAAAATGTACACCACCTCATGATGCTCTCTTAGCTCTGCCTCCACGTCTGTTGTATCGCAGACTCATCTCTACTTAAATATCCCTCTTCATGAAAATTTTTACACGCCCGAGTCTCTAAGACTGATGCCAGTTTCCTATTTCATACTGCACTATGCATTCTTCATCCACTCCTGGATGATCTTCACCTTCATTTCCTATGATATGTATGAGCTGCTAAGATTTCTCCATTTCCGAAAAGAGAAACTCGGTCTCATCCCCTTGATGAACCATGCCCATTTACTAATATATTCAACCATGACATAAATTATGTATTCATGCCATGGATGATTTTGTAAGGCCTCGCCGTTACTACCATGATATCCAAATGTCACTCTCACCTCCAACGGTTGAGTCACACTGTCGACATCAGTGTGAGGTCACTGGGTCTCCTCCAGTATAAATCTCGAATGTGAGGGTCAAGTCAACAGTAATTACTGGGACCACTCAGTATCAACCAAACAAAAGGATAGTAAAGCAAACATCACAAAGATAAGTGTATTTTTATTATTTCAGCTCATAGTACAAAGACACGAATACAACAGAAACATGGAACTAGAAGTACAAGGGACGTATCCACTAGTCCCGCTCCTATCCACCTGCTCCCGGAGTTCTACTGCCATGTCCACTGCTCGGATGTTGCTCAAGCATCTGTTGCCGCTTCTGCCTCGGTGGATCCTCCAAAGCCTGCAGATCAACTGTGCGGGGAGTTGGAAAGTCACATGTCATGTGACCATGTCCACCGCACGTGTAACATAGCATGGAAGGCCTGGCTCTGTTACCCCCCTTGGTGTCTCGCACCACCGATCCTGAGTCATGCGGTCGACCACCTATAGGTCAATTCCTCCTAGACATGTGCATCATCTGTCTACTAACTACATATGACTCGGCTACTTATGGGAAAAAATGTAGCAAAGGAAGCTCCTCATGAACACGCTCGGAGTGTAGAGCCACTGGTATATACTCCACCTTGAAGAAGGTCTAAAAGTCTTCCCAGGTGAAGGTCATCCCGTCACAAAACTAGACCACGTGGCTCCACCATCTCTCAGCTGCTTCCTGAAAGAGGCTGGTAGCAAAGATCACCATGAAGTCTGTTGGCGTCCCTACTAGCCTGAAGACTCTCACCATAGCCTCCATCTAATCCTCAGCCGCCTGTGGGTCCATCTCTCCCCGGAACCTAGGTGGACTCTAGCGCTGGAACTCGTGCAGCGCGCTTATGCGGCGTGCATTGCCTGCGGTTGGGGTTGGTGGCATCGGTGGCCCAACGTATTGTAGTAACGATGCTACCTCTGTGGGTGCTTCCACTGCAAGAGGTCCATGTACCGAAGCCCCATAACTCTGTAGGCTATTTGGACACACATCCCTCTGAGCTCTAGCTGGTCGTCTGTAAAAAGGCATCCGGATGAAACAACGTGACATGGTCAAACGATTTATACCTGTTGAGCTGACTTGGTATGATATGACTTTAAAACATTTGGAAACACACATCCAATCAGTGTTCTCATGCAAAAAGTCAGAAATCAGAAGCCATGGTCCTGGTGTATGGATACGTCAGCCGCCGCACCAACACTAGACTCCCTAAACTGAAAAACACACTCGGTTCTCTTAACAATGTCGCTTCACAGAACGAAAATATCATAGTTATAAGTTATGTGGTAGAACCGAACTCTTATGATACAAATTTGTCATGACTCGTCCTCGGGGCCCATGTCGTGACTACCCCAAGCCCGCCTTCCATAGTCCAGGGGCTGGCGACTTTCACCAAAGGTGTAAATCCCAATAATTTGGAAGGCATTTCCTTTATAAAAGTAAAAAAACACCACAGAGTACAAGCAGGAGTCAGACACTAAGTACAAAAGAAGTGATAAAAAGTAAATGGGCTAGAATACAAACCCAACTGAAAGTACAGCTACAACTGAACAAAAGTACAACAGAAAAAGACAACAGCTGTAAGAAAGGAAGCAACTTTTGGGTCGTCCTCCTCAGATCCTACGTAAAGGGTAGGTATAGATAGCGCAACTCCTGGATCATCCACCACGGATACTACCAGAAGGGTAGGTACAGATATCCTCCACAAAGCTCTTTCCTGTCAACCTCTTTCAAGTATCATCTCGGCGTGAAGTCCACCTCCTGATACTGACTCGTCGTGAGGTCCACCTTCGAGTATTGTCCAGTCTTCGAACACTCGGCCTCCGTCTGAACTACCTGTCGTCTGCAACCAACACAACATGGTTCGGGAATATCCCGTGCAGGGGTGAGTATAACGATACTCAATAGGGACCCCGAGACCCTCAAGGCCTCACTAAAAGCAACAAGGATAACCAAAAATAATATCTCAACAGATAACCTCTACATAGGTATATGACCAAACATATACCTATGTTATCAAGTAACCCATATCAATAATGAAGAAACACAAAGGTTATAAAATCAACGGATAACCACTACATAGATATATGGACATGAATATACCTACGTTATCAAGTGAGCCATCTCAATAATGAGGTAATCACAAAGGTCATATACTCAGCTCAAACTGGGATTTTCATTATTGAAACCGTAACTGCTGAAGAGCCCCGTCTCTGGAGTGTACAGTGATCGCGTCACGACTCATAGTTACTTCTCACTAACCTAAGACTGTTGTGGTACTGGTCATGAAGAGTACCGTGGGCCAGCCAACCAAACACAGTAGTGCTTCCCGCCGGGGTATGCCTCCCAATAACAGTAGTGCACACCCCCTAATAGCATGCAGAGGTACTCTCCTGACGAGTACGGTGGGTCTGCTCCCAAACAATTACTGCTCTGTCCTCCATTTGTCTGCACCCAAACAATGTAGTGCTCAGTCCACTGTTCTAATCGACTCACTCCAAGTCGAGTCGGTCAAGCATTCGTCAGGTCTAAACTGGCTACACGGTCTCCGTACTCCATACGCTCGTCTCTGGGAGGGTCTGCTACACCAGCTACAGGTCGATACTCCAAGTATCTCAATGTCCCAAGAAGAAGTATCTCAAAGTACCACCTCGCCATAGGGGTCTAAATGTAACATATGGCGCATCAATCGGACGCCCGATCTGTGAGTTACTAGCCTTTTCGTCCCAGGGGACCAGTTGGTTTCGTGTGCGAACCAACCTAGCCATATCTCAAAAGTACCCCAAACTTTCATAGGGTAAGCTCATAGAGACCGTTTCTCAACTTTAACAGCAACGCCTCTGACGGTTCGTCAAACGGACGTACGGTCTGAAAGTTATTAGCTTTTCCGTTCTATAGGCCCTGTTGGATTTCATGTATAATCCAATCCGGCCACTCTCCAACTACAACCAAAACTCAGGAGAAGAATGCCAAATGTTCTATCTCTTCAATAGGAATCCAACAAAGTTGACAACACATCAATCAGACGTCCGAAGCGCGTAATATAAGTGTTTACGCTCCGAGGGCCCGGTTGGTTAGGTATCCAAACCAACCAGGCCATAATCAAGGTTCTCCGAAACCTTGACTGTAATATACCGAAACGACCATCTCGATCCAAGGATCGCATCGCGCATGACTGTGCATCGATCGGAGGTCCACAACACAAGATATGGGCAAAAGACCGTAAGTGGTCCGCAAATAGGGGTTTTGGGTCCGGACCGACCCGACCCGAGACCCCCTGGGTCAGCCCGAACTGGGGCGACCCGAACCAGGTCCGGGTCCAGCCCGTTTGGGCATGGCCCAGACCAGCCTGGGAGGCCTAGCCCGCCACGCTGGAGCACTGTCGGTCCGCTGGCGAGCTCGGTTACACCGAGCTGGGCGGTCGAAGGGGGGGCGGGCGCTGCCCCCCTGTCTCATTAAACGCGACCCCCCACGTGGGGGCCGCTACTGTCCGGTCAACAGGGGATTACGAACCCCAGGCTCCTCCTCTAACGGACCGGCCCGCTCCAGCCTGCCGGCTGCTGCACAATGGGACCGGCGCGGGCGGGTCCCCCTGCTCTGACGCCGGCGGAAGGAAGTTTCCCACCGGGCCCTGCTCCGCCGCGGCCTTAGTCCGTCCGGCGCGGCACGACGGCGCTAGTCCCCTCCACCGCGGCCCCGCTCCATCTGTTGTGTTTTTTGGGATTTTTTGGCGTGGCACGACGGCGCCGTGACCTAGTTCGACTTCATCGATGCGGCGCAACGGCACCGCGCATCCTTGCCCATTACCATTACTTCTGCATGGTGAAACGACACCGCACCAACTTTTTATGTGCCCCAATAAAATCAAAAAAACAAGGGGGAGGAGGGTCAGCCGTGTTCGTGCGGTCCGACCTCCTCCTGTTATTATGGAAACAGGAGGCCCAATTTGAAATGATGAGAAGGCGACTGAAGTAATCATGAACAATCAAATAAATCCCCTACGGTTTTTCCACAATCAAAAAGGAAATTCCAAACATGCAAACAAAAACCTTTTGCGGATCAACTTAATAATGAGTTGATCTGCACTCTTGTTTTAGAAGGAAAACAATCATGATATTATTAATATTCTCAAAATAAACCCCTGCCTCAAGCGTTGTCGTCGAACAAGGTTTTTCGCGGAATGGCACATCGCATAATTGAGAGGTCACGGAAGGAGGATCGTCACGTCGTGGAGAAAAGATTCGTTGGCATCACGTCGTCGATCTCCGAGGATCCGGTGTTCTTTTCAACCTTCGTCGGAGGTTAGAGTTCTTTGCGTTATTCGTGTTCTTCGACGAAGAAGAAAGAACTTCAAGACTCCCCTTTTTCTCCCAAAAACTCAACACAACAAGCTCCAACAATAATAAAATAATACACCTTCTTATTTTATTACTCAAGCCTTATGTTTGATATTCAAAATTGAATCAAACAATTAACTGAATTTAATTGAAACATTTAAACCGCACAATTAATAGATGCGTTTGATATTTAAATAAATGCATGAGCTGACTTCATTTAAAAGGGTGGGTGCGGGTGCGTTACCTTAATTAAAAAGGTGTTGTGGAAGTTGAAAGGGTGGGGCTCGTGTGGGCACCACCCCACTAATATCCTACCCAGAGGTATAGTTAGGATGTGGGTCCCACTCAACCACTTATCATAGGTTAACACTTCGTTGAATAAAAATAAAATCTGTTTCATAATATTTTATTTTATTCTTTAGTTAATCAAATTAATTAAAATTCCACACGTTCAAAAGAAACTCCGGAAAAGGTGTTTCTAAGCAACTACCGGAGCTGTGATTCCATCGGTGCCCTCGGATTTCAATTCCAAGCATCGATACAAATTATAGAAATACCCTCTCGTTCGTTCATTGAACGTACCATTGCTAAATTTCGTAAAATTATTCCATGATCACTGGGCCTCGGAATCAGGTGCCGTCAAAAACTGCGTTCTTGTAAAATCCCAAAGAAAATTAAGAAAACAATTCTGCATAATTTTATGGGTCTTTACGTTACTCCCACCTCAGGGATTTACATCCCCGTAAAGCTATAACACAAAATAGGGAAACAAAAGTGGTACTGAGCACGGACCTGAGCCTTCCGCTCCCATTTGCCCACCTGGAGGTTCTCGTATTGCCAGTGAATGCACACCCGAGAAATCGACCATCCTCGTAGGATCTACTCCTATCGATCCTCGATCCGCACTAGAACCTCCATGAAGGTCACCCCATCTCCAAATTCTATCTCCCCATGGTTGATGATATGTGTTGGGTCAAGCACGTATCTCCTCAGTTGAGATACGTGGAAGTCATCGTGCACCTAGTGATGCTGAGGTGGATGGGTCAAGTGGTAAACCACCTCGCCTACCCTGCTGAGGACCTAGAAAGGTCTGTTAAGCCTCAGAGATAACTTGTCGCCTCTTCCACATCTTCGTAAACCTCGTAGAGGTGAGACCCGTATAAGGACGTGATCTTTATCCTCGATCTCTAGAGGTATCCAATTCCTGTTATAACTGAAACTCAAAACTCCTGCCGCCATGAGGGTATGGTTGACCGACTCAAGAGTGCTCGTCCGCACCCTCTTATGCATGAGTTTATCCTGGGCTTCCTGGGGTTTCCTTTTCATTGACAAAGGAAAACCCATTACGACGTCGTAGTTAAACCACAACCTTTTTTCCTAATACCGTAAATTTTTGTATGGACTGTGATTGCCCAATCTATACTAAATCCAACATCGTAAGGCCTCGATGTTGCCAAAAAGACATTCCAACTGAATCTCTCGCATCAAGGGTCTGACCACACTGTCGGCGTATGTGTGATTATTGAGTTTTATACCAAATTATGTCCAGACGTGAGGGTCATGTATACAGACTATCAGAAACTCTAGGTCTGGGACAAGATTTGTGAAAGGAAGGAATGATTCATATCGAGTTCTGTTACTACGGCAGCAAGTAGATGAAACAGACTGTCCCTTGAATCATTTTTAGAGCCATTGGGTCACACTCCTTGACCACATGCAGTTGTACTCCACCCCTGCTCTCCAGCTCCCTGAGCCTGGAAGGGACAACTATGGTGGGTGGTTGTAGCATGTTAAAATGTACACCACCTCATGCTGCTCTCCTAGCTCTGACTCCTCGTCTTCTACTTCGTAGACTCATCTCTCCTCAAAGCATCCTCTTATTGAAACTTTTAACATGCCCGAGTCTCTAAGACTGACACCAGTTTCCTATTTCGTACTACACTGTGCAGGCTTCATCTGCACCTGTATGATCTGCTCCTTCATTGCCTACGATCTGTAAGAGCTGCTAAGATTTCTCCTTTGCCGAAAATAGAAACTCGGTCTCATCCCTTTGATGAACAACACCAATTTCCTAATATAGTCAATCCTGACATTAATTATGTATTCATGCCATTGATGATGTCGTAAGTCCTCGACGTTACTACCAAGAGATCCAAATGTCACTCTCGCCTCTAAGGGTCGAGTTACACTATCGGCATTAGTGTGAGGTCACTGGGTCTCCTCCAGTAGATATCACGAAAGTTAGGGTCAAGTCAACAGTTTTAACCGGGATCTCTTAGTATCAACCAAACAAAAGGATAGGAAAGAAAAAATCACAAAGATATGTGTCTTTTTATTATTGCACCTCATAGTACAAAGACACGAATACACCAACAACATGGAACTAGAATTACAAGGGACGTATCCACTAGTTCCGCTCCTGTCCACCTACTCCCAGAGCTCTACTTCCTTGTCCACTGCTCAGCTATTTCTCAAGCACCTGCCACTGATTTTTCCTTGGTGGCTCCTCCAAATCATGCGGATCAACTGTGTGGGGAGTCGGACAATCACGTGCCATGCGACCCTGTCCACCGCACCTGTAACATATCATGGAACGTTTGGCTCTGTTACTCCCCATGCTGACTCACACCACTGATATTGAGTCATTTGGTCAACCACCTATAGGTCTGGTCCTCCTAGACCTCTGCATGTTCTGTATACTACCTACAGATGACTCGGCTACTGATGGGAAAAGATGCGGCAAAGGAAGAAGCTCCTGAACATGCTCAGGGTGTAGAGCCACTAGTATAAACTCCATCCTAAAGAAGTTCTCAAATTCTTCCCAGGTGAAGTTTATCTAGTCGCAAAGATATAACACGTGGCTCCACCATCCCTCAGCTGCTGGCTGAAAGAGGCTGGCAGCAATGATCACCATGAAGTCGGCTGGCGTCCCTAGTAGCGTGAAGACTCTCACAACAGCCTCAAGAAAATCCTTAGATGCCTGTGGGTCCATCTATCCCCGGAACCTGGGTGGCCTCTGGCGCTGGAACTCATGCAGCGCGCTCAAGTGGCGTGCATCACCTGCTGTTGGGGCTGGTGGCATCGGTGGCCCAACGTATGGTTGTACTACTGGTGCCTCCGCTGGTTCTTCCACTATAAGAGGGCCCTGTACCGAAGCCTCGTTGCTCGGTTGGATGTCTATACACACATCCCTCTAGGGTCTAGCTGGTCGTCCATGAAAAGGCATCCTGATGAAACAACGTGACACAGTCAAACGATTTATACCTCGTGAGCTGACCAGGTTTGAACTTACTTTAAAACTTTTGGAAACACACACGCAATCAGTGTTTTCGTGCACAAAGTCAGAAATCAGAAGTCAGGGTCCTAGTGTACGGATACGTTGGCCGCCGCACCAACACTAGACTCCCTGAACTGAAAACCACAATCAGTATTCTTAACAATTTCACTTCACAGAAAAAAATATCAGAGTTATAAGTTCTACGGTAGATCCAAACTCCTCTGATACTAATTTTTCACGACCCGTCCTCGGGGCCCGTGTCGTGACTACCCCATTCTCGCCTTCCATAGGCCAAGGGCTGGAGACTAGAACCAAAGGCGTAAATCCCGATAAATGGGAAGTCATTGCCTTTATAAAAGTAAAAAAACACCATAGAGTACAAGAAGAAGTAAATCACTATGTACAAAAGAAGTGCTGAAAAGTAAATGGGCCAGAATACAAACCCAACTGAATGTACAGCTGCAACTGAACGAAAGTAAAATAGAAAAATACAACAGTTGGAAGAAAGGAAGAATCTCCCAGGTCGTCCTCCTCGTATCCTACCAGAACGGTAGGTATAGATAGCGCATCTCCTTGATTGTCCACCACGGATCCTACTTGAAGGGTAGGTACAGATAGCGCAGCTCCTGGATCGTCCACCACGGATCCTACCTGAAGGGTACGTACAGATCGCCTCCACAACACTCTTTCCCATCAACCTCCTCTGAGTATCATCTCACCGTTAATTCCACCTCCTGATATTGACTCGTCATGAGGTCCACCTATGAGTATCGTCCAGTCTTCGAACAATCGGCCTTCGTCAGCACTTCCCGTCGTCTGCAACCAACAGAACTAGGTGTGGGCATAGCCCGTGCAGGGGTGATTATAATGATACTCAGAAGGGAACCTGAGACCCTCAAGGTCTCATTAAAACCAACAAATATAACCACAAAGAAGATATCAATAGATAACCTATACTTAGGTTTATGCCCATACATATACCTAAGTTATGAAGTAACCAATCTCAATCATTAGGAAAGACAATGGTTATGAAATCAACAGATAACCACTACATAGATATATGCCCATACATATAACTATGTTATCAAGTGGCCCATCTCAATCATTAGGTAAACACTAAGGTCATAGACTTAGCTCAAACCATGATTTTCATTATCTAAACTGTAACTACTGAAGAGCCACGTCTCTGGAGTGTACAGTGATACTGTCACGACTCCAAGGTACTGCTCACTATCATAAGACTGGTGGGGTACTCCTCCTGTCGAGTACCATGGGCTAGCCACCCAAACACAGTAGTGCTTCCCGCCGAGGTATGCCACCCAAACATTGCTGTTCACACCCCCTAATTTCCTTCAGTGGTACTCTCCTGACGAGTACCGCGGGTCTACACCCAAACATGTAGTGATCCATCTGCCATATGTATGCTCCCGAACAATGTAGTGCTCTGTCCACTGGGCTAGGCGACTCACTCCAAGTCGAGTCTATCAGGTAGTCGTCAGGTCTCAGCCGGCTACACGGTCTTCGTACTCCGTACACTCGTCTCAGGGATGGTCTGCACCACGAGCTATAGGTCGATAATACAAGTATCTCAATGTCCCACGAAGATGTATCTCAAAGGACCACCTCGTCTTAGGGGTCTCAATGCAACAGACGACACATCAATCGGACACCCGGTCTGTGAGTTACTAGCTTTTTCATCCTAGGAGCCCTGTTGGTTTTGTGTACGAACCAACCCAGCCATATCTCAATTTTACCACAAAATCTCATAATGTAAGATCATAGAGACCTTTTCTCAACTTGAACACCATCACCACTGATGGTTCGTCAAATGGACATCCGGTCTGAAAGTTATCAGCTTTTCCGTTCTAGGGGCCCCGTTGGATTTTGGGTACAATCCAACCCAGCCACTATCCAACTACAACCAAAACTCTGGAGACTAATTCCAAAAGTTCTGTCTCTTCATGAGGAATCCAACAAAATCTACGGCATGTCAATCGGACATCCGGAGCTCCAGATATAAGTGTTTACGCTCCGAGGGCCCGGTTGGCTTCGTATTCGAACCACCCCGACCGTAGTCAAAGCTCTCTGAAACCATCATTGTAATATATTGAAACAACCATATTGATCAAAGGATCACATCGCAGCTGACGGTGCATCGATCGGAGGTCCGCAACCCATGATATAGGCAAAAGACCGTAAGAGGTCCGTAAATAGGGTTTTGTGGCCCGGACCGACCCGGACCGACCCGGCCCGAGACCCCCTGGGTCTGCTCGAACCGAGTCCGGGTCCGGCCCGCTTGGGCGCGGCGCGGCCCTGCCCGGTTTGGGCGGCCCTGCCTGGCGCACTGGCGGTCCGCTGGCCAGCTCGGTTACACCGAGCTCGGCGGTCGAGGGGGGGGGCACTGCTCCCTTTCTCATTAAACGCGCCCCCTCCCCCATGGGGGCCGCTGTTGTCCGGTCAGTTGGGGGTTACAAACCCCTGGCTCCTCCTATGACTGACCGGCCCGCTCTGGCTGGTCGGCTGCTGCACCACGGGACCGGCATGGGTCGGTCCCCCTGCTCTGACACTGTCGGCCAGAAGTTGGTCACCGGTCTCTGCTCCGCCGCGGCCCCGCACTAGCTGCGGTGTATTTTGTGATTCTCCGGCGCGGCACGACGATGCCACGACCTTGTTCGACTTCATCGGGGTGGCGCGACGGTTCCGCGCATCCTTTCCCATTCCCATTCCTTATGCGCGGTGCGACGACACCACGCCACCTTTGCATGTGCCGCAATAAAATCACCCAAACATGGGGGAGGAAGGACGGCCATGTTCTTGCGGTCCGACCTCCTCCCGTTATTGCGGAAATAGGTGGACCAATTTGAAATGAAGAAAAGTCAACTGAAGTAATCACAAACAAACAGATAAATCCCATACGAGTTTTCCGCAATCAAATAGGAAATTCCAAACCCGCAAACAAAAACTGTTTGAGGATCAACTTAATAATGAGTTGATCCGCATTCTTGTTTTAGAAGGAAAACAATAATGAGATTATCAATATTATCAAAATAAACCCCTACCTCAAGCATTGACGTCGAAAAATGTTTTTCACGGAAAGGGACGTCGTGGAATTGAGAGGTCGCGGAAGGAGGATCGTCACGCCGCGGAAAAAAAATTCATCAGCGTCGCGTCATCGATCACTGAGGATCCAACATTCTTGTCGTCCTTCATCGGAGGTCGGTGTTCTTCGTGTTCTTCTCGTTCTTCGTGTTCCTTGCATTCTTTGAAAAAGAATGAATAACTTCAAGACTCCCCTTTTTCTCCCAAAAAAATAACACAACAAGATCCAACAATAATAAAATAATACCCCTTCTTATTTTATTACTCAAGCCTTATGTTTGAAATTCAAAATTGAATCGAACAATTAATTGAATTTAATTGCAACTTTTAAACCGCCCAAATCATAGAGGTGTTTAATGTTTAATTAAACGCATGAGTATACTTCATTTAAAAAGGGGGGTACGGGTGCGTTACCGTAATTAAAAAGGGGTTGAGGAAGTTGAAAGGGTGGGGATCGTGCGGGCCCCACCCCACTAATTTCCTTCCTAGTGGATTAGTTAGGATGTGGGTCACATTCAACCACTTAGCTTAGCATAACACATCCTTTAATAAAAATAAAATCTATTGCATAGTATTTTATTTTATTCTTTAGTTAACCGAATTGAGTAAATCTCCACCCGAGCAAACGCAACTCCGGAAAAGGTGTTTCTAAGCAATTACCCATGGTTCGATTCCTTCAGTGCCCTAGGATTTCAATTCCAAGTACTGGTTCAAAAGATAGAAAAACTTGCTCGTTCGTTCACTAAACGTACCCGAGCTAAACTTCAGAAAATTATTCTGAGCTCACCGGGCCTTGGAATCAGGTGCCGTCAGAATCTATGTTCTTGTAAACTCCCAAAGAATATTAAGAAAAAATTTCCCTTGAATTTTACGGGACTTTACATAAATACTACGATTAAAATGATGTACAATGTCACACAAACTCCACTTTAGGTTCTACTCAATACTGGATGAGAGAAATCCACATCATAAAAGGATGATTCATGGATAATTTAGTAGAATCATTAAAAATACATAAAATAGGAAAAACAAAAATTATAAATGAGGTGACTGAAATGAGGAATGAGGGAGGATATATATACATATATATGATTCCATTAAATCACATTGAGAACCTCCTAATTAGAGGGAATATGAGGTTGGAGTTCTCAGGATGACTAATCACATAGGTATATTGTTAATCCAATGTATTGGGTGTCAAAGCCCCTCATTATAATTATGAAAATTGGATTCACAATATACTACTATGTTACACATTCTATCATGCTATGAAATTTTTGGGATCCTCTTCTTAGCCCTATTTTCAGATCACGAAACACCATGGGTGATCCCATGACATGATTTCAAATAATAAATACACTATTCATGATTTTAATAGGCTTATGGTGTGCCTTTTATTTGTCACAGTCCCCATCCACTACTATTTTATCCGTATAAATATTTTATTTATCAACCATGTCTTGATCCCCATTCAAAGACACCATTCTGGTACACTAAACCTCTTAGAACTGAAATACGATTCCCATTTATAAAAAAATCGCCGAAAAATGGATATGTCCAATTTCCATAGGAATTTATAATAGATAATAATGTGGGATATGGCAAACTCCTCACTAAAGTAATTCCCTTATTCTATATTTTATGGCAGTACATGATTTATGTCTCCTAAAATGAATCAATCATCATTCATAAGATGTTATCTTTGTTCCATCAAAGAACGCTATCTTACTACCACAATGTTTTCCTAATTCCCAAAGGTCCATCTCACTCCAATTATGAATATATAAGGATGAACACTAGAAGATGAGAAAAATATTTAATTAGAGCTATGATATATTGTGGATGGAGTTAACAATCGACAGACACAAGATTTCAAAAATAATAAAGATATAGTTATTTGTATATAAAAATTATCATATATAACTTCAATATTAGGTTTTAATAGTGAATTATAAGATTATTGAAATAGATTGTCCTTCTCTCGTCTCCCGAGAAGTACCCTTTTTAATGTTGATATAGGGTAGATGTTATAGATGGTTAAAATAATGAATGTGATTATGGAATATAAAATAATATAGTTTTTATGGACCTGGAATATGGAATAATAAAATAAATAACATTTTATAGCCACTATATCACCCTAATCAAATATTATATTTGGATACAATTGATATATATTTTATTATAGGTCGTGTATGGGTATATAAAGTGAAAATGTTTTAAATGGATTAGAGTTTATCATCTTTTAAATGTAGATTTGGACCTTTTCATCATAACAGTTTTGTTACTTGATATAATTTCATGAAATATATATCTATATATCAAATGGGGGGGGTTACTAAGATCCACTTATAATTATATTTGATTTGGATCCAATGTTTAACATGATTTTTTAAGGATCTCTATTAGGCATTTAACATATAGTATAAATCATGTAGAACTTTTTTCCCTTAAATTGTATGTGGTTAAAGGACAACAATAATTACTCTTAAAATAAGTACTCACTGTATAATAATTAATAATAAAGAGTGGTTTTTAATAATATTTTCTATTAGTGAAGTTATAAATATTGTAATAATCATTCTTCGATTAAACAAACAAACCACAATTGATGTTATGTAATATTAGTGGTGCATAATAAAATATAATTGGAATAAAGTTGAAAACTGAATGTTTTTATAATATAATATTTTATTAATTCTATTAGATAATGAAAAGACATTTTAAATAAATTTAAAAGTAATACAATATCAAAAGAATGGTTTTGAGAAGAAAACATTAGGATACACTAAAAAATAAGAAGGGGATCCATTATTTGAACATTTATATAAATATAAATTTGTATCCTTTTACCTATTAGAAATATTAGGATCATAATTATCATAATCACTTTTCCATATCATATTAATTTTTTAGAAATATGGTAAATTATAAAATATTTTATTTTAACAAATATTATTAATCAATAGGAGTTTAAAGTCCTTAGGTTAGTTTGAGAATATTTAAATGTCACCAAACCACTAGAAAAAATAATAATATAAGCATGGGAACATATAAAATAGATATATTTTAATTTCTATAAAATTATATAAAATTGATGGTGCTTGATTTTATACCCTATAAAGTTCTTTATACCGCCTTAGATGACAATATTCGACATTTTGATAAGGATATTTTGTATCTCCTTGAAAATATTCCTCATATTGAGAGAACTTAAGGTTGTCACATAGCTATATTGTTTTTATTTTCTAAATTATTAACTTATTAAATTCACTATAGTGGTAATGAAACATTCATTATTCATAGTAGTAAACTAAGATTTTCCATATCTTTATCATCTTCTTCTATGTAGGATATTTTATATAGATCTTTTCTAAATTTATATACTATTTATTATAAGTCTTCGTATGAAAAAATGTATTCACAATACTTTATTGTTATATTCTATTATTTAGTCAAAATGATATGAATATTACTATAGACTAAAATCTATGAATTCAATAATAATCATTGTCAATAATTCTTATTGTATCACTTAACCTATATTCTTTTTGATTGAGTGATAATTTATGAAACTAAAACACAATACACTTTCAGTATTATTTCATGTATGAATTACCTTGGAATAATAAATAACTTCTTTTAACTACATCAATGGAACTCCATCCATGAGTTTGATGTGAATATCTTTTTTAACATTAGTACATATATGAAATTAATCATATATTTCAATGTTCCATTTGAATATAATTTAGTATCATAGCTATGGTGGACTATATATATTTGTTTCAATAGCACATAAATATGAATTTTAATCTTTATTCATGTGCATACATGTTATAACACCTAATAATGATCACCCTATCATCCTCATAAAAAATTGAATAGGTGTTCAATGTAATGGTTTATTATTTCACAAGTATGTACGCATGAAACTATTACTGGCATTGTATAATCTAGTGTGTTTGGGATCTCTTTATTACTTTTCAAAATCCATGTAGGTGTCAACTATCATCAATGATACATCAAATATACAAATTATATGATGTTAGTTAATTATTATGAAATTTCACAATGCCTTCACAAAATCTATGAATTGAGATTAATATATATCTCATGTTACATTTTTTAAAAGTGTTTGGATTCAAAATACATCATTCACAATTTCAATGAGAAACATTTATAGAGTATATAATCAAAGAACTAGCTTAATAAATTTGGTTATTTTTTAAATAGTGTTTAGTATTAATCATCACAAAAATCATTATTTTTAACTCTCCCTCTTTTCATAGTTGAGGGTCTCACGAAACACTTTTCTTAGTTACCTTAGATAAATAATAGACATAATATATTTCCAAACAATGGGTAAAATTATATAAATTTTAGTGTAAAATTTATCTATAAAACATTTATTCTTATGCATTTATAGGTGAAATCCATTTGAATATGCACATTTCTTCTCTAACATAGAGTCCATAAAAATATATCATATCAATAAATATATTTTAATTAATTAACATCTTAAAGTTTTCATTCATTGATCATGAGATTGTTTATCATGTGACACTAAAAATGGTAGAATCTTCCGGATGAATAATTTTTTCTTTTGTGGTGACTATTTATCATGAAATCAATACAGATTGCATGATCCCCCTCCATAATATCAAATTAATGAATGAATTTTAATCCTGGACATCATTCCACATCATGGTTTTCATCATTATGTGTTTCATTCTTCAAATAGAATCATGAATTCACGATAAGTCTTAGATGCATGTCGAATCATAATTATTTTCTTAACATATTAAGCACTCAAAAATATAGATATTGACTTGATCATAGAGTTATCAATATAGATAAACATGCAAAAAATATCTCTCTATGTTGTTAGATGTAGATGAAGAAGACCAATGGTGATTAGATGGCTCAAATCAATAGAATCATAAGCCTTATGAAGTTCATATAATTTTTTCTATAAGAAATGATGTGGACATCATCTAATCCGCAAAAAACATTTTTAGGGTTTTATGAATTCTTAATAAGTCATTATTCTCTCACTTCACTATCAATATAACTCTGTGACTCGAACATGGATACACATTCACCCACTCATAAAGCATTTGACACTCCTAACATACATGGTCTTCTAAAACACCCTCGGATGCACCATGTGTGAACCTCTATAGAATTTCGTAATATACATGATTTTATTTCCACTATTTGATCCATGTGTTTTCTATTGTCTCTATATATGATGTTGTGGGATGGCCAGATCTAATTCCTCCTATATGATTGACCTCCTAGGTCCCATAGGTGGTAGATGTAATTCCTGGTTAGCTTTAGGGTTAGCCATTTTTTTCCACACATAGAAAATTTATAACTGAAATATTCCATATAAAAGAGAAATCAAAAACCAAAATGAGTATTCTTATCCCATAAATATTCTTCCAATAAAATAACAATTTTCGTTTTTTATTTTATTAATATTCCTCTTTTATTTTTTGGAATATGAATTTCAATTAATTTTTCAAAATGAAATCATCTAAATTCATCATGTATTATTAATTATTGAAAATAATTTTTCACGTTAATGAACATACTAAAACATTTTCTAGAAAATAATAATTTAGAAATAATAATTAGAATAATAAACTCAAACACCTTAAAATAACAACCTTTATATAATATTTATTAATTAATTTCTTCTCCATGAATTTAACCCATCTCTGTTCACTTTTTTATCATGATTGTATATCATGGATACTATAGCAGAACATCCAATTAAAATATTTATTAAAACATATGAAACAATTTTAAATAATTGAAATCAGGATATTTAATTTATAACCATTGACATCAAATACAAAAAGTTTTAAAAAATACAACTCATACATAATGTGATCTCTTCAATATCCCCCTTGTATTTTTTGTAATTACCATCCATGTTTAATCTAAATGGATATGTCAATATTTGAATCTATACATTTTACATTTTCAATAATTTATTTCAATTTTTATCCCCCAGAATAAAAATAAATAAAACATTTTTTTTGGAAAATGATCTCTTCCCATACTTAAGAGATGTGCCATCCATTATTTTAATGTATGTCCAATGGGGCTTAAATGATGTATAAAAGAAGATATTTTGATTTAGAAATAATATCCCCTGACCAACAAATCATTATAATTTTGGAAATTAAAAATCAAATATTTTTCTTCCATTTATTCCACATTTATACATGGATAATGATACATAAATGATATTTGAAACATTTTTTAGAAAGATCAACCAGAAACTTATATAATCACTTAAAAAGAAAGATAAAAACTATTCATGTTAAATATTAATGATACATGAAATTAGAGAAATTTCATAATTAAAATTTTCTAATATCATTGATTAATTAATTTACAAGAATATATGTTATATTTTTAAATTTTATTAAACTGTTCTAAGATATTATAAAAGGGATACTATTAATAATGACATGATCTTCAAGTAATTTCTAAAATAATCTGACATGTATGAATCTATGTTATCATTTAATTTATTCATCCATCTAAATTTTTCATCCAATCAAGGGAAAAACTCCTCAAAACACATTATAATAGTGAACCTTTTAAAAATTGTATTTCAAATTGTTCCATTATACATTAAACCTCGAAATTTTTCTTCAATTTGTGACTTTCCTGATTTAAAAAATTCCACAACTTCATAGAGGATGATCTTATTTATAAAGTTTTCTCCAATTGATCAAATAAATGATAAAAAATATATTTTATATTATTTATAATTTATTTAGTTTATTGTATAAAAATTATCCAAATGAATCAAAGATGCACCTCTGTGAAATTTCATATTGAATACTGATTTTGGAATCATTCAAAGGTGGAGACCCCTTCAGCATTGTAGTAAAAAGTTTATAGTACTCACATATTCTCATGTTGTCCCGATGATATATTTCTTCAACAATAATTAATCAAAAAATAATCACAAACAAATACACAAAAATTATTGTAGTATGTTTGATTTACCTTACATACTTATGTGAAAAATGTGGTTGATACTTTTTTCTCACCAAGTTTCCCAATTTTCACCATTCATTAAATTTTCACATTGAATGTCAATTATTATTGAGGATTCATGGACCGTAATTCTTCTTAAAATTATTATTGTGTTATAATTATTTCTTCAAATAAATTTATATTTTTTTATCACCGCGTGAAACATTCAATTTAATAAATATTTCTTCTTGTCATGGAATTATTATTGAATAATACTTAAGAGTATGTCCCTCTATGCTTCAGCTCAGAAATATAACTTCATCAAATTTATATGAAATATTTTATTTTAAATTTGCACTACCATTTTCCTGTAAGACATCAATTTTCCTCATTTATTCCATATAATTTAAATAGATTTAAAAAATATTGTTATGAACATTATAATAATGTTTGGATCATAGAGATGTAATATTATGAGTTTTATCCTTCTTATTTTTATTTTGGATACATCAATATTCGTATACATAGTGTATTTGGAATTCAAGGGCTTGGAACTTATAATAATAGAAATATTATTTGAGAGATTTTTTTTCAATATTCATCTCCTTGATTACAATGTATTCATCATAATTATTAACATAATTATATGGAATTTTTTTAATATTTGATTTTGATACATTCCATGATGAGCATGTATCAATCATGTCAAAACTATAATTGGTTTAATCAATGTTATTTTTATGTTTCCCAAATTTAATTGAAGTATAAAATTTTCCTTAACCAGTGAATATTTCTAATTCTTATATCACTTTCCCCTTTCCATGAGAATACATTGTGATTTCTAATTTTAATGATTCTATCAAAAATATAATGAAAATTTTCCATATCTGTTGCAACTCCAAGAGTAACCCAAAAATCATGATATTATTATTTATTATGTATTATTTTTTATTCTTATTAATATAATTTTTGGATCTCAAAGGGTAAAAATCATAAAAAAATATATTTCCTATCATCCTTTATCAAATTTATAGGCTTAGAAGTATTTGTAATCTTCTATACATGTATATATTTTGTTTTCCAACCAGTAAAATTCATTATAATATATTTAGAAATCTTTTTACAAGTTATTATGAATGGTACCTCTTTCTATAAATCATATTGTGATGCATTATTGAATATATTAATTATTCTATGATCACATGCTATATTTTTTCAAATATTGAGTCCTCTAATAATAATTGAGTAGTAGTATTAACAATATCATTATTTAAACTAGTCTAAAATTGTGTATTCTCAAATTTGACCAACTGATCTTCCAATTCTAGGAATATCATATTAAGGGTTTTTTTTCTAATAATTACTCATAATAAACTTCTCATAAATATTTTCCTTTAATATTTTATAACTCTCCATACATAATAATGTTTTTTTATAAATATGTGTTATGTTCCTTGATCTCATTTGAATTTAATTCTACATGAAAATCAATGAAATGAATGATATTTTTCAACCTTTTATCAAGTATATATAACACATATTTTAAATTTATCTTTTCTCATTCTGTATATGAAACATAATAGAGAAACCCATATTCAACAAATGAGGAACTTATTTGATGATAAAAACTTTTTATTTAATGGATATATCATTCAGATAGAGATTTATGAATTCTAGAACGTTTTCTTGTAATGAATTCTATATTTAATCTATCATACTATCATGCTATGTTACCTCTATATGCATACATTAAATTACCCCATAGAAAATATAGATAAATTCCTTTTGATAACCATGAATTATATACATTTATATGTTAATTAAAAAATAATATAGGATGTTATCACTCACACTACTACATGTAGCATTATTTGGATATTTTCGAAAATTAATCACACATACCTCTTGGGAACATAAATCTAATGACAAAATTTAGGTTGATAGACTATCCTTCGCCTAGGTGGATTCTGGATCCTATTTCACATTGCATTCCATGTCTTATATTGCTTCATTGTTGTAATGACCTAGAGATTATAATACTTCTTCTTATTTAAAAAATTGTGATATATTAGTGAACACTCTATTCTACTTCTTTCTTAAATTCATTATAGTATTAGTATAAATATATTCATCATAGAGTTAATTAGAACATCATGAGAACTGTAAAACATTGTTATTACATGATATCATATTATATATTAAAAATATAATAACTAAAATGTTGAAAATATAATTGAGGTGATCCAAACCTCTAATACCAATTAAGGTGACCAATTTGGGATATAATCAATAATAAGGGGAATGAATATTTTTTACTTTTAATAAAATAATTACTTTTTATCACATTACCTCGTAGACTTTTTCTGATCAAATTTAGACTATAATATATTCCATATCATATGAATGTTTATTAATGTATGTAAATGTAATAGCAATTTTTTTACTATTTTCACATTCAAATAAGTTTTTCTAGTCCATGGTATGGTCTGGACATAATCCAATACCACCAAACTACTAGAAAAAAATACATTAAACATATAGAGATAATGAATTAATTTTTTACTAAAATCTCATTATATTTAATTTCTAGGTCCATCTGGAATTTTCTAGATGATTAATTAAAATTTTTATGATGATAGAATTAACCTTATTATTAAGATAATTTATAACATAAATAAATTCTTCTACTAGTGGAGAATTATTATAGATGTCCTAGTGGTTATTTTTTATGGATAATTATTAACATGATAATTTCATTATAGTGGGAAATAAACATTCCTAAAAATATTAGATACTAAATTTCTACACTATATTTTTTCTCATCGACTGTATCGACAAATGTACATTCATATTTTCATATCTCATATTTATTTCAGGTTTTTTCCTTTGAAAACATTTATGCATTTCACATTCTCCAGTAATTGTCATATTATTTATCAATAATATGAAAATTACTATAGACTAAAATATCAGTCACCCTCTATACAAAATTTCAAAAACATTTATTATATCAGATACCATTTATTACTCTTAATGAAAATGTTATTACATAAATAAATATCACATCACATACAATATTATTTCAGAAGAGAATGATCTTGAATATTTCCAATTCGTCATTCAAATACATAAAAGGAACATAATGCATGTGTTTCATTAAAATATTATTTTATCCTTACACAAAAGAGAACATTATTATTGTAACATCCCAAGGTTTTCTAAAAAATAAATTGAAAATGCTTGAAATTTTGTTTAAGGTATATATTTATACGTATCCTTTAAACATAATTTTATATCTTCTATGTTTTTAATTTCATGAAACAGTCATCTACAATTGTGTTCAGTATGTTATTTAGAGACTGATGAAACAAACTTGTTTTTATAGTTAATATTATCCTACCCTTATGAATAGTAATATAACACTTATAAATAGTAAATAAGAGGAACATTAACTATGAATAATAAAATAAAATTTAGAAATCTTAGAAAGTGACAATTGGACCTTAGTAATCATTTTTGGTATTTTATAAGTCATAAATAATTAATTATAAATAATTAATTAATTTAAAAGAATATTTATTTTCCTATAATGTATTCATAAATTATTGAATCAATTTATAATAGTATTTAGATAATTTTATAAGACCCTGGGTAGTTTTTGAAATAACTATAAAATCAGTTTTAATCTTAAAAACTATTTTTTTAAGTTAATTATGATTTTCTGTAAATATTAAATTAATAATATTTAGAAAATTATTTTTATAAAATGGAAATAATTTTTGTATTCTACACGTCGAAAATGGTTGGGGTAAATTTTTGGGATTTTTCTGAGGAACTTGAATTTTTGGTGAATAGTAAAATACATTAATTTACCATATAAATACATTTTAATTAAAACCCACTATTCCTGACATCAAAAGTGATGTAAGAACCCCAATCCCGAACTCACATGTCTTATTTACTATTCTTAGTCATCCAAGACTCACTATTCCTTGTCTTAGGTGAAATTAATAAACTAATCAATTTTATATTAATGGAACCCCTCTCCCCTCCACTATAAAAGCCACCCTTCACTTCCTCTTTTCCTAACACCTCTCAAGCTCCAAGACTTCGCTAAAATATTCCCAAACACCTTCCCTAGATCATCCCCCACGTCCAACAGCTACTGGTCTCATCAAAATACCAATCCTTGCTTCCTTAAAAAGGATCTCAAGAGGAGGATTCTAAAGGTAATTTTTCTCTCTCTTCTCCTTTAATTTCCTTTCAAGTTCAAGTTCCTTTCGTGATCTCTCCCTACCTATCTTCATCAAAATTTTTCTGTAAATCCATTATTATATATATACTGTAATATTATTAATCTAATGTTATATTATATCACCCCACACCCATTCCCTCTTCCATTTATTTTATTAAAGAGAACGTTGTTCATGAGGTGTTAAATTTATCACCTTCAAAAACGACATGTTCTCTTCTTCCATTTCTACCATCAATCTGGTCATGAAACCATTTATATGGTTGAACCAGGTTATAATATATTTTTTATGACTCACATAAGGTTCTGGAATTCTTTTGTACTCATGATTCAAATTTATAAGACTAAATGAAGTTGTAATTATCAAAGAACCACTTAAATGATCTAAACGAACATAATTAATGTTTTAACTTATGAATCATCATCATATAAAGCATCAAAGTGATAAATGGTATAATTAATGGTACTGGAAATATTTAAAAACTACTCCATTATAATTCTGGAGTTTCACTTATAATCAACAAGAACGATTCATCATGAACCGATTGTGAAAATCACATAAGAACTCACCAAAAATAATGCAAGGAACAAAATACTAACAATTAAAGGGTTAAATGAGGTTATGAAATGACCATATAAGATGTTTTTAACATGAAAAGTTTTCTTTAAAATACTAATAACAATATTTTAAACATTATACAGGAGGTTTAAATAATTTTGAATTAAGACAAGCCCAAGGTTATGGAATTCTTAACCCGATTTCCATTCTTTGGGTTAACCTTCTACTTTATAATTTATGTTATATTTAAATTATTTGTGTGAGGTATTATACTTATATTATGTTTCATTATGTTTATTTATAGACTATCTAAATATTCCATCCACTCTATTAAGTCTCACTTCAAGAATGTGATGTTTATAAGGGACTTTTCTTCTAAAATCATGTTCTAAAATTCTGTTTTATAAGATTCAAAAGAAATGTTTTTATGCTATTGTTTATGTTGTATGATTATGTTCTGGTTATTGGGAATTATTTATGATGAAGGTTGGGACCTATATTTCCCACCAATTCATTGGGTATGATTAAGTTGGAGGTCGTCCGTATGGTTATTCCAAGTGTAACTGTGATGGTTACACAAAGTAAGGTATCCATGAGGGTTAAAATTTTAAGGTAGCCAAGATGGTTACAAGGATTATGTAATTAATGCCCCAAGATACTTCTAAGATTATATTTATGTTTTTGTGTATATTTTGTAAATATCATGTTACACAAAGTAAGTATTTATGGGCGGAAAGCATGTCTTTTGAAAATGTTTTCATACGTCATGTGTATTCATGGACTAATGCAATTTTTCCTTTTTTTTCATACCTTACTGAGCTTTTTTGATCATCCCAATTTTTTAAATGATTTTTCACAGGTTTATGGATGAGTAATAAAAGTAATGAAGACATGTTAAATGTTGAATAATTTCCAAGGAGTCTTGTTTAATGTTTTAATGTTTTATATTCTGAGGAAAATGGAAACTGATTTTATTGTATCCACTATGTATCAATGTGTAATGTTATGAATGTTTTGTCTTAATTCTATAAATATATAAACATGAAAAGATCCTCAAATTAAAAGTAGGTGTTTTCTTAATTAAATTGAAGATTATGTATGTAACAAGTGCGGGTTTTTATAGTTGGTATCACAGGATGGTTTAAATAACTTTAGGGGTTAAGGTGATGCTAGTAGAATACCATAAATAATTTTCACTCTATGATTAATTTGTTATAGAATTTAAATATTACCATGTTGCTTCATCTAAGAAATGTTTTTTCAGAATGGTTATCCATATAAGGAACATGGATGCTGAAGAGGAGAGGCACCGACAGAATGACATCCTTCCTGATCTACAGCCCGAAATGGTAGGGATTGGAACCGAGTAGTTTGTGACAGTAATGGCTCAGCTAACGCAGGATATAAATGGTGGTGGAATCCATGAAAGAGAACCAATAGAGGTACCCCAACGGAACATGACAGTGGTGGAAAATTTTATGAGACAATATCCTCTTTCATTCAATGGATCTTCTGACCCACTGGCAGCAGAAGGATGGATTAAAGCCCTTGAAAAGATATTTGATGTTATGGGATGTTCGTAAAATAAAAAGGTAAAACTTTCCATTTACCGTTTTGAAGGGGAAGTTGATCAGTGGTGGTAAATGGTTAGGAATATTAGTGGTAGAGAGGATTTTTATGGCTTAGTGTGGGATGAATTTAAAAGTCTTTTTCGTGAAAAATATTTTCCTAAGGTGGTGCGACTTAGAATGGAGAAGGAATTCCTGAATTGAAACAAAAGGAGGATGATTTAGTGGTTGTGTATGAAGCGAACTTCACCCGACCGCCGAGGTATGCTCCAAATATTATTTTGGATCTCGATAGAAAAATCAACCGCATTTACTAAGGATTTAAGCCAAGGTATCAAAGGGAGTTGGCCTCCCGTGAATTCAAAAGTTATGAGAAACTTGTCCGATGTGCTGAAAGGGTAGAGATGGAATTTTCTGACGATCACATGCATTTTGGAAACAAAGAGATGAAGAGGTCCCGTTGGCAAGAAATGGGTAAGAATCAACCAAAGAAATCTAATGGTAAAAAAATCCAGTTTCTAGTTTGTGAAAAGTGTGGCAACAAGCACCCTGGGGAATGTCTTATCAAAACTGGTATGTGTTTTAAATGTGGTAAGTTTGGACATATGGCCCGATATTGAAATGAAAATGATCCAAAGACTAATACTGATAAGAAAACAATAAAGTGTTTTAAATGTGGTGAGATGGGTCACAATGGAAATGCATGTCCAAATAGGGATCCAAATGATGAAAAGAAGACAGACTACAAGCAGAAAGGTGTAGTGAGATCCTTTGCGACTACGTCAGCAGGTGTTGGGCCATCCAATGAAGTTGTATCAGGTATTTTTTTGTTCACTCATATTTTTCTAAAGTATTGTTTGATACGGGTTCTACACATTCCTTCATCTCTGAGAAATTTTCTAGTAAATTTGAAATATCACCTCAACAAATGAGACCCGAACTTGTTGTTAAAACACCAGGGGAAAATGTTATAGCAAAGATGAATTATAAGAATATTTCTATTGTGGTATGTGGAAACACATTACCTGCAAACCTATTTGTTTTAACCTTAGTCGAGTTTGATGTTATTCTGGGGATGGACTGGCTTTCTGATTATCAGGCTAAGATTGACTGTAGAGCTAAAGAAGTTGTTTTTCAGAAATCGTTTTAGTTTGTATACATGAATGAACCCATAATATTTATAAAATATCAGGAAGCTGAGAAAATACTGAAAGATGGAAGTGATAGTTATCTTACTCATATTGTTGAAAACATGGGAACTATTCAAATTAATGATGTGCCAGTGGTAAATGAATACCTTGATGTTTTTTCTAAGGAGTTACCCAGTGTCATACCTAAACGAGAAGTCGAATTCACAATTGATTTAGTTCTTGATGCTAAGACAATTTCCAAACACCCATATTGTATGGCTCCAATAGAACTTAATGAATTGAAAAATCAGTTGCAGGATTTTCTTTTCGAAGGCTTCATTCGTCCCAGTACTTCACCATGGGGATCCCCTGTTTTGTTTGTTAAAAAGAAAGATGGTTCCATGTGACTTTGCACTGATTATAGTACATTAAATAACATCACTGTTAAAAACAAGTATCCTTTTCCTCATATTAATGACTTGTTTGATCAGCTCTAGGGAGCTCAGTACTTTTCCAAGATTGAATTGAGATTCGGATACCATCAGCTGAAGGTAAAGGAGGATAACATTCTGAAAACTATCTTTCGTACTAGATATGGGAATTATGAATATGTTGTTATGCCATTTCGGTTAACTAATGCACCTGATGTATTCATGAATCTTATGAATAGAGTATTTCATGAGTTCTAGGATAAGTTTGTGGTTGTATTTATTGATGACATTCTGGTTTTTTCTAAAAATAAAGAGGAGCATGAAAAACATCTAAGGGTTTTTTTTACAAACTTTAAACGAAAAGAAACTATATGGAACATTCATAAATTGTGATTTTTTGGTTGCAACAAATTTCTTTTCTTGGGAAAATTGTAAATAAGCATGGAATAACAGTTGATCCTGCCAAAACAAAAGTAGTTGATGAATGGCCAAGACCCACAAATGTTACAGAGATTCGTAGTTTTTTGGGCTTAGAATGTTATTACTAATGGTTTGTTAAGAACTTTTCAAGGTCATCTAGCTCAATAACTATGTTAACACGGAAAGGGGTTAAATTTGTTTGGACAGAGGAATGTGATCTTTGTTTTCAGGAACTAAAGAAGAGATTGGTGAATGCTCTAGTTTTGGCCTTACCTTCTCGGAATGGTGAGTTTTTTATCTAAAGTGATGGTTATTTGAATGGAATTGGATGTGTTTTGATGCAGAATGATCAGGTAATTTAATATGCTTCAAGACAACTTAAACCTCATGAGCTAAATTATCCCACACATGATTTTGAATTGGCAGCTGTGGTTTTTTCATTGAAAATATGGAGGCATCATCTATACGGAACCAAACGCCAAATATATAATGACCATAAAAGTATTATGTATATATTCACTTAGAATGAATTAAACATGAGTCAGAGAATAAGGCTAGAACTGATAAAGGATTATGACTTCACGATCAATTACCATCTGGGAAAAGCAAACAAAGTAGTAGATGCCCTAAGTCGGAAAAATCATGCATCATTAACTATGATATGATTGGAACATGATCCCTTGATTAATGATTTGATGAATTTTGGCTTAAAGTTTGTTTCTGGAGGTTATATATCTGTTTTGTTTCAGGTTTTAGTGCAGTCTTCATTGTCAGACAGAATTATGAAAGTGTAGAGGGAAGACTGTGAGCTACAGAAAAAGGTATAATTGTTTAAAATGGGTATGTTTCCAGAATTTAATCTTGATAAAGATTGTGTTTTACGATTTGGAAAAACGTTGTGTGTGCCTTGTGATTCCCAGATGAAGAAAGAATTGTTGTGTGAAGCTCATAGTTCTCTATTTTCTGTTCATCCTGGAAGTACAATGATGTACAAAGACCATTGAGAGTATTACTGGTGAAACGGGATAAAAAGAGATATTGCTGATTTTACAATGAAATGTTTGACATGTCAGTAGGTTAAAGCAGAGCGGCAGTTACCGAAGGGGATGCTTCAGCCTTTGCCAGTGCCAGAATGAAAATGGGAGAATATAGCCATGGATTTTGTGGTGGGACTACCAAAAACATTTTTAGGTAACAATGTGATATGGGTTATTGTTGATCGTCTAACAAAGTCTGCTCATTTTCTTTTTATTCGAGATACAATGACATTAGATCATCTTTCTCGATTGTACCTCAAGGATATTGTTAGGTTATATGGAGTTCTTCTATCCATTGTGTCTGACTGAGATCTGAAGTTCACTTCTAAATTTTGGAAGGGACTTCAGAAGTCTTTTGGCACAGAGTTGAATTTAAGTACATCTTTTCATCCTAAATCAGATGGGCAGTCATAACGAATGATTCAAACTTTGGATGATATGTTTCGAGCTTGTTCAATGGACTATCAGGGATGTTGGGATCAACATATTTCATTAGTTGAGTTTTCTTATAATAACAGTTTTCATTCTAGTATTCAGGTGGCACCTTTTGAGACCTTGTATAGAAAGCGGTGTCGGACTCCTGTGTTTTGGGATGAAGTCAGTGAAAGGAAGTTGATGGGGACAAAATTAGTAGAAGAAGTGGTAGAGAATGTGAGGGTGATCCAGCAACACATGAGGACAGCTCAGAGTAGGCAGAAAAGTTATGCAGATAAGATAAGGATAGACTTCTCTTTCGTGGTAGGTGACCATGTTTTACATAAAATATATCCTTTGAAAAATGTGATGAATTTCGGTAAGAAATGGAAACTAAGTCCACAGTTCATTGGTCCTTTTAAAATCTTGGATAAAATTGGAACAGTTTCATACCGCGTAGCTTTACCTCCGAGCTTATTTCAGGTACACGATGTTTTTCATGTTTTGATGTTGAGAAAGTATGTTCTAGATTCATCACATGTCTTGAGGCCGGAAGCAGTTTAGCTGGCAGAGAACCATTCTTATGAAGAAAAACTGGTTCAGATTCTTGATTGAAGAGAACAGGTATTGTGGAATAAGATAATCCACTAGGTAAAGGTTTTTTTGATAAACCACGTTGATGAAGAAGCAACATGGGAGCCTGAAAATGCAATGATAGAAAAATACCCTCAGTTGTTTAATATGTAAATAAAAATTGCGAGGACGCAATTCCAAGAAGGTGGGGATAATGTAACATCCCAAGGTTTTCTAAAAAATAAATTTAAAATGCTTGAAATTTTGTTTATGGTATATATTTATAAGTATCTTTTAAATATAATTTTATTTCTTCTATGTTTTGAATTTCAAGAAACTGTCATCTACAATTGTGTTCAGTATGTTATTTAGAGTCTGATGAAACAAACTTTTTTTTTGAATATTAACCTACCCGTATGAATAGTAATATGACCCTTATGAATAGTAAATATGAGGAAAATCACCTATAAATAATAAAATAAAATTTAGACATCTTAGAAAGTGACAATTTGACCTTAGTAAACGTTTTTGGTATTTTATAAGTCATAAATAATTAATTATAATTAATTAATTATTTTAAAAGAAAATTTATTTCCCTGTAATGTATTCATAAATTATTGAATCAATGTATAATAGTTTTTAGATACTTTTATAATACCCTATGTAATTTTTGAAATAACAATAAAATCAGTTTTAATCTTAAAAACTGTTTTTATGTAAATTATGATTTTATTTAAATATTAAATTAATAAAATTTAGAAAATTATTTTTGAAAAATGGACTTCATTTTTGGATTCTACAAGTCAAAAAATGGATGGGGTAAATTTTTGGGATTTTTCTGAGAAACTTGAATTTTTGGTGAATAGTAAAATACATTAATTTACCATATAAATACATTTTACTTTAAACCAACTATTCCTGACATCACAAGTGATGTAAGCGCCCAAATCCCAAACTCACATGTCTTATTTACTATTCTTAGTTATCCAAGACTCACTATATCTTGTCATAGGTGAAATTAATAAACTAATGAATTTTATTTTAAGGGAACCCCTCTCCCCTCCACTATAAAAGCCACCCTTCACTCCCTCTTTTCCAGACACCTCTCAAGCTCCAAGACATCTCTAATCTCTTCCCAAACACCTTCCCTAGCTCATCCCCCACGTCCAAAAGCTGCTGGTCTCATCAAAAGACGAAGCCTAGCTTCCTTAAAAAGGATCTCAAGAGGAGGATTCTAAAGGTAATTTTCTCTCTCTTCTCCTTTAATTTCCTTTCAAGATCAAGTTGCTTTCTTGATCTCTCCCTACCTATCATCATCCAAATTGTTATATAAATCTAGTATTATATACATACTGTAATATTATGATTCTAATGTTATATTATATCACCCCACACCCTTTCCCTCTTCTAGTTATTTTATTAAAGAGAATGTTGTTCATGAGGTTTTAAATTTATCACCTTCAAAAACGACATGTTCTTTTCTTCCATTTCTACCTTCAATATGGTCATGAAACCATTTATATGGTTGAACCAGGTTATAATATATTTTTTATGACTCACATAAGGTTCTGGAATTCTTTTTTACTCATGATTCAAATTTATAAGTCTAAATGAGGTTGTAATTATCAAAGAACCACTTAAATGATCTAAACGAACATAATTAATGTTTTAACTTATGAATCATCATCATATAAAGCATCAAAGTGATAAATGGTATAATTTATGGTACTGGAAATATGTAGAAACTACTCCATTCCAATTCTGGATTTTCACTTCCAATCAACAAGAATGATTCATCATGAACTGATTGTGAAAATCACAAAAGAACTCACTCAAAATAATGCAAGGAACAAAATACTAACAATTAAACGGTGAAATGAGGTTATGAAATGAACATATAATATGTTATAAACATGAAAAGGTTTCTTTAAAATATAAATAAAACTCTTTTAACCATTATACAGGTGGTTTAAAAAATTTTGATGTAAGACAAGCCCAAGGTAAGGGAATTCTTAACATGATTTCCATTCTTTGGGTTAACCTTATACTTTATAATTTATGTTCTATTTAAATTATTTGTGTGATTGATTCTGTTTATATTATGTTTTATTTATGTGTATTTACAGATTATATACATATTCCATCCACTCTATTAAGTCTCACTTCAAGAATATGATGTTTATAAGGGATTTTTCTTCTAAAATCTTCTTCAAAAATTCTGTTTTATAAGATTCAAAAGAAATGTTTTCAAGCTATTGTTTATGTTGTATGATTATGTTTTGGTTATTGGGCATTGTTTATGATGAATGGTGGGACCTATATTTCCCTCCAATTCATTGGGTATGAGTAAGTTGGAGGTCGGCCGTATGGTTACTCCAAGTGTAACTGTGATGGATACACAAAGTAAGGTTGCTGTGAGGGTTACAAATTTTAAGGTAGCCAAGATGGTTACAAGATTTTGTATGTAATACCCTAAGATACATCTATGATTATATTTATGTTTGTGTGGATCTTGTGTAAATCTCATGTTACACAAACTAAGTATTTATGGGTGGAAAGCATGTCTTTTGAAAATGTTTTCATACATCATGTGTATTCATGGACTAATGTGATTTTTCCTTCTTTTTCATACCTTACTGAGCTTTTGTGCTCATACCATGTTTTTAAATTATTTTTTGTAGGTTAATGGATGAGTAATACAAAGAAGGAAGACATGTTAAATGTTGAAGAATTGTCATGGAGTCTTGTTTTATGTTTTAATGTTTTATATTCCGAGGAAAATGGAAACTGGTTTTATGGTATCCCCTATGTAACAATGTGTAATGTTATGAATGTTTTGTCTTAATTCTATAAAGCTATAAACATGAAAAGATACTCAATGTAAAATGAAGTGTTTTTTTGAATAAATTCAAGATTATTTATGTAACAAGTGAGGGTTGTTATAATTATTATAATTTAATGTTCTGTTTCAATTCTATTTAGTATAAGAGTTGAGGATACAATGAATTTTTTTTTTGAAAACACTTAACGATGGGTTGTTGTCTTCTATCACATTCATGAATGTTAGTTTGAACAATCGGGCACATATCATCTCAATTCCACATTCATCAATAGTTTTTCTATGTCATATTTCAATTTGGATCATGTATATATTCATGTAATTCATATTACCATTTATTAAGAACATGTATACAATATCTCTTTCTTTCTATGTGAAATCAACGTAGGGTTTAATAGATGTAACAACTGGGCCAAAATTATGTAAGTTGAAAATTATATTTAAATATAACATCAATATATTTAAAATTATAATATTCAATGTAATTTTTTAAATTTTATATCATTAATATCAATTGTGAAATTTCGTGGTCAAAATATGTTAATACTGTATTTCTGAGAATTTTACTTAGACATGATATTTTATAAATAATAGAACATATAGTATTTAACTATTAGAACTATTTTATTTAATAGTATTTGAAAATAACTAAAATAAACAATTTACTTAAAATAAATTTGAATGAAATAAATATAGAATAATTTGGTTGTTAAATGTGGTAATTTTTTTCTTAAGAAAACTATTTTTAAAAGACGAAATCACATTTTACTATTTTAAATAATTAAAATATTATTTAATGATGAATAATTTAATTGAAATTTATAATTTATATATATATATATATATATATATCTCTCTTTTATGATGAATAAAATACCTAGATATAATATATTATCATTTTATGATGAAAAAATTGCAATGCATCAAAGAACAGTTTTACAAAAGATTTATTTGTCTATTTTAGAATTAAATTCATCCAATTTTATGAATATAATGTCCTAAAATTTATTCTATATTTTTAATAATCATAAATATATATTATATGATATGTTCAACATATTTTTTTCATAATGATTCATAAAAATAGTAATAATTTATATATGTGGATAAGGTAAAAATAAATTTATATTGAGTGTGAATCTATGATTATTAGTTAAAAATGTGGTAAAAATTTCAAAAACAGAATTTTATGGTTAATTTAGCATTATTATATTCATAATATTATCCATTTTTTAGGTACATGTCCATGAATGTGAAAAACAATTATTGAAAAACTTTTAAAAAATACAAGCATTCTAATAGATTCAATAATAAAAGGCACCACCCATAAATTTTTTACACCTATAAATCAATTTGGATGTGAAATATCCTACCTAATATCCATATACAAATTCTTGAAAATAATTTATTCCCTATATATCAATCCAATTGTCATTAATAAGATATGAAAATGATGTTCTTATAAGGAAATGTAATTTTCCTCACCAAGATATGTCATGTTTTTTCTTCTACTTTTATGACCAATCATTATGAATTACTAATTTAAATATAATAAAATGAAAATATAAAATTTAATGAGATTTTATTATGTTGATTTTATATTATTTATACGTCTAATTATCTATAAAATTTTAATCAAATTCACCACTTATGTGTATGGTGAACTACAACTTCACAAAGTGATGTAATATTTTTCCATCACCGACTAAAATAGAGAGTCATAGTCAAGGAAATAATAAATATATATGATACATATAAAATTAAATTAATTTTTTAAAATTAATAAATGTTATTTTTTAATACACATTCACCAATTAAGGGAATGATATCATAGATCATGCCTATATATGACCTACCATCTCCATGAATCGATGTTATTCATTTTCCAAGTGGATTTTTATGGAATGGTTATAAAATTATATATAAGATATAAATGAAAGATTTATAAAGTTAATATTATAATATAGAAAATTTATATACATTCTATTGAAAGTAACAAAAACATCAATGATAAAACATGATGTTTAAAATGATGATGTTTACACTTGAAACTACAGAAATGCTGAAATATTATTAATGAATGACTTGTGATATTTTTTCAGAAGATTATATATGATATTATAAATGTTAAAATAGTTATATTATTAATTTAAGTAATTAGAAAAACCATTATATATCTATTTAATGAAAATTGATCTTTTTTGAGGCATGAGTTAAATAACATCATCCAAATTTTAGCGCTATTAAGAAATATTTGTTATTATGAACCCATTCATTTTTATATCGTGTATATACTAAAAAATGGAATATTTATCATTATTAACTATTAATAAATTTATATTAATGTTTCAATTCATGTATATTATTTCATGTAGTTTCAAAAGAAATGATACCAAAGAGGTAAGAATCTATTTTACAACCACAACTTCTTTTTGGATTTACTTTATATTGATTAAATTATTCTGAAAATTTTTACATAAATAGAAAAAAAATGTAATATCATAGTTATATTTAAGGGGATTCTATATTCTCATCCATGATTTTATATTTTTTTAAAATGAATTATAAAATAAATTTCTAATAAAAAATCAATTTCATTTCTGTTTTAATAATATTTATTTTTATTCCATACAAAAAATTTTCAATGATTATTTAATCAGGTAAATTTTTTATAAAAAAGATTTATTATATACTTTTAAATTTGTACACTACCTTCCAAATGGAATTAAATTAATATTTTTAAAATCCAAATCTTAAAAAAATTTCAAAATGAATGTTTTCATAATATAACTACCGATAATAACCTTCCCAACCAGTAGAATAGTTTTATGAAATTTAGATTCTTATATATAAGTCTTTATTAATTTTTGATTGAAATTAAATTCATAGAATCATATTTTAATCATTCAATTCCAATCACTTTATTCTTATAAAGGTCATTATTTTTTTAAAATAACCTATATTCCCGATGAACAAATGGTCATGTATTGAATCAAATTAATTTTGTGGTACATAACATTCTCTTTAAACACTAAATTTTTGGTAATTGTAATACATTAAATTATCCTTATATATTAATATTTTTTATCGTGAATATTCATATCTTTTAATTTATATATTTTTTTAACATTTGATGTTTTACTATGAATGATATTTTATTGATTTGAAAATTTTTGATATTTTTTAATATTTATTCAATATAGTCATTTAGTGATAAATCATTAAATATATGAATTTAATTGATTATTCAGTAAAGAGGAATGAATTAAACATTTAATGATAGGTAATGAATGGTTATAAATACCCATTTTATGCTTCAGAAGTTCCAATGAGACAAATTAATTGACGGAATTAAATATTTAATTTCTATACATCTATCCATAATTTTCAAATTTCCCGAGATAAGGTCATGATGGTATATATATCAAGATGCCCTAGATTATAACATCTAATATAATGAAAATAATTAATTCATAATTCATTTATTATCCATGATATTTTTAATTTGATGTTATACATGACATAATTTAATTATCAATTTTATAATGAAAATAAATTATTTTTCATTTATTTCTGTTTCCGAGTTGATTATACCATACATATTCCAGATATCATCCCCTATAAATAACCCATACATGGAATTTTATCACATCATTATTTTTTCCATTCTAGAAGATAGGAAGAGGGATTCTTTAAAATAGTTATAGGATGTTTAATGTTTTCCATCACTATGTTATATATTTTATCCTGAATGTGAAATGGGAATATGGTATATATATTTCTCACCAAGATTAATAAATTGATCCTTCCTTCAAGATTGGGCCACATTTATCTATGAAAATGTAAAAACATAACCACATAATCCATGTTACTGAAGTTGGGGATGATACAGTTTTTATCAAAGGAATTTTAGTAAAAACCATGTGGACCCAATTTAGTTATACATAAAATATACATGAAAACCATTTGATTGAATTTTATGATAAGTATATAATAATATCATAATTATTTGTAAAGAATTGATTCTATGATTTTTCCTAACAATTAAATATTTTTCAGGTTACTACAAGCGGATGTGGCTCTTAGTATGTTATATCATGAAATAATAAATCTGAAAAGATACAATAAATCATTGATCCAGTAATCACATGGTTTATGCCAAGATTCATTGATTCACTTGTGTTTTCACACTCTCAAGCTATACGCATGCGACAATTCATATTATAATTATCAATTATTATTAAGTAATTGATGAAAATGATATCCTGAAGGAAACCATGTATGTGATTCTGATAATAAAAATGAATAAATTTCCAATTAATGTTACGTTCTAAAAAATTTAGAAATATAAGTTATAATTTTGAATTAATATTGGAATAAAAATATTTAGTATATGATGTTGTGTAGAAATAGAACCTAGAAAATTAATAGTATTGACTTTTCTGGTCAATGAAAAAAATTATCTAATGGGCTGGCTAATACATCCAGTATTGGAGTAGAGCAGATCATAGTAATATTATTGAAATGTATTCAGGTAATGTAAAATACCTTGACCAAATATATCCACACATTTTTTCATATATTGATTCACATATGTTTGATTTCCTTATGCGATATATTCCTTTAACCATTAGTGGGTAAAATAATCTAGTGGTGGAAAAATGAATTAATTCTCTTGGAAATATGTTTATTGCATTAGGAAATGTTGAAAACAACAATTCTATTATAGAAATAATATTTTCTCAAGGAAGATTCTGTTTAATGCAGGTTGTTGATCTAGAATTCTATGGAGGAAGAATATATAGAACATATAGAATAGAGAACTTTTAATGAAAAATTATTCAAAAATATTTCCCTCAAGAGAATACAATTTCAATGAATAAAATGTTACTTAGATTAGAACAAAACGGAGAATAAATTTTTCCACAATATTTTTCACCATTCCAAGACAATATAGGTAATATATAGATTAGATAAAGAATATAGAATGCAATATTGACCATTTATTTTAATGGTTTTTCCATGTCTCAAAACGGATGTAGTTTCTCAAACCATTTCATCATGTAATTAAACTATTATATTTTCTTTCAATTCAATAAAGTAAATTTATAGATACTATATGTTCAATGGGAATCAAGAGAGCAATTGGTTGTTTGAACATCATTAAAAATAGAATTTCCTGATAATAAATATGAATATGAATTGATTTCCATCATGAGAAAAATATGGAAAAAAAGACACATTAAAATTCATAATGGTAATTAGTTTGTGATTTAATTATGGTTAAAAGGGTCCACAAGATCACAAATGTAAGGAAAAAATAGGCCAATTTTATCCATCGATTAAACTATAAATAAATTTGTTAATTTTTCAATAAAAATATTCCAATTTCTAAGGGAATATACCATAGAAGTGGATAAGGGTATTAGACCATTCATATGTCATCTTTACAGATGAGGATGGTGTTCTCAAAGATATTTTGGTAGCTAAATTAGTCAAAGATTTAAATTTCTATAAATATTTATTTTATTAGCGATATTCAAAATCTTTTTTTTCCATCTACTATTTCAACGGTAATTATATATACAATAGGAAAATTAGGATTTGAGTTGTCAATATAGAATCATAGTTGAAATTATAATGTGATATGGATGTTTCATGTAGTTAAAAATATAAAAAATAATCATTCCCTATTAGTATACATTAATATTATACCTATGGTTGAATTTTATATAATCCTTGATATAGAATGAATTTAAAAATGTGATGTTGATTTTTTTTAAAAAAAAAATAAATTCTGATTCATAGTAATGGAATATAATTATTTATATATATATTTGATGCTTCCTCATTTGATTCATGTCTACATCAACCCCCAATATAACTTTGGGAGGATATTAATGTGGATGAAGAGAAACCAAATTGTCTTAATGGAAAAGGTAATCTTCAAATTGAAGATATAACTTTTATATTTGAATACATCAATAAAATTCCCAACGAATTACCAGGATATCCACCAGATCAAGATGTATATTTTAAATTTTTTTCCTTAATATAATAATTATATAAAAGACTCCAAATTGGATAACCATTATTTAATTAGTTATGTTATAGAAACAACTAGAGTTGTTGGGTTATAAGTGATTTATTTTCACTAGTATTTCACTATGGGGAGCCCCTATTCTATTCATTAAGATAAAATAAGGTACCATGGGGATATATATAGACAAAAATAGGTTAAACATTAATATGATGAATGAAAAGTAAATCTATATGACATTTATGACTTATTTGAACAAAATTTTGAAGATATATTTTTTTAATGATTGACGATCATTTTGTTAATCATCAATTTTGAGTAAAGAAGGAATAATTCCAAAATAAATATGAAAATTTTGAGCTTATTATAATTAAATTTTGATTTAATAATGATAATATTTTTTTATGTATATAATGACGATTTTATTAAGGTATCATTTTATGTATTAAGAGATAAACACTATGTTTGATAGCATATATGATATGCTACATCGAGATTAAACGAACAGCTAAATATCATTATATAAATTTCTTGATTATAACCTATATATTAGAATTTATGGAATTAATATTAATTATGAATATATAGTGTACACGTTTTCATTTTATGATTCATTGGGTAACAAATTATTAAAAAATGGAAATAAGAATAAATTGAATATAAAGGAAATGTTTATTTATGAAAAACTATTTAAATTAAATTAATTATATATAAAAAATAATCATATCAATATTTTGGGAACATATTAAATAAAAATAAACTCAATATGATGTTAAGAATATATCTCATATGTTTTCTATACATTACATGAGATTGAAATCAATTTTATGAATCAAAAATGAATTTTAAAAAAAAGGTATTTTTACAACTTTTACTGGGGAACCCAATTTAAATGTAGTTAATTAAAATTTATAAATTATCTTTGAAAATATAAACTTAATTATTGAAATAGGTCTATAATAATTTAGTTCGGATTAATTTTTTGTATTTTTCTAATTGCGTTCAAATTATAATAAATAGTGAAAAATACTATATTTTAATTCAAGACCATTCTTTAATCTAATTTATTTAAATGATTATATAATAATTTTATTTGTTTTTAATGTATATATAGATTATTATTTCACAATTTAATCTTAATTTGGTAATTGTAATAAATTTTGAATTGAAATTAGATAAAAAATATTTCAATCTTTTAGAAATTTCACTTTAAGAACCGGCATTTTAGATTTTTCAATTGATATAATCTTTTATATAATTTTCATAATTCTATGACATTAATTACTAAATGTGGATTAAAAATGTTCTATCAGAATTTACAAATTATGTTATATGGTCAATATAAATTTTAGGTATAAATACGTTACCATGGTAAAAATATATTTATTATATTAAAAGTAAAATTTCAACAGGGGTTAAAATTAAAAGTTAAAAGATTAACATACCTAGAAAATATAGTATTTAAATGGTGATTTAGTTTTTTATTGACACAAATTATAAAATATATCATTAATTACATGAATTATTTTTTTAATTTCATGCCACATTTATATGGTTGGAATATAATATAAAAAATCAATAAATTAATCACTTGGACCAACCTCTCCTCCGCTATAAGTACCACCTATACCCCAACATTTTTTCAACCCAAATGTAATTATATATCCTTATATATATAGAAAAAAATATTATCATAATTATCCCCTCGTTAATGGGGTTGTGGACATACCAGAAAACTAAATCCAAGGTCATCAAATGTCTCCTAAGAAGGAGTTATTCCAGAGGTAATTTTCCCAATGTACCTCTCTTAATTTAATTTTTTAACTTTATACTCACATCCATCATCCATGAATTAAAAATAACTCAATAATAATTTAAATACTATATTGTTATATTTATAATGGAATATCTCCCATCCAATTTATTTTCCACCTCCTCTTATTCAACAAAACGAAATTGTTGTCCAAGTTATGCCTGTTAGTCGCCTTTGTACAAAATATATTTGTAATTTTTAAATTTACACATTCATTGATGGTATTAAAACCATTATTATTGTAATATATTATTTTTATATCTATTTTATGACATTTTTAATATTTTGGAAACCTTATATTCATCATAACAGTTTACTTTCAAAATTATGCTTATATGATAACATTATTTCAGGATGTGTGGACTACTGCCGCCTCAAAATGATGTGATTCGTTCATACATCACATGAAATGTATTAAGGATTGTCTAATTAAAAATATATGATATAAATGAAATATTTATTTTACTGTAATGAAATTATATATGTATACATATCTATATACATTACATTTAATGTCCATTCATTCAATACGACAGGAAAAACAAAATTAATGTTCATATGTTCGTACGACCTACGATATCCATTAATGGTGTTTTTATTTTTTATTAAAATAATATTATAATAAAATATATATTTTATAATTAATATTTTTAAATAATGTCTTATATTATAGATATAATGGGCATAGATACACATGAAAAAATGACAATATACCAACTTTATGTTCGACTCAAGTACCGAATATCGACATAATGTACGACATGAACATAAATAAATGAATATTTTTTTTATAATTGTAATAAGTGAAATGAAATTATTTTAAAAGTGTTGAATGTTATAAATAATATATAACTTAAAATAATTTTATTATTCAGGATGATATAGAATATACGAGACAAGTGAGACTCTAGGGAAATAATTTTTCTATGTCAATCTCTATTCATTGGGTTATACATCTACTTCATTGATTTTATTATGACGATATTATGGGTGGAATTAATTAATACTTATTTATGTTCTATTTACACTTAAATTTTTTTGATATACTATTTCTACTCATAGTAACCAAATTTATAAATTCTTATATCATTGATACAAACATTGTAGGGATTTACTCATCTCACTTTTTACTATTGTGAGATATAGGTTTTATTCAATATAAATTACATTTGTGAGATGTATAAATAGTTACCATTGATATGAAATATAATTATTATATTTATAATCATTTTATTAAAATTTTCATTCGATTATTATTAATCTTATAGTTCATACGATTCAACATATTAAAAGTGGTATTGTATTTTCTTAACCTACTTTTCATTCATTGGGAAAAACATATACTTCTTTATTATATAATTTTATGATTATGTGAGAAATTAATTCATGATATATTATCTTTTTTAATTAAATTATGTGTATTTATAATGAAAATATATAAATGGACTATTTTAGCAGGAAAATTTTCATTATAAGGGACTTCGTCTCAATATCTTCTCATTGAGGAGTATCATGATTTTATACACCTTTATTATCCAATATGGTGTAAATATATCTATTTACTACCATTATATCATGAATTATAATATTCTCATGATATTTAATGTTTTTTAATTGTTAATAATTAATGATTATTTATGTGTTTTTGATGTGGTAAGGGACTCTTTAACTAAAACATCATTTTAAATGTTTTAAAGATTTATTTTTGTATATAATTCCCATTAAAGTAAATGGTTTAAATTTTTTTAATAATATATTAATATGAAAAAAATTGTTTTAAAATTTTAATTCCTTTAAAATTTTTCAATTTGGTATGAGAAAAATTTATTTAAAAAATATTCAATTTAAATGGTTTAATTATGTTTAAAAAATTTATTCCTTATTCAAAATATATATACTCTTTTTTAAACATATACATCCTGAATCAAATTTATCTAATTTATGTGGAATTAATGTATTGATGTTAATTTTAAAAGTTTATACTATTATTTCCAAAAAATGTGTTTTCATTTAGGAGTTAATATCTTTTTAAAAATGAAGTGTTAATGAAAATTGAAATGTAATTTTTCATTTTTTATTTTCTTATGTATTGTGATTATATTATTGTTTTTGGAAATTAGTTTTTATATAGGTGGATCAATTATTAGCCTATGGTGTGTGATCCCATGATATATATTTAATTAGTTGGTTAATGAGATAGTGTTAAACACTATGGTTTATCCAAAGATATTTCGGTAATATACTATAACAGATATTCCATATGTAACACTAAAGGTTACAACCTCTATAGTTGTGAATTATACAATGTAATTATGATATGGATACCACAAGATAAATTTATTATTTATTATTGATAATTATTATTTTTGGTATTCTTATTTTTTCATGAGGTTTGCTAAAAATCATATGTTATTATGGGTGAAAAGTGTTAATTTTTTAAAATGTTTTCCTGAGTTTAAAATATTCATGGACTAACAGTTTCATGAATAATTATATATCACAAAATGATTTTTTCACATCCCATTTTTTGAAATTGTTTATAAGTGGAAATTATGATGTGTTATAGAATGGAATATGTCAAAAAAAGTATTAAAAAAAATAAATCATGTTTTATTTCTATAAGTTATTTTTATGGAAAAATGTATACTAAGTAGAATTATCTACATTATAAAATATAAGTTGTTATATATGAGTTTTTTAAAAATTATATGAACCTCTAAACATTAAAAGATGCTAAAATTGAAGGAAATTAAAATTATTGACCTAAATAAATATTATGTAATGTCTAATATTAGCCACCTATAGTTGTATAAAATTATATGCTTAAACAACATTAGGGATTATGAGTATTGGTAAAACATATTCAAAGTTTCTTTTTAAATTCTTATTTTTTAAATCCTTGTTCTATTAATTTTTCATATTAAGTAAATTTTGTTAAAATGGAAGGATGAGGATCTCGAACAAAATTCATATCTCTTCCTAAATATATGATTGATATTTTTATTTCGAGGTCATATTCAGAAGATTTTGAAACATTTTATATTTTAAAACTCTCTTACAAACAATATTATGAGATACCGAACACATCATATATACCTTGATACAGCTGTATATCATGTTTTGTTTTTAATAAAATCATATTTTCTCATTATTCTCATATTTTCAAAAATGTTAAATATATTCATGGAATTTTTAAAAAATTTACCTTGTAAAAAGATTATGAATCATATTATGAATCTGAAAAATATGTTGATGAAGGAGGCCCTTACACAACATATTTATAATTTATTTCAAAATATTGTCTTTCATCGCATAGTTTTAGTATTCTAAAAATACCATTTATTGAATGTTTCAAGAAAAACATAGTCCGAATGTTTTATAAAAATAAATTCTAATTTAATGTATTAAAAATATATGTCATATTAGATTGTTTTTCAATAATATTTCTCTGTGAAATCTCATAAAATCCAAGTTACATGTGGTGTATTTAGAAAAATAAAGATACTATTTATGACGAATCTATAAATCATGGTTTTAGTGTATACACATTCTATATACATGAACAAAATGAATATGAACCCACATGGATAGAAATTTTCAATATATACAAGAAATCATGAATTAAGATGTTGCAGTCATTATGTATTGGGATAAAAATGAGAGGTATAAGACAACCTTTGAAGCTAAAACATTGTATGGGTATTTTGGAGTTTTATAAAAATAGACCACCCACAAGATGGATAACAACCTATCACATTTGGAAATCCTGTGGGAATCGAACCCGAAAATGAAGGGAGAGATGTGTGCATCACCTTCCACTAGCCAACATGAAGTACTTGGATAGTTTTATTTTATATTTTTAGATAAATATTTTTTTGGAACATGAGTAAGTTTATTGTTGGATATTAGGTTTTATTGAATAGATATCCAAGGTATTGGAAAATGAATTATGTATTATGTGATAAATGTTATTATAGAAGACATTCACTATTTTGGGAACCCTATATAAATAAGTTTATTAAAATACTATGGGGGTTTATTTTAGGAGTAATGTGTGAATTTTATATTGGATGAATCTATGGATTTTCTGTGGAATTATGTTAATATCTTTAATTTAGGAAAACGATTTACAGATCATACAAGAAATGGGATTAGGGTAATTATATTTTTTTTATGAAGAGTGATTGAAGATTTTTTAAGATAAATGATAAAATTTATCTTCGAAGAATTTATAATAAAATTATTTTTATTTTCATATTTCAAACATAGTTTGAATTATTTTTTAGTTATTTTAATAATAGATAATTGTTGAATGGTCTATGTTGAACTTTTGGTTTATAGTTGAGTTTTTAATAATAAAATGGGGTTTTCATCACCCAACAAATTTATATTTATGGAGAAATGTTTTATGTTATCTTATCCATATCATATTTGGTTAATGATTCAGGATACGAAAAATGAATATTTAATCTTTTCTGGATTGTGTGAATTTATTGAAGTTGATTCATATTGAATTGTCATTATTTGGTGAAAAATATGATTTTGTGGTGGAATTTTATTAATGGTTAAAAATCTACTTTTCCAGAATATATGAATACTTATTTCATTAGGTGATGATGTAAATTAATTATACAAATCTAATGAAACTATATTGAAACCAAAAACTTTATCCTAGTACCTTCTTTTCATGTGAATCAAATGACCCCTTAAATCATCAATGATTTATAGCATTGTGATTTTTAACATTATCATCAATATGTTTTCTATAAATCTCCATTAGAACAATATGGTATGTTTTCACTACCACATCTAGGATTTTTACATGTAACACAAGTATTTGTAACCACAGGTGACATTTATACTTCTCTTTCTACCTTTTTATATAGAATTTTTATTAACCCTTTATTCGATTTGCGATTGAAATTAAGGATTTTTTAAAAGTCATACCTCAGTTAACAACCCCAAATTCAAATTTCTAGGATATACTTTATTAAAGGTAGAGGGCATAAAATCCCTATTTTTAAGAAAGAAACAATATGTTCTATAGCGAAAATAATATGCTAAATCAATCTTCAATGAAAAACTAAATATTATTATTTAAATGGTTCCATTATGAAGTTGCTATTCGAATGTAAGTAATGAATAATAATTATGAAGATGTAGATTAAAAATGTTTATATAATGATTCATTGGTAACCTAATTACCTATAAATGGAAATAAAAACCAATTGAATATAATGGATGCATTTTTTTGAAATACTATTTAAATGATAATAATTGTGTCTATAAAGTATTCATATCAGTCTTTTTAGATTATATTAATAAAATATAAAGTCGATATGTTGTTTTCAATTCATATTATTTGTTATTTAGACATTATAAATGAAGAAAGTAATTTTTTATAGAAATAATTATTCTTAAAAAATGCATTTTTACCGCATTTTGATAGAGAACACATTTTAAATAAATATTTGACACTTTTATATGTTTTATTAAACAAATAAGTCATTAAAATTGGGACATAAAAATTTATTTTGGATAATATATGGTATTTTTATGATAACATTCATGTTTTAAGGAGTGGTGAAAAATTATACATTCTAATCCAAAACAACTTTTTAAAAATATATTATATAAATATTTATACAATATTATTAATTAATTTAATATATAAAAATATATATAATTTTTGAATCATTTATAACAATTTTTGGTAATTGAAATAAATTTAGAACTAAAATTTGACATAAATACATTTAATTAATTTCAACGTCTATCTTTAAAAAATTAGCTTTTTAGTTATATGAAAAATTAGTTATAATTTTTTTTACAAATTATCTATATTAAATTGGGAAAAATGGATTCCATATATTTAATCAGATGTTACATGTTATGTTTTAAGGTCATTTTCAATTTTTTGATCTAAAGAAGATAATATAGTAACAAAAATTAACATAGTAAATGTTAATTATTGACAAGGGTTAAAATAAGAAGTTAAAAGATTAACATACATAAAAATAACAACACTTAAAGGGTGATTGATGTGTGTATCAACCTAAACATCCTATAAAAAATTAATTGCAAGAAAAATTTGATTAATATAATTCATTCTCTTATTTTTTGGCATTTAATATAAAATAATGACTAAATTAATTACATGAATGAACTTATCCTCATATATATAAGACACCTATACCAAACCCTACTGAATCCCACAAAGTCTTGTAGTGAAAAAAATATCTTACCAATAATCTCCTCCACAATATCCCCATGTCCAAGTGTTTCTGGTCTCATGCAATGCCCAAATTTGTGGTCCTTAAGGGTCTCTCAATAAGGTGTTATTCAAGAGGCAATGTTCCCAAACTTCCTCTCTTATTATGTTTTCTAGTACTACTATCTAATCACCACCATAATCCATAATTTCATGAATACACCAGTTTAAAATAGATACTAGAGTGATATGTTTCTAATGGAATATATCATATCTTATTCATTTCTCATCTCCTCTTGTTCAAGGAAACAAAATTATTGTCCATGTTATGCTTGTTATTCAACTCATTAAATGATGTTTTAGTTATTTTTCCTTTTATTTCCATTATATATGGTTCTAAATCGAATATTTTGGTAATATAATTTTTTAATATTTATATTATATCATATTTAAACATCATAAAATGTTATATTAAACATAACTTCTTGCTTTCCAAATTATTGTTATATGATAACAATGTTTTGGGATGTGTGAACTACCACATATTCAAAATGATATGATTTGTTCACACATATCCTAGAATATATTAAATATTTTTTAATAAAATTATATTATATAATTGAAATATTAATTATACAATAATGATATTATATATTTATACATAATTATAATCATTTAATTTAATGTTAATTCTTTCAATACAATAATAAAAACAAAATTAGTGTTCACGTGTACGTACATACTACTATCTCCACAAAATGTTTTTTTTAAAAGTAATATTATAAAAAATTATATATATAATATATAAAATATTTATATGATGTTTTATATTATTATGATGATGGAATTATGACCACAAAGACTATTGATATCAGACAATGTTCATTTTCGACTCATGTACCGTATATTGACAAAATGTACGACATGAAAATAAATTCTTATATAATTTTTAAAACATGGTAATAATTGAAATGAAATGAATTATAAAAATTAATAAGTTTATCAAAAAATAATAAATTAAAAAAAATATTATTCAAGAAGTTAAATAATGTCTGAGACATGTCACACTCGAGGTAAGGGATTTTACTATATTAATTTCCATTCATTAGGTTATATGTATACTTAGTTAAATTTATTACAACAAGATTCTTGGTGGAAAAATATTTTGTTTTGTTATATTTTATTTTCAATTATCTTTTTTTGGGTCTACTTTTTCTACAGATAATCACCACATTGATTAATTCACATGTCATTGATACGAACATTGTAAGGATCTAATCATTTCACTTTTTACCTCGGTGAGATATGTGAATTATTCACTATTAATTTCTTTTGAGTAATGTATATATAAGGAAACTTGATATTATATATCTTGACTCAATTCATCTAAATTTTAATATATTTTGCATTTTATGATTATTAATTTTATGGGGAATATGATTTGACAGGTTACACGTGGAAATGGAATATGTCAACCTAGTTTCAATTCATTATGTTAATCTTCTATTTATTGATTATGTCTGATATGATTATGTGATAAAGAACTTTTAGATACATTATATTTTTTTATTACTTTTTATGTTAATTTATAATGAATAAATATAAATGACCTATTTTATTAACAAAATGATCATTGTAAGGGACTTCATCTCAATATATTTCAATTGAGGCATATCAGGATGTTATACACCACAATTATCCTATAAGGTGTTTATATATACATTTAGTCACATTATATGATGAATTACTATATTATAATGTTTTTTACATTTTTCTAAATTTTGATCATTAATGTGATTTATTTATGTGTTTCTAAAGTGGTAAGGGACTCTATAACAAAAACAATGTATTAAATATTTTTATGATTTATTCTTATAAATCATTTTCATTTATGAACATGTTTTCAAAATGGTTTAAAAATTTATTTATATGATAAATATTTTTATAAAATATCAATTTCATTAAAAAAACAATGTGGAATGAAATACATTGATTATAAAATATTATTTTTAAATGTTTTAAATGTGTTTTAAAAATGTAATGATTATTCCAATAACATGGAATGTGTTTTAACATATATTTCCAAAACCAAATATCATTATTTTATATTAAATTAAGGTCTTCTTGTTAATTTTACATGTTTACACTATTACTTAAAAATAATGTGTTTTAATTTATGATTTCACATCATGGTAAAAATGAAATTTTATTTCAACGTGGAAATGTTATTTTTAATTTATGCTTGTTTTCTGAGAAATGATTTTCTAATAGTTCATGGGAATTTCATATTTATATAGGTGGTTACACGATAAACCAGGGGATGGTGAGCCATTGATATCAATCCAATGAAATGTTTAATGATATATATTTAAACAATATGTTTTCTCCGAAGTTATTTAGGAAATATAATGTGATGGGTATTAAAAATATATCTATAAAGGATACTCTCTATACAGCTATGAATGTTACAGTGTAAGTATGATATGGATTCTAATAGTCACCTTTATGACTTATGATTATTAATAATTATTTTTTAGGAATCTTATGATGTCATGAGGTATGTTAATGATCATATGTCTTTACAGGTGAAAATTATTATTTTTGTGAAAATGTTTTCATGAGTTTAAAATATTTATGGACTAATGGTTTCATTTATTATTTTATATCCCATATTGCATTTTTGTTCTCAAATCATGTTTTGGAATTTTTTTACATAGGTTATGGTGATTTTTATTTGAAAATAAGAAGTCATGAATAATTTTATCATGAACATAAATCACATTTTATTATTAAAACATTATTTTGAACAAAATATAGAGGGAGTATATGTGTCAAAATTATAATATTTATGTTTTTATGTATGAGTTACATCCTAATTCTATAAATACATAATGATTAAAAGATCTCAAAAGTTAATTAAAAGAAAAAATATTGAATTAAATCAATGTTATGTAATATTTAAGGATGAGTCCTTTTAATTAATTTAAAATTTTGATAATATCATGATGATATTCACTGATGATATCATGTTGTATTTTAAGAGAAATAATGACCCTGAGAATAACCTATAGATCATTCCTAAGATAGCAAGATGATTAGTATCATGATCACTATACATTCAAAATATGGGAGGTTATTTTTTATATTTAATTGTGATTTTCAAAAACAACTACTCTGATTCATTTATTCAAATGGTTTCATATGATGAATTATATGGTAATTGATGTTATACCAAAACTTTTTGAGATGAAGATGGTGTAAGGAACCATGTTGGTATAGAACCTATATATAAGATAATTAAATAAGTAAATAGTATTAAGGATTGTTGAACATTATGTAAATTAAAAAATTGCTACTAATACGATGTAATATTTGTATTTTTACGTAAGAGATCACATTTTCTTGAATTTATATATATGTATGGGTGTTATATGGAACTATAAAAATAGATGACTGAGGAATAGGTAGATAAACCCATATAAAATTATCATAATGATTACATCAATATCTTACAAATTTTAAATTCCAAATAACCTCTATAAATTAAATGATGGGATTTGTATATATTTTTTAAGGAAGTACATGATAGACCCGACACATGTTCTCCCTTTTCAAGAAATGGAGACAGAAACTGATCTATTTTACACTGAAGAACCAATCTAGATTCATTTCTTTAGAGAGATTGTATTTAAGAAATATACGACTATAATGGTAACGATTAATATGAAAAATCATAAAATCAAGGAATCATTAGGGGAAACATAGTATGTTATGAATATTAAGCAACCACCTTTTATTATAAGATTACATCCACAAAAATTTCAAGATTAAAATATTTGATCGAGGGAAAAATGTAACACATGAGCTTCAATTATTGAAAGTGAACATTATATAATAAAAATATATATTCTATTATTATTCGGTCAATTCAAGGTACATAAATTATAATTTAGAATCATTAATAGTAATTTCGAGATTTCATGTTCAAAATTATCATATAATGGTTTAGATGACTTTTCCATTAGAAAAATCATTATATAAATAATTATAAATTTATTATATAAGAATTAATAACTTTATTTATAATAAATTATTAAAATATGTTTAAATAATAATTTATTTACTATCGAATTTGTATTAATATAGATATGATCATTTGGAGACAATAATAGATATTTTAATTCCAAAAATTATTTTTAAAGAATAATGTCTTCAAATTGTAAATAATTAAAATAATATTTAATGATTAATGAATTTATATATATATATATATATATATATATTTGTGTGTGTTATATATCTAAATATATGAATTTTAATAAACCAAATGATTATTAAAACTCGTATTGTTATTATAAGATCATGTAATTCTTGAAAAATATATTTTTTAAACTGTTTTCTAGGACAATTTGGGGGTGTATTATTTAATTAAATTATGTAAATTATATAAATTGGATTTTGTATAATGGAATCAATTTTTTTAATTATCATAAATAATACTATTTTATTAGGTTAACAAATTGTTTTGTTGTAATAAATACTTAATACAATAATATTTAATTAACATGGTAAAGGTAAAAACATGTTTACCGAGGGTCAATCTAGAATTATAAGTCTAGAAATAAACTCAAAATTCTAAAAACCAATTGTATTATTAGATTTATACCTTATACTTTCACCATTCAAATATGATCCATCTTGTATTCTTTTATCCTAGAATGTGTAAAAATCGTATTGAAAAAATTGAAAAATTACAAGTGTTCCACTCCAATAAATTTTGAATGTGCAACCCATCACTTCACTTCATCACACCTATCAAGATATTGATATTTAAAAAATGGAAATGAATATACTGATTTGGAGTCTAGATATTGTTTAATTCCATAAATACTAAACCTATGCTCTATTATAAGACAAATAAATGGGGTTATTCTAAACAGAGGTAATTGTATTCACCATGCTCACTATATTTAATTATTCTTTTATCATATTCAATTATGTCGAAAAAATTAAAATATAACAAAAATATATATTTACCATATACGTAGATGATATGTTGAATAATATTTATTCACTTATTTCTCTATCATTTTTTAAATAAATTCATCACTATTATGTATTGTGGACTCTCTGCACACAATTCTACATAATTAAGTTTTCATAAACATATAAAATGGATAATAATAATGATTGGAATTATGAATATATGTGAAATTTTATTAATTATATTAAATTAATATATATTCCACTTATTTACCCTTTCACCCATTAATTAACTGATACCATCACTCATGCGTATGTATTGTCAACTGTCCCTATAAAGAGTCCATTTTTATATTTCAATAATTATTAAAAAGTGGTATATAATGTATAATTTTGATATTAATATTCTTATTTTAATTATTAAATGATGTATCTTTATCTTGTGAATAATTACCATAACTTTTGTGAAATAACATTCATGAGAAAATTAAGCAGGTTTCATTTTAAATAATGGTAATAATGAAATATTACTATGGAATGGTTGGTAAGACATTGTAAGAGGATAATATATGATATTATAAATATTAATGTGAATATATTATAAAATAATTACACTATGAAAACTGTTATATAAAAGGATAAATAAAATTAAACAAATGAATAGTGCAAGCTAATGGAATTCATCTGAATTTTCACACCATTGAGTCATATTTGTTATTATACACCCGATAACTATTATATGGATTATATAATACAAATATTATGTATTTAACATGAATAAATAATTAATATTTAATACTAATGTTTAAGTTCAAGTATATTTTTCAAGGTTTTATAATTTAGAATATTCTATAATATATGATTCTATTTTTTATGTAAATTTATTTTGTGACTGATTTTAATGTTATTGAAGGAATTACTTAATTTATCCTTCATATCATACAATATTATCTTATCCTATATATATTTAAATACATTATTTTTTTTCAAAACATTTACTCAATTTGGACCATGTGTAAATCGAGGAAATGTTTTAAATAAAAAAATATTTTATTTCAATTATAATTTGATATTTTTTTCAATATCCATATTTTTAAAAATTATTTATACGAAGACCACTCTATTAGAAAATTTATTTATTATGATCATTTTAACTTTAAAATTATTTTTTAAAATGTATTAAAGGAATAAATAAAAGGTTTAATAATTTATATAAAATCAAAATAAATGTTTTTTGACGCATACGACAATAAAAAGCATAACCTCCACCATAACCATATTATGAAATATACATTTTCATAAAAGTTATAAATTGAATTAAAATTAAAAATATTATAAAAATATTAGTTTAATATTTCACATCCACTTTCTTTATTCTTCTAAGGGGTGTGATATTATTACAAAACATATATTCATTGTGAATCAATGGTCCTCTCCCGTCTCTTGTTAATTTGGTGTTCATTAGAATTCTCAAAAAACATTCAATTTAATTGTGATCATTTTGATTTACATATACCTTAAACATACATAATAATTATTAGGAAAATTTTTATTTCATAAACCCTATATCATTTTTACATTTGATGTTTTACATTTAATTTATTTTATTAATTATGGAAATATTGATATATTATATTCTATATACAATATGATCATTTATTTATATTGATTATTTTTTATGAATTTGATTTATAATTTAATATATAAGGAATTTAATGTATTTTTAGTTATGGTTTGGGTCTAATTATAGATATTCCCTCAATGGATTGATAATTATCATGATGGATTTCTATTAGAATAATAAAATGGGTTTCAATATTATTCCAACAAATTGTTTTATACTATTGTGGTCGAAGATCTTGTCAGTATAGATATAATGATGTCTAAGATCATAGTTTTTAATATTAATATTTAATTTATTGATAATTTAATTATTATTATTGATGATTTTTTTCTTTCATAAGATACAAGGATTCATATAATGATCTATTTATTTTTAAACTGGAATTTAATATCATTTTCTAAATCCTATAATTATAAAGTCATATAAAATAATTATATTTTATTATATATATGAGACATAATAATCATCTTAGGAAGACCTTATTTGGATTCCTTTCTATAGGATATGAAGATGGATTTTTATAACAAGCTCAAAGATGATGGATTTTTTCACTACATTGTTTTTTATTTAATAAAAAATATTAAATGGGTGTCATTTATATATCTAGTTTCCATGAATATAAAAATTATTTTTCATTCATGATTTAACACATCATATCTATGTGAGGATACATAAATAATCACTGAAGCTAGGTTATAGGGGTTTGGGTTGTTACATCAGACATTAGTTATAAAACATGCATAAAAATGTACATACTTCTAGATAATTATTTCTTATATTAATTGTGAAATCAAGAATAATAAGAATAATTCTTTGTATATCGGTAATTTACCTTCTCATAATTCATAACTGCTTCATGGAAAATCATAGATAATTTCATCACAAAACATTTAGTAAATAAGTTGATCAATGCCACTTAAAATCTAGTTCTTTGTAGAACTGAGTGTTTTGATATTCATCATTAAAATCAATGTTTGGAACTACCCTTATCTGCATAGAAGATAGGGTTAGTAACTCCCATATTTCTCTTGTAATATAAACCAAAAATATACATTGTATTGAATAAATGATAGTTCCTAGATAAATCTTGATTTGTATGTTCTCCCACAATTTTGTATGCCTTCCTTTTATAAGAATGTTCTTCCAAAATTTTCTTATTCATTCACTACATTAGATTCTTGTATAAAATTTCATTTTAATAAATATATTTTAATACTGGAAGTTATTTATATTTACAGTATCTAAAAACAAATTTCCACAACACATGACGTCGATAAAGGTGGTGTCGTTGGAATTCATTATTCATCCATAATGATTATTATATGATGTGTATGCAATAAAAATATTATTCTATACTATTATATGCTTGGACTCATATATATATATCATTTCATGAATAGGATTATGAAACAACATTTTTAATATACAATTACACAATCATTGAATAATATCATATATATAGGATTATAATTTTATGCCAATCAACTTACTTTATTCAACTAAAGATCACATCAATGAAAATGAAGAAGAATATAAAAATATAGTTATCATTGAAATGAAAAAAAATGATGAAAATTACCACTCTAACTTGATGGAGGTAAAAGAATAAGGCATTTTCTGATCAGATGGATGTTAACAATTAATTTATGAAACTAGAGAGATGTATTTATCTTTTAATAAAGAGGAACATATCAATGTATTATCCCAATCGAAGAAAAACATTCTAGATTTTTTCGGAACAAATAAAATCATTATCCATTCACACTTCATAATAATGTTGATAACAGGGTCAACACCATGATACAATTTTACCCACTCGACCTGCACACCAGATTCCACCATTACAAATCCACATGACCTATGCATGTTACACTATCGTTTCTGTGCATACACCAGATTTTGGTTCCATAATTCTCTCATTGTGGGAACTATTCTTTATATTAATTCTTCTAGGCACTATATAGGGAGACCTCCTTCCACATAGTTAACTACAGGGGTGCCATATGTGGTACACTTGAGATTAATAGTTGGAAAAATGTTTTTTCACAGCACAGAGATAATTTCATAGTGAAATATTCTGTATAAAAATTCACTTCCAAAGAGTAATATAAAATAATATCCCTTTAATATTATTTACACAGACAAATATTTTGAATGGAATTCATTAATTCATCATCTTCATCGTTTTTGAAATATAAATTCCAAATAAATCATTAACATAACATCATATTAATTATTACAATATTCATTATTGTTATAAAATTGATGACATGTTATTGAATTCAGTAATATACATTCTAGAGATTATTATATGATCCAAAATAATCCGAATGATAAACTAAATGTATTTAAAAGATCAAATTTAATATAATAAGACATAATTATATCATTCTCCATGCATTCATCCACGCTATATTAACGTTTTTACCAAGATAGGATACCCTGAATACTTTAGTAGAACCTTATTAAAATTATTTCCATTTAACTTCTCCATCATATAAACATTAATGAAATCATTCAATTTCAATGACCAATAATGAAAACTTTTGAAAAAAAACAAAACTCGTTAAAAATTTGGGATATTCAATATTATTTAAAAGTATTTGATAAGGAATTGAGATTAAACATGATTAATATGTGTTCCCAAGACTATAAACCTTGATTTTATTAATGAGGTTATATAATAAGATAAACAATACTGAAAATTTTATATCTAATTTTAAACATATACAGTATATCAATCAACTCACTTAATAAATGGTTTTCCTTCATTGAGAAATGTGTTAAGATTAATCTTATATCAAACCATTGTGTAAATGTCATTTAAAAAATATATTCATAAATGTACAATTTTGTCATTCTATACTAACCACATAAACTGAAATTATAACTTCATTATCATTACAATTAATCATTACACTATCTAGACCCAAACTACTAGATATCACCAGGCTGGGGGCAATTCGATTGTGACTACACCAAGCATACCTCAAATAGGACAAGGGATGGTGACTTGCATTGAGTCGTCATATCCCAAATATTATAGGAATTTTAATAATTTTCATTTGCATATAGAGACAAAATACAAGTTCGTACAATATTTCTATGTAAAAACATATACAATAAATTAAAGAAATACATCTGTCCAAAAAAATAGTATCAATGTAGTCACTAAAATACACAAAGGGGGAAAATAAAATCCCAAAAAACATTAATGGTGAAAAGAATTATCATATAGAGGGTTCAACTAAAAAATGTAACATCAGTATTCATCTCAGTATTTTAAGACCATAATTATTCCATAATCTATCCTAATTTTCATATGGGACAATACATATGGGTAATTCCTTAGAAAGTGTGGGTATAATCATACCCATTGGTATACCCCAAAATCACTAATCATAAAACATATTAGTGATTGTATAACAATAATAAATCATTCTAAAACCTTATATACTCAAAGAAGATAACAAGACTCATGTGGTATCAGAAAATAATAATTGTCTTATGATATTTCATAAGGGTTCTATATAAAAAATGATCTGGGAGAATCCATTTCAAGATCAATGTTATTAATTGAGGCTATTTATCCTGGTGGTCATGATCATTGGGACATTCCCATGAAGTACTCACTATATATCTAATGACCTAATCAACCATGAAAGGGATCACACACAGGGATATTAGGTGGACACAAAAAACACTACCAGACAAGTATTATAGATATGGGATAAACATCTTATGAATTTTTCATATATGTATACCACAATAACAAACTAGGAATAATAATGGATCCCACCTCGGACCCACAGGGGATCCACCAAAAACTATTTGGAACTGAACCCATTGAGGGGATCATAATCTTATCTTTTTTTTTGTACATTACTCATTCCATTTACAATTACCACATCCATGTACATGAAACAAACTATGTACTCAAATCATACCTATGTATCCTCCTTGATTCATGGTATACCTCATCATAATGTCACAAAATCCGTGGTAGTGACCAAAAAATATTTTATCCATATCTCTAATATAGAAAACAATGTTCCATACTAGGTGTCTCCCTTGGTACCTAATTTCATATTGCATGCCCTGTGACATGAGTTTTGAAGAAAATAATAGTCCCTACTAAACATCATTAACATTCACTCCCTCTAAAAAATATCCTTATTGGAATCTTATATTATTATCATTAACCATTATCTGTCACCACTATCCATGATCCATGCTCTATGCTTCTGAAAAATTGTTCCATTGATTTGCATCGTCATAGTTCACCACCTTTTCAAAAAATTAATTTTTAGAGAATAATGAATACTGGTAAAATAAAATCATCCTCTGATCATCACCCATAATCAAAATTTTATCACAAATAATATCGTGAACCATATTCATAGTATTAATCAATTTTGAAAGAAATAAGTTTCACAATGGTCAAATATTGAGTATTCATTAAGTCATGAGACAAAGAATTTTCCCTGATGAACATTTGATGAAATATTAGAGGATAAAATAAATCATAATCTTTTTATTATTATTTTTTCATATTTCATATTTTAAATAATTGATAAAAAATTTGAATAAACATCAATGAATAAATAAATCATCCACAAAAAAAAGAAATTATCGATGTGTGAATCAGTTCTTCTCCGTGGAAATGATTCATGTTTTAAATGGTGTAAATAAATGTGAAAAATATAAAAATATAAATTTACTACATGGATTTTGGATTTATCAATAATGAAGTAAGAAACTTTTATTTGATATCATTAGTGATATCCTTGATCTCTGTCAATTTATAAAATCTATGCATTACCTATCAGATCAACCGATTCGATTTCATCCACCCAAATTTCTCTAATGGATCCTTTCTATGTATACATAGATATAAGTATAACAATTATATTTTCCAATTACTAGGTATTTATAGATGTGGTATTTAGATTGTTGCATCATTATATACAAATAAATAAGTATATAAATTTATTTAAAATTTCCACCTCTAATATCCTTTTCTTTATCGCCCAAAAATGAGCAAGATAATTCCACACCTATTATAAGGCCTGTATTCTAAACAAAATAATGGTCTCATATTTCTGATCCATGAATTTGTTAATGTTTTATTAAAAACATTTAGGAAAAACAAGTGTGAATGATAGTAAAATATTAAATTTTAAAAAAAATTATTGTGAATGGTTAAAACCTTATATAATTATAATAATGAAATTTTCTATATCATATATTGAATAAATATTGATTAATATTATTTTAATGTTATTTGGGAGTCATTATTTTTCTAGTTGAAAAAAATAGAGATATATTTTTGAGAAATTTTGTAAACATTTTTTGGAATTTTTTTTTAAATCAGGTAGTAGAATGAGATGGTTAGAATTATGAACAAATATTGTAATGGTAAGGAATAGTTGAACAAATAATATGTATGGATGAGTTAAAACATTAGTATATAGGTTATTTTATTATTTAATGAATTATTGTATCCAAAAAATTCAGGTGTGGTGTAAATAGACACACCATATATGCTGTTATATAAATAGATGGGTGGGGTCAATTGATTTAAACTATATGGTTTAATATTTATGTTCTATATATTAGTTATATGTTCACTAGTATTTAATTTTTTTTTATTTTCAAAAGAATACCTTTTCCACATTCTTATCTTATTTACAAAACTATTATGGCATTACTCCCATCAAATAGTGATTTTATTGAATTATGTAAATAATTTGGGTGTTATGTTCGGGTATATTTTTTTATTTTGTGGATATTCTCATTATAATATAGTTTTTTTACCAAGGGGGAGATGAGGTGATTCACTACGAGATTTTGAATATTTTTCCCCAATAAATATGTTGTAACCAAAAATCACACTTTCAGAATTTTCCATAAAATTTATTTTCCTCTACGGTTTGAAAAACAACCCTTAGATGTTTTTCGTGCACCTATTTACTCTTAGAATATATCATAATTCAATCAATAAACACATCCAAAATCTTTTCCATGAACTCATGAATTATTCTATTCATATGATCCATGAATAAAATGGGAGAATTAGTTAAACCAATAGACATAAAATCAAAGTCATAATGTCGATAAATGGTATGAAAATCTATTTTGGAGATGTCATAATCTTTAAACTTCAGTTGATGGTATCCGAATCTCAATTCAATATTTAAAAAATATTGGGATCCCTTGATCTAGTAAAAAAATTCATCGATAAAAGGAAAAAACACATGGTTTTAACAGTGATGTTATTCAATGACCTAAAATCAATGGAATCTATCATGGAACCATATTTCATTTTAATGAAAAAAATAGAATCACCACATGGTGAAGTGCTAGGACAAATGAAACCAATATCAATAAAATCCATTAATAGATTTTTCAACTCATGAAGTTTCATTTAAGTCATATCATATGGATGTTCTGAAATTGGATTAGCATTAGGAACTAATAAAATTGGGAATTCGACTTCCTGATCAGTTTTGACACCTGGTAACTCGTCATTTAAAACATCATGGTAGTCATTTACCACTATAACATCATTAATCATAACATTTCCATTGTTTTCAACAATATGAAGAAGACAAAACTCATTTCAATTTTTCAACAGTTTCTCAGCTTCCTGATATGTTATCTAGTGTATGGGTTTTTTCTTTTATAAAAATTGAAACTCATTCTGAAAAAAACCTATTTATCGATACATTAAATCATAACATGATAAAAATAATGACAATCAGTTTCTAGAATAACATAAAACTACAATAAGGAAAAAATAACAATGTTTTCAGGTAAATCCTTACCAAAGACCATAATATAAAGATTATTATAATTCCTCTATTCTATAATATTTCCCCCAAGAGTTTAAAAAATATGTTCATAACTCATATGTTGATGTGATATTTCTAGTTTACCTGAAAATTCATGAGAAATAAAAGAATGTGTAGACCTTTTATCAAACAATAATATAAAAAAATTCTGAGTAAACAAACAAGGTACATGATACAACATCATTGGAGGGCCCAACATCCCCTGACATAGTTGAAATGGATATCACTACACCATTCTTCTTTTATTCTGGCATTTGTGTATCCTTCAGATCACTCTTTGGGAAGTAATTTTCATAATAATCTATCCCTACACATTTAAAACAGTAAGAAATATTATTATCATGATTAGTCTTATGATAATTTTAAATATAATCTCTGTCCATATGTCCAAACATACAACATTGAAAACATTTCCATGTTTTGGTAAGGAATTCCCCGTGGTGCTTCTTGACACACATTTCACAAACTGAAAAATAGAATTCCTTACTATAATTTTTCATTGGATGATCCTTACCTATCACATTCCATTTGGACCACTTCTTTTCCTTACTTAAATGTGCACATGATAATAAGAAAGCTCCACCTCTACCCTCTCAACACATCATAAAGGTTCTCATAACATTTGAATTCATGGGAGGCCAATGCACTTCGATACCATAGCATTAATCATGTTGAAAATATGTTAATTTTTATATCTAGATCTAAAATTTTATTTTCTGCATACCTCACTAGTTAGGTGAACTTTTCATCATTATAATCCCTAAATATTACTATATTTTCATCAATTCAGGGAATCTATTCTCTATAGTATGTCACACCTCCATTGGAAAATATAATTTAGGAAAAAAATTTTTAAATTCATTCCACCCTATGAAATCTTCTCATCTTTATCATTGATATTTTTGACTAATTAGAACCAAAAATCAATATCACTTTCAAAATAATAAATGCAATGTCTTAAATTATCAGTTTCTGAACTACCCATAATATTTAATATCTCTTCAAGGGCCTTAATCCATCCTTTAGATGCTACTGGGTCAGAAGATCAATTGAATGAAGGATGGTGTCGTCTAATAAAATATTCAACTATCATCATTTTCTATTATAGTATCTATGGTTTTTATCATTCATGAATTCCACAACCATTTATTACCCTTATTAGAAAATCCAGTACTGTCAAAAAATGTTCAGTTCCAATCCTATCCATTTTGAACTACAGTGTCAGAATGTTATAGTTCTTTCAGTTCCGCTCCTCTTAAACTTCTCTGTTTCTTATACGAAAAAAAATTCTAGACAAAAATATATTAGTTGATGAAATATGGTAATATTTTATTTATATATATTTTCAAATTAAAAATAGAGTAAAAATATTTTATGGAATTCTATAAACATTATACAATCCACTAAATTTATCAAAACCATCCTTTTGATACCAACTACAAGGAACCAGCATTATTACATTACTTAATCATGAATTTTAGTGAATAACTCGTGTGATTTAATATTGAGGATGTTATCATGATTTCATATATAGAGAATTAGGACATAATACAATCATATCATTCTACATTTATACAATGTGGATACCTGAAAAACAGAATCCATTTCTTCCTAAATAGTAAACATTTTAAATAAAACCTGTTTTCATTGAAAAATCATCAAAACATTTTACTAGGATTCATTAAGAGTATTAAAAATCCATATAACCTATGAAAATCATTTAAAAAATTGTATTTTTACATAAAGATACGTGAAGTATATAATAAGAAGTAAAGAAAACATTATTTAATGACTACTTGTAACATATGAAATAATTTAAAAAAATACTTGTTACACATATAAACTAAATTGCTGAAACATTATATTTCCATTAGAATTAAAGAAATCATATAAAACATAAGTAGAAACATAATGATATCTTTGAGACATACATAAATAATCTTTTAAACCTCTCGACTACCATATAATTTGATACCCTCCCTGCTACCGTACAATTTGTGTATCCATCACTGTTACACTTGGAGTAAACATATGACCAAACTCAATACTACACATACCAAATGAATTGTACAGAGATATAAGTCACAAAATTCATCATAAAATTTCAAAATAACTAGAAAACAACCATAAAACATGAATAATTTTATAGAAACATAACATTTGAATTTATTGAAACATAATTTTACAAGAGGTTTTTAAAAAGGAAAGTCTCATATAAATAATAGATAATTGAAGAGAGATTTAACAGAGTTGATGTAATATGTATATAAACTGTAAATACACATAATTAAACGTAATAAAACAAATATACATAAAAAATTTAAAATCACCTAAATAATGAGGTAGAATGTTAACCCAATGAATGGACATCGAGATATGAATTCCCTTATCCCCGGTTTTCATACATAAAAAAAGTTAAGAAATCAATATAATGGTTAAAAGAGGAATTATTAATATCATATAGAAACATATTAATGTTTATATATCCTTATATGGTCTTTTAATTACACAATTTTACCGATTAATTTTTTTGTATTGTGTTCCTTCCATTGTTCTCGGTGCATTCATTACATTATTTCTACGGCCTGTTTGTATTTGATTTTCTTGTCATATGAAAATTTAATATAAAAATATTAATGAAATTGTAGTAATATGTTTATAGAATATATAATAATTCCATAAATCATTTTTATATCATATATGATAATTGATCATTATATTAAACATTAATAAAGTTTGTTTAATTCAGTTTCGGATCTTCATCGATAATCAGGTCCTTGTATCATTATATAATTTTATTTCATGCATATAAGTTATTTATAGAACATATAATAGTTTAAAATATACAAAATAAATTATTTTTCACCCATTAAAATGGTTTTAAAATCATCTTTGACGGATTTAATGGATATTTATAACACATCATCTAAGATTTTGGTAGAACAACCCATTGTGGATAATGTTTTTATTTTTAGAACATGAGGGAGAGGAGAGGAAGGAATATGATGAATATTTTACATGAACATTATAAAATAAAAATTATATAAGATTCTATATTTTATATAACTCCTATATAAGTATATAGAAATATATTATAAGAAAATAATGGAATTAGAATCAAATCATATGAAATAGAATAGGATTCTTACCTTTTGATCACTTCTCATTATGATCCTCCTAAATCCCTTTTGTTTTGGCTATTTCATGAGACTAGAAGATCTATAATGTGGGAAGTTTCGTGGGGGAGATTTGTTAGAACACAAAAAATTCACAATGCATGTGTGGTTTGATAGGAAGATGGGAACATGAGTTGTGTTTATAGTGGAGGAGAGGAGGGATTTTACATTATTTTAATCATTATTGTAATAAATTTGTCCATGACAATGAATAGTGTTAATTCATGTGACAAAAATCGTAAATATATCATGTGAGTTTGAAATTGATGGGATTACATCAGTATTTATGTCATAAATATTGTATTTAATTGATAATTTGAATATATGGTATTTTACTATTTTTCACTATTCACCAAAAATTAATGAAATTTAGAAAATTACCAAAAATTCACCCTAACCATTTTTCAAATTATAGTCTTACAAATTGAAATATTTTTCTTTAATATTATTTTTTAAATATTATTATTTTAGTTTAAAAAAATCTTAATTTATTCAATAATGATAATTTTTCATCTATAAATCCTTTTTTAACACTATTGAAAATTTAATCAAGTTTCCTTTTTATTAAATCCTAATGAAAATTAAATAATAAAAAAAATTACTATTCATATTTCAATACATAATGTTATGTTACTATTCACCAAAAATTGTGTATGTTCCATTAGACTACAAATATATAAGTAATCACAATTTTGGAAGACCATTTTTTCAAAATTAAAAACATAGAAGAGAAAAAAAATTTATTTAATGGATTTTCAAAAATAACTACTTATTATTTTCATGAATTTCAATTTATTTTTATAAAACATTGGATTTTACAATTGATATAGTATAAATTAATATGACAATTGAATCTCAACAATGTGTTCTATAAGAATAAATATTATAAATAATATATATTCTATTTTAGTTGAGGTAGTGTTCCGTGATTAGATTTCCACTGAAATGGATTAGATTAGATTTTTAGTGTCAACATTTTATAGATGGAGGAGAACCCAAAATCCTAGGACATGTGGAATGTCTAAGTGGCATTGTGTAAATAGAGTTTGTAATGAATGATTAGATGGACTATTTTCATATAAATATAACATTAGAGTAGACATAATTACCACTATGGAAATGAGAAATACAATTCAAGTTGGTCAACCCATTGGAAGAATATAAGAATGGTAGGATCTGAAATTATGTGTATCTTACTATTAAAGTAATTCAAATATAAATGTTTTTTTAAAGAAATATTTTCCATATTTTAAACTATACAGAGATTTTAATTATACCAGAATGGTTTCAAATAATTATTTACATGTCTTGCTATTGGATATGAAGAATAAATTATGTCATATTGTTTTTTGAGGAATATAGTTTTATTAATCTATAAGAATAAATCATATATATTGAAAACGAGTCATTTTTCTTATAATCTCACAAAATATTTATGTATTAAATTAAAAATCCATATAATGGAACATGAAAATTTATTCCTTCAACCAATATAATGCATTCGATCAGTGAAATGAAGATCAATGTTACTACATACATTGAATCAAATATATGTGTAGGGCATACATTTAAAGAGAAAAGTTGGACATATTGAAATTTGTATTTTTACTAAAAAATGAAGATAAAATTTCTAATGTATGAAAATAACCTATTGGATTGAGGATCTGAATAGGATTATACATGGTAGTAGTGATTTTTTTATTATTATAACACATATAGAATGTCATGACTTTTTATTAATATCCAGATCTAGGTTTGTTTAAATCCTATTGTATTAATATTTAATGTTTTCCAATGAAAAATAACTAATAAATAAATAAGTGGATCAACATGTGGTGAATGATCTATATGAATCAATTTTATTTTTTTTAATATAATACATTGTTTCCATAAGGCTAATCATTACCATAGAAATGGGATCCATTAATATGTTCATGTTGAATCTAGGAAATGAGCACTGTGAGGCTATTATGTGGATACTATAATACATAAAAGTTTCAATGAACGTATATATATTTTATATAATAAAATATAAATTATATAGTTTAGATTATATAGGAAATTTACGATATAGAAATTCATATAGAAGTACCACTAACTATTTTTTATCATATAGAATAACGAATGTGATTAGAAATTCAAGACTAAAATATAATAATTCTTTATTAACTACGGAAGTGGAATATATGGAAACTATAGAAGAAATATTGGTTTTGATAGGTTTTCATTTTTTTAAGGAAATGAGATGATAAAAGATGAATATAATATTTTTTTATGATAATTAAATAAATTTGGATTAAAAAAATGAGAAGAATCTTCACTCAAGGAAAAATCACATTTAGTTAAAATATATTCTTTTCTAGTGTCCATTGGAGAATGGAGTGCTAGAAATATTCAATATTAGTGGTTGTTCAATTCTAAAAGTCATGTTTACTAATGTAATAGTGTGGAAAATTTTGGGAAAGTTCTATATATCATTAGGGCTATAAGAAATAATAAAGAATCTAAAGGTCCTTATCACCTCATGATGATTCCATTGAATGACAGGGGTTTATAAGATTACCAATTTGATATTTTTGGACATAAAAAAATTTCATTATGTAGAATATTTATAGGTTTGAAGTCATGAAATTGTTTTTTTTGTTAATATTATTAATCATTTAATGTTGAAATCTGGAATGAGGTTACCAAACACAATAACCAAATGGGGAGAGACTCATATGAGTGGATATAAATGGAAGTGTTAATAATGTTCAATGATAAGTTCTATAAGGCTATATTAATGTAATTGAGTTTAAATTTGAGGAGGTATTTGGACACTATCTGTTTCTATCTTTAATGTTGTGGTGGGGAACATATATTAGAATGTTTTGGAACTGAATATAGTAGTTATGGTGATATATAAATATAATGGTGGTGTCACATGGATACAATTATTATGTGATACTGTTAATTTTTTTTATTTATATATCTAAAATAGAATTATCATATTCTTCTCTTATCTATATTAGGGATACATTATCCCTCCAATTTACTATGGATATTCCACAACCATAAATATACTTGTGTTTTTTATAATGGTATGAGTTTATTATTTTCATCTGTTTATTCATTCTATTCCATATTTTTTTACAGGATTTTGAGGAATCATAATGTGATACATTCAAACTTGGTTCATCTATTCAGGTAAAATAACATTGGGTATACATAAATTTTATGATTTTTAACTCCCCTCCATAATGTTTTGAATTTTATCGATTGGTAGAGATTGAGATTTTCATCATTGCTCATAATTCATAAGTAATTATTGTATGACATAGGAAATATAATGACCATATGTAAAAATTGAAATGAATAATTCATCACATATGGTATTAAAAACACGACATTCTAGATCATAAAAATTGATGAAATCTAAATGAGTAGTTCATGAATATAGAAATCATTTAATGAAATATAATCACTAATTTATCTTATACATTTTACCAATACTCTATATAATGATATCATTAATATTTTCCATATTATTATCACTATCATGTATTAATTTTTTTTAAATTATCATATGTATGAATCTTAATGTCTAACTATCCTCACAATACTTGATAAAAATTTCATATGAGATCTATATTAGGAATAATTTAAAACATGTTGCCATTTTTTAATGTTTATTCATGAGCCATGACAGAGGGTGTTCCTATATGGAAATCTAAAAATCAATTATACATATTATGTATAGAATCCTTCCAATTAATCATTGTTAAAAGAGATACAAAAAGGAAACCATTAACAATAAACCTAGAGAAGACATTTAAATATATGAGAGTTGTATAAAGATAAATAAATCGTTTAAAACAAAAACAACTAATTTTAATTATATATTTTATTTATATATATGACGAAAAATATAAGATAGAACATATATAATCAATACATGTATATAATTTAGATTTTAAAGATGACCTTCTACCAAGAGTCCCAACTCACTTCCAATACCCCTGAATCCTTCTAAATAGCCATGTTAAAAATATTAATTATTAAATTAAAAAACATCCATTTTTATTTCATTATTATTCAATAATATATTCATATATTTTAATGTATAACTTATTACTTATATTTATATTTCATGAATATATCACTATGAGGATGTTCTGTTATTAAATCCAAAACAATTTTAATATACACATGAAATAGAATATGAACACTATTAAATAGTTCCATATGCTTTTAAATGGACAATGTATTTTTTTAAATCATTAAATAAGTACAAAAAATAGATAAAATAAAATATTCGACCAAATATTTTCAAATCAATAGGAATAACTTTATAATATTATTTTAGAGGATAAAAATTAATATAATTTATTATTATCAATATAATTATTATTTTATTATTTTATCAAAACAAAAAAAATATTTCCAATGGATTATTAATTATATATTTGTATATAAAATTAAATTTTAATAATATCCATGAATGGAAAAATTTAAAATTTAAAATTTTTATTCTATAGTGTATTACAATACTATGGAGGTAAATAATGATTTCTAAATATATTACGAGGTGATAAAAAATTTATATTTATATTTTTTATATAAATATAGAGTATAATTTTATTATTAATTTAATGTACTTTATATATATTTTATTTAAATGAATGGTTATGAGATGACATGAAATTGGAAGAGATAATTAAAGGGTATAAGATGGTGTCCTTAATAAAAAATATAGAAGAATTGTATTAAGAAAATATAAAATAGAAAAGTAAAATCAGATCAACCAGGACACAAATGTTTTCATTTTGTGAAGAACATGAAATTAAATATTGGATCTTGGGATTTATTGTCAAATCACATAATAGATTATTTGGAATTTTGTTGAAATTCCCACTTTATGTTTAGGAAAAAATTTCATTAATGGTCTCCAGTCCATTCGAGTCATGAATCATTGACTGTGTATCATTATATCCCTCAATGGATGATAGAGGATGAATAAAAAATATCTATAAGGTTATACATGTTTCTAAAAATATATTATGAAGATATAAATGTTGATGGAAACTATGATATGATTATATTAACAAGTATAATAATATTCATGATGTTACAATGGGGGTAACACTTACCCTCAATATTAATGGAAATGATATTGGTAGGCTACTAGAGGATATTATAATTATTTGATATATTATGGATGGGGATTTGAAAATAACACATGTGGTTTCTGAAACAATTATATGATTGATAAATATGATGGGAAATGATATCATATTTTTTTGGAAATTCTATTGTAATGATAATGGGGAGAGTTTAACTATAAATAATTATGATATTATTGTTAGAGGAAAGGAGTCAATTTTTAAAATATTTTACCATGAATTTCTTATAATTATGGTTTGGTAGAATATTTTAATATGACGTTTAATATGATAAATCTATTCATGATATTATATTCTTGTTTCCAAAAATGATTTTTCGGAAATGCTATTTTGTATATAGTTTATCTTATGAATATGAGTGAATCATCCTAGCCAGTGTTGGATATTTCATAAAAACTCATTACTAGAAAACTAATAAATATACCCATGTTTGAATGTATTCCTTATCATCACCATATCCATATACATTCTTCGTAATGTGAAAATATTTATTTAAAATGAAACAAATAATTCATTATGGGTTATGAATGTGAACCCTTTGAATTTTAATCATTTATAATTACCCATATAAGGTCATTTGAAGTCAAAAATCTATTTAAAATGATGGAGTAAAATGATAATATAGCAACCTAGAGGAAGGTACATTTGATAATAATGAATCAGAAAATTCATATCCAGGATGATCCAAATAGAATAATGCATGTCTATGTCAATTTATGAATAATTCAATATATGATGTACTATGTAGTTTAGCATGAAATAATTTATATCAAAATTTATAGGTATCAACAAGGATTGATATAGTATAAATCTATATGAATATTGATTCTTAATAAATAGATCAGGATGATTAAATATAAGATGTAAAGTATCCTAGAGTTAAATTGTGGTGGTGTATCTCAGTTTGATGACTAATACGATGATTTAGAACATTTATGTAGTCATTTATTGTTATGATATTAGTTGAAGGAGTTGAAATATTAATTAACTATTAAATTCAAGATGAAATATATTAGTGTATAAAATATAATGGTAATGAGCCTCTATAAAGATTCAATCAAGTTAATAGTGATATTTTTATTGATCTAATACATCTTCGAGGTCTTGATTTTTTTTGAATACCCATATATTGGTTTTTGTCAAACCCATTGGATTAAAATATAATGTTATGAAATGAGAAAGAAACAAAAAAATAAATATGATGATAATAATGTGGTGAATGATCTATAGGAATAAATATCATGAAGTCAGATATACGTTATTTTTTCACAAGGATGAACATTACCATTGAAATGAGAATCATTACGAGGTCCATGTTGAATCTATGAGAGAATCAATGAGGGGATATTATGTAGATACAATAAAACCAAAAATGTTAAATGATCATTTTCATTTGTTTTATAATAGAAGATAAATAAAATTATTTTCTTTATATTGGAAATTATTGATTTGGAAGCACATAAAGAAGTACCACTATCATTTTGAAAACCATAGTAGGAATTACTGTGATCAAAATATATCGACTACAATATACAATTTCATTATCATCCATAGAAGTGGAATGTGTGACACACTTGGAATAAATACATGTTTTTATATTGTTGATGTGTTTTCAATGTAAATTATAAGTGATTATATAAATAGAATATTGTAAAATGATATTCAATGAATATTCCATCATAAAAATATGATGTTGATTAAATTAATGAAAAAATGACATTCAATTAAAATATAACATTAACTAGAGTTTATATGAAAATTGAGATCTTGCATATGAATGATTAGTTGGATTTCTTATCTGAATGGTATGTTGACTAAAGTAATAATATGGAAAAATTAGGACAATTATATGTTTTATTGGGTTTTTTATGAAAGAAAGAAGGTTCGAAGATACTTATCACTAAATAAATATGTTATTGAAGAATTAGGGTTTAATAGTTGACTAAAAAGTTAGGGGAAGAATAAAAATAATAAAAAATGTAATTTTTTTAGTTTTAAAGTTATGATTTTTTTGAAGATTAATTTCTGATGATTATGAAGGACACATTCTTTTATCATGTGACTAAAAAAGATAATAAAATGGCTAGAGATTCAACGCAAAGGTTCTTAATGGAAGAATCAATTTTAGGTAAGGCTAATTTCTGTAAGTAAGGATATATAACTATAATGGGTTTGAAATTTACGGAATTAGTTTTCTACTAGTGGTTTCCTTAGATAATGTTATGGAGGGGAACATAGATCCGATGGCGGGGGAATTGGATACACTGGCTATTGTCAAATAGGAATAGAGATGTTGTTTCACCTGAATTTTACATTTATGGTAAATTATTATGGTTGTATATGATCTTATAAATCAAATATAATTATCTTTTTCTTATATTCATAATTTTAAGGTTACATTATTCTTTTAGAAGAGTATAGATATTTTATGACAATGTAAATTCATGTGTTATTCTTCGATGGTGTGAGTTCATTTCATTCATTGAACTAGTTATTAGATTCAAAATGGGTTTTCACTTGATTACTAAGAAAATTTAATCAGAAAAATTCAATTATTATTCATCTATTTTTGTAAAATATCATTGGGGGTCACTCCATTCAAATATTTTAAACCCTGTTTCACAAATTAACATTGGGAAGGTGGGTTACAGATTGATCGTTTCATCACAATGCGTGAATCATATTTATTTTCCGTGATATATATGTATTGGGGTAACCATATAAGGACAAGTGAAATTAATAATTCATCATGGATGGTATTGAAAACCCATCTTTTATAGATTATATGAATTTTTTAAATGATAATATTTTTTTCTTGGATATAGAAATCATTTAATATAATATAATCACTAATTAATTATAAATATATTAAAAATACTAAATAATAATTTATTAATAAAATTTTCTCCATGTAGCTAACAATTATCTATTACAAAAGAAATAAATATTCACATAAATCCATCATAATGTCTATCTACAATCAAAATACATGAATTAAATTTCATACACGCTCATATAACATGAAAAATTAATAACATACTCTAAATATTTAAATTTGATCCTTGAAAATTTATAGTGGGAATTACAATAAGGAAGTAGATAATCAATTATGTGGATAATATATAGAATAATTCTGATTAATCATAGGGAAAATAAATATAATAATGCATCCCTTAACGATAAGTAAATATATAAAATTTGAATATATAATAATTGTATGAATAATAATAATACCTTAAAAATTAATAATGTTAATTTTTCACATTATATTATTTAGATATAGAGAATAGAAAAAGAAATAGATTGTATATAATCAATACATGAATAGAATTTATATTTGTAGGAAAACACATTACATCGAGTCCCAACTCACTTCAATAACTCATATATCCACTGAACTAGCAATTTTAAATATATTAATTACTCGATCAAGAAATATTTTCATTTTTATGAAATTATTTATCTCTATTGTATTCATATATTTTCATGAATACAATATTTATAATATTTAATTTCATTCCATCACCTTCTTTGTGGTCGTTATGTTCTTAATTCTTATTCAATTTCGATGTAGATGAAATAGAATATGAACACTATAAAACATTTCAATATGATCCTAATGTTCATGTTTTGTTTTTTATATAATTAAATACGTTCAAGAGTTCAATATAATAATATGTTCCATAAATTAGTTTCAAATCAATAGCCATATCAATATTATATTACATTGGATATAAAAATTTCTATAATTTTTTACTTTTAATATAATATTTATTTTCATTATTTAATCAGTAATGAATAAAAAAAACAAACTAATAAATTATTAATTTTATATTTAAAAATGGAATTTATTTTTTTGAATATCTATGAATGGATAAATTTAAAATAAAAAATTTTCATTTAATATGTTATTATAAAACTTTGGAGGAAGAATGTTGTTTTCAAATGTGATTATGATATAGGAAAAGTAATAAATTGTTATTTTTTATATATAATTTTTTGTATAATTTAGGTAATCATTTAATGTTTTTAAAATATTATTTATGTTTGGTAAGGGTTAAGAAGAATAATTAAATTGGAAGACATGGGTTTTGAGTCATTGACTCTAATATATTGAAAACAATACAAATATGATTGATGAGAGGAAATGGTTAATCATTAATTGATATTCGAATAGCTACATGTTAATAACAATTTTATATAGTAAAATATAAATGCTTTTAGTAAATTAAAATGTTATAATGAAATAATATTCATAAATAAGTTATAAAAGGATACAGTTGGGAACCATTACCTTCCTCATTTAGTGTTGTATATTAGGTCGAGGCTATATCTATTGAAGAATAATATTTTGGGAAGAACCAGATCTTCAATACATTTCTATGATATTTTATTTATTAATTAGGAATTATACTTGAAAATGCATGATGTTATGATAGTGAGGATAAAGAGGATTAGGAGGGGTGTTTATATTTCTAATGGGGAGGGAAATCGGTGAATAAAATACAGATTTATATATAATTTAGGCTCAACATTATGATTATTCTTGGTTCATATTCCTGAAAATTCTTATTGATTATAGTACAAATATTTTATATATATTTTAATTCATACAATAAAAAATGGTTTCATTTCAAATCATAATTCAACATAAAGAATGAATTTTTTCCAATTAGAATACAAGGAAATTAAGACTTTGGAAATTAATTTATATGTATGTTTTTTATAAATGAATTATATTAAAATTTTAATAAATTTTGTGTTATTATTAATTTAAATTATTATGTTATTTTTAATTTATAATAAATTCATATAAATATTTATATATAAAAAAATCTCCTTTATGATTCACTTAAAATTCATCTTTAAAAAAAACCATTAAGTTAATTTATTTTTGGTTATTCCTAAAATGTAATTTATTTTATACAATTATATTATTAAAAAAGTTAACAATAATATTTACAATTTTTAATTAAAATTATAATTTTATAAAATATATTATTAGAAACATTATTTAAATATTTACAATTATAAATACATTATGTTTTATAATTTTTAAAAATAATTAATTATTATATATTATATAAATTAAAATATATTTTCATTATATATGATTTTTATTATATATGTTTCTATTCCTAACAATAATATATAATTACAATGGCTATATAATAATTATACATCTAATAAATACATATTATTTATCCCAATGATATTTATTCATCACATATATAATTCCAATATTATTTATTATGTTTTCTTTCATGTTATAATGTTTCTCATTATTATGAATTTTCTAAGAGACCAGAATCATAAGGATTTGAGAATTAAATTTTTTATTTTATTATCTATTGTCCCATTATTTTATTTATAATTTAATGGAATATATTTATCATTTTAATGCAACAATCTTCAATGGTAATACAAAATAACAAAGGTTTTAATGAATATTCAATTATATTTATTTAAAATTTTACAGTAGATTTTTTTTAATACTTTGTGAGTGAAATAATCAATTTAATAATAAAATGTAATTATGTGATAAAAATAAGTTTATACCTGAGATTTTATAGCAATAGGTAATAAAAACTTCTCTTAACTGTAGAAAAATTCACATTTTATTATGTTACCAGTATAGTACAACAAAAATATATTTATTTAGGAATATTTTTAAAACATAGATTTATTTATTTTATAGTTGTTATCCTATTAAATGGATACTATTTTTGGATTTAGGTTTTCAATATTATATTGGTTTATTTTTTTTTGAATTTTTTAAAAATATTTATTTTTTTGTGAATACTAAAAATCTAGTTCTTTCAAATATTGTGAATTGTATGATATCATAATTATATAATATTAAATTTAAATACATGTATTAAAATATTATCTTCATATTTGAAATAATCATGTTCAAAAAAATAATAATCTGTAATTAATTTTCCATCATAAAAACATGTTTCATAGGTAAAATTTAGTCATCCTGATTTAATCTAATTTAGGTTAAAATTACTCAAAAAATATATTTCCAAAAGATAAAATAATCTCAATTTTATTATATTATTGTAATCTCAACCTCACGTAACCAGTCATCTCAATTGAACTAATTTTCTTCCACATGATTTCAAAATGAAATTTATATTGTTTAATGTGAAGTATTTACAAAAGTTCTACCCCATTAACATATAAAAGGATGTCATCAACATCCCCATTATCATCACACTAAAATTGTCACTAAAAACTAAATTCTACCTAAAACACACTAAAAACCTATTTATCATGTCTAATAGATTTTATTTGGCATAGAATTCTATTCTATGAAAATCAAATGAGTGGTTTAAAAGGGGATATCACAAGAAGAGAAAATTCCAATTATAGATTTATTTTAAGTATTTTTTTCTTTATTCTCTTCCAAATCAGTTATATCCACAATAAAATTTCACTACATTGATGGAAAAAATAATAACATTCATAATATTATCCATTGGAAAAAGAAAGTTTCACCCATTTTAAAAAAGGACTACCACCTATATGAATTATGTATTGCATTTTTCATCACCACCTTTCAACTGTTATTCTAAAAATGTATTTTATTAACAAATATTATATTTATTACACTATTAATGTTTTATAATGATTTTTTTTCATTATCTTAATAATATTACAAATAATTGTTTATCATATAATTCATCCACCTGAAAAGAGCATAAAGAGAACATAATTATGTAATAACATCTCATTGTTATACTTGATTTATGTTTTACATTTACCATTTTTGAATTAAATTTGTCACATTAAATGTATTATTTTGAATCTATTTGGTTTTTAATAAATTTATAACCAATAACAAGTCATTGTTCTTTAAGAAATCATAACATGTAATATTTTTCAAATATTCTAGTTACTGGGATATAATAATATCATTTATATCGCGATTGACTATGAAAACAAAGATACTATTAATAGGATGAAATACATATGAATCTATTATTTTTTGTAATTATAGAGTTATAAATTTTCGAATTTCCCTTATAGATATATTTTTTTATTAAATAAAAATACATCTAAAAAGGATTTTTTATGTATTCCATAAAAACTATGAACATAAGTTCCATGAAATGATAATGACAGTCCATATATATATCAAAAACATGAAATAAATTTTCATAAAAATTATGGATATTATCAATCTTTGTTCAAATCTCAATGACTTAAATATCCAAATAGAAGCATGTAAGGGAACCATAAAAGAAACTACCCTTTAATTATTTATTAATGATAAATAATTATTAAATAATTATTAAGAATATTTAAAAAGAATGTATATTTTAATATGTATATAAAATGGATTTTTAAAAACGAATAATGAACATGATTTTTTATTTTATGATGTTAGGGAACATATAACTATGGAGACATACAAGTTATGGGTTACCTTAAAAATCTCACCCTCAATTCATGTTTTGTTATGTCTCGATAATTAAATGTTGGAATAGTTTGTTATGTAAACTAAAATACAATATAATTAATTCTCTTATGTTTTTTTCATGGTTTCATGTTTATTAAAACAATTTCACATCCCATTAGTTTAAAAATCAATCGAATGGATATTTTTTAGAACAACTAGTCATACAGTTTCTTTTTCTGGGTAGACTATTTCTCTGATATATATATTTTCATTGTATTATGTCAATAATATTTTTCTAAAAAAAATTAATTGTTAACTGTACATTATTTTAAATATTCCAATCTTTAAAATTTTATGAATGGAATATTTTCAATGTTATACATATGTGTGAATTTTTTTCATCTTTTAAAATGGTTCTAAACAAAATATTTTTCCTGGAATTAATGCGTGATCACATCTTATGATCATTTTTAACAATACATGTTATTAAGATTCATTTCCATAATCATATGATATTTCAAATTAATATTTATTATGATTATTTCTCCCAAAGAAGCATCAATAGGTATCATGAAAAACATGTAAGATGTGTTTTCTTTTTTCCATACCAATTTAAAAATGATGTCTTCTCCCAAATCCCAGAAGTTTTGATTATTATATCCTACATTATGTCAATATTAAACATCTTATTTTTTCCATTTTATTTTTAATGATTTTATATCATCCATTTATATATTTTTTCGTATCATAAATTATGTGGAATAATTTATCAATATTTAGATCATATATATTAGTCATGATTAATTTATTTATTAATATTTTCTTTTATAAATATCCATATACTAAGAATCTAAGGGAACCGGTTTATTGGTTTCAAAATCCATAGGTTGACCATATGTCAACTCTGAATTATTTATAGGTTATAATATATGAAATAAATATATTCTAATAATATTTATTATTTTTATCTCTTATATTCAAATGTAATTTTAGAATCATGATTGCATTTAGTCTCGTAACACAACCAAAATTATGGACCCTATTTGATGTGATCATTTTTTTTACCATCATAATAGAATAAAAATTATACCTTATGTTATTATATGTATAAATTTTTTTGGTATCAGATAAATTTTAGTAGAAACAGGAAGACTAGGTCGAGAAGATCACTGCGATAGAGTATAAATAATATGAAAACCCCTTAAGAGAAACTATAATTTCTTATTTTATATTTTAATTTCATTTGAGTACTATTCTAAATATCAATATATATTAATGTTATAATAAAATATAGTGAATTACATTATTAAAAAATGGTTCGTGGTGGTATTAACTGGAACAACATCTATAGATTATAGCTATATTGGGATTTCTCTGAAGATAAATCCTAAAAATTAAATGAGTTTTATGATGAAGATGACTATATTATAAATATATTGGGGTATTTTACTCATGTTATGTCAAAAAATATTGTCGGTATATAGAAACCAATCTATCAACAATATTTTGAAACAATGTTATATTTTATTATGTGAGAAATACCTACATCAATCAAGTGGACCACTGAAACATTCAGTTTAGAATAGTTAGTATGGTCTATTGAGAAGATAATTCTCACATTAAGACATAGGTAAAGGTATACATTTAATATTTTGGTTAATATTCTAAATGGAGATGACTCTCAGTGACGGTCATGGATTAAAAAAACTATTTAGGTTGAGGAGATATAGAGTATTAAATAGAAGGATTTAAATGTAATATTATATGGAAAATAAATTCTAAATGATAAATAAGTCAATTTAGATATTAATTTATACAATTTACTATCATAATATGAGTAACATGTTTTGGAATATGATTATAAATTTTCATTTTTAGCCACTCATATTGCTTATTATGTTTGTAATACTAGAAATAAAATTCATCACTTTCATGATGCGATGTATCCTATACATCAAAGGGAATTAGTGAACCACAAAATTACCACTATTTTGGATATAGTTTCAACTTCCATATTAGTGGAGAATGAATTATACAAGAATTTTTTTAAATAAATTAATAAAATAGGAATGTGTGTGATAAACCTATAAAGTGAAATATGGAAAAGTGGATGAAGGGATGGGTGGAATTTCTAGAATTTAATAGTAATGGAAAGAAATATAATGAAAACTTATTAACGGTAATTGATTTTTTATTCTAGTGTGGAGAGAAAATTATTCATGATAATTACTACATCATAATGGGAAATTGCACTAATGTTCAATTAATTATCTATAAAAATATATGAAATTATACAAAACATTTACCTAAGAGTTAAGCTATTTTACCTTATAAGAGGCCAAAAGAGAACATTAGAGCTTATGAAATTACCACATCTATGTTTCACATTATGAATTATATTATAAAATCAATGTATGCTAATTATTTATTTCATTATATATTTACTCATTCATATATAAATTATAGGATTCCATAGAAAACTGAGTCATCCAATAAAATCCCATGAATGGTTTTTTCAATCAAAACGTCTAGTATAAATCATGGTTCAATATATATATATTTGGAAGTATCTTATAATATAAAAAATAATTATATATATAAAAATATTACTATTATACATATATGTTAATTTAATAAAATCCCTAAAATGTATTTTGTCTTAAAATATAATTTATTAAATTGCTTCAAAGAAAAATATATTATCATTTATAATAGAGGCTTCAAATCATTTATCTTTATAATAAAGAATCTATTATCTATGTCTTTCAGGATCAACCTCTAGTAACTCACACTAATAGAATACTTCGAGTATACGAAGTGGATATGAAATTTATAAATGGGAAACATATCCAAATAATAGAGAATTAACTTATTATTCAAGAATAAATTGATGTATTTCTATATGAAATACATGAACTTCAACCAAAGTTTGATGCCAATTTTTCCATTTAATAAACTCCATGTGAAACTATATATCTATATCACAAAATATAATGACACCAATGGAATTGGTTGGATAGGAAAAATAAAATCATTATTTTTGTTATAAGATATTTATTTGATTTAGTATTTCAACTAGGGGGGCCTTTGAACAATTAATAAAAAGGAGGAGGGATATATGAGGGTTTTCATCAATTATATGAAAATAAATTTTGATACTATATATAATAATTATACTTTTCTATAAATTGATGACTTATTTTATAAAACTCAATAAAATCAATATTTATCATAAAATTTTCATCACTTTGTTAATATCTACTAAGGTTGAACAACAAGATATACTAATGAGAATAACATGTTTGAGGTAAATACATTATGATTTAATTTTAATTTACATTGTATTAACTAATTCACAATTTTTTTATTGATATGGTGAATAGTGAATATATGGAATATATTGATATTTTCATCTTTATATTCATTAATAATAAATTGAAATAAAATAATTTTTATGATGAGAATGTGAATCATTTTTAAATCGTTCTTGAGACTCCCAAACAAGTGGAATTATATGATCAATTTGTTAAGTGTAAATTTTATCTTTATAATTTCTAGGCCAAAATATCTATAAATATAAAATATATGATGAGCCTTAAAATAAAAATTAATTCATGGAGTGTGCCATATTCCTGAATATAATTGAGTAAAACAGGTTCATTGGTTTATTGGGTTACTATAAGTGATATGTTGAAACATTTTCTCAATTTTTCTACCCATTAAACAAATTTACACCCTGTGGGGTCTATTTTATATTGTCTATCAGAAATATATCTAAGGAAACTCCAAAAATTCCTTTTGAAAGGGCCAATGGGTGTTCGAGATCGCAGCTAGCGGGATACATGTTCAATGGTATCCTATTATACAAAATGGTAATGATTTCACAAAATTAAAATAAATTAAAATAGTAGCACAATTTCACTAAAATTGTTGTAAAAAAATTTATACGATAGAAACATAAGAAAAATTTGAAACATTAAAGAGATAGAGCCACACGAACATCACACACCCAATGTTTTTAATTGAGTTTGATCTAAATATTCCATTTGGGTTTCATATATGTTTTAATGAACTATAATTGATCAGAGAAACAAAATATAATATTCTAAAATAAATTTTTTAAATTAGTTTTTCCAATTTCTTGATAAAAAATCTATTTCCATTCCTTTTGAAAACACTTTTTAAACTTACTAAATTAATGGAATGTTATCAGAAATATATTTCCAAATTATTATTATTTTACTATATAAATAAACTACATAAGAAACAAAATATAGGAAAATAAATCAATAATGAATTTATTAGAACTATAAAGAAGAATTAATAAATAAAATCTAATTAAAAAATACCAAATTATTGATAATTATAATCATGTATTAATGAAATATCCCAGAAATAACGAATCTTTATCATAAACTTAATTAACTAAGATATATTTTTTAAATTCATAGAAGAAAAATTATAAATTTAATATAATTATATACAAAATATAATTAAAAAATATGAAAATTAAATGATTTTTGTAATCATGTGAGAGAATATGTAATGACATTTTATGTGGAAAACTATAATATAAATATTTTAAAATACGGATATTGAGGAAAAATTCTTAATATGCCTCGATATGGATAAAAAAAACTTATGGTACCCCATGATTTTTAATGAATTATTTTTTTCATTAAAAATTAATTTTATTGATATCTTTATTAACACATGACATAAAATTAAATGAAATTTAATATATCAAACAATTATAACATAGAAATTAAATTGGAATTTACCAATAGAAATAACAAATTAAGGAATATTATATGGTTTATAATTTTATTATAGAAATTATTCCACTTTCAATTTATAAAAAAGAAAACAAAATTTATTGAATGTAAAAGTTATGTTTTCCTTTAAAAGTATTTATATTGGGAAATGAATTATTATGCTAGTAAATTAAATTTAACACTAATTGTGGAATATTTTAATGAAATTTATATATTATATATTGACTATAATTTTTTATTTTTCATACAATAATTTTTATTGTCATGATATAATATTAAATATTGTTTATGATTAAAAATTATATTGTTCAAAAAATCTCTGGTGTCCCATTATATTAACCTATATTAATAATAATTTCATCCACATCATGAAATAATATTTCAAAAAATTAAATTTATATTAGAAATAATCATATTAAAATTATCCTAGAGTTAATTTTTTATGTTTTTCTGAAAATATAAATTATTCAACGAATAATGAAACATAATTTTCAAAAAAAAATGTCTTTTCATTTTAACAAATTAAAAAGATTCGTTAATTATTAAATATTATTTAAAGTAATGTTATTTCAATTTTATTATTATAGATTAAATTTTTTCTTTATGAATCAATATTATGTTTTTCTTTGATATTAAAAATATTTATACTTAAGAAAAAAATTTCTTTGTAAAACCGATTTTTCATCAGGTTTATTGGATTAATTTTAAATTAAATTCTACAATTTATTTGATTTAAATATGATAAAAATGATTAAATATTTTTAATAATTATAAATAATATTATATAAAATTGTTAAAATATTTTTTTCTTAATTAATAATAATCACTCTAAAATGTTTTTGACCACTATTGAGGTAAAAAAGGGTTCTACACCTCACATGGAAAACATATAAAATATTTATACCAAAAAATTTTATTTTTATTTATAAAATTTGGTTTTAATATTTTTAATTTTTGGGTCCAAAATATCTTATACATTTCATTTTATTTTTTATATTAAATGAATAATTGCATAGGTAAAAAAATGTTTCGATGGTGAAAAATAAATTAGTAAACGTACTAAACATAATGGGTTGCTGAATAACATGTAATAAAATATGATTAGATATTTTGGAAGTGCTGATCAACTATATATTCTAGAAATTCCATTATTTATCAATTTTTGATGCTCATAGGTTGAGAGTGACTTTCCATTATTAAATATTTTATAGTATTTACAAAAATTAAACAACCCAATTATAAATGGGATCTTCCTGCCATCATATATTCAGAAATGTTAATCCATTTAGATCCTCCAAAACCAAAACAATTACACCATAAAAATCATTATCCAAGTAAAATATCTAGTGTTCATAAAAAAACACATACTATATGGTCATTAATAAGAGATACAAACATCCCTCCTCTAGGAGAATGCAATTCACTTTAATAAGATAATTCTCTTTTCCCTCTTCACATTCAACAATCAATAATTTCATAAAATATAAAATATTATATAAATATTACATTTAATATATTTAGATTTCATGATGGTAATTTGAAAAGCTATATCATTCTTATCTTACACAAAATTGTAAATGAAATTGTATGTTTTCTATACTCTAAATTACCACCACATGAACACTAATTTCTTTTTCAAACAAATCCCCACATAGATGGATATAATTAAGCTATTAGTGAGTGTATATACTATTTATAAAATAAATATAAATATGATATTATAAAAACAGATCACCTTCTTACCTTTCAATCATTTTGGAATTGATAACATCACTCATGTGTACGTGTGGTCAATATCCTCCAAGAAGCAATGCGATATGTTTTTATTTTTATATTGAAATGGATCATACAAGGGAAATATTTAACCAATATCTATGATTACTCTATTTTCAAAATTATTACAGAATAATGAATTTTTGTTTAACTTTTCTTCAATCCATCCTTTTAAAAAATTGAATCAACATTGAAGCATATAAAAATACTATCATTTTAATGAATGGTGTAATTCAATTTTATATCAATAAAATATATAGATTACTTTATATAATATTATAAATAATATATATATGTATCTGATACATATATATATATATATATCAATATTAATATTCTATATATGACTGATCCATGATAAATTTAAAAGTACCAAAAATACAGAAATAAAAGATGTATGAAAAATGAAGGAGTTATCCCCCAGAATAGTGGTTTTAGATTATTAATAGATATATAATAAAATGTTACATGTAAATCATATATGGTTTCATGTATGTTTTTTATGGTTATTAAATACATGTATAATAAAACTATATTTATTATAAAATATAATATAATCCATACGAAGGAAGTCATACATAATGTTAGGGGTTTTCGTCTCACTTTTTTTCCATGGTACACATGAAATATTCACCACTTGTTTATTTTATGTGGTGTATAAAATATTGAAGAATTTATATTATTAATTATCAATTTAAAATTATGGGTAACACACACACACACATATGTCTCACTCCTTCCTTTGGATTTCGATTAAAAAGTTACCAATTTGGTTTGGTTTTTTGATGTAATCTCTTATTTAAAAAAATTGATTATATTATGCTTCAAATTAAGAAATATTGTAATCCATGTATTAATAAAATCATTAATAATTATATAAATTTGATATCTATATAGATTTCTTTTTTTATTTATTTTTTATCTTTATTCAATCAAGATTCAATAACATTGTTGTTAACAAAAAATCAACACTTTATCTCTCATCAGACGAATATTCATTCTCATTCATGTATTTATTTTCTAAAATTGATTTAATTTATTTTAATACTGTAAAAATTTAATTTTTTTATTAATACCATTGATTGGATTTTCGAAAAATAAATTAATTGAATATTTTTGTCTTTTATCAAATGATATACATTCAATTGTTTACAAAAAATGTGAATAGAATATTTGATTTTATGTGTTTAACATGAACATAATTTACCATCATTATATCCCATCAATAATTGAAATATTCTATTATAGGCGTACATAGACATTTAAAAATAATTTTTTAATATTTAGGAATCATTTTTATTTTAAAAAGTGAATTTTTTAATGGAATGGTTATTTCCCATAAAGATAATTCTATTAATTATTGAATGGTATTTCCATTTCTCAATGAAAAAAACTCTAGAATCAACCTATTAACTACTGGGGATATGATCCAATGACCCCATAGATTTTCATTCTAGTTATTAACTTTTATTATTATTAAAATATGTTTATGAAATTCGTTTACAAACTATGTATTTTTTAAAAGAAACCAATTTCGTTTCCACATGATATGATAAGATTAAATTATTATGAAACCCATTTTATTTCTTTGGTTATGATATTTAGAATATTTTATAGTCCTGTAGAACACATATGTATTTTTTTATGGATGGGTCTTAAATTATATATATCTCTAATAAATTGGGTAAATATGGATATTTTATGTTGTAAATATGCTATGAATTTCCTTGATTTAATCATCACAATTTCATTCATGGAACTGGTATTCATGTAAATATGATTAATCGTTGACATGTATTTTAATTCTATATGTTTATGTGTAGACATGGCCATGATGTCCATAAGATGAAAAATGGATATAGTTTTCTGTATATATGTTTATGTGAGGGACTATCTTCTTTTCAATAACCCAATGGGAGAACATAATCCAATATTTAAAATATCGTTATCCAAAAAATATACCCAATTTATTAGAGAACTATCTTAGAACACCCATAATAACTTCAAGATACATATTGGTTCAATATAATGGAATCAACATTTGAGAATAAAGTTAATGGTTATCCAAGGAATGAATTGGGTTTCTTAATCATTTTATAAGGCATAACTGATGGTTGTATCATAATGGAATCCATTAAATAAGGGATTTAAAATTTCTTCTACAATTATAAAGTAAAACCAATAAGTGATAAAAATAATGTATATCATGAAGTGGGAAAACCTGAAATAGTGTATTTGGTTAACATTAAGAATGTGCCACATTAGTGAGCTATAATGGAAAATAATAATGAGTCGTTAGATATGATAATGAGCAAATTATGTACAAAAAAGTACAACTGAAAGAAAATAAATTTTAGATATAAAATAAGTTCATTTAATAAATATTGGTGGTATCAAACATTTTATGGATTTAAATGAATAATGGATAATAATCAATGAAAATATCTATATCCTGGTATCCATATCAAGAAAATTTTTTAAGTGATCGATTAAATAAATTTATATATGCAACAATTAAAGATGAGTTGAGAGATATATATATTTTGGGAAAATATCTATAAATAACAAGATATTTATATAAGAATAAGGAATGGATAAATATTTTAAAATTGAGTTAAAAAATTATCCAAATGATATTTGGAGTTTTAGAGAGAAACCTTTCCATATTTATGAATTTATTCTGCATATGTAATTTTTGTCCATGATAATTAGATTATATTCATTAACATGTTACTTCAGAACCTATTACACAAATATTTTATTTATTATAATATAATTATGTTTATTTTTGGCCATATCAATGAGGTATGATGTTCAATTTAGTTGTTTTTAGGGAATTCATTTCATAGTGTAATGGTTAGTACAGTTGTGTATAATAATAAATGTTTATGCAAAAAGTAATTACAACTCATTATGTGAAATTAAAATGTATTTAGCAACTTATTTAATTATAAATTATCCAAATATCATTTTTCTTTCTAACACGGGGATGTAATTTTAATTAAAAAGGTTATCTTTATGTAATTTGTTCATTTAGGAGAGTTTATTAATCATCAATCAATAGATTCATTTTATTTAATATTATTCTTATAAATTATTTAAAATACAAGAAATGAGTTATTATATACTTACTAAAGTTTTATTAAACCAAAATATTAGTTTTAGTTTTATCCTATAAGGATGTAATAGAAAAAGAAAAATCATTAACCATGGAGATAGTTTACAGCCATATTTTAGAAAATTTATTTCTATCATTGTATAAGAGGAGTTGAAAAAATGGGGATTACAAATATTCCTATTGATAAATAACATTCTTGTATATAAATGATACTTTATATATTATTATTTAAAAAATTTATGGCATGGGTTGAATGTGGAATAAGAAAAAAATCCTATAAATGTTGTTTGACAATGATACCTCTTGAATGATTGCTCATTGGAGAACACATTATGTTACATATAATTTTTCATTTATAGATTTGGGAAGAACATGGATATGATGTGAGTGGTTTGAGTGGATTTGATGGATTTTTTTAATTCATCACGGCTGATAAGTTGTGTGGGGAAGGGCTGTTGAGGTGCGGAATTTGTAAGGGGATGTGAGGGGTGTTGTTATTATTATATTCCTTAGTTTTTTGATTTGGATCAGGAATATAAATAGTATTTATTCATGTGAAAATATATTTAAAATTTTCATGTGAGTTAAAAATAATGTGTTATTATGTAAAAATTGACTAAATGATTCCTATATTTGGATTATAATGTAAAATACCATAAATTAAGGTATTTCACTATTCAACGAAATTCAATAGTTTTAAATAAATATATCAAACTTATCTGAAATTTTTTTTAATTCATAAATTTAAAAAAATCAAATCAATATAATGAAGCTAATTTCATAAATATGTGAAATTCAACTTTTGAATAAAATTATCATTTATTCCTAAAATAGGGTTTTTAATATTACAATCATCTTTATATCCATCTAAAAAAATTCACACGTTCTCACAAAAGTATCCAATTTTTATAATATAACTTAATAATAATTTAAGAATCAATTTTATGAAAATTATATTTTATTTTAAATCATTATGTTAAATGAAAAATTTCCAAAAAAAATAGTTATGTATTATAAATATGTTGACACATAATTTATCCTTTTTAAAATATAAATATAATTTTTATATTGATATAAATATATCATTCTATCTTATTATAATATTCTTTATTATTATTTAAAATTTTCTTAGATTATTATATGATGTTGAAGTTCATATTACTATTCATAATGTTTTGATAAATATTCCAATTGTAAGGTAAGTATTCTATGGGTAAGATTACTATTCCATCTAACAGATTTGTAGTAGTCCTAAGGGTCCCATTTCATGCTATTAATATTACTTATTACATTTATTAATTATTCAATTATAATTTCTCACTTTTATATATATATAAATTCATCAAAAAAATTTAAATTATATTGTTAACATTATTTTTTGATTCAGCATATTTGTTTGTGTTTTTAGTTATTCTACCGTATAAAGAAGATCGATGTCATATATTTCATATTAACTAATATTATATTTATTTTCCTTCTATAATATATTCCATAATTATGTATTTAATTTTTAACTAATTTATCATTATTTATTTATGATAATAATTTTTGTTGGTTTCTTAATGTGAGGTATTATCTTTATAATACATGTCATAATTTTAAAATAATAAATTCCATTGATAAATATTTTTTTAATAGCTATCCTACTTATTATATAGGATACAGATGTTATAATAAATTAAAAAAATGTGGATTATATTATAGTTATAATTTTTCATGAAATATCTGATAATAATGATATACTCTCAGTTGTATAGATGGAAGATGGGGAATATATGATGGTTTTAGTTGGGAAGAGTGAATATGATCCTAAAAATAAATCATGTTAACCACCTAGTTCACATTCTGAGGATAAATTTCATACATATCATTCTATATTGAGATTACTAGGGGTTGAAATAAAATAAATGGGGACCAAAGATAACATGTTAAAACTATAATAACACTAATGCTAGTTTTACATACTTATTTCTGCTCAAATGGTAATCCAAATGATGTTATTGAAGAATATGATCTTCAAAAATGGATTAATTCTATTCATGATGCTCATGATTAAATATTTATGAATTATAACTTTGAACTTATACCCAAACAAAATAATAGAAAATTTTTGAACAACATGGACATTATATAACAGGCTGAATGATGATGGTAAAGTGAAATGAAGAAATTAAATAACAGTTTCTAAGGTAAAGTCACTAATTGAAAGCATTAAATTTTATGATACTTTTCTACAATCGTATGATTAAAAAATATTATATTTTTTATTTCTTTCACTATAGATCATGTTTATAAAATTTCTCATATGCATTTAAACTAATATTTTCATTGCATATAACATGATGAAGAAGCCTATATTAAAAAACTATGTGGACTCATGATTATGAATGATGAATGTATTGTGTGTAAGGTGAAAAATAATTATATGGATCGATGAAATATTTAAGATCTTAGTGTCACAAATTGGATATAATATTAACTAAATTCATCTTCATAAAATGAAGTTTTAATAGAAACTCCAACATCAATAAATATAAATAAATTTACCTCATTATGATTCTTTATGTTGATGATTTTATCTTTTCTACGAATGATGAAAAAACACATGAATAGTTAATTATGAAGATAGAGAAGTTATTTGAAATGTAATTTTATAGATATGTGAAATATTTTATTGTCCTTCAAATCTATAAAATTTTTAATTATATTTTCCTATATCATGAGGTTAGTACAAATATTTTTTTTATTAAAATAGGCATGTATGTTTCAAAACAATTTCCTACATTGATTTCAGTGTGAACCAAGATATCGATAGATGGTTTAGGAACAGAAGGGGATACTAACGAGTTAATGATGTTGGTATGATTTTGGTTATATTTGTAGGATCCAAGGTTAGATATTGTATATGGTGTTACATTGATTGATTAGTTTCAAAGAGTACCAAAATAATATCATAAAGTGGTTGTAAAATAAATTCTCAAATAATTCTAATGATAACTTTATTTTGATATTAAATATGATACCTCATAAATTATTTATTTTTTGGTCATGGAGATTTTGATTTGGAAGGATGTTTTAATGGTATAATAACCACATCTTAAATATTTATCAATATTCAATAATATTTTTTTAGTTGGAATAAAAAAAAATTAACTATTAGTATGGTCGATTATAATTATGTTGCTACCACTCATGTTGAAATACAACTTCTCTTGATGAATAATCATTTGGTATAATTATTAGTGGGATTGAAGATACCCTTGATCATTGTTTACGATAATAAATGTGCAATAAATATCTCTAAAAATCCATTGTATCAATCACATTCAATGAATAATTATATCTAATATCACTAAATCCATGAACATTCTTAAAAAATTGTAGTAAATATGGAGTACATTTGTTAAGTGGAGTTAGTTGATGATATTTTTACATTCCATTAATAATAGATTCAATTTATAAAATTACATTAAACAATGGTGTACAACCAAATTCTCTTTATAATTAATTTTATTGTCATATCCCATATATTATATTTCCATTGGACTGAATTTTTTATGGGGAGAATACTTTGGTAATTTTTAAAAATTATTCAATATGTGCTTAACATTTTAATGAATTTATGCAATTAGGGGTGTTTTTAAAAGTTTTATTTCATTATTTCAATATGTGTGAACTAGTTTTACATTGTCTTCACATATATTTAGGAAGGTTTATTATCAAATGAATCATTTATTTTGTATAAACAATTTAATAAGGGGTGAATGTTATTGTTATATGGAAAATTTTTATGAAGTATTGTGTAGAAAGATGTATTTAAAGTCAGTACATGTGTTTGTAATCATTTTACTATTCAGTTACTCATTTTTTGAACCCGGAGTTTTATTATCATTGGAATATAATTATTTAAAATGGTACCCATAGAATGAGTTACAATATTTCAATGATTTACAATTGGTTGATGAAATAAATAAAAAAGGGGATATTGTTAAAACTATGTTGGATGTTGCGGTTTCTGTGGATACAGGATGTTTTTATGAAGATTTTGATCCTAAAAAGACTGTTGGATGAACTGTCAAGTGTTGTATTTTAGAAAATAAACACCCCTTGATAATGTTACAAAAAATGGTGATCAGACATAGTTCCAATCATATGAATATTAACACATTTTTTTCTCTCAATCGATCATATGTACAAAAGTGTTTGGAAATAAAAATATTAAATGATGTTATTATATATATGTACATTTCATGACATTATTGTAATGTGATTTTATCTAGAAAGGGTTCTGAAAATCAATGTCATAACCTCCCAATCCAATGATTCCCCTACTGGGATCACAATTAAAAATGGGAGATAATAACCCATGATTCCCACTTCTAATTGGCCATGGATTAGCGACTAGCACCAAGGGTATATAAATCTCACAATATGGAATAAATTACACATTTAAAAAATCAAATATCGACAGATATGGTTGATCATCCATAAAAAACTCCATGACACATATATAAGATATAAAAATACTACCCCACTTGAATACATAATGTAGAATGGTTATATGTACATATTTATCCAATGTAAATACCAAAATTAATGATTATAAGCGTCAAAAAAATATGATGATCCGAGCTAGTGGGGTCATTCCCTTTCCAAGAAATCATCCATGAAACCTGAAAACTGTTTTAAATACATAAGGTAAGGAAAAATGTATTCAATGTATGAAAAAAATTAACTTTTTCTCATTTGAAAGTTTTTTAATATCCCATGTTTGAAAACAAAAAAAACAAAAAACACCGAACTGGTATACCAACAACAAAAACCTCACCATGGCATGATCAGGAAATAATGAAAACCAGGTAATATAATATAATTCACATTAATGACATTGTAATCTACACCACCTTTATACTAATTATCTAATCTTGCCTAATAGAAATCGACCACATGCTTCTACTTATTCTAAAATCAGCATGACACATCCTACCCTTACACACCTGGTCCTTACAACAAATCCCACCAATATAAACATGGGCCAAAAAACACATCACATCCCAACCATATACACTTGGGCCACCAGCCACATCCAATCCTTCCCATAGACACATTGGCCACAAACCACATCACCTCCCACCAATATACATATCCTCTTAAAACAACATCACATCCCAAGAATACATAATATATCACGAAAATTCTCATCTAGAAGACACATTGTAAATGCCCAACCCATCTCATCCAAATGAAATCGGGTAAGGCACTACACATCCATACACACTTGGTCCTCACAAACCAAAACCATCCCAATGAATCATGGGTTATCACGACCTGGAATAGGGATCAGGGATTATGGGGTGGCCATCAATCCTTCCTCCAACTAGGATATATGGGAAATCAATCCTCCATTGTGATGAGGTGTGTGATCGACATGTAGTTATCAACTAGTGTGGGCGTGAATATAGAAATCATTTTTAAAATATTTATATATACACATATTACACTAAACACTAATTTATAGACTATGGGTTGTTAGAAAAACCATAGACTCCAAGAACTAAATAAATTTTTTATCTCCTAATGCAAAACACCTCAAAACAATACACAAACCCCACTTCATATTACCAACAAATTTAATTAACCATTCCATTTTTATAAAATAATTCATTTATACTTTACTTTACATCTTGGGAAACTACTCTAGAAAAAAACAACCAAATTCATGGTAAATTAACTAACTTCACACTAATGTCACATCATTCCATGACCTCCATGTTTAACTACCATTCATGATATGTTCTAATTAAGCCTCTAAACATTGTGTAGAGCATTCTACATGCTATCAATGGGTAATAAACCATAATAACCACTACCCTAATTCATGAATGTTATCCCTCTTAATCCATATTCTAAAAAAATTACCCCAACTCATAACCACATAAATCAACACATTAAACCACAACCAATTATGTAGCCCTAAAACACAAGCATACCCTGTTGAGACAACCATATCAGAAAAACAACAACCTCCTATGGAAGTACGTTCCCACAACCACATCACCACCCAAACCACCAAAAATCATATATAAGGCATAAATATGTAAAACTACTTTAATTCCACATATTTATCAAGGGTTATCAAGTAAATACTAGGATCTTGGGGAATTTATTTATTATCCTAATATAAATGGTAAATAGTTTTCATAACCGTCCTTCAATAGGAATAAATGACATCCACATCATACATTATTCCAAGTGAAATCGAGGACACTGAAAAACCATTATTGTTTGTTGGTATTTATCCCATACAAAACAAAATATATACAAAAAATAATAAATAAATATTATTCATTATGTTTTACATCCCATGTATATTTATCTTAAATCGGTTCAATTATCATTTTTTATTTGGGTTAAACTATTTCACAGAGGAAAAAATTCTTATAACCACACTTCATGATTCAAAATTATGATAGAATAAGGTAACCTTCTTGGATGAAAAGGAGTTATACACCTCATTGTTTCACCAATACAGGGGTGCACATGGAGAAGAAAAACACAATGGGAAACACATTAAAAATAAATAACACAATGTCACAACTTATATAAGTTGAAGGTCATGGGGTGCCTCACAGCAAGGGACTGAAATATGCAATAATAGGGGGGGGGGTTATCTGGATGCTCAAGAGATCTAACCTGGGTATCTGTCTAGATAATTTTAGATTTTCAATTAATGGTAGATCATGTAAAAGAAAATATTTTTTGGATTTTGTAAAATCCCTAGGTCCCACGGTAAAATTAATAAAGGATTTATTGGCCTTGAAATATCTTTAAATCATTTAAAACAATTATTCAAGAGAATTTTATGTCAATGAAAATGTATAATGGTGAACATGGAGGAAGTTAGTAAAACTGGACATGATCCACTGTTGGATGGATCACCACTTGATGATGCATCTATTAAAAGTCCCCATTAATGGACTCACCATTCTACATGTCACCTTTTGTCTAGTCACCATTCATTAAGCCAATTCTTAGTGAGGCACCACTCAGAAGCTACCATTATTTGAAGCACCATCAAGTGAGTGTCTACCAGTGAGTCACTAACAATGAGAAACCACAAGTGAGTCACTGCCACCAATTCATCGCCATTGAGGAACTTCTAACGAGGCACTAGAAATGAGTCTGTACAAGAGAACCAACTACAATGAGTCACCACCAATGAGTCACTACCTGTGAGCGACCACCAAGGTCATTAGCCATTTGAAAACATGTAAACCCGCAAAATCATTCAAATTGTGGAAATAAGTCACCTTGATTCCTCAGAATATCTCAAACACCAAATTATCACAATTCATTAGACTAGAGAGTTTCATACCATTACATTTGAAACCACTCAAAATATTACTTCCCCATAGAATTCAAAACAAATATGGATGGAAATGAGAGGATTTTTTTGAACAACAATCCATCAAGATACATCTCAATTACCCTATTACACATAGAACACTACTAATGTATAAACAATTCAAGGATAAATGATAAACTACCTTGTTCTTTTAAAATCTAGAATGAATCCTCCACATCCAATAATATCTCCTCTGATATCTTCTAATATAATATTTCATAAGGTACATTTTACAAGCACAAAAACTATTTTTTCATGAACTCACAAATATGGGAATCCCAACCTCTATATCAAGATATTATCTTCTCTCGGTGGAACTAACTCACCCACATGCATTTAATCACATAAGAGTTAATGTTTCTCAATTAGAAATTAGGTCCTCCACAATTCACATGATAATACATTATCACGTATCACACCACTCAAATCATACACCAAGGAAAAATAACTCATCTCATAAAACATGGGGACAAAAACATTACATTACAATGAGAATAGAGAAAAACTAAACTCAGAAATACATTGGGTACTCAAAACACATCTTCATTTCATTATATTAGGTACTCTTATCTTGGAAACCATAACATCATAACACATGAACTTATTGAAGGGTACGTCCTCCAAACACCTTCTCCTAACGATCATGGATCTATTCTAGCCTATCCAAAAATTGTCACATCATCCTTGATATCAAACATTTCCTAGTCAATGATATGTGATTAATCATGAAGATACTGATAATGTTTAGATACATGAAATATGTTGATGATCTTCTCTAACCAATGTTGAAATTCCAACCAATATTCCAACTCACTGACCTCGGCCGACACATTAATGTGTCCATTAAACTTGGGACAAATCTTACTGCTTATACCAAAACATCATTGTCGACATTGAGGGGAAACCATAAATAACACATGGTGACTAACATTGAACTCCATGGAAGTAATTGTATGATTGAAACATGATTTATGCCAGTATTGTGCCTCTTTAATAATTTCATGAACATGATAAACCTCATTGGTCATTCTTTTCACCACATTCAAACCAAGAATAGTTGTCTCCCCAACCATTGTCTACAACCACAATGAATGAAAAGATATTCCATACAAATCATAAAATGGGGAAATTCTCATAAAAGAGTGATGGATATTATTATTATAAAATTATAAAAAAGGGAGTTGTCTCATCCAAAATCCACTGATGTCCCAGACGCACAACACAAAATATATTCCAATGTCAAGATAGTGCATTTAGTTTGCAAATAATTTTGATCGTGGAAAGTTGTGTTGAGGCATAACTAATTGATTAAAAAATACTAAAATACCCTATAGAGTAATAAGGTAAATTGTGAATCTTGATCTAATACAATGGATTGTGGAAATCCATGAAACTGGACCACTTCATCCATATACATCTTTTCCAAGTAATCCACTGTTCCCAACCCCTTGATCACTAATAAGTGGGATTATTTTGTTAACCAGTAAACTATAAACCTGATAAAAATCATAAAATCCATGAAATATAGGTAAAACTATGTTAAAATCCATCAATATTTCATCACACATATAGTTGTGTACATCCAAAGAATGAATAAATCAACTGGGGATAAGGTGCTCGACATTCACACGATTGAAAACTGAGCACTTCACCAAATAAAATAACACTACTGGTTTTCTAACTATCCACCAAAAAAATTCCTTAATTAATTTTACATCTTAGAGACTCCGATATGTACCTATAATAGAGAGATATGATACTCATGAAGTAATCCACTGTGAATTTCTATCAGAATAAATAACATTCGATAGAATAATATTTGGTTCTGACCATCCTCCGACCATCCCTTTGGAGAAAAACCATGACCAACTTGGTTCCACAACACCAATTCCTCTTAGTCTCCCCACTAAGACTCATTCACCAACTGTATCAGGGAATACATCACAGTTATCTGAAACAAACGCCATATTCTACTATCCACTCATGCATCCATGTGAAAAGATGTTAACTTCTCAAACACACTCCATGCATCTACAGATTCTCAATCAAAATCCTTTTTCAAATTTATGAAGAGTACATTAGCCATGAAATTCACATATATTGAGGCATATGAGATACAAAAATCCAAGTAATAATGAATTTCCGTCCACCTACGTATCCATTGATTTATATCATGATGGGAGAAGATATACCTGAATATATTCTGATCCGTGAACCACAACACACTCCCCGATGTGGTAATTTAACAAAAATATCATAGTGTAAAAAACTACAGTTAATGTCAGACCAAGGGTGGAGTAGTTATTTTTGTGAGGATAAAACATATTATTCTCTTAATATATCACTACAAATAGATTCATTAGAAGGCATCTCATAAACATATAAGAAGCACCACAAAACACATCAAACATCACCCCTTCCTCTGGAAACCTGAACAATTGATCACTAACACACTTCCCCTTCAAGAAACCAAGAAGTTCGTGAATGTAATTACTCCCCACAACATCATGGTCTTTCCTAGTCAGTGATTTCAATGGGGTTACAACATGAGAGAAATTGGGTAGAAATATAAGATAATAGCCTATGAGACTTCAGAAACATAGAATGTCTGACACATTATTGGGTGATGCCAATGATAAAAATGCTTCATACAATGATGGTTCAACTACTAAACCCTATTTAGAAACCACATTCCAAGGGAAATTAACCTCTATTTTCTGAATCATACAATTGGAAAACATTCCATAGAGATGGTAGCACCAAATAAATAGAATGATACTTCATGGATGATTATCATGCTCCTCCTATTATTTCTAGTATATTTTGATACCATTGATGAACATGGAAGTGAACTGATCCTGGAACTCAGCGATATTAGACTACATAATCTCCATGACCACAACTGTTGCATTCATGACACCGAATGGAATGACCGAAAACATGAATTTCACTTTTTCTAACGAAAATATTTGGGATAAATTAATCCAATACCCTCAACTATGGACACCAAGTCCATATATCAATCTTTGAAACCCAACTCCAACCTCTCATCATGTTGAAAATATCTTATATACTTTAATGGGGTATTTTTTTCGTGACTATTACATGATTAAGCCTACAATAGTCTATAAAAAATATTATTCCACTATCCATCTTCTTTTAAAATAATACTGGAGCCTTCTACATTGAATCATTGGGATAAATAAAACCATTTTAAATTAGATCAGCTATCGGAATCCTCAACACCCACAACTCATATGGGGCCATCCGACTAGGATACATAAATATCAGAGAAGCATCGAGCTACCAGACAACCCCAGACTAGAAAAAACATCAAGGGTGTTGTGTCAAAATGTCATTAGAAAAAGCATCCTAGAAATTGAAAATAACCCTCACAACCCCTACCATCTTAGCATCTACTAATTACACTGATAGACAATCCAATTAAAAACGAAGAGGCTCCACACATCAACAAACGACATGAAAACCCTTATCACCAATGAAAACCAATCCATAGCAATCCACATCTGAAAACAAAACTCTCCTCGACAATTAGTCGATAACAACACACATAAGATAAAATCAGTTGAGGTTGATAATGAAGTTGTGTGGTTGAATCTTTAGAAAGCAATGAACCCACATGACTGATGTGGTCCCATTATCAATATACACCCCTTGAACACATCAAAACAGCTGGACTTGCCTCTGACTATCATACTCACCACCAGGTGCAAGGAAATCCTCTCTACGTCTAGTCCTAAAACATGGTCTAGAGAGGGTGAAACAAAGGATAGTAACGATCCTGAATGAAAAAAAATCACTTGCAAGTGTAATAAAAAAACTGATTCTACTAATAATGATCTCTGCCTCCCCTGGAACTGATTCCTCCATAATGTGAAACTAACCATGAATGGCCACTATTCCACTAGGATGTTGACATCCTATATGACCATGCCTCGGTCGAGGCCACTAATCACGAGGAACATCATGATGTCAGAATCCACATTATCCATATACACTCGATGGGGAAATTTAATGTTGTCCATGCTTATAAAAAATTCTCACAAGCAAGATATTATAAGGGTGACACGAATCCTGTACAACACCATTGAAAGGTTCTCCAATAGATGTTGGATAGTGGCTCTAAAGATTTCATTGTACCCCACAAAAGAAAAACCACATCCCCAAGCCCACGTGAAGGCACGTGGACAAGAAGGTTGAAGAGGGAACTATTGAGGTCAACTCCCTAACAGTAAATACTCAATGGTCTAAGAACCTTAGACATTCCATTGGTAACCATGACTCTTGAATAACTATGTTGTCTCACCATTCTTGGTAGACCTCCCCAAGAGTGCATCTGTTTGATCTCATCTGCTTTCTTCAAAACCTCTAAGTACGTCATCAATGTAAAAAGATAAATAAAATATTGGATCGAATGATATAGTGCCTCCTAACGTCATCGCAAATGAAACACCTCATCCAGAATGGGATTTGGGAAAAAATAATGGATTCCAAAGAACTTAATCTATTTCACCAACACTAATATACTCCCATATTGAAGGGTGGGTATTTCCTTCATCTTCACAAAATTCAAGTTAGAACAAACGAAATCCACCAGGAATACCTTCACAATGGAAACCCAAAACAAGTCATATACCTTCTTCTCCCATAGATAAAGAGTCCACCATTGATGAAAAGATAATCACATCTAATTGACTACCAAATGATCCTAGTGCTCTGTCGAGGCATAGATCGATATAAGGGAGATCTCATGATCCTCGAGTCATATTTATTTATCTATATCTGAAACACTAACCTCATACATTCCCAAATCTTGTAGCAGGAAGGCCCCTATCATCCTATACCAATGGTCATCATCACCAACTAGATCATCCCTCCATAGGTCAACCAGATGAACCATCCAAGCCTCAACTTATGAAGCCACATGTGGACGAATAGTAGGGTCCATAGATCAAAAGTTGAAAATGTGTTCCTAATACTGAGTAGTATATAGTTTTATTAAGGTTTACTTTAAATTTACATCATTTATTCTTTATTACTTCCAAAAAACCCAATTCAATCATGAAAAAAATTCATTATGATGCATGTATCGTTGTTTGGTCTCTTCACTACAAATTTATCTTTCTCGCTAGGTTGTCTAATAGGATCGTAGTCCCTAAACAAGGTCATGGAGGTCTTCAAATATTGCATCCTAGCTGGTTTTCCGGGCCTATTTCATGCACTAAGGTCAACTAGAACTATTTTCATACAATCCTAGGAAAAAATAATTTTTACTAACTCCAAACTCCATCCTATCTCTCAACCATCATACTTTAATCCCATTCTATCATGACACTATCCTCCAATGATGTCCCTCCTAGGATTGTAATGTTGAAAAGGATATAATGACCTATGATTCCCAACTCTAACAGGCCCTTGCTCGGCAAATAGAACCAAGCGTATTCAAATCTCATAATAAGGGAGACATTTACCATTTTTTAAAACAATAATGGGAGTAATGGTGGATCATCCACAAAACAAATCCATGAAATATATATATATATATACATACAAACTCCATCCAACGTACATGAATATAGTATAACTAATAAATGTAAAAAAATTCAAAATTATATACCAAAAATAAATGAAAGTATCAACATAACAACTGTCAATATCTGAGATATTAGGGTCTAGTACTATCTAAAAAATCCTCATGGAAACCAAAAAACTATTTAAGAATCATAGTGTGATCATACATTTATAATCATTAGGAAAAACAACATCTTTTGACTACATGTGATAGATGGATAGTAATGAAACTGTATGAAAACTATAGAACCAAACACCACGTAACAAGTACAATAACTATCCCATCCTCACTATAGAAATCTCACCAAACAATGAAATGAGGTAATATAACATATGTCACATTGATGATAGGTTTCCCCTCTAAAAATTCCCACAAATTATCCACTTCTTTCTAATATAAAAAGTTCCTTCTCTCCAACTTCATCCGAATGAACTGATCAACATCCAACTCGAACACAAATAGGTCTCACAACACATGAGGCCCACACACACCTAGTCCAAAAACAAAATTATAGCACACCTATTGAAACTTTAGCCACAAAACACATCAAATCCCTCCCATAAGCACAAGGGACACAAATACACATCACTTCCCACCCACAAAAAATGGTCTACAAACCACATTACATCCCAATGATACCTAGGAAATAGTAATTTTCCTCATCCTAGTTACACTTGGGAAATAAAAATCCATATCATACTGAAACTTATTAGAAGGAAAAAATCGCCCGAACACACCCGAGACTCACAAACCACATCCTACCTACATAATCTTGGGCTTTTACTACGTAGAAACAGGACCATGGATGATCGGGTGTCTAGACATCCATCCAACCATGATGATGATTGTGAAATACACCCCCCCTATGAGGATGGGGGTATTTGGGAAATAGTTCCCCACTAGGGTTGGGTGAATATTGATATCACATGGCAAATAAAATTATATACATTTATTATAGAAAAATCACAATGCTAAAATATGGGTTCTAAGAAAAACCACGATTTCACCACACTACCTATTTTTTTGTTAGGTCTAAATGCACAATGCAACACAACAATCAAAAAGTCCTATTTCATATTCCCATCAATTTCAATTAACCATTTACATTCTTTATTAGATTGCTCATTTATCCATTCTATTAGTACCTAGGAATTTTTTGAGAACAACACATCCAAATACATTATAAATTAATGTACTTCACACTAATGGAACATCTTTCCATGACCTCCAAATTTAACACTAATTCATGAAATATCATAATTTAGTCTCTAGATAAGGGTTAGATTCTTATTCATGTTGTCAAGGGGAAAGCACCCATAAGAAAAATACCATAATTATTAAATTTCATCTCTACTAATCCATCATATTAACCACAAAAACAACCAACTAATAACAACATCAAGCAAAAAAATAATCCACAACTAGTTCAGCATCCCTGCTGTAAAAGAATGCAATGAAAATACTACCATATAAAAAAATCCAACCTTGTGTGCACATTCATGCCAACAACCACATCACAACAAGGACGAAGGAAAATAATATTTAAGATTTTACAAAGAATCGCTTCTTATATTCCATATGATAATTCATGGTTTTTCACATAGAACATAAGATCCTGAGGCATCTGTTTATTAGGCGAATATATGCGGATATCTATTTTAATAATAATTGGTCAAAAGGAAAAAATAACATGCATCTAATAAATCATATCATGCACAAAAATGGAAACACAATGAGAATGATTTCTAGTTTGTAGTTATCCTAGACATACCATGATTTATTAAAAATGAATAAAAAATAATAAATATTTTTTAATTTTTAGAGCCCTCATATATTGATATAATGTTGGTTCAATTATCATTGTTAAATATTTTTAAACTATTTCACATCAGAAAAAATTTGCATACCCACCATGCATGATACATAATTATATATGATAAATGTAAACATGCCATGAAGGAAAGGCGATTTTCCCATCCTAGTTTCCCCCAAGATAGGGGTGTGCATGCAGTAGGAAAACACTAAGGGAAACATGATCAAAGACAAAGAATGATCACAAGAATCATATGGGAGGAAGGGTTCATGAAAAATTACCCCATGGGGAAACATGATATATGAAGAATGGGGAAAATTTATCTCTTCCATTAGATGATTTAAACAGAGAAGTGGTTTATATTTTCCAATAATGGTGTATCTGGTCATGATAATTTGTTTTGACCAAGAAAAATTCTCATGCACTTATTAACATTATGGTAGGAATTATTGTAATTGTAGTGTCATAAAATCCTTTCAAACAAGGATTAAATAGAATTTTAAATCAAATAAAACATAAAAAGTGAGGTACTAGATAAATCTAGAAACATTGTACATGAGTCACCGTTGGATGACTCACTGCTAGTGGGTCACCATTTTTGAGTCACTATTCAGTGAATCACTATTCAGTGATTCACTAATTGGGGATTCACTACTATGTGAGGTAGTAATTTTTACCTATAATTAGGTAAACCAACACTTAGCGAGTGACAGATAGTGATTCAATGCCATCGAGAAACCTTTAGCGAGTCACCGCTTGTGAGAAAACAACCGCAAGCTGCTACATGCCAGTCAATGCTTCTTAGTCACAACCAGAAAGTGGCTGTCAGGTTGCACCACATTTGGAAGACATAATTAATAGGGACTTATTTCAATTTTTTGAAATTATTATCATTCATTCCCCAAAACAAATTAAATACAAAATTCACAAAATGTATTGGAACAAAGTGGTCTGGGAAATTGAAATAAATGATTAATGAATAAAATTTTTTAGATTCAATAATTTCTTTATTGTTTTCATCATCATGGGTTACATGATATCATATGTCACATGTTTGGTATAAAGGGGGAGAAACATTTTATGGTTTTAAAATTTTTCTAAATGGATTTTTGAATAAATACCTTTAATAGAAGTATACTATATATTGTTTTCATATATAATGTTTTATTATTATGTTTAGATAGTATTTTGAAATTAAAATTTATTTAATAGATACATATTAAATATTCCTTCTAATGATGTATTTTGATTCTCACAAGATAACAAAATCATATGATATATGGGATGAGGTGACTAGAATGAGTGATTTCATTTTGAATCACGAGAAGAAAATATATTGCCTTCTTTATAGAATAATATAATGTAACTAATGTTCAAAATTGGAGGATGCTTCATAATTCCATCATAAAAATATTTAGATGAAGTCTATTAGATAATCACATTAAATAATACTCATTAAAAAAATTTGAAGGATCTAATGATGTAAAATATATTATAGGATGATCAAGAAACAATGTTGTTATAATATTAATGGGGAAAACAATTTTTATTTTGGTAATTCAGGTTTATATTCACAAAGAAAAGATGAAATGTTATCATTAGTCAAAATAGGAATTATTGATGTTATTTGGTTGGAAAAAAAGATGAAGTCCTTTGGGTTTATCAAATCATCGATCGATTTTTCTGTATGCAGGGAATCAAACAACGTAATAATCTTATAGAAGACATATAAATATTATCTTAGAGTTTTTTTGGATTATCTTAATGGAACACATCAGATATAAAATAAATTTATGGGTTTTGGAAAACATTTTTCTTGAGATGTATTATGATGTTATTTTCATTATAAATTTTTTTTGGGATGTTAAATTAGAATATAATAATATTTTTCTTCAAATTTAATAATAAAATTGGATTATGATTTATGATTCCTTCAACATTTGACAGAAGAATGGTAATTCTTTAAATTTCAAAGAGTACGGAGTGGAAAAATTGATTTTCATGTTTTCAAAAAGAGGGATGGTAAATTAAAATCCCACTAATTATCTAATACATTAATATATATATAGGATGAAAGTAATTATATGGGGTAAAGTTATCACACATTAAAAAGTGGATGAGATGAATAATATTTTACACATAGATATTATAAAAGAATATAAAAATCAATAATTTATATAGGAAAATACCAAACCAAGGAATCAATTTGTTGATATAGAATAAGAAGAACTAATAGGTTTGGATCATTTGTTTTCTAATTAGATGAAACAGAAAAAAATAATTTCACCAAAAAAACATTTATTATAGGTGAAATCATTTTGAGCAAATTTTGAAAATTTTCTACTAAATGAAATATCTAGACGGATATTATAAAACAAATATTTATGGAATTGGCAGTCATATTTTCGAGACATACAATCATGACTAAGAAAAATCATTATGTTTTTATAAAAATTACAATGAAGAATAAATGTCATACAACTAGTTATAAAATTAGATAATAAGTTTTATCAAATTGTGCATAAGTGATAATTTAAAAGAAGGATAGTTAAAATGATCAGATCATATGTGTGAATGATTATTAATGTTTTTATTCAACCTTTAATTATATCATTATCATCTTATAAATTATATGCATTGTACTTTTGATAATAGATAAATAGATGTTTAATGATATTAAATCCATTCTATATCCACAAAAAAGGATTATTCTCTATTGTATTTTTCGTTATTAATTATTTTCAAACTAATCTATGGACATGATACTCTTCTTGAGTAGTGAGAATTATAAATTATTATGTTTATATATTGGTGTTTATGATTCACTCCAAATAATTTTTTTCTTATTTTCATAAAAAATATAATTTAAATGTAATGTCTGAACACACATGATTAAATTACACCCAACAGTGGGACACCATTTAAAAATAAAAAAATGATATTGAAATTCAAATGGTCTTAATGGGAACTGACGCTTAGATGTAGATCCTGCAAATCAAGTAGTCAACCAATAAATTGTGAATCATGTACTACATCATCATAATAACTCTCAAGTCACTATACCATCCAAAAAATCACTTCCATCATCACATAATCTTAATCAATTTCATACCACCCCATTCCACTCCATATTTCACTAACAACCAACCCAACTAGAGTTAGTGACACAACATGAACCACCATCGCTAGAAAAACATAAACCACTTTCATCGATACATCATCATCGATGAGATCCAATTGACTAATTCCCTAAAAGATAAAAAAACCACCACACCTATGCATTATTATCATCACTCCATAATTGAAAATCATTGAGGCCATTACCATAGTCATCACTTGAAAAAAATTCAAATATCAAAGAAATATGTCAAAACCCCAAAGAAAATGGACAATATAAATAATCTGATAACATTGAACATGAGATTGAACCATTTTCATCATCTCTTGAACACTACTAGCATTAAAATTTCGAAATAAAGAAGAAATGGATAGTTCCAACATGGACATGCCTCCTTGAACCATAACTTCCACTCAAAAAGCACATCCTACATCTTTCTCAAAACCATCCCGTTAACACAACATGGGGAGGTTCAAGGGAATGTTTAATATAGGGTAGATTGGAATCATATAGAACCCAAACAAGTAAATATCATGCCAAAAAGACAAAAAAAAAATTAATAAGCATGAAATAATCCCACAATTCATCACTCAGAAAAAAAAATTCACCATTGAAACCCAAAATTAATCTATCAGAGGGAAAACCTCCTAGAACCACATTGGATAATCAAACCACACTATCCATTAATAAAATTACATAACCCAGCAAGGAGGGTGGGGATGGAACCACATTCTTGAGAAACATGTGTCAGATTAGGGATCCACTAATGAAGCACATCCGAGGATGAACTACCAAACGAGGCTGATGAAGCCAACACTATGTAAAAATCCATACCTGAAAGAAAAATACTCGATCAAAACATCCAATAGGAATACACCAATAGTGTACAAGACTAGAATAAATTAACTATTTTCCATTCATTTTCTTCTCTTAGTTTACTCATGAATCCATAAAGAATATTTTCATGTAACAACAAACTATATTTATCTCTTTGGATTGAAATACATTCCATTTAATGTCAATGTTTTCTATAAAAAATTATGAATTTCATTTACTATTATCTAGTGATTTTATGATTTATTTCACCCGTTTATGACTTTTAAAAAAAATTCTGAATGAAATCTTATTTTCATTTTCTGAATGTTGTATGATTTAATGTTTAAAAAAATGTGGAAGGATTATTAGTTTTCATGTTTTTTGTATGAATGGAATTTATTCACATAATGAGAAAAAAATAATTTTTAACATCAAATATATGTTTCAAAGATAAATTTAAAATAAATTGTTTTCATTATTATTTGCTATTTCTTATTTAAAATGTATATTTGTAAATTGGAAGGGTAATTTTACATAAGAATGTTTTTAATGACCTATGAATGGTATTTCTGTTGACCAATGAGAAAAACCCTTGATTTAAATTATTCTATATTAGGGATATGATACAATGATAACATACCTATTCTTTTTTTGGATTGTTTGTGGTTATTTTCACGACACGACCTGTACTGGGGCTTGAGCCACAACTACCCCAAGCCCGCCTCCATAGTCTAGGGGCTGGCAACTAGTGCAGAAGGCACCGAAAACTATGGGAGGCCTTTTCCTAAGAAACTGTACATACACACACGCATTTAACACAATGAAATAGTTTAGAGAAATGAAAGCAATATACAACACAACTACAAAAGAGAAACTAACACACATCCATCGACCTCTAATAAGTACAAGTAATGTGCTAAATAGTAGACTGAAAAGTAAACTGAACAGCAAAAGGGGAAAAACATGTTCTCAACCAGAAAGGTGCCACATCCCGGTAACATGTAAAATTAATGTAAAATGCTAGTATGTCTCGCACCCTAATGTACTACTAAGGACACCGAATGTAGCCCAAGATCATGTGTCCTCTATTCTCCTTCATAGTCTCGACCGACTTGTCAGTCGTCTGCAAGGGCACACCACGTGTGGGAAAAGACCATGAAGGGGTGAGTATAAATATACTCAGTATGATGCCCCTAAAGCTCTAGGGGGCAACAAAAGAGGTACTAAAAAAATGACCAGTGGACAGGACAAAGAACAATGTATGAGTAAAATAGAGAGAGTACATCTCAATCCAACAAAAGAAATTATGTGGACTCATCCAATCCAAGAGGAGCTAGACACGGGAAGCACGTGGCAAACCCTGCACGTCTTAACCCCTCCAAGAAGGAGAGTAACTGAACCCAAGAGTGGGAAAAAATTAGCGTGTATATATATATGAAAAACAAGAAACCCGAACAAGTGTGTAAGGGGATCTCTATATCCATGCTTAGCACAGGAAAATTTTCCAACAGTTCAAAGGATATCAATCAGTGATTCCCAACAGTTTCATACAACAAAGTTATCTCGTCGTTGAACCGTACAACCAAGTGTCCCGCTTTGGTAACGTTGAAGAAAATTCATTGACTAGCCTCATAGAAAGTGCTGAGTCTAAAAGAAGTGATTGGGTAACCCACTACCCATCACAGCTATATGGTCACCCCCAAGAGGTCATCGGATAACCCAATTCCCAACCCCACTAGAGGGTAATCCCTAAAGTATATGGGTAACCCACTTCCCAGTCCCAATGGAGGGTAAACCCTAAAGTCATTGGAAAACCCACTACGTTACCCAACTGTAGGGTAAACCCTAAGGTGAATGGGTAACCAACTACGTAGCCCAGTTGGAGGGTAAACCCTAAGGTCAACGGTTAACCCACTACCCAGCCCCACTAGAGGGTAAACCTGAAACTGGTCTGATAACTCCGCACTATCCATGCTATCACTGGATGTCACTAACACCACTATCATTCTTATGTTTAGAGATCATCAAAGGAACCTCCGAACAATGCCCTTTCATGTTTCAACATTTAATGAGATCTCCAAAGAGGCTCGGATAGCCCAAAAAGTTTACATCGTTTCAATCCTCATGGAAAAACACGCAAGATAGACTACTTACTCGCTGGAAATGGGCTCCCAATGAAAAAGATATTCAACACTGCTTTATGCCCATAAGGAGACTTGTGTGGCGGACACCTTGGTCCCGAAAAATGTCGTGCGAACTATGCCATCATGATGAATTTGAAAAAACGCACGAAATCGACTATTCATATGTCCTAAATAGACGTCTGATAAAAAAGTCATAGTATGATGCACACATCTTAAAAGATGGCCTATGGGGCCCCTGCCTCAACTCCAGCTTCAATGTTAGAAACCACACTGTTCAACCTCGCCTCGATGCTAGGGTCACAACACCGCTGACGACACTTAAAAAAACTCTGAATTCGGAACCTGCAACACCCTGAGTTATAAGCAAACGGGGCCCTTTGGGGCCCACACCTCGACCCTGAAACATGTCACACAGATCCTACCAATGTGTTCCTTGAAAATAACCACGTCGCATAGGCTATTAATTTTCCCTGAATACACTTTTTTAGAATTAGTTGTAAAAAATCATCACACGTCCGAAAGCCACCTTGTGGGGCCCACACCTCGGGGCCGAATTTAGGAGGAAAATTGCATCGTTGTTATCCCCTCAGGAAAAAAAAATTTGAAATGAGTATTCAAACACCACAAATGGGTGTCGGGTGAAAAGGGGATTTTCACCATAAAACATGTGAACTAGGCCCTGTGGGGCCTGCACGTTGTCCCCAAACTGATCGCTTCAGAAAGCATCTCAAAAATTCTACATGATAACTAGGTTCGCACTGCTACTGACAGTGCGTCAATCAGACATCCCAAACAAGAGATAGATATGACATAAGAATAACTAATTATTTTAAATATTTAGATAATTATTCACATTAATCGTTTCATTCCCCCAACAACAAAACCAAGCTGCAATGTTTTCGAACCAAAATTGGAAGGACCTTCTCAACACCAGGGCCACAGCGCCTCTGACGACGCATCAAATGGACATCTGTCTCACATGTACGTTTTTGGTAATCTTTAATAATAATTTAATATTATTAAATTAAAACATTTCGGGTCACCCGTCTTCGGGTGGAGAACCCAAAATATCCAAAAAACCACTTCAAATAGTCCACCTTGCCGAAGAAAACCCACACCCTCATACGGCGCGTCAAAAGGACGTGCCGTATAGAAGATATGACCCTTGATCGCAAGGGGTCCAACCGGGCCGGTTCACCCCGGCAGGCCCGGTCCGAACCGCCTGTTCGCAGCCCAGACACGGGTCCGATGCAACACACCGTGGCCCACTAGCCACGGCCCGATCCATCCCCACTCGACCCTCCTCAGGTCTGGTTCTCCAAAGCTGACCAAATAAAGGCTGGTCTCCGCATCGCGCCAGTAGGACCCATTGAACACAGGTCCTGGTCTCCTCCGCACACCCAAGGTGGTAAGTGCCTTGGTTTCCCCTTCGACTGTGATAGGCCCAGTGCATGCGCCTCCTATAGCGCACCTCCCTACAACATTGCGACCCAAGCAACCCAACCCCGCTCATATACTCCCCTGGCAGCCTCTCGCTGCCTGCGTCCGCTGCTCCGCCATCTGCACTAGCCAGTCCTCTGCACTCCGCATCGGCGACACCCGACATCGGAACCTCTGATGCCCTGTCTGCGCCACCTCGGCTCCTCCCGGTGCTAACCGACCGCACCGGCGACACTTGACTCCAGTTACTCATTACGAACCCCCGACCGCATTTCCCAACTACCACCAGAGCTACCCCGTTCGCGTGGACCACACCCGATGTCGCCACCTCATCTGAACCTCCCAGTCGAACCCGCGGCCTGACACCAGACCTCCGGCCACTGCCCATGCCTGATCTGGGGATTTCGATGGCCGCTGCCACCACTCGAGTGGATTTATTCCAAATCTGATGGAGGATATGAAATCCTCGGGGCGAGGCCTATGCAATGTCTACTCCAGATTGTCGATCCGACAATATTTGGAACATCCATAAATTTGGATGAAGAATGCCCAAGAACAACAATTAAAATGGGGCTCGGGCATTGGATGAGTTCATTCATTCAATTCCCCAATTCTAAAATTTTAGAATTCAAATGATGAAATTTGATGAAAAGTTTTATAATACAACAATGGTGTGAAATTTAACATGAATCCTACCTCGATCCGCTCGTTTCCTGCTAGTGATGCATCCACGACGCCCCTTCTTCGATCCACCAAGGTTTCGGTGGGGGTCTCTCCTCGATTCGATGAAGAACGGTGAAGAATGGTTGAGACAGATAAATAGAGAGAGAGAGAGAGAGCACACATGGGTGTTAGAGAGAGAGAGAGTAAGAGATAGAGAGAGTGAATTAGAGTTCTCCCTTAACACTAAATGCATACTATCTATTTATAGAGATCCCACTCAGTGCAGAATCCGAATTCACCACGCCCTATAATTTTATATCGTGCCTAGGAATAACGCCCCGTATTGAACTCAACAGAAGTCTCAGATTTCCGTTCTGAATTTTTGTTCAAAAGTTATTCTAAAATATCTCCATCGATGAAAATTACTAAGTAATTATTTCAAAATGACGATTTTCCCCTTGACAGCATCTCTCACAGCAAGCCTGTGCCCACAACCTTTACACCCCGCTTATGGTAAACAGCATGCTCCGGACGCAACTGTGCCCTTGGATTTCTAATACGAGCTACAGTTTAGGATAAAATCAACCCCGCCATGTGCATTGTATAAAAACACATTATATTTTTATAAAATTTATTCCGGGGACACCGGGGCTTAGAATATCACACTGTATCAGCTACTAGCCTTAAAAATATATGTAGAAATACTCCAATGTCATACAGGGAAAAAGAAAGGTCTCTACATCATTTCCTACATCATGATTTCCGTCCCCGAAAAGAAAGACTAGGAAAACCCACTAAGGATACAAAACTCACACCTAGCTCCCCCAATCCCAAGAAAACATGCACAACACCTTGATGATACAACACGCAAAACAATGGGATGGTTTGTACTCATAAGGTCTTCTACATTTGATGACATGCATATGAACACACACACACCTCATCAGTTGTGACACATGGAAGACGTCTTGGGCCCACTCCTACCATTGGGAGGGTAGGGAAAGATGATATGTAACCTCTCAATATCTTTCATGATTTCTGAACGTCCCAAAGAAATTCGGGGGACTTACCCGGCGTAACCCCTACTTTCCACGTCGCAACTGAAATCGCGATTTTTTCCTGGAACATGGTCTCGTGATTCCCTCATTCAGAATACCCATCTGGTGAAGCACCCAAGGATATCTGGTCAGACATTTTTTCATAGTCGGTGCATCAAAACTGAGACTCTCATACATCGTAAAAAAGTTGATGAGTCAACACCATTGACTGACGAAAAGTTTCACCCTCCTGGTCCAATAGGGTCAACTGTTGAGAAGCTAAATACTACGAAAATTCCCAAACCTGATGTGTCTGGGTCTTCCTGCAAAGAGAAACTCCTAAAACACTGCCATTTTTCCAAAACATAGACAACCTAGACATCATAGTCCTGCATAAATTTCAACCATCACCTTCATCTCAGGTTCAAGTCTCTATGGGTGGGGGAGCACCTGAGACAGTGGTGGTCTGAGTAACCCACAAAGTGTTCTCCCAAAAGATGGTGTCTTCACATTTTCAAGGAAAGGACCACCACCAGCAGAACCACATAGTGAAACACGTAGTTTTGTTTATGTGGTTTCCATCATCTCGACATGTACTTGATAAATGTATCAATATTGACATTGATCATGCAAGGTACCAACGAGTAGGGCAGGAAATAAAAGTTATCAAACCGCCAGAGGCTAGACACATAAAGAAAGTGGCATACCCCACGTGTCTTTTCCCCTTTCGGAAGGAGAGTAATCCCCAAAACATGCACTCTACCAAATATACTAGTGGAACCTCATAAAAAATGGGTCAAGAAGAAATGGCCCACTAGAAAATCCATAACCTGCTCTGACACTCCACTGCACAACCCCACCATTAATGCACATGTCAGAGGGACTCATCCACCGTACCTCAGTACATTCCACATTGGGAGGTACTAACTCTCCCTCATAGTTTTGATCGCATCACAAAAATATGTCTTAGTGGGAGAAGAACCTCTCTTTCCCTTGAATTCAATGCTATGTTGGAAAACAACAACACATGGTTACACTGACCCCCTACGTCACCCTCGGTAACCCCTCGAATAAGGAGTTATAAGAAAAGAGCACCTCACGCAATGTCTAATAGGTTTTACTATTAAATGTAGAAAAATAAATAGAGTGTACCTCTTTTCATCACATGAATTGTAGTACTATAGATATCCAAAGCACACGGCCGCTCGTGGCCCCATCCGTTGGCACCCTGAGCCTGACATGGTCTTCCTAGTGGTGGTGAATGGACCTCAAAATGTCATCGGCCAACCACAGTTATTCCTACACTTCTACCAACACCACCTCCCTGTGGACCACCCTATCCTCACCTAGGAGTTCTTTAATATTGACATTGCCTTTGTCGTGGCGGTGATTCTACCAACTATATAGAAAACTCAGCACTTTTGGCCGTGTAGTCTCCCGCCATGTGACCTCACACATCAAAAACATAACACTAGGACTCCCTAAGATGTCTCAGTGATCTATGATGTCCCTGACCATGTGCATGAGTCTCATCAAGGGGATTCCTCCAACGTCGAGGCATTTCTAATTGACGTCCCTATGACAAAAATTCCTCTGTCACTAGGGCCAGCTCCAGCACCCCATGATGGGTGAGGATGCACAAGGGCACTAGGCTGGAACAAATCTCCTCTACAAAGATCTGGCTCAAACCTCTGTTCTCGAATGTTGTTGTCATGGACCACGAAAAAAGAGTACCGAGTATTGTCTTTGATCCTATTTGCGTACTCACACACTACCATCACTCCCTGGTAAAGCACATGATTCTCCTGCAACCGTATAAAGTGTAAGTAGACGGGGTAGTACTCCTCACGAAACAGCTGATTGATGTCATCCCATGAGAGTACCAAATCCTTGTGCATCTATGTAACACCTGCTCAACTAAAGACAAACTACATGGTGTAAAAAGACTAATTGTCAAAACCACCATCTAACATGTTACAGTCCAACCAAGCCTGAAGAGGCGGACAACCATCTCAGTCAACCCTTCACTATCTGAGGGTATGGCTTACCATGGAACCTTAGCGGTATCTGATGATGTAACTCACATAGCACACCCAGCTTGCGCTCATCATCGGCCTTCACTGTCGGTACTATCCGGTACTCCACAGGTGGCGGTGCTACTACATGTCCTCCGGGGGAAAGGGTAAATTCATGATGGATCTTAATATGAGGCCTCATCGCTCACAAAGTCATCATCATGAACCGGAGCTAGTACCCTGGATGGATATCATTGCGGAGATGTCCTAAATCTGATCTAGGAGTACCGTGGTCAAATGAGCATATATATATAAACAAATATGGGAAGCTGACTCATGAGGTACAGTCAAAGACTCAATCCTATATAATGTATGAACCAAATTCCCGGTAACAATTGTCTCAGTGTGATGAGTTGAAAAGCGGGTTATCAGGTTCCCGGTGAATGGATATGTCGGCCGCAACACCATCACTAGACTCCCTGGCATAAGAGCGACTCTCGACACAAATAGTCATTAATTCCCCAAAACTCAACAAATACCTTTTTAGGGATGTCCGAACAATTCCCCAAGGAAAGAACCACCTATGATACCACTTTATCATGACCTGACCCGTACCAGGGCTGCAGCCGCAACTACCCCAAGCCCGCCTCCAAAGGCCTAGTGCTGGAAACTAGCGTCGAATGCACAAAAAACTTTGGTATCCATTTTCCAAAGAAACTGTACAAACACACACAGCTAACTCAGTGAAAATGTGCCGAGAAAAGAAAGCAAGATACAACACTGCTACAAAAGAGAAACCAACATACATGCATCGACCTCTAACCAGTACAAGCAATGTACTGAATAGTTGAGTGACGACAAGTAAACTGAATATAAAAGGGGAAAACGTGTGCCTATCCAGAAAGGTGCCACATCCTGGAAACATGTCAAATGAAATAAAATCACTTGTAAGTCGCGTACCTGAAATTCCTACTATGGACACTGAACGCAACCCAAGCTCATGTGTCCTCTATGCTCCTCCGTAATATCGATAAACCTGTCCATTGTCTGCAAAGGCGCAACAAGTGATGGGAAATACCAAGCAGGGATGATTACAAACATACATTGTAGGATGCCTCGAAAGCTCGAGAGAGAAACAAAGGAGGTACTAAAACAGAGAGTAGTTGACATAGAAATGAATAGTGTATGAGTACAATAGTGAGAGTACAACTCAACACAACAAAATAAAGGAAGTAGGCTCGTCCAATCCAACAAGAGCTAGACATGGAAATCACATGGCGTTCCCCGCATGTATTCGCCCCTCCTAGAAGAAGAGTAACTAAACCCAATGAGTGGGAACCAAAGTAGGGTGTCTATATATATATATATGATCATCAATAAACCCGAAAAAGTGTGTATTGGGATCTCTATCTCCATGATCGTCTTACGAAATGTCACCAGTAGTTCAAAGGATATCCATAAGTGATGCCCATCAATCCTGTAAGACATAATTGTATCATCGTTAAACCATACAACCAAGGGTCCCTCTCTATTAACCACAGAGAAAAGTCACTGACAATCCTCATAAAGAGGGTTGAGTCTGAACGAAGTAATCGAGTAACCCACTGCCCAACCGACCTGGAGGTTAAACCCCAAGAGGTCGTCGGGTAACCCACTAACCAGCCCCGCTAGAGGGTAAACCCTAAATTCAACGGGCAACCCACTACCCAACCCCACTGGAGGGTAAATCCAAAAGTCAATGAGCTACCCACTGCCCAACCTATTTGGAGGGTAAACCCTAAGGTGAAGGGTAACCCACTGCCCATCCCAGCTGGAGGCCAAACCCTAAGGTCAACGGGTATCCCACTGCCCAGCCCCACTGGAGGGTAACCCTAAATGATGGTGGGTAACTCACTACCCAGCCCCGCTAGAGGGTAAACCTAGAACTGGTCTGATAAATCTTCACTGTTTGTTCCATAACTGGGTGTCACTAACACCGCTACCGTGGGTAGGTTCGGAGTGTGTCATAGGAACATCCAACCAATGCCCATCCATGTTTCCACATTTAATGAGATCTCGAAAGAAGATCTGCTCTCCCAAACATATTACACTGTTGCAATCCTCGTGTAGAAACATGTGAAATGGACAAATCACTCATTGGAAATGGGATCCCAATGAAAAAGATATTCCACACTAATTTATGCCCATACGGTGTCTCGTAGGGCACGTACCTTGGTCTTGAAAAAGGTCGGGTGAACTGCATCATCACAGTGCACCCTATAAAACATGCCGAATAGACTATTCATATGCCCCAAATGGACGTCTGATGAAAGAGTAATAGCATGATGCACACAGCTTAAAAGAATCCCCATGGGGCTCACACATAAACTCCGGCATCACCGCCTGAAACCACCAAGGTCAACATCACCTCGATGCTAGGACCACAACATCACTGACGGTTCCTTAAACGGACTCTAGATGTGGAAGCTACAACTCCCCCACATTATAAGCAAATTGTGCCCTCTGGGGACCACAACTCAACCCCCAAACACGTCACGTTGATCGTACGATTGAGTTCATTGCAGATAACCACGTGGCATAGGCTATTCATTTGTCCTGAATGGACTTATGTAGCAGAAGGTGTAAAATCAAAGCATATGTCTGAATGCCACCTCGTGGGGCCCACGCCTCGGGCATGAATTTAGGTGGTTGGATTAATAGGTTGCAATCCCCTTTTGAAAACACTCAGAAACAAGTACTCAAACACCCCAAAATGGTGTTAGGTGAAAAAGTTTCTTTTCACCGTAAAATGTGTAATGTAGGCCTTGTGGGGCAAGCACCATGTCTCCAAACCGAACGCTTCGGAATGCATCTCAAAAATTCCGCACGAGGACCAGCATCACATTGCCGATGACGACACATCAATCGGACGTCCCAAACAAGAGTGAGATCTAACTCAATAATTACTAATTAATTTAAATAATTAGATAATTATTCATATTAAGCATTTCATTCCACCGACAACGAAACCAAGACGCCAGGGTTTCGAAACATCATTGGAAGGATCATCTCAACACCAGGGCCATAGAGCCTCTGAAGGCACTTCATGTGGACATCCGGCTCGTGAGTACATCTATTGTAAACATTAACAATAAATTAATATTATTAAATTAAAGATTTCCAGGTCACCCATATTTAGGTGCAGAAAACAACATCACTATAACCCACTTCAAATAGTCCTCCTCGCTGACAGAAACACGTAGCCGTAGATGGCTCGTCAAACGGACGCAGTGTTTAGAAGAAATAGCCTATTGATCACAAGGGGCCCAACCGTGTCGTTTCGTGCCGGCCGGCTCAGTCCGAACCACCGGCCCGCAGCCCAGCCGAGGGTCCAACCTGGCTCGCCGCGGCCCGCTCTGGACACTCCGAACCCGCCTCGGGTTCGGTTCTCCACTGCAGACTGGCCAATGGCCGATCTCCACATCGCACAAGCAGGACCCTCCGAACGCAGGTCCTGGTCTCCTCTGCACACTCGACGCGGTCAGCGCCTCAGGTACCCCTTCGACCGCGATGGGTCCAGGGCCGGCGCCTCCTGCTGCGCACTGTCGTCCCTCATCATGGCCCACGTCACCCGACACCACTCGTCTGTTCCCCCGGACTCCTCTCGTTGCCTGTGTCCTCTACTCCGTCATCCACACCATCCTATCCTATGTGCTCTGCATCAGTGTCACCCGACACCGGAACCTCTGAATCCCAAGTTGTGCCGCCTCAGCTCCTCCCAGAGAAACCTCGGCCGCGCCCGTGAATCCCGATTCCAACGGGTCATTCTGAACCCCTGACCGCACTTCTCGGCTCCTCCCATAGCAACCCCGTCCGCACCGGCCACACCCAACATTTCCACCTCATCCGAACCCCCCGGCCGCACCTACTACCTGATGCCCGACCTCAGTCCACCACCTTTGCTGGAGCCAGGGCTTCCAATAGACGTCGCCACCACTCGGGTGGCCCAATTCAAAATATGAATGAGGATTCAGAATCCTCATAGAGAGGACTTCACATCGCCTTCCCCCGATCATCGATCCTATATGATGTGGCGCGTCTGAAAATTTGGACGAAGAATGCCCAAGAAAGAAAATTAAAATGGGGCTCGGGCGTTGGCCATGTTCGTTCGGCTAATGCTCGAATTCTAAAATTATATTATTTAAATGGTGAAATTTGATGAAATGTTACACCCCAATCTTCCACGATACGCTTTCTTTAAATAATACAGTATCATGTGTTGCACGCAACGTCGAGTTCTAACACACCACAACCAATCAAACTAGCCATTATGAATAGTAATACCCACTTTTTAAAATTTTATACATTTTATCATTCAAAATGGACTTCATTTTTGGATTATTAATATCAAAATTTGCTTATGGTAAATTTTTGGTACTTTTCTGATAACTTTCTTATTTTGATGAATAGTGAAAATTACTTCATTTTAATTAAAAACAACTTTTTAATCGAAATAATTAATAGTGATAAATTATTAATATTAGTGATCTTAAAATATAATTAGATTATATTTTTACCATTTAATCCAATGTTGGTCATTAGACCTAATTTAACATTTAAATTGGAATAAGCAAGTGCCAATATTTTGATAGTTATTATTTCTTAAAAACACGCTTTTTGTTTTGACAATGGGAGTTAATTTTAAATTACTTTCATCCACTTATGTGATTTGAATTTAGAAAAATGGATTCCATATTTATAATCATGAAGTCCAAAAATTTTAAATAGGTTACTTATATTTTTAGACATTTTGAATAATTACATCGGTAAATATTTAAGTTAACATGGTTAAAGGGTAAATCTGGTAAATAAGTGTAAAAGAACAATATTATAATATTATTAAATTACCCTAAAACGTGTCCTAACCCTATTGGTTGATACATCTTCGACCATTGGCATCATTGGGTCGATTTGCGGACCAAATGGAGCCACATGTAAGTGATAATGGCACTTTATATTATTTAAGTTAAAGTAAATACAAAAATGATATAAGCATATATCATTTAGAAAAACAATTTTTACATATGGTAATATATGTTATATTTTAGACTATAAATATTAATCAGATATATAAACATATTTCCTACATAATTTTATTTTATTTATAATTTTTAGACATTGAATAATTAAATTTATTTATGACACAATAATGATGTAGTATTTTCCTTATTAATGAAAGAATCAAAAAATTGGTATTATAAATGATAAAATAACTATAATTTTTAATTTTGATGCCATCCAAGAATTTTATTGATTACTATGACATGATATTATTGCAAAAATAATTTTTTTATGAATTAATAATGTTGTTAAATATTTAAAAAATTCAAATATTTAATAGTGTCAAAATTGACATAAATCTGTTTTTTAAAAAATTATAACATTATTTATTGATATTATATTTATAAAAATATAAGGATCGTCCAAAGAACATATATAATGATATTTTAATCATTAATGGTCCACTTTCGGGTATCTTGGAAATATATAACATGTTTATTAACTATATAATATAAAAATACAATGAGTGATGGTAAATGTCAAACTATTCAACTAAGAGTTATATCAAAAATGAAAAGTTAATATAGTGACCAAACCTATATAAATCCTATTTTATGAGTGGTTTCCAACCTATCACCATCTTAAAATTTATATTATCTTCATTTTATCCATTATAAACAGAATTTAAATTTATTCTAAAATAATATTTCTAGCTTTTCCTAAGTTTCCCCTCACCCCCCTTATAAAAGGGCACTCACCCTTATCTCAATTTCGCAACTTAAATTCCATTTGGCAAGGCCACAACCTGCCCAAGTATCATATAAACTTCCCTCTTATCATCATAGAGGCCCTCCTTTGGTCATAAATCCAAATTATGAAGCCCTTTTGATAACATCAAAAGGAAGAAATCGAAGAAGAGGTAATGATTTCACCACCCTCTTTCAAGTTCCTTTCTTCTTCCACTTCTTTTTTCATTTTTATTGAAATTATAAAATAATAAATCCAATATATTATATATACATTTATGATATTATAAATATGGTACAACCATATTTAGTATTCTATCCATCTTTTTAATGACATGTCACCATACATGCGTACGTACGGCCTACCATCTCCACTTCGTGGTGTAATTATTATTCAATAAATTATTATTTGTCTGGGTATAATAATGATGTGTAATTAATGTAAATAATAAATATAACAAGATAATTATTCTGTATATATGATATACCATCCAATCATATATTATTTTAATAGAAAAAGAATGATATTGTTGCTCGGGCGTACGTACGGATTACCTTCTCCACGAATGCGATTAGATTCATTCCCCATCATATCCATTCAAGAATAAATTTAATTTGATGATTAAAAATAATTTGTAGATACCTGATATAATTCTATATATTAATATGATACATTACATCCATAACAAATATGGCTCACATAACAATGAATATAAAGGAAAATGAATATGTTAACACACGAAACGAAGATAATATTAAGATATTATCAACAAATAAATGATAAAAGATCATATATGATATTAAATTAATATATATTATTCTTGTATAATTTAATAAAAATTATTTCACCTTTATAGAAGAGTTTTACCTACCCTCTACAAAGGAAAATGTACAAAGTAAGGGGTTTCTTATCTCAATTTTAATTCCTTGAGATTTCCATTGGTCACCACTTATTTATTGCATGTGGTGTGTGTACTACCCATGATTGTATTAATTGTGTAATATATTTTAATTTATGGATATTTACATCATAATTTTATTATCCTTCTTTAATGGGAGTATGTTTCGTATGTTACCAAAATGATAAGGGAATTTGAAATTTCAATTTCCACTCATTCGGCTTTACACATAATTAATTGATTATTTTACTCCAAGATTATGTGTGGAATAAATATTCATTTAATTATGTCATAATTTCCACTCCCTTTTCTGTCGATATTCTTTTGATACACATAATCACTTCATTGGTAAATTCTCAAGTAATCGATATGAACTTGATATGAGTAATTTAAACTCAATCTCCATTTGTTTGGTAAAATATCCAATTCATTGGTGTTGTTTTTACATGAATATGTGTGAATGTCATCTGATTGATTTACCCTAAATATCCAATCATATTGAATGTATGTATATTTTTCATACATAATTATTTCTATGATTTATCCTTAACCTAAGGATATGGTCTTTAAAAGAGATTTCATCTCAATTTACATTCCATTGAGACTTCTTTGTTGATATACAACAAATCACTTTTATATGGTGTATATAATGTAACATGACATAGTATATCCTGAATCCCATTATTATCATGATATTGCAATGTTTTTATTACCTCAATTATTCTTATTCCAGTGACTCTGTTTTGGTTAGGGACTCTAAATAAAATATCATTTAAAATGTTATAATGATTTATTATTCTAAATCATTGTCATTAATGTCCATGATTTAAAAATGGTTTTGAGGATTTATTTATATATACATTAATGTTTTAAAATTAAAATTCCTTTTAAATGTTTCAATGTGTTATGGGACTCTTTGATTCAAAATTCTATTTGTAAATGCCTTCTTGACAAGTATTGTGAGTTTTAAATGATTTCAAGAAAAAGGGTTTATTTCTCTCAAATAGTTTTGATGATAATTTTCATATACGTAAATATCCATCATTACTCTCAATTGAGGATAATAGCACACAATAAAATCTTCCATATTGTATATAATGAGTTATGTTTGATTGTAGATGTGCGATTTTTATACCATTCATGGTTTGTGGTTAATGTATTGACATTTTGTATGATAGTTATAATACGAATGTTTATGATATGTTTCAATATTTTCTTATGAGGGATGAATTAGACTTATTAAGGGAAATGAGGAGCCCGCTATAGCTCCTCGATGTATCGGTAGGTCTCATGAGACAAACTAGTGTCTTAGAACACGACCTTGACAATATCTTATTTCTTGTCTTAGCACATGGCCTTGACTATGTAGTTATGATAGTCTGGAATTACGCATTCCATCATTATCAAAGTGATTATTAATATTGCATGGGATTTTTCGACTAGTATAATATCTATGTGAATAATTAAAAGGGATTATTTAATTTCATTTTTTGCCATATTATGCTGAAGTTCATGTTTAAAAGGCATTTTTTTAGTAATAGATTGCCTTAAATTTTTATGCTTATTGATTAATGTTTCCCCTATATTGTTACCCTTAATAAGAATCTTAGCTCATCCCGTTCTATGGATTATTTTTCCCAATATGTGAAGAAATATTTAATGACTCACCTGTAATGATAGACTGAGGGGATATGAGTGTGGACTATAGAGACTATGTTGTTGTTGTTTTCATATTATGAGGTAATATAAACCTTACGAATGTATCTACCACATCCAAGGCTCCTAAACCAATCGGTCCTTCAATACTTGATCTTTTTTTTATCATTCCAATGATACATAATAAGGCACAGACTCTGGGTAACTGGGGTCAGGGCGTTAACGTTGGAATCAGAGGAATTTTAGTACAATCCTTGGAAACTATATTTAGATAAACTCAGATTATAGCACATAGACATAAGAAATACATTGAGGATTAATATATAATATATTCCTTGAATTTTGATATTTTATAGATTTTGTGAGTTTTCCAAGAAATACATCCCTATCTGGAAACGAGTAGGAAGAGGAGGATCTGGCACAAATGTACCTAGGGGTAAGACCATAAAACATTGGTTTGAGCTAGACTCGAATGGGAAATGGTGCACGACAACGGGTCTTGATTCACTCTTGGTTACGACACTCCCAGGGGATATTCATAGGATAATTTAAATTTTCCTTACAAAACGATTTGACGTATTTTAATATAATAAGAGAATAAATGGCAATGGTTAATTATAAGGTGTTTCGAATAAAGAATATGGTGTCATGATAATCTCTAAATGATTGTATGACTAATGTTACTCACACAATGATATTTGGTTTATTCAGTGGCTTGATTTCATGGAAGTCATAGTAACTTTGAGAATGATGTACAAGGTGGGAACGGTGGTGGAAATGAGCCTCAAAATTGAATGTCGATAGGCGTAAAATATATTGTGTTCATTCCAAATCAATTTTCCAAAAATATGATTAACAAAATATATATTAACCAACTCCTGGACTCAACAAAAGTGGAGAGAGATGATGAATGATAAGAGCTACAACAGTACATACCATGGAGAAAAGAATCCTCAATTTGTTTCTTGCAGGAAATTTGGGAGGAGACACCCAGGAAACTGTCTCAATGGAACAAATAAATGCTTTACGTGTGGGAAATAAGTACATAAACGGAATAATTGCCGAGGAATAATGAGTAGTGCAATGGTAGAAATAAAAAATTGTTCCAATAATCCATTTATAGTCATTTTCCGTAAATGTAGGGTTCCTGGACTTTACCCGAGTGAATACACTATTCTATAGGATATTTTCCTGGTCAAAGAAGAAGCTATATGGAAATAAATGGCTGGAGAAATGTTTAAATGTATTACTACTCCTTGTTTATGGGATTACTTTGGAATAATTTTCTATTGTATTTCTAACCCTGTTGTTTTCTTTGTGAGAATGATATTTGAGAAAGACTTATCTATGCTCTTGTGTATATAGTTATAAATAACCATTTGGTTTTATATGATCATTGGGTTTGAGGAAATTACAAGTTATTATATTTTGGGATGAAAATGAAAGGTATGAGATAATATTTTTGGTTCAATTATGTAATGGTTATTTGGAGGATATTATCTAATTTTGTTAGTGTTATAAATTATAGTTTTTAAAAAAGGACATCACGCAGACTGTGTGTCAACCCATCGCGTCAGACCCAGCTTTGGGAATCAAACCCACAAACAAAGTGCGATTGGGATTTATTACCTACCACTGGTCAACTTTAATTCCCTGGTTAGTGTGACTAATTATTTTTAGTTAAATGATTTTAGTGATCAATAATAAGTTGATTTTAGATCTTATTTCTTTTCAAATGAATACCCTTAGTATAGGAAAATGATTTGGTGATTAAGTGATAAATGTTATTTTGGAAGATGTTCGGTTTGTTGAGAACTCTATATGCCCATGGAAAATAGAATACGATGGTGTTTCATTGGGGGAGTAAGGGTGGGTTTATATCTATGTTTTTATTGTGTATTTATAGTGATTTGTGTTATTTATGGAAATGATTAACCGATAATAGAGAATATGTGATTAGGTTAACTACTTTTAAGTATATGACCTTAAGAGTAGTTGATGTCATTAGGAGATACAATTTATCATTGAAGACTACATAACCAAATTCTTCTATGTTTTAGGTTTCAATATTAGATTGGCTTATAATGCATTATTTTAAGGAAAATTTATTATTGAATGGTATTTATTTTACATTGGGGTATTTTATGTTTAATTTTAGAAATTAAGATTAGTGTTTCTTTCTCTAAAGGAAAATCCTTTTGGGGGATCATCAGATATTATACAAAATGTTTGGGTTTTGAATAATGTATAAAGATAAGTTAAATATAATGTTTATCCTTCGTCGATCATGTGATTCTATATAAGTTTATTCTAGCTCTTCCAGTGTGACCTAGTCTCCTTGAATACTCATCGTTTAAAAAAAATGAGTTAGTGGTAGAAATTTATTAAAGAATGAAACTTTACAGAAAAATTATGTATATCTTTTTATGTTCTTATTCAATCCCAGAAATGAATTCCTCAACTTTTTGTAATGTAACTTAAAACCAAAAAAAATGTTGTCCGTTTACTTTTCTTAATGGAAAACTAATGACCGTTTTCCCCATCAAATGTTTGTGGTTTTATTGTTGTTATCATTCTCTTGATCATGTCTTCTTTCCCTAATTGACACTTAGTTTATCATCAATATCTATGTTTTTCTACATGTAATTGTAGTATAAGTTATCCATGGTGACCATTGTACTTCTCTTTCTTTCTATTAAATTTATAGTTTTATTGAATATTTTTCCGATGTGGGACGTTCCATTATATTCCAAAGCCCAATTTTAATAATTATGAGTACACTATTTATTGAAGGAGGGGAGAATTTAACACCTCATGCCTCCATGTTAAGCTTCTATTTGAATAATATAGTAGTGTGCGTTGTATGCAACTTCGAGTTCTAACACACCACAACCAATCAAACTATCCGTTATGAAGATTAGTACCCACTTTTTGAAATTTTATAAAAATTATCATTCAAAATGGACTTCATTTTTGGATCTGGAATGTCAAAATTATCTTACGGTGAATTTTTTGTACTTTTCTGATAACTTTCAGATTTTGATGAATAATAAAAATTACTAAATTATAATTAAAAGAAACATTTTTAATTGAAATAATTAATAGTGATAAATTATTAATTTTAGTAAAATAAAGTATAATTAGAATATATTTTTACCATTTAATCAAATTTTGGTCATTGAACATAATTTCACATTTAAACTGGACATAAGTAAGTGCCAATCATTTAATAGTTATTATTTCCTAAAATCACACTTTTTATTTTGACAATGGTATTTAATTTCAAATTAATTTCTGCAACTTATTTGTTTTGAATTAATAAAAATGGAATCCATATTTAGAATCAGGAGTTGAATTTTTTTTAAATAGGTAACTTTTATTTTTATTCATTTTGAATAATTACTTCGGTAAATATTTTATTTACCATGGTTAAAGGGTAAATCTGGTAAATAAGGGTAAAAGAATAATATTATAATAATATTAAATTACAATAAAACGTGTCCTAATCCGATTTTTTAATTCATGTGTGACCATGGGAATCTTTGGGTCTATTTGGGAACCCCATGGAGCCACTTATAAGTGATAATGACACTTTATATTAATGAAGTTAAAGTAAATACAAAAATGACTTAAGGCTATAACTTTTTGCAATAATAATATTTCATCGGGTTACATATGTTATATATTAGACTATAAATATTAATTAAAAATTTAAAAGGATTTCATACATAATGGTATTTTATTTATAATATTTAGACATTGAATAATTAAATGTATTTTTGACACAATAATGATGCAGTATTTTCATTATTAGTGAAAGAATCAAATAATTTGTATTATAAATTATAAAATAAATACAATTTGAGCCTTTGGATTCAATACAAGAATTTTATAGGTGAATATGACATATTTTGATTACATAAATGAATTTGGTTTGATTTAATAAAGATGTATTGACATTAACAAAAATTAATTACTAAATAGTGTCAAAATTTACATAAATGAGTTTTTAAAACAAATATTATATTATTAATTGATATTCTATTAATAAAAATATAAGGATAAAACAGAGGACTTATTTAATGTTAGTTGTATCATTAACGGACCACTTGGGGGTATCTTGGAAATACATAGTATTTATATAAACTATATAATTTAAAAATACAACAAGATATGGTAAATGTCAAACTATTCAACTAAGAGTTAAATCAAAATGATAATGTTAATATAGTGACCAAACCTGTATAAAACCTATTTATTGAGTGGTTTTATATCTATAAACACCTTAACCATTAAACAATCCACTTTGGATCCACTATAATCCGAATTTGAATTTATTATAAAATAATATTTCTATCTTTTCATAAGGTTCCCCTCACACCCTAATAAAAGGGCACTCCCCCTTCTCACTAATTAACACATTTACAGCCATTTCACTAGGTACAAACCTTCCCAAATATCCCCTCATCTTCACTAAATTCTTCTAAGAGTCCCTCCTTTTGTCTATAATCCATCATGAGGAGCACTTTTGATCAAATCAAAAGGAAGAACCCGAAAAATAGGTAAAGATTTCACCACTCTCTTTCAGGTTCCTATCTTATTCCACTTATTATTTCATTTTTATTTCCATTCTAAAATAATAAATCCAGTATCTTATATATAATGTGAAGTTATTATAAATTTTTTACAACCATATTCATTATTCAATCCATCCATTGAATGACATGTCACCATACTTGTGTACGTATGACCTACCGTCTCCACGTCGTGGTCTAATTTTTATTCAATATATTATAATTTGGATGTGTATAATAATGATGTGTAATTCATGTAAATAATAAATATAACATGATAATTATTCTGTATGTATGATATACCATCCAATTATATATTATTTTAATATCAAAAGAATGATATTTTCGCTCGTGCGTATGTACAAATTACCATCTCCACGAATGCGATGAGATTCATTCCCCATCATATGCATTCAAGACTAAATTTTATTTGATGATTAAAAATAATTTTTAGAAAATGGTTTCATTATGGATATGAATATTATACATACCATCCATAACAAATATGCCTCACATAACAAATAATATAAAGTAAAATGAATCCGTTAACACCCAAAATGACAATAATATTACGATATTATCAAAATATCAATGTTAAAAAATTATATATGATATAATTTTAATGTATAAGATTCGTTTATGATTTAATAAAAATTATTTCACCATTAAATAGGATTTTAACCTACCCTCGATGAAGGAAAAATTACAAAGTAAGGGGTTTCTAATCGAACATTTAATTTCGTGAGATTTCTATTGTTCACCAATTATTTATTGCTTGTTGTGCGTGTACTTCCCATGATTGTATTCATTGTGTAATATACTTTAATTTATGGATATTTACATATTCATTGTATTATCATTATTTCATGGGTGTATGTTTCGTATGTTACCAAAATGATAAACGAATTTCAAATTTCAATTTCCACTCATTTGACATTACGCATACTTCAATGTTTATTTTACTCCAATATTTTGTGTGGAATCACTATTGATTTTATTATTTCATAACTTCCACTCCCCATTCTGTGGATATACTTTTGATACACATAATCAATCCATTGATAAATTCTCAAGCCATTGATATTAACTTGATAAGAGTAATTTTAACTCAATAACCATTTGTTGAGTAAAATACCCAATTCATTTGTGTTGTTTTTACATGAATATGTGTGAATGTCCACTGATTTAATTGCACTAAATATCCTATCATATTGAGTGTATTTATATTTTTCACACATAATTATGTTGTTGATTTAAACTTAACCTATTGATATAGTCCTTATAAGAGATTTCATCTCAATTTACATTCAATTGAGACTTCTTTGTTGTTATACACCAAATAACATTGATATAGTGTATATAATGTACCATGACATAGTATATCATGAATCCATTTATTCTCATGATATTACAATTTTTTGATTAACTACAATATTTTTATTCAAGTGTCTCTTTTTGGTTAGGTACTCTAACTAAAATATCATTTTAAATGTTTTAAAGATTTATTATTCTAAATCTTTCTCATCATTGTCCATGTTTTAAATATTTTTTTAGAGATTTATTTATATGGTCATTAATGTTTTAAAATTAAAATTCCTTTTAAATGTTTCAAAGTGGATTGGGACACTTTTATTCCAAAGTCTATTTATAAATGGCTTCCTGACAAATAGTGTGACTATTAAATGGTTTCAACAAAAAGGGTGATGTTTCTCTCTAATATTTTTTATGATTATTTTCATCTATGTGAATATCCTTCATTATTATCGATTGAGGTTAATCTGTTACAATAAAATATTATATATTGTGTTGAATGATTTATTTTTGACTGTGGATGTGCTATATTTATACCATTAATGGTTTTTGGTTAAAGTGTTGAAATTTTGTATGCTAGTTATAATATGAATGTTTATGTTATGTTTCAAAATTTTCATATGAGGATTGAATTATACTTATTAGGTGACAGGTGGAGCCCGCTATAGCTCCTCGATGCATGGGTAGGTCTCATGAGACCATCTAGTGTCTTGGCACAAGTCCATGACAAAATATTAATTGTAGTCTCGGCACAAGGCCTTGACTATGTGGTTATGATAGTCTGGCACTATGCATTCCATCATTATGAAAGTTGTTTTTGATATTTCATGTGACTATTAGACTAGTATAATATCCATGTGAATAAGTAAATGGAATTTTTTCATTTCATTTTTTCCATATTATCCTGAAGATTGAGTTTAATAGGCTTTTGTTTTTGTTATACATTGCCTAAATGTTTATGCTTATTTATGAATGTTTCCTCTATATTGTTATCCTTACAAAGCATTTGATCTCACCACTTTTTATGTTTTATTTTCCCCAGGATCTAAAGAGGTATTTTATGACTGACATGCATGGATTTTCTGAGGGGGTATGAGTGTGGACTATAGAGACAATGTTGCTGTAGTTTTTCACTTTATGATGTAATGTAAACCTTATGATTGTATCTAGAACTTCCAAAGATACTAAACTAATCGGTCTTTTGAGACATGATCTTATTATGATCATGCCAATGATACGTAATAATGCACCAACTATAGGTAAATGGGGTCGTGGCGTTACATGAAAAATTTATGAAATCAACGAATGTGTGAAATTTTACCCGAATTCTACCTCGATTTGACTGTTTTCCGCTAGCCACGCGTCCATGACACCCTCGCTTCGATCTGGCATGGTTCCAGTGGGGTTCTCTTGGAAATTTAGTGAAGAATGATGAAGAATGGTAGAGAGAGATAAAGAGAGAGAGAGAGAGAGAGAGCTAGGGTGTCAGATAAAGAGAGTGAGAGATAGTGAATTCGAGTTCTCACATAACCTTGAACACCTAGTCTCTATTTATAGGGATCCCACTCTGCGTAGAATCCGAATTATCGGTGCCCTGTCATTTAATGTCGCGCCTAGGAAAAACACCCTGTTTTAAACTCAACAGATGTCTCAGATTTCCATTATGAGTATTCATTCGAAAGGTGTTTGAAAAGAATGATAGCGATGAAAATCACTAACTCATTATTTCAAAATGATGATTTATCCCCTCGGTGACATCTCTCACAGCAGGCTCGCGCCCACATCCTTATACCCTGCCTAGGGTAAACAACACGCTTCAGACGCAACTGTGCCCTCAGATTTCCAATCTGATCTACAATTTATGGGAAAAGGAAAACCCACCAAGTTTATAGTATAAAAACTCTGAATATTTTTTATTAAATTTATTCCTGGAACATCGGGCATCGGAATCGCCTGCCGTCTCAGCTCATAAATCTGGAAATATATGAAGAAATATTCCAAAGTCTTATAGGGAAAAAACCAGGTCTCTACAGTTTTGGTGATTTTTTTCATGAGGCCATTGCTTTTCACAATTTTATTCTTATGAAACCAATTTCATTTACATGGGTTATGCTTTGATTAAATATTTATGAATCCCTTTTTAAATATATATGTTATAATATGATGAATGTTTTATTATCTTGTAGAAAACATACGTATGATTATTAGTATTAGATGGGTAGGACTATGATTATATTTCCCTCTAATGTTTTGGGTAAATACTGATAACACATGATTAAATTATCTATATGTGATCCACATTTATGATTCAAAATTTAATGTGATGACCTAGTTTTCATATATGTGGTTTTAAGAATGGACACTATTTTCATTTCAATATGTATTTGTGTAGAAATTTTATTCTAGTTCATATGATTAGTAGTGGATGTCATTTTCATATACATATGTTTATGTGAGAGCTTGAATTCATGTTCATAACATAATGACTGAATCTTTTTCAACATATATATTTTCACAATATTAAAATATTTTATTTTTCCATATTTTAATATCTATGTTATTGTCTTATGGATAATGCTAATTCATATTGTTTATGATTCATGTTTATGAACTACCTAGCATTTGAACATGACCAGTGATCATGATCTACAATATGTAGGAAAATTTTGTCAACTTTGAAGGTCAGGTTATCAAAGACAAATTTTTATATTATACCTATGTTTTCTTCTATATAACCCTTTCATACCATTTATAAGTATTAATTTTCAACCATTATTATGTTTCCTTTCTATAGTTTATGAATAATTTATTAATTAGGGTTTTTATAATTAGAGTACTATGGGTAATGTTATTTATGGGAGATGTTAAATATTTATAATAAAATATGAATATTGTTTATCTTGTATCTAAAGTAATTGAAAATAGAAAACATTCTTATCATACTTGAATTTTATATCCTATTTGTTGGATAATCATAATACTACAAAAAAAAATACATGGATGAGGACCAAACCATCTTTTTTTTGGAATCATGGAAACATAATCTTCTTACAGGTGATAGATCATAAAAATATCCCTTAAATAACTGCTCATTTATTTCTAATAGTAACATCTGTTCTTACTAATATAGGTAATGGAAATATAAGAAATGGGTGATCTCGGATGCTCATTAAAATTAAATAAGGGAAATTTTTAAGAACTACATAAGAATAAGTGTATGAAAACATGATCATATATTTGGAAGATCATACCCTGCATGTCGATAATCATAGTCAAGTGTAATTGCATAAATATTGGAAATTCATGATACATGATTCACAATGGTGATAAAACACCATAAATAAATAATATACTATATGCTCAGGTAATATAATGGTGCCCCCAATATAACAATAAAAAAACATTTCATGTGTCATATTTATCAACCAAGACTATCTTCATAGTGGATTTGGACACAACTATTTCCAATAGTGGATCAGGACAAACATGTTTCCCATAGTGGAACGGGACACACCTAGTTACCATAATGAATCTCAAAACACCTATTTCCCATAGTGGATTAGGACACACCTCTTTCCATTATCATTTAAAAATTATATAATTGTTTCACATTGTAATATTATGAGATATAAATAATTTCCCAATGAATAAGTAGGATGTAATGTTCACACAAATCATAAAATAAAATCTTACATATATATTCCATAAGATAATTAATCATTCATTATAACATGAACATTAAAATAACGGATGGGATTCATAGAAATTATATCATAAAACATGAAGTTAAATGGGTATCAAAAACATTTAATCATATCATTAACTATAGAAAATAAGTAGGTATCATAATTATTTCATCAAAGAGAAAATCATGAAAATAAATGTGGTATAAAATTATATAACATGTGGAAGTGAAACATGTATCAAAAACATCATTCCATCAAAACATAAACCATTCAGGAAATAAATGGAATTTTATTCATAAATAAAATCACAATGAAAAATAATGTATAAAAAATTATTTAATCTTATATTGATAAGGATTTTCAATGATCACATTTAATATTTCATAAGTAAAATATCCTTTCATTGAAAATACATTTTATAAAACAATTTCATATAAATCATTTTGGTATAATGAAATCTCATAATTTCATTTAAAAATATTCTTATGGATGATATTTTATCATCTCTGGAAAATTAATTTTCAAAATATAAATCATTTTAAAATCATTTTTCTATGGAAATTAGTTTTAAATATTAGAAGTAATCCTGAAATAAATATAAACACTTTTTCCTTTAAAACATATAAAATATGCACAAAAATATTTTAAAATCTTTTTCACTTGAAAACCTATAAATGAAAATTGAGTGAATTTTAGAAAAAATATAACATTAATAAATAATAAAATAATCATGTAATCATTTAAATATACTTTTCAACATAAAACGTTTATGAAAAAAATTTAGAAAACAATGTTTAAAATGAACATATACTTCCGAATGAAGAGATAGATAAATTCAATTTTTCATAAAATGCATTTTTAATTATATAATGTCAAGAAGAGTGGAATTAAATCTTCCAATACATGAATATATCATGAATAAAAAATGGAGAAGAATAGTTAGGGGGAATTATTGATATATGGATCCTAATATTTCATCAATTGGAACATAATCCTAAATAATCCCAATAAATGATGAGATTGTAGCAATAAGCTTTTACCACTGTGACACTGAAACATAATCCCCATGAAATAATTATATTAAATAAATCTTCAAATATCATTAAATAATTGATTTTAAAGATATAATATTATAATGGTAATTAAATACACTACATAGAGAAAATAGGTTTTCAACATGACATGTATCTCAAATATCGAAATTTGAGAAAACAATTATACTTCTGATTTTAATATTTTCAACCGTAATACCCATGAAAGAATGATAAGAATATCTATATGTAAATAAAAATTCAATTTTTTAGGAATCCATGATTTAATTCATTGTAAGTATATAAATCAAACACGATAAGTGAGTGACAAATAAAACATATGTCTCATAGAAATTAAAGTGAGAATAGAAAACTCATACTATAAGTATTGACTTTCATCTAACAAGTTAAAACCTCATGTATAATAAAAAATATATTATTTTAAATATAACAAATAATCATAATATTATATGTACTCACATTTATTATTATATTATGACTTTATATTACCCTTTAATAAACAATTCCAGGTTTATGTTAGGTTTCTGGTAATATCCATTTTTTTGTATATGTGTTGAGTTTTTATTCATGATAATCGTACTTTGATCTTGATTTACTTATTGAATTTAAAAAATTAAATATGTATCATATATAATCATTATATTAATATTTATAATAATATCTGAACGATGGAATTATGAGATGGAATACACCGTTCAAGGAGATGGTAGGCTGCATATATGCAAGAATGCTATTTCCATTTTACTGTTACAATGATGTAATGACAGAAATGAAATATATGTATCTATATAATAAATAAATTATAAATGTTATTCTATATATATCACATAATTTCAGAAAATTTATCATTAATTAATTTCAAGAAATGTGTTAATGTATAACATCACATTGAAGAGGTAGTAGTCCACATGTCCAAAAAATGAGGATATCATATTTAAAAAATGGAAAACGAAAAGGTACATTTTATATATTAATTTCAAGTGACTAAACACATAATTTTAATAAAATATATAATATTAAAACATAGATTCCTTTATAATTCTCAATCATTACTATTGGTAAATGAAAAAACGAACTACATCGTTTCGTGAGGTGGTAGTTTTCTTTACTCAAGAATGGTATGTTTGTTACACCATAGTTTTATATTTGTGAATGTGCAGGGAGAACACCTAGAATAAAACCATCTCAGAATATGTATTATACAGATTTAATAATAAAATAATGGAATATGAATATTTTAGTGGGAGGATAATAACATTAAAACAAATGAGATTGGTGAATGATGATACCTATTCACTGGGCAACTCATTTGGGTTTGCACCAAACAGATTCCTGGGATAAATTTATCCCGAGAGGGATGAAACTAGGATTATGGATAGGATATTGGGAACATATTTGAGTAAAAGTTTGGTGGGAAAAAGGTCTTCATAGTTTTTAATATGTGTGTGGGATGTGTACCCTTTATAGTGGAGGAGGAATACAGTTTTTGTAATGGTTTCAAAGGGGAATTCCACCAATTTTATGACCAGGTCATGTTTATCCAGTTATGGTCCAATCTAAATAAAATTTATGATAGATTAGAAATATAACCATAGAAATAGATATTAGACAAGTACATTGGTCATTTTGTACATTAATCTTAATTCTTAGTCCATTGTTAAGATAAATTTTATCATATTTTATTTTATTAATTTTAAATCCTTCACTAATATTTTTGGTAAAAAAAGGTGAAACAATTTGAAATTATATATTATAATGATTAAAACTATGAAATACATTTTAGAAAATTATAATCTCATATGTGGAAGCAATTAATTATAAATTAATATAGTAGTTGGGAATACAAATTGAGGTTTTAAAGTAAAAATGGTTCAGAAAATTGGTATGGTTTTATCTCTTATTTCAAAATTAAATTGTTTCTTGTGGGATAAAATTGTTGTAATTATAAATTAATTTTCCATTTATACATTAATAATTATTATATATTTTATTATTGTATATAATTATTTTGGATGAAAATGCATATTTGAACTAACGTTCATTATTATCCACAATTCATAAGAATTTGAATGTTATTAGAAAAATACAAAAAATACCCCAAAAATAATTTTTTATAATATAAATTCAAAAATGAATTTCACATATAATATAAATATTATAAATATTTTAAAAAACATATTTAATATTGGTTCTCCATCAATGGTTTGGAAAAATACATTTTCGAAAAGTATATATTTTTATACATAAAATTAGAAGCATTATTTTCTTATAATTATCAATTCTTGTGGATATGTATAAATTATTTGATTTAATATATATGTTATATATTTTATTAATCAAAATTGGTTTTTTAATTTATTCAGGTCAAACTGTGATTGTACATATATAAATAGATTCATTAGAAATGTAATTTCATTATTTGAAAATAGATTCACATTCACGTATACTAATTTGTAACTAATGAAATCATTTTATATACATGTACATATAATATTTTCACAATTCTGTTAATATTATCCATATCTTCCAATCCAATTTTTATGTGGTAGCTATGATATTATTAATATTTTATTATAATTTGGTAAAACTCAGACTTTCGTGTTACGCAAGTTGTCGAAGGTCCTGTACATTTTTTGTAACACGATCCAAAAATTGTGTTCCATGCACTGAATGATAATCCATGTGTAGGGCGTAGAGAAATGTTACATGGTTTTTTTATAACGAAATGGAGAATTAGTGATTTTATATTGTAAAATATATATTTATTTTTTTATTAAATGAAAAATATAAAAATGAATAAATTATTAATAATATAAATTTTTTAAAATATCCTAGGGTGTTTCATTACATACCATATAAAATGAATATAACCATTAAAACTAGTTTTGTTTATCAATGTTTCAATACATGAGTTTTCCATTAATAAAAACCCATTTTATATAAATTAATTATACAATCATCAATTAAATATGAATTGTTTGAACTATAATGGTTATTGAAAGTTAATAACAAATAGGTTTCCATGTAGGATTATATTTGTTTAAAGAGAATCTTTCTCATGGGGGGAATATCGTATAACTATAGAGAGTTAATAAATATCATTGATAATCAATAAATGAATGGTCAATAAAAAGATAAATTCCACAAAACTATAAATCAATGTTTATTTATAATGTTGTCGCGTTAATAAAAATGAAGATATTTTGATACATAATATTCAATTTCTTATTCCTAGAGTTGAGGAATTATTTAACTATATATAAATATATTGAAATATAATTACAGTAATTCATTCAATTTCATACACACACTCTCACACATTGTTTGTTACTATAATTTTTTACACTTCATATCATAATCCATAATATGTAAGTGATTTTTTTCATTCATGAAGAACTAAAAGGTCATGAGATCAATACATAGAATGAGAAGTCATTCCATATGTCCATATCACAATAAAATGTTTAACAGAAGTTATCCAATATTTATAACTATTCATATCTTAATGTTACTAATAAGTCTCTAAAACCTCATTTTAATTATAACTTAATTTATTTCATAAATGGTTAACCTCATAAACCCTGCAAAATATAATTTACCTTTAATTAATTAAATAATATTTTATCTTATACCAAATAAAATTTCATTAGAATAATTTGGTCCATCATAATATCGATAGAATATAAAATGTGATTTTATAATTCTAGAATCCATGTATACGGAGATTATCACATGATATGTCACTAAAAAAACAAGAAATAATATTTCCATAAGTATTTTTTATAAAAAATAAATATTTTAATTCCCACAATAGAAGGGGACGATAAGTCCTCCCTTATTATCATGGTTCACTTCACCAATTATGATGTAATGGCTTGGACCCACATGGTTCATTACTTTACCAAAACACGGCTCCACCGAAACGGTGGCACCGGGCATAGGGGAACCAGTTACAGTGGCACTGTGACGGTGGCACCGTGAGGGTCGCACCGTGAAGGTGGCACCGTGTCCTCACCTAGCAGTATTGGTTCCTTTAATAGTGTTTTACTTTTTCCGATCCTTCAACATATCTTTTTATATAGAGATGGTTTAATTCCCCTTTCGAATTCATTTAAAGCCCATAAATTATATCTAAAATCCCTGAAGGGTCGGGCAAAATTTAACTTACCAAAACATTTGGTTTTTCCTCGGTGTCATGCCCTTCCACGTACCTTCCAGATCAACCCCTATCATGTGTTTCCTTATGTTTTATGAAAATTGATTAATGCATAGCCGTTATGACCAACACTTCTAAGAGAGTTGTTAAATTACAATTAATTACATCGTGCGTTACTGCCGAACCACATGGGTGTCCATGATCTAATGTTAAAGCCATTCAAATTTCCATATCCTGCAACAACGGGATCTCATCCATATATCATACGAGAATTCCTTATCCATCATCCTCTTGATTGGTTTCCTTTTCTTCGTAGTTCTTTTGGAGTTCCCCATCCTGAGGAAAGTGATGTGCCTACGCCGGAGCCTTTCTGGTCATCATTGGAGTCCCCGACTTTCCTCCCTTGCAACTCGTGCATCCCCAGTTCTTGCCACGTGGTGAATAACGTCAATCCTTGATCAACCATGTAGGGATTTTCCTTTGTCTCTCCTTACTGTGTATCATTCAGGGTGGGTACGCTACTATTACTATGGGAATGGATAAAAATAAAACTTAAAAAATATAATAAATAGACTGTTAAAGAATTATGGGGTGTGTTTGACAATTCTGCTATACTCTTTTATAATTTCTATATGTTGTGAACTATATGGGATGATTCTCCCTGAAAATCCTGGTCGTTGGTGGTCTTTCCATGCGCACTAATGAACCCATGGCTTCTGTGATGATTGAATCAAAGTATCATGGAAGTGGTTAATCACGTAAATCTGGTGGATTAAATGGATGTCCAGTGAACATAAATCCCCGATTGGTCGCCCATGTTAACCAACAGATAGAAGAACATAATGAATGATGTGTTTGAACCTAGAAGTATCCCCTTACTCTGTTTGGTAGTAGGTGTGTAGTTCTGTTTGATTCTTATGGGGGGATGTGTATGGGAATGGGATCCTCTATTGTGGAATAGTTATTGGTTGTTAATCAGAAGCTGTGTGGGGATTTATCTCGAGGCTTGTGTGTGATTATATACTCATGGTGCTATTCCCTGCTCCAGGACTTATTAAAAGCGGGTCTCGGGGGTCATTATCTCTCCTTCAACTTGAAGAAGGATGGGTCTAGTAATATATTGTCCCTTCTCTCATATTGTTGAAGGCGGGCCATGAAAGAATGGTATGAGAGGAAGGATAAGGGATATGATGGAGTCTGGGGTTAGGCATAGTGAGGATTTCATGGGATGGTAGGGAAACAATGTTGGGTGATCTTGGTGTGTGAAATAAGCCAGTAAAGACCATCTAGGACATTGGATTGTAGGGCCATCCGTCATCCAATGAATGGACTCTGGGCCTTCCGAACAACCATGAGATGCGTCACTAATTTTAGGGTAGAGACCCTAGGGAATGTACATGTATCATTATAACTTGTATTATTATGTTTCTTGGGCATTTTTGAATTTAAAATGAATAATAAGTCTTAGAAAATTTAATAGAAATATTCTACACTAATCGTGATTAGGCATTCCTTCTTTACCTTGCAGCTATTCCACATGGGAGATGACCATGAGTACTGCGGGCGATCGAGGCCCAGGAGATTGGCTTGTCTAATCAATAGAATGTTGACCGAGAGGAAGAGAACGATCAGTGGAAGAAGATGATTCGTTCCTTTCAGTGGTAGACCCTCGAGAAGTACGATGGCATCATATATAACATGGAGACAGAGAGCTGGCTAGAGGAGCTAGTGATAACTATTAACTTGATCCGAGATATGAAGGAATACTGCATTCCTCTGGTTTTATGTCAGATGTGGGTAGTATCGCGACATCTTGGGGAGAAGAGGGAGGCTGAGGTGACGTAGGCTGACTTCAAGAGGTTGTTCCAAGAGGAATTCCTCTCATCCACAGTGAAGGCTGAGAATAGGCAATAACTACTCTCCCGCTAGCAGTTTAGTATGTCAGTAAATGATTTGGGTATCAAGATCAAATATCTCCTTCACTTTTCTCCTGACCTCTTTCCAAATGGGGAGTCTCAGGTGAGATGTTTTGAGGAGGCACTTCAACCTTCTCTCCAGTATGTTGTTACTCCCTTCTCCCAAATGGAATACATGGAGGTCCAGAAGAAGGCTGAAGTGGTGGATAGGATGCACATGCTGGGAGGTGTATCAAAAAAGAGAATCAATTTGGGGCCAATGACGGGTAAGGCCGTCAAGAAGCAGGAATCCAGCATCAGGGCCCTCTAGGTTCCGGCCTGTAGGGAGAAGGCCCCAGTAGTTCTGGTTTCGATCTCTCAGACCTCTCCCTTTCCTTTCGGGCCCAGTACCAAGATGATTCATCTGTAGAAGCCATAGAACCCTTCAAAATCATTTCCCGAAGAGAGTGCAGAACAATGTGGGTGGGCCAGTGTAGCACCCGCCCCAGCCACCGCTGTTTCCAGCCAGGCCCTTTAAGCAGCAGCAGCAGCAGGGACAGCGAGCTCCCGCTCCTCCAATGGCAGACGTCGTAGGAGGAGGCCGACCCCAGGGTTCCCCTCAGGGACCTCAACCAGGGCATTGTCGGGGAGGTGTCTGATAGCCGAGTGGCATGGGAGCTGGGTGTGGACAGTTACACGCCACAGAAACAGAGGTTCCAGCAGGTCCAAAATTCATTCGATGTACGATCAGCTTGTTTAGTATGCTTTCATATTCCTTGTTCAATACAGGAGCCTCACACTCCTTCGTTACACACAGTCTGGACCATTCTCTTTGTTTAGAGGATGAGAGAATTCTAGTTCCCCTGGTGCTGAGCACACCAGTCGGGGGTCAGACCAACTTGATTTATGCTTTACATGGTTTTAGACTGATGATAGGGCCACATCAGTCTATCAGGGATCTTCTGTTGTAGCAGATACAACCATACAATGTCATCCTAGGTATTGACTGGATATTCTATCTATGTTCCATCATTATCTTCTTCTGAGGAAGGGTCGTGTATTCAGATTTGGGCGGCCAACGTGTAAATTTAATTGGTGAGTGGGGCATCCAGAAAAGAAGTAGGAGAGAGGAGACCCTCCTTTCCTTATTAGCTAAACTATCGGTGGAGTCGGTGGATACAAAAATTTTGGAAGTCCCAGGGATCGTCAATGATTTTATGGACGTCTTCCCTAAGGAGGGGGAGAATCTAGCCCCTCGACGTAATGTGGAGTTTGGGATAGACATGCAACCTGGGGCCCATCCGATTTCGATGGCGCCCTATAGGATTTCACCTTCTGTGTTGAGGGTGTTGCGGATTTAGATTGATGATCTGATGAATAAGGGTTTTGTTCGACCAAATTTGTCACCATGGGGTGCTCCAGTGTTATTCGCAAAGAATGCATATGGTAGTATCAGGATGTGCATAAACTATTGGAGACTAAATCAGGTAACCCCAAGAACTATTACAAACTACAGAGGATAGACAACCTTTTCAACCAGTTAAAAGGGGCAGGGTAGTTCTCCAAGATTGAACTCCAGTCGGGATATCACCAGTTGAGGGTGAAAGAGGGTGACATCATGAAGACTTCCTTCATGTGCCGATATGGGCACTATGAGTTTGTGGTAATGTTGTTCGGCGTTACAAACGCTTCAGGAGTGTTCATGGGGCTCATGATCTTTGTCTTCTGGGAATACCTAGATCGGTTCATAGTCTTGTTTAGTGACGACATCAGGATATACTCAAGATCATTGTAGGATTACGCCGAACACCTGAGGACCATTTTAGAGGTCCTCCGAGAGCACCAACTCTAGGGGAATTTGTCCAAGTTAATGTTCTATATGTGAGCAGTGAACATCCTTTGGCACTTGGGGTCCGAGAAACGAATAACAGTGGACCCATCGAAGGTTGAGGTGATTGTTTCTTTGGCAGTGCCCAAGAACGTGGTAGAAGTTTGTAGTTTCCTTGGACTAGTTGGATACTACCAGATGATTGTACCCAACTTCTCTGGAGTTACAACACCTTTGACAGCCTTGACCAAGAAGGTCCATGCTTTCATGTGGAGTGGGCAGTGTGAGGCAGCATTTATATATCTGAAGTAGATGTTGGTAAGTGCCCCAATGCTGAGGTTTCAATAAGAAGGGGAGGCGTAAGAGGTGTTTTGTGATGCTTCCAGACAATGCATCGGGTGTTTTCTAATGCAATGACAAGGGGTGATCTCTTAGGGGTCAATCCAGTTACATCCTCATGAGTGTAATTATGACACTCACGAGCTTGAGCTTGCAGTGGTTATGTTCTACGTAATGTTGTGGCTGAATTGCCTCATCATGGAGCACTTCGTGGTCTTCATGGGTCACAAAATCTTGAAGTATATCTTCTCTCAGTGGGACCTGAACTCGCGCCAGCTAAGGTGGATGAAGTTCCTTCAAGCATACGACTTCTAGATTTCCTGCACTTCTGGAAAAGGGAATGTAGTGGCTTATTTAGTGAGCAGGAATTTGCAGAAGGATGCAGTTCAAGAGTCGGAAGATGCTTGGAAGGCGGTGGAGGAGTTGGCTACCCTGATCATGGATGTAAGGGAGGATGGTGGAAGAGGATTTTTGTTTCAGATGACAGTGTGATCTTCTCTGATGAGACATGTTGAGGAATCTCAGCGGGAAACATAGAGAGTGAAGTGATGCGTGATCGGGCTAACCAAGGCAATGCTCCGAAACGATCAGAAGAGGATGGTCAGAATCAGATTATTTTCCAAGGGAAGTTGATGGTTCTAGAGGCGATGCATGAGAGTGTTCTTGGTGAGTTCAAAAACTCAACCCTTGCAGTACACCCGGCAGTTTCCTAGATGTACTAGGTTATGAGGAGTCAGTTTTGGTTGCATGGGGTAAAGTGGGAAGTGGAAGAGTTTGTGGCCAGGTGCCTGGTGTGTCAGCAGGTGAAGGGTGAACACAATGTTCTATGTGGTCTGTTACAACCTTTAGATGTTATTTTGTGGAAGTGGAATGACATCTCGATGGATTTCATCACAAGACAACCAAAGGTACAAAGAGGCTATGATTCTATATGGGTAGTGGTGGACCGGTTGACGATGTCGGCTCACATTCTAGTGATCAAGGAGTCGGGTGCATTGGATTCCTTAGCACAGAGGTATGTGGATGAGGTGGTGCAGTTTTATGTAGTTCGTTGTTACATAGTCTCGAATAGGGATGCACGGTTTACCTCACGAGTGTGGAGATGATTGCAGCATGCTTTTGGCTCCCAGCTACGTCTTAGTACTGCTTTCTATCCCCAGACAGAAGGACAGACATAGCCCACCATCCAGAAAATGGATGATATGCTACGAGCATGTATTTTGTACATTGGGGGATCATAGGTGCGACACTTGCCTCTGGTAGAGTTTTCCTACAATAATTTCTATCACTCTACCATTGGCATGTCTCCATTCGAAGCATTGTATGTATGACCATGTCGCTCACCAGTGTGATAGACCGAGGTTGGGGAAGCATATGTTCTTGGCCCGAAAGTGGTGCAGAGCACGACAGAGATGTTTCATCTTATACGAGAGAGGATGAAGGAGGAACAACACCGAAAAAAGTAACATACCGATAACAGGATGAGACCCTAGGAGTTCGAGGTCGGGGACCACGTTTTCTTGATGGTCTCCCCTCGGAATGGTCAGTGGAGGTTCAGCAGGGGGAGTAAGTTATCTCCCAGGTTCGTCAGACCATTCGAAGTGATGTGGCAGGTCGGTGGAGTGGCATATCAGCTAGTGCTACCACCGCCGCTACTAAGACTGCATGATCTCTTCACGGTGTCTCAACTCCAACGATATCTACACGATGATTCACATGTCCTCGACTAGGGAATGATGGATATCGAGGATGACATGACTTATGGGGAAAGACTAGTGATGATCGAGGATTGTGAGGAGATGGTTCTCTATGGACAGACCATTCCTTTGGTTAGTTTGTTGTGGAGGTAGGGATGGCTCGAGGAAAATACCCGGGAACAGGAGATGCAGATGCGCACCAAGTACCAATAGCTATTTTGAGTTTTGTTCTGTTTTGTTTGTAATTTTTGTGATGGAATGATTTACCTTTTTAACTATGGAATGTGAGTTTTTCCTTATTATCTGAATGTTTGAAATGAGTCCTAACTATGGGGAGGGTAGGAATTAATTCCTAAACAAGACGCATTGTGGTGAATGTGATTAAACCCATGTGGGTGAGTCAGTGATGCCCAAAGTGGATAGTATCTTTACATGTAGGAAGAAACTTCCTACCCCTAATGACATGACAGTTTGACCCTTGAATGTTGATGGGTTACATGGGGGAGAGGTGTTCGAAGATGTCAATGAGGATCACTCCTGAGAGGTATCTTTCGAGGTGGTTGTTCGAAACCCCTCTTTTTCATCGGTCTAGTTATGATTCTAGAGGGAGATAATAGTTTAAGAGATATCTTATGTAATGTCCTGGACCCACCTGGTCTATTACATTACAAAAACACATCACCACTGAAACAGTGGCACCGGTCATGGGGCCCCCAATTAGGGTGGCACCGTGGTAGTCGCACACCGTTCACGATGGCACCATGACGGTGGCACCATGAGGGTGACACCGTGACGGTGGCACTGTGAGCGTGGCACCGTGACAGTCGCAGATTGAGGGTGGCACCGTGACGGTGGTACCATGTCCTCACTGAGCGTTCTTTGTTACTTTTCTAGTTTCTGACTTTTTCTGCTCCCACAACATATCTTTTGACGTAAATATGATTTAATTACCTTTTCAAAGCCATTTAATAAACATAAATAATATGTAAAATCAACAAAGGGTATGGAAAACCTTAACTAACCAAAACGTTTGGTTTTTACATGGTGTCAAACCCTTCCCCGTACCTTCTAGATCTGCCCCTGCCATGGGTTTCCTTATGCTTAATGAAAAATGTTTAACGCATAGCCATTATGACCACTAATTTGAGGAGAAATTTTAAATGAAAAATAATCTCATCGTGTGTAACTTCCCAACCCCATGGGTAACCATGATCCAACATTAAATCCATTTAAATTTCCATATCCTGTAACAACGGTATCCCATACTTATATTGCACGATTATTCCTTATCCTTCTTCCTCTTGGCTGGTTTCCTTTTCTTCCGTGTGTGTTTGGAGTTCCCCATCCCGAGGCAAGCGGTGCTCCTACATCGGAGCCTTTCTGCTCATCCTTGGATTCCTCGAAATTCTTCCCCTGCAAGTCGCGCATCCCCAGTTCTTGGTGTGTGGAGAAGAACGTCGATGCATGATCAACCATGAAAGGATTTTAATTCGTCTCTATTTACTGTGTATCATGCGGGGTGGGTACAATACTATTACTGTGGACATTGATGAAAGAAAACCATAATAAAGAGAATAAACAGACAGTTAAATAATTACGTGGTGCATTTGAAAATTCTGTTGTACTCTTTTATAACTTCTATATGTTGCCAACTGTATGGGATGATTCTCAATGAAAATCATGGTCGTTGGTGGTCATTCCTTATGCACTAATGAACCCTTGTATTCTATGATGATTGAATGACTGTAACATGGAATTGGTTAATCACAAAAACCGAGTGGATTAAATGGATGTCGAGTGAAAATAAATCCCTGAGTGTTCACCCCGATTAACCATACATTTCAATTGTTTTTCTTTCTTCTAAAATTCAACATTTAAAAGTGTAACCATACATACTTCCATTCACAATCATCAATATAATTCCAAAATGGCCATTAAAAAAATTATTTATTTTAAATAATCCAAAATTCATTCTATTACGTTTATCAATTTTAGATGTTTTGATGTCAACTAGACAAATAGGTTTAAACCCTCGTTCTATGTAAATAAATCACTCATTTACAGTATTGTAAGAACACAAATATCAAAAAAGGTAAAAGTATCTCAATGTGGAACCTTGGTCATTTAAAAAATTCAAGCATATGAAAAATTTTTTAATAAAAAAATATTTCATCTCATTTCAACAAAATAGTGGGAATTCATCATAGGAATATAATTATGGTTTACAAAACTCCCATCTAGAATAGAATTCCTTAAAGGTTCTTTAAAAATAAATCTGAAAACATGACATTTAATAATTCAAAATTTATTGAGAGGGATAATGATTAAATCAATTCATTTCATTACACTATTAATTCAAATTGGCATTGGTTAAAGAATATTTCAAAAGCGATTTCAAGGAACCATTAATAGTACATTTGTTGGAAATCATGAAAATTTAATTTATTAATTTTTAAGGAAAAATTAATTGAAATATTATGGAAAAACATATAATCACCAACTTTTAAAATATAGAATCCAATCGGAATAAAAATACAAGATGTGTCGCCTATGATGGAGATTATTATATCTTTGAATAAACATCTACTTAGAATAAATAAATTAACTTATATCAATAATTCCTTATCAATAATATAGGATCTGAAAAAGAAAACGGATTATATATCCTCTATGAAGAATGAGTTAAGAGTAGAAGAGATATATAATTCTACGAGAAGACAAACATATAGAAGAAGTTTCCTTCTTTGATATGAAATTCTATTCACCAAGATATGAGATTTGGGGAGCCAAAATACCTCCAAAGTTCTCACATAATCCAAAGGAAATATTTATGATTAAGAAGATTGAGTTTGAGGTTAATAATATGTCTTTCAATATATTAATTAAATTGTATTTGTAATTAATTAGTTTTAGCATGGTTTACTATGTAAGGTCACACAACTAGTACTAACTATGAGCAAAACGGTTGACCTTAAAAATGAAAGGAAAAGTGACATGGTTAAACAAAATATTTAGATTAACCATATGAATAACATGTGAACCCTTCTATTTAGGATGTATGGTTTGTATGACCGTATCAAAACCATGCGTTCCTAACTGGGACATTCTAATAGTTTAATGGTTTGGATTCTTTCTCAATTAAACCATGAACCAACAATGCACATGCCTAAAACATTAAAAACTCTAAAAGAACCCTAAAAAACCTAGGAAGGGATTGAATTAAATGATATTGAAATTAATGGTTTATGAAAAATAATATCAAGTAAAAAGATCTTACAACCTTCCCACCATAGTACATTATATCCTAAAAAATAATCCATTTCGAATGAAAGATCTCAAAAAAACAAGAGGAAATCATATAGATATCTTGTGTGGTTAATGGTTTGCAACCCATAAGAGAGGCTCACCCAAAGGATAATAACTGACACACCCATATAAATGATTATGAAACCATGATCATATCATATATACAAACCAAAGAGATAATGGGGACCTATCATTGGTCTCCCCAACCATTATTGATTTACTAAAATTGTGTGATAGAAGAAAAACATGTATCTTCGACCCATTGTTGGTAATTTAAGAACTCACCATGGAGAATATGTATTGGATATCATTGAAAAACTTAAAGGGAAAACACATCCAAAAAATTCATGATTTTTATAATATGAAATTCTTTTAGGGTGTATCTATGATTAAAAATCACAAGTATATAAATGTAATGACACATATTTCTACCCCAGGTAATTACAATATATTTTCTTATGATATTTTAACACCAATTCTCACCCCCTCGATAATGTAATAAATTCACACTCTAGAAACTCTAGGAGATTGGTATAATAAGATATCACATCATCCTAGTTCCCTTGTACATTACCAAGGTTAATCCAAGATTGACCAAAAAGAGCATAAACATACATGTCTCTGCACAATAGGGACACCAACTCTCAAAAGGGTAGTCATCCAACATATCTAAATTTATATCTAAACATCAATAAACAATCCATATAAGATTAAGGAAATAATTTTTTTGAAAATAAGGAAAATAATTCAAGAGTTTATATCCATAGGGAGAAACTACATGGTTCATAAGAAAACAAATCCCTCTACAATAAACCAATAAGGTTCAAGATGTTTTCATCCATAACGATCCAAATAAAATATACCATTATCATAAATTTTGGGTTCTTTGAAAATAAAATATTCACAATAAGAAAAAAAACTCATGTAGTTTCCACTCTAATTTCATTAATAAGATGAAAAATCTGCATCAACCAACACTATAATCTAACATCTACTCAACTACATGAAAATATTTATTCAAAGCCTATGGTTGGATCCATATAAACATGATTTAATATTTTCCCCATTTTCATGGGTGATGATACATGACCGAATCATCCCACTATGGTCAACCAACATAAATAATCTTTTAAGGTGGCCGAAGTGGCCTCATCAAATAAAAAATTATTTGTGATTTTTAACTTAATCTTTTGGGAAGACAATGTCCTATATACTATAAACACACAAGAGGCCTATTCCATTGTCAATTAAAACATAATTTCACAACCATAATTTAGGAATTCTTCCTTTCACCATGTTTTAGTTTCTCTTCTTCTACTAAAAAATATCAATCATGTTTCTCCTAAAAGAAAATCATCCTAGACGTATGAATTGTAGTTAAAATATATGGGTTAAAATATTTTCTAAAATAGATTGAAGAAAAATAGTAATTAACAATACCCTCATGTAAGAAACATATAATTCATGATAATAACGTTGAATAATACATAATAAATAGCTCATTTTGAAAAAATCAAAATAACTCTGAAAAATTATCCTTCCTTACTTCCTCAAAATAATTGAAATGAATGAATACTAGATATAATAATTCCCAAGAAATTCTTTCTTACATTCAAGATATATTAAATACTTCCTTCTACTACTAGCTAGGTTCTTCAAATAAGTAAATAATATAATTGACTATTAGAGAACTATGAATTTTGAGAGAATCAAATAACCCTTAAACATATACAAGAACCATTACATCCTCAATATAACATTATTAAAATGTATAAGAAGGTAGATGAAAATCCATGATTTCAATATGTGGTTCAATTCCATTATGGTATATAACAATACCATTCAATATGGAGTCTGGACAGATTTATCAACAAGAGATATAACTTCTTGAAAGCATGATTGACTAATCCAGAAACTGGACTTATGTTTGAACATTATATCAATCTTGGAAAATATTATTGGTTATATTTTAATTCACAATCAAACATATGCTCGCCAAATCAAGAAAAATAAAATGACCAAAATATAATAAATGACATGAATCATCTTTTATGAAATCCATAAAAAATATCTTCAAAGATTTTTGATTTTAAAACAAAAAATAATACATAATATAAAAAACAGTACACTTTCTACTCAAAATAAGAAATATTTTAATTACTGAATCACAATTTCATATAAATCATTAATCAACTCATATAATTGGTTGAATTGTTTCAATAACATTGATCCAATTTTCCAACATCCAAAACCATTATCGATATTAATACAATACTAAAAAAAAATTATTTGTAAAACATTAATTATAAAATTTCACAAGATTCTTTGAAAAATAGTTTTTACCAAAAAAAATTGGTAATAGAAAAAAATTTAACGAATACAACACAAATCTTGATTTAAGACAAATTTTTTGTCTCAATAAATAATTTAAAATAAAAAATGGTTTAAAATGATGAATCAACTAAAAAATATTATGAAAATATCTATATCTATATCCATTACAACATTCCACATAATAGTGTAATAATACTAGGAATAATTGAAAAAATTTCTATGTTCATGTTTTTATAAAACTATTCTTGTATTTCTCACATGGGATGGTAAAAAATATACCTACTGTAACGACCCGAGTCCGGAGCACCTCCACAAATTCCCTGTACCTGGTTCCCCACATGACCTCAAGCGTGTTTCCCCGAATTCCATAGGATGCCCACTAGCAGTGAGGGCCATGGTGAGTTGGTGGGGAAACTATGCCCTCATTTGGTAAGGTATACAGCGGAAACAATAGTCAATAGTGGAAGTAGTATCAACATGCATAAAAACAGAAACCAAACAGCGGAAGCAATGTAGATATATAACAATGATGACAATAATGAAGCAGTTACAAGTATCTATGGAAAGTAGAAAACACAGCAATGTGATATAATACAACTGAAAACAATGTTAAAAGGGAAAAAAATAAACTCCTCAGCATCGCGAGTCATGGCTCGGTTCTATGCTCTCCAACTCTAGTGAAATCAAGAACCTGATGTAGAAGGGCACATTCCCTTATCTATAACTGCGGAAAAAACAGTCTGCTTGGGCCAAAAATCATGGCCCAATCATGGTGGGAGATACAATCCCATTAGGAAATCACAGAAAGATTTGTGCCTAATAGTCAATGAATACATGGAAGTAAAAAAACAAGAAGTAGTATATAGGAAAACACAAGCAGCTACAATCCACAGTTCTAACAAACAAGTACACAAGTAAATAGCTAGCAACAAAAGAAGAAACTGGTAACCCTCTGGGTAGCTCTAATAGCCTAACCCCTATTGTTCAACCCATAAGTACTAGCTACCCTCTGGGAGTCACACACGGTCTCACCCCTCTGGTTTAGCTACGTAATTAAGCAGACTCTCTTGTGAAGCACACACCATCAATTCCCCCTATAGTCTCATATCATGCTAATGGATCTCTAGGGAAGCACTCAATGTCAATTCCCCTATGGCCCGCATTGAGGATCTACAGAATCTCTAGCAAAGCACTCAACGTCAATTCCCCATGTAGTCTCACATCATAATTAAAAGACACTCTCGAGAAGTCGTTCCGTCAATTCCCCCATTGGTATACTACTCTAGGTTCTCAGAAACCTGAGTAAAAGGTAAAACATGATCAGCGCGCATACATCGTCCATGTAAACCTCAAGAACTACTTGGCTATCAACTAAGGCTCATCAGAAATTGAAGGCAATAGTCCAAAATCCTACAACTAAGAATGGAAGCTGGCGAAACTCATAATAAGAAAAAAAAACATGGAAAAGCAACCAGAGGAAAGAATAAATTACTCTACTCACAAGAAATAACCTCTACTAAAGAAATCATGCAAAGTAGGTAAATAGCAGGGGAAAAACAGGAAACATGCAATACCCCATTCAAGGGTATTGGTTGAATTTTCACATAATAGTCATAAAAATTCTATGGAAAGGCACAAACCACCTACCTCAATCATAGGATATCAATATATGTGAATAGCAATGACAGATTCCCCAAAGAATTATGAAGATCTGAGAAAATGCATAAGACGTTCATCCCACGATGACGTAGAAACAAGGAGGAATCAAGAAACGAGGCTAAAGCAGAAGGATGAAATCAAAGATGTGATTCCAACGCAACCGACCGTGCTCGAATCGGAGAACGGATGTGGTGGCGGGAAACCTTTGAAGATCCAGCCGTACGGTTTCTCTCGGATGGACAAAATCTGGAGAAGAAGATGAATTTTGTGGTTAGGTTCAACCACAGACCGTTTAATGAAAAAAATTAATGTACATGGCGTGTGCTTTTTGAGTACACAGTGTGTACTTCAGTTTTCCGTACTTCGAATTAACTGGGCTCTACCTCAGCCATACACACTGTGTGTGTGGCCTAGCACGGCTAGCACATGGCTTCGAGCCTAGGTAGAGTACACGGCTTGTACTCAGAATGTACATGGCTTGTACTTGGAAAATTTCCAGAAAATTCATTTTTCATAAAAACTCTAGAAAAAGGAAAACCATACCTAAAAAGATGATCTGGGTTCTTACAAACTTCCCCCTTAAAGAAATCTGTCCTCGATTTTCCCTAATGAGGCGGAGAAGAAGAAACCCCGAACAGCTCCGTCCACTGCGATCGTACATCAGCCTCCCTCTCCCAGGTCTCATCCTGTACTCGCTCGTGCTACCATAGCAGCCATAACAGAGGAACAGACTGCCCGCGGATAACTTTAGTACTAGGATCGACAATCCAGATAGGATGCTCCTCGAACAACACATCTGTTTCAAGCTCGACTACCTCAGGCTGAAAGACGTGAGATGGGTCTGAAAAGTAACGTCAATGCTGAGATACATGGAAGAAGTCATGCAAGGCCCGATACCTCTGAGGAAGTTGAAATCGATAGGTGACCGAACCAACCCTCTCAAAGATCTTAAACGGCCCGATGTACTGTAGTGAAATCATACCCTGTCTCTGACTCCTCTTGTGTCCCAACCTCTATGTGACACACAGGAAAACCTGATCACCGACCTAGAACTATAGAGGTCGTCTCTGCTGATTAGCATAAGACTTCTGTCAAGACTGTGTTGTAGCCATCCTCTTCTGAATCAGCTCTATCTACTCTAAAGTCTCCTGTACAAGATGAGGTCCCAGCAACACTGCCTCTCCGGCCTCTTGCCCGCATAAGGGTGATCGGCATGGCCTACCATACAAATCCTCGTATGGTTCCATCTAAATGGTCGCCTGAAAACTGTTATTTTTGGCGAACTCCACCAGAGGAATATGATTCTCCCAAGAACTGCCAATGTCTAGAATGAAAGCTTTGAGCATATCCCCATGCACCTGGATCGTACGCTCAGACTGGCCCTCAATCTAGGGATGGTATATTGTACTCACAAGTACCTGTGTACCCAAGGCCTTCTGATGTCCCTTCCATAACCGAGAGGTAAAGAATTCATCTCTGTCTGAAACAATAGAGCATGGAACTCCATGCAGACGAACGATCCCTCTGATATAACGTTGTCCCAGGTCATTGACACTCAAGGTCTACTTGATTGAAAAGAAGTGATTACCCTTTGTAAAACTATCGACGACAACCCAAACAACATCAATTCACCGAGGAAATCTCGGCAACCCGGTCACAAATTCCATCACAACATCATTCCACTTCCACTCCAGAATGGGTAACTACTGCAAAAGTCCTGATGGTCGCTGATGCTCTCCTTTCACCTACTGACAAGTAGAACATATAATGAAAAAACCACCAACATCCTTCTTCATACCTGGAAACCAGTATTGGCGATGAAGGTCCTGATACATCTTGGGGACGCCAGGATGAAAAGCCCAAACAAAGGATTGTAAATCCTGAATCATCTCCTCACGTCTGTCTGGTGGAACCCATACACATCCCTAGAAATGAAAGATCTCATCCTCACCCACTGTCCATCCAGGAAGAGGGTCCCCTTCTGACACACTCTCCCATAAGACTAAGCCTTCCGAGTCTGATAGTTGTCTCATCCGTACCTAATCAAGTAGCGTGGAGGTAACAACTACAGAAGATATAAAACCATGTCCCCGACTATCGTTAACATCTAGATGAATCTCAGAGAATAATTCCATCAGCCGCCACTCACTACTGCCCTCTTGAACTGCCTGAATCTGAGTTCTCCTACTCAACGCATCTGCCACGGTGTTGCCCTTTCCTAGCTTATAGTCAAGATCTAAATCAAATGACTAAAGATACTCGACCAACCTGCACTACATCAGATTCAGATCCCGTTGAGTGAAGATATACTTGAGACTCTTGTGGTCAATGGAGACCACAATGTGATCTCCCAGAAGATAGTGTCTCCAATAGCATAAGGCATGAACAACAGCTGCCAACTCCAGATCATGCGTAGGGTAGTTCCTCTCATGTGGCTTCAGCTATTGAGACTTGTACCCAAATACTCCATCTCCTTGCATAAGGAAAACTCCTATCTCGATATCGGAAGCATCACAATAAATTGTGTAGCTCTTGCCTGGGTCTAGCAGGACTAGAATCGGAGCTGACGTCAACCTCCCTTTCAACTCCTGGAAGGCAGACTCATAGGAATCTGACCATAAGAACTTCACCCCCGTCTTGGTCAGACCTGTCAAAGGTTCTTCTATGCGAGAAAAGTCCCGAATGAAGCATCGGTAGTATCCATCCAGCCCTAAGAAACTATGTACCTCAAAGACGTTCTTCGGCTGCTCCCGGGAAACTATAGCTCTCACTTTCTCTGGGTCCACAGATACTCCTGCATTAGAGATGACATGACCCATGAAGTGAATCTGATCCATCTAAATGTGGCACTTCGATTGTTTATCATAAATCTGATGCTCTCTGAGTGTTCTCAGAACGATCTAATGATGGGTGGCATGGTCGTGTCAAGTGTGAGAGTACACCAATATATCATACACAAAGACCACAATGAAGGAGTCCATGTAATAATGGAACACTCGGTTCATCAATTCCATGAAAACTGCAGGTTTGTTCGTGAGTCCAAACGGCATGACTGTATACTCGTAAAGACTGTACCTATTCCTAAAGGATGACAGAGGTTTATCTCATGGTCTAACATGCAACTGATGATAACTGGATCTCAAGTCAATCTTCGAGAACACCATGGATCCTCGAAGATAATCTAAGAGGTAATCAATTCACACCAAAAGATATTGGTTCTTGACCGTCAAATGGTTCATTTTCCGGTAATCCACACAAATCTGAAGGGTACCATCTGCCTTCTTCGCAAACAGAACAGGCAAACCCTAAGGAGAAGTACTGGGTCATATGAAACCCTTAGCCTATAGCTCCTCTAACTGATTTTTTAGCTCCTTCAACTCAGGTGTGGCCATCCTATTGGGTGGAATGGACACTGGTGCTGCTTATGGAACGAGCTCAATAGAGAAGTATACGTCACGCTCCAGAGGAAAACCTGAAAAGTCCTCTGGAAACACATCCCTAAAATGATCCACCACCTGAGGAATGTCCAACGGTGGAGTCACCTGATCATAAAAAAAAGACCTGCAATCTGGGCCGTACTCCTACAAGCCCATGATGCTCGAGTCCCGCCCGACTCACCCTAACGTCCCATTCGCATATATGAAGGAAAGAATCACCATCTGGTGAAATGAAACTGACTCTACAGCAATAATAGTCAACAACTGCCTGGAAGGGAATCAACCAGTCCATGCAGAGGATGACAACATAGAGTGTCATCTCTAGGGAATAGAGATCCCATAAGAAGCGATAACCTGCAACCATGAGAGGGAACTCTATGCACTAGAATACACTAGATGTCCTCGTTCCCAAAGGTGTGTCTAGTGTCAACGAGTCGGAAGATGAAAAGATGCAGAGCCCAAGGCTCTCCATGACAGCAATGGAGATAAATCTATGTGTGGCACCAGTATTGAAAATAACTGAAGATAAAACTGAGGCTACTAAAATTGTACCTCGAACAGTAGAAGGGATATGATCATGCTCATCATAAGTCTGCTCCACGGAGAAAGACTGAACTGTACCATGGCCTTGCTCCCCTGGCCGACCACATTGATCTGAACCTCCCTGATCGTGCTGAGGAACTGGTGGCCGACTGCCACGACCTCAACCTCCACCTCGGCTCGAAAAACCAGAGGAACTCCGGTTCCCTGACTGGTGAGAAACTGGTGGGACTGATCCTGAACGAGGAGTCATGGAAGAACCTCGGTCACTAGCTACTGGTGATAGAACCTGACAGAAACACTGATGGTGACCCATCTTGTCACAAGACCTTTACTCCACGGGGTCTCTCTGGAACTGCGGCCTCGTGTGCCATATCCGGCCACACTGGTAGCATTTCACCTGGATACCTGATGATGCATCTCGCTTCCTTGAATCAACGCGCGTAGGATCCCTACGGTGCATCATACTGTCATCTGAAGGAAAAATTGCTCTGGCAGTAGAACCGCATTGGCTCGCAGCTCCAGAGTCTCTCACATTGCGCTCCATAATCAGTGCCTAGTTGACAATGGAAGTAAAGGAAGTCAACTGGAAGATTTTAATCTGTGAGCAGATCTCCTGCCTGAGCTCATCCTCAATCATCCTCGCCATGAACATCCCACTCCTATCCCGAAGGGGTGTAAAATGCTGCAGCTCGGTGAAATGAGAGAAATACTCTATGACAGAAATATTACCCTGCTCTAAGCTCATGAACTCCAGGGCTCGATCGGCCCTCAGGGTCTCTAAGTAGAATTAGTCATAGAACCTGCACTGGAACTCCTCCCAAGTCATAGCCTATTGTTGACCCGCCTGTGATAACACGCACCACCACCTCTTGTTAGAGTCTTGGAGCATGTAGGTGGCGAGTTTGACCCACCTCTCTGGAGGAATCTCTAGATTCTCGATGATAATCAGCATGGCTTCCAGCCATGACTCTGCTTCCTGAGGTCTCCCTTCCCCCGAGAACATGGGAGGATGTTGCTGCTGGAAAACCCACGTCAAGTATGCCATAGATGTGGTAGTAGGAGGTGCTCCCTGGAAGGCATGAATCATCCTCATGAAACCTTCCCTGAACTATGCATCAGTGCATGCAACCTGTATAACAGCCGTTGCCAAGGTTGTCCCAACTGGAGGATGGGAAGGAAGTCCCAAATCATCCCTATCGGGAATCTAATAACTTCCTCATGTCAGATGTACGACTGGATGACGTCTCATAGGCATAGCTCTGAAAGATCAAATGTACACCTTAGTTATGAAAAACAAGGACAGAGAACAGAAGAGTACTAAACAGTTACAGGTGAAGAACACACAAATGATTACAAAACACGACTACACGGCGAGTATGAAAACTACACTGCGTGTCTTCTTAAACCATTGACATGGGCCTGTACTCCTGCCCTACAAGTTGTGTACACCTCAAACTACACAGCGTGTGGACCTCAACACATGGTGTGTTCTTGAAAACTAATCCCCTACCCGAGTCTCTTTACACCGCTAACCCACACGGTCTGACATAAGACAAGACTACACAGCATGTTCTAAACAAACACAGTGTGTACCTAGACAAGGCTTCTGCGGCCCATGTTGTTGTGCACATGGCCGTATACATGGATGAAGCTTACACGGTGTGCTCCGAACAAACACGACGTGTATAGGTGAAGGTGACACCATCCTGTGTTGTTCGTGACATGGCTGGGTATCATGACAAGACTAGATGGCGTGTTCCGAACAAACACGGTGTGTGGAAAAGAAGGTAACGTCATCCCGTGTTGTTCATGACACTGCCGGGTACCTGGAAAGGACTAAACGGAATGATCCCTATGGACACGGTGAGTTCTACCTGTGCTTCTGCGACCCATGATGTTAGTGACACAACCAGGTACACGGCTCCAAACATTCACCACATGTAGCTTCCGTACACGGTGTGTTTCTGAAGTTACTTTCACGACACCGTGTTCTACTCACACGGTCAGTGACATGGCCTAAAAACTACACATTGTGTATCAAAAATGTACGTGTTGTGTATTCTGAGTTTTTCTGGGCAGTAGCTCAGAAACTACACAATATTCCTGAAACACTAAAACGAGGCGAAAAGTGCCAAATTACGATCCATGAGGGCCCATAACACCTCAAGAACCAAAACTTGGAGTTCAATTTAAGAAATGAACAAAAAAAGAGTTTTCTAACATAACAACATAGAATCTATCGAGCAACTATCTCAATGGCATGCATAATCCACACAAGGTCTATCACAACAACCAGAAATCGCTAATACACCCTAGATGGCATGGCAAAAATGCATGGCATGTGATTCCTACATGTTTCTATATGATGCATTAGACGACATACCCTCATCTCATAGGGTAGCGACAGAAATAGAACCACAATATCAGAACAGTAACAACACAAGGCATGTGAATCACTATAGATTAAATCAGATCAACTATAAAATCTCAAAACCAGCAAACTGCAATTAACGAGGTAGTATGGATCTTCCCTATACATGGGTTAGCTACTCCCGAGCACAGCTTAATTCCATGTACCAAATCTGTCATATCCCTGGCTAAGGTCTCCAAACAGTACAACAAGATAAAAGAACTCCACTGATATCACTTTGTAACGACTTGAGTCCGGAGCCCCTCTACTGGTGCCCCGTACCTGGTTCTCCACATGACCTCAAGTGCATTTCCTCGAATTCCAGAGGCTGAAGACTCGCAGTGAGGGCCTTGGTTCGTCGGTGGGGAAACTATGCCCTAATTCGGTAAGGTATACAGCCGAGACAACAGTCAATATCGGAAGCATTAACAACATGCACAACAACAGAAACCAAACAATGGAAGCAATGTAGATATATAAAAATGATGACAATAATTCAGTAGGTACAAGTATCTATGGAAAGAAGAAAAGAAATCATTGTGCTGGAATACAACATAAAACAAATTGAAAAGGAAAAAAAATAAACTCCTCAGCATCACGAGTCACGGCTCGGTCCCAATCTCTCCAGATCCAGTGCAATCAAGAACCAGATGTAGAAGGGTGCTTTCTCTTATCTATACCTGCAGCAATATAGTCTCCATGGGCCCAAAAGCATGGCCCAAACCGGGTGTGAGATACAATCCCATTAGGCAATCACCTAATGATCTGTGCCTAATAGTCAATGAATACATGGCAGTAAAACAACAAGAAGCAGTATATAGGAATACACAAGCAGCTACAATGCACATTTCTAACAAACAAGTGCACAAGAAAACAACCAGAAACAAAAGAAGAAATAGGTAACCCTCTAGGTAGCTCTCATAGCCTAACCCCTATGGTTCAACCCACAAATACTAGCTACCCTCTGGGAGGAACACATGGTCTCACCCCTCTGGTTCAGCTACATAATTATGCAGACTCTCTGGGGAAGAAATCACCATCAATTCCCCCTATAGTCACATATCATGCTATTGGATCTCTGGGGAAGCACTCAATGTCAATCACCCCTGTGGCCCAAGTCGAGGATCTACAGACTCTTTGGGGAAGCACTCAACATCAATTCCCCCTGTGGTCTCGCATCGTAATTAAAAGTCACTCTGGAGAATCCCTTCCGTCAATTCCCCCATTGGTCTACTAATCTAGGTTCTCATAGTCTGGAGTGAAAGGTAAAACATGCTCAGCGTGCATACATCATCCAAGTAAACCTAAAGAACTACTTGGCTATCAACTAAGGCTCATCAGCAATACAAGTCAATAGTCCACAATCATACAACTAGGCATGGCAACTGGTGAAACGCCTAAGAAGCAAACAAACATGGAAAAGCAACCTGAGCACAGAATAAATTACTCTACTCTCAAGAAGTAACCTCTAATAAAGAAATAATGCAAAGAAGGAAAATAGTAGGGGCAAAACAGGAAACACACAATACCCCGTTCAAGGGTATTGGTGGAATTTGCACATAATATTCATAAACATTCTACAGAAAGGCACAAACCACCAACCTCAATCTGAGGATATCGATATACGTGAATAGCGACGACAGATTCCCCATAGAATGATGAAGATCTAAGAAAATGCATAAAACGTTCATCCCATAGTGACTTGGAAACAATGAGGAATCAAGAAATAAGGCTAAATCAGAAGGAAGAACTCACCGCTGTGATTCCAATGCAATCGACTATTCTTGAATCAGAGAACGGACGACGAGGTGGGAGACCGTCGAAGATCCGGTCGTACGGTCGCTCTCGGTTGTACAGAATCTTGAGAAGAAGATGAATTTTGGGGTTAGGCGTGACCCCCGGTCCATTTAATGAAAAAAAGAAATTACGCGGCATGTGCTTCTTGAGTACACAGTGTGTACTTTAGTGTTCCATACTACGAATTATCCGGCCTCCACCTCAGCCTTACACACCATGTGTGTGGCCTGGCCCGACCATCACACGACTTCGAAGAGGGGAAGAGTACATGGTGTGTACTCAGAAATTACACAGCGTGTACTTCGAAAATTTCCAGAAAATTCATTTTTCATAAAAACTCCAGAAAAAGGAAAACCATACCTGAAAAGATGATCTGGGTTCTTACAAACTTCCCCCTTAAAGAAACTCGTCCCCAAATTTCCCTAACGAGGCAGAGAAGAAGAAACCCCAAACAGCTCCCACCACTGCAATCCTACATCGGCCTCCCTCTCTTAGGTCTCATCCTGTACTCGCCCGTACTGCTGTAGGACCCATACCAGAGCAACAGACCACCCGAGGAGAACCTTCGTACTGTGATCGAAAATCCAGATAGGATGCTCGTCGAACGTTGCATCTGTTTCAAGATCGACTTCCTCATTTTGAAAGACGTGAGATGGGTCTGAAAAGTAACATCAAAGCTGAGAGACGTGGAATACGTCATGCATGGACTGATACCTCTGAGGTAGTTGCTACTGATAGGCGACCAGAACAACCCTCTCCAAGACCTCAAACGGCCTGATGTACTGCGGTGAAAGCGTAACCAATCTCCGAATCCTCTTGTGTCCCATCCTCGGTGCAAAATGCAGGAAAACCAAATCACCAACCTCAAACTCTAGAGGCCATCTCCGCTGATCAGCATAAGACTTCAGTAGAGACAACATTGTAGCCATCCTCTTCCGAATCAGCACTATCTGCTCTGAAGTCCCTATACAATACGAGGTCCCAGTAATGATGCCTCTCCTGCCTCTAGCCTGCATAATGGTGATCGGCATGGCCAACCATACAATGAATTGTATGGTGCCATATGAATGGTCGCCTGAAAACTATTATTGTAGGCGAACTCCACCAGAGGAATATGCTTCTCCAAAGAACCGCCAATGTCTAGAATTCAATCTCGGAGCATATTCTCAAGCACCTTGATCGTGGGCTCAGACTGGCCATCAGTCTGGGGATGGTATGTTGTACTCAAAAGTACATGTGTACCCATGGCCTTCTGAAGTCCCTGCCACAACCGAGAGGTAAAGCGCACATCTCTGTCTGAAACAATAGAGCATGGAACTCAATGCAGATGAAAGATCTCTCTTATGTAATGTTGTCCCAGGTCATCGACACTGATGGTCTCCTTGATCAGCCAGAATTGTGAAACCTTCATAAAACTGTCTACGACAACCCAAACAGCATCATTTACCCAAGGAAATCATAGAAAACCAGTCATGAAGTCCATCACAACATCGTTCCACTTCCACTCCGTAATGGGTAACTACTGTAAAAGTCACGCTTGTCGCTGATGCTCTACTTTAACCTGCTGACAAGTAGAACATCTCATGACAAAACCAGAAAAATCCTTCTTCATACATGGAAACTAATATTGGCGATGAAGGTCCCGATACATCTTGGTGATTCCAGGATGAACTGCCCAAACAGAGGAATGGAAATCCCGCATCAGCTCCTCACGTATGTCTGCTAGGACCCATACGCGTCCCTGGGAATGAAAGATCTCATCCTCAGCCACTGTCCATCCAGGAAATAGGGTCCTCTCCTGACACACTCTTCCATAGGACTAAGACTTTTGAGTCTAATAGATGTCTCATCCATAGCCGATCAAGTAGCCTGGAGGTAACAACTATAGAAGATAGAAAAGTATGTCCCCGTCTGTCATTCACCTTCAGATGTATCTCAGAGAATAGAGCCATCAGATGCCACTCACTACTGGCATCTTGAACTGCCTGAATCTGAGTTCCCCTACTCAACGCATCTGCCATGGCGTTGCCCTTTCCCGGTGTATAGGGTAGCACGAAATCAAAATACTGAAGATACTCGACCAACCTGCACTGCCTCCGATTCAGATCATGCTTATTAAAGATATACTTGAGACTCTTGGGGTTAATAGAGACCACAATGTGATCTCTCAAAAGATAGTGCCTCCAACAGCGGCCAGACTGAACAACAACTGCCAACTCCAGATCGTGCGTAGGGTAGTTCCTCTCATGTGGACTCAACTGCCGAGACCCATATGCAGTGACTCTATCTCCTTTCATAATCCCGGCTCCATGCCCAATACAAGAAGCATCACAATAAACAGTGGAGATCTTGCCTGGCTCTGGCAGGACTAGTATCGGTGCTGATGCCAACCTCTCATTCAGCTCCTGGAAGGCTAACTCATAGGAACATAACCATATGAACTTCACCCCTTCTTGTTCAGACATGTCAAAGGTGCTTCTAAGCGAGTAAAGTCCCGAATGAAGCATCGGTAGTATCCAGCCAGCCCTAGGAAACTCCGTACCTCAAAGACGTTCTTCGGCTTCTCCCAGGAAACTACTTCTCTCACTTTCTCTGGGTCCACATATACTCCTGCCTCTGAGATGATGTGACCCAAGAAGTGAATCTGATCCATCTAGATTTGGCACATCAAGATTTTAGCATAAAGCCGATGCTCACTCAGTGTTCTCAAAATGTTCTAAAGATGGGAAACATGGTCGTGTCGAGTGTGAGAGTACACCAAGATATCATCCACGAAAACCACAAAGAATGGGTCCATGTATTGATGGAACACCCAGTTCATCCGTGCCATGAAAAATGTAGGTGCATTAATGAGTTCGAAAGGCATGAATATATAATCATAAAGACCGTACCTGCTCATGAAGGCAATTAGAGCTATATCTAGTGGTCAAACGCGCAACTGATGATAACTAGATCTCATGTCGATCTTCGAGAACACCAGGGCTCCTCGATGCTGATCAAAAATGTCATCAATCAACGGCAAAGGATGTCGGTTCTTAACCGTCAACTGGTTCTGTATCCAATAATCCACACAAATCCAAAGGCTACTGTCTACCTTCTTCGCAAACAGAAGAGGAAAACCCCAAGGAGAAGTACTAGGTCGGATGAAACCCTTGGCCTGTAGCTCCTCCAACTACTTCATGTTCTCCTAAAACTCAGGTGTGGCCATCCTATAGGTAGTAATGGACACTGGTGCCGCTCCTGGAATGAGCTCAATAGAGAATTCTACCTCATGCTCCAGAGGAAAACCTGAAAATTCCTCTGGAAATATTTCCCTGAAATGATCCACCACCTGAGGAAAGTCCAACTGTGGAGTCCCCTGATCATCCATATAAAGACCAGCAATCTGGGTCATCACTCCTACTATCCCAAGATGCTCGAGTCCCGCCCGACTCACCCGAACACCCCGTTCGCCTCTATGAAGGAATGATTCACCCTCTGGGGAAATGAAACTGACACTGTAGAAATCATAGTCAATGACTGCCTAGAAGGGAATCAACTAGTCCATGCTGAGGATGAAATCATAACCTATAATCTCTAGGGAATAGAGATCCCATATGAAGTGATACACTGCAACCTCTAGAGGGCACTCTCTACACTGGCATACACTAGATTTCCTCATTCTCAAAGGTGTGTCTATTGTCAATGAGTCGGCAGATGAAAAGATGCAGAGCCCAAGGCTATCCATGACAGCAACAGAGATAATGATATGTGTGGAACCAGTATAAAAATGGACTGAAGATAAAACTGAGGCTACTAAAATCATACCTCAAACAGTAGAAGGGTTTGGAGCCTGCTCCTGATAGTTCTGCTCCACGGCAAAAGACTGACCTGTACTGTAGCCCTGCGCCCCCTGGATGAACACTATGAGCTTAACCTCCCTGCTCGTGATGAGGAAATGGTGGCTGACTGCCATGGCCTTGACCTCCACCTCGACTAGAACGACTGGAAGAACTCATGTTCCCCGAATGGTGAGAAACTGGTGGGACTTCTCCTAAACGAGGTGCCATGGAAGAACCCCGGTCAATAGCTACTGGTGTGAAAACCTGACAGAAATGCTAAAGGTGACCCATCATTCCGCAAGACCAGTACTCCAAGGGGTCTCTCTGGTACTGTGGCCTCGGGTACCCTATCCGGACACACTGGTAGCATGTCACCTGGCAGCCTGATGATGCATCTCACTTACTCGAATCCCCACGCCCAGGATACCAACGGTGCTTCTTGCTATCATCTGGAGGAAAACTAGCTCTAGAAGCTGAACCTCCCGGGCTCGCAGATCCAGATTATCTCATATTGTTCTCCGCAATCAGTGCATGGTTGATGATGGATGTAATGTAAGTCAACTAGAAGATGTTCACCTGTGAGCAGATCTCCTGCCTGAGTTCATAATAAAACTTCCTCACCAAGAACATCCCACTCCCATCCTGAAGGGGTGTAAAACGCTGAAGCTTAGTATAACGAGAGGAATACTCCATGAAATAACGAGTACCCCGCTCTAAGCTCATGAACTCCCGGACTCGATCATCCCTCAGGGTCCCCGGGTAGATGTAGTCATAGAACATGCGCTGGAACTCCTCCCAAGACATATCCTATTGTTACCCGCTTGTGAGATAACATCCTACCACATCTTGGAGGAGTCTCGGAGCATGTAGGTGGCGAGCCTGACCCGCCTCTCTGGAGGTGTATCCAGATGCTCGATGAATGTCAGCATGGCTTCCTGCCATGACTCTGCAGCATGAGTTCCCCCTTCCCCCGAGAACGTGAGAGGATGCTGCTGCTGGAAAACCCGCGTCAAGTATTCCATAGATGTCTCAGGAGGCGGTTCTCCCTGGAAGGCCTGTATCATCATCATGAAACCTTCCCTGAACTGTGCATTAGTGCCTACAACTTGTATAAAAGCTGATGCCAAGGCTGGCCTAACTGGAGGATCGACTGGAAGTCCCTGATCAGCCATGTCTGGTGTCTGGTCACTGCCTGATGACAGACGTACGACTAGAGGATTTCTATGAGGAATAGCTCTGAAAGATCGAAAGTACACCTTGGATCAGAAAAACAAGGACAATGAACACAAGAGTACTAAACGAAAACAATGGAAGAAAACACAAAAGATTAAAAAACACGACTACACGGCGTGTATAAAAAATACATGGCCTATCATCTTAAACCACTGGCATGGGCATGTACTCCTGCCCTACAAGTTGTGTACACCTCAAACTACCGGCCATGTGGACCTCAACACATGGCGTGTTCCTGAAAACTAATCCCCTACCCGAGTCTCTTTACACGGATAACCCACACAGTCCGACTTATCCCATGACTACACGACGTGTTCTAAAGAAGCACGACGTGTACTAGACAAGGCTTCGGAGGCCCGTGTTGTGGAGCACACGGCGGTCGACATGGATGAATCTTACAAGGCATTCTCCGATCAAACATGGCATGTATAGGAGAAGGTGACATCGTCCCATGTTTTTTGCGACATGGCCAGGTACCAGGACAAGACTACACAGCGTGTTTCGAACAAACAAGGCATGTGGAAAGGAGGGTAACGTCGGCCCATGTTGTTTGTGACAAGGCTCGGTACCTGGACAGGACTAAACGGCGTGTTCCCTATGGACACGGTGTGTTCTACCCGTGCTTCCCCGACCTGTGTTGTTAGTGACACAGCTGGGTACACGACTCCGTACTTACACGGCGTGTAGCTACCTTACACGGTGTGATTCCGAAATTATGTTCAAGACACCATGTTCAGCTCAAACGGTCAGTGGCACGAACTAAAAACTACACGGCGTGTATCCAAAAAGTACACCCCGTTTCTTCTGGGTTTTTCTAGATAGTAGCTCAGAAACTGCACAGAATTCCAGAAACACTAAAATGATGCAAAAAGTGCCAAATTATCATCCGTGAGGGCCCATAAAACCTCAAAAACCATAATTTGGACTTCACATTAGGCAAAGAACAAAAAAACAGTTTTCTAACATAACATCAGAAAATCTATCAAGAAACTATCATAATAGCATGAATAATCTACACAAATTCTATCACAATAGCATGCAATCGCTAATTCACCCTAGATGGCATGGTAAGAATGTATGGCATGTGATTCCTACAAGTTTCTATTTGATTCATGAGATGGAATACCCTCATCTCATCAGGTTTCGACTTAAATAGAACCGCAATATCAGAACAGTAATAGCACAAGCCATGTGAATCACTATAGTTTAAATCAGATCGACTATAAAATCTAAAAGCCATCAAACTGCAATTAACAAAGTAGTATGGCTCTTCCCTATACACTGGTTAGCTACTCCCGAGCACAACTTAATTCCAAGTACCGAATCCGTCCTATCCCTGTCTAAGGTCTCCAAACAGTACAATAAGATAAAAGAACTCCACTGATACCACATTGTAACAACCCGAGTCCGGAGCCCCTCTATTGGTGCACCATACCCGGTTTGACACATGACCTCAAGCACATTTCCCCGAACGCCAGAGGGTGCCGAATAGAAGGGAGGGCCTTGGTTAGTCGGTGTGGAATCTATTCCCTCATTCGGTATAGTATATAGCCGAAACAACAGTCAATAGAGGAATCAATAACAACATGCATAACAACAGAAACCGAAGAGCGGAAGAAATGTAGATATATAACAATGATGAAAATAATGCAGCAGGTACAAGTATCTATGGAAAGAAAAAAACACAACAACGTGTTGGCATAAAACTGAAAACAAAGTGCAAAGGAAAACAAAATAAACTCCACAACATCGCGAGTCATGGCTTGGTCCCATGCTCTCCAGCACCAGTGCAATCATGAACATTATGTAGAAGGGTACTTGCCCTTATCTCTAACCACAACAACATAGTCTTCTTGGGCCCAAAAGCATGGCTTGAACATGGTGTGAGATACAATCCTAGTAGGCAATCACCCAATGATCTATGCCTAACAGTCAATGAATACATGGCAATAAAAAAACAAGAAGAAGTATATAGGAAAACACAAGCAGCTACAATCCATAGTTCTAACAAACAAGTACAGAAGTAAACGGCCAGCGACAAAAGAAGAAATAGGTAACCCTCTGGGTAGATCTCACAGCCTAACCCCTATGGTTCAACCCATAGTTACTAGCAACCCTATGGGAGGCACACACAGTCTCACCCCTCTAGTTCATCTACGTAATTAAGTATACTTTATGGGGAAACACTCACCATCAATTCCACCTATAGTCTCATATCATGCTAAAGGCTCTCTAGGGAAGCACTCAACGTCAATTCCCCCTATGGACCACGTCAAGGATTTAAAAACTCTTTTGGGAAGCACTCAACGTCAATTCCCCTTGTGGTCTCACATCGTAATTAAAAGTCACTCTGTAGAAGCCCTTCTGTCAATTCTCTCTTTGGTCTACTACACTAGGTTCTCACAGTCCTGAGTGAAAGGTAAAACATGCTCAGTGTGTCTACATCATCCAAGTAAAACCTAAGAACTACTTGGATATCAACTATGGCTCTATAGAAATTCAAGGAAATATTCCACAATCCTACAACTAGGCATGGAAACTAGAGAAACGCCTAACAAGAAAACAAGCATGGTAAAGAAACCTGAGCACAAAATAAATTAATCAATTCACAATGGATAACCTATACTAAATCAATCAATCAAATAAGGAAAACAGCAGGGGAAAACAAGAAACACGCAATACCCCGTTCAAGGGTATTGGTGGAATTTGAACATAATATTCATCAACATTCTACAGAAAGGAACAAACCACCTACCTCAAACCTAGGAGAATGATATACGTTAATAGTGATGATAGATTCTCCTTAGAACGACAAAGATCTGAGAAAACGCATAAAATGTTCATCCCACGATAACATGGAAATGAGGTGGAATCAGGAAACGAGGGTAATGCAGAAGGAAGAACCCCTCGCTGCACTTCCAACGCAATCGATCGTCCTCGAATCGGAGAACGAACGATGAGGCGGGATCCCGACGAATATCCGGATGTACGGTCACTATCGGACGGGCGAAATCTATAGAAGAAGATGAATTTGGGGGTTAGGCATGACCCAGGTCCATATAATGAAAAATAATAATGTACACGGCATGTACATCATGAGTACATGGCGTGTACTTCACTTTTCCGTACTCTGAATTAACCAGCCTCCATCTCAACCTTACACACCTTGTGTGTGGCCTGGCACGACCAGCACATTGGTTCAAGCCAGGGAAGAGTACAAGGTGTGTACTCAGAATGTACACGACGTGTACTTCGAAAATTTCCAGAAAATTCATTTTTCGTAAAAACTCCAGAAAAAGGAAAACCATACCTGAAAAGATGATCTGAGTTATTACACCTACCACACAATAAAACCTTGATTGGGTCCTAGATAAGTGACAGTAATTACCGGTTTTTTATTTGGAAATGAATTAAAAGGTAATCATTATCCATCATTTCAATCCCACATAAAAATCATAATAGACTAAAAAATATCAAATATAATATGACCAAGAATATAAATATCAATAATCATTCGGAAACCAGAAACTAAAAAAAACACAAATCCCCACATAAATTAATAACGCATTTCTCGTCATGAAGAGGTGGTGATGAAGATCAAAATTATAAAATAAATTTTAACTCTCAAAAAAATAATAATAACCTTTCTTCCATTAGATACAACAAATAAAATTATTAATTTCAAGGATATGTACTTACTTTCCTGGAAAAACACCATCAAATACTAATTATAATGAACCATCCAAGAGCGAGATCCAAACCAATATTTGAGTCAATCCTCCACCAATAAAAAAATATAATTGATCAACCCGGTCCAAAAAATGTACCTAGTCATCTACAGTTAACCATTGGAAAATGTTTTCCACACAAGTAAAAAATAATAATCAATTTAAACCATGTAAAAACATCATAGAAATAAATAAATTCATATATCTCAAATTAGAATGTAATTATGTTGAATAAAAATGAAGAATATAATATCCAAAACCAATATAATTTTGGTCCATGACCACCAACCATGTCCCATTTAACCAGCCATTATTCTTCAATGAAATAACACTCAATGGAATATGAGTGAACATTATCATACTAAAAGTTCAAGGAGCCAAAAACATCATACCTAAGGAACATGGTGGGAGCTATATATCCCAATAAAACTCCACCAAATATATTAGAGATTTATATCTTTATTTAATTAAAACATTCTAAAATATGAGTATAATATATTGATTATAAATAATTTTTTATAAAATTGACTTTAAAACATTTAAAAATACTTTATAAATCCCAACCAATTAAACATTAAATTTCCCCATTTAAAAAATGACCAATTTATTTAAAATATTTTAAAATAATTACACAATATATATTAATATAAAATATAAAATGTATTAACATTCACCACATATAATGACCCATATAAGGGTTAAAACAATATATTCAATGTGTATCATATCATTACATTGATTAATAAAAAAACATAACCTAATATAAATATTTATAATAATTGATTTCAGGATTTGTGTATTATAATTAAGTATTTCATAAATATAGACTAGGTTTTATAGTGAGAAAAACATAAACTAGATAATAAAAAATAACTATGACTAATCATCAATCTTACTTATACATTCTTGGGTCTAAAGGAAACTAATTCATTGTACACTCTATTTCCTCATTTCACAAATGTTCACTAAACATTGTAGGTTCATTACTGATCCACTATAGGTTGTTTTATTCTACTAATGATTCGTATATCTTTTCAATGATATATAACTATCCAATATCCAAAAAATATTAAAAATATATGGGTGAGATAATATTGTTTTTAGGATCACCACATCAATCCTTAAACGTATAAATCAAGGGATCACACCCTAAAATCCCAACTCTTTCTCACCCTAGAGCACTATCATTGTAAATAATACCATATTCATTATGAATAAATGTAATGTACATGAAAAAACTATTTAAAAAATGGATTATTATAATATTAGATCATCATAATGTTTCGATTGGGCCATCAAGAATCATCAATTTCATTCAAATATATTTCATTTAGTCCAACATTTAAATGGGTAAAAATATCATCTTATGTTCACAATCATCACTATAATTCTTAATAATCCTATAAAACAATAATTTAGTTTAAAAAATACTATTAGCATTCAAGGATGTTACAAAATATAAAAAATATTGTGGTTAATTAAAAACATGGATTTCAACCATTTATTCACACGAAAAAATAACTCATTTCACATAAACCAATAGTTCAAATTAAAAAATAAAAAATAGTCAGAAGGGGGATCATTGTTATTTCAAAAATATAATAAAATGTTACTATATTCAACTCATTTAATCCAAATAATGTAATTTCATATTATTAATAAATAATAATGAAAAATTCCTCAATTTCATTAAGTTAATTATAAAAATTTCACTAAAAATAAATCCAAAATGAAATAAAATTTAGTAATTCAAAAAAAGGAAGAGAGTCCATGATTATAAACATTCGATTCATTACGTGTTAAATTCAAATAAAAAAGGGTGAAGGAATCATTCATGGGTAATACAAAGGACTATATTAAAATAACATGTGTATGAAATAAAGAAATATTTATCTATGAATTTTCAGGAATAAATTATTTAATAGAATAAGGGAAAGCATTGAAAATACTACCTATAAAATCTTGAATGCAGCAACAATAAATCTAAGATGTTTCAACTATGATGGAGATCATAAGATCAAGGAATAAAGAACATTGTATGGTTTAAAAATGGATTAGATTGAAAATTCCACATTAATCATATTATATCCAGTAAATCACAAGGATTCCATAGATTATATAAAGAAATAATAAAGAGAATAGGAGATATCAAATGCCAAAAGAAGAATAACATTCCAAAAAAATATATCCCTGCATTGATCATCACATTGATCCAATATGAGTATAGGAATAAAAAGGAAAAATTTCTATATAAGTAAACAAAAATAAAAGGACTATATTAACATTTAGTAGGAGATATATTTTGATAATAATGTAGTATAATATTTTAATTATTATTTTTGGGGCATGAAATCCCTCACTCAGGGATTTCACGGTTATGTCACATGATTATTAAAAACCAGGTGCATATCCAAGCCCACCAAATAAAGAAATTTTGAGAGATGTGTGGTTTTGAAAAAAGGTTTGTTTAACCACATACAAATTATATGAACCCTAATGTTAAGATATATGTTCTTTTCAGCATAAATTGTCTAACCACATGACAATAGTGTGCCCCTACCTAGTCTACTTTAGTTATTTTTTGGGTTGGCTGCATGGTTTTTGAATCCATGCACCAAACATGATAAGACTTATAAATCATCATATTATATTAAAAAACCACTAAAAACAACCTGTGAATTGAATCAATAAATGTATTATTAAATCAATAAGTCAAAACACATAAATGTATCTAAAGATATGTTACATGTCACTTATTTTCGCTATCATCCTATATAAAAAAATTATATCATTTATAATTTTTTTAACGAACCCTTTTCTTGTTACTTATTACATTTATTACAATTTTATATATAATTAATTAATAAAATAAATTTTCATTGTCTATTTTGATTATATTCTACTATTATGTTATAAATAACATTTGTACATTGAGTATGGTCAAAGGGGTCACTATTAGATATTCTCCAAAATAATAATCCTAAAATTATTATAATGTGTAAAACCCCAATTCATAAAAATGTTTTCATTTATAAATAAATTAAATTTTGTTTCTTTTATTTTTCATCCAACAAAATTTTAAGCTTACTATAAAAACAAAAATTATTTGGCTATCATTACACAGAAGGCCTCTTTTTACCGATAATCAATATATTAATAAAATATTATTATTTAATAAAATATATAACCTGTTTGTTAGATAGGAATATATAGATATTATTAACAACATATTATATTTGATATATTCCATACAAATTTAAAATTAATCTTATGTATTTTCTAGACATCATATTAGAAATGATTTAATTTTTTTGAATAAAAGAAGAATTTTTCAAAACATAAATTTTACGGCATTTTAATGGAGAATATTTTTAAGACTATTTTTAAACTTTTATATATTATATTTGACAAAATATTCTTTTTATTTAGAATTTCAGCCAAAAAATTATTTTTGGACAGAGTTTTGCTGTTTTTATGATAACTTTTATATTATAATGAATAATGACAAATACTAGATTTTAATTCAAAAATATTTCATCATCTATTATATATATATATTGAAAATTTATTTAGTTTTTTAATGTAATTATAATATTATTTTATCATTTAATTCAATTTAGGTCATTGTAACCAATTTGAAATTTGAATTGGATATAAAATGTGTGTCAACTTTTGAACATTTCATATTAAAACTCCATTTTTTGTCATATTTGTCGAATAAATTTTCAATCATTCATTATTGGATTTTTTTAATTTAATTACATAAAATAGATTAAATATTTCGAAATAAAAATTCCATATTATTTTATGAGGTCTATTTCATTCTCTTTTTGAATGAAGATACCATGGTAAACAAATTATTTATGGCATTAAAAGTAATATTTCGTGAAAGATTAATGTTAAAAGTTATAATATTAACATATCTAAAAAATTAATTATATATTGGGTTTTTTGATTTGTGGATCCACCCTTAAAATCCGTTTAAATGTTATTTATATGATAAAAGTCATTTAATTTAATTCATCCTCTATAAAGATGGATTTTAATATAAAATATTAAATACATTAATCACTTGAACTAACCTCTCCTCAAGTATAAATATAACATCTCTACCACCCTATTTCAACCAAAAAACCATTTAGATCCAAAAATCAATACCAAAGTACCTTCTAATGACTCTCCCAATTTTAATGTTCTTCTGGTCTCACCAAAAGTCTAATTCCATGTCCCTCAAGGGTCTTTCACATAGGTGATATTTAAGTGGTAATTTTCCCAATGTACCTCTCTTAATTTCATTTCATTATCTAAATTGTCCTCGCCAAAATCATCCATCATTTCATGATAAATACATAATAATATATATAATATAATATTATGTTTCTAATTTAATATCTCATGACTTTTTCGTTTCTCATGTCCACTTATTCAATGTGATGAAATGGCTTTCGATATTATGTCTCTTAATCAACTATGTGAATATATTTTTATTTCCACTTTCATGGATGGTATTAAAACTATTTATATGGTTAATTAATACTTCAATATATTCATTATAACCAATTTCATATTCTATAACTTTCATTTTAGACATTTTTTATTTCATTCCTTATTGTGGATATATAATAACAACATTTGTGGATGTGTGGACTACCGTCTCCTCAAAGTGATGGGATTCATAAACTCTATACATGGAAAATATTAAAGATAATTTTAATACAAATATTAAATTTATATGACATTGAAATTACTCAAGAATTATAATATACAAATGTATCATTTACTTTTAAATATATCTATAGGAAAAAGAAATGAATATAGAATTCATGCATACGTACAGCTTACTATCACCATGAACGTTCCATTTCATTTCTATTCGCAAAAATTATAAATATTTTTTCATACATATTTACACAATATAAAATATAATTAATTCATGGTATAAATATTGAATATTATTAAATCATTAGAAATGTAATATAATAATCAAATATCATGTCAAAACCTAATTGGGGAAACTATGTGAATAACACCCAAAATACTGAAATAATGAATGATTGTTAACATATGGGTAATAATATATTATTAGTAGATGATATATAATATTATAAACATTATTATGGTCTTATAAAAAGTTAGTAACACCATTCAAACAATTAAACAATAGTATAATGGACAATCACTAATAATAGAAGCACAATGTGATGCTTAATTTCAATGTCTCTTTCATATATGAGAATGTTTATTTGTATGTATCTATTTGAAAATAATTATCATACAAGTCCATGTTTCATAAAACATTTATTCAAAATGTTATTATTATTCATTGAAAATTGTTTAATATCATTTTTATCCTTGGTTTTATTTTTATAAAACATTTAAAATGAATTTTTCTGTCATTTTCAAAATGACTTACTTTATTTCATTTTTGATAAATATATGGAAAACATATTTATTTTAACAAATATATAATGAGAAGATTTTTCAATTTTTTTATGGCTTAATATTTTTAAAATTCCATATATATTTTTTATAGGATGTTTTGAAATTTATTTTTTTCTTTAATAATTTTCTATTATTTAATTTATTTCAAAATAAAAAAAGATTTTTTTCTAAAATAGTTTCTATAAATTTATTATATTATTTTCATCTATTTCAACATCCTTCTTTGGATTTTATGATTAATGGATGTTGATTTATTATGATAAAAACATTCATTTTTATAGATTGTTTTTAATATATTTGACTTTTGATGTGCTATTTAGATATCATTCAATATATATTGTTAAAGTATTAACATTTGGTATGCTAGTTTTAATACAAATTTTTATGTTATTTTTTACCGTTTTCATATGATTAATAAATTGGAATTAGTAACAAAAGGGTGCGTCAGTCTATAGCATTTTGATTAATTGTTATGTGTCATGAGACAAACAAGTGTCTTTCCATAATTCCTTAAGGGTAGATTTCTTTATGTTCTTCGAATTAAGACTTGATGGTATATTTATTATGAATGGTATTATACACTTCCTCATTATGAGATTAGTTATTTAAATTACATTTTATTATTTGGATAATAAAATATCCACGTTAATGTTTAAGTGGAATTATTTAATTAAATATTCCCACATTATGATATATATTATTTTTAAAAAGCTTGTTTTTTAGTTTTATACCTTACCTTAAAAGATTATGCATATTTATGTTAGTTTTTTCTATATTCATTCCCCGTATTGAACATGCGATCTAACACATTTATTATGTTTTAAATTCCTAGGATTAGAAGATGTGTATATTAACTTATATGGAGTGTTAATATAGGATAATACTAGAATTTTTCACAGATTATACATTATTTATTTAATATATGTTATTGTAATTTAAGGTTTATTTATGTAATATATTTTACAAGACCCATTAACTTATTGGTCCTTCATGATTTGATTCTTTGAAATAATTCCAATATTTTAAAATAATGCACTAACTATGGGATTCTGCGGTAGTGGCATTATAGTGGGTTTTAGAGGATGTTTAATAATAGCCATTAAAGATAGATTTAGAATATAAATATTCAAGAACATAACCCCATGATAGTATTTTTTGTATATATATAGAACTTCATCTTATAATCATTATAATATAGATATTATGTGGGTATTCAATGAAAATACATCACTGTTATGATAGTAAACATGGATGTGGTTCTAGAACAGATGCAACAAGGAGTATTATCTCCAACAATGTGTTCTAGGTCGGACATATTGTAACTTGTTAGAAGACAATGTGCCATAGTATGTACCTGATTTGACTCTCTTAGAGGATTTTAATAGGGTAATTAACATTGTATTTATAAAAAATAAAATGAAGGATATAAAAGTAAATATATCCACATGGAAACCATGGATATGATATCTAATTTAGTTATAGCTAAATTTGTAATTTATTTTATGTGATTAACTAGTTATGTGATTATTTATTTTGTTATGATCTAATCTGTTGTATTTCATTGTATTGAAATGAAACATTGTTTTAGGAGTATAAATTGTATCAATAGAGGTAATAAATCTTGATATTTCCCTTATATTCATGATAATGATTGCAGATCTAGTGATGCATATTTTATTGAACAACTTATAAGCATACTGGGAGAACTAAATGAAGTAATGAATAATAACCTAACCCGAATGGAGCTTCATGACCGAAAACGTAGAGGATCAATGTTTGAATACTCCATTAGGAATCAACCTCCAACATTAAATGGGACTAAAAATCCTCTGGTAGTTGAGGAATGAATAATTTCTATAGAGAAAACAATTCATTATTTGGGAACTAATGAAAGGGAAAAGAGTTATTAATGAAGTATATAGTCTTTCAAGCGTTACATATCAACGGTGGATATTAATTAAAAATATAAAAGAGGATGAAGGTGTAAAAAATATAGAATGTAGGGAATTTAAATAGATCATACTAGAAAAATAAATTCCTCATGATCTACATAGAGATATGTATAGGAAATTATTTGGTCTAGGTTAGAAAGAGGATGATAATGTTTCAAAGTATAAATCTAAAATTGCAAGGATTTCAGGTTGTACTATTGACTACATACATTACCCAAATATGTAATATTGATTGATTATATGATGGGTTAAAACTATTCCTCTAATGGGAAGTGGTCTCATTTACTTTCATATCATATGGTGATATAGTCTCATGTGTTATTAAGATGGAAAATAAATTTTATATGTCTTATGAATTTAATGTAATAAAATAGAAGAAGAGAACGATGGATCCAGATATAGATAAATGGAAAATTGGAAATATGTATTTTAACATATGTGATAAATGTGGGAAGAAACACTGCCGTACTTGTATGAATGAAATGAGAATTTGTTACAAGTGTAGAGATAATGGTCACAAATCTCACAGCTATAAGGGAAGGAAATTAGCTGTAAATGAACACTGAAATAATTTTAATGAGATGGGCCATTATAAAAATCATTGTCCACAACATCAAGAAAATATATCATAGAATAAAAAAATGGATTGATGTCAATCTTATCATGATACTATTGTTGAAGTGGAATAATTAATGTATTTTTGTTTATGAATTATGTTATTATATTCTGGTCATAACTATAAAGTGATATATAAGGATTTTAGGACAGTACATCTTCTTTAATGAATTGGTGGCATAAATGTTTTCATTATAGTTTTTCAAATGATAAAATATTTGTTATGTGTCGTTAATATCTACAATATTTTTTTTTGCAGAATCTAAGGTTATGATAGATTTTGAAAATTTATAGATCCTTTTAGAAATAATTTGGTAAGATTAATATTGGAAAAAAAATTAAGTTGCAATAGAGTAAGATGACCATTGAATATTTTTTATTGAGGTTATAATATGATTTATTGGATTTCATATGCTACCCTTTTTGGTTTTAGTAAACCATTAATAGATTAAGGAAATAGTTTTGGGCATTATTATTTATCAATATTCCTTCAGGTGTAATTAAATTCAATTTTATAATTCATTTCTATATGTATTGATGAAGTAAAAATATATCGTTGTACAATGAATAAATGAGATTATGCTTCTGAAATAGAAATAAATCAATTAAATACATTCATTATTATACTTTCTAGGGAAGGATATTTAATCAAAAAATTTATCCCAGTAATGTTTTCAATGAATACAATGATCATCTAGATTAGTTCATATTTATATATATTTTTATTATTAATGATTTCCTTGTCATGTTCTCAAACACTTTCCATCAGCACATGATGGTTAGATTTTTCTTACATATCCATGTTTTCCTTAATGGACCCCAAGTATTTGTTATATATAATGACCTTCATCATTACATTTTCTTATTTTACTATGGGGTATCATTATTCTTTTTTCTAATTTTGTATTTCTACAATGATATTTTGAAATTTGAAACCCCTAGTTTTAACCATATGTTAAAATTATGAGGATGAAATTTATTGATGGATTATAGAAAGTAACTCCCTGAGACATTATACTATTTTAATTTATAAATAAATTTAATTTTTTTTCTTCCATTATTTTAATGCAACACCATGCTATGGTTATGTTACAGATAATATTGAGTTGTCATTCATTACACAGAAGGCCCAACTGTACCTAATAACAATAAAAAATATTTTCATTTTATATAATACATTACCTATGTATTAAATTAGAATTTAATAATAGTATAAAAAAAATTTTAAATTTTATATATTCTATATAGTTTTATAATTCATTTTAGGTGATTTATATAAATAATATAATAAAAGATTCATTTTTTCGAATAAAAGTAGTATTTTAAAAAAAACTTAGTTTCTCTGCCTTAAATGAAGAATGTGTAGGAAATAGAACATTTAATCTATTATATTTTATATTTTTAAATATAAAATTATTCTATTTATGAGGGAGATAAAAGTTTAGTTTGAAATTTTTTTGGTGTTTTTCTGATTACTTTCATATTTTAATTAATTGTAAAAAATGCTGCATTTTAATTCAAAACATCTTGTACATCTAATTTATTTCTATAGATATTTTGTCTGTATATTTTTTTATTTAGAGGAATTAGAATGAAAACATATCATTTAATTAAATTTAGGTTATTATAAGAAATTTTAAATTGAAATTGGATATTAAATCTATGTCAAGTTTTGATCATTTCTCCTTAAAAATACACTTTTTTGTCTTTTCTATGGAATTAGTTTTAAATAAATTTTAACAAATCATTGAATGGATTTAGATAACATGGATTCCATATTTATAATAATAATGTCCTAATTACATTTTATGTTCAATTCCATGTTTAGTTATAAAAAAGATACCATGGATAAAAAGTTATCGTGGGGAAAAATGATACCATAGTATATTTTTTGATACCATAGTATAGGTAAAATATTGATAAGAGTTAATGTTAAAAGATAAAATCATAACATACCTAAAAAATAATAAATTTAATGGGATTTTGAGGTGTTTCTAGATAATAACCAACATATTACACATTTATTACAATTCATAGTCATGTAATTTAAAGACACCCCTATATGGTTTTCTTTTAATATAAAATAATCGATGATTAATCACTTGAACCCACCTCACCTCAAGTATAAACACCACAACTTCACTACCCTATTTCTACAAAAAAATTTATCTCCTAAAAAATCATCTGATTCATCTCATCCTTACACTCCACACATCCATGTGATGGGAGTCTTATAAAAAGACTAAATCACAGGCCCGCAAATGTCTTTAAAAGAGGCGATTTTCAAGATGTAATTTTCTCAATGTACATCTCTTCATTTATTTTCATTTCTAAAATCTAATCACCTACTTCATCCATAAATTCATGATACATATAGAATCATGTAAATTCATATGTTTTATATTTCTAATGGAATATCTAATATCCATGTCATTGCTCACCTCCTTTAATAAAATTAAATGAAATTAGTGTCTATGTTTTAGTGGATAATCAACTATATGGATATGGTTTTTTTTATTTTTTATTACATCCTTATAAGATGAAATTAAAACTATTTTCCCATTCAAATAATATTTTAATATTTACATTACAACATATTTCATATTATTTAAATTTTATATTAATAATTCATTCATGCTTTCCATATTGTTGATATACAATAACACATTTTTTGGAAATGTGGACTACTGCCCCCTCAAAGTGATGTGATTTTTTCATCCTATACATGGTATTTATTTAAAAAAAATTTAAATATATATATATAATTTATATAACATATACAAGATACTATAAATATATTATTCATATGTATCATTCACATTTAAATATTTTTATATAAAAATGAAATGAAAATTTCACTCATGCATATATATGGCTTACCATCTCTATGAACGTTGCATTTAGTTTATATCCTAAAATAATATAATTTATATGAAATTCATATGTACTCAATTTATGAGATAATGATGTGGTGTTTCATATTATTTATATGATTAAATCCTGATCTATGTCATATAGAATGAAAAAAACATGACAAAACATATTTGAGAAAACAAGGTAATTAACACATGAAATAGTGAAATAATGAATGATTGTTAACAAAAATGTTATATGATATTATAATGGGATGAAATATTAAATTATAATCATGCTTATGGTTCTATAATAAGTTAGTAACACACATCAAACCATTATAAATTATTTTAAATGACGATCACCCAAAAAAGAATCACAAGGTAAGGGTTAATTTCACAATATCTTTCTTTTCCATGATTATTTATATGTAAGTATCTATTTGAACATATTTATCATCCATGTCTAGGATGAGTATATTTTTAATTAAAAATATTATCAACATTCCTCACCACATTTTTAGTGTAATTTTTATCCATGTTTTACTTTTTATAATTCTTTTGAATGGAATATTTCCGACATTTTCAAAATGATGTACTTTATGAAATTTTTAATAAAATTAAGGAAAAATTCATCTTTTAACATATATAGAGATTCCGGTTATTTCTGTCTTTGTGAAGCCTCTATGTTTTTACAATTCCCTTACAATCATAAAATATTATTTTTAAAATAATGGGTTTCTTTTAAAATTCCAAGGCTTTCAAATTATTTAAATGTAAAAATGGATATTGATATTAAAAAGTTTTAATGAATTTATTAGATTATATTCATCTATCTCAAAATCCATTGATGGATTTTATGCTTATTTGAGGATTATTTATTTGGATAAAATATTCTATATTGTATTGAATGATTATGATATATTTGACAATGGATTCTCTATTTTGATATCATTAATGATTTCTGGATAAATTGTTATCATTTCTTATGGTAGTTTTGATACAAATGTTTATGATGTGTTATTTCCGTTTCATAAAGGAAATTCATTGGACATAGAAATTGATGGGTGGGGATCACTATATACCATATATGCATCAGTATATATCCTAAGAAAAACTAGTTTTTTAAAACATGGTCTTGACAGTATTGGGATTTTTGGTCTTGGAATGAGGAATCAACAGAATGGTTACCATGTGTGATAATATGAATTCCCACATTATAAGATTATTTATTGGTATGAAATGTGTTTATTCGACTAGTAGAATATACATTTGAAAGTTTAAATGGAATTTTTTTTATAATTTCTATATTATGCTGAATATTATGTTTAAAATAATTGTGTTTCATTTTTATAACATACCATAAAATTTTATACATATCTATGTTATATTTCTTTATATTGTTTATAATTATTGAGCATGTGACCTCACCCTTTTATTATGTTTTATTTCTCCAAGATGTCGAGATTTTTATTATAATTTAAATAGAGTGTTATGCCTGGAGAATATTATTTTTATCAAAGAAATTTCCTTTTTTTATTTTATGTTTTGAATTTTTTATGTTTATGAATTTAATCTATTTTCCACGACATCAAAATTGATCGGTCCTTCGAGATATGATTCCTTGAAATAATGAAAATGTATTAAAATTTTTCACCCTCTCTAGGCTACTAGGTTCGTGGAATTTCATAATTATTATAGTTTAATTATAAGTATATATCAATCAATTAAATACAGTTCCTTAAAATAATATAGTTTAAAATCATGGAGATGTTAGGCCACACCTATGCATGGGTAAGGTTTCGGTTTTTTAACGATCATTATGTAAAATTGGAAGGAATTATTTTAATTTTCTATAACCATTAAAAAAATATATTATAATTTTTGTTAAATATAATTATATTTCATCCATGTTATGTATTGATGAAAAATTAATCACATCGTTTCATGGTGCTGGTAATATACACTATGAAAGAAAAATATTATAATTTTTAGTGTATGGGATTATAACATCATAAATAATATTTTATATTTTCTAACTGAAATATATATCATTAAAAACATATATAAACATTAATTGCAACATTATAATCTATCCATGAGATACTGTTATAGAAAATGAATTAAACTAGTTCTGATGGGGGAACACTTCCATGCACATGATTAATGCTTTCCATTCCTAAATGGTGGAAGATGAGACTGATATAGGTTGATAAATTAAAACAAAAATCATAAAAATAAAAATTAATTATTTTTAATATTTTAATATTAAATGAATATTTTATGTAGTTGTAATAAGTAATAAAGTAGAATCTCTTGATTAATAATGATACATCTTTTTGGTACAACCTCATTCTCCTAATAACACAAGACCACTACCGATTGAGTGATTCCCAATCAAATTATTAATGAATATTGGGAGGGATTTTATGAGGGGATTTGATTAATAATTAAATAACAAGAAAATTGCCTTTAACTATGACATAAATGTATTATGATTCCCCCTTTTATAATACATGGTTGTGGTACTCTAAGAATTCTCAAAATAATAAATTAATATAAATTAAATATCAATTAGAAATAGATCAGAACTAATTTAACTGGAAAATAATATTAATAGGGGTTAAAATGATATTAAAAAAAATTAATTAGATATTTTTTCACATTATACCCTAAAAAAGTTTGTTTTAACCCATTGTTATCACATTTTACACTTAATGTGATAGAATATATTTTTACTCTTAGAAGGTGATTAAAATATATATAAATAAATAATATATCAGTAAATGGAGAATTGTTTCTATTATAAATATTAATTTAATATCATGGATGAATTTATAAAATTTTAAACTTTTATATCATTTAATAATTTATAATTTATTATTACATATCATTAATTTCATTTTTTTGGTATATTTATTTTTTGATTCTACTAAAATATAGAAAATAAATAAAAATTTAAAGAAAAAAACTTATTACATTTTTAGTCTGAAAGGTTCATATATAAAATTAATTTATCAAAATAATTATCAAAATTTATATTATCTTAAATATGTTTCATTTTTTAACTACATTCTTCAACTAATTGAATAATTAACACGTCAGCGTTGTGTTAACATAGAAGTTAAATATTTTTAAAAATTAAAAAAAATATGAAACAACCCAATTAATATTAATCATTATTATTTGAATATATTGTTAAAAACTATGTGTATTATTAGTTTGTACATATGCTAAAAAATTAATAGTATTTTAAAAAAAATGTGTTTCATTTTTGGTATTCATTAACTAAAATATTTTTAAATTCGTAATCTGAAAAAATATTTAAATTTTTTTTATATAAATAAATATTAGATGATTATAGATGCAATGGAGTCTAAAAATATATAAGGTAAACTTTTACGGTCAATTTATAGTTCATATCACATTATTTTTATCTTTAATTACATAATTTTTTATTTTCTGTGGTAATAAATTTTATAATGTTTTCTATTCATATTTATCAAAAAATAACAGTGAAATATTTTTCAAATTTGGATCAAAAAAAAATTGGAATCAATTAATAAAATTATTAACCCAGCAGTGGTATATTTTGAATATAAAATATTATATGCATATTTCAATAAAGGGTTTTTTAAGAAAATTTGTTTTCAAATATAATAAGTTTTTGTAGTAATTTAAAATATAAAATTAATTTAAAAAATTATAGAAGAATATTTTTTTAAAAAAATAATGAGAAATAAAATATTTAATTTAATACCAAATTTATATTTACATTATTAATACCACAAAAAAATACAACATTCAATTAAAAAACATTATTTTTAATTTTAAATTCAAAACACAATTTTTTCCTAAAATTAAAAACAATTGTTCTTTATATAATTTTGAAATTATTTTTAGAAAAATTAATATTTTTTAAATTATCTTTTTATAATTTCCAAAAAGTAATTAAAAATCACTCAAAAAAAGAAAAAAATCCATTTTGTCGGAAATAATATTTTTTAATGATAAAATCATACTACTACAAATATTGTGATTATATATAATGATTAACTAAATATTTATAATTTTGAATATAAATTATATATTACATAATATGGTTAATAATATTAATTTTCACCTATTTAACTCCTAGGTTATAAAGATCAAATTTAAATAATAATAATAATTAATTATTCTTTTGAGCAAGATGTTGTGTATCATGAACTATCTTCATCATAGACATTCATATCTGTATCTTGACATATTATTTTCTCAATAATTTATGAAAATTTACCTGTAATACAACACTAAATTGAACACCAATGGTTTTCTTTTTCAAAATTACCTATTTTGAAATACCACATTTAAAATTGGGTTAATAAATTTTCTACCTGAAGTTATATACTTTGAAGTAAAATGGTCTATTAGAATAATACATAAGTGGTTTCATAGTAGGAGAAAATAGTGGGATGTGAAAAGATGCCCATGTATGGAAAAAGTAACATTTAAGGAATGATAGAGAGTGATAGTGAAAATAGTTATCTGAATATTCACCATAAAAATCATAAATCTATAATGGTTTAAAGGGTTATTGTCTTCATTTTTTTAAATGTAAAAAAATTAGAAATTATTTTCTATGGAAATAGTAATTCTTATATAATATATAATAAAATAATATGAAAATATACTTTCATGACAAGTACAATTTCATTCATTAGTCAATTTCCACCAAAATCTCATATGTTCCACCACATAAATAGTATTCAACAAGATTTTTAAGTTCATGAATCACTTGTATAAAATTATATAGGAAAAATTCCCTAAAAGTTTAATAATAAATTCATCCATTATATAGAAAATTTACTCCAACCGAAACGTATAGAACATGATTTGATAATTACCCAAAATGAAAAAACCATCACATAAAGCTATACAATATTTATTTAAAAAAATTCAACAGTAATATCCAATTATTAACATGGAGCATTAAATAATTTACTGTACATAAAATTCTTGAAATTTTTTATTGACTATTATTGTAACAAAATATTATAAGAATTTGATCATATAATATTTAATGATAAAATTACTATTTATCTCAAAATATATATCACACTTAATGTATGATTGCAAAAAATATATTCATGAATAATATAATCCATAAGATATTCTAATAATTTATATAAATAAATTTAATTCCATTAATACACTTTCAGATTATATATTTATCCAAAATTAAATTTTACCATTCTTCTTGAAATAAATTCATATAGTATTTTTCTTACCATAATCATATACATTTCAAAATGTGGTGACCTTTTTTCAAAATCACATAATTAGAAAATTACAACCAATATCTTGGTAATCTATATAACAAAACATACTTTCTCAAAAATAAAATTATCTTTTATTTATATGATCATTTAATCAAAAAATTATACTAATAAGGAAATCACATAGGCTAATGGTAAGAGAAGAACTCTGGTCTTCATAAAGTTGAGGTATCAAGACTTCTGGCCTTGTAAAATATGATATGTTGTCACATAGCCTAATATTTATCCATTTTAAATATATATATTAATGAAATGATTTATAATAAAAAGAAATGTGATTAAAAACTCAAATTTACCATATTATATTAAATATTAATAAATTTGTTTATCCTTAAGAATAATATCATACCTATAAATATTACCCCAAAAATATAATAACCCATATTTACAAAAAAAATTAGATCATATAAACCATAAATATTTTTCCATATCATTAAACGTATTTCAAAAAAATTAAACTTGAATTTTCCCAAAAATATTATTTTCACATGATTTTAATAATGATTACATATTCCTCAAACATCTATTGAAACTAAATAACAGTCTCCCAATATTCAAACATCATCGAAAGATAAAAAAATTATTTAAAAATATTATCATCCAAAAATATATTGAAGCACTTAAATCCCATATATGTATAAATATAAAAAATTACATTTCATTTATAATCCATTATCAATGATTTTAAATATTTTTTCTTTAAAAATTGCCTTCTTAAAACAGAAATATTGATTCATGTTCTATGTTTCAATACAATCAAAACATATGAAAAAAATACATGTATTTATTATGTGATATTTGGTTTTCATATCATCAATTATAATGGAATTATGTATTCATTAAGTGAAATATGTACAATATTTAAAATCACATTAATTATAGTTACTCTTGGAACGTTGATTTTAATAATTATTATTCCCTCAAAATTTAAAACAATCAATAGATAGATCTGGAAAAACATATATCCCATTTATGGAGTTAAATAATTATTTCTTTCATCCTTTGTAGTTAATTTATTTATGTCCTCCTTTAACACATATAAAACAACTATATATTCGTTTAGGAAATTTTAAAGGGTTATTTTTTTACATTTTGTACACATTTTTCATTGAATATATTTTTTTTAATGATAATTATCATTTGATCATCCACAATGCATCATTTATCTTATATAATTAGTAATATCACCTTTTTAGTATATTAATCATTAATCTCGATATAAATCTAAGAATAGCCACATGATTTCTCACAATAGATTACATTCCATTAATTTTTATGTCCATACAACCACCACATATTTCATCACATCCTTTTTTAGTTTTGTTTTATTAGAATACAACGATTTATTAAAACTAAAAATGATAGAATGTGTATATAATAAAAAAATTAAGTATGAGGGTAAAAAAATTCAAATTATAATTATTCTTTTAATAACAAACACTTTTAACCCATAAAAAATAAAAATTATTATCCCTATTGTACAGTACATTATGTATATAAGGGACATTGAACTTATACACAAATAACATCCAATCCTCTAATGTTATATAACCATACTACAAAAAAAAGTTATAGGACCCTAATATAAAAATTATATATCCCATTGATTTTAAACTCGAATTAAATTTCATAAAATTGAAATTTTAATATATGTTTATATAATTAGAGAGTTAGGTTATAAAACATACATTACAATCCCATTTATATATATATATATAGTGGACACTACAATTTTTTATCCATTTGTTCACAATTTGATACATTTAAAATAAAAAATATTTTATAAATGAAAATATTATAAATATTAAAATTGGACTTTTAATCTCCTTTACCCGAACAAATACCTAGAAGAATAATTTTTAAATTATTGATGAGCATAAAAATCATAATAAGTTCAACAAAAGGAATAAAGTAAATTTTTATTCAATGAATACTTATAAAAATAATCATTTTTCATAATAATAATTTTTGTCATAATAAAACTTTTATCACCCGTGAAATAACCTTCTAAGAAAAAATATTTTCATAATAATTTCAATAAATGTGAATAATAAATTGAACTAATAACGGTTTCTTGGAATAAATGAAAATAAAAATAATTTATCCAAGATATATTTTCACCATTAATATGCACCTTACAACATCATCTATATTTTGGATCATCGTGTTTCCTTGAGAAATCATATAATTTCCACAAAACCCATACCAAGGATAGATAAAACATATATGTTACATGGAATATAATTTCCATATCACTCATAAAATCACATTTTAAAATTTAATAACCATAAATCGGACATCTAAACATAATGAATTAGAGGCCTATCAAGCATCAAATAGTAATTATTTTCATAGAAACACCAATCATTAGTTAATATCATTACCACCCAAAGAAATTTTATAATGAATCCACAAGTCATCATAATAATTACCATGAACTATAAAACATAAATTATTCAATTTCATCATTACATGAATAAAATATTCATGAGGAATATAATATTTATATGTTCATATTTTTTATTTAAAAAAACATCAAATTAATAATGAAAAAAATTATTTTAGAAGTCATATGAAATTATAATTTAATCTTCAATTAAATGATTATTCATGATAGAGGGAAAATATATTCATTCTTTATAAGTTATAAAACATTAATTTTTTTTTCAAAAAATTCAAAAAGTTCTCAATTGGAGAAATGAGAACAATAATCTATTCAATCCATTTAGAAAAATTCATACATGGTTAAAGATTACATTAAAAAATAATATGTTAAATTTAATTACCTTACAAAAATACCTTTTTTTAATCATGGATATTGAAGAAAAAGTAAGGTTTTAGGGAAACTTTTAATGAAAAATTATTTTAAAATAACATCACTTACCGTGAGTTGGAATCATCACATTAATTATTTATATTCCATAATAATGCACCTTTTTTTTATACATTCATAAAAATCATTTTGCAGTTCCATATTATTTTATTTCATTTATTTGTTTATAATATAAATTTATTGTTCAATTAAATTCATGTTAATAGTTTTGATGATATTCGACTAACAAGTCATAAATAACTTTGGTAATATTAATATGTTCAAAGGGTTTATTATTAAATCATACCTAGAATATAATTTATTATTTAATTATCAATTTCAAACAATATTTATACTTTTAAATTAAAAATTTACATACATTAATGATAAATTAATTATGTTACAATCATTGAAATTGTAACCCCTACATAAAAATGTGCAACGTTCACATTTTACCATGATAATTAATGAATGAAGTTATGTTTTATTTTATTTTATCCTATTTATTATAATATGTTAAATATTGCATTAATAATTTAAATATACACATATATATAATCGATTTTTAATGATAAGGAAAATCAATCACATGTCATTATGTATGTGGTCGTCCACACACATGTGTGGATGACGCTAACATATTTTAGTGAATATAAAGGTAAAAAGGTAAATTATATATTATATTTTAAGAATAATAAATAATTAATTAATATCACTCATAGACATTAATTCGATAATTAAAATTCTTATATGAATGATTTTTTTGTAAAATTAATTACATATGTTAACTATGAGGTAGTCCACAGGACATATAAATGATGGTTTTGTTACCAATGTGATGGAAGAGGATATGAATATATATTGATAAATAAATAAATAAAAATATGTATTTATTGAAGATATTGGTTTTATTATATATTCATATTTAGTTATTATTTTAATGATGTGTAACAATAAATTGGATGAGAATTATCTATGAATAATGATACCACTTTTCAGGAAAACTTCTTTTTAATAAAACCTTAATACCACTATGGTTGGTTTTATGGCCTATATAAGGCATCTAAAATATGGGTAATGAATATATTAAGGTATTTTGGAATATATTGTATTATCCAAAATGGGTTTTATGTATTATACTAATTGAATAATTTTTAACCTTTACAAGAGATGGGAAGGGAACTATTGAAATATGTGAAATTATTAAAATAATATAAATTAGTATTCAATTAAGAATGGATCAAAATATAATTATTTTGGATATATAATTAGAGTGGGTAAATAAACTATCATAAAATAATAATTAAAAATTATTTACCATATTTCATATAAATCATTTCGTTTTAATGGTTAATGAACTACAGTCACACTGTTCATGAAAATAAATAATTTTACCCATTAAGGGTCATGCTAGTGTCTATAAATAAAATAATGTACCACAAATAGGAAATAGTGGATATTATCAACCATATCATAATCACATGGATACATATAAATATTATAGGAATTCTATAATATTTAATAAAATATTAGTTATTTTAATTTATCATTAGTGTCAAATTTTAAAACTATTCTAGACATTCATTATAATAACATCAATAAAAAAGTAACAATTTTACCAAATATTACTTTACTCACCTTATTTTAATGGAAATATATAGGATATATTTTCCACATTAATTTTTCAAATTATATTATTTTTTTTTATTTTTAATACACATTTATAACTAAACATATAAATTTTTTATAACTACGTTAATAACATTATACTAATTAAAAACAAGAGTGAAATTTTTGAATTTTATAGAAATAATATATTATAAAAGAGATTATATTTACTGAGTTCTCAGAAAATGACATTTAACGGAATATTGAATGTTTTTGGAAGAAATATACTCATTAAATAAATTTTATGGTAGTAACATTGAGTTTTTATAGTCCATATTATTTTATTTTTACCTTTAATTACCTAATTTACCATTAACATTGCAACAAAAAATTAAAATGGTTATTATATATATCCACCAAAAATAATAGTGGGATATTTTTCAAATTTGGACACCTTGATTAAAAATATGGAATCATTTTTTCAAAATTTAAAACACATAATTGGATATGTTTAATTTAAAAGTAAAAGTAAATAATGAAATGAAAAAAAGTTTTTTCAAAAATATGTATTTTTAAATAGAATACATTTTTATACAAAACTGAAATATAAAAAAAAATTCAAACCCCATAAATTGTTAATTTTATATAATAAGTAACAAATAATATATTGAAACCAATTAAAAAAATATTTATGAAAAATAAATTATTTTAAAGAAAATATTTGTATTAATGAAAAATTATTATTCATTACAATTCATTAAAAAATCAATATATTCAAAAAAAATAAAAAATCTCATCATATGATAATTTATACATGATGAATTAATTAATTAATATTAATTTTTTCAAATAAATAATCATAATTTAAATTAAAAAAATTAAAAAAATTATTCTTATAATGTAAGAGAATCCATTTTCGATGAAATCATACTTTCGAAGAATAAAATTACATTACTGAAATTTTATTTAATATTTAAATAGAATTAATTAATTAATTTGAAATGAGTAGTACCATTATATATTTTATAATAATTTTAATATTATGAATTCCTTAGAATTTACCAACTAGGTTATAAATATCAAATTTAAATAATAATAATTCATTTTCCATTTAATAATGGTGTTGTCTATCCCGTACACAATCAAACATATAATATTTAAAAAAATATATTATTGATAAACAATGTATATGAGAATGGGTCTTACTTTGCTCATGTCGTGACACTCTTAAAGGATATTCCTCACTTAAGTCAAAATTTCAATGTAAAACACAATGATTGATTTAAATAGATGATAACTATGAAGAACTATGGTAAAAAATAAGGTTTTATAGGTTGAAATGAAGGATTCATGATTTAGATTTACTAAAAATGTTATTTTATTATTATCTTATTTCTACTATTATAACTCTTAAACTATGTGTTTAGTTTTAGACAATGTTTTGGACGATAGATATTTGGTTAAACAATGAAGGTGCTTGAAAATTTTTTAATGAGAAACCAAATGAGATGATTACTATAGTAAATAATGTTGTTATTATTTATAATCAATTATCACTATATATGATTAAATAATTTCTCATTAACCAACCCTTAGTAACACTAAAGAGGACAAAGACAGTGTTTGCTGATAACATGTGTTGATGATGCTATAGAAAATATATTATTTAGTTTCATTTATACCAATAATTTTTAATGAATAAATTTAGGGAATAAATCAAAGGAAAGAGAAGATTCTTTATGTGTGTATAATAATAGAATTTAGTAAATAATTGGGGAGTAAATTAATAAAAAATATTTTTTAATTCACTATGTGTGAATAATGGTTTCCCTACGTTATCATAAATAGTTCATTGTTTCAAATATTGAATGTATGGGAATTATTCAAATCTGTATACTATTGGGAATGTCCATGAAGTTAATCAAAATTTCCTTTGAGAATGGATTTTCTGTTGATGATGAAGTGGCTAAAAAATAAATATATAACAATGGTTGTTGTAAGGAATATGTTGACAAATCTAAGATCATGGCATAAGATTATAATGGAATGATTAATGTTCTTTTGACTTTTTATTCATGAATTATTTAGACTTTGTATATTTTTACCAATGTTATTTTGGTTTTATTAATCTCACAATATATAATGATATTACTACAATATTATTTTTTACAGTTCTGAAAGCATTTTTAAAGGTACTAATGGCCATGAATAGTGTTTTTAGGGCCAATTTTCTCTTTGAGGATACTCTTCATATTTTTGGGAACATCATATGAAATATAGTATTATGGTTTTATAAAAAATTAATAAAACATTATAAGTAAAAAAACATCACCATTGGTAATGTTTTGGGGGTATGAACAACAAACTAAAGGCGGGAAATGGTTATATTCCTAGGAATAACCTATGTGATATTCTCTTAAATATATCATTGTATTTACATAAAATATTTTATGAATAAATAATAGTGTAATAAATTAAGAAAATTAATTCATAGATAAGAAATATATGAAAAAAGTTTAATTTGAAGCAACCATATTTTCATTATGGTTTTATGGTAACCCGAGTTTTCAGATATTTCATATGTTATGCTAAGAGAAATATGTTTTGTTTCTTGATTTTCAAATTGTGTTCAGGTTAGTCGGTTATATGAACCATTCTATGAAATCTTAGGGGGGTGTGGATTATAGTATTTGTCTCCAACCCATTGTATTTTCCCCAATTATTTGGGGGTTGTTTCTTCCCCTTGATTTTGAATGTCGTAATTGAAAGGGGATCAAGTGTGGAATGAAATAGGTTTGAAATCATTTATGTATAGCCGATGAATTCCGTAGGGTAATCAATGGAAATTAGATGGGTTTGGTGTGCTGTTAATAGGGACTATAGGATGGTGTAGGTAGTAGTTGGCTTTAGTAATGTAAAACATCATCTTCCGTGGGTTGGGTCTGGCATGATTGTCAGTGATGAAAGGATAGAGGATGTGACTGGTGGATTTGTTGATGGTGGAAAAAAAAATCTGTGGGGATCAGTATGTAGGATGGGTTTGGCGTTTTGGTGAATGTAATGACGGGCTGCTAAATGATGTGTAATGATCTATATCATAGGAATATAGGATGGTACACTGGGTGTAATAATAAAAAAATTATGGTCTTGGTTTGACATTGTTTTAGTATACATTAGTCCTATGAACCATGTAATAAATTAAATAAGGCTGATGTATGTGTATCCCCCGATGGGGATATGGATTACCATTTTGACCATTGTGTGTCGTGTGTGCATGGGTTTGGATGTAAAAATACCACATGCACCGTATAAATATATTTTGATCCATAATGAATCTAATGATAAGTTAAAATTGAAAATTCATGGACCATACTTCAAATATTTTATTCATCGAATTTCGAATGAGATATTTTGAATGAGTCTTAGTGTTAAATATTTATGAAATGTTATATGAAATTATTGTATAATTGGAAAACACATTGTAACTATATTATTATTTGTATATATCATGATATAGGAGGAATAACATGTCTTTATTTTTATGATGCATTGTGATATAATCGAAATGCATTGGGCATAAAAAATTATTTGGGGTATTAATTTCTAAGAGTTATAAATAAATTGGTAATTGTTCAAATCATATCCAAAGGATTAAATTGTCCATATTAAATATATGGATATTATGTATTATTACATTATACTAATCTTAGTCTATATGGAATATGAATTCCTCAAAAGTAAAAAAATAATCTTGAAAAAAATATTTTTCATAGTGAATTAATTTGAGATGAATCAAAGTTTATTTTAATTAGTTAAATAGTTATGTAATTTTTGACATTAAATTTTTTTAATTATTTAGTTTCTTGTAATAAAGTATCTCAATCACTTTCCAAATTTATTTATGCTTTTCTTCAATTTCTATATCTTAACATCCCACAAATGTTTTCTTTCTCAAAAAACAAGTAATGTCTTACTATAGAAATATTTGATATATTAAATTATTTCTTCCTAAGAGGATGTTTCATTAAACAATTTTATGTTATGGGTTTTCAAAAAATGTTATAACTCTAATTACTAAAATTGATCTATAATGGCATTACATATTTACGGGGGTAGAATGTGAAGCCTCACGATTTTGAAATAAGAAAATCGTGTTCAATAGTTTATATAAAATGACACAAAATGATTTAAAGATAATTTAACACCATTACACATTATGTTATATTTATATTTAAATAAATTAAATCTCATTTATATCTTATGATGAACACAATATCAGGTAAAAACAATACTATACAATCTTTCAAAATATTAGTATTTAAATATCACCATTACAACCTATCCGATAAGATAGTGGGTATGAGAAGTATTAATTTGTTATGAACAATATAAATTTTCAAAATTAAGAATATAACATTAATGGAAATTTATTTTATACAAATATAAAAATAATATTTTAAAAGAAAAAAAGAAATGTTTTAATGGGGTATTTGGAGTTTTATCACATATTACAAATATAATATATTCATTATTAAATATTCACTGAATTAAATATGAAAAATTTTAATTTCTCAATAATTAATTTTAAAATAATATTCAGTTTATTTTTTTTAATTTTATGAAAATATGAATTTATGTGATGAAAAGTGAAAATTACTGATAATTCTTTAAAACCCACTATTTATTTAATTTATAGAAAAATATTACTTATTTTTATAATTTGTTTTAATCTAAAATTAATTATATTATTTTAAAATAAAAAAATAGATTTCATGTTTAGAAATTTCCTATTGAATGATTTTGTAATAAAATTTTATACTTTTGAATGTTTTTCTCTCAAATTCTCATTTTTATGATGCATTAGTTGGTTTAATTTCAAATTAAAATTTTATAATTATTTGAATTAAATATTGTGAGTTATAATAAATATTTTTGATAATAATAATTAATATAATCTAATATGTTCTACACAATGGAGAATTTTTTTGGGGGATGGCGAGGCAGGCTCCGAAAACGAGAGCATCCAATGGCAGCGATTGAGTCTAGGGTGTGTCATGGCCCTTCTGCACTTCCTCGGCTTCAAGCTTCTCCTCCCCAACAGTTCCGGGTCGGTGTCTTCACCTGCTCGTGATCCATGGAATCCCACTGCATCCTGCAAACCTACGGATCAGCTGGTGACCCGCAACAGGGATTCTTCGTTGTTCGCCTAAGACCTCCCTATTAGATCTGCTGATGTGGTGCCAAAATCACAGTATATTGTTGATTCCCAAAATCATTCAGTGATAGAGATCCCTAATCGATCTAAAGACGTGCTGCACACCTGCCCTCAGATGAATACAGATCTCTTTTCTAAATCAGAAGATTCATTGCACTGGCCTACGGATGGAGTGAAGTTATGCCATGGTGATGCGTGGATGGCGCCCGGTCTGAAGGAGAAGTGGAATGATAGGCCGGACTCATCTTTGTGGGGGTGGTAATATTTTTTCCTATCATTCTTATGTTGATTCTTTAAGGAATATAGATTCAAGAACGAAGTTTAATGGAATTAGTTCTCTGGGATTTTTTAATGACTCATGTCATGGTAGGATCCTCCGTAATGGTCCCACTACTCACGTTGAATATGACCCCGTAGTGCTTCCTGAGAGATTTCCAATTGGAAAAAACTCTATGATTTAACACATTGTTCTACATAAATTTCAAAACCCATGGATTTTTCAATATTTGAGTAGCCGAATCTCAATTTTATAGGGATTCAATAATTGGAAATCTGTTTCTATTGGTTGAGGTTGTTTTCATTACATGTTTACCTTAGATGAATTGAAACTTCGTGCTTGGATTATTGGGACCTTTCTATTAAAACCAGGTTGGAATTACTTATAGGAATGGACATTGGGCATTAATGCCTCGCACACAACAAATGCCTTTCCTCAGGTCTTTCTTCACTTAAATGGGATGAATTGGGTCCTTTGGCATCCGAAGATTTTCCATGACATTGCCACAGCAATTGGGACCCTGATTCGTCTTGACAAGGATACTGAAGAAGTCTGGCATGGTCACATTTCCAGGATATTGGTGGAGCATGACCTCATCTCCACATTATTTGACAATGTGACTCTTTCTACACCTACTGATGACATTAAAATTGATGTTGAATATGAGAAAAACCTCTCTTCTGCAATGAATTTATGGATGTTGGATACTCTCTGGAGACATTTCGGAAGAATGTTTCATGTGAGGAGTGTGGAATGATGGTTCAACCATCAAAACATTTCCGAAGTAAATCAAATCCCATTATTCATGGTGGTGATGCACTCAAGGAACCAGTTTCCATTGTCGTGAATGTGATGACTTCTAGGAAGCCTGATTCTCATTTGTCTGATCTTAAAGATAAAGGTATGTTGGTGGATTTATCTATGGAGAATGCTCATAGTGGCCCCTTTATCCCTCCAGTTGATGATTCTGAGGAATTTATTTCTGTTAGGGAACTTCATACACGTTTTTCAAGGTTGATGATCCTTATTCGCTCTCAGGTTGATGTCTATCATTAGGCTAAGGGACATCAAGGTGTTGACTGTCATCAGAAAATTTAGAAGCTATTTCAAACTTTTGAGTTTTCTAAGAAATTGGGGAATGATTGTGAGGATAAAATTGAGAAGAATACCCCTCTTCAGACTTTATGTTATGCTGGGTATGCATCTTTCATGGTGGTGATTTTTACTGGAAAAGAAAAGATAAATGCTGGTGAGGGTTTCACCTCTGTTCCCACTAATCGGAGACCACGTAAGGATTATTCTAACCTTCCTAGGAACATTACTACTAGATCATATTCAATGATGCCTAGGAAGGTGGACACATATATTCTAAAGATTATTAATTAGGAAAAATCTCAATCTGAGTGGGAGGTCACTAGTGGCTCTGATTATGGAAATGATATGTTGTATTATGATATCTAGGCATGTTATTAGGTGGATGAGGACATTATTGCTTGTTTGATCCCACCCACCACTTATCAGTAGTTTTTATTTCTTCATAATAAATGGTCAGAAGCGTTGCTTCTGGATAATAATTTTTGGTATGTTCTACACAATTTTTTATTATAATTTATTGTATCAATAGTTAAATTTAATTATAAGTTTTCGAAAAAAATAGGTTTACAGATGGGATAAAATAAAATGATAAAGTAAAACGTGTCTAAAAATAGTTCTATTTCCTATTTTATTGTCTTATTTTGACATTATATGATCCATGACTATTTAATTACTAATAATGGATTCTTGTTTAATGAGAAAAATATTTCAATGACTTGTTATATTCAAAAATTCTAAGACAGCACCTCCCCCAAATATAATAGTTCACACCCTATCATTTAATCATGAAACATCCAAACAACATTGGTACATACAATAAATGAAATCTGATATTCCTTACATCCCACCCTACATCCTAAATTCATTTTATTATTTTTAAACCAACCTATGATGGCATTATGTACAGACATAAAAAGGCACTCTGGATAGTTGGTAAAAAATATAATGGCAATTTTTTATTTCATCTTATACATAATTATAATATTTCAAATCTATTATTATATTATAAATTTATAATATATTTTATACTAATATTTCATTAGTTTAATTAAATAAACTATATTAATCATCACTTCCATATAATGGAAATCATACTTGTTGATCATGTGTATGACCAACCAACACCTTGTGAACTGATGTAATTCTTTTTCCCCGACCACCTATCAAGAATGGATATATTGAAGTAATAAAAAAAATTGTATGATATTTTTAACATTATTATTCCATATTAATCAATATATCTCATATAACATCATTCATTCATTTATTGGGAGATACGATAACGTCACTTATGTGTTTGGCTAACTACATCCTTGAGAAGCGATGTGATTCATATTATTCATATTATTTACATAGAAGGTAGGAAGGATAAATTAAATTAATAAATGTAATATTAATGAACTAAAAATAATTTTGTAAATATTAAATAACATATAACCTATTACATTCAAATCTATATGAATATAATAATATCACTCGTGCATATGTGTGTAATACCACATCTACGTACCAATGAAAGACTGTTTTCATTTTATTTTTAAATGGTCATAAATAATGAAGGATTAAGATAATATAAGTTATATATATAAGATAATAATTTTACAATAAGAGATAATTTATAATGAGTTTCCATTTAATATATCCATCGATAAAATGGAAACCACATTCATGCTATGTATGTCGCACCATCTATACAAACGATGTAATGCATTTCATTAATTGACATTTATATACTAATTTAAATGCCAATTAAATAATTATATATTATATTTATATCATGTTATATATTTTATATATTTTTTAATAGTAATAAATGTAAATTTACCAATGATACCAAATCATAACATAAAAAAATGGAATTATCACCTGAAACAGTTATTTAAACAATGTTTTGTTCATAAATGGGTCATAAATGGAAATAAGTAAATAAAATATGGTATGAAATATAAAATTCTGGATCTAAAATATAATAATCATAAATATAAATTTAATATATACTAGATACAAACATTTACTAAAGAAATTATATTTTTTGTAATGGTTTCTCATCACACTTTTACTTTTGTAAGACTTATTCCATTGGTACCAATTAGTTATTTTCTATTAGTTATATAAATAACCTCAATATGTTATATCATCATTCTATATATCTTCATGGTATATAATTGATTATTTAAATTTATTTATTTAATGGTGATTATGACTAATAAGATACCGAAGTGGTTAATACTAGTGTGACAAGATCATTGTTTATTAGGATTGGTAATGATTAAGATTCAAAAGATAAAACCATATTACATACCTCGTAAAAAACTACCTAATCAAATTATTCTCTTTTTATTAAATACCATTGCAATTATTAGTAAATATTTTTACAATACTTGATACTGATAATAATTATTCAAATGTGTTTATGAATATAGGAATTTATTAATATTTTTGGTTGTATCCCCTTTTCTTCCAAAACAATGTTTTGTAAGAATATTTTCATGAAATGGTCAAATTTTATTAACATTTTTTTATAATGTTATTATAAAAATTCATATAATTTTATAAAATTATTTTAACATGAATCTTTTATTGGTTTCAAAAATAAGATATAATTTATTTTTCTTACGAAAAATTTTAAAGGAATCTTTCTGTTAACGTTGTCAGAATTAGTATAATGTCTCACTACAATGAAAAATATTTACTAGGAAACATATTTAAAATGTATAAAATATTATTTTTAATTTAAATTATTTTCTTCGTATTCTAGAATTGTTTGGTTTCTGAGTGTCAATATTAATTTCAAATGGAAACTTTCAATCAGAATGTTTTTAATGTCATTTATACAACATTTATATTCATCAACATCATTAAAGGTTATGTCACATATAATCCATTTGGATAATTATTTAATTATACCATCTTTATTATTGTTCTAGATTGTTCATAATTAGTATAACTAGGGTTGTACTATTTTGATTTCATTATCCATATTATTCTAGATCGTTTATTTTTTTTGTTGATATAGAAATTAATTATGATTTGTGAAATTACTTACATTTTGTATGATATTTTTAATGAATTTTTGTTTCTATAATTCCTTTCCACATTCATATGAGGAATTTATTGGAATTAATAACTGATGGGTGAGGCACTCTATAGCCCTTATATGCATCAATAGGTCACATTAGACAAACTGCCATGGGTTTTATGGGCCCTTAATAGTTATTGTAATAGGTCACTTCATGAGGCCTTGATAATATAGATTTTTTTCACAAGGCATTGGATTTTTATATTTATATAATTATTCATTACATAATAATGATTTTATTTATTGATGTTCATCTCATTATTCAATTTGTATGAATACCCATGGAAGCGTTTATGGTTCATGTGATTATTTATAAGACATTATTTGGACATTATTTATTCATGTTATTCTATTGATTGTGTTCATTATATTGAATAAATGGAATGAAATTCATTTATTTACGTATCCATAGTAATTTTATTTATTTATTAGTAATTATTCTATTGTAAACATTATCTAACTACTCATCATAGATCACTCATTTCATAAGTTTTACATTCCTAAGGATTCCCAAATATGTATAATGAGTTACATTAAGAGATATTCTAATGGAGATAATTGAGTAATGATAGAAAATACTATTTTTTATTTTTATGATTTCAATTGTAATTTGATATTTAATTAAGTATCTATTTATTATTCCAATTAAATTATTCGATTTTTCAGGAAGTGATTCCCTCTAACTAGTTAATATTTAATTAAGTATCAACTAACATGTCTCTACTAGTGTAATGGTCCTTAAAAAAGTTCATTATGACCAAGATTCCAATAATTTATATGTCGACATAGTTGAGGTTTTCAAATTCGTAAAATTTATTTGGATATAGGTAGTTCTAAATGATTGCAACAATAGCATGGCTTGTAGTGGATGACTTTATCCCATATAGGTTTCTCTAAACTGGAACCTACAGTTTTACATGATTATAAACACGTATAAACAACCATTAAAAAAATTTCTTTATGCTATTAATATATCATTTCTTAATTTAATGTACTTAAATAAATAATATCATTTAAATCAATGGATTCTCGATGAACCATATTTTTAAACAGGACACAACTAAAATAGAATAACTTATATACAAATAAATTATAAATCAAATACTTATGAATATATAAAATAGGATTTAAAATGTATTTTTGAATCCCATTCACAAAATAGAAATTGAAAATATATTTGTAAACTGAATTTCTGCATCGAATGTAATGTTAATATCATCCCATTTTTGTTATAAACATATACCTTTATATATATATATATATATATATATATATTATTTTCTTAATGAGAATATTGACTTATTATCATGTGAATATGTTTGTAAATGCATGTATATAAACACCCATGTGTAAGAATGTATACCCAAAAAGTAACAAGATACAAACATTCATCAATAAAATGTGAATATCATGGTGTCATAATAACTAACCATAGTAAAAATTCAAAATAGTACATATCAAACAATTTATTTTGATAAATGAATAAAAGAACATGTAAAAATGAAAAATATATAAAAATTTATAAAACAAATGACTTTAGTATATAAACTACTATATATATATATTTAGTAAAAATTTTAACATATCTTTTGTTCTAGATATTTAAAAGGATAAAATAAAGAAGAATCCATTTTAAAATAAACCCAAATATCTCAAAATATTTGATCAATATATGTATCAATCCTGTTATCTAGGTAAAATTTATATGTTTGAATAAAAAGAGTTTATAACGTTAAATAATTAATGGCATGTGAAATAAACAGGAATTACCAAAATTACCATCTAGAGTGAAGTGAAAATGAGGTGAAATCATCGTGAGTGGTGAGAGGATGGATCAATATGGATTTCAGCCCCCAAAAAACCAATGAAAAAGATAATTAGGATCAAAACATTCAAATAGTTCATATTATCATTATGAAAAATGAGGGGAAGAAATAAAACATATTGGGATATAAAGGAAGAAGTAAGTGGTGCGGAATAAACACTATCCTCGATGAACCCACATTAAAATCATAAGATTAGGGAAATAGAATCAATGGTGGATGAAATGAGGTAACACACGGGAGATACTATTTCTTAGTTTCATGTGATAGAGGGGAAATATGGTAGAGAATAAATTGTTTTGATAAAATTAATAAGGGTTTATTTAAAAAACAAAAATATTTCAAAACAAAAAAATAGCTTGGTTTAGCACTGTTGTTGACCTAATTGTGTTCCAATTGTGTTCCCATTCATCGGAATCTTTCAGAACAATCATGGTTTATTCAAAATATTGGTAAAACAATGATTTATAATGATAATTTATTCTACTCATTCATAGAAGTACAACACACAATAACAACGTTGTAATCACTAATCGGGAAATAACTACATGATGTAATGAATTTTATTCATATTAAAAATAATTCAATAATAAATATTACCAAACCTCAAGAATTGTAATGATGATATAATAATAATATAAATAATTAATTGTGGTTATAATTGTAAAATTTAATCCTACAATATATTATTCATCGAATATGAATCATTACATTCAAAAGAAAACAAAATATATTCAAACTAGAATGAAGACACCAACTATAGAATGGTTATTTAAATATATTCAAAATATAATTAATTCCACTACACATTAATAAATTCCAAATGAACACATACACCTGAAAGTAATATTTATAAATTGAAGGGGTGGAGTCCCATAATTGATCTCCCCACTATTTAAAGGATCTAGTATAATGCTTGATTGATAAAGAAATGATGTTATGTAGGATTAGCTACAAACATGAACAAAATTTTCAACCTAAAGAATCTAAATTAGAACATAATATCAAAATAACAACCATAATTTCACTAAATGAGTATCTAATTACCAAAAAACTACAACATCCCATGAATCCCAAAGTATATTAAATAGATCAAAAACAAAAATACTAAATCAATAAGACATTGAATTTTAGGTATAAAGAATGGAATTCCTCAAATGATTTAACTATCCATTCACATGGGTTTTCAATATAATTAAAATTACTGAAATGATTCACAAAATGAATACAACTAAGACACTGGTAATTTTTATTCTAACCAATAATGGATTTAAAATAGGCATAGACCACATAAAATCCTTATAAAAATTACATGGCTTTGTCATATGGATTAAAATTAATGGATTATGACCATAGGCCACAATTATTTAGGGCCAACCGTAGCGATCTCAATTATATTCAATCAATAATTTTATAGACTATGATTACAATATGTATAATGTTAGTCATAATCACTTGCATAACACACCAATAGTATTTAATGCCTAGTCATTCAATACACAATATCAACACATCACTTACTATATATTTCCATCATGAAATTCAAACACACCACATAGTCATGGAAATATTTCAAGGATTCAAAATCCACAAAGAACAATATATGAAGATCACATGAAATAATTTTCAATCAAAAATTACCAAGAAATATCAGTCGATCAATGAACCATAATAGAGATAATCCATGGCTTGAATGAGCTAAAGTAACTTCTAAGAGTAATATATAAACAAAATGATACTTGAATTAATATAAAAAAAATCTTGGTAAATCCAATAAAAAATTGCATGATAAATCAAAACAAATTTCATTATTACTATAAATAATTTTTTTAAAAATTATTTTAAATATCCATAGTTCAATTTTAGAAATTTCATTTTCACATTTGAAATATCTTTTTGTCGGAAACTCATTTTATATAGTGTGTTTGACACTCTATTATTTTAATGATCACAATGCATGATTGTTTTGGTACTAATGTTTCACATGTTTTATAATTAAATTTTATAATATAAGACTTCTTCTATAATATTTCTACTATGTATTATTGTAAGTCATTATTGTATGGGAAACACCATTAACTCAATTTTAAGTTGCCACAAGGATTAGTGATCGTCACTTCCAATAGAAGTATTTTCCATTGGGAACTACCACTAACATTATCTACTTCCACGATGAGCTATTGCATGAGTCGATTAACCATTACCACTGAAAGAGTAACTGCCAGATGAGTCACCTCCAATAGATTCACCCCCAATAGTGAGTCATCAATAGCATCTTATTAACATTGTTGTCCGAAGTCATTGGCATGAACGGATCATAAAATAAATATATTCTTTAATTTTGTGACCAATTCTTCAAGAGATAGTAAAATAAGATCCATGTATTAAGGATATTCTCAAACATCCAATGATATTTAATCAAAAATGGTAACAATCTCTAAAATAAGAAAAGTAGTTACTATATACAGCTGATAATATTTCATAGTGATGAAAAAACCAATAGTTGTTTGCGTGATCTTATTCATGAAATCTCAAGAATATGTTGATACCCATTATGTGATGATCAACAAAATAGAGTAACATAACCCATTAGAAATATTGATTGACACATCATAGAGAGATCAACTGAAACATAACTACAAATTTCTATGATCCTCAGTTCGACATCAATTTTCCTAAATAAAGCACATACTCCTCACCAATACAGATCTAATGACTATGAAAATATAGAACACATTAGACTATGTTTTGTAATCTTATTTTTTCTATATATTATAATTTTGAGAAGTGTGTTGTCTTCTTGTTATCCCACACACACTATCACCTACACATTCCCATAGAATACATGTAATTTTCTTCTTCCTTAATATGTTTCCCTATACATTTTTATAATATGGTCCTTGTGTGACTTATGATATTCTTAAATCCCACAAATATTTGTGGAAGAGAATTTTTAAACTGGTAAGATTGTCGCTATAGAATGTATAAAAAATCTAGGTTATGGTTTTATTTGATTATATTTTTAATCTGTTTGGAAGTATGTGATTTCTATGTGTTGGTGATAAAGTATCATATTAAGAATTAACCTCTTGATTATTCCATTGTGAAACTATGTTAGTTATTTTTTTCATATTCTAGATAACAAATATTTTTCAAAAAATTTCATTGATAATTAATCCTAACTGGTGATTGTATATTTATCTCTCAAAGTAAATTAATTTTGAATGTGTAGGTATTTATAAACTACATTTTATCTCCTTCATAGTTACTCTTAAAAAATTATTAAAAAAGATACATCTTATATCAATATTATATTTTAATTAATTAAACAATTTATTTTATAATTTTTTTTATTTTCGTCTAATTATTTATAGAATAATTAATGGATAAATCAATTCAACTCCTCTTGAGTTACTCACTATAAAAAACATGTGGTCTCAAATGTATAGTTTTATTTTTAAATATTATTAACTTTGTAACTATAATTTTATTTGTATTCTAATGATCTCAAAATTCTAACATTTCTAAATTATAGTTCATTATGGATTATAGACAAGAAGGAAATTCTACCAATAGACACAATTATTTTAATGGTAAAAATTATTCTCAATGGAAATTAATAAAAAAAATCAAATTCAATGTATAGGTTTTGACTTATAGACTGTAGTATATGATCAATATGAAATACCAAGAACTCTTATATATGAATGGATTAATTCTACAAAACTTCATAATATAATTATTGTAATGCTATGAATGCGTTTTGGTTCTTTGGGATATGATGAATTAAAGATAATATCTACCTGAAAATGTAATTTTGAAATATGGGATACCTTATCATACAAACAAGAAGGAACATAAAATGTCACATAAAAGACATTAAGTACATACACAATCTTTTATAATGATTTTAAAATTCAATCTACTTAACATATTTATGATATTTATCTCATCTTCAATTAAATATTGGATATTATTAACACTGTTAGAATACATGTAATAGAAAAATTTCAACTAATGAGGCTACTCATATGATTACCAGACAGATGAAGAGGAACATCTATATCAATCAGATATTTATGTGATGTATGTAAACTACATGTCATGGAAGTGATTAGAATGATAATGATATATGAAGAAAATATTATACTCTACAGGGATATTGATGAAGATGAACCAAAATAATATCAAGATCCATCAATTATACATTCTCTATACAAAAAGATAAAGTAAAAATTAAACATTCCAGTGATGAAGGATCATTTAAGGAGTGTGATTAAAAAATGGAAAATATAGCCAAAATATTCAAGAAATTATATAGGAAAAAAATTTATTGAAAAAATAAAAATCCATATGAGATTATGATAAAAAAGGAATGTTGAAGAGGATAATGAAAATTATGACAATCAAAATGAAGTCACATGTTATGAATGAATGAGGAAAGGTTACATTAAATCTGAATGTCCAAAATTGATATATAAAAAGACGTATGATGACAAGGACAAAACATATAAAAAACTCAAATGAAAAAACTAGAGACCCTTCAAAGATATCTTAAGTGACCTAGAGCTTAATTAATAATATAATTAATGATGATCCAATATTTACTTATAAAAATAATATCAGAGGTAAAAATGATCGTCTTGTTTCTCGTAATAAGGTTTTAAACATTTCTAAAATTAAATAATATAATCACAATGGGGAAAACATGACTAAAAAATATCATTATTATTGTAGTAACATGACTTAAGAAACCATTTATAAGTTGAAATATAAATATAAGTCACTCAAGTAACAAAATTATAGAACAATAAATTTTCAAAATAACCTTACTGTTGAAATGGAAAAAATGATCAACAATATAAAGAAAATCCAACGTTAAAATTATCAAATGATAATTTACATAAATACATAGAAAATTTACCAATTATAAGAACACATTATCTCAAATACTATAAAATAATTTTTTTCTGATGTGTACAACTTTCATAGGATACTAGCCCGCACAAAGAAAAATTATGAAAACAATATTTACATAAATGTCTATTTATCAATGTTCATATACTTCCAATACCTACTAAATTAGACCTATTAATATTTTTATCTATTAAAATCCTCAATGTGTTTATATGAATCCAATTTAAAATATATGGCTTCCAAAATCAATAATTTAATACATAACCAGCCCCATTATGATTTGAGTTGGAAATACAGTTTGGATAAAACATTGTTTTGTAAGAAGCATGTTTGAAAAATACTTACAAAATCATATCGTATAAAGAAAGTTGATGTTCTAGAAGTATGTCCCATGAGTTTTCACACTTTATGAATTTTATCCATTTTGATGGTGGATATGTCATAATTGGTGACATTGAAGAAGTTAAAATCATCATCCATGGATAAATTGATAAATATAATCTCATATTAAATTCAAAATTTATATATGTAGTTGGTTTGAAATACAACGTGATTAACATATCAAACTATGTAATGATTAATTTAATGATATATATGAAAAAAAACATTGTCATGTTTTTAGGGATAAAAAAGATTTAATTTTTTCTACCACAAGAATTGATAATATTTGTTATATTGATTTAAATTATTTATCTTTTAAAACTATTACTTAATTATTTATATTACAAAAAGATTATTGGCATTGGTATATGTGACTTGGACATTGAAATATTTATTCACATAGAAATATAACTTTGAAAGGGTAAGTAAGAGAACTAGAAAATTGTCTATTACAAAATGTTAGATTTTGGAACCCTATAAAAAAGTAAAACCTTATAAAAGTTATTTTTAATCAATGAAAGATGTTTCAACATATCATCTTTTATAGTTAATTCATATATACAATTTAGGCCGTTCTAGAGTCTCTAGTGAAAATTTATTACCCTATTTTTTATGTCTCTGTAGATGGATTCTCTATATATTCATTTGTATTCATTCTTGATCACAAATTTGAATCTTGTTCTTGTATTATAATAATTTTAAATCTATAGAAAATATTAGTTGATTTAAGTTTAAGACCATCTTGAGTGATCATTGTTGACAATTTTAAAATCATTATATTAAATAATTATGTTCTCAAAATGGATATAGTCACTACTTCTATGCTCCTAGGACACCAACAAAATGGTGTGATAGAAATAAGAAATATGTCTCTTCAGGAGACATCACGAAATATGCTAAATGAGTACAACCAACCAGTCTAATTTTGTGCTAATGTTGTTAATACAACCGATTACAATATAAACAAGGTATTAATAAGACCTCTCTTAAGGAAAACTCATTATAAATAATGGAATAATAAAAATTCCAATTTATATTAGATTATAGTTTTTGGATGTATTGTTTATACTCTATATAAATATGATAATTTGGAAAAAATTTCCACCGTAACTGATGACAGAATTATTATAGTGTATTCATATTCTAGTAATGCAGAGGTAGTGTTTACAAAAAGGACATGAATAATGAAAGAATATGTTAAAATAATATTTTATGTTACTAACCAAAATGACACTAAGAATATAATATAGATCTTAGAGTATGAAATTTATACTATATATCTCATTTTTTAAACATTGAGAAACTTTTTTAAACAAATATATAGATCAGAATGTAATCTTCCAGAACCTGTATAAGAAGCAGACAATGAGTCTGTCGACCACCCTTCTCAAAGACCCATTATAACTCATAGACCCCTCCCATTAGATGAAGTAATTAGAAATCCAAACAGAGTTACATAAACCTGAGCATCAGTTAGAAATAAAAATTAACATAATTTCCTCTTATCATAGATTAAACCTAAGAACAATAACGATTCCATTAGCGATTAATTCAAGGAAATAAATATTCAATAATAACTGAATCAGTTTGATGGAAACAATGTTTGGTATCATGTTATATGTCCTAATGAAACCTTATTTATTTTGAAATTGTGGGTGTTTAGTAACATGGTTCATGAGTATGGAACAATTGCAAGAAATTAAACTAGAATAGGATCACATTGTTATTCTCCGAAAACGGTAATAAATATAAAGAAAAATTCTCACATGGATAAAGGCATGAATCCATTATGATAGTTCATTCATATTAAAAAATTTAGGACATCAAACTATTTCATATGGATTCTTAATGTGAATTATTAAATGGATTTATAATTGAGGATGTTTTTGATCAACAACCTCTAGTATTTCAAAACACCAATTTTTTAAAATTGAGTTTTTAAATTAACATTTTTTTTATAAAGCATGATCTTATATATTGGTATGATAGGCTTACCCCATTACATATTTAACAATGTTTTCAAAATGTATAGAACATCCAACATTCCTAATAAAAATAATTTCTGAAGATTTTTTAATAGTATACATATATGTACATGATATTATTTTTGGATCTACTAAATATTTTTAGGTATTGATTTGTCAAAACTGATGAACAATGAATTTGAAAAGAGTTTAATGGTTAAACTCAAATTCATTCAGGGATTTCGTATTTTTCATAATAAATAAATAATTTTCTTAAATAAAGAAAAATAAATCAATGATATTTTAATTTTTTTGTATTATAATGTAGAAAAATAAGAGATACTCCCATGATTACAACCTACAATCTATAACTTTATGAACCTGGGAAATTTAGTGACCCAAACATTCATTAATAAAAATTACTTCTGATCTGATTAAATGTATTATTTTGTAAAATGTTTATATAAAATATGAGCATCTTTGGTTTTATGTTTTTGGAATTTTTAAATACTGTTATAAATTTTTATTATTGAATATATAGTAACTGAACAGTGATCACATGAATAATATAAATATAGGGCTTCAACAAATCCATTTTACTCAGAAAAAATGAAGTCATGGCATCATTCCTTAGACGTGCCCAATATGAAGACCATTTGTCAGAGCTCTCAATTGAGGTGGTGTCATTGGGCTTCGCTCTTGACCAATGCCAAGATGAGATTCCCCATGTTAATATTGAACAAAACCGCTTTCAGGAGAAGTGGATGTTGATAGATATTACCACACGATAAAAGTTATATGAGCCACCGTAGTAGCTTATCACCATCGAACCACTTATCCTTCAGTCTAATGAAGGTGTTTTAAGTGGTTCTATAAAAAGTCTCCAGAATAATGATTATGTAATTTATTTTTTTATATAATAATGAATGTACATTCATTTTATTATTGTTACTTTGTAAATAGTTTTTAAATAACAAATAGTATTTTTTAGTGAAATTTCAACTAAGGAATCAATTTTGATAAATTAATGTATTTTGTAATTAAATAATATTTTTATACAATATTAATATAAAATTAATTTCAATTATGTATAAATGATCGTATAAATTTTATGAATATAGGTTTAATTTTGATTATGGTTTGAAATCTATTTTTGTCAAAACCAATGAATTTTCGATAAATGAAATTTAAAAAAAATTGAAAATTCACATATTTATAATATTATTAGAATAAAATGAATATTATTTTTGGAATTAGGATGTCGAAATTATCCAATGGTGAATTTTTCATAATTTTCTAAGATAGTCTATTTTTTTGGTGTAAAATAAATATCGTTTAATTATATAATGTGTTTTATGACAACATAATGACATAATAGTGGTGTAATAAAATTCAATAAACATTATAATATACCAATATATGTTTTAACATTAAAATAATGAAATATTAGGTTTATTTGTTTTATTTTTACAATACATTAGTGGACCCTCCAAGACTTATAAAACATTTTATCTTTTGAAAATGATTTCCTTGAGAGTGTGACACACCTCTACATAAGAAACCATATTAGTTCAATAATTTCATCCATTTTTGTTATAAAATATATTTTTACACTTTCATTTGGTAAAAAAAATTGGAAAAAACCATGGGATAGTTTGTGGTTTTTTTTAATTTAATATGTGGTGTCTCGAAAATAAATAATAAATAATTATCTCTCCTTACCTATATAAACACACCCAGACACCCACTTCCTCAGCACTCAAATCCTTTTCAGTTCATCCAAAATCTTCCCTTATCTCTCTAAAATCCTCCCAAGGCACCCCATTCACCCAATAATTCCCTCTCAATCCCCCCCCCATGCCTTTGGGATCACACTCCCAAGTAAGGTATTATCACATTCATTATTTATGTCGAAGTTTCCTAATATTGATATGCATATTTATTATCAATTATAAATGTTGGGGTATGATTTACCACCACACCCATACTTCTCTCTTCATGTTTTAATTATGATATATCCCCATTATCTCTTATTAATTCCTCCCATGTATACCTGTTACCATGCCAAAACTCTGTAAGGATTTTCTCTATCCTAATTTACATTCATGAAATACTTTTTTATTATGTATCTAAATTACATTAAATTATTTGGGAAATGTATCTATAAGTCCCCTTACATTATATTTCATCTACATATGATGTGACACGAAATTTTTCTTTCATCAACCATTTTTATTAATTCTTACGTCACACTGTTATGTAAACAAAATTACACTTCATTTTTCCAAGCTAAGATCATTGTGTAGTGAATAACATACTCATGAATCTATCAAGGGTATTCACCATTATGAAAATATAAATTTTTAATGGTCCTTTAATGTATTTCTTCCACATTAAATAATCATGGAATATATTATGATCTTTATTGATTCCATGTTATATGATCCATGAGGGTAACTTATGCATTAAATTAAATGTTCAAGAAGTGTACATCCTAATAGCGCTCCAATGCATTGTGTAAAGTATAATATCATGACACATCATAAAAAATTAGTGTTTACTCATGATAATTCAAGTGCATCGATGGTTTACTCATACTTCATGTGCAACGAGGGTTTTCTCATGCTCTATTTTCAATGATCCTTGGATCATGCTAATTCAATGTTAAGTGTTGTTGCCCCCATTTCATGATATGATAATCATGCGATATCATACCTTTAGGTTTATGTTTCTCTTTCACTACATTGATGTTCTTATTAAATAATATGTATTTTAATCATCATATTATTATTTGTTTACTCCCTTCCTGGGATTTATATCTCACACTTTTCTTATTCATGTCCTCAGTTTATCACATGCAATGCAAAGTACGGGGGAATGTTCAAGTCATGAAAAATATGTTTTCAATATGATGTTGCATTTTATATTTAACGTTGTTATTTACTGTTCCTAATCCCCAGAGATAATAGACCTTTCGATCTTCTATGTTTCATAAAGTTAAGTTTTTATGCAATATATTATGTTTAACTGTTTAATAATGAGAAGTGTTGTTATAGTTGGTATCTGAGGATATGTTTAGTTATTTTTGTGATTAGGATTACAAAAAACTACTAAATCCTTTGGGACTAGACTAAGAATAATAAATAAAATATCCCAAGGTTTTTTTCAGTATTGGGTAATAGGTTAATCTTGCAAATAAATCCATGTCTCGATATCTCCAGATAGAGGCGACTCTAGCACAAATGTATTTAGGAGTGAAAACTCTGACAAAGACTTTCGGGCTTTCCCCGGGGTATCCTGGTACATGACAATGTACCTTTCTTCACTATTGGTTATGAAACTCCTGGGGAATTTTCATTGGTAAATTAACAAGATTAGTGTGAAACATTATTAGGGGAATTCAAAAAATCCCACTAAGAGTACATTATTGAAATTATATAATGGATAATATTGATTGAAGCCTATAGATTCATATATTGATGAAAAACATGATAACTATAAGTCATCTATTTTTTTCCTTGGTTTACACTTTATGTGTTGCACCAAACATTTCTTTTATTCAATCCAATATTCGGTAATAAGAGGACTTGGTCTAACAACCGATGTGAAGATCAATGTGATGAATGTTCAAATGAGATCCCCGATTTTTTGGATGCAGTAATCATGATCATTGTCATGATACACTCTCAGTTAAATAAAACATTGAATAGAAACATGGTTCAAGAGGAACATTGAACCCCCCACCCAAGAAATAACTAGTAACTATCAAAAGATTCTTGAGACAAAGTGGAACAATGGATCAACTCCACTTAGAAGATATCATTCATCCTTCAATGTTCCGAAAAAAAGAAGGTTCTACTAGTAGCTTATCGTATCGAGGGTGATTTTGATCAATGGTGGACATTGATAAAAAATATGAAGCCTAAGATAGAGATCGAGGCATTGGAATGAAAGGATTTCGGGAAAATGTTTTTGGATAATATTGTCTACCACCCTTCTTCATAAGAGAGAAAGGGACTTTCATGCCCCCAAGATAAAAAGACAACGAATATGATGGAGATTATGAGGCAAACATCACAAGTCATTCATGATATTATTCTGTGTTTTTCATTTCCACCGAATAAAAAGTTGACCACATTTTTGGTGGGATGAAACCTAGCCTTCAGAAAGCCCAATCGATCTGTGACTTTAGTAAATATGAAGAAATTGGAAGATCATCCCTCAAGGTTGAAATGGAGATCATAGAATCTTAGAGGTATCATGGGGATAAGAAGAGTAAGGTGGACATACACTCTAGTGTTTTGATAGATAAATCCAAGGGTGCTAAATAAATCCAGAACCCCACTTTCCAATGTTGTGGAAAGAAGAATCCCTGAAATTTCCTGAAAGGGACGAGGAAATGATATAGGTGTGGAAAATAAGGGCACCTATCTGTTAACTACAAATAGAAAAACCCACGGTTGCGATAGAGGATATGAATGCTCTTTTTGACCTCAATGCATTCTTCATTACTTCAACATAAATGAACATGGGTTCCTTTTAATTAAGTTACCAATGCCATGGTTTTTCATAAGAAACCAACAACCTCCAAGGAAGAAAGGGATAGAGTTTACCATCACTACCACTGAATTAAACCATGAAAACGACGATGTGACATGTACTCAAGTTATTCATTCAATAATAGATAATGTATATTTTGATTTTGGTTCTATTCATTCTATTACATCTTTAATTTTTAGTAGAACAATCATAACACCACCACAAATCATGGATGTAAAGATGTTGGTGAGTTTAGCAAATGAGGAAAATGTTGCATTCCATGAATATAACTCCTACCATGTCATAATTTGTGGATTGAACATCCCAAGGACAATTATCATGCTCTCTCTGGAGGAATTTGATGAAATTCTCATCATGGATTGGAATTACATATATAGAGCTAACATAAATTTTCATGAGTAATATCACTCAACATGTAGAGAATCAACCCCCGATTATGTACAATTTCTAGGAGTAGGATGGATATTCCTTAGTTCCATCATCTCACATGTGGATATTAATGCCCTATGAAAACACATATCTGGCTCAGATGATGGTGTCTATGAAAAAAAAACCATCCTTGAAGACATACCTATTTTGAGGGAATTCGATGAAGTGTTTCTTGAGGAATTTTTTAGTCTTCCTCCAAAAAGAGATGGAGAATTTTAAATTGACATTATACCTAGGTCGGATCCAATATCCAAGAAACTGTATAGAATGGATGTTTTGGAGCTTGAAGATATGAAAAAAACTGTAGGAGAATCTGGATTAAGGGTTTATAAACCCACTTGTTGCACCATGGTGTGCACCAGTCCTTTTCATCACAAAGAAGGATGGGTCCATGTGCCATTGCATTGATTATCATGAGATCTACCATATCAAAATTAATAACATGTATCCTATTACATGTATTAAGGAATTTTCTAATCAGATACATGGAGAAAAATACATCTCCAATGTGGATTTGTGTTTGGGATATTATCATGTAAGTGTGAAGAATGAGGATATCTAAAATACTGCTTTTTGTAAAAGAATTGGCACTATGAATTCATAGTATTGCATTTTGGACTCCATAATTCTCTTGAAATATTCATTGACATGATGAATAATGTATTTATAGATTACCTTCAAATTTTTTGGGTACTCATTATAGATAATATTATAATATAATCAATAATAATATAGGATCTTGAGGAGTATCTAAGAACTATACTAGATACATTGCGGACAGAGAAGCTCTATGTAAATTAAAAAAATTGAGCGTTTTGGTTAATGGAGGTCTTATTATTGGGCCACATTATCACAAGCAATGGGATTTCAGTGGATCCTTCTATGACATCTACATTTGACGGATGGATAAAGACAACATCAGTGACAAATATCCATATCTTCTTGAGGATTTCTGGATATTATCACTGATTCCTGAGAAAATTTCTCATGACCTTCAAACCCTAATACCAAGATAATTTGTTAGGGAGTCGTGCTTTCATGGTGTTATGAATGAATTTTTTTAAGTAGAATAAAACAAGGCTTATCATTTCTCATGTTCACACATTACCCACAAGTGGAGAACTTTTTTGTTGAATTTGATGATGCTTTGAAGAAGGGCATGGGCTCTTTGTAGATTCCAAATGACAATGTCATTGCCTATGGTTCAAGAAAATCTAATGTGCATGAGAAAAAATACCCAACACATGATCTGGAGTTGGATGTAGTGATATTTTCTTTAAAAATTTGGAGACATTATAAGATTGGGAAGAGTCTTGAAATATATATGGACCATAAAAGCCTAAAGTATATATTCACACAAAAAGAGATGAATATGCACCATTAAAGATGGTTATAGCTGATTATATACAATGACTGCTCAGTACATTACCCCTATGGGGAAGAGAACAAGGAGGAAGATGCTCTATATAGAAATGATGCAGTGATTCTATCATTGATGAGAATTGGGAGGGATCCAATATTTTTAGATTTTCATAGGATAGACATGGGAATTATTGTGGGAGGAAAATAATCAATCATTTCTCAAATGATTTCTCGACCATCCCTCATTAAGGAAATAAAGGATGCTTAAAGAAAGGACATGGAAATTATGAATGGGGTGGAAGCTATAAAAAATTGTAAATCTTCATAGTTCGTGGTTGAAAACGATGGAATTGTGAGATTTGTGTCACAATTATGTGTTCCATCAGATCAGGAGAAAAAGACAGATCTTTTGAATGATGTACATAGCTCAACCTTCTCTATTCATTTGGGTAGAGAAAATCTGAATCTAGATCTCTGAGAAATCATTTTGTTCGAAGATATGAAAAGGGATATTTCTAAATATACAACATATTGCCTTGTATGTCACCAAGTGAAGGTTGAGAGGGAAAATACTATGGGGATGATGCAACCACTACTCATACCAACATGTAAGTGGGACAATATTACCATGGAAATTTTCATTGGACATACAATTACATCCAGAGGAAACAATGCTATATGGGTAGTTGTTGATCTTCTAATAATAAAAACTCACTCTATCATGATTGAGGAGGAATTTTCCTTATATCAACATTCTCGAATTTACGTAAAATAAGTGGAAACAATTTATGGAGTAACACAATCTATTGTATCCAATCATGATCCTATATTCACCTTGATGATCTAGAAAAGACTCTAACATGCTCTATGCACTAAACTGATCATCAGTGTAGCATATCATCCTCGAATAGATGGCCAATAAGAATGAACTATTTAGAAACTGGATGATATGTTAAGATCATGTTATATGGACTACAAATGAAAATGAGACTAGAATATTCCACTAGTTGAATTTCATAAAATAATAGCTTCCATTGGAGCATCTGAATGGCACCTTATGAAGGCCTCTATGGGAAAGGTGCAGAACACTAGTGTTTTGGGATGAATTCGGTGAGCGTAAGCTTCTAGGATTTTAATGGTCAAAGAAATGTTAGAGAAGGTGAAAACCATTAAGTAACATATCAAAGAAGCACAATTGTGATATAAGAGTTATGTTGACAACCCTTAACGAGTCCTTGAATTCAAAGATGGAGGCATTGTATTTCTATGAATATCTCTACGGAAGAAGTTAATGTGGTTTGGAAGGAAAGGGAAGTAATTTCCTAGGTACATCGACTCCATGGAGATTCCTGTTTGTGTAGAGGTTTTGTCCTATTGACTATAACTTCCACCTATTATGGCCAAATTACATGATGTCTTTATGGTATCCCTATTAAAGATGTACATACCAGACCCTACACATGTATTCTCTTCAGAGGAAGTATAGTTAGAGGATGTTCTTTCTTATGAGGGGAAACCAATGATGGTCTTAGATAATAGATAAAATATCTATGAAATAAGACAATGCCCCTCGTTAGGGTGTTACGGAGAAACAACAAGATTGAAGAAGTGACATGGGAATCAAAGGAAGAGTTGAATCAATGGTACCCACATCTATTTTAGTATGGGAAAAGGAAACTTCGAGGGTGAAATTTCCTAAGGGGGGTGATTTTAATGACACACATATTCATAAATAATAATTCTTCATAATCTGATTAAATGTCTTATTATGTAAAATGGTTATATAAAATATGAAATTATTTGTTTTTATGTTTTGGGATTTTTAAAATTCCGTTATGAATTATGAACATTGCTAATATAGTTGTTGAGCAGTGATCAAATGATTATTATAAATATAGGGCTTTAACAAATCCATTTTACTCAGACAAAGGATGAGATAGCCTCATCCATTTGACTTGCCCTGTATGATATCCATCTGTCAGTGCTCTGGAAGGAGGTGGCATCATTTGGCTTCACTCTTTTCCAGGCACATGATGAGCTTCAACATGATATGCACAAATGGAACAACCTTTGTGTGATGTGGAGGTTGATAGAGATTAACATACGAGAAATGTTATCCGAGCCACCCCAAGAGTCTATCTCCATCACACACTTTACCCTTCGATCTTATGTGGGTGTATTAAGGGTTTATGTAACACGAGCATTGTATTATGATTATGTACCTTATTTTTTTATATAATATATAATTTAATATAATTTTATTATTGGTACTTTTAAATTGTTTATAAAGCGAAAGTAGTATTTTTTAGTAAATGTTCAACGAAAGAATATATTTTGATAAATTAATAATTTTTTAATATAAATATTATTTTAATAAAATATTATTATTATTAATATATTTTTTATGTATAAATGATAGAAAAATATTTTTGAAAAAAATTTAATTTTTATCAGGGTTTGAATGATATATTTCTCAAAACCGAGGAATTTAGTATATATGTTGGTTTTTATTTTAGAAGTGAAAATTCACATATATAGGAAATTATTTGTATAAAATGATTATTAATTTTGGAAATTGGACATCATAATTATCTAAGTATGATTTTTTTTATAATTTTCTATGATATTCGAATTTTTGGGAAAAATTTAAATACTGTTAAATTATATAATGCATTTTATGACATGATAACGACCCAATAGTGATGTAATATTACACAATAAACATTATGTTCAGAAAATATATGTTTTGAAATTAATATAATGTTATTTTATGTTAATTTTATATATTTTACAAAACATTACTATACCCTCCAAGACCTATAAACCATTTAATATTTTTAAATTGATTTCCTTGAGAGTGTGACTCACTTCCACATAATCAAACATATTACATTATGAATTTTAGCCATTGGAAATAAAAATATTGTTTTACCCACCCATTTGGAAGAATTAAGGGAAAACCCATGGGTTGGTTTGTGTTTTTGATTAGTTTAATGTGTAGTGTGCTAAACCTAAATAATATATAATTCTCTCTCATTTCCTATATAAAACCAGCCAAGATCCCACATACTTTTCACTCAAATCCATTGCATTTCATCTATCCTATGACCTAATATATCAATAATCCTTCCAAGGTTCCCCAAGATCCAATTATGTCTCTTTGTAGCTCCTCCCATGCCTTTTGGATCACACTTCCAAGTAAGAGATTCTCACATTCCTTATTTATTTCCATGATTCCTTATATTGTTATTCCCATTAATTATCAATTATAAATGTTGGGGTTTGATATCACAATACCCAAACAGGCCTCATCATTATTGGATTATGATATATCTTCTTTATCTCTCATTAATGCCTACCATGTACACTTTTAACCATGCTGACATTCAGTAATGTTTTTCTCTCTCCTCATTTACATTTATGAAATTTTTTTGTATTAAATACATAAGTACCATTACATTTTTTGGGAAATGTATCTATATGATCCACTAAAATTATGTTTCGTGTACATATTATGAGACACCCATTTCCCTCTCATAAACCATTTTTCTGAATTCTTATGTCACATTGTTATGCTGCCGAAATTGCACATCATTTTTCTAATACAAGATCATTTTGTAGTGAATATCTTACCCATGTCCCTATCATGGGTATTCCCCTTTATAAAAATATACATATTGAATGGTAGTTTCATTTATTTATTCAACATTTTGTAATAATGGAATAACTTATGATGTAGAATGATTCCATGTTATAAGATCCATGTGGTACACTTATGCATGAAACGAGAAGTTTAAGAAGGGTGCACCTTAATAGAATTCATATTCATTATGTAAAATATAATATCATCATATGTCATGTGAAATTAGTGTTTAATCATGAAAATTCATGTGTGGAGAGGTTTTACACATACTTCATGTGGAAAGTGGGTTTACCCATGATCTATGTGAAAATGAGCCTTGGCTCAGGCTAATTACATGTTAGTTGTTGTTGCCACATTTCCTTGTTATGATAATCATGCTATATCATGATTTTGTGTTTATATGCCTATTTTGCTCCATTGATATTCCTATTGACTCACATGTACTGTAATTTTCATTTTATGCTTTGTTTACTCACATACTGGGCTTTATAGCTCACCCATTTTTATTCATGTCCTCAAGTTATCTAATTCAATGCTAAGTACGATGGAATGTAGTGGTAATGTAAAGGACGTTTTCAATAAGATTTCACGTTTTATGTTTAATGTTGTTATATAATGTTCCCATGCCCCATATACACTATACCTCTCAATTTTCTATGTTGTATCATGTGAATGTTTTATATAATAAATTATGTTTCCAGTCTGTAATAAAGAGAAGGGTCTTTTTTATAAATCAACTGATCATACTAGTTATTGTGGTATGATTGGATGTATTTTATACATAAAATCTAGTTGAACTGATATTTTGTTTTGTGTGGGTATATGTGATCACATTCACTAAAATCCAAAAGAGACACAAATAATAGCTACCACTATAATTTTAAAATACCTAATGAATACAATATTTTTTATTCATATATCCATGAATAAATAATTTTGATTTATTTAGTTATTTAGAAATGTATAATAGTTGTTGTAATATTGATATAAAAAACCATCAGGAACATGTCCTATTTTAGGAAAATATTTAGTATCATGGTTTAGTATGAAGAAAAATTATATTTCACTATCTAATATGAAAGATGAGTACATAAATACAAGATTTTGTTGGGCCCACATCCAATAAAAAAACATACTTTACTAGAATATGGGTATCTATTTAGAAATACACCTATAAATTTTCATAAAAATGTTTGATAAACATTTTCATAAATATATTATCCCACTATAGAAGAAATCAAATTGATGTAAGACTTTAATTTTAATGATATCATTACCAAAAGGGTGATATAAGATTAGAATTTGTTATATTTGAACAACATCTAGCTGATATATTGAAAAATACTTTGAATTATTTATGATTAAACTACATAAAACATGAATTAGGAATAATAAATTTTAGTTCATGAGTCACAATTTATGAGTCACCATTGAAAAAGTCACCTTCAATGAGTCACCATTGATGAGTCCCCATTGATGACTCACCATTGATGATTCACAATTTATGAAGTAACCATTGAATTATTCATCATTCCTTTTTATATTTCCATTTTTATTTTCATTAATCGATTAAAGTATTATTATTTCAATTTTATTATTATTTATTTAAAATCCCTAAATGATAAAACCAACCGTATAACTCTTAATTTGTCCACTACCTATAACCCTTGATCTCCCAAACCTTTTCCTTCATCCTGAACTGAGCTTCCTTCATTCACATTCCAAAAATATTCTTCAAATGATCCGAATGGTCTATGTAATGTGAGTTGCATAATCGAATCTAGATGAGATGTTCCATTACAAGTAATGAAAATTATCCACAAGTAGTTTTCAATACTTTTCACTAAACATGTATATGAAAATTCATATAGAAAATGTTGAGAAAGAAATTGATACATAGTGGAATCAATCTATAAATATGATATTTTTAAAGAAAACATAATATAATAAGTTGATTAAATGGTTTAAATCAAATCTTAAAATTTATTAACTAAGGTAATTCTTTGAATTTTATCATAATAATAGATTAATTTTTTTGAAGAATGCCTATAGTATTCGAAGTAGAATAGAAGAAGAATTGATTTATTTTTATTAAGAGGAATTAGAAAAATGTTTAATGGTTCCTCATAAATTAGTATATGATTAGTTATAAGAATTTATACTGATTGTTAGCAAAAATTTAAATTACGAAAGGTCTCTCTTCCATTTAAATAGAGTTGGAACAGTAATAATTCCTAATTAATCTGAGCATGATGATCAATATAAAGTGATTTACCATTTTATATATCTGTAATAATTTCTCAAAATCAAATATTATATTTTATCCCAATATTATTCAACCCATTTTAAAAGAAAAATGCTTATTTCAGATATGAAGAAGAAACTAAATAACTATACGGTGGGTTTTCCCTGTAAATATATACTTCAAGATGTGTTAAATTGATATGGAATCCCTAGTAGGGATGTGGGTTCATAGATAGTGAGAATGTGTATGATGTTTTAAACACTATTGACCACTCATATAGACAAAATGACATGGTGGATACAGGTCATGAATCAACTAAAATATGTGAGTACCCATCTTTTGATGTTATTGATGAAAAATATGATTTAGTAGTGGAAGTAGAAGAATTGGAATAATAATAAGAAGAAGAAGTTTCATTTGAATAAAAAACTGATCTAGAGACCATTAAATCTCCCCTGAGTGTATCAAATGAACATGTTAGTTCATCAGGATCTTTACCTACCAGAGAAACTATTTAACCAGAAAATTATAATGAAGAAAATAGTGATGTTTCATGAGAAGCATAATATAAATCATCAACATATAATATCTCTATTGATGATAATTTTAATAAAGGTGTTTTTAATGATTCTATGGAGGGAGAAAAAGATATTTTAAATCATGAAAAATCTAATTAATCATCCAGTCAGGATGATGAGGATCATAATTTTGAAGGTCATGTTGATGAGGATTATGATGAAGGAAAGAAAAATTGTGTACTTAAACATTGTAGAGATAAATAATGTGGTTCTGATCATGAGTGAAGAGATGTGAATGGGAATGATCCAAATTGTGGACAAGAGAGAATTTAGTATAAATCCTCTTATCATGTGGTATCTAATTCTAATAGAGATGAATATCAGCCAATGGATATCATAATTCCAATGATTTCAAAAAATCCAATAGAATGTATGGAAGATAAAAATTATTTGGAAAAAACCCTATATAATGATGATCAAATGGATCAATCATAACCAGTAAGCAACATGGAAACTAATCTTATAGAATTTACTCTATTAACAACTGATATTTGTCAATGTTCTCAAACACATAGAGAAACTAAATTTATTCTATATATTATCCCTTCAGGTAGTTCCTTTAAGGAATGGAAAAAATATCCTTGATTTTTAAAACGTTTAGTAGACTAATGTGATTCAGGTGATTTATATGAAGATCATGAATATTTTTCCAGAAGAGAAGGATCCTTAGTATATCTGATCGATCAAGCAAGAGAGTTACACACATTTATCCCCATCGAAATGAATAGACCATCTGAGGTTGAATCATCTCATGAAAAAGTGTATTTTCCAACCTTAAACCTATTTCATCTATAGATTTAATGAATGAATCTGACCCGAATTCATTTTAGATTATTGTGAATTCTAATTTAGAAACTGTTTTGGATGAATTGTGTTTCAAACATTAATCAGGTCTTGAACTCTTATCCATCACTGACTACTCATCTAAATGAATAATATTTTCAATATTTAGTTGATTTGTTGGTATTACATAACAATAAATGAGTTAGATTTCATATTCTGGAATTGGAAGTATATTATAGAATGTTTTCATATTAGACAAAAGGTTTAAAATCTTCAATAGAGAGTCTGATATCCTCTATATCAGAATCCATAAAATCTATTTATGATAAGATTGATAGTTTAGTTATTACAACCTCTAAATCATATGTACCTCCTCATTCACGAGTACAACAACATAAAATTATACAACAATAGATAATTATAGAAGAACTCATAAATGCTATGGGTGATGTTAGAACTCATGAAGATAAAATTCATGTAATACATCCTCATGGATAAAATTTCCATGATTTAATATGAGGCCATGCAAGATATCATAGGCAAGATAAAGAAGTCATTATGAAATCTATCTAGTAATATTTATCAATTTTCTATATAGTTAATGAAATGTATGATAATTTAAAATTTCATGCTGAGAAATTGAGGTTACCACAAGTGAATAGGGCCTTCAAAGAACAGGTGAGTCAAGGATCTCATACAATCTTTTCAATTATTTATGGATGAGAAGGATGATTTATTTAACTGATGTATTTGTAGGTTATATACTTGTGGTCTTCAAATAGTATCCAAAATACTATAGTTTATGGAAATCAGAAAATGTAATTTATATAGAATCAATCCCTTTTTGGTAATTATTTCAACAACATATACAGACATAGTTTCATAAATGCCTTCTCAATTAACTCCTTTAGATAGTCTTATTACTTCACTATATCTGCCTCTGAGATTGTCAACATATTATGAAATCAAAAAACATTGTAATGTTATTTTCAGAAACACACTTCCTCATAAAACAAAAAAATCATCAATTACTTCCTTTTCCAATACATACACTTATAAAGTATAAACAAAAGACAATTATGTAGACATATAAAAATGTAATTGGAAGAAGAATGTGGATCAAACCCATTATCTATAGAGTGATTCTTTTTGGATGTTATTTTTTCATAGGGATCGTTATTATTTTCCATTTCATGCTTTTCTTTTTGTACTCATAGATTTTTGGAACCATGATAATGAAAACTCCTTATGTACATTTATTTTCTCTCAATGTTTAATAATTATTTTTATATTTAGATATTCTCCATGGGTGAGAAAAATTGGGAATATATTTTTATATTGGAAAGCGTATAGTTTTAAAAACTCAAAAAAATCTATAATTATTTATGATTACCCATTTAGTATATGATTTATAAAATTCCATGATTTGTCATAATCAAAAAGGGGATAAAATGTTGCAATCTCCTATTATGGATTGTTTTTGACACTCTATATTTTTTATGAAATCAAAACATGATTCTTTTGGTACTAATTATTCAGATGTTGTATGATAGAATTTTATATAATAGGACTAATTCATTGATATTTATAATATGTATTTTGGAATGTAACCATTGGCTAGGAAACACGGTTACCCCATGTATGGGGTATCTCCAAACTGAGTCGACATCAACACCAACATGTTTCACCGCCAATAGGGGACACCACAAAAAAGAGATACTAAAAATATGAGATAACACAAATATAAAGTCACCATTACTTCCCTAGGAGTCACCTTCAGTAGAGTCATCACCATATGCCTGTCACCACCTTGTGATGAGTCAACACCAGCTTCTTATTACCGTTGTTGTGTGGGAACATAGACATGAATGGATAAATGTCTAAATCTATTCTTGGATACATTGAATAGGTACTAAATAAATAATAAAATATTATCTAAGGATTATCGCTCTCCTCCTATTGTTGCAGTTATATATTCGAAATAGATCTCTCTCTAAAAAATAAGAACAATCCAAACTCTAGAAAACTGATAATATTTATTACTAAAAAAAATTATTGTTGGACTTATTTTTTATTTTTTCACAAACATGATAATTAGAATTCTATACAGATCAATGTAATAGAATCACTGAATCCATTATTGAGATTTTTTGAGACATCAGGCAGAGATCAAATGAAATGAACCTACAGATTTATATTGTCTTCAATTCTTCTTAAATTTTCCAGAACAATGGAGATACATCTCACCAATGATGTTAATGAGGACTACAAACATACAAAAAACATCAATCTGGGATTATTCTATTATTATTATTATTTCTATTTTAATTTTTAGAATTATGTGGGTATCTTGTTTTCCAACACACACTATCTCATTCACATTCCTAGAGAATACTTGTAATTTATCTCTTCCATAATCTGTTTCCCACTGGGTTTGTGAAGTGGTCCCTATGTATAATGTTCTATTATAACATACCATGACTAATTGTGGATTTATAATTTTTTCCTAGGCATCCTTTTAAACTAAAAAAAATCAGTGTTGTGCATTTATTTGATTATCCTTATAATATTCGTTTATGAATGTTATTTAGAAGTGTTTGTGATTAAGTCTGACATTGATATTGAACTAATTTTTTATTTTTTTGGGTCACTGTGTTATTTTTTTTGATTTACTGTCATGTACAATATATCATTGTATTTACCAACATATCAATTAATTAGATAATTAATCTTAACAAGTGTTTATATATGGTTTTTCTAAATAAATTATTTTTAAAAATTTAATTTATTTCTAAAATATATTTTAACATATAAATAATTACTCATTACGAAATATATTAAATGGATAGATCATATATTGGTCTTCTATTTTGATTAATTTCCTAGTTTATTTTATAAAATGAATATTTTTTTTCTATTTATATACATAAATTTTATTGATAACTCAATTTCCCCTCTGTTTAGTTATTCAATCCAACCAAAACATTTAAACATTGATGTTAATTTTTTTGGAATCATTTCACCAATATTAAAAATTTATATACATTTTAATTTTCTAATGAAAATTATATTAATTCATTTAAAATGTTAGTTTTTACTATTTAAAAAATTAATAAATTTTAATATTACATCAAATAAATTCCAATAAATTTTAAATGTATTCATATAAGATTCATAGAATAATGAAATAAATTATATCTCCATCATAACAAATTAAAATAAAAATATTATATGTATAATGATTAATCATGGTTTTCCTATATGGGTTGACAGAACATATCCCAACCATGTTAATTCAACAAATAGTTTACTAAAACAATGTACACATTCTACACAACGATTTTCAATTAGTGATCACACAATGAGGATATATTTTTACTCCCATTTTCAACTCAACACTTGAAAAATCATGATAAAACCCATAAAACATCAAAAATAAAAATAAGTCAACACAACTGAAACAACATCAAAAAAATATTTTGATATTTTTTTAAAAAATTAGATTCCAAATGAATAATATCATATATATGATAATAAAATGTGATATATATTGAAATCCCAAGGTAACTCAGATTTTTTCAAGATTATAAGTTATCATGTACCCACAGAAGACCTTCCTCGCAAAATATAATGATCCTATATTCCATGTTCAATTTTTTTGGAATAGAAATAGTTATTCAAGTAATTAGTTTGCCATATTAACATAGGATTTGATACCTTATTATCATAGACCAATATGGGACACCCTGAACTATCCCATGGTAACGATAGAGGTGGGTTTTTGATTCCATTTGGAAAGAGAACAGCAATAGGAAATCTTATTATGAATAGTGGGGATTATTTTGGTTAATAAAATTAAATTAAACTTGAAGAACATTTATTGGAATCTCCAACTGACACATACATATGTTGGAAACACATGTAAATCATATAATATCATTTAAATATAAGTAAAATAACATTGAAACTAAAATCAAAATTTATGTGTAATATTAAATAAAAGATAATCCGACAAAAGAAATACCATATTATTTCTAATAAAATCCCCAAGATGGAAAAAATAAAAAATTACATTAAGGAAAACTATTATTCATGTCCATGATTCCAACTCAATCCATCAGTAAAAGTCCATCGATAACCAGTTAAGCTTCTCTTGGAGTTGTCCGGACTATGAATCCAAAAATTAGATCTCCTTATAATATGATCCTAAAAACCCAAAAACCAATTGGCCCATCGACCCTGAGATGTGTATGTAGGATGTGAGATAATAAACCACTACTAGTTTTCCAACTCATCCACATATAATCTATTATAGAAAATATCAAATAAATTATGATTTTAAATAGATTATATTAAAATCTTTTTTATCATATAGATTAAACGTAAAATCCCTAGGTTTTCCATTTTAAACATCATTCCGTTAAAATATACTATTTTAACACTTTAATTTAAAAAACTATTTCAAAATTATTTTGTTATTCATTCTTGAAAAATATAATTTTTAAACCGAATACACTTAATTAAACTACTAAGAACTATAATATCAATAAATATGGAATATATAAATGGAATATATTGAAAAATTGAAAAAAAGTTATAAATAAAATAATTAATTAATGAATAATGACTAAAATAGGGAATAAATTAAATGAAATTTAAAAATGATAATGGTTTTTAAATCATGAAAAATATACAGTATAATAAATAGAAGGTAGAAAAAAATATAAGTGCTAATGAATTTATGGAAAACATTTATATAATCATGAAGTATATAATAAGAAGAAATTATAGTGTTAAACCAAGAAATAAATAATTTAAAATGGGTATTATTTTAGAAACTACCATATATCTCTTGTATTGGGATAGCTATAAACTCATCAATGACCATGTAGTTAATTTTATAATCATAAAATTTCTATTACGAGAGCCGGATACAAATAAAAATGTCATTTGTATAGATATTGTTGAGGGAATTCATCCTATTGATTTTATCCAAACAACCCCCAAAGGATTTCATTTTTTCCTAAATAATAAAAACAACATATAGTAAAATATATTTCCTCAGGTATTCATTAAAATCAATCTTTAAAAAAACACTTCATTCCATTTCCACCATTATTCTCAATGTATTCCAGGATATCCCACTTTTTAATCAATACTCAAATAGAATAAAAAATATTCTATGAAACTACATCATAAATATTTTCCATTAAAAGTACCAACAATCCCTGAAATTAAATATTTGAATCCAATGCAAAAAATATCATTCAATATCATAATAGAAATCCCAATTCAAAACTAAATTTAAATGATGAAATATTCATTTATTCACTATAAGATATTAAATTTGTATATATATACATATAAATATATATTTTTAAATAATGACATATTATCATGTCAATATTCACGCATATATATATATACAGCCATGCTTATGTGTTTAAACACTAAACACAATGCAATACCTTTTAATACTAACCATAAGTGGATAACCAAACAACATAATAATTAAATGTAGTAAAATGTCTAAAAAATAAATATCAGAAATTTGATATCATAAATTCAAATATATTTACATACACCACAATATTAAAATTCTTAATGAATACTAAACCACTCATCATTAATTTAAATCTACCATAGATATTTTATTGAAAAAATCATAACTAATATTTATGTTCACATGAATTATATAGGAAAATAGAAATGAGTTATCTTATATTGAATCCATCATATAATTAATCCATTGATTATTATATTTATAAATCCATTCAAACACAATTTCATGCATATGATTCAATTAAAACTAGTTTACATCTCTAAATAACATATTGAGGGACATGCAAAACTGAATTCATGGAAGAACCAAACTAATAAAATCATAGATGATGAAAAATAATGAAAAATGATGGAGGATGGATTGGGTTGTTATTTGCAATCACTAGAAACCAAATAAAAAATAACTAAGAAGATAAACCATCATACAGTTTGAGAAATCAATGAGATTATATTAGGGGAAAAATTAAAACAAGATGGAAGAGAATGGATGTAATAAGAAAAGGGAATGAATCCCTATCTAGATGTAATCCCCATTAAAATTTAACTAAAAAGGATGTATAATTAGAGGATGAGGAAAGTGGAACATTCATGGATGTCATTTTGGAAGAGTTTCACAAAAAAGATGAATATAATGGGATGGGAATTATTATAGATCTTAAATTCATCAAGGTTATTTTTAAAAAACATTATCTGACCATTATATTTCAATATTTTTTCACACTATTTTTTGAACTTTTAATTATACATGATCACCTTAAATTAAAATCAAGGAACAATCATGGGTTATCCACGTCATATGGATCACATTAAAATAACTATATCAAATGCCATTTCTATAATCCATACCCTTTCCATATTTCTACTACATGGTTTGTAGTAATCATTCACTAATAATGTATCAAGATGAATTTCTAAATTTTTCTTCATTTTTCAAACTAAAAGGCATAAACAAAAACTCCAACAATTATGATATATAAATAAATAAAATTATTATGTTAATAATGGTTATCATGTTACATGGTCAGCGCATAGTGATGAAATTTTTTATTTTCTAAAGAAGTTATCATCCAATGTAGTGGTATTGAACGTACTTTTTGGAAGAAAATGATTTATAAAATATGTTGTCTTATTTATGAAACTATTATTATATTTGATTGTATAAAAGTATAATGTGGTTTTTTAAGCATCAAATAAATATATAACCCATGAACAGAAAATTATAATTGTAGATCGTTAGTAGAATGTTATAATAATGGTTTAATGATTTATTGGAACTATCTCAATGGTGAATTATTTTAAATATAAAATGAATAAAATGAATTTAAGTAAATATTAAAATATAAAAATCTCAACATGGTGAAAATGATATTGTTGGAACTATTCATGGACTATGACCGCTTGATAAACTATTACTCTATGATGTAAATCATGGTGGCCAATTCATAAAGTGGGAAGGACCAATGAGTTGAAACAATTATATTGATAAAATATGAAATTATATTAGTTTATTTAGAAATATTTTATATGGTTATTTTTATATAATTATTAAGTTTATTTATTTAAAATGAAATTTCTATACCAACATTTCTAGTGAAGATAAATTATTCCTTGAATTATTATTATTGTTTATATAACAATATTAAAACCACAATTGATGAGTGGTTGAAAATTATTATATATAATGATGGTGTGTTAATATTTGGAAGGAAGAATGTTTCAAATCCAAACCATTAATGAAGAATTAATTTGTATATTAACCAGACTAAAATAATTATGTAATACACCCATGTTTCATATTGATGTACATTCATTTCAAAATATTTCTGGAGGGATAGTATGAAGAATAAAATTGTAGGCTATGTGGATAGATTATTGGTGTTTAAGTTGGTATGAGTAAAAAAACAATCTAAATCACTCATAAAACCACTTCCAAAACCAATGTAGACGTTTTACAATGATTCAATTGGCATTTCAACTAAATTATGAAAAATATATAGAGGAATGATGGTATATGGGTCATTATAGATGACATTTTAATGTCAACGGATTACATTGGAATAAGTTTGGATCCAAAAAATATTATCATGAAAGACTCTATATTAGTAGTTTTTTGAGAATTCATGGTTTAGATCTGTAAATTATATTCTATCACTACCATATGTTGAAATTAATATTTTTTAAGATTCATAAAAAGTCTCTCAACACAGAGAAACATTTGGGTACCACCAATTATCATTAAACCGATGTGATGTCTATAAAATATCAAAAAAATTTATAAGACATGTTATGATGGTTATCACATGAATTAAATGGACATTATTTCAATTTATAATATTAGTTTAATTATCATATTATATTAGTTTTCATTCTATAATTAAATTGCAACCATATGAATAATTATACATGAAGATATGTCATACAATAATGTTTTTGGATTAGGTTAGAGATAGGAATTTTGTGTGCATAATTCATGTTAATCGAACTAGTATTTGTGTATGATTTATAAACAATCATATAAATTTTACTCAAAGTATAAAAAATTATTATAAAATTAGTTGATTGAGTGAATTATATTTTCATCTAGTGAAACGTGTATTCATTAAAGAATATATGTTAAATAGTAATATTATGATTGTTAATAATTTATATATTATTCTAATGTACATAATTCATTTTTAAATTTTAGAGAGAATTAGAGTTGTGATATACTATTTGGATATTCCACTCAATCTCTCTAATGTGATTGATTTCTTCTATGTTTCATTATTAAGGATTTATATGTCATACCAAACACATTTACTCACTATTTTTGTAATATAGTTGGAATTTGAATTTTCATATAATTATGTCTATGTTTGGATTCATAAAAAGGGTGAATTAATAGAAAAACTAGATAATGTTTTGGTCAAATTGAAATAGTGGAATCACAATATATAAGAATAAATGTTGGATATTCAGGAGGTATTGATGGATAATTACAATCATTTTATATAAAATGATTCATATATGAAATTTATATGAAGAAATCATATTTGGGGGTGGGGATAATTTAATTATTATTAAATTATAATAATAGAGAATAAATACATCTTAAAGTATTGAAATAATAATTTTATAATATCTCATCCATATAAAAAAACAAAATTGTGTTTATTGAATAATATCTTTTAAAAATTACCTAAATTTTATAGTTTTTATTATATTAGATTTACATCTCTTTTAGACTAACAAGGTAAAAATTATCTAAAATATATTATTTTGGTAATATATGGAAAAGGAATATTTTTGGATAAATAGTAAAAATATAGTATCTTCAAATATAATAAAATTTATGACCTCATCATTAAAAAATAATGAAAAAAGTTTTTATGAATTAATTTTCTCAACTAAAAATATTTTTTTAAAATGAAAAAATTCTTTTATAAATGTCATCTTTAATTTTGAAATATATGTTAAATTTTTTGGAACCATACACATATATTTTCATTATTTTAGTTAATTAATTTGTTATAGGTTACTATTGGATTTTCAATTCATTTTAATGTGAAAAACCACTTATATATTAATAAAAAACTAATATATATATTGATATTCAATAATAAATATTATTTTTCCTCAAAATGTTTTATATAAAAAATTACAGTATTTAAACAAATCTATATTTTTAATTATACTATTTTATAAATAATTTTTACAACCTTGTATAAATGAATTTTTTTAAACAAATTATATTTCAAATTATAACTTTCAAGTTTTTTAATATTTTAATTTTATTTTTTTGTCCCAAAAATAATTTTCCATAAAAAAAGTCAGCCACAATGATAGGAAAATTAAAATGTAGTAATATGATAAAATTATGGGATAAAGCATATAAATATTAAGAAAAATTATCTCAATTTGAATTTCCAAGAGTATTTTAAACCCACATTATCTTATATTCAATATTAGACTATTATTTATCATTAATTTAAAATGAACATTACATTATTTTGAAGGTATAAGTATTCATAAATGTGACACCCTCCTAATTGTTAAAAGGATCCCTTCATTGGACAACATCTAATAAAATAAAAATATTCATATCCTAGGAAAATTATTCGCAACAAATAATCTTACCATATTTACAATTTTCCATGGTATTTTTTCTTCTTAAAATTTCAATATTTGATTGATTTTGTGAGGATATAAATTAAAATATCCAATGAATAGTTAATTTTCTTAAAAAATCTATATCATGGTTTTTATTAATTAAACATAAATAAATATATTATAAATTTTATAATATAATGAGATACATGTCATTTATATATTGAAATATTATTTTTATTTGTCTAATAACTATTATCCAACTTCTTATGATCCATTTGAAATTGAAAATGTCACAAGTGTTACATGCATTCTGCCACCTCCTAAATTATGTATTTCATATTTCATAACATCTTTAAATGTATGATTACAAAAAAAATTTAAAATAAAACTTATATTTTTAAAAGTATAATGATTTGAAAATTTTAATTTTACAATTATATTAATAATGTTAGATATAAAGCATCAATGTAAAATTTAACACTCTAAAATAAGAAAATTGATACACATTGTAAGTTATAGCTTATTAAAATTTTATTTCATTTATTCTATTCATATATAAATTATTCAATTTTAATTTATCAATATATTTTTCATTGAATCCCATAATATTATATTAATTTTTTATTCAATAATATTTTCCTCATAGTTTTATCATTAAATTTTGTTATTATTTTTGTTATTGAACCACCTACATTAAAATTGTTATAACTCTTTCTATTTTATAATAAAAAATTATAATCTATTAATAATTTTTTATAACACTGAATTCAATTTATTTTAATAATTATTGGGCGGTATGTTTCTTTAGTATATAAACCAAGAATAATAAATTCTTTTGTTAAGGGAATAATCATAAAAATGTTAATTTTTTGGAATTTCAAGAGAACTATCAACATTTGATCCATAAAAATACAATGGGAATCCATTCCTATAAAATTAATTAATTAAGATTTTGTTATAATTATAAAAATTATGAATCATTTAAAAACTGAAGGATTGGAACCTTGAAACCATGTAATGCATGTGAAACTGAACCTTTAACACCCACATAATCATTTTTATTGAGGAATAATTATCATATGGGAAATAATGTATTCTAAATTGAAAATATAATTTTAACTAAAATTTAATAGTGTTTTTTAAATTAAAAATGAACGTATATTTTGTATACATGGATATTATCACACATCCAAGTATGATAATTTTTGTGGAATGAGTAACTTTTCTAATCTCACATTAAATTTGTGATTGATTTTGTTTAAATCAGTAATTGATGAAAAATTATAACATTTAATTCAAATACATAAAATATTTATTATAATTTGTTTATTTTATGGTTTAATATGTTTAATTAAAATTTAACATCCAAATGGATTGAAATTCAACTAAAATGATAGTTGTGGGTGGATCAAATCTAAAATATGGTTCCCAGTTGCAATATATATCCTCTCAATTAATATTAATTATATTATTAAAATAATTTCCTTTTATAAACATAATTTATAATTTTATTTAATATTCTATAAAAATATTATTTTTCAATCAATATTGTATTCCATAAAAAATGTAGGGGAATAGTTTTTAACATTTATCAAATGATCACATTTCCCACTATCACTTCCATTCGACCTTATATATATTCCATTCCAAATTTTATTAATTTTAAAAATTGAAATTATATTCCATTTATTTGATCAAATATTCATTTTCAAATGATAAAAACTGAATTTATTTTTTTCATGTTTTCAAAGAAACACATTAGTGTTGTTATTAAGGTTTTTTCAATTTCAACAAAATGTAAATTTTTTTACGATTCACGTGAGATATTCTATTGTACTACCAAACTAATTATTTATTTAGATGCCTTTCGATCATTTTATTCCATTTATTTATTATGGAGAAATATTCACATTCCACATCCATGTTTTGGAATATATTTGTCAATGGATTACAAATGAATATTTATTATTCATTGTATTGTTTATTTTCAAATGAAAAATGAATAATATAAATTTCGTGATACTTATTGTTTGAAATTATATATACAATCCACATATAAGTAGGTAAAATTAGAAAATCTGTATTGGGAATTTTTAATATTAACTACATATTTATATATAATTATTTTCGATGGGCTTGATTATATGATTAAGAATTTATACATTATGCATTTTATCATTGTGAATCTATTTATTTTTTTACTTATGATTATTTATGATTTTATGCCATCTAGTGATAAGTTCATCTTTGATGATATTTTTAAATATGTAATATTTTTTTATTATTTATCTCAACTAAATTATCCTTTCCTTGTTCATTCTATTATAGATTCCCATGTATGATTCCCTATACAAAACATCTGACCTCACCCCTTTTTTTGTTTCATATACCCATGTTGTCTAGATTTTAATGTTGAATGAATTCAATGGTAAAATAGAGGAAATAATAAGATTCACATTTGAATGTATGTCATGTTTCATTTTTTTAATTGAAATGTAGGAATCATGTATATATCATTTATCATAAAAGTATAAAACTATTAGATCCCATGAAATGTCAAAATTGGTATTCTATTGAAATGTACTCCAATAACCAGGGAATATTGGATACTGGAATTAGATTTAATTAAAATATAAATATATTCTTCGTTAATTCACTAAAAAAAACAATTTAACTGTTGTAAATAATGATATTAATAATTTGTTATGTTATATCCCACCGAACAAAAAAGAATTTATCCGGTAAATTTTATCACATTAATTATCAAATTTAAGTTTTGTCTACTTGTTCTACATTTAACATAATTATAACCTATAATTAACATCAAAATTAAAAAATGGTATGGATATAATCATACACAATATATATAAAATGGAATTATTTACCCTCTGTGATCATACTAATTATATGTAACTTTGTTCTCAAGAAATAATATCTATCTATCTAAAAATATAACATTTTTTATAGATATTAATTTTTAAAAATAACCTATCATTGTTATGATATGCTTTAAAATTAATTAATCCCACATATTCATATTGGTTGATTAACATATATACATTTAGAACCCACCACTATAATAATAGTTATAGTGAAATTAGGAACTAGGTATATATAAATTTTAGTATCATAAACACATACACCTATATAAGGGGATAAAAATATACACTTTTTTAATTTATTGCATACCATCTCTTATGAACCAATTTTAATGATACAAAATCAAAATATTTTATTTAGTCACATACAAACCCAATATGTGTTTTTTATAGATGTAAATATATAAGGAAAACATTTCATAATAGGACACATATATTTATCACATAAAATATCATTATCCCACTATACAGAGAGTTTATTCATCCATAATAATTATTTAGGATCATTATTTTTATTATTATTATGACCATCGAGATATATCAAATGTAATAATTGTTTTCAAAGTTAGGATAAAATGATACATGATAATTTTTATCTAAAACTCTTAGTATGAAAATGTTTATATTAGAAGATATCACAAAAAAACATTGATTGGAGAATATGGAATTAGTATATAATAATCAATCAATCCAATTTACTTAAAGCATGAGAACAAATCATTTATATAGATAACATAACATCAAAAATGATCACATGAAATAAATATATTATTTTATAATAATATAATGTATTATTTTAGGAATCATAGTCATACAAATGTGTCCTCAATTTAATATATCATACATCAATAGGTAAGGAATAACCAAATACAAAATTTTATTTTCATGAGACATTCCAATGAATTAAGGGATTAACTGATATTTTTCACCAACCATACAATTTTAATTAATATATATTCAATTTTCGAGATAAAATAATAACAATAGACACATAATCAATATTTATTATTAATAAAAAATCATTTTCAAATTCATGAATATATAATTTAAATAATTTTATACTAAAAAATAATTATTACTTAACAATAAATTAATATTAGTTATAAACAGTAAATTATATTGATTTTAAATTTTCCCCAAATCAATAAATTACCTATATTTTTTTAGTAACACCCCATGTTAGATTTATATAAAATTTAGTTTCTATTATAAATAATTCAATGGGTATATGGCTAAGCATATAATGTAAATGATATAGAATACGTTGATTATTATAATGTACATGGACATGATGGATCCCATTAATTCATTAATAACGAAAGAATTATAATAATGTGAATTTCATTATAAAACAATTATTAAAATTTAAGACAATATTAGAAAATAATTTCATTACAATTTTTAAATGTTTTTATACTATAAAAAAGTTAATATTTACTTTCCAAAAAATTATCATGACATTTAAAGAATACCATTAGTGAATTATTTTTAAAATATTTATCATCAATGAGATACTGAAAATAAAAATATATTTATATGAAAATAAATAAATAATGATAAAAATATACATTATTTTATGTAAATATCATTTCAAAATATGAAATAATATTATATTCATTTCTATTAAACAATTTAAAGGATAATTAGAATTGATATAATATTTAAAGAAATGTTTTAATGGAATTGAAATCATGATTAATATAAATGATAGTGGTAAAGTCCATTCATGTGAAAAAAAATTTAAATTGAGATTCATTTCACATATTTATAATGAAATTCATGAAAAGATTATTTGGAAAATTTTATTAATATTCCTATTGAAATTATAAATAGAAATTAAATGTTAACAGAAATTTTAAATAATAATAATTTAATTATATTGATAAGTTATCTTCAAAAATAATAATTAATAATGATATAGAAGATAAATATTCCATACAAAAATGGTAAATAAATATGGATATTACAATTAACATTCTCTATCTAGTTTTTGAGTACCAATGTTAGAAAAAGTTGAAATAATTCTAAAAAAACCCTTGAAATAATTTGATGATAAGAATATTTATGTGTTTTAATATAGAAATAATATTAAATTACCTTAATTTAAATCGTATGATATATATTATCTATAGAAAGTTGTGATTGAAATATAATACATAGTGAATTTGGTACCTTTTTGAAAAAATGAAAAAGAATGTAAGAAAATATTGTTGTTTAGTAAATTAAATAAACATTATTAATTGATATTTAAAAATGAGTTCAGAGTTTAGTAATTACTCTATATATTTGCAAAGTGTTTGACACAAATAATCATTTTTGAAGGAAACATAATTGTGGCCAATCACTATTACATGTTTTATAGTACTTAAATCAATATCTCATGTAATAGTGAAAATTAAATGGTATTATAAATACTATAATTTAATATTGGATAATGATAAATTATATAAAGGAGGAATTATTTTCACAATATTATGGAAGGAGGTTAAACATTCAGAACATATCTCAAAGAAGGAAAATTGAGATCATAATCCCTTATATTGGATTATCGATTAGTCAGATGAGTTACATCCTCCTGTATAGTATATTTATATTTATTATTAGTGTTTTATTTATCAAATTTATAAATATATAAATTTTACATTCATTATATACTGTATTAATAATATATTTTTCACGATTCACTTATAATTATTTATTAAAATCTATTATTTAGTTGTTAACAATTCTATTTCTTAGGGTGTTTTTTATTTGGGGGATCTAATCCTTAAACATTGGTCATAATATCATCACTTATTGAATGTTAATAAATAAATATATTTATATATATAATATTTATCCATTAAAAAAATTTATTTCCATCCATGTATTAATGTTATGAAAAATAAAATATAATGTTCATTGAGTTGGTAGTCTGCACTATAGAATTCTGATTCATTCATTTCAAACCAATAAAAAATAATTGGAATTACATATTTATTTATACTAAAACCATACATAAAAAATAAATATGATATTTATTAATTAATTCCATCAATAAAAAAATTTAAGTAAGGTGTATATGGAAAATAAATTAATTCACTTTGTGGAGGTGGTAGTGAACAAATACACTAGATAAACATTTTGGTTTTCCAATGGAATAATGGGAATAAAATATGAAATTATTTTTCATTTTTGATTAATAATTATTTATTATATACTCGATATATTCATGAAATATGTCTATATAACAATACATTAATGAAGTTGATAGAAAATTAAATACATTTCTTCTTTCATGCGGTAATCTACATATAGGTAAGAGAAACATTTTAATTTTAAATTAGATGGATAGAAGAGTTAATATGGTTGTACCATTAAATGGAAAAATATATCTATATTAATGACACTAATTTATCTTTTTAAAAACGTTATATAATATTTGGATGGTTTTTATGAATAAAATTCAAGGAAAATATCATTAATAACACATAACTATTCCATGGATACTCTCCTTTGAAAAAAAATCACTATGTAAAATATAATGGTTATGGAAAGGTATTTATATATAGTTTGGTCATAATAAGGTTCTCACAATGACAAAATAGAACCTAAATTTCACGATCGAATACTAAGAAAAAATCATTACATTTCTGGCATCGATACTAATAAATGTGTACAAATATTAACCATTCATAGAATACAACCTTAATTCAAATATTGGGTCACTTACATACAAAAGGATTATTTTTATATATATCATTATAGATTAAGTACATACTCTTATATAATAACATAGATACATAAAAATGATTTATTAAAAATCCAAATCATCTCTAATAATGTTCTTCACATCTAGTAACCTTCATTGGAATAAAATAAAGACAGAATTTATTATAACCTGGGGAATATGCAGTATAATATTTTTGACATAAAATTTTTATTATTTGTAGAAATGATCATTACGAAATGAATATCATTAATGAGTATAATATAATATAAATATAACGAAATGACGAAAAATCAAGTTATTTGTGCATAATTAAACGAAATTTGCAAACATCAAACTTGGATCCTAAATAAAAACATGTAGAATAAAGAATTAGAACAAGAAAATATTAATCTTTGTCATCACTATTTATCCATGTGAAAGAAAATACTTGAACAAATGATCAATTGGAAGTCATAATGTCCATTGAAGAACTATGATGACATCATTGATCATCAAACTTTCATCATGGAATTATATAACCAAAGAATAATGTAATCTATTTTGAGTAACCAATATCCTATAAAAATTGTTTTATATTAGGGTATATTAAGAATTTTATCAGAATGTACAAATTATTTTTGGTGGTAAAGTTAAAATAATTAAAAGTATAATAAATGGAGTAGATATTTGATTCTAATCAAATGAATGATAAAAATTGTTAAAGATTCCTCAAAAAAGATTTTATGAATATTTTAAAGGTAGTATACCTGATGATAAGATTTTATAAGATCTCATATAATTGATGATATATATAAAAATGAGAAGACAAATACTTGTAAGGCTTCATGGTGACTGCAATATACTATTAATTTTTATATGACATGTTTTATATCAATGAAAAAGGAAATTCAACACATTGAGTTGTAACGTTGTCCATTTCTTGTATTTGATGAAGTAAGGGAATAGAATAAATTTATTTCTATTTTTAGTGGTACATTTTCATGAGATATGGAATAAGTCACACAGTTCAAGCAATCAAATTTATCCAAAAATTATCACTACAATTTTAGATGTGAAGGGTGATGTAAATACTTGAGAATAAGATAAGGATTAAATGGATGATTTTTTATTTCCAAATATAATTACAACATATAAAATGCATTTTGGTATCCCTTTAAGAGATGTTGGGTCAGATAAAATGACAAACCATATGATGATTATAATCCAATTGATCACCCAACCAGTACAAATGATAATGAATATCCTGGTGTTGAACCGGATAAAATTATGATCTATTTTATTACATATGTTATTATTGTAAGAGATGATAAAGAATAAGTAGATGAGTTAGAAGAAGAATTATGTGATATAGATATCATAAAATATCCACCTAGATTTTAATGTGAGCATTTCAGTTTACTGGGCTCTCTACCTTACAATGAAGTAACTATTACATGATCACGATGATAATGAAGATAAAAATGTATCTGGACAAGATCAGTTTAAATTGACCACCTCCAAGACATCATGTGATGAGAGTTATTATAGATGAAATTATATTGTTTCTAAAATGGTTGATGAAGTGATTATAAATCTTGATAACCATATGAATCATTGAGTGGGTTTTCGAATGACAATGTTAATGATGATATTAATGAAATTCATGTTAATGAAAATAATCGATGTATTCATAATCACAAAGTTGATCATGATAAAGAAGGTGATTCTGATCATGATTAAATTTCAAAAAATGTTGTTGATTCTATTTATCCTACATGAGAATGATTTCTTTATAATGATAGGAATGTTGATTGTGTATGGGATAAAACACCCAATCCTGATGATCAGATAGTTTAAATATATTATTTAGAATCACTAGAGACCTTTGAAACCAATTAGACAGAAGTTGTACCAACTAAAACATAGGGGGAGTTTCCTATAATTCTACAAAATCATTTAATTGTATTTTATATAATTCTGTATACAAAAAATGTACAACTGCAGTATCCAACACATGTAATATCAAGTGATGATGTTTTCAAATGTTATTATAAACCTTGTGACACATCATTTAATTCATATGTCATATCATCAGTTATATTTCATAACGAATGGGAGAAATATATTGGTTCTTTCAGACATAGGCTTACATACATTGACTCAGATGATGAATCTGAAATTAGAGGAGACGGATTCATCATGAATCAGATCGATGAAGCTGTTGAGTTATAACCTCTTGTTCCTGTGGAAACAGAAATACCAGATGAGGAAGTAGTAACTCATAGGCAAGAAAATATTCCCACTCCTTCAACAGTGTTTCCTCCTAATGTTTCAACTTGAGTTTTTTTTGGATTCATAACGAAATACTATTGTTTCATATATGGAGACCTTGATGAAGAATTTGGTTTCAGACTTTTCACAAGCATTGAATAAAAAATGATCTCCTATTTCATTCCATAATGAATATTGTGTTTGATATTTAGCTGAGATGGTGTGTTTCTCATATTCAACATAATTCATTTTTTCATATTCAAAAATTGTAAGTTTAGAATAAAAAATTAACATCTAGTGTAGAAATTTTGAAGTCTTCTGTAGAGGATCCGAAAACCACTTTATTCTGATTTTAGGAGTTCCACTTCTCTGAAATTGGATTTAATGACTTCTACTACCTATACATAATTTATAGATCCTATTGATCTAGTATAGTTCATCATGTAATTTTTCAACTACTGTTTAGAAAAAAAACCAAAATACCACAAATGATGTTAGTACTTATGAACATTAGATAAAGCAGATTCACCATCACGGTGAACACATCCTTCTATTGTTAAAATAGTATACTGGTGATCATTTAAATTAAAAAGAAGTGATAAAAATATCCTTCAAATGTTAAATATAAATGATATACACCAAACATGATATTTATTATCATTTCAATTTTCTTGCTGAGAACATGAAATCTATCCAGGTACAAGATCTTTTAAGGAAAAGGTGAGTCACTCAAAGATTCTCACACATTGTTTTCAAAGGATTATGAATGAAATTTAAAATTTAATTAATGAAATAGATTGATAAGGATCCATAATTATGGACTTCATTAGTCTTATGAAACATTAACATTATGTCCATCAGAAAAATATTATTTCTAGAGAGGCCATTCTAGTTTCTCTAACTCTTTCAACCTCAAACATAAGGATTATTCAGTACAAGCTTGTATTAATCTCTTATTCACCTTGTCTTGCGCCTCCACTATTGTACCAAATGAGTTTTTCATAGCTTCAATAAGTTCGACATCTCAGACTAGTAATTATTATAGAACAACTACCTTCTATTAACACTCTAACATCTATTACATCAATTTACCAATACAATACTCCAATAGTATTTTATCAAGACTAACCCAGAGATGAAAAAATCCAATGGAAATGGGAACGCTTATCAGCCACTAACCATTGGGGAGTGAGTCTATTTTCTATGATATCTCCATGAGGGTGATCATGAACATTCTTCCATTCATCTTTATCATATATCTTTTTGCCACTACATTACTGAAATTATATTCTTCTCTTTTCCTTTTTCATTTTTATTATTGTATTAAAATATCAATCAAGGAGATAATAGGGAATTTTGAAATTTTATATAAGGATATATATATTTAATCATAATTGATTACTTATTCAGTACATAAATTTTAAAATTTCATGTTTTGTGATCATAAAAATCAGTGATAATGTTGGAACATCCTTAAATGAAGTATGTTTGACCACTATTGTTTTAATAATAAAAAAACTGTGATTCATTTATTATTATTGTTTCTCGGGTTCTATGATACCATTTTATATGAACATATTACACGTATAGAATTTAAGTTGAGACTTATAGAAAGACATCATTGGATGTGAATCACTGTTACCTCTTGGATGCGATACCTCAAGACTCACATCACCATTACTGCCAAGATGTGCTAATACTAATCTCATGTAAATGATTCGACTAGGATGATCTACCTCCCGATGTGAGTCACCACAACCTTAAGAAGCATGTCAATAGGAACACCCAAGTATATAATGTTAGAGGAGTCACCGCAAAAATACATGTCACCTCCAACACTCTTGTTATCGTTTATTTTTGGGATATTCATCTAGTAATGATAACAGGATGGATTTTAATGAGTCATAATCTAGAGGTGACTCTGATGACAGTTACTCATTTGGAATTTGCGGTGACATAATTATGGAGGTAGTAGTTACTTGCTTCTAGTGGTATATCTTTTTGGTGGTAATGGTCTATTGAGTCTCACGATAATTCATCCTGGAAATAATTGAGATCTGAGTCTGGCAGTAGCTCATTCCGGCAGAAATGATGACTTGCATCTAGTTGTTTCTTTCCATAATACATAATAGAAATGTTATATAAGTAACATGTTCAAAAAAAATTCTACCATACAACATTTGAATCATATGTAAAAAATTATTCATGTTCTATGATCATTAATTTATGATATTTCAAACTGACACTATTAAATGAGGTTCTAAGACATTTTATTTAATTTTTTGGAGATATTTTCATCAATAATGAACAGAATTATTGTTATTGATTTTTTCCAAATTATTTTTTTATTTCCCTTATATACATACCTAGTTTGTTTTCCATTCCTCTTAAAGGGTAATACATTCCTTGTTATAATATCTCAAATTCATTAATTATGATATTTTATTTGATTATGATATGTGAAAATATTATGAATCCCATTTTCCTACCATGATTAACAATTATGTTCATGCCTTATGATTTATTTCATTTTTTCAAATTCTTAATGATATATAATTTATGATGGTTTCACATACATAAATTTCCATTTTATATGGTCAATATTTTTCCTAATGATAGGTAATGTATTGAAATAAAATTAAACAAAAACTTTTATTGAACATATTCCTTTATGTGATATATTTTACGTAGTTAGTCATGACACATGTTTATTGACTTTTATTTTGTTTTAGTCACATTTCATATATTTTCAAAATCTTATACTACCACGACCATCATGTTATTCTTCTTTTTTATCACCCATTATACATGACACTTTTGATATAATGTTTCACCGGTAATCAATGGTTATGATTCCTTTCTATATTTATTTCCTTACTAGATCATTAGATTACCCCGACTTTTAAGAATTCCAAAGGTTATCCAATGACGTATTAGGTTCTCAAATGGATTTAAGTGCTCCCTATAGAGAAAAAAGTACATATTTTATGATTTTTTAAAATTTTAACAATTTTAATCATAATCATCCTAGGACATCGGGTCTTGTCAATCCTTGTTTTCTTGTAATGTACAATCATGTATAAAAGTATGAAATAATGTGATTAAAATGTATGTGTCACTATAATCTTCACTAGATAATGGTTACAATAGTACCAAAACATGAAACCACGTCATCATAATTTATATGACTAATACAATTACATTTAATACCATTTATACATTATCATATTTTATGAAAAGATTATCGGATTATATAAAACAAATATATGTAACCAAGATCTGGGAAAGTGATAATTATTTATCATATATCCCAAATAAATTAAGTATATTATATGAAAAATATTCTCAGTAATTATAAAGCGAAATTTAAAATAAAGAAATAATTCAAAACATGGTAATATAATATATTAAATACAATGGATATAAGTCTTATAATATAAGATATATTTCAAAGAATCATTAAGTCAAAATAATCGATATATAGAAGAAAAATCATTACAGGGATTCCTAAATCATTTTAGAGACTTCTCTAAACATTTTAATAATTATGTTACATATGTTAATTACATTATTTATTACTATTATCCTTTTTTTAATATTATAATTTATTTGAATACATTTTTTTCCATGTATTATAATTTTATGAGATTAATTTTCAATGTTTTGTAAATTTTCAGATTTATTTACTATTAAATAAATAATAATTTTCATATTGTATTAATGATATGTGGATAATATAAAATTGTTCCATAACACCTAGATATAGAAGTGTAAACTAAAGATGTCATTTTAGAAATAAAATAATTTTTATATTTAAATATATTCCACTATAAAATATTATATCAACTACTATTTATTTATATACATTGTTAGACTATTGAAATGAAAAATATTTTTTAGATTTAATAAAAAAATTATTATTATTTAATAGATAAATAATAATTAAAATTACAATATTATATAATAATAATTATTTTTATTTGTTAAATGCATTTTTATAAATAATATTCAAAGGAAAAATTGAAAATAAAATCTCATTATTCACTTTTGTTGGATAAAACTATTGAAGGTTAAATGTTATTTTTATATGAGTTTAAATTAATAGTAAAACTAATAAATATAAATTATTAATTAAAATTATTGTATTATTACAATAATATTGTAATTATAATTTAAAAATTATTTATTTTCTTTAAGCATTAATAGAATAATATATAGTGAATGGCATGAGTTTCAAAACACTTAATTTCACATATTTTCGACTCTTTAAAATATTTAAATGATATATAAATAATAATATATCCTAAATATTGGATAAAAAGAATTTTAATAAAATGGATATACAATCACATGATGAAATACATTTTATTTATAAAAGTGTTTATTAAAAAATAGGAAATGAATTATTTTAATGAGAGACTTGTGAAGTCCTATTTTTATCTTTGAGTAGAAACATATTTATTGAATATAAATCAACCATAAAGAGTACTTTTGATTGAAGAAATATCCATAGAATAATTCATAATATGTTTTAGAGTTTGATGTTGTGAAATATATCAATGAGGAATATGTTTTTAGAGTGGAGAGAAAACATTAGAGAATAGTTGTTTATATATCCCTAGGGGATGCGTATATTTGTATAAGTTATTAATTAAATTAATATATAGGGTCCCGGTTATGATTTATGATAATTTTTATTACTAGTGACTATGTTTCACTAGAAAATATAAATTTTATAGAAATTAAGTTTCCTATAAAATAATATTTTTTCTATTATATTTTAAATTAAAAGTAAAAAATCAACTAAATGGATTTTTAGAATAATATATAAATATAAATATTGAAATTAATTTATTTTATTGAAAATTACGATTTCTATATTTTATAATATATATTTAATAAAAGAAATAATTTTTAATTCATTAAATCTATTTTACAAATTAATTAGATGTATGAAAATGTCCTTTTCTATAGGTATCACTAGATATTTTATAAGTACCATTTTTCCTTGTTTTATGTAATTTTGGTTTTAGTTTAATTATTGGTTTGTTTTGATGAAAATTTGATGTTATTAGAAGATTTTTTGGAATTTAATGGTTGGCGCAATGTTTTCTAAAACCTTGTTCCATTCCCCAGTAAAATTTTCATGCAAATAAATAGAATTATTGTATAGCGGGCACAAAATTTTTGAAAACATTTCACCCTCTTAATAGTAATCATGTAACCCATTGGAGGAGGTGAATTGTTATGTAGATGGTTAAGGGAAACAGTTCACCCAACCTAAAGCATGAAACTATTTTCATAGGATATTAATCAGATAAAAATTACTATATAATTATACGAACATTAATCTTATATACTTAAACACAAATTTTGACCATAATGAATTTTATCTCATATTTTAGACACCATGATTGATTATGAGTCCATAAACCCTCCATTCATTGTAATTTGATGCCTAGATTGAAGAATTACACTTCTCCTTGGATGATATAATCAACCCGAATTACATTCCTTTCTCTCTCATATCCATCTCCAATAAATTTAAGTGATGTGTTCCATTTTGTGATGAATCATGATCATGAATATTTGTATTTTTATGGGTTTTTATTGGATCTATGTTTCATATCAAGATCTCATAATTTTTTGAGATCATGATTTTTTCAAATTAAATTTGGGGTTTTTGTTCGTGATCATTCATCATTAAACTTGCGGGGGTGGTCTAAATTTAATTCCAACAGTCTTAATTCCAATTATGTTTATGTTCTATTAGAATTCAAGTGGAAATTTTTTCAATTGAATCATGAATTAAAGAAATTATTTGAATTATTAATTAATTGAATCATTTAATTGGATTAATTATTTGGAGAATTAATTAGTTGAAGGTTCTTTGTATAAAATAATTTTAATTTCATTAATTGATTGGTGAATTAATTAATGTAATGTGTGATTATGGAATTTTTTTTGGATTTTGGGATTAGTAAATAGTAAATTAATGTTACTATGATTTAATTTCGTTTGAGGATTATGAGATGGATGGATTTACCCACTATGTATAATGGGTTATGTGGATTGATAATGAAAAACAGTTTAATAGCGAATAATTATAGTTTGTCACATGATTAAATTAAAGAACCATATTTGTTGTGATAAATAATAATGGTACCTTGATGTGACATGTCGGTAAACTGAAAAATGTTTATTAATCTTTATTGAAGTTATATATGAAATATTAATGTAATTTATTTATAAATCATGTGTTGGACATGGGATAAATGTTCAAATACCCATGTTGATAAATTTATCATCATTTGTGGGACATGCACTACTGCCTGAAAATCCCAAAAGGGAAAATTTATATATGTGTGTGGAACTTGTAAGTCTTCTTCAAAATTAATCATGTTAGTTTTTTTGATAAATGACTGTGGGAGATGGATTGCTACATCAAAAGACAACTTGTGTGACTGTTTGATGAATGAGTTCTGGTTTAAGAACTCTAGCTTCAAATACCTACGTGGTGTTAAAAATTGAAATTTAACTCAAATGTGTTTTTGTTCAAATATGGTTACCATTTACAGATATATGATCAAAAATAAATTATAAATGATAACCTTGACATCGTGTTAAGGACCAGACTCTAGAACATGCCCATAAAGGTATTGATTGTTCGGGTGTCCTCAGTAACTAGACAGATTATGTTGTAATCTAAAGAATAAAAATTTGATAACTATGTAACATGTGAATTATACATCATTATTTATACAACTACATACATTATTACTTACTAGATATTTTTTTGGCTGCCATTTGTAGTGTCCAACTGAGTTGTAATCACACCCAACTAATCTTGGATGATTTGTACCCAAATAGATGTCTCGTTTTCAAGATAGGATAAGGGTATATTCCTTATTTTTTAAGAATGAGTAGGGATGGAGCATGGATGATGGAATAGACAAGTTTCAGGACCCCCATAGAGTATTCAATATATGTATTTTGGGGTTTTTATTTGTCACGTGATAGTTACACGGAATGATGTATCTAGTAATTTCGTTTTGGATATTGTATTGCAGTTTTACTCAATATATTACATTGGTACTATTCTAGTTTTATTTATATCATTTTAAATTACATTTTTCCTCTGATGTGATACTTTGATAATGAGGGTTTAGTATCTCAATTATCTATATTATACAATCGGTGCTAGTTTCATGAATATTGGCATGTGTTCCAAAGTAATTATGACTAATGGGCTCGAGGAATCGTTGTGTAGATCACAGTTTGGGAGGTTTCAAAGTGGTATCATTTGATTTGACTTTTCTTTTATATTTTGTCATAAAATTTGTGAATTTTAGAGAGGACAATAGGATGGGTTAGAACATGGATATGAGCTCATTCATGGGAGTAGCTATTCCATGTACGGGGCTAAAAGCCAATTAAACAGGGTGGGACTGTTGTTATTAACATTGGCATTACAGTTGGATTCTACATCAACATGTGTTATGAACTTTTTGTGTGATTTAATTTTTGTCTTTCAATTATTCTGATATTTTAATCATGGATCAAAATGCAATGAGAGTTGATTATTCATGTATCATTCTTGGTACTCAATATTTATTATGAAATGCCTTATTTTAGGAACACACATGATATAATGGATTTTGGTTCATTTATAAATTAAAATTATATTCATTTATTGTTTTAAATAAATGAAAATGATCTTAATATGAGTTGGAAATGTAAAATGATTCTTAATGGGATAAATTGAAAATGAAACTGGGAATATATTGATAAAGCATAATAATAAATATTTTTTTTCCCTATGTTAACCAGACCAAGATGTGTGTTGGTTGAGTGTAGTGATAGTGCATTGGTTCATACCATGTGGTGGATTTTGGGGGAATTACTTATTTTGGATTATTTTTATTCCATTTAATTTTATCTATCATAATGTTGTATTTTCGGACCTATGATGTATTTCTTGAATTTTAGAGATATTAACTCATGATGATGCCTATTGAGAGAATTATATGAGGTTAAAGATAGGAATGATCCTCCTATAGTTGATCCTAAGACTCTAGTACTTTCGGGTGAGGAAGATAGATAGTAGTCATTGAGATCATTTCCAGATCATGGATTTTATCAAAAGCGAACTAGGGTGGGTTTTGAAGAGTATGTATGACTTGAAAAGAGAGTTATAGTTTTTTCACCCTGCAGTATTTACTAGAGTGGTTGTACCTGATATAAATGGGTTATATATTGAGTCTATCTAGAATATAATTTACCACATTGATAATCCTAATGGGAAGAGTGTCAAATTGGATACACATATTTTACATGGTTAGGTGATTAATTGGGGGTACATCCAGACTCACGATGAAAATCTAGAAAACACAGTGTGGAAGTACATTTAAGTGATGTTACAAGAAATTTTTTTTCCTAAGACAATTATTATGGAGAGAGAATATTATTTAATGAGGTTTACTCATGAAAGTATTTCAATAATAAACTATTCTACCCATATAACAGATTTATAGTGACTTCTTCCCTCATAGGTTTGAGATGATGTGAATATGGAATAATAGATTCATGAGGGTATGAAATGTGATATTAAGTCCTAGGAAAATATATTTAGGCTCAAAATATTTTTATATATGAAGAATCTAGAATTCATTAATGAGGGGAACTCAAAAGAGGATTCCATTTGAGGATATGTGGTTTCTATTGGATGGTTAGATTATCTGACTTATGCGACCAGGAAGTTTCTTTATGAGAATACTGACTGTATTTTTGGAATGTAGAGTGGGCATGGGAAGTTTTAATTACTCTGTACATTAATACTGTGATCTTCCACCTATTTTTTAGGATAGATATATTTTTTAGATATATAGCCTTACCACCGGTAAATTGTCGAGTCTACAGAAAGAAAATAAATCTTCCACTATTCTACAAGAACCCACAATAGATGGGTAGTGATGAAGCAACTAGAATGAATTAGAGTGTTAGAAGGTGATCTTCGACAACATATATTTCATTCCACTGGAGTTCTATTGGCCATGGTGGTAGAGTTAGTGAATGTGGTTCTTATAAAAAATAGAAGTTGTATCAGTCGAGTGTTTTAGATCTGAGAACTCATTATTCATAATAGGGATGAGGGGTATAATAGATTCATGCCATCCATAATACACTAGTTGAAAAAAGTTCTAGACCATCAATAGTGATAGGTACTATTCATGTAGATTATACACCATATACATCCTTATTTTACTAATGGAGCCTCTCATAAATTAATATCATTACAAATTGTGAATTATTTTAGTCTTGTATTGGTGTTTTTGACCAAGGTAAGGATGATAGTTGCACTATTGGGAGTATGGTCGTGGGCTATCTTCCAATGCAAGGGGTGTCAGTTTGTTATTATGGAGTACTATATTCTATGGGATCATTATGTCCTTAAAATTTTAGGTATTGACCTTAATATTTATATATATTTTTTTGGATTTTTAATACTATATATATTTTCATTGATATATGTCTATTTAGGGCCAATTTATCAGCAACTATGGGAGATCACCACCAAGGTTTCTAGTTTGCTACAAGAGGAACGAGGTCTAAAGCATGACGTTATTCCACACATAGTTGATAGGATCTAGAATATCCTTCTTAAAGTATTATAAGGTCTCCACATTTAAATTATGTGTAATTTATAATTTTTATCATTCTTGGGATGAGGAAATTTATAATCCAACATATATAATGCAATAAAATTATTATTAGTTCCTTAATTATAAACTATAAGAGATGATGGATAATTGGTTTATATTTATTCTATATCTCATTGGGGTTCACTAGTTTTATTTTTTAAAATTAAGGTTGAAGGGGATTTATTCTGGTGTGTTGACTATATAATTATGAACCTTATGAAGGTGAAGAATATGTATCCGATATTACATAGAAGAAATATATTTGAACATTTGAGGGGATATTGTATCTTCAAAAAAAATTACTTGAAATTGGGGTATCATCGGCTGAGTGTTTAATCTTATGTTATATTGAGGACTACATTTGAGCGCAGGAATTTCCTAAATAACTTCTTTGTGATTATATTCAGGATAAAAATTCCGCTAATAGAATTTATGGCCATCATGAATATAATAATATTCCCTACCGAGATAAGTTTTTCAATTTTTTGTGGATGATTTCTTATTGTACTCCAAGACTCATAAAAATCATTACCCACATCATGATATTATCCTATGTATTGTGATAGAAAATCATCTATATGCCAATAATTATAAGTATTAGTTTTGGATGGATGAGGTATACTTATTGAGTCACATAACCTCATAAGAAGGCGGGTTAGTAGACCCATAGAAGATACATGTGTATGTTTCATGGTAGAAGACCTATAATTATATTTGATATCAATTGTTTTCTAAGATAATCAGGAAATTATCATATGTTTATTAATGAATTTTCCTATTTAGATGAAAAAATTTTAGGTATTACTATAAATGGAAAATATTTTCAATTATCTTGAGTGTGAGGTAATTTTTCCATTTTTTGAATAACTGTTTCACTCTAACATCGTTCATGACCCTACCCAATCATGGAGAGGATTATAAAATGTTTTTTTATGCTTTTGGTATAGGTCTTTGAGTAGTATTGACGTAGGGATATCGATTTGTTGCTTACGGGTCATGAAATATGACACCACATGAATGGAACTACCATATTCATGAACATGAATAATCTATAGTGGTTTATGATTTGAATTATTGGAGACATTATATGTGAGGTAAAATATTTACTATATATATTGGTCTTATAATATTATTGTTTTTTTTTCGAAAAGTTTTTTGAATATCCATAAGTGTATGTGGTTTGATTATATGCATCCAGTTATATTTGAGCTTGAATATGCACCTGGAATGAGAAACAATGTGGATAAAAATTATTTTATAGAAAATATGAATCAGGCAATTTAGGAGTATAGTGATGATTTAATATTGAAGACATTACTAGAATAGAGGCTTGTGTTCATTCCTGGTGGCAATGAGTAGATGACTCTCACATATGATTATGTGGAGTTAAATGTTTGAGATGGATTAGATGAAACTGGTATGAGGATTTAGAATGTTTTTCCATGAGCGAAAGATATGAAGGATGGGAGTCACCATCAGAGTGGACCATAGATGAGGATGAGCTAATCTATTTCTGGAATCATTATAATGTGGTTATGAACATGTGAGAGAGGTTAATACATGAATTTCATGCCGTGATGTTTGTGGATCATTTGGGTTTGACTAATATGTATGGTGACTTCTTTAGATAGTATTGGTTTACAAGAATGAAAGGAGAGATAATAGGGTTCTTGAGATGATGCTTAATATTTCAATATGTGATGTCAATGAATCATCAACCTGGTGGTTCACTACAGCCATTTCATATTATGGAATACACATGTGATGGTTTTACTCTAGACATTCTATTGGGCCACCAAAGGATTCCATAGTATAATGACACTATTTGGGAGATTATAGAATAAGTTACCGAGGGAGATTATTTCATGCATATACAAGATAATTTCATTTTTTAACAGTTGGGAGATTACTACATTCAGGGAATAGTTCATCTATTGGGGGAACCACGGTGTATAGAGTAAAACCATGTCTCAGGAATTATATCACACTTATGGTAAGGATTTCTGAATACACTTCGTACAAAATATTTTATTGGTATCACATTAATCATAATGGCTAATGGGATGTATTTTCCAACTATATAGGATCTTGAGAATATTTTAAGAGCAAGGAATATTGAAATTGGTGTTTCTTGATTGAATAACATAGTTATCAATGAGTTCTCTAGTTTCATCAGTTGCCATTAAGCTATTCTTATGGAACCATATGATGCACTTTATGGTAGGCCATGCATATCCACTCTATGATGGATCGACTTAGGTGATTCAGGGTTGTTCAAACAATGCCTCATGCGGGATTTTTCAGGGATGGTTTAACAGATTTTAGATCATATGGTTGTGGCTCAGGGAGGGATGATAATATATGATGTTTGAATTTAATGACCCCTTGAGTTTGAAGTGGTTTATAATTTTTTTACTTTTCAGTGTCTCCTTGACTGGGTCAACATAGGACTCAAAGGCAGGAATGTTATCTCTCATGTTAGTTTTATTGTTTTTGGTTGTGTAATGAATTGGGAAAGTGGTGTACATATTATTTCATATATAGAGGTATAATTCAATTCATTATGTCTTTCACGTGTCTAAACATCGGCAGTATCACCATTTCTATCCTCACGAGATTGTGTGCATTATGTTGATCTTGATAGATATATATCCTTTGATGAGAATCTAAAATGATTGTTGGATATTATGATAATCTGTTTCAAGGAAAGATCGTATAAAAATTACATGTATAATAGAATCATGTCAATATTCATGATGAATGATGGGTGAGAGAATAGGATTTGCAGCTCAAAAGAAGATATTTTTGACATGGAATCTTAATGACTCATGGGAGTATCCCTCAAGGACGAGATGTTCTAGGGTTGGGATTATGTAATGAACAACCCCTATATTGGAGGTGTGTCGAGATCATTTATATGCATGCATTATCCATTTTGATTACATTTCATTTGGGTTTTATCATGGGTTCATTTGGGAAATATTTTATGTTTTTCGAGGAAATTTGGGATGTGCATTGTGGGAACATGGTTTTCCGAAACCATCAATCACCAAAAACTGACGTATTATATAGATGGCACATGGTTTTTTAAAATGGGCACCATTTTTGTACTGAATGTACAACCCCTAATAAAAGGCACATACTTCAGCACATGGTTAGAGGAAACCATGTTTCCCTAATCGAAAAACCATGCACGTCATATTTTAATCCACTAAAATTTATTTAATATTTTCACAAATAACAATATTCAATCCCTAATCAACCATGCTCTACCATAAATTATTTTATCTCATTTTTTGAGGATTTTAGTTGGAATATAAATCCTTCAAACCTTTATTATTGATGATTTAAATTCCAAATTGAATATATAATCCACTATTGGTAAGATAATCTAATCCAAATTTTCTTTATACCACTCTAAAATCATTTTATCATCTTTTAAAATGTTTTCTTAACTATTTTAATGTATCTAGATATAATTTTGATATATCATGATTTGATTGATCATCGATCTATGTTCTAGAAATAGATTTCCTTCTTTTTCCTGATCATCATAATTCTTAATATATTGGGGATTTACTTTGGTGAGTGTTCATAATAAAACATGAGGATGGTTGTGTAAATTAAATTACTATAGTTTCGATTCAGATTGTATGAATGATTTTTTTGAATTAAATTGGAATGTTTGGAAATTGAATATTGAAATTAATAAATTAACTGATTAATTAATTTTTGGAAACAAGATATTGGAATAATTAATTAGTGGTTTAATTATTGAAATTATGTGATTATAAAATTAGTAGAATTATATTAGTTAATTCTTGAATAATTTTTTTTGAATTTTGGACAATAGATGTTTTGTGATATTGGGATTGTGTAATATTTCAAATAATGTGATTATGTATTAATTGATTCAAAGGATTATGAGTTAGTTATATTGACCACAGTGGGTTTGTGGGATATATGTTTAGATACTGAAAATTGGTTTCATATTGAATTATTATTTTATTAAAATAGTTCAAATTGAAAAATCAAAATTTTTTGATAATTTTTGGTCGTACATTGATGTGAAATATGGGTAAATGTATTATTATATATTAGAATTTATTGATGTGATATATATTATTTATTTGTGATTTATTGATACAAATATTATGGGATATGGACAACTGCTTCAAAATTAATTAGTCATAAATTGATAAATGAGTGTGGGACTTGGAAGGATTCTTCAAAATCCCATAATGATAAGATGATATATGATTTTTGACATGAACTGTTTCTTCATAATCTCACTTGTGATATTTATTGATAAATAATGTTGGGACACTATATTCTACTTCAAAACCAATATCCATTTATTGTTAGATCTGATTTGAGGGTCAAAGATTATAGCATCCAATAACCACGTGGTGTAATACATCATGTTATATAACCATGAGTTGGTTTTTTAATATGGTTCTAAATGTCCATAATATGATTAAAATAAAATTACAAATGATAAACATGCTACTATGTTGTGGTTCAGACTCTGGAATGGGATGATGTTGGTATTGAAGGTGTCGGTGTCCTCAAGAACCTGAGGGTTTATGTAGTTAATTAAATAATAATGAAATTTGAAGTCTATTTAACTTATGTATTATAATTTATTCATTATAAAATTTAAAAAACAATTATTTACTATATGATTTAATTTTTCATAGGTCATGGAATACATAGTTATACTCACACCCTATTTGGGGCGCATGACTAGTTTTTCAAATAGGCATTATTTTTGTAGTACATGAATTGGGAAAATACCACGTTCTAGATAGAAAAGATGTGATATATCATGGATTAAGGAACTGGATGTGATTTAGTACAGAAATGGATTTTTTACTGTGATTAATTTCATATTTTCATTTGACACTTGATAGGTATACTGCCTGACATATCTACTGATTTAGTTTTTTATGTTTTATTCTCAGTTTGTTGAGCATGTGATATGGGTATTATTATATTTTTAGTTATAATTTATTGCAATGTTTATTTTCAATTTTTATACTTTTATAATAATTATATTGTCTATTCAAGATCTATATTAGAACCACACTAATAGATGGAAAAATATGGTGTATTGGGATGCATTTCTAAGGTAGTTTGAAAAACCAGATACATGCACTAGTGTGTGGTAACCAGGTTGGGATATAACATTATTCAATTTGGAATGGTAATAATATCATTGAACATAAAATATAGGAAAACATTATTTTTACAAGTCACTAGAAAATCATCATTTACAAAAAAAATATAATTTCGTGTCAAAATAATTTTACATGCTAATACCAAAAATGATATTAATTTTATTATATAAAATATCTAAAATAACTATTTACATGAAAAAATATATAATTATATATATAATTATAATTTCCTAAAATATTAATATTATATACATATAATAATAATTGTATCCCTATAAACATAATGATATAGTTTAATTAGAGAATAAATATATTTCAAGAAATATCTTCGACATCATACACAAATTTATAATCATTTATTACGGTTTTAAAACATACCAAAGAGAAAACAATTATCCTAACATTTGGAAATTGAAACATAAGAATGAATGACCATAGATACACTATAATGGTAAATATAGTATATATAAATAAATGATGATAAGTAATCATAAGATATCTACTAGTGTATGAAAACATAGTGATGACATACAAAATTACATCCTTCTGAGTCAAAGGTCACGAAATAAAAATTACTATATAATTAATTATCATAATAAATGTCATAAGTACTAAGTGTATAGAATTATAAATAATAAAACATGATTTTTGAGAAAATATCATATCATTATGTCATAGGTTTTTGGAATACACATTAGAATAATAAATCATTTCATTATTCAAGGATCACATATAATAATAATAAATAGTGTACAATTACCTATACTGAAAGGTGATCACTCTCCAATAATCCATTTAATTTAATCAAGATTCACTCAAAAGACTATAAATGGGGAAAAAGTACTATAGTGTACTATGTAAACTCCACACTCAATAATCTAATTAGTCAATTTCCACTCACATAATTATCATAGTCAATAGAGAACCAAAATAAACTACCTTCACTCCCTATTTCTGTCGATATTTTCTCATGCTACAGTAATATTTACCCAATGTATTCGAGTGATATGTATTTATCAAACCAATCATATAATACTAAAAAACAAATATGTATTTCATTATATCATAAAAATGATCATCATTTCATCAAAACATAACCCATGAAAAAGTAAAAGGTTTCATAAATATATTTATATTAATATAATCAATGTCCTTTTATGAAAGGATGTGGATGGTGTTAGTGAAATAGTGGGTTCCCTACACCCAACTATGTAGTGCTTTTTTCTACCATATCTTTTAAACAGATAGTTATACATGATGATAATTTACCATTATTTTTTAGATATTTCAGCATCCACTATTTAATAGTAATTTCAATAGATTAACTATCATATTGAAAGGCTACCACAGATCCTAGGCTATAATTAGAACACTATGATACCATGACGTTAATCATAAATATGTATTATGGTCAAGATACATCTTACTTACTACCCAAAGAAGATATTAGAGTATCGGGTGTTGGGGGATCATAAGCATTGAGACTTCTTAAAATGAAGTTAACACTTGGTGATATCTAGTAGTGAGATCATGATGATAGACCGTCCACTAGGAAAACCACATTTTTTTGGTGTCATTGAATATTCCTATATACAATCATTTGTAATGGTCTTAGAAGGTGATATCATTTCAAATTTATTCTATTTTATCGAGTACTTTGATGCAAGTTGAAAACCATGATATTGATGTTATGGCAAGGTAGTTTGTGTTGGGTGCATCATTAGTTGTAGTAAATTGGTTGAATGATCAAAAATGATCTTTATCTTAATGTTTTAGGAAATAATATATCTTAGGATATGTTTCTAATGATGGTTGTACCTTCATAAGACCATGTCCATTGAATTCGAGGGAACGTCCATCCAGTTGGATCAACGAACAATAAATACTGTAAATGAAAATGACACTAGTGCACATCCTGCTTTATGATATATTAAATTCAAAGAGATTATATTACATTGTATGTGTTCGTAGGTTTGTGGTAACAACATTAAAATCCTTAAATATTTATGGGTTATGGTGAGTTTCTAGATCCTATTGTTACACTATGAATGCAATTCACTGCTATCGTGATAAGGTCCTAGAGGGTCACACACAGTAGCATATTTGGGAATCATCCCTATTAGGATGAATAGGTATATTTGACATGGTGGGGCCCCCCAATAAGGACCAAGATTTGACCTAGGAGATATGATCACCAATTCAATAAATAAATTAATATTTTTCATGTAAATAAAATATTTTCTTGAATTTTTTATTAATATTATATTCATGTATTAAGATAAATACATGGACATATAAATTGAACAAATATTCATTTAACATATTATAGATTCAATTATTATTTGTGGGAATGAAGAGTTCAGTTATTGACTCATTTATTATCATGTAATATATTTATATTTTTACAAGAAAGCGAAAACTATATTTTAAAGTGAAATTAGAAGTAATTGAATGTCCATTATTGTTCATTATGTTTTTAGGGTCATGAGAGGAAATTCTATGTATTTTATTAACACACAATATATATAATATGAGAGCCTTCCACTAGAAACTATTCATGGTATTTCTCTATCATGTCGTCTCACCCATGATCTAGAGAGAGAGGCTCTGTATCCAATGTTAGCATATTGTCCTTTTTCTCAGCTATCAGAAGATTAGAAATGTAGTGATTTTTATAGATTCGAATGAGTCATCAGATCTCTGCGCGAGCACATTGATTTCGACTATCGGTGGTCTTGCTGATTTTTGAAGAACAAGTTGGATGATCTAATGGAATTAATCTTTAAATACATCGAAAATAGATCACCAATGATGAGAATACGTCAAGTGTACATTCAAATCTAAACCAAGTATCTTATATTCTAATTTGGAATTTATCTTATGTCTCACATGATTTTGAGAAAGTCATCAAGCATTGATTCACCAATATAGAAAAGTTCATATTGTTCATCGTTGATAAATATTAAAATCTCATTTCAGAGCTTCCAATATGTTCTTGATTCATTCAATTGGTATTAATGGGATACATGAATATTTTAGGTAAGAAAAGAATTTAAATTTTCATTAAAAAAAATAGAGGGTGTTATTATGGTTCCATTACCCCATACCGAATCACATTCAGCCATATGATGGCTAGTGTTATGTTATCTTATGATTTAAAAACAGATTGAAAAATCGATCATTGGGATAATAATGTAAAACAAATGTTTTATAAAAATGTATATTATAATTACCAGAAATCATCTATTATTACATTGAACACTGGTATGATATCATATCACTATAAGAGAATTTTCAGGTGATTGAAAATTATTCTTATATTAATTAAAATAATATAAATGTATATTTAATTTTTCTAGAACATATCTTTCTGTGGAGTTTCCAAATGCCAAAAAAAAATATTATGAGTCACCAAATAGTAGGTCTATATATCAAATAATAAAAACAAATATAAGGGGTTGGGATTGTATTTTGAGATGTAATTTGTTTTAAAAATGATATTAGCCGACTAGATTTTTTACAAAATAAAAAATGAAAAAACTCATTAGTTTGGGGTGGTGATTGTCCCCCTATCAAACCAAAATATATGTAAATGATTCATAATATTAATTTTGGGTGGATATGTTGAGGACAATGAGCACCGTCGGTCGTCCCTCAAACCCTCCACAGGACGGCTCTATACCGGGCGAACAACGGTCATCCCTCCCCATCTCAGATCACAACAGCTCACCTAGACGACCACCCATCTGTCACATTGTTGTTGCCTATCCTCCAACTTTAGTGACTCACTACCATCCCTTGAACCCGAGACAGACCGATCCTCCTCAACTAAAACCCTAGGTGACACTCCTCTTATATGTTGAGATTTTCTAGAAGGCCTCCCTACATCCACTGTAGTTCACCTCTACTCATCAGATTGGTGTCTTGTGTAGCCCCACCTTCAACACCGACCAACACAAGACAACCATCCCCTCATACATACAACACCACCTTAAACATGGAGCTCTATCTATCCCATCCTCCTTCTCACAGTCTGCACATGCCATCAAGGATAGACCCCCATTTCATATCAACCCTATCTGGTACGATACAACAACCCAAACCACATTACCCAGTGTTAGAGACATAACTGTAGTGGAGTCTCCTCAATATCAAATCCGGTCATCTATGGGACCTTATAGTGGATAGGTAACCATAGCCATGTCTGATTTGAATAATTCTAGGAAAACCATCCAAGCATATATCACCCATATATGGGGCTGGCATAACCAGGGATGGACCGTGAGGGTTCAGACCGACCTGCACTGGCCATTCTCAGGGTTTTTAGGGATTCGATAATTCTAAATAAGTGAAATATTAATTAAAATAATTATATTAATTGTTTTTGCAATTAAATTTAATTATATAATATTTTTTATTGAAAATAAATTACATGTAAATTAATTTAATTTCATGGTTAATTAAATTAATTATTAAACTTAATTTTTATATTTAAAATTAATTTAATTTAATGGGATATAATGAAGTAGATATTGGATTACAAATATTAGTGAATTATTAATTAAATTATAATTCCTACGATTTTATTTTAATTCATTTTTATTTTATTTCTGTACTTATATTAAATAAAATTGTTAATAAATATTTTAATTTTCAAGAGTCATGGATTGAAAAATGCTTTCTAGTTCTTAATGATTTATTAAAATTATTTATTTAATTATTTCATGGTGTTATAATAATTATTTTAATTAGTAAATGATGATATGTGTATAGTCTCTGAGTCATTATAAGTATAAGGACATACACATACACTCATGAGTTGAATATTCACTCCCTGGTTCCCCACCACTATGAGTGAGTAATTATTTTATAAAGGTGAGATGACCACTTACACACTTCCTGATGAGTTAACGAGAAAGACGAGATATGAGCTTATACATTGGGTGGGAAGACAATGCAATTCATGTTACAAGTGATGTGTCCCATGTTATTTCCACTAGTGTCTATGTTGCTTAATCATTCACTCAATATATACCATTTATACAAGCTCATGATAAGGATTTCATTTTGAATTTTCATTACTGTTTATTGCGACGTCATAGATTAATAATAAAGAAAAATGTTTAGATAAAATAAAGATGTGACTAGATTTGTTTTCTAATTAAAACAATTTATGTTTTCAGTGTGATCACATAATAAGTTCTAATAAAAATAGAAAATGATTTATTTTTTCAAATTAAAAAAAATAAATTCCTCAATGAAATATTATGTTCTCACCGCCTTCCATAAATTAAATTCAATCAAATTCAGGTGTTTGGTAAGTCGATCATTCTGTAACTGAGGGTGCCTCTTACTACCATGTAGTTCATATGGGAGTTGTCGGTTGAAATAAGTACACTTCTAGTAAGTATCATCCCATAGATAACTTGATATCATATTAGAGGCATGCGATGAGTAAATCAAGTAATGATTTATGAATCCAAGATGTGACTCAATAGATCGAGGAACAACTAGTTCATGTGGTTGGGGAGAAAAAATTCTTCCATGAAACCTCTATGTAGTGGAATATTCGCATCTTGTAGACTCTAGAATGAGGTTTGAGGACCCTTTCCACTAGAATAATCAAGCCATCGAGTGTTTAGATTTTAGAAAAAAGGGTTCCTAGAACACTATAAAAATATTGGGAGAAATGTCATTATTTAATTAACTAATAAAAATGCATAAACATACAATCCTGATAAATGGTATTAATCTACTATAAATTTATTTTTGAAGTAAAATGGAAAGTTGTACAACAAATTTAAAAATAATGATAAATATTGGAAAAAATTAATGTCCACACTGGCATTAGTATTCAAGAATTGTACAGCAACTTGTGCATAATACTATTGGAATCATAGAGAACTAGTGTCCTTATACCTGCTAAACTACCAAACGAAGTGAGGATTAAATTTCTTATAGGAGACTGATGTACATATAATATTATGGTTATGTCATTACCCTTTCATCAATGTTTGGTGTAAGTTGAGGTTACTACATCAGTACATGGATGTTATTACATGAAGTCTTATGTCAAAGTGGATTACAAGAAGAAAGCGATTTAATAATATGAATAGGAAATGGTTATAATGGATGTGTGTAAATTGAAAGGTGAGTTATTATTTTCAAATAAATATTTTTATTATATAATTATCACCCCTTTACTCATGTAACGATTTATGTTACAAAAAAATTATTGAGTGAATTCTTTAAAACAATTTTAGTTAAAGGATTTCGATGAAAATAAAAATATAAAAAGACAAATTCACCTTTTAATATTATTGCAAAAAAATTAGAAGACTAGGAAATAGGACAAATACAGGTAATTTCAATGGCACAATCTCATAAACCATTAATAAATGAGGTACTATTAGAGGTAATATATTTTGAAAAACATAAAATAAAAAAAATGTAAGTTTAAATTCAATTAAACTAATTATAATAGCATGTTACTATTTATTCCCCTGGAATATTCATCACTGTAATGTTTTAGTTTTACTTTATGGGTATTCCATACATTATGACTATCACATATGTCTATTTGAATACAATTCCAAGAAACTATTGAATTTTTTCTTGAATTTAGGTGTAATCATCAAATTGAGGTGAAACGTTGAAACTTAGGCCATTGGTGAGACGTAAATGACTACTTTATTTCAATTTGAAAGATTATTTTTGGACTATTATCTATTATAACAAACACAATCATCTAAAATGGACACAAGGATCCATTATTCCATGATCATGAATTAATTGTGCCTTCGTTAATTATTATTCAACCAATAGTTCTCTAATAATAGAATTATAGTCAGCAAATGATGAATATAAAAATGTAAGACTTATACCTAGTTGTGGAAAGATAATTCATTGTCAAGTAAAAATAAAAGTGGACATTATGAATATACCATGTATTATAATAATGATTGACTAGGCTAAACACCTTTTTAATTATCAACACCATTAGTTTATATAGGGAATTTATTATAAATAAATGTATGTCTCAATGCTCATTAAATTATTTCATATACAAAGCATGAAATATTTATGGGGATGTATAGTGATTAATATTCTTGACAATGATCTTTTATGTAGATTAATAATGGTTAAGTGAAGTAGGTGAATTTTTAGAATATATGAGTTTCTTCAACCTAACATGCATAAGAATATCTTGACCAAGAATTCCTTGATCACGACAATGTACCATGAGGTAATTCTGAAATGAAGAAAACATTATCTATATAAAAACATTTATGCTAATAAGTAGGATCAGCTATTAAGAATTACATGTTATCATTGGTCATCCAAATGTATTGTGGAGTAATTCATAAACTCAAATTTTATACATCAGAGATATGATATAAGAAACCTCAATTTAGTTAGTTATAGAAACATCCATTATATTTCAAGATGTTCTCTCAAAATAACAGTGATATCCCAGATCCTTATGGGAAATATAAAGAAATTTGGATATAATTTTATCCATTTGATGATGGAAATATAGTATGTAATAAGGAAATGTGTTTGGATGCAAAGTGTTTGTTAGGAATTAAACAAACATGCATTAGGCACATAAACATGGTGCATCTATTGTAATAATCCAAATGGTTGTTGAGCATGTTGTTTCAACAAAACTCAATATTGTTTAGATGACTAAGATGCTCACAAATACCCTTATATATTATTATAATTAATTTACATTGTGTAAATTTTTTGAGTTTCTATTCTTTATATTCATAAATTTCAAATAATATGAATGCATATGACTCATGTGAAATATTTGTAAAATTGTTCGTAAAGCTGTTCACCGTTTCATAGAATCATTATTCATATCATAAATTAGAGAGTAGAGTGTAAGGATTTTATCCTATTTTTATTTTAAATGAGTTCAGAAAAGTAGGGTTAATCAAACTTACCTTAATAGAAATGTATCGTAAATGAACCTCATGTTTATTAGGATCAATGTATTTTTTATATGAAAATTGTATGGATTAAGAACCTATCATATGTATGGAACCTTAAATTATCTTTATAAAAGTACAGATCATCAACCCTAATTTTGTAATGAATAATATTTTTTTTCAAATAAGTACAGATCATATATTGTACGTTATAATGAAAAGAAAGAGTATGGATTATATACCATATGTATGAATGTTTATGAAAAAATACTAGATCATAAACCATATGTTTGTGAAAAAAATTATATTTTGAACCCTTCTATTGAATTCATTAAATATAGTAGATTTGATTTTGCAACTCTTTCGTACAACGATATTTTGCGGATTATAGGGCTGATTTCAAGCTCGATTCAAAGAATATTTTTATAGCGCATCATTTATATATTTAAATTGGTTTACTCATTTCTCAAAGGATTAATTTAAGAGGAGGATTTCTTGCTGATTATTAAGGGAAGTTACAACTAATTTGTCAATAATTTGTTTTAAAATATTGATATATGTCAGGCGACTTTTTTGGATATGAATTTATGAATAAGTCACTGATCTTTATTATATATATTCATTGTTTCTGAATTTTGTATATCACATGGGTCACATGAATTATCTTGAACTCATAGAGGATGTAAAATTCAAATCTAGAGTTATTTGTGTTTCACAAAAACAGAGATTTGATGATTGTTTAAAAATAATTTTTACAGATATGCTGCTACAATGGACAACCAGGTTCTGTTTTATATCCGAAATAGAAATGATGAAGATTTATTTGGTCTGTATTGGAATCAACCGTGAATTTACTCTAATTAAATGCTGAATATATTTCAAGATCAATTACAACTGTATCGATTCAGAACATATCTTATCTGGAAAAAAACATTCTGACGATGAAGATACATTTACTATTAGTTATGTATTGCTGGAATGGTGAAGATCAATTAGAATGTTTTTTTCAAAAAAATAATATATTATTTTGAGTTAACTATTTTCATACCATCTTGTTTGATCAGTTTTTTATGACTAGAAAGCTCCTATTTTAGCCTTAAAATGTAATGGTGTCAACTACCTGAACATAGTTTAGGATGGTCTCATGAAAAGCGGACCAACTAGTGAAAATCACCAAGATCATGGAGAAGTGTATTGCGGGTTAGTATAATATGGGATATTTGTTCCCCGAACAACTATATATCGTTTCATCTTGATATAATATTATTCCCACTACCTAAATAATTTGATAATGAAAAAACTATAGAATTGATTATCAATATGTTTTCTTGCGTTGTATTGAAAGACCCAATTCACCACCCTCTTTTGTATATTTCATATAACATGATCCAACAATTGGTGTTAATGGTTGGGATTTTTGTTAACACTATAGCAAGAATAATGTAAAAGATTATATAGATATATTGATTGCTAATACATGAGTGGGAATGTAAATGGTTCAATCTCCAAACATCAATGGTGAAAACTATGGATGTTGGAAATCAAGGATGATGTTCTACCTGATGAATCATTGATATAATGTTTACTAAAAAAATCTAACTACTTGTAAAATTCATTGAAAACCTGAAACATGGATTGTAGCTACTGATATAGAGTATGACATAAATTCCAATTCTATGAATAATATCATATGTGGTATAGGAACCAATGAATTTAATCAAGTATCTTAATGCCCGAATTCTTATGAGATGTGGAAGAAAATTACAGTTTCTTATAAAGGAACTAAAAATGTTAGACAAATGATGTATGCCTTAACAATTCTGAAATTTGATACATTAAAATAATTGTGGTTGATAGAATCACTCAAATGAGAGGAAGGATTATAGATATAGATAACAAAATTACCACTTTGGGAGATCCTATTAACCAAGAAGATCAATCCATGAATGTACTGAGAGAACTACCCACCCAATAGAATGGGATATCAGCAACCATTAGGCAATCATCATCTGTTAAAAATATAACCATGAGAGAATTTCATGGTACCCAGATGGTATATGAAAATGAGATGGATGAAGAAGCTAATGAGCATAAAGTCCGTATAAAAAATGGAAAATACTTCTCTAAAATTTATATCTCAGAATAATAGTAGAATGAAAAAATGGGGTCAAAAATGATGAATGTTCTAACTCATCTGATTTAGAAATGGAACACGCACAAATGGAGAGAATAATTCATCAAATTTTCTAAGAATAATAATGGGTTTTGAAAATCATTCAAGAAATATGATAATGGAATAAAGGATGTTAGATGCTATGAATGCAAGATAGTGGGTCGCATAAGACATAATTGTCCACTGGTATAAAAAAAGATGATTCAAAAAAATATTAATTATTAGGGGAAAAATAAAACATAAATGAAAGCTACAGGGAGTTTTCTTGAAGACTCTATGAGCTCATAAAAGTCTTACTATGAAAAATAATAATCAAATATAAAAGAAAACATGTTCTTCATGGCTGAAGATAATGACATACAATCTTATAACACTTCCAATTCTAATTCTGACCCATGATATTCAAATGAAAAACTTGTATCATACTATATTATGATGGAAGGAAAATATGATTACATAATTAAGAAGCATAAATCATTGAAAAATATTCAAAATGAAATTATAGATAAAAAAAATTCCACAAACTACATCATCAATTAATTATAAAATATAACTCATCAAACACAAATGTTGTAGATCATGAATGTACGATAAAAACACTGCAAGGTTAGGTAGAAACCTACAAAAGAGAAGAATTTTTTTTACCAAAGGTTAAAATAGATCAAATTTGATTCTTGGTATTAATGTTATTAAGTAAGACTGATATAGAAGATTTAGTAAGGGTGAGAAACCAAAACATATAAAAAACTACTTTCTTCCAAATACAAAAGGTGTAATTTGTAACTATGTGGAACAAAATGTCACACAACTAAATATTGATATTTATTAAATCCCCAAAATTAGTGGAATTAAAAAGAATTTTATTTCAAAAATTTTACTTAAATCATAATATTGCAAAAAAAAACATATCTAGATTCCCAGATCAGTGATAGCTAACTCTGCTGGAACAAAGAGAATATAGGTATCAAAACAAACCATTTTTTTAAATTCAATTGAAGGAAGAATGTCACATAAGAAGAAAAGTAATTTGGTACATTGATAGTGGATTCTCTATGAATATGAGTGGAAAATCATCAAACATTTAAACCATAACTCAATAGGATAGTGGTTCAGTCACCTTTGGTGATAATGTCAAAGGAAAAAGTAATTGGTATTGGAACTTATGGTGATATAGAAGCTTTATCAATCAATAAATTACTTTACAATAATTGATTGAAACATAACCTGATAAATATTTCTCATCTTTTTTATGATGGTTATTATGTTGATTTTTCAAACAACTGTTGTTCTGGTTTTAATGATAAATTTCTTAAATTTACAACACCCAAAACTCATAATGTTTATACGCTGGACAGAAATTTATTGCGTAAACAAAAATTAAATGGATTAATAGCTAAAATAAATTAATCCTTTATCTACAATAGAATACATGAAAATTTCATTGTTTATACTCTACTTATGTTTTCTAAGAATCAATTAGTTTATAATTTAGATAGTCATAAATTTTACAGTGAATGATTCTATGGTTCCTGTCAAATTGAAAATCAACATAATTTATACTTCAAGAAAATTAACAAAATTTCTACATCTAAATCATTTGAACATATCCATATGGATCTGTTGGGACCTTCAAAATTAGAATTTCTAGCTGGTAAATTATATGTATATGATTTATTTGATGACTATTCTAGATTTACATAGATATATTTTTTAAAATATAAAAATAAATATTTCACTATATTTGAAAGTTTATGCAAGGCTATACAAATTGAAAAAGATTTTAAAATAATCTCATTAAGAAGTGATCATGTTGGAGATTTTGATAATCAATATCTCAATTCATTTGGCTCAAATCTCAGTATTAAATACACCTTATCAACACCAAGACCACCTCAATAGACTGGAATTGTTGAAAGAAGAGATATAACTATTTAGGAAATCACAAGTACTATTCTAAATGAATACATTCTTCTTACCTATTTCTAGGATGAAGCTATAAAAATAGACTTCTATATATTTAATAGCGTTTTAATTAGAAAAATTTTCAAAAAGACAACCTATGAACATTAGAATTAGAGAAAACCTAAAGAAAATTAGTTTAATGTTTTTGGATGCAATAGTTATATCTTGATATCCAAATACAATAATGGTAAACATGATCTAAATTATTGTGAAGGCGTTTTCCTAAGATATTTTTGTACCTTCAAAACTTATAGTGATGTTAGTAAAAAGTCAAGGAATGTTGATGAATCAATTCATGTTAATTTTTTTGGTATATTTACCTTTTGAAAAAAAGAATGATCTAATTGATGAATCTGGCCCTAATGATAGCTTGAATATTAAAAAACTAAAAGATGATTTTGAAAATGATATAAAAAAATCAGTACAGTACAGAATAACATGGCATTGATAAAACTAACAGTGTTTCACGTAAATTTTCATGAACTCTAAAAAATCACCATTTATAAACGATTTTAGGAGAACTATACAAATAGATAAAATGAAAAGATATATAAAAAATATAGTTGATTTTTCTTCCTTTCAATCCTAATTATAACTTAATTTAATAGAATAATCCTAGTTTATGAATGTTAGATAATATCAATGTAAGAAGAATTAACCAATTCAAAAGCAATGATGTTTCGAAATTAGTTAAAAAACCAATAAACTATCGTATTATTTCAATCAAATGGGTCTTTATAAATAAACACAACGATCAAAGAGTTATTACTAGAAATAAATCAATACTAGTAGTGAAAGGATATAATATGGAAAAATGTATAGAATATAATGGGACCTTTCCCTTTGTAGCTCGATTAGAAGCCATTAGAATCCTTTTAGCATATGCCTCTCATATGAATATTATATTATTTCATATGGATGTTAAGTCCTCCATTTTAAATGGTTATTTGAAAGATGATGTCTATTTGAGAAACCTAATGGTTTTTAAAATTTTCAAAAACCAGATTTTTTTAAAACATACTTAAGCTCTTTATGGCCTTAAGAAATCACCTAGAGCTTGGTATGAAAGACTAAGTTATTTTCTTTTGTTAAATTATTTTACTATTGCTATTGAAGATCCAACACAAATTAATAAAAATATAAATTCTAATATTCTATTGGTTCAAATTTATGTTAATGATTGAATTTTTTGATCAACAAATAAAAAACATTGTAATGAGTTTTCAAAAGTAATGAAAAAAATAATTTCAATTGAGTATGATGGGAGAACTAAATTTCTATTTAGACCATTAAATATATAAAAAATATTTCTATATTTTCTGAATGAAGGAAAATACATTAATGATTTACAAATTAAGTTTCCTCTTTAAAAATTCATGACATATAAAACTACTATTTGTACTAATATATAATATTATTTGGATGAAACTAGAAAAATAGTAGACAACAAGTTATATAGAGGTATTATTAGTAGTTTATTATATCTTCCTTCTAGAAGGCCAGCTATTATGTTCTCAATATGACTTTGTGCATTATTTAAATCCAATAATAAGTAATCTCATCTTACAATTATCAAATGAATTTATAGATATTTAAAATTAATTGTTTTTATATATCTTCATTATCTAAAAATTTGGAATTTTAATTTAATTTCATACTGGGATGTTGATTTTTAAAGTTTAAGATTTGATAGAAATTGATCCTCAAGAACCTGTCACTTTGTAGGAAATTATTTAGTGTCACATTCTAGTAAGAAATAATACTCAATTTCATTTTCAATAATAGTGGTAGAATATTTTTCTGTAGGTAGTTGTTGTGCACATGTGTTGTGGACGAAAAACACTCTTATGGGCATTGGACAAAATTTTGATAATTCACCTATTTTATGTAACAATTCTAGTGATATTAATATTTCAAAAAAATACTATATGTAACTATAGAACTATGCATATTGATATTAGACATCATTTTATAAGATATCATGTTCATAAAAAAGATATTTTCTTTGAATTTATATGTACCAAATTTCAATTAGATGTATTTTTTACAAAACCACTTCTCAGTGCATGTTTATATATATTAAGGTGGAGTTAAGATTATATAATTTTAAAAATTAATATTTACTTATTTTAATTATTTATTTATTAAAAAACGTATTTAATATTATTCCTAATTTTATTTTTTGTATTATTTTTATTTTAATTATTTCACTATTGAAAAAAATTTAGTTACTTATATTTTATATAAGTTACAGTTTCATTTTTATTCTGTAATAAATGTAAAATACAGAACATAAAAATTAATTTAACATTAATTATATAATGATTATTATGTACGTAATTTCATGCGAATAAAGCCTCTATTAGGGCCAATTTATAATTCCAAAACATTTCAATTTCTCAAATAATTTCGAACAACCGAAACCCTTCAACAAATTTGTATTCCTTTGCTCACATGTTCGAAACCATACAAACTAAAAGCTTCATTGAATTTAAATGGAAATGGAAAAAACTAAGAGAATCGAAGAAGTCAAACACCGTGACGGAAAGCTCCAGCTTTCAACTAGAAGAAAAATCATTCATGGAAAAGTAACTTACCTGTAATTGTTGAATCATATGAATCTGATGCTGAAAACTAAATTATTCATTCATGGTATTTAAATGACATTAAGAAAGGACTAAAATTTATTTTTGTATGATGATGGGTTAATATGGTTCTTTAAAAATATTCAATATAGTATGCGAGATATAAAAGATATTGTTTTTGAGAAGATCGAAGATAAGGATCTATCAATAAATTCTATTGAAATGGAAAGGATCATGATGTTCCATCACAAGGGAGTTTTTAATTTTGATCTAAAGTCAATCAGAGATCATAATAAAAAATCTGAGTATATTATGTCTTTTCTGGTGGGTTCTACTAACATAATGACAATTTTCATAATAGATTTTGACCTCGATCCAAAAATATTCGTTATGTTTATTTATTCCAGGATATCCTAAGGGATGTCTAAGATGGAAATGATTCTTTTTCCAGATATGTATAAAATGTTTCAATTTTTAAGGGACATAAAGTTTAATTTTCCATGAAACATTATTAGATATAAGAGTTACTTCTGTCAACCTGCAGTTATAATTTATTTATATATGTATCAATGATTTATTATAAATTTGTTTTCTAAGAATGATATAGTAAGGATGATTGATTCGAGAGTCAGATGCCATCATAGTAATGTTTTTAATGCTAGAACATTGATCTAGGTTAGATTTATCTGGAGTACTGTAAAATGTAAAATCATGCTTGTTGGAGCTGATGAGTATCAGAAATCACCTTAGGGGGAGAAACATGCTAAATCTAATGAAGGTATGTCTGAATATATAACAAGGGAAGATTCAAATACATCTATAAGAATGATATTGGAAGTAGAAGATCAACCTGCCGATAAAGAATGTAAGGGATGTCATCTTAGGTCAGGGAAGAGAACAGTTAGTTAGGAACCTTCTATAAATACAATTAATGAAACTATAGATCTTTAAGTTATATGTTTGTCTGAGAATTTGTTCACAAATAATGATAAGTTGAAGATGTTTCTCAAGCATTATTGGATGTTTTCCCTAATGATGATGTACAAACAAGAACATAGTTGGTACCTCAGATTGAAGAATCAATGTAAATGGAAATTATAGACCAACTTATGGAATAGATTGAGAATATACATCAAATTCAAGAAAATGTTCTAGAATAAATTTCTCGGGAAGAGAACATATCATTGGAAGCTAAGATTAATGATCATCTGGTTCAAGAAATTGCATATGAAATTCATACAGAAGTTTTGAAACAATCACACTAAACTATTTATTATGGGAAAAATGAGTTGAGAAACCAGAGGAGCAAGATGAAGAAGAGAAATCAGATGCTAAATCATTACAACCGATCATGGTAAATATAGTTGTGAATCAAGAACATGGTTCTTCAGATTTTATGTTTAATAATCTTGAGGAACATTATAGAAAATTTAACATAGCTCAAGAATAGAATAGTTCATTAATAAGAGAGCTAGATAAAGAGAAATAAAAATTTCAAAATCTAAAATATAGTTTGGTTTCTATGAACAAGGTTGATGTTTTTAAAAGGGAATTGCTGGAAGAAGCTTAAAAATTAAAATATAGTATTTTATTGAAATTATATTTGGCAGAACAATTTTTTTTTGTGTAATCCATTTTTAAATGACACAGGAATTCATGCAAGTACATCAGGTACATTACCTAATTTGATCAAATTATTGTAGGCCATTATAAATACATTGAACAATATGGATGATAGGTTGAAGGATTTACAGTGTAATGTCCCTACTATTCCTATTATGTTTGACATTCAGAAACATCATGTGGATCAGTTTACCTTATCAGAACTATATATTATAGAATTACTCCGCAGATTCACTGGGAAGCTCAATTAGTTTATGATGAAGGAAGAAATATTGCATCAGTTTTTCATAGTGAACCTCATTCAAGATATTCATTTTAATCCTGAATGATGTGATATGAACATTCAGCTGGGATATGGTTTAATGAAGATATTAAGCTTAAATTTGGAAGAGATAAATAATATTACTCATAATCGTTAAGATACCCTTTTTCAAACCGTTATCCCAACCACATTTTTTTTTGAACATTCATGTACTTGTATATTTTTTTATCAATGATATTTCTTGTTTGTAATATATTATGGTTTTTTATTTTGTTTAGGACTATATAAAATTTCCTAAAAAACCATATTCCTTTATTAATAAACAGTTTCTCATAACAGTTTGTTACATGTTCAGTGTTACATTAAAATTGTTATATTCCTTATTCTATATTTCTTTTTGACATCAAAAAATTGGAAGAAATTTTGATAAACACAACATTCTATACAAGAATATTAATTATATTTTAAATAGTTTTATTGAAAAAGTTTTCTTAATAGAGTTTTTCTGGAGAGAAATTTTTATATTTAAGTATTGGATATTTTCAATGATTCATTTGGAAGTAAAAAATTAAATATTTTTTTTATCCTTGAAAAATTCTAAATTATTTGTAAATAATTTTATGTGTTTTGAGATAAAAATTTAGAGATTGTTGAGAATGTTGTTTCAATAATACTCTATATTTTTATGATGACTTTGATGTCACAAATACCCTTTTTTGGTATTTTATGATTTTACATTGAGAAAATTTAAATAATTTAATATTCTTTATATTCAAAATTTTTGAAAATTATTAACTAATATAATTACATTGAAATATTTTTCAACATTTTCGAAAATCTATTCAACATGTTCTAGAAACACTGTTCATATCATACATTAGATATGTTAAGTAAGGATTATATCCTACGTTTATTTTACGGGAGTTTAAAAAATTATGGTCAATAACATTCTCTTAATAGAAAGTTACGATAAAAGAACCTTATGTTTGAATGGGAACTTATATATGTTATACATGAAAATTAAGGATGAATATCCATATGTATGTTTGTAACCAAACATTTTCTTCACAAAAGAATAGATCATCAACCCAAATTTCGTAATGAACATTTTGTTTTATAAAAAAGTATGGATCATATAACTTACGTTCTGTAGAATAGAAACATTATGGATCATCTACCATATGTTTGAAAGTTAATGAAAAAATTATTGATAATTAAAATTATGTTTGTAATAAATATTACTTTTGGAAACCAACATTTGACTTCTTTAAACGTCAGATATTAGAATTTGTGACTCTATCATACATCGATTTTTTGTGGAATCTTAGGATGATTTCAAGAACGATTCAAAGCTCATTTTTAAAGCTCATATATGAAAAATTTAAACCCTTTTATTCTTAATTCAATAGATAGATTTAATAGGAGTATTTCATGCCGATTATTTAGGCATGTTATGACCACTCTATCATGCATATTTTATTGAATATTTCTACCTTTTAGAAAACATTTTTGGATATAAATTTATAAATAAAGAGATAATATTTAATCTATATTTTATATGTATTTAAATTCTATAAATTACATGGGTGACATGATATCTCTTGAATTTACGATGATTAAAAATTTTAAATCTATCTATAATCATGTTTCACAAAAACACAGATTCCCATATTCATTAAAATGATATTTTACATATCTATTTGCTACAAAGAAAGTGGAAATTATATTTTATATCATAAAGGGAAACGTTGAATAATTACTTGTACTACATTGTTGATATATCATGAATTAACTTTTGAGTTGTTGCAAAATATATTTCAAGAACAATTGCAACTGAATCGATTCATAAAATCTCTTATCTAATGAAAAAACATTGTAAAGGTGATGATCCATTTACTACCAGTTGTGTATGATTTCAACTGTGAAGATGATTCAAAAATTATTTTTCAAAATAATAATATTTTAATTTGAGTACTGTATTCTCAAACTATGATGTTTGATTGGTTATGTGTTTAGAACCAGAAGGCTTTTCTTTAGCCTTAAAGTGTAATGGTGTCAACTCCCTTCTCTCTGATGAGCTTGGTCTCATGAAAAGAGGAAAAACTTGTGAAACTAACCATGCTCGTGTATAATAGCATTGGTAGAGTGGAATAGGGGATCATGGTGCCCTGAACCACAATAAATCAATATGTAGGACCTATATTTTGAGAATGTATCATCTATATTGGCATGACATATTCAATGATCCCTATTCATATGTAGTTTTAATAGGAACTATCTTCACAAGAACATGCGGAACATAGAATATTCCACAAACACATACTGCATAGGAAGTATATCACCTAGGTTGTGATTTTTTCTTTCAATGCGACCAGTGATCTATTATTCAATGAGAATAACATTTCCTACAAGTGTGTAGTATATGTAAATTAGATGATATTGAAAATAGTAATTAGATTTCAAAGAAATGGATTCCTTGTACTAATGTGAAACATGTCTTACTATTTCGAACAGTGCAGTGGGTATTCAAGTGAAAAGAAACATGGATGGTATAATCGTAGTACTAATAATGACCAATTGGTTATATCAAGTAATTATGCCAAAATTCATTACGATTTTACATATCACACTTAAATTCCTATTATAATTATATTGATAATTAGATGTAATGACCACCAATAATGGATGGTTTTAATACTGAACAACAAGAAGTATTGGTCATGTCAATGAATGCTAAAAAAGGTTTCAAGTAACTTAAATATAGTTTCAGATTAAAGTATGAAATAATATTTATGAAAATTAATTGTGAATAAAACATTTACATGTTTTTACTAATGGTTAGTTTTTGGTATATGTTTTTCGTAAGAAAATTTGTTTAGAAACATATGAAAAATATATTGTTCTTTATGTTAGTTAAGATCATGATGAATTTTTTTCTCCAATGATTGACATAAAGTAGATACCTATTTTCTAAGGAACATGATATAATAATGTAGAAATAATGCTTTCATGTACAACGTATATAATAAATATAGTGGCATGGTTTTGAAAAATTCAATCTGGATCAATTCAATATAGAATTATTACATATGTCAGAAGGAATTATCTCAACAAGATGACATGTTTGGGGTGTTTGAAGAGATTAACATGAGGATTTGAATGAAATATTCTTTTTAAATGGATTATCATGTATTGCATGATATGTTCAATGATGTGATATTTACAAAAAATATTTATAGTAGGAAAATAATAGCTATTTCCATGAGCAATTCAAGTCCATAAATAAGAAAAATCTAATTCTAAATTGGAAAAAACAAAGTATAAGTAACTAGTAAGTGGATAAGTATGGATACTAGTTTTTAGGTAACTCAAACTAGTCCTCCATAGATCCATGTGATCTTATATCATAGTTAGTCTAATTATATGAGTGTGACAATACCATATAAGCTAGTGGTTACCATATCCTGAAATATCGAGTACGTTGCAGCATCTCAGGTAGCTCAAAAGAAGTTATATAAAACTATTTATTCATGTTCTTTCAATCAGACATGGTAATAAAGGTATTTTCATATTTTAAATTATAATATTTTTACTAGCCATGATGTAAATTTTTCACAGTGGACAAACATGATATACTCGGGTTACCATCTCATGAGAGGTTTTACTCAATGAGATGAGGTCGCTATAGCAGAAATTGAAAGTGGTGGAACCATGCCAGGACTATTATCTAATGTTGTTAAATAGAAGAATCATGATCTTTATCATGTGAGTAGCTAACATATTTGGTTAGAATGTATTCTCTAGGATAATTGGAAGTGGAGAAATTGGGGATTCTTTAGACCCAACTATGCAGTTATATTGATTAATATACCATTTCTATAGTTATCTATACATGATCAAAATTTAACATTATTGGGTAGATATTTTGAAATAATCTATTTAATGGTAATTTTCATATACTAATTATCATATTGAAATTTTTTAATATATCCCAATCTCTAATGAGAACCTCGAGATTCCATGTCATTAATTTTAAATATGTTATATGGTCTAGAATCATCATACCGACTAGACATAGTAGATTTTAGACATTCACGTGTTGTGTATCATATCCTTTTACACCTCTTCTCATAATGTTCTCACTTTTTTATCTCTAGTAGTATGATCATGAGGACAAACCCACCAATAGAAACACCACATTTTTTGGGTGTCCTTGGTTGTTCCTTTATATGATCTTGATTAAAGGTCTCATGAAATTAGATAATTTCCAATGTATGTCATTTGATCATATACATTGTTTCAAGATGAAACAATGGTGTTGAAATTGTGTAGAGGTAGTTTGTGTTTCGTATGCTATTGGTGGAATTATAATGGTTGAATTGTCAAGAAAGTATTTTCTGCTTCTAGTTTCTTGATGTAATATATATCAGGCCACATTGATAAGGATGGTAATACTATAATAAGACCATATCTGTAGAAGTAATGGGTAATTCTATCTTGTTGGGTCATCGAACAACAAATCAGGTAATGGATATGATAATGGTGTGCATCCTATATTAGGTGATATTAATAAAAAAAGATAATGTTACAAAGTAGTTGTTCAAATGATGGTTTTCACTGATATTGAAATCCTTATCTCTTTATAGGTCATGATGGGTTACTAGATACCACTCATGGACTATTAATACTATTCATTATTATTGAGATGTGGGCCTTGAGGGTTATATAGAATAGAATATTCAAGAATCTACACTATTCAGTTGAGTAGGTATATTGGACATGGTAGACACCACCAGTGGGGTAACAGATTTTTCAAATGGTATTAGATATCCAATAAAATCAATAAATTCATACTAATAAAGTTTAGAATAATTTGTATACAATTTATGTATGAATGTTATTTTCATTTATTAATAGAAAAACAAAAAATATTAAATGAATGAATATTAGTTTCATATATTTGTGGTTCAATTAATATTTGTGGGAATGATGAGTCAATTTAATTAATAATTTCTTAAATGTAATATATTTCATATATTATAAAAAACGAATAATAATAATAATGACCTAGATTATTATTCATAACATGTCATTTATATTGAGTTAACTAATCTGGGGTCGGAGAGGAAATTTTGGTTATTTTCTAAACACATCATATATTGAAGAGGAGAGCCTCCCACCCGGGACTATTCATGGGATTTATATCTCCTCCATTCTCTCTAATGTTCACTATAAATATGATCTAAATCCAAGGATCTCAGATCGATATCTCTCTTAGGAAACATAATGATAATGCGGTAGTGATTAAAGAAGCATCAACGATGTCATTATATCTCTTTGTTAGCACACAAGTTTCGATAATCGGTGCTCATGTAGTTTTTTGAAGAGCGTGGGAAGATAAATAGGAACTGGTCATAGGATTCGCTGAGAAATGATAGAAAATTATTAGTAGATGTTGAGAACAACTTTATATATAAAAAATGTATTTTACGGTTAAATTTTGTAATTTACTTTGTTCAAACGTGATCATGAGGAGGTCATCATGCAGTAAATCTTCGACGTCAACATGTTTATGCCATTTTTTAGTGATACATTTTAACATAAAATTTTTCGGGGTTCTGCATCATATTTTATTCAATTAGGTATCATTAAAATATACAATCATTCATCTTTTTTTAATATAAATTTTAGAAAATTAGTATTCAGGATTTTATAATTAAAACATTATTATTTAATCATCTCTTAATTAACCAATAATGAGGGATAAGCATCATATTAACTCCTTTAAAAAATAACTTGAAGTTTTCCATGGAATTAGTGTGGATAATAACCCAAGACCATATCCTTACTAAATCATAAAATTATTTTATGTTTGTTGACATATAGGAAAAATAACATTAAAAGGGAATTTAAACATTTTTTTGAAAATATTGTAAATATCCATTTTAGATATCATTAAAAAGAATTACCAAATATTGATAATTTTTTTAAATAACCTTGGATAACAATAATGAAGTATTTATTTAGAGATTTCTTCCTGAAATCAAATAAACTATTCATTAAATATATGTTAAAATAAAATTTTGATTTCATAGTTATGTAAAATTTCAAAAGTTATCTGTACAAAAAATGGAAATAATTTTTTTGAATTTTTTTTAAATAAAGTATAAAATAGTAAATTATTAATTCTCTAACTTTTATGTACTGCTAAAAATATCCCTAAAATATTTTAATGAATATCAATATGGATGAAAATGATTATTGACCAAAGAGGAATTTAGGTTATTTTTTCTTAAAAACAATATATAGCTCTTTTTATGAAAAATAAATAAAAATTGTACCAAAGAAAGAAAATTATTTGAATAAATATTTTATAATAAAACATATGGGTATTAATTTATATGGATCATATAATTTTCAAAAATCTAAATATAATATATGCACTCAAGCAAATAAATTTTAATGCAAAAGAAAGCAATACCGTTTGTGTAACCATTAAATAAATATATATATATGTGTGTGGATTTTTAAATGCATTAATTCCTTATTAATATAATTAGAAAATATATACATGCAATGGATATAAACCATATAAATGAATCAATTCATTAATATGTAATATGTTTCAAGGAAATACAATTTATATAAGAAACCATTAGCAAATGTCTTGTAGTTCATATAATGTATCAAAGAAATTTTATTATAAATAAATATTTATTATAATAATTTTGTAAAATATTATTAATATATAAATTAAAAAATATATATTTTTTTATATTTAATTAAAACTATTCACTTTTATAAAAAAATTCATAATTTAAATGAATATTAATGAATAAACTTGTCCATTTTCCATGTACGCTTTGTTTCAATGATTTCATCCCTCTCACAATTTCATTGTTTTAATTGTACATAATATATAATTATTTTCATAATTATAATATTTATTCATTATATAAACATTAATGACCATTAATATAAAGCGATGATGTGGTATTTATTATATCAATTATTGGATATAATAGTTTGTACATATGCTCATGTGTCATTTCCTCATTTTCATAAATGAAATTCAATAATGTTAATTAATGAATTTCATTTAAATGATCTTAAATATAAGATAGATATTATAAATATTAATTATATATATCCTTATTACCATCCATTAATTTAATTAATGAGAAACTAATTTCCTCACTTTATGGAGGTTCTAGTCTACACATACTCATTAGCAATATTTTCATTTTCAAACAGATAGGGATGAGATAGAAAATTACGATAAAATTATAATAAAACCATATAACTAGAGTATTTATAATAAATATAATTTTTTAATAAAATTATAAAACAACTTAATGTGGTTTACGAAGAGAACACATGAATAAGATGAGTACGAACATATACCTATTATTTGGAAATCCTCTTTTGGTTTACACCAAAATACATGTTTATGTTTAATAATATAATTATTTTAAAATCATGTATGTGAGGTAGAAGGTTACGAGATTATTTCAGAAAATAAAGGTTGTGATAAATAGCTCAATTTTTGTTGAATATATTATATATGTGGATATATTTTATATGTATTTGGAGTCACAAACTTGTAATTATTAAGAATATTAAAATATAATAAATTTAATCTCATAGAAAAGTGTATCCAAGAAAACCCAATTTATATGATAAGATATATATTAGTATATACCCAGAAAAAAATAATACATACACATTATTTTTTTAACCATTACATAATTAGATTAACCAATTGTTGAACCATTTTTCCATTAACAAGGTAAGAAGATTTTTAGCACTGTAATTATTCCATACAACAAAAAATACTTGAATGAATAAAATAATAAAAAATATGATGATTAAAAATGTGTAATAACTGATTAAATATTTAATAACATGAATTCATTGAATCTAATTCAAATTTCTACACATAAAACACGTAGAAATGTACTTTTGAAAAATGGATTTTAAACACAAAATTGAATTTAATCAAATTTATTACAGATTAAAAATAATTAGTTGAGAGTAGATAAAATTATTATATATATTATCTAATAATTTCATTAAAATAATTAATTATGAGTTATTAATCTAATTTTTTATGATAAACCATTATTGTGAATATTAAAATAGTTTTTTTCATAGACCACCACTTTTATCATTTTAATGCTTATATTTTAATTTATTATTTCTTGAAGAAGGAATTAAAATTAAATATGTCTAAAAGATAATTTTATTCTCATTTAAATTCAATATAATAATTTTAATTTAAAAAAATATGATATATATAATTTTGATAAAAACTACAAAAAAACTGATATATAGGATTAATTGTATTTAATAAGTAAATAAAAAAGCAACAATTATATCACATTTAAATAATAAATAAGTTACATTATTATACAATTTATAAAAATTATTCACATAATTTGAATTATTTATGAATCATAATATACTATACACTGCAAATTAATTAATGAATCATATTTTTTACAATCTTATGGTGTTACATTATAATATTAAAATTAACAAAAAGCAATTTTTTGGTAAATTGGATAAAATAAACCTTGTTTTTAACTTTTATTGTAATATATAAATTTCAATATATAATTTTTGAAATAAAATCATGGTTTATAATTTTATGATAATTTTTTTTATTCATTGTAAAGAAATTTATTTTATATTTTAAAATTCCCAATTTACTATTTTCAATTCCAATTATTATATACTATTACAAATTATTCTTTACATTTCAAAAATTTTATTACAATAAAATTAAAAATATAATACACATACCTTCTATAAATACAATTTCATTCCTTCATTCATGATTAAATGAATTTTAAGTCAAGGATAATTATTTTTCATATATAAAATTTAAATTACATTAATGTTGTTTTGTTTCTGTTTGACAATATTTTTCATGTATGTGATATTTCAAGGAAGTCAAGACCCTAAAATAGTCAATATTTTATCAATGTGTTAATTTTTTAGTTTCCCATACAATTAATTCTAATTATATTGAATTAATATATCTATTGAATGTAATTTTTTAATAAAAATGAAATAAAATAACCACAGTATATTTATGTGATACATTATATTAAATTATTGTATTCCATTATATTTTTTAAATTAAAATGGAATTTATTGTGAATCTTATTATTTAACAGTTATAAAAATACATTCATTTATCATATTATCAAAAATAAAATAAAATATTCTCATTTAATTGTTATAAAAATTTCATTGAAAATGAATGATATTTCATTGAATGATTGAAAAGCTATATCATTGGTATTTATACGTCTTTAAAATTATAGTTTATGTGTGAATAATAAAAAATTTCCTAGAAAATTGAACAACAATATCAAAAGTACAAAATGTTTTTCATCGCAATAATGGAAATTCAAATTTAATAACCTTCAATAATTTAGTATACTTGTTCAAAAAAAGATGACATCACATAAGAGTAACAACGGATTTTGAAAAAATATTATTTAATTAATTCTTTAGAAAATAAGATATCTCAACTATACAAGGTTTTAGAACTCAGTTATGTAATGGATCTAATAGAGTCACAATTCATCTTATTTTTTGGTTTTAATTTATTATTATATGGTGAATTAATAGGTTTAGGGGGATTTTTAAAATAATTCATTATTTTATTTTAAAAACTATGATATATGTGATGTGAAAAAAATCCCTTCAATTTACAAAAAATAAAATTACATATAAATATAAAAATTCTATATATAATATATTTCTCAACAAATAAAATTAAAATCAATTATACATAAATATATTGTATTCATAATCCATTCTATCAATTGAGTAAAATAGTTACAAATAATTATAATGACTATAATTTGGACATGTGATTTATCATTACCTCACTTAAATAACAATCCGAGATTAATAACATTACAAGGAAAAAAGTTATAATTTTGTGTTATATGAAAAAGGAAAAATTTGTTTTTTGTGTGATCATAGAAAATATTTTGAGAAATGTTTTTAAATTTCATTTAATGGAATCATATCCTAGTTAGGATAATATTATATGATCATTGGGAATATAAAATTTTAACAAATTACTATCTAGTATATGGTTTTTATAATGGCCCATAACTATGTCCATATGTATGGTGCAAAAAATAATTCATTAAAAACATGTTTTAATATATATTAATAAAATTCTATCAATTTTTTCAAACATTTACATTAGATAACCATTATAACTCTTAATACATATAAATATAACATGAATTAACTGTTTTAATAACTATGAGGATCAAATACATAAGAATGTTATTTTTCAATACTTGTCAATGATTATATAAATTCAAAAAACACTAGATCAACTTGCACACATCTCAAAGGATATATTACTATTTATAACCCTATGAATGGAACCATAAGAAATGGTTGATATCAAATACTTTACAAGTGAATAATTATCAACATTTTATCATGGGTTGTATAATAAGTATATCATAAAACAATAGAAATAAGGAATATAAAGTTAGATTAATTTATAAAAATAACTATTTTCCAGAACATAAGATAAAAGCATATATATTCTGAATGAATAACATATAACATGAAAAAAATAATGATAAATATGGATATAGTAATAATGATAAATGTTTCCTTATCATTGCATTATAAAATGGAAATTTCACTATCCAATGAATTATAGAGTAATTAATAACATTGGGTAAAACATTATCATATTGAAACTATAAAACATTGAATAAAAAATTACTATGATTCATGTTGTGATCAAAATAAATTCCCACGAGTATTATTTTAAACAAAAAAAATTTCACGCGTGTTATAGTGTAATATTAAAATTACGAAATTTCATGTTGTGAATCATGAAAATATTCACTCTTTGTTGTTTGAAAAATTGAACATGATTTTTTTTTAAATAAATTCATGTCATTTATGTTTTTAATATAAGAAGTTCCAATTATTTGTGTTTTAAAAAACAAAATTCCCATGTTAAAAATTTTCAAAGATAAATTGTCACACATTGTTTTGTAAATTAAAAACATTCCCAAACATCTAGTAATATAAAAATTTATAATTCTTAACATCCTTGACATATTAATACATAAAAAACTAATTTTAGGTGGATATATGACCCCAACAAAAAATCAATTGTAAAAATATGTACCAGTTGAATACTCAAATTCATATTTTCCAAAATAATCCAAAAAAATAAATGGGTTACATAATCCCTTAAAAACATCATATAAAATGAAAATAATAATTCATAGGATATAAAAAACAATTTAAAAAACGAATAATGTAATATTAAAAATGTTAAAGTGATTAAATAATATAATCTTGAATGATTAACAATAGAGGGTAAATATAATTAGAAAAAACATAGTTCTCTCTAAATTTTTTAAATCAACAATGTCTATATAAAATTGAATAATATTTATTTAATGGGAAATATAAATCTTTTGGAATCCATATTGAAAATAATTCCTTAAAAAAATTCCATTAATGGAATTTATTTTAAAAAAATGCAGAAGAAGATAAATTTTTTAATTTTTAAAGGGGGAAAACCCATTTAAATATTCTGATATTCCATTATTGAAATACCACAAGGAATAAATTAAAATTAACATTTTTCATAAAATAAATAATGACCAATATAAAGAACATTGGTTATAAATTGTTTTCAACTAGGAAATTTATTACATTTTTTTCATGTAAAAATAATGAAATGGACAGAAATCGATTTATATAAATGTGAATTATTCTAGTAAAAAAATAATTATGTTAAAATTATTCATCTAAATATAGATACAAGGGATTCAAAAATTATTTAATTATATATGAATAATTAATTTTAAGATAACATATTCATATGTCATAATAATTCAATCTTGAATTGTTACTGTCAATGAGGAGTGACTATAACCTAGGAAAATGATTTGAATCACGAAAAAACCCATAAGAACCTTGTAACGTTAAAATAAAAACCCCATGTGACGTTTTAATTTAAATATAACCTTTAATATCTTAAAATATAACATAATAATGATAAAAATGAAAATTAACTACTATTTAAACAATTGAAAATCCTATTTTGTTACCAAAAAATTTCATAATGGATAAAAAATTATGGAAAAATCCCCTTAAAATTTGATGATCATTTAACTAAAAACCTCTTAAAAGATAGATAAAAATATTTATAATTTAAATTAATGTAATTCATTGTTATTTAATGATATAAAACCTCTATTATTTAGTATATAAACAGCATAATATAAATTTTTTTATATTATAACGGTTTTCTCAATGACATGAATCTAAGAAGAGAAACCCTTATATTGTTTCCACCATATCAATTGATCTCTAACCTCCAGTATAATGATCATAATTATCTAAATAACTTACCTAAAAATAATAATTTACAAACAATCCCCTTTATATCATTATATAATTTCATAAATTTAAAATATATTAATTATTTTACGTTTATTATTTTTACTCGATGTTAGACCATTCAGTTGATTATTTAGTATAAAAATAATGATAATGGGATAATTTAAAACCAATCGTAATAAATCTCATCAATACCAGTTGATCATACATACAATAATAATTATTTATGTGATTATTTATGTCCCATTATTATTTGGTGTAAGACATGAATATGGCTTGTGAAAATGGAAATCATGATTAACCAGTTTTCAACATTTTTAACTAACGAAAAAAGATATAATAAAAAATATATTAAATATTATAAAAATAAAATTTCAAAATTAATTTAAATAAATAAATATATCATCACTAAATAATATTAATATTATATTACATCTTTTAGTAGTTTTTTACATAATCATTATAATGTCGTTTATTTAGGTTATTAAATAATCTGGAATGATAAAATGTCATATTTAATTATGCTGTATTGGTATTTATTTTTATAATTATAATTTAATATATAAATGATATTATAAAAATAATAAAAATCATAAATCCTCACTCAATTGATTCTAGGAAACATCAATGACTTGTGGTTATGAAAAATGAAATTCATCATTCTTGTTGGTGGTAATTCCTTATACATACAAATAACTATTCCATTTATCAATAAAAGGACATATTTATTATATTAGAAATAATTTACATTAAGAATTTAATTTTCTAATTATATATATATATATATATATATTTTAGACACATTAGTTATACTATTATTTAGAGGTAGGGACGAAATATTTACAACATCGCTATGTGGATATGATAGTCCACATAGATACACAATCGATGTGGTTTTCCTTTCATAGTAGATGGAAGTTATTTTTTTGTAAAAATAATATTACTAAATTTTATATTAATAATTATAATAATTTTGTTATATTAATATTTTTATATATGATTTAGGATGGTTTAAATTAAAGGAAAGGATTCATAAAAATTATTACTTATGTTGGAAGCTTGAGATCCCTTTATAAAAAATCCTTCGAAATAATGTACTTAAGAAAAAATTAATGAATAATATAATGGATTATATAGAGGGTTAAATTAAGATAATATTAGATGTCTATAAAAATAAATTTGAAGTATAAGAGAGCCTATAAGTGGTGTTTGATTAGATATTTTTATGTGAAGATAAGATTAGATTTGAAAGTAACAATTACATTTTAGAAATTATTTTTTTCAATATTCAATGGTCAATAACCGAAAAATTAAAAGGTCGAGTTATATGTGTTTTTGGATGTAAAATACCATAAAAATATTTTCAGATAAATCCTTGAGTTTTTAGGTCCTTTTAATTAAAATTATAACATTTAATATAATTTACATTTATGTTGGAAATTTAATTTTTATCAATTAAAAATAATTGTAAAATTATTAATAATAACAATTTTACATAAATTTTTCTGTATTATTTTAAATTTTAATAACATGTTATAAAATAATATCTTTATGGGTCAGAAAATATAATTTTTATAATAGAGTACAAAATGCATAAAACTGTTATATTGAAAATGTTTTTTTATGTGTAAAAATTAATGTATAAGATAATATTACCACAGATTTTTATTTTTCTGAAGTAAATTATTATATTTTGGTGAAATTATTTTCATGTTGTTTTCTAGGAAAAATACCTATTTTCACCTTTAAATCACTTAATGAATAAAAATTAACGGAAAGAATTTTTATTAAAGAAACATTTTAATATATTTGAATAATTAATAGTAATAGGATTTATAATTATGAATAATATATTAAATTTCATAATGATAATTAATAATTAAATTATTATAATAAAAAAGAGTTATATATATATTAAGATAGTCCTATATAATTATTAGTTCGTAAAATTTTTTTCCCTAAACAATTTATTTTTCGACTAAAAATCATCCATTTAAAAAATAGAAAAAAATAAACTATATAAATTTTTATACGAGGAATATAATTTTTTTATCAAATATAAAATATATAATAATTCATTTTTTTATAATTAAATACAGAATATGAACAAAACATATTTTATTTAAAATAATGTTTTTTAATTTTAACTCATATTATTTATTTATAATAGAATATTAATAATTTTTTACTATATTACTTTTTATTATGAAATTATTAAACATTATCTACAAATTTGATGGGATTAATTTACATTGTGTGGAGCATGTAACAAATGTTATCAAATAGGTTTGGTTTACTTCTTGGATGTGAAATATTGATATCTCGGGTTATTATATTATCCCATGATATAGAAATTTTTTCATCCCATTTTCATTTTAAATTATAATTGGAAAAGGTGGTTAATGATTTATATAAACTAGTCATAGCATAGGATGAGATTTCTAAAAAATGTAGAAAACATAATAAAATTCGTATGTACTGGAAACTCATAATTTCACTCAAAATTAACTTATCATAATTTTGGGTATCTTTCTAACTATTTGAGTTTACCATTCGTAATGATTATCAATAATGATTAGAATAGTAGAATTATTTTCCCAAGAGAGTTTATAGTTATCTTTTCAATACAGTACTATAATAGGATGACATGAAATATGATTTCCTTATTCTAATAAATAATATCACCCTCTATTTAGAGATAAATAAATATGATTTTAAAATAAAATAAAAAATATCTATACAAACCATCATAATATATCCATTATGAAAATTCAAAAAAAAACATAAATATGGAATACAATAATACAGTAATATTTCTTCAAATAATCAACTCATCGGGATGGGTATTTATTGTTCTTAAAAACTACTTCGGTATTCATTGGTTGAATGAACATGGTTCCAATTGGATATCGAGAAATCTAGAATGGTTGGTGTGTCTAAATTTTACCATTATTTTATCCATTGAATACTAATAAATGTATACATATCAATAGATTTCCCTTGTTATATTGTTAAAAGTGGTTCCATATGATTATTATTCATGTTATCTATTCAATTAATGAATCATTTCAAATATAGATTAACCACCATATATTTATATCATTGTAAATTATTCACCTTCATTTGATTTATAATATTCCTTTCCCTAGAGTGACAATCATGACCTAGTTGTATAATCAATTCAAAAAATAAAAAACATACTTGTTCCTATAATGTATTCTGTTTTGTTATTCATACCAACATTTTGATTGGAATGAATTTTAATATTATATCATTAATTATCTTCATTAAAAAAATTACTATTAAAATAGGTCCTTATCATATTTGGTGGGTTAGTATGTGACTAATGACAAATTATATTAATAAAAAACACGAGATAGTAAGGTGATAATAAAAATGATATTTTAACCACCAATTTCTATCCCACATGGGTTCTTAATAGGACAAGTATTATATTTTCCATCACTTAATCAATTAAAATGGTTTCTGATTATTCTAATAATTTATAAAAAATTCTAATCATGATTGATCGATGTTTACATATGAAGGGAATTATGGAAATATCATATTCAGAACGTATTACTCATTAAAACTATCACATTATCTTTTAGTTCAACATAAATCATTCTTGTAGAAATGTAGTTTTCTTTATGGCGTGTTATATCATATTCGTTCACCTAATTATTTAATTTAAAAAACCCTTAAATATTATTTAAAAAGAGAATTTGAGTAACCAAAATATACCTCATAGAGTGTTAAAACATTCTAGCACTGAAGCCTAATTTTTATGCACAATTTGATTAATTAGTTAAAGATAATCAAACCCATATTTTTGTTATTACCCTTTAGGCCATATATTCTGATGACTATTTCCACTTTCAAAATCAATACTTGTATTTATTTAATGGGTGATTCAGATACTATATACCATTATTTTACAAAATTATTATAGGATAACAGTTAAAACTCATAATACAACTCAAACTCTCGTGAATGTATGACTTATTTTATTTGAAAAACTCCAAGATAAGAAACATATTTTATGATAATGTTGAACTTATATACACATTTTATCTGCACCAAATCCACTTCTAAACATATCCGAGGAATGAATGGCCTCTATCACATGTGAATTGAATAAGTATTAAATGTGTGAGATCTAAATCTATGTAAGGTAAAACTAATCAATATGTTTTCTAGGATTATATCATAAGAATAATATTAATAATAATATTGGGAAGTGTGTCTTACTAAAATAAAATGAAACTATGTTATTTTTTCACTTGTTATTGTAGAATAACAATTAATATCAATTAACAACAATGAAAATATAAATATTGTAAGAAATTATGGGATAAAAACACTATATATAATGAATTATAACATACAAATGCCATGTAAATGTAACATTTCATTGAAACATTGCATAATAATGGACATTTAGCTAACCATATGTTTAGGGAAATTCTAACATTGTGACCAAATAAAATGTCTATTGTTCCATATATGAAATATTAAAAATCTTATAATAATGACCATAAACAAAAAAAATCAGTCTCTTAATTTTTTTAATTTTTTCCCCATGATCCATGTTCTGAAAAGAAAATTTTTGGGATTTATATTGTGAATATAATAAATACTCACACTTTCTATTTTGAAAAAAAATCACAACTCATTTTGTGAAAACAATATTAAAAAACTTAATTTTCTAACAAAATATTCCCAACAAATAAATATTAAACATACAAAATTTCACCTCAACATATTGTAAAATATAAAACGTTCATACTTTCTCTATTAAAAATTATATTCCATAATTTCATACAACTAATGGAAACAATTTCAATTGTTTCCATTCCCATATCATGATATATTTATCATCTAATAGTTAATAAGAGGTTTCTATATGATTAAGAAAATAAACCATACCTTAATATGTGTTCCACATGAAAAAACATTCATTTAATCATAACGAATCTAGGGAAAAAAGAATGAGTTTGTTAAAAATTTCAAAAATAGATCATATAATGGACTTAAGAAATCATAAATATATAAAAATATTAATGTTTTAAAAAATACAATCATATCATAATAACCAATAGTGTTTTATAAAAAAATTAACTCGATGAATTATAAACCATTGAGGGTAAATAAAAGTTAAACGGAATATTGTTTCACAAAATCATTTAAAACAACAAATATAATATTACATTAAATTAATTTGATGTGAAAAAAAATAAATTTGAAAACAACAAAATTTAGAGTTCAAAATATTATAACCTTTGAAATAAAAATGATTCAGTCAGTAAAAAAATATAGCGGAAGAAAAACTAATTTTATTTATAAGTTATGGGTATCAATTTGTTTATTTTTAAAATCCATTTTTAAAGATACACATATTTAAAATCATAATGAAAAAATTATGTTAAGATGAATAAAGGGGAATAAAAGGATAATTATAGATAAAAACACTATCGTTTTCTACTATATAAAGTATAATATTGGAGGAATTTTTAAAAAATTTGATGTAATGAATGTAACCACTAAAAGACAAGGAAATTAGTGTTGAATGTATTTCATTAAGAGAAAAAAAATAGATACCACACTGGAATATGGGTTTGAGGTAAAAAATTTGTTCCCCATATCAAATGAATAAAATAATAAATAAGATATTTATATGTTATAATAGAACAATAATAACAATAATAGTCTAATAATATTTTCTATGATTTATTTAGAAGATTTGAGTCACAAAAAATCCTTATAGACTATATATAATTTGAATTAAAGATAGATGATTTATATAACATTTAATAGAACATTTAATATCATGAAATTTAATATAATTATGAAAAAAAAGATATGGGTCGGTATTTAATCCATTTAAAACAAAACATGTGGTATAAAATAATAAATTATCAAGGGATTCAAAATTGTCAAAAATCCAATTAAATTTTGTGGGCATTAAAATAAAATCCAAATAATATAACGAGTTATAAATATATTGAAGATAAATTTACATTAATAAATGGTATTTAATTTTTTAAAATGTCAAATTTTTATAATTTTTAGTACATAAAAAAAATTACTTACATAATATAAAACTTTTTTCATATAGAGGAATTTGATATGAAAATACTTATATTATATTCATGCATAAACTAACTCATTCTAAACACAAGTTTTCTATTACCCCAATACATAAAAAAAATTACATTTCTAATAAATATAATCATTGATGGTAGATAGATTCATATGAAACAAAAATTTATTCTTATGTTATAATCAACACAATTATTATCATTCTATTCGTAGAAGAACAAGTTTTGAAATAGTTATATCTACACTTTTGTTCCTCCATGTCTTGTTTAACATGCATGAATGATTGTTAACAAAAAAATAAATTATCAAAGATATTATTACATATTATAAAAAGATAAAAACTAAATATAAATTTTTTTTGTTATGAATATATTTAACTAACTTATAAAAAGAAATTGTTGACTTTATTGGTAACTAGTTAATTATAAATGAATATATAAACCCATTGAATATGATTGGAATGTTTTATAAATAAACTATAATTATGAGCCACAATATATTTTATCCAAATTAATTAAATTAATTATTGTTTGTGAGTTATATTAATGTAATATATATATATAGATTATATTCGGTATGGTATTTTTTACATTCATCAAATAGATTCTACGAGCATATGATAAATATAAACCCAATATAATGCATAAAAATAGTATTTTTGTTAATGTTATATTACCACATATTAATGGGGAACCTACATAAAATGTGAAAATTTAAACATTCTTAATTTATATGAAAAAATAATATTTATTTTTTAAATAGAATCATTAAAAATAGGCATGTTGAGTTTAATTGTACATTTCAATGATGTTTTACTTTTTGATTAATAATGAAAAATAATCAATTATAATTCAAAACATATTTTTCATAAATCTTATATAGAAAATAAATAACCATATGTAATATTTTTAAAAAATAAATAGTTAAATTTTAAATCTATTAATCAAATTAAAATAATTGGAATAAATTTCACATTGAAATTTAACAAAAAAAACATAGAAAACATGTAAATTTTTTTACATTAAAAATATACACATTCACCTCTCCTATGGGATTAATTTAAATTTAATTTATAATGCATCTAATATATGAATTTGAAAAAATAGATTAAATATTTTGATATATCATAATTATTTATTTTTAATAATTTTATCTTTTTTATTTTTCCTAAAATAATAGTGTATTTAATTATAAGTCATTACAGTAATTATGAATATATTTAGATTAATAAGGATCTAAACCATAATCCAAATACCCAAAATGATTGAAAACATTATTAAAAGAAATATTATATTAATGTATCGATCATATCCTCCATTTTATCAAATTTTCTTATTATTGGAGGCACTTGACATTGGAAAATCATGGTTGAATTTCCTTTTTCCAAATTTACATGAACAACACTACTCCTACACTTTCACTGATCCCACTTATTCACATATCTAAATCCCTTTCAATATTCTAAAATATGATAAAATAGGCTCCCACAATCCCTATTCTACACAATGAATCCACCAATTGTGTATAAACTTGTCCAAGGAATACCTTGGGTGCAATCTAGAATGAGCTACCCAATGATGAGGTAACATCCTTTCACCAGCTCTTTTGTAATATTTTCATTATCCATAACCAAAACATAGGTTTTTACATGACATAATAAAAACATTAGTATCATAAATATGTAATGATTTTTTATTTTATTCTTTATAACTGCACCTACACACACATTCGTCAAATGTGAAACAGAATTATCATTCGTACATGGAAAAGTACTAAATTGTGAAATGATTTTTTTCGTTTTTTTTTCTTTAAAACATTAAATGGATGTATATTTTAATAAACACGTTTTGTATATATTTTTTATTTTATTTTTTCAATTTCATTATTCTTTTATAAATATTATATAATTCATACATTTATGATTTCTATTTTATGGTAATACAACAACATCATTTGTGAAAGTGTGGTATACCAACTCCTTAAATGGATGCAATTAATTCATTATATATAATGAATGAATAAAGGATGATTTTAATAAATATATGTGAAATATATTAAATAAATGTTATAATGGAATTTATATATACCTATCCAACATTAATATTTCATTATACTAATATTAAAAATAAATGGAAGTAGCGTTCATGCATATATATGTACTACAAACACCGTGAACCGTGCATTTAATCTCTTTTATCATAGTTTTATGGATTATTATAATTAAATATGTAATGAATATATATGATAATAAAATCATTGTTTATATATTTAAGATGATGAAATCATTATAGAATTAATATGAAAAAAAGATAACAAGTCAAAACATACTTGTAATAATATGTCATTTAGACGTGAAATAGTTAATATAATGAAATATTATTAAAAACATTCATGTTAATAAATTTTATGAAGTTAATATATGATATTATAAAAATAATTATGATTCTTTTATAGTTAGTGAGATGAATGAAACTATAATATCTTAGGATAATCAATGTTCACCCAAACATAAACAAAACTTATGTGATTATTGTGTAACTTTTCCCTCTATGACACCTACACCATTTCACTGCATACATATATTTTGTTATGTTTCTACTACAAAATTTGATTTATGATAAAATGAATTCATTTATCTTGTTTTAAATTATAACATTTATTTAATATTATTCCATTTTGTGTCTTGTGACATAGATGTTTCGAAGTGGTATGGGATACTTTGGAATTTTAATGAATAAATTTCATAGGACTCATTTAATGTTCCTTTAATTTTATTTACATTCATCAAAATAAGAAAACATATTGTTACATATCCTCCAATAACGAATATATATATATATATATATCAATTGTTCAATATAGATATTTGATAAGGCACATTGTTCATGATTTTAATCAATTACTCGATGATGGAGGAATTCATTAGAAACGAACAACGCAGGTGGGCGTAAATATAGATAGATCCTAGATTCATCGGCAGTCTAATCAGATGAATTAGTTGGAAAAATTAATTTGGTTTTTTCATGATATATTAAAAAATCATGTGAAATATATATACCATAAAGGTACCAAGTACCTAGGAAATATGTCATCCAATAATTTACCAGTTCCAACATTTATATTCATTTATCGTTTATCAATGAGATTTTGTGATTAAAATAATCTAAGGAAAACATTTATTCTTTGTTTATTGATTAAATGTCTTGTGTTTATATTAACAAAATTTAAAATTTATTTTTCCTATCTGGTTATTTTAATGGAATATGTCCTAAGTAATTTAGCTTTCCTTGTTGATTATTATTACTAATTTATTATTCATTCCACTGTACTTACAATTTCTGTGAATTTTACATCACCAATTTTTTTCCATTAACTAATATATTAATAACAAATATTTAAATGATTTTTCATGTATTTAGTTAATTTTATTTTATTATATATATATATTGATATATATATATATATATATATGTTTTACCAAAAAAAAATTTATTATCATGTTTGTAATCTGGTTCTCCAACACTACTAAACTATTTGGACCCAGTGGATTTAATTCTTATATGTATTAATGTAATACAGAAACTCTATTCATATTTGGTTGGGGCATTACAGTGTGTATGAGAGTAGATGTAATAGGGACTGTGGAAACTATATTCATAAAACATATATTAGTAAACATAACCCTATGATAGACATTCCAGATATGTATAGATGAACAACCTAGTGTTTTGGTAATATAGAGATAATGTTTGTGTTCTATGAAATAAAACTGTATATGGATACGTAAATTAGACGTGGTTCTAGAATAGATGTACCTAGGGGTACTGACTCTAACAAGGTTCATCCAGCCCAACTCAGTTTAACCATATACATGACAACCGTCCTTACTGTACACCGAATTGGACACTCATGGGGGATACACATTGGATAATTCACATCTTCATTTCAAATATAATGAAATATTTAAAAGAAAATATGTGTACAATGAAAACAGGTTTATTATTATTATTTTATATAAAATATATTTTTTAGTATATGATAAGTATTATACTAGTTGTGGGATAATAACATATGTTTTATAATGATATAATGTAATTTATTATATGTCATAATTTATACATGTATCCTTGTAGAAGTAATCTAAACCTCACAAATGTAGATCATCCATAGAGTAAAAAGGACCATATCTTTTATGATCATAGAGAAATATATCAAAGGGATATAATCTCTAATATAATTTTCATCATTTGAGGACGTAGTATCATGTGATAACGAGATGGATAATGAATTATAAAATTATTTTATTATCAATGGTAATCATGATAAGAAGATGATATTATCATAGAAATAAATAAATGTAATATGGGAATGAAGTAATTTCATACATGTGATAATTCAGTAAAACAACACCCTAGTTTATTAATGAAGGGAATGTGAGTTTCTTATAAGTGTGTTGAAAAATGACATCTAGATCATGATTTTATGGAAAATAAAGAAAAATTCAAGGTGAAATTATTCCACAACAATGATATTGGACACTACGAGAACCCATTTTTCATGCGTCAAATGATTATTCCCTGAATGATGCTAAAGGATCGTGGTTAATATTATTATACTACCACATATGATGTGGAGTTATTATTGTTCTAATATTTAGTTTCAAGAATTATTTCATTTCATTATTTTATCAATGACAAATTGTTTATCAGTATTATAGAATATACAAGGAATGTAATTCATAACTTATTAGTTAAGGATTTTAGTTCATATGATGAATACTAAAAAAAATTATTTATTATAAATTAATAATTTTCATATCATATCATTGAGGTAATTATAACAATAAAAATTTTCATATTGTTTAGACAATGATGTTTGGATAGTGAGATGATTTTTTTTGGAAAACACAAATTTGATAAGTGATAAATACTTTGGAACTGAGTTATTATTTTTTTAAAATGTCTTTTATTATATAATTCATTGTGATTAAATAATTATTGGGAATAAATAACATATCCATTCATATATATTCTATTTTATGATTAATAAGTATGAATTTTTTAAATATGGTTTTATTTTAATTCATGTTATTACCATGTTCACATATTTGGTAGGAGATGTTTAAAATACACTTATTTTTATTTGAAATGTATGTTTTTTAAATTTTATTACAATCAATTTTAAGATTTTGATGAAAATCTTTTAGAAATTATTTACAATTATGAAATGTTTTAGTTGATATTTGAATGTTATTTTGGAGGATAATAAATTAATTCACCTTATGATGCATCATGTGCTATGAAATGAAGATGAAGTATTTCATGCAGCAACCAAAGGTTATGATTTTGATTGAAAAATGTAAATTTAAATTTAAATAAACTCTTAGATTGAAGTAATTCATCAACTACAAGAAAAAATAGTCTTGAAAAAAAATTTCTTATTATCAACATTTATTATGATATTAGTGAAATTTTCTCAAAAAGGTGGATTAAGGATTTTGGGTCCTCAAAATTTATCCACCCATGTTTTCTATCACTCCCAATAAAAATATGATTGTTATATTTCTCCTCTATATCCATGATTACATTTCCCAAATATGTAATCCAATTTTGGGACCTAGTTATGGGACCCTTGTACATACCTTACATTATAATTTAAAATATGAGTTATTAATCCTATTCAAAATTTATGGTTTAACACAATATTTTATTTTCATATATCAATCCCGTTGATAATATAGTTTAATATTTATTTTCACGGACTCAATTTATTTCTGGTGTGGTGAATAGAAAATCCTAACTCTAGACAAAATTTTCCTTTTAGAATAAATGAAATTTTTTTCGCTATATTTGTTTATTTGAAAAAATAAGTCAATATTATATCACAGACGTCATAAATTTTAGATTTCTATGAAATGAAAAATGATCTGATTCTACATTACACAAAAGACTGACATTCCTTGGTGGATTGCTTAACACACGAGACTGAGTTTTATCAAACAATAATATAGTATAAAATATGTTATCATATTATAAAATACGATAATACATCTTTATTAAATTGATGGGTTATAATTGGATTAACTAAATTGCAAATAAATATTGTTTAATTAATCAGTTAAAATATTAGTTTTAAATTAATATAAGAACTAATTGAATATAAAGGGAATGATTTTATAAAGAAAATACAATTTGGATCTCAAAGACATTTTATCCTAATAAATTTAACTATTTAATTATTTTCAGTTATATTAATGTAATAAATTTATTACATAATTAATAATTTAATTTTGACATTCATCTAATAGATTTGAAAAGAAAAATATAATATCAATCCAAATATTACACATAAAAACCGATATTTTTAAAAGGTAATGTTACATCATTTTAATTGTGAACCTACATTAAATATTACTTATGAAACATTAATTAATTTAATATGAAAAACATATCATGTTTTAAAAAAAATTAGGTTTTCATGAATTGTTTCATTTTTTGTGATGTTTCATATTTTTATAGATAATGAATAATATAGAAATTAAATTCAAATCTACATTTTCATCTAATTTATTTTCACGGTAAAATTAAAAACATTGATTAGTTTCAAATATTAATTAGAATAATTTTATTTATATTTAACTTATTAAGTTAATTATAATAATTTTCACATTGAAATTGGTTACAAAACATTTGAAATCTTTTTATCACTTTTTGGTTTAATACCCCGCATCATCATCTAATACGTGGGATTGATATTAAATTAATTTCCACATATATTTTAATTTTAAATTGGATAAATTTATGAAATATTTAGAATAATTACTAAATTTAATTTCTAATAAGTTCATCTATTTTCCCAAAAATATTGTTAAATTTAGATAAAATTAACTACATAAATCTAGATAGTTGTTTTCATATTAAGGGACTAATCCTTAAACATAAGTCCCCAAAATGATATAGAAACATATAAAAAATCCATTTTAATTTTATATATAGAACATATACTCCATTTTATCTATTTTTTCTGTTTTTTTGAGCCACATATCATGGTAAATACAATGGTGGAATTCAAATTACAAAAATTTACAATTATTCCACTCATCCGCCACGATAAAAAAGAAATCCCATCTCACCTTTATTTAGAAAACACAAGTCCTTATGATCATAAAAAATATAATGAAATAATCTACAATAGTCCATCAACTAATCATATAATCCTTCATTTTGGAGTAAATCTATCCAAGGATTACCTTTGATAAAAACTATATGGATTTAACCAATAAAGATATAACATCATTCCTCAAGCTCTTCCATTTTATTCTCATTATTCACCGCTCAATTATTGTTATTCCATTCTAACATAATTATCTCAATATACTCAATAAACTAATATATTTTTATACTAAGGGGTCTACCCACACCTAAATAAACTTCCATAAAATGGGTAATGAACATAATGGTCATGCATGACAAACAACCTTCTCGTGAAATGATGTTTCTTTTCCTTCCATTACCACCATTTATGGATTGTAATTTTTATTTTAAATATAATTATATATAATATATATGATATTTATTATTTTTTTAATGATTCTTTAATTATTATATAACATGTAAATTCATTCATTACAATTTATAGTAGTACGATAACATCATTTGTAGATGTGGGGACTACCGCCTCGTCAAAGTGTAAGTTCATTCACACTATAAATTAAATGAATAAAGGATGATTTTAGTAAACTTATGAGAGATATATGAGGTAAATATTATACTCTAATTATAATATAAAAATATATAATTTGAATTTAATTCTATTAATATGAAAAATAAGTTCATGTAGCGTTCTGGAGTACATACGACCTACCTTCTCCTTGAACGACACATTAAATTTTAATCTAAAAATATTATAGATTATTATATGTAACATTATAGGTCATTATAGAATTATTCATTTTCATATAATTAAATATTTATGAATTTCATATTAATTTTACATTAATGGGTATTCTCTATCTGATAGCATAACCTTGAAGTAATAATCGGTTTCTCAGAAATCATATGTTGCACACAAGATTGAGTTATATAAAAAGATAAAACATTATTAAATATGGTATTTTAAAATATTATTACCACCTTGTCATTTTAATTGTGTTAATGAACTGAAAAAACTATATTATGTTTACACATTATTAATAAATATATTTACTTTCATCTAATAAAACTAATGATCTTAAAATAAGAATAAATGAAATTTTAAACATAACAAACTCATATATATTATTACAAAGAAGTTTTCAAGACTATTCATGAATAACCATTTTAAAATATGATTTATGAAGATTGTATACTTTATATTTTAATTAATAAACTTTTAATTTTTTATGAAAGACAAAAAAAAATTACATTTTTTTTTATTTTTGTTATTTTTGTGATAATATTTATTTTTAATGAATAATGAAAAATACTTCAATTTCATTGAAAGTTGATTTTTTTGTATGATTTATTTATATATTTATGTTTTAATTGAATTTTTATTAACTTATAATTAGTTAATTTTGTTAACATTTAATATAATTTTGTTCATTGGAAACAATTTTATAATTAAAGTGGATATGTATACTTTATGAACATTTGAATATTTTTACATTAATATAATTTTTCCTCAATATATTAATGTGACTAATTTTAAATTTAATTTTATTCACTAATGTGAATTGAAAATTCATAAATACACTTTTGATGGTTGTAATTAGTATGAAAAATGTTATCACGTATGTTCCAAATTATATTTTGGGGAATAGTATCTTTAGTTTTTTTCTTCTCAACAGTTGAAGTTAAATACCACAATTAAAGGTATAAATAATATTATGATGATAAAAAACTACCCTGCTACTTTATTAATCTTATTGGATGAGTTATTGTCGACCAAGCCAGCCCTTGGGGCGAAATTGAGGCATTTGGATGAAACCTGTGTTTTAAAATGACATTTATAACATTTTATCAAAAGAGAAATATGTCTTAATCATGACTCTAATAACCAAGAAAATATTTATATGTGGTTATTTGAGGATAAAAATCAACAATAAATAGTCCTTTTAAAAAAATTATCTACATCATGAGAAATTATTTATAATTTATAGAAATAAAATAATTACATTTAATTTTGTCACAATGAAGATATCGTAATATATATATTAAATGAAAAGTCAATTAAATGATATTAATTATATTAAAATAAATTTAAATTTAAATATTTTATGACATACAAGAATTTTTTAGAAAACATTCACATGTTATTGAAGAGTTAAACAATATTTTTTCAAAGGAATCAAGTTGTTATGATTTTATTAAAAAGTAAAGTAATGAGTAGTGTCAAAATTGACATAATTAATATTTTAGAATATAAAATAAATAATTGAATGAATTAAAATCTCTAAAATATCAAGATTCAGACAAATATTTTTGGTAAGCCTCCAAATCTCATTAACGACTCATTCATTGGTCATTTGACATGTATGGTTAATTATATGAACTATAACATTATAGATTACTTAATAAAATTGTAAGTGTTAATAGGGTTTAAACCTAAAAGATAAGGATTAATAAATACACAAAAAATCTCTACTTTTTGTTGTACAAATAGATTTTGATACATCCTCATACTGTATTCTAACTTAATCAATTCAGACCAATTTTGGAATATGAATTTATATTAAATTAAAACATTTTATAATTCCAAGAGTTCCCCTCCCCTCTAAAATTAAAAGAAACTATTCTTCTCTATTCCATTCACTTCAAAACCATTTGGTTTTAAAAATATATAATTAAAATAACTTCCTAGAATTCCCCTATCATCCTGGAGGAATAATTTTAGACATAACAACTTTCATAGGGTGTGATCATGTTAAAAAATTCGTCATCCAAAGGAAAGTTAATGTTTTTATTTAAGGTATTCTATTTTATGTCTTCTTCAATATCCATTAATAAAACTTCCTAAAATAATGAACTAAAAAATCTGGTATCCTCAATAAACTGTGATGTTATTGTTTTTATATCTTCACCTAAATCAATCACTAATTTCATAAAATGGTAAATGAGCATTTCATTGATGTGATTAGAGGACAACAGCTTCAAAAACATATTTAGTTCTTTTTTCATTTTTATCCCTCATTATGAGTTATTGTGATGTATTTAATGTTATCATATGATGTTCATGAAATATTTATCATTATATGAAAATAATATAATAATTATTTTTAAATTTTCATTTAAATTAAAATATAATTTTGTTTATGCATATGAGGGAACTGTAACTTCCACAAAGATATGTGAATCATATTTATTCAGTACATTACTTATCTGATATATAAGTATATTTAAATTATTATTATGATAATAAAATTATTATGATCATTTAATAATGATCAAATAATAATCAATTTATTTTTATAATGATAAATTGAAAATGGACATGTCACTCAAGTATAGGCATGGCGTATCGTATGCATGACTATAACATTGTTCATTTCCCATAACATAAAAATATGATTTGATTTAAAAGTTTAATTGATTTACAAAAGTGATTATAAAGTCATTAATTTTACTCTTTAGATAATAAAATACAGACCATGTGGACTACAGACATCATATCATGTTCATTTTTTGACTAATGTATCGAATGTTGACAATACATCTGATATAAATTAATAAATTATGAAAATTTTATAAAATGTTAAAAAGTGATACAAATGGAATAATATACTAATAAATGGTTCTAAAGAAATTATAAACTAACCCTTCATTATTATTCAAGAATATAATGATTGTACCAGATTAGTCAGACTCCCAATAAGGAACTTTTCCTCAATCACATTTCATTTGGGAATATTTAGATGTTGTAAAAAACTTTCTTTATATGGTGTATAATCATCACATTATAATTATAATTTAATTCAAAATATTTCATAATGACTATTTTTTTGTATATTGTATTATTAAATGAAAAAATGATTTTTTATAGTGTTTGGTGACTATTATTTTTCGACCACACTGATCATTATTTGGTATTTGGCTTACTCTATAAGCCATAATGATTTCTTTAAATGAAAAATAAATACCATATTCCATATTTTTGTATTTATTATTTAAAATGGTTATGAGAATGAATTTATTATTTAAATTTATTGAAAAGATATATTCTGAATGAAATGTGTAAATATTATTTTTCCTCTATTAATGGTTTATTTGTTGTTCTATAGATTTGGTTATTAATAATTTCTTATTTATAAGGGTGTTTTGATGATAAACTATAGGAGGGTGAACAATGATTCACCCTAATACATTGGCTAATGAGAAAGAGTTAAATGATAAGGGTTCTCCTAAGAGATTTATGGGATATACTATGATGCATATTCCAAATGTAACAATGAAGGTTACACCATACATAGTTATGAAATATTTAATGTATGTATGATATATATATACACACGATGCCTTTATGATTTATGATTTATAAGAATTTTTTAAGTAAACTTTTGTTTCTGTGAATAATGTTAAATAATATATGTTTTATGATTGAAAAATATGATTTTCTGAAACTATTTTCATGAGTTTAAAATATTAATTAACTAATGGTTTCATTCATTTTTTACATCCCTTACTAATTTTATTTGTGATCATATAATGTTTTTTCAAGAATTTATGAATGTTATATGGATAGTTATTGGAATGGACGAAAACATGATGATTGTTATGAATAATTTTATCAAGAAAAATAATTCACTTTTATTTTAAAAGTTTTTTATTATTAAAAAATGGATATTATGTAGAAATTTCTAATTTTTAATATTAGATATTATATTTAATAATTAGGGAATATTTATCTAAAACTCTAACCCTAATAAGATCCTAAATATGGATAATTTATTTAACTGGTGATTATGTAAGTTTTAGGTCTAGGTCCTTATATTATAAAAACATAAATACAAAATATATAATATAATTAAATCAGGTTTTACATCCAACAGATGATGAATTATTGAATAACTTAACGTGAAAAAAAGTCAAAACAACAAAAACAATAAAGATATTAACACCCAACATAGTGAAAATAAGGAATGATTATTATCAAATGGGTAATAATATTAATAATGATTTATTATATGATATTATAAAAAATGATTATGGTTTTATTATAATTTTGTTACATACATAAATCTGTTATACATGATGATAATGAATGTTCACCCAATCTTAAATGCAGGGTATGGGATATTTTGGTCACTTTTCATTCAAGGATGCATAATCCATTTCAAAACATATTTCTATTTGGTGGTGTATAAACGTCCCCTTTCAATATATAATATAATTATTTTTTTAACATAATAATTTTTATGAAGTTCATTTAATTTTATTTGTATATGAGGCTTATGATTTAAATGTTTCGATGTGATATAGGAATCTTTTTAATATTGAATGATTTGTTTTAAAAGGAATGTTTTGATTATATTTCTATGGTATTTCCATTCATCCTTGTCAAAAACCAATTTTTTTCATATATTATACTGGGGAACATTGTTCATGAATTAAATTGATTACTTCATATATTAGGAATTCTTTAGACTCATATGACTTTGGTGGGGATCTTTTATAGATATACCCTTCATGAATCAATAGACTCCAGAGATAAAATAGTTGGCCAAATTTGATTGGCATCTATCTCATGTGATAATCCATCTTATGAATGTTATGGATGGAAAATATACCAAATACCTAAGAAACATGGAATCAATTAATGAATAATTTCCATGATTCAAATTTAGTTATTAATTATCTATGATATTATCGCCCGATATTATAAATTGATGTAGTTAATTATCAGTTTATTGATAAAATGGACTGATTTTCAGTAACTATCCATTGAATATATTCTCCCTTCTATTTTTGTTAATTTCATGTGTTATCATATGTATAATATTCCATGTTTATTATCATCATTGATTTATTATTTCTTCTTTTATACTTATCCTTACTGAGAATTCGAGCTCACCATTATTTTGTTTTCTTCCCTAGGATAGAAAGAAGAAATATTTGAATTAGTTTTCATGAATTCATTTCATTTAATTTTTTATATAATGTTTTATTTTATTTTTCCTTCATAATATGTGTATCATGTTGATAATATAGAATTCTAAAATAGGTAAACAGTTTGGTAACTAGGAATTTTTTTTAATGTATCCTAGAAATTTAGACTATGAAATACAATGGATTTGGGATTCTGGGGTTGGGAAATTAAATGAATAATGAATAGAAAGATCCATATAACTTATTTAAGAAAAATAATATATAAAATTACGTTTTTATAATTTTTTTATGACCAAATATTTAAAATATTTTTAGTAATCATAATTTATTTTCATTAACGCATGTGATACATTTATGTTGTTTGTTTCATAAAGACTTTATAAAGGGGTCTATTATCAATAAATATTTTCATGTCTATTATTTCTAGATAATTAAATTTACAATAATGATTATTTTTCAATGATTACATAAGACCCAGTTTCATTAGATTAATGACGTGATTACAACTAGTGAAAATAGAAATCATATTGATCTAGATTTTTATGTGGTTAATGAGTATAATGTGATATTTGAAGAAATATGTATTATGATATAAAAAAATTAAATTAGTATTTAAAATACATAAAATGTATAATTTTTAAATGGTATTAAATTTATATTACATCCCCTTACTATTTATCTCAAAATCATTATATCATTATTTACATATAAATTTAAATAACCCTTAATGAAACCATTTTATAATTATTTACTGAGTAAAGATATGTATTTAGAAACTTATTAAGAGAAATATTAATGATCACAATGATATAATAAAAATTTTGAATCCCCATTAAATCTATTTTAAGAACCATCATTATGTGTGCTACTAGAAAATAAAATTCTTCCATTATTGAGGCGGTGGTCTGCCATAAAATATATTAACAATCCCATCTCAAAATAAATGGAAGGAATTATGGTTTATGAAAAATAATTATTTATAATTTCATTTAGGAAATAGAAACAAATATTTTTAATAAATTTAACCATTTATATTATCCTGGTGGGGAAGTTATTAATTAAAAATAACATCACATCATAGAGGTTTTTGTCCACACATATGCATGATCGATGCTATTTTAATTCATAGTGGATTGAAATGATTAAATTTTGTTCCGAATAAATATAATATAATTTTATTATAATAATCATTCTTGTTTCAATAAATTAATATGTTTAAATATGAAATTTAAATGATTATAGTAAATAGGACTAAGTTAAGGTAACACTAACATTGGATGTTTTAGAATTCTCTTTCAAAAGTACATTAAAATTAAATAATTAATGAAAATATTGTGGACCAGAAATTTGTATAACTTGGATATTTTATTAGAATTATAATATTTTATGATTTAAAAAAATGTTGTTTATTTATAGGTGACACTTTAAGGGGTGGAAGTGTTACATTTTTATAAGTTAAGATAATTCTAGTTTTGGAAGATACAATTATATTTTCCATAATATAATGATACTATTCAAGTGTCAATGATTCCAAAATTGAAAAAAGTAGTTGGAAATGTCATTTTGTGTCCAAAACAACCTCAACCACTCATATTTTGAGACAACGTTGAAATTTATAATGAAATTTTCTTTAACTTCTACTCAAATTTATAATTACCCTGAAAATAAATTTTATGAAAAAAATTAATATTGAACCTATTACGTTATTTGAAACTCCATATGTAAAATTTGGAAATCATTTACTATAATCAAAATTGTAGGGGTTTTATGACTTAATTTTATGATGTGTGCAGACAACACATAAAAAATGTTTTAAAATAAAGTGACTTTTTATATTTTAAATTATATATACATGATGACATGTTAATATATACATATTTTTATAACAATAAATTGTTTGTGTCAAAAAATAATATTAATGTTTCATTAAATTCAATTAATGGCCAATTTTTTAATTTAATTCACATTATTATAAGAAAACACCAATGTTTTTTTATTAGACTAATATTTTAATTTCTTTTTTCCAGATATGTTGCACATCATATTTATAATTACAATTAATATTATATAATTAAAATTTAATTCCATAAATGTTTTTTTTATTAAATAATTTTTGTAATAAGCTATCTTAATCTAACATTATGATAAAATAATAAAAATTTTAATTTAAGAAAAATGCAATTTTATTTATAAAAAACAATATTTAAAATATAAAATTCAAAAATAAATCAATGGTTGATGGTTGATGTTTTCATGGATCTAGATTTCGTTAAATTTTTTGGTGAATTTCACATAGTCATGTATCATGGATTTCCTGTAATAACCCATCCACCGGATTTGGTAGAAGAGCATGGTCCTCGATTCCTGGGAACTATTGGATACATTATGGACTTTATTAAGGATGGGTAGAATATATAGTAATGTTATGTATATGATGTATATACAGTCTAATCCACATTTATAGACGACCTTCTTCTCAATTTGACCACTCAATAGGGTAATGTTCACTTCACGATATCAAATATTTTACCTTCCTACTCTATATTGAAAGAGTCCCAATTTAGAGATAATTTATTATGGGCTCCAAATAACTAGGGGTGTTCCTTCGATCATCATGATCTGGGGTAAGTTTGACAACATTTATTTATTAAATGTCACAAATGATTATTTCTGAGAAAATTATCCAATGAGTGATACCGAAGATTTCTTCTCCTTGATCAGGGCCTTCACTGACGGTGCATGCATTGGCCAATGTGTCAGAACGATCATACAATGATCGAGGAACATAATGAAATGTTGTATCAAAATTACAATCATCCATAATTAACTTTATATAGCCGTTGAGAGTGGTTAATTATTCCTTTTTATTGAATATTACCTATTGATCTATATTATCACAAGCTCTAGGACTACATTGATATTTAGGAAGGATATTTTTCAACAGTATAGATACTTCAAATTGAGAGATAAGGGATTGGTATTCTTACTGGTTATTCATGTTTCAATAGGATAGTGATAAAGATATGGGAAAAAACATAGTCAGGAGAGACAAATATGACCCATAAGACAACCCTATTGATCTTTCTGTTCTCTATTCTTTTTCCTAGAGGACATCAGGATGCACCGTCTAAATACGTCTCCCATGAATAGGACTTGAATTGGGCATATAAGACCTCATAATCAAGTATATTAATGATCATAAGGGTACTTTTTGGGATGTTTTTGTAGGATTTAAATCATCTAGGGATTTACCTTTCATAGTTTTTTTATATTAGCTAAATTTCGTATTACGGCTGAATGACAGCTCATCGGTCTAAGATCCCAGTTGACATAAGGTCGCCATGGAGGTACACTAGTGGATTGATGTGAGATACTATATGTAATTAATGGTGATGCAAGTAATTCATCAACCTTTTCACTATGAAGATGAGCTCAAGGAAGTTTATATGGGTCTCAGAGCATTAGTTATCATTAACTTGCATGGTTTGACAGAAGGAGTAGTAAAATTTTAATCTCTAAAAATCATTATTATGTGCGAAGAGGGTTCCAAATGAATGTTACATGGTGATAAAATATAAGATGAGTGGCCTCTGTTCTACAAGAGGCGTCATGAATAGTGGGTGTAGGTGATACTGTAACATCTTGACTTTAAAAAAAGGCATAATGTTCGATATCATACATGATAAGCCACATCGAAAAAAGTGAAGAACTAAATATTATTACTTAACTTATCTATTAAAATTGTAGGAAAAAATAGTATTAGCTAAATTATGAAAACATTGTTTACACATGTTTATAATTAATTCTTTGGTAAACAATAAATTTTATTGAATTTAAAAACCCTTTTTAGATAAAATGAAATATTTTTCTAAAAATCCATTAAAATTAAAATATGATTATCTATAAAATAATGATATCACAATTTATAGAAAATATTAATTTTCTATATCTTATATATAATTTTATAAATTCATATTATATTTTTTATAGGAATAATATAATATAAAATTCAATTTTATGAATTTTTTTTCGAAAACTCAATTTTACCGGCTTTTGATGGAGAGACCATTTTAAATATACTCATTGACAGTTTTATAAGTTAATTTTTAAAAAATATAATTCTCAATAGGAATAGGGAAATCGATATTTAGATTGGATAATATTTTGAAATTTTTCTTGTAACTCATATATTTTTGTGAATTTTGTAAACTACTGAATTTTAAATCAATATAATAGTTTCCTATAATTTTTTTTATTTTTAGATTACCAATATTAATTTATTTTAAATTATAATTATATTATGTTTTATAATTGTTTTCGAAATAATGTTATTGGAATAAATTTCAGATTGAAATTAGATGTAAAAATATGTCAAACTTATAAACATTTCACTTTATTAACCACCATTTTTTTCTACGGAATTATTTTTAAATATAATTATTCAAATAATTTTAATTGAACAAGGTACACATATTCCATATTTAGAAAAAAAATCTGAATTAGTTTGGAGTTATAAAATATTTTTACGTATAAATGAATTTACCATGGAAAAATATTATTTATTGTAGTATAGGTAAATAATAAAACATGTTAAAGTTAAAAGTTTAAAGGGGTATAATACCTAGAAAATAAATACTTTAATGGTTTTATGATGTTTCGAGTGACCCTAAATAGCCAAAAAAATATTATTTTAAATTATAATTAGTTTATGTTAATTCCACATCAATGTGGTTAGCATAAAACACAAAATTAACAATAATTTAATCACATGAACCCACCTTTCCTCAAGCATAAATACCACCCCTCAGCTCATCATTTCATTAAAAAAACTTTATATCCTAAAATATCATCCCATTACTTTCATACTCACTCTCCCAATATCTAAGTTCTTTTGGTCCAACCAAAATACCAAATCCTAGGTCCTCAAGGGTCTTTCAAGGAGGGGATATTCAAGAGGTATTTTTCTCAATGTACCTCTCTTAATTTAATTTCATTTTTTTATTTATCCTCATAAAATTTATAAATAAATTAATAATATATATATAATCATCTATTCACTATAATTTATGATTATAATGAAATATCTCATACCAAATTCATTTCTCACCTCCTTTTCTTCCAAAAAAATAAATTTTTGTCCACATTATTCAGGTTAATCACCTTTTGAATAATGTTTTTCTTATCATTCTATTATCGCCTTGATGAATGGTCAAATAAATATTTTTTGGTCCAATAGTATTTTAACATATATTATATATTATTTATCCATTTGGAAATGATATATTAAACATACCTTCTTCTTTCTATATTTTTGTTATACAATAACTTCATTTGGGGACAAGTGGACAATTTCCTCCTCAAAACGATGTGATTCATTGAAACATCCCAAAGAAAGTATTAAGGATATTTTTAGGGAAAATATAAGATATAATAGAAATTTTAATTCTAATTTAATTATTATTTATATATAAAAGCATTTTAATTAATTTCGTTCATTCAATACAACAAGAAAAATGAAAATAGTGTTCCTGCATATGTACGACCTACCATATCCATGAACAATGATTTTAGATTGTATATATAATTATTATAAATACATGTATAATGAATATATAAGATATTTATATATTATATTATATTTTTTTGATAATGGCCGTGTGACTACATAGACTATTGACATCTTATAGAGTTGATTTTCAACTTAAGTACTGAATATTGACGAAGCATCTGACATGAACATAAATAATAATGTAATTTTTATAACATAGTAGTATGTGTAATCAAAGGAATAAAATTTATGAAAATTTATATCAGGAAGTTATAAATTATCATAATTATATTATTCATGAATTTAATGATTTGACATTAAGAATCAGATTCAAGGTAGGATATTTTCTTAACACATTTTCAATTATTTGGGTTATAATTATACCTATGGATAATATTGTTCAATGATTATGTGACAAATGAATTATGGATATCTTATTTAGTATTTAAAAATTAATTATGTGGATTAATATTTATTAACAATTATATATCATTTTTATTAAACATAATAATCTTCATAATGAACATTATCCCAATTTCCTTTCATTGAGGAATTTCATTATAGTGTAAACTATAATTATTTTATAAGGAATATGTGCAACCAATTTAAAAATTTATATCAAATATTTATCTTTAATAATGTTATTTAATGTTTATTAAATATATTAACTCGTGAATATTATGATTAAAATTTCAATGTGGTATGGGACTACCTGAATGTTTAAAGATTTAATTATCAAATCCTAATTTTCATCAATAATTTATCAATAATAATTTTATTACATATTTTATATAAAAATTTTGATAAAAACAAATGGAATGTCCTTTTCAACTTAAATGATGAAAACGACTTTTATTCCTCCATAACCATTATATGTTACATGGATTCCTCTATAAACCATAATGTTTTTGAAGGGAAGAAATATCATATTACCTTTTTTGGTAATATTCATTTTGTAAATGGGTTCTTAAATGAAAAAAATTGTTTTTATAAGATATTTTTTCATATAGTATTAGAATATTTTTTTCAAAACGGTTTTTGTGATCAATGTGTTTTATTCATGAAATGGTACATGAGCATTATATGAAATGGGTGAGCCTGATATATCTTATATGAATTGTTGATCCCCATTATAGATCATAGGTGATCCCGAAACACAATATACAATGTTTTGATCCAAATTATATCTCATGGGTGAGCTAGTTATAGATTATATGGAGGGATGGTCCCCATTAGTACTCATGGTTGAGCCCGATAAAGCTTATATAACAGGTGATCCCCATTATAGATCTCTAATTCATTGGGTAATAATAATAATGAAATTAAGAAATATGATCAATCTAATTGAATGGGTTTTAATGATTTTTTATGTATATGATCCTCTATGTCTCCTAAATTACTTTTAATTTCATGCAATTGGATTTAATGTTTATATTGAGAAAAAATTATGTGTGTTATTCATGTGAAAATGTTTTCATTCATTCAATCAAGGAAAATTTAATGGGATACCATGTTATCACTATATTGATGGTTTTAATTCTTTATTATGTCCCTTACTGAGCTTTTCATGCTCATCCCATGTTTCTAAATGTTTGTCACATGATGTATGTGAGAATAGAGTCAAAGAAGGAATTAAGGAATTTTTATGGTGAAAAGAAACCTTATATGAAATTAATTTTTTTAGTTATTAATGAAATTGATGTTATTGGAAGTGTCCACATTGTATTTCTATGGTTTTTTATGTAATAGTTATGGGATAATTATATTAATCCATAAACGTGATAATATATTCATTGTGAAATACAGTAAAATTATTGACTTTACTCAATATTATGTTATGTTTAAGGGTGGGTCCTTATAGTTTGAATGATAAGCGAGTTTCAATAAATTCATATGTTTGGATGTTATCTTTGTGTAGCTTAACAATTCATTATAACTAAAATGGTTATTATAATATAGAATTTTTTTCAAAGATTAACTTAATTTATATTGATTGTATAGAAACCAAAATCAACTGATATATAAGGTGGTTTATGGATTTCAGTAATATATAAATTTTATATTATCATATTTATCATATAAAGTATACTTATATTCATTTTTAGTGATGTTCTTTTCATTAGATTATGGAATAATTTTCAAGATGGAAGAAAATTTATTTTCAATGACATTATTTTCCCACCCTGATGATTTGATCATCACTATTATCACAAAATCTTATTTGAATGATTCTGATAGCTTCTTGAGTATTAAAATCAATTTTATGAAATTTTTTGAGTTATCCAACACCTAATCATTTCTAAATTTATTTTGGTTTCAGTGTATATTTTTCATATCAATACAGGATGTCATCATGTCCAAATCTTCCAAAATATAACATTACATAATATGACTAAATTTTACCTTTTTGAAAGTAGGTTAACTTTCCGATAGAAAAATGGAACATCATGAATATCATGATATATAGATTGATGGTATGATTTATTTTATTATCCCAAAAGAATAATGAATTATTTGATTAATAACTATGTAGATGCCGAAAATTTCCTAAGTGCTGAGAAAGTCCTCTAATGAAAAAGTGATGTCATATTCGGTCCCATAGGCCCGACCCGAAGGTCCCAAAAGTGTTAAGTGGAAAAAAGGACATGTGCTCCAAATTTTTTTTCCCACGTGGAATGTACCTAGAATTGTGAAAGGTCTCAGCGCCGGTGTGAAATAATTTCGCGCCCACACCCTACAAGGTTTATATTTTACGCTGCCACATTAGTCATGAAAATATTTCATGAAACTTGGAATTCTGTGTTGTCTTATGCCTATAAATAGAAGGAGACCCACTTCGTTTTCAGGGATGAAGAATTCGAACTGCCTCTCGTGCATGTAATTTCCATTCCGCGTGCACGCAATATGGCCTTCTGGTAGGGTCCTTTGATGCATCAAGTAGCCCCGGGATCTGCCTTCATGCGAGATCCCCCTGGCTTAGAAAAAACTCCAACCCCTTGATGTCTGCCCCCCAACCCCCCTGCTCGCAATACCTTCCATTGCGCGCAAGTCCGTCGGTTTCGCGAAATATTTGCACGCCCCCGGTCCTTATGCTTGGCCCTGCCAACCGCGCGTAATACTTCCCCCTTCCAATAAATCCATTCAAGTCGCATAATTCCTCGACCACCCTTATTTAATGCATCCCCAAGGGTAGCGCATTATCCCTCACTGCTTTTCCCCATGGTGCTCCCCGAGCACCCCCTATGCACGAGTACCTGATGCCCTCCTTCCTGGTGCCGTTACCATGTGTCCTTTGCATCGAGGGAATTCGTATTATGTATGGTTTTCCCGTGTGTCCTTCTCGGCTCTTATGAAGTTACTTCAATGTCCCATAGATAATCCATCCCATTTAGTTGCTTCTCCTCATTCTTCTTCTCATATACATGCTGACAACTATTACTTATTCTCATAGCCATGATAATGTGGACCCCTTGATTGTTCTCCCCGCGACACCCCCTCATAAAGGCCTTTTCAATTCCTTTCTATTCACAAGGGGTAGAGGGAACCAGCTATGTAAGTCCTAGGGGTGCAGATCCAACCCACCTCGTCTGAGTTGTAGGACGTTAAACTACTAAGAACCTCATCCTCAACACATGGCATTAAACAGTGTCCCGACCCCATGCCTCATACAAAGGGTCCCCCCACCTCGAGCAATCTCCATGCCTGCTCGTCTATACATGTATTGTGGGTTCATCCCACATAGGGGTGATTTATTGGAGTTGTGCTTGTTTGCGGGGAAGGGAAGCCTCCATGGAGTACACCCCTAGTCCTTCTTATGAGAGGTATCACCCATGGACATCTGTACTTCCCCGGTGCCAAGGACGAAGAGGGGATATCGACACAAGGTTACCCTTTCCCTCTTCCTCTAGGATTTTTCACCCTCTGGCCTCCATCTAGGAGTAAGTCCCAACACCATGGGCTGCTCAACGCGTAAGCCCCTCTTCGCTTCCCACAGAAGCACCCTTTGCGACATGACCATCAGCTCTCTTCTACCTCTAGTTTCTCAAACCAAACATGACTCACGTGGGCTTAGAGTGAGCACCGACCATGACCCCCAGCTCCAGTGAACTATGTGGACTTTGATCTGTGTCAAGTAATGGTACATAGGAAGCCTCCACAAGGTTCAATCCCTCTACCCGGTCGTTTCGACCCCTTAACATCGATTCAAAAACTCCATGGGATGCCTCAGAGTGTAATCCCCATCAACCATCTCATTGGGCCACCTCAGAGCATAAGCGCCAAATTCCACCTTCCGACATGACATTAAACTGTATACCAAAACTATGGGGACTTTGATACATACTAAGGCATGGTACATAGGAAGCCTTCACGAGGTTCAATCCCCACCATGATGGGTTGTCTCAGAGCGTAAGTCCCGTCCATTGTGAACTAAGGGACTTTGTTCCACAGGTCATGCAAGAGGATCATGTCGGTTCCTGTGGCGCCCATCAGGTCAGATCAAAACTGTCTCAACAGATTCGAAGAATATGGTATTTTTGGACCTAAATGATCCATGACATCCTAGATTTTTCTGAGAGGTTCCATGCGTGCCTTTTTCATTATAAAATTGTGCATCAGCCACCAAAGCCTCTCCCTAATACCAAGTATTCATGGACCTTTGGAGTCTGAGGGTTAGATGTCATGGGGCCATACCCAATGGAAACTGCTTGGAAGTGCCGGTTTATCCTGACCACTACAGAATTATTATCTAAGTGGGTGGTGGTGATTCTCTCAAGGAAGTCAATGCCCATTGTATCATCGACTTCATGAGTACCAATATCTTCTATTGATTTGGGGTACCTCACACTATCCTCATGGAAAACGGTACAAACTTCCAAGAAGCCTAGTTGATGAAATTGTATGCCATGCACAACATTCGCTCTAACCATACCTCCCGCTATCACGTGAAGGTTAATGGCCATATTGAGGAGTTCAACAAAACCCTCTCTATCATTTTGCAGAAAATGGTTGGTCAGAATAAGAATAGATGTTTGGATAATCTCCCCAACTCCCTTTGGGCTTATCAGAAGACAACCCGTAACTTCACCCAGGTGACCCCATCTTACCTAGTGTACGAAAAAGAGTCCATCCTGCCCATTAAGATTCAATTTCCTTCATTACACACATCATTCTATGACCAGAAAGCACCTAATAATGTGGATGAAATCCATCTAGAAGAATAGGAAACATTGGACGAGAATAGGTTTCATGCAATGCACAACCTAGAGAGGCACCAGAGTAGGATGGCTCGAGCTGTCAACAACAAGGTTCGCCTCCGCTCTTTCCTGAAAGGTGTCTAGGTATTGGACCTAGGGCACCAATGATCCCCGGTATAAACCACCCATGTTGGAGCCCAAATGGGAAGGGACATTCATTGTTCATAATGTTTCTCCAAATGGAGAGTATTCCCTGGTGACCATGGATGGTGAGCATTTAACACCTCCCACCAATGCCATGTTCCTCAATAAATATATTTCCTGAGCCAGATAGTCTTGCATGACCATAAACTGAATTTTCCCACATGACCTTAAACTGAATCTGGTCCCAAATGACATTAATCTGCACCCTTGTCCCGCAGTACGTTAAACTGCAAGCTGGTCAGGCCTTCCTGACCGAGGCCCAACCTCAGGCCCCTTGGCCTTTTCGGGCCTCTGGTCCATGTCCTCTCTTATTGTATTGTGGCGGTGTGGTGTGGTTTTATGTCCTCATTCACATTAGGTTACCCTCCGTACCATGCACAACCTCGTATGAGAATCCTCTCATCGTCCAACATGACGTTAAACTATGCTACCAGAACTACGTGTGTCTTGATTCACATCATTATGGGATACATTGGACCGCCTCGACACTTAGAGTTCTGGTCCAGCCCCATCTCTTAAGATAACCCCCGATCTCCTGGTAACCTTGGCCTCTTGGCATGTCCCTCTCTAAGAGGGGGATATATAGGTGAGGTCCTGGGTTTTTTCCACCATGCCCCCCTCCTCTAGGGAATCTTCCATATGTTGGATTCTCTCTAATTGAGCCCCTAGAACCCTTTCAGTGGTCTGCTAATGTGTTCAGAATACAGTGGTCTAGGACATGGTGTGTCAAATTCAACATAGGCATGTTTCGTCTACTTTTCAAGCTTTGTGTTCCCCTTCCTTCGGGCCCCCATTACCTTTCACACCGTAAGGGACCCCCAAAAAACATCCTGGATACAATGCCTAAGGGCTCTCCTACCATTACTAGAAAATTCCCCTGACGATCTCAGTCAAAAAATTGATACAAATCCCACGTTGCGAACATGGTCAGCGGTCGATGCTCATTTGTTTGACCCCATTTCAGGCTAACCTGAAAGGATGGTGTGTTGTGAACATGGTCACTACTAATCCTTCATCATCATGCCAACCTCTTCAGGCCTCGAATATTTGTTGTATGATTCACATTATGTTTCACCCCATCGTGTCATGGTGGAATCTTGACACTATTCGCACAAACCCTCAATGTACCTCCACTCGTCAGGTAGACAAAGATGCAATACAGCATCTCTCGGGGCTTTTGAGATCCGAGCACTAAGACTATAGAATGAGATCTCTTCTATGATCCATGTGTAGCTTGACCCTCATCCCTATGTGTTATTTTGGGTCGCCCAGACATTTCATTTCGGGCCCAGCTCAGCTAGGGGCTACTGTCTCCTGCCCTTTTATCTTTAGACCATCGTCGGCCCCTTGGCCCGAGTCTCCTCTCCCTGAATCCCACACAGTGATGGTCTAGGTTTATTTCCTCATTCACATAGGGTTTGATTTATTACATCATTCACATTCCCCCAGGTCCAGGCCATATGACCTTAAACTGTGTTGGTTGGTCCTACAACATGAACATAAACCATGATGATATCATCCCAATTGCACGATAGAAAATAGTAATTCATTGTGATGACCTCTTCATTGTGGAAATCACCTTGGGTATCAGTCTGTTACCATACCATTTTTCAACACCCATATACGTCTTGAATATTGTGGAGATTCCATGAATTCATACCCTAGGTAGGTCACACCAAAAAGGAAAAACCATTCACCTTAAAGGAAAAACAAGTTACATCAAATTCTGCTTCTTTTGGTGTGAGGGATAGACCTGCATGCCCCATTCATTGTTTTCACTGGTACCATACCATACCGTGACACCCTCCAAAAACGACGTATCGGGTGATTCCCATACTTATGGGATATGTAGGATCCCCCGTGCACTTCCCCATCGGCCTTGCACAATGTTCATGTTTGGTCCCTTGATAGGACCACTTCCCCAGAAAACACATGGTATTTAGGGATTATGCCTTCATTCAAATCGGGTATCGTAACCGCTTTATCATTTTTCTCCTGCTCTCATTAGCCATCCTTGGTCCAAGTTCTAAAACCATAAACTAAGACCCTTACCAAAACTATGTGCAGCTTGATTCCCATCCTTATGGGATACGTAGGAATGCCCATACATTTCATCTCAGGTCCATCCCAAGAGATCAGAAGTCCATCCTCCCTAAATTTTGGCCCATTAGCATGACTTCTCTTGGAATTGTTTAATTTTCCCCAAACCAATTTGGGATGCCCCATAATGATGTTGGGAAGCGACAGTTCCCTCACTAGAGATGTCCTGTCTAAAAGTAGGGATGATCCATGAAAAGATTAATACATCCACCTAATGTGCCTCCACCATGGTGGTGTAATAATGGGAGTGTTGGATTCTATGCAAACAAAACTTCAATTAACATTCCACACTTCGCGTTCCCCTTTATTCAGATCATCATCCTATTTCATTTTTAATGAGACCCTCTAAAAGCATGGATGCTTGAACAATGATCTGCTTGTTGTCCTGAGCCAACATTCTCGAAGATTGGACATGCTTGGAGGGACCCCCAAATAGAATGAATGCTTGACCTATGGTCCGCCTTCTATCTTGGGCCAACGTTCCAGATGACTGTTTAACGATACTTGAGTATGTCCCCGTTTTGCGAACATGGTCAATGGTCATCCCACATTTGATGTCCTCATTTCATGATAATGTGATATGGAAGCTGTTTTTGGCCACGGTCAATAGCTATCCTCCATCATCACGCCCCTCCCATAGTGTTTTGAATTTGGGTAACGTGATTCACCTTTTCCATCTCCCTATGTTCGGATTGATTCCAATGCCCCTGATATTCCCCGCTGAATCTGTAGATCACATTACGAAGGCGATACAACGATTGGTATGAGGTCCTCTACCTTTGGTTGGGCCTCCCTAGTCTCCTCAAGAACCCGGGATTTAATTTCAAATGACCTGAGCCTGATCAGCGCACTAACAATCAAAAAAGTGATATTACGAGGCTCCTTTTTTTCTCATGGCTCAGGTGAGATTTGGGATGGATTACTATTTATTTCAAGATTATGGTTGAGCATGTTAAACTAGAGGGACATGTATGTTAAGAAAATGGGAATGTAAATAGGCTTGCCTATACATGCAGTTCAGGGAAACAACATAAAGTAGTAGGAAAATAAAAGGGTAGGGGTTTGGCCAAAACAACCCCCCCAATGTGTCGGCTTCCTAGATGGATCTCTCCAATGTCGCCACATTTTGGCTGGTGGCCTCTAGGACTGCATCTCGTCCCCTGAGAACTCTTTCATCATCAGTAGCCACAAAGTGCAGCTCGCCAAACCTGGCTTGTAACCGTGCCTGTTCGACATGGAGGTCGGTTATCTGAAGACTCACTTCTATGAGTTGATCATTAGAATCCACTAGATGGACCCTCAGATGATCTACACTCTCAGAGAAGGTTGAAATGAACACCTCATGCTCCTTATCCTGTTTCTAGAGGTGTCATACCTCCTGCTCCACCCTCAGAAAGGCCAATGTACTCCTCGACGCCTCCTGGCACCGAATGAAATCGGCACACCGGATGCTCTCCCGCATCCTCTCAGCCATGTAATCAAGGACCGTCAGATGAAGATGTTGAGCATCCACCCCTCCAGCACACAGGAAGCACAACCAGGTGTGGAGAGACCCCATCCACATTAGCCATTCTTCTTGGGGCTGATTGAGGAAATGTTAGATGCACTTCCAACCCTTGTGTCGCGTCATCCAACTCTCCTTGGCCGCTTCCAAATCCGAATCATCAAAATCTTTGGGATCAGCAAGACGGTAGATAGGAAAGACTGCCAATAGTGGAGCAGCAGGGTCTTCCTCAGAGATTCCTCCCAGGGGAATAGGTTCCTCAGCATCCGGATGATCTTCCTCTCTCCCCCCGGTTTCAGTGGCACCTACATCAGCATATGGACCTTACCCGATGACAGCACCACCAGTGTCGGCCGCTCCCAGCCCGCCAATTACTGGAGTCAGCTCAGTATGGAAGGCCTGTCCTGGATGGGGAAGCACATTTTCTATTGGCATTCTAACAGAGGGCCCGGGATCAGCAGCCTAACATCCCTCCAGTGCCATGATCACTATACAAAAAAGGATCACCATGATCAGTACAGTCCTCTGACAGTGAGTATCGGTGTCGAAGAAAGGAACTTACAGGATCCCAAGGCATCATCCTCTGGTCCTATGGCCATTATAGTAGTTTTCATGGCGGGGTATCCCGCAGTACATGTCAGCTCGATAACGAGCGTCGGTGTCCCACCTTGCCCAACTGATGCTTCCTCCCCACTTTCGGCTGAAGAAGATTTGTTAGCGCTGATTTTCTCATGCACGAGAGTGAAAAAGTGGATTAAGGGATGAATGGAATGTGGAAAAAGGAGGAAGATGGATAAGGGTTGAAACCTTCCTCAAGTATGTTGGTTACATCTATTTTATAGCTGATGATCTAACCACTTTACCGGAGACTCCCTTGGTGGGATGAACCTTGCGACCCTTCACCTTCGGACTCCCCTTCTCCCTCTCCTTATCAATCTATATCACCATTTCCCACTCCCTCATTTCTTCACCCTCCAATTCATCACTATCTTCCCCCACTAGAATCCTCTCTAGATCCTGATCCTATCCGAGCAGCACCCTTACCAAGAGAGTTGGATCCACAAAACATCCTCGCTGGCATGCGTATGTGTCCATGGCCATCAAGTATGTTTTCCTCCAGTGGAATTCCACTATATCAGTGATCCAAACAAGCCTGAAATCCGGTAGCTAGATCCCTTTTCCATTATTTTCTGCTAGAGGGATTTAGTACTCATTGACTGACATAGGGTTATCCAGGTTGACCATAGTGTAGGGAAGACAATGTACTAGGATGGTTGAATCAAATATATTATTTTTTTCTAGTAAGTTCCTTGGAATCTTCATGGGCCCCTCCTCCTGCAAGAAACGAGAGCACAACCATGCCATGCGACTCCCCCGCCACTAATGTCCCGGCTTGCGGAGGCCCCATTTCTTGAGGTGATTCTAGTCCTCCTATTTAAGCGGCAACCCGCCTAATCTCTCACAGAAGAGGTTCCACACTAACAACCTTGAGCTATTAGAATCTCTTCCACAGAAGCCCCTCAGGGTATGCTATGGTCCAATGTTCAGCATACTCACTTGAGAGGCCCACATCGGCATTGGTTGGAGGTAAATTAATGATGTCTGTAGAGTCGTAAGTCGTGAACATCACCCACAACTAGAGGACAACATAGGGATTCCTCTCCTATCGGACAACTGTGTATACCCTCTTCAGAATTCAATGGAGGAATCCGAACTACCTAGCGAACTGAGACGGAACATAAGGCTCGCAGAAAATCTTCCCATCAACCCAGGCCACGGGTACCATGCCTCGGATGCTCTGGATGTATTCATTTTGATGCAATGAGCCTTGACTTTCATCTAACAGCTGACTGGTTGGTGTAGGGAATGGAATTAAAGCAAAGTTTCCATGGTTACTGAGCCAGATCTGTATCCCCTCCTCATTGAGCGTCTTTGGGGAAACACTGACAATATTCAGCAGCGAGTATCGCAAGAAGTTTCCTACAGGTTGAATGGCATTTTGGATGTGTAGCCTCCACGGTGAACCATAACCCATCCCTGGAAGATCTGGAAGGTTCCGAATACCCTCCTATGTGATCCCCTTCTCAAAATGCATCCCAAAATGGCATACAGTCGAGCTAGCACTGAGACCCCGATGTTGAAACTTTTGTTGGTAGCCATGATGCCCACAATCACCAGGGGAACGAGGCGGATGCCCATCCTTGTGTCCTGTATGGGAAAGAGCCACCCATTCAGGTACATGGTGAGGAATCTAGCATACTGGACATTCGGGTCTCGGGATTCATTGATATTGTATCCCCATGATTGTTATTTCCCCGCCTCCATGATCCTCCAGTATGATCTGCTCATGCTCCTCTGAACCACGGGTGGACACCTCCTTCCCACCCTGACATCTTTATCTATGGGACCTTTTCTAAAAATATTCTGAACCAGTCCTTGTAGGCAATGTCCTTCAAGTAGTCCTTGACCTTCAGCCACAATTTGACCAACTCCAGCTGGTTCCACGTCAGTATGGGGGTTCGAGACCTGTCAACCCATATATTCAAGGGTATGAAGAACTCGTCCTATTGATGGCCCTACAAGGGGATTCCTCTGATATCGTGGATGTCCTAGAGAGGGATGCCTACTTCCCCGTGATAAAGGTGAATTGTGTTGATGTTAGGGGACCACCAGTTACAGAACTCCGGTCGAAGCTCAGGCTGCTGATAGAAGTTGAACTGCAATGTCCACACTGCCTCGAATAGACAGATATGCCAGATCTCGGCCAAAAATTGGTTGCATGTGTGGAGAACCCAGTATGCCTAGGCCCACTAGCTGGTGAATTTTTTCACAAACCACATATCCCAGTCCTATTGCCAGCCTTTGGTCTCATCAGTGATGCTATGATGGAAAGTGCTCGCGTAGAGGTATGATTAGATCGCCGCAATGCGATCACCCCCGGCAATGGTAGTGGTCCTGCGATTCAGGACATATACATCCATGTTCCGAGTTTCTCTGGCAGGACGACTGTTGTTGGTAATATGTATTGAGGATGTTCGTCCTTGCGGGTCACCCATGACCGCAGGGTATCAACCTCGAAGCCCATCAGGGGAAACTCCTCTATAATTCCAATGTACTACGACAACAAATTATCTAATAAAGTGTACTATTTTTTGGTATGAGTGATCATGTTGAAGGGGGTGTGGTTATGGGAGACCACCCTCTTTGTGTTGTAAACCACCAGGTTAGCATTTATCTCAACTATACGCGCAGAAGCCTCCCCATGTCAACCTGATTCGCGTCCATCATCATCAATATATTTATTCATAATTGGTGTGGGAGATATTGGAAATTGGTGCGGAATCCAGGAGTCAGGCGTGAAAATACAGTGATTTGCTCGAAATCTCAGATGGCGGTGTGGAAAGTCCAGGGTTTGTGCGTAAATGGCCGCTAAATCTCAGTGGTATTACGTGTAGCCAAGCGGTTTTCAAGCCATAATGGAATCAATTTCTCACACTAGATCTCTATTCTTGTCTCGTGAGAAACAATGTATATAGAATGGGGACCATGGAGGATTTTATAGGATATGGTAGGGTTCTGCACCCGTGGATAAAGTGGATTCTGTGCCTGACTGGGGTTTTTCGGCGCTGATTGAATTTTTTTTCATGCCAACGGACCATGGGCCCTACATGTCAGCATTTACCTCAGAATCATATCATTGAGAACCCTCACCGATCCCATTCTGAGTTGGGGGATTTTGTAGATGCTGAAATATAAGTAAGTGCCAGAAAAATTCTCGTAATGAAAAAGAGAATTTATATTCGGACCCGGAGGCACAGTCTCAAGGGATCGAAAGTGTTGTGTGGAAAAAACAACAAGTGTGTCAAAAAATGTGTCCCGTGTGGATGGTACTGGGATTTGAAAAATGTCACGGTGCCAGTGTGAAATATGTTTGTTCCTGCACCCCGCAGGGTTTATATTTCGCTTTGCCACATCTGTCGTACAATTATTTCATGAAACCTGGCATTCTGCACCACCAAATGCCTATAAATAGAAGGCTACCCCCTTCCTTTTCATGGATGAATAATTATATCCAAATCTCTTGCGCGTAATTGCAATTCCAGATGCGCGCAAATATGGCCTTTTAGGTAGGGTTATTTTTCATGCCAAGTTGCCCTGGGATCCGCCTTCGCGCATGATCACCCTGGATTATAATAAACTCCAACCCCTCAGGGTCTGCCCCCCCCTGTGCACAAATCCTTCCATTGCTCGCATGTTTGTCGGTTACGTGTAATATTTTTTCGCCCCCTATCCTTACACTCTGCCCTTTCCACTCACGCGTAATTCTTCCCCTTGCACGAAATCCATTCATTTCACGTTAATCCTCAGTCTCCCTTATTTCACACATCCCCAATGTATCTGCGTAATCCCTCGACACTTTTCCCCTTGGTTCTCCTCAGGCACCCCCTGTGCGCGAGTACCTGATTCCCTCCTTCAATGTGCCATTTACAGGTGTCATGTGCACCCCGAAAATTTGTATTATGTATTGTTTTCCAGTACAACCTTCTTGGCTGGTACAAAGTAACATCAATGTCCCATGGACAATCCTTCCTGTTGTGTTGCTTCACCTCATGCCTTTTCACATAGGAACAGTAACTGCTATTACATCTTCGCATAGCCACGCTAACGTGGACCTCTCGATGGTTCTCCCCCCAACACCCCCTCAGAACGGCCTTGTCTATGCCTTCCATTTCACAAGGGGTAGAGGGCATAAGTTATGTATGTCCTAGGGGTGTGGATCCAACCCACCTCATCTGATCTGCAGGACATTAAACTACCAAGCACCCCATCCTCAACACATGCCATTAAACTGTGACCCGGCCTCATACATGTCATGCAGGGTCCCCCCACCTCAGAAATTCTCCACGCCCGCTTGTCTCCATGGGGATGGTGGGGGTCATCCCTCACAGGGGGTGATTAATTTGAGTGGCACTTGATCGCGGGGAAGTTAAGCCTCATTGGTGTAACCCCAAGTCCTTTTTGCGATAGGTATTACCCATGCACCTACGTACTTCCCCAGTGCCAAGGTCCACGAGGGGTGATTGAAACAGGGGTACCCTTTCTCTCTCCCTCTAGGCTTCGTCACCCTCGGGCCTCCATCACGGAGTATGACCCGGCTCCATGGGCCACTCAAGGCATGGTACATAGGAAACCTCCATGAGGTTCAGGCCCACCACCCGGTCGTTCTGTCCCCTTCATGTCGGTTCAGAAACTCCATAGGATGCCTTAGAGTGTAAGCCCCATCCACCATATCATTGGGCTACCTCTGAGCATAAGCCTTAAATGCCACCTTTTGGAATAACGTTAAACTGTATACCCTAACTACGAGAACATTGATCCGAGCCAAGGCATGGTACGTAGGAAGCCTCCATGGGGGTTTACCCATACGACTATGGGCCGTATCAGAGTGTATGCCCCATCCATCCTGAACTACAGGGACTTTTATCTGTGCTAATGCATGGTATGTAGGAAAACTACACGAGGTTCAAGCCCCACCACCATGGTCCATCTCAGAGCGTAAGCCCCATGGTTCAAGCCCCACCACTATGGTCCGTCTCAGAGCGTAAACCTAACCCATCCTGAACTACGAGTACTTTGATCCATGCTAAGGCATGGTACGTAGGAAAAATCCACAAGGTTCAATCCCCATCCATATTGAACTATGGTGACTTTGATATGTGCCAAGGCTGGGTAAGTAGGAAGCCTTCATGAGGTTCAAGCCCACCACCCCTGTTGTTCCAACCTCTTCACATCAGTTCAACGAGGGCTTCCCTAGAGCATAGGCCCCCAATGCCCCTCCCGCATGACGTTAAAATAAATTTCATCGAACTTTATAGATATTGATTTCCCAAAATGGGGATACATAGGAAGCAACCATGAGGTTCAGGCCAGACACCCACATCTCATCCTTCCTCAAGTCCACATATCTTGGGAATCTCATGAACCAACCGGATGGTTGTACTATCTTTGGGTCCTATCCACTCGTCTGTTCTCACGGTTCACCTCTTGAGTTGTCCCACCATATCATTAAACTACACAATCATTGATTCTTGTCCTGGGGATACATAGGAAGTCTCCTCGAGACCTAAGCTCCAAGCCATCATTCATCTTGATTCTTACCTGTGTTGCCACGTCCAGGTGGGATCATGCCACATCAATCCCCTACACAGTATCTGGGAATCCGTCCACGTGTTGGACCCAACATCATTGTTCCCACTAGGGGGTTCTTCAATTTGTTCCACTCTAGCTATAGTTATGATCAGTATGATATGTCCCCACTGGACGTTAAAAATGAGGCAGACCCCGTGTTAAACATGGTAAACTGAGTAAAACATCAGTTACATGCATAAGGAACAAAATTCCCCAAGTTCGATGTGGGATGCCTCGGGATTCAACACCCTCATGAAGCCTTATAATATGGGAAAAAATATATACATGCCAATTCCCCAGTGTCAAGCCACGCCAGTGATGCCCCAACATGACTACTATCCTAATCGAAGGATGCTTCCATGACCGGACCCCTCGAAAGGTCCTGAATGAATCATCATAATTAACTTGTGTCCATGAAGATATGACACTGGGAACGATCTTCACGAACCATGTATTAAATCTATAAGGGAGACCCAGAATATGTGACGAGTTCTGAGGAGGAATCCACGGAATGAAGAATCGGCATCCCATTATCCCGTTTTGATCAAGGAACACACATCCCTAAACAAGGAATAGATGATGCTCACCATTGGAAAGCGGGAATACGGGGAAACAGCTGTGTGTCCTCTGTGAGACCGATGCATGCGCCCTGGCTAAAGAATTGAAAATATATATAAATGATGATGATATTTTATTCAAAGGAATCATTTATTGTGAAATAAGGTGACAATGGATAGTTAATATAATATTAATAATATTTAAAAATTTATATTTCTACTTATAAATTATTTAAGAGTTTTATTTGACATAAGTATGTTGAAATTTTTAAATGTACTAGTACTTTTTTGGTTGTGAGAGTACATTTTGGATAATATATTTCAGTTTGAGTTATCCATATTTTTTAAAACGAAATTTTATTTGAGGAATAAATATCTATTTTTGAAATAATTATGAAGTTATGGATAATATTTAGGGATTATATGACATTGTGGTAAATAGATGGTATTATATTTTGGGATTCAAATTTAATGGAATGAGATAATATTTGATGATAAAAAATGTTATTGGTTTTCATGAGGAATTTATCTCATTTTGGGTTTGTTATGGAATTATATAATCTAAGAAAATGAATGTTTAGAGTAATGGTGAAGACTCATCGCTTTGGATAAAGATATTGGAATCAAACCCACAAATTATATTTGATAAGTAATTATCACCTACCACTAGTCTAGATGAAATAATTAGTTAGTATGACATTTTCTTTTATGTTAAATGGGTTTATGGATTGAATATATGTTTATTTTGGGAATTTATATTTTATCAAATGGATATACATGGTATTGGTAATTGATTTTGGTATTAGTTGATAAATGTTGTTTTGGAATATATTCACTATTTTGGGACCCAATATTCCTATCATAAATATAATACTATGGTATTTTATTTTAGGAGTAAATTTTGAATTTTATTTTGGATGAATCTATGAATTTATATTGGACTTGTGGTTATTCGATTTATATATGGAAATATTTAACATAACTTGAATATTATTAGTATAATCACTTTTTTGTGTGAGACTTCAAAATTAACACATATTGAGTGATAAATGTTAAAATTTATCTTGGAAGACTATGTTATCAAATCCTAATGGATTTTGTTCAATATTATTTTGGATTATTTTGAATTATTATAAGGATTATTAATTGTTTACTAGTCTGGATTGATGATTGGGTATTACATTAGTATTTTGGATAATAAATGTAGTTTTTATTCATATTTTGGTTTATTATTTTGGGTAATAAACTTATCTTTTACAAATCATATCAGTTATGTTTAACATCTAACAATTGGATATATATATATAGTTCATCTTTTGTATATTATCATATTCTCGAGAAGTTGATTATGTTTCTTTATCTGTGACCAAGTAATATTTAATGCTCATATTTTGGAGAAAAATATGAGTTTGTCTTGGAAATTTATTAAACGATGAAGCTCTACATGTAAATTATGTATATTTCATTATAATCTTTTACAAGGTCTAATATAATTTTTCAACTCTTTGAAAATTATCATGAAGTAAAAATTTTATATGCTTACATTCATAAAAATACTTTTTCCCTTCACATTTTTATGGTATTGTGATGGTTAAATTTATCTAATAATGTTCACTATCACTCCATATTAGTCTATGAGATTTTTATTTCTCTTCCATATCCATGCTTCCTTATGTAGAATGCAAGAAATTTTTATCTATGGTGATCATCATAATTATCTTTCTATCATTTAAAATGGTGGTTCTATTACTTATTTTTCCAATGTGGGATTTATATTAATGTATTTAAAATATTCATAAAATTGTTACCAAATCCAAATTCCTATTTCAATGAAATAATTTCCGATGGGTTGAGAATGTAAAATATTTAAATTTTAGAAAAGTGGCATTATCTTCGATGGTGTGTATGATACGACTCATCTAACATAAGCAAACCAATAAATATTAAAATTTTACATCACTGTTAAAATGGTGTTATTAAATAAAATTAACTGAATTATTAAAATATGGTTTGATAATGTTTAAAATTTATTATTTTCTGAATATTTAATTATATTGACGGTAAAAACTTTTTTAAATGAAATGAAATATTTTTTTGAAAGACTATTTAAATAAAAATTAGTTAGTCTATAAAATAAGAAAATCCTTATTTTTAGTTTTTATTAATGAAATATTTATTCAATATACTGTTTTAAATTTATCCAATTAGTTTTATAGACATTATATAATATCCAAATAAATTTTATGAATAAAAAGATTATTTTACAAAAATGGCATGTTAAACACCTTTAGAAGGAAATCCCATTTAAAATATTGTAATATAATTTTTTATAAGTTGATTTTGGAAAAACTAAAAGCTTTTTTTGATATAGGGAATCAAATTTGTTTTTGGATATTTTTTTAAATTTTTTTATGAATCTCATATTTCAGTGAATACTAAAAAATACTACATTTTAAATTAAAAAATCTTTTTCTACTAATTTATTTATATTGATATAATATTTAATAATTTTTTATATTATTATATTGTTATGTATTTATAATTTAATCCAATTTAGTTCATTGTACTCAATTTAACATTAATATTTTAGATAAAAACATTACAAACTTCTGAATGTTTCACATTTAAAACACACACTTTTTTTCCTGTGGAATTAATTTAAAATAAAAATCATCAAATTTTAAGAATTGATTTTGGTAAAATTTATTCAATATTTTAAAAAAATATTTCCAAAATTATATGTACAAAAATAGTTATCGTGGTAACAAAATTATTTACCATGATATAGATAAAAAATTTATTCAATATTTTCAAATATTATTCTTCATGATATTAATTTACATATTAATTATATTGAGATAAAAAATTAACATTTTAATATATATTTAATTTAATTTACAGGGTTTCAAATTAAAACATTTTACATGTTTTATATGGAATGTTTTTTCAAATGTAAAAAGAATTTCCTTTTTATTATATACAGAGAAAACAACTTATATGTCGCCATAACCATTATTTTATACAGAGATTCCTCTATAATACTAATTGTTTTTGAACGGATAAGAGATTCAATATTTCTATTTTTGTGTATATTGGTATTGAAATTATGTTCTTAAATATAAATGGGATTTTCATTTGAAATTTTTTTACATATCAGATTAGAAGTGTTTTTCAAATTGTTTTTTGTGATAAATGTGTTTTATTCGTGAAATGGTAATTGAGAATTATATGGAATAGGTGATCATTATATAGATTATATTAAGGGTTTATCACCATTAAGATCAAAGGTGTTCCCAAAACATCATATATGACGTTTTGAGCCCCATTATAACTCACTGGTGATTAAGTAATAACTTATATGACGTGATGAGACCCATTATAGCACATGGGTGTGCTCAATATAGCTTTTATAAAGGGTGATTCCTTTTCCAGATCTCTAATTAATGTTGTAGAAATTAATTTGTATGTCATTCATATGGTTATTCCAATTGGATAGGGTTTTAAATTGTTTTATTTATATGATTCTATAAGTCACCTAATGTATTTTTAATTGTATGCTTCTTGTTTTAATGAATTTATTGGGATAAAAGTATTTGTGTTATTCATGTGAATGTTTTTGTATCATTCACTCAAATAACAATAAATGGGTTACCGTGTTTTACCTATACAAATGGTTTTCATTCTTTTTAAGTGACTTAATGATCTTTTTTTGCTAAATCCATGTTTGTAAATGTTTTTAACATGATTTATGGGAGAATATAGTCAAGGATAGAATCATGGGAATGTAATGATGAAAATATACCTTCTTTTATTTTTAATTGCATTTTCCTATGATCAATATGGATGCTATTGAATGTTTGCACTTTTTTTCTATAGTTCTTTATTTAATAATTATGGCCTATTTTTCTAACAAACTGTACATGAAATGATCCTTAATGTGAAATTATGTAAAATTCATGAATTTACTGAATATTATGTAATTATTACAGTAGGGTAGTTATAAATACAGCTTGTGACTATCAATGGATTCTCATAAATCATCATCTAATTAATAGGATATTACATTATTCTATAACTGGGGGAAGGGAAAAAAATTTCCATCCAATTTGGAAATGAAAAACTAAATTTAGGTGAGGATCCCATATAGAGCACACACATCCATGACATTTCTGATGGGTGGAATTTATAATAGAAAAGTACACTTTTCTGATTCACCCCGATGTTGCAGTGGAGTACCAAAAAACCAAGGAAGGTCCCTAATGAAACCACAAATTAACATTTCTGTGGATACATATTTAGACTATGTGTCACATGTTGTAAAAGACTATTTAGGGATCTATGATACGTTAACATTGGCATCGGGATTTTACCACCAGGTAGTTGATATATCATTCAATTATCTTAACATGAATGGATTAAGGATATAATGAATTCTGCGTTGAAACACATTACCCACATTCATTATCACAATGGGAAATATCATGTAGCATATTTTTTCCTTAGGAATTATAAATGTCGTGGCTTCTTTATTTTCTAGGGTCATATTTATTTTATTTTACCTCGAGTACACATCCAGAGGAAAAAGGTCTTGGAATCCATTAGTTCCCCTGACCTATATCACTGTGAGTGAAAAACGGAAATTATTCATTGGGTAAATATTGATTATGTATTCTAAAATCGATGTAGGTCCTAATAATTATATTATTTTTCTTCAGATGGTTGATGTTGGTAATCCATCTTGACTGTTTCACTTATCAGAAAAAACTAGATTTGATCAAATTGTCATCTCTTGCCTCTACATTGGTGGAATGATATCATTTCATCCTTCGAGCCACCAGTATGAAGTGTCAATTCTCATTTTTTAATAAGAGATGGTGCGTAGAAACATATATATTTAGTGAAATCATTTCAACATAGTTCTATGTGAACAAATATCGATGTTTCTTATGAAATGTAATATACATCTCTTTCTCTTCAAGGAGAAAGGTAACACAAATTAGCATAGGACGTGTGTATTCTTCTATTCAATAATTTATCGACATGATCACATCAATGGTGGTGGAAACACCTTAACCGAATGTAGTAGTGGGGCTAACCAGGGTCATCCTATTCCTTTTCCACCACTAATTAAATGGATGAAACATTAAATGAATATTACGATGTATAGGATTTTATGTCACCATTAGGGTCAGATTGGACATTAGAATTGACATTATCATCCCTTTTTTCTTGAGTCATTTCATAGAGATACCACATCTTATTTTAATTTCCACTATCACTATGAAAATAAGTTTCTTGGGCCATTGGGGTCACGTGTTTCACTTAGTCCTAATTTTTGGAGAGCACAATATTAATGTTGATAATACTATTGGGACATATAGGGGATATCACCAAGGCATTGGGGGATGAAACTGGCATTTAATTATATTCTATTGGATGTTTTTTACCATTTCTATAGAAATATGATTTAAAATATATGGATCTTCATGTTTATCAGAGGTCATTGTAACCATGAAATATTCAAACCTTTCCACTAATGGGGTATTTAAAACACTTTTGGAATGTTGATGGTACCACCATGTGGCTATGAATCCAAGGCCATCGTAGTAGGAAATTATATGTGGTTTCAAGATGGATAATCATAATCTATGTGCCAGTTATGAGGTCCCCAAATTGAGAATCATATTATATCATCCTAAGAGGGCTTTTATTGTTCTTATCAAAACAATGAATGGTAATATTTTTGGGATATATGTCCCCTTCTCCATAATGTTCTAGCAGTTTGTCCTATGAGAGAGGGATGTTAGTTGAATATTTTAATCCACTAAACTAGGAAATAAAGTTACAAAACCTCTCATTATAATACTGTTTTCAGTTCATTTGGTTGATGATCGTATTTTTTCATAGCATGGTTCTGAATTTATAATGGATCTGATGGTGAAGGTCTTCCCAACCGATAACGGATCATTCTGGATTTCTATTGTTCCACAAAAAAGTTTTCACTATCATGGTATATATGAAACACCTCATCTGTGTTTCCTCCAATTTATTATAAGGGACCATCATTAACCCACATTGGTATAATAAGTGTACGAGATATTGTTTAGGCTCTCCTGCAACATCCAAATTAGAAAATGTAGGATTGATGATATTTAGAGGAAAATTTTCATCATACCATTTGATATATTGCTTCCTCTAAGGCCTCAAAAGTGTGCATTACCCTTCCATGGATTCCATTTGATAATCTGGGGTCTCAATGATGTTAATAATCTATAAGGGAAATACTTTGTGAGCCAACATGCATCTATAGGGAGCATGTGGGGGTCGATGTGGTGGACCCATATTCATCACTCATTGATTCTCTATTTTTCCTTTAATTGATCTATTTCCATTGTGAGGGAGAGGTTGTTGTTACAATAGAGGGAATTCATGGTCATTTTTGACTTCTTCATTTCTGTAGATTGGCTTCCTAGATCTGAAGCTAGTCAGATGCTCAAATGATGATCTTACTAAGAGTTCAAAAATATTTGGTAGGATATTATTATATGCCCAAGAAGATACATGGTGGGAATATTTCTCCTGAATAGCTCCTCGTCATGTTTGGGGAGAGTTTTTGTATCACTCTCATATTGAGATAGTCATTCCTCAATGGGTGAAACCTAAAATCTCCTTAATGGTGATCTGGATGTATCCCCCCATTCTCATTTTCTTTAGAAGTAATCCAATGGAGATGCGGCATCTCAATATTCATAGGTTCCAGATATTGGATCCTTCTATTCTTTTGGGTTCATGAATCCTAGGTTGTTGCATCCAAATCAGCCTCCTCTCGGGTAACATTATCCAAGTTGTGGACCTCATTATTTTCCACATGAAAAATTTCAATCATGTTCATAGAGATGAAAAACACATATATATATTGGTGTAGGGTGTTCATTCCCTTACATTCTATTCTATAGGATAATTATGTACTAGTCTCATCAAGGTCATTATTCGATCCATATGCCATATTGTGTGTTTTTGGCTTCTAAAACTGACAACGTCTAAATGCCATCCTCGTATGATACTTCCATCCTAGTCTTTGAACAATGAAATTTAGAGAGTTTATAGTAATATATTTTGAACTTGCTCTGACCATCCTCGGTTTTCCTTATGATGGGAGGAATGTGTGAGATGATGATCGCTGATTTTTATCTCCCAAACTACATAAGAATTATTATCTATACGGTGATAATGATGATGATAATTAACCAAGTCCATTGAGGATGGGGTCATATAGGGACAAAATGGATATTTATTGATCATATTTATAAGAATTAATTTATTCCTATCTCTAATATAATGACACTCAAGATGAACATGATGATATAAATTCCCCCAACCCAGTTGGTTAGTGTCAATTTCGAATCATTTCTGATGAACCAAAGACCCTTGAAGGGGATGTTGAACCCAAAGAAGGTGATTTTTATATAAATTTCCCTAGCCTTTAGGGATGTGGTTTGTTTGAATCTTCTTCCAATGTGTCCTAAATCCACTCAGGAAATGATGACCAGAGAGGTGGAGGCGGTGGTTGATATCCCCTAGTGATGTTGAATTAGGTCCTATCATGGATGGAAGGTATGGAAATTATTATTTCATCCCACAAGATGCAGTGCATCTATGATCATATGGGAGATGGGTGCAATGAAAAACAATGAAGAGAACCAGTATTTATAATATGTTTTCCTGATGATCACAAATTTTGTATATGTTTTTGAAATACATTATCAATTTTTAGGGGCCCACATTGAATTCATGTTGTCTATTCCATACATTAATTTTTTAGGGGACCAATTTGAAGTCATGTTGCTTATTCTATCTTGATTCACCACCATTATTTCCCTCCATTATTCATACAGTACCCATGCTTATCATTATCAAAATTCCCAACATGAGTGAGTAGTTTCTTTTTTTGTTGGGTGATTTTGTTTTTGGGGGATGTTCTAGGTATTGTTTATAAATTTCTATAAATATTGTTTGGTATTGCTACAAATAATGTTTTTGAATTCTGATTCATCTTTTTTTCGCATTCCATGAATTTTTCTACATTCTGGTGATTATCATTTTATTTGATAAATTAATTATCCTATATTTTGTGTCCATTAAGAAATATAGGTTAGTAATTTTTATACACGATTTTTGGGTTTTCTAGTTTTATGATTTAATCTAATAGATGACCATTAAAATTTTTCAATCATAGGATTAGTGTAGGTCACCCAGACGAAGGATCTATGGAAACCCAATTATGATAGAAAACATAAATAATGTCATTAATAATTGAATTCATAGAATTAAAAACATAAAATCACTAATAATGTTATTCATATATCTTGATATCAAACCAAATAATTTATGTACATTCTTTCCTTCTCTAGACAAACCAAGAAATTGAAATTTCAGTTTCTCTCATTAATTCTGAATGAAAATGATATTTTATTGATATTGAAAATGTACAAAGGCACTAACCACTCATGGAAGGAGAAAATGTTTCAGGCCAAGGGAATCCATTGAGTTTCACTCTTACACTCAATTGGGAGCGAGTCTACACTACCCTAAATCATAAGATCATCTTCTTGTCTGTCCATATGATCTTGTGAGTCAACTGCAAAGTTAGCCTCCCTCCATGTGCAGTGGATCAACGTCCCTTGATTTGTCTCCACCATGATTTTTCAAATAAGATATATCTACTCACAATGTACTGAATGACATCCTTGTATATCCTTTATAGGAACTTCTGAGTTGGATTCGACCTAATCCACATGTAACCTTGGCCTCCCATAGATCAGCAGACCTATGACAAGAGCCCAAACATTAGAACCAATGAATTTTCCTAGAGCATAAAAGGAACTAAACCCCAATTTATCCAAAAACCAAGATTCATAAAGAACCACAACAATGCTCATGAACCCCTCCATATAATAACCATCCATTTTCAACTTAAGACACCTAGTAGGAGGTTTCCATCTAACCACACAGCTGCTCTCCCTATCCAAAATGGGGGGATAGTTGAGGATGTTCTAGATTATAAACAATGTTTTACCCCCATCAATAATGAATCCATCTTGACAATGTGTGATCTTAACCACATTTTCATGAATACATATTAGTGAATAGAGCCTAACCATACATGGTTGAGACCCTCCCATATAGTCTAGCATATAGACACAAGAATGAAAACTCGTGCATTAAGTTCCATGATTATGTTCTCAGATCCATGATACCAGGAAGCCACGAAACCCTGCAAAGACATATAATTTCTATTTATACCTGGATGAGGAGTAAAGAATGTCAAGAGTTAAGTGGCCCAACTACTCAAAAAAAATAAGTGAAGCGTCGAATCCACATTTTGACTCACACAACAGAAGCAGTGAAAAGCCATGGATATTACCTTTGTATGAATGTTCTCATTAGTTGGGATTTCCTTATTTATGATACAACAAATTAAATAACTCATTCAAGTAGGAATATCATTGCACCATAACACTGGTTCCCACTCATTTGATACAAGCTACACATGTAGTATCAATCTATAATCCTTGTTGTTGAACCTATCCATACTCGATCTAGTAAAGTAGCATCTGTTCAGATCATTGTTCATAATGATACATTCATAGAACATCATATGGATAGTATTCTGTACAACATCGATGCAATAACATTGAAATTTTTTTTTGGAATGTGATGTCCAAGTAATGTAAGTTTGGATATTCTACCTTTCCCCAAAAACTTGATTACTTCCCAGAAGTTGATGTCTAATTAATATAGAATATACATGTCCTTTCTATGGGTCCAATACTCTGGTACTCCATGTGATATATTTACTATATTTTTTAAGAGTTTAATAAAATATTCATTTGTTACACCCATAGGAAATTAATGAGACCATATAGGCTATCAATCTCTATAGATATGTTGAACACGATAGTTGTTAGGATGAGATCCCATGTGATACCTCACCAATCTACAATGAGGAGGAATATTCTATTAATGAATATATTATGATATGGTGGAAGAGTTCAAAAATCCCTGTGGTTTTAATAATTTTTATCAAACATCATCATAGATATTGAAATATATTTGAGTAGGGATATGTTCCATGTTATATATCATATTTAGAACATTATGGATTGAATTTTGTAATTGTGATGGGATATGTGCCACCTGTACGACAGTTGTTGGGACTTTCTAATAATTACTTGGTGTTTTGTGAGTATGATCCCACTTCTGAGAAGCTGATGGATTATTCCTGTTATGTATTTAATTATTGAAAAATATATGACCTTATCCCAAGGCATTGGACATTCTCACATGGTTAGCCTCTGTGAGGATGGGAGAATGAGTATGATCCTGTGCCTTTGGGATATGATACATGTCTATATTGGTAGGAGTATGAGCCTACCATGAGGCATGTGACACTCCCTCATTGTGAGCACCAGTTGGAGTATGAATATATGTCAGGTCTAATTATGACTTCCCCACTAGATTATGTCGATGGTCCTCTGGGATGGGTGAAGGGATATTATTCTCCTCATATATTTCACTCAAATGATGATGGTGCAGTTGTTCATCTATGAAAGAAGGAATATAGGACCGACTTCTATTATCTACTAGAATATTATAGAAAGATTCACTTAGAGGAATATGAGAATGACCTAGGGCTTGTTCTATCCCCGAATGGTCATCCTCGGCTAGAATGGGGATATATGCCCAATCATGCGGCATTGTAGTATTCCATTGGAATTTTTCTTTATGAATATGATATTGTCTCAAAGATTTTTTTCTCTAATATGTTCAAATCAAGAATTAATGTGATTATAATCCTAATAATAGGCCTTCGGAATAGTCATATAACTTATTTGATATGAATTTTACCATCTCATGGGGAATTTTCCACTCACACTTGGTGATCCCTAGTCGGAACGGGAGTGAGAGCCTAGTCTGTTTCCCTGCCCCTTATCAAAAAATATCAATAATAATGCTGAATAGAAACAAGAATGTGGACTTGCTTCAATGAAGCCACTTGATTCTGATGACTAGAGTGTTTATCTATCCTAGATATAGTGATATTAATATGTAACTATCCATTTATCTATTATAGTTCTAGAATATACCAGTAGAGATCTTCATCCATTACTATAATATATTGTAATTTTAACAAAGTGTGTGTTGAGATATAATCATGTACATTTTCCATTAACATTATGTACTCAATGATATCTTTGATTGATGTGGGGATATGAGCCCCCATTTTTCCTCCATCTACCAATGGAATTTGACGATATTCTTCTAGAATAGTGGTAGAGATGTGGACCTCTCCCACATATGATTTGTGAATATTCACACAGACTTGTTCTGAGTGAGAATGTATAAGAACCTACTTATTGGTTACAACTGGAATATGCTAGAAGGAGTCATATGTTTCTATTGGGATATGATCGCACCCCTCAATAGACAATTCTTTCCTTGCCCAATGAGACTTCCATGCTAATCGTGCATTGGAGTCATAGATTGACCTGTCTTAGGTGGTACCCTGAGTATGAGACTCGTGGGTACTAGTGGGATGATTTTGGCGATGATGGCCGACATGGTCCCTCCTCTGTGGCACCTATACTAGGAGAGAACCTTATATGTCTCCCAAGTCCACCTTCATCTGAGACTGAATGTGGTAGTTTTCTCACTCTGGGGATAAGATCCAAAATGGGTTGGCATGGAAATGGGGGCTATCGGTTTATCTACAAACTTATCTATGTGATGTGGTATCACAAGTTTTTAGGATTAGGGAACCTCAAAATAATATTATATTGTATGGATTGTACCATATCAATGACCATCCCATTAAATTGTGTTCTCCACTGGCCATTGGAGTGTTCGAGAATGTAAAATCAATTTGTGATCCACAAGGGTTACAACTATACATGATTTATTAGAGAAATCTCTAAATAAATATTTCATTGTAATAGTTTGGGATGCTATTAGTGAGGTAAGTTTATGAGGTCACACAGATAACCCGATTCAATGTTACCGATTAGTTTAATAATCTATGCATGGTGTTCTTAATAGGATATGAATTTTCAAAAAAAAATTCATTATTTTGGATTTGTATATTCCACTGACATGGAATTATCAATAGATTGATGAACATATTTTGGGAGAACCTCAGTTACATAGGATGAGCTCTAATATTATACCATTATTACTAGATTACATGAATTGTATTGAAATAAAAGGTGTCCGGACACATGATTAACTGATCATTTTGTTATTGGAGGGATTCATATTAGGTTCACCATTTTCATTATGGGGAATGGGGAGACTGTGGTGAACATTTTGTTTTTTCCGATGGTTTATTATCAAGGGTTAATTTCATGGAAAATATTTAACATCCGGATACCATTGTTGTTCATAATGGAATCTCTCGATAGTTCCCTCATCTGTAACGGAGTATAGACCTACATTCCAAAGGCTGGTGGTTAATTGGGTTTTCATTCCAAATGGATCTAAGAGACTCTCATTGGTTGAGAAAATTGGAATTTGGGCTTATATCACAGTTTTAGGTGGAACTTTTCTTACTCAATGACTCTCTTATGGATTTAGGATACGATCTTTAATCTCTTCCTAATCTATGGTCAGTACTGGTAACACTAACAAAACAACTATATGTTAAATCTCCTTCGTTCAACAAGGAAGTGGAATATGATTATTGAATCCACATATATGTATCGTATTTTCTTCATCCCTTTCATAGTAATGAATATTTTCTTTATATTCTGAATCCATTAAACAAAATACATCATAATTTGCTACTGTAATAGGGGAAGTTAATATTTTGTGGAGTGAATTGTGCTATTATGAGGCATCCTACTTATCTTGGTTATTGCAAGAATTAAAACAAACACATATCATTGTGATTAGTGTAGTCTAATGTCACGTTGGGAGGATATATGTATGGGATGTTGGGTACTAATATTTGATCTCATGTCTTGAGGAGATATGCTATGTATCCTTGTTATGAAAGGAATCGTTGTTATCATAGTTCAACCATTCCCTTGGGAGTGTCCCCAATGTATATGTCCTTATAAGGGTGATGTTTAGGCTATGAATCTCACCGGGGAATACTTTTTTGGATTTCCCTAGATGGTAGATATTCACAAAAACAATGAGGATTCCCTAATCCCATGTCAGAAATGCCTAGTGTGTGAAACTAGGGTTAGAAAATACTATGCTAATTGCTTGTGGATATGAGAAATATGCACTAGGATGGTCCATGGGTTACATTATATTGAGATTATGAATTTAAAAGGTGTCCTACATATCCTATTTATGGATGGAATTAGATTCATTGTAGTTTATTTGTTTTCTAAATCCATTGAGGTATGAGGTATAGTGATCATACCATGGGAATGATTGGGTCCCAATGGTTTAAATTTTTGATACATAGAGTTTATATCGAAATATATTTTTATTTTATTTCAACAAATTAGAATATGTTCTATGATTAATTATTATATTATGAATTTGAGTCATCATAGTTCACATTGTTGGGTATTATGCTCTATGGATTACAATATGATAGAGGAATTCATGTTGTCGATGAACAATGTGATCTAGTGTTAGGACGACCTTTTCATTAAAATGGTTTATGATTTAAATGATATGATCATTGAAACTCAAAAATCTCAATTCATCTATGCCAGGGGAAGGAAACATGAGATGTGAAATTATTAGTTTCACTACATATGCATACGGGACTTAGGTAATGGGAATAAACATTGGGGGCTTGGTATGGGGATCAGGCCATAAGAAGGATTCATATGTATCAAGGTTATATAAAAAATCATATTTCATTAAATTCACTGGTTTGGGGATTAAAAATTGTGTTTCACATTATGATTAGGGATTAAAAACTGAATATGAACAAAATTATCATGTCCAAAGATGCTTGTTGTGACCTACCCTTCTTGTCTACATGAAATGTGTAGATTTTCTTCTCAATCTGACTTGATCTCATAATTGATATTTCAGATGATTTACTGCCACATATGTTCTTGTACAATCACATGATACAATTGTTTTTTTCGGAGTGAATCTGCATATCTTAGATGGAATTCATGATGGTTTTCCAATGATCAAGGATGACTTATCTGGAAGACATCACAAGACCGGGAAGGTTTTCTCAGGTATCTATTGCATGACCCTTACTGTAATGTCTAGAGGGAATCACAGGATATATCAATCATTCATAGGTTTCATCGCATGCGTTGCATGAAAAATATGTAATACATCATGAGATTCATTGTGACACCTCTCGAAGGGTGTTTCATTATCCTACTGACTTTATCAGTGTAATCACAAGTGTTGGATCATTCATAAGGAGTATAACACGAGAGTCATTGTTACATGACATAGATGGTGTCAAATGTCCCGGAAGGAATTTATGTAGGACATTGAATGCCCAATATGGATTTCCCAAATGTATTGCTGAGATACGGTTAACATGCCCAAGTACAACCATTAAATTTAATAGACATTAAGGCGGTGATTTTATATGAGTTAGGCTATATTTATGGAGGAAATCATGATATAGGAATAGGGAACCAAGATGGTTTCATGAGACATAGGTGGAATGACTAATGTAAACCAGGTAACTTTATGCAACATGTCTCTAGACCTGTAATGTCCCAAAAATTATATTGAAGTAGAATCATGAAATCTAGGCAACAAGTCATAGTGTTTTCGTGTGAACTTTATGGTTAACACAAAGTTAATTATGGTCAGTGATAATTTTTACTACCTATACGTTCCACCATTAATATTTGATCATGAATTTATATGTATAAAGACGTAGATTTAATCCGGTTATGTATATTTTAACACTGATTGGATCGAGAATATTTGCAGGATGTTATATGTGTATCCGATCAGAAGTCCTTTAGCATGATCTATGAGTGGTCATGAGAAATAAATTATTCAAGTAATATGATTGGTATGATTATTACATATTACTTTAATAGATGGTAATCTATTCCCATCACAAGGTCATCTAATTTGATAAATCCTCTCTAGTGCTTATGTGTATTTCAGAGAGTTCATCTATCTGCAGAGAGAAAAGGATCATTTTTCTTAATAGGTTGGAGAAATTATAGGTCTACCCCCCCACTTTTTGATGACTATTTTACGAAATATCTTGTATGGATCTAAGATGGAGTCATAAAATGATTTATGCATCCCACACCTTCCTGAGAATCTATCGTGTCTTTCTCTGAGGTCGTCACTAGATTTTTGAAGACTATGAGAGTACACTGTCAATGACCAATTTTGGATTATCAATAATTATAGGGTACTTCTGGATTCCTTCAAATAAAATAATGTACTTTCATAGTATAATATTTACATGTCCAATGGAATTTATGAGTTCATTATTCCAGTTTAAGGAACATCGTATGATATTGGTTACTTGTCTGAGATTTTAGCTAGAGAAGTTTTGTCGGTCAAGGGGCCTTCATAGGATATGGCTGACATGTTTAGTAGTCATACATGAAAGTGTCACATAGATCCTAAGAGTGTAACATGTGTTTTATGACTCTGATATTCTCTCACATCCTTCACTATCATTTATATTTTTTATTTTACAATGATCAAGGATCATACAAGGTTTGATGATTATTTTTGAGGAAATGACCCTATTTTGATGGTGATATGTCAAATGATCGAAAACGGTCCTATAGGTATTCCTATAAATTTTTAGAAGAAACACATCTATTTTTCCATAGGAAGAAAATGGGAGACTGTAGGGTTTCCTAGTCATACCTGATGCCATTATCATGACACGGTAGAAAATTGTGAGAGACTTAATGAGATGAAGAGAGCATTTATACCAGTTCTCGTGGTATTTTATGGGTCACTGGGTGTACTTCACGTAATGTTCACCATTCTCAAAGGGCTCCCTCCTCCCCCTACTATTTCAATTGTTTTTATTATAAAAATCATTGACAGACTCATGAGTTCTCATAGATGTTGTCAAGGAATTAAATTCTCCCCATTAGTGATGCATCACATCACCAATAGAATCCCAAGTACTTTCGGTATTTTTGTTATTTTACTCCTAATTTCAATTGATTTTTGGACAGGTTGTTAGGAACCCACCGGTGGACAGTTCAGGTGACTTGGGGGAGGATATTTGATCATCACAGAGACCTATGATTTTCCACGGTCCCATCAAATGAGTTGGATGACTTGTCAAAATGGGATATGGATACTTTTCTAATGGTTATGCATTGCATGTCACGTCATAATGTGACCTCATGATGGTCACATGTTTTCGGGCCTCCTATATGATTTTTCAATCCATAAGATTCTGTTACATTCTCCTTTCTTTAATTTTTTTGGGGAAAATAATGTCCATATTCACGTATTCCTTATTTTTTTGAATTTTATGAGGGTCATTTTTAGGGTTTCCAAAATAACCATTATTGTGATCGAGTGATGGAACATGAATTAAATCAGTTCATGAGGTGGTAGTTTATCGTACACAAGACTAATGACTAATTTTACAATTTAATGAAAATGGATATGACTAAAGGTTATTCCAAATACATAAAAAGATAGTTAAATGTAATTTAATAGATTTAATATTTTTTATTGGTTTATGAATATTTTAAAGAGGTGGGAAAATAAATAAAATTGAAACACTCAGTAAAAATTGAATCTTTTACTTTGGGATTACTTTTTATCTTAATATGTTAATACCATAATTATTGTAATTATACCTAAACAATATATCTATAATTAGGGGAGGATTTTTGTAAGATATTTTAGAATTTATTAATAGTGAAAATGGGTTTTGAAGTGTCAGGTACTAAGAATACAAGGTATCGTTTTATATTATAGGACCGGGGAACTCCTGGATTTCCTCAAACTATTAAATTCATATTTATTATTTTAAAACTAAAAATGGAAAAAATGTGGTTAATTTAAAATATAATATGATGATAAATAAATATAAACTGAATTAATAAAAACTAAAAATAATTTTTCATAGTATTTAACCATATCATTTGGTTTAAACACCAATTTAGCCCCCACTAACTCTTACAGTGAAAATATTGATTTTTTTATCTTTGATGGATAATATATAAACAATAAATTGAACAAGGGCGCATAGATGTAACATGTATAATACATTAAAATATATCATAATTGGTTGTATGAATCATATATTTTTTAAAAAATTATATCTTTTAAAAAATATTTTTTACTTAAATTTTTTAAAAATAAAAATTTTAAGAAATATTCATTACACTAACATTAATAATTTCAAGAGTACAAATATAATATTAAAAAAACATTTGAACAGGTTAAAAATCCATGTTAATATATAAAATTATTTATTTACAATAATTCTATAAGTAATGGTACCTTTTAATAATTTAATATCATTTATTTTACTTTTCCATTAGGTGAATAATTACTATATAAATTTTGTGTAAGAATTTTTGGAAATTATTTATCGGAAAAAAATTTAAAATATATAACCATGATGAATATAAATGATTATCCAATTATAAATAAAATTAATCTTCCAATATATTTTCTATATGAAACAAATATAAATATATTTTACTTTTTAAAAACAATATTGTGTTGTGTTTTAGTTTTCATGAAATAAAAAACAAAGAATGTCACAATCTCATTTAAATTTCCTAAACAGGTCCAAAATTAGAATATTAAACTAATAAGGTCAGAATATACTAATAAAATAATATTTAGCCAAGTTTTTGGGTCAATTAATCGTTGTTATCATTTTATTTGTAATATAAATTTCCCAATGTTTCCTTTATCAGGGTAATAAATTTACCATTATTACTATTCATATTAAAAAAAGGAATATATATAATATATTTGGATCATTTTTTTAGAAATAAGGAATATTTTTTTAAAATATAAAAAAATATATGTTTCAAAATTTAATATTTAATTATATTGATAATATTAACCAAAAAAAGGTTTCCAAAAAAATGCTATTTTTAAATTTGAAATTATTTATTCAGAAATCATGTGTAAAATATATTTCAAAAACCAATATTTCATTATCATACATAAAACTGAGCTAATAAATTATAACAATTCAAATAAATAATCTTATATTGTACATAATTTAATATAAATTATAGTTTTAAATTTTTATTATTATTTTTCAGTATTCCTTCAAAAACAATTATTATAATTAAATTCAAAAAAAATAATTGACCTAACAAATTTTGGAATGAAATCAACTTATTCAAATGAAAAAATTATAGTTTGTAATTTATACTTTTAAATAAAATCATTTTCTAAATTTCTATAATAAAACATTATAATTTTTTATTTTATGGATTATATAATTTTTTAAAATTGAATATAATTACATATTTTTAGAATGCAAATTAAAATAAAAATGATTGGTTCTATAATTACAGAGGTTGTTACATTTTCTACCCCCTCCCCCACGAGAAATTATGTCCTTAAAATATAAATTTCACTATTAAAAAAAGGCAAGGGATCCACTACCTTTTATCAGCGCTAACCAAAAATCACTGATATAGTTAACTCTTTATCAATGCTAATTAAAAGCATTGATAAAGATCACATTATAAGAATTTTTCCAGAACTGATAAATATTTACTTTTATCAGTGCTTTTCGATCTCTGATAAAAGAACCCTTTATTAGTGATAAAATTATTGTGCCGATAGGGTGCACAATGACCTCTATTTATCGAACCAACATGCCCTCATTGGACTGTACCCCTCCAAAACTCCCCTCCCTCCCCCAGATCTTCTCTTTGCCAGCCGCTACTCTGCCACCGCTGCCCTACACCGACGTTGCTGCACTACTCCGCCGATAGCCCTTCTCCTCTATTGTAGCTCTACTTCGCTGCCGCTTTCCCTTCTCTGGCACCGCTGCCCTACTCCCCCACCACTTCCCTACTCCGCCTCAAGCCCTACTCCGCCGCCACTACACTACTACCACCACTACCCTAATCTGCCACCTCTGTCCTTACTCCATATCCTCCACCTCGAACCCCATATGTGGATCCATCTCCCCTTGAACCCTACATATCCACCTCCCTGTTGGACCCTAGTCCCTGTGAAGCTTACTTCAAGTGTTTGGGATTCCTTTCGATGAGGTTATAATCATGGCTTCCCATCTTTGATCATTGGGGATTTCTCTGCTCATCCTCATATGTTTCCTTTTGTTCTTATGATATTATTCATTATAGTTTAGTTTTACATAGTCGGATGGTCATTAATAAGGTGATAAAATTTTGGGACTTAGTGATTCTGGTTTGAGAGTCTAGGCATGATTATATCTTGAGTTATTGACCTCATGACATAATTAGCCAATACCCAATTTCAAATGATACTAAAAGATTCAGTTGAATTATTTTTAATGGAATTATTTATCTTTATTTACATTCAAATTTTTGTGAAAATATGAATTATTAGTGTTGGTTAGTGTGTTTGTCCAAATTTAATGATGTATAAGAATAAAAGGAAGAATAATCCTATTTTACCTAAGTGGATGTATATTTTTCTAATCTAAAGGTCATGATTTTTGGAAATAATTTATTTATGGTTAGTATTAATATTATGGAATGTATTAACAGTTAGTGAGAGGATGATTTAGTGGAGGATTGAGTTTTGGATAAGCAAGGTCGATGTAGTCCTTATGCCTCATGTGTGATGTTTTTAACAGTAATGGATTGTTGTTTATCACTTTGTATGTGAATGTTCATTTTTATATAATGGATGAATTACTTGTTTGTGGATATTAGTTACAAGTTTGGAGAAGGTGAGGGAGAGTTATTGCATATCCTTTATATGTTCCTGACATAATTTATGTTCACTAACCTCAATTTTCTATTTATTATGATAATTTGGGTAAAAACCCCATGATATTCCACAGTAATTTTGGATATACCTAGGTTAATTTTCACCCCCGTGAACCCCTTTGTGTTTAGAAATTTATCTACTATATTATTTTTCTCATCCAAATAGTATCCTTGTTTCCATTTTATTTATGTTTTGTCATATTTTTTGGGTTGTTTAATGTGATTATTTTATTATGAATGAGTTGGATGGTAGAGATGGTTTAAAAGAGGTTTTATGTTTTTCTTCAAGGGTGGTGGGTTCCAGAACTATTGGTAAGGGGCTGGAATGTGTGTTTAATTTGATGTGGGTTTTATCCGGATTATGTTGATTTCCAAATAATTATTGGAAATGATTATGCTCTATTAATATCTATTTTTAAAATTTTTTATCTTCTACAGTATCTGGAAGTCTTGTTCTGTGTATTTTAATTATAAATAATAATATTTCTAATTCATATGGGATAGAGATTAATAAATATTGGATGAATGCAAATCGTTTGACAATAGATTATGATAATGGAGTGAAATAGTTCATCATGTTTTCAATGGATCACGTATAGGATCATTCTCAAATCCTTTTTCCATGTTTTTGTTTTTTTTATTCTAGAATAATTACTCTAGACGAGTTGGAAGGATATTTGATATGTCCTCGAATAGATGTGAGCTATAAATGATGTAATAAACATAGAGAAAAATCGAATTTAGCTACTCCCTTGGACAAAACTGTGTTTTATGGATCATCAATGATTACAAATATGGATAATGAAGAAAACTGTATAGAGGATGTTATTATAGATGCCAATTATGATGATAATCTTATTGAATAAATGACTAGGACAGTTTAAGATGAACTCTATGATCGCCCAAATTTTTTTGATAAGTTAAAGTGGCATAAATAGATGGAATTGTATGATGGTTGCACTAAATATACAACATTGTCAGCTCTACTGAAGTAGTATAAATTGAATTAAGGAAATGGATAGAGTGATGTCAATCTTAAGGAACTACTTTCCCTCTTTAATGACATGCTTCCGGAAGATAATGAGTTCCCAATCCATACATATGATGCTAAACAAATACATTGCTTGATGGGTATGATTTTTGAAAGAATACATGCCATCTCCAAAGACTGTATATTTTTTCATAGGGAGAATAAATCACTTAGGGAATTAAAAAAGTGTGGTGCTTCAGAATACAATAATGTTGAATCCTGTCCTACAAATTTCGTGTGGTACATTCCATTCATTTCAAGGTTTAAGCGTCTATTGGGAAGTGAAGAAAACTTTTTAAAATTGTCGTGGCATGTAGAGAGAATAAATAATGATTGGAAATTATGTCACCCAGACGACTCTCCTCAATGGTATATAAATGATCATGAGTATCCAGAATTTTTAAATGAGATGAGAATCCTTCGTATTGAGTTATCTATAGATGGAGCAAATCCTTTTGGTTTTCATACCAGCACTCATAGTACATGGCGTGATATGCTGGTAAATTATAACTTACCAACCTGTTAATGCATGAAATGTAAATTCATCACGTTATCTATGATTATATTAAGACCAAAACAACCATATAATGATATAGATGTTTATTTTTCTCCTTTGATCGAGGATTGGATGTTTTTGTTGGATTCAGGTGTCATGATGTATGATGCTTATAAATGTGCATACATAACGTAGAGAGTGATGTTGTATGAGACAATAATTGATTCCTATGATTATGAAAATTATTCAGGCTATAACATTAAAGGAAATCAATGGTGTCCCATGTGCGAGGAAGATAAATAATAAATTAAGTTGAAACAGTCATCGAAAAACGTGTTTCTAGGATATTGTAGATTTCTACATCTTCAACAAAAGTACAGATCTTGGATGACATCATTCATTGAACGTTAAAAAAAATGCAAAACACCATCTCCAAAAACATTTTATCAGATGTTTGAGAATGTAAATGATGTGAACACTATTTTTGGTAAACCATTTTCGAAAATCCTTACGAAAATTGGTATGAAAATATATCATTATTTTGAATTAACATACTGGATTTTTCAGTACATTAGAATTTTTCATGATGTGATGCATGTAGAAAAAAATTTATGAGACAGTGTTATCAGTATGTAGCTAAATTCCCATGGAAATGTAAAGGATGGAATTAAGGAAAGGATGGACATGGTTGAAATGGGAATAAGAATAGATTTGGCTCTCGTGAAGGGTGAGAATTGAATGATTCTTCCCCAAATAGAATAAACTCATTCCAGGGAGGAGAGATATCAGTTTTACAACTTCTTCAATGATGTAAAGGTTCTAGAGGGGTATTCATCAAATATCAAGATCATTGTTTCAATGAATGATTAGATGTTAATTTTTTTTTAAAAATCACATGACTACAATGTTTTGATGAATGTTTTATTTATTATATATTTACATTGAATTTTTCCAAAGAATGTTCATCATAGGTTAACCAAAAATTGTTTCATTTTCAGAGCTATATGAAACAATGATTATGACATATCGAAATTGACAGATATGGTAAAAGAAATTGTCATCATATTAAATGAATTATAAATGTTAATCCCACCATCATTATTTGATATGATGGTTCATTTGATGGTTCACATGGTGAGAGATATTCGACATGGTGGCCCCATGTACTATAGATGGATGTACCCCATTGACCGATAAATGATGATTTTGAAAGGGGATTTAAAAAATCGAAGTTGGATAGAGGGTTGTATTGTGGAGTGATATATTGTTAAAGAAGACATTAAATACTATATCAAATACTTATCTGATGTGAAAGGAATTGGTCTCCTGAAATATCATAAAAAAGAATGCTTTTAGGGTGATGGGATTTCTCGAAGAGATGTTGTGATATTCAATTTTACAGTTCTTGAGCATGCCCACCTTTGTGTTTTTCGTAATAGTTTGGAGGTTTCTCCATATATTGAAACCCACAAATAAATTCCCAGGCAGTTGAATCCATCATGGGATGTAAAATAAATATCAAATACACATATTCTGTAGTTTATAAGATGGTTTCTAGACCATATTTTTAATGAGTTAGATAAAAATCCAAATTCAATTTCAGAACGACTTCGATGGCTAGAAAAAAGAGAAAGTGTGTATGTCATATCATATAATGGTTATGTAATTACAGGTTGTATATTATAAATAGATGAACATGATGAAGATAGTACCATGAAAAACAGTGGATTTACACATGTGGATGAACTGATGCATGTTACTGGTAGTATGGAAAGAAATTCAATTTATGTGAATATGTCATAATATGGCATTATCAAACAAATATGGGAGTTTGATTATAAGAAATTCCATTTGCCGAATATATATTGAAAATGGATTGATAACAACAGTAGTGTTAAAATAGATGAATTGGGATTTGTGCAAGTTGAATTTAGTAAAGAAGGGTACAAATACTAATAGTTTATAATGGAATAAGCATTTGTACATGTATTTTATATTCCAGATCCCGCAAACCGATAGTGGTCGATTGTTCTGTTATCATCCAAGACTAAGGAAGGGTCTGATGAAAATTCAATTGATGATGATCCTTTCAATGGTACATCACAATTATATCGCAACGGTCCCAATGTAGATGATGTTTTGTATGTAATTAATGACAGCATTGAAGGGTTATTCATTATCTATAGAGGTTTCAAATCCCCTAAACCTTTGAAAAAAAATAAATAGAGTACAATAAAAAATTAATTTTTTTTGAAATATAGAACTTTTTTTCTGATGTTATTATCTTATAATTACTAAATTTATGTAATCTAAATCAATTGTCCAAAAACTTTTGCAAATAATGACTTTTTCATGTTCTGGTGCTCCTATCCTCGAGCATGAACATGTCTCCAATGTTTTTGTTGATGCTCACAGTGTAGAGCAACAGAATTTTTATGAACCTGTTGTTTCTCCTATTGTTGTGGTCCAACAACCATCAACATATTCTATTGCTACCATTTCAGATGAGAATATAGATGATGCTGATATCGATGAAATGGTTGGGGATAAAAGACCAAAGTCACATAAAACAAAGGTGCTTCGTAGTTCGACGGTATTAGCTATAGTTAAAAAGGAAAGAAGAAAAGGCATCAAATTTGATGTTGGGTGGAATGAACGGGGCCAACATTTGAATCCCAAAAAGGCTATGTTTAGTAGTTACATTGGAATTTTCACTCAAAAACGCATTCCAATTGACATAGATTCATGGAACCATGATGTATATAGGCTGAAGGTTGTGATCTGGGAAGAAATTACGGTAACATTATGATATTGTTTTATTAATTTTCTAGGAAATAAAATAATAAAATAGTGTCTCACTCTTCTCAATCTCTTTAAGAGTACATTTATTGTATATGATTCACACAAAAGTTATGTACTATGTCTTGTAGGAAGGATTCATCATGTTTTTCACTCTATTTTTACCAAATGTCTCCCAAATGATTCCAAAGGTAAAATAACCCCACACCAACCCCTTATCTACGCTCACCTGATATCCCATGAAGCATGGGATGAATTTTTTTTCCGCTATGGGGATGAGAAGTTTAACATACATCGTTGATGAATATATGTTGTTTGAGAATACATGTATTCATAAAATGGATAGTAAATATTTCTTTTATGAAGAAGCAGCTCAGTTCTAAAAATAAGGAACATTCATCAAAACCAACAAACCCCTATCGTAAAGTAAGATTATGGATGACATAGTCTTCATAATACCAAACCTACAGGGGTAAAACTCTAAAATTAAAACATTTGAATTATATTAAGACTTATTTTATTACTTATTCTTTTTTTTGTTTTTAGGAGACATTGGATGCTAATTTCTGTGATCATGGATACTACAATGATTTATTTTCTTGGATTCAATGAATGAATATACCACAATCTGACCACACATGATGGATTTTGTGAATCTGTAAGACACTATATCTTACATTTTAGGTCTAAACAACATGTAATATAATTTATATTATATTTTATTGAGGATTATATTATGATATGGTAGTTTATAAATATCTTCTAAAAAATGATGAGGATAGGGGCTAATTATAAGGATGCGTGAATTTACTACGTCTGGACCAATATGAAGGTATATATAATAAAATTTCACATTCCAAACACATATAAAAACAAGTTACATATTTTCTTAATGATAAATGTTTTTCCAGTGTCCAAATATAAGAAATGAAATGATTGTGGTTATTGTGTGTGTAAATTTATGAGAGATATCATTTTCTAACAACAAACTACCATCCCTAAAGATGTATTATAAAAAAAAACTACTATTTTTTTAAATTATTTATTAATTTTTTATTTATATATTTTCTAGTGCTACTCTGACTGTCGAAAAGACTCATTTTCAAAGGCGATATAGATTTGTTAAGAAATGAGCAGGCTGCATACCTAATAGAAGATTGTACAAAAATATTATGAAGATTTGACTTGGGGATGTTTACAATTAGCGGCCATATAAAAGAGGGGTTAAGGAGATATAAATATGAAACATTATTGTATGTAAATGTTCGAAGGATAATTTTAATTGGTTTTAAATAAAAAATTATTCCTCCAATGATTCATCAATCCATTTTGACATATAAAATTCCCAAGCAACATTCATGAATGATGAACCACATTTCATTGGGATTTGTATAAGAAAAATTGGGTAAATCTATAAAATACCATCATATACAAACAAACGAATTCGTATAGTGTTGATACATAAGGATAAATATCCATGCGTCATGTGTGACGGTTATGAGTCCACCCCTCCTCATTTTGAGGCACAATGTGTCCATTATCACTCAATGTGTCCCATTTTTGTGTAAAATGAACAAAATTTTAAGTGAAAACAACAACTAATTTACAAAAATCCAATCAAACGCATAATGATTCTATTGATAATATAGTAGAACGATCCATTGGGTCATGTGTGACATGTACGAGTCATCCCCACCTCAATATGAGGCACAGTGTGGCTAGTATCACACATAGTGTCTCTCTTTGGTTTAAAATTTATAGAATTTTAAATGAAAACAACAACTAACGTATAGATATCATACCAAATGCATTCGAATTGTGTTGAGACTTCAGGAGAATGATCCATGAGTCATTTGTGACGTGTATGAGTAAACCCCGCTTCAATCCGAGGCATGGTGTTGCTGGTATCACTCAAAGTGTATGTATTTTGTTTAAAATGGACATAATATTAAGTGAAAACAACATCTAACATATGAAAAACCAACCAAACTCATTTTTATTATGTTGATACATTAGGATAATGATTCATAGGTCATGTGGGATGTGTACTTGTCAACCCCCCCTTAATCTGAGGCATGGTGTGGCCGGTATTAGTAAATGTGTCTCTCTTTTGTTTAAAATGGAAATAATTTTAAGTGAAAACAATAGATGACATACATAAAACCAATAATAAATATTCCTATTGTGTTGATACTTTAGGAAAATGATCCAACGCACATTCTTGATATGTACGAGTCAACCCCACCTCAATCTGAGGCACAGTGTGTCCAGTATCAGTCAAAGTGCCTCTGTTTTGTTTAAAATGGACAAAATAATATGTGAAAACCACAACTGACATACAAAAAACCCCCTTCCTACCATACACACCAAAGGAATTAATTTCATTCTAAAGAAACAAATAATATTGATATGAAAACTTTTCCAAAACCATTTTAAAATACAAATGATCTTAAAATCCATGAAATTCATTCCATTAAAACCATTAAAGCGCCCAACCCCCTGGACACCACCCCACCCCTTGACAACACCCCACCACCCCTGGACAACCCCCTAGATAGGCCCCCACCACAATTGATAGCGCCCACCCCTTGAGATGAACGCCACCCCTTGGACGACCTCCACCCCTCCTAAACACCACCCCACCCCCTTGACATTGCCCCACCCCCTGGACACTCCCACCACCATGGATAGCCACCCCTGCCCCCCAAGACAGCACCCACCCCCCTTGGACAGCCCCCAACATCCTGGACCACCCTCACCACTGGAAAACACCACACCCCCTGGACGCCCCCACCCCAACCCCCACCTCTAGAAACCCCACCACCTCAAACCCCCCCCCCCCCCCCAAACCCCCTAGACACCACCCCACCCCCTGGACACCACCCTCGAAAGCACCCCCGACCCCCCTGGACACACCCATTCTCCACCGACACCCCCACCCCATGAAAACCCCGTACCCTCCCTTGGATAGCCACCCAAACCCCTAAACAACCCTTAACCCCCAGAATTCTGAATTGAATTATTTATGTATTTAACTAACATAAGAATTATGTGTTAATGGTGTATGGGTATACTTGTTTTTTGGGTATAATTTTAGTATTTCTATATGTGCAGTAATTACTTTATTAATTATGTGATAATTTAGTATGGGTATTCCTGTTGATATGCTGATTTTTTGGCATGTCTTGTTTGGGTGCGCTGGTGTAGAATATTATGTTACAGTAGGTAGGGAATTTATCAGCGTGTTTTTTGCATGGGTAAATGATGCATTTATTAATTCATTATTAGCACTGATAAAGTTTACATTTATCAGCATTTTTTATTGCAGATAAATGCTACCTTTAGTAGCACCGTTTTAGCACTGATAAAGGGGATCCCCCTATAAATGCTGAGAATTACAGAACTTTTAAGTGCTGTTAAATCCCATTTTTAGAACAGATAAAGCCCATTTTATTAGTAGTGTATTGTATATAAAGAAATGCATTTTGATTTTAAAAATACCTTATTGAAACTCCACTTCTTAAAATGGAATAATAAAAAATTATCTTGAAAAATGTGTAATGGATGTAAAAAAGTTCATTTGTAGTAATACGTATCTTGGTTTAAAAAAACTATGAATATTAGTGTGATGTGAAATAATGCCTGTGGGAGGGAAAAATAACTCCCAAGGACTGATATAGTGGGATAGAGAATATGGTAATGAGAAATTATACAATCCTGAATCCTTAAATCTATGATGGGTTAAATGGTCATCGATTTATTTGTAAAAAAATTAAATACATCATGTTTTTGTTAAAAAATACATTTAATTTATTTTAGGAATTATTTTACAATCTAAATAAATAACATAACAGAATATACTTACTTGAATAGTATATTTTCATCTTTTTAATAAAATTACACCAAAATTTTATCTTTGGCTACAAAAAACCACATTATGATCATATATTCTTAAAAAATATAATTATATATAGTATTGTCAAATAAAATATGATAATATTATGTTGACTCTATTCCTATAATGCTCCCCAAAATTATAGTAATTTTATTCCAATATAATTTTAATCACTAAATCATATAATGTTTTTCTAATAAAACATATGATCAAAAATATCAACAACCGATAATTTCAATATAAATATGGATCATATACACCACAGAATGTACCGATACCTTTAAAAATATTTTTAGAAAATTTAAATTCATTTTTCAACATATAGCCTTTTTCATATAATAAATTTATGGGTATCATGTACCACACACATGTATCAAAACTCAATAAATGTATCAAATAAATTATTACATTTTCACTGAAAAACATTTCTATGTTTTAGATTCGAAATAACTTGTGTTTAAAAATATTAAAAAACTATTATTGAAAAATCCTTAAGTGTTTCCTAATTTCAATAATATTTATATAATACCCCTATATCGTAAATTTTAAAAAATGAAACATAAACTCATACATCCTTCAAATTTTTCTAAAGTATGTATCCACATCTCATCATTTATACATTGATACATAATTACATTAGTTAATGATATGAACTATATACTTATGAGTCATCAATATCAACACAAAAATAGTTAATACTTATAATACAAGAAAATAATTCATACATTATATCCAGATGTCAAGATTTCATTGATGTAACCATTATCTTTTCTTAAGATTCACATAAACTATATATTAAATGGTCATATCCATTGTGAAATTTTACAATTCGGGAGAGTTGGTAGGGTTTTGATTTTGATATAAAATGAAAAAAATTACACGACCCATAAATCATTCATAGAATACAAAATGATTTAGATAATTCATATAGTTTCATTCGTGTTATTTGAGTACTCAAAAGTCTTTAAAAATCATTTGAACACGATTTTGTGATTATTAGGAAAATAAAATCACCTAGAAGGAATAAAAAGTCTTTGAAAGATATATTTCTCTCTATAATTTTTAATGATCCTTAATATATAGAAAATATAATCATTGAAACATGAAAAGAATTATTTATAGTTTAATTAGATATAGTCTTTGAAAATAAAGTCCCCTTTTAAATTTTATAACACATTAGCATTCAAATACAATATACGTATGTTAATTTATCTTAAAATTTGAATCTAAAAAAATATAATTAATACCCTTTAAATACATAAAAAATAGATGATATTTATAATTTATACAAAATATAATAAACCGTAATATTATTCACCCATAAAGGGGTCAATACTCAATAAAAAACATCACATGAAAAAAATCCAAGTCTCTAATGTTGTATAAACCGTTATTTGATGAGAAATGTAAGGACCTAATGATATTATTTACATATTCTAGTTAATTTAGAGTATAATCATCTTCCATTCATTAAAAATTATATTTTTGTTAATGTTTTAGTTATTTAGGAAAAACTATGACATAATATACCCATATATTACAACTAGACACTTATATGTAGTATCCATTTTTCAAAAAAAAAACACATTAAAACATGTTTTATATTTATTAAGTATCGTAGAAAATGTCATATTTACCTATTTATGTATTTAATAATCATTAAATATCTATAAAAAACTTTTAATAACAAAGGATGAACACAAAAATATCAATACTATAAAAATAAAAAATTTATTAGACCATTGAAAAACATAATATTAAATAATATAAACTCATTTATCACATCATTATTTTATCTTTTATAATAAATCAATTTTATAAGAAAACACACAAAATTTTCTCAAAAATATTTATCTAACCCATAGAAAACATTGATTAAATATTTTGGAAACTTTTAGTACAATTGGATTAACAAAACATAAACTCATAGAATTCCTTCATTATTATATAATGAACATTAGAGTAACAATATTGAATACTCTATATTAACCATTGTATTTAGTCTTCGAAAACAACCCCCGCTACATATTCCCATTATCTCTTAGGAGAAACCAAATCAGTGAAATCCCTCAATTATATGTAATACCCATGTTTTCATCTTCCATACCAAATGTGTAGGTGGTAATAATGCAACAATCGATCCTTGGTCTATCACAGAAGAACACAACATTAGATAATAATGTGACCACCCATCCTTAGTTAACAATAGAAACACATATCATCAAAAAAATTATAAATAACAATATCATTGGCATAAATCATGAAATCATCAATTATAAAATCATTCTTAAGGGATGTAACATATTGATTTTGAAATTATTTTATTTATAAAAATTATGATCATAAAAAAATAACCATTATATATTAAAAATACACATTTAAACAAGTAAAGGATATATCATGACAAAAATAAGTCATTATGGAATAAAAATAAACTCCTGATAAAAATGTTAAAAAAATCCTTTGTTATTTTTTTAGAAAACTCATAAAGTACAAGATTTGTTAAATGAAAAATGGATATTCATATAAAAACATGTTTTAAAAAGAAAAACATTTTTAAAAATTTATTTAATCCTTGATAGTAATATTATAAAATCACCATGTAAAACATTTTTATAAAATATTTATAAGGAAAAAAGTATGTTTTAAAGGACACATGAAAAAATTATTTCTATAATAAAATCCCTTACCTCAAATGAAACTCCTCAGGTATGTTTTATATCATCATAAAAAATACAAATTAGTTAAATATATAGATTCATATAATCATTTATAATTTTTATTATTACTTTTTATCTCTTATTACATTGTTATATACAATTACAAAATCATTTATGATCATATATGATGTTTTGGTGATATTAGGTATATAATTAATGAATGAATTTGGTGAGCTGAGAATGGGAAAAAGGGTAAGCATTTTATCATCTTAAAAATATTAATAATGGAATAATTATAATTCAAATACATAAATTATAATTCTAAATATACCAATTAAATTTGGTTAAATAAAACTGAACTATTTTTCAATTGTGGAGATGGTATGACATATTTACACATGGGTAACATTTACATTTATATATGATAATTTGAAAAAAATGATAAGAATTATTTTATATTTAAATTAAGATAATAAAATTATAAATATAAAAATAATTCTTCAAATAAATTTTTATATATTATCCATCTAATGTGTTGATGAAAAATGAATGACATCGATTCATGGAGGTGGTAGTTGACATTTTTGCATGAACATTGTAGTCATTATATAGTGAATTTGAAGATATATAAATTAATGATATATAATATTATCATAATGAAAACTATCTCATAAATATGATATATTTTAATTAATTTCACAATTATTAATAGACTTAAGAGATGGTGATGGAAGATGAATTACATCAGTTCGTGAGGTGGTAGTCTGTCAAACACCCAAACTATGAATTATTTTCCCATTTGAAGAAAGTTGATCCAGATATAGGTCATTACAAAAAAATAAATATATTAGTATAAGGAATATTCGATATTTATTAATTTACCATGGTTTAATAATATTTCATAGTGGTGGAAGTGGAAATAAAATTGAAATGTACAATTAAAAATGATACACATTCTTCAGAAACCCTCACTTCATAACACTTTAAGACCACAAGTATGGGTATTATGACTAAAACATTTCATATATAATGAGGATTGATATTATAAGTATGGATTTATTCATGGATTTAATTAACTAGATGGGTATTATGTAAGAATGATTAGAAAAAAGGCACCTGATTATAAGAGAGGGGATGTAAACTCTTGGAATTCCTCAAATTATTAAATTATTAAATATTAAAATAAAATTAAACATTTCCCCAAAGTGAATAAATTATGAATATAATACGATAATGGTTCAAATTTTCCTTTTTAAAAAAAAATTAGATTCCTTTGACTATATTTATACCCTTATATTTGTGTGATAACCCCTTTAACTATTACTGAGACAATGTTAATATTTGATAACATTTAGTGCAAGAATAGATGGAGTAATTGGAGGTTTTCATAATTACTAGTGTTTTTGAAATACATACATCCTAAATATAAATATAAAGAATTGGGAAATTATAATGAAATATTATATTATTCTATATGGGAATGGGGTACAATTAGAAACATTCCTACACCAACAACAACGTGTTTTATTGAAATGAATATTTAGGGTTTAAAAACTATTCTAATTTTGAACCATCATGAATTATGTTTAATGAACAATTATATGTTTTTTTATTAGGCCATTTTAAGGACTCCTAGTGGGGAAACTTATTATCTTCTTTTAATTGATTATTTTGGTAAATTATTTTGATATTTTAATGATGAAAAAGGGTAATATTACATAAAAATTAGATATAATATGGTGGGAAATTAAATCATCCATATGACTGTTTATAGTGGAGTAAAATAAACCCAAAATTTTATATATTTAAAATAATATATATATATATATATATATATTATAAATTGGTTATGAAAACATATAATGAATCCATATCATAGCATTAAAATAATGACATGTGCATGGAATGTTTTGTTTGTAATTTTTAACTATAGTAAAATATTTTTTATAAAGTGGAATTATATCATGTTGTGATTAATTATGTTTGGTAAAAAAAAGAATGTTATTGATTTTGATGTATACTTGAAAACATTAATGGATTGTTTGAATCACTTATATGAATATGGTATTAGAGATTATGATTATTATAAATTGGAGTATTTTCAGTTTCATGAAAAGATTATGTTAACTATAAACACCATCAAATCATATGATACTTTTATTAGATAAATAGTTAAATGGTATAATGAATTCGTAAATTATGAATAAGGGACTTCATTTTATAAACTACAATATGGAATAAAATACGTGATACTGGATCATTACGTGTTTCTATTTAGGGATCACACTATTCAATGTTTTCTAATGGAATTAAATATCACATACAAAATTAAGGTTACTAAAAATCCATTTCATAAACAATTAATTTGAGATGGTGAAATCATAGGTGTCACATTTTTAATGAAATAATTTTTGGGGATGAATAATAATATTAAATAAATAATCAATTTTTTTTGGGTCTCTATATTAAAAATGGCATGTGGTAAAACATAAAATATTAGAAATGTATGATGAGTATAATATCAGTTATAGTTCTATTAGATTACTATTTGATACTAAAGGTGATACTATGTATCGTTGGAACGAAAAGTTAGACTTACTATTATGGGAATATTCTTATAGGTAAAACATAAATTAAAATTAAAATATATTCATCTATCTAGATAGACATTATCCATAATGGATTGAATTATTATTTTACTATATAAATTTTATCATTAATCCTTAGGTTGGTTCAATAAATGAAAAATATTTACTTTCACTAAAAATATTTCCAGTTAGTTGGAGTTAAATCAAATTAATTTATTATTATGATGCAAAAATTAATAAAAATTTAATTATATAAAATATTACCCATCTATGTATTAATTATTAACATTAAGGTGTGTTATTTTTTCAATTCCATTAATAAAAATGTAATGGATCATTATTTATTAAAAAATTAAAATAATGTAGTCGATAAACATTGTAAATTTGATTTTTAATTTGTAATATCTTTTTTTTATGTCAATTAACATATTTCGGTTTTTTGGTGCATGAAATATGTTTGTGGGGAAAAAGACACTTACATTAGTTGTATCCTTTTAAATGATTTATAAGGATATTAATGGTGTATGTTTATTATTTACATTGACCAGAAGCATCCCCTATTATGATTTCAATATTTTAGGAGGTCGAAAATATTTCTATGAAGCAATTTTCTAAAGTAGATAACATAAATTTTATATATCTCACCAAAAAAGTGTCATTCTTTGGTGAAATGGGAACTATGGATTATAATTAAAATCACATATATGGAGAATATAATTCCGGAAAACTTATACATAGTCAGATAATTATATTATTCCAAGTTATATTTTATATTGAATATTAATGTGTTAAAAAGTTGTTATCCAATTAAAAAAATGTGTTGGTATTGAATGAGCATAATAATCTTTTTTTAAGTGGTCTAAAGAGACAACGAGTAATATAACTAATGGGATTGATTATTTGAGATATATTTAAGTATCCCATGGTTAATGTGATAAAAATGATTTTGGTATGACATAAATGGATTTTCATTTTATACCAATGACCACGAAAATGTAATTATATTTTACAATAGTAATGTATTTGTTTTCAGAGATGCAATTAATTTTTAAAGTGTAACTAAAATATACTTGATATTTTTTTAAGATAATATTATAGATTTATTGATAATATATTGAAAATTTATTATTTTATAGGTTATATTTTTTGTTCATGCATTAATGGGTTTTTGAAAATAATTTTGTTAAACAAAATTAATTTAGAATGAAAATAAGAAACCTAATTAGATTATGATACAAGGATGAACATCATTGTAATAATAATACATGAAAACTAAATTTTCTATATTAATGATCCCCAAACTGGTCAGTGATATATCATATTCATTGGGAATAAATAATATACTTAACATGAAATAGTTTAAGATGATAAAACATTATTTAATATTGTTACATCAATTGAAATATTATTAAAGGACAGCAAGGATAGTGATGTATACCTGGTTCATACCATATAGAATAATAACATAAAAGAAATATGGGGAAAAAATACATTAGTAATAACATAATATTATCAGAAATTTATATTTATATCCTTTTATAAATTTCATATTTATCTATTTTTAAAATATATTACCTATAATTAAATATCTTATTAATGTTAAATATTTCAAAAAATATGAATAAAATTTACTTCTCAAAAATGGATTTAAAATAAATATAAATTTTTTGATGATTTTTTTCGTTTTAAACTTTACAAAAGTTATTTCCTCAATCTATATCATTTTTTATCTCATATATTTTTTCATAATTGTTTTTAAAATTTATCAATCATGGTTATTTTATGGGATAAAATGTATGTTTAGTTATTTTTGGTTGAAAATTTTCAATTATATTATCAATTATTTATTTCATAATTTGGATTTATATCATATGCTATGAATTTATTTCTTGTCACATTGTTATAAAATAACATTAATTTGACTGTAATGATATATGTGGGATATGGTATTAATTTTTTTGAAGGATAATAAATAATTTTATGTGAACTGAAACTTTATATTTCAATTTTTTGTATGAAAAAAAATCCATTTCTACTATATGGTTTTTAGATGATGATACCTAAAAGAATGTTTTATAAAGTAGACCCAATGAATCAAATTTTTAAGGAAATTTCATCAGCGTAATGTAAATTTTTTATAATAAAAAAAATTTATATTTATATTTCATTTCATCAAATCGAATGTATTGATAAGTTATTATCCAATGATTTTGGTGATGTGTGTATACTCTCATACATTATTTCATGGAAGGTATTGATTATTGAAATAAAATATAATGGATAAGATGTCTGAAAATATAATTGTTATGTATCCATACTCTATATTGATTTTCCCTACTCCCCTATAGCATAATTAAATATGGATAAGTCCCAGCTAATGTAATAGTAAAAATATATTATAAAAGAGTCAATATATATAGGTGAAAACATCAAAAGAATAAATTGATATTATTTCTAAACTCTTTATTTAATTACATGAATAAAATTATAAAAATTTGTTTTCAGGATGAATTTTATTAGAAGAGTACATATTGGCCCTCGATACATGATGGTAGAAATTATAGATTTTATACTATTTTTGGAATGAAACAACTCTCAAATCATATATAAGGATATAGATTGTGTTTATATATTAAATAAATTGTATTTTTTCCATATTAAATCTTCAAAATAAGAAGAATATAATTTAACAATATACTCTTTAGAAGATATAGTTGAAGATATTTTTGTGATCATAGAATATAAGAGTATATGAGTTGTGTTGTTGATGTTTGTAGATATATAAAAAAATTCCAACTCATATATCCCAATATTATATTGTCTCCTCCATTGTATAACATATACTATATGTTATATATTGATGATCCATACAATATTTTATTAGTATTTTTAATTTTCCACAAGGATAGGTGAAGCCACACTCTGTTGGGGGTGAATCCGACATAATCACTTATCAACAATTGAAAAACATCCAATCTCTTACCTCAACTCCTATTTGATTAATGTATCTCACTCTATTTTTCTCTACTCACCAACAATTTTCATGAATGAAATTTAAATAAAAAAGAAACAAAAAATGGAATATGATGATTTGTTAATGATGTTTTCCTCCAAGATGTATGACTATTGAACAGATGTATCTTGGTTGTTACACCCCATACACAAAAATATGCTTTTATTATCTAAAAGAGGCACATGTAAGGGAATATCCTTAAATATATAATCTTGGAACCAAAAAGGTACAAAGCTTGACATAATTTATTATTATTGTAAGAAACACTAATGAATAAATCCTTTTAATAATAAATAATTCAGAATACTTATCTTCATCAATGATCCATAGAAAAACACATGTTATTTATAATATAAAATGAAATTGATATTCATTCAAAACATGAGGAAATATCAAGGATGAATTTAACAAAATCATCAGTGGCCGGTCACAAATATATAGTCCTTTTGTTATATTTATATCATATGTTATACTTATAAATCAGACCTCAGAATATAATGGTTCATAAGAAAATCTTATCATTTCCTCCACGTCAACCTGAATGTGGTTAATATACCTCTCTGCATCTTGTTCATAAACTAATTTTTTTTTCAATCCCATATGTGATTGAGTTCTCTATTTTTCAACCCGTATAATATGTACAATAATCAAATATCTATTTCCCAGTCCTAGTTAATTATTTTACTCCATCCTTTTTAAATCATCAACAACTCACCTAGATATTAAATTGAATATGAATATTTTAAATCTATAAATTTTAATTTTAGATCATTATCAGTACAAATAAGTCATTTAATATCTCCAAGATGACTATAATTTTCATAACTAAACATTCCATAATACCCACATTATTCATTATATTCAGTAATTATAAATTATTTATGAAATATTTAGTTCGGAAACTCTTTCTCATGACCTGACATCTTTTTGTATTTGTATAGATTCATCATAAAATCTCCTATAATAGCGTGACACAATATATTTTCTCCATTGAGCAGAATTCACAACATTCATGGAATTAAATTTTGGTGTAAATCTCTTCTTAAATATAGTCCTCATCAAATACTATAGCATGGGCTTCACATCATCGCATAAATATAACAAATATTTTAGTACTGTTATTGACTTATATTTCATAAATACACTACAGACAATTATTATATTCCTCTTCATGAAAAATATACAATTAATATCACTCATTAATTATGAGAAAGACCAGATTCTTGAATAATGGTTTACTCCTGATATCATTATGATGTTTGATTTTTTATGAATACAATTTCATTTTCATACATCATTACAAAAATCCTCACATTTTTTTAAGTATCCACCCCTATGTATTATCTAGAGTAATCTTTGTATATCTTATATATTTACATGAAATATGGATTTACTCTTATGAATAACATTGAGGATTATATAATTTTTTCAATTTTTCGTGACATAAATTATGTGAAGGCTTCCAAATATTACATAGCCACTATGATATTCCTTACATATCCTCAAATGATATATTAAATATCCTTGTTTTATCCGAAAAACAACTGGTATCATATATATTCACATTTTAATCATTAAATATTGTTATGATTTTCTTTAGTGGAATCATTTTCATGTTCTAGAAGATATTTTCCACCACAGGTTGTAACTTATCCCTTTTTGAATTTTATTATGTGAGAAAACCTAAAAAATAACCAAAAAAATTGAAGGATGTTTTGTATCTCTAAATAAAACTCATAGAGAGTTTCCCTGATATTTTTTTATGATAATTATATTATATATTATTATTAGAACACTTAATTATCTAAAATATAAACCCTTATGTTTTGACATATGGTTTTTTTCCCGTTTCAAATTTATTTAAAAACTTATATCTTACAAAATTTGTTGAACAACATCAAACCAATATAGATCATATTCAATTATTATTAGGCCATATCTAGGTTCAATATCCAAAATTAAAATATGAAAAATAAATTAGAATAACATAATTTAATATTCAATTATGACCAAAATATTTCTAAAATTTATTTACCATATAAATAACCCTTAGTGTATTTCAATAGAACTTTTTTCATAAGAAACTATATCTCTTTCAAAATAATCCCTCAGGTATATAAGTTATATAAATTCAGTCTCTATCATATAATAAGACATCATATGGAACACCCCAGCTAGATCTATCAACATATTTAAAAAGATATATTATCAAATAATATAAATACTCTATGAAACTAATATCTTCTTAACCATATTAATACATATTAAAATAAAATAAATATATTAAATATATTGATGACGTATCATGTTGATATGATATTTAGAAGACGACCCATACCACCAGTGCCTGAGTAGGAAATCCCCAAGACTACCTCCATAGGCCAAGTGTTCACAACCATGGATGAGTAGTCATATCACACGTATGAGATGTCGTATCATAATGTACATGTATAAATGTACCTAAAAACACTTTGAAATATTGCATAGATAATATTAACTAAGAAAACTATTCATACATATATGTCACAATAGGGTAAAACATAACTACCAAAATGGAAAAATAAATTCCCACCAAAAACTATAAAAGAGTAAATCCTAATTAGACAGAGTGGATCACAAAATAATGAAACAACCAGAATGTTCCTCATCCCATCACAAACAATCACCTCAGTATGACATGATAACTAATCTGTACCTACTCTGTGTACCATGAGGTATCTATTGAATATAATTTCATATGCACATAACAAACATTGTGAGGGAAAATCCCATGTGGGGATTATTATAACAATACCCAATAGGAATCCCAAATACCATAATGAATAATGGATAAACTGTAATTAATTGGTCAACAATACCCTACCCAATGCAACCCAAATGAGAAAGAAACTCCATCTAAAACACATCCTCATCTATAAATCACTAGTCATGTTATTCCAAATTTTGTTTCAACCAAGGCATATGATCAAAACATGAGTAATAAATTAAAACCAGATACATTAATATAAGACTATATTTCCCATGTAGTTACAACCTCATAGATGATAACAAGATTCGACATGAGGATCGAAGGTAGAAATATTCTAGGAAAACACACGCCATGAGCTCTTCTATCCCAGATGGAACTTGTGTGAGAGGTACACTCCATCAAGAAAAAATATTCCATCCTTGATGGAACATATGAGTTATAAAAGTATGTCAATTATCTATAATCCAATGGCACAACCCCACCATCCCATGAGGCATTCATCAAAGAGAACATGCTAGTTCGATCACCCCATAACGATAGTCTCACTAGAACCCAGTGGATCTTCATACTCAGAATGGGAATATCTCATATCCTTATTGGGTGATGCTACCAAAAATAATATATCCACTAAAGATTTAATTAATTAAAATGTCGATATCTTCCAGATAATATGGGGGACAATATGAACTTAGTATTGAATATTGAAGACCACATCTCTTCAGATTGGGAATCACTCCCATAACTGGTGCGGGACATAAAAAAAACATTATGGTAAACCAATGATTTTTCATTGATAGGGTATCACACTACGGAATATTGGGGGACCCAACAAACCCAATATGACATACCCAAGATCTTTTCTTAGACATGGGATCATCAATTCTGTGGTGTTGGTCCGGAAAATTCCACAAAAACTACCATATAAAAATCGTGAAGTAGGGGATAATATAAATTTTGATTCAAAAAACCCTAATTATATTGTCTTATACATAGGGTATCATATACCTCATGATGATAATAACCCTAATGATACTTCTGGCTATGTAGGGTGTTATATAACATAATATTCCTTTAACTCTAACTGGCTATAAGTCTTGAAAAATGATATCCTCCCAAGATGTGTTGGTCATGATGATTCCAAATAATCAATATATGTAAGACAATATGACAGAGGATCCCACCCCGAACACCCTAGAGGGATATTAAAACTCAATACTATCTCATTATATTGATGGGATCAAAATCTTATATTGTGGATGTAATGCATCATTGTACCCTTATAGGGACAAACCAAGGTACTCACATAACCAAAGATATTCTAAACATCGCTAACTTAAGAAACCCACAACATAACTTCACACACCATCTATATAGACAAAATCATGTACAATATTTCATTCTATATGAAAAACTTCTCATGATAGGCTACTCGACATCCTGAATCTAAGACTCAAGGATGGAGATAATATAGGAGGAAGTCTCCAAAAAAATTATATGACGTGTAATAGAGTCCTCATGGTGGGTGGCCCAACCTAACCACCGTAATGTGTCCTATTAGACATGAATTAGAAATCCATGTGATCTTAAACATCATATACTTGCTGTATATAGTGTTTCTCACTAACCTAGTCCCCTGGTTTTTTCATTCCCCACATGGATCGACCACCCACATCTCACACAAGATATATACCCCTGGTACATGGTGTGTCGTAGATAAATTTCATATTTGATATGTCATCTACCATTACTCATTTTCGACACCCTATTATGTTTCTATATCCATGTACTTTGACACAAATATTAATGCTGATTTCGCTACCCATCCAGGTCCACTGTCTACAGGGCATGGGCTAACTACATGGTGTCTAAATATAGTTCTTGGCTTGTAGTCACCAAAATTCATTCATACCTGATTGGGAAGTACTCACGGTGTGGGACCCTATATTACAACATGTGTGGTGACTAATTCCAAATGGTTATTCCATACAAGCATCCCAATTCACCATAGCCCCCACGAAATCTACAGATTGACTCCATTGGATCTACTGTAAATTTAATTGGGATTGAAAAAAATAAATGAAATTCCATAAATTTTGGTCTAGGACATACAAATAAAATATTACTACTCCATGGGAAGAAAAAAATTATTTTCTAGTAGATCCATTCTCTAATGTTGTAGCACCACAATCCAAAATTGATCGCCATCATGATAAGAGTCTGACGACACCTCTTCTCAATTATTTTGGTTCGGTTCTTCCTTTGGTCTAGTGGGGAGTGTGAGGATAATATTTGGTATTTGTATAGAATGGATAGGGAATATTAATTAAATTTTATTATGTCAAATCCACTATTTAACTCCCTACCAAATCACGCCCCCTGACTGAGCAATCGACATCCCTAATATTTTTGTCGCACATATGATAAACACCACATTCTCAACAAAATCATGGTCCTATAATCATGATGTGATATATTTCTGGATATTTATGAAATGTTTCTAATGAAAAAACATGGATGTAATGTAACACCCCAAGCTTCTACGGTACGCTTCTCTTTAAATAATGTGATAACGTGTGTTGTAAGCAACATCAAGTTCTAACACACCACAACCAATCAAACAAGGTATTATGAATATTAATACCTACTTTTTGAAGTTATATAAATTTTATATTTCAAAATGGACTTCATTTTTGGATTCAGAATATAGAAATTATCCTAATTTGAATTTTTGGTATTTTTCTGAGAACTTCCAATTTTTATGAATAGTGAAAATATTTAAAAACAACATTTTTAATGAAAATAATTTATATTGATAAATTATATTATTTAGTGGTTTTAATGTATAATTATAATATATTTTTACCATTTTATCCAATGGTGTTCATTAGAATTAATTTCACTTTGAAATTGTACATAAACAATTGTCAATATTTTGATATATATTGTTTCTTAAAAAACACGTTGTTTGTTGTAACAGCGGGAATTAATTATATAATTAATTAATGAAACTTTTATGTTTGAAATTTTGTAAAATATAAATTATTTTTGAATTCGGAATATCAATTATAACTTAGGGTGAAATTTTGGCATTGTTCTGAAAAACATCAATTTTTTATGAATAGTGAAACTACTAAGTTGAAGTTAAAAAAATGAATTTTTCATAAAACATAATTTTACTGCTTCTTTGAATGGAATTTCCAAAATCCGAGAGACATAGTTAATATCAAGTAGTAAAATGTGGTTCAATGAGTTGAAAATAATTTTTGGTGAATACTAACTTTTTTCTTTTATTTACCACGGTTAAAAGTAAATAGGGCAATTATGGTTAAATATGATATTAATATTACCCTAACACATGTACTAATTCTATTGGAAAGTTTATATCAACCAAAAAAACCTTAGGAATAAAATAGTATCATTTAGGTCCACATGGATTATATTAGGACATTTATTATTATTTAATTCAATGATGAGTTAAAAGAGTTAAAATCAAAGTTTATTTACTAAAATATTTTTAATATAGGGTTATACATATGATAAATACGATTGTAAAAATTAATTAGAAATATAGAAAGATTTAATACATAATTATATTTTATTTATAGTTTTTAGACATTAAATAATTTAATTTATTTATGACACAATGGTGGTACAGTAATTACCATAATAGTGAAAAATTAAAATCATTGAATTATAAATACCCAAATAAATATAATTTGTGACTTTTAATGAATTAAAATAATTTTATAGGATAATATGACATATGTGAATTGATTTAATTGACTTTTTTCGAGATAATAATTCTGTTATGATTTTCAAAAAAATCAATTTTCCAAATAGTGTCAAAATTGACAAAAAAGAGTTTTTAAAACAAATATTATATTATTAATTGATATTAAATTCCTAAAAATCTATGGATCGACCAAGAGACTTATATCATGATAGGTGTATCATTAATGGACCACTTGGGGTTCTCATAGATGTATATAGTATGTTTAATCACCATATAATATAATAATACAAAGAGACATTGTAAAAGTGAAACTAATTAACTAAGAGTTAATACTTAATGATAAGGTTAATATAATGACCCAAACCTATCTAAATTCTATTGGTTGAGTGGTTTTGCGACCTATCCCCACATTAACCTTTAAATTATACACTTTGGAGCCATTATAAACCGAATATAAATTTATTATAAAATAATATTTCTAGCTTTTCCAAAGGTGCCCCTCACCCCTATTATAAAAGGGCACACCTCCTTCTCATCATTTTACACCTTCAAAGCATTTTGGCTCGGAAAAAATCTTCCCAAATACTCTATAAACTTCCCTAAATTCACCCTAGAGGCCTTCCTTTAGTCAGAAAGCCAACCTAAGATCCCTTTTGCTCAAATCAAAAGAATGTACTCGACGAAGAGGTAATGATTTCACAACCCTTTTCCAAGTTCCTTTCATCTTCCACTTCTTCTTTCTTTGTTATTCACATTCTAAAATAATGAATCCAGTATATCCTATATACTGTAATATTATTATAAATATGGTACAAACATATTCAATATTCTATCCATCCTTTGAATAACATGTCACCATACGTGTGTACGTACAGCTTACCGTCTCCACGTTGTGGTGTAATTGTTATTCAATAAATTATTATTAGGATCGGTATAATAATGATGTGTAAATCATTTAAATAATAAATATAACATGATAATGATTCTGTATATATGATCTACCATCCAATTTTATATTATTTTAATATCAAAATAATGATATTGTCACTCGTGCGTACGTACGGACTACCGTCTCCACGAACATGATAAGATTCATTCTCCATCGTATCCATTCAAGTATAATTCTCATTTGATGATTAATAATAGTATCTAAGGAGTTAGTATAATTCTTGATATGATTAATATAAAACCTATCCATGACAAACATATCATACGTAACAAAACATATAAAATAAAACGAGTAAGTTAACACATGAAACAATGATAATACTAAAATTTAATTAACAAATAAATGTTAAAAGATCATATATGATATCATATTAATGTATATGATTATTTTATAATTTAATAACAATTATTTCACCATTATAAAGGAGGTTAACCTACCCCAACCAATGAAATGTACACGGTTAGGGTTTATTTCTCAATCTCTTCATTATCCGAGGTTGTTTATATGTAATAATATATTGGGATCTCTTTATCATCAAAATCCATCATTCTTAAAAATCTATTTCAAATTTTTTTATTATTTACTAAAATATGGGTTAAAGTCATTTATACCATTGTTTGACTTTTTAAAATAGGTTTATAAAGGAATCTTTCCGTCATTTTCCAAACAAGGTGCTTTTTAACCTTTTCGACATAATTAAGGTAAAAATGTTTTTTTAACTTATACGGCGGGTGGGCCTATTTCCCAAATTATAAAATCTTAGAAGCTTCCCTTACAATCTTATAAGAATACTTTCAAAGACAATGTTTTATTTTATAAATATATGACTCTTAAATGATTTCAAAATAGAAAGAGATATTTCTTTAAAAAGAGTTTTGATTTCATCTATGTCAATATCCTTTGATGGGTTTTATGCTTATTTGAAGTTGATTTATTTTGATACAAAACATATATATAGCATTGAAGGTTTTGTGATATGTTTGACTGTGGATGTGATATTTTATTACCATTCATGGTTTATGGTGAATGTATTGAGATTTTGTATTCTAGTTTTAATACGAATGTTTATGTTATGTTTAAACCTTTTCATATGGGAATGCATTGGACTTAATATCTGACGGGTGGAGCCCACTATAGCTCCTCGATGCATCGATAGGTCTCATGAGACAAACTAGTGTCTTGGAACAAGGCCTTGGAAAAATCATATTTTTAGTCTTGGAATGAGGCCTTGGCTAGGTGGTTATGATAGTCTGGCATTATGCATTCCATCATTATGAAAGTGGTTAATGGTATTGCATGTGATTATTCGATTAGTATAATATCCATGTGAATAAGTAAATGGAATTATTTCATTTTATTTTTTCCGTACTATGTTGAAGTTCATGTTTAAAAGGCTTTTGTTTTAGTTATACATTTCCTTAAATGTTTATTCTTATTTATGAAAGTTTCTGGTATATTGTTATCCTTACTGGGCATTTGAGCTCACCCCTTTTCTATGTTTTATTTTTCGCAGGAAGTGAAGAAGTAAATTATGAATGACCTACAGGGATATTATGAAAGGATAATAGTGTGGACAATGGAGACAATATTTTGTTGTAGTAGTTTTTCACTTTATGATGTAATGTAAAACTTTATGAATATATCTAGTGTTTCCAAGGCTACTAAACCAATTGGTCTTTCGAGATTTGATCTTTCTTGTGATCATGCCAATGTTATGTAATAATGCACCGACTCTGGGTAACTAGGGTCGGGGCATTACATGTGATAATATATATTTCATATTTTTAATATCACATCACTGAGCCTCTCTAGCCCTCATAATCCCATGTGGGCTAAGACCCTTTTTTCATAAATATTCATAGAAATATTCCAATGACATATAGAAAAAAACGAAGAACTAAATCCCCCCAACATGAACATTTTAATCCAAAAAGATAAATCCTATCCATAAAAAAACTCATCTATCCACTAGGACTCCCATATCAGTGATCTCAACATTGGTTTTAATTATAACTACAAGAACATTCCCAAGGGAGCCACTAAGGCCAAACCACACACATAATACCACTCCAAAATGAAAATATCATGCAAAAAAAATTAGAAAAATCAACATTATTTATGACTGGAGGAAAAACAAAGAACTTATTCCACCCACTCTCGTAGGGTATACTGGTACACCACCCCACTAATCTGACACAAGTACTGATGAATCATGATAGTTCGAATAATCTAATAGAGTAATTAATCCATGTATTCCACAAAAACATCATGTAATAAGATGATTCCAATCAAACAAGGGTACCAATGAATAGTATCAGGAAACCCCTATGTATACACTATGACATAAAATACCCTTCATGCAATACTCAAACTCCTTGCCCCGCCACAAACACACTAGTCAAAGGAACCAATATTTCACACCACGACATTTTCCACATGGAGTTTCACTAACATAAACATATGGAATTATTCACGTCATGAAATCATGTCTTGGTAGAATCAGCATCAATCTTTTTAAATCATCTAAATAGACAAAAAAAAAAATACACCAACATAGGGTTTTACTAATTCCCTAAGTCACCAAAGAAAATCCTCAAGAATGAATGCAGATATAATATATTACATCATAATAGTGTCCCATAATACTACCAGAGAAAGTATAAATGAGATAAATAATACTTTTAATCATCCCCAGAGACCTTGGGTCAATGGAATATGTGTCCCAAAACAGTCCTCGACCCCTACCTCCTGATCCTTGATCCTTGCATGAAAAACATGGGGGTTGTAATGTAAACACACCAAACAATCTACCCATTTCTACAACTATATCCATTCATATTCCAGGTTTTACATCTTGAGTAACTCCATGAACCAAACATTTACACTACCATGGTGGTCCATTGACTGACACCCACTACTGGAAAAACGGATTATACCCACGGTTCAAAACCGTGGGTATAACCCCCATAATTGTGGGTATAGCCTATACCCACGGTTTTGGGAACCGTGGGCTGGAACGACTTCAGTATAGGTCCCCATCCTATACCCACGGTTTTCCAAAATCATGGGTATTGGTGTCCTGCCACTCTGTCACTGAAACATAGCCATTTTCCACAGTTTCAACGTCTTTTACCCACGGTTTCAAAACCGTGGGTATAGGTCCTAAAATAATGCAGCCGCCGAGTTTCGATCTCACAACCTCTTCACTGTAAACACTACATCCAACCACTACCCTAACATCACCTTTATGTATATATATATATATTTATTTATTTAAATATAGATATAAAAACTTAGGGTATAGAGGGAAAACCGTGGGTATAGGTTTTCCATCAAAACAATTTCCTTCCCATGAAAAAAAAATTCCCTGCGCATAAAAAAGTGACCTATACCCACGATTTTTCATAACCGTGGGTATAGGTATTTTAGCCCAGACCTATCCCCATGGTTTTCCCCAAAACCGTGGGGAAAGGTACCATTATATCCATGATTTTGGGCAACCGTGGGTATAGGTCACTTTTCAGGACCTATCCCAACGGTTTTGGAAAACCGTGGGGATAGACCCCACTATATGCACAGTTTTGGAAAACTGTGGTGATAGGTAATGAAAAGTCACATATCCCAATGGTTTTCCAAAACCGTGGGAATAGGGGGGTCTATACCCACTATTTCGGGGAAAACTGTGGGGATAGGTCCATTTTCCAGTAGTGACCCTCTCAGGTATATGATATGATGTAAAATATGACCCTAGATATCCATGTCAATATCTATATTAACAATGACTATCATACAGCTGACCAGATCATTCCAGGAAGACATGATCCAAAGACCATCCATCATTGGATTGCCACCGAATGTATCATGCATACCAATATCCATGAACCTACTTCCGTCTACCCACATCGATGGCCGAATATAGTCTGTACCTAGCACTTGATGACTGACTCTACATAGTCGAAAAGATCTCCACTAAAAATGAAGGATGAAAACAATTAGAATATTTAGGAATACATAGTGATAAAATGGGATACCTTTTTCAATCTACATAATCCTAGATCAAAGTCCCATGCTATAAAAATTTTATCTTGAACTATATCTAAGGACTATCACGATAGCTCTATAAACATAACTATGTACTCGTCCATAAAAATTCAATCCTACCAAAGATATAAAAGCACTTATATATGGATTGATCTCAATTTTACAAGATAAAACTCTTCCTTGAATGGACAATCATAAAATTCCCAAGTGATTATCTGCTCATCATTTTTTTACGTCACCAAAATCCACCATCGCCCGACTTAATTATATAGAAGGATCGTTACTTGGACCACCATCTAATCAATAGGTTTCATCAAAAGGATGAAAAGACACAAGACTTCCTCAAGCTAGTAATCATCTAACTGTGGGTATATCTCATCTTGATTCCTCAAATTTCACTTCCATTAGAACTAGTTAATCGTACTCAGCATGCGCGCATCATCTAGCTAAACTCATAAAAAACCTACAACTCAACGTGTGGTGGATCGACTTTTGGTCCACCAAGAGGTACTGACATAGCACTACTCCCCTATATATTAGAGACACAAAATGTGGAATATTTTCATCATAATTCGATTATTGAAAACTTTATATTTGTAATCATGGTGGAATCCTAAAAATGAATAAATACGTGCAATGATCAATGGGTATATCAGGGAGATGACTAAAGAAGGACATGGAACCCACAACCCAATCCTATATAATAATATTTTAAAAAATTATCTACCACATGTTTCCAAATGTAAAAATTAAAAAATATAAATATTGGAGTCCTAGTGAATGGATATTTCAGCCTCCACAACACACAAGAGTCCAATGTTTAAAATCTGAACAAAAATCCCATTACTGCTATAACTATTCAATTGAAACAAATTTCATATCTAGAAAACCTATAAATTGTAGTCATATAATGGAATCTAACTTGATACCAACATTTATTTACCCAACCCAATATGGCCCATTCCGAGACTCCCCAAGATCACCTAAATTAGATAGGGGCTTCTATTGAATGCAGAATAGGCATATCAAACACATGGGAGGTCTTAGTCTAAGAAAATTGTATGCACATAGATAAGAACATCTTCATTAAATTTTGTAGAGGTAATATAAATTGAAATAAAAAATGCATCCATACATATGTACCACAATAAATACATAATAATTACCTATTGGGAACAATATATTCCCACTAAAAACTATAAATGAATTCATCTTTTTCATATGGAGGGGATCACTTTCAGATTCCACTACCGGAAAGCTCTGCATCCCAGATCGGGAAAACACGTCAATTTGACTATATCTTTTTTCTCCTTTTCCATCATGACCCCTGGTACACTGTTGAAAATTATTTCATCTACAAAAGTCAAAACATATTTAGGGAAATCCCATGTAGGGGGTGTATAACAATAACGAGTCAGCACCCCAAATAGCTAGAAAGAATAGGGTAAAATACTAAAGAAATATTCCACTTAAACTAGGTTGAGGGGACCCATACAAGAGAGAAATTTTGTATCAAACCCATCCTCGACTATAAATTACTATTCGGCAATATCCAAATGGTGTTTCAACTAATATATGTGATAAAAAAACAAATAATCCATAAACCAAAGAGATGTATCTATATACGAGTCAATGTATGATGATGTTATGACATCATGACCAAATATATGACTCTACATGAGGCCCGATTTTATCATTTCTCTAGTAGAAAATACTCCATTATCTCTTCCATCCTAGATAGTACTCATCCATTAGGGGAACTACATTGAGTAGAAATAATCCATACATGATGGTACATCAAAGTGATACCACTCCCATGGGTATTTCTAAACTGATGTCACTACCCCACCATCCCAGGTTGAATACATATGAGGTATCACACGAATAACATCACACCTTGATGAAAGTAATTTTAGAACCCAGTGGATCTAGAAATTTAGATATGATATCTCAACCATCCCTTAAGGGGGATTTTACCAACCAAAAAAGAACAAAAAATGTTTTCATTAATTAGAAAGGGGATCACCCGTAGAACCACTGGGGGACTTATGTACCAAGTCCAGAATAATGATGATAACATATCCTCAGATAGAGAATGAACCACATATTCACTGGGGGCATAATAAACCTAATCCACAAACCAAAATATCTATCTCAGTTAGGGGTTCACGACCAGGGAAATTGGTTGATACTATTAACCCATTCTAAAATCACATATATCATATATCAGATAGGGGATCAACACACATGTAGCACTTTTCATAATGATTCCACAAACCCAACCTTGTAAAACTCGTGTTTTATAGTATCATTAAACTAATGATTCCAAAAACCCTACATAATCCATCTTCTATGAAGTTTATTTTAAACATGTGATGCCACAAAAATTGATGATACCACCTGCTACACAGTGTATCATATAACTAATGATTCCAAAAACACTATTGTGTTATACTACAAGATATGGGATCATCACATGTGTCGTGTTAGTCACTATGATTCTAGGAATCCGATCTAGGGAAATAAATAAAATAAAGGATCCCACCACATCCCCTCTAAAGGGATACTAAAACACTATCCATGATCACCCTATTGAGGGGATCGAAACCATGCCTGAAATATGTGACACCCCAAGCTTGCAAGATACATTTCCCATTAAATAATGATTTATCATGCATTGTACGCATCATGGAGTTTTAACACACCACGACCAATGAAACTAGCCATTTGGAAAATTAATACCCACTTGAGTTGTGGTTTTTAAGCCAAAATAAGTTGTGGTTTTGGGCAGACATGTGTAATGAAGGGTATGGATGGTGGTTACTTTTGGAATTATCAGCAACTATTTTCCAAGGATAATCTATGAGATGGAGATCTCCTCACATCTCCCATTTGGTATTCTTTGACTAAGTATATATAAATAAATCCTATTATAGTACCCACTACTTGGGTTCTGGTAACTCTCATTAAAGGATAGGCGAGTACACACGGGGTATTCCATGAGATTTCTATATCTAGTTTTTTGTAGTTTGATGGGTTCACAATCATACGGTATGTAAAAAATAATCAATGATAATTTCGCATTCTCATTGTTTCTAGATCCTTCAATTTGGATGAACTTATTAAACTATCTAATTTGGTTGAGCTATACTCATTCAATGTACTTTTCTCCATCTTGTTTATTTCCATTCATATTTTAAATCATACTTATCCTTCTTCTTTTCAGGGAAACCTACCATGTATGATTATTATCACCCATACAGGGCCTTTTCCTCCACATATAAATACTTATAAAGAAAACATATAGGTATGATCACAATATTTTAAGAGCATGAGATATGGGAGATTAGACCACATGTAATGATCAAAACCTTGGTTTCAGTGGTGGGGATTTACCATTCACATTAATTTTATTTTTCTATTTTTTGTGAAAATTTCTAGGTTGGTGTCTATTTTTTCCCTTTAACCTTAATTCTTTTATTTTGGTATATGTACTACATAATGGTTCATGAAACTATATTAATTCTTATAGTAGTAGAATAATTTATTCTTTACCCTCCATGAATTTGAGTGTAGTTGTATATTTGTGTGTTTACAGGTACATAGGAAAAGTCATACCTGAGTTTTTTTCATCTAACACTAATCTCCACCCCTATCCTATAGAGGAGTTCTTGGTGTAGTTGCTTCATGGGCCCTAATATGGGTCGAGTCACGAAAATGTTGTATTAAATGGGTTCAACCCGTCTAATATAGTTCATACAATTACATAAATAGAAGATGGTTAGGGAAACCATGTTAATTTGTCTCGAGAGTGGATCTCATTCCAAAGAGTCCAGTGACGGTGTAGTGGAAAAAGTATCCATTCATAGGGACCCTAATTACAATCTTTTTAACTCACCATGCTGAGACATTTTTTGCAATGAACATTGGTACATGTATCATGTATGAATTATCCCTTGACCATACTTATGATGTAATCTCTACATTGTGGTTTCTATATATATATATATATTCTTATTGCACCGTGATACTCCATGATAACAATAAATATTCCACTAGAATGACATCTATTGAGGATACTATCTATGGTTCATGATGATGATTCTGTAATCGATGAGGCCTCAATTTTGTGTCCATCATGTGATCCCCTTCCTCCAATTAGGAAGTTATTAGAAACCCCACCCATTGAGTAGTAGATTGTCCCAGTACAGAAGGCTGAGGGTGTGCGCAAGATGACCACACCCGCACGTTCTAGAGTTTTATACAACTGAGTTTTCATGGTGAACAAAAACCTTAGACAGAGGAGGTTTGGCTATATTTGGTGGTTCTCATCATTTGGTATGGTGGGACACCTAAAAATATTATGATGAATTTGCAAGACAATATTTTACATGGAGTAATTGTAAATTGGTTTAGTTTGGTTACTCAGAGGCATGATGAGTTAATACTTTCATTGGATGACATTTTATAGCCTTTCCATGAAGAGTACTACCCATCCTACTAATGCATTATTTAAATTTAAGTTATTGTGAAAATTGTGTAGGGATGGATTACATTGGCTGAGTACATGAATTTGTTCATAGACCTAACTCAGTACCCCTTGTACAAGGTCCATGTTTGCTACTATTGAGCACAAATTTTTTGAGAAGGGACTTCACAGAGAGATATGTGTTATCATAGTACCATTGTGTATTCCAATGTACATCAGGGTGGTGGAGTACGCACTGGTGACAGAGATATCACTTTCAGAGGAATGTCAATTCGCTAATTTTAGTAGTGAGCATGTTAGAGCTAAGATGTCATCCACATTAAGCAGATGACAGTTAGAAGGGAATGGATATAGGAGGTCGTCTCATGGTATAACACAGGCACAAGGTTTTTTTTTTTTTTTCATTGGGGTATCCCTAGGACGGTAGTTTTTATGATTGAGATGTGTGAGGCCACAAGTCATGAGACTGACTGAATATATGTGATGAGCTTCCTAGGAAGATAATAAAAGAGCCACCTTGACTGAGACAACATCATGATTTGGGATATACTAGGTAGGGACAGGGTGGTCCCCATGGAGCTGGTGTTGGTAGAGTAGAAAGAGGACATGGGGGTGGGGGATGATGTTATGGGATCCACCCACCACCACCACCACTATGTGGCCCCCATCAAGCATAATAATCTGGCTGTTCGGGCCATATATGTATGATTGTTTTTGATTTCTATGGTCCTTTACAACAATATATGATCATTGTTACACTCTATGTATCTTATATATTTTTATTAGTAATTTTCATACAATATATTATGTAATCACTTCTCCCTAATCTTAGCTTGAGTTATTACTATGGTGATATAGGGTGTCAGTGAAACCCTGTGTCGGTGTTTTTTTAATTTTATTTGAATTCATGAGTAATATGGGTAATTCTCCCCTTAAGAAACAATTTTTTCAATAAATAAAAAACATTATGGATAGTTAGTACCTCCCAATGCGGATCCTATAATGCAGTGGTGGAATATTCCATTTAACATCATTATCCTGGGTGTGGTTCTATGAAAAAGTGTTTGAAACATTCTTTGATATATAGGTGGATTTATTCTACCAGACCAATTTTAATTAGGGATACCCTAGTTGTTGAAGATGTGTGCCTATTTTGGGGATACAGCCCTTCCCGAAGTGGTGAAGACACTTCAGTTATGCCACATGATTTATAGGTCTAGCCTCTTTAGGTTAGATGAGTTTACTCACTTACCCTGTTTTTTGGTAGCTTTGCATTATCAATGTCAACCTTGATACAATGGTTATCGAGTACAGATAGAAGTGATGGAGACCACATGAATAGAACCATTCCACCCACTATGTTGTGATGGTATAAGAATTCCTCGATTGGAGACTGTGGAGACACTACCTTCTAGGAGAACACCTGGTGGTTTGGATATACCACTATAGTCTTAGGAATGTCTTCACCCAAGGAGACATCAATCTGAGACAGTGAAGATGGTTGGATAATTATATAGGACTATTACAGTAACATAGTTAGGACAATGAGAATAGGAAATGTTTTAGTTTATTACTTTTGTTGTATTTCCCATGATCTCCAATTGCAGGTAGTTTCATATGTTTTAGCTTCTATACAGTTGAACATGATGGAGGAGGGGGACATATATTTATTTAGTTGATGGTGTAGACTCCTTCGCTTATTGAGAATTTTATAGAGTCTCTATTATTATACTTTGCCTATGAAATTATGTATGACCAAATATCCTTGGATGTTTCAAAATATTGTTTTTTTGATGGAGGAAATCATGGGATCTTATTCCAAGGACAAATAGTGATTTCCATTGTGATATGGGATGTAGTTGTTTGTTCGGGGAGAAAAACTACCCTAGGAGTTTATTCAGGCCATAGGAGATCATGAAAAGAGATATAGAGGTTTTATACTACATTTAACAACCCCAAATAGCATGAGTGCGTGAATAAAATTTTCCACGTGCCATATATTAGATAATACATGCATGTTCAAACACAAATTATTGATAGGAGAAGACCTTATGAAGTTGGAAAATCTGATTAGATCACATTTTATGGAAACAAGAAAACATGCAGGTTTTTATGGGGGTGGTTGAGCAAGGTGTGAGCTCCCTATCCAAATCAGTTTCACTATTTTTTCTTTTCGAGGATGAAAATCTGGAATTGGGGAATATTTTTGAGTATTTTTTTCCTTATAAGTCTTTATTATATTTTCTATATAATTACAGTTTTGACACAGAGACGAAATTGAATTTCTAGGTTTGGTGTGCCTAAAATTATTTTTACATTAATAATAATAATTTTTATAATAAGAAAAATAGGAAGCATAATAACTCTAAAACTATAGAATGGATCAGAAATATAAGGCCACTATTGATTCAGAAGTGTGGTGTTAACCTGGGGCGGTTCATAACTACTGTTGGAAGGGTTCCTCTATTGAAAATGAAACTGAGGGAGAAACCCAAATTACAAATAATTAAATAAAATAATTTTATTTTTTATTCTACTTTTAATAAATTTTGACATGGGACTCATATTAAAAATCTAAGACCTTCTCCATGTTTTTATCGATGTTTTTACCAAAAGATAGACCTGATATTAGAGGGAGTGGGAGGTTCATATTTCACAAGCAATAGAAATTTCCCATATGTTGGTGTTTAGCCAAATGAGAATGGTTAGGATAATTTCCACTTGGTGCGGGTAAACCTCCATTCTCCCCTTATGATGGAGATTCCATGCTGTATTCTTTGTGGATCATGATGAAACATTGGATCCGATTTAATTAGAACACAATGAACGCTAAAGCAAACACAGAATCGAAGATAGATTCTTATTTTGGTTGTTTTTCATAATTCACATTTTTTTGTAGAATTGGAATATTTTTTAATTCCTATTCTTTGCAATACTTATTTTATGTTCACATTAATAATGGCCATAGACTGTTTAATTTCTAGATCACCCATTCTTTGTGTTTTTCTCACATTTTATTCATTAATTTTCAAATAACTATTTGACTTGTTGAAATGAAATCTGATTTTCTAGCGAATCATGGTTCATAAAAGCTAATGATCTAGGGATTTCAGATATATTATGATTTTTTGTTCAAGGAAAAATAGGTGTTGTAACAGTGAGCTGATGTAGTGAGTACTTTTTTTAATGTCAAAAACGTCAATGAATCATCAAGAAGAGCTTGAGTCTGTGGAGATCTCATCTCGAGGAACCCAGATATAGTCTCGGGACTATTTTTAGAGCTTTGGGGTGTTCCTAGGGGTCCACGGAAGGGCCACTCACATAAAATGGTGCTATGGAATATGTCTTATGGTGAACCGGACGTGGAAGGCGGCGACAACCATGAGGAGGCATCAGAGTGCCAACACAAGTGGAAAATCCTAGGGGATAGCATAGTGTCACGTGGTGGGAGGCCATTGGGATCCAATGGAGCCGGTATGACTTATGGACATCAGCGGTTTAGGTTAGGCTGTGGAGGTTGGCCCGATCATAGGTGGCCAAACCGACCAGTTTGGGCCTGGCTAGGCCGACCTTCAGGCCGAGGCTATGTTAAATGCCTATAGAAGTCACCCCAGGCTTCAAATTGATGTAACATATATGGAAAAAAGTCCCTATATTTGAAAAGTCCTTGATATTCCATATAATTTTTTAAAAAATTATTTGAGATTATAACTAGTCTGCTTAAATTGATGGGACGTAATTCTGAGGCCCGAAGAACCTGAAATTGATTTTTAAACAATTTTTTTGGTATGTTTATTAAATGTGTGAGTGGTGATTTTTATCTTTTTATCCATTAATTATATTTTAAATATGAGGGCATTGTTGAATTAGAATAGTCGTTATTTTCTTAGGTGAATAATAAATTCAACCGGCAAGGGTAGGATGAAAATATTAATTTTTTTAATTTATGAAAAAATATCCATGAGTTATTATAGTTTCCTTCAACCATTGTGAAATGGTGGCGGGACATCAGTGTAATGTTAGGATTGAATGTAATTATTTTAAGGACATGAACAATGGTTGTGTAACCGTGACACTCGTAGGTTTTAATGGAACATTCAATGCAATTAATTAATGAACCACATTAACGAAACACAACGTTGGATGATCCTTACACCATATTTAAAAAATTAGTTGGCATTGATTTTGGATACCCATGGGAGGAACCTCAGATAGAGTGATGGTGACATCTTCCTCCATTGAATAATGGAGAATTTGGTGATGACATTTAGGATTTGATACGTAGATCGATGAATGCCGACAAACAACTTCAAATGTGGACCCTTTATCGTTATCTACACCATATTCCAATGAGTTCCAGGTAGGGGATTTTTTTTATCTAAGAGTTTTATGGAATCTATTTTTATTGATGATGTTTGAACTCTCCCTTTGTTATAAATCAAATGTTGTGGGCACATGCCGATCCAAACAAGCCCTATACCCTCCACTAATTTTATATTGGTTTCGTTCGATGTGGGGGACCGAGCAACACAGAGGCAAGGAAAAACCAGGTGACATGCTGTGATGACAGCATCACGGGAGGCCCATAAGCCCAGTCGAAATGGAAAACAGACCTCCAAAATAGCACTAGAGGCTAGCAGAAGCTCTGCCCGCATGGTGACCCATGTGACCATAGGAGGCAGGGGCTGGATCTCATCGGTTGTGAGGGGATGGTGCCCCTCAAAGACATCATGATGGACATGGGAAGCTAGCCTCTATCTGCCATGTTAAAAGAAGGAGGCATGTAGTTGAGGAGGGTCTCAACTCTGAGCCATGGTGGTGGTCAGACTCGTGCATGTGAGACCCGCTGATGAATGGTCTGCATGATCTAGTCAGGTGGAGTGGCTCCAACCGGCTAAAATGATTTTAGAATGAATGGACGCTGTATCCATTCTGGGGAAGTCGCACCCCAACCACCTGCAAGGGACGTGCCCAACCAACGGGCCTCTCCCAACCAGGTGAGCCAAGCAGAGCCCGTGGCCCAGTTGGAAAGACTAAGCCATGTAGGCCAGACTGGGCCCAGACAGATTGAGTCTTGCCCAGTCATTTTAGGATGGAGCAATAACCTTTTAGGCCCAGCCTCACATAAAGAGGCATATCATCTAAACTAGACATCCATTTGAAAACCATCTACAGATATGGAACCCTTTGGAAAATTCGGTCCTTTTAAGATACTCCACATGAGTTTTGGGGATTTTTGTAAAATGGATGTCTTGTATTGGAACCAAATCCAACCAAGCCCTTATCATTAAAATTCCTATAACATACAAACTGAGCATCCAATTGAAGTGTCATCTGCTGTGTTGGAATCCTTATGACAGGGCGGTTCTTCGGGTTACCTCTTAGTTGTACTTCATGGTGGTTGATGTAAGAACTATGTCATAATGAGTGGGTCATCTTATAATCAGGTGTGAATAGTGCATGAATCTAGTGTTATTCTATGATATGACGAATGAATATATATCCTGTTTCGGTCTGTGCATAACTATATTGTGTGGGTCAGTGCTCAATGATCCTATGTAGGTCAAAACCAATCGATCATGTGAGGTTCAGCGCTCACCGATCATGTGTGGGTCAGCACTTGTCGATCCATTGAGGATCAGTACTCTGTGATCCCATGTGGGTCAAAGCCTAGAGATCCTATGTGGGTCAGCTACTATCAATACAGTGTGGGTCAGTATCAGAGATTCTAGACAGAATAAAATGATCTAGATCTATGAATAATCTTTTTTACAATTGTTCTTATGTTATAATTTATGTTATATGTCATTTAATTTGTGCTTTGTGAATGAGGTCATACTTTTTGGTTTTCCTTTTTGGAATTATGAGAGACCTTATGGGGTCTTGGTATCTCGACTGAGTATTGTCATACACACCCATGCATGGGCTTCGCATGCCCCTTGTTGTCACATGTGAAAACGATGGGCTGCATGACTGAGAATTAGGAGCCAGGACTACATGGTAAACAGAGATGATAGATGGATGTGGTGAGTGGTAGTGATGGATGATGACGCTTTGTACCTACAATTAAATTAGGTTTCTTGGTAGACGTCCTCTGTATCACATTTTAGCATTTTTCTGTATTTCCATTTACTTCTAGTACTAAATTTTACTATCATCATATCTATTTTTTGGTTTCATTAATTGTATACCTAGTATGTGTGTCTACAGGTTTAATTTCAATGTCTTCCCATTTGGTTTTTTACCTTTCCGGTTCTAGTCACCATCCCCTGGCCTATGGATGCTAGGCTTGGGGTAGTCACAACATGGGCCTCAGAATACTGTTCGTGAAAAAGTCGTATTAGAGGAGATGTCCATGCATCAGGCGGTGGTCAGAGATGTGAGGTTTTACTGCCACCACACCTAGGTGGTCAACCTGACCACCAGGAGAAGTTGGGTATGGGAGAGATCAACTTCAGTTAGTAGATGCCAATGATAACAATGTTCTAGAGATGTTTCGTCGTACGATCTGTTTCTACTCCACCCGAACTACAATACATATAGACATAAGTTCCAGTCACACTATCATTTCCACGACACATTTTCTGAGATAAGATATTATGATGTAGCCTTTGGCTTGAGCCTTACATTTATTTCCTCAAATGGGAGAGGATTCGATGATTAAATGATGGTGAATGTAGTGCGAGCATACTCTATGAGGCGAGACCATTAGCTGGGATCTATTAATATCAACGTTGATGTCTTACACCATTATCTTGTGTATGGACTCGTTATCAATATTTCATACATAGAAAAACTATTTTACGTGCAAAGTGTGGTGTGTCCGCGAGGATGGTATCTGGTTTTCATACACCTATGTGAAGGAATCCAGTGAAATATTGGATTTTCTTTATCTGAGGAGGGAGTATCCAATCAATAATATGTTGGGTAGCATCATTGATGGTGCAGTGTATGAGAGGATTCTGAGCTATCTTGTTGAGGTGGAACAATATACTAATTTCTTTCTTAATGAAGTTCTGGGACAACCTCCTTGTCGAGATGTAGACTAATAAATTGATTTGTACCCCATGATTACATTGATATCTACATCAGTTTATTTAATGTATCTTGTGGAACTTCTTTTGTTGATGGTAACATTAGAGGACTTATACAGAAAAGGTTTCATAGGGCCCTGTGATTCTCCATGGGCATCCCCAATCATTACTACGATGAAGGAATATGGGAGTCTGGGGCTTTGGGTGGACTATTTGTGCCTGGAAATGATTACTGTGATGAACATGTATCATATACCGAGGAAAAATTATATCATCCACATGATAAAGGGGTCATGGTGGTTTTCAAAGATATACCTCATATCGGGTAATCATCAGCTTAGGGTATGGGATGAGGACATACCAAAGACATACATCAGATGTAGGTATCGACACTATGAGTTCTTAGAGATTCATTTCGGAATTCTCAACACCCCTAGTGTTCATGGAACTAATGAATAGTATCTTCTATCATTACCTAAATCACTTCATGGTGGTCATCAATGATGACATCTTGGTGTACTCATCATCGTAGGAGAAGCACACTACTCATCTGCAAGTAGACCTAGATGCACTCCATGAGAACCAGTATTATGGTGACCTCTTGATTTTCCTATTACAGATATGAGAGGTCTAATTTCTAAGACATGTAATCTAGGATACTGGATTTGCAGTGGATCTATTAAAGATATAGGAAGTGCTTGCTTGGGTGCCACCATGGTGTGTGAATGAGGTGCATCATTTTGTTGGTTTGGTTCAGTACTACCATAGATTTGTAATTGAATTTTGAAAATTATAAGCAACCTTTTCATATTTGATAAAGAATGGGGAAACCCTTAGTTTGGATAGAGACAAGCCAACAAAGTATCAAGAAGATGAGGAAGAGACTGACCAGTGCCCCCATCTTTTGGATACCAGATTAATGAGTTGGGTATATATTCTTCTCCGATGCATCGGGGACTGAACTAGGATGTGTCTTGATGCAAGAGCAATATGGGATCCCATATGGATCATGATAGTTGATACCGGATGAGCATAACTACGCTACCCATGACCTTGATTTAGAATCAATGGTCTTCTCCATTATGATGTTGCAACAATACATGATGGGGTTACAATTTACAATCTAATCAGATCATAAGAGTCACAAGTATATCTTATCATAGAATGAAATAATCCTGAAACAATGACAATGGTCGGAGTTCCTCCAAGACACTGAATTTGAGATATTCTAATTTACTAGTAATGGGAATGTGGTGGATGATTTACTCAGCAGGAGGTATGGAATATAGTTGTTGAGTGAGGAAACAATGTAGCTAACTGCATTGTAGATGTCCTTCATGGATAGTGATTGAAAAACATTCCTTCCTTATATAATAGTGCTCCCCCACTCCTTCAACTATTCATGACGGCACAATTTAAAGACTCTGAATGTGATGCCTGATGTGCTCAGATATCCATAGGACGGGCTCCAGATGGATTTTCTAAAGGTGGGGAGAATGTCATCTTTTCCATGGGATGCACCATGGTATCTTTGATTCTATAAGAGGAGGTGTTGAGGGAGTTTCACACAACACCTTTGGAAGATTATCTGGGTGTGGTGATGATGTACCAAGACCTCCGGTATTAGTACCGGTGGCTAGGGATGATGAAAGAAGTTGATGAGTTCATAACAAGTTGCCTCACATGTCAGAAAATGAAGGCTGAGCATCTTGTCCAAGAAGTTTTGGCACATCCACTTGAGGTTCCAGAATGGAAGTGGGATGGTATCTCCATAGACTATGTGAAAGGGCTATGACATACATCTAGGGCCTATGATTCTATCTGGGTGATGGTTTATTGACTCACCATGTTGTCCCACATTCTACCCATATGAGAACAGGGATCAGTAGAGGGCTTCAGAAGCCTCTAAGTACATGAGAAAATATGGATTTAAGGGGTGCCATCGACGATTATTTCAGATCACTTCAGATCATTATAAATCTCAATTGATGAAGGGATTGTAGGAGCTATTCAGGACTCAGCTACATTTGAGTACCACCATTAGACAGATGGTTAGACGGAGCAGACCTTACAAATGCTTGAGGACATGTTATGTGATGGTGTCCTTGATTTTTTCCAATCATGGGATAATCACTTACCCTTAGTGTATTTTTCATAGAACAACATATATCACTCCTCAATCGGCATGGCACCATTTGAGGCCATGTACGGGTGACCATGCACATCACCTCTATGATGGATAGACCCCGGGTGGTCAGCACATATGGGACAATAGTTGGTATGGGCTACCACTATGAAAGGGAATGTCATCCAAGAGCATATGGAGACTAAACATAGAAGCTAGAAGTCTTATGATAGAATGAGATGAAGATCCATGGAGTTTGAGGAGGGATATCATGTTTTATTTTCGGTCTCACCTCGACGAGAACTGGGGAGATTTGGCCGGGGTGTCAATATATTACCAAGGTTCATCAGATCATTCCTTATTCTATGAAGATTATGAGAGGTGGCGTACCACATAGCATTTCGCCCACATATGCACCAGTTACATACTATTTTCCACGTGTCGTAGATGAGAAGGTATGTGCATGATCTGTCGCTGGTTATCGATTGGGTCGAGATGGACATTGATGATGGGGTGACGTTCACAAAGTTCCTAGTGGAGACGGTAGATCAATTTGATCAGGTTCTTCATGGGCAGTTGATTACTCTTGTGCAAAAAAGTTTTAATCACACAAACCTCCTGCAGATTATATGGGAGCGGGAGGCTATATACGTGCTCATTACCCCCATTTGGTTCCCTAGTTTTTTGGCATCCAGAGACTTAAATCCCTATGGTGGGGAGTATATATAGACCCATATTTTAATATAATTGTTTTATGTAGTTTGGGATTGTTACAAGTCTTTGAAAATTGATGGAACATGATTCCAAGGCCCGAAGAGCCCAAAACAAATTTTCTATCTTTTTTAAGGTACATTCAGTAATGTTGCGAGAGGTGATTTATATCAATTTAACAGGTTCCAGTTTTAATAAACGAGGGCACAATTGAATTCATTGTGACATGATCCACATATTCGAAGCCTAACATCGATTGAAAATGGATAGATACAAATGTTAATTTTTTTACTTTACAAAAAAAAATCTCCATGAGTTATTTTATTTTTATTCAACCCGTGAGAGATGGTGGTAGGGCCATAGTGTAACATCAGCCTAGAATGGGATTCAATTAATGAAAATACCGTTGGTTGGGTAATCACAACACTCCATGATTTTAATTTAATATTCAATGTGGTTCAATAATGAACTACTTTAATGAATCACAACAAGGTAGGTTCCTTACCCTTTATTTAAACAATGCTTTGGCATGGGGTTTGGATTCCCATGAGAGGAACCTATGATGATGTGTTGTTGATGTCAACCTCCAATGATGAGTATCGAATTTGGAGAAACCATTGAGTACTCGATCCAAAGTATGACGAATAGCAATGATCATTGTCGAACACATACCCTTCTACCTCATCTACAACATCTTCCAACATGTTCCAGGTAGGGGTCTCTTTCTTTTCTAGGAGTTTTATGAATTCATTTTTCATAATGATGTCTGAACTATCCCATTATTATAATGATAATGTGGATGATGTAGGCTGAATGAAATAATGCACAGACCCTCCACCAATTTTTATTTGTTTTTGTTATTCATGGGAGATCGAGAAACACAATGACAAGTTGAAACTAGGGGCCACGTAGTGATGGCAGTGTCGCCATTTGGGCCGTAGGCACACTCAGAAGAAAAAATCAATCACTGGAACCTCACCAGAGGCCCGTAGAAGATTTTCTGATGCATTAGCACAAGCCACTAGAGGAGGTGGCAACATTCTCTCACCAGTCGTGAGGGGATGGTGGCGCACAAAGGTGTAGTAGAGGAAAGGGGTGAGCATCATTTTATTCACCTATTGATGGTGGGTATCATGTTGCGATAGAGTGCCGCCGATGAGGGATGCGGCTCTGAGCCACGGTGGAGGGAATCCCAACACTCTCTAGTCCTTTTTTTGACCGAGCCATGCAGACCGATCTGGTAGAGGGGTGCCGAAAAACTCCACTGATTAAAGACTAAACTAACACTTTGTCTGTTTAGGGGAAGCCTCACCCTACCCAGCTGGAGGGATGGGCAGAGCCCACATCACATTGGTCCTTTCCCATAGAGAATTTGCCTCGACCATTCCCTGCCCGATTGGGCTGAGCCCAGCTAGTTCGGGTTAGGTCCAATGGACCAGATCGGGTTGGTCCAACCAGGTCGGACCTCACATTGACCCTTTTAGGAAAAATATCACTTAAAGGTTCATATCTTCTAAACCAGACACTTGTTTAATGATCCTTCCATAGAACTAGAACCCATAGAATATGGTTTTACTTTTAATATTTCCACATGAGTTTTGATTAATGTTGAAGTTCAGATAGATTAGATCGAACCTAAATCAAATAGGTCCCTCAATACTAAAAATCTTATAACATACATATTGGGTTTCTGATTGACGTGATATCTATAGTGTTGGAACCCATATGACATGGCAGTTATTTGGGTTTCTTATTTTTGGTACTTTGTCTAGTTTGAGGTAAAAATGATGTCATGCGTATTGGATCTTCCCTAAATCAACCCTACATAGTGCGGAAATTTAATGGCTGGTTGTGTCATGAAGAATGAATAGTGATCTTATGTGGGTCAGTACCTAACGATCATGTTTTGATCAATTCTCTATGTTCCATTGTCATTTAGTACCTATCAATCATATATGGGCCACTGATCAATGATCATGTCTAGGTCAGTGCCTATCGATACCATGTGTGTCTGTGCTCAGTGATCCTGTGTGCGCCAGCGCCTAGAGATCATGTGTGGATAAGAATCTATCGATCATGTGTGGGTCAACAGTAGATCCTCTCAACAGAATAAGATAATCTAGAAATATGGCTACTCATGTGAATTTGTGTACTTAATTTATAGCGGTGGTGAGATGTCTTTTTCTTTGTGTTTTTTAATGAGATCATCCATTGTGGTTTTCGTTTGTGGAATTATAAGAGACCATTGGGTGTCTTGGGGTCCCTTCAAAGTATTTTCATACTCACCCTTACATGGGATTCACCCATTCATTGTTGTGTCTTGTGATGTTGAAAGGATGCATGAATGAGAATTGGGAGCCATGACTAGATATTTCTTGAAGGTGATAGATGGATATGGCGAGTGGTAGTGACGGTAGAGGACGAGTTGTGCCTACCCTTCAAGTAGGATTCTTGTTGGATGACCTCCAGAGCACATTTTTTCCATTGTTTGTATTTCCTTTTCCTTTGGGCTTGTATTCTGGCCCATTTAATTCTAGTACATACTTATAATATTATATGTTTTATTTTTTGATTCCATTATGAGTGGAACACCTTTTTTATACAACACCACGAGTACCCTATTTGAGATTGTACCACCTCGGGTTGTAGAGTAACAGGTATGTGGTTTTCCTCCAAATGATTCTTTTCAGACAAACATAGGAGATGCTTGGATGTGACATGGAGATTCACTTTCCCTCTCATTAATATTTCATTTTGATCACAAACACACACACACACACACCCAGCTATATATGTATATATATATATAGGGTTTCGTTTACCTCTTATTATTGGTTGTGCTGAACATTCTATTTCACCAACTGTGGTTTTCATTTACTCATATTAGGTGTGAATATACTCACACCTGCATGAGATTTTCCCAAATGTGTTATTTACTATGTAGATGATGGATTTATTGACATTGACATTAGTGGATCATAGTTCTACCGGGTTTTATTAACTATGTATGGAGGTCGGACCTAGAGATTAGGAGTCGATATCTCTGACATTTTATTTATTCCAACTTATTTTTGTGTTTACTTCATCTCTGGTTGGGTATATATTTTAATACATTACACATTGACTTACTTTTTCATACACTGACATAATTCCTTATAGATTATTACATGCATGGGTTGTCTCTATATTTGGAAACTCTTATATTATTCTTCTTTACATTTTTAGGTAGGCGACTAGGTCATTCTATACATGTTCACTTGGATTGCGTCTCCCTTATCATTTATAACATAACAATGCTTTTCAAAAGCCCCGAGTTAATCATATATAGGAATGAGGTTGTGATGAATCAACTTGTGGCTGGCTAGGCAGATGATGGTGGGAAGAGTTGTTAAAAAATTTATGTACCCTTATAATTTATTGTTTGAAGAGATATTTTCTTCCATAATTTTATCAATAATAAATAGTCAAATAACAGAGAAATCCACAACTGAAATCAATTAATTGTTTATTCCCATAAAATTGTTCAATTGAAAATATTTTTTCTAGATCAACACAAATCTTATCTATATATATATATATAAGGAAATTAAAAATTAGTGTTTTGGTTAATTGTATAGAAATTTAAAAGAATCATATTAAATTTTTTAATAAAATATATATATATATTTATATAATAAAATTTAAAAATAATCTCATATAATATTTATATAAAATATGTTATGGTTTTTAGTAATAAATTAATAATATATTTAAATATAGGATTAATTGAAAAAATTATCATCATGTATAATTAAATTGATTATTATATTTTCAAAACTGTCATATATAATTGTTTTTATAGAGAAAATGACATCATTTTTTTATACATGATGGCTGTATATGAAAACATTTATATAAATATCAACAAAAAATTATTTTTTCAATTTAAATGTTCTTGTATATATTATTTAACAAAATATTCATGGATCTAAATAATAAAAAATATTAACATTATTTAATGTGATTTTTCTAATAATTAAATTATATATTATCTTTTTATTAAATATTTAAATTAAATTTATTTGATATATTATTAGACCATAAAATAATAATATAAAAATTAAACAAAATTTATGAAAAATTATTTAATTATTATACTCATATATGTACAAGGTAATATATTTTAGCAAAATAATATTGGTTTTCATTTCATTTGAAAAATGTATAATTTTATTTCAATTCTAATATAGTAATTTTTTTATAAAAAATGATATATAATGTAATATAAGTATATAGCCTTTATTAATTAGTCTTATTTATTAAAATAGAGATAAAAATAATGAACCCTCTAAATGAATAAATAATTTTACTACTAATATACAGAAGTTAGTAATTTCAATGAATCTCTACAACAGATAAGTGACATATGAGTTTGAAAAAATCATGTTTATCGTTTTAATAAATCTGATGATGAAGATAAAATTATTTTTAACCATGGTATTTATAAGAATTTTAAATGCATAGATAACTGTATTCTTTATCATCAGTAGTTTTAATATTGAAAAAAATAACTTTTTGAGTGAATTCACATCACGGATAAAGAAGTCCATTATCGTTGGTACTTTTACTACTAATAAAATATCATTCAGCTACTACAGTATGCCCCTACAACATTAACACACTATAAAATCCAATTTTATTCCATAAAAATTTATATTCCAAAAAATATTATATTTAATTTTTATAAACAATATAATTAAAATATATAAATGGAATACTATATAAATTAAAACTCAAAAAATTATATTGATTACATTTAAATTTTATATGTACAATTATTTAAAAATTTGTACAATTTCCAAAAAACACAAAAATAATTTAAGCAATACCAAGGAAATCGTCACCATTGATCAAATTTTCCCTTTAGAAAATAGAAGTATACTTATTGTAAAACTAATTTTTTTAATAATACTAAATAATGAAATAATTATGATAAAATAATGATTAAAAAACATATTTAAAATAAATAAAATCATAAATAATTAAATCATATTTTCATGTGTCATAAAAATTCATGAATTTTTTTTGATTGGGTGATGAATGTTTCGACCATAAAATAGTCACATTAGACTAAGAACACACTATTTCATTCATACCGGCCACATCATGTAATAAATATCCATATATTATTTTCTACATGAAAAAAATCATTCCTGGTTAAATTTTACTAATGAATCACAAAAATATATTCACTTGTACTCATTTTTTACTATGTTATGTGTTTTTTGTACTTAAATGTAACTTTTGAACTATAAATATGAACATAGTTATATCAATCACACCATGAATCAAATTTAAATATAGATAAATAATACACTTATAAATTTAGAATTTTTTACTATTGTAACCTGAAAATCTTTTTACGTAATCTACTTTTGGAGTAAGTGACATTAACTTTGAAATGAAATGCCACTTCTATACATAAAACACAAACTTCCAGTATTACCAGATATTCTGTTTTTTCAATATTGTAATAGATTAATTTAAAAACATCATAAATGTACTAAAAATAATTTTCCAAAAGATCCTTGAATGTACAATTATGTTTTATTTGATTTGAGTAAATGAAATAAGTTTCGACCAAAAAATATTATTCTAAACTAAAATCAAACAATTTTAGTTAGACTATCCAAAACATGAGTTAGATTGATGCATCATTAATTAAAAAATGTATAAAATGAATCAATGATTTTTTCCGTATTGTGTGATTATAATAGGGTTATGATTTGTTGGTTTTGAGTATGTGACAAGTTGTTTTAGACAAAACTGTCCCTTTTAAATGAAAAAACATTGTTATTGTCATACAAGACACACCATATGTTAGAATAATTTGAGTCTAATTCCAGTTAGTGAAAATTGAGTCATGAATTTCATTGTAATGTATTAGTAAATTATAGGAATATTTTCTTTGTTTTTATATCCTCTTTATTTTTTTAAAATATAATTTTACATTTAATATAAAAGATTCACTTTTAGTCATATTTTCCAGGTAATTTGTCCAATTTAACTGATATAGATGATTATTTGTATATAATATATATACATATATATATATATATTCAAAATTATCATGAAAATAAATTCATTTCTACATGTTTTGACTATGTGACATGTATTTTGAACTAAAATTTCACTTTTTGATTTCAAACAGACACTCTTAGTCAAATCCGCGATAATATGGGTTAGATTGATGTGATGTTAATTTCTATTCATAACAAAATAAGATTATTTTTCATTAAAATATCATGGAAATAAAATAATGTTTATTACAATTTTAATATATTATGTGAATTATATGGAAAAAAGTCAATTTAATCTAAAAACAAGAGCATTCCATCATATTAGACACCAATTTGTCAAATTGACAAACAGTTAATTGAAACCTATAAAAACATAACCAAGGATCATTGTGATAATGTATCATTACAAGAAAATCACCATTTCAAGTATTTTACTACCTGACATAGGTTTTTAATTAAAATTTCATTTTAACATAGAAAATGGTTATTTTTAACACAAAGAAGAGATGAAAATGTTTTTATGAATAAAGTTAGTTGTACAAAAAATTTGAATACAATAAAAAATTTTAATGTGAATATTTATTTTTAATATTATGAACTCCAATAAAATCATGCTAATAAATTTATAAAATAATAGTTGAATAATAATTAAAAAATGTCAAAATAATTCATATATGTTGTTAAAGTGATGAATCCAAACTATTAATGTTGATTTGGTAATTTTAATAACTAAATTGTACGATTAGATTAATACATCAACAAAATAAATAATTTTTTTTATTTTAAAATATGTCTTTTTTTACACCCCAAGATTTCATAGTACGTTATTTCTTAAATGTAATTCAAAAACATTCACTACACACATCACCGAGTTCTAGCACACCATGACTTACCAAACAAGCTGTTCAAAAGTGGTGATGAATACTATTAACTTAATTTTGAACGTTATATAATCCTTATAATTTTAGAATCCATATTATGAGTATCATAGACATAATGAAAGAAAAAATTCATTTTTTTCTGAAAAAAGAAGTATTTTTAAAAAAATGCAATTTTACAGCCTTTTAATGTCGAATTATTTTTAAATCCAATAGTTGAAACTTTTATATAATTGATTTGACAAAATAAAATTATTATTTAGAATCGGGATATAATAATTTAGTGTAAATAAAGTTTTGGTGTTTTTCTGATAACTTTCATATTTGGGTGAATAGTAAAAAATACTATATTTTAACTGAAATCAACATTTTTAATCAAAACAATTTATACTATGAAATAATAAATTTTAATGGTATGGAAGTATAAATATATTATATTTTTTCCATTTAATCCAATGATGATCATTATAAGTAATTTTCCTTTAAAATTGGACATAAACAAGTGTCAAACTTTTGACAGTTTTTAAAAATACGCCTTTTGATTCTAATAGCGGGAATTAATTTGAAATTAATAAACGCAACCTTTATGTTTCTAATTTGGTAAAATATACTTCATTTTTGGATTTGGAATATTTAAATTAGATTAGGGAGAAATTTTGGTAGTTTTATGATAACTTTCATATTTTGATGAATAGTGAGAATTACTAAATTATAATTAAAAACAATTTTTTTAATAGAAATAATTAATAGTGAAAAATTATGAATTTTAGTGATTTTAAAATAAAATTATATTATATTTTATCCATTTAATCCTACTCTGGTCATTGGAAGTAATTTCATATTTAAACTGGACATAAAAAGTTTCATTCATTTGATAGTTATTATTTATTAGAAACACACTTTTTGTTTCAACAACGTGAATTAATTTTAAATTAATTTTTTCCAATTATGTTTTTTGAAATTAGAAAAATGTATTCCATATTTAGAATCATGAGGTAAAAATTGTGTAAATACGTAAATTTTATTTTTAGACATTTTGAATAATGACTTCAGTAAATATTTTATTTACCATTGTTAAAAGGTAAATCCGGTAATTAAGGGTAAATATAATATTATAATAATACTAAATTACCCCAAAACATGTCCTAATTTTATTTTTTGATACATGCCCGACCATGGGAATCTTTGGGTCAATTTTGGGACCACATGGAGCCACTTGTAAGTGATAATGACACTTTATATTAATTAAGTTAAAGTAAATGCAAAAATGACATAAGCATATATCTTTTAGAAAAACAACTATTACATAGGGTTATATATGTTGGAATTTTGAATATAAAAATTATTTAGAAACCTAAAAAGATATAATATATTCTGGTAATTTATTTATAATTTTGATACATTGAATAATTAAATTTATTTATGACACAATGATGATACAGTATTATCCTTAATAATAAAAGAATCAAATAGTTGTTATTATAAAAGTTAAAATAAATATAATTTGAACATTTTGATGACATCCACGAGTATTATTAGTTAATATGACCAGGTAGTATTTCATAAATGTTTTTTTTAATTAATAATTTTTGTAAAACTTTATCAAAAATCAAATATTAAATATTGTCAAAATTGACATAAAAGAGTTTTTAAAACAAATATTATATTATAAATTCATATTCTATTCCTAAAAATCAATGTATCAGCCAAAAGACTTATATAATTATTAGTTTATCATTAATGGGCCACTTGATGGTCTCATGGATGAATATATTATGTTTATTAACTATATAATATAAAAATACAAAGTGACATGGTAAGTGTCAAAATAATTACCTAATAGTTAAAAGTAAATGATAAGGATAATAAAGTGACACAAACCTGTCTAAACCCAATTCGTGGAGTTTTATCTGACCTCTACCCACATTTTACATTGAATAATACACTTTTGATCCATTAGAAACCGAATATGAATTTATTATAAAATGAGACTTTAAGTTTTTTCTAAAGAGCCCCCCCCCCTTATAAAAGGACGCCACTTCTAACCAATTCCTCATAGATATCAAGCCTTTTGAATCATCCAAAATCCACCCAATTAATCTTCCTATATCCTGATCCTCCTCTTAAAATCCTTTTTGTATGCAGAAGGCACTTCAAGAGTCCTTTTCGGTTCAAACGAAAGGGAGTTACCCAAATTAAAGATAACAATTTCTCTTTGCTTCTTTTCTTTTATTTTACTTCTCCAACCCCTAAACACTTTTTATTATTTTCCTCTATAAAAACACCTATATATTAAATATACTAGGATATATTTATGATATGTATTTTAACTACACTTGCACATACCTCTATCTAATAGGTGAAGAACATAATGTTTTTGTAGAGGGCAACCAAACGCCTCACGAAACGATGATTGTTCAATTATCTCCTACCACCTCTCTTGGTGTCCATTATGATGGAACTATAATTTAAAATGTTATTTATGATATCTACATTATATATAAGCATATTTAATTCCATTTTATAGAGTACCATTATTCGTTTCATGTTGTATATATATAGGATAATTTATTTTGAGGAAGTGCGTACTACCGCCCCCTTAAAGTGATATGACTCGTTCATACCATACATGGAAAATATAAAGGAAGGTGTTAATGAACATAAGTAACACATATAAGATATTATATTATAATGGAAAAATAATATACCTATATATAATTTGGTTTGTATTCCTTTTAATATAAAAACTGATGTGGAAGTAGCATTCATGCGTATGTACGGACTGTCGTCTCCACGAACGCGATGAGATTCATTTCCCATCGTTTCCATTCAAGTATAATTCTCTTTTGATGATTAAATATAATCATTATGGACTTTATATCATTCTGGATATGTATAAAATACATCCTATCCATAACAAAAACGTCTTATGTTAGAAAACATATAAAATAAAATGAGGAGGTTAACACTCGAAACGACGATAATACTATAATATTATTAACAAGGAAATATTAGACGATCATATATGATATCATATATATGTATATGATTCATATATAATTTAATATCAATGATTCAACTATTATATAGGATTTTAACCTACCATCAACAAAGGAAAAGTATGAGGTAAGGGTTTATTTCACAATATCTTCATTATCCGAGTTTCTTTATACGTAATTATCTACTGGGACCTCTTTATCATCCATATCCATGTTTCGTAAAAATTTATTTCAATAAATTATAACTATTTTATAGAATATGGGTTAATGTAATTTATACCCTTGTTGACTTTTTATAAAATGTTTATAAAGGAATCTTTCCATCGTATTCCAAACAATGTCTTTTTTATCCTTTTCGACAAAATTATTGTAAGAATGTATTTTTTTACTTATACGGCGGGTGCGACTATTTTCTACCATTATAAACTATTTGAATCTTCCCTTACAATCATACAATATTATTTTCAAAGTAATTGTTTTATTTTATAATTATTTGACACTTAAATGATTTCAAACTATAAAGAGATATTTCTCTAAAAAGGGTTTTAATTTCATCTATGTCAACATCCTCTGATAGATTTAAAGTTTATTTGGATTTGATTTATTATGATAAAAAACTTCCATATTTTATAGAATGTTTTGTGATATGTATGACTTTGGATGTACTATTTTTATACCATTCATTTTTTATGGTTAAAGTATTGAAATTTTGTATGCTAGTTTTAATATGAATGTTTATGATATGTTTAAAATTTTTCATATGAGGAATGTATTGGACATAGTATGTGACAGGTGGAGCCCGCTCTAGCTCCACGATGCATCAGTAGGTCTCATGAGACAACTAGAAGTGGATTTGGATGAGGATCTTTCCCTATTTAATTTATGGTTTTGGCCGAGGCCTTAACCAATTTTCGACATCTTGGTTGAGGCCTTGAAAAAATGATTCAGAATGTCCATCATTATACATTCCCTAGTTATGGAAATAATATTGAGGGTTAATGTGGTCATTCAACTAGTCGAATACCCATGATAATGTTTTATTATGGCATTATTTACTAATATCATATTCCTTCCATAAATGTATTTTTTTTTATTGGTAAAAACATGTGGTTTCAATTATTTTACATTCGTAATATTTATGTCATTTTCTGCTATATTTCATACACTTACTGAGCATTTGAGCTCAATACATCTATATGTTTCATTTTCCCAGGATATGACGAAGTTAGTTATGAGTGACCATCAGGCATAATCTAGGAGTCTGGGATGTTTCTAATGAAATATATTTGTGATTTATTTCTCTTCAAGATGTAAAGTTGTACTTATGTATGAATCTTGTTTACAAGGCTACTGAACTAATTAGTCATTCGAGACTTGCTATTTTGTGATCATTCCAATGTTATGTAATAATGCACCGACTCTATGTAACTGGGGTTGGGGTGTTACAGTTGGTATCAGAGGATGTTGAGTACAAACCTTAGAAACTATATTTAGATAAATAGTAATTATTGCACATAGCCCTAAGATTTAATTTGAGGATTAATATAGAAGATATTTTTAGAATTTTGGTATTGTAGATATTTTTTGAGTTTTCCAAGAAATATATCCCTATCTGGATACGAGCAGGTAGAGGTGGATCTGGCATTGATGTACCTAGGGGTAAAACCCAAAGACACTACCTTGATCTAGACTGGAACGAGAACTAGTTCACGACAACATGGGTTGTTTCACTCTTGGTTATGACACTCTTGGGATATATTTTTGGGGTAATTCTTATTTTAATTACAATCCACTATGAAGGGTTTATTAGTATATACTTCCTCAAAGAATACATTTTTAGGATTATGGATTATATCCACAAACTGTTTAATTTATGTTAAGTGTTTTACAAGTTTGTGATTAGGTATTGCAATTCATAAACTAATCTAGTGTATGCCATTGTTTAGAAATGGTGCATAGTAGAAGGAATGAGAACTCCAGAAATACGCATGATCCAAAGAGTATGAAGGTTCATATATTTCATGGTCTTAAGACAGAATTTAAAAGGGAATAGTCTCCCATGTATTATCATCATATGATGAAATAGTATCATGTGTTGATAAGATATGTAAAGAGTTCTCAGAGTCCTATAGATTTGAAAGGAAGTCAGATAAGAAAAATATGGTTGGGAGAAATATAGATATATGGAATAAGGTAAAGAAGTATTTTCCAATATGTGATAACTATGGAAAGAGTCACCTTGGGAAATTCTTGATGGTAATGGGAGTATGTTATATGTGTGGAGAAATAGGACACCACATTCGTGATTGAGAGGGTAAGAAAAAGGATTCAAATGTACAATACCTCATCTTCAAGGAGTGGGCACACTACGTGTATCAATGTTCAAATCATCAGAGTATGCCCCAAATGATGCTATTGGATAATAATAATGTTATGATACTACCACAGATGAATATGGATGACTAGTGTTATTATTTTCTTATTAAAAAATTATTCCATTTGAGTGTTGTATCAATGATGTTCGAGTTATATAAATTAGGGAGATAAATAAGGATTGTACTACAATACTATTTCATTTGGGATTTGTGATTATATTGTATTATGAAAAGTTACTCAACAGCAAGTTAAACTTTTTTTCATGAAAATACATGGTTAATGGAAAGGTAATCCTTAATATGGCATTGATATTGAGGTAGTAATTTTGGAATAAGTGATGGTTTATTTGGATAAATTATATTGGATATTCTTGACTAAGTTGGTACTGATTAATGGTTTTTATGTCATCATTGTTGGCATATTCAATGTTTTGGGATATAAGGAGTATATCTAATATTTTTTAAGTAATAAGGGATCATGAATGTAATCAATAAGGTTTTTTGTAATTTCATAATGTTGTAGTGTTTTAAAAGAATACATGATGAAGGTGTTCACTTGCTATTACATGGAAAAAATGGATCTTCATTGTGTTGACATACATTATAAATTTTTTAATGTGAGTTTGGACAGAAGTATTTTGGATAAGTGTAGTTTGAGATTTTTTTTGGATTTCTGTAAAAAAGGACAACATGGAGGTCGGGCGGCAACCCGTCGCTTCCGGCAAGGCCACGAGACTTGAACCCAAAACCGAAGAGAGAAAATGGTGTATCACTTACCACTAACCCACGTGTTGTCCTGGGTTGAATAATGTTGTTTTTAACGGTTCTTCTAGATGAATTAGAAATTATTTTTTTGAACCCTATACGTATAGGATAAATAGAATATTATTTTTAAGTTCTATTATCTTTTAGAGTGAATGTTGAGTTTGTGGTAGAACTCAGTTAAAGGATGGGACTCAACTTGTCAAATATATATTTTTTTCTTATTTTATTCAATGAAGAAATTAATTCGTATACTTTAGAAAATGGGATCATAGAACAAAAAATGTGTCATAATAATACCATATTTTTTGATGAACCAATTAAATTTTAAATCACCATAGATTGAGGAATTTAAGGCCATCAATTTTACAATTGTTTATAATTGATGAACTCAATAACAAACTTATAAATATTTACGTTTTCCCACCAATTATATGTCTCTAATTTCCACCAATGTTCTCCTAATCGAGAACATAATTTGGTGGTGATCCATTAATTTCCCTTTTCCTCATATTAAAACTAAATTTACTAAACTAATTTCTGTTGTGGGTTTTCCCAAAGGAATTTTCTATGTTCAAACTTTTATTTTAGAAAAATAATTTCAAATTGCGAGAATTAAATTTATTGAAGAAGGGAAGAATGTAACACCCCAAGATTGGATAATATGTTATTTCATTAATGTAATTCAATAACTTTCACTACACAAAACACTGTGTTCTAGTGCACCATGACTTACCAAACAAGTCGTTCAAAATTGGTTATGAATATAATTAACTGAATTTTTAACTTTTTATAATCCTTTTAATTTTAGAATCCATATTATGAGTTTCTTCGACATAATTAAAGAACAAATACATTTTGTTCCAAGATAAAATAAGTATTTCTAAAAAATGAAATTTTACAGCCTTTTAATGGAAAAGCCTTTTTAAATCCAATATTTGAAACTTTTATATATTAAATTTTACAAAATAAAATTTTTAGAATTGGGACATAATAATTTAGTTTCAATAATGTTTTGTTGTTTTTATGATAACATTCATATTTGGGTGAGTAGTTAAGAATACTATATTTTAACTGAAAACAACTTTTTTAATCAAACTAATATATATTGTTAAATTATAAATTTTAATGGTATGGTAGTATAAATAGATTATATTTTTACCATTTAATCCAATGATGGTCATTTTAAGTACTTTTACTTGGAAATTGGACATAAAAAAGTGTTAAACTTTTGATGGTTATTAAAAATACACTTTTTGTTTTAATAGCAGGAATAAATTTTATATTAATAAATGCAAAATTTATGTTTTAAATTTGGTAAAATAGGCTTAATTCTTGTATTTGGAATATTAAAATTATATTTGGGTAAAAATTTGGAACTTTTTTGATAACTTTCATATTTTGATGAATAGTGAAAATTCCTAAATTTTAATTAAAAAAAACTTTTTTAATAGAAATAATTAATCATGATAAATTATGAATTTGAGTTTTTCTAAAGTATAATTAGATTATAATTTTACCATTTAATACAATTTTGGTAATTGGACATAATTTCATATTTATACTACACATAAGAAAGTTTAAATCTTTTTATAGTTATTATTAATTAAAAACACGCTTTTTGTTTCGATAATGGGAATTAGTTTTAAATTAATTACTACGTCTTATGTGTTTTTAAATTAGAAAAATGGATTAACTTTTTAGAATAACGAGGTTTAAATTTTTTAAATAGGTAGATTTTATTTTTAGACATTTTGAATAATTACTTAAGTAAATATTTTATTTACCGTGGTTAAAGGGTAAATCCGGTAAATAAGGGTTGAAAATAATTTTATAATATTACTAACTTACCAAAATATGTGATTTAACCATATTGTTTGAAACATGTCTGACCGTGGGCATCTTTGGGTCAATTTTGGGACCCCATGAAGCAACTTGTAAGTGATAATGATACTTTATATTAATTAAGTTAATGTTAATGCAAAAATGACATAGGCATATATCTTTTAGAAAAACAAATTTTACATAGGGTTATATATGTTGGATTTTTGACTATAAATATTAATTAGAAATATAAAAAGATTTTATACATTATTGTAATTTATTTATAATTTTTACACATTGAATAATTTAATTTTTTTATGACACAACGATGATCCAGTATTTTTATTAATAACAAAAGAATCAAATAATTGGTATTATAAAAGTTAAAATAAACAAAATTTGAAAGTTTTAATGACATAAACGACTGTAATTAGTTAATATTTCTTAATAAAATTTCTTAAATTAATATTTTTTAATTAATAAATTTTTTATGACATTAAAAAAATCAATATTTAAATAGTGTCAAAATTGACAAAAAAGAGTTTTTAAAAAACTTATTATGTTATTAATTCATATTATATTCCTAAAAATCTAAGGATCAGATAGAGGACATATATAATGATATTTTTATCATTAATGGACCTCTTGGGGGACTCTTGGATATATACACTATGTTTATTAATGATATAATATAAAAATACTTAGTGACATATCAAGCGTAAAACTAATTAACTAAGAGTTAAAACTAAAAGATAAGGATAATAATGTGACAAAAACCAGTCTAAAACCTATTGGTTGAGTTTTTTGCGACCCATACCCTAGTTAGACGTTGAGTAATCCAAATTGGAGCCATTTTAAATCGAATATGTATTTATTATAAAATTATACTTTAAGTTTTTTCAAAAGAGCCCCTCCTCCCCTTATAAAAGGACACTGATTATAACAAATTCCTCACACCTCCCAAGCCTTTTGGTTCGTCCACATCTGACCAATTAAGCTCCCTATATCCCTGTACTCCTACTATAAGTCTTAACTTAGGCATAAGGCACTTCAAAAGTCCTCTTTTGTTCAAACCAACGGGAGTTACCCAAATTAAAGGTAATGATTTCTCTTTGCTTCTTTTTTTTATTTTACTTCTCCAACCCCTAAACTCATATTATTCTATAGTTTTGTTACAACACCAGAATAATCAATATACTAGGATATTTTAATGAGAATTATTATAATTAAACTTACAACCACCTCCATCAAATGGGTTAATAACATAATGTTTTTGTGGATGGAAACCAAACGCCTCATGAAACGATGATTGTTCAATTATCTCCTACCACCTATCATAGTGGCCATTATGATGTCACTATAATTAAAAATGATATTTATTATATTTATTTTATATATCAGATTATGTAATTCCATTTTATAGCATACCATTTTTCATTTCATGTTGTATATATATACAATAATTTCATTTGAGGAAGTGTGGACTACTGCCCCTCAAAGTGATATGACTCATTTATACCATACATGGAACCTATAAAGGAATGTTTTAATTAACATAAGTAACACATATAAGATATTAATTTTTACTGTAATAATAATATATGTATTTATAGTTTGGTTTTTATTTCTTTTAAAATAAAAAATGAAGTGGAAGTAGCGTTCGTGCGTACGTACGGACTACCATCTCCCAGAACGTGATGAGATTCATTCCCCCATCATATCCAATATAGTCTAATTATAATATTATGATTAAAATAATGTGTAAGGACTTTATATCAGTCTATATATTAATAAGTTACATCCTATCCATAACAAACATGTCTCATGAAACAAAACATATAAAAGAAAATGCGTAATTTAACACTTGAAACAAAGATAATACTAAATTATTATTAACAAGGAAATATTAAAAGATCATATATGACATCATATTTATGTATTTGATTCTTGTATAATTTAATAACAATGATTAAACTATTATACAGGTGGTTAACCTACCATAAAAAAAAGGAAAAGTATAAGGTAACTGTTTATTTCACAATATCTTCATTATCCGAGGTTGTTTATATGTAATTATCTACTGGGACCTCTTTAACATCCACATACATGTTTCTTAAATATGCATTTCAAAACATTATTTCTATTATATTGACTATGGTTTAAATTCACTTATACCCTTGTTGACTTTTTATTAGATTTTTATATATGAATCTATTCATCATTTTTTCAAACAATGTAATTTTTAACCTTTTTGACAAAATTAATGCAAGAATGTGTTTTTAACTTATACGGCGGGTGCAGCTATTCTATACCATTATAAACTCGTTAAATCATCCCTTACATGCTTATAAGAATATTTTCAATGTATATGTTTTATTTTATATTTATATGACTCTTAAATGTTTTCAAAATAGAAAGATATATTTATCTAAAAAGGGTTTTAATTTCACCAATGTCAACATCCTTTGATGGATTTTAAGTTTATTTGGAGTTGATTTATTATGATACAAAACTTCCATATTTTATTGATGTTTTTATGATATGTTTGACTATGGATGTCCTATTTTTATACCATTCATGATTTATGGTTAATGTATTTACATTTCATATTCTAGATTTAATACAAATGTTTATGATATGTTTAGACCTTTTCATATGAGGGTTGTATTAAACATAGTAAGTGATGGCTAGAGCCCTCTATAACTCCTTGATGCATTGGTAGGTCTCATGAGACAACTAGACGTTGAGTTGGGCGAGGCTCATTCCCAATTTGATTTATGGTTTTGCCCGAGGCCTTAATTAATTTTAGACGTCTTTTCCAAGGCCTTGAATAAATGTTTCAGAATGTCTGACATTATACATTCACTCAATATATAAATAATATTGATGGTTCATATGGTCATTCGACTAGTAAAATATCCATGATTATGTTTTAGGATGACATTATTTACTCAGATCGTATTCATTCAATAAAAGTATTCATGTTTATTATTGTTAAAGACATGTGGTTTCAGTTATTTTACATGCATAATATTTATGTCATTTTCCACTGTATTACTTATCCTAACTGGGCATTTGAGCTCACCCCATTCTTATGATTCATTTTCCCAGTATATGAAGAAGTTAGTTTTGAGTGACATGTAGGGATAATATAGGTGGCTTGGATGTTTCTAATGAACTATTTTTTTGGTATTTCCCTTCAATATATAAAGTTGAACAGATGTATGAATCTTGTTTCCAAGGCTACTAAACTAATCGGTCTTTTGAGACTTGATATTTTGTGATCATACCAATTTTATGTAACAATGCACCTACTCTGGGTAACTGGGGTTGGGGCGTTACATCATTTTTATATCAATTATCATTTATGATGAATAATAATATGGATTATAGATATGTTTATAAATTAATGAACATAATATACATTTGGTGGCCTTAAAATTGATAAACACTATATGATAGTTGTTTATAATATCATTCATGCATAGTTAGTTTATCCATTTTTATTTGAAAATTTCAATTAATTATTCTATTAATTTAATAGTCTAGGAAATACAAAAATATTATAATTATATATTGTTGGATATGAATCTACAGATTATACACAAGAGGGGGGTGAATTGTGTCTTTTTCAATTTTTTGGTAACTATTTGATTGAATGAGTTCTGTCCTCTATACTTTATCTGGTTTGATCGTGCAGCGGAATAAGTAAGAACAAGAACACAAATATGTATAGTGGTTCGGGGAACAGAAGGACCCTAGACCACTCCACCATGCTCAAATCCTCGATCTTGGTGATTTTCACTATCTGGTCCTCGTTTCAACAGACTGGTCCACAACTGAGTACAAGCAGTTGACACCCATACAATCTTCATGATAACAAAGCCTTCTGTTTCAAACACGAACCAACACAGCTTAGAATGAGAATCTGGTTACACAAGAATAAAAAGAATTTCAGAAAGAAGTTTCCCAGTTGATCTTCATAATTGCAACAGAATGTAATTGACATCAGATGGATCACAGTCTCTAGAAATTTGATTTTCAAAACAAAGCAACTCTGAGCTGATCAGGTTGCAATACTTATAGTGATATAGTTCACAACTTCAGTAGTAGTAGATCCACATTAGATATTCAATTTAGTATAGGTGAATCTTCTATCATGTTCTTTCTTCTTAAATAAACAGATCTTTGAAACTCCATTTTGAATCTGTAGATCAACGTGAATTTTTGCAGTCTATTTTTTCCACATTTTTAACAATAGATTGATCACCATACACGCATTTACCTAGTGTTTTTGAGAGAACATATATTATAAAGATGAGTATATCTCCTGCACATTTATATACATAAATGTCGCCTTCTGAATCACGATATCCAAAAAATTAGAATTTACAGAGAAGTCGTAACTTCCCTTAAGACTTGGCATAAAAAGCTACTTTTAATTCGATCATAAATCCATCGATAAAATGGATTTGAATCAGTCAAAGGAATATTTTAAAAATGACTTTAAATCTGGCTTGAAATCCACCCAAAAATTAGCTTGATGGCCTCTGCATAAAAATATCTTCTTTCAAAATTTCTGATGCCAAATGTAAGGTTGATGACGTGGCCTCAAAACGTAGGGGTGATGACATAGTCTTCAAATGTAAGGTTAACAATGTAAGGTTGAACATAAATTTAGGGTTGATCATCCATAGTTTTTCTTCAACACTCAAACGTATAGAAAAAGATCCATACTTTTACTTGATCCATACTATTCCAATAATGTATGGATGTTTACAAAAGTAAGGTTGATGAACCATACTTTGGAGAAACAAACGTAACATTTAGTATTTACGTATGGTTCTCCTTCCATAACTTGCTGATAACCAAAACATAAGGTTCGTTCCTATCATAATGTTATTCTTCAATACTATTCTGAAAATGTATGGTTGTTTAACAATAATTTTCTCTTATCTCAAAATGTATACATGCTTTTCATCCTTATGATATGATTATCCACGTAGTGTATGAACAGTGATTCCAGAATGCACTAATGCAGATTCTGCGCTATATTTATCCGCATAAGGTATGAGCAGTGATTCCAGATCATGCTAAAGTAGATTACACACTATATTTACCCACTTATGGTATGAATAGTGATTCTAGAACGTGCTAAAGCAGATTCCGCACAAGTAATAAATTCTCGTTATTTCAAGAGTAACATAAATTAATAAATTCCTGAAAAAATAAAAAATAAAATCATTAAAAAATATCTAAGGGTATATTTGAGCATCAAAATTATTGTAAAGAGACAGAGTATTATATTAAATAACCTCCCCCTTTAAATAAAATTTTTATGTATTGTTGAAAATAATACTTTTCTCAACAATCTCCCCCTTTTTGATTATCACAAAACCCATATAATAATTAAACTAATTTATATGAATTTAAATTTCAAAATTATCTACATAAAGTTTTATAATTTTCAGAGGATAAAAAAATATTTAATTTTAGAAAAATTTATCCTTTTGAATAACCATTATAATAAACAATAAATATACAGAAAACTATGAAAAAAAGTTTTGAAAAATAAGATGTTGAGGATATCCAAATTTCTCCTTTAATTCTCCCCCTTAATAAAATGTTGATGTTTATCCAAATTCTCCCACTTTTTGTGATATAAAAAAGAATGAAAAATCGTGGATTTTAACACATTTAATGTTGCACTAAACTATAGGTAAATGATTATTATTAACTGTTTATCAATAATTAAATCTAGAGTACTGGCATATCAAAAATAAATTCAGTAAAAAAATTGTGAAAGAAACAAATAAATAATGAAGGAAATTTTCATTCAAAAATAGAAGTATATACAGGACAATGATATACACAGGAATCAAGTGTTGGGAAATATAAGAAAAATGTTCTATCTCCTATGGATTGCAGACTTGATTTCTGTAAATTATTCCCAATGTCTCTTTATCATCCCATCTCCAGGTTTGATAATGAGCTAACTGTTCTCTTGATTCATATGAATATCCTCGATTAAATTGACTTTGAAAAACACATGCATCCTTTCCTCTTATTCAACAAACACTGATAGCTTCTCTGATAATTGATTTAATAGAATTATGACTGATGGCTCACTATTTGTCAGTTGATCCACTAAGAACTTCTAATTTTCCAGCAACATTGAAAAAGGATCACTATTACATTGAATATCTTGTAACATGTCATTCTTGTTGCTCATGACAGTTGTGATAGCATGAAACCTTCTGATTAAATAAAGTGAAGTATCTGATCCAAAAACAGCATTATTTGCAACTAATGAAAATTGGTTCTCTATAAACGACTTCAGATCTGATAAATCTGACTTCATAACCATTTTGGATTTCAATTGTGCAACTCTAGTCAGCATATCCTCTTTAAACATTTCCACTTTTTTCCTGGAGATTGTACACTCCTTTAGATTTTGATACATCAAATGTTCTAAGTCTAAGCCATTTCTCAGAATGACATTCTCAGATTCCAACTGAGATACTTTTCTGTGCAGTTCTTCAATTTCTTCATTCCTTGAATTAGATGCACCATGTTATGGATTCATATTCACAACCTCGGGTTGATGTAGTAGTACTGAAGGTAATGATTCAGCATCAGACATTTCTTTTTATCTGTCCTGAGAAGGTTGGTCCACATATTTTTCCTTGTAGTTTTCAAACACTTCCACAAGAATATTCCAATTAAAGTACCTTTGTTGGAGCTTCAGAAGCATGCTCATCACATTCATCTACATCATTGTATTCCACTTGAATTTCAATAACAATATCATCAGTAGTTTCATGAGGTTTGGCCACTTCTTCATGATACACTGCCTCTGACTCTTGTTCATGTTTATGTGCAACTTCAACATCAGTTAGAATTTGTTGCTGAGTCTCCCTTTGGGATTCTTCTGAAACTCCAAATCCCTCAACTGATGTTTTTATTTCAGTAACATCTTCCATGATCTTATCAATAATATCATCTATTACAAAATAATAAGAAAATAAAGCTTCTGTTATTGTTTCCAATGCAGGGGAAGTAATTTCCTCATTGACATGTCTCTTTCTTTTTGATTGAAGTCCCTCATGACTTTTGTCTTCCTCAATATCTTCTACTTCAAAACGAATCCATCTTGCTATATTGCTAACTCTGGATTCACCTCGTCCATCCTTGGACATAGTAGGTTGAGCCTGAGCACTCTCTAAGTCTTCCTCATCTCCTACTAGAAAATTGTTTCCTTTAATTGTGCTACAGAAATATCCATCCTTCCTAAAAGTTCTAGAATTAAACTTATTATGCTGATGACAGTTAACTCGGACATCCACTAATCTCACCATGTCATTCTTAAGCAGCAGTTTAGAAATAAACCGACTGAAAGGGTAGAAATTCATCCGAGCATCTCATTGATAGCATTAATTGAGATACATTACCATGTACCTTGGGAAGTTTAACATAATATCCCTTAACAGAAGAAACATTATATACATATCAGGGTACAAAATCTCTTCCATTTCTACCACTCTTGGAGCTATTCCAGTCTGAATGAATTTGACCAAAATGTTCTGATCAGGCTATAAATCCTTGATAAACATTTTATTTATAGTTTTAGTACCAAAAATAAGAGACATTATGTCTTCAGATTTATGCACAAAATCTCCAATACTTTTCAAATTGAAATGAAAAACTCCCTCATGAGGGCTGTTGAGAATTTGACCAATCTCTACTAATGAGATTGACAAATCCCTATCTTTTATCTTAGCCATTATAATATCTTCAGTATCTCCCAGACTAAAATGTACAGATTTTAAGAAGTATCTACGTTCTACTTCATACTAAAATTCCGTATTTTCACTATTGAACATCTGTTCAAGATTCTGAAACAACAGCGCTTGCATTAATAGTAGATTGGTCTGAAATAACCAGTAGAGATCGATTACCTTTCCCTGTAAGATTTTTCTTCCCTAAGAGTGTTGTCTCTTGGTATTTCATGGCTCGTCTTCACTAGATCATTTAGTTCTTACAATCTCTACAAGAATCTCTGAAGGTTTGGAGGTTAGGGTTTAAGAGCAGAAGTGTGATTTTCGGATTTTGAAAGGGTTTCGATAGAAGTGAAACAGTTCAGAAGTCGGAAAGTCTCTGACAGCCTTGATTCTCGTGTAATCACTAATCATTACATATATTTAAAACTAATAAAATTTTCATATGGTGAAAGAAAAAAAATCATAAACAATATTAAAAAAATTACAAAATTAAATAAAAGTAAATAAAAATAAATTTTTTTAAAAATTATATAAATCTAGCTCCACCTTAATAAAATCAAACCTTGTAGTGGGAAGTGGTTTAGTAAAAATATCTGCTAATTTAATTTCAGTATTTATAAATTCTAAAAATATATCTTTTTTAATAACATGATCTCTTAAAAAGTGATGCCTTATATCAATGTTCTTAGTTCTAGAATGACTGATAGGATTTTTTGAAATATTAATTGCACTTGTATTAACACATAAATAGGTGTATTATTAAAATTCAATGCAATGTCCATAAGATTGTTTTTCATCCACAACACTTGTGCATAGAAACTGCCAGCAGAAATATATTCTGCCTCAACTATTGACAGGGCAACTGAATGTTGTATCTTACTAGACCATGATACTAAATACATTCCTAAAAAGTGACATGTTCCTGATGTACTTTTTTCTATATAATCTAAAACATCCAAATTCAGTATCTTAATATGAAATCAAATGGAAATAATAATTTTTAGGATAAATAAGAGATTGAATAATAGTTCCTTTTAAATATCAAAAAATTCTTTTAACTGTAGTTAGATGGGATTATTTAGGATTTGATTGAAATCTGGCACAATGAAATACTGAATACATTATATTTGGCCTACTAGTAGTAAGATATAACAAACTACCAATCATACCACTATATAAGTTGTTGTCAACTGATTTCCCAGTTTCATCCAAATCAGGTTTTATATTAGTAAATATAGGAGTTGTAAATGACTTGCTATTTTGAAGTCCAAATTTATTAAGTAAATCAGTAATTTATTTTCTTTGATTTAAAAATTTCCAAAATATTTTTGGAAAATTTGATGACCCAAGAAGAAATTTAATTCTCTCATCATACTCATTTCAAATTCTTCTTGAGAGATACTTATCAGTTATTGGTGCTTTAAATTTAAACATTTTATCTTTAAAAATAGTATAACAATTGTTTGTAAAATCAACAGTATATCCATCATCCCAAAGTTGAGAGATACTTATCAGATTGTGTTTTAGTCCTTTTACATAAAGTACTTTGTTGATTGAGAGTATTTTTGGATCTCCAATAGTTCCAATGCCAATGATTTTACCTATGTCATTGTCACCAAATGTGACAAGTCCTCCTTCCTTTTGAGTGTGTGAAGAAAAATTCAAGGAGTTTCCACTCATATGTCTTGAGTAGCCACTGTCCATCTACCATATATCTTTTATCCTTTGGTGGCCAACTACCTGCAAATACATTCAAACAAATTTTTTTGGTACCCATATTTTGTTGGGTCTAGGGGTGTTAGCTAGCAATGAACTGGGTATCTATATTTGCTTTGGTCTTTTAATATTAGCTGAATCATATAAGTCTTTTGAAACATAGACTTTCTTAATACCACAAATTTGAGGTTGACTTAAGAAATAGTTTTTAGCTATATGTCCCTTTGTTCCACAAAAATTACAATTAACATTTTTAAGGCTAGGAACAAAATAATTTTTATATAGATTAGGTTTTTCTCCTTTACTGCCAACTCCAAATCTCCCGTTTTTAATGACAGTTTTCAAAGAATTTAATTTAATGAATTCTCTCCTTTTTTAAAAACTAATGCATCCTGTTTGTATGATTCTACTTCATCCTGCAGTTTATTTATTCACGATTTAAAATTAATATAGTTAGTGTTAATCAAATTGTATTTATCAGTCAATTCCTTATGTTGTTTCAGCATTGTATATCTTTCATTTGAAACGGATTAATATTTATTTTTTAGCTACTTATGTTTCTTAAAAATTGAATCATATCTTTCTTCAAGAATATTGCAGTAGGATACAAGTTTTTATTTGTGTAGCATGATTCAGAATTTGATTCATAGGAGTAATATGAGTGTACCTCATCAGTTTCTACCATAAAACACATCTTTGCAATTAGATTGACTTCTTCTTTCTTTGAGCATGATTAGGAAAGCTATTGGAGTCTTCAGATACACTCTATGTGGATTTCATAGCTTTCTTTTCTTTCTTCTCATAGTGATTTCTTTTGAATAATTTTTTCTTCTTTGCATCCTTTAATTGTGGGAAATCTGGTCTGATATACCACATATTATTACATTAATAACCTCTTATTTCCTTATTATCTACCTTAAAGGAATTTTTTATGCCACTTTTCTTGCTGTAGAATTTTCTAAATTTTCAAGTTAGCTGAGCTAGTTCTTCATCTGATTTAGATGAGTTAGATCTTTCTGATTTAGCTTTGACTTCTTTGTTCTTTATCTTTCTATTCTTTTGTTATGATGTTACCTTCAATGAAGTATCTTGTTTTTTGAGGTAGACCGTATGTTCATTCGTCACATCTTTCATTTCAGATTCATACATCATCATTGTACCAATCATATCTCTCATGGTCAGATATTTGACAGGTGTCGATTGTCTAATTTCAGCAAAGATACCATTCAATCGAGTAGGAAGTACCCTCAGTAATTTTAATTCTTGATCGGTCAGCTTGATTGGTTCTCCTAGAGCTGTTATATTATTGAAAATTTCTATCAATCTCCCATTCATTTGCGTAATTCATTCACCTTAAAAACATTATGAAAGTATCAAATTTAAATTTTGTAGTTTCATATCTCATTTTTCTTACATTATATGTTCCTTCATATGCCACAGCTATCGTTTTTCACATCTCATATGTTGTGGGGTACTGAGATACTCTATTAAATTCATCTGGTCCTAGAACACAGATAATTTCATTCATAGCCTTTGAGTTCATATCGTACTCTGCCTCTGTAGCAGCACTTCATGTCTCAGTATTTTCAAGAATTTCATAAGGAATTAGAATCTTTGAATAGACTTTATATCTGAGGATTTTAAGATATATTATCATGCACGATTTCCAGTAACCACAGTTTTCTCCATTAAAATATGATGCTCTGATCATTGAAATACCTTCTCTTGTGTCAGTCATTATGCTCTGTTTTATAATATTTAAATGCTTCTAGCTTACTAGGGCTCTATCAGAAGATCCACATCTGATTCCAATTGTTGGATCTGAATCTACATATTATACACAAGAGGGGGGTGAATTGTGTCTTTTACAATTTTTTGGTAACTCATTGATTGAACGAGTTCTGTCCTCTATACTTTATCAGATTTGATCATGTAGCGGAATTAGTACAAACAAGAACACAAAGATGTATAGTGGTTCAGGGAAAGGAAGGCCCCTAGTCCACTCCACCAACGCTCAACTCCATGAGCTTGGTGATTTTCACAATCTGGTCCTCGTTTCAACAGAATGGTCCACAACTGAGTACAGGGAGTTGAAACCTTTAAAATCATCAGGCTAACAAATCCTTCTGGTTCAAACATTAACCAAAACATCTTAGAATGAGAAGATGGTTACTCAAGAATAAAATGAATTTCGGAAAGAATTTTTCCAGTTGATCTTCACAATTTCAACAGAATTCAATTGATAGTAGATGGATCGTAGTCTCTAGAAATATTGATTTTCAAAACAAAGCAATTATTAGTTGATTCGGTTACAATAGATATAGTGATATAGTTCAAAACATCAGCAGTAGTAGATCCACAGTAGATATTCGATGTAGAACATGTGAATCTTCTATCGAGTTCTTTCTTCTTAAATAAACAGAGCTTTGACACTCCTTCATGAATTAGCAGATCAACGTGAATTTTTGCAGTCCCTGTTTTCATCCATTTTAATAACAGATCGATCACCATACACGTATGTACCTGGTGTTTTTGAGAAAACATATAATATAAATCTGTGTATATCTCCTGCACATTTAGATCCATAAAATTTTCCTTCTGATTTGCGATATTAAAAAATTTTAATTTATAGAGAAGTCGTATCTTCCCTTAAGACTCGGTATAAAAATATCCTTTTAATTCGATCTTAAATCCATCGATAAAACAGCTTTTAATCGGTCAAAGTTGTATTTTAAAAATGAATTTAAATCCGACTTGAAATCTGCCAAAAATCAGCTTGCTGACCTCTGCATAAAAATATCATCTTTCAATATTTCGGATGCCAAATGTTAGGTTGATGACGTGGCCTCCAAACGTAGGGTTGATGACATAGTCTTCAAACGTAAGGTTTACAATGTAAGGTTGAACATAAACGTAGGGTTGATCATCCATACTTTTTCTTCAACAATCAAACATACGGCATATGATCCATACTTTTACTTGATCCATACTTTTCCAAGAATATATGGTTGTTTACAAAAGTAAGGTTGATGAACCATACTTTTGAGAAACAAATGTAACGTTTAGTATTTACATACGGTTCTCCTTCCATACTTTTTTGATAACCAAAATGTAAGGTTCCTTCCTAACGTAAGGTTCTTCCTCCATTCTTTTCTGAAAATGTATGATTTTTTAACCATACTTTTCTCATATCTCAAAAATATACACGCTTTTCATCCTTACACTACGTTTATCCACGTAGGGTGTGAACAGTGATTTCAGAATGCGCTAAAGCATATTCTGCGGTATATTTATCCACGTAAGGTATGAACAATGATTCTAGAACACGCTAAAGCAGATTCCGTGCAATATTTATCCACATTAGGGATGAACAGTGATTCCAGAATGCGGTATAGATGATTCCGCACAAGTAATAATTTCTAGTTATTTCAAGAGTAAAATAACTTAATAAATTCATGCAAAATACTAAATAAAAACATTATAAAATAACTAAGGGTATTAGTGAGAATCAAGATTGTTGTAAAGACACAGAGTATTATATTCAATAATCTCCCCCTTTAAATAACATTTTTATATATTGTTGAAAACAATACTTTTCTCAACATATATAAATATTTATTAAATTCAATCAATTTCATGTTCATATTGATTATCCTCATACCATATAATTTATTATATATATAAATATCTTGTTCATAAGATAATTATAATAATAACATAATATAAATCATATAATTAATTTTAATTAGTAAAATATTGTATGTTTTCGACTGTGAAATCCTCTTTCAAAAAATTTTTTTCTCATTTTACTTGGAATCCATGAATTGTATCCAAAAAATTTATATTTTTAGTATCAAAATTGACTTTAAAGAGTGTCAAATGATTCTTAAAAAACCAAAAAAAATTAATTGAAAAAATATATTTCATATCATTTTAATGTAATATTATAACCATGCATTCTATGCATTATCATAATTAATTGATCAATAACATTAAATTAAAATATTGTTTCTAATTCATATACTCATCTTAAAATTCCATCTTCTACCATTGAGGTTTTCTTTATAGAAGACTCTTAAGGACTAACAAACTAACTTTTTCTTCCCAATATCATCCATTTTCTTTAATGTGATACGAATTCCTTTAAAAATTTATCATTATTTAACATCAATTTACATAGTATATATGTTATCAAAAAAACTAAATTATGAAAATTCTACTCATATATAATTTCCCAACCAAGGCTTCAAACCATTAATGCTTAATAATTTAATTTTCATTCTCAATACCCATCATGTTATTAATGACCTCCCCTTAATTGTTTTTCCTTCCCACTCTTCATAGAAAATATTTCAATTATGAAACAATATATATAAAAAAATGTATTGTTAATAAATATTTTCAATCAATTAGTTGGTTAGAGGTACCCAGTTAAGGTAATTTGAAATATTAGTTTTTATATTAGATTAATGTGGCTCATCTTTCCATTAGCCCCTATTTTTAATGTATTAACATAATAAATATCACCCAATATTACATTGGTATTAAATTCTTATTCATATAAAATATATTTTAAAGGAAATACCGCATTATCATCATATGTCTATATTACATTAAATGACCGGTTTATTAAATTTCTTAATAGTTAGTTTGATTCTGTGAATATCAATTTGAATTGTAGCTCAACTCTCATCTTGTGAGATTCAAAACCATTACTCCCACATGAAATTTAACAATTTGGTTATCAGAATGGATATTAAAAAATATGGGGGTGTCTATATATTTGTGATTATGTTTATATGATATTATTTATTTAATTGACCACATTGAGGAATCTAGTTTATCACATCATCCTTGAAAATATATTGGTTCTATTATATAATATGTATGTGCTTATAACATTTTTTTTTTAAAATAGATTAAAATATTTGTATATTGTTATTAATTTTAGTATAATAATACATTATAGTTGAAAAAAGTTATATAATGTCACACACACACATTATTATCTTATTTTAATTATATTTTCATCTATTATTTTTCCATTTTAATTTATCTAGGGATTAATAAATTGCATATGAAGAGGGATAGAAGTAACCAGATATTTGGATTCATCATTACACATATGAAAAATGACCATAATTATCAGCTTTTTTCATATTACATAAAATATTTACTATAAATTTAATATAAAAAATAATATTCTAGTCAAATTATACGTCATCCATGATTTATAATATGGGTTTCATAGTTAGGATGGAAAAAAAATTATTTTCATTATTCTTTTATTGGTTGATAAATTTACAATTCGGAATAAAGTAATTAAAAAATTTAATTTAAAATAAAATAAGACCAATTACAATGCATCATAGGATTATTAATCCCAATGACCAAATGAAAACAATTAGTTCATTTTGTTTAGGATGGATTATTATATACATTTTGGCCTTGGTTTTACATTCTACATAGAATCAATAATATTATATTTTATGAGATGTGATTGAAATGATCTATCATCATTTACTGCAACCAATGGACCAACATTTATCTAAAAATATTTTAATGTAAATGTAATCTTCAAGGGATAAGGATAAGTAAATCAATATACAGTTATTTTATTTTTCTATAAAATATATAATCTATAACATTACATTACTCTAATTTCATACCAAATTATTTTCCTTAATGTTGGAACAACATTTCACCCAATATATTTTTCAATTTGATCATATTTCCTAGTAGTAACTCCAATTAAACTAATCGGGATTAATATGATAACCGTATTCCCTACATTAATCCATAAACTATTGATCATCACTGATAACCTCAGTAATTTTTACTAAATTTGTCTGCATATTCTGGTCTTATCTTTCTTCAACCTTATCATTTTTATTTCTTTATTACATTCATGTTTTTTCTCACCTCATGATTTTTTTCACCATACAACATTTTCTCAAATTCAGTATGGACACTATGTTTTTCATTTATATTGTTAGCTTTAGTAGGTGTAGTATCCATTATCATTACAACAACTTATTCATTTAATTTAGATAAGAAAAATATAATAGTAATGAACTAAAATTTTTAGGAAAGAATGTTTACATAAAAAACATATTAGAGATATTTGACATATTAGTTGAATTTTTATTATATTTAATGTATGAATGAATTTTACAATTACCTAGGTTTTCATATTTATATATTTCATAATTTAAGATGAATATTCATTATATTGAACAAATACATGCCTGAGGATCATATTGATTTTTTTATTAGAAACATGGAAACATAGTGCACTGGATTATAGATTATTTGTATAATCTGACACTAAATTCGATATAACTAGAACCCTTATTATACTTATCATAAATCACACCTTTTATCATAATATATGGAATTAAACATAATAATTGGCGATCATAGACACAATGAAATTGTAACAATGAGAGATATCAAAATTAGAAGAGAATAAGGGTATGTGAAAATGGGAATAACAATTGAAAAATAAAACCATTCATATAATAGTTAAAAAATAGAACCATATCTTATATCTTGGCAGGTCATAAGTCATGACTCATAGGGGAATCGATGAACATAATCCATGAGATCATAACATTGTAATATGATAAATATTTTATACATACACATTATAATAGAAAATATTATGTCTAGAATATTCCCCCTGAAATTAAAAACATGTTATTCTTGGTTTAACAATCCTTTTACATTTTCAAGGGTTTTGATAAACTCCCATTTACATGCATTCATGCTTGGTAAAACCTCCAATGTACCCTATTTTCGGGAATGTGATGACCTCCAAAGTAAGCTTTGATATCATATAACATTGATAACTATATGATCTATTAGAGGGTGTTATAGGACCCACCCATCACATAAACCATACATTTTTGTTCCAAAATGATATATAACATTCATCATATCAAAACCCAGGAAAATAAATGAGTTCTATAAACATTTCATCCTATAATTTTTTTAAGAATTGGTATTTCCAATATATTAATCATTTTATCAGATAATGACACATAAAAAATAAATAGGTTTCATAAACATATTTTCATCATAGACATACACCATCTGGATAAAGAATAAGTATTGTACAACCTGATCATATACCTAGTAAATAAAAATTAACATGGAATGATGTTATCTTAGATATAAATTGATTTCTAATGGTCACATGGATCGTTTATGGATGTAAATATCAATTTACAATTGAAAATTATTTTTTAAAAAGTGAAACATTTCAAAAATATATATCTTTCAAAATAAATATGCAATAATATAATGAAATTCTAAACATAAATAAAAACATTTCTTTAGGAAAATTCCCTTTTAAAAATTACATTATTAAAATAAAAAAAATCAAAAAATATCTAAAAACACATTCTTTGAATATAATTTTTGAAAAATATAAAGGATTCATTAAATAATTGATTGGTCATGAGGGTTTAAAATTATATTCATTTAATATTTGTTTAAAAACATACACTTCTTATACATTTTATGTATTATTAAAATGATCAACATTCAGAAAAAAATTATACTCTATTTATAACATATTGGAAAAAAAAAATCTAGAAAATATATTTAAATGTAATTATATAATATCATAATTTAATTTTTTTTTTAAAAATATAGTCATGAATGTAAAATATTTTTCAACTAACGAGATGAAAAATGTTGATTTTTCTAAGAAGATATATTATCGATAGAATAAGTAATTTTTGGAATGAAAATGAATTCAAGATATATATTAATAGGAATTAACTATTAGATAATATAATAAATTAGTTTTTATAGAGATAGATTATAAGATATCATCAACATAAACAAAATCATAAACAGTCCTAATAAATAATGATATTGTAACATAAAATTATTACCACTTTGGTAACATTTGAATAGTGTATCTCATGAACTAATAACAAGGGAAAAAACATTATATAATATTATAACAGGTAAAATCATCAATAAAAATTTATATGTGGTAGTATATGCACTATATAAAGGAAGTATGTACATAGGATAATATAATACAGAATAATGGAATTTGAGATTAAAATCCCGAAACAATTTATCATTTTCATAATTGAAAACCCCATTAAATAATGAACATAAATAAAATTAAAATATATATTTTAATTAAATAATATTTCGAAGGGTTAGTATATACAATACATTAAAAAATATCAATGAATATGGCCAATGTCTCCCTAAAATAAAAGAGTGAAGAAAAATCTCATACCATAACTTTTGACAACACTATTACAAGTTAAATCCTATTTTAGAATAAATATAAGTATATTATTCATATATTAAATCACCATACATAAATATAACATAACATATATGGTTTTATTAAGACAGTTTATTACACATGTACTATCAATTCATTGTTAAAATCATGTTTTGGGTAATAACTGCATTATTTTTGTTGCTGGTGTCGATTTGGTATTTTCAGTTCTCCTACACTGATCATGGACCCATCATATCAAAAATGTTAATCATGAAATTAATATTATATATAATCATTATATATGTTTTCATAGTAATCTATAAAAGTTATTAACCCAAAATAAAATACTTCGTTCTTGGAAATGGAAGGTTGTACGTATTCATGAACACTGACATCATTTGATTAATGAATGAAATGAATGAAATGTATATTATGAATATAAATTTAATAATTATTTATATGTCATATATATAGAATATTTTAATTATACCTACCCTTATTATAGTACATGTAATATGTACTTGGAGAACGATTCTTATCAATTCACGAGTCTATAGTCCAACACACACACGAGAAATGTTATCATATTCAAATGGAATGGAATGTGACAAGTTATATTTTATATTATAATTACATATATATATATATATTTGATAATTATAAATTATAGTGGTCAGATACTTCATTATATCCAATTTTGAAAAGCAGTTATTTAATAAACATTACAAAGGTTTGTGAGGTGGTAGTCCACCTCACACACGATCGATAGTTTCATTTTACTTCTAATTGAAGAGGATATATATATAGGTTATAAAATGAATATAATAATATCTATTTATATGTTAGATATTATAGTTATTTTATTTTGACCATTAATATTTGAATAAATTAGGTATGTGGATGAGTAAAAAGAAACCATTCCTTGAAGACAATTACCCTCACATACAAAAACCTCATTTGGATGTCATATTAAGGACCCTATGTCGGGTATTTTTGGAATAATATATATATATAACATGTGTGAGGATTTTGGAGTTGTATATTTGAATTTTTCTTATAATAATGGATTACAAGTTTCCAATAAGTGATGGTTGGATTTGGATTTTTAATAATGGTGGTGGAGGAATATTTTTATAAATACCCATCAATATTCATTAATGGGAAGTGACTCTCACATCATAAAACCCCCAACAAAAAATAATATATAATTTATTCATGGGATGAAATTGTTTATACAAACCTCTAGAAATGATACACATATTTTGAACGTAGTTTTCAGTAACTTATAGACTTCCTTACTTTTACAATTTTAGTTTTCACTATTGAAAATTACCTTTTTATCTAAGTAAATTTTCATTAGAGAATAAAAAATATATTTATACTTAATAGATTATTTGTAACCAATATTTATAAATATGATATCAATATTATAAAATAAAAATCAAATATTAATGTAATATTAATTATAACAAAACTGCATGAATCACGCAAAACTGAGTTTTCCCTTTTACTATAGAAAACAGATTTTTAACTATTTAGTTGTCAATATTACTATTATAATATGAATATTGGTCAATTAATGGAATATAGATGATATTTTTAAACATTTAAAAATAACATGGTATAGGATATATCTTTTTGGAATTTCGAATCATTTAATAAAATATTTTTTATTATAAAGTAACATTAATGTCATTTTTTAAAAATTATATATAAATGGACTTTATAAACATAAAAATTGTAGGATTATAATAAATAATTTTAACACCTATATATCATGAGTTATTCATCAAAAAAAAATAATTTAATGTAATAATTCAATCAATTAATATATCCTTTAACATTTTTAGTGAAATTTATATCATTTTTCTATTTATTAAATAATTATTGTGTTTATGGTGATAATTAATTTAATATATTAATATAATTAATAAAAATTCAAAAGAAATTAATCTCGGGATATTTTTTGAGTTATTCTCAAAAATACAGTTAATAATCATTCAAATTATTATTTTTTCCCTATGTGATCACATAATTGAATTGTAAAAGCTAGTGGGGAACTTTGTGTATTTTTTACATAAATTATTATATTTGTCAATTTCATCTAAAAGTGTCCTAGAACAACATAAAAATATAGAATATTTTAATAGTGGTTGAAATATGTCCATAAAATTAAAATCAAACATGTTTTGAAGACATTTTAAGCATTATCTATTTAGTTTTATTACCGGTAAACCTGTTTTATACTTAAATACTATAATTAATATTATTTATTTTTATTGTTCATTTTGAAAAAAATTATGATTATCATATTATATAATAATTAATATGATTATATAAAATATTTTATTCATTTTAGAAAATTATATTGTAATAATATAACATGTTAATATAAAATTGACCACTAGATGTGATGAAAAACATTTTTTGAAATGGAATATTTTAAAAAAAATTATAAGTTTTTATATAAAAAAGTACTATTAAATCGATTCAAATTACATATATAAGATTAATTATTAAAAAAATTGAGAAAATTCTACCATTTATAGCATTTTTTAGAGAATTTAAGATTACAAATTCTTTAACTAATGAAGCAGTTCACAATTCAAACTCGTATTTTTAAATTCTCATTAAAAAATGAATCTTTTCAGATAATTATTAAAATTAACCATAATATTGTTTGGGAATTTTCATTGAAAAATTAAATTAACAGTATCAAATAAATTCCATAAAATATTTTACAAAATTTTTATTATTTGTTCATAAAAAATTAAAAATCATTTTTTGAGAATAGAATAATTTTTCAAATCATATAACGACCTTATAAATAAATTAATTTATTAATAATTTTATTTATTTATATATGAACATTCAATATTATTATAAAATCATTGATATTCATATTAATTCCCATATTTAAGATAGATTGTTAATAACTGTTATTTTTATATAATATTGTTAATATATTGTCCCAATTGGTTAAAATATGATGTTTTTTGTAATAAAATCCACCAAAGAAATGACATCAATTTGAAAAAAATGTACAATCTCAAAGTGTAAAATTATATCTTAATTAATTAAATTTTTCAATAAAATTTTAATATTAAATATCTAAAAAAGTGATTGAATATTAAAATTCCTTCATGGAAAAGCTACATGCTATAAATGTTCAATAATAAATCGTATTTAAATAAGAGAAAATAAATTATGAAGGTGGTAACATTAGTATGTTACAAAATTGTGGAATAATATGGAAGGGAAAATATAGACATGGAATATTATAATAATTAAAATATATAGATATTGATGGATAGGATACATTTTCCAGATAATGATAATGACTAAAATCCCACAATTCAATGATTGGTAAAAATGCTATTGGTTCATACAAAATCAATGCAATTGAAAAAAAATTTGTTTCACTATATTTTTGATAAATTTGATTGATTTTTTAAAATTAATAAAATGGACATGATATAATATAATTATTTTATTTATTTCCATTTTAAAATCACAATATAATCCTTTGGTTGTGATAAGATCAATTTCCACATCTTACCTTTTTCTAAAAAATATGATGATTTTTATTATGATTGAAGCACTAACTGATCATATGACTAATAAAAGAAGGATAAATCAATGTTTCAATGATAGGTTATCATGAAAACAATTTTTTACACAAGTTATCAAATATTTATTAATCATCATTTTGTTCAATAATACATTAATAACTAAAAACAAATCCAAATTTCATATCAAACCATTCAAAAACTTTATAACCATAAATCCATTAAATTAAAAATATATAAAAGGTCTATAAATATAAACTTAACATAATCCCAAAAATATCCTAAGTATAGTATTAATTGTCCCTTAACAAATTTTTGTCTATCGTGGTAAAATATTATCCAAAAAAAATTAGTATCACGAATAACTATAAATTATCAAGTAATAGATAATTGTCTCCATATTACATATATAAATCTTATGTGATAATGGTTACAATTACATTTAAACACTCTCACAAACATAAACAGTCTAGAAAGGTCGGTAATATCCCTCCAAGGGGAAACCCAACTTTATAACCATTTGTTATATATTAGTGCCTCAAATAACCTATATTAAAATGATCATTAATATTATGTATTCGATAGTCCCATTTTCTATCAATTCTCAGTGGATCCCATTATACTATTCCCCATCTTCAGATGGGGAAACATCATCTTCTGAAACTCTAACACCAATCCTTCATGGTCCGCCTGTGTGTAACCACCATTTGGCTATCATCCACCTCCAATGATCACTGATATCACTAGGTCACACCGAAACTCCCACTAAATCATGTATATCGCCACCGTACCTAGGTTCATCCCTGCACAGATGTCACACAAACCATTTTTCCACTATCCATAGCTTCACCATACCACTACTATTTATAACCATCTCCCCGAAAGACACCCGTGTATACTATTGAGAGGTTTCCAAAATCATAATCCTACTATAGAGTAGGTACCACATAAATCCAAAGCACCAAATGGCCCCTGTCACAGACCCCAAATCAGTCGATCCATCATGAAATCCCATAAAAAGTGGTAACAGTGGTTTTTAACCCACTCATATGTAGACGAATAGGGTTCTATGATAATTAGTTCATACCGAATTTGAAATTTTTTTGTTTAGGTTAACACAAGACACACATTGGTTCCTGATGTAATACTAGAGTGCACCAAATATTCAGTGGCTAAGAAAATGTATTTGAATAACCATTTTCATTATATAAATAGTGTCTAAGACTGGTAAGAATGAGGCCTTTACATGTTCCCCCATGTAGAAAAATATTACCAACTACTGTACCACATAACTAACACCATATTGGATCTTTAATTAAAAAAATATATTGTTGAATAAATTTATTAAATAAAAATAGGTTTCATACTATATTGATGATAAAAAAAAATTCATCAAATCAATAATTATTTCCAATGAAATAGGTATTATTTGATTTAATTTTTCCATATCAACCATATTTTTTTCCAACATCATTATCTCAATAGAAAAAATATATTAATGATTATCCTTCACTTAGTCAAACATTTTCCATAAAATATATCATTTCCATTAAATAAATTTTCTATGTCATCAGTACAATTCCAAATATTATTGAATATCATTAATTATCAATATCATTCACACTAATAATAATCCCATTTGGGTTCCTATCATTATATTTTCTATCCCATTAATCGTTAACCAAGTTCCTTATATTTCTAAATGTTATCCAAACCAAAAATCAATTTGTGATAAATAATATTCATAGTGTAAAACCACATAATCATGAAGAATCATACATATAATTTCTTATTCATAAATCAATATTGTAAATATATTATTAATAAGGATTAACTAGGTTATTTATAAGCATAATAAATTTAAATCCTATACAATGGTTTGGAAAGTGTTTTTGAATTTCCATATTTTATCACCCAGGTTTATCAAAATATGTGTATAGAAAGATCAAATTTTATACACTAGATAATGATGGATTCTAGATCAATATGCCCATATTGAGTTATTACCCCAAGGTACAACTGTTCCAGATCAACATCCACATATATTATCCAGACAAGGATGTGATTTACTACAAATGGAAATCTATATACATCACTAAAATTGCATGATATTTTCATATTCAATGAATTACGTTTTAACTTATATTTTGAGATATACATAAAGATATACATATAAATACAACTAGGAATATGTCTAGGGATATTAGTATGTTTTTATAGTCATATCCTAAAAATGGGAAATAAACCATCCCTTTGATACCAACTACTATATTCCTTGATTTCATTGATATATATTAGTTATATAAGATGAATATTGCTTACATTTCACCAATACAACCATAAGGATCGTAATAGAATACTATCATGAGAAATTTGGTGACATAATAAAACTTTTTATTAGTGAATTGTATCTCCTCACAGTAAATTCATCATGAATAGAAACATTCATATACATATCACACTTAAAAATTTCATGACAACATGGGAAATGAAAATGATGTATGCTTGAGTTTAGATGCCAAGTTACTATATAGAAGGGATATTTCAACATAACATGATCATAATAATATGAGAATTTTAGAATAAAATATGAATAACCATAACTGACACATCAAATATCATAAATATGATCCATGGAATATATAATTAAAATTAATAAGATATATATCTTGATGGAATAAATGCACACTAGTATTGAGATTATAACATTTAAATAAGTTATATATGTCATTCATAATTATATGAATAGAATATGTTATGTCATGGATATCTCCTACGTCATTTATAACAAGTGAGGATTTGGAAAACCACTCATATCCTTTCTTCAGGTTTTGGATAACCTCCCGCGTACCCTATTCGGGGGTTGGGATGTCCTCTAATGTATAGTATTTCATGATTTTGATAATAACCCATGTACCCTTACTTTTAAAAAAAAATTTATTTAGTATTCAATCTAGTTGGGGTGATATTGTTTCCATATATAATTTTAATTTTACATTTTGGTGACACAAAATCTTAAAACATTCATCATATCATAATGCATTAAAATATATGGGTTTCTAAGCATTACATAATATAATAATTGAATATACCATGGAATGGGAATGGGTATTATAAACCTAAATATATCATAGATATAAACCATATAAGGAAAATGTAAGGATGTTAAAATTATAACATATCCATATAAAATTTAAATTACCATAAACTGATTTCATCTTATATGGAAAATGGTTTATAAATATCCCTTGGAATATTCCATGAAGAAAAAATTTTCATTTTTTCCAGTAACTTTATTAAACATAAAACATTTTCAAAATATATTTCATTTCAAAAAATAATAGAAAAATAAAAATGATACATTGAATAAAATTTAATACATTTCATGATGAATATATCTAATACAAAATGAAAATAAATTTTTTTAAAAATTAAAATATAACATAAAATTTGAAAAATATATTTCATTGATAATATCATTAGATACTCCTAAATGAATCATTAATAATTTGATAGGAAATGATGGAGGAAAATTAAATTCATTTCAAACATGTTTAAAAAAAAATTTCCATTATAATTTCCTATAAAATTAAAAATAACCACATTCAAAAAAATAGAAAGAGGATTCCATTTAATCAATTTTGAAAAAATTATAACATTTGTAATAATATATTTAAAAAATTATTGGGAAATAGTAAAAAAAAATCTATTGAATACATTTTTAGAAATCCATGTCTCATTATATAATGAATTTTCAAATGAAGAAAATAATAATGTCAATTTTCCCATGAAAATATTCTTTCTATAATAATATAACCACCAATAGCCTAGAGCGATTGCCATTTTTTAATAAATTGGAAAATGTAAAAGAAATAAAATCATAAATGGAAATATATTTAATTGTTTTGGAATACTAGATACATAAATTATAATAAATTAACATTAAGAATAGTAGAAAAACATAAAATAAATTGAATACTCAACATTATTAAAACAAATTACATGAATTCTTCTTCATATAATAGGGAAAAGAATACAAAAAAAGTGAGATCAAATTCGTAGAAAAGATTATTTAAAATGAATGATATAATTAATAAATAATAATACAATCCATAGAAAATTATTAAATTTGAAAACACATTATATTTAAATTTTTCAATACGGAATAATCAATATAGCGAGGTAAATAACAAGAAACACATTCCAGTTAATTAATAATATAAAAATGAAATATATTTAGAGAAAATATCATAGTTAAAATATAATGTATAATAATAATTGAACTTTTAAAATAGGAAAATGTTATTAATTTTATTCTATAACATTAGAAATAATGATACCATAACTGTCATCACCGTTTATAAAACTTTTTAAAACTATAGAAAGAAATATATATAATTTGGAAAAATTAATTTCTATCCTGATATCTATGAATTCATCAAGGGACTATAGTATTTGGGTCCCACACTTCACTAAATATCTAATAAATTCATAATATATCAAATAATCAATCAAAATAGCATATCTATATTCCTTATCATCAAATATTTTTGTTCATTAATGTATACATATTTATAAAAAAAATTCTCAGTAAATCAAATAACATTAAAATTAAACACCATATGATATTTTTTTATGGTTTAAATAATAATAATATATATCATGAAATAATATTTATATTTAATAAAAATTTAATATCCAATGAAATGTTATTACATGAATGTGATTATTTCATGATAATTTTAATCATATAAAAAAATTTGAAATTGTTAAATAAATTTAATCACATATTATTTTTAAAGGAAAATAACCTTAGTAGAAATAAATCCATTCTAATCATTAATTACGATTAATAATTAATGAATTTTCATAAAAACATTTCATAGTTTAATAATATGGACCTCATAATAGTTAATTTCTATAAAATAAAAAATAAGACTCAATAGAATGTAAATTGAGACAAAATTCCTTACATCCATGTTTTTTAGTTAATGTTCCATAAAATCATGTATAATGGTTTTAAAAATGTCATTGTATTATTTTATAACAATATCAATATTTATAAAATAAAAAATGATCCATTTATAAAATATTATTACATATTAATTAACAATCATTCATTATATTCACTGTTTCCTGATTTAATTAACATATTTTCTCATACATGTTTTTTTCCATTAAAAATCATGTTTTTATCATAATATATTTTTCATAAAATGTATAATAATAATAATAATATAAATATCATATTTTTATATCTATTATGATTGAATGAAAACCATGAATAATTTTTATAAAAAATGTAGTTTGTTACGATCTTGGAAATGGTATGTCGTATGTACACATGATTAACATTTCTATTTTCCAATGATCATTATGGAGTGGAGATAATTAATATTTCCATTCATATTTTTCATAATATCATTACAACATATTTTATGGTCATATATATCACATATGTGGTGGGGTGATAAAAGGAGTATCGCATCACCTTATGAAGGTTGTAGTGCACACATAGATGAACTAAATTTTCATCTATTATTGAACGAAAATGTAAGAAAATTTAATGATAAATTATTTTTCAAAAAAAATTAAATATTATATTAACATAATATTTAATTTTTTAATATAACTTATAATAATTATTTTTATCCTTATCATCTTCCATGTGAAGAGTTAGTGAAAGGTGAATCACATCACTTCATGAGGTGGTGGTGTTACACACAGAGGATCTTTCTTTCCATATCTCATGTGAAATTGTATATAGAATGTAATATATTATATAATTACTCAAGATGTTTATTATTGTATTTAATATCATAAATATTTTAATTCCATCATAACATCTATCTTTCATAGGTGGTAATGCAAAAAATTAACGACATATGTTCGAAATACAGTTGTCTTCTATACACACAAACATATATTTCCAAACCAATTTGATATATGTGGAGATGTATTTAGGTAATTAATATATTATAAAACATACTCATATATGTAATATACTATGTTTTTATATCATCATGGTTTAATAATAATTAAAGACAGTGGATGAAGAATTAAAATAATGATTCTTCTTGAAAATATGTACCACTTAATCAGGTATCCTCAACATGGTTTAACTAAAGACTTCATAGGTTAGATTTAATCTCAAAAATTATTATATTATTATTTAAGTGTTTATTAAAAATATTTGTGAGGATATTTTATGAAAAATGGTTTTATAGTATTAATACATCAGGGGAGTGAGATCCCTTTCAAAGTAGCCGTGGAGTTGATCTTTTTGTAAATATCTAGAAGTATTCTCTATTAGGAGGTCTATATTACCTCATGTACCCATAAAATTGATCATTAATTGATTGAATATATTATTTAGTAAATAAAATCCTACACCATTAAAATATAAATTCATTTTTATAATTTTATTCCATAGTCATTAGAGTTTCTAAATTTTACCCTTTTTGATTTAACCATAGTAACTTGTGTCTTATTATTTACCTAGATAATTTATCCATTAATATTAAAAATAAAATTATTTTTAATAGATAATTTATATGTACTAATTTTAAATTTGAAATAAAATTTATTATATAAAAATATAATTTGTGATTAAAATTATTTTTAATACAGACTTTTGTAAGGCCTAAAAAAATGTTTTATCCTTAACATAATTAACACAGTTTTTTCTATTTAGGGGTTAATATATAATTATAAAATATAAATTTGACAAATAATGGAACATAGTAGATATTTAATACCATTTAAAAATCACTAGTTCGAAAATATTATTTGTAATTTTAAATCATATAATTAAATATCTATTATTATAAAATAACATTAATGTCAATTTTTAAAATATTCATTGATATTGAATTTAAAAACATCAATATAAGGATTGAAATCAAATATATTTTATTCACCCAATAGTAAAATGATATTATCATATAAAAATTTAATCTAACTCAATAATTCATTCAATTTATGTAACATTAAATATTTTCAGTATAATTTATTCAATTTAATTATTAACTAAATAATTCAGGTGTTTCCATTTCACAAGAATTTAAGGTTATAATATCATCAATAAGCAATAAAAATATATTATAATGATAAAAATAATCATTTATATTTAAAAATAATATTGATAACTAAACCAATGATTTTTCTCCCGATCATAGTGATTTATAGATATTAAAGAAAATGATTGTTCTTATTTAATCTTTTTTAATTAACATATTATATAAGTCTCATTCATGTATTATTTTCACAAGAAATAATAAAATTAATTTCATTAGTGATATTTTTTTTAATATGGTAACAAAACATATTATTAATACAATATTAGTTCATTTCAGACATTATCTATTACATTTAACCCATGATAAATTAATTTTTACCTTATTCATGGTAATTGATTTTCATTACATTCTATAATTGTTATAGAAAAAATTATTTTAAAGTCATTAGTAAAAAATAATTTATTTTGATTGCAAATATGGTGAATTTTTTTTTTAATTTCAACTTGTAGGCCTGGAAGTATTTAGACACGATGAGAAAACATGTATTTTCAAGTGAAAATGTTAAATTTTTTTAAAATTTTAATATCTAAATTAAATATAAAAAGTATTATAAATACTTAAATTGGATGAATGGATTTAAAATTGAATTAAATAATATTTAAAATTAATTAAAAATTTAATTTAGCAATATATATATTTTAAATGAATATAAATTGTTGAATAAAAAATAAGTATTTTATACTATTCATCTAAAAATGCAACCTCTTTGAAAAAAAATCATCATAATATTATTTTGTAATTATGATTTGAAAACATAGTCTTATATTATCAAATTAATTTTTAAAAAATTTGATTAATTATTAATAAATTATTTTTTTAAAGCATGACTAAATCACCCTTTAGAAAATTTCAGTTTTTCAAATATTATTTCTTTTTATTTAAAAGGAATCTTATATAATTACTAATAAATCACCCTTTAATAAATTCAAATACGATCTCTTAAATCAATGGTTTAATTTTGATTTTTTTTTAAAACTCAACATCATAAATGGGATTTGTAACGCCCTGACCCCAATTACCCAGAGTCAGTGCATTACTTTGTAACATTGGCATGATCACAAAAGATCAAGTCTCGAAAGACCGATTAGTTTAGTATCCTTGGAAACACTAGATACAATCATAAGTCTTATATTACATCAAAAAGTGAAAACCTAATAACAAAGTCTTCATAGTCCACACTCATATCTTCTTCTGACTATCCCTGCAGGTCATTCATAAAATACTTCTTCACATCCTGGAAAATATTAAAACATTGAAAGGGGTGAGCTTAGATGCTCAGTAAGGATAACAATATTGTGGAAACCTTAATAAGAAAACATAAGCATTTAAGGCAATGTATAACTAAAACAAAAGCCTTATTGAACTTGAACTTCAGCATAATATGGAAAAAGTAAAATAAAATAATTCCATTACATTCTCACATGGATATTCTACTAGACGAATAATCACATGAAATATCAATAACCACTTTCATAATGAGGGAATGTATAATGCCAGACATTCTGAAACATTTTTTCAAGGACTCGGCCAAGACGTCTAAAATGATTAAGGCCTCGGCCAAAACCATAAATCAAATTGGGAAAGGGCCTCAGCCAATTACACATCTAGTTGTCTCATGAGACCTACCGATGCATCGAGGAGCTATAGCGGGCTCCACCCGTCACTTATAAAGTCCAATACATTCCTCATATGAATAGGTTTAAACATAACATAAATATTCGTATTAAAACTAGCATAAAAAATGTCAACAATTTCTCCATAAACTATAGATGGTATAAAAATAACACATCCATAGTCAAATATTTCACAAAATGTTAAATGGAAGTTTTGTATCATAAATCAATTTCAATTAAACTTAAAACCCATCAAAGGATGTTGACATGGATGAAATCAAAGATATTTGAGAAAAATATCTCTCTTTTTTTGAAATCATTTAAAAGTCCCATAATTATAAAATAATTCATTTACTTTTAAAATATTATTATAATCTTTTAAGGGATGCTTCGACGAAGTTATAATGGCGGAAAATATACGCACCTGCCGTATAAGTTAAAAAAACATTCTTACCTTAAATTTGTCAAAAAGGTCAGAAAGTACATTGTTTGGAAAACGACGGTAAGATTCCTTTAAAAAAAGTATAAGGTTATAAATTACATTAAACCATTTTCCATTAAATAGTAAAAAAATTTTGAAAGACATTTTTAAGAAACATGGATGTGGATGATAACGAGGTCCCAGTAGATAATTATGTATAAACAACCTTGGATAATGAAGAGGTTGTGAAGTAAACACTTACCTTGTACTTTTCCTTGGTTGGGGTAGGTTAAACTCTTTTATAATGGTGAAATAATTGTTATTAAATTATAATAGAATCATATACATTCATTTGATATCATATATGATCTTTTAACATTGCTTTGTTATCAATATCTTAGATTTATCGTTGTTTCGGGTGTTAACTTACTCGTTTTCTTTTATATGTTTTGTTACGTATGTCGTTTTTTTCCTGGATAGGTTGTATCTTATTCATATCCAGAATGATATCATGTCCTTAAAAATTATTTTTAAATCATCAAATGATAATTATACTTGAATGGATACGACAGAGAATGAATCTCATCGCGTTCGTGGAGACGGTAGTCCGTACATACGCACGAGCGACAATATCATTATTTTGATATTAAAATAATATATAATTGGATAGTATATCATATATACAGAATCATTATCATGTTATATTTGTTATTTACATGAATTACATGTCATTATTATACCCATCTAAATAATAATATATTGAATAACAATTACACCACGACGTGGAGACTGTAAGCCGTAGGTACGCACGTGTGGTGACATTTCATTCAAATGATGGGTAGAATACTGAATATGGTTGTTCCATATTTATAATCACATCACAGTATATAGAATATACTGATGTTATAATTTTAGAATTGAAATAATAAACAAAGAGGGAGTGGAAGAAGAAAGAAACTTGAAAGAGGGTGATGAAAACGTTACCTCTTCTTCGGGTTCTTCATTTTGATTCGATCAAAAGGACTCCATAGAATGGCTTTCTGACTAATGTAAATCTTCTAGGATGAAGGGAGAGAAGTTGGGAGAGTATGTGAGCAGAGTTTGGCCTAACCAAAAGGCTTGAAAGTGTGAATAAGGTGGTAGAGGTGGGGGCCTTTTATAAGAGGAGAGGAGGGGCTCTTTTGGAAAGTAAGGAAATTTTACATTATTATACAATGATTTTCGGATTCTAAAGTTCCCACACATATATAATTCGTTGATAAGGTGATAAGGGTTATAAATATACCCATACAATAGTCTTTGGACAAGTGTATTCCTTGGATTGTACATTATCTTTTCATTTTATTAAAATCATTAAATAATGAGGTCATCGCTGCATCATAATTATGTCATAAATAATTTAATTTATTTAATGTCTAAAAATTAAAAAAAATACTATGATGTAGGAAATCTTTTTATCTTTCCAATGACTATTTATAGTCAAAAATATGACTTGTATAACCCCATGTGATGATTGGGTCAAGTACAATGTTCCCTTTTCATATTTATTACCCCTAGGTATATCTATTTAAGATCCATATCCACTAGTAATATCCAAATATTGGTGTACATTAATAAAATATCATAATCATTAACATTAAAAAACATTATGGTGTTATTCAATAATTATTCATTAATTTATATCATTTTATTATGATCATAATATATATTTTTTCTAAATCTAGATCCCAAGGTATACACTAAAACATTATTTAATAAATACATTAATGACCATGACCACATAGCCTAGTTCCAATGATTTACATTATTACACTAGGACATATATATGGAATCCCATCATGAAGAACTGACTAATTTAGCAATTTTGGAATATTAGATACATAAATGTACAACATTTTACAAAGAGAAAAGAAAAAAATGACCACAAAAGTAAAAACATTTAATTTTATAAAATCATTACAAAAAATTATATTCATATCATTGTTAAAGGAAAAAAATATTAGTGAGTTCGAATGATTTGTAAGGGTAATGTATAGTGGAATATATCATTAGTTAATAATAATAATCAACATTAAGTGGTAAAAAAAGTACACATTACATTTAAAAATCATTATAATTCAAAATCGTTATCAAAATATAAATAACGGAAAACACATGACATTTAAAAAATAAACTAAAAAAATATTTCATCTATAGATAATATCATATTAAAAATCTCATGCATAATAATAACTAAAAATTTCTTGTAATAGAATCATAATTATTCACATATATGCTTTTAGGAATCATGATACATCTATTGTTAAGACCATTCTAAAAATGATTTAAAATTATAGGTAGAAGCGCATTTAGTTAGAACACCATATTTTTCTCATGAGGAATATTGATGCATCGAGGATCTATGTCATAACATTCCCAATCTATCACCATATTTCATAATAATTTCTCATATATCAAACAATCAATTTAATAATTAATTCAATATTTTTTATCATCAAATATATATACTGAGTAATGGATATTAATTTTTCAATATATCCCATGTATATCAATTAAACATTAAAAGAAATATGTTATATAAAATATTGAATATGATATATGAAAAAATTATATTTTTCATGAAATTATATGGAATCTAATAGAATTTTAATTTCAAATTAATATTGAATACACTATAGTAATTAATTGATGATAAAATTTTCAATCAAAAACGAATGTGAGATTGTTCCATAAATTTAACCAAATAATAATTTTGACGTTAAATACAATTAGATGATATAATTACTTTTGAAATATAAAATTACATTATGTGTTAATGAATCATGATATTACAAGTCAACAAGGAAGTATATAAACCACATAATTGTGAATCGTCGCATAATAAAAATAATGCCACTGTGGAATGTAAATTGAGACATAATCTCTTACCTAATGCCTCTTTTTTATAAACATAACATAATAACATATATAATGGTTTTAAACATCTTATTATCTTATTATTGATCCATAATAATATTTATAATTTCATATATAGTCTTCTTATAAAATTTTATCACCCTATCATTAATAATAATTCATTATTTTCATTCTTTTATGTTTTTATAATCTTGTTTTCTCATGTGAATTTTTTTCATAAATATAATATTAATGCACATATTATATCATTTCATTATCTAAATAATATTAATAATTACATAATTATCATATATTTACATCAACTATAATTTTAAAACCAATCATGAATTATGGTAATGAAAAATGATGTATGTTACGATCATAGAGACGTTAGATTGTCTGTACGCATGTGTAACATTTCCTTTTTTCGTATGATAATTATTAAAATTAGTGATTTAATGTTTTAGATTAAAATAATTTTCCTAATATCATCAATATCTTATTATATAAATATATATTTAATCCATTTTTTGTGATGACGAAAAGAGAGCCACATCACTTCGTGAAGAAAGTAGTCCACAAGTACAAGAATGTCATTTTTATATTTCATTGAGTGAAAGGTATGAAAATAAAAAGATATTTATTTAAAAAAATTATTAATATTTGGATAATATAAATAATATTATATTTATATCATTTATTGTATTTATTTTCCTCCTCATCACCTTCAATTAGAAAAATTTCTGACATACGGATTGCATCGCTTCACGAGGTGATAGTCTGTCGTACACATGAGTGATGTTTCTGTATATCCAAAATAATGTAACATAATATGTTATATATAATATAATGGATATAATATAATAATATTTTTTTATATATAATTAATATAGTTATGGTGGTAATTGAAAACTTAATGTCATTAGTTCGTGTAGTGGTAGTCCACCGTACCCATGAATGATAATTTCATAACCCATTTGATAAAGGAGAGATAGATTTAGGTAATCATGTTATTATAAAAGCATCCCATTATATTTAATATAGATATTTTATTATATCAAAATGGTTTTTTAAAAGTTTAATAATGTGTAGAAAGAAGTAAAATAAATGGAGTCATTGAAGAACATTACCTATGATGTGGGTATCATCCTTAGGATTGTACTAAATCGATACTAGGTTGTAATTTTTTTCAAAATAAGGGATCTAGTATTTGAGGATGGAATTTTCTATGTTATTTGGTTAGTTCATGGATTATCCAATCTCATTTCAAGGCATGAATATTAGATGGGGTTGAGGTCCCTTTAATAGTTGAGGAGTGACATTTTTTTAAATACATAAAATTATTCAGAATTGGGAGTTCTGAAATACCTCATGTGCATAAAAAATAAATCAAGAATATATGGGGGATTTTTTTTTCACGAAATAACTACCCCACAAAAAAATAAATCTTTATAATTTTATTCCGTATTCATCATGTTTACTTAATTTTACAGTTTTTCTTTTTCACACGGTAATATCTATCATATTTTTTAACTAAGTAATTTAATAATTGACACTAAAATTAAAATGAGTTTTATTAGCTAATACAAATCTTCTAAATTAGAATTAAAAATAATATTTTTTAAACCAAAATCTATAATATCATGATCATTTTTTGATATGACTCCTGATTTTTTATCTGGTATGCATTTTTCATGGTTTTGAGTACTTTTTATGGGTTTTATCATGTGTGTGTTTTGGATGAAATTGGTAATAATTGGAAGGAGGTGAGGTTTTTTATGAATGGAATACAGTTTTTCCGAACCATGTGACCATCCCAGGATATTGTACATACCCAAACAGAGGTTGTTTGCATGGATGGAACATTTTTTTATCAAATTGTGAACCCTTTTATGAGTAATCATTCACCCATAGAAGAGGAACATAGATAAGTTGCATAGTTTGGATATCCATATTAACTTGGCTTGGTAACCATTCACATTATTTTAATTAACCATGAAATTAGATTTTAAAATAACAAAAACCATGGACTTCACCATATTAAGTTGTGTTAGGTTTTCTATTATTCAAATCCCAATGATTTGATTTTAATTATGTGTATATAATTGGAGAATTTTTGTTTGATGATTAGAAATTAAATTTCATAAATAGAATTAATTAACTTTTTAAATATATTAATTATGTTATTTTGAATGGGAATAAATATCTTTTTAATTATTTATGGGGATATTGATATTTTAGGATGCTATTAATTGATCAATTAATTAATTAATTGGAATTTTAGATATTATTCAATTGATTGAATTGAAATAATTAATAAATGACCTAATTTTATGGATATTGATTTTATAGATCATGATTAATTAATTGTTGAATTAATTTATGGGGATTTTTTTTCAATTAGATTTATTTAATTGGAATAAATAATTCTTGTATTATTTTAATGGATTTTGATATTATTTTATTAGATTATTTAATTATGAAATTAATTAATGGGATTTTTTGTTATTATGGAACTGATTTAATTGGATTATTTTATTATTGAATTAATTGATATATACCTTGAATGAAAATTTTTGATATCAATGTTAATGTTGATTAAACATGAATTATATGATATGTTTTATATATGTGGTTGTGATATTCATAAGTTTGACATGGTTTGCTGCATCCAAATCCCATACTAAAAATTTGAATGATAAGTGTGTGTGGGACATGGGCTACTACATCAATATCATATAGTGATAAAATTGTCGATAAATGTGTCTGGGATGTGTTATTTTTCATCAAAATACCTTTATGATATATGAATGTGGAACACAGACAGCTACTTCAAAATCCCACTTGTTTCATTATTTAATAAATTAGTTGTTGGTTATATATTGTGTTATAAAATAATAAGGGATTCATAGGCTTTGTCGACCTAGACACTAAATGTTGGAATTAGACCATGGTTATAATTATCCATGGTAATGATTTTAGTTGAAATGGAAAATGAAATACCATTTTTAAAATTAATTTTGACTTGAATATGTTATATGGTTGTGAATACGACATGGTCTGCTGCAGGTAATGAGTGTTTTTGTGTCTTTGGGAACTCATGGGTTTAGGTGGTTAATTGAAAAATACAAAAATGTGAAAAATGATTACATGTGAATTTTAATTTATTATTTATTATACTACATACACTACTATTTAGTATATTTCATTTTATAAGTCCTTGTTGGTAGCAATGGGTGTTTTACTCAGACCCTAATCAGGTTTCTTGATCGATACCCAGATTGTTTTTATGGATGAATGATTGGATAATGAAATGATCTATATAAAAGATGGATTATTCAGGATTGATCATGGATGAGGGAACACGTCATGATTCAGGACCCACATGGGATTTTTCAGTGTCTTTGTATTTTTTATTTTTCATATTCACACATAACATGTATTCCACATGACTTATCTACTACTAGGGTTTTGGATATTATATTCACTAATTTGGTAATCATGTGATATTGGTATTATTCTGGTTATGTTATCTCAATTTACTATTATTTTTTTTGTCCAATATTTTGCTAATTTGATATATAGTTTATAGTCTCCCGATGATAAATATTAGACCCTCATTTCTAGTTGGTAGCCTATGGAGTATTGAGAGGCCCACATTTGGTAATGTGACTGACTGGATTGGCGCACCTATGTGTGGAAGCGTAGTTAGGATGTTACAAAGAATTAAAAAATTAGTTATAATTTCTTATTAATTTTACAAACTATATGGTAATGTTATATTGGATAATAGGATGAGTAATTCCTTATTAAATAGATTTTTCATTGGAGTAGCTTCCCCAGGTATGAGTGTAAAATCCATGTACCTTGTGTGGAATTATTATTCTTGATATGTGTTTTTACATTTAATTATTGATTCAACTAGAGGTAATCTCTTGTTGTGTGATGTGATTATTATTTTAGAGTTTTTCTATATTTAAATAATGGTCTATAAAGTCATGAGATTTGATTTACCCATATTCATTCTAGGCACTAGTGATTATTTATGACCATAATTATTTTAGCCACACACATGAAGATGATCTTTTTTGTATTTTTTTGAATTTTAAATGTTTTTCCATTCATGTAAAATTGAAAAAATGGAACCTCATATGAAATAAAACATTTAAAAATGTTCAAATTGGTGAATAAATTATATTATAATGAGAAGTCCTAATAATGAAAATGTTGTTATGCTTTCTTAACCATGACATATATGTAGGATGGGTATGGGAAGTGATAAATTCATAGTGTTGATCGTGTGTCCGAAAATGGTCGAATTTCTTATTATGAAAATTTGTGAATATCAATTTTTAAATGTGTTAATGTTGTGCATTGTGTCCAAATACATGTGTTTTGAATTGGATTTATATTCCTCCACTACAACTCTTTTTGAGTGGATGATAAGAGGATATAGTTGTAAATGATCTTCCAGTGGTAGAACCTAATGAACTGATAGTGTTTTGAGAGGATTTCAGATCTTAGGCCCATGAAATATTTTCTCACATCATGATTTTTATGGAATTATAAATAAGGTTGGTTGTGAAAAAATGTATGATATAATGACGGAGTTATATTTTTATAAAAATCTGATGTTTACCAGAGAGGGTGAACCTCAGTTATTTGATTTTTGGATTGAGTCTAAACCAACTATACCTGACCACATAGATACCCCTACTGATAAGAGAGTAAAATAATATTCTAAAATGTTACTTCATTTAGAAAATAGATGGTGGGACATTGAGAATCATGATGGAATGTTGGAGTGTATGAAGTTGAAGGAATTTTAGGATATGTTCTTGGAGAACATTTATCCTAAGTCTTTGAAGAATGATATAGGAGATAAATTAATTAGGGTGAATCAATGGAGTATGTTCATGACTGACTATGTTGTATGATTAATATATTTTTAGTTCATTTGAACTACGTTGGATGGTGATTAGTTCAATTCCAAAAAACATTCAGGATGGACTTTAATGTGAAATTATGATTGAGTTTAATGTATTCAGGAGGAAGATGATTTTAGAAGACATGAACTAAGATCTCATATCTGAGGGTAACCTAAGGAGCAATATAGGGGAGGAAACATGGTTTCTTCTAGATTTTTATGAGTAATGACTTCCAAAATTAGGAATCACCACTAATATAATGTTAGATATTTTCATTGATATAAGAGTATCTAGTGGATGTACTAGTAACATAGTACCTTTAAAAAGTGGTCAACCACCAATTTGGTAGGTTAGGCCACTATTGTAGATGTTGTTACTGACTAATGGTAGCGTATAATATATTTACCAATATGAGACATCTATATTGGTTATACCCCTGCAGATGGTTAGAGATGAGGTATGTAGATAGAACCAAACTGTGGGATGGGGATACTGTACAACTTACCAATATTGAAATTAGTGTTCAATGATATTTGGTGGTAGTGGAAGTGCACATAGTAATTATGGTATTGATTATGCATATCAACCGAGTGAGAATCTTAGGGTACTCAGATTGCATCATAAAGAGGAGCAGCCTATAATTTTCATATAGTTTGTACTACACTTATAGATAGTGAGGATATGGTTTTGATAGTTAGATGTATAATACTTAAAGATTCCGTGATTTATTGTTTTTAATTCATAAGAGTGGATCTCATTCTTTTATATCCTCACAACATGTGAATGGATAGAGCCACGTAGTGGTGTTCATGAGTTGGGTGATGATGATAGATATACTATAGGGTGTATAGTCTAATGACATTTCTTTGTGCTATGGGTGTTCTGTTGTGGTTGGGGTGCATTATTTTCTATAGGATATTTATATTATTGACATGTTAGTATTTTACCTAATTGTTTTATGGAACGTTTTTCATCTTACCATGATGACATATATTGTTACTGTAGGAGAGTGAATTTTATGATTCTTAATGGTGATAATTATATTTATCATGGTGAGTTGGATATCAAGGTCGATCGTGCAGGGACATTTCCCCAGAAAATGGGGGAGCGTACCACCGAATTTGGACGTATATTTATGAATGATGATGGTGTAAAGCACGATATTTTTTCAACCGTGGTGGTTAATTTTAAGGACGTTTTTATTGAATAATTCTCATCACTACCACTTCATATAGTTATGGTATTTATGATGGATTTCATAACGAGGGCAGGGAAAATTTATATTCAACCATACATAATGAAGCCAATAAAGATTCAAGATCTCAAGACTCCACTGGAATAGATTATGGATAGGGGGTTAATTTTCCCGAGTACACAACCTTGGGGTTATCCTGTACTGTTTTCATATATAGATGAGAATGCTATGTGTTTATGTGTTGATTATCCATTGTTGATCAAAATGACTATGATAAAATTGTATCCTCATCCATATATCGATGACATTTTCAGAAAGTTGATAGGAGATTCTATATTCACATTGATTGACAATTGATTAGGGTATCATCAGTTGAGATTTTTACCATCTAATATACAATGGAATACTTCTAAATTAATGTACGTACAATATGAGTTTTTCATGATGTTGTTTGGGTTGAAAAACATAGTAGTAGTTTTTATGGCCTTGACGAAAACAATATTTCCCCAGTACCTAGATCAATTTGTGGAGGTATTTTGGAGTACATCTTAGTGTACTATATGACTTATAACAATCATTCCAAAAAACACGACATCATCTCAAGTATATTCAGAGATAATAAACTATACTCTATTTTATCTATGTGTTATATTCAGATTGATCAGGTACACTTCATTGGACACATCAATGGGGAGTAAGGTTTGTTAGTGGATGTAAAGAATGTTCATGTATTTATTTCATGGTAGTGTCCCAATAATAATTTTTATATATATAGTTATTGGGGATTATCTAGATATTATTTGAGGTTCATTAAAAAATTATATATTGGAACCTCCTATTTCAACATTTACCATGATGTTAATCAAAACATAATGGTATAGATAATGTGATAATGATTTCCCTGAGTTGATTAATTACTTCACAATGGCACCAATCTTGATCGTACCCAATCCAGTTGAGGTGTATGTGATGTGTCATTATTCCTCTATGATATGGTTTGGATTAGTGTTTATTTAGTAGATTGAGTTGATGTGTATGCATAAAATAAGTTGTGGCCATATCAATGGAACCACCCAATGCATGACCTTGAGTTATATGTAGTGTATTTTCATTGATTTGTTTGTGACATTATCTTTTGGGAGAAATGTTTATTGTGTATACTAATCACAGGATCATAAATTATATATTTTCCTAAAAATAATTGAATATCTAGATGGTTATATTTGTAGAGTATTGAAATTTATTCTAATTTGATCTTATATATAATCTAAGGATGGGAAATAGTGTTGATGATTCTTTATGTAGGAAAACACAGAGTTAATAACATTTGGAGTATATTTATTAGTGGAATATGATGGATTTATGGGATGAGATATGTGTTATGACCCCGAGAGTCATATTTAGATGACTCTCATATGAGTTTTAGTGGATTTTACTCTCTTGAGTATTTCAATGACATACTGTTTGAGGATCATGAAATATTATCCTTGACAGAAATACATTAAGGTAAGTGTAACCATATGATTGGATCTTATATGAGCACTAGATCTTCTATGTAAGAAATTTATCTTTTTTCCAATGATCAAGCAGGTGAAGATGGTGCATGAATTATTTTCCTCTATGTGGTTAGTGAATCCAGGTGAGTCCAAAATGTACCATGACCAATGATGATAGTTATGGAGGTCAAGCATGAAAATAGAGATACGTGGCTTCATTCCATGATGTTGCACATGTTAATAGGTGAATAATTAGTATCAATGACCTGAAGGATTACTAAAACACTATCATATTTGGAAATGTTTCAAGATGATGTCAACATGTATTTGGTGGTGGTTTTTTTCTATTGAATCCTCAGAATAATGATTCAATTTGGGGTCTTCTGGAATTTTAGAAAAATGTAGCACATGTATTTCATATATGTGAGACTTTATTAGTGGATATGTAGAGTAGTTGAGATATTTTTATAATTTGGAAATAGATAATATTCATGGAATGAAATAGAATAATGTTACCAAATGTAATTCACATTTTACTTAATACTTCTAGTAGAGATTATAGAAGCCTCTAGGTTGATTGGTATTGGAGAGTATATAATTACTGAAAAATTGATGTATAGTCAGACTGTACAATACATGTTCCTGAGGATATTCATTGGGCATGTGTATTGGACTTTGTTGTAAATTGTGATAAGATACAAGAATTAATGGATTTATCATTTGAAAACTATTTTCATAAATCTATACAAATGGGTACGTAAGTGGTTATTTATTTTAGTCCTCTAAGATTACCTCTATGATGGATGGTGGAAGGTGAGTCATATTTTTTAGACTAAGATTCATGTATGAGGCAACAGAGTTGCTTCAGTTGGTTCAGATGCCTATAGATACAAATCTTAGTAGACAGAGTTCATATGTTTATAAACATTAATGACCTCAAGAGTATACAGACGGTGATCATGTATTCTTCTATGGGTCACCTATATTGGTTCACCACATGATATAGAGATAGGTAAAGACATGTTCTATGTTTTTTGAACCTATTCTGGTTGTTAATAGAATTGGTTCAGTGACATACTAATTGAATCATCCACAACTTTATAGTTGTATGATTGAATATTTTCATGTGACAAAAAATTCAGGGATTCACCCAGACCATTCTAATGTGATTGTTGAAGATGATGTTGAGTTTGAGACTAATGTGTCATTTTAGGTGAATATAAAATGTGTATTAGAACATAATGATAAAGTGTTCCATGGAAAGACCATGAAAATATTTGATGTTTTTTTGGAAACTTCCAACTGTTCTGAAGAAAAAAAATATGTGATCGAATCGGAAATGTGGGCTCAATGGACTGATCATTTTGAATCAGAATCTTAGAGATGATTGTGATAACATCATGAGGACTAGCTTTTATTAGGTGGTGATATTTGTATGATTCTGGCCTTTTATGTAGATATTTTTGTCTCATTTGTAGGTACTATTTTTTCAATGTTTTAATTACATATTTTTTCTGGTTTTATCCCATGTGAATTTAGGTGAAAATTTGATAATTTATTAAGGAAGATGGTATGTGCAGAGTTGGGGAATGGTTTTCATAAACTGTGCACCCAACCCTACAAAAAGTGTGAACCCAAATAAAGGGAATTCACATGATTGGTGCATGGGTTTCCAACTGTTTCTTCATTTTAGTAGTAACCATGAACAATCTCTTGACATGGAATATGGTCAAGGTTCATAGTAAGGAAAAATACATGCCCCGACAATGGAATCTATGCATGTGTTTTTAATTAACCAAAAAAATTACAATTTAAAATTCAAAAATCCCCAAACATCAACCAAATTTTACTCAAAACATCCCTAACTTATTTCACTACTCTTTAGAGTTACCAGATCGATTCCTACCACTCTTGACATCTGTTCATAAAGATTCAAATACTAGATTGGTGATCCTCACCCCTCTCGGTAAGAGAATCACAACCCGATTAGTTTCCTCACTCTCACACAGTCTTATCCAATCCATTGAAGAGGTTTTATTACACTAGTGTTATTATATCTACATCTAGATTTGATGGATCATGGTTTGTTAGATATTATTTCAGGTATTTTATTAATATTTACTTTCATTATTGTGGGTATGTACATTCCATTTCTATTTGGGGGTTTTTTGGTGGGTGTTTTCTCATCAACATTTTGAGTTAGGTGGTCTATTACTCAAATCCAAATTCTTGATGTAAATTATTTGTATAAAATTGTATATTTTCTATTGAATGGTTAGAAAATGAGTTTTTTAAATTGAATATATTAAAATTTTAAATTAATAAATTAAGGTATTGTGAATGAGAAGAATAAATTTTTGAATTAATTATGGGGATATTGAGATTTTTTAATTAGAATAATTAACTTTTAAAATAAATAATTGGAATTTTTTAAATTATGAAATCAATTGAATTGTAATAATTAATTATTGAATTAATTATACGGATTTTGAGATTGTGGGATTGGATTTATTAGTTTTCCAAATAATTAATATGAATTCTAATGGATATAAAATTTATTAAATTTGAATTATTAATTATTTAATTAATTAAGTTGAAATTGGGATCTATTATTAATTAATGTGAATTTTTTAGCTAACAAATTTTATTTAATTTTATTAATTAATTGACGAAATAATTAATAGATGTTATGATTGTAGAATGTTTACAATAAGGTTAATTTTAACAAACCATGAATTACTTGATATATGTGATATATATGGTATTTTGATATTCATGTGTGGGATATGGAAGGAATCATCAATTCATATTCTGATAATTTGATTGATAAACATGTGTGGGAAACATTCTACATCAATAAAATACTGTAGTGATAAATTGATCGATAAATGTGTGTTAGACATGGATTGATGCATCAAAATCCTATATTAATAAATGAGTGCGGGACATAGAATACTGCTTCAAATGACCACTTGGATGATCTATTGATAAATGAGTTGTGGGTCATGGACTACTAGTTGATATCCCCACATGATCCTTGGCTTAGATACCTATACACAAAATATTGGAATTGGAACATGGTTTCAATAATCCATGATAACGAATTGTGCTTAAATGTATAACAAAACACTTATGTAATAATGAATTATGAATATAAAATGTGATATGGTTCAGACATTAGCACAACCCAAAGTAGGTATTGAGGGATTCAGTGCCTCAGGAACCTAGGGGATTATGTTGTTAATTAATGATCATTTAAATGTGATAACAATATATTTATGAAGATTACTTTATTCTTTTCACACATTCATACCGTGTTATTGATTTTGTATTGTCATAGATTCGGTTTGTGGTGGCCTACTGTGTTGTACTCACACAATACTCGATATGCCTATTTGGTACCCGTTTAGATTTTATTTTTAAATCACACGATAATACAAATATCCATATCTTAGATGGGTTTCTCGGGATGGATCAGGGATGAAGGAACATACTATGATTTATGAGCCTCTTTGGATTTTTCGGTGACTTTTTTTTCATGTATAATCCTTCCACGTATTCAACAGGACATATCTACTACTTTGGTGTTGTCTATTTTATTCCATATTTCTTTCATCATCAAATATTGAACATATTATGGTAATGGATATATAATATCTCTATTTTTTATTTATTCTTATTGGTGGGATTCATGGATAAATATGGTGTAATTTCACTAATATTGATATTCGAACCTTGCTATTAATCTATAATATTTTTCATATCTTGTGGGGTGCACAGGGTCATGTGACCAACTGACTTAGGGCACTACATTGTGGAACCTGAGTTGGGATGATACAATATACTATGTGTTTATAAATTTAATTTTAATACAAACCCACATAATACAAAACAACACTATCTAAACCTTAGTGGTACAATAAGGGGATTTTTATTTTTAAGGAAAAATAATTTCATTGTGATGGAAACACATGTCCATTAATGGAACAAACTTAATATTTATTGACATTAAAAAATAACTTTTCAGAATAAATTTTATTTTAATTTTTAAAAATTAAATAAAATGACATTTTTTGCTAAAAAAACATTAATGTCGATTTTGAAATTATTAATATAATTAGAATAAAAAAATAAAAATACAATGATAGAAACAATATATATATATATATATATGTAACCAGATTTTAATTATTTAATCATCTAAAAAAGTTAATTTTACTAAATGAATTATTCAATTCATGTCACTTTTAATATTTTTAGTATTATTTTTTCTATTAAATTAATTATTAAATAATTCATGTTTTGAAATTTTTTAATAATATAAAGAAATTATTTCATTTATAAAATTATAAAACAATTTATCATGATAAAAAACTCATTTATCTTTTCAAATAATATTTATAACTATACTTATGATGGTTCTCCCTATAGGAAATATTCATAGATATTAAATGGAATGAAGGTTTCTTTTCGTTTTTTATTACCTAACATTCTATATAGGCGTATTTTATTGAATAATAATCTAATTTATTGAAAAATACATAATAATGTGAAAATTTTGTAAATATTTCAATGAAATGGGGTTTGCATAATTTTTTATTTAATTTTACCTCATACCAATTAAGATCAATCCAGATATGCATATTTTTACCTTAATTATGGTAATTAATTTCAACTATTTCAACTAATAATTCTGGTTAAAAATGTTTAACTTATTATCTAATATAAATTAATTTGAATCAAAATATTGAATCCATTTTTCCAAATTCTACTCATATAAGTGGATGTATTTAATATAAAATAAATCTCATAGATATGAGGAAAAAGCGTGTTTTTATGTGAAAATGGTCAAAATTTTATAGTGTTTTTATATCTAAATTAAATATAAAAATTTATAAAATCTCATAATTATTATTAATGGATTTAAATTTACAATAATTTTAATTTATAACCCATTAATAATAAATTTTTTCATTATAAATAATTTAAATGACAAGAAAGATTTCAATTAATTTTTCTATTCTAGACTATTCATAAAAAAATAACTACTCAAAAAAATCTAAAAAAATAACACTATGGTGATTTATGTATTATGATTTCATAAATTGATTTTATCTTATAAAATTATATTTATAAAATTGGTAAAATTAAATTATATTCTATGTGAGAAAATCCCGACTAAACTTTATTTTACTGTCACGACCCGTCCCCCGGGGCCCGTATCGTGACTACCCCAAGCCCGCCTTCTAATGGACAGGGGCTGGCGACTAGCGCCATAGTCGTAAATCCCTAAACTGTTAAAGGATTGCCTTTATATCTGTAATCAAACTAATCAAAGTAAACAACTGGAAGCAAACCACAAACTAATCTATATACAAAATAAGTGCTGGAAATTAAATGGGGGACAGAAATACAAGCCCAACAGGAATGTACATGTACAACTGAATGAATGTACAAATAAAGAAATGTAAAGAAACTACTGGGTCTTCCTCTAGGGTTTCTAGATGAAGGGTAGGTAAGATGGCCTCCTCAGAACTCCACCTATGTATGTCTCCTCCATGTACTTCCAATCCGAAGGGTCCACCTCTTGGTACCGTCCAGTCCCGCTACTCTATCCCCCAGGCAGCACTGTCCGTCGTCTGCAACCAACACCATGAGGTGAGGGAATATACTGTGTAGGGGTGAGTATAACGATACTCAGTAGGGACCCTGATACCCTCAAGGTCTCACAAAATCCAACAAGGATAAACCAAAAATTGTGAAATCAATGGATAACCATTACATAGGTATATTCCCACACATATACCGATTTATCTAGAAACCCATCTCCATAACGAGGAAAACACAAAAGTCATTTACTTAGATCAAACTAGGAATTTTATTATTCTGAACCCTTGGATGATGGAGAACTCCTCCTCTATCGAGTAATGTGGGCCTACCGCATCACACCGAGGCACTTCCCACTAACAAGGACTGTTGAGGTACTCCACCTATCGAGTACCATGGATCTTCTGCATTCACACAAAGGTGCTCTCCACAATGGGTTTGTTGCGCTCATACAAAGGTGCTCCCCTAGTAGCCTGCTGAGGTACTCCACATGTCAAGTATCGTGGGTCTTCTGTGATCACATAGAGGCACTCCCCATTATGGGTCTGCCCCGCTCATACATAGGCGCTCCCCACTGGGTTAGACGAATCACTCTAAGTCGAATCGGTCAGCAGTCATCAAGTCACAACCATCGATTAGGTTTCTGAAAAAACTCATGCTCATCTCTGGAATATCTGCTCCACAATATATTGGTTGATACTCCAACTGTCATGAAGTCCCACATATAAGTATCTCAATAGTCTTCCCCATCATAGGGGTCTCAATTCAATAGACAGTGCGTCAATTAGACAGTCAATCTGTTAGTTATCATCCTTTTAGTTTCAGAGGCTCGGTTGGATTCATGTACGATCCAACCTGACCGTATCTCAATTGTACCACAATATCCAGTGTGGTATTCTCAAAGGGAAACATTAACTTCAAGAATACCTACGCCGTGAAGGGTTCATCATACGGACGTCTGATGCCAACTATATGGCCCAAGAAGGTAATGGTTCATTAATGGGCACGGGTCCAGTCTCACCCGATCAGACCGACTCGGCCCAACCCAGTATTCGGTGAATTATTATGGGTCGAACAGCTCATACTCGCTGGGTTTTACCCTGCCCGTTGGGCGGGTCGGCCCGCTGAGTTTTGGCTCGATCTAGCGGGCCGGCCCAGCTGACTGTGAAGGCAGCTCAGCCCGGAGGTCACCACGTAAGTGACTCATCCCGATGACCAAGGTCGGTTCGGCTAGAACTACGAGTGTCATGGTTAGAGAGACACGGCCTGGGATGTCTGGCCGGTTGGGAGACTAGCGGGAAGGTCGCATGAAGCGCGTGGCTATCGTGGGAGAGCCTGTGCAGGGTGCGGTAGGGATGGGGAGGCCGTGGGGGTGTAGTGCCGGCCGCGGGTGCACCGAGTCGGCCGTAGGGTCACCAAGCAGGGCGACGGGTTGGCCGCGAGGGCGCCGGGCAGGGCGCGGCAATAGCCAAGTAGGCCATGGGGGTGCCGACAGAGGGAGAGGTAGGGCGCCGAGTGGGGCACAGCAGTGGCCGGTTTTCGGGCTAGCCGCAGGCAGGCGGGCCACATGCCAGGAGGCTGCGGGTTGGCGGGCCGGGTGCCACTCAAGCCAGTAGTGTTCGGCCAGAAGCATTATAGTGCCGCATGGGCGAAGGGATTCATGGAGGTCGTGGGTAGCGCTGCCTTCATCGTTGTCATCTTTGTGGTCGTCTTTGTCATCGTGGCCACATCGCCATGCCGTAGGACTCCACAAGAAAGAAGAATCAATAGAGGATGTTGTACCATGATAGGTTGGCCTACATTCTCCGCATTTAAAGTGATATCAATTGATTCATCGAAATAGTAAAGATGAACATCAATTATTTACAACCACGCAATGTTTTCTTTTCAAACGATGGTTAGAAAAAAAGGGATAAAACACATGTTAAACCCCCTACATTTGATTTTTCAATCGATTTTCGTCGTTCGTTGGCAGATTCGCGAAAGTAAGATGATGGAGTTTGTCGTTCAATGCGTCGGCTACACAGTTCCAATCCAAGATCGTGTGTTGGTTCGTTGACGACGATTAGGAGGGAATATTCTCTATATCGGAAGGTGTCTGGGGTAGAATACTGAGGAAGAAGTGTCTCCGGAGTTCTTTGAGTTCTTCGTTGGGAGCATTTCTCCCTAGCTCTCCTCTTCCTTCTTTCCTCCAAAATGAAGCATGCCAACAAAAATAATAGATTGGTTATCTATTATTCTATTTTTCATATAATTCAAAAAGGGAGAAAAAATTAAATGGATCCATATAATAAATGTGGAGGATTGGAATAATAAATTATGTGTTGTCCAATTAATTAAAAATGGAGGTGGTGAGGCTCTATTAAGAGGGAAGTTTCATGGGTTAAAAGACGGGTTGCCCTTTTGTACCCCCAGTTTCTGGTATGTAACTCATTCTTGATTCTCTTAATGGTTTAAATGTTAAGGATGAAGACGTGGAGATTTGGGAGTACGTGGAATTTGTGTTGAGGAAAAAGGGGGAAGTCGTACGGGCGATGCACGATTTGTCTAAATCATGTGGAAAAACTGTGAGACGTTGGTCTTGGAGGCAGTGGCTTCTGCACGAGCAGCACACGGTTTGTCGAACAGTGCTGAAAAACCGTGCAAGAAGGGTATCTAAGGAAGTTGCTAATGCACAGTTTGTGAAATCGTGTGAACTAACCGTGCAACAACATAGATGAGATCCTTAAAATTATTATTGCAATTGTTTACCTCAAAATTAATCGTTTAATCACTTAAGCGGTCCTAACTCGTTATGTTGGTTCTCTTAAGGTCATGGAGGGTTCTCCCATCATTCTAGAGGTGATCCTAAGGCTTATCTTGATGAATCAAAGCCAGATTCTTGGGGTATGTGATCGTTCTTTTTTGGTTTCATAGATCTACATTGATCTACTTCTCTTCTTCTTTTGGTTTGATAGATCTACACCTGTTATGGGTATATCTATGTGTGTGGATCCCAAAAATGATGGGATTTGGTCGTGGTTGTGTTAGGAGTAGATATCTAAGGAGGATCCTTGGAGAATCGACCCAGTTTTCTTGGGAGTTCATTGACCGTTGTAGTTTTCTTCAAAACCATTGTGGTATGATGCTTCACTATCGACTCATGTTGTTAGAATTGATTGCCTTAGATTCAAATTGGGTTATTTGAATTGATTTTATTCAAAAAATCATGGAATAAATCATCATTAGTGATTATTGATGGTTTTGATGAAATTGTGAAATCTTGGTGGATTGTTGTGAAATGTGATTTGGCTTCTTGAATTTAAAAATTTATTTTAAATTATAGATTTGGTGGAATGTTAAATGGTCTAATGAATGATGGGTTTTCAATAAAAATGGGTGTTCTATTGAAATGGATTGATGAAATTGGATCATTCTTTGGTTTTCAATAAAAGTATGGTTTTATTGAAATGAATTGAATTGGTTGAACACACATGGCTTTGATGGAAATGGTTATCAATAAAAGGTGTTTTATTGAAATGATGGTTTTGGCATGATTTTTCTGAATATATGGTTTTGGTTCATGTTAAATATATGAGGTTTGGTTGAAATAGAACCTTATGCTCGGTTCCAAACATTTAATGGAACATGGTACTTTTACGTACGAGGATTGGTTGAAATATTACCTTGTGCTCGGTGAAATGGTTTAATGGAACATGGGAAAAAATTTCCTTGTGATGGCATGGTAGATCGATGGGAAACCGCTAATAAGTATGGAACTGTCATAACGTAGCATGAATGGTTCATTTCATGGGTTTGTAAAATGGTTTCATATGCCAAAAAGGGGATATTGTGAAATGGTTAGGAATGGGAAAAAAGGAATGTTTGTTAAATGGTTCTAAAACTGGTTTGGTTATTTTTTAGGAAAAATAACTTGATGGAAAATTGGATTCAATTTCTCATGGAATTCCTTTGGTTATGAATGGTTTTGGAATCTTGTTCATGTTTAGTTATAAATTGCTTTTGAGAAATTGTTTTACATAATCTATTTGTATATAAATTTGGCTAACTCATCTATCCTAGTGGCGTGAGTAGGGAATTCATTGGGGAGACCTACATAGTTTTATACTAACCCATGCTTTGGAACATTGGTTCTTTTAAAGATGTTGTATTACGAGACACTAGTAAAGGTAAGGCATCTCATTACTAGTGGTGTATATTGATGCTTTGGGATCAGGGTTGGGTTGTGTTCTCATGAAAAAAGATCATGTGGTTTCTTATGGCTCAAGGAAATTGAGGGTGCATGAGAAGAAATACACAACACATGATTTTAAGTTGGTTGCAGTCGTCTATGCTTTGAAAACAAGGAGAAATTATATATTTGTTGAGAAATTTATTGTGTTTACGGATAAAAAATGTTTGAAACATATTTTCTCATAGTGAGAATTGAATCTGATGTAAAGTAGGTGGATGAAGTATCTCTAAATTTTTTACTTTGACTTGATGTACAGACCAGAAAAGGAAATTGGTTGGTAGATGCATTGAGTAGAAAGTCTGATATTCAGTTAGTGAAATAAGCTTCAGACAAATAGTAGTTGATGTCGATCTTAGCCGACATGCATGTGGAATGTGAAGACCTAGGTGATGTTGTTGTTTTCTTTTCAGCTGCACTTGTTCCTAATTTAGTAAACATGATCAAAGAAGCGCACTCATCTGCTGCAGAATTTATGGTTTGAAATTCAATACACAAGGGTGGGGAGACCATTGATGGCTATAAACTTAGTGGGGGTTCAGTTTTTTGTTTTAGAGATTAGATGGTTGTACCTATGGTTTTTCAAGAACAACTCCATCATGCTTACCACCATTCAATATGGGTTGTACATCATAGTACACAGAAGATTTATAAGGCATTAGGCACAATTTTGGTGGAGCGGAATGAAAAGGAAGGTGACCTAGTTCGTCTTGCGGAGCTTAACTTGTCAGCAGGTTAATGTAAAGAATTCGAGACCAGTTGGCATGTTACTGTATTTACCTATCCTAGTGTTTAAATGGGATCAAATAGAATTTTATTTTGCAACAGGTCTTCCAATAACGGTACAGAAACATGATTCCATTAGGGTGATTGTGGATCATCTAACCAAGTCGGCCCATTTCATCCAAATTCATGATACTCATATGGTAGAAGATATTTAAAAAATTTATATCCATGAATTAGTGAAGAGGCATGGTGTAGACATTTATTTAGTCTCAGATAGAGATCGTAGGTTCTCATCTCTCTCGTAGAAATCATTACATCAATCCCTTGGGACTCAATTGAGTATGAGCACGACATATCATCCTCAGATGGATGGGCAATCCGAGCGGATGATACAATCATTGGAAGATATGTTGCAGGCTTGTGTAATGGATTTTAATTGCTCATGGGAGGAGCATATACCATTAGTGGAGTTATCATACAATAACAGCTATCAATCCTCGATACGCATGGCTCCGTTAAAAGCATTGTATGGGAGTCCTTGTCATTCTCAACTATGATACATGGAAACTAGTGAAACGTCACTAGTCGGGCCATACCTTGTCCAAGATACCAAAGAGAAGATCTCGTTGATTAGAAAGTGTATAGAGATGGCTAATATTCGTAAGAAATATTATGTGTATCACCCTCGACGAACATTTTCATTATTTGTGGTTGATCATGTCTTCTTGAGGATCTCTCCAAGGGTTGGACATTATCATTTCAGGATGTAGGGAAACTAATCTCCCATTGGCACTTTTGTGATTCTGGAATGGGTTGGGGAGGTGGAATATCTGTTGGCATTGCCTCCATGGTTCATAGGTGCATAATGTGTTCCATGTATCTCAATTGAAAAAGTATCATCCTGATCTAAACCTTGTGATCAGATGGGATCACATTGACCGAGAGCCAGATGCTTCCTTGATACATATCCTAGGATGGATTTTGTATAGGAAGGAGAATGTATTGCATGGGAAAAGAATCTTCCAAGTGCAGGTTTTATGGAAGCATGGTTAGATTTAGGAAGAGACTTGGGAACGTGAAAAGGAAATGAAAGAGTAGTGTCCGGAACTCTTTCAGCAGGCTGATGGATTTCTATGTTCTGAGTATGAAAAGACAAATGGTGATCAGAATGTATTAACCCCAGTTTCTGGTATATAACCCTCTATTTATGATTTTAATGGTTTTAAAGTTATTGGTGAAGAAGGGTAGAGTCGGGAGAACCTAGAATGAGTTTTGAGGAAAAAGGTGAAGTCGCACGGGCGGTGCACGGTTTGTCAAAACGGTGCTGCCAAACCGTGCATAGATGGTCTTGGAGGCAGTGGCTTCCACATGGGTGGCACAATATTTGTCTAACTGTTAGGCCAAACCGTGTCATAATGGTGTCCAAGCTAGAAACCAATGCACGGTTAGTGCACGTTTTGTCAAACCGGGTGAACTAACTATTCAGACACATAAATAAGATCATTAAAAAGTTGATCTCACACGTTTTTTAATCTAAATGCATCATTTATGCGGCTATGCTACCCTAACTCGGGATTTTGGTTCTCCTAATGTCAAGGAAGGTTCTACCATAGTTCCAGAGGGGATCTAAATGATTATCTTGACGAATTGAAGTCGAATTCTAGAGGTATGTGATCTTTATTGTTTGGGTTCTTGGATATATATAGATCTACTTCTCCTCTTCTCTCAATTTATTATATCTACACCCGTTATTAGTAGATCTATGTGTGTAGATGCCAAATATGATGATATTTTTTCTTGGTTGTGTTAGGAGAAGAGATCTAAGGAGGATCCTTGGTGAATCAGCCCGGATTTCTTGAGCATTCTTCGACCATGGTGGTTGTCGTCAAACCCGTTGAGGTAAGAGGATTCACTCTCGACTCCTCTTGTTAGAATTTATTGGCATAGTTTCAAATTGTTTTATTTGAATGGATTTGATTGTGAAAAGCATGGATTATATCATCTTTAGTAATGTTTTATGGTTTTGATGAAATTGTGATATTGTGGTGGATTGTTTTGCAAAGTGATTTGGCTTATTGAATTTAAAATGTTGATTTTAAATTATGGATTTGGTGGAATGGTAAATGGTTTTATGAATGGTGGGTTTATAGTAAAAATGATTGTTTTATTGAAATGGTTTGGTATTGAAATGTATTGATGAAATTGGTTAATTCTTTGTTTTTCATTAAAAGTTTGGTTTTATTGAAATGGTTTGAATTAGATAAAAACAATTGGTTTTTATGAAAATGGTTTTCAATAAAAGGGGTTTTATTGAAAGGATGGTTTTAGCATGATTGTTGTGTATGTGTGTTGTGTGTTCATGTTGCACATATGATGCTTGGTTGAAATAGGACCTTGTACTCAGTTCAAAACATTTAATGGAACATGGGACTTTTAAGTACGAGGCATGGTTGAAATATGACCATGTGCACGGTGCCAAATATGTAATCGCACACTGGAAAAAATTTCCTTATGATGACTTGGTAGATCAACAAGAATGTGCCCATGAGTATGGAACTGTCATAACGTAGCATGCATGGTTGGGTGCATGGGTTTGTGAAATGGTTGTATATTCCAAAAAGGGGATTTAGTGAAAGGATTAGGTATTCCAAAAAAATTAATATTTGAGAAATGGTCATAAAACTTATGTCATTATTTTTATGAAAAAATAACTTGCTGGATAATTTGTTTCAATTTCTCATGAAATGACATTTGTTATGAATTTTTTTAGAAACTTGTCTATTATTATTTATAAAACGATTTTGAGAAAATGCATTACAAAATTTGTTTTTATATAAATGTTGCTAACTCTTCTATCATAGTTTAATTATTAGGGAAGTCATTGGGGAAACCAATTGGCTTTTATACTCATCCATTTTTTTTTAACTTTGATGATTTTGAAGATGTAGTATTTCGAGACACAGGTAAAGGTAAGGCATCTCATTACTATTGGTTCAGTGTGATGCTTGGGATATGTGGTGGTGCTTGGCGCCTGGCGCTCGGTTTGGAGTCGTGGAGTGTGTCTTGGCTTGTTTGGGTATTTTGTTTATTATTTTGCATGGTAATATAATTTTGTGTTGGTTTGTGGAACAATGTGTTTCACTTTTGGAAATGTATGAGTTGGTTGTTTCTATTGTTCATGCATCATAGAGTGATTGGTTATGGTTGGTTTTTTGGTTTATTTCTTAAAGGGTAAATCATCCCCAAACTTATATTAGAAACCCTTCGACATTTATTTCCATCCATTGGTGTCTTGGGGATGACGCTTAAGGCCTAGTAATGACTTGTTGTACTCTCAAGACAATGATAATTGGCCGGTCGTTACAGGTTTCCACCATAAATATCCTCCCAATGGAGGCTATGCTCTGGTGGGCCCCACCACCATAACCTCTCATGGGAGGTAATGTTGTGGAGCCCCCCACCTCTAACGTCCTCTTGGAGGATTTAACCACCAAGAATAGAAATAAAGTCAAACATTAATTTTATTTAAATTAATCTTAAAAATTCAAAAACTTACTTTTAAATTCGACCCACTGCATCATAGTGAAATTCTTCTAATGTGAATTTCGGTACTGCGAGTTCAACAGTGCCCTCAAATTTAAGTTTCGAGCACCGGTTCAAAAGTTATAAAATCCAGCTCATACGTTTACTGAACATACCCTAAAAAAACTTCAGAAATTGATATCAGGAACCCCGGGCATTGGAATGAAGTGTCGTATATTTTCACGGACTCGTAAAAAACCCCATGTATTTATGAAAAAATAATTCCATGGAATTTTTGGGTCTTTACATTAACAAAAATACAATTTTTTCTGAAAATATTTCATTTAATTTAAAATGATCATTTTTAAATTAGTAATGAATATATATATAATAATAATTTTTAAACAATATATTTTTATATTATAGTTAATTCTATTAATACAATAAATTGTAATGGGTAGGAGATAATTAACTTGTTATATAATAAAATTTATATTATATTATTGATTAGTAAAATATGGTCACTTGTGTAGCCCAAGATATTGAAGATTAATGTTATTGTTTGTAAAACAAGACAAACATGTTAATGTGTCTAATGCATAATATTGAATATATTAAATTTCTTTAAGAAATTATATCATAAATTATCGTGATGTTATATTTTGTTGTACACTTGGTGTTGTGTGTCACATGGCCTATTAAATAAAATGTAATAATTCAAAAAAAATGGGGTGTTTCATTTTAACATATTATAATTAACGTCATATTAATTAATGTATTAAATATATTATAATTAAATAACTATATGGGAATAAAATTTATTAGTTTCAAGAGATATATATTATATGATATCATCATCAGAAATATAATCAAAATTAGTCCCGATAAATAATGAGATTTTATGATAAAATTATTAAAACATTGTTAATAAATCATTATTAATTTCCATGAATGAATAAAATGAAATAATAAATAATATAACCTGATAAAAAATAAGTTCACTATATATCCTATCAAAGGGAAAGTATGCACATTCTATGAGGGAATATTAGATCATAACATAACATATTTCCTCATGTAGAAAATTTTAGAAAACAATATGGTAACACTTTTTAATGTTTTGAATAATATGTACCATCAATGAATAAAATTAAAAAAATAAAATATCATAAAAATAATTATATTTAGTATATCAGTTATCAAAGTGGTAGTATATACTCTACACACAAAAATGAGTGGTTAATATCAAATACGTCTCTTATAATTAAAATAAAGACTACAAATATTTTACCATATGACTTGAATTATTTCGTAAACATTCAATTGTCACACTCCAAGCTTCCACGGTACGCTTCTCTTTGAATAATACAGTAGCGTGTGTTGTAGACAACTTCGAGTTCTAACACATATCACTACAAATCAAACTAACCGTTATGAATAGTAATACCCACTTTTTGAAAATTTATACATTTTATCATTAAAAATTGAATTCATTTTTGGATTCATAAAATCGAAATTAGTTTATGGTAAATGTTTTGTACTTTTCTGATAACATTAATATTGTTATGAATAGTGAGAATTACTAAATATTAATTAAAAACAAATTTTTTAATGGAAATAATTTATAGAGATAGAATATGGATTCGATTGGTTTCAATGTATATTTAGAATATATTTTTACCATTTAATACAATTTTGGTCATTGGATGAAATTTCGCATTTAAACTGGACAGAAACAAATGTCACTCTTTTGATAGTTATTATTTCTTAAAAACACGCCTTTTGTTTTGATAGAGGCAATTAAATTTAAATTTATTTCTACCAATTCTTTGTTTTGAATTTTAAAAAATGGATTATATAATTGAAATTAGGATTTACAAATTGTTTAAATAGGTAACTCTTATTTTTAGACAATTGGAATAATTACTTCGTAAATATTTTATTTACCATGGTTAAAGGATAAATCTGGTAAATAAGAGTAAAAAATAATATTATAATAATATTAAAGTACCATAAAACGTTTCCTAACCATATTGGATGACACATTTCTGACAATGGTCGTCTTTGGTTCGATTTTGGGACCCCATGGAGCCACTTGTAAGTGATAATGACACTTTCTATTAATTAAGTTAAAATAAATACAAAAATGACATAAGCACATATCTTTTAGAAAACATTTTTTACATAAGGTTATATATGTTATATTTTCAACTATAAATATTCATTAGAAAGATAAAGATACTTCCTAAATAATGGTATTTTATTTACAATTTTATACATTGAATAATTAAATTTATTTATGACACAATAATGATGCTGTATTTTCCTTATTAATGAATGAATCAAATAATTGGTTTTATAAATGTCTAAATAAATATAATTTGAAAGTTTTGATGCAATAAAAGAATTATATAGTATATAATGACATGTAAGGATTTCTTAAATTAATTTTTTTCGAATTAATAAAGTTTTTAGGACTTTAAAAAATCAATTATTAAATAGTGTCAAATTTGAAATAAAGGAGTTTTTAAAAAAAAATATTATATTATTAATTGATATTCTATTCATAAAAATCTAAATATCGGAAAAAGAAGTTATATAATGATAGGTGTATCATTAAAGTACCACTATAGGGTCTTATTAATGTATATAGTATGTTTATTAACTATATAATCTAAAAATACAAAGAGACATGGTAAATTCAAACAATATAACTAATAGTTAAATCAAAATGGTAATGTTAATATAGTGACCCAAAACTATCTAGAACCAATTTGTTGAGTTTTTTTCGATCTATCCCCACCATAACCTTTATATAATCCACTTTTGAGCCATTATAAACCGAATTTAAATTTATTATAAAATAATATATCTAGCTTTTCCTAAGGTGCCCCCACCCCCTTATAAAAGGGCACTCCACCTTCTCTCTAATTCACACATTAAAAGCCATTTGGCTCTGCTACCCTCTGACCAAATACCCTCTAAAATATCCTCCCTTCATCCTAGAAGCCGTACATTAGTCCTAAAGCCAACCTATAAGGCCCTTTTGATAAAATCAAAAGGAAGAACCCGTATAAGAGGTAATGTTTTCCCCACCCTCTTTCAAGTTCCCTTCTTTTTCCACTTCTTATTTATTTATTATTTACATTATAAAATAATTACTACAATATATCCAATATACTACAATGTTATAATAAATATTTTACAACCATATTCATTATTCCATCCATCTTTTGAATAACATGTTACCATATATGCGTATGTAGAACTTAACTTCTCCACGTTGTGGTGTAATTGTTATTAAGAACATTATTATTTGGATGATTATGATAATGATGTGTAATTGAAGTAATTTATAAATATAAAATTATAATTATTCTCTATATATGATATAAAATCCAATTATATACAATTTTCATATCATAATAATGAAATTGTTGCTTGGGTATACGTACAGACTACTGTCTCCACGAACGCGATGAGATTCATTCCCCGTCGTATCCATACAATACTAATTATCATTTGATGATTAAAAATAATGTTTAAGGACTTGTATCATTCTAGATATGAATATTATACATCCTGCCCATAAAAAAGACCTATTAACTAATAAAACATATAAAAGAAAATGAGTAAGTGAACACCAGAAATGACGATAATACTAAAATATTATTAACAATGCAATATTAAAAGATCATATAGGATATCATGTTTATGTATATGATTCTTGTATAAATTGATAAAAATTATTTCACCATTATACACGAGGTTAACCTACCCTCATCCAAGGAAAATTACAAGGTAATGGTCAATTATACAGTCTCTTCATTATCCTAGGTTGTTTATACATAATTATCTATTGGGACCTCTATATTATCCACATACACGTTTCTTAAAAATTGAATTCAAACCATTATTAATATTTTATAGAATATGTGTTAAAGTAATTTAAACCATTTTTTGACTATTTAGAAGATTTTTATAAAGGAATCATTCGGTCGTTTTACTAACAAGGTCATTTTTAACCTTTTAAAGAAAATTAAGGTATGAATGTATTTTTTATCTTATACGGCTGGTGTGGCTATTTTCCACAGTTATAACATCATCAAATCTTCAATTACAAGATTATATGAATATTTTCAAAATAAATTTTTTCTTTATCATTATGTTACGTTTAAATAATTTCAAAATAGAAAGCGATATTTCTCTAAAAAGGATTTTGATTACATATATGTCAACATCCTTTGATGGATTTTTTGTTTATTTTAAGTTGATTTATTATGATACAAAACATAAATATTGAATTGAAGGTTTTGTGATATGTTTGACTATAGATGTGCTATTTTTATAACATTCATGGTTTATGGTTCAAGTATTTACATTTCTTATGCTAGTTTTATTACGAATGTTTATGATATTTTTAATCCTATTCATAAGAGGAATGTTTTGGACTTAGTAAGTGATGGGTGGAGCCCGCTATAGCTCCTCGATGCATCTGTAGGTCTAACGATACAACTAGAAGTAGAATTGGATTAGGACCTTACTCATTTTAATATACGGTTTTGGGAGAGGCCTTAATCATTTTTAGACAACATGGTCGAGGCCTTGAATAAATGTTTTAGAATGTCTGGTATTATACATTATCTCATTATGGAAATAATATTGATGGTTCATATGGTCATTCTACTAGTAGAATACCCATAATTATGTTTTATTATGGCATTATTTACTCAGTTCATATTTTTTCAATAAATGTATTCATGTTTATTATTACTAAAGGCTTGCGGTTTCAATTATTCACAATGCATAATTTTTATGTCATTTTCCACTGTATTACTTACCCTTATTGGGCATTTGAGCTCACCCCTTTCTTGTGTATCAATTTCCCTGGATATGAAGAAGATAGTTATGAGTGACCTTCATGCAAAATCTTGGAGGCTTGGATGTTTCTAATGAAATATATTTGTGTTGTATTTCTCTTCAAGCTGTAACATTGAACATATGTATGAATCTTGTTTCCAATGCTACTAAACTAATCAGACATTCGAGACTTTATCTTTTGTGATCATGACAATGTTATGTAATAATGCACTGACTCTGGGTAACTGGGGTCGGGGAATTACATAAATAGTCTTTGTATAATAAATATATTTAAATTATAATAAAATTAAATAATAATACTTATATATATATATATGTATCATACAATATATTATTTATTAATTACCTCATATTACATAATTTATAACTATTCCAAGTGAAAATCACATTTTTTATAATACTAGATTTGTATTTCTTGAATGATTTCAATTAGTATTTAAAATCTTAATAATTTGATCATAGTTCCATAATATGAGATATATATACCATTATATAAAAAACATATATATTCAGTATATATTTATTTAGTGTAATCAATAAAAGATAGATATAGAAATCGAAATACATCATTCATCGAGATAGTATGTCATACATATGCATGAATAGTGTTTCCATTTTCAATATATATGAATCAAATGAAATTTAAAACCTATTTTAACATTCAATATTATTATATATTCAAAATATATCACAAATGGTCATTAATCATATTCAAATTACCTTTTATATAAATTTCATGTGAAGAACGAATCACGCCACTTCATGATGTTGTAGTCCACCATATATATGATCAATATTCTCTTAATCTAATGGAATGGAATGAAATAAGTAATATTTTTATTATTATATTAAAATTATATTTATTTTAAAAATTTAATATAAATATGTTAAATCCATAATTTTATCTATCCATGGGTATTGGTTTTGTAATGTGAATTACATCAGTTCAAGAGGTGGTAGTCCAAGATATATATGATGGATAGTTTTGATTTTCATTAAATGGAAGAGGGAATAAATATATATTATTAAATAAACCTAATAAAATCTAAATAAATTTTAATTAATTTATATATATATATGATTATTAATACATTTTTCAGGTTCATATGAGGATGATTGAATTGAATGTACATAGTGAAAAATAAAAAAATGGATTAGTCAAGTTCGTCTCGCTCAACGATGTTGGGGACCATTACCTAGGAGGCAATGATCCTCACTTTAGTCCCTCTACCCTCAGAGTGGGAGGTTCCTCTGTCATATCTCAATGGGGATCAGCCTTCTCCGTTAACCCCCTTAACGAACCCTGGCTGCTTACCAACTTTTCCTCAAGTTTCATTTATCCCAAATGTTTTTAAATTCTTCACAGGCCCCCTGCATCTACCACTCTAAACTATGAAATTTAATTAGGAATCCTCCCAATTGAAATTTAATTTGATTGCACATTTCATGCAACACTGACCATCGTTAGAATCATTGGATTGCCATATTTTCTAATCATGCGGCTTACCGGAGAGGGCAATGGTTGGTCTTCTTGACTCCAAAAACATCATGATTCGATTTTCATCTGAAGACAATCTAATTCTCTCTTGTTCGTGTGAACCACACTCCTCTGATGGCACTTGCTTCATCAAAAACAAATGGAAATATTAATTTCATAAGAAATGTGACCCTACAAAGCTAGTGATTCGGGATACTTTTTAAAACACCTTCTTCAATTAAAAAATACCTCTCATCTCTTGTTTATTAGAAACATGGTTGGGTGTGTCCTCTATATTGATAATCAATCCATGGGATGTACCACCCAATTTCCCTGAGGGTATGTATCGAATTATATTTCATGGAGGCGCCTATTGAATCATTTTGGATTGTTTTGGGAGAATAATTTTGTTATAAGAAGACCGTTATATTTAAATACTGGTGTGACTATTGTTTTTCATGCAAGATTCTATGGAATATTTTGAAGATCTACAAGTGAAGGGAGAGACAGTAGGGAGATGATCTAGAGGTCCAGGGGGATTGAGTCTAGGGTGGTTCCCCTTGTGATGTTGGGCATCTTCTGGTTACGACAGGTGCAAGGTCTGTTAATGGTTTTTTCGGTTCTGGTCTTAGGAACGTTAAGGATGAGGATAACATGTACTCTGGTGGAGCTAGGACAAAAAAACCATCAAAGGTATTACATCTTGAACCTAGTGTAGGAGAAATTTTAAAAATAATGTAGAGTTACTTGGTAATACCTCCTAGTAACATGTATATGGTTGGGGGCTCCCAGAATTTTGGAATGACTGAATAATATATGAATATACTCACTACAAATACTCTGACTCTGGGTGATTTATTTGGAGCAGTTGGCCCAACATCTGGGGTTGAGGTGAGACAAAATCCAATGACATATGCTATGGAGATGCATGGTGGTAGTTGAAACAATTCTGAAAGGGTAATTCATCCCACTGGTGAGAGTATGATGGAGGCACGATAAGAGTGGAATCATACATCACATGGTTTACAAATTCTACTAGATACCAAACATGAGAACAACTAGAGGAGGAATTTGTCTTGTATTGACCTAAAAAAAATATTAGAATTCTTGATCAATGAGGGCGAGTTTGAGTGAAATTGTAATTGTCCATATGTGGCCTAATATGATTGATATGTACAACCCTCTGAAGATAATGGTTTGGAGGGGTGGTTAAAGTACTGAACCACCAATGATGAATGAAAGGGAACTAAGAGAAAAGGGACCTATGGATATTCATTGATTCAAGTAACTCAAAAAATATGGGGAGTAAAAACTACTCCTACCTTCCTAGAATGTTGGAGACCTGGTTGGCCAAAAAATTGGGGAAGCACAAGGATCTTGAGATCAAATCCGTGGTGGGAGATGAGGGTCATCAAGCCATGTTCATCGAGTCTACTGAGTAAATAATTAAACCTCAATGAATGGAGACTGACATGAGGAGATTCACTTGAAAATAGAGGAGGTGGTACCGGGGGTAGAGGATGATACTTCCTCTGGTCTGTGGCGTGAGTCTTGGTCTTCTGACAGATATCATTTCATGAAGGTCTTGGATTTGGATAAGGAAATGGAACTCCCCATGAATTCTTGTGATTAAATGATGGATTATGAGTTAGTGATCAAGGATATGGGGGAATATATTGATCAAATTATGGTAATGTTAATCCAGGTGGAAGCTATCAGAGAACAAGAAGAGTGGATTGAAAATATGGACCACATATTTGTTAGACTCTTAAACATGTTGAAGAACAGAAAAGATGAGTACCTGAAATCATGGGACTATCTATCAATCCATTATTAATAAAATCTTGAGTCCAATATAGACTTACAAGTTTGTTACATTTGGTGGAAATTTTTTAGTGAAGGATATTCCAATCACCTTTGTCTCGTTTTTAGTAATTCTATTGTATCCAATAATGTTTGATCTTCTTTTCTGTGAGGGTTCTAACTTACACATTAAAAGGGTTGGAAAATAAAAAAATTCAAATTTTACAGAGTAAATACAATTAACTAAACATTGAACATATTTAATTGGATACAATATTAATGACCCTACGGTTTGAATTTTGGGATGTTCAGAAGATCTATTACGTTGATAAATTTTTTTGATGGAGTTTTCCTTAGACGGTTGGGCCAAATGTCATAGGTTGTGTGATGAAGGGGGGGGGGGATATGAACATTTATTATGGTGGAGGTGTGGTATTTCATTTAATAACCAAATCTATTAAACAATAGAAATTCACTCTCACCCCATGTACCAAAAAAATGTTAAATAATGTCTTTTATGGTTGATATTTTAAACGAAAACACTTATAAACATAGAAAACTATTTTCGAAACATGTTGTACCAAACATTAAATTATTTTTTAATTGAATTATTTAAGTTTTTATTGTTGTAACTAGTTTTTTATATTTTTAGATTATCTTTTACAACATTATTTAATATAACAATTGTTAGATAATTTATACCCACTAATTCAAAATGTGGAATCAACTTAATAATATAAAAATAATATATATGTGGAAAATTAATTTTTACAAAAAATCATGATACTTGTAAAACATTATTTTACCCGTTACATTAGTATTAATGGTTTTTCTATTTAGGGATGAATATAATTATAAAAAAAGATACAATTTTCCAATAATGTAAAATGATATATATTTTTAAACATAAACCATTACATTTGAATATGTTATGATTTTTTGTAAATTTAAATAATTTTATAACATGTTTTTTTATAAAATAACATTACATTCAATTTAGAAATTATTAATTTAATTCGACCTAAAAATATCATGAAAAAGGAGGGATTCGAATAAATCATCTTCACACCAGTATATCAATTTTTATAAAAACATTCATGTAATATAATCATTTATTCAATGCATATTTATTTTAACATGATTAGAATACTTAATTTTATTCTTTTATTAATTCTATAATTACTAAATTTTATTTTAATATGAATATAATGTAATTTTGATTAAAAGACATAAAATTTATTACCCTCATGAAATTAATTTCATTGTTATTAAAATTAATATCTATAATCCTTCTCATTTTTTTCCTGATGTGAAGACGTAATTGACATTTCAAACCATATTGGTAATATTTTTTATTTTTTCTTTACGTAAATTATTACATAGGAAAAATTCAACAAAAATATTCCTAAAATCAAATAAAAATAGGTTTTGATGTAATAATAATGGAAATATAGCCTGTAAATAAGAATATTACATGTTATTATATCAATTTAACTATCATAAATGAGATCTGGTCACTAACCGGACATGAAGTAGACTCGGTCCATGGAAAGGTCCGAAAGGGAATTATCTATCCTCATGGGCTGGAACAAGTTCATGTGTATGATAAATAATTGTTGGGTAATTATTTCACAGAGTAATGAAGCATTAAACAACCAATAAATACAAATAAACCGAATATGAAAATTTAATCCAAACATTCCTTTAAAAAAATTCTGAATTTAAAAACATAGATTTATACAAAACCCCATGAGGGAATGAACTCAAAAGGAGTAGAAAGTCTGATTCAAGAACCACCAAACGATAAGGGGACATCACCCCCATCCCATCTTCACAACTCCACACCCAAAAAATAATATAACAACATGAACCACCGTCTCGATGGACATTTCCCATAACTATGTCAATCATTATAAATTCTACTTATACCAAAATTTGTATGTAGTGTGTGAGCCTAATCCCAATAGGATTCAACAAAAAATTATTCCATTTGATAAATATTTTAAGACAATCGTTTTTCTAGTTTTATGAAAAATAAATTCTAGAACAATTTCTAAAACCTTTAACATTAAATGAAAACAATTTTCAAAAAGGAAATTTTTTAGAATGTACATAATTAAATTAAAAGCATGAAACTAATTTTTTTTCCTAACGTCCCCTTTTTTTATGATAAATAAAATATATATAATGTGATATAGACATGGGAACACACCTAAGAACTAGTATGATGTGGAGCCCAATGTATATCATATCTCATTGTAAAACAGTCCATGAACAATAACATTATCATAAACGATCCACTAGGATGTGAACCCCATTGATCAAGTGGTCCCCAATATCATCAATGTTTAGTTAGTTTTATCATCATCAAATATTCTATGTGAATCATGGACCATTCCCCTACCAAATCATTAGCATACCAGTCATAGTACACCAAACTAGATAAACGTGTTTCCCTCATTGTTATCAAACAAGTTCCACTTCTACTAAAATACCATTTGAACATAAAAATACCATTTCTGCATCATACACACACCTAAAGTAACCAAAACGTTTTTCACCCTTTATGTAACTCAATAAATCATTTAAAACATTAATTAAACAATTTCATGGAGTAATACATCGATTTTGAACAAAAAATACATTTCAAAACCCACTTTCAAGGATAAATGAACCATACTAACAAACCAATGTAGAATTGGAATCCCTAGAAACAATTGAAATCCAATTACTTATATTATAAAATTATATGACACGATACCACATGAGTTGCACTTTAAAAATAAAAAATTTCAAGAAAAAATGAAACATTAAAATGAAACACTTAACCAATTATACAAAAAAATCATACCTCACACAATTAGTAATAAAAGTTCATGGAAGGTAATGATATCAAAATAACTCATCAATAATTTCATACAAATGTAGTCACCTACCTTATATGTAAAAAATGACGAAATAATTATTCAATACTTCAATCGCACAACTGACTCAACACAAGGGGTTGAAAATGAATGAAAATTCACAATATTGGCCCATGAAACTAAAAAATAATCCCTAGTAAAGAAACCCTAGTATCTGGAAATTTGGAACATTAAGGGGGATTCAAGATTCCCTAAGAAAATGAAATAAAAACAAAGAATGAAACATTTACAGGAGATATATGGATGACCCCCCCCCCAATTCCATTCAAATTTTTATTCCATGTGATTATGTGGTTGATTGGGATCATTATATGGATGTTAGGGTAGAATGGGGGAATAAATGGGTGGGATAGTTTTAATCCTTAATGTTCAAAAATAAAATATCATATAAAAATTAGTGACATGTGAACTTTTGTATAGTTCCTCCACATTGTTTATTAACCCCTCTGACCAAATCATACAGCCTTTTATGGCCACCCAAAGGTAATCCTCTTCTAGAACATTTCTAGGGGAAACTAGGGGAACCTACGTGGGTATGTTATTCAAAGAATAGAAGAGAAAACTACCCAAAACATTCGACATGGTTGTTACAATTCTCCACCCCAAGAAGAACATTTTTCCCTAGAAAGTCAACATGAAGCATGAAATGAAATCTAGAATGAGTACTCTTACTCATCCCTCGACTTCAACTCCCATCTATCATGTACATCAAACCCATACATCCAAATGACCTTGAATTATTGAATAGACATCCCCTGAATCTCCTTCTCTTGGGAATCCACTATTCTCACCCGTTGCTGAAACACCAATAAATTGTTTTCTATCTCGTTCTATTTCCAATTAAACACATGATATGGATCCGAGTAATAGTTATTAAATTGGGATATATGGAATACATCATTAATAGATGTAAACTAGGAGGGAAAATCTAACCCGCATAGTACCCTATGAATGAACTCAATGATCTTAAAGGGTCTGACATAAATCATTGTTAGCTTTCCCTACATTCCCAAATAATGATGACCAAGACCAGGGGCAACATTAATGAATACCTAATCACACACATGAAAACTATAGATCTCAATGCCACTAATCAGCATAGTATTTCTGGAATGTATTGGATTTCTACTACCTCTTTTTGATCAACATCACCTTATTAGCAGTCTATTGAACTAGGATTGACCCCAAAAATGATGTCTCAACTACCATGTCCCATCCAAGGGGGGCCAACATGGTTGACCTTACAGTTCCTCAAAAGGAGAAATTTTAATAAATGAGAAGAAACTATTATTATATGGGAACTCAAGAAATCCCAAATGGAAATCCCACAAAACTTTGATGTCCAAGACACATGTATAAATAATGTCTTCCAAAATCACGTTTTCATTCTCATTCTAACCATATGTTTGAGGTTGTTATGCCAAGATCGTCTAAATATATGACCCCAAATTATTATGAAGGACCACCCAAAACCAAGAGTTAAAAAATGGGTCTCTATATGAGACTACAGATGATAAGACACCATCAACCCTTACAACCTTTTAAATATACAATTATCCCATCACATCCACAATAGCTATATCTCTGATCAGAATGATGTGTGATGATTTTGTAAAATGATCAATGGCTACACTAATAGAATTATTCCAATGGTGTGTGAGGTCATCCAATAATTAAATCCATGGGGAATTCATCCCACTTACAGGTAGAAATTGGGAAAGAATTATGCAAACCAGCGGGTCTTGGATGCTCTGTTTCCACCAGTTAACATGTATGACACCTTGATACAAATTTAGTTACATCCTCCCTTGTACCTAGACACCAAAACTGTCAAAGAACATAATAATACATTTTGTATGCCCCTGGATGAATGTCCTAATATGATTAGTGGATATCCGGCCTCACCGCCTTCCCTAGAGACAACAACACCACCAAATGGCCCTTGAAACACAACATTCCATTTGGGAAACATTATATTTTTTAAATATGTATTTTACAATATTTAATTTATAATTAATAATTTATAATTGTTCATTTTAGCTCAATGTGGAATATCATGTATGCTATAGTATTTATTTTTATTAATTAGGGATTTTTCATTCTCTCCCAATTTTTGAAACATTATCCTCAAATTTTTGAATTTGGGCCCAATAACTATGTTTTGACTCTTCAAAATATTATTATTAAAACCCCACATCAGAACAAGGGTAATAAACATCAAAAATAAAAGAAAAAAAGGGGAGTATGAAGGTCACCTGAGAAAAGATATATTAGTGTATCAATATATGAAAATTTAGAAGTGGATGATAGATTAAACAATCAAGTTATGATGAAGTGTTATAGTAACAATTGTATTGAAAAAGTTAATAATCACAAATCCATAAATGTGTTATGGTTTTTATGTTAATTAATTATAAATATAAAAATATTTCATACATAATGGTATTTTAGTTATAATTTTTAGACATTGAATAATTAAATTTATTTATGACACAATAATGATGCAGTATTTTCTTAATTTATGAACGAATAAAATATTTGGTATTATAAATGATAAAATAAATATAATTGGAACTTTTTAATGCCATCCAAGAAATTTATAGGTTAATATGACATGTAATTATTTCTTAAATGAATTTTTTTCTAATTAATAATGTTTTTAATACTTTAACAAAAATAAATTATTAAATAGTGTCAAAATTGACATAAATTAGTTATTAAAAAAAATATTATATAATTAATTGATATTCTATTCCTAGAAATCTACGGCTCCTCCAAAGGAATTATATAATGATATATGTATCATAAATGGACCACGTGTGGGTATTTTGTAAGCATATAGTAATTTTATTATCTATACAATATAAATATACAAAGAAGCATGGTAAATGTGAATCTATTAAACTAAGAGTTAAATCAAAATGATAAAGTTAATATAGTGATTAAAACCTATCTAAAACCTATTGGTGGAGTGGTGTTAGACCTATACCCACCTTAACATGTAAATAATACACATTGAAGCCATTAAAAACCGAATTTCAATTTATTAGAAAATAATATTTCTAGCATTTTATAAGGTCTATCTCACCCACATTATAAAAGTGCACTCTCCCTTATAACTATTTCACAACTTCAAAGCCATTTGAAAAGGCCAAAAACAGCCAAAATATACTCAAAAATTCTCTCAATTCATCTTAGAGGCCCTCCATTGGTCATAATGCCAATGTAAGGATCCCTTTTGATCAAATCAAAAGGAAGATCCCAAAGGAGGGGTAATGATTTCACCACCCTATTTCTAGTTCCTTTCTTCCTCCACTTCTTATTTCTTTGTTATTTCCATTCTAAAATAATAACTCCAGTATAGTCTATAAAATATTATGTTATTATAAATATGGTACAACCATATTCAGTAATATATCCATCCTTTTAATGACATGTGACCATACATGCGTACGTAAGGCCTACCGTCTCCACGTAATGGTGTAATTGTTATTCAATATATTATTATTTGGATGAGTATAATAATGATGTGTAATTCATTTAAATAATAAATATAGCATGATAATTATTCTGTATATATGATATAACATCCTATTATATATTATTTTAATATCAAAATAATTATATTTTCGCTCATTCGTACGTACAGATTAACGTCTCCATGAATGTGATGAGATTAATTCCCCATCATATCCATTAAAGAATAAATTTAATTTGAGGATTAAAAATAATTTTTAGAGACATGATATCATTATGGATATGAATAATATACATCCCAAACATAACATATATGGGTCACATAACAATTAATATAAATGAAAACGAATCTGTTAACACCCGGAATGACGATAATATTACAATATTATCAACAAATCAATTTTAAAATATCAAATAATATATCATATTAATTTATATTATTCTTGTAAAATATAATAACAATTATTTTACCATTATAAAAGTTGTTAAACTACCCTTTACCATGGAAAAATTACAGAGTAAGTGGTTTCTTAGCTCACTTTTAATTCCATGACATTTCATTTGTTCAACACATATTTATTGCATGTGGGGTGTGTACTTCCCATGATTGTATTCATTACCTAATATAGATTATCTTATGTATATTTACATAATCATTGTATTATCCTTCTTTCGGGGGTTTAGGTTTCTTAAGTTACTAAAATGATAGGGGAATTTGAAATTTCAATTTCCACTCATTCAGCTTTACGCATACTTCATTTATTATATTACTCACTGATTATCTGTGTAATCACTATTTATTTTCTTATGTCATAATTTCCACTCCCATTTCGTTGGATATACTATTGATACAAATAATCACTCGATTTATAATTTCTAAAGTCATCGATATGTACTTGATAAGATTAATTTTAACTCAATATCCATTTGTTGAGTTAAATATTCAATTCATTGGTGTTTCCTTCACAAGAATATTTGTGAATGTCCTATGATTCATTTACACTTTATATCTAATCATTTTTAGTGTATATATATATTTCACACATAATTATATCATTGATTTATCTTTAAAATAGGGATACAATCTTAATAAGAGATTTCATCTCAAATTACCTTCCATTGAGACTCCTTTGTGGTTATACACCAAATCACTTTTATATGGTGTATATAATGTTCCTTGACATAGTATATCGTGAATCCCTTAATAATAATTATATTAAAATGTTTTTATTACCTCAATTATTTTTATTCAAGTGTCTCTCTTTATGTTAGGAACTTTAACAAAAATATCATTTTAGAATGTTTTAATGATTTATTTTGCTAAATCATTCTCAACAATGTCCATGTTTTAAAACTGGTTTTAAGTATTTATACATATTGAAATTAAAATTTTAAAATTAATAATCCTTTTAAATGTTTCAAGGTGGTATGGGATACTTTGATTCAAAAATCCCTTTTAAACAGATTCTTGATAAAATAATGAGAATTTTAAATGTTTTCATGAAAAAGGGGGATATTTCTATCAAATAGTTTTGATGATTATTTTCATCTATGTCAATATGATTAATTATTCTCTTTTGAGGTTGATATATTATAATACAATCTTCCATATTGTATTGAATGAGTTATGTTTTCCTGTGGATGTGCTATTATTATACCATTCATGGTTTGTGGTTAAAATATTGACATTTAATATGCTAGTTTTAATATGAATGTTCAGATTATGGTTCAACCTTTTCATATGAGGAATGCATTGGACATAGTAATTGACGGGTGGAGCCCCCTATAGCTCCTTGATGCATCAGTAGGTCTAATGAGACAAACTAGTGTCTTGGCACAAGGCGTTGAGAAAAACATATTTGTAGTCTTGGAACAAGGCCTTGACTATGTGGTTCTAATAATCTAGAATTATTAATTCCATCATTATGAAAGTGATTATTGATATTTCATTTGATTACTCGACTAGTAGAATATCTATGTGAATAAGTAAATGGAATTATTTCATTTCATTTTTTCTATAATATGTTGATTTTCACGTTTAAAAGGATTTTGTTTTACTTATACATTGCCTTAAATGTTTATTCTTATTTATGAATGTTTCTGCTATATTGTTATCCTTACTGAGTATTTGATCTCACCCCTTTATATGTTTTATTTTTCTCAGGATGTGAATAAGTATTTTTTGACTGACCTGCAGGGATAGTCTAAGGGGATATGAGTGTGGACTACAGAGACTATGTTGTGGTATTTTTTCACATTATTATGTAATTTAAACCTTATGAATGTATCTAGAACATACAAGGATACTAAACTAATTGGTCTTTTGAGACATTATCTTTTGTTTATCAAGCCAATGATACGTAATAATGCACCGACTATGGGTAATTGGGGTTGAGGTGTTACACTGGCTACTAATTTTTTTAGCAAAACACAATATATTCCAATGATAAATACAATATAGATGATGAGCACTACTCATTGGAACACCCCAAGTTACAAGCTAGATATGGGCCCTAGGTACATCATATCTAAATTTAAAAGTTTTCATAACCAAAAATCATCTCCTACATGAGCCACTAGGAGGGAAAACCTCAATGTCCTAGTTATCCACAACATCATTAATGTTTGTTTTTTTATCTTCTTCAAACATTCTAATTGAAAAATGGATGATAACACTACAAGATCACTAGTATACTAGTCCTAGTCCTCACAACTAGATACCCAGGATTTCCTCTTTGTGCTAAAAAATTTCCCAATTTATATAAAATAAAATTTAAACATAAAAATACAATTTCATGAAACATAAACACACAAAACAGTACCCATCATATTTTTCACACAGTATGTAACTTAATAAACCATTTAAAATTTTCATAAAACAATTTCACGGAGTCAATCAAGGATTTTCAACAAAAATAAATTTCAAAACCGACATTCAATGCCAAATAAAACCCAATACCACACCAAATAATAATTTTATTCCCTATAATAATTTAATAAACCACTTTTATATATTAAAAAATTCCCTAAAATGATACAACATTAGTTACACAAAAATAAAAAATTTCATGAAAAAATGAATCATTAAAATCAAACGCTTGACAAATTATATAAAAAATATTTTTCATACAACACAATATTAGTAATAAACATTCTAAAAAGTTCAATAAAGAAATATATATCATCAATAAAAAATATTTTCCAATGCATATAAATACTTTTATAAAAATTATGTAAATTTTTATCAATATTAATTCCTTCAATAAAAACAATATATTTAATTTTTTAATGTTTTTATATATTTATTCTACCATGATTATCATATATATAATATTTATTATTTTTAAATATTATTATTAATTGTTTTGTATGGTTTGATATAATTTTTTATTACATGTATTGAAATAAATACATGCAATTACTTTTTTTAAATATATAAAAATTCCTTGTGTGTTAAATTATACCCTCAAATGAAAATGATTATCATCAAAATTTGAACATTATCACATCATGTAAAACCCACATAAAAAATATGTATATAAAACATATTCATGAAATTAGGGAAATAAAATTACGAATGACATCCCAAAACAACATTCCCATATAGAAGACAATTGGTTGGATGTGAAAATATGGAAACATGAGGGAAAAATAACTCCAAATTTCTAATATAGAGTTATAAAGATCACATTCATGCTAAATTTAATGACCAAAAATAAATTAATACATAAATGGTTAAATGAAAAAATTCAATAGAAACGAATGAAATAGAAAAGAAATTTTTTCTCAATTGAAAATTGTCTCAATAGAAATGAATTTAATAGGACAAAAAACAATTCACAAAAACATTTAATAAATGTAAGGTAATTATTTTCATCAATATAGGGAACCTAATAAAATATTCTTATATGATTTCATTATATTTAAAAATCTCAATCATATTATTTGGTTGTTTATTGATCAATTTCCACTTTAAATCTCGTTCCAAAAATAGATAATTCATTTTTTATACCTAATGCACTAATGGGTCATAAAATCAATTCAATAATGACGATTCCTTGCTTGTATCTCTAGTTATCCTAAAGAATAATATGGTTTTAACATGTTATTAAATATTAAAAAATATAAATATCATGAAATAATATATTAATATCTAAAACCCTATACAAATATCAACATAAAACATTCCATAAATATTTAACCATAATACCCATCCAAAATTCAAAAATTTATAAATATGGTCTCCAAATTTGAAATCATCATAATCCCACATATATGATAATGTATGTGTTAATTTTCATATACCAAATATTTGAACACCAAGGGTAAATATTCTCTAGAAACATCATGATAAATAGAATTTCTATAAAATATCAATGATGAAAAACATTACTCCTCATTCCTTATATAGAACCATATATTATTGAATATATTTCATAAATCAAAAAATTGTATAAACTCAATTAATGATAAAATATACAATATTTTCAACATATCATTAATTATTTCCAAAGTAATCAATGTTATCCAAATTAATTTAGCCAAATCAATCATCTATTTATCCCATAATCATTATCTCACCATGAGGATCATTTTAAGAGTAATATTTCCCTTCATCATGTGATTTCTATAAAACATCACCTTCCATTAAATAATATTTATAGGTCATCTATACCATTAAAACAATTAATAAAAATCCTTTAATATAAAATTTTATATAAAATTCCTTATATATTTTATAAATCATGTATTTAAATACATAAAAACATAAATAATTATACTTCCTTCTTAAACCATTAACTATGCTTTATCAATTTTTTTCTTAATACATCCTCAATTTAATGTGTCATTCTTAGGCTGTTTATCACCAACAATAAAACCATTACATGTATAACCTATCTGATCCATGTCATGAAATATAAATCAAGGAATTTTTTTTTATTTTACCGATAAATTAGATATTAATTAGAATTAAATATTTATTATTCTTTTGGGAAACCATTATTTTCACCCCTTATTTAAACTGTTCGTTTAATGTTTCCTCTATAATAACACACTATGATACATTCTTATGCAAACATGAATCATATTCTCAATACTATAAAACATTTACCAGAGTAAAAATTCATATATTATTGACATATAGGAAACTAAATCATCATTCCCCCACAATCTCCACTACCTGAACACAAAATGAACTATATCCCTCTCTTTTTGGTGAGTCCAATAGTTGTTTATGATGAATGTTATTAATGATATATTGTTATAACTGATTTTGAATAAACCAAATATATCAAACACTAGTAATCATCGCATTTTGTTTTTGATAAAAAAAAATTAGATCACATTCAACGTTATCATAGTTCAATTTATTTCTTTCATTTTAAATAAACCCAAAAATGAACTTGTGAGTAAAAATGTTCATTGTTTATAATTACATAATAAAGAAAAATCATATATAATATTTCTAAATCATGAGTCATTATATTTAATATATTAAACCATTTTTTTAAACATCGTCATTAATAGTCAACATCTATTAAAATTTATCATGTTTGTTCAAAATGAATTTTTGAATATCCGAAGAATATACCTTGGGAGTGTAAATCTTGGTGTGTAGAAAGGCTTGTTGTTGTACACCACTTTAGAATCAAGTCCACATATATTCACCCTTTTCATATTTATTCCCTACATGTACTACTATTATAGGGAAACATCTACATGTAGTATTCAGATATGTCTTTAATATCTTGGATTCCCCTTGATTTATCATTTCTCAAAATTTTAGGATATTTACGTATATTTAGAAACATCCATTGACTCTCCCACTATGATATACCTAGACATATCATTGAAACTATCATTAGAAATATCCATAGGGTTCTCACTAATTTTTTATCTTCTAAGATTATAAAGGATAACTAATCTAACCTGTTGATACACACTATAATGACATATATTTTCATACGTAGATATTATATAATTTAATTGGAAATTTTATTTTATTGATTAAATACATGAATATGTATCGCAATGGTTCTGTTTCATTGGAAATGTGGAAAAATAAAAAACTTTTTCACATGTCACATATATAATCATCCACTAAATTCTTCATAACTACCACTCTTATTACACATATCACACTTAACACCTTTATTCATAACCTTGTTAAAGGAATCATAAGAAATGGGATATAAGATTATATATAATGGAAAACAAGATATACGTAAACATAACATGACCATACAACATTGATAATGTGAGAATAAAATCTGACAAATCATACCCTACAAATCATAGATCTTAAGTTGAATACGGACATAAATCATGGTAGTTCAGAAGACATGAATCATAAAAGAAGGAAAGAACATGATCCCTGAGATGATAACATTGGAATAATATATAAAATTATGGAATATATAAAAGTATAGAAAAAACTTCGCAATGGATATCCACAAATAAATTCATAACATGTAAGATGTGGGATTACGACCGAGGTACCAACTTCTGTGTTGATATAAACTCCAATATACAGTATTTTGACGATAGGAGAACATCTAATATACTATATATCGGGCTTGAGATAACCTCTTATGTATAATTTTATCTCATATAATATTAATTACTATCCAACACATTAGAGGGATATATAGGTCACATTCATCACTTAATACATTGATTTTTTATCTAGAAGCTCATGAAATATTAGCCATATCATTACTTTTGAAAATAAATGGGATTGATAAAATATTCATCACAACAAAACCCATAAAAAATTATATTCATAATCTTTTCCACATTTAATCATATAATTTCCCAAGGAAAATTATAGAGTTTCATAACATAAAATTATCACATATATAAACATTCTAGATAAATAAAAATGATAGTGAAATTGTATCATATCCCAAATAATGATTATGTAACATAATGGATAACATTATACCTGGAAAATGATTCCTAATGATCATTGGATAATTTCTTGGGGAATATATCCTTTTAAATATGAAAATAAATTAATAAATAATAAATTATTTCAAAATAATTTTCTTTAAAATAAAACTGAATCCTATAAATGGAAATTTAATGTTATTTCAAAACATTCATATGAATAATAAACATCCCACTTTTAATATTATTTTTTATAAATATAGATATCCTGAAAATAATTTTAAAATACTTTCATCTCAAAATAACCTCGCATACATATAAATGAAGGATTGAAAAATGGATTTGTTCTGAGGTTGGAAAATTCCAATCATACAATACTTTTTAAAAAATAATTATTCCTTTATCATTTTAAAAAAAATACAAAAGTACCTATTTAATAAAATGGAATGAATATTCACATTAATATAATTTGAAAACAATTAAAACAAGGTTAAATATGTCATAAAACAATTATCGGATAACAGTAAAAACATTCATTAAAATATTTTTACTGAATATTTACATGGTAAAAAATCCATTTTGACAAAAGAGATAAATTATTTATATTTTTACATCATATATATTGATTATTGTGTAATTTAATTAAGAAATAAAATTTAATTTAAGAAATGTATTCTTCATAAATAACCAAAGGATAATTAAATTAATGATTTTATTGAGAAATAAATTATAAGAATCCACCTTCAGATATATAATTATAGACAATCCCAACAAACATTGATTTTGTGGAATAAATATTTTACCACATTCATAACATATGAATCATATTCCCCAAGAATGAATTATTTATAAAAAATAGTGGATATCATGAGTAAAAATTAATAATCTATATAACCAATAAATGGTGTATTATATACCAAAAAATATATAATATATGTGAAAAACATAACCATTGTCCCAATAAAGGATGTTTGACAAAAAATATATTCGACATTGGGAAATTTTGATTTGTTAGCCTAATAAAAAAATTAGATAAAAAAACAAATTACGATAAAAATTATAATACTAATGATATAAAATTTTAAGGGGCTTTTATATATTACACTAAAAATAAATGAGTGTTAAATACAACATGTGTCTCGTAAAAATAAAATAGGAACTAGTAACCTCATACATTATGTCTCGACATCCTTTGTTCATCATCAAACCACCTATATAATAAATATACATTTATAATAAATCTATTAATGATATATATATATATATATCTTTATCATACCATAATTTATCTAAATATTACCATTATATCTCATTTATTTACCATTCATTTTTAGTATCATGTTTCGGGTTATTACTGTATAATTTCAAGTTTGTTATGATTATTTATTTTCAGTCATCATACATTGATCTTGTTTATAATATATAAATAATAGATCTCATTATATAAATATTAAATATTTTCATAGAAAATATATTTGTAGTGATCAAAAAATTAATATAGAAAATGAAATACATGGTTCGTAACACCCCATGCTTCCACGATACATCAATTATTCATAATTCAATAGCTTGCACTACAGGAAACTCCGAGTTCAAGCGCACCATGACCTATAAAACTAGACATTTAAAAATAAGTAATTAATATAATTAACTTAATTATGTATTTTATATATTCTATATAATTTTAACATTCATGTTATGTTTTTCGTAGATATAATATAAAGAAAAATTCAAGTATTTAGATAAAAGAAGTATTTTTAAAAATATGCAGTTCTTCCAACTGTTAATGGTGAACACATTTTAAATTAAATATTATATTATTTTATATATTAAATTATACACAATTAAATTATTCTTTTGATTTATTTCATAAAAAAATATTTTGGATACTGTTTTAGCTTTTCCAATAACATTCTTATTTTAATGAATAGTGAAAAATACTGCATATTAACTCAAAACTTCCATTTCATCTAATTTATTTATATAGATGGACATAAATTTTAAATGGTTTAAATGTGTAATTGGATTAATTTTTTTATTACATTTAACTTTTTTCATTTCTGGCAACTTCACATTTAAATTGGATATAAACAAATGTAAATCATTTGATAGTTTTTACTTCTTACAAACACGCATTCTGCTTTTGACAACGAAAATTAATTTTAAATTTATTTTATCCAATTATATGTTTTTATTTTAGAAATATTTATTCAATATTATTAATCATAAGGTTAAATTTTTTAAAATAAGTTCCTATTATTTATGGACATTATGAATATTAACTTGATTACTTATTTTTTTACCACAGTTAAAGGGTAAATCTAGTAAATAAAGATAAAAATAAAATTATAATAACATAAAAATACTGTAAAACATTTACTAATTTTATTGGATGAGACATAAGTGACCAAAAAAATCCTTTGGCCTAATTTTTGGAATTTGGGTGCCACTTTAGTGTGATGATTACCTTTTAAACGTTATAATTTAATGAAAAGGGACATATAAAATAATCATTTATCTCCTAACTAAATCAATATTAAAATGGTTTATATAAATTATCTAATAGAATATAAGTATTAATTATAATGAAAAAAAATTTCCTAAATCATGGTATTTCATGTATATTTTTTAGAAATTAAGTAATTAAATTTATTTTTGACCCAATGATAATAAAATGATTACATTATTAATGAAATATTCAATAACATGATATTATGAATATAAAAATTAATTAAATTTAATAGTTTATATTCTATAGACTAATTTTATGGATTATTATGACATATTAAATTTGTGTTAATTTATTTTTTATTAGTAATCATGGTTTTATTCTTTATCAAAAATAAATTAATAAATATTTACAAATTTGACATAAAATAATTTTATAAAAAAACACTATTTTATTAAATGATATAATAGTCAAAAATATAATATTTTGAATACTTATTTGTATAATGTTAAAAGTTTATTTATGTATCCACGTTAGTTTTTCATGGATTGTTTTAGTAACTATATTACCCATATAGTTTAAAAACACAAGAAGAAATGGTAATAGTTAACTTACTTAACTAATAGATAAGTGAAATAAGATAAGGTTAAATTCATGACCTAGACTTGTCTACAACCTACTAGTTTTCATTAATTAAATCCATACGAATCTTATACTCTAAAAAATTACATTTGATCCATTAGAAACAGAAAATTAATTTATAATAAATCAATATCTCAAGGAATTCCTAAAGTGTCTCTCACATCTCCTATTAAAGGTTACTTCTCCTTCTCCTATATTCACACCTCAAATTTCCTTTGGGTTGGCCATCCACTAACCAAAAATCCTCCCAAATTACTTCAATTAATCTAATAGGGTAACCTTTGCGACCAAAACCAACATATATACCCTTTTATGCAAATCAAATGGAGACACCCGATAAAGAGGTAATCGTCATATCCCTTCATTAAAATATTTTTATTCTTCTACATCATATTAAAATGTTTTTACCATACTAAAATAATAAATACAGAATATAATATGTTATGAAATGATTTTGTTGTTATTTTATAACATTATTCATCCTTGTACCTATCATATGAATACCAATATGACCATTCATGTGAATGTATGGCTAACCGTCTCCACGTTGTGGTATATAAAATTTTTATATAATAATTTATTTTAATGGGTATATTTATGAATTTAAATTGAAGAAATATTAAATATATTATTATATTATTTATGTACAATTTGTGTTCCGTACAATTCCAAATCATTTAATAATTATGTAGATGATATTGTCGGTCGTGCGAACGTACTGCTTACCGTCTCCCAGACACGATGAGGTTTATTTTCAACAGTCACCATCAATGAATGATTATAAACATATATATTAAGAATAATTATTAAATATATGACATAATAATTATAATATATATTTATATATGTTTTTACTTATGTATGTACATATATATCATTCACTTACTTGTACACAGTATGATAAAAAATCGAAACAACATTCATGCATATGTACGACCTACCGTCTCCATACACAATGTATTTAATTTAATATATCTATCATTTAAATATATTTATATTATCAATATATTTAATATATAAATATTTATATCATTATTTGTGCACTACGATCAAGAATAATAAGTCAAAACACACGAGTTAGTGAATTTGATTATTTCCAAAAACATTACATTTACATCGAATTATTAATAAATGAGTAATATAAAGTCATAAACAAATAGTATATGATATCACAAATTCAATTATGATTCTGATACAAGTTCATAATATTTTATAAACAATTATAAAATTATTTTCAAACACATTTGTATTGTATTGGACTTAAGGTAATGTTTAATTTTGAAATCTAATTATTATCCATTATTGTTTATGCGTATTTTTTTACAATGATGTATTTATAATTCTATTAATGCTTACTTAAAAAGGATTTTAAAATGAATATTTCCAAGTATTGTACATTGGACTCATTATCTGAAACATCATTATAAATGTTTTTATTATTTAAACATTTAAACCTTTCTCATTAATGTCCATGTTTTGAAAATTGTTTTTAAAATTTATTTATATGGACATAAATGTGTTAAATTGTTAATTCCATTCAAAATTTCCAAAGTGTTATTGAAAAAATTGATTCAAAATGTATTATAAGTGTCATGTTTTATAAATTTTTTGGCTTTACATGGATTCAAAATAAAAAAGGTATATTTCACTAAATGACATGAAATGATTTTATTAGATTATTTTCATCTAGGTAATCATATTTCGTTAGATTTTATGCTTGATTGAGATTGATTCATTATGATTTTATCTTCCATGTTGTATTGAAGGGTGTTGTACCCCTCTCTCTTGGATTTTAATGATCACAATCACCCTCATCGTGTTCTAACTTGTTTTCAAGTTTTTGATGATAGGAAAAAGGTTGCCAAAGAGTTGGCCCAAGAAGAACTGGAAAAGGACTCTCTGAGTCCACCGGCCAACCGGTGGATTACCACCGGCCAGCTGGTGGTCTCTGGAAAAAGCAAAGCTCTCTGCCAGGTGCCACCGGTCAGCCGGTGCCTGACCACCGACCAGCCGGTGGAACCAGACAAAGAGCTTGCTCTCTGTCTCGACCACCGGCCGATCGGTGTCTGGACCACCGTTCAGCCGGTGGAACCAGACAGAGAGCTTTCTCTCTGTCTCAGACCACCGGCCAGCCGGTGGCCCAGCACCGGCCGGCCGGTAGAGCCCAGACAGAAAGCTCTGCCTTCTGTCTGGTGCACCGGCCAGCCGGTGGCCAAGCACCGGTCAGCCGATAAGCCCAGTCAAACTAGCCGTTGGGCTTTGACTGGACTTGTACTTTTGACCCCTAACGGCTCCGGAAGCCCTCCAACGGCTATATTGAAGTATTTGGGGGATATTTCTCCTATAAATAGACGAGGATGGATGCCGGGAACACTACCGAAACATTGGAATGATATTTTGATCTCTTGAAGCTCTAAACGACAAATCTCAAAGGCTACTTGTGATCCTCCTCCATCCTTGAAGCTTGGGCTGCCTCTACATCAACTACTCTCACACTCTTGGCGCTCAAGGCTTCCTCAAGTTTGTTGTAATTTATTTATTTCAATTGTTTAGTTCTTCATTGGGTTTGTATTAAAACAAACCATCCTTTTCTTCCTCACTTGCACGAAGGTGATCTAGCCTACCTTAATACGGATAGTGGGTTTCTTGCTACAACCATTAAAAAGCAAGCTGAAGTAAATCTCTCAACGGTTGAGTTGGGAGCGGAGACGTAGGCTTTGGTTTAAGCCGAACTCTGTTATCAAAGTGTGTCTTGCCTCTTTTTATTTCCACTGCATTTATAAATTGTTTTTAAATTGTTAATTAATTATTAAAAGGCAATTCACCCCCCTCTTGCCATCACTCTCCGTCCAACAATTGGTATCAAAGGGAGTGTTTGTGTAATACCTTAACCGGTTACAAACTCAAAATCCATAGTGATGGCTTCTTCCTCACATGCACCCGAAGGGTATTCCATGACTCGGGCTCCATTCTTTGATGGAACCGACTACAATTATTGGAGAACTCGCATGATTACATTTCTTAGATGTATTGGCTATCCTATATATAGATTTTTTTTGCAAGGCTATACTCTCTCTAGCAAAGATGAGTCAAAATGGACCCCCGTAGACATTGCTAATTTTGAGCTTGATGGAAAAGCCATGAATGCTCTTCATTGTGGGTTAGACCGTAATGAATTTAATCGTATTTCTACTTTCACCACTTCTCATGAAATTTGGAAGCTTTTGGAAGTGACCCATGAGGGCAATAACAAAGTTAAAGACACTATATTAGATATGTATCGTCATGACTTTGAAAGTTTCACCATGAACCCACACGAATCTATTACGGAAATGTTTACTCGCTTCACTGATGTGTGTAATGGGAGAAATTCTCTTGGAGATGATGTTTCTGCAGAGACGATGGTCAAGAAGATGCTTTGGGTCCTACCAAGCTCATGGGCTCCAAAGGTGACGGCAATCCAAGAAGCGAAAGATGTCAAGAAGATGCTGGTTGAAGAACTCATTGGATCACTTATGACCTATGAGATTACCATGAATAGGCAAGCCGATAAAGAAGGTAACATCTTCAAGGAGAAAAAGAACATAGCATTCAAAGCAAAGCAAGAAAGCTCCTCCGATGATAGCGGATCCGAGATTGCTCAACTTGCAAGAAAAATGAGCAAGTTCATGAAGAAAAAGAAGAATTTTCAAAGGGCACGAAAGGAAGAGCTAAAAGCAGAAAAAGAAGATACATGCTTTGAATGTGGAAAGAAAGGCCACATCAAACCGGAGTGCTCTCTTTTCAAGAAAAGATTAAAGGAAAAAAACAAGAAGGCTTTCGAAGCGTCAACATGGAGTGCAAGCGATGACTCCATGTCCTCAAGCGACTCAAGCGATGAAGGTGGAAAATGCCTAATGGCACTTGATGAGGTATCTTCTTTCGACTCCTCTTCCTCATCTTATTTTAATAATGAAATGTCTTAGGAAGATCTCCAAAATTCGAGAGATCAATTAGAGGAAGGTTTTCATGAACTTACCTCTAAATTTTTGGCCTTAGAAAAGAAACACAAAATTCTAATTTCTGAAAAAGATCAACTTCTCAAAAAGAATGAGGAACTTTCCCTTAAGGTCCAAGATATTCCAAATGTTGATTCATTGAATTCAACTATTAATGATTTAAGGGAATCTCTTGCCAAGTTCACCCAAGGTGAACAAAATTTGACCAAATTGCTAGGTTCTCAACGTTCGGCTAGAACCACACATGGACTTGGCTTTAACAAGCAAGCCACCTCTACTAGAGCACCAACTACTTTTTTAAGGGGGATCTATCAAAATAAATTCTGTAATTATTGTAGAAAAACCGGACATATGATTTATGAATGAGATTGTAAAAATGCTAGATATGGCCGCCCCAAAATCATTACCTACTCGGATGAATATCTTAGGATGTATCCCTCTCGACAAGTATGGGTTCAAAAGTCACTTTTAGCTAATATTTCCGGACCCAAACTTATATGGGTACCAAAATCTATTCTTTCTTGATTTTGTAGGATAAACACCAAAGAAGTAGGAATTCGAAAGGCTCGTGGTATCTCGACAGCGGATGCTCGAGGCACATGTGTGGCGATCCCTCCGAGTTCAACTCCCTTGAAGAATTCGATGGAGGATACGTCACCTTCGGTGACATTTCAAAAAGCAAGATCGTCGGAATAGGTACCATTGGTTTTGGTAGCTCCTCCTTTATTAAAGATGTTTTATTTGTTAAAGGTTTAAAGCATAATTTAATTAGCATTAGTCAACATTGTGATAGTGGTTTTTCGGTGAATTTTCAAAATGATTTATGCAATGTGTTTGATTTTCAAAACAAATTGATATTTTCTGCTTCCTGTTTTCAAAATGTTTACATTATTTATTTAAAGTCATTAGCTAGCCAAAATGTCAAATGTTTAAGTGCTCTTGACAATGAGTCTTGGCTTTGGCATAGAAGGTTGGGGCATTGTAGCTCTCATTCACTTCTAAAGCTTAATAAGAACAAGCTCATCCGTGACCTTCCTAAACTTAAGTTTAAGAAAGATTTGATTTGTGAGCCATGCCAACTTGGCAAGCAACACAAATCTTCTTTCAAATCTAAGAAGGAAGTGTCCACTTCAAAATCTCTTGAGCTCCTTCATCTTGATCTTTTTGGTCCTACCCCTATAGCAAGTCTAGGTGGAAAATCCTGTACCTTTGTCCTTGTAGATGGCTTTTCTCTTTTCACTTGGGTTTTCTTTTTAGCTTATCAAAATGATGCTTGTAGAACCTTTTTGAAATTCTCTAGGAAAGTAGAAAACGAAAAAGGATATAAAATTATCTCGCTCCGTAGTGACCATGGAGGTGAATTCGAGAACAAAGAATTCGATGAATTGTGTTCCTCTCAAGGATACAATCATACCTTCTCTGCCCCTATGACTCCACAACAAAATGGATTGGTTGAAAGAAGAAACCGAACTCTCCAAGAAATTGCTCGAACCCTCCTTAGTGAATTCAATCTTCCTCAATATTTCTGGGCCGAGGCGGTAAACACTGCTTGTTATACTATCAATAGAGTCCTTGTAAGACCCCTTCATAAGAAAACCCCCTATGAACTTTGGAAAGGAAAATTTCCCAAAGTTGGTTATTTTAAAGTGTTTGGTTGTAAATGCTTTATCCTTAACACAAAAGATAACCTAGGGAAATTTGATGCCAAATCCGATGAAGGTATTTTTCTTGGGTACTCCAACTCAAGAAAAGCCTATCGTGTCTTCAATAAACGTTCAAAAACCATCGAAGAATCATCTCATGTCAAATATGATGAAACTCTTCCAAAACCTCACCCGGTCATTGAAGATGTTGAAGATAAGCTTGATAAGCTTCATTTGAATGATTCCTCTTATCCTCCCAAGGAGGATGACCATCAAGAACCCTCTTCACCTTCTTCTCCTTCCACCTTGCCTAAGGTTTGGAAACCTTCTAGAGACCATCCTTTAGAAAATGTTATAGGTGATCTTCAAGCCGGTACTCGAACTAGAAGATCAATCCTCAACGAGGTTGAACATCAAGCCTTTCTTTCTCAACTAGAGCCTCAAACCATTAATGATGCCATTAATGATGAGAATTGGGTTCTTGCAATGCAAGAGGAATTAAATCAATTCTCTAGAAATGATGTTTGGACTCTTGTTGAAAGACCCAATGATCATCCAATTATTGGCACTAAATGGGTTTTTAGGAACAAACTTGATGATCAAGGAAATATAACCCGGAACCAGGCTCGCCTAGTAGCTAAGGGATATAATCAATAAGAAGGAATTGATTATGGTGAAACCTTTGCGCCCGTTGCTAGATTGGAATCCATTAGGATCTTGTTGGCATTTGCCGCTCACTTAAATTTAAAACTTTTTCAAATGGATGTTAAAAGTGCTTTTTTAAATGGTTTTATTTCAGAAAAAATCTTTGTTGAACAACCCCCCGGTTTTGAAGATCCAAAATTTCCAAATCATGTTTTTAAGTTAACCAAGGCTCTATATGGCTTAAAACAAGCCCCTCGGGCTTGGTATGAGCGGTTAACAAAATTTATTTTAGAAAATGATTTTAAAATGGGTCAAGCTGATTGTACCCTATTTATAAAACACACCTCCAAAGATCTTTTAATTGTCCAAATTTATGTTGATGACATTATCTTTGGTTCAACCAAAGAATCTCTTTGTACTGATTTTTCAGATTTAATGAGAAAAGAATTTGAAATGAGCTTTATGGGGGAACTAAAATTTTTTCTTGGTTTTCAAATCTTTCAAAATTCAAATGGTATTTTTCTAAACCAAGGCAAATACACAAACGAACTTTTAAGTCGTTTTGGTATGGATCAAGTAAAGGAAATTAGTACTCCCATGAGTACTTCTTGTAAACTTACGTTAGATGAAACCGGGAAACCGGTGGATAACAAGCTTTATAGGAGTATGATCGGGTGTCTACTTTACCTAACTGCGACCCGTCCTGACATCATGTTCAGTGTTTGTCTTTGTGCTCGTTTTCAAGCCAATCCCAAAGAATCTCATTTTAAATCGGTCAAAAGAATTTTTAAGTATTTAAAAGGATCCAAAAACATTGGTTTGTTTTATCCCTCTAATACATCTTTTGAACTTTCTTCATATTCGGATGCTGATTTTGTCGGATGTCAATTAGATCGTAAGAGTACTAGTGGAACCTGTCATCTGCTAGGAAAGTCCCTTGTTTCATGGAGTAGCAAAAAGCAAAACTGTGTTGCTCTTTCTACTGCCGAGGCCGAGTACGTAGCAGCTGTTAATTGTTGTGCCCAAATTATTTGGATGCAACACACTCTCTTGGATTATGGCCTTTCTACGATCATGTCCCTATACGGTGTGACAACACTAGTGCCATTAGTATTTCTAAGAATCCAATACAACATTCTAGGACAAAGCATATAGATTTAAGGCATCATTTCCTTCGTGACCATTTTCAAAAAGGGGATATCACTTTGGACTTCATTTCTACTGATTTCCAATTGGCTGATATTTTTACCAAACCGCTCCCGGTTGAACGTTTTGATTTTATTAAGGGGGAGTTAGGAATGATTCGTCAATGAGCATCATTAAATATTTGACTCTTTTTGGCTTGCTTATTTCTTTTTAAGTTATTTAAACTTTATTTTTATTTTTATTTTATTTTAATTTTTTTTATGAATTTTCAAACCACTGGTCAACCGGTGGTACATCACCGGTTAACCGGTGGTGTCGGGTTTTCTTTTTTTGGGCCGGCCGGGGAAAGGGTTTAAACTTAAATTAAACCCTTCCCCTCTCATTTCTTTCTCTCCCTCTCGTGCGACACCTCCAGACCCGCGCCCCTCTCTTACCCTAGCCTCCCTTCCTCCTTCTTTTCCTCTCAAACTCTATTATCTCCCAATCTCTCTCAAATTATTCTTCCTTTTTCCGTCATGGGTCCTCGCTCTACACGCAAAGGGAAAGGTATCGCTCAAGAAGCACCTCCTCCTCCTTCAGTCCCTCAAATTCCGGACATTTCGCATGACAAAGTCATTCTGCCGGGTAGAGTAATTGATTATTCTTGGCTGTCTTCTGCTCGTCTCGAGCTTTTCTCCATCATTGAGTATCAACACTGGCATTCGTTTTTTGAACCTCCTAAGAAGGATGTCATTTATCCCCTTCTTGTCAAAGAATTTTATGCTCACCTGACGTGGTCGATTTCTGACGACGTCGATACCATCTCTACCACAGCTCTCGGGCAACCCATCACTATCACTTCTTTGGAGATTTCCAGGATGCTAGGGGTTCCTCATGTTGGACCCCATGCTTTTGCTCAGGGGGAGTTTCCTCGGGACCCTGATTTTGAACTTGCTGTCGCTCTTGAGCATCTTACAGGGCAGCCCACTGATCCCATTGTCAAGCTCTCCCAGCTCACCCCAAACCATCGCATCATTGAGCGCCTCATTCAAACCACTCTTGCACCCCATATCGGTGATCACGATACGGTGAAATTTATTGATATATATCTTCTTTCTTATATCACCAGAGGCATTCATTTCAATCTGGTCCGGTTCCTGTTTCGGGCCATGTCCTATGTGGCTGAGCACCCGCGCCGGTCCAAAACTCTTCCACACGGGCGCTTGTTGACCAAAATCTTTACCTTTCTTGATATCCCTCTCTGTGCTACCTCCTTTGAGCAGCCAAAGAAGGATAGAATCATCAATTATATGATGGTGCAACGGATGAACATTCGTTGGCATCCTTGGCGTCAGGAGTGGATTACTGACAAGGAGGGCCTTCTCAAGGCTTACTCCCCTCAGACACATTCACACCCTCCTACCCATGCCATGCCTCCTGCCATTGTTGCTACCTATCCTCTTTCAGATAGTGAGGACAGTGGTGATGATGAAGAGGAAGGGAGCGGTGACGACGAAGGTGAGGCTGCTGCTACTGCTGATGAAGGAGATGGAGCGGGTGATGATGCACCGGAGCCTGCTGAGGCTGTGCCCCCTCCCGATGATACTGGTAGCTTGTCGGTGACGGCTGATCAGTTCCTTCGCTTCCAGGACAAGATTGAGACCCGGCTCGACCTACAGTTTTCTTACATCAGCTCTCAGTTTGATCAGCTCCACTCTCGAATTGATTCTCTAGATCGTCGCTTTGAGGCGGTCCAGGCTCCTCCGGCTCCTCCGACCTTCAGGCGTCGTCGTCACTCTCGGCCCTCTAGGAGTGAATAGATCCGTTTCTGTTTTTTGGCTTGACTTTGTATTTTTATTTTGAACTTTCTATATAACGTTTCAACTTTTATAAAATTCAAGTTGTCTTATCTTTCAATCATTTTTGTCATTGCGTACTTCTTTGTTATTGTTTTTCTAATTTTCTTTCATACTTTTCCTCCTATTTTGATAATCCCAAAGGGGGTGAAAAACTCTCTATTACTTAGTTACTTATTTCATTTAATTAAGTACTCTTTATAAAAGTTCAATTTTAAGTTATTACTTTCATCAAAATCTGTTTTTAAATGGTTACGTTTTTTATTTCAGTTGTTTCTTTTAAATGACCTATGGTTACATTTCAAAATGAACCATTCTATTTATTTAAATCCTTTCAAGATTAATATCATTTTCAATACATGATACATCTATGAAATTCTTGTACTAAAATGATCTCTAAAATTTTCCATGTCCAAGTTTCTTATTTCTTTTTACTTGGCATATCTTTTTTAAAAAGCTTTCTCATTTGTGATTGTGATCATCAAAATAGGGGGAGATTGTTGTACCCCTCTCTCTTGGAATTTAATGATCACAATCACCCTCATCGTGTTCTAACTTGTTTTCAAGTTTTTGATGATAGGAAAAAGGTTGCCAAAGAGTTGGCCCAAGAAGAACTGGAAAATGACTCTCTGAGTCCACCGGCCAACCGGTGGATTACCACCGGCCAGTCGGTGGTCTCTGGCAGAAGCAAAGCTCTCTGCCAGGTGCCACCGGTCGGCCGGTGCCTGACAACCGGCCCGCCGGTGGAACCAGACAGTAGGCTTTGCCTACTGCCAGGTGCCACCGGCCCACCGGTGTCTGAACCACCAGCCCGCCGGTGGAACCAGACAGAGAGCTTTCTCTCTGTCTCGACCACCGGCCGCCGGTGTCTGGACCACCGGCCGGCCGGTGGCCCAGCACCGGCCGGCCGGTAGAGCCCAGACAGAAAGCTCTGCCTTCTGTCTGGTGCACCAGCCAGCCGGTGGCCAAGCACCGGTCAGCCGGTAAGCCCAGTCAAACTAGTCGTTGGGCTTTGACTGGACTTGTACTTTTGACCCCTAACGGCTCCGGAAGCCCTCCAACGGATATATTGAAGTATTTGGGGATATTTCTCCTATAAATAGACAAGGATGGATGCCGGGAACACTACCGAAACATTGGAATGATATTTTGATCTCTTGAAGCTCTAAACGACAAATCTCAAAGGCTACTTGTGATCCACCTCCATCCTTGAAGCTTGGGCTGCCTCTACATCAACTACTCTCAAACTCTGGGCGCTCAAGGCTTCCTCAAGTTTGTTGTAACTTATTTATTTAAATTGTTTAGTTCTTCATTGGGTTTGTATTAAAACAACCCATCCTTTTCTTCCTCACTTTCATTTTGGGTTTCTTGCTACAACCATAATAAAAAAGCAAGCTGTACGAAGGTGATCTAGCCTACCTTAAAACGGCTAGTGGGTTTCTTGCTACAACCATTAAAAAGCAAGCTGAAGTAAATCTCTCAACGGTTGAGTTGGGAGCGGAGACGTAGGCTTTGGTTTAAGCCGAACTCCATTATCAAAGTGTGTCTTGCCTTTTTTTATTTCCGCTGCATTTATAAATTGTTTTTAAATTGTTAATTAATTTTTAAAAGGCAATTCACCCCCCATCTTGCCATCACTCTCCGTCCAACAAAGGGTTTATGAGTTGTTTGATTGTAGATGTGATATTTTAATACCATTCATGTTTTTTGGGTAAATTACTAACATTTATTATGATAGTGTTAATATTAGAGTTTATGTTATGATTCACCCTTTCATTTTGAGAAATGTATTGGTAAATGTATGTGGTAGGTGGGGCCCGTTATAGATCCTCGATGCATTGGTAGGTCTCATGAGACATACTAGTGTCTAGGAAGAAGGCCATAATAGAATATATGTGTATGGTCTTGGAAAATGTACTTGAAATATTAGTTGTGATGTTCAGAATTATGAATTCCCATGTTATTATAATTGTTTTTAATTTTACAAGTGATTATTCGACAAGTAGACTATTCATGTTAATGTATAAATTTAATTATTTTTTATTATTCCCATATTATACTAAAGATAAATTTATAAAAGGACTGTGTTTTAGTTTTTTCCCTTTCCTTAAATGTTATTGATTATTTGTGATTGCTTTGGCTATAATGTTTATCCTAACTGAGCATCTGGACTCACCCCATTCTTATGTTTTTTGACCATGATGCTAATATGTGTTTTATGATCAATATGCATCATTATTATTGGGGAATTATTCATTTCTAAAATGAATTTCAATTATGTGTTTTATGTTTGAAATAATTTTGTGATGTTCATGTCTGTAATATATTTTCAAGATTACTAAACTAAATGGTATATCAAGACATGATTCCTTTTAATCATGAAAATATATTTAAATAAAGCATTTGATCCATGATTCTAGGGTCGAGGAATTAAGGTTAGTATCAATAGAATCGTAGAAACATCCTTAAAAATTATATTTATAAAATATGAAATAGAAAACATAACATTATGAATGAATTAGAGGATAAGTCTAGGTATAGGACATCATCATTTAGATTTGGTAATGGATAACCTTGGTTAATCCTATAGACTTTCCAGTTGAGAATAAAATTGAATCATTTCGAGATCATATACACGGTTCTTCATGACTATATCACTATGATTAGTGTTTCTCATTTTGTGCATTGTGTTTTGGTCAATGGATAGGAATATAATGGTTATACAACTAATGGATATACCAATTATAATGTTTTGTTACAAAATAGATATGATATGAAGGATGTATTAAGGAATAAGATATTTAAGTGTAATTAATGTTTTAGTGTGAAGTTGATTTATTATGGTTATATTGTTTTTTATTCAAGAATTATAACATCAGTATTTATATTTCATAAGATTAATGATATATATAATGATTGTATTGTAGTAATATTTCATTAAGGATTTTAGATTTCATGGAGGCAAGTAAAGTGACAAAGACTGAAATTAAATTTTTGGAAAATATTTTATTGGGGGAAAGATAACCCATAATATGATTCTGATACAGAGAAAATGTTGTTGTAATAAAAATATAATTTAATTGGATAATGTACATTAGATACTATTGAAAATTTGGAACAAATTAATAGTTTGTGCATTCCATCATATTTGGAGTTTGCTATATTTTTTTGTATTTAAGGAGTATATCAAATATTCAATGTATTAAGTTAGGAATAAGAAAGAATGAGAATATTAAAATAGGGATTTATATTTATTAAATGTATATATATGTTTTAAGAGAATACAAGATGACTATTTTCATGTGTTTTAATGTGACAACAAAATGATCAGCATTATGTTATGTGACCTTATAATTTTTTTGTGGCATGTGAGTATGGACCTATGTATTTTGGATAGGAATAATGGTTGTTATTGATAAATATATAAATTGGATAGTATCTTTTATGGATAAAATAGTTCTAAACGTTATTTTTGAAATTTTATATTAATATAGTTTTATAAAAAATACATCCTGTTGGTCATGAGAAAACTCATTACATCAGACATGGATATAGGAATCAAACCCACAAAAAAGTACAGCAAGGCATTATCACCTACCACTGACATACAGAATATCCCTGGTTATTATAAAATAGTTTTCTTTATTTAAATTGTATGAGTTTATTTTTGGAACCTTATACGATTAATATTAAAAAAAATTTTTTTTTGATATTTATATTATATCAAAGATAAATATTAGTTTTTGGTTGGAATAAGTTAAAATGACGAAACACTACATATCAAGAAATAATCTTTCATTATGTTGTAAATATATGAAGTAAATGAATTACTTAACTCTATTTAATCCATTAAAAATATATTATTACATTATTTTTTTAATAAAATGGCCCCTTCAATCATCACAAATTTATACATTTATGGTTGTCAACCTTTTTTAATCACAATCTCTATGTCTCTCCATAAAGATAGGACAATTAGTCTTTTCTCCCATATTCATATTTTACTACACGAAATCCTAGTATATGTTATCTTTACTGACCTTCATACTTCCATTTCATTATTTTAAAATAGAGGTCTTGTTAATCAATTTTCAATGAGGGATTTCAATAAATATATTTTCTAAAGTCCAACCCATAGTTTTCGATTCTGAAATTAGATTTTATTAACTCAATTTATGGAATGAGTGGATAAGGTAACACCCCAAGATTCCATGGTACACTTGTTCTAAATAATTCTAATAACATGAACTATATGAAACACTGAGGTCAAACGCACCATGACCTATCAAACTGGCCATTTAAAAAGTGCTTATTAAGAGTATTAAAAAAATATTGAATTTTATTATTTAGATATAATTTTAACATTTATATTATGTTTTTATTAGTCATAATATAAGGAAAAATTAAATTTTCCAGATAAATGAAATATTTTTCAAAAAATATTGTTTTTCACATTTTAATAGTGAACCATTTTTAAATATAATAGTTAAAAATTTAATATATAAAATTTCACAATAGGAATTTCTTCATTTGAATCTAGACATATAAATTTGTCTTGGTTAAATTTTTAGTGTTTTTCTGATAACATTAATTTTTTAATGAATAGTGAAAAATATGACATTTTAAAAAAACAACTTTTTCATCTAATTTATTTATTTACTTTGATTGTCTATTTAATTTTTTTCAATGTTTAATTGGATTATTTATTAATAATTTAATAAAATATGGGTTTTTTATGCAATTTCACATTGATAGTGGATATAAACTCATATCAATCTTTTGATAATTCTTACTTCTTAAAAACATGTTTTCTTGTTTTGACAAGATGAATTAATTTTTAATTTATTCCTACAAATTAAAGGTTTTTAATTTAGAAAAATGGATTACATATATGAAATAATAAAGTATAATTTTTATATCTAGGTACTTTATTTTCAGACATTATGAATAGTAATTTCAAAAATTATTTTTATTTACAATGGTTAAAGGGTAAATCAGCTAAACAAAGTTAGGAATAATAATATAATAATACAAATCATATCTAGCACGTGTCCTAATATTCTAGTATTAGTAATTGGAATAAAAAATCGTAATGTCTAATATTTGGAATTTTGGTGCTACTTGGGTGTGATAATGACATATTATACATTTTAATTAAAAGAAAAGTGAAATATATCATAAACATGAATCTCTTAGCTGAATTAATTTTAATTTGGTTTATATAAAGTATCAATAAGACTATAAATATTAATTATATATATAAAAATATTTCATAAATTATTATATTTTATTTATATTATTTAGACATTAAATAAATAAATTTTTTTATTACACAATTATGGTACATTGATTTCCTTATTGATGAAATATTAAAAAAATGATATTATAATTTTTTAAATAAATAAAATTTGAATATTATAATTTCATAAATGAATTTTTTGTATGATTATGACATATTAAATTTGAGTTAATGTATGTGGTTTTAGGCAATCTTTTTGTTATGACTTTAAAAAAAGAAAATCATTAATTGTTACAAAATTGACATAAATAAATTTTTAAAACAAACAATATTTTATTTAATGATATAATAGTAATAAAAATATAATATTAATCCAAATTACATAAATTATTTAAAAATATAATTTATACACAATTTATGTCCTCTTTCAACTTTATAGTTACAATATTAACCACATACTATTAAAATACAAGACGAGATGGTAAGAGTTTAGGTTTTAACTAAGGGTTAAAGCCAAAATATATGGTCAAATTCATGACATAAACATTTCTATAAGAATTTGGTTTATTGGATTGCGACCCATACCCATCATATCCTTAAAATAAATCACTTTTGGTCCTTTATAAACATAAATAAAATTTCACACAAGTTAATATTTATGGACACTCCTAATATGTCTCTCACATCTCCAATAAATGGGTACATATATTTCACTTTTAATTAGACTTACAAATCCCTTTTATAGGCCAACCCCTACTAAAAAAGCCTTCAAACCTCCCTTAATTCATCTTAAGGGCCACCCATTTTGATGAAACCCATATTAATTCTTTTTTTTTCAAATCAAAAGGATATAACCAGAGAAGAGGTAATCGTCGTATCCCTTCTATCAATGTTATGTTCTTCATCTACTTAATCATTCTATGTTGTTACCATATAAAAATAAAAACTATACAATCTTTTATATATTATTTTATGTTTTTATGATAATAGGAAACCATATACCTCCTTTTATCCATCATATAAAAACAATATCACCATGCATGCATGTGTACAGAATACCATCTCCGCGTCGTGGTGTAAACTATTTTTCATGTATACATTAATTTAATTGGTATAATGAAGAGTATAACTAACCTAAATAACAAATATAACATTATATTATTTCTGTAAAACTCATATTCCATCCAATTCCATAACATTTAACCATTTAATAATTATTAATATCCCTCATGCTTACATACGGTTTACCGTCTCGACGACACGATGAGATTCGTTTTCCATGTTCACCATCCATGAATGATTATAAAAATATATATTAAATATATATAAGATATATTTTATATAATAATTATACTGGAATAATATATATATTCATATTTATGCATGTATGTATGTATGTTTATACATATATTTCATTCACATACATCAACTCAATATGATAAGAAAATGGAAACATCGTTCATTCTTACGTACGACATACCATCTCCCTGAAGAGTGTATTTTATTTCATATATCTATCAATAATATATTTTTATATTATGAATATATATGATATATATATTATTTTTTCCTGATCTATGAAATATGATCATGAATAACCTGTTAAAACACATGTGATAAATAAATTGATTATTACCCAAACCATTGGATTAACTTGGAATTATTATTAAACATGTAATATGAAGTCATAAAACAATAATATATTATATCATAACTACTATAATGAATTTTGAAAACGTTAATATTATGTTAAAAACGATTTTATTTTTGTTTCATACACATATAGAGAGTATCAAACTTAAGGTAAGGGTTTATTTTGAAAAATCATTATTATACAAGATTGTTTATGCATAATTATTTACAAAGACATATTTATCATTAATTTCTATGATCCATAAAAATGTGTTTCAATGGAATATTTTATTGGTTTATTTGATGGAATAATTAACTAGAACATCTTTAGAAATATTTTTATTGATTTATACTTCTAAACCATAATAATTGATTTAGACGTTTTCAAAATTGTATTAACGATTTATTTATATTAACATAAATGTTTTAAAATGATAATTACTTAAAAAATATCAAAGCTGAATATAAAACATAGATTAAAAATTTTATTTTAAATGTATTTTTTTATAAATTGGGAGACCATTAATTTTTTAAATTTAGAAAAGAATATTTTTTTGAAAGAGCTTTAATGATTTTATTAGATTATATTCATCTATGTCAACCTCCTTTATTTGATTTTATGAGTAATTGAGGTTGATTTATTATGATTCAGTCTTACATATTGTATTTAAAGGATTACAATATATTTAACTATGTGTCTACTATTTTAATACAATTAATAGATTATGGATAAAATACTAATATTTTTATGCTAGTTTTAATATGAGTGTTTATTTTATGTTTAACTCTTCTCATATCAGAAATGTATTAGACTTAGTAAGTTATTGGGGGGCCTGTTATAGACCCTCGATGTATCAGTAAGTCTCATGAGACAAACAAGTGACTTTGTAACATTCCAAATAAGTAATGAATAATAGATATTTTTTATCTATGTCTATTAATGAATTAGATACTGTTTTAGAGGCTTAAAATGAGAATAAATTCAATCTTAAGCATGTAATACACTAATATTTTTAAAAGATTGTTTACTTCCTTTTGATGGAAAAACATTTTTAAATAAAAAATTTAACAATTTTATAAGCTCTATTTGTCAAAATAAAATTATTCTTTATGATTGGGACATTTAAATTTATTTTTGGTTAATTTTTGGTATTTTTCCGATAATGTTCATTTTTTAATGAATATTGAAAACTGTTGTATTTTAATTCAAAAACTCTTTTTAATCTAATTTATTTATATGATTATATTATCTTTTGAATTGTTTTAAAAATTAAATTAGAATATATTTTTACAATCTAATCCAATAGTTGTCATTGTAATTAATGTCACTTTGAAATTGGACTTAAACTAGTGTCAATCTTTTGATACTTATCGTTTCATAAAAACACGCTATTTGCTCTGACAGTGGAGATTAATTATTAAATTAATTAATGTAACTTATATGTTTTGAATTTTTTAAAATAGAAATCGTTTTTGAATTTGGAATATCAAATATAGATTAGGGTGAAGTTTTGGTATTTTTATGAAAAATTTCAATTTTTGATGAATAGTGAAACCACTAAGTAGTACTTGAAAAACTGATTTTTCGTTTAAATGAATTTTTACCACCTATGTGTTTCGAATTTCAAAAATCCTACATACATGGTTTTCATTAAGAATTGAAATGTGGTTCAATGGGATTAAAATAATTTTTTGGTGAATAGTAACTTTGAAGTTTATTAATGGTGATTAGAGGTAATTAGTGTAGTTGAAGGTAAAAATAATATTTTAATAATATGAAATGACCTAGACACATGTTCTAACCTTATTGGATGTCTCATGGACGACCAATAAAACCTATGGGTTTATTTTTGGGACCCCATAGAGCCACTTGGGTTAGATAATGACATTAATGACTTTATTTAAAGTAAAAGTAAAAATGACACAAACATGAGTTGTTTTAATAAAAAAAAATTTAAATGGGGATATACAAGTCATATTTTATACTATAAATATTATTTGGAATGATAATAAGATTTCCTACATCATAGTATTTTTTTTATAATTTTTTGACATTAACAAAATTAAATTATTTATGACACCATAATGATGCAGTGATTACCTCATTATTTAACGATTTAAATAAAATGAAAATATAATGTAAAATATCAGACCTAAACTTGTCATATACCTATTAGATGGGTTTATTTCCAAATCTTATAACCTTATCATAGAAATATATAATTTTGGGTCCTTTAAAATCGAAATGCATATTATAATAAAGTATCCTTTTATAACTTTCCAAGAGTGCCCCTCCTCTCCTATTATAAAATGACCCCACATCTACCAACTTACCCACACTTCCAAAGCCTTTGTCTCAGCCAAACCCTTCCCATTTTGTCTTTCCACATACTTCTCTATCTTTTAGAATCCTCACATTTGGCAAAAGTCTTCCCAAGGAACCCTTTGAGATCAAATCAAAATGAGTTACCCAATTTAAAGGAAGTGTCTTATCTTGTGTTCTTATGTTTTATTTTGCTTCTCCAACCCACTAAAATCTAATTATTCATTTATTTTATCACAAAACCAGTATCTTCCTTATACTAGGATGTTGTTATAAGTAGGATTCAAGCTACACTTACAGACACCTACATCTAATGGTTAATGAACATACTGTTTCCGTGGATGGAAAATTTCTGCCTCACGAAACGATGATTGTTCAATATTCTATTAACACCTTCAAAGGTGGAAATTAAGATGAAACTATATTTATATATGATATATAACATTTTTATGATTTACCTATGCTTCTTTAATTTTCTTTTATGGCATATATTTATGGTTTCCATTATGGGTAAACGCAATATTTTCATTTTAGGAAGTGCGGACTACCGCCCCCTCAAAGTGATTTGATTCATTAATGCCATATGTGGGGCGTATAAAGGATGTAATTAATGATATTATATATTATGTTATAATGGAATTATAATATACCATTATATCATTATGATTCAATTCGATAAAATAATAAACAGAAATGAAATTAGCATTCATGCGTACGTACGGCTTACCATCTCCAGGAACGGTGCATTTCATTTCTTACCTCTAAACATTATGAAATATTATAAATGCATGTATATACTGTTTATATATGATATATATGATATCTACATTATGAGTATAACTCTGGATATAATGGATACTTGAACAACTTTTAATTTTAAAGAGTTTATTTTTGACTCAAGTACCAATGGTCGTTAAAACGACCGTTATTAACTTAAATAATTACATAGTGTTCATGACATGGTAATAAGTGATATTAAAAGAATAATGAAACTGAAAAAGGTTCTTAAGAAAGTATAAATTAACTCACATATATTATTCAGAAGGATAAAGACCGATCGATTCATGTCAGTCCCGAGGTATGGGACTTCGTCTCAATCTCTTTTCATTGAGGCATATTTTGTTTTATACACAACCATAATTTATATGTTGTATAAAACCCATTTAATTTTACGTTTATCCAAAAGGAATCTTTTTTTATACAAAGTGTTTTACTAAATTTCAAAAGGGAATGTTTTTTTGTCATACGTATGCGGCGAAAAGGACTTCTCCGCCACTGTGACCATTATTTGAGTTCCAGCTTCCTCTACAAGCCATAATTTTTTGAATGAAAAATAAATACAATGTTTTACATTTACTTTATTTTGGCATTAAAAATGGTTTTCATAATGTTTATATATCACTGTTTTGAATTGATATCTTTTGATTGAAAGGTGGAAATTTTATGTTTCCTTTATGCATGTTTTATGTGATACGATTATGTTATGGTTCTTGGGAATTGTTATGAAGACGGGTGGTTCTGTGATAAACTAAGGGCGGGTGAGCCCGATACAGCTCTCCAATGCATTGGGTAATGCGAAGGAGTTAAATGTTAAGGTTTATCTGAAAAGATTTAGGTAATATACATTTCTGGGTATTCCAAACGTAACTAAGAGGGTTACTCCCTATGTAAGAATGTTATGAATGCATCAATTTACCTTTATGACTTATGATTTCTATGATTTATTCCTGATTTTATGAGATATGTTAAAGTTATTATATTTTATGAGTAGAGTATAATTTCATTGATTCTTATGTATACATGTACACATGTTCCTTTCCATAATTTTATATCCCTTACTGAGCTTTTTATGCTCATCCCATGTTTTTGAAAAAAAATTCATAGGTCAAGGGAATGGTACATGATATGATGATAGAGTCAAGGATGTGTCAAGAAAGAATCCATGTTTTATTTTAAATGTGTTTCCATTGATGGAAAAAAATGAATACTATCTTTTATTTATCCACTTTTTTTAAATGTGGAATGTAATGGATGTTTTATGATCTAATTCTCTATAACTCTAAACATAAAAAGATCCTCAAGGTGTATTCTTGAAATATCTCAAGATTAAGTATTGTTTATGGCTAGGGCCTTATAGTTGGTATCAAAGGTGGGTTTAGATAACTTTAGGAGTTAGAATTCTATTAAATGATTATCTAAAAACATTATTTATGGTAAAATTGAAATGTTATAGCATTTGAAGATTACAATGTTGCTTCATCTAAGACATGTTTGTTTAGAATGGTTTTTTGCAGCGGAAACAGTGAAGCACTGCTAGGAAGGCGTATATAGGGAAATAACATTCCAAATCAGCATCCTGAGATGGTCAGAATTGGAACTGAACAGTTTGTTGCAGTAATGGCGCATTTGAATCAAGTGATAAATGGTGGCGGTATCCATGCACGAGATCAGCCAGATCAACTGCAGAGGAACATGTCAGTGGTGGAACATTTTGTGAGGCAACATCCCCCATCATTCAGAGGATCATTTGACCTTGTGCTAGCTGAAGGGTGGATTAATTTACTGGACAAGATTTTCAATATCATGGGGTGTTCAGACAATCAAATGTTTAGTCTTTCTATTTTCCATTTGGAGGGTGAAGCAGATTAGTGGTCGTCGATGGTTAAAAATATCAGGGATGCTGATTAGATTGATGCTCTGGACTGGGATGAATTAAAAGGTATGTTTCTTGCAAAGTATTTTCCTAAGTCTGTTCACCTTACGATGGAAAATCAATTATTGGAATTGGGTCAAGTGGATGACTCAGTGGCTGCCTATGAAGAATGGTTTACTCGATTGGAAGGGTATGCTCCTCAATTTATCCGAGACCATGATAGTAAAATCAATCATTTTTTCTCTGTATTAATGCCAAAATATCGAAGGCCTTTAGATTCTCACAAGTTCAAGAGTTATGAAAATATTGTTTGATGTGCTAAGAAGGTGGAAATGGATTTTTCTGATGATCAAGTGTTCTATAACAACCCACATAAGATGAGACTGAGGTGGCAGGAGAAAGGGAAGAATTCTTTAAAAAGGTCTGACGGTAAGAAAACTAAGATTCCAGTTTCTGATAAATGTGGTAAAAGGCATGTTGGGGAATGTCGTCTGAATTCTGGAAAGTGATACCGATGTGTTAAGATGGGACATATGGCTCTTTATTGCACTCAAAAATATCTAGGTGATGGTAAGCCCAAATTTGATTTACAGTGAGTGAAATGGTTTAAGTGCAATGAGATTGGTCACAATGAAAATGAGTGTCCGACAAAGAGCTCGAGTGATGGTAAAGAGTTAGACTACAAGTAGAATGTGGTGGTGAAATCCTTTGCAACTACTTTAGCAGATGTCGGGCCATCAAATGAAGTTGTATCATGTTATTTGTTTGTTTTTTCAGACTATGTCAGTGTGTTGTTTGATTCGGGGTCTACACATTATTTCATCTCTGAAACCGTTTGTAGTAAAATGTGAATACCATCTCAAGAAATGACTCCTGAACATGTGGTAAAAACACCTGGGGGTAATGTTGAGGAAAAAAGAATTTATAAGAATCTTCATATCCTAATCCATGGAAAGAACCTACTTGCAAACCTTATTGTTTTACCTCTAGTAGAGTTTGATGTTATCATGGGTATGGATTGTCTCTCTATTTTCCATGCTATCATTGATTATAGATCTAAAGAAGTTTCTTTTCAAAAATACATTCAGTTTGTGGACAAGAATGAACCCTTACTATTGATAACTTATCAAGAGGCCGTGAAACATGTAAAAGATGGAAATGAATGTTACCTTGCAAATATCGTTGAAAATAAAGGTATTGTTCAGATTAATGAAGTTCTAGTGGTAAATGAGTATCCTGATGTTTTTCTTGATGACTTTCCTGGAATAATACTAGATCGGGAAGTTGAATTTGATGTTGACTTAGTTCCTGATGCTAAGCCAATTTCAAAACCACCTTATCGAATGGCTCAAACTTAACTTTTATAGTTGAAGGTGCAATTTCAAGATTTATTAGAGAAAGGTTTCATTCAACCTAGCACATCACCATGGGGTGATCCTGTTTTATTTGTTAAAAAGAAAGATGGTTCAATGAGGCTTTCCATTGATTATAGAGCCTTGAATAACATCACTGTTAAGAACAAAGATCCTTTGACTCATATCGATGATTTCTTTGATCAGCTCGAGGGAGCATAGTATTTTTCAAAGGTTGACCTGAGATCGGGGTACCATCAGTTGAAGGTAAAGGAAGCTGATATTCCAAAGACTGCATTTCGTACAAGATATGGCCATTATGAATTTGTAGTAATGCCTTTTGGGCTATCCAATGCACCTGCTATATTCATAGACATAATGAATAGAATTTTCCATGAGTTATTGGATAAGTTAGTGGTTTGTTTCATTGATTATATTTTGGTTTTTTCTAAAAATAATGAAGAGAATGAAAGACATTTAAGGGTTATTTTGAAAATATTAAAAGAAAAGAAATTGTATGGAAAATTCAGCAAGTGTGAGTTTTGGTTGCAACAAATTTCATTCCTTGGTCACATTATTTATAAAGATGGGATACCTGTTGATCCTGCAAAAACAAAGGTTGTTGAAGAATGGCCAAGACCCACCAATATAACTGAGATTCGTAGTTTCCTTGGTTTGGAAGGATATTACCAAAGTTTTGATAGAAAATTTTCACGGTTATCTATTCCAATGACTAAGCTAACTCGGATGGGTGTTACGTTTATCTGAACAAAAGAATGTGATGATTGTTTTCAGAAATTGAAAAGAATATTGATGAATGCTCCAGTTTTGGCACTACCTTTCAGGAATGGTGTGTTTGTTATCTACAGGGATGCTTCATTGAAAGGAATTGGTTGTGTCCTAATGCAGAATGATCATGTAATTGCTTATGCTTCACGACAGTTGAAAACTCTTGAGGTAAATTATCTTACAAATGATTTGGAATTAGCTTATGTTGTTTTCGCTTTAAAAATTTGGAGGCATCATTTGAATAGAGTAAAATGTGAAATATATACCGATCACAAAAGTTTAAAGTATATATTCACATAGAAGGAATTTAACATGAGACAAAGGTGATGCCTATAATTAATCAAGAATTGTGATTGTAAAATTCATTACCATCTGGGAAAAGCAAATAAAGTGGCTGATACTTTGAGTCGAAAAAGTTATGCTTCATTAACAATATTGAATTTTGGAACGTGATCCTTTGGTTAAGGATTTGATGAAATTTGGCATAGAAGTTTTTGGTGAAGGATGTTCTTCTGTATTGTTTTAGGTATCGTTGAAATCTTCTCTATCAGACAGAATCAAGTAATCACAGAAGCAAGACAATGAGTTGCAGAAAAAGGTAGAGAAGGTTTAGAAGGGGAAGTTTCTTGAATTCAACATTGATGATGATTGTGTTTTTAGATTTGGGAAGAGATTATGTGTTCCTTGTGATTCACAGTTAAAGTGAGAGTTGTTATATGAAGCTCATAGTTCTCGGTTTTCAGTTCATCCTGGTAGTACTAAGATGTACAGAGATCTTCAGGAGTATTACTGGTGGGATGGAATGAAAAAAGATATTGCTGATTTTACTATGAAATGATTGACTTTTCAACAGGTTAAAGTAGAGCGGCAGTTTCCAAAAGAGATTCTTCAGCCGTTACGAATGCCAGAGTGGAAATGGGATAACATATCCATGTACTTTATTGTGGGATTCCCGAAGACACCACAAGGTAATAATGCAATCTGAGTTATTGTTGATCGCTTGACTAAATCTGCCCATTTCCTTGCTATACGAGATAATTTTTCCCTAGATCAACTTTCCTGTTTTTATCTTAAAGAGATAGTCAGGTTACATGGAGTTCCTCTCTCCATTGTATCTAATCGTGATCCCAGATTTATTTCTATCTTTTGGAAAGGCCTTCAGAAGTCGTTGGGTACTGAATTAAATTTTAGTATAGCTTTTCATCCTCAATCAGATGGGCAATCAAAATAAACAATTCAGACTTTGGAAGATATGCTACGTGCTTGTACGATGGATTATTAGGGATATTGGTACTAACATCTTTCATTGGTTGAATTTTCATATAATAACAGTTTTCATTCCAGTATACAGATGGTACCATTTGAGGCTTTATATGGGAAGTGGTGTAGAACTACATCTTTCTTGGATGAAGTGGGTGAAAGGAAGCTGAAGGGACCAGAATTGGTAAAATAGTTGGCTGAAAATTTTCAGCTGGTACAGAAACACATGAGAACAGCTCAGAGCAAGCATAATATTTATGCGGACAATAGGAGGAAGGATCTCTTTTTTGAGGTTGGTGATCGTGTTTTTCTCAAAGTATCACCATGGAAAAGTTTGATGTGATTTGGTAAGAAAGGAAAGCTGATTCAAAGGTTCATTGGACCATATGAAATTCTAGAGAGAGTTGGATCAGTTGCTTAGCGAGTGGCTTTACCTCCGAGTTTATCTCAGGTACACAATGTTTTTCATGTTTCGATGTTGAGAAAGTATATGTCAGATCCATCTCATGTTTTGAGTCTAGAGGTAGTTCAGCTAGAAGATAACCTATCTTATGTGGAACAACTGGTCCAGATTCTTGACCATAGAGAGAATGTGTTTTGGAATAATGTGGTTTATCAGGTAAAGGGTTTGTGGAAAAACCACTTGATTGAAAAGGCAACTTGGGAATCTGAAGATGCAATGAGGGATAAATACCCCCACTTATTCGATAAGTAAATAAATTTCAGGGACGCAATTTTCTTAAGGGTGGAAGGATGTAACATCCCAAGTATGTAATGAATAATATATTTTTTTCTATGGCTATTAATGAATTAGATAGTGTTTTAGAGGCTTAAAATGAGAATAAATCAAATCTTATGCATGTAATACACTAATATTTTTAAAAGATTATTTTAATGCCTTTTGATGGAAATTTTTTTTAAATAAAACTTTTGCCAATTTTATATGCTCTATTTGTCAAAATAAACTTATTCTTTATGATTGGGACATCGAAATTTACTTTGGGTAAATTTTTGGAATTTTTCCGATAAAGTTCATTTTTTAATGAATAGTAAAAAATGTTCTATTTTAATTCAAAACCTCTTTTTAATCTAATTTATTTATATGATTAGATTATCTTTTGAATTGGTTTTAAAGTTTAATTAGAATATATTTTTACCATTTAATCCAATAGTGGTCGTTGGAATTAATTTCACTTTGAAATTCGACTTAAACTAGTGTCAATCTTTTGATACTTATTGTTTCATAAACACATGCTATTTTATCTGACAGCGGGAATTAATTATTAAATTAATTAATGTAACTTATATGTTATTAATTTTTTAAAATATACATAATTTTTGAATTCATAATTTCAAATATAGCTTAGGCTGATGTTTTGGTATTTTTCTGAAAAACTTCAATTTTTGATGAATAGTGAAACCACTAAGTGGTACTTAAAAAACTGATATTTCATTATATGAAATATTACCACCTCCGTGTTTTGAATTTAAAAAATCCGACATACATGGTTTTCATTATGAAGAAAAATGTTGTTCAATGGGATTAAAATAATTTTTTGGTGAATAGTAACTTTTGAGTTTAATTATCGCGATTAGTGGTAATTAGTGTAGTTTATGGTACAAATAAAGTTTTAATAATATGAAATGACCTAAACACATGTCCTAAACTTATTGGATGTGCCATTTCCGATCATGAAAACCCATGGGTTTATTTTTGGGACCCCATGGAGCCACTTGGGTTAGGTAATGACATTAATGTCTTTTATTTAAAGTAAAAGTAAAAATGATACAAACATTAGTTATTTTACTAAAATAGGTATTAAATGGGGTTATACAAGTAAGATTTTTGACTATAAATAGTCATTAGAAAGATAAAAAGATTTACTATATCATAGTATTTTTTTATAATTTTTACACATTAAATAAATTATATTATTTATGACACCATGATGATGCAATAATTACCTCATTATTTAGCGATTAAAATAAAATCAAGATATAATGTAAAATCTAAGACCTAAACTTGTCAAAAACATATTTTATGGGTGGATATAGAACTATTATAACCTTATCCTAGAAATATATAATTTTGGGACCTTTAAAATCCGAAAACCATAATATAATAAAGTATCCTTTTATAACATTCCAATAGTGCCCCTCCTCTCCTCTTATAAAAGCCCCCCAACTCTACCACCATACCCACACTTCCAAAGACTTTGTCTCAGACAAAACCTACCCATTTTGTCTCTACACATACCTCTCTAACTCCTAGAAGCCTCACTTTGGGAAGAAGTCTTCCGAATGAACCCTTTGAGCTCATATCAAGAAGAGTTACCCTATTTTAAGGCAGTGTCTTCTCTTGTGTTCTTATGTTTTATTTTGCTTCTCCAACCCCCTAAACTCATTTTAATCATTTATTTTGTAACAAAAAAGTATCTTAAATATACTAGGATGTTTTTATAAGAAGGATTCGAGCTACTCTTACAAACACCTACATCTAATGGTTAAAGAACATACTGTTTCTGTGGATGGCAAATTTCTATCTCACGAAACGATGATTGTTCAATATTCTTTTAACACCTTCAAAGGTTTCCATTAAGATGACACTATATTTATATATGATATATAATATTTTTATGTTTTTCATAATATTATGTATTTTTCATTGATGGAATACCTTTATAGTCTCCATTATGGGTAAACGTGATATATTCATTTTAGGAAATGTGGACTACCGCCCCCTAAAAGTGATTTGATTCGTTAATGTCATATGTGGGATGTATAAAGGATGTAATTAATGATATAATATATGATATTATATTGGAATTATAATATACCTTTATATAATTATGATTGCATTCCATAAAATACGAAATAGAAATGAATGTAGCATTCATACGTACATATGGCTTACCGTCTCCATGAACGGTGCATTTCATTTCTTACCTCTAAACGTTATGTAATATTATAAATGCATGTATATACTGGATATATATGATATATATGATATCTACAGAATGAGTATAACTCTGGATATAATGGATACATGGAAAAATTGTAATTATAAAGAGTTTATTTTTTACTCAAGTACCAATGATCGTTAAAACGCCCATTATTAACTAAATAATTACGTTGTCTTCATGACATGGTAATAAGTGATATAAAAGGACCAATAAACTTGAAAAGGGTTCTTGCGAAAGTAGAAATTAACTCAAGTTTATTATTCAGGAGGTTAAAGAACGATCGATTCTAGTCGGACCCGAGGTATGGGACTTCGTCTCAATCTCCTTTCATTGAGGCATATTTTGTTTAATACACAACCTTCATTTATATGGTGTATAAACCCCATTCACTATTACGTTTATCCAAAAGGAATTATTTTTTATATGAATCATTTTACTAAAGGACAAATGGGAATGTTTTTTTGTCGTACTTATGCGGTGACAACGACTTCACCGCCACCATGACCATTATTTGAGTGTCAGCATCCTCTACAAGCCATAAATTTTTTTGAATGAAAAATAAATACAATGTTTTACATTTCCTTTATTTTGATATTGAAAATGGTTTTCATAATGTTTTTATATCAATGTGTTGTATTGATATCTTTTGATTGAAAGGTGGAAATGTTATGTTTCCTTTATGCATGTTTTGTGCGATACAATTATGTTATGGTTCTTGGGAAATGTTATGAAGACGGGTGGTTCCATGATAAAATATAGGCAGGTGAGCCCGATATAGCTCTACAATGAATTGGGTAACACAAAGGAGTTAAACGTTAATGTTTAAACAAAGAGATTTAGGGAATATAGTGTGATGGGTATTCCAAACGTAACCAAGAGGGTTACTCCCTATGTAAGAATGTTATGAATGCCTCAAGTTACCTTTATGTATTATGATTTCTATGATTTATTCATGATTTGTTGAGGTATGTTAAAGTGCTTATGATTTATGAGTAGAGTATGATTTCATTGATTCGTACGTATACATGTACTCATGTTCCTTTCCATATTTTTATATCTCTTTATGAGCTTTTTATGCTCATCCCAAGTTTTGAAATGTTTTTCACAGGTCAAGGGAAAGGTACATGATATGATGATAGTGTCAAGAAAGTGTCAATAAAGAATCCCTGTTTTATTTTAAATATGTTTCCGTTGATGGGAAAATGAATACTATATTTTATGTAACCATTTTGTTTAAATTTGGAATGTAATTCATGTTTTATGATATAAATTTATAAAACTCTAAATCTGAAAAGATCCTCAAGTGGTATACTTTAAATATCTCATAATTAAGTATTGTTTAAGGCTGGGGACTTATAGTCTTGGTACAATTCCTTCACATATTATTTTTTTTACGTTATAGAAAAAACCCTTGACATAGTGGTTATGATGTATGACATTAAGCATTCAATATTTATGAGATTAGTTATTGATTTGACATGTTATTATTAGACTAGTATAATATCCATATTAATGTAAAAATGGAATGATTTTATTATTTAATTCTGTATTATGATAAATATAATGTTTCCAAAGTCTTGGTTTTAGTTTTTTACCATGCCTTCAATGTTTATGCTTATTTGTGATATATTCTTCTATATTTTTTATCCTTACTGAGTATCTGATCCCACCCCTGTCCAAGGATTTATTTTTCCTGGATTCCAAGAAGCATTTTATGATTTATAGGTTGGGTTAATCTAGTGGAATAATAGTGTTCTCAAAGGTTCATCTATAATGTGTTTAATATTAAAAAAATTAATGTAAAGTTCAATAATGTAATATTTTTTCCTAGACTGCAAAAATGATCAATCCTTTAAGATGTGATTCCTTCTAATTATGATAATGTATTAAAATAACGCACTAACTCTGGTCTTTTAGTGTTGAGGTATTACACTGTTTATAGAGATGGTAGACTATTGGCACACAAGAATGTTGTTTTTATTTTCATAAAGGGTTAATAAATAAAGGTAAATGTTTATTAAAATATAAAATTAATTTATATTTCATAAATATCACTTATTTTCAGTTAGAATATCCTTATTACCTTCAGTGAAATTATTATGTGAAGAATGAATCAATTTTTTTTGTAAGGCAGTAGTCCACTGTACACACCAATGTTGTTATCATATTACACAGAATGAAATGTAATATGGTATTTGTAATATTATAATTAATAAATATAATTATTTCATAAATATAAAATAAATATGTTAAATCTATTACTATATCCAGTTTTTATAGGTTGTTATTTAAAATTAATATAATGGTTCATGAGGAAGTAGTAAACCATTCACCTGATAGAAAATTTTATTTTACTATTAATGGAAGTGGAGATGGATACAGTTTATTCAATCAAAATAATTCCTTATCAGTATATGGTCGATTTTTTTTGTTATAAATTAACTATTCAAACATTAATGAATAGATTAAAATGAGGAATAAAAAGAATGATCATAGTGAAGATAATTACCCTAGATTAGGAGAAGCTCATTTTGATCATTTATTAATAATCATTTTTTTGGTATTATGGGAGGAAAATACACTGTGAAACATGTATGAGGATATTTTAGATTCATTTTAATAGTTTTTTATTATAAAAAACATCTTAGGTGGTGTTGATATGTGGGTGATGGATGTTGGATATTTAAATGGGGGAGGAGTGGAATTTTTGTTAATATCCGAAACTATTAAATAATTGGAAGTCGTGATCTCAAAAAGTACCTAAAAAATTGATAACTAATATATTGGATGGTTGATATAGTCATTAAATGCCTATAACAAAAAAACAACAAATATTTTATAATTATTTTTCATTAAAAGATATGTTTACTTACTTTTACTATTTTAGTTTTCTATATGAAAAATAAGCTTTATTTATGGATAATTTATAATTTATCACTATAAATTTAATTACTATATTATATAATATTTACCCAATGGTTATGATATTAAATACAATTTATAATATAAAAATCATATGTTTTTGGAAGATTACATTTAACCATGTTGAATAAAATCCAGCCATCTTTGTTTTTCCATTTACCATGGTAACAAAGTCATTTCTATTTTGGGTCAATATATTTATTATAAAATGTCCATTGGTCTATGAAGTATGTTTTCTTTACTTTTACTATTTTAGTTTTCTCTATGAAAAATAACCTTAATTTCTGGATAATTTATAATTTATCACTATAAATTTAATTACAATATTAGATAATATTTACCCACTGGTTATGATATTAAATACAATTTATAAAAGAAAAATCAAATGTTTATGAAAGATTATATTTAACCATGTTAAATTAAATCCAGCCAACTTTGTTTTACCATTTACCATGGTAACAAAGTCATTTCAATTTTGGGTCAATATATTTATTATAAAATGTCCATTTTTCTATGAAGGGACTATGATTTATATTTTTAAACATGTTCCAAAATCTTGGTATCAGATATTATTTTATGGAATATTAAATATTTTCATAAAATAATATTTGTTATAAAATAACTACACAATATATTTTGAAGCTTCAATTAATTTAAATTTTAAACCCTCAATAAATTTGTTGAATTTGAATGAATCATTTTAGAACCAATATATTACATTATATTTATCTAATAAATAAATTTAATTTAATTAGTCAATCAATATATATTTATTTTTATATTTTTTGTATCACTTATATTTATGTTATTTATGTAATTATAGTGGTGTCATTACTTACAAATTTAGTGTTATTTTATAGTTAATAAAAATTAATTATAAATTAGGAACAGAAATTTAATTTAATTATGTTCAAATTGAGGATAAATATTCCTTCTGATATTTCTATTTCCACTATGTGAACATATTATTTATATGTAAAAGAACACATGAGACATTTTGATATTTTTCAAGACATATATTATTACATTAGTCTATTTTATGGGAAAATGTCGAAAGATCAAATAAATATAGATCTATAAAAGGGATGAAATATAGTCATCAAATATGAATTTCATATGTTTTTCTATCAATTTGACACATTTCCATTTAGTTTTACCCCCAATAAATCTATTTTAACCTTCACCACGATAATTATTTTTAGTGGTTTTACTATTAATATTTAATGAAAAATAAGTTGACCATATTATATAATATTAATTAATAATATTTAAAATATGTAATCAATCATTTGAAATTTATTGAATTTAATTTAAAAATTTAAATTTAAAAATAATCCAACAAATTCGTTAACAAAAGATGGTTCACAATGAAATCATTTTCGAAGGATTAAAAAAACTATATCAAAATTCATCATATATTTTATTACAGTGACCTAAATTGAATTATTTATATTATAATTGATCTTATTTTACATTTTAATACATTTAAAAATAAAAGAAATCCTTATACATTCATAAAAAGAAAATGAAGGTTTTAATAAAAATTAATATTTTTCATTATTCAATGAGAAATTGATCTTCTCTAAAAGTACTATACATTAATAGTAATATAATTTTTATATGTTAATTAAGTTAAATAAGTACATTATATCGATTATTTTTTTAAAAAAATTAATATTTATTATTTTATCACAAAGAAAATATAAATGGGTGTTTTATAAATAAATTATTTTTAATGAATATAAATATATTAATAAACATTATGTAATTTTTTTTCTATATTATATCATTATTAAAAACAATTATAAATAATTATTAATTTTTTTCTTATTAATAAATCTATGTTTAACATCTAGGTAATAATTATCTTGTTGAAATAATCATATTAATATTTGTTCTAGGTTCGTTAAAACTTAGTGTTGTGTGTTACGAAATCCATTGATGAATCTAAATTTATTTTTAAAAAATAATACTATATCAGGGTTGAATATATTTTTCTTTTTTTAATGTTTTAAAATCTAATCATTACTTTCCACACATATATATTACACATTGTTTATATTGGGATCACTATGAAATGATTTTCGTTTCCAAATGAATGGGCAATCCCCATTAGAATTTTCATTTTACATTGTAATTATATTTTCCTAAAACCAAATGTTTTCCAATTTTTGTTAATTGGATATAGGGAATAAAATATATTCATGTTCAATGATGGGAATGTCAAAAATTTCATCATAGTCAACTTACATTATTAAATTCACTTTCATGAATCCCAACTCAACGAGTTTAACAAAACAATTATTGTCAAATATATTGCATTAAAAAGCTGCATTTAAAATGTTATATAATTTTACTCCCATAGTTTTTTTATGATTCCAAATTATTATATATTTATTTAAATATAATTTATTTCCATTGTATACCAAATGTGGATTGCTTCTTCCAAAAGAGTAACACCACTATATTTCCTCATACTATTTTTTTCCTTTTTTAATGAAAGTATAATTATTAATTGTATAACTGTTATAAGATAATATATGTTCATATGTTCCTTTATCCATCCGTATAATTAGTTATGAAATTGAATTCAGAAATTTTATATAACCCTATATTAATGTCATAAAACAATCCAATAAACTTGTGATTTTGTTTATTTGATATCCCACAGTTATACATAATATGATTAATGTAAAAAATATATAATTTGAGAGTTTAACAATATAGTAAAACTTCAATACTATTATATAAATCATAAAAGTATTCATGTTACAATGTTTAAATATTAATTTCAATGATGACTCTTCTAGAAACCCCCTCACTCATAAGGATCCTATAGTGATGACATATTTTGAGGTCAATGTTGTCTACATTGGATAGGTAGTCATTATATAATTAATCAAATTCATCAATAATATATTAATATGAAATAAAACACTCTATAAGACCTCAAAAATTAGATTTACCCAATAACAATCTTGATATACTCTAAAATGTAAAATACCCATCTGTAATCTTCAAGACCAAGTAGTTGAATCTTTGTTATAATATAAACTTTCAAATAAACAATAATTTCAAATAATTAAGATGTGTACCTAATAACCTATACACATAATATGAAATAAATTTAACATTCCATAGTTGGAAACTCCATCATGTTCAAAAGAAGATTTCATATACCATTGAAAAATAAACAAATACTAGTTAATTATTATTTTAAATTTATATGTAAAATAAAACATAAATCCAATTGAATTAAACATGATTAATGCATCAAATTCATCTAATAATAATAATATTTACTTCAAAACATACATCAAAACAATAATCTTTATATTTAATTAATTACTATATGGAACACATATACCATTATGAAAACTTAAAAAATATAATATTTCTATCTCCAATAGAGTGGAAGTTGATTAAGAAAGATAGATTCTTCATTAATACAACACTAGAAAAATCAACTCCCATGTCCCCATAATAATCAATTATATATGAGTCTCAATGTTATATTATTCTAGGAGTTTTTAGTCAATTTCCAAATATTTTCGTAGCTACATCATTTTTACATTCACAATATAAATAAATTTTTTATCATATAAATAATAAAACTATTGTAATTAAAAAATCTATACTTATATACATAATTTTTACATAATTTGTTTATAAGGATTCACCAAATCCTCTAAAAATATACATTAATTTCTCAAAATTATCATCACTAGTTATTGGAAAATGTGGTGTACACTTTTATGAAATCTCTTCAAGTGATGATTTCCATGATTAGTATTTGTTTCATTGGAGAAATGTTGATAATGATATATATAAATATATTTACATAATTTTTAAACCAAATTGATTTTATACCTTATTAATAAATTGTATTCCATAATATTCCTCTAATAAAGAATCGTAAATATTTTCTAATAATGAAAGTGATTTTTCATCCTCAATAGCATGGATCTTATTATAAACTCTTAATTTTTATGAGAATTATACAAAAAAACATTAATCTCCCATTAATTTAAAATATTTATTCAATGGATGACAATCAAAATTAGAATAATTACAAAATATTTTTGTCATTATAGAAGTAGATAAAAAATAATATACTCGTCTTTCATGTATAACCAACGTTGCATGTTGTAATTTAACACTATAATTGTATATGAAATATGAGTTATATTATGTACACTAAAAATATTTCATCCGAATTTAGATTTTACAAGGCATGTGTTTCTAAGGTCATTTCTAAATCTAGGATATTCATGATCAATTTATTTACACTAGGGATATTCTTCTTAGTGATATAATATTCCTTATATATTTATTGTTACTGCATGCCTATTCAATTTCATTATAGTGTTTTCATATAAATATAGTATCCCAAACTCTATAATTATTCTAAAGTACCATAAAATTCATAATGGTATGGTTCATAATTGTTTTATTGAGATACACAACAATTTGGATATTTTTTAATTGGTTCAGGGACAATTAAAAATAACATTCAATTATTTGGGAAGAAATTTATTTATTCATAGATTGTACCCATTAAATATAAACATCACTTATCATCATTTTTTGTAATTTATTCTCATTCTCATTTACATATAATCTCTATGAATCCTTATAATCTTTTGATTATACATTATTTATGATTTACAATAGTTATATAAAGAGAGTTTCTCTCCATCTATTTCCTCCCTTAAAAGTAAATAGATTCCTTACTATTTAAAATGTTTTATATTTTTTACAACTGGTATAACATGTAATCCGTTCATTTCTTTTAAACATATAAAATAAATTTGGAAAATCTCAAATTATATCATCATCTACTGGTTTGATTTACAAAATATGATCTCTGTCACCATGTATCGTTTTACATTGATGACATAAATATTTCTAAAAGTAAATAAATCCCATAGTTCATGTTTATTAATTTTATGGATTAATAGTCAATAATTATTTCTAATAAATTTTAGAAAATATTCAATTTGAAAAAGAATACTTTTATTTAAATAAATATTTATTAACTAAGCTACATAATTTTATTCAGAAGATATATATATATATATATATGAGTTTTTAAAATTGATTTTTATAAAATGGAACTAATCTTCGATATCAATTAATCAAATTATTCATTAGGTAATTTTATTATTTTTATTAAATGAATTATTTTTAGTTAATTTTAAAAAATGTATATATTTGGAAAATGTTCTTTTTTTACTTTGAATAAAGTAATTTAATAGTTTATTTTGGTTTTACATTTGGACATTATGAATAGTAACCATGGTAATTATGTGTCAAAATATTAATGGGTAAATAATGTTAATTAATTTAAATATTTTGTGATAAGTATAGAAAATTTATCATTATATATTATTGTTTGATGGGATTTCTTATGCTATAACCTTATCTAATAAATTGGATATAATTTGACCTGCATGAACATGAGTGATACATTTATAATTTTAATAAGTATAAAAATATTATAAGGGTTCCACTCCCCTCAAACGAAAATGGTTACAACGTCTATTCCCTTAATAATAAATTTTTAACTCTCTATCTCAGACAATACCCAACATAAATATATCACCAAAATCTTATAGTAAATCATAAGGTTCTTGGTTTCACTAACTTACCCATCCTAGAATTCTTAATGTGTAATACAAAATATTTTTAACAAATAATAGGTATAACTGTTAACAAATTATTTAATTTTTATTTATTCTTATACCTCCTTAAAATATTATTTTACCCTGAAAAAATAATAAAATTTGTCTAAAAAATATATTGAAATGTTAATAAGTCTATCGTAGATTATTTTTAATCTTTTTTCCACACTTTTGAAATGAAAACATCGCTCAGGCATACATATTGATTTCCATCTCCATGACGTGATATGATTATATTTTCATAAATGGATAAAATAATGGATAAAATAAATATATATGATACTAATGACATAATTATAATTATTTTAATATTATATATTAATTACCTTCTTATTGTTTCTATTAGTTTATTTTTAGTCATCTCTCATGCATATGTGTGGAATACGACTTCCATATAGCGATGAGATTCATTTTTTACTATATTACAAGATGGTAATAAGGATGGATCCTATTAATACATATAAAATGTATTACATATTTTTTATTATTAGTGAATTATAATATTTACCACTTTATTTGGTTTCATCCCAGAAGTAAAATTAATACAACAATCATGTATGTATACATACTACTATCTCCATGATGTGATGTTTTTAATTTTTTGTAAAATCCTTACATTATTAGTATTAAAAGTGTATTAATTAAATAAATATGATAATTATAAACACTTATGATTATAGATGTATGGTATGTATACCATTATTAACTATGGTCAATAGAACAATGTTGTTTTGATGTTATATACTTATTCTACCCATGTTAAGGTTTTTTTAATTGTATCAAGAATATTATTAATTAAACAAAAAATGTTTTTAAAAATAATTTAAAAAATAAAAATTTATTTTTAGTTTATTTAAATGAGTTTTTTATACATTTACCACATGATACATTTTTAATTTTTTAACTTATATTATCAAGGTGTATTTAATAGTATATTACTCGATCACATTTTCCAGTCATCATATACATAATACATTAACAAGGATCATATAAATTTTTTTATATTTATTCAATGATTATAATATTCCAAATTTTCCAGTTGTTTTTAATTTTTAATATATTTCAATGAAAAATGGTATATCTCATTAAGATTGTGTGAAAATTTAATGAGTTTTATTTATAGGTTCAAATAATTTTTCGTAATGGACTTATAATGAAAATGGGAATGATTAATTTTATTTCATGATATGGAACCTATAGATTATAGATGATAATGAGTTGGTCTGATATAGACCATGATTGTGTCCAATCTGAATTTAACTCTCCAATCAATTGGGTAATGTTGTAGTCGTCAATGGTTAAAATGTGTGAGATAATCAAGATAACTGCTCGTTTATAATTATATATGTTTTCAATATTCTACCACATGTTTACCCTGATTGAAAATGATTTATGAATTTAATTCTCCATTTTACCTGTAGAGACCCGAAGCTTGACGTACATTGACATGACATTACTTTTTCGGAATACTTAGTACATAACAAAAACACACACACAAGGATCGTAATAGATTAGTGTCTTTGGAAACTCGGAATATAATCTTCTAATCCTGGTAAAAGATATTGAACATCTCCCATAAAGATCTTCCTTTTTTTTATACCTAAAACCTTTCTTTATATCCTGGGGAAAAGAAAACATAAAAGGGTGAGCTCAAATTCTCAGTAAGGGTAAACAAAAGAAATATCAATCACATCATATACATAAGAACATAACTTTTGGAAATCGTAACCTGCAAAAGAGAGCATAATTTCATAACATGGGATAAATCATAGCAGTGAAATGTAATCACGATAATCATGACTTAAAACAAGAAACTTTGTGGCATACACACATAATCATAGAGAATCATTTCTTGTTAGTCAATACTCATTTCCAAGACTATCTTAGTGGATAAAGTCTCTTTCTGAACCGAGTCACCCTCGTTTCAGTCCTGTTTCACTGAACCGGTATAACCTACCGTTCCAGCCATGTCTATCTCATGAGATATAAAATCATTACCCAATTCATTGGAGGGAGATATAGTTCCCACCCATCTCATAATGATACCATTATTATGTGTGCCACAAAATCATAAATCATACATAATTGCATAACCCATGTAATAATAATTGGAATCTTAAACATCATGAAATCATAAAACAATTCATATACGATAAAGAAATTCATAAAAATAATTCCATCACAACATAATCAAATCAATGTAATAATAGGGATAAGAAAAGCACCCTTTATTATCTTAGATGGAAAATAATTTTGATAAAACACTTGAACTTCATTCTTGAGGAAAATATATGTTCTACATCAAAAACACTTTTCCTTTCTTAACATGTCATACAATTTTAAACTAAAAGAAGTTGATAAAAATAAATATGTAAACTTGTAAAGAAATCTTCTTGAAATAATGTTTTATAAATCCATTCATGCCATATAAGTTAAAAAACATTCTTCGTACTTTTTTCGGAAAAGTCAAAAAGTACCTTATATGGTAACCAAAGGAAAGATTCCATTCATACAATGTGGTAAAAAGTCAATAAAGGGTAAAAATGACTTTAAACATTCATGTAAGAATGGTAAACATTTTATAAAAACATTTTTAGAAAACATGGTCATGGATGATCAACATAACCCCAGTAAATACTTACGTATAAGCAATCTCGGATAAAAATGAGATTGAAAATTTATCCCTTACCTTAGGTCTGACTTGCTTTGTAAGTGTCCGAACCTCCTATATAATGATTTAAATATTTTTATTGACTTATTATAGAATCATATTCATTGTTATTATATCATATATGGTTCACTTATGACTTTATATTACCCGTTCTTTTGTAAATTCATGTTAATGTAGCGTTTTGGGTAAAATCGTCTCATTTGTCGTTCGTGTTTTTAACTTGTAATTATTAATATGATTACTTGGATCATGATTACTTATATCCAGAATGTAAAACATGATTTATATATAATATATATTCAGAATATACATATATATAATATATTGATAAATGGAATGAAATACATCGTTCATGGAGATGGTAGTATGTACGTACGCATGAACACTGTTTTCGTTTCCTTATTGAATTGAATGGAATTAAGTAGATGACATACATATAAATATACATAAATACAGTATAATTATTATGTCATATATTTCATTAGTACTTATTATATATACTTTATAATCATTCATGAATGGTTAATCATTGAGAATGAATCTCATCGTGTCGTGGAGATGGTAGTCTGTATGTACGCACGAGCGATGATATCATTCCCATGGTCGTGGAATTGTGTTGAAATTTATGTATACTATTTCAGTATCAATATAACTTTATAATAATCATATAGAGTTACTCATTACACCATTATACCCATCCAATTAAGGTGGTGGCAGAAAATAGATTACACAACGGCGTGGAGACGGTATTCCGTACGTACGCACGCGCGGTGATTTCCTTTTTCCGTAGGATGGATAAATGGTTAATTAGAGTTGTTTCATATTTATAATAACATATAAGTATATAAGAAATACTGATGTTATTACTTTATCATGAAACAACTAAAGAAGAAGAAGTTGAAGAAGGAAGAAATTGAAAAAGATCAGTAATGGATATTACCTCTTTTTGATGCACCTTCACTTATCCTCCACTTAAAGAACTAAGGATGGTCTTTGAAGAATAACAGGACCTCTAGGATTATACTAGGGAAGTGGAGAATATATTTTGGCAGGGTTTGGCCGAGCTTGAATGCTCAAATTGGTGTGAGGAGGAGAGGGAGGAGGTTCCCTTTTATAAGGGAGGCGAGGGGCATCTTAGGAAAATCTGAAAATATTATTTTATATTAAGGTAAAATTCGGTTTATAATGCTTACAAATGGTCTTATTTCTAAGATAAAGTGGTTATGGGTCGAAATCCGCTCATCCAATAGGATTTAGACAAGTTTAGGTTATTATTTTAACCTTATCAATAAGATTTAACTCTAAGTTAAATAATTTAACTTTTTCTGTGTCTTTTTGTTTTCGTACACTATATGGTTAATAAACTTACTATATCAAGCCAAACGAACCCCAAGTTGTTTATTATTAATATATATATCCTTATATAAGTCATTTGGCCGAACCTTAGATTTTTAGGAATTAAATAACAAATAATAATATAATATTTGTTTTAAAAACTAATTTATGACAATTTTGACACTATTTGTTACATGGTTTTTATGAAATTTATAACCGAATGATAAGTTCGAACCAAGTTACTTAAATCAACAATAACATGTTATATTAACCTATAAAATTAGTGTATGTCATAAAAAGTCTCAAATTACATTTATTTGGGCATTTATAACATCAATTATGTTAATATTTTCTTAAAAAGGTAATTACTGCAACATCGTTGTGTCATAAATAAATTAAATTATTTAAAGTATAAAAATTACAAATAAAATACCATTATGTATGAAATCTTTTTATCTTTCTAATGAACATTTATAGTCGAAATTATATTATTTATAACCCTATATTAAGAATGTTTTAGTAAATAAACTTTGATTTTAACTCTTTTAACTCTTCATTGAATTAAATAATAATAAATGTCCTAATGTAATCCATGTTGGTCTAAATGATAATATTTTACAGTTAAGGTTGTTTTTTGGTCGAGATAAACTTGTCCAATAGGATTAGGACATGTGTTAGGGTAATATTAATATCGTTTTTACCTTTAATTAACCTATTTACTTTTAACCGTGGTAAATAAAAGTAAAAAGTTACTATTCACCAAAAATTATTTTCATCTCATTGTACCACATTTTACTTACTGACATCAACCGTGTCTCTCGGATTTTTTAAATTCCATTCACAGAAGCGGTAAAATTAATATTTATGATAAAATTTATTTTTTTTAACCACCACTTAGTAGTTTCACTATTCATCAAAAATTGATGTTTTTCAGAAAAATGCCAGAATTTCACCCAAAGCTATAATTGATATTCCGAATTCAAAAATGATTTCTATTTTACAAAATTCCCAACATATAAGTTGCATTAATTAATTTTATATTTAATTTCTGCTGTCACAACGAATAGCATGTTTTTAAGAGATAATAACTATCAAAAGATTAACACTTGTTTATGTCTGGTGTAAATGTGAAATTACATCCAATGTCTAACATTGTATTGAATTGTAAAAATATATTCAAAATATACTTTAAAACAACTCAAATTAATAATTTATCATCATTAATTATTTCGATTAAAAAAGTTGTTTTTAATTTAGTAACTATCACTATTCATCAGAAAATGAAAGTTATCCGAAAAGTACCAAAATTTCACCCTAAGCTAATTTCGATATTATGAATCCAAAAATAAAGTCCATTTTGAAAAATAAAATTTACAAAATTTCAATAAGTGGTTATTACTATTCATAACAGCTAGTTTTAATAATATTTTAATAGCATATTTCTGTTTAGTGAAACTCGTTATTGCGTACTACACACGCTATTGAGGAAGGTCGTGATTGCGTGTAATGGAAGGTAAGTCAAGGATGCTTGTTGTGAAAGCTTCTTTTGGTGTAGCATACAACACAAGACATTAATGAAATTAAAAAAAATATTTTTCATAAACTTTCGGGGTGTTACATTCTACCCCCCTTAAAATGAATTTCGCCCTCGAAATTCATCTGGGTTATAAATGGTTTAATACTCGAAAGTTTGTTTAATAGAAACCTACATCGTAAAAAGGAATACCAAAACCAATTTTTAAATACAAAAGTATGAAACGTAATGGTTACCCAAATAAACTAATCATTGGGTTTCCACATAGGTGAAAATATGGATATAGAAGAGAAATCTAACTATCATGTTCTGATGGAGAGTGGTAGAGAACATGGCTATGGAAAATCCAGTAATCACAAACCCATAAATTTGTGACGATCTAAGGTACCATCTGATTAATCAGATATAAGAGCACTAGGACAACATTTTTGGTTTTCAAGATCGTTTCCCTAAAGTTGAAGACTTTGAATTAGAATAAATACTTACTTTATTTTGGTACAATCTCACTGTTGTTTGTGCCTTGAACAATTTCCACTACATCTCTTAAATAAATGAAGTTGAATTTGTTATTCGTGATGTGTTAGCAGATCATGTGATAGAATGACGGGTCATTCCATCTTTCTCAAACAAAAGGTTAGCAAAAGTTATATACATAAGTCATTCTATAGTGACATTAATCATATATGGTTCCTAAGATGGACATTATACTTCATATATCATACTGCCTAATATAATAAAACTAATTTCTACTAAACAGGGACTTCCTGTAGGCCAGTGGTAGGCGATAAAGGCCAGTCGCACTTCGGTTGTGGGTTCGATTCCCACAGCCTTGTCCGACGCGATGGGACGCCGCCCGTCCTACAGGTTGTCCTTTTTCTAAAACTACATTACTATAACATCCAATCAATAATATCGAGAATCTTCTATCCTTAAACAATACTATCTTATGTCCAACATAATCCATTCTAATCATTAGGATTATCCATAATACTGCAGTCCACTATCATAATATAGTGAAAACGATTACCAGAGATTTAATACTGTCTTTGATCCCCATATATCATAAGATATGTCTTATTGGTCACATTCCAAACATTCAAAGGCCTTAATCATGTATTCTCTTGAATACACATTGAACCTTAATGAAAACATGAATGCAGTTAAAAGTTAACTCTTTCCACATACCAAAATCCAAAAATTCTATATACTCAAACCATGATATAACCTTCTCCTTATATCAGTCATGAGCTCATGAATACAATCAAACACCTCATTATCTTATTATTCCTTCATTATGCGCATATCATCTACTTTCCAAAAAAAATATCTGAATAACATTTCATGGTTACTAGTACCATTAATCATACACTTTAAAAATTTAGGAAAGACAATAGTGTAACAATCCTTAGATGTCACTTTATTCCATAGTAACATGATATTACTTATACAACATTACACTTGATAAACATGTAATCATTCCACTACCTTCTTAAAACATTGACTGAGCTTCAACAATTCTTTCATCTCACTTATCTTTTGTAGTCTCTTCATCATCAACAACATAAATACTTCCCATACGACTATACTGATTCTCTTCATGAGTCTTTCCCTTAGGGAATTGGTTTGCATAATGCCCATACATTCCACATTTAAAACATTTAACCATTGTTGATGTCGTAGAAATACCATTATCCTCATCCATGGTGTTAACTGAACCTTTTCCTTTGCACTTACTAGCTTTGTGCCTTTCTTTTCCACACCCAAAGAATCTTTCAGTTCCATTGAAACATTCCCTATGATTCCAATTCCCACATGATTTACATAGAGAAAATTGAACTTTCTTTCCTCTATGAACATCATGAAACTCCATCTTTCTCTTATTAGCCGAGTCAGGAAACTTACCAAATTTTACTTTATTGATCATATTATGAGATTTCTGATTCGGCATAATAATGATGTTTGGACTTCCAAATCACATTTCATTTGGTTTCTCATGAATAATATCATTCCATTGTCCATAATATCCTCCATTATCGTGAATCATCTTGTTTCCAGCCATTTTCAAAAACCCAAAAATAATAGTGTTAGAGGAAAAAGACATAATAAAGGGGGAGTAACTTCAATATCTAACATCTTAGGTTTAATCTAATATCATTACCATATTTCTATTACTATATCCTATACGTATACTTATCCTAAGGGATATCCCTAGACATACCTTGGAAATATCTCTAGGGATCTCACTAACGTTTTCGCATCCTAGTTTCCAAAGTTTGACTAAACATTTCCTCTGATACCAACTATAGAGACCCGAAGCTTGACGTACATTGACATTACATTACTTTTTCGGAATACTTAGTACATAACAAAAACACACACACAAGGATCGTAATAGTTTAGTGTCTTTGGAAACTCGCAATATAATCTTCTAATCCTGGTGAAAGATCTTGAAAATCTCCAATAAAGATCTTCCTTTTTTTTATACTTAAACCTTTCTTTATATCCTGGGGAAAAGAAAACATAAAAGGGTGAGGCCAAATACTCAGTAAGGTTAATCAAAAGAAATATCAATCACATCATATAAATAAGAACATAACTTTTGGAAATCGTAACCGGCAAAAGAGAGAATAATTTCATAACATGGGATTAATCATAGCAGTGAAATGTAATCACAATAATAATAAATTAAAACAAGAAACTTTGTGACATACACACATAATCATATAGAATCATTTATTGTTAGTCAAGACTCATTTCCAAGAATATCTTTGTGGAAAAAGTCCCTTTCTGAACCGAGTCACCCTCGTTTCAGTCCTGTTTCACTGAACCGGTATAACCTACCGTTCCAGCCATGTCTATCTCATGAGATATAAAATCGTTACCCAATGCATTGGAAGGCGATATAGGTCCCACCCATATCATAATGATACCATTCTTATGTGTGCCACAAAATCATAAATCATACATCATTGCATAACCCATGTAATAAAAATGGGAATCTTAAACATCATGAAATCATAAAACAATTCATATACGATAAAAGAATTCATAAAAACAATTCCATCACAACATAATCAAATCAATGTAATAATAGGAATAAAAACAGATACCTTTATTATCTTAGATAGAAAATAATTTTGATAAAACACTTGAACTTCATTCTTGAGGAAAATATCCTTTCTACTTCAAAAACACTTATCCTTTCTTAACATGTCATACAATTTTAAACACAAAAGAAGTTGATTAAAAATAAATATGAAAACTGGTAAAGGAATATTATTGGAAATAATGTTTTAAAAATACATTCATTCCATATAAGTTAAAAAAAACATTCTTCGTACTTTTTTCAGAAAAGACAAAAAGTATCTTATATGGTAACCAATGGAAAGATTCCATTCATACAATGTGGTAAAAAGTCAATAAAGGGTAAAAATGACTTTAAACATTAATGGAAGAATTTTAAACATTTTATAAAAACATTTTTAGAAAATATGGTCATGGATGATAAACATAACCCCAGTAAATACTTAGGTATAAGCAATCTCGGATAAAAATGAGATTGAAAATTTATCCCTTACCTTAGGTCCGACTTGCTTTGTAATTGTCCGAACCTCCTGTATAATGATTTAAATAATGTTATTTACTTATTATAGAATCATATTCATTGTTATTATATCATATATGGTTCACTTATGACTTTATATAACCCGTTCTTTTGTAAATTCATGTTAATGTAGCGTTTTGGGTAAAATCGTCTCATTTGTCGTTCGTGTTTTTAACTTGTAATTATTAATATGATTACTTGGATCATGATTAATTATATCCAGAATGTAAAACATGATTTATATATAATATATATTCAGAATATACATATATATAATATATTGATAAATGGAATGAAATACACAGTTCATGGAGACGGTAGTCCGTACGTACGCATGAACGTTGTTTTCGTTTCCTTATTGAATTGAAGGGAATTAAGTAGATGACATACATATAAATATAAATAAATCCAGTATCATTATTATGTCATATATTTCATTATTACTTATTATATATACTTTATAATCATTCTTGAATGGTAAATCATTGAGAATGAATCTCATCGTGTCGTAGAGACTGTAGTCTGTACGTACGCATGAGTGATGATATTGTTCCCATGGTCGTGGAATTGTGTTGAAGTGTATGTATAATATTTCAGTACCAATATCACTTTATAATAATCATATATATTTACTCATTAAACCATTATACCCATCCAATTATGGTGGTGGTGGAAAATAGATTACACCACGGCGTGGAGACGGTATTCCGTACCTACGCACGCGCGGTGATTTCCTTTTTCCGTAGGATGGATATAAGGTTAATTAGAGTTGTTTAATATTTATAATGAGATATCAGTATATAATAAATACTTATGTTATTACTTTATCATTAAAAAACTAAAGAAAAATAAGTTGAAGAAGAAAGAAATTGAAAAAGATCGGTAATGGATATTACCTCTTTTTGACGCGCCTTCACTTATTCTCCACTTAAAGAACTAAGGATGGTCTTTGAAGAAGGCCAGGACCTCTAGGATGATACTATGGAAGTGGAGAAGATATTTTTTCAAGGGGTTGGCCTAGATTGAATGCTGAAATTGGTGTGAGGAGGAGAGGTTGGAGGTTCCCTTCTATAAGAGAGGAGAGGGGCATCTTAGGAAAATCTCAAAATATTATTATATATTAAGGTAAAATTCGGTTTATAATGGTTCCAAATGGTCTTATTTCGATGATAATGTGGGTAGGGGTATCAATCCTCTAATCCAATAGGATTTAGGAAAGTTTAGGTTATTATTTTAACCTTATCAATTAGATTTAACTCTAAGATAAATAATTTAACTTTTACCGTGTCTTTTTGTTTTCTTACACTATATGTTTAATAAACAGACTATATCAAGCCAAACGAACCCCAAGTTGTTTATTATTAATATATCTATCCTTATATAAGTCATTTGGCCAAACCTTAGATTTTTAAGAATTTAATAACAATTAATAATATAATATTTGTTTTAAAAACTAATTTATGTCAATTTTGACACTATTTGGTACATGATTTTCATGAAATTTCTAACAGATTGATAAGTTAGAAACAAGTTACTTAAATCAACAATAACATGTTATATTAACCTATAAAATTAGTTTATGTCATAAAAAGTCTCAAATTATATTTATTTGTGCATTTATTAGATCAATTATGTTAATATTTTCTTAAAAAGGCAATTACTGCATCATCGTTGTGTCATAAATAAATTAAATTATTTAAAGTCTAAAAAGTACAAATAAAATACCATTATGTAGGAAATATTTTTATATTTCTAATGAACATTTATAGTCGAAATTATATTATGTATAATCCTATATTAAAAATGGTTTAGTAAATAAACTTTGATTTTAACTCTTTTAACTCTTCTTTGAATTAAATAATAATAAATGTCTTAATCTAATCCAAGTGGGCCTAAATGATAATATTTTACACTTAAGGTTGTTTTTGGTCGAGATACACTTGTCCAATAAGATTAGGACATGTGTTATGGTAATATTAATATCATTTTTACCCTTAATTACCCTATTTACTATTAACCGTGGTAAATAAAAGTAAAAAGTTACTATTCACCAAAAAAATTTCCATCTCATTGAACCACATTTTACTTACTGACATCAACCGTGTCTCTCGGAGTTTTGAAATTCCATTCACAGAAGTGGTAAAATTAAGATTTATGAAAAAAATAATTTTTTTTAACCACCACTTAGTAGTTTCACTATTCATCAAAAATTAAAGTTTTTCAGAAAAATGCCAGAATTTCACCCTAAGTTATAATTGATATTCCGAATTCAAAAATGATTTCTATTTTATAAAAAATTCCCAACATATAAGTTTCATTAATTAATTTTATAATTAATTTCCGCTGTCACAACAAATATCGTGTTTTTAAGAGATAATAAATATCAAAAGATTAACACTTGTTCATGTCTGGTGTAAATGTGAAACTACATCCAATGACCTACATTGTATTGAATTGTAAAAATATATTCTAAATATACTTTAAAACCACTCAAATTAATAATTTATCATTATTAATTATTTCGATTAAAAAAGTTGTTTTTAATTTAGTAATTATCACTATTTCTCAAAAAATGAAATTTATCCGAAAAGTACAAAAATTTCACCCTAAGCTAATTACGATATTACGAATCCAAAAACAAAGTCCATTTTGAAAAATAAAATTTACAAAATTTTAAAAAGTGGTTATTACTATTCATAACGGCTAGTTTTAATAATATTTTAATAGCATATTGCTATTTAGTGAAACTCGTTATTGCGTTCTACACACGCTATTGAGGAAGGTCTTGATTGCGTGTAATGGAAGGTATGTCAAGGATGCGTGTTGTGAAAGCTTCTTTTGGTGTAGCGTGCAACACAAGACATTAATGAAATTAAAAAGAATATTTTTCATAAAATTTCGGGGTGTTACATTAATTTTATTATAAATAAATGGATTTTTATGATAATATTTTTTTTCATGAATTATTTAATGTTCAAAATAGAAAGTATTATTTTTCAGTGGAATATTTCATGTTTTCCCGTGTTCCCCAACATTCAATCATGATTTTCGCTATTCTTTATATTATGATTAATTAGTTTTCATTGAGAAAATATTTACATTCACATTGGTAAATGTATTATTTTTGTGCTCAATATTTTATTTTCAAAATGTAAACATCATCATTGGTTTTCATGTTTTTTACAATATTAACAACAATCATATATTTTTACATCAATTGTTGTGATTTTTTTTCAAAAAAATATATTTTTAAAATATATTGGGATATATGGATGAGTAAAAATTATAGGAAGGATAATTTTTCTATTATGGTTAGTCGTTATAGACAATGAAAAATTATCATGAATGAAATAGTGGTTTAAATATAAAGATCATTTTTGTGGAAAAATGTAAATTATATGAAGGTGTCAACTTTGTTATGTTATGTTTTACATAGTTCAACAAAACTATAAACCAAAATGATATTATAAATTTATTAATGTTTATTACTTGTTATAAGTGTTTTAATTATGGTTTATATATGTTACATGTTTTTATAGTTTGTCACAACCCGACCCAACGGGGCTCGAGCCGCAACTCCCCAAGCCCGCCTCCAATAGGCCAGGGGCTGGCGACCAGCGCCGAGTAGGCTATCACAAACATGGGAGGCATTAGCCTAAGGTACCTGTACACACGCATCCACAAACACCTCCATGCAACAGTGCAGAGATAATGAAATTGGAAAGTAAATGCATGCATACAATCTATCCCAAACCAGAGTGCAACATCAAAAGTACAAGGGCAAAACATGGCCCACCAAAAGAAAAATACAAAGCGCGTCCAATCTGCTCTGCAGAAGGGGAACACTGCCAGAAACACCCGCCGGAAAGCTCGCTCAGCACAGCTCCGGTAAACACCCCGGTCAACTCGCTCACTAAGCTCCGCTTGCTCCGGGTCCTCCTGGGACTCCATCAAAAGGCTTGTGGTCTGCACAAGACACAAACATGTGCGGGCAAAGCCCATGCAGGGGTGAGTATAAACATACTCAGTAGGCACCCCAAAAACCCAAAACCCAAGGGAGCAACTGAAAGGCAACAGTCCGCTCAACCCAGCCAGAGGGAACCCAGACGAGAGAGAAACTCCATCTCGTGACCATCCTCGGCTAAACACAACTAGTCAGCTCAGCTCAGCTCAGGTGTATGCCCATACATACACCTTGAATAATCCAGAAATACACAGCTCACGCCACAAAGCCACAAGAGGAACCGACCTCATCACCAGCAACTGCCACAACAAGGAGAGTACACCACGAACACTGTCATACCAGATGAAACTCATCCGAGATATACACTCCATCGGGTCCCAAACAAACATCTCAGACGCTTACCCGAGAGACCACGCTCGTCGGATAACATCACTGAGGAAACATCACGGAAACACCATAACCACCAAACTCCTCGGATAGGAGATCGCCGCTAGGGTCCGCTAGGGGATACCAAGACCCACTCCGGTATACGTAGCTCACAGATAGGGGATCACTCCCAGGGTCCGCTGGGGGATACCACGACCCGATCTGGCATATGTAGTTCTCACAAATAGGGGATCACACCCAGGATCCGCTGGGAGATACCACAACCCGATCTGGCGCTCGACAGAAGCTTCACACTCAGATAGAGGATCATCGTCCATATAAAGATGGTCACGACGATACCAGAACCCTATCTGGTATAACTCGCGATGTAGGGGATCGAACCAACGATGCCACAACCCTATCAAAACCACGCGCTGAGTAGGGGATCGCATAACCAACGATACCACAACCCTACCGACACCAAGCGCTGAGTAGGGGATCGTATAACCAATGATACTGCAACCCTACTATAAACATCTTGTTGAGTAGGGGATCGTAAACCCGACGATGCCACAACCCTACTGAGCACGGCCCACCTCGTAGGGGATCATATTTCTGATGATGCCACAAACCCTACGGGGTTAACCTGCTAGATAGGGGATCGCCGCCTGTAAATAAGCAGTCACAGTGATACCAAGAACCCGATCTAGATAAAGATGCTAGAGGATCCACTCCGGGCCCACCGGAGGGATACCCCAACTCTAACAGTTTAAACATCCCATCGATAGGATCACAAACCCATACGAAGGTTGTGACTCCACACGAACCCTCGTAGGAATGAACCAAGGGAGAACCCTCAACCACTGCTGGTTCAAACGTCGCTAACCCGAGTGACCCGCCACAACGCCACACTGCGCACCTCCTAGGCCAAAACAGAGGCCACCATCGCGTTCCACGTGGAAAAACACGCAGGATAGGCTGTTTACGCGCCCGAAACGGAGCACCGGTGAAAAAGGCACTATTCACCGTAGCTAGCTCGTGCGGGGCCCACACAACGATCCCGAAACCCATCGAACGGATCACACCACGAAGATCCCCTCGGAAAAACAAGCGGAATCGACTACTCGCTCGCCCAAACAGACACCCGGTGAAAAATGTACTATTCACCGAAGGCCGGCTCGGGTGGGGCCCACGCCTGGATTCCGAAACTCATCGAATGGATCGCACCATTGCGATCCTCTCGGAAAAACACACAGGATCGACTATTCATCCGCCAAAATCGGACTCCTGGAGCAAAAGCTGTGTTTCTCCGCAAACGCCAAAACCCGGCCTCGTGGGGCCTGCACGCCATTCGCAGACCCAACACCCGGAAACTATCTCAAAAAGTCCGTCGTACCATCAGGGTCTCAACGCCACTGACGACACGTCAATCGGATGCTCTAGGTAGAAGTTACAAAGGCCCGAAGTCGTAAAATAATAAAATAATATTATTTTATACGACGTTTCTAGCTCCCGGGCCACGATCTCGAACCTTTAAACCCTCGAACCCACACCGGAGGGTTCGCCTCGTCGTCAGGGTCACGTCGCCGCAAACGGCGTGCGAATCCGACTCCCGGAGTGCAAGATACGGGGGTTTAAAGACCCCCGTATGCGAAGAGTGGCCGGACCGGCCCCGACCGGTCGGTCTGGCCGGCCTGGACCGGCTGCCGCGGGCCGCCGGAATCCGCCGGCGCCGGCGCCGCCACGCCGGTGCCACACCGGCGGAACTTTCGCGGACCGCCGGGGGCACCCCGGCGGTCCGTTTTGCGATCCGTAGGCGTCTATGCGACCCTCGGGACCCGATCTATACTGCAACGGCTTCAATTTACAGAAAAATGCAGTGAAAACGGGATCGGGGGTTAAAACTCAAAACCGCCTACCTCGCGGGCGAAACGCCGACGTTCTGCCTCAGATCCGCGCTCCCGAGCTTCCGATGTGCACTCCTGGAACGTCCGCCGTCGAATTCTGAGCTCGTGGGCGCTCTGTTTGCTCGATTCGGTGGAGTGGCGGCGAAGAATGGCGAAGAACGACGAAGAACGACAAATGGGGGGGGGGGGGGCTGATATTTATATCAGCGGCCCGCCGACGCCAAACCCGCCTCAGACCCGACGCCTAATGCGAACAAAAGTAAGGTCACCCCTAGGGTAAACGCGCCATTCTGAACACAACAGCGGTCTCAGATTTTCCATCCGAGACTCCGTTCAGAAGTTATTTGAGCCGACGCTCGCACACAAACTTGCCACTTATTTACGGAAACGCCCCTGGTGGCGTTTCTCACCGCAGGCCCGTGCCCGCAAAGATTACACCCCGCCTAGGGTAAACGGCACGTTCCGGACGCAACCGTGCCGTCAGATTCCCGTTATGAGCTACCGTTTAGGAGATATCACACCCCCGCCATGTGCATAGTATACAAATACTTAATATTTTTATAAAATTAATTCCAGGCACACCGGGCCTCGGAATCGCACGCCGTCTTCGCGCCTAGCTCTGGAATTATTCGTAGAAATATTCCAATGTCTGACAGGGGCAAAAACCCGAGTCTCTACATCCTCCCCCCCTTAGAACTTTTCGTCCCCAAAAAGCCCTAAGCACAAGGAAAGCGACTGGACTCTCAACTGGGTCTCACACACCAGCGAGCTCACCAACATCAACCAGTCAGGGTCTTACCAACGCCCTGAACAAAACTCTAGCAAGAAAGAAAAGGAAAGAGTACCGCTAAAAAGTGTCTGACAAACTACTACAGTAAGTAGAAAAGACACAAGGTGTACCTCTATCAATCTGTGGTGCCTCTGGGTCGACTGCCTCCAGGGCATGCAGCTGTCCTCGCCCACGACCACCAGCTCCCTGAGCTTGGCGTGGACCACCTGGGGGTGGGGGTGGTGGAAACTGGTACTGTCTACCACCGCCTCCCGCTGCACCAGCTCCGACGCCACGTCCGACGCCCTGCGGACCTCCTTGCACGAGACGCTGCATCTGCCAAGGCGGTCCCTCGACCGGCTCCCTCTCAGCAGCACGTCGGGTCGGACAATCTCTAGCAAGATGTCCCCGACCATCGCAACTGCAAGCCCTGTGAGCTCCGAGGCTCAGATCCCCCATCCTGGGGTCGCCTCCTGAAACGTCGGCCACGTCCAGACCCCTGAGTCTGACGTCGGCTACCAGATGCCGATCCGACCGACGAAGTCTCAGCTCTCGCGTGCCTAGCACTCACAGGAGAGATCTGCTCGGCCAGAAATCTCTCCACCACCAGCGCTCGCTCTAGCACTCTGGCATAGGTGGGCAGGCACAAGAAAACCACACCTGCTTGGATATCCCTGCGTAAGCCCTGCTCGAAGGTCCGAGCCCTAAAAAACGGGTCTCGAACCATATCCAGGGAGTAGCGCGACAGGTCTGTGAACCTCGTTGAGTACTCCGACACAGTCATGCTCTCCTGACGAAGCTGCAGAAGCTCCTGGATCCGCACTGACCTCAGCGTCACCGGATAGAACTCCTCCCTGAAGAGCCGCTCAAACTCTGCCCACGTGAGCGTCTCCTCGTCATGGGACTGCGTCACCAAACTCCACCATCTCCCGGTCGAACCATGCAGAAGGCTCGCCGCTAGGACCACCATTTGATCAGGAGGTGTCCTCACTAGGCGGAAAACTCGAGTAACTTCCTCGAGCCAGTCATCAGCTTCCTAGGGGTCTGGATCACCCCAAAACCTCAGAGGTCGCTGCCTCTGGATCTCGTGCAACGCACTCAGCCTGCGTGCAACCTCGTCCTGCACCGCCGGCACAACCAGCTGCTCGACAGGTGGTGGCTCAACTGGAAGACCACCTGGAGGTGCAACCTCAGAACCTGCGCCCTACTCCACGGCCACTACACGGGGCGGGTCATCAGAAAAATCCTGTTGCAGAACCCTCGCTCACTGTCGTCGTGGAGGAATCCTGAATTACATTCAAGACACACCACAGTCAAAGAGTATATCTGGAGAGCTGACTCAAGAAGGACAAGGAAAAAACCAAAAACCCAGTCCTATATGATGCATGTACCATGATGTCCCCGTGACCAATGTACGAATGTCCCGAGTCGAAAGGCAGGTTATCAGATTCCTGGTGTATGGATACGTCAGCCGCCGCACCAACACTCTAGTCCCTGGCCTGAAAGCCGAACTCGAAACACCCTAACACTGCCGCTATGCACCCCAAACCAAACTCACAGCTGGACCAGCTACGCTCTGAGATCCCAATGGTGGAACCTCCTCTGATACCACTCTGTCACGACCATACCCAACGGGGCTCGAGCCGCAACTCCCCAATCCCACCTCCAATAGGCCAGGGGCTGGAGACCAGCGCCGAGTAGGCTATCACACACATGGGAGGCATTAGCCTAAGGTACCTGTACACACGCACCCACAAACACCTCCATGCAACAGTGCAGAGATAAAGAAACTGGAAAGTAAATGCATGCATACAATCTATCCCAAACCAGAGTGCAACAGAAAAAGTAAAAGGGCAAAAAAGGGCCCACCAAAAGAAAACTACAAAGCGTGTCCAATCTGCTCTGAAGAAGGGGAATGCTGCCACAAACACCCGTCGGAAACCTCGCTCGGCACAGCTCCGGTAAACACCCCGGTCAACTCGCTCACTAAGCTCCGCCTGCTCCGGGTCCTCCTGGGACTCCGTCAAAAGGCTTGTGGTCTGCACAAGACACAAACATGTGCGGGTAAAGCCCGTGCAGGGGTGAGTATAAACATACTCAGTAGGCACCCCAAAAACCCAAAACCCAAGGGTGCAACTGAAAGGCAACAGTCCGCTCAACCCTGCCAGAGGGAACCCAGACGAGAGAGAAACTCCATCTCGTGACCATCCTCGGCTAAACACAACTAGTCAGCTCAGCTCAGCTCAGGTGTATGCCCATACATACACCTTGAATAATCCAGATATACACAGCTCACGACACAAAGCCACAAGAGGTACCGACCTCATCACCATCAACTGCCACAACAAGGAGAGTACACCACGAACACTGTCATACCAGATGACACTCATCCGAGATATACACTCCATCGGGTCCCAAACAAACATCTCATACGCTTACCCGAGAGACCACGCTCGTCGGATAACATCACTGAGGAAACATCACTGAAACACCATAACCACCAAACTCCTCGGATAGGGGATCGCCGCTAGGGTCCGCTAGGGGATACCAAGACCCACTCCGGTATACGTAGCTCACAGATAGGGGATCACTCCCAGGGTCCGATGGGGGATACCACGACCCGATCTGGCATACGTAGTTCTCACAGATAGGGGATCACACCCAGGATCCGCTGGGGGATACCACAACCCGATCTGGCGCTCGACAGAAGCTTCACACTCAGATAGAGGATCATCGTCCATATAAAGATGGTCACGACGATACCGGAACCCTATCTGGTATAACTCGCGATGTAGGGGATCGAACTGACGATGCCACAACCCTACCGAAACCACGCACTGAGTAGGGGATCGCATAACCAACGATACCACAACCCTACCGACACCAAGCGCTGAGTAAGGGATCGTATATCCAATGATACCGCAACCCTACTATAAACATCATGCTGAGTAGGGGATCGTAAACCTGACGATGCCACAACCCTACTGAGCACGGCCCACCGCGTAGGGGATCATATTTCCGATGATGCCACAAACCCTATGGGGTTAACCTGCTAGATAGGGGATCGCCGCCCGTAAATAAGCGGTCACAGCGATACCAAGAACCCGATCTAGATAAAGATGCTAGAGGATCCACTCCGGGCCCACCGGAGGGATACCACAACTCTAACAGTTTAAACATCACATCGAGAGGATCACAAACCCAAACGAAGGTTGTGATGCCACACGAACCCTCGTGGGAACGAACCAAGGGAGAACCATCAACCACTGCTGGTCCAAACGTCGCTAACCCGAGAGACCCGCCACAACGCCACACTACGCACCTCCTAGGCCAAAACCGAGGCCACCATCGCGTTCCACGTGGAAAAACACGCAGGATTGGCTGTTTACTCGCCCGAAACGGGGCACCGGTGAAAAAGGCACTATTCACAGCAGCTTGGTCATGCGGGGCCCACACAACGATCCCGAAACCCATCGAGCGGATCACACCATGACGATCCCCTCGGAAAAACAAGCGGAATCGACTATTCGCTCGCCCAAGCAGACACCCGGTGAAAAATGTACTATTCACCGAAGGCCGGCTCGGGTGGGGCCCACGCCTGGATTCCGAAACTCATCGAACGGATCGCACCATTGCGATCCTATCGGAAAAACACACAGGATCGACTATTCATCCGCCAAAATCGGACTCCTGGTGCAAAAGCTGCGTTTCTCCGCAAACGCCAAAAACCGGCCTCGTGGGGCCCGCACCCCATTCGCAGTACCAACACCTGGAAACTATCTCAAAAAGTCCGTCATACCATCAGGGTCTCAACGCCACTGACGTCACGTCAATCGGACGCTCCAGGTAGAAGTTACAAAGGCCCGAAGTCGTAAAATAATAAAATAATATTATTTTATACGACGTTTCTAGCTCACGGGCCACGATCCCAAACCTTTAAACCCTCGAACCCACACCGGAGGGTTCGCCTCGTCGTCAGGGTCATGTCGCTGCAAACGTCGCGCGAATCCGACTCCCGGAGTGCAGGATACGGGGGTTTAAAGACCCCCGTATGCGAAGAGTGGTCGGACAGGCCCCGACCGGCCGGTCCGCCCTGGCCGGCGGCGCTCCGCCGCGCGCCGCCGGAACTTCCGCGGACCGCCGGGTGCACCCCGGTGGTCCGTTTTGCGATCCAAAGGCGTCTACGCGACCCTCGGGACCCGATCTATACTGCAACGGCTTCAATTTACAGAAAAATGCAGTAAAAACGGGATTGGGGGTTAAAACTCAAAAACGCCTACCTCGCGGGCGAAACACCGACGTTTTGCCTCAGATCCGCGCACCCGAGCTTCCGCTGCGCACTCCTGGAACGTCCGTCGTCAAATTCGGAGCTCGTGGGCGCTCCGTTTGCTCGATTCGGCGGAGTGGCGGCGAAAAACGGCGAAGAACGGTGAAGAACGACGAAGAACGACAAAAGGGGGGGGGGGGGGGGCGCTGATATTTATATCTGCGGCACGCCGGCGCCAAACCCGTCTCGGACCTGACGCCCGATGCGAACAAAAGTAAGGTCACCCCTAGGGTAAACGCGCCGTTCTGAATGCAACGGCGGTCTCAGATTTTCCATCCGAGACTCCGTTCATAAGTTATTTGAGCCGACGCTCATACACAAACTTGCCACTTATTTACGAAAACGCCCCTGGTGGCGTTTCTCACCGCAGGCCCGCGCCCGCAAAGATTACACCCCTCCTAGGGTAAACGGCACGTTCCGGACGCAACTGTGCCCTCAGATTCCCGTTCTGTGCTACCGTTTAGGAGATATCACACCCCCACCACGTGCATAGTATAAAAATACTTAATATTTTAAGAAAATTAATTTTGGGCACACCGGGCCTCGGAATCGCACGCCGTCTTCGCGCCTAGCTCTGGAATTATTCGTAGAAATATTCCAAAGTCTGACAGGGCCAAAATCCCGAGTCTCTACATAGTTGGTATGAGAGGAATGGTTTAGGTACTATTAGAGGTTGTGAGAATATTACAAGACACATCCAAGAGACATTAATTTAATTTTATATTATAATGTGATAAAAATTTATGATTTCCTTGTTTCATCGTTTAATTTAGGTATCTTCATAATTATTTTCCACATTGGAAAAAATGCAGGAGATGTAGGATGGAATTAATTGAACCATAACCATCCAAATTTGAGAACTATAATGGTTGAAAAAACTAGTCCACATAAGTGATATCGTAGATGATGTATACTATTAATAGATTACCCCATGGAAGTGAGTGACATAATTCTCCATAGTGGAACATTTCTATGGTGGATAATTTCATCAAACTACTCACTTGGGAATTTGGTGGATACATAGACCTTGAGAATGTATATTGATAGATAAATTCACATAGGACGATAATTAGATTTTATGGATGTGTGAAATGTAAAAAGGAAAATCATTATAATTATAATTTTATGTCATTAATGAATCATGATTTTAAAAATTTCTAATAAATATAATATCTTCTAACTAGTCATTCACAAAAACTTGATGTAAACGAGTTGCCACATATTATATTTAAAGGTTCCATGAAAAATAAATGTGCCTTTGAGGGCCTGTAACCCAGAAGGATTAATTAATTTGATGGATTATATGAAAAATATACAATTAATATATATTTGTTACCAATTAAAATTTTACAAATAATTATTATGTAGAGAAAACCATGAAGCTGAGATGATCTGTTCACATTAATTCTATAATAAATATATATGAAATTTAACAAATGGTTTCCTTATTTTAAAAAATATCTCCTATTAACATGTTGATAATATTAAAAATTGGTTTATATGTTACCATTATTATTCTATAATGATGTAATTGTTGAATCCCTCTTTTGGTGATCCACACCAATTCCATCGAACTCTGAATGACACTAAATATTTTTCAGGTGCTGGTGTGGCGAACTAGTCATCTATCATTATTAATCAATATAAATTCATAGTTATTAATGTATGATGGATTTATTCATGTTCATAAGAGGAGTAGAGAATAATTATATCAATAGAGAGGTTCATTTTTCTTAAGGATTCTCAAAAACAAGATTCATTAAAAAATCTATACATTAGACTTAACAATATATTCATAGAGTTGGTGTTTATGTTAAAATATTCTTTTAATTTTTTATCATCCCATAAATAATATTATAATCCTTATCAAACACCATACAATATTTTTAATAATAATAGTTTTATTTTATGTCATAAACAATCTGACACGATGATAAATTATTTTCATAGATTCTACATTAATATATAATACTAGGTGTAATCTTATTCAACTTGAACTAATTCACATATTTTTAATATATAAAAAAATAATTATATATAAATAGTTTATACAAAAACCAATGTTTAAATAAATATTAAATATTAAAAATTGATAGAATAAATAACTATTTAATTAATGAAATTCATTAAAAAACAATAAAATTTTCCTCATTTTTAATAATAATATTTATTCTATTAATTAAATTCCAATAGAATTATCTTGATATCAATGGTATCAATATATCTGTAACCCTATAGGATTTATTCACATTTTCAATATTTTCGAAGCCTATAGTCCATTATTACATTACTGAAATGCCTCATGGAAACTAATAAAAATAAAGCAATGTCTCATTGTCAAAACCCAAGTACGATCTATTACAACATTTTATAATTCCTTTTTCACCAGATCTCCTCATCTGGTTTCATATATCTGTAATCAATATAAAATCATGATATTTCATTCTATGAATATTTAAAATATACTCATAATTATAAATGTTCCATGGAATTTAATTTGATATTTCTATTCCAATTAATGGGTTAAGTTAGAATCATCAATTTTGATGGAATCGAAAAAAAAACTTATTTAATTATCAATTAATAACATGTAATTTATGACATGCCCAACATTCAAAATTTCATGTGAACCTATTGGATCAGGGTTTTGTTTAGTAAATATAATCGAAAAATTATTAATAATAATTAATGGAAATCAGAATGTCTAAGGATCATTACACTCTCTCATAGATAGGAAAAGAAGATAACACCAAGAAATTTAAAATTAGTATTGTTGGGTCTGTTATGTTAATCTAACTTAAAAAAGTTATAAATTTAGGATAATATTGGTCATATTCATTATAATAGTTCCACCAAAACATATAAATATAATTTTTACAGTTGTAGTATATTTTCAAATAATATAACTATAAAAAATTATATCACCATGGAACATGAATGTTCATAACATTATGGTGAACTACTATGAGTTTATCAATTAGAAAAATACCCTAGTAAATTATTCAATTATAGAATCAATTGAAAGATAAATATTTAATAATATCATTAATTAATATTTAAATAATGTATAATCATTTTTTTACAAAATTCCATCTCCACAAACATCATTCATAGACTAGATGTAATAACCTATGTATTTTACTCCACTAAACCTTGTATGATGGTCATGTTTTTCCTCAGCCATAGATTTAGTCTTGTAGGGAATCACAAGATTTTCAGTGGATATTATTGTCATTAAAACTTCACTACCTTGAGAAAAATTCCACAAGAGATGATACTACCACTCTATATGCTTCATCGGCTGCTGTGACATTGGATACATTACAAAATACCCCAATTTATTATTTCAATCTAAACAGAGTGTGATATGATCTTTAATTATACGTACCACATAATGATCATATATTTAGTTACACATTTATAATACCACTGTTTCTACGTCAAAATCCAAAATATACTCAGACTCGGCTATAGAATGTGTGGAAAAAAATGATTTTATCTCTTCCATCTCACATAACCTCCATTTCAAGAGAGGATATATCTTATATGTTATTTAATATAATATTGATCTATTTGTAATCTAGAATCTGAATATCCTCTGGTAAATAGTTCTGTATATACTCTATTTTCTAGGAATATATCCTTTATAAGTCTCAGATTCTTACAGATAGTATGGACATATATCAAATGCAGTTCAATTTCATTATCTTGCTATCTTCCCACCACACTTAAGAAATAAGTGACATCCATAAAAGTACATTCCCTAAAATAGAAAATTGATCCATTCAATAATTTATATAGATTCATTTTTATATTTTTTTATTTCAACATGATTATAGGTAAATAATATCTTAAAATGATGAATGTCATGTCTCATTGTAAAAATAGCCTCATAGATTAAAACATACTAAATATATTCATTATTCTATTACTATATATAGCTTGAGTTAACTTGTGAAGAATTTTTGATCTATCATGATGAATCTTGATCCCAAAAATATATCCTTCTTCACATACTTACTGTATGAAGAAAAATTTATTCAACATTGTATTTCTGGACTATAATCATAGTATTTTGTTCCCAATTTGTAATATGTGATTGACATATACTATTCCAAAAACAAACACCCTCCCACTAAACCACTTATAGACATATATTCCTCATTCATTCTTTATGAAACCAAATTATATTATGTATTCATCAAATAAAATGTTCCATGATCTGGATTCTTTCATTTATCTATAAATGAATAGTTTTTATTTATAAATCCTTTGGGAATACATTACACTAACAAACCCATTAGGTTGTGTTATATAGACATCATCCTAAAGAATGTCATAATGGAAATTTTTTCATATCCTTTTTCCTAATCTTTTATTATAGGAAGGAGTCATTGTAATGTTGAATTAGGATGTATTTTAGCAATGAATTTTGTGAAATGGTTTCATCGTAGTTTATGACATGTCATTGATTAATCAATTTTGTAACAATTAATTCCTTATAAATACAGGAATCCCATATATTTATAGTTTCATCATAAATACATATTTATATCAAATGGGATTTAAATCCTATGGAGGATAGAAAGAAATATAGTTGTGGTATGGGTACATGGAATCCATGTCAATATTCAGGGAATCATGCCCCTTCGAAACATCTATACCACTTATTACTTACACGTAGGTAATATAACCATTATTATAATATAATAAAAAGTCCCTATCCTCAATGACTATAATTCCATACTTTTATGATTCTCTATCCTCTATGGTACTTCATCATAGTACTCATTTCACTATAACATATACTTCATAGGTCATTGATGAATTTATTCCTAAAACAACTTCTGTATAAATTGATCTTTGACATGATAAAATTAGTTATCACTCCCACAATATATATTATAGATTTTTTCCATCTCATGTAATATGTATTGTCATGGTACTGTTACCATTTTTATTGTTCGGTCTTATATGTCATATTCCTTCATTTTTTAGGGTATCCTATAATTATAATTTCTTTCTTAGTGTGAAATTTAGTTTAATGATGAAAACATAAAAAATTAATCACAAACCCACACATGTAATTACAAAAACAAAAATTTTATGTCATTCTAAATTTGGTATAGTATACTATCTTCCTCTTTACCTTCCCCTTATTTTGTATTTTTTTATTTATGTAACACGTATCCCTAAAAGGAAAATAGAAAAATCGTATGACTCATCCTTGATCTCACCTTCTCTATCAAGGTGTAGTTCCTCCTATAACTAAAACCATTATACTAATGTTTATTATGTGGAGTTATTTGATATATAATATGTATATCCCATAAATAATCATTCCTATTTTGAATAAATATTCCCTCGTCAGTTCCTTTGAAGAGATTCATAATCTTCTTACCAATATGTTTCATGACTTCATTCTTGTGTTACTATAATCGCTAAAAAAATATGACATATAACAAATCATGTATACATATCTATATACATTAAATCATCAGTAAAAGTTCTAAAGTATGAGTACTTACAACTTTATTTAATAATAAATGTTCCTCAGACATCTGTATAATGTTTTTAAATAATCACTCTGTCTCTTTCACCATTTATAATCATTTGTCCTTGAAAATATGGGTTATATACCCCATGTGGTTCTATTTCAAATATATTTAAATCTCTATCTTGGTATTATTTTGTCAAATAATTTCCATTTACATGATTGTGGAGATTATTCCATTTTACGGTGTCATATGATTCTTTTGAATTAGTTTTTTTATCGATTTCAATTATTTTTTAACATAATCTATGTCATAAACACCTTTATTTAAACATATATTTCTAGAAATAAATTTTATCTTCTTAATCATTGATAAATAACCATTATTTAAAAAAAATCCATATGTATCAAATATAGATATAAAAAAACATTTTTGGTAGAGGATATATTATAATGATATTCATTCAAAATCATGATCCTTCATATCCGTAAGGGGGTGTGGTAGTCCTTGATATCCATACCAATGTGTTTGGATCTGTGGGATAATCCTAAATCTCCCTCCCATTAATTATTATTGTTGAATATACATGGTTCCTATATTTGAATATTTTTGTGAGCATGAAAAGCTATATCTATATCCTAATTTTTTGAAAAACGATAAATTACACTCATTAAAAATGCTCCTATTGTTTATCATTTTTTTCAAGATTTAGTTTTACAATTATAGGACCTTGTTACCACAAGAAAATAAAAAAACATCACGCCCCCTTACTTACCTATTTATATTTATCTTCTTTGATGGGAATTTTGAATAATATTTTCATGTCGTTGTATTCACCATTACATTTCTTTTGATTACAACAAGGTTTGGGAGTATGTTCACATTTCATCTCTTTAACAACATGGAAAATAATAATGGAAAGCTCTGGGAGATTCAACTCAATGTTTTTTTTTAAAATTTACAAAAATAATGGTGATGCTTTGGAGGTGTGTGGAAAATATTAGAGTAGTGTACAATTCATGAGGAAGTCTAAATCATTAACCTCTAGGTAATAAATTTATCTAATATGTTTGACTATGTGAGGCCTAGATGGTTAACCCTCTCTATGATTACTCTAAAATATTTCCATTTATATCTCAAATTGTACACGAAATTCTTTCACTAATTAAAAACCATAGATATGACTATGAATTATATTATAATTCAAGATTTCATGAGAATTCATGTGTTCAATAGATATAAATGAAATCCACAATCATTGAATTGAAACAATTTCATTCATGTTTCTCTCATAAACATAAAACTCTCCATTACATGATTTTTTTATATGGATAATTTAGTGATTATTCTTGAATTTAAGATTTACATTCATAACAATACACAATCCAAATGTGTCTAAATCATTAATAGATGTTATAGCTAGTAAGAATATGATTATTATATAATATTGATCACAAGGATAATTTTGGATAATGAAATTTGTATTTTGTTCCAAATATATAAATATAATGTAAAAAATAATTATAAATTAAAAAATTGTGAAAATAATAGTAAATAATTTTACTGTGTCTCCCACTAATTTTTCAATCCCCAATAACCCTAAAAATTTGGTTATGAATATATAGTTTCCAAGAAAATTTAGTATCAAGGATCGATATGCCACTTTACATTACATGAAAAAGTGTCGTTAAAAATACTTATTTGTATTTAGGTGGGGTGTTCAGTTAAAAATGTGGGTATATTACTCCTTGATTCATTGTGTGTACTCCCTAATCCATAAATCACAAAATAGACATCCCAAATATCATCCTCCATGTTAAATCAAGGATTAAAAGGGATACTTCTCGTGATGTTATGTGGTTAGGTCAACCAAAAAACATAATAATAAATGTATCCCAAAATTATTTTCCCTAACGATGGTTAGTAAAACACATGGTTCTATGTTTTTCAGTCCTATACAAGTAATGTATAGCTTAATTAGGCTTTATATTATGTAGAAGGATTCTTATCCATTGCACGTAAATATTTATTATTAATCCCTTTACAAGTATTTATAATATTATATAGATTTTAGCTAAAAAATTAACAATATTTGTATAAAACATTTACACATAAAACATTTATTTAAATTATATATTTTCATATTAATCCATTTATTTATTTATTCATGGTATTTTACATATAGTGAAAAAAGAATAATACATAAATAAATAAATTATCTGATCATGATCTTAACATATGATTGATTTATTTATAGGACGAAAAATTATTCTTTGGGGTAGGGGAAAACTAATTTTCCCTACCATGGATTGAGTTCTAGCATCCCTTATACCCACCTAAGCATCACCTGGGTTGACATCTTCTAGGATTCCACCAAAACATCCACCACATGTCTTGAGAAACTCCATTTGTTATCTAAATTTATTACTCAAAAATGGATGAGGGTTTTAAATGGATTGGTAAAGAGAATGTAATTTCTCATCTTGGACACATAGGTCTGACATAATAAAGGAGGGGGTGATGATTCAGATGCCATAATATTTATTTAATAATTAGTAATTTCATAAAATTGAAATAAATTATATTAAATAATGCCAAAACATACACAGGTTTGCTCAAGATCATGAAATACAATGCACATACAAGAAATACAAAAAAATATAAATGATATAATTCATTTTAATTAATTATTTATTATTAAGGAAATCACTAATTCATTAATTAATTACTTAATTATTCATTCTCTGAATGTTCATCAAAATAATCTTTTATATATCCCAAATCAATATATATATATTGAAATTAAAAATGCGGAATTAATAATTAAAAACAATTACAATAAATTAATTTATAATTTTAGTAATTTTTAAAACATTAATTAAATTGTAGAAAAAATATTGATTCCATCAATATAATTTTTTTAATGCATCAATTAATTATTTAATGTAATATAATTTTTTCCATTTTTGGGGGACTAGATGTTGTTTATTGATGAGTTGTATTCTGTGTACCTATATTTTTTTATATTAAGGATAAATTATTGGGACTTTGTAACCTACATGATAAGGACTACCCAATATATAAAATCCAATTACAAACCAGGTATTACATGTTTTTTTTCAGAAAAATCTATTAAATGACTTTGTGTTTTATATACATATGTGGCCATATGAAATCTACAAAATTTTTATGTCATGTATTTTTATAGTCATGTGTTATCATGAATAAAATAATGAGTTTGTGAGTATTTTTAATGTTGCGTATAATAAACTATACGCCTTCTATACAAGCTATATGTCATATATTTCATTAATAGTCTTAATTTTCCATCTCACATTGATTTTAATTATTTTTTACAGTATGGTTTCAGTGAATATCACCACTAAATCCTGAAGACAACATGTAGTGTATTCTGGATTCATGCCATGTTTCTTAACAAGACAAGTTCCATTACATCCCGGTATACACTTACTATGAAATTAATTCATCGCGTGTACTTACTTCTTATAAATCCATGTACCACATGGTAACTCCAGATGCATTGCATATGTTTACATGGTGTCTACCGAAACTACATTTCATGTAACCCAGTCTTACCAGAAACAATATTTAGGGAGTTATAATCATACATAGTAATGGAATATTTGATAAATCATCATATTATCTTAGCCTATTAAAAAATTAAAAACTTCAATATAAAAATTAAATATATTAAACACGTCTTAATTAATACTTGATTAAAGAATAACTATTATGAAAATAAAATATCTAACGTCTATTTTTCATATAGAGATACAATGAAATAATTATTTTTAAATTTTAAACATGAATCCATTGGTAAAACATGAAGTCTATCTGTGGACAAGAAGTTACTTGGTGACTGAGAAACCAATAAGTTATAGTAGATTTTATGTATCATTTACAAAACATTAGAATTCGTAAATGAAAAGACCAATTAAAATTCTAAAATGAATGTTGAAATAGGAAAAACCCAAGAATTGAGAGAGGATATTTTCATGTTATTATAGTTAAAAATATAGGTTTATATTAATTGTTAAAACATTTTAGGAACATTCATTGATGAAGATATTGTCCATCCAAGAAAACCTTTTTTCAAATTACCTTCATTTCACATTAAGGATCCAATTGTAGAATCCCTATAATGGTGATCCAAATGTGTTCCTTTTCTATTCAAATAATAATTATTTATTTTCGGGTGCTAGAATGGTGGATCAGTGATCACAACATATTCATCATGATCACTTCGTGGTCCTCCATGTTTGAGGGATTTCTAATTGTTCTTGAGATAATGAGATAATGATCCCGGGAGATAAGTATATTTTTCACAATTATTCCCAAAAACCTTATTATCAATAAAAAATTTCAATAAATACAATAACCATTTATCGATATAAGGCTTATGATATAATATTATTTGATTTCATACGATATGTTATATAATATTACAGTCCATATCAAACCCCATTTCATATAACAACATTTCTATTATTATTTTATTATTTTCACTAACTCACACAATAGAAAATATTATTTTACTATATTCTAAAATTGTATTTATAATTGCACATTATCTTGGTTCACATGAAATCCATGACATTCATTGAATATACAAGTAAAAAACTGACTTCATAAATAAATATTTTATACAAAATAATGTAAATAAATATTTATAAATTTATAAATAAATAAAACAGATATATTTTATTCACAATCATTAAAATAGATATTTATTTAATTTATGAGATTAAAAAAACATGAAATAAATTATTCTTGGGAATAGGAAAAATAATTATTCACATAATTGAATTCAAATAATATTTTATTGAAATTAATGAAATAACTTAATGTTTATCATTCCATTAATTTTTCTCAATAGCATTAGGTGGCCTTTCATAAATTCAAGGATTACTTTCTAGAAACCGATCAATGAACATAAGTGTAATAAAATAATGTAACCACACTGATAGCCACATTTTATCTCTTATTGGGTCTCTTACTCACTTTGTGAAAAATTTTCATTGAGTATATTTCAAATTTAGTTCATCAACCCATTTTTTATCACATCTTTAACTGACTATATGAAATAAAAAAATTAGTATACCATATACATGGAATTTCATGTGTTATTACTACACTAATTAAATGGATGATATATCAATTTCTATAACAGTGAAAGTTAAAAACCATTTGTCAATATATAAATTATTAATAAGTCATTTTTTCTTAATCCAAACATTATATATATCTTATGAACATATGGTGTCATAGTTTTGGTAAGTAACTAAATGTTGGAGAGTCATGATATTCTCTAATAATATTATTAAATTCATTTTATAATTACAAATTATTTAAAATTAGAATATTTCACGACAGCAAAACATGAAAAATTCCTATTGGATGGTCTATTATTATAATCTTCCATCATAGAGATTATCAATCGGGAAAATCATGACAAGATGTCACATCCACTTATGAGTACACGAAGCTAATTGACTATATACTATGTTCCCTATCATAGTACTATATCCGACTATAGAACTCTATTTAATAATATAATCACTCAACAACAATATTCTCATCATTTATGTGTAATTCTATGACCTTATCAATGTGATAGATACCCTAGGATATAAGTTCATCAATGTCCAATATAATAATTAACAACATGTAATAAAAATTTTAATTCATATTCAAATCATCGAAAATACATTTAATTAAAGTGAAAATATTTTTTCTATAGAACACCAAATATAACAAGAATAAAATTATCTATCAATTTGGTAAACAGTTAAAAACTATTACATTGAAAAGTTAAATAATAAAATATGTTTATTACTAAAAATGTATATCTTAAAATTTGGGTCTCCTTATATTTAATGTTTTATTTTTTTAAATTTTTTAAATTTAAATTTTATAAAATAAATTTAATTTTTGAATTCATAATATCAAAATTATGTTATATATAATTTTTTTGATTTCTTAAAATATTTAGTTTTTAGGAGAATAAAGAAAAATTCTAATTTTCCTAATATTTTCATTTATATATTACATATAATTTTTTTTTAAAAAAATTGATGCATTATATATATATAATTTCAAATATATCATTTAAAAATTTTATTTTCTAAAAACCTATGAATGAAATTTTATAATATGAAGAAATTTTGTTGAAAGATATTTTTTATCTTTTTTTTAAACTTATGAATGGGATAATTAGGTTTCTGATTTATTTTAATTCCACATAACAGTGACTTAAACAATTATAATAGTTTCAATATCATTATAATCATTATCAATGATAATTTTATCACATATATAATCAATAATATTTAATGTAAACCTGACTTATAAATGATTTTTTACAAGATATATTTTGAAATTTCAGGTTTAATTTGATGCCATATAGAAAGGGAGTTGGATAAATATATTAATATTTTTTAGATTATAATTATCATATCATTTAATATGAATAATTTCAAATTTTTAAGATGATGTTTATATTATTAGGATTAATCCTAATTATGATGACAATGATTAGCCGATTATCTCGAAACTTTTAATTTATTAATATCAAATAATTTATTCATATCTATATGATTGAAATCCATTAAACAACATATATAAAAATATTTCTAAAAAATAAATAAATATATTAAAAAACATTTAATCAAAAATAAAAACAAAATTACATTAAGAATACATAATGGTCAAAATTATATTTCTCCTTAAATAGTTTTTCTACACATTACCTATTTTAATTTAAAATAAAACTTAATAATATATAAAAATTTGATTGGATTAAATATAGGTAAAATATAATTAAATAACACACAATATATTTATAGGGGTTATATTATATGTATAATAATATATAAAATTACCTAGATAAAAAAAGTTTCCTTATGTAAAAATAAAATTGTTAAATGTAAAAACATAATGGTAAAAATCACAAAATCTTATTTAAGGGATGTGTTAATATAGTTGGTTGAGCCTATATTCCATAGAAACTAACTCACACAACATTATTTCATAATTGTGGAATGATTGATCTTGAAATAATATCATTATATTATTAAAATATAATTTTTTTTCTAAAATTTCATGTTCCATATATATTAAATGTATATCACATATACACATTCAGACATACACATTAAATATATTTTCACCTTTTAAACTATTCACTTTATTACTCCCTAAAACACTATCCTAATAACATATTCCCATTCAAAATCATTGGTTTCATATTACCTTCAAATTTAATATGTATTTTAAGAATATATATTATCTCCAATGAACATAAGAATGTGTGAAAAATAAAATTGGAATAAGGTAAGGGTTTCATAAAAATTAATCATATATGAGATATTTTTTATTTTTATAGATGATTTTAAAATTTCCATAATCTATGTACTTATCTATAATACAAGATGTCATAATCAATTATTTAATTAATTAGAATATCAAAAACATTTGATTTTAGAGCACCGATGGATTTGGATTCAACGATTTCCCAATCCATAAGGGTTATTATCTCAAATTTATCACATTGATGCATGTTTGGTATTATGAACTTATATTCATTGATTAGGGTTATATAATTTCTTATTTACATCTTTAATCATGATTTAATAATTATTCATGGAAACATAAGTTATATTTTAATGTATGACATTAATAATTATTTGATTTAAATGATCTGCACGGTGTAAGTAATTTTGGGACTCAAATAATTTATTTTATAAAAATCATTTTGTATAGTATATATTGATATTTGATTGATTTAATCTAAACAATGATGATGTTGTGGTCTATTATATTTTTATCTATTTTAGTAACTCTTAAAATAAAATTATTCTTTTTTCATGATTCCATTGATTTGTAAAACTATAATTATACTATGAATAATACCCATTTACATTATTGAGATTTTTTCATTTCTATGTTTTTACGTTCCACCAATGATCTCCACATTGTAATGGAAAAACATTTCATACCTATAGTATTCCTTTAATTTCCATTTATTCTTTTTATGTAAATGGGTCTTCCCTTTTAAATGATGTGGCTTTTTCAATAAAGTAATTTGAGAACATTAATATGGTTTTCGAGTTTTGAAAATATAATGTTTTTATATTGACTACCAATTATTTATAAAACAATAATATGTTTTATAGAATATTTCATTTCTGAATTTTTAAAATATTGTTGGTTAATATCTTATATTTCCAATCACTATTTTCAAGTAAAAATTAATTTTCAAATAATATTTTATATAATTATTTTTTAGGATTAGTCAGAACATTTTTATTTTCTATTATATTTTTCATCATGGTTTATCTCTCTTGATGTGATGATTTTAGCTTCATGTATAATTAATTTTTATTAGATTAATTTTGTAAAATTATATTTATTGTATCCTATGATCTTTTATTTTAATAGTATTTGAGTTTTTTAAATTAAAAATGTAATACCTTAATTTTATATTTGATTAGTACGATATGTTTATGATATATTTTATGTGGGAATAAATATATTGATGATTATTTTTGGTGTCTTATATTGAACCCCAAATTTCAATTTTTAGTTTTACAACTCCTTATATAAAATGGTTAAATGGGAGGAAATAACACAATAGAAAGCATAAAAAATAGTATTTAATCCATGGAAAATGTTACATAGTAATATTTTTTCAGTGAAAAATGTTAAATATGAGGATTTATCCAAAGAAAAGGGGGTTACATAAGATGTTTTATCCATTGATAAAGGCTACAAGGGTGTATTATCCAAATACCAAAAATATGAATAGGTGCTTCCATAGGTCCATTATGTAGTGATTTTTTTTATGGGTATCATTAAATTATAGTTTCAATAATTATTTTTATTCTAAGCTATTAGGTCTTTTAATTTTTTCTATGATTATGATCCTTGAATTGGTTTTATTTTTTCATGATTCTTAAAACCTTTAATGTACTATTTGTTTGATCAAATGAGATTACATATCCTTTTATAGAGACATATAGACAATACATAATGTTCTATATTATTTTAAATAATAAATTTCCCCTTAAAATATTTTCCAATGTGACCATGATATAATTATTGATGAGATGATAATATGTTTCCAATCAATGATTATTAATTATCACCCATTTTGATATTTTCTATTACTGAGGTCATGAGGATATGTAAATTTTTGGAAAATTTTGGAAGGGGGTCAAAATGAATTTGACAGTGGAGAAAATATTTTAGATTATGATTTTTATGTAGCTAATATCCATAGAATTAAAATTCTATATCATTTAGTTGTCTGTCTATTTGTGAGATTAAATAATTAAATAATGGTATATATGTATTATATATGTATTTTTATTTCATCTCTCCAAAGTTAGCCTTAATGGAATATTTTATTGATATATTATTTTAGATATCTCAACTAAGACAAAAGGGTAAACTATTGGGGATATGTAAGAGATTAATATAACTTCCTGGTCTTTTGTTAATTCAGTTTTTTTCATGATTTTTAATAAAATAAATCCATTAACTGATACTAAAAATTGGATTTTGGATCTTGCAATATAATAACATGGAGTAATAAACTCAAATATGGATTGTTGGGTATTATCTCAATTGTGACCCACCATTTGATAATGATTCCTAACTACACAACTATCTAAACACTTACGAGTGATATTTTTTGGAATAATTCAAACAATCATTGTGAACCATAATTGATGATTGAAATAACTAACTATTTAAAATATGGAAGTAATTATGGTGATAACCAAGAAAAAATATATTAAAACATAGATATTCAGATGTAATGTTATATATTCTATTTATTTTTCACTTCCTCTATGATCATTGTTTTCATTTTGAAATTTCACCAATTTTAGTTTTCCAAATATCTATAATTTTTATATAATTTCTTGAATCTAGATGAATCTAGTTAAAAATGGATTTATTGGATAATGTAAAAATTTTACAAACAAGAAACCTAATGGGATTGAAAATGGATTGAATAACATCAGAAAAATGAGATCATACATTATAAATAATAATTCAAAAAATGTAGATCTCCCAAAAACACCAAGGAAAGGACATATTTGTATATTTTTTTCATTTAATTACTAACCTACGATCTGTAGTGAGACACTACATCAAATATTTATTATAAAACAGATAATACACTAGAAAATATATTTTCTATTTTACTGAGATCATATAATAATTTTTTAACCAATATATATCATTTAAAATGTAAAGATAATCAATATTTGACCATATTCAACAACACGAGGTCAAATGAAGAAGTTGATTCCATATACTCTGATATATAGAATTTGTTATTATTCAATGAATATTATCCCCAAAACATCAAATTATAAAATGCTAGATAAATAATTTTGTTGACGATAAGGGAATAATAATCCATTAGAACCTATGAAGAAAACCTCTACATGCATGTAATTTGTTATTTTGTTTTTATCCTTAAACATAAATGAACATATGATAATTTACTTATTAGTTTAAAACCTATTTTTCATAAATCGTTATACAAAAGGGATTTGGGGTTATATGACGAGATTGTTTGAACTATAAATATTATTCATATGGAAACTATATACTCTCATGGTTTAGGGTAAAAGAATATAAAAACGGGGTTCTATAGAAATTCATGAGATAAATATCATAGATAGATTGAACATTCATAATTCTAAAAATTATTGAAGGAGAATAATAGGGGACTATCACCATGGAAAAAATAAGTTCTTCATGTCTGTAAAAAAAGGTGTTATAGTGTATTAATTCGGATTATATATAAAGATAACGACAAATAAAATTGATTAAAGTAATTCATTGCTTAAAATAAAAAGCCTTTGTATGATGAATCAATTATATAGAGTTTAGGAATTATGCTAAGAGGAGCATTGAATCCATGCTTGATGGAAATAATCAGCATTAATATCAACCTAATCCAATTGAACATGGTATGTTTTATGAAATTATCAAGACTGAATTAGATTATTACAATTTAGTGGGTCATGATTATTAATTATAAGTTTTCCTCCCCTCATGTTTTTTGGATTTTTTTATTGGATTCAAAATATTTTAAATGTTTAATATTTAGGGAGTCTTCTAAAAGAATCAAATATAATCACCCGTGATTTTATGTTATCAAGAATTAAATTCCATTTTGTCACATATGATATTTATTTTATTGTAATATGATTCTTGAATTTCCGAATATACATTATTTAGATGAATTATATTTGATTTTGGAAATTTATATACTATATAAATATAAAATAAAAAATAAATAAATCAAATTTCAACATTGAGACCAAATTATAATCATTTATCATTGCAATGATGAAATTTATCTCTTTTTTAAAACTTATTATATTATGTTATTTTTGAAACCTAACCCTTATGGATGATTTCCTAATATTATTGGAGAAAAACGAAATACAATTACTATTATTTTTGGAGGAAAAGGATACATTAATTATTTTTTATATAAATCATGAAATTATATCATGACTTGTGTATATCTCATAGATACCCTAGGACTATTTCTCTAGTATGTTCCTATAAATTTTTTGATGAAATAGTTTATTTTAGGGGGTATAATATAATGACTTGAGATTTTATACCATTTAAAAATATCATAATGTGTGATAAAATTTAATTCACAAAAAAAATATAGAAATGAGCTACACAATATTAAAATATAATATAAAATTATTATAATACCTTAAATAATTAAAAATACTTACATTTATAATGTAACCAACTAATTTTAATTATTTTTGAAGAATTGTATATTTTAAAGTAGTTTTTGTTATTTTTTATATATTTTTAGTTTCAATTATTTTCTGTAATTTTAGTTTCATAATATATACATCATTTTTAAGAAGTGTATTAGAAATACCCTTGGATATATTATTGAAATATTACAAATATTATTATTTTTTCCGTTAATATTTAAAAATGACGATTTTTCTAATAATGTCACAATTATAAGATATAGATGACTTTAAAACCTATTTTATATAATAAATATTAATTTATATATTAAAATAATTTTTTCAAATAAAGTGTATATTTATTTTATAAAACCCATGAATATCTTTTTATAAAAACAATAAAAATTTCATGAAATCTATTTTTCATCTATTTATATAATTAAAGTTAGGGGTAGGGAAAGAGTTCGTAAAATTACTTTATTGTAACATAAATATTATATAATGATATATAGTCTTATAAACATCAATATAAAAAATTTCATTGAAAAACTTATTTTATAAAAAACATAATTCCTAAAATATATAGTTCCCATAATAATGTGTTTTTATGCGTTACATGTGTAAATGATTCGATTAATTTCCCTACATATTAGAAAGATAAATTGATAAAATTATTATGATAATTTAGATATTTATTCTCATATTATTTAATAAATTCAATTTCATTTTGCGGTATATATTTTTTATTTTTAAAATTTAACCTAATTACCACAATAATTTTGATGAAATAATTTTGAAATAATTTTTTATTGATACAAATTATTATATATCTAATTAAAAATTTAAATAACATATATAATTAATAAAATATGACATATAAACACATAAATAAATACTTTTAAATTTATATAATTAGTAATAAATAAAAATTAATCTTAAAAATCCATAATGGAAAAAATGACATTTGTATACTAATGGATTTTTTCTAAATAAAGTCTATTTTTATTTTATAGATAATTTTACAAAATTTTGAAATTTAATTGTATTAAATAAATACTATATTTTTTTTTATGAACAACCATGTTTGGTTATATGTGTGGTATTATATGCTTAATAAAAAATAAAATCACATTATTAAAAACTACTTACCATATTTAAACGAATATGTCCAAAATGAAAAAAAAGTTAAAAACCCTAAAAACATGTCTAAAATGATTGGAAATAGTTCTTATCCTTTATTAATTCATACAATCCAATAAAATACACTATTTATAATCATTAAATACATTATCCTTGGAATATTATCTTAAAATTATTAAAATATAAAGGGTGATTCAAAAAAATTCATATCCTAAAAATGGAGATCTGTATCACCCTTTAGAACATACACTATAATAAGATGACCATAAATATTATATAATATTAAAATTTAGTCCTGACATGTTATTCATTAACATAAATTGACATATAAGGTTTATTTTTTACTATAATTATGCCATAAATGATACTTAACAAAACCAAAAAATCAAATGTGTACTCTTATAATAAGTATATTGTTTTTCAATAATATAAAACCCTTAAAATAACTTATTTATTATTTTCATAGAAAATGTCCCTGACATTGAAGACAACTTCTTATATTACCCTACCCATCCTTAAATAATGTGAAAGGATTTTAAAAAAAATGGGATGATCATAAAATCTCTGTAAGGGATAAAAAATAAGGAAAACAATATTTATGTGAACACATGAAAACTCATAAACCAATTACATTTATATACAAATTAATAAAATTAAAATGAATAAAACAAAAATATTTCTCTCAAGAAACACTATTAAAACTCGTAAATAGAAATTAAAACTCTTTTAGGTTACATTGAACATAATATAATTAAAACCCTTTAAAACACCATTTAATTAAAAAGACCACAAAGTCAAATTCTAGTATTATTATTACCCAATGGATTAAAGACATATAATGGGATCACCCAACAATATATTCATCTAACCATCATGTATGGTGTAATAGACTCGTCTAGTTCTATCTAGAACACCCCCTCAGGTAAGTTATAACCGGATCATCCTATGATATCTGGGTCTCCCCACAATTTATTCTATAGTGGGATCAAGCAGTGCTATAATGTTAACCCAATCATGTTTACTGAAATGGGATCACAAGGTAGTATATGTTTTCCCCATCATGTAATATTTCGGTACTATTTCATGTATAATATAGTTTGATCATTAAAATATTTGAAAAAAATATTTTTAACAATTATTAAAACATATTTAAATAAAAAAAATATTTTAAAAACCATTTATAATATATAAATACCTGAAAATTAAAATATAGAGTTTCAGATAGGAAAACATATAAGCCTAGAAATGTATCTTGTATTGAAATAACAGTCACAACAGATAGAAATTTCACTATCAACATTATATTTAAAACAAGTAAAATGTTTCTTTTTTAAATTTTTTTTTATTAATTGAAAAATATAAAAAATATATATTTTATAATATTTATATATTTTTAAAAATAAACATATAAAATTATATTATGAATATATATTTTGATATAAAATCTTTATAAAACCAATTTATGTCCAATTAAATTGAATCTTTTAAATGATAATCCTGGTGAACGAATAAAATATAACAAAAAATTAAACAAAATCAAAATAAATAAATTCATGATATTATATTAAAATGGTTTTTATATAATAACCATAAAAAATATGGGTGTATAACATCAATAATTTTTCTCAAATAAAAGGGAATTGAGATAAATTCACATACCTAAAGTCGGACATGTCTCATATATCTGTAATATAATATATAATAAATTATTTTAATTATTTAATTTATTGATAACATGTTTCATGTTTATCGTTAATTTAATTTCACTTATCATAATTGTATATACAATTATATAATCAATATTGATTATGTCAAATGATTTACCCTATTCCACTAATGTGTGAAAACGAATTTGGTTGGTTGACTATAGTCAAAGATGTTATTATTTAAATTATAATGAACAATAATTATGTAAAAAATATAATATTTATAAATCAATTATATTATAAAAATTAATGTTGAATTATGGTTATGTGAAATATACCTGTATTAAAATCATGGAGATGGTAATAAGTAGGTACAGATGAGTATATTTCCCATATTCTAAGATCATTATAAAAATAAGGAATGAAACATTTAACTTTATAGAATGATCATTATATTTTAAATAAAATTTTATTTTAATATATATACTAATATGTTTAACTACTATGATGTAAAATGAATTACACCACATCAAGGAAGCGGTCATCCACATATCCATGAAAGACATTATGAATTTTTTAGTGTGTGAAATGTTAAAAAGGTAAATGATATATAATATTGATAGAATGGTTATTATTCCATTAATATCATATATATTTCATTTATATCACATATTTTTATATAAAAAAACTTTAATATATTCTTTATTAATTAGGAATTATCATATCTCTTGGAGGAGGCGATAGTACACACATCAACAAAAGAAATAATCATATTGTAAAAAATTTGAATGCATGAAGGAATGTGGTATATAATAATTTATTTAAAAACATTGATCCCAAAAATATCATATATATATCATATAAAAACTATATTTGCCTAATATTTCCAAACCATTATATGTTTTAATGGAAAAATGAATGACATCGTTTTATTGCTAGGTAGTTTCCCTTACACATGAACCATGATTTCATTACCCATTTAGTTAATGGGAGTGTAGTTTTAGGTTTAAAAAATATAAAAATATATTTATTTATTTATTATACCGATTTTATTATGTAATAATATAATAATATGAATTTAAGGAATGGATAATTAAAATAAAAAAATTTCTCTCATTGAATAATGTTTCCTCTACTCTGGATAACTTCTTTTGGTTCGCCGCAAAGGACTTCATTGGTTTTCATTCATCCCAAAGTGATTATTCAATTATGGGTGTATAATATTCGTAGATTATTTGGATAGTGGATGGATGATTCAATGAGCTTTATAGTTTTTAATAAAGGTGGGCAGTGAGTTCCCGTTTATACTTGAGGAGCAGTGTAATTCCTGAAAATACAAAAAACAAAAAACTATTAGATGTTGACTAATTAATATTATGCCTTAATCTTCAAGAAATAATGGAGAGGATGGAATATAAAATAATGAAAACACTACACCCAAAAAATCAATTTTTTCATATTATTCTTTATTCGTTATTTATAATCAATTTTAACATTATAGTTTTTATCAAGGTTAGTTGAATATTTTTATATAACATGATAATATATCCATTAAGAATACAAATAAATAAATATTTACTGGATAATTTATAAATAATTATTCTAAATATTAGAAAAAATTTGTTAAATATTATTATTATATGTGTGTAATATTAATTTTAATAAATACACATTCCATGCGCAAAACCCCATTTTAACCATAATCATGTTATTTAATTTTAACTATTTTCAAAAAAATATTATTTTCAATAATTAAGTTGAAATTATTATAAAATAAGTATAATAACTGTTAAAAAATATATGGTCATTTTAATACTTACATTAAAAATAATATATATTTTAAATTTAAAGCTAATCATGCTTACGTTGTGAGAAAAAGTGTTTTTAAAATGAAATGTTTTAACATTTTACTCTGATTTTATATCTAAATTAATTATAAAAATATCTCCCATTACATAAATTTAAATAATAATTTTTTTTTCCAAATTTTACTTTAAAATTTATTCAAAATGTAAATAAAAAATATAAATAAATTAGATTAAAAATCAGTTTATATTAAAATTAAATGTTTTCAATATTCAACAAAAAATGAAACTTATCAAAAAATTAACAAATATTTACCCTAATATATTTTTATATAATAAATTAAAAAAATTATATTTTATTTTGAAATAAAATTTATGAATGTATAAAAAATTATTTTTAATACGCGTCTTCACATAAATGACGGCAAAACTTCTTTTTTGAAAAATATATTTTTTTATGTGTAAAACTAGAAGTATTGATATCTTATTCCACTAAAAAATATAGGATGGATGTAAAAACATTTTAAAAAAATTATTATATATTATATAGTTTTTCAAATTTATACAATTTAGTATACCATCTTGTTGATAATTAAAATAATAAATAATTATATTAATATTATATTATTGGTCACCTAAACTGTTTGTTGTTTGTAATTCACATTATCAAAAAAATTAATTATTTTTAAAGAAAATATAATTTATAATTTATTATAATGTTACTTCCTACGCCTATGAAAATGAATTTCTACATTAATATTAATCATGGTAATCAATGTTTTATCATTTTTATAATCCCATTATTTAAACACATATCATAAAAACGAAATATATAAAACTACCCTTAATATGTGGATGTGGGAAAAGTAAATGTAACCAAATATTATACATAATTTGGATTCAAAAAGGGGAGAAAATATGAGTGAATTATGTAAAAAACAAAAAGAAAATTATAAAGGGTTATTGGGGTTATAGATCACAAGAATTTAAAATATCAATTGAAGGCTAAGGGCCTCAAACCATAAATCTATGATGATCCAAAAGACCACTATTTAATAAAATTGAAAGGCACTAGAATAATAATTTCATTTCATTTTCATTTTACTGGATTTGGAAAATTATTTTATAGTCCATGAATATATTGTAATATATATTATATATATATTTATAACTTAATGATAATTTCATACTCATAAGATTCCCAAAAATATTATTAACATACATGAAAATAAACATAATCATCCAATATGTTAAAATCACTATACGTTATCAATGCCTTAATAATATTGTCTATAAATAAAGGCATGCATCTCGTTAAACTAAATCCTTAAATAAATATAATCTAAATTAAAACTTCTCCCAGATATTTTTTAATCACTTTCAATTCATATACCATAAATACTTAAAATGTTATTCTATAACCTTGTACATAAGGTTAAACTCTAAAACATATTGAGCTACCTGGTGTTTCTATAAAATCACCAAATGACTTAAAATCCACTAGAATACCAAAAAATGACAATTTAATAGAATTATATTTTCTATTATTATCATTTCAATATATTGAAATAGACAGAGAACATGAATTATCATAATGACTCATCTTATTGAAACCAAAACACCTCAACATTGGATATGTATCTTTTACCCCATTCATTGGTTGTTCATGACTCTTTACATTATAGTATGTTCCCCCATGATTTTAATTACCACACTAGAAACACATCCCATATCCTAGAATAAATTCCATGAAGTGTTATTTTATACACATGTAAAATTTTAATGGCTTACATCTATTCATCCTTAATTAATGTCTTTATACAACATACCATAAAAACCATTTATTTATATTGTCATCTTGAGGAACATAAATTTCAGTAAACGCTTTCTCATATTTCTCATCCGAAAAAAAAACATTCTTATAAAATTTAATTTGTACTCATTCCAATAATATTCTTAAGTTGTTTTTCCACAATTTGAAAACCCAATAACTTTTGATACCAATTTCATGAATAAATTTAATTTCTTACCTGGCCAATCATGTGATGTCTTCCTCAAATTCCAATATAGAATCTTAATCATTCAACCTCAATTCATGAAATTTTTTTCCTTCCTCAATTGGAATGTCATTGAGAAATAATTATCGAGGAAAATATACTTAAATGTTTCACATTAAATAGAATAATTATCATATTTCTCTCAGGTATTATTTATTAAATACCACCACTGACCAACATCACCTTTAAAACAATTCATGTAATGACATACCTACGAATGTTCCAAACATCCCATGACATAAAATATTCACTCTAGGGAATTTACACATCCTTTATCTACGAGCACATAATATTATCCCCAGAATGATGGGTAATTTTTTATCATTAAATGCCCTACTATAGTCGTATTCTTTGGTAGTACATAGGGTGCCTCTATAGAATGGAAACCACAACCATTTATAGATTTTTTCATTTAATATATTAATATAACAAACTATTTTCTTCTTGATTAAAACCATATTAGGATGTGTATTTTGATTGTTATTTTCCTCTCAGTTCCCTCCCACTACACCATTATTATTTCCTTTACATAAATCTATTCTAAACAAACATACATAAGATGTAGAAACATGTAAATCTAAAAAATCTATATCATTTCAAACTTACCATAATTTAAAATGTTATAATGGTATTATACTACCCCTATAATATCCAATAATTTTTTTCATCCTTTACTTTTATACAAACAATAAGGTCTCAGCTTAAATAATTACATAATATTGTGTTTTGGTCAAGAATTTACATTCATTATCATTGATGATATTTTAATGCTTGGAGTTCGAGATAATTTGTCCATAACTCATACAGAACTAAACTATAAAATATAAAGTAGAAACATCTTATTGTTATCCATTTCATCCATAATTTAGAAGTCATAAAATTAAGAATGAATTATTTTCATATAAAATCTATATTGTTGTCAACATAACTTCTTACATTCCACTACCCATCATTATACCTTGTTATTTTTTTGAAAAAAACATAGGATGAGAACAATATCTCATAAATGGATATATAATAAGTAAAACCATTAGTCTAGTGAACACATGTAAACTAATTAAACATTTAACCTTATTTGAAAATTAACCTTTTACCCATTGCACTGGAGAGAAATAATGGGCTCATTAAATGATATATTAGTCTCCCCATCATGTATGTTATAACATGATAACTCAGAACTATCTAGACCACCCCATCATATAAAATGTAATGGGTTCACCTAATGCTATTTAGGCCAGCCAATCAAATCAGCCACAATAGTATAACCTGGTTCTATTTCCCCCCCTGATATTTTAATATGCACTAATATCAAACAATGTTATCTCAGTCACCACATCTTCTAAATCCCATGTACTAATTCATGAATAAACCGCATTCATAATAAAAAACATTGATAAAATATTTTAAACTTATATGAAAAATATTTCAATTAAAAATTCAATTTTCTTTGAAACATCGATTATAAATACATTAATTAAATAAAAAAATTTAATAAACCCCTTTATTATCCTTTAAAAAATGTAAAAATATTCATTTCATAAAATAATTTAATTAAATTAAAAATAAAAAAACAATTATTGTCCTTTTATATCAATATAAATAAACATATAATATAATATCAAGAATATTGATTTTGAAATTAAATTATTAAACATCCAATTTGTCCCACACCTCAATGAATAATTTAAAAAACATAACCCATGAAATAATAACATTTTAAAAACATTTAATATCATGATAATAAATAAATTCAGGATATTAAATTTAAAATGTGTTGCATATACCCGTCATAAAATTAGGTGGGAGTGTAACATCCAAATATAGCGCAATGAAAGGAGATTGAGATGAAGTCCATTAGCATTAATTTGACATGTCACGTGTGTATTTATATTAATTAATAATAAGATAAAGTTATGTATTTACTTATTTGGGAACCTCTTTCAGGATTATTTTAAATTTTTCTTCCCTTAATATCATGATATATATTATTATTTATCTAATTAAGATTAAGTTGGATGTTTTGACCATATTTGGCTTATGTGTAAAAAATAACATTGGTAGGTCGACTATGGCAAACATTTAATTATTTAAACATATCCATAATAATATTAAGGAAATATTTCTGTTATTTTACAAAAAAATATAGTTTTTAAAATATTCCTAAATGTTGGTTTTGAAAAATGAACCAATGTTAAAATAAAGGAGATGGTAGGTTATACAAACACATTATTAATGTTTTTATTTTTCAATGATCATTATGGAATGAAGGTAACTAAAATTTGTTTTTACATTATAATTATTATATTATAAATTAAAAATAATTTCATTATAAAAAATTATATATTTTATTCTTTAGATTGAAAAGGAATTACATATATTCTAGGAGATCGTAGTCCACACATCCACGAACAATGTTATCTCTTTTTAGTGTGTGATAATGTAATAAATACAATAATAAATTATATTTCATTAAAGTTAATTATTAAATTAATTTATTATATTCATCTTTTAAGAAATCCTTCATTATATAAATCCATAATAAATTCACTGTAATGTTTTAACAATTCACATCGCCTTAAAGAGGCTATTGTCCATAGGCCCACAAGTGACGTTATCGTATTGCAACAAAATAGAAAGCATGATGGTATGTGTTATATAATAATACCATAAATATAATGAAATCATAAATATAATAATTATCATATAAGAACATTATTTTTATCATAATTCTCATCTATTATCCGTGGTAAGGAAAAAAATAACAGACATCGTTAGACGTGGCGGTAGTTCTCCTTACACACAAACTATGATTTCATTACCAATTTTATATAATTTTGTGTAGTTTGAGGTTTAATCATTGAAAAAAATATATATTAGTATATTAAGGATACATATGTTATTATATAATAATAAAAATTACTTTATTTATGAGATGATAAAGAAAAATTTAAAAAGTTATTGTTGAAGAATGTTACCTCTTCATCAAGTAACTCTTTTTGGTTTTCACCAAAGAACATCCTTGGTGTCCTTCATGCCCAAATTGAATCTCCTAGAATGATTGTTGGCCATTTGTGATGTTATTTTTTTGGATTTGTATGATCAAAATTTATTTATAGGTGTGAAGATGTGTGGAGTGTGAGATCATTTTTATAGTGGAGTAGTGACTTTCAAATAAATTAAAAGGTAGTCACAATTATGATGTCACCGATAAATAATTTGATTAAAAAGTTTACAACTAATGGAGTGTGGTGAAGTAATTGTGATGGAAAACATTCAACAAAGTAAAATAAAATAATATTCAACATTTTCTTCATTTTTCATTTAATTTTACTAAATTTTATAATTATAGTGATTTCTAGGGTATATTATATATTTTAATTTACTATGGTATTTTAAAACCTAATACTATAATAAAAAACATGGTTATTTGATAACATATACTTAATAAATCTATATATTATAGTTATTTAATAAAAAAAAATTATATCTGTAAAATAATTTTATTACAAACGCATGTCATGTACAGAACCTCATTTTAACCTTAATCATGTATGTAATTTTACAATTTTCAATAATTATTTATATAAAAAACAATATTGAACATATAAGTCTATAAATATTATACATATTCCAAATAATTATACCAATTTTTTAAAATTGAGTTGATACCATTCTAAAAATTAAATATAAATTTAATCGCACAGACAAGGGGGGATGAGAGGATTTAAAGTGAAAATTTTCTAAATATAAATATGTTTATATATATAATCATTATGAAAAATCATCCAAAGGCCTAAATTAGATTAAAATATCTATAATTTATATATTGTGACATTAAAACCAATTAAAAAAAATTAAATTTATAAATAAATTAAATGAAAAATTTCATTGCATTAAAATTCTAGGTTTTTTACTATTAATCTAAAAATGATACTTCTCATAAAAATAAAAAGAAAATAACCATAAGATAATTGTGACATTAATTATTGAAAAATGAAGTATATTTTTTCAAATAAAATATATAAATGTGTATAAATTTATTTTCAAATCAATCGTTCTATTAAAAAGATATAAAACTGATTTTTAGACAAAAACAAATTTTAGGTGTAAGTATTGATTTATTCATATATTATGACTATCACATTTATTTAATGATTTAAAATATTTTTAAAAAAAATGATTAAACATAATATTTAATGGATCGGACATCTATATCCCATTCCATTTTAAAAATATTGTGTTTGGGGTGACTTAGGATGTTAAGGGGACTTATTACCAACACTTTTCTAATTTTCCAATTCCGTGAACAGTTCTGACGTTTTATAGTTGTGAACAGTTTCATTGGAAACCTTCAATAAATAGCATCATCAGTGAATAGTTCTATCAGTAACCTCTAATGGTAACCTTTCTTTCCTTTTCCAAATTTCCAATTCTATAAATATTTCCCTCGGAGAACTGTTGTATCGATGACCCACTAACGGTGACCCTTTCTTTCCTTACCCAAATTTTGAGTTCATGAATAGTGTTTCCAGAATGGTGACCTTTTAACAGTGACCCTTTCTTTCCTTTTCCAAATATTATGTTCATGAACAATGTATCCAGAATGGTGACCATCTAATAGTGAACATTTCATCCTTTTCCAAATTTTTAGTTCATGAACAGTTTTTCAGAAGGGTGAGGTTCGTGAATAGTGTCAATCAGTGAGGTTCATGAACATTGTCTAAAGGTGAGGTTCATGAATAGTGTTTATTGGTGCGGTTCATGAACAATGTCTAACGGTGAGGTTCATTAACAATGTCTAATGGTGAGGTTCAAGAATAGTGTCTATCAGTGAGTTTCATGAACTGAGTCTAATGGTGAGGTTCATGAACAGTGTCTAACAGTGAGGTTCATAAATAGTGTCTAACAGTGAGGTTCATGAACACTTTTTAAGGGTGAGGGTCATGAATAGTGTTTTTCCTTTGCCAAATTTTGAGTTCGTGAACACTGTTTCCAGCTTCCTACAGTTTATCCCCATTAGCATTTTCCTTTGATTTAAAATGCATTAAAGGCCCCGTTTGAAGGACTCTATTGCCGATTCAAAGGCCATAAATAATTTATTAATTTTTCCAAAGGCTCAGGATGTTTTTACTAGGTCAACCCGTGTGGTTTAATGCGATCTTATTTTTATGGAAAATCAAGCATATCTTACACTGTCGCTTCGTTAAATATTCTAAAGGTATGAGATATCTTCTTCCCTAAGTCTTCCACTTTGCTATCGTCTATAAGATTCTAAAACCATTAATTATATTCTGTAGGAGTTTAATAATCAAACATTCCTCCAAGGATTGGTTCCGTAATGTTTTTATGCCACCAAGTTGTATCGATCAATATACTATATAAGGTATGATTTATTTTAATTCTTTTGGGGTTCATCTTCTCATATTTCTACTTTCCATAATTATAGAATGTAATCTCCATGATTATAATGAATGTTTTATTGATATTCGGTTCTAGCGATCATACCCTGGTATCCTTGGGTTGATGCAGTTGTCACGAGAGGAGGATCGTGACCTGTTGTGTGGATAAAGGACATGAATAACTGTTTGAGGTAGGGGATTCATTGATTGTCTTTTAATTTACGTGCAACTATTTTGTTAGCATGTTTTATCCCACTAGACCACAATGGAATTGACATAAAAAATATATGAACCGGATTAATAAATTGATATCGGTTGTATGTTTTTTCCCCTAGTTATCTAGACAGTGTGATATCCATTCTTGCTTAATTTAGAAATTTTTTCTTGATGAGAATTGTAAAAGAACGTAAACTAGAATTAATTGGTAACAGTTTGTAATGGATAAATAGGCATGTAAATGAATCTGGTTCTTCTTGTTTTTATTTTATTTTAATCAAATTGGTGAAGTTAGAATGTTTAATTATTTGTGATAGCTTACTGACTAGGTTTCCTGAATTTGGAACCTAAGAATAATGTATTGGTTAATTCAAGATGGATTAAAGAACTGATTGTTTGATAATTCCATGAAGGGTTATGAGTAACCATCTTTCTTGTTAAAGGGACCAGTGCCCAATTATAATGATATTTTTTCCTACTGCTTTTGTTTTGATGTGCGCCTGTATGGATATTGTGATATGTGGGGTTATGGAGGCCTTTTGGTTCTGTCAGAAAATGACGCCTAGGTTGGTGAGATACATCAGTTTATGCATGTGGGTGTCTGTGAGGACACCAGGGATGATGGAATGGGATGGATGTGTTTGGTGGATTCTTGCTTCTTCTTTTGGGACAATTATCTGTTTTTCTATTCCCCACTACCTAACGTAGCTGGTCTTTCTTACCCTTCCTCTGAAAGTGGTGAAGACATTTTGGGTATTTCACGTGCTTTCCATGTTTAGATTCTCAAGGGAGGATGGATCTATGATATTGCAATAGGAGGGAAAGACTCGACAGGTAGTATATCTACTCACCGGGTCTATCCCCCTTGTGTTTAGTAGCATAGCATGTTTTTCTAGAATTCTTGGGAATGTGGAAAAGTAATTCTGCAATGAATAATTGAATAAATGGGGTTGACCCATGGGGTTGGAGTTTCCTAGAACATAATGAAGAGGTTATAATTTCAAAGGGACAATGGAATAAGGGTGTGATGCTAATGAAATTTAATGTGGAATTGTTCAGGGTTAATTAATGTTTAATGACTAATTAACGTAATGTGAAACTAGAAAAAAGTGAATTAAATAATGTATTAATGATCATAAATGGTTGTGTGCTTATAGGATACCTAGTCTTAGAAGTGGCAGCCCGATGTCTGAGAGACTTTAGCTGCATTTTAGTCTATGACTAGGTTATGCCCATAGTGTGGTTTTGAGATATAGTATATTAGGCACTTTTTGAGTTTTTATATGCTACTCCACCCAATTAGGATGGAAAAACGACACCCCTAGGATTCTGATCCATGGGGTGTGTTTTCCACAATATTCCAAGGGGGAGAATGAATGGATGACTACCCCCTTTGGCCACACTATCTTCTCTTGGTAGATACTTGTGCTGAGAGGCACATTGGATAGTTTTCCTCATATATGTGTGTAGAGGGCTATAATGGCATGTATTTATTCACAAACATATTCTAGATATAGTATACTATGGACTACTATAATCATAAGATGTATAAGTTGTGATGGAATGAGGATCCTTACTTGGTGTATGGGTAGTAACAGCTCGAGGTATAATACCAGATGTGTGATACACATTATGTGGGTTGTGGTGTATCCTAGAAAATTATTGGTTACATTTATTAGGTGGATGTGGTGGTTTTTTTCACGAGGTGCATGTTGGGGGGATTCTCCTTGATGTTTGTGGGAAAACATTTTTGGAGTTAAATGCTCAGGACATGCGAGGTTGGGGAAAAGTGAAAAAACAGTGTCGACGTAGTAGTCGGTTACCATTGATACTCTTTATTATATGATATATTATTGTATGCATTACTTGGTGAGAGTATCCAAGGTAAAGATGGGAACATAGTATAACTGTTTAGGTGAGAGACAGTTTCACTTGTTGTTTACTATGCTTTATCATGGTTTCATTAATTTTTTACGAGAGGATTCTGGGAGGATCCTACCGAGTATACTATTATACTCTCCCTATGTATATAAAATGTTTTTCAGGTCTCTTAGAGCAGGTTGGAGATCAAGATGGTTTTTTCTAGCTTGGGGTTGGAGTAGCTGTTTGGGATTGAGGTTGCTATTGTTTATACTTTTTTTTGGTACTTGTGGTTTTCCCCTTCCAGTTTTAGTACTTTTTCATGACATTACATATGTGAACTTGGGTTTTATTTTATTTTTTGTTATGAGTTATATTTGGTTGGTGTCTATCACATCTCTCTCTTCCACATTTGTTCCCTTGTACGGTAATGCCTCCCATTTGTTTTTTACTACACTATCGATGATAGTAGCCAACCCAGGGCCTACCGAAGGTGGGACTCGGGGGTCATTATCTACCTTCTCACATTTTAGGCCCAGTAGGGGTACAATTTTTGTGGAGGGTGTCATTATAGTGTAGTATGAGAGGTCTATTTGAGGGATATGATAGAGTTTGGAGTTTGGAGCAGGTGATGTTGCATGGGTTGATTAAGAAACGATTCCATTCATGTTTAACAAGTGAGTTAAGCACTGGAGACCGGCTAATACATAGGCGTTTAGGTCCCCTTATGATCTTATGTATGGACCTTTATGTTTACAAAGGATACTAAACAATGTGATTATAGTTGTAGTGTGGAGAGCTAGGAAAGGGTCTTGCATCATTCTTATCTGTTCCTGTATTTTAATGGGTAGACCTTGCGGCAGGTTATCCTAAAATGAATAAAAGAACAAAATTAATTAATTTATGTTGAATCTTCCATATTCTAGGTTTAGGATCTTTAATGGTTTTTTATTTTTCAGGAATAGCTCTAGGTCGAAGTCATTGTGATGTTTACATTGAATGTTTACATCAGTTTATTCATGCAAATAGTTACAAGGTAGAGGGTGACAACGACAACACTTGGAGGAATACACTCTGAGATTTTCAGCACCAGATTCTGCAGAAGTACGTGGGATCTGTTTCATATGCTGTTACAGAAGATTGGTTTGAGGAGGTCGAGATAAGATTCAGTTCGATCCATTTATGGATGGAGCACTAGGTGTCCTTGGTTGTGCTGATGCTACGTGGAGCAGTGAGGAAGTGGTTCTTCTGGTTCCTCATGGATTTTGAGGATTCAACGATCTCATTGGAGGATTTTTGATACATGTTTATAGTTTAGTTTCATTCTTTGATTGCGATGGCATCCAGTATCCAAGAGCTTCATACCATTCGACAGGGGATCTCCAGTGTTCGAGAGTATGGAATCCATTTACTGAATCTTTTACAATATAGTTCGGATCAGTTACCATATGAGGAGGCTGGGAAAAGGCATCTCAAGGAGGATTATCATCTAGAGATCTAGAGCCAGATCACCCCATTTATGATGAAGACATATCTTGAGGTTACGACGAGGGAAGAGATTGTCGATATGAATTTATCCAGGATTAGGTCATCACGAGAGGGGAATCGTAATGATTCCTCATGAAGCAAAGTATTGGTTCGGGGTTCCCAGTTTTTAGGGTAGAAGAGTTTACGTTCATCTAGGGGTAGGTCCCATCCCTTCACATATCTTTTATCTAGAGGAATAAACTCTCAAAACTATTCCAATGTATCAGGAACATGTTTCTCTTGTGGTGGTCATGGTCATCAGTAGCGGGAGTCCCTGAACATTCAGAGCGGTCATCGTGCTCAATGTGATATGCTCCAGGTTCCTTCGTTGAGGCATCTCTAGCTGAGGCAGCATCAGTATGTTGCACCAGCTTTAGATCTGGAGAAGGTAGATTGGGCAGGCATAGGATGGCCCCATGACACTCTCCATCCTCAAAGAGAAGAGTGCGGCCATGGTGGTGGTCGTCATCAGGGTCCGAGAGGCCATGGAGGAGGTCATGGTCGGCATCATGCTCTAGTGTTGCCAGTTCTAGGCTAGCCATATGTCGTTCATGGTACCCTCTACTTGTTTTCTACCACAGTTTATACCTTGTTTGATTCAAGAGAGAAAAACTACTTCATATCACCTACTCTTTTCCATGATTTGGGAATTGAGGTATGGAGTATTCCAGTGCCCTTGGTGTTGACTATGCCAGTTGGAGGTCGTGATGACTGGTTTGATGTATGTAGAGACTATGAGCTTGAGTTGGGGTAGTACCGCTATGGGGAGATTTCCTATGTTTACAAATACAACCATATGATTTCATATTCGGCATGTATTGGTTGTATTCGGTGAAGGATATCGTGGATTTCTTCAGGAAGAAGGTCTTTTTCTTTTATGCGGATGGAGAGCTGGTGGTGTTTGTTTGTGAGCGAGATCCTCGGATGGGTTATAGGCTCATTCCCTCTTTATCATCCATGATGGATGAGATTATGTTGAGTTCTTCAAGGGTTTAGTTGTTGCATTTCCTAGGGTTTTAGAAGAGTACCCTGATGTCTTCCAGAAGAGGTTGTAGCATTACTCCCTCGATGAGAGATCTAGTTTGGGATCGAGCTACAACCAAGAGCATCTCCTATCACAATATATCCATATAGGATGCCCCTTATGAGTTACGAGAGATACGTATACAACTTGATGGTCTATTAGAGTGTGGTTTTTTATCCAAGTGTGTTGTCTTATGGTGCACCCGTTTTGTTCGTGAAGAAGGATGATGACAGTTTTTGGTTGTATGTCGATTATCATTTCTTAAAAAAGTGAAAATAATGAATTGATATCCTCTTCCATGGATTGATGATTTATTAGATCAACTGATGGGTGTAGGTTGGTTCTCAAAGATCAACTTGCGGTCAGTATATAATCAGATGCGTGTGAAAAATGAGGATATCCTGAAGACTTCTTTCTATTGTCATCATGGTCTTTATGAGTTCATTGTATTTCTTTTTGGCGTGACTAATGATATCTATGTATTATTGGGATTGATGAATGTTGTATTGCATGAGTTCTTGTACAAGTTAGTGGTAGTTTTCATTGATGACATCATTGTGTACTCCACATCTGAGGAGGAGAAATTGGAGCATCTACAAGTCATTAGGAGATTTCTTCGTCAACATAATCTATTTTGGGAAGTTTTTGAAGTGTGATTATTGAGCTCAAGAAGTCTGTTTCATGGGGAATGGTGTGTCCCAATAGGGAGTATCTATGGATCAATAAAAAATAGATGTAGTTCTGTCTTGGGAAGCCACCAAAGCAGTGTCTGAGGTGTGAATTTTCATTGGTCTCACAGGCTACTACAGGAGGTTCGTAGCCGATTTCTCAGGAGTTGTGAGTCCTCTGATAGATTTGACCAGGAAGGATTAGGGATTTGTATGGACTGGTTAGTGTCAGGTAGCATTGGAGTATCTAAAGGAGAAGTTAATAAGTTCTCTCGTCCATTGTATTCCATCATAGGGAGTTCAGTTTGATGTTTTCTACAACGCATCACATATGGGGTTGGGCTATGTTCTAATGTAGCAGTGATCAATTGTTTCTTATGGGTCTTGGTAGTTGAATCTTCATGAACGTAACTATGCCACTCACGGTATTGAGTTTTCATATGTGCTGATTTCCTTAATGTTGTGGAGACATTAAATCTTTGGGGAGCACTATGTGGTTTTCACCTATCCTAAGAATTTGAGTTATGTTTTCTACAAGCATGACTTGAACTTCCAAAAATATTGTTGGATGTAGTTCTTACTAGAATATGAATTTGAAATATCGTATACACCTCGAAAGGGGAATGTTGTAGCCGATCCGCTGAGTCGAAAGTCATGTAGTAATGCTGCACATGAATCCGGTGGTTCGTAGAGAGTAATAGAAGAACTGTCATCATTACATCTTGATATTGGATAATTTTTGGGCATAGTTTATCTTTTTTAGTTGACGGTATAGTCATCCCTAGTGTAGTAGTTAGAAGAGTCCCATTAGGGGGATCTAGAGGTAGAGGTATGGAGAGACCGAGTTTTTCGTGGCGAGGCCCCAGATGGTTGGATGGAGGATGAACGACACCGAGTGTTGTATCCTGGAAGGCATGTAGTTCCTTTTGTGATGTGTGAGATGTTTCTCATAGAGTTCCATAGTTCTCTTTTAGCGGTACATCATGGAGTGAAGAAGATATACCGAGCCTTGATGATCCAGTTTTGGTGGCTGGGGATGAAGGGTGCGGTTGCAGATTTTGTGTATCGATGTTTGGTCTTCCAGAAGGTGAAGGCCGAACATCGTGCTCATAGTGGACTTCTCTAGACAATATAGATTCCTCACTGGATGTGTGGAGACATCTCTGTGGAATTTGTTACTGGTATACATCATGCTCAAGGAGGACATGATAATATTTTGGTGGTATTATATCATTTAAGAAAATCATCCCACATCATAGCGATCTAGGACTCAAGATTAGTGGATTTTTTGTCGATGCGATATCTAGAGGAGGTGGGGAGACTTCATGGAGTCCCAAGTAAGATAACTTCTGATCAATATCTTTATTTTACCTCTAGGGTGTGGAGAGGTATCCATAATTCATTCAGTTCTCATCTATGCCTTAGCACTGATTTTCATCCACAAACGAAAGGGAAGATGGAGCGAACCATCCTTACTCTTGAAGTCATGTTACGCTATTGTGTTCATGATTTAGGAGGTTCATAGATGATGCACTTGCACTTGGTGGAGTTCCCTTAAAATAATAATTTTCACTCCACCATCAGTATTGTGCCGTTTTAAGCCTTGTATGGTCGGCCTTGACTTTCTCTGTTGTGTTGGACCGGGGTCTGAGAGTCAGCAATTCTCGGACTAGAACTAGTGAAGAATACAAAAGAGTTGGTTCAGGTGATTCATGAGAGGATGAAAACAATAAAAGATAGTTAGAAATCATATGTTGATCAAAGAAGGAGACCCATATAGTTTAATTTTGGGGATCATGTGTTTCAGAAGGTGAATCCCCATCGAGGGAAGCGATGTTTTGGTCATGGGAGTATGTTTTCTCCATGGTTGATTGGGACTTTCGAGTCGTTATCTCATGATGGAGCTATGGCGTATCAAGTACCACTTCCACCAGAGATGATTCAGATACATGATGTTTTCAGTGTATCACAGCTCCGCCGTTATCTTCATGATTACTCTCAAATCATTTATTGGGGATAGATCGATGTTGATGATGATACAACCTTTGAGGAGCAACATGTGGAGATCCAAGACCACAAGGATAAGGTGTTGTGTAGGAACTGTATCCACGTGGTTCGTGTCTTTTGGAGACACAGTGGCATGGAGGAGAGTACATAGGAACGTGAGTCACAGATACATGCTCAGTACCCATAATTTTTTGATTTTTAACACTTTTCAATTATCGATTTATCTTATGTGGTTATGAACCATTCATGTTTATGAGATGTCTCCCTTGGATTTTTTTGTGGCATGCTCTATTTTGAGAGGTATCTAGATGGGTAGTTTTTTAGACCCCGTTTCATTTTCACTTTAGGTGGGTTTCTAATTCTCGGGGATGAGAATGTTTTAAGAGGTATCAGATGTAATTTCATAGACCTCTCTGGCCAATTCCACTGTGAAAATAGGGTGTTTGAGGTGATTCCACAGATCAAAGGGACTTATCCCCAACAATTTTCCAATGTTCCAGTTCGGTAAAATTTCCAACGGTAGACATTTGTGAACAATTTCATCGGTAGCCTTCAATGAACACTTCCATCGGTGAACAGTTCTATCAGTAACCTCTAATGTTAACCTTTCTTTCTATTGCTAATCTTAAAATTCTATAAACAGTTCCATCCGTGAACAGTTCTATTAGTGACCTTCTAACATTGACCCTTTATTTCCTTTTCTAATTTTTTAGTTCATGAACAATGTTTCATGAATGGTGACCTTCTAACGGTGACCATTTCTTCCCTTAGCCACATTTTGAGTTCATGAACATTGTTCCTCGAATGGTGAGGTTCATGAAAAACTTCTCTCAGTGAGGTTCATGAACAATGTCTAATGGTGAGGTTCATGAATAGTGTCTAATGGTGAGGATCATAAATAGTGTCTAATAGTGTTGTTCATGAACAGTGTCTAATTGTGAGGTCCATGAAAAGTATATATAGGTGAGGTTGTTGAAAAGAGTCTAATGGTGAGGTTCAAGAATAGTGTCTAATTGTGAGGTTCAAGAATAGTGTCTAACGGAGAGGTTCATGAAAAGTGTTTTTCAATTTCCAAATTTTTAGTTCGGGAACACTGTTTCTAGCTTCCGAAAGATTCACCCCTTTAGCATTTTCCGTTGAAGTAAAATGCATTTAAGGACTCATTTTATGGACTCTAAGGCTGATTAGAAGGCCATATATCCTATATTAATTATTCCTATGTCTCAGGATTCTTTTACTTGATCAAACCATGTTGTTTAATGCGATCCACTTTTAATGTGAAATCACGTGTATCTTAAACTGTCACACCATTAAATCTTCTAAAGGGATGAGATATATACCTCCCAAATTCGTCCACTTTTTTCATGGAAATGAGACACTAGAACCTTTCATTAAATCCCAGATGAGTTTCATAATCAAACTTTCATCCTCATATTTTTTCTGTTCTATTTTGATGCCACCAAGCCGTATCGATAAATCTTCGATATAAGTTATGTTTTATCATCTGTTTTTGGGGTTCATCTTCTCCTATTTATCATTTAAATTATTATATCATGTAATCTCTATGATTCTAATGTTGTTTTCTTCGTTTTTGATTGGTACGGGCGTACCAAGGCATCCTCGGGTGGATGTAGTTGTTGCGAGAGGAGGGTTATGTCCCGTTGCGTGGATAATGAACATGATGAACTGTTTGAGGTAGGGGATTCGTTTCATCTATTTTATTTTATGTGGAACTGTATATTTTGCATGTTGTATCCTACTGGACCATAATGGATTTGATAAAATAAATATTTGAACCGGATAAATAAATATAAATCTGTCATATTTTATTTCCCCATGTTTTCAAGATAGTGTGATGTCCTTGCTAGCTTTGTTTAGCTGTTTGTTCTTGATGAAAATTGGTAAAGAACATAAACTAGAATTAATTGGCAAATGTTGGATAGGGATAAAGAGGCCTATAAATGAATCAGATTCTTCTTTTTTAATTTTCTATTAATAAAATTGATGCATTAATCATGTTTAATTATTTATGATAGCATACTGATTAGTTTCTGTGAATTTGGAACCTATGAATAATGAATCGGTTAATTCAAGATGGAAAAGGAACGAATTGTTTCGGTGTGATGATAATAAAATTTAATGTGGAACTGTTCAGGGTTAATTAATGTTTAATTAATTAATTAACTTAATGTGCCACTTGTAAAAATGGAATGAAATAATGTATTAATTATCTTAAATGGTTGTGTCCTTATAGGATACATAGTCATAGAAGTGGATGCCCGGAGTCCGAAGGACATTATATGCAGTTCATTCAAAGTCTAAGTTATTCCCATTGTGTGGTTGTGAGATATATTATATTCTATACATTTTTTTTCTATACGCTACTCCATATTGTCAGTAAGGGAAACTGACACCCCATGGATTTTGATCCCTGGGGGGGTGTGTTTTCCCCAACATTTTGGTTGGATAATGAATGAATGACTACCCCATTTGGCCCCGCTCCATTCTCTTGGTAGATACTATTGATGGTAGGAAAACATTTTAGTTTTTCCCATATATGTGTGATGAAGGTCGTAATGGATTTGGGATATTCACGCACATATATTCTGTATATAGTATCCTATGGACTACTATAGGTGTAACATGTGTAGGTTGTGATGCCTTGAGGATCCTTACTCAGTGTAAGGTATGTAATGGCTTGAGGAATAATACCTGATGTATGATACACAATATGCGGGCTATGGTGGTACCTAGAAACTACCTGGTTACTTTTCTTACGTAGGTGTGGTGGTTTTGTTGCATGAGGTGAATGTTGTGGTGCATCGCCTAAGTGTCTGCGAGCAGGCCTTTTTGGAGAGAGATGCTCAGGACGTGCGACGTTGGGGCAAATTGGAAAACTAGTGGGGAAGTTGTAGTGGGGTACCCTTGATATTATTTATTATATGATATATTGTTGTATGAGTTACTTTGTGTCAGTAGCTATGGTGATGTTTGGAAATTAGTATACCTTTTTAGGTGACGAGTTATTTTCAGTTGTTGTTCGCTGTGCTTTAGCATGATGTATTTACTTTTTCACGAGAGGATTTGAGGAGAATCCTAATTAGTATACTGTTATACTCACCATATGTATATAAACTATTTTTCAGGTAACTTTGAGATGGTTGGAGATCATGTTGGTTTCTACTAGCTTGGGGTTGCAGGAGCTATCCGTGCTTGTGGTGGCTGTTGTTTTTAATTTCTTTTGGGTACTTGTTGTTTTCCCTTATAGTTGTATTACTTTTTCATGACATTACATATGTGAACTTGGTTTTCCTTTTATATTTAAGTTTTGAGTTCGAGTTTGTTGGTGTCTATCTTAACTTTATCTTCCACATGTGTTCTCTTAGAGGGAAATTGCTCAAATTTGTGTGTTTACTATACCCGCGATGGTAGTCGCCAACCCGGGGCCTACTGGAGGTGTGACTTAGAGATCATTATCTCCCTTATCACACTGCTGACCAAGGTGGGATACAAATTCTGGGGAGGGGGTCATGACATAATATAGTTATTCTTATTTTCACACATTAATATAATGACTAGGTGATAATTTCTTTATAATATTTATATTTAATTATTATGTGTCTAAAATTTTCATTAATTGTAACATATGTTTTCAAAGAATTTAAATTAATTTGAATGAAAATATATTTCATAAAACATTAGGTTTATATACACCTCCCATTATTGGTACTCAATTATAAACTATCATTTTACACTCCCTAAAACCCTCCCCTATTAACAGAACCCCCAGGTTACTCATATTATATTCATTTATTAAATTTAAAAAATGCATCATAAAATGATCAACTTTCTAATGTTGTTAAAATGATACAAGAACAAATCAAGAACCACGTAAGGGTTTCATCTAAATTTTTATTTATTGAGAAATGTTATAATTTTATTCAATAAATCCATATTCATATTCTTAATATAATTCCCATAAGTTTTTTTTCACCCACCTTCATATATATCTTGAGATTTACAAATTCACGTGATTTTAAATATTATAATGTATATTTATCCAAATATATATAATATCCATAAGGGTTTTCATATTAAATGTATCCCTTTGAATCCTGTTTTTTATTTTGAAAAAAATTCCAATTAGGTGGGGTATATACTACCTATGTGTGATTATATTTAATAAGTTATCTTTATTCATTTAAATTAAATTCCAGTTTGAATTTTTCTCATTCAAAAAAATATGGACTAAATGCTCATATTTATGTAAGAATTCCTCATGAATCAAATAATTTCCTGGGTCATAATTATTAATCATTTTATATATATTTTTATAATGATTAATTCCCATCTATGATGTTTTTATTTTGAATTTACACATTCCTTTTAGGGGAAATCATTTTAAAACAATTATATTATTAATTCTTCATTCTATTTAATGGTGAAAATATAGTTGTTTTATGAATAATTCACATTTTTTAAATTGATTTTTTATACATGCCTATATAAATAAATTGTACCAATGATCACCATTCCAAAATAAAAAAGCATTATTTACCTATAATTAATATTTTATTTTCAATCATTAATTTTAATGAAATTGTATTGTTATCCTATTAGTGATTTGGGATTTTTATAATGTCATTTAAAAATATTAACACATTTTACCATAGATTCAAAAGAAAATATTTTATCTTCATCACCACATTTATTAATAAATTTTATCTCAACTAATGTATAATTAATTTTTATCATTTATTCTAGGGTTTTTTGAAATTTTCTAATTTCCTTCTCAAAGATTGTTTTGAAAGAGATTTTCACATCATATTTTATTACAATGTTTTAAATATTTTGTGAAAACTATTATATTCCCTATTCAAATTTCCCCTATGTTTTATATATCATGAACTATTGTATCGTTCATCACATTTACATCATTATTATATGATTTCATTTGTAATATGTTTTTTATATCCTATGATATTTTCTTTTAATATTATGCAATGTTTTTTTATTTATTTAGAAACATATTATTTTTCAATAGGTTCATTAAGATAATATTGTGATTGATTATATAGGAGACACATATGTATGAATGATGATGGTTGGGGTCCTATATCACCCCCGAATTTATTTGACTATGATTATCTCTCACGATATCAAAATTGTACACATGGGGATTTATCCGTTGATAAAGTATGAACTTGAGGATTTATCTTAGTCCAATGGGTACATGAAAGGATTTTTCAATATAAAAAACAGTACATTGATGTATTTATACCATGCCAAAGTAGATGAAATTGAGGTTTTATCCCATGCCTAAGGGTAGATGGGGCGATTATTTGGAGAATTTCATTATGGGTATACATTACCTATAGATACTAGGATTATGTTTATTCCAAAATATTATGTTATTAACATATGAGTATGATTATTCAGTTTGAATATTTTTTAATGTTTCATTATTATACAAAATGTTTCTATGTTATATGATTGTTCATTAGAGCTTACATTCCCGTATATCATGACATATTGACTACTCTTATTATCCCATTTTATTTTTAAATACTAAATTTCTCCTCTTCCAATGTCACTAAAGATGACAATTATCAAGATCAAAAGAAGAAGACATTACAAAATTCATATCCTATATCATCAAAAAAATAGAAGACTATAATATGATGTTTAATTGAGTATAATAATTATTTAATCAATTTAAAAAATTAGTTTTCTATTTTGGATCTACATATTATTTTTTATCTAGGATTATTATTAGTAAAATGGAAATACCATGTCATGAATTGAAGTTTAAATTTTTTGTAAAATCACATACAGGAATCATAATGCTATTAAGATTCATATTAATATACCTATTATAATATATGGAATGAGTTTTCCTAAAAACCGTGTTTGCATACCCTTTCTATAGTTTGATGTTATTCTAGGAAAGGATTTGTTTTCACTTTATCAAACTAAGATTGAATATAGATCTAAGGAAGTAATATTAAATATTTAAAGAGGCGTTTAATTGATATATAACGAATTTGTTATGAATATGATAACATATCAAAAAGATGAATAACTGATAAAATATAGATGACAAAGTTATTGAAAAAATATATTTGAAAAGGGGAATAATTAAAATTAATTGTGTGCCTGTGGTAAATGAATATATTGATGAATTTTATAATGATATTCCATGTTTTAATAATAATCATTGGTAAAATATACTATTGAATTAGAGAATGATGCTGATAAAATATGAATACCACATACTGAGTGTCTTTATTTGAGTCATATTTAGCTCATTATTAGGGTTTTATTTCCACATGAAAATCAACGAGGGGATATCTTGTTTTTTGTTTGTTGAAAAAATTATTGTTTTATAAAACATTTCCTTGATTATATAGAACCCAATGAAATCATTTACCTGAAAATGTATCGAATAAATAATATGGATTATTTTTTATGATCTTATCCAGGGCGATTAATATTTTTTACTGATTTTTACCACACCTGAGTATCAACGTTTAAAGGTTATGGAAGAATGAATTTAATGAATGATGTGAAATAGTAATTATGGTCATTATGAATTAATTTCAATGCCCTTTTGTTTAAAAAATTCACATGATTTAATTATGGTACATTTGAATATAGTTTTTTTTGAATATTTGGATAAATTTTTATTGGTTTCATTAATTAAATGTTATTTTATTCCCAATGTTATGAGGACCCATTGAAATTATTAAATATTTTCTTTTGCAGAAATCTAAAAAAATGATTATGGGAAAATAAATTTGAATTTGAATTTTAGTTATAACAAATATCAATAAATAGGAATATTATTTCCAAATATTAACTTACTATTGATTTTGTTAAAGTAATGTGTTGTATGAATTTCCCAAGATTGTATGTGTCACTGTGATTGAAATGTTTCAAATATTATTGGGTTACTGCCAAATTTTTTTGATTGATTTAGTCAATTATTTATCCCACTAAGATAACATGAAAATAATTTCAATTTCACGAACCATCCCAAAGGGGCCCATGCCTTTACTACCCCATGACTACATCCAATAGGAATCGGCCAGCGACTATCACTAAGTAGGAATATCCCACAAATGGGAGGAATTTTCCTAAGTTCCTTCACACCCACAAACACCACAATAAGGATAAAACAATGAATCATAAAACACAATGTAAACAAACATGCATATACTAAAATACCAACCATATAGTTTATTAAATGGAAATTAGAAAGAAAACAGGGAAAAAATATAAGCCCATCGAAAGAAGGATTCTATCAATGTGAACATAAAAGTTACTAATACAATTATGTGTAAAACAATACCTGAAGACTATATATATGAATGATTATTGAAGCTATAAGAGCATCACACGTCCATCTGATCACTCTAAGAATCACCTAGTCTGGCTCTACCTAGAATTCCTTCAATGTGTCAAATTTTTGTACATGATATGAGAAATGCAGTAAAATCACATATAAGGGTGAGTAAAACAATAATATATAGGACCCCCTAGAATCCACATATTAATACCACAAATAAATACACAATGCACACCATAATTTCAAACACAATGTATACCACTATGAAATATGTGACGTATACCAAAAAGAAATACATGGTATATCACAAAAGAAACACACAATGTATAGTCATCTCAATCATGTTTATGTCTAAAGACGAAATATAGTATTATCAATCATAGTCCATATAACTCCCAAATTTGATAATACATGGAGTGCTGATAAAAAATGGAGTGTTGAAAACACATGGAGTGTGGATAACACATGGAGTGTTAATAGCACATGGAGTGTCGATAACACATGAAGTGTCAATAAATCAAGGAGGGTCGATAGGTCATGCAACCACCTAGTCATGTTGTAACTATGATCGCATAGTCACCAAGATCACCTAGTCAAAAATTCATGTAGTCAACATGATCACATTGTAAAAAATTCATGTATTCATGATGATCAAATACATACAACCAGTTGAAGGATTTCTCTAGTAGTATTCTTATACAAGGAGAAACTACTCCCCAAGAAACAGTTTTGTATGATAAAATCTACAAATAATCAGTTATATTTTATCCAATGTAATATCACATCTCAAGGTTCCCATCATCAAAAACATCTTTAAAAAGTAACACACAATTTGAATGATATGACGATTTTTGTATGACGATCTGAATGGACTGGCCAGACCTAACCTGACCCGCTGGATGATCCGACTTGGATTGAATAATCCGACTTTCACCGAACCATTTTATTCCTCCCTAAACCTTCCCCACCCATTAGGCTTATAGTTCCATCCTCCTCATCCATTGAAGATGCCTGACCACCTTAGTTCAGCCAACAACAGGCGGGCTGGTTTACGTTGCCAAATGACGCCCACCCTAGTCACACCCCCTCGTACACATACTATGCCCTCAACTCATGGGTCCCCCATGCTTCCAGGTCAATAAATAATTTTTCCAAATATCAGTGGGTTGGAAAACTTCTTCTGCATGTCTTTTGACTTGTGGTTGTGGGTTTATTTGACCCAACCTCAAGATGCATCCCTCCTCGCTATTGTGACCTCCACCTATGACCTTTGGTAAAAGATTCCAACCATGTTATTTGGATTCTACCTCCCAATACATCTAGTCTCCAAAAAACCATGTTATCTACCTTCCATCCACCGCCGGTGGCCAATCAATGTTCACCACAACTGGACACGGTTGCCGCCGGCCACCTCCATTGTTGGGGGTCCCTTCTATGGGAAAATGGTTCACCTCTGATACTCTATTTCTAGAAATAGAGGAATTATTGATACCTTTGGGCCATTTACTTTATTATTAATCCATTCTCTTGACCTTACGATATATTCTGCGTCTGATCACGTTCAGAACCTCCTGGAAACATGAATCGTGACCATTAGGGACCATTTGTGAAGAACACCAAGAAAGGGGAAGGGATAAAGCATAAGAAGGTTCAGAGGAAAGATCTTAGGCCTTTATTCATATTGTACTAGATTAATTACCATTATAATGAGGAACAATTACAATGAAAATCCCAAAGATACAACTCCCTATAATCGCCATAATAATTCACCATCATGTAAGAATGATTAAACTGCAGATCAATTTTTTTGTTTGTTGGTATGATATTTTCTTTGAATATATCAATGGGAATAAAAAAAAGGAATATATTAAACAGCCAACATCATGGTTGGATTATTTTTTGATGAATAACAGAGGTCTCTTTCATCATTGATCCTTGATCCACTGACATTCATCATCAAGAGAGTTTCCATCCACACATCGGACAAACTCTAGGGCAATAGAGATGACCCTAAATTCCTAAAAAGGGTTCATTTAAAATACAAACCCCACAAAATCCAGTAAAATAGTTTATGGGAAATATTTTAATTATATTTAGATCAAAATTCCCACAGTCACAGTAAACCCATAATGATTAATGTTACGCCTCGCCTAACGTATGTTTGATCCTCTTAATGTGACAATGTCCTCAGAAATCTGATCCATGTAACCTTTTGGATGATATTACCATATTAAATAAAAATCCTGATTCATGATTTATTAAGGAATTATCATTTTTCATTTTACTATTTGGTGCACTGCGGGCCTTAGTATCTCATGTTGTATCTAAGCCTAGTCCCAAATATCTCATAATTAATTTGTAAAAAAACATTATAAAATATTAATCAATATATTCTCCCACCCTCCATAGGTTTTTAGATCCCTAATAAAACAAGGTCTACTAATCAAAAATATGATGGTTCTAAGAAACAATCTATGAATATTTCTCCGATGTGCTCTCCTATATATTCCAATGCTGCCACCAGATTCACACCGGTGAAATAGATTTCCCATGAAGGATTATCTCATGCCGATCCTCGATCTCCACTATGTACACAGAAAAAGTCTCCCAATTGTCAATGTCCATCTCTCCTCAGTTGATGATATGTTATGTATCATGCATGTACTTCTGTAGCAGCGACACATGGAAGACATCATGCACCATCTCTAAACATGGAGGTAGATCCATGTAATACACCACATCACAAACTCTGTATAGAATCAGAAAAGGGTCATTGTATCTCAAAGATAACTTTCCCCCCAATCTAAATCTATATAGTAACCATTGTGTTGAGACCCAAAGGAATACGTGGTAACCCACCTAAAAATCCATGGTCCTCTGTCTCATGTCTGAACATGACTTCTAATAGCTCTATGCAGTCCTCGGCAACTCCTGGATGATATGAACCTTCTCGATGGTAGCTCACCTAAAAATTTGACCCATGAGTTCTGAATTCCTTGGGCCGGTCCATAAAAATGGTGACCTATATAGTCACCCATATAGGGCCTCATACAATGCCATACCAATGATGGAGTTGTATATATTATTGTACGAAAAATACATTTGTGGTCATAGATCCTTCCAATTGTGGCCAATGTATATTATAAAAGAACATGAAATGTCCTCAATAACCTGGATTGTACTCTTGGTCTGGCCATCCATATGGGGATGAAATATTTTGATTAAGGGAAACTGATTCCCAAATGCACCATTATATCCCGTCAAAAATTGGGATTTGAAATGATCATCATGATCTTAAATATTCTTTGATGGAATTCCATGAATCTGAACTATCTCCTACATGTATTTGCGTTTGATACTCTCAACGGATCTCCTCTCACAGATTGGTAAGAAGTTGGATGACATGGTGAGTGGGTCAATGTTCACTGAGATAGAATCATTCCTTGTATTCATACATGGAAAACCCAACACGAAGTCAATAAATATCACATCTAACTTCCACTATGGAACATCTAGGGGTTGAGTCAAACCTACTCGTACATGGTTCTCAGCCATAAATTGTTGTAATGTGAGGCATCATGAAACAAACTCTTCCACTAGATTCTGTATTCCCAATCAATAGAACTGACATCCGTTGTCCTAAAACTCATTTCTACTCATGGATGTACCAACGAAGGATATATATGGGTCTCCCTCAAGACCACCTCCTACAACATCAATTATATTATTGTGCGTCCTCGGAGGATAAATCTGTGCACCCCACCATTTGAATATCCATCTCGAGGAATCCCCTTTAGACATCATAACATGTTTAGTCTAATAGATGGTGTCTCGAAGATGTTCATCCCTGACTCGATAAAAGATTCGAGGGGTGACATCCATCGACTGGAGGTATGTTTCTCCATGACTATACATAATTTATATAATAAATACGACAAACTGATCTGATGACACTCTAAAAAACATCAATATGGATATCCAACAGAGGGAATCTTCCACAACATTCCCGTTCATAGGAGTATAAAAAATCTCAATGTCATAGTAATGTAGGAATTCTAGTCATCTCCTTTTTCTCAAATTTAGATCCTTAGTAGAGGATATAAAATTGAGTCTCTTGTGGACAGAGTACATGATAAACCACTCACACATCAGGTAGTGTCTCCACATCATCAATGTAAATACTACCGCATCTATCTCAAGATGATGGGTTGAATATTAGATATTTATGTTTCCTCAACTAGCACGATCCATAGGAAATCACATATTCCCCTACGTAGGACACAACTATGCCCGGTCATTGGTGGATCACATAACAATAAATTCCAGATGCCCTCCACTGGTAGTCTCAATATGGGAGTACTCTTCATCTTCAGCCTCAGCTATTTAACATATTATTGGCATGTGTCTATGATCATGAAGGGTTTACCCTTCTAAGAAAATGTATTTAAGGGTGATGATACTTGTGAAAAGTTAGTTACAGACCTCCTAATTTACCCAAGAAACCCTTGGAAACACTTTACCTTAGTAACACTATTGCTTAGATCCCAAGAAAGCACCAAATCATTGTTAACTGGATCTACTGAAAATCCCACCTCTAAAATTACATATCCCAGAATGTGTACATCTCGTATACATAAAAAACACATAGAGAGGTTCCTGTGAATATGAATCTTTCAATGTATTTACATGATTGTCCTCAAGGGTATCATGTGTTCCTCCTCAGAAACTGAGTACACTAGGTTATCATCAACGAAGAACGTGACCAACTAGTCAATGTATGCCTGGAAGATATTTTTAATGAGTCCCATTAACACATTTGTGGATTTAATCATAGCATAAATCATAACCAAATACTCGCAGTGTCTGTATGACCATATGAACTGCATCTTTGTTACATCATTATCATGTAGATGAAGCTGGTGATAGCCAGAAATGAGGTCATTCTCCAAGAAGAACTATTCCCCATTTAACTAATCTATGAGGTGTAGGATCCTTGCTAGTGGATACATTTTATTAATGGTCACCATATATAGGCACTAGATGTCAACACCTAACCTCAATCTCATATACTTCTTCATCAAAGAAATTACTGGGATCGCCAAGGCTGAAACACTTGGCCTCACAATGCCATTCCTTTGGATGCCCTCATGCTGTACAATTTAATAATTTATATCCACAGTAGCCATCCAATATGCAGGTGTATATGTCAGCATCATCCTAGTGTACTGATCAATGCAAAATTCAACCTATTTGTAGGAAGGTAATCAAGGGAATTATTCAGGAATGATGTTCCCATACTCCACCACTATTTTAGAAAACTGATAACTCCTATCATCCACTACACCAAGGGTGAGAATATCCATGTAATGAGTAATTGGATTCCCCCTCCTATACGTGAGAACATTATGCACTTCATGTGTTTCATTTTTGATGATTATTGAAAACCTAGTCCCATCTCTATTAACACACCACACTTTGTGCCTAAAACTATCAATCTATGCAATAAATGATGGTATCCAATCCATGTCATGAATGATTTCAAAATGACTTGATACCACCACCTATAGATCCAAAACAATAATCTTTCTCCCTGGTGTAAGTTCAGATTGTCTGCACTTGTGTGTGAATATCAAATATTCCTTGTAGGATCCTCTACGATTACAGACAAAGTCAATGGTTCTAATAGAATCTTCGAGATTCGAATAAGGGTCATAGAATGAAAAGAATTAATTTCATCTAGGTCTATCAAAATGGGGTCTAATGTGGAAAACACACATATTTTACCTTATTCATCTTGGTATACTAGGATTCATAATCCTCCATCACTTGAAATTTGCCTCATCCCTTTGCACCAACTCCCTTTTCCTATAATGGACAACCTAGGGGTGTTGGTAGTAGTACCTCAATTATCCTCCCAACTAATAATTCTCTACCTTCTCCCGAAAAATTAACTATTTCCATAGGACCACCATAACCCTGTCTTCACATTTGTATTGAAGGTCCCTCGACCATCTCCTAATCGTTCGTACAACATGCCTATCATTCTCTAACAAGATTCCCCCAACCAGAGAACAAGAAATTCACCACGACCTTCGGCTAACTTGCTCTACCCTAGGATACCATCAACAATGATCCCACGTAATGAAGTGGCCCCATTGAGTTTCGGACCTATTTTCATTCTTGTGTCTACTATCAGCTACATATTGAATAAGTCTCTAATGCCTGGTCCTGACTGGTGGCTCCCACTACTGGCATCTGTTCTGAAAGAATTCTCTCTACAAACAGAGCTTTCTCTAGTACACTATCATATGAAAGGAAACTATGGGATATCATTGATTCCCTAATCTATCGATATAGCCCAAGTAGATGTTCTGGGCCTTGAGGAATCGGTCATGCACTATATCTGTGGAGTAATGAGAAGAATAAATAAATCACATTGAGTACTCATCTATTTTCTAACATCCATGATATAGATGTAGGAGCACCAGTATGTTCCCAGATCCCAACATCACTAGAATGAAATTTTCTTTAAAGAGGCACTCATATTATACCCAATATATAGTCATCGCATCATGTGTATGGGTCACTAAACTCCACCATCACCCCCATTGAGTCCTGAAGAAGTCTCACAACATGAATTGCAATCTATTTGGAAGGAATCCTTAGAAGGTGGTAGACACTTGTAACTTCCTCCAGCCAATCCTCACCTACCTATGGGTCTCTCTCACCCAAAAACAAGGGAGGACGTTGCCTCTGGAAGTCAAGAATTTCACTCAATTTATGTGCATCTTCTACTAGTATCACATGATGCAACTACTGCTAAATGGGTGGTTATAACTCTAGTACAGTGACCAACGGTTCTATCTTCTATACTGGTCCCTATAACTACACCTCTTTGCAAGTAAGATCATTCTCATGATCAAAAAATAAAATCCTAGTTGGTTATCTTTATAGTAGTCATCCAGAATCATGGCAAGATGAACCAATGTCAATATAGTATTCCTTCAGAGCTATCTCAAGAAGGAAAAAAGAATGTACACTAATACAATATGATTCATTTACCATTAATTTCCCATTAACAAGAGTTTTCATGAGTCGTGTCGAATAGTAGAATTATGAGTCCAATTGTATAGATACATTGGCTGCTACACCAACACTAAATTCCCTAACATAAAAGAATAAGTAGAAACATTCAACATTGATTCCCTACACCAACCTCAAGGAAACCAAATTTGATAGGGCATGTTGACTAACACTGAGTATCCGTATCCCAAAAATGAGAGGCTTTATCTTATGGACATTTACACTTTCACATATATCCATCACCAATATATTGAAATGTAAAATCACTAAGTATAAAATTCATGAATATTCTATGATACCAACCACAAAGAATGATTTCAGGAAAATAGGATTTAAAAAGGGCACAAATACAGACCCACTGAAAGAATGAGTCGTCCAATGTGATCTTATATGTTCCTGTAAAATGACCGTAGAAAAATCTACGTGATGGGTTGGTGATGGATAGATTCATGTAGTCATAAGATCCCAACACATCTGTTTGATCTCTCTAGGCACCACCTAGTCTTATTTTCCCTAGAACACCATCAAAGAATTGATCGTTTACATAAGAAACGACATGTATGAGACAATTCCATGTATTGGTGATTAGAAAAATACTGAGTTGGACACCCCAAAAATAGAATTGAGTACCACCATGAAATAACCAATATACACCATAATGAAATACAAAAAAGATACCACTATGAAAGAAACAATGTATACCATGAACGAATACATAATATATCACCAAGGAAACACCAAATGTACATTATGATCACAAATATACAAGTCGAAAGAAAAATAAATAGTATTATCCTTCATAGTCCGTAGAACACCATGAGTCAATAACTCATAGTTCTTTGATAACACATAGACTGTCGATAACACATAGAGTTAGGATAATCTATGGAGTGTCGATAACACAAGGAATGTTGATGACACACATAGTGCCGATACCACATGAAATGTCAATAACACATAGAGTGTCGATAACACATGGACTGTTTCTAAGTCATACTTCCCTCAAGAAATATAGTCACCATGAGCACATAATCACCAAAATGACCAAGTCACAAATTTAGCAAAATCACATTGTCACAAAGTCACGTAGTTACCATGATCAAAATGTCTAAACCAAATATAAGTTTCTTCTCATTGCATGCTTGTATCGAGTGGAACTATTACTCAAGCCAAATGTTCATAGTATCACTTTTAGAAAGACTCACTTATAATATATTAATTGTATCACCTCCTCACAAGGGATGCATATCCATAGAATTATCATCATAAAAAATCTCAGTTTGAATGATATATTCATTTTTATAAAATGGTCTGACCCTGGTTAAGCATAGGGATGACCCGACCAACAAGACCCGACATGACCCCACATTCAACCTAACCTGGTCTGGATAACCCAACCCGAACTGGTCCGGTCTGGCCTAGACTGAACCAACCCGACCCATTATGCATGATGGTGCTGGCCCGCTAGGCCGTTGGTCCATCCAGTGGGGCTCCCAGTGCGGCCCAACCACCCTAGTTCGACAAATTATTTATGGGATTGTTTACTGTACCAGCCACGAACATCCCTAATCGTGCCCTAGGAATATGCGGTCTAACATGAAAAATGGATACACCCAATGTTCCCTGTTCAATATAGATTCATAATGCATTTCAAGTAGCTTTCTCGACCCCACTCCCAGCCCCATGAATTGAGGTTGTGGGTTCCTACAACTCGGCTTCGAGCCACACCCCCAATTTCCAGATGTGGCCTCTTTCCATGGCCTTTATTCGATGTGGTCAGCCGCATTACATGACTTCCACATCCAACTCAATATCGGCTCCACTGAGTTGCATTATAGCCCTGATGGCCAACACTGTTGTTATTCACCATCATCCACACACACACGTAGCCACCAATGTGTGGAAACACCTACCCTTGCCGGCACTGGTGGCCCCATTCCGTAGTCCACCAGTCCTCCTCATGTACTGAATTTCCTTAAATAATGTAACTATTGGGATCCACGGGTAATGTACATCATCGATATGCACTTTTTTATTGTTTCCACTAATCTGGGGGTACAATCAAGTTCAGAACCTCTAGGAAACTCAATTTATGTCCATGACGATCCTGCAATGAAGAACGCCATCAACAGTGTAGGTAGAAAGCCCCTGAATGCTCGGAGAAACAAACTTCATCATTTGTTCATGTCATATTGGAACTTTTCCCATTAGAACGATGATCAAATATAATTATAATCACAAAGATACATCTTCAAATATTACTCACATCATATAATTATGCCTCAAGAAGTATCAAACCATGAATCAACTAGTTTTTTGGTTGGGCTGTTTTCATCACTGAATCTAAGAACGAGGAAGAAAATCTCGGAAATATTAAAAATCTTTCCTCATGGTTGGATCAGTCGTTGATGACAGAGGGAGATCTGTGTCTTCATTGATTCTATATTCACCGAAGTTATTCGTCGAGAGATATTCCATCCATGCCTCAATGGAATTCCATAGTTATGGTGCTAACCCTGAATTCTGGAAAAAGGATTCAATAAAAATAAAAAGTATTCTGTGTTTGATAATGTATTTTTATTAAAATATTTTATGGACAGTTGCATCCTAATTCTATTAATAATAGTTGATTTGTGCTAATAATTGTTAGTCCTCACCTATGGTAAAGTCGCTTCTCGGAACTCAATGGTTCCCTATGATTTCTAATCATCGGACCCTTTTAGAATTTATTAGTATTTTATAGAAAACCCGAGATTCAAAATTTATTAAAAACCAAAAAAAATTCATAGTATTTTACTGGGAACACTAGGCCTCTGATTATCATGTCTTCTCAGTGGTAGGTCTCAAAATATTCCATGTTAATTAAAAAAAATAGACAATAATCTATTCATTTAATTAAATATTATTTCAAAAAATGAATGTGATGAATGTTTATTCTGATTGAAATTCAGATTAGTTAATAATCCCATGTTATCATTTCCAATAATAATGGTGAATTTTATAATTATAGTGATGGTTTATTGAACGGTCATGGTTATATATTGATTTAATCTAATTAGGGTAATTTTATTTTCATTACATCAAATGAAACTCCATGCGATGATTAAACATATACATGATATTTTGGTTGTATTTCGGATTTTTTCTTTCAAAATTATGAGGTATTATTTATATGGAATAAAATATAAACAATATATTAACCATAATTGAGTATACTATATATTAATTATGAAAGAGTGGACCATGAGGTAGAGAAGATGGTTATAACTTTTAATGGTTTATGATTTGAAGATCCACTATCGTCCAATTAAATTGGATATGATAGTCGAATACTAGAATTAAAAATATAATATGTGATTATCCTTTATATGATTGGATCACGATAATTAGGTTAATTATTAACTAAATTTTTGAGTATAAATTTTCTATACATAATATTATTCTATTTTTATAAAGGAATCAGTGTAGTAATCCTTGTAAAAAGCATTAAATTGGCCTAGAATAATGGATATGGTTTGAATGAATGAGAGGAATTAGTTATGAATGGTAAGTAACATTATGTTTAATGATTTTACATAAATTATTATCATATTTTCCTAGAGGTAATCTATTTCAATTGATTCCTAATTGAAGATGAAATTATTATCAGAAGCTCACATTTCTTTTTATTATTTTTCATGGTTGTACTAAGATGTATAGAGACCTTCACGAATATTAATTTTTGGAATGTTTGAAGAAATATATTTCAAGTTATAAAAATAAAGTATTATATTTTTAACCGGTTAAAGATGAACAAAAACTTCCAAAGTTGATGAATTAGACATTTCAAGTTGCGTAATTGAAAATGGATAATATATTCAGAGGTTTTTTGTGGGATTAAAAAATATATCTTTATTTAATACGATTATTTGGGGTATTTTTTATTTATTAAATCAATTAATGAACATTCTACCAATTTGGGATACAAATATTTAGATCAATGTGATATTCATTATAACAAGAATATAATTGTAATCAATAGTTTCACTCTATGTATATAATATTAATATGATCCACGATTTACCTCAAACAATTTAGATGGACATAAAATCATGTTGGGTACTAAATTAATCTTCAGTATATCATTTAATACTTAGTTTGGTGGCTAGTAAGAATGAAATAATCAGGATTTGGATTATAATTATCATATAAACTATTTTTATTATTAGGAAAGCTGGGATAAAAAACTTTCATTTTTGTAAGATTTTCATAATAACAACTTTTATTCCAGTAAATAGATGTCGTCATTGGGAGCATTATATGGGAACCACTATAAAACTCCATCATATTGGGATGATGTCAGTGAAAGTAAATTCGTGGAATAATAATTGGTAGAAGTGATAGATTAGATCGTAAATATTATTCAAAAACATATGAGTGAAGATCATGGTAGATATTTTTTATTTTATAGATACATATATAAATTACAATTTATTTGATTAATGTTATCATGTTTTTCATAATGTACATCCTTGAAAAAGTTTCATCTATTTTGGTAAAAAGGAAAAATGATGTCTCACGTTCAAAAAGCACATTAAAATTGAGATGTATTTTTTTTCAAAAATATATGTTGTATCCTTTCATCTTTGTTTATCTCTGGTAAATTATGTTTTTCATGATTCATTTCAATGGAAGGATTTACTTGATACATCTCAAGGTTTGAGCCATAAGGTGGTATAGTGGGAAATAATGAATTCCTCTTAAGAAAATACATTTCATATTTTGAAACATAGAGATATGGAAATTTAAAATATGTTGACACACCTTATTATGATTATAGGACGAATGATATGACTGAATAAAATAAAAGGAAATTGAAAAGGGATATATAGGAAAAAAATACCCCCACTTTTTTTGTAATTAATATGATTACGAGGACATAAATTTATAATCGAGAAAAAATTGGACAACCCATATAATTATATAAATAAATTATTATTATTTATAATTATTACATTTATAATATTGAAATAATTATAGTTTTATAAATAATTTTATAAAATATTTCAGTAAAAAATGAATAATTTTATATTAATAATATATTTTCAATAACTATATGATTTTATATATAAGATAAATTTCTAAATTTTAAAATTTATTTTGAAAAAATGAATTTTATATTTTATATAATCATATGGAATTTTTATTAAGTATAATTTTTGAGAAATTTTTAATATACTGATTTTTGAGTGAATATTTAAAAATGTCTTGTTTTTCCAAACTGTCATTTTCTGACATTAAATAAATTTATTTAAAACCACCTTTATCATTTGAATTTTCTTAATAGTAAAAAAATATACCTTATAATGTAAATATTATAACTAATTTTATAAGAATATAAAATATATTTTTATTTGGAGTAATATCATTTTATGCTTCAGAAGAGAATTTCCAAAAACATTATCTTCGATTTTATTTTATTAAATTATATTAAAATATCATTTTGAAAAATCTAAAAATATAATATTTAAAAAACTATTCAATAATTTTATTCATTTTTTTAAAATTTATAAATTACATTACATTCATGTTTTTATGTTATAAAAACTAAACAGGTTAAAAAAATCGACACTATAGTAATTGGTGTATAAAATTAATTACTCTAAATATATTGTGATAAATGAAAAAATCCACCATAAATAATATTGGATAATGTTATTCACACCATTATTATATTATATTCAAAATTGTATAGTTTTTAATATACATTACCCTAATTAAATCATTTATAATATAAAAATGTTAGATGAATTGAAGGTTTTCACCACCACTGACCTATAAAAGTGTTCCTCCACTCCTCTCTTTCAGAATCCTTTTGGAATCACCATAACATTAAATCACAAACTGATTGTATCCCAATAACCCCATACATATTATATGGGTTTTTGATTCATTAATGGTCCAATAATAGAATGTTTAATGAGTAATCCAAAGAATGTTTCCCAAGGAAGATGTGTTGTTCTTATCCAAGTGTTTCATGATTACTCATTCTTCTAAATAATTCACAACATCAATAACCATTGAGAAATAATTAAATATTAATATTTAATATAATAAAATATTAATATGATTTTTATGGTGCATATTTCGTCTCATTGTTTAATCAATTCGGAAATGAAAACACCGCTAAGGCATACATATGAACAAGAACCTCGATGAATAAAATTTTTTCATTTTTCTTCAATAGATTATTTAATTGGTTAATGTGATGGATAAAATTAATATATATAATACTAATAAAATAATTATTATTATGTAACTATAATATTTTACATACCTTTTTACGATTTCAAATAATTAGACATTGATAAGGTCACTCATTCGCACTTTTGGAATTCCACCACAACAAATTGATGTGATTATTTTTTCAATTCCACCTCACAAGTCCAAGAATAGGGATATAAATAATAAAATCATATTAATTTTTTAAATAAATTAATATGTTTTTAAAACATATATAATAAAAAAATTATTTATTTTCAACTCAGTATATAACAAAATATATTGTTCATGTATACCAACAAACTACCATCTCCAAGAAATGATTTTATACATTTTTCATTATTCCCATATAAGGTAGGTTTTGAACTTTTATTTAAAGGATAAATATAATAATAATTAAATGTTTAATATTGTAGAAGAAATGGAACCAAAAAACATTTTCCCAAAAACAACGCACCGATATAGTTTTTTGGATAACAACCTAATGACCCCAAAACATTCCTCAAGAACAAAGCCATTTTAGTAACTAAATAAAACTCCCTAATTAATTAATTATAAAGAATGATTTTAATGACCCGAAAAATTCAAGGGAATTTTTTCATAATTTTCATGGGAATTTTACAAGAATTCCGTTTTACATGGCACCTAATTCCGAGGACTGATGTGCCTGGAATCTTTTTCCGTAGTTTAGCTCGGGTACGTTCAGTGAACGAACGAGCGGGTTTTTGTAACTTTTGAACTGGTTCTCGGAGTCGAATTCTGAGGGCACCGATGGAATCACAGTTCCTGTATTTTCTTAGAAACACCACTTCTGGAGTATTGTTTTCTCAGGTGTGGTTTTTAATTTTTGGGTTTATGTTAAGGAATAAAATAAAAGTGGTGCAACCGATTTTTATTTTATTTTTCTTAACTTAAGTTAAGTGGTTGATGTGGGACCCACAATATCCTACCCACATGGTAGGATATTTGTGAGGTGGGGCCCACACGAGCCCCACAGTTTCTTTTCTTCCTAAACCCCCCTCCTTTATTATGGTAACGCACCCGCACCCCCCCATCCGCTCGGCCGAAACGGCCAAGCCAGTTGTCCTGGGCCAGCGCGCCAACGCACTGGGCCAGGACGTGCCCAGGCTGGGGCGGGCCGCGCCCAAGCGGGCCGGACCCAGAACTAGGTAGGTTCTCCCAGGTTCGGGCCGAACCAGGGGGTCTCGGGCTGGGTCGGTCCGGGCCGGAAACCCCCACTTCCGGACCTCTCACGGTATTTTTCCCATAACATGGGCCTCAGACATCTGATCGAAGCACCGTCAGTGGTAATTTGATCCTTGGATGGAGACGGTCGTTTTGATATATTATACTCAAGGTTTCGGAGTACATGGGGTTCGGCCTAGATGGTTCGTACACGAAACCAATCGGGCCCTCGGAGCGGAAACACTTATAACTTGAGATTCTAATGTCTGATTGATGAGTCGTCGACTTTGTTGGATTCCTCTTAGTGAGAAGGACCTTTTGGCTTACTCCTCTCGATGTTTGGACGCAGTTGGAGTATGTTCAGGTGGGTTTTGACTTAAAAACAAACCAGGCCCCTAGGACGAAAAAGCCAATAACTCTTAGACCGGGCATCCGATTGACGCGCCGTCTGTGACATTGTGTTCCTGTTGACGATATGGAGCTTTTGAATTCCTCAACTCCGGAATATGTGTCATTTGATGTATCATACCCTCGTCTCATTGAGCGAACCCTCCTGAATGAGCTTGTTGTGTGCGGGAACCCTATAGTTGGCTGCAACTACGATGACGATGATGACTGTGTAGAAATCCTCTGTGGATTCGACAGCGACGACTACATCACTCATAAATCCTACGTGGATTAGTGCTACTGATCCTGTGTGAGTCAGATCCTGTTTGGGCAGCGCTCAGCGGTCCTGTGTGGGCCAGCGCCTACATATCATGTATGGGTCTGATCCTGTGTGGGTCATTGTGGGAGTTAGTTACCTATCGATCCTGTGTGGGTCATTGCGGGGGTTAGAAACCTATCGATCCTATGTGGGACAGATCCTTTGTGGGTCATTGCGGAGGATAGTTACCTATCGATCCTGTGTGGGTCAGATCCTTTGTGGTTTATTGTAGGGGTTAGTTACCTATCGATCCTGTGTGGGTCAGATCCTTTGTGGGTCATTGCGGGGGTTAGTACATATCGATCCATAGTGGGTCCAATGGCTTAAATGAATCAGTGGATATATCTGATCATCGGTATCATCATACGATGAAGTTTACCTGTGTGATATGTATCTTGACATTCAATCCTTATCTTCAATATGATTGACTTGAAATTCTGTGTGGATTATGTTATTTTTTCCTGTGTGGATTTGGTTGTGGTTTCCTTTGTGGACTGGGTTGTACATGAGCTCGGATATTGGAGCCAAATGAGAATTGGTGACTTAGGTATATGTATGGTCATATACCTAAGTAGTGTCAGATGTTAATTCGTGTTTGTATCTTTCCATTGTGGATTATCCTTTGTGGATTTTGGGAGACCATCAGGGGTCTTGGGGTCCCTACTGAGTAGTTTATGCTCACCCCTGCATGGGCTATGCCCGCACTATGTTGTGTTGGTTTCAGACGACGGACATCACTGAACGTGGTTGAGGCACAAGGAGCAGGTCGGTACCCAGAGGTGGATCATTGGGCGGGGCGTACTCGGAGCGGACGACAGGACCCGAGCAGCTGTGGAGGCTATCTGTACCCATCTTTCAGGTGGGACTTCCAGTGGACTGCTCGAGGCTGCGGCTTTACATTCAGTTGAGGTTTTCCATTTCTAGTTTTACATTACTTTTAGATTAGTTATGTATTTTGGCCCACTTACATTTCCGCACTTACTGTTGTACCCGGTTTTTACATAGTGTTTACTTCTACTTTCTTGCTCTATGGTGTTTGTTTACAATACAAAGGCAATTCCTTCCCTTTTTACCGAGAATTACTCCTTGGTGCTAGTCGCTATCCCCTGGCCTATGGAATGTGGGCATGGGGTATTCACAGCACGGGCCCCGAGGATGGGTCGTGAAAAGTTGGTATCAGAGAAGTTCGGTTCTACCACAGCACTCATGACTCTGATCTTTTTCTATGTGAATCAATAGTGTTAAGAGTATTGAGTGTGGTTTTCAGTCCAAGGAGTCCAGTGTTGGTGTGGCGGCCGACGTATCCATACAACAGGACCTAGACTTCTGATTTACGACTTATTGCATGAAAACATTGATTACATGTGTGTTCCAGGTTTTTTTTATTACATTGTGTCAGCTCACTAGGTATACTGTTTGACCGTGGCACACCTGTTTCTTTTCATTATGTCCCCACGACAGCAGCCAACTCGGGTTCCGAGCGTTGTATGTGATGATAGCCCACCGAGCGACGAGGCCTCGGTACAGGGCCCTTTGAAAGTAGAGGCACCGGCAGTACCTCTACCCGCTGAGCCACCGATGCTATCAGCCCCAGCCGCTGACGATCCATGTCGCCTTAGTGCACTGCATGAGTTTCAATGCCAGCAACCGCCCAGGTTCCACTGGGAGATGGACCCTCAGGCAGACGAGGATTGGGTGGAGGTAGTTGTACGGGTTTTCAGTTTTGTGAGGACACCAATAGACCTCATTGTGATCATCGCAGTGAGCCTCATGCACACGGCAGCAGGCAGATGGTGGAGATTGATGCTCCAGGTGCATGATGAGGCATCTATCCTCTGTACGTACTTTGAGAGCCTCTTTTGCTCGGATTTCATCCCAGCCAACCTCCGTGCGGTGTGCATCTAGGAGCTTCTACAGCTGCGGAATGGCAGTTTGAAGGTCGCCCAGTACTAGGCCAGATTTACCAATCTCTCGCGCTACTCGACAGACATGGTACGAGACCCATTCATCCGGGCCCGGACCATTGAGTAGGGATTGGAGCATGAGATCAGGGCATCGCTGATCTCCCTCAGCATTCTGACACAGGCAGGGGTACTGGAGCGAGCCCTTCTGATCGAGAGCTTCCTTGTTGAGCCTGCATCAGCAGCGAGACCTACCGCAGGGCGACACGTAGTAGAGTCTTCTGCAGCAGGCAGTCGACGGATGACTCATGGGTCTAGTAAGACTAGACCCTTAGGAAGACGTCCTCAGGACACTGGCTAAGCAATGTGGGGAACACAGCGTGGAGCCAGACATTCGAGAGGCAGACAGTGCTACGCATGCAGTGGGCAGGGCCACATGGCTCGTGACTGCCCGACCTGCCATGCCGAGGAGCAGCAGACAGTTGAGCGGCCACCCAGGTAGAGGCAGAGGGTCGACTGTGGCGGTCCGCAGGGAATAGGCGGACGAGGCAGACGAGCTAGCCGAGCAGCAGGTGGTGGGCAATGCTTTGAGGCTCTACCACCACCACCCCTATGAGGTCCACCCCGACCACAGGGAGCAGGTGGGAAGAGATAGGTATAGCTTCAGGCAGTAGAGGCCTACGACCACGGCACTCCCGAGATGAATCGAGGTACTATCTATGTCTATTCCACCCTTTTTTTAGTTCTTATAGACATTGGAGTGAGTCATCATTTCATAGCTGCTGCCCTTTTTCAGATCTCGGAGATTCCGACGGAGCCACTGGCTCGATCCTTATAGCTAGAGACTCCTACGAGAGCAGACTTGACTATTACGCATTGGTGCCGGCAGTGTGAACATACTCTAGGAGGTGAGAGCTTCGGATGGGATCTTCTTGTAGCGGCGTTGAGGCCTTACGACGTCATCTTGGGCATGGATTGGTTATCTACAGTCCATGCTCAGATTGACTGTTTTAGGCACAAGGTAGGATGTGTACGCACCGACGGGAGCATGTTCACCTTCACCGGCGAGAAGGGAGCCTTCGCAGCACATGATGGACTCCCACAGAGGAGAGGACAACCCATCACTCATCAGTTTGCTAGACTAATCCTAGTAGCAGTTGACGTGAAGAGTCCTAGTTTTCCTGCAGTGGTGGATCAGTATGCGGACGTTTTCCAAAACGACATTCCAAGACTACCTCCTCGTAGAGAGGTAGAATTTTATATTTATCTGTATCACGGGATAGCCCCGATATCCACCCCAGCATATCAGATGGCTCCCACCGAGCTTCGAGAGCAATGGGTACAGTTGGAGGACTTCTAGGGAAAGGGATTCATCTGACCTAGTGTTTCACCCTGGGCTTCCTCGATATTGTTTTCCAAGAAGGTGGACGGGATCTTGTGACATTGTGTCGAATATCATCGCCTGAACTAGGTGACAGTGAGGAACATGTATCTGCTACCAAGGATTGATGACCTCTTCAATCAGCTCAAGGGATCTCGGTGGTTCTCAAAGATAGACCTCATGTCAGGCTATCATCAGCTCAGAGTTCGGGAAGAGGACGTGCAGAAGACGACCTTCAAATGTCGGTATAGACACTATGAGTTCTTGGTTATTCCATTAGGAAAAAGAAATGATCTAGAAGTTTTCATGGGACTCACGAAAAGGATATTTCATCCATACCTCGATTGATTTTTCGTGGTCTTCATCGACGACATTTTAATATACTCGACGACTGAGGAGGAGCACACCTACCACATGCGGGTTGTACTGGACACACTCCGAGAGCACCAGCTTTATGGTAAGGTCTCAAAGTGTCAGTTTTGGATACACGAGGTCCACTTCTTGGGACACGTCATCTCTGAGGCGGGAGTTGCGGTGGATCCGGTGAAGATCAAGGTAGTGCTAGCGTGGGAGCCACCTAGGAGCGTGACAGAGGTGCGGAGTTTCTTGGGGCTAGCTGGATACTACCAGAGATTTTTTCCAGACTTATCCAGAGTTGCGGCACCACTCTCACCTTTGATGAAGAATAAGAAACCCTTTGTGTTGTCATAAATATGTCAGTTGAGAATCCATGAGATGAGACAGAGATTGACCAGCGCATCTATCTTGAGGCTACCAGAGGAGGGATTAGGGTATGTAGTCTACTGAGATGCATCAAGGACTGGACTCGGATGTTTTCTGATGCAGGAATGGGAAGTGATCGCCTATGGATCACGTCTTTTGAGGCAGCATGACCAGAACTATGCTACCCATGACATGGAGTAAGCAGTAGTGGTCATCAATCTGAAGATGTGGCGACATTATCTGATGGGTGAGCGCTTTACAGTCTATTCTTATCACCAGAGTCTCAGGTACATCTTCTCGCAAAAGGAACTGAACCTGAGACAGTGGCGATGGCTCGAGTTCCTCCGGGACTATGAATTTGAGATAGTCTATACTCTTTGAAAGGGGAACGTAGTAGCTGATGCACTCCTCATGAGGAAGAGCATTCTACTAATTGGGGAGGTGATAGAGCATCTAGCCACTTTGCAGATATCCTTCATGGATAGAGATGGAGCATCCTCCCTTCAGTCACTCACAGTCACTCCTCCACTACTACAGCTGGTCAGAGAGGCACAGCATGGGGACGCTGACTGTGAGACGCGGTTTGCGCAGATATCCTCATGACAGGCACCTGATGGTTTCTATGTAGGAGGAGAGCACGACGTCCTTTTTAAAGGACGTACCTTGGTACTAGATTCCTTACGGGAGGATGTGCCGAGAGAGTTTCACACATCCCCTTTGGAAGTACATCCTATTGTGGCAAAGATGTACCAGGATCTCAGACGACAACACTGATGGACGAGCATGAAGAAGGTGGTGGAATAGTTCGTTTCTCAATGCCTCACCTTCCAGTAGGTGAAGGTAGAGCACCAGGTACCAGCAGGCTTGGTATATCCATTGGAGGTCCCGGAGTGGAAGTGGGATGGGATATCTATGGACTTTGTGACTGGACTTCCATGCACTTCCAGAGGTTACGACTCCATTTGGGTGATTGTCGACCGACTCACCAAGTTGGATCACTTCATACCAATCAGAGTGAATTGATCAGTGGAGAGCTTGAGATGCCACTACATTCGGGAGATTGTATGGATTCATGGTGTGCCATCATATATCTTCTCCGATAGAGATTTTCGCTTTACTTCTCGGCTATGGAAGGGGTTGCAGGAGGCGTTCGGGACACAGCTACGTCTGAGCACCGCCTTTCACCCTCAGACAGATTGTCTGATGGAGAGGACCATTCATACTCTCGAGGACATGCTCTGTGCATGTGTCCTTGACTTTGGTCGCAGCTGGGAGGACCACCTACCCTTGGTGGAGTTCGAGTACAACAACAGAAACCACTCCACCATCAGGATGTCACCATATGTGGCGTTGTATGACCAACCCTGCAGATCACCGCTCTGCTGGACAGACCCTGGGGATTCAGCACTTGTGGGACCAAAGATGGTCCAGGCCATGACAGAGAAGGTCCAGGTAATCCAGGAGCGGATGAGGATAGCTCAGAGCAGGCTGAAGTCATATTATTACAGGAGGCGGAGGCCACTAGAGTTTGAGGATGGCAACCACGTCTTCTGGCGGGTCTCACCTCGATGTGGATTACAAGGATTTGGCTGAGGCGGCAAGTTGTCTCCACGCTTCATTGGACAATTTCAGGTCCTCAGAAGGATTGGAGAGGTGGCTTATCACCTGGATCTACCACCGTAGTTGCACCGTGTGCAAGACATTTTCCATGTATCCCAACAGAATAGATACGTTCACGACCCGACGCATATCATTGACCATGGGTAGCTGGACATTGATAATGGGGAGACTTTTGCGGAGGTCCCAGTAGAGATCGAGGATCGACGATAACAGGTCCTACGTGGATGATTTCTTCCTCTAGTATGCATCAGATGGCCGCACGGGAACCTCCAGGAGTTCACATGGGAGTGAGAGACTCAGATGCTTGCTCAGTACCCACATTTGTTTCCCTAGTTTTTGATGTATCTTTACGGGGACGTAAATCCCTGAGGTGGGAGTGATGTAAATACCTGAAAAATTCAAGGAAATATTTTTCTTAATTTTCTTGGGAATTTTACAAGAACAAAGTTTCTGACGACACCAAATTCTGAGGCCCGGTGTGCCTGGAATCTTTTTCCGATGATTATCTCGGGTACGTTTAGTGAACAAACGAGTGGGTTTTTCTAACTTTTGAACTGATGCTTGGAATCGAATTATGAGTGTACTGATTGAATTGCAGTGCCGGTATATTCGTAGAAACACCTCTTCTGGAGTTTCACTTGCTCGGGTGTGGTTTTTAATTTTTCGGTTAATGTTAAGGAATAAAATAAAAGTGGTGCAACCGATTTTTATTATATTTTTCTTAACATAAGTTAAGTGGATGATGTGCGACAGAAAATATCCTACCCACTTGTTAGGATATTTGTGAGGTGGGGCCCACACGAGCCCCACTATTTTTTTTCTTCCTAAACCCCTCTCATTTATTAAGGTAGCGCACCCGCAACCCCCAATCCGCTCGGCCGAAACGGCCGAGCCACTTGGCCCTGGCCAGCGCGCCAGCTCGCTAGGCCGGGCCGCGCCCAGGCCAGGCCTCGCACAGGCCGGGCCGGGCCAGGCCGCGCCAGCTGGGCCGGGCCGTGCCCAAGCGGGCCAAACCCAGACCCGGGTTGGGTCAGCCCGGTTCAGGCCAACCCAGGGGGTCTCGGGCCGGGTCGGTCCGGGCCCGAAACCCCCACTTCCGGACCTCTCACAGTTTTTTACACCTAACATGGGCTGCAGACCTCCGATTGACGCACCGTCAGCTGCAATTTGATCCTTGGATTGACACGATCGTTTCTTTATATTATACTCAAGGTTTCGGAGTACTTGTATTTCGGCCGGGTTGGTTCGTACACGAAACCAACCGGGTCCTTGAAGCAAAAACACTTATAACATGACCTCCGGACATCCGATTGACGTGTCGTCAACTTTGTTGGATTCCTCTTAGTGAGACAGACCTTTTGGGTTACTCCGCACAAGGTTTGGATGCAGTTGGAGTATGTTCAGGTAGGTTTTGACTTAGAAACCAACAGGGCCCCTGGGATGAAAAAGCCAATAACTCTCAGACTGAGTGTTCGATTGACGTAGAGTCTGTGACATTGAGTTCTTATTGATGATAAGGAACTTTTGGATACACCAAATATGGACTATGTGTCAGCTGATGTTTCAGCACCTCGGCTCATGGAGCGGACCCTGCCGAACGAGCTTGCTGTGTGCGGGAACCCTAGAGCTGGCTGCGACTGCGACGATGATGATGACTGTGCAGAAATCCTTCATGGATTCGACGGCGACGACTACAGCACTCAGCGATCCTACATGGATCAGTCCTTCTGATCCTGTGTGGGTCAGCGCTCAGTGGTCCTATGTGGGTCAGCGCCTACTGATCCTGTGTGGGTCTGATCCTATGTGGGTCATTGCGGGTGTTAGTTACCTATCAATCATTTGTGGGTCATAACCTTGGTGGGTCATTACGGGGGTTAGTTAGCTATCGATCCTGTGTGGGTCAGATCCTTTGTGGGTCATTACGGGGGTATGTTACCTATTGATCATGTGTGGGTCAGATCCTTTGTGGGTCATTGTGGGGGTTAGTTACCTATCGATCCTGTGTGGGTCAGATCCTTTGTGGGTCATTGCGGGGGTTAGTACCTATCGATCCTTTGTGGGTCCGATGGCTTAGATGAATCAGTGGCTATATCTGATCATCACTATCATCATACAAAGAAGTATACATGTGTGAGTTGTATCTTGACTTTCAATCTTTATCTTTAATATGATTGACCTGATATCCTATGTTGAATACGTTATGCTTTCCTGTATGGATTGGGTTTTGGTTTCCTATGTGGAATGGGATGTACATGAGCTCAGATGATGGAGTCGAACGAGAATTGATGTCTTGGGTATATGTATGGGCATATACATATGTAGTGTCGGAAGTTACTTCGTATTAATATCATTCATTTGTGGATTATCCTTTATGGATTTTTGGATACCTATGAGGGTCTCGGGGTACCTACTTAGTAGCTTATACTCTCCCCTATATGGGTTATGCCCGCACTACATTGTGTTGGTTGCAGAAGATGGACAACGCTGGTCATGGTTAAGGCACGAGCAGCAGGTCGGTACCTGAATGTGTCACTGGGTGGGGCATACTCGGAGCGGACGGTTGGACCCAAGGAGCTGTGGAGGCTATCTCTACCCACCCTTCAGTTGGGACTTCCAGTGGATGTCTTGAGGCTGCAGCTTTACTTTCAGTTGTTTTTTCCCTTTCCAGTTGTACTTTACTTTTAGTTTGGGTTTTTATTCTGGCCCACTTACTTTTCCGCACTTACTGTTGTACCCAGTTTTTACTTAGTGTTTACTTTTTCTTGCTTTCTCTATGGTGTTTGTTTACTTTACAAAGGCAATGCCTTCCATTTTTTCTAGTAATTAAGACTTGGTGCTAGTCGTCAGCCCATGGCCTATGGAAGGAGGGCTTGGGGTAGTCACGACACGGTCCCCAAAAATGGGTCGTGACAATGATAAAAATTAAACTAAAATTAAAAATTATTTTGTATAACTAGAAAACTAAAATAATTTTACTATATACTATTCAATGAAATGTATGCTGTTATATGGCACTATAGTTAATGCATTCTAATTTTTAACATTGATGTAAATGTTTTATTCATATAGTCTTCCATGATTATGCTCTAGTAAATCATAAAATATTTATCTTATTTATAAATAAAATTTAGTTAATATATATTTTCCAATACATTTTTTTTTATTTTTTGAAAATAATTCTTCTAAATATTTATAATACATATCAATTTGAATCGTTATAATTAATCCAAATTTTTTTTTTCTGAAAATATATAGGTTGACTACATTTTCCCACAATTTTAGTAATTATTCATTATTTGGATTGTTATAAAATTTAACATTGGTTATTATAGAAGATATTATTCCATCTCTTTTTTGATTTTTTAACATTTTTATTAGTTTCCAATGAAAATGATATATCTCTATATTAATATGTGAATATTGATATTATATTAATAATGGGTGAGAATGGGGTTTTTATGGGTTTTATAATGATAAAAAAAAATTTACAATTTTTTTCATTATATAGTGCATTATAATTATGGATGAGGAAATATATTACCTATATAGATCATGCTTATTGGTGGCCACTATATAGCACTATAATGCATTAGGTAATGATGTATTCTTCAATTGTGAAGAAGAATGGGATAACATAGACTGTTACTCCTTTGGAATTATTTGGGATTCTGTTTTTATGAAATTTTTTAATAATGAGAGATTTTTTTTATGAATATGTATATATAATATACATATAATAGTCTTTGAAATGGGTTTTTCTCAAAATCATATTCCTTTATGAGGTAACTATGGATTAAATGACAACAATTTTGATTTTAAAATGAATTTTATCACTCTGCACATGTGACTCAAAATGTATTCATGTGTCTAACTATTATTTTTAATGGGATTCAAAAAATTTCTATGAGAAAATGTTTTTTTTTCAAATGTGGATTTTTTTATTTCTATGCAATATTATTTATTGTCAAATATGTCATTTTCCTCAACATTTCACATTTTTCACTAAACTAATGAGATTTATTTAATTTTATATACCATAATGAGATTAATAGTTCTCATCCCACAACTGAAAATGACTCACATGATCTAAGGTTGAGTATAAATTCCTTAATGTTGAATATTTCCCATATGGTGAATCACATGAAAAAATAAAAGGTGACTTCAAATAAATATTGGTTTAAAATTTAATCTCTTTTTTTGTGGAGAAAGTGTACCATGTGTAAATAGAGCTACTATTGGGTGTACTATATAACCAAATTCTCAAAATAATGAATAAAAAGAAAAAATATATTTAATAAAGTAAAATAATTGTTTTATGTCATTTAATTGTTGGTTTTTTATTTTACAAATTTTATTTACCCTCATAATATATGATTCGTAGGCATATAATGTAATCTCGGTAACTAATAATATTTTGTTAATCCACATATGTATTCCATATTTTAAATGATTGATATATACTATGATATATAGTGTGTTCTTATTACTCATATAGATAAATTATTATTTTATAAATAATTGAAAATAAGGAAAAAATATTGGTAATGTTTTATTTCCATTCTCTATTGAAATAATAGTGATATATTTGGATTTATCAACAACCTATTTTATAATATGAATATTATTACACCATTTATGATCCATGTTAATATTATTTATTTTAAATATATAAATATTTTTAAAAAATTTCATAAATGGATTCCAATCGGGTAATTATATTTCATCCATAAGATTCTTATTTAATTCAAGGTCATGTGGTCAACCCCCCATGGGCATGGTACTATAGTAGTACAATAGTAGTAATGTATTCGTATTATAGTATTCATGTTTACAATATATAAATGATATTATTGAGAATTTATTATACCTTCAAGACACATAGGCCTCAATTCCATTCATTCTAGTACCATAGGGGATCAACTATATGAAAGCACGTACATTGCAAGACCATTGTTACAACCCAATGAATTAGGTTGGTATCATAAGTATGGGGACACTTTGGTGTTTTCTGATAGGTTACATCTGATGATTTATAGGTGTGATGAAACCTATGAACACTTTATATTACCTATGATTTAGGATATAGGTGTTCCCAATCAGGTTCCTCTTAGTTTAGTGTATGACTCTTGATGGTGTGCAGAAGCATGTTAGTAGTGTAGTGAGGTTCCATGGAAGCATCATCATGTGGGTGGCTCAAAATAATGTTTTTTCTAGAACATAACATATAACCTTCCTCTCAAACACCAATGTGGGACTGAGGGGTTCCCTATAATGGTTGAACAATCCCAACAGATTCAAATTTTTTTTGGGGAAATAAAAACACTCATGAGTGATAATATGAGTTCATTGACTCCGTTAGGGGGTGGAAAGGATAATGATAGGTGGAAAAACTTGTTGGAATATTTTTATGGAAGGATAAAATATTTATTCTATATTCGTGATACTAGGTCATTGGGCCACCAATTTTATTAGGATTCTTTGCCCTCGGACCTTTAAGACATCTATTGTAATAAAATTGGTCATGTGGATGTTTTTCTAGGAAACCACTAACTATATCCTTTAATGAAATTTCATGATTTTATCCATTACATTTCATTATAATCAAACCTATCAATACATATGTCCCTGGTGTTCTCAATAATTATATGTTATCCTAAATTCTAATGTTTGACTATAAAATCATATTAATAGTAATTATAATTAGCAATTATTTCCACACATTTATATTTCATCATTTTTGTAGAATACTTAATAAATTACACAAATATGCCCAATGACTGCATTAGTTTAGGTCCTTCAGAATAATTGGAAATGTTAACATTGTTACATGAGTGAGAAAAAATATCTCCCACTAGGTTCTACAAGACTATCATCTATTTATACATATCATACATAAAATATATCTTCATAACTTAGGTAAGGACACATGGAAATGTGGTGAGAGTAGTTAATTGATAATGATAATAAATGGAGATATTAAATAATGAACATGATAATAAGTGTATGAAAATGTGATCATAACACGATATTATCATGCCTTACATATCTAAGATCATAAACAAGAATCATGGTATAATTATTAAAAGTTTATAAAAATTGAACAAAAGGGAAATAAGAGAATAATCCATGAAATCATTACATTTTAATAGTCCATGAAATTGATTCATACAAATTAACATGAAATATCATTCCCTATATATTAAGACACATTTTTATAACTTATTAGGGAACATAATAGGGACTACACCAAATGGGAAGGACACACCCCCATCCCTTGTTGTAGTAATTTCTTTGTATGGGATTATTTTTCACCCTCAACCCATAGTGGATCGAGTTTCCCTATATTCCAATAGTGTATCTGGTTTCCAAATCTTCTCATAGTTGATAATGGTACCCCATATTCCTATAGTAGATGAAGCTCTTCATATTAAATACAATAATTATATCATGAGTCTTAAATCACACCCAATGCGTTGTAGGGTGATATAGGTCGGACACATCATATAATGAAATTACATATACTTGTGCAACAAAGTTGTTTGTCAGAGTGGATACTCAAGGGGGGGTGAATTGAGTTCCAATTAAAATTTTTGTTCAAAAATATTTCTCTTAAAATACCCCAAATTAAAAACAATGTTTAACTGTACTGATTCTATATAGATTATAAATGTTCAAATAGTTTCTCAAAGAGTGATTAGGTCTCAGTTAATTTAATCTCAAGATTAAATTGACTTTTGAAACTGATTTGCTTATTTAAAATGAATATAAACACTTGCTAATTTAACCATCATTGTAGATTTAAAATAAATTTTAATTTCAAAGTAACTACAGCAGAATAAATAAATAGTATACATACGGATTTTAAAAAAATGAACACCAGAGTTAACCAAGAGGTTCAGTATCAAGCTGAGACTTAGTCCTCTCAACAATTTATATAAATTGATCCACACCACGGATCGAGGTTATCAGTAGTGAACACACTGTCCAGGTACAAAGACATCTACCATAGTTATTTTTGGGAGACAAACAACAGCTCAGAGCTGCTCTGGTCTTACTCAACCTCTACCAATATCCACAATGAGAAATAAAACAGTTATAGAGTTTGAATGAGGATTTGAGAATCCTTCAGCTTAGCACAGGAGACAATGTGTGTGTAAGATAAAAATGGTACACACACTGCTTGAAATGAAAAGATATTATCACTAAAGAAAGTGAGAATGAGTTTAAAAGAGCTTTAGTGATTGGAAAATTCAGCTCTTGACTCGTTAGAATTGTCAGATAATCTTCTGAGTCCTTCTCTAGCTTTTGTTTAAAAAACAATGTGTCGTTTTCTTCTTTGGTTCTTGGTCCAGCTTAGCAGCCCAAGTGCAATATGTGTTTGTTGTAGTTCTTCACACAAGGTGAATCTTGTGTTCTCCTTGAAAATGAGTATCTTCGTTTATGTCCAGAGTTCATGGAGTATGGATTTAGCCTTTCGCAAATGCACCAAGTTTGAATGATGTACATCCCTTTTTTTCACCCGTGTGCCTTCTTAATTCCATGATTCTTTTCGTATCCATACCCAGTGTCCTCTACTTTTCCTTTTTTTGGTTCAGCTAGGTCTTTATCTTCCCTTTTATAGGTTTCATCTCCGGCTAATTGGAATGATTACATTTTGCATGCGTACTAGGTAGGTTTCCTGACATGGAAACCTAGATCATTAAATAACATTAAATACATGAAAAACATCAAATGTAATCGTTTGCCTAATAAATAAATAGTATTGAGAGTATAGAGTTTGACTGGTTGGTCAATCATTAGTATCCTTCTGTTGGTAGATGTGTATGGTGAATATTGTGTAGCAGTCCTTCCATCTGTAGCTTTATTGAAATTACATCGGTAGCTCTTCGTGTTGGTAGCTCTAGGTATCAGTAAATCCCTCTATCGGTAGACTTACGCTATCGGTATCTCAATGTATAGGAGACTCTGTACTTGTTTTGATATATCAATAGCTCCTTGCATCGGTAGATGTTTGCACTTCTATCGGTAAACTCACTCTATTGATAACTATCTGTGAACTGGATCTATCGGTAGTCTTCTGTCTATCAGTAGCTCTTGTTTGTCGGTAGCTCTGGTTTGGTGATTGTCTATGCTCGTATCAATGGACTTACTCTATCGGTAACTACTGGTAGTCATCCACATCAGTAGCTCGATACATATCAGTGACCTTTGTGTATTAGTGAATCTGTCTATCGGTAGACTGAGTCTATTTGTAGACTAAGTATCAGTAGCTCTTTATCAGTAGCAATACGCAGATCAGTGACTTACACTTATCGGTTTTTTATGCAAAACGCATCTGATTGGGTTAGAATTACTTCAGAACACATATATACATGGATAAACAATGATTAACATATTCCGGAGATTATTTTAATATTATTATCATCTTTATTATAAAATATCATAGATTTTAATGAATTAATATATAAATAAACATTTATTGGGATTATCAAAATATATGAAATCATAATTGGGATTATCAAAATAGGTGAGGTCAACAATCTCCCCCTTTTTGATAATCACAACTTATAATATTATTGTTTTAAAAATAGTGAGAAATTGTATCCGAGGATATATAATTAAATGAAATTATCTTAGAGAAACAATATGTTACAGAACATAATGGATTAGAGGTGGAAGAAAATTTGATTGTATCAGAGATAAAAATAAATGCAATGATATCAAAAGTAAAATATAGTGGCATCCGAGAGTTAGAGAAAATTGTATAAGAGAATGAAATGTAATATTATCAGAGGGGAAAAGCAAGATAGATCTTCCTTAGATATAAATTTCTCCCCCTCTGATACTTTCTCCCCATTATTTATTCGTCCTTTAATACTTCCCCCTAGGTGAAAGCTTGGTAAAATATTTCTCCCCCTTTGTGAGAATCAAAAAGTGGGAAACAAAAAGAAATAGAAAAAGTAGCACAATGAGAAAGAAAGGAATTCCAATGGGATTAGATGTTGCAAAAAGGTACCGAGACATAACAAAAAATACAATGGATTCCTAACAAACAGTATAGCCACTTATTCTATCCAAATCCTCAATGTGAGATTCTCCCTTTGGAGAAGAAGAGGATTTATGTGAAGTGGAAGAAGGTGAAGGCATAGGAATTTTGGAAATGATCATAGGAGGATGAGCCACAGACACTGTACCTCGTGTGTACTGAGTAATCCTTTGTGTGATCATAGGTGTGAGGCTTCAAATTTCTTGGGTAGGAGTCATCTGAATAGGAGAAGCAGTAGAGGCAGAGGCTGGTAAGGCTAGAGGTATAATCACTTGATGAGAATTAACATGCAGGAAAGGAATCAAAAGATTTATAAAATCCATAACTATTTCTTCTCCTCCCTCCATAGAAGATATGAAGTCATCCTTGTCCTCCATGAATTTTTCCAACGCTGGAGTCAATTCCCTTAGCATGCTAACTTGTTCTCTGAAAGCTTGATTGACAGGATGCAGCTTCATATTTTCAAACAGAAGTTTGAAGTGATTGTTTAGTTCATTATTGGTGAAAATATTAGAGAAATAGTAGTCCACCTTATCTTTCACTTTTTTTGAGAGGCATAAGCTTATCTCATGTAGTCATGGACTATCTTCATTATCTCTCTAGCTGAATCTATGGTAGAAAGCACAACTCTACTCAGCTCGGATGAATCCACAGTACCACTCGTTGAAGCTGAACCAAGTTCCTCCTTCATAATAGCTTGAATGTGATTCAACTCTACTAAGGGTTTAGAAGCAATAGAACCAACAGAGAAGGTAATGTTTCCTTGAAGTTCTTGGTCAACCCACTTAGAAGATTTTGAACTTTATAATCCTAGGTTTCACAATGGTCTTTCATGGAAGTTTTAAAACATTTGAACACTGAAACCATATGACTTACGGCACTCTTGACATAAGCTAAGTCATTCTATTCTTGGGATTTTGAGCTCATGTAAGATTCTAGATAAACAACAGATTCCTTTAGATTTTCAAGATCTGATTCATGTCTAGAAACTTTTGCCTTGTAGTCTTTACCTTCATCAAATATTTCTATCATAAAGGTTGACAAATTACAACCTAGATAGAGTTCAAATGATCTTTCCAACAACCTCATCCATTCAGAAAAACAATGCTTCATCTCAGAAACTGAGGCATTAAATGATTCTTTCAGCTTATCCTTTAAGGATTCCAGATCAGCCCTTGTGATCATATCAGTTGGTGCAACTACAGTGGGTACTCTTTCAGATGCTAAACTGACCACTGAGTCAGTCATGATCGATTGAACTGAAGAGACCAGAGAGACTTCCATCTTATTTACCTCTTCCAAAATACAATCCTTAAGCTTTTTCTTTAAAGTATCCAGGTCATGCATTCTGACCACATCTTCAGGCAACAACTCAGATTCAATATCATAAACAATCTTTGGTCTATTGTGAGATTCATCATTATATGAATATGGATAGTCTAAACCATAGACTACAAAACCTGGGTCTTCCGCCCAATCATCAATTTCAGTATCCACTATAACACTTCCAACATTGGTTTGATGCTCCCCTCAATGGGTGCATCCTTAAGTAAAACAATAGCATTTCAACAGCATCCTCCGCAGGTCTTTCTTTTTGAGGAGAATTTTCAACAATCAATTATCTCTCTGAAATAGCAGTAGGGTCCTCTAAAATAGGTACAGCCTCTTCCACATCTCCTAATATATCCTCAATAGGGACTAAAGTTTGTCAAATGACTGGACTCGGGCTCAAATCAGCTGACAGAGATGCTTCACTTTCATGAACATCTTCTTCATTTTCTACAGCATCCACTTCAACATCCTCTACATCAGGTTCTTCCTTATCTGAGTTATGTTGATCATGATTTTTAGGAGCTGGGCTATGAGGTAAGTTAGGGTCTCCTCCTTCATCAGTAGAGGTCTCTTCCTCTTCTGAATTATCACTATATTCTGGCTCCTCTTCATCAGGTCCCAGACCTGTATCCCTCACATCCTTAGGTCTTAAAGGATGATTCACGTAATTAAATTTGGAATACACCATCTGGTCATCATTGACCCATTATCCTCTCCAAGGGATCCAATTTTTCCTCATGTATTTGAAAACTATGGATGTGATACAAATGTTATTCTTCACGACCAATGTCTCATCTTGAGACTCACCTACCCCCTTTACCTTGATCATCACAGATATCAATTTAAAAAAGAATAGGGCATTTGTATTTGATTTTGGCCTTTTCATGTCTTCCATTTGGATCATCAGAAAAGTGCACAAATTTAATTTTACACAATTTCATATGATGTGCAGGAGATAGTTATCTTGATATCTCAAATGTAAAATCTCTCATCTCCTCGGTATCAAGACATGTTGAACAAATTTGAAGAACAATCTATCCTCTCCATCCATTTCTACAGCAAACACTTGGCTTTGACTTCCATCACTAGTTAGATCTTCCAATGTAGTCTCATAGTCAAAAAAATCAGAAGTAGGTTGTCTGGATCTCGGGACATATCATGATACACCTTCATGCAGAGCATTTAAGAACTCATCCCACTCAAAAAATGAAAAACATATCTCCATTCCATTCAGAAATGAGGTTACTCGATTTTCATTCTTAGATTTCTCAATGCTCACAAACTCGTAAACTTGTTTCACTAACATTGGAAATTAGGGACCATTATTGTTCAGAAAACACTCTACCCATTTTTGATCTTCAAGAACTTCGGGTACTAAGGACTTTCTAGGCAGTATCCATTATACACAGAGCTCCTTTTCAATCACAATAACTCAATTTTGGAGATTAGGATTTACTGGTCGTCTTCCTGATCTTTTTTTTCTAGCACTTTTACTTGCTTCTGACTCTGAGTTTTTCTTCTTTTCTTTCGGCTCATTATCAACATCTCTAATAGAAGGTAGTTTGGTTTATTCCATCTCAGATTCGAGGTATTTAGAGTTCTCTAAGGATTCAAGAGCTAAGGTTTGAGGGAAAATGTTTGTGGCTCGGTGGATTGAGAAGTATCTTAGAATTTAGTTTTATCATTTAGGAATCATAAAATAAATAAATAAAATGAAATAGAGAAAAAAACGATTCATATTCTGGCGTTAGACATAAGTTTAAAACAGTGCACTCATCGGTGACAATTCCTATCCGTGAGGTTACATCGGTGAGGATTCACATTGGTGAGAGTTTCACATCGGTGAGAATTTCACATCGGTGAGAATTTTACATCGGTGAGAGTTTCACATCAGTGATAATTTCACATCGGTGAGACTTTTACATCGGTGAGAATTTTACATCGGAGAACATATCTACCATTTGAGGTTAAACATTCCTAACTCGTGTCAAATGTAATTTAACCTATCTAAACTCAAAGGTTTTGTGAAGATGTCAGCTAATTGATGTTCAATAACTATAAAATCAAGAGTAATATCACCCTTTTGGTAATGATATCTCATGAAATGGTGCTTTACATCAATGTGTTTGGTCTTAGAGTTAGACACAGGGTTCTTCGAGATATTTATTGCACTAGCATTTTCACAGTTGATTGAATCATGCTTAAAGTCATATCCATAGTCCAAAAGAGTGTGTTTCATCCACAGAATTTGTGCACAGAAACTACAAGCAGCTATGTACTCTGCTTCAGTAGTGGAAAAAGCTACAAAATTCTTCTTTTTACTACACCACGATACTAAGGATATTCCCAATAAATGAAATGTTACTAAAGTGATTTTTCTATCCAACTTGCAACCAGCAAAGTCGGAATTTGAATAACTCATTAACTCGAAGGATTGTCCTTTTGGGTAAAATAAACCTACGTTTATTGTATGTTTAATATACTTAAAAATTCTTGTAACAACACGTAAATGATATTATTTTGGATTAGCTTAAAATCATTCACGCATACACACAATAAACATAATATCTGGTCGACTAATAGTAAGGTAATGTATGATTCCAATCATACCTCTGTAATTGGTTTCATCCACCGGTTTCCCAGTTTCATCTGCATCCAATTTATAGACTGTACTCATAGGAGTTTCACATTCCTTAATACTATCCAAACCAAAATGTTTTAAAATATCCTTTGTATATTTACATTGATTCAAAATAATACCATTTTCATTTTGATAAACTTGAAATCCAAGAAAATATAAAAGTTCTCCCATTAAACACATTTCAAATTAATTTTTCATACTCCTTAAAAAATCAGTACATAATTATTGTTTAGAAGATCCAAAAATAATATCATCAACATAGATTTTTACTATTAAAACATATTTAGAAATTCTTTTAATAAAAAGAGTTGTATTAGCAATTATTTTTGTAAATAATTTTGAAATAAGAAAATTACTATGTCTATCAAACCAGGAACTTGGAGCATGTTTTAAAGCATATAAAGCTTTAAAATGTTTAAAAACTTGATTTGGAAAATGATTATTAGTAAATCCAGGTGGTTGTTCAAAAAAAAAGTCTTCAATTATAAATCCATTTAGAAATGCCTTTTTGACATCCATTTGATATAACTTGAAGTTCAGATGTGAAACATAGGCAAGTAAGATCCTAACATCTTCAAATATAGCTAAAGGTGCATAGGTTTCCTCATATTCTATACCTTCCTCTTAACTATATCCTTGTGCAACTAGTATAGCTTTGTTTCGAACTATTTTTCCAGATTCATCAACATTGTTTCTAAAAACCCATTTAGTGACTATTGTTATTGTGTCCTTAGGTCTGTCAACAAATTCCCAGACATTGTTTCATTCAAATTGATTTAACTCTTCTTGTATATCCATTACCCAAAATTCATCATTCATAGCATCATTGAAATTTTAAGGTTCTAGCTATGAAAGAAAGGCTTAATGGTCAACCTGGTTTCTTAGATAAGCTCTAGTTTGTGTCCCTCTATCAGGATTACAAACAACATCATCCAAAGGATGATTATTTAGAATTATTGTTGATCTAGTAAATATAGGACTATAAATTTCAGATTCATCTATAGGTTCGAGTTCTATAGAGGCAGATTCTGGAATATGTCCAGAACTGGATGATTTTACAGCAGGTTCTTAAGATATATCATTAAGGTCCAAAACACTCAAATCTTCTTCAAGATATTCAAGAGAGGTTTTAGGTTCATGTGGAGAAGTTTCATCAAACATGATGTCAACATATTCTTCCACACATTTGGTTCTATTATTAAATACTCTATAGGATTTTCTAGTTAAAAAATAACCAAGAAAAATTCAATCATCACTCGTTGAAGTAAACATGTCCATATTATCCATTGTATTAAGAATAAAAACATTGCAACCAACGACTCTGAATTAACTAACTTTATGTTTTCTATTATTCTATAATTCATATGGGGTATTCTTGAGAACAGGACTAATTAAGACTCTATTAATAATATAACAACCTGTATTCACATCTTCTACCCAAAAATAAATAGGCAGGTAATATTCAATAAGCATGGTTCTAGAAATTTATTGAAGGGTTATATTCCTTCTTTCTACTACACCATTCTGCTGAGGTGTCCTATGAGCATAAAATTTGTGATTATAGCCATTGTGTGAGCAATCAGATTCAAACACTTGATTTTCAAACTCACGGCCATGATCACTTCTCAAGGATTTAATCTTATGTCCACTAAGATTTTCTTCAGATTTGGAATATTTAACAATGTAAGAACAAGCATCACATTTGTGAGATAAGAATTATACCCATGTTTGTCAAGAAAATTCATCTACTATTACATAGACATAATGATTCACATTTAAACTAGAAACTATTGATGGTCCAAACAAGTCCATGTGAACGAACTCGAGAGGTTGAGATGTAGTAACATATTTCATTGATTTAAAAGAAACTTTATGTTTCTTTCCCTTTTGACTGGGATTACTAACTTTGTCTTTTGGGAATTCAAGGTTAGGTAGGTCTCTAACTAAGTTCTTCCTAGTAAGCTTTCTAAGTGAATAGATGTTGTAGTGTCCTAATCATCTATGCCAAATCCAAGATTATTTATGAAAATCATTTAAAAAAATAACATTTTGTTTGGCTAAAGAATTTAAATCAACAACATAAACATTTTCATTACTTATAGCAAAAAATACTAGAACATTATTATAGATAAAAACATTACAAGAATAATTTTCAAACATAACATTAAATCCATCATCACATCATTGAAAAATAAAAAACAGATTATACTTAAGTCCATAAATATACAAAACATTAGAAATTAAAACTAAATCGGTGTTACCAATCTAGCGTAAGCCGATGATTTTTCCTTTAGAATTATCACCAAATATGACATGGCCTCCATCAACATTTATTAAAGAATTGAAGCATGAATAATCTACAGAAATATGTCTCAAACAGCCACTGTCCAAGTACCATACCTTCTTTTGAGAACTCTTCAAATAGGTTTCCTACGAAACAGATTTACATAGAAAATGTTTTTGGTACCCAGATCATCTTGAGTCCAGAAAGGTTAACAATCAAAGCTTTAGGTACCCATATTTGTCTTATGGGTTTCATATACTTTACATAATCAATATATTTTTCAAGATAAACTATATTTGACCTATAACCATATGAATAAAAAGTTTATGCATAGGAATTTCTAGAATTGGAATAAGGAGAATTTTTTCAGGACATAGGAATAAATCGAGATTTAGTGAACAGTCTCTGTCCAGGTTGGTATCCCAAACCAGTAGTGTATTTAGGAGAAACATCCTTACCTAATGAAACATCCCAAGTATGTAATGAATAATATATAATCTTATTTATTTCTATTTTTGAATTAGATAGTGTTTCAGAGGCTTAAAATCAGAATAAATCTAATCTTAAACACGAAATACTCTAATATTTTTTAAAAGATTGTTTTACAGCCTTTTGATGGAGAACAATTTTTAAATCTAACTTATGAAAATTTTATAAGCTATATTTGTTCAAATAAACTTATTCATCATGATTGGGAAATTGAATTTTACTTTGGATAAATTTCTGGTATTTTCTGAAAATGTTCATTTTTTAATGAATAATGAAAAGTGTTGTATTTTAATTCAAAACATCTTTTTAATCTAATTTAATTATATAGATAGATTACCTTTTTAATTGGTTTTCAATTAAAATTAGAATATATATTTACCATTTAATCTAATGGTGGTCATTGTAATTAATATCACTTTGATATTGGACATAAACAAGTGTCAATCTTTTGATAGATATTGTTGCTTAAAAACACGCCATTTGATTTGACAGCGGGATATAATTATAAAATTTATTAATTCAATATATATGTCATGAATTTGGTAAAATAGGAATCATTTTTGAATTCGGAATATAAAATATAGGTTAGGGTGATTTTTTGGTATTTTTCGAAAAAACCTTAATTTTTTATGAATAGTGAAACCACAAAGTGGTAGTTAGAAAAACTGATTTTTCATTTAAATAGTAATTTACCACTTCATTGATTTGAATTTAAAAAATACAATATAAATTAATTTCATTATTATGTAAAATGTTGATCAATGGTATGAAAATAATTTTTTCATGAAATGTAACTTTTAAGTTTTATTAATCGCGATTAAAGGTAATTAGTGTGATTTAAGGTAAAAATGATATTATAATAAAAGGAAAATATCTTGAACCTTGTCCTAACCCTATAGGATGAGTCATGGGAGACCAAGACAACACATTGGACTATTGTTGGGACCCCATGGAGCCACTTTGGTAAGATAATGGCATTAATGCCTTTTATTTAAAGTAAAAGTAAAAATGACGCAAACATGTATTATTTTACTTAAACAATTTTTACATGGGGTTATAAAAGTCATGTTTTGGAATATAAATATTAATTAAAAATATAAAAAGATTTATAAAATCATATTATTTTTTTAAAAAATATTTAGACATTAAATAAATTAAATTATGTATGACATCATGATGATGTCGTGATTACCTCGTTATTTAACGATTTAAATAAAATGAAACGATAATGTAATATCTAAGACCTAAACATGTAAAAGACCTATTGGATGAGTATATTTCGAACCTTTATCACCTTATCCTCTAAATAAATTAATGTGGGTCCTTTAAAATCCGAAAATCATTTGAAAATAAAGTGACATTTTATACCTTTCCAAGAGTGCCACTCCTCTCCTCTTATAAAATCCCATCACCTCTACCTCCTTACCCACACCTCTAATGGCTTTGGATCGGCCAAGATCTGTTCATTTTGTCTCTCCACATCTCTCTCTTAATCCTAGAAGCCTTACATTAGGCTGTAAGCTCTTCATGAAACCCTTTTGGTTCAAACCAAATGGAGTTACCCGATTTTAAGATAATGTCTTCACTTGTGTTATTTTGTATTATTTTGCTTCTCCAACCCCCTAAACTCTTTTTATTCATATATTTTGTAACCAATCCAGTATCTTCAATATTTTAGGATGTTTTTATAAGAATTATTCGAGCTACACATACACACACCTACATCTAATGGTTAAAGAACATATTGTTTCTGTGGATGGTGAATTTCTACCTCACGAAACGATAATTGTTCAATATTATTTTAACACCTTCAAAAGAGGCCATTAAGAAGTAACTATATTTATATATGATATATAATAAGTTTATGTTTTTATTTTATCTTCTTTATTTTTTATTTATGGAATACCTCTATGGTTTCCATTATGAGTAAACGTGATATCTTCATTTTAGGAAGTGCGGACTACCGCCCCCTCAAAGTGATTTGGTTCGTTATTACCATATGTGGTATGTATAAGCGATAGATTTAATGATATTATATATGATACCATACAGTATTTATAATAATATTATGTATAATTTTGTTTTATTTCCATTAAATATGAAATAGAAGTGGAAGTAGCGTTCATGCGTACGTACGGATTACCATCTCCCTGAACGGTGCATTTCACTGCTTACCTCTAAATGTTATGTAATATTATAAATTCATGTATATAATAGATATATATGATATGTATGATATCTAAATAATTAATATAATTGTGGATATAATGGATATTTTACCACATGATCAAACTTGTAATTATAAAGTGTTTGTTTTTGACTCAAGTAGCATTGATCGACAAAACGACCATTATTAACATAGAAAATTACATTGTGTTAATAACATGGTAATAAGTGATATAAATGAAATAATGAACTTGAAAAAGGTTCCTAATAAAGTAGAAATTAACTCAAGTTTATTATTCAGGAGGTTAAAGATCGATCGAGTCAAGTCAGACTCGAGGTAAGGGACATCGTCTCAATCATGTTTCATTGAGGCATATTTTGTTTTATACACAACTATCTTTTATAAGGAATATAATACCCATTTAATTTTACATTTATTCAAAAGGTGTATTTTTCTATGAAGCGTTTTACTAAATGACAAATAGGAATGTTTCTTTTAACGTACACGGTGACAACGACCCTTTTCCACTGTCGCGAGTATTATTTAGTCTTTGGTTTCCTCAATAAGTCGTAATGTTTTTAAAATGAAATCAATACCATATACTCGTTTATGTATTTTGGTATTGAAAATGGATTTTATAATGGATTTGTATGTCAATATATTTTTGGGTTATATTGTGATCAAAGTGAGGAAATGTTTTCTTTCCATTTTATTTGTTTTATGTCTAATGATTTTATAATGGTACTTGGACATTTGACGGGTGGTTATGTGATAAACCATACGAAGGGTGGTTCCATGAATACCAAGACGGGTGGTTACGTTATAACCTTTAATGCATTGGGTATGGAAGTTGGTCGTATGGCTATTCCATTAAGTGATATGTGTGGAAGTCAACCGTATAGTTACTCCATTTAAGTATGTTTATGTCCCAAGTTACCTTTATATGTTATGTGTTCATTATATGGGTTTTATGGTAATTTTTTGGTTACAAAAGGGTAATTAATGATATTTTATTCAATGACAAGTTTTTACTACTTCATAAAGGTGAAATGTATTACTTTGAAAAAGTATACATGGTTTACTTGTGGTTTTGAAAAAACTAACAGTTTTCATTCCTTGTGTATCCCTTACTGAGCTTTTTATGCTCACCCAAAGTTTTTTTGAAATGTTTTTCACAAGACTTAATGTAGAGTAGGGTCAAGGAATGGATCAAGGGAAAGTCATGCAATATAAAAAGTAGAACTAGACATGTTTCTTTTTATGATTTTTTATTTTTATGGAAACATAGTATAAGTGTCTACATTGTATTCTTTTGAGATGTAATAGTTATGTCCTAATTCCCTAAAACTCTAAACCTGAAAATATCAGCAATCTGAATTATTCATTTAATTCAATATTAAGTAAGGTTTAAGGTCGGGGCATTATAGTTGGTATCTGAGGTCGGTTTATACAACTTTAAGAGATAGATAATTTTTAAATTATAAATTAATTTATTGTATGACTGAAATGATATAGCATTTAAAGATTACCATGATTCTTCTCCTGAGGAATTTCTGTGTTCAGAATGGTTTTCCACATAGGAAACAAGGAAGCTATGTTGGGACGACTGTTGACGCTCCTTTCGTCACAGAATCTAAAGATCGGAAAAGGGAATATCTGAGCTCAATTCAACCTTTGAAGAAAACATCAAAAAATCGACAAAGGCATGAACACAAGATCAACAGTAACTACACCGCGCAAGCTATCTCACTGTCGCGCAAGTACACTTGCGCGACGCTCTTGGTCGCACAAGTGACTTGCGCGACCTAAGTGGTTACCGCCCGATAACCGCCCGGGGTCTTCTTTTGCCTATAAATAGACCCTGTGGGCCCCCCATTTGGGAGTATATTTTTCCAGAAACTCAGATTGAAGCTCCAGACGCCCAAGTCTCTTCTCAAAGCTTCCGGAACACTTCTAAGGTAATTTCTTACCTAGAACGGAAGATCTAAAGAGAAGAAGGAAGGCCTAAGTGTTGAAACTTATCAAACACTTGCGCACCGACTTATTTCCTTCAATATAACTTTCGCGTCCCTTTTCTGGAAGAACCTCAAGAAAATTCTAAAGGGTTTAAAAAAGAGTCTCTCAAGTATTTCAATGCTGGTTGAAAATCGCGCATGTACACCATGTGCCGCGCAAGTATACCTGCGCGACAAATACTTGCGCGCCCACGGAAGACTTGCGCGCCTTTCAAGACTTGCAGGACCCTATCTTTTTGGGTGCCCATCTTGTCCATTTTACCCATCTTAAGCCATTTCACCTTTCCTTTTAAAAATTCAGTCTTCAAGACACTCTTCAAAGCCATTTATGGCCTGATTTCTTGATTTGACTTCCTTATCTGAAAGGAATTCTGTGGAATATCTCTCAAAACCTAGTGATTTAAATATCCTTATGTCACCAAAGATTGAGAGTTCGTTCATTTAACCTCATCCTTTATGATGAGAGAATCCTTAACCTGGGTCTCCTTTTTTAGGAATAATCCCCAGTTATAAATCCTTTAATCTGGGCATCCTCCTCAGGAGTAAGCCCCAAATTCTTAAAGTTCCCAAACATGGGCATCCTCCTCAGGATTAAGCCCCAAACCTTAATCCCTAACCTGGGTCTCCTTTTCAGGAATAAGACTCAATCATAATCTTGGGTTTCCTTTTCAGGAGTAAGCCCCAAGTCCCCTAACATGGGCCTCATTTTTAGGAGTAAGTCCCAGTCATAATCTTGGGTTTCCTTTTCAGTAGTAAATCCCAAGCCCCCTTAAATTTCTCTTAACCAGTCCTAATTTACCCTTGATTTGGGTTTCCTTTTCAGGAGTAAAACCCAATCATAAATCCCCTCCTAACTTGGGAATCCTCCTTAGGAGTAAGCCCCAATATTAGAGTATTCAAATCTCCATGAAGCACATATAACTTTATGGACCCTGTTCATGGATTTTCTCCCTAAAAGTAAATCCTAATCCTTCATCTATCTGGGAAGTCATACATACATAAGCCCCAAACAAAATTATGATTGCATCTTTCATGGAACAATTGTCTAATTTTTACCAATACCTCTTGTTTCTCACACCGAGCATGACTCACGTGATCTTAGAGTGTAAAAGTAATTATGACATTCATCTTTGAGCCATCAATCATAAATATCATACTCCATTACGCGAACTACGTGGGTTCTGATTCTTTTTCCAAAACAAAGGATACGTAGGTAGCCCATTTTTTGGGTTCGATCCCAACTTTGAAATAATCCATGTCTTTATGAATGACGATAAACTTCAAGTGCCCCACTGAGTGGCTTTAAAACCAGTCTGGTCATCATAATGACCAAGAGACTTTTATATAAATGTTTTGAAGGTTACCATTGACCAAGAATCTCTAAACAGATATAGATGATTCTCTATTGATGAAGAAACTCGAATACATATAAATTATTCTCTAAATTTCTTACATATTTAATCATTTATTGTTAAAACTAAAGGAAATCGCATTTTATACTTGGTAATGTAATAAGGATTCACGAACAAAACTTAAATCTATAAAGAGAGTCCCGGTGTAGACAATAATTCCCCTCAAAAAGGTGTGATGAGTCTGACCTCCCATCCTCTCGACCAATGCAAATTCCTAAGCCTCATCATTCCACAAGCTAATGAGCGCCTGCCTTTGGAAAGTAGGTCCAAACGGATGTGGAATTGTTGGATGTTTCCGGTTCTACGAACAAACCCGCTAGAAACCGATCAGAATGTTTGAATCTCCCGTCCAGGAAGTCATCCCTGAAATCCGTGAGGAAACCAAAATGGTGAACCCGACGTGAATCCTTAACCAAGTTAAAGTGATGTTCTTATTATTTGTTAGGCCCCTTGGGCTAAAAAAGCAATCATTGACATATGCTCATTCAAAAGATGCAGTGCCCGGATTCATCTTGATTATGTCTGTTTTATACAGGCACTCTTTTTTCAAGATATTCTGCAAAATGGAATTCCATAAATTCACCCCTGTGAATGCTGCTGCTGTGAACACCTCTACTGTGAGGTCTGCTGCTGTGAAAACCAATGCTGCTACTCCTGCTGGAACGTCGTCCGCTCTGAGGATGACACCACCAACTCAGCGTCTTCATCACTGGTTTTCTAATGCACTGGTTAAGGAGTACCGTCGCAACGGTACTATCCCAACTCTGGAGGCCACTCGTCAAGCCCTCCAAGTTAACAACTCTACCTGGTCATCCGGACAACGGCGGCCAGCGATCAAGAAACAGGCGGTGCTGACTACCATCTCCAACCGTTTCGGGTCGTTATCCCCGGAACGCAATTTCCATTCACTCCCTTACTCTGAGGAAGTGAATGAGCAGGTCCCGCAGGACCTTAATTCAAAAAGACAGGAGTCCTTCCCAAGGGCTCCCATCAACAATCGCCGCCAGACTCGTGCGGTAGTGCGCCCTCAAAATGATGAGGGTACCGACTCTAGGCATTCAGCTCAGGTTCCTCGAACCCGAGCAGGCATGATGAACTGTCAGAGATGGAATCCGGTTAACAATAGGCAGGTTGTCATCCCTGCCATCTCCGGAGAAGTCCACCAACCTAACTTGGTGGCGAACAACGAGCAGGCATACACACCTGTCCGTTTTAATTCCTCTGTCCAGTAGACTCGTCTGGCAGCATCACGCCAATCCCGCCAGGCAATTTCGGCGGAGTACCATAGGCAGGAACATACACCTTCTTATACATCACCAGTTAGTCCGAAGGCTCGTCTGACTACATATGATGGATCTCGTCAACCGCTTTTGGAGAAGTGTAATCAGAAGGCACATACACCTGCTCATACTAATCGAGCCTACCAACAGTCTCACTTGGTAGTGCACGGAGAAGTCAGTCGGAAAGCCCCGACGACAAACAGGTGGCAGACTCAACTCTCTGCCTCCACACATGAGTACTGTATGGATTCACTGATAGGAAAAGGAGGACAGGAGCAGGCACTTACACCTACTCCAAGCCCGGAATGGACGTATATCCCTGTTCCGGCGGCTGAAGTCACCAAACATATTTTTTTAATGGTGAAAGAGCAGAAGCAAATTCCTGCTCATATTCTGGATGCTTGCCAGGATATCATAACAGCTTCAGCATCATCTCAGGGACAGACACATAAATCTATCCCTAGCAGTGGAGTGACACATCAACGATTCACTCCGGAAAAGACACACACATCTGTTCCAGTCCAAGAGGGTTTTGGGGCATACTCCCCCATATCAAACGGACAACTAAGTCAGGCACATACACCTGATTTGAGTGGAGATCGTCAGCCTAACCTGACCATCTTTCCTGATCAAGCACATACACCATCTCAGAGTAACCACTTTCGTCAACAAGTGGTTTCTAAAGTGAGTAAGAAGGCATCTAAGAAAAAGATCCGCCCAACACAGTCAGGAGATCAAAGGCCAATCTGCAACAAGGCCTTGCTCGATGCTGGAGTTCTTGAAGCCCTCAGAAATTTATCTGTCGGAATTCAAATTCTACTCCCTTATTTCTCAATAACGGGAACATTAATTTTGAAGGACTTCAACAGACACTTCCTCATGAAGGCTTGCTTCATGAAAGTTCGGTCAATCATGAAGTTTCTTCTTCAAATGAGAGCCACAGGAACCCTCTGTGTGGTCAGAAGACCAAGGAGCAAGAGATTTCATCTTTTGCTGTAACCCATCATGACGGTCCTCCTCATGGTGATGAACTTCGCTGCGAAAGTCTTCTCCGCAGTAGTGATTCACGTGTCTCGAAAATTATTCAGAAGGCAATGTAGTGATTAGAAAGCCCTCCTATCTCGAGGAACTTGAAAACGTAAAACCAGTCATGTCTGATGCTTTACTATCGGCAGGTGAAAGTCTTTCTCCATCAGAAGATAGCCTGGGGTTCAGGTTATTCTCCGAACCATCCCTGGTTCATTCATCTTCCAGCATGAATAGTGATTTATCTACCAATCTTGTTGAATCCAATGAAGCAACAAGGAAACACCAACTCTGGTCCAAACAGGTAGAAGAATCTTCATTTAATGATAAAGAGGAAATGTTGAACATGAGAAAAAAACTGGAAAAAGGTGAAGTACCAGTCATTTTTTGGCCTTTGGCTGACTCCCAGTACGACATTCCAAAGATGTTGACGGATGATGGAATCCATGATATTCGTCTCAACATATGGAAGACTCTTTTTCAATTGAAGAAGAAAGTATTATCTTACGGTGATTATGAAAATCATATTAAGATAATCGAAGGGTTACAACGCCAGATTGATTTGGCATCTTTATCAGTGTCTCGGTATCCGAAAGCTGAAAAGCAACAAAGAACCCTTCAACGTTCATGCCTTGGCGCACTATGAAAATTGCGTCAGTTACTTTACAATGCTCTATTTGATGTTCATATCAGAGGATTGGGTGTTCACGGAGCACTACATTTCACAGGGCTTTACAGTCAGCAAAGCCTGCTAAAAATGGTCTCATGCAATGTTATTGCCCACGGCCGGCCACAGTCAATGGGCTTTGTTCATAATCAAAAACTTTCTCAAGAACGGGCTTCAACTAGTTCCTCTCAAAATCAAGTATATAGAGAACAAGTTGTTGAATTTCTCCTACATCGAGGAGGCGAGAATATTGCACAAGCCTCTCTTCTGGAGCAAACACATCATCAAATGACAGAAGTTTCGGAAATCATCCAACAGTCTGTTGAACCAGGCGATAAAAGTGGATACAGGTTAATGCATCCAGCTAATTTCTGAACTAAGATTCGCAAGATCAAGAGAGATTTTAAGAAGATCTCAGACATAGCATGTCAAGAGACACCCCAGTTTGTCAGACTGGGGACTTCTCTAACCCAACCCTCAGAGTCAACAAATGGGATTCGAGGAGTTGAGCGGAAGCAGCAGGAACATCCCCAGTCCACCGGACTGGGGACTTTTTCAAATCTTCAACCCCTCCCTCACAGAAAGTCAGTATTCTCTCGATTAGGGAATAAGCCTCAAGAGGAACGAAGAGCCAAGCTATCAGGAGATTCTCTCCAAGTGACGGTTCTCCAAGAAGTTCCTGAGGGATCAAGTCAATGGAATGCCATGTCTCATTATAGACATGGAAGAAGACAATATCACAGAAATGCTTATATAAAGGATTCCATGCAATATGCATCCATTAATGTCATCAATGCCGTTGCTGCTGATTCACCAGATGAGGCTCAATTAGAGGGAATAGACGAAGAGTTTCCCGCTCAAGAAGTTGCGCACATAGACCTAAATGAAGAAGGTGTGCGCAGACGTAATCAAAGACTTACCCAAAATCTGAGTATTCCTTCAAGTAACTCACTTCCCCCTCTCCGAAAAGGATCCAATAAGGGGAAAGGAAAGAATCAGGTTACTTCTCACCCTTCCTCTGAAGGAGTTCAATCTCTCTCATTAGAGAAAAGTTTTTCACAACAGGAGGAAGAAATGAAAGAATTAAGAAGGTTGAATGCAGAACTACTTCAGAGTAGTCTTCTTCATAAGGATGCTGAAGTCCGACAGCCGAAGGAATTTGTTGTAACTACTGAGATGGATCAAGAATATCCTCCTTTATCAGTACACCCTTAGAGGTCTAATCCTATGGGTCAAACGCAACAACGGTTGGTAGCACTACCATCAGTTGCAGCACCAACCACCACGTCTGTCCAAGCTCCATTCATCGCACCTACCCAAAACCAAGTTCAACCTGATGTTTCTCAAAAGTTAATAACTACTATTGAGTCATTAACAGCTCGATTAGAAACTATGGAAGGGAAACGGGCGCAAGTTCAACCTGAAAAGAAAGTTTACCCTGAATGGGTAGATTCAATTTCTCCTCCATCCAGTTTTGGAAACCCTGTTTTCCCTACTTTAAATGGATCAGGCGACCCCGAACAACATTTGACGCATTACGTGTCTTGTTGTGATCCTCTGATGGGAACTACATAGCAGCAAGAAGCAGTGAAACTCAGATGCTTCTTGCGAACCTTGCAAGGACCAACTTTTGTCTGGTATACAAGCTTGCAATCCCGGTCAGTCATCAGATGGGAGGATCTTCATCAAAAATTCCTTCTTCAGTTTAGCTCAACATTGCCAAAAACGACAGTTTTCGATCTTACAAACTACAAGCAAAGGGAGAATGAAAGAGTCTCTGATTTCATTGCTCGTTGGAAGGGATTAACGTATTCCTTGAGTTTAGCACTCCCTCAGGAGGAATTGTTGCCAATCTGTGTGGAAAATTTGCGTGACGAATTACGCATGCCATTGATCCCTGTGAAATACAAAGGAGGGTTTCAAGACCGTACTTCAATCACTCAACAGATTGAAGATTCCCTTATACAGGCTAAGGTTAAATCTCGTATAATTCCATCAGCTCCAGGAAGGAGAATGGGTAAAGCGGAAACTGCTACAGTTATGCTTAAACAAGCACCTGTACCTATTTCTACTTCAAAACCTTCATCTTCTCGAAGGGCTCCACCTCCTGAACGCCAACAACAAAGGCTGTTTCGTCCAAATGATCAAAATGATCAACGACGAAAACAATTTGAGGATATGAAGAGTAAAACATACTCTTTCTGAAGTGAGCATGTTCCTGGTTACTTCATTTCAGCTCTGGAAAATAATTTGGTTCAATTACCAGTGCCCAATAGGCCAAACAAGGAAGGGGATGAAGACCGTCCCAATTATTGTCCCTTTCATCAAATGTTGGGGCATCCCATCCAGGAGTGTTTTGACTTTAAAGACCTCCTACAAAAGATGGTCGACTTGGGACAAGTCAAATTGAAGGATTCTTCAGCTCATGTAGCGTGTATTACTGCTACAGATCCAGAGGAAGGAGGTGAGTGGCAGGAAGTCAAAAGCAAAACTGCGAAAAAATATGATGATTGGATGGTCAGAAAGACAATCAATCGGACCCATTCCATTTTGCGAACACAATTGAAGAATCCAATTGTGTCTCCTACAAAAGCTGCAGTATAGCCTCCATCAAAAGATAAATCCTCAAAAGGGCAGCGCAATTCAAAGAAGAAAGAGGAATCAGGAGAAGATGAGTATGTATCAAAGCCTAAATTGTAACATCCCGAGATTTTATGAAAACTATTCTTTTTAATTTTATTAATGTCTTGTGTTGTACGCTACACCAAAAGGAGCTTTCACAACACGCATCCTTGACTTGCCTTGCATTACACGCAATCGCAACCTTCCTCGATAGCATGTGTGGTACGTAATACTGAGTTTCACGAAACAATGATATGCTATTAAAATATTATTAAAACTAGCCGTTATGAATAGTAATAACCACTTTTAAAATTTTAGAAATTTTAACTCTCAAAATGGACTTCATTTTTGGATTCGGAGTATCGAATTTAGCCTAAGGTGAAATTTTGGTACTTTTCGGATAACTTTCATATTCTGATGAATAGTGAAAATTACTAAATTATAATTAAAAACAACTTTTTAATCGAAATAATTAATAGTGATAAATCATTAATTTGAGTGGTTTTAAAGTATATTTAGAATATATTTTTACAGTTTAATACAATGTTGGTCATTGGATGTAATTTCACATTTAAACTAGACATAAACAAGTGTCAATCTTTTGATAGATATTGTTTCTTAAAAACATGCTATTTGTTTTAACCGCGGGATTTAATTATAAAATTAATTAATGAAACATCTATGTTATGAATATGGTAAAATAGACTTCATTTTTGAATTCGGAATATGAAATATAGCTTAGGATGAAATTTTGGCATTGTTCTGAAAAACATCAATTTTTGATGAATAGTGAAACTACTAAGTAGTAGGTTAAAAACTGAATTTTGCATAAAACTTAATTTTACCACTTCTGTGAATGGAATTTCGAAAATCCGAGAGACACGGTTAATATCAAAGACTAAAATGTGGTTCAATGAGATGAAAATAATTTTTTGGTGAATAGTAACTTTTTACTTTTTTTACCGCGGTTAATAGTAAATAGGGTAACTAAGGGTAAATATGATATTACTATTACCCTAACACATGTCCTAATTCTATTGTACAAGTGTAATTCGACCAAAAACAAACTTAGGAATAAAATATGACCATTTAGGCCCACATGGATTAGATTAGGACATTTATTATTAATTTATTTAAAGAAAGGTTAAAATAGTTAAAATCAAAGTTTAATAAGTAAATCATTTTTAATATGCGGTTATACATAAGATAAATTCTATTGTAAATATTCATTAGAAAGCTAAGAAGATTTACTACATGATGGTATTTTATTTGTAATTTTTAGACATAAAATAATTTAATTTATTTATGACACAACGATGATGAAGTAATTATCTTATTAATGAAATATTGACATAATTGATGTTATAAACACCAAAATAAATGTAATTTGAAATTTTTTATGAATTCCACTAATTTTCTAGGTTACTATGATATATTAATGTTGATTTAATCAACTTGGTTCGAACATTTAATTCTGTTATGACTTTCACAAAAATCATATATCAAATAGTGTCAAAATTGACACAAAATAGTTTTTAAATAAAATATTATATTATTAATTGTTATTGTATTCCTAAAAATCTAAGGTTCGGCCAAATGACTTAGATAAGGATATATATATTAATAATAAACAATTTGGGGTTCGTTTGGAATGTTATAGTATGTTTATTAACCATATAGTGAAAGAAAACAAAAAGACATGGTAAAAGTTAAATTATTTAACTTAGAGTTAAATCTAATTGATAAGGTTAAAATAATATCCTAAACTTGTCTAAATTCTATTGGTTGATAGGATTTCGACCCATCCCCACTTTAGCTCCGAAATAATACCCTTTGGAACCATTATAAAACGATTTTGACTTTAATATAAAATAATATTTTGAGATATTCCTAAGGTGCCCCTCTCCTCCCTTATAAAAGGACACCTCCTCCCCCTTCATCCTCACACCAATTTGAGCACTCAAGCTCGGCCAACCCCTGCCAAAATCTCTTCTACACTTCCCTAGCAACATCCTAGAGGTTCTGGTCTTCCTCAAAGTCCAATTCTAGTGCCCTAAGAGGAGGTCTCAAAGAGGCGCTTCAAAGAAGAGGTAATTACCGTTACCAATTCTTTTATCTTTATTTCTTCTTCCACTTCTTCTTAGGTTGTTTCATTATGAAGTAATAACATCAGTATCACTCATATACTGATATGTTATTATAAGTATGAAACAACCCTATTTCACTATCTATCCATCCTACGGAAAAAGAAATCACCGCGCGTGCGTACGTACGGAATACCGTCTCCACGCCGTGGTGTAATCTATTTTCCACCACCACCTTACATGGATGGGTATAATGGTGTAAAGAATAACTATACATAGTTATTACAACATCATATTGATTATGATATATTGTATAATCCACTTCAATTCAGTTCAATATTTATGGAAATGATATCATCGCTCGTGCGTACGTACGGACTACCGTCTCCATGACGCGATGAGATTCATTCTCCATGTTAACCATTTAAGAATGATTATAATGTATATATAAGAAATAATAATGAAATATATGACATTATAAAGCTACTGGATTTATGTATATATACATATGTATGTCATCTACTTACTTCCATTTCAAGACAATAAGGAAAGTAAAACAGCGTTCATGCATACGTACGGACTACCGTCTCCATGAACGGTGTTTTTCATTTTATTTATCTATCTATTATATATATACATACTGAATATATATGATATATAAATCATATTTTATATTCTGGAAGTAAGTAAAACATGATATAAGTAATAATGATGTCAATAACAACAAGTCAAAACACCTAAGATAAATGAAACGATTTTACCCAAAACGCTTCTTTAACATGGAATTTACAAAAGAACGGGTAATATAATGTTATAAGTGAACCATATATGATATCATAACAATGAATATGATTCTGGAATAAGTCAATAACATGATTTAAATCATTATACAGGAGGTTTGGACACTTACAAAGAATGTCGGACCTATGGTAAGGGAAATATCACAATCTCACTTTTATCCGAGATTGTTTTTACTTTGGTAATTACTGGGGTGTATTTTATCATCCACATCCATGTTCCTTCAATATGTAATATTATTTCCGTCCTTCTACAATAGTTTATATCCAATTTTACCCTTCGGTAAGTTTTTAGTAAAAGATATTAAAGGAATCTTTTGTCGTTTTTCATACGAGGTACTTTTTGACTTTTCCGACAAAAGTACGAAGAATGTTTTTTTTAACTTATACGGCACGAACGGATTTCTACTGTTTTATAAAGACTTATTTTCATGAATCTTCCTCTAAAATATTTCATGACTATTTTCAATAAAATCTCTTTCTTTTAAAATTGCATGATGTTTTGTGAAAAGAAATTGATTTTGAAGAAGAAAGGATATTTTCCTCAAGAATTCAATTCAAGTGTTTTATCAAAATTATTTTCCATCTAAGATAATAAAGGGTTCTGTTTCTATCCATATTTTTACATTGATTTGACTATGTTGTGATGGAATTATGTTTATGAATTCCTTTATCTTATATGAATTGATTTATGATGTCATGATGTTTCAAGAATCCCATTTTTGTTACATGTGTTATGCGATGATGTATGTTTTATGATTATGTGGCACACATAAGAAAGGATTCATTATAAGATGGGTGGGACCTATATCTCCCTCCAATGCATTGGGTAAAGACTTTATATCTCATGAGATAGACATGGCTGGAACGGAAGGTTATTTCGGTTCAGTGATACAGGACTGAAACGAGGAGTGAACTCGGTTCAGAAAGGGACTTTGTCCACTAAGATAGTCTTGGCAATGAGTCATGACTAACAAGAAATGATTTTCCATGATTATGTGTGCATGCCACAAAGTTTCAAGTTTTATGTTATGATTATGGGGATCTCATTTTCACTTCTATGATTTATCCCATGTTATGATATTATGAGCTCTTTTGCAGGTTAAGATTTCCAAAAGCTATGTTCTTATGTATATGATGTGATTGATATTTCTTTTGTTTACCCTTACTGAGCATTTGAGCTCACCCTTTTATGTTTTATTTTCCCCAGGATATAAAGAAAGGTTTTTAGGTAAAAAAAGGGAAGATCTTTATGGGAGATATTGAAGATCTTTCACCACGATTAGAAGATTACGTTCCGAGTTTCCAAAGACACTAAACTATTATGATCCTTGTGTGTGTGTTTTTGTTATAAGTATTCCGCAAAAGTAATGTAATGTCCATGTACGTCAGGCTTCGGGTCTCTACAGTTGGTATCAGAGGAAAGGTTTAGTCAACCTTTGGAAACTAGGATGTGAGAACGTTAGTGAGATCCCTAGAGATATTTCTAAGGTATGTCTAGGCATGTCCCTAAGGATAAGTATACGTATAGGATATAGTTCTAGAACTACGGTAACGATCTTAGAATTTAACCTAAGATGTTAGATATTGAGGGTGCTCCCCCTTTACTATGTTGTCTTCCCTAGCATGATTTCGCCTCTCACAAAATTCTTTTTGTGTTTTAGTTAATGGAGGGAACCAGAAGGAATTCGGTTAACATTGAATCCAATGGACAAATTTGTGACTATGAGGAACAAAATTGTGTGATGCCTAGAGATAAAGATATTGTGATTATGCCGAATCAGTCATCGCGATATATGATTAACAAGGTGAAATTTTGTGGTATGACTAATTCATCAAAGAAGATGAAGATAAACTATTATGCATGTTCGCATGTTGAGGAGCATAAAGAAAGGAAGATTGAGATTTCTAAAGAAGGGAAGAAGAACCTTGAGGAATACCTCAAATGGAGGGACCGATGTTATCTGTGTGGAGAAAAGGGTCATAGAGTGACAGATTGTTATGGAGTTCAATGTCTTATTTGTGGAGAACATGGGCATTACCCAACTCAATGCCCTAACCTAAAAAGATACTTCTAAATCAAGGAAGAACTTATTCCAGGACAGTCATTGAAGTGGATGCACTGAAGTGTTTATGTATTGGTATTCAAGAATAATGTTGTTGAGGTACTTTTATGGTGTATTGGAATATTTATGTATTTCTCTAATGTGGTATTCGAAGTGATTGAGGTATTTTTGGAAAAAAAGATGATATGCGCATAATGAAGGGAAAATGAGAAAATGAAATTTTTGACAGTATTAATGAGCTCATGATTAATATAAGGACTAAGTGATATCATTGTTTGAGTATATAGAATTTTGAGGATTTTGGTATGTGGAATGTGTTAACTTTTAATAGAATTTATGTTTTCAATAAGGTTCAATGGGTATTCAAGAGAGTACAAGATTAAGGCCTTTGAATGTTTGGAATGTGACTAACAAGATATATCTTATGATATATGGGGATCAACGATGGTATTAAATCTCTGGTAATCATTTTTCACTGTGTTATGAGAATGGACTGCAGTATTATGGATAAGCCTAAAGATTGGAATGGATTATGTTGGACATAAGTTAGTATTGTTTAAGTATAGAAGTTTTTTCAATATTATTGATGGGATGTTATAGTAATATAGTTTTATAAAAAGGACAACCTGCAGGACGGGCGACAGCCCATCGCTTCGGACAAGGCTATAGGAATCGAACCCACAACCGAAGTGCGACTAGCCTTTATCTCCTACCACTGGCCTACAGGAAGTCCCTGTTTAGTAGAAACTAGTTTTATTATATTAAGTAGTATGATATATGAAGTATAAGTCCATTTTAGGAACCATATGTGATTAATCTCACTATAGATCGACTTATGTATATAATTTTTGCTAACCTTTTGTTTGAGACAGATGGAATGACACGTCATTCTATCACATGATCTGCTAACACTTCACGAATAACAAATTCAACTTCATTTATTTAAGAGATGAAGTGGAAATTGTTAAAGGCACGAACAACAGTGAGATTGTACCAAAATAAAGTAAGTATTTATTCTAATTCAAATTATCAACTTTAGGGAAATGATCTTGAAAACCAAAAATGTTGTCCTAGTGATCATATACCTGATGAATCAGATGGTACCTTATATCATCACAAATCTATGGATTTGTGATTACTGGCTTTTCCATAGCCATGTTCTCTACCACTCTCCATCATAACATGATGGTTAGATTTCTATTCCACATCCATATTTTCACCTATGTGGAAACCCAGTGATTGGTTTATTTGGGTAACCGTTACGTTTCATACTTTTGTTTTTAAAGATTGGTTTTGGTATTCTTTTTTACGATGTGGGTTTCTATTAAAGAAACTTTCGAATAGTAAACTATTTATAACCCCGACGAATTTCGAGGGAGAAATTCATTTTAAGGGGGGTAGAATGTAACAGCCCGAGATTTTATGAAAACTATTCTTTTTAATTTTATTAATGTCTTGTGTTGTACGCTACACCAAAAGGATCTTGCACAACACGCATCCTTGACTTGCCTTGAATTACACGCAATCGCAACCTTCCTCGATAGCATGTGTGGTACGTAATACTGAGTTTCACGAAACAATGATATGCTATTAAAATATTATTAAAACTAGCCGTTATGAATAGTAATAACCACTTTTTAAATTTTAGAAATTTTAACTCTCAAAATGGACTTCATTTTTGGATTCGGAGTATCGAATTTAGCCTAAGGTGAAATTTTGGTACTTTTCGGATAACTTTCATATTCTGATGAATAGTGAAAATTACTAAATTATAATTAAAAACAACTTTTTTAATCGAAATAATTAATAGTGATAAATCATTAATTTGAGTGGTTTTAAAGTATATTTAGAATATATTTTTACAATTTAATACAATGTTGGTCATTGGATGTAATTTCACATTTAAACTAGACATAAACAAGTGTCAATCTTTTGATAGATATTGTTTCTTAAAAACATGCTATTTGTTTTAACCACGGGATTTAATTATAAAATTAATTAATGCAACATCTATGTTATGAATATGGTAAAATAGACTTCATTTTTGAATTCAGAATATGAAATATAGCTTAGGATGAAATTTTGGCATTGTTCTGAAAAACATCAATTTTTGATGAATAGTGAAACTACTAAGTGGTAGGTTAAAAACTGAATTTTGCATAAAACTTAATTTTATCACTTCTGTGAATGGAATTTCGAAAATCCGAGAGACACGGTTAATATCAAGGACTAAAATGTGGTTCAATGTGATGAAAATAATTTTTTGGTGAATAGTAACTTTTTACTTTTTTTACCGCGGTTAATAGTAAATAGGGTAACTAAGGGTAAATATGATATTAATATTACCCTAACACATGTCCTAATTCTATTGGACAAGTGTAATTCGACCAAAAACAAACTTAGGAATAAAATATGACCATTTAGGCCCACTTGGATTAGATTAGGACATTTATTATTAATTTATTTAAAGAAAGGTTAAAATAGTTAAAATCAAAGTTTAATAAGTAAGTAATTTTTAATATGGGGTTATACATAAGATAAATTCGATTGTAAATATTCATTAGAAAGCTAAGAAGATTTCCTAGATGATGGTATTTTATTTGTAATTTTTAAAAATAAAATAATTTAATTTATTTATGACACAACAATGATGCAGTAATTATCTTATTAATAAAATATTGACATAATTGATGTTATAAACACCAAAATAAATGTAATTTGAAATTTTTTATGAATTACACTAATTTTATAAGTTACTATGATATATTAATGTTGATTTAATAAACTTGGTTCGAACATTTAATTCTGTTATTACTTTCACAAAAATCATATATCAAATAGTGTCAAAATTGACACAAAATAGTTTTTAAATCAAATATTATATTATTAATTGTTATTGTATTCCTAAAAATCTAAGGTTCGGCCAAATGACTTAGATAAGGATATATATATTAATAATAAACAATTTGGGGTTCGTTTGGCATGTTATAGTAAGTTTATTAACCATATAGTGAAAGAAAACAAAAAGACATGGTAAAAGTTAAATTATTTAACTTAGAGTTAAATCTAATTGATAAGGTTAAAATAATATCCTAAACATGTCTAAATTCTATTGGTTGATAGGATTTCGACCCATCCCCACTTTAGCTTCGAAATAAGACCCTTTGGAACCATTATAAACCGATTTTGACTTTAATATAAAATAATATTTTGAGATATTCCTAAGGTGCCCCTCTCCTCCCTTATAAAAGGACACCTCATCCCCCTTCCTCCTCACACCAATTTGAGCACTCAAGCTCGGCCAACCCCTGCCAAAATCTCTTCTCCACTTCCCTAGCAACATCCTAGAGGTTCTGGTCTTCCTCAAAGACCAATTCTAGTGCCCTAAGAGGAGGTCTCAAAGAGGCGCTTCAAAGAAGAGGTAATTACCGTTACCAATTCTTTTATCTTTATATCTTCTTGCAATTCTTCTTAGGTTGTTTCATTATGAAGTAATAACATAAGTATCACTAATATACTGATATGTTATTATAAGTATGAAACAACCCTATTTCACTATCTATCCATCCTACGGAAAAAGAAATCACCGCGCGTGCGTACGTACGGAATACCGTCTCCACGCCGTGGTGTAATCTATTTTCCACCACCACCTTACATGGATGGGTATAATGGTGTAAAGAATAACTATACATAGTTATTACAAAATCATATTGATTATGATATATTGTATAATCCACTTCAATTCAGTTCAATATTTATGGAAATGATATCATCGCTCGTGCGTATGTACGGACTACCGTCTCCACGACGCGATGCGATTCATTCTCCATGTTAACCATTTAAGAATGATTATAATGTATATATAAGAAATAATAATGAAATATATGACATTATAAAGCTACTGGATTTATGTATATATACATATGTATGTCATCTACTTACTTCCATTTCAAGACAATAAGGAAAGTAAAACAGCGTTCATGCGTACGTACGGACTACCGTCTCCATGAACGGTGTTTTTCATTTTATTTATCTATCTATTTTATATATATATACTGAATATATATGATATATAAATCATATTTTATATTCTGGATGTAAGTAAATCATGATATAAGTAATAATGATGTCAAGAACAACAAGTCAAAACACCTAAGATAAATGAAACGATTTTACCCAAAACGCTTCTTTAACATGGAATTTACAAAAGAACGGGTAATATAATGTTATAAGTGAACCATATATGATATCATAACAATGAATATGATTCTGGAATAAGTCAATAACTTTATTTAAATCATTATACAGGAGGTTTGGACACTTACAAAGCAAGTCGGACCTAAGGTAAGGGAAATATCACAATCTCACTTTTATCCGAGATTGTTTTTACTTTGGTAATTACTGGGGTGTATTTTATCATCCACATCCATGTTCCTTCAATATGTAATATTATTTCCATCCTTCTACAATAGTTTATATCCAATTTTACCCTTCGGTAAGTTTTTAGTAAAAGATATTAAAGGAATCTTTTGTCGTTTTTCATACGAGGTACTTTTTGACTTTTCCGACAAAAGTACGAAGAATGTTTTTTTTAACTTATACGGCACGAACGGATTTCTACTGTTTTATAAAGACTTATTTTCATGAAGCTTCCTCTAATATATTTCATGACTATTTTCAATAAAATCTCTTTCTTTTAAAATTGCATGATGTTTTGTGAAAAGAAATTGATTTTGAAGAAGAAAGGATATTTTCCTCAAGAATTCAATTCAAGTGTTTTATCAAAATTATTTTCCATCTAAGATAATAAAGGGTTCTGTTTCTATCCATATTTTTACATTGATTTGACTATGTTGTAATGGAATTATGTTTATGAATTCCTTTATCTTATATGAATTGATTTATGATGTCATGATGTTACAAGAATCCCATTTTTGTTACATGTGTTATGCGATGATGTATGTTTTATGATTATGTGGCACACATAAGAAAGGATTCATTATAAGATGGGTGGGACCTATATCTCCCTCCAATGCATTGGGTAAAGACTTTATATCTCATGAGATAGACATGGCTGGAACGGAAGGTTATTTCAGTTCAGTGATACAGGACTGAAACGAGGAGTGAACTCGGTTCAGAAAGGGACTTTGTCCACTAAGATAGTCTTGGCAATGAGTCATGACTAACAAGAAATGATTTTACATGATTATGTGTGCATGCCACAAAGTTTCAAGTTTTATGTTATGATTATGGGGATCTCATTTTCACTTCTATGATTTATCCCATGTAATGATATTATGAGCTCTTTTGCAGGTTAAGATTTCCAAAAGCTATGTTCTTATGTATATGATGTGATTGATATTTCTTTTGTTTACCCTTACTGAGCATTTGAGCTCACCCTTTTATGTTTTCATCCCCAGGATATAAAGAAAGGTTTTTAGGTTAAAAAAAGGGAAGATCTTTATGGGAGATATTGAAGATCTTTCACCACGATTAGAAGATTACGTTCCGAGTTTCCAAAGACACTAAACTATTACGATCCTTGTGTGTGTGTTTTTGTTATAAGTATTCCGCAAAAGTAATGTAATGTCCATGTACGTCAGGCTTCGGGTCTCTACATAAATTGTCATTGAATCTGGCAGATTTCATGCCATCTACTTCAAAGAAACGGGCACCGTCCCACCAAACGGCACAGCCTAAACAGGCTGACCAGGCAGAGTCTTTATCAGACGAAGAGTTAATATTTGGTTCTGTTAATATGATTCAATTAACAGATCCATATTCCTGTCTTGATGAGCCTGAATTCCCTGTATCAAATAAGGGAATCCGAGGAGGTTCTAGAGGTTCAAGATACAAGGGAAGACGTGGATCTTTCCCAAGCCACTACTCTAATTCTACCCCTACTAGCACTGTATATGCAGCAGAAACTCGTGGTAGAGCCCTTCAGCAAGCTCAAAAAGAACAAGCAAGTTCTCCTGCCAATGGCCAACTCAATTTTGGCACAGTTATTTTGGAAGACCGATTAAAGGTTCCAACTTCTTTATCTCAGCACGTAAATGGATCTAATCAGACTAATCTGCCAAAACCAAGGATGTTTCCAGCTTCAATACAAGATGCATCAGCTTCCAAAGCATCTTCTTCCAAGGTACCTGCTAAACCGCATATTCCTATTGGGAAACGCAGACCTCTAGATCAGAAGTATGATATATTGAAACACTTGGCCCAAGTACCAGCCATGTTATCAATTTTGGATGCTTTGAATCTGTCAAAAGATCTTCGGGAAGCACTAATCGAAGCTTTGTCAAGTCCTCAGGAGTTTGAAGCTGAAATTGCTGCAGCTGAAATCTATCACATAGAGAATAATCCTGCAGAATGACATGCAGTGATATCTTTTACTGATAAAGATGAAGATGATGTTGTTCATGGGCACATAAAACCTTTGTACTTATCTGGCAAAGTCAATGGTGTAGATATTCGAAGAGCTTTCATTGACAATGGTTCAGGAGTCAACCTCATGCCTATTCGTACACTTCGTCGATTGGGCCTCACGGAATCTGATTTATCTCCTTCTACCATGATGTTACAAGGATATGATAAAAATTAACAAGAACCACTGGGAGAAGTTACACTCAGAACTCATTTTGGAGATCTTGTTTCCAATTCAGATTTCATGATTGTTGATCAAGACTCATCTTTCAATATCTTGCTTGGAAGACCCTGACTACATCAGCATGCAGCTATTCCATCATCATACCATCAATGTCTCAAATACTGTTTCGATGGTCAAGTTGGAACATTTTATGTTGATAAGGCCCCATTCAACACATGTGAGTCTCAATACATTGAGGCGGAATTTTATCACATGAAGAGAAGAGAAAAATCTACAATGAAGGAAATTACCAAAGTTAATGCTCCATATGGTTTGGAGAAAATTCCAATAAATCCATTTTCACATTTGAGTACAGATTATGTGTTACCTATCAGTCAAATTGAAAAAATATGCCCAAATCAAAATACTCTTATGGAAAGATCCATAATGTCAATTACGGCAATCGAGCCAGACAACATGGGAGAAATTGGTAACTTACAAAGCAGTGATGAAAGCATAAGTGGTGACGTTTTCATTTCGTCTGCTGAAGTACAACAAGTCTATACTTCGCTAATCAGGCCAGAAGAAGTTATAGAAACACCAGAGGTGAATAATTATGTCGATTCTCAATCCATCATCTCCTCTTTATTTCCCAAAGAAGACCATTTATCATCAATAGGGTCGGAAATGGAAGCTTCTTCTTCAAAATGTGAAAATTTTGACATCTCTTATGATCATGAGAATTTCATTTTTTCATCTACATTGCAAGTAGAAACGGAAGAAATAACACATGATGAAGAGGAAGAGGAAGATCTTAGAGATGCTCCTCCAGCATTTGAAGAGGGTATCTCTACCACTGTGGATGAACTCAGAGAAGTAAATCTGGGTACAGAGAAAGATCCACGCCCCACTTTAATTAGTGCGCCCTTGACCCTTGAAGTGCAAGAGATGTATATTTCTTTTCTAAAGCAAAATAAATATATTTTTGCTTGGAATTATACAGAGATGCCTGGCCTTGATCCTGATGTTTCCACCCATCATTTGGGTTTTCCAAAAGAACATCAAGGATTCAAGCAAGCCGTGAGAAGAACACACCCAACCTATGCTTCCAAAATTGAGGCTGAAGTGGATAAGCTTATCAAAGCTAACTTCGTCAGAGAAGTTCAATATCCCAAGTGGTTGGCTAATATTGTCCCTTTAAAGAAGAAGAACGGACAAATTAGGTTTTGCATCGATTTCAGAGATCTTAATCGATATTGTCCTAAAGATTATTTCTCAGTTCCGATTACAGAACTCTTAATTGATGAGACGGCTGGCTATGAAGTACTTTCTTTCATGGATGGATATTCTGGATATAATCAGATCCGAATGGCCCCAGATTATGAGGAATATACAGCCTTCAGAGCTCCTCAAGGTGTGTTTTGTTACCGGGTGATGCCCTTTGGTTTAAAGAATGCAGGTGCAACATATCAACGCGCCATGCATCGTATCATCAAACCTCTTTTAGGGAAGTTTGTTGAATGCTATATAGATGATTTGGTGGTTAAATCTAAACAATGTTCTAATCACTTGGCTGATTTGGAAGTCATATTCCACAAGCTTCGACAACATAATTTAAAGATGAACCCCTTAAAATGTGCTTTTGGGGTAACCTCAGGAAAATTCCTCAGCTTTGTTGTACGCCATCATGGTATTGAAGTCGATCCTGAGAAGACCAAATCAATACTTGGTATGTCACCTCCTCAGAATTTGAATGAATTAAGAGGACTTCAAGGACACCTAGCCTACATTCGACGTTTCATCGCTAATTTGGCAGGCAAAAGTTTACCCTTTACCAAATTATTGAAGAAAGGAGTCACTTACCAGTGGACTGAAGAATGTCAAGAAGCATTTGATGTTCTCAAGAAATACCTCTTTATTCCACTAGTACTCATGACACCTGTTGAGGGTAGACCTCTTATCCTCTATGTGACAGCTTTAGAGCGATCATTGGGTGCCTTTCTCGCTCAATAGAATGATGCTGGGAATGAAAATAGTCTCTACTATCTCAGTAGAACTATGCTTGAAGAAGAAACCTGGTATTAAAGTATTGAAAAGTGATTCCTAGCATTAATATTTGCAGTTCAGAAACTGAGACACTACTTGCAACATCATGAGGTCCAATTGGTATCTCGTAATAATCCGCTCAAATTCTTCCTTAGTCGTCCAATGCTTACAGGACGTCTGGCAAGGTGGGTGGTTATTCTACAGTAGTTCGACATTCAGTATGTGTCTCAAAAGGAAATTAAGGGCCAAGCTCTGGCTGATTTCCTGGCTGAACATCCTTCAGTGGAAGACACGTATTCAGATATCGAACTCCCTGATGAGGAAGTTTTCTCTATTCAAGAGAGTCCTCAAACATGGGAAATGTATTTTGATGGTGCTTCTAGAAGTCCAAAAGGGAAGAAAATGGAATATCCTAAATTCAACAAAGTTGGTTTAGGAATTGTGGTCATTTCTCCAGATAAGGCAGTGTTACCTTATTCCTTTTTGTTGTGGGAAGGTGGTACCAATAATGAAGCTGAATACCAATCTCTCATTATAGGCTTGGAGTTAGCGCTTCAAGCACAAGTGAATCACTTAAGGCTGAAAGGTGATTCAAACCTGGTAATCAAACAAGTCAATGGGGATTATGGCATCAGAAAAGAAGAATTAATCCCTTTGTATGATTACGTCAGAGAGTTAATGTCGGAATTCCCTTCAGAACCGACGTTTTATTATGTCCCAAGATCACAAAATGCTCAAGATGATGCACTGGCTAATATAGCCACAGCTTTAGAAGATCCAAATCGGGACGAGACAACCATCATTATTGCCCACCGTCGTGCAATTTCACCTTATGTTCAAGTTAGAACAGAGGAAATTAATGAAATTAGTCCCATTCCTGAACCGTATGGTCATACTACAAGATGGATGTCACCTATTAGGGAATACCTTCAAAATGGAACACTTCCACCTGATAGAGCTGAGAAAGAGCAAATTCGGCGACGTGTGGTCAATTTTACTCTTTATGATAGCCCAAACCACCTCGAGAAAATTCTCTACAAACGTGGTTTTGATGGAGTTCTCTTCAGATGTATTGATGGTGAAGAGACAATGGCTGTCATAAAAGAAGTGCATGCAGAAGTCTGTGGTGCCCACCAGTCTAGACATAGACTATCTAATCATATTTGAAGGCTTGGATACTTTTGGCCTTCAATGATACAAGATTGTGTTGATTTCACAAAGAAGTGTCGTTCATGCCATGTATATGCCAACTTCATTCATAAACCTCCAGATTTTCTTCATACAGCTAAATACTCATGGCCATTTTCCACATGGGGAATGGATGTGGTGGGACCTTACCCTTCAGCTACGAACAAGCAGTTTAAGTACATTCTTACTGCTACTGATTTCTTTTCCAAATGGGCAGAGGCAGTACCTCTCAAAGAAGTCAGTTCTAAATGCACTGTTAGCTTCATCAAGTCTAACATCATTACTAGATTTGGTGTCCCTCATACCATATTGACGGACAACGACACCAAGTTCTGTTCTTCTGAGGTAAAGAAATTGTATCAAGAATACAACATTAAGTCCAACCAATCATCTCGATATCATGCAGCGGCTAATGGCCAGATAGAGGCCTTCAACAAGACTCTTTCAAATATACTGCAAAAGATGTTGGATAAAGATAAGAGGTCATGGCCTGATAAACTCTTTCATGCTTTATGGGATTATCGGACTACCACTCGCAATGCAACGCGGTCAACTCCATATTCATTGGTATATGGAACAGAAGAAGTCTTGCCAATTGAAGTTCAATTGCCCTCACTCAGAATAGCCATTTGTGATCAGTTATCTACAAATGAGAAATCCCAAAAGTGGTTGAATGAATTGGAACAGTTAGATGAGAAAAGATTGTGCACTTTTCACCACTTGGAAATCTATCAGAATCGAATAGCATGAGTTTTTAACAAAAAAGTTCGTCTTCGTTCATTCATTCAGGGAGAATTGGTATTGGTTCTCAAAGCACCAATGATACCAGGAAAGAAGCCTCCCAAGCTTGAACGAAAATGGGAAGGACCTTATTCAATACATAAGGTCTACTCCAATGGAGCGTATTCTCTAATCTCAATGGCTGGAGAACACATCACGACTCCAACGAATGCCAGATTTCTGAAAAAGTATTTTGTATCAACACAAAATATTTTTCCCAGATCCAAAACAATCACATTGGTTCATATTCTTCCTACACGACGTTAAACTGCATTACAAGACACTAAACTGTATTATGTCCTATCGACATGACATTAAATTGTAGAGAAGTTCCTTATTTTTCCGAGATGACATTAAACTATATTGTGTCCTAGAAACATGACATTGAACTGTGTGGCACTTTCATTGTCCAGCATTACGTTAAACTCTAAAAAGTCCCCAGAACTGATATCCTCATATTGGTTCACCTTAGTCCTAGCTACATGACTTTAAACTGTACAGAACCAGTTCGTCCTTGCTATATGAGGTTAAACTATACAGCAATGGTCCAGTATGACTTTAAACTGAAACTTTGTCCCACACGACATTAAACTATGAAAAAGTTCCCTAAACCGTCCAACATGGCCTTAAACTACATCATCCCTGGTCCATGTATATGACCATAAACTATTTGCAAATCCATTATGTTTAGCAAGACGTTAAAACTGTGACGTCCTAACTACATGACGCTAAACTGTATAAAAGTACCTCACGTCTGGAAAGAAGTTAAACTATATAATCATCAAAGGTCCAGCATGACATTAAACTACACCATCCACGGTCCATGCATATGACCTTAAACTATTATCACTTTCGTCCAATATGACGTTAAACTATTTTATCCCCATCATCCTAAATACATGACGCTAAACTGTACAGAAAATCCTTGATAGGTCCTACATGACATTAAACTGTATTTTGTCCCTACTACATGACACTAAACTGTGCAGCACCAATAGTCCTAACTGCAAGACTTTAAACTGCATGGTCCCTTTTTTATGTCCTACATGACATTAAACTGTTCATCATTAAGGTTGTTATTACCTCTTGTTTCTCACACCGATTATGACTCACGTGAGCTTAGAGCGAACATAAACCATAACACTCTCTTTGGGCCACTAACCATGTGTAAGTCCCAACAGCAATTTTTATTAGATCATTGTCCCCAAGAACAATTTGATCATTAATTCATTCTTTAATTGAACTACACGGACTTTGATCCTTGCCCTCCAGGCTGGGTATGTAGGCAACCTCCCAAGGTTCAAGCCCAAAAACAATCTCTTCACATCGGTTCACCACCATCTCATATGATGTTGATTCGTGAAACCACCCCTGGAATCAATATCTTTACATTGATTCACTTTCTTCCTTGTTATATGACGTTAAACTATACAACACTTTTTTCCGGTACGACAATAAACTACAATTTTCTTTGATTTCCTCACTTGAGAGAGAACTATTATTGACATTGATTTTTCAATCATGGTTTTCATTTTGAAAAGACTACATGCATACATGGTAATGCCTAAACACTTTATCTTAGGTTAAACCATCATTGCACTAAAGTCCCCTTTCACCCTTCACATGTACTGACCAAATTTGTACAAAGGGTAGTTCTAGAACTACGTGGGCTTGATTACCATCCTTATGGGATACGTAGGAACGTTCGAGTATCCCTCGAATCCAGTCCCAAGTCTTTTGGGCATAACCCCAAATTTCACTTTCAATCCCTTGGCTGAAAAGTCCTTATGAAAACACACACTGTGTATTCATTATTATGGTCCGAATTCTATGACCCTAAACTAAGATTTCTCATACTTTCGTCCTGCACGACGTTAAACTGCATTTCAAGAACTACGTATGGCTTGATTCTCATTCTTATGAGATACGTAGTGAAGTCCAAAATTTCAATTTAGGACCCAGCCACAACATGATTATGGTTATCATTGACCTATGTATCTCTATATACATTGGACAATACCCATATTTATGTGTTATAATCCTAACCTTAAATATTTTCAGATCTTCATAACCCTTTTCATGACTTCTAGTCACAAAATTGTCAAACTTCTGAGAAATCTTTTGCCTGACTATGCAGCACGTGCCCATAGGTGGCCTTGCATAAACAGTCCACATAACAGACTTGTCAGCCGAAAGATGCTATTTATTTGACCATGCAGCCAATGCCCTTAGGTGGCCCTGCATATTTCAACCCCCTAACGGGTTTTGTTAAATAATAGTAACTTCATTCTTGGGAAGTATGCCTCTTTTGTCCTTATTTGTCTTAAATGACAGTATGTAGGGATCCGCCAAAAATATCCATCCTTAACATATTTGTCCCAAATCCTTTTTCATGATCTGAAAGTATTCAAGTCTATGGATTATTCTTCTTCCCTACGTTTGTTTCAGACCTTCGTAGGAGTGATATTCATCCAGTTCTTCGATATTCTTGTTCGGAAATATCTTCTCCATATTTATGTACCTCTTTCCGTACAAGAAACTCTATGCTTTAGAAAATTTGAATCTCCATAAACATTCACTGGATTCTAGCACTAGGAATGTAAATTTCTAAAAATTCTTTCGCCTGACTATCCAGCACGTGCCCATAGGTGGCCTTGCATAAATAGTCCACATAACAGACTTGTCAGCCGGAAGATGCTATTTATTTGACCATGCAGCCAATTCCCATAGGTGGCCCTGCATATTTCAACCCCCTAACGAGTTTTGTTAAATAATAGTAACTTCATTCTTGGAAACTACTTCTTCTAATGCCTTTTACCTCTTTTTCATATCATTCCCCAGATTCAAATATTCTTAAGCCATAGTTTACATATTTTCTCTCATACTTGAGTATGGTAATATGTTTTTAGATAAATTGTCAAGGAATTGAATCCATTTTAATCGATTTTGGTCAAAGCTATTTCGACCTTAAACATTAGCCCCATTATGTCCGGCGTGCATGACTTTAAACTGCCCACACAAAAGACAAAGGAACTCTGAATAAAAAGTCAAGTTCCAGCTCACTAAATATACATTTTTTGTATGATTTAGGTAATATTTAGCAATTAAAATGTTCAAAGTTTGTAGGACTATTTGTAATAATCCTAGTAAAAATAAAAATATACTTACTGGGCCCATTGGCTTTAGTAAATTTGAAGCAGGTAGTGAAAAGAATGCAGGTACAAATGTTTGAGGACAAAAGTGTTTTTCATTGATACAGAAGAGTTAATAGGACATACAAAGACTGGAGTCTCTTCTCTTTTTCAAGAATTACAAGAGGCTTTAAACATAACACTTCATTTTATTTACGACACCCCGAGCTTCATTAGCAACCACCTGGAATTTCATTCATTCAACTGGATACGATAAGAGATGGAGTGATACCAGCTCTTCTTGGAACAATTGTAAAAGGATGTTCTTGAGTGCGGTTTGAGAAAATTTTCTGCTGATCAAACAGTGACTCTGTTTCTGTCCAAGAGACATGGAAGATGGATACATGGATTTGAGAATGGAGCATTGGAAGTAAAGAGACATTTGGAAAGAGTACTCTATTCAGATATTGCTCTAATACCATGTTTGTCTTCTCTCCACCAACCATTAGTTGAAAACATTTCAGCCCATGGGTTTTCCATTTTCATATCTGCATGGAAATGACATGGAGGAAGAATTTGAAAGTTCACACCATTGTTGTTGCTCTTAATGCACAGCATAACCGAAATAGAGGAGTAGCAGTGCAGCTGCATATTAGGTGTATAATTGTTTGAATTTGGAACATTGAATCCTTGCAGATGACCATGACCACACAAAGGCAGATGGATGCTCTGTGGAAAATTAGGATGATATTTCTTCAAGTACTTAGCCATATCTGGGAGAGTTCTGTTGAAGATATCATAGTAATCATGGCCAATAATGTTCATCATGTCATCAATCCTCTTGCTAGCCAGTTCATCAGCCGTTCCAATTCTCTTGAGAACCACTGAATCTACACAGAAGTAGAATAAATTAAACTCTTAAATGGGTTTATTTTTCATAAAATTTGTGAACAAATTAGGAAAAAATGGATAAGGCATTAAGGCGCGCAAGTATGGAGATGTCGCGCAAGTGTTACATGTGCCGCACTAGTTTTTAACGCGCAAGTACAAATACCTTTACAGTAGCGCGACATCAAGGAAAACACTAGAAAAAAGAGCAACCTGCGCGGCTAAGGCGACCTGCGCGACGAGAGCTCGAGAAGGTATGAAGTCCGGAAATCCGGATGCTTGTACGGAGGTGAGGCCATGTCTTTATAGGCCAGGAAGCCTATCTGCGCGCCGTACCCAGAGCGCTTAAGGCTTGCACGACACAAACTTGCGCGCCGCCCTCTGCGCACTGAAGACTTGCGCGCCCCCCTTTTCCTTTGGATGGATTCGATTTCCTCAGATTCAAATCCTCATTTCTCTCCGGATCCAACTCTGAGGGGGGACTTTTGTTGACGCTCCTTTCGTCACAGAATCTAAAGATCGGAAAAGGGAATATCTGAGCTCAAAGTGATTCAACCTTTGAAGAAAACATCAAAAAATCAACAAAGGAATGAACAAAGGATCAACAGTAACTACACCGCGCAAGCTATCTCACTGTCGCGCAAGTACACTTGCACGACGCTCTTGGTCGCGCAAGTGACTTGCACGACCTAAGTGGTAACCGCCCGATAACTGCCCGGGGTCTTCTTTTGCCTATAAATAGACCCTGTGGGCCCCCCATTCGGGAGGATCTTTTTCCAGAAACTCGGATTGAAGCTCCCGACGCCCATGTCTCTTCTCAAAGCTTCCGGAACACTTCTAAGGTAATTTCTTACCTAGAACGGAAGATCTAAAGAGAAGAAGGAAGGCCTAAGTGTTGAAACTTAACAAACACATGCGCGCCGACTTATTTCCTTCAATATAACTTGCGTGTCCCTTTTCTGGAAGAACCTCAAGAAAATTCTAAAGGGTTTAAAAAAGAGTCGCTCAAGTATTTCAATACTGGTTGAAAATCGCGCAAGTACACCATGTGTCGCGCAGGTATACTTGCGCGACCAATACTTGCGCGCCCATGGATGACTTGCACGCCTTTCAAGACATGCGCGCCCCTATCTTTTTGGGTGCCTATCTTGTCCATTTTACCCCTCTTAAGACATTTCACCTTTCCTTTTCAAGATTCAGTCTTCAAGACACTCTTCAAAGCCATTTATGGCCTGATTTCTTGATTTGACTTCCTTATCTGAAAGGAATTATGTGGAATATCTCTCAAAACCTAGTGATATAAATATCCTTATGTCACGAAAGATTGAGAGTTCGTTCATTTAACCTCATCCTTTAAGATGAGAGAATCCTTAACCCGGGTCTCCTTTTTTAGGAATAATCCCCAGTTATAAATCCTTTAATCTGGGCATCCTCCTCGGGAGTAAGCCCCAAATTTTAAAGTTCCCAAACTTGGGCATCCTCCTCAGGAGTAAGCCCCAAACCTTAATCCCTATCCTGGGTCTCCTTTTCAGGAATAAGACTCAATCATAATCTTGGGCTTCCTTTTCAGGAGTAAGCCCCAAGTCCCCTAACCAGGGCCTCCTTATTAGGAGTAAGTCCCATTCATAATCTTGGGTTTTCTTTTCAGGAGTAAATCCCAAGCCCCCTTAAATTTCTCTTAACCAGTCCTAATTTACCCTTGATTTGGGTTTCCTTTTCAGGAGTAAAACCCAATCATAAATCCCCTCCTAACTTGGGAATCCTCCTTAGGAGTAAGCCCCAATATTAGAGTATTCAAATCTCCATGAAGCACATATAACTTTATGGACCATGCTCATGGATTTTCTCCCTAAAAGTAAATCCTAAACCTTCATCTATCTGGGCAGTCATACATACATAAGCCCCAAAAAAAATTCTTATGATTGCAACTTTCATGGCATAATTGTCTAATTATTGCCAATACCTCTTGTTTCTCACACCGAGCATGACTCACGTGAGCTTAGAGTGTAAAAGTAATTATGACATTCATCTTTGAGCCATCAATCATAAACATCATACTCCATTACTCGAACTACGTGGGTTCTGATTCCTTTTCCAAAACAAAGGATACGTAGGTAGCCCATTTTTTGGGTTCGATCCCAACTTTGAAATAATCCCTGTCCTTATGAATGACGATAAACTTCAAGTGCCCCACTGAGTGGCTTTAAAACCAGTCCGGTCATCATAATGACCAAGAGACTTTTATATAAATTTTTTGAAGGTTACCATTGACCAAGAATCTCTAAACAGATATAGATGATTCTCTATTGATGAAGAACCTCGAATACATATAAAAGATTCTCTAAATTTCTTGCATATTTAATCATTGATTGTTAAATCTAAAGGAAAGCGCATTTTATACTTGGTAATGTAATAAGGATTCACGAACATAACTTAAATCTATAAATAGAGTCTCGAAGTAGACAATAATTCCCCTCAAAAAGGTGTGATGAGTCCGACCTCCCATCCTCTCGACCAATGCAATTTCCTAAGCCTCATCATTCCACAAGCTAATGAGCACCTGCCTTTGGAAAGTAGGTCCAAACGGATGTGGAATCATATGATGTTTCCGGTTCTACGAACAAATCTGCTAGAAACCGATCACAATGTTTGAATCTCCCGTCCAGGAGGTCATCCCTGAAATCCGTGAGGAAACAACGACATTAGGAGGAAGACAACCTTCCAAATCAACAACCTGAGATGGTCGGAATTGGAACTGAACAGTTTTTTGTAGTGGTGGGATAGTTGACTCAGGCTATAAATGGTGGTAGTATCCATGCATGAGATCAGCTAGATCAACCACATAGGAACATTTCAGTGGTGGAACATTTCATGAGGCAACATCCCCCATCATTCAGAGGATCATTTGACCATGTGCTAGCTGAAGGGTGGATTAAATAACTGGAGAAGATTTTTGATGTCATGGGGTGTTCAGAACATCAAAAGGATAGTCTTGTTGTTTACCGTTTTGATGTTGAAGCTAAACTGTGGTGGTCGATGGTGAAAAATATCAGGGATAGTGATGAGATTTATGATCTTAACTCGGATGAATTCAAAGGAATGTTTCTTGAGAAAAATTTTCCTATGGTGGTTCGTCTTAGGATGGAAAACCAATTACTATAATTGAGGTAGGAGGATGACTCAGTGGCTGCTTATGAAGAAAAGTTCACTCGACTGGCAAGGTATGCTGCAAAATTTATACGAGATCTTGATATAATAATCAATAGCTTTTACTCCGGGTTAAAGCCATTGTATCGAAGGGATTTATCTTCTAGTGAGTTCAAAAGTTATGAAACGCTTGTTTGGTGTGCTGAGAATATGGAAAGAGAGTTTACCGATGATCTGGTGTTCTTTGACAAACAACAGAATAAGAGGTCCAGTTTGTAGGGAAAAGGGAAGAATTCATCAAAGAAGCAAGGAGGTATGAAAACAAAATATCCATCCTGTGAGAAGTGTGGTCAAATGCATCCCAGAGAATGTTTATCCAAGTCTAGAAAGTGATTTTAGTGTGGTATGTCTGGTTATATTGGACATAACTGTAAGGAAGGTGATCAAGTAGGCAATAAAAATCCAGAGGTAAGATGTTTTAAGTGTAATTAATTGGGTCATTATGCAAATGAGTGTCTAATGAAGAACTAAACTAAGGGAAAGCAGCCAGACTACAAGTAGAAATGGGTGGTGAAATCCTTTGCAACTACTTCAGCAGATGTTGGGCCATCGTATGAAGTAGTATCAGGTACACTGTTTGTTTGGTCAGATTATGCCAATGTGTTGTTTGATTCATGGTCTACACATTCTTTCATTTCTGAGAAGTTTACTAGTAAATTTGGAATTCCATCTAAAGATATGAATCCTGAACTTATGGTAAAAACACCCGGAGGAAACCTTGAGAAAAAATGAAATTATAAGAACCTTCATATCCTTGTGTGCGGAAAGAATCTACCTACAAAACATATTGTTTTGCCTCTAGTTGTGTTTGATGTTATTTTGGGCATGGATAGACTTTTTGTTTTACATGCTAAGATTAACTACAATGCTAGAATGGTTTCATTTCAGAAAGATTTTCAGGTTGTGTGCAATAATGAAACCTTGATTTTGATAACATATAAGGAAGTTGAAAACTAGTAAACAATGGAAATGAATGTTATCTTGCACATATCGTTGAAAACAAGGGAACTGTTCATATTAATGATGTGCCAGTGGTAAATGAGTATCATGATGTTTTTCCTGATGAGTTGTCTGGTATTATTCATAGATCAGCTTTCTTGTTTGTATCTTAAATATATAGTCAGGTTACATGATGATCCCGTCTCTATTTTATCCGATCGTGATCTTGGGTTCACTACTAACTTTTGGAATGGCCGTCAGAAGTCATTCAGTACTAAATTAAATGTTAGTACATCTTTTCATCCTCAAGCAGATGGGAAGTCAGAACGAACTATTCAGACATTGGAGGATATTATACGTACTTGTTCGATGGATTTTCAGGGATGTCGGGTCCAACATCTTTTGTTGGTTGAATTTTCAAATAATAACTGTTTTAATTCCAGTATACAGATGGCACCGTTTGAGGCATTATATGGGAAGCGGTGTCGAACTCCAGATTTTTTGGATGAAGTGGGTGAAATTATGCTGATGGAACCATAATTGTTAGAAGAGATGGCAGAAACACCTGAAAACAGCTCAGAGGAGATAGAAAAGTTATATAGATAACCGGAGGAAGGATCTATCGTTCGAGGTTGGTGATCATGTTTTTCTAAACGATTCACCATGGAAAAGTGTGATGCGATTTGATAAGAATGGAAAGTTGAATCCAATGTTAATTGGACCATATGAAATTCTTGAGAAAGTTGGATCAGTTGCTTACCGAGTGTCTTTACCTCCGATTTTATCTCAGGTACACAATGTTTTTCATGTTTTGATGTTGAGAACGTATATGCTAGATCCATCTCATGTTTTGAGGCCAGAGGCAGTTCAGTTGGAAGATAATATATCTTATGAATAACAACCGGTTCAGATTCATGACTGTAGAGAGCAAGTGTTGCGGCATAAGGTAATTCACCCGGTAAAGGTTTTATGGAAAAACCAAATGGTTTAAGAGGAAATGTGGGAATCTGAAAATGCTATGAGGGATAAATACCCCCACTTATTTTGATAAGTTAATAAAATTGTGAGGACGCAATTCCCAAAAGGGGGAAAGGATGTAATATCCCATGTAAGTAATGAATAATATATATTCTTATCTATGTCTATTTATGAATTAGATAGTGTTTTAGAGGCTTAAAATAAGAATAAATCCAATCTTAAGAATGGAATACTCTATTTTTTTTAAAAGATTGTTTTACCGCCTTTTAATGGAGAACAATTTTTAAATCTAACTTTTGACAATATTATAAGCTATATTTTTCCAAATAAACATATTATTTATGATTGGGACATTGAAATTTTCTTTGGAAAAATTTATGGTATTTTTCTGATAATGGTCAATTTTTAATGAATAGTGAAAAGTGTTGTATTTTAATTCAAAACTTCTTTCTAATATAATTTATATATATAGTTAGATTATATTTTTAATTAGTTTTAAAGTGAAATTAGAATATATTTTTACCATTTAATCTAATGGTGGTCATTGGAATTAATATCACTTTGAGAATGGACATAAACGGGTATCAATCTTTTGATAGATATTATTTCTTAAAAACACACTATTTGATTTCACAGCTGGATATAATTATAAAATTAATTAATGCAACTTTTATGATATGAATTTGGTAAATTAGACATTATTTTTGAATTTGTAATATCAAATATATCTTACGGTGAATTTTTGGTCTTTTTCGGAAAAACCATAATTTTTTATGAATAGTGAAACCACAAAGTCGTAGTTACAAAAAATAATTTATCGTTTAAATGGGACTTTTCCACTTATGTGATTTTAATTTCAAAAATCCAATATAAATGATTTTCATTATTATGTAAAATATGGTTCGATGGGATGAAAATAATTTTTGATGAAAAGTAACTTTTGTGTTTTATTAATCACGATTAAAGGTAATTAGTGTGATTTAAGGTAAAAATGATATTATAAAAAATGAAAATATCATGAATCCTGTCCTAACCCTATTGGATGAGTAATGGGAGACCATTAAAACCCATGTGTAGATTTTTGGGACCCCATTGATCCACTTGGGTATGATAATGACATTAATGCTTTTATTTAAAGTAAAAGTAAAAATGACACAAACGTGTATTGTTTTAATAAAAAAAATTTACATGTGGTGATACAAGTCAAGATTTTGACTATAAATAGTAATTGGAAAGATAAAAATATTTCTGTCATCATAGTATTTTTTTATAATTTTTAGACATTAAATAAATTAAATTATGTATGACATCATGATGATGCAGTGATTACCTCATTATTTAATGATTTTAATAAAATGAAAAGATAATGCAAAATATAAGACCTAAGCATGTCAAAGTCCTATTATATGAGTATATTTCGAACCCTAATAACCTTATCCTCGAAATACATCAATGTGGGACCTTTAAAATCTGAAACTCATTTGAAAATAAAGTAACATTTTATACCTTTCCAAGAGTTCCCCTCCTCTCCTCTTATAAAAGGACCCCACCTCTACCTCCTAACCCACACCTCTAAAGCCTTTGGCTCGGCCAAGATCTGACCATTTTGTCTCTCCATATCCCTATATTAATCCTAGAATCCTTACCTTAGGCAGGAAGCTCTTCAAGAAATCTTTTTGGTTCAAACCAAAGGGAGTTCCCTGATTTTAAGGTAATGTCTTCACCTGTGTTCTTTAGTATTATTTTGCTTTTCCAACCCCCTAAACTCTTTTTATTAATTTCTTTTGTTACAAATACAGTATCATAAATATTCTAGTATGTTTTTATAAGAAGGATTCGATCTACACTTACACTCACCTACATCTAATGGTTAAAGAACATACTGTTTCTGTGGATGGTGAATTTCTGCCTCACCAAACAATGATTGTTCAATATTCTTTTAACACCTTCAAAGGTGGCCATTAAGAAGTCAATATATTTATATATGATATATAATATGTTTATGTTTTCATTAAGCTTTTTTATTTTTCATTTATGGCATACCATTGTGGTTTCCATTATGGGTAAACGCGATATCTTCATTTTAAGAAGTGCGGACTACTGCCCCCATCAAAGTGATTTGATTCATTAATACCATATGTGGTACATATAAAGGATAGATTTAATAATATTATATATGATACCATACTGGAATTATAATACTGTTATGTATGATTATGTTTTAATTACATTAAATATGAAATAGAAATTGATGTAGCGTTCATGCGTACGTACGGCTTACGGTCTCCATAAACGGTGCATTTCATTTCTTACCTCTAAATGTTATGTAATATTATTAATGAATTTATATAATGGATATATATGATATATATGATATCTACATAATGAATATAATTCTGGATATAATGTATATTTTACCCCATGAACAAACTAGTAATTATAATGAGTTTATTTTTGACTCAAGTAGCAATGATCGACAAAACGACCATTATTAACTTAAATAATTACATAGTGTTCATAACATGGTAATAAGTGATATAAAAGAAATAATGAACATGAAAAAGGTTCTTAAGAAAGTAGAAATTAACTCAAGTTTATTATTCAGGAAGTTAAAGAACGATCGAGTCATGTCGGACCTGAGTTAAGTGACTTTGTCTCAATCTCATTTCACTGAGGCATATTTTATTTTATACAAAATATTATTTTATAAGGTGTATAAACCCTTTTGACTTTTACATTTATTCAAAAGGAATATTTTTCTATGAAGCGTTTTACTAAATGAAAAAGAGGAATGTTTCTTTTAACGTACGTGGTGACAACAAACCTTTTCCACTACCACGAGTATTATTTGGTCTTTGGCTTCCTCAATAAGACGTAATGTTTTTAAAATGAAATAAATACCATATACACTTTTATGTATTTTGGTATTGAAAATGGTTTTTATGATGGATTTTTATGTCAATATATTTATGTGATATATTTTAATCAAAGTGTGGAAATTTTTTCTTTCCATTATATTTATTTTATGTATTATGATTTTATAATGTTACTTGGACATTTGACGGGTGGTTACATGATAAACCATATGACGGGTGGGGTCGTGAATACCAGGATGGGTGGTAACATTATAAACTCCAATGCATTGGGTATGGAAGTCGGTCTTATGGCTATTTCATTAACTTATATGTGTGGAAGTCAACCGTATGGTTACTCTATTTAAGTATATTTATCTCCCAAGTTACCATTATATGTTATCTGTTCATTATATGGGTTTTATGGTTATATTTTGGTTACAAAAGAGTTAGTAATGATCTCTTATTCAGTGAATAGTTTTTACTACTTCATAAAGGTGAAATGTATTACTTTGATAAAGTATACATGATTTACTTGTGGTTTTGAAAAAACAAACAATTTTTATTCCTTGTGTATCCCTTACTGTGATTTTTATGCTCACCCCATGTTTTTTTGAAATGATTTTCACAGGAATTAATGTGGAGTAGGGTCAAGGATAGGATCAAGGGAAAGTCATGCTATATAAAACGTGGAAGTAGACATGTTTCTTTTTAAGATTTTTTATATTTATGGAAGCTTAGTAGAAGTGTCTACTTTGTAATCTTTTGAAATGTAATAGTTATGTCCTAATTCTCTAAAACTATAAACCTGAAAAGATCCTCAATGTGAATTATTCATTTAATTCAATATAAAGTAAGGTTTAAGGCTAGGGCCTTATACCAAACATTTGAGTTAGATTATCATTTCCCTTTGTGAACTTTTATAAGTCATTTCTAAGTTGCTCATTAAACATTTTCAGTTCAGTGTTTCCTTTAACAGTTTATAATTCCTTTCATTTTCTATATAAAAGGTGTATAAACCCCTTTGAATTTTACATTTATTCAAAATGAATCTTTTTCTACAAAGAGTTTTACTAAATGATAAAAAGGAATGTTTCTTTTAATGTACGTGGTGACAATGAACCTTTTCTACTGCAACGAGTATTATTTGGTCTATGACTTCCTCAATTATCCGTATTGTTTTTAAAATTTAATAATTACCATATACGCTTTTATGTATTTTGGTATTGAAAATGGTTTTTATAATGTATTTGTTATGTAAATATATTTAAGTGATATATTTTAATCAATGTGTGGAAATATTTTCTTTCCATTATATTTTTTTTATGTCTTATGATTTTATAATGGTACTTGGACATTTGACGGGTGGTTAACTGATAAACAACATGACAGGTGGTGTTGTGAATACCAGGACAGGTGGTTACGTTATAAACTCTAATGCATTGGGTATGGAAGTTGGTCGTATGGATATTCCATTAAGTGATGTGAGTGGAAGTCAACCGTATAGTTACTCCATTTATGTATGTTTATGTCCCAAGTTACCTTTATATGTTATGTGCTCATTATATGGGTTTTATGGTAAGGTTTCGGTTACACAAGGGTATGTAATGATCTTTTATTCAGTGAAGAGTTTTCACTACTTCATAAAGATGAAATGTATTACTTTGATAATGAATACATGGTTTACTAGTGGTTTTGAAAAAACTATCAGTTTTCATTCCTTGTGTATCCCTTACTGAGATTTTTATGCTCACCACATGTTTTTTTGAAATGTCTTTCACAGGATTTAATGTGGAGTAGGGTCAAGGATGGGATCAAGGGAAAGTCATGCTATATAAAACGTGGAAGTAGACATGTTTTTTTTGGTGTTTTTATTTTTATGGAAACTTATTAGAAGTGTCTACATTGTAATCTTTTGAGATGTAATAGTTATGTCCTAATTCTCTAAAACACTAAACCTGAAAAGATCCTCAAGTTGAATTATTCATTTAATTAAATATTAAATAAGGTTTAAGGCCAGGGCCTTAAACCTAACATTTGAGTTAGAGTGTCTTTTCCCTATGTGAACTTTTCTATGTCTTTTCTATGCTTGTTCATAAAACAATTTCAGTTCAGTGTTTTCCTTTAACAATTGAGCATTCTTTTCTTTTTCTATATCAAAGGCAGATTTAGCATTGGCAGTATGAGCATGCTGTTTCATTAGTGACTTATATTTGTCATTATGTTCAATACATGTTTCCTCCAGCATGTTAAAGTATTCAAATATTTAAGCCTTAGGCATATTTACATCATTATATAAATCACTATTATTTATAGAATAATAATCATTTAGAATAGGGGAAATAGGTACCTTAGATGTGTTTGTCAGGAAACACATGTTGGCGCGATTCTTCTCAGAATCAGAAATTTCTTATTCAGTTGTGCTGTCCTCCGAAGCACTCTAGGTTGCATTTATAGCTTTCTTGTACTTCTTGTCCTTATAATCATATTTCTTTTTGACTTTTAATTTTGGAAAATCATCCTTGATGTGTCCTTTCCTTTAGCACTCATAGCAGACTACTTCATCAATATTTTAAGCTTTCTTCCAATCCTTCTTCCAATGTCCATTTTTGTCATACATTCCTTTAAAGTCAGATTTTCTAATAAATTTTTTCTCCCTATAAAACTTCTTGAATCTCCTGGCTATTTGAGCTATCTCATCATCACTGTCTGAATTAGAATCTTCACTGGTTGATCTTTCAGTTTGTATTTGCATTGTATCCTTGTATTTGATCTTAGAATCAGTTGACTTGAAAGCTACGAATTTTCTCTTAGGTTCACCATCTTCTTCTTTATTTACCTTGAGTTCTTCCTCATACATCATATTCTTACCAATAAGATCTTTTACAAGCAGTGCTCCAATTTCAAATGACTCTCTGATTGAAACAGAAGTCCCTCTCCATCGGTCAGGTAGACATCTCAAGATTCTCATGATTTGTTCCTATACTGGAACAAACTTTCCAAGTAAACTCATTGTATTGACTATCTAATTGAACCTAAGATAAATATCAGAATTAGGTTCATCAGTATTCATTTTAATGTTTTCATATTTAATATTATAAGTATTCAAACTCATTTCTTTAACATTGGTTTTTCCTTCATGAGAAACACCCAAAGTATCTCATCTTTCATAAGATGTTTTGCAAGCAGAAATTATGTTATACTATTCATCTCCTAAAGAACAATACAGAGAAATCATAGATTTACGATTATTATTGTAAGCAGTCTTTGTAGGTTCATCCCAAGTTGTTCTTTCGGTTTCTGGAATTTTATATTGAGACTCTATAGTAGTCTAGATATCAAAACCCATACTTTCTAAATGAATTTTCATTTTCAGTTTCCACTGGGCATAGTTGGTCCCATTGATGAAAGTTGGTCGGTTAGTATCAACACCCTCTAAACTATTGTACATAACTAGATTTTAAAAATTAAAATTAATGAGATAAAATATAGAACTAATATAAATTTATGATAATTAATGATTCAACTAAAATCACAGTTGAAAAACAGAGTATTTCAAAAATCATTAAACAAAAACAACCTCTGATTCCAAATGCTATTCGGAGTGGATACTCAAGATGGGGGGGGGGGGGGGTGAATTGAGTTCCAATTAAAATTTCCATTCAAAAATATTTCTCTTAAAATTACTCAAATAAAAACAATGTTTCACTGTAGAGAATCTATATAGATTATAAATGTTCAAATAGTTTCTCAAAGAGTGATTAGGTCTCAGTTAATTTAATCTCAACATTAATTTGACTTTTGAAACTGATTTGTTGATTTACAATAAATATAAACACTTTCTAATTTAACTATCAACGTATCCTTAAAATTATTTTGTATTTCAAAGTAACAGTTGTGGAATAAATATACAGTATACTTATGGATTTAAAAAAAATGTGCATCAGAGTTAACAAAGAGGTTCAGTCCCAATCTGAGACTTAGTCCTCTCAACAATTTATATAAATTGATCAACACCCAGGATCAGGGATAACAATAGTAAACACATTTCCAGGTACAAAGACCTCTACCACATTTCTTTGTGCTAAACAAACAACAACTCACACCTATTCAGGTCTTACTCGACATCTACCACAATCCACAGCGGGAATCAAAAGAGTTATTGAGTTTGAATGAGGATTTGAGAATCCTCTAGCTTAGAACAAGAGACGATGTCTCTGTATGATAAAAAGGGTACACACACTGCTTGAAATGTAATGAAAGAAACACTAAAGAAAGTGATAATGAGTTTAGAAGAGCATTAGTGATTGGAAATGAAGCTCAGGACTCATTTGATTTGTCAGATAATCTTCTGAGTCCTTCTCTTGTTTTTGTTCTAAAAATAGAGTGTTGTTTTCTTCTTTGGTTCTTTGTACAGCTTAGCAGCCTAAGTGCATGAAGTGTTTGTTCTTGTTCTTCACTCAAGGTCAAGCTTGTGTTCTCCTTGAAAATGAGTATATTCGGGTATGTCTAGTGTTCTTGGAGTATAGATTTATCCTTTCACGAATGCACCATGTTTTAATGATGTTCAACCCTTTTATTTTTCACCTGTGTTCCTTCTTAGTTCCTTGATGCTTATCGTATGCACACCCAATGTTCTCTACATTTTTTTTCAGCTAGGTCTTTATCTTCCCTTTTATTTCTTTCAGCTTCGGTAAATGGGAATGATTACCTTTTGTATGGGTACTAGGTACGGTTCCCTGACATGGAAACAAAGATCATTAAATAACAATAAATTCTTTAAAAACACTAAATTTAATAGTTAGCTTAACAAATATATTGTATTAAGAGTATAGAGTTTGACTGGTTGGTCAATCATTAGTAGCCTTCTTTTGGTAGATGTGTACGGTGAAATTTTTGTAGCAGTCCTTCCATCGATAGCTTTATTGAACTTGAATCGGTAGCTCTTCATGTCAGTAGCTCTAGGTATCAGTAACTCCCTCTATCAGTATACTTCTTCTATCGGTAGCTCAATGTATCAGTGACTCTATACTTGTATCGGTAGATCTGTAGCTCCTTGCATCGGCAGCTATTTTCACTTGTATCGGTAGACTCACTCTATCGGTAACTTTATGTGAACTGGCTCTAACGGTAGACTTCTGTCTATCGGCAGCTCTTGTATGTCAGTAGCTCTCGTTTCATGATTTTCTGTGCTCATATCAGTGGACTTACTCTATTGGTAACTACTTGTTGTCAACCACATCGGTAGCTCTATACATATCAGCGACCTTTGTGTATCAATGACTCTATCTATCAGTTGACTATGTCTATCGGTAGACTGAGTACCGATAGCTCTTTATCAGTAGCTATACGCATATCAGTGACTAACACTTATCGGTTTTTTATGAAAATAACATATGATTGGGTTATAATTACTTCAAAATTCATATAAACATGGATAAACAATGATTAACATATTCCAAAGATTATTTTAAAAATATTATCATCTTGATTATGGAATATCATAGATTTGAATGAATAAATATATAAATTAACATTAATTGGGATTATCAAAGTATATGAAAGCATAATTGGGATTATCAAAATTGGCGTGGTCAACAAAAGTGATAAAAAATCATATCATAACCCATTAAATGAAATTATTGTCACAAACATATAATAATATACTGTCATTTGGAAAAAGACAATTTTTATAATATTTTCTTTATTTAATAATCCCCTAAAACGATTTGGGTTCCATAAGCATATGAACTGTTAAAATATGTTACTTTTGGAATAATTTAACCCTTGAAGAGGATATGGGTTTCATAAAAATAATGACATAAAAACAAAAAAAAACATTCAAGAAAGAATATGATATTATTCTTGGACCATATACCTAGTAAATTATAAAATATAACAAGGCATCTAATATTATATAGAGATGGATTTTGAGAGATCCCATGGAACATTTATTAAGGAAAATATATTCTATTAGAAAATAATTTTCACAAAACAAGTTCGAAAATTGTTTACTTATAAATATTTATTTATTATATACTTATAGATATTTATTATTGAAAACATATATTACACTTTGATAGTTGTTTTTTAAAACATATAGAGTTTTGATAATATTTTTCATTGAAAAAACATTGAAAACAATTAATGAAATCATGAAAACATTTTGAAAACACTTTTCCACTGAAACCTATAAAATATTATTGAAAAAAATTAAAACTATTTAACATTAAAACATATAAAATTACCATGAAAACATTATGAAAACCATTTTTCATGTAAAATAATGAATGAAATGAGAAAAAAATTTGAAATCCTTTTCCCTAAAATAATATAATAGAATCAAGAAAACACTTTGAAACAATTTTTCATTAAAAATATATTGAAATCATAAAAAGAAAGCATGAAATAATTTAAAAACCCATTTTTATAAAATTTATTTCAAGAAGTATAAATTGTTTTAAAATATTGAAATTATATTTATTGAAAATAAACTTTTGAAACAAAATTTTAGTTATAAACTTTTCTAGATTATTAATAAAACAGTTTGTTCATTATTTATCTTGAAATAAATAAAATGAAGCATTATGAAAATTACATTGATGATAGTAGTTTAGTAAAAACATGAAAAACATTCATTTATAACCATAAACGTTTAGAAAATTTACATGATCATAAAACCAAAAAAATTCATTTTACTAATTTTTATTAAAAATATAAAACATAGTTAAAAATTTCTTCTTGAAATAACACGAAGGATATATGTAATTTGAAAACATATTTATAAAAAAAATTTAAATAACATATATTTCCCCAAAAATGTGAAATAAATATATATTTTGAAAAAAAATTGTTTATTACATTAAGTATAATATAGTGTTAAAATTGTATTATTAGTTTACTAAATAATTTATATACACCGAGGATTGAAATCCATAAGTGATCATGAGGTAGGGGAAAACGATTTCATCATTGGAAGCATAACCATTACCCAATCTTGATAAATGATGAGATAGTTTAAATAAACTCATACCACATTGTAACATTGAATTATACTCTATATTTTAAAAAATAAAATAAAATAAAGATCAAAATATCATAAAAATAATTAGTTTTAGGATATAAAATGTTAATTTTAATTATATACACCTTTTAAAATTATATATATTTATAACATAGAACATGTATTATAGAAGGAAAATTGAGGGCAAATTATTTTATAGATTTGTTGTCTCCGGATACATAAAGAACATGAAAGAAAATCATAAAATTGATATGTAAATACTGGTAAATTTAGTTATAAGAATCATCAATAAAAATACATTGTTATTATAAAAATAAAATATATAAATAGGATATGCACATGGAATGTGTCTCATAGAAAATAAAAGTGAGATTATAAAGCTGCCACAATAATTTTTTACTCTATTCATAGAAAAACCAGAAAACATTAAAATAAATGCAATTATATTATAAAGAGTAAAGAAAATAATTATCATATATATTTCAATATATAATTTTATTATGTATTTATATTACTTCTCATTAATAACTCAATGTTAATGTTATGTTTCCAGTAATGATCTCTTTATTTCTATCTTGTGTTTTAATTTGAAATATTTTTAATAAACATAGTTTTATATTGATCTCCAGAATGTAATACATGAAGAAAATATAAAATATACATTGTATATATTTATTCATAGCAACACATAAAATATAAAAATACTAAACATAGTAAAATGTTCATGGAGATGGCATATCATACTTACACATGAACATTGTTTCTATTTTACTTTCATATTAAAAGAAAGAACGTAAATTTCATATATATATATATATTTTTATAATATAATTAATGTAAAATTATTATTTGAAATGTATCATATATTTTATGTAACAATATCCTTATTATAATCCTTGTTAATTCTGAATTAATCAAATTGGTTTGATGGGGTAGTAGTCCACACATGAAAAACCAAATTTTCATATTTACTAAAAATTTAAAGGATTAAGTTATGTTTTACATAATAATACCTGAAGAATAAATAAATCAAAATTATAATATATATCATATTAAAACATATTTTACATTATATTTACCATTCATGATAGGTGGTAATGTAAACTATGAACACCATCGTTTCGTATGATTGAAGTTCACTGTATTGAAGAACAATAATTTCATTATAAATTATATGGATGTGTGTGTATGTGAATTTATTATGCTTGGAATAAAAAAATCTCAGTATATTGATGATACTGATTCTTTTAAATGACAATTTAATATTAAGAATTTATTGAATAGCGAAAGAAATAAAAATGAAGTGATCATTGAAGAAGGATACATAATTTTGGGGTGGCATATTATGGATTTCACCATAAGATATATATGGATCCCTTTAATACAAAATTTTTGAATCAATGATGAGTTTAGTTATGTTTATATAATATTTGGGTTGATTTTATGGGGATAAAATGGATTGATTGGTGTGAATAACTTGTAGTGTTGAGTGCATTTTATATTGGAGAAGGAGTGCCAATATTCCAAATTATTGATATTATAATTACACCCACTAATTTCCAATAGAAAATTTCTCTAATAAAAAACAAAATTATATAAAATGAATGATATGTTCACAATATGGAAATATAATGGATTTTATACAAGTATCAAGATCATTATGGATGTTAAGTGAATGGTTTTTTCCCTTGTTAAGATAATTATCTCTTAGTCACTATAACAATAATTAATCCCATTCTTAAATTTTATTCTTAAACTAAGAAGAACATATTAGAATATATAAATTAATATTATTTAAAATATTCAATTCATGTTTTCATATTAAAATCAAAATAGTGGCTATAATTAATTTCTGTTTTATCCCGTATATGGGACAATAAAGTGAGGTTTTAAAGTAAAAACGTTCGAATGTTTTGTATGTTTTTATATTAAATTTAAAATTTAAATGGATTATAATGGAATAAATTGTATAAATTTTTGTATATTGTATATAATTTTACTTTAAATAAAACATCATTTTTTCCATAAATATAATTTTGATGTGAAATTTGTTTGGAATTAAAATTTAGTATTATTCAATAATCATCAAAAAATAAAACATCAATAAACAATTGTACCCATGAAATTTTTTATATTAATATATAAATAATGATTTTTATTTTTTAAAATAAAAATACTATGATTTTCAAAAATAATAATTAAAATGGGGTTTTTATTAAAAGATGATAAAATTAGATTTTTGTAAAAGAAATCATATTATTCATAAAAATTGTTTTATTCTAATCTTATAACTATAAAATTTATTTAATGAGTGTAAAAATATATTACCTATTAAATAATATATTAGAAAAATCATTACTAGAGTATTATGAAATTTAATTAAAAAAAGTGGTGAAAATATATTAAAAATTAATTTACATTGAAAAGGAATTTCATTATTTTCAAATAGTTCATAATTTCATTTCTAGTCAAATGCATTCATTTAATTCACTTGTTTAAGTCATATTTGATTTTTACCATCAATCATAAGGTCTAGGGGGAAAATATTAAAATATTTTAATAATAATATTGATAGTATGTTCTAATTTTGTAAGACTATGTCTTGTAATAACTTGTGCTATCGAAGAAAATCAGTATTGTGAATAACACATCGCAGACATTGCATTGTGTATACTGAATGCTCATATATGTGATTAGTGTAGAGAAACAATAACATAGTGTTTCGTGGAATATGATTCAAAGATATTTATTTCATTTAAAACAAGTTATATATAGTGTTTTAAGAAATTAAAAAATAAAAAATATTAAATTAATTTGAAAAAATATTTCATAAAATATCATGATGTTAGAGTCTTCCACCTCACACATTTATATGATTAGAGGAAAATCCATGATATAGAGGGTGATTTATTGTTCAGGAAAATGCATTTTTTACACCCACTCTCCTAATATATATTTATTAATTTATTTATTTTTCTCATAAGGCACTCAATCTATAATCCATCAAAATATATGGATTTTTACCATGATTTCGTCATATCCCTATGCCTTTAATTTGCGTTCTCTAATAATAACCACAAATTACTAGAAATTACTATAATACATACTATAATGAAAAATATAATTAATACACATTAAATATTGATTTATTATATAAATTTAAGAATTCTTAATTCCATGAGGACAATGAAGATTATTTTGTTTCTGAATATTGGTAAATAACATAATGACATGAGGTTAAAATTTAAAAAATTACTAAAAATTTCCCAAAAACCTTCTTAAAATTCCATAATTCGTCTAATAAATATGGGATAATATGGGGACATACATAAGAATTGGGTTAGCTATAATATCTGATAATGGAATAATCAATGAATATTATGAAGTAAATCATTACATGTTTGTCAAGAGGCATATCAAGGTTTACTAATTGGGGTGAAAATCATTATCCAAAATAATTAGTAATTATATAACATGTTAAAATATTTAATATATAGGATTTTGGAAGCAATATAAAACATTATTACATAATTTTATGTCTCGAATAATGACAATAAAAATAGAACATCATGTTCTAGATATAACTTCCAATATAGTATACATGGTATCTAAAGTGATGAAAATAGTCGCAAATAACTAGATGGAAATAATAATTTGGTATCACCTATCCCATTAATATCACGTACATGCATACATTTTCTATATATACCATAATAAAAAATTATTAATTTTAAGAATTTTAAAAATACGATTATGTAGTTTGAGTAAAATATATGTAAATTCCCAATAAATTAAGGTTTTGTACAACCAGGTGAATACCATTTATTTTAAATGGATATGGGTATTCCCTATAAAAGTACATCACCTAAAAAACTAAAACATAATATTAATATCCAATGGAGTGTAAAAAAACATTATAGAAATTGTGATTATGATATAAAGGGACATATATATTTTTGGTAATCATAATGAATGTAAAATATATGTAGAAAAATATATCCCAACACAAAAAAAATCAAAATGAATAACATAAAATATGTGCATGAATAAATAGAAAGAGAATATCCCTTACCTATAAGGTACATTTATAAAGGCTTAAAAGTAGCATCATAATAACATTGGGGAACCATGGTAGAACCCTAAAGAGGTAAAGGAAGAGTGATTGATTTTTTAATGGTTTTTAGTGAAAATTATTTTGAGTTGTTTTGTGTATCTATAGTAAAATATATGATAATTCGTTATTAAATTTCCACCTTATATTTTTGCCTCAATATGATTAAGTAATAAAAACCACAAACCATCCCATGTTTTTGACCCAAGATTCATCCAAAGAGGATTGTTTTTCAATATTTCATATGTTTATGTACTGAGAAAATTAAAATTATTCCCCTCGTGTTTTTTAAGTGAGTCGTGTTTATGAATAAATGATTTTAAAACCATATGATTTAATATAGGGAATGTAGGATTCATTAAAGGGTTTATAAAATTAATTAATTGACCTCAAAAAACAAAATGTAATTGTTGGGAAACATAATTTTGGAATTGACTACCTTCCATGTAATATATTAAATCACTACTGGGTCGTTATGATATCTTAATATGTATTGTGTATGTATAATGTATTTGACTTTTTTCCAAAAATTATATTATCTTATAAAATTATTAAAAATTGGACATTATATAATATAAATTTGATTATTTGAAAAATAATATTAAATTAATAAAAAAATGTATATTTTATAATTTGAAATTTATATAAAATATCTCAATTTATTGAATAATACTGAATTTTTAGCAGAACTATTTTTTTGACCTTTATAAAACCATTATTTGATTTCATAAAATTATATTATCATTTATATTTAATAGTTATTAATTAATATTAATAATTTATTAAAATATTATTTATTTAAAAATTTCATTAAATCATAAATGAGATTGTTTTTATTACAATTATATATTTCCCAAAGATCTAATTTATTTTTCATCGTATCAAAATATAATTTTTATCAGACTCAATATTTAATCATTTAAATGGTAATATAAAAAATATATATATAAATTGGTTTATAAAAAATAAAATATAAAAACTCATTCTTTTAATGTCTGGATATATATAATTTTATAACACTAATGAATCCCTTAATGTTAAGGGGTGTGATAGTGAGATTTTATGGGAAGGATTGGCGAACATGTTTTGGGATGTGATCTCAATGAGCATGAAATTCCCCCATAATTTTTTTCACATCAATTAGTTATCGAATATATTCCTGGGATAGTTAAATGGAATATACAAGATATGTTTTATCCCTCGGAAGCTCCAATAAAGGGGCTTCTTATGGTACAATCCTTTTGGTCCAGGCCATCAGTTTGACCATCTTTGTTAATTTTTCCTTAAGATAACACATGATATACTAATATTAAAGGTAAATATAAAATGACTATATTATTATGGGTAATAATGAATAAAATTCAATTAAATTAGTCAAAATATAACTATAAAATACAACCAATGTATTTCACATGTTTTTATAACAATATTAATGAATAAAAAATTTATTAATTCAAAAAGGGAATTTCATTTATCAATGTTTGGAAAATTTCATTATTCAAACCATAAGATATTTCACACTCAATATTATAATTTCAAACAATAGAAAAGGTGAGTTTTTATGTTTTTCATAACATATTTTAGTTCATATGTTTCTATCTCATTATTTTTGTTCCATTATAGCACAATTACTAGATGAGTTTAAATTTTTTATAAAATTTTCTCGATGATCTATATCAACACTATGTTCACCCTCCATGAAATCTCCTTCTCTATAGTACCAACTCTAAATTCTATATATGTGAGGGTTCTAGTATGTACATCCACCATAGAGATATTTGGACCGAATCATTTACATTGGATTAGTAAGTAATGTGTTCTAGTTGATAGGATTCCATTTTGTAGCGACAATATATTACAAAGGGTATGATGTTTCTCGAAATAAAATTTCCCTTCTTGCCAAACCATGTGACATTATTCCATGGTGTTATATGAAAAAAATCATTATCTATAATTCATAACCTAGGCCTCATTGATGATTGTATTGATATATTATATGTTGAAATTATACAAATTTTATATGATTTTCCCTATTTCGAAAATTATCAGTTATATATTGGATAATATTAGTTACCTTATGTTTCTTCTCTCGGAATTCATCATCGCATGTTGGAAATCTAAAGGATCCACCCATAAATAGGCTCATAAGAAGCCGTTTTATTTCTAGAATGGAAATTTTTGTTATATAAGAACTTCACTAGTTGAAGGTTTTGATCACATTATCCTTAAAAATCTCTTAAACGTGGCATCATCATACAGTACATTTTATAAATTGTCCTTTAAAACTATCCAAATTTATAATGGTGGCATGTGGTGTTGAATATTAGTTCACTATATTATTCATTCATGTGTATTCTCCAAAAACATGAGTAAATCCCCAGATCTCGATCAATAAAATAATGATTGGGAATCCATGTTGTATCACAACATCCCTTTTTTATATCATGGTGAGTTAGTTAAGAGGGGAATATTCTTTGATAAAAATTAAATTTACTGACTTTTTAAGGTGATAATCTAGAAGAAAAAATGTTTTATTTTTAGTAGGTTCCCTAATGAGTCCTACAATAAAATAAATGGTTTTGTTTTAACATTTCCATACTAGTACTGAAAATGGTTGCATCATACCCGAATATATCTATTTTTCATCCATAACATTTTGGTATACCAAGAATCCAGATGGAAACATTTCAATCTTCCTCTTCTTTTTTTCACACCATATATTTTCATCAAATATTTATCCATAATAGTTCTTCCTAGAGTAATAGAGAATGACGATTGATGCACATCATCATACATTTCCATCTTTTGATTCAGTTTTTTTTCTCAAATATCTAACATGAAAACCTTATAACTATATAATTAGAAATTTTGATGTCTTAAATATTCACTACTATTTTATTTAGCATCTCATCTCTTTTCTATGCCTCCTTGATCTGCTCTGTAATACATGGTAGAGATGTTATTTCAACATGGTAATATGGAGATATTTTTTTTTCAAAAATTAATATTGATATCATGTATAAGAATATAGGTTCCCTTATAATACTCACCATGGATATTGCTGTAGGGTCCTTTCAAATCATTTGACTTGAAAATTTTTATCTCCATCAATATTTATGTTGATTGAAATTTCATTATATGTGATAGTATCTAACCACATCGATTGGGTCACAGTGATCTCATTTTTTGGGAAAATATACTGGAGGATTTTATGATACCTATAAAAAATATGTTACACTTATCATATAGGGGAAAATGTATCTGGATCATTAGTTTCAAGATTAATGTTAGAAATTAAATATCAGTATTTGAGTAGTTCTTCAATTGAATCTTTTATTTGAGGGTGGATAAGACTATCATTTTTTCATCAGGCATAAATACAAAACTATAGTGACCTAGACATAATATACATGGATATTACATCAATTTAGATGAATATTTAGTACATTACAAAAATAAATGCCAGCAGACAATAATAGTTTAGTGTATTTAAAAGCTTGGAAACCGAATCTTCTTTCTTGGTGAAATATCCTCAACATCCCCAATAATGATCTCCACTAATAATACTCTACATAAAACAATTTTCAAAACATTGAGAATAGAAATCATAATAAAGGGGTGACCTCAAATGCTATGTAAGGGTAATCCAAGGAGGAATGAAAGCATAAACATGAACATAGTAGTATGATAACATTATCATAATATTAAGAGATCATACCCTACTTATGAATGTTTATAAAATTGAGTAATGGGATAAATCATGGAATCTCATAAGTCATGAATCACAATGAAATAAATACATAATTGAGGAAGGCACAAATTAAGAATAAAAAACATAATTTTTGTCATGCAAATTGGTTTATAATATTGGGAACTTGAATAAGTATAATCATGTTCACTAAATTTGTGAAGTATATGAAATCAAGCCCCATCATTAACATGTTAGCATTCAACTATGTACATTCATAAAATTATGAACATGTAATCATGTTCACGAATAACCTTATGGAAAAGAATCCAAATCCATGAATAGAATTTATAACATGTAAATAGGTTCACACATAACATTGTAAACATTTACTCAGGTAAATTCATAAACATAGTGACGCGAAACATAGACCATGTGTAACATATTGAACATATTATGAGGTTCATAAGTTACATTGTGAACATATAATTAGGTTCATTGATAAACTTGTGGACATGAAATCAGGTCCAACCATAACATTGTTAAAATGTAATAAGGATAACACATAACATTTATACTCACGATTTATCTATCATTAACCATGCATTGGATTTATATATAGGTTTAAAACATCTCATTACAAAATCCATTACAAATGTGGAACTAGATAATAAAACACTCATAATATGTTGACCCATAAAAATACATAGGTCTTATAATCATCAAATGATAATCCATTAAATGAAATTTTTATCATTAATATGACACTACATAAATACTTATAAACTAGTTATATGTTTCATAACCATTTCATCAAAGCATAACCCATGAAAATAAATGTGTTTAACAAACATGTAACTCATGAAAGGGAAACAGGCTTCATAAAGACAATGAAATTAATCAAAACCCACTAAAATTTAGAAATTGTTCGTAACATATAGATAGTATCACAGAATGTACTGTGTATCATCATTGGATGCCATATTATATGGAAAATAATATTTAAATATATTTCAAATTGATTTCTTGAGTAAAATATCCATTCTTATTCGAAATTTTTTTTAATACAAAAATACATTTAAAAATAATTTTCAATGAAAATACATTAAAAACATATAAATTATAATTCAAATCATCTTGAAAAACATATTCATTGGAAATTACATCTAAAAAAATTCTTAAATACTATTCTTTTCCAAATGAGAAGGAATTTTCAATGGAATTATGGTGGGTAAATGCGAAAATGTCATATGAGGTAAAAAAGAACATTCTTATTTAATTGTAAGAAGGATAGAAGGAATTCATTATTTAGAAAGCGACATGAATATTCATCTACAAAGATATGTAAAATAAAATAAGTGTAAAAATATATTTTAATGATCATTTCATATTAATAAATTATTCTTGGAAGCCCTTGTTGAGAAAACGTGGTTTTGACAGAACACTGAATTCAGACTGAATAGAGGGTTAAGTCGATCTTACTTAAGACACTCTTTTAATATATATGTTTTTTAAAATTGGTAGAAATATCATAAAATGTGATGAGATTGTCTCGATAAATAATTATAACATAGTAACCAGGGATCGTACTCTCCATGAAAGGAAATTAAATAACTTGAAGAATAAAATATAATAAATATATAGGGATTCATGATATATCATATAAAATTGAAATATATGAAACTATAAAAAGAGTTTATTTGCATTACTAAAACTGGATTCTTAAAGAAGAAAAATTGAGATAAAACAAGGATAATGATTTGGTAAATTTTGAAAATTAAACCCCATGAAAGAAGGATCATAAAATGGATATGTGATTACCCATAAAATTATGTATAATATACAAAGAATTCATTCATGGGATGTACATACACCACACAAATGGAAATTTTTTTGAACATAACATGTATCACAAATAAATTAAAATTGTAATGAAATCATCTTACCTTATGTCTGGAATCTCTCCATACTCGTAGAAGATTCATATATAATAAATATTATTTTTTAAATATTATTTACAGGAAAACATTAATATATATATTATCATATATGGTTTTATTATTACATTCTATTTCCCATTTTTTGACAATCCTATGTTAAGGTTTCACTTCGGGAAATATTAACATTGTTCTTCTGATGTGTCTTAATTTGTTACAACATCGATCGTTATAGTTATATCATGATTCTAGAATTTAACTTATGATTTAAATATAAGTAATATATAATATTTTTTTATATAAATCTTTATAATACAGTAGAATGAAACAGAATACATCATTCATAGAGATGGTAAGTCGTACGTATCCATAAATGAGGTTTCTATTTGTACTGACATATTGAATGAAACTGTGTAAATGACATATGTATATATATGTATGTATATATATAATTTTTAAACTAATATAAATATAGAATATACATCATATATGTTCATTAAACCCATCCTTAATACATTCAATGTGGTGTGTGATCCTATCAATTTTCTTTGTGGGGCAGTAGTCCACAGTTCCTCGAATAAGATTATCATCAAAACGCCAATGGAAGGAAAAAATATGTGTTTTGTGGAAGTAATAATGAAGAATAATGTCATAATGAATGTAAATTTTTACATATATAAATATATTTTCCATCAAAATCTTCATAATGACTTCTAGTACTGGAGAAATAATAAATTAACGTTTCGTGAGGCTGTAGTTCATCGTACAGAGAAACAGTTTTTTCAACATCCATTCATATCGATGCGTGTGAAAGATTAGTTCAGAAAATTTCATAAAAAATCATAGTACATGGAATATAATGGTTTAGAAAAAAATATTATATAATGTGATTGGAGGTCTGTTGAAGGAATATAAAGACAAGGAGATTGAAAGAAGATGTTACCTCTAAATCAGGTAATTCTTTTTGGTTTGTGATAGAATGTATCATTGTGAAGGTTTCTTCCCAATGTGGGTATTCAAGGAAGAAGAGATAAATTTATTAGGCTAAATGGGATGGTATTGGATTAAAATAAATTTTTTTAGATGTGTTAGGAATTGGTAGGGGTGGTGGCATTTTATTGGGAAGGAAATTGACTCACATGGAATTTTTAGAAAAAAACATGGTGGGAACATGTTTATAAAAGAAAAACATTGGAAAACGACCAAAAATCAATACTGGAAGGTTTTTTAGTTATATGAACCGAAAATGGGTTTTGTAAAAGGTTTATAGGTCATTTATGGCCTTAATTTTTTTGGTTTAGTACTTAATTAACCATACATTATCCTTTACTAGTGGGATTATTTTTAATCCATTTTACTAATCATTTTGGTAAAACATTAACATTGTATTATTAGAATAATTTTTTTTGACCAAATAGAATTATGTGTGTTGGATTTTTGAAATTTCAACCATAGAATAGGAAAAATTATGATTAGCTCTAATCCATCTAAGAGGATGAAATAATGGGGTTTTAATGTAGGAAAATTCAAAAGTTTTTTATGATTTTAAATAAATATTCAAAGTACAAATTATTATAATGAATTAAATTCTATTAATATTTGTAATATTCAATTAATTTGTTTTTAAAACATAATTATAATATCATTTAGAATTAATAATTAATTAGACAAAAAGTTAATTTTTATCAAAAAACCCTTATTTTACACTATTTATATAAATGATGTTTCTCGGAAAAATCCCAAATCATCAACCTAGGATAATTTTGAAGATATATATTCAAAAATTAATTTTATTTTAGAAAAGTCAGTTTCTACATTCATCTAAAATTATTTTCATTTTACAAAATATTTTATTTCAATAAAAAATGTTTCTGAACATAAAAAAGTCTTTTACAAATTTTATCATATATTTTATTATCAATATGTTTTATTTCTATATAAAAATTAATAAAAAAATTTAAAGTATTTATTAATATTAATATTTCTATGTTTAACCACTAGGTTATAATTATCTTATTCAATCAATTTAAAAAAGAAAAAATGGATATTTCATAGAAACAAAATGTTGAGTGTATCGTACGCCAACTCAGTGTTTCGTGCATCATACGCCAAGATTGTGTAATGTGGAACATACACCAAGTCAATTCTATTTTATTGAAATATTTGAATTTTTTCATTTAAATAAATAAATTAAAATATAAATTGTTTTTAAAAAATGGGTCCATAAAAACTCAGGGTGTTACATTCTACCACCCTTAAAATTAATTTTCCCCACAAAATATGTCAGTTTATTAATGGTTTAGTACTCGAAATTTTTATTCATAAAATCCCACATAGTAAAAACAGATACTGAAACATCCCATAATTAGGGGAAATTTCGAACAATAACAGTTACTTAATGAAACTTAAAAATTTGTTTCCACATATGAGAACAATGGTTGGGAGTGGAGATTGGACATCGAGGAAAATCGAAAATATTTACTGGGAGAAATTGAGGTCATCAATTAGAAAAAAGTGAATAATCTGTAGAAATTTGAGTGCATAAATTTTATAAATCATTGTTGATTATTGAAACCAATACATCAACTGAATTTACGGTATTTGGAAGCATTTTTTTATCACATTCATAACATTGAGTAATTCGTAATAATTTTCTATAATAAAAATCTCCTTATTTTGTTATCCTTTGAAAAACATAGAATACATCCATTAGATCGGGCCACGAATGTATAGAAATTCTAATTATTAAACAAATAATGAAAATATTCCTTTTATAGAACATTATTCCCATAAATCAATAAAACGTAGATATATTTGTCTCTAAAAAAACAACATGCATTAACCAATAAAATGTACACTAATAGTTCATCATAAAATTTTATTAATTACTAATAAATATACATTAACTATGACACCATGGAGGCCATCGGTAAGTGTAAAACCCTAATCATCCCTCTATTATTTTTTCAATACCCACACCCTTACCATACCTGATCTGTTTTCACCCAACATACATGATGCCTTTTCTCAAAAAACAAAAACTGATAAACAACCTTGAAATAATTTTAATCACTGATTAGACTTTTAACCAAGGATTTTTAGAAAAACTCAGTTCTCAAATACTTACTTTGAATCATAACATAAACATTTCATGAACGGTTAAACTTATAACCCTTTCAATGGGGAAAATCCAAATCATTATAAGGAGAGTCATGAAATCAGCTTTACATTGATTCCCTTTAATTTCCCAATGTTGATAATGGTTTTCACATTCTAAAAATTTGAATAAACTCATATTATATTCCAATTTTATATGGTAATAAACATAATTAACATCAATAATTTTGTAAAACATCAATGTTTCCATATTCCAATTATTACTGGATACATCCCTTAAATCCAACAATTTGTAAACTTCTTCCATGATGACATATAACATTTTTTCAATGATCAAATCTGGGGTAATATGTAGTAAATAATTTTCATATTCATATCTAGTATATAATTATCCAAAATCAGTATATTTTTCCTAGGAATTAATTACATATTACCTACCCTTAATGAAAATATCACCTTTCCATCAAATAACTTTTCTACTCTACCAGGACCATTCAACATGTTCTTGTAAATCCTTTGAAAAATATATACTGAACAATCCATGCATAAATCACCATTCATAATTCTATAATCCAAATACATAAATATTTCAATCCTTTAAAATTAATGTTTGTAATGAATGATTTCCTTACATGGATTACATGTAAATCTGTATCATGGGGATTTGTGTAGTTTAATTCCCATGTAAACAAAAGATAATGTAGTGATCTTTGTGAAACCTCGTCACTCTACGACCCCTTTTCCGGCACCAATAACATCTTCTACTCCATTTGTGGGATTTCTAATGGTTATTCATCCCATCTTCTTGACATAAAAGATGATAAATCTTCATGACTCTATGTTCCATACCGTGAATGTACGTCATTATATTATTTGACTTGTTAGAAAAATTCCAAATGATGAAATTGTTAATCATATACAGTGTTAGCTAATTTGGCTTAAACAAAATATATTTTTCTCCATTGATCCTCTGATATAAATACTCATCAGAATATCCTCTATCACTATCAACATTAATCAAGTTCCTTCTAGTTCATTCCATTGACTAAAAACAGAAGACTAATGTGAGCAATACATATCAAAGAATAAAACCACAATGTTCAGAAATGATTTTCATATGATGTCTAAATCATGATGCCTTCCATAATCTATGACCCCTTATGTTTTTCCATGGTTATCAATAGCTAACTTATATCTAAATACTTCTTGATGGATGAGGAAGAGAGTATAAATTTCAAAATCATATCCCATAGGCATATTGGGTGTTCAACAAGGCCCATTGTCATGTACCGAATTAACCCGTGTCAACCCCATAACATATTTCCATAGTTGTTACACCTTGGTACATCTATTCCAGAGCTACATCAACATGAACTATACAGACAAGGATTCATTTCTATAAAAACACTCACAATATCCTTTAGTAAAAGTTCAGGACATTTTCACAAATGTAAACTCATTCTTATACTTATCCATCAATATATCCCTAGACACATCAATATAAATAAACATATGGATATCACTACGATTTTCTCATTCATGTTTTCAATGGATGACTAAACCTACTATTGATTCTAACTATAGTGACCTAGGCTTACGATACATGGATATTACATCACTTTAGATGTATATTTAGTACATTTCAAACAGAAATTCATAAGGATCATAATAGTTTATAGTATTTGGAATCATGGGAACAAAATATTCTATCCTATTGAACGATCTCCAATGTCTCTAATTAATATATCCACATTTAGTACTTCTACCTAAAACCCTTTTTCATAAATTGATAAAAGTAAAACATAAGAAATGGGTGAGCTCCAATGGTCAGTAATTTTAATCAAGGAACACATATAAACAAAAAAATTAATATAGTAGTATGATAATGTTATCATAACATTAGGATATCATACCCTGCATACCAAAGGTAATAAATATTAGTTATGGGACAATTCAACGCAGTTCATAAGTAATGAATCATAATGAAATAAATACATAATTCATTAATGCATGAAATAAGGATAAAACATTGAATTTGTGGAATGAATATAGTTTTATAAAATTTTGAATTTGTATAATTAGAAAAATGGTCACTCATTATGTTAAGGTCAAGAAATAAGGCCAACTAATCAACTTATGGACATTCTACCTGGACCATACATAACATTCTGAACATGTAATTGGGTTCACGCATAACCTTATGGATGTGAAACCATGTCCATGCATAACACTGTGAATATGTAATCATGTTCACACATAACATTTTGAAACAGTAATCAGGTTCATGAATAATGTTATGGATATTAACCAAGGACCATTAATAACATCAAGAACATGTTATCAGGATCAAATATAACATTGTCAGCATGTAATCGGGTCCACACATAAACAAATAGACCTAAAATCAGGTCTATGTATTAACTTTAGAACATGTAATCACATTATCTCATTAAATTTATACTCATAAGTCATAAATAAATACCCATTTCATTGGAGGGATATATATGTCTAACCCATATAATAACTAAATCATTCATACATGTTGAAGAAGACAATAAAACATCTGTCATATCTTGACCCATAAAATTACATAGGTTTTATAAACATCAAATAATAACCCATGAAATGTAATGGGTATCATTAATATGTCATCACATTATAACTTATCAATATGAGATGGGTTTCATAACCATTTCATCATATAATAACCCATGAATATATGTGGGTTTTTTAAAAATGTATCCCGTGTAAGGGGAATATGCTTCATAAAGACAATGACATTAACCATAAATCATTCCTAGAAATAATATGATTGGAACCTTTTGATAATTTCATATAAATATATGAGTAACATAAAAATATTTCATTATAGATGGAAAATAATTTTTAAATATTTTTCAAGTATATTTCTTGAGGTAAATGTTATTTTATCATTGAAAAAGTCATTTCAATACATAAAAAAATTTAAATATCATTTTCACCAAAAATATATTTGAAAACATATAAAAAGTACATGAAATAAATTTTGAAACCCTTTTCATTGAAAATTACTTTAAAAAAATTCATAAACATTAATCTTTTAGAAATTCAATGAAATATTCAAAGGAATGACGTCAACAAAATTCTTACATGTCATATGAGGTAAAAATAAATTCCATTTTCATGGTAAAAGGGTTCGACGGAATTAATTTTTTGAAAAGAGACAAGAAGAATCATTTTAAGAGATCAATTAAAAATAAATGGTAATTTTTTTAATTACCCTATAATATTAATAATTTACTCTTGGAAATCGTTATTTAGAAAACATGGTTTGAAGGACCATGGGTGTTCGACTGAAGAGCGGGTAATATTGGGCTTACATAAGACACGTTATTGACTATATAATTCATAAATCAGTAAAAATATGGTATCAATAAATTTTTATATCATTAGTCATGGAATTTAATGAGATATGGAACATCAGAATATGTTTAAGGAATCATAAAAGGAAAAAATCTCGAAACTGAATTAGATTGTCTTAATAAACTCTTATTACTTGGTAAAAAGGGATCATACTCTCTATTTAATGAATAGAAATTACATGAATAACATAATATCATGAAAATATACATATTCATGGTATACCATGCACAATGGAAATATATACTCCTAGTTAATTAGTTAAGCTGCATAACAAAACACATTCATCTTAAAGAGGACAAATTAAAACAAATTTGTTTTACTGATTTGGTAACATTTGAAACATAATCCCAAAAGAAGTAAAATAAAATGGATATGTTAATACCCATAAATTTATGTATAGTATACATATAATTCAATCATGTATAGTATATTCACCACACAAAATGAAAGAGAGGTGAACATAACATGTATTTCACCGAAATAAAAATTGAGATGAATTCCACTTACCTTGTATCCTGACCCTCTCCGTACTCATTAAATATTATTGTATAATAAATATATGTTTATTATAAATTTTTTATGAATAATATTATTATATCTATTACCATATATGGTGTTCTTATAACCTTATATTATCCCCTTTTAGATGATAATATGTCAAAGTATCACGTAAGGTAATTTTCAATTTTTTCATCGCATGAGTCTTAATTTGTTACAAATTTTGTTCATATACATATAAATTATTACATAATTTAAATAATTATAAAAATATCATGGATATAGTGTATATGTGTGTTGTAAAAATATATATTATATTGTAGTATGAAATGGAATACATCGTTCATTAATACGGTAAGATGTACATACACATAAAATTTGTTTATGTTTTTATTGTCGTATTGAAATAAATTATTTATGTGAAATATGCATATATATATATATGTATATATGTATATATATTGAGAAAATTATTATAGTAGAATTAATATATCATATTTATCATATATTTTTATTTAACCCATCTTTAATAAATTCTATGTGGTGTGTGAATAAATCATGTCTCTTTGAGTGTTCGATAGTCCACACTTCCCCAAATGAGATTATCATATAAACAAAAAATCGAAGTTAAAAAGATTTTTTTGGTAAAAGGAATACATATTCTTAAATATATAAGAAATAAATTATATTATATATATAAATATAGTATCAAATTTAATGGCCACCATGATTTTTGGTAATGGTGTAACACCCTGAGTTTTTATAGACAACATTTTTATAATGAATTAAAATTTTCATTTATATCATGCAATGCACTATGAAAAACATTACTTTCACACTAAAAATAATTTTCATATGTGACATGCATCATCATGTTGGTGTATAATACACACAACACTGAGTATAGATTTTTTTTTCATTTTATAAAAGAACAATGTTTTGATTATGTTATACACAACACAAAAGGATGATTTCCCTATATGCAACACTGACATGACATGGGATACACGAATGAGAAACCTTCCTCGGTAGCTTGTGTAGTACACAATACCGATTTTCACTAAACAACGATAAGTTATAAAAATAATAGTATTTAATGGGATATTAAATTGTTGTTGTGCACAGTAATAACCAAAATTTGAATATTATATAAAATTAAAATTAATCCTAGGTATTTTGTAGTCAAAATATGAGAAAAAATTCAATTTATTGTATAAATGATATATTTATGAGTGAAATACAATTTCTCCACCTTTTGATGGAGAACACTTTTTAAAATTCATTTTTGGAAATTCAATATGTTATATTTGACATAAAAATTTTCTTCGTTGGAAATGGGGCATCAAAATTTACCTTTGTTGAAATTTTGTTATTTATCTAATGAAATTAATATTTTAATAAATATAGAAAAATACATCATTTTAATTAAAAAATTCATTTTCTTATATTTTATTTAAAATGTACGATTATAATTTTAATTTTTTTTAAAGTGTAATTGGATTGTTATTTATCATTTAATTAATTTTTGTCATTGGATAGAATTTCATATTTCAAATGGGAAAAACACATTTCAGTGTTTTCATAGTCATTAAATCTTAAAAAACTAGCTTTCTTGTTATGAAAGAGTTAATTAATTTTATATTTATTAATGGAACTTTTTTTTGAATTTTTAAAAAATTGATTCCATATTTGGAATACCTGGGTCCAAATTTTGATAATAGTTTACTTTTATTTTTTTTGGATCTTTTGAATTTTATCTTTGGTAAAAATGGTTTACCATAGTTAATGTAAAATCATGTAAAATTGGGTAACAAAAAATATGATAATAAAAATAAAATTACGCTAAAGCCTAAAAAAATAACATTAAATCAATTAAATTAGACCATTAAAACCTAAGGGTCTTAATTGATTCATATAAAAATCAATTACTTTGAATTCTAAGTGATTTTAAATAAAATAAAAGAATGTGACAACATGGTACACTCATATATCTTTGAAGTGTAATAATTTAAATATAATGTTAAATTTGATAATACATTAAACATAAATATTCTATATAAATATAATGAAATTATCCAAGTCATGTTAATTTATTTAAGAAATTTCGATATTTAATAAATACAAATAATGAAAAGGCAACAATGATGTAGAAATTATTTTGTTAATAGAAATAAAAAATAAATAGTTTAAAAATATTATATGAAATAATTAATGTGTTCCACAAAGCATCTAGGTGACTATGACATGTTAGGAGTGGATTAAATAATTTTATTCATATTTTTCTTTTCTTTAATTCTTATTTAATGTAGAATAAATGAATAGTGTCAAAATTAACAATATTGATATTTTATAAAAATAACATATGATAAAATAATTTAAAAAATATATTTAAAATTTATAAATTATAAATGATAAAGTCTAAATTTACCTTACGTATCAAATTATATACAATTGACAACACATAAGTAAATATTTATAACAATTATGTATTTAGATAATTGTTACATAAAATAAAATTAAATGGATTAAATAAGGATAAATAAAAATGATAAAGTTGAAAATAAAATAAGTACATATATAAAATATATTAGTTGAAATAATTTCCACATTTACTCATATTAACCACTAAAAAATAATTTTTGGAGAATTATAAAATGAAAATAAAGTTACTATAAAATTATATTTCAAGAATTTCCTAAAGTGCCCCCCCCCTCTACATTGTTATAAAAGAAAACCACCTTTAACCACAAAATCACACATTGAATTCCCTTTCTCTAGCCCTAAAATTTCTCAAATAATATCCCAGCATCCCTCCATTACTCTTATAGGCCACACATAGGGAATAAAACCATTATATGGAGGCTTTTTTCGATAATCAAAAAGAGATACTCGAAAAGGAAGTAATTGTTTTATCACCTCTTTCAAAATTATTTTCTTCATATACATCTTCTATATATGTTGTTTACATATTAATTTATTAACATTATCATATTATACATGATTATATTTTATTTTAATCATGGGATAACCTAACACATCGTTTAATCCTTCCTATGAATAACAGTATCACTATGTGTGTGTTCGAATAGTTTTCCATATTCACATCGTGGTGTAGTTGTCATTCGAAAATACATAATTTGGACGGATATATTGATGAGTTTAATGTATTTAATAATGCGTAAAACATAATAATTATTAATTAAAATCCATATAACATCCAATTCAAAAATATTAAACCATCAAGGGAATGATTTCATTTCTCGTGAGTACATACGACCTACCATCTCCACTATAGTTGATTCCATTTCATTAATATATCTATTATTTATATTTATATAATGAATATATATGATATGTAAAACCTTTTTAACATTCTGTATTTATTTAAATCATTATATAAGTAAAAGTATCCAAAATAACAAGTCGTAACACATACAATAAATAAAACAATTTTTAACCAAAATAATGCTTTAACATGGAATTGATAAATTAATGGGTAATATAATGTCCTAAGTGAAACATATATGATGACATAAACATTTTAATGTTTTTATTAGAAGTTAATAATATTTTTTAACTCACTCTACAAGAGTTTGGACACATAAGGACGAAATTAGACCTATGGTAAGGGATAATTTTTCAATCTCATTTTTTCCTAAGATTACTTATAAGTATTTATTTACTAGGGATATTTTTATCATCCATTTGAATGTTTTCATAAAATGCCATCATATAATTTTTAACCTTATTAAATGAATTTTTTATGTAATTTTTACCCATTTTTGACTTTTACTACATGGTATGAAAGCAATATTTATTTGGTTTAAAATACGAGGTACATTTTGACTCTTCTTGGGAAAGTATGAGGGGATTGTTTTTTATCTTATACGTCATGAATGTATTTTTTTATGGTTTCATGATGCTTTATTTTCATCAATATTATTCTAAACGAAAACAATTTTATTTTTAATTAAATTATTATTTTTAAAATTACATCTCATTTTTAGAAAAGGAAATGTTTTTGAAGAATAAATGACATTTTCTTCAAGTATTAAATTCAAGTTATTCATCAAAATTATATTCTATCTGTGAAAACGCTCTTAAATTGTGTTATGTTTCTATTCCTATTATTTCTATGATTTTATTTTTTCAATTATGATATGATATTCTATATGGATTATGTAATGATTGAATGATAATTAGGAAAATCATTTTATTTTTGGGTTTGTGATATAATGAGTGATTTATATTTTAGTGGAATATGTAATAATGATTTCATTATGAGATTTGTGGGACCTATATCTCAATATAATTCATTTTTTATTGATTTATATCCCATGAGGTAGGCATGAATGGAAAGGCATGTAATTACAGATTAGGAATACAGGACTGGAACAACAAGTAAATCTAGTTCAGTAATACATGGATGGAATGTCATCTACTCCCGGTTCTGTAATGGAATATTTCCACTACGATGGTCTTGGACACAATTCATCGGCTACTATAGAAATCATATTATGTAATAATTTTTTTCCATAATTCCATGTTTCATGACAATGATATTTTTTCTGGGTTAACGTTCCTCTATTATTTATGCCTTATGTACAACCAAAATTTATTTCATCACTAATGATTTGGGTATGTTTCATTCTATAAAAAGATATGTAAATGATTTTAAATTATTATGTTTATATTTTTTAAGATATTTTGCATTCATAACCTTAATTTTAATTTGAACTGATCCATTGTAATGTTTATTTTCACCATGGATCTGATGAAGGGAATTAAGTATGATGTGTCAAAAGGGGGGTTTAGTTATGGAGGATAAAACATGAGATGATGTAGATGTTTTATGAAGTAGATGTTTATGTTATCTAGTATCCAAAGTCACAAAACTGGTATAGTCTTTGGGAAAAAAAAATCCATGTATTAAGTATTCATAAACATTAATGTAATTTCCATGTACATCAAACTCAGGTATTTAAAAAATGAAAAATGAACAATCATCATTTTGTGAGGTAGTAGTTCTCCATACATAGGAAATGTAAATTGAACATCAATAAGATGGAGGTGTGTACATGTTTAGGTCAGACCCATTCCTAAAAACATTCTATTATAAGGATGATACTAGTGTTTTCACCCAATAAATAAATAAATATAGTTGACACATGGATAAAAATGATAAGGAAATGAGATTGAATGAAAGTATTAGCTCAAAATCATTTAACTCTTTTTGGTTTGTGCAAAAAGGTTTCCTTGAAGTGGTTTCTTCCCAAAGTGAGGGTTCAATGACAAAGAAATAATTTTTGGGAGGATTATTTAGAATAACATGGAATAAATTAAATTGTTTTAGTGGTGTGAATAATGGGTAGATGTTGTTTCCTTTTATAGGGAATAGAATGAATCAAATGGAATTTTTAGAAACAAATTTTGTTAGAACATTTTATTACATAAATAATTCATATAAAACCAAAATAACCAAATAATGGTTTTTTTATTTATGAACTATGGATATCCAATGGGTTTTGGAGAAGTTTCAACGAAATTTTTTCCCTTAATATTAATGTTTACTTTCTAATTGAGCTTAATTGGGCCTTAAATCCTATCTTTAATTTTAATTACCTTTACAAGTCATTCATGAAAAAATTAATATGGTATTATTAAAATTTATATATTTGAATGTAACAAATGTTGTATGTTAAAATTTTGAAATTCCATTCACATAAGAAGAAAAATTAAGATTACTGCTAATCAAGCGGGTTGGTCAAAATAACGCTGTTTTAATGATAGAAAATTCCAAATGATATTTAATATTCTATACTTAGTTTCAAAGTAAATATTATTAAAATTAATTAATTTTTATTAATACATATAATATTCAACTAATTATTATTTAAGACATATTTATAATATCATTTTTTCATTTCTAAATAATTGGATAAATGTAGTTTTTTTAAAAAGTTGTATTTTTTACTATTTATCAAAAAATGGTGTTTCTATTAAAATACCTAAAAATCACTAATAGATAATATCAACATTCTGATTTAAAAATTGATCTTTATTTTACCAAATTAAATTTCTATATTTTTCAAAAATATCATTCATTATTAGAATATGTTCATTCGAGAAAATGATGTATTTTATCATAAAATGGATATTACCAAAAAGTCATATCTATTACAATAAATATATTTTTTAATATAAAAAATTATATAAAATATTTAAACATTATCTATTACTATTCATATAACTATATATAACTTCTAGGTTATAATGATCATATTTAAATAAATAAATCAATGAAAATAGATAATTTATATATTCTAAGTGATATGTGTATAGTACACCAACTCAGAGTTGCATGCATTTTATTCCATGTTAGTGTTGGTTGGATCATATAAAGATTTAGTAACATGTGAAAGGAATATTTTACATAGTGAATTAAAATATTAAATAAAAATTTAAATATATTTGAAACAAATCATGTCCATAAAAAACATGGATTTTTACACAAATCAAATTTGTTTTTTGATACATCAATGTCAATAATAATTTCTTACACATTGGTGGGTAATTTGAGATCATTTTTATTGATCATTGTCATATTTATATTATTAAACATCCCCTCACATTCATCTATCATGAAAAATATGGCTCAATACCACTTAGGATTCATTAGAGGGATTGAAAATCATGATAATTTTTACACAAACAAATGTTTGTTACCAAAAAATCTGTGATACTCTAAATTTCTATAGAATATTCCTTTATGGGTAATCCAAAATTGGTCTATATTTTTTTATGATCCATATTTATCCCTTTTTTTCTAAAAACCTGTCCAATGAATTTTACATGATCCCCCCAAAACTCACATTTACCATACATTAAAAATAACCTTTCATTTCATGATGTCTTCACTTAAACATCCAAATGCCACTCATTATCTTAATAAAATTTATATTAGATATTAATATTATCTAAAAATACTAAAAATATTCATGGTAATCCCTAATGATTCCATTCATTTAGTCTATAATGATATATGGTCCATTAGTGAGTCTTAATTGAATCACTATTAATTCTTTATGTTCATAACATGTACAAATAGATGTCTATGGGATATCCAACATACTCAACACTACATGATAATATCCTGATTGAAGATCAACCTTAATGATGTATTTAGAATCATATAGTTTATCAAGACAGTAACCATTCCATGTAAGTGTATACTTTTTCATTATAATTATCTTGTTGAGATGATGATAATTAATGCAGAGGAGTATTGATTGGCCATTATTCATAATGAAGAGGACATGTGCACCACGTGAGGGAGCACATGGGCATATAGACCCATTATCTGTGTACTCATGTAATTTATTCTTATGATCATTATATTCATAAGGGACCATTATATATAGAGTCCTGTATATTTTCCATGTTTGTTAAATAATAACAATTGTTAAAATGAAGTCATGGGTTGGAGGATGACCAATATATTATTTGGGAAACACCTGTGTTTATTCCATTTCAATGGGAATGTATTTAAATATTGTTTTGTCCTTATCTCAATCATTTTATCACTAACCACTTTCTCAGAAGACTAATATATCCTGACTTGAGATGATAGTAGTAAAGGAAATTCTTCGTCCTCATTGAAATTGTATATAACAGGATAGTGATTAATTATACATTTAGTTATTTCCTTCTCTCAGTAATTTATTTTTAATTTATATAATGAATTCCAATCCATACAACAAATATGTAAAATTTTTGATAAAGGTAGTATCAAAATAATTTAAAAGAATTCTATCCTACTCATTTGAATAGGGAATGAGTAATGTACATGGGATTCAATAATTGACCCACTTATCTTTATCACCGATAACTCGAATTCTATGTCTATCGGAGGGATTTAAATATTTCATCAACTCTTGCATTATATGATATAATGTGTACAAATAGAGATGATAATCTGACCCATAAATATTTTATTCTATTAATCATAATTTACTTCATCCAAAATTGACATACAGTTGATAATTTTTAATCAAATGAACACCTAAATGGGGAAATATATACATAAAAGGAATAAATCAAAAATGTAAAATATTCCTTAACCTATGAATTCTATGGATTCAATCATTACTATCCATGATCTTTTCCAAAAAACAAATCATATGTATTTTTTCAATCCCCCCATAAATATCTTATGCCGATTGTGATTTTACCAAAGCATATACAATTAGTGTGTAAATATGTGTTTTCTGTAAGGAAAATTTTCATGCACTATGTGAATATTGATTCTAGCTCAATGATCCTTTTTGGGGTAGCTATCCCTAGGTAACTATGTGATAATCCCAAAAATATTATTTACTATCCATAAAAGTAAGTATTTTTATTGAAATCAGATAATATATACTTTACCAATTTTTAGATATGTTTTAATATTTTTTAGTCTTATACCTATGGATTTCACCAGTGTTTTCTAAAACTAATCCAAAAAATAAGTATCCTTTCCTATGATACCAACTACGAAGAATCAGATTTTTAATTTACATTATTAAATGATTTATTACATCAACGCACACAATATATAATCTTAATGGACCATGAAGAGTAGTTTATATGGTAAAATATGTACATGTAATAACAAATTGTAACCAAATTGAAATATAATTTCTAAAAACATCCTTAAATTGTTGCTAAATTTCAATCACTCTCCTAAAAAAACATATGATATACTGGTTGTGTACATAAGAAATGGTTGAGATATAAAGCCCAATAAGGGAATAATCAAATCAAAAAATATTATAAAGAAACACCTGTGATCTAAGAGATATAAAAGGTTATATAAGAGGGGTAATAATCATGATCTTGAGCAATGAAACATGATATAACAGAGTACCATATGGTTCATATAAGAATGTGAGAAAATAAATAACATGAAATCATAACCACAAGTCAATTATAACAACTAGGAAAATATTAAATATCATTTTTAGTAAAACCTCCCATTCACCATGAATGGTATCATAAATTATAAAGACATTAGACAATGAATTATTGGAAATTTTATTTTAGTCCCACCGATTACTTTCATATAATTCCCATGCATTATTCCACCAAATATATCATAAAATATAAGAATGTATTTCATATATTTTTCCCCACAGTTAAGGAATGTAGTTTAATTATATCTAAGGAAAAATTCAATTAAGGGGAGGTATATTTAGTGGGACACCCTTGTGTGGAAATAGTGATAAATATACACTATACAGATGCATTGTATGGAAAATCATAAGTTAATTTTTAGAGTAGTGAATAAGTGTAAAATGTTTTTTAAAAGGAAAAATGAATGTGTATTGGGCCTCTCATTTTTTATCAATTAAAAATAATATTTCTAAGGTATAGAATCTTTTACCAACATTAAATTTCGGAAACCAATTTTCATTACATAAAATAGATGATTTTATGAAGAAGATAGAGTCCCATACCTTGAATGAGTGATTATAATTACTCCAGGGAACCTTATTTTGATATTACTGGGAAATTGGGTGGACTCATGAGAAAAAAATGTAGTGTTATTTCATACTACCAAAGCTAAAAAACTAGTGGAAGCCAGTCCCCAAAAATTATTAAAAAAATCGAACATAGCCAGGCATACAAGGGGATATTTTAAAAATGAGAGTGTGTAACACCACATCAAACTACCTCTACCATTGGGGAACACTAATCTAGGGCAACAAAGGACCATAACATGTCTATCTCCATGACTGCCTGCTTCTCCAAAGAATCTATGACCTGATTAGCTTCACGATAAACATGTGAAATGATAATATTGTGTTGGGAAGACATGTCAGGGGAATCAATACAATGGGGTAGCAACTTCTAATGATCATTATGTGATCACGTTCTCAAATAATAAACTAAAATCACATAATTAGAATCCAGCAATATCATCCTCCAAATGTAATGGAAATAGTACATGATAGCATTAATTATTTCCCATAATTTAGCTTTATTGGCATGAACAATACTGGTGAAGTGATAGAAGCATCCTTTAATAAACATGCAGTACGTGCAAAACCCCCCTTTGATACCGGACGAGCCTGGTTTACCCAAGGTAGCTCTGTAAACATTCACTTTATGGAATTGTGTAGTGGAAGGTATCCACCAGACATACATCATCATTCAGGGCTTTCGCGGTCGACCATAAAATCAATGAGATGTGATAAAATGAATATCACAAATAGTGTTATACATTATACAATCATGAAAAAATGATGTAGAATAATCCTCCCTAGGATTGGACTCCTTTCCATAGTATGCAATGCTACTAGCTCCATAAAACAATGAGGCATTCCAATCCTCCCAATGGGATACAAAGGTGGCATCAATGGAAAGAAGGAAACAAATTTGAATCTGCCCACCACAACGAACCATGGGAAACTATATTACCAGGTCAGTAACTGACACATAAATATCCAACTTTAGACCAAACAGGTTTCCAAGATATGACCAAAGACAGTTGGAATGGTTTCATTATTGAAATAGATGTTTCAGCGTTTCCAAAATAGACAAACATAAAGAATATACAGAGGCCAATTGAAATAATGTTCTATGGAGCTATGCAGCAATCAGTTGCATGTTCTTCACGATCCTCCAATGACTGATGAATCTGGATGGAATAATGTATCAGGTTCTTAACATCATGATCCAGGAATGAGATTGAGAGAGACTTCCACACTCAAGACAATAAAAAATCAAAGGAAATAAACTGAATTATTAAGCTTCTAGACCAGTGTATTGTGATCCATGAAAGTGCAGGCTTGTATTTCATTTGTAGCTTTTCGAGAAATATTTAGATTAGTAGAGTTCCCATGTTTGAGATTGTCAGAGATAGAAATATGTTCAATCTCATGGGGGAAAGCCACATCCTAAGGAGGAAACACCAGCCATGTCTCGGTCAAGAAATTGAGAGTGGACCATAAATTGAGTATCCATTTTGTGTCATAAGTGATCTTCATAAATGATTGTTTAAGGGATGGCTAAACCGATGATGCAATATAGGACATATATAAATTTCATAATCATCTAGTGAATCTATTTTCTTGGATTTCATCCAAGAAAATTTTGGAAACTAGGATTCATGTAATATTACAAATTATATCATCATTGATGGTTTTGAGATCTCTTACCCCATAGATTTCCTAGTTCAAATAACTTGATAGACTCATTCTGATCAACAATGATCAACATCCTATCATGTGTTGTCCTTGTCTATATAAAGTAAAAGGTAATTTATTTATGCACCTTGATGAGGCCCATAGGCCATCTATAAAGAGAGAATGAATAATCAAATTTGGATGTGATCAATGAGTTTACATGGAAAACAATCATAGCCGAAGGCATTTCCTTCCATTTACAACTACAAAGTTGGACAATGATGTCAACACATATACCCTCTAGAAATTTCCTCTTGAAATTCCCTCAAAACATGGAACATCGAGATATAGGAATGGAAACTCTCCTCTTTTCACACAATGATAACTAATTATACTGCTCCTCTTACTCACTGCCACTCCATTACCAAAAACCATAATGTTCATTTCCCATCTAATCACATTTCCATACACTTTCTCATAGTGATTGATGAGGCCTTTATTAGAGGAAACAATTTTCTTCGATGCAATGCTAAGAAGCAGAATATCATCATCATACACCAGGTGTGAATGTGAATACTAATTCTATTCATACATAATTTGTTTGTAGATTCCCATATGAGAAATATCATCAATAAAACTTCTTAATTAGTCCTCCACGATATCAAATAATATCCCAGATAGTGGATCCCCTTGCCTCACACCCCTGGTACAATGAAAGAATCCTCTAGTGGAACTGTTGATGTAGATATATAGCCTTGATGATCCAAGAATGTTTTTGAATAGATTGATAATCATCATGGAAAACCCATATCAATTAAGAAACTCAAAAATTCTCTATTTATGTGTGTTAAAGGCCTTTTAAATATATATTTTAATAGAAAAATTCAAATCATTCACTTTCCTCCTCATTAGGTTGACCCTTTCTGGGGCCATAAACAGACCCCTTGGAATATTTCTACAAGGCACAATGCCAAATATGTTATCTTTTATCGTGCCATCAACCGGTCCTCCAATCCTGTATATAATTATTTTATTGATGAGCATGGGGATTTTATTTCTTTTTAAAATAGTGGTATTTAGTGATGTGTTATTGGAGTTTTCATAGGTATATATATAAAAATATAGTTGAACTACATATTAATTTTAAAAAATTGGTGTTGGACACTATTTTATAATGTATTGATAATCTCAAATCGTACCATGATTTTTTCAGTTGGTTCCTTCCAAATAAGATCAATTTAAAAAAATTATAAATATAGAAATTATACACATTAAAATAATTCCCTTTGTGTTGTATACGTGATATGGGTTTATAAAGAATTTATTTTCATAAAAAAAACACAATATAGGTTGTGGATATTACATTAGGGTTTTATAAAATAAATTAACTAGCATTAGAAAATAATTTTTTTAAATTGGGAACATAATTCTAATTGGAGATATATTTTATATAAAATATAACAACATGTTTGGGTAATTATGATTTCATAATAGTTACCTTATATTTATATAATATTTAATTATTACAAAAAACACTTAATTATCTTAGAAAATTTGGAAAATTTTACGTTTGGATAATTTCGATTTTATAATTTCAATAATAATATTTATTTAGTCAAACTAATTCCCTAAATTTTAAAATTTACACTTTTAATTCAAAAATCCCCATTCATTGATAAATACTGTGTTATTTTAACAATAACCATTTCTGGACCATTAAAAATTATATTTAACATTGTAAAATTATATAATCATTTATATTTTATAAATTATGATTAAGAAAGTTTTCTATTAAATTATTGTTTATATAAAAATTAATTAATAAAGAAATTATTAAAACCATATATTTTCCAAATGTACAATTTTTGTCTTGTCGTATTGGACTCATACAATTATCAAACACATTATTTATTAATTTTAAAAGGAATCTAAAAAGTGTAAGAATATAATCATTCTTTTATTGTAAAAAAATATAAAATTAAAACTTTTTTAACTTACATCCATAACCCTTTATAAAATGAGTGGATTCCCATAGGATAAGGTGTGTGATGGTGATATTTTTATTTATTCATTCGTCCAACATTTTTTGGGATGTTATATTAATGAAATTGATCTTCTAATGTAAAATTATTATCACATTAATTAGTTATAATATATCAACATGATCTTGGTCAATGGAAAATTCTAGTGATGTTATCTCCCTCAAAATATCTACTAAATGGGACTCATGTGGTACGATCCAATTGTTTGTGGCCATTGCTTCATAGATATGTGAAAATTAGACAATACAACAAAACTTATTAAAATTATATCTATAGTCACTCTATAATGGATATAGTATAAATATTTATGATTCATAAGGGTATTTTAAATGTGACAGAAAATGACATTTCAAAAATAACTAAATTAGTGCATGTGTTTTCAAGAAATAACATACATGGTTAGGAATTTATTCCATAAAACTTTTAATTTCTTTATAAATTTTCAGTCCATTAGAGTAACATTATTTTTTTTAAAAATTGTTTAATATGATATTCTCTGAGAGATAGATTCAATAGGTCTTGCTTCAAAGTCAACTGACCCTTTATTTAACTTCATTCTGATTTATATGGACCATATACGACTACCTTACATAGTGGATGATACCTTTTCTTTATTATTGATTAATTTTATAAAAATGATTATATTTATGTACTCATGACAAAATATGAAGTTTTTTAATCCATCAAAATGAAAAAATCCTTATAAAATGTATGGTTATAATGAAAATTTAAACAATGAGAAATGATATTGGGATAGAATACAACTCTACTTATTTTTTTTAGAACCCTCAATATTAGGGAATTAAAATGTACTAGACTATTTGGTACAAACCCTTTATAATAGTATTACTAAAATAAGGAACAGAGCTATTATAGGTTCAGTCTGAAGAAAGCTAACAGGCTCAGGTATCACTAATTTATTTTTTACTAAGCCTACCACATTGGTTTTTTAACCAATAAATGGGATACCATCCTAATGTAATCATTTTAAATCTACATTTTCAATATGGAATAATAAACCACCCTCTTATAATAACCTAGGACTCTTCAGGTGTGCTGAATATTTCCATGTCAAGATTGTTGAACATGAACTTTGATCTCATAATTTAATTTTTTTTATAAATAGCTTATGATGTCAATTGATATATAATATGGGTTAATTTAACTAGTATGAAAAATAATTACATTTAGTATAGTTTTTTAGTTTTATTAAACCTTTTCTACAAATAGTTTTTTTTCAACCGACCACCATAATACGGTCATTGATGGGGATAGTGAAACCCAACCATCCAAAAAATTTCAGGATAATGTTAAAAATCATAACCCTAATATCTATCTGATAACCAATGATGAATCTATCACCATTATTTATTTTTATATAGAACATTTTCTTCCTACTAAATATATAAATCACCACATAACATGTGAGATAGTTTGTAGGGTCCCTCAACCTCTAATCTATTTTTCTGAAGATGATATAACTTATTTTCATTTATATACTTCCCAATATCTTGTTGATGTTGATCCAAAAACATATAAAAAATATGTCAATAAAAATATTCAATGTAGTTTATCTTTTACATGGATGAAGAAATTCACTCCTTATATAAAAATCATACTTATTTTACCATAAATAATACACCAAATGCTATAGTAAATTGTTGTATGTTGAGTTATAAATGAAAAAAGGATAGAAATTATAAAAAAACAAATCAATTTTAAATCTAGATTTCTATGTAATGGACTCCTCAAAAGTGATAGAATATGATATTCTTTGATTTTTTTTCAATAGTTGTTAATGAGACATTTATAAGGGTGCTTATTTTTTTCTACCTATATTTACCATCACATTGAACAAATATATTTTAAAACAACCCATTATCATCGTGACCTAATTGAGATACTATTAATGAAGCCTCATTATGATTAATTTAATGAATTTAGGTATCTATATTTTTTTATATAAAATAAATATTTATATGTTTTAAATTATGAATCATGGAAGTTTTATATAAAATTTTATTCTTTTTTTCTTAAAATATATTTTATTAGTATCCATTAGGGTGATATTTTTATTTTAGGTCACTTGGAACAATATGATTTATCTTATATTATATTTTTATGATATGATTATCACATGTTATAACATTTTGGTTATCATTATTGTTAAATATAAAATAATTTTTTTAATAAAGTATCTTGGGGAATAAAATAGTTTAATATGTAGAAATTATTAGACATAACAGAATTTTTTTTTTAATTTTTAACGAATTATTATGTGTTAGAGATGTAAAATTATTTTTTTATTATTTTTGAACTTATTATTATTACTTTTGGACATAATTTTATACTTTAATTAAAAAATTATATCATTGATGTCTCTTATGTATGTTTTATATATAAAATTATATATGTCAAAAAGTTTGGTAGTGTCATGTATTACATGAATTTATAATAACCTAAGTTATATTTTCCAATATAAAATGTTATATGATTTACTACCATTCCATGATAGCCACATTGGTCTGTTCTGAAGTGGCAGTTTAGGTTCATATCATGTACATCGACATCATCATAGTGATATTATAAAAGTTTTTATATAGTTGAAATAATTTCTAGATATGAATATACTTAATATGCAGGTAATATTGACACTAGAATTTCATTAAATTGGTATAATTTCACTTCATTTGGAATCTGTTTATACAAAAAAAATTAACATGAGATATATTGATACCCCTTAAACTACAAATTCAGAATACACAACGATGATCATGTGTGTCAAGGGTGACTTAAGGCTTATTTTTTTTCTATTAATATCAATCATTAGGATTCAATTATTAATTATTCTAATGATAGTCAATATGTTGAACATTATTTACAAAAATTCATTATTCCATTTTAGATCCAATCACATAGATATTATATTAATATTTATCATAGATTTTATTGAATCTTAAATCGTATGTTTCAACAATATACATATTTCTAATAAATCAAGAAATTGTTTTATTAAATATAGAGTATTATCTAAATTAATATTTATTTTAGATAAATTTATGATAGTTCATATTTAAAATACTAATGCTCAATTCCATATTCAATTTCAATTGAAAATATTTCAATTTGATTAAATTAAGAGTTTCATATTGTAAAGATAATAAAATAACCAACATAATGTTAATCTATTTAAATAATTTAATTAAAATTCATCAAATATGAAATATTTATTTTATGAGAAAATATATTCCAAACATCTCTACGATGGATTGAATTCCTTACATGGGCCTTTGTCATTGGACATTTCCCACACTGATCACCTTTCACAAGTAAATTTTACATTTCCACCTTGTAATAAGCTACGTCATTATTCGAAGCCATTGATTTTCATTTCTATATTTTTATTTATTTTATCCATTAACACTTCTATACTTGATTCCACTGTCCCAATTTCAGTTTGAGGTGGATCTATGTAATTTCATGGTTGGTTTTTCCATTTTGATGTATTGAGGGTGTTTGTAGAATTGATGACCCCTACCCCAGTACAGTTGAATTCAGATAACTCACATCCCTCATCATTAATGTTTGAATATCCATCTGGTTATAGAAACACAACATTTGGTATGATAATTTCCTTACATGATCGACCTCATGTGCCAGTGGTCATTCGATCAAACCTTTGTTGTGAATTTTATTGGAATGTTTTTATGGAATCCTTACATTCAAAGATATGTGGGGAAAATTTACACAACTGAACAACCAACACCAAATAGGTTATACCTTCCTATTTAGTGACTAAATTGATATACAATTGATTCACAATGTCACCATCAAGAGTGTATGATCGATATAACATATTATCTAATAATATATGTTTTCACTTTTGTTAATTTTTTCTTTGGTATATATATTTAAAAATAACCACCACCAATATCATTTTTATATTTACCAGTATTCAAATTATTATTTTTAGTAGAATAAAATGTGTATGTGAGTGGGAGGTTCCCATTTTCATGTAAGTTGGTCCGTAATGGACTAAATAATGTTAATTACTTTTGTACTTATTTAATTTTTTTCAATTAAGAATCTTCATTTTATTTCTTTTTGAACTCAAATATTTTAAAAAACATAAAAACAATCCATTTTTTTTGTGAAACCTATTTTATAGAAGCTCAACTTCTCCTATTGGTAATATTAAATCTCTTATTAATGCAATCATCTTTCAGTAGTTATGTATTCAAAACACATATTCTTTTCACAGATTATTTTTTTGATTTAAAAAATCTGCATTGGGTTTTTTAAATGGTTAAATATAAATGCTTCTTCTGATAAACTCATATCACAAAATATAAATAATAGAATAAAATCATTTTTATGGACTTCATTCCCTGTATTTTTCAGATTCATCATGTATTGGGATTTATTCAATATTTCCCACTAATCACCTATTGACTGATTTAGAATAAAATTTTTCAATCAATAGTACACATCATGAATACATTTAAGATCAATAGAATCAATTTTATGAAATATTATCTTCCACATGTCCACAACGAGAAAAATAATTCAACATAATATTTAATTTATAGAGATTATATTTCCCAAATCAGGTTTCATAAATTCAATAAGGTTCAATGAATACAATCATCATATGTTGATGGTTTTTTCTGAATATAATTATTTTTCATAAATTCCATTTATAATACACGTCAAAATTCACATCATATTATCTCCATTAGATTCACTGACATTATAATTCAATCATCTAAATATACTATAAATTAATTTTTCATTGTCATATTTCATTATTAGATATTGAATCCATGATGTTTTGGATTCCAAAGGTTACATCATAATAAATACATGAAACTAGTAGATTAAAATATGAAACACTCATAGAGAATGTTTCTTACTCTATAATACACATTGAAAGAACTTATTATTAAAAAAATGATACATTATCTTCATCATCCATTATGTACTTCATATTTTTTGGTTTTATGTAATCTTCTCTATCTTAAATAATAATTTTTCATTATCAATTCAGTCGATGATTTAAACTTCATTTAGTGTGTATTTATATATTATGTTTTTTTATATATTATGGGAAACTACATAGTTCAAGCCACTCAATAATTTTAGGTATATCATCTGTGTATTCGAGTCATCATGATTAAGTAACATGGATGGCTAGTACTAATAATAAAATTGTTCTAGTAGATTCATGAAATTCATTTTCAGTATAGATGATGAATAACCCAATAGAGTACCAGGATTATTGAATGTGTGGTTTTTTTTTTCAATCCTAACTACCTATAATAAATAATTACTAGAAAATAAAGAATCCCAAAAAAACTATACAATAAAAAAATAAACTAAACAACTTTTTTAGGAAGTAGATTTTATATATTAATTTTTAAAATATAGGTGACCTTGAAATGTTATTAATTAGGAATAATAAATAAAACTAAAATGAGACATTATAAATTGAGTTAATATTTAAAAATAATAAAATATAAAAAAACCCAAAAAAAATAAAACATAAAATTTTAAGTAATCCCTTGTAATTGAGAGCCTGAGTGTATAATGTAATCCCCCAAAGGGGTGGGTGTAAATCAATGGTAGATAACTTATATTGATGATGTTCAACAAAAATTATTTACTTCTTATATGTTTATTGAAATTTTTTCATCAATTGGTATGTATAGAACTTATGTATGACGCATCACATTATTACACATATGATATAAAGATAATGTAATGTAAATAGCATGCATGGATTATTACATTGTTCAACATCAATTGTAGAACCTAATCATTGTCATTTTGACTCCCATATATTATTTTATTATCTATATATGATATATTTATAAATTACATGTTGGGTTAGAATTTTTTATACCTAACCCATAATGTTTAGGTCACACTAATTTTGTTGAAAAATAAAATACAGACCCCTATTCATTGAAATGTTCCTCAATGTTGAACATTAATTAGACTACAACTTTATAATAAAATGGAGTACTTGCAGGTCATCCTAATTTTGATTCATCTAAACTGAATTTCCAGTAATCTCACATTGTCTTAAACATCGACATACAAAAACATCTTTTGGTGGTATATGAAGATGTTATGGATCTTAAATTTTGGTCAATAGATTCCGGTGACCTTACAAAAACTCTTCATATATTCATGTTTGGGTATTTCAATAATTCATCCACAATGATCATTTAGTGTGTATATAGTTAGATTCATTTTCTCTTTTTCATCGTTGATATATAAATATCTCTCCTAATTTTGTATCATCATATAATTTCATTATTATTATTTTCACTGGTTATGTAGATATTCTTCATCAAATTATATGTGCAACATGTGGGAATTAATTTTGTAAATCTCAAAATTTAATTTGTTTAATTTACCACCTTAAATATAATTTATATATTCTGGAGTTTGACCATCTCATATCCCCCCACAATGCATTACACCAAAACACTCCAACGCTTCTTGAAATCTCATCTTGAATCCCAAACTTAGTGTGCATGAATAATAAAACATTAAATAACCATGAAATCATATTCATAATTGATTTTCAACTCCCCAGAAAACAAATTCCCTATTCAATATCTATACAAATTACATATGCATATTTTAATAATTTTTTATGAATTTTTTCCAATATCATCTTTTAAACATGTACAATACCTAAGTATCACTCAAATTCCCCAAACTCGTCACGCATGAATTAATACTTTTATCCATCGATAAAAAATAATTCTACATTCATGGACTTATCATTCATCTAACTTTGGAATATTTTTCAGAATCTATGATTATCTAATGTTTCTGTGGTAGTAAGGGGGTTCTGAATTCAGTATCTTTTCATTATGATATATTACTTTATTATTATATATTCTAGGTAATTATTATTATTGTAATGAAAAATGATAATTCAATGTTATATTTCAAATTATTTTATTTGTATTTATACTTTTTTATACATAATAAATTCACTGATGAATTTTCACTTTAATGAGAGTATCATTGTAAGAGATTTCGTCTCAATTTCCACTCCATTGAAAGATATTTTTTATTATCTACCTATTTAATTTTATATATTTTATATAATACAACATTGATGTGTTGAAAATGAATATCTATTTAGTAATTATGATTATTTTTTATATTTATTTTTATTATTTCGTGGGGATATAATTTGAATATTACCAAAGCTGTAATAATTTATTTTATTATCACAAATTTTGAGGGATTACACTTATTTTTCATAATGAAATAGTTTTACCCATCCATTATAAAATCCATATATTTTATGATCCACTAGTTATTTATTGATATTTCATATTTTCATTCAAATTTCAATATCACATTGTATCATACTGGATTTTCAGTTATGCTATTTTTTTAGGGATTGTCTTTTGGGTTCTACGGACATGAAAGATATTTTTTGGGTGTTCTTGTTGAATCTAGGGTGAATAATTTTTATGGAAAATTTTATATAAAATTTTTTAACCTTTGAAATAATCCTTCAGTGGGTAAAATCTATACTATGGTTTATGATAGAATAATCATTCATGAAATAAAATCAACATTCTTATTTAAATTTTCCTTAATGTATAAGATAAACATTTATGCCATTAAATAATAGATGTGGTAATATTTAAATCAATATGACGTGTTTTGTTTAAATATATTGGTTATTACACTCTTATTACAAATATTTAGTGTCTATATTATAATGATTTTGAACTAGTATGTTTTATCATCCCCTCATATTGAAATCACCCTTTCTTGTTTTACAGGCATTGGTCACAACCCCAAGGTTATTTAATGTTTGATTTAGGTGGTCTCCACTCCATCTAGGATCCCAAGTTCAATGTTATATCTCCTTAGAGGGTGTCAAAATTTCCATGGTAAGTGAGATTTCCAATTTTTTTCATTGGATTGTGAAATAGTGTTGTGATACAATTTGGATTCCTATATGATTTGGTGATGTTTTGTGTAATTTTTGTAAACAAATTTTATGATATTCTTCCATGGTATAATCCTTTGCTTTTTTTATTTTAGCGGGTTCAATTTTGGTTAGGTATGTATTTATCTACCCTCTTTTTAATTTATTTTATTTGATGAATTTTATTATAATATGATTGAATCATTCTTATTACCTCAATGATTTTTTTGGTTTATTCTTATATTGGTGGATCCCATAGATGGAATGTATGACATGAGTTTATTTAGGTTGTTCTATCTCTAGATTATGATGGTTAAACAATATCTCTCTTATTTTATAAAGTTTTTAAAAATTTATTGTTAAATGTCGAACCTTGTGAAATTATTTATGAAATATAACACATGAGAACCCTTGGGTACTTCAGTGTAAGAAATTTCTTGGGTACATCATATATTCTCTAATATAGAGGTTTAGTGATGGTGTTCTCTTCTTCTACATTGTAATGATTTTTTGGAATTTCGTTTCAAATTTTTGGTCTCTTCTTCATCATGATTTAATATTCTCTATGTGCACTCGTTTTAGGGACCAGGGTGATCAAAAGTCATTTATTATATTATGAGTGGTATTCAAGTACGAAATATTGTGATCCTTCATATATTTAAAAATTGATATCATTTTTTATTGTATTAATCTTACTATAGAATATATTCTTTTGAATTATTTCTACCTGGATTTGTTTTTGATATCATCGAAGAAGGAAGATATTTATCATGATTTTGATATAAAACTACATTATTATTAATAAATCAATGTTTTGTTTTAATGTTTATTATGTGATTATTTATACAATGAATTGATATATAACACATAGGTTGGATAATACTGATCCAATTATCCCATACCCTTCACAACCCCTTCGGAAGAGTGTAGGCCTAGTTTTGTCTTTTGATGTAAGGAAATACATGGAACTAAAGTGAGGATAATAGGTTTTTGTGAGATGTTTATGGATAATTTGATGTGAGATTGTAGGATATTTCCTACATATCAAATAGAAATCATGGTTTTGTTCTGGTGTTCCTTTGTTTTCATATTGGTTCCTTGGTGTTTGGATTAGCTACATTGAGTTATATCCCATTTATAATTTGTATTCAAATATGACATATATTTATTCTTGTTTTTATACAATGATTCCTTTTTCAATATATATAAGTGATATGCTGTCTTATTCAGGTTGTGATAAATTGTACGCTCATGTCATTATTTATTTATTAGTGTTAGTCTTCATATAATGGAGATCCAGAATACCATTCATGTATGTGATGGAATAGGTTGGGTCATAGTTTATGAGGGTCCCCTGGTCGAGTTGTAAATTTTTTGTATAAATGGGTTGGTGTGTTTGGTTTTGGGAAATTTTTAAATGCAAGATAGTGTTTTCAAAACATCAGAGGTTGGTTACAATGTGTAACTAGCTTGTTTCTATAATGAAGAGTCTTATTTTATATTGGGATATTAGTGTGTGTGTGTCATGTAATGAGTTCCTGATATTAATATCAATTTTTTCTGATTATCTTCTAGTTAGAACTAAAATTATTCGGTTTTTCTATTATTATGTTTCCAGTGTGTAGTGATATAACTCTAAAAAATCATCCACTGGTTCCATGTGATGGTGAATCACATTATCCTTAATAGAATATTCCATTGTATGAAAATTTTATAGTGGATATCATAAAATGTGTTGATGTTGTATACAAAATTTTCAACACGTCCACACCACAGTTTCTGAGGTACAACCTAGAGATGGAGGAGAATGAGATCGATCGCTAGAATAATTATACGATAAAACGGCATAACAAATGTATATGAGTAAGCCCTACAAGGAAAAAGATTATATAGATATTATTGTTATGTCCATGTACTTCTTTCATAATCCAATGAACACCAATATAATGTTTTAATTGTTTAGGATTGAGGGACTATGAATGTGATGGAGAAATTCTATAGTATAGGATGATAGGTACATGTGATTGGATCAAAATTGTATAAAAACTCTATTTTTCTAGAAGTTCTATCAAGAGATCATAAATATAGAGAAGTCACTAGAGTTACTCTTTTTGATGTTGGGATAGGGATTTGTGTCACAATACACAAATAGGATAGTGATACTATGATTCTATATAATTTAGATGGAAAGAAAGATCATTTGAATGGAGATATGTTCATATATGTTATGAGATTAGATATTATATTAGGTGTATTTTTGGTGAAGAATTATTCCAATACATTAAAAATTTAATGATGAATAATGAAATAAATAAATATGATCAGAAACATTGGATACTATGAATCTTCTATCTCACCATGTACATGCTTCACTGGCATGATAGGAAAGAAGTGGATGTTGAATTACAATATATTTAGTGCAAGAGGTGGTTCAAATCAGTGGTCCTCTTCTACAACATCAGTTATAACCAGAAGTGTGGCCCTATCATACAATCAGTGTAGAAATATTGGGAACACTCTTTGTAATTGTTCCTCCCCATGTACAATATTTTTGGTTTGTATGACTATCTACAATGGTTCTACCAGGATATGTCTCCACATCATTTTGAAAATTGATCATTGAATCCATTTTCCCCTCTATAATGGAAAGAATCATCAGTTTCTATAAAGTTCCATCCATATGGCTTATGATAGAAGCAACTTCTTGTAGTGGATAAGTTTATAGTGGATGTTGACACAATTCCAATGATATTTAGAGGTAACATTTTTGTTCCATCCTCAATAAGAAATTATTTATTCATACTAGTGTCACCAACATCTTTATATCTACCAATTTTTTGATGTGATGAATCTACCAATGAATCTAATATTATTTTTCGTGGAATCAATGTCACAACCAGGAAATTTGAAAGAGCTAAGGTTTCAGTGTCTTCTTGTTTTATTTGGATAGTTGACATAGAGTTAGTCGTCGAATTACATGTTCATAATGTTTACCAATTTTATAAAACTATTAGAATATATTGGATTATGAAACATTCTAACAAGGTATATTTTCATCATAATGGTGTCATGTTTCATACTAATGTGTTCTCTCAAGTGTTTTCGGGAGAGTGGGATCTATGGTCTGTTCAAGAAATACCTACCCCTAGTGATCAAGAATTTTTTGTAGGTTATTAATTTTGTTTCCAAAGTGATTTATTTTCATGGTAATATTTTCATTGTTTTACATAATGTTTTATATTTTTTCATACAAACATCTCTTTCCTTCCTTTGTAGAAGGAGATAGAGTTTACAATAGATCATGCTTCATGTAAAAAACCTATCTTGATAACATCCAATCATATGGAACCAATTGAGATGAGGGTTCTCAAGATCATGTTGTATGATCTAATAAATAATTTTTATGTTAACCCTAGTTTTTCCCCATATGAACCCCATATTCAAATTTCTTTCAAAGATAAAAGTTCACATAGATTATATATGGTGTAATGTCAAAACCGAGGATCCAATGAACGGTTCACTCAGTAAGTGGTTCACAAGGCCTCAAGAACACCTCCATATATGACGGAGACTTATGAAATGAAATGAGTGTATTTTATGGATTGGTGTAGACAACATATCAATAACATCAATGTAATACATCAGGATCATAGATAAAAACAAGTTGGAAGTATAACAACAACTAGAAATAAGAGATAGTTAATCCCTATATAATAATAATAATTGGTAAAGGAAACAATATATATAAAGTGATGTGTATATAATGGAGGGATAAAAATACCTAATATAAATGAAAATAGGAATATATTATATTACATTAATAATAACTATAATATACCTAATGAAACTATCTACAAGAAGCATCATAAGCCACAACCTAGTCTTGTTCTCCTCTTTTGCTATGAAATAATAAATCAAACATCACTAGGCAAACAATTTCACCAATAAATAATTACATACATGATGTTTTTTCAGTCATCATACGATGTCCCATAAACAGTTTTGACATAACTCTATGTAGTGCGCAACCAAAGTGTCTATAATTAATACCATATGTTATTATAATCTGAATGAGTGTGAAAATATCAATAATGTAAAAGAAGAAAATTTAGAAGAGACATTTTCCAATATATCATTGATCACAATGATAGTGAAAATAAATAATATGCGATAATTATACACCATTGTAGAAATCATCAATAACCTACTCCATGTAATCATATTTCACACCTACACATGCCAGGATCCATGAAGTATAAATGACACACGAATCATAGCAGGCCGGATCGAAGGAGTATAAATTTCTAAGGCATTATAGTAGGTTGTATCAACAGAGTAGAAATTTTCAAGGAATCCTATTAGTATATATTAAAAAAGAATATGTTTATAAGGAATCCATGCTGGTCATCTGTTCTATACCACAAGCACTCCATTATTATAAAAACTAAGTCATTCATCAATTTATATATCATATAATTAATAAAGAAATAAATCCATTAATAATCATAGAAAAGAGAAGGTATAATAATTTTATACCTTTTATATACAAATAAATACTATATATGGTTCTTAAAACATTTACCGATCTTCTAAACTGACCTATTCAATTCTACCTAAGGAATATTGACCCCAACACACCCCAAGGATGATATTTGAATGGAAAAATGGAAGAACCCACCCCATGGTTGGACTACAATGAGGGGAAACCCCTCTAACATAGTATAAGTATATAATGGAATGTCTTAAATAAGATTTTAAAATTTTATTTATGGGTATTATTGTTTTATAAGAAGTTCGTGGATAATCCGACATGAAAAAATGGAAAAAAATAAAAAAATAAATATTTGAGGTGAATGTTATAAACCAGCTACATTATTAATTTTTAGGAATCTCCATCCAATGATGGGAATAATTTAGACCCATGTTAAAATAATATAATATATAAGATGAATTCTTTATAAATTGACAATATCAAATTTCACTGAAACTATGTCGTCGATAGAAAGAATTTTTTTGAATATAGTTGAAGAAAAAATAATCTCACCTATGGAAATCAAATGAAAATAAGCACACTAAAAATCATACATATCTGGCACTAACACGATCAAATAAAATTATTGGATGAAGTAGAAAATAAATTATGATAGATAGTTGTTTCTTTTGATAGTGATATAAGAAATTATGGAGGCCATATAAATCATATAATCTCTTAATTGAAAATGGTTTGTTTACCAATCATTAAAGTGTTTTAATGCTCTGACCACACTTATTTCCAAACCATGTGATTACCTTGAAAGGGTAACTATCTAGGAACACCTTCTTTCATGGTCATTGAAAATTATTAGACAAACCATCCACTGACCAAGGATTTTCCATATATTATTATCTATAGTACATGGCCAGGTGTGCAACATGGGTTCCATGGTTTTTTCAAATTGATGAGTCTTTGATAGTTCACTATACCACCTCTACATGGTTTGATGTAACAAGGTAGATTGTGTTGCATGATTTATACTAACTATGTAGCCCATATTCCTCCTCCAAAAACCAATAATTCATTATCTATACAATCTCTATACACCCTTGTTTCCTCAATGATCATTATACGAACTCTCATAAGCAGAAAATATAGGAATAAAACAATAAAAAGTATCCATACCTCCAAACATTATGGTTCTTGTAATATATTCTAAGTCAATAAATTTATCACTTAATTTACCTTATAGGGGGGGTAATCATCAATTGAAAATTACTCTAGCAACTAGGAACAAACATCAGCCTCCCACTCCAATGTCTCATCCAGAACAGGGAGGTACTTCCATTAAACACAAACTAGAGGAACTAACCTACCTCAAATAGTTTTCACTCTTAGATAGATTATATATATAGAGAGATTCTAATAGGATGAATCTAGTTTTATGTTAATTCCATCAGGATGAAAAGTGTGATCTAGGACTTTGGGATAACGATTTATCATAGATAAATATAAGACACTAATCAAGGATCTGTACCTCTAAGGTAACTACAACCGATATGCTACCTACCTGACTATCTATAAAATATTGATTTTCCAACATAACTGGGGTAAATATTAAATTTTCTTTGTATATATCTATGTTCCATCCAATGTAAAATAGAAAAAAAATTGATGATACCCAAACACAAATTCAAGAGGTTGTTGACATAGGTTGGTGTTGAAATGTTTTTATAGATGGGGTATTATTCATCTATTTCATGCTCAACTATATCAACTCTGGTGTCTCCTAAATGAGATGTGGTCTATGTATCACAACCTCCCATACCTCTAACTAGTATAGTGGTGACTAGAATGGCATAAAATACAAGGCACTATAGGGTCTCATTTGTATATTCACTTTAAAAAAATTATTGTAGGAAAAATATTATTTGTATATACCTCTGCCAATAAACCCCAATATCAAAGAAAACATGATATGGTAATGTCTTGTAAATACATAATTATGTGCGATGATTTCCCATTTTTCTGAGGGTTATATGTTCTGTTCTGATGAACCTACGACCCAAATGACCCATGTAAACATTTTCAAAATAGGATGTGAATTTGGCATCCCAATCTAAAACAATAGTATAAGGAACCATGTGAATATGCACAATATCACCAGTGTAATGTCTCCCAAAATAATATACTAACAATGTCTCCATTATATATTTGAAATTAGAGACCATCATCATTCTATCTCCAATAACCCATATCGAATCATTAACCATGGTTGACCATAGTAAAATCACCATGAAAATATTGGGAAATTTATCATATTTACACTTAAGAAGGGGAAACAACTGTAAAATCCCATGATGGTCACTGGTGGACTGCATTCACCTACTGACAGGTGGAATACTGAGTGAAAAATGCATGTTATATCTCATTTAATAACATGAAAATAATTATTTCAATATAAATAAAGATATATCATAGTGATACTGGTATTTTATGTCTATGTAGAGCGATATAACCCTCATTTCATCTATATATTTATGTTTCCTGGAACATAAATGAAACCATCAATGTATGGAAATCAACCATGAAAAAAATACATCTAGGTGACGATTACTCACCTTCCATTCCCCCTTTAAGACTAATCACTAAGGGTATGATAGTTGTTTCATCTATACCATATACATTAGTTTGGATTTATCTTTTAAGGATAAAATAAAATCCATCATGTGACCATGTTGCAACATCATATAATTCTTAGATAACAAGGCCATTAATTTCCCTTCGTCTCTAGAATCTTATAATTATAACGTTTTCATCTTATGGCTTAGACAATCAGTTACCACATGTTCTTTCTGGGAATATCAGCCAAGACAAAATCAAAATACTATAGACTCTTTAAATACCTAATCTTTCTAAGGTTCAATTCCCAAGTGTAAAGATGTATTAAAGACTATATTGGATATTGTACTAAAAAATCACTCTGCCAGTAAATATTTCCTCAAAATATGCATGATGTGAGAAACTACAGCTAAATCAAGGTCATGTGTTGGGGAATTCCTCTCATGTGGTTATAAATAGTGAGACTAATATGCCATAACTCATCCCCCCTACATAATGTCTACTCCCAGTATGATGCCTGATGCATTATGGTAAATTTTATATCTTATACGAGGCTTTGGAAGAGTCGGGTTTGGGGAGGAAGTCAGCATACCCTTTAGATTCGAAATGGGATTTCAAAATTTTTAGAGCATATGAATGTTACATCATCTTTTATCAATACCATGAATGGAATGAATATGTGTGATAAGTAATAGATTAAGCACCAATAATATCTAGAAAGACCTGTAAAACTCAGGATTATAAAGACATTCTTAGGGTGATCCTAATAAAACACATCATTCTCCATCTATAAGGTTATTGTCAAACCTGCCTCTGAGATGATCAGACTCGATAAGTAAATTTATATAATAAGAAGTAAAATTTCACAATCATATAAAATATCCTACACTATGTTAGTGTATTCAAAACGATGTCATGCTTCATAGAATGATTGTGAGGATTCTGTGAATTCACAACTATGGAATAAATAAAAACCACCCTTAATGAGTCCAAATAATGATGTAAAACATGATTCATTCTAGCTATGAAAATGGATGACAAGTTTGTAAAACATAATTAAATAATTAGATAATAATAAATACAAAAAATGCTATAGAATGTTGATTGAGTTATGACTGATGTTCTGGAAAGAGCATAGTGATAACCTGGCCTCAAATCAATTTTTTTGAAATTCTTAGCTCCGCTAGACACGTCAAAAATTGTATTATATACAAGGAAATGGATATTTATCAACATCCATCATACAAGATAATTTTTTTAATGAATTCATAAATAATTGGTTCCGTCCACCATATTAGTGAAAATGACTAGAGAACCGCATAATGAAGTATTGGTTCATACAAACCAATTTTCATCTAATATCTGAAGTTACCTCATGAGCTCAGGTGACATTGAAGTAGCCATCATGTATGGAGGGTGGGACACTAGTGTAGTTAAATGAACTAGTTCTATGGAAAATGGTATGATATAGACTTTATGTATTATATTTTATTTCCTAAAAATGAGTGTTATATTTAATTATACACAAAAAAAATATCTCTCTCAAATAATGAAGTGAATATAAAGGTAACTATTATAACATATATTATATGGTTATATGAAAATTGGTCAGTTATGATGGTTTGTAAATATGATGATGTGAAACAATAATCATTCTATCAATTTATATGTTATAGTTAGTGTTTATATAATGTAATGAAATGGAAAAATTAAGGCCGAAAGGATAATGATGATCTGAACTAGTAGAGTAACGTCATATGAAGCCATTTTTCAGAACATGGGTGGGGGGATTCATCACTCGGGTTCTCCCTCTACAAATCCCATGCCATCATTCAATAAGTTAATGTCGATCGAAGTCAAATGTGATACAATTTCAGTATAATTAAAATTACTACTCAGTTAATGTTAGCCAAACCATCTCATTACTATATCAACATTGCAATCATTACCTTGGTCAATATGCGAGTGTTATAAGGTTTTAGGTGCCACAACCTTATTAATGAAACATGTAACTAATATTTATAAATAATTTTTTTACTCCATAAATTCTTTTTTTAGAATATATTTTCTTATTAATATATATTTGTAATAGAGATTGAATTTGATAAATTTACATCATGGACCTAAAGTATACTATTCATGAATGACATAATATTTTTATAAGAAAATATGTTATTATCAATAATATTTATATTAATTAAATAGTATTATATCCGAACATTTATTTTAACAAAAATGATAAAATAATTTTATTATGTCCTTAAAAAATTTTATGTTCCATTAATCGTACTATGCATTTTCAATGAGTACAATTTTTAATAAATAATGATTTTTTTTCTAATGTTAATTATCGTATATATTGATAATTATTATAATAAAATAAAATTAATTTTTTAAATTATCATGTCATATTTAGGTCAGGGATAATTTATGAGAATTTTTTAAAATACATTAATATTCATTGAATACATAGAATTTAGTTTCAGGTTTTTGGAATATTTGATGACTTCATAATTATTTCATAATGATTTAAAAATTATTTAAGCACTATTAAAGATTAAAAATATTTTTTTTAATAATATCAGATATTTTCTTAAATTTTATTCAATGTAGAAGTATATAATTTACATTCCAAAGTCTACAATGGAAATATTATCATTTAATTTTTTTTAAAGAATTACTTTTCCATGAAAAGAAGTAATATAATATGATTCAATGTTAATGTCCGTTAAAAAACATATAATACATCCCAAATTCCCAATACCATTATAAAATCCCCTTGGGATGGCCATGGTTTATTCTTTTCCAAAACCTAAATTTTTAAGGCCTATATTTGGAAATATTTTTATAGACCCTCCAATTTTTCTATAAATATGAAAAAATTTATCCATTTATCATCAGTAATATTCAATCCTACATAGAGTTATTGTGATTTTACCTACCACGTATTCCCACTGTGGTCTCATTAGGACGCCAAGGGCCCAATCATCATATTTTAGGATATACTCTTCAAGGTAAGGGAATTATTCTTTATTTCACTTCGATTCAAAACATCATTTCACACATATATATATATATATATATATATTCTAAATGTTTTGGTTCCAGTCATTTATTATACTTCTTATTATACAATTACTCTAATATTGGGTTTCATAAATTCAATGACCATGTCCCCCCTCATTTTACACATTTATAAATAAATTTTTATATCTATAAAAAAGTTGAATTTAATTCTCCAAATTTCCAACTTATACATAATTTATTATATTATATTTTAATTTTATGAAAACCCAAGACAATTTATTGTCAACTGAAATTCTCCTAGAAAAAATATTTATTTATTTAATTGTGGTATTAACATAAAATAAAAACACATTCACCTTATGTGGGATGACAATTACATTAAGATGTTGTTTTTATGTACTTTTCAAACATCATGATATTCATATGAAAAATGTTTTAATAATTATCCACAGTTTAGTTATTAAATGATAAACTATGATCTCTGTGGATAAAAAATAATTAATACATATATAATGGTAGCCTCTATAGTGATCTAATGCATTGGGTAAATAATATAATATCTAGATATGAAATTTTTTACAAAACCATGTTGAAGAGCATTGGTAATTTTCATTTCTCAAACCATGGGGATTAAACATGGTGATATGTTAATGAATTCATAAATTAAATTTTGTAAAAAAATCCATGTTATTAATCAAGTTATTTTTATCATTATATGCCTATTTTTTCCATTTCACATTCAACAATTCAATTTCCCATGTTCTTATATATATTCCCCACAAATATAAGTAAATAATTTCCATTATTGGGAATTATATTCAGTCCATTCGATAGATGTATGTCCCTATAATATAATATGAATAAAATTTACCTTGGATACACACCTAATTTATCCGTTCAAGTGGATTTGGATAATGTTTTATATTTTGTTGTATTAAGTTTATTATTTCCAAGAAACTGAAATTTATAAATATCTTTATTGCATAAGATGCAATGAAATGATTATAAAATAAAAAGGAAGTATTTAATAATTTTTATCAAATGATGGTTTAGTAATTTTTGGATATTATGTTTTTTAAAATTTATGAATAACTCTAGGGACATTATTAAATATTGGAAATGTCAAACTGATTTTTTCATGTCTTGGTTTTGATCTTGTTCATTAGAAATACTGATCTATTTCTATTGTATTGGGTGTGATTAAGTTGAATTTTTTAATGAAATATATGTCTATTCGTCCAACTTTGGGATCCTCGCAGCTTTTTTGGGTGTTTTTGGAGAAAGGTTACTTCATGATTTCGGCCAAACCGTGATCCCATTTCAAGATTCAAAAACCAATTTTGTTCCTTTTATAACTCTTTTTTTACACATTCTTTCCCAATTATTATTACCACATGTCGTCCCTTGACAAATTAAAACCTCCATAATATTATAGAACCCTTATTAATTTTTATCCATGGTGAATTTGTGTTATTTATTGATGTATTGGGCCAACCATTCGGCCCATTACCAATTTATTAAAAAATAATTTATATCTATTTATATTCTTTATTATATTCTGTGATTCCACCTCCCACACGAGCTAATGTACCCTAGAAAAACCCACAAATTTCTATTTTCCCTCTATGAAGCACATCTTAGTCGTGTAATAGGGTCATACTTGTCAAATATTCTCAAATCATCCATATTTTCCAAAGGTAATTTGTCACATCGATAAATAAATAAATTTGTACTACTTTTCCCAAAAATCTTGTTTTAATTATTCTTCCAGATCATAGTATCCTCTATAAGAAGTTAAAAGTCATTACCTTTCTTTTAAGGGGGTCGATCTAACACAAGACAATGAGTTTTCTAGTTTCCGATGTAGGATTCATTCTCTGTTATCCTCCCTCTTCTATCTCCTTTCATTATTTATTGGATTTATATACTCCCATAGTCATTCTAGACTTATGGTTCTGTTATAACATTATTTTTAGGGGTTTTAAATTCATTTGGGGTTTTTTATCATAGTTTTATGGTTTATAAACCCCCATATGGTGATATTGATTGCGTGTTTACATTTGGCCAATGATATGACGTAGGATATCCCTTTCACATGCCATTATTGTAAAATTTTCCACATTTTCATGTTGTTCTCACGTGATATATATGTTTATTATTTTTTTCAGCCTTTGGATAATTTCCTTGCTATGAAATAATGGTTGTTTAAGCCTTGTTCAATGAGTAGTAGTGTTGTTTTTTCAAAAAAGTTCACACCATGTCTGTGTTTAAATGTTCAATTATCATTTAAAACTAGATTATGAGGTTTAGAACCTAGATGATGGTATTTTGAAAATTTTTTATTAGAATTAATAAAAATATTTAATGCTATTGGAGATTTATTCCTTGTCAAATGAATAAATCAAATTGTTTTGTATAAAAGTGCATGTCATGTTTTTGGTAATTTTCATGGTTGGATTTTATGTGTTACGCGTGATTTAAAAATTATTATTTTTTGTATTATATATTCATTATATGAATGAAAATTTAATTTCATTTTCCTTATAAGGATATCGAGTGTGGATTTGGTTTTACAAACAAATGTGTTTTTGTTGACAACATGTTTTGGCCCTAGTTTCCCGAAAATGACTCATTTCATATCCTTATGAATGTGGTTGTGTTCTGAATATGTATCCTGAGTTTTTTAAGGTACTTATGAATGTTTTTTTCTTTCAAATATGGTTTGAATAAACCTATTTAATTAAATTTATATGCCCACCTTTGTCAAATGATAGTTTTGTGAAAGGATTAAAGACCCATTAGGCATTTTTCTTGTAAAAATGGTTTCCATGGGTATTTCTTGTTTTATCATTTGGGGTAGTTTTATGGTCCATGACATTGATTCATTTACTAGTTTTGGGAATTTAAAATTAGTTTTTATATGGTATTTATTTGTTTTTGGCCTTAAATGATCATTTTTAATAGATTTTATGTGTTATACCTCCTTAAACTTTTTGAAATTGATTTATGAAAATTTTGGTTATTAATTGATATGTAAAAGAAATGTGAGACATGTGTGTGGGATGTTTGATGTGTTTATAATTAGTAAATTGAGTATTCAAGGAAAAAAATTATGTTATTAATGTATAACATTTTTGAGAACCAAAATGGAAATATAAAGTATCTAGGTTGGCAGACATGTCGTAGTATTGTAGTCTGGAGGGGTTTTGTCCCTATTTCACATAGTAAGTATGATTATGACTAAACTAACTAAACAATTATGATTATGATGTTGGGGAACACTAGGGTACTGATGATTTTTCAACTAGTGGATATTTTTCATGATTATGGATATTTTTTATGGTTACTTTTACACCGAGATCTGAGGTACCTAGGGCCCATGATGAACTAGTGCCTAGGGGGTTCCTGTAACATGTTTTTAATTTCTCTTTTGTACTCACCGTCAGAATATAGAGTTCTTAGTTTGTGAATTCAGTAGTGTGTGTGTTTTATTTAAATTATTCCCTTCTTTAAATCATTACTCTTGAAAGAAAATTTTATTTTGATGTTTCACCTCTTTAAAAAATGGGTATTATCATTCTTGTTTATATAATACGCATGTTTTTTATGAAAATTATTTTGGGATGGAAACTCATTTGGAAAATATAATTTTAAATCTTGTACTTATAATATGAAATTGTATTTTTTTATCAATGTACATTGGTAATAGAATATAATGCTACCCTACTGAGTTTTGATACTCAACCATATAGCCTTCTTCTGTTTTTATCCATTGTGTGGGTTTTAGATAGTGTTCGATCGCCATGAGAGATATGTTATCATTATATTGAAGAGTGACCAGTGGGTTCACATGGAGTTATTTGGTTGTCAGGTTTGGTTGTTTGAGTTGTTGGTTTATTTTTACTTTTGGTTTCTTTTTCAAATAATGTTTATTTCCATTTTTATGTAAATGTCTATTGGGATATACATTTCATTCGTTAGTTTGTTTTACTATTTATGTTTAGAATGAATCATTCCCTAGTGTACTCTATGGATTCTGTTGGTTCTTGTCTCCATCTCGTGAGGATCGGGAATGCCTATCGAGACGTGTCGTGGGCAAGCCTGGGAGACCTTTTTAGTGTCGACTCGGGCTGTTTCGTGATAGGATAACAACCTAAAAGATTAGTGACATATTAATTATATGGATTTTTGAGTAATGAAATTCATGTTTGGATATGAAAAAATTAATGTGGATCAATAACCAATATATCTGGTGGAAATAGTTGAAATCCACATCGATTTATACTCGAATGAGAACTGGTTCATAATTATTCCCCATAATACACTGTTGGATTGACATTATTAGTGTGATATGTTTGGTTAATCACATTACTTTATTTATTAATAATGATGTATTTATAGATTATTTAAATGTTGTAATTGAATAACATATTTAATGATGATCTTTTAAGACATAAAATTCCTCATGAATTTTAATATTATTAAAATAAATATTTTTCTCCAAATCATTTCTTCTTTTATAAAATGATGGGAATTAGAGCAACCAAAAAAGTGATAAGATGAATCAACTATTCACTAAAACCCCTTCGATAGATTATGTGATGTTAAACATCATGATAATGATAAATCAACTAACTCATGTTATGAATAATATCGTCAAACAATTTGATAGAAATGATTCACATTGAAGGGAACAACGTTCCGTTTAGTCATTCATGCATCAACAACCACCTTCATTAAATGGATATATAAACCAAATGATTTTTCCATAATGGATAAGATCTATAGAAAAGATATTTTTTGGACTCATATAATTATAGAAAGATAATTTCATCCTAGTTATTTACCAAATATATTGATAAGATTATCCGCGGCGAACACTGATTCCAACCATTAATCTCTGAATGGTTGTTGATTCTATAATGTTGGTAGAGTTTAGGGTAATATTTTTCCATGAATATATCTATTGTTTGATGTGAATTAAAATAGAGAAGGAATTAATAGATCAGAAGGATAAGTAAAATGATTCACTGGAAAACAATGAGATAAAATTTAAAAATCCATTTTAATTAGACATTTAGATTTTCTATAGAAACTAATGGAAATGTTGAAATCTTTTTTGGCTCAAATAAAACCAGATATATAGTGGAATCTAACCACTACTGACTCTGATATTAACAAGGAAATAGTGAGGATTGAAATCAATGATAAAATGGATTTTAGAGAGGCAAAGTGGTCACATAAATCAAATTAAATTAAGATATCATTGGATTCAAACATAGGGAGGAACATTACTCATTAAAGAGGAGGATAGAAAGCTCCACATTCCACAAGAAACAAATGACGAATGAATTATTCATGGAATTGATTTCTCAGAAGTGGAAAATATTAAATGTTTGGAATAGATGTCCATAGATATTAGAACTATCATAGTGAGGTGGAGCCTTAACTTCTGAACACTGATAGAAATCATAAGATGGTGTATTCCCAACCTGAGGCCCAATTAATTTAGTGTGAAAATATTGGGAAAATTTGTAATTAATATTCAAATAATATAATAATGAAGGGTAATCACAACCAAAATCATCAGATAAAAATAGATAAAGGTTATGGATTTTCTATGGTAATTTTTGTTTTCTCAAAGAATGAAATTAATTTTTCTGCTTCTTGTTCAACATATTCCTTTATTTCATCCATGATTTCAAGGATTATAGAATAAATCCTTGAATTTAATGTAGATAAGTTATTATTCAAGACTTATAGATGGATTTTACAAGCATTAAATGTGTATCTAAAATCTAGTATTGACTTTGGTGAGAACAATATCATCACATATATTGTATACATTCCAATGAATGAACTCGATATAATACTATGGAGAGATTGGATTTAAAAGTATAATGCTAAGATCAACTACTGAAGATAGTTAAAATTAATATTTTTGAATGGAGAACAAGTAGTTATTTTCAATAGAGAGATATCATGACCTGAGCTTCATCAAGAAACATCTACCCTAGCCTTATTTATGGATATGATCAGTTAATAAGAATAATTAAATGAATGTAAAGAATATAAAATGTCCCCATAATTGAAGAATACATTGATGTATTTCATAATGCGTTACCTAGGCCATCATTCAAAAGGGAGGTATAGTTTACCGTCGAATGCATACCTATACCCATGCTTATATCAAAGACCTCATATATAATAGAAAATGTGGAGCTAGAGTGATTTAAGAAACAACATAACGATATTTTGAAAAGGGGATTGATAGACTAAGTGCATCTCCCTGGTGAGAACCTGGCCACTTTTCGAAGAATAATGATTGATACATTCGGTTATGAAATGATTATGGAGAACCATATAGGTTTAAAGGAAAGAACAAGTTCCCTCTCTAATGTTTGGATGATTTATTTGATTATCTTTGTGACGCTCTACTCATTACCAAGATTTATCTTGGATCTAGTTTTTATCAGTTGGGGGTGAATAATGAAGATATTCCTAATAAATTTTTCCAACATTGATATAGGAATTATGATTTCATTTGTTTTCCCTTACAGCATACTAATTCTCCATATATATTTATGGATTTGATGAATACAACTTTTAAGGAATAACCTAATAAAATTATTTTAGTTTATATTGATAATATTTTGATATATTTCAATATTTATGATGATTATGAGTATCATAAAATGGTTATATTTAAATATCTGAGGATTTATTGGTTTCTTTATAAATTTCATCTAATGTGAAATATTTTGCAAAAAGTTTCTTTCATGGGGAACGTTGTATCGAATTAAAGAATCATTGTTTTCATTAATAAGGCAAATGTCATGGAGTAGTTAATCCATACTACAACAGAAACTATTATTCATTGATTACCTTTTATTTTAGGATATTATATAGTGTTTGTGAAAAACATTTCATGAAATCATAATCCACCAAAAATGTTATATTGAAAAAGGGATAGGTCATTTTTTTAGAAGAGTGTGATGTTAGTTTCCATGATTTTATGAAAATATTTGTTCCTTCACCTGTGAAAATTATTAAAACTATCATAGAGGTATTCATTATTTTTACAAATTGCATATTTAAATGTTATGTGTTGTGGCCTCATGAAAAATGAAAAGGAAATTTTTTATGCATCTTGATTGTTAATGCCTCATGAGAAGAATTATACTACACATGAACTGGATCTCTCAATGATTATTTTTTCACTAAAAATATGGTTGATTTATACATATCAGGAGGAATTTGACATATAAATATAAAAAAATGTTTGAAATATAATTTAACAAAAAATAATTGAACATAAGGGATTGCATATGGTTTGAACTATTTATATAAATTTCATATTATATTCATTATCACATCTGAATATAAAAAAAGTCATTAATTAATTATTTAGGAAATTCCATTTTGTGATGGAAATGATGATGATTCAAAGAGATTCATTGATCAATGACCTGGCAATGTTGTAAAATGAATTCAAAAGGGAAGGGACATAATATGTCTTATCCCAAATGATTTATCAACCATCATCAGCATGAAAGAACAAGAAATCTAAATGAGATTGTCCTTTGATAAAAAAACATAAGATAGGGTATGTGAACGATTAGATGTTTCTAGTATTCATTGATGATCAATAATGTTTACTAAAATTTAATACAATTATGTAGTTCCATCTATTTTATAAATAGATAACGATCTAAAGGATAAATCTCATAGCTCTATACTCCCTATACAATATAGAATCACTAAAATATAGAGACACCTCCATGAACATTATAGATGGGATAACATGAAAATGTAGATTGTAAACTACAATACACGGTTCTTGACTCGTCAATAAGTAAAATTTGATCGAAAACATCCTAATGGTGTATTTATACTAGTACACATAACAAACATGATGTCAGAAAATGACACTAAGGTCTTCTCATTTTTCTCAAAATAAAATCATAAGGAAACAATGTGATATGGGTTATAATTGACCGTCTTACCTAGATTTCCCATTTTATTAAATTTGGGATAATTTTCTCTTGACTATGTTTACATGATTTGTGTAAAATATGTGGTTAGGTTATAGGGAGTTCCACTTTTGATCATTTATGACCACGTTCCAATGTTCACATCAAAGTTATGGAAAAGTATTCCATTCACTCTTGGTATCATATTGATTTTCATTATGTCCTATCACCCTCTAATAGAGAACCAGTTTTGAAGGAATATTTAAACAATTAAGGATTTTATGAGAACATGATACATATAATTTAATGGTGGATGGGATCAACACCACCCTTTAGTTGAGTTATCATACAATAATATCTCCACTTGTGTATTCAAATGGAACCATATGATGATCTATATAGGAAATGTTATAGAACTACAACATGTTGGGATGAAGTTGGTGATATAAAGGATCTAGGCTCTACTATTATGAAATAGATTAAAAAAAATTCCTTCATACAATAAAAAATATTGGCTACATATAGTATTCTTTTGATTTTGGATGACAACTGTATAATTGACTTGGCGTTTTATGTTGGAGACAATGTGTTCCACAGAATATCACCATGGAATAGAGTCATGATGTTTTGGAAGAATGGGATGATTATACCCATGTACATTGGACTCTGTGAAATAATTGATTGTGTAGGATTCATTTCCAATCAGTTAAACATTCCACTATATCTATCTATAGTTCCTGATGTATTCCACGTATCTCTCTTGAGGATGTATACAATCGACACTTCATTTGTACTGAATCCAGATGTGGTATAACTATATCATGAAATCTATTATGAGTAGAATATTGTGGAGATTATTGAATAAAGGGACAAGATTCTATGAAACAAGTGTGCCCACATCATATAGTTGTTGTAGAAGAACTATAAATATGATGAATCAGTGTCAGAACCAAAGGAGATAATGATACAGAATTAACCACAACTTCACTTTTCTAATAGTATGAGTTAAAATATTGGGGAAATTTGTATGAGGTGGAGACTATATGGACCCATAAATATTGGATGATATTTGATTATCGAAAATAACTATTATATTTTACTATATAAATAAAACAATATCTATTTAAAAATTAAGTGAGTATAAAAGGAAATATTTCCATCTCAATCCGCTTGTTATATGATTGTTAGAAAATTATGACTGTTCGTCAATATGAAATATGTAACTATAATATTGGTAATAATTTTAACATTATAATTAGTATTTATAAGTAAAAATTTTTAATGATAATTAATGTAGAAAGAAGATGTAATGTTTCCAACTATTAAATTAATGTTATTCGAAGCCCTTTTCTAGAACACATGAGGGAGGTTGTGTCACTCGGGTTCCCTGTTTTCCATTCCCAATTTGAGCTTCAACATGTTAAGAATTATCAAAATTACCAATGTTATAATTTCTTGCATGTGAAAATTACCACCCGGTCAATGTTAGTTGAACTACCCTATGAATCTATCACCATCACACACCTCACCATTGGGTCATAAGTGGAATTTATAAGGTGTTGCATGTCCCATACATAGTTAGATAAATTTTTTTTATTTTATATAAATATTTTTTTATTAAATTAGTTACCTTTTTAATATAATTTTTATTTATTAAAATATATGATTAATTGAGATGGAATTTTAAAAATTGACTTTCATACCCAAATTAAACATTTCATAAAAGATATGAATTTTTATAAAAAAAAATATTTTATAAAAATTATATATTTTAATGAAATAGAATTATAACAACATTATCAAATAAATATAAATTAAAAAAATTATTATGTCATTAACAAATTTTAAGTATAAAAAATTTAACATTGAATTCAGAACACTGATTTGTTTTAAATAATTAATTTTTAAGTAAAAAGTTAATTATCTCATATTTAGATAATTATTATCAAAATATAAAAACAATTTTTGAAATCATAAAGACATTTATATGTTAGGGTAAATTTTTGATAGTTTTAGAAAATATTTCATTATTCTATGAATAGTGGAAATACAGTTTATTGTTTTTAGTATGTATAATTACTTCATAATTATCTAATAATGATGTAATAATTAGTTAACAAAAAATATTCGCGTAAAATATTTTATTTTATTAATAAGAATTATTTTTATGTTTTTAATAAATTTCAGAGAATATAATATACCTACCATATTAAAAAATGTAAACATTGACTTTATAACATTATTTTGTGGAAACATTACATTTCCATGAAAAAAGAAGTAATATAATAATAGCATCGGTTCATATGGGTTTAAATAACTTTATATGTTTCCCAAATTGACAAAACCATTATAAATCCCATAATTGTTTATTTTCCACAACCTATATATCTAAGACCTATATTTGGACAATATTAAACAAACAACCCCAATTTCACAATAAATTCCTTCCAATTTATCCATTTCCATTCAATCACAAGTTTCCCTCAACTATTTTATAGATGTTTACCTCCCATGAAGCCCTCCCATGGTGTCCTTAATCCTCCAAGTTCCCAATACTCATGTTTTAGTAGCCCTACATCAGGGTAAGGGAAATTCTCTTCTTTTCAATACCATTCAAGAATCTCTTTTCCTATGTGTCTTATAAATGTTAAGGTTAAACTATTATATTATCCTTTTTATCAATCCCTTACATAAAAATATATTTTTATCATTGGGATGCGCTTATCCTCAATTATTTCTCCCCTTTCTATAATAATGTTTTATACGATCAACACATCCATATTTAATTGTAAAAATTTCCCTCTAATCCTAAAAAATTCTATTTTATTATATTTTTCAGAAATACATAGCTTAATTATTTTCCAAATGAATTCAAAATGATGTAAAAGGACTTATTGTATTTTCTAATTAACATGCATGACACCCATATTGCCTTTATGTGGGATGAAAATGATTTAATGATCATGTTTTTATGCTCTTTTGAAAGCCATGAATTTGGTATGAAACCCATTTATTTGTTTTCAATGATATATTTAGGGATTTTTTTATATGTGTATAAAATTAATTAATACATTTTAATGGTGAACTATTATATTTATCTTATGAATTGGGTAGTGAATTTAACCTCTCGATATGACATGTTTTATAATCATTGTAGAATACACTTATTAATTTTCAATTATGATACACTCCTGATTAAACAAGGTGATTTGACTATCAATCTTTAAATTATATTTTTTTAACCCCATTTTGTGATATTTAAAATGGTTTTATTAAATATATATGAATATTTTTTCATTTCTCATGCCAAAATTGAATTCCTCATTTTCATATTGATATTAATCATGAATACATGTAAACTGTTTTTCTTACTGAGACTTATTATTAGCCATTTATTTTGATGTATATCCACATGATATGAGATGGAGAAATTTCACTTAGGATGAAACAATAAATAAAAAATTCACAGATATTATGAAAATGTTTTATATTTTCATGCATTATGTTCCTCATTTCTATAAAATTAAAAATTAAACGGTCTTCTATTTTGTACAATGTAATAAAAATTTTGTTTAACCAAAAGGCATGATTCAAAATTTGGTATCAAGGGATGTGTTATATATTTTTGTAAATCGGTATTTTAAAACATTAGGAATAACCCTAGAGACAATATTAAATATAAGAAAAAATCCTGGTATTATTGTGATATATTAATTATATGGGTTCTGATAAATGAAATCTATTTCTGTATACGAACAAGTTGATATTGTTCTAGGATATATTTATATATGGGTAACTACCAAAATAAAATATTTGTGATAGTCATAAAATAGAACTAATACATGAAAATGGGCATTATTTCAGTCTTGGTTTGGAACTTCTCATGGAAAAATTGGTTTAATCACTAGATTTTAAGAACAATTATAATGGGTTTATAGAAAATATATTTTTTTAAATAATAAAATATTATAAAATTATGTTTTAATAAATTCAATTCCTTTATAAATATGATATTATTTAATGAAAATTGATTCTCATTAATGTTTTATTATTTTATAAAATGATCGGAATAAGAGGAATCATGTAAACAATTAGTGCAACAGACCACTCTGTAACATCCCTCCAAGGAAATCAAAGATTGAAAACTTCCTGATAATCAAGAATAATAAAACACAAGTTATGAATATTAATATGAATCTTGTCAAAATTCGATATTCATCCCAATGGAAACACCATTTAGTTTAGCTCTTCATGTATCAATGACCAATTATTTTTTTAGATCTACGGAGCCACTAATTTATTAATATTGGATATGATCTATCAAAAAAATATATTATATACTCCATTGTTCAAGGAATGAAAATGTCACCCTGGTTGTTATCACATAGAGGGAGAAGCTTTTTAGAGGTGGACACTGATTAAAAACATGAATCCATGAATGGAGATTGATGCTATAGAGTGGGAAGATTTTAAGATAATATTTTCCAATAAATATGTCCCATGGTCAAATAAAATGAAAATAGTGAAGGAATTCATAGAGATAATGCATATGGAAAAGAAAAAAATGAGAGGACATGAGATGAAATTTACTATTATTTATTATTACACCTATAGATTTTTGGATACTAATGTAATGGATGATAGATTTTTTTAGTGGACTAAAACCTCTTATATGGCGGAATCTTGAAAATAATGTTTGTAACACTAATGAGGATATTTTATTATGTGAAATGAATTTTGAACTTGTAATGACCCAAAGTTTCATTAATGGAAAATCCCTCTTGATCAAGTTAAATGTTTCTTTATGAAAATTGTTTTTATAAGATGTCAACTTCTTTAGTTTTACGTTAGGATTTGTGACCGTTACTTTTATAGCTGTTGAACAGTGACCATCTGAGTAGTATAAATATTAGGCTTTAACGAACCCATTTCTACTCAGACAAAGGAAGTGATGGCCTCATCCAGTAGAATTGCCCCTTACGAAGCCCATTTGAAGGAGCTCAGAAAAGTGGTGGCGTCTATGGGCTTCTCCCTTGACCAAGACCAAGGTGAGCTTCTTTATGTCAAGCTTGAAAGAGACTGTCTATGTGAAAATTAGAAGTTGATAGAGATTACCACTCAAGCGTTGTTATCGGAGCCACCCCAAGAGTCTGTCACCATCGCACACATTACCCTTAGGTCTTATGAGGCTATTTTAAGGGGTTATGTAACAAATAAGTAGCACCATGTTCATGTACATTATTTTTGTATATTATAATGAATATAATTTCTAGTCATTTTTGATACATTGTAATTAGTTTTTGAAGTACAAATTGTGTTTTTAGTTATTATTTAATTAAGAATTATATTTTATTAAATTAATGGATTTTTGAATTAAATGTTATTTTAATAAAATATTATTATTAATATTAAATTAATTTTTTTTAAATATATATGATCTTATAATTTTATGAATGCAATTAAAATTTTTATTAAGGTTTGAAAGGCATTTCTGTCAAAACCCGTGAATTTTTATAAATGTTTTTTTTATTTTAAAAGTGAAAATTCACATAATTAGAAAATTATTTAGATAAAATAAATATTATTTTTGGAATCAGGATGTCTAAATTATCCAACGGTGAATTTTTCATAATTTTCTGAGACAGTCAAATTTTTGGGTAAAAATTAAATACCATTTAAATATATAATGTTTTTTATGACATCATAATGACCCAATGGTGATGTAATAAAATATCATAATCCATATGTTCGGCCAATATGTGTTTTATCATTAAAATAATGAGGTTTTGGGTTTTTTTGACTTACTTTTCATAGAATTAATGGAGCCTTCAAGACTTATTCAACACTTTTCCTTTTTAAATTAATTTCCATGGAAGTGTCACTCACCTCCACATAAGCAACCCTAATTTTTTAATAAGTTCGGACCTTGGCATTATAAAATATTTTGTTCCTCTTTCCTTTTCCAGAAACCATGGTCAAATACCATGGGATGGTTTGTGGTTTGGATTATTTTAATATAAGGGGTCCCAAACCTAAATAATAAAGAATTCCCTCACATTTCCTATATAAACCCACCTAAGATCCCCCTTCCTCCTCACTCAAAGCCCTTGTAGTTCTTCCAAACTCTGCCCTACTCTCTCTAGAATCCTCTCAAGGTGCCCCAAGCTCCCAAGAAGCCTCTCCGAAGCCTCTCTCTAGCCTTTGGAAGCAAACTTCCATGTAAGGGTTTTTTCTTCACTTCTCATTTTTGTAAATATTCTTTAAGTTGTATTTCCCTTTTAATTTAAATTATGAATGTTGGGGTATGTTTTCTCACCTCCCCCATACTGCCATATTATTTTTTGAAAGATGGGAGACCCCTTTCTCTCTCATTAAATGCCTCCAATGTACACCCGTTACTATGCTGAAATTCCAAAAGAAACTTTTTTCTTCTCTTTTATATTCAAGAAATACTTTTGTATCATGAATCTAAATTCATTTTCAATTGTTGGGACATGTATCTATATGACATAATTACTGTCCATTACATGTAAATATTATAAGGAACCCCTTTCTCTCTCATCAACCATTTTTATGAATTCTTATGTCACGCTGTTACGTTGCCGAAATCACACCGATTTTCTAAGCCAATATCATTGTGTAGTGAATACCATGCCCATTTCTCCATCAAGGGTTTTCACCATTATGCACATTTACTTATTGATTATAATGTTTCATGTATAAATTCCACATTCCTTTATCGTGTAATAAATGATTATGTTTTATGAATCCATGTTTTATGATCCATGTGGCACACTTATGCGTGAAATGAAATGTTTAAGATAGGTGCGCCCTTATAGCGCTCCAATGCATTCGGTAAAGTATAGTATCATGATACGTCATGTGAAATGAGTTTTTACTCATGCTAATTCAAGTGAAACTAGGGTTTACTCTTGCTTCAAGTGCAATGAGGGTTTACTCATGCTCCATGTGCAATGAGCCTTGGCTCATGCTAATTCAATGTTAAGTGTTGTTGCCACATTTCCATGTTATGATTATCATGCTTTATCATTACTTTATGTTCATGTTAATCTTATTCTCTATTGATATTAATATTACCTAACATGTATTTTACTCCTCATGTTATTCATTGTGTACTCCCTTACTAGGCTTTATAGCTCACCCTTTTCTTATGCATGTCCTCAGGTTATCCCATGCAATGCTAAGTATGAAGGAATGTAGTGGTCATGTAAAGGAAGTTTTCAAAAAAGATGTTGTATTTCAAGTTTAAAGTTTTTATGTAATGATCCTAAGCCACAAAGACACTAAACCTCTATATCTTCTTTATTGTATCAACTTAAGTTATATGTAATAAAGCTTGTTTAAGTTGTAATAGAAAGCATGGTTGTCATAGTTGGTATCAAAGGATATGTTTAGTTATTTTTGGGATTAGGAAACCCTAGTAAAGCCTTAGATACAAGACTATGTATAATAAAAACATCCCTATGTTTTGGTAAATACTATGTAAGTGGTTTATCAAACAAATATGTCCCTGTCTGGATACGAGCAGGTAGAGGCGGCTCTGGCACAGATGTATCCTAGGGGTAAAACCCGAAAACACCGCTTTGAGCTAGACTCGAACGGGAACTAGTGCACGACAATGGGCCTTGCTGCACTCTTGGATACGACACTACCAGGGGATATGTTTTGATAAATTCACAATATTAGTATGAACCCTTATTAAGGGAAAATGGCCCCTAAGAATATATGTTAGAAGGAAGATCATGAAAAGCCTGGATTGAATCCTATAGACTCATGAGTTAAAGAGATTAAAGTTTATTAATAAGTCATCAACATTTGTCTTTGGATTACACATTATGTGTTACCACTAACTTTCCTTTTATTCCAGCCAATGGTCGGAAATAGGAGAACTCGGGCTAACAACCGTTGTGAAGATCAGTTTGATGATTGTACTAATGAGATTCCCAATCCAATGGGAGCAGGAATCGCGAACTTTTTCACGCTTCTCTCTCAGCTAACTCATGTTTTAAATAGAAAAAAGGGTCAAGAGGAACGTTCAATACCCCCTAAGAAAGAACAAGTCACTATCTAGAGCTTCATGAGACAAAGGCCTCCTACTTTTAGTGGATCATATGATCCCACAATCGATGAGCAATGGATCAACTCCATTTAAAAGATCTTCTCTATCCTTAAATGTTCTGAACAAGAGAAGGTTCTTCTGGCGGCATATCGTATGGAGGGTGAAGCTGATCAATGGTGGATGCTGATAAAAAATACGAAGCCTGAGGAGGAGATCGACGCTTTGGAATGGAAGGAATTTCGGAATATGTTTTTCGATAAACATTTTCCGCGCACCCTCTGTCTTAAGATGGAATGGGACTTCCTTTCCCTCAAGAAGAAAGATGAAGAATCTGTGGGAGCGTATGAGGAAAACTTCACAAGGTTTGCACGATACGCTTCCGGCTTTGTCGTTACCCCCGAATGCAAGGTTGACCGGTACTTTTGTGGGCTGAAGCCTAGCTTGCGGAAAGCATTAGTGATCCTTGACTTTGACAGCTATGAGGAAACTGTCTGATGTGACCTCAAGGTTGAAATGGAGATCGGAGAATCACAGGGGTATCGTGGGGACAAGAAGCTTAAGGTGGACTTCAATGCTGGTGGTCCAATGGATAAATCCAACAGCGTTAAGAAGTTCCAGCACCCCACTTGCCAAATGTGTGGAAAGAAGCACCCTGGAAATTTCATTAGGGGGACAAGAAAATGTTTTAGGTGTGGAAGAGAAGGGCACCTAGCTGTTAACTGTCAGCTAGAAGGACCCGTGGCTACGACAGAGGAGAGGAACTCTCCGTTCGAACCTCAACGCATTGTTCAATGCAACAAATGCAAAGAACCGGGTCATTCTGCAAATCAGTGCCCTAATCCAAGGGTTATCGGAGGCAACCAACAACCTCCAAGATAGAAAGGAAGATCTTTTGCCATCACTCCTGCCGAAGTGAACCCCGAAAATGAAGTGGTGACAGGTACGCTAGTTATTCATTCAAGAATAGTTAACTTTCTTTTTGATTCAGGTTCTACGCATTCTTTTATGTCTCAAAAGTTTAGTAGAACAATCCTTGCACCACCACAAATCATGGAATAAAAGATGTATGTGAGTATGGAAAATGGGGCAATCATTGCATCCCATGAGTATAAGTCCTCCCCTGTTATAATCTGTGGTTTGAATTTCCCGGAGAACGTAATCATACACCCTTTGGTGGAATTTGATGCAATTCTTGGCATGGATTGGCTTTCCTTATATAGAGCTATCATAAATTTTCGGGAGAGGGAAATCACACTCCATATGGAGAATTGAACCCCGATTCATTACAAGTGTCAGGAGGAAGATGAATCTCCTTTAGCTCCATCATCTCAAGAATGGATATTACTGCCTTATGAGCACGCATATCTGGCTCAGATGATTGAGTCCAAGGAAGAAACCACCCTTGATGAAATGCCTATTGTGAGCTAATTCGCTGAAGTATTTCTCGAGGAACTTCCTAGTCTTCCACCAAGAAGAGATGTTGAGTTCTCAATTGAAATTATACCTGGGGCGCTACCAATATCAAAGACTCCATATAGAATGGCTATTGTTGAGCTTGAAGAGCTAAAGAAACAACTACAGGAGAATCTGGATAAAGGGTTTATACGCCCAAGTGCATCACCATGGGGTGCACCAGTCCTCTTCGTCAAGAAGAAGTATGGGTCAATGCGCCTTTGCATCGATTATCGTGAACTTAACAAAATCATGATAAAGAACAAGTATCCTCTCCCAAGAATCGATGAATTGTTTGATCAGCTACATGGAGCACAATACTTCTCCAAGATGGACTTGCGGTCGGGATATTATCAAGTAAGGGTGAAGAAGGAAGATATCCCCAAGACTGCTTTTCGTACATGGTACGGGCACTATGAATTCTTAGTAATTCCTTTCAGACTCACCAATGCTCCAACAATATTCATGGAATAGATGAATAGGGTCTTTAGAGATTACCTAGACAAATTTGTGGTAGTCTTTATATATGATATTATAATATACTGCAAAACCAGGGATGAACATGATGAGCATTTAAGAACTTTACTGGAGACTTTGCGCAAGGAGACGCTCTATGCCAAGTACAAAAAGTGTGATTTCTGCTTGAAGGAGGTCTCATTCTTGGGTCATATCATCAAAATCAAAGGGATATCTGTGAACGCCTCCAAAAAAGATGCAATTGAGGGATGGCCGAGGCCAACATCGGTAACTGATATCTGTAGCTTCTTGGGGTTAGTTGGATATTATCGATGATTTGTGAGAAATTTCTCACGATTGTCCAACCCTCTTACCAAGCTAACTCGAAAGGGAGTATAGTTTTCTTGGAGTGATGAATGTGAAGAAATATTCATGGACTTGAAAAGGAGGCTTATCAATGCACCCGTGCTCACTTTAACCACAAGTGGGGAGCTTTTGTGGTATTCAATGATGCTTTGAAGAAGGGCTTAGGTTGTATGCTGATGCAGAATGAAAAAGTGATATCCTTTTCCTCAAGGAAGTTGAGAATCCATGAGAGAAACTATCCAACGCATGATCTGGAGTTGGCGGCGGTGATCTCTTCCTTGAAAATTTGGAAGAATTATCTCCATGGAGAGAAATGTGAGATATATACTGACCACAAGAGTCTTAAATATATATTCACTCAGAAAGAGCTTAATATGCGCCAGAGAGGATGGATAGAGATCATCAAGGATAATGACTATTCAATACATTACCACCCTAGGAAAGCGAACAAGGAGGCAGATGCCCTAAGTAGAAAGGATTCAGCGATTCTATCAATGATGAGAATTTAGAAGGATCCAATCTTCTTAGACTTAATGAAGCTGGATGTGGGAATCATAAAGAAGGGAACATCATCAATCCGTTCACAAATGATTGCTCAACCATATCTTTTGGAAAGGTTAAAGGATGCTCAAAAGGATGATGTGGGAATCCAAGAAAAAGTGGAAGCTATCAAAAAGGGAAAATCCTCAGATATTAATGTTAATGAAGAAGGAATTTTGAGGTTTGGGAAAATTCTATGTGTTCCATCAAGTTTGGAGCTGAAGAAGGAACTTTTGGATGATGCACATAGTTCAAATTTCTCTATTCACCCAGGGAGCACAAAGATGTATTGAGATCTATGAGAAAACATTTGGTGGGATAATATGAAGAAGGAGATCGCTGAATATACATCAAAGTGCCTGGTGTGTCAGCAAGTGAAGGCAGAGAGGCATAAGTCTAAGGGGATGATGCAATCATTGCCCATACCATAATGGAAATGGGAGAACATCACCATGGACTTTGTCACTAGACTTCCAAGGACATCCAAAGGCAACAATGTAATCTGGGTTATTGTGGATCGTCTTACAAAGACTGCACACTTCACTGCTATATGAGAGGATTTCTATTTGGATCAACTGGCACGGGTATATATCAGGGATGTGGTACGGTTGCAATGAGTACCACTATCTATTGTTTCGGACCGAGATCCAAGATTCACCTTTATGTTTTGGAAGAGGTTTTAACATGCTCTGAATACTGAACTGAACTTCAGTACGGCCTATCATCCTCAAACTGATGTCCAATCTGAGCGGCCTATCCAAACACTTGAGGATAAGTTGAGAGCGTGGTCAATGGACTTTAAAGGAGGATGGGATCAACATATTCCTCTGGTTGAGTTCTCTTATAATAGTAGTTTCCACTTGAGCATCCAAATGGAACCATATGAAGCCCTGTATGGGAAATGGTGTAGAACACCGGCATGTTGGGATGAGGTCGGTGAACGTAAGCTGCTTGGACCAGAAATGGTCGAAGAAATGTTGGAGAAGGTGAAAACCATTCAGCAGCATATCAAGGCAGCCCATTGTCGACATGAAAGTTATGCAGATAATCGTCGATGATACCTTGAGTTTAAAGTCGGAGACATGTTTTTTTTACGCATATCTTCGTGGAATAAGGTCATAGGGTTTGGAAAGAAAGGGAAGTTAAGTCCAAGGTACATCGGCCCCTTCGAGATTCTTGATCGTGTTGGGGCTATGGCCTATCGACTAGCACTTACACCTACTATGGCAAAGGTGGATGATGTCTTTCATGTATCCCTCTTAAGGAAGTACATACCAGACCCTTCATATGTACTCTCTTCCTAGGTGGTACAATTGGAAGATGATCTTTCTTATGAGGAGAAACCGGTGAAGATCTTAGATCATAGAGAAAAAGTTCTACGAAATAAGACAATGCCCCTCGTAAAGGTGTTGTGGAGAAACCAAAAGTTTGAAGAAGCAACTTGGGAGCCGGAGGATATGATGAGGCTGAGTTACCCACATTTGTTTTAGTGTGGGAAAAGGAAAATTTCGAGGGAGAAATTTCTTAAGGGGGGAATATTGTAACGACCCAAAGTTTCATTAATGGAAAATCCCTCTTGATCCAGTTAAATGATTATTTGTGAAAAATGTTCTTATAAGATGTCAACTGTTTTAGTTTTACGTTATGATTTGTGACTGTTACTTTTATAGACATTGAACAGTGATCATCTGAGTAGTATAAATATAAGGTTTTAACGAACCCATTTCTACTCAGACAAAGGAAGCGATGACCTCACCCAGTAGAATTGCCCTTTATGAAGCCCATTTGTCAGAGCTCGAAAAAGAGGTGGCGTCTTTGGTCTTCTCCCTTGGCCAAGCCCAAGCTGATCTTCATTATGTCAAGCTTTAATGGGACCGTCTACGAGAAAAGTGGAAGTTGATAGAGATTACCACTCGAGCGATGTTATCAGAGCCGCCCCAATAGTCTATCACCATCGAACACCTTACCCTTAGGTCTTATGCGGCTATTTTAAGGGGTTATGTAACAAATAAGTAGCACCATGTTCATGTACATTATTTTTGTATATAATAATTAATATAATTTCTAGTCATTTTTGATACATTGTAATTAGTTTTTAAATTACAAATGGTGTTTTTAGTTATTATTTAATTTAAAATTATATTTTATTAAATTATAGGATTTTTGAATTAAATAATATTTTAATAAAATATTATTATTAATATTAAATTAATTTTTATTAAATATAAATGATCTTATAATTTTATGAATGCAATTAAAATTTTTATTATGGTTTGAAAGCCATTTCAGTCAAAACTCGTGAATTTTTTATAAATGTCGGTTTTTATTTTAGAATTGAAAATTCACATATTTATAAAATTATTTAGATAAAATAAATATTATTTTTGGAATAAGGACGTCGAAATTATCCAATGGTGATTTTTTCATAATTTTCTGAGACAGTCAAATTTTTGGGTAAAAATTAAATACCATTTAAATATATAATATGTTTTATGACATCATAATGACCCAATGGTGATATAATAAAATACCATAATCCGAATGTTCGGAAAATATGTTTTTTATCATTAAAATAATGAGGATTTGGGTTTGTTTGACTTATTTTTCAAAGCATTAATGGAGCCCTCAAAACTTATTCAACACTTTGCCTTTTTAAATTAATTTCCATGGGAGTGTGACTCATCTCCACATAATCAAACCTAATTTTTTAATAATTTCGGACATTGGACTTGTAAAATATTGTTTTCCTCTTTCCTTTTCCAGAAACCATGGGCAAATACCATGGGATGGTTTTTGTTTTGGATTATTTTAATATAAGGGGTCCCAAACCTAAATAATAAAGAATTCCCTCACCTTTCCGATATGAACCCACCCAAGCTCCCACTTTCTCCTCAATCAAAGCCCTTGGAGTTCGTCCATACTCTGCCATACTCTCTCAAGAATCCTCTAAATGTTCCCCAAGCTCCCAAGAAGCCTCTCACAAGCCTCTCTCTAGCCTTTGGAAGCACACTTCCAAGTAAGGGTTTTTTCATCCTTTCTCATTTTTGTCAATTTTCATTAAGTTGTATTGCCCTTTTAATTTCAATTATGAATGTTGGGGTATGGTTTCTCACCTCCAACATAATTCTCTCTTATTGTTTGAATGATGGTAAACCCCTTTCTCTCTCATTAAATGCCTCCCATGTACACCCGTTACTATCTCGAAATTCTGAAAGGAACTTTTTTCTCTTCTTTTATATTCAAGCAATACTTTTGTATCATGAATCTAAATTCCTTTTCAATTGTTGGTACATGTAACTATATGAACTACTTACTGTAAATTACATGTAAATATGATGAGTAACCCCTTTCTCTCTCATCAACCATTTTTATGAATTCTTATGTCACGCCGTTACGCTGCCGAAATCACACCGATTTTCTAAGCCAATATCATTGTGTAGTGAATACCATGCCCATTTCTCCATCAAGGGTATTCACCTTTATGCACATTTACTTATTGATAATAAAGTTTCATGTATGAATTCCACATTCCTTTATCGTGGAATAAATGATTATGTTTTATGAATCCATGTTTTATGATCCATGTGGCACACTTATGCATGAAATGAAATGTTTAAGAAGGGTGCACCCTTATAGCGCTCCAATGCATTGGGTAAAGTATAGTATCATGATACGTCATGTGAAATGAGTATTGACTAATGATAATTCAAGTGCAACGAGGGTTTACTCATTCTTCATGTGCAATGAGGGTTTACTCATGCTCCATGTGCAATGAGCCTCGGATCATGCTAATTCAATGTTAAGTGTTGTTGCCACATTTCCATGTTATGATTATCATGCTTTATGCTACCTTAATGTTCATGTTACTCTTATTCTCTATTGATATACCTATTTCCATCATGTATTGAACTCCTCATTTTATTCATTGTGTACTCCCTTACTGGGCTTTATAGATTACCCTTTTCTTATGCATGTCCTCAGGTTATCCCATGCAATGCTAAGTACGAAGGAATGTAGTGGTCACGTAAAGGAAGTTTTCAATAAATATGTTGTATTTCATGTTTAAAGTTTTTATGTAATGATCCTAAGACCCAAAGACACTAAACCTCTCGATCTTATTTGTCGTATCAAGTGATGTTATATGTAATAGAGCATGTTTAAGTTGTAATAGAAAGTAGGGTTGTCATAGAACTATAGTATAGAGAGATTCTTTGGTTTCCAATTCATAATAAAAATAAGAGATATTTAGATCCAAACATAGTGAGGAACATTGGTCAAAGAACGAGAGGAATGATAGTGAAACATTCCACATGCAACAAATGTGGGAAGAATCATTCATGGAAATGTTATCTCAGATGTTGAAATTGATAAAAGCGTGGAATATATTTCCATATAGAATTGAACAATCATAGTTAGTTAATTCCTCATCAACTCAACAATAAATGAAATAAGGAAGAAAACGTAGGAACAAACTAACGTCTAATTCATTATGTGTGGAAAACATGGAAATATTTACAATCACTATTCATATCTAAATTTAATGGATGGGAATCACCATAAATCCTAGCATAGAACTAGGGATAAGTGTCTGAAATTTTATTTTAGGACTTCTATAGTAGAAGATACAAATGATATAATGACATGTTCTTTCATTTTTCTACTAAAATATAGTATGTAATTTTATTTATTATAATTCTACGCATTCTGTTATCTCATCAGTGTTTAAAAAGAATATAGAATTAGTCTCCAAATTTTTATATTTACATTTATCTTTCAAGACACATGGAGGGATTGTCCAGAAACAATAATATAAAGAAAATATATTATTTACTATGTCGAGCATAATATCATTGGAAATATAGTTGCTACTCCCATGATGGCATTCAACATTATACTAGGGATGGATTGGAACTCCAAAAATAATTCTATTATCAATTAAGGAAGAAAAGAAATCTCAACATTCATAAATGGAAATCCTATATATTATCTCAAAGTAAGGATATATTGACCTGATCTTTATCAATAATATCCTCCCAAAGAATTCATTTTGAATATAATTAGTGAAGAGGTTGAATTAAATGGAAGTATATGAATAGAAAATATCCCCATAGTTTTGGAATATATTTACATATTTTCATAATAGTTACATAGAACTCACCAAAAAATAGTGGTAGTGTTTTCCATTGGTATCATTAATCGGCCCATAATGGTATCAATAAACCAGTAAAGAATGTAAAAAAGTTGAGTTGTTGTAATAAAAGAATTAACATTAATATATTTTAGAGAAGGTGTTTCTCTTACCAAGTGTGTGTCCATCGGGATAAACTATTCTATTTGTGAATAATAATGATGGATCATTATGTCTATGCATTGGTTATAGGGAACTTAATGGGATCAATGTAAATAACATTTCCCCATACAATGTATTGATTAATAATTTGACTATCATCATGGAGCACAATTCTTCTTGTAGATTTATCTTCTATCACGTTATAACAGTTGGAGGTGATGAAAGTAGATATTTTAAATATCTCATTCCATTAATGATAAGATCATTATGATTTTTATGTCCTTTTACATGAATAATTCTATATCCATATTTATGGATATGATGAATAAAATCTTTTTGGTCTACCTTGATAAACTATTGATAAATTTTAATGATGATATTTTGATATATTACATAATTATGGTGTATAATAATAATAATCTATGTGTTATATTGAAATATAGGAATAAATAGAGTCTATTTTGAAATTCTAGATACTGTGAATTTTTGTCAAAAAAAATTTCATTCTTGAGGTACGTTGTAACCAATAGAAGAATCATAGTTGACCCTACAATGACTAAGGTTGTGGAGGAGTGGCCTCATCCTACATAAAAAATTATGATTCAAACGTTCCTTGGGTTTTCATGATATTATAGGAGGTTTTTGAAAAACATTTCAAGATATTATTATCCAATAACCTTTTTAATGTGAATATGGTCTAATTTTATATGGAGAAAGTGGTTTAAGGTTAGTTTCCAATAGATAAATAATTTATTGGTTAATGCGCCTCTTTTAACTATACCCTATTTCAGGGAAGGATTAATTATTTTTATTGATTATTATCTCAAATTTATTGGGTGATTCCTCATAAAATATAGAAAGGTAATTTGTCATAAATACCACTAGTTAAGTCCTTGTAAGAAAATTTATCATATTCAAAACCTGAATCTAGCTACTATTTTTTACTCTAAAAATACAGATACGATATTTTTATTGAGATAAATATGATATATACAGAAACAATTAATTTTTGAAGAATATTTTCATAGAAATGGAATTGAACATGATATAGAAGAGATGGTTGGAACTTCTTAATGGATACTAATTTCCAACTAATTATCACACTGGATGATAAAATAATGTCTTTGATTAATTATGTAGGAAAGACAAATGTGTTTTTTAATTTATGATGATATAAAGAGATCCATTGATAAAGGTCATAGTATGGTTGGGGATTGGAATCTTGATGTAAGGGACAACATCATTCCTATTCCAAATTATTTATCAATTATCATTACTATTGATATTCATGAATGCTCGAATATAAGATTATTTGTTACAACAAAATATAGAATGTGTGAAGAATGGTATGTTTAATTAGTTAAAAATTGTTCAAATAGGTGTACTAAAATTCATACAAGCCTATGGGTCCCATATATTCTCAAAATCAAGATGGAGATAATTGATGAATCTCATAACTCAAAATTTACTATGAATCGCAGATGTAGTACAATATATAGGGATCTATGTTATCATTATTGGTGGGATAACTCAAATAAGGGATATTTTCAACTACAATACTAGTTACATGGTGTGTCAACATGTGAAGGTATTGTGGAAACTTCCTAAAGGGGTATTTTTACAACTAAACATACCAACATTGAAATGAGAAATTATCACTATGGAAATTTTCCTTGGTCTCCCAAGAATATCCACGTGAAATAATTAGGTTTGGGTTTAGTGGACAGAGTCACAATGAATACCAATTTTATAACTATTAGGAATGATTTATCTTTTGAACTAAATGTCATGATATACATAAAAAAAGTGGTGATGATTAATGGAGATCCAGTTTATATAGTTCTTTATCATGATCCACATGTTACATTAAAATTTTAGAGATGTATTTATCATGATCTGAGAACATATTTGAATTTCAGTACAACCCAACACCCCCAAACAATTGAACAATCTGAATAAAAGATTCAAACAGAAAATTAAATACTATGAAATTATTCATTGGAATTTTAATGTGGATATGATCAACACCCCCCAGTATTTGATTTCTTATACAAAAATATCTCCCTATCAATTATTCAAATAGAACCCTATGAAGCTATATATGGGAAGTGGTGTTGAAATTCTTATTTTTGGGATAATGTTGGTTATAAAAGGAATCTTAGGACTAATATATTACTATAGAAGGAAGAAAAATTTCAATCCAAACAACAACATATAAATGTTTCTCATAGATCTAGAAGATATATTCTAGCAACCATTAAGGGTAATTGCATTTTAGTGTTGGTGAAAAACATTTCCTTTGAATATCACCATGAAAGAGAGTCATTTTGATAAGTAATAATGGGAATCATAGTCCTAAGTACATTGGTCCTTGTGAATTCCTTTCATTAATTGGGGTAGCATCCTATCAGATAGTAGTTCAACCAAATATTACTCTTCCTATTTATGTCTTCCAATTATTTCTCTTGAGAAAGTATATACTAGAAAATTCAAATATACTTAATCCAGTGGTGGTATAACTGAAACATAACCAATCTTATATGGATATGTCGATGAAGATCATAGACCATAGGGATAAGGCTATTTATAAAAGGAATACCCACATCATAAAATTGTTGCAAAGAATCCATAAATATAATGATGTTTTGTGGTAACTATATGAGACAATGAGAAAAAAGTTCCCAAATATTCTTTCAACTGAGATAATGGTGTAGAAGTTTATATATAAAATTTCCTAATGGAGGATGAATATAATGAACCAGAAATATTAAATTATAATTATTTCCTAAAAATGCGTGTTAAATTATATAATAAATAGGAAAACCATATTTCCTTAATAATTAAGTGAATATAAAGAGAAAGGTAGTCATATTGATTAATTTTTATATGTTCAATGATCAATAATTAAAATTGGTCAATATTGAAATATGGGACAATACTCTTGGAAATAAATTAAAATTTAAAATTTATTATTATAAGTAAAAATAAAAAAGGATAATTAATGTAGAAAGAAGAAACGATGGCCTCAACTAGTAATGTATTATCCAATGACGCCCATTTTTTAAAAGTTATAAGGGATTTAGTTTCATTGGGGTTCCTCATGACTATGACTAAACTGATATTCAACATGTAAAGTATGAATAAATTCTATAAATGGTTAATTACATGTTAGTTGAACATACCACTTCTTTGATGTTAGACGAACAACATCATGACAATATTGCCATCGTACACTTTACCCGTTGGTCATACATGGGTGTTATAAGTGCTTTTCTATCCTAGTTTTAGATAAATAATGTGTAATTACTTCATATAAGTAAAATTTTTATACCATAAATTGTGTTTAAATAATTTGTTTCTTTATAAAATATAGCTTTATTTGAGATGGAAATTTGAAAAATTGAATTTTTTGACCCAAATATTACATTTTAGAAAATATATAAATTTTTTTAATAAAGTAAAATATTTTAAATAATATTAATCTTAATGAAATAGTATGTTAAAAAAACATTTATATAAATATAAATCATAAAATTTTATTAGTTTTTCCTTAAAAATTTTTAATTGTAAGACATTTTCCAAAGCATATATAACCACCTATTTTATTTTTAATAAATAACAATTTTAAATTACCATTATATTTTTTCGTATTTAAGGAATTATTCTTATAATATTAACATCACTATGAAATCATATCATCAAATTTATGATTGGGTGAATTTATTTGAATTTTATAAAATAAATTATTTTTATGAATAGTAAAATTATAGTTGAGTTTTGTTGTATGTTTAATTAATTCATAATTATGTCGTAATGATGTTATAATTGGTTAAAAACATTCCATGACAAAAAAAATTTATTATTTAATATCATTTATTATATATATTCTAATCAATATCAAATCATATAATTTACATTCCAATGTCTAAAATCAAATTTTTTACATTCAAATCATTATTTTGTTGAAATGTTACTTTTCCATGATTAAACAGTTAATATATTAGGATTATCGGTTCATGAGGGTTTAAATAACATGAATGTTTCACAATTGTCCAATAACATGGTCAATCTAATGGATTTTCATTTTCCACAACCTAGATATTCCAGAAATATATTTGGAAATTATTAAAAAAACATCCAATTATTCTATATATTACCACCAATTTTATCAATTCCTTTCACTCCAAATCCATCATCCACTATGTTTTGGGAGTTTCCCCTCAAATAGAGTCCCCCATGGTCCCAATTCCCTAATTTTGGGAGCATATTTTATAGGTAATTGAATTTATTTTCTTTTCAGATCGATTAAAGAATCATTCTTCATATATATATTTTAAGGATATGGTTACACTCATATATTGACCTTTTCATGAAACCCTTACAAAAATATTATGTTTAATAAATGGGAAACCCATGTACTCTATCATTTTATCCTTTTCTATAAACAATATATATACTCATTATGATACAAAATTTAGATACAAAAATTTCCCTCTACTCCATAAAAAGTATACATTATTTTCTGTCTGTGAATACCCAATCCTATTTATTTTTCGGGGCACAAAAAGTAATAATGGTCATGTATTATGATGTTTTATAAACCCCATGATTTTTATATGAAATTAGTTTTTAATTCTCTCTGGGTTACATTGGAATGATTAATTATGATCAATGTTATTAAAATTAAAAAATAAATTTGTAGGGTGGATCATGAGAGTGAACCAATGCATTGGGTAAGTAATTTAATATTTAGTTATATAATATTTTCCAATAACATGGTGAATAAACATGGAAATTTTCATTTACGAGACGCTGGAGATTATCCTTGTTTTTATGCTTATGAATGTTAAAATTATATTTTTTAGACACTTTTTTTTGTTATGAATCATTTTATTTTTATTATTATATTCCCCCTATCTATAATTCCATAACTATATTCTTCCAGTAATAATTAATATTCCTCCTGAATATTTATAATGTTTTCTCCTTATAAGGTATTATGTTCCCACATTTCATTTGATGTACATCCCAAGAACATTAGATTATATATGTGTAATGAGGATGGACCCAAGAATAATTATTTAATGTGTATTTAAATATTTTTTATTTTTTCATATTTTTTATTAATTATTTCCTAGAATCCAATCATTATATTATCCTCTGTTTTATATCATGTGATGAAAAATTTATGTAATAAAATGGTGGCATTATATAGAAAAAACTACCTCTATCATGGGGGGTATTCATGATATTTTTTCAGGGGGAAAACTGAAAAATAGCTACAATGGTATGAAAAGTAGCCTGGCCTATTCCCTGATCATCCAAATATATGAAAGAATCCTAGGTTCTCACCCAACCAAGACTATGATTCTCAGATATGTCTCGACTCACCTTGACATCCCATTCACCATGTCAATAAAGGCCCCACACAATTTTAATTTTAATGTCACCCTTCAGTGATATAATTAAATAAAATTGAAACATGTGACTAATAATTTCATACAAATAATGATATCAAACCCTATATTCTCTAGAAATAATATGCACCACAAAAAACACAAACCAATATCAAGGTTAACTCCCTATAGTTGTATAAACTCTCCAATTAAATCCCCAAAAAAGTATTTACTATCTTAATGCCACAAAATATCATAACATCGATCCGATGTCTCCTACAACAAGATATTATATTATAGAATAAGAATCTCATGTCTCCAAAAAATGAATGATACTAATGTATTGGATAAGAATATAGTACATCTCACTATAGATGGATCGACACTATTCTCCTTTGGTATTAGTGGCACAATATACATCTGTATTGATTCATCACACTATGAAACAACCTGTATAGAAGCCCGTGATTAAAAATCATGGACATTAAATCATTATAAATATATATTTTTTAAAATATAAAACTATATGGATGATGACTATAATAGTTTATTATCCTTCGGAATATGAAATAAAATATTATAAAGGTTTAAATTTCATAAAAATTTTCCAAAAACATATTCCCCTTTAGGACATATACATAAAAACATTTTTCATTCCCTGAGGAAAAGAAACATAATAAAGTGGTGACTCAGATGCTTAGTAAATGAAAATGAAATATATATACATCGATAACAAGAGTATAGGGGTATGAAAACATGTGAATAACATTTAATTATTTTACTCTATATATAAAATATAATATACATGATTCATGGAATAAAAATCAGTAGTTCATATGACAGGAATCATAAGGGAATCATGGCTATAATACATGAAATTATAAATTATTATTAATACATTGAATGTTTTATATGCACATAAAAATATAAAATTATTTCCATATTATTATAGGAATCTCTACTAATTCCATCATAGTAGTATGAGTTTCTAACCATTAAACATTGGTGGTCATGGTTCACACCCATGTCCATCAAATAAATCATGGTGGACTCCCAAAAGCACATTAGCAGACAAATACCAATAGTAAAACTAGATCACTACCCATTATATCTATCTTAATCTCATTAGATATAAATATTTTAATAATAATTGGTGAGATATATAGATCCAACCCATATTATAATAAAATCATACCTAAATGTATCAGAAGTTCATAAATAATCATATACTAAACCATGATTTTAAATTGGTATCATAAACATTTAATGATATAATAACCTACAGAGAAGAATCATGTTTGATAATAATTTCACAAAATAATATCCTATTAATGGATGTGAATTTTATAATATATTCCCCATTATAGAGAAATGGGTTTCATAGAAATATAACCCATAAATGACATATGGGTTTGATAAAAATATAACCTATTAATGAGAAACAAGATTCCCAAACATCAAGACATAAAAACAAAATCCCATTAGTGAGTGAATATGAATTAAACCTTTAAAATGTTTCATAAATATTCATGATTATAATTAATAGATGGCATTTTCAATGGAAATTAATTTGTGAATATCCTTCAAAATTATTTTGTGAGGAAAATATAATCTCTTATTTAAAAAATTCGCATTAATACTCAATGATTTTTTAAATTAGTTTACATTTAATAAATTATAATGAATCATTAAATATTGTTTAAATAATTTTTCATAGAAAAATTAATTCACATATCCTAAAGTAATCTTTGAAAATTGAATAAAAATCTTTTTCATTGGAAACATATAAAATACGCTTGAGAATATTTTGAAACCAAATTTCTGTGGAATCAAATAAATGAATCATGAAAATATTTTTGAAACCAATTTCCTAGAAAATTTATAAAACAATATTTATAACCATTTGACAAATATTTTCCTTAAAAACATATAAAAGAATATTGAAAAACTTTTGATAAGCCTTTTCCAAGAATACTTATACTAGAATATTGAAACCATTTTGAAAAAACTTTATCTAAAAATAAATTGAAACATATAAAAAAATTTAAAAAAATGAAAACAAATTTCATTGATAATAAATTTAAAACAAATTAATTAATAATTAAATTATTTAAATCTTTATATTTTAATATATCCTTTGGAAATTATTTAAAGGTAGCGTTAAAAATCATTTAAATCAGTTTTTACAATTATTTTTTTTATGAAAATATTTTTCAGTAAATATAAATTTTACAATAATAAATGTCATGAATATTATTATTTTATAAAAAAATAATTCATAATTATTATTGATGATTCAACATAATTATGTTCATGGCACTGAATACATATGTTGATTATAAATTTTTTTATACCATAAAATGTTTAGAAATGTTCCTCCTTTGAAAATAGAAAATAAGAATAATTTTTTAGAATAAAATTTCAATTTTATATTTAAAACATGTGGAAATATTTATTTTAATATTCATTGTATAATGTTAGAACTTTTTTAGAACTTTTTTATAGATCATGGTTTTCACGGATAAAAGAATTCCAACTAAAGAGGGAGATAATGTTGGATCTTCCTAAAAATCCTTTCATAAATATCTTATGTACCAAATAGTAAAAAATGGTACCAATACATGTATATGACATGAATAAACAGAGTTTAATAAAATTAATTTTTGGTCTTTAATGAATTTTTATTTGACTTCATCAATTTAATCATAATCCTACACAATTAAAACAATCAATGTTATTGATTTAGTAATCCCTTTCTACTTGGTAACATTTAATTTTTAACACCATGGTAGAAAATGAATATAAATGATGCTTAAAATATAAATAAAATAAATATTTTCATTATATAAATATTATATGGATGTATATTTAACTTTTAAATGAATATAGGTTCATTAAATGGCTTGGGTCTGAATGAAGGGAAATTGAGACAAAAATGTTTTACAGATTTGGAAACATTTGAAACATAAAACACGTGAAACAAATTTCCTCAAATAGATATTTTAATCCATAAATATTTCTGTATTTATATAATTTAATGAATTCATGTGAATTTTAAAATCTACATATAATAAAGGCTAGGTTATCATGGATTGCATGTCATGGAAAATAAAAGTCCTAAGTGTAAACTCTTACCTTATGTCTGACTCACATTATAATCTTTCAAAGATCATGTATATTTATTATATGTTTATTATGAATATATAAATTAACCATATTCATGTAAAAATAATCTTCTTTGATTAAGTAATTTATTTATAATAACCGTTCATTAAATAGTCAATGTTAATGTTACATTTCGGGTGATAACCACATTGTTTGTTGGATATGTTTTTACTTGTTATTATTTTTCCTCTTACTATGATCATGATTTACTTATTTCTATAACATAAAAAATTATATGAATATAATATATATTCAGTATATATGTTTTTTTTTAAAAAATATTGAATATAAAATTATGAAATTTGAATACACTGTTCATGTAGACGGTCGACCGTACATATGATTGAACGTTTTTTCAGTTTAATTAGAATATTGAAAGATAAAAGGTAAATGAAATATATGAATATATATATATATTATAGTTATTGTATAATTATTATGTCATATATATAATTTATTATTATAGATGTAATCCTCAATTCATTCCATGTAATGTATGACTGAATCACTTTGCTTTGAGGAGGTGGTAATCCACACATCCAAAAATGAAGTTACCATATTTACACAAAATGGAAGGAATGAAGGTATATTTTATATAATAATTACATAAGTTTAAATATATATTAAATATCTTATATATCATATAAAAATGGTGTTTTATCATAATAAACAACCATGAGAGTTCGTAAAGGACAAACAAACAATAATGTTTCGTATGGTGGTAGTTCGCAATGCACATTGGTGGAAAGTTCGTTACCCATTAGATTTAAGTGTGTGTATATGTATTAAAAACCCCATGAATAACAAAATATATATATATTTATGATATGGATGTTATTATATAATAATTTAATAATAAGTGTTTAAGGGGTGGAGAATAAAAATAAAACAAAAGAGCTTGAGGAAGGATGTTACGCCTTTTTCAATAAATCATATTGGTTTTCACCAATGGTATCCCGTGGATGGATTTAATAAAAAATACAGGCTTATAACATAATGTTATGGATTTTTTGAAATTATTAATGAAACTTTTTTGGTGATCCAAGTGCTTTTTAGGTGTGAATAATTGGGAAGGGATGGTACCATTTTCAAGTGGAGGAGGACATGCATTATTGTTAATATATAAAAAAATGAATTCATTACACATTTTTACCATATTATGTGGCTCAAATAATGATATATTTTAGGTTATGTGGACTATCATTAGAAAATATCGATATATGATGGACTTTTCTCCTATTTTAATTCATTTTGTTCCTTAATATTATGTCTTAATCATTGTTCATGTAATTTTTCCCTTAATAGTTGTAATTAATTTTATTTACATTCACAATTATTTTCGTAAAAAGACCTATGTTAGATATTGAAAAATATAAATAATTATGAATCAAAATATTTAATACATTTCTGGAAATTAAAATTACCTAAGTGGCATAATTTAATTTAAATATAATCTCACAGACGGTATGTATATGTAAGGTTTTAATATTAAAAAGTTCAAATTTTTGGAATGTTTTTATACCAAATATCGATTTATACTAGTTATAATGAAATAAAATTTACCAATTGATTTAATTTTATTTTATTTAATATTAAAAATATATAAAAAATCCTTTTATGATATAAATAAATTATTAAAATAATGATTTTTGAATTAAAATTCAGTATTTTTCACTAATCATCCAAAAAATTTGATTTCTCAATCAAATAAAAAAAACACAACTAAAGTAAAATTTTTAATTCTTTTAAAAAAATTATGTTCATTTTAACATACAAATATTATAAAATTTTGACAAAAAATTTTTCAAATGGATTCATAATAAACAGGTGGAAAAATTACACATTAGAAAAATACTTGTTTTTTATTCATAAAATTGGATTTATTATTATCTTATAAATAAAATATATATTGGATAATGATAAAAAATAAATATTTAATATATAAATTTAAAAGAAAATATTAATCATAATTATTTTGTCAAATTTATTGAGATAAAATTTTGTCTGTACAAATAAAAATACTTTTTCTAGAAAAGTAATTTATTTATTTGGAAATAGTTATTTCATACACTTATACTAAATTGTGGCCAAATGATTCATTAAAAATTATTATTTAAATCCAATTTCTACAATTTAGTTCATTTTATTCATTACATACATTTTAATGGTTTTGTGTAAGTTATATTCAAATTTCAATAAGAATAATAATAATATATTTTTTTAAAACATGACATTAAGTGTTATACAAGATATAGAAGGAACTATGAACTGTGTGTAACATAAGGAAAACATAGTGTTTCATATACCATAAGATAATCTAAATGTTATTTGTAGCATATTATAATCATGGGGTTGTGTATAATTTAAGAAAAAATTACAAATTTCTTGTATGAAAATATATGTTAGGTGTTGTGTGAAATGAAAATTAACAAAAGGGATAAATAAATTTGAAAATAAAAAATAATTCAAAAAATCATAGGGTGTTACATTCTACTCCATATAAAATGAATTTCACTCTTGAATTTAATATTTGTTATTAAATTTCTAATACATGAAAATTCCATTCATAGAAACCCACATCCTAAAAATGAATATTAAATCTTCCATAAAAATGATGTGTTTGAACCAAAATGATTACCAAATATAACTCAAAACTAGGATTCGACATAGGTGAAATCATGATGAATGTAAAAACATATACATGATAAAAATATATAACTATATTGTTTTAATGGATAGTGATATAGACCATAGTTAGCGACAAGTTAACAATAAACAATCCATAAATTATCGATAATCTTGTTGGATCGAATATGTAGATGTATATGTATATTAGATGGAACAATACAATAGGGGGTGTTGAAGAGTAGGTTTAAAAACGTTTTGTTTATACACTTGAGAAATTAGTTTAAAAGAACTTAAACTAATACAATTCAAACAACCACAATTGTATTGAATATAATGGTATGATGTAATGCAATACTATTAGAAAAGTAACGTAATTGTATTCAAGATGAATACAATAATCAGAGTAACATAAGTGTGAGAGATTCTACCATAAAGCGTATAGAATCTATTAATACAATATGTAATGTAATAATTGTAATTGAAAAAATTACAATTGAATGTGTAATGAAGAAAGGAAACAATACAAATTCTGTTCTAATACAAACAGCAGCAGAAATGTAAAAGTGTTGCAATTATTTTTACCCAAAGAGAAGGTTTATCCTTTCACCTAGGATAAGAGGTCTGTTTTCCCACCACTTTGGTAAGCCCTCGATATGATGATCGGTTCATCTATCTACATATCCCCTGCAGCCCTCGATACGATGATCGGAACATCTGTCTACCAATCCCTGGAAGCCCTCGATACGATGATTGGTTCGTTTGTCTGCCTAACCTCAACAGCCCTCGATATTGTAGGTAATCGGCACCTCTGTCTTACAATCACTTGAAATCCTTCGATACGAAGATCGGGCACACAAAGCACAAAGCATAAGAGAAGTCACAACGTCTCTCTCTAGAACTTTATAGATGGAATGTTTCATAGTTATTCATTCTCGGCTTCAAAAGACCTCATATTTATAGGCCTCAGGTTCCAATGGTCACATTTCCTCCAACGGTAAGATTTCTTCGAAAAACTCAGAGGGACTTGGACACCTGGAATTATAAAGATCATATTGAAACAGAAAGAACGACATCATTTTGATTAGTTTGTAACAAACTAAACGACATCGTATTGGTTAAAACAAAAGATATATGAAGATGATAAACAAGAGTACGATTAATATGAAACATGTGTTTTTGAAAAAGTACCAAAACAAGAAATTAATCAAAGTATGAGTATTATAAGTATTACTAATTGTAATGTATTGACATGATACAAAGTAAGATACACACAAGTGGGTACAATTGATAGAGTTAGTACGATACGATTGACTGAGTCAGTACTATACGATTGGCAGAGTCAGTACGAAAATTATAGTCTATATGATCTGTATGGTCAGTGTGATCAGCATGTTCAGTACTATCAACATGTTCAGTACGATCACCATGGTCAGTACGATCAGCATGGTCAGTACGATCAGCATGGTCAGTACGATCAGCATGGTCAGTACGATCAGCATGGTGATTACGATAAGCATGGTCATTACAATCAGCATGGTAAAATACATTTGTGATTTCCAAAACATGGTATAAAAGTCAATGGAGATCTTTTGACTCAACAATCTCCCCCTTTTTGGAAAGCACAAAACACAGAGTAAATATAACAAGAAAAACTTATCTACCCATGAGTTATCAGAAACTATTTTGAATATGAATTTGAATACAACTAACTCCCCGTTAGGTATATAATTTCGTAAGGATTGTATTCACATATTTTCCTTGGTTTCAAAGTATTTTATTATGACATTCTCCCATTTTAAAACATTCTCCCCCTTTATAAAACATTCTCCCCCTTTGTGATTTAAAAAAATAATGGGGTAACCTTGAGTTTCCTGAAAGAGTTAGAGAAAAGAAATGCAGGACAAAAGAAATAGTAACATAAAAGTCATTACAAAACAGACAAGTTCCATAGGAAAATAAAAACTAATACAATAGTCAATTGTTTTCTCTTTCCTTTTCTTTCATTATAATCTCATGAAGAACAAATTTCATCTTTTTGATTTCTTTCTTGTCTTCAGAAATTGAATCACCCAGAGATCTGAGAAGCTCTTGTTGGTCAGAAAAAAGATAATCTTGATTCTTGATGGTCTCCTCCTGGACTCTGATTACTTCCTCAATAGTATCAATTCTGTTTTTCAAATTCTAGTTATCCTTGTATACCACAAAATTTTGTTTCTTCAACAAAACCACTTCATCATTGAATGATGAAACCTTCTAAAATTCAGACTGAAAGGCATTGATACTCTCTTACAATTCATTCACTGAAGTGATATTGGCTCCCTGAGTTACCTAATTCAGTCTTTCAATAGTTTCTTTGTCAAGTTTATTTAATAAAATATCGAGATCATTTGAAAACCTCCTTATATATTCTTTTATTATCTCATGGTCATTCACTGAGCTCTGTGTTTTGTATGACCACATGGTCATCATGGTGCAAGCCTTCTAATGAGCAGGTGAAGTTTCATATAGAACATTAAAATCAGCTTCAACTGACAAACCATCCTTTCTCAATTCTCTTATAGAACCAAATTTCTTTTTATGATTTTCAGTAATTAAATCAATTTTTCCCTCAATCCTGGGAATGTATGGAATAGACTTTTCAACCCTCCTTAAAACATGAACAATGTAATCACTCCTCTTAAGAGATATTTTTTGTTCTGAATCTGTATCTTCATCGAACGAATGCAGTTCAATTAATCAGCTTGAGTCTAAAACTGGTTGTTTTCCTATTTCTTATTCTTTCTCCGTTCTGTCTTCCTCCACATTATCACTGATTACAATAACTTTTTCCATATGAGAAGATTAAGCACCTTGCTTTTCTTGAGAGGGTATTTTATCCGGAATTTCAAAAGATTCAACCGAGGTTTGATCTCCTTAAAGAACTTGTTGAATACCTTCAATCTACTATTGGTAAGATTCATCTCTACTCTTTATCAAACATTGAAGGAATTCTGAAATAAAATCTCCTTTCTCTTCTTCAACTTCCTCTATCTTATCCAACATTTGTTTCCCTTTTTTCTTTCTTTGGAAGACTCTGTATGATAGGTTCTTGATGTATTTCCTCTTTTAGTTGAGTGCTTGAATCCTAAAAAATTTTTAGTACTTTACAGATATCAAATTCTTGAGCCTTTCTCCTCAAAAAATTCTTCTTTTTCTTTTTAGCTTGAAGGGTTTCCTCTACCCTTATTCTCTCTGCAAAATCTTCAGCTGGGTCAAGACTAAACATTGGATCACCTTCCTTTCTTGGTTCTCTTTCTTTTCCCCACATGGCCACAACCACCTTCTTGTAATTTGGTTTCTTCTTTGTCATTGAACTGGTTTGCGGATCTGACTTTTGAGGATCACCAAAAGAATGATTATCTTTGAATGGCATATATACCGATTGATTCTGAGCTGATTTAGCTTTTAAATACTTTACAAAATGTTATGAATTATGATTAAAAAAAACATTCAACTTCTTGAAAGTACTCTTACTAATCGAGGATGGCTTTAGATCTATAAGATTTCTTTTCAAAGGAATATTAAAAAACATCATACTCTTGAGAATAAACATTGTAAGGATTGCTGGATACATAATCAAATGAGATTTGATTGCTCTTGACTTAGCATTCTTAATCGTTTCAAAGATGTATCCCACAAGATTAACTTTTCTCAGGTTGACAAGACAGTCCAACATGAAGATATCAAAAACCATCAAAGTCTCTCTATCCCCTTTCCTTGGGATAAGAAAACCGTTCATCCACAGGGACACGAATCTATTATATGGGGAATGATGAGCCACTTTCCTCTAATATTTATTTATAATAAAAAAATAATTTTCAGAATTTTCTTTGTTTAAATTACTAACATCCTCTGGTAGTTTATGAGATGGGTAGAAAGAATCACCTTCTGTCAGAACAATCAAAAAATTAGCTTCTTGATTCATAGACATAAAAATCATTCTATCGTATACAGTAATGTTGATAGTCGTGTTCTTATCAAACAATACGGTTTTGTAAAAATGACTGACTTCATCAATAAGAACTGGATGATGGGATATAGGTTTTTCATCACACACATTCTCCCAGCCTTGAAACAAAATGATTTTTTTGATTTTAGAATTGTACGAATCAAAAAAGTACCGAGAAACTATCCTTTCTCTGAAAACATCTTTCTCTGAAATGATATTTGAAGACATTTATTCATGAGTATTGTAAGAGGCCATAGACATCTATTTGAAGCTGCTGAATGATCGTACGATGACATAAATTGGTGGAACAGAGCATCGCCACAAATCCTGAAAAACCAGTGTGGGTTTGGGAAGGAGGGGGGTCTATTTATAGGTCGAAAAAGGGTAACCTTTGATATTCTACGGTTGATATTAGAAGAAAAAAGATCAACTGATAGGATTAAAACGAATATTTTTTTTAAAACGAGGAATATATGTACCTACCGGAGATCGTACGGTAATTGTTGGTTTGAGTACTATTATCAATAAAATAAAACACAAGCGTTCAAAGAAAAAGAATACAATCAACTGTCATGCTGATCGAAAACAAAGTTGTTACCATGAACTGACATGTTGATGGATAACAATCTTGTTACCACAAAATGATGAGATGACGGAAAAGAAATGTATTGCCATAAACAGACGTGCTGATGGAAAAGAAATTCATTACCGTGAAGGTACATGCCGATGGAAAAGAAATTAATTACCAAGAACGGACAAGCCGATGGAAAAGAAATCCATTTCCATGATCGGAAAAGACAATGGAAAAGAAAATAATTACCATGATCGGAGGAACCGATGGAAGAGAAAATCATTACCATGATCGGGTTAACCGATGGAAAAGAAAATCATTATCATTATCAGACGAATTAATGGAAAAGAAAATCATTACCATGATCGGACGAACCGATGGAAAAGAAATTCATTATAATGATCAGACGAGCTGATGGAAAAGAAATTCATTACCATGAACGGTCAAGCCGATAAGAAGATAGGTAAATAATACAATAAAACTGTCAATATGATAAAACTGTCAATACGATAAACAAAAAGGTAAATAATAAGATAAAACTGTTAATACGATAAAACTATCAATATGATAGACAGAAAGGTAAAAAATATGATAATACTGTTAATCCAATAAAAATGTCAATACGATTGAAAGAAAGGTAAATAATATGATTAAACTGTCAAAACGATAAACAGAGGAACAAAAACACATACTATGAGAATAAATAATTATAGATCATAAGATAATAAAAAACATAGTAAGAAATGTTCTCAACATTTCTAAGAGGAGTTTTTTGATGTAAGGAGAGATTTTAAACATGAAGTAGATATGATTGATTATTTTAACGTTATCATTCCTAGTTTTTGTTTTATAAATTCAAATCTATCAGAAGGTAACAGTTTTGTAAAAATTTCAGCAAGTTGTTCTTACGTTCCAATGAATTGTAAAATAATATCACCTTTTGTTTTGCAGATCTTTTAAAAGAAATATTTGTTTCCGGTCATGTGTCGGGAAAAACCATTATCCATGTAACAAATATTCTTGTTGGTACACATCTCATTTTCCTGAAAAAGAATCAATTAGTTTTTCGGAATCCAAACATGTTTGGATCGAGAATAGATAGATAACATATTTTTAGGAATCCACATTTGTTTTCCAAAATGAGCTTTATGAAATCCTAATGACTGAGTTCTATTAAAATAACACTCTCGTTTCCAGTGTCCACCACATTGACACTAAGAAAAAAATGGTTATTTTTTGAAAAAAATAGTTATTAGTAAAAACAATTTTGGAATGAGTATAACCATGTCCAGAATGATTTCTCAAAGGCCGGATTTGGGAATACATTTTGTCAAAGTTGTCCTTGCCATAGGTAATGTTTGACAAAGATTTTTTTTAAGAAAAAATCTCTGACATTGGTTTTAAAAATAAATTATTATCCTCCAAAACATTTGATTTTAAACAGGACTTAGGCTCTAAAACATGTTTCGTAGAAATTACATTTTTAAGATCCTTAGAAAGTTTATCCTTATCCGATGTGACTTTCTCAAGGGTTTTAAAAATACTTTCAAAATCATAATTTTTTGTATCAAGATCATTAGAAAGTTCTGATACTTTTTTATTTAAAACTGAAATTCTAGAATTTTCTTTATCATGATTTTTCTTAAGTTTAGAATTACCATTTTCAAGTAACGTAGAAAATCTAGATACTTCTTCAAAAGAATGTAATGTATCATCTTCTGATGATGAAGAATCATCATTTGAAGTTTTATAATATTTATTATTAGTATAATTTTCAATTAAAGAAACATTCGTAATAGTTTCAGCATTGTGTACCTTAGCCATAAGACAATGATCATAAATTTGTAATCTATCTATAAGTCCAATATTTCGCTATCCCAAGGACCCATATTCTGAAGAATTATCTGAAGAATCACTACCACTTGCACTCCAAGTATAATTTTCCATTAAGACCTTCTTTGTCTTACAATTCATTTTCTTATTTCTTTTAGAATTTTTCTCTTTTCTGTCTTTTCTCTTCAGTAGTGGACAATCAGGACTTATGTGTCCCACTTCCTTACATTCATAACATGTTACCTTAGAAACTTTATTATCGTGCCTATCTTTTTTTAATCTATATTGGAAGTATTTATTTCCCACAATCTTATTCATCCTTCGAGCAAGATTAGCTAACTCATTATCTGAGTGATCACTATCACTTGATTCTGATATAACAACTGTCTTGGATTTGGATCTTGTTATACGTTCAGGTGTTTTAGCTTTAGATGTAATGTCTACAATTACATTCCCATTTTTATTCTTATTGAAATCACCATGTCTCTTCATTATTGTCTCATGTTGTAAAGGAGTTTCAAATAGTTCATCAAGATTGTTCTGAGAAACTTTTATACATTCATCAATAACAATACTTTTTTACTCCAATTAATTTAGCATTATATCAATAATCTTATCTACAAGATATTCATCATCAAGACCTTTTTCTCCCATAGATTTTAAACTGTTGACAATTGTCATAAATATTTGATTCACTTTACATACTGGCTCTCCATAAGGAAAAACAAATCCATGATAATCTGCTTGAAGCATTGCTCTTTTTGTTTCTATAACCTTGGATGTACCAAAATGCGTGACTTCTAATTTCATCCAAATACAGTTGGCTGGTTCACAAGAAGATATCTGACTGTATATATTCCTGGTCATAGAACATAATAACGTATTGTGTACCTGGTAATTTATTTGATATTTCTTTCTTCTCTTGTTTAGTGAATGTAGTGTCTTCTTTGTCAGGAATTTTGTAACCTCCAGTAAGCATAATAAAATTGTCTATGCTAGTATTGATAACAAACGTCGTCATTCAATATGTCCAATACTCATAATCATTCCCATCAAAGATAGGTGGTCTAGAAAGATTTAGGTTGTCAATCGACCCAATATTCATTCCTTCTATCTAATGAAACAAACTATTTTCCACTCCCCACATTAGTGTAGAAAGTAATTGAAACAGTAATAAAACTCAAATAAGAGCTAGTAATATAAATCAGTGGGAATCTTCCTCTGATACCAATTTTTGGATTGAATATGTAGATGTATATTTATATTAGATAGAACAATACAAGAGGGGGTAAATTGTTGGTTTAAAAACTTTATGTTTAAACAATTAATAGATTAGTTTAAAAGAACAGAAACTAATTAAATTCAAACAAACACAATTGTATTGAATATAATGTTATGATGTAATGTAATAATATTAGAAAAGTATAGTAATTGTATTCAAGATGAATAAAATAATCATAGTAATATAAGTGTGAGTGATTATACCATAAAGCATATAGAATCTATTAATACAATCTTTAATGGAATAATTGTAATTGAAAAAATTACAATTGAAAGTGTAATGAAGAAAGGACACAATACTAATTCTTTTCTAATACAAACAGCAGCAGAAATGTAAAAGTGTTACAATTATTTTGACCCAAAGAGAAGGTTTATCCTTTCACCTAGGATAAGAGGACTATCTTAACACCACATTGGTAATCCCTCGATACGATGATCGGTTTGTCTATCTGCATATCCCTGGGCGCCCTCGATATGATGATTGGAACGTCTGCCTGCCTATCCCTGGCAGCCCTCGATACGATGATCAGTTCGTCTGTCTGCCTATCCTCAGCAGCCCTCGATTTTGTATGTAATCGGAACATCTATTTTTTAATCACTTTAAATCCCTCGATACGAAGATCGGTCACACAAAGCACAAAGCATGGGAGAAGCCACATCTTCTCTCTCTAGAACTTGATAGAAGAAAAAATTCACAGTTATTCATTCTTGGCTTCAAATGACCTCCTACTTATAGGCCTCAGGTTCCAACGGTCTCATTTCCTCCAACGGTAATATTTCTCCAAAAAACATAGAGGGACATGGAAACCTGGCATTATAACAGTCATATTGAAACAGAAAGCACGACATTGTTTTGATTAGTTTGTAACTAACTCAATGACATCATATTGGTAAACAAATAGATATATGAAGATGATAAACAAGAGTACGATTAATATGAGACATGTGTTTTTGAATATGCACAAAACATGAAAGTAATGAATGTATGAGTATTATAAGTATTACTAAATGTAATGTATTGACATGATACAATGTAAGATACCCAAAATTGAGAAAAATTGACAGAGTCAGTACGATATGATTGACTGAGTCAGTACGATACGATTGACAGAGTCAGTACAAAAATTATAGTCCGTATGCTCAGTATGTTCAGTACGATCAGCATGGTCAGTACGATCAGCATGGTCAGTATGATCAGCATGGTCAGTACGATCAGAATGGTCAGTAGGATCAGTATTGTTAGTATGATCAGCATGGTCAGTACGATCAACATTTTTAGTACGATCGGCATGGTTAGTACGATCATCATAGTCAGTACGATCATCATGGTCAGTTAGATTATCTTGGTAAAAGATATTTTTGATTTCCAAAATAAGGTATAGAAGTCAAAGGAGAAATTTTGACTCAACAAATTTACGAGGCCAGTTGACTAATTAGAAATAATGGTTCTATGAAAACATTTTAGGTTTCAAAATCCTCTTACATAATTTAACTTTTTTACTAAAATTATATAAATACATTATTTTATAAAACCCATACTCTTTTTTGTTCCTTTATATTTTTCCACTTAATCTACCATTTGAGGAAATGTATGTGAATTTTTTATTCCTAAATCATTAATAGATCATGAGATCCCTGATAAGAAAGAAATATCATTATTTCTGTTTTTATCTCAAAAAGGTTATCACAACCTATTCAATTTGAATAAATCCTCCAATAATAACATTATATATTAATATCTTTAACCTTATTCAAATTTTAACATAACCAATTCCATAAATTGTTAAACTTATAAGCCCTCCAGAAGATGAATTTATAAAACTATTGAAATAAGGTCAATAATTTTCTAAAAAACAACATAACATTGATCCCCCATATATAATATCATATCTTTTATCTACTACATACCAAATAAGTGTATACCATCATCATGTATTCACTATAAACATGGAAGTGAAATGAATTACCTTTTTTCCATATTGAAAATATGCATTCCTCCTTATTGAAAATGCTATTGGACATATCCCTGAAATATAGTAAGTTAAAAAAATCACCCAATATAAAATAGACAACTTTTTAGAAAATTAACAATCAGTTACATGGTAATCCACACTTTCCAACATTCATTATCAATGAAAACCATCTATTGGTACAGTATATAAACAATTTTAACAATATCAAGAACATAGTATGGGTTACCATCCGTAAATAAAAATAAAAATATTACATTTTTCAACATTCTATATCTAAATACACAATCAACATTTCCCTTTCTATCATTATTAGAAATCATATATTAAAAATATATATATATTTCCTAATTCATGTGACATAATATTTTTTTACAAAACATATACACTTCAATTATAAATTTTTTTTCTTAATCCATTACTATGGATTCATAATCTTATTACATAAAAACCCTTTCAATTAATATGAAATACATATCATGTATTAAGTATTTTCAAAATCAATTTAATCATGATTCATACTTTTAATTTAGATAATTATGTTATAATATTCTATACCTTCCAAATGCCATTTGAATTTATATTATTTTTAGTATTATACGAATAATCATACCACCGTCCTGATTATCTTCCCGAGATTCCATTTTTGGAAAAAAAACTGAAATATACCAATACATTTCATATACAAAATATTCAATAATAACAATATTCTTTATTATAATCACTACTAAATAAAAAAATAATGTTTAATGTTAGAAACACATATCAAATAATAAAACCACATATTCAATAATAATAAATTATAATATGTGTAAATCATGACACTTATATCCTAAATATATAAAACCATATATTTATCCTATTTTATTCATAGAAATATTATATTTATATAGTTTAGGATGGTTTGTAATTTGATTGTGAATTCCTAAATCATATCCCACGGGTGTGTCACTCCAGGTGTGCAGCAATACCCAATGATTAACTGCAGATGTCGATCGATTATAGATTAATATGGTGTTTTCTAGGTTATTACCCCTTTTTAAATATATTTGAGTGCGCCATCCACTTATAGAATCCAAATATTGATTTATTTATATTAAAAAACTCACTCTATCAATTACCAAAATCCAAAGATATTTTCTATAATTTAAATATTCTTTATATTTATCCTTAGAGATATCGCTAAACACGTCCTTCGAAAATCACTTGGAATCTCACTAAAATTTAAATTAATTGTTTCAAAATATTGAAAATAATTCTTTTTATTCATTCTATATCTTCACCGTATTAACATAAATGAATATTACATTTTTTTAAAAGAATATTCAGCAGGTTTTAGAACTCCATGCCTGGGAATTTTAATTTTTCATTGATTTTGGAATCAAAGATGAAAATATTCTATCTTTGTGAAATTTATTCAATGATACCCTAAAAAATATACCCCTTTATTAATTCTTCTTAAAACTTCATAACCTGAGATAATGAAACATAAGAAAGGGATGATCTCAAATTATTACAAATTGTAATCAAAGGCTATACATGAGAATATCATGAGCATAAGGGTAAGAGAAACTATTAAAAACATCTGAAGATCAAACCCTTATAATCAATTATCAAATACCATATTCATGGTACAATGACTAGAAATTCATAATAAATGAACCATCGTGGAAACACAAGTATAATGAGTGAAATACTAATATAAAATTAAATAATAAATTTTATCGAAGACACATAAGGATATAAATTTATTTCTATAGTAATCAAAGAATCACTTAAAATTCCATATTAGTTGTATTGGTTCACTTTACATACCATATTATTAGTCATAGTTCACTCCCATGACCATTTTTGTTACCATGGTTCACTCCAACTATAATCTTTGTGGAAAAAATACTTTACTGAATTGAGATCCATACCCATTCCATCCATGTCAATCTCATGAGATATAAATATTTACCCAATGCATTGGAGGGAAATATAGATACCAGTATATGTTAATTAAATCATAGAAACTTGTGCCCGGTGATTATAAATAATCATATCATAAACCATGAAATGATATGGCTATCATAGGCATGTAAAAATATCATAACCTATGGATAATAGATATGATTCATAATCATTAAATCAAATCATAGCCTATTAAAGTATGCATGTTTCATAAAAATATATATTATGAATGATAATCAAGTATCAAAAACATATATATTTGTAAATAGAAATGGGTTTCATAGAAATATAACCCATAAAAGAGAAACATGTTATATAAATAGCATTCTATAAAAAATTAATCCATTAAAATAAATAAAAGGACTAGATCCTTTTAAACATTTTCATATTATGGAATGAGTAACACTAACGAATGTCATCATAGATGGAAAATAATTTTGAAACATCCTATAATTTGTGTGAGTAAAATATTATTTTTTCATTTGAAATATATTTTTTAAACAAAAATAACTTTTGAAAAAAAAATTCTTCATAACATATTATGGAATATTGAAAACATGATGAAAAAAACATTGTATAAAAATATAATTGATAACTTATAAAATAATAATTGAAAAAAATATGAAAACATTTTTAATTTAAAAAATATAGTCAAAGCATGATTTTTTTAAATAAAAAATTACCCTTTAAAACGTATTAAATAAGCATGTAATAATTTGGAAATCTGTTTTCCATAAAACCTTATGAAATATGCTTAAAATCCATTGCAAAACCATTTTCACTGAAAATCTATAAATGATGCATGAAATCATTTTGAAATCACTTACTTTGAAAATACTCTAAAACATATAATGAATGAATGAAAACATTTTTAAAGCCTATGTCATTGATAATACATTTGAAACCAATAAAATATAATTTTAAATCATTCAAATAAAATTCATTGAAAATAAAAATTTGAAAACATATTGAGGAGGATTTGAAAATTATTTAAATTAGTTTTTTAACATAATAAAATTTTAAAAAAATTCCTTATAAATAAATTTAAAAATATTGAATTTATAGAATAATAATAAAAATTATAAATATTTTACCTTCAAAAATTTAAATGGAATCTCTATAATATGTATTATCATGATGATATATAAATACATACATAATAACAATTCCAGTTTCACTGTTAAAATTTTAAAAACAACCATTATTGGAAAATAAATAGAATATTACCATCTTCGAATTTTTTTGTTTAAATAGTAAAAAATGTGTAAAAATGTAGTTTAATTTTATTCGGATTAAACTATGAATTTTTTGAATTTTTTTATAAAACATAGTTTTTACGGGACACATATTTCAAACAAAATATCGAGATAATGTCATTTTTTCTTAAAAGTAATTTCATAAATATAATAACTACCAAATAGTTGTAAATGATACCCATTCAAAAATATATAATTACAAATTAGATAACATAATTCATGAGTTTTGTTGACATATGTATCAAAATATTTCATCTATGGAACCATAATCATAATCAATCTTGATATATAATGTGATTCGTTTAATAAAATCATACATCTTGGATGTATTGAAATATATAGCCCATGTAAAAAAATAAATTAACTAAATCTAAAAAAAATAAAATAATTTGGCTCATTTTATAACATTTAATATGGATTTATATATGCATTGTAAAATAATATTGGTTCATAACATGGAATGTATCTCAATGAAGTAAAATTGAAACAAAATTACATTACCGATTTGGTATTTTTCAAAACATAAACCGCATGAACAAGAGTTCTTAAAATGGAAATGTGAATACCCATATCATTTAATTATAATATGATGTGATACATCTATTGGAAATATACCCACCACATATATGAAATTGTAGTTGACCATGGTTAGAGTCTCATAGAAAATAATGATGAGATTTGAAAACCCATCCCTTATGTCGTGACTCTCATCATACTCATTAAAACATATTATATGATGATTATATGTTTATTATAAATCAAAAAAACATTTTTAATATATATAATATCACATATTATTTACTTATGTTTTTATATTACCCATTTATTCATTACATCTTCTTAATGTTATGTTTCGGGTGATAACTGCCATGTTTTTCGAACATGTTTAGAATTGTTATTCTTGGACCTCTAACATATATCATAATTTAATTCATTAACTAATGTAAAAAGGATATAATCATAATAAATATTTCATATATATATTTTTTAAAAATATATTCAAAATGTGGATTTATGAAATTGAATACATTGTTCACAGAAATGGCAGGTTCTACGTACGCATGGATGTTGTTTCCATTTAATTATTATTTTGGAAGAATGAAATTAAATGAAATATATAAATAAATATATATATATATAATATCATTCCAATATAATTATTATGTAATATATTTCATAAAAATATAATAAAAATCCATTTTATATTCCATGTAATGTGTAAATGAATCAGATCCCTTTGAGAATGCGGTATTCCACTTGTCAACATACGATGATATCCTATTTATAAAAAGTAAAAATAATTAATTCAAGTTATATATAATAAATATATAATATTAGATATATAATAAATATCATATATATCATAAAAAAATTATTTTACATCATAATTTCCAACCATGAAATGTGGTAATGTAGAAATGATAAAAAAATTGCGAGGTAGTAGTTCACTGTATATAAGAACTGTAATTTCATTACCCATTTCATGGATGTACATGATATTTTCATTTAAACCCTAAAAAATTCATTTAATTTTATGGTACCTATATTTTTATATAATCTTCGAATATGTAGAGTTGATGGGGTGTACAATGAAAATAAAACAAAACTGCTTGAGGAAGGATGTTACATCTTTTTGGGTAACTCCTTTTGGTTTGTATCAAAGTGCCTCCTATGATGGATTTAATCCCAAAGCTACGATTCTAGGATGAATGAAGGTTTATTGGGATATTATTTTAATATATTTTGGGTGATCCAAATTACATTAGAGGTGTGAATAAGTGGAAGGGATGAGTACCTTTTTCTAGTGGAGGAGGAGTGGAATTCGTGTAAATTTCATAAATGGGAATTACACCCATGTTTTTCCCATTTAAATTGGATCCATTAATAATAAAACATAGTTAAAATAGGGGAAATGGTATAAATATTTTTATCCATTTGATTTTGTACAGTTTTCTAGGTCATTTAGTCCCTAATGTTTATGGATTTTTTCTTTATTAAAATAATTTTTTATTATTTACCATAATTATAGTTAATTACAATTATTAATGTTTTTGTTTTAAAAAACATTGACCATATTAAAAAATATGAATTATTCTAATTACACATATAGAATCTATTTTTAAAAATTCAAATCATAGAAGTGGTAGAAATTAATTTAAATTTGTTCCCATGGATGGGATGACAAAGTTGAGTTTTAAAGTAAAAATGTACCAAAGATTGGAATATTTTTATATCCAATATCATTGTGAAATTCATTAAAATGATATCAATTGGATTAATTTATGTATTATTTTTCTTATTAAACATTAAATCCCAAATATAAAATAAATTGTCTATATAAATAAATTATTTGATGAAGGGGTTTTGAATTAAAATTCATTATTCTTCAGTATTTATACGAAGGTAATGTTTCATTGAAAAATTATAAAAATTCACCAAAATTAAATTTTTATATTATAATTTAAAAAATAAAGTTTATTTTTTTTAATAAAAATTATAAAATTATAAAACATCCGGTAGAAAATGGGTTCCATGTTAAGAGGAGTTAAAATTAGCTGTTAGAAAAATACATCTATTTATTCATAAAATTTGATTTATTCTTATCCTATAAAGTTCAAATTTAATTGATAACTATCAAAAATATTTATTTATTATGTTAATATTATTTAACAATTTAATAAGAAGTGTTTTTTTATTTTTTATACATATATATGTTTTTACATAGAAAAATAATTTTCTAAGAAAATATTTTTTCATTATTTTAAATTATTTCTTTCATTCACATATAATCATTGAAATCCAACGGACTCATTTTATATACATATAAAACCATATTATTATAATTTATATAATATTATTCGTGATTTATATACCATATATTATGTGGTAGATAATATAATATTTTACTACAAACATTAATATTATTTTATTGTCCGATAAAAATGTAGCCTTCCTTGTTACACAAGCTATTGAAGGAACTCATCATATTACGTAACAAATAAAAATATGGTGTTATATGCAATTAATGTTAATGTATGTTTTTCATGTAGTTCATGATTAACCTGTTTTTGTGAATAATGTAATCTTGACTATGTCCTTTAATAAATAAAAATCTCTATTAATTATTTTATGAAATGATAATAATAAAAAAAAATTAATTTAATTGAAAGAAAAAAATAATTCAATTTTTTTTGGTTGTAACTACCTGACTATTATAATATAGTCCACTCTAAATTTATTGTAAATATGCTTTCTGGATTCCAATGAAATAAGGATTTCCTTAGACTAATCATCCTTCTATATTCTCACTCCCTAACTAACGTGAAGTTGTTGTACACACTAATAATCATGGAGTAAGTGGAGACTGTCCCTCAAAATATACTATAGAAAAATAAATAAAAATACACTATATATAGGACATACTAATATTGGATAGACCCTCAACAGGTTTTCTATAACACTATCTCAAATTGTGTCCCCGCCTCCCACACTAGTGACCGAAAGTTGATCTAGAACCACCCATAGACTGGATGGTATTCCCATAATGGTAATATTCAATGAATCAGTTCTTGCATCGTGACAATACACTACTTAGTTGAGATTCAAAATTATCCTTCTCAATAAAATCATATTCACTCATTTTATGTTCGTTAATCAGTCCTTTAAATAATATTTCATATAAATTATCTATGAAAAAACAATGATCACATTGTATCAGACTTCATGATTAATCATTTATGTAATGTGTCCCTCCCTTGATAGAACATCTATAAGATAGATAGTCAGAAATCCCAAAAAAATCTATGATGAATGAAAGATATTACATAGTAGTCATTTTACCTTACTCCAGGTATATAATCTCTATGATCCATTATCCCCCAAGGTCTCCAGTAAAAATTAACCATAAAATATGATTGGAAATCCATCTAATCTATATCCTAATACCGATCATCCATGATTCAGATTTCAAACCAACTATTAGAAGCTCCATTGAAATAATTATCACAACCTTGACAATCTTCCAGGGATGAATCTTATGGTTTTGAATGCTTGATAGAAAATTCTAAACCCATTTCATAGTATCCTAGGGGCTACCACCATCAACGAATGTTAGGGGATACTACTTATGAAACTCAAGTGTTATCTATCCATTATCTAGGAATTCCACGATGATCCTTGAGATGCCAGGATAAAGTGTTGTAAACCCTAACTAAACTGGGGATCAAAAACAACATCATGTGTAAAAATATGTGTCCCAATGGGAACTAAATTAGGATCTAGCAGTAGACAATTGGCCACTACCTATAGTGTATGGTCATCTCCAAACTCCCGAATCACAAATTTATGTCATCAGGGTGTAATTACTCTTAAAATTACATGAACATACATATAAATAGGTTTTGTAATATTATATATGTAAAAACAAGACATATACAAGACTTATAATATAAAAATGAAACCCCTCTTCCTGATTCTTTGTCTAGGTTTATGCAACATAAGGTTTACAATAATAGAAGAAATATATCATAATTACCACTACTATAGGTGGTTTAGGGTCAGGTTATCTACTCTACATATGGACTCCAGATATATAGATATTCAGTTTCATGTTATAGAGGAAACCACACTTTTCATTTCAAACCGAACATACATTTAATTACATTTGTTATCCAAATTCTATGAATTTAAATGTGTAGTTATTTATAATAAAAATATTCTTAAGTAGTTGAATATTATAGATTAAAGTTTATAGTTTCTAATATCCCTTAAAATTTTTAAATAGAAATTTTAAATCCATTTTATCACAACCATAAACACATTACCGCCCATATTACCAATGGTCCATGGCTCAATGTTCAATAATTGACTAATTAATGTTCTTGCATTAATCTATGTTTGAAAATACTATTAGTATTATACATGGAAATTTTAAAACCTATTATGAATCTCATTCATCTAAATGAATATTTTTTTGAATAACATTTATATATATCACAAGGAGACTATAATGAATGTCATAAAGACATGCAATGCATTCAATATAGAATGAGATAAACTTTGTATGTGAAATTTTTATATGTCTAAAATGATGCATGAGACCAATTATTACTTTTTGGATTTGTCCATGGATAAACTGTAATCCCGAGTCATAATAATAATAATAACATCACATATCTTTTTAATCACCCAAGGGTGGAATCAAACAAATAGTCATAAGAACAAACTATATCTTCATGTCGTATCACTATGTAATCTAGAATTTTCTATATATGTGGGTTAATCAAAAAAAAGAACAACTTGATACATAATCTCACCGATTTCCAATATTATTGTTTGAAATTCCCAAATTTAAAGGTAAAAAGAAATGAAAAACCTATGATACCATATTTTAACATCCCAATATGGGAACAAGAAAACTGTAATCCAAGATGGTGGATCATAAGGCCTCTACTGTGCCACCCTATACACCAGAGGATTAAAACTATTACGAGGGTCTGTTATGTTATGGTGGTGATACAATACACCCCTAATATGAGTAAGACATAAGTATCATATATTAATAAAATTTTGAAGCATAATATCAACCAGTAACATGAGATAAATAATCACAATATAATAATTATCATATCCAATGGAAACTTATTATACCAAATGATGTGTATTTCATAGAGATGTAAAATTAAATGAACTACATGTAAATTAGAATCGTGTATAATAAATTATCAAATTTAATAAATATCAAAAGAAACATTCACAAGATTATATCACTATCCATACCATGTTTATGTGCCCCAAAAATATAATGAAAAAGTTAATCCAGATTCACCAAATAGATGATTTCACTTGTCCCAACATGCATCCATCATGTATTTTTGTGTAACAATTATGACCCAAACAATGTGTCAGATAATTAACATTATACAACAACCAATGTTTTCTATAATGATTCTAGTTTTTGAATATAAGGTGACGTAGTTTGAAGCTATGATAGACGTAAATTAAATAAAATTACAAGGGATAATGCCTAGAATATCAAGGCTCGCCAAGATCAAGAAAATATTTAATAAGGTTTAACTATGAAACCTATAAATAAACATAAAAGTCATATTCTATCTAATAATGTATTTATGATATAGATTCCATTATCCAAGGAGTATAAATGTCAGGGTATCCTAGTATGCCTTGTCCAATGAATATATATGTTCTTTGATTTCTAATAGAGAATATCCATGGTGTATATATTTCCAAATCATCATGGTATGACATAACCATTCATTATAAATATCCATGGAATATATCGGGTTTTCTGATTCTTTATCATGATCACTCTATTCTTATCATAAAAAATTCATTCACCCCATTATTATCAATTTAAATAATCATTCCATTAATCCCTTCATAATTGTAAAAATTTATATGATTAACCATTTAATATCTTTAATTTAAAAATTACAAGGTCTATAAGGGGATTACTACCTTTAAAAAACCAAATTAGTACAAAATTGAATTCCCGGTTAATAATTGTGAGATCAACACACCCCAACGATAAAATTACCTTAGAAAATGGAATGAAAATACCTTGTTTGTGTTTTGGGATGGGGTCAGTAACCACTAAATTAATATAACAGTTTCATGGCATGTAATAAACCTAAATTTGGCATTTTTTTATTGTGTTGTATAATTTATGAACAAAAACCCAGAAGTTATGGCATACATCATAATGATAACATTTTATAAACAATAAGAATTTGATGGAAATGGTTTCATCAACCTATCTTATGCGTGTTGAGGAACAATCATCTACTATCATCCATTATCTTGACCCATATCAAACTAAAATGGATTATTAGATGAATACATTGGATATATAAAATACTATCATGCACAAAAGGAATGTTGTTGATATAATGTCAAAAGAAGAATTGAGCCTAATCAATGGAGAACTCTAATGTGATTATACAATGAGATGATTGAAACTAAAATTGGACATTGTACTGATAAAAGAGATAAAATTATTTTATAGGATTGTGGATAAATTAAATTGATAATGTGATAGGTGGAAACATCTAGAGAAATCCAAAAAGGTGAGTGGTGTTTAAATATATAATCTCTCAATGGAAAAAGGTCCATTTACCCATCATTAATGGGGTCACATTGTTTCCCCACATTTCTAGACAATACGGGAACCATAAATATAATGATACCCACATATGAACACATTCCCACACATTCATAGAATTTATTTTGAATAAATAGAGCGAATCATGTGTTTTATCTCTATTAAAAAGTCCACAGAAAAAACGTTGGTGTGGCCTATGTTACGAGGTTTCCTAAAACTATAATGCCATAAAAACTACACTAGAACGCCCCACATGGTTTTATAAATCCATATAGATTGTGTTTAAATGTTTCTAATAACCATATGTAATATATTACTCCTCCAAAAACTCGTGTTTTTTACTCCATACAAGCCTCATACACCCATGATTCCTACCTGAACCCACTAGACAATATCTTTTGAATAAATTTAAATAATTAAATATACAGAAATGTTACCTTCATTAGTTAAAATAAGGGCTTAAAATATGGAATATATGATGATTAACTTTGTTTGAATTAATAATAAATATCTTTTTCCCATGCTGACGATTTGTGTTGATTACATAAAGGAGAAAAATAGTTTTCAATGATCAGTCTTTATATGGGTGATCCTCGGCTCAGTTTGTTGGAGTATGAAATTAAAATGATAGATTTTTGGTGAAGGAATAAATATATTTAATATCTCATGATCCATTTGTCTTCACTAATTATATTATTGTTTTTATGTGTTTGAAGAATTAGATATTTTATCATCATCTTGACACCATTGTGGATTTGTTTTTTGATAATATGATTTTTAATAAATTTCTATGTGAGATCATGGGAACCATATGAATTTGGTTTCAGCGATCATGAGGAGTCAAATTTTTCTGATAAATATATAAAAATTCTATACTAAATACTATAATTTATCATCATAGGGTTTTTATATTCTAAATGTTGTTTATTTGTCAACTTATAGAATGTAAATGTTTTCTTGTAATGAGAGCATCCAAGGAACATATTTGAGATATTAAGAATACTTGGTTTTAATGGATACTATGATCTTGTTTTCCTATAATTATATAATTCATCATCACATTTTAACTCTCTTACTGGGAATGTGGTGAATTTAATATGTGATGAAAAGTGTTAGAAATCACTTGATGAGTTGAAATGAATTCGACATCATCACCAATATGGATCATAACTGAGCCCGATAAGGGATATATAGTTTTTTTGGAAAAATCTTGTGTTGGTTTGGGTTGTGTCCATATTTTTGATAATCAGGTTATGAACATGACTCTCATTATCTTCGATCACATGTTAAGAATTACCATAGTAATGATTTTGAGATTTTTTTTGTAATTCGTACACAATAATTTTAGTTGTTGTATCTCTTTTTGAAGATATTCATAGTGTTTTCAATCCAACAGATCAAGAGTTATATATTATTGTAGAAAAACATGAATTTGTGATTGATATTGTTAGTGGAATACCATTATATGTTCAATAATGACTTCTCTTATACACTGAGAAATTGTAATTTCATCATGGACACTATCTGCATGAAATTTCCCATGAATACTAAATTTGGATCAATGGAAGCGTGGAATCATATGGGGGTATTCACATAGTTTAATGTGGTCTCTCATGAATATTTTTTTGTTATGCTTCAAAATAATGTTTTTCTATAATATTCTCTCCTTGATTAAATATTTTTGTGTTAGAAGTATGATGTTTAGTTTAGATAAATAACAGGATCCCATTGTAATGGGGATACTATTGATTATTAATATCACCCTTACAATGGTATTCTCCACTTTTTGAATTTGGTTTTCATCACATCGTATATGAGGGGATTATTTTCTCAATAATTTTTCATCATGGTCCATTCATCCCTAAAATATGAATAGATGTTATAACATTATAAAAAATTGTTAATGAGTATGATGCACACGATTGAAGATTATTTTTCATGTGTTTACACATTCAAGTATTGAAATAAAATCATATTAATCCATTTGGTTTTCTCTATAATATTATGCTTATTTTTTGTAAATTGGGTGTGTAATATATATAATTTGTTTTTGAATTATCATGGACTCACATAGGGAAGAATAATATCTAGGTGGTGATTGATAGGTTCATGATGGGTTCACATTTTATTATATTCAATAAACCAATAAAATATTGGATCTAAAAAAACAAAATGTAAAGAAGATTGTTACATTGCATAGGTTTACATTTTCATTTATTTTTAAAAGGGATCCACAACTTACCTACCAGTTCTGGATGAATATCTACGAGGCAATGTGTACTCATAATCTGCTGAGAAGAACATAAAATCCACCTAAGGATGATTATACAATGCTTTAATTTAAAATCCTAGAGGATATGATCCATTGATAAATGATGAATTTTTATTGATCATCATTCAACTATCTTGGACAAGTAGATAATTAATTTAACAATAGTTTATAGTCATTAATTAGATAGGATCCATTACATAATTCTTATGGTCGCCCATGAGGATAAAATTTTTATTGGGTAGAGGTTTACTAACTTGTGGGAGCAAGTGTAATTTTGGAGAAATATTGGAAACATTATTTTATACATGAGGGTCTTGTTATATTAAATAATTTTTAGAAGTCGAATGTTGATTGTTAATTGTTTCCCTTTTATTTTATTCCATTAATGACCGAGTTCTCTTGAATATTTCTTCTCTATTGGGTCACTATCAGCATGGAAAATAAGTAATGTTTGATTAGGGATATGTTTTATTTATTTAACTCATAGATTATCTAGAAATGTTTTTACATTAGTATGTTTTACTATCTCAATTGATATGTATCCTTGATCATTTCTACATATCTCAACACGGGATGTACAATCCTGATCTATCTCATTATCTATATTGTAAAAATATCTATCTATATATCTTTATTTTTTATATAAAATCCATTTCCAATCATGGATTCTTAGAAGAATATCATGTGTTTTAATTCTATCATGTTATTCCTCCTTTTTTGGAAACGTGGACAAAATTAACAACATACATTGGAGTAAAAATTAACATTGAGGGAAATGTGGCCCCATATATATCCATTGAAGCATTATTCCATATAAATTCCTAGGGAATAAAATTTTTTTGTGGGGGATTTTATAATGTCCCTTATTTTATGGTTTGTACATATTATTTTTTAGGTCTTGTCTCTCTAATTTTGGTGACATGGGATATTTATTTTGGGAGATTCTATAGAATCGATGGAAAATTACTTGATAGATACTTCTAAATTTTATGTCACACCATATGGTGTATCGAATATATTTGGAACCATATATATTATTTTTTTATAACAAAGAAATTCTTGTTAATTTTCAAATATTTTTTATTCCAAATATTCATTTGACATTGTGTGATTCACTTTTACATCCTAAAATAATTGATCAGGGAAAATTTAATTCAATATGATGTATTTATTTTTGTTTATGATTTAATTTACATTTAGAACCTTAGAAATGTTTTTACACTATAAACCCTTGGGAGTATTGGATTTAATATTATTTTTTGTGAAAACCCAACTATCTTTTTGTTTAGTTGTTGGTCTTCTTCCCTAAGATATTTTACATTCGATTTGGGTGGTATCTGCTTATTCTATATTCCTCTATTCATTGTTCAATATCCATGGTGGTTATGTCACTTATCCCTAGTACGAGGCATTTTTTATTACAAACTGACATTGGAAGTGGAAATATAATTTCACAGTGTTTGGATTTATAGACTTATTGGTGACATTGTTTGTGATACTTCATGATGTTTTGCGAGCTCTTTTCAAGGCGTCTTTATTTTGGGCTATAGTTTGGAAGGTGTGTATTCGACATGGAATTTTTATATCTACCTTATGTTCCATATATTAATTTTTGGAATGTTATCCTATGATGAGTTAATTCCTATATTCCATATTTTTAATGATGAATTTAGAAAAATAACCTCAAAAGGTTGTAATGGGGAAATGAAATAATTATATTGGTTCATGATTATCCTCAATTATAAAACCTATAAATTCAATAAATTCCAATTATATAATGAATTTGACTAAGTGATTCACAACTAATAAACATTCTCATTTTTTTCTAGTAAAGAGAACCATGGATATATCATAATATTTATGTCTATCTATTTTCATATTATGATAAAAAAGTGATGGATCATGCTATATTAATCCATTTTTTCTGGAAAATCCATGATTTTGTTTGGTTTAGATGAAAAAATTAAATATTCAACACAAAGCACAACATCCATATATTTTTCAATGAAAAAACTTTTCGTAACACACCATATTAGTATGTATATCATTGATAGAGAATTTAGGAACATAATATTTTCATTCATTGTGCAAAATTACTTGAAAGAGTGTAATAAAATCCTATACGTTACAACCCATATGATATTGACATCATCAATAATTTATATTAGGTATAATGTTATTGATTATGTTGTCATCATTCTAAAACAATAATATATTAGAAAATTATTACTTCACATTTTTATTAGTTTTATTATAAATATTTATTTTAATTTCATGAAGTCTCCCATTATTTTAACATGATTCAACAACCCTCACTATTTTATTTGAAACATACTTTCACAGGGATACTAGAGTAGCATAGATCCTTATTTTTTAATTGTAATACATATTGAGGGTATAACAATAATAGTAAGTTTTACAGTTAGGTGGTCTTTTCAATAGTGATCTTTTAGTTTATCGTTTTATTTAGTGTTATCCACAATCATAAAATCATTAATAAAATTTCAAAAACACATAAGTCAAACTTTTCATTCAATAATGAAAATTAAATTAAATTATATACATGATGGATTATTTGCTCCCCCAATAGTTTTTTTTCATGTTATGAGAATGTTTCCAAATATAAGGCGTGAAATAAAACATTAACTGTGAGTCTATCTCAAAAAAATATAATAGAATTCTCAACGATAGTATACAAACATGATGAATTTTTTTATTCATCAGAAATATTAATTTTTATTTAGAAGTTACTGTCATCATTTTATGTATTTTAAATGAATGATTAACCATATTATCGATTAAATAAAAACAAAAATTCTTATTATTTTGATCCCATAATTTTATATTAATTTATTAGTTTTTTAGAGATGGTCTTGCCTCAATAATGAAAATCATGCTTGATATTGAAATATAAAATGTAAATCTTGACATCATTATGTTCTTTAAATAGCATTATAATTATTGAGCGAATAATAAACTAACTACTAATCCTAGGTGAACAAGACACCTTGAGATGTTATGGGACCTCGTTACAACATTACACACTTGTCCTATATTGCACATTTTTTGGCTTCAGCTGAACATCATCTTGAAAAAACTCTATTAACATATTATATTTATCCATACAATTATTTAACTTCACTCAATGGTGAAAGTTTCATGATAGGTCGTTTAAATAATATTATACCTGGGTGTGAAATCATTTACACAGTAATTTTGGGGGGATTATGTGTGTCCCTTCAATTAAATTAAAATAACTATTTCAAAAAAGTAAAAAAAATAAATTAAATGAACTCATAAGCATACACATGTTTTTTAAATATCATGATCACATACTACTAAATAATATAAATATTTAAAATAACATTATAGAATTCATTTTAATTTTTTCGTTTATTAAAATAAATGGTGAAGAATTAATTCAATTTACCTAAATAATCGACCAATATATCCTTGTTGTAATCATCTACTATGATTTTAAATAAATGAAATAGATTTATTTAAATTTAATGATAATATAATATTTCCAAATTTATTAAATTGAACTAAAGTGGAATGTACCTCTACAAATTACTCAATATGTATTACAATTATATAAAGTCTTACCATTTGGAAATTAACAAACAAATTTTAACTTGTAATTACATGGAATATATGTGAAAATAATATACTCATGAAACAAACATTAATTAGAATTTTCTGTCATTATTTTAATACATTTAGAGAAGTTTACATATTACAAAAATACATTGAATGTAGTTAATATTTTATGTAGAAATTATTTAATCATTTTATATCTTATAAAACCTATCATAGGATGTGTGAAAGTTAAATAAATGACAAAAATATCATATAATGATGTTTTTTATGGAGTAAGAAAAAAATTATAATTTTATTCATAAATTGGTTTGGTACAGAAGATGTACCTCCAATAATAGGTATATTTCCTTTTTTCATATGTCTATGATACATACCTAACTACAGGGAATGATTATTATAAAAATAAATATCGATTATATAGTGTTTATAGATGGTACAAACTGTGTTTCCTTATTAACACAGAATTTTCTAACCTTATGTGTCACATAATTAATAATTGACACATATTTGACAATAAATTTTTCAATTAGAAAATGCATGGACTACATTAATTTTAACCAATTAAAATAATCTGTATTTCCCCATGACATGTGGAATCCATTCATGGTTAACATTATATAATTTAATCCATTGCATACCCATTACAGGATATATTGTATTAATTCATATAGTGTTAGGGTGAATGAATTGGGATACATGGAATTTACTCCCACATCGTGTTGTGTAATCGAGTTGTGTTTGGAAAGGAATTTCGGTATCTCTAAATTGGACCTTCAATTGTGCATCCATAATATTCACTCAAATTTGGATTATATAGTTTTGAAACAAAGGAAGGGAAAAAGGGATCCTGATTCCATGATCATATAATAAATTGACAGATATGAAAAATAACATTAATTAAATTAATGATAAATGATATTTAAAAAATTATAAATTTATCATGATCGGTCTGATACAAACTGATGGTCTTAGAGACAGATAAAAAACCTATAAGCTTATTGAAAAATCAGAATTTTCATAATTTAATGGATAATTTATAATGTACCTGATGCGAATTCCATAGCTAATGAAATTTATTTAGAGGAATATTAACAAAATGATTTTACTAGAACCAAGAGATATGATCTTTTCACAATACTTTATAATTAATTTAAAACAGAAGAAAAAAAATACTAACTAGTTATTGGGATTATTCATCATTATTAGTTTTTATCATTATTACCTAGTTATTTTATCATCCTTATAGAGAGATAACCTAATTAAGATTCCCTATAGTAGTGATCGACACATGATCCATTGATATCCTAAAAATGTTAATGAAAAAATTCATGCTAGATCATTTAGTTGATCATGCTAAATTATTTTAATTTATCACATCAAATTACTCTAGTATTAATGTAATATAACTTTTTCTTCTCATCCTTGAGTGGAAGAGAGGTGGGGGATATCATTAGAGAAAATTTCATTTTACATAGATAATTTATTCTCTTATTCAAATTGTAGTCCGTATGCAGACCTACATTTGGGGTTTAAATCTAATTACAATAAATTATCCATTAGAAAAGAATTAATATCTAATAAAATCCAAGCCTTGTAAATATTGTTATTATTATTTCACATGTGGCATTCACAAACTAGGAAAATAATAAATATTTATTCAAGCATCTTGAAAATAAATATTTATCAGTAGAAACAATGTGGCCTTCTTCTCCACCTCAATATTTATTGACATCTTTAATAAGTATTTTAATATGTATTATTCATTAAATAAAAACTATTATATTCATATTCAAAAGAATTAATATTATTTTCATATTCACATAACTAAATTATTTATTTATTGCAGTGGGAATAAAAATAGATAAAAAATACAATATATTTACATAATTAAATAATTACCCTATAAATTAATTTTATTTTAATATTTAATATCAAATAATAAAACTCAAATAAATATTAATTCTTAGTCCCACAAGTGATGTTTATTAAACTGTTAGAAATTTATAATATTCAATTATGTTCAATGGAAATACATTACCTACCACCCTCTAGAAACCTTCTTCCTTGGAATTAGGTGGGATTTCGAAACATCCGAAATTACTATCTAATAGTGGGTCAAGTAACCTATAGAGGAATAATATGTTTGGAAATGATAATAACCACATTCAATCATTAAATGTGTAATATATTCCCTTTATCATGACATATCATCAATAAGATTTCACACCAGTGTCATCATTCTCTTTATGTGATACATCATTATATGATTGTCTAAAAATTACTCATCTATAAACTAGGGAAACCGAATTTATTATTAAATTTCCATCAAAATCGTTCACCATTGTTATGAAGAACCTTCCACATAATTTATGTTTATGTTCAAGATATTGAAATTATTGATAATTAAATGATATTCCATATTTTGTGAATAATTTCTAAACATAGATGAGTTCCACCGAAATTCCCCTTGACACCAGATTTTTTAATTCCTTCTATATTTTAAATCATAGAAAAACAATTGATAAAAATTATTTCCTAGTCCTAAAACATTCTGAAATAGAAAAAATCACCAAAAAATTACTCATCTTATATTGATTGAAATTATATCTTGTGGATTATTATTCAATTTCACTAATTTTCATTCATTCAATAAGTACACATTATCAGAAAATTATTCATTTCATAAATTCATAAAAAATTACCAATGAGGGGGGTTCATCATAATTTTTCTCATCCCCTTATTTACAGAATGGGAGTTTTCCCCTACACTATTCAAAAACAATTACTACATAATAATGTTTTGTTTATTGGGATTAACATAATTTTTTACTTATTATAGGATGATTATTGAAACATCCATTATAAGCACACTCAATTCATAGAAACTGAACCAGTTCTCCACATGACCATAGGAGAGATGAAAAAAATCAATTTCATTGCAACTAATCGGTGGGGTTTGTGGGCTTATAATACAATCATTACACCCCATTTATTATAGTGAGAAATTATATAAATTTTTTGAAAAAACATATATAATAGATTATTTGTAAAGAAAACATATTAAATGGTTGAATTAAAAAAGATAATAACCATGAAAATTGATTAAATTATATCTATAAAGGATACAACTATAATTCTACACCAAATTTGACTTCTGATTGGGTTGGTAATAAATACATACATGTATAAGAGATATAAAAGATGTTGGCTTCATGAATACACTGATTAATAACATATCAGGGAATCAGATCCCAACAGTAGATCCATTTTACTGAAATTGTTTTTCTGGATTGAACCAAAACATTTAAATATAATAACCATGTGATAGATTCTCTTGTAATAATGTTCCACAAAGTCCTGATCTGAGTGTGACTAGAAAATAAATAGGGAACCACTAACATAGTCCCATACCATCATGTATATATTGTGAAATGTGTCATGAAATGATAAAATTTAGATAAATAAAAATTTAAAAACAAAACATAATACCTTTTTGGAATGATTTTAAATTGTATCTGAACATATATTGTTGGTCGTGCCTCCAAAATATGACAAACTAAATATAGTGTTCACACATAACCAAGGCCATTTCTGAATTTCATTATTGGTCCAAAGGTTCATGACCCAGATTGACCTTACCATATTCAAAAAAAGTTGAATTGTCTTAAAGCACATCACAATACGATTTGAATAAAATCACCGGTATAAATTAACATGTTGATTGTTCATTAAAGTATCATATTCCTCCCCATATGTATGTTTTCATTTCATGAGAATATATCGAAAGGTATCGTATACCTCACTTATGGGGGATTCCACAGATAAGAATATGCACCAAGTATCTTGTTCATCCACTCTCATATATTTTCATCTATGAATAATCCTTTGTATCATGTACCACCTTCAAAGCTATTTCCTAACCCAGCCATATACCTTATATGTATCATATACCAATGGAATTCTCCTAGATAACTCCATCATTTAATACCATATGATCCGTAGATCCAAATCCATGACAATCCTATTAATTGTATCAAAAACCTCCATACATGGTGCTTTTTAATTCATATTCCAAAACAAACCAAGGTGTATAACATATTTTTATACTGGACCATCCCTTTTGGAATACCTTTTTAGAATCCTCCTTGACCACTCCTATGATCATGTACTAATAGGGCTTATGAATACTATGAATAATTATTATCCAAGGTCGAACAATTAACTCCAAGTAATTATCACAAGGATCAACCAACAGATCCCAGGATGAAGCTCATGGAATCCCATCTAACACCATCATATCTCACCACGATCAGATTTTGGGTCCTATGAAACACATATTCCAATATCTAGATACATAAATAATGAAAAATTGAATAAAAATACAAGGTATTGGTTTCTTGGAAAAAATAGATAACATAGCTACCCATCAAATAAATAATTCATTCATTCCAAAAATATATAATTCATTCATTCCAATGACTATGATATAGCTACCCATTAAATGAGAGTTATTCCAAAATAGGGGCTCCTGTCTACACATTCAGCATGCCCAGATGCACATCTAAAACACTATCACTTGAAGATACATCAGCAAGGAATCTAAGGAATCACCATACCTACATCATGTAGTCTATAACACCGTTATGATTTGATGAAAAAACCCAATTCACTCACTCATGCCTCCAATGTCATTGGATTCAACATCAATAGGCTATCCCCAATCATGGGTTTTCCACGATAATACTAACCACCGACCCAATACGGTCATAGTTTCATTACCAATGGTATTTAGGCCCTCCAATCTAGCCTAAACCAACTCAACAATGGGAACACAACTCATATGAATGTTCTCACTAGACCCATTTCAACCTGTCATAGAAACTCACATGTCATGTTACTTACTCCAGCATCTCAAATCACGTAATCTATCACATCATTCCAACCCATCTCCACAAAAGGTCCCGAACACTCACCACTCATCCAATCAAGGTACTACACTTATAGAATCACATCTCACTATATAATTTCATATACACACATAGATAAGATTTAACCTAGAATATCATCATTTAGTGGAAACACTCTTACTAGATCGGTTGAATGTAGAATAAATCCATGAAATTGAATATGATTCAATACATGTTGTTACCATAATATTAAATAACAAAAATCTTATAACAAAAAAATGTCTTCCACATTCCACACATTGAGAGACTGGGTTTCAACCATCATCTTGATCATTCATATCATATTAGGATGCACATGATCAACCCCCAAAATGATATAGATATAATAGATGGACCAACAGAGTAGAATGCCATTTAATAATTATATTATGAAATTATTAATGTGTATTTATTATAGAATTAAACAATCATGGATTGATAATAATTTAAAATGATGTTGTTAGAAGTTCTATATCATGTATATCCAACTGTCTAGATATAATGCATATAAGGAATAGTTCCCTGAAGGGCTAGTATTCTAATGCGAATAATTGGACACATTCCAACAATCCACGTTAAATTGAAAATATATAAAAATTTATAATTCAAAAACCAAATGAGAATCAAAAAAAGTTTAAATTACATAAACCATTAAACCATAATCATGGAGAATCAATACTATAACAATTATATAATGAACATCCATTAGGAATTTTGTTGGTGGTGCATAAGTTTGGATTCTATCCCAACATTCAACACAATGCAATATATCATGTCTATTGACTCCCAATATAGTATGAAAAATAAAATCACTAATTTCACATTGTGAAATCCTATTCCGACTCACTCTATGAATATTAATTAGACCCATTTTTCACACGACCTCACGCATGCCTCCCCGAACACCAAAGACTGCTGACTAAAAGCATAGGTCGAAAGAGGTATCTTAGAATGGAAATACACATGTATTAGAGTGAATAATCATTTAATATATCTAGAAACAAATAAATCTGAGTATAAAAATGATTATATACATAATAGAGGAAAAAATAAAAAATAACCATGATTGATAATAAATGTATTCCAATAAAGCCCTAAAAAACCATGACACAACACAATTGGCCACCCATTGTGCTAGTTATAATTATATACATGTAAATACAAATAAAAAATATTGTCTACATTAATACACTAACACATATAAAATAATGATCTATAATCCAAACTACTGATTAATCCCACTATGAATTCTATTATGTTCCTCAATACAAGCACGAGCAAGAAATAACTCTGTGTGAGATTATCGGGTACACAAGAACCATGGTGGATCGAGTAGTGTGAGTATAAAACTAATTCAGAAACCACCAAGAATATTTTTTACCATCCATCATATGTAATTTTATGTTCTTTTAACATGCTCATATATAAATAAATAAATATCGAACAACAAATAAATTAACCAACAATACCTTCTTTTCACTGATGCCAGAATGTCTCGGTGTGTATCTTAGTGACTATGAATACATAATGTCCACACAACCCCATGGTTTTCACATATAAACTATGATGATGCCAAATATTTTTGTAGGTACTTGGGTACATGACCCTGATTGAACATACCTAATTCATTTAGTACAAGAGTGTCTTTGAGAATGTCATGATACCATGATAATAAAAACATCACAATCACCCTTCTAGTGAATCGTAAAATATTGTATCACAAAACACCCTTCATGTGAATTTTCATATCAAGTGAATATTCCCAAAGGTAACACATAAAATAACTATGGTTGTTTTCTCATCCAATCATTATATAATTATAACATACCTCTCATGCGGGTGTTTTCTCATCTGGGCATAATTCCCGAGTATGATATTCTGCCCCTATGGGATTTTCCTCATCCATGAATACACACTATAAATTTCATAGACTTATATAATTAACCTAGTAATCTCAATCCTAATATACATGATCATCCCTGAATCTAATTCCATAGTGGCCCCAATAATAGTATTGTTGAACACCCTACAAGGGTACTTTTATTCACATTATAAAATTACTAAATGCATATACCATATCACAATAAAATACTTCCCCTATGGGATCCCATATTTTTAGACATTACATGATTGATATGATGAGAATATACCACTTGGTACTTGAATAATAAACATCATAAGGACCCAATGATTAATCCTATCATCCAATGAATTTTTCCATGGCTCGATAGCTATATCATAGATGAATATTTTTGAATCGGTAGAAAAACAATCACTACAAGTCATACAAAACGTTTGGGTCCAAGAAAAAACCCATGGGAATTTCTCGCCACATCATGAACAAATAAGTGAAGAATAAATACTATGTATGGATTGGATGAATTCCCATGTTCCACTCCTTAATCCATATCCCCTCATCTCACATCATCATTACAGGTTCTAAGGTTACACTCGATGCCATATTTTTCCAATAACATATATTCCCTCTCATGGTCATATCTAAAATTGATTCCCATAGGGCCCCTATAATAAATTTTACATCGTATTCACCATTACGTGGGACCATGATCTCATCAGGTGATTGGAGTCAACACCCAATGCTATAAGGACATCATCTCCCATGACAATGAAAAATGTATACTATCCTCTGTGATACAAATGGAAAACCACATGGGTAATATTTAAATTTATATACTATGGTCTATATATATCATCATGGTCTAAAAAGTTTGGTCAACTAACACATCTCGTAATCTATAGCCTATAGTTTGACAAATAGGGTGAAGAACATTTTATGACAAGGACTCAAACATCGGTAGTCGGGGGAAAACTCAATGTATTATGGTTCATTAGGGGACTTAGAAAAATATAAATACTAATATAGTAATAAATGATTAATTAAATTTAACAATTAATTTATTCAATAATTCAATTAATATGTTCGAATTAAGCTGTTAATTTAATTTAACAGTTCAATTACATAATAGTGAGACCACATTCCTAATTTTTAAATAAATGAATCAAATACCATAATGGAAGTTATATAGACTACATAACATTATTATGTGATCTTCAATTATATATAAGGGCTAGTATTTGATTCAAATGTCCATCAAAGACTTACCATTCGTAATCCATACCTAGGAAACATCGCATGATTTTTTTATATATTTCTATTTGATTAAATTTTTATGGAATATTACATTTCACTAAATAAAATTTTCAAATGATCCATAATTACATAATGATATTTTATTATACCATTTTCGTAAACAATCATGTCACTATTATATGTGGTTTATATTTTTGTATTTCTAAAAAATATCATTTTTGTAGTAAATAGTAGAAAATTACATTCTTTTATAAAACATTATTGTATTTCCTATTAAAAAGTTTATTCAAAAAGATCATATTTATTTTGGATTATTAATTATGTTATATAAGATTAATGTTATTCACATAAGGATCATAATCATTATAATTTTTATAGATTTCTATGTATAGTGTTAAAAACATTTTTCTGGAAAGCTGCTATTTTTTCATTTTGTGTGTCCATTATAAATTTAATTTCATTATTCAGAAGAAATTTAATTTTATAAAGTCGATTAAATATGAGGAGTCAAAAGGATTACATATTCTAAATATGTCCCCTTATTTCTGAGTCATTATGAATAGTAATTGACGTCAAATATATTACCTCGGCAAAATAGTTAATAAAACAATTATTGATAAAAATAATGTTACAAGGATTAAAAAATAAATCATATACATTAATTCATTTAATTTCATGATTATATTTAAATAATAATCATCATATAATTGAAATTATGAAATACTTTCATTTATATTTTTTTTGACAATTATAATATTTTAATATAGCATAATGTAAAAAATGTTATTCTTTTACTATTAATATCTAGAATATGTTCCTATATGGATAAAAATAATATAGTTTTTTTATAAATGGTTAATTGAATAAAAATTATTTGTAAAAATTATATTTTTTTAAAATTATGTTAATAAATATTTAAATTACAATGGTATTCAATGCCGATACAATATTCATTCAATTAATTGAAAAAGAAAATAAATATTTTTTAAAATATTATAATAAATATTTTTTTATTTCTAGTGTTTAAAAAATATTTTAGATAAATTTTACATGATATGGTATTATAATGTATTATATTTAAATTCCATGTTTCTATAGATATATTTAATGTCAAATTTTGTTAATAGTGTCAAAAATTGTGTTATGTAATTTTTAAACTACATAATATTTATTAAATGATTTAAATATAAAAAAAACATTATCATAAGATAATATAATATTATTTGGTTGAAAAAATCAACAATTATCAATTTATTATCATTTCATCCTCTTATGATTACATTTGTGACCCTTATAGGGTGGTGAAATATAATATTCTAGTAGTTGTTAAAATTGTTAGTGTGGGGTTAATACTAAATGTTAAGGGTCAAAAAATGAAGAAAATTTATACAAGTTTGTTTTAATGATATAATTATTACTCATAATTATATCATATTTTATATATATAAATTTGGAAGCATTTGGCCATGAATGATAATAAATATGAGTTTAATACATGATGATATTACAATAATTCTCCTACATTAACATATAAAAGGTCACCCATTATCTATATTTTTTTACATAAATTGACATAGTATATAGATAAAAACATGAAAATGTATATAAAAAATATCATTCTCTATGTTCAAGTGGTTTTTGTCATTCAAATAGACAAATGCTAAGTCTCATAAATAGATATATTGAATATGTTAACTAACCAAGAAGTAATTGTTTTTACCGACTCTTTTAAGAATATATATTCTTATAATTACTCTAAATGTGTTTTAATCATTGTAAAATAGTAAATTAAATATCATTAATATACATATATATTGTGAAGATTATTTTTAACCAGATTGCATCTTATTTACAGGCTATGAATAGTGAGAACATCATTTATGTTCTACTATAGCTTACCAAATCCATGAAGCAGTGTAATTTGGTTTTGAAAATAAAATTACATTGATGATTATAATGATGGATCACAGTATTATATATTATATATATGTCATAATTATTTTTTAGAACACATAATTTCATATTATACTTATTACCTTCCAATATGTCAGAAAACGATAAAATTGCTAAAGTGTACCTATGGACTACCACCTCAACGAAGCGATGTTATACATCTTTTATTTAAATTTATATGGGTGGTAACAAGAATAATTTTAATGAATATTATGGATATATTAGATACAGATAAATTTTATATAAATGTGATTTATTATTTACATTTTTTGGTTCCATCCATATGAAATTGAAAAAAAAACGTGCATGCATACGCACAACATATTGTTTCCATGAGAAGTTAGATTAATTTTTCAATATATATAGATTATGTATTAAACATAATATATACATATGATTGAAATTTATAACTTTAATAAAAGTATGGATATGATAGAACCATTAAAATGTTTTGATGAACGAGACTACTAAATCAAAATATACATGAAAAAAATGCAGTTAACAAACAAAATATTTATAATAGTAAAATATCAGTACAAAGGGTGATAAAATATTATATATAAATCAAAAATGTTATTATGTATATAAAAATGGTAATTTATCTATGTATAATGAAAAAAATAATATACAAGAGGATAGGTAACCTTTATAGAATATATAACTTGATTTAGGTGATTTTCACTAAGTTTCCACTCTATTGAATCATAATATGTATTATACACTAATTTATTTTTATACCGAATATATAATTCTACGATTAGGTTTTTATGTTGCATATATAAATATTAGTTATGATTAATTCTATACATCACATTTAAACTTTTTAAATAAATTTTATATTTTCTTTAGTCTTTTCCTCTCATTGGTACATGAATCATGGAAAGAAATTTTTAAACGAAAATGTGATCTTATATTTTTTGATTAGGTATATTTTTCGTCCTTGTAAATATTTTTCAAAAATATTTTTAAAAATTAATTGTTACATAATCCATGTTAATTTTATATTATCCATTATGGTTGAAATTATTTGAAGGGTATTTTTCTATTGGTTTTTGAAATTTTTTTTACACACATTAATAGAAGTAAAATATTATTAAATGTATTCTAAATTAACATATATACCCACCACTATTAATGTATTATGATATTTTTAATATAATAAATGTTATCAATGGTATTATAATGAAATATCTTTTATGAAATCTTATCCATTGAATTTTATTCACAAAATATATGAATTTCTAAAAAACAGTTATATCTCTAATGAATTGAATGTAATATTAAATCTATTATTAATTTTGTGGTCATTATAAATATCTTGAAAAATTCACTTTATTGTGATCATTTTCTAATGAAAATGAAAATTTTCATAAATATTTGTCATTCATAGTGTTAATTCTTAAACCATATATCATTTTTACATACTTTGTTTTATTATTTCACTACTAAATACAAATATTCATTGTAAATTAATATTATTTAATAATTTTAATGATCATTAAATATATGAGGATTTCATTGGAAATTATGTAATGGGTGGGGCTCAGACGAATATAACCCCATGATGAATCAACATGTCACATGAGTAAAATTAGTTTCCCAAATTAAATTGGATTTTGGTGTATACCTACCCATCAATAAAACATTATTGACACAATGTTTTTGAATGTATATATGTCATGATGTATGAGACATTATTTCCAATATTAATAATTTCCTTGTATAAGAATGTTGAAATTATTACCCCAGATATTAATGAATTGACAATAACTATGGATTTATTTTATAATCATATTTTTTGAATTAATGGAACGTGTTTTAGTTATTTAAATTTCTATATTAATTATATCTTGATTAATTACGATTTTCTAACTTAAAACTCACAATTAATATCATCCCACCATTAATTTGTTTTATATTACATTGGGTATTAATAATATATCCACAATATATACTAATGAGGGGTGTATTCTGCATAGGTATCACCCATTTAAGCTTCATCATCACTCAAAAAACTTGATACCTCCCTTTAAAATCACAATCCAACACGTGCTTATCCACCTATAAAATAGTTCATGCTTCCTCTTTCAATTTTAGGATTCCCTCTATTATATCCTTATATAGTTTCTCCTGACATGACTCGTATTTTAATGGCTCATCCTCTAACAACTACTCCTCATATGGATACTAATTATATGGTTTCTTTTTTTATTGGTTCTCCACCTCTAGATCCTCCACCTACAACAACTCTGCCTATTATAGCTCTACCTACGCCTTCTCTTACTTCACCATGTCCCCCCATCCACTCCTCTCCATCATTAACTCCACCTACACCTCCGCCTCTACATCCCTTGTTTCGGGTTTCCTCTTCCTCCTTATATCATCTCCGTTTATTATAAATATTTGATCCATAATTCAAATATTTTACCTATTATATGATTCTTTTGTTACACTACTATTTAGTCTCTTTTAATCAATGACATAAATTTTCATTTGATGGGAATAATCATGATAGTTTTTATATATTCTTTTCCACTTCCACTAATTTCATTATATATAATGATTTCTATAAATTTATTTTATCATGGCTCCACCACCACCTGGTTTCAAACATCCCTCTATGTGTTGTATGACATTTATTTCAAGGATTTAATGTTGATGAATCCGTAAATAATTATAATTACCATTCCTTCAATCTTATTTAACATGAATGAAAATAAAAATTATCTATTTATTTTCAGTGGAATCTTTATCTCAAGTGATTTTTTAATGATAATGAGTAGGATTCTCTAATGTGATTAGGGCTTAAGGAATTATTAACCAGGATATGATACAGTGCTCTCTATAATGGACATTTTTGAGATTATTCCAGAAAATATATCCTCAATTGGTGCATTCAACTACTTTTTATCATTAGTTTCCATTATTTGGTTATTGTATTCACCAAATATTCATTTTATTCAATTGTTCATCTTTTCATGATCAATTATTCATTTTACTAGTACACCAAATCCTCTTTTATTATATATAACCCAAGCTTAAATTATTGACTGCTACCTTAATAAGATCATTATTATTACTTCTTTGTCATCATACACCAAAACAACATGCATTATGGGTTACTGAAATAAATGAGTATTTCCTATATAAAATTTGATTTCTTATTTTAGTCTATGCACATAGTGTATTGTTGGTTATTCGATAAATGTTAATTTAATAAAATTATTGATTTGTTAATTTCACTATAGTGGAAAATAAATTTTTTTAATAAATTTATTTCAATTTACTATTTTGTCTTTCACAACACTAAATTTATGAAAGGATGACATTATTTTTGTTATGTTATCTCAATAAGTGAAACAACCTATATTTGTATTTAGGAATACAATGTTATAATACCTTAAATATATCAATTCAAATTTTTATTATTACAATTGAATAGGACAATAAATTTCCATTAAAGATAGTACTAAATCACATCATTGCTAATAGTGACCATAAACCTTCATCCATTGTTAGAAATTTCCATTGTAATGGAAATTTATAAACCTATTCATGTAAATATATCATCGGTTGGTGAATTCCACCATTTTTATTCTTCATTTTACCTCATGATGTTACTACATTAAACCACTCCATATTCTATTCACCAGTTTGGTTTTTCATGATCAATAATTTATTGTTACAATAGATCAAAACATATTCCAGTATAGGAAACCCAAACTGAAATTATTGAATATTTCTTATATGAAAACTATTTTAGTAATTTTTTTTCGGAACACCATAACCTCCATTATTAAAGATATCCTTTACTAAAATTTATGATGATTTCCTATATACAAATTCTTTTTTATTTCAGTAATGTATTCATCAACAGGTTAACCAAATAATATTTACTAAATTGAAAAATTGATTTGTTTATTTCAGCGTCGAGGAACATGAATTTTTTTACTTTCATTAATTCCCATTTACTGTTTATTATTTCACATGAAAAAAAAATTAAATTAGAACAATATTTTTTATGTGATTTCTACATGTGAATCAATTTATAATTAGATTTAGGTATGAATGACAAGCCTCACTTCAAAATTTGATTTTGAATTTTATTTCTTAATATTATAAACATTAAATCCATTTCATAAATTCAATTTCATTTACATTTTCTTATTTCACTTTCCTAAATTTTAGAACAAAGAAATATATTTTTTACTATTATCGGAAGATCTTAAACTACTTATGTTTATTTTTAGGAATAAAAAATGAAAATTGCTTCATAATTTTATTTCTACTTTTTGATATTGATATTAATTTTTTAATATATTCCCCAATTCAATGATTATTGATTTTCCATGTTGTCAAAGGGAAAGAAATTATTTTCTACTGCTTTATATAGTATTTGATGTTGACATTTATTTAAAATATTCTCCATTACATGAATTATTAATATATCTTTTTATTTTATTTATGGTTTTAGGTTTATTGATATCATTTTTATTATGATATATGAAAATGAGTCATTTTTGTGTTTATTAGAGTTTTCTTTTCATATTTATGATTATAATTTAATGATTTACATTTCTTTTAGGTGGCCGCTTCCTATTCATTTTTTCATATCCATGTAGTTTCCCATGCTCACCATTGTTGTTCAGTTGTTAACCTCTCAAATATCCCATCATAGATCATTATTCTATTCCTTTATTTACCTCAATTGATTTGAGGTATACTAAGCCATATTTTCATGTACTAACATCCATAATTGTACTACAATTGATCATTTTCCTCATCCTTCCTTTGATTTATTTCCACCGGTATGCATTATTATTTTTATATCTATATAAACCTGAATTTTAAATCTTCTATAGGTTCAATAAATATAATTATAAGTCATTACATTGGACCTAATATGGATTCCAAATGAGTTGGAAATGTTTTTAGGGGTTTTTGGGTAATATTCAGAGCCCAAAAACCTTCTTTTTTGGGAAATTGGCCAAGTCACAAGGATATCGTATTGTTGGTGTACGATTTTCCTAAACACGTGGATGGTGATTTTATATATATATACACGTCATATGGTTTGAGCATGGTCATGTGTCCTAACCATTAAAGTGACCCTTATTCCTAGATAACCATGCATGGTTTTCCCACCAATTTTTAAACCATACAGACAAACTGTGAAGATAATATTTTAAGGGTATATTTTTCTATTTCCCCTTAATGATCTAATAAGAACCTCTTAGCAAGATTGATTAATATATCATTGGGACTAAACTAAATTTCTCTCAATTTGGAGCTCGTTGAAGAAATAAGATATGAATTAAGAAATATCCTTCATCCGAGATCATATTGAGCATATGTGTATCAGGTTGGATGAGCAACGGTATGTAATCTGTCACCTTAAGTCATTCTCTTTCTCTTTTTCACTCGAATAGGTTTGGGGGTATGAGTGTTTTTCATCTTTTCATTGATCTAATTTTATAAAAGATAAATAAAGGAACAATACCATAGGCAGATATTCATACGGTCCAAGGTAGGCAGTTTATAACAATCCCTTAAGTTTGTTGATTTTTTAATTTTTTTGTGGGGCCCATCGACATCATCGGTAGTCATTTATTTTATTAATAATCCATTATTATAAACACTAGTATTGTATCATTATTCTATTTCCAAATATGTGATTAGTTATTAGTGGTTATTCCCAAGACTCCATTACTACCATGTAGTATATTATTCCATGATTTTAGTTTTATTATTTTGGCACATGTTAGACACCGTTTAGATATTCCTTGGATTGAGCTTCATAATGGAATAATTTCCTATTTAAAATGAATTTTTTATAATTATAATTTTATAATTTCTAGTACAAAGTATGCTCAGCACTTGTCCAGCCTAAGGTATGTTCTTGAATTTGAAAATAAAATGTGACATGTGAATTGGAATGTATACAAATTATATGAAATGCACATAAATGTAAATGAAAAGTTGGTTTCATATCTGTAGAAACACATACCAAATTAATGGAAGTTATTGGAATGAACCATTGTTATAGAATATTATTTAAATGAATTAAATTGGTGGTTTTATACTTTTTATCCTTATCACACTAATGAATGAAAATTTGTGGACCAAATTTCATGATTAAGAGGATTCATTCTATTTGACCTTATCATAGTAATGAAAGGAAATGATTGATCCAAATGATAAATTACCTAAATTTATAATCAAATATTAATTGATTAATTGGTCTCACAAGGAATTCGGATTAGAGTATTCCATGAGCACTCTGGAGCCCCATTCATATTCATGGGTATGGATTACATAGTTTTATACCCACCTATATCCAGATTATTGATTATTAATTGGATTCCGAATATGAAATCTTAGGATCTATTACATATCATCATAGGATGCCTCATATACAACCTTGGGATCCTACATTGACATGTATGTGTCATGGTTACAGCACAATGAAATTTGTCTCTGCATTTCCTCAATTTACCTTGGAAGATCACCCTTGATTTTGTAGGCACCTTTTGTGGAATTCCCTAGAATGTTCACTATAGATTAAAATCTTATCCTTATCCAGGATAAAATTATCACTATTTTGGTGACACTTAAGGTCAACATTACCTTCATTATTACCTAGGAACTTATATTTTAAATGCACCAAAAATATCCATGTACACAATTAGAACCTTTACTATTATTAACATGTGACCGATTTTTCAACTTGTAATAATCCATTAATGGACTGGTAATGTATATATGTCAGCTACAGGTTGAAGTATGTACTTTGTTATTTTGTTAAAATTTATTGAATTACACTATATGTGTAAAAATTCATGTTTGTACAATGTTACATTTCCATTACATGGGCTGAATGTTATAGACAACATTTGTGTTCTCCCTTTGAGATTTATATCACACCCTCTCTAGGATTTTTTTTCATACTCATAGAAGATTAAATGGTTGTAATTGTTGATAAAGGGAATTATATGACTTCAAACACTTGATTTCATAATGTTTCAGATGGATCTTGATAGAATATGATTGGTCCAGAGCTCGTGATGCATTGGATAGTCATTGGGATTCATTTATACTTTGCGGATAATTTTATTCCTACTATCATGTAACTATGTTTTCTTGATCTCTTGTGACATGTCCAATTATCAGTTCTGAAATGATATTCTATTGGTTTCATTTATTATTATTGTCGTCTCTATTTTCTGATGTTCCATCTATTTACATATATTGCTTCCACTATTTACGGATTTTTAAATTTATCTACTTTGATAAATATTGATAATGAGGGAACAATCTCCCCACAAACACACTATAGGACCTCGATGGTAGTTGGTAGAATCTAGAATTCAGGGAGATGCACTTGAGGAAATGTTTCCCATTTTGCTCGGGGAACCCATTAAGTGACATCCATGTCTGGGATGTCACAAAGTGGTATCACATGTGGTTCCATTAAAAAATTACTATTAAGAGACAATATATTGGAGATTTTGGAACATGTTTGGACTTTTTCATATTTCCATCATGGGAATCATGAACCCATGATTGGGGTAAAAACCATATTTCCAGAATTATATGTCTTGTTCTACTTTTTCCTATTATAGTTGAAAAAATTTCATTTTTGGGTAATAAACGTTCATTGTGGTGTTATTTATTTTTTCTGTGATTGATGTTTTTATTTTATCCTTTGCAGGATTATATGAGGTTATGGATTATTGTATCTTGCATCATTATAGGCACATAGATATTGCATCTCATGCATATTTTCAAACCATATAGGTGGATCTCACTAATTTTCATTACTTGATATGCATGTTATCAATGAGTGGTGTTGTGATATTTATCTAATTCTTGTATTAATCGTGGTTGCAATTGATTGATTTCTAATCAATAATCATGATTTGTATGGGCCCTCATTGGTTGGTATGTGTAATTTACCAATTCAAGACATTATGATATATATATATATAGATGTTATTTACAGAGATAAGGTTTATGGGTTCTGATTTACTGGGGATGAACGTCCATTAGATTGAAATCATGAAATCTAAAATGAATTGGTTACACATCTTTATCTTGGCTTGTCATGTTTCAAAAAGGTAATTAAGTGAACCGTGAAATTAATTTTAAAATGAAATGAAACATATTCTTCAATACTTAATGATACATTGCATTATAAGAAGGTAGTTGGGGTAGTATTCCTTAGGTAGTGAGTTGTCTTACTCTCAACATTTTCTAGTAATGTAACATTTCTTATTAAGATTGTCTTGAGTCATGTTCGTGGAAATTGTAGACCAATGCCTCAATGACATCTTAGTTTTGTATGCTAATAAGGAAGATATGTGAACTCTAAAGACGTGGTGGTCCTTGAGATGCCATCCTTACCTCCATGAGTTCCACATGAGGCACCACATACTATACCTAATTTGGACAACAACTCCAAAGTTTATGATATTTGCCAATGTCTAATGTAGTCCATGCATGGTGCTCTATGGCTTGCACACACGATTGTTGATCTAACTCATGGGTTCCAGTAGCAGCTGTGTCCAACATTCATAGAGGGTAGTGGTTAGTAACATACAAAGTCATGGATAGAGGCCACCTTATCTATAGTTGAGCATTAGGAAATGCCTATATTACTGTGAGTCAACCATTATACTTTCTTTCTTCTAGAAACAACCAAGAGTTGAAGCGATGTTATTACGTAGGCCAATTATCATCAGAGAAAGTTATGGGTTGATTCTTAGGCATCCTTCAATGATAAATTCATTCCTAAGATGTTGAGAGATTATATATCCCTATATTTCATGCATATAGAGTTGGTTTCAATTATAGTTGTGAATAACTAATGCATTTCATGGAGTTTCAGTGGTTTGCACTGCTTTTTCTTAGTGATGAGCTTTCAAGTTTAAAATGCATTGAGGAAGGGATCCAATATGCCATCTATACATTGGTTAATGTCTCTTTCCTTTCATACTTTTTTTTAAAATTCAATGATGTTCTTATCAATGAGCATAAAAAATTACCAGTTATAGAGGACCAGTGCTGCATTAGGGTAGTAGTTCTTCCGGTTGCTGGAACTATTCTCTCGAGGTTTCTTGTTTGGTAAATGAAAACATGTGTAGACGTTTTGAAAAATAAATAAATTTTCATCATTTTGTATGATGGGGTAAAAATAATCCTCAATGTGATAGTGATCCAATAGAGTTTTGGGCTTGTGGCCATATGGGGAATCTCCAACATTTTTTCAAGACTTTACCACATGCCTTGAGTGGAGAAGGATTCACACCACTTCATCCTTTAGGAGTAAGATCTTTTATGCCGCATCATGCGGGGTGTTGGAATAGCACCGGTAGGATGAGAAAATGAGGAGGTCTAGGCCATGGAATCCAGACCACTGATCACTAGAATCTCTAGCAGAGTGGGTTTCATTGCGGTAGTCTATCTATTACAAATTGTTATGTATCGGGGTCGTTGAATGCCTTACAATCAATACCCGAGGATCAGGCTGTGAGACCATCTATAGTACGAAGTACTATTCTTTTAGTGTATACTATATTATCTTCATTATCTTATACAGGTTCCTTAATCTCTTTTCTCTTTGTATCTATCGTGGGGATTTTTGGAATAGATATATATTCTAAATATGGTGTAATGACCCTAGATATGATGTAATGTCTAAGAATAGAGGGCATAGAACATTTTATGGAATTCCCCTTGAGGTAGAATGATACACTTTCTTATGTAACCTCTTTATTCTCGAGAAGGTATTCATCGATGTCATTAACAAGAAGGATTTGTTAGTTTAACATCATGATTTTGTAGACTGCTATCATTATAGTGTCTCATTTAAATCAACATACAGTAGTAGTTATCTACATAAGGGTGGGTGGAATGTCAAGGCTGGAATAATGGGACTGGAGAAAAGGCGGATATATGGAGTGACATACCATCTTGAAAAACTCTTCATGAAGGATTATGGATTATTCCATGAGGATATCCCTCTAGTAGGGGATCAATTCAGGGATGTCATTCCTGAAGATTTTTCTGGAATTCTTATTGAGAGAGGGGTAGATATTATAATCGATTGTATTCTAAGAGTATCTTCAGTTTCCATTCCACCAGATAGTATTACACTTAGAGAGAATCAGGATCACAAGAGGTAGTTAGATTAATAAGAGTCTAATGGTTTTTTATATCCCAATATATCCTTTTGTGCTTTTCCCCAACTTTTATACAATAAGGAGTATGGATCCTTATGTATGTAAGAGTATTACAGGAGGATAAACTAGGTTGCAGTGAAAAAAAGGTATCCACTTCCTCAAATAGATTATCTCATCAACTAGTTCCAATGCGCTAAGGTCGTCTACAAGATCGACTTCAGATTGGGATATCCTCAAGTGTGATTCATACCATTAGACATACCGCATATATATTTCTATAGATGGTATGGTCTATACGTGTACTTTGTTATGTTGTCCGATCTTACGAAGGCGCTAACATTTGTCATGTATCTGATGAATTGAGTGTTCCTATCCTATGAGAATTATTTTTTCATGGTTTTTTTGGAATTATTATTGGTGTATTAGCACACTCATAGTGATCATTCCAAAATTATTTAGATCATTTATGTACATTGAGAGGTCATTTGATTTACTCTAACCATGCTAATCTCACTTCTAGGTCGACAATGTTCACATCATATGAAATATAATATAGGTTTATAGAGTGTTTATATACCCATATAAGGTTATTTTTGTAGTCTCCAAGGAGAAGAACAAGAAAATGTTTGACATACAGTGTTTCATGCGATTCGATTTTTTATAGAGGAACTTCATATAGTACATTCCACGTCTTGATTCATCACGTAATTATTATACATTGAATGGTGTTGAGTTTCTATGATCAGAATCATGTGATAAAAACATCCAACAGTTGAATGGGATGATTATTTTGACAACTATTATAACTCTTTTAGAGCCACTATTTTGTTATTCAATCATCTGTGATGCATCAGGCATCAGCCTCAGAGTAGTGATGATGTTTGAGGATAATGTCATTGTGTACTGATCTCTGCAGTTGAGACCTAATTGGTGATTTTATCTGATGCTGAATAATGAGTTAACAGAAAATTTCCATGCCTTACCCTATGGGGGACGTTATATATTAGGTGAGTGATTTGTGGTGTACATGGACCACAAGAGCCTAAAAAATATCTTCTCACAGTTTTTCATAAACCTCAGACATTGGATATGGGTTGAATATCTTGTATCCATTGATTTTAAGCTTTCATATAGATTGGGGAAGGGTAATGTGATTTCAGATGCCTTGGGTTAGAAAACATGGGCATAGACCCTTTGTTAATCTTGTGAGGAATAGAAGGTAATAACCCTCTTCTATAACTATATATTGAGTTTCATGATAGCCATGAGCCATCTTACCTATCATTCATGGTTTTTACATCTTCCCTCCTTGAGAAGGTGTAGAGTATGGAATTTTTATGTCCAAAAGGCTTCGTACTCTGTGAGAGTATATCAATAGATAACCAACTTGCACATTATTCTATGGATTGAGATGACATCCTCCATCTAAGTGGATGTATCTGGGCTCCTATTGATATCAGAGAAGAGTAGATTGTAGAGTCACACGCTTCTCTATGGTAATTTCATCTAGGGATGTCGAATATGTATATATAAATTTGATACCGGAATTGGTTGCCTAGATTAAAATGCTAGATAATAATATTTATAACCAATTCATCCACCTATCAGTAGGTGAAGGTGGAGCATCATAGACCTATGGGCTTACTATAGATTCTTCTAGTCCCATAATGGAAATGAGAAGATTTTTCCAGGGATTTCGTAGACTGATTAACTAGGTCGCTAATTGGTGTCTTTGTTATATGGGTTCTCATTGACCGACAAACAAAATCATCTTACTTCATTTCGATTTTTGAAACATTATGAGTTTATGAGTTGGGAAAATTGTATGTACACGAGATCATACGACTTTATGGGGTCCCTCATTCTATCGTTTCATATAGGGATCTTGTTTCGCATGATGGTTCTGGCAGGTCTACTATAAGTTTATGGGAACACAGGTACATTTATGAAAAACTATTCACCCTCAGACCGATGGACAATTATAATAGAAAATAATGGTTCTATAGGATATGTTACGAGCATGTGTCCACTATTTCAGTAGTTCATGGGAACTTCGTATCCATATCATCGAGTTTTCCTATAATAACATCATCCAATTGAAAATTTAGATGCATATTTTTATAAATTATATGGTAATCCATATGGTTCACCATTGTGGTGGGTAGAGGCTGGTGAAGCTGCACTATTGAGTTCTCATCTGGTTCAAGAGACACCAGAGTAAGATAATATGATCAGAAATAATTTTAATACTTCTCAGTATTGATAAAAAAACATATTCTTAATCTTGTCAATGACCACTGTAGATAAAGGTTAGAGGTTATTTTTTTATTTTTTTATTATCAAAGAAATAAAATAGATATTTATGAAAGTAGGGAATGCTTTCTCCTCATTTCGATGGGCCTTTTGAAATTCTAGAGAGATTTAATCTGGTAGAATATCAGTTTCTTTTACCTTAGAGGTCCCATTCCAAGCACAATGTATTCCGTGTTTCACAAGATCACTAGTATCTCATCGACTCATCTCATATGCTTACCTTTTTGAAGTTGTGTTAGATTTTGATACTACCTTTTAGGTGTATCTAATACACATCCTTAGGAAATGCACCATGGACCATTGAAACCAGTTTTTCTATCTATTATATGTTCATTGGTACCATGGCCATGTTAAGGTTGGTAATTGGGTGATGAAGGCCAGTATACATACTCAGTTGCCAAAATTATTCATTGACAGTGTTTCACTACCATTAGATGGTGAACTTGGGGACGAGTTCTCTTAAGGGGGGAGGACAATAAGAACCTGGTTGTTCACTCACATATGGACCCATTAAATTTTATTCTACATATTATATTAGGATATAATATGTATTAAAATGGAGTTTGAAAAGGTCTTAGGGATATTGTGGGCACATTTTGAGCCGAGAACCCTTCTCTTTGGGAAAACTGGCCATGTCACATGGTTTTCACATGGTTAGCACATGGTTTGCCTAACGGTGCATATGATGTTGTATCCGAAAGAGCCACCATGAATGGCTGACACATGGCTATACAAACATTATGTGCAAGTTCCCCTTCTGCCTATGTAACCGTGCAGAGATTGCACATGGTTTTTCCAACAGTGTTGACAAAATGTGCAAGTTTATAATGTGGGTAAATTGTCCTTTTTCCCAATATGATTTAACTAGAATCCCTTTTCCACTAATGGATATTTCGTCTGTATTAACTTAAATTGTTATCATTTTGGATACCATTGATGATATAAGGTCGTAATCAAGAGATATCCATCATTTGGGATCCAATTGAGCTTCTATTAACCATTATGGATGCACAATGGTAAGTGCTTGAGTCCTCCTGATCCATTATCCTTATCTTTTTTACATGACCATGTTATCAGTGTATGTGTGTATTTTACCTTTTACTAGATCTAATGTTATCCAATCTAAATCAAGGGCCAATACCGGAGGAGTGTATTCATAAAATCCTATGGTGGGTGGTCTATTATTCATCACTCTTGTTCATTGATTTTTTAATTGTATTGTTCAACCCATCGATTTCATTATTTTTTTTTTATAAAATTAATATCCCATTCATAAAATCAATAGAAAAATATGGCAATTCTCATCCAAAATATGAGATTAGTTGTTAGTGGTTTTGAAAACAACTTGATTCATCCCATATATGATGTTATGCCATAATTTTTAACTTAGTCTTTGGTCACATTTGAGGCACCATTCGGGTTTGAATTCTCTAAACCTTCATAAGGGTATGAATTTATATATTAAATGTATTGATTATAAATGAATTATATAATGTAAAGTACCATGTATTCTCAACACTGGACCAATCTATGGTAAGTACTTCATTTTGAAAATAAAATTGGATCATATTACCCTGCAAATTCATGTTTATATTTTTTTAAAACAAGATCATGTGCTCCATTTTAGCAGTGGATGATGTATTTATTTTTATGAGTGGATATTTTTTTAGATCCTTGGAACATGTATTTTTATGTATAATTGGATCCGATATTTTAATTATGTTGTGGATAAGTTATTCTATAATTGGATCATATTACCCTGCACATTTATGGGTGATTACTAGTTATGAATAATATCTTGGATGTAAGAATATATTTATGCTAGGTATTTTTTATTCATAATGTAATGAATGAATAATTTATGTATGTGGTTCATAAAAGAAAAAAATTTATAGTTACACAGTTATGAGATCCTTTGTATATAAATGAAAGTAATAATGTTACACCAGCTCTTTGTTACATGAGATGGGTTTTCTACTATTGGAATTTATTCTCATGCATTATCACCTATGACATGTGTATCTCATATTTTAACCTTAAATTACTACTTTCCAAAGATGGATGGACTCCACCATATTGGACGGTGACATTTTATCCTTAAATTATATTGGGTGATGGGATCTTGGTACCTAGATATATGTATTTCTCCTTCTATCTTCATTGCACTCTCTGGGTCTCCATAAAAGATTTGATTCATGATCATGTAACTCATTTCAGTTGAAATCTTGGTGTGGATACTAATTGAATATGGAACTTGTATCTTGATAGGGATGATGCCTATAGTCAGATTTCATAACATTGTGAATTTTTGAGATTTTTTGGGAACATTGAATGTTTTATATCTATAAAATAATGTCCATTTTTGGTCAGATTCATCACTCATATGACAAACATCATAGTTATAGAACCCAATGAATCCTATATTGGTCATGGGGTAGTTGAAACTGGGGGTGTATGTCACATAATAGTTTTTACCCCATGTATACCATGTTTATTAAATGAGGTAGATATTTTATTTGATTCATACGTTTATTTGACTGTTGGGGATATTTTGGTCACCATTTTAACAGCATTGGGAGATAGATTGGTTTTTGTTTTATGTTCATGTGGATTATCATTTTTAGTGTGCTCATATGGGAAAGATTATCAAACCATGGATTTGATGATATTGATTTAATTTGTTCCCCCTTGGGGTTAATATGATCACACTAAGGTATTATATGGTAATGAGAGAAACTATTCCCCTATGGTGGGAAGATTATTACAGTTATTCATTTGATAATATTTTTGGAGCTCCATGATTTAACCATTAGGGGTATCCTAATATTACCAATAAGTCATGATTGAAAAAATGGACGTGTACTAGTATTATTCGAAATTTATAGACGTAAACATAGTGATGTGTCCAATGTACCATGTTTGTATATTGGCATGAAATCCCACATAGTTTGATGCTTCAGTTTTTGGTTGCATTATGGGACCAATAAATGTAGTTTAATGCCATGTTATAGTCATTATAATTTCCAAGAAGATGTGTCAAGGATGAATGGTAGTGGGATTACACATGGAATCATCCTAAAATAATAGTATCACCTTATTATGTTATAGGATGTTTCATCACATTATGGAATCATATGAGGCACCATGAGTTCATCACAGTGGGTATGAGGTGACGTGTCATCCCATGCTAGTTGTACATGGGGAAATCATTTTTATAATTACATTTTGAGCTTGAATTTTTTACATCATGTGATAATTATTTTTCCTGATTTTTAAACTTAAATGGCCAGGACATTAGTATTAGTAGGTTAACATATATCTCTCAGATTTTGTGGGACCTACACCCAGGGAGACCATGTCCAGGTAATAGATAATGATCCCTCAAAACATATCCCTACATGTGATGGTGCTATGTTCCCAATTATGATTCTACATTCAAGACTTATGTGTCTACAACTCATGATATGATGGGTGGGGAATTGTGTAATCCATATTATGGAGGATTGGAAAATAGGGAACTCTCTTTAGGGTGACTATGCTTCAGGGAAAAAGGTATCAAGGTACCAATTCATAAAATAATATAGTTAGTTATTTGTATAGGTTATGCATGATTTAAATTGGGAAGATTTAAGAGTGTAGTATATTGGCATCAAATTAATATGGGGTGTGGATGAGTCTTTTTGAATAGTTATTTAGAATATTAAAAATCAACTTGTGAGAAAAAGTGTTTTGCGGATGGAGGTTTTGGGTAAGGGACTTGAAATTCATTGCATGGATCACTACAGTTATATGCCCAAATAGTGTGATGTGAATATTATATTCTTGCATAAAACCACATCATATATTTTGGTGGAATATGTGTGTGCTTCATTTGATGTTCAATGTAGATGAGGGTTGTGAGAATTTGTTTTCTCTTATGTGAACCCTACTAGTCTTAAGGCACTATTCTTCAGGAACAGTCAAAACTAGGTAAAGGAACATGGTTTACTTTCGGAGGTCCTTAATGTGGTTTCCACACCTTTTGGAATTCATGAGGTGTGGACCTGTGTGATGTCACATAAGAAAGGGTTTTTTTGTGAGAGATGGTGCGTGAACATTAATAGATCCATAGATAATGTGGAGGGTTGGGATGTTATATTTAACAAAAAAATTAGAGGTTGTATGCACGTAACCCCAGTGTGGTCATTAAGATGGGTTACGTGCTTCCAATTCCATTGACTCTTCAATGTGACTGCACATGGTGATGATTTGATGTCGACATTCTCAAACAAATCGATTTTATTTGAAAATGTCATTATTGCAAAAAAATTTCCAATGATATACATAAGAACCTATTCCAATATTTCCATGCTCTCAAACCCACCATGGATCATTGATCTTTAACATTCATTTTTTTCATAAATTTTTTATGTGTATGATATGAAAGTTTCGAACAAGGCAAGGAGATTGATGAAACCAAATTTATTTTCTCCAAAAGGGAACTTTTGGCAAGATGTTTTTTTGGTAAAAATATGATTTAGGTGTTGAATCATATTTCTGGTGGCAATAAATCCCCCCCCCATGGAATTCGAGCTGATCAGAGGTTGGAAGATCATGTTTTAATGTAAATTATGTTGGGTAGAGTGATTTTACACTATTTCATGGAACATATCCATCATATTGTTAAACCAGGTCTAATGAACGGTCTACATGAGAGTTTAATTCCTCTAAATTAGTTTATGGGTCCATTGTTTAGTCATTATATATCTGGGTATAATAATACTTCCATTTTCTAAGGAACTCAACACTTTACATGAACATTTGAGAGTTCAACTCTAACATTCAGGAAAATCCCTATTAAATGAATGATATAGAATTATCAACCCATCATTTTATTTGAGAGAGATATATGTTTAATAGTGTTTAATACTTTTTATGATCTATTGCCATTTAATGAGATCTATAATTTTTTTTCTGTACATGTGTTCTAGAAATGACCAATCCAACTGAGAAAACCATTATTGATGCTAAGGCTACTACCTAGAAGATGATGATAGCTCAAAATCCAAAAATTCCCTATAACTAGAGGATTCTCTACGAGAAAATATAGCTTCATGTATTTTTGATTGAATCCTAGAGGGTTACCTGATAAAAAATCACCTATGGCTATATAATTTTGTACACATCGATAATGTTTTTATCTTATCCATGGATGTATGTAAATAAAAATACTGGATATATAGTTTTGATAAATATAGTCTCTTGAATATCACAACCATTAGAAATTCAATGAGAAATCAATGTGAAACTACTACGTATACATTTTTTGGATGGATAAGAAAAAAATTGGGGAAAATTTTTTTGATGATGAGATCCATATTGGATTTGTAATAATCATACAGACCAGATGAAGAACATTAACATGGGTTGGTAAATAGGATGAGACCTATATATTAGGGGGCACATTAATGATGACTGGTCATTTGTGAACTGGTTATGCTTCACTTATTAGTAGAATGTGTCTAATCTTTGTCAGGTTGGTTTATATAAAGCATTATGAATATTTTAAATCTATGTCTACTAAAAATGGGAGTTACAACTATATATTACAAGATAGTGGTCAAAAAATATCAAATCCTTCCACCTCAATATTTTTGAAGTGGGAATAATCTTATGTGGCCTCCAATGCTCTGGCAGCATACCACTAAGGTCATTATGATATAGTGAATTCTTTTTATGAGAAAATTCACGGGGAAAAGTGTAGCATTCCCCTAATGTACGGTACATTATTATTGAGGTGATCTCCTTGTTATTATATCATGAAACTAAATTGCAATAGGATATTTATTTTCCGAGCAATTAGAAATTTTTTTAATTGAGCCTACAATGGATATTATAGGAAGGAAAAATTATTTACCTATATAAATTCATAAAATATGGCTTGGGACATACTGTATGGTTCTAGTGGAAGGTCATTACAAGTAAGGGGTTACCTCATGAGTTATTGGTAGCTAGTGAACTGATATATATCTTTCTTTTCCTCCTTCATGTGAGGTTTGATACTTTTGCTTGAGGTATCCCTCATGGTCATTTGTGACTGGACAATGGTGATGAGGGAAATCATGTCATCTTGGAACTAGGTGAATGAATATGTACAAATATTATCACACCTCAATTGAAAACTAGGTCATGTAGTGAGAGGAATCATAACCTCACACATCAGTGGTCTATTCTAATTTCTACATGTGTGGCCCTTGATGCACATTAAAGTGTATAATTTTTTTAGTTTCATCACTCCCATGAATAGTTTCCCAAATAAATTTCTCTTACAAATTATATAGGTTATAATACTAATAATTGATGAAATAATGGTTGTGATCATAAATGTGAACACTGGGATCTTCAAAGTTCATCTATTTATAAACCAATCACAAGAGATGTTTGATAATCTAGATGGGATTCTTGAGTAGTAGGACTGCCTCTATGATTTTTTAGTATGAGTGTTAGTTTACAATTAAGGCAATAACAGTTATTGTTAATCATAATCACCTACTAATTTTTCCCAATATTTTAGATTCATTTAGTAGTGGAAGAATCATTTTTACAAGGGGATAGACAATGAATGATTTAACTATATCACTTTTCAATTATGGTGGATGTTAATAGATGAAGGAAAATTAGAGGTTAATGTGATTCCATTGACACATTTAAATATCGGTCTCTCCCGGAATTATGATAGTAATTTTAAAACAATATACCTAGGACTAATTCTACATCTAATTTTTTGAAATTTCTTCCTTTCAGTAGAGATAGAATTTTCTCAGGGCCACTGATAACATATTGATCGAAGTGAATTCCATTTATTGAGGGCTCAAGAATGAGCTGAAAATGAGAATCCTTGCATTAAGTTATATACCAACTTTATACTAGTTTGGTGATCCTCTTAGGTGAGAACGAGTGTAGGTGGATATCCCTTGATTTGGGATGAGTTAGACTGGTTATGAATCGTGGAATAAACCATGATATCTACTGAATTTAGACTCCTCCATTACATATCCTCTAAACTAGGTTACATATATAATAATGAGGAAATCCGTGAAGGTTGAAAAAATATAGAGGTGAGACACCTATGTTGGGAAGAATATACTAAACGATGGTCATTCAATGATCATGCATCATGTGGTTTTATAAGAGTGAATTTTATACCATAAGGAGTTGGTTTCCATCGCGTTCCAAAACATTGTGGCAGGGACTTTCATTTCCCATATTCATGTAATAATTTTTGTGGATCATGAAGAGAAAATTCTCAATACTTTTTAAACCTATGATGCTTCAGTCCCTTTTAATGATACATAGGATTCTAGCAATGTGGAATCCTGGGGATCCACTTTTATTATTGAAAACTCTCAAAAATATGTGGATAGGTCACTCATAGGTATGATTACATGAATGATATCTTATTTGTTGAGTGAAAATTAATTTCATTACATCTCCCATATATTATTAATTTTATGGTATTTAATGTATGATTTTTTTTGTAAATAGGTACATTTCTAGATCTAGTGGCTATCCCTTAAAGCGAATGAGTTTTCATCTATAGGGTCTAAAGATCCCACCCCAAATCTCACTCCATTGGTATAGATGAGAGTGTTGACTAAAATATTTTTTCAAGGGGAGGATTTAAATTCTATGGTCCTCTATACAATCTATGTGGGAACCACAACCACGAATACTAAATACGACACCTATACCTAGCAATGCATATCACCCATGGTGACTAATTGTAAAAATTTAGAAGCCTTGGTGTATGAATGGATCTCAATTATCAATATGTATGGTCTTATCACGGGGTTTACTATTTCTATACCATTAACATATTTTTATTCTATGCACCACCTAGTTAGGTAGTAATAAAATTCTCAATGTCCGACATTGGGATTATAAACATTGTTGAGGGGTCCCTAGGGGTGGAATTTCCCTTTAACAACCTAGTAATTTATGCCATTCATAATATATCATATATTATATTGTTTCCTCATAAAAAAATTCATATTTTCCATGATTGTTCTCATAGGTCAAATTCATTGACATTAATTGATTTAGAGAAATTTTTCAGACTATGTGATCCCAGAAAATATATGTGTTTGGGAAAGTTAGGGTGCTTATCCCAAGAGCTAATCAAACCCTCATGTAGCTCATAATTTAGGGTGATCCCAAATTGATCGATATGGTTAACCCCATTTCAATCATGGATAATATTGTTAGGGAATTAGGACTTAAATCTTACATGGATAATTGTACAAATATAGATTCATAATTTCATGGTCCCTCTCTTGAAATGGAGATCATTCATCCAATATAATCATAGTGGATTAAAGATCAACCATTGTTCTATATATTTTAAGAGTATGGGATAGTTCCACCTAATGAGTAGGAAGATTATGGTTCCAGAGTTACTAAATAGAATCATGTTGTATGATGCATTGTGTGGAGAATCATGGAGAAAATTATCACACACATGTTGAAGCAGCATCTATAGAGTCAGATGAGATCTATCCATCACAAGATATTAAACATGATTATTAGAGTGGTGGATTGTTTTTTCATTCATGCATTGGTTATAAATTATATCATAGAGCCTGTGATAACAGAATATAAATAGTACCATGTTTCCAATACCAAGGTAAATTAAGAGTACACCAAGAATCTCTTATGGCTATGTGCCATGCTGAGTAGGCTCGTTTTGAGGATTAATGATAATGAGGCTTACCCAGTTTATGAGGTAGACGAAACATATATTTCAATGTTGATAGAAGTTATAGGAGCCACTTTTGATATTATGGTTCATCTAGAGAAATAATTTTCAGAGCATAAATAGTATTAAAACCTAGTTTTGTTGAATTAATGGTGTGTCTCGAAAATGAGGATGATCATCCAAAACATATAACGGTCATTTGATTTAAATTCAAAATATTCATGAGTGTGATTCTATTTTCTTAAACTATATCATAATAATAAGAAAACCCCCCAATAAATCCCTATGACTACATGAATCATGATTTATATGGAAATCCGGGAACAAATTTGAAATTACTCATTTATATGAGAGCTTCCAATAGTGGGAGAATAGTTGGGGCTTAAATAGATTATTGATCACCAAGAGTATCTTGAAAATTAATGATTTAGTTGTAGTTCGAGAATCTATTCATAGTCAAATTTCATTCCTTGTGTGAATATGTTCATGGTTGATGTAACTATAGGGGTATTAAATTCAAATCAAATATTGGAGATGGAGTGATAAAATCAGGACTTTCATGATTTGGAAAATAAATGTGGCTACATAGAGATAAAATATTAATGTTAACAATGTACCAAAAAATAATCCACTATATATTTTTATGGATTGGGACAAAAAAATCCATGTGAACTATTTCCCACGTTCGAAATTGGAGATTTATAAAAATGTCATCTGAAGCCTTTTTGAGTGCCTTCTTAGGATAGTAGGTGAGTCAATTTTACCTTGCACCATTTACTTTAGGTTATAGTTCAAATATAAATTATCATGGGGATAAAAATCAAGGATTACATTATGAGAGGAGTTGAAATTAAACAATTTCTATACAGAGTTCAATAATGATAAGTATTCCATTGATTTTTTTTACACATTTAGTTGGAATGTCATTCTGAATAAATTTTAAAATCATGTATGAAGGTTAGAATCATCATGGATGCTATGTGATTTTAAAATACATTGAATATTGTAGAATTTCACTAATATATATTGTAAAAAATTATTCTAATTTTAAGGAAGAATATTTTTATTAAAATTTACATCATGAGACAATGAATAAGGATGTGAAGGTTAACATATTTCATCATGGGTATTGACCATGCATTTTTGTATAATTAGGTGATGAGTATTCCTCATAGAATTTATCATAACGTGATAAGGATGAATATAGAATAATATATCTCCTTGTGACCATAATGGGTGAGATTCAGTGAATTAATTCTTCACATTCATTGTACTGGGATTCTATAGAACGAAACACAATGGATGAATACTCATAGAAGAAATCAAAAATAAAAGGGAGAAACTATTTTTCTCCGTATTTTTCCAAAATGGATGGGGTATAGCTATCATATCTTAGTTTTATCATGGGTTAATGGTGGATCTCGGTTGATTTGTATCCTATTTTTTAAAACCCTAATCATTTTACATGTCATGAAAAACACATGGTGGTTGAGTGTCTTATTTTTCGTAGATTTCATCAATATGATTTTAACCGGGTAGACACATGAGCCTCTTGAATTAGGAATTTTAATTTAATGCTAGTCAGCAAGGGCCACTAGATTAAGGTCATATATCTTGGACCTAGATTATTTAATTTATTAGGATCATAATTCATCGACAATTAATTCTCTACTAAATAGAGTTTTATTGGATAATATAGAGGTAATCCTTCAGTAATTTAGTTCCATGGATGCCTAATGACACATTTAACACCTCCAATAAAACATGTTATCTAATTAAGGTCATGAATTTTTGACCTGGAATCCATATATAAGGTTGTGATGTTTGGACCAAATATGATATTATCTATTTAAGGAACTCCAACACATGTCAACCATACATAGGTAAATTCCTCCATGAATATTAAGCCCATAGGTCCCATGATTAGTGTGAGAAATAATGCGTCGTATAGAGTTTCCATTGTTTGCATAGGAGAACATAGTAACTAAAAAATGTTGTAGACTTGGGGAAGTCCAAAACAGGGACTTCTTCTTTATTCATCATTCTCATTTGTATAGGTAAATGAAACACATGGTTTTTGGATTCAAAATATTGAATAGGGAAGTAAAAATAATGATAAACCAAGACATCTAAGGCCCTAATTGTATAAATGTGATGACCGATGGTTGGGTAAAATTTTCTAGAGTTGTCAAAACATAATTTCCACAACTATGACAATCAAGGATCAGAAAAAATGTTAGATAAAATGATTACATTTTTCTAAACACATGAAATAAAATATATTTCCAAGTATAATTTATTGAACGTGCCCAAGATACTAGATTGACCAATGACGAATGGAATTATTCTCTACAGGGGGCCTGTTCAGATTGAGGGAATTATGAGGATCCAAATCAAATAAAGAAGGAAGAATGAAAATGTATGTGGGTAATGTATCAAGGGGGATTTTTTGTTCCCTTGGAAAAATCCCAACATGCACATGAATGGGTTTGATGAAAATCATGATAGGAAAGGAATAAGAATAACCTAATGGGGGAAGAATATAGAATAAGTTAGTGGTGTGGGTGAACTCATGGTTGTAGTTAATTGCTTGTAACATCACCCATGGCCATGGGAATCAATCCACATGTAATTACTGAACATGGATGAGTAGGGGACCAATACATATAGGTTGGTGTCTATTCTAGTATGGATGATGGGACATCTCATAGTTATGATAAAATGAATCATATGTTAATCACATAGGGTAATATTTATTCATGTATTGAGGATGATAGTTTTGGTCACCCAATATTTGTGATATGAGGAATCCAATATTCATCACATGCGGTAACACAAAAATTTATCATCATATGATAAGGATGTATTTTTTTTCATTCCATATTTTTCATGTGAGGAATCCTATGTTCATCACAAGTGGTATGGTTATAGTGTAATGTCATGTAGTGTGGAAATTATTTTTTATCATTCCAAATTTATCATATGAGGCATCCCATATTCATCACATATGATAAATCTATTGTTTAGTGTATCTTTCTACAGACATTCATTTTAGTTGTTTAGTCATACATTTTTATCTAAGGCTATAACTACTTTTTGGCCATGTATTTTAGATGAATGTGTATGGGTTTCATAACGTGTCTTGTATGACACAAAAGAGAAATAAAAATAATAAAATTTAGGTCCAAGGATTCTTTTTCCCACACAATATTCTAATAAAATTAAAACACTGGTAAAATTTATTTTATTTTGGGGGGATGAATCACTGAAAATGGTTAAATATGATTGATGGACCATGGATAATTGATATCAAAATCAACATATATACCATTGTAATATGAATCAAACCACAAATAGTTATTGAATTTTTTGTGTTGGGAGATCAAAAGTAGAAAGGCGGCATCCTATTGATCTAAGATGTGATGAAAAATTGAAGAGGTAGTAGATTTAGGGGTCATAGGGAACTGAATGAAGATAGATTAAAGTCTTAATTAATTGACCAGAAAGGGAGTTGGATGTTTGAGTTTACATTGTTGTTTCCCAAGAGTTATTAACTATCCTAAATATGAATCCATGAATCCCTAGACAACAAAATTAAACCCTAAAACCAGTTTCACATTGTATAAGTCATTAGGATTGGACCACGGGTGTCCCTAAAATTGTTTTGTGATGAGGTTGGGCCTAGGATATTGAATACAAGGGTCCCTATGTATCTAATGTAGAATGAGAATTGGGAACAAGGTATGGCATGAGACTGATTCCGGTAGGCATACATTCTCTCAAGAGAGGAAAATAAATCATGTAATAATTATTATATTTGTAATCATTTGTTGAATACATATGGTAAGGCTATAGTTTCTCATCTTGTGATAAGGAAATTTTTTTTACCATTTCATATTTTTCATGTGAGGAATCTAACTTTTACTAAATGAGGTAAGGATATAGTTTATTTTTATGTGATGATGATTTTTGAGGGGATTATGACTTAATTTTCCATTAATTATCCTCATGTCATGTTTTGAGGGAATACTGATTTGTAGATGGATTAAGGGATATTCTTGGGGTATATACCTAATGATGAGTCCCACGGTAGATTATATCATTCTAATAAAAAGGTCATAAGGGATCAATGTCGAAGCTAATCTATAGTTAGGAGAGGAAACTTTTGGTTCACCATAATAAAAATTTCCTTGGAATCACTACATATATCAATAAGTCTGGATTCATTCCGCAAATAATTCAAGACCATGGATTGGTAGAATATAATTACCTAGGGGTATAATAGTGTAATGTTTGGGGATGAAACATGGAATCGGGATATTTTACATTGTACGATGTTGAGAATTTTTTTTATATTTATTACATAAGTAATAATGTGTTCACAAGGTAGGGTACCGAAATAGTTTAGCATCATGTGTTGAGGATGCTAGTTTTTATCATCTCACATTTTACATATGAGGAATCCATTGTTCATCACCCAGGGTGAGGATATAGTTTAACATCATTTTCTATGGATGAATGGATTTCTAGTTTATAGTTGTTCATATTTGTGAAGATATTTATCATGATTACTTTAATAGTGCTCAGACTAATGGGAAAGATGTTAGATTATGGTATTATCAATTGAATTGTGATTTGGTGTATATTATGGTCATGTAGGTTTGAAATTGTTTATTATCAATAGTACCACTAGAAAAACATGGAAATGTTTGGATGTGTAAAATTATCTCCTCCCATAGATAATAATGAGAATGAACAATTTAAATTGGAATTATGAGTAATATATGTTAATTATAACATTGTTTCCGCCATTAATTTTTTTATCTGGTATTATTGGGGTTGTAATATCCAATACCATGCTATCGTGACGAATAGTGTTGAGTATGACCTTTTTATTTAAAGATCGTGATACCATGTTCTACTAACTTTTTAGTCATGAAATTGCTAAAGTCTATTTTTTTTCAAGGTCCTCCAATAGAGAAAGATGGACTTTTTTGTACCTTTTCTGGTTTTTTCTCGCCATAAACATGCATTTAGTGTGATTAAAATTGTTCTTTAGTTGGTAAAACATAATTTATTCCATACACCCGGGTATATGTGGTAGCTTGGGTGGAACATCATGTTGCAATCCAATATTCATAGAGGTAATTTGGAATTTTATCTAGAAAATTAATTTTTTTTCAGGACCACCATCTTTTGTAGGATGTTAGATATGGTTTTCTTAATTTCTTGATCTATGAGTTATCTTACACATTGTACAGGGAAGGGTGACTGGACTGAATTTTTTACATGGAATAAAATTTATTCAACTCATTAACATAATGAATTTTACCATATTCATGACAATGGGGTTGAGGAAACCTAACATTTTGAATGAATAGGGATTTCACATACTCAATCATGGGCCTGTTTTTAAATTCATTGAAGTGAAATTCTTCTCCCAACATTGCGGAGAATTACAATATGGCTCGAATGAACCTACATCGTTAAAATGTCTCTATTGGGTATGAACCTAAAACATAAAATCACCAAAATTAAAATTGATAAATGAATTTGGAAGCATGGAGATTCTCTATCGGTTGATGCACAATTCTAGAATAGTTCATTCGTGAATTTCATATCTCAATGAATGGGAATCATTCATGAACTATGATATGCCAAAAGTTTCCAAAGCCTTAAATTTTTGGAGGGAATCAATCATGGATGATGGGGTTCACATGATCCAACCTATACCTCATTCATAATGTAATATATATCATATCCATGTATGAAATAGAGATTAATAACATCGAAATATTACCTTTTCAGTGCCTGATAAATGCTCTGACCACTCTCAAGGGTAAATCAGTCTTCAAGATAATAAATTCGTGCATTATAATCTCTACATTTTTGGATAATATTGTAAAATATATACTCAATGATGTGTGTCAACCATGTAGAAATTTTCTCATCCATGGTGTATTTTTAAGGAATTTTCACTAGTTTACTGGTTGTGAGATGAAAAACCGGTTAGTCCCCATAATTTGTAGTGTAAGGGGAGATGACCCTCTAGTGTGAAATATGAGTGATCAAGTAACACTGGTTTGGATATTATAGGGATGCACCCTAGATTTAAAAATCACTGGAGAAACATTTTTTTGATTGAGGAACACAAGTAAAAAATGGAAATGAATGAAATTGGTACATTAACATAAGAGTTTGTTTTAATGGGTGCATGTGTTATTTCTTCTTAATTACATAGTAACCCTGGAATTTTATGATTTGGCACCCAGATTCTCCCATCAAATTTAAATAAGAGACATCAATCTCAAGGGAAAATTAAAGACAATGAATAATATGATGACCCTATATCATGTTGTGGGTATATCATTCGTTCAACAAGAATGGGTGAAATAATATTGAATATACATGAATGATGGGGAAGATTCCAAATAATACCTTATGTGGTTGGTGTCGATGAACCATATTTTGGTCGGACTATATTTCACACCGTCGAAATGTATCAGCCAATAAATCAAATTCTATTCCACATGGAGGATGAATTCATATGGTAACTCAACATCCTGTTGATGTTCCTCATAGTTTATATGTTCAACCATGATATCTTGAAAATCATGGACCTTTTATGGATTTATACAGGATGATCGTAATGTTCAATTTATGGGGGCTTACAACCCAACACACAAATTAAATTGTCAAGATGTTGTAGGTGGAGATTTACATTAGTGGTATAATACAAAACATCAACTGTATCAAAAAGTTCTTCATTTAATGTTTCATCACTGTAAATAGAAAAATGTTATAACTATTCTTGATGTGGGAGTATCTGCACTTCTTGTTGAGGATCCTGGTGATAAAATAATTATGATTGTTTTCCTAGCCTTCATTTTTTTGGGCAAAGAGGAGGCCATGGGACCGTTTCAGAATGGAATCACAGATAAAAAGTGCCATTCTTATGACTGGTGACATTAGCACCCGGGAATATAGAATATATTATATGATAAAATCCTAGGAATTATAGAGTTCCTTATCCCATTGGTAAATAGTTCCTTAAATCATTATCCCCTAAAATTGATTACATGTGATGGAAATATTTTAAATAAAACAATGAATGTAGGAAAATGTATACTGGGAGGATCTATCACCCTCTATTGTCTCATGGATGATGAGTTTTAATAATGAACTTGACTTTATTTGGATCCATATCGATTCATATATATCCAATGATGAATTTGAGAAAAATTTTAGTTGTAACCCCAAATGGAAACTTTTAGGGGATGATTTCCAAGTGACAGGGATGGATGAATCTGAACACATTCCAATTATCCATTAGATGATCACATAATAAGAAATAATTGACCACTAGATCATTACCATAACATTCCAATAGCTTCTCAAGAATCATCTTCAATATACAGTTCATATCATGCAAGAATGTAGCTCTAACGTTCATTAAGACAAAAGGAATCACTGAGTAATGTAATGTCCCATTGGATACCTCGATAGTAGAAGATTAATCATCCTTAAAAGTTATTATAATATAATTATCCCCATATTTTCCTACCATGGATGATATTTCACAGAAACTAGCCATAACATGGATCAATAGAACAATCATGGAATGAGAAATTCATCCTTTAGGAAATGGTTGTTGAGGGACTAAATGTCATTATAGACTGTGATTTTCCAAATAATAATTCTATGTTATAAAATATTAGACAACCATATGTTGTATTTTACCTCTCTAAGGATATTTTCATTAATAATACTATCAATTTTGGACTCAAACATGAAGTATCTGGAGTGGATAATATTTATAGGAGGTTGTTGGAACTCGTAGTAATCCACCAGGTAGCTAAGGCTATGGACTTAAATTTTGGGATTTAGGTCTTTCATATAGCTATAAATCCTTTAACACGCATTGTGGTTATAATTTATGAATTCCAGATACCATTTTTATTCTTCTAGTGACATGGTATGGTGATCAGTTTCATCCTCATATTTTCATTGGTTCCTTGGTTCAACAAATTCAACTCATCAATAGTGGTGATGATTCCATCTTCAAATATAGGATGGGAATCCTCAATATCCCTTTTAGTATCCTTGATATAAATTTCATAGGGAGGATTAAACTCACCAAAAAAATAGGATTCATGTATGAAATCAGAACTCCATATGATGTGGGAAGAGTCTTTGGCAAGGTAATTTTTATCTACAAGGAGTAAAATGGTAATTGATATTAATCCAATCCCAATTGGATTCTAACCATGAGGTCTATTTTTATTGTCAAAAAATTACAACCTGTTTACTTATATCACTTTTTCTATTCATTGTGGAACATGTGGTAATACCATGGATTGGTATTCAAGGGAAAAACATTTCAGTACTTTACATGGGAATGATCTTATAATAATGGTTAGGTCTTCCAAGTGTAGGAGTACAAGTTAAACTATACGAAATCCTTCTTCTCAGGGACTATAAAAACTCTACCACGGTCTTATGTGGTGCGTTTCAATAGAAGGATTTTTGGTATAAAATTTCATCTCATGTCTACCCAAGGATCTATTGTGCTGTTCGTGAGATCATTATGGGCATTAATTCCATCAACCCCATCAATCCATGGTTGTAATAGATCCTTTTTATAGTGTCTAACATCAAAATAACCAGACTCACAATATTCAAAGGGATAAGAGTCACCCTATAGTACACCTTCCCATCATATAATGTTTTGTTTGAGGCATTTTTTGTAAAAATAGGGGACCACTATCAGTTGATGGATCCCATGCCATTCATCTCGGGAATTTTAGTTCATATCATGAAAGGCCTCCATAAATTTAGTGCCTTCTACTACTCCACAAAAACTATTATTCAACCAAATCCTTCCTTGCGACTTCTTATTTACATTATCATATCCTTGAATTTTATGGTTTGAGGGGATTAGATAATCATTTGTCATCCCTATAATGTGGAGTGTTCGGTTAGGGATAGAGTTAATCTCATAAAAAGATTCCACATGGAACCAGAATATTTCCATGTAATTGAAATGGAAAATGATATATATTCTATGAATATCCCTATTAATGGTGGAACCCTAATCATCTTCTTAAAATAAAATAATACCCCTACATTAATATGGTTTGGAGAATTTATTATAATATATCTCACTACGACCAAACTCTATAAAAAAATAATGGGGATCATTAGGGATTTAAAAATTACCTCGCACATCTCCTTTGTTCTATATAGGGACATGATTATTGAGGGGATTAATGGTAAGATGGAAAGGTGTTTGAACCCATAGTACTTCTTGGTGATTGGAATATTTTTCACTAAAGAGTAGTGTTCTTTAGATGGGAGCATATCAGATGAGGTGATGTTGAATAACTTGTGATGGATACATTTTACATTTGGAGGAATTGATCCCATTGATGAAAACTTAACTAGGCACTATACAGATGAGTTTAAAACCTGGATGAGGTTGCATGATCACATTGTGGTCATGATAGAGTCATGCATTCAACTAATATAGTTGGTTGTGGAGGTTAACTCAATTGAGAATTTTGGGAGGGGTTTGATATTTGATCCATAAAAGAGGATTCCTATTTTTTAAAATTGGAATTAATAACCCATTTTGAAACAATATCCATAACATTATTCTTGTCATTTTGTAACCATTATATACTTCAATAATGGAATTTAATGTCGACTCAGGGGTTCACATGGCCCTCTTTCATTCTAGCCACTATAAAGGGATATATCAGTGAAACAAACTTAATTGGGGTGTAGTCTTACTCTTCAATAGTGGAATATTTTATGACTAGATGAACCTTTTCGAATATCCCAAATTTTCAAGAATAACTTCAAGCAGATTTGTTTAAAGATTCCACGCATGTTGGGGACTCTAATTACCCCAACTACATAGATTTCTATTACATTGAGGCCTAGAAGACTATTATGTAGGTTTAGAGTTGGTAGCTAAATGATACACGATAACCACATGATGCTCTAGTCTACTCAAGTTGTTATAGGGGATACCATGTTTGTGGGCGACATTTTTAAAATCCAAAACATCTATTGTAAATTTTTGTTCTACATCCGGAGATGTTTATACACTTTCTAGTGTCCATGTTTTCACTGTTATGATTAGTGGAAATATTTTTTACCTATACAGAGACATCACCAAATATTACCAGTTTTTGTTCTACATGGTCCGAGACCCGATATATGAATAATAATAACTCAATTATGGAATATTTTATGTATCATGGATAGGAATGTGGTTTCCATGTTCGTTGATTTTAGCCGCATAGTTTCTCTTGTATTGTTGAAAATTTATGGAATCCTTTTCTAGGGAACAAATGAAATATCCCTTGACTAGTGAATCCTATATGGAGTAGGTTTTTCATTGATTATGAAAAAGGAACCTTGGGTTCCCATCCCTGGAGTGGGGATGTGGAACCACTATCCTGATGAGTATGTGGAAGATATGATTTATCATAGAGGCTGAGCCTCGGGGGTTGTTAGGTAAATGTGATCATTGTGAACTATCTCAGGAGCCTTTGCATGAAAAAAAAATACTTTTGCACATTCACAAAAATTCTCAGGATATATGGAAGGGGTAATATTAATTACCATTAATCCTTCTCCTATACGTATTCTCCATACACTAAATTTTTTAAATAAATCCCAAAATATATCTTTCTTGTTTTGGGATAAAAGAGTGGGAGCCAACTAATCTTTGATGTTACACCCAGAGAGTGTAATTATCTATTCTAGGAAATGAGTCAATTAAAGAGAGTACATGAGTCCTTTAAATTGGAAAATGATTTTAGAAACTGATTCATCGGGCCTCTTTTATCATTTATATAAGTTATAGATACTTATCTTGCACAAGGTGGAGGAAAACTGTTGTGTAACTATCTCTTACGTTCCAAGAAACCCACAATGCATCCAAGGGTTTGCTAGGTAAACAATATAATGGACGTCTAGTTATGGTTTTGATGAAACATCATATCAATGTACTTCTAACTATATCAGATTATCCATCATTGGGTTTCACTGTGAGGTAATGATGTACATATTCAATTGTATATCACCCATAACATTGAATGGGCTGAATCATGGATTTCTAAATTCTGGGGATGAGATCATCTGGTCTACCCATTTCAGATACAACTTTCATTCAAAAAAGTGAACCCTATTTAATTTTAAGATCCTGAAGGTGGGTTATGATAGTATCGTTCACATTATCAAGGTGGTAATTTTCGGTCATCAGTTACCTGACATTGACATCATTCTAGAAGGAGGGATGGCCCTTACTTGTGGGTAGATATGTCTGCTTCTCAGAAGTAGTGGGTGATTTATATCAGGGTTATAATCTATATCACATAGCTTCTACCCTAATTGGATTATTGGGGCCAACTAGTTCTAATTTGGGTTCTTAATCAAGGAGAACATTGTTCCGGAAAAGGGGAGAGATAAGGTCCCAATGGAAAATAACATGACCCAGAAGCTACTCTGAGATAAGCTCCGTGGTAGGCCTCCTATGTACCTATATATCTTAGAGAAATGTTGTCATCATGATAATTGACTCGTCTCCTAGAAATATATCAGATGGATCAGTTGGACCAATTTTTTCTATTACCTTTTTTTTATTTTAAAAGGTAGATAGAAATAATTTTTAGGGGGGGTCATCATGGATTTAATAATTACCTCACACAAATCCTTTGTTCAATAGAGGGCCATGAGTATTGAGGGGCTTAATGGTAAGTTGTAAAGATGTTTGAACCCATAATACTTCTTGGTGATGGTAATGTATTTGAATGAATAGTAGGGTTCTTTAGTTGGGTACGTAACAGATGATGTGATGTTGATTAAATTATGATGGATACTTCTTAATTTTGGAGGAATTTATTTATCTGAAGAAATATTAACTAGGCACAATACAGATTAGGATAGGACTTGGATGAAGTTGGATGATCATGTTGTGGTCATGACTGTGTCGTGAATTCAACTAATATAGTTGGTTTTGGAGGTTCACTAAATTGAGAATTTTTTGAGGGGTTTGATAATTGTTCCTTAAAATTGGATTCCGAATTTTTTTATTGGAATTAATAACCTAGTTTGAAACAATATCCATAACATTATCCTTTTCATTGTGTAACCATTATCTACTTAAATAATGGAATTTAATGTTGACCCCTAGGTTCACATGGTCCTCTTGATTGCTAGCCACTGCCAAGGGATATATAAATGCGAAAAATGTAATAGGGGTGTAGTCTTAATATTCATTAGTGGAATATTATATGACTAGTTTAACCCTTTTGGAATATCCCAAATTTTTAGGCACTAATTCACCAAGAGTTTATTGTACATTCCAGGCATGTGGGGGACTCTAATTCCCCCAACTCCGTACATTTCTGTTACACTGAGGGCAAGAAGACTATTACGTAGGTTTAGAGTTGGTAACTAAAGAATACACAATAAACACATGCTGCTCTAGTATACTCATGTATTTATAGTGTATTCCTTATTCGTTGGAGACATTTTTTAAATACATAACATCTATTTTAATTTTTTTTCAACATCCAGAGTCCTTTTTTACACTTTCTAGAGTCCTCATTTTCACTTTTTAGATCAACATAAATATTTTCTACCTATACCGAGACATCATCCTATATTACTAGTTTTTTCCTACATGGTCCGAGACCCGATATATGAAAAATAATAACTCAATTATGGAATATTTTAGGAATTCATGGAAAGGTATGTGGTTTTAATGATCGTTGATTTTATCCATGTAGTGTCTATTGTATTCTTGAATATTTATGGTATCCTTTTCTATGGAATAAATGAAATATCCCTTGACTAGTGAAACTTAAATGGAGTAGGTTCTTCTTTGTTTATGAAAAAGGAACCTTGGGTTCTCATCCCTGTAGTGAGGATGGGGAAATACTATAATGATAAGGATGTGGAAAATTTTATTTATCAAAGAGACTTATCCTAGGGGGTTTTTTAGGTAAATGTGATCATTGTGAACTATCTCAAGTGCCTCTTCATGTATAAAATAATGATTTTGAACATTCACATGACTTATTAGGATAGATGGAATGGGTAACATTCATGACCATTACTCGGTCTCCTATACATATTCTCCAATACCCTGAACTTTTAAATTAAATCCAAAAATATATCATTCTTATTTAGGGATAAAAGAGTGGCAACCAACAAATCTTTGATGTTTCCCCCATAGGGTGTAATTAGATATTCTATAAAATGAATCAAGTAAAGATAGTACATGAGTCCTTTAATTTGGAAAATGATTTCAGAAAATGATTCATCGGGCCTCTTTTATCATTTATATAAGTTATAGATAATTTTCCTTCACAAGTTGGAGCTAAAAAGTACTTTAAATATATCTTATGATCCAAGAAACCCATAATGGTTCCTAGGGATTTCTAGTTATATCATAAAATGCACATCTAATTATGATTTTGATGAAACATCAAATCAAGTTACTTCTAACTAAATTAGATTCCACATCATTGGGTTTCAATGTGAGGTAAAGATGAACATATTCGATAGTATATCACCCGTAACATTGAATGGGTTGAATATTGTATTTCTTAATTCTGGGGATGGGAGCATCTGGTCTACCAATTTCATATACAATATTCCTTAAAAAAATGTGACCCCAATTTTATTTCTTGATCCTGACGGTTGGTTATAATAGTATCATTCACATTATCAAAGCGGTAAGTTTTGTTCATCAGTTACCTAACATTGCCACCGTACTAGAAGGAGGGATGGCCCTTACACAAGGATAGATATGGGTGCTTCTCAGAAGTAGTGGGTGATTTATATTAGGGTTATTATCTATATCACATAGCTTCTACCCTAATTGGATGTTTGGGGCCAACTAGTTCTAATTTGGGTTCATAAACAAGGAGAACATTGTTCCTGACGAGGGGAGAGATAGGGTCCCGATGGACAATAACATGACCCAAAAGCTACTCTGAGATAACCTCTATGGTATTCCTCCTATATACCTCTATATCGTAGAGAAATGTGTTCATCTTGAAAATTGTATCGTCTTCTAGAAATATATCAGATGGATCAATAGGCTCAATTTATTCTATTACCTTTTATATATTTGGGAAAGTAGATAACAATATTTTTTTGTGGGGATCATCATCGATTTAATAATTACCTCACACATCTCCTTTGTTCAATAAAGTGCCATGAGTATTTAGGGGCTTAATGGTAAGATGGAAACCTTTTTTAACCAATAATACTTCATGGTGATGGGAATGTTTTTTTACTATAGAGTAGTGTTCATTAGTTGGGAGCATATTAGAGGAGGTAATATACAATAGCTTTTGATGAATACATCCTGCTTTTGGAGGAATTTATTTCTCTGAAGAAATTTTAACTAGTAACTATACAGATGAGGTTTGGACCTGGATAAAGTTGGATAATCACATTGTGGTCATGATTGAGTCCCGCATTCAACTAATATAGTTGGTTGTGGAGGTTCACTCAATTGATAATTTTTGGAGGGGTTTGATAATTGATCCTTAAAATAGGATTCCTAATTTTTATTATTGGAATTAATAACCCAGTTTGAAACAATATCCATAACATTCTTCTTATCATTGGGAAACCATTATCAACTTCAATTATGGTATCTAATGTTGACTTAGGGGTTCACATGGATCTCTTCATTTCTAGCTAGTATGACGGGATTTATTAGTAAGACAAATGTAATATGGGTGTAGTCTTACTCTTAATTAGTGGAATATTTTATTACTACATGATCCCTTTTCGAATATCGCAAATTTTTAGGCATCATTTCACCTAGAGTGTATTCTTGATTCCACGCATGTGGGGGACTCTAATTCCACCTACTACATCGATTTTTACTTCACTGAGGCCTATGAGACTATTATATTGGTTTAGAGTTGGTAGGTAAAGGATACACGATAACCACATGACGCTATAGTCTACTCATGTAGTTTTAGTGGATACCATGTTTGTGGGTGACATTTTTAAAATCCAAAACATATATTTTAATTTTTGGTTCTACAACCGGATACCTTTTTTACTCATTCTGGAGTCCTCATTATCACTATTTAGATCAGTAGAAATATTTTCTGCCTATACCTACACATCAACCAATATAACTACTTTTTGTTCTAAATGGACCGAGACCCGATATATGAATAATAATAACTCAATTATATTATATTTTAGGAATTCATGGCATGTTATGTGGTTTCCATGATCATTGATTTTAGCCGCATAATTTCTCTTTTATTCTTGAATCTTTATGGTATCCTTTTCTATAGAACAAATGATATATCCCTTGACCAATTATTCTTATATTTAGTAGGTTTTCATTTGTTTATGAAAAAGGAACCTTGGGTTCCCATCCTTGGAGTGGGGTTGGGGAAACACTATCCTGATGAGGATGTGTAAAAAGGATTTATCAATGAGACTAAGCCTAGGGGGTTCGTTAGGTAAGTGTGATCATTGTGAACTATCTCAAGAACCGCTTCATGAATAAAAAAATCATTTTGAACATTTACAAGACTTCTCAAGATAGATAGAGGGGTTTATAATCATGACCATTACTCGGCCTCCTATACGTATTCTCCAATACACTAACCCTTTTAATGAAATCCCAAAATATATCATTCATATTTAGGGATAAAATAGTGGGATCCAACTAATCTTTGATGTTACACCTAGAGAGTGTAATTAGCTATTCTAGGAAACGAGTTAATTAAAGATATTACATGAGTCCCTTAAATTTAAAAATGATTTCATAAAATGATTCATTGGTCCTATTTTATCATTTATATAAGTTATAGATACTTTCCATGCACAAGGTGGAGCTAAACAGTAGTGTAACTATCTCTTAAGATCCAATAAACCCACAATGGATCCATGGACTTGCTAGTGATAACTTAAAATTCACGTCTAATTATGGTTTTGATGAAACAACAGATCAAAGATGTTCTAACTATATCATATTCCCCATCATTGGGATTCACTGTGAGGTAAAGATGTACATATACTATAGTATATCACCCGTAACATTGAATGGGTTGAATCTTGGATTTCTGAATTCTGGGGATGGGAGCATCTGGTCTACCCAGTTCAGATACAACTTTCCTTCAAAAAAGGTTACACCCATTTTATTTCAAGATCCTGAATGTGGGTTATGATAGTATCATTCACATTATCAAGATGGTAATTTTTATTCATCAGTTACCTGAAATTACCATAATTCTAGAATGTGGGATGGCCCTTACATGAGGGTAGATATGTGTGCTTCTCAAGAGTATTCGGTGATTTATATCAGGGTTATTATCTATATCACATATCTTCTACCCTAATTGGATGTTTGGGGCCAACTAGTTCTATGTTGGGTTCATAATCAAAGAGAACATTGTTCCTAACAAGTGGAGAGATAGGGACACTATTGACAATAACATGACCCAGAAGCTACTCTGACATAAGCTCCAAGTTAGGCATCCTATATACCTATATATCTTAGAGAAATGTGGTCATCTATAAAATTGACTCGTATTCTAGAAATATATTAGATGGCTCAATATGGTCAATTTTTTCTATTACCATTTTGATGGTTTGGAAGGTAGATAGCTATATTTTTTGTGGACTATCATTGATTTAATAATTACCTCACACATCTCCTTTGTTCAATATAGGGAAATGAGTATTGGGGGGCTTAATTGTAAGCTGGAAAGGTGTTTTAACCCATAATACTTCTTGGTGGTGGGAAATTTTTTGACTGAAGATTAGTCTTCTTCAGTTGGGTGCATATCAGATGAGGTGATGTTGAATAAATTTTGTTGGATACATCCAACTTTTGAAGGAATTTATTTCTTCGAAGAAATTTTAACTATGAGCTATACAGATGATGTTAGTACCTAAATGAAGTTGGATGATCACATTGTGGTCATGGCTGAGTCATGAATTCAACTAATATAGTTGGTTGTGGAGGTTCAATCAATTGAGAATATTGTGAGGGGTTTGATAATTGATCCTTAAAATAGGATTCCATATTTTTATTATTGGAATTAATAACCCAATTTGAAATAATATCCATAACATTCTTCTTGTTGTTTTGTAACCATTATCTACTCCAATAATGGAATTTATTATTGACCTAGGGGTTCACATGGCCCTCTTCATTTATTGCCACTATGAAGGGATATATCAGTGTGACAAATGTAAATGGGGTGTAGTCTTACTCTTCATTAGTGGAATATTTTATGACTAGATGAACACTTTTGGAATTACCCAAATGTTTAAAAATCAATTCACCAAGATTTTATACTAGATTCCACTCATGTGGGGGACTCTAGTTCCCCCTACTCCATATATTTTAGTTATACTGAGGCCTAGAAGACTATTATGTAGGTTTATTGTTGGTATCTAAAGAATACAAGATAACCATATGATGCTCTAGTATACTGAATTAGTTATAGTGGATAACATGTTCGTGGGTGACATTTTTAAAATCTAAAACATTTATTGTAATTTTTTGTTCTACAACTAAAGACCTATTTTACACTATCTAGAGTCCTCTTTTTCACTTTTAAGATCAGCATAAATATTTTCTACCTATACCAAGACATCACCCAACATTACTAGTTTTTTTCAACATGATCCAAGACCCACTATATGAATAATAATAACTCAATTATGGAATGTTTTAGGAATTCATGGAAATGTAAGTGGTTTCCAAGCTCGTTGATTTTAGCAGCATAGTGTCTCTTGTATTCTTGAATCTTTATGGTATCCTATTCTATAGAAAAAATGAAATATCCCTTGACCAGTGATTCCTATATGGAGTAGGTTTTTCTTTTTTTATGAAAAAGGAACCTTGGGTTCCCATCCCTAGAGTGGGGATAGGGAAAATCTATACTGATGAGGATGTGGAAAAAAGTATTTATCAAAGAGACTGAGCCTAGGGGGTTAGTTTGGTAAATATGGTCATTGTGAACTATCTCAGGAGCCTCTTCATGAATAAAAAATCCTTTTTAACATTCACATGACTTCTCAGGATAGATGGAAGGGGTAATATTCATGACCATTACTCCATCTCCATTACATATTCTCCAATACACTAACCTTTTTAATGAAATACCAAAATATATCTTCCTTATTTAGGGATAAAAGAGTGGGAGCCAACTAATCTTTGATGTTACACCTGGATAGTGTAATTAGCTATTATAGAAAATGAGTCAAGTAAAGAGAGTACATGAGTCCTTTAAATTGGAAAATGATTTCAGAAACTGATTCATTGGGCCCCTTTTATCATTTATATAATTTAAAGATACTTTTCATGCACAAGTTGGAGCTAAACAGTAGTGTAACTGTCTCTTAAGATCCAATAAACCCCCAATGAAACCAAGGGATTGATAATTATACAATAAAATGCACATCTAATTAAGGTTTTGATGAAAAATCAGATCAAGGTACATCTAACAATGTTAGATTCTACATCATTGGGTTTCACTATGAATTAATGATGTAAATATTCAATACTATATCAGTCGTAACATTGAATGGGATGAATCTTGGATTTATGAATTTTGGGGATGGGAGCATCTGGTCTACCCATTTTAGATACAACGTTCCTTCAAAAAAAGTGACCTGTATTTTATTTCTTGACCCTAAAGGTGGGTTTTGATAGTATTATTCACGTTATCAAGGTGACAATTTTTGGTCATCAGTTACCTGACATTTGTAAGATTGGTATAGAGTATGAGGTTTCCAACCTCTGATACCAATTGTAAGATTGGTATAGAGTATGAGGTTTCCAACCTCTGATACCAATTGTAGGATCGAAATAGTGATGTAGATGCTCAATATACAAGAGGGGGGGGGGGTGAATTGTATACTTTAAAAATTCCTTTGGAACCTTTAAAGTTAGTTAAGAATAACTATGTTTCCTTAAAGAAAAAGGCTAAGTTTAACAAGGTTAAACAAAGAAAATTCACAACACCTCTAACTCCAAATGCAAACTTGGAATGAGATTCCGAAAGTAGGTTCCGGAAATATGGTTCTGGAAAATTGAAACTTAACAAAAGATTACAATATGAGATTCTACCTTAAAGCGTATAGAATCTAAATTAATCAGAGTACATGTAAGGAAGTATAAGAAAGTTATACTTTCCTTATGATACAAAATGAAGCGGAAATAAAACAAGTAGTTAAACTACAAGTAACAAGATATAAGTCTTTTAACCCAAAGAGAAGGGTATCCAACAACCTTGGATAAAGGTCCCTTGATTTATATTTTCAAGCAAGTCTGTCTTACCCACACCAGGGTAAGCCCTCGATACGAAGATCGGAGTCTCTGCTTGCTATCCCCGCAAGCCCTCAACTTCAAGGTAGTTGGCAACCTCTGTCTTCCTCAGCATGGAAGCCCTCGAACTTTAAGGTAGTCGACACCTCTTTCTTCCTATCCCCGGAAGCCCTCGAATGTAACCACCAACATTCGGAGTCGCACGAAGCTTTGAGAGTTAATAAGAGCCTCTCTCTCTAGAAATCACTTCAAGAAGATTAGTCAGCCTTTTTGAACTTTTAATAGTTATCGGCTCTGAGCTCTTTCAAATGAGCTCCTATTTATAGGTAAGGTCGGCTCCTTCTCCAACGGTCATATTTTCTTTAAAGATCGGAGGGACCTGTACACGTGTCACTTAGACAACGGTTAATAAGAAACAGAATGGACGACATCGTTGTATAACAAAACAAGTGTAACAGAATGTACGACATCGTTTTAGTTCTAACATAAAAGTTCGGAATGAAATCTTTGGAGTGAAGATTCGGAGTGTAATGAAAATAATAAAGAGTAGAAAAATTATTGAAATGTAAGCAATATAAAATTTCGGAGTCTAACAAAAATATTTTTCAGAGTCTGAATTAATTCAGAGTGTATAAAACAAAGATACTCAAATTCTGTTTAATAGGTGAATTCGGAATGCGAATTCGGAATAGGAATTCGTCATCAGAAATCGTAATGAGAATTCATCATCAGGATTCGTAATGAGAATTCTTCATCAGAAATCGTAATGAGAATTCTTCTTCAGAATTCGTATCCTGAATCTGGAATAGAACTTAGTCAGAGTTCATATCTGGAATTCGGAATGAGACTTCCTTATAGTTCTTATCCAGAATCCGAATCCTAAAACAGAATGCTTTATATCAAAGTTTCAATGATTCCGAGAAAATGAATCCGAATCTCATACTTAAGAAAAATATGGAAGAAAATATGATAAGAATAATTTTTCTTATAAAAGCGATTTTCCTTAAGAAAACAATTTTCCTTATAAAAGAGATTTTCCTTAAGAAAAAAATGTTCTTAAAGATAAGGTGTTTGTGATTTTCAAAACAAGAAGGAATGGAAAAGTCATAAGGAAAACGTTATTGACTCAACAATCTCCCCCTTTTTGAAAAGCAAAAACATCCTTACAAAAATGAAATTCTAATAAGAAAGACAAACATTAAGGCTTATTTCCCTTTGCTTTAAGGATATTGATGAATACGACTAACTCCCCCTTAGGCTTTGAAACTCTACGGATCGTATTCAGATTTCCGGAGTGATAAATAAGAAGGACTTCTTTAATGAAAAAGCTACCCCTTAAACAAACTCTTATTAGAGTTTTTCTTCTTCTTAAGGATCTTTTCCTTCTCCCCCTTTGATAAACTCTTATTACAGTTCTTCTTTTTCTTAAGGATCTTTTCCTTCTCCCCCTTTGTGATTTTCAAAAAGAATTGGAGGGAATGGAAAAAAATAGCAAAGTGCCTGAAAAATTAGTAATGATAACAACAGAAACGACAAGAAAAACTTTCATTAAAAATTTGAAATCTCATCAACAAAAAATATTACAACAAAAAGATCGGATTTAGGTTATTTCGGATCTCTTTCCTTTGACATGAGCCCCTTTAGAATAGTCTTGATCTTCTTTAGGTCATTATGATCATCTTCAGCTTGCTTCTCTAAGACAACTATTCTTGCGGATTCAGCTTCAATATTTTCTTCCTGGGCTTTCAGCTTTTCTTCCTGAGCCTTGATCTTTTCTTCCTGAGCCTTGATCCTTTCTTCAAAATCAATTCGATGATCCCTTTCAAATTTCCAGTTCTGAGAAACAGAATTCAGTTTCCCATTCAGATCCCTAACTTATTGGATCCGGATGTTCTTTTCTTCTGTCATTTTTTCTTCAAAGGAGGAAGTCAGCTCGTTTATCTTCTTGTCTTCGGTCTCAAAGGCATCTTTAACATTTTCTTGAAACTCATCGAACAACCTCATTTCTTCCACAATCTTCTTTGACCAACTTTTCATCCTCTTGCAAGACCTGTTATGAGCTTCGTAACCAACAAAGAAGGTTTTGAACTGAGCCTCAATACCAATGCACTTATCCATAACCATGGATACGGAGTCTGTTTTCTGATTCAACGCATGTTGGAGCATCTGGCATCTTGAGTCGATACTAGAGAAGGTCGGAATGGTTCCCACCAACTTCTTCAAATACTTAACAACAAATTCAAGCCCCAACGAAGATGACTCCGAATCTGAAATCTTGCTTGGAGAGTTTTCTTCCTCAATAAGCTCCAACTTTCTCTTTGAAGAACTACCATCTTCCTTTCTCTTCCTTTCTTCTGAGCTCGGAGTATTGGCAAGAATTTGCTTCCCCTTATCTTTTTCCGGAATTGAATCCTGTTCTGGAGTTCTCTTCTCACTATCAGAAACTTGAACGGCATTATCTTCATCAGCGACTTCCTGAACCCCTATGATTTCCTTCTGAGCAACATCAAGTAAGATATGTTCTTCTTCTCCATGATAAGAAACTTCTTCTTCTCCTTTCTCTTCTTCCATTGCTGGAGTAACTAGCTTCGAAGATTCTGCTTCAGAAGTTCGGAGTGATAAGTGTTCCGAAGGTGTCCCCTTGTAATCATCTACTTGTTTCAGCACATCTCTGGTTTCAACACTTCCTTAAACACCCTATTCTACTTGTTCCACTTGCTCAACTTGCTCTACTTCCTCAGTATTCTTAGCAGCGGCCTATTCCGGAGCAGCGAAATTCCTTCCTGGAGTCTCATGTAGAGATTCCAAGGAGAAAGTTCTCGGAACTGGAATAGTTACTGAAACCATTTAATTGAATTTTAACAAAGCCTGAGCTACCTTGGCCTCAGACATCTTATTCTTGAGCTTCTTTTGTTTTTCTTGTTTTTCAAGCTCATCATCAGTTCTCTCCTTCAAGGCCTTAGCCTCCGCAGGGTCCAATCCGAACTGCGGATCCCCTTCTTTTCTTCTTTCTTTATCTGCTCTCCACTTCATGACAACCTCATCGGTATAGGCTTTCTTCCTCTTTGGTTTTGGAGGTGCGGAATGGACTTCCTTAAACTTGGGATCCTCGGCTTCTACTACCACTTCTTTCAGCTTTCTCTTCCTTACCGGCTTAGAGGATTCCAGATCAGCAGCTTTCGGAACGGTTTCTTCTTTAGCAGGTAGATCAAAAAACATTCCAGACTTCTTATCAAAAGCTGCATCCATTCTTTTAAGAGTTTCATCACTAACCAACAAAATTTTGCATACCCTTGGCTTAGATCTACAAGCTTCCTTGAAAGATTCAAGGCACCGAACTATCAACTTCGACAATATTGGTGGGTACATTATGATTTGTGCTCTGTGATTTCCTTTCTTAAGATTCTCAATGGTTATAAGAATATGCCTCATGAAATTAAACTTCCTTAGATTTATCAGGAAATCTAGGATATAGATCTCACTCTTCTTCAAGCTGTCTTTATCACCTTTCCTCGGTAGGATAAGTCCTTGCACCCACAACTCTAGAATCCGAAAGTTTGTGGATAGACTTGCTATCTTCGGAGCCTTGTCATCAGCCAGTCCGAGAGTTTCTAATGCTTTTTCCTTGTCGAAGCTACCTTTAGAGTCCGGTAAAATGTGCGAAATAAATTCGGCTTCTCCTTCATAAGACAATCCTACCAAGCTTGCAGCCTTGGTGTAAGAAAGTTTGTAGGTCTTGCCATACGACTTGAAAGAAAACTTCTCCCTATCATCTTCCTTAAAGAAGGAAACTGATTCATTGAACTCAACAAGTTGGTCTGAGTACACTTCATCTTGATTCCCGGTTTTTGATACCGCAACATCTTCCCACCCATTCAACTTGATGTTCTTTGGGATAAGGGAATCATAGTTGTTGAAGAAATCCGGATGGAGTAACCTTTCTCCGTAAACTAACCATTGTGAAATAGGCTTAGTAGATGACATTTCTTGAGAGGCTAACTCTTCCGACATTCGGATCCGTAATCCTCTGAGAAGTTTGGAACGGAGACAACTGTAGTTCGGAACGGCCTTAAAAAAGAGGGGCAGAGCGTCAGGACGCGAGAGCTTGAAACCGATGTGGGACGAGAATTTTGGTCCAATTTATATAGGCAACGAGATGAAGGTTCACCTTCCACAGTTGATCTAATGGTTTAGAATGAACTGAGATCAAATCTGACGGTTGATAACTTGAATCCGATCTTTTTCAGGTTTTTATTAAAGTAAAGAATTAAGAAAACTATAATCCGAAATCATAATACAAGAGAATTCCAGCAAGTAAAATAAGACCACGATAACTTGAGTAAGGAAATCATACCTTTCAGATTAGCTGAGGAGGATTATTCGTAATGGGTAATATAAAGATGACTACGAAAAAAAAACTTTATTACGAAAAGACAAAGTTCGCAAAAATTTACTACGGAAAACAAACTTACTACGAAAAACTCACTATGAAAAACTCAGTACCAAAAACTTAGTACCAAAAACTATGAAGGTTCGGTACGAAAATCTGGTTATGAAAGTACCAGTACGAAATATTTCATTCTGGATGTTTTCTATATGAATACTTCTATTCCAAAAGTATTCTGTACGAAAATATCCATTCTGGAAAACTTTTGTTCCGGAAGTTCCATTCCGGAAATCTTCGTTCCGAAAAGTTTGAAAACAAATTTTTAAAAACTTTGTTAACTAAACAATCAAATGTACTCCCCCTATGAAAAGGAGTTTATTACTGTAAGGAGACTTTCGTTTTTTAACAGAAAGTTAATTAAGGAGGATTACCTTATGGTTATCATTCCTAACTTCTGTTTAATGTATTCAAATCTATCAGAAGGCAAGGATTTTGTGAAAATATCAACAAGATGATCTTGCGTTCCGACAAACTGAAGAATAATATCTCCTTTGAGTGTGTGAACCCTAAGAAAGTGATTCCTAATATCTATGTGTTTTTTACGGGAGTGATGTGTAGGGTTTTTAATAAGGGCAATGGAACATGTGTTATCACACAAAATTTGAGTTTTAGTAAAACTCAGGCCATAGTCAGTGAGTGTGTGTTGCATCCACAACACTTGTTCAGAATGTTGCTTCTTGCATGACCAAGAAACTAAAGAATCTCCTAATAAATGACAAGTTCCGGATGTACTTTTTCTATCCATTCTACATCCACCAAAGTCAGCATCAGAAAAACTTTTTAGAACAGAATTATTTCCAGAAGTATAAAATAATCCTAGATTCATGGTTCCCTTCAGGTAGAGAAAAATTATTTTTACTTCCTTTAAGTGAGATTCCTTAGGATTGGATTGATATCTTGCACATAAGCATACTGAAAACATTATGTCTGGTCGACTAGATGTTAAGTAAAGTAGACTTCCTATCATACCTCTAAAAGATGTTTGATCTACTGGTTTCCTAGCTTCGTCAAGATCTAAAGAGTTTGAGGTACCAATGGGAGTACTTATACTCTTAGTGTTTTCATAACCATACTTTTTAAGAAGATATTTAATATACTTATGTTGAGATATGTATGTTCCTTCTGGTTTTTGAGAAATTTGAAATCAAAGGAAAAATGTTAACTCACCCATCATACTCATTTCAAACTCAGATTTCATTAGACTAGCAAAAGAGTCAGTCAAAGATTGCTGAGTTGAACCAAATATAATGTCATCAACATAAATTTGAACAATAAAAACATTTTTCTTATCTTTCTTTATGAAAAGGGTTGGATCTGCATTTCCCTTAACATAGTTATTTTGAAGCAAAAATCCAGTGAGTCTATCATACTATGCTCTTGGAGCTTGTTTAAGTCCATACAAAGCTTTGGTAAGTCTAACAACATGATCCGGATGTTTTGTATCTTCAAATCCAGGAGGTTGTTCAACAAAAACTTCCTCTTGAACATAACCGTTAAGAAAAGCTCATTTCACATCCATTTGGAAAAGTTTGAAATTAAAGAATGCTGCAAAGGCAAGTAGAATACGGATTGATTCAAGTCTAGCTACTGGAGCATAGGTTTCTTCATAATCTATTCCTTCTTGTTGATTATATCCTTTAGCAACAAGTCTATCTTTATTTCTAACAATGACTCCATTTTCATCACATTTATTTCTGAAAACCCATTTTACTCCAATAACAGAAGTTTCCTTAGGTCTTTCAACCAAGGTACAGACTTTATTCCTTTCGAATTCATTTAGCTCATCTTGCATTGCATTGATCCAATCATCATCACCTAAAGCTTCATCAGTGCTTTTAGGTTCTAATTGGGAATGAAATTCTAGATGTTCTACATCATTTCTTAATGAAATTCTAGTCCTTACAGGTTGATTTACATTACCAATGATACTATCACTGGGATGATTCTTAAGAAACACCTAATTTGGGTTTTGTAAGACCTGTTCATCAACATAGGGTAGAAAGTCTTCTGGGGTAAATGTTTCAGAAGTATCTTCTAGAATAATTTCCTTATCAGAAGGTTATTCTATCAAAGGTTGATAATCAGTTTTTGAAAACACATCCGAATATGTATGTTGAGATGGTTTAAAAAAAGGGATCTGACTCATCAAATTTTACATGTATTGTTTCCTCAACAGTGCAAGTATTTTTATTAAAAACTCTATAAGCCTTAGAGGTTGTGGAATAACCTAAGAAAATTCCTTCATCAGATTTTGGTGCGAATTTATGTAAGTTATCTTTAGTATTTAAAATGAATACTTTGCAACCAAAAACCTTGAAGTAGGAAAGTCTTGGTTTTCTACCATTCCATAACTCATAAGGATTTTTATTATGAAAAGGTCTAATCAAAACTCGATTTATATTATAACAAGCAGTACTTACAGCTTCAGCCCAGAAATGTCTAGCAATAGAATATTCACTCAACATGGTTCTAGTTATTTCTTGAAGAATTCTATTTCTTCTTTCAACTACACCATTCTGTTGAGGAGTTCTAGGTGCTGAAAAATTGTGAGTAATACCTTTCTTACTACAAAAATTTTTAAAATCTGAATTTTGAAATTCTCCTCCACGATCACTATGAATAGTTTTCAATGGAAGGTTTTTCTCATTTTAAACTTGAGCTCTAAAACTTTTGAAATAAGAAAAAGCTTCATATTTCTTTGTTAGAAAATAGACCCAAGTAAATCTGGTGTAATCATCAACTAGAACAAACACATAGTATTTGCCTCCAATACATCCAGTTTGTGTTGGACCAAAAAGATCCATGTGTACTAACTGTAATGCATCAGTTGTTGAGACTTCACCAATTGACTTAAAACTAGATTTATGTTGTTGGCCATATTGACAAGCATCACAAAATTTATAAGAATCAAATCTAAGCTCCGGTAGATCCTTAACTATTTTCTTCTTAGAGAGTTTACAAAGGTTTCTAAGATTACAGTGACCTAGTCTTCTATGCCATAACCAAGAATGATCTTCCATTGCACTTAGGCAAGGTAGATCTTGGCTTCTAAGATCTTCTAAGTTTAAGGAGTAAACATTCTCTTGCCTATTGACTGAGAGAATAAATTCTTCCTTGGAATTGTGAACTAAACACTTATCATTCCTAAAATTCACAAGGTAACCTTCATCACATAACTGACTTATGCTAATGAGGTTGTGCATAAGACCCTTAACAAAGAGAACATTTGAAATCAAGGTTTTACCTAAAAGAACAATATTTCCAATACCAACAATCTCTCCCTTAGCATTGTCTCCGAAAGTTACCTTTCCTCCTTTCGTTTTGATAATCTTTTCAAAATAGATTTTGTAACCAGTCATGTACCGGGAACATCCACTATCCATGTACCATGTATTGTTGCTGGTACTTTCTTTATTATCCTGAAATTTAGAAGAAAATTAGACTTTCGGAATCCAAATTTGTTTGGATCCGAGATTTCCAGACAATAAAATTTTAGGAACCCACATTTTCTTAGAAAAGTAAGCTTTGTGAAATCCTAGAGAATGAGTTTTATTTAAGGAACAATTATTTGCCCAGTGACCACCACATTGACACTTGGTACAAAATGGGGCACTTTGAGGAACAAAATAATTGTTACTAAAAATAGGTTTTTCATGAGTATAACCAAATCCGGATTTATTTCTTAAAGGTCGTATTTGGGAATACATCTTATTAAAATTTTCCTTACCATTTGTAAAGGTTGATAAACATTTCTTTAAGGAAAAAATTTCGGACTTGAGTTTTACAACCAAGTTTTGTCCTCGAAATCATTAGATTTAGAACCAGAGATAGGCTCGAAAACAATTTTCTTAGAAATTACTTTTTCTAACTCTTTATAAAGATTATTCTTCTCAGAACTTACTTCCTCATGATTTTTTTGAAATACTTTCAAAATCAGCATTTTTCTTATAATGATCTTTAGAAAGATCTGATATCTCTTTTGTAAGAATAGAATTTCTAGAATTTGCCTTATCAAGTTTCTTGTTGAGTTTGGAATTCTCAATCTCAAGAAGTTCAGCAAACCTAGAGACATCATCATAAATAGGTAAAGTATTTTCCTCATCAGAAGATGATTCTTCATCAGAAGAGTTATAATACTTACTATCATTAGAATTTAAAGATACATTGGTCAATGATTCAGCATTTCGTACCTTAGCCATAAGACAATGATTATCAATAGGTAATCTGGCTATAAGACGAAGATTATTCTTTCTTGAAGATATATAGTCAGAAGATTCATCTGAAGAGTCACCACCACTGGCACTCCAGGTGTCGTTTGCTTTCAGAACATTCTTAGCTTTAGCTTGATAATACTTCTTCATGTTCCTATCTGAATGTCTTTCCTTCCTTTCTTTCTTTTTGAGCATAGGGCAGTTTGGTCTAATATGTCCAGATCTTTTGAATTCATAACAAGTAACTTCTCCATCTTTCTTATCTTTCCTATCCTTTTTCTTATACTTAGATTGAAAATTCCTCTGTCCAGCTATCTTGTTCATCCTTCGTGAAAGATTGGCTAATTAATTTTCTGAGACTTCACCCTCACTAGATTCAGATTGAAAAATAACTTTCTTAGACTTGGATCTGGTTACTCTTTCAGGAGTCTTAGTTTTCATCTGATTTGAAGTTGTAGTAAAAGAAACAGTTCCATTACCATTCTTCTTTTTGATGTTGTCATTATCTCTCTTCATTCTGGTTTCATGTTGTATAAGAGTTCCAAAAAGCTCATCAAGAGTAATTTGAGTTACCTTCCTGTTCTCATCTATAGCTGTTCTCTTGGATTCCCACTCATTGGGCATAATATCAATTATCTTGTCCACAAGAGCTTCATCATCTAAACCTTTTTCTCCCATAGATTGTAGACTGTTGACGATAGTCATAAATCTCTGTTGAACTTTACAGATAGGTTCTCCATAAGGAAAGTTGAAGCCTTGATATTCAGCTCTAAGCATAGCTCTTCTAGTCTCAATCACCTTAGAAGTCCCAAAGTGTGTAACCTCTAACTTCTTCCATATACAGTTAGCTTCTTCACAAGAAGAAATTTGGCTATATATATTTCTGGTCATTGAACATAGTAAAGTGTTGCGTACCTTATAGTTGAGTTGATATTCTTGCTTTTCCTGGTTAGTAAAAGATCTGACTTCCTTGTCAGGAATTTTATAATCACCAGTAAGCATAACAAAGTTGTCTACTCCAGTATTAATAACAAATTTCTTCATACGATCTCTCCAGTATTCATAGTCATTACCGTCAAAGATAGGTGGTCTTTTAGGATTCAGATTATCAATTGATCCAACATTAATTCCTTCCATACTAAAAATAACATTTCATACAAACTTGTTAGTAGAAAATAATCGTAATAACAATGTTCGGAATGAGAAAAGTTCGGAAGGAGAAAAGTTCGGAATGGACATATTCGGAATGACAAAGTTCAGAAGGATAAAGTGAGCAAGAAAAACTTATTCGTGAGTATAAGTATTTCAGAGACCTGCTCTAATACCAATTGTAAGATTGGTATAGAGTATGAGGTTTCCAACCTCTGATACCAATTGTAAGATTGGTATAGAGTATGAGGTTTCCAACCTCTGATACCAATTGTAGGATTGAAGTAGTGATGTAGATACTCAATATACAAGAGGGGGGAGAATTGTATACTTTAAAAATTCCTTTGGAACCTTTAAAGTTAGTTAAGAATATATATGTTTCCTTAAAGGAAAAGGCTAAGTTTAACAAGGTTAAACTAAGCAAATTCACAACACCTCTAACTCAAAATGAAAAATTGGAAAGAGATTCCGAAAGTAGGTTCCGGAAATATGGTTCCGGAAAATTGAAACTTAACAAAAGATTACAATATGAGATTCTACCTTAAAGCGTATAGAATCTAAATTAATCAGAGTACAAGTAAGGAAGTATAAGAAAGTTATACTTTCCTTATGATACAAAATGCAACGGAAATAAAACAAGTAGTTAAACTACAATTAACAAGATATAAGTCTTTTAACCCAAAAAGAAGGGTATCCAACAACCTTGGATAAAGGTCCCTTGATTTATAATTAAAAGAAAGTCTGTCTTACCCACACCAGGGTAAGCCCTCGATACGAAGATCGGAGTCTCTGTCTTTCTATCCTCGCAAGCCCTCAACTTCAAGGTTGTTGGCAACCTCTATCTTCCTCAGCAAGGAAGCCCTCGAACTTTAAGGTAGTCGGCACCTCTGTCTTCCTATCCCCGGAAGCCCTCGAATGTAATCACCAACATTTGGAGTCGAACGAAGCTTTGAGAGTTAATAAGAGCCTCTCACTCTAGAAATCACTTCAAGAAGATTAGTCATCCTTTTTGCACTTTCAACAGCTATCAGCTCTGAGCTCTTTCAAATGAGCTCCTATTTATAGGTAAGGTCGGCTCCTTCTCCAACGGTCATATTTTCCTTAAAGATCGGAGGGACCTGTACACGTGTCACTTAGACAATGGTTAATAAGAAACAGAATGGACGACATCGTTTTATAACAAAACAAGTGTAACAGAATGTACGACTTCATTTTAGTTCTAACATAAAAGTTCTGAACGAAAAATTCGGAGTGAAGATTCGGAGTGTAATGAAAATAATAAAGAGTAGACAAATTATAGAAATGTAAGCAATATAAAAGTTCAGAGTCTAACAAAAATATTTTTCGGATTCTGAATTAATTCAGAGTGTATAAAACAAAGATACTCAAATTCTGTTTAATAGGTGAATTCGGAATGCGAATCCTGAATAGGAATTCGTCATCAGAAATCATAATGAGAATTCATCATCAGGATTCGTAATGAGAATTCTTCATCAGAAATCGTAATGAGAATTCTTCTTCAGAATTCGTATCCTGAATCTGGAATAGAACTTAGTCAGAGTTCATATCCGGAATTCGGAATGAGACTTCCTTATAGTTCTTATCCAGAATCTGAATCCTAAAACAAAATGCATTATATCAAAGTTTCAATGATTCCGAGAAAATGAATCTGAATCTCATACTTAAGAAAAATATGGATGAAAATATGATAAGAATAATTTTTCTTATAAAAGCTATTTTCCATAAGAAAACAATTTTCCTTATAAAAGCGATTTTCCTTAACAAAACAATTTTCTTAAAGATAAGGTGTTTGTGATTTTCAAAACAAGAAGTAATAGAAAAGTCATAAGGAAAACCTTATTGCCTCAACAACATTGCCATCATTCTAGAAGGAGGGATGACCCTTACATGAGGGTAGATATGTGTCCTTCTCAGAAGTAGTGGGTGATTAATATCAGGTTTATTATCTATATCACATTTCTTCTACCCTAATTGGATGTTTGGGTCTAACTAGTTCTAATTAGGTTTTTTAAACAAGGAGAACATTGTTCCTGACGAGGGGAGAGATAGGGTCCACATGGACAATAACATAACCCAGAAGCTACTCGGAGATAAGCTCCATGGTTGGCCTCCTATATACTTCTATATCATAGTTTAATGTGGTCATCATGACAATTGACTCACCTTCTAGATATTTATCATATGGATCAATAGGCTCAATTTTTTTTATTACCTTTTTGAAATTTTTGAAGGTAGATAACTATATTGTTTGGGGGGGAATCTGAAGGCCCAATTTGGTAATTTTCAGATGAGTGTGGGAACCATTTGAGGGATATAGCTGGTACTGTGTCATGCATAGGGTGGGTTTCTCAGTATCATACCTTGTGTCATTTTACCAATTTCATGGATTCCCATGAGGGTATATGGTTATAATGTTCACAATAGCATTGGTTGGAGATGAAAATTAATTGTGAATTAGTGGTCCAGATTGATGGTCAAGTTGTTTTGGGTGGATACACATAAAATATAAGGAAACATACTATACCCTAACTTCTAATATTTACTTATTGAGTTGAAACTACAATAACACACTGGATCATAATAAGGCTTTTTTATGTAGGACTTTTTAAATTTATATTGGAAACAATATGATTCACGGTGCTAATCCACTGGGAGAATTGTGATGTCAACCACCTTTCAAATATTATTATATGACATTGAGGTACTTGTGGATTAATGTGTAGGTTAATTGAAGGAATTAATGTTTTTATGTTTTTCTAGATATTAGGATGGATTAACATAGGATGGACCTTATATAGGGACAATATGATTAAAAAATTTATGAGTTTAGTTGGACAAAACATGACTAACAACTAGTAAGTAGAAGGAAATTACCCGAATTAATCATTCTCAATAACTAAAGGATGACCATATTATTGATGCTCCCACACCCCAGTTTTCACTGGATGTGAAACGGATGGTGTAACTGACGCATAGAATCTTTAATACTAACATTCTAGCAGGAGGGTAATATAACATTCAAATCTACAAATGATGATTATAAATGCTCTCTAAGGTGGGAAACATTAAGATCCTATCAAAGTTGTACATTCCATTAAAAAATAACTCATGAGCGATATTAGAATTGATTCTATGGGGATCAATGGAGTGATCACCATTATATGTGGGTGTCAATCCCGATCATGTTGTCACTCTAATTTCTATTGAGGGATGCTAATGGAAAGATATATGGTTGATTTAGAAGTCCCTAATAATATTCGAGAACATCATAAAAAAATAAGAACCCGCAGAGAGATTTGGGGATTTATTGTACCTCACCTTGAGGTATTTTATGTCTCAGTTGGTAGGCTTCATTTTGTAATGTTGGAAATAGGCTCTACATTTTGGGCATCAAATCTTGAGTTTCCTTAGAACAAAAGTTGTTAAAAATGTTTTCTCACTATTCTCACACCATTCTGAGTGGACATGGGATTTCATAATGTGAAACCCTTTTGGATTTAAATGTTTTTTTACAATGATTTTTGTTACAGGATTCATTTTCTAGGCCCCCATGTTGGTTTTTGATCCTCCATAACTAGGATAGAAATTCAAGATTGGGAAATTATTTTTCACGAGGAGGGCCTCTACATCAGTTATTCGTAGTTTGGGTAGGATCTAAATGGTAAGATCAATTAACATGGTATAGAACATTATGTCTTCCGGTGATTCTGATAGAAATGATAGTTAACATATTCCTCATTGAATGCATATGGGGTCTAAATCCAATGTGGTAAATAATGTATCACCACTTAGTAGTTAATAAAATTTGATGGAATATGCTGATAGTGTTGGGGCCCCCTGATGTTTTCTAACAGTCCACATACAATTATGATTCCTAGAACTACCCTCAATGTGAAAACAATGTTTTTTGGGGCACGTCCATTACAATGGTATTGGGATAAAACCACTCATTGATCTATGGGACTAGTCATTGTTCATGCTGACATAGCTGGTTGGGAAAAATATTCTGAAGCTCATGTGTAGTGGTCATGATGGGTATTGCTTGAACACAGACAACCTCCTACTAAAAGGGGGTGAGGTATTATTGAACTTTATTTAGGTAATCATGATGTGGTTTTCTATTGAAATGAGTTTGGTTTCCTATAACACAACCCTTGTATGTGGAACTATTTTTGAGGTGTCAATACCTCATGATCTTGGATGGCCATATCCATTGTGTAAATGATCAATTATTTTTCATAATAGTAAATAAGGGTGTTTATCACCCTCCTATGGATTATATTAGAGGGTCTAATATGGTGTGTCTCCCTAGAATTAGAAAATGAGGTTGTTTTTTAGGCAAAGAAATAGTCATGTTTTATTGCCACACAAATATAACACCTTCCCCCATGCGTAACTACACTAGGTCACCAATCTCTAATGCCTTAATTACTATATGGACCTTGGAATTATCGTTCTGTATAGTTCTCAAAACCCACAAAATCATCCATTATATATATGGTTGATATATGATTCTTATTTTTGATGTATCAGACCATTGAAATCCAAATTTACCTATCACATGATTAATGTGAATTTCATGATGGGCCCACCACATATTCGATGGACCTATATCTTAAAATCTGCATCCAATGGCATGAAAATATGATTATACACCAATGATACTATTCATAATAGTTTTATTGATATGATCTTCATGTTGGGATTACCATTTTTTCTTCCAACTCTTTCACACTATGATTATGAATTATCGGTTTTCTCCAGCCTATATTTCAACATTCCATAGGTGGGTGGACTCCGGTAGAATAGTTGGTAGAGTTTGATCCATGATCAAAATTTGATGATGGGATGTTGATTCCCCCTTCAATGAATTATTATTTGGATATTGTCAACTACTTTTGGTCCCCATAAAATATTTTAGCCATGTTCAATAAATTTATTCCCTATTCCATCTCGAGTTAGACACCAGATAATTATGAAGCAACTATCATGACATTTAAGTATCCTATGGTCAGATTAGATGAAAAATTTTATCAAGTCTAATAATTTTTTATCATTTTTCATGTTGGTATTATATCAAATCTTCCCCTTTTTAAGTCAGTGGAATCACTCATTTGAGAGGAATCTTAGGACACCATGGAATCCAACATTGGGAATGTGGTAGTTGATTCTACGGGGAATGGAATTTTAGGGTTTCACACAAGAAATACAATTATTATGGAACAATGTCTATACTTGTTTTGATTTATTGGTTTTAAGTATTTTGCGTATAGGTTCTATATAGTTTCAATTTATTTAAGAGACACATAGGTTTCAGTTACAATTTTTTTGTAGAATTATTTTCAATAAGTTCATGTTGGGGAAATAATCTCAACATTGATATGATCATATTGATAAAGATAATTCCCACTTGGGTGGAAGATGATCACAAATTGGAAATTGATAATAATGATAGATATTGTGACCATATTGGTATTAGATCCTAACACTATGTGATTTGATGGTAATATTGGGCAATAAGGGTTGAACCTCAAGGACGTATCCTAGGTTTTCCTAGATGTTAGGATCATACTCATAGAGGTGTCCCAAATTTTTTGCGATGTTGGCATTGACCCTCGTATAGGATTACAATGTACCTTATTGGAAGATTGATGTTAAAACACGCGTAGTTTGATTCAATACTTTATAATCATTTCATGGGGAAGATCCATCCAGTTTGACATCATATGGTGATGATGGACATGAATCAGAACAAGTGTCAACAAGAGATGATGTGGTGATTAAGCAAGGATCAATATTGAAGGATGAGGATTATACTATGTTGGGGGTGGTGTTATCAAATGATGGTTGTAAATTGAGAATAATCTGTTTATCCCATAGGGTAAAAGTTGTGGGGTCCCCAAAGGCCAATCATACATAGGGCATCATTTGTTTATCATACACTATTAATAGACTATTTTATATCATTTTATATAGATTTATTCATACAATTTAACTTCATTCAACTATGACATTGAGATATGATGTTTTAAATTATGAATTTCAAATGTGGTGGGACCTACACCAATTGAGTCCACATTCTTGTTAGATGAAATAATTTAACATGAGATGTCCTAACAAGAAAATGTGGGAAGCTTCTCATCATGATTCCACTCTTGTGGATTACATGTCTACCGGTCATGCACCTTTGGAAGTGGCATGGTGTAATAACTATTATAGAGGAGTTTAAATCATAAGTATAGAAAATATGAGGACTATTATTATGAGTATGATTCATTTGGGTGCCTCTGATTAGGAGGGAAAGGTGAGGTAATGGAATAGGTCATGATTGTAGCTTAGAGGGTGGACCCAAGAGTTGGGGATATTGGTCACATATAACTATGGTGTGAAAATGAATAGATTCGAATGTGTATAAGGATATAGGAACTAAAATGTCATGAAATGGGGTTTGGTCGAATGTGGTGTCATGTGAGGCCATTGATGATCATTTCACACAACCCTGCCATTATTTTGTAAAGTTGAGTTGTGGAAACCATAGATTCAATTAAAACCCTCTGCATTGATTTTGGAGGAATATTTTTGTGAGACATTAGATGTTCAATGAATCTGTGTGTTGAGTGAAGGTGGATCCACTTAAATAAATCCAAGTAGTATTAAGGGATGTTTCATTGGGAAATCTCAAACCTAAACCAAAAAATGTTATAACACATAAGAGGACATTCATACAGGTTATTTATCTTGGGAATCCGTGAGGTTAAGATTTGGGTGATATGGTGGAAGAAGGGATTTCCGAGTGCGAGATAACACTGGAAATTTTAGATATTCATCACTAATGTATGGGTATTGGGGGGGGGGTTATTCTATTCATATATTTAATATAAAAAAATGTGCATGCAACCAATGTAGGGACTCACAACTTGGATACATTCTTCCTACGACTTTAACAGTTTGATGACATCACTCAAGTTGAGGATTTCATTTTACCTTACTCATGCTACATAGGTCTCTGTAAAAAAATTGGGATTTCCCAAAAATATCTAATTTTGGGTATATGAATATTTTAAAATGTTTCAATTCTAATTGATAACCCATCTAACATTAATATTATGCAATTTCATCCATGAAAAACCCATTTCATCATGTGATATAAATGGTACACACAAGACACGATAGATGTGAACAAATGGTTTATTAGTTCTAGAATGGTAAAATGGTTCAAAAATGGCTATTGGTTAAGAAACTAAACATTTCTATGATAAGGATATATTTTTAATTCTATTGTCTTATAGGATGTTCATTGGAATCCATGGGAACTACATTTTAAATAAACATAGCTATCATGAGAATAATGACAATCCGTTATAGTATTTAATAATATATACCATTAAAGATATTTTTATTTTATATAAGAATACTCATGATTATTTTGTGATAACTATTTCTGATCAATTATCTAGTGATGCCACATAAGAGAAGAAATTAAATAAAACCAATAGAAAATATTATTATTCCCATTCTAAAAAACCCAAAATAGATGGTCTTGTAATTTAAGAAGATCATGTTGATATTATGGTTGATTACATATGTTATGATGAATAACCATTACATATCAGAAATAAATATTGTTCCAAATCATGACTATTCTATATTGGATCTCTTCATGTGACAAAATACAAAATATTTTGTAATAACTAGTAAAACATTGGTAGCTGACCAATTGATTATGTCTCTCAAAATTATATTCCTTCATTTTTTATATAATGAATGAAAAAATGTTATTATATAACCATATTATTTAAAAGGATATGATTATCAATGGAGGTAATTGATCCATAATAATAAATAGGATAAATAAATAGAACATATGTAATGGACATCATGGAATGTGATTTTCATTAAGAAATATTTCCACCATGAATAGTAGAATGTAAGGGTTATGAGGGTCCAAACATGGAACAATAATAAAGAATAAATTCTCATTTTATTTTGAGGATTATATTATAGGATTACATACCAATGATTTATACTTTATATAAAAATCATAAAGAAGGATTGATCATTTATTTGATGGGATTAAGTTGAGTATATGAGTGGAGATATTTTCTATGATTTTTTCATCATATGTTGATATAGTATCAATTCCTATCAGGAGAGAGAAATAATTTTATAGATCCATTATATTCAAGGGAAATCATTGGAAGAAGAGGCCAGATGAGCACCATGAAAAGATGAACATATCAAAGAATAAGATGATAATAATGAAATTACCACCATGTTATAATTATGGAAAGAAACATCCTGGGAAATTATTGACAGATATGTGAGTTTTTATCATGTTTGGAGATAAGGGCCATCTGGATAATAACTTAAAGGAAAATAACAAAACCACTAATACCCATTGCTTTAACAATATAAACATGTGTAACTATTCTAACTAATAATATATGGTTTAAGGGAACATTAAATATGATAATACATGTGGAGAATTATGTGAATATATAATTATAATACATATAGTTGATATTTGAATAGATTTGGTGAAAGTTACACTAATAATTCATTCTTGAAGTGTCAATATATTATTTTACTATTGTTTGAATCAATATTTTATATCTGAAGAATTTTATAATGGTATAAAATAAACAACTAAATTATTAGATGTTGAGTTGGTAGATAAAACTCTTATTGTTAGAATAATCATTTCTTTACTCAATAAATACACTCCAATTTGATTTTTTTGGAGTTTTCATCCTATAAATCATGTTATTTTACAACTATTTGAATTTAATTTAATTTAATTCAATGTATTGGATCTCTTATTATAAATTCTATATTATTTTTTGTTTAAGGGAAGTATCATTTAATATTAAGAATCTACATAAAATAGAATTTTGATGAAATGATGAAAATTTACACACAATGGAAATTACATAAAAAATATGGGCTTCAATACTTATTAATAAGGAATATTTTTGCCATCTGGTGGGGAAAAACCATCATTGAATATGAGTCTTCTGGGCATGAGTTTGATGATATATTTTTTAATGAGTTTCCAAGAATTATCTTGAATAATGTTGTTATGTATTAAATAGAACTCATACCGTAGGCTATGCATATTTCATGTATCCCACATAGAATGTCACATATTGAGTTTTATTAATTGAATAATATACATTAGGAGAATACTTATAATGGATTTATTCTTCAATGTTCATCTTTTTATGGGGAATATATTCTTTTTTAGGATGAATGGTGTGTTAATTCATCTAGTCACTGATTATTGAGAACATAAAAACTCACTATTCAGAATAATTTTCCTCTAACAAGAATCAATGAACAATTTTATCAATTAGAATGAGATATATATTTTTTACAAAAAATCATCACTTTGGATATTATCATCTACGCTTTAAGACAGTGGATATACTTATGAAAACCAATATTGAAAGGTACTGTCATTATGAATTTAATGTAATTCCATTTTGAATTAACAATTATCATTCTATATTTATGGAATTAAATAATTGAGTCTTTATAGATAACGACATATATATTGATGACGTATTTATAAAATATATAACTCTATATACAGAGAAAAATGATGCCTTTGAAGAATATTAGATTATTTCTGTTATGACACAAAGAAAGTGCGATTTATGTTCCATATTTTCCCACATTGAATTGTGGCTACAAAAACCCACATTCATGAGTAAAATAAATTTATGTGATGGAATATTGATGAATCTATAACATTTTTAATTCATTATAAAATGGCCTAGATCAACAATAGTAACCGAGAAACATTGATTTATTTGGTTACATATATAGTATATATTATTTTTGAGTTATTTCTCACAAATATATAATCCACTAACCATGTTGACTCAAAATAGGGTTAGGTTATTTTGGTTATATGAATGTTAGGAGACTTTCAAAGATCTGAAGAGAATATTGTTCTTTGTAACTATAACTAGAGTACCCAACAATAGAGGATGATTGATGATCTATAATTACATATCAAAAATGTTACTAAGAGTAATCCTCATAAGTATTTATTTGGTTATATATTTTTTCTACTAATATTTAAATATCCAAGAGAAAAATTACATGAATAATGATTGGGAGGAGGAAATTTAATTTTTTAATTTATTAAATACTTTATTTGTATGTAAAAAGGTGTGATATATATAGTTATTATAAAATCATCATTTATATATTTACATATATGGAGTTAAATATTTTCTAGAGAAGATGTTTGGATTTGATCAATGATTGTGACTACTCAATTCATTACAATAATCGAGAGGAACTAAAGTTGGGTAATTCCTTCAATCTAAAAGATTTTGTTTTTTTATGTATGATGAGTTATAAAAAATTTATCAATTAAATATATTAATAGAAGTTGGAACGTTAGTTTTTGTATAAAGGGGAAAAAACCTAACATTATAAAATAAATGTCCAACCATCAAACCAAGAGAGGATTAGTAAATCATTTCAGCAAGATTAGAATTTATTGAAGATGATACAGAATGTTTTTGAGTTTATTAATGATCCCGCCATAGTAAAATGGTTTAAGAAAAGACTATTTCCCCCACATATACTAGAGATAAATATTTATTTTTAGATGAGGCCCATATGTCATCACTATATATTAATTTTAGAAATTAGATGATTTTTATATATCTGAAATAAAAGTTTCGGGGGGATAACCAGAAAAGGGATAGTGTGGAGTATGTTTACTAATTTCTAGTGACTTAATAAGCTATGGGTGAGAGACTTAATTATAAGATAATGTTAGAACCATTAAACATGTCATAATAGATATGGGAAAACATTTTAATTCGATTTATCCTTGGAGTCCCAAAAAATCAAATGGTTATATTTCTATTTGGGTTATTGTCTAGCCCCTTACCAGATCAGCCCATTTTATCACTAATATAAAATATTTCTACATTAATCATTTTACTTGGTTATATATTAAGTATTTTTTCATATTACATGTAGTACCACTAACAATCATGTTTTAATAGAATACAAAGATTACAACCTTGTTTTTGAACGAATTTTAGTATGATATGGATACATATATGAGTTGCAGTAATGATTATCATACTGTAACAACCGTAGTTTTTGGAAAATATCACCTCTATAAATTTATTTAAATTATTTATTATCTTATGTTACAAGAAATTCATAGTTTATCTTCTGTTGTGTGAAACACAAAAATTACCTTTTATGTTATATAAAAATTAGATTCTTCCATAACATGAGTTATACACATGGTTGTGTCTTACCGAATGACAATATTATATTAATATTATTTTTTTAACATAGCAGTTGTCACCAACCCACGAGAATGGAAAGAATGAATACTAATAACTAGATTAATAATGAATAGTTTAAAAATTTCAATATAATGAATCTTTTTATGTCTAATCAATCATAAATAAAAATTAAAACCAATTCAATATAAAGGATATGTTTTTATAAAAAAACAATATTACCTCGAAAATGCGTTTTTTCAATATAATTTAATATAATCACTTTTAATAAATTAAAGTAGTGAAATATTTTATATATATTTAATAAAATGTTTTTAAATCCATCTTATAAATTTTATTGACTTAATGTTAGAATTATTCAAACTATAATCATTAAAAGTGTTTAATTGTTTAAAAGGTAGTTTTTCCTTCTTTTAAAGGTAGATATTATTTAAAATTAAAATTCCAAACTTCTATAGATTTATTATAGAAAATAATATTATTTTTTAAAATCAGTATAATAATATTTATTTTGGGTGAATTATTAGTATTTTTCTACGATTATTTAAATTTTGATTAATATTAGTTGACACAAAATATTAATTAAAAAAAATGTTTTTTTGTAAATTATTTTTATTGTTTAATAATATATTTAATTTTTTTAGAATACTATAAGATAAATTTAATATTACTAAACCAATTTAAGTCCTTTTAATAGATTTCCCATTTAAAATATATATATTTAAATTCCCATATTTTGAAAATTTCACTTGAAGAACTTGTTGTCTCTTCCTCTAAGCGGGATTAATTTTAAAATATGATTTATATCCCTTGTATTCATATTTTTCAAAAATGGATTAAATATTTTTAATCTTAATAATATTTAATTTCTAGTATGTTCAATATATTTTTTGACCAAAAATAATCTTGAAGACAATTAAAATTAATTATTTTGGTTACGTTAAACAAAAGCATTTACTTTAGGGTTAAACATTAATATTAAGTGTAAAATTGACCTAGACACTTTTCAAAAATCCATTTTACAAAAATTATGATACCATATTCCCACATGTATCTAATATTTTTTAGTATTGGACTCTCATTATTTATTTTAGGCCAGCCAATAGTGTTTACCTTTTAATATTTTTATGAATTCCACTCCTCCACTATAAAAAGAACTCATCTTCACACAAATCCTCATACATCTCAATAAATTATGGTTCATATAATCCATCCAAAAATAGTCTCCCAAAATACCTCAAATGATCCCAAAATAAAAAAATGGATGAAATAAATCAAAGGGTTTCCTTCTGTGAAAATAAAAAGGAGCTACCCGAAAAATAAGTATCATTCTTTAATAACCACTTTGGTTTTATTTCATTCCCCATAAAATAAATTCATATTATTATGTGATTATATAGTAACCATAGTAACCTAAATATACTAATATATTTTTATGTTAAATTTTTTATATACATCGACACAAACATCTATCAAATGGGTAACAAAATCTATGTTCGTATGTACAGTGAACTACCACCCAGTGAAATAATGTCTTTTGATTATCTTTTTCCATATCCTATGTTTTGGAATTCTGATGGACATACTATTTTTATATTGTATTTATGATATTTTGAATTTATTCTTAAATATGTAATTATTATATAGAAAATAACATCATGATTTCCATTTATTGGGAATTTTATTACATCATTTATGGATGTGTGGAAGACCGCCACCTCAAGGAAATGTGAGAAATTCACCCTATATAAAAATTGGTTTATGTATGGTTTTAATTAAAATATATTATATAAATAAAATATTTATGATATTTATGAAATAAATATCTACATGGACATATATTATATCATTATCTTCTTTCCATTTCACACATAGAAAAAATAATAATATCATTCGTGGACATGTGGACTACTACCTCCTCAAAGCGATGTGATTCTACCTTTTTCATCACCATATCACAATAGAAAAATATATATAAGAGTATATAAAAAAATACAATATTTAGGATATAATTTTCATTATATAAAAACAACAGTTACTTACCTTCTTTCCATATATATAATTTAAAAATCAGAAAGTTAGTCATGCTTACGTACGACCTACAATCAATATGATTGTTATGTTTGTTGATTTATCATAACCATAATTCATGTTTGTTTTTAAATTTCTAATTTATGTAAAAATTCAGTAATTATTTCATGTTTAGTATTATTATGTAATATAAATAACAACCACATTTTCCATAATCTACCGATAAAAGTTAGTTTGATACGTAAACTCAATATGGTTATAATAGTTTACATAAACATTACTCACTCTATAATTTTAAATATTTTATTAAATTAAAATAAAATTAATAATAAACTCAGAAAATGTTATAAAATTGGTAAATAATTGACATCAGTTAACTATTTAGTAAAATATTGGACAAGAAGGAAAAATCAGACTAAAGGAATGTGAGTTTTTTAACATAACATCCTCTCGGTGGGTTAATCTTATATGTCATTGGTTATATTATAGAAGAAATATGCATGAAATGAAAAGTTATTATATGAATTATTTAATTAAATCTTTTTTTGGTTTATATTTTTAACATTTAATTATTTCATTTACTTATTCACACTAAATTGATACAATATTTTTAATGTTTTTTCCCATATCACTTTTAATTCTTCGAGATATATAACATCATCACAAAACGAATCTGGTTGCCGCCAAAACTAGAACCCAACCCAGCTAATAACATGGCCCAAAGGGTTTTCTCAATCCCCATGGGTGGGTACATGTACCAAATACCATATACCAAAAATTGGGAATTATTTCCAAAGTTAATAAACTCAAAACATCATATGAATCCAATAAAAGGAATCTGGATTTTTCAAACCAAAAAATAATTTACAAAAAGATAGAACTAAATTAAATCAGTTAAAATAACTCACAAAGACTATAAAAATGATACCAAACCAAAAAGAAACATCCCATGAACCCTCGTGGAAAGAGGCACCGCCCTCAAGCCATCTCCAGAAGACATCACCACCCAGATCCTGCAAGAAACATGAACCACTGGCACTATAAACTCCACCTAGCCAGCAACATAAAAAAACAAGGTCTACATACCCCCCAAATATGTAATTATGGTTTGATCCAAATCCTTAATGGATACCACCACTATGATATTTCATGGGATAAACATTCAAATACAAAAATCATTCTTGTATTAATAAACATGTAATTTCAAGTTAAAATTTCAAAAAGAATCAACTTTAAAAAAATTATTTTTCAAGTCTTATAATTTTATGAATAAACAATTTTAAAATAAATTCGATATCTAATGAATTTTCCAGAAAAATATAATATATTCTGATGGTAAGTATAAAGGATCTAATGAGCATAAGAAAAAGGAAATAACCCCAAGGAACTAGCTCGCTGTGGGTTTCAAGTACCTCATATCTTGGTGAGAGTATCCTTCAAAATATCTATTCTCGTGCATGATCCAAAATTAGGGAACATACCCAAAACAATGCGGTCCCCAATCATCATCATCATCTCCATAGATTAGTAAGTGTTTTATGCGTCAATAATGCTACATGAAACTGAGGCCAAACCCCACAGATCCACTAGCATACTAGTACACGTCCACCTACCTAATACCCAAGATTCCCTCTTGTGCTCAAACAAGTTCCACATCATAAGAAATATGATTTCCACATGTAAATATCATTTCCAGATCAAAATATCACCTAACAGCCCACATGTATACCACAAAAGTCACAAGAATCCAATTTTCATTCAAATTGATTTTGAAATCAAAGTCACTCCTAAATATCCCATAACACATTTCACATTTCATTAACACTTCAAAAACTCCCTTAAAAATTTTATAAAACCATTCTAAGATTTTCAAAGTCACATAACTCCCCAAAAACATTATATATAATACCCTTTTTAAAAACCAAAATCCATTTTTCCCATCACACTCACACAAAACATCCCACATCACATTAACATCTCTTTTATACTTTGTTAAATCCTTCAAACATTTCCAAGATGGAGAAAATCACAAAACAACCCCATTCACATTTTTAATATACCATTAAAAAATATACACACTCCCAAACTTTAATGTTCCAGTTATGGAAACCACCTAGAGGCGCCCCTTACCTGGTAGGTCACATGGCCTCAAGCACATTTCCCCGAATTCCAGAGCATGACAACTAGCAGCGAGGGCCTTGGGTGTGATAGTGGGGAAACACTGCCCTCATTGGCAGAGTACACAAAGGAAGAGGAAAACAAATAACAAAAATAGTGGAAGCCGTAGACATCCATATAAGAGTAAACAGTAGAAGACTGATAAATAAACAACTTGAGTAGAAATATATATAAATGATGCATGATACATATATTTCAAGGAAAACAGCCAAACAAGTCACAATGTTGAATACAGTACTAAGCCAAAGTAAAAAAGAAAACCAGATGAGCAACTCCTCAGCATCGTAAGCCTCAGCTTGGTCCCATGCTCTCCAGCTCCATTGTAATCAAGAACCTGATGTAGAAGGGTGCTTTCACATATCTATACCTGCAATTGTATAATATGTTTGGGCCCAAAAGCATGAACCAAACTGGGTGTGAGAAAAATTCCCAATAGGAAATCACCCAAAGACCAGTTCCTAACAGTCAGTTAATATATGGTAGGTAAAGTACAATAGGTATTAAACAGTAAGTAGTAAATAGGATATTACACGGTAGTCACAATCCACAGTTTCTAGCATATAATCCAAAAACAAGAAACAACCACTCAAGAAAGAAGAATAAAAAGGTAACCTCTGGGTAGTTCTCAAATCTTAACCCCTAAGGTTCAACCTACAAGTACTAGAAACCCTATGGGAGGAACACACAGTCTCAACCCTCTAGTTCAGCTAATTAATATACTCTCTGAGGAAGAACTCAAAATCAATTCCCCCTATTGTCTCATATCGTACTAAAGGCTCTCTAGGGAAGCACTAAACGTCAATTCCCCCTATGGCGTGCGTCGAGGAACTACAGACTCTCTAAGGAAGCACTCAAGGTCAATTCCCCCGTATGGTCTCGTATCGTAAATTAAATACACTTTGGAGAAGACCTTACATCCATTCTCCCTATGGTCCACAACACTAGGTTCTCACAACCCTGTGTAAAAAAACATGCATATTGTGCGTATCAGAGCCAATTAAACCTCAAGAACTACTTGGATATCAATATAAGGCACAACAACATAACAACACAATAGTTCCACTATCTTACATCTAGGCATGGAAACTGGAAAAATTCCAACCAAGAAAAACAAGAATGGAAAACATCCAGAGTATAGTAAAAAACTACCCTATTCATATGCAATTACCTCTACTAATGTAATCAAGAAAAGAAGGCAAACGACTAGGGAAAACGGGAATCACGCAATACCCCGTTTAAGGGTATTGGTGGAATTTACACAAAATATTCATAGTCTTCCTAAAGAAAGGCAGAAACCACCTACCTGAATTCTAGGATAATGATATATGTGAACCACAATGATTGATTCTCTTTAGAACGTCGAGGATATGAGAAAATGATGAAAAATATCAACCCACAATAATTTTAAAACGAGGAGGAAGTAGAAAACAACTCTCTAAGAGAAGGAATAACTCACCGTTGTGGTTCCAATGAAATTAATGGTGGCTAAAATAGATATCAGATGGAAGCACGGAAGCTCGTAGGAGAATCGTAGTCGTACGGGTCGCTCTCGGATGAAGAACCTGGTGAATGAGTGTGTTATGTCAATCAGGCGCGAGCCCATTCCGTTTAATGAAAAAAAAAGTACATGACATGTACTTCTGGGGTATACATCATGTACTATGTTTTTCCATACTCCTCTTTAAGCGGCCTCCACATCGCCACGACACACCGTGTGGGTGGCCTGGACACGGCCAGCATATAGCTTCAAGCGGCAAGGGGGTACACGGAGTGTACTCAGAAAGTACACGGCATGTACTTAAAAATTATCAAGAATCCACAATTTTCTCAAAAAAAAGGCAACGAAAGACATACATGAAAATGAAGATCTGATTTATTAAAAACATCCCCAATTAAAGATATATTTCACCGAATTTCCCTAACGAGGTGGAGAAATAAAAACCCCGAATTGCTCTGGCCACTGCGATTGTAAAACGGCCTCCCTCTCCCAGGTCTCGTCCTATACTCTCTTGTGCTGCCATAGCAACCATAATAGAGGAGCAGACTTCCCATGGAGAACCTTCGTACTGTGATGGACAATCCTGGTGGGATACTCCTCAAATGATGTATCTACTTCGAGCTCAACCTCCTCAGGATGAAAGACATGATACGAGTCTGAAAAGTAAAATAGGAGCTGAGAGACGTGGAAGAAGTCATGCATGGCCCGATACCTCTGAGGTAACTGCAACTCATAAGCTACCATCCCAAATCTCTTGAATAACTCAAACGTCCTGAAGTACCACAATGAAAGATTACCTTGTCTCTGAAACCTCTTGTGTCCCAGCCTTGGTGCGACATTTAGGAAAACCTAATCCCCGACCTCAAACTCCAGAGGTCATCTTCGGTGATAATTATAAGACTTATGTAGAGATTGAGCTATATCCATCAACTTTTGAATCATCTCTATCTACTCCGAAGTCTCCTGAACAAGATGAGGTCCCAGTAAAGATTCCTCTCCTGCCTACTTCCATCATAAGGATGATCGGCACGGCCTGCCGTAGAAAGCCTTGTAAGTTTCCATATGTATAGTCTCCTGAAATCTTTTTTTGTAGGTGAACTCCACCAGAGGAATATGCTTCTCCCGAGAACCGCCAATGTCTTGATTGCAAGCATGGATCATATCCTCAAGCACCTGGATCGTACGCTCGGGCTGGTCATCTATATGGTGATGGAATGTTGTACTCAAAAGTACCTACGTACCCAAAGCGTTCAGAAGTCCCTGCCAGAACAGAGAAGTAAAGTGTGCATCCTTGTCTGAAACAATGGATTGGGGAACTCCATACAGACACACAATCTCTCGGATGTAAAGTCATCACAGATCATCATCACTGAAGGTTTCCTTAATCGGTAAGAAGTGAGTGACCTTCGTAAGCATGTCGATGACAACCCAAACAGCATCGTTCCCTTGAGGTGATCTCGACAATCCGATCACGATGTCAATCACGAAATAGTTCCACTTCCACTCGGGAATTGGTAACAGCTGTAAAAGGCATGTTGGTCGCTGATGTTCCACCTTCACCTACTGACAAATAGAACACCTTAAAACAAAACAAACAACATCTATCTTCAATCCTCGCCACTAGTACTGGTGATGATGATTCTGATAAATCTTGGTGACACCATGATGAACTTCTCAAACTAAGGAATGAAATTCCATCATCAGCTCCTCACGTATGTCAGCTGGCACCCATACACATCCTTGGAAACACAAGATCTCAACCTCTCCCACTGTCCATCCAGGAAGATGGTCCTATTCTGACACACCCTCCCATAGAACTAAGCCTTTTGAGTATGATAGTTTCCTCATCTGTACCCGATAAAGAAAAGTAGAGGTAACAGCTAAAGAAGATAGGAATGTCATTCCCTATCTGTCGTGCACCTCCAGATGGATCTCATAGAACTGATCCATATGATTACACTCATTTCTGGCCTCCCGGACATCCTGAATCAAAGTTCTCTTGCTCAACTCATCTGACATAGCATTTCCCTTTCATGGTGTATAGGCGATTTTGAAATCAAAAGACTGTAGATACTTGACCCACCTACGCTATCTCAAATTCAGATCATGCTGAGTGAAGATTAACTTGATACTCTTGTGGTCGGTGAAAACCAAAAAGTTCTCTCTGAGAAGATAATGACTCTAACAGCGTAAGGCATCAGCAACCGTAGCCAACTCGAGATCGTGTGTTGGGTAGTTCCTCTCATGTGGCCTCAACTGTCAAGACCCGTACAAAACGACTCCATCTCCCTCCACAAGCACATCGCCTAGTCTGATACATGAAGAATCACATTAAATAGTATAGCTCTCGCCCGGCTCTGGAAAGACTAGTATCAGTGTCGACGTCAACCTCCCCTTCAGGTCCAGAAAGGCTGACACACTATAATCTGACCATAAGAGCTTCGCCCCCTTCTTGTTCAGACATTTCAATGGTTCTTCTAGGCATGTAAAGACCTGAATGAAGTGTATGTAGTATCCAGCTAGGCCTAGGAAACTCCGTACCTCAAACACGTTCTTCAGCTGCTCCCATGAAACTACAGTTGTCACATTCTCTAGGACCACAGATACTCCAGCCTCTGAGATGGCGTGACCCTAGAAGTGAATCTGATCCATCCATAAGTGGCACTTTGAGAGTTTAGCATAAGGCTGATGCTCTCTCAGTGTAATCAGAATGTTCTCAATATGGGTAGCATGGCCATGTCGAGTGTGAGAGTACACCAAGATATCGTCCACGAAGACTACGACGAAATAATACAAGTAAGTATGGAACACTAGTTTCACTAGTTCCTTGAAAAATGCTAGAGCATTCATGAGACTGAACAGCATTACCATATACTCATATAGACTATAACTACTCCTGACGGCTGTCAGAGGTATATCTGATAGTCTAACGCACAACTAATGATAACCAGACCTCAAATCGATTTTCAAGAACACTCGACCTCCATGAAGCTGATCGAAAAGTTCATCAATACTTGGAAAGGGATATCAGTTCTTGACCATCAACGGGATAAGCTTACAATAATCCACACAGATACTAAAGGTTCCATCTTGCTTCTTCGCAAACATGAGAGGCAAACCCCTTGGAAAAGTACTGGGTCAGATGAAACCCTTTTCCTGCTACTCCTCTAACTACTTCTTGAGCTCCTGCAACTCAGGTGTATCCATATTATAGGGAGGAATGGAAACCGGTGTTACTCCTGGCATGAGCTCAATAAATAACTCTACCTCATGATCTAGAGGAAAACCTGAAAATTCTTCTATAATGACATCCCTGAAACGTTCCACCACTGGAAGAACATCCAACTGTGAAGTCCTCGGGTCAACCAGATAAATACTAGCAATCTAGGTCATCCCTCTCCTTGCCCATGTTGCTCGAGTCTGGCTCGACTCTCCTGAACATCCCATTCGCCACTGTGAAGAAAATATTCACCATGTGGTGAGATAAAATGCATCTTGCTACAATAACATTTGACAACTTCCTAGAAGGGAACCAACCAGTCCATCCCAAGAATGACATCATAACCTATCATCCCTAGGACATAGAGATCCCATAAGTAACGATACCCTGCAACCTCGAGAGGGAACTCTCTTCATTGGTGTAGAATGGATGTCCTCGTCCCGAATGGTGTGTCTAGTGTCAACAAGTCAGTACAAGAAAGGATACATATCCCAAGACTCTCCATAACAAAAATAGAGATAAAGCTATGCGTAATAATAATATCAAAAAGAGATGAAGATAAAACTAAGGATACTAAAATCGTACCGAGAACTGTAGAAGGTCTGGGATCCTGCTCCTAATAGGTCTCATCCACCACAAATGTCGGTCATGCACCGCAGCCCTATGACCCTACCTGACCACTCTATGCGGATCCTTCCTACTGACGCTGAATGACTGGTGACTGACCGCCATGGCCTCAACCTCCACCTCAGCCTTAACGGCCGAAAGAACACAAGTTTCCCGACTGGTGAGAAACTGGTGGTGCTGCTCCTAAGCGAGGAGTCATGGAGGAACCCCCATCACCAGTTACTATAGAGAAAACCTTGCAGAAACACTGAAGGTGACCCATCTTGCCGCATGATTGGCACTCCAATAGATCTCTCTGGCATTGGGGCCTCATGTCCCCTGCCCATACACACTGGTAGCATACCACCTGACTACCTGAAGATGTATATCGCCTCCTCGAATCGCCGCTCGTAGACTCCATATGGCGCTTCCTGATGTCAACTTGAGGAACACTAGATTTGGAAGCAGAACTGCCCTGGCTCGTAGCTCAAGAGTCTCTCTGATTGCACTCCGCAATCAGTGCCTGGTTGACGATTGATTTGAAGGAATTCAACTGGAAGATATTCACCTGAGATAAGATCTCCACCCTGAGACCATCTTCAAACTTCAATGCTAATAACACCTCACATCCATCTCTAAGGGGTGTGAAATGCAGCAGATCGAGGAAATAAGAGGAATACTCCATGATAGAAAGATTACCCTTCTCTATACTCATGAACTCCCAGGCTCGGTCGGCCCGCAGGGTCTCCCGGTAGAAGTAGTCGTAAAACACATGCTGGAACTCCTCCCAATAAATAACCTACTAATGAACAGTCTATGAGATCATGTCCCACCATCTCTTGGTGTAGTATCATAGAATATAGGTGGAGATATTGACCCACCTCTCTGGAGGTGTTTCTAGATTATTAATGATAGTTAGCATGGCTTCCATCCATTACTCTGCAGCATGTGGTCCTCCTTCTTTCGAGAAATTAGGTGGATGTTGCTGCTGGAAAACCAGCATCAAGTCTGCCATTGTCATGGTAGGAGGCAGTGCTCCCTGAAAGGTCTACATCATCCTCATAATGCCTTCTCTGAACTTTTCATCAGCGCCTACAACCAGTATGACAGCTGGTGCCAAGGCTGGCTCGACTGGAGGATCAGCAGGGAGTCCCTGATCAGCCATATCTAGCGTCTGATATCATTCTGATGACTGACCTACAACCAGAGGATGTCTCAGAGGAATTGATCTGAAAGTTAAAAATAATAACATAGATCAGGAAAACAAATACAGAGAACAATGGAGTAAAAAATAGATATATGATCAGGAAACACACAATATTTACAATACATGACTACACTGCGTGTATAAACAATGCACAGCATGTAATTTACTCTATTCTCCTTCCAGTGTCTCCATGAACTACTAACCCACATGGTCTTCTTAAACTGAAACTACACGGCATGTTCCACGTGGACACGGTGCGTGGTAGACAAGGTTTCAATGACCCATGTTGTTAGTTCCATGGCAGGCTACGCGGCTGAGTCTAAACGGCGTGTTCCGACAAACATGGCGTGTAATTGATGACTTTCACGTCCTGTGTTGTTGGTGACACAGCGAAGTACATTTCTGACCCTTACACGACATGTTCCGAACTAACACAGTGTGTATAGGTGTAGGAAACACCGTCCCGTGTTGTTCGTGACAAGGGGAGTACAGAGGACAAGGATAAACGGTGTCTTCATTAAAAACACGGCGTGTATGAAACGAGCATCCCCGACCTGTGTTGCTAGTTACACGACCGTGTACACACTCACAACTACATGGCGTGTACCTAACGTACACGGCGTGTTCCTAGAGATTTATCAAAACCCGTGTTTTTGTGAACACATTCAGTGACACGGTTTGAAGACAACACGACATGTATAAATAACTATACACAGTGTATTCTAGCTATTTCAGGGAAGTATCTCTAAAACTGCACTGAAGCCCATGAAACACTGAAAAACGATCAAGATGGTGCCAAATTCCGATCCGTGAGGGCCCATACTCCCCACGAATCAAATCTTGGCATCCAATATTGTCATATAAGGAAAAAAGGTCAATGATTCAATAATTTTCGATTCAAGAGGTCCAATAACACCTCAATAACCAAGTGTTGGAATTCATTTGAGAAAAGTACAATACAAACAATCCTCTATCAAATAGCAGAGATTCTATCAAAGCATCTATCACAACATCATGAAAAATCTAGAAAAAGTATATCACAACAACATGCAATCACAAATGCACCCTATATGGCATGGAAAGAATGCATGGCATGTGAATTCTAACAATTTTTTATATGATTCGAGAGATGGCATAACCTCATCTCATTGGGTGGAGACAGAAATAGAACCACAATATCAATAATAATAACAACAAAAGGCATTCGAATCACTCTAGGTGAAATCATATCAACCATAAATCTAAAAAACTAGTAACTCTAATTAACGAGATCCTTTGTCTTTTTAGTATACATGGGTTAGATACTCCTGAGCACAACTCAATACCAAGTACTGAATCCATCATATCCCTAGATAAAGGATCCAAACTGTAATCAAGAGAAAATAAACACATGTGATACAACATTGTAACATCCCGGTTCTGGAACCCACCCAGAGGCACCCCATATCTGGTTTGTCACATAGCCTCAAGTGCATTTACCCAAACACTAGAGGCTGTCGACTAGAAGCGAGGGCCTTGGGTGTAATAATGGGGAAACAATGCCCTCATTGACAGAGTAAACATCGGAAGAGGAAAACAAATAACAACAATAGTGGAAGCCGTAGACATCAATACAAGAGTAAATAGAGGAAGATTGATAAATAAACAATTGGAGTAGAAATATATGTAAATGATGCATGATACATATATGTCTAGGAAAATAGCCAAACAAGTCACAATGTTGAATACAATACTAAGCCAAACTACAAAAGAAAAATAGATGAACAACTCCTCAGCATCACAAGACTCATCTTGGTCCCATGCTCTCCAGAACTAGTGCAATAAAGAACCTGATGTTGAAAGGTGATTTCCCTTATATATATACCTGCAACAATATAATATGTTTGGGACCAAAAGCATGACCGAAATAGGGTGTAACCCAATTTCCTAATAGGCAATAACCCAAAAATCTATGCATAACAGTCAGTGAATATATGGCGGGTAAAGTACAATAAGAAGTAAACAGTAAGTAGTAAATAGGATAATACACGACAGTCACAATCCACGGTTTCTAGCATATAATCCACAATCATGAAAAAACCACTCAAGAAATTAGAACAAAAAGGTATCCCATGGGAAGTTCTCAAAGCCTAACCCCTATGGTTTAATATACAAGTACAAGAAACCCTCTGGGAGGAACACACAGTCTCACGCCTCTGGTTTAGCTAAATAATAAACTCTCTGAGGAAGCACACAGGTCAATTACCCCTATAGTCTCGTATCGTACTGAAGGCTCTCTAGGGAAGCGCTCAACGTAAATTCCACCTGCGGCCCGCGTCGAGGAACTACAGACTCTCTGATGGAGAACTCAAATTCAATTCCCCATGTGGTCTCACATCGTAAATTAAAGTCACTCTGGAGAAGCCCTTACGTTAATTCTTTTTGTGGTCCACTACACTAGGTTCACACAGCCCTGTGTAAAAAAAACATGCATAGCGCACGTATCAGCCCAATTTAAACCTCATGAACTACTTGGCTATCATTCTAATGCACAACATCATACCAGTACAATAGACCCACTATCCTACAACTAGGCATAGAAACTGGAAAAACACCAAACAAGAAAAACAAGCAAGGAAAACATCGAGAGTACATAAAAAACTACCCTATTCACATGTAATTACCTATACTCAAGAAATCAAGAAAAGAAGCAAAACAATAAGGGAAAAATGCGAAACACGCAATGCCTGGTTCAAGGGTATTGGTGGAATTTGAAAACAATATTCACAGACTTCCTATAGAATGGCACAAAGCACCTACCTCGATTATAAGGGAACAATATACATGAATCACGATGATTTATTCACCTTAGAACGTCGAGGATCGAATAAAACGTTCTAAATGCAAAACCCACAGTAATTTTAAAACCAGGAGGAATTGGAAAACAAGGCACTAGGAGAAGGAATTACTCACCGCAGTGGTTCCAATGCAATCTACAGCGGCTGAAATGGAGATCAGACAGAAGTACATGGGCTCAGAGAATAATCGTGGCCATACGGGTCACTCTCAGATGATGAACCTGGAGAAGCAGTGCGTTCTGTCCACCAGTCGCGTCCCCGGTCCGTTTAATGAATAAATAAAGAAAGTACATCGTGTGTACTTCCAGGGTACCCGACATGTACTCTGTTTTTTCCATACTCCACTTTAAGCGGTCGCCACATCACCCATACACACCATGTGTGTGGCCCGGACCAGGCCAACACACGACTTCGAGTGCCAAGGGAGTGCACGTCATGTACTCAGAATGTACACGACGCGTACATCAAAATTTTCTAGAACTCCATTTTTCTCAAAAACACCAGGAAAATAATGACATACTTGAAAACAATGATCTGAGTTCTTACAAAAACAATTTTCCAATATGGTTTCACTGCATACATAAATCAATAAACCATTCAAATCTTTAATAAAACAATTCTAAAGAGTATACACAATCATTTCTCATAAACCCCATTTCAAAACCATATTTCAAGGACAAAACCACACTACAATCCTATCAAAGAAGAATTGGAAGCCCTATAGGAATTTATAAAACCACATTCAGGTGTTAAAAATTTACCTCAAATAATACCACGAATGATACAAATGAAAACACACATTTTCCTAAAATGATCTCATGAATTCTAACAATGTTTTACACACCAAACCTATTCCAAAAACCGTCATCCAAGGACAACATGACACTAAGGAATTTAAAAAACATAATTTTCATCCCATTTCAAAAACTAACAAATCCCCTTCATGTTTAAATTGTACCATTTTAAAATATACACACTCCAAAATTATTTTCCAATATAGTTCCACCTCTTACATAAATCATTAATCCATTCAAATATTTAATAAACTAATTCTAAAGAGTCTAACCAATCATTACTCACAATACCCATTTCAAAATCATATTTCATGGAAAAATACACTATAAAACCCTACCAAATCATAATTGGAAGCCTTAGAGACATTTATAAAACCACGTCTAAGTGTTATAAAATCACCTATAATACTACTGAGTAATATTCAAATGAAAATAGATGTTTTCATAAATACATCTCAAGAAGTATAACAATGTTTTACACACCAAACATACTCCAAAAACCCCCTTACAAGGACCACATGACACTAAGGCATTTAACCAAAAATAATTTACATTCCCCTTTAAAAAACTAACAAATCATTTTCACATTTTATAAAATAAGGAAAAGTGTTTAGAACTTCAACATAAATGCAAATATAAAATTAATTTCTTATCCAAATACCTAAAAAATGTTTTAGTACAACACATAGAATATGTGGAACATGTAAAACAATTACGAAAATACTTCTCATTATGAGATTGTTACTCATGGAATCACCTACCGAAATTCTCAAAACCCTCAAATCATGGCACGAAACATCAACTGCACAATCACCACACCACAAGGAAGATTAAAGAAACCTAAAAACTCAAGATATCACCAAAAAGGAATTATTATAATCCCATGTTAAAAAAACTAGTTTCTAGAAAATTTATAGCTCAAGAAAGAGTGGAAGAGTCCTAAATAATATGAAGATAACAAAATAGAATGGTTTACATACGTGATTTTGATGTTTCCCCCACCAAATCTCCCTTCAATGATGAGGTCCAAGGGATGGGAAGTGACCATGGATACTGGCCCTTAAGGTAGAGAACAAAATGGGGAATAATGGGGAGCATTTTGGTTTAGTCCGGAAGGGAATAATGGGAATTCCACAACTATTTTTAAGGACCTAGACATACCTTCATGGTTTTCCTGAACAGTTTGGAATCATGCAGCCAAACCATACAACCTGTTCTGGCCCCCAACAAAGTTATGTTTTTCCTCCAATTACAAGGGTAATTAATGGGGGAAAAATGGAAAAATGAATGACCAACAATTAGGGGAAATATTACCCCAAATAAACCCTCATTTTAACCACAATATTCATCCAACTCAGGGGTTCAAACCACCTCAACAACTTACCCCACATTTGGTGCCACTAGAAGTGTCGCAAAACCAACTCCGAAACACCAATAACTCATACCATTCCTTCGAAAAAATAGAATTAAAATTACCATACAATACCCCCAGGACCATGTTCATAGATAAGTTTCACAATGGTAACAACAATTTCAAACCTAGAACACCTAGAATATAAGAGAAATCCAAGAACCAAATAATGGATTTGACCAAAAATCAAGGGATTGAAAATCCGGTTGTGACATAAATATTCACCCCATAGTTTTTTTTGGGTATATATAATACCAATGTGTTTATTTGATTATTATTATACATTAATATATTCGGTATTACATGTAATTTTTATGATATCTCTTTCATGGGGTTTACAATTTCAACGTTACCAAAGCAGTAATATACTTTTGTCAAAGGTTATCATATTTGAAACATTTGTTTTTTAAACACCTATATTCATTTATGTGGTGTATATAATTCTCCTTTGACATTAAGTGTCATCATTTATGTTATTCCAATGATATTATATGTTTATTTAATATTAATTATTCATAGGGATTATAACTCATGTTTGCCAAGGTATGGGACACATTGAAATGTTTAAACATCAAATTCATCATGAATGTTTTAATGATCTTTTAAGGAAATTTCCATTATTAAATGTCAAAACCCATTTCTAATTATCATCCATAGGGGATATATTGTATTGATAACAACCTCATTATTTATTTTGATAGATTATGATAATTTCTTATTGATTTTTATGAACGACATTTCTCTTCCATGAGTTGATCATTTCTTAATGAGATTGTTATTGAACCCAATTTCTCCATGAATTAATCATGTTATAAAGAAATTATCATGGGACCCATTTCAATTCTATTGTATAATCATTTTTCAATGATATTATTATAGAACCTAATAAATAGATTGTTTTGTAACTAATATCATTTCATTGGATTAATCTCATTTCAAAGGGATTTTTATAGAACCAATTTGTTTTCCATCGGTTAAACATGTTTCAATGACATTGAATGGGAAATGGTTTCATTTCCAAGGGTAACAATTTTAATAGGATTTTTATGAAAACTCATTTCATTTTAATGGTAAAAATTTTTTAAAATATATTTTTATGGAACCCACTTCATTTCAATTGATTATTTATGTTTCATTGTGATTTTTATTGAACCCATTTATTTTCCACATTATAGTCATGTTACAAAATATTTTATGTGTGATGATTTTTTGTGGTACTTCGAAATTTGACGTGTGGTAATGTGATAACCCATTGATGGGTGGTTCTGTGATAGAACAAGAATAGTTGGTCCGTTATACAACTCCATTTTCATTTATATAGAAGTCAGCTTCATGGATAGTGAATTTTTAATAGTGACGTGTATGGAATTATACCGCATCATTATACCATTTTTTATGGAAAACTATAATAATGTACGAGGATACATTATATTGTTTCATTATGATTTATATATGTTGATAATTTTTCTAATGGAAAATCTTAATATCTCATGGATAATTATTATTTATTTTGATTTATATGTCATTTTGATGTTTTCTTATTTGATTTTTTAGGTATTTTTTGGAATGATTTTATTATGATTCTCTCATTCACATTCATTATATCATTATACCCTTATGCACCCTTTTTCTCATTAATTAAATTCAATCATTAATTATTATGATTACACATAAGGACAATCTAGGCTCATCAATATTTTGTTTCCTTTTCCCCATGTTTTAACGAACGTTGTTTAAAAATTTACATCAATAAATAATTTCACAAGGATGAGTCCACTACCATATAAGAAATATGAAAATGTTGTTATAATTGGAGATGATGTTCATCTTTCGAAATAATTTATTTATGATTCCATGTTAATTTGAATTAATTATGTTGAATTTTTTCCAAATTAAATAAAATTATACACCAAAAAGGTCCTCCAAAATGTAAGTCTTAAATTTTTTCTATTTGATGTTGTATTGTTTTTATGGAAAAAATTGGATCACAGTTATCAAAAATATTATTCGAAATATTATCTTATATATTTCATCATAGGATCAGAGATAGTGGATTATAGGCTATTATTGTTTTTAACAATATTAGATTTATATGTCTTTTGATTTTATGATTATATCATAGGAGGTAATCTTAATATCTATTGATACCTTCATGGAACTATAAGAATAATGGTGATCATAATTTCAGTGTTATAATACATCTCACATGAGGTTTTAAACTAGTATAAAATTGGAGGTCATCAATGATGTTTTCTTGAGATTTTTTCTTGATGAAGTAATTTTAACTCATAGGATAAAAATAAATTAAATTTATGGTGGAATATTTTTTCATGATTAATGAAAAAATGGGAGATATCCCGTATGCTTAGTTACAATATGTCTCTCGCCACTAGGATATGGGGCTTGAACACATAGTTGATGGATATAAGTTTATCACACAGTACCACTAGCCAACACAATGTCTTGGTAAGTATAAAATTTTTATTAAAGGTAAATAATATGTTTACTATAGAAGAATATGTAATTTTATTTCAAGAATAATGGCTGTCTTACATGGAAAAATATAATATCAATTCCATCTAATCATTGGGTTTCAAACAATGTCGGGATATGCTTGATGAAAATTAAGGAATGTTTTTTTTTGGAATAATGTATTTTGAAATTTGGGTATTACTATTGAATTTGAAATATTATTGTGTCATTTAATTTTTTAACCATTTTGGGAATTATCTTATCATGAGATATCCATATTATTGCTATTGTATAAAGATCAGTGGAATTGTTAGACAATACATTTTATTGTGATACAATAATTAAAGGTTGAGACTAGTTATTTAGGAATTAAAATATTCATCTTTATTACTCATCATTTATAGAAAATAATGATATTTTTTGGAAATTTATTAATGGATGAAATTTTAATTATCATGTTAATAGGTTTACATATTATTTTTATCTTACTCTACATGGTATGATAATTAATTAACTCTTGGGAATAGATTATGGTATAAATGTATTATTCTAGTATAATCAATTCAAATAAACCATTGGAATATTTTATAATCGCATATTTATAATTTTGTGTCCCTTATAATTCCATTGATCATTAATTTGTTTGGGATCAATGACAGAATTTATTAACTATAATTATTTATTATTTTCCTCTATCTCCACTTATGTTTCCCCTCTGGGGAATCCCTGTTATTTGTAACATCTGGTGAGATTTATACTTACCATATTCCATTTTTGAAAGTATTTTTTATTAATCATGTTTTACTATGAGGCTATCAATATATGTATTTTAAAAATGGAAGTAGTTTCATTACCATGAATAATTTTGGGAGATAAAATCATTTTGATGGGGGTATGATTTAACGTACCAATATCATAGGAAATAAACTCTATCAACATAATTAAAATGTTGTTATCAATTGTGATACATACAATTATTAGTTTATATTGGACTATATGGATCACAATCTTTATATTTATTTACAAATAAATTTTACAGTCTTCAATACCATGTGTTACAATCATTGATGAATCTTAGGAGACATCAATAAAATATTAATATTAATTATTTAATATAATTATTGTCACTATGAAATTATAATTGGAGGAATGGATATTCTAAATATATTATTAACATATGTTTTAAACATATTTTCACAATTATTCCTCTTGTGAAAAATTAATTAAAATGATAATAAAAACCAATTGAATATTGTGGATGTGTTTTTTTGAAAAACTATTTTTATTACAATACAAGAATTTTATCATAATAAATTAAAATAATTTCTATTATAGGGTGATATTAATAAAATTTTTATGTCATATATTTTATAATATTATTTTAAATTTATCTAATAATTTGTATCAGCTTATAAGAAGAAAAAATCCAATTTTAAGCATTTAATATTTTCATTTTGATAAGAGGATATTTTGATGTGTTATAATGGAAGAATTTTTTTTTAAAAAAATTGTGAAACATTTATAATTATATTTTTAAAAAGAAAATTATTTTTTCAATTTATAATATAGAAATCTACAGGGTAATTTGGATTTATTTTTTTGATAAATTTCAAATTTTGATGAAGTGTTTATTACACCGAATATTAATTGAAAACATCATTTTCATCTAAATAATCTAAAGAGGAAAATTCTAATTTTAATTGATTTTTAAGTATAATTAGATATATTATATTATTTACACTAATTTATGTAATTTCAATCAATATCACATTGAAATTGGATATCAATATAGTTCACACATTTGAACCATTTTATTTATAAACATGTTACCTCATACCATATGTGGAATTACATATAAATTAATATCCAACTCTTAGTGAAGCATAATATTGCAATGAAATGTGCCTCATGAAGCATAGTGAACCTACCTTAACATGCAGGTCACATGTTCAAGAAGGGTACATTGGGAAGCACAAGTTCTTCGTGAAGACCCGAGTCCCTTTGGGGATCTACTTATATTGCGGAGGCCCGTTTGTTCTGTGAAGGGAATACCTATTTCGAGAGGGGAGAAATTCATGAAAAGGTGAAGTAACTTCACGATGGAAAAGTACTGTGAAAATATAATGGTTCCCAGTGATAAAATTTCATCGCAATGTGGGAGATCAAGTGGAAAAGAGTCGGAGGATCCATTCATTGGGCTCGAGGGGAGCCCGATATTTATATTCAACAGGTGCCGCGAAAATACGTTTTCGTGGGGAAAAGTCGATGATTTTTCAATGGTGGGATAGCGAACATGATCGGGGTTCCAAGAGAATCCCTCCTACTAGAACCATGGTGGGCTTGCGAACATAAAATCGGTTGATGGAGCTTCCTGCCTCTTTGCTCCATGGTGGTTTTGCGAAGGGAGAACTCTGCACTGACTGCGGGGCCACGGGGGCTCTACGAGTGGACTTCACGAGTAAGAACCTATTTCTTTCCTTTTGTTCTTGATTTTCCCTAATTTTGGAGTTAACAAATTCCCCCGTCGGACATTGAGATGAGGAGAAACCGAGGGTCATAGTTTGAGGGTCAACCACCAAAATTCATCGGTCAATCTCAAGGATGACTCTCAAAGGGTCTTGAGAGGCAGAGCGATGGGTGCAGGATGGCGTGATGCAAATATCACTGTGGATTGTATGTGCCACGAATCACCAACAATCCTCTCAAATAAATAGTGGAGCTTATATCACTTTTTTCCTTTCCCTTCTCTATTTTTTTGTCTTGTAACACTCTCGATTAGAAAGTCTAGTTGTATCCCAGGAGAAGGCGGAGTGATTCCAGATGAAGTTGGAATATTATGTCCACTCCCAAGGTGCCCCACATCCAATGACAAACCAGGTGATGTTGTAGTTGCATCGAACAACCGCTCCACAGTTATCAGCTGCCAAACAGGGAGAGAACTATCCACACAGAGCCTTAGGGTACCATCTTGATTCTTTGCAAACATGATAGGAGAACCCCAAGGAAAAGTACTGGGTCAGATGAAACCCTTTTCCTACAACTCCTCCAACAACTTATTGATCTCCCGCAACTCAGGTGTATCCATCCTATAGGGAGTAATGGAAATCGATGCTCCTCCAAGCATGAGGTCATTAGATAAGTCTACCTCACAATCCAGAGGAAAACCTGAAAATTCTTCTGGAATGACACCCCTAAAATGTTCCTCCACTAGAGGAACTTCCAACTGTGAAGTCCCCTATTCATCCAGATAAAGACTAGCAATCTAGGATGTTACCTCCCCTTCCCATGTTGCTCGAGTCATGCTCGACTCTCCCAAACATCCCATTCGCCACTATGAATAAAATATTCACCATGTGGTGAGATAAAACTCACCATGCGGCGATAACAGTTGACGACTTCATGGAATGGAACCAACCAGTCCATCCCATGAATGACATCATAACCTGTCATCTCTTGGACATAGAGATCCCACAAGTAATGATACACTGCAACCTCGAGAGGGAACTCTCTACACTGACGTAGACTAGATGTCCTCATCCCGAAAGGTGTGTCTAGTGTAAACAAGTCGCACTACTGGAAATTCGGGCTATAGCCACGGTTCTAAACCGTGGATATAGGACATCAAACCATGGATATAGGTAATATCCACAGTTCCTTGAACCGTGGCTAGGTTTTGCGTGGCTATAGGCCTAGACCTATAGCCATGGTTCCATACCGTGGCTTTAAATCTATAGGAATGGTTGAAACCGTGTCTATACTAAAGTCCGAACAGAAAATATTAGCACGGTTTAAAACCGTGGCATTATGTCAATAGCCACGGTTAAAAACCGTGTCAATAAACCAATATCCATGGTATAGAACCTTGGCTATTGGGTGTCGAAATCCATAAAAAAAATACCCCCTGGACACCCCCCTTGGACACCCCCTGGACACCCCCTGGACACGCCCCTGGACACCCCCCCGGACACCCCCTAGACACGCCCATGGACATGAACCTGGACACCCCCTGGACACCCCCTGGACACACCCCTGACACACCCTGGACAGACCCTGGACACCCCCTGGGAACCTCCAGGACACACCCTGGACACCCACCTAGACACCTCCTGTAGACCCCCCTGCCCTCCTCCCAACTACCATGCAGACCCCCACCCCCCTCCCCCCCCCACAGCAGCCCCCCCTACCCCAGCACACCCCGTACACCCCCCCCCCCCACCTGAACACCACCTCCCTACCCCCCACAAAATTTAATTCAGTTAGTTTGCTTGCAATACAAATGAAACCTACTAAATTAACTGTAAAATTAGTTTAATTAATAAATTTTTCTTATACTCATTTCATGATTACAATAAATCTTTATTTTTATAGTAATCCGACTAAAATATACAAATTGTTTTTAACTTCTAAATATTCAGTTCATGAGGAAATATGAACCCATAATTATACAACTTGATATAGAAGTAACATTTAAGAATGATAAGTAAGTACGTTAGTCTAAACCCCGAGACACCCCCACCTGCACACACCCCTTGGACACCCCCTAAACCCTGGGACACCCCCTGGAATCCACCACAGGACAGACCCCCCCCCCCCCCCGACCCTGGACACCCCTGCCCGTCTGCCCCCCCCCCCCCCCCCCCCCCCCCCGCAGAACCTGTCCCCCCCAGAACCAGGACACCTCCCCAGACCATGGACACCACCCCCAGAACCTTCCCCCCCAAACACATACCCCCCCCAGAACCTTCCCCCCCACCTGAACACCCCCTCACTAGACAGGCCCCTTATAGCTCCTCCCTTCCCCCTTGGTCAGACCCCCCTATCACATCCCCCACCCCTTTACATACCACCACTCTCCCCTCTGGATAGAAACCCTTAGAACCCCCCCTGAAACCCCTGGACACCCCCCTTGACACCCCCCTGCACCCCCAGTACCACCTGCACCCAGCCCCCCCCCCCCCCCCCCACCCCCCCATCCCCCCTGCACCCAGCCCTATATCAAGCCCCACCCCCTACACCCAGCCCCCTCACTACCCCTTGCACCCAGGTCCCCCTCCCCCCCACTGCTCCCCCACTATCCACCCCCACCCGCAGCTCCACTACCCCCTACACCCAGGCCCCCACCCCCCCACCCCCCCCCCCCACCCCCCATCCCCCCTGCACCCAGCCCTATATCCACCCCCCACCACCCTACACCCAACGCCCTCACTACCCCTTGCACCTAAGTCCCTCTCCCCCCCACTGCACCTCCACTTCCCCCTACACCCAGGCCCCCAGGCCACTCCATCCCCCCTGCACCCAACCCTATATCCATCCCCCACCCCCTACACCCAGCCCCTCACTACCCCTTGCACCCAAGTCCCCCTCCCCCCCCCACTGCATAATCTGTTGAAGTCCAAAAAAGAATACCAGCAATAGACACCACTGCTGGACCCCCCCCCCCTCCCCCTGGACCACCACCCCTGGACACCCCTGGAAAACCCCCCTAGACACCCCTCCCCCATGCTGGAAACCCCTCCCTTTTACCTGGATAGCCCCTCCCCCTGCTAGACACCCCTCACCCTGCAGGACACCCCTGCCCCTGCCCCTGGCCCCCTGACCCTGGACACCCCAGGACATACCCCACCCCAGGACAGACCCCCCCCCAGACCCTGGACACCCCTGCCAGTCCTGCCCCCCCCCCCCCCCCCAGACCCTGGACACCCCAGGAAAGACCCCCCCCAGAACCTAGGCAGCCCCCCAAACCATGAACACCTCTCAGAACCTACCCCACCCCCAAACCCAGACCCCCTAGGACAGACCGCCCCCCAGACCCTGGACACCCCAGGACAGACCTCCCCTCCCCACTGGACCCCCTAGACACCCCCATGGGCAGACCCCCCAGGACAGCCCCCCCCCCCCTAGACCCTGGACACCCCAGGACAGACCGCCCCCCCCCCCCCCCCACTGGACCCCCTAGACAATGGATGGATGTCATGGGCTATTGCTAAAAGACTGAATCTGGCTGCTGAAATCAACAGTAAGTAAGAAGAGGAAAATGAATAAAATTGAATAAAATTTTCCCAATATACTTGGGGAATTTTATTCATCAGCAGGAAGAAGAACAGAAGAACGATAGCTGAGAGTTATGTCCCTGGAGGTGGAGAATGATTTTTTTACATAGGATCTGTCTAATATTTAATGGAATAAAGAGGGAGAGGAAATAAAGTACCTCATTACATGTGGCAGCATCCAACAAATTCTCTTCTAATGGAATAAAATATTACAAAAAAATCTATAAACCTTATCTCTCTTCTTGTGGCTTTCAGGTGTCCAGGTGGTTAATAATTTGGTTGAGGAGATGTTGTGGACTCATGGGGGAAAGCATGAAGGAAACTAAGTTGTACTGTATTTTAAGTAGGTAGCTCTTGTTCTTCTGAAGTGACAGGGCTGATTTGGTCTAAAATAAGTGAGTTGGAACAAGAATTTAGATGAGGGATTCAAATGTTAAGGGGTCTGGTTTAATTGGATAGAATTGGGTGAGGTTTGTAATGGTTTTAAAGTGTGATGGATGGTGGAAAATGTGGCGTTGGTGGCTTAGAAGTTGAGAGGTGGGTAGGCTTGATTGGTGGTCAAGTTGGGGATGGGTTGCCTAGGTGGATTGAATAATGGTGGGGGACTGGGAAAGAGTTCATAGTGGCTAAATTGAAGTGCGAGATTGGAATTGTAGTAGGGCTTGAGTTTGTATTTTTTAGTGAGAGTGGAAATGGCCCTGGAATAGCTGGTTTGATTTTGGTGGGTTGGCCATGGTATTTTTATAGTGCATCAAAAAGTAGTCACTAGCAGGGCTTGGTTTGGTGTGAAATTCAGTCAAACGGTTGTGGGAACCATCTTGGAAGCAACTACAAAATACAGACCAGAGATAGTCTCCTCTACAGTGAAGACCCTTCATGGAAACACATCAAGAAAACTAGGTCTCCATTTGCATATTTTTCCATAACAAACAAGCCCTGTTTTCATAGGCCCAAACAGACCTCCCTTTTCCAGCTTGTGGGGGAAATGTGGGAACTCCATCATGAAATAGGCCCTCAGAATAGAACAGCTTCTTTGGAATTGCATCAAAAAGATTGTGTGCAGCCTTTAAAACTCAACTTGTCCGTGATCATCCTCCTCCAATGAGTGCTACATGAGATGAGGGAATTATGGAAGGAATATCATCTAAAATAGCCAAAAGAAGACATTGAATTTCCATCACAATAGGATGATCCGGTTCAGAAGAAATGTGTAGAGGATGAGGAAAAAGAAGAATTACCAAACAAATATTATGTGATACATGTACAATAAAATATACCAGAAAACTCCAAACCAATATCTTCAGTTGAATTGAGCCTTTGTACCACCTGCTATGCACGTTTTGTGGAAAGATGGATGAGAGGCAGCGCTGAGAGGAGATATAGTTTAGGAATGAGGAAATACGAATAATTATAGAGCTAACCATTCAATGATTCTCTAAGGAGGAGTAACCACCACAGGGTGTCATCCTGGAGAAGGGCCAAATCACGGCGTGACCGCGGCGTGACCACCGCAGGGTGTCATCCTGGACGAGTAACCGCCGCAAGGTGTCGTCCTGGAGAAGGGCCAAATCACGGTGTGACCGCGGCGTGACCACGGCGTGACCACCGCAGGGTGTCATCCTGGAGGAGTAACCCCCACAGGGTTTCATCCTGGAGTAGGGCCAAATCACAGCGTGACCGCGGCGTGACTACGGCGTGACCGCGGAGTGACCGCGGCGTGACTGTGGCATGACCGCAACATGTCCACAACGTGTTGGCCCAGTCCAGCGACATCTGCGGGGCAACATCTTCCACTTAGTTTCAAATAGGATGATATGGATGGCATGAGAGGATGTTTTCTCAGAAGATTTAAAGATATTAATGCTACTCTGTGATAACTAGAGGATTGGATGACCCCTGATATACCTAATTCGGTGAGGTTTGGAGATCTAGAAATGTGTAGGAATACCTAGAGGAATACCCCATGGGATCAGACAATTCCAAACCAATGTTTTTAGTTGAATTGAGACTTTGTACCACCTGCTATGCACGTTTTGGGGAACGATGGATGAGAGGTAGCGCTGAGAGGAGATATAGTTTAGGAATGAGGAAATATGAACAATTATAGAGTTTACCAATCAATGTTTCTCTAAGGAGGAGTAACCACCGCAGGGTGTCATCCTGCAGCAGGGCCAAATCACGGTGTGACCGCGGCGTGACCGCGGCGTGACCGCCGCATGGTGTCGTCCTGGAGGAGTAACCACTGCAGGGTGTCGTCCTGGAGCAGGGCCAAATCACGGTGTGACCGCAGCATTACCGCGGTGTGACCGCGGCGTGACAGCGGTGTGACCACAGCGTGACCACAACGTGTTGGCCCGGTCCAGCGACATCTGCGGGGCAACATCTTCCAGTTAGTTTCAAATAGGATGATATGGATGGCATGAGAGGATGTTTTCTCAGAAGATTTAATGAAATTAATGCTAATCTGTGATGACTAGAGGATTGGATGAACCCTGATATACCTAGTTCAGTGAGATTTGGAGATCTAGAAATGTGTAGTAATACCTAGAGGAATACCCCATGGGATCAGACAATTCCAAACCAATGTTTTCAGTTGAATTGAGCTTTTGTACCACCTGCTATGCATGCTTTGTGGAAAGATAGACGAGAGGTAGCGCTGAGAGGAGATATAGTTTAGGAATGAGGAAATACGAAAAATTATAGAGCTAACAATTCAATGTTTCTCTAAGGAGGAGTAACCGTCGTAGGGTGTCATCCTGGAGCAGGGCCAAATCAAGGTGTGACCTCGGCGTGACCGCCATAGGGTGTCGTCCTGGACGAGTAACCACCGCATGGTATCATTCTACAAGAAATCCTTTATTAATACTTTGTTGAAAGATGCTCTAAAAGGGAAAAATATTAATACCAATCACTATGTTAGAAAAAAATACAAAGAAGGTTAAAAAGAGGTCACATGGGGTACCAACAACCAACATACATGAATCAAGAAATAGAAAATAGATTGTTCCCAACATTGTTTACACAACCAGAACATGTCTAGGACCATCATTATAGAACTCACGCTATAGGTTACACATGACATATACTAAAAGGGCTGTCACATTTTACTCTACCTACTGTTACACCTATTCATGCTGGTTCTCATCTAGACATTCCTCAAGGACAGCCCCTCCCCCCTACTGGACAGCCCCTCCCCCTGCCTGGACACTCCTCCCCGCTGCTGGACACCCCTCCCCCCTGCTGGACAGCCCTCCCCCCTGATGGCCACCCCTACCCCTCTGCGGGACGGCCCCTCCCCCCTACTGGACAGCCCTGCCCCCTGCCTGGACAGCCCCTTTCCCGGCCTGGACAGCCCCTCCCCCTGCTGGACAGCCCCGCCCCCTGCCTGGACAGCCGCTCCCCCTGTTTGGATAGCCCCGCCCCCTAATGGACACCCCCCTGCTAGACACCCCTCCCCCCTGCTGGACACCCCTCCCCCCTGCTGGACAACCCTCCCCTGCTGGATAGCCCTCCCCCCCTTACTGGACAACCCTCCCCCCTGCTGGACAGCCCTCCCCCCTGCTGGACAACCCTCCCCCTGCCGGACAGCCCCTCCACCTACCGGAACCCCCCTCCCCCCTGCTGGACACCCCTCCCCCCTACCAGACACCCCCCCCCCCCACTACAGGAGAGCCCGCCCCCTGCCTGACAGCCCGCCCCCCTGCCTGACAGCCCGCCCCCTGCTGGACAGCCTTGTCCCCTGCCTGGACACCCCTCCCCCCTTCTGGACACCCCTCCCCCTGCTGAACATCCCTCCCCCCTAATGGACATCCCTCATCCCTACTGGACAGCCCTCCCCCCTGCTAGACAACCCTCCCCTGTTGAACAGCCCCTCCCCCCTGTTGTACAGCCCGCCCCCCTACCGGACACCCCTCCCCCTGCCGGACACCCCTCCCCCCTACTGGACACCCCTCCCCCTGCTGGATTTCCCTCCCCCCTGCTGGACAGCCCCTCCCCCTTCCTGGACACCCCTCCCCCGGTTGGACAGCCCCTCCCCCTGCCTGGACACCCCTACCCCAAGCTGGACACCCCTCCCCCGGCTGGACACCCCTCCCACTACTGGACACCCCTCCCCCTGCCAGGACAGCCCATCCCCCCTGCCGGACACCCCTCCCCCCGTCCGAACACCCCTCCCCCAGCTGGACAGCCCTCCCCTCTGTTGGACAGCCCTCCCCCTGCTGGACAGTCCCTCCCCCTGCCTGGACACCCCTCCCCCCGGATGGACACCCCTCCCCCTACTAGACACCCCTCCGCTTTCCTGGATAGCCCATCCCCCTGCCAGACACCCCTACCCCCTTCCGGACACCCCTCCCCCTGCCGGACACCCCTCCCCCTTCCTGGATAGCTCTATTGGTACTCATAAAATTTTTGGGAAATTTTCTCAGTCGTGGGGAACTCAATTTTGTTGGATATATATACTGATAACCCAAGGTTTGGACACTATGTGATAATCCATTTGAATGTGTACATGTATATAATGATTCTAGAAGATTTAGTCTTAACTAAAGAGATTAATGTATAGAATTTCTGATCCAATACGAAAGGAAACCACAGTTCTATATGAATTATATGTTTTTTTCATCATTCTCCAGAATGTAATTGGGACAAGGAGTGTTCTTTTTACAATATGAAGGGGAATGATGTCTCTAACTATGAAAGTTGGAACGATAATACGAATATTCCAATCTATGACTTGGAGAGAAAATACACTACTATCCCTTATAATGTGGATAAGATAGGGGTTATATTAGTGTAGAAGGATACTGGGAAAACTACAGACACAATCACTTCAACATCACCTTAGGATGTTCCTCCTAATGAAAAAAACATGGATTATTCTTACTGTGTTGTATTTACTATAGAGGGCCCACCCCCTGGAAAATCCTTGAATGAGGACAATGTACCCATTCCTGATAGAGAGATAAACATTGGATAGAACATCCAGTTCGAGGGGCATGTATTTTGTGGGTACCTTTCCCTGATGTTTTGTACAGATCAAAGGGACTGTAGGTATTTGAAACTTTGTAGGAAAGCATAATGTAAATACTCACGAATGGGAAAAATAGGCATAAATTCAATGTGGACCTCTATACAAATGTATCTGGTCTTGAAGAGAGTACTTCAAAATAGGAAACATTTGATGGCATGCCTACATAGAGGTGTTGCTTTTAGGATGCTTTACCTAACCTGATTGCATCTCATGGTTCTCAAGTGGTGAAAAATGTGAAAAAATTATTGCAGTTTCCTACCTATCATTATTTGATGATGACAAATTCTGAGGCACCCCTCACGCATGTTTCATACATATCTATCTAGGAAAAATCCAGGAATGAAACCACACTAGGTTCGCTGAATATGAGTACACCCAAGGATCATCAAAATAAGTTGCAGCAGAATCCCTTACCAACTAAAAATAATGATCAGTATGGGGTTTCACGAAAGTACCTTTTTCAATGATTACTAATAATAAGGCCTCCGTAGAGTCACAATCTTATCCTAGAGATTATGTGGATAAATTTACACACTTTAGTCATGTATTATGGTATGATGATGATGAGGAAATTTCAATCAGTTAGAAAGTTATCATCACCTCCAATATGGTAAATGAAGATGAATATCCAAAAGCTAAATACATGTATGATAAAGGCATGGGTAGTGACCCAAAATTAAAGAACAAGAAAAATAATTGGAGTAATGGTATGGAGAAACTACCCCTGCCCCCAACCCCCATCCCCCTGCCCCCCTGCCCCCCTCCATCTTGCACCCTACCACCTGCCCCCTGCCCCCCTCCACCCATCCCCTCAGCCTGCACAACACACCCTGCACCCCCCTGTACCCTCCCTACCCCCTGCCCCCCTCCACCCTCCCCCCTGCCCCTGCCCCCTGCCCACTGCCCCCTGCCCCCTACCCCCCTCCACCCTGCCCCCTTGCACCCCTCCACCCTTCCCCCTACCCCCTCCACCCAGCCCCCTATCATACTTCAATACATCCCAATGATATTATGAAAAATACTTCAAGACATAAAATGACTATTTTCAACAAATATAACAAAAGACCAAAATATATGATGCAAGAACCACAAATCAAAGACCCCTCTCTACATACATGATGCAGTATGTTAAAAAGAAATAAATGAACTTACCAAAATGTTACCATCATACAAAATGGTTCCTTAAGAGTACTTTGGGTGTATATTTCCTTTTCACCCTAAGCCTATATTTTACCTACAAGAAATAAAGAAAAAAAGATCAAAATAAATCAGAAGTAATTATATAATGAATAAATCATTGATAAGAAATATATCTGTGTTTATGTGCCAGAATACAAACTTGTATCCAGCAAAAATAGTAGATGAAAAAACCACAAATCAAAGCTTACTTGAGAGGAAAATTTTTTGTTTTGAAAAGTTCAACTATTAGAAATTAGAGCTTCAAAAATTTCATCACCAGTTCCACCCTATATTCATCAAACTGTAAAAGGTTTATGGAAGAAAGAAGGTGATACAATCATATTGAGCACAACAATTGAGTACCGTAGAAATCAGCTCATAAAAAATATTTTATAATTGGAACCATAAAACTGTGATTAAATTTGTATTTTATGTTTGTAAAACAACATGGGAACAAAATAATATCTTAATATCACTCTAATCAAAACCAATAACTGAGAAGTGAAGTTTACATAGATGCCCATTACCAAGAATGGATGTTCCCCCTTGCTTGTCGGTTTCATGCCAACGTGCCCGCATTTGAACCAACACCAACCACCTCGTCCTATGGTAGAAATGATTAATTAGATATATGCATCAATTTGTAACAATAAATAATTTTTTTATCTAATTAAAAACAAAGCATATAACTAATATATTAAAAACAAAATAAATAAAGAACATAGAGTCCAAACAATCACACAAAATTCATGAATGATACCCACTAGTTACTATATTAAAAACATCAACACATATTCATTGATTTTAATTTAGATGCATGTTAACATTTGAAGTTCAAAAAAGATTTTTAGTAAAACATTAAAATAAGCATACACACCAGAATTTCAATACAAAATTTTTGTAAAAAAGGAAGAAACAACCAATAGATTTAACCAGATGATTTCACCATACAAAATTTATTAAAAGGTTACTTCCAACCATTTATTTCAACTAAAATAAAGAATTGAATTTTCAAGTTTAAGTAGAAAAATCACAGAATTTAAACTATTACTCCCATGGTGTAGATTCTCTAATCATTTAAGATCATTTTAAATAGTTTCCCTTCATTTCTTGGTGAATAAATACATTTGGATTCCAAAATTTCATCTCCTATAAGTGTAAACATATACATGAATTTATAAAATTTAAAGTTCAAAACAGAACAATACTAGAGTAAAAACTAAGGTAGAATGGTTCAATGTTACTATGAAATAAAACTTCTCAAGATCTATAAAAATCGTTGAATCTCGACTTCAATAGGATGTGAAATTATGCTCACCAAAGTACTAAAAAAATATAAATTATAACGTACATTCACTTATTCTATGTGAATAACATAATTTTTTTTAATAAAAATCAATAAAAGGGAATGTTTAAACAATGATTTAGAATTATAAAATTTAGTATTAGAAAAAAATTATGTACTCTTACCTCACACTTAATTTGAAGTATATAATAAGAATTTAAACTCTTAATAATTTAAGGGTGGAAGGAAACAACATGAAAATTTTCTTAGAGTGAAATACATTATTCAAAATTGGCTGCCATGTGAAGTGACCCACCTAACATCCTACAAAAAAAAATCAATCAAAAAAACTTTTTTAAAGAAGGTCAAATAAAAAAACTAAAAAAAGTAACACGATAATCTTGGGTTTATCCCCCAGGGGGTTCTATATTTATATTGCTCATAGTTTAAAAATCATTGATTCATCCCCAGTTAGATGGAAGATGTGTCTTCTTACTTAAGAAATAGCATAAAATCTTCTTTCTAGATATAGTAATCAACTCAAATAGTTTTTTAACACCACATTTTCATATACTATTAATTTCACCACTTTGAAATTATAACTTCCTAGGAGTAGTGGAAGGGGGGGAAAGAGGGTATATTCCCTCTTCTTCAACTTGAGGAGTGATGTGCATAAATAGTAAAAATTCAATTCTTGGATGTGATTTTTCATCCGATTCAATATACTATATAAATTCATTATTGAAAACCACATATGTATCAATATCCACTTTTTCATTAGTGCGCAACTTCAAAATATCCTCTTTCTCTTCGACCACTCCCAAACATTGAATTACAATTAGATTTTTTGAGTTTCAAAAGTTTCTCATCTGGTGTATTAACAACCTTCTCATGTACCTCTAGTAAATCATGAAGTTCACTTGAATCTACACAACATACATAGGGAGAATATAAATAAAAATCATACACAAAAAAATCACAATAATATAAAAGAAAATCTTGTTCAATTAAATAAAAACATTCATTAATTTGGTCATCTTGATCTTTTTAAAGAAAAAATGGTGATCCTAGGAGTGTTTCTAAGTTAGAAGTGATTTATTCAACCTCCTCTAACCTCTTATAAAAAAAATCCTTAATTTTATAATTTTTCAAAGTAAAGGAAAGGGTATCTTTAATTGGTTCATCATCTTATGATTTCACAAGAATTTTGAAAGGATTATCAGGAATATCCCACTACTAGAAGACCACCTTGGATAGGTGGGTTACATTCCTTCTATTTTTCCTTTGACATATTCATAGACCTAGTCCCCATTGGTAGCAAAAATATGAGTAATCCCTTTTATCTTTCTAGTTGACCCTCCCTATCTTACTCTTCTCATACATGGATAAATTTAATCCTGAACCTCATCCTCTAAATCACCTAAAAAGTGGAAAGAACATTCATCACATGACCAATTTTCAGGGACCTGCTCCTCTCCAACGGTTCTGACCAGGTATTGTTCAAAATTCTGGACTAGTTCATCATATGACAAATGATCAAAATTGTTATCCATCACAATACCTCCCACTTCTGTAGAACTCTTCATGAATGTGGCCTCACTCTCTTAAACCTATTCTGATACATTGCCTCTTGTTGAAAATGAGAAAACAGAGGGATTCATGGGACCACCCTCATCCATATTCCTCAGTTCCATAACCATGTAATGCTCACTGACACCATGGAGAGGAGGGCGCGGCGCGGAGGGCACGAAGAGAAGGGCGCGTCGAGGAGGGTGCGGCGCGGAGGAGGCGTCAGCGAAGCGGCGTCGGGGAGGAGGGCGTGGTGAGGAGGCGTCAGGGAGGAGGGTGCAGCGAGGAGGAGGGCGCAGCGAGGAGGTTGCTACGAGGAGGGTGCAGCAAGGAGGGCGCAGCACGGAGGAGGTGTTGGCATGGAGGCGTCAGGGAGAGGGAGGGAGCGGTGAGGAGGAGGAATCACGAGGGAGAGGAGAAGGAGCCCAATGGGTTTGGGAAAAAATGGGGATGCTGGATATAGCCACAGATGAAATAATTAACCGTGGCAGTATAAAAGATATAGCCACGGACCTATAAAACCATGGATATAGGTCCGTGGCTATAGCTCAGATTTGTAGTAGTGAATGTTATAGAATGGTTGAGCTGAACACTTTAAAAGTTTATCCACATTCTTATATGATCCTTAAAATGATGATTTGATCATCCATGTGGCCTATCCAAGGGTCACTATACCCATTCTATTAGAGATGATGATAACAAGAACCTAAACCCACTTTCCTTTAGTGATTATATTCTATAACCCTAAAGTCACCACATAGTAGAGGAAATAAACTATTAGATCCCTCCCATAATTGAGTATCCCTAGCATGGTACTCTCCATCGTGACTGAGCTGAGCATAAGTGAATCCACCGGTAAGCCTTGCCGTTTACAGTCCAGAGTATGAATAAATTAATGCCACCCTCAAAAGATATGGGTTTAATGAAATTATCGTATATTACAGCCATATATATGGGATACCTCAGGTTATTTTGGAGTTCAATGTTGGGTCCAAATTCACCCATCATGTGGGACTGAAGCACTCTCAAAAGATACTATTTTTGGGATACATTTAGCCCTCCATGATCCATAACTACACCATTTTTTCTCAGAGTTTTCATGGGTGTTAGAGAAATTCAATTATTTTCCATCAACCATTATATATCCTCCACACCACCATGTAATATTTTCCTTTTTCACTATGGGGTCTCATATCATAGGTCCATACCCACTAGCAAAATATATCCTGTTATAGTTTATTCTAACCGAAATGGTATTCTTCTCCAAGTGTGAAGAAGTATTTATCGTCAATGATGTTAAATATATTTTTGTGATCATGTTTTTTATCTACCACACCATATATCAATTTGGATTTCTTCATTCCATTCTCAAATAATAAGGCACTAACTTTTAGGATTAGGATTTGATAAAATTTTACACGAAGTACAAAATCTGGTCCAATGTTACTGCTTAATAGAATTCATAGGAAAATGTGTAGATTGAAGAATGAAATAAGAAACAATTTATTATCCTATAGAAAACACTGGGTTACAAAAATAAGAGTTGGCCTGATAATCTCTTGAATTTCATCTATACCTATATGATGATGACTCTTAATTCCACCCCAGTGACCTCATATCCCTAGTATGTGAAACCAAGTAAGTCATTCCCATCGAGGATTAGATACCATAGATCTAAATAGATTTATACAACAAAAATAGTCCAGAAATAATGAAAGAAGATCAATTGGATGACTTGGAATCCCTCATAGAGATCAACTTCCAAGCATTTCCCAATCTAGAGAGAAACCAAAACTAGATGAAAATATAATTCAAAAATATTGTTTCCTCTGCTCCATACAATACGGTGACATGGTAATGGATCTCAGAACATGGATGATACCCAAATAAATAAACTGATGTTGGTGCGCAAGTGGGAATGACCTTACCTCATTCATAAGGTCTATTCCATCGGGGTATACTCTTTGATCCCCATATATAGAGATCGTATCACATCCCCCACCAATGTGATGTTTCTGAAGTAGTACATCACATGAGGATACCCATGGTCCAAGAAAGAAAACCTAAAAAAATTTCATGGTTCCAAGAATTATGAATATAAAATATTCACAAATTTTCCATGATTTATGACCCTAAACTACCAGAAACCCCATGGTCGAGCTAGTATGACCTTAAAATATTCATAACTGGTCAAAGCAACAAGACCTTAAAAATATCTTCAATATAAAATCTTTAAACATAAACAAGGAGTCATATTCCATGAATTATGAAAATAACTATTTTCTACCAATATTGATTGAGTTTAATGACTTTAAACTATAGATATTGACATCCTAGGCACACAAAATTAAATAATGATCTTACTTGATATAAAATTAAGAGGACTCATATGATAACTATGGGATGATATGAAAGGTATTACAATTTTTATAACCATGGTGCCTCATAATATATGTATGATATTGTCTAAAAAACCACCCCACTTGGAATCAATATGAATCATATGATATGAGACGAACTAAACCATCATCCATATAACACAATGCTAAACTCTAGCATTACCCATGTCATAAATTTAGGATTCCCCCATGAGAGAGGATTTCCCCAATTTTGGAATTGAAATCCTACTATTACATAATTTGGAACCATGTGTGGATTGACTAACATTTTCATGGGATATGTTGTAATTCATATACCTCTCAGTTATAGGTCTAGATAAATATATTTCAACCCTGCATCCCCTGAGTCCCATTTACACACACAACATTATGACATTAACTTGTGTGTAGTCCATCTCAAGGGGTGAACATGGTATATAAGACTATTTGGGTCCATTTACTGTAGGTTTTACCACATATGTGACACATATATTACTGTGAAACCAAATTACACATATTCCAAGAATCATTAATTTAAAATATCATCTACATTCATCTCGGTCTGATCATTATAACATTATACGATATGGAATGTTTTTCTGAGGTATTTGTGTGGTGTGTGGGATGTCATGCGCTCAATTCAAATAAAATTCAACCTCATTCATGAATTGAATTTTTTTTCAAAATATACCTGTTTCAGTGGCCCATGAATCATGAATGTAAATTGTCTTCTTTCATCCAAGAGGTATGACATTAAACATTGATCAACCATCTTCAGGATCACTTCATTTGTTATAGGACATCCTGGTATCCGTTCACACAGGTTTTAAGCATTTTTCACTGCATTATCATCCTTAAATATACTATGTATACTCAAATCATCAATAATATAAAATATTTTCATTTTCAATAAGCTCCATGAACTCAAACAAGAAGACTAGATCAAGGCATTGTGAACCTAAACTATATACATTCACCCATTTTTCACATGGTTTTCACCATCTCTAGTGTTGCATAAATCTAACAGCTCTACCATAAAAAACTATATAAGGCTTGATTCCTATCCTTATCGGATGTGCAATGATGGATTGACCATCTATCTCTACGAACAACCATAGATTAATTGTAAAATCATATGTTACATATGGTTATATCACCATGATATTCTCATATTATCCTCTTTTTTGGGAATAAGCCCCATTAATTTCTCTTGAACAACTAGAAATTTAGTATTCCCTCAAAAATAGATATATATGGTAGAAAATAATTGGAAGATGAAGGCATATCCTACAATAATGTTCCTAGTTCATGATGTTAATCTACAGTATTACCCTATACAAAACCACGATGCCTCATACGATATTTAAGGGATGGAAATCAAACCAAAATCCATGGAACACAATTCTAAAATGTTGACATACCCTATATAATTTCAGGATGCCTCAGATTCGAAAATGGTATGATTTAGTATCCTTATTCATGAGGATCGACCTGAGCAGCAGAAATATCTTATATTAAAGAGTGGAAATATTCTTGAGAAGGATCTAATTACCACAGATATTGATTTTGAAAAAAATATTGTTAAAGAATAAGATACTGGAAATGATAAAAAATGGAATGATAAAGATACCAACAATGAGGTCGTCCGGGGGAGGAGAGTTCGTCAGAGGAGGAGATTCCGTCGGGAGCAGGGGAGTTGCGGTCGTACGAGGGAGGGGAGTCTGTCGGGGGAGGAGGGGAGTTCGTCGGGGTCATCCGGAGGAGGGGAGTCCGTCAGGGGAGGCGCGGTCATCCGAGGAGGAGAGGTCGTCGGTAAAAGGGGAGTGCATCAGGGGAGGAGGGGAGTCCGTTGGTGTCAGGGGAGGCGCTGTCGTCCGGGGAGGGGGGAGGCACGGTCGTTTGGGGAGGGGAGTGCGTCGGGGGAAGGGAGTTAGTCGGGGAGGGTTCCATACGAGGAGCCTGAGAGAATATTGTCCAAATCGCACATATAGCCACGGATGAATTTTCATCAGTTGGTATAACCATTCTATAGCCACAGACTTATAAAACCGTGGCTATAGGTCCGTGGCTATAGCTTCATTTTGTTGTAGTGTCGGTAGAAGAATGGATACATATCCCTAGAATCTCCACAACAGCAATAGAGAAAAATCTATGTGTAACGGTGTTATAAAAAATAGATGAAGATAAAACTGAGGATACTAAAATAGTACCGAGAACTGTAGAAGATCTGGGATCCTACTCCTGATAGGTCTGCTCCACCATAAAAGTCGGGCCTGCCCAGCGGCCCTGTGACCCTGCCTGACCACTCTAAGCTGATCCTCCCAACTAACGCTGAAAGACTGGTGACTGACTGCAATGGCCTCGACCTCCACCTCAGCCTGAACGGCTGAAAGAACTTCAGTTTCCTGACTGGTGAGAAACTGGTGGTGCTGCTCCTGAGCAAGGAGTCATGGAAGAACCCTTGACACCAGTTACTAGAGAGGAAACCTTGCAGAAACACTGAAGGTGATCCATCTTGCCGCAAGATCGGCACTCTAATGGATCTCTCTGGAATTGCGGCGTCATGTGCTCTGCCCATACACACTGGTAGCATACCACATGACTACATGAAGATGTATCTCACCTCCTCGAATCCCCGTGCGTAGACTCCCTATGGCGCTTCCTGCTGTCAACTGGAGGAACACTAAATCTGGAAGCAGAACCGCCCTGGCTTGCAGCTTTGGAGTCTCTCCGATTGCGCTTCGCAATCAGTTCCTGGTTGACGATGGATGTGATGGAAGTCAACTAGAAGATATTCACCTAAGAGTAGATCTCCCGCCAGAGACCATCCACAAACATCCATGCTAATAACACCTCACATCCATCCCGAAGGAGTGTGAAACGTAGAAGATCGGTGAAACGAGAAGAATAATCCATGACAGAAAGAGTACCCTTCTCTAGACTCATGAACTCCTAGGCTCGGTCGGCCCTCAGGGTCTCTAGGAAGATGTAGTCGTAAAACACACGCTTGAACTCCTCCCAATACATAACCTGCTAATGAACCGTCTCTGAGATCACGACCCACCATCTCTTGGAGGAGTCTCATAGCATATAGGTGGAGAGATTGACCCACCTCTCTGGAGGTGTTTCTAGATTCATGATGATAGCTAGCATGGCTTCCATCCATTACTCTGCAGAATGTGGTCCTCCTTCTCCCGAGAAAGTAGGTGGATGTTGCTGCAGGAAAACCCACGTAAAGTCTTCCATTGTCGTGGTAGGAGGCAGTCCTCCCTGAAAGGTCTACATCATTCTAATAAATCCTTCCCTGAACTGCGCATCAGCGCCTGAAACTGGTATGACAGCTGGGGCCAAGGCTGGCCCGACTGGAGGATCGGCAGGGAGTCCCTAATCAGCCATATCTATCGTCTGATCACTTTCTGATGACTGACGTACAACCGGAGGACGTCTCAGAGGCATTGATTTGAAAGATAAAAAACATACCTTAGATCAGGAAAACAAAGACAGAGAACAATGGAATAAAAAAAGATATTTGAGAAGGAAACACTCAAGATTTACAATACATGACTACACTGCATGTATAAACTCTACACAGTGTGTAATTTACTCTATTTCCCTGCCCGTGTCTCCATGACCTGCTAACCCACGAGGTCATCTTAAACTGAGACTACATGGAATGTTCCACGTGGAAACGACGTGTGGTAGACTAGGTTTTAATGACTCGTGTTGTTAGTTCCACGGTAGGCTACATGGATGAGACTACACAGCGTGTTCTGACAAACTGGGCGTGTAATTGAAGACTTTCACGACCCGTGTTGTTGGTGACATGACGAAGTACCTGGATGACACTTAAACGGCATGTTCCGAAAAAAAACATAGCGTGAATAGGGGGAGGATACACCATCCCGGGTTGTTCGTGACAAGGTGGGGTACTGAAGACAAGGATAAACGGTGTGTTCATACAAAACACGGCATGTATGACACGAGCATCCCTGACCCGTGTTGCTAGTTACACGACCGTGTACAGGCTCACTACTACACGACTTGTACTTAACGTACACGGTGTGTTCCTGGAGATTTATCACAACCCGTGTTTCTTCTCACACAGTCAGTGACACGGTTTGAAGACTACATGGCGTGTATAAATAACTACACGCAGTGTATTCTGGGTTTTTCAGGGCAGTGTCTCTAAAACTGCACCGAAGCCTAGGAAACACTAAAAAACAATCAATATGGTGCCAAATTCAGATCCGTGAGGGCCTATACTCCCCATGAATAAAATCTTGGCATCTAATACCGTCATATAAGGAAAAAAAGTCAATGATTCAACAATTTTCTATTCAAGAGGGAAAATAACACCTCAAGAACCAAAAGTTGGCATTCATTTGGGAAAAGTAAAATAAAAACAGTCATCTATCAAACAATAGAGATTCTATCAAAGAATCTATCACAACATCATGAAATATATACACAAAGTCTATCACAACAACAAGAAATCGCTAATAAACCCTATATTGCATGGAAAGAATGCATGGAATGTGATTTCTAAAAAGTTCCTATATGATTCATGAGATGGAATAACCTCATCTCATCGGGTTGCAATGGAAATAGAACCACAATATCAACAATAATAACAACACAAGGAATGTGAATCACTCTAGGTGAAATCATATCAACCATAAATCCCAAAAACCAGTAACTCCAATTAACGAGCTAGTTTGGATTTTCACTATACACGGGTTAGCTACTCCTAAGAACAGCTTAATACCAAGTACTGAATCCATCATATCCCTAGATAAAGGATCCAAACAGTAATCAAGAGAAAATAAACACCTATGATACAACTTTGTAACGTCCCGGTTCCAGAAGCCACATAGAGGCGCCCCGAATCTTGTATGGCACATGGCCTCAAGTGCATTTCCCCAAACTCCAGAGGTTTTTGACTAGAAGCGAGGGCCTTGTGTGTAAAAGTGGGAAACAATTCCCTCATTGGAAGAGTACACAGCGGAAGTGGAAAACAAATAACAAAAATAGTGGAAGCATTAGACATCAATATAAGAGTAAATAGAGGAAGACTGATAAATAAACAACTGGAGCAGAAATATATGTAAATGATGCATGATACATATATGTCTACAAAAATAGCCAAACAAGTCACAATGCTGAATACAATACTAAGCCAAAGTACAAATGTAAAATAGATGAACCTCTCCTCAGTATCTCAAGACTCGGCTTGGTCCCATGCTCTCCAGATCTAGTGCAATCATGAACCTGATGTAGAATGGAGCTTTCCCTTATATATACATGCAACAATATAATATGTTTGGGACCAAAAGAATGACACAAATAGGGTGTCATCCAAATTTCCAATAGGCAATTACCCAATGATCTGTGCATAACAGTCAGTGAATATATGGCGGGTATAGTACAATAAGAAGTAAACAGTAAGTTGTAAATAGGATAATACACGGCAGTCACAATACACAGTTTCTAGAAGATAATCCACAATTATGAAACAACCAATCAAACAAGTAGAACAAAAATCTAACCTCTGGGAAGTTCTCATAGCCTAACCCCTAAGGATTAATATAGAAGTACTAGAAACCCTCTGGGAGTAACGCACATTCTCACCTCTCTGGTTCAGCTAAATAATAGAATCACTGAGGAAGCACTCAAAGTCAATTACCCCTATAGTCTCATATCATACTAAAGGCTCTCTAGGGAAGAACTCAACGTCAATTCCACCTGTGGCCCACATTGAGGAACTACTGACTCTATGTTGAAGTACTCAACATCAATTCCCGATGTGGTCTCACATCGTAAATTAAAGACACTCTGGAGAAGCCCTTACATTCATTATTTTTTGTGGTCCACTACACTAGGTTCTCACAGCCCTATGTAAAACAAACAGGCATAGCGCGCGTATCAGCCAAATGTAAACCTCGTGAACTACTTGGATATCATTCTAAGGTACAACAGCATACTAGTACAATAGTTCCACTATCCTACAACTAGGCATGGGAACTGGAAATACGCCTAACAAGAAGAACAAGCATGGAAATCATCCAGAGTATAGTAAAAACTACCCTATTCACATGCAATTACCTATACTCAATCAATCATGAAATGAAGGAAAATGACAAGGGAAAAACTGGAAACACGCAATTCCCCATTCAAAGGTATTGGTGGAATTTGCAAAAAATATTCACAGACTTCCTATAGAAAGGCTCAAGCACCTACATCGATTCTAGGAGAATGATATACATGAAACATGATGATTTATTCTCCTTATAACGTCTAGGATCTAATAAAACGTTCAAAACTCTCATCCCACAGTAATTTTAAAATGAGGATGAATTGGAAAACAATGATCTAGGAGAAGGAATAACTCGTCGCGGCGGTTCCAACGCAATCTAAGGTGGCTAAAACGGAGATCAGATGGAAGTACGGGGTCTCGGAGAAGAATCATGGCCATACAGGTCGCTCTCAGATGAAGAACCTGGAGAAGGAGTGTGTTCTATCCATCAGGTGTGACCCCGATCCGTTTAATGAATAAAAAAGAAAGTACATGGTTTTGTACTTCTAGGGTACCCGACCTGTACTATGTTTTTCCATACTCCACATTAAGCAGCCGACACATCTCCCATACACACCATGTGTCTTGCCCGGACAAGGCCAGCACATGACTTCGAGTGCCAACGGAGTACACAACGTGTACTCAGAAAGTACACGCTCTGTACTTCAAAATTTTACAGAACTCCAGTTTTCTCAAAAACACCAGGAAAAGAATGACATACCAGAAAACAAAGATCTGAGTTCTTACAAAAACAATTTTCCAATAATGTTTCACTGCTTATATAAATCAATAAACCATTCAAATCTTTTATAAAAAAATTTTAAATAGTATACACAGTCATTTCTCATAAACCCAATTTCAAAACCATATTTCAAGGAAAAAACCACACTACAACCGTATCAATGAATAATTGGAATCCCTATAGGAATTTATAAAACCACATCATGTGTTATAAAATCACCTCGAAAAATTCCACGAATGATACAAATGAAAACAAACATTTTCCTAAAATGATCTCTAGATGTCTAACAATGTTTTACACACCAAACCTATTCAAAAAAACCCCCATCCAAGGACCACATGACACTAAGAAATGTAAAAAAACATACTTTTCATCCCATTTCTACAACTAAAATATCCCCTTCACATTTAAAATGTACCATTTTAAAATATACACACTCCAAAATAGTTTTCCAATATAGTTCCACCTCTTACATCAATCATTAAACCATTCAAATATTTAATAAAATAATTCTAAAGAGTATAACCAATCATTACTCACAATACACATTTTAAAATCATATTTCAAGGACAAATACACTCCAAAACACTACCAAATCATAACTGGAAGCCCTAGAGACATTTATAAAACCGCTTCTAACTGTTATAAAATCACTTATAATAATTCTGAAAAATATTAAAATGAAAATAGAAATTTTCATAAAATGATCTCAAGAAGTATAACAATGTTTTACAAACAAAACATACTCCAGAGACCCCCTTCCAAGGACCACATGACACTAAGGCATTTAACCAAAAATAATTTACATTCCCCTTTGAAAAACTAACAAATCCCTTTCACATTTTATAAAACAACGACATGTGTTTATAACTTCAATAGAAATGCAATTAATAAATTAAATGCATATCCAAATACCTAAAAAAAGTTTTTAGCACAACACGGAGAATATGGGGAACATGTAAAACCATTAAAAACAATCTTTCTCATCAAGAGATTGTTACTCATGGAATCACCTGCCGAAATTCTCAAAACCCTCAAATCATGGCGCGAAACTTCAACCGCACAATCGCCGCACCACAAGGAAGATTAAAGAAACCTAAAAATTCATGATTTCACCAAAAAGGAAAGATGTTAAACCCAAGTTTTGAAAACTAGTTTCTATAAAATTTATAACTCAAGAATGAGTGGAAGAATACTAAATAAATGGAAGATAATAAAAATATAATGGTTTACATACATGATTTTGATGTTTCCCCCACCAAATCTCCCTTCAAAGATGAGGTCCAAGGGATGGGCAGTGACCATGGATGCTGGCCCTTAAGGTAGGGAATAAAATGGGGAATAATGGGGATCATTTTGGTTTTGTCCAGATGGGAATAATGGGAATTCCAAATTTATGTTTACGGACCTGGACATACCTTCATGGTTTTCCTTCATAGTTTGGAATCGTGCGGCCAAACCATGCAACCTGTTCTAGCCCCCAACAATGTTATGTTTTTCCTCCAATTACAAGGGTAATTAATGGGGAAACAAAGGAAAAATGAACGACCAATAATTAGGGGAAATACTACCCAAAATAAAACCTCATTTTCACCACAACGGTCATCCAACTCAAGGGTGCAAACCACCTCAACAAAAAAACCCACAATTGGTGCCACTAGAAGTGTCACAAAACCAACTCCAAAACACCAATAACTCGTACCATACCTTTCAAATAATAGAAATACAATTACCATACAATACCCCCAAGACCATGTTCATAGATATGATTCACAATAGGAACAACAATTTCAAACCCATAACACATAGAATATATAATAAATCCAAGAACAAAATAATGGATTTGAACAAAAATCAAAGGATTGAAAATCTGGTTGTGACATGCATATTCACCACATGGTTTGTTTTTGGGTGTATATAATACCCATGAGTTTATTTGATTATTATTATACATTAATATATTTGTTTTTACATGTAATTTTTATAATATCTCTTTCATGGGGTTTACAGTTTCAACGTTACCAAAGCAGTAATATACTTTTTTCAAAGGACACCGTATTTGAGAAATTTGATTTATTAAACACCTATATTAATTTATTTGGTGTATATAATTTTCCTTTGACATTATCTATCATGAATCTTATTATTAATGTGATATTCTATGTTAATTTAATATTAATTATTCCTAGGGATTATAACTCATGTCTTCCAAGGTATGGGACACATTTAAATGTTTAAATATCATCTTCATCATGAATTTTTTATTGATCTTTTAAGGGAATTTCAATTAATCAATGTCAAAAACCATTTGTAATTATCATCCATATGGGATATTTTGTATTGATAACAACATCATTATTTATTTTGATAGATTATGATATTTTCTTATTGATTTTTATGAACCTCATTTCTCTTCCACGAGTTGATCATGTCTTAATGAGATTGTTATTGAAGACATTTTCTCCATGCATTAATAACGTTATAAAGAAATTGTCATGGGACCCATTTCATTTCAATTGTATAATAATTTTTCAATGATATTATTATAGAACCTAATAAATAGATTGTTTTGTAAATAATATCATTTCCTTGGATTAATCTCATTTCAAATGGATTTTTATAGAACCAATTTTTTTCCATTAGTTAAACATGTTTCAAAGAGATTGTATGGGAACCGGTTTCTTTTCCACGAGTAATGTTTTTAAAAGTATTTTTATTAATACTCATTTCATTTTGATGGTATAATCATTTTTCAAATATATTTTTATTGAACCCACTTCATTTCAATTGATTATTCCTGATTTAATGTTATTTTTATTGAACCCATTTCCAATCAATGGGATAATCATATTTTATATAGATTTGTATTGAACCCATTAAATTTCCACATTCTAGTCATGTTTAAAATATAATTTATAGAATATGTATCTTTTTCATAGTATCATGAAATTATTATATGGTAAATTGGTTCAACCAATGAGTTTACAAAATATTTTATGTGTGATGATTTTTATGTGGTACATTGAAATTTGACATGTGGTTATGTGATAACCCATTGATGGGTGGTTCCGTGATAGAACAAGGATAGTTGGTCTGTTATACAACTCCATTTTCATTTATATAGAATTCAGCTTCATGGATATTGAATTTTTAATAGTGACATGAATGGAATTATACCGCATCATTATACCATTTTTTAAAGAAAATTATAATAATGTACCAGGATACATTATTTTGTTTCATTATGATTTATATATGTTTATAATGTTTCTAATGGTAAATATTGATATCCCTTGACTAATTATTATTGATTTTGATGTATATGTCATTTTTATGTTTTATTATTTGATTTTTAGGTATTTTTTTGTATGATTTTTTTATGATTATCTAATTCACATTCATTATATCATTCTACCCTTATGCACTCTATTGCTCATTAATGAAATACAATCATTAATGATTTTGATTACACTTAAGTACAATCTAGGCTCACAAATATTTTGTTTCCTTTTCCCCATGTTTTAAATAACGTTGTTTAACAATTTACATATATAAATAATTTCACAAGGATGAGTCCACTACCAAATATGAAATATGAAATTGTTGTTATAAATAGAGATGATGTTCATATTTCTGAAAATGTTATTTATGAGTCCATGTTAATTTAAATTAATTATGTTGAAGTTTTTCCAAATTAAATAAAATTATACACCAAAAAGGTCCTCCAAAATGTAAGTCTTACATTTTTTCTATTTGATGTTGTATTGTTTTTATGGAAAAAATTTGATCACAATTATCAAAAATATTGTTGGAAATGTTATCTTATATATTTCATCATGGGATCATAGACTGTGGAATTAGGCTATTATTGTTTTTAACAATATTATATTTAGATGTCTTTGGATTTTATGATTATATCATAGGAGGAAATCTTAAGATCTCTAGATAACTTCATGAAACTATAAGAATAATGGTGATCGTAATTTCAGTGTTATAATACACCCACATGAGGTTTTAAACTAGTATAAATTTTGAGGTCATCAATGATTTTTTCATTAGATTTTTTCATGATGATGTAATTTTAAATCATAGGATAAAAATAAATTAAATCTATGGTGGAACATTTTTTCATGATTAATGAAAAAATGGGGGATATTTTATATTCTTAGTTACAATATTTCTGTTGTGGCTAGGATATGGGGCTTGAACACATCGTTGAAGGATATATGTTTTTCACACACTACCACTTGCCAACACATTGTCCTAGTAAGTATAGAATTTTTATTAAAGGTAAATATTATGTTTACTATAGAAGAATATGTTATTTTATTTCATGAATAATGGCTGACTTACTTGGAAAAATATATTATCAATTCCATCTAATCATTGGGTTTCAAACAATTTTGGGATATGCTTAATGAAAATTACGGAACGTTTTTTGGAATAATGTATTTTTTAATTTGGGTATTACAATTGAAATTGTAATATTAGTGTGTCATTTAATTTCTTAATCATTTTGAGAATTATCTTATCATTAGTTAACCATTTTATTGCTATTTTCTAAAGATCAGTGGAATTGTAAGACAATACCTTTTATAGTTATATTATATTTAAATGTTGAGATTAATTCATTAGGAATTAAATTATTCATCTTGATTACTCATCATTTATAGAAAATAATTTTTTTTTTTGGAAATTTAGTAATGGTTGAAATTTTAATTATCATGTTAATATGTTTACATATTATTTTTATCTAACTCAACAAGGTATGATAATTAATTAAATCTTGGGAATAGATCCGGTTATAAATGTATTATTCTAGTATGATAAATTCAATTAAACCAGTAGAATATTTGATGATCACATATTTATAATTTTGTGTACCTTATAATTACATTTATCATTAATTTGTTTGGGATCAATGACAAAATTTATTAACTACAATTATTTATGATTTTCCTCCATCACCACTTATGTTTTTCCTATGGGGAATCCTAGTTATTTGTATCATCTGGTGAGATTTATATTTACCATATTCCATTTTTAGAGTATTTTTTATTAATCATGTTTTATTATGAGGGTATCAATATATGTATTTTAAAAATGGAAGTAGTTTCATTACCATGAATAATTTTGAGAGATAAAATCATTTTAATGGGGGTAGGATGTAACATACCGATATCATAGGAAATAAACTCTATCAACATAATTAAAACGTTGTTATCAATTGTGATAAATACAATTATTATTTTATATTGGAATGTATGGCTCAAAAAATTTATATTTATTTACAAATAAATTTTACAGTCTACAATACCATGTGTTACACTCAATGATGAATCTTAGGAGACATCAATACACTATTAATATTAAGTATTTAATATAATTTTTGTCACTATGAAATTATAATTGGAGGACTAAATATTCAAAATATATTATTAACATATGTTTTCAACATGTTTTCAAAATTATTCCTCTTATGACAAATTAATTAAAATGATAATAAAAACTAATTGAATATTGTGGATGTGTTTTTTTTAAAAACTATTTTTATTACAATATTGGAATTTTATCATAATAAATTAAAATAATATCTATTGTAGAGTGATATTAATAAAATTTTAATGTTATATATTTAATAATATTATTTTAAATTTATAAAATAATTTTTATTGGCTTATAATAAGAACAAATCCAATTTTATGCTTTTAATGTTTTCATTTTTATAAGAGGATATTTCGATGTGTTATAATGGAAGAATTTTTTTGAAAATAAATTCTGAAACATTTATAAATTTATATTTAAAAAGAAACTTATATTTTCAATGTATAATATAGAAATCTACATAGTGTAATTTGGTTTTATTTTTTTGATAAATTTCAAATTTTGATCAAGTGTTGATTACACCGAATATTAATTGAAAACATCTTTTTCATCAAAATAATTTATACTGGAAAATTATAATTTTATTTGATTTTTAAGTATAATTAGATATCTTATATTATTTACACTAATTAATGTAAATTCAATCAATATCACATTGAAATTGGATATCAAAATAGTTCACACATTTGAACCATTTTATTGAAAAACATGTTGCCTCATACCATATGTGGGATTACTTATAAATTAATGTCCAACTCTTAGTGAAGCATAATATTGCAATGAAATGTGCCTCACGAAGCACAGTTACCCTGCCTTAGCATGCATGTCACATTTTAATGAAGGGTACATTGCGATGCACACGTGCTTTGTGAAGACCCGAGTCCCTTTGGGGATCTCATTCCATTGAAGAGGCCCATGGGCACTGCGAAGGGAATACCTATTTCAGGTGGGAAAAAATTCATGAAAAGGTGAGGGAACTTCACGATGGAAAAGTACTGTGAAAATATCATGGTTCCTAGAGATGAAATTTCATCGCGATGTGGGATATCAAGAGGAAAAAAGTCGGAGGATCCATCCATTGGGCTCGAGGGGAGCCTGGTATTTATAGGCAATAGGCACCGCGAAAATGTGTTTTCATGGGGTGAAGATGAAGATTTTTCAATGTTGGGATAACGAAAATGATAGTGGTTCATATATCATCCCTCCTACTATCACCATGGTGGGCTCGCAAACATAAAATCTGTTGATGGAGCTTCCTGCCTGTTTGCTCCATGGTGGGTTTACGAAGGGAGAACTCTACACCATCTGCGGGGACACGGGGGCTCTATGAGAGGACTTCACGAGGAAGTCCCCGATGTTTTCCTATTGTTCTTGATTTTCCCTAATTTTGGAGTTAACAAAATTCCCCCCTCAGACTTTGAGCTGAGGAGAAAACGAGGGTCATAGATTGAGGGTCAACCACCAAAATTCCTCTGTCAAAATCCAGGGTGACTCTCAATGGGGTTTGCGAGGCAGAGCGATGGGTGCAGGATGGCGTGCCGCAAATCTCACTGTGAATTGGATGTGCCACGAAGCACCTAGGGTCTTCTCAAATAAATAGTGGAGTTGATCTAACTTTTTTCATATCCCTTCTCTATTTTTTTTTTCTTGTAACACTCTCGATTCACAAATCTAGTTGTATCCCAGGAGAAGGAGGAGTGATTCCGGATCGAGTTGGAAGATTTTTTACACTCCCATGGTGCCCCACATCCAATGACAGACCAGGTGATGTTGTTGTTGGATCTAACAATCGCTCAGCAGTTATAAGCTGCTAAACTGAGAGAGCTCTATCCCCTACCAGAGGAATCAGATGAGTACTCCTGGGTTGAGGTGGCCTTTAGAGGGATCCCATTGGAGAATGTAAAATTCAGTGATCTTTGGGCTGATCCTGTGATCATTAAGGTGGGATCCGACCATGAGGATTGATCGGACAGCCCAGGCCGTACCATACCCGATCAAACACCAGATATGGACCCTGCTGATGAGATCCTTGAGGTTTTCCCCCCATATAAGCCTACCAACTTTTCCGACTAGGATGACATGGCCTCTAATTAGGTGGATACAAAAATAGTCCATCATCGATTGTGGATGTTGATCGAGCGCTTCATTGATGATACCCCCAAGTGCAATAACACGATGAGATGGATATACATCGTTTGTGGTTGTAGGAACTGTGTGTTCGGTGAGTGGATTCCCAACATCCCCACATGCTCGTCCAAGATCTTATGGTAGAGAAGATTCATATGTATGACCATGGCCTCAATGTGGGTTGGATGTGAAGGAAAGCGGTGAACATCAAGAGTCTCTGGGAGGCTAAAATCGAGGTTCAACGCCTGCAAGTTCGGGTGAATGAGCACTCAACCACTCTCAATGGGAAATTGGAGCTAATATTGTGATTGAAGGCCAAGCTAGAAGAGGCAAAAGAGCATAAGATGAAACCCTATATAGAAATGACAATCATCCAGACCAATATAGAGTGGGCCTAGATTGTGGCTGATGAATTTCTCCCTATCACTGCTGAGGTGGAACGAGAGCTTAACAAGGGACAACAAATCCTAGATGTGACATGCCAGAGGGCAGAGGATCTGCAACACTCTTTTAACGAGGTAAACCCATCCATTGGAGGGATCGACCCTCGGGTACTGTAATGATTACATACACTCGAAATTATATTCATGATTTTATTTTTTTCTACTAGATTCATGCTTGCGTTGCATTATTTTTATTGTTTTATTGCATTCTCTTCATATTTGTCGAGTGTCCAGCAATCAATCCCAAAGCACATGTGGGTCAGGCCCAGTGTGAGAAACAAGAGATGACCACCTTATTATTACACTATAATGTAAGAGAGAAACCCAGGCTTCAGACATCTGGGTGTTTTGCTAAACCAATCTGGATTTCCAGGATTAAATGGATAGGCCTCGATGGAGGACGAGGACCTCAAAACAGTTGAATCATCACTTCCCTAGTGTGCATTATTACACGAGTGGGATATCTCCAGGGGAATTGGAATTAATCTGGAAATGGGTTACCTGAATGTGTGAGTCACCATACCCAATATTCAGAACACTATAGGATGGAGTGACAATGATGAATAACTTTTTACCATGTTGGAATCATAGTATCCCTATTCCATTATCCTGAAATGGGTATAAAAAATGATGGTCGACCGCTGGCCATATTTGAAACATGGGGCCTGACAAAAAATTCCATCCATTTGTATCCATAACATTAGACCAGGACATTAGGGGGGCCATAGGATGTGTATCCAAACTGTTAGGTGGTTCCCATAGATGTTAAAGAGGACTACTATCCGAATTAAGGGAATGGAAAGTGTGGATATGGAGTGATATATTATTCAAATGACGTCCAACATTCTTTAAATCATGCCACTGTGATGAAGGAACATTAGATGGGCATTTTAGTTTGATCATGGATCAAATATACTTCTAAGAAGGACCACTTTTTCTAGGGATATGGTGAATCCCATGATTAACATGGGACATCCTGAACATGTTCAGGGTAGAATAGTAGTTTAGAGTCATGCTTTGATGACAAATGGACTCATGTAGTTTAACGTCATATGATAAGATGTGTCACATAGTTTAATGGTCATAATTTCTAGACCAAGTTATGGGATGAGAGGATAGATGGGTTAATGCGTATGGGGGTGGGCCCAAGGAAAAATTCATGGGCATCACTATGTATCCGATAAGAATGTGAATCAAGCCAAACATTGTTCTTGAAGAACAGAGTGGTCAGAGACTAACGATGGTATGTAGAATCTTCTTTGGAGAGGAAGCTGAAACATCCAATGATTAACATAGGGAATCCTAAACATGTTCATGGTAGAACCACAGTTTAGTGCCATGCATTGAGGAAATATAGATACATGAAATATAATGACATATGATAGGAAGAAGAGTGAAAGGGAACCTCAGAGTAATGGATTATGTGGTGCGGTAGCTATAAAATCGATGTGAATGAGGACATATGGAGTCGACACCACACGTCGTAACCTAGGAGAATGTTCTTGTGTTAAAGGGACCAAAAGTGAACGTTACTCTTGTCCCAAGGCAAAATGGTCGGGCTTTCCTACGCCCCCATGATCATGCGAATCAAGCCATACATAGTTCCGAGAGCATAGTTTGACATCATGCAGGACGATGAAAGGCAAGTATGGCATGACTGTGATAGTTCACATCCAACCAGAACTACTAAGCCTGCGAGAGTCATGATCAATGTGGGAAACAAGGAGTAGTGAAGGGGCCTTACTGGCATAGGACGACACATGTTGGGGGCGATGGGACGCTAGGTGAATGACGTCCCAATGATGATGAACCGCCTACATAACGCACCTTTGTGCGCAAAGGAGTAAAGATGAGTATGTTGGATTTACACATGTTCATAAGGAAGTGGAAATATGTTAATCATGATGCTCATGATCTGGACCGAAATGATTGTGGCATGATGATAGGGGATAACTGTTGACAATTTATGAAATGTAGTATATGATTCGCGTTAGCCAGGAATGTGGATAGACAAAGGAGGGTCGACCATTGGCCATGTTCGAAACATGGAACCTACCGTAAATTTCATCTGAGGTCCTCAGGGATGTTGGCCAAAGACAACAGCTAATCCGGGGTGGCCTGAACCTAGGCTGTAAAGGGGGTCCCTTAAAACATAGAAGAGGATGATGATCCAAATGGAAGGCTCACAAATCATGGACATGGAATGAGGGAATTCCATTGAGAAACATCCACACATCAGGAACTATCATAACACATGTGAGTATGACAAAAAGATGTATCAGATTGAGGGAGTTTATTCCCCTTCAAAACACAAGGGTTCTGAGGTTGCACGCTTCCCGAATTAATGGTCATAGTATGGGCCATTAATTGGAGATTTATTTAAAGGATTGGGCTTAGGGTGGCCATGTAGACACACCCAACGCGTATCTCCCATAGGGAGATCTTAGTTTGTGGTCATAAAACTCGGACCAGATGGAGAGAAGTCATGGGGGGCACATGGTCCGACTATTTCAAAACCCAACGTCAATGAGAACCAATGAGGTTTTCAACACATGACATTCTCCCAAATTATTTCGGGCCAAGGGGGATAAAGAGAGGACAAGATTTTGTATTCTTGGGGTTAGACCAAGATACAATGTGTTAGGGTATTATTACATATCCTGTGTGGAATGGAAATAAAGACCTACATAGTTATGGATGATGTCGTGCACTTTAACATCTTGAGGAAAGGACGCCGAGTGGTCGTAGATTATAGTTATAGTGCTCGGACCATAGATGGTAGGGAATGTAGGAGAAACATGGTGAGGTAATTATGTAGCTCGGCGTTAATGAGGACTTGGAGTCCAGATATCCATGTGTTCCTTGGGGAGGTTTTAGGGGAGGGAGCAAAATGAAAGTTATACTGGGCCCGAGACAATGTGAAAAAATGTTCCTACGTATCCCATGATGATGTGAATCTAGCTATAAGTTGATCATGGGGTTTTAATGTAAATTACCAGTGCCAAGGATGATAAGGTTCTGCAGGTCTATCCCTCGCATATATGGAAGAGGCATTTGATAGATCTTGTTTGTCCGTATGGATGAATGTGTGCGGTTTTTTTTGTGAAACAAAGGATCTAGGATAGAAAGTCCAGGAAGCTCCACAAGAATCAAGCCATAAGAAGGCGTTAACAAATGGAATGGGGTGTGACCAATACCAAACATGATATCCCCTTGAGTGATGATATCTTGGTATAGTGTCATTGTTCATCATGCATCCCAGACTATTATGTCATAGTTTAGGGTCATGTGATGTGACCAGCCTTGAATTTTAACATTGTGCAGTATAGACATAATAGTTTAAAGACTAGTGTGACTAGGAAGAATAGTATAGAGTCATATGGATCAGACAAATATAATAAAGATGTGGATTAATAGGGAATGTGCACGGTGTGATACAACATAACAGACGTGAATGAGGATGAGGTCCAGATCATGTTGTGCGCAATTCCAAGAAAGAAACCTCAGGACGAGGGGGACTGAAAAGGGTAGAGAACATGGGGTAGGACATACTAGCTCTCATTTATGTTGGACAAAAAGATGAAATATCTAAGTGTTCCTACATATACCATGGGAATGGGAATTAAGACAGACCCCGTTTTAAAAGATATCATAGATTAAGGTGTTAGTTTTCAGTCCATTGTGAATCAGAATCTTTATAGACCTCAATCTGATCCCTAAGCCCTTGTGAGTCAAACTCGGTGTGCTAAAGAAGGGTGGGAAAGTATTTTCAATACATGGAAGACAGTCCAAATGGAGTCTGGTGCGGATCCCCAAATGACGCTTTGTCGTGACTACGTTCTCCTTACGTTCAAATGTGCACTGAGGGATATTACCGGGAGGGTTGAAATTCCACATAGACACATTGGGGTGGAAAATGATATGAATATTGTAACTGAAACTTAATGCAGGAAGGGGTTTGTGTGGTGATGGAGGCTAATTTTTGACCCTATTCGAAACACAATAACCATATCATGTGACTTGTAATTGGAACAACAAATGCGCGTTAATCGATGACCATATTCGCAACACGATACTTGTTTCAATTTTTTGTGTAAAATACATGAGTATGTTGCCCCTAAATGGTAGGATAGACCACATGCCTTTCATCTAGGTCATTTTGGGGTCCCTTTGGAAGTGAAAGATATTGGAAGCCCAAATGAAGAGGAACACAAAGACTGAAAAATGTGTGAAAGCATTTCCAAATAGAATCTGAAACTCCTGGGACTAAATTGGAGTACTCTCGAGAACATTGGGGGATCAACGAAGAGGGTCTTGGGACCCGAATTATGGGAGAACGAATCGAAGAGATGAGATTAGGGAATGGGATCGAAGGCTGCTCAGGAGAGATAGGGGTATTCGGTGTAGTTTTTATAAACATGACGTGAGTGGGGACATAATCCCATGTCACACTGTATACCCCTCTACGGGATGAACACATGACAAGGGTAAAAAGTGATATGGACGTTTCTAAGAGATGGGGTTGGACCCAGAGACCAGACGTTCGGGTGGTCCTACATATCCCATGAGGACGAGAATCAAGCCATATTTAGTTATGGGGGTGTCATGATGTTTAACTTCATGACTGTATGGATGGAGATATGGGAAAGGTATCTCATCCAGGGATGATTACGTCATAACGAGTAACCCGCTGTGAATGAGGACATAATCCCACACCACATTATACAACCCAAATTGAGAACTTGCGATACTGGCCAAAAAAAGTCCAAAGGGCCATATACTAGTCCACATACAGAATGTCACAAGTAGCTAGTAGTTTAATTTCTTGTTGTGAGGATGGAGGTGATCCTATTTTAGGGTCATAAATCTCTGACCGTTTATTCATATTTTATTGTCAGATACATGGGGTAGGGATTGAGAATCATCATGACAATGGAAGACCGCATAAAAACAATGCTAAATGAGGAAAACTTTTGACCAGATTAGAAACAAAGTATCCACCCTATTGTGACCATAATTTGGGAAAATTAGTTAATCGTTGACCATTGACCATAATTTCAACACAAGTCTTGTATCAATTAGTTTCTCACAATCCTCGAGTACATTTGATCCTAATGGTAGGAGGCCCCTTGGGCTGAGAATCCAATCCATTCTAGGGACCTTTTGTATATAGAAGGTGATAAAAACCCAAATGATAGGGATTGTGAAGCATGATGGGGCCTGTGATCATGGGATAGATGATAAATTAAGTGAGAGATGTCTCAAGGGGTTATGTGTGGCATGGAGAAATAGCCCGACGTGAATGAGGATGTGAGTCCATACTGAACAACACAATCCTAAATGAGAACATGGACCAGGAGAGTGAAGGGATCGAAGGAGCTATGGCTAGGTGTCCCAGACAACTATAGCCATATTACCTGTCATGCGGGCATTGACTTCATACATCCTATGCCCATGGGAGCAATTCTCAGTGTTGCAAACAAGGAGTTGGGTTAGGCTCTCCCTATCACATGAAAGACCATCGGTTGGAATCGCACTCTTTCCCAAGGCATAATGAATCTTGAAGATACAGTGGTACTGAACAACCACTAAAATCCATTTTTTGGGACATATAGGGGTATTGAAAATGACAAATTATCATTGTTGACCAGATTCGAAACACGAAAACTATATCGTGTGACATGAAATGATAACATCAAATGAGGGCCAACCTCTGAACATATTCTCAAATTGAAACTCTTACCTTTTTGTTATCATAAACCCTTTTTGGATGTTGGCTCGAAATGATAGGAGAGCCATTAGGCTAAGAATCCTTATCGTTCAGGGGACCCTTTGAATGTAAAAGATAATGTGAACCCAAATGATGGGGTGTGTGGAGAATAAATGCCCATGAAATTTCGAATAAAGTTAGACAGAAGAAGAGATATAGAGAATCAGGTGAGAGGGATACATGGTATGGTCATGATGAATGTGAAGTAAGTGAGGGAAAATGACCGCACCACACCATGTGTTTCGTCCCATTGGTAGGTCCTGAAGATTGGGGCAGGGCATGTGGATGAAATTTCTGGGTGGTCCTATATATCCTGTGAGGATGTGAATCAAGCCAAATGTAGTTCTAGAAGGGCCACATAGTTTAACGTCATGCAGTAAGGACATAGTAGGATTATAAGAATGAAGGAGGTCATGTGGTGCAATCATCGTAACCCTAACATGGGGGGGGGGGGGGAAGAATCCCATATGATGCCTTGCGGGATCTTCCAAATGAACTACACCCAGGAGGGGAGATTCAAAGAAGAAGTTGGGGGATGAAATCAAGATGAGGCGTCAGAGCGTTCCAATGTATCCCAGAAGGATGGGAATCAAGACATATGTAGTTTTTCAGATGTTGTTTAACTTCTTTCTCGATGACAGATAGTTTAATTTCATGTAGGACATTTCATAGTTTAAGGTCCTGTAGTAACAGATAGTTTTGGGTCATGCTAGACTGTAAAGCAGTTTAGGGTCGTACGGGACCATCACATAGTTTGGGGTAGTGCAGGACCGTAAAGTTTAAGGTTATGTTGGACCTTACGTCTCAATTAATGTATTTCATGAGGAACATTGAATTGGTGGGAAGAGTCATACTCTCACCACCCATTTTTTCTAGTGAGTATACTCCATTGAAGTAAACCATGTGAATTATGTAAGGTCCATCCCATTTGGGTTCCAAATTTGGGGGTTTCCAGCCCGATATCATTGGTTACCTCAAGGGAAATACCAAGTCACCGTGAAAGAAGGAGAGGAGGTGGACTTTCTTGTTGAAAGATATCGTTACCCTATTCTGTTGCCTTTCTAGATTGAACAGGGAACAATGCCTGTTCTCGTTGTGCACTTCCTACATGGCCAGATGGATTTGAGTTACGTTATCCAGCACTTCCTCATCATAGATAGTTGTGCATAGTGGGGGAAATTGAATCTCAATGGTTAGGATGACCTATGATCCATACACTAGGGAATATGTGGTCACCTAGGTGGAATTAGGAGTTTTCGTCTGACAAGACCAGAGGTAATTGGGGAGCTTTTCCACCCATCTTTTATTATTCTGACCAAACATTTTATATAGAATGGTAGAGAGAGTCTTGATGAACACCTTGATATGTCCATTTATGTACACATTATAGAGGGAGGTATAGTTAGAAGGTATGTTGTAGTTAGCGTAAAATATCTTCAGCTCAGCTACTCTGATGTTTGAAAAATTATCGGTGAGGACAGCTTGAGAGTCTCAAAATCAATATATGATGTTGGATCTCACAAAGTCAACGATGGAGAGGGACTTGACCTTCCTGAGTGGGACTAAATATTCCCACATGGAGAAAAAATATGTATCATTCAGGAAGAGTCTAAACTGGAGAGCTGTAATCGGTGGATATGGATCCACAACATCATGTCCTAATACCGTGAATGGACAAGGGTATTTGGTGGAGTGGAGAGTCGTTGATGGCTGATGCATGAAGTTAGCAAGAATTTGGCACGCATGGAACCTTTTTGTGAACTTGATGCAGTTATGGATCATAGAGTTCCAAATGTACCCCAGTCATTGGACCTGGTGAGATAATCTTGGCCAAGTCTGATGAGCCCCATAAGAACCAGCATTAACCTCCTACATGACTTGGGAAATCTCAACTCCATGAATTCATCAAAGGAGAAACCCATAAAAACCACGCATGTAGAGGATTTTTTCATGAATAGGACAATCATGGAGGGTAAACTACAATGCATGATGTTATGTTCACTCAGCTCGGCCTGATTTGGTGGAAGAACACCATTCTGGAGATACTAAAAAAGGGGTGCTCTCCTGTTGGGAGTCACTTCAATAATTATAGCCAGTGGACCTGGGGGTCCTTACGTGGGGGCTCTTGAAGAAAGCTGGCTCACCTGCAGGCCATCGTCTTCATCAGGGGGGACAAGACCAATGAATCTCTAGTGTCCCATGTAGATAATCAGATTATCCAACTCCGGCTCTGCAAGTGATGCTGCTAGGCCGACCAAGGTTTCAGCTCGACCATTCTGAGATTGAGGGACATGAGTAACTTATGTCCGAGATAAGAACTGGTCCATCTATTGGTGAGTGTGTAACAAAAATTGTACGAGATCTGGTTTTCTGATGACGTAGTCACCTTTGATCTTTTTAATTAATAGTCTGGAGCCCCCTTTCAAATTTAATTAGGGAATGACTATCTAAAGAGTAGGATCGAGGCTAGTAATGAGACCATGATACTCTACCTCATTATTGGTGAAGCCTTCCGACAACAGGAATGAGTACGGTAGAACAACATGTGCAAGGTAATGAAGATTATACCCAGGCCTACTCTATTGAGCCTGGGGGTATTGAGACTTCTATCAGTGGGGATCCGGGAAGCACCATCGAAGTGAATCTGCTAGCACGATGTGGCTTGGCCTGTAAAGAGGATCACCTCATCAGAGAAATCGTGATCCAAGGACTGGTCCTCAAGATCTATATGGGTGGCAAGGATGTTTTCCAACACACGCCCTTTAATAGCCTTCTCAGGGACAAATATAATGTCGAACTACTAGATAATCAATGCCCAATGAGCTAGAAGTCTTGTCCTCAGGGGGATGTTCAGGATGATCTTCAACGGATCTACATGGGACACCGACATTAACTCATGGTGTTGTATGTAATGTGGAATCTTCGGTATTGCGAATACTAGTGGAAAGAAGCTAATATTGATAGATGAGTATATGGTCTATGTATCAAGGGGCATGCAGCTGAGGTAGTTGAGGCTATTCTCGGGTCCACTGATATTCTTCTAGGTGATAAGGGCACCGAGAGATCTCTTTAGTGCAATCACGTAATGGACCAACGATTTTTTGGAGATGGGAAGAATTATGATGGGAGGCTGGAGCAGATAATGACTGATTTCCTCAAAAACTATCTGACACTCATCATCCCACTCATACATTGTGTCATTCTTCATGATATGTGAAAAGGGATTACACATGTCGTCCAAATTTGCAATGAATCAGCCTATATTGGCTAAGTGTCCTTGGAAAACTCGAAGTACCCAAATATTGCATGGATGAGTCATCTAGATAATGTTCTTTAACTTATCTAAGTCGATCTTAAAGCCCTTTTTTCTGACAACAAAGATGACATACTTCCAATAGGTGACACTGAAAGCACACTTCAATGGGTTCATATTTAGGTGACATGAACAGACGAAGCAGAAAATTTTCTCCAGGAATTTGAGATGGTTCTAATGCTGGTGATATTTTACCACCAGATCATCAACATAGCATTCCATCAATGTTTCAAGGATTGGCTTAATCTGTGATGCATAGACCGTTGGTACGTGGCACCTTCATTCAGTAAAATGAATGGAATGACTTAGTAACAGAAATTACCTTGTGGTGCCCTAATGGATATAGTCTCCTTATGATCAGGGGCCATTAAGATATCATTTTTCCTGAATTACCCATCCGTGATGGATAGGGCTTAAAACCCAACTGTAGCTTCAATCAAAAATTCGGTCATCGGAAGGGGAAATCATATTTTTCACATTGATGGATGAGATCCCTGAAGTCGATGCATACTCTGATTGTTCCATTAATCTTCATTACTGGAACTATATTGGAAAACCATTTAGATTACCAGACCTCCTTATAATAATTGGAACTTATGATCTTATCAACTTCTGCCTCAACTAGGGCACCGTGAGAACGATGCATCATTCTGGGAGGCTTCTTAAACTCATAATTATTTTCCGGGAGAACAAGGTGGGGGACGACTACCTGAGGATCTATTCCTGGAGGCTCGTCATAAATATAGGAGAATACATCACAATGTTTTTTCAAGATGTTAATGTAATGTTGATTCTCCTCTAGGGGAATGGTGACACTAATCAATGAGGGTTTCATGTCTTCCTCGCTACCGACATTCACCCATACCAACTCATCAAATGTAGCGGAGAAGCAATCCTCAAAGGCTGGGGTAGAATCCTCTAAATCCACATGATAACTTATGAAGGGGGAATCCTCAGTGGGATGAGTTTATTTTGAGTCAGAACATCCTGGTAGGAGGCTATTAACAACATGACTGGTAGTTGACACTACATCAGGGAACTCCTATTTTGCCACAACCATAGTGATGAAGGCTTTTGATCTAATACCTTCTGGTCTTTGGCCCAAGGGGACACACTTGATGATATCGAAGCAACAGTGGTGTGTCGGCTTGATCCTGTTAATTCCAGCCCAGCTAAACAAGAATGTATGAAATATTTTCATCTCCATGGGATGGGAATCCCATTATCCTATGGGAGTAGGAGGCTCAGGGATCACCTGAGCCAAAGTTGTCTAAGAGTATGAGGTGAACATTCAGGGACGTTTAGTCCAGGGAATGTCTTCCACCATCATTCTAGAAACAACTTACCATTGCCCCGTGTATGGGTTTGTAGCCTCTAATCAGTGGATGGGAATGATGTAGGTGTCATTTATATCTGTCCACGGGTTGGTCATAGCTATGGCATGCTCACATTGTTAGATTGAATTTTCTCTTCCTTTCTCTTGTATTTTTCGGCATCCAGATAGCTGGATTCAAAACAAGAAAAGGGAGACACATCAACAGGAATAATTTCCACTCTACCATTAAGGGTGTACATGATGCACATGTGATATGACGATGGAACTACATCATGAAAGTGGAGCCATGGACTTCCCATCAATGCTTTGTTGGCGGTGTCCTGGGAGACAACCATAAATTTGGTACTGGAAAGTAGGCCACTGAACATGGTATTAAAGAAGATATTCTTGACTTGTGTTTGTTCTGTCCTATCATAACAATGGATTATTAGGTCAAAGGGACTCAGATCATCTTCAGACAATCCCATTTTACTCATTTTTTTAGTCTGGATTAGGTTGATTCTATAGTTAGTTTCAACCAGACTGTTGGGAACCGCCACACCATTTAATTGGTCGGTGATGTAGAGTGGGTGAATGTTCACCAGTATGGGAGATAAATCATCTTATCTAGAGAATGATATGATGGCATGTAATTCAATATTCTCGACTGCCTTAGTATAAAAGGCTTCTACGGCAGCAACCTCCGTCTCAAACTGGAGGGGGCTTCTTAAAGCCTTAGTGAGGTCCTGAACCATATATGGTGACATGCTAAGGACCTCAAGGATGGAGAGACTTGCTGGAATGGTGACAAGATTCTTGATAACATCGTACTTTTGTTCAAGGAATGAACATTTTCTTCAAGGAGGTCTCTATATGTTAGGATGTGTGGTGGGCCCTGCCGACTAGACTGGCGGCTGACCGGTACTAGGAATATCCCACTGCTCACTAGTTGAAGCATGTGGACTGACTATAGAATGAGGTCCAAATGAATGTGGTAGGCCTGTAACAGGGTGTGGCTAGTCACGATACGGTCAAGGTGGCTATGCCTTGTAGGGACCCGAAGCCTGACTTACATGGACATTACATTACATTTGCGGAATACTTAGTACATAACAAACACACACACACAAGGATCATAATAGTTTAGTGTCTTTAGAAACTCAGAATATAATCTTCTAATCCTGGTGAATTTTCTTCAACATCTCCCATAAAGATCTTTTTTTTATACCTAATACCTTTCTTTATATCCTGGGAAAAAGAAAACATAAAAGGGTGAGCTCAAATGCTCAGTAAGGGTAATCAAACGAAATATAAATCACACCAAGAACATAACTTTTGGAAATCTTATCCTGCAAAAGAGATCGTAATTTCATAACATGGTATAAATCATGGCAGTGAAATGTAATCACAATAATCATAACATAAAACATGAAACTTTGTGGAATACACACATAATAATAGAGAATCATTTCTTGTTAGTCAAGACTCATTTCCAAGACTATCTTAGTGGACAAAGTCCCTTTCTAAACCGAGTCACCCTCGTTCCAGTCCTGTTTCACTGAACCGGTATAACCTACCATTCCAGCCATGTCTATCTCATGAGATATAAAATCTTTACCCAATGAATTAGAGGGAGATATAGGTCCCAACCATCTCATAATGATACCATTCTTATGTGTTCCACAAAATCATAAATCATACATCATTTCATAAACCATGTAATAAAATTGGGAATCTTAAACATCGTGACATCATAAAACAATTCATATAAGATAAAGGAATTTATAAAAATAATTCCATCACAACATTATCAAATCAATGTAATAATAGAGATAAAAACAGAACCCTTTATTATCTTAGATGGAAAATAATTTTGATAAAACACTTGAATTCCATTCTTGAGGAAAATATCCTTTCTTCTTCAAAAACACTTTTCCTTTCTTAACATGTCGTACAATTATAAACTAAAAGAAGTTGATTAAAAATAAACTTGAAAACTTTTAATGGAAGCTTCTTGGAAATAATGTTTTAAAAATCCATTCATGTCGTATAAGTTTAAAAAAACATTCTTCGTACTTTTGTGGGAAAAGTCAAAAATATACCTCGTACAAAAAATGACAAAAGATTCATTCCATATCTTTTACTAAAAACTCACCAAAGGGTAAAATAGGATTTAAAAAATTGTAGGTGGATGGAAATAATATTACATATTGAGGAAACATGGATGTTGATGATAAAATTCACCCCAGTAAATTCCAACGTATAAACAATCTCAGATAAAAATGAGATTGTGATATTTCCCTTACCTTAGGTCCGACTTGCTTTGTACGTGTCCGAACCTCCTCTTCTTTGAAATGCTTCTTTGAGACCTCCTTTTAGGGCACTAAAATGGGTATTTGAAGAAGACCAGAACCTCTAGGATGTTCTTAGGGAAGTCTAGAAAAGAATTTGGTAGGGGTTGGCCGAGCTTGAAGGCTCAAAGTTGTGTGTGAGGAGGAGAGGGAGTAGGTGCCCTTTTATAAGGGAGGAGAGGGGCACCTTTGGAATTCTAAAACATATTAATTTATAATAAATATAACCCCACTTAAAAACCTCCAAAAATTACTCATATTCAAAGATTAGATGAGATAGGGTTTTAATCTCATCAACCAATAAAATTTAGACATGTTTGGATCTTATTTTAAACCTTATCATTTTGATTTATCCTCATTTAATCTATTTAAGTTTATTTGTGGTAATAAAATTCTAAATTTAAAATTATAACAAATAATTACTTATTTGTTGTGAATTTTACATAATTGTTTACTTTATAACATTATAGAACATATAAATTGAAATTTATAATTTGTAAATATTTTTGTGATTTTTAAACAATTTTATAATATGTTATTTTTATAAAATAACAATACTGTCAATTTTGACACTATTGATTTATTTGAATTTAAATAAAATATATACAGAATATATGTTCGAACTAAAAGTTTTAATATATTAATAAAAGGTCATATGTATCTATAAAATTAGTGGAGCACATTAAATATTTCATATAATTTTTATTTTATAATTTTTAAAACAATTTATTTTGTTTATCTCTTAATCAAATAATTACTGCATGATTTTTGTATAATTATTTAATATACTTATTTGTTGCATAAAAATTTAAAATAAAATCCTATGATGAAGATAAATATATTAACTTCCATAATAATACTTTTACTCGATTTTATCATCTTAAAATCACAATATTTAAATTGTTATATTTATTAAATTATGAAGGTGACAACTTTGGAATCATTTAAAATAAAACAATATAAGTGTCATAATTTCTTGTATAAGACTAAAAATGGTAAAATATTAGACCATTGGATGATTATAGTTTCAGTTTACATGACCAATAAGTTTTGGTCAGGGTTTTGTGCCTTTTATGGTCACTGTTAGTCTAATAAAACAATATTCATGATTTTTTCACTAGATAAATAATTTCTGCATCACTATTGTGTCACAATTAATGATAAATATTTAATCCCAAAAAATTATAAATAAATTCTCATGATGTAGATAATTTTGTTAGCTTTCTGGATACTATTCATGTTCGAAGTTTTATGATGTTTATCACTAAGTTACAATTATTATACTTATAAGATTTAAGAAAGTGACATGTTGTCACTTTCTTTGGTTTTAATAATAATTAAATTATGTTCATGGTCAAAAGTCCATAAAACAAATCTAATCCGACCCTTAGTTGATATGGGTTTACTTTTAGCCATAAAATAGAATTTTGGCATGTGTTAGGATAATTTTATAATATTATATTTACCCATAATTACCCGATTTACCTTTAACTATGGTAAATAAAATTTACCGTAGTTACTATTCATAATTCCCAAAAATAAAAATTATCCTATGAACATAATTTGGACCCGCTGATTCCAAATATGGAATCCATTTTTTAAAATTCAATACACAGAAGTTGCAGAAAATTAAATTAAAATTAATCCCGTTGTCGAATAAAAACGGGTTTTTTTGTTTAAAACATTGCAAAAGATTGAATTGATTTAACCTACGAATTCAAGGTAAAATCAATGCTAATGACATACATTATATTAAATGGTAAAAATATATTCTATTTATACTTTAAAACCATTCAATATTATAATTTAACCACATAAGATATTACGATGAAAAAAGTTGTTTTTAATTAAAATATAGCGTGTTTTTACTATTCATTAAAATGTGAAAGTTACCAGAATAATATGAAAAATTTATCCAAAGTAAATTTTTATTTATTGATTCCAAAGAAGAATTTTATTTTGTCAAATTGAACTTATAAACATGTCAAAAACTAGATTTAATGTGGGTGCGCCATCAAAAGGCGGCAAAACTGCATTTTTTGAAAAATACTTATTTCACCCGAAAAAATTATTTTGTTCTTATACCATGTTCTAGAAAATGTGTAAGATGAATAATAATGTTATAAAATTCAAAATTTAGTTAATACTATTCATAACGGCTAGTTCATGACAATAATATAATAATATATCATTGTTTATTAAAACCCGGTATTGCGTACAACACACGCTATCGAGGAAGGTCGTGATTGCGTGTAATGCAAGCCAAGTCAGGGTTGCGTGTTGTGAAAGAATCCTTCGTTGTTTCGTATAACAGAATCCAACCATATTTCATTTATACATTTAATATATATATATATATATATATACTCAATGTTGCGTAGAATAACTATTATCAAAATTGTGTGTAACACGGTCCAAGAATAGTGTTTCGTATACTGCAAGCTAATATGGTGTTGCGTATAGTGCAAGGTAATCTTGGTGTAGAATACAACAGAAGACATTAATGAAATTAAAATAATATTTTTCATAAAATCTCGGGGTATTACATTCTACCCCCCTTAAAGTGAATTTCTCCCTCGAAATTCGTCGGGGTTATAAATGGTTTACTATTCGAAAGTTTCTTTAATCGAAACCCACATCGTAAAAAGGAATACCAAAACCCAATTTGAAAAACAAAAGTATGAAACGTAACTGTTACCCAAATAAACTAATCACTGGGTTTCCACATAGGTGAAAATATGGATATGGAAGAGAAATCTAACCATCTTGTTCTGATGGAGAGTGGTAGAGATCATGGATATGGAAAAGCAAGCAATCACAAAGCCATAAATTTGTGATGATCTAAGGTACCATCTGATTAATCAGATATAAGAGCACTAGGACAACATTTTTTTGGTTTTCAAGATCGTTTCCCAAAAGTTGAATAATTTTAATTAGAATAAATACTTGCTTTATTTTGGTACAATCTCACTGTTGTTCGTGCCTTGAACAATTTCCATTTCATCTATTAAATAAATGAAGTTGAATTTGTTATTCGTGAAGTGTTAGCAGATCATGTGATAGAATGACGGGTCATTCCATCTATCTCAAACAAAAGGTTAGCAAAAGTTATTAAATATACATAAGTTATTCTATAGTGATATTAATCATATATGGTTCCTAAAATGGACTTATACTTCATATATCATACTGCATAATATAATAAATCTAGTTTCTACTAAACAGGGACTTCCTGTAGGCCAGTGGTAGGTGATACAGGCCAGTCGCACTTCGATTGTGGGTTCGATTCCCACAGCCTTGTCCGACGCGATGGGTTGTCTCCTGTCCTGTAGGTTGTCCATTTTCTAAAACTATATTACTATAACATCCCATCAATAATATCGAATAAAACTTCTATCCTTAAAAAATACTAACTTATGCCCAACATAATCCATTCCAATCTTTAGGCTTATCCATAAAACTGCAGTCCACTCTCATAACATAGTGAAAACGATTACCAGAGATTTAATACCATCGTTGATCCCCATATATCAGAAGATATGTTTTGTTGGTCACATTCCAAACATTCAAAGTCCTTAATCATGTATTCTCTTGAATACCCATTGAACATTAGTTAAAACATGAATGCAGTTAAAAGTTAACACCTTCCACATACCAAAATACTCAAAATTCTATATACTCAAACCATGATATCACTTAGTCCTTATATCAATCATGAGCTCATGAATACTGTCAAACATTTCATTTTCTCCTCATCCCTTCATTATGCACATATCATCTACTTTCCAAAATATTTGAATCACTTATCAAGGTTACCAGTACCTTAAAATTATTGAAAACCACAATAGACCAATAAAAAAATATTCCAATACACCATAAAAGTACCTTAACAACATTATTATTGAATACCAATACATAAACACTTCAGTCCATCCACTTCAATGATTGTCCTGGAATGAGTCCTTCCTTGATTTAGAAGTAACTTTTTAGGTCAGGGCATTGAGTTGGGTAATGCCCATGTTCACTGCAAATAAGACATTGAACTCCATAACGTTCTGTCACTCTATGACCCTTTTCTCCACACAGATAACATCGGTCCCTCCATTTGAGGTATTCCTCAAGGTTCTTCTTCCCTTCTTTAGAAATCTCAATCTTCCTTTCTTTATGCTCCTCAACATGCGAACATGCATAATAGTTTATCTTCCTCTTCTTTGACGAATTAGGCATACCACTAAATTTCACCATGTTAATCATATATCGCGATGACTGATTTGGCATAATCACAAGATCTTTCTCTCTAAGAATTACACAATTTTTTTGCTCATAGTCACCAATTTTTCCATTGGATTCAATGTTAACCGAATTCCTTCTGGTTCCCTCCATTAACTAAAACACAAAAAGAATCTTGTGAGAGGAAAAAAATCATGCTAGGGAAAACAAAAAGTAAAGGGGGAATACCCTTAATATCTAACATCTTAGGTTAAATTCTAAGATCGTTACCCTAGTTCTTGGACTATATCGTATACGTATACTTATTCTTAGAGACATCCCTAGACATACTTTAGAAATATCTCTAGGGATCTCACTAACGTTCTCACATCCTAGTTTCCAATGGTTGACTAAACCTTTCCTCTGATACCAACTGTAGAGACCCGAATCCTGACTTACATGGACATTACATTACATTTGCGGCATACGTATTACATAACAAAAACACACACACAAGGATAATAATAGTTTAGTGTCTTTGGAAACTCAGAATATAATCTTCTAATCCTGGTGAAAGATCTTCAACATCTCCCATAAAGATCTTCTTTTTTTTATACCTAAAACCTTTCTTTATATCCTGGGAAAAAGAAAACATAAAAGGGCGAGCTCAAACGCTCAGTAAGGGTAAACAAAATAAATATAAATCACATCAAGCACATAACTTTTGAAAATCTTAACCTGCAAAAGAGATCATAATTTCATAACATGGGATAAATCATGGCAGTGAAATTTAATCACAATAATCATAACTTAAAACATGAAACTTCGTGGCATACACAGATAATCATAGAGAATCATTTCTTGTTAGTCAAGACTCATTTCCAAGACTATCTTAGTGGACATAGTCCATTTCTGAACCGAGTCACCCTCGTTCCAGTCATGTTTCACTGAACTAGTATAACCTACCATTCCAGCCATGTCTATCTCATGAGATATAAAATCTTTACCCAATGAATTGGAGGGAGATATAGGTCCCACCCATCTCATAATGATACCATTCTTATGTGTTCCACAAAATCATAAATCATACATCATTTCATAAACCATGTAATAAAAATGGGAATCTTAAACATCGTGACATCATAAAACAATTCATATAAGATAAAGGAATTTATAAAAATAATTCCATCACAACATTATCAAATAAATGTAATAATAGAGATAAAAAAAACCCTTTATTATCTTAGATGGAAAATAATTTTTATAAAACACTTTAATTCCATTCTTGAGGAAAATATCCTTTCTTCTTCAAAAACACTTTTCCTTTCTTAACATGTCGTACAATTATATACCAAAAGAAGTTGATTAAAAATAAACGTGAAAACTTGTAATGGAAGCTTCTTGGAAATAATTTTTTAAAAATCCATTCATTACATATATGTTAAAAAAACATTCTTCGTACTTTTGTCGGAAAATTCAAAAATATTCCTCGTACGAAAAACGAAAAAAGATTCGTTTCAAATCTTTTACTAAAAACTCACCAAAGGGTAAAATAGGATTTAAACAATTATTGGTGGATGGAAATAATATTACATATTGAGGAAACATGGATGTGGATGATAAAATTCACCCCAGTAAATTCCAAAGTATAAACAATCTCGGATAAATATGAGATAGTGATATTTCCCTTACCTTAGCTCCGACTTTCTTTGTACATGTCTGAACCTCCTCTTCTTTTAAGTGCTTCTTTGAGACCTCCTTTTAGGGCACTAAAATGGGTCTTTGAAGAGGAAAAGAACCTCTATGATGTTTCTAGGGAAGTGGAGAAGAGAATTTGGTAGGGGTTGGCAGTGCTTGAAGTCTCAATGTTGTGTGTGAGGAGGAGAGGGAGGAGGTGCCCTTTTATAAGGGAGGAGAGGGGCACCTTTGGAATTCTTAAACATATTAATTTATAATAAATATAACCCCCTTAAAAACCTCCAAAAATGACTCATATTCGAAAATTAGATGAGATAAGGTTGTAATATCATCAACCAATCAAATTTAGACTTGTTTGGATCTTATTTTAAACCTTATCATTTTGATTTATCCTTATTTAATCTATTTAAGTTTATTTGTGGTAACAAAATTATAAATTTTAAATTATTACAAATAATTACTTATTTGTTGTGAATTTTACATAATTGTTTAATTTATAACATTATAGACCATATAAATTTAAATTTATAATTTTTAAATATTTTTTTGATTTTTAAACAATTTTATAATATGTTATTTTTATAAAATAACAATAGTGTCAATTTTGACACTATTCATTTATTTGAATTTCAATATAATATATACAGAAGATATGATCGAACTAAAATCTTTACTATATTAATAAAAGGTCATATGTATCTATAAAAGTAGTGGAGAACATAAAATAGTTCATATAATATTTATTTTATTATTATTTAATTCATTTATTTCGTTTATCTCTTAATAAAATAATTACTACATTATTTTTGTACAATTATTTAATATACTTATTTGTTGCATAAAAATTTAAAATAAAATCCTATGATGAAGATAAATATATTAACTTTCATAATAATATGTTTACTCGAATTTATCATCTTAAAATCACAATATTTAAATTGTTATATTTATTAAATTATGAAGGTGACAACTTTGGCATCATTTAAAATAAAATAATATAACTGTCATAATTGCTTGTATAAGACTCCAAATGGTAAAATATTTTATCATTGGATTGTTATAGTTTCAATTTACATGACCAATAAGTTTTGGTCAGGGTTTTGTGCCTTTTATGGTCACTATTAGTTTAATAAAAACTATATTCTTGATTTTTCACTAGATAAATAATTTCTGCATCACTATTGTGTCACAATTAATGATAACTATTTAATCACAAAAAATTCTAAATAAATACTCATGATGTAGATAATATTGTTAGCTTTCTGGATACTATTAATGTTCAAAGTTTTATGATGTTTATCACTATGTTACAATTATTATACTTATAAGATTTAAGAAATTGACATGTAGTCACTTTCTTTGGTTTTAATAATAATTAAATTATTTTCATGGTCAAAAGTACATAAAATGAATCTAATCCGACCCTTAGTTGATATGGGTTTACTTTTAGCCATAAAATAGATTTTTTTCATGTGTTAGGATAATTTTATAATATTATATTTTCCCTTAATTACCTGATTTACCTTTAACTATGGTAAATAAAATTTACCGTAGTTACTATTCATAATTCCCAAAAATAAAATGTAGTCTATTTACATAATTTGGATCCATTTATTCCAAATATGGAATCCATTTTTTAAAATTCAATACTCAGAAGTTGCAGAAATTAAATTAAGATTAATCCCGTTGTCGAATTAATACGGGTTTTTTTGTTTAAAACATTGCAAAAGATTGAATTGATTTAACATACGAATTCAAGGTAAAATCAATGCTAATGACATATATTATATTGAATGGTAAAAATATATTCTATTTATACTTTAAAACCATTCAATATTATAATTTAACCACATAAGATATTACGATGAAAAAAGTTGTTTTTAATTAAAATATAGCGTGTTTTTACTATTCATTAAAATGTGAAAGTTACCAGAATAATATGAAAAATTTATCCAAAGTAAATTCTTATTTCTTGATTCCAAAGAAGAATTTTATTTTGTCAAATTGAACTTATAAACATGTCAAAAAATATATTTAAAGTGGGTGCTCCATCAAAAGGCGGCAAAACTGCATTTTTTTAAAAATACTTATTTTACCCGAAAATTTATTTTGTTCTTATACCATGTTCTAGAAAATGTGTAAGATGAATAATAATGTTATAAAATTCAAAATTTAGTTAATACTATTCATAACATCTAGTTCATGACAATATTATAATAATATATCATTGTTTATTAAAACCCGGTATTGCGTACAACACATGCTATCGAGGAAGGTGGTGATTGCGTGTAATGCAAGCCAAGTCAGGGTTGCGTGTTGTGAAAGAATCCTTCATTTTTTCGTATAACAGAATCCAACCATATTTCATTTATACATTTAATATATATATATATACTCAATGTTGCGTAGAATAACTATTATCAAAATTGTGTGTAACACGGTCCAAGAATAGTGTTGCGTATACTGCAAGCTAATACGGTGTTGCATATAGCGCAAGGTAATCTTGGTGTAGAATACAACACAAGACATTAATGAAATTAAAATAATATTTTTCATAAAATCTCGGGGTGTTACATGCCTGATATAATAATATGAACAATGGCGATGGATGTCCTGATACCACAAGTTTAGAAGGTTCCACATACTAAGATATATACTGATCATGTTGCCTAGTTTCGTTAGATTACACAGCATGGATGAAAGTGCTGACCGAGGCACTCTGATGGCCCATATACTCATGACTACATCCACACTAGCGATGGACGAGGAAATTGGGAGGATCCGTCTTGCACTCCCCATCATCAGGTATCATGCAAGGGTTTACCAGCTCAACGGTGATAACCAAGGAGTACCCTTGACCATCACATGAAGTGTCTTTCACTACTGGAAGGATCCTAGGAGGGATCTCCATCATCGGGGGGCATGAAATCGTAGAATGTACGGGATGGCCACATCATTGTTGGGGGACTTTTTTTCCCATTGGCCACCGGTGTTTCCTATTCTGGGAAGAAGACGACTGGGACGACTATGAAGAATTAGTTTCTTCGGCTTCTAAAGGCTCCGATGGATTCAGGCATGCAAGGATGACACTAGGGTTATGTGATACTTTTTTAAGATCCATCCCGTCATAATATATGCAGGACCCGTGATTGGAAACCAGATGCCACTCACCCTCGGTGTTGCTACTTCTTTCTCACTTCATGAAGACGCATTCCACCTGTGCCAGAGCAGGGCGTAAAAACACTATGTTGTTATCTACTATGACATGAATCCAGTTATTGAACACATAGCACTATATAAGAGTGTGTCCAAGGATCCATCTATAGTGGAGGTAATTAAGGTTATCATTGAGGTATGCCTCTTCCGGCCTTCAGTACTAGGGAAAACATAGAATCCCCAGCTCCATGGCACTATAGAGACCCCGGGGACCTGTGCCTCATTGAATGAGTAGGTCTGGTTTACCCTTTCCAGAATGGGGTCCCATAGATATTGACCCTAATGAGGAGCTGGAGGAGGCTGTCGAGGAGGTAGAGCATGGTTACCTCAGTGGGTGGTGCCGACACATTGCACAGGGGAACGTGTTGATTCTAAGGTGGGCGCTACCAGGTCGGTGGTTGTGCCTGAGGTGGAGGGCCTCTGCGAGGCTATGGAGAAGGCTCCACTGGTAACAACTCTAGTCATCTGGTGGCCTCTATTTGGGTCACTACATTGGGTTCGGCCCTGGAATCAATTATCATGAAGATTGCAGGAGGCAATGGATGTGCCTACATAGCATGTTGTAATGCTTCCTCTAGGTGTCGGACCCTATCAGAGAATTATCAAAATCCACCAGAATAGTTTTGGGAGATCAGAGAGGGTACCATATCTTCCTTGACATTCCCTACACACATCATCACTAGTTGGTCTTGATTCAGGGACATGTCAAGTGAATACATGAGTCATTTCCACCTAGCGAAAATTTGGGAAACATGCTAATAAAGAATCTTCACTAACTTGAAGAGCTCCATAGTACTCATCATATGACTGGTGGAACTGAACTAGTAAAGAAATTTCGCATGGAGGTCTACCAAGCCCACTGCTGATCAGATGAGGAGCTTATTGTACCAAAAAAAATGCAGGCCCTTTCAATGTCTGTGCAAAACATCAGATATTGGTCGACTCATACTATGTTGGAGTTCCCAATATGTGGCCACACCATTAGATAATGTGGGTCACATGTTATGGGGGGTATTAATCCCATTTAAGGGGGTAAATGTGGGATTCTTGAAGCCCAGGGGTGCTGGAATATCATGAACCCACGCTGGATATGGCCATCCATTGGGCCGGAGTTCCACCAGTTGGGATTCTAATGCCTCGAGATGGGAAATGAGTGCATCCATTGGATAATCTGGGTGGGGGATCTTTTTCTATTGTGATACCTAACCAGCAGCGCTTTCGAACGTTCTTTAACATGATAAGGCGTCCCAACAGCTCATGGAGTGGTTGGTGGAATGATATGTGGAGATGCTAGGGGAATCTGAGCGGTGTCCCAAGGTTTGTCACGCCATTCCGGAGGACTGGGAATGACATATCGTTCCCTCGTGTGTATGTTCCGGTCTCAACCCGGTCTGGGTGAGAATGATGGTCTGAGTCACCTGGATGCAATTCACCGAGGTGATGTTGTTCTATCCCTTTCTAATGAGACATGTGGAGGTCCTCCGCGGGATTATTTGGAGTGTTTAGGACCTCTTCTTGAGTCGATAAGATCAAGGGTAGACCTCCATGCTTGTTTTCCCTGGCGACATCAGTGCAAGGTAGGTCCACGTACTGTTCAAGCCGAACACGGGTAGGACCTCCATGCTGGGTGCTGGTGAATCGATGCTAGCCTTCTCCCATCTGATTTCTGAGGTGTTTAGGACCTTCTCCAGCTGTTGTGTGGACATGGGGAGGCCCCCCATGCTAGAGATTTACCATCTGTGAGATGTCCCACCCCGATGGTTTGTACCAGGAGGAATGACTCCATACCCGATGAAATGAGCATGAGAGAGGATTCAGTATTGAGTGTCACCATTGTGGGGACATCCCTCATTAGGAATGATGGTAACATGAGGATGACCACTATACCAGGATTGGAAGTGGGGAAGACCCGAATTCCCCATGGTGGTTGTATGGGGAGGGAATATATTCAGGAAGCGACCACTAACTGCACCAGTGGCTGAGAGAGTCGACCCATAATTCTCGTGGGGCGATTGGGTCTCGATCTGAGCTGGTTATACAAGTCACCCAACTCAGCATACACAAGGGGTGGATGATATACGTCTACAGTGGCCTGATCCATAGTAGTTGCTGATGTTGATACCCCATGTTGGACATCTTCCTCGGCTTTTTTCCAACACTGGCGTCGGGTCAAACAGATTGGGTGCGGCTTAGATTTAGGCTTGCTTGGAGGCCCACTAAAACGGGATCACAACCGGGATGACCCAAACATCCCCTACCTCATTGGTGTTGGGGAGAGAGTCGTCAACGTGTTCTGGGGATAGGCTTCCTAAATGATTTATTATTGGAGTGGGGAGAAGTGGCTCCCTACGTGGCCCTTGGTGGTGCTGGTGGTGACGAGGTGTAGACGCCTCTAGATCCTGGAGGCCATATCCCATGTCGGGATAACCTCCTCATCCTCGCACCAGCGTACGAGGTCGTTGATTATCCAATGATGAATGAATTCAGACGAGTATATGGGGAATTGGTGCACAACGTTTGTATATGTGGACATTGTCACAAAAGTGGTGGACCTGGGGAAGAATGATGCATTGTCATTCCCCTGCCCTTACGTCGGTGGAGGGGCAGTTATCGAATTACTACAGTAGCTTTGTTCCTAAAAAGCAGAGAGAATAACACATTAGTTTTAAAAGGAAAGGAATTGATGACCAGTTCCCCAACACCATTACATATTACAGGGAAGGTAATATTGATCTATGCTGAAAACGTCATAGATCGGGATGTTCAATGTTTTGAGTGCCCCAACATCTGGTGAGTTTCACATCAGGCATATAATTTTCTTGCGGGACATGGCGCCAGATAGCTATATCCAGTGACACGCTAATCTATGGAGTTCTTGAATGCTACTAATATCCAAACTGATGAGAAGATCATCATGGTAGGTTCACCATTTATATTTCCAACACGTTTTTCGGAGGGTTCACATCCTCCTATGGTTGAAACCCAGCTGTTGCACAACATTCCCTCTTTCCAAATTCGGGCAGCATATGTCGCTTATTCAGGGATGTTTTCTCATTGATCGAAATGATATGATGGTATGTCAGTTATTCTATCCGTGGATTCCTCATCATACCTCATCACCTAGTCCAGGTCTCCCTTATAGACATGAGACGTTGTTCGTGAAACTCTTCCCAGTTCCATTTCTCCATGGGAACCAGTTAATTACACTACTTCTATCAGGACATTCCAAGGGGTCTGCCTAGGTAATCATCTCTCATTTGGGAGAGTAGTCACGTTGGACATCATAGGTGTGTCTAGACGCTGTAACACTAGAGCGTCTGGATTTCTTCCCGTATTATATGGATTCACGAGGGCACGACTGCTTGAGGAATCCCATGTCGAATGCGGGGAATTATATGACATGTGCATTTATCTGTTGTTTTCCACAGATTACTTTGAATAATACATGGTATGCTACCAGATTAACATCTAGTAGAGATGGATCAAACTGATTGGTACACTGACTTGACTGGACCAATAAAGGTGTGACCCCTATAGGGAACACTGATGATGGGGATAATGCATGGTTAGTTACCCAGTTACAACTTGGTTCAGTGAAGAGTTTAATTGGAATTATCTCACCAGGTTTTGGCATCCTAGATAAGAATCATGATGGATGATATATGGTTAAATGAAGTGGTTTTAGAATGAGATGGATTCAACATGAGGGAGACACTGTTGTGGGGATTTAACCTCGAAGAGACCTCCTACGTATCCCCGTTGTAGGGAATAAATTACCGCATAGTTCATGAATTGATGGGACAACTAAAGAGGAAACCCATATAAAGGGGACCCCAGTGGAAGTGGGACATCCAAGATGGGGGCTGAAATTGGGGTTCGTGTGAAGGATACAGACCTGATGAAATGTTGGGTCTTATGCGTGATTAGGGGCCTAAGAGTTAATATGACGCCAAAGGGGATGAATAGGTATTTGGGTCCCAATTGAGGTGACTATAATGATATTCCACTGTATTTGGTCACAACATATTACCACTAGATATTGTCAAAATGGCTTACCACATGATGGGGTCCCAATGGCTTACCTCTGGATGAGGATCACAATGGATTACTGCTGGATGGGGTCACAATGTCTTACCGTTGGATGCGAATCCCAATGGCTTATGACTGGATGGGGTCGCAATGGCATACCACTGGATGTTGTCAAAAAAGAATACTGCTGGATGGGGTTGAACCACATAGCGGCTTTCTATGTACCCTGTCTAGGAGACAAGGACCAAATCCCATGTATTTTAGGATGGTGAATGCAGTTTAACGTCATGTGGGATGAAAAGGGGGAATGCATTTTAATGTCATGCGGGATGATGGTGGTTCGGCGTGAATGGGGTCGGAACCAGTGGTTGTTTGGATTGATCAATGGGGAGGCATCCTATGTACATTACCATGGGACATATCAAAGACCACATAGTTTTAAAATGGGTTGGCTAACCGAAGTGAAGGTGCTCAGGACCAATGGGTGTTGGGCTTGAACCTTAGGAGGTCTTCATATGTACAATGCCATTGCAAGGATCAATGTCCACGTAATTCGGGAAGGAGTTGTAACATGCGTTTAGATGGTTGGTACCAATGTGAATTGGGTTTTAACCATTGGGAGGTTTTTTATATTCCTTGCCTTGACATGGGTCATAGTCCATATAGTTCGGGATGGGTTGGTGAACTGTCATGATGATGGGTTGTACCTATGGGTGTTGTGCTTGAACCTCAGGGAGGCTTCCTATGTACTTTTCCTTCGCAAGGATCAATGTCCATGTAGTTCAGGATGTATTGGGAACTGATGTGAAGATGGTCGATACCAATGGGTGTTGGGATTGAACCTCAGAGATGCTTCCTACATACCTGGCCTTGGCATAGATCAATGTCCACATAGTTTCAGAATGGATGGCGAACCAAAGTGAAAATGGTCTGTACCAATGATTGTTGTGCTTGAACCATATGGAGTCTTCTTATATATCTTTCCTTGGTAAGGATAAAATTCCATGTAGTTCGGGAAGGAGTGTGTGGCTTAGACTCTAGGCTTCCTAGATAGGATTTCATGGTCGATGCTTTCTCAAGGGCCATGTGAGTCATGTTTGTAGTGAGAAACAAGAGGCGGAAAAGTCACGATTATCACGTCGCTGGAGGTATGTCCATGGAAAGTGGAATGGGGTTCTTACACGTGGTTAGCATCCCAAAAACGAAAATCAGGGCTTACATATGGTCTTCATAACAAATAGGAAATAGGGTCTTACGCGTGGTTAGTGACCCAAAGAAGAAACATGGGCTTATTCATGGTTAGGTTCCCAAAGTAGAAACAAGGGATTACTCCTGGTAAGAAGCATGAAGAGGAAACATGGTCTTACAAGTGGTTAGAAACTTAGGGTGATGGAGATTGGGACATAATCTCGGATGGAGGCCCAGATGGCGACAAAACCCAATGGTAGAGGGAAGAGATAACAATGGTCCTAACGCCCATCTCTCCTCTGGTCTTTGGAAAGGAACAAGATCGGAAGAGGAGGAGTGCTACCTCCTGCAAGAAAAGCTTGGGTCTTACACCAAGGTGGTTTCCCTGTCCCTGTGGACAAACTCAACTCCACTATAGTGGATCTCATTCCCTGTGAGGAATGATTTCAATACCGTAGAGAATAGTAGTCATGCAGAATGTACAAGGTGGGGCACCCCGTGTATGATTCATAGGGTGGGGTTATAGTTTAAAATCATGTGCTGAGGACGATGGTGCATGTCTGTTTAACGCCATGCATCTTGGAAGATGGGTGGTGCGCTCCACACCCCTAGGACTTACATAAATGATACTCACCAACCCTTGAGGGAATGAAGGAATCAACAATGTCTTGGTGAGGGGTGTGTTATGGAGTGATTCCTTGTGGGGTCCACGTTTGTGTGGCTATGTGAAGTGGATGGGCTGCATGAAGTGGATGGGATTCATTAAGTGATGTGAATTGCGAAGTGAAGTGGCCTAGCCTAGGCTTAGGGAATAGGTGCATGTAGAAGGTGCTTCACGAAGTCGAAAGGCATTAGTGGAGCAATTCGTCTCGATGCAAGGTTGCCCTGCAAAGCGTAATATTGAAACGCAATGTGCCTCGAGAAGCACAGGGACCCAGCCTTATCATGCGGGTCATATGTGAATTAAGTGGACTTGATGAAGTACAATTTCTCTATGAAGACCTGAGTCCCTTTTGGGATCTCCTTCCTTCGCGGAGGCCCGTGGGCTATGCGAAGTGCATCCCTTTTTGAAGAGGGGCCGAATTCATGCAAAGGAAAGGCCCTTCACCGATGAAAAAGTACTTTGAAAAGATCATGGTTCGTAGTGCTGAAATTTCTTCATGATGTGAGAGCTTAGAAGGAAAAAGGTCGGGGGATCCATCCTCGGTGATAGAGGAGAGCATGGTATTTATAGGAAACATGTACAACGAAGTAGAGCTCTCTTAACGCCAAGACGAAGATTTCTTCGCGACGCGTTCGCGAACGTCAGTGAGCTTCAAGGAGTATCCCACCTACTTTCTCTGTGGCAGGTTCACTATCCTCAAAGCAGTTGTGTTGGAACCCTTATAATAGAGATGATCATTGGGTTATTTCTTCATCACTGTTCATGATGGTTGAAATATGAATGATTTTTTGTGTATAAAATTCTCCCAGAATCAAGTGTGATTTTTGTTAGAATACATAGTCTAGTTGTGAGGTGGAGATTAGAGGTTGATCTTATAGAGATTAGTACCTAGAGATCTTGTGTGGGTCAGCACACGACGATCCAATGTCAGTCAATACCTAGAGATCCAATGTCGGTTAGCACCAATCATGTATGGGTTAGATCCGATGTGGGTCTGTGGGGGTTAGTACATATCATTCCTGGGTGGGTAGAATCCTGTGTGGGTCTGTTGGGAATAGTACCTACTGAGAAGTTGCGGGTATGTAGTAGTGCCTCCTGACAGAATAAGATGATCTAGATTTACTACTAATCATCAGTAATTCTATACTTATGTTATACCTGGTTTGAGATTAGTCTTTTTCTTTGTGTTTTGTGATTTATATTATGATTTTTGGCTTTTCATTTAGAATTCAGAGAGATCTTCAGGGGGTCTCAGGGTCCCTACTGGGTATTGGTATATTCACCCCAGCACAGGCTTCACCCACACCTTGTTGTGTCTTATGAAGATGATTAGAAGCTAGGAAAAACTATATGAGATATTACTAGATAGTGCGCGGAGGTGACCCGTTGACGTGGAGAGCCACGGTCATGAGTTATACCTACCGTTAAGGTAGGATCCGTGGAGAATGCTCTCAGGATTTCTTATCCAGAAGAATTTGGTTGGGAGCCTTTTAAAAACAAGTATATCCCTAAAAAATTATGATAAATGTTTCATGATACCTGATTTTCAAACATAGAAATAGAATTAATATGATATGAATAAATATAAATCTGAATTAAATTTGTTTAAAAAAAGATTAATAGTAACTGAAGGAATAATAGTGTTTTAGGTAGAAATTCCTACCTTAAGTCAAAAGTTTATCATCACAAGATATTATTTTCCTATATAATAAAATTATATCCATTAATTAAAAATTTAATAACCCCTTCTACGTGTATTTTATATATTATAACTTTATTATATTCATTTATGGAATTTTTTATTGGTTAAGGAGTTAAATTTCAGCATTTAGAGGCACTGGTTTCCTCAGTTTTCATGATCGGTATACTTTTATACTTGTACCAAAGTCATATGAAGTGATTTTAATTCTCCATAATTGAAATGAAATATTTTAATGATATTTAATAGTAAATTTTTTTCCTATATATAATGTGTTTTTATGTAATGAGTTTGAATCATTAGATAAATAGATAAAGATAATAGTTTGTGTTTTTATTCATTTTTCCATCAAAGAAAAATCATTTTGATTTAATAATTAATATCATGTGTAAAAATTGATTTCATAACTTTAAATGAGATATAATACATGTATTAAAATCTGGTTCTACCATAATAATTGTCTCACGACATATATCATATGAGACACGTGGAGGTCCTCCGTGGGATGATTTGGAGTGTTTAGGACCACTTCTTGAGTCGATAACATCAAGGGCAGGACCTCCATGCTTGTTTCCCCTAGCGACATCAGTGCAAGGTAGGTCCACATACTGTTCGAGACGAACACGGGTAGGACCTCCATGCTGGGTGCTGGTGAATCGATGCTAGACTTCTCCCATCTGATTCTGGAGGTGTGTAGGAACTTCTCCAGCTATTGTGTGGAATGGGGAGGCCCCCCATGCTAGAGATTTACCAGCTGTGAGATGTCCCACCCCAATGGTATGTACCAGGAGAAATGACTCCATACCCGAGGAAATGAGCATGAGAGTGGATTCAGTATTGAGTGTCACCATTGTGGGGAGATCCCTCATTAGGAATGAGGGTAACATGAGGATGACCACTATACAAATCTTGGAAGTGGGGAAGACCCGAATTCCCCATGGTGGTTGTATAGGGAGGGAATATATTCAGGAAGCGACCACTAACTGCACCAGTGGCTGAGAGAGTCGACCCATAATTCTCGTGGGGTGATTGGGTCTCGATCTGAGCCTGTTATAAAATTCACCCAACTCAGCATACACAAGGGTGGATGATATACATCTGTGGTGGCCTGATCCATAGTAGTTTCTGATGTTGATACCCCATGTTGGACATCTTCCTCGGCTTTTGCCCAACACTAGCGTCGGGTCAAACAGATTGGGTGCGGCTTAGATTTAGGCCTGCTTGGAGGCCCACAAAAATGGGATCACAACCGGGATGGCCCAAACATCCCCTACCTCAGCTTTTCCATTATTTATTTTTTTCTTTATATTCCTTATAATTTTATGCAGATTATATATTTATCAAAATTGATTAAAAAGATAACTTTTTTATTACTGAAATGAAATTTTATTTTCACCAGGAATTTTTAATTGATTTAAATTAATGTTACTACTATTCTGCAAAACATCCATATTAGAATTTATTTACAGATAGTAAATGAAGGAATTTTTTATCATATATAGTGTTTTTATATTTTCTCTCCAACATATTCATATTTTTATAATTATATTATTATGTTAAATTTATAATGGTCTTACAAAGAAAAATACTTTTAGAAATCTTATTCATTTTATATAATTCTCTAAAATAAATTAATCTTTTTAAAACATATATTATTGTACAATTTAAGGCCATATCATATATAATATTAATTTATTTATAAGTAAATATCTCGAAAAAATACAATTTCTCTTGGTTATTTTTATGGGGACATTAAATTTATCTTAAATATATATAATAAATATTCTAATTTCATAAACCATATATAATTTTTTACATATGGTGTTTTACTATAAAAATTATTCCATCAATTAATGAAATCCATGAAAAAAATATAATTTTTAGTAAATACATTTATTTCATGATAAGCTATAATTTTTAAGAATCTGATTGATCATTACACATATATGGAATTAATTGAACATGATGTGATGAGTTGGGCCTCGATTTATATAGCCACCTCATGCAGTAATTGGTATCATGAGAAAAAGTTATTGGATAACATAAATAGATTTATAATGTATTCATATCCATCCATCATATTTTATTAGCATAAGGATATTTTCATATATATATCATAATGTTTGAGTTACAAACATCCAACATTAAAAACATTCCTTCTTTTGTAATTTAATTATTATAATCTTTGATATTACAACATTGATATTATCAATGGATTCATTTTTTACTATTTTTGTTGAATAAATTTAATGATTTTTTGTTATTTACTTGTACATAATGTTTATGCACTATTTAATCAAAATAGATTCTATAGTACTTAACTCTTACTAAGCATACGAGATCACATTTTTTTTTGTTTTCATTCCCCAATGCATAATGAAAGATATTATAATTGATATCAGTGGTGAAATATTGTTTTTATTCTTTGAACAGTTTATTATCAGCATTATATGAGAATTATCATTGTATATAATTCATTAATAGTACTATACTATGTGGTTATTTGGGATGATATTATTGGTATCTTATACTAATTTATTAAAGTATACACTAACTATGGGTAACTAGAGATGGGGTTTCCATACCCCACATGACCAACCATGTTGCTGAATCATACCAAGAGTCACAACAATTAATTATATCCTTTCTAATTAATTTTAAAACATAATTCACATTAGTTATATTTGAAGAGCACTAACCATGTCACCATGCCATACTAAAAACAAGTTCCAATGAATATAGATAATCCAATGGTAACTACTCACATCAATAATGGGAAAATACATAAACAAATATTCCAAAATGATTAGGAATTTAATTTTGTTTTTGAAAAAAAATCTATAAAACCACAAATAATTATATAAATTGATCAATCATTGAGGAACCAAGTAAAAATTGAATCTATTGAGGCCCTATTCCTATGAAAAACACAATACCCACGAGATTTTGGAATGTATACACTTCCCCATTGGAATTTCAAAATAAATCATATGTAGAAAAAATGGAATTTATAGGGGATGGTAGAAAGAACTGATAGAGGATGACCGAATGTGAGACACATCTAGAGATAGTAACTGAGGAAACAATGAATACCTCCTTAGTGAGTGTTGAATATGGGATAAAAGGGATATGGGACCTCCTATAGTCATTTCATGTGATTGGAATAGATGAGGAGTGTTCTAGAAAAAAATATATGTGTTGAAAATTGGAAAACCCCTTTTTTAAATGTGTTTTTGTGCTGGGGAATAGTTTAGCCACATGGTTGGTCAGTCTATGTGTGACCCATGTGTCCTCCATTATCAAGTGATATCCATTCATCAAGGTTATGGTTAATAGTTAAAATGAAATTGGACCAACAATGAAACTATATTTTACCATACTGTAGAAACATTCAGGGTCTTTGGGGGTATTCTCTATGGTTTCTGCAACATGCATTTATAGAATTTAGGATTCACGATTTGGGTGCATGGATAGGAATAACCATGCGCTAACTGTGAATTATATTCGGCCATTCCAAAACCTAAAACACCATGTCTCAAACTCCCAAGACACCTTGGATATCACCAAACCCACTAAGGGACTTCATATCAAGTCCAATTTGTGTATTTTCAGGGGGATTAGCCCTCAAGGATTAGATATGAGGCCTAACTCGAATTCATCCCTTCAACCAAACCAAAACTCCAATCTCCTTCTAAATTAAATCAAAATTATGGATATGTAGTTTCAATATTATGTTTCAAACTCATTAAAACTTAACCATACAATATTTAATGTCTATTTTAAATTAAAAAAATCTCATTAGTAATAATGATAGTGTTTACTCTCCTAAATTCAGGACATGTTTCTACTTGAGTAGAATCCATTATTGTTAATATTTTTTGAAACTAATGACCATTTAGACAGAATGGGTTTTCCTATTATTCATTGAATCTTAAATGAGATATATTCATATTCATAAAAATTATAAATTTCATTGTCCATCTTCCATTAATTTAACATCATTTTTTCAATATTTTTATTCCCTAAGATTTAACATCAAACTAGAAATTCATGAATTTCACAATAATTTTCATTTCAAATTTAAATATTAGAAATAAACTTCTTTCAATTATCAAGATTAACATGACATAATACATCACATTTTGATCTTATAGTTTCACAAATCATTTTTTAATCATGAACTCATCTTGTAATTTTTGCCGATGTGGAGTACCCAGTGGTTGTATCAAACTCTATAGAGGAGTCTAGTATAAATATATTTTAGTAATTTCATGTCCACTCATGAATATTCTATTTATATTTATGTTTCATGTGATTTATAAATATAATATACAACCTATTTATGTGAGTGAAAAGTTATTCTCAATTTATTTCAGTGTTATCAATGTTGTATTAAATGTTATTTCCATATCATAATGCATATTCTCCTTATTTTTTCCCATATTCTAATGATTTCACATAAAAATATTCTCCATTATAAGGATGATAATTAAAAATATGCATCAATTTTACATTTTTTTTATTCATTATAATCCACCCACATAGCACTCAAAACTATTCGATTATGATATTATCCATATTTAATAATTGTAGGTAAAATACTTTTATTACAGTAAAATCATATTTGAATAATTTTTAATGTATTTTATGTAATAAGGATTATATAATTCACATCATGTGTAGTTCCAAAAATATTTATTTAAAAACCTCATTTCGTATTTATCTTTTTTTATGCATTACCATCCATCATATTATATTCCCACAATTAACTGAATATTTTTTGTTCTCAATAAATTAAGCTACATGCCATTATAAACGTCTTATCTTGCTATCCACATAATTAGAAGAACATAATTCTTCATATTTTTTGTACATAAAATCTTCTAACATATAACTTGTATGCCCTATGAGGCATTTAAATAAGTTTCTATGAATGTTTTAAAAATATTATGTATATATACAAAACAAGTTAATTTTATAAAATATTCGAAACACATAGAAAACTATAAAAAAACAAATTTATAAACATAATAAAAATAAAATAATTTAAACCCCATGAGAAAATGTTTATACAAAACATACCACTAATACTTATTTTTTCCTCAAAACAATGATTATTTATTAATTATAACTAATTATGTTATTTGTAAATATGATTACATCCTTATATAAATAAACTACATTATACTTTTATAATTTTTTAAAATTATTAGTATTTTATTATCTTATATTAATAATAACATTATTAATTTCATTATGATATATAGTATAATTAGGTATTATAAATTAAAGTAAATATATTTTTAATCACACTATTAAATATAAAATTATATTAATTTTTAAAAAATAAATAATTAAATACACATAAAATCAACTACATTAATAATTTTATTATTAAATTATTTTCTAAGAAATTATAATTTTATTATTGTCCATGTTATTTATTACAAAATTGAAGTTAATTATTAAGAATAATAACAATTAATTAATTAATAGTCATTACTCTTCCCCAGATAGCCCATATACAGTGTCTTCTATAAATTACATTGGCATGATTACAAGGAATGCCGCCTTGAAGGGACAATTATTTTAGTAGTCTTGGAAAACAAGATATAGAAATGAAATTTGTAATACAAAAGGTTACACTACATAAAACATATTTATGTCATCTTCACAAATAATCAACATCGAGAAAAACTAAAATCTATCTAGTACTTTCCTATATATAATGAATTGTATATTTTTTGGATTCCTATGGAATGAAACATAATATGGGGTGAGCTAAAATGCACAGTAAGGGAAAATTATATTAGAATCAATAATTAAAAAATGAGACTAGTTAATATAGAATAGTAAAGAACTATAAAAACATGAAATTAAATTAAATAGATAAGGAAAAATAAATATGGCAAGGTTTGAATTTAAATAAAATCTACTTTATCAATTAACTGAAATTTAATTTATCCATAGATATATCGATGAAAAATCTCATTGATAAATTATAATTAAAACTATTATAAAAGTATTACAATATTATTTGATTCCATGTTTCTTAGTTACATGAAACCATTATCATCATGTCCTTTAACAATAAGTTTTAGTTATATGGTAAAAACTCATCAATGGTGGATAACAAACTATTTCATCTCATGTGACTATCTATTCATCGAGGTGACTTATTTAATATGTCCACAACCCATGTCTACCTATCCAAATCATTCTTCATATATAATAGTAATATTCCTTATCAAATAAACGCACTAAATGAGAGTTAAATAGTTATCAATAATTCCCAATTTTTCAAATAAATCTCATAGTAAGAAATTTATCAATTATGGTATAAAATTTAGGAAATATTAATATCCACAATAAAATATATGGATAATTATGATAAATTCAATGGTTAATGATCATATGGAATTGAAATCATCAATATGAATAGAAAATTATTTCAATTAAATGTGAATACTATCCTTGGTCAAATATATAATAAAACATCCAAAGGATGAATAAGGATGCTATCAAGACAATAACTCCCATGTTTGTTAAAATAAGGGGTTGTTGTCATTGATGAAATAAAAGAGTATGTTTAAAAATATAATTGTGGAAAAAAACAATTTATTTTAAAAAAACATTTGAAGAAACTATTAATTTAAAATATCTCTAAAATATATTTTAAAAATATACCTTTTGAACTGGAGAAGGTGGATTCCAAGAAATGACGAAGGATTATCTTTACATGTTGTCTAAGGTAAAAATAATATTAATTTAGTGTGTTAATGGGGTTGTAAGCACCTAGTTTGGAAAAGGAAAAGACGAATCCTAATATGAGATTGGTAAAAGGAAAAAAGGAAAAAACATTTTAAATATTTTATGGGAAAGACTAATATTTGTGAAATCCATTTCATGGAAACAGTGTTTTGAATGTATTTTTGACTGAATAGAGGGTAATGTCAGGCTTTTTATGAAAAATTTCTTAATTGTATATTATAACATAATTTAGAAAAAGGTACCAATATATGATTATATGGCGAAATAATGTAGGATAAGGAGGCATATGTGTTTTCTTGAGGGATAGATAATAATATTTCATCAATTGAATCATAAAAATAAACAATCTAAAAAAAATGAGATTATCTAAATAATCTCTTATAACTCAACAATTGGAAATATTCTCTCCATGTAAGAATGGGAAATTACAATAAGAATAGAATGTAATGATGATATTTAGATTCATTATATATCATGTAAAGTGGAAATATATTCACCTAAAAAAAGAGTTTAGGTGCACAATAAAACACGAACCACAAAGAACACATATTGTGACATAACTACTTTACCAATTTTGAAACATTTGAAAGATAAACCCTAGGAATTAATTATCATAAAGTGGGAATGAAAACATCCAAAATATTATGTACATGATACATATAATACAATCATGGTCATTACATACCTAACACCGAAGGAAAACGCGCAGAATATTTCTTTCAACTCACATAACATTAAAGTGAGAATAAATCCCTTTACCTTGTGTTTCATTTCCAGTGAACGTTGTTTAGATTCCAATATAATTAATATATTTTAATATTATAATTGTCTCATAAATTTTTTCCTCTATTTAATTAATTTTATTTTACTTATTACCGTGTTGTGTACAATTAATTAAATAGTTAAGTTTACATCGAGTAATTTTTACAAAAGTTGATTTATTTCTCAAAACAACTATTATTGGTCAAATATGTCAAAGGAGTCATTATATAAAATAAAAAAAAATAATAAAAAATAAATAATTATCATATTTATATTTCAATTATAATTTTAAAATAATTCATTAAATATTTTTTAGAAAATCGTTCAACGTTACAATCATGGAGATAATAGGTTGTATGTACCAACGAGTAATAATCTGATTTGTAAATGATCATTGGGGAAACAAGGTATGTAATTAAAATCAATACAAAATGATAAGTATATAATAAATAAAATATTATTTAATCTTATAAAGTTATTCATATAATTATATTATGTTAAAAGAATCAAATTATGTCAAGGATGCAGTAGTCCACACGTCAACGAATGATGTTATCGATTTTAAAGTGTGTCAGATGTAATAAAGGAGATGATATATATATATATATATTATTTTAAGAAAGATACATATTTCATGAATATAGTATTGATGTTCTTTATGACACATATGTATAATTATAACCCTTAATTTATACATTCCATGTATTATGTGAACGAATCACATCACTTTGAGTTGGTGGTAATCCACACTACCTCAAATTAGATTATCATATTTACAAAACATTGAAAGATTAAATATTTTTTTATAATAAAAATTAATGAAGAATAAGAAATTATAAATAAAATATATATCATATATAAATTTATTTCCCATCATAATGTCCACTATGATAGGTGGTAGGGAATAATTTAACAATCATCATTTTATGATTGAGTATTTCACCGTACACATGAATACTATGTTCGTTTCCCATTACATAAAGGTGTGTGTTATTGTAGGCCTAAAAATAGTATAAAAAATACAAGAATATCTATTATAATTTATTTGTTAAATCAAAGAATAATATGATTATACGGTTTGGATTAAGAAAATGAAACTAAAAATCATGATAAAATTTAATGCCTCTTAATCGGGTAACTTCTTTTGGTTTTTACCAAAAGGATTCAATGGGAGGATTTCTACCCTACGGGAGGATTAAAGGTTGAGGGGAGTATTCTCATGATACTATTGTTGAAGATATATACCAAACATAATTGATTTTAGGGGTGTGAGGAATGGGGATATTTGGTCTCCATTTAAAGGGATGGAGAATGACTCATTTGGATTTTTTGGAGACAAGTTCGGTGAGCACATGTTCATATCAAAAAGTCCACATAACCATCAATAATCAATAATTGAAGCTTAATGGAATATATATGGTAATAAAATGGGTATTAGGAATGTATCTAGGTTATTTGGGGACATAAATTAAAGGCTTATTCCTTTATTAAGCTTAATTTTTCCTTAATAATTTAATTAAATTTTAATCAATTTCAGTAATATTTTTAGTAAAAAATGTGTTTATTATTATACATTATAAATTATTATGATTCTAAATATTGAATCCATTTTCAAAATTAAAATAAAATAATTTTCATAAATTAAATTAAAATTAATCTCATAGATGGGAAGACAATACAACTTTTTAAAGTATAAATATTTTAAAGATGGATATGTTTTTATAGAAAATTTCAATGATAAATTAATTTAAATGAATTAAATTGGAATAATGGTTAAAAATATTATCTAATTAAACATTAGAAACAATTATAATTATAATTTACCCTTTTAAATAAATTAGGTTAAAAATAATGTTTGAACTAATATTTAGTAATTTTAACTATTCGTTGAAAAAAATGAAATGAAAAAAAAAACAATGTTCTCCCTATCCCAATTATTATTATTATATTTCAAATATTATATTTCTTTTTACATATTAAATCAATTAATTTGTGAAAATGAAAATTTAAAAATTTTTCTCCATTAAAAGGAATATAATTGCCTTTATAAAAATATAGGTTTTATAGGTGAAATAGTGTTAGTTCATATCATAATCACATAAAACATAATGGATGAATTTCAAAAATATTTTATCGAATATATACCATATGAATTAAATAATTATTAACTAATTTTATGAAATTTAATATACTAGGATAAAACAGCATTTTGAGTATAAAAATTGTTTTATATAAAAAACATTATGTTTATCTTCCATTGGTTCCTACATACATTTTTAACTATGGATGAATCTTATATTGTTTTAAAAGATATATTTTCATAATCTAGTTAAAAATATTCTTAATTTCTAACATAAAATCTATGTTATGTTATATTATATTAAATAACAATATTTTAATAATTCATTATTATTTACTGAAGCAATGTCTTGTGTGTAATGCATGCTATTGAGGAAGGTCTCTCTTGTTTGTAACTCAAGCTATCGATGAAGGTTACTCTTTCAGGTAACACATGCTTAATCAGTGTCACATGATATTAAATATATATTATCTATCTTAAATATTTAATATATTATAGAGTATCAAGATATTATATCACCTTATGTACTTTATATCGCGTGTCATAAACTCAATTTAATACATGGTTCTTACATTATATATTAATTGTGTCACATTATCCCCATATTATTTAATTTTAATCCAAACAATTTAAACAAGATAATGGGGATATATTATTTGATACTTCCATGTTTGGAAATCACATATTGTGAAAGGGGTTCATAAATAATATTTTTTAATATAGAGAATTTAATGTAAAAATGTCACATAGAAAACCATGTAACTATGTATCTATGTTGGAAAACATAAGTGGAAAGTATTTATTTTTTCTTGTAGTAAAAATGTAAATATTTATAGATATTTAATGAGGACATCAATAACAATAAACTAAATGATCAATGGATAGTTGAGGGACTCAAATCCATAAATCTGTGATGTTTTATTAGACTATTGGATCAACATAAAATAATGTATTATAAAACCATTTTATTTCTAATTTATTCTACTATTTTTAGGTAAATATTTTACTAAACAATTATATAATGAAATATTATTACATGACATGTTTCATTTTCATATTAATAATAATTAATTTTGGTTGTTATTCAATGTAATTATAATTTATCATTTTACTCTCAATAAAATTAATTATGAATAATGAATTTTTATTATGTGCCTGAAGTAATAAAAAACATTTAATGGTTCGTAATTATAATAAATGAGTGATATTTATAACTATTTTTATTTAACTACATTCAAATACAATATTCTTAATAGGTTAATCCCCAATCAACAGAAGTATTACAACTAGTTCATCGTTAATAATTATTCTTTAAAATGACTAAATAAAAATTATTGATAACCTAAATGGAAATTGACTAGGTCATTGGTTGATGTGAAACTCTATTTGACCATAAGTCATAGGTTCATGACATGTATCCATGACATTGTGGATTGGTTGTCACCCTTCTTATCGGTAGTCTTTTTCTAAAATAATATTAATATAATTTCCAAAATATATATATTGGACATCTTCAAAATTAGGTTAATCCCTAAATATAGTTTTAACTAAGATATTATAGACTACCTGAATACATAAATACTCAGTCTATTTATTTTCACATAGTTCTTTCCATGGTATAGAGTTTATCCTCAATGAGGGGGAATTTACTTCTGTAATGTTAAGGTTCCCCCCATTTACCACAAAGAACTATAATGTTAAATCCTGAATTTTTTTAAGGTATGTTATTGTTAATGTTATAGTTTATTGACATTACTATGGTCAAATAAGTGTTTCCCAAAGATCATGTGATGGATCAGTCGTGTCCTGGGTGTTTGGGTATGAATGAGGAGGCATATGGAATTTCTAGGCATGTTGCATTGTTTTTGAATGGTTAGTGAAAACCATGCGGAGAATCCCATGTAACCATATATATTTTAATAGGGGATTCCACATGGTTACAAAATGGTTATGTTGACCATGAATAATTCCTAATAAATATTGAAGTGGGGAGTTTTTTCGACAATATATCTCACACTGTTTTCAAATGGTTTGGAAAATTGTGCGGATAAAAAGTGCATACCAGTAAAGTTGTGAAATTTCCAAAAATACCATAATGGTATTTTTAACCTTCATAAGATATTTACTATTTTCATTCTATTTTTAAACCTTATTATGAGAAAGATCATTCTATAACATAAAGTAGTGATTATCCTTCATTCTTTTGAGGTTTAGATTGTCGTTGGTTGCAAATCGAAGCTTCCAGTAAGTCTAATATCCTCCTTACTTCCACTTCTCGATTAAGGTTTTCATTATTCTCCCATATCTATCTGAATCATTTAAAACCAAATTTTCTAGTGAGATCTAGTTTGAGACTTTAATGGATTGATGAATCTAGATCTATGGATTCAATGGTCATAGTGTTCGCTAATAGATTCAAGTTAGGTGGTCTACATGTTAGATCATATTATTTTATTTGGGATCTGTGCATGCTTGGGATTACTTCTTGGTTACAACATATTGTTATTTTTATATTTTAATGATATTTGGTATAATTAATGTCTAAATGATGAACTGAACCACTCATTGTTCACCATATGACACATAGAGGTTGATTTGACCCATTTAAGGCTACCCATGGGGTGTACCGGTACTTTCTGAACCGAGAATTAGCTATGTAAATTATAGGATGTTGGGTGAACATGTAGATCCATCTCTAAGTATTTGATATTATTAATGGATTTCTAAATGAGGCATCCATTATCTGTTGTATGATTATAAGGCTTATGGGTTATGATTTATATTCCTAAGAGAGTTAGTGTGTGTGAAACAGTGAATATGCAAAATTGAGAGTGGAATGTGAAATGAGAAAATATGATGAAGGTAATTTCATAAGGGTATTTTTGAATTCGTATAATTGGCTTACATAAGGAGATTATTGAATATGGTTAGTGATTTGGTCTTGAGAATATGAATTTTTCTAAATTTAATAACTGATGTAATGGAAAATTTGTTAATGGGTTATGGAACAATATGATTTTCTATATTGAGTGTTATTGACTATGATTGTTGTATGCATTAGTTTTGATGTGTTTGGTGTGTGGTGAGTGGATAGATATGAATTTTCACAAGGATTGTGGTGTTGGATAAATGATTGAGGCTCCTCCCATGGGTCGAGATGGACTAATTCTCTAACTCCACCCTCAATGCATAGGTCCGGGAAGGGTATGGAGCTCTATTTCACTAATGGTTAAATTCTACCCAAACTATGTTTGGGAAGTGAGGATATTTTAATGTTGTGATATGTTATCCCTAGTTAGATGGGGACCTAGTTACTCCTTTATGAAATTGATGTAATCTATGAACCTTGTCTGATTTATTATGAACTCTTAATGATAGAGACATACTGAACCGCATCCTCGTTAGTAAATCAATGTAAAGATTGTTAACATGTGGCCTCCAAAATGTCTTTCCATTGATTATTATTTATTTATAAATGAATGAAGTATCTGTTGGACGGAATATTCATAAACACCATTTTCGGTGTCCTACTAAGCTATCCTAACACCATGATCGACCTGCTATTTGGTACCAAATAATATTTTATTCATGAAAATTAGGACAAGGGAAAAGGCACTATCCTATGGTCTTGAGATGGGCTTCGGACGTTCATTAATGATGTTCCAAACTTTTATTCTAGAACTTTTTCGGGATTACTCAATTTGTCATCATTTTGGATTTTTTACTCGACATTATAGTATGACATGGCTTATTTACCTTGTATTTTGGAGTGTATTCAGTTTGGGAGATGATAGGTTATGCATGTTATTGGTAGTTTCTCATTGTTTCCTCAATTTAAATTGGGATTAGTTTGGACTTTATCTGGTAAATAGTGTATAATCTCCCCATGTGAGTAGTTAGACCCCCAATCCTAGTCGGAAAGCTCTACGGGATTGGGTGGTGTGCTTGAGTACATGTGATGACTCGACTCAGGGCACCAGTTTAGTGGATTTCATGTCGTTATGTTACATATAATGGATTTCTTAGGATGGGATTAATTTCCTTACATTGTACACTCCCTTCTTCCTAAAAAATAAATTACATTATGTAATTATTTCACATACATAAATCATTAACTGTTCCACTAAGACACATTCCATGGTGTCTCCTTCCATAGATTTCACATGTCGATAGTCGAGCCTCATTTACTACAGAGTCTCCACTACTTGACCTCTTATGATCTTCTATCCTTCTCTTCATTCGTGGGATTGGGACTTGGTAAAGGTATATATTACTAATCGTATTTTTGTATAAATGATTTGGCATAAACACGATTTGTTTCACTCCAATCAACTCAGCAATTGGTTTTTCAATTTCACCACCTTGTCCACCATGTTTGATGTTAACATGAATCCTTCGGGTTCCATCCATTTACTAAAACTAGTAAGAATAGTTTGAACTACAAAAGAAATAGATTGAAATCTGTAGAATTATCTATAAGGCATATTAATTATGACACATTTTTTTAAACCTAAAACACATTATCTTTAACCATGATTATTCATTTTAAACATCCATTCAAATTTTTCAGAATGTTTTTTAATGAAAATGTGTATTATCCTAAGAATATCCCTTTGGTGTGTAAAACCAGGTGCATTGTAATTCTTGATTTCATGTACCAGGTTACCCTGATTCATGCCAGGAACACCATGTTGGAGTAGTTACTCCTACTTACATCTGTTCTAGAACAATGTCCACTTGTATCATCCAAATAGGGATGTATTTATAGGATGACCCACATTATATATATAAATCACTACAATTATATGGTTTTCATGTATACTTATCCAAAAATTCTATCTTAGGGTTATCTTTTCTAACTTACTTTTTCCTAAATATATTATCCATTATTGCTACTAAACTTCATTTGATATCAACTGTAGAGATCCAGCCCTATATATCACAGAATAGGTGTCTACTATCAATTTAATTGTCATGATTATAAGGAATCATACCTCCAACGGACTGATCTATTTAGTAGTAATGGTAAAAGAGAAAAATATATTATAATTAAATTACAAATGGGGACACTAATTCCAAAAAAAATATTTTCTAAAATAAAAAACATCAATGAAAACACTAATACAACTTGTATTTTCCTACATATATTCCATAGTATGCTTCTTTTATTCCTGAGTAATGAAACATAATGAGGGTGAGCTCAAATTCTCAGTATTGGGAAGATATAGTAGAATAAATATTTAATAAATGCTAATAGTCAATTTGGTGTGATAAATAATGGGATATACAAGCCATTCAAATAACTATATAATGTAAAATAAATATAGAAAGGTTAAAACCAAAAAAACAATAAAATTAATCAAATAAACGAAGTTAAATGTATCCATATATTTTTTAACAAAAAAACTCATCGACAACAATTAATTTAAACTATTATGAAACAATTTTTGTGGATGCAATATTTCCTATGTACATGGAACCGGTATCGTCAAGACCTTTCATAAGATGGTTTAGCTATTGGGTGAAAAGACATATTGGGTGTTTATCCAATTATTTCATCTCATGAGACTTATGATACATCGAGGGGATTTCAGTAACTATTCTCTATCCCCAGTCTACATGTCCAAATATTTCTTCAAATTGAATAGTAATATGCTTTATCATATAACTTAATTAAATGATGGATAAAAATTTATAAATAATTCCCATTTATTCAAATAACTATCAAAGAACAAATAAAATTTAAAATGTTATAAGGTTTAGGAAATTGAAATATCCATAATATTGAAATGAGAATTAGAATAAATTCTAATGATCATATGATATTGAGTATATCATTTTGACTAAAAAATAAGTCATGGAATTGAATGTAAATACTATTATTGTCTGTGTAAATAGTACACCTTCTAGATTAAGAATGAGGATTATATCAAGAAACAAAACCAATGTCGGGTAAAATATCGGGTGGTTGTCATTTATGAAATAAAAATATAACATTTAAAAATATTAATGAGGAAAATATCATTTTATTTCAATTTTTTAAATACTTTTTATAGAATATAGCTTTTAAATAAATTTTAAAAATAAAACTTTTTAAATTGAGATTGTGGGCTTCATTTAAATGATGGTGGATAAATCTGTACATGTTGTATGATGTTAAAAAATATTCATCTTGTATGGTAAATGGGTAGAAACTGTCTCGTTTGGATTGTGAAAAGAATAATATTTCTAAAATATTGGTAAAAGAAAAAAATACTTTTAATTATTATAAGGGAATGAAATATATTTCTTATAATCCCCTTCATGTATACATGTTGTTGAATATATTTCTGACCAAAGGTATAATATAATTAGGATTTCGTGAAAATACATAATTAAATATCTAATGTTCCAAAAAGTAGAAATTGGTAATAAAACCTGTTTATATACTAAAATAATATAGTATAAGTAATATGAAGAGTGTTATTGAGATATGGGTCATATTAAGCCATAAATGGAAGAAAAAACATAAACAATATTGAGAAAAAATGATGGGATTGTCTCAAAATACACTTATAACTATGTAATTGCGATCATACTATCCTTGTATGAATGAAACATTACATGAATTATATAATTTCATGACAACAGTTTGATTCAAGATATATCAGGTAAAATGGATATATATGCACCTCGAGAAAGTTCTTAGGTTCATAATAGAACAATAATATCAATGAAGGCAAATTGAGAGAATATTGTTTTACCGATTTGGTATCTTTTGAATGATAATACCAATGAAATAAGGATTATAAAATTGGAATGTGAACACCCAAAGATTTAATTACAAGATAAATATAATACAATCACGTGATGTTTATACACTACAGAAAAGGAATGTGTGGTGAACATTGCTTGTATCTCATAGAAATTAAATGCGAGATAAAATACCTTTACCTTTGATTCCCTTTAGGTGAACACCATTTAAATCATATATAATAATATTTTGTTAATTTTAACATGATTAAGAACATATTTTATGATTTTAGTTACTTTAATTTTACCTATTGCCATGTTTTTAAAAACTATATTAAAAATTAATTTTACATCATGTGTGTTTTTACCAAATTCAGTTTATGTGACATTATAACTATTGTTGGTCAACTCTGCTCAAAGGGTTCATTATATAACATATATAAAATAATAAATATGAAATAATTGTCCTATATTTAAAAAAATTGAACATCTAAAATTATTCATTAATAATGGTTAGAAAATGAGCCAAAGTTGCAATCATGGAGATGGTAGGTCAAACATACGTAGGAGTAACATTCTCATTTTTAAATGAACATTGTGGAATGATGGAATGTTAAAAGAATCCTTAAAAAATGATAATTTTATAATAATTACCATATTATTTAATAATATAAACTTATAAATGTAATTCTATGAGGTAAACAGAATCACATCTTGTTGAGGAGGCGATTGTCCACACATCCACGAATGACGTTATCTATTTTAAAATGCGCGAAAGGGTTATAAAGGGTATGATATATATATATATATAATACATAGATATAATTATTTCATTAATATAATATTAATTTCTATTATTTCACTTATTTTTATTTATAACCATTCATTTATACATTCCATGTATCGTTTGAACAAATCACATTACTTTGAGCGGTGTGGTTTCCACACATCCACAAATGAAATTTTCGTATTTACACAACATAGAATGAATAAAGGTATGTTATAAATAAAATTCTAGGAAGAATAAGACATTATAAATTTTATATATATCATATCTAAATAGTTTCCTTATCGTAATGTCCACCATGATAGGTGGTAGAGGAAAATTTAACAATAATCTTTGTGTGATGCAATACTTCACCATACACAGAAATAGTATAATCATTACCCATTAGAATTATATGTGTGTATGTTTAGGTAAAAAACGTATTATAAAAATGTCTTAGTTGATTTAGTATATTTTTATTTTTACGTAATCATAGAATAAAATGATTATAAGGAGTGGAGAAAGAAAATGAAACTAAAAAGCATGGGAGAACGTGTTACCACATAATTGGGTACCATCATTTTTTTTACAAAATGATTCATTTTGAGGAATTCAACCCTAATATATGACTCAAGGTCTAGGGGATAATATTTGGGAAGCTATTTTTACATGACTTGTCTGATCTTAATTGGTTTGAGAGGTGTGAGGAATGAGGAGACGTGGTTGCCTTTTATTCAGAATAAAAACGGCTCACATGGAATTTTTGGAAACAAGTTAGGTGTGCACATTCTCAGATAGAACAAAAAGATAAAAAAAACTAAATTTAATCAAAAATGAAAGGTTAATGTCTGAGATATGGCATGAAAATTGGTTTTGGACAAGTAGATATGTCTTTTGGGCACTTAAATTGAAGGCTTAGTCTTTTATTAAGCTTACTTTTTCATTAAAAATTGAAATTATTATTAATCACACTGAATAATATTATTTGTAAAAAATTGGACCAATTAGAAATTTTAAATTATGATTATTAAAATAATGGAATCTGTTTTTCAAAATTTAAATCACATAATTGGTATAAATTAAACTAAAATTATTCCCACAGACATGACAATAATTGAACATTTTAATGTAAAAACATTTGTAAGGTGGTAATGTTTTTAAAATAAATTTCTATTTGAAATTTATTCAAATGACCTAAATTGGATTATTTTATAATGATATTGTCTAATTTAACTTTCAATAAAATTATAAATATAATTTTACCTTATAAATAAATTATATTAAAAAGTTGTTTTGAACTAAAATTCAGTATTTTATCTACTCATTTAAATAAAGTTCTCAGAAAAATATAAAAAACTCCCCCAACCATTATTATTATAATTAAATTAAAAATATAATTTTTATTTTGAAATATTTATTCAATTAAACATTCAATATTAAAATATTAAATATGATATATATTTAAAGGTATTAAAAATACATTTCGAAAATACAGGTTTTTAGTTGGAATATATGGTTTGTTTTTATCTTATGCACATAAAACCTAATGAATGAATATAAAAAATATTTTATTGAATATATCAGATATATATTAAATTAAAATAATTATCTAATTTTAATTAATTTAATTTATTATAATGAATCATTTTCTTGAGTATAAACATCGTTTTATATAAAAAGAACCAGTTTATATTCAATTGGTTACTAAATTCATTTTTAACCAATGAATTAATATTTTATTATTATAACTTATATATTTTTATAATTTATTTAATAATATTTATAACTGTTGAACTATCAAATAGAATATATATTATAATATTAAATAATGATATTTGAAGAACACATTTTTATTTTTTGAAACATGGTCTTGTGTGTATTGAAAGCTATCGAGGAAGGCTGCTCTTGGCTGTAACATATTATAACTCGGTGCAACATGAATTAAAATATATAAAATAAATTTTAAATAAAAATTATATTATAGATTATTTTGATATTATATTTCCTTATGCGCTTATTGTTGTGGCTCATACATTCTATAGATTTCATGATTATTACATTATATTTTCAGGATTCCACATTTATAATAGTAATAATTTCAACATTTATAAAATAATAATATTTAATATATTATTTTTATTAATTCTTGGTAATTAATATTATATATTTATAATTTATTAATCATTACATAACAATGTATAATTAATATATGAATTAGTAATGCCACATATATATATAATTTAAAGGAGATTATAAACCATAATGAAAGATTCGCACACCCCCTTGGAACTATATTCTCTTAAGCCCCATCCACCCCTTCATGAAATGTGAAGCATCCTATAGGCATATTTTATTTCATTTTAGTTCCATTAATACCCAACTAAATATGGCTCAAAGTCCTCAAAACGATATTACCTAAATTCTAAAATGTGTAGTATTAATCATGTCATGACACAATTATTATGGCCTATAACCACCCCCCCCCCCCCAATGTTATTGGTCATTTAATTGTGTCATCAGTCAAAAAGGATCATGAAATCAAATGTCAAGAATGGTTCCATCCTTCTACCCTCTACTTCATCATGGCAGGCCCCCTAAATCTAACATTGGATATCCATGCAAGAAGAAAGAATAATAATAGTATCGATGCACTTATTTCACTTTGATACCACCCACATAATAATCCATGTGTGAATCCCCACTACATAACATTCCTATAGGGTCAAACCACTTCAATATTCTCTATTTATTGATATTTATGTCATATGGTACTAATCTAACCCTCATTGTAAACCCATTATCCTAGATTTTTAAATGATAGTTGAGATCAAGCTCATTTTTCATTTGAGGTCTTATACTATGTTGTTCATGTGTATCCCATTGATAATCCATCTACTTATTATGTTGGGTCATTTTTCTTTTCCATAAATGTCCTATTCCATCCAATATTCATTACCTTGTTGTTTTTGGTCCAGAAGATCATTAATGGTGTTGAGGATTACTAGTCCAATGACCCAAATTTGTGGCTCAAAAGTCATAATCGAGTGAATTGTGTTGCTGATACTGCACCTGCGAAAATATATCCATTGAATGGATTTGAAAAAAGGTATTTCATAAAGTATTATGGGATTCATAACACATGGTGTGTAAATCTGGGCATTGGGAGTGAAAATCTATCTTGAAGAAGAATAATTCTATATTGGCCTCGGTCAAAAATTCTAGATTTATGTCGGGTCGAGCCTGGGTCATGGGGTAAGATGTGTTGGTCCAAAGACACAATATTTTATGTGAATATTTCTTAGAATAAAAAATCATTTATCTTCTCTATATGGCCAAATTAGGCCCAATAAAACCATTGAAAATAACTATAATAATTGTGGTAGGAGATATATGAAACCCTAACACATGTCTTTCAAGGAAGAACCTACAGCTAATGTTCTAGATCTTACACCTTATATATTTATGAGATGTATATAAATAAATAGTTATTATTATGAATATTATATTTTTAATTTTAATAAATGAAATTTTTTATTGATATTAACAGTCCAATTGCCCAGGCCCATGGAACAGTTTGAGCAAATTATGTTAAGATTAACTATAAATTATCATCAACATGTTATTATTTTTAATATATAATTCATTAAATGATGGAACATTTTTATTACGAAACAACATCAAAATACATTAAAAAATATGGAATATATAAATTACATAATACTATTTAATTATATATATGTATTAAAAATTAAAAAAATCAAATTTTTTTAAATAGAAGTGATATCTCCATGTTGTAGTGGACCCCGATATTACCACTGATTTTGGATACACAATGATTAGTGTGGGGATAGTACATTGACTAAAATCCCATGGGTGATTAGTGTTTCAATAATTAAAAGGGGATAAGATGAATCACCACAGTCAACTAGTTAACCAGAAGAATGGAGTACTTTATTACCCACTTAAACTCACCCATGCACTAATAGGAAATATAGGAAACTATAGCCCATGAAATAGGCGACCACCATTGGTGGGCACTGCACTATAAAAAATTCCATATTTATATTTCCCACCAACCACTCACTCTAAACCCACCCCTTTCAATGACATCCAACACAGACAGACCCTCACCCCCCCATCCACTGCTACACCCATAGTGGCCACTACCCATCCACCTCCACCTCAACATTGGTCTCTACCTCTTTCATGACATTTTACTACTCCTCCATCCTGGTCTCCATCATTCTATCGTCTTCCACCACATTCTAAATCTTCACACCTTCCGTATTCTAAATCTCCACCTTTTCCTTTCCTTTCCCTCTAATATAGTCCTTGTGCTGAGAAAACTACACCTATACACCTTGACCTCCACCTCTTTCTATTGCGCTTCTCCATTATTTCTCTAGGGCTTAATATTGATTGTGATTTAATTAATCTATATAATATTTTACAATGTACGATATGATCAATATTTCTGTAACATGTATCCTTTATGTGTTATGTAATTTATAATTTTTCTCTATTAATTTTTAATCCAATAATTTGTTAAAGACTATTTTTTATAAAATTTTTCATTATATTATTCTATGATTAGATGCATATGAAATACAATTTGATCATTATTGTTTGATTATTTTCTTCTCCAAATTCATTATTATCATAAAATTTATGATGCCCATGTATCTGATTATTATTTTTGAGAAACATTCTATATTAATTATTCTTATTCTGAGTATGGATTAATAATATAATTCAAACATCTTCATTATTAAAACACATAGTTAATCCATGTATGTTGAAATTTCAAGTATATGGAAAATTATATTAATGTTTTTATAATAATAATATATTTCTTTTATATGTTTGATAACTTTTTAGGTGATAAAATTATAAATTCAACCCATGTGATCCCATAAAATGAACTGAATCTAATTTTAATTGTTTCTATATTTATAGTCTATGAGTAATATTCCATTATTTTCAATTTTCGTTAAATATAGTATCAATCAATCTAGTAACTAGAATTTAATAATGTTTAATTTCTGTGATTTTCTAATAATGCTAATTTATGGACATATTTTAAGACTATCAATTTATCATGGATCTCAATTTGTATAGTTTATTGATCTTAGATATCATTTTAAATAATATCATTTATGTATCAATATAGTGGATAAATTTTAAAAAAATATAGAGGCTCTTAGTTTTTTCTTAAATTATCATTATCAATGTAATTCATTTTAAAAAAAGACTAGAAACATTTCTATATCACCCAATGATGTTAAACAAGTGTGATATAATGACATTAATTTAATTTTTTTTTTCAGTTAATATATTTTCCATCCAAAAAATCAACAATATTCTAGAAATATAGTGGTTTTAAATATATATAACAATGATAAATTGATTTTACTATTTCATAAAAAATAAACCTAGTGATACATGTTTTAATATATAATATATAAAAAAATTAAATTAATTTGCAACAATTTTTACTATTTCTATAAGAAGATTCTACCCTGGTATGTGAGGAGACTTTGTCACGTTTTTTGTGAAAGCCCCATGGGGGTGTGTTGATTTATAGTGAGTTATGATATTAAATACTATATATCTAGTGATAATATGTAATGAAATGTACCCTGTTATCTTTTTTAGGAGAATATGATTTTTAATATGGGATCATTTTCTCACTGATTGACGAGTTAATTACATGTTTTTTAATTTATCTACAACTATATTCACTGTCCTACAATATAAAAATCAATTCCATAAAAAATATCCAAATATAAATACATGGTTGTCATATAAAGACATCAATATTTAAGAAGATTGTGACATTATTCTATGATTGAACATTCCAATCAATCAAAATAGTATATTAATTTTCATATGTATTTTGGTATTTTATTTTGTAATAATCATCCTTATAGAATTAATATAGAATTTTGGATGATATCATATATTATTTTAGAATTATTATATGTTAGTTATTTTCATGTATGTACAACTCTTGGATAATTTTAGCGATTTTCTACAATATGTAAAGGTGGACCTATTTCAGTGGTTGGAAATATAATGCAATTGTTCCCGCAAAAATTTATGAAATTATTTTATCGATGTATTTTTCTCTATAAAGAGAAAACTATCCATATTTTAATATTAAAAGTTTCTTAATTGGATTATTCTCATAACATATTCATAAACGTTTAAGAGCTCTCATGTCATCATTATTTTGGGTGGATATTTCTATTAATTTTTTATGTGCCATCTTCATTATATGTTATCATGGTATTTTATAAACGCTTTATGTTATGAGATTTTTTAGGATATATGTGAAATAATAGGACTGATATTGGAGGAATAATACTCATATATAGGAATGACGTTGGATGATTATATTTGTGACAATGATGAGTTTTTATTGTTGATGTATCTAGGATTGAATTTTAAGTTTAGTATATTTTCACCCAACGTTAAGTAACTAATGGATGAAGTGTGGTCCAATAATAGTACAAAAGAAAGATTCTATATTGGTTTGGGGATTTTAAATAAAAGTTTACGTAAATGTTTTATTTTAATATATATTTTGTTGATTTAATTTATAATCCAAATAGCGCAAAAAAAATTATCCATAACATGCATTGACAATACATTATTAAATTATAATATGAAAATTTTATATCTTCCATTTTTCTCAAGAATGATGGAACTCCTAAATGATTTTACATCATTAGTTTAGTTAAATTTTTACATATGTACGTAACATTTTTCATTTTTGTATAGACACTATATTCATTGACATTGATCACTTAAATTTTATGTTTATGTGATATATCATTTTCTTTATCCTCTCATACACAACAATAAATACACAATATATATATAATTTCATTATGTTATAAAAATAATCGAGAAATAAATAAAAGTACATGTCATAGATTATAAACACTACAAGCAATTTTAGTATTTTTCATCAAAAAGAGGATTATTAAAAATTACCACAATCCATTTTTTTTAAATTACACATTGATGGTAATTAGTAACCTACATAACGAACTCCATTAACAATTAACACAAAAAATAGAAATTAGACAATTCAAAATTCAAAAAAGAGGAAAATTCGAAATACATATATGAACATGTTTAAAAATTAAAAAGAATCCATAATTAAATAAAATTCTTGAAAATTCATCCGATTGAATATACTATGCCACTAGGCCAAATCACTCACCCCACAACTATGAACTAACTTCTATTATTATCAGATAAATCCATTTCCCGAGACATCCCCACAATCAGCACGTGCTAACCATATACTTTAAACAAAATCAAGGTTTTTATCTCATTCTACCACCTCTATATCAGCATTAATTAGACTTCACTAGATGATAATTCTCCAATGTTTTCTGCTAGCAACGTACATCCTCTCAGGCTACGATATTCCACAACATCATCATCATGGTTCAAACATCATCCCAAGAACATCAAATATATCAACAACATCAGAACATTTCCACTGACACATCTTCTGTCCCCCAACAACCAATAAAAAATAAAAATCCACTATCGTAGATCCCAGAACGTTATATAGGATGAAACCCAAATCATAAAACGAAATCAGGGTAGAAATCCTAAATGAAACTGAAATAAGAGGCAACTGGGATGAAACTTGAATAGGAATAAAATGAATGAAGTTAGACCTGGTGGACTCCACAACCTCTAAACCACATGCCTCAAAACCCCATGTGTATACATCACTCTAAATCTGAATTGACTAAGAGAAGTGGGACACTAGATCAAAGTGTAACACCCCAAACTTTCACGATACTCTTCTCGTTGAATAATATAATAATGTGTGTTATAGGCAACATCATGTTCTAACATACCATAACCAATCAAAGTAGCTGTTAAGAAGAGTAATACCCACTCTTTGAAATTTTATTCATTTTATCTTTCAAAATGAACTTCATTTTTGGATTCTAAATATCAAAATTAGCTTACGGTGAATTTTTGGTACTTTTCTGATAACTCTCATATTTTGATGAATAGTGAAAATTACTAAATTATAATTAAAAACAACATTTTTAATCGAAATAATTAATAGTGATAAATTATGAATTTGAGTGATTTTAAAGTATAATTAGATTATATTTTTACCATTTAATCCAATGTGGGTCATTGGACATACTTTCACATTTAAACTGGACATAAGCAAGTTTCAATCTTTCGAAATTTATTATTTTTTAAAAACACGCTATTTGTTTTGAAAATAGTAATTAATTTTTAATTTAATTCATGAAGATTAAATGTTTTTAATTTGGTAAAATAGAAATCATTTTTGAAATCATAGTATCAAATATAGATTAGGCTGAATTTTTGGTATTTTTCTGAGAAACATCAATTGTTGATGAAAGTGAAAAACACTGAGTTATTTGTTAAAACCAACTTTTTATTTAAATAATTATTTATTTTATTTAAATTTATATTAGGGTAAAATATATATGTAGTACCTATATAAGTTCAATGTAATTCATTGGAGTCAGTTTATAATAATTTTAGACATATAAAAATTTTAAAGAACTTTCCCCGGTTTTTTACCAATCTCCTACAAGAATTTTCAAATTCACATAAAACATAATTTTAGTGCTTCAGTGTGTGGAATATTTAAAAACCGAGAGACACGGTTAATATCAAGGAGTAAAATTTGGTTCAATAAGATAACAATAATTTTTGTTGAATAGTAACTTTTTACGTTTATTTACCCCAGCAAGAAGTAAATTGGGAAATTAAGGGTAAAAATGAAACTATTATTACCCTAAAACATGTCCTAATTCTATTGGCTAAGTATAATTCGACCAAAAAAAACCTTAGGAATAAAACATAAACTGCTTTTCTCCACATGGAATAGATTAGGACATTCATTATTATTTAATTAAAAGAAGAGCAAAAGAGTTAAAATCAATGTTTAATAAATAAAACATTTTTAATATATGGTTCTAAATAAGATAAATTCGATTATAAATATTCATTAGAAATTCAAAAGGATTTCTTACATGATAGTATTTTATTTATAATTTTTAGACAGTAAATAATTTAATTTTTTTATGACAAAATGGTGATGCATTAATTAGCTAGTTAATGAAATATTAAAATAATTGATATTATAAATATCCAAATAAATGTAATATGAGACTTTTTATAAATTAAAATAATTTTCTAGGTTAATATTACATATTATTATTGGTTATGTAATTTTTATTAGAAGTAATAATGCTGTTATAAGTGTATCAAAAACAAAATACCCAAGACTGCCAAAATTGATATAAAAGAGTTTTTTAAAAAAATATTATATTATTAATTGATATTATATTCCTAAAAATCTAATGTTTGGACAAAGGACTTATATAATTATAGTATTATCATTAATGGACTAGTTGGGGGTCTCTTGGATGTATATATACGTTAATTAACTGTATAATATAAAAATACAAAGAGACATGGTAAATGTCAACCTATTTAACTAAGAGTTAAATCTAAATGATAAGGTTACTATAGTGACCCAAACCTATCTAAAATCTATTAGTTGAGTGGTTTTAGAACCATCCCCTCCTTATACTTTTAATATTCCACTTTGGAGCCATTTGAAACCGAATATTAATTTCTTATAAATTAATACTTTTTGTTTTCCCTAAAGAGACCCTCCTCCACCTTATAAAAGGACACCACTTCTAACCAATTCCTCACACCTCTCAAGCATTTTGGCTTGTCCATCCTCATCCCAATTAATCTCAATACATCCATTTCCTCCTCCTATAAGGTAATTATTTCTTAGATTATTTTCTTTTATTTTACTTCTCCATCCCCTAAACTCTACTTATTATTTTCTTTTGTAACAAAATCAGTATCCTAAATATACTATGATATAGTTTTGGGATGTATTCGAACTACACATGTAGACACCTCCATATAATGGGTGAATAACATAATGTTTCTTGTGGATGAAAATCAATTTCCCTATGAAATGATGATTGTTCAATTATCTCCCACTATCTGTCATGGTGGACATTATGATGGAAATATAATTAAATATGATATTAATGATATTTCTTTTATATAAGCTTCTACAATTCCATTTTATACCATTCCATTATTCATTTCATGTTGTATATATATATACGATAATTTCAATTGAGAAATTGTGGACTACTGCCCCCTCAAAGTGATATGACTCGTTCATACCATACATGGAACATATAAAGGATGGTGTTAATGAACATAAGTAACACATATAAGATATTATATTACACTCGAATAATAATATACCTATGTATAATTTGTCATTGATTCTTTTAAAATGAAAAATGAAATGGAAGTAGCGTTCGTGTGTACTTACGGATTACCGTCTCCACGAATGCGATGTGATTCATTTCCACATCATATCCATTCAAGAATAATTCTCATTTGATTATTAAATGTAATGTTTAAGGACATGATATCATTCTGGATATGAATAAGATACAACCTATCCATAACTAAAATGACTTACCTACCAATGAATATAAAGGAAAACGAATCAGTTGACACCCGAAATGACGATAATACTAAAATATTATTATCAAAGCAATATTAAAATATCATGTATGATATCATATTTACTTATATGATTCTTGTATAATTTAATAAAAATAATTTAACTACTATACAGGAGTTTAACATACACCCTATCAAGTAAAAGTACAAGGTAAGTGTTTATTTCACAATCTCTTCATTATCTGAGGTTGTTTATACGTAATTATCTACTAGGACCTATTTATCATCCACATCCATGTTTCCTAAAAATGTATTTCAAAACATTCTTAATATTTTACAGAATATGCGTTAAAGTAATTTATAACCTTGTTTGACTATTTATATGATGTTTATGAAGTAATATTCTTGTCGATTTCTAAACAATGACCTTTTTAACCATTTCAACAGAATTAGTGTATGAATATCATTTTTAACTTATATGGGAGGTGCGGCTATTTTCGGCCATTATAAAATAGTCGAAGCTTCCCTTACAAGATAATAAGGATATTTTCAATGTAAATGTTTTATTTTATAATTATGTGAATTTTAAATTTTTTTCAAAAGAAAGAGAGATATTTCTCTCAAATGCTTTTGATTTCTTCTATGTCAACATCCATTGATTGATTTTCAGTTTATTTGAACTTGATTTATTATGATACAAAACATCCATATTGTATTGATGGTTTTGTGATATGTTTGACTGTGGATGTATTATTTTTATACCATTCATGTTTTATGGAGAAATTATTGACATTTCGTATGCTAGTTTTAATACGAATGTTTATGTTATGTTTAAAAATGTTCATATGAGGAATGCATTGGACTTAATAAGTGACAGGTGGAGCCCGCTATAGCTCCTCGATGCATCGATATATCTCATGAAAAACTAGGGTCTTTGCATGAGGCCTTGACAAAATCATATTTCTAGTCTTGGCACAGGGCCTTGGCTACGTGGTTATGATAGTCTGGCATTATGCCTTCCATCATTATGATAGTGGTTATTGATATTGCATGTGATTATTCGATTAGTAGAATATCCATGTGAAAATGTAAATGGAATTATTTCATTATATTTCTTCCATATTATGTTTAAGTTCATGTTTAAAAGACTTTTATTTAGTTATACATTGCCCTAAATTTTTATTATTATTTATGAATGTTTCAGCTATATTGTTATCTTTACTAGGTATCTGACCTCACCCATTTGTATTTTTTTCCCCAGGATGTGAAGAAGTATTTTATGAATGACATGAAGGGATAGTATAAGGGGATATGAGTGTAGAGATACTATGTGGTTCTAGTTTTCAATTTATGATGTAATGTAATCTTTATTAATGTATCTAGTTATTCCAAGGATACTAAACCAATAGGTCTTTCGAGAATTGATCTTGTGTGATCATGCCAATGTTATGTAATTATGCACCGACTCTTGGTAACTAGAGTCGTGGAGTTACACTGAGAAAAGACTTCCTAGGCCGTCTCTTAATGAACATGGAGAACATTTTAGAGGAATTCATGAAAATAGTACTTTTAATACTACATTCAATACCAAAAAAATGATTGTGGGAAGGAAGTAACAATGCATTGGATTTTTTGATTGTTAAATAAAAAACTATTCCATGTAAGTTGTTAATTAAATTCACTTTAAATAAATCTCCAATAGCATTATATGAAACTATATTATTTTTTTATAAATAGATACTTATGAAATCGTACACCCATAATTGGTTCATTCACATATAATAGTATATTATATTTTAATAACCAATTTTCCAATGTTGAGGTCAAAACACTTACGTATTTCATTTGAAACATTGAATATATAGCATGTCAACTCCCTCCAATTCAATTGATTGAATCTTTTTAGATAAATAATATTCTATATCTATCTCAATCATTAAATATTTTCTGTATTCCTAGAATATCTGAAAAACATTTATTCTAGATTTTCAATTATAGGTGAGCCACATGATTGTGGTCGACCTCAATCTATGCTAAAATTTCCATGGATCCGATTGGATTCATATAAAATAACATTAATTTCATGAAATTAATAGGTTATTAATAAAATCTGATTTTTTCTACAAACTCATGTGAGAAAACTTATTTATAGAAACCATTGACAAGGAAATCTAAAAATTAAATTGATCAATGTTAGAGAAGATTGTATAACCTTATTTAAAATATAGTTTTAAAATATACTTACACGTTTTGGGAAGAATCCTATAATATTATTAATTTTCAATTTATTCTATTATATATATTAATTCTATATTACTAATGATAAAATTTATACTTCACCTAAACAAAAAATAGGTATTAAATAATGAACAATATTTAGAAATTTTTCAAACTTGAGTGAATACAATAATTATAAACTATTAGTATTTCATCATGGAATCATGGTTCTTCATAAATTTCTTCCATCAATGAATAATTCTATTTTTATACTAAACGTATGAATAATCATTAAATATTTTATTCTTATAGATTTTGGATAGATTCATTTCATGTAAAAATTTTGATTTCGAATATTTCCATTTTCAAACTGTGGATTACAATGAAAATATAGTTTTATTTTATTTTGTATCATTGTACATAGATTTCATAATATCTTATTTTTATGGAGATCTAAAAAAATATTATTTATAAAGATATAATATAAGAAAGTGATTATAAAATTTTATATTTCAAAAAAGGATTGTAAACATCAATATGAAAATCATAAGAAAATCACAATGAACAAAACTCATGGGGTTTTTTGAGAATTTATGATGAAATATTCTGTTTTATATTCATGATCCTCCATATATTTTATTCACATTTACTAGGAAACACTTATTCAATTAACTCGAACTCAATGTATCTATTTTGTAATTTTACTCTTATGTTTTTAGAATTTATTTTTTACTTTATATTGAATCTTACTATATTTATTCTCTAGTTTTATTAGTTGTTAGCCGATTGCAGTGAATAGCGGCAATATATACACCAGTATGATGGTGGAGTGTATCTGATGATAAAACATTTTGCAATATTTATTTATTTGTTCTTATATTCAATATTATTAACTTTACAATATTCAATTTTTATGAGCCCCTACTATATCAGATGTATGGAGAAAATATTTTTCAACATGATGAACATGATTGAGGATTTAGTTTTTTTATTATTATTGTTTCTCGTTCATATTGACTTTCTCATTTTGGTTTTGTTTTTTTAGTAAATTCACAAGTCAAATTTAGTTTTTCATTAATATAAAATTTCTCCATGGTGTGAATAAATACCAACTACGAACATTGGTACTGGTGAGAAAACAAATGAAAATAATCAGTACATTTGAATTTGCAACGCAAATAAATCTTTGACCCCTGCTTCCATATTTATAAGGTATGAGACCTCAATCAGCGTATTTGTGAATTTTAACAAATCAACATGGATCTTTCCTGGAAAAGAAAACGTGTATATCCATAACACTGTATCCCCCTATTTTTATTTCTATTCATAATCTAATTTTGTGACTATATGAAGAACTGTATGTAAATTTTTTATCTTAATAGAATTTTCTTATTATATTTTATTATGGATAGAATTACAGAAATAAGGATCGATATTATTTCAAAATGAGTACATATTCCATGTATACAGCTCTCATTTTAAAACACATAAATACTTGTGGATATCTATTAATCCAATGGGAACTTCTTAAACACTGATTCCTTATCACTCTCTATGATATCCAATATTTTGACTGTTATTTACATTCAAATATTGCCTATAATTATATATTCATTACAGTGGTTTTCTATGAGTGGGGTATTCTGTCATGACCCCCTCCCACCAAAGATGCCCCTTTTGATTTGGAAATGGTGAATGGGAGATAATGACCCCCGACTCCTACCTCCAGTAGGCCCCGAGTTGGTGATTAACACCAATGGTATGAGTTTTCACAAATATGGGAGGCATTAACCTTTTTATTATTTAGGATCGGGAAATTGGATGAGTCAACCACCAACAAGGAAAAAGGAAAAGTGTATATAAATAAACCCAAACCAAGCCCACATGCATGTTTAAACAATTTAATAAAAAGGTAGGAGTACAAGAAAGCTCAAAAGTACATTACCAAAAGAAAACAAGAGAACAACAACTACAAAAACTCAAACTGTCTTACTAGTAGGGTCCCGCACGGCCCTGGTAGTCCTCTAGGAAACCTGAAATTAAATGTAGGGTGAGCATACAATTATACTCAGTAGGGAAACCTAAAGCTCTCATGTACATGTGGGGAGACATCTGAATGTCCAGTGAGAAAAATAGAAGAAACCTAACAAGGGAAACTATCCACCCAACCTCACCAGCCACACTCACCAAAACACAATCTCAATAGGTAGTAGTAGTATAAGAACAAGAGTATTGGGTACCACACACCATTTCCCATTAGTTAGCTGAACGTCCTGATGCTGTCACACTCTCCCCGACAGCACACAACTAGGCCTCACAACCACGTATCTCGCCCGCACACACCTGGTCCTCACAACCACACATCCCGCCCACACACAACTGGGACTCACCACCATGTATCCCACCCGCACACACCTGGGCCTCACAACCAAAACCACATCCCCGCCCGAAGACACCTGGGCCTCATCAAAAAAATTCTTGGGAACTGTAATAGTAACAGAACTCTCGCCTGAAGACACCTGGGTCTGAATCGAAACCTACCCGAAGAGTCTTGGGTGTAAGGTCGCCTCAAGAAATTATAGCCTATAAGCCAACCCGAAGAGTCTTTGGCCTAATCAACCTAATCGAAACCTACCCGAAGTGTCCTGGGTGTAAGGTCACCTCAATCCATCACAGCCTAGGGGAGAAGGAGCAGGTATGAGCTAGTAACTATGTGAAAACACCCTCTCCCATGAAATGGGAGTGTTCGGCACTAAGTGCTCAACATGGGTGCAGTGTGATAAAACAAAAAAAATACAGATATATATATATATATATATAACAACCTCTCATCCCAACCTATGGCTTCAAAAAAAATAGAAACTGAGCACGTGCCTCGACACTGCTACCACATAGCATGCACCCAACAAACAACCCCAACCCCATTATGGTTTTCATGTTTCAGTAGAAATTAGCTTATTTAGTTCCTCAAATATTGGGAAACTATCCACAACCAACCACAATGATCGTTCATAAGCATATCCCTACCATCGACAAAGAAAGTTAGGAAAACACAGCAACACAACAAGTCCCTTCTTATTAACCAACCCATTGATTATTACTTCTGTTTCATTACCAAACCCCACCATTCATTAACTCTTCCATTTATTATTTATTAACCACAACCCATAGTCCGTTCACATTTAAACCCAATCCTGCATCCCCGCTACCAACCACCATAAGCACACCATACATCATTATCCCTTTAATACCACCTATCGCAGCCCCGCTACCCATCACCATCATAGCATTCACACCAAACCACAACCAAGCTAGCTGAATCCCCACTGCTAACCCGATCCATAACAACCCACAAAAAACCCCCATCACATTCCACATAACCAAGACAACACCCACATGTTCATTATTCCATTTTGGTTCAACCGGGGTGATCACACAAGGGTTCCAGATTTTCATTTAAACAGCCAACTTTAGGTGATTAACCAATTTCCACATTCAACAAAGTTCCATTCTCAAAAACGGTCTAGAAAGATAGGGGAACATTTAATTGCGCAAGAAAATGCCCCCAACGACCGTGATTTTCATTAGGCATAAGCCTATTCATTTCACAACATAATATCACAGTATATAAAAGGTAAAGTAACAGAAATCAAAAACTTCCCATCCCTGTTCTTTAACCAGTTATTATATTTATTTAATGTTTCAACCATTTCTCATGAAAAAAATGATACCCACCTCGCATGATTCACAAATTAGAGAGATGAAGGTAGAATCCCTACCTCGACAGGTTCTGGTCACAATGCTCCCCCGGATCAACTTTAGAAGACATTCGTCGGCTTCCGGAAAAAACCTCCTCAGGTGGATGTCAGAGAGAAAAAGCGGAAGAAAAGACAACAGATCCAAGCTCGTCAGTTCCGCCTCGTCCATACGATCTTGTGGCCGCTGACGGATCATAAATCGGAGCTCAGAAAAAAATGTTATGGTAGAAAGAGCCTTCGAGTCTCTTGAGAGAGCTCTGCTCAGAGGAGAGGGGAGGAGAGGTGTGAGTTGAAAGGATTAGGGGACCCATCCTTTTATAGGCGTGAAAAGAAAAAGTACACGGCGTGTACTTATGGAACACGGCATGTACTCGTCCATTTTCACACTGTCTCCACGCGGCCTCCAACACGGTTCCGCGGCCGTTGACTGGTCAACACACGGTTTTAAGGTAACACACACACAGGGAAGGACTACACGGCGTGTAGAATAGACATACGGCGTGTACCCATTTATGGCACTCAGTAGGGACACGGCTCCAACGCGGTACACAGCCGACGACTGGTCAACACACGGTAATGCGTACGCGAGGAGGGACTACACGGCGTGTACCCATTTTCTCCACATGGCAAAGATACGGCCATCTACACGGGGTATACCCGGCAAGGGGGTACACGGCGTGTTGTTTCAAAAATCATGAAAGTGTGGGAAAATTCCATTTTACCCTCCAGAACACTTTGTGGCCTTCTTTTTGACAATGTAATGGGCCATAGTGGTCCGAGCCATTACATTAGATACCTCTTAAAACATTCTCGTTCTCGAGAATTCAAAAACCAACCCAGGGGAACCCAACAAGATACCTCATAGGGTCCTTGTTATAACAGGAACCCAACCAACAACCATAATCATATGCGTTAGGAATTCCTTCTCCTATGTCGAGATATTATACGCTTTAGGCGGCACTGACTCGCCTGCACAGGTTTAATCGCATCCTCATTAATGCGTCTTGATTAAGGATTGGGTCTTCCAACTTCATACATTAGGATTTTTCAACTTGCACTATCCCCAACACCACACAACCAACACATTGCCCGAACACGTGGGTTTGGGAAATTCCTTCACCTATGTCGAGATATTATCGACTTTAGGCGGCACTGACTCGCCCGTACGGGTTCAATCGCATCCGCGTTAATGCGTCTCGATTAAGGGTCAGGTTTTTCCCTTTCCCACACATCTGGACATGTTAAAAATTACCAAGGAACAAAGAAACAAGGGTTCTCACAACTGAAAAGTCATGAATTCCATATATCAAAGGTACAGAGTACAACATCAACACAAAGCGTAGAAGAACAAGGGAAAACACAAGTCCAAACAACTCTGGGTACTGAGTGTGCATCTGGGTCTCCTGCTCCCATGTGCTCTCCTCGAGGCCGCCATGCCTCCACAACCCACAAATCAAGGGAATGGATCATCCACAGATCACCTTCTCTTTACGATCTTTGATTCCGACTGGTCATTCCTCGAAGGTCATGTCGTCTCCCATATCTAACTCTCCCCAGTCAATAATATGAGAGTCATCGTGTAAGTACCGATGAAGCCGGGAGAAGTGTAAGACATCATGAACCTTATCCAACTGAGGTGGCTGGGCCAGATGATATGCCACCTCACCGATACGCCTCAACACCTCAAAAGGTCTGATGAACCTCGGTGAGAGCTTTCTCCCTTTCCCAAACCTCCACTTCCCCCGTCGAGTGGAAACCTTCAAGAACACATGATCCCCCACCTCGAACTCCATGGTCCTCCTTCGACGATCAACATAAGACTTCTGTCGGTCCTGAGCCTCTTTCATCAACTCACGTACAAGCTGGACTTTCTCTGTGGTTCTCTGCACTACCTATGTTCCAAGAGCACCTGTCTCACCAACCTCTGCCCAGCAAATGGGTGAACGACATGGACTTCCATACAATGCCTCAAATGGTGCCATGAAAATAGTAGAGTGGACTATGTTGTTGTAGGAAAACTCTACTAAAGAAAAGTGTCTTACCCATGACCCTCGGAAATCCAGAATGCATGCTCGCGGCATGTCCTCTAGCGTCTGGATAGTCCGCTCTGTCTGCCCGTCGGTCTGGGGGTGGAAAGTAGTGCTAAGGCGTAGCTGGATGCCAAAAGCATGTTATATCCCCCTCTAGACTCATTAGGTAAACCTAGTATCCCAATCTGAGATGATGGACCTTGGAACTCCATGGAAACACACCACCTTGTAACGCCCCGACCCCAGCTACCCAGAGTCGGTGCATTACTTCGTAACATTGGCATGATCACAAAAGATCAAGTCTCGAAAGACCGATTATTTTAGTATCCTTGGAAACACTAGATACATTCATAAATGCTACATTACATCATAAAGTGAAAAACAACAATAAAAAAGTCTCCATAGTCCACAATCATATCGCTTTCTGACTACCCCTGCAGGTCATTCATAAAATACTTCTTCACATCCTGGAAAAATATTAAAACATTGAAAGGGGTGAGCTCAGATGCTCAGTAAGTTTAACAATATAGCGGAAGATTTCATAAATAAACATTAACATTTAAGGCAATGTATAACTAAAACAAAAGCCTTTTAAACATGAACATCAACATAATATGGCAAAAGTAAAATGAGATAATGCCATTCACTTCTCCACATGGATATTCTACTGGTCAAATAATCACATGCAATATCAATAACCCCTTTCATAATGATGGAATGCATAATGCCAGACTATCATAACCACGTAGCCAAGGCCTCGTTCCAAGACCACAAATAAGATTTTGTCAAGGCCTCGTGCCAAAACACTAGTTTGTCTCATGAGACCTGCCGATGCATCGAGGATCTATAGGGGGCTCCACCCGTCACTTATTAAGTCCAACGCATTCCTCATATGAATAGGTTTAAACATATCATAAACCATAACATAATCGTATCACATAAAACATGCATAAAGGAAACATAACAGTTCCACATTTCAATCACAAGATATAAATACAACACATTGATATAATAAAAATGCTTTCAAAACCATTTTCAATACCAAAATAAAAGAAAGTTAAAACTTTGTATTTATTTTTCATCAAAAAAATTATGGCTTGTAGAGGAAGTCAAAACTCAAATAATGGTCACGGCGGCGGAGAAGTCATTGTCGCCGCATAAGTACGGAAAGAAAAACATTCCCTTTTTGTCGTTTAGTAAAACGCTTCGTATAAAAAATATTCCTTTTGAATAAACGTAAAAGTCAATGGGTTTTATACACCGTAAAAAAGGAAAGTTGTGTATAAAACCAAATATGCCTCAATGAAAGGGGATTGAGACGAAGTCCTTAAAAAGATAATTTTTAAAATAAAATAGATCTATAATGTGTATTCACTATAGGTACACATAAATAATGTAAAAATACAAAATAGGATATAATAATATCATGACATAATTTGAAAGTAGGAGATTAACCCAAAGAATGGAAGTTGGGTTTAGAAATTCCCTTACCTTGTGTCCGACGTGACTCAACCGTTCTTTAACCTCCTGAATAATAAACTAGAGTTAATATCTACCTTATTAAGAACCATTTTAAATTTCATTATCCTTTTTATATCACTTAATACAATTTTATGAACATTATGTAATTATTTAAGTTAATAACAGTCGTTTTGTTGTTCTTTGGTAACTTGAGTCAATAATAAACTTCTTATAATTACAAGTTGTTCATGTGGTAGAATATCCATTATATCCAGAATTATATTCATGATTTATATGTCATATATATATTATATATCCAGTATATACATTCATTTATAATATTACGTAACATTTAGAGGTAACAAATGAAATGCACCGTTCATGGAGACGGTAAGCCGTACGTACGCATGAATGCTACTTTCATTTAAATTTCATATTTAATGTAACTAAATCATAATTATATAAATTTAAAATATAATAACAGTATAATATAGTGTATAATACCATTTACTCCATCCTTTATACATCCCACATATGGCATTAATGATTCAAATCACTTTGAGGGGGCGGTAGTCCGCACTTCCTAAAATGAAATTATCGCGTTTTACCCATAATGGAAATCATAAAGTATGACATAAATGAGAAATACAGAAGCATAAGTAAAACATAAAAATATTATATATCATATATAAAAATAGGGACATCTTAATGGCCACCTTTGAAGGTGTTATATGAGTGTTGGACAATCATCATTTCGTGAGGCAGAAATTCGCCATCCACAGAAACCGTATGTTATTTAACCATTAGATGTAGGTGTGTGTATGTGTAACTCAAATACGTCTTATAACAACATCCTAGTATATTGAGGATACTGGTGTTGTTACAAAATAAATTAATAAAAAGAGTTTAGGGGGTTGGAGAAGAAAAATAAAACAAAACAACATTAGAGAAGACATTACCTCAAAATCGGGTAACTCTTTTTGATTTGACCCAAAGGCTTCCTTGGGAAGAGTTCTGCCCAAAGTGAGGCTTCTAGGAGTAAGAGGGGGAAGTTGGGAGTGTATTTGGGCAGAGGTTGGCCGAGCCAAATGGCTTGAAAGTGTAAATGAGGTGGGAGAGGTGGGGGCCTTTTATAAGTGGAGAGGAGGGGCACTTTTGGAAAGATTGAAATGTTACATTATTACACAATGATTTTCGGATTCTAAAGGTCCCACACTTATATAATTCTAGGCTAAGGTGATAAGGTTTCGAAATATCTTCATCCAATAGGCTTTGGACAAGTGTAAGCCTTGTATTTTTCATTATCTTCTCATTTTATTTAAATCGTTAAATAATGAGGTCATCGCTGCATCATAATGATGTCATAAATAATATAATTTATTTAATGTCTAAAAATTATAATAAAAATACTATGATGTAGGAAATATTTTTATCATTCTAATGAATATTTATAATCAAAATTTGGACCTGTGTATCCCCACGTAAAAATTGTTTTAGTAAAACATTTTATGTTTGTGTCATTTTTTTACTTTAACATTAAATAAAAGGTGTTTATGTCATTTTCTAACTAAAGTGGCTCCATGGGGTCCCCAAGTTGACCCATGGGTTGTCTTGGTCGGCCATGACTCATACAATAGGAGTAGGACAAGTGTCATGCTCATCTCATATTATTAAAACATTATTTTTACCTTAAACTACACTAATTACCTCTAATCGTGATTAAGAACTTAAAAGTTACTATTCACCAAAAATTATTTTATTCTTATTGAACCACATTTTACTTCTTAATGACAACCATGTATGTCGGATTTTTGAAAATCAAATCACAGAAGTGGTAATATTTTATTTAAACGAAAAATCAGTTATTTAACTACCACTTAGTGGATTCACTATTCATCAAAAATTGAAGTTTTTCAGAACAAGGCCAAAATTTCACCCTAAGCTATAATTGATATTCCGAATTAAAAAATGATGTCTATTTTACAAAATTCCAAACATATAAGTTTCATTAATTAATTTTATAATTAATTCCCGCTGTTACGACAAATAGCGTGTTTTTAAGAAACAATTTATATCAAAAGATTGGCAATTGTTTATGTCCAATTTCAATGTTAAATTAATTCTAATGACCACCATTGGATAAAATGGTAAAAATATATACTAATTATACCTTAAAACCACTAATTAGTATAATTTATCACAATTAATTATTTTTATTAAAAAGTTGTTTTATGTATTTTTCACTATTCATAAAAAATTAGAAGTTCTCAGAAAAATACCAAAAATTCAACATAGGCTAATTTCGATATTCCGAATCCAAAAATGAAGTCCATTTTGAAATATAAAATTTATATAATTTTAAAAAGTAGTTATTACTATTCATAACGGCTACATTGATTAGTCGCGGTGTTTTAGAACTCGAAGTTGCGTACAATGCAGGCTATTGCATTATTGAATAGGAAGCGTATCGTGGAAGCTCGGGGTGTTACAACCTCGTCTACATACCTCTATGCTAAGGTACCCACCGGGCCTGACTCCTTCATTTCTAAGAAGTGAGCTGATTTCGTCAGACGATCCACCACTACCTAGATAGCATCATAACCACCCTGAGCTTTGGGTAGTCCTGTGATGAAGTCCATTGAGATGTCATCCCACATCCACTCGGGGAAATCTAAAGGATGCAACAGACCACTAGGAACACGGTGTTAAGCCTTCACTTGCTGACACACTAGGCACTTAGCCACAAACTCCGCCACTGCCCGTTTCACCCTGGGCCACCAAAACTGATCCCTCAGGCCTCGGTACATTTTTTAAACTCTTGGATGTACCGCCAAGGCTGAGATATAGAAGTCATAGAGAACTCCCTCACGCATTGCCTCTGGTACAAACAACCTTCCACGGAAAAGCATCTGATGTCGGTTGTCCTCTGACCATCCCTCTAGAGCATTCCACTAATCGACATGATCCCGCATCACCTCTACCTCGGAGTCCCCCCACTAAGACTCATCCACCTGCTGCGTCAAGGATGATTGCACCATCATCTGGAACAAACATCCTCTAACACCGTCTTCCCTTGCATCTAAGTGCAGGGAAACCAACTCACCCATTGCCTTCCAAGCATCAGTGGATTCCCGAACCACTTCCTTATGTGACTTCCTGCTCATGGAATCAGCCACAATGTTGCCCTTACCTTCAGTGTAAGAGATCTTGAAGTCATAGTCTTGGAGAAACTGAACCCATCTCCGCTACTGTATGTTTAGGTCACGCTGGGAGATGATATAACGCAGTCTCTAGTGATCTGAGAAGACCACATAGCGCTCCCCAAAGAGGTAATGTCACCACAACATCAATGCGAACACTACTGCTGCAAGCTCCAGGTCATTGGTGGCATAGTTACTCTCATGAGAGAGCAACTTCCTAGACCCAGAACAAATCACACCCTTCTTCTGCATCAGCACGCACCCCAGACCAAGGCCAGAAGCATCACAAAACACTTCATACAACAACCCTTCCTCTGGAAACCTGAGCACGGGAGCACTAAACAACTTATCTGTTAGGTAGTCGAAAGCTTTCTGGCACTGATCGCTCCATAGGAAGACCTGATTCTTCCGAGTCAAAGCTGTCAATGGGGCAGCAACTCGAGAGAAGTCCGAAATGAACCTCTGATAGTAACCTGCTAACCCCAGGAAACTACGAACATCTGCCACGCTCTTGGGTGCTGCCCAAGAAACAACTGCCTCCAACTTCGACGGGTCCACCGATACTCCATGCTGAGATACCACGTTCCCAAGTAAGTGTACTTCTTGTGTCAAGAACTTACACTTTGACAATTTCCCGTAATGTTGGGGGTGTCGAAGGACTTCCAAGACTTCCCTGAGATGATGAACATTCTCTTCCTCTGATCTTGAGTAGACCAGGATGTCATCAATAAACACAACGAAGAACAGGTCTAGAAACTCTCGGAAGACAAAGTTCATAAGTCCCATGAACACAACTGGTTCATTCGTAACTACAAACGGCATCACTAAAAACTCGAAGTGCCCATAACTGCACCTGAATGTTATATTCAAGATGTCACTATCCTTCACCCTCAGCTGATGATATCCCGATCGTAGATCTAACTTAGAAAACCAACCTGCTCCCCTCAGCTGGTCGAAGAGAACATCTATCCTTGGAAGGGGGCACCGATTCTTGACCGTTACCTGGTTCAGCCTTCGGTAGACTATGCATAGCCTGAGACCACCATCTACCTTCCTCACGAACAAAACTGGAGCACCCCATGTTGATATGCTGGGTCGAACAAAACCCTTCTCCATCAGATTTTCAATCTGAATCTGCAACTACTGCAACTCCGAAGGTGCCATTCGATAAGGGGCCATCGAAATCGGTCGGGCACCAAGTTGTAAGTCTATCCCGAACTCAACGTCACGTCGGGGGGAGGGGGGGGTAGAGTCACAACCTCCTTAGGAAAATCATCGAGGAACTCCCCAACAACCTCTGGGACATCCATCATCTCTGTATCGGCTGGAAAAACAGACTACCCGCCCAACAAGGAAAGGAGAGACTCCACATGCCGGATTCTCGCCTAATAGCTCCTCTCTCCAACAAAAGATACGCGCTACACATCCACGTCGAAGAACATGACTCTTCTCCAGAAGTAGTCGATAACGGCACCAACAGAAAACAACAATTCAATGTCTAGGATGACATCGTATGGTAGTATCTGTAATAGAAGAAGGTCCCCACTAGATCGATGTGTTCCCAACGTCATCCCACATCCCTGGAAATCAAAAGACACACCGGTCTAGCCTCCAACTGGTGTTCTCAGAACATGTGGTACGGAAAGTCTATCTACATCTAGTCCCAAAGCATGGGCTTGACCAGGTGTAACAAAGGAGTGCCAAGCTCCCAAATCAAACAAAGGAGAAACAAGAGTGCTGAACAAATAAACCATACCTCGCACCACTTCTGGTCCTGCTGGAGCTTCCAACTCTGTTGCGTGAAACTGTCCATGCCCAGTTCTTCTGCCTCTCTGATGTCGTCCACTTCCCCGACCACGCCCTGGTCGAGGTCCCTGAGGAGCACCCTATGGTCAGCCTCCCCCTGCTATGTCTGCCCTCAGAGGAGCATGGTCCTGCTACTGCTGGAAGGGCCTCACCGGCAACTGGTGCTGTTGTGGTGGGTGCTGAACCTGCCCACCTCCACTGTATGGAGCTCGGGTCGGGCACCGACTCTGAATGTTCCCGAAACCCCCACAATAAAAACACCTCGGTCCTGGGCTCATCAAAAAGGGACGAGGACCCGATGATCTGAACTGGAACTACTGGGGCCTGCTCCCCACTGGCCTGAACCTGTAAGGTCCTGTTGTAGGAGACCTGCTGCTGACGGCCTTCCCCTTTGACGAACCTGGATGAAAAACCTCATGTGGTGCACCTCCCAGTGAGTGCATCCTCTCTACAACCTATGCCTTCTTCTGCACTCCCATGTACGTCGGAAGTGTAAAGGGGGTGACAGCATACTGGAGTGAAGGACGAATCGCCTCTTCTAAACGTCTTTCCCGAGACTCCTCATCCAGAAAGAGATCCGGAGCAAAGCGCATGAGATCCTTGAACTTGATCCCCAGCTCTCGTACTGACATACTCCCCTGCTGAAGGGAGAGTAACTCCTGAAACTTCTACGCCTTGATCATGGAAGAAGGGAATTCCTCTCCGAATTACTTCTCAAATTCATCCCATCAAACCTCTGCCTCTATCCTCTCTCCGAGGTAGAGCATCCACCACGGTCGTGCTGCACCTCTCAGCTGACTGACTGCTAGGGTAACCCAGTACTCCCTCGGAGTACATATCAAGGAAAAATCGATCCCTATATCCTCAAGCCACCCCTCCGTCTCCATATCTGATGTACTACCCCCCGTACTTCTTTAGGGTCTGTCGCTGGAAGGAACATAGAGTCTTCTGCCACTGGATATCTTCCTCCTCTTAGTCAATCCTCAACTAATCAACCGCCTAGATCTGCTAGGCCTCAGCCATCTGAGACACCCGGGTACGACATCCAGGTGACATATCTGTACGGCAAAACAAGGATCACCTAATCCTAAGTAGTAATGAGATTTCTCAATGTTTTAATTATCATTTTATTTCAATTTATTTACCAGAACACCAAAATCATGTAAAACACAATCATGATGATGCATGTACCTTCCCTAGGGTATCTACCCTGCAATCAATGTAGCCTCACTTGGTCATTCGGTAGGCTTAGATTCCTTGCATAGGATCACGGGGGGCCCTAAAATCATGTTTCCTAGCTGGTCTTACCTGACCTATGTCACGTAGCTAGATTAACTAACATTGTTTCCCTACCATCCCATGTAATCCTCACTGTGCCTAACTCCAGACTCTATCCTATATCTCAACAATAAGCTTCTGATACCATTCTGTCACAACCCCCTCCCACCAAAGATGCCCCTCCTATGCTGGCAATGGTGAAAAAGAGATAATGACCCCTAAGTCTCACCTCCAGTAGGCCCCGGTTTGGCGACTGGCACCAAGGGTATGAGTTTTCACAAATATGGGAGGCATTACCGTTTTTATTATTTAGGATCGGGAAATAGGACGAGTAAACCACCAACAAGGAAAAAGGACAGGTGTATATAAATAAACCCAAACCAAGCCCACATGCATGTTTAAAAAATTTTATAATAAGGTACAAGTACAATAAAGCTCAAAAGTATAATACCAAAAGAAAATAAGAGAACATCAACTGCAAAAAACTCCAACTGTCTGACTAGTAGGGTCCTGCATGGCCCTGGTAGTCCTCCTGGAAACCTGAAAGTAAACGTAGGGTGAACATACAAGTATACTCAGTAAGGAAACCTAAAGATCTCATGCAAAAGTGGGGAGACATCCTAATGTCCCGTGAGAACAACAGAAGAAACCCAACAAGGGAAACTATCCACCCAACCTCACCAGGCACACTCACCAAAACACAATCACAATAGGTAGTAGTAGTATAAGAACAAGTGTATTGGGTACCCCACACTATTTCCCATTAGATAGTTGAACGTCCTGACGCTGTCACACTCTCCCCACCCGCACACACCTAGGCCTCACAACCACGTATCCCGCCCGCACACACCTGGGCCTCACAACCACACATCCCGCCCGCACACACCTGGGCCTCACCACCACTTATCCTGCCCGCACACACCTGGGCCTCACAACCACAACCACATCCCCTCCCGAAGAAACCTGGGAATCATCCCAAAGATTCTTGGGAACAGTAATAGAAACATAATTCTCGCCCGAAGACTCCTGGGTCTGAATCAAAACCTACCCGATGAGTCTTGGGTGTAAGGTCGCCTCAAGCCATTATAGCCTATAAGCCTGCCCGAAGAGTCCTCAGACTAATCACCCCAATCGAAAGCTACCCGAAGAGTCTTGGGTGTAAGGTCGCCTCAAGCCATCACAACCTAGGGGAAAAGGAGCAGGAAGGGGCTAGTAACTATGGGAAAACACCCTCTCCCATGAAATGGGTGTGTTTGACACTAAGTGCTCAACATGGGTGCGGTGCGATAAAACACAAAAGATACAGATATATATATATATATAACAACCACTCATCCCAACCTATGGCTTAAAAAAAAGGGAAACTGAGCACATGAATTGGCACTACTACCACAAAGCATGCACCCAACAAACAACCCCAACCCCATTAATGTTTTCACGTTTCAGCAGAAATTAGCTTATTTAGTTCCTCAACTACTGGGAAACTATCCACAACCAACCACAACGATCGTTCGTAAGCATATCCCTTCCATCGACAAAGCAAGTTAGGAAAACACAACAACACATCAAGTCCCTTCTTACTAACCAACCCATTGATTATTACTTCCATTTCATTACCAAGACCCACCATTCATTAACTCTTCCATTTATTATTTATTAACCACAACCCATAGTTCGTTCACATTTAAACCCATCCCTGTAGCCCCGCTTCCAACCACCATAACCACACAATACATCATTATCCCTTTAATAACACTTATTGCAGCCCCATTGCCTGTCACCAACATAGCATTCACACCAACCCACAACCAAGCCAACCGCAGCCCCACTGCTCACCCGATCAACAAAAACTCACAAAACACCCCCCTCACATGCCATGTAACCAAGCCAACACCAAAATGTTCATTATTACATTTTGGTTCAACCGGGGTGATCAAACAAGGGTTCTAGATTTTCATTTAAACAGCCAACTTTATGTGATTAACCAATTTCCACATTAAACAAAGTTCTATTCACAAAAATGGTCTAGAAAGATAGGGAAACATTTAATTGTGCAAGCAAAGGCCCCCAACGACCGTGATTTTCAGTAGGCATAAGCCTATTCATATCACAACATAATATCATAGGATATAAAAGGTAAAGAAATAGCAATCACAAACTTCCCATCCCCGTTCTTTAACCAGTTATAATATTTATTTAAAGGTTCAACCATTTCTCATGAAAACAAAAAGGATTCCCACCCCACATGATGCACAAATTATAGAGGTGAAGGTAAAATCCCTACCTCGGCAGGTTCTGGTCACAACGATCCCCCGGATCAACTTTAGAAGGCGTTCATCGGCGTCCCGACAGAACCTCCTCAGGTGGATTTCGGAGAGGAAAAGCCGGAGAAAAGACAACGGAACCAAGCTCGGAAGTTCCGCCTCTTCGTGATGATCCCGTGGCCACTAACGGATCTTAAATCGGAGCTCGGATGAAAAATTTATATAAGAAAGAGCCTTCGAGTCTCTTGAGAGAGCTCTGCTCATAGGATAGGGGAGGAGAGGTGTGAGTTAAAAGGAGGAGGGTACCCCTCCTTTTATAGGCATGAAAAGAAAAAAGTACACAGCGTGCACTTATGATACACGGCGTGTACTCGGCCGTTTTCACACGGTCTCCACGCGGCCTCCGACACGGTTCCGCGGCCATTGACTGGTCAACACACGGTTTGAAGGTAACACATACGTGGGGAAGGACTACACAGCCTGCAGATTGGACACACGACGTTACCCATTTATGGAACTCGGTAGGGACATGACTCCAACGCGGCACACGGCCGACGACTGGTCAACACACGGTAATGCGTATGCGGGGAGGGACTACACGGCGTGTACCCATTTTCTCCACACGACAAAGACGTGGCCATCCACATGGGGTACACCCAGCAAGGGGGTACACAACGCGTACTAAAACTACATGACATGTAGTTTCAAAAATCTGGAAAGTGTGGGAAAAGTCCATTTTACCCTCCAGAACACTTCGTGGCCTTCTTTTTGACAATGGAATGGGCCGGAGAGGTCCGGGCCATTACATATTCTATCTCATTTTTGTAGATACTTGATTTCATAAATACATATTCATCTAGTCCAGTATGTCAATTTATTTTTATATTGATATTTTACTATAATATATCTACATTGAAAGCCCCCGTGTCAAATTAGTTGTATCGTTAATGAAATATTCTACATCATTGAAATCAATTATGACCCCACTGATCATTAAGAGGATTCTTATGAGATATATCATTTTTAGTATGTTACGTATTTTATAGGGAATTTCCATTGGATAATAAAATATGGGTGGGTTAATTTATAATGAGACCCTTTTTATAATAAAGGTTTATAGTTTCAAAAAAACTCAGGAAATGAATTTTTATTATATTTATTTACTTCAATCATTATCTTCCGGTAATCTGGGTTCCCAAGAATTAAATATCCACACTACATTGTTCAACATGTTTAATTTCGTAATTTTTTCGCAAATCAACGATGAATGGATATTGTAAATCCAATCCCAGAAAATTGTTCTTTCATGATCATCTTATTTCCTGGAAAATACATGACCGAGAGTCTCATTCGTAAAAATTTTTTCGAAAAAAATTCAATATTAAATTCTGGTTTTATAAGGTGGGCTAAGTAATTTGGATTATGTCACTACCATCATAATTTAATCAACCATATATGCCTTGTATTAATAATCCTTATATAAATGCATGGTTCTCATTTCCAATATCTCTCCCTTTGACAACACATCTGCCACTTTATTTTCATCCCTATTTACATGTGAAACAATGATGTGTAGGTGAGGTACCAATTTTAGATAGTCAATACAATGATGCATCACTACCTAAGGTACATTTCTAGTTATATTTTTAATGGATTGAACAACTAGTTGTGAATGTGGTTCAATCCTTTTGGGGTTCCAATATTGGTGGAAAATATTTTTTATTCCAATTTATGGGATTGAACAACTAGTTGATATTTCCATGGTGTGTTCTGAACACACCGCCACATCCCAAGGATTCTTCCATTCCATTGTAGGAATAATCAAAATTCACATATATTCTTTAAATGATCATATAAATCCAGAAATTTTATCTCATCACCATGGATTTCATAGTTTTTCCAAAAAAACGATGCTTCCTTAAAAGGATTATATCATTTTTTATAAATTTCACCTACATGAACTTTTCTAGTAGACTTCACCTCCTTGAGCAAGTCTAGGATACCCACACTGAGATATGGAGGCTTGTTTTCAATGATAATGTAATTCAATGACCCCAAAATTGATATACATGTGGAATATGTTGAATCAAGGATGAGGTTTTGAATCTATTCACTCTTTCCGAAATAGTAGATGAACATCATAAATTTATGAATCTTCATAAATGTGTAATTGTCAATTTTGAAGAGGACACTAACATATTTCCTTAGAATGTGGGAAAAATAATACTCCAGAAATTGGTGTTTAGTGGTTTATTTTTCCCTTAAACTAAAATGACATGCTGAAAAATTATGATGTCCAACAATTTTTTAGTTTTTAATGAGTTGGAAACATGTTTTTCCGGATATTCCATAATATAATCTATCTTTAGGGTTGTATGAAAGGTATCATTCTGTTTAGGATCCGTTTTGGTGGTGAACTAGACCCCTAACATATTATCAAGTAATATTCATTTACATTTAATGGACTATTATTATTGGTAATCCAAATCAGAGTAAAAACATCCATGAAGTGATATGTCTGATTCTCTAGTTTAGCATTATTGAGAATAGTATTGTCATGGTTATTGTTCAAAAATAGCTCGGAAAATAAAATTTTCTCAATTTTAAGGGGATAACGATTGTTTTGTGAGGGCATTCCAATCATGGAGTATTCAAATAATTATGATCCCATTTTATGTTAACCTACCCTCTTCGGTGATGCATGATGTCAGCGAGGGATTGATTGATACATAGCCACATAAATATTGAAATGTAGGATTGATTCCCTTTTAAGAGCCTTTGTGTGAAAATGATTGATATTAAATCAATAAATTTTTCATTAGAATTAATTATGTTACTTGATAATAAGTTGATCAGGACATTAATGAAAATTATGAGGTGAATGATTCGATGTCCTCATATTTCAATGGGTTTTATACATTACGTCCAAGAAAAAATTATCAGCTTCCCATCATTCATTGATCCTATCAATATCTGGTTTATTATTATTTATTATAGATAACTAGTGAGGCTTCTACTCCATCAATAAATAGAAATTGTGTACCCAAACATAGAGGTGATGACCTATTTGATAAGGTACACCCTTCTAGCTTGTGACATGGCCTTAACCTTCCAACTGTTCAATCATTTTATTCTTCCAAATAATTGTTTTCCAAAAAAAATTTCTTTTCACCTTACCCAATAATAGTGGAACCACAAGATAATTCAAGGTGAGGATATAAATTTTTCACTCCATGTGTTTCAGAGTTTTGTTTATTGTTTTCCTATATAAATTACATCCTTATAAATAATAAACAGTTTGTTCCAACTGATGGATTGGTCAACCAATTATTCATAGTGTGTAAAGACGTAATTGATTTCATATATTGTTTTCTACAATTAATTCCCAAAAATAACGATTTCATCCACATATATAAGATGTTATGTAGTGAATTTATACTTCTAATATTTAATTTTATATAAAAATAAATCTTAGAATGGTCACTGATGAATCTACTCATGTTTTCCCTTGAAATTGAAAACATAAATCCTGAGAGCATGTGACCTTGCCAGCCACCACTAGTGCATTTTATTTATCTTATGGGACACCATTTACTAGGATACATACCCTTTATAAACTATGGGTGGTGAGGATTATTCTATTTAATTAATTTGATAACCCATACCTTTTAAGAACAATAAACTGAAATCTCCATTCAATGTGTGAAATGATTTTGAGATGTCTATTTGAAGTGTAATTATTTCATTCATTTTTTCTTTCTCATTATGTTCACACATTACAATGTATCAAATATGAATCATTGAAAGTTCCTACTTGGTGGAAACACAAAATTATTTTTTGTGATCTACTCCTTAATAATTCCACCTGTCCCAATAATGATATCTTTATAGAAGATTTTAAGAATGTTTTTCGTACTGGAAACCAACCTAAAATCATTGATGTAAATTTAATTCTCTTTCTTTGGTCTCAATGTAATAAAATTGTAGTTTTTATCATTATTTTAATAGGAATTATTGAATAAGTCCCTTATTTCATTGGCCATATCATCCTACAGAATCTTTGAGGAGGTCGTGTATATTTTTTTGGTGAAACTATTCAGAAAATCTACAATATCTATAATGAGAGAGAAATAAGTTTCCTAGAATTCCTCTTTATAGGGGACCATGATGAAGAAATGTATTATTAATCCTGAATGTATGGTATAATGTTGACAATATTTTTTTGTGATTTTCCAAATCTATCATCAGTGTAAATTCCATTGAAGTACTCTTTTATAATAGTGTATTTTACATTTTCATAAGTGTGTAAATGTCCATTAATTAGGATAAAATTAATACATTCCATGAATTTACTTTCTATATGTATCCTATTTTGAAAATACTGCATATCACCTCATTTGGGATATTTAATATTCAAATGGGTAATTATATACTTTCCCTCATAGTTAATAGGTAATATATCTAGAAATGGCATTTATTTCTCCCTTAGAAATAATATTTTGGTTCCTGATCATAATTTGATATATTGAATGTTTTTAATTTTCTTAAATATTATCAATATGATCCATGGAAAAAAATCATACTCTAATATCATATAATCCTTTTGGAGTGTTTATGTCTCCCGACAATGGAATGTAGTGGGCCTCCCAAAGAATCTAACATTCTTTCATCTGGACTAGACACATAGAATCTTTTGATATTAGTCAAAACAGTATTAAATCAAATTGGAAGTGGTGATGACCTTGAATTTTATTTGAGATATCAACTATAAAATGATTTATATTTATTTCAATGATCTTTAGTAAGGGTAAATATTGAGACCCCAGAATTTTCACTAATGTTATCCACATGAACAAATTATCTATCAAAAATTCATGCATGTCTTCCATTATAAGTTATACATGTTCATGGTGTAATCATATCCATATATTGGAAGTTTAACAAGATTAAATTGGAAAATTAATGAGGATAATTCCATTGACGATTCACTGTTGAAATCTAGTCCAATAATTTCACCAGGATTCAAAATAGTATTAAAAGCCTATAAAATCCATTTGGAAGTAGTGTGACATTAATATATCGAAAGATCATTCCAAATATCCATTATTCCTATATATTATTAAGTGGAATGTACAAAAAATATAGAGTTTTAATCCATAGAATTTTAGAGACATTGAATTATTTTTTCTCCATTAGAGGGTATGAATTCTATCTTTCTTGATGATCAATAGATGTTCCAAATTTATATCATGAATATTTTCAGAAATAATTTTATTCACAATTGAGGACCACTTTAAATCTTTAAATTTTTCAAAAACAATTGATAACATTGTATGTACAATAAGAATATGTTTGTATGATGTGATATAGTAAATATGGGTTTTGTAAATTTGGTGATTCTCTAGACATTAATTATTCCCATATAAAAGCTTCACTATATAACGTTTTGACGCATTGATGCGGTCCCTTATTTATTTGAACCATTTACATTGACACTTACCCTTTCCCAATATCTTAATCTTTATTCCTTTTGGGGGTTGAATACAACATCATTTTCATTCTTCATAGTGGTCATATAATCCACCATCCTATGAAAAACCTTGTCCATCTTCTCTAAATTATAGTCCAATGCCTCATTAGATAATAAGATCCAAAAAGATGGATTAATTTATTGATGTATTTCATGTGTTTAGGGGCCTTTCTTGTAGGATATTTCCGTTTTTAATCCTTAGATGATGATACCTGAGAGAAGGCCCCTTCAATTGCACTATATTTTTTAGTATTATCAGACATAATCTGATCATATGTAGGGGGTAGATTAAAAAATATATTTTGGGTATACTCATCAACAGTCATTAAAGAATCCCATACCTTTCGATCTCGGTTCCCTTCATCAATCAATAGTTTATTATCGATAGAAAGTTATTTAATAGTAAATTTCCTTAGAGATTATGGGGGTAGTAATTCCAAATGTTGAGGAGCTATATTTTTTTCTGTACTTGGAGAAATTATAGTTAGTAAGCAGGTTCCCTTGTCAGCACATTCTGATTTTTCATGGTTGTGTTCCCACCACATTGGGTTTTAATACTTGGATTCTAGTAAGGTTCCATATCATTTTATACCTATCATCTCAAGATAATCCATCTATAATAAACCATCCATGCTCACCTCCCCTTCCTTGGAAGGTCCATGTTTATGGATGTTTATTGGATAATATAGTATAACTTTTTGTTGCATTTCATTGGTTGGGAGTTGATAAAATAATTCCCCTTTTCTTTAAAAAACCTTCATTACTGGTCTATGTTAAATTCAAATATCATAGGACCAATGAAGATTTATCAATTGTAAAACATTATCATCCACTCATATTGAATTTCAAGAGTAATGTTTTCATCTCTTATTGTCAACAACACTTCTTACACCATTTTTTAGACATGTATACATCCACTAGGATTCATGCATATTGTCGAAATGTTGCGTTATATGTATATTTTTAAATTATAATTGGTTTTTATAAAATGTGGCTAATATCCCAATGAATGTAATGATGTCAATAGAGCTAATTCAACTTGAAAATGTGTTTTAATAAAACTTTATGTGTGTCCCAAAATTTTGTTAGGTAAAAATTCATATCCCATTCCCGGATTCTGAGAAAACCAGGTTTAATAGATATTAATCCATGACTCCATGCCCTTCTCTTCTTCCCATCAAAGGGGAACACTATACGATTAAATCCTTACCCCATCATTGTCATCATTTACTCATCAAAACCATATGCTTCTGCAAACCATTGGATGACACTAAAAAATAGTACATTAGAGGGGGTATTTAGAGGGGGGTTTTGGACAACCCCCTCTAAATTAATTATATATAATATTCATATTTGTAGACATTATATTTCATATAATAATAATAATAATAATTTTATATAATATTATATAGTTAATAAAAATAAATTTACATATTAATATAAATTTCACAAATATATGTATTATAGACACTATATAAATATATTTTTAAAGAACTTATATAAATTTTATAAATAAATACTTATATATATATTCATTAATAAATTAATATATTTATATGTATTTAAGTATAAAAATAATTTATATAAATATATGTTACAAATGTATTCAATATAATATTTATTTGATATAAATCAAAAAAATAAATTTATAGTAATTATAAAACCAAAAAAATAAATTTTAAAGATTAAAAAATAGATGTAATAAGAATATTAGTAATTAATAATATTATTATCATGACACACACACACACACACATATATATATAATATATATATATATATATACTTGTGTAATATATTTTGGTGACATATAAATATATAATATTGAATATATATAATTTTATATACATAAAAATATAGAAAATAATAAATATATAATTATTTAAATGTATATAAACACATTATTCTAATAATATTTATTATATTAAATATTTATATATAAATAAATACATTCATGTGTATCTTAGAGTATAATATGTGTTTGAAAATGTGGTTAGCTGGTCTGGTTCTAACTGTATTTGGGACGTGATGTCCTTGGTTCCAATCATACCACCTTCAGTTTTTCAATATATAACGAGGTGGGGAGGTTGGGGTCAGGATCAGGGGAACCAAAGGGAGGTTGGGGTTGGTATCGAGAGAATCAGAGGGAGTGAAGGTGGTACTGGGGAGTGTTGGGAGAGGGGGAAATGGGAATGGGAGGGAGCAGAGCATGGAGAGACCTTGGAATGAGGAATGGGAGGGTGCACAGGTAAAGTATGGAATGGGAGGAAGGGTTATCAAAAATTAAAAAAATGTGATTTTTTATTAAAAAATACATTATGGGTGGTTTACACTGCCTCTATTTCCTTTCATATTATGGAAGTTACAACTATAACCCCCTTAATCACATGATTTTAATAAGAATTAATTCTAACACTATAAGGTGGTTTAATCCTCCTCTAATGTAACAGCCTCAAAAGTCAACATGAGTTTACCAACACTTACTCAAAACCGATACTTTTGAAATTGGCTTCCACATTATCAGAAATTACTCACAACTGCTGGTGATTTATTTGGAAGGTTTTATGCCCCCTTCTAAAGTAAAAAATAACCCCCTATAAAGGGGATATTTTTTCAAGTGTGAGATCATGGAATTTCCAAATCCATTACCCATTCAATGATAGCACATTAACAACAATCCAATAATCTCACAAATTCAAACGTTAGAAGACCACATCATTATTATATGATATAAGAGAAACACATCCATTCTTGATCACTCTTATACAAGGGGGTGCATCATAGTCTAATAAATATTTACTAGAAAATGCATTCACAACATCTGCAAAGTTCTTCTTTTGAGAACCAGCAGAAGCAGGAGAATCAACCACATTCAATTTTTTTCATATTAAGGTTTAAGCGATATTTTGTGACCTAAATGATCAACCTGATTCTTTTCCATAAATTATACGTTTGAATTTTTAACTGGATTCTCAGTCATATTGTCACCTCGACTATGGTTTTCCCGTTTTCCCCCTTCTCTCCCATCCTTAGGTTCCCATCATCTGTTTTTCTCTGATAGAATATTCTCAAAAAGAAGATGATTTTTGAAAGATAAATTTTATCAAATGAACATCAAATAATCAATCTGTATAATAATTGTGTTTTGAACAAAAAAGCTTCATTCATGTATCCTAGAATTATTACACTAGTAAAATCTACCCCTCATCGTTATTGTTTTAGTGACCATATTATTTTACATTGTCATTTGGAGTTGTTCGTTCATAATTTTTTTGTACCAGAATAGCTTCAGAATATCCCTACAAACCCTCATGAAAAAAATGAACATTTATTTCCTTTAAATCTAAAATCAATATATCTAATGTTATATAAAAACTATAATTAGAAAATCACCCTCATGAAATCATTTTCTATTACATACTCTTCTTATGTACGTAGATTCTTATTTATTTTCATGGTTGATATTTTTTTATTTTTTACGTTAATAAACAATACAAAATGCTTCAAATTGTGTTTTTCATGTACCATAAATTGAAAAAATATCTTATTCCAATATTCTACTTCAATAACTTCATTTTTCAACATTATATTACCACAAACTGAACTCACATTTTGATCATATTGATTTTGACAATTATTTTCAATTTTTATTTTACACATTCGGTGACATGCTCATGTACCCAATAATCTAGTAATGAATACATTACCTATGAATTTTAAAGGAACGTAATGTTGGAACTATTAAACATTTTCCATTCAACTCACATATTTATGTTGTTATTTTTCCCATTAGATAAAATCTACATCTTTTAGTCACAAATCAACCTCATGCTTGAAGAAAATGTACTAAGATCATACAAAATACTAGATATAAAATAATATTCATATGATATTATCAATATATGGTAGCATTGTATGATCCTTTAATTCCTTATAGTATCCATGGATTTTGGTAAATTTAAATTTATTTTGGTAACATTACATTTATTTTGTTTACTTTATTTGATTTCATCATTCTCAAATTATTTTATATTTTTTTGTTGGTTTTATTTTATTTTTTATATTTTTGGATGTAAAAATGCAACAAAAATATAAGAAAATTATTATATATGGATAGTGACCACCTAGGTAGGTTAATTATACATTTAATTATATTTGATCATTAGGAAACACCAATGTTGGAATCTATATAATAATAAAATATGAAATTTTTTGGTTATCACTAATTATATTCCTAGTGACAACTATTACAGTCCTTGGTGGACTGCATATAATGACTATAATTGGATTTCTCAAATTCCCATTAGTGATTTTCCAACCATGACCAATAAAGTCTACGGATTGTAATATCAAAATCCCATTAGTAATCTATTTTAGATATCAGGGTTATATAAATGAATTATTATAAAGATAAATTTCATTAAATTTCCATTTATTCATTGTTTTGGGGGTTTCCGAGGAATTTATGGAGGAATGGGTGAGTTTTCATGAATTGGGTCAAACTATAAGGCCCTAGCCTTGAACCTTACTTAATCATGAGTTACTACAAGATTACAGATTGAGGATATTTTCAGGTTTAGAGTTTTAGAGAATTAGATCATAAAACATGCATTACATCCCACATTTAAACAAAGTGGTTACATTAAAAGATAGTATTGGTTTTTACCCATCATCAGAAACATATTTAAAATAAAACATGTTTTATTTATTGGAACATCCATGACACTATCGTCATATCATTCATCTTTCACCTGACATGTGAGAAACATTTAAAAAACTTGGGATGAGCATTAAAAGCTCAGTAAGGGATATAAAAGTACTAAAAGAAAACATTAACCCATGTATGAAATCATACTTTACTCATAAAACATAATCATTTTAACATTCCTCATCATATCATGAATAAATAATTGAAATCATTAGTCATATAGGTAACTTGAGGCATTCATAACATTCTTACGTAGGTAGTAAACCTCTTGGTTACATTTGGAATACCCATCACAGTATATTCCCTTAATCTCTTCGGAGAAACCTTAATGTTTAACTCCTTCAAGTTACCCAATGCATTGGAGAGCTATATCGGGCTCAACCGACCTTAGTTTATCACGGAACCAGCCGCCTTCATAATAATGCCCAAGAACCATAACATATTCGTATCACATAAAACATGCATAAAGGAAACATAACATTTCCACATTTCAATCACAAGATATCAATACAACACATTGATATAAAAACATTTTGAAAACCATTTTCTATACCAAAATAAATGAAAAGTAAAACAGGATATTAATTTTTATTTTCAAAAATATGTATGGATTGTAGAGGAAGACAAAACTCAAATAATGCTCACGGCGGCGGAGAAGTCATTGTCGCTGCATACGTACGACAATAACATTCCCTTTTTTCGTTTAGTAAAACGCTTCGTATAAAAAAATATTCCTTTTGAATAAATGTAAAATTCAAAGGGGTTTATACACCGTATAATAGAAGGTTGTGTATAAAACAAAATATGCCTCAATGAAAGGAGATTGAGATGAAGTCACATACAAAGACGGTATCCATGGATTATGGATAAATCCATTACATAATTATGTGTGACAAACGAATACGCCAAATATAACTGGATATTAATTGTAAAACAATAATAGGTCATTCACACATATTCATAGAAGGAAATATTCAAGGAGTACAAGTTTATCCCAAAGAATCAAAATTGGGTTAAGAAGTTCCCTTGAAAAAATTAAACAGCCTAACGGTGTCACTTCAAACTTCATAAAAAGAGTTGATGAGAGATAAAAAGGGTATCTCATCACTTGGACATAAAATTTACAATAATAAGGATATAAAAGAACATATCCCAATATTACAGTATGTAAATTAAAAGACCCAACAAAATAAGTCTTTTAAAAAGAGGAGGGTGAAAAGTTCCCTTACTGATTTGGGATATCTTTCGAAACATACACCCCATGAATGAAGGACAATAAAACACTGATGTAAATACTCATAAACGAATTTATATTACACATATAGTAAAATAATGGGTAGTATATATACCACTCAATGGAAATGGTGGAAAATGTAGCATAAATCTCACGAGAATAAAAGTGAGATAAAAAATCCCTTATGAAAACTTGATAGCCTAACGGAAACATCCAAAAATGAATTGATGAGATCAAAATAGGTTCTCGCACTATATTAACATAAAATTTAATGCAAGAGGAATATAAAATAACATCCCCCAACATAAAAATGTAGATATTAAAAGAAGTGACATAAAGGAGAGTACATAAAAAGAACGAGAGAGGTTGGATCTCTTACGAAAATTCGGCAGCCTAACGGAGCCACTCAAAACATCCAAACTAGATTGATGAGAGAAAATAGGGTCTCTCATTATATGAACATAAAATTTACAGTAAGATTAATATAAAAGAAATTCCCAATCATAAGAAGGATGATCTTAAAAGGAACGACATAAAAGAGTGTACCTAAAAAGAAAGATAGTGGTAGGATCTCTTACATCACGTCCGACTTGTCTTGTTCATTTCATAATATTCCTAAGTAATAAACTTTGTTCAATTTGTAATATCATAAGGACCTCCATTAAATATTATTATTCAGTTCATTCCACATATTATAATGTTATAATAATTGATTAATAATGTTAGTTCATATCAGATGTTTTTTGCCGATGTTTGGTACATGAGTAAAAAAAATAAACTTGTTTGAAAATGATTTCCCATGTAGTTATAAGTAAATAATTTACAGAATAGTATTAATGATTAAAATATCATATATATTCAGTACATATTCAATTTATTCTATTCCATAACATTTGGAGATAAAAAATGAAAAGCACTGTTCATGGAGACGGTAGGTCGTACGTACGTATGAACGCTACTTTCATTTTTTGTCATATTAATGGCATTAAAAATAAATGAGATACATATATATATTATAATTCCATTATAATATATATGTTATATCGGTCACATATGTTCATTAATTTCATTCATTATACATTCCATGTATTGCATTAACGAGTCATATCACTTGAGGGGGCGGTAGTCCACACTTCCTCATATGAAATAATCACATTTTCACAACATGAAAAGAATAAAAGTATGTTTTAAATATAAAATACATAAGTATATATTAAACATAAATACCATATATATCATATATAAAATACAGTGACATCATAATGAACATCTTTAATGGTGTTAAAAGAATATTGAACAATCATCGTTTCGTGAGGTAGAAAATCGCCAACCATAGAAACAATATGTTCATTAACCATTAGACGAAGGTGTGTTTAAGTGTAGCTCTAATACATCACATAAAAACATCCTAGTATATTTAAGATACTGGTTTTGTTACAAAATAATAGAATTAAAAGAGTTTATGGGGTTGGAGAAGCAAAATAAAACATAAGAATGCAAGAGAAGACACTGCCTTTAAATCGGGTAACTATTTTTGATTTGAGCTCAAATCCTTCCTTCGGAAGACTTCTGCCCAAGGTGAGGCTTCTAGGAGTAAGAGAGGGATGTGGAGAGACAAAATTGACAGGGTTTGGCCGAGCCAAAGGATTTGGAAGTGTGGCTAAGGTGGTAGAGGTGGGGGCCTTTTATAAGAGGAGAGGAGGGGAACTCTTGGAATGTTAAGAAAAGACACTTTGTTATAAAATGATTTTTGGATTAAAAAGGACCTAAAATTATAAATTTTGAGGATAAGGTGATAAGGGTTCGAAATCCTCCAATACAATAGGTTTTTGACAAGTTTAGGTCATATATTTTAATTTATATTTTCATTTTATTTTAATCGTTAAATAATGTGGTAATCGATGCATCATCATGGTGTCATAAATAATTTAATTTAAATAATGTTTAAAAATTTTAAAAAATTACTATGAAGTAGGAAATCTTTTTATATTTCCAATTACTATTTATAGTCAAAAATATGACTTGTATAACCCCATTGAAAATTTGTATTAGTAAAAGAACTCATGTTTGTGTCATTTTTACTTTTACATTAAATAAAAAGATATTAATGTCATTTTCCTTCCAATGTGGCTCCATGGGGTCCCCAAGATCAATGCATGTGTTTTATGGGTCGTCCATGACACATCCAATAAGGTTAGGACTTGTGTATAGGTCATTTCATATTATTAAAACATTATTTTTACCTTAACTTACACTAATTACCTCTAATAACGATTAAAAACATAAAAGTTACTTTTCACCAAAAAAATTATTTTAATCCCATTGAACCACATTTTACTTCCTAATGACATCCATTTATGTCGGATTTTTGAAATTCAAAATACAGAAGTGGACAGATTTCATTTAAATGAAAAATTAGTTTTTTAAGTACCACTTAGTTGTTTGACTATTTATCAAAAATTGTAGTTTTTCCGAAAAATACCAAAACTTCACCCTAAGATATATTTGATATTATGAATTCAAAAATGATGTCTATTTTACAAAATTCAAATCATATAAGTTAAATTAATTAATTTAATAATCAATTCCTGTTGTCATTGCAAATAGCGTGTTTTTATGAAACAATATATATCAAAAGATTGACATTAGTTTAAGTCCAATTTCAAGGTGAAATTAATTTCAACAACCACTATTGCATTAAATGGTAAAAATATATTCTAATTTCACTTTAAAACCAATTAAATATATAATATAGTCATATAAATAAATTATATTAAAATGAGGTTTTAAATTAAAATACAACATTTTTCACTATTCATTAAAAAAATGAACTTTTTCGGAAAACTACCAAAAAATAACACAAAGTAAATTTTGATGTCCCGATTCTAAATAAGAATTTTATTTTGTGAAATATAACTCTTTAAATTGTCAAAAGGTGGATTTAAAATAGGTTCTCCATCAAAAGGCGGTTAATAGACCTTTTAAAGAATATTATAATGATTATGCTTAAAATTGGATTCCTTCGCATTTTTAATCCCTTAACATTTATTGTAAAGAGTAAAAATATTTGACAAACATATATAATAATTTTGTAGTTAGTTCTTTTCATTCCCGCCATTACAATGCCTAGGCATTAACTACCATTTAAAATAATATTATTTTATTATTAGAGTGCAACGTAAGTTTCCCAAGAAACTCGTTGTTGCGTATTGGGTACGCCATCGAGCATAGAATCCCCTTTAAAGTAATATTAATATTTTATTCACAAATATGGATAAATGATAAAATTTCATATTCTTTATTTACCTGGGGTGTTACATCATTCCCCCCTTTTGGGAATTTCATCCTCAATATTTTAAAATTGGGCTTGGAAACTTCATTGAAAATCCCACATCGGAACAAGAGTCGTTAAAACAATCACTTTAAAATAAATAATGAGAAGTACAAAGGTCACCTGAGTTAACCCACACTAGGATTCCATGTAGGAAAACATGGATATGGAGGAAAAAAAAGGGTCATGTTCTGAGGGAGAGTGATAGAAAACATGTTTTGGAGAAAGTTAACCATAAGAAAACCACGTACTTGTGGTGAGTTAAATGGTATTCGATTCCCCCGTATGAATATTTAATAGAATTTTTTTTTGTTTTATGTTACTTTTCATTGAGGAATTTATTTTTGATCTTAAGGAAACATACTTACTTGTAATGTTGACTTTCAAATTTTACTACATTTCTTACACAAACTCTTACTTTCCCCCAATGATGAGTATTTAGGAAGACTTGTTTACATTAAGTGAGCTATAATCAACTACTAAAGAATCACCTAATTCCACAAAAGAGAACGATATACTTCCCATGTATTTAGACCTTAACCAAAACTAAAACATAAAAGGTTAGTATGAGATCAGATAATACTGAAAAAGGATAAAAAATCTATTCTTAATCTCCAAAATTTGTCAAACAATACCCAAAGTTCAACAAATACCATTCAATAAACAATTTGTCCATAAAATTCTTCAAAGTAAACCAAACTAAGATTGAAACCCAAATATTTGATGGATTTAATCACATAGTCTTCCAAGGTATAAATTAAAACTTATCTCCAAATAACATTAGTTTCTCTTAAAGTCTCATATTGAAAAGTAATTAGCCTAATTACATATCCTCCATGATAGGTAATAATTTCCATAGATAACCAAAAATTAACTTACTCTTAATTCATAAAATCATCTAACTAAAAAGAATATTTCATACCAACAAGGGACATCACATAGTCTAGTGGTATGTGATAAATACCAGTCGCACTTTGGTTGTGGGTTCGATTCCCGTAGCTTTATCCGATGTGATGGTTTGTCACACAATCTGCGTGTTGTCCTTTTTATAAAACTCCAACAAAAATGATGATCTTCATGTCAACCAGTGTTAGTTAATCTGTTTTCGTTGTTAAATTTTATAATTGGGGTGAAAAAAATAAAACAATACCTCCACCTCGATTTGGTTCGGTTCTATCACTAATTAAAGAAATCTTCACCTTGTCATCGTTCGTATTTGATTAATCAAATTATTCATTGGTGATCAAAGATCTCCGGTCTTGGTTCCAATCTCTAACATTATCATTACCTCTTCTCGTTTCATCAATGTTCATCATTGGATGGGTTTCATCATCACTGTTGGTTTTTCGCCAACATGTTTCTCCAAGTATTCTTTTCCAAAATAATTCTACATCTTCCAAAATCGACCTTGGATACTTACTAAGCCATTAATTGGTTAAATGTGACTCATTTTTTTCTATTACTCTACTTTACAATGTCGTTAGGATATTTAAATTAATGAAATATTGTATTCAGTTTTTCATTTATATCTAACCATTGTGCTTCAATGATTTTAAAAATCATAAAAAAAATCAATCACTATTATTTTAATTTTAACTTTTTCTTTAAATGTACCAAAAAATAACTTTTCTTGTTGACCCACGTCGGTGAATTTTAAGTCCATTCTCTGTGAATCCTACCCTTTTGAGTTCAACTTTGCACATTGATTTTGGATCTGATAAATGGATCAAAAGATATAATATTATGCCATTACATTTAATAAATAATATTTAATAAAGATATCCAAAATCCATTCTAGACACTCTAGTTCTTGAAATTACAAGTATTCTCAAAGTATGGTATTGTAAAAATACCATTTAAATTTTTTATAAAAATCTATTGAATTCAGGGACATTACATTATTTTATTTTATTTTTATCGTGAAATATTTTTAAACAAACCCTAATACACAACTATTTGAAGAAGTCGATCGGCTCCACCAACACATATAAAATACTCATTCCATGATTTTCATGATGTTTAAAAGATGATTTTTTATAAAAAATAGTCATTAATATATAATATAAAATAAATAAATTTATGTTTAGTTCTGAAACATTTTATTTAATGTTAAAAAATTTACAAACATTGCACCATCTGGTCTGTTTTTTAGGCATCCCTGGAGTGAATCAAGAGAATCATTCACCATAGTATCCAAATTTAATGAAATGAGTATCCAATATTCCATAAAAACAATAAATAATTATTAATATAATTAATGGAAATATATTTTACATGATTAATTTTTTGTGTTTTATCCATGTATACTTCTTAATTTGATGTGTTCTCATCCACCTGTTTTCCCTCAAACATTATGACCATTATTACACTATTACAAGAATTTGACCTAATTACATTATGGTTAGATGTGTATCAGTAATGTGATGACTAATGACTAAATATCTATGTGAACATGGTAATCCATTTAAATAGTTTTGCAAAATAATCCTATAAATTATTTTATTGGTATTTAGTCATAATTTAAAAACATAGATCAACTATTGGAAACAAAATTCACAAAAACATACCCTTGTATTAATTTACAACAAAGACTCATTTCCAATCATTTATAAGGATTTCATTTAAATTCACATAAGAAATGTATTCTATAGGTGTTTCCCCAAATTAACATTTTCTTCAGAATCCACAATAAAATTACGATATTCTTTTATCATTGAATATACATGAACCATCAATGTTTGTAAATGCAGATATTTAAAATGTGATGTAATGGTGCTTTGTTAAAATCATTTCAATTGGATGAAAAATATTTTAGATCATTTCAATTTACATATCAAATGTCCCATTCCCTTTTTTATATCTATAATAACATTCATTTGTTAAAGCAATTATCATTTATTGATAAAGGGTTTTCATATAAAATAAATTGCAAATGAATACCTTCCAGTTGAACTATTTTTAAATAATATATAACTAACATTAGATGAATGTAACAATAGATTTCATGATGGTATGAATATCCATGTCATCATGTGGAATAGGTAGATTTGTGGTCAGCACTTTATATATGTTAATCCCCACTCAAACATGATATATTTGATATTGACTATTGTGTAGACTATATAATTGGATTTTTTACATGATTTCACTTGAAATAAGTAAATGGGTGATGTTGATATATATAAATCAAAAAACATTTTCACACATTAGAATATTCGTAAATTAAGGGGATCAGTTTATGCAGAATGATCACTTCTAATAAATTTTTATAAAATTTTTTTTACCTCATTTAAGATTTCTCTTGGAAAGGAATGTCTCAACATATAGATTGTTGTGAGTGGGGGGTCTTAATGCATTGGTTGTTCTTGAGTTTTTTTCTCTCTTTTCCACTTAAAATAATATTTTATATAAAATATTATTTCTAATTAAATTTTATTAATGATAATCTAATTTTACTTTCATATTTTTTGTTATTTTATTTTTGACAACATGTTTTTTATGAATATATTTAAGGGGTTTCACACAAAAAACATTCTCCTCTAACACTACCAAACATTTACTTCCACTTTATGGTAACTAATAGTAGTTTTTCTCTAGGTACATCTAACGATGATTTCTGTTTCATAGTCGGATAAAAAATATAGGAAAATAAGTAATCATTATTTTGAAATACAGATATTAAAAAAATATTATATCATACATACACATGATTCCTGCAATATTCTGTGTTTAACTCAATTAGAATCCCATCATTATTTACACATGCATACATATATAACACATTATGTGGGCTGGATGTGAATTTGTTATTGGATTCTCCAATATTCATATAAACAATGGAAAATAACTATTTTGTATCATCATGTCACATATAAGTATTATGACATATTTAAAATAAATGAAATTTTTTTCAAGTTAAGCGTAACCCATCCTTGATTAATGATAGGGGTATATTGGTCTTTCAGTCCCTTTCTTATTTTTAGCACTCATTTGATACTTCATAAAAAAATTATTAATTAAAGTTAATAATCCACTTATTTTAATATAATGTATTATAAGAACCAATTTAGATGAAAATGATTCCCCAAATGATAGCCTGAAAACACACCCCACACTTCTAAGCTAATCAGGTGCGAGTGCAACTATAGTGGGTGATAGTTTTTTTCACTAATAATTTTTGTGATGAAACATCATTAAAATTATTTGAAATATAATGTGTTTTTTTCAAGTAAGAATTAATGAAAATTTAATTTAGGAGTTTTCCACTATAAATTCTCACATAAATGGATTTTGTAGATTAATTCATTGATTCATTATTAATTTTTTTAAAAAGGTAACTATATAATAATTTCATCATAATTTCTTCAAAAATTAATGTATTAAGTAAAGAAAAAAAACAGTTCATGAAATAAATATCAATAATAACATCTTTTCAAGTGGAGAACCAAATGAATATGATGAACATTTCTTTGTCAGGGTTAACATCATTGTTGTGTGCTTTCCATCCAACCTTGAATTTTAAGACTTAGTTTTTCACCATAATATGTTTATCAACCTTTTTCAATCTACAAAACAACACTTTTTCATAGGACCATGGATGTTCTCTATATACACTAGTCAGTAGTACAAAATTGTCAATATATTTTTCCCCCATATTGGTAACATCACTATATGTTGAAGGTTTTGTTCCTCTACAGAGGGATCACCAATATGTTGAAAAACCTGTTGTTCCATCATACTGTGATCATCCTCATGTGATGAATCAAATATCTACAGAAGTGTTTGAACATTTAATTTATTTTACATATATTTAGTAGTGAAATGTTCATAATTTTATATAATGAAATTTATATAACAAAGAAATAAATCCTAATTACAAAAGTCACTTTTTTTAAAGGTTGTAGGGATTTTACCAATCCATCATCTATCAAAATACTATCATTATAGCCGGCACTAACATAAAAGGCCCCATATATATTGGGACTAATGTGAATTGATTATTAACTCCATATTAATGGTTTATGCTCACATTAATTTTCATCTATCACATTACTGGTTTTGGTTGATAACACACAAATTGCCTAATTTCAGTTTGCAGGATCTGGAAGATAACATACATATATTGACTGTGATGGAAATATAAACTATTCATATTTATACCATTCCTTTCGAAAATCCACATTCAAGAAACCAGATTCATTTATTTCAATATCACTCTTATTATCATCCCAATCACATTAATAAAATGTTTACTTGTAATGTTGTATAAAAAACTCCCATGCATTATTAATGAATCCAATGTATGATATATATTAAATAATTGGATTTATCTTCATAGTACCAGATACATGAATTGATTCAACAACATGAGTAACTTCACTATTATTCAAGGTACTTAATTTATAATGATCATTTTTATAGATTATATTGACAAAAATTACCTAACTATTATATGATAATTGATGCACACATGGTCCTCTTGGTAGCCATCAAATTCATTTTGAAATTGAATCCTTATTTTCATATAACATTTTGAATATTGGGCCTTTAAACCTTCCTATAAATTTTTGAATATGTATATTTTATATAGAGAATTTACCAGTTGGTGGATTCAAAGGACTAATAATTTTTTATGGGGTTTCAACATTTTGGGAATCCTCTAAACTATTATGAAAAAAAATTATTTGGGATCTCAACTAATATATAATAGTTATTGTCAAAATATATATTCTATAAATTCCTTGACAAAAAATTATCCCAATGTTATGATATTTTGGTAAATCAATATATTCCACCCCAGATGGGTTGTTGGTACCAAATTCAATGTCCTTCTCAACAATATATCTCTCCAAAATACAACCTTCGGATATACATTGATTTCGGACAGACCCTCTCAATGTCATCATATGCCATTCTATGGGATAAATTCATATATAATGTATGTTACCACATAGTAGAATATCTCCTACAATATGAACCATCAATTGAACAATACTTTCAATGATGTTTGGTGGGAATGTCATTTCCAAATTACAAAATATGATAAAAATTTCATTTTACATCGTGGGAAATTTCATCAGGTTTATAAATTTTCTATAAAGATCATTGAAAAATAAAAAGCGCTTCATTAATGCATGATGGAAATTTTTAGGCAAAATAAAATATAATCTTACATGAATTATATCGTACATCAAAATATTAAAATCATTAGATTTAATAGCCATTAAATATCAAATCAATCAGTAATGTGATATTCTTTATATTCAATTAATACACCTCATTAACCATTACAGCATTGAGGATGTTTCAAATTTTATTTCACTCATCTCATTAAAGATTGTAAGAAGATAGGGTAATAAAATTCCATTTTTTACCCCTCACTTGCACCAATACTCCCTATATTCCCTAGTAAATCATGTCAAACCTAGCCATAATTTAATTCTTATTTATTCCATGTGCATTTAATAACGTTCCAATTAAATTAACACATATTTTCAACATGCCTATCATTAAAAAAATGTATTCCATAAAAAATCATGTATGGGAAAAAAAATATTTTTCTAACCAATTGTATTAAAATTCTTCACAAAATGGATTACCAAAAGTATTGTACTTATATTTTATATTATAAAAAAAATTATCTCCTCTTATTCAATATTGTGGTGTACTTTATTCAAAATTCTTATCAGATGATGTTGCCTAAGATTAGTACTTTTTTCACCAGTATATAATCTTTGATTTGTTAGAAATAAAGTCATTGTTAAATTTTTTAACCTAACTGATTGTGTAAAGTATTCATAAATTTAACACCATTGAGTTCATTTATTTCTCTATCTTGAAAAATTTCCATAATATGGAATGTCATTTACCATACCATAAAATATGGATCTCAATATAAAATATTTATTTCTGTAACCATTGTACCACATATCACTAAAATCCAATAATAATATCCAATCTTATAGATATTGTGACAAAAAAACATCAATATCATACCCAGTTGTTTTGGTCTGAATAAAAACATATATTACATAATTTATTTCCATTTCATGAATAACCATGGTAGAAATATATAATTTACTAGCATAAATGACCATTAAAATTGTGTTATACTTTGAGAACTAAAATTATTTAATCCATATGTAGATATATGGGGAAAAAGGATTCTTAACTCTTTTCTAAATATAGGTTTATCCTGATCAATTCTCTCACAATAATGTATGTATTGTTGGTGATCAAGCTTCCCATACTCATTTCATGTATCTTTGTTCCATGTCAATGATAATTAAGTCTCCCCATTTCTTATATGGGATAATCCACAAATTATAGGAATATAATATAAAACATTTTTAATACCCAATTCGACTTTCTGGTATCATGAATCACCACACTTTTTGGTATTCTTTAACTTATTTCGGTCCTTGTGAAATAGTATACAATCATTTTCAATGTCATGTATTACTTTATAGATCATGCACATTGAACATATTATTTTTCTACCTTCATATCCTTATCTAGTATGTTTCTTATCCTTTGGTAGAATAACTTCAACAAGAGAATGTGGCTCAGTAGAACTGGTGCCAGTCCATCCATTTAAAGAATTTTAAATTAGTCATGTTTGGTATGTGTGATAATCCTATTTATTCATTGAAAACAACATATAATGACATATTTTCATGAATTCAATAACTATATTATAGCTTTTTACAAGATTTTAGATCATCTTCAACTATCATATTCATCTATTCAATATGTTCAACAGCATCATTCAATCCTGTAATCACATCCATGATAGATTCTTCTTTATTTTACACACATGTAATAATATCTGATGATCCATAAAATTTATTGTTATCCCAGAACCCAGATACATTTACATTTTATTGTAGTTTAGTCCAACAATTATAATTTTTTTTCTATTTTAATGTTGATTAAGTGTTATTTCAAATCCTTTGGACTATATTATCTTGAATAACAACAAAATAAACTTGAAATAAGGATTTGGGAAGGGCCAAATTCATGATCTTTTTCAAACATGATGTATAATTTCACCCCATATATATATATTATTTAAAATGAATAAAGTCCAACCATTTTTGATTCATATCAATCTTATTTGACTCATTAATATTTATATTTTAAAAAATAAATAGATATAAAAAGGGTCCTTTCATATAAGTGAACCAATAATTGAATTTTTTAAATAATTTCAACATGCCTTGATGGAAATGGGAAATTTAATTTATGAAATAATAACTCTATTGGTTGTAAGCATTATCCATTGATTTCATCAATAATGATCTTTGTTACCTAATATGCGATGACTACTTCTCTGGGAAGTTCAAGAAACATAGGAGCATGTTTAGAATAGAAGGAGGATGAGCCTCAAGAAAAATGAAATAATAAATATTCCGGAGACATATCTTATAATGATGATAGTTTTAACCTTAAATATAATTTTTTTAAATCAATTTAGTTTTTGAAACACTAGAAAAAATTTCATTGTTTTCAATCAAAATTTGAACAAAAAATGTCACAAGAGTCAAATCCCTATTATGGGATCCATGATTTGTGTGAACATGAGAAGGTAAATCTATATGGTATTACATGTACTCATACAAAGACAACCATTATTGCTTCATCATTTAATTCAATAATTATATTACTCTATGATGAAAAATTATTGTTGTATGATGATTCAATTTTATTCATTCATAGCATTTTGTGTGGTGAAGGTTATGGGAGTAGGGTCATGATGGATATCATATGGATTTTATGTAGTAAGTGACCTTACATTACCATTGTTTTATTGTCAATATATACTATATAGTATATGAGATTTTTTATATATATGAGGTTAATAAAATATAATATGATCGTATAAATATTGATAGCACCTATTTTCCTTAAACATGTACAATTTGTTTTTTATAGATACCTATCATCCAGTTGAATGTATAAATATAAATATGACTCATATTTTTGACACATATTTAATAGATTGTATGAAATGGAAAATTAAATTTTTTTGTGAGTGGATCAATACTTTAATCATTACCAGAGGCTTATTTATTATGATTTTATTTAAAAGGAAAACTGTATTAATTATTTATATCCCCTTCTTAGTTTTAAATTACTACTTCCCTTTAATATTAAATAATATATATTCCTCATGATTGTAATACTATATTCTCTCCAATAATATTCTTCTTCAACTATTTAATTTTTAATGTATCCATTTGAATTAAAAAATTTTATTGGACCATTGAATATTATTCATTCATTGGATATTATTTAGTTATGGTTTAAGTGGATGACATTCTTGTAAAATACCATGGTAATATAATATTTCCATTTTAAGATTAATAATTCATAAATAAAATCTGTAATTTTATGGATATATTATGATAATAGGTTAGTGACTAAGGTTAAAATATACTTCATGTTGGTGACGATTTAAATATATTCAATATATGCCTTAACATAGGATGTTAATTATGGAATAGAAATATTTATAATAATAGAAAAAACATTATTATGATTAATTAGTATGAAATGTCTTCTGAAATACCAATTCTAAAAATATAATTGATTATAATCATCTAAATTTTCCTGAATGGAAAAATTGATTACTCCTCAGGAAACTATTTAGAGATACAATATACCCAATAATAGATGGAAATTTATTTTTATAATTTTTGGAATACGATGATATATTCAAGACATAGATAGATGTATATTATTTCAATTATTGATAAATTTTCATGAATTAAATATTACTTCGTTTTAGTACAAAATCATAAGATCTAAAAATGTTTAAATGGTTTATAATAAAGGTATATCATGATTTAAAATTTTCCAAATAGATGATCCAAACATATAATATATGAAACTTATATGGGGGTTAAATGATAACTATTTCTACAATAATTCCGTTCACCATGAGCTTAGTGTACCAAATACCGCATAAAAAATGTTTTTTGAATAGATGAATAAAATTTTAGTTGAGATTGGTAAAACATTTCTAATAGAGAATAATACAATATTACAAAACTGATGAATCAATTCACTGTAATTTCAAATCATAAAACATAACTTTAAATATAATGTGAAAATTAATTGATCCATTATTGATATCATCATTGAAGTCCCAATTATCATCCTCTTTATGAAACATCATTAAAATATAACATATTAACATTAAATCCAATCAGATACCCATAAAATCAAATTTAATTTAAAAAAACTGATGAATAGTATCCTAATAAATCATTTGGACTCTTTGTATTAGTTTATAAAAATTAATTTTCCCACCCAAAAACATGTTACCATTTATTTAAAATCAATTTTTAGTAAAATATTTACCCACTACAAAACATTTGTAGAAAATTAATTAACATAATTAACATTAAAACTTCATTTTAAAACTCACTAACTATTTTAAAGACAAATCCTTTGCCATTTTTAACCAAGCGTTCAAACATCTAAGAACCATCTCCTTTTTAGAGTCTTATCTCATCATATATACAATAAAATGAAAATGGAATATATGTAAATATATATTCATGGAAATATAAAAGAAAAAAGCAATATTATTTGATAATCCTTTTGATTGTAGAAAATATGGCAATTGAATATGATAATGGTTTCAAAAATAAAAAAGAAATTATTATATTTTTAAATATATTATCAACATTGAAAAAAAATATAATGAATAAAAGTGGGTTAATTGTTCCAGTAGTAATTAAAAATTTATCTCCATGAATGAATCACAAAAACAAGTGGAAATCTCACCACAAAAATGAATGTAAATTATTCAAAACTACTATTAATAATAATTAAAATAATTCAATATGAATTTTTTTATTAAGTAAAACATAATAAATTATAATTTTTAATTTTATATAATAATTATTACAAAATTTGGATACAATTTAATCAACACTAGAACTCATTAAAAAATATATCATGTATCAAAATAGTAAGGAATAATGAAAAAAAATCATTTTATTTCATATTCACCATATTGAAACACCATTTTTGATTCAAATAGTTTGAAATAACTAATGTCAATTATTTACATCTAGAATAAGAATAGAGAACATTGAACACATTAAGCTGATAATCCTATAAATAATTATATGTAGAAAATAAGGATTTTTGGGGATTAGTAAAATATTTATCTACAGATATCAAGGGAATAATCCAAACTGGGTTCTATTATAAAACATTATACACTAAATCATAGAAGAATCCATTAAATAGGTGACCAACTGAAATATGATTCTCTCTACACATTTCCTTTACCTATTAGTTTATACTCTCTTATTAATGTCTCATGGATGAAATATAATCTACGACGAACCAACATCATTTTATCAATCATTAATGGATAAAAATATGAACAAAAATTGAAGAGATAACCATAAAATTAATTATGGAGGTTATAATCAAGTATATACGTGTTGGATAGATGTGAAAGGATAGTGTAATGTAATCCATTTAACCAGGTGGTATAGAATCTATTATGGGCAGTGTGATGTGGTGTAATAGGGAAGTACATGGCTTGACAAAACATAAAATCAAGATAAAACCCCATTGTTAAAAAATATTTTACACCATACAATCACTATATTCTTATATTAAACAACATATAAGGTTAGTTTATGAATATGGTTTAAATTTCATTTAAAACAGTCTTGGTTTGATTGTCGATAGACGATAGGGACTTTGTGATGACATTGAACTTCCATGCTAAATATGGTGGATGTTGTGTTGGGGATGATAAATCCATTGATATTACACTATGACATATATGGATGGTTGAGTAATGTAATAAGAGGATCTCACAAGTAAATGGAGTAACATTAAGCCTCTTACAGATGACAAAAAAGCAAGAAGGAACAAATCGATACACCGATCTCGAAGAAGATGTGGAGAAACGGAGAATCAACTAATGAATTGAGTGCAGTCTGGGAATAGATTCCACGTCACAAAATAAATGAATATGTGAAAACCATAGATCTGGAGAGGATCAATTATTCAAGATAATCTTTGAATAGTGAGAGTGTAAGTAGCATTATGGTTGAGCTAGAGTATCAACAATAGTAGTGTTCCATGAGATTTTGATAGAACAAGATAGGAGAATATTTTTGTGCACTTTTTATAAAACCACATAAGTATTTAATCATCTATTTCAATAAGACACTACTAATGAGTAGTTTTATCAATGCTAAAATAGTAAGTGCAGATAAAACTAATCGTTATCAGTTATTCGTTAATGCTGATAAATATCTAATTTTAATAACATATTAATTTATTTATAAATATAGTTATTAATAATTATATTTTAAAATATTTATACACTATTATAAATATTTTCATATATTTATAATTATATTTATATAATTTTATATCTATTAAAAATATAAATATAATAAATATATTTATCATATACATATATTTCACATAATTTTTTAATTATTTGAATAAATAAATATATATATATATAATTATAATAATAAGTATAAGTATAATGAAATATATTTTAAAAAAATTATGAAAAAGTATAAAAATATATACAATTATATATATTATTATCATAATATATGTATGTATATATATATATAATTTTAATAAAAATACTTATGGTTTTAATATATTTAGTGTGATTTTATAATTTTTCAACATATATTTTTTATCCGTAACTGTTATTATAAATAAATATATTTATGAATTTTTTATAATTATAAATATAATAATTATATTTTTTATTGGCATATATATATATATTGTAATGTTAATGTTATTTAAATATATATAATTTTAATTATTATTATAAATTCATATTATTAAATATTATTTATATATATTTATATATATTAATTTTTTTTATTTAAACATTATTTTTATAATCTTATAACTATTTAAATATGTATTTATTTATTTACAACTATATTTATAATAAAAATTTAAAAATATTTATATATAATTATAAATATAAATATATAAATATATAATTATATATAATTTTTAATAAATAGTAATAAATATAATAAATACAATTACTATTTGAAAATATTGATTACAATTATATAATTAACTAAATATGAATTTACCAATTTTTAAATTCATATATATTTCTAATAAAAAATTTATGTAGATTTATAATATTATAGTTTAATATTTAAATTAAAAAATTATTTAAAAAATAAGTAAAATAGAATAATTACATAAATTTATAAAATATTAAAATCTTTACAAAATAATAAATAAATACAAATCAATAATATTCAAATAAATTAAAAAAATGTAGATAATATTAAATGTATATTAAAAAAATACATGTATATATAAATATTAAAAAATTATTAAAAATATATTATACAATATTAATGAATATATAAATATAAATGAATAAATAAAATATAATTAAATAAACAAATTTAAAAATTTATTTCATAACATTAACATGAATTATAGACATTTATTAGTAAACATACAAATCCACACACACACTATGTCATGTAAAAACACACATACACATACATATATGCATTTTTACATGTACATATATTTAAAATTATCAAATAAATAAAAATATGTATCTAAATAAATATATTATTTTAAATATTATACAATTATATAAAAAATATTATTATATTTTATTTATTGTAAATATATACAACTGTTTATGTAATTTTTATAAATGAATAATTTTAAATTTGGTCTCATATATATATGGTAATATAAATATATATAATTATTAAAAGAAGATTTATTTTTTATTAAAATTTATATAAATAATATATATATTCCTTTAAAAGATATATATGTAGACACTTATTGTAATATAAATCTTATTTAAATATATATAAATATATTTATAATTATTATTATTATAAATAAATATATTTATAAATATTTGTACACAATTACAAATACATTAATATATTTATATATAGATGTATAGTTATATAAATTTATTAATATAAATTTATAATTATAATAAATATAACTATTCTTCAAATATTTTTTCATAATTTTTTAATTATTTAAAAATATATAGTTATTTATTTATAATATTGATTACAAATAATATATTATTAAATATTATTATATATATATAAATAAATATATTTATTTATATATATTTATATAGTTATAAAATTATTTAAATAAATATATATATTGATATACAAGAATGTTCTAGGAGACAGGTAAACCGACACCTATCAAAATGTATTAACATATAAAGAATATGCACCTGAAAAATAGGATGAATTACATTAAAAAAAGGAAAATCCATCATCCAAAAAAGAAGAATACTACTAATGAGTAAAATCACAACCATATCAATCATCTGAAAAGTAATCACGTGATTCCCTTTCTGACAGTGAATTATTCTGATTGAACGTAACAATTTAATTCTCCCAATGTTTTATTTTCTCCATAGTGAGCTCCACTGATGAATATGAATGACCATGCCCACATTCATCTACCTAATCATATCTTCGATGTCCTATGCCCTGTTGTTTTGGAGGTCATCTTGTTTCCATGTATTATACTGTTGACAATCCCCTTCTGGTTCTTCCCTCTCCAAATGAAGAAAACTCTCTAGGATAGGCTTCCAAGTGTGAGGATATTACCGATGTGAATCATCCTTCATATCTAGGGAGACTTCAATATCCATCACATGCATTGCTTTACTGGATAGGGAACACTTTTTAGTTTGACTAGGCACTGCAATATCCACATTTAACACAGGTTTGGGACCAATAATGAAAACTTTGACTGAAACACTTCCACCTTTAATGTCTTTAAAAGATTCATCCTTATTGCTAAAAAAACATGACATTAATCATCCACAAATGAGAGTTCATAAATTTGTTCTAACATAGGGGTGTCATTTTTGTTCACCATTTTTGTTCACCAAGGGCCAATATCATAATCAGCGTGATCAATCATTGAATCATTCCTCGAAAATGTCTTTCCATAAGGCTGCAAGGTAGATTCATGTTAAAATTGAATATTTCCAAAATTCCTGCAGTTGGATACATCATTCCCTACTACATTGTATAACACACACAAGGATGGTGATTTCATATAGATTAAGATAAAAATAAAAAAAAATCCCATGCATGGTGAATTCAGATATTTTAACTGGTGCAACATTATAAGAAACAAGATCATCATGAATTGTAGGATACTAAAAAAATATTATACCATGAATTCCAATCCAGATTTCCAGATTTTTATGTAATTGAGAGTGCGGTTTGAAACTCATATCCGGTGTAGAGATGTGAAAACCCCTAGAATTAAGCATAAAGAAGCAGGACCAACATGACGAAGAAAGATCATACTCATTATAGAAAATTATGTGGATGCATCCACTCTTAATGGGGATAATAAACCAACAGAATATACCCCAACTCCTATAGAGCCTCAATTTATCAACTTCAATGTTACTTAGATTATCAACCTTCACAAGAATCAATCACCAAATTAATGAAATCATACAAGAATCTCACATCATTGTTAGAGTATTATGATTTTCAATAATATTTTTGGACTTGTTCCCAGATATATAGGAGAGGGGGAATGCTCGAGAGGAATATCCACATTCAGAGAACCTATAGTTATTCGATTTTTTATGCAACTATGATACAACACATATTCAACATGATGAGGGAAGCGACAACAGACATCCAAACCCTTCCTTATTAATGTTGAAGGATACATAATGTCCATTGAGTCCTACCTTCAAACCCCCCCCCCCCCGAGTGGTGACTATTAACAAGTGTATAAAGTCACACATAATATATAAAACATTACCATTTTTATATAAAATGGTCTGGAGATAATATTAAAAATCTCAAATAACTACAAAAACAGAAAGTAAAAGTAAAGATGGAAACCATTTTTCCACAGTCATGGTAAAAATATGGTGCAACATGGTACTAGAAAATTCTAATGAAAAATTACCAAAAATGATAGAAAACATCAAAATAAATTGTCCCAAAGTCTGAGCTAGTACATCCCAACACGGTGTTTAACTAGGGGAATGAAGAAGCACTGGTGCACAAGTGGCGAGGCATTCTAATACCTTATGAGAAAAGAGGTATCCAAAGAACCTAGCAAGGAAACTATCCACCCATCCTCACCAAGGCACACTCCCAAACTAATGCAAGACTTGTAAGGTAATAATAACATCACATCAATATTTTGGTACCCCGCACCACATTCCCATGGGTTATTGAAGCCATCCTATGTATCAGACCTCCCCTTCCATTTTCATTACAGTTCCACTAATTCCCTAACAACATCCTTATAGGCCAACACAACCACGCATCTCTCCCACAAACACCTTTTCCAGCACAACCACACATACCACCCACAAACACCAGGGCCATCACAACCACACATCCTACCCATAGACACCTTGGCCACCAGAACCATACATAACCACACCCGAAGACACTTAGGCCAGAACTACTACCGCCATGCCCATAGATACATGGACCTGATCCCGATGAATCTCCAGAAACAATCATTCCAGAACACACCATGTATAACAACCACAACATACCCTTCCTAAAGATTACTAGACTATAATGGACCTAAGGCCTTCATAGCCTACCCAAAGAGTCTTGTGCTACCCAACAGAGGGAGTAGAAAGGAGATAATAACTAGAAACCCATAAGAACTGTAGGAAGAACACCCTCCCCCAAGAAATGGGTGTGTTCTCCAGGATGTTCTCCACATGGGTGGGATGGTAATGAGAAATAGAAGAACTAAATTTATACTTATAGGTATACAATGACTCATCCCAACCTATGGGTTTCTAAACCATCCTATACACTAAAACCCTTATTACTATTCATTCATGAACACACAAAAATCCACAACTCAGGCACAACCACTTTCTGGAGAACTATTCCCCATTGAACACATTATTTTAATCACATCCAAGTGATTCCATACATATTTTACATCACTATCGAGCATCAAACAGGTATAAACCTAATCAAAAACAACAACTAAGGGAAAAAATAAAAAAAAACATAAGCATTCACACCCAGTTCTCATATAATGTCACAAAAACAAAAGGGATCTGTCATATCCATCAAAGTACTGGAACCAATTCTAGCCCCAACATATGAACCCACAAAACCTCAAACCCACAAACCAACAACTGAACAATAGTGGATCCCATCCCCATCCACATATTCCCACAAGTAGTAACCACACACCATGAATTCTCCAAATTTGTCAACACCCTTCATTTTCTTTCATTATGCATCTAGTTAAACACTATGATCACGAAATGATTCATATTCTTTTGGCATCCATTTTATCAACCAACATCACGTGACTAAAAAGATTCCATGTTACATCCTTTCAATCCGCAGATTATCAAAAAAAATAGCTTCGTTAATGTGCATGTACGGACCAAAAACTTCCTCGATTTTTAATGGATATAAGCCCATAAAATTCACTACATCAAAACAATGGAAAAAAAAATTAAAACAACATAATCACCATTCCATGCCCCATTATTCATTAAATTTCAATTTATTATATTCGTAAAAGAAAAAAAATTGGTTTCATTTACATCCGGAGGGAACATCATTAAAAATCACCACGCATGATACACCTTAAAGAGAGATGATATGAAACCATTCATGGATGATAAACAATTGATGTATTTCTCCTCGCTCGAGGAACTAGAAATGAAAAAATTACAGAAAACTCCAAGGCTCCAATGGTGAGTCTGAAGGGCTCAAGCATAGTGCATGATTCGTCTATGGGAGAGGGACTCCAAATGCACCAAGAAAGAGAGAGAGAATGTATAATAATAAATGATATCATCATAAGAAAATGGCAGGATCTTAAAATCAGTGATTCAATTTAAAAGTAATTAAAATTAGGATTGTGGCATGACCACACGATAAGGAAGTTTCACAAATTGAGATTAATTTTATATTAATTATTATCCTCTATGATGGTGGAGATAACATATATGAGTTAAAGGGATTTATTTAAATGGAGGAAAACAAGTAAAATTGGTGACATTGTAAAACACAGTAAGGTGTGACACTAAGGAAAAAGGCCACAAATTTTGATAACTCATCAGTCTCCCAATTATAGAGGTTTAAAACATATTTCATTGACTTTAAATGGATCTTAAAGGGTTATTAAAATTCTTATCTCTCAAATGATACATCACTAGAGAAAAACTGGATGTTCCTAGAAAAATGGGGAAGGACACACCATTAGGTGAGTCGCTGTCACCCTTGCACCATCTATCTGGCACCATTTCCCTGGAAGCAGTGCTGATTGGTGATATATAATACCCATAGGTACCACTGATAACCATCAGTTCCACTGATGCCAATCAGTTCTATCGATGATCACTTATACCACTGACTCTCCTCTGTGCAATTATTGCTGATCCTTGCAACCGATTCTCATCAGTTCCATCGACGCCCATAGGTTCAACTGAGAGCCATCAGATCCACTAACACTCATTGGTTCCACTATTCGTCCAATAATGAACTTTTTAAATCTCCTTAATGAGTCACTCATGGTCCCCAGGTCACCCTAAACACCACAACGTGGATAATTAAATGACCTGGAAGCTCTCTGACATTACATCAGATACCTCTCACACTATTCTAGTCCTTGAGAATTTTGGGACAAACCCGAGAAATGTGATTTGTCTGAACAACCACCTCAAAAGATACTGATAAGGGAAAAACAACCCTACAGTTTTTCGAATGTTAGAACATGCCTTAATATCTAAGAACACCTCTCCCTTATCTATCTTCTGAACAACTGGAGAAACACTGAAGGATTACAAGGACACATCATCGACATCCTAGGAACACCTCTCCCTCATATTTGAACAATATTAGAAGCACAACCGCCCCTCACCCCCATGAAACAACATTAAAATATTAATGTCACATCATCTACACTTACTTATTAGGTAGTATCCTCTATCATGTCAAAATAATATTCCTTTTGGGCAACACAGACTCACTCGTGTAGGTTTAATAACGTACAACATAATGTGTCTTGATTAGGGATTTGGTCCTCCCCTCCCCACTATGAGGAATTTATACACATTCAGATAATATGGAATATAGCCGATCATATAGAAAATGAGGTCTTGAATTATACCAAATACACGTATAAGAAAAACACAAAACAAAAACTTAAATCATCTCTTGGTACTAGGAACCCATTTTTTCCTTCTGTTCCCAAGTACTCTCCTTCAGGAAACCATGCCTCCACAACACATGAACCAATGGAATGGTTCATCCATGACTCAAATTATCCACACGTTCCTCTATCCTCACTTATCACACTATTAACATTGCACCATCCTCGATATCTAGATATCCACATTGGAGGGTGTGCGAATCATCATGTAGATATAGACGAAGCTAAGACATGTGTGAGACAATGTGGAACATCACAAGTGGCGGTGGTAGCTCCAGCTGATAATCCACTTCAACGATCCTCCAAAACACCATGATGGGTGTGACAAAGCTGGGAAAAATCTTACTCCCACTGCGAACCTCTATTGCCCATACAGACGAGAGTCCTTTAAAAACATGTGGTTCCCATCCACACACTCCAATGATATCCTCCTTGGATCGGCATACGACTTCTATTTTCTCTGAGCTGCCTTCATCCTCTCACTCACAAATAAACTTCTCCATTATTCTCTGCACCACCTCTGATCCCAGAACACCTGCTTCCCCCACCTCAGTGTAGCACACAAGTGAAGGAAATGGCCTTCCATACACAGATTTAAGAGAGTCATGGAAATAGAAGAGTGATATCTATTGTTTTAAGAAAACTTTACCATTCGAAATTCTTCGACCACTGATCCTTTGAATTCCAAAAAACATTCTCGTAGCATATCTTCCAATTTTTGGATATTCTGCTCTATCTACCCATCTGTCTAGTGTTGGAAAGTAGTGGAGATGCATAGTTGGGTTCCAAAATAATGTTGAAATCATTTGCAGACGTGTGAGGTAAACTGTGTTTCCCGATCCGAGAATATGGATCCAAGAATCCCATGATATAATACCACCTCGTCCACGTACCTTTGTGTTAAGGAATCAACTGCACTTGACTGCTTTACTGTCAAGAAGTTAGATGATTTTTTCCACCGGTCCAAAACACCCTAAATTACATCACATCCTCCTTGATCCCGGTCTAGTCCCATGATGAAATATATCAAGATGTAATACCACATTCACTCGGGGGAATTCATGGGCTACAACAGACCTCATGGGATGTGGTGTTTAGCCTTCACTTGCTGACAAACAATGCATTTCCCACAAACTCTACCACTACCCGTTTCACCCTGAGCCCCAAAAACTTCCACTTCAAGCCCTGAAAAATCATGGAAACTATTGGGTGTACCGCAAGGGATGATTAATGGAACTCATCGAGAAATTTATTTCACATTTTCACTGGGAAAAACTTCTTCCCCTAAAACTATATATGATTCTGACAATCTTTTGACCATCCTTCTGGAGCGTTTCCTGGGATAACGTGATCACGCATCACTTCAGCCTCTATGACCACCCTCAAAGACTCCCCCACATTTCGTACCATGGAATACTACAATCTCTTCTAAAATTGGAATCCCCCAACATTCATAGCTTGTCCACCTAGGTACAAGGGAGCGAAATCCTCTATTGAATCACATGCGTCTACTGAATATCAACCAACTTCATTTCAAGACTTCAGGATCAAGGCATTTACCACCATGTTATACATCCTTAATGTGTATGAAATATCATTGTCTTAGTCTTGATGAAACTCCATCCACATCAACTATAGAATGTTCTAGTCTCGCCAGGAGAAGGTATACATCAAGCTCTTGTGAACTGTGAAGACCACAAAGTGTTCCCCAATGAGGTAATGCCCCCACAAATTCATCAAAAATACGACCACTACACGATTTTGGTCATGGCGTCATAGTTAAATTCGTGATTATGTAACATCCTAGACACATAAGAGATCACTCCCCACTGGTGCATCAGAAAAAACCCCAACCCTAGGACTGATGCATCACAGAACACTTCAAATGCTACCCCTTCCTCTGGAAGCCTCAATACTGGGGCTTTCAGCAGCTTTCCCTTCTGATAACAGAATTCTCTCTGCACTGATCACTCTATACAAAATAATTTTCAATTCATGATCAAGGATGTCAATGGTTCTACAAATTTAGATATGTTGGGATCAAAACTCCGGTAGTAACCTTTTAGAAACAAGAATCTATAAATCCATACCACATTCTTGGGTATTTCCCAAGAAGCAAATGCCTTGACCTCAAACAGTCCACTGGTATTCTCGGTTGGAACACCACATGTACATGTATGTGCACCTCTCATGTCCAACAAATTCACTTGGAAAACATCTCGTAGATATGGTGTAGTCGGAGGACCTCTCCAACTGTCCTCATATGCTTAATGTGTGATCCTTCTCTAATCATCAGTAGATCAGGATGTCTTCAATAATAATGACTAAGAAGAGATCCAGATACTCACTTAATATGCATTACATGAGACCAATGAACACGGATGGAGAGTACATAATATCGAACGACAAGACCATGAAATGAAAGTCCCCATATCTACACCTGAATGTAGTCTTCGAGACTTCACCCTCATTCACCCTTAACTGGTGATATACTGAATTTTGGTTGATCTTTTAGAACCATCCTTCCCCCTTCAAATGATCAAAAAGATCATCGATCCTCGAGAAGGGTTAACCATTCTTGACTGTCACCGGATTCAACCATCGGTGGTCATACACATCTTGAGACCACCATCTTCCTTCTTTGAGAACAATATTGGATCATCCCATAGAGATGTACTTGGTCTGATAACACCTTTCTTCATCAAATCATCATCCTGAATCCAAAACCCTCGTAACTCAGAAGGTGCTATCTGATTGGGATCCATCGAAATAGGATGTGCACTGAGATAAATGTCTATTCTAGATACCACGCCACATCGAGGGGGTAGAGTCAAAACCTCTAAAGGGAAAATGTACATGAACTCGCTATAGATCCCCAAGACATCCACCATCTCATTATCTTCTGAATCCAATGACAATTCACATTACAAAGATAGAAGGGGATCCACACATCGACTACCCTACTGGAAACCCCTCTCTCCAACGAAAGTTACAAGATGGCCACCCATATCTGAAAATACGACCCTTCTCCGAAATTAGTCGATAATGACACAGACCAAGGATATCCAATTTATTACTAAAATGACATCATATAGATACGTATCTAGAAAAAGAAGATCCCTACTTGACTAATGAGGCTCCAACATAAGTCTACATCCCCATAAAACATAGGACAAGCTGGTCTGACCTTTGATTGTCATACTTAATACCCAGGGAAATAGATGTCTATATGCGTATAGGCCTAGAGCATGGGCTAGACTGGGTGAAACAATGGAGTTTGAAGCTCCTGAATTAAATTAGTAACATGAATGAGTACTAAACACGATGATCGTACCTTGAATGTCCTCATTCCCTACTGGACCTACTACCTAAAATACGTGAATCTTCCCAAACCTAGCTCCTATTCTCTTTGAATTTTTGCTGCCTCACTTATCATAACTTGGTTGAGGTCCTTGAGGAGCGCACTTAGGTTGGCCTCCTCCAGAAACGTCTTCTCATGGAGAAGCGAGAGCTCGCTTTCCCTATTGTGGCAACTGAAATGGTACAATTGGAAAATAATGCTGCTGAGTTCAGCGTTGAACCAACCCACCGCCACTATACTGAACTTGGTTCAGACACTGATTACGCAGGTGCCCATGGCTGCCATAGATAAAGCATCTCGGTCCTGGGCTCTAAGAGAAATGGAAAGGACTTGGATATCAAAACATGAACTATTGGGGCACACTCCCTGCTATCTGAAACATGGATGGCCCGGATGATGGTGGTATACTACTAATGATCTTCACCTTCAACAATATCAACTGGATCACGACATATGGAACACCTCCAACTGTGTACAACATCTCCACCACTTCATCCTTCTTCTAAACATCTATGAATGTTGGTAGAGTGAAGGGAGTAACAACATACTGAAGAGAATTTCATAGTACCTCCTCTAAACGGCTCTCTCGAGACTCCTCATCTGGAAAGAGGTCTATAGGAAAATTAAAATGATCCTTGAACATGATCCCCAATTCCCTCATAGACATACCCTCTGCTTGATGGAGAGTAACTCCTGCCTCTTCTCATCCTTAATCATGGGAGAGTGGAATTCACCCAGATGTCCTTCTCGTAGTCAGTCAATGAAACACCAGCTTCCCTATTCATTATGAGGTAGAGTGTCCACCACTAATTCACTGAACCTATCATCTAGCCTACAGCCAGTGGAAATCAGTACTCAAACAAAGCTCAGATCAATAGGAAATCTATCACGAACTGCTCTATCTATATTTCTATCTCCATGTTATAGACAACACTATATTAATTTCTGAGGGTATGCAACTAAAATGTACAAAGTACCTTCTTACACTTGTCATCCTCCTCCTCTCAATCGGTCCTCCAATTAATATATATATTATCCTACTATGCCTCTATCACTATCACTACTCATGGACATCCTCTATGTTCCATAACTGTTCGGTAAATAATAAAATTTCTAATACGTAGTAGTGTAGAAAGATTCTTAAATTTTTGTTCAAACATTCAATTCATTTTAAACTCCCCAAAATCTTTGAACAAACCAGAACATAAGTCATTATGACTCTTAGACCTTTCTTAGGGTCTCTATCCCGGAATCAGTGTTGCCTCACATGGTCATTTTTTAGGTCGAATGTCCTTAAATCGAATCACAGGGTGCCCAAAAATCCTGTGTCCTAGATGTTATTCCCTGCACTAATTCACACAATAATATTTTCAACCACTATTTATCTACCATCCTATTCAATACTCACTATGAAGGACACTTAACACCATCCTATATCTCTATCATAAACCTCTAATACCATTCTGTTAGGACACTCCTTCACCAAGATGTTGGAAGGAATATCAAACTAATATGCCCTTCATTCGTCAAGTTAAAGGAGACAAAATGACCCATGATTCTTGCATCCAATAGGCCTTAGAGTTGTGACTCGAACCAAGGGTAACGATTCACATTTAATATGGAGGGAATTAAACTTTTCTAGAAAAAAGAGTAGGATATAATATGTCAATTCTCCAACAACTCTGAAAATAGAATGAAAAAGTAATGACGAAAACCCTTTTTCCACATGCATGTTCAAAATAAGGTGACACATGGAAAAAGAAATCTTCAAAGGAAAAATACAAAAAAAATATTGAAAATAGAAAAAAAAACTATCCCATATTATGAGCTAGTACGACCCCACACGGTCCTTGAAATTCTCATAGAAACCTAAATATAGTTTTATATACGTAGGGTGTGTATAGTAGTATACACATAAGGGAAAACCAATATCTCTCTTGCATAAGTGGGGAGGCATTCTAATTCCATCTGAGAAAATAGGTAACCAATGAACTTCATAACGAAACAATACACCCAACCTTACCAAGGAACACTCCCCAAATAACGAAAGTTAGGTAATCTAATAGTAATAGTACAACGATATTTGGGTACCCATCACTGCTTTCCCACTTGTTAATGAATACATCCAACGCATCATACCACCACCTCTATTTTCACTACAGTCCCACTGCCTCCCCAACAACATCCTTATGGGACACCACAACCACGCATCATGCCCAGAGACACCTGGGCCACCACAACCATGCCTCCTGCCCACCGTTACCAGGGGCACAACAACCACACATCCCACCCACACACACCTTGTCCAACATAACCATGCATAACCACACCAACAAACACCTGGGGAAGAACAACTACTTCCATGCTATAAGACAATTGGGTCTCATCCTGAAGACACATGGGAACAAATTATTCCTGCTGACACCTGGGATAACCATCATAGCATACCCTACCCAATAATTCATGGGATATAATGGGCCTTAGGCCATCACAACCTACCCAAATAGTATTGGTCTAACTGGGAGTGGGAGAAGAAAAGATCTAATAACCATCCACCCATAAGAGTGATTGGAATAACACACTCCCCTATGAAATAGCAATGATCGACACGAAGTTCTAAACTTGGGAGGGGTGAGAATAAGAATAAAAGAACTAAATTTATACATATTGGTAAACAAGAACTCATCCCACCCTAGGTGTTTTAAACTAGCCTATACACAAACACCCACTTCATAATTAATTCATTCAGAAAATCCAATAGACACAACCTAGACAAAACCCTTTTCAAGATAAAATTCCCCATTGAACCAATTCATGTTATCACTTTCATGTGATTCCATATAAATATTTCATCACTAAGGGAAAATAACATGAACATACATAATCTAGAAAATGTAACTGTAGGAAAACAACCAAACAAAAATTTAATCATTCATAGCCAGTTCTCTTGTAATGTCACAACAACAAAAGGGGTATATGAAATCCATTGAAGTACTAGAACCAAACAAATCCCCAATATACAACCCCACATGGCCTTAGATCCACAAACCATAAAATGAAAAAATTGGATGCCATCACCATCCACATCACCCCATATGCAGTGTCTACACAAAAATAAGTTTCCAGATTTTTCAAAACCATTCCTTTGGATTATTTCTAAATTTAGTTAACCGGGGTAATCACACAAGGATTCTTATTCATTGGGAATCCATTTTATCAACTAACATTACATGATTAACCAGTTTCCATGTTACAACCATTAAATCAAATGTTTTCTATATAAAATAGTGGTATATAGAAAACAATAAATGGGATATATAGTTTTTCATATGGATTTAACCCAGAGTACAAGTCTTGAATACAGATTAACCCAGATTTCAAAAAGGTTTACCAAATCCCCCATGATTTCATATTCAAATCATCATATGAAAAAAATGTGAAAAAAGACCTTACCCCTAAGAATGAAACTATATTCATAGATTTCCTAGACAGAAAAAATCGATTCATGGGGTATTTTAACCTACATGTATTCAAACACAATGGAAACACAAGATAAGAAATAATGGAGAACATACAAATTGAAAATCCAGCATTAATCCCATCCTTGATCCATGTAATCTGAGCCATGTTTGTTCTTTAGGAAATGCTCTTGAGATCCAAAAAAATGACATTCATATTTGACTGAGATCATCATTTCCCTATAATGAACAAACCAATTGTGAACCCTTTCCAATAGTAGAATATGTCCTCCCAATTTCACCCTTAGAATATGCATCCAATAGAAGGGAATAATTTTTTTTGAAATCGTATCAATGAATTATTTCCGAAAAGTGATAAGATCAAATACAAGGAAGTGTGGGATAGCCATGGGTTATCCCAAATCCCCATTTCATCCCTGAGAGACCTCTGCCTAGACTCGCATTCTTCCCTACATAGTATATATATATATACATAATTATTAATATAAAAAACATCTTTATATTAATTTAATAATTATTTAAATATATATTTATTTACTCATAACTATATAAATAATTTTTAAACCATTATATATATTTTGAATTATAAAAATATATATATTGATATATAATATTTATATTCATTATATATATGAATTTGTTAATTATTGAATAAATATAAAATTTACATTTTTAATATAAATAAGATAATTATAGGTTTATGAATAATACAATATATTAGATGTTTCTATATGTCCTAACAATATCACTGATAAAGATCCATCTATATAAATGCTAAAAATGTTCTGATAATCGATACACCTTTATCATCTTTTTTTAGAGCAGATAAAAGTACCATTTATAAGAAATTTTATCTAGCGCTAATATAGGTAACCCTTCTATCATATATTTATGTTTTTCTTTGATAAAATACTTTACTCGATATACAAAATCTATGGTAGTGATAATTATTCTTTGTGTTCATGTTAAATATTTTACTGACACATTCAATGAAATTCAGAATATCCAACAAACTCAATAAATCATTAATGTCTGTAATCAAACAAAATTAAAATAAAACACACTAAAAACAAAAAATAATAATAAAATCATGAAAATTTATTTTTTAGAAAAAGTATGTTATCTTATATAAACATGGTTCATTTATGTAGATCCACTTATAATAAAATTTCTATTAGAATCCCTCAAGTAACCGCACGTGGAGGTTAAAAATTCTCCACATTTAAAGGAAAATTAGGAAAACTATTGTAGTTAACTAAACGTCGACTGATTTTAGGTGTGGTATATTATCAATGACTTAAGTGGGAGATAGATGGTAAATATAATAGTGTGATGATATACCATAATTCTCTATTCAAAAGACATGATATATTCCTAACAATCGGAGGTTATCTCGGTATACAGATGGTGGTTGAGGGTTTGTGGTCAGACATTAGGGGAAGATGGTGGTGGTGATGTGGTAAGGGTGAGTGACAAGGGATTTTGTGGGGAGTCAAATTGGGTGACCAAAGTAATAGATGAAATAATGGAATGAGAGGTGTGATGAAATGACATGTTGCTGAGTTGATTATTGATGAAGATAATGGAAAGTCAGGGGAAATCCTTCTGATTTTTCACTTCAGTATTATTGACTACCTTGGGAATTAAACCACTTTGACAGATTTGGAAGATAATTATTCTATTACTGTTTCCTCAATACCATGTATAAAAATATTAGTGATAATAAGGAAAATTTTGATGAATAGATATGATATTGAGTATTTCATGTAGTCATCTTGGTGGATCCTAATCTCCTCCACTAAATGTCAAGGAAAAATTTTATATCTTTTTTAATATTTTCCAAATCACCATAAAATTTGTTTCTAAATTTTCCTCAATCAGATCAATTATATAAAAATGGAATATATTAATTATTATGAATGGAATAATAAATCTATTTGTGAAATTTACCATGTATAATATTTTTCCAAGAACTGTGAAATATGAATTTTTCTCTTACACGGAAATATCTCTTCTAAATGAGCATCAAATGTTTCACTCTCTTAATTTAATTATGTATTTATGAACTCTATAATAATAGAATTTTAATGTCTTAATATGCATATTAAGGTTATTGTGGGGAATAAATTGATCCTCCATATAAAATGTATAATAATCCCCACTTAAAGGAGGAATAAAATCCAACAAATATTAAAAAATTAATACACTCCAACAAAAATAACTTTCCTTTGAAAAGTTTTACATTAAAATACATTATATGTTAAATCTAAATGAACAAATCATTGACCAATTTCATGAATTGGTTTAAAATGTGGTGGAGCACAAATGGAAATTCAAATTAAATGTTGTGGTAGTTTTCAGTTATAGTCTTCTTTTAAACTTATTTTATTATATTTATTATTTTATTGATCTTTTTTCCAGCCATCATATTTTAAATGCCTATTACTAAAAATTTAATTGATAATTTTTCATTGAAAGAAATTTTTAATTATTTCAGAAACCATTTTTCACTAAATATCATATAAATTGAGTTTCATTACATATTTACTTATTATATAATTCCACTTTTAGGAAATATAATATTTTTCTTGGATTATAATTATATTTTTTTATAAAACAATATTTTTAATAATATATAGATTTTTTGTGAATAATACATATTATTTGTGCATTGAAAAATCATTTAATACTGATAAAAAGAATACAATTATCATTGATAAGAAACGTTCTTATAAGAGTACATTATATGTGTGTTTTTTATTAATCATAATGGTACGCCCCAAAAAATTCATATCTATCTTTGATAAAGGGTAAAAATGAATAAAATGAAATCAGTATTAGTACAAGAAATATATTAAAAAAATTACAAATATTTCATAAGTATTCAATGTTTGTCGAGATTATTTATTTATCATAGAAATATTTCTAGAAAACATTCATTTTCATTATTTTTAAAATTTTTAATAATAACTTATAAATATAGTGGGACAATAAATTTCATAGTCTAACACACTTCCCAAAATTTACATATAAAATTCCATAAGTTCAAGCTGCAATCTCACTTGTCTTAGTAACTAATATTTTTTCAACAACAATAATAAAAATTCTACTAGATTAAAATATAAATGAAATTTATTATTTTATTTAAATCTAGTCTTTAATGGAACATTATCAATATTCATTAATTATCAATATTTTACCTCCAAAATTAGTGGCAGTGGTCCCGAATTTATCTTTGGATGTTGTTGTACCTACATAAACTATGGATTACGTGTTCCTTAATTTATTGCAATTAAATAACTCTCTATATTAAATCCTGAGAAAGTAGAGTAGGCTTTAGTTTTAGTTGTAGTGATCATGGTTTCAATTTGGGAGATGGGGGTCCCTTCATTACTATATAAAATGATATTCACTAATTCATCCTTGACGATGGTGTTTCCCACTTCATTTCTAGTTTTGGTTGGCCTCTATTTCTTATGTTATATTTCTGATGTATTAAGGTTTACCATGTTAGTTGTTCCATCATTATTGAAATGAAAATGGGTTAGGATTTTTTCCAACAATTAATGATTAAAGAATTGATTTATTTTCCAATTCCATCTAATATTTATATGAACTTTCTCCAATTTATTTTTTATAATTAAATTCTGTAAAAATATTTTTTATTGTTAAAAAATTTATTTTTGTTGATTTAGATATATATAAAATCATATTTATATTAAAACATTTGTATGAGATATAGTCATTGAAAATAATAAATGGGACATATTATTTTAGATTGTGATAATTTCCAACTTCTTTTTTTAACATCTTACAATAATTTTGGTATATGTCTCCTTATTTGGTATATCATTCATTTTAATTCCGGTTTGAGTATTATGTTGTTCATGAAAATAATTGAAATATTCTAATAATGTAACAAAATTTCAAAAAACATTCTCATGTTTTTTTCATATTGTTTATCTTTTGATGTTCATGATAAATAATTATGTAATTTTCATTGACACAGGTAACTGATTACCATAATGTATAATATTTAATTTGTTGTTATATAATAATGTATTAAATTTTAATTTTATTGAGGGTATGTATAAAGGTAAAAAATTATTTTCACTAATATGATAAACTACTATAATAGATTAATGACAGTGTGATTCATCATTATGTTTTAAAATATAATTGATTCAATCATTAAATTCATTACTCTATTCCTTATCACACTCTTATAGTTTTATTACATTTAATTTCATTAAAAAATATTCTTTTTTACATTAACTAATTTTAATATATATAGTTCTTTCCAAATATTAAATTTCATTTTTAGAATTAATTAATGATGGTTGAAATTTTTTTTATCAAAGTTTTCTATTTTTAATAAATAACCATTTTTCAGGAGATTTTCGTATTCTGTCTCAAATATTTAAATTATTTATATTTTTATTATTATCTAAAGAAATTGTTACTTCATGTACATTAATAAATTTATTTTTATTTTTTTAAAATTATCATCCATTAATTATTGGTAAATTTTTCTTAAAATGCTCTTAATCCATGGTAATGACATAAAATTCTCTAGGGAAACAAATCATTGGGATATTATATAAATTAAATGCAAATGTAGATATGTATATGTGGTTTCATTATTCTCTAATTATTCCACTACTTTTGTATATTTAGTCCCCCAATTTATAATGTAGTGTAATTAATACGATTCCTTATCATTATAAAAGAATATACATAATGTAAAATATGAGTTAGAGTTAACATCCCTACAGTTCATGGTATTATAAATGTTTACATATCCTGTAATTTCATATGATGTTATTCTACTGTTAAAGATGAGGCTATGATGACTGAGTTGTGGTTCACTCTGAATAGTAATTATATTGGGTCACAACATGACCATAGGTGGACATCCATTTATGCCAAAGGCATCCAACTATATATAAGGGTCTAGAGTGTAACCTTGGGGAGACTATTCCTCTTTATAAGTGTGCGCAAAAATATTAAAAATTTCCAAATAAATTTAAATTATCTTATAATAAGAGTATGTTGACGAAATTAAGCACATCATTATATATCATTGAAAATTTTATATCAAAAAAATTTTACCAAGTCATATTCTTGAAATAACATAAGTATTTTCCTCCCATAAGGACGATGACATATAAAAATATATCAACGGATAAAAATACACTATGTCTCTACTACCATCGCCTCAGATCACCTAATCCTAATATCATGACTTATTTTAAAATTCAATTTTTTTCATCCAAAAAATTAGTCTATACAATATCTAATTATTTGATCATTGAAGTCTTATAAGGTACCCAAATGACATGGCTTCCAGAGAAGGGTGAAAGTAAAACTCAACAGGGAACCACCAATGAGGTCCTCCATATGACCAGTAAAAGCAATGTATGTTCATGCGAAAAACTAATATATATATATATATATATATATATATATATATATATATAATGCTGGATGCACATATAACGTAATAATCATTGAGATTCTGGTTTAAATATGACAACCCATATTGAATAAAACCTACAGCAGTCAGATCTAGAGTGTCTCTGAACATGACATAGAACCATGAAAATGAATAACCATCCCATGAATGATTACATGTAGAATCTATTGTTAATTTAATCATTTAAAGATCACTTAGGAGACATTATATCCCTCACAATTTATCTCATGTATAAATCCAATTGTGGTTTATGTGGGGGAAGTTTGTTCATCTCATACATCTTATTTATCACCTCATAGGGAAATTCCTACCCTATATCCATCCTATATATCATGTATGAAGGTTGGATCCATCAAATGCAACCAACAGATACCATTTACATCAATCCAAATTACTTTTTAATGCGTCCCAAAAAAATATTCTCATAAAACACATGTAATAAAGGTAAAAAATCTACCCACACTCATCTCAGAATCCTATGGTCAGCCTATCAAATGAAAAACATATCAGTGTCTCTATAACCACATCTGACTCAAAATATTTATTCTCATTATATGGAATCACCCAAAATAATCACTACCAATTACCTGTATTCACCCTCCCATGTTTTAACATCTTAATAGGGCACAATCTAAGGTCACCTAGGTTACATCAATAATGAACATCATCAATTGGATCCTCAATCAAAATCCCATATCATGGTTCCATAACAGAAACCATACGGCATAAAATTACATAGTCTCATTTTAGTCATCACATTGCCTCATTGTCCTCGTATTTAAAGTCATACTAGAAAAAATCAAGAGAAAAATACCAAATCTAAACTCAATACCAATTTCATCAGTAGGATGGTCCTCAAACCGATGCAATATATCTATATACTTTGGGAATATCCACCCATATAATCACACATCAGTGTTGGGTAAACACATACCATATACTCATATAAACTAGCCTATCAAATACAAGTCACCTAATGAGACCATCAAGGATAACTATGATAAATCAATTCATACTAATAGAATCCTTACACTCTGAGGCCAAAAATTCACCTACACCAACATTCACCATTATTTCATATTATATCACATCCCTCATCGTAATATATGAAATGGAATAATTTTTATAATCATGAAATCATCAATAGGTGGATATGACTTCAATTAGTGTCCAAGGTTCTATAATACACAACAGAAATTCATTTTATAATCAAACATTTCCTTCTCAATAAGACATTCTATTTTTTTCTTCAGATGTTAAATATATTTAAAGAGATAGAAATCATATCACATGTTTCATAAAAAAAATTCATAAAATGTAGGGGGAACCCCAACATACAATCTACCTCAATAAAATCCATGTTCCAATAATTGAAAACTGATTTCTCTAACATAAACTCAACCAAGGGAACAGTCCAACCCCCATCCATTTGAGTCCTAAGTCACCCCATCGATGTAAAATATTTTCCAACTACCCATGTAAGGTCAAACGTGTACTCCTAACACTATCTTGGAAAAAATAAATAACATGTGACTGAAATTCAATATAAAATTTAAATTTTTTAGGCCAAAAATCCAAAATAAATCTGCTTGGAAATTTACTCCATTGAAATTTGTTAAAATTTTATGATATCATCATCTATGTAATTATCATGGACACAATAAATAGAATCCTCACCTTGTTCCACCATGATTCGATGGAATCAATACCAAAACCCTATCTAATTTTAATCAAAATTAGAGATAATGAAGAGAAAACAAAAAAGGATGAGGATGGTGAAAGTCACATAGAATCACTATATATATTCCCAAGTAATTCTAAATCATAATTGAAATGAGGGAGGGATATAAAGAGGAGGACCAACTAAATCCACCCCCCTCTGTGGATTTCTTGTCCAATACCCAAGGTTCCAATACATTATTTAAATGTAAAAAAATTATATAAAATAGGATATTATCTTGGTTATAGAATGACCATATGGACCATGGAACAAAACTTCATAGATGTAGAGGCACACCTAATCCCCTTATGTATTTCACTGTGTTATCCCTTTCCTCCAATCCTCTCATGGAACGACCACATTGACTATATGATCTAACCCCTCATCCATTATTCATCATGGGTTGACCCCTTCTGGGTCACAAAATTAAATACATCATCCTAAAATTACATCATGTTCCAAAATGAAATGGAATAGTAACACATGGGTAATGGGAAGATCCTATTGTTGATGAAATTTTTTAGAAAGGCCTCTGGACCTTTATCCAGCTAAATTGGGTTCATGTTCGACATATTCTACCTTGACCCTATCCAAAGAATCATACAATGATTTACTCACTAAAAAAATTCAATCTGAATCCTTATTAATGAAATGAACCATCGAAAAAATTTAAAAATACAAATTCCTTCACGAAATTTCCATCCTATAATCACATGTGGAATTAAAACGTCCCCACCACAACAACTCTCATCCCTGAGAATCCTTGATGATCCTTAACTATTAACAATAAGGTATCTTGATCGATAATTCACATTAAATTTTCTACAATTAATCTTATATAGTCCAATGAGCTTCCAATACTTATCTACCAAAATGAGGTACAATATCCCATAAAAGAAAAGTCACCACTCTTATGAAAAACAGGATCAACCAAGTTAGAACATAAATATTCACATATATCCTAAGACACTGTTGTGTAATTAATCAATTCGTTCATAGTCATATACCATTCCCCATCATAATAAATTCCTCATTATGATCAATTTTTATCCATAGTGCTATCCACCATCAGAATCACTTCAATAAATACAATACAAGTACTCTAATAACCCACATATTGTAGTTGTTATATCACTACACCATATTTCACACGAAAACAATAGCCAATCCTCTATTGGAAAACTTTTCCAAAAAAAACTCGACCAGACCCCATGATTCACTATCTCACCATGCCTTAATAATGCATTAAATCTTAAAGTAATCTAATGATAATCCAAATTCCCACACTGGGGCACAAACTAAAAATATTGTGTATTTTCCACAAAATGATCTCCAATGACCTACACCATTTACCATGATCCTTCTAGGAGAATCTATTTTCCTATTATTGAACTAATGATAAGATCATATAAAACCATTTTGAGTACACTGCTAACACATAGAATACATCATTAGCCACATCTGTATTTCAAATATGGAATTAACCCACATACCAAATCTCATCATATCAATCTTATAATGAACCTAAAAATACCACCTCAACCATCTAATTACCAATATCATAACATTGATGACTCTACCAACATGGGGTTGTATCTCCATAGACCACACTCAATTCATTATCAAATGTAATGAGTTGATGTATTCAACTCTATCATTCATATGTTCCAATATGAAATGAAAAATATCAACTATTCATGACTCACTAGGAATGAAATCCTCAATATCATCTGAATTTAAAAATCTAATGAGGCTTAGATTTTCAATCAACTAATGTTTAACTCTTCACTATATTGATTAACATATATCTCTAATTAATATCATACGTAATATGTTTAATCCTCAATATTTTGGTAGAATAAGTTTCATGTAATAATATTTTTTATACCATATCTCGAAACATTGTGCCATTTCTGATGTCACCACTCACCATAGAGGGAAACATTCGGTCTCATTAAAATTATTTACAAATCATGAACACGATATTTATATAGAAAAAATTTGTCCTCAACTCACACATGGATGTTTAAGAATTCACAAATTAAAAAAAATAAACTATAGATGCTACATACTGACATATTCCCATACAACCCATCAGGGGTGTGATCTTATAGAGACAGTCAAACATCCTGACTAATGCTCCCATGAGTCATATATTATATAAAATATGCCCATTCAACAAAACCACTATCCAAAATACACATCAATATTAATAAAATACCTCTTGAATAACCCTCAATTACCATCCTCAAAATTGGTAACTTCACGTATTTCATGGTATTCCACTTGACCACCAATCAATTAGACATCATTTGAAAACTCTAACTTTTTACACACGCTCTATCCAACCTAGAATCGGCCAACTATGATCATTATCAACTCTATATTTATGGAATACTCCATAAAGAACAAGTGTCATGAATTCTACCTATCCTAAACCAGTAATTTCGCTCTCGTAAAAAATAAATTGGAGTTTTTCAAGTCACAAATGACATGGAATTCACTATGAAAATATAATACAACTCTAAAGCATCACATTGTTTTCCTTTCATTAATCTCAATGAATATATCCATACTTGTCATATTAATGTATCTATAAAACCTAGGATAACCCAAATCATAGGTTTCCCTTGTATATCATAACTTATATTTTCCATTACTTCCATTGTACATATCCTGATTCATATCTCAAATGAAATAGTCTCTCTCAGGTGACTATATGTCCTAAAATATATAGATTACAATCCACATGCATCATCCTTATTCCCATATATATTATCTCATGGAAACGGACCTCTAAACACCTAATCGTGTTAGTTTAATATATATAAATTAGGACTCACATGTAAATTCACTAGCCTACATGGCCACTATCTCGCATCTAAAATCTTCCCAGAGGAAAACCCATTCATGAATTAAAATCCTAGGATAATCCTCAATGGTCATCTTCACATGAGATAAAACCCTTCAGTATCACATTCTTATTAATTTCAATTTGAGTTTGTCTATATATATATTTGTATCATCCTAGATGTTCATTATTGAATTAACATAGACAAATGCTTCAGTTATGAAGAATTCCATAAAGAATCTATACATGAAATCCACATATTTGTTTTTTGACACTTTCAACATCTGATCCTATTTTCCTTTTGAACTAGAACCACAATCTCCAATGGGGTGTCTATCCTTAAGGCATCTAATTCAAGTACTAATCTATGAGGGTAATCAGACCACCCATGAACCAAGGGAAATTTTAGTTGTTGTTATGAAATATCCAATTTTAGAGTCATTATGACCTACAATAAAATGAAATATACTACAGTCCAAGTGAGTTGAATTACAACATTATTATATATGGTAAAATTCAATGAAATTTTATGTTGTCACATTAAACATATAATCCCTCTATAATAACTGATTTAGAACAAAAATTTTCATAGAAATATATATTGTGTGTGTAATTTGGATTCTATATTCTAAATATAATTCATGTAAATTGGTTTCATACCAACAAGGTAGTATCCACAAGGAAATTAACCCTCAATCATAAATCTATGAATCCAGGTGCATCACACTTGGTGAAATAATAAAATCGTAAAATCAAAAAAAACATTAATAATACCATAACCTTGATATCATAAAATTATTACTATAATTTGTTTTTTTGGTGCACTATTTTGATATTCATTACATGTTATAACACATCGTTATTCCCTCATTACTATGTCGGAAAATTGGAAGACAAGAAAACATGATGAAATCATTGTTATGTGTATATAATATTGATGATTCTTTGTTTTGATTCAACCATCCTAATTTACACTAAACTATAACTAGAATGAGTTACTACATGATAAAAAATGTTACTCCTCAAATGCTATATGATGTATACTAGAAGTAGTGGTCTATGGTGTAACCATAGGGTGATTATAAACCTATATCATAGTGTAAACATATAATATAAATAACAAAATAATATGCATAAATAAGAATAATTTGAGTACAAGGAATCAATAAAACATATCATGATATTTTAAATGTAATGGGTTTTTTATCAATCACATAGGCTAGAACTCATGAAAGTATACAATAATTGATCACCCACAAGGTCGATCAAACATAAAAATAAAAAAATGAGTAAAAAGGAAACTAAGGATATAATACCATATAGGATCCTCACCTTATCCCATAATCCATTATTTCATGACACTTCAGACTTGTGCAATAAACAGTTCTCTTCTGTCTAACTTGAACAAGCGAGCAGTGAAGTACAATTGGGTTCCAAAGTATCATTTCGACCCTAACATGGTGTGGGTAAAACTTAGAAAGGAACCTACATCATGGAATAATAAAAAACCAGTAATGTTCTTATATGTTTATATTACATGTTAAACTGAATATATAAATACATGATGTAATCATAAAAATTGTAATCACTAATTTTCTTCCAATTCTAACATGAAACCTGAGATCTTCAATAAAATGATTTGGCTAGTTATAGAATGTATTTGAGCATTTTATACACGAATTATATCCAAAATTTGTCCCTTATAAAGTTACATAGAAAATGTAATATGAAATCAAGTAGTATTAGGCTCAATGATAGGATCCAAATAAATATTCCAAGTCATCCACTGGTATATTGATATTTTAGGGGGTTTTATGACCCTCATAGATCATACCATATCTATATCCCTTTAGTGGGTAGTTCATTCCTCCTATCCATCACATATATCATATTTAAGGGAATTTAATCCATACCATACATTTCATATATCATGAAAAGGATATATTTAATGATTCCATCCCCAAAATATCATGTATTTTATTAAATCTCTGTGGGTAGTTAATCCCACAAGAACCACCACATAAATCCCATACCATACCGCTCACCCATCAACCCAATTCCAACTAAATTTTATGAGGTCAATATATCAAGTAAACTACCTATCATAACCCCTATTTTAACATCAAAATAGAAATATATGTTTGGGATATATGGCGAAAAAAAATCATCACTACCCACTAACCACACACACTGTCGCAGGTGTCATCAAATTATTGGGGCATCAATCAGGGTTGACTAGGTCTCATCAACAATGGACACCTCACATGGGATAATTATTCATATCCCCATATATTAAATCAATACACATAACCATGAGGTAATAAAGTCCCTTCGTATCATTATAAATATCACATGGAATCATTCATAGCATAGGTAAATCCATTTTCTATCCTCACTTGCGAATATTATTAAATCCCATCTCAATATCCAATTCATCTCTTGGTCAGTCTTGACACCCACCCTATCCATCAATATCTATAGTTATTATCCTACAAGGTTATCAAATCACATTGGTGGTGTAATCCTTTCTAAACACTCATCTCAATTATCCTTGTTGAACTCAGGCACATAACAGGTCCACCATGCGCTACTAAGGATAATAAAAACAACCCCATAATATCACTTTACTCAGAGGACATTAAGCTCCTACAATAATGGACACTTAACTATTGTAAAAAATTACAACCCTCTTGGACCCACATACCAGAAGGAATAAATTTTATAATTATTTCCTTGACAATGTGAAAATGAAACATTAAAGACCGTCCCATGGGAAATAATGGCCCTTTAAACATCATTTCATCCACATGAATTTCATTTTAGATAAAAAGATTCATATAAAATTTATACGGCCAACTTCTATCACTAAAGAGAATTCATATCTCATAATATAAAATTAAAATTAATAATCCAAATGTGTATATGGAAGGGATAGAATAACACAAGTGAAGCCATTTAAATTTTAGCATATCATGGAAGATCTCACTCATTCTCATCGATGCCCCCAATCCAATAACAATCCATTCAATGGTCAAGATACACATGAGCACTAAAACCATTTCCAAATTCCCATGGGAGGTCTAGATTACACTCCTAACATAATTCTGGAAAAATAAAATATATGTGACACTACCCCAATTGAACGATTAACTAAATTGAATCCAAAACCAGAAATAAATATAATGGTACACATACCTCTAGTGAAACAATATTCAATGACATGAGATCATCATCTTAGGATGTCCACATTCCATTTAGAATAATATCCTCATCATCTTAACGAAATCCTTGCATGATCTCGTATATTTTTACTAAAAACACTAGATGTCTTGGATAAAAAAATAGAGAATATAAAGGGAAACCAAAGAAAAAAATGACAAAAATGGAATTCACCTAGAATATACAACAAAGTATACCCAATGAACCCAAATTAAAAGAGATAATGAGGGACCTTGGGTTGGGGGAGTACATTCTGAAATTGGATCCCATGTGTGTCCTTCTATAACAAAAACATGGGGGTATTATTAAAAAATAACCAGTATACCCCAATTTCATGAACATGTTTGTATCCTGATCATGACACAACTCTATGGGATTTGGCGTGATGTATCCTCCTATAAGGGAACCTCCCGAAACCATTATGGATTTCATAGATTGATACCATACAACTGATCTTACTATAGTGAGACAAAATAAACAACATTTCCCAACCCCTTATACATTATTTATTATAGCCCAACCCCTCCTAGGTCTCAGTGTGAATTAATACAATGGGAACATAAATATCCTTGTTATAGGATGTCATGATGTTACAAATTGATCACGACATGAACCTTATGAAGATAAAAAAAACATGGCCTACATCCCTTGATCTATCTCATCTGTACAACTGTTGCTCATCTGGGTCCTCAATCTATATCTAAATCATTATCCCAATCTATTCTAAACATCATATTCCCAATATGAATTAGATTTCTCAAAATGAACCCCCCAATAAAATCAGAAAGAATATTTACATCTGAAAATTTTAACATATAAAGAAAAGGTTATTTACAACCTCCCCCTATTGAAATTATCTTCGCCAAGAAGCCCAAGGTGTTTATATACATTTACATCAGCTGATTATAGTCATCAATTCATGCTAAATTCACCTCATTCCATATTGAAATTCCTAACTATATTCCATTTTGAATAACCTTATAGTAGGAAAACTAACCATCAAAATTTGATTCCCATCTCGTTACCACCACCAAGTCTCTAAGATTATGTTTCATGACACTCTTCAATCCTGTTACACTATAATTTCATCAATCAATCCATTACTCATTATTATGGAACTCCCCACTATAATCCTCTTATTATAAAGGATGATTATGTTCAAGGGTTCTCCACTTAATCAATATCACATTAGAAAACATCATCTCAACATCACAACAAACCGCTCAGTGTGTTTATCACCTCATTGAACAATATTTGATATCAAAACCATGGTGTATCCCCCCATGTCATGCTTTTCATCTTAACATCTGCCATCCCACTAATAAGACACATGTATTCTAAATCATGAACTATTATTTCTAATAGGAATATTTTTGATTTTTTAAAAAACTCATAGTAATGTTCAAACCTAAATGCAATATTATATATAAGGATGGATGGCCAACCACCTATAACAAACATGATTCTACCACCATGAGAATCAATAAAACATTGATCCAACTAACACTCGATTCATATAAATACATCAAATTTCCAATTACAACACACATACTCTCTGAAATAAGTCATCCAAATAAAAAATTCCATTAATTACGGAACCATCATACACTAGATCTGTCTTATCATTAACATCCAGCATCCAACATATGCATCCAACGACCATCTCATCACACACAGAAACCTACAAATATGTTGTTCTATATCAAAATACCACACATCATCCCATAACATATGTAATTACTGGTTTTCGTCTTCACAGTAATACCTAAGTGAAAAAATGAGTTTCCAAATATCAAATGATCATGACTCACCAGAAATTCCATTCACTATATTAAATGAATTTCCATCTTCTATGGGGATAATGACCACAAATGGAGAATGTTGTATTACAATCCATATGAATTCCCTAATAATTATCCATATTTGAATAATCAATAGGTTCCATCATCATGATTCCATTATAATAAATGAAAAGGTAAACAATACGTTTTTCCATATAATAGTACACTAAATACATCTCTGTGTCACCTCTCATCATTGTGGGATAATTCTCGTGTCATAAATATTATCAGTAAATCACGCCTTCCATTAATCCATCAAAATAATTGATCCTTGTATCACACATAGACACTAATTTATTAAAAACTAAATGAATATATTCAAAACCACCACATACATCCTCTATCTCTTCAATCCATTATTGTTTATAATCCTATACAAGCTAGTTTCAGAACCAAAACTCCTACCCCTATGTGTGATAAATTAAGAATCAAAGGCTAATATTAATAAACAACTAACCATATTCCACTTTAATATTACACACATCAATTATGAATAAAACTCGAAACAAATATTTAAAACCATACATCTCACTTATTCCTTGGTCAAACACAAGACAACCTGTCAACCAAGCATCATCTCAAAACTTCAAGCATCTATCTACAAAATATATAGTCTATTTCATCCTTGATAAGTCATTATTATATATATCTTTGGGTAGAAGGACCAAAATCCCCAGGTATAAACATCCCACCCATAATAACCACAATATGTAGACTCCACAAGAATTCATTTTTAGTGTTTCACATCACGAAAGCATATGATTTCAATATGCTTATATCGTACACCTGGTAGCACATCACATTCTCCAATCACATAAAAAGAATAATATAACCATTTTTCTCATATATAATGAAATAATAATCCAATTTAACCCCACACAAGTATTAACCTCATATAACACTACTTTTTTATCCACAACTCCTGATCCACCAATCCATAATTATATCTCAAAAACACAACGATATACCATCTAACTCATATGTATTAACTCACATATATCAAAATTCATGAGAATCATCCATATTTCAACTATAAATATCACTTAAAAAATAATATTACAACACCCACTCTTGGTTCAATCATGTAAATATCAGGAATCACATACCAATTAATTAAAATTTTAGGTCATTTATTCTCATTGGGAATGTGTATATGAGACAACCCACTCAATAATCATGATCTTATGTAAATCTTCATAGAGTATCTTTACATTAGAGCCACCCATAAGGGATAAAATATTAAAATATCATTATTATATATATAATTATATAATTAGATATTATCCTTGTTAAATAATAGTAATCACATCATATGGTCATTTATATTTTCACTAAGAAGCTATATGAGAAAACCCCTTATGGTTTTTTATTTCCACTTTAAATAACCAACCCTATTTTTTCAAATAGTATTATAATATAATAAATGATTCCTATCACAAATAATAAAATTAATATACAAATATTATAGGGTCAAAATACCTCCCTTTTAATAAGGAACTATTTCTTCATCGTCATGATATATTGCATTATTGAATCCCCGGGACCATTCATTAGGAAAATATAATGTCATTCTGGTGAGTAGAATTATACAACCATGTAATGTTGTAAAAATTATATGTATGATATTTTTGACACTTGAAATAATAAAAGATTTTTCATTGGATATATCAATCACTAGTATGCATATTTATATGAAAAGATTCTGATTTTACAAATATGATGCATGTAGACAGTTCTACTTCCAATTGGCCAGGAGACAAAACCCCTAAAGCATAAATTTAAAAAACCATGTGCATCACTATTTGTGAAACCATATGATTTTAATATAATAATAACAATATTTATAATCCCATATCCCCAGTAACCTAGGATTCATATCGTAAAAGGTGTTTATAATCCATGATTCTGATATCCATCACACATTCCAACACATTACAATTTTATAACTACCATTTCACTAAATAAAAAACTAGAATAAAATTATGATACACTCTATAAAATCAATCAAATAAAATATCTAATACTACTATTTGATCCACCCCTATCATAGATGACATTTATTGTAAAATGATCAAGTCACTAGATGCCCTCTGATACTCCACCTGGTATACTGAAGGATTCAAAATAGTATAGAGGGTCAATTGTGTAACCATGTGGAGACTATACCCCATATGATAGTAAAAATTAAACTAAATAAAAATTGAAATTTAAATAAAAAATAATTATCATATGTATATGTTATAAAATGAATCAATCTATATGAAATGAAATGATAAACAAAGCATTCTTACAGTTAGGATATTAAAAAAAATTGATCTCCCACCCAAATTTTGATATATAAAAATAAGTAACATATTGAAAAGAAAGTGATGTTCTTATTTTATCCTTATCCCATCCCTAATATCAATAACTGGTCCTTCCTAATTCATTCAGACTGTAAAATCAACACTTAGCCTGTTCCAAAATTGAACCTACAATAAGTTATGTTTGTTCAAGTTCCAAAGTTCCATAGCTACCCGAGCAAGGCTTTAGTATAACTTTTTTGGGAAACAACATAGTGGTTCAATATATAAATACTACACTAAATTTTGGTTTACTTGATATGTTTATATGAATAAATAAATACTCGACAAAATCAAAAAAAATAAATTATCAATGATCTTCTAGTTCCAATGTGATGACCAGTGTCAACCCAATGAAAATTTTTCTAGTGTCAATGTTTTTATGAGTAATTTCATAAATCCATTAAAATAATTATTATTCTCATTCATGATTCATGTGAGTTTATCCTAATAAATTTTGTATTATTAATCTCAATAGTCAGATCCTAAGAGAAATTATTAAGAAACCACTTTTATATTGATCCCACTCGGGACAGGGGGGAGTGTACCCTTATGAGATCATCACACATATGCATCTCAGGGGGGGTTCATCCTCCATTCAATATAATATATCAATTAAAGGGATATTTGATCACTTATAACCATCTCATATATCATTTTTAACGTCTATATAAAATTTATTTATCTAAGGCATCCGATGTATCTCAATGTATCACATTGAACCATCTTTCCCACCAAAATATTCTGAAAAAAAATCACATAATGGTCATCCATGTACACATACCAATTTCTCAAGTCTATGTTATGAGTCTAATGAGTAAAACCTGTTATCATCACTATAACAACATATTTCTCAAAATATCAATTCATATGGTATTGTGACACTTAGAACTATCAAAACCGATTTCCATCACACACCCTCTCAAGGGTTAACATCCTTCTAGAGAGACCATCTAGTTCCCCAAGGTCATATAAAGAATGTAAATCATACATATTATCTCAATAATATATTTATTTCATGGGTAAAAACTCATCACCTATAGTGAAATATTCATAATTATTAGATTTCCTAATTAGAATATTTGGTAAATCCACACTAGATCCTCTTTACAAGGAATGATTAAATCCCATATCAATAACCATTTTATCACAATGTCGGTCATAACAACCATAATATCCTGAAATCTACATCATATATAACCACCATGGTAATAACATCATAGTGTTTGAAGGAAACCACACCCACACTCACTCAACTATCAAAATGTATCTAATGATCCTATAAAGACCATCATGGCCTAATAGGGTCAATCACTCTAATCCCATTCATTCTCTTTTCTCAAATCATAGAAATGATCCTAGTGAAATTTCCATTATGATTACATACTTGACTCCATCAATCTAGGATCCATGTATATTATGGAATTAAATTTATAATCATGGCCATGGCCATTAGCAGTTGAAGAATTTATGAGTGTCCATGGGTCCATAGTGGGCCATATCATTTCATTTAGTCAACATGAATTTCATTTTAAATGAAAAAAGTCATTTATTTATTATAAGTTAACAAAATTTCTATTTTTAAAACTCTGATGACATGCTATATAAATAATATTCATAAACTGTATAGGTATACACATGGGACCACCAACCCCAAATTTACATTTTATCACATCCAAATATATATTACCCAATATCAACCATGTGAACTATCTGAAACCCATAAATCTGAAACCCCGATAACTCCATCGCACCACAACTATAAGAATAATATGATTCGAGGACCACATGGTACTGTAGGAACCATCTTGGGGGAAAACAATAACATATGAGATTGATTCAATTGGAAAGTTAATATAACTTTATCAAAATACATGAAAAAATCTACAAGAAAATGAATTTTAAATTAAATGTATTGAAAAAATGTAAAGTTATCCATTCATGAATTCATATATCCATGACGTGTGGATGCTCCATATTCTTCACCTGTATAGTCCATTCCCTATTGTAATCAACATAAAAATCTATCTAGTTTGCATCTGAATTAGAGTTGATGAATATAACGAACCAAACTATTATCAATGAAATTTACCAGTTCTTATAATTATGTTTTATACAGTAAGTCACAAAAAAGAACTTGCGGATCATAATACAGACTTTATAAATAAAGAATGAATAAAATAAGAATATTTTTTAGATATTAAGGAATTTATAATTATGCAATAATAACTTGAACAATGGAATGGTAATACGAAATAAGAGGCTTTTTTAGTATAAATAATATTTTGGAATCTTATAAATGAATTTACTATATAATAATATCTTTTGATAATTAAAAAAATGATTTAAAAATGATAATGTGTGTTTTGGTATTTTTGTAAGACATAAGTTTTTATTAACAATGTTTTTATTATGATAATGATTTAATAGAAGATTTCTTTTCATAAAATATATTAAGATATTAATATTTTGTTATCTTATGAATATTATATAATTTTATGAGACCATAAATATTTTTTCAATGTGTCATAAAATCAGGAATAATATTAAAATTGGTAATTTTCATATAAATTTTATTTTTATTTTTTAATTCAAATTCATATAATTAGAAAACTATTTTAATAAAATAGAGTTCATTTTTTAGTTATAAACATCAGAAACTTTTTAGGGTGTTTTGTTTTTGGTTTTTTCAGAAATTTTTGACTTTTTATTAAATTGTAAAATATAATAATTTATGGTATATATACATTATAAGATAAATAAACTATTCCTTTAGTCAATTTTTTTGTGATCCCAATAATATCAAATTACCCTTAAATATTTTAATATATTTAATGATAATCCTAAATCTATTAATAGTCTTGAGCCATAATAAAAATCCAATGAATAAAATAATTGGAAAACACCCCTCTCTTACCCATTAAATATTTCACCTCACCACGTCTTCTCCGCACACCATCATGGATTTTAAATATGTGAAAATTATAACCCCATATCTTAAAAATACCCTTACCCATGTCTATGAGGTTTTTTTCAAAAAATATTCTAATCCTAGGTTCGTCAAAGACGTTCTCAAAGAAGAAAATTCTAGAGGTAAAATCATATTTCTGTTTATTTTTTTTCTTTTAGTTTTATTAATTTATTATTATTTCCTCTCTTCCTCGTTCCACATTTGACTGATAACTCTAGTGTATTTTTTATAATAGAATTATATCATGTTAATGGAATATTTACCATAAAACTCCTTACTCTATCTCTCTCTCTCTCTCTCTCTCTTATTTTAAAAATAAAATCATCTCCCCTAACGTGTCAATTTTCTGACATCATGGATGATGTGTTATAATATTCTTTTAAAACCATCATTTCTGTCTATAAAACAACTAAAATTGTTTGTAAATACTATAAAATTTATTTAATGAACCTTTGACTCTATTGAACAATATTATATACCACAAAAATAAATAATGAAACAAAACTGGTTTATGATGTTTTAAAACACCCAGAAAACTAAATGATTATCCCTAACATTTTATCCATAGATTAATCCATATAACATTAAACAAAATCTAATATTTAAACATATAAACTTTTATATTTTTTTCATTAATAACATATAATTTTAATTATGGAGAATTATTTCCATTCTAAATAAACTTCTATACATATATTCATGTGAACCGATCATGAAAACCATGAAAATGAAAACTCTCGAACGATGAAATTATTCTATATGACTCATATAAAATGATATAAATTAATATTTTATAATTATAATAAATAAAATACTTTAATAAAATGATTTTTATGAATTAATTAATTAATTTAATATGATTATTTGGGATATTAAAGGGAACAAAGAACTCAGACATAACATAACTGGAATTATTAAACCATACACTCTTCATTTGGGGTTCCCCTAATTCACTCTATTTTTAGAATGGATATTCCACTAAGTTTTCTTATATATCAATTCCAAATATATCAATTTCCTTTTTTGGATATACATTTTCACATTCTGATTTTATAAAAAAAGAAGTTATTTTTCCAAAATAAATTTTCTTTCAAAAAACACATCATTTACATATCATGAGATTCTTTATTCTTGCCTTGGTATTTATTATTCTTATAACATGTATTTAATTACCTATATTATTGGTAAAAACCTAATTTTATTCATGAGTTCATTCCTATTAAATTGAAACCCATTCATTTCCATGGATTATTTTAGGTCCAATATTGATATACATTCTATGTTTCATGCAAGAAAATGTAAATATTATGACATGATGGGTGCCTGAAATTATATAGATCATCTTTGTGCTATGATGTGATGGGTGCTCTTGCAACTCTACATTACTACAATTAATTTGGTAATTTTATTAACCTCTTTAGATAATGTGAAGTATGTGTGAACCTGATCCTATACATGTTCACAACTATGTGTTGTATTTGACAAAAGAGACATGATGTTTCATATCTATGAAATTCCAAATTCCTTATGATTATTTAATTATTATTGTCATGATTATGGTGACCATAATTATATTTTTTTATTATAATTATTATTATTCTAACATATGTATCATGTCACTTATTCACCATCTTAATGCTATTTTAGCCCACCCCTTATATGATTCATATCCTTTGTGGAATACATTTACTAAAGTGAAAAATGGATCACTATGAAGCTATATAATATCGAATAAAATTGTTGACTATGTTTTATTTTTTAAATGTTAAGAATGGCCCTAATTTTCACATAACATTAATCCTTTGGATCCCGGTTATGCAACAATTTTTTTATCGTTGAAATGTTGAAAGAATCATGTAAGAAAAATTAGGGTCTCTAAATTTGGTTTCATATCATGGATTAATTAATATGAGAATTAGTATTAGAGACCATATTGAAAACCCTTAGTATGAGACAATTTATATGAAATCACATAAGAATAATTTCTAAACATAGGGATCCCACATGATATGCATTTAGAGTTAATTTTATGAAGTAATAAATTTTTTATCATTAACATGATGACTTATGTATTTTCAAACAATTATTATTTATGAACATGGTGGGAAATTGGATAATCCAGGACAACAACGTGTGGATGAGACAACATATCAATTTCTTGAATGGCATGCCCAATTCCTAGGAGGTTGAGTTCAAAATTTAATTTTGATTCATACCCCTGTATCTTAGTTTATAAACAATATTATGATCAATGTTTTATATCATCCTTCACCTAAGAGGGAGAACCTGGATATCAGGACCATTTTGGGTTAAGGTACACCTAAATTTTAGATTTTGAATAGTTGTTTAAATCAATAGATAATATCTTAAACGTTCGTCGCTATTTTGTGATTAAGAAGGAAACTTTTTCCATTTACCATATATATGCATAGGACAATCAATGGGGGTAATTGATTAATAAAACCATTAAAAAGGATGAAATATAATAGATGTAGTGGGAAGAATTTAATGTGATTTTTACTAAGAATTATTTCCCTCAAAATCATCATAAAAATATGGATAGGGAATTAATATTGTTGAAGAATATGTAAGGTGATTATTTCATAAACTAAGATGTAAATTTCAAATTTATTGTATGGAACACATCACGTTTTCAAACCAACAATGTAAAAAATATAGATTTTTATTAGGTTAAATCCACACCTTCAAAATGACCTATAAATATAAGACATCAGATGTTATAATTATTTTTTATGATCTCTCAAAGTGTATATTGAGTTTTGATAATGGTACCATGCTCATTTTTATAATAAGAAAAATTACGGAGTTTCAAGTTTGGGTATGTAATAAAATGGTTTGAATGAAATAAAAACCACACACATGTCATAAATGTGGGAATAAGAATCTTGGGAACTACCTCAATGAGATGGAGAAATTACATATTTTTGAGAGTGAATTCAACAAAGATCATGAAGTTTGTAGATACATAATTTATATGACTAATGTGATAGAGGAAGGGAGATTACCACCCATGGAAAAATGATTCAACTATTCGGTGAAAGGGAACTGTACAATCTAGTTATCCAAAACTAGAGCCCTCAATATTAATTAATGTCATAATACAAAAAATAAAAGGGTCAGGGGATGTTTATACCGTCTCTACTATGGATGTTGAGAATGAAAATGAATTAATAAAATGTAAACTTCCTATTTACTAAATAATTCCAGAGTTTTATTTGATTCTAGTTCTATGAATTATATTATATCATGAATTTTTTCTTGATTAATTGATTTGAATCCTTGAAACCATGAAGTATAGATATATTTAGAAAACCTAGTGGTGAAATCATTACCAAATAAGTGTTGGAATTTTCCTCTATTAGAATATATTGGAAGATTAATCAATCATAATAAAGAAACATCACTTTGTGGAATTTGAATATATAATGGGAATAGATTGTATCTTGTCATATACTAAACACATCAACTATTAGGAAAAAGAAATATTTTTTCATTTTACAATCCATCCCAAGCTATTTTAAAAATTACAGGATGATCATTCATCTCATTTGAGAATTCTTTCTATAGCATGGAAGTTTATTCCTTATGAGGAGCCATACCTTGCTCAAATGGTTGAGTCATTGGAAAATAGCAACCTATATGAAATTCCAATCATGAAAGAGTATAGTGATGTTTTTCCAGAAGAGTTACCAAGAATTATCCCATATTTTTATGTAGTGTTTTAAAAACAAATCATTCCCAGAGCTACTACTATCTCAAAATGAACCTAAAAAATGTCCTTAATTTAACGCGATTAGTTAGAAAAGTATATGAAAGTGATTTAGAAAAATTGGTTTTAATTTACTAGGTAATATCCTTGAGGTGTAACAATTCCAATTAATGTGAAAAATTATGGATCGATGCATCTATATATCAACTACCAGATGATCAACAAGATCACCCAATATAACAGGTATCCTCTTACAAGGATTGATGACTTGTTCGATCAACTATTTGAACATTAATACATATTAATGTTAGATATTCATCATGGATATCATTAGCTAAAGGTGAATAATGACCATATTCTGAAGACATACTTCATTACATGGTATGTGCACTATGGGTAGGATGTTTTTCCCATTAGAATTAATAATTACCTTATGATCTTCAGGAATTTGATGAATATATTCTTTAAAATCTAGATCAATTTTTTTGTGCTTATTCATGTTATTCATATTTACTGCACGATAATGGAATTACATGAACAATATATAAGGATTGTTGTGGATACATTTGGGAAACATATATTGTACACCATCTTCAACAAGTGTAAATTTTGGATGCAACCATACACATTCATGGGAGACATGATCTTTGGGGAAGAAATTTCTATGGACCCTTAAAAAAGAAAAATGATGAATGGCCCTGACCATATAGTGTCACCAAAATCCTTACTTTTCATACCTTTGCAGGGTACTATCAATGTTTTGTGAGAAATCAGTGACGATTTCCTATCACACTATCTATGTTAACATGGAAATGGATAATGTTTGTCTATATAGAAGAATGTGAGGAATGATTCAAGGATATAAAGAAGAGTCTGATCACTAAAGATATACTCACATTATAAGCACGTGGGAAATGTTTTTGTCATATAAAATGATGAATCAATGAAATTATTGAGTTGTGTAGTCATTCAGATTTATATTGTGATAGAATATGCCTCATGGTAGTTTACGATTCGGGAATATAACTACCAGATGCATTATCTATAGAATGTAGCTATGATTTTGTTATTGAAAATATGGAAGCACTATCTTTATGTTGACAATTATAACACATATATCGATCAAAATATACTAGTTTTTTTATTCACATAAAAGGTTTTCAACATGAATAAAAAAATTTGGTTTGATTTAATCAATGACTAATCATTCTATAGAAACTATAATGATGGGAAGGTGAACAAAGTAGTTTATTCTCCTAGTATAAAAGAACCATCTACTCTATCCATGTTGCATATTGAAAAAGACCCTATCTTCATAGATAAGCAATAGATGGATTTTGAAATCATGATGTTAGGGAATACATCTTACCTTTTACAAATTATTAACCAACCATCTCTCTAAAATTTTATTAAGGAGTCTCAAAGGGATGAACTGGAGTTTCAAAATAAGGATAAAGTATTAAAGGAAGTGAAGATGGAAGAGTTCCTTGTCAATGATGCTGGTGTTAATTATTTGGAAAAAGTATTTTCATATCTTCATCACTATAGGTAAATAATGAGATATTTTAAAATGTACATAAATCAATATTCTTCATCTATCATTGGAGTACCGAAAAATACTATGGACTTTGAGAGAAATTATACTTCAATAAAATGAGGTAGGATATTTAATAGTATATCTCAATGTTCATGATATTTTACAATATTAAATAATAGGGGAATAAGTCCAATAGGAAGATACAACCATTTTATATACCCATAGGTAAATGGTATAATTCCACAATGGACTTTTTCCCTAGTCTCTGGAAGACATCATAAGGAAATTATATGATATGGGTTGGTGTGTTCCGACTCACCAAGACCTCACACATTATCACTATTTGAGAAGATATACCTCTTAAAAAATGTTAATATATGTGTGATGTATGAGGATATGATACATGGTATTCCACTCTCGATAGATTATGATCAAGATCCGTTGTTTGAATCAACATTTTGGAAAGGTCTTCAACATTCTTTGAGTACTATATTGAATTTCTATATGAAAAATCACCTCCAATCAAATTAAAAATATGATAAGACTACTAAGACACTCAATGAAATTATAATATCCTACTTAATGGAATTAAAAGTTGGTTTTGATCAACATCTCCCATTATTTGAGTTATCATACAACAACATATTCCACTCAAGTATTTATATGGCTCTATATGATGCTCTATATTAAAAGAAATGTAGAACTGCATCATGCCAGGATGAAGTTTGAGAAAAAAAGATACATGGACCTGATCTTGTGAATGATATTACTGATAAGGATTACACCATCCACAAACCTATCAATAATTTTTTTTTTCAAGAAAATAACTATGAAGATAACTGTCAAATGGAATTGGTGTTCAATATAGGAGATAAATTATTCCTTTGAATATCACCATAGAAGACTATCATGTAGTTTGGAATGAATGGGGTTTTTAGCCCAAGGTATAGTGGACAGATTTTGATCCTTGATCATAAAGAGAAGTTTAAATTCTCTTTCACTTACACAATGTATGTATAAAATTCATGATGTGTTACATGTTTCCCTCCTGAGAGTAAACATACCAGATCTATCACATGTATTGAAATCAGAGGTGCTACAACCAAAAGAGAATATATCTTAGGAGGAGTAAATAGTAATGATTTTGGATCAGAGTGATATGGTTCTGTTAAATATTAAAACCCACCTTGTCAATGTGTTGTGGAGGAACCATAATTATAAACAAGGGACATGCGAACCAGAAGATGCAATAATGGAGAAGTTTCCTAATTTGTGTTTGTAAAATGAAATTTTGAGGGAGAATTTTCAAAAAGGGGGGAAATTATAATAAAAAACTCTTATAAATAGGGTATCACCCTCCTCATAATTAGTTTATATAGTATCAATCATATTAAATTTCATAGAGACCACAATAAAGAATTTATAAATTTATATTGAATGAAATTGGATTCTTGGTTATAAATTAAAGAACCCACACAAATGGAATAGTATCATGACCTTTAGAATAGTAATATGGACATTAAGAATAATAAATTTACCAATAAAATAGTAAAAACACTATGAAACTCTAAGTAAAATTTATGGATATTATAAATTAAAATAAGATATAATTATATCATTGTATAAGTATGTAAATGTTTTAAAAAAGATAAAGTATGTTTTTTTATTTTTGTTAAAACTCAATGATTATTTATAAATTTATAATTAATATAATTATTTAAAATAATATTTTTTTTTCGTTAAATAGATTAAAAAATCAATATTTTGTTGTCTTGTTATTTTATTATATTTTTCTAGGAAAACAAAAAAAAATAACAATGTGTCCTAAAATCGGCTATATTTGTTAAATTGGAATATTTTGAATAACTGATGATTTAAAATAAAATTTTAATTTATCATACTTAGAAAATAATTTTCAGAAAATGGATATAATTTCTAAATTATACGTGTCAAAAAATGTGTAGGGTGAATTTTTGGAATTATTCTAAAATAGTTTAATTATTTTTATAGTAAAATACTATAATTTACGCTATATATAAATTATATGTTAAATATACTAATCCATGAGTCATTTATGATGCAATCCCCATAATATTGAACTCAAATACATTATTTTAATATATTAATAGAAAATTAATAATCTCTTCATTTTCTTCTTCCAAAATAATAAACTAATGTATTAATTATTGGGAAGCACCCCTACCTTCTTTTATAAATACCACCCCTCACATATTCTGATCATAATCCCATCTATGGATTAAGACATGTAAAAATTAGCCACAAATCACATCAAAATAATCTTCTCCACGTTTATTAGGTTCTGTTCTAAACAAAATTCCAATCCAATGTGACTTAAGGAATTTCTCATAGATGATAATTCAAGAGGTAAAATAAAATTTTTTCATTATTTTTCTTTTTATTTAATTTTCATTTATAAGTATCTCTTCACATACTCTATCAAAATGTGTATTATAACTATAATATCTTTTATATATTGAAATTATATCATGTTAATGGATGTTCAATAATCAAACTCCTTTATCTCTCTCCCTTTTGTTCTAAAAATGGAATCATCTCCTGTGATGTGTCCATTTACAAACATCTGATATGATGTACTTCCATATTCCTTTAAATCAATCAATGATGTCTATAAAACCACTATAATTATAGTTAAAAACTGTAATATTTAGGTAATATTCATTTTTATGTTCATGAATTAACTTATATATGCAATAATAAATAATCATACAAAACTGGTTGGTGATGTTAAAAAAGATTCCAAAAAACCTAAATGACGTCACTATAGTTTTATCTAAGGATTCATCCTAATTAATTTAAAAAATGATATATATATATATATATATATATATATATATATATCTATTTAAAACACTATATATTCTTTAATAAACTATAATTTCAATTTTGGAGAGTTATACCCATTCTTCATTAACTTTCATTATCAAATTCAAGTCAACTGATCAGGAAAACATCAAAAATGAAAAATCTAGAATGTTGAAATTGAACTATATAAGTAAAATAAAAAGATATAAAAGAACATAATAATACTATAATTTATAAAATATAAGAATACGAGTTTCTATATTTGTTAAATAGTAATTTTAATCTGATTATTCTTGATATTACTGTGAAGAAATCACTCGGACATAAGGTAAGCGAAATTCTCAATCCCAACACTTTTCCATTGGGTTTTATGTCTTTCACAGAATTTTTAGTATGGATGTTCCACTAATTCTCCTTAAATATAATTTCTCTATATTTACATTTTTTTCCGCAAATAAAGGTTTTCATTATTATTTCATCAAAATTGAAAATATATTTCAAAAATATCTCTTCTTTCAAAAATCACATCTTTTACATATCGTGAGAATGTTTCTTCTTCACTCAAGATTGACAATTATTATTCCAAGTGAGTGATTCCGTATTTAATTCGGAAGCCACAATGTTTAATCATTAATGTATACATTGTTAAATGAAACATATTAATTTTACATGGGTTATTTTAGGTCCACGATTAATAAATAGTATTTGTGGAATTCAGGATAATGTAAATGTAATGATGTGGTGGGTGCAGCTTGAATTATATTGCACATTTTAATGATATGATGATAGGATTATTCCTGTAATTATAGAGTGATCTAAATTCATTGGATTGTTGGATGAATCTCATTATATAAATAAAATTATTTTGTTAACATTATGCTAGAATTGTTCACAACTATGTACAAAATTTGTCCACTAAGACATGATATTTAATTTCTATGCATTTCCACATTCCATACCATTATCTAATTTTTACTATTATGATTATGATGATTATCCTTTTATTAAGCTATGATATTTATAATTCTTCTCCCCCATGGTTATTGTATCATATTCATCCTCTTACTGGGATTTTTATTCACCGTTTTTTTCAAGAATATCCTCAGGTGAAATATTGTACTAAAGAGAACAGAAATACCACTAAGAAGCTTAAAAAAATGAAATAAATAATTTTTTATTTTTTATTTTTTTATTGTTATATATTTTCATAATTTTTCTAATATATTAAACTTTTGTATTTGGGTTGGGAAAAAAATTATTTTTAAAATAATGTAATAATCATGTACGACAAACTAGGTTCTCTATAATGAAGGTGAAATAAAACCAAAGGATTTTTGTGAAAACACTAGAATAACTCACCAACAAAAAGGGGGAAAACATAAAATCAAGGGGGGACAAGTGAAGGGGAAAATGCGGTTGTCTGGATGAAATAGTCCCCCAATGTGGATTGATCACCTAAAAACCACAATTTTCTAATTGGTAAATTACCATATCACCCCCATTTTAATAAAATGTAAACAACTAGATCATGGAGGGAATTTATAGGTTTTGGCTTGATTCCTATTTATGAAGAGGCAGTGCCAAATGCCTTTAAATCATTCATGGTTTGATCCCAATTTCCATCTCCTCTCACTGTTTGGAACCATAAACAATAATGGTCAACCCCATTAGCATAATTTATAGTATTGAAGCACATCATGGGTTATGACATGAATTAATATAGAATAACATAATACAACCTCACTAAATAAAGTCTTATTATGACCAATTAATTATAGAGAGAACTTAGAACAACTAATTCATTACAGTATGGCCTTCCAGCCAACACCTATCACAAATGGGGACCCTTTCCACCTCTCGAGCCTTGATAAATATCCAAGGGATCATATGGATATTTCCAAAACTTTGGTATCATGATATAAATACTAGTTATTGAAATTAACTCATCAAAAAAATGAAAACAGAAAATTTAATTAAAAAATTCGTGCCTAATAAAATGAGGTTTTACACAAACATTTCTCCATAAAAATACTCATCTAATCTCATAGAATGTGATCATTTTTTCTTTAAATATATATTGATGAAAATTTTCAAATGTTATAATTTTATTAATTTCCTCTAGAGGATGAATAATTATTTCTACCCTCAAAAACATGTTATGAATATACCTATTAATACTCTCAGAAATTAAATTCATAGTTTTGATCATCTATAATTAAAATAGTGGTTGTAATGAATATATGTCCATTATTTTTACCTAACTTTCAAACCCCATGATGGTGTCATGACTAGTTTTTAATATTTTATATTTTAATATCTTTTCATCTCTTAATGAACATGTTAATTTTTTGTTTTTTCATAAAATTAGGATTTTTTTTCTAAACACTTCCAAAATTAATGAAACACTCTTTCCAATTAAAATAATCACTGAATTAGGAGGTAAATTTATCATTATATGGAATCATTAATGCATTTATCTTTTTTATTGTTTTTCTATGATGAGTTTTTTATTTTTTAATGCATTTTATTTCTCCATTCTAATATGTTTATTAGCCATATATATATATTTGTATTCAGTAGTGGATGTTTTATATTATATTTAATCATTCCATTATGGTTTATAAATTTTTTATGGATGAGTATTAATTATTAGTTACTATAATGGTTGACCTTTTCTATATTTACAAATAATTGTTGAAATTTTGTCTTTTTTCTTTTAATTCTCAACATCATAAATCAAATTAGAGAAATCCTTCCACTCTTTATTGTATGTTGGAATATTTTATAATTAATCTTGATATATTCTAAAAACATATAGGTTTTTTATGTCCTATACATATAATTGAGTAGTGTTCCATGGAATCTTATTTTCTTCAAATCCTAGAGGACAAGTATTTTTAATATTTAATAATAGGTTCTATTTTTCTCACTAAATTAATTTTCTCATTATGTCATAATTCAAGGAGATGAGATCATACAATTTTTCCTCATCTAATTAATATATTTTCATGTCCATGTGGAGAATTATTTTTAATTATTATAATTTATTTTATTGAAATAGTTAGCTTCATGAGGGGATATAACAAGATTCTCATATTAGATGATCCATTAATTGGGAATCCTTATCTACCAATAAATAATTTTTTATTAAATTATAAGATGTAAAAATAATAAATTAGTTAATGTAAACAATAGAAATTTTTTTTAATACTCTAATATTGTAATTAATATTTGAATATGAATTTAAATAACATTCAAAGAAACAATTCAAAATAATGTACATTTGAATGTATTCCATTTGAAATTTTTCAACACCCCTTGTGCCTATGTTCTAGAACTAGGATGTACACAACTTAATCACCACATGAAATCAAAAATGCACACTCAATTTATTAGTGAAAATAAAAATTATAGAATAGAAAATAACTATTTTGTTCATGATAAACTACTATGTCCATGTGAGAACACTATACATACTTTAAAAAAATAAAATACATGAGGTAAACAAATTCATGATTCCCGACAATACCAATCATCTAAATTCTCTATCGGTAATAAAATAATAATTTTTTGATTAAATTATTATTGATCACAAAGGTTTATAATTCCATCATTATAATTATAGTGTTATACTCCATGTAACCAATTTTTACACCCTTTATTATTTAAAACCCTCCTTTAGTTAATAGATAAATATATCAAGGCATTGTTAGTCCTTCAGAATTACTAATAAAAACTAGAGAACATTTTCTCTATGAATATACTAGTTTTTTCATTTTGATACTTAAAAAAATATTTATAATGAAATTACTTATTGATACTCGTTTTGTAAATGATGATGTACATATATTATTCAAGATTGAAATTCTGAAAAAATTTCCTTTTAAAAAACTCCTTCCAAAAACTGAAGAGGCGTTAAAAACCCCATAAATATCCCGCGTGAGATAACATTTGTGATTTTAGAATTATTTTTTATACATCAAATCTCATCTTCATATGATGTATAAAATATTCTACACCATTTCCATTTATCTATGTCCAATAGTGGAATGATTTTTCCTAATAAATTTGTTTAATAAATATTTTTTGAACAAGCACTTAGGGTTCTATATTCATTACATATGTATATGTTCCAATATTATATCTACTAAAACATTACAGTTGAAATATAATATCATGTAAAATTTTTTGTTCACTTCAATATTAATTGGATTCATAGAAAGGTAAATAGAACTTCATTATTATTGTAACCACGCTACTTATTCTAATTATTTTTAGAGATCTATGAGAAATGAAATATACTATAAAAACGAATTTATTCCATCCATAACAAAAAAAATATTAACATTTTTCAATTTATATGGTATCCATGGGTTATATTTGAGACATCAAATAGATTTTTACCCTTAAAAATTGATCAAATACTTTATAATTATATTCCAATAATTTATTCCCGTTGAAAACTATTCATAAAAATTATCATTAAATCGATCATCATCATTGAATCATAATTGATTAATCTATGAAGGATTCAGATATTAGATGATCCATTTCATAGACTCCAAATTCAGCTTATAGTATTTTTAATTAATTTACTAACAAATCAAATTATAAATGAAATATATGGCTATATATTGATAAATTCATACAACAAACCTACAACAACGAAATCCTAAGTATCCTTTTCTAGGTTCTAGACTTCATTGTATGATGATGGTTCTCGTGAAATGGAAAATATAATGTTTATATCAAGGTTAATTAAGACATGTCTATATTCCATCAATTACCTTCATACCATATTAAATCAATTAAAACAATATTATTTAGGATTTCTTATCCCTTATAATTTCTACCCCAATGAGATTCTTATAATTTAGAAAATTCTTAAATTTAAACCACAAAAAATATTTCTTCTTAAAATCCTTAATTAATTTATTTTTTGGAACCACAAGATAAATATAATCCAAATTGATTGGAGATAACCCATCAAGGTGTCCTAATAGTTATTTTGGGTGTTACTATGTTTTTTGACAAATCTAGATGATTGTGAATGTGTATGGTCTATTTTTTGAAGTAGGTGTTTAAGGTTGCATAGTTTCCCGGTACATTCAAAAATTTTGGACATCAAAATTAAGAGTTTCTTTTTATCTATGGAATATTTTCCATATACGTGTAAAAAATTTATGGACCCTGAAATATAGTTTGCAGCATATAAAATGTGTTATGAAAAATGACATTGGGAAAGTATCAATGTCAGGATTTCTATATAGAATCACTATGAAGACTGCAAAGTACAGTACGTGGACTATGAATAAAAATGGTTCAGGGGATGATCATAGTTTTCGTGAATGATTTCGGTTTGTTGGAGGAAAATAGTTTGTAGAAGGTCATCACTTGTGGTTGAAATGTGGTGTTTCATCCATAGGATGGCTCGTCGCTTATTGAATGTAGGTGGTGATTTGGGTAACCGTGATGGGTTTCATTCAAAGAATTTAAATTCCTTTGTAAGGAAAGAAATAGGATACATGGAATATAGGGAAAAATGGTTCATGGTTGGTGAATTTTTTGTGATGAAGGATATACCGGAACAAATATTTCATTAAAGGGACATGATATATTATCGGATCTATTTTCTATATAGGGACTATTAATCCTGTCATTACCGAGATAAATTTTCAATTGAAAAAAAATCCCCAGATGAAATTCATCTATGTATGGATGAGTTTGTGTGGTAGTTCATTATAGACAAGAAGTTCGTGGAAGGATTTTTTGAAAGGAGAAGTGGTTCATGGGAGAATGATCATAGAGGGAAATTTGTGGGTGCACTTTATCCTATAAAGAAAAGGTTTTATGAAGATTTGGTAGTCCATGGAGCATCATTATTCCGCAGATGATGAGGTGATACTAGAAGTAGAGGCGGTTTGTGGAAGATGAACTCATATGTGAAATAGGGACTGTCAGTGGAGGATGTTTTGGTTTGTAGTAAAACAACTATTTTTTGGAGGATAGGCAGTGCATTGATGAAGAGGCAGTCTGCGGAGGAATGTTGTAAAACGGATAACTCACACAAATTAATGAGGAATACTTAAAAAATGAATAAATGATGATTGTGAAGGATTAATGGAATCTCATAATGGAAATAAAACAGTTCACTAAGGATATTTTCACAAAATAATTGTTGCGGAAATGTCGATATCATATATGGGTGAAAATGGAATATCAACAGAGCATCTACATATAGTTCAGGGTTCATGCATTCTAGAAAATGATGGGACATACAAATATATAAAATAGGATTAGATGCCATTTATGGGAAGTCAAAAAATGATGATTAAGATGATGCCCCATTCCACTGGTATTGAGGTATAGAAGAAGTCATAGGGAGTGACCCTTGGAAGTATAGTGAGATAACCTGAAATCTTGTAATGTCAGTAAACCTGGAAATAAAACTGATCTATCCCAAACCATTTACATTGACAGTGATCCTTACTGCAATTATTAAATTAGATAATTGCTGTTGTCTGCTCCTTGGACATAGCCCCATGGGGGAGAACAAAGTAATTTTTTTTGTGTCTGGTGCATATTGTCATTTATGTTCATATAATCCTACATGAATAATAGTCAAGAGTGCATTATTTAACAAAGAAATAAGATTCGATGGGGTAGTTTTTTTAATCTTTCACACACTCTTTCACCCCCAACCCCTCAAGTAATGTATCCCATTAGTGTATCAAAAATAGAAGATAAATATAAAAAATGTTCCATAATTATATTACATTCGAGAGAAATATTGATAACAATCTCACTGTGTGAAACAATACTCATGAATGAAATTATCAAAATTATGATTCCACTATTGTGTGGAATACATCACCATATAAATACTTTTATTAACAAACAACCCAGTTTATCCATCAAACTATCATATCCATTTTTTTGAACTAAGTGGATCTCCTCCTCCAAATACCATGAAGAAATTTTTTTTGGCATATATCTACTCCAAGTGATCTTTATAAAAAACAATAATTATAGGAACCATATAATATGTATTATTCTTGAGGACCATTTAATAATCTCTGAAAATGTAATCCATTAATCTTGATTGAATTTATTCACCAAAAACAATGATTTTTATTGCGTACTTCAATCAGTGTCTACCATTATAAGCAACACTCATTGTATCTACTAATATTACATTTCCAACTTATGTTTATCTATCTACAATTTTTTCTTGCGATTTAAGGAATTCATTTCCTCTTTCATGGATAACTCTCGCTACTCAATGTTAATGATGGTAGTTCTTTGTTCCAAAAATTCTAGATCACTATAATTCGTTAAAACCAAAAAATTATTATCATCCAATAAAACTATGAAATAATTTCACTATTGTAGTCGATCTCCTGAACTAAATTTGTTATTAAATACATCTAGGATAAAATAAACCTTTTTTTTTCATTTGGTACCCTCTCTTTATTCCCACAACCATGATAAATTTTAAATATTTTTTAGGATTTCCATTCAGAAATCTCATTCCACTAAATTTAAACATCAACCATGGATTTTCGATGAACATATTTTTATTCCAAACTATGATAATTTCATAAAAATTTCTCATTGAAGAAAACATCTCCACTTTGAATAAATGTCTTCTTCTCATTATCCCATAGATGATATCCACATTTTTAATCCGCACATATTACAACAAAACAAACTTTGTATTTAGCCTCCAACTTATCCCTATTGTTGGATTTTGTATGAGAATATACATGCATCCAATTTTTTTTGAGATGGTTCAATTTAATTATTTTTAATTGAAATATGTTCATCCAGGATTTCATACCCAAAAAATTATGTTATACTATTCTTGGCCATGTATACAACAATTTTTATTGATTCTAGACATGTTGGGATAGATGTTGTATATTTAATAATCAATCATCGAGATTTATAATGTAGAATTTTATTAGTTAATTTTGTTACTACATTATAATGTGGTTTTTCATGTAATAAATCCTCATTCATCAATCCATTGTTATGATAATATTTTTATAAGTTATGTTTGGTGTACTATCCACTACTGTCTGTTTGGAGGAACCTTCACTTAAAATCTCACTCCCTGTTTGAGAAACATTTCTAAATTTTTTTTTTTTAAAAATAGATGATTTATTTCTTTGGATGTAGAAATAATACTTTCAAGTGAAATAATAAATAAAATTCACATTGTAAAATTATCATCAATTATAATTCATAGTTGTTTGTCCCCAAACATTAGAATTTACTATTTCCAGTGTACAATTCTTATGCTTTTGTCCATCCAAATTGAGGGATGTCATCTTTGGTTAACATAGAACAAAACCCTAAAATCATATAAAATCTATGTTATCGAGTTTAGGTTATAACTTTTCATCTATAATATTAATTCTCTTCCCCCTGAGGTGGCTATATCCATAGATCCATACATCCTGATCCTCCTATAAAGTGCTTCAGATAATTTATATTTCATCTTTTCTTCCCATCACATATAGGGATTCATTAATCAATGCAAGATAAATCACCTTATATCCCTATATTCATATTCCATACTCCATTTGAGAATGTGGTTTTCAATAATAATTCATCTTGTCACACAACTAATATGAGTTTTATTGGGGGATGTGGAATGTATAGAACATCATTCAAATTCATGGAGATTACATTTTTCATAGAAATGTTGAAATTTATATTTACAAATACCTTTATTGGTTAATAATCTTCTTCGTGTACTTTGAAAAACATTCGGAATTCATAGTCATCCATGTTACCTCAATAACCAATTGAATAGGAATACACACATGACTAATTAACCCATAACTCTTAAAACATAGAGGAAAAATATAATATAGAATTAGTGATTATATATGTTGAAGTATTTCTATTAAACATATTCAAATTTATATAGTCATACATGATATTGACCCAAAGAAAAAGATATTGGAATTTTCTGGTTGAACAACTCTATCTTCTTCCTTGGGACTTATCCTTAGATAAAATCATCCATGGTCCACATGTAGATGTAACTATCCCCATTCTAAACATTTAGATCACTTTTGGAGGGTACTCAACTCCCATCCGCTTCAACACCCCATTAAGAATAATATTGAAACTGATAGAAAATAAAGGATATTATTTCAACAGTTAAGACTCATTTATGCCATTATAATTTCCCAAAATTACTTTTTGTTAATATAAAAAAAGAAATCATCATATATAATCCATAAATGTGACCTCAACATATTTAACTTATATGTGGATCTTGTTGAAATCACAGATATTTCCTATAAACATTCTTCATTCCAAATGCCTCATGCTAAATAATAACTACATCATAATGATTTTTTTGAATGTCATTTGTTTGTAATAATCATTATCTAATAATTTTGTTACACATATAGAGCTGTTATTCTCTTGAATTCTAACTTCAAAATTCCATTCATGATACACTCTTACAATTAGTAAATACATCCTCTCAAATTCCTAAAATTATTATTAATCTATCTTTTCTGTAAAATAATCATAAATGGAACATCAAGAACATTCTATATCATATGCTCTTCCATCAATATCTATTGGAATATGATGTTTTTTCAATATAAATTTTCAATCCAGAACATTCTTCCTCTAATTTAATTATTCATGCAACCATTTTTGTAAAAATGAATCATCCCATTGGAACCACGTTTTCAATTCCAAAATTGAAGAACATTCGCAACAACGATTCATAAGAACATCCTTGTAAAAATCTCCTTTCAGAAATTATTCTATTCCCTTATACCCGTTGTTCCAAAACTATCATGTGTACAACATAATCACTAAAAAATCAACCACACACACATAATAATGTAATTCATAGGAAAAAATAATTACAATCAATTATGTGGTGAAGGAAAAATTCCTAAATAGACATGAGAACAATATAATAAATTTTATAAATCAGAGTATTAGAGATTATAAAACACACAATTCTCACAACTCCCACTCATCTGAAGTCTCTGTATGGGTAATTCTATTTACAATTCATAAAAATGAAGATTGATCACCAATAGAAGAAGGTCCTACCTAATATTTTTGGATTTATTATCCTGATAATGTTGATCCACCTCCCATTGTTATTTGAAACATTCTTTTAATATACATATTAATATTTCAAAATAGCATTAAACCTACTGATTAACCATTCAGAATGAGTGAATATGCATTTTTTCCAAGTATAAAAATATCCCTTATAAAAATTAATATATATATTTTCAATAAAATGATTTAGTTAGAATAATTCTAGAATTTCTAAGATCTACAATCAGTGCCATAAACACATTCTAAAAACATTTCTTTTCCGATGTCTCTTTATAGAAATATCCTTCAGAAAATAGAATTGACTACACAGAACCCAACAATCTCCCACTTGAAAATTGTTTCAGGTTTCATGACTTTCACATAAAACTTATTACATAATAAAATTCATCTAAAATATTGAAATAATCGTTGGTTAAATTCCCCTAAAAGAACATATGAATTTTTCACTTTCTTATGTTGTAGATTGTAAATTAATTCTTTGGTATATCCTTCAAGAAAAAAGAGATATGATATCTTATTTTAATAGTTATGGTGGTAAATTCAAAAAATTTATTTTATGATAATCTATATTTTTAACAGGATTGAGAAGGAACTCTTATATGTACCAAATATCCAGCGGCAAAATGTCCATAGAATTACATGACCTTTAAGAATAGACAAATAATATCCCATACATGGTTATTTATATAAAAGTACACCAATTTTCATTGTTCTCATAATATTCATTTGGTATTAAATTAAAATAATTTTTTTTAATATTATATTATTATTGGTATCCTTTCCTGTAAAGAAATTAAACATCCAATGAAGTGGAAAAATATTTGTTTTCAGTCTAAAATCTATCTTTATTGTATGAGAAACAATATTATTATTGTTTCTGATTTAATTTTGATTAAAAATAACTGTTATATTTTTACAAAAATAATATATTATTCTAATAATATTAAGAAACTGAGTTAATATAAGTTCAATATCTATGATTTTCTATGTATTTTTTTGATATTATAAGGATTATTTTTAAGACGAGGCGATGAGATGGAATATGATATTAATGAATAGTGTGCCTAAAAAATTAATTTTAACAAATTAAAAATATTAAATAAAATGTGGACAGTTTTCTAGAAAATGATTTATAAATCTCGTACAAGGCCCTGATTAGAAATCTGAGGGCACCGATGAGTTTATTATGTGGGGTTTACACGAGGTGTACCATAACTATCTCCAATGAGTGACATTTGGGAAAAGGTTGTTACGAACATAATTAAATGAATTAAATTAAAGAATTTATCTATTAGTTTATTTTTGACATAGTGAATGTCATCTAATTTAATTTTATGAGTATTGAAATTTTATCAGGTTTGGTTGCTAATCACTAGACACATAGAACCCATTGGAGGAGACCATTTTTGGAGGGCAATGACAGATTGAGATTAGATTATGGATTTTGGCACCAATTGAGTTGGTGGATCTTGTCAATGAAGAAAATGAAACTATTATTTATCAATTATTTATCTAAACTCCATGTTTTAGGTTTTTATATGTGACTGCTATTATGTTTTCTTTGATCCTATGATCATTTACATAAATAGAATGGATATGTACATCATGGGTAGATTTATTTTAATGGAATTATTTTTCCCCTACATTCATACATCATTATTAATCATTAATTCAATAAAAATTAAGGAACAATTGATCAATAGACATGGTTTTTCCATTACATTTTTGCATTTTGGAATTTTTTTCCTCATTCTTCCCATGTACGTCATGTACGTTTTCTTTTGGATCATGGTTTAAAAATATGTAGTATTCTATTGATACATGACTATTATTTAGAACAATATTTAAATATAATATTTGATGTTAACGATCAATGGTGTGGATAATGTCCGGTGATGAAGTTGGGTGACCGGGTGTTGATGTGGTTTTTTATTTACCTTTCTTCCCAATTTTTATGAACAATGACTACTATTGATTGACCAATAGTTTTTTTGAGAAGATTTGAAATAGGAATACCAATATATGGTGACAAGACAAATTTTATAAGAGCAATATATAGGTTCTGTGTAGGCCAAATTCTCTAAATTGGTGTAGGATGATGTGGAATATATTTTTTAAATCACAAGAAACATGACGTGTAATCCAGTATTACACACCATGTGGGAATACTTTGCATCAGTGCTTGGTTTTTGAGCGGAGTTAATTATCAAATATTGTGTCACTCGATCCCCTGACATATTGACCCTTCCAACAGTATCAGAGTGTACAGTAGATATTAAAAAAAACAGCAAACGTTTACATCTATATGGCATGTTGTGTACCTTGACACAAACCTAGCATGGAATACATGAACAGATACACAGACATATAAACCATATTCCGACTTAAATAGGAAACACATGAATGAAACTTTGTGTCCCTACAAAACATTTTATACTTTTACATGCTATGTATATGGATACTAACATGACTTATGAGTCTCTAACATTCGGACATTCATGGGGATAGTGGGACATGCCATGTACCCTTAGGTAAATGTCTTTTACCCCCTTCATGAGTGTGTATAGATATTTGTTTAAATTGTATGGAAAAGAATAGGTTCATTCTATTACATTGGAACTTTCCCTCAAGGAAAAAATGTTTAATTACATCCACATCATAGGATTATAATCCCATCTAGAGGTCGAGTCTTAGATAGAGTGGTAGTGTCCCTTCCTGAGACTGGGCGGTGATCCTATATCGTCCATTATTCCCTAGTTAGATTTTATTGAATTAATGTGACATAAATAAGTAAAAAATTTATCCTCAATTTGGTAAGTTGTATTAGTTGGGTTTTCTGTTATTATTGACATATGATCCCTTATGTAGTGATCTTATCTAGTTTGGGTTCATGGTGTCCCCCAATGGTTTTGGGATTCACGCACTATCTGAGTATCAGGGTCCTCATTGACCAGAAAACATTCAATGGGAGTGGACCAGTGATCTAGACTACTTTATCAAGAATAAATAATGATATCATATCTCAGTGATTATATTCCAATGATTGAGAATTTCATCGAAAAATATCATATGGTTGATAGTTAGTTATTACCGCTTAGTAGATTTGAATCTTCCATGTGTATATCTTGGTATTTCTGATATACATTGATTATAATATCTTTTAATTATCTTTATATACTTGGTACTTCATGTTTAGTGTTTTTGTGGCGTCCTACTGAGTATTTACATACTCACCCACGTATGGGATTTTACTGCACATGTCATCTCTTATGTAGATAATGACCCATGTGATGGTGTCCTGGAAGCATTGGGTGTGGTTGGAGTTAATTAGAGTTTGTAAAAATATAGAGTATACCAAGACCCATATTTTGATATAGTAAGAGATCATGGAGCATGCTGGACTCATTGAAATTTTTTATTGGGCTTTAATTTGACCCCTTTTTTAGGTTTTAGTAATTCACTATCATGTCCTATTGTGGGATTTTATAGGTATTCATGAATTGCTTCTAGTTTTTTAATTTTTGCATTGTGTGGTTATGGAAATTCTCGTGTTTTTGTATAAGTACGTTAGTTTAATGCCTCCCATTGGGGGTATATACAACCTCAGGGATGATTTCCACCACCGACCTATTAGATGCAATCTTGGGGTAGTCATGGGTTAGACCTCGGTGGGTTGGGTCACGACATTGTGTTATTAAAGGATTTAGTTATGCATTTGGTCCAGACTTAGTGAGATTGTGTTTTTATAAATATTTTTTTATTTATTAGTGTTCAGCTTTTAGTCCAGGGACTCCAGTGTTTCTGTGGTAGGCGACATATCTATATACTGGGAAGTTGATCACCTTCCATTCGTATTGTTATATGTAATCATTGGTTGTAGGGAAAACATTTGGTTCATGAATCATATTGGAGTGGTTGTTTTTTCCATGTACTTCTTGAGTTAGAATCCCAGTTATACACTTATAACCATGCAACATCTTGTTTTATTTCAGGATTCCTCTACACAGACCTGAAGTCAAAATTATACTATATGATCATAAGTATTATCCTATAATTGAATAGGAATTGGTACAAGGACTTGTACCAGAGATCGATCCTTCGGGTAGTTTACCAGCTATACCACCACATGAGAAAACGATGTAATCATTTGATGTAACAGATGAGGATGCATGTAGGATGAGTGCATTTTCCAAGTTTTAGAGGAAGTTAAATCCCATTTATTAGGATGTTCCAAACCCCAATGTGCTAAAAACATAATATATGTAGTCACTCATGGTTACATTTTGCAGGGATTCCAGCTGATTAGAAGGTTGTCATAATGAGGAGTCTTCCTTGTGGATCTGCTAGATAATGGTGGACTGATCCAAATGACGAGACAACTCTATCATATTAAATCATTTATCGTCTCTTGAGGTAGGAGTTATATATATCCACGTTTTGATTTTTATGCATATATGAGCATTAGAATCAGTAACAGGGCATTATGACCATAGTGGGCCACACACCTACATTTACTGATCTCTCAAGTAACTCTATGGATATAGTGCAATACCAAATGATCTGATCATATTACATTGAGCAGGTCTTTTTCTGGGAATATTTGATTCTATAGAATATCATTTAATTTTACCCTATGTTGGGGTCCTTGAGCATGAATTATTAGTTGATATTCTTCGGGACGAGCAGACACCAACACTGGAAACTAACATTGGGAACATAGTAGCAAAGAAATCGACAACAGGAAGCTAACGATAGTCATGGGGGTGCAAGATTGTAGAACCCTTCCGGAGGTGATCCTAGGACATAGGTTTACTGTTTTAGGGATCTTAGGTGGCTAAAATCATTCAATTGACTAACGTTGTTTATCCTATGATGTTCGTGGACATCTGGATCAGGATTGTCTGGAACGATGTATAAATGATCATGTGATGGATGTGGGACCACCGAGATTAGATAGAGCCAGGTGTATATTTTTCCATAGGGATTCAACTAGAGAATAGGGGATAACATTTTGTAAGGATGTTGTCTGAGGTTTGACCTATTACCACCACCACCACTATGTGGTCTTTGGTACGCTTAGTTATCCAGTGTATACGGAAACGGCCAGCTACATGTTGTAGTGGCCAATGACACTGATGCTTTTTGAATGATATTTGGTATAATATGTGTCTTTTAAAATTTATATACAATATTCATAGACACAATTTCTAGTCATTATTTCCTTTAATGTTCTCTAGTTTGATATATAGATATTTCGATTGATCCATTGGTTCAACAAATACAATTGGAGAACATGAGATGTGGAGACTTTGCAATTGTAAACATGTTCTTATATTCCAATAAGATTCATGGATGATATATTTTTGTATGGTATATATTTATTTAATAACTGAGGATATATAAACTCATATTAGTATGGATTGACTATCCACAGTTCATTCCTTGATTGACTACATTAGGCAGAGGATGCAGTGCATCTACTATAACGGAATAAGGTTTTCCTTTATGGTTGAAATGAAAAACACGGTGGAGAATGATGAGCTCCAGATTTTGAGAGTGAATTTAATGATTCACAAATCATACGACATGACTCTTGTAGTTTTCTATGATTTGGGCCATCAGTATCTTCCAGTGGTGGAAGAGTACAAGGAAGTCTTCACGTAGGACATACTAGATTTACCTCCCTACTGAGAGATAGAATTCAAAATTTTCATACTCCCTTGGATGGAAAGGATACCTTCACCAGTATATCCTATATCTCCTGATGTTTTTTAGGTTGTTATGGTGCAACTAGTAAAAGTAAAGGAGTTGAAATTTTTGGGACCCATAATTTTCCCCTGGAAATACAAAATTTTGTTTCACAAGAAGGTGGATGTGTTCTCGAGGAAATGTGTAGATTATTGATGCTTAATTCTGGTGAGCATGGAGAATATGTATCCACTACATATGATTGATGACCTATTTTATTAGTTTATTTTGAAATAGTGGCTCTCAATGATTGAACATAGATCAAGCTATCACTGGTAGCGATTATAGGATGAGGATTTATGGATGATGTTTGTAGATGTATATAGAGTCACTATTAATACTTGGTGATGTTTTTAATCATGTATAATTCCCTAGTTGTGTTCATTGGACACTTGAAAATGATAATTCATCATTTGATAGATAAGATCATGTGGTATTTATCCATGAAATCCTAGTTTATTTGTTTTATAAGTAGGATCACTTGAGGCACATTAGAATGGCCCCAGAGACACTCTATGACAACCATGATAATTGGAAGCTCCTAAATTTTTTGTTTTGCATTTATGAATTCCACATTCCGGGTCATGTATTCTTATAGTACGTTTTTTAGTGGATTGAGAAATGTTTGATGTACTGTTTTATTGGGGGCCACCCTCTAGAGTTACCGAGGTGTGAAGATTCCTTGGATTTCCCAGTTATTGTCGATGGTTTATACTCGATATCTCTAGAAAGGAATAACCCTTGATAACATTGAATCAACTAGAGAAACTGTTAATGTGGAATGAATAGTGATAATAATTATTAATAGAGATAATGTATAGGTAGACGGGTGCTCACATTTTGAGATTTCCAAAGGTGGGTGTCGAGTATATAGTGTTTTATTATGCATAAAGGACCGTACATGTTTGTGTTATGATGTAGAAGAAAGTAGTAATGGAACATGGTTCATGACAGTTGAGAACACATGATCAGAACTCTGTTACTTAGTATCATCAGTTAGTAGTAGATGTATTTTCGTTGATGATTTAGAGAGACTATCTGATGGGTGTCAATTTTTCATTTACTCTAATCAAAGGAGTCCAAAGTATATATTCTAATATAAGGATTTTACCTTTACAAAATTGTGATGACTAGTGTTCCTCCTTTTCTATGAAATTAATATTTTATATACTCCCTAGAATGTTAACATTGTGGAATATTTTCTTATAAGGGGATATTGGTTCAGTTGTTGGCGGGGATGTCCGAAATATTATCCTCATTTCTATTTTCCATTCTGGAATAGAATAGAGTTTCATATCATCAGTTTATAATTATTACCAGACCACTTTTACAGCATATCAGAGATTCACATTATTTAGATACCAAATATGATATCATATGTGCATGGATGTCCATGACAAATTCTCTTTTGGGATATTTTGAATGGGGGAGCAAGAAATCCATCTCATTGGGCAGACAATGGTCCATATAATATTGTTGTATGAGGTGATGCAGGAAATTCACAAATCCTATTTGGGGGTACATATAGGTGATTAAAATAATTATTAGGACCTTTTATATTCGTTTTAGTGGCTTTTAATGAAGAAGAGAGTTAAATGGTTTTCTCATAATGGCTCAATTTTCAATAGGTGAAGGCAGAGAAGCATGTTCTAGCAGGTGTAGTTCAACCCATTGAGGTGCGAGAGTGGATGTTGGGTGAGATATCAATTGAAATCATTTTCAGTTTTCCATGTATGTATAGGGGACATGTTACCATCTGGATGATGGTACACTAAATAAATTTTTTTTACCCACATCCTATTCATTAAAGAGAAGAGTTCAACATAGATCATGTGGGTATTTTATTAGTATGAGATTTTTAGGCTCATTGGAGTTCCCTCAATGATCATCTATGACCATTATTCATACATGACATTTTTATTGTATAGGGGATTAAATGAATCCTTTGGAAATTGGTTATTATTTATCATGTCGTGTTGGCCCCAAAATATGGTACAAATAAATTAGACCATTCAGGTCATGGAGGATATGTTGTGGAAATTCATGTTGGAAATTGGTTTTATTTTGGAATATCATTGATTGTTGGTTGAGTTAGTATACAAAAACATATAAAATATCACCAATTTTGTGGAACCAATTGAAAAATTGTTTGCGTAACCCTTTACATCACAATAATATTGGACTGATCTAGGTGAGACAGCACTAATGGGCCTCGAGTTGGTGCGAGCAACTCTAGATAAGTTGCAGACCATCTCGGAGAAGTTAAATACTCTATAGGGCCATCATATGTCTTATGAATATAAAAGACGGAGACCTATGGATTTTCATAGATGAAACCATGTGTTTTGGAGAGTCCCACCAAGACATGAATATAGTAGATTTGGATGTGGTGTCTTTATATCCTTGAAATTAATTAGACCCCAATATATACTATGTAGAGTTCACGAGGTGGTGAACTGCGTAACTCTACCACCAATGTGGTACTAGGTACAAGATGTATTGAATGAGTCACACACAATACCCATCACACATTATCTATAATGTCTCATCCTTAGACATTATATAATCTTGAGTTAATTGAAAAATTCGACATTGTGGATCTTTTCAGGTTTAGAGTTTTCGAGAATTAGACCATTACTATTACATAAAATCTCAAAAATCACAATGTAGAAACATATACTCAGTCAATATTTTTTCACAAAAAAATCATTAAATAAAGAATTAATCAAATTATAAATATCATTAGGAATTATTCTTTTCTTTTACCCTTCCATATACCCTGTGATAAACATTTCAAAAACATGGGATGATAATAAAAATCTCATTAAGGGTTATAAAATAATGAAAGAATACATTAGTCCATCAATATATAAAAATCAATCAAATCATACTTTTCACTCAATTTTTTTCATTAACATACATCAAAAAATAATAATATTTATGAATAACACACAAAAATAAGAAATCATTAATGTAACTTGTGGCATCCATAACATACATACATTGTAGATTTCACGGCTACATAGGGAGTTTCATTTGGAATATCCATCACAGTATATTCCCAAAATATCTTAGGAGAAACATTAACATTTAGATATGTCATGTTACTCAATGAATTGGAGACCTATATCGGGCTCATCCACCCTATGTTTATCAATGAACCACATGTATATGTAAATAAAACCAAAGAACCAAACATAATCATAACAAATAAAACAATCGTAAATGAAAAGATAAAATTTCCACATTTTAGTCACCATATAATATTTCAAGATATTTACATTATAAATTATTTATCAAAACCATTTTCAATACCAAAATAAATAAAATATATTTTTTATTTATTTTCCTTTTAAAAACTTTATGTCTTGTTATGTCATCCATATTTCAAATAATGCACGTGACGGCGGAAATGTCATTGTCATCATGTGAATTTAATAGAAAAATTCATTTTTCATTTAGTATATCATTTAGTAGAAAAAATATTCCCTTTGAAATAAATTAAAAGTAAATTTGGTTTATAGACCATATAAATTAATGTTTAGTATAAATCAATGAATGCCTCAATGAAATGCGATTGAGAGAAATTGCCTTACCTTGGGTCTGACTCATCACGTATGTTCCTTGTTCTTTCTGAATAATAAAAATAACATAAAATATACATTATTCAGAACCCTTTTCATGTTTATTATTCATTTATATCACATATTACATCATTATAAGAATTACATAATTAATTGTGTTAATATTTGCAATTTTGAACATTTCTTCACTTTTGTGAAGAATGGTCTTGTTTTGAGATATATTTTCCATTTAGTCAAACATAAATCATATACATAAAGTTATTCATGATTTAAATATCATATATATATAGTATATATTTTTATTTATAATTGTACATTACGTTTTGGAGATAATAAATAAAATGTGCCATTTATGGAGATGGTAAGCTTTACGTACGCATGAACAGTACTATCATTTATTTTACATATTTAAATGAATGAAAACTAAATTATAACTTTTTATATTTTAATTATTGTATAATATCTTATTTTATATAAATTAAATAATTTCATTAACTCCATCCTTTATATATTCCAGGTATGGCATGAATGAGTCATATCATTTGGAGGGGTGGTAATCTGCACTTCCTCAAATGAAATTATCGTATTTACACATTATGGAATAAATAAATATATTATTTAAATAAAAATAGAATAATGGAGACAATATAAATAATATATGTGTTATATGAAAATATTCCATCATAATTTCAACTCTGAGAGGTGGTAGGGGAAATTGAACAATCCTCGATTCATTAGGTAGTAGTTCACCATCCATAGAAATAGTATGTTCAAATCAAATAGATGGAGGTGTGGGTAATTATAAATGAAATCAATATCCTAAAAATATCATAGTATATTTAGGATACTGGTGTCATTATGTAATAAATTAATAAGAATATAAAATAGATTGAAGAAGAAAAATAATGGAATGGAACATTAGGGAAGACGCTACCTCTAAAACATGTAACTCCATTTCATTTGAGATAATAGAATTTCATGAATTTCCTTATTCCATGGTAAAGAGTCTAGGAGGAAGGTAGTTATTTTGCTAGCTTATTTGGGCAGAAATTTAATGATCAAAGGGTCGTGTGAGGTGTGATTAAATGGGTACAGGTGTTGCCCATTTATAAGATGGAGGTGGGGCACATTAGAAAGGTTTTGATGATTTAGTTTAATATAAAATGATTTTAGCTTTCAAATGGTCCTAAATCCCTTTATTTAAATGATAAGTTATTTTTGGGTCGATAAAAACTCAACATATAGGTTTTAGACATGTCTATGAGAAAAAGATAAACTTATATTTTAGCTTTAACCCATAGTTAAATAATTTAAATCTAACCATGTCTTCTTTTATATTCATACTATATGGTTAATATTGTTACTATAAAAAAATATAACTTGAAGTGGTTAATTAATTAATTTTTCAACATTATCTTAGTAATTTATTCAAAGAATATATTTTTAGGGCTATTATATCATCTAATATAATTTTATTTTTTTAAAACTAATTTTTGTCAATTTTTATACTATTCATATCATGAATTTCTCAAAATACATAAAGAATTTATTCTTTCAAAAAAACATCATTAATTAAAATATAAAATGTCATAATCATCCATAAAATTATAATATGGAATAAAAAGTTTAAAATAAATTTATTCTAATATTTACAATCTCATTTATTTACATCATTCATATATATGGAAATCATTGCATCGTCATTGTGCAATAAATATTTTTATTTAAATATTGTAGAAAAATAATAAATAAAATATAATGATGTATTAAATATTTTTATCTTTCGAAATAATATGTATAGTCAATGAAATAACTTTTATAACACCATATAAAAATTGTTTTAGTAAAAGATACATGTTTATGTTATATTTTTCCTTACAATAAATAAATTCTTATAAAATGTCATAATCACAGCCAAGGGGATCCATGCAGTCCCAAAATCGATCCATGGATTACCATAGTGGTACATATCTAATCGAATAAGATTATGTCATTTTTTGGGAAGTTTAATTTTAATATAATATTTTTTGTTTACCTGATTTACCCTTTATAATAGTAAATTAAAAAATTACTAATGTTACTATCCATTATGTCAGAAAATAAAAGGTAAATATTTAAAAAATTTCACCTTATGATTACAAATATAGAATCCATTTTTCCAAATTCATAACTTATAAGTTTCAGTATTTAATTTAAAAATAATTCCCATTGTCGAATAAAAAATGTCGGTTTTTAAGATGTAATAACCATCAAAATATTTACATGTATTTTTGTCCAATTTAAAAGTGAAATTACATAAAATGACCTAAATTGGATTAAATGATAAAAATATAATCAAATTATACATTAAAACCAATTAAAAATACAATCAAACTATATAAATAAATTAGATGAAAATGCAGAATTGAATTAAAATGATGTATTTCTCACTATTCATAACAATGATATTTATCAGAAAAATTAAAAACATTTATCCAAAGTAAATTTTCATATCCCTATTATATAGAATAAGTTTAGTTTTTTCAAATAGAATATATAAAAGTGAAAAAAACTAGATTTAAAATGGTTTCTCCATTAAAAGGAAGTAAAATGACCTTTAAAAAAATATTATAGTATTTCATACAAAAAATCGAATTAATTATTATTTTAAGCTTCTAAAATTTATTGGATAAAATTAAATACATTTAAAAAACATTAAAAATCATATTTAAGTTAGTTCTGTTCATTACTCTAATATAATTTTTGGGCATTATATTAACTTTAAAATAATATTATTATTATATTATTTTCCCGTATAACTCGTTGTTTTTTGCAATGTTAGATTTAAAAAAATCTATTGTTGTTTGTTGAGTATGCTATCAAAATATGAATCCCCGTTAAAGTAAAAATAATATCATATTCATAAATATAAATATATATGAAAATGTATTATTCTATAAATACCTGATTTCCTACGTCATTACACCCTTTTGGGAATTGCGTCATCGTAAATATATTCACTTATCAAATAAGTGGTAGTATTTACCCCTCAAAGAATTTTCAGATTCCCATGTTTCCTATTCCACTATATGTTTTTTCAAAAAACCATTACCAGATTAATTACCATATTCCAGAACACTTTCTATCCTTGGTCATGAATCTGGACTGTTTGTTCCTCCTATGAATGAATCTTTTCCGACACAACTACCTGTAGACTCAAAACATGAGATAGATCCATCATATACGTTCTCAACATTGAAACATGAAAAACATTGTTTAATTGAGATAAACATTGAGTTAAAGACCCTCTATAATAAATTGATCTAACATTATCTATGATTTCATTGGGTCCATTGATTCATGGACTCATATTTCCCTTCATACAAAAAAAATCTCACATTTCCGTGGAGAAACTTTTGGAAAAAAATTATCACCTACCTCCAAAGAAATATCCATCCTCCGATTATCTATATAACTTGTTTGCCTGCTTTGTGATCTTCTCATGTTCTTCGGAATCAAATGAACTTCTTCTAACACTTCTTCTACGAATTATGGTCCCATCAACATCCTTTCACCTACTTCATCCCTAAATTTAGGAATTTAACACCACATTCAATATAATTCCTTAAATGGTCACATATGTACACTACAATGAAAACTATTATTATAAGAAAACCCAACGAACGAATTATGTTGGTCCCAAATTCCTTCGTAATGCACTTAACTATCAAAAATCATATCTTTCTAGGTCTAAATTTTTTGATCTCACTATTCATCTGATTGTAGATGAAAATATAAACTAAAATTTTATTCAGTAACCACGGACTTCTCAAGGAATTTCCAAAAGTTATAAGTGAATATACGATCATGATAATATAATATGGTGAAGGTAACTCCACTTAACCTAACTATATCTTTTATATACAATATAGAAATTTTATCTAGAGATAGAGCATCGTAGAAGAAAAAAATGATTAGATTTAGTTAATCTATCAATAAAAACCTAGATATCATTATCACCTAGAAAATTATTTAGAAATACCACTAAAAAATCCATGGAAACATTATACCATTTCCACTCTGGCACTATTAAATGGTGAAGCATTCCTTTGGGTAACTGTCATTCTACTTTAACCTGTTAAAAAATCAAACGTCACAGGGTCATTTCAAAAATATCTCTTTTAATTCCATCACACTTTTAATACTCTTGATTACCTCTGTACATCTAAGTAATGACTGGATGAACTAAAAACTAAGAACTATGAGATTCACATAATAACTCATATTCAACTATGAATCACAAGGAACGCATAATCTCTTTCCAAATACAAAAGAAAAGTCTTTATCAAATTTTAATTATGTTAAATTACCATTTTGAACAAATTCATCCTTCTTCGGAAACTCATTTTATTCTTTATTCTCTTTCTGAATTCAGTTTTCTATAGGCACTATCGCTGACTCTTAAAACAAAAAATAGGAATTCCATGAACCAACAACAACCATTCCAAAATTCTGAAAATAAAAAAAAATTATATTCTTCAAAGTTTAATTTAGAAATACTTTTTTTGACTCAAAGAATCATCCACCTTGTTTACTTTTCATGGATGGTAATGAATCATGCCATCCTAATACATGATTAATTCATGCCATCTTCTCTATCTCATATTCAATTATTTCTGAGCAAATATATTCTTCAATCATTTGTAATCATTATATATTTCACACTTTACAATATAAAAATCTATCAACCAAATTTTTTAAGCAAAAACAACAATAGCTAATTCCAAATCACATGTAGGGTAATTTAACAAATGGGTTTTCAACTAACGTGAAGCATATTAAATTAACTAATAATTCTACGTTAGGCCATAACCTAGTACATTCAATAATGAATAACTATTGAAAAAAATTCACTATTTTCATATGTAAGTGCCAAAACTATATCATTCACCAACCTTATTTTCAATTCAATAAATACATTCTTTAAATTATTTTTTCGAAATGAACATAACTCCATTTCAAGTTAACATGGTATGTTGGATAGATAACAAAGAAATATTTTCGATAAAACACAATTAATAACCTTCTAATCCAAGAATACAATGAATCTTTATGATATTGGTTTGTCTATCCAATATTCAATAACTATTGTTTTTTTTTGCATTATCAACAGTTATGCCATATTTAGAAACAATGAGACCGTAGAATGAAATTTTATGTAACCAAAAATCACACTTCCAAAATTTCCCAAACATTTTATTTTATGGTTTTCATGAAAAACCATAAATTAATTTCACGAATCTATTTAAATTTTGAATATACCAATATATCATCATTAAACAACACCACCATTTATCTCTTGAGTAAAGTGATTTCGTATGCCTTACTAGTACTGATGCTCACATTCCTATACAAAAAACCATTCGGAAAAAAAAATCTAAGATGAAGAAAAATGGTATTCATAAAATGATATATCATTTTAATCTTACAATAAAGTAAAAATAATTTATGGATATTCATTTAAAAACATCCTAACACCTACAATTTTCTAAACTAACCTCTGATACCAACTATATGGCCCCAAATGTAAACAATACATAATCTTTTGTTATTTCAGGAATTTAAAATTGAGGATATTTTTAGGTTTAGATTTGTAGAGAATTAGGCCATAAATATTACATTACATCTCAAAATTTACGAAGTATAAACTTGTACACTATCTAATTTTTATCACAAAAATAAAATTCCATAAATAAAATAAGAATTATTTTCTTGATAAAAATATAATTTAATTATTCCTTTCACTGACACTTCTTTATACCCTATGAAAAACATTTCAAAAACATGGGATGCGCATAAAAATAATAGTAAGGGTTACGAAATGAGGAATGAAGACATTAGTCAATCAATACATACAAATCAATGAAATCGTACCGTTAACTTATAAAATATATGATCTTTAATATACCTCATGAAATCATAAGATTTACTGATAACACATAGATATCATAAATCATAAAGGTAACATGTGGCATTCGTAACACACTTTCATTGTATCTTTCACAGCTATATAGGGAGTTACATTTGGAATACCAATCATTGTATATTCCCTAAATCTATTAATAGAAACATTAAAGTGTACCTACGTCATGTTACCCAATGCATTTGAGAGTTATCCTGGGCTCACCCACCCATGGTTTATAATATAACCAACCATATATGTAAATAATTCTTAATAACCATAACATAAAAATAACACATTAAACTAGCTTAAAGGAATGATAACATTTCCACATTCCAATCACAATATAACATTTCAAAATATTGACATAATAAATTCTTTCATAAACAAATTTTCAATACCAAAATACATAAAAAAAAATTGGTATTTAATTTTTTTAATAATGTTATGTATTGTAAAAGATTTCATGACCCATCCCTCGAGGCATGTGTTGTGACTACCCCAAACCCGCCAAACATATGCTAGGGACTGGAAAATTTCACTGAAGGTATATTTCCTAAAAATAGGATTGCATTGCCATTATAACCTGTAAATCACACAGCTAAGAACAAAGAAGGATAAAAGAGCAAATTAAAACTATGTAGTAAACAGAGTGTGTATAGATAAAAAAAAGGGGCCAGAATACAAACCGAGCTATAATGTACAAGGAAAACAGGAATGTACAAGTAAATATGAGTACAAATTCTATGAACACCCACCAAGGATTCGAACCTGAAGGGTAGGTACAACTCTCAAATGGTGGACTCTACGGTACTCCATGCCAATGGTCTACCTCTGAGCTATCTCAAAAAATAGTACCGTCATCCTCAGTCTGCACTGTCCATCCTCTGCACCAAACAAAACATGGTGCTGGCATAGCCTGTGCAAGGGTGAGTATAACTATACTCAATAGGGAACACAAGACCCTCGACGGTCACACAAAATCCACAATGGATAAACCATATATTATGAAAAAGACTAATAACCCTAATTAGGTATATGCCCATATATATACCTAAGTTATCGAGTAACCCCATCTCAATCATGAGGAAACACAAGGCCCAAATCAAAATCACAGAGCTAAGCTGTTCCACAAAGGAATGAATACCATGAAGGTAACACCACAAAGGTAATTCCATATAGAATAATACCACAAAAGTATCACCATGAAGGTATAGACGACAATGGTACGCCCCACATATGATTTCCACAAAGGTATCAACACGAAGGAATACACCACAATGGAATGCCACAAAGATGATTACCAAAAATGTAAGGAATCATCTCACATCAGATATAACTTTTGTATGATAGTAATGATGATTAGATGCAACTATTGAATAATCATACTCCGTTGAGAGGTAGACCCACGTAGGATCCTAAATCATCAGACCAACGTAGGATCCTCATACAACATACCCACGTAATATCATTGTGTAATCCCACATGGATTCCTAGATCGGATCCATGTGGGATAATGAAACACTGACCTGTGCAAGATCCCAAAGCACAGATCCACGTAGGATCCTAAGGCATATAGCCACATAGTATCCCTTTCTCATCCTACAGCCAGCCACAGTGTTCCTGCACTAAACTCGCTTGGTTCTGGGAGGGTCCACTCTTCATTCCATAGGTAGATACTCTATGTCCACTAATTCCTCTGAATAATTTTACCAATTGACTAAATGCAATATGGATATCATCTCAACAGACGGTGCGTCAATCGGTCACCCAGTCTATAAGTTAATGTCTTTTTAGTCCTGAGGGCCCAATTGGATTCGTGTTCGATCAAAACTAGTCGTACCCCAACATTATCCAAAACCAATGTGGGGTATACCAATAGAAACATACCTACCCAAGGTTTCCGGAGTTGCAGATGGTTTGTCAAATGGATACATGTTGATCATGTTATGACAAAAATTGTGAAAAAGGGGTTGATGCTAGTATGGGTCCAGTCTGGCTTGGGTGGACCGACCCGGCCCGCTGGGTCTGGCCCGGACCCCTAGGTCCCAGCCTAGCCCACTGGTGTGGCCCGAGCTGGGCATCCTGAGATGTGGCCTTCACTGGGTGGCCCGCTATGGGTGGCCTATGGCTAACCCTAGGCTAGTCCACAGTTGGGTGGCCTTGCAGTGGGTTCCACCCTAACTGCCACCCAAGGGGGAGGCGCCCCCTGGATTCCCCAAACGGCTCAGCTGTTTGGGTTGGGTAGCTGACTGCCCAATTAAACATCGTACCGACAACAGGCATATGGGACCCCGGGTCCCACTCGGCTCCCCGGCTTGCCGGACCACAATCCCTCCAATGCAGCGCGTTTGCCTATCGTGCTTCCACCAGTGACCGATAACAAGTAGGCCGCCCTCCTTCACCATCGCAGCCTCAAGATGGAACTCCAGCATGCACTATGGTGCGGTCGCGTGCCCACAACCCCTTCTCGCGGCCAGCCGTGCGCCGGCGGGTGCCCTTATTCCACCTTGACCGATGGGAACGACCCTTATCCAGTTGCTTAGTCACATTATCAATGTCGTCGCGACCAGTCAGAGTGTCGACCATGATTTCGTAGCCCCATCGGTGCCAGTTGCCGACAGGGGTTGCGGACGATGTTACTCAGGCATCGTGCGCACCCCGGTGGCCCATTAATCATTCCAAAAAACTCCTGCACACGACTCAGAACATTGAAATCGTTTCAAGACCCTCATAAACCACAATGGTTTTAGATATTTCAGGCTATGTTTTTTTGGCCCACACCCTATGTGTTATAATGGTAGCAAGTGGCATAATTTTTCTTAAATCGAGAAGACTGACAAGAACCGGGTAAGGTGTATTCATAACCACATTCCTTACCTCGATATCTTGTTGAGATCAGTGAGGATAGAAAAGGTTGGACATCAGTTCGTCACCTTTGAAGATGCTCCTCATTGGGGATCCTTCAATGATGTTCTTCATTAGAGGAAGTATTCCTCGTTGGAGAGATTTAGTTTTCACAATTCTCCCAAGCTCTATTTTTCCAACAAATCCCCCAACCAAGAGGTGAAGTTTAAAATTAATAATGTTTTGTAAATTAATACAATTAATGTCGGAATATTAATTAATTTGAAGATGGAACAATTAATTTGAATAGAACCCAAGAGTCACCTCCCTAATTAAAGAGGGATTGCAAGGCTCAGGTGGTCCCCACAACCAAATTAGAATTGGGAGGAATGAATTTCAAAAATAAATTAATGTTAATTTATTTTATTTTATCCCCCAAAAATAACAAAAACAAACATTCACCATCGACATACTGTGGTCATGGTAAAGGTCTCTTTAAGATAATACCATCACTGCGAGCACACCGATGTCCTTTGATTTGAATTCTGAGCACCTGTTCAAAAGTTACAAAATCCCGCTCGCACGTTTTCTGAACGTACCCGTAAAAAAGTTCATAAATTTATTCCTGGCATAATGGGCCTCAGAATCAGATACCATCAATTTTCACAGACTCGTAATATAAAAATATATATTTTTTAAATAATTACATCAATAATATGTGTCATTACATTCTCCCCACCATAGGACATTGCATCCTCGAATGCCACATCACAAAAACTAGGAAAAAAGTGGGTGTACTGAGCATGAATCTGAGCCTCCCGCTGCCATGTGCTCTCTTGGAGGATTCCGTGATTCCAACATACATGTTTCAATGGTATCAATCACCCATGAAGGACTCTCTCCTTTCAATCCTCAATCTCCACTGGAACCTCATAAAATGTCACCCTATCATCGATGTACAACATGCCTTAGTAAATGATGTGTGAAGGAGCATGCATGTACCTCCTAGTTTGGGATATGTGGAAAATTTCATGCTCCCTTTGAAACTAAGGTGGATGATATAATTGGTAAGACACCTTGACAACTCTTTTGAGGACATGAAAGGGTCCGGTGAACCTCGGATATATGTTTCTGCCACGACCAACTATCCACAAACCTCTTCGGGGTGAGAGCTGTAGAAAGATGGGGTCACCATCCTTGAACTCCAAAGGTATCTATATCTTGTCTGCATAAGACATCTGCTTTCTTTATGCAGTCTTCATCCACTTCTTGATGATATGCACATTGTCCGTGGTAGCCGGTACCATCTCTTGTCCCACAATAGAGAGTCAGTCGAACACAAAGGTGATCTGCATGGTCGGCCATACAGAGCCATAAATGTTACCATCACAATGGTGTAGTGATAGCTATTGTTTTATGTAAACTCCTATAATGGAATTTCATCCTCCCAGATGCGACCAAAGTCGAGGAAGCAATAATGCAGTAAGCCCTCGAGGGTTTGAATGGTCCGCTCACTCTGGCCATCCGTCTGAGGATGGAAGGCGGTGCTCAAACAAATCTACATCCCGAAAGAATCTTGTAACCCATTCCATAGCCGGTAAGTGAAATTTGAATAACTATCGGGGAAAATTGGTGATGGTACACAATTTAGACACACATTATCTTGCACGTAGAGGTGTCCCAAGCTCTCTACTAAACCCTACTCTCTAATTGGTAGGAAGTGGGCTGACATTGTGAGTCGGTCGATGATCACGCGGATAGAATCATGTCCCCTGGATGTATGTGGATTTCTTATCACGAAGTCCCTTGATATCACTTCCCACTTCCAATAAGGGGCCTCTAAATGGTGAACTAATCCTACTAGTACTTGATTATCCACCTTCACTTACTGACAAGTGAGACACCAAGAGACAAACTCTACTAATACATTATTCATTCCTGGAAACCAGTGCTGTCGTCAGAGGTCCCGGTACATCATCACCACTCTTGGATGTTCCTCTACAGGGGATGTGGGTAACTCCCTCAACACTTCCTCCTGAAGGGACACCAGTACTAGGGTATGTACTCTGAAAAGTATGGCATCCCCCACCTTTAGAAAATCTATAAGGTGTTTGTCCTGTGGATATCTGAGCACGTTGAGACTCGTAGTCAGTGTCCAAACGCAGCACCTCCCAAACATGTAGAATGAGTGGTAGAGTGACGGTATGATACAGAAGAAAAAATTCTCCATCTCGATCCACAAAGGATATCTCTAAAGCGGCCATATGCTAAGTCGCCTCATATAGAAGTTGTATACAGATCTCTTGCTGAGTGAATCTGCTACAACATTTCCCTTCCTAAGAGTATAGTCTATCTCGAAGTCGTATTCCTGGAGGAACACAAGCCAATGACTGTGTTTCAAGTTAAGGTCCTTCTGGGAGAAGATATACATGAGGCATTGGATATCGTAGTAGACTGTAAAATACTCACCCATCAGGTAGTGTCTCTATATCTTCAAAGCGAATACCATTGCTTCAAAATCAAGGTCATGGGTAGCATAGTTTTGCTAATGTTCTCTCAGCTGTCGAGAACCATATGAGATAATTACTCACTCCTATATCAGGACACATCTGAGCCCGGTCCCTGATGTGTCACAGTAGACTACATACCCAACACCCTCCTCTGGAGGACTCATGATTGGGGCACTAGTCATCCTCTACCTCAGATATTTAAAACTAGTCCATCATCTCTCCAACCACAAGAAGTGTTTCCCCTTCTTCGTCAACGTAGATAAAGGTGTTGCAACTCTGGAAAATCTGGTACAAATATCTGGTAGTTTCTGAAGAATCCCAAGAATCTTGGTACCTCCACCACACACCTGGGTGGATCCCAAAAAAGTAAATCCTCAATCGTCGCTGGATCCAATGCAACTCCAGCATCTGATATGTCATTTCCTTGAACGTGATGTTCTTGGATCCAGAACTGGCACTTACAGATCATACCATAAAGACGTTGCACTCAGAGTGTGTCCAAAACTACCTGAAAATGATAGGAATTCTTCTCCTCAATTTACCTATAGATCAAAATGTCAGCGATTAATACTATTACAAATAGATCATGGTATGACTGAAAGATCATGTTTATGAGTCCCATGAACACTGTTGGAGCATTGGTCATTCCAAATGGCATAACCAGGAACATGAAGTGGCCAGACTAACATTTAAATGCCATCTTCTACACATCCTCATCTTGTACAATGAGCTGGTGATATCCTGACCAGAGGTCAATCTTCGAGAACCAATGTGCTTCATTCAGCTGATCAAAGAGGTAATAAATACATAGAAGGGGGTACTTGTTCTTCACAGTCACTTGGTTCAGGCGCCAATAGTCATAAAAAGCCTCAATCTCCCATCCGTCTTCTTAGTGAACAAAATCGGGGCTGCCCCAGGATAAACACTAGTCTGGATGAACCGCTTCCCCTATAAGTCTGCCAGCTGTACCCATAACTCACGAAGCTCCGCGGGAGCCATCCGATACACTGGTGTTGATATCAGTTCCTTCCCAGGATACATGTTAATGTAAAAGCCCCCCTTCATATGAATAGGTAGACTCGAAACATCATCAGGGAAAACATCCGCGTACTAGTCCACCGCTACATGATATCTCAGACTCTCCACATCAACTGTTCCGAGTGTAAGGATAGCCAACTGATGAGAGATCAGATTCACTCTCCTTCAGGTATGTCAATATTCTACTGAATGGATCCCTTCTCTCCAGTGAAGGTAAACCTAGTCTCATCCTCGCGGATTCACCACACTTTCCACCGAAAGTAGTCGATCTGGTCGTGGACTGTAGAAAACCAATCCATACCAAAGATGAAGTCATAATGCCACAAGACCTCTATTAGAAGATCCTAAATGATGCTCTCACCTCCAAGGGTATGATCACACTGCCGACACCAGTGTGAAATTGTATAATTCTCTCTCGTAAGAGTCTCTTGCTATAAGGATCGAGCCAAAGGCTCCACCGGAATATCAATGCTCTGAATTAGAGAAGTGGAATTAAATGAATGACTGGAACATGTGTCTACATGTACTACAACTAAGGTGGAGTAGACATAGATCACATCTCGTATCATCTATGGAGCATCGTGGTCATAGGCCTCAGTTTTCAGTAGCTCAACTCGCCACTGTCCACCTACTCCCTATGGTCAGGGTGGACCACATGGTGGTGGTGGCAGTAACATCTCGAATAGTTTCCCACCACTAGCTTCATGGACAACTCATCTACCACGTGCCCCTACTCCATAAAAATCTCCATGGTTGAACTTCTATCTCTTCATGGGAAGTCCCTCGACCGTCTTCAGATCATCTAAATGGCGTGTTGGGCTGTCATGAGCCACATGACCCTGCCCGCCGCATGTGTAACATTGCATGCTCCTCGCATGACAGGATCTGTATAGGGTGCCCCACACAACAGACCATGAATCCTGCTATCGTCCACCAGTAGGTCTGGGGCTCTTGGTCCTCAGTGACATCTATATGATTCTAGTTGAAGAATTCTCCACTATATGACGCACGGTGGTGGGTCTCACTACTGGTGACTGCTCCGTAAGAAAACTCTCTTCTGAGAGTAATCGCTCTAACATCCCTGCCAGCGTCGGGATGCTGAGAGAAATCAAAGATGCACTTGATCTCCCACCAGATTCACTGCTCGATGGTCTAGGCCCTAACGAATGGGTCCCTCACCATATAAGTGGAGTAGCACGAGAGGTCGGTGAACCTCGCTGAGTACGAAGCCACAATCATGATATCCTATTACATATGAAGAAGATCATGTATGTGCACTATGAAAAGGGTTTCTAGAAAAAACTATACTCAAAATACACTCTTAAAGACACCTAGAGAAGTGTCACCTCATTGTGATCCTGAAAAATCAAACTCCACCATCTGCCTGCTGATTCCCATTGAAGATTGGTGGAAATAATCACCATGAGATTACCCGGTGTCCCTACCTGCCAGAAGACTCTCACTATGGCCCCCAACCAATCCTTTGTCGCTAATGGGTCCATCAAACACCTGAAATTTGGTGGCCACTAGCATTAGAACACATGCATTGTACTCATGCAGCGTGCACTTTCTCTTACTAGGGATAGTAGTATCAGTTTTCCATTGGGTAACGGTACCGCTGGTGCCTCTAATGATAATGGCCCTAAACCGAGGCATCTTCACTCAGTGGGTTGTCATCCTTTACTCTTCTAGAACCCTAGCCAGCTGTCTGCGTGGAGGCATCATGAAGAGAAATAGGTGTGACATGGTCAATAAGTTATACCTGGTGAGCTTACTCATAGATATCACAAAGAATTTTTTTTCAAAAAACACATTTAGTAAGTGTTTTTTTGAACTGTGACAGAAATAAGAAGACATGGTCCGGGTGTATGGATACATTGTCCACCACACCAACGATGGATTCCCTAAAATGATATCCATAGTCATAACACTTAACATTATTTCTGTTAAAAAATAAGAGTCAAATGTTCTGATACCAATTATGTCATGACCGTCTCTCGGGTCCTTGGCTGCCAATACCCCAAGCCTGCCTTCCATAGGTCAGGGGATGGAGACTAGCACCAAAGGCGTATAAACTAATTATTGTAATAAATTTAATTTATAACCTCTAACTCATACAACTAAGAACAATGATGGATACAAGAACAATGTAAAACTATGTACTAAACAGAGTGTGTACAGAAAGTAAAAAGGGTCCACAATACAAGCCATACTATAAAGTACATGGAAAACATGAATCTACAAGTTTTTGAGCATTTGTTGTTTTCAACAATAGATAATATTTATTACTTAAATATGGGGAGATTTTTGAGAAAAATAATCTATCTCTATGATTATTTTAATGCTCACAATTACCCTTAATTGTTTTCTAATGATTTTATTTTTAGTATATTTTAGGAATTTATTATTCATTATTTTTGTATTTATGGAAGAAATATTTATGTTCTTGAACAAAGATAATTAATTCACATTAATGTGTTCTAGAAACACTATTCATCGGTTACATTTTCGGGAATTTCTTAAGCGTGTTATGGAATCATTGTTCGTACCCAGCGTGGAGACACGTAGCATAAGGATGAAATGTTGTGTATACTTTTTGTGTTATCACAAAAGTATGGTTAATCAACCACATGTTATCAGAAATGTATAGGAGAGGAACCATACGTTACGAAGAAACCATATGTTTGGGATATTGAAAAGTATGGTTCATCAACCTTAATTTTGTAATCCACCTTATGTTTCATCAAAAGTATGGATCATGTACCTTACGTTTAGATGCTTTTAAATGTATGGATAATTTATCATACATTTGATTATTGAAAAGAAACTTATGGTTCATAAACCCTACATTTGTAATCAACCATACGTTTGAAGGATGCGACATCAACCCTACGTTTGTGTTCACCCTTACGTTTGAATGATGCATGCTATACAGTTCAACCTTAATTTTGGCGTCAGGGGATTGAATACAATATTATTATGGAATAGTCTGCAACCGGATTATTAGGATGATTTCATGGTGGATTACAATTTTATTTTTTAAAGATTGTTTTTGACTGAGTCAAAGCTGTTTTATCTATGAATAAAAGGATCAATTTAAAAGGATGTTTTTTTCCGAATCATCAGGGATGTTACGACTGCTCTGTTATTTTGAATGTTTGATTATCACGAGTCAGAAGGCGACTTTTTTGGATCTAAATTTGCAGGAGAAGTTATCATCATTATTATATAGATGTTATATTTACATAGTGAATATATATATGTTTTTATGAATAACAATGACGAATGTAAGAGAAACAGAGACTATAAAGAACGCATATTTTCTGATTACAAGGAGTGACATATCTCTGTATATTAAAGAAGAAGAATCATAAAAGAAATTCACTCATTATAAATCTATGGTCTACTATGAATCTAATTCTGCTGATGTTGATAATTATATTTCTATATCTACAGAAACAGGATTGACTCATAATGAATCACATTTGACGATAATTATTTCTGAAGGCAACGATCCATCTAATATCAATTGCATTCTGTTGCAATTGGGAATAACAACAAGAAAGTATTTTCGAAGAAAATTTTATTTTTTATATTGAGTGACTGACTTCTCGTACTAAGCTATGTAGGTTCTGTGATTGAACTAGAAGGCTTTGCTCTTCCTTAGAATGTGAAGGTGTAAACTAACTATACTCAGTTGTGGAATGGTCTATTGACAAGAAGACTATATAGTAAAAATCACAAAGCTCATGGAGTAGAGTGTTGGTGGAGTGGACTAGTGGCCTTCTATTCCCTGAACCAATATACATCGTGTGTACTTACTATTTTGATTTCGGAAGCATTAATCCATCTGATTTAAGTCAAACAGTAGAACACGATTTCGTAGAGATTTTGTAAAAGACACAATTCACCCACCTATTGTGTATATTAGGTATATCCTGATCCAAAAATCGGTATCAGAGGTTGAGCTTTCTGATAAATCATTAACAATATGAAAGTAATTATTCATAGAGAAAGATTACTGGTAAAAAAGAGGTAATGTCTATGGTCTGAGCACCATACTTCAATAGAGAGAATTATGGATGTTGGAAATCAAGAATGATAATATATCTGAAAAATCATGGATACCGTGTATATTCAAAGATTCTGACTCCATATAAAATACCAGAGAAACCCAAAACATTGAGTACTACAACTGAAGCTTAATATGATATGAACTCAATGGAAATTAATGCAATTATATGTTGTCTAGGACCCGATTAATTCAACAGAGTATCTCAATTCCCAAAAACATATGAGATGTGGAAAACTATTTTTGTTGTTTATAAGGAAACTGACAATGTCAAACAAAAGTGATATTCTACTACTAAGAATTAATTAGACACATTCAGAAGGATTGAAGGTGAATGCATTACTCAAATGAATGGAAAATTGATAGAGATTTTCAATAATATAACTGTTTCAGGAGACCCAATCAAACAAGATGATGAATCATTAAAAGTACTGAGATTACTACATACTAAATGGAGTGGAATCTCTGCTGCAATCAGACTGTCAACACATTTCAAATATTTAGTGATGATAGGATTGATTAGAACACTTATTATGAATGAAGATAAGATGACATATGAAGCAAACGAGAATAAGGTTCTCATCAAGAGAGAAGACACTACCTTAAATGTGTCATCTCAAGGGAAAAGAAAAATGCTAAAGAGAAAAGATTTAAAGGTTAAATCAGATAGTTCTTATTCATCATGTTCTGATATAGAACCGGCTCAGCTAGCCAGAGAATATAGAAAATTCTATATAAATAAGAAAGGCTTCATAGAAACCTTCAAATTGCATGAAAAGGAAGTCAGATGTTATGAGTGCAAGAAGTTGGGTCATTTCAGACCTGACTATCCTCAGTTGAATGAAGTCAAGAAAAATATGGTTTTTAAAAGAAATAATTATGAGAAAAAAGATATGAATGAAATGAAAGCAACATGGAGTGTTTCTGAAGACTCCAGCAGTCCTTAAAAATCGAACTCAGAGAGGGAAGAAGTCAATCTGATTGCCAAAAATTGATTTTTGGGAGGAAAAGATGAGGTAAAATCATAGTATTATTCTGATTCTAATGCAGACTCTAATTCTGAAACAAGCTATTCAAATGAAAAACTTGCCGCCCACAGAAATATGTTTGAGGAAATTTATGATTCTCATTTTAAGAAGCATAAATTATTAACGAACATTCACAAGGTCGTTTCATATGAAAGGGATACAATACTAAAGCTCATTAAAGAGTTAATTGATAAGTATAATTAAATTAACATTGACTATACAGATCATGAAGCTAAAATAAATACACTTCAAACTGATGTACAAACATATAATAGTACATACCTCGTTTTTAATAAAGGAGAATACTCCTTGAATTAAATTTTTGGGAACACTGTTATTAAGAATGAAAGATTTGGAATTGGCAGTAATGGTGAAAAACCTAAGAAGTACAAGAATTATTTTTTTCCAAGATCAAAAATATGAAATAGTAATTACTGTGGAACAAGGTGACATATTTCTAAAAACTGTTTCTTTTGATGACCTCAAATGAGTGGTATTAAAAAAGATTTTGTTAAAAATAATTATTTTGATTATGTTGATTTTAGGAAAACAAATCATGTTTGGATTCCCAGATAATGTTGGCTAACACAATTGGACCCAATAGAATATGGGTACCAAAGCAACTTGTTTAAATTCCTTGGTAGGAATCAGGTCACAGAAGAAAAAATACCATATGGTATATGTACAGTGGCTACTCAAGGCATGAGTGGAAGAACATCACGTTTCTCTACACTCACTCAAAAATATAGTTGGCATGTCACTTTTGCTGAAAATGCCAAATGGAAGAACATTTGTATTGGAATAGTAAGAGATCTATAAGCCGTCTCAATCAATAAAGTAATTTTTGTACAAGGATTCAAACACAATCTGATAAGTATCTATGAACATTGTGATGATCGTTATGCTACTATGTTTTCTAATAGTTGTTGTTCCACTTTAAAAAATAAACTGCATAAATTTAGAGCACCTAGAATTGACAATGTGTATACCCTGGATTTAAATTTCTTCTGTAAAAAACAAGGATACAACTTAATTCCTATGATAAATGAATCCTATATCTGTCATTGAAGACATGGACAGTGCAATATATATTCATTACATAAATTATATATCAATCAAATAGTTTCTAATTTACATATTCTCTAGTTTGAAAGTGACAGATTTTGTGATGAATGTCAACATGGAAAACATCCCAAATCATCCTTCAAATATGTTATCAAAATTGAAACATATAAACCTCTAGAACTCATCCAATTGATTTGTTTAGAACTTCATGACTCGCAATCTTGGATGTTAACCTATATGTATATGTTTTAGTTTAGGAAAATTATAGATTTACAAGAATTTTTTTATAATTTAAAAATGTAGATTTTACATTATTTGAATGTTTTTTCCAAGCTATTCAAAATAAAAAAGTTTTTAAAAAAATTTCATTAGGAAGTGATTATATTGGAGAATTTGAGAATATGGAATTCAATTCGTTTTTCTCGAATATGGGTATTAAACACACCTTCTCTACACCAAGAACACATTAAAAAAATGGAATTTTTTAAAGAAGAAGTAGGACTACTCAGGAAATGGATTGGACTATGCTAAATGATTACAATCTTCCTACCTATATTTGGGAAGAAGATGTATGCACAGCCTGGTATATAATGAAAAGTGTTTTAATTAGACCAATTTTATAAAGGAAACCCTATGATCTCTGAAATAATATGAAACCTAAAGTAAATTACTTTAATGTTTTTGGATGCAAGGATTATTCCTTAAACACCAAAGACAATCTTGGTAAGTTTAATCCAAAATCAAATGAAGGAATTTTCATCGGATATTCTGCTACATACAAAGCATGTATAGTTGTTAGTAAAAAGTCAAGGATTTTTTGAAGAACCAGTTCATGTGAAATTTGATGAAACTAATACCATTGAGATAAGGACAAATCAAATAGATGACTCTGAATATAATGATAATCTGAGACTTGAAAACCTGAAAGATGATTTTGAAAAAGATATAAATGAAATTTGGTCCAGCCTAGAAGAAATTGATAATGAAGAACCTATAAGTGTACTACCTAGACAGTCAAGGACCTTAAATAAAAACCCATTAGAAACTGTGATATGAGACTAAGAAATATGAATAATAACTAGAAGGAACATAAGAAATCGTGTTGTGTTTTCTACCTTTTTATCCCAATTAGAACCCAAATGTATAGAAGAAGCATTAGATGATGAATGTTGGTTGATAGCAATTCATGAAGAATAAAACCAAATCAAGTGATATTATGTTTTGAAAATAGTTGAAAGGCCAAAGAATTATCTAGCTATTGGAACCAAATGGTTCTTTAGAAATAAGCATGATGATCAAGGAATAATATCTAGAAACAAAGTGTGACTAGTTGTTAAAGGATATAATCAGAAAGAAGGAACAGATTATGATGAGACCTTTCCACCTATGGAAATATTAGAAGCCCTTATAATCCACTAAGCATATGCATCTCCTATAAATTAAAAAATATTTCAGATGGAAGTTAAGTCTGCCTTTTTAAATGGTTATTTAATTGATGAAGAATATGTTGAGAGACCACCTGGTTTTGAAAATTCTCAAAAACCAGATTCTGTTTTTAAACATACATATCTCTTTATGGCCTTAAACATGCACATAGAGCTCAGTATGAAAGATTAATCTCTTTTATTTTGAAAAATGATTTTCCTGTTGGAATGGAAGATCAATAACTATTTATGAAAACATTAAATTATAATAATTTAATGGATCAAATTTATGTTGATGATGTATTTTTTGGATCGACTAATAAATCTATTTGTCATGAGTTTTCAAAACTAATGCAAAAAAGAATTTGAAATGAGTATTATAGGGGAATTAAATTTATTTTTAGGTCTTCAAATTTATCATAAAGATTTTGGAAATGTATTAAATCAATGAAAATACATTACTGTTTTACGTAAAAAAAATTGAACATGAAAACGAATAGACATATACCACTCATATGTGTACTAATATGAAACATTATTTGGATGAAACTGGAAAATCAGTGGATAACAAGTTATATAGAGGTATGTTTGGTAGTTTATTATATCATACTACTAGCAGGATAGATATAATGAATTCAGGGTTTCTTTTTGTACGATTTCCATAAAATCCTAAAGAATCTCGTTTAAGTACTATCAAAATAATTTTACTATATTTAAAAAGAAAAGTTTTTAAATATCATCTTTATCCTAAAATGCCTAATTTTAATTTAATTTCTCATTCAAATGCATACTTTGAAATTTGTACATTAGATAGGAAAATCACTTTGGTTACTTTTCACTTTTTGGGAATATACTTATGGTCATTGTCAAGTATGAATCAACACTATGTTGCCTGGTCAACAGTCGAGCCAGAATATGTTTCTGCTGGCAATTGATGTGCACAAGTATTGGGGATGAAAAACAATCTTATTGATTTTGGATTCTGTTTACTAGTATTCCTATTTAATTTGATAACCCTAGTGATATAAATATTTCAAACAATCATATTAATCATTTTAGGACTAAGCATATTGATATCAGAAATCATTTTCTAAGAGACCAAGTTCATAAAAATGATATATTATTAGAATTTGTAAGTATTGAAATTAAATTAGTTGCCATTTTTACCAAACCACTCCCCACTGCAGGGTTTTATTTTATTAAGGGGGAGATAGGTTTATTTAATTTTAAATAAGGTTTTAATTTTTTATGATTTTTCTTTATTATAATACAATTAAAATTAAATTAGATATTTGTGTTTCAAATAGAATATTATTTTTTTTCTTCACGTGATCAATTTTATTTATTTTTAAAATCTATGTAATAATTATTGATGACAAAGGAATGAAGGCAGTCAGAAACCATTCGAATTATGAATCGTTTCATTTCAACCAAAAACCCTTTCTAACCCGCGACACATTGCCACTCTTTATCTATTCGAACCTAAACGATCGAAACCCTAATCCTCATTCAAACCATCAGGGATTTTTTTCGATGAAAATGGAAATGTCCCAGAGAACGGATGAGGTTGAGACCAGTATTTCCAAGAGACAACACTCTGATGAAAGGGAAATTTTTCAAGGAATGTTCATAGATTAGGAATGGTTTTATCAGACAAAACTATTATTCATGAAAGCGCTTGCATTTCAAAACCTTGAATAAACCTTTAATGGTGATTTTACAAAGTTTCTAAATGAGTATGAACTTTGTTATTTCATTAAATTGGTTCAGTTTAGTCTCGGGGAAGACGAGGATACTATGGTATCTATGATAGAAGATCGATATGTTTCGATATCCTCTTTTGAGATTGGTCTGATTCTGAACTGCGCCCATGAGGGATTCATTCATTTTGATCTTAAGAAAATATGATATTCAGTTCATAAGTCTAAAAATATTATGTCTTTTATTTTTTTTATACAAATATAAGGAAGATGTTCATAAAGGACATGGTACCGGATTAGAAAATCCTAGTGATGTTTTTGATAACATGGTTTACCCTGAGGATGTCTGATCTGGAGAAAATCTATTATCTACATATGTATATAATGTATCTTTTGATGAGTGATATTAGACTTAATTTTCCTATGATGATAGTATGGTACCTTCATTATTATTAACAAACATAAGAGAACGTGGATTTTTATCCGTTTGGATGATTCATATCAAAAAATTTGTTAAAAAGGATATGGTAGGGCATGTGGATGCCATAGTTAGATGTTATCATAGTACACATTTGGTGTCAGAACCCTGATAAAAATTGGTTGCTTCTAGAACACATTGAATGGAAAATTTTTACCAGTTGGAGCTGAAGAAGTAGAAGAGAGTATTCAGGCTCAATCTGCTAAATCCAAGGAGGGACATGCTGAATCAAGAGTGAGCACTGTAGTAAGAAGAATAAGATTTGAGACTCAAGAATCTAAAGAAGAAATTAGTTCGAAAGTACATCATATTCAAATTAAAAGACCTTCTAATTATCATAAGAATATTGGTTTGCATGGTTTATCATCAAGATATTTACTAACTTACAATTTTTTCAGAGAAGAAGCCTTTGAGAAGCCATAAGAAGATGATACTGCTCAAATTAAAGTGACTCCTCATGTACAAAATTAAATTCAAGAAGAAGATGAAACTGAGGCTCAAGGACAGACTATGGTTGTAACTAAAATTAATCCCCAAATTGTTGTTGATTCTGCAGTTACAATAGAAAAGGAAAAGAAGGCAGAGCCTGATGAAGAAGTGGCCAGTTCTCAAGAAAATCCAAATGATATCATTTTAGAAAATCCAGTGGAGGAAATGATTACTGATGTTCATAATGATAATGTTTTTTATGTTCATAACAAGGTAATTAATGATGATATTTCCATGGAAGAATCTAGAAAATACTCTGAGGAAAAGTCTGTGGACCAGCCAGCCCCAGAGGAAGAAAAAGAAGAATCTGATGCTGACGCTTTTCCATTAGTACTGCAGCATCATGTACAAGAAGAAAATGACAATAAAGCACATGGTGCCTCTAATTCAGGGAATTAAGAAGATGAAGGGTTCTACAAAATGTTTTCTAATTTGGAATATGAAAATGTAGATCTTAGGAGATCCCTAGAAAAATAATAGTTGAAATTTGAGAGACATAAATACATTACAGTTTCAAGGATGGAAGTTGAAACATTTAAGTCAACGATGTTCGACAGAAGTGTTCAAGTTGAAATTAGAACTGGTGATGAAGTCAGATGTGTCAGAGTTTAAAGACTATATGGAGACACAGTATCTGTCTGTTAGGGTAGGTGAAGCTAGTGGATCAGATACATTACTTAATTTAATTAGAAGATTTCAGGAAATTACAGCTGTGATGAACAATATGAATGAATGATTGCATGATTTTCAATGCAATAGTGGTCCACTATCTGTATTATTAGAGAATTAGAGTTTTTTTGTTGACCATTTGACCTCGAGTGAACCATGGATTATAACTGTACTGAATCAGTTTAGAGAGAAGTTATCTCTTTTTAAGGAGAAGGAAGAGAGAGTTCCTGAGTTTTATAGATTAAATATGATATATGATATTCATATGACTCAAGAGAATAAGGATCTTATTATCAAGATGGGAGAGGGAATGATGAGAATACTGAGGGGGAAGTTGTCAGAAATCAAGGCTGTTTTTCATAGGAGATAGACCATATCTCATACCCTTATCACACCTTGATTCCATAGATTATCATAATTTTACATATTACATTTTATTTTAATGAAATGTTATTCCATATTCTATATTTTGTGTTTTTATTTGTTTTATTTCCTCAGTTCAACTATTCCATTAATCCACGTTCAATTATTGACAAACGGTTAATAATAGCATTTACATAAGCTCACTGCTATATTAAATTGCGTTCTATTCCATATTCAATCTTTTTTTATATCACTAAAAGGGGGAGAAATTTGGGAAAAACAAAATTTTATTTGAACTATTTGAAATATTAAGAATTATATTAATCCTTTAAGGGGGAGAAATTAAGTTAAATCTAATATTGTATTTATCTTTTGAAAATTCAAAACTATATGTCACTAATTTTGTAAGTAAATTTCATTGGTTATTTTACGGGTTTTTTCATCATGAAAATGGGGGAGATTGTTGAGAAATATTTCGTTTCAATGATACATAATATTTTTTATTTAGAGAGGGGGAGATTGTTGATAACATTACTCTATATCTATGATGATTTTGATGCTCACAAATAACCATAACTATTTTCAAATTATATTATTTTAATTATATTTTAGGAATTTATTATTCATTATATTTTTATTTCTGGAAGAAATATTTAAATTCTTGAACAACAATATTGAATCCACATTAGCGTGTTCTAGAAACACTCTTTATGCGTTACATGTTCGAGAATTTATTTTGTGTGTTTTGGATTCACTGCTCATACCCTACGTGGAGAAATGTAGCATAAGGATGAAATGCAATGTATACATTTTGAGTTAATAGAAAAGTGTGGTTAATATACCATATGTTATCAAAAAAGTATGGAAGAGGTACCCTATGTTAGGAAGGAACCATATGTTTAGGATATTAAAAAGTATGGTTCCTCAACCATAGTTTTGTAATCAAACTTATGTTTCATCAAAATTATGGATCATGTACCTTATGATTAGAAGATTTTAAAAGTATGGATAATTTATCTGATATTAGATTATTTAATAGAAAAGTATAGTTTGTTAACCCTACATTTGTAATAAACCTTATGTTTGAAAGCTGTGACATCAACCCTACGTTTGTGTTCAACCTTTAGTTTGAAAAATGCATGTTATACAGTTCAACCTTATGTTTGACGTCGAAGAATTGAAGATTGTATTATTATGAAACGGTGTGAAATAATATTATTTTTCTGATTACAAGATGGATTAAAAGTATGTTTTTTATCGCATTTTTAACTCAGTCAAAGCTGTTTTGTCTATGATTCAAATGATCAATTTAAAATGATCTTTTTATGCCGAATCTTCAGGGAATATACGACTGCTATGTTATTTTAAATTTTTTATTATCTTCAGTTTGAAGGTGACTATTTTTTACCTAAATTCGTTGTTGAAGTTATCATCGTTATTATATATATGTGATATTTACAACTAGAAGATATACATGTTTTTATGAACAAAAACAACAAATATAAGAGAAATAGATACTATCGAGAACATAGATCGGTTGATTCTGAAGAGAGAAAAAGATCTGTTTATTGAAGAATAAGAATCATGATAGATGATTCACTCATTCTATATAGAATATCTACTATGAATCTACTACTGCTAAAGTTGTGAATTATATTTCTATATCTACTGTAATAGGAACGAATTAGAATAACTCTTACTTGAAGATCATTATTTTTGAAGGTGAAGATCTATATAATATCAATTGAATTCTATTTCAATTGTGAAGAAAAATGGGAAAATAATTTTAATGAAAATTTTATTTTTTATCTTTAGTGACCGGCATCATGTACTAAGATGTGTAGGTTCTGTGATTGAACCTGAAGTATATTTTCTTCCTTTGAATTTAAAGGTGGAAACTATCTGTACTTAGATGTGGAATGGTCTATTGACAAGAGGACTAGATAGTGAAAATCACCAAGCTCGTCGAGTAGAGTGTTGGTGTAGTGGACTCTGGGCCATCTGTTCCCCAGACCACTATACATCATGTGTCCCTACTATTTAAATTTCCACTGCATTAATCCATCTGATTAAAGTCAGAGGGAAGAACACAATTTCTTAATGATTTTATAAAAGACACAATTCACCCCCCCTATTTTATAATTTTGTATATCCCGATCAAAATAAAGTTAATATGAGTAAATCTACTGTGAACACCCTCCAAGGACTCCTAAGTGAATGCTAGGTACAACTATCGAATATTCGACTCTATGGTACGCCTCACCTATGGTCCACCATTGAGGTACCACCTGACAAGGTACCCTCATCCTCAGTCAGCACTATCTTTCATCTTCACCAAACACAACAAGGGGTGGGCATATCCTGTGCAGGGGTGAATATAAAAATACTCAGTAGGGACCCTGAGACCCTCTAAGGTATCAAAAAATCCGCAATGTATAAACCACAAATCATGAAAACAACTAACAACCCTACATAGTTATATACCCATAGATATACATATGTTGTAGAGTAAACCCATCTCAATCATGAGGAAAAACAAGGCCCAACTCAAAAACCCAAAGATCAACTATCCCACGAAGTAATGAATACCAGGATGGTAAGTACGTCAAAGGTAACATCACACAGAAGAATTTCAAAAAGGTTTCACCACGAAGGTATGCACCATAAAGGTACGCCACACTGATGATAAACACAAAGGTATCACCACGAAGGTATGCAGCACAAAGGTATGCCACAACGATGATTACCACAATGTTAAGGACTTTGCTTACAACATGTATATCATAGGTACGAATGTAAAGATGATTAAATGTAACTACTGAATCATATTACTCCATTGAGAGGAAGACCCACGTTGGATTTTAAATCATCAAACCAACATAAGATCCCAGTACAACAGACCCACGTAGGATCCTAGAGTAATCCCACCTGGATTCTTGGAGCATCTCCAAGTGGGATAATGAAACCCAGACCCACGTAGGATCCCAAAGCATAGACACACCTAGGATCCTAAGCCCCATACACACATAAGATCCCTTTGAAATCTTATAGCCAGCCATAGGGTTCCCACACTAAGCTCGCTTGACTCTGGGAGGTTCCTCTCCTCATGAAACATGTTGATACTCCAACTACCACGAAGTCCAACATAGAATTATCCCAAAGGACCACCACATAATATGGTTATCAACACAACAGAAGGTGTGTCAATCAGAAACTCGGTCTGTATGTTATTGGACTTTTAGTCCCGATGTCCTGGTTTGAATTCGTTTTCTGATCAAACTCGGCCGTACACCAACTTTATCCAAAACACATATGGGTTAAAACAATATGACTGTCACAATCCATGGTTTCTTGAACTGTAGATGGTTCTTCAAACGGATACCTATAGCTCATGTTATGGCCAAGATATTGATGAAGGGGTCAAAGATGGTCGGGGTCCGGTCCGGCATGGTCGGCCTGACCCGGCATGGGGCGACCCGACCAGTTTCGGGTCGCCCGAACCGACCCCAGTCCGGACCTGGGTTCGACCCAGCCCGATGGGTCTCTCCATGCCTACTGGGCATCCCGTTACTGACCCGCAGCTGATCTGTAGCTCGGGGGGCCATGTAATGGGGTCCGCCCCAGCCACCACCCAAGGGGGTTGTACCCCTAGGTTCCCTGAATGACCCAGCCATTCAAGCTGGGTAACCAACCGGCTTGCGCAATGTGACACTGACAGTAGGCTCACGGGACCCCGATTTTTTCTCGACTCATCGGATGGTCGGAATACCTACGCTCCTCCATTGCATGGATGTGTTGTATGCCACCACCAGTGGCCACTAGCAAGATGGCCTCCCTCTTTCACCGTTGTGGCCTCGTGTCGTGGCTCTTGCACACCTGGAAGCACAGTTGTGTGTCTCCTCCCACTTCTCGTGGCCGGCCATGCGTGGGCCGCCGCCCTAGCTCCATCGCAGCCGACGGGCTGGTTCCCTTCTCTGGCAGAACAATCAAGCCACTAACTTCGTCGCAACTAGCTCGAGTGTTAGTCACCATTCCTGAGCCCCACCAGTGATGTTCACCAGCATGGGTTTCCGAAGACATTCCTCAGGTCACCGGGCGCGCCCCGGTGGCCTGTTCTTCACTCCAAAAAACTCCCACACTTTAATTAGAAATTCACCATCGATTCAAGACCATCATTAACCACAATTTTTTCAGAGAGGTCTAGCTATTTTCATTTGGCCCAGATCATCAATGTTAGAATGGTAGCAAGCGACATGATTGTTATTAAATCAAGAAGATTGGCAGGAACACGGAAAGGGGTACTGAAAACAATATTCCTTACCTCGATTTCTTGTTGACGGCGATGTGGAGAGGAAAAGACAAACATCGGTTCATCATCATTGAAGAGGTTCCTCATTTGGGATCCTTCAATGGAGTTCTTCATTGGAGAAGGTGTTCTTCATTAGAGATATTGCTTCTTCACAATTCTCCAAAGCTCCCCTTATCCAACAAATCCCCCAACCAAGAGGGGAAATTCCAAATAAAAACAGATATGTTAATTAATAAAATTAATATTGGTACATTAATTATTTTGATGTCATCACATTTAAGAGGAAAATTACCAAAGAGTAACCTCCCTCATTAAAGAGGGAGTTCAAGGCTCGGGTGGTACTCACCACAAAATTCAAGTTGGGAGGATTGTATTTCAAAAATAAAATAAAGTTATTTTATATTATTTTATCCCATGAAAATCACAAAAAATAACTTTCACCATCGACCTAATGAAGTCGAGGTTAAGGTCTCCTTAAGAAAATATTTGCTTTGTGAGCTCAACGGTGTCCTCAGATTTCAATTCCGAGCACCTTTTAAAAATTTACACAAACCAACTTGCATATTTACTGAACATAATCGAAAAAAAGTTCAGATATTCATTCCGGTCACACTCGGCCACAGAATCACGCACCATCAATTTTCAGGGACTCACAATATTCTTGTATAATTTACAAAACACATGGAAAATCTGGGTCATTAAAAACGAATCCAAATATCATATAATGATCGTGGTGAACAAAAGGTTGTGGTCTTCAAGTACGTTAAAAAGAAACATTTTTTGTTTTTTAGTAAAAATTTTCTTATAAAATAGATTCCCTTTGAAATAAATGAAAAGTCAATGTGGTTTATAAACCGTATAAAAGATTGTTGTGTATATATAAAAGTATTCCTAAATGAACGGATATTGAGACGAAGTCCCTTACCTTGAGTCCGACTCATCATATATGTTCCTAATTCATGATGAATAATAAAATTAAGATAATTTATACTTTATTTAGTAAATTTTACATGGTTATTATTCCTTTTATGTCACTTATTACCATGTTATAAGAATTACATAATTATTTAAGTTACCATAAGTAGTTTTTTGATATTCTGTATTTGAGTAAACAATGAACTTGTTTTGAAATAAATTGGCCATGTAGACAAAATTACATCATCTTCAGAATGATATTCATGATTTAAATATAATATATATCCAGTATATGTAATTATTTATAAGTGTATATACAATTTGGAAATTGGAAATGAAATTAATCATTCATGGAGATGATAAGCCATTTGTACGGATGACCACTACATTAATTTATTTTTCATATTTAAAAAAATGAAAACTAAATGATACTTATATATATAAAAAATTAAAGTATAATATCATATTTTTTATACATTGCGTAATTCTTTAACACAATCCTTTATTCATTCCATGTGTGGCATGAACAATTCATATCACTTTGAGGGGGCGGTATTCAGCACTTCCTCAAATTAAATAATCGTATTTACACATTAAAAAATGTATACAATTATGATTTTAATATAAATACAGAATCATATAGACAATATAAATAATATATAAAATATATAAAAATAGTTCTATGATAACGACTACCATGATAGGTGTTTCTGGAATATCGAACATTCATCATTTCGTGAGGCAATTGTACTATGTCCCTATAAATAGTATGTTTATATCCATTAGAAGGAGGTATTTATAGTTTTATTTTGAATCCTTATCATAAAAACATCCTAGAATATTTAGGATACTGGTCTTTTTATGTAATCAATTAATAAAAATATAATATAGAGTGAAGAAGTGAAATAATGGAAAGGAACATTAGAAATGACGCTACCTCAAAAATGTGTAACTCCCTTTATTTTGAGACAAAAAGATTTCTTGAAGTGAATTATTTCATTTTAAGTCTTCTAGGTGTAAGGGTGGGATTTTGGGAGCATATTTGGGTAGAAATTTGATTATCCAAGGGGCTTGAGATTGGAGATTAAATGGGTAGAGGTGATGGCCTTTTATAAGAGGTAGGATGGGCACTTTTACAATGTTTGGAAGGATTGTTTTATTATAATATGATTTTCTGTTTGAAATGCTACGAAACCCATTTATTTAAGATCAAATATCCATTTGGGTAAATAAAATCTCAACCAATACCCGTTACACATGTGTAGGTCACAGATGAAACCTTATATTTTTGCCTTAACCCTTAGTTAAATAATTTAACTCTTACTACGTCCTCTGGTATATTCATACTATATAGTTAATATAGTTACTATAAAGTGAAAATTGAACAACATGTTATTAATTTATAACATTTTCAACAATATATATGTCATTTTTCATATTCTATTATTTTTGGAAAATTATTAAATTTAATAAAATATTATTTATTTTAAAATGATATTTATGTCGATTTTTATACTATTCATATCACGAATTTTTACAAAACCATAAAAGCATAATTATTTTCAAATAACACAATTAATTCAAATCTAAAATGTAATAATAATCCATAAAAATCGTTGATGGCATAAAAAGTTTAAAAATAATTTTTTTAAATATTTATAATCTCATTTATTTAAATCATTCAATTTTAAGGTAATCACAACATCATCATTGTTGAATAAATATATTTATTTATTTGATGTATAATAATTATAAATAAAATAAAATGATGTATTAAAGCATTTTATCTTCCTAATTAATTTTTATAATCGAATATATAACTTATATAAATCCATATAATTATTTTTAGTTAAATATATAAGTTTATGATATATTTTTGTTTTACAATAAATTAATTCATTTAAAATTTCATTATCACTCCCAAGTGGATCAATGGGGTTCAAAAAATCGACCCAAGGATTTACATGGTCAGAAATAACTAATGAAATAGATTATGACAAGATTTATGGTAGATAAATATTTTTATAATATTATTTTTTCCCTTATTTACCTAATTTACCCATTAATGATGGTAAATAAAATAATTACTAAGGTCACTATTGTTATTTTCCAACAATAATAGGTATATATTTACACAATTTTAACTATATTATTCTAATTAGGGAATCCATTATTCCAAATTCAAAACACATAAGTTTAATAAATTAATTTTAAATTAATTCACATTGTAGAAATTCAAAAATGGATTTTTTAAGAAATAATTACTATTAAAAAATTGACATGTGTTTATGTCCAATTTAATATTGAGATTACTTCCAATGACCAACCAAGGAATTAATGAAAAAAATATAATCAATTCCCACATTCAAACCATTTCAATGTAAAATCTATGTATATACATATATTAGATGAAAAGGCATAATTTAAAAAAAAATTCTGTATTTTTACTATTCATTAAAAAATTAACATTATCTTAAAATTAAAAAATAGGCCAAAGTAAATTTTTATGACACTATTTTATAGAAGAACATTACTTTTTCAAATTGAACAAAATAAATATACATAAGCTATATTTTAAAATGGTTCACCATCAAAAGATGGTGAACTGACCATTTAAAAAATATTAGAATATTTCATGCTTAAAATCTGATTCATTCTTATTTTAATTCATTAAATTTACTGGATAAATGTAAATACACTTAACAAGCTTGTATAATAATATTGTATTTCATTCTATTCATTCCATCGAACACAATGTTTGGAAATTAACTACCATTTAACATAATAATAATATTATGTTTTATTCAGTATAACTCAAAGTTGTGTGCCATGTATGATTTCAAGGAAACCCGTGGTTGCATGTTGAGTATGCTATTGGAATGAGCTTTCATTTTAATCTAGAAATAAAATAATATTCATAAATATTAATAGGAGATAAAATTAATTACACTATAAATACCGAGGATCTGACATTATCGACTCGAGGAGATGTACATTGAGAATGGAGCTACCATTGATGAGTTCCCCATGGAGGTGGAATATTTAAAGGAGATGATCTATCATGGTTATTCAATTTTCCATTTGAATGTCTAGTGAAATCATGATAATCATCAAAAGACAACCTAGGTGTGTGAGATTAAGATGAGAGCTTAGTATGACAATATTTCTGATTATATTTCTCTCTTTTGGTTATACAAATACCTATTGCTGGAAGAATTTACTAACTAATATATTAATTCTATTATGTTGGGATATTATACAGATTATTTCATAGACCATAAACTATGAATATTTTTTATTCCGAGTTCAAATGTACTTAGAATAATCAATTGAAATATATAAAATATATTATGTTGAATATGTGATGTTTTCCTAAGAAAGTTGAATAACTCCCATAAGGGGACCAAGAAAATATATAAAAGGTCACCGATGAGTTTAGAATGTGGGTCTTACCCTAGGCACAACATATCTAATAATAGTGTGGTCTGTTTGTGAAAAAGTCTCCATGAGTTTCATGAAATGAAATAAATGAAATATTTAATTTTTTGTGATTATTTTTTGTGAAACTACTGAAATATCATTTATGAATACATCTATTGTAATTATCTCATTTTTTTATGACAAAAACTAGAAACATATATTCCATTGAAGATTACAGCTCTTGGAAGATGACAGTGGATCAGGATCAGATTGGGAATTATTGCACCTATATAGTTTGAGGATGTCATCAGTGATGTAAACAAATCCATGTAAAGTAAAATATTTATCCCAACTCTATGTAGGACGTTTTTCACTATTGCTTCCAAATTATTCTTTAATCCTAGGTGAATTCATATCAATTACATGAATAAAAATCATATATGCATCACTTATAGATTTATCATTATGGAATTGGTTTTTTTTCATGATTTATTCCACTTCATTCATATTTTCATTGATTGAAAATCAAGGCCAAACAAAAAATGGCAAAGGTTTATTCCTCACTGCTAAGGATTATGGATTTCACCCCCCCCCCCTCTTTCATTAATCCATAATAACATGCATTTTATTTTTGATTGTAATTCAATAAATACCCAATATTTGATTGTATTGTGACATTTCCTCCACAAAATAGATCAATATTGTGAGTTTGGTTCGTCATTGATGTTTCAGTTGAGGATTGATGATTGTGGTGAATGATTTTCAGTATAGCATATGTATATTTGTTTCCAATTCTTTAAAGTTGTGATGAACAATGCTAGTTTTTTCTCGATTGATCATTTTTAAGGTATATGTGATCCCAGTATCATGATATATGTTGGTAAGAGGCCCATCCATACAAAAATATATAGGATCCAACAGTAAAAGAATCTCCAAAAAGGATCAGTATGATGTGTAATGGATTAGAGTTAATGCAAGAAACATTGTGTGTTGTTTGTAGTTACACACCAGGAGGCCTTATGGATATGAAACTATGATTCAATTCAGAGATAATTATCACATGTTGTCTGGCTATATCACATTCCTTGTAAACCCTTCCATGATAATAGACATATACATTGGAGAATACACTGGCATAGGAAAATGTACACATCCAGATGGCACACTATGCACTTGGACAAAGAAACATATTGGTGTACACGAATAGGTACACAAACATGACCACCATACACAGACACAAATAGGAATCACATGAAGGATACCATGTGTCTCCAAAAATTGGGTACATCATCTGCATGTCATTTATATGAATATGTAAATTTAGTGTGAGTGTCTTCCACACATGAAATCATTTTTATAGTGGGACACACTGTGTATCCCCTCGTACATGTCATATACCCCCCTTCAAGTGTGTGTGTTGATCTTAGATTCTATATCTTGTACTAGTATTGGTTTAGTGAGTTCCCTTGATCCTTCCCATTGAGGGTGTAGTGTGTAATTATATCCAAAGTATAGGATTGTAATCCCCTACAGAGTAAGAGTCTTAGATAGAGTTGGAGTGTCCCTCCATGAGACTGGAGTGCGATCCTATATCATTCTTTATTCCCTAGTTTGATTTTCTGGAATCAGTGTAACCTCTAAAAGAAAGGAATTTATCCTCCATCTGTATAGATGTATAATTAGGTTTGGAGTATTATTAACATACAATCTCATATTTAGTAGGCCGATCCAAATTGGTTTCGTAGTGTCCCCCTGTGATTCTGGGTGTAAACCCCCAATCTGAGTATCAGGGTCCTCCTAGAGATGTGTGCTTTCATTGGGTGGGGTCCAATTATCTATACCACTTAATCATGTATATAGGATGATATCCTGAACAATGAAACAAATTATTCAATAAAATTGTTTCTTCGAGGACAATGATTTGGCAAACAACATGTAATAGGCACATTGTGGTTAGGGTGTCTCTAAATATTATATCTTAGTGTTTCTATTATACATTGATTGTTATATCATGTATTTAGATTACTATACATGGTGATTCATGTTTACTATTTTTGAGATATCATACTATGAATTTTTATATTCACCCATGCATGGGATTTTCCCACACATTACGTTTCTTATGTAGATGATGACCCATTTGCTGGTGATCTGGGAGGATCGAAAGCCGGTGGATATTAGCTACAGGTTTTCAGAACAAGGTTATTAATGGGTATAAGATTTTGACATAGTCAATTTTTTTGGAGAAGGGTTTAATATTTTTTTGGGATTGTATTTTGGCCTTTTTCTACATTCAATAAATCACAAAATTACTCTTTTGTGGGATCTTAGATTTATTCATGAATGATTTTAGTTATTTAATATTTTTGCATTTTGTTGCAATGTATATGTATTCATATATACATGTATGTTAATATGATGCCCCTAACTTTTGGGATATGCCTATTCGACATAGGTCTCCAGCCTATGGCATGTTGGTAGTAGGTTTGGGGTATAAACCAGACCAACATCTATATGTTAGGTGGTGACAATAAGTGGAACCATATGGTTTATAATAATTAGAAGGATAACTATTTAGAAAATCAGTTTGTTAACTCCCCATTACAATAAATCTATTTATTTGACCAATATTATTATTAAAATATTTGGATATATTTAAAATTATAGATAATTGTATGATTGAGGCATTTATTAGAAATATTTTCGTGGAATAAATGAAAAATAATATCTAATGAAAGTGTTCTACATCCCAATGAATGATTTTAATATTTTAATGTGAAGAAACCTTAGGATGAAATAATTAATATAAAAATAATAATTAATATAGTTTAGGGAATCATTAGGTAGTTCCCTAATAGGGATACATAATATTGACCTTATTTTATGTCATGATTTCAATTTTTATATATTTAAGAAAAAATTATGTTACATGTGTATTGAACTATGGTTTGTTAAAAATAAGTAATATATATATGAGTGATGAAAATATCATGGATATTTTTTTGGTTGGCCCTCAAATACAATCCCTACTAGTAAATGTAAGGTTTTTAATGGATTAGATTCTCTACACATAATCAAACTTATTGAATGAATCTGTCAAAACCAATTCATCAGTTCAATCTTTTTAAATAAGACTGAACAATGACATACAAATACTGATCAACCCTATCACTTATATGATTCTTCAAATAGATGAAATTATTCCCCAAATTTACATCTAACAAACTCCCCAAAACCATATAGAATATTTTCTTTGATAAGGACGTAAAATTTATGATATTATGATAATAATCCAATATATAAATATAATAAATGATATAACCCCCAGTCAACCACATATTCACAAACTAAAATCTGTATCATTAGAATAAAGTTGAAAAAACATCAAAATATATAACAACTCATTTACTAAAAGATTAAAATCAAATCAAATCAACCACTGGGTGTTTTAGATACCTATTCTATGAGTTTCAAAAAATAAGAAAAGTTAGATAGTACGACACAATACAACCTACCTTAAAATAAGATCCACTAAAAATATTTTTCCATTCAATTATATAGATTAAACAAATTTTACTGAATATACCCCTTGATTTAATTAATTATCCCATATATACTCAGTAGTCTTATGTACTTATAAATTTAATGTGATAATTTTAGACTTCTATTTAAATTTCCCTAAAAGCACTACTTCCCATTGTCATTGATATTCTTCCCTCTATTTCATATAGAATGCCACTAGTTATTATTTAAAGTAAAAATACCAATATATTTATATTTTTTATAAAAATATAATTTATTATTTATATTTATTACATGATTTTCATTCTTCATTTATAAAATGAAAATATATATCACGATTTAATAATTTCAAGAATATCATAGTCTGACAATTCCTCAATATTAGGTTATGTCTGTTGTTATTTTTTAATTTCTATAATACTTGTTTATTAATTACTCATATAGAATGAATTTAATTTTTTTAACCAATTTAACATGATCTCCCATCAATCTCATATATAAACTTTTTATTCTTATCTATGTAGTCTAATTATTTATTTTCAATTATGTAATCATTTATTTATTCATCAAAAATGATTAATCTCATTTATAATATGTATTTATCCCATTATTTATATATGAAAACCCTATTTTTTAGATCTCTAAATTTTAATTTATAATTTCATGTATTACACACATTATTTAAAATTAAATTAAAATGAAAATCACTCATTATTACAAAGAATTAATTCATCCACATATGAAAATATTTAATTATTTTTTACAATTTAGAATTAGTTATATTTATTAGTTCAATAGTAATTGGTAATTGGGTTTTAAATTATCACTTAATAAAATATTTTATAATTTTACATAGTAACAATTTATTTAGTTTAATATAAAATAAAATTCAGGTGTTTCATTTTATTTTTAAGAAATTAAATTATACTAATTTAATTAAGTTGATGAGTTTTAAAAATAATTCCAATGAATGATTTTTTTATAATTTAATGAGACATTTTAAAATTAGTAATATTATCCAAAACACCATAATAAAATAAAATGATTTTTCACTAAAAATAAAATAAGTTTCATTTATCCACTACTAAAAATACCCATGTTATCAGCACTAAAAATGGCCTTTAACAGTGCTACAAAAGTGCTATTAATGCCGACATTAATAGGGGTCCCCTTTATTAGTGCACTAAATATCACTGATAAAGAACCTTTTTATCAGCGCTACAAAAAGTGATGATTAAAGTAAAAAAAATCAGGCCAATTGGGGGGGGGGCTTTTATAGCACATGATACCCCCTTTTAACAGCGCTTTCCAGCCCCTCCAGCACCCACACGCACCCCTTCTACCCTATATCGGCGCTACACACACCGCTGTTATCAGTGCTAGTCCCCCAAATCCACCCCCATGTGCGCGCCCTTTCCTCCACCAAGATTTGATCTCGAGACCTCCCCCTTGCGCACTTAATGCCTTTACCACTCTACCATAATGATTTGTTCTCCTATTAATGACATATCTATTTATTTTTATATATATTTAGTTATATTTATTCATATTGTAATATATAGTTATATTAATATATATATATATATAGTTCTATTAATATATATAAATATTTAAATTAAAATATATATATAGTGATTTTAAAAAATATATATATATTTATATCTATATATATATGTAGTTATATTAATATATATATAGTTAGATTAATATATAGGTATATAAATATTTATATATTGGTATTTCAAACAAAATGTATATTATTTATCATTTAGATAATGCTAATATATTTTATTTGTATATATATTTTATTATTTATATTTATAATTAAATGTTGATGTGTGAATATATAATAAATATCTATATATTGTTATATATTTGATTATAAATAGTATTTCATTTTAACAAACAAAAAAGTTTCAAAGATATAATATCAATATGACTGTAATACCATGGAATAAATTCCGTCCCAACCAAAAAAAGCCAATAATACCCCCTTAAATGAGGCTGAAAATCCACAAATTGTTAAACAATCGGGGTATCTCGACTAAGAACTCAGTTTTGGGAGCCTTTTGGGCCTCTTTTGGCCTTCAAAATACCATGACATGGATTTGCCCCAACAAAAAGGGTGTATAGCGCATTGCAGGCATCGTTTTGATATGTGGTAGAGCTCAAATATTGTGTTTTCAACAAATTTTGGATCTTTTTTTAATTATTTAGTCTTCATGATGTTATTAAATGACTATTACACCATAATAATTACCAAATTGTTAATTAATTTTTTTTTAAATTTTTTGATAAGCCATTTTCACTAAATATCTTATATATTAACTATAACTGTATATTTATACTTATCTAAAATATAATAAAAAATCATAAAAATATATATATTATATTTTTATCAATATAAATATATCTATATATTTAAAGATTAATATATATTTTTTATGTTTTTTTTGAAATAAACCATTTAACATCTCTTTTAAAAAAATTGATGATAATGACCCACCTTTATCAGTGCTACTAAAAAGAGAAATGATAAAGGGGTACCCTTTTACAGTGCTAAAAAAATGAGCTATTAACGGAGGTATCTTTATCAGTGAAAAAGAGCACTGATAAAGTGGTACTTTTATCAGCTATTTTTTAAGCACTAAAAAGGAACCCCACTCCTCCCCTTGTCAGTGCTTTTTCATTATAGCTGATATAGGGTGGTGCTGGCCATGCCCCGTTTTGTGGTAGTGATCATTGGCCACCACATTAATGGTGCTTAAAGGAAAGGGGATGTATTATTTTTCTCATGTCTGGTTGGAATGATATTGGGTATCTAAAGAGGAATTTGGGGTTTTTGAGGATTTTTTCATAGAGTAAGAAAATAAACATGACATAAATTATAATTATATGTTAATTTATTTCAAAATGACACATGATGTAAAATTTGTTTGATGATGTCTATCGTATGATGGAAACTGTTTTGGTGATATAAATTGATGCAGCAGAAATTTTACAGATTTTGGTAAAAGAGGGTTTTCATGTGGTGTATCATGTATTTGAGGATGTTATTTTCATTATAGATATAGTAAAACATCAAACTCGGGAATAAAAATTGCAGGTTAGTAATAATAGAAGGATAAAAGAGAATCACTTTGGTCCTTAGATGGCTGAGTAAGGTTTTGGTCAAAATCTGACCCATTACCATATTAAAACTCATGGTTGAAACCATAGATATGATGCCATGTATTTGTTTAGTTCCTAGGAAACATAATAATTAAACATGTTAGGTTTTGTGGACTCATTTCCACCCTATATGTTTTGTAATACACGGTCGGTCTTTTCTATGTGTGTTGAGGAAGTTTGATATCCCTATCATGTCCAGGTGGATACTTCATTCTCTCTATATACACTAACAATTTATATAATAATGATAATAATTTTAATATCTATTAAAATATATATATGTGTGTGTGTGTGTGTGAATTTATATATTTGTTTGTTTGTGTTTGTGTGTGTGTATATATATACTGTTGAAAAATTAGGGACCCAACAAAAATTCCATTTGGGTACCATTATATAATTCGTCAATATTAATTTTTTGTATTAATATAATTAACATATATATATATATATTTATGTATTCCTGTATGGATATGTATATATATATTTATATAAAATTATAAAATTTCACTACAATGATTCAATTTGAAATGTACACAGTCGATTACATATTTTTTCTGCATAAATAATGATGAAAAATTCCAGTGTGAAAAGAATGAAAATAAATGGATTTTTTTAATTTTTTATGATATTGTACATTAAGTTATAAAATTAAAATTACCAAGGCAATTTTTAAGGAATATATTTTACACATTTTTACAATTTTATTTCCACGTTATTCTTTTTTTATGAGGATATCGTAATATAATAAAATTTCTAGAGAATGTTGGAACATGGGTTTTGGTATTAATAGTCATGAGACTATTGTGATGATTATTATATATTAGGAGACACAAAATGGACCCAAAATCTTTAATATATTTATTATGACTTATATCATTTACTGAATCAAAAAAATAAATGGGTTAAATGTCATTATTTATATTGGTGATTACCTAATAATGTATGGTTTGCATCTTATACTGATAACATATTAGCCAATATTTAAGATAGAAAATGTAAATTGATGAGATAATTACTGGTTAAAAAATATATTTTATATTTATTATATAATTTCCACACCCATTAAAATAAAATAAAATAAAAAATTAATTGTTTCATATTGTGGTAGTGATGATTTGTTATTATTGTTCGATAGGATTTGGTGTGGACCCAGATCATAGAAACCGTTCTATATTGTGAAAATGAATGTTATAATTTTAATTCACTATCATTAAATTTTATAATAATCTAGGATACATGGTTTTTTGATCTATAATAGTTGGTGTGTTATCTAATAGTTTACATTTTAATGATTATATGACACACTATTGGTACTGATTCATGTTTTATATGTTTTGAACATGAATCTTTGACTGTATAAGAATTATCAGAACAGTTTTATCCTCCAATAAATATGTTGTAATGATAATATAAGATACATATAACTATGAAGATAAAATGGTTCACTTTATATGTTTCTACACAAGTGTAATGTATTTTTATGTTTATAGGAATGACTATCTCATCCTTGTGATAGCTATGAATTAGAAGTTGGTAATGATACAATGGTTTATTGATGACATTGATTGTGCAGATAAATGTTTTTAATGGTCGTTATTTTTATGTTTTGATGATGAATTATATCAGTAGATTTTTTTTATATAGTATTTGGTGTGTTATTTATCAATATATATTCTATTTTTTTATTAATTGGAGCACCATAAGTAATGTAACTACTATAAAAGTACCAATATTCTAACTGTTTCCCAATATCCAAATGATTGAGTGCACCGACCAACTAACCATATTATTATTCACATTATCATCATAATTGTTCAATGGGCTCGATTTAGATTGTATATATGACGAAAATATTTTAGTAAAGCTATAGTATTATATCAGGATGTGGCATGGGTTTGATCGTGAGTTTGAGATAGGATCTTCGATGTTGAAGATATGCAGACTAGTTATGAGATTCTCATCATAGCGTCTCTTATGTAGTTTATTTATTATGTATTATAATATTAATATATTTAAATCTGGTGATTATTATTGGTATTCAATTAACGACCATATACTATTACAAATAGATGTGTTGAATCAAATAAATTTTCAAGTAATACATTATGTAGTTTTGAGAGATTGGTCTCCAGCTGAATCGTGACCAATATTTCATTGTATGGTTATGTTTGATGTGGATGAAACAATGTGTTATAATTTTATTGATTTTAATATTTTTTGTTCACTATATTTAATTGGTTATTCATCCGTAGGTTATAACAAATTTATTATGTGGATATAATTAACTCTTCTATTAGTAACCTATTTTTTTAATTTTATTTGTATAGTTTCCGGGCAGTGTTAGAATGGTGACAATGATTTATAGTTGGATCTTGGTACGTGAGCATAGTTTCATGTTCTATTGGGGAATACATTAATATTTGTTTATTCTACATTTTGGGGACTATTAATGATTAATTATGCTAATAACTATCTTTAATGTTTTAAATATAATGTTATTTATGAATTTCTCATTTTTTTGGGAATAATTTGGTCATATATTCCTTATTATATGTGGTTTGGGGATTTATTATTAATTTTAATTACATTTTATATATTAAATAAAGGACAATTCATTCCATTTATGAGAATCATAGCCTCTAAACTAACTATAAAATTATTCCTTATTGGAGTCAGGATTCGAGGATCAATCGAAGTTATATAACTATCATAGGAGGTGTTTCTCTGTATCATGTTCATGAAAAAATATATTTGATAACTAAACATATGTTTGATGAAATATTACTCATCTGAATGGAAAATTTAGCTACTTTGATATTATAAATAAGTGTCATTTATTAATCAATAGATATATATATCTTCTATGAATACCTATTCAATATACATATCCAAATAAATTATTTCAAAAATTTCTTTTTTAGTATCACTAAACCATTTTATTTTTAGTGTCAATTATTTGGATGAAATTAATTTTTGTACACTATTATTCAATGATCCATGTATGTATTAAAGATAATTACAATTATTAAATTAAAAAAATTTAATTACCCATTTTTTATCTCATCCATTTGATGTCTAGTGATAATTTTTTAACTAAAATAATTTTTTTAATATGATTGAATAACAACACAATTATATTTGGATGAATTTTTCGGATATTTTATATTATAAATTACAGAATTAGTTAATAGGTATTGAATAATGTTTTCATGGATTCTGAGAAATCGAATATATTTTTTATAAAAAATTTGATTTTAATTTTGAAATTCATGTAAGGTAATGAACCTTAAATAGTTCGATATTGAATACTTTTTAATTTAAAGGATATTTTAAAATAGTTGAATATTTTTCACTGATTTAATCATTGGATTTTCTCACTTATAATGGTTTTTGGAGGGCTATAAATTTTTTATTATAAATAAATTTTTATTTTTGATATTAGAGAATATTTGGAAAAATGATCCAGTAATGGTAATTAATATCTATATACAATATCATTTCCCCTAGCCATCCATTGTCTTATTGAATTCCACACACATGGCCATGGTCACCCATTTTTAACTAGCATGTTATAATCATCTTTCTTCTTGTATAAGGAAGTGATTTTAAAACATTTATCAAATTATTAAACTCCATAATGGGAAAAAAGATAGAAAAATTCATGATTGGTATTTTATATCATATTATAACATAAACAACATCTTTTTTTAATGTCTGTATATGTAGACATTTTCATAAATTAGTAAAATCCATTAAAAATTATAAATAAGTATGAAAATATTTTATTATAAAAATTAATGAAAATTATTGACAGAAAGTTGGAGAGGTTATACATAATTATTACTAGTTAATTTCTAATATGAAGAGTTTCATCCTTAGATTAATGATGAGTGAGTTGAGATCCTATAATTAATGTGATATTTAATGATTGACATAGTGATGTAACTGAATCATTTTGATAAAATGTATATTATTGTATAAAAAATTATCATTCATACAGAAATATCTGTGTAATGCCCCGACCCCAGTTACCCAAAGTTGGTGCATTATTACATAACATTGGCATGATCACAAGGGATCAAATCCCAAAATATCAATAAGTTTAGTATCCATGGAAGTACTAGATACATTCATATGTTTTTCATTGAATTATAAAATAAAAAACAACAACATTGTTTAAATTGAACACATTCATATCCCATAGAAAACTATACAATTGAGTTATAATATACTTCTTCACATCCTATGAAAAAATCATTGAAAGGTGTGAGCTCAGATACTCTGTTAGGATAACAATATAGCGGAAACTTTCATAAATAAGGATAAATACTTAATGTGATGCATATGACTAAAACACAATCCATTTAACCTTAAACTTCATCATAATATATCAAATGTTATTTCAAATAATCCCATTTACTTATTAGCATGGGTGTTATACTTGTCGAATAATCACATGTAATATTAATAGATATTTTCAAAATGGTGGTATACATAATGCCAGACTTCATAAACACATAGTCAAATCCTTATGCCAATACTAAAAATAATACTTTGTCAAGGAATTGTGCCAAGACACTAGTTTGTCTCATGAGACCTACTGATGCCTCGAGGAGCTATAGCAGGCTCAACCTGTCACTTTCAAAGTCTAATGCATTCCTCATATGAAAATTTTTAAACATAACATAAACCTTTGTATTAAAACTAGCATACGAAATTACTTTAAATTAATCATAAACATGAATGGTGTGAAAATAACACATCCAAAGTCAAACATATCAAAAAACCATCAATATAATATGGATGATTTGTATCATAATAAATCAACATCAAACAATATTAATGTCACTTATACTCTTATATGATTACATTCAAAACATATATGGTCAAATAAGTGTATAACTAACTTTAACCCATATTCTAGGAAATTGTAATTTATTTTAATTTTTTTTAAACATGTATGGGGATGATAAATAGGTCACAGTAGATAATTAAGTATTAACAATCTCAGATTAGTAAAGAGACTGTATAATTAACCCTTAACCTGTATATTTCTATAGTATGTGGTATGTTAACCTCCAGTATAATAGTTAAAATATTTTTATTAATTTAGACAAGAACTATATACATAAATATGAGTCAATATATGATCCTCTAGTATTTCATTGTTAATAAAATTTTAGTAGTATCATCGATTCAGGTGTTAACTGATTCTTTTTCCATTATATTGATGGTAATGTAAGAAATTTGGGTTATAGATAAGAAGTATGTGATTCATATATAGAATTATATTATGTTCATATATATTATTTTTAATCATAATGTGAAAATATTTTTTGGTTGGTTACGATGGGGAATGAATCCCATCGCATTCATGTAGACGGTAATTTATATGTATGCATTGGCGATAAATATCATTATATTTATGGTGAAATAGTATATAATAGGATGGTATATAATATATATAAATAATCATTGACATTTTATAATTATTATTTACATCAGTTATACTAATTAGTATACCCATCCAAATAATGAAGTGTTCGAATAACAAACTACACCACGACATGCAGACCGTAAGTTGTACGTATGCAGGTAGGGTAACATTGTCATTTATAAGATGGATATAATAATGAATATGGTTGTACCATATATATAATCTCATCATATTATTTAGTAGGTACTAGAGTTATTATTTTGGTATGGAAACAACAAATAAATGGGAAGAGGAAGAAGAAAAGAACTTGAAAGTAGGCGGTGAAATTATTATCTCTTATTCGGATGTTTCCATTTGATTTGATCAATGGGGCTCCATTAGTTGGATTTATTATCAAATTAAGGTCTCTAGTTTGATTTGAGGAATGTTTGGAGGATATTTGGGCAGGTTTTTGCTGAGAAAATGGCTTTGGTGGTGTGACTTTTATAGAAAGGGATTTACCCTTTTATAAGAGAGGTGAGGGTCACATTAAGAATAGCTTGAACTATTATATGATAATAAAGTAATTTTAGATTTATAATGCATAATGAATGATTTATTAAGAGGATAAGGTTGGTATGGGTCGAAAAACTCCCAACCAATTGGTTTTAGATAGGTTTAGGTCACCACATTAAGCTTATCTTTTATATTTAACTCTTAGTTAAATAGTTTGTCATTTACCATGTCTCGTTGTATTTTTATATTTTATGGTTAATAAACATAGTATAAGAATCCAAGTGAATCCAAAGTGGTTCATTATTAATTTATATAACCTTATCTATGTCCTTTGGCTGATCCATAGATTTTTAATAATATTATAATAATTTATAATATAGGGTTTGTTTTAAAGCTCAATTATGTCAATTTTGACACTATTTAGTATTTTTTTAAGGCCATAAAAACATAATCACATAGATAAAAATGTATTTAATCAACCCTAACATGTCATATTAACTTTTAAAAATAATTTAATTAATCATAAGGCTCAATTTATATTTATTTGCATATTTATAATATCAATTATTTTAATATTTCAGAAATAATGAAATTTCTGCATCATAATTTTGTCATATATAAATTAAATTATTTAATTATTAAAAGTAATAAATTAAATACCATTACATTGGAAATGTTTCTAACTTTCTAATGAATATTTATAGTCTGATTTATCTTATGTATAACCCTAAATTAAAAATGGTTTAGATATTAAACATTGGATTTAACACTTTTAACTCTTCTTTAAATAAAATAATAATAAATGTCCTAATCTAAACCAAGTGGAACAAAGGGTATCATATTTTATTCCTAATATAGTTTTTGGTCTAATTAAACTTATACAATATTATTAAGTCATGTGTTAGGGTAATTATAATTTCATTTTTACCCTTAATTTCCCTATTTTCTCTTAATTGTTGTAAATAAAAGTCAAAAGTTACGATACATAAAAAATTATTTTCACTTTATTGATCCATGTATTACTTACTAATGTAAATAATTTCTCGTGGATTTTTTTAAATAAACTAAAATATGTGGTAAAATTATGTTTTATGAAAATTTGAAAATGCTCCTAGAAGGTGGGTTAAAGACTGTAAAAAGATCATTAAAATTATATATATCCAAACTTATTAGAAAAGGAAAATAATGAATTATATTGAACATATATAGTTATTATGAATAAATATTTTCCTAAAATAAAATAAAATAAAATAATGAATTATTAAAATAAAAAAGTTTATTTTGAACTGTAACACCCCGAGATTCCATGATATGCTTCTCTTTTAATAATGCAATAGCATGAATTGTACGCAAGTTCGAGATTCTAACACACTATGACCAATGAAAATAGACATTATGAATATTAATACCCACTTTTTGAAATTATATATATTTTATATTTCAAAATGGACCTCATTTTTGGATTCAGAATATCGAAATTATCCTAAGTTGAATTTTTGGTATTTTTCTGAGAACTTCCAATTTTTTATGAATAGTGAAAAATACTTAAGAACAACTTTTTTAATCAAAATACATTATAGTGATAAATTATAAAATTGAGTGGTCTTAAAATATAATTAGAATATATTTTTATCATTTTATCCAATGGTGGTCATTATAATTAATTTCACTTAGAAATTGGACATAAAAAATTGTCAATCTTTTGATATATATTGTTTCTTAAAAACATGTTATTTGTTGTGACAGTGGAAATTAATTATAAAATTAATTAATTCAATTTATATGTTTGGAATTTTTTAAAATATAAATAATTTTTTAATTCGGAATAACAATTATAGCTTTGGGTGAATTTTTGGAATTGTTCTGAAAAACTTCAATTTTTGATGAATAGTGAAACCACTAAGTGGTAGTTAAAAACTGATTATTTTTAAATGAATCATTACCACTTCTGTGATTTTATTTTCAAAAATCCAACATACATGATTTTAATTAGGAAATAAAAATGTGGTTCAATGGGATGAAAATAATTTTTTTTGTGAATAGTAACTTTTAAGTTCAATTAATTGCGATTAAATGTAATTAGTGAAATTTAAGGTAAAAATGATATTTTAAGAATATGAAAATACCCCTAAACTTGTCCTACCCTTATTGGATGAGTCATGGCCGACCAAGACAATCCATGGGTCATCTTGGGGACCCCATGGATCCACTTGGGTAAGAAAATGACATTAATAACTTTTTATTTAAAGAAAAAATAAAATTGTCACAAACTTGTGTTGTTTTACTAATAAAATTATTACATGGGGTTATATAAGTTAACATTTAGACTATAAATATTCATTGGAAATATTAAATGACTTCCTACATCATTATATCTTTTTATATTTTTTATACTTTAAATAAATTAAATTTTTTATGACACCAAGATGATGCAGCGATTACCTCATTAATTAACAATTTAAATAAAACGAAACGATAATGTTAAATATAAGACTTACACTTGTGTAAAACCAATTGGATGAGTATATTTATAACCCTTATCACATTATCTACTAAATATATAATTGTGGGACCTTTAAAATCCGAAACTCCTTATATAATAAAGTAACATTTCATTACTTTCTAAGAGTGCCCCTCCTCTCCTCTTATAAAAGGCCCCCACCACTACCACCTTATTAACACCTTCCAAGCCATTTGGCTTGGACATACTCTTCCCAAATACTCTACCAACTTCCCTATATTACTCCTAATAGCCTCACATTGGGTAGAAGTCTTCCCATGGACGAATTTGGCACAAATCAAAAAGAGTTACGCGATTTTAAGGTAATGTCTTCTCTTGTGTTCTTTTGATTTATTTTTCTTCTCCAACCCCTAAAATCTTTTTATTACTTTATATTGAAAAAAACAAGTATCATAAATATACTTGGATGTTTTTATGAGAATTATTTTATTTACACTTACACACACCTTCGTCTAATGGTTAAAGAACATACTGTCTCTGTGGGTAGCGAATTACTGCCACACAAAACGATGATTGTTCAATATTATATTAACACCTCTCATAGTGGCCATTAAGATGAAAATATTTTTATATATTATTTATATTATGTTTTTTCCTTATGATTCTGTATTTTTCATTTATGGCATACCTATGGGTAAACACGATAATTTCATTTTAGGAAGTGCAGACTACCGCCCCTTCATAGTGATTTGAATCGTTAATCCCATATGTGGGATGTATAAAGGATAGAGTAAATGGTATTATACATTATATTATAATGTAATTATATTATACCTTTATATAATTATAATTTCATTCCATTAAATACGAAATCTAAACGAAAGCAGCGTTCATGCGTACGTACGGCTTACCGTCTCCATGAACGGTGCATTTCATTTCATACATCTAAATGTTATGTAATATTATAAATGCGTGTATATGCTAGATATATATGATATATATGATATGTACATAATGAATATAATTCTCGATATAATGGATATTTCACCTCATGAACAACTTCTAATTATAAGAAGTTTATTTTTGAGTCAAGTACCAAAAATCGACAAAATGACCGTTTATAACATAAATAATTACATAATGTTCATAACATGGTAATAAGTTATATAAAAGGAATAATGAAAATTAAAAAGGTTATTAAGCAAATAGAATTAACTCTAGTTTATTATTCACAAGATTAAAGAACGATCGAGTCAAGTTGGACATGAGGAAAGGGAACTTCTTAACCAAATTTCAATTCTTTGGGTTAATCTCCTACATTCAAATTATGTTATGATATTATTATGTCCAATCTTGTATTTGTAATTTATTTATGTGTACTTATATTTAATACACATAATACATCTATTTTATTTTCAAAAATGATCTTTGTAGGGACTTCATCTCAATCTCCTTTCATTGAGGAATATTTTATTTTATACAGATCTTTCTTTTATAGGGTGTATAAACCCCTTTGACTTTTACGTTTATTCAATGGGAATATTTTTTATATGAAGAATTTTAATAAATGAAAAAAGGGAATGTTTTTTTCTATACGTATGCGGTGACAACGACTTCTCCACCGCTATGACCATTATTTGAGTTTCGGCTTCCTCTACAAGATATAACTTTTTTTTAAATGAAAAATAAATAAAAAGTTTTAATTTTATTTTATTTTGGAATTGAAAATGGGTTTTAAAGTGCTTTTGTATTATATCAATGTGTTGTATTGATATATTGTGATTGAAATGTGGAAATTTTATGTTTCCTTTAACCACGTTTTATGTGATACGATTATGTTATGGTTTATGATATGTATAAACATATTCATATGAGGAATGCATTGGACTTAATAAGTGACGGGTGGATCCCGCTATAGCTCCTCGATGCATCGATAGGTCTCATGAGACAAACTAGATTCTTGGCACAGGGCCTTGACAAAGTCTTATTTGTAGACATGGCACGGTGCCTTAGCTATGTGGTTATGATAGTACGGCATTATGAATTCCATCATTATGAAAGTGGTTATTGATATTGGATGTGATTATTCGACCAGTAGAATATCAATGTGAATAATTAAATGCAATTATTTCATTTTACTTTTTCCATATTATGTAAAAGTTAAAGATTAAAAGGATTTTGTTTTAGTTATACATTTCCTTAAATGATTATGTTTATTTATGAAAGCTTCCGCTATATTGTTATCCTTACTGAGCATCTGAGCTCACCCATTTCAATGTTTTAATTTTTCCATGATATTAAGAAGTATGTTATGAATGACCTACAGGGATAGTTTGAGGGGATATGAAGACAATATTTTTTTGTAGTTTTGTTTTACATTATGATGTAATGTAAGACATATGAATGTATCTAGTGTTTCCAAGGCTACTATACTAATCGGTCGTTCGAGACTTGATCTTTTCTGATCATGCCAATGTTACATAATAATGCACCGACTCTGGGTAACTAGAGTCGAGGCATTACAGTTGGTATCAGAGGCAGTTTAGTACTAAGAATGGAAGCTATATTTAGATAAACACCGATTAGAGAACATATACCTATGATAGAATTTGAGGATTAGTATAGAATAATTTCCTAGAAATTTGGTATTATAGAGATTTTGTGACTTTTTCAAGCAATACATGCCTGTCTGGATATGATCAGATAGAGGTGGCTCTGGCACAGATGTACCTAGGGGTAAAATATGAAAACACTGCATTGATCTAGACTCGAATGGGAACTGGAGCGCATCAACGGGCCTTGCTGCACTCTTGGTTATGACACATCCAGGTGATATTCTTAGGATAATTCTAATTTTTTACATACCATTATCAAGGGTTTATGAGTATGTACTTCCTAAATAAAAACATTTTTATTATTATGGATTGTATTCATAAACCGTTAAATTTACATTAAGTATTTTACAATTTAGGAATTATTCATTGCAATTCGTAAACTAACCTAGTTTATACCATTGTATAGAAATGTCGCCCAGTAGTAGGAATGTGAACTCCACCAATACGTATGATCCAAAGAGTAAGAAGGATCATATATTTCATAGTATTAATCCAACATTTAGAAGGGAAATAGTCACCCATGTGTTCTCAACATATGATGAAATTGTATCATGTTTTAATAAGACAAGTAAAAAAATCTCTGAGTCATATGGCTTTGAAGGGAAACAAGAGAAGAAAATGATGGAGGAGAGAATGATGGATAACAGGACGAGGGAAAAGAAAAATTTTCTAATATGTGATAATTGTGGGAAGAAACACCTTTGAACTTTCTTGAAGGGAATGTGAGTTTGTTATAAGTGTGGAGTGAAAGGACACCAAGTGAGTTACTGCAAGGGTAAGAAAAAGGTTTCAAATGTACAAAGATTCATCTGTAAGGAGTGGGGACACTACACCAACCAATGTCCAAATCATCAGAGTATGCCCCAAATGATGTTATTGGATAATAATAATGTTATGATACTACCACAGATGAAGAGGAATGATTATAGTTCTTATGTTGTTATTAAATAATTTAGTCATTTGAGTGATGTATCAATGATGTACTAGTTATAATAATTATGGAGTATGTAAGGATTGTACTGTAGTACTATTTCATCAAAGATTTGAGATAGTGTGGAACCATGAAAAGTGACCCACAACAGGTTATCCTTTTGGAAAATATTTGTTTGAGAGAAAGATAAACCATAATATGGTTCTGATACCGAGATAGTGATTTTGGAATAATACATGATTGATTTGGATAAATTATATTGGATATTATTAACTTCCTTGAAACTGATTAATGATTTGTATAAATTTTTTGATAGAAGGAGTATATCTAGTATTCTATAAGGAATAAGGGATCATGAATGTAATTAATATGGATTTATGGTAATTCAGGATGTTTCTATGTTTTAAAAGAATACATGATAAAGGTGTTCAGATGTTGTTACATGGAAAAAATGGATCTTCATTATGTTTACCTTCCTTATAAAATTTGGATTGTGAGTTGGACAAAAGTATTTTTCATAACTATAATGGTTGGAATGGATTATGTTGAACCATGGATAGTATTGTTTATGGTTAAAAAATTTCTGAATATTATTTTTGGAATATTATAATACTATAGTTTTAGGAAAAGGACAACATGTAGGTCGGGGGATAACTCATCGCGTCAGACAAAGCTGTAGGAATTGAACCAACAACCATAGTGCGACAGACCTTTATTACCTACCACTATCCTATAGGAAGTCCCTGGTTATTACAAAATTTTTTTCCTAATCTAAATGGTATGTGTTAATATTTTGAACCTTGTATGATTAGGATAAATATAATATTTTTGAGTTCTATTATCTTTTTGAGTGAAAGATGAGTTTGTGGTAGAAATTAGTTGAAGGTTGAAACTCTACTTTTCAAGCATAAATATATATAACTATATCTTATTCTATGAATAAATTAACTCCTAATCTTTAGTAAATGTATATTAAAACAAAAAATTTGTTATCATAATACCTTATGTCTTGTTGAACTGATAATATTTTAAATCAACATGGATTGAAGGCTTTAAGGCCCTCAATTTTACAATTGTTTGTGATCGATGACCTCAATCACTCCCTACAAATATTTACATTTTTCCTCCAATTATATTTCTCTAATTTCCACCAATGTTCTCCTTATCGAGATCATAATTTGGTGGTGACTTTTTCATTTCCCTTTCCCTCTTTTTAAGGCTAAATTTTATTAACCTTATTTCCAATGTGGGTTTTCCACAAAGATATTTTCTATTTTCAACCTTTTATTTTCAATGATAAATTTCAAATTGCGAGTACGTAATTTATATAAGGAGGGGAGAACAAAACATCCAGATCTTCCATGATACGCTTCTCTTTCAATAATTCAATATCTTGAATTGTACACAAGTTCGAGATTCTAACACACCGCGACCAATCAAAATACCAATTATGAATAGTAATACCCACGTTTTGAAAAAATATATATATATTATATTTTAAAATGGACTTCATTTTTGGATTCGGAATATCAAAATTATCCTAAGTTGAATTTTTTGTATTTTTATCAGAACTTTCAATTTTTTATGAATAGTGAAAAATACTTAAAAATAACTTTTTTAATCATAATAAATTATAGAGATAAATTATAATATTTAGTTGTTTTAATGTATAATTAGAATATATTTTTATCATTTTATCCAATGGTGGTCATTACAGTTAATTTCACTTTGAAATTGGACATAAAAAATTGTCAATCTTTTGATATATATTGTTTCTTAAAAACACACTATTTGTTGTGACAGTGGGACTTAATTATAAAATTAATTAATGCAACTTATATGTTTGTAATTTTGTAAAATATAGATAATTTTTCAATTAGTAATATCAATTATATCTTAGGATGAAGTTTTGGCATTATTCTGAAAATCTTCAATTTTGGATGAATAGTGAAACCACTAAGTGGTAGTTAAAAACTGATTTTTTTGTTTAAATGAAACATTACCACTTCTGTTATTTGATTTTCAAAAATCCGAAATACATGTTTTTCATTTGGATGTAAAATTTGGTTCAATGGGATTAAAATAATATTTTGGTGAATAGTAACTTTTAAGTTTAATTAGTCGCGATTAATGGTAATTAGTTAAATTTAAGGTAAAATTGATATTATAAAAATATGAAAATACCCATACACTTTTTCTACCATTATTTTATGAGTCATGTACGACCTAGAAAATCCATTGGTGAACTTGGTGACCCCATGGAGCAACTTGGGTAAGAAAATGACAGTAATAACTTTTTATTTAAAGTAAAAATAAAATAGTCACAAACATGTGCTGTTTTAATAAAACAATTATTAAATGGGGTTATATAATATAACATTTAGACTATAAATATTAATTGGAAGGATAAAAATATTTAAAACATCATGATATTTTTTTTATAATTTTTATACATTAAATAAAATAAAATTTTTATGACACCATGATGATGCATCAATTACCTCATTAATTAATGATTTAAATAAAATGAAAAGAAAATGTAAAATCTAAGACATAAACTTGAAAAAAACCTATTGGATGAGTATATTTCTAACCCTTACCACATTATCCTCAAAATATATAATTGTGGGACCATTAAAATCCGAAACTCCTTATATAATAAAGTATCATTTCATTAGGTTCCAAGAGTGCCCCTCCTCTCCTCTTATAAAAGGCCCCCACCAGTACCACCTAATTCACACCTTCCAAGCCATTTGGCTCGGGCAAAATCTGCCAAAATACTCTCTCAACTTCCCTATCTTACTCCTAGAAGCCTCACATTGGGCAGATGTCTTCCCAAGGATTCCTTTGGCTCAATTCAAAAAGAGTCACCTGATTTTAAGGTAATGTCTTCTCTTGTGTAATTTTGTTTAATTTTACTTCTCTGAAAAATAAAATCATTTTATGACATTATTTTGCAACAAAAAAGTATCATCAATATACTTGGATGTGTTTATAAGAATTATTTTATTTAAACTTACACACACCTTCGTCTAATGGTTAAATAACATACTGTTTCTGTGGGTGGCGAAATACTGCCTCACAAAACGATGATTGTTCAATCTTCTTTTAACTCCTCTCATGGTGGACATTATGATGACACTATTTTTATATATGATATATATTATGTTTTATTTTTCCTTATGATTCTGTATTTTTAATTTATGGCATAACTTTATGATTTCCATTATGGTTAAACGCGATAATTTCATTTTAGGAAGTGCGAACTACCGCCCCCTCAATGTGATTTGAATCGTTAATGCCATATGTGGGATGTATAAAGGATTGAGTAAATGGTATTATACATTATATTATATTGGAATTATATTATACTTTTATATAATTATAATTTCATTTCATTAAATAAGAAATATAAATGAAAGCAGCGTTCATGCATACGTACGGCTTACCGTCTCCATGAACGATGCAATTCATTTTTTCATCTAAATGTTATGTAATATTATAAATGCATTTATATACTGGATATTTATTATATATATTATATCAAAATCATGAATATAATTCTGGATATAATGGTTATTTCACCACATGAACAACATGTAATTATAAGATGTTTGTTTGTGTCTCAAGTACCAAAGATTGACAAAATGACCGTTTTTAACTTAAATAATTAAATAATGGTCATAACATGGTAATAAGTGATATAAAACGAATAATGAACATAAAAAAGGTTCTTAAGAAAATATAAATTAACTCTAGTTTATTATTCAATAGATTAATGAACGATCGAGTCAAGTCGGACACAAGTTAAGGGAACCTCTTAACCCATTTTCCATTCATTGGGTTAATCTCCTACTTTCAAATTATGTTCTGATATTATTATGTCCTATACTGTATTTTTAATTTCTTTATGTGTACATATATTGAATACAAATAATAGTTCTATTTTATTTTAAAAAAATGATCTTGATAAGGACTTCGTCTCATTCTCCTTTCATTGAGGCATATTTTATTTTATACACAACTTTCATTTATACGGTGTATAAACCCCTTTGACTTTTACATTTATTCAAAAGGAATCTTTTTTATACGAATCGTTTTACTAAAATTTCAAAAGGGAATTTAATTTTTGTCCTACGTATGCGGCGACAATGACTTCTCCGCCGCCGTGACCATTATTTGAGTTTCAGCTTCCTCTACAATCTATAACTTTTTTTAAATGAAAAATAAATACAAAGTTTTAATTTTCTTTTATTTTTGGTATTGAAAATTGTTTTGAAAGTGTTTTTTATTATATCATTGTGTTGTATTGATATCTTGTGATTGAAATGTGGAAATTTTATGGTTCCTTTATGCATGTTTTATGTGATACAATTATGTTATGGTTTATGATATGTTTAAACCTATTCATATGAGGAATGAATTGGACTTAATAAGTGACGTGTGGAGCCTGCAATAGCTCCTCGATGCATCAGTAGGTATCATGAGACAAACTAGTGTCTTGGCATGAGGCCTTGACAATGTCTTATTTGTAGACTGGGCACGAGTCCTTGGCTACATGGTTATGGTAGTCTGGCATTATGCATTCCATCATTATGAAAGTGGTTACTGAAATTGCATGTGATTGTTCAACCAGTAGAATATCCATGTGAATAAGTAAATGGAATTATTTTATTTTACTTTTTCCATATTATGCTAAAGTTCAAGTTTAAAAGGCCTTTGTTTTAGTTTTACATTTCCTTAAATGTTTATGTTTTTTTATGAAAGAATCCGCTATATTGTTATCCTTATTGAGCATCTGAGCTCACCCCTTTCAATGTTTTAATTTGTCCAGTATGTGAAGAAGAATATTATGAATGACCTGTAGGGATAATATGAGGGGATATGAAGACAAAATGTTGTTGTAGTTTTGTTTTACTTTATGATGTAATGTAAGAATTATGAATGTATCTAGTGTTTCTAAGGCTACTAATCTAATCGGTCTTTTGAGACATGATCTTTTTTGATCATGCCAATGTTACTTAATAATGCACTGACTCTGGGTAACTGGGTTCGGGGCATTAAATAAACAATAAAGCATTGTTTTTTTAGTATTCATAAAAAATTTAATGTTTTCAGAAAAATAAATAAAATCACCCTAAGCTAAATTTGATATTCTGAATCCAAAAATGAAGTCCATTTTGAAATTTAAAATTTATAAAATCTCAAAATGTTTTATTACTATTCATAACGGCTTGTTTATATGGTCGTGGTGTGTTGAAACTTAATGTTGCGTACTATGAAAGCTACTGAATTATTCAAAGGAAATCATACTCTAAAATATTTGGGTGTTAAATTCTCCCCTCCATAAAATAATTTCATCCTTGAAATTTCTTGAATATTACAGAATAAAAATATTTGGATGGTTCTTCAAAATAGGTTCCTTGGCATCCCATGTTGCCTCTTTCATCTTATTGTTTCTCCATAGAACATTCACCAGATGATTCATCTTCTTTCTCAACACCTGTTCTCTGGTATCATGAATTACGATAGGCTCTTCACAATAAGACATATCGGATTTGAGTTTATTTTTTTTCATAGGTGAGTACATGCATTGGGTAAGGCATGCATTTTTCTCAATAGTGATATGTGGAAGTCATCATGAACTTTTTAGAGAATTGGAGGCATTGCAAAATGATAAGCAACAACTCAAATTCATTATATAATTTCGAAAGGTCCAATGTACCTGATGCTCATTTTACCCTTCATACCGGAATGTATAACACCCTTACATGGAGATATCTTCATGAAAACATGGTCTCCTACATGAAATTACAAATCTTTCCTTTGGTTATCTTCATAGATCTTTTTCCTATATTGGGCTGCGTTGATGTGGGTTTGGAAAAGCATCACATATTCCATAGTTTCCTCAACATTTTATGGGACTATGTGTTTTCCATCACCAACATCATCTCAAAAAGTTGGTTTGCGACATCACATTCCATATAACGCTTCATATGGTTCCATCTGAATACATTAATGGAAGCCATTGTTTGATGAAAATTCTACTTGAGGTAAATATTGTTCCCAATTACCTTGAATGTCAAGTGAGCTCAACCTCCACATGTCTTATAATGTTTTAATAGTCTGTTCTAGTTGACCATCAGTTTGAGGGTGGAAGGCAGAGCCCAAATGATGTTGAGTATCTAAGGTCTTCTGAAGAATTTCCCTAAATCATGATGTAAAACTGGGATCGTGATCAGAAATAATTGATAGGGGTACACCATGGAGTCTTAAAACATCAGTAATATAAATCCTTTCCAGACATTTAGGAGTTAAATCATATCTTATAGAATGAAAATGTGTTAAATTCTTAAGACGATCATTAATGACCCATATTGCACAATTACTTCTAGGAGTCTTTGGTAGCCCCATGAAAAATTCCATCGTAACAATATCCCATTTCCAATCAGTTATTGGAAGAGGTTTCTTAACTCCTCCGCGTGGTTGCCTTCTAGCATTCACTTGTTGTCAAGCCATAAATCTTAACACAAAATCAGAAATCTCCCCCATCATGTTGTCCCGCCAAAAATGTTCCTTCAAATCATTATACATCTTGATGATCCTATGGTGTATAGAGAAATTAAGGCTATGAGCATCATCCAACAATTCCATTTTTGTATCAGGTATTTCAGGAATACAAATCCTCCTTTCAAATTTAATAAATTCCTTCTTCATATATGAAGACACTCAATCTTCCATCATTGATAGATTTAATCCCCATTTTTAAACTCCTCATCATCATTTGAGAACAGATTATTTTTTCTAGAAAAGAGGTTTTCGAAACTCTTTGAAATAGTATTGATGTTTCAACTTCAATGGTTATTCTTATATATATCTTTAATAAATCAATTAAAATAGGATCCCTTTCAACTCTCATATTGTTCAAAACACGATGATCCTTTCCACTCAAACTATCTTCCACATTATTTTCCTTCCCCGGGTGGTAGTTTATAGTGAAATAATAATTATTGAGTAGTTTAAACCATCTTATTTGACTCATGTTGAGATATTTTTGTGAGAAAATATACTTCAGACGCTAGTGATCAGTATAAATCGCACATTCTTTACATAAAGATATTGTATTTTTATATTCAGAGAAAAGATTACCGATGCTAACTCAAGATCATGAGTAGGATAGTTTTGTAAATGAATTTTTAGCTATCATGATGCATAGGCAATAACTCTATCATTCTGCATAAGGACACAACAATGTTATTTAATTGAAGAATCACTAAAATTAGAAACTCATCATTCCATGATGGTAGATTCATGATCAAATCATTGACTAATCTAATCATTATTACTTCAAAAAATTCATCACACTCATTTTTTCAACTCAAATATAACCCCTTTACAAGTGATCTTGGTCAATTGGTTAGCCGATCGGGCAAAAAACATCGATGAAACATCGATATTAACATGATAAAACAGTAAAACGGTGTTCATAATTTATACTTTCTGGGGTTGTACATTATTGAATTGCTCTTGTATTATAATCATAAACCGTCATTCCATCCTTAGAGACAATGTGGATAAGAAAAGAAATCTTTTTAATCCAGAAGTCACACTTTCTAATCTTCCCATATAATTCCTTTCTTCTGATGGTTTTCAGAATAGTGCGCAATTGATTTTCATGATCATCGTAGATTCTTTAGTATACCAAGATATCATCAATAAATACCACTAAAAAGTAATCATGCTACTCTTGGAATAATTTATTCATTAGATCCATGAAGACATAAGGTGAATTATTTAATCTAAAAGGCATAATTGTAAACTCATAATTCCTGTACCTAGTTTGAAATGCAGTTTTTATAATATCTTCCTTATTCACACACAATTGACGATATCCAGATCGAAGGTCATTCTTTGAAAAATACTGAGCTCCATGAAGTTCGTTGAATAAATCATCAATGCGAGTTAAGGGATACTAGTTCATTATTGCGATAACAATGATCTCTCTATAGTCAATGCACAGCCTCATAGATCAGTTATTCTTCATAAAAAAATAACAAGGGATCCCAATAGAGAAATACTCATGCGTATAATTCACTTATTACTCATTTCCACTAGTTTTTCCCGTATTTCCACTAAATCCATAGAAGCCATTTTAAAAGTGGTATTCGATATGGGCCTTGAACTATGAATTTAATCAATGGAATCTCAATTTCTCATTCTGGATGTGTCCAGGTAAATCCACCGGAAACACATCAATATATTCTAGCACAAATGGTATGTCCTCTATTCAAACATTCTTTTCCTCTCCCTTAGGTGTTTCATTAACTTCTTTTGAAATAATTGAATTTATTAGAGCTATATGGGGTGGATCTAGATCAGAATCAGGTGGTGACGTTTCCGCTCTAAAGATAAAGTACTTCTTATCATCACTTAAAATTGTGGCCTCCTTCTTATTACAAAAAATTTTCGTATCATTGTCCTAAATCCAATCCATTTAGAATATTATATCAAATTCAATCATGGGTATGATGATGATATCAGAAGATAGTGAACATTTATATGCCCTAATAGGAACCGATTCACAAAACATTGTTGTGATGATACATCCCTTATGAGTTTTGACTGACAACTCTCTTCTTAAGTAAAATTGAAAATATCTAACATTCATTGAAAAATGGGAAAATATGAAACAATATGATGATACAGAATCAAACAAATTAATGGATAAACATGAGTAAACCATTAAATTTCTTTCCAACATGTCTTTTAGAGCTTCAATATCAGCAGTAGTGACTGCATAAGCTTGGACATGCTCCCTTGTCATTTTTTATGTATGTTTCATGGGTATAAAATACATCTGTTTTCATAATGCTCCCTTTCTCTACAATTTTAGCATTCAACATTGATAGCCTCTTTATTCCCCTTTTAATAATGAGTTTTGTGGCCTTTTTCACAATGCTAGTAACAGATTCCCATTCCCTCTAGGAAAGTACCGTTGTGTTTCTTCCCACATTTACCTTAGGATGAATATTCATGTTTTCTATTCTTCTACTTATTTCTATTTCTAGAGTTTTCAGTAGATATCTTCATATCTTGCTTTATTTTAAGGTCGTAAGACTTAGCTAATTCTATTTTTGTCTTGATAGCGCTTGAAAAAATATACTTGTACGATGAAAAGGATTGTGGGACTAATTCTCGATGGATAAATGATTTTAACCCATCAAATAATAGATCAATCTTACTCTTTGGGTTACATATATATTTTTTATTCCATTATATCCTTTTAATATTAGCCTCATACTTTGCAACATTCTCGTCCTCCATTTTCTTCAGACAATAAATTTTCTTTCCAAATCCACTCGATGGTCATGAATAAAGTATATTTCTTTTAAAATCTCTTTAAATTCCATCCATTCCATCTGTGATACTTCTTTATCTTCCTTTGTGTTTTGATTTAATGAGTACCATTGATCTGAATCTTCCATGAGGTGATACACTCCCATGACAACTATTTCCCTTTCACTACTCCCCAATGCATGAAATTTGATCTCTATGGATCTTATCCATTGCTCAGCTGCTAATGGATTTGGACTCCCATGGAATATTGGTGGTTGATTCCTCCTGAAGAGGTCTATAATTGATTATCAACATTGTGGATCTTGGTGCTCCATACTGGTACATTTTTTATTCATAACCTGAGTGAGTTGTCCCAATATGGTGATAAGTTGATAAGAAGAAGTTGCATCACCGACTCCACTATAATTATATTGAGTAGGAGGTAAATCAAATGCATTGATACAGTTTCCTTTCCTTCGACTAAGCACCATCTCTAAATAATGGCATAAACTAGATTAGTTTAAAAATCACAATACATATTTCAAAACTTGTAAAACACTAAAGATAAATTGAACAGTTAATGGATATAATACAAAATCATAAAAAATGTTTTCTTTTATGAAGTATATACTCACAAATCCATCGTTATTTTTAGTAACAAATATTTGAATTATCATAAGAATATCCACTAGGTGTGTTTTAACCAAGAGTGTTGCAAGGACCGCTGTCGTGTACCATGATACCCCTAGTCAAGCCCGAAACTCCTTGTCCGAGTTTTCACTCCAAGGTACATATATGCCAGATCCACCTCTACCAGCTCGTATCTTGACAGGGATGTATTTCAGTGAAAATATACAAAATCTCTACATTACAGAAATTCAAGAATGTTTCTCCATACTAATCCACAATGTCTATCTAATGGTAATGTGCTATAATCAATGTTTATGAAACTCTAGTTTCCAAGGATTGTACTAACTTCATCTGATACCAAATTTAAAGCCCCAAACCTAGTTACCCAGATTCGGAGAATTATTACATAACATTGGCATGAACAGAAAAGATCAAATCGTGGAAGACCAACCAGTTTTGTAGCCTTTGAAACAATAGATACATTCATATGTATTACATTACAATATAAAATGATAAACAACAACAACAATGTCTTCATTGAACACATTAATATCTCTTATAAAATCCCGGTAGGTTATTCATAATACACTTTTTCGCATCACGGGAAAAATAAAACATTGAAAGGGATGAGAACAGATGCTCAGCAAAGATAACAATACAGAATAAACTTTTATAAAGAAGAATAGACATTTAAAGAAATGTATATGACTAAAAAATCATTTTGAACATAAAATTCATCATAATATGGAAAAGATAAATCAAATAATTCCATTTACTTATTCACATGGGTATTATACTAGTTGAATAATCAATATAAAATCAATAGCCAATTTTATAATGATTGAATTCATAATGTCGGACATCATAACCACACAATCATGGCCTTCTGCCAAGACTAAAAATATGATTTTATCAAGGCATTATGCGAAGACATTAGTTTTTTCCATGACACTGACTGATTCATCAAGAAGGTATAGCGGGCCCCACCCGTCACATTCAAAGTACAATGTATTCCACACATGAAAAGGTTTAAACATGACATAAATGTTTGTATTAAAACTACCATAAAAATGTAAATACATTATCCATAAACCGTTAATGGTGTAAAAATAAAACATCCATAGTCCAACATATCAAAAACCCATCAATTGAATATGTATGAATTGTATCATAATAAATCAACATCCAGAGCGCTTGAAATCCATCATATGATGTTGAAATAGATGAAATCAAAACATTTTTAGGGAAATATCTTTTTCTATTTTGAAATAAATTAGAGGTCATAAAATTATAAAAGAAAACATTAATTTTGGAAATATTATTATAAGCTTGTATAGTATGCTTTGACAATGTTATAACGGTGGAAAATATCCGCACCTTCCGTATAAGTTAAAAAAAGACATTCTTACAAAAAATTTGTCGAAAAGAACATAAAGTACATCGTTTGGAACACGATGGAATGATTCCATTCAAAACATATATGGTAAAATAATGGTATAAATTTATATAAACCATATACTAGTAAATAGTAAAAATTTTATGAATTACATTTTTAAGAAAACCCAGATGTGGATGATAAAGAGGACTTAGTAGATACTTACGTATTAACAAACTCGGATAAGTAAAGAGATTGTTGAATTAACCCTTACATTGTACATTTCCTTACTCGATGGTATGTTAAACCCATGTTCAATAGTTAAATAATTGTTATTAAATTATAAAAGTACTATATAAATAAATATTATTTCATATATTATCCTCTTATATTTCATTTTTAACAGTATTTCAGTAGTACCATCGTTTAGGGTGTTAACTAATTCATTTTCTTTTATATGCTTGGTAACGTAAGACATGATAGATATGGATAGGATGTATTTCGTTCATATAAAAAATTATATTATGTTCATAATCATAATTTTTAATCATAAAATTAAAATTATTCTTGAATGATTACGATGTGGAATAAATCACATTGTGTTTGTTTTGACGGTAATCCGTATGTACGCACGAGTGACAATATCATTATATTGATGGAGAAATAATATGTAATTGGAATGTATATCATATATAAATAATCATTAACATTTTATAAATATTATTTAAATATATTATACTAAATATTATACCCATCCATTGAATGATGTGTTTGAATGAAAAACTACACCACGACATGGAGACGTTAAGCCATACGTACGCTCGTCTGGTTACTTTGTCATTTATGGGATTGATAGAATAAAAAATGTGGTTGTACCATATCTATAATATTTTCAAAGTATATAGGAGGTAACATTTTTATTATTTTGTTATGGAAACAACAATTAAAGAAAAAATAGATGAAGTAAAGAACTTGAAACAGGGTTGTGAAATTATTTCCTCTTCTCCGGGTGTTTCTTTTTGATTTGAACATAAGAGCTCCGTAGGATTGCTTTATGATAAATTTAAGGACTCTAGGATTATTTTAGGTATATTGGGAGGATATTTGGGTAGATTTTTTCCTAGAAAAATGGCTTTGGAGGTGTGATTTTTAGAGAAGGGGAAGTACCCTTTTATAAGAGTGGTGAGGGTAACTTTAGGAAATGCATGAAATATTATTTTATAATAAAATCATTATCAGTATCTAATGACTCCAAAATGATTTATCTCAAGGATAAGGTGGGGATGCGTCAAAAACAATCAACTAATTGGTTTTATATAGTTTTATGTCCCCATATTAACCTTATGTTTTAGATTTAACTCTTAGTTAGATAGTTTTACATTTCTCTTGTCTATTGGTATTTTTATATTATATGGTTAATTAATATACTATAACAATACAAGAGAACCCAAAATGGTTAATTATTAATATATATAACCATATAAATTTCTTATGGGCGATCCTTATACTTTTAAGAATATTATTTCACTTTAGAATATAGTATTCAGTTTAAAAACTCAATTATGTCATTTTTACACTATTTAGTATTTGATTTATTTGAAATCCATAAAAACATTTTCACATCGAATAAAATTTCTTAAATAAAACCTAACACATCATATTAAAATCTAAAATTAGTGGAATTCATCAAAAGACACAATTTAAATTTATTTGGTTATTTATAATATCAATTATTTTATTATTTCATTAATAAGGTAATTATTGCATCATCATTGTGTCATAAATAAATTAAATTATTTAATGTATAAAAATCATACATACAATAAAACTATGTAGGAAATCATTTTATCTTTCAATAAATATTTATAGTGTAATTTATCATATGTATAATCCTATATTATAACTGGTTTAGTTATTAATCATTGAATTTAACACTACTAACTATTCATTAAATAAAATAATAATAAATGCCAAAATATTATCCAAGTGGACAATAACAGATCATATTTTATTCCAATTGTTGTTTTCGGTCAAAGTACACTTATCTAATAGAATTTGGATGTGTGTTAGGTAATTATAATAACTTTTTTATATTGAATTACAATATTTACTTTTAATTGTGGCAAACAAAAGTCAAAAGTAACTATTCGCCAAAAATTATTTTCATCGTACTGAACCAAAACATTCATACTGATGTAATTCGTGTCTCTCAAATTTTTGTAATTCAACTCCCATAATTGGTAAAATTATGTTTTATGCAAATTTTCTAATGCTCTTAGAAGTTGAGGAAAAAACAGTAAAAAGTTAAATAAAATTTTATATATCAAAACTTATAATAAAATGACACCAATTAATTACATTGAAAATTTAACAGTATATGTATCTATTTTGACCTAAAATAAATTTAGATAAAATTAATAATTATTTAAATAAGAAATTCGGTTCTAAACAATAATGTAGTGTTTTTCACTATTCATCCAAAATTGACTGTTTTCAGAAAAATACCAAAAATAAACCCTATGAAAATTTTGAAATTCGAAATCAAAAAATGAAGTCCATTATAAAAATTAAAGTTTATAAAATTTTTAAAAGTGGTTATTATTGTTTATACTGGCTATTTTCATTGGTCGTGTTGTGTTAAAACATCATGTTGTGTACAACGCAAGCTACTGCATTATTCAAACAGAAACATACTGTTGATGTTTAGGTTGTTGCAAACTGCTTATATTTTTTTTGACAACATGTTGACAGATTTGAGAAAAAAATATTTCCTAAATAAATTATTATAATGACTATTGAAAGGGATTAATAAAATGTAGTGAAATTTTCAAAATTGTAAAATATGTGAATAAAATAATACCTAATTGAATTAAATTATTATCAGTCACTTAAATTATTTATTACTGTTTACGTATCAATTTTAAAAGGGGATTTTATTTTATCATTATGTTAAAAAATTTATATAACATCCATTTACTAATTTATCTTGGCCAAGATGAAATTATACATCACCTCATACATGCCACCATATATTAAAATTTTTATTGACTAGTAGAGAGTGTTTATTATCAATGTTTGGATGACTATAAAAAAAATTTCATAACAATAAACAATAATAATTAACAAATCATTCATAAGTATAAAATATAAAATATTAATTTAATTGTACAAGATAACTAACAACATAAAAAATAAACATGTTAAATAAAATTAAAACAACACACAACAGAAATGTTTTATAGATGAGGAGGTTTTCCCACTTGGCTAAATGTATTCAAATACAATTAAATTTTTAAAATAAAACATAAACATAATATTGAAAAATCAATGGAATTTATTAAACACTATTTATACAACCCCATCAAGTTACTCCCACATTTCCTCCAATATAAACTTACATATCCTCTAACAATTATACTAGCTATAAAAACATAATATTCAGTGAGTTTCACTTAATGGTTATTCATATACCAATCAATATGGAAAAACTATTGAGTTCTCTAATGTATTCTCTAATGTTTCAGGATAGTGTATTTTCAATATAAAAAATAGTGAAAATAAACATGGATGTAGAATTTTACGTTATATAACATATTAACTAATAAAACGTGATGATTAACCCTACAAACATGGAAAATGACTAAGTATCACTCCATTCATACAAGACACATATAAAAATAGTTCCCCAGTGTTAGTGATGGTGAAAAAATAGGAAATATCAGAAGATTGAATTGATATCCTCCCATGATCTGGTTGATATTGCCATAAGGGGTAATGAAATATTACCGTTATATATTATTTGGCACCTACTAATTTTTCCATATCTTTAAAATTTTGAAAGAACAGATGTATTCTCCAGATCCTACTATTATTGAAATCTTGTGTAATATTAGAATTCATAGATAATTCCTCAAAATCAACCAAATAATTAATATATTATAGTATTATAATATCATTATGGCCTCAAAATCACTATATGATTTGGACAACAGGTTTGATACAAGAGTATATAGACAGTGTATCAACCTCTAGTCTGTTTTGTTATTAAGATTGACAATAAGCATATCATCTAAAAATTTTGTCATCACCTATAATCATAGTATCCTACGAGAAATATGTAACTCCCAAATATTACACTACCTCGGGATAAGGTTATGAAACAATTGAATAAGAACCATCACATGGAATATATATCTAATGTGCAGTCTCTTAGGTGGTATATAATTGTCTAATTTAATTGTTATACTGACTAACATACTCTAGATATAATTTTCCAAAAAGAAAAAATAATTCTCCCAACACAACCAAAAAATATATATAATCTTACATTCCATGACCATCACACCACCATAAAACATGTTTTACTTTATGATGGATTGATAAACCAAAAATATTACAATATGTAGAGTATATCATTTTTCTATGAATACTTACATTATTGTCTTATTTTTCATTATCAACTAATTATTATCACATTAATTTTTATAAACCAAATTTTACAATAAAAAAATTTTACATCAAAATATATATTTTCCTTGCATTTATGTATATTATATATTTTAAATTACATGACAAAAACAAAATATAATAGGTATTCCATTGATATAATAAACTAAAAATGAATTATAAAAAGATCTATAATATTTCAAAATAGTATAATGGAACAATTTATAGAATTAAATAATATAAAAATTACATGGAATTTTCATGTATCTTTGTCTCCTTGAATTATCACATATCTAACATGAAAATGTGAGGAGAAAAAAACTATTTATAAAAATTGGGTTTTTATAGAAAAATACAGGCAATTTATTGAGTGAATTAGGATTCAAATATTTATATGATTGATTAATTTTTGTAACCAATGAATATTTATATATTAGAAGAGTAACACGACTATTATATTACCAATACTACTATTATAATAGTAATATCTCCATTGGAATAGAAAAACAATAATTCGGTATCTTATGAAACAAAATTATAATATGTATATATAAATTATAAAGAAAATGTTAAATATGAAATAATTTATATTATATAAAATAAAACATAATTATAATTTTGGTAAATAATATTTTTTTTATATTATAAATTTAAATATTATAATCAACATACAACATTAAAATTAATGTTTATTTTCTTAATTTGTTTTTAAAAACACTAATTATTTAAATATAAATTATTAAAAAAATTAAAAAATCATATATTAAATTTCTATGTGTCATAATATTAATTGTGATATAAACATAATTTTTTTATTAAAAAATTGTTGATTTTATCTTAAAATTTAAATTTTCTATATTTTTTAAAATATATTTTATAAATGAATCTAATTTATGGATTAAGGATTCTTATATACTGTATCCTTGAATATTTGATATTTTTAATGAATTTTAAAATATATCGATGAATAAAATTCATATAAATAGTGTATTTTGAAATATTGATGTACAGATGAATTTTAGTTATTTGAAAAGTCATTTTTAAATTATAACAACCATATTACCATTAAGTCACAATCCCCTTACTATTTTATTCCAAAACACTCCTCCCCTATAGTGAATACCAACCTTAACCACCCCATTTATCCTCACACCATAATGTTTTTATCATTCTTGTGTTCTAGAAAATTATCTCCCTTTGACCTCTTATCCACCTTGTAGAGGTTTTGGTCTCATTAAAAGACTAAACATTGATGGCCTAATCTATTAAAAAATGATCCATCATAAAATGTAATTTTATGAACTTTTTTTCATGTTTTCCATTTACATTATTTCTAATTCTCCATTTCCAAAATCCAATAAAAAGGATTCATAACATAAAATAATTTTTTAAGGGATATTTTGGTAGGTTTTTTTCAAAGCCGAATGCTCATTTGGTTACATGAAAAACTCAAATTTCAGACCTTAGTTTGGGTTATATTTTCATCACATTATTAAAATGTCATTTTCAATGAAATCTATAGATTACAGGAAAAGATAAAAATTTCAATAAACTATAATAAATTTATCATCATGTGAAATTTATATTTAATTTATGAGATGATATAGAATTATCTCAAATTTTAATAATATCTTATTTTTTATGTTAACCAGATCTCATCATTACATCATTTCACTCATGGATCCAATTGAAGAATCCCTCTATTTTGGATCCAATAATTAACCAAAATCTCAGAATTTAAATGAATAATAATGAGGTTCTTTCAAGACTGATTCTTGTCACATATGTTTTTTATGGTTGATTTCAGATAAATTCATTTTAATGGATGAATATATTTTGATGTTCAATCAATAAATTCATAGAGGAGGATGAGATTGTTCATTATAGATCTCTAGACATATCTCTGTGGATTGTGAAAGTGTATCTATATCCATTGGACACCAAAAGTTATTTAAGAGTTTCTTATGTGTAGATATTTGTTATTATAGTTTTATGGTTAGAAAATAATTCACAATCCCTTTACCCACATAAAAATTCATAGATTACCACTGGTCCAATAATTAAAATAATAATATTTTTTTATCAAGTTGATATTTTAGACACATTAATTATATAAATAAATATCATTTATATTGTTTGCAATCATACCATTTGGATCGGTCTACATTCTTTCATTGATGTTTACATATCCTAAAATAATGAATATTTAATACATAAATAAAACTACATTATTCAATGATAAAAATCATAAATATTGTATTCAAAAAATAAAAAAATTATGATTTATTTTTATTAAATATTTCTGATCTACCAAATTTGAATACATATTATTTTTTTAAAATGTTCTTATCATTACAGGAATGTAAAAGATATTATGGATACATGTATTCTATGAAACTCTAGGCCTCTATACATGTGGAATTTGGCATAATAGCCTAAACTCCAAGGATGGGGTCGATAAACACATCAGGTTTCCTATATAAATATAATTTAATATAGTAGTAAAATTAAAAAACATATGAACACTTTTCATGTAATACAATCCTTTATCATGATATCTCAAATCACGTATCATGCTTGCTATTTCCCTCATCCAATACACTCGATGAATAATTCTCTGGATTTTTAGAAATTAACTCGCCCATTGAACACCAAGGACATGAACATATATAAGTGGTTCCATTTCTATCATGGGACATGAGATATGATCTTTGGGGAAGGGACATGAAATATAAATCCTTTCTCATGTTATCAATTAATGAAATATAACTAAATACATAACCCACACATTTTCACTCCCCATAATAATATATCATCTTTTTTTCATAAATACATCATATTTTTTATATTTATTATATCCATTAATTATAATAATTTTGTATAATGATAAATACACATTAAAAAATATACAAAAATCTAATGGCACATACAATTTTTGATTTCCATTCAATGTGTTTGTTCTAATAACCACATATATAGGAAATTACCAATGGAGAAACACTATGAGAAGATTTATAAATGTATATTTAGTCTACTACACCTACCAAAATATATCCTCTATTTCAAATTATAAATTAGTATCCAACACAAGAAAACTTATTCAACATTTATTTCATGAATCTTTTGGGTTCTGTCTATTATCTAGTGAAGCCAACTGTGTCACGAACCGAATCGATCGCCACCAAAAATGGCACCAAACCCAGCCCGTGACAAATCCCGAAGGGAGTTCCCGATCCCCACGGGCAGGATGAAGTGCCCGAGTATCATAAAATGAAAATTGGTAATGATTTAACCAAGTTTATAAACATAAAACAAAAAAAGAATCCAATGAAACAAATCTGGATTTTTTTAACCAAACAATCTTTTACAAAAATTCAGAACTGAATTACATGGCTTAAAACAACTCAAAAGGTCTATAACAAAGTTAAAAATCCAAATAAGGACAGCCCAAGAACCCTCATGGCAAGGGGCATCGCCCCCAAGCCACCTCCACAAGACTTCCCCACCAAGGACCTGCTAGAAACCCGAACCACTGGAACTAAAAAACTGTACCCAACCCTGCGACAACAAAATAAACAAGCCTAATTACACCCAAGGGTGTAAGTAGGGTGTCAGACAATGCCCAGTAGGATACAACAACTATGATATTCCATGTGATAAACATTTAAAGACAAAAAGCATGCATGTTTTCAAAAACATGAAAATCTAGTTACAATTTCTAAAAGATGCTACTTTGAATAAAAACAGTTTTCAAGTGGGCTATCATTAAGAATCAAAACTTTTAAAAATAATATCAACACTACTGAATTTTCCAGCCAACTATACCGTATGCCGACGGTAAGTACAAAGTATATAATGAGCACAAGAAATAGGAAATAACCCCTAGGCACTAGCTAGCTGTGGGTCCCAGGTACCTCGTATCTCGGTGAGAGTAACCATAACAAATATCCATTCTCGTGCACGATCCACTAGTATGGAACATACCCATAACCTAGTGGTACCCAATCATCATCATAATAGCTTAGTTAGAGTTGTAAGAATCAATCTGGCTAAGTGAAACTGAGGCCAAACCCCACGGATTCACTAGCATACTGGTACACGTCCACCCACCTAGATACCCAGGTTTTCCCCTTGTGCTCAAACAAGTTCAACAAGTCAAGAAATATTTATTGAACATGAAAATATCATTTCCACATCACAAATTCACCAAACAGCCCATATGTATACCACCCAAGTCACAAAAATCCATTTTTCATTCAAAATGATTTTGAAATCCGAATCACACAAAAATAGCCCACAACACGTTTCACATTTCATCAACACTTCCAAAAAACCATTAAACAATTTTATAAAACAAATATAAGATATTTAAACTCATATAACAGACCGCACACATGGAATATAACACTTCTTTCATAATAAAAAATTCAATTTTTCACATCACACTCACACAAAACACTCCACGTCACCTTCACATCACTTTCACTGCTCAATATCTCCTCCAAAATATTTAATAAAATATTTCCAGGATGATAAATATCACATAACAGAATTTTCACAAATTAAATTGACCATTTAAAAATATACTCCTACCAAAATAGTTTTCTGATATAGTTTCACCTATTACACAACCCAATAAACCATTCAAAACCTTCATAAAACAATTATAAAGAGTATACCCAAACTTTGCACATAAAATCAATTTCAAAGACCACTTTTTAAGACAAAAGCACACCAAGACCCTACCAAAACAGAATTGGCAGCCCAATAAACATGTAATAATACACTTTAAAATGTTATATAATCACCTTGAATAATATCACAAAAGATTCCCATGAGAACACACAAATCCATAAAACACTTTCACGGAGTATAACAAGGTTATACAAATAAAAAAATTCAAATACACCCCCTTTTTAGGCTCACATGGAACTATATCATTTCCCAACTATAATTGTCAGCCCCTTTCAACAACTAATAAACCACTTCTACATTTTACAAAACTACAACAAAAGATAACACCTGAAATACATTTGAAAAATACACACTTCATGCAAAAATGTAACTTTAAAAACAAATACATTAATATTGCTTCAAAAAATGGTTTCCTCATAATGCACAGCACATAAGGAACATGTAAAATTATTTAATCAAGCAAACTAACTCATCATTAAATGGTTATCCACGGAATCACCTACTGAATGTGTCGAAACCCTCAAATATTGGGGCGAAACATCAACTGCATGACCGCCGCACCTCAAGGAATTTAAAAGAAACCTAAAACCTCAATATTTCACCCCAAATACAGTAATTTAGAACCTATGCACGAACCCTAACTTCTGGAATTTTTTATAATTCAAGAACTAGGGAAGAAACCCTAAGCACTTTGAAAGAGGAAAGAAATAGACTCACCTACTTGAAGTATCCTGAATTAATCACTCAAAAAACAATAGTTTCTGAAATTGAAAACAGCCAAAATTCCGGGATTCTTCGAACAAGATATAGGAGGTAATTTGGGAACTGGAATGGAGGGAAAATAGTAATAATGGAGAGAGTTAAAAAGGGATGAAGTTACCTCTTAAATTCTGGACGATTTGAGACATCCTATGAAGATCATCCCTAATTCGCGATTTCAAATAGCTCCAAGGAGGGGGTAAAGGAAATGGGAGCGCGCCTGGGTGTCTTAGGGTCGACTGGGAGGTGGAATCACCGAACAAACTCAAATAGTGAATGAGATATAAAAAATTTAATAATTATTTTTAATGTAGGAAATGGGCCTTCGGGCAGGCCAAATATTATAAATAAAAACCCATATCCACCATGATTATGGATTTATAAAGGCACCAAATTTATATTTTGATATTAATTGGTCAGAGAAAACCATTTAGTAATTGGAATGAAGGAAAAATATTAAAAAATGAAATAGTTATAAAGGAAACAAAATTTATTTTTAAATCTGGAATTGGACTCACGGTTTGGCCCAATTCATGAAAACTCATCTATTTCTCCATAAAACCTTTGAAAACCATCCAAAACAAAGAATGAAAGGAAAATAAATGAAATTTAACTTCAAAATAAGTCATGTATGTGACAATTCTCCCCACCATGAAAACGTTCCTTCCCCGGAAAGCTACAGAATGACCAGATATGAAAGCCAAACCGAACTGATAAACCAAGATGTACTCCCTTTCCAGGTTTCACCCCCAAAGGCCAAAACACCTCCATTGATAAATTAAGGAAGGAATAATTCACAACAAAATCATTCACCACTTTCCTGAAACAATGAATCACATTCAGGATTTATCTCAAAGGAAAACACCTCAAACACTATCAGAACAAGACTCAAGAAATTCACTCAAACGAACAACAACATCAAACAAGGTTACACATACCTTGCTATAACTAAACCATTGGGCACTCTCCAATCTCAATGGTTACTCAAGGAAGATTTAGGTAGATTGATAGATACTAATGATACTACCAACCACCAATCCTTGACCATGGATAAATCTAAGTTATTGGTACGGAGAAAAAATTAGGCTCCCCACCATAAGAACCAACAATCTTAATCGACCAGCATGGGCCGGTACAGAAAGACCCCAAAATATAAAGTTTTGGGACGAACACATGGTTAGTCTACATGGTTTGGGAAACCATGAACTAACAGTGGATATTCTTCTATCAACATGGTTCTTTTTGGGGCATGGTCACTACTAACCATGTGCAAACCGTGTGGTCATCCTGTCTAGACAAACATCATACCTTTCTCTAAAGACTCAATGGAAACCAAAGGGGAGGGAATAACATTGGGCGATGACATGGGTACAAGGCCCTCCACCTATTTCCACCAAACATGAACAGTAGAAGAAATATGATTACACCATATTTTTAAACTATTCTTATCTTTCATATTGAGGATAGGAAATTTCACAAGGGTTTAAATGACACTGTGGTTTCCCCTGACTACGCGCCAGCTTTTCTCCGGGACCTATGGCTGGAGCTCAAAATATTGAAGCATCTTCGGCCTCGCAGTTAGGCTCTGGAAACCACCTGAATGAGAATTCTTCTTTCGTTGCAAACAACAACTACACCACAATCCCCCTGATAAGTTTTTTCCATGACATAACACATTCCAAACTCACTTTACCCTAAATCGATATTTCACTGAAACAAGGGATTACAATATGTACACAAATCACACCTTGTTTGTTCGGGTGAGAAACAATAGAAGTAAAGAACACTTATACTCACCTTCCACTAAAATGGAATATTTTTTTATGTTTTTTTTTCAAGGGAGACATTCTCCCAACATAATAGAGACTCTCAAATGATTGCCCAACATTCACCTTTACAGTCAATCGAGCACATGACATCACGAGAAATCACCGAACATGACCATTGCGACTGATATAAACAATGAATAGAGAGGGAACTTGTACAACATCCCAAAACAACACACAATTCTAGAAAGTGGCCATAATATCCTCTCATGACCAGATTTCCCACACTAGTAGTTTAACATGAACTCCTTCTTCGAAGAGACTATGAAGGACTGAGAGTTCCTCTTAGACACTATCGAAATACTCATCCATGCTAACAACCCCAGAACACATCCACCTTCAAAAAATTAGGAAACTTAAGAGGCTAAGGTCACTTTCAACCATCCATAATCAATCTCCCACTACAAGAGGATACACAAAACCAATAAAGGAAAGGGTGTATACTCAATCTAAAAAGCTCAAGAAATAGATTCCTTATATTGATCAACTGGAGGATTTTCCAATGGAGAAACAATCTGGGTTGCGCTTCAGTTATGCATTAACCTTTAATGGGGGCGTACCTTATCAAATGAGAGAACCAAGGACCCAACCAATCTGTTCCATTGGTAAAAACAAGCCATAAACCAGCTCCAAACACATGAAGGGAACTATCGTAAAGGCATCCCAAAACATTTTTCAAAAGAGACCACTAACCGTCCCTACAACACAGCTTTCCGACCGAACACAAACCCAAAACACAGTTCAAACAGAAGGGGTTCTTGGAATCAAAATATCCCACAACATAAAAATTTTCATAATCCCATAATACAAACCATACAAAAATATTCATGAAGACATCGTGTTTTTCTTTAAAAGTAATTCTTTGAGAACAAACATTTTATCAGTAAGCATATCCACCAATGGTACCCCATGGGCCTCACACATGCATGTTTTTGTGCCACACCAGACACCGTCCTCATATCCATACCGGCACTCATCCAATAGTTCCATCAACCATCCAGCATCCCATATAACCCCATGCATGTGGTCGCTAATGGAAATACCAAATGTTAAAACAAAAATTCTTCCCACTTTTCAAAACCAAAACGGTCAACCAACACATCCTTTTTTCTCATAACTGCTAACCATGAGATCAAAATCACAACACACATCTTACAAAAAATTTCAGAAAGTCACAAACATTTAGAAAATAACTCACATTCAAGATATTCACATCAATTTCAAAACATCTCATCCCATTAAAACACACTCTGATTGTTTAGAAAACTCTATTGGAAACACTTTTCAAAACCAACTTCAATATAGTTTTTGCTTTCAAAGAGCTGTAAGCACACCATTATACATTTAAAAACAATTATGAAAATTAAATTCCTCCATTTCATAAACAAAACCATTCCCTCTTTATTTTAAAATCATTTCACAAAAAATTACACTTCTTAAGACCAAAGTGCTAAGGTTTCAAAACCTAAGCACAAAACAGTGCAAGAGGAAACTATTTTCAGTGGGTGACTTGGAGATATGGTTGGTAGCCATATTCCAATCACTTCACTGTCAAAGAGAGTGTTCTAGGGAATATCCTTGGCTCCACATGGCTTTCCAGGCCCTGTGAGCTCACTAGGACCATTAACCCAACTCTCTTTTCATTTCCCTTAATCATCATCGAACCAAGAAAACCGAAGGACTTAGATAAATACTGACTTCTATTGGAAACATGATTCCCATTATGAGGTGTGGTGATCAGGCACACTACCCATAACTAGAATTCCATGTCCCAACAATCCTAACTCCAGACTATCTTGAATCTTCCCTAAATAACATGACCCAAAGAGTTAACCTGAACCTCCTCTGATACCATTTTGTCACGAACTGAATGGATCGCCACAAATAATGGCACCAAACCCAGCCCGTGATAAGTCCCGAAGGACTTTCCCGACCCTCATGGGCTGGAACAAGTGCTCGGGTATCATAAAATGAAAATTGGGAACGATTTACCCAAGTTTATAAACATAAAACAACAAAAGAATCCAAGGGAAAAAATCTGGATTTTTCAAACCAAAAAATCTTTTACAAAAATTCAGAACTGAATTACATGGCTTAAAACAACTCAAAAGGTCTATAACAAAGTTAAAAATCCAAATAAGGACAGCCCAAGAACCCTCATGGCAAGGGGCACCGCCCTCAAGCCACCTCCACAAGACTTCACCACCAAGGACCTACTAGAAACCTGAACCACTGGAACAAAAAAAAATGTACCGAAACTAGGACAACAAAATAACCAAGTCTACACACACCCAAGGGTGTAAGTAGGGTGTGAGACAATGCCCATTAGGATACCACCACTAAGATATTCCATGTGATAAACATTTAAAGATGAAAGGAATTCAAGTTTTCAAAAACATGAAAAGCTAGTTGCAATTTCTAAAAGATGCTACTTTGAATAAAAATAGTATTCAAGTGGGCTATAATTAAGAATCAACACTTTTAAAAATAATTTCAACACTACTGAATTTTCCAACCAACTATACCGTATGCCGACGGTAAGTACGAAGTAAATAATGAGCACAAGAAATAGGAAATAACCCCAAGGCACTAGGTATCTGTGGGTCCCAGGTACCTGGTATCTCGGTGAGAGTAACCATCACAAATATCCATTCACGTGCACGATACACTAGTAGGGAACATACCCATAACCAAGTGGTACCCAATCATCATCATCATAGTTTAGTTAGAGTTTTAAGCGTCAATCTTGCTAAGTGAAACTGAGGCCAAACCCCACGGATTCACTAGCATACTAGTACACGTCCACCCACCTAGATACCCAGGTTTTCCCTTTGTACTCAAACAATTTCAACAAGTCAAGAAAAATACATAGAACATGAAAATATCATTTCCACATCACAAATTCACCAAACATCCCATATGTATACCACACAAGTCACAAAAATCCATTTTTCATTCTAAATGATTTTGAAATCCGAATCACACCAAAATAGCCCACAACATGTTTCACATTTCTTCAACACTTCCAAAAAACCATTAAAAAATTTTATAAAACAATTATAAGATATTTAAACTCATATAACAGACCAAACACATGGAATATAACACTTCTTTCATAATCAAAAATTCAATTTTTCACATCACACTCACACAAAACACTCCACATCACTTTCACATCACTTTCACTCCTCAATATCTCCTTCAAAAAATTTAATAAAATATTTCCAGGATGATAAATATCACATAACAACATTTTAAAAAATGAAATGGACCTTCTAAATATATACTCCTACCATATAGTTTTCTGATATAGTTTTGCCTATTACACAACCCAATAAACCATTCAAAACATTCATAAAACAATTATAAAGAGTATACCCAAACTTTGCATATAAAATCCATTTCAAAATCCTCTTTTTAAGCCAAAAGCACACCAAGACCCTACCAAAACAGAATTGGCAGCCCAATAAACATGTAATAATCCACTTTCAAATGTTATATAATCACCTTGAATAATATCACAAAAGATAACCATTAGAACACACAAATCCATAAAACACTTTCAAGGAGTATAACAAAGTTATACAAATAAAACCATTCAAATATACCCCCTTTTTAGGCTCACATGGAACTATATCATTTCCCAACCATAATTTTCACCCCCTTTCAACAACTAATAAACCAATTCTACATTTTACAAAACTACCACAAAAGATAACACAAGAAATACATTTGAAAAATACACACTTCAAGCAAAAATTTAACTTTAAAAACAAATGCATTACTATTGCTACGAAAAATGGTATTCTCATAATTCACAGCACATAAGTAACATATAAAATTATTTAATAAAACAAACTAACTCATCATTAAATGTTCATCCACGGAATCACCTACCGAATGTGTCGAAACACTCAAATATTGGGGCGAAACATCAACCGCATGACCGCCGCACCTCAAGGAAGTTACAATAAATCTAAAACCTCAATATTTCACCCAAAATACACTAATTTAGAACCTATTGACGAACCCTAACTTCTTTAATTTTTTATAATTCAAGAATTAGGGATGAAAGCCTAAGAAATTTGAATGAGGAAAGAAACAGACTCACCTACTTGAATTATCCTGAATTAATCACTCAAAAAACAATAGTTTCGGAAATTAAAACCAGCCAAAATTCAGGGATTCTTCAAACAAGATATAGGAGGTAATTTTGAAACTGGAATGGAGGGAAAATAGTAAGAATTGAGAGTGTTAAGAAGGGATGAAGTTACCTCTACAATTCTAGACGATTTGAGACACCCTATGATGATCGGCCCTAATTGGCGATTTCAAATAGCTCCAAGGAGGGGGTAAAGGAAACAGGAGCGCGCCTGGGTTTCTTAGGGTCGAGTGGGAGGTGGAATCTCTGAAAAAAATAAAATATTGAAGGAGATATAAAAACATTAAAAATTATTTTTAATGCAGGAAATGGGCCTTCGGGCAGTCCAAATATCTTAAATAAAAACCCATATCCACCATGATTATGGATTTATAAAGGCTCAAAATTTATATTGTGGTATTAATATGTCAGAGAAGACCATTTAGGAATTTTAATGAAGAAAAAATATTAAAAAATGAAAAATTTATAAAGGAAACAAAATTTATTTTTAAATCTGGAATTGGACTCACGGTTTGGCCCAATTCATGAAAACTCATCTATTTCTCCATAAAACCTTTGGAAACCATCCAAAACAAAGAATGAAAGGAAAATATATGAAATTTAACTTCAAAAAAAGTCATGTATGTGAAAATTTTCCCCACCATGAAAACTTTCCGTCCCCGGAAAGCTACAGAAAGGCCAGACACGAAAGCCAAACCGAACTGATAAACCAAGATGTACCCCCTTTCCAAGTTTCGCCCCCAAAGGCCAAAACACCCCCATTGATCAATTAAGGAAGGAATAATTTAAAAAAAAATCATACACCACTTTCATGAAACAATCAATCACATTTAGGCTTTATCCCAAAGGAAAACACCTCAAACACTATCAGAACAAGACTCAAGAAATCACTCAAACGAACAACAACATCGAACAAGGTTACACATACCTTGCTATAACTAAACCATTGGGAACTCTCCAATCTCAATGGATATTCAAGGACGATTTAGGTATATTGATATATCCAAATGAGACTACCTACCACAAATCCTTGACCATGGATAAATCTAATTTATTGGTATGGGTAAAAAATTAGGCTCCCCACCATAAGAACCAACAGTCTTAATCGACCAGCATGGGCCGGTACAGAAAGACCCCAAAATGTAAATTGTTGGGACGAACACATGGTTAGTCTACACGGTTTGGGAATCCATGAACTAACCGTGGATATTCTTCTATCTAAATGGTTTTTGGGGGGTCATGTTCACTATTAACCAAGTGCGAACTGTGTGGTCATCCTATCTAGACAAACATCATACCTTTCTCTAAAGACTCAATGGAAACCGAAGGTGGAGGGTATAACATTGGGCGATGACATGGGTACAAGGCCCTCCACCTATTTCCACTGAACATGAACAGTAGAAGAAATATGATTAACCCATAGGTTTAAACTCTTCTTATCTTTCATATTGAGGATAGGACTTTGCACAAGGGTTTAAATGACACTAGGGTTTCACCTAGCTACGCGCCAGTTTTTCTCCGGGACCTATGGCTGGAGCTCAAAATATTGAAGCATCTTCGGCCTCACAATTAGTCTTTGGAAACCACCGGAATGAGAATTCTTCTTTTTTTGCAAACAAAAACTACACCACAATCCCCCCGATAAGTTTTTTCCAAGACATAACACATTCCAAACTCACTTTACCCTAAATCGATATTTCACTGAAACAAGGGATTAGAAGATGTACACACATCACACCTTGTTTGTTCGGGTGAGAAACAATAGAAGTAAAGAACACTTATACTCACCTACCTCTAAAATGGAATATTTTTTTATGTTTTTTTTCAAGGGAGACATTCTCCCAACATAATAGAGACTCACAGATGATTGCCCAACATTCACCTTTACAGTCAATCGAGCAGATGACATCACGAGGAATCACCGAACATGACCATTGCGACTGATATAAACAATGAATAGAGAGGGAACATGTACAACATCCCAAAACAACACACAATTCTAGAAAGTGGCCATAATATCCTCTCATGACCAGATTTCCCACACTAGTAATTTAACATGAACTCCTTCTTCGAAGAGACTATGAAGGACTGAGAGTTCCTCTTAGACACTATCCAAATACTCATCCATGCTAACAACCCCAGAACACTTCCACCTTCGAGAAATTAGGAAACATAAGAGGCTAAGGTCACTTTCAACCATCCATAATCAATCTCCCACTACAAGAGGATACAGAAAGACAATAAAGGAAAGGGTGTATACTCAATCTAAAAAGCTCAAGAAATAGATTCCTTATATTGATCAGCTGTAGGATTTTCCAATGGAGAAACAATCTGGGTTGCACTTCTGTTATGCATTAACCTTTTATGGGGGCGTACCTTATCAAAAGAGAGAACCACGGACCCATCCAATCTGGTCCATTGGTCAAAAAAATCCATAAACCAGCTCCAAACACATGAAGGGAACTATCGTAAAGGAATCCCAAAACATTTTTCAAAAGAGACCACTAACCGTCCCTACAACACAGCTTACCGACCAAACAGAAACCAAAAACACAATTCAAACAGAAGGGGTTCTTGGAATCAAAACATCCCACAACATCATCATTTTCAAAAACCCATAATACAAACCATACAAAAATATTCATCAAGACATCGTGTTTTTCTTTAAAAGTAATTCTTTGAGAACAAATAGTTTAGCAGTAAGAATATCCACCAATGGTACCCCATGGGCCTCACACATGAATGTTTTTGTGCCACACCAGACACCGTCCTCATATCCATCCCGACACTAATCTAGTCGTGCCATCAACCATCCATCATCCCATATAACCCCATGCATGTGGTCGCTAATGGAAATACCAAAGGTTAAAACAAAAATTCTTCCCACATTTCAAAACCAAATGGTCAACCAACACATCCTTTTTTCTCATAATTTCTAACAATGAGATAAAAATACCAACTCACATCTTACAAAAATTTTCAAAAAGTCACAAACATTTAGAAAATAACTCACTTTCATGATATTCACATCAATTTCAAAACATCTCATCCCATTAAAACACACTCTGATTGTTTAGAAAACTCTATTGGAAACACTTTTCAAAAGAAACTTCAATATAGTTCCTTCTTTCAAATAGGTGTAAGCACACCATTTTACATTTCAAAACAATTCGGAAAATTAAGTTCCGCAATTTCTTAAACCAAACCATTCTCTCTTTATTTGAAAATTATTTCACAAAAACTTTACACTTCTTAAAACCAAAGTGCTAAGGTTTGAAAACCTAAACACAAAACAGTGCAAGAGGAAATTAGTTTCAGTGGGTGACTTGGAAATATGGTTGGCATCCATATTCTAATCACTTCACTGTCATAGAGAGTGTTCTAGGGAATATCCTCGGCTCCACATGGATTTCCAGGCCTTGTGAGCTCACTAGGACCATTAACCCAACTCTCTTTTCATTTCCCTTAATCATCATCGAACCAAGAAAACCGAAGGACTTAGATAAATCCCGACTTCTCTTGGAAACTTGAATCCCATTAATAGGTTTGGTGATCAGGAACACTACCCATAACTAGTATTCCAGGTCCCCACAATCCTAACTCCAGACTATCCTGACTCTTCCCTAAATAACATGACCCAAAGAGTTAACCTGATCCTCCTCTGATACCATTTTGTCACGAACCGAATCGATCGCCACCAAAAATGGCACCAAACCCAGCCCGTGACAAGGCCCGCAGGGAGTTTCTGATCCCCACGGGCTGGAACAAGTTCCCGGGTATCATAAAATGAAAATTGGGAATGATTTACCAGATTTTATAAACATAAAACAACAAAAGAATCCAATGAAACAAATCTGGATTTTTCAAACCAAACAATCTTTTACAAAAATTAAGAACTGAATTACATGGCTTAAAAGAACTCAAAAGTTCTATACCAAAGGTAAACATACAAATAAGGACAGCCCAAGAACCCTCATGGCAAATGGCACCTCCCTCAAGCCACCTCCACAAGACTTCACCACCAAGGACCTGGTAGAAACCCGAACCACTGGAACAAAAAAAATTGTACCCAACCTGCGACAAAAAAATAACCAAGTCTGCTTACACCCAAGGGTGTAAGTAGGGTGTGAGCCAATGACCAGTAGGATACCAAAACTATGATATTCCATGTGGTAAACATTTAAGGACGAAAAGCATGCAAGTTTTCAAAATCATGAAAAGCTAGTTACAATCTATAAAAGATGGTACTTTTAATAAAAACAGTTTTCAAGTGGGCTATCATTAAGAATCAACACTTTTAAAAATAATGTCAACACTATTGAATTTTCCAGCCAACTATACCGTATTCCGACGGTATGTACAAAGTAATTAATGAGCATAAGAAATAGGAAATAACCCCTAGGCACTAGCTAGATGTGGGTCCCAGGTACCTCGTATCTCGGTGAGAGTAACCATCACAAATATCCATTCTCATGCACGATCCACTAGTAGGGAACATACCCATAACCTAGTGGTCCACAATAATCATCATCATAGTTTAGTTAGAGTTGTAAGCATCAATCTTGCTATGTGAAACTGAGGCCAAACCCCACGTATTCACTAGCATACTAGTACACATCCACCCACCTAGATACCTAGGTTTTCCCCTTGTGTTCAAACATGTTCAACAAGTCAAGAAATATAAATTGAACATGAAAATATCATTTCCACATCACAAATTCACCAAACAGCCCATATGTATACCACACAAGTCACAAAAATCCATTTTTCATTCAAAATGATTTTGAAATCCGAATCACACCAAAATAGCCCACAACACGTTTCACATTTCATCAACACTTCCAAAAAACCATTAAATAATTTTATAAAACAATTATAAGATATTTAAACTCATATAACAGCCCACACACATAGAATATAACACTTCTTTCATAATCAAAAATTCAATTTTTCACATCACACCCACACAAAACACTCCACATCACTTTCACTCCTCAATATCTCCTCCAAAAAATTTAATAAAATATTTCCAGGATGATAAATATCACATAACAACATTTTCACATATGAAATGGACAATTTAAAATTATACTCCTACCAAAATAGTTTTCTGATATAGTTTCACCTATTACACAACCCAATAAACCATTCAAAACATTCATAAAACAATTATAAAGAGTATACACAAACTTTGCACAAAAAATCCATTTCAAAAACCTCTTTTTAAGACAAAAGCACACCAAGACCCTACCAAAACAGATTTTGCAGCCCAATCAACATGTAATAATCCACTTTCAAATGTTATATAATCACCTTGAATAATAACACAAAAGATACCCATGAGAACAGAGAAACCCATAAAACACTTTCAAGGAGTATAACAAGGTTATACAAATAAAACCATTCAAATACACCCCCTTTTTAGGATCACATGGAACTATATCATTGCCCAACCATAATTTTCAGCCCCTTTCAACAACTAATAAACCACTTCTACATTTTACAAAACTACCAAAAAAGATAACACATGAAATGCATTTGAAAAATACACACTTCAAGCAAAAATGTAACTTTAAAAACAAATGCTTTACTATTGGTACCAAAAATGGGTTTCTCATAATTCACAGCACATAAGGAACATGTAAAATTATTTAATCAAGCAAACTAACTCATCATTAAATGGTTATCCATGGAATCACCTACTGAATGTGTCGAACCCCTCAAATATTGGGGCGAAACATCAACCGCATGACCGCCGCACCTCAAGGAAGTTAAAAGAAACCTAAAACCTCAATATTTCACCCAAAATACAGTAATGTAGAACCTATTCACGAACCCTAACTTCTGGAATTTTTTATAATTCATGAATGAGGGAAGAAACCCTAAGCAATTTGAAAGAGGAAAGAAATAGACTCACCTACTTGAAGTATCCTGAATTAATCACTCAAAAACAATAGTTTCTGAAATTGAAAACATCCAAAATTCAGGGATTCTTCGAACAAGATATAGGAGGTAATTTGGGAACTAGAATGGAGGGAAAATAGTAAGAATGGAGAGTGTTAAGAAGGGATGAAGTTACCTATTCAATTCTGGCCGATTTGAGACACCCTATGAAGATCAGCCCTAATTCGCGATTTCAAATAGCTCCAAGGAGGGGGTAAAGGAAATGGGAGCGCGCTTGGATTTCTTAGGGTCGAGTGGGAGGTGTAATCACCGAAAAAACGCAAATATTGAAAGAGATATAAAAAATTTAAAAATTATTTTTAATGCAGGAAATGGGCCATCGGGCAGGCCCAATATCTTAAATAAAAACACATATCCACCATGATTATGGATTTATAAAGGCTCCAAATATATATTTGGGTATTAATTGGTCAGAGAAGACCATTTAGGAATTGTAATGAAGGAAAAATATTAAAAAAGGAAAATGTTATAAAGAAAACAAAATTTATTTTTAAATCTGGAATTGGACTCACGGTTTGGCCCAATTCATGAAAACTCATCTATTTCTCCATAAAACCTTTGAAAACCATCCAAAACAAAGAATAAAAGGAAAATAAATGAAATTTAACTTCAAAATAAGTCATTTATGTGACAATTCAACCCACCATGAAAACTTTCCGTCCCCGGAAAGCTACAGAATGGCCAGATACAAAAGCCAAACCGAACTGATAAACCAAGATGTACTCCCTTTCCAGGTTTCGCCCCCAAAGGCCAAAACACCTCCATTGATAAATTAAGGAAGGAATAATTCACAACAAAATCATACACCACATTCCTGAAACAATCAATCACATTCAGGATTTATCCCAAAGGAAAACACCTCAATCACAATCAGAACAAGACTCAAGCAATTCACTCAAACGAACAACAACATCGAACAAGGTTACACATACCTTGCTATAACTAAACCATTGGGCACTCTCCAATCTCAATGGTTACTCAAGGAAGATTTAGGTATATTGATAGATCCTAATGAGACTACCTACCACCAATCCTTGACCATGGATAAATCTATGTTATTGGTACGGGGAAAAAATTAGGCTCCCCACCAAAAGAACCAACAATCTTAATCGACCAGCATGGGCCGGTACAGAAAGACCCCAAAATATAAAGTGTTGGGATGAACACATGGTTAGTCTACACAGTTTGGGAAACCATGAACTAACAGTGGATATTCTTCTATCTACATGGTTTTTTTTGGGGGGCATGGTCACTACTAACCAAGTGAAAACCGTGTGGTCATCCTGTCTAGCCAAACATCATACCATTCTCTAAAGACTCAATGGAAACCAGTGGGGGAGGTAATAACATTGTGCGATGATATGGGTAGATATCCTTCCACCTATTTCCACCGAACATGAACAGTATAAGAAATATTATTACACCATAGGTTTAAACTCTTCTTATCATTCATATTGAGGATAAGACATTCCACAAGGGTTTAAATGACACTGGGGTTTCCCTTGACTACGCGCCGGCTTTTCTCCGGGACCTATGGCTGGAGCTCAAAATATTGAAGCATCTTCGGCCTCACAGTTAGGCTTTGGAAACCACCTGAATGAGAATTCTTCTTTCGTTTCAAACAACAACTACACCACAATCCCCCTGATAAGTTTTTTCCAAGACATAACACATTCCAAACTCACTTTACCCTAAATCGATATTTCACTGAAACAAGGGATTAGAAGATGTACACACATCACACCTTGTTTTTTCGGGTGAGAAACAATAGAAGTAAAGAACACTTATACTCACCTTCCTCTAAAATGGAATATTTTTTTTATGTTTTCTTTCAAGGGAGACATTCTCCCAACATAATAGAGACTCTCAGATGATTTCCCAACATTCACCTTTACAGTCAATCGAGCACATGACATCACGAGGAATCACCGAACATGACCATTGCGACTGATATAAACAATGAATAGAGAGGTAACTTATACAACATCCCAAAACAACACACAATTCTAGAAAGTGGCTATAATATCCTCTCATGACCAGATTTCCCACACTAGTAGTTTAACATGAACTCCTTCTTCGAAGAGTCTATGAAGGACCGAGAGTTCCTCTTAGACACTATCTGAATACTCATCCATGCTAACAACCCCAGAACACTTCCACCTTCGAAAAATTTGGAATCTTAAGAGGCTAAGGTCACATTCAACCATACATAATCAATCTCCCATTACAAGAGGATACAAAAAACCAATAAAGGAAAGGGTGTATACTCAATCTAAAAATCTCACGAAATAGATTCCTTATATTGATCAACTGGAAGATTTTCCAATGGAGAAACAATCTGGGTTGTGCTTCAATTATGCATTAACCTTTACTGGGGGTGTACCTTATCCAATGAGAGAACCAAGGACCCAACCAATCTGGTCAATTGGTCAAAACAAGCCATAAACCAGCTCCAAACACATGAAGGGAACTATCATAAAGGCATCCCAAAACATTTTTCAAAAGTGACCACTAACCGTCCCTACAACACAGCTTTCAGACCAAACACAAACCCAAAACACAATTCAAACAGAAGGGGTTCTTGGAATCAAAACATCCCACAACATCAACATTTTCAAAAACCCATAATACAAACCATACAAAAAAATTCATCAAGAAATCGTGTTTTTGTTTAAAAGTAATTCTTTGAGAATAAGCAATTTAGCAGTAAGCATATCCACCAATGGTACCCCATGGGCCTCACACATGCATGTTTTTGTTCCACACAAGACACCGTCTTCATATCCATCCCAACACTCATCCAGTCGTGCCATCAACCATACATCATCCCATATAACCCCATGCATGTGGTCGCTAATGGAAATACCAAAGGTTAAAACAAAAATTCTTCCCACTTTTCAAAACCAAAATGGTCAACCAACACATCCTTTTTTCTCATAACTGCTAACCATGAGATCAAAATCCCAACTCACATCTTACAAAAAAATTTAGAAAGTCACAAACATTTAGAAAATAACTCACTTTCAAGATATTAACATCAATTTGAAAACATCTCATCCCATTAAAACACACTCTAATTGTTTAGAAAACTCTATTAGAAACACTTTTCAAAACCAACTTCAATATAGTTCCTGCTTTCAAACAGGTGTAAGCACACCAGTTTACATTTCAAAAATATTATGAAACTTAAGTTCCGCCATTTCATAAATCAAACCATTCCCTCTTTATTTGATAATCATTTCACAAAAACTTTACACTTCTTAAAACCAAAGTGTTAAGGTTTCAAAACCTAAGCACAAAATAGTGCAAGAGGAAACTAGTTTCAGTGGGTGACTTGGAAATATGGTTGGCAGCCATATTCCTATCACTTCACTGTCATAGAGAGTGTTCTAGGGAATATCCTTGGCTCCACATGGCTTTCCAAGCCTTGTGAGCTCACTAGGACCATTAACCCAACTCTCTTTTCATTTCCCATAATCATCATCGAACCAAGAAAACCGAAGGACTTAGATAAATCCCGACTTCTCTGGGAAACTTCAATCCCATTATGAGGTTTGGTGATCAGGAACACCACCCATAACTAGAATTCCATGTCCCAACAATCCTAAATCCATACTATCTTGACTCTTCCCTAAATAACATGACCCAAAGAGTTAACCTGAACCTCCTCTGATACCATTTTGTCACAAACTGAATCGATCGCCAAAATAAATGGCACCAAACCCAGCCCATGACAAGGATCGAAGGGCGTTCCCGATCCCCATGGGCTGGAACAAGTGCCCGGATATCATAAAATGAAAATTGGGAATGATTTACCCGAGTTTATAAACATAAAACAACAAAAAAATCCAATGAATCAAATCTGCATTTTTCAAACCAGACAATCTTTTACAAAAATTCAGAACTGAATTACATGGCTTAAAAGAACTAAAAATGTCTATACCAAAGGTACAAATCCAAATCAGGACAGCCCAAGAACCCTCATGGCATGGGCCACCGCCCTCAAGCCACCTCCACAAGACTTCACCACCAAGGACCTGCTAGAAACCCGAACCGCTGGAACAAAAAAACTGTACCCAACTTGGGACAACAAAATAACCAAGTCTACTTACACCCAAGGGTGTAATTAGGGTGTGAGACAATTCCCATTAGGATACCACCACTAATAAATTCCATGTGATAAAAAATTAAAGACGAAAAGCAAGCATGTTTTCAAAAACATGAAAAGCTAGTTACAATTTCTAAAAGATGCTGCTTTGAATAAAAAAAATTTCAAGTGGGATATCATTAAGAATCAACACTTTTAAAAATAATGTCAACACTACTGAATTTTCCAGCCAACTATACCGTATGCCGACAGTAAGTAAAAAGTAAATAATGAGCACAAGAAATAGGAAATAACCCCAAGGCACTAGCTATATGTGGGTCCCAGGTACCGCGTATCTCGGTGAGAGTAACCATCACAAATATCCATTCTCGTGCACGATACACTAGTAGGGAACATACCCACAACCAAGTGTTACCCAATCATCATCATCATATTTTAGTTAGAGTTGTATGTGTCAATCTTGATAAGTGAAACTGAGGCCAAACCCCACGGATTCACTAGCATACTAGTACACGTCCACCCACCTAGATACCCAGGTTTCCCCCTTGTTCTCAAACAAGTTCAACAAGACAAGAAATATACATGGAACATGAAAATATCATTTCCACATCACAAATTCACCAAACAGACCATATGTATACCACACAAGTCACAAAAATCCATTTTTCATTCTAAATGATTTTGAAATCTGAATCACACAAAAATAGCCCACAACACGTTTCACATTTCTTCAACACTTCCAAAAACCCATTAAAAAATTTTATAAAACAATTATAAGATATTTAAACTCATATAACAGCCCAAACACATGGAATATAACACTTATTTCATAATAAAAAATTCAATTTTTCACATCACACTCACACAAAACACTCCACATCACTTTCACATCACTTTCACTCCTCAATATCTCCTTCAAAAAATTTAATAAAATATTTCCAGGATGATAAATATCACATAACAACATTTTAAAAAATGAAATGGACCTTCTAAATATATACTCCTACCATATAGTTTTCTGATATAGTTTCGCCTATTACACAACCCAATAAACCATTCAAAACATTCATAAAACAATTATAAAGAGTATACCCAAACTTTGCACATAAAATCCATTTCAAAAACCTCTTTTTAAACCAAAAGCACACCAAGACCCTACCAAAACAGAATTGGCAGCCCAATAAACATGTAATAATCCACTTTCAAATGTTATATAATCACCTTGAATAATATCACAAAAGATACCCATTAGAACACACAAATCCATAAAACACATTCAAGGAGTATAACAAGGTTATACAAATAAAACCATTCAAATATACCCCCTTTTTAGTCTCACATGGAACTATATCATTGCCCAACCATAATTGTCACCCCCTTTCAACAACTAATAAACCAATTCTACATTTTACAAAACTACCACAAAAGATAACACATGAATTACATTTGAAAAATACACACTTCAAGCAAAAATGTATCATTAATAACAAATGCATTACTATTGCTACGAAAAATGGTATTCTCATAATTCACAGCACATAAGTAACATATTAAATTATTTAATAAAACAAACTAACTCATCATTAAATGGTCATCCACAGAATCACCTACCGAATGTGTCGAAACACTCAAATATTGGGGCGAAACATCAACCGCATGACCGCCGCACCTCAAGGAAGTTAAAATAAATCTAAATCCTCAATATTTCACCCAAAATACAGAAATTTAGAACCTATGCACGAACCCTAACTTCTTTAATTTTTTATAATTCTATAATTAGGGAAGAAACCCTAAGCAATTTGAATGAGGAAAGAAATAGACTCACCTACTAGAATTATCCTGAATTAATCACTCAAAAAACAATAGTTTCTGAAATTGAAACCCGCCAAAATTCAGGGATTCTTCAAACAAGATATAGGAGGTAATTTTGAAACTGGAATGGAGGGAAAATAGTAAGAATTGAGAGTGTTAATAAGGGATAAAGTTACCTCTACAATTCTGGACGATTTGAGACACCCTATGAAGATCGGCCCTAATTGGCAATTTCAAATAGCTCCAAGGATGGGGTAAAGGAAATGGGAGCGCGCCTGGGTTTCTTAGGGTCGAGTGGGAGGTGGAATCTCCGAAAAAACTAAAATATTGAAGGAGATATAAAAACTTTACAAATTATTTTTAATGCAGGAAATGGGCCTTCGGGCAGTCCAAATATCTTAAATAAAAACCCATATCCACCATGATTATGGATTTATAAAGGCTCAAAATTTATATTGTGGTATTAATATGTCAGTAAAGACCATTTAGGAATTGTAATGAAGGAAAAATATTAAAAAATGAAAAATTTATAAAGGAAACAAAATTTATTTTTAAATCTGAAATTGGACTCACGGTTTGGCCCAATTCATGAAAACTCATCTATTTCTCCATAAAACCTTTAGAAACCATCCAAAAAAAATAATGAAAGGAAAATAAATGAAATTTAACATCAAAAAAAGTCATTTATGTGACAATTCTCCCCACCATGAAAACTTTCCATCCCCGGAAAGCTACATAAAGGCCAGACACGAAAGCCAAACCGAACTGATAAACCAAGATGTACTCCCTTTCCAGGTTTCGCCCCCAAAGGCCAAAACACCTCCATTGATCAATTAAGGAAGGAATAATTCACAAAAAAATCATACACCACTTTCCTGAAACAATCAATCACATTTATGCTTTATCCCAATGGAAAACACCTCAAACACTATCAGAACAAGACTCAAGAAATCACTCAAACGAACAACAACATCGAACAAGGTTACACATACCTTGCTATAACTAAAACATTCCATTTTAATGGGGGCGTACCTTATCAAATGAGAGAACCAAGGACCCAACCAATCTGGTCCATTGGTCAAAACAAGCCATAAACCAGCTCCAAACACATGAAGGGAAATATCATAAAGGCATCCCAAAACATTTTTCACAAGAGACCACTAACCGTCCCTACAACACAGCTTACCGACCAAACACAAACCCAAAACAAAGTTCAAACATAAGGGTTTCTTGGAAGAAAAACATCCCACAACATCAACATTTTCAAAAAACCCATAATACAAAGCATACAAAAATATTCATCAAGACATCGTGTTTTTCTTTAAAAGTAAATCTTTGAGAATAAACAGTTTAACAGTAAGCATATCCACCAATGGTACCCCATGGGCCTCACACATGCATGTTTTTGTGCCAAACCAGACACCGTCCTCATATCCATCCCGGCACTCATCCAGTCATTCCATCAACCATCCATCATCCCATATAACCCCATGCATGTGGTCGCTAATGGAAATACCAATGGTTAAAAAAAATTCTTCCCACTTTTCAAAACCAAAACGGTCAACCAACACAACCTTTTTTCTCATAACTGCTAACAATGAGATCAAAATCCCAACTCACATCTTACAGAAATTTTCAGAAAGTCACAAACATTTAGAAAATAACTCACTTTCAAGATATTCACATCAATTTCAAAACATCTCATCCCATTAAAACACACTCTGATTGTTTAGAAAACTCTATTGGAAACACTTTTCAAAACCAACTTCAATATAGTTCCTGCTTTCAAATAGGTCTAAGAAAACCATTTTACATTTCAAAACAATTCTTAAAATTATGTTTCCCCATTTCATAAATCAAACCATTCCCTCTTTATTTGAAATTCATTTCACAAAAACATTACACTTCCTAAAACCAAAGTGCTAAGGTTACAAAACCTAAGCACAAAACAGTGCAAGAGGAAACTAGTTTCAGAGTTTGACTTGGAAATATGGTTGGAATCCATATTCCAATCACTTCACTATCACAGAGAGTTTTCTAGGGAATATCCTTGGCTCCACAAGGCTTGTCCGGACATGTGATCTCACTAGGACTATTAACCCAACTCTCTTTTCATTTCCCTTAATCATCATCGAACCAAGAAAACTGAAGGACTTAGATAAATCCCGACTTCTCTTGGAAACATGAATCCCATTAACAGGTGTGGTGATCGGGAACACTACCCATAACTAGAATTCCATGTACCAACAATCCTAACTCCATACTATCCTGACTCTTCCCTAAATATCATGACCCAAAGAGTTAACCTGAACCTCCTCTAATACCATTTTGTCACGAACCGAATCGATCTCCACCAAAAATGGCACCAAAACCAGCCCGTGACAAGGCCCGAAGGGCGTTTCCGATCCCCACGGGCAGGCACAAGTGCCCGGTATCATAAAATAAAAATTGGGAGTGATTTACCTGAGTTTATAAACATAAAACAACAAAAGATTCCAACGAAAAAAATCAGGATTTTTCAAACCAAACAATCTTTTACAAAAATTCTGAACTGAATTACATGGCGTAAAACAACTCAAAAGGTCTATACCAAAGGTACAAATCCAAATAAGGATAGCCCAATAACCCTCATGGCATGGGGCACCGCCCTCAAGCCACCTCCACAAGACTTCACCACCAAGGACCTGCTAGAAACATGAACCAATGGAACAAAAAAAACTCTACCCAACCTGCGACAACAAAATAACAAAGTCTACATACACCCAAGGGTGTAAGTAGGATGTGAGCCAATGCCCTTTAGGATACCAAAACTAAGATATTCCATGTGATAAAAATTTAAAGATGAAAAGCATGCAAGTTTTCAAAAACATGAAAATCTAGTTACAATTTCAAAAAGATGCTACCTTGAATAAAAACAGTTTTCAAGTGGGCTATCATTAAGAATCAACACTTTTAAAAATAATTTCAACACTACTGAATTTTCCAGCCATCTATACCGTATGCCGACGTTATATACAAAGTAAATAATGAGCACAAGAAATAGGAAATAACCCCTAGGCACTAGCTAGTTGTGGGTCCTAGGTACCTCGTATCATGGTGAGAGTAACCATCACAAATATCCATTCTCGTGCACGATCCACTAGTAGGGAACATACCTATAACCTAGTGGTCCCCAATCATCATCATCATAGTTTAGTTAGAGTTGTAAGAGTCAATATTGCTAAGTGAAACTGACGCCAAACCCCACAGATTCACTAGCATACTAGTACACGTCCACCCACCTATATACCTAGGTTTTCCCCTTGTGCTCAAACAAGTTCAACAAGTCAAGAAATATACATTGAACATTAAAATATCATTTCCACATCAAAAATTCACCAAACAGACCATATTTATACCACACAAGTCACAAAAACCCATTTTTCATTCAAAATTATTTTGAAATCTGAATCACACCAAAATATCCCACAACACGTTTCACATTTCTTCAACAATTCCAAAAAACCATTAATCAATTTTATCAAACAATTATAAGATATTTAAACTCATATAACATCCCACACACATAGAATATAATACTTATTTCATAATCCAAAATTCAATTTTTCACATCACACTCACACAAAACACCCCACATCACTTTCACATCACTCTCACTCCTCAATATATCCTTCAAAAAATTTAATAAAATATTTCCAGGATGATAAATATCACATAACTACATTTTCACAAATGAAATGGACCTTTTAAAAATATACTCCTACCAAAATATTTTTCTGATATAGTTTCACCTATTACACAACCCAATAAACCATTCAAAACATTCATAAAACAATTATAAAGAGTATACCCAAACATTGCACATAAAATCCATTTCAAAAACCTCTTTTTAAGCCAAAAGCACACCAAGACCCTACAAAAACAGAATTGGTAGCCCAATGAACATGTAATATTCCACTTTCAAATGTTATATAATCACCTTGAATAATATCACAAAAGATACCCATGAGAACATACAAATCCATAAAACACTTTCAAGGAGTATAATAAGGTTATACAAATAAAACCATTCAAATACACCCCCATTTTAGGCTCACATGGAACTATATTGTTTCCCAACCATAATTTTCATCCCCTTTAAACAACTAATAAACCACTTCTACATTTTAAAAAACTACCACAAAAGATAACACATGAAATGCATTTAAAAAATACACACTTCAAGAAAAAATGTAACTTTAAAAACAAATGCCTTACTATTGATACCAAAAATGGTTTTCTCATAATTCACAGCACATAAGGAACATGTAAAATTATTTAATCAAGCAAAATAACTCATCATTAAATGGTTATCCATGGAATCACCTAGCGAATGTGTCGAACCCCTCAAATATTGGGGCGAAACATCAACTACATGACCGCCTTACCTCAAGAAAGGTAAAAGAAACCAAAAACCGAAATATTTCACCCAAAATACAGTAATTTAGAACCTATGAACGAACCCTAACTTCTGGAATTTTTTATAATTCAAGAATTAGGGAAGAAACCCTAATTAATTTGAAAGAGGAAAGAAATAGACTCACCTACTTGAAGTATCCAGCATTAATCACTCAAAAAACAATAGTTTCTGAAATTTAAAACATCCAAAATTCAGGGATTCCTAGAAGAAGATATAGGAGGTAATTTTTGAACTGGAATGAAGTGAAAATAGTAAGAATTGAGAGAGTTAAGAAGAGATGAAGTTACCTCTTCGATTCTGGCCGATTTGAGACACCCTATGAAGATCAGCCCTAATTCGCGATTTCAAATAGCTCCAAGGAGGGGGTAAAGGAAATGGGAGCGCGCCTGGGTTTCTTAGGGTTGAGTGGGAGGTTGAATCACCGCAAAAACGCAAATATTGAAGGAGATATAAAAAATTTAAAAATTATTTTTAATTCAGGAAATGGGCCTTCGGGCAGGCCCAATATCTTAAATAAAAACCCATATCCACCACGATTATGGATTTATAAAGGCTCCAAATTTATATTTTGGTATTAATAGGTCATAGAAGACCATTTTGGAATTGGAATGAAGGAAAAATATTAAAAATTAAAATGTTATAAAGGAAACAAAATTTATTTTTAAATCTGGAATTAGACTCACGGTTTGGCCCCATTCATGAAAACTCATTTATTTCTCCAAAAAACCTTTGGAAACCATCCAAAACAAAGAATGAAAGGAAAATAAATGAAATTTAACTTCAAAATAAGTCATGTATGTGAAAATTCTCCCCACCATGAAAACTTTCCATCCCCGAAAAGCTACAGAAAGGCCAGATACGAAATCCAAACAGAACTGATAAACCAAGATGTAATCCCTTTCCAGGTTTCGCCCCCAAAGGACAAAACACCTCCATTGATCAATTAAGGAAGGAATAATTCAAAACAAAATCATACACCAATTTCCTGAAACAATCAATCACATTCAGGCTTTATCCCAAAGTAACACATCTCAAACACTATCAGAACAAGACTCAAGTAATTCACTCAAATGAACAACAACATCGAACAAGGTTACACATACCTTGCTATAACTAAACCATTGGGCACTATCCAATCTCAATGGTTACTCAAGGAAGATTTAGGTAGATTGATAGATCCTAATGAGACTACCTACCACCAATCCTTGACCATGGATAAATCTAAGTTATTTGTACGGGGGAAAAAATTAGGCTCCCCACCATAAGAACCAACAATTTTAATCGACCAGCATGGGTCGGTACAGAAAGACCCCAAAATATAAAGTGTTGGGACGAACACATGGTTAGTCTACACAGTTTGGGAAACCATGAACTAACAGTGGATATTCTTCGATCTACATGGTTTTTTTTGGGGGCATGGTCACTACTAACCAAGTGCAAACCATGTGGTCATCCTGTCTAGCCAAACATCATACCTTTCTCTAAAGACTCAATGGAAACCAAAGGGGGAGGAAATACAATCGGCGATGACATGGGTACAAGTCCCTCAACCTATTTCCACCGAACATGAACAATAGAAGAAATATGATTACACCATAGGATTAAACTCTTCTTATCGTTCATAATGAGGATAGGACTTTGCACAAGGGTTTAAATGACACTGGGTTTTCCCCAGACCACGCGCCAGCTTTACTCTAGGACCTATGGCTGGAGCTCAAAATTTTGAAGCATCTTCAGCCTCGAAGTTAGGCTTTGGAAACCACCTGAATGAGAATTCTTCTTTCATTGCAAACAAAAACTACACCACAATCCCCCCCGATAAGTTTTTTCCAAGACATAACACATTCCAAACTCACATTACCCTAAATCGATATTTCACTAAAACAAGGGATTAGAAGATGTACACACATCACACCTTGTTTGTTCGGGTGAGAAACAATAGAAGTAAAGAACACTTATACTCACCTTCCTCTAAAATGGAATATTTTTTTATATTTTTTTTCAAGGGAGACATTCTCCCAACATAATATAGACTCTCATACGATTGCCAAACATTCACCTATACAGTCAATCGAGCACATGACATCACAAGGAATCACCACTCATGACCATTGCAACTGATATAAAAAATGAATAGAGAGGGAACTTGTACAACATCCCAAAACAACACACAATTATAGAAAGTGGCCATAATATCCTCTCATAACCAGATTTCCCACAATATTAGTTTAACATGAACTCCTTCTTTGAAGAGACTGTGAAGGATCGAGAGTTCCTCTTAGACACTGTCCAAATACTCATAGAATGCTAAAAACCCCAGAACACTTACACCTTCGAAAAATTCGGAAACTTAAGAGTCTAAGGTCACCTTCAACCATCCATAATCAATCTCACACTACACGAGGATACATAAAACCAATAAAGGAAAGGGTGTATACTCAATCTAAAAAGCTCAAGAAATAGATTCCTTATGTTGATCAACTGGAGGATTTTCCAATGGAGAAGCAATCTGTGTTGCGCTTCAGTTATGCATTAACCTTTAATGGGGGTGTACCTTATCCAATGAGAGAACCAAGGACCCAACCAATCTGGTCCATTGGTCAAAACAAGCCATAAACCATCTCCAAAAACATGAAGGGAACTATCGTAAAGGAATCCCAAAACATTTTTCAAAAGCGACCACTAACCGTCCCTACAACATAGCTTACCGACCAAACACAAACCCAAAACACAGTTAAAACATAAGGGGTTCTTGGAATCAAAACATCCCACAACATCAACATTTTCAAAAACCCATAACACAAACCATACAAAAATATTCATCAAGACATTGTGTTTTTCTTCAAAAGTAATTCTTTGAGAACAAACAGTTTAGCAGTAAGCATATCCACCAATGGTACCCCATGGGCCTCACACATGCGTGTTTTTGTGCCACACCAGACAACGTCCTCATATCCATCCCGGCACTCATCCAGTCGTGCCATCAACCATCCATCATCCCATATAACCCCATGCATGTGTTCGCTAATGGATATACCAAAGGTTAAAACAAAAATTATTCCACTTTTCAAAACCAAAACAGTCAACCAACACATCCTTTTATCTCATAAATGATAACCATGATATCAAAATCCCAACTCACGTCTTACAAAAATTTTCAGAAAGTCACAAAAATTTAGAAAATAACTCACTTTCAAGATATTCACATCAATTTCAAAACATCATGTCCCATTAAAACACACTCTGATTGTTTAGAAAACTCTATTGGAAACACTTTTCAAAACCAACTTCAATATAGTTCCTGCTTTCAAATAGGTATAAGAACACCATTTTACATTTCAAAACAATTCTTAAAATTAAGTTTCACTATTTCATAAATCAAACCATTCCCTCTTTATTTGAAATTCATTTCACAAAAACATTACACTTCCTAAAACCAAAGTGATAAGGTTACAAAACCTAAGCACAAAACAGTGCAAGAGGAAACTAGTTTCAGAGTTTTACTTGGAAATATGGTTGGAATCCATATTCCAATCACTTCACTATCACAGAGAGTTTTCTAGGGAATATCCTTGGCTCCACAAGGCTTGTCAGGACATGTGATCTCACTAGGACCATTAACCCAACTCTCTTTTCATTTCCCTTAATCATCATCGAACCAAGAAAACCAAAGGACTTAGATAAATCCCAACTTCTCTTGGAAACATGAATCCCATTATAAGGTGTGGTGATCAGGCACACTCCCCATAACTAGAATTCCATGTCCCAACAATCCTAACTCCATACTATCCTGACTCTTCCCTAAATAACATGACCCAAAGAGTTAACCTGAACCTCCTCTGATACCATTTTCTCACGAACCGAATCGATCGCCACTCAAAATGGCACCAAACCCAGCCCCTGACAAGGCCCGAAGGGCGTTCCTGATCCCCACGGGCTGGCTAAAGTGCCCGGGTATCATAAAATGAAAATTGGGAATGATTTACCCGAGTTTATAAACATAAAACTACAAAAGAATCCAATGAAACATATCTGGATTTTTCAAACCAAACAATCTTTTAAAAAAATTCAGAACTGAATTACATGGATTAAAACAACTCAATAGGTCTATACCAAAGGTACAAATCCAAATAAGGACAGCCCATGAACCCTCATGGCAAGTGGAACCTCCCTCAAGCCACCTCCACAAGACTTCACCACTAAAGACCTGCTAGAAACCCGAACCACTGGAACAAAAAAACTGTACCCAAACTGCGAAAACAAAATAACCAAGTATACTTAAACCCAAGGGTGTATGTTCGGTGTGAGCCAATGCCCAGTAGGATACCACCACTACAAGATTCCATGTTATAAACATTTAATGATGAAAAGCATGCAAGTTTTCAAAAACATGAAAAGCTAGTTACAATTTCTAAAAGATGCTACTTCGAATAAAACAGTTTTCAAGTGGGTTATCATTAAGAATAAACACTTTTAAAAATAATGTCAACACCATTGAATTTTCTATCCAACTATACCGTATGCCGACGGTATGTACAAAATAAATAATGAGAATAAGAAATTGGAAATAACCCCTAGGCACTAGCTAGTTGTGGGTCCCAGGTACCTCGTATCTCGGTCAGAGTAACCATCAAAAATAGCCATTCTCATGCACGATCCACTAGTAGGGAACATACCCATAAACTAGTGGTCCCCAATCATCATCATCATAGTTTATTTAGAGTTGTAAGCATCAATCTTTCTAAGTGAAACTGAGTCCAAACCCCACGGATTCACTAGCATACTAGTACACGTCCACCCACCTAGATACCCAGGTTTTCCCCTTGTGCTCAAACAAGTTCAACAAGTCAAGAAATATACATTGAACATTAAAATATCATTTTCACATCACAAATTCACTAAAAATCCCATATGTACACCACACAAGTCACAAAAATCCATTTTTCATTCTAAATGATTTTGAAATCCGAATCACACCAAAATAGCCCACAACACGTTTCACATTTCTTCAACAATTCAAAAAAACCATTAAAAAATTTTATAAAACAATTATAAGATATTTAAACTTATATAACAGCCCACACACATGGAATATAACACTTCTTTCATAATCAAAAATTCAATTTTTCACATCACACTCACACAAAACACTCCACATCACTTTCACATCACTTTCACTCCTCAATATCTTCTTCAAAAAATTTAATAAAATATTTCCAGGATGATAAATATCACATAACAACATTTTCACAAATGAAATGGACCTTTTAAAAATATACTCCTACAAAAATAGGTTGCTGATATAGTTTCACCTATTACACAACCCAATAAACCATTCAAAACATTCATAAAACAAATATAAAGAGTATACCCAAACTTTGCACATAAAATCCATTTCAAAAACCACTTTTTAAGCCAAAAGCACACTAAGACCCTACCAAAATAGAATTGGCTGCCCAATCAACATTTAATAATCCACTTTCAAATGTTATATAATCACCTTGAATAATATCACAAAAGATACCCATGAGAACACACAAATCCATAAAACACTTTCAAGGAGTATAACAAGTTTATACAAATAAAACCATTAAAATACACCCCCTTTTTAGGATCAAATGGAAATATATCATTGCCCAACCATAATTGGTAGCCCCTTTCAACAACTAATAAACCACTTCTACATTTTACAAAACTACCACAAAAGATAACACATGAAATACATTTGAAAAATACACACTTCAAGCAAAAATGTAACTTTAAAAACAAATGCTTTACTATTGCTACCAAAAATGGTTTTCTCATAATTAAAAGCACATAAGGAACATGTAAAATTATTTAATCAAGCAAACTAACTCATCATTAAATGGTTATCCATGGAATCACCTGCCGAATGTGTCAAAACCCTCAAATATTGGGGCGAAACATCAACAGCATGACCTTCGCACCTCAAGAAAGTTAAAAGAAACCTAAAACCTCAATATTTCACCCAAAATACAGTAATTTAGAACCTATGCACGAACCCTAAATTCTGGTATTTTATATAATTCAATAATTAGGGAAGAAACCCTAAGCAATTTGAAAGAGGAAAGAAATAGACTCACCTACTTGAAGTATCTTGAATTAATCACTTCATAAACAATTGTTTCTGAAATTGAAAAAGAGCCAAAATTTAGGGATTCTTCGAACAAGTTATAGGAGGTAATTTGGGAACTGGAATGGAGGGAAAAGAGTAAGAATTGAGAGAGCTAAGAAGGGATGAAGTTACCTCTTCAATTATGGCCGATTTGAGACACCCTATGAAGATCAGCCCTAATTCGCGATTTCAAATAGCTCCAAGTAGGGTTTATAGGAAATGGGAGAGTGCCTGGGTTTCTTAGGGTCGAGTGGGAGGTGGGATCACCTAAAAAACGCAAATATTTAAGGAGATATAAAAAATTTAAATATTATTTTTAATGTAGGAAATGGGCCTTCGGGCAGGCCCAATATCTTAAATAAAAACCCATATCCACCATGATTAAGGATTTATAAAGGCTCCAAATTTATATTTTGGTATTAATAGGTCAGAGAAGACCATTTAGGAATTTGAATGAAGGAATAATATTAAAAAAATGAAAAAGTTATCAAGGAAACAAAATTTATTTTTAAATTCGGAATTGGACTCACGGTTTGGCCCAATTCATGAAAACTCATCTATTTCTCCATAAAACCATTGGAAACCATCCAAAAAAAAGAATTAAAGGAAAATAAATGAAATTTACCTTCAAAATAAGTCATGTATGTGACAAACTGTGCTCTATTGGCAGCATGTAAATCAACCTGTTCTCTATAATCCTTTTGATATATAATTGGTTACTATATTTTTATGAAACTATATAAACTACATCATTTATATAATATAAAACATATATATATTTAAATATTAAAAAAATATTGAATATAATAGAATCTTCCCATTCCTTATTGGGTTGGATACAATTCCTCTTGTAATGGTTCTTCTTACCACATGAAAAACATACCACGTCCTATTCATTTCATTACATTTAAATCTTATTCTTTCTGGAGGTATTGTGCTATAGAGCCATAGAATTGTAATGATTCACTAATAAAATTTCTTGTTTTTCCTATCTTATTGAACATAATGAATAATGTGTTATTTCAGCAAAATTTTCTTTATTTAGTTGATGAATAAGAGTACTAATCATGAAAAAAGTATTCTCATAATTTATTTTATTAAAATTTTCCTTAAAGGTGAGTATTTTTTCAGATAGTTTGGGAAAATGAGATTTAAACACATTTCATTTGGGATCATAGAACCCATGATGTCTAGGTACTCATCATAACAAATCCTCGTGAATAAATGCAACTAAACAATCATTAAATAAGTGATTCCAATAAAAAATTTCATTAAAAGTCTCATATATCTATAATCCTGCCTCCCATTTATATTGATCATAAAGGTTATACATTATTCTATAGTCATCTATATCCTCAAATTACAATAGAATGTTTTGAGAAATTTATGATAACATGAAACATTATACACCCATTAGATCAACCACATCCCTCAAATAAAGGGATACATTTTTCTCAATGTCATGATCAGAAATGAACGTGGGAAGTGGGATTTCTAGTGTGTATAATTTATATTCATGGAATAGTTAAATATGAAAGAACCTATATCATTCTTGAAAATTCATACCAGTGTTAATTTTATACTTTTATATTATTATTCAAAAGGATATTTTTGAATTAATTAAAATTTATATTTCTATAATGTATTATTATGTAATTATCAAATATTGTGTTTATAAAAAATATTAATCAATTTAAAAATTATTTACATTTGATTAATTTCCAACTATTTTTCAAAACAATATATCCATCATCATCATATTAATAATATCCTGTATCTTTGTTTTTCTTGTGGAAACGTTCCATTTTTACCTTCCTTGTAGAAAAACATAGATTGAAAAAGCTAATCAAAGATTATTAGGTAGGCATACCATTCCAAATACATTAACTCACAGTTCCTTGATCTGTTTAGTGGACTCCTTAATGTTGAAATCAGTGATTAATAATTTTATTAAATCTTCCCTCTCTGTTTCACCATGTACTTATTATGATGTATACCCATTATGTAATCTTTTACATGTCAACCCCATACATCATGATACAATTTTCGTGATTATTTAAAGATACCCAAATGTGTTTGGTCACAAACATTAAACTATCAGGATGAAACAATCTTAATTAGTGTAAGTGTATAGAGGTTTAATACATTTATTTGATTCATTTTAATCCTTGTGTGAAAAAATAAATTTTATATTTACAAATTCCTTATAATATTATATGGATTTTACATAACTGAATAACCATATGAGGTAAAAAATTTACACATAATATATTAATATTTATTCCATATTTCATTCTTGTTAATTTATTTATTCGGTGATTTTAAATTATTTAAAAACATAAATAATTAATCGTGTCACAGAAAAAAATAAAATATATGTGGCATGGTAATGAGATTCTACAACACATAGTTTATGTAGTTGATTATAAACTTACCCTCAACCATAGGGGAAAGACCCTAAACCATACCATGGTTTATATTGAAACATTCAACTTTTGGATCATATCTATCACCTCGATTGGTTTTTCCATAGGCCAAGGACTCCGACAACCCCCTTCATCTACGGAAACAACATCATTATATTTTCATTTACATATTGGATGGTGAAAGGATAAAATTGATTATATTAAAAGTGGTTTATTAAAAATAAACCATTAGCACCACGACCCTTACATAATAATGGGGTAGGAATGAAAATCATGTAATCATGTTTTACAAAATAAAATAAACCAATCACATACATGTGGATGGTCAAATATCATTATCATCCATAAAAAATTCATTGAGAAAACATTTCTGATCTTGATTTCAATTACTTATATTTTATATAAATAATATAATGAAACACGAATTAATCCAGTTACACCAAATTTTTGTAATTACATCATACATTCCGTCAATCATCATCATATTTAAATTTTAAAAGAAATAATTTCATTTAATTAATGGTGTTCAGAACTATACAAGAGGAAACTATGTGTCATTATCAAAAATTTTAACACCAACATAAATTGTATTATAATTATTTACAATATTTAATTTCATGTACTATCAAATATATGGAATACACAACACTTGATAATATGGTTAAATATATAATTAAATTTTTACTATGTATTATGTGGAACACTATCAATAGAAGACTACACAATTTTTATAAATGTACACTATATGTACTCAAATTTTTGCAGTTCAACAACACATGCTTTAGGACATTATGTGTATCATTTCTAAAATGATTTTTAGTTACATTGTGTGTATCACATATAAAATGGAATGTGAACTCATAGTTTCCTGATTGATCCATCCATCATCCATGTATCAAATATTTGACACATAATGATAACCTATGTTATCAGTCATTCTAAACAATTTAATACATGCATGGAATGTAGTTACATGGTGATTAATTCTTCAAGCCTTGTTCCAGTCTATCTGAATAAATAAAAAAATACCATTTTGATAGATCATAGATCAGATTACATCAGATGTATCTGACATTATATGGATATTCGTATTTTAAAATATAAATACCTGACCTGTATTCAAGGATTACACAACGTTTAGTATAGTATTTGTCCAGTGAGAGACTTTGGCCCCTCTAAATAGTGTGAATAAAATTATTTTTAAATTATAAATCCTAACTGATTTATTATTATGATAGATAAAACTAATAAATGAAAAGAAGATGAGGTTTAGATATTTAATGGCACTAATATAATTAAAATATAATAAAAATTTATGGCATCAAGAGATTGATAATACATAATTATAAAATAAATATGTGAATGCTCGGATAAAATATATAGGTTCATGGAAAATGGGGAGAGTCCTTTGATAGTATGACCTCCTTTTATTTTTGTATTAATTAATGAGTAAGAATTTCCAACCATGATTAAAATTCAATGATCTGTTAAAATAATATATTACATTACTATGTTAAATTTTTATAACCATATGAAATTGATTAAAAATTTAATTTATATTTTATTTTTTAATTCTTGTAGAATTACCTCAAATTATAATTTTCTCTTCAATAAGGATCCAATTAAATAGATCTCATCGTAACAATGTTACATTGTAAGATCCAGCTGTAGACTCCATCTAGAATTGATCCACAAGTGTACCACAAGCTCTAAACATTTCCATAGAATATATGACTGCTACCATGGTTAATCCTTATCTCTTTTGTTGGTTGTGGTTGATCTCAAATGAATTATTATCAAAGCATGAATGAAATTTGATGTTACAATTTTGTATTGAGATATGAGGATGAGAAAGACAACTCTAGATCACTATATATCTATCGGGTGATTAAGTTAGCCTCTCAGTATATTTTATTCAAACCAGAAGAGATATAGTAATGATTTATAATTAGATATTTATTATGGAAGGATTATAGTTTTAAAATCAAAAGATATCCATTTAACAACATAAAAATTCTTTATTCACCCAATATACAATAGTAATAATAATATTAATATTAATAACATGACATGTAAAACAACTTAAGAATAAAAATAAATATGTTTTATACAATTTCCAAAAAAATAATTATTATTCATCATGTTTACTTCACCGACATAAACCATTCCTCAAATAATTATTATTTAGTGAATAAATGTCACTAGCTTATTATTTTGTGAATATATTATATATTATATTATAATAAATACAATATAAATTATTGTTATTTTTATTGTTGAATTCAGTTATTCATTTGAATAAAATATGATTAAATATTTGTGATCATCCAGACATGAACAAATTGTATATATTTTATATTGTGATATTCAATACATTAATTGACCATAGAATATAGACACGCTTAGTGGGATATCCTCTAGGTCTATTTTCCAGTGAAATTATTGATAACCACTTAATGTCTAAGGATAATATCTGGTATCATGAAAAGGTTCTGTAGGAATAAGTATTTAATTTCGTAATGAAAATAAACCTCCAATGAATTCATAATGTGTAATATAATCCTTTAAAATGGTATGTCAAATAAATCAGGATATATGCTATTGGGATCAACACATTTACACAATGTTGCTTTCATTGATATTATAGAAATGAAATTTCCCCCCGAGCACCATGGCCATGGATTTATGCAGCCAATTTCATTCCCATTATAGGGCCTGATATATCATCATCCATTATGGAATTAAAGGAATAAATCATCTCTTGAATTATATAGTAATGAAATACAACTTGTGACATACCGATCAAATCCTACCACTCCATGAACATATGTAAACATAGATTTTATTAATACATCAAAGTGATTGAATCATGATATCCATTAATAATAATCTTAATGTCTTTGGATAAGTACTTGTGTCCAAATATAGGGATATCCAATTACACTTGGAAATTGGGATTTCAATCAAATTGGACTATTCTAATAACCTATTATCTTGGAAGTTAACAAGGTAGAATTCTAGGAAACAATTTCTCAACAACAAATGATCCAAAATCCCAAGTTATATTATATAGTTTAATTATTATCAAAAAATATCTTTCAAATATATAATATATATTCATGAGTGATTTCATGGAACCTCAACGTTCTTATCATAGCAAGGAGTTACAATTACATTTTAATGTGACATATATTATTTGAACATTGTCACATACAATATTAATGAAGTTAATCAATCATGATGAAATATAATGAATCATTAATTATAAAATCACTAATACATTAATATAAATTTTATTTCTGGGGTACCACATACAAAAAATTTTATGTGAATTTTATTTCCATATAATTAACATAACAACTATATTAATAATGACTGTCTATTAATGGTCTGTATAACCACTAATAATGTTATTTCTATTAACTAACTATTACCAACATCATGAATAATTGTCATAAATACTTTTATTATTAAATATGAACATTATAAATATGTTGTACTACAAAAATTATTTTTTAATTAACAAATATTCATAAAAATAAAGCATAAAATTAATTTCATTATTGTTGGTAAAACCTTCGATATGAGAATAGCATTTTATTATATCATTTATACTCAATAAAACATACTTATCATAATACCATTTTAAAAATTTGAACAAATTTGAAGTCTAAAAATAAATGAACACTATACTATTACACACCTAGATTTATTGAAACTTTGAACATAACATTTGTCCATTTCGGAATAATCTACATGAACATTGATCCATGAAAAAAGAATCCTTAATATACTGGAAACAAGATGGATGTTTAAATAAATTAACACTTATTGATAACAAATGTAACAAAAAGTAAAAAATTAAAATTATTTAAGTTTTGAAGAAAGTATTTAATTTAAATAATTTAATTATTAATGATGTCAAAAAACATAGTGATCCATGTCAAAACCTGATGCAAGGAAACTCCCAAACCAAATTTCTTATTTTTGGTTATACACTCTCTTAGAATATCTCTCTTCTTCATATATTATATTTCTATTCTCTATAAATATGACATCTTAATAAAAAGCTGTTTAAAATTACTATTTTTATAGGAATTTGATTTATTTTTAATCCCCCCCTCAATATTTTCTTTAATGTAAATCATTTATATAGAGATATTTTTTGTTTCGTATTTTCTTCGTGTATTAATATTTTATAAGATTATGTGATCTCTGATTTATAAAAATATTTATTATATAATCGATAATTACAGTGGTTCACATTAGGTTTTTACCAAAACCCAACACACATATCTTTATAATTTTGTTATTACACATTTCTTAAATCATGTTTTAAGTAGATTACATCTATACCAACTTCTTTACCATATCCTATTAATTTTCCTCAAATGAAATTAGTATTGATAAAATATTTTTTCTTTATATAATTGTTATCAAATAATTTGTTTTTTATTTTTTAAATTTACCACATTCTGTTTTGGTGGGAAACATTACTTGAGGAAAAAATATGATTCCCCTATTATGAAAATAATTGGGAGAACCCATGAATTATCAAACCCATCTGTGTGAGGGAGAAGGGAACACAACCAGCAGGGGATTATCTGATTTTTTTCCTTTTGCATCTATGAGTGATTTTGTGTATCATGACCTATATATGTCTAGATCCATGAATATGAAACACTTAGGATATCTTTATATAACATTATTATAAACATAAAATATAAATTAATTTCTTATTTTATTGGGAAACATTATGATACATAAATTTGTTATTTCAAGTGTCAGGATTTGGTAACCCAATCATCCTTCTATGATTTTTTAAATATAATGCATCATGATTGTTTTTTTCTATGTATAAATCATATTCATGAATGTATGATGTATTATAATTAAATATCCTCTTGATAAATTGAATAATGATTCATATATCATAAGATAATTATACAAGGTCATGGTATATTTTCATTTTCCGACAATGATATTGTTGGGATTGATATAGTTACCATTGACTATAATGTTATTATTTCTCACTAGTGAACCTTAACTAATGTTGATGTTAAAATACCATATAATAAAAAAAATTATTATTCTCAAGAATACAATGATTATATTCCACTATATCTATTAAGAAATGTTTCAACGATATGATTTAAAATATTTCTCTTTTATGATTCTTTGATATGATTATTGGCCTTTTCATTATCCCAATGTTATTTTTTTATTCCATTATTGGGATTTATAAATCGCTATATTTTTCTATTTCCCTTGGATTTGTCTAATTCTAGTATATGTATGATGAAATATTAGAGCCTAAACATAATATGTGAGTAAAAGGGAATGTAATTTGTTTGTAATTTGATGTATTTTTTAGCTAATATTAAAAATTCATTGTACCTTTAGATTTAAGGGTGTAATTTAATGAAATTAATTTTTAAAATGTTTTAATATTATGTGTATGACATGTGGGTAATTTTATATTATTTCATAAAATGTTTTAGTTATTTTAAAGAATTCTGTTATAAATAATAATAGTTGGTACAATGGAAGTAAACTTGACTGATCATTAAGACTGATATGTAAGTTTATACAAGTTATTTAAGAGTTATAATTTTGTAAATTTAATTTAATTTTCATTTTCTTTTGAAAAATCTAATCCCTAAATATATATTGTTTTACAAAATGGATGGGGTAATGAGAGATCATTTCAAAAACAAATTCAATAAACATTATAAAAATTACTCAAGTGAGATGCTCTATATGATGGGAGTATGATTTGATAACCTCAAGGGTTACTATTCTCAAATGACATAGGTTATAAATAATTAATTGAATAATTTTGAACATTTAACCTCTCATAATAGTGAATATACTATAGTATTGACCATTATTTTAAAATAAACTCCCAAAATTAGTGGATCCTATAATCCAAAAATTAAAGGGATATTTTTTAATATCATTTAAATTATCATTTATGTATTCCAAATAAATTAGAAATTGAATTCTATTTTAGATGTTTATCTTAAATATGGTGAATCTAGTCAATCGTGGATAGTGTTCATGGATACTATGCCAATGCATGATAATGACTCAATTTAATGATAAGAATGAAAGAAGATATGTTTCAATAATAAATTACAACATAGTCATTATATTGAAATAAATATGGAATTATTTATATATATATTAAAATAATGATGAATAAATTATGTATTATAATGAAAACATTATGTGTTTTGGATGATATTACATTTGTTATTTCATTTTCCAATAAAAATGTTGAGTACTTTATTAGAATCATAAAGATGAGTCTTTATAATTATTTAATGATTCAAGGAATTTATATTCGTACAAAAATATGGTGAAATTATCTTCATTTACAGATAATTATTTTATTATATCATTTTTCTGATAAAGATATAGATAAGGAGAGAATGATTTAGTTTAATTTTCTAGTTTTAACCGATAAATCCCAAGAAGGGAATAATATTCAACATCACACATTCCAAATGTGTTGGAAGATGAATCATTGAAATATCATCAAAATAATGTAGAAATTCTATATGATTGTTTGATAATTTAATCAATAACAACAATAACTAAATGGTATTGATAAGATAATCAATGTGATACATTATTATATTATTTAAATCAACCATACACCCTTTTTTATTATATAACAAAATCAAGAAACATGGATACCATGAACATCATTCCACTAAGATAAGATTTGTAGTTTATTATAAAAATCCATTTCATATTAATAAAAAATCATAGAGAAGATATTATTCTATTGTTATGATAAATGAAAATCATGAAAGGGAATACGCGGTATTTAGAGTTGTAACTAATTCAAGAATAATAAATGTTCTATTTTATCTTGCTTCAATATATTAATTCATAATAGGGATGTAATACATAAATTTTCAAAGATAGCCTTAATACATAGATGTTGATTTTTCAATGAAAACAGTGATTCATGTCATCATTGTATCTCAAGCACTCAACTCTTCTCTAATTATAATTTTCTAGAATAATATTATAGAAAAACTAATTAATATCTATTTGTTATAATATGATCTTATAATAGTAATGTACTATATATCATTATATATACACTAAATCAACTATTAGGTCAAGAAATAACATTATATATCAAAATAAATACTCCAATTTTATTCATTTTAATGAATAATTATAAATCTCATTTTTAGGTCCATATAAATTGTGGATATTATTTCCGAATGATAAATAATATCTTAATAAAATGAAAGGGAAAAATTAAATTATTTACTGATTAGTTATTCCCATTAAGAGATTATATGATAATATATTTGTTGATGAGATTCATGGTATTTATAATTACTAAGATAATGATTTACTGATTTAAGTATTACTTAGAGCATTACCCATATTAAATAGATCTGATAGAATGACCCCACTTGTGATATATGTGTTGATGGAGAAAATCAATAGAACGTAGAAAAGTGTTTTATATACCCTATATCTTCACCATGTAGTTCCATATTCCATGTCATTAATATTATTTACATTTCAATTCATCTATATATTAACAATCATGGGATCAATAAAATCTTGATAAGGGACACGTATCCTCTACCATAGACTAATGAATTATTTGATCAACAATGTGTGGATCAATATTTATCATTAGTGAATATTCTCTTAGGATATCATCAATTTAAGGTGATTAATAAGGATATGAGATGGATCCATAGTATCTCTAATGTTTTTCTCTCTTGGATCACATAGAGAATTTTATGGTTTCCTCTCGAAAATCGCTTCCATGGTGATGGAATCTCAATTGAAAATTATTTTCTCTACCATTTTTAAATTTAGTTTTCCTATTTCATATCTTCTAAAATAATTTTTAGGATTTTACAATTTATTTCATTAACCATCTATTACTATTGGTGGTTTCATAAGTGGTAGGTGTTTTATATTCAATGCAACATGGAATTACTAGATTAGAATATCATGTCCTCCCTCCAAAAATTCGGCACTAAATTTTGACATTTTTAGAGGTATAACAAGGTTTATAACATAGTGGTTTTTTTTAATAAATGTTAATCATTCTCTCATTTTTTCCAATGTTAATTCTTCAACATGTTGGTGATTTGTGGTCCCCTAAAATAATAATGTATTCAATTACCAAATACTGATTTTCCTTATAGACCTTATGGTGGTTTGGACCCCATATTGGTCTGAATATTTTTAATTTAATAAGGCTAGGTATTTATGAGTTGTTCAATTGATATTTTTTTGGGGTAATGATTGTTCTTGTAGTGGATTCCATCCAACGGTGTTTCTATCGATTATTTTAAATAAAATCAGAGAGTGTGTGGTTAGTGATGGATTTCCTTATGACATGTCAATGGTTAGTGTTGATTCTCTAGTTACTGAATCTCATCTGGTGGAGGAATAAAAATCAGGTGGAATCTTAGGATGTGATTAAAATAAGTTTTCTAAAGGTGTGCATGTTTCTCATATTCATAACTATGTTATATTATTCAGTGGGGTTGTGATGATTATATTTGTGAGGTAGTGCTAATGACATGTGATGGAAACGATGTCATGAAAATGATGATAAACTATAGAGCTAATTTTAAATTTCATGGACTTGTAGGTGATTCATTAATTTTTATATAATTCATCTCATGGTGTAGTGGAAAATAAGTGTGTAATTGTTTTGCATTTCTGAATGATGGTGGATTTTTAATTCTGTCTATATGGTATGTAGTTTTTTGTTTCATTCTCCTATGATCGGTTCAGTCTATGATTATTTTATCACCTGATTTTTTGACAATGTTTTCCAAACATACAATTGGGTCCCAATAACCATAAATATTGTTTTATAATAAAATATTAGCGATTTTGATATGGAGATGTTAGGCGAAGAAATGGATATTCAATGTTTTGAATTTTGTATTGGATATGTACACTATCTATTCATAGTGATTCCATTAAAACATAAAAAATCATTCTCAATCATTATATACATAATGAATACAAAATTGACAAATTACCACATCAGGTTAAATCGTGTATTTATATATTACCCTCTCTTATACTCCAAAGATAAGAAATAATATGATGAGTATTTGTGTTCATTTAAAAATACATTTTGAAAAAAGAACACATAAGAAAATTATAATAAATATAATCCCTAGATATCTCATTTCAGAATCATGGGCACTATAATCGCAAGTCATGTGATATCTATTTTTATTTTATAGACAATGATGATAAAGAAATAACATAGATCAAAATATATTATAGAGATTAAAAATTTCTATGGATATTCAGGGTATAGTAAATAATTTATTATAAAATTTATATGATTGAAAAAACACATAGTAATTTTAGATGCCAATAATAATTTTTATTTATATATGAATTTGAGGATATATTCAATGTTGTTATGAAGACCAAAAAAAATATAAATTAAAATACATTAACCTATAATAGTGAATGGTTTTATAAATATACTAATACATTAATGAATTAATTTGGTTGTCTGCTCCTAAAAAATGTAAATGTATATAATTAATCATTAATACAATTAATGATTCATGTTAAAAATAATATAAAACAATATTTATAGTCAGTTGTAGTAACCATGTTCATAAATATTTTGGAGCATTACTACAATATTGAAATTTTTTAAAATTGTACTAATTGTACATGTATAAATAATATATTCATAAAAAATGATACCAATATATGATAATCAATATGGTTAGAACAAATCAAGGAATAAGACCATTAATATATTACATAGTCAAATTTTAAATAATGTATATGTTAATCTACGTTTACATTATCCTACAGCAATATATATTATGAGGACTAAAATAGGTATAATATTTATTGAAAATTAATCGATTGTCATGGGAATTATAAAGGGAGGATAGCATCAAAACATATAAAATGATTACATGAAAATAAATCTTATATAAGATTAAGTAATCTCAAAGGAATGTTTTGGAGACAAAAAACATTGAAGAAACATGGAATATAATACTATCAGTGTTCAAAATTGATTAAGATTATTTTGTATAATTTGAAACACAATTATTAGCACATAATATTAATAAGTAGACAAAGGTATATGATAAGATTCCTAAAACTAAATATTATGTATATAGAGAGAAGAAAATATATATATAAATACCTTTAGGGAACATTGGGGAGGAAATAGGTTGAATTATATTACTAAATATACAACAATGTGTTGGTATACCAAAAAATTAAGATAGAAAAAAAATCTCAAGTGGATTATGATACCATTACCCATACCAACATGGAAATAAAATAACATGACAATGTATCATATCAATTTACTATTGAAATCAAAAGGATATAATAATATTTGGATATTTTTTGTTTCATGTTATAAAGACTACACACTTCATCAAGATTCTATAATTCTTCAAAAAAATTCAACATAAATATATATATATATATATATATTTGAAGTGTAGATGATGGGTGTAAACCCACAATAAATAGTATTTGAATGATATAAAATGTTATTTTTGATGATATATAAGAGTATTCATGTTTCATCATATACGGAGCTTATAAATAGTAATATATGAAATCCATTTAAAAATGGATGACTATAAATTCCCATTTAATATCCTGATGTCTTGCTCATATCATCACATTATATTTTTATAGAGGATTAGATAAGCATAATATCTTGGTTGTGTTGTCATAAAACAATATATTATAATCAACCAATAATGTGGATCCTTATAATTACCAATATAATAAATAATTAAAAACTCTAATATGATGGAAAGAAGTTAGATAGTATAATCTATTTGGACCCGAACTAGTTGAAGAATCGTAGATAAGGAAAAATAGATTCCTCAATACATTATAGAAACATGGTGTTGATAAAATATTTATAATAAAAATATAAAAGAGTAATGGAGTTTAAATATAGAGTAAAAAAGTCATGAAAAATATATACATTGGATAGAGTCATGTGTTTGTGGAAAAAATGAAGAATAACTTGAAATACATTATCTCCTTTAATATAGTTGATCACATTATTCCTATCCTATATTGACTAGAAAACCCAAAAATGAAAACTCAAGTACATTATGTGTAGAAAATATAAATCTTATTGTTGTAAATATTAGATCAATCACAGGAACATAATTTCTATGTGGTACTATTTGATCATCATCTCACTTTCTAGGAGCATTTAGTGAAGATCATAGATCCTATATACATTGCTTCCTGAAATAACATAATGTATCATGTCAATGTACAATAGAGACACTATAATTATAAATAGTATACATGGGAACCTAAGGAGGCATTGAAATTGATATACCCTTATATATTTTCATCTTAGCTATATTGTTGAAATTTCATGGATGGAATTTCAAAAGTAGGGAAGAATCAAATGTCTTATAATTTTAAATATGAAAATTTACAATATTAATATTTATGTGTCTAATATTTTGTATAATGTATATCATAAAATACATGAAATTCATAATTAAAAGGAACACAATTTATTCCATCTCCATAAAAATAATATATTAAGGATAAAAAACCTCTATAAGGTTTCACATAAATCTATTGTATAACAGAAAAATGAAAATATAATAATAATAAATGGATTCAATACTAAATTGTGGTGTCCATGAATTATCACACAAAAGAAAAAAATTATGAAATGAAATAAAATATAGAATCATGAATTATAATTTTTATATAAAACTGAAATAGTCATGAAAGGAAATTGATTGAATAGAGAATGATATAAATAATTATCATATGTGTAATACTATAATATTGTTTGAAATGTAGTTGTAAGAATAGAATGATGACCATTAGAATAATTATTTTATTTCTAGATTAATAATTGAAAATTTGATATAATAATATAAATTTTTTTTGTCCATGGAAATAAAAATATAAAAAAAATGTCATGAACCATCCCTTGGGACCATGTTGTGACAACCCCAAGCTCGCCTTCCATATTACTGGGGTTGACGACTAGGAACAAAGTCCTAATTATGTAAAACTGAGAAGACATTGCCTTTATAACATGTAAACAAACGCAACCAAACACATGAAAAGTTACAAACACATGTCAAATGTATAGTAACAAGTGAGTATAGTATGTAAAATGGTGCAAGAATATATTCCGAACTAGAAATTACAAGTACAACTGAAATAAAAGTCATCTTAAGAATGAGAAAAGACAGATACTGGATCGTCCTCCGGGGTTCCTAACTGAAGGGTAGGTACAGATTGGCTCCTCATCACTTTGCTTCTATCCATCTCCTCCTTCTATCGACTCATCATAAGGTCTACCTCTGGGTATCGTCTAGTTCTGGTACACAAAGTCTCATTCAGTGATGTCCTTTGTATGCATCCAACACAACAAGGTGCGGGCATAGCCCATGAATTTGTGAGTATAACAATACTCAGTAGGGACCCCGAGACATTTCAGGTCTCACAAAATCCATTAAGGATAAATCAAAAAGAATGAAATCAAAAGATAACCATACTTAGGTATATTCCCATACATTTACCAATATTATCAAGTAATCCATCACAAACATGAGGAAAAACACAAAGGTAATGACTCAGCCCAAACCATGATTTATTCAAGGGGTAGTAACATTTCGAACCCACAGCTGCTGGTGACCTCTATCTCTATCAAGTTCAGTGGGCATGTTGCTTCATAGAGAGTATCTTCCCACTAACCTTGGATTTCTGAGTTACTTCTCATGTTGAGTATTGTGGGTCTGACGCGTCACCCAGAGGTGATCCCCACCGTGGGTCTGCCGCGTCACACAGAGGCTCTCCCCCTCATAGCCTACAGAGGTACTCCTCCTATAAAATATCATGGGTCTGTCATGTCAATAAGGAGCTCCCCATTTTGGTTCTACAGTGACACCATGGCGTTCCCCCCTTGGCTAGTCAAGTCACTCTGAGTCAAACGGTCAATAGTCGTCAGGTCTCAGCCAACTACTATGTTCACACACAAATTCTCACTAATCCCCAAAATATCCACTTCAAAAGTTACCGGTCGATGCTCAAAAACCCACGAAGTCCCATGAATAAATATCTCAAAGGTTCATCTCTTCATAGGGGTATCAATGCAAAAGACGACATTACAATCAGACGCCCGGTATGTGAGTTATTAGCATTTTAGTATCGGGGGCCCGGTTGGAATCGTGCTCGGCCCAACCTAAAAGTTCCCCAACATAATTCAAACCACGGTGGGGGTATTACTCAAATGGATCGTCACAGACTAAGATTTCTAGTGACGATGATGGTTCGTCAAATGGACGTCTGGTGCCCAAGATATGTCCAAAAGAGAGTAAATGGGTCGTAGTGGGCCTAGTTCCGTCCCGACCCGGTCGGGATGATCCAGCCAGACCTAGCATGGATTGACCAGATTCAGGTCGACATGGCTCGACCTGCTGGGTCATGCATGGCCCCTGATGTGGCCCGGTCCGTTGGGCGTCCAGCAAGCCGCGTGGTCCGTGTGGGGCCGCAGAGCCCACGGGTGCCATGGGGCGGCACATCCACTAGGGTTCTGCGTGGGTGCGGGGCCGGTTTGGTCGGAGCATCGTGGGGGCGTGGGCTGGTTTCGGCCGGGGTGCCGCGAGGGGCAGGGACTGCTCAGACGGTGTGCTGCGAGGGGCATGGGCCAGTTCGGCCGGGGCCATGCAAGGGGCACTGGCTGCCTGGTCGGGGCGCCACGAGGGGCCCAAGCCAAGGTCGCTCAGCCAGCGGGAGGCGCGCTGGGCTAGGGCGGCGCAGTTGGCATGCGGCAGATCAGGGGGGGCTCAACTAGTGGGCGGTGCAACCGGCAGGCGGCGGGGCTGGGGGGGCTTGACGAGGTGGGGGGACAGCTGGCCAGGGTGGGGCGACCGGCAAAATGTGCGGTCATGGTGGCTCGGCCAGCTAGCGGTGCGACCGGTGAGGGCAGTGCGACTGGCGGGGTGGTGGGACCATCGGGCGGCACAGCCGGAGGGGGTTAGCTGGTGGGAGGCACGAGCTGGGGTGTGCTGCTAGTGTGTCGTCTGGGGGGCCCGTGTCGCGGTGGCCACATGTGGTAGTGTTTTTGCCTTCGTTGACTTTGTCGCCTTCCTCCATTTCGAAGAGTACACCAAAGAAGAATGGTGGATGGGTGGGGCCATGATGGTTTGGACATCATCATCTGTGTTTAGAGTTGTAGCATTTGTCTCAACATGAATGAAGATCGATGAACTTCAAATTTTTATAACCCCCGCAATGATTCATTCCCAAACCACAAAAGAAATCTTGGTTAGTATTATCCCGCAACAAACCCCATTCATCGTAGTTTTCATTGACGACGATGTGGAGGGAAGGTCGGTGGACGAAGTCTCCCCACATCTGTGGCCTCTACAAGGTACTTCTGAGGAAGAAGTAAAAGTCGTTCCCTGCCGGAATTCTTCGTTTGAAAGAGCATTCCTAGTGGATTATGTGTTCTCCGTTGGAGATGCTTTCTCACAAAATCACCCAATCCTCCTTTTCCAACAAATGAATAGCCAAAAAATAAAATATGTTTATCTATTTAATTTGTGGGCAATTAGATGGCTTAATTAATTGGAAAAAAATATAGTGTTGTGTTTTCATAAAATAAAAAAAGGAAAATATTATGTAGTGTTGGAATAATTACTATAGGAGGAGATGAATAGTCTCTTCCCCATTTATTGCGTGAGTTGAGAGATTTTCTCCAAAATAAAAGGGGGTTTCAAGGGGGTTTAATACCAGGTTTTCCCCACCACCATAACCTACCATGAGAGGTTAGGCTCGAGTGGTCCCCACCACCATAAAATCTCATGGGAGGGTATGGTCTGGTGGTCCCCACCAATAACTAACACATGGAAGATTTGTTCTGGTGCAACCCACCTCCCAACACCAACATGGGTGTTTCAAATAATAGTAAAAATGTCATACACTTTTATTTTTATTTTATTTTTACACGAAAATCCCAAAAATAAACATTCACCCTCGACCTACTTCTGTCGAGGTGAAAGTATTATTATTTGAATACCAGTGCAGCGAGTTCAATGATGCCCTCAGATTTCAATTCTAAACACCATTTCAAAAGTTATAAAAACAAGCTTGCACGTTTACTGAACATACCGTAATAAAAATCAGAAATTCATTCTGGGCACTTTGGGCCTCGGATTCATGCACCATCATTTTTCATGGACGAGTAAAATTCTGATTTATTTAAAAAAAATACATGGATACTCTAGGACATTAAATTCTCCCCACCTCGAGGATTTACCTCCACATAAGCCAAAAATAAAACTATGATTACAATTGGGGGTACTAAGCATGCATCAGATCCTCCCACTTCAATGTGCTCTCCTGGAGGTTCTCGTGCTACCAGGGAACGCGCACTAGAGGTATCGACCGTCTACAAAGGACCCACTCATGTCTATCCTCAATCTCTAGTGGAACCTCTATAAAAGTCCCACCATCATCGACATCTAGCTCACCATGGACGATGATTTGAGAAGAGTCATGCCTATATCTCCTCATCTGTGATACGTGGAAGACTTCAAGCACCTGGTGCAACTGAGGTGGAATATCTAAGCGGTATGCCACCTTGCCAACTTTGTTGAGGACCTGAAAAGGTCTGATGAATCTCGTAGATAGCTTTCCACCTCATCCAAATCTACACAAACAAATTCTAGGTGAGATCTATAGAAATATGTGGTCTCCATCCTCGAACACCAGATGTCTTCATCTCTTGTCAGCATATGACTATTACCTACTCTGTGTAGTCTTCATCTGCTCCTGGATGATTTGAACCTTATCTATGTAGCTCAAACCATCTCTGGTCCCATCAGTGCTGACTCCCAGGGGTTAGTCCAGCACAAGGGTGATCTGCAAGGTCAACCGTATAACACCTCTAAAGGTTCCATCCCTATAGTGGAGTGATAGCTATTGTTGTATTCAAACTCCGCCAAATGTAAGTGATCCTCCTGGTTGTGACTGATGTTGAGGAAACAAGCGCACATCATGTCCTCAAGGGTCTAAATGATCCACTCAGTCTAGAAATCCATCCGAGGATGGAATGCTGTGATCAAACAATGATGCATCCATAAATCCTTCTACAACCCCTTCTATAGATAGGAACTAAAACGTGCATCATGATCAGATACAATTGTCGAGGGTACTCTATGTAACCGCACAATATCCTTCACATACATGCATCCCAAGCACTCTACTAAACCCTTCTATCTGATCAGTATGAGGTGGGATGACTTGGTGAGTCAGGCAACAATCACCCAGATCGAGTCATGTCCCCTTGATGTAGGTGGTAGTCATGTCATGATGTCAATTAATATCTAATCCCACTTCCACTCTGGGACCACTAAAGGATGAACCAATCCTACTGGTCCCTGATTCTACTCCTTCACATGCCGATAAGTTAAGCATTGAGAGACAATCTATACTAATAATTTCATCATTCAAATCCACCAGTGCTATCTTCAGAGATCTTGGTACATCATAGCCACTCATGGTTGTACCACTAGAGGGGATGTCTTTAACACCCACAACACTTCCTCCTGAAGTGACACAAGTACCATGGCATGTCCTATAAAAAGGATGAGGTGCCTCCACACTTTAGAAAATCCATCAGCTGCCTATCATGTGGATATATGAGCACAACATGTCTCACAATCAGTGTCCCCATGTCGTGCCTCCCATACATGCTGAAGAAGTAGTGGAGTGAATGTAAGAGGCTGAAGGAAAACTGCTCGATCTCTATCCACAAAGGATATCTGAAAAGTGTCCAGCTACTTTGTTTCCACACATAGAAATTGTATACCAGACCTCCTGCTGAGTGCATCTGCTACAATGTTCCCCTTCTTAAGAGTATAGACTATCTCGATGTCATAGTTTAGGAGGAATTCAAACCAATGACATTGTCTCTGGTTGAGGTCCTTCTGAGAGAATATATAACTGAGACTCTTGTGATCAGAGTACACTATAAAACATTCTCCCAACTGATAGTGTCACCACATTTTCAAGGCAAAGTCCACTACTTCTAACTCTAGGTCATGGTTACCGTAGATATTCTCTTGTTTTCTCAGCTGACAATAACCATATGTGATCATTGCTCACCCTTGCAATGGTACACAACCAATTTTGGTCCCTGATGCATCACAATAAACTACGTACCCTACACCCTCCTCTGGAAGCATAAAGATGGGGGCACTAGTCAGTCTCTGCCTTAGCTCCTGAAATCTCCATTGGCATTTCTCCATCCAAACGAAGGGTTCCCCCTTCTTCAACAAGGCTGATAGTGGTGCTGCAACTCTTTGGAAATATAGCACAACTCGCCGGTAGTATCTAGCCAATCCCAGGAAACTTCGTACCTCCGTCACACTCCTAGGTGGATCCCATGCAATTACCACCTCAATAATTGCTGGATCTACTATAACTCCATCCTCCAAGATGATATTTCCTAGAATATGAACCTCTCAGATACAAAGCTGGCTCTTGAGATTTTACCAAAAAGTTGGTTCTCTCAAAGTGTGTCTGGTACCACCTGTATATGATAGGCATGCTCCTCCTCAGTAGTTGAGTAGATCCGAAATGTATTCTATGAAGGCCACTAAAAAGAGATCAAGGTATGGCTGAAATATCCTATTAATGTGTCCCATGAACACTCCTGGATTGTTGGTCATGGTGAACGGTGTAACCATGAACTCATAATGGTCGTACCTACATCTAACGGTCATCTTCTACACATCCTTGTCTCGCACTCTAAGCTGTCGATAGCCTGATATGAGGTCTATCTTCGATAACCACCATGATCCCTTCAGCTTTTCAAAGATTTCATCTTTCCTCAAGAGTGGGTACTTTTATATCACGGTCACCTGGTTTAGGGGCTGATAGTCAAAAAAATCCTAAAACTCCCACCCACCTTCTTGACAAATAGAATCAGAGATGCCCAAGGAGAAATACTGGTCCAGATGAATCCCTTCCCCTATAAGTCCTCTAGTTGTACCTGTACTCACAAATCTCTATAGGAGAAATCCATTACACTGGTGTATATATCAGTGTCGTCCTGGGGTACAAGTCAATATAAATTTCCACCTCTCTATAAGGAGGTATACCTTAAACATCCTCAAGGAAAAAATTTGCATACTGGTCGACCACTATAGGATAGCTCAGACTCTCCTCATCAATAGCTCCAAGGGTAAGGCTAGCCAACTGATGAGTGATCGATTGCACTCTCTAGAGGGTAAATCAATCCGGTGCTACAAAGACTCCTTTCTCGCTAGTGATGGAAATACTGGTCCCATCTATGCAGAAACATCTCACCATGCACCTAATACTGTCAATCTGAGCATGGAATGTAGATAACCAGTCCATACCCAAGATTATGTCGTAAGGCCTCGATGCCGCTAGAAGGAGATCGAATCCAAACTCTATCCTCCTAGAGTAATCTCCCACTACCAGCACCAGTGCCTAATTATCAAATCCATTCCCATATGTGATTCCTAACATAACGATCGAGAAAATGGCTCTGTTGGAATCTTCATGCTCCGAACAAGGGCGGTGGAAATAAAAGAATGACTGGAACTTGTGTGTATTTATACTATCGCTATGGTGGAGTTGACATATACCGTACCTCATATCATCTTCGGAGAACCGTGATCATAGGCCATAACTACCTAGAGAATAGTTCTACCATGTCCACCTCCTCCATTCGGTTGGGGTGGACCTACTAGTGGTGGTGGAGGTAACACCTAAAATCATCTTCCATCGCCAACTGCACGACCATATGCTCTTCCACGTCTGCTTTCTCCCTGCAGACCTCCTTGGTTGAACCTCTGTTTCTTCCTGGACAGTCCTTCGACTGCCTGATGATCATCCGTTTGGCGGGTCAGACAGTCAAGAGCCATGTGACACTACCCACCACATGCGTAACACTGCCTGCTCATGGCTTGACTAGCTCCGCTTCGGGTGTGCTGCACAACTGATCCTAAGTCATGCGGTTGTCCACCTGTAGGTCTGGTCCTCTTAGACCTCTATGACATATGTCTACTTCCAGCTGTATAAGGCTCTTGTACGTGATAAATTATAGTGGGTCTCGCCGATGCTGAATGCTCAGCAAGGAAACTCTCCACCAAGAGGGCTCTCACTAACACCCAAGCCTACGTCGGGATACTGAGTGAGATCACTGAAAACCTGATCTCCCTCCTGATCCCCTGCTCAATGGTATGTTCCCTGAAAAAAGGGTATCACACCATATCTTCTGAGTGTCACGAGAGGTCAGTGAACCTCGCTGAGTATTGAGCTACTGTCGTACTGCCCTACTGAAGATGAAGAAGTTCATGTTTGTGCCCTGCTTGAAGATTCACTGGAACAAAATTTGCCCGTAACATGCTCTCGAAGTCTACCCAGAGAAGTGTCACATCGTCGTGAACTTGGAGCATCAGGTTCCACCATCAACTTGTTTTTCCTGTCGAATGCTGCTGGAAAAGATCACCATGATATCGGCTGGTGTCCCTTCCAATCAGAAAACTCTCACCACAGCCTCCCGCCAATCCTCATCCGTATGTGTCTCTGTATCTCACATGAACCTGGTTGACCTCTGGTGCTTGAACTTGTGCAATGTGCTCAATCGGCATGCATCATCTACTGCTGGGGTGGTGGCATCGGTGGCCCAACGGGCTATCGGTGCCTTCAACTCTCAGAACTCTAGATGGATGACTTCATGTAGGCATCTTTAAAAGAAACAGGTGTTCCACGGTTAAAAGGTTATACCTAGGGAGCTGATCTGGTGAGAATACATAAAAAAACATTTGAAAACACACATGCAATCATTGTTTTCAGGAACTAAGTTGGAAGTCAGAAGTCAGGGTCCTAGTGTATGGATACGTCAGCCCCCGCACCAACACTAGACTCCCTGAACTGAAAAGTGTACTCACTACACATAACAATATTTATTCATAGAAAATATCATAGTCCTATGTTCTTGTGGTAGAACTGAATCCTTAGATACCAATTTTCAAAATCCCGTCCCCTGGGGCCCATGTTGTGACTACCCCTAGAACTCCTTCCATAGTCCATGGGTTGGAAACTAGCACCAAATCCGTAATTCCCTAAAACTATGGAGGAATTGCCTCTATAACCTAAAAACACATGCAACCAAACACACAATAAGGTACGAACTCAAGTAAACTGTATAGTAACAAGTGAGTAAAATAAGTAAATGTGGGAAGAAGACAAGCCCAACAGGAATGTACAAGTACAACTGAAATACAAAACAACTGATGAAAGTGAAAAGAGGGCTACTTGATCTTCATCTGTGATTCCTACCTAAAGGGTTGGTACAGGTCGTCTCCTAATCACTCCACGTCTGTCCGTATCCTCCATGTATAGACTCATCGTAAGATCTACCTTCGGGTACCGTCCAATCCTGGTACACTCATACTCACTCACTGATGGCTGTCGTCTGAATCCAACACAACAATGTACTATCATATCTTGTGTAGCGGTAAGTATAACGATACTCATTAGGAACGACGAGACCCTCTATGTCTCACCAAATACATAATGGATGGATCAAAAAGTATGAAATAAACATATTTCCCTACTTTGGTATATTCCCATACATATACATATGTTATCATGTAATCCATATCAAACATGTAGATAAACACAAAGGTATTTACTCAGCTCACAATTGGATTTATTCTAGGGGTAGTAACATTTAGAACCCTCATCTATTGTAGAACTCCTCCGCTATCTATTATAGATGGCATGTTGTGTCACACAGAGGTGCTTCCAACTAACCTTGGACTTCTGAGGTACTCGTCATTTCGAGTACCATGGGTATGTCACGTAATACAGATGTGATCCCCACCGTGGGTTTGCGGCGTCACATAGAGGCGCTCCCCCTCAAAGCCCGCTGAGATACTCCTCGTGTCGAGTACCGTGGGTCTACCGTGTCACCAAGGTGATCCATAATGTGGGTATTCCATGACACCAGGGCACTCCCCATAGGGCCAGTTGAGTCACTCCGAGTCAAATGGTCAGTAGTCTTCTAGTCTGAGCTAGCTACAAGGTTCCCTCTCAAATGCTTCCTCATATCTGGAAGATCATATCCACAAGCTACTGGTTGATTCTCCAACTTCCAAGAAGTCCCAAGAAGATGTATCTCAATGGCCCACCTCGTCATAGGGGTCTCAACATAATGGACAACGCATCAATCAGATGATCAGTCTGTGAGTTATATACCTTTTAGTCCCGGGGGGGCTGTTGGATTTGTGCTCGGTCCAACCTTACTGTTCCCCAACATAATCCAAAACACAATGGGGTCTCACTCAAAGTGAATTTCATGCTCTATGATATCTAGTGCCACTGAAGGTTCATTAAATGGACATCCAGTGCCAATGATATGACCGACGGAGCGTAAATGGGTCGTAGTGGGCCCGGGTCTGGTCCGACCTGGTCGGACCGACCTGGCCTCACCTAGCTGGGGTTGAATCAATTAAGGCCGAGCCGGCCCGAACCGTTGGGTCGTGCATGGCCTATGATGTGGCCCAGCCCGCTGGGGGTCCGGTAGGCTGAGAGGGCCATGAGCGGTTGTAGTGCTCGCGGGCGCCGCGGGGCGGCTCGGCCACATGGGCAACCCAAGGGTGCGGGGCCAGTTCAGCCGGAGTGCCGCAGGGGTGCGAGCCAGTTCGGCTGGGGCACCGAGAGGGGTGTGGGCCGATCCGTCTGGTTGAGCCAGGGCACCGTGAGGGGCGCAGGATGCTAGGATATGTCACCACAAGGGTGGCGGGCCAGTTTTTTCTTGGGCACCGCGAAGGGTGTGGGACACTCGGCAGGTGAGCTGTGAGGGGCGCAGGCTGTGGCGGCTCGACCAGCAGGCGGTGCAGCTTGCAAGGGTGGCGTGGCCGGCGGGAGGTGCGGACGGTGGGGGGTGCGGGCGGGGCATCCCATCCAGCGGGCAGTGTGGCCAGTGAGGGCGGAGTGACAGGCGGGAGTCGCGGCCGGCCGGGGGCGTGGCTTAGGTGGCTGGGCCCGCGGGCGGTGCAGCCGGTGTGGGCGGCACGGCAGCGAGGCCAGTGGGGGCGGGGCTAGTGGGAAGCAAGGCTGGCCAATGCGGTGTGGCAGGGGGGAGGCGTGATCAGAGGGCAGCACGGCAAGGGTGGCTCGGCCTGCGGGCAGCGCGGCCAGCATGGGCAGCAAGACTTATAGGAACGACATGGCTAGCGGGGGAAGGGGATAGTGGGAGGCGTGGGAAGGATGGCATGACCGACGGGAGGCGTGATCCGGGGCGTGGGACCGGCGTGGGTCGTGGTTCCAGTGGGTGGCGATGTCGTTGCCTCTGTCACCTTCATCACCTTCCTCCATTTCGAAGAGTAAAAAAATGAAAACTGATGGAGGGGTCGTGCCATGTTGGTTTATCCCACACCCTCTGCATTTAGGGTTGTATAATTTGGCTCAACATGAAAGATGATCGTTGAAAATCAAATTTTTACAAACCCCGTTGTGAGTTTTTCCCAAACCGCAAAAAAAAATCAAGGTAAATATTATCCTGAAAAAAAACCCCAACATCGTATTTTTCGTAGACAAAGATTAGGATGGATGGTCGGTCGTCGAAGATCTACCACGTAGGTTTCCTCCAGAAGGTGCTTCAGAGGAAGAATTTGAAGACTTTCATCCCTGACTTTCTTCATTTGGAGGAGAATTCATCTTGGAGGAAGCATTCATCGTTGGAGAAGCTTTCTCCCAAAATATCCCAATATACCTTTGCCGACAGATAAATAGCCAATATATAAAATATGTTTTTCTACTTAATTTATTGGCAATCAGTTGGATAAATTAATTTGCAACAAATAAATGTCTGTGTTGGCATAAAATTCAAAATGGAATTTAATAGGGAGTGTTTTCATAATTAATGTAGGATGAGTTGAAGAGTCTATCCCTCATTTGTTATTGGAGTTCAGAGTTTTTCTCCCTATTAAAAGGGTTTTCAAGTGGGTTTAATCATGGGTGGTCCCCACCACCATATTCTCTGATGGGAGGTTAGGATTGGGTGGTCCCCACTATCATAACCTCTCATAAGAGGTTAAGGTCTGGTGGTCCCCCCAAGTTACTCCTACATGGAGGTTTAGTTCCGGTGGTACGCACCTCCCAACACCCAAATTGATGTTGTAGATAAAAATAAAAATTTCATACACCTTTATTTTTGTTTTATTTTTTCGTGAAAAACCCAAAAACTAACTTCCACTCTCGACCAACTACTATATAAGTGAAAGTCTTCGTAAGATAATACTGGCGTTTCGAGTTAAACAATGCCCTAAGATTTCAATTCTGAGCACCTAATCAAAAGACAGAAAACCTCGTTTGTACATTTACTGAATGTACCTGAAAAAAAGTTCAGAAATTTAATCTGGGGACTCCGGAACTCAGAATCATGTGCCGTTAATTTTCACAGACTCATAAAATTCCCATTTATTTAAAAAATATACATGGAAACTCTGGGACATTACAGAAATCATTAATAAAAATAATGAAATAATGGAGTCAAATAAGATAAAATGAATTTTGGATAAAAAATAAAAATTTTAGTTTTGGGAAATCATATATGTTTTATTTTCATTAAAATTAATGTTTATGATAAAATTAAAAATGAATAAAAAACTATTATGATAATATGGGTCTATGAAACAACAATTATTTATATATAAATAATAATTTTATTTTATGAAAAATTATGTGAAATTCTAGAGGTCATGAATATATTATGTTAAAAAACAATAACTTTCACAATAATTATGCTTGATATTAAAAAAACTATTTAACAATTTGAAAATTATATTGATAATATGGATTTAAATAAGGAATTAATGACATAAATATATTATATTTGTTAACTTTTTCATTTTTCTCAAGAATAATAATATAAATATATGAACAATATATTTCCCTATAGACAATATATTTTCCAAAATGATTTAGGGAACACTTTTGGGGTTCCATTGGTTCGATGTATTATAAAATTTCCAAATTAAAATTAATTCACAATCCTATTACTTTTTTGTCACATGTTTCATCTATATTTAGGGAAATAATGTTTCATTCTAAAATATTACCCTCCTCCAGATATAAATACCATCCCACACTACCACACATCTCCACAAACCTTAATCCTATTAATTACCAATGTTCAGCAAAATAATATATCATATATATCAAATCCACAAAATGGATGATATAATCAAATTCATAGAATACCCTTTGAAGGAGTAAGAGGGTTAGTAAATGAGATGTTCCCAAAAGTAAGGTATCAACTTTTAATCTTGTTTATTCCTTTCCATTTCATTATTTATTAGTATTTTAGTTTATAAATATAATTTCAATATAACATAAAAAACTAATATGATTTTAGGATATATTTATATAAATATTATGTTCATACAATGAGCATAATTGTTTCCTTGTTAATAAACATCAGTTAATCGAGAGTATGACCACGTATAAGGATTTTGCTATTAAATAACGATTGAAACATTAATTTATTGTTACAATAATTCATTTTTTGGATAAAAATGAATCGAATAATGATATTAAATTATAATTAATTTTTTGAATTTGGTAAAAAAACCTAATTTTTTTAAAAAACTAATTCATTTCTTCATGTGTATCAAACCATTGAAATGAACACACCATTATAAATCAACATTTATAAACAAAATACCATATTTATGTTGAAACTATTTGTCAAATTACAAACAATTTGAAACCATTGAAATCAATTAATTACAAATCATTTAACATTGTATTCATTACCTCGTTGAAATATTCATTTACCATTTCTAGTATATAGATGTGAACTTGGAAAAATGAAACAATCATAATCTAGATGATGGAAATGAAAACATTATTAATATAAAAATTAAAATATATGAAAAATATTATTATATTAAAAAATGAATAAGGTTACAGATAAATTATTTAATATGTTTAATGGTTCTATTTAGTAGGATTGATGTGTGTATTACGACAACTCCGGACCCAGGGTTATGGAATTCCCAAAAAATCGTTATTCATTATGGTAAATTTCATTCACCCTGTCTCTTTACTGTGATTTTCAACATTTATAACTTTCATTTCCAATACCTTCTTTAAATCACAACTGATAATAGGGAAATTTTACATTTCTTATTCAGTTAAATGTATATTTATTTTAATGAACTTTATCCATTATGATATCTAAAAATATTAATGATTATAATAAAATATACAATGTTTAATTTTTTGTTTTTGTATAAAACCATATATCCTTTTCACATTTAAATTGTCTTTACAAATTTGTAATCATTTTTTAAGGAAATGACTTCTTTATGTACATAGAGACCATTTCTTATGATTTTTCGCTTTCATTTACAAATATATTCATAAATTAGGTTTATTAATTATATTTTTGACATCCAATATTACTAAATGAATCATGTTATTAGGAGAAATTATGATAAATTTATAGGACATTTTTGGGGAGTACTTATATTACCGATGTACACATCATGGATCTTCCTTATGCTTATTTATTATATATTATTAATTTAAATGTGGGAATTATATTCAAGATATTTTATGATATCATTCACAAAAATATGTTTATAATATATATTTAGGGGTTAATCAAGTTATAGAAGATTAAAAAAACACACTTATAATTTTATTCCATTGGAACACAGAACAATATTCTCCATTTATATCAGAATAAAATATGGTTGAATTGAAATCATGTAGGAATAAAAAAATATTAGTTAACAATCCATTTTAATTTTTAAATGAGTATATAAATATCACTTACAAACATTACATGTCCACTAAAAATATTTATGTTTATAATGTTCGACGAAGACACAAAATCCACACTATTTTATAACCAATCACAAGTTTTTAATTAACTGATAACCCAACAGATGTTTAAAATATATTCATTAAGAAGATTCCAAAAATAAATCAAATAACTTTTTTGACAATATAATTTGTGATTCGTGAATCTCTTCATTCTAAAAAATGATTATTTATACTTTATAATATAAATTTTATTCAATACTTCTACAATTCCAACAAAAAATTTTTTGAACGGTTAGTGTTTTTACAAAGAATGTATGAAGATAAAAAAATCATGCAATTCAAATTCATTTAAATTGGGATTGTATAATATATTATTTCAATAAAAAAATTTCGCCCCCTATGTTTTATGAAATTATAAAACTTTTTTCTCTCATTATCTATTTTTATATGTTTTTATTTAGAAAAACAAATAGATCAGTGCCCTGTTAATATGAAAAATAATTATATAAATAAAAATTATGTAACTATTCATAATTCCAAAAACTACATGTATTTTTATGTTTTGGAATGTCATTGAGTTCATGAAAATTCAATTTAATGTGAATCATCAAGACATACATAATAATTTCAATCATATTTCATGTGAATCTAACTAACATAAATGAGAAGTTCACTATTCATGTGTGAGAATCCATTATTTTCTACATATTTATGAAATTTTTTAGAATGGTCTATAAAATCTTATAGATAATATCCTTTTTGAATACATTATTTTCATATACACTATATAGTATTTTAAAAAAATTATGTCATAAAACATATAAATAGAACACATGAGGTATATTTTCTAACAATCTCTCCATTATTGTTTTAAAAAAACTATACAATCCTAAAACACCTTTTTGATAATCCATTTTCACTTCCTATTGAAAAAATAATCTGGCATATAAAAATATTCATAGAGAATAAGGATAAAATTATATTTTCTTCAAATCCCACATGGGTTATTATAATCATTATAATTACGAGTGAATTGTATATATCTTTGATTAATTACTTAATTAAATATGATAACCAATTATTTTCTTTATAAATACAAATTCACCATTTAATACCTTATAAAAAACATTGAGGAACATTCTCCCATTATTTCATATATCTAAATATACTATCCCAGTTGATTTTTATAATAAATATTACCCATGAATTGAAAATATACCCCCATTTATTAATATTAATAAATGATATTACTTTTTGGGTAGAGAGAGGGTGAAAAATATCTAAAATATGAAAGATTTTGAATCATTCCATTAGTAGTAGTAGTCGAATATCTACATTTTTTTGTGAATATGGAATCTATTAGACTCTGATATCTATAAAAATCAACTTAAACAACTCCATAGGTGTGTCCCTTATAATAATATCATTGTTTAAATGATTCAAAACCCAGAAAACTCAATTTCAAAAAAAGTTTCTCAAATATCTCCCTACTAGTGTGATATTTAATTTTAATGTGTTTCACCCTTCAGTTATCAGTGTGATTTTAACTAATGTGGATAACACATGAATTTTAATATTTAATTTTGTAAAGATACTTCACATAAACTCTTATATCATATATATATTTATTTATCTGTAATATTTTTATGAAATATTGAGTAACCACAATATAATAACAATATATAGTGCATACTGAAATTAAATATTTTTTCATACAAAAAAATAAAGGAAAAATCATTGATTATAGATTTCTCCACATGATGTTTACTTTATATCATTTGATAATGAGACACATTCCACACCTACGTACACCAATAACATCTATGTTGATCATAATTTATAATGGAAGATAAAAACTAGAATTCATTTGATGTATTTTAGTATTACCATAACAACTTTCATGTTGGTTTCCTCAGGATTATTTTGGTGCTTTGGGGAATGAAATGTGGAAAAAAATGCCAACCATTTTTAATACTAAATATAGTAGGCTACCAATGATCTAAATATACTCTACGATGTCGAGTTATTTTCTATAAACATCCCTTGAAAACCATAACCACGTTACTATCAATGTTGTTATTACATTTTAATACCCCATTCCAAATCATATTATAAACACATCGATATATTTTTCTTGATAAATTAAATTTTATTTCCATCCTTGTATCAACTACAAATAAAATTAAAATATTAACTATGAAATTTAAAAAAATTTAAAATCACTCTTCATACATTTTATTAACATTATACATTGGAATAGATATTATCCTCCAAATAATATTTCATCTATATACCAGAAAACCATTTTCCACTACCCACTAAATTTTTTGATATAGTGATGATGATCAAAACCTCACTTATGAATACCAAGCTTATTCATAATATTATAATTTGAAGAATACCATCCATAGGGTGATCAATTCATATAATCAACTAAATTATTCAACTAAATTTTTTTATTGTCATCTTTATGAGAGAGAAAAATATATTGCATCTTAATGTACACATCTAATTTATGTAAACCATTTAGTATTGATAATTTTATATCTATATTTAAATCATACAATCTCCTTTACAACATTACAGTCATGAAAAAAAATTCATTACATAAATAAAATAAAAAAGTTTTCTTCTAAATTGATACCCTAAGTATATTAGTATAAATAACTCCAAATTCATGCATTATTCTGAATCTCAATTCCATATTCATTTAATTTTTTGTTATGAAAAGGTGTTTTTTTCAATTTGGTGTTATTAATTGTAGGCCTCAAATCAATCTCCCATGCCAAATTCTTATTATTTAACTTGTGATAATCATGAATCTCCTAGATCAAATAATCATATATAGTATCCAATTCAATAATTATTGACTTTACCTTAGATAAGAGTGATATTTACTATATATAATTTATTCTCGTTACCTAAACTCACACTAATAATTCATCAATGATTCTTCATTCAAAATTTTTATAACCACCTCTTATTTATTGTCTATCTACTAGTCTAAAATCATTATTATCATTATCATGGACTTATTATAAATTATAATTATTCTGTATGCTTCCCTATATCTTCTAATCTCCTTATCACATTCCACTATAATTATCCCACTGATTTATTATATATTCTTCTCATTTTAGTCCATAGATTACTCTTTGATTCTGATAATATCCCATATTTATTTATTGAATCTCTTGGTCACCATTATCTTGGATGTGTTTCCATTTTAAATCATTTCAAGTACAATAGACTCAAATATCATATGATTATCATTTATGAGAATAAAGAACATTCTTCTAAAAATTCGTATGTATATCATTGTAATGATCATCCTACAAAACTTATCTTATTTATTTTTTATTCTTCTCATATAAATATTACATATCTATTAGTAATATAGAATGATGTAAATACATCTTCCTTAAAATATACTTCAATTTTTTTTTTGAATTATTACCATTCTATCCATGTTTATAAATATTTCAACATAAAAACATTGACACATCAACAACTGGTCCATATGTGTGCTACGTCATCTTGCACTAATATCTTTATAAATATCACCATTATTAGAAATATTATATATGATACCATTCATCAGATGACGGGGAAATGAATAAAAAGATAGAGAAGTCTCAGATGCTCACAAAGAGTTGATAAATAATATTTAATGATAACTTGATTAAATGTTTATATGATAATGATAATAACATAAGAAAACATTGACCTTAAAATAATAGATAATAAATATGATTCATGTCACAAATCAATGGAGTTTATAATTCATGAATAATAATAGAATTATATAACCTGATCCATGAGTTGATAACATTGGAATATGACATAGATTAGTGGGATGTACAAAAACATATAAACTCATCTTAAAAATTTATACACCAAGACATTCATCACATGATATGAATTGTATAACTACCCATGTACCTTATTTAGAATTGGGTTAAAATCTAGTGTACTCTCTTTTTGTGTATGTGATAACCACCCATCTACCCCCATTTTGGTTTGGCATAAACTCACATGTACCCATCGAGATCATGTAATTGTAATAATTACCCAATGAATTGGATGGAAATATAGTTTTCGTATTCCATGGTTATAACTTAACCACCTCCCATGGTTATAATGTAACAACTTACTTTAGTTATAATGTAACCACCATTACCTAATTAAAATCACACATGTATATGCCATGAGATAATAAAACATAAAACATATTATAACCCATGAAAATAAATGGGTATTATATATATTTATTCATTTCATCATAGAATAATTCATGGAAATTGAAATGGGTCTCATAAGAATTTTATTATGGTATAACCAATGGATAAATAAGTGGGGTTTCACTTTTATTTTATCATGGTATAACACATGGAAAAGATATGTTTTTCATAAAAATTTGGTCACCATAAAGATAATCCATTTAGAAAATAAATAATACTTGTATCTGTGTATCATATCATTAGTAAATCATAACTAATATATATAGATATCATCATAGATGGAATTTTTTTTTATAATATACATAAAAAACATCTTGAGTAAAATAACATTTATTATATAATAAATTAAAATTAATAATAGAACCTTTTGGAAATACATTATTTTGAAAATAAAAATTGAAAATAATAACAAAAGAATAAAAGAAATAGTTGTTCATGATGCAAGAAATCGCTATTCATTCCATACCAACTAAAAATGATTCTTTAATGATTTTAGAAAAATTCCAACATATAATTGTTCGGAAAATGACATTAAGATTCAATTAAATATATTTGTTACAAAGATAATTTTTTTTTCAAAAAATTCATTAATATATAATTTATAGAAATTTGTAAACAATTTCTAAAACAATATTAAAAAACATTTTTGGAAGGAAAATATGTTTTTGAGTGATTACATAAATAAACATGAATTTTCAAAAGAAAAATCTTTTCAAATATTGAGTACGTAAATACTCAAAAATGAACTCAAAAAATATATTATCATTAAATTACAATTGGATTGAAAATTTCAAGAGTTTTTTGAGAGATGGTTTTTATGATTTCATTATCAAAAACATATTTATTAATAATTCGTATAAATGAAGAGATTGTATCATAAAACCCTTACCAATTTTGTAACACACATTTGTAATCCCCATAAATTAATAAAATAAATTGAAACATATCATATCATGGAAATATAAAAATCATGATATTAAATGTAAATGAGGATATATATATATATGCCTCATAAAATAATATTGGTTTATAAAATGTATGTCTCAAAGAAGGTAATTTGAGGGATAAATCTCTTACCACAATGTTATCTTTTGATGCATAAACATATGAAAGTGTGATAATTAACTATATAAGTAAATCCCTATAAATTTAAGGATAATATTTATAAAATAAATCCATGGGTAGTATATACACTGCAAAAAATAATTTGGTTGTTAATATAAAACATGTCTAATAGATGTAAAATGTGAGACATAAATCCTTTACCATATGTCTAATCATAATTTATAAATGATAAGACCTCATCTATAAAAATAATTTCATTATTATGGATAATTTACATAACCATAATTATATATATCATACTATATATAATTTAATAATAATTTTTTATCTCCCTCTTATTCAAAATTCGTATTAAAATCATTATTTTGATAGTAACCGCTTTATTTTATTTGTATATGTTTTGAATTTTTTTAGTCCTCTTACATTGATCACGTTTTAATTATTTACATAATTTTAACAAAGGTATAAATATAATATATATTCATTATATATGTATTTAGGGAAACCCATAAAATTTAGAGATAAAAATTTAAATATAATGATCATGGAGATGGATTTTCGTACATACTCCTGAAAAATATTTACATTTTCATGAAAAATTGAATAAAATAAATGTAAATAAAATATTAAAGTAAAATATTTTGTCCTCTTATATTTATTCGACATATTTTTATTTAATCATACCCTTATTACCTTCAATGTCATCGATATGTGAAGAACAAATAACATCGCTTCACAAGGTGGTTGTCCATTGTACATATGGACAATGTTATTTTATTTCCATATCAAAGCAAGTATGAATAATTATGTTATATAATGATTAAATAAATATAATACTATAAAAATATCATATATAAACAATAAATCCATTATTTTATTCATCCATGAGAGGTAGTAGTGGAAAATGAAAAACATCTATTCATGAGTAGTTAATATTTTGTACACATGAATGCTGATTATTTAACCAAATTAAAGAAATTGGATAAGATTATAGGTTATTTCAATAACCTAAAAACATATAACTATATTTAATATACTGAGGATGTCATATCATCATGGTTTAATCATAATTTAATTACGTGTATGATGAAATAAAATATAATTCTTGATTAGGGACGTTACATATTTTTAGAAAAAACAGATTTTTCTTATCATCAAAAATATTATTAATATGGTTTTATGACACAAATAACACTTCTAGAGTGATAGGAAAAAATTATCCAATTTATATGAATATTTATTATCTTAATCAATGGGTTTGGGAAGTGTTAATATGAGATGATGGGGGTGGTATAACCTCTTTGTTCCCGCCCGCTGCATAATTTTCAATAACTTCAATTTATAATGCTCCCATATCATTCGGTCCAGTGCAGTGTCTTACAGGAATGTTTGGGGATGTGATAATTATTATGGATATTGTTATCAAGGAGTATATTCCTATTCCAGTAATATCTCATCGTAATGATAAGGTTCTTGTTTTAAGGGTTGTTTTTAATGATAGTTTACATAGATGGTTCAGTGAAACAATTTTTTGGTTCTAGGAACACCATCTATTCTAGATGTCTAATCTCATTGGTGTCGAAGATATTTATTCAATGATGGAGAATTTTTTTTTCAGCTCATTCATTCTGTGGCACTAGTGATGGTGTTCTTGTGATGGAGCATCATGGTGGTTCTTAACTTCGGTAATGTTATAGTGTTTTTGGTGTGATGTGACCATTCTATAAACGATAATGTCAACATATATATGTTGAACAATAATGATGATAGTAAAATGGGTGTCATGAATCCTTTATTTTTATAATTTTTAGGTCTCTGTTAGTGTTTTTGAATTCTGAAAATTTTTAGTTGAATTATGAATATGGTATTTTGGGGTGTTTTGTACGGGTTTTTGATATGATTCTATTGGGCTTTCATTTTTCAAGGTTTTCCATTAAACCTAATTGTGGATATTTTTATTATTATAAAAAATGATGTATATGAGAGGACATGGGTGGCTTTTTAGAAGTGATGTGAGTGGAACACTTGTAATTTTTGATAAGAAAAATGTATTCCAATATTATTAACATTTCACAAGGATCCACAATTGTCCATTCTAGAGAATATAAGATATTAGGTCAATATATGAAATATATTTTCAAAATTCCATTAATTTGTGAGTAAATAATTAATTAAAAAGTAATAATGGATTTGTTAGTAAAAAACATGATTCCAAATAGTAAATGATCAAATTTTTATAATGATATTATAACAACATTTTTTATAAATTTAATAAATTGAAGTAAATTTCATTAATAGATATTAAATTTGTGAAATTATAATTATAAAACCATGTTTAAAAAATTTGAATTTTTCTAAATACATTAAAATAAATGATAATTCTTAATAAAAACTATTATTTTTTAATATTAATCAAAAAAAATTAACATTCCAAAAAAATATCAAAGAATATCATGATATAATTTTTAAATGATAATTTATATAATTTAATTCATTTTTTATAGTTAATTTTCTAAATGGGAAAAAACTATTTTAAAATATGTGTTCTAATGTCAAAAAAGTGTTTGTAGATAAATATAAAATTTAAAAGAAAATTTGGATTTATTCAAATCTAATTTCAATTGAACACATAAAATGATTTTTAGCATTTTTTGAATATATAAAATATTTAAATTTCTTTATAAATAAAAAATTTATGTTTAATTTATCGACATAAAATTCATTTGTGAGAAAAAAATAGTTTTATGGAAAAGGAATTATATTATTTTCAAATATTATTTACTTTCATATTTATTTAATTAGTCACAACATAATTTATTATATATATATTTTTAAAATTTTTATTATCAATATTTATTTATTTTTATTCATACCCATCATTACAACGACAAGGCGATAACTATCATATTAAATTATTATACATTAATATTATTTCAGGTTTTTATATACTCAATGTTGGATGTAATGAATGTTGAACTCAGTGTTGAATGTAAGATATGATAAAATCACTATTGGGTGTAGTTTAGAATATTGACAATATTAAATTTATTTGAAACAATAATATTTCATTAAGTCTCATGGTGTTATATTCTACCACTATAAAATTTTCACCCCCTCAAAATTTTGTATATTGGAATAAAAAATGAGGATATGACTGCCTCATTACATACTAAGGTCCCACATATCTTCCTCAAGCTATTGTTTTTGTTAAAAAAACATTTTTCCATTTTAGTTCTCTTATTTCATTGTATATTTTCTACTCGATCTAAAAAAAATATTGGTTGATCCTTATAAGAAAGATCATGGTCTGGCTGTATGACATCTGAGTTTATTACTTGTGATAGATCATGTATAAAAATTCTCATCAGAGATACATGGAAATATTCTTACCCCTGAATGTAGGTTTGTGGAATTTACAAGTTATATTATATGGTCCCAATATTATCTAGAATATCAAAAGACTGATCAACATTGGGATTAGTTTTATATTATTTTTTCAATATATAAATTTATAGATAAACCTTAAAGAAAAAATTAAATTCAAGAAGGAATAATCAATTATTAGTATTAAATTTTCATTAACATTGTGATACCCATATGTGTTTCTTAATGGATCTCACATTCCCTTACATTTCATCAGCATGATTTTGTCCTTATTTCATTATTTCATAAAAATCATTTTAGAAAAAAAATTGTTATACAATAATGTCTCTTAAAAGGATTAATAAGGAGAGAACTAAATGAAAATTGAATATTATTACAGTTTGAAAATACAACTATATTGATTCCAACATCCTTATAAATACATAGAACATGATAATATCATATAATCTAGGTTTTTAATTATTACATCATATTGACCATCATTCTAAGGCTGATAGGTTATGATGAAACTCAACTATGTATGAAAAATAATGATGAATAATTTTCTAAAAATTCATGGAAAACTAACACCCCGATCATAAGAAATTGAATATGGTAATCTATACAATTATTCCAATTAATATATTCCTCAAATTGGATTCATAGGGAAATATTTACTAATAGAAATGAACTATGATGGATTCACAAGGTGATGTATTACAACCCATAATTACCTCAACAAAAAAGATAAGATAAACCCAAATGTTTACTCATACCATAAATTATATATTGACAATGTGTAATGGAATTCCTCCTAAAGTAACATTGTCACTAAAAATTTTAAAAACCAAAGGATTATATAGTCATAATTTAATTTTAAAATATTTTTAATCTTGATAAACTCGTGTCATATAAAAGCTCAAAAATCGTTTCAATGACCATGAATATTATGATAAACCATAACATTATAATCCCTTAATGATATACATAACTCATATATTAATATTATGTGGAAACATATACACTTCCCATTTATAGTTGAAACACTATTTTTCATAGAAGATCAGATCTTATTCAAAAATATTTTCATTAGAATCATGGTTATATAATTTAAAGATAAACAATCAATCGTGACTTCATTAATTCATAATCCCGGTATGGGGAGATAATAGCAAGAAATATCACTAAGGGGTGAATAGTAATATATTCATAGCTCTCAATAATACAAAAGAATACATGAAATTGAAAATTATTGAGTGAAGGATATGTTATCCATAATTATCGTGATTCACTTAATCAATTATAATTTCACAATATTTATCTTCTTTTTTTTCTTTAGTAGTCATTGTGTCATATCATCCACCTTATACATTGGATTAGGGAATTTATTTGCATTATTTAAAAACACGTTGAAATTAAAACACCAAAGTTTTGGTTGTGAATTTTTTCAACTATATCTCTATTCGTTTCATTGAAAATCCAGCTCACCTTATATCTATATTCATTTTATTTAATGCCTTGATTCCCTCCCATATAACACATTATTAATAATTTTACCCTCAAATGTAACTTCTTCATCCCACATTTATGTAATGTTGGTGAATGAAATTTCATTCCTCCTTATGATTTATTTTATTTATAATGAGACTCAATGTTCATTTTCATATCATAACTATGGGAATGGTCATAATTTCTTATTTCTATTTCTACCATTAGTTCACCCTGAATGAAATATTTGTAGAAACAAAAGAGTCATATTTATAATTCATTTTAATGATTCGTTATTTATCCACTATGGAATTGACCAATTTTTATTTCTTGGTTAATGATTATATTTGAAGAATAATTTGAAATTATTTTAAAAGATTCAATAGACCAACCAATAGATTATCCATCCTTATTTTTTTATCTTGAGAAATTCCTTCAGAAACATTTTTCATATAATAAGATTAATTTGAATACTGAGTAATATCAACATAAAATGATCTCATTTCATGGATTCAATTACCTCTTATTGACTCTTATAATAAATAAGGTTCCATAATTGGTATGAATCACCTTTCAAATGATATATAGTCAAAGTGACTTTTTAATGATATATATATATTATAGAATGGAAATTATATTTTTTGTGGTGCTAATCCATTATTCAATGATTCGTGAATCAATATACCCAATAAAAGATGCTTGATATTGGATAATGTTAGACACCTCAAAATTTAGTTCCAATATTTTTTTTGGTGGATAATGATTCATATCTTAATAAAGTTGTTTGCCCATAGAAATAATGTTTCATATTCCCTCTCTAATAACAATATATTAATTAGGAGGAAAATCAATTCACTTCCCTTTTAATTCAATATTAATATTCTTCATTTAGGTTCCAATGATTTTCTAAAACTAAATAATATAGCGTGATAATAAATAATTATAGTGGAATACCACATAGTCACGAATAATCATTTATATGATGTCTAAATTATGAAACACTCTTTTAAATCTATGAAACATTAGGAATATCCTATGTAATTAATGATCATTATTCAAATCATTAATGATGGTTGAAAATATGTTTTTGAATATCCAAATAATATAGCCTATGAATTTCAAAACTAGGTGTGGATCAAGGCTCGTATTCTTAAAACACATGACAAACAATTCACTTTAAATGTCAACATTTCAGAGTTGTTACCCATAGGTGCCTCTATTCTAGATACGTATTTTCTTCTAGGATCCACACATGGATTTAATTTTTTATAAACCACTCATTGTATTCATTACCATAATATCAAGACATTTTCCTATATATTGACTCATCCAGGAATTTATATATAGTAATATGACTAGATATAAACTTACAAACATCCATCAGCATATCACTAATGTTTACTCATCTGAGTTCCCAATGGTTAACTAGTCCCTGCTTTAATACCACCTGTTATAACCAAAACTTCTCATACATTAATATTCACTACTGGAAATGTTGTTTTTTCCAACGGGTTTTTACCAACGGTTTGCTAAAACCTTTGGGCTTGAAGGATTAATAAATCCTTTCCCAACGGTTCATTGAAACCGTTGGGAAAATCCACCCCTTTGCCAATGATTTCTTCAAACCGTTGGTAAAGGGGTGTGTTAATCACCTTTTGCCAACGGTTCTCTTGAACCGTTGGGAAAGGGTCACCCCTTTGCCAACGGTTTCCTCAAACCATTGGCAAAGGGGTCCTTAACATCTATTTCCCAACGGTTCTTTAAAACCATTGGGAATTATTTCCCCCAAATCCTGCTCTCCCCCATTCGCACAGAACCTAATTTCATCTGCTCCACCGCTCTCCTCTAGCGAAATCCCCTATCCGAAGAGGTGAAAACCATCTGAAATCAGGTATATTTTCATTTATACACATATACTTCCTTATTTTTATTGTTATTACTTTAGTATTTTTGTTTTAAGTTATCAATCCACCTCCACCTCTCTGCTACTCCCCAAATCCCCCATCCGAATAGGTGAAAACCCATTTGAATCATCTCAAATAAAGTAATTTTTTCTTTATACACATATGGTACCTTGTTTTTATTGTTATTGATCTAATATTATAGTTTTAAGTTTGGATTTTGATTTGATTTCACCGTGTAAAATAGAGAAATGAATAAATATTTTGTTAATTAATTAGTTTCCCCTGGAATATAAGTTGTGTTATAATGTCCATGCTAAATAAAGGGGTAATGTAATAAAAGACCTTGAATAAATAAATCGTGGAAGTTGGGGTATGTTGCCTCTATGAGAGGTTTTTTGTTGTGTTTCATTGTATGTTGTTGGCTGTTTTATGGGGATTGAGGTGACCAGTTGGGCTTTGTGATATGTGGGGTTGTAATGTGATGGTTAGTGGGCATGGATGTGTCATGTGAAGTTGTATGATAGTGATGATGTGTGGTGGTGTTGTGTCGTGTGGAGGTGTTGTGTGATGAAGTTGTGGTGTATAATGTGGTGAGGTGGTTTTGGTTGTGTGGTGGTTTGTGATGTGCAATATTTTTATTGTGATATGTGGTTGTTTTGGTGAGATGGTTGGTCGATGTAACATGGTGTCGATGGTTATTGTGAGATGGTGAGTTGTTGTGTGGTGGTTTTATTAGTTTCCTGGTTATCTATGGAATAAATTATGCTGTTAAAACAAAAAAACAAGATATTAAATAAATGATATGGAATAGAAATGGATGTGTGGTAAATGGATTTAATTAATTTAACATTAAATGAATCGACAATGTAAGAGTGAATGAAGTGGCTTATAAATGAATGTGAGAAATGCTATGCATCTTGTGTGGTGGTGGTGTGGTTTATGTGTTTTGTGGTAGTAGTGAAGTGTGTGATTATGTAGTTAATGTGAACCCATAGGTTGAGTATTTTGTGCTATCTATATATCATGTATTTTTATGTTATTTCTACACAACGGTAGTTTGACTGGGCACACCAGCTGGCCGGTGGTGTCTCACCAGCTGGCCGGTGGTCCACCGACTGGCCGGTGCTGAGATCCCGGCTGGCCGGTGGTCCAGACAGAGCAGGCTTTCTGTCTGGGTTCCACCGGCTGGCCGGTGGTCATCCACCGGTTGGCCGGTGGCACCAGGCAGTGGGCAAGCCGACTGCCTGGGTCCTCCGGTCGGCCGGTGGGAAAGAACAGGTCGGCCGGTGCCCATACCGGCTGGCCGGTGCGCTAACACCGGCGGACTGGTGGCTCTGGCAGAATGCAATGCTTCTGCCAGAAACCACCGGCCGGCCGGTGGAAATCCAACGGCCGGCCGGTGGACTCAGAGAGTCCACTATCAGCCTTCTTGGGCCAACTCTTGGGCAACCTTTTTCCTATAATCAAAACACTTGAAAACATGTTAGAACACGATGAGAGTGATTGTGATCATTAAAATCCAAGAGAGAGGGGTACAACAAAGGAGGGGTGGGCGGGCTGTCCAGGGGGGGTGGGTGGGCTGACCACAGGGGGTAGGGGTGTCCAGGGTTGTGGGCGTGCTATCCAAGGGGGTGGGGGGCTATCCATAGGGAGAAGGGGTGTCGAGGGGGGTGGGTGGGCTGTCCACGGGGGTGGTTGGGATGTCTAGGAGGTAGGGGTGTCCACGGGGGTGGGTGGGTTGTCCACGGGGGTGGGCAGGGCTGTCCATGAGGGTACCCTACTAATATGGTTATGGGATGAGGCATTCTCTGATGTGATAACACATTAAGTTCTTGTTGGTTTTACATTTTTTCAATAACACATTAGTATGTTTTTTTCACATGTCTAGTTGATACCATGATTATTTTCTTCCTTTATCGTTTACATAAATGTATTTTCTATTAATGTTCAATCCTATTGAATTGTTTATGACAAAATGACATATATGAATTTTTTTACAGAATGGACAGAAGTTGGATGTATGAAACCGATCGTATCTCAAGCGATTTTCAAAACAATTTGGAGAGCTTTATAGATTTTTCATTTCACAATTCTTCAGATAGTGGTTGCATACACTACCCATGTTCCAATTGTGTTGGTACACCTTGGTTGAGTCGTGAAGAAGTCAGCTACCACATAACCAAAAATGGTTTTCAAGCAAACTACTTTGTGTGGTATCACAATGGGGAGAAAATGAAATCACAAATTGGTGATGATCGAAATGAAAGAACTGGAATGGAGAATTTGTTAGATGATCGGTTTCCGTTTATTCGTCCTCATGAAAAAGAAAGGATTTCGACTCAAGAATACGTTGATATGAGGACAACTGATGCATCTAGTGAAAATGATGATATTGATAGGGTGAAAAAAATGAATGATGCTGCCACGACTCCAGTATATCGACAATGCGATAAAATGAAAAAGCTGGAATTTTTAATCTGATTGTTTCATGGAAAAACTATGTATGGGATTTCTAATACAGCAATCAATTACATTATTACCCTCTTGAGGGATTTACTTCCAGATGACGCAGATATTCCCTCAAACCACTATATGGCATGGAAGTTAGTTGAAGAACTTGGATTTTACAGAAACAAAATTCATGCTTGCGCGAAATATTGCAGTTTATTCTGGGAAGAAACCACTAAACGAAATGAATGTATAAAATGTGGCACATCCCGCTGGAAGTAAAAATCTGATTGAACACCATCCGGCATTCCACAGAATGTAATGTGGCACTTTACATTGATCCCCAGACTCCAGAATCTTTTTATGTCTGATGACATATCAATAAAAATGAGATGGCATGATACCGAGAGAATAAAGACTAATGATGAGCCGGTTCATCCTGCATATGGATTTGCATGGCAGAGATTTGATGCTCGACATCCTGATTTTGCAGCTAATGTGCGTAATGTGAGGCTACGGCTTTCATGCGACGGTTTTAATCCGTTTGGGCAGATGCTTACTTCTCACAGCACATGGCCAGTTTTTATACCCATTTATAATCTTCCCCCATGGTTGTGTATGAAAAAATCTTTCACTTTCATGAGTATACTCATATCTGGTCCTTCTGATCCCGGTATTGATATTGATGTATACATGAAACCTTTAATAAAAGAGTTGAAACTTCTTTGGGATGTGGGTGTGCGCACATACTATGCATGTTCGAAAGACATATTTCATATGCGTGCTGCGATTATTTGGACGATCAATGATTTTCTGGCTTATGCAATGATGTCTGGATGGACCACGAAGGGAAAACTGTCATGTCCAGTTTTTATGAAGAATACACGATCTAGAAGACTGAAACATCATTGTAGTTTCAGTTTTATGGGACATCGACGATTTTTGCCAAATGATCATCCATATAGAATGAATCGTCGAAGATTTGATAATACTATAGAGAACGATGATCCACCTCAGCGTATGTCTGGAAATTATGTGCTTAATGAATTGAAAGATTTCAGTTTTTTGTTCGGGAAGGGTCAAATGAAATCTGGAAAGAGAAAGAATGTCTCCACAGAAACCTGTTACAATTGGAGGAAGAGGAGTATCTTTTTTGATTTTCCTTACTGGTCAACCAATTTGCTACGTCATTGCTTAGACGTAATGCATATTGAAAAGAATATATGTGAAATGTTGCTTTCAGTTCTTCTAAATGTCAAGGGTAATACAAAAGATGATTTACGATCTCGACATGACTTGGTGGATTGGGGCATCAGACCAGAATTGCATCATGTGCGTATCAGTGAAAATAAATGGAAACTTCCATGTGCTTCATATGTGATGACACCTACTAAAAAAAAAATTTGGAAGTATTAGAGACTATTAGAGTTCCTGATGGCTATTCAAGCAACATATCTAAACGGGTCAACAGAAGGGAGTTGAAGCTAAAATCTTTGAAGACTCATGATTATCACGTTCTACTGCATGAGTTGCTTCTAATAGCAATCCGTCATCTTTTTTCCAATAATGTAAGGGTGGGTGTTATTCGGTTGTGCCATTTGTTTAGAGATCTTTGTGCTAAGAAGTTTTCCAAGTATTTCTTGCAAAAAATGTTGACAGATGCCCCATTAATTTTTTGTGAGTTGGAGAAAATATTTCCCCCATCATTTTTCACATGCATGATGCATCTGACTATCCATATTCCAACTGAAATACTTCTCGGAGGACCTGTTTCTTTTCGTTGGATGTATCCAAATGAAATAAATATGTTCAAATTAAAGTCTTATGTTCGAAACAAGAATCATCCCGAAGGTTCTATCGTGAACGGTTACTTAGCTCAAGAATGAATGGATTTCTGTTCAATGTATTTGTCTGATCTTACTACAAGAATGAACAGACCAATGAGAAATGAAGAAAAACAATATGAACAAATTGAACCCAGTTTTCCATCACATCCTCAAACAGGAGGAATTCCGGGATCATATACATTGAAGACATTAATCCATGAAGAGCGGGAGATGGCACATCGCACAGTTTTGTTCAACTGTGATTTGTTCGATGACTATATCAGGTAACAAAATTGAATATATATATCTTACATATATATCTGTTTAACTATTCAAATTTTTTTATCTACAGGGAACATAAATCAATGATAAATAGGCAGCATCGTTCTTTATCTTTGAGAAAGAGAGAGACTTTTCATAGCAAAGAGTTTTCTTCTTGGTTAAAATTGAAGGTAAAAATATTACTATTTAAATTAATTATTTCAATATTTACTTAAGTTTAACTGTCATTTATATTGCAGGTATTGAGTTTGTCTACTGACTCTGTCTCTGAGGAAATAAGAGCTTTGGCTTTTGGTCCTAAAACCGTGGTTCGTGACTGTAAATCAATTGTTATCAATGGGTACAGATTTATTGTCACTGAATGAGCCAAAAACATGAGAACACAACATGATGGTATCAGGTCATACAGGTCATACAACTATTCCATCTTCTTTTCCTTCTACTTCTGCCCCATCATTTTCACATCCCATGATGATTCCCACTCCCCAGTCAGCATCAGGTCATACAACTGTTCCATCTTCTTTTCCTTCTACTTCTGTCTCTTAGAGCTTTTATATTCCATCGTCTTCGACTCCTGTTCCACCAGAGGGTGTTCCATCAGGTTCTGTGGATCCGGCGCCACTCATTGATCAGACTAGCGCAGGTATATTTATAAAACCATAAAAAATTTTATAGCAATGTTTATTTTCATTATAACATGTTTTGATAAAATATTTGTTTTTCTTTCATGACAGATACATCTACTGACAGGATGCAGGGTCGGGGTCGTACAAGCATGCGTTCGGTGTGGAACCGTCGCACACAGGTTATGGTGGAATATAATGAAGACAATCAGATGGTTGAGAAAACAGGGCAGCAATGTCGGAGTTTTATGGCGACGCTTGCCAAATACTCCGACATCATTCCCGTCAGCCCGTTGTCGTGGAGACATTTTGCCACATGAGGTCAAAGATAGAGCTTGGGCAGAGATATGGGTAAAAAAATCTGTTGTATTTAATGCCATGATTTTTTTTTGTATTTATATGAATTAATATTTTCATTTCAGCTTCGATTTAATTTTCCTGATGGTGAGGGTGCACGATTGGAACGTCTAAAGGATTTAGGCTTTCTTTACAGAGCCTACAAGCATGAGCTATATATTGGCTGGCGTGCTAGAGTTGGCACTGAGTTAGAGGCGGTACCAGTCGTGGATAATTGTCCTATAGAGCAGTATCGTCAGATGATTACTCATTGGACGAGTACCCAGTTTAAGGTATGAATTACATTTGAGGTATTTAAATAATAACTTTCAAGCTTTGCATTAATATTCTCCTTTGCATTATCGAATTTTATTTAGGAATCATCTGGAAAAAATAAAAAAAACATTGATGCAAAAAAATACCTCCATACACTAGGACGCACGACGATATCGGATCATGAGAGGCAGCAGGTATGACAATTGATTATAAGTTTTCTTTATGACTTACATTTTCTTTTGTTTTCTCAATTATTTATTATTTTTTGATGTCTTTATATAACTTTTGTTTTCAATGTCATTGTAGAGGCATGTACAAAATATTGAAGGACATGTGCCCCAAGCAAAACTTTTTTGCTCGAGTAGACGAAAAAAGGATGGAAGTGCTGTCAACGAAGCGACTCATCAGCAGATTGTATGTTTTAATCTGTTGATTTTATATTTTAATATCTATTTCGTAACTTAATAATATATTTATTTTTGTAATAGGATGCTTTAGAGGCCATCGATGCCCAGGAAGCAGACAATTTTGGGCCATCTGATCACTTACATCAGGTGTTGGGAGAGGAACATTCTGGCAGAGTAAGCTGCCGACCTAGGATAGCCCCGATGAGGTATTGGCCTGCCTCAGGTACGAGTTGTAGTGACACCGAGCAGCAGCAACTTAGGGCAAAGGCAGAACAGGCTGAGAAAAGGGCCACAGAGATGGCAGAACAGTCTGCTAGGGAAAACAGTGCATTTATGAAATTTATTGAAGTTCTACGTCCAACACTTCCAACAGAGGCCAGCCCAGCGATTGATGAATAAATGTCGTCGATACATTCTATATATGGTGCACCAGGTGGCAGTTCCAGTGGTGGTCAGGCCGATGTCCAGCTTGAAGATGATGATGGCGAGCAGTCTGATGCGGAAGAGGAGGGAGATGAGGAGGGCGAGGAGGAGGGCGAAGGCGAGGAGGAAGGCGCTGTGGAGGGTGAGGACGATGAGGAGGATGATGACGAGGACGATGATGATGACGATGATGGTGATGGTGATGCAGATGTGGGACACATTGATCCGTTACATTTTTGACTTATATTACTGAGATTTGATGTTTAATCTATTCTAGTTGTTGGTTTTATCTAGACTCGTAGTATAGTATTGGAGTTGAGTTATTTTTATATAATTTCTGTTTTTATGGATGTTGTTGTCTTTTAGTGGTTGTGTGTTTTTGAACTCCCTGGACAACCCCCCCTCATTCTTGGACCCTGGACAACCCCCCCTCCCACTTGGACCCCCCTCACGCGCGTTTACGAAGCCCGTGCATCAATTAAAATACGAATATAGAGCTGTACCGCGCAAACCGCACGTCCGATTGACGTTCCGTCTTCGCGTACACGTCACGAATAATAATTAGAATGTTGCATAGTGGTTTCAGATCAATCTGAGGTCGTCCTCTATGAATTTGACAGTTGGACGCCCGTTTTGGCCGTTTATGACACCAGGACTGCGTTGTCGGTCATCGCAGGCACACGGCACGTCCGATTGACGTACCGTCTGCTCGACCACTTCAGAAATCACTCACCCGTATTTGTCGTCTGATTTCAGGGCATTCCGACTTCGTTCGGCCCGTTTGGACCCCCCTCATGCGCGTTTACGAAGCGCACACATCACTTAAAACATGAATATTGAGCCGTACCGCACAAACCGCACGTCCGATTGGCGTTCCGTCTGCGCGTACACGTCACGAATAATAATTAGAATGTTGCACGGTGGTTTCAGGTCATTCCGAGGTCGTCCGCTATGAATTTGACCGTTTGATGCCCGTTTTGGCCGTTTATGACACCAGAACTGCGTTGTCGGTCACCGCGGGCACACGACACGTCCGATTGATGTGTCGTCTGCTCCACCACTTCATAAATCACTCACCCGTATTGTTCGTCTGATTTCAGGCCATTCTGAAATCGTTCGGCCCGTTTGGACCACCCTCACGCGCGTTTACGAAGCGCGCACATCACTTAAAACACGAATATTGAGCCGTACCGTGCAAACCGCACGTCGGATTGACGTTCCGTCTATGCGTACACGTCACGAATAATAATTAGAATGTTTCACATTGGTTTCATCTCAATCTGAGGTCGTCCTCTATGAATTTGACCGTTAGACGCCCGTTTTGGCCGTTTATGACACCAGAACTGCATTGTCGGTCACCGTGGGCACACGGCACGTCCGATTGACGTGCCGTCTGCGCGACCACTTCAGAAATCACTCACCCTTATTTTTCGTCTGATTTCAGGCCATTCCTACTTCGTTCGGCCCATTTGGACCCCCCTCATGCGCGTTTATGAAGCGCACGCATCACTTAACATACGAATATTGAGCCGTACCGCGCAAACCGCACGTCCGATTGATGTGCCGTCTGCGCGTACACGTCACGAATAATTATTAGAATGTTACACGGTGGTTTTAGCTCAATCTGAGGCCGTCCTCTATGAATTTGACCGTTGGACGCCCGTTTTGGCCGTTTCTGACACCAGAACTACGTTGTCGGTCACAGCGGGCACACGGCACGTCCGATTGATGTTCCGTCTGCTCGACCACTTCATAAATCACTCTCCCGTATTTTTCGTCTGATTTCAGGCCATTCCGACTTCGTTCGGCCCGTTTGGACCTCCCTCGCGCACGTTTACGAAGCACGCACATCACTTAAAACACGAATATTGTGTCATACCTTGCAAACCGCACGTCCGATTGACGTGCCGTCTGCGCGTACACATCACGAATAATAATTAGAATATTTCACGGTGGTTTCAGCTCAATATGGAGACGTGGTGTGGCCGGCACCACTCAATGTGTCCATCTTTTGTTTCAAAAGGACGTCATTTTAGGTGAAAAGCATCAACTGACATACGGAAAACCGACCAAATGCATTCTGAATCTGTTGATAATTCATCCCAACAATCCATGGGTCATATGTGACGTGTACGAGCCAGCCTGGGATGAATCTGAGTTGCGGTGTGGCCTGGATAAGTCTAAGTGACTCTCTTTTGTTTAAAATGGACACCATTTTAAGTACATACGGAAAAACGACCAAACGGATTCGGTTTCCATTGAAACTTTAGGAGAACGATCCATGGGTCATATGTGACGTGTACGAATCATACCCGCTTCAATCCGACATGTGGTGCGGCTGACACCAATCAAAGTGTCCGTCTTTTGTTTCAAAAGGACGTCATTTTAAGTGAAAGGCATCAACTGACATACGGAAAAACGACCAAACGCATTCGGATTCTATCGATACTTTAGCACAACGATCCATGAGTTATATGTGACGTGTACAAGTCAACCCCGTCTTAATCCGAGACGCGGTGTGGACGACACCGCTCTAACTCTGTCTCTTTTGTTTAAAATGGACATGATTATAAATGAAAAGAACAACTGACATACGCAAAACCGACCAAACGCATTCGTAATCTTTTGATAATTTATCAAAACGATCCATGGGTCATATGTGACATGTACGAGCCATCCCGGGATGAATCTGAGTCGCGGTGTGGTCAGGATTAGTCTAAGTGTCACTCTTTTGTTTAAAATGGACAACATTTTAAGTACATAAGGAAAACCGACCAAACACATTCGGTTCCCATTTAAACTTTAGGAGAACGATCCATGGGTCATATATGACGTGTACGAATCAACCCCACCTCAATTGGAGACGCGGTGTGGTCGGCACCACTCATAGTGTCCGTCTTTTGTTTCAAAAGGACGTCATTTTAAGTGAAAAACATCAACTGGCATACGGAAAACCGACCAAACGTATTCGGATTGTGTCGATACGTTAGGAAAATGATCCATGGGTGTTTTGAGATGTGTAAGAGTCATCCCCTTCTAAATCCGAGACGCGGTGTGGCCGGTACCACTCTGACTGTGTCTCTTTTGTTTAAAATGGACAAGATTATAAGTGAAATAAACAACTGACATATGAAAAACTGACCAAATGCATTCGAAATCTGTTGAAAATTTAGGACAACGATTCATGGGTCATATGTTACGTGTACGAGTCAACCACGCCTCAATCCGAGTCGCGGTTTGGCCGAGACCACTCTAAATGTATCTCTTTTCTTTAAAATGGGCTACATTTTAAATTCATATGGAAAACCAACCAAACACATTCTGATTGTGTTTATATTTTAGCACAACAATCCATGGGTCATTTGTGATGTGTACGAGTTTACCCCGCCTCAATAGGAGACGCGGTGTGGCCGACACCATTCAAAGTGTCTCTCTTTTATTTAAAAAACACTTCATTTTAAGTGAAAACAACAACTGACATATTCATAACCGACCAAACGATTTCAGAATATGTTGATACTTTAGGACAACGATCAATGATTCATTTCTGACGTGAACGAGTTAACCTCGCCTCAATCCGAGGCATGGTGTGACCGGTATCATTCCAGATGTATGTATTTTGTTTAAAATGGAGATCATTTCTATTAAAAATATATGGTATATGAAAAACCAATCAAATTATGAATTGAATTCCGGATTCCACATATGATTGTCATCTAAATTTTAAAATGAATTCTAAATGAATTATGTATGTTTATAATTATGTTATGAATTCTAATTTAATTATGGATGAGTATATTTTCAGGATGCATTATATGTGTTGGTTGGTTGGTTTTCATTATTTGTATCTATTGGTTTGTTCTCTATATGTATGCATTATATGTGTTACAGGTACAATAATTGGATTGAAAAATGAATTGAAAACGAGGGCATAATTGGATTGAAAATTGAATTGAAACCGAGGGTGAATGCCCAAAAACCAGACCTACTGTGCAAATTGCAGGCTGCTGTGCAATTTGCACAGAAAAGCATATGCCAAAGATTTTCAAACCGTTGGCATAGGCTCTATGAAGCTGTTTTTACCAATGGTTCAAGGAACCGTTGGTAAAAATAGCTATCCCAACGGTTTGAAACCATTGGGATACCCTGTCGCATGGTGGTTTTTACCAACGGTTCATGGAACCGTGGGGAAATGAAATTATTTGTTGATTTCCCAATGGGCCAACCCGTTGGGATAAGCCTTTCCCAACGGTTTGGCATAACCGTTGGGATAGGTTGATTTTTTCTAACCTATCTCAACGGTTCTATTAAACCGTTGGGAAAAGCCTTTCCCAACGGCTTACTTCCCCACTGTTTGCAGAACCGTTGTTATAACATATACCAACGGTTCTGCAGCCTTTCCCAACAGTTCTAAACCGTTGGGAAATGCTGGATTTCAAGTAGTGATTACATCTAATTAGATTAATAATCTTTATATAACATTATGATACATTCTATAATCGTTTGTGTCAAGATCATTATTAATAATATACAAATAAATAGTTGTTTCATAATTGGAATATGTGACCTCCCAATATGATCTTCAAAACAGGAACACTAATATAAGATACCATATATAATAAATTCTTTATATAATGTGGAAATTATTCCTAAAAAGGGTGAAATTAGATGCTCAATAAGGGTAAAAAATGTTGATATCAATACAACATGATTATTATGTTATGAGAAAAAAAATTATTAAGAAAATACCCTTTATATCTCAACTCATAATCATTTTTCATGGAAGAAATCATTGCAGTTCATAAATCATGAATGATAATAAAATCATAGAACATGAGATATTAGAGAATAAAATTGTCATATGCCATAGATTTGTGAAATATTTATTAGAATGGATAGTAATATTTAATGTAAACCCATGAATAATTTCATAACATGTTAGGATAGTGATAATCTCCAGTGTAACAACTTTTGGGTATGGGATTACCTCATATGTTCCCTCATTTGGGGTTGGATGACATCAGATATAATAATTGATCTCATATTACATTAAACATTACCAAATTCTAGGGAGGGATATATAGGTTCCTACCATCTTGGTTACAACATAACAATATTCATGGGTTAATACATAAACACCATATATTGTTATAACATAACCACCATCACATAGTTAAAATCATACATGTTAGTACCACAATATCAGAAAACTTACATCCTATCATAAAACATGAATTGAAATGGGTTTTATAGATATTTCATCACATAATTATAGCATCTTCCATGGAAAAAAGAAGGTTTCATACGCATTTAATAATGGTAAAACCCTTGGAAAATGAAACTGGTATCATTATACTCTTATCATGGTATAACCCATGGAAAAAATATTATCATAAACATATATATAAAATAAACATAATCAATTCAGGAAAATAATAATGAAGGTATTCAAGATCATATTACTATTAAATCATAATTAACATCAAATCATGTATTCAAAGATGGAAAATTATCTTTGAAAATACACAATGGATATTTATTGAGAAAAATATATTTTCATTAAAAAAATAAAAAAAGTATAATTTTCTTTTGGAAAAAATTGTTCCTTGAAAATAAAATTTGAGATTTATATTGTATTATTTGAAAATATTTTAATTTTTCATGTTGTAATAAAATAACATTAATTATTTACATAATAAAACAATGATTCCTTTCATATTTTTGGTAAAATCCTAATAAATATTAAATTGTACATGATCTAAAGGTTACATTAAAATATATTGGTAAAAATTCCTATAAGGGTAAATATTTATTTAATAAATCATTTATATAATTTTAAAATAATTTTTGAAATAAATTTTAGAAAATAATTGTTTTTCAAAAAATATAGGGTTTCGGTCGAAGTGATAAATAAAGATGATTTTTCATAAAAACATTATTTTAAAATATTGAGTACATAAATAGGTACAAATGAAGTGAAATTTTTTATTATAGTGAGATAAACCGAGGATATGAATATTCATTAGTTTTTAGATATATGGATTGTAAGAATACATCATTTAAAACATAATAAAAATCATACTGATAAATGATCAGATTGCATTAAAAAATCCAAACAACATTGTTAATAATGAATCATAATCCCCAAGAATGAAAATCATTAATTGAAACATATAATTTCCTGAGTCTAAAAATATTGATGATATTTAATGTCAAAGGATCTATATATACATCTCAAAAAATAATATTGGTGCTTAACATGTCGTATATAATGAAGAATGTAACTAGTGACACAAATCAGTTAATTGTTTGGAAAATTTCATTATATAAACCAATTAAAGAGTGATATTAAAATTGATATGTTAATAACCATATATTTATGTGTAATAATCATAAAATAGTTTCATGGGATGTATATACACTAGGTAAATGAAATTATTGTGGAATTTTTCATGTGTCTTGTAACTGTAAAAAGTGGGTTGAAAATCTCTTACGTTGAGTATTAAATTATTTAATCCAAATTTATAATTACTATAAAATAAACATAATTATAATTTATATTAATTCCAGAATTATGAATTTATATATAATATAATGTATTATTAACTTATCACATTTTATTTCATCCTTATTAACAACTCCATATTAAATTCATGTTTCAGATAATAACGGCTTTGTTTATCGTTTATTCTTTGATTAATTATTTTATATCATATGGTATTGAAAATGGATAAATATTCTAATTAATTGTATACATGATATAAATAAAAATCATTTTCCTTATATTTGAATTTAGAGGAATCCATAAATGTTAGTGAAAAAAATATAATGCATAGTTCATTGAGACTTTGGGCATACATATGCATAAATGTTGTGTCGAATTTCATATATGGTTGAATGAAATATATGAAAATAATGTGTCACAATTATAGAATAATTTTTATTTCATATATTTTCACCTATTTTTAATTAATAATACACTTATTTCCTTATATTTAAATCGTATGTGAATAGCGGATCACATCCCTTCGTGAGGCGGTAGTCCGTCGTACACATGAACAATGATATCACAATACAATAGAATAGAAATTATAAATAATATTTGAAATCATGATTCCAAAAGAATAATAATATCTTAAATATCATATATAAACAATAAATACGTTGTTATATAAATCCATGATGGCTGGTGATGTAAAACGAATAAAATTAGTTACTGATGTGGTAGTCCACTGTGCACACAAATAAGGATTTCTTGACCCATTGGATTGAAGAGGGGAAGTGTTCTGGATTTTAAATTAATATAATAACATATATTTATATATAATATACTAAATTTATCTTATCATAATTTTTTATATTATTATTGAATGTTGCTTGGGAATAAATAAAAACATCCAATTATGGACGTTACCTATTCGATGGGAAACTTATTTTATTTTTTATCCAAAAGACATCATAAGATTTATTTTTAGAAAAATAAGTATTATATGATTATATTAGGGAATTAAAATTTTTATTAGGATAGGAATTTCCTAAAACCAGTGGGTTTTGATGTTTTATGAGGAGAGGATAGTGGGTGGCCTTTTATAAGTGAGGTAACACCCACACATTTAATTTATCAAAATAAAAATATTTAACCACATTTTTAATTGAAAAGGGATCCGAAATGGCTAATTCGAAATAATATAAGTGTTAAGGTAGAAAAAAAAATTAATTAAATTGCTGTTGTATATAGTTTAGGTCATTTTTAACGAATCTGGTTTATTTTAACCCCCCGATAAACCCATTTTTACCGTAATCACAACATGTAATTTTTACTATTTTTTCTATTAAATACGATAGAAATTAAGATGAAATTATTATATAATTTAATTTATGTGGATTCCCAGTAATAAATATATTTTCCAAAATTACATCAATTTATTTGGAAAAAATTAATTTTAAATTAATCGTGCATATGAGACGTAAAAATAGTTGTCCATTGAGAAAATATTCAAGAGTGTGACACATTTTTACAAAAAACCCAATTTGAAATTTATTGAAATAAGCTAAAGTGGATTAAGAAATTTATAATTGAACTAGTTATACTTTTAAAACCATATTAAAAAATATATGTTTTACAATGAATTAATTGAAATAAAAAATCTCAATAAAACACCATTTTCACTACTTATAAAAATATTTCATTTTTAAATATTACTTGGAACTAATAATAAAATAATATTTACATATTTATATTAGAAATTAATTTAATATTTGAAAATTAATTTAATATGACAGAAGAAAAAAAATCAAACAAATTTCGAAATGTCGATACAATTATTTTTTGGTAAAATATATTTTTGAAGCATTTAATTGGATTTACTCGTGTTTATTTTCATGATACCCCATAAAATTAAAATTAAAATTTTTATAAAATATATAATATTTAAATTTCATTTATATAATTCAAATTAAGATATAATTTATTTTATTGTAGTAAAACACAATTTTAAGCATATAAAAGATAATCAGAAAAATGAATTAATTTATTTTAAAATAGACTTCATTTTCATTTTTAATTAATTGGTGATCAAATAATTCATTTTATATTCATGTTAAATATATTAAATTTATTAATTTAGTTAATCTCATTCGAATGTCTATGAGATTACTATCATATTAAATAATATAAAATTTAATAGTATGTCATGTTTTGTTTAAATTAGTTGTTGTGTTTAATATAAGATAAACATAGTATCTCAAGTTAATAATTATAATATTAGGGTTTCAGGTAACACAAGATAAACCAAATTTTTTGTGTTATTCAGTATATCAATTAGATGAAATTTGTTTTTTAAAAATAATTATTTCCAAAAATATCAATGTAATTTAACATTAGTGCTATGTGTAAATACTCATAATTTTCTTATGAATAATTAAAAAATAATAATTTTGAGTTATATTACTCATATAAATTAAATAAATGGTTAATATGGTGTGTGTCCCATGGAAATAGGTGTGAGACAAAAATTCATTACCATATGTCTTGACTTCCTTCATATACATTCAATCATCCTATATAATAAATATAGGTATTTTAAAAATAAATTATAAAAACTATAATCATTTGTATAATTTTATATATGATTTACATATAACATCTTATAACACATTTATAAAAAAAAATTTATTCAAAAAATTATTTAAATTTATAACATCTTCATCATTGATGTATATTTTGTTTGGATATTTTTGGTCCCTATACATTTATTACTGTTCCAATATTTAAATAATGTTAAACATGATTTAAATTTCATATATATTTATTATATTTGAATTTAATATAATAATTAAAATTTTGAGATTGAAAATTAATTACACTTTTCACGTAGACTATAGGTTGTATGTACACAAAATATTTGTATCCATTTTCTCAACAAATGGAATGAAAGAATGAAAAATATTATTAAAGAATTTAAACATAATTTTAAAATAATTTCATTCATATATACTCATTAAATATATAATTATTAGAATATATATAAACATAAATCAAAAAATGTAACTCATCACTTTCTAGAGGCGGTAGTCCACAAATACCCCTGAGTGATGGAGTTGTTTTGTAATTGATTTGATGTTAGGAAGGTATATGGAATATTATAAATAGAAAAATAGAACTATTTCATAAATATAATATATTTATATATATTATTTCTATCATTGAATAATATTTTTATAGGTTGTGATAGAAAATGAATTACATCAGTTCACGAGGTGGTAGTTCGTCGTACACAAAATGAAAGGGTTTTTCCATTAATAATAAATTGGATAAGAATATAGGTTAGTCAATTAAAAAAATATAATTATATGGAAGATACTAGTGTAATTATATTATTACTTTTATGACATGTATTTAGATTTTATGATATGTAAAAAAATATCTTATTCAATACAATGCACGTTGCATAGAAAATTCTCGTTCAGATATATTTTTAAGAACACTAGTATATAAATTTTTTGAATATAAGATGTAAAACCTGGATAATGATGTCAGGGAGATATTGTGGTATGTTTTTGTTAATCAAAATTTCATAAGTGTGCTGAATAAGTAATGGGGGTGAGTTCCCTTTTATATTTTATGTGTTACTTTCTTATATTAACAAAACACTATTAAATAATGAGATTTCAAAATGAAGAAACATGTCTAAAAATCATTAAATATTTTGGAGTGATGATATGTGGTTTCCACACATCTAACAGTAAAAAATATACAATTTTTAAAAAAAATATTCCACAAGAATCAATGTTTATTCATTATTGAAAAATAATTTTTCACTACAGTAAGTAGTCTCTTTCTATTTATATAGTTAATTTATACTCTAGGAATACAAATAAAATGAAATTTATTAGATAAAAATGTCCCATCAATTCCAAATATGAAATCAATGTTTCTAAATAAATAACATATTCATGTTTAGAAATATTTTATGTTAATGCATATGTAATGATCATCGTCTTGTTTTAAGCCAGCCACTATAATTAATTTTTTATTATTTGTAATATTCACTATATAAAAATTTAATTTAAACATATTATATAATATATATAATAATTATGGAAATTATTTAATCCATTTTTTGAATTATATTAGTATATGTGGTATAATTCATTTTAAAATCAAACACATGGATATGAAAAAAGTTGGGGTTCAGATGTGAAAATTTTCATATTTACAAAATGTTTTAATATAAATATTAAATATTAAATTTATAATAATTACATAAATTTCATTAATTGAACTAATGTTAGTTTTAATATTTTTTATAAATCAGAATTTATAAATTAAATTGTAGTTTTCTAATAAAATCATTATTTTTTAAAATATATTAGATAATTATACATATCAATTAAAAGTAAAAAAGGTAATAGTTATATTAAATTCATATGATGATTCAAAAAACCAATTTTATTTTTTAAAATATATTTATAGAAGGTAATAAATAATTATTGTTATTATTTTAAAATATATATTCCATTTTCTAGAGGGAAATGTATTTTTATACCATATAAATTCATTACCTAATATTTGTTACATATTTATCAAGCTAAATAATTTATATACAAAAAATTATTCATGGTTCTAAAAAACAGTCTAGTTCAAACATAAATGTTTAAAGTCAATGCAATAACATTCATCATTAAATAATATTATTAATACTATATTACGGTTTTCTAAAAAAATGAGTAATGTGTAGGGAAATATACTAAACAAATTTATTTTTTATTTGAAAAAAATAATTCATAAAATCTTATGGCTTGAAATTCTACACCCATTAAAATGAGTTTCTTCATGTAAATTCCATATCATTAATATAAATAACTGAAGAAACATTTGAATTATCATATCATAAGTTTCCCACATATATTCCTGATGATAGTGGTTTAATCACAAAACATTGATACATTTAGTTTTATTATTTCATATAACGTTCCCTTTGGGATCCAGAGACTCTATGTTATTATTCATATGAAATATCTTGATCTGGTGGTTCAAACTCTATGTAATATATACGTAATTGATTATGTTGGTACTTCCTCATGAGATAATAATGAAACACATTGTTTACATGATAGAGGTTCTGCGGTAGTTCCAAGAGATAAGTAATTTTCCATACTTGATCGGGAATATCAAAAGGACCAATATAACAAGAGATCTATTTTCCTTCATTTATGAATCTTATAACCATATTCTATGTAGATGTTTCCTGAAACACCTTCTCACCAAATATAAAATTTTTATCCCATTAATTATTATCACCGTAACATTATTGTCAAATTTGTACTGTATTTATGTCTTCCAAAATATATTTTCCCTTCTCTGTCTTTTTGTCAACCATCTAAAGTTGAAATAACATTATTTTCCCAATACAATATAAAAAAATTTAATGTTATTCAATTATTTCCATATAGGGATTCATAAGGAGTAGTCTAAATACTCTACTGAAATCCACTTTTCTATGATACCATAACTATAGGAAGGTGGTGCTCCCAACAACCATTATGGCCCATAGAACATTATGTTAACATATACTACATGGTTTTAATGTTTATCTCATACTATCGTTATATTATAGGACAATACAATGATTTTAAAACCAAATATGAATCATTAAAATGATAAAGGGTTTTCCAGAACCATGAAGTAAACCATGGATCCTGATAAGACATTATAGCCCATCTTAATCCACTAAACCTTATAATTTAATAAATTTATATCTTAGAATTTCTTACCAAAGAGAATGTATACCTGATATTAATGAAGTGTAATAACTTTGTAAATATGTTAAATATTATCTAAATATAATTATACCCTTTGGGTATTATGGGATGTCCAATGGAAAAATCCATGGTAATGATTTTTAATTTTCATTCTAGAAAGGTAAATGGTAATGAAATTAATTTATATATTTTCCTCTCTTCTATAAATTGATAACAAACCAAGAACTATTTTAAAAATCAATAAATGAATCTCCTCATTCCATCACACAAGAAATTATTGATTAGATATATATAAATCAATGTACTTTTAGGATGATTATATAATGAAAAACAATAAGATTCTGGTAATATATCTACTATTAAATAGATTAGAGAAATAAAATGTACATGGTTATTAAATATATTATTTAATCATGATCAAGGTAAAACATCGAATCATTTTTTCCTTATTTTCTATTTATATGTCTTCTGTTGGAACCTATTTATTCATCGCAAGGATATATTTATGAAACATATATGAGTATGGTTAGAATTTACCAATTGATTTACAATTTCCAGATCCATCATTCGCATATCTAGATAATATGTTTTATTTTTACCCTTTACAATGATTTCCTAGCATGATCCCTTCGACTCAAAGAATATAATTCCTTATTCTTCATAACATGGTGGAAATTTATTGATTAGTCATAATAATTAACAACTTATAACAAACGTAACATCTACATATTCAACTCATTCTCTGTATATTCATATTAAATTATCATTATGTTTATATATCACACCTCTAACAATAAAGGCATGTCCTCCATATCATTAATGTAATAACCATGGATGATAACTCCAAATAATGATTTGGATATTCCTTCTAATGGGCCTTAAATTTCTTTAGTAATTATTTGTCACCATATAATTTTGCATTGTAATACATCCCAATATCTATATTGATAATTCATGAGATATTTCAAACTCTTCTCCACTGCCGAGTAATGTATGAATAGGTTCAATAACAAACTATATCTCTAGTTCCTTGAATGTTTCCTTGAATTTGTCCATATATAGGAACTTCATTCCCCTCTGAGTTCACATGGTGTGTGGGTTAAACAACCATGAGAAATTATCCCAATACCCGTGAAAATACCTATCAAAACCATTAAAACCTCATAACATAGTCACAATGTTTGGTATGTGCCGATTCTTAATAGATTAAATCTTTAATTGATATACTAATATACACATGAATGAGATTTGCTGACCGATAATTAAATATTTTATATCCATAATTCCAATTTTTTAAATTTTCACGAAATTTATCATTACTTGGTGTCTTCACCATATTTTGAAAATAATCAACACGAACATCGTTCATCATTGAAAATATATGAAAATATATTGTAATTATAACAACAACTAATCAAAATAATCTATAAATACTATATTCATTAAATTATGATGAAATCATGGTCATTAGTGGGAGGAAATGACATTGTTATATATTTATATTTTCCATACTTTTTATTGAATATTATCTTGTGTATATCATCCTAAAACCTTAATTGATGATATCTAGAATAAAGTTAAATGTTTTTAAAGGATTTGATCCCCAAAAATTTCCTCAAATAGCTCATCAATTTGGGTTTTTTTATACCTATTAATGATTTTCATAACGTTTATTTCCAAATAATCAATGTATAATCACAACGGTCAATATTTATTCCAAAATATTAAAGATGCAACCCAATATAGAAAACATTTATTATTGAATCCACTACCAATATTCACATAGAGTTTCATCTACAATTATTTAAATTCAATATCATCAATTCAAGATGGAGCCTTTGAAATAGATGTTGCACTGATTATGAGTTTTATTGTGAAAAAATCATCATGATTTTGTAGATGAATGGGAACCACTTCCTAATAGACATCAAAAAACCCCTTCCTTATTTTAATATCATTGATTTTTAGGTCATCAGCATTATTATGAGATAAACACACATTTTTAATTGGGAATAAACACCCATAAAATGGATATTATTTCAATTGGATGTTTATATTATCATTACACTGATAATAAATAATAGGTTGGTTTGGAATATCAAACCTGACTTCAATTATATAGAAATTAATGGGGGATTTTTGTTGTGAAATCAAATCCATGACTATTTTAACATTATATTCCACCATAATGATAATAATATGATTTTTATGAAGAACATTCCAATAATATTCAATAGGATATTAATAACATTTGTGATATATGATAATTCTATAATAATGGGTTTTCATTAAAATTTCAATATATAATCAGTAGAGATATGAATTTCTATTACTATATTCAATTCATGATATAAATTAATTTATATAACTAATCTCATATATAAAACTTAAATATTTTTTCATACTATTCATCACCTCAACTTCACTGTTCTATCTTCAACCTATTTCTAAAACCAAAATGCTTTGAATAAATATCATGAAACATTTATCATTGTGATTAATCAGGAACGATCCTTCCATTGTTCTCTAAATAATGAAATCTTTTAAATATATGTAACCATATGCTTATCCATTGAAATTATTAGTCATTATCTATTCATATCATTCCTGATGGTTTCTTAAGAGGCCTTGAATTTCCAACACATATCCCAATGGTGGGACAAACTAGATGTGTTGAATGGCCCACTATGGTTCCCCAAGTGATTATATATTATATTCCCAATCATAGATTTTTTGAGTTATTACCCATAGCAACATATATTCTCTAGAAACATCCTTTTTTAGGATACATATGTAATTTCATGGAAACAACTTACTCACACATTTATAAAAATTATGGGATATTTTATTTTTCTTATACTAATCCTTATGTTTCACACTAATTTATTCTAATTGTAGTTTCCAATGGTAAAATAAATCTATCTTATGATACCAAATTTATCCACCTAGGCTTTTTATTAATCAATATTATAACATTTTGATTAATATAAAAAAACTTTTCACTATTACACTCAATAGGACCGTAAAGGATTAGTGTATTGTGATACTATATTCAAAATATTATTATTTACTAAAATATATTTAACATATTCCATAAATATCATCCAATTGAGTAAAAATCAATGATGTAACCTACTAAAAATTATATTCAATAACTAGGGAAATTAAACATAAGAAATTGAAAAAGGATATTCTCAGTAAGGATAATCATAAGAGATATCCCATCGATCATCATAAGATAAAATATGATAAAATTAAGGGTATGTAATCATGAACAAAATATATAGGGGCCATACCCCATATGTTAATGTTTAAAAACAGGGTTCATGTTATAAAATATTAACATTTGAAACACAAGAATAATTAATGGTACAAATAATCATAAATCAATCATGTACCATATGTTCATTTCCAATAAGTGTGGAATTACCATTGGCATAGAAATAGTTTTATATGTTAAGGGTAACTAATGTGACCCTAATATATATTGAATCAGTCATCCCAAAATACTTTCCATAACATAACAGATCATGTATCATCACTTTATTTCATCATGGATCAACTACATTAATATTTTTTCCCATTATTAATCAAGCACATTGTCCTTTTTCAAATTGTGATTCATGTACATCAACATTTTCTCCATAACAATCTCATTATATATAAATCATTACCCAATTAATAGTAAGAATATATAGGTCCCACCCACTATAAATTATATACATTTATGTGTCATAAAATCTTTAAAAATTAATTTTATCTTAACACTTGTAAATAATTGGGATTCATAAAAATTATATCATAGAATATCCGATGAAAATGAAATAGGTTTCAAAAAACATTCAACATTTAATCATATCATAACTCATGAATATGGAAGAGGATTCATAAACAAATTTTCATCATAAGGATTAAACCAAATAATATATATAAATAATGAAAATGCTACTATATAATCGTTTCACCTGTAAAACATATGAAACAATAATGTTTTCTGTCATTGATGAATATAAATACAAATAAAAATATATTAAAAATTATTGAGAAAATGAAGATGTCCATTTTGAAATAAAATATTTAAAATATAAAAACTCCCCTAATATTACTGAAATAATATTATTTTAATTTAAAAATTATAACATTTAGTGTATTCTTTTGCTAATATAGTGTTCATAATTGTGTAAAATTGATTTCATATCATACACATATAAACAAGGATTCCATTCAGTTATTTGGTAAAAACTATATAGAATATCAATTATAAAATGAAAATAAGATTAATTTCTAAAAATTATAAAAAATATAATCGTATTTGAATATGAAATTCAATAATTATAAGATAATATTAATAACATCCCATAATTTTTTAATGAATTTTGGAAATATAAGAAAAATTATTTTCCCCCAACGAGAGAAAAAAATTCTACGATTTATTATAAGTATTATATTAGTACCATTAGTTACTAAATAATGAAAAATGAAATGAAATATTCTATGATCTATAAATAACTAGATTATAATAATAGAAATATGTTTATTTAAAGGTAGACCACAATATCTCGTCATTATAATCATATTCATAATAAATTTGGGTAAACCATGAGATTGTATCATAAAACTTTTTCTAGTTTTGTATCATTTGAATTGTATTCCAATTTAATATAGGATAATTATATAGATATTTAAATATTAATATATTTATAATAAAAATAATAACATAAATTCATGAATATTATAAGTATGATAAAAAATATTATTCAACTCTAACCTTATATTACCCTTTTATAGACATTTCATTGTAAAAATCATCATTCAGGGTTATAATTGATTCATCATTCATGTATGTTTTGGTTTCTTATTTTCAATCCTTATTGTTTTATGATATTTAAATTATATTCATAATTTTAAACATGATATATATATCATATCTATTCATTATATATGTTGGAATAGTAATCTTTAAAATTTATATGTAGAAAAAAATACATGGTTACTGGAGACAGTAGGTCATATGTTCCCATGAATGACGATTCCATTTTCTCGATGGAATGAATGATACAATTATAAGTAATAATTCACCCTTAAGAGTAAGTTTTAATACCAAATATATCAAATATTTCCATCATTTATATAATTATTAACATTAATTTCAAAATAAAGTGAAAAACATTTCTCATCGCTTCATTTAGGCAGTTGTCCACACATATACATGAGTGATATTATCATTTTCCAACATATTGGCAGAAAAGAAGATATATTTGATATTATAATTATAATAAGTATAATTATTTAACTATTTCCATATATATTCTTTAAATATATCATTATATCCAACCTTGGAAAAAATTAATGGTAAATTAGTTACATTAGTTCGCGAGGTGGTAGTCCTCCATACAAATGATCAACAGTTTCATTTTCAATTTTTTTGAATATAAATTATGTGTAGGTTATTATATTAAAATAATTACATATAATTATATTATAATTATTTTTTTAATTGTGTTTATTCTGTTAAAATTAAATTAATGTGATCATATTATAAGTAAATATAAATATCATAGTGGAGACAACATCATTTGGGTAGAAAAACAACTTTTATAACTATTATTAATGACCTGAGTGTTTGTCAATTGGGAAGAAAAATAGCTCTATAAAGTGTATAATGATTCTTGGGAGAGACTTGGAAGGATTTATTCATTATTAATTGTTAATATTTATGAAGATTTATGTGTATAAGGTCCAATATTATAATTAAAGAATGAAATTTTATAAAATAAACAAAATAATTCAATAATGGGAATTGACTGTCAATATATATTCCATAAATATTTAAAAATAATTTATAGGAAGAATTATTTGGTTGAAATAAAAATCAACCCAAAATAAATAAAACATTTAAAACATTTTATTCCCTTATCCTATTTGTTTTCTCATTTCTACCAATTTAGTTTTCACAAATGTAACCAGTTTCATTTAATATGACTTCGTAATTTATCATATTATATTAAAAGTAATAGAATACTTATTAGTAAATTAGGGCCAAACATTTCTAAATATTAATTTAAATTTATTAAATAATGATCCAATTTGTGTATAAAATTAATTTTTAATACATGTTCATGTAATGTGTCAAACCCCAATTTAACCATAACTAGAATAATTACATTTTTATGGTTTTAACAATTCACTAAGAAAAAAATTAAAATTAAAATATTTTATGAAATATATTATTATCAATATGAATATTTAATACATTATATCAATTTCCAATAACAAAATTAAGATAATTTAATATAAAATCAATCCCATAACTATGATGAAAATTCAGGATTCTAAAGGGATATTTTTCTTAAGTATAAAAGTATTTCATATCAAAATTCAATATTAACATTATTAAAATTATGAAAATTGGGTTAACTACAGTAGAAATAATCTGTTTTTTTCATAAAATTTAAATAAAAATATTAGATTTTAAATGAAAATTTAGTTTTGATTAAAAATAATTATTTTTTACTATTCATTAAAATAGTTAATTATTTGAGAAAAATATAAAAAATCCACCATAATATAATATTTAATTTTTTATTAAAAACTATGTTCATTATTTCATATAAATTTTGAAATATTTTGAAATTTTAATTTTATTATTATTTCATAAATATATAAAAAAATAATTTTTTAGAACAAACTTATTTTCAAAGAATATAAAAATGTAACAAAAAATTAAGCCCTTATATATGTAATGGACCGGACCCCTCTGGTCCATTCCTTTGTTGATATCGATTTGGTCGACACAACGCGCATTATAATGATAATTTTTAATACTGATGATAACATAAAAATATATTAAAAAATAATGATGATGATGTAAATTGTGTGATTAATTAAACTAAAAAGAAAATAATCATGATAAAATGATTTAATGGGTGTTATTATTATTAATGATGTGATGTGGGAAGGTGTGTGACCCATTAGACATTGATAAATGAAACATGCAGTTTATTATTAATTAAGTAATTATTGAAATTAAATTTGAATAATAATAATCGGTGTTGTGTTATTAATATTACTCATAATATTAATCATAATGAGAAATTAATGAAATGAGTCATGGTATTTATTGTAAAAAATTAAATGAAGTTGCACAGTGGAAGCATGGTGGTGCTTTAATAAAATTAATGGTGAGTTCGTTATTATTAATATGTTAAATAATAATAATAATGGTGGAATTAAAATATATTGGGTTTATTAAATTTAATGGTTTTAATTTAATAAAAATGGTTCAATTTAATTATTTTGAAATAAAAATAAATAGAATTAAATAATTAAATTTACGGATGTTATTCGACATTGACGTGGCATGGTCAGATTCAAATATCCAACGGGGTGGTTTAACGTGGTCAATGTGATGAGCATAAATATTATAATTATTAAAAATAATAACGTTGATGAGTTAATAAAATAATTTGATGAATTGTTATTATTATTGAAAAACAATTATTATCAATGATGGCGTAAAACAATGTGCAAGAGGATAATGAAATTAAATGTATTAATAAGTGGTAGAATATGTAAGTTATATTAATTTTGTTTTGTTATTTAATTCAATTAATTGAAATGGTTTTAAGTCACATGGAATGGTTGTGCATGGTTTCTCCTTAAAATTTTAATACGAAAATAAAAATATTTCTAGTTTAATAATTAGATAATACAATTAAATTAATAATAGATAAAAGGAAAGGGAATTAATATTATTTTTATTATTCTTGAGTCGCATGAAGAATACTTTCTACGTATATACTATATAACTTATATAATAGTTATATAATATAATATTAAAACAATCAATGGATGTGAATGGAAGGGGAGGTTCGCCCCTTTATACGCGTGAGGGGTGAATATATTGAACATGAGGTGTTCCATTATAATAATAATAATAATACATGTAATATATTTATAATATTAATGATACATGTGCATGTAAATGATGTATGGGAGAATGAGGAGCATGAGGCACCTTAATGAGGGTGAGGTGATGTACATGGATCTCCCAATGTATAATATAATAATAAATCATATGGATTAAATGAGATAATAAAAGCAAATAAATAAATTGAAAAAATAAAGGGGAGGGCGTGATGTGTGTATAAAAGAGGTGTAAGGTGTTCTTTTTTCCCCATAAATGAATAATTTTCATATAATAATATTATTATCATAAAAAATGAAAATAAAGGTGATTAATGGGAGGCGGTGAGATTTGGGCATGAATGAAAAAAATGGAGTAACTTTTGAGCGTATAAGCTTCAAGGAAAACAAATAAATAATAATAAAATAAAATGTTATTATTATTATGGGTTATATAATCTTAATTCGACCGTAACTTCTTCATATGGTGTCGGAATGACCAACTGTTAGCGGCAGTGTGATCCTAAAATTAAGACGGTCATTTTAAGACCAATGATGAACAACTTTTCATGACTCATGCCTTGGTTTAACAAAAAACCAAATATTAATAGAATTATCATTTTTATCAAAATGGGTGGAAACCGCGTGATGTGTCGTGTATTGACCAGTCAAAACATGTAATAGGTGTACAGTCACACCGTGTATCCATTAATACATGCTTCATACCGATTTACCTTTTCATTACCTATATAATAATGGGTTACGAATTATTTCCTGACCGATCGCTTCTTCGTCGCACGATGATGCTCTTGGATGATCAAGAAGTCTTTCTCCTCTAACTTCTTCATTCGGACACCGATCGTTGATCCGTAAGTGATTGCGGGATCATGTCTGCGAGGAGAACATAATACACCCTATTTTGTTCCCTCCTCTTTGACTACCCCTCTACAGATTCCAACCAAGGTGACTGTGGATAATTGACAGGAACGACGGTCTTTGACGAATGACTCTAAAAAGGTATGTTAAACCTCTGTTCTTGTATTCTCTTTCTGATCCAACATCTCATGTTTTCCTTCACTGATACGACATTTGATCTCCGTGTTGAGAGATTTTTGTGTGTTGTTGATTCGGTGCTGTCTGGACGTCCTTGGTGGGTGCATTCATTCGTGGGGAACCCTTGTGATCATGGTGGTCATGTTTTTAGAAGGACATCAAAACTTGTTGAGGTAGGGATCTTACCTTCGCCTCTCGAGATTTTGCATCATGCAGGGTGGGTGTCCTCTTGTTTACGTGAAACACATTTGAACTAGTTTAATATAGGTAATAACTGGATTATATAATGGGGATGGGAAGTTTGTGAATGCATTTACTTTATTTATATCCTGTGATATTATGTTGTGAATTGAATGAGCTTCTGCCAACTAAAAATCATGGTCGTTTTGGGCCTTTTCTTATGAAATTAAATGTTTCCCTCTCCTTATGAATTTTATTATGTATGCAAATTTTATTGAATGTGGAAATTGGTTAATCACGTAAAGTTTTCTGATTAAATATGTGGAACCCTTGTGTGATCACCCTTGTTGAACAAACTGAAATAATAAACATGTGGGTGCTGGTTAGGGTTTATTTATGTGAATGGAGTGTTTTGTGGGTAGTTGTGGATTAGCTGAGCAGCGGGGCTACGGTTGGCTTGGTTGTGGGTTGGTGTGAATGTTATGTTGGTGATGGTCATCGGGGCTGCGATAAATGGTATCAATGGGATGATGATGTACGGGTTTCGCTGTGATTATGGTTATGGTGGCTAGCAGTGGGGCTGTAGGGATTGGTTTTAATGTGAAATAAATATGGGTTGTGAATAATAAATAAAAGTGGAAGATTTAATGAATGGTGAGGCATGGTAATGGAACGAGAATAATAATCAATGGGGTTGGTTGGTTAATAAGAAGGGACTTGTTTGTGTTGGTTGTGTTTTCCTAATATGATTTGTGGATGGCAGGGATATGTTTTATGAACGCTTGATCAATCTTGGTTGTTGATAGTTTCCTGTTAGTTAAGAAATTGATAACTAAAGCTGTTCAAACATGAAAACATTAAATGGGGTTTTGGGATTGTTTGCTGTGTGCATACTCTCGAAGTAGCAGTTCCAAGGCACATGCTCAAATATTTGTCTAAAAGCCATAGGATGGGATGAGTGGTTGTTATACATATATAAATTTGAAGGTTTTATGTTTCTTTATGCACCCAACACATGTTGAGAACTTAGTATAAGGCCCCATCCTTAATCCTTACTTAATCTTGAGTTATTACAAGATTACACATTGAGGATCTTTTCGGGTTTAGAGTTTTAGAGAATTAGATCATAAAACATGAATTACATTCCACATATAAACAAATTGGTTACATAAAGATAGTATTCTTCTTTCCCATCAATGGAATAATATTTAAAATAAAACATGGATTCTTTCTTGACACTTCCTTGACACTGTTTCGGTGCGGATGTGCGTCGGGTTTCTGTTCCGATGCTGTTCCGCCAGGACGCGTTCGCGCGTGCACCCGTCGACCCGAGGGGATGGGCGCGCGGCTTGTGTTCCCGCAGTCCCGCTTTCCAAGGGCAGGCGGCATTCGTCCCTTATTCAGGGGTGTCTGCTCCTTGATCGAAACCGAGATGATGGGATGTCGGCTCCTCCTTCCGTGGACGTCTCCTCAGAACTCGTTGCCTAATCCGGGTCTCCCTCATAGATTTAAGACGTGCTTGTGAATCTCGTTCCCGGCGCCATATCTTCATGGACACCGGTTAATTACGCTGCTTCCGCCCAGACGCTCCAAGGAGTCTGGTCGGGGCAGCAACCTGCAGTGAGGAGACCGGGTGGCTCTGGGTGTGGGGGGCGTGTCTTAACACTGCGACTCTGCATGTCTGCCTTCCATCCCTAATAGGGCTTCTCGAAGGAGTGATGGCCTGAGGCATCCCGCGCTGAGTGCGGGGAACTTTGTTACCTGAGGTTTTCCTCAGCTTCCCATGTTTAACACGGGGTATGCCGTGAGTTTAATGTCCAGCGGGGACGGCATCGGACTGATCAACACGAGAAGTGGATCAGATGACAGAACCCCTTGCGAGGAACCTCCGACGCTGGGGCCAGCACATGGGTGGCTTCCCGAGTGAAGTGGAGTGGAATGAAGTGGCATGACCCCACCGGGATGTGGCGGCCCGGGTAAGGATCAGGATGGATGATGGAGTGAAGAGCTTGGACCCCGTAGGGGATTCCTACGTACCGCGCGTTGGCACGGATCAAAGTCAGCGTAGTTCGAATATACAGTTTAACGTCATGCTGGACATCGGCAAGCCGACTCACGAAGAGGTCGAGGCCGCCGGGCGGAGAATTGAACCGAACCACCTCGCGCAGAGGGGGATGGAACGGCCGGGTGGATCACAGTTTCACGTCATGCTGGACGTTGGCAGGAGAAATAGAAAAAGGCAGTGGGGAAGCGCAATGGAGATACACATGTGCAGTCCCCCACAAGGGCGGATTCATAGGTGAATCGACGCAAGTGTGAACCCGGGAGGGGTCCACTGATGGACGAACCGACGTGAATACGACCGGGACGACCAGGTGGTGGGCTTGAACCTTGGAGAGGCTTCCTACGTACCCTGTTTAGGAGACAGGGATCAAAGTCCACGTAGTTCGTTCTGTCTGTAACACTCTACCCCCGTGGGCGAAGGCCACTCCAATCCCGACATCCCTGCAGAGACGCGCGGGTGGGGGCCACATCTAAACCGGGGGGATCCTGCGTGCGAGACACGAGATCGGGTGATGCGGACGGTTTAACGTCTTGCCGGACGAAGTACAGTTTAACGTCGTGTGTTGAGGACGAAGATGCTTGGATGTTTTACGTCTTGTCCCGCGTACGAGGTACAGTTTAACGTCGTGTGGGACGAACGCTGTACAGTTTAACATCTTGTAGCTTGGTCGAAGATGCTTGGCAGTTTAACGTCTTGTCGCGCGGACAATATGCTAGGCAGTTTAACGTCGTGTAGCGTGGATGTGTATGGTGCCGCTGATGGGTCCGTGTCACTTCGCGCGAGCCTGGAGGGCTGCACGGGAAGACAACGCACGGTGCGGGCACCCGGGATGAAGATCATCGGGCGCCACGTAGGCGGGTACCCTCAGGGGGTCAAAGGGGGCGACCTTGGCGGATTGCGCGCAAAAGAGAAGCTTAGCGCGCAATACCGCGGGTCGGCGCGCAAACGGGCGGGCTGGCGCGCAATTGGGCCAGAGCTTTGCGCGCAGATGATTGAGATTGCGCGTACCGGGCTTCGGATAGCGCGCGGAGGCAACGGGTCATTCTTTAACGAATGGCCACTTTGAAAAGGGGGGGTGCGCGCAATCAGGCCGGATTGCGCGCACCCGGGGGCAATTGCCCGCAAGAGGCTTCTTTTGCGCGCAAAGGCCTTTGGGTGAAGGGTTATTCAAAGGAAGGGAGCCAGAGGGATTGCGCGCGAAGGCGAACCCCGAGGCTTTCTTGCGCGAAAGAAAAGAGGTTGCCTGAAGGTCGGCATTGCGCGCGGAAGGGGTTGGATCGCGCGCACGAGAGTCCTTTCGAATTCCGGCAACCTTCAAAACGTCGGGAGTCGCCTTATATTTATAGGCAACCCCGGGCGCGGAATCTGGTCCGCGGGCGCGGAATTCCCTTCGCGGGCGCGGAATCGGGCCCAGTGCGCAAGGGAGTCGCGCGGGCAACAGGCGCGCAAAATTGCGGACCGGCCCAGCGCATTGCGCGCATCCCGGGAGGTTTGCGCGCGGCACTCCGACTTTGCATGCGGCTCTCCAAAATTCCGCGCAAGGCTTCCGGGCCCTCCGTAACGGCTTCCGACTCCAAATATGACCTCGCTTCCCGCATCCGGAGCTTCGTTTGGGAACAACGGACTTTTCCGGCGTCTACAAAAGCCCCCCCTCGGAATCTGATCGGCGAGAGGTCGCAACGATCGGGTTCCGAGGGAGACGCCGGAATGCCGAAGTCCTGGGTGGCGCGGGACTTTGGCGCGCAAAAAGGGGCATCGGGCGCGAAATTCGCCGGTGCGGTCGCGCAAAGCGCTTTCCGCGCAGTGCGGACTCCCGGCCTTGCCTATAAATAGGGGCCTGGGTCCCTCGCACCGTACACCGGCTTTCCGCGCGACTAGCTTCTAAGCTCTCATTCGCGAAATTGCCTTTGCCGGCGCGAAATTCACCCGTTCGTCGCGCAAAACATTCCGGATTTCGGCCTGTCTTTGCGCGAATACCCGGGGTTTTACGTGACGGACTTCCCAATTGAGCACCGTCCACTAGGATTGCGCGCCAACTCCCAAACTTCTCTACCAGCCTCGTCCGATTTCGCACGCTTCATCCCTTAACCTGCACGACTCACGAAGCTTCTGAGATGGCCGCGAATCAAGGGAATGAGGGGGATGCCGCCACTCGCAGAGCTGAGATGGCGACGAACGAGGAGGTCTACGGAGCCAAGGAGATTGTTTCCAACAATCAATCCTTGTTCGACTTGCTGACGCAGGCCCAGAAGACATATCCTCTGTCGGACAACCTGCCGATCTGGAACTTTGGCATCCTAGATGAGGTTCTGGTGCCAGGGTTCGAGGTTGATGCGCCACGGACCTGGGTGACTCGGGAGGACGAGCTTCACCGCTATAACATCACCAACAATGGGAATCCTGCCAGGGAGACCAGACACTTAGTTGTCTATGTCCTGAACCCGAGGACGTGAACCATCGTCGGAAGTGAGCCTACTGCGGAGAACTCTCCAGCCCTCTACTCGAGCACATATCGCCAGAGTGTCACTGACGACACCAAGGGCTGGCTGAAGGACTGGGACTTGCGGTCTGGGGGCAATTTCACCAGTGAGTGGGCCTGGGCGTTCTGGGTACGCCACACATGTGATCACTTTGCGGAGGAGCTGCGGTACATCGGCCTGTTTGAGGCGGTGTGGACGTCGCAGTTCCACTTCTACTAGCAGTCCGAGCTCGGGCCGGAACTATTCACCCGCTGGTCCCCGGATACCAACACCTTCCATCTTCACCATGGGGAGGTCGGCATCGGCCTCTGGGACATCCACTGCATCAGAGGTATCCCGCTGGAGGGTTACCAATACGATGAGATCCTGCCTCCGAAGAACACCTGGGAAGACAGGTCACGGACTCCCATTCTGACATGGCATCTACTTGACCTAGCTACGCAGCGGCTCGGGATCAAGGACTTCCAGAAGGACATAGCCTACAAGGAGTGGTTCGGCCAGTTCTTGGAGCATGACCCAGCGGTCAAGATGCCAGGCAGGGGGAAGCGGTGCCCGACCGCGGCTCAGAGGAGCCGGAACGGGTCGTACTGGCGGGTCCTGGAGACGGGCGACTACCACTCATGGGGGTACCGCGTCATCGAGGCCCGGGACCCAAACGTCCGGTACGCGGCGTTCCTGGCCGCCATTCTGAGTGGGTGGCTTCTGGCAGTGCGGGACGCGAGAATGGGCGTCTGCCCGGCGACACTGGCGATGGCGGGCGCCATGGCCGCCAACAAAAGATACAACCTCGGGGTCCCAGTGCTGGCGAAGCTGTATGCCATCCTGGGACGCATCTCACGAGGGGGGTCGCCACGAAGGATCTGTGGGCCCTTTCAATTCTTCCACGGCTGGGTGGCTGCTCACCTTGGTGGGTACACGTTTCCAAACGCCGTCATTCCTCCGGGCAACGGCCTGCGACCCTCCCTGCTGAACATCGCAGGGGTCGCTCCGATGACCCTAAATGAGGAGGGTGTGAGGATTCGGATTGGAAATCACGCCAATTTCAACTTCAGCCCGTTCCCCACTCCCGCTGGCCAGATGATCGACGATGGGAAGGGTCCGCTGGAGCAGCACAAATACTTCCTGAACATGCGGGGCGGGGTGCTCGTGGCTCGGATCGACGGGAAGGTGATCTGCGAGCCTTACGTGCCAACCCGGTTCACCAGGCAGTTCGGGTTCCTTCAACGGATGCCGAAGAGGGTGTTCACTACTGTCTGGGAGGAGACGAACCCTTGCGTCCTTCGTCAGATGTGGCTGATGTTCGCCACTTTCGGCTCTGGCGACGTAATCACTCTCCCTCCTACCGGGGTCGACGCAGGCTTGGCAACCGAGTACGCTGAACACTGGGCCATCGCGTACCCCGAGGGGCTTCTACGGAAGCCAGTTCGGCGGCTCGAGGTCACCCTTGAGGAGACCGGGCGTCAAGGAAGGAGGCGAGGCGCCGTCACGCGGGGGAGAACGGAGGCGCGCCAAGCAGCGGAGCCGGCGCGGGCAGGGACTTCGGCGGCGAGCACATCGCAGGCTGCTGCCACGACTTCAGCGCCCATAGAGGGGGCACATGCAGCGGTCGGGGAGCGGCCCGGGAAGAATGTAAGGCGTCTGCTTGAACCCTCCCACGATGCAGTCTTCCCGGCGCTGTGGTCGGCCTGGATGACCCTGCGGCAGTCACTGGGGACCGAAGCCATCTGGCGAAAGATACTCAGAGAAGGAATCCATCTGCCAGAGGTCGGGCGCCTCCAGATCGCCAACAGGGTGAACTTCCACTGGCGGTATGCGTATCTGATGGCCATAGACGAGTACGCGCGCCAACGTGGTCAGCGTGCGGAGCCGTCCCTTCTGGTGAAGGTGATGCTCGGTCTAGAGCCTGCTCCAGAACAGATGCCGCCGGAGGATGATGACAGTAGCAACGACTCCGAGGAAGAGGAGGAGACGGGGGAGGATGAAGGCTCGGAGGGAAGATCCCATCAGGGTAGCCCGCGGGAGAGCGGCGAGGTGGCCGGCTCTGGCAATATTGACATCACTGAGCTCCTCGAGGTCCTCTTCTATCCCTACTCAGCCTGCTTCATCCATTCTCTTATGCAGCTTCTAACCCATTTCTCCACCTTTCTCAGGAGTGCACAGATGCTGGTCAGGCATCCTCGGCAGGAGTAGGAGAGGCGCCAGCAGGACATGGCGGGGGCCAGATGCCCATCATTGAATTGACAAGCGCTGAGGGGTCCCCTGCTGCAATTGCTCCTGCGTCGGCCGGGACAGCGGAAGATGACGCCTTGGATTCCCGTAAGTCTCCTTACCTTACTGTCGGTGCTTGCCGTTGAAGATCCGTGACTAACCACGGCATGCCCTGCGCAGTGATCTCAACACTGGAGGCCTGTCGGGCTGCCGAACCCGGGCCATCCACGAGTGGACCAGTGGCAGACCTGCCGCCTGCTCCGGAACAGACTTCCCAAACCGAGCCGGCCCCAACAACTGCTGATCCAGGGGCTGCGGACGCCGGCGGTGCTGGCATCGGAGAGAGGTCGAGGGCTAACGAGGGTGTCAACGCCGCTGGGGCGGGAGAAGAAGGTCGCCCAGATGTTGGGGAACCTATCCCCCGTGAGGACACCCCAGGGGCGGACCCTGCAGCAGACCTGCTGGCTGCCTTCCCTGCCTACCGGCCTGCCGACCCCGAGGAAATGGACGACTCGGACGCGGAGGCGGTCGACGAGAGCCAGATAACGCGCCGCAGGGGGTGGATGTGTATCCAGCACTTCCTCAAGTGAGACCCATCGGAGTGGCTGGGGCGCATGGGACCCCTTCAAACTTGGCTGCGCTTCATGTGTGCTGGGGGAGCTGATGCTCAATGCCTCCATCTGACGGTCCGTGATTTCATGGCCGAAAAGATGCGCGAGAGCCGCCGGCGTGCCGACATCGCACAATGTCGGGACATGTCGGAGAGCACGCGGGCACTCTTCATGGCGGAGTAGGAAGTCCGACGTCTCGAAGGGAAGGCGGCAGAGAAGGAGGCCTTCGTTGCAACGTACACTGAGCATGTGGAGCAACTAACGGCCCAGCTGGATGACGCCCAGGTACAGCTGACGGAGGCGGGCCAACAGATGGTCACACTTCAAGTCGAGCGGGAGCGCGCACAGGCCAGGATCGACGAACTGCGTGCTGCGACCGCCGACGAGGAGAGGGCACGCAGAGAGCGAGAAGCAGCCCTGGAGGCCGCCAGCCAAAGGGTAGCGGCGTTAGAAAGACTTATCCAGCACGCTAATCCCTAGGGGCTTTGTTTTTTCCACTCCCAAAACATTTGCTTCTGCTACTCAATATTTCGATCCATTTGTATGAACCAATATATTTATCTGCATCTTTTGGCTTAACATGCTCAACCACAAATTCATTGTCTCGCGGGAGAGTTAACCAAGCTTCAGGCATCCGTAATTGGGCCTGGATTTCTAAAGAAAAGAGGGAGGTCATTCCTAGGAAAGGAGACCTCAGACCTAATCAATGTATCATCCCCCCAACTTGTTCCAACACACGAGCGGGACAACGCTAGGGGCGTTGAGATTTTATCCGAACATAGGGAGATGAGAAAGGGTGAATCGCGTGTCCCGAATTCAGAAATCCACAACGGTCGGCCTTCCAGGAAATGCCCAAGACGGCAAGTGGACAATGGATCAATCGACCATACTACTGCAATAGACGGACCGAAGGTCATCATTCATATTGCAGGAGGCGGATCACATGTCATCATCAGTGCCGCTTTGGGGGTTCCTTCAGGCACAAGGGTGGAAATCCATATCAACAGGGCATGCGAAGCGTGGGGCGAAGTGACGATTTGTTCGGACAGAATCCAACTCTCTCAAAATTGCGCCACCGTGGGGAAAGTGTATTAGGCGGATGCACTAATCTGGCTGTGAATCACCTCAATTCTCAGACAGAACCTCTTTGACGAGAAAACTGTCACTTCCCATCATTGCAATGGGGCATCCCGAGCTGAATCGGGGAAAATATCACAACCGCACCACTCTACCAGAAGCCAGGCCAGACGGCCGGCGACGAGGAGGGTCGGGACTTAGCGATCCCTGAGGCTGGACCCGAGTCGAAATGCCCGGGCATTCCTACGTACTCCATCAGGCTAGAGATCAAGCCACACGTAGTTCTGAAAGTGAAGTTTTAACGTCATGCGGGACGTAGAACCCAGTTTGGGGAGATCATAGTTTAAGGTCGTAGAGCTTGGACCATAGAGGCAGATCTTCGTTTAAGGTCTTAGAGCTCGGACCATAGGGGCAGATCTTAGTTTAAGGTCTTAGATCTCGGACCATAGGGGCAGATATTAGTTTAAGGTCTTAGAGCTCGGACCATAGGGGCAGATCTTAGTTTAAGGTCTTAGAGCTCGGACCATAAGAACCTCAAAGTACGCCACATCGTGGTCCTATCCCCTGGATATTCGAAGATGCACTGAGGGATAGTGTTAAGAGTGCCGAGATTTTGCCTAGTCAGAATGGGGGGTGGAAAACGTAATATGAATCATGCGACCATTCACTCAAGGATTGGGGGCACCGGCATAACGATATGGGAGTACTGCCGACCGTGGCAGAAAAGCAGCATCAATATCGCACTGACCGCTGATGGAATGAGGCAGCAAAGGAGCATCAACCGCTCAAACACATGATTCATATCGATTTGCTGCCCGAGGCCCTTGGGGGCACCAGCCCGAGTCGGTGGGAGAGCACTGAGGCATTGTGTCCAAACCGCTCACGGGGGCTCCACCCAGGGCGTAGGCGATGGGTCCGAACGAAAGGGAGCACGAAGCCTGAAATGTGGAAGGAACCTGGCCAAGCTGAACCTGACCCTCCTGGCAATAAACCAGAGTACTCGTGACACCGGTGGACCACTGCAAGTGGTCGAGGGACACGCCTTGAGGGTGACCCGAAGGCGGCAGATTCCCCAGAGAAGGGGGGAATCTTTAAGAGGTGGGGGCTGGACCCGAAGTTTCAAACATCCGGGCGTTCCTACGTATCCCATAAGGATGGGAATCAAGCCACACGTAGTTCTGGAAGCGCGGCGCAACACAATCGGGCACCAGCGTGGGGAAGGGTGCGGGTCTGACCCTCGCACATAGAAGAAGCAGTATTTGATATTTCTTGTTTGTCCTTAAAGGTGGATGGTTTTTCTTTGTGCAGTGACATGCCTGTGATTAAGGAATCCCTGGCGTCGCCACAATAATCAAGCCATGAAAGGCATTGATAAATGGTGTGGTTATTAACCAGCGCCCAACGTGAGTGTCCCCTGAGGAGAACATCACGATGCAGTGCCGTTTCTCGTCGGGCGGCCAAGACGATCACAGTTTATGGTCGTGTGGTAGGACCAGACAACACAGTTTAAGGTCGTGTGGTTCGGACCATAGAGGAATCCGCTTATTGAGATATGGCGGACCCAGCCCTGCGGTCACGCACGATTCCAGGAGAAGGATCCTGGGATAGGGGCTTGCGTATGTCCATCACCCGAGGGGCAGAGATGCTAGCCTCCTGTTATACTGGGCCCAGAACGCGATTGTTCGGGCGACTCCTTCCTCCTTATGGGGACGAGGGTCCAACTACACATGGCCCTTAGGGAGGACATCAGCATATATCCTTGGTGCTCAGATCGTGGGAGCCTCGACAGACACCGTTACCCTGGTTGGCCTGCCTAAAGTGTAAAGGTGTACTGAAGGTCAGTATGAAGAGAGTGTCGAGATTCCACTACAACGCACAAAGGCGGAGTGTGATGAGGACCGTGCAACCAATGTTCGGAGCCTGAAAGAGCCGACATGGCGATCAAGGATGTCGCTGACCATATTCGCAACACAACATCCGATCGCATCAGCCTAGGACGGGGCAAGAAAACGAGCATCAACCGCTCAAGCGCAGGATTCATATCGATTTGCGGCCCAGTACCCGCCGGTAAATCGACCCAGAGCGGTAGGAGAGCACTGAGGCATCGTACCCAAACCGTTAACGAGGATCCCTTTGAGTGAAGGCTCGAACAAGAGGAAGCGCGAGGCCCGACAAGCAACACAGGACTTGTCGGGATTGAATCCGACGCCATGGGTCATAGACCTGAGTACCCAAAACATGTTAACAGATCACCGGAAAGGGTCAGAGGACTCACCCTGAGAGCAACCAAAAGACGACAGATCCCTGTGATCAACCAAGAGACGGGGCTGGACCTGAGACACAAGCATCCAGGCGGTCCTACGTATCCCATAAAGATGGGAATCAAGCCATACGTAGTTCTTGAGGGGCAGTTTAACGTCATGCAGGACGATGAGGGGTGTGAGGTAGTCTCACACACGGGGGAGGCGTACGGCGCGACCAGTAGACCAACGTTAATGAGGACATAATCCCCGCTCACGCCACACGCCTCGCATAAAAAGGAGGGGAACTGGGGCCAGAGGCCCAACGCGGGATAGAGATTCCCGAGAAATGGGGCTGGGCCTGAAACATGAATGTCCAGGCGGTCCTCCGTATCCCATTAGGATGGGAATCAAGCCGCACGTAGTTCTTGAAGTGCAGTTTAACGTCATGCAGGACGAGAAGAGAAAGGGGGGAGCAGAAGGCATCCCCAAACGTGGGGGGCGTACAGCGTGGCGAGAAAATAGCCCTGCGTTCACACCATATGCCGCATACCCATAGGCAACTGGGCCAAGGGCCCGAGATGGGATGGAAATTCCCGAAGGATGGGGCTGGGCCTGAAACATGAATGTTCAGGCGGTCCTACGTATCCCATAAGGATGGGAATCAAGCCGCACGTAGTTCTTGAAGTGCAGTTTAGCGTCATGCGGGACGAATGCTGAACAGTTTAACGTCTTGTAGCTCGGACGTGGTGCAGTTTAGCGTCATGCGGGACGAAGATGCTAGGCAGTTTAACGTCTTGCAGCGCGGACGTGGTACAGTTTAACGTCATGTTGGACGGAACACTTGGCAGTTTAACGTCTTGCAGCGCGGACGATGTGCTAGGCAGTTTAACGTCGTGCAGCTTGGACGTTGTACAGTTTAACGTCATGTTGGACGGAACACTTGGCAATTTAACGTCTTGCAGCGCGGACGATGTGCTAGGCAGTTTAACATCGTGCAGCTTGGACATTGTACAGTTTAACGTCATGTTGGACAGAACACTTGGTAGTTTAACGTCTTGCAGCGCGGACGATATGCTAGGCAGTTTAACTTCGTGCAGCTTGGACGTTATGCACTCAGGAAAAGTACTGCTTGAGGAACCTAGCATTGGTGGGAGGAGTGACACGCTCACCATCCATAGTTGTTAGGGAGTACGCGCCATTGGGATAGACTTTGTGGATGACAAGAGGTCCCTCCCACTTGGGCTCCAACTTGGGTGGCTTCCTGCCGGGGATCATTGGCGCTCTTAGGGCCAGCAATAGGTCACCCTGCAGGAAGGAGCGGAGGCGAACCTTATTATTGAAAGCTCGAGCCATTCTGCTTTGATGCCTCTCTAAGTTGTGCAAAGCGCGAAGCCTGTTCTCATCCAGTGCTTCCAGCTCGACTAGACGGGCTTCAGCAGCTCTGTCCGGCGCTTGCTGGTCGTAGACCGCAGTGCGCAAGGACGGTAATTGGATCTCTATGGGCAGGACGGCCTCAGATCCATACACCAGGGAATAAGGGGTCATCTGGGTGGAATTGCGAGTCGTCGTCCGATAAGCCCAGAGGGTGTTGGGGAGCTTTTCCGGCCAACTCTTCTTGTTCTGACCAACCATCTTTTGCAGAATGTTAGGGAGGGTCTTGTTAAACGCCTCAATCTGTCCATTCGCCTGCGCATGATAGCGAGATGTATGGTTCGAGCGAATGTTGTACTTGGCGTACAACCTCTTCAACTCGGCTGCTTGGAAATTGGCTCCATTATCCGTGAGGATAGCGTGAGGCACTCTAAATCGATGAATGATGTTGGAGGTCATGATGTCAGCGATCGAACAGGATTTGACCTCTCTGAGCGGAATCGCCTCTGCCTATTTGGAGAAGAAGTTCGTGGCGGTCAGAATGAACCGACACTGGCGAGCCATCGCCGGCGGGTAAGGTCCCACAACGTCCATCCCCCAGACTGCAAAGGGCCAAGAATACCTGGTGGTATGGAGAGGCTCCGGCGGCCGATGCACAAAGTTCGCATGAACCTGGCATGCTTGGAACCTCCTGGCATACTCGATGCAGTCATGGATCATGGTGGGCCAGAAGTATCCCAACCTCCGAATCTGGTGGGACAGCTTCGGCCCAGTCTGATGGGCACCGCATGAACCAGCATGAACCTCTTTCATGACTCGTGGGATCTCAACTCCCTGAAGGCAACAGAGGAGAACACCATCAAATCCGCGTCTATAGAGGATCTGCTCCAGGCCGGGACTGCTCTGGAGGAAAAACTGCGATGCGCGGCGTCGAACTCGCTCATGCTCGGCCCGATCCGACGGGAGAATGCCATGTTGGAGGTACTCAACCAAAGGCGTCCTCCAATCAGGGGCTGGTTCGACTGCCATATCTGGGGTACTCAGGGCTCCGGGCATAGGGGAAACCGTGGTGAGATTACTTACCGACGGGCCGCGATCTCCCTCCGGGATAATGGGAGCGATGAGCCTGCGGTGCGTCACGCGGACGATCAGGTTATCCTATTCAGGCTCTGCAAGTGACGCAGCAAGGCTGTACAAAGCATCTGCTCGACCGTTCTGCGACCGTGGAATATGGACAATTTCTGGCCGAGAAGGGAACTGGGCCATCAGAAGGAGGGTGGACTCCAGCAACGGCACAAGTTCCGGCTTCCTGACAACATAGTCGCCATTGATCTGCTTAACGACCAGCTCAGAGTCCCCTTTCACACACAGATGGGGCACGTCGATCTCGAGAGCTAACTCGAGGCCGGTGATGAGGGCATGGTATTCCGCCTCATTGTTGGTACAACCCTCTGACACCAGGAAAGAGTATGGCAGCACGGCTTGCTCCGGGGTAATGAAGACGATACCCAAGCCCACTCTGTTGAGCTTAGGATTATCGAGCCTTCTACCGGTGGGGCTCCGGGAGGCACCGTCAAAGTGCATCTGCCAGCACAGATCGGCATGATCGACCGAGAGAATGGCCTCATCAGGAAAGCCTAGATCCAGCGGCTGATCTGCGGAGGTCGGGTGAGCAGCCAGAAAGTCTGCCAACGCTTGCCCTTTGATGGCCTTCTGAGACACATACCTGATGTCGAACTGCTGGAGAGTCACAGCCCACTGCGCTAGACGGCCAGTCAACATAGGCCGGCTCAGGATATATTTCAACGGGTCTACCCGAGAAACCAACTGTACCTCATGGTGCTGCAAGTAGTGCCGTAATTTCTGCACGGCAAATACGAGCGCCAGGCAGCTCTTCTCGATGGGGGAATACCTAACTTCCGCATCGAGGAGCATGCGACTGAGGTAATAGAGGCTATTCTCTGTTCCCTCGTTGTTCTTTTGGGTGAGAAGGGCACCAAGGGACTGTTCCAGGGCGGTCACATAAAGACCAGCGGCTTCCCGGATACAGGCGGCATCAGAACCAGAGGTTGAAGCAGGTACTACTTGATTTCCTCGAAAGCGGTCTGACACTCTTTATCACATACATTGGTGGCACCTTTCTTCATGAGCCGAGAAAAGGGATTACACTTGCCGGCCAGATTCGCAATGAATCGGCGTATATAGGCTAAGTGGCCTTGGAACCCTTGCAGTTCCCGGATGTTACCTGGGGGAGGCATCTGGCTAATCGCCCTGATCTTCTCCGGGTCGATCTCAATACCCCGGTATCTTACCACAAATCCAAGGAACTTTCCGGAGGTTATCCCGAAGGCACACTTCAACGGGTTCATCTTCAGGTAGCAAGACCGGAGGAAACCGAACACTTTCTCAAGATCTTTGAGATGGTCCTGACGCTGGAGCGATTTGACCAAAAAGTCTTCGACGTAGCATTCCACCAGTGTGCCGAGGATTGGCTTGAATATGCGGTGCATCGCCCATTGATAGGTGGCACCTGCATTCTTCAGGCCGAAGGGCATGACCTGGTAACAAAAGATACCTTGGGGGCCCTGAAGGCAGTGAACTCCTCATCCTCAGGGGCCATCCGGATTTGGTTGTATCCGGAGTATCCATCCATGAAGGAGAGGGCTTGGAACCCTGCTGTGGCGTCAATCAACAGCTCTGTCACCGGAAGGGGAAAATCATCCTTCGGACAGTGGCGGTTGAGATCGCAGAAGTCGATGCAGACTCTGATCTGCCCGTTCTTCTTCCTGACCGGCACAATGTTGGCCAGCCATTTGGGGTACTGAACTTCCCTCACGAAGTTGGATTTGATAAGCTTGTCAACTTCGGCCTCAACCATGGCACCGTGGAATGGGTGCATCTTCCTGGGAGGCTGCTTGAACCCACGATGTTTCACCGGGAGACCAAGGCGGTGGATGACTACCTGAGGATCTAGCCCCGACATCTCGTCATAGCCCCAAGCGAACACATCACGGTGCTGTCTGAGGAAGTCCACGTACTGCTGCCTCTCTTCAGAGGGCATGGCGGCACTGACCAATGTGAGTCTTGGATCTGCTTCGGTTCCAAGGTTCACCTGTACTAACTCATCGACCGTGGATGAGACGCCCTCCTCAAAGGATGGGGGTGCATATTCCATGTCCTCTCCACTCGGGGAGGGATCGTCCACGGGAGAGACTGCGTTGGAAACTGCATCGGGGCTACCAGATCCTACTGGGCCGCTGGTGCTGGCATGGGAGGTCGCGGTCATCTCATCAGGAGACTCACAGGCCGTCGAGACCATGGCCACGTCCAACCGATGAATCGGGAGGACGTAAGCGTCATCCAAACTTGCCCAGGGATCACTTACAACAGTGACAGGCTCAACCTCACCTGCCAGGATCTGCTTGTCCTTGCTCTTGTAATAGTCCGCGTCCAGATAACGGGCTTCACATGAGGCAAAAGGAGAGGCATCTCCCTGAAGAACGCCCACTCGTCGATTAAGGGATTATTTGAGGCATTGGTGGTATGATGAGGGAACCGCCGCATGAAGGTGGAGCCATGGCCTGCCCATCAATGCGTTGTACGCAGTGTCTTGAGAGACTACCATGAATTCGGTGTTGGCAACCAAGTCACCGAACTGGGTCTTCATGCGTATCTTGCCGACCAGGGTTTGCTCGGTGCGGTCGTACCCCTAGATCCTGAGGTCGGAGGGGATCAAGTCATCCTCAGACAACCCCAATCTCCGGAGTGTCCGAGTTGGAATCAGGTTAATCCCGGACCCCGTGTCGACAAGACAGCGCCGGACTTCAAGGCCATTGAACTGGCCAGTAACATACATCAGACGAATGTGCCCCTGTATAGGAGGGTCTTCATCCTTACCAGAGAACGAGATAAATGCCTGACATTCGGCGTCCTCAATCGTTTCGGCGTGAAAGGCCTCTGCAGCCGCAACCTCCGTCTCAAACTGGAGGGGGCTTTTCATGGCTTCAGCGAGTGCCTCACGCATCTCAAATGACATGCACAGAGCCTCAAGGATGGAGAGCCTTGCTGGGATATTGGCCAAGTGCTTCAGTACATCATACGTTTTGGCCAAGCACGAGCCCCTGGTTGCAGGAGGTTGCTCTGCGGTTGGAGGCATGACGGGCCTTGCTGATTGGACCGGCGACCGACTGGTACTTGGTGCATCCCGATGTTCATCGGTTGAAGCCTGGGAAGTAGTCACCGTATTGGGGTCAGGAGGCCGGGACGGACTCGTGGTAGGGCGGAGCTGATCGCGACGCGGCTGAGGCGGTTCTGCCTGGTCCCACACCACAAACAGTGGCGGAGGCGAATCCGTCATCCCCGGATGGGGGGGCTGCGCGCGCTGAGCTCAGTTTTGAGCCTGCTGCCTAGTCTCAGTGGCGTGCACGTCCTGACTGGAGGTACCAACTGCTGTGCTCCGGCGACTCCTGTTGTTGCGGTTCCTCCGACGGTGGCGACGACCGGGGACACTAGGGAGGTCCACCTGGTGTTCTTCAACGTCGGGAACCGAAAAGGGATTTACCAGCTCGACGGTATTAACCGAAGCGTACCCAACACCATCATCAGACGAATCATCCATCACCGGGAAGATCCGAGGAGGGACCCTCATCTCTGGGGGCATGAAATCGCCGAGAGTGCGGGATAGTGGCGGAACTGGCGGGGCGCGCTCTTCCTTCTTGCGCCGCCGCCGTTTGCTCTTCTCGGAAGAGGCAGGCTGGGATGACGATGCCGAAGCAGCACCCGCAGATTCTGGGGGCTCAGGCTGATTCAAGCGCGCACAGATGATTCCATGGGCGCGAATGATTGTCTTGCGGGCCATCCAATTTTTATACTTATGGGATCCGCGGTCGGAGACCAGCTGCCATTCGTCCTCATTGCCACTATCGTCATCTGATCCCACGAACACGCCCGCCACTTGTGCTGGAGCTGGGCCCAACCTGATTACATTGTTGTTAATCTGGTCTTGGAGCCAGTCCTTAAACACGTAGAACCGCTGGATGGTGTTCCCCAAGGCCCGATGGTAAGGGCAGTAGCGTGGGTTATCCGTGAGCTGTGCCTCCTCTGGCCTCCAACACTCAGGCAGTCGCACAATCCTCTGCTCCAGGGCGCTCCGGAAATAACAGGGGACCTGATCCTCGTGGAATGAGTAAGTCAGGTATCGCGGGCCCCTGGGAGCGTGGTCTTGACGAGGGGCTGGAGGGGCCTGCCGAGGAGGTGGACCCTGATTATCTCACCTGGGTTGTGGCGGTACATTACGCAGAGGGGCCGGCCGGTTCTGGGGCTGCCGCTGCTGGGCCGGGAACTGAGCCCGTGGAGGCAGATTCCTATGAGGCTGTGGAGCTGGCCTCACCGGCAACACCTCCAACGGCCTGTGGGCCTCTATCTGGGCAACAGCAGCGGGTTCAGCCCTGCTGGCTCTCCTTGCAGGAATCATAGGAGGCAGCGGGTGTGCCTGACTGGCCTGTTGCAGGGCTTCCTCAAGACGTTGAGCTTTGTCTGAGAAGTACCTGAACCCTCCGGGGTAATTCTGAGTGATCAGGGAAGGGACCAGCTCGGTCTTGACGTTCCCGACGCACATTGTCAGCAACTGCTCCTGAGTCAATGGCATGTCAAGGGAATACGTGAGACCCTTCCATCGGGCGACGAAATCCGCGACTCGCTCATCAGGCCTCTGTTTGCACTTGAAGAGGTCTGCGATACTCGTCTTCCGGGTCGTGGAACTGAACTGGTAGATGAACTGTCTACGAAGGTCCTCCCAGCTAGTTATCGACCCGACGGGGAGCTGGCTGTACCAGACAAATGCTGGCCCTTCCAGTGTTTGGACAAAGCAGCGAAGCTTAGCGGCCTCCTGCTGCGCCGGAGTTCCCAACATAAGCCCGCACCTCGAGTTGAAATGGGCCAGATGCTGTGGCGGATCTCCAGTCCCGTTGAAGGGGGCGAAAGTGGGGTTCCCGAATCCCGGAGGCGCCGACATGTCATCCACCCATGCTGGGTATGGCTTGCCGTCCGGTGGGATCGCCACTTGCCGAGTCTCCAAGGCTTCCAAGCGGGCGACGAGTGCCGCCATCGGATCGTCCGGACATGGGTTCCAGTCCAGGCGAGGATCTCTAACCACGAGCGCATTGCACGGCCCTTCAATCGGGTCGTCGACCGGGTCTTCGAACTCGGCAGCTCATGGGATGGCGGGCGGAGCGGCCCTTGGGGTAGCGGGAGGAATCCGAGCGGGGTCTCTCAGGTAGTTACGCCGCTCGGGAGGGTGTGGTGAAACATACCGCGCCCTCTTGCCATAGGAAATGGCCTCTCCCCTGTCGGCGAACACGGCGTAATCACGGTTTCCCGGGAGAGCCTCGTCGAGGGGTGGTTGTTCCTGTCCCTGCTGTCCTGGCCTAGGATCACCGTAGTCAGGCCGCTGCTCTGCAGCGCGCTCGGCGAGGAGCTGGTCAACTAGCTTCTTCTGCTCGGCGAGCTATTGACGTGGCATAGCCTTCTCGGGATCCTCATCCTCCCTCTGTGTGGAGGCAGATGGGTCGGCGGGCTTCATAGCCCCGCCGTGCTCTTTACCTTTGCTGACGTTTCGGCTCAACGTCAGTGCTTCAGTGGGTGTGGGGAGAGCCAGGAGGTTCCTCTGGTGATGAGTAACTCTCGCCGATGGATCCAACAACGGCTTTTATTCGGGGGGAGAGCCCCCGTCGAGAAGTTCCAAGCTGTTCCCCTCCCCTGACAGGTCAACCATATTGACCGTTTCTGTCCCTGGGGATGTACCCTCAGGGCCACCCAGTGAATCGGGCTGTCGGCGAATCACACTGAAGCGTAGGGCAGCGTACTGCCCCCATCCACGGATATACATGTGGGGAGTGGCTTCCTCGATAACCTTGCGGAGTACTTGAAAACACTCAACGCATCGTTGTTGGAGGGCCTCGTGGTGCCCAAATGACCCGGGGTGCCGAACCGCGGGGAGCGTGGCCAGGTCAATTTGACGGCACTGCTCACCAATGTCCTCCAGGTGCACTTGACTCCCGGGATATGGCATTTGTAGGCAGTGAAGATGGGAGTGAGTCTCCCGTATAATTCGGCGGAAGCATTCGAACTCATCCGGGGTGAGTGATTCGGGTGCATCAAAGTCCGGTCCTGCGACTGGCCAAAACTTCTCAGGGAAGTGGCCCTCTGCAAGGACGGTCCAGAAGCTCCACGACTCAAACTCGGGACCCAGATCTCCTTGGTCCTCTTCAACGACTGGGAATGGACGGGGAACCGGTAGTGGTGCCGAGGCAGGCCTCTGGGCCGGCGAGCTGGCCGGCGGTGAATACGGCGAGCAGGCCGATTGGCCTCCATATCCCGGGCCACCCTCTAAGGGTGGCGGTGCCCCAGCTACCACATCACGATAGGATGGGCCGGCGAGCGTACATCCTGCCATAGCGTCGGTGCTCGCAGAGGGTGCACTAGATCGTGGTTCGACCGTCGGTCCCCAGAAAAAGTCTCCGGCTTCTCCGATCGAGGCAGAAGGTGCTTCCGGAGGGGCTGGTACCAACCGCAAGCTTGATCCTTGGTGGTCTACCAGGCCCTCGCTACTCCGGATATACCTTCGGAGAGAAGCGGGTATCATATCGATCTCGCTCTCGGGAAGTACGAGGCTGACGTGCCGCATTCCTACCCCTGCCCCTAATTGGCGGGATCGGGGGGAGGGCTCCGTCGCCGAATCATACTCTGCCTCTATATCAGAGAAACGAACCGGTCGGATCTCTGTCCGGAATTCCGTAACATTCTTCCCTCGGCGTCGACGCCTCGCCTTCCTGCCCCTGGGTGGTTCTTCGGGGCATGCCTGATCTCTATCCTGGCGTCCTCCGGCCGCACTGGTGCTGGGGCCAAGAGGACTGGAAACCAAGGTGCGAGGAGCACCGGGACAGATATCAAAGGGGAAGCGGGGAGAGATGCTTCCGGGCAGGCCTCCGGGCTGGGATCGGGAGGTTGGATGACCCATGCCTCTGGGATCGGCCACACGGAGTAGACCCTGTTGGTGAATAGCGCTACCGCGAGGTGGTCCGCGGTGGCTATTGTCTGTACCAGCAACCGGGAGAGTCAACCCAACCTGCCTTTGGGGCGGTCGGGGCCTCGATCCAGGTCGGGCATAGAAGTGCCCCTGCTCAGGATGCGCAGGGGTCTGGTGACTGGAGCCAGCAGTGGCTTGAGCCAACGCGGCCGCGGTTGCTAGGTCCCTGAGGTGGGCATCCTCTTCCGCTCGTGCCCGACGTTGGCGTCGGGACAAACGAGTCGGGATGAGCGGCGCAGGCAGGTGGAGAGCCCGTTCTTCGACTTGAGAGGCCTGGCGGCGGTGTCTCCGTGGCCTGACAGGAGCCCTTATCACAGATCCCTGGAACGAATCTCGGATTGGGTGGTCCCGGACATCTTCCACCTCATCCGCATAGGGGAAGGAGTTGTCGGAGCACTCCGGGGATAAGCTCCCGAAGCGGTTGGACGTCGAGGTAGGCAGCGGTGCCTCCCTGTGCGGCCCTCGGGGGCGGCGTTGGTGGCGAGGTGCAGCTTCCTCGAGGTCTAGGCGAGCCATGTCCCTGGTGGGGATGACTCCCTCTTCCTCATATCTCCGCACCAAGTTGTTGATCACCCTTCTCTGGATGACCTCCGAGGGGGAGAGAGGGCGTGGTTGCCCCGCAGCTGCGGCTGCTGGGACGGCTGTGGAACGGGCGGGACCGCGCGGAGTAGCCGCGTCGGTGTTTCCCCTACCCCTGCGCCAGTGGGCAGGTGGCGATCGGGCACTGGATTGGGCGACTAGATTCCTGAAAGCAGGGAGAAAAACCCATTAACACTGACAGGAAAAGGAATAGACAACCAACCATTAGTGCCACGACGCCTTCCATGGGGGGAACCCAGGCCCTCGACGTCGTGAGACGGAGTGCCCGATTTCCCTTCCCCAGCCCCTGGTGGGTTTCGTGCCCCAGTGTTGAATGCTTGGTCGAGCAGCATGGTGGTCTTCCAACACCTCTGAAAGCCATCGTTCTTCGTATTGAGGAGAAGAGATTCACGTCGGGTTCACCATTTTTCTGTTTCGGTGCGGATGTGCGTCGGGTTTCTGTTCCGACGCTGTTCCGCCAGGACGCGTTCGCGCGTGCACCCGTCGATCCGAGGGGATGGGCGCGCGGCTTGTGGCCCCGCAGTCCCGCTTTCCAAGGGTGGGCGGAATTCGTCCCTTATTCATGGGCGTCTGCTCCTTGATCGAAACCGGGATGATGGGATGTCGGCTCCTCCTTCCGTGGACGTCTCCTCGGAACTCGTTGCCTGATCCGGGTCTCCCTCATACATTTAAGACGTGCTCGTGAATCTCATTCCCGACGCCATATCTTCATGGACAACGGTTAATTACGATGCTTCCGCCCAGACGCTCCAAGGAGTCTGGTCGGGGCAGCAACCTGCGGTGAGGAGACCGGGTGGCTCTGGGTGTGGGGGGCGTGTCTTAACACTGCGACTCTGCATGTCTGCCTTCCGTCCCTAATAGGGCTTCTCGAAGGCGTGATGGCCTGAGGCATCCCGCGCTGGGTGCGGGGAACTGGGTTACCTGAGGTTTTCCTCAGCTTCCCATGTTTAACACGGGGTATGCCGCGAGTTTAACGTCCAGCGGGGACGACATCGGACTGATCAACACGAGAAGTGGATCAGATGACAGAACCCCTTGCGAGGAACCTCCGACGCTGGGGCCAGCACATGGGGGGCTTCCCGAGTGAAGTTGAGTGGAATGAAGTGGAATGACCCCACCGGGATGTGGCGGCCCGGGTAAGGATCAGGATGGATGATGGAGTGAAGAGCTTGGACCCCGTAGGGGCTTCCTACGTACCGCGCGTTGGCGCGGATCAAAGTCAGCGTAGTTCGAATATACAGTTTACCTTCATGTTGGACGTCGGCAAGCCGACTCACGAAGAGGTCGAGGCCGCCGGGCGGAGGATTGAACCGAACCACCTCGCGAAGAGGGGGATGGAACGGCCGGGTGGATCACAGTTTCACGTCATGCTGGACGTTGGCAGGAGAAATAGAAAAAGGCAGTGGGGAAGCGCAATGGAGATACACATGTGCAGTCCCCCACAATGGCGGATTCATAGGTGAATCGACGCAAGTGTGAACCCGGGAGGGGTCCACTGATGGACGAACCGACGTGAATACGACCGGGACGACCAGGTGGTGGGCTTAAACCTCGGATAGGCTTCCTACGTACCCTGTTTAGGAGACTGGGATCAAAGTCCACGTAGTTCGTTCTGTCTGTAACACTCTACCCCCGTGGGCGAAGGCCACTCCAATCCCGACATCCCTGCAGAGACGCGCGGGTGGGGGCCACATCCAAACCGGGGGGATCCTGCGTGCGAGACAAGGGATCGGGTGATGCAGACGGTTTAACGTCTTACCGGACGAAATAAAGTTTAACGTCGTGTGTTGAGGACGAAGATGCTTGGCAGTTTAACGTCTTGTCGCGCGGACGAGGTACAGTTTAACGTCGTGTGGGACGAACGCTGTACAGTTTAACGTCTTGTAGCTTGGACGAAGATGCTTGGAAGTTTAACGTCTTGTCGCGCAGACGATATGCTAGGCAGTTTAACGTCGTGCAGCTTGGACGTGTATGGTGCCGCCGATGGGTCCGTGTCACTTCGCGCGAGCCTAGAGGGCCGCATGGGAAGACAACGCACGGTGCGGGCACCCAGGATGAAGATCATCGGGCGCCACGCAGGCCGGTACCCTCAGGGGGTCAAAGGGGGCGACCTTGGCGGATTGCACGCAAAAGAGATGCTTAGCGCGCAATACCGCGGGTCGGCGCGCAAACGGGTGGGCTGGCGCGCAATTGGGCCAGTGCTTTGCGCGCAGATTATTGAGATTGCGCACACCGGGATTCGGATAGCGCGCGGGGGCAACAGCTCATTCTTTAACGAATGGCCACTTTGAAAAGGGGGGGTGCGCGCAATCGGGCCGGATTGCGCGCACCCGGGGGCAATTGCGCACAAGAGGCTTCTTTTACGTGCAAAGGCCTTTGGGTGAAGGGTTATTCAAAGGAAGGGAGCCAGAGGGATTGCGCGCGAAGGCGAACCCCGAGGCTTTCTTGAACGAAAGAAAAGAGGTTACCTGAAGGTCGGCATTGCGTGCGGAAGGGGTTGGATGACGCGCACGAGAGACCTTTCGAATTCCGGCAAAATTCAAAACGCCGGGGGTCGCCTTATATTTATAGGCAACCCCGGGCGCAGAATCTGGTCCGCGGGAGCGGAATTCCCTTCGCGGGCGCGGAATCGGGCCCGGCGCGCAAGGGAGTCGCACGGGCAATGGGCGCGCAAAATTGTGCGCCGGCCCAGCGCATTGCGCGCATCCCGGGAGGTTTGCGCGCGGCAATCCGACTTTGCGCGCGGCTCTCCAAAATTCCGCGCAAGGCTTCCGGGCCCTCCGTAACGGGCTTCCGACTCCAAATATGACCTCGCTTCCCGCATCCGGAGCTTCGTTTGGGAACAACGGACTTTTCCGGCGTCTACAGACATTATCATCATATCATGTACCTTTCTCTTGACCTGTGAAAAACATTTCAAAAAAACTGGGGAAGAGCATAAAAAGCTCAGTAAGGGATATAAAAATATGGAAAGGAAACATGGGTACATATATACATAAGAATGAAATCATACATACCCATAAAACATAACCACTTTAACATACCTCATCAAATCATGAATAAATCATAGAAATCATAAGACATAAAGGTAACTTGAGGCATTCATAACATTCTTACATAGGGAGTAACCCTCTTGGTTACGTTTGGAATACCCATCACAGTATATTCCCTAAATCTCTTCGGAGAAACCTTAATGTTTCACTCCTTCGCATTAACCAATGTATTAGAGAGCTATATCGGGCTCACCCGCCCTTAGTTTATCACGGAACCACCCGTCTTCATAATAATGCCCAAGAACCTCAACATAATCGTATCACATAAAACATGCATAAAGGAAACATAAAATTTCCACCTTTCAATCACAAGATATCAATACAAGCCATTGATATAAAAACATTATGAAAACCATTTTCAATACCAAAATAAAAGAAAAGTAAAACATTGTATTTATTTTTCTTTTAAAAAAAGTATGGCTTGTAGAGGAAACCGAAACTCAAATAATGGTCACGGCGGTGGATAAGTCGTTGTCGCTGCCTACGTCCGACAAAAACATTCCCTTTTGTCGTTTAGTAAACTCTTCGTATAAAAATGATTCCATTTGAATAAACATAAAAGTCAAAGGGGTTTATACACAGTATAAAAGAAGGTTGTGTATAAAACAAAATATTCCTCAATGAAAGGAGATTGAGACGAAGTCCCATACCTCAGGTCCGACTTGACTCGATCGTTCTTTAATGTCCTGAATAAAAAACTTGAGTTAATTTATACTTTCTTAAGAACCTTTTTCAAGTTCATTATTCCTTTTATATCACTTATTTCCATGTCATGAACACTATGTAATTATTTAAGTTAATAACGGTCGTTTTAACAATCATTGGTACTTGAGTCAAAAATAAACACTTTATAATTACAAGTTGTTCATGTATCCATTATATCCATAATTATAATCAAGATGTATATATCATATATATCCATTATATACATGCATTTATAATATTACATAATCATTTAGAGGTAAAAAATGAAATGCACCGTTCAGGGAGACGGTAAGCCGTACGTACGCATGAACGCTACTTTCATTTCAATTTTGTATTTTATAGAATGGAATCATAATGATATAAAGGTATATTATAATTCCAGTATAATATCATATATAATATCATAGTTCCATCCTTTATACATCCCACAGATGGTATTTAACGAATCAAATCACTTTGAGGGGGTGGTAGTCCGCACTTCCTTAAATAAAGTTATCGCGTTTACACATAATGGAAACCATAAAGGAATGCACAAAATGAAAAATAATGAAGTTTAAGGAAAACATAAACATATTTTATATCATATATAAATATAGTGAAATCTTAATGGCCACCTTTGAAGGTGTTAAAATAATGTTGAACAATCATCGTTTCGGGTGGCATAAATTCACCATCCATGGAAATAGTATGTCCTTTAACCATTAGAAGTAGGTGTCTGTAAGTGTAGCTCGAATCCTTCTTATAAAAACATCCTAGTATATTGAATATACTGGAGTTGTTACAAAAGAAATGAATAAAAAGAGTTTAGTGGGTTGGAGAAACAAAATAAAACAAAAGGACTCAAGTCTAGACATTACCTTAAACTCGGATAACTCCCTTTGGTTTGAGCTCAAAGGCATCCTTGGGAAGACTTATGCCAAAAGTGAGGCTTCAAGGAGTAAGAGAGGGATGTGGAGAGACAAAATGGGCAGGGTTTGGCCGGGAAAAAGGCTTTGGGAGTGTGGGTATGGAGGTAGAGGTGGGGGCCTTTTATAAGAGGAGAGGAGAGGCACTCTTGGAATGTAAAGAAATGTTACTTTATTTGAAAATCATTTTCGGATTCAAAACGTCCAGAATTAATATAATTCAAGGGTAAGGTGATAAGGGTTCGAAATCCACCCATCCAATAGGTTTTGGACATGTGTAGGTCATATATTTTACATTATCTATCCATTTTATTAAAATCCTTTATTAATGAGGTAATCGCTGTATCATCATGATGTCATAAATAATTTAATAAATTTAATGTCGAAAAATTATAAAAAAAGTATCATGATGTAGGAAATATTTTTATCTTTCTAATGAATATTTATAGTCCAAATGATCATTTATTTAGACAACATTAAAAATATTTTACTTAGGTGATACATTCTTTGTCACATTTAACATTCTTTAAAAATAAAAAGACAAAAAGTCACTTTCTCACAAAAGTGATTCCAAGGGGCCCCCATGTTTGGAACAAGGTATCCCATGGTCGGCCATGAGACAACCAGTAGCCTTAAGACACATGTTGTTGTCTTTTTTTATTAATATGATATCATTTTATTATCCTTAACTCCCCGATTACTCATTAATCAAGATAATTAAAGATAATTACCATTGTTACTATTCAAAATGTCCAAAAACAAAAGAGTCTTGATGATATAATTTGGACCTTCTGATTCCAAATATTTAATTCATTTTACCAAATTACAAACACATAAATTGAAATAATTAATTTAAATAAACTTCCCATTGTCAAAACAAATAGCGGGTTTTTTTAGAAACAATATTTATGAAACGTTTGGCACTTGTTTATGCATAATTTCAAAGTGAAATTAATACCAATGGCCATAATTGCATTACATGGTAAAAATATATTCTATTTATGCTTTAAAACAAATTAAAAAGATAATATAACCATATAATTAAATTATATGAAAAATCATTTTTGATGTAAAATGCGGTATTTTTCACTATTCACTGAAAAATGAACATTGTCAGAAAAATACCAAAAATTAACCCAAGGTAAATTTAAATGTCCCAATCATAAATAATAAGTTTATTTTGAAAAATAGAGCTTATAAAATTGTCCAAAAGTGGATTTAAAAGGGGTTCTCCATCAAAAGGTGGTTAATCGACCTTTTAAAGAATATTATAATGTTTATGCTAAAAAACTGAATTCATTTGAATTTGTAATCCTATAACATTTATTTTAAAGAGTAAAAATATTTGACAAACATATATAATCATATTTTAGTTATTTCTATCCTTTCTCGCCAATACAATGACTATGTGTTAACTACCATTTAAAATAATATTATTTTATTACTAGTGTGCAACGTAAGATTTCAATGAAACTATTTGTTGTGTATCGGGTATGCTATCGAACAAAGAAACCCCTTTAGAGTAAAATTAATATATAATTAGTAAATACTAATAAATATGAAAATGTTTTATTCATTATTTACCTGGGATGTTACATCCTTCCCCCGTTTTGGGAATTGCGTCCTCACAATTTTATTCACTTTTCAAAATAAGTGGGGGTATTTATCCCTCATAGCATTTTCAGATTCCCACGTTGCCTCTTCGACCATATGGTTTTTCCACAAAACCATTACCTGGTGGATTACCTTATTTCGCAACACTTTCTCTCTTGGTCAAGAATATGGACTTGTTGTTCTTCATAATATAGGTTCTCTTCCAGCTGAACTACCTCTGGACTCAAAACATGAGATGAATCTGGAATATACTTCCTCAACATCGAAACATGAAAAACATTGTGTACATGAGATAAACTCGGAGGTAAATCCACTCTTTATGCAATTGATCCAACTCTCTCCATAATTTTATATGGTCTAATGAACCTTGGAATCAGATTTCCTTTCTTACCAAATCTCATCACACTTTTCCATGGAGAAACCATGATAAAAACATGATCACCTACCTCGAAAGATAGATCCTTCTTCCAGTTATCTGCATAACTCTTCTTCCTGCTCTGAGCTGTTCTCATGTGTTTCTGAATCAACTGAAAATTTTCTGCCATCTCTTCTACCAATTCTGGTCCTATCAATTTCCTTTCACCCACTTCATCCCAAAAAGCTGGAGTTCGACACCACTTCCCATATAATGCCTCAAATGGTGCCATCTGTATACTGGAATGAAAATTGTTATTATAGGAAAACTCAACCAATGAATGATGTTGGTCCCAACTTCCCTGATAATCCATAGAACAAGCTCATAGAATATCCTCCAAGGTCTGAATTTTTTGTTCTGACTACCCATCTGATTGCGGATGAAAAGCTGTACTAAAATTTAATTCAGTACCCAACGACTTCTGAAGGCCTTTCCGAAAGTTAGAAGTAAACCAGGGATCACGATCAGATTCAATGGAGAGAGGAAATCCATGTAACCTGACTATCTCATTGAGATACAAATGGGAAAGTTGATCTAGGGAAAAAGTATCTCGTATAGCAAGGAAATGAGTAGATTTAACCCAGATTTCATTATTACCTCTAGATGTCTTCGGCATACCCACGACAAAATCCATGGATATATTTTACCATTTCCACTGTAGCACTGGTAAAGGCTGAATCATCCCATTCGGTAACTTCCTCACTGCTTTAACCTACTGACAAGTCAAAAACTTCACAGTAAAATTAGCAATATCCCTTTTCATTCCATCCCACCAGTAATACTCCCGCAGATCCCTGTATATCTTAGTACTGCCAGGATGAACTGAAAATGGGGAACTATGAGCCTCACATAACAAATCATTCTTCAAATTTGAATCAAAAGGCACACATAATCTCTTCCCAATCCTCAAAACGCAATCATTATGAATGTTGAATTCAGGAAGCTTACCCTTCTGAACCAGCTCTACCTTTTTTTTCAACTCACTGTCTTGCTTCTGTGCTTGCATGATTCTGTCTAATAGTGAAGATTTCACTGATACCTGAAACAAAATAGAAGAACATCCTGTACCAACAACTTCTATGCCAATGTTTCTCAAATAATTAACGAAAGTATCATGTTCCAAACACAACATTGTTAATGAAGCATTACTTTTTCAACTCAAAGCATCAGCCACTTTATTTGCTTTTCCCAGATGGTAATGAATTGTACAATCATAATCCTTGATTAATTCCATCCATCTCCTCTGTCTCATGTTCAATTATTTCTGAGTAAATATATACTTTATAATTTCATTATAAGTATATATTTCACACATTACTCCAGACAAATGATGCCTCCAAATTTTTAAAGCAAAAACAACAGAAGCTAATTCCAAATCATGTGTAGGGTAATTTATCTCATGAGTTTTCAAATAACGTGAAGGATAAGCAATTACCTAATCATTCTTCATAAGGACACAACCAAGTCCCTTCAACGAAGCATCACTGTATATAACAAACTCACCATTCCTGGAAGAAAGTGCCAAAACTGGAGCATTCACCAATCTTCTTTTCAACTCCTGAAAACAATCATCACATTATTTTGTCCAGATGAACTTAACACCCTTCCGAGTTATCTTAGTCATTGGACTAGATAACCATGAAATTTTTTCAACAAACCTTTGGTAGTTAACTAACAAACCAAGAAAACTACGGATCTCGGTTACATTTGTGGGTCTCGGCCATTATTCAACAACTTTTGTTTTAGCAGGATCAACAGTTATGCCATCTTTTGAAACAATGTGACCCAGGAAAGAAATTTGTTGTAACCAAAACTCACACTTGCTGAATTTTCCATACAATTTCTTTTCTTTTAAGGTTTGCAAAATAAACCTTAAATGAATTTCATGCTCCTCTTTACTTTTAGAAAACACCAGAATATCAACAATAAAAACAACCACCATTTATCACCTGATTCAACTAAGTCATCAGTGCAGTAAACTGCTCAATTCTGATTCTGACCATCTCTGGTTGCTGATTCAAAAGGTCATTATACTCTATATTCCTTCCCAGAAAAGCTGCTCTATTTCCTCTATGGAAAACCATTCTTAACACAGAAATATCTTAGGAGAAGCAACATGTTAATCTTCATATGCTATATCATTTCAATCATACCAAAAATTAATTTATAATTTTACAGTTTTCTAACTCCTAATGTTGTCTAAACCAACCTCTGATACCAACTATAAGGCCCCAGCCTTAAACCTTACTTAATCTTGAGTTATTACAAGATTACACATTGAGGATCTTTTTGGGATTAGATTTTTAGAAAATTAGATCATAAAACATTCATTACATTCCACATATAAACAATGTGGTTACATAAATATAATATTCTACTTTCCCATCAATGGAAACATATTTAAAATAAAACATGGATTCTTTCTTGACACTTCCTTGACACTATCACCATATCGTGTACCTTTATCTTGACCTGTGAAAAACATTTCAAAAAAAACTTGGGATGAGCATAAAAATCTCAGTAAGGGATATAAAAATATGGAAAGGAAACATGGATACATATATACATAATAATGAAATCATACTTTACCCATAAAACTTATCCACTTTAACATACCTCATCAAATCATGAATAAATCATAGAAATCGTAATACATAAAGTTAACTTGAGGCATTCGTAACATTCTTACGTAGGGAGTAACCCTCTTGGTTGTGTTTGGAATACCTATCACAGTATATTCCCTAAATCTCATTGGAGAAACTTTAATGTTTCACTCCTTCGCGTTACCCAATGCATTGGAGAGCTATATCATGCTCACCCGCCCTTAGTTTATCATGGAACCACTCGTCTTCATAATAATTCCCATGAACCTAAACATAATCATATCACATAAAACATGCATAAAGGAAACATAACATTTCCACCTTTCAATCACAAGATATCAATACAAAACATTGAAATAAAAATGTTATGAAAACCATTTTCAATACCAAAATAAAATAAAATTAAAACATGGTATTTATTTTTCTTTTAAAAAAAGTATGGCTTGTAGAGGAAGCCGAAACTCAAATAATGGTCACGGCAGTGGAGAAGTCATTGTCGCTGCATAAGTACAACAAAAACATTCCCTTTTGTAGTTTAGTAAACGCTTCATATAAAAAATAACCCTTTTGAATAAATCTGAAAGTCAAAGGAGTTTATACACCGTATAAAATAAGGTTGTGTATAAAACAAAATATGCCTCAATGAAAAGAGATTGAGACGAAGTCCCATACCTCGGGTCCAACTTGACTCGATCATTCTTTAATGTCCTGAATAATAAACTTGAGTTAATTTATACTTTCTTGAGAACCTTTTTCAAGTTCATTATTCCTTTTATATCACTTATTTCCATGCCATGAACACTATCTAATTATTTAAGTTAATAACGGTCGTTTTAATGATCATTGGTACTTGAGTCAAAAATAAACCCTTTATAATTACAAGTTGTTCATGTATCCATTATATCCAGAATTATAATCATGATGTATATATCATATATATCTAGTATATACATGCATTTATAAAATTACATAATCATTTAGAGGTTAGAAATGAAATGCACCGTTCATGGAGATGGTAAGCCATACATACGCATGAATGCTACTTTCATTTCTATTTCGTATTTTATAGAATGGAATAATAATGATATAAAGGTATATTATAATTCCAGTATAATATCATATATAATATAATAGTTCCATCCATTATATGTCCCACATTTGGTATTTAACGAATCAAATCACATTGAGGGGGCGGTAGTCCGCACTTCCTTAAATGAAGATATCACGTTTACCCATAATGGAAACCATAAAGGTATGCCCAAAATGAAAAATACAGAAGTTTACAGAAAAACTAAAAATATTATATATCATATATAAATATAGTGAAATCTTAATGGCCACCATTTATGGTGATAAAATAATGTTGAACAATCATCGTTTCGGGAGACATAAATTCACCATCCACGGAAATAGTATGTCCTTTAACCATTAGATGAAGGTGTGTGTTAGTGTAGCTAGAATCCATATAATGACAACATCCTAGTATAATGATGATACTGGATTTGGTACAAAATAAATGAATAAATAGTGTTTAGGGGGTTGGAGAAGAAAAATAAAACAAAAGGACTCATGTGAAGACATTACCTTAAACTCGGGTAACTCTCTTTGGTTTGAGCTCAAAGGCTTCCTTGGGAAGACATCTTCCCAAAGTGAGGCTTCAAGGAGTAAAAGAGGGATGTGTAGAGACAAAATGGGCCGGGGATGGCCGATCTAAAGGCTTTGGGAGTGTGGGTATAGAGGTCGAGGTGGGGGCCTTTTATAAGAGGAGAGGAGAGGCACTCTTGGAAAGTAAAGAAATGTTACTTTATTTGAAAATGAATTTCGGATTCAAAAGGTCCCAAATTGATATAATTCGAGGGTAAGGTGATAAGGGTTTTAAATCCACCCATACAATAGGTTTTGGACATCTGTAGGTCATATATTTTACATTATCCTTCCATTTTATTTAAATCCATTATTAATGAGTTAATCACCACATCATCATGATGTCATAAATAATTTAATTAATTTAATGTCTAAAAATTATAAAAAAATATCATAATGTAAGAAGTATTATTAGATTTTTAATTAATATTTATAGTACAAAGGATCATTTATGTAGACAAAATTAAAAATATTTTACTTAGGTGATACATTCTTTGTCACATTTAACATTCTTTAAAAATAAAAAGATAAAAAGTCACTTTCTAACAAAAGTGATTCCATGGGGCCCCCAAGTTTGGCACAAAGCATCCCATGGTCGGCCATGAGACAACCAGTATCCTTAGGATACATTTTGTGGTCTTTGTTTATTATTATTATATCATTTTATTATTCTTAACTACCTAATTACTCATTAATCATGATAATTAAAGATAATTACCATCGTTACTATTCATAATGTCAAAAAAAGAGTCTTAATTACATAATTTGGACCTTCTAATTCCAAATATGTAATTAATTTTACCAAATTATAAACACATAAATTGCAATAATTAATTTAAAAAAAGTTTCCGTTGTGAAAACAAATAGCGGGTTTTTTAGAAACATTATATATGACAAGTTTGGCACTTGTTTATGCATAATTCCAAAGTGAAATTAATCCCAATGACCATCATTGAATTACATGGTAAAAATATATTCTGATTACAATTTAAAACAAATTAAAAAGATAATATAACCATATAATTATATTATATGAAAATGCTGTTTTGATGTAAAATGCGGTATTTTTCACTATTCACTGAAAAATGAACATTGTTAGATAAATACCAAAAATTAACCCAAGGTAAATTTCCATGTCCCAATCATAAATAATATGTTTATTTTGAAAAATAGAGCTTAAAAAATTGTAAAAAAGTGGATTTAAAAGGGTTTCTCCATCAAAAGGTGGTTAATCATCCTTTTAATGAATATTAGAATGTTTATGATTAAAAACTGAATTCATTTGCATTTGTAATCCTCTATCATTTATTTTAAAGAGTAGAAATATTTGAAAAACATATATAATCATATTTCAGTTATTTCTATCGTTTCCCGCCAATACAACGGCTATGTTTTATATACCATTTAAAATAATATTATTTTATTACTAGTGTGCAACGTAAAATTTCAATGAAACTCTTTGTTGCGTATCGGGTACACTATTGAACATATAAACCCCATTAAATTAAAATTAATATATAATTCGTAAATAATAAGAAATATAAAAAAAATTTATTCATTATTTACCTGGGATGTTACACTTTTTTCCGAACACCCCCATTTTATGGGGGTGGGTATTTTTCCCAACACTTATATTAGTGGCTGGTTATTAGCTCTTTTATGCTCTCATTCATGGGTTTCCCAAGTTTCATCGGGTAGGCTGTGAAGTTCTGATGTCCATTATTAGCCCATGAATCTTCGGGCAGGGTAGTGTGACAGTTGTGGCCTAGGTGTTTGCGGGCGGGGTTTGGCAGTGGGACTGCGTGAAGATGTGCCCCAGGTGTGTGCGGGTGGGAAGATGCAGTGGGACTATGGTGAGAATGGAAGGATTGGTCCGATGCGTAATATGTCTTCAATAACTAGTGGGAAGGAGGTGTGGGGTACCCATACTTTTATAACATTACTACTATACTCTGTTGACTTGTCTTCCTTGGTGAGTGTGACTAGTGAGGTTGGGTGGATAGAATTCCTTGACAGGTTTTGGTTTCTTATGTTGTTCTCACAGGACATTAGGATGTATCCCCAATTTTGCATGATATCTTCAGGTTTCCCTACTAAGTATACTTGAATTCTCACCCTATGTGTACTTTCAGGTTTCCAGGAGGACTACAGGGACTGTTCGAGACCTTACTAGTCAGACAGGGGGAGTTGTTGTTGTTTGATGCTGTTGTTTTTCTTTACTTTTTGGTACAGTACTTGGAGATTTTCTGTACTTGTAGTTTTGCTTCACTATTGTATAAAGCATGCATATGGGATTGGTTTTGTGATATTTTTATACTTGTTCCTTTTCTTCTGCTTCATGTTGAATCATCCTATTTCCCAATATTAAATTAATAAAAAGGGTAATGCCTCCCATATTTGTGAAAAACTCATACCCTTGGTGCTAGTCGCCACTTCGGGACCTACTGGAGGCGGGACTCAGGGGTCATTATCTCCCTTCAACAATTGCCAGCTTAGGAGGGGCATCTTTAGTGGGAGGGGGTCATGACAGAATGGTATCAGAGGATGATGGTTGAGAGATAGGATGAAGTCTAGAGGTAGGCACAGTGATGATTGCATGGGATGGTAGAGCAATAGTGTTGGTTAATCTTGGTGCATGACAAAGGCCAGGGAAGAATGGACAGGACATGGGATTTTAGGCCCCCCCGTGATCCGATGCAAGGACTCCGAGCTTATAGAACGACCATGTAATACTACATTGATTGAAGGGTAGAGACCCTAGGAATGGTATATGCTTCATCAGGATTTGTGTTTTACTTGATTTGGGTGTTCTGGGAAGGAAATCAAAATTAAATGATAAAATGAAACCATGAGAAAATTTCCTTAATACTAGGGATTAGGTGTTCTTTGTTTACTATAAAACTATGGCACATGGACGTCAACAGAGAGGCAGAGGAGTGGGATGTGGACAGTTGCACGCAACAGAAGCGGAAACCCTATCAAGGTCAGAGATCGAGAGAGATGTTTCCGGTTTTACTAAAATGCTCTCATTATGTTTTGTTTAAATACAGGAGCATCACACTCCTTTGTTGAACCACATTCTCAATCATGCTTGGGGCATGTACATTGTTTTCCATGAGTCTATAATGCTATGTTGTTTCCCACATTCCTTTAAATGTGTGTGAAGAGTCCTAACATGTGGGGAGAGGAGGACCTGATCTCTAATCGAGACAAATTAATGTGTATTCGATTAAACCCATGAAGGTGAGTCAGAGCCACCTAAAGCGGATAATATTTCGACATAGGATAAGGAATTCCTCAAGCCATGTGTTCGGGCAATTTATTTTTGTTATTATAGTGTTGGGGGCAGTGTATGTTTGGAAAATCCGAATATATGGAAGTCGGAAGACGTAATTTATAATCGAGATTCATTAATGTGGATGCGATTAAACCCGTGCAGGTGAGTCAATGCTACCTAAAGTGGATAATATCTCTGTATGGGAGAAGGAATTCCTAACTCATATAATTAGGGTTATCAGTTGTTTCCTGTTATGACAAGAGCCCTGAGAGGTATCATGTGGGGTGGTTGTTAGGACCCATTTTTTTTCTAGGATGGTTCTTAATTCTCAAGGGTGAAAATGTTTTGATAGGTATCTGATGTAACGGACCGGACCCCTCCGGTCTATTCCTTTGTTGAAATCGATGTGGTCAACACGACGTGCATTATAATGATACTTTTTATTACTCATGATAACCTAAATATATGTTATGAAATAATTTTGATGACATAAATTGTGTGATTAATTAAACTAAAAACAGAATAATCATGATAACATGATTTTCTGGGTGTTATTATTATTAATGATGTGAAGTGGGAAGGTGTGTGACCCATTAGACATTGATACATGAAACATGCAGTTTATTATTAATTGAGTAATTATTAAAAATAAATTTGAATAATAATAATGGGTGTTGTGTTATTAATATTATTCATAATATTAATCCTAATGAAAAATTAATGAAATGAGTCATGGTATTTATTACATACAAATAAATGAAGATTCACAATGGAAGCATGGTGGTGTGTGAATAAAATTAAAGGTGAGTTCGTTATTATTATTATATTAAATAATAATAATAATGGCGGCATTAAAATATGTTGGGTTTATTAAATTGAATGGTTTTAATTTAATAAAAGTGTGTTCAATTTAATTAGTGTGAAATAAAAATAAATATAATTAAATAATTAAATTGACGGATGTTATGCGACATTGTCATGGCATGGTCAGATTCAAATATCCAACAGATTGGTTTAACGTGGTCAATGCGAGGAGCGTAAATATTATCCTTATTAAAAATAATAACATTGATGAGTTAATAAAATAAGTTGATGAATTGTTATTATTATTGAAAAAAATAATTAACAATGATGCTGTAAAACTATTTGCGAGAGGTTAATGAAATTAAATGTATTAAAAAGGGATTGAATATGTAAGTTATATTAATTTTGTTTTGTCAATTAATTCAATTAAATGAAATGGTTTTGAGTCACATTAAATGGTTGTGCATGGGTTCTCCCTAAAATTGAAATATGAAAATAAAAATATTACTAGTATAATAATATGATAATATAATTAAATTAACAATAGATAAAAGAAAAGTAAATTAATATTATTTTTATTATGCTTGAGTCGCATGAAGAATACATGCTTTGTGTATACTATATAAATATATAATATTTATATAATATAATATTAAAACAATCAATGGATGTGAATGGAAGGGGAGGTGCGCCCCTTTATACGCGTGAGGGGTGAATATATTGAACATTAGGTGTTCCATTATAATAATAATAGTAATAATAGTAATATATTTATTATATTAATGATGCATGTGCATGTAAATGATGTATGGGAGAATGTGGAGCATGAGGCTCCTTAAATAGGGTGAGACGATGTACATTGATGTCCCCATGTATAATATAATAATATATTATATGGATTAAATGAGATAATAAATGAAAATAAGTAAATTGAAAAAATAAATGGGAGGGCATGATGTGAGTGTAAAGGAGGTGTAAGGGGTTTTTTCCCCTTAAATGAATAATATTCATATAATAATATTATTATCATAATAAAATAAAAATAAATGTGATTAATGTTTGGTGGTGAAATTTGGTTGTGAAAGAAAAAGAGGGAGTCACTTTTGAGCATATAAGCTTCAAGGAAAACAAATAAATAATAATAATATAAGATGATATTATTATTTTCGGTTATATAATCATAATTCGACTGTAACTTCTTCATATGGTGTCAGAATGACGAACCGTCAGTGGCAGTGTGATCCTGAAATTAAGATGGTCATTTTTAGACCAATGATGAATAACTTTTCATGACTCAGGCCGTCGGTCAACGAAACACCAAATATTAATATAATTATCATTATTATTAAAACTCGTGGAAACCGAGTGTCGTGTCATGTGTTGACTAGTCAAAATGTATAATGGGTGTACGGTCACACCATCTATTAATTAATACATGATTAATACCTTTTTACCATTTTGTTTATTATATAAGATTGGGCCGCGGCTTATTTCTAGATTGATCGCTTCTTTGTCGCACGACGATGCTCTTGGACGATCGAGAAGTCTTCCTACTCTAACTTCTTCATCTGGACATCAATCGTCGATCCGTCAGTGACTGCGGGATCATCTCAGTGAGGAGGACATCGTACACCCTATTTCGTTCCCTCCTCTTCAACTTCCCCTCTACAGTTTCCAACCAAGGTTACTGCTGATAATTGACGAGAACGACGGTGTTTGACGAAGGACACTAAAAAGGTATGTAAAACCTCTGTTGTTGTATTATCTTTATGATCCTACTTATCCCATTTTACTTCCCTGCTACGACATGTGGTCTCTGTGTTAAGGGAGTTTCTTGTGTTGTTTATTTGGTGGTGTCGCGCCGTCCTTTTTGGGTGAATTCATTCTCCGAGAATCCTTGTGATCGTGGGGGTCATGTTCGTAGAAGGACATCGAAACCTGTTGAGGTTAGGATCCTTCCTTCGTCTCTCCAGATTGTGCGTCATGTGGGGTGGGTGTCCTCTTGTTTACGTGAAACACATTTGAACTTGTTTAATAAAGGTAATAACTGGCTTATATAATGGGGATGGGATGTTTGTGAATGCAGTTACTTTATTTATATCCTATGATATTATATTGTGAATTGAATGAGCTTCTGCCTACTAAAAATCATGGTCGTTGGGGGCCTTTGGTTATGCAATTAAATTTTTCCCTCTCCTTATGCATTTTATTATGGATGAATATTTTATTGAATGTTGAAATTGGTTAATCACATAATGTTGTCTGATTAAATACCTGGAACCCTTGTGTGATCACCCCGGTTGAACAAACTGAAATAATAATCATGCGGGTGCTGGTTAGTGTTTATTTATGTGATGGGGGTGTTTTGTGGGTTGTTGTGGATTGGGTGAGCAGCAGGTCTGCGGTTTGCTTGGTTGTGGGTTGGATTGAATTTTATGTTGGGGACGAGCAGTGGGGCTGCGATAAATGGTATCAAAGGGACAATGATGTATGAGTTTCCGTGTGATAGTGGTTATGGTGGTTGGCAGCGGGGCTGCATGGATGGGTTTGAATGTGAACTAACTATGGATTTTTAATAATAAATAAAAGTTGAGGAGTTAATGAATGGTGGGGCATGGTAATTGAACAAGAAAAATAATCAATGGGGTTGGTTGGTTAATAAGAAGGTACTTGTTTGTGTTGCTTGTGATTTCCTAACTTGATTTGTGGATGGTAGGGATATGTTTTATGAACGATTGATCCAATTTGTTTGTTAATAGTATCTTGGTTGTTAAGAAACTAATAAATAAAGATATTGAATCATGAAAACATTAAATGGGGTTTTGGGATTGTTTGTTGTGTGCATACGCTCGAAGTTGCAGTGCCAAGGCACGTGATCAGATCCTTGTGTAGAAGCCTTAGGATGGGTTGAGTGGTTGTTAAACTTATATAAATATTCACGTTTTATGTTTCTTTACACACCCAACCCATTTTGGGAACTTAGTGCCGAACACCCCCATTTCATTGGGTAGGGTGTTTTTCCGATCATTTAAATTAGTGGCTGGTTATTATCTCCTTTTTTCTCCCTTTCCCGGGTAGCCCATGTATCTTTGGGCAGGCTGTGATGGCCTGAGGTCCATTATTATCCCAAGAATCTTCATGCAGTGTAGTGTGACAGTTGTAGACCAGGTGTTTGCTGGCGGGGTTTGGCAGTGGGACTGCGTGAGGATGTGACCCAGTTGTGCGCGGGTAGGACGAGGCCGTGGGACTATGGTGAGAATGGAGGGATTGGTCAGATGTGTATGATGTCTTCAATAACCAGTGGGAAGGTGGTATGGGGTACCCATACTTTGATAAAATTACTACTATACTCTATTGACTTGTGTTACTTGGTGAGTGTGACTGGTGAGGTTGGGTGGATAAAATTCCTTGACAGGTTTTGGATTCATCTATTGTTCTCACGGGATATTAGGGCGTCTCCCCACTTGTGCATGAGAGCTTTAGGCATCCCTACTTAGTATACTTGTATGCTCACCCTATGTTTACTTTCAGGATTCTATGAGGACTATAGGGACTTTGTGGGACCTTACTAGTCTGGCAGGGGGAGTTGCTGCTGTTTGCTGTTGTTGTTTTTCTTTACTTTTTCATACAGTACTTGGAGCTTTTCTGTACTTTTAGTTTTGTTTCACTATTGTATAACACATTCATATGGCATTGGTTTTGGGATATTTCTATACTTGTTCCTTTTATTCTTCATGGTGTTGACTCATACTATTTCCCAATATTAAATTAATAAAAAGGGTAATACCTCCCATATTTGTGAAAAACACATACAATTGATGATAGTCGCCACTCTGAGGCCTACTGAAGGTGGGACTCGGGGGTCATTATCTCCCTTCCACCATTGCCAGCTTAGGAGGGGAATCTTTGGTGGGAGGGGGTCATGAATGAATGGTATCAGAGGCTGATGGTTGAGAGATAGGATGAAGTCTGGAGTTAGGCACAGTGAGGATTGCATGGGATGGTAGCGCAATAGTGTTGCTTAATCTTGGTGTGTGACATAGGGCAGGGAAGACTAGCTAGGAAACGGGATTTTAGGGCCCCATGTGATCCGATGCAAGGACACTGAGCTTACCGAACAACCATGTAAGACTACATTTATTGCAGGGTAGAGACCCTAAGAAAGGTACATGCATCATCATGATTTGTGTTTTACTTGATTTGGGTGTTCTTGGAAGGAAATCAAAATTAAATGATAAAATGAAACCTTGAGAAAATTTCCTTGATACATGGACTTAGGCATTCTTTGTTTACCGTACAACTATGGCACATTGACCTTAACAGAGAGGCATAGCAGTGGGATGTGGACAGTTGCACGCAACATAAGCAGAAACCCTAGCAAGGTCATAGATCGAGAGAGATGTTTTTGGTTTTACTTAAATGCTCTCATTTAGGTTTTTTTAAAATACAGGAGCATCACACTCCTTTTTTGAACCTCATTCTCGCCCATGCTTTGGGCCTGGACCTTGTTTTCCCTGAGTCTATAATGCTATTTTTTTTCCCTCTTTCTTTTAAACGTGTGTTAAGAGTTCTAACATGTGGGGAGAGGAGGGTCTGATCCCTAAACGAGACGCATTAATGTGGATGCGATTAAACCTGATCAGGCGAGTCAGAGCTGCCTAAAGCGGATAATATCATGACATGGGAGACAGAATTCATCAAGCCATGTGTTCGGGAAATTTATTGTTCTTTTGTATGGTGTTGGGGGTAGTGTAAGTTTGAAAAATCATAATATATGGAACTCGGAAGACCAAATTTCTAATCGAGACACATTAATGTGGATGCGATTAAACCCGTGTAGGCGAGTCAGTGCCAGCTAAAGTGGATAATATTTTGGTATGGGATAACGATTTCATAACTCATATAATTTTGGTTGTCAGTTGTTTCCTATTATGACAAGTGCCCTGAGAGGTATCTTGCGGGGTGGTTGTTCGGATCCATTCTTTTTTCTAGGGATGGTTCTTAATTCTCAAGGATGAGAATTTTTTGATAGGTATCTGATGTAATGGCCCAGACCCCTCCGGTCCATTCCATTGTTGAAATCGATGTGGTCAACACAATACGCGTTATAATGATAATTTTTAATACTGATGATAACATAAAAATATGTTAAAAAATAATTATGATGGAATAAATTGTGTGATTAATTAAACTAAAAAGAGAATAATCATGATAAAATGTTTTAATGGGTGTTATTATTATTATTTATGTGAAGTGGGAAGGTGTGTGACCCATTAGACATTGATAAATGAAACATGTAGTTTATTATTAATTGAGTAATTATTGAAATTAAATTTGAATAATAGTAATGGTTGTTGTGTTGTTAATATTATTAATAATATTAATCATAATTAGAAATTAATGAAATGATTCTTGGTATTTATTGAAAACAAACAAATGAAGATTCACAGTGGAAGTATGGTGGTGCGTTAATAAAATTAAAGGTTAGTTCGTTATTATTATTATGTTAAATAATAATAATGGTGGAATTAAAATATTTTTTGTTTGTTAAATTGAATGGGTTTATCTTAATAAAAGTTGTCCCAATTTAATGAGTGTTAAATAAAAATAAATAGAATGAAATAATTAAATTGACAGATGTTATGAGACATTGAAGTGGCATGGTCAGATTCAAATATCCAACGAGGTGGTTTAACATGGTCAATGCAATGAGCATAAATATTATCATTATTAAAAATAATAACGTTGATGAGTTAAAAAAAGTTGATGAATTTTTATTATTATTGAAAAATAATAATTTACAATGAATGCTTGAAACTATGTGGAAGAGGTTAATGAAATTAAATGTATTAAAAAGGGGTTGAATATGTATGTTGTATTAATTTTGTTTTTTCATTTAATTAAATTAAATGAAATGGTTTTGAGTCACATCGAATGGTTTCTCATGGGTTCTCCCTAAAATTGAAATATGAAAATAATAATATTACTAGTTTTATAATATGATAATGAAATTAAATTAATAATAGATAGAAGACAAGGAAATTAATATTAACTTTATCATGCTTGAGTTGCATGTAGAATACTTTGTTTGTATATACTATATAACTTATATAATATTTATATAATATAATATTAAAAAAATTAATGGATGTGAATGGAAGGGGAGGTGCGCCCCTTTATACGCATGAGGGGTGAATATATTGAACATGAGGTGTTCCATTATAATAATAAAAATAATATATGTAATATATTTATTATATTGATTATGCATGTGAATGTAAATAATGTATGGGAGAATGAGAAGCATGGGGCTGCTTAAAGAGGGCGAGGTGCTGTACATGGATCTCCCCATGTATAATATAATAATAAATCATAAGGATTAAATGAGTTAATAAATGAAAATAAATAAATGGAAAAAATAATGGGGAGGGCGTGATGTGTGTGTAAAGGAGGTGTAAGGGGTTCTTTTATCCCCTTAAATGAATAATATTCATATAATAATATTATAATCATAATAAAATGAAAATAAAGTTGATTAATGGGTGGTGGTGAGATTTGGGCGTGAAAGCAGAAGAGGGAGTCACTTTTGAGCATATAATATTCAAGGAAAATAAATAAATAATAATAACATAAAATGTTATTATTAATTTGGGTTATATAATCGTAATTTGACCGTAACATCTTCTTATGGTGTCGGAATGAGGAACCGTCAGCGGTCGTGTGATTCTGAAATTATGATTTCCATTTTAAGACCAATGATGAATAACTGTTCATGACTCATGCCTTGGGTCATCGAAACACCAAATATTAATAGAATTCTCATGCGACGTGATGAGATAATTCATCGCATTATCGGTCGGGACGGGCATGGCTATAGTTTGACCTATGGAGCAGGGATTCCTCGTTCTGTAGTGTCACGTGCTACGGTTGTCGGTCCTGCTATTCCTCATATGACACAACAGATGTCAGATTTTGAGGCACGGCTGTGCACTTCCGAGGAGGAAAATGCGCAATTGACGGCTGAGGTTGGAGCACTGCGGGAATATGTGCGTCGAGCTGATGGTGCAGGTGATCATACGACACAGGTATATACTGTATTTATTTATTTAATTTAAATTTTTTTTATTAAAATATTTATAATGTTTATTTTTTTAGGCCCCTGGCCCACCAGAAGGAGGAGGTGGCACGTCCATCGGATGTGCGGTGCGCACGGCAAGACCGAATGCGTCGTTTTCAACAGCTCGACGCGCGCTGAAATGCCGTGTTGGGGGGTCAAAACAACCCAAAGAACCTCCGAATTCCACGAAACCGCACGAAAACATCCGTTGCGTCAATTTTGAAATGGTCGGATAGACAACACGTCAATCGGAGGTTCCGTTTGACCGAGGCGGCCGAAAACGCGTTTCCGAAGTCATAAAACAACAAAACGGCGTGCTGCGGTCGAATTCGGAGAAAACGTGCTCCAAAAAACCTGAAACCGCACGAGAATGATAGGAATATTATTCTTGAGATGTAGGAGGAGCCGGAACGTCCATCGGACCTGCGGTACGTGCGGCACGACCGAATGCGTCGTTTTCAGCAGCTCTGCGCGCGCTGAATGGCGCGTTGGGGGGTCAAAACCACCCGAACGACGTCCGAATGCCACGAAACCGTACTACAATAGCCGGTGTGTGAATTTTGAAATGGTCGGCTAGACGGAACGTCATTAGGAGGTGTTGTTTGACCGCGGCGGCCGGAAATGCGTTTCTGGCGCCATAAAACACCAAAACAGCGTGCGACGGTCGAATTCTGAGAAAATGAGCTCCGAACGACCTGAAACCATACGAGAACGATAGAAATATTATTCCTGAGATGCAAGAGGAGTTGGCACATCCATCGGACGTACGGTGCGCGCGGCATGACCGAATGCGTCGTTTTCAGCAGCTCGGCGCGCGCTGAAATGGCACGTTGGGGGGTCAAAACCACCCGAACAACCTCTGAATGCCACGAAACCGCACGAAAACATCTGTTGCATGAATTGTGAAATGGTCAGACAGAAGGCACATCGGTCGGAGGTGTCGTTTGATTGTGGCGGCCGGAAACGCATTTTCGGAGTCATAAAACACTAAAACGGCGTGCGGCGGCCGAATTCGGAGCAAACGTGCTCTGAAAAATCTGAAACCACACGAGAATGATAGGAATATTATTCCTGATATGCAGGAGGAGGCGGCACATCCATCGGACGTGCGGTGCGCGCGGCACGACCGAATGTGTTGTTTTCAGCAGCTCGACGCGCGCTGAAATGGCGCATTGGCGGGTCAAATCCACCCGAACGACCTCTGAATGCCACGAAACCGCACGAAATCATCCTTTGGGTGAATTTTGAAATGGTCGGAGAGACGACACGTCAATCGGAGGTGCCGTTTGACCACGGCGGCTAGAAACGCGTTTCCGGAGTCAAAAAACACCAAAACGGCGTGCGACGGTCGAATTCGGAGCAAACATGCTCCGGAAAACCAAAAACCGCACGAGAATGATAGGAATATTATTTATGAGATGAAGGAGGAAGCAGAATGTCCATCGGACCTGCGGTGCATGCGACACGACCGAATGTGTCGTTTTCAGCAGCTCGACGCGTGCTGAAATGGTTCGTCGGGGGGTCAAAACCACCCGAATGACCTCCGAATGGCACGAAACTACACGAAAACATCCGGTGCGTGAATTGTGAAATGGTCGGAGAGACGGCACATTAATTGGAGGTGCCGTTTGACCTCGGCGGCCGGAAACGCGTTTCCGGAGTCATAAAACACCAAAACGGTGTGCGGCGGTCGAATTCGGAGCAAACGTGCTCCAAACTACCTGAAACCACACGAGAATGATAGAAATATTATTCCTGAGATGCAGGAGGAGGCGGCACGTCCATCGGATGTGCGGTGCGTGCGGCACGACCGAATGCGTCGTTTTCAGCAGCTCGGCGCGCAGTGAAATGGCACGTTGGGGGGTCAAAAACACCAGAACGACCTCCGAATGACATGAAACAGCACGACAACATCTGTTGCATGAATTGTGAAATGGTCAGATAGACGGCACGTCAATCGGAGGTGCCATTTGATCGCGGCGGCCAAAAACGCGTTTCCGGAGTCATAAAACACCAAAATGGCGTGCGGCGGTCGAATTCGGAGCAAACATCTTCCGAACGACCTGAAACTGCACGAGAATGATAGAAATATTATTCTTGAGATGCAGGGGAGGCGGCACATCCATCGGACGTGCGGTGCACGCGGCACGTCCGAATGTATTGTTTTCAGCAGCTCGGCGCGCGCTGAAATGACGCGTTGGGGGGTCAAATCCACCCGAACGACCTCCGAATGGCAAGAAACCGCACGAAAACATCTGTTGCATGAATTGTGAAATGGTCGGGTAGACGGTACATCAATCGGAGGTGGCTTTTGACCGCGGTGACCGGAAACGCATTTCTAGAGTCATAAAACACCAAAACGGCGTACGGCGGACAAATTTGGATCAAACGTGCTCCGAACGACCTAAAACTACACGAGAATGATAGGAATATTATTCCTGAGATGCAGGAGGAGGCGAAATGTCCATCGGACGTGCGGTGCGTGCGGCACGACCGAATGCGTCGTTTTCAGCAGCTCGGTGGGCGCTGAAATGGCACGTTGGGCGGTCAAAACCACCCGTACGACATCCGAATGCTACGAAACCGCACGACAACATCCGGTGCGTGAATTTTGAAATGGTTGGAGAGACGGCACGTCAATCCGAGGTTCCGTTTGACCGTGGCGGCCGGAAATGCATTTTCGGCGCCAAAAAACATCGAAACAGCGTGCGGCGGTCCAATTCAGAGAAAACGTGCTCCGAACGACCTGAAACTGCACAAGAACGATAGGAATATTATTCCTGAGATGCAGGAGGAGGCAGCACGTCCATTGGACGTGCGGTCCACACGGCACGACTAAATGCGTCGTTTTCAGCAGCTCGGTGCGCGCTGAAATGCCGCGTTGGGGGGACAAAACCAACCGAACGACCTCCGAATGCCACGAAACTGCACGACAACATCCGTTGCATGAATTGTGAAATGGTCGGATAGACGTCACGTCAATCCCAGGTGCCGTTTGACCACAGCGGCCGGAAACGCGTTTCCGGAGTCATAAAACACCAAAACGGCGTGCGACGGTCGAATTCGGAGAAAACGTGCTCCGAAAAGCCTGAAACCGCACGAGAATGATAGGAATATTATTCCTGAGATGCAAGAGGAGGCGGCACATCCATCGGACATGCGGTGCGCACGGCACGACCGAATGCGTCGTTTTCAGCAGCTCGGCGCGCGCTGAAATGGCGCGTTGGGGGGTCAAAACCACCCGAACGACCTCCGAATGCCACGAAACCGCACGACAACATCCGGTGCATAAATTGTGAAATGTTCGGAGAGACGTAACGTCAATCAGAGGTTCTGTTTGACCGCGGCGGCAAGAAACGCATTTCCGGCGCCAAAAAACACCAAAACGGCGTGCGACGGTCCAATTCAGAGAAAACGTGCTCCGAAAAACCTAAAACTACACGAGAAAGATAGGAATATTATTCCTGAGATGTAGGAGGTGGTGGAACGTCCATCGGACATGCGGTGCGCGTGGCACGACTGAATGCGTCGTTTTCAGCAGCTCGGCGCGCGCTGAAATGCCGCGTTGGGGGGTCAAAACCACCTGAACAAACTCTGAATGCCACGAAACCGCACAAAAACATCCGTTGCGTGAATTGTGAAATGGTCGGATAGACAGCATGTCAATCGGAGGTGTCGTTTGACCGTGACGGCTGGAAACATGTTTCTGGAGTCATAAAACACCAAAACGGCGTGCGACGGTCGAATTCAGAGCAATCGTGCTCCGAATGACCTGAAACTGCACGATAATGATAGTAATATTATTTCTGAGATGCAGGAGGAGGCAGCACGTCCATAAGACATGCGGTGCGTGCGGCACGACCGAATGCGTCGTTTTCAGCAGCTCGGCGCGCACTGAAATGGCGCGTTGGGGGGTCAAAACAACCCAAATGACCTCCGAATTCTACGAAACCGCACGAAAACATCCTTTGCATGAATTGTAAAATGGTCGGAGAGACGATACGTCAATCGGAGGTGTCGTTTGACCGTGGCGGCCGGAAACGCGTTTCCGGAGTCATAAAACACCAAAACGGCGTGCAACAGTCGAATTCGGAGCAAACGTGCTCTGAACGACCTGAAACCGCACAAGAACAATAGAAATATTATTCCTGAGACGCAGGGGGAGACGGCATGTCAATCGGATGTGCGGTGCGCGCAGCACGTCAGAATGTGTCGTTTTCAGCAGCTCGGCGCGCGCTAAAATGGCGCATTGGGGGGTCAAATCCACCCGAACGATCTCCGAATGGAATGAAACAGCGCGACAACATACGTTGCGTGAATTGTGAAATGGTTGGGTAGATGACACGTCAATCGGAGGTGTCGTTTCACCGCGGGGGCCGGAAACACGTTTCTGGAGTCATAAAACACCAAAAAGGCATGCCGCGGACGAATTTGGAGCAAACGTGCTCCGATCGACCTGAAACCGCACGAGAACGATAGGAATATTATTACTGAGATGCAGGAGGAGGCGGCACGTCCATCAAACATGCAGTGCGCGTAGCACGACCGAATGCGTCATTTTCAGCAGCTCGGTGCGCGCTGAAATGGCGCGTTGGGGGGTCAAAACCACCCGAACGACCTCCGAATGCCACGAAACCGGACAAAAACCTTTGTTTCGTGAATTGTGAAATGGTCGGACCGACAGAACATTAATCGGAGGTGCCATTTGACCGCAGCGGCCGAAAACACGTTTCCGGAGTCAAAAAACACCAAAACGGCGTGCGTCGGTCGAATTCGGAGCAAACGTGCTCTGAAAAACCTGAAACCGCACGATAATGATAGTAATATTATTCTTGAGATTCAGGAGGATGCCTCACATCCATCGGACGTGCGGTGCGCACGGCACGACCGAATGCGTCATTTTCAGCAGCTCGGCGCGCGCTGAAATGGCGTGTTGGGGGGTCAAAACCACCCGAACGACTTCCAAATGCCACGAAACCGCACAACAACATCCTTTGCGTGAATTGTGAAATGGTCGGATAGACGGCACATCAATCAGAGGTTCCGTTTGACCGCAGCGGTCGGAAACGCGTTTCTGGAGTAAAAAAACACCAAAACGGCGTGCGGCGGTCGAATTCTGAGAAAACGTGCTCCGAAAAACCTGAAACCGCAAGATAATGATAGGAATATTATTACTGAGATTAAGGAGGAGGCGGAACGTCCATTAAACATGCGGTGCGTGCGACACAACCGAATGCGTCCTTTCCAGCAGCTCAGCGCGCACTGAAATGGCGCGTTGGGGGGTCAAAACCACCCGAACGACCTCCGGATGGCACGAAACCGCACGACAACATCCGTTGCGTGAATTGTGAAATGTTTGGACAGACGACACGTCAATCGAAAGTTCCGTTTGACCGAGGAGGCTGGAAACGCGTTTCTGGAGTCAAAAAACACCAAAACGACGTGCGGCGGTCGAATTCGGAGGAAACGTGCTCCGAAAAACCTGAAATGATAGCATTTCTTAAATCGGGGATTTTAAATTATTATAGCACAATTATTCGATATTATACATATATTTAATATTATATATATTAAAAGATTTAAAATATATTATATATATATATATTTTAAATATTGTCTTTAATAGTATATATGTGAATATTTTTTTTAATATATATATATATATATATATATATATATTTCAGTGCACATTTTTTTTAAAAAAAATTCACTATAGCAACCACCATTGGCGGTCGATATAGGCCTCTAGCGACGAGGCTAAAGCGACCGCCAATGGCGGTCGCTGGGCGGCCGCTAGAGCCCTATAGCGACCGCTTTTGGCGGTCACTATAGGCGGTTTTTTTAGTAGTGGCTATTGGAAACCTAAAAAATATAAATTTTTAATAAAAAACCCAACAAAAAATTCCTCTAAAATGTAATTTTTTAGAATATTTGAGTTTTTATGTTTTTAATCACATAGTGCAATAATTATTAATAAGTTTTTCGTTCCATTTAAACATTATGATTTTAATTTAACACATAGTTATTCTATTTCATTTCATCTAGGGTAACAATTATTTCGATATAAAAATTGTTATACATTTACTTATATGATGTAAATTAAATAAAAAATATATAATTTCATTCATTTTATACAATATAATGATTTATATATTTTTTAGTCTATTTTATTATTTTTATATTAATTAATAAAACTGTTTTTTGATAAAAAAAATTAGTGTCAATTTTGAAACTATTCAATTCATTGATTTGTAAAATTATCAAGATATGATTTTATATTCAAAAACAATATTTAATTATATCCCAATTAAAAAATTTAATCTAATAATATCATTAGATATATTAATTATAAAAAATTATATTTATTTTAATATTTTTAATAAAAATATTTTGATGTTTCACATAATAAAATTATTTCAACATCAGTTTTCTTTAATAATTTATAACACTAATTTTTTGAGTAAAAATTATAAATAAAATACTATGAGGAATATAAAATACGATATTTTAGAAGAACATTTTTAGTTGAATTTATCTTCTAAAAAATCCAACATTTAAAATGATATATTTATTAAGTTTTGAAGGTGACAACTTTAACATCCAATTGAATAAAATAATATAAGTGTCATAATCTCTTATATAAGGCTCCAAATGATCATGAACTCAATACTTGAATAATTATTGTCAATATATACTCAACCTATATTATTGAGGAATTATTTTTATTCTTTTAATATTTAATATCGTATTAATAAAATTAATTAATTAATTTTACATCAATTAAATAAGTTATGGATGAATAATTTATAATCCCTTAATGTAATTATTTATTTTCTAAAAATTAAAAATATTTTCCCGTGATAAATAAAAACATTTAATCTTTCGAATGAGTATTTATTGTAAAATATGGATTATGTATAACCTCATTTTAATAATTAAATATTATTTAAAACATGATTGTGAAATCATTAAAATTTCATTAAATAAAATATTTTAAAGACCATAATATATCCAAAATATCCCCAAAATTTCCAAAATAAATTTATATTAAAGAAATATGTTCATTAAGATAAAAATTACAACATAGAATCTTTGATACCACCCATTTTTTCTATTTGTGGGCACATAGTATATATTAAAGATCAAGAAAATGACACTTGTGTCTTTCATTGATTTAAATATTATTTAAATCATTTTCGTGGACAAGTGTCTATTAAATGAAATGAGTTATATCCTTAAGTGTTATGGGTTGAAAACAATTCATAAAATAAATTTTCTTCATTTTTTGGTAATTTTATAGTCAATGGAATTTTATTTTTAACCTAATTTTCTTAATTTATGGTTTACTGTAAATAAAAATTTATCATGGTTACTATTCATGTTGATCAAAAATAATATATACCTACACAAAAAATTTGGACTTCCTAAATCAAATTTTAATTCATTTTTTCAAAATTTATATCCTTGATGTTTCGTAATGAATCATAAAATAAAACTATTAAAATGTTACAATTATTTCTGGAAAATACACCTTTTTAAATGGAAAATATTTTTATAAACAATTTATGGATAAATTTATTTTCAAAAACAATAATTTGATATAAATTATCTAATTAAATTTTAAAAACAAACCAAAACATATTTTTAATACGTAATGACATTGAAAAAATAAAGTATTCAATAAAATCAGAATTTTCACTATTCATCAAAAAACAAAACATATGAAAAAAATATCAAAAATTCAACAAAACTAATTTTTTTATATTGAAAATTAAAATAAGAAGTTTATTTTTTTAAAATTTAATAAAAAAATTGTTTGAAAAAATAGATTTAAAATGAATTCATCATTAAATGGATGCAAACAATATTTTTTGTAAAATACTTTTTTTATCCAAAAAAATGAATTTGTTCTTATATCATGCCTAGAAAATATATAATATTAATTTTTAACATTATATAAAATATATTAAACATATATAACATTAATAAAACCCATAAAAAGTGATTTTTTTTCTTTTATAAACTCACGTATATTAATGTAAATATTTTTCTAGAAGAAAGTTAATACTATTCATACCATCCATTATAATGAATAGGGTTTAATGTAACATCTTAAAATATTGTTGATCAATTATACATGGTATTACATGAAATAAATTATACAGAAATTACTTGAAATTTTGTGTATCAAAAGCTGAGAATAGCGTTTCTTATATCGCAAGCTAATCCGGTGTAGTATATTGCGCACGATTATCTTGCTGTAGCGTGTAACACAAGACATCAATGAAATAAAAAAATATCTCATAAAAATATCATGTTGTTACAATATGTGGGTTCTATATATTTTAAAAAAACATAGGGTTTTTTATTATATATATTTACAATATATGGAGATTGCTTAATGTTGAATTTTTGGAATCATTTTTTGGTAGACAAAAAAATGTAGTGAATTTTTGAGGATTAATATGGATCCATCAAAAAATAAGTGGTCCATAAATTTATTTAATCATCAATAAAATCGCAATATGTGTGTATACATAATTTTTTTAATGCTGTAATATGTTTGGAGGTATTCTAATTAAATTTCATATAGTCTATAATTTTGTAATCCTAAGGAAAATGGTTAACTCCAAGCATATAAAGTTTTAATCACCTATTTATGAATTTTTAAGAAGTGAATTTGATTAATTTGGACTTCTTTATCAGTTTTTATATTCTCTATGTATGAGTTATCACCCTCCGATAATTAACTATTTGAAATGTACATACGAGTCATTTGGGATTGTGTATGATTTATATGTTTAATGTATATAAGTCATCGAGACAAAATGACAAATAATGGACTACATACAAGTGATTAGAGATTTCTATATGAGTTAATTCCATAGATTATATAAATTATTTTATTTCTGTACATGTTGTTACAGGTTTTAAATTTATCATCTGGGGATTGGTAATTTCCTAAAATCGTATTGTAACATTTTTAGTAATATTATTTTATAATCAAAGGCTATATTACTAGTGTTATTCTTGAAGGGTTTATTCTAGTGTCAGGTAATGCATGAATGATTCTATAATGATCAAAACAACAATGAGCTCAATATTAAATCCATGATTTGAGATGATATTAAATAAGTAATTATCATGTTTCTATATTTCAAATATATAGGATAATTCATGTTGAAAATTCTTTTTAAATATGATGTACAATAAATGTGGATAATTTCACTAGTGAAGACCATTCCATGATTCAAAAGAAAAAAAATAAATATTCATTGAGTATTTTAATCAACTATTGAAGAGAATTTTGTTGTGTGGCTATTAACTACATACAAGAAATCATGTAGAAGAGTAAAACACTACTGGAATTTAACGTATTTGCAATATCTAATTGCGACGAGATCTTGTCACAAATAAACTTTAGTGATGGGGTTCCGTCGCAAATAGCCCATTGTAGAAAACGACACTACAAATAATGTTTTTTGTGATGTGCCTATCACAATAAATAGTATTTGGGATGGGGAACTTCACCATCACAAATTAGTCTCCGATTAAATAAAATATATATAAATAAACCTTTTGCGACGGGCGCATCACAAATAGTATTTTGTGAGATCCCCATTGTCAAGTAGCAAATACTTTTAAAAAATATATATATATATAAACTACTTTTGACGGGCGTCCATCACAACAGGTCCTGTTGAAAATACTAAAAAAAGTAAAAAAAATTAATTAATAAAATAATGATTAAAGAAAAATTAATATTAATATTATTTAAATAATAAAAAATAAAAAATATTAAAATTCTATATATTCTGAAAAAAATATATTAAAAAATAATCAATTATTATTATTATTAGTATAGTAAACAAACATTAAAAAATATAATATTAAAAAAATATATTTAATAATATTATGATTAAGGAAAAAATAATATTAATATCATTAAAATAATATTAAAATTAAATAAAATATTAAAATTCTCAATACACACAAAATAAATATAAAAGAATGATAAAATATTATTATTATTATTATTATTATTGTTTTTAAAATTAACAAACATTAAAAAATATAATACTAATAATAACTAATAAAATATTAAAATAAAAAATTTAAATTATGCCATATTCGCACCAATATAAAAGAGAAACTATAAATAGTTCATATTACAAAAAATCATAGATTTCAAATGTTTTTATTATAAAAAATCACTGAGGGTCGTCTTCTAGATGATGTAGAGGAGCTGAAGGAGACGGTGGAGAGAATTCCATCCCTAAACTACGAGTTAGATGGCACATGTACTTTATCTACTCACGATGATGCTGCAGCCATAGAAGAATCTCCTTCTTGTGTTGTTGTTGTTGCTGCTACCATGTAAGCATATCCTCCTCTTATTGATGCTAATGCAGATGCATCTCTTCATACAACTTCTGCAAACTCTCTATAAGATCAGTCTGAGTTTTTAACTACTCCTGATATTGTGAGGTAGAATATGATGCCTCTCAATGAGCTTCTCTCGAGTTAGACGCTGACATTGAAGCAGTAGCATAATTAGTAAAACGATTCGAATTATAGTTGATACCAACAACTCGACCTTTATCAAAGTAATACTAAGTCAGCTGCATCCATGCTCCCTCAACAAAATGGTGGGCACTGGTCTGATCAGGCGTCTCATGCTGACTCTCATCCTGTGTCTGAGAGGTCGCAGCCTCAAATGACTCATTTAATACCAATTTGAAATTAAACTTTTGAAAATATTATATACAGTTAAATTTCAAACTAAAAAGAATAAATTTAACTGAAATATGACGCTGGCGATCACGTCTAATATCTCTAGTGGCTAGATCACTATACATCCTCTGATACACGTCATACTCCGTAATATCAGGATTCTCGAATTCCTAAAGAAATATAAAATAATCTTTTTATATTTAAAGATATATAAATAATTTAATAAACACTCATACTAGATTCTCTCTATGAGTAATGAATTTACGACTACCAGCTCAATGTGTCACCACCTTTCTCCCACGGTTCTGTTGACCCACTGATGATCTCCTCTAAAATCCACCTCCCAACTAGTGTAATCATATTCCATCCCAAATGTGTGATGAAATATACATTTGTCGGTGTGCACTACATGAATCATCAAATTATGTCAATCCTTCTTTCTTAATGGCCATCCTTCTAAAATTGTTCATAAACCGACAAAAAAGGTCATTCGTAGTCACCTTCCATGCGGCGTTGATAGCGTCATGCATGCTATCATCGATGGGATATCATAACCCGTAAAAATAATTTATAATATAAAGATTTTAATAAAATATATTTCAAAACATATATTATTTATTTACATACCAGCAAATGAATGAACATGCCAAGATGCACATCAACAAGAATCTATTAACTTTTGATCCATGGCTGAGAATAATAATTGCGCAAGATAGCGCTCCTCTGTTCTACAGCTACATGAGAAAAATTAACAAAAAATAATAAATAATCAAACAATTAATATATATATAAATTAATGAAATCTAACAAAAATATACAGGTTATAATACCTCCATGTGTGTGGATTGAATCCAATACATGGATGTCGCTTGAGGATAGGGTCAGGAATCATTAGTCACACAAGACTGTGATCCCTCTACATACCCCCAGAACCGCCATCCGGCTGAGGGTCATATGATCCCAAATCCCCCTCATCAAAAGGTATCTTAGCCTCCTCCATCTCAAGAAATTAATAAGGATACATCTAAAAAAAGTATTGTTGTTATCAGATAGTTGAAAATGACTATAATATATAGATATATATTAGTTATGATTATAACCAGCATTTAACACTGTCAATCTTCACAATCCTTATCATCTTTATATCTGGCGATGTCAATGTATTAATATTCCTCCTCGGCATCATCAATATCCATACGAGTTTCATTTTCATAATCTCTTGTCATTTCAAATTCATTTTTAACATCATTAACATCATTGTCACCATTTACCCTTAATTGTGGGGTGTCATCATCAATATTCGTCTCTCATTGGGAAAAAGATGGATTTTGAGAAGTCTCTTGAAATATTTCAGTTACATCCACTTTAGTAGAACCACATTCATTTTTATTAAACTAATTTTCCTAATATTTCATTTTTATTATGACCCACTAACCACCCATGTCTCTTAATGTATCATAGTATATTGCATAATAAATTTTATTTTCCTACTGAGCCAGTAAAAATGGTTCTTTTACTGCAAGAATTCTTTTATATTAATAATGATTATTCCAGGGGTTGGGTGAACATGTAAGCTTCTCTTAGTATCCAATAACCGTCATTTAAAAATTGTCATGTAATTCTGACCTAGATAACACATCACAATAATTTCATTCATAATGCCATAAAATTAAACATTAGTTTTCTATTATGTAATCCTCTCAAGGAAACACCATTGTTCATTATTTATTTGATTCCCCATATGCATGTGTGTGAAATAGAATACCATTAATCACATATGAATTAAAGATTTAACAATTTTGGATTATGGGTTACTCAATATATATAGACTCTTATCAATTTTATCCCCATGTTGAGACACAAAAAAAATTATAAAACCATTATTATAATAATAAATAATAAACTGAATTGATATTAATCCATTAATAATTTATGTTTCCTATTTTTGAAACCATTGAGAAATTTTTTTGTCAGTGTTCTTGAAGAGAAGATGCTGTAATTAGTGGAATTTGTTTCTTGATATGATTAAAATATAACCTATAAATAAAATAATTTTACATACTATAACATAAATTCTAGAATTAGTGGTAGGAGCACTTGTTGTACAAATGAGGTCCTTTCTTCATAGTTGAGAAGAACATATGTATTAGCTCTATGATTTTAATCATCTCAAAACCAACATTCTCAATGTCTTCCAAAGACATGATTTGGCTGATTAAAAACTGATAATTGATTTTACATTTCTTCATTAACATTCGACTCGTTCTATCCCATGTAGTTGTGTTTTGAGGGATATTCAGATTCAAAGTAGTGAGATCAGAAAAAAAAATTCCTCTTACAAATAATCGTCAACAATTTAGCCTTCAATTGATGATTTGGTACATAATTTTTTCTTATATTTATGCATACATATATAAAATAGTTATATCAATCAGAACTGTACTAGACCTTCACATTCAGCTTCTTGTAGAAAATGTAAAATCATATGTTCTATTGAGTCATAGAAATCCAACAAAATGTTTTTTATCCAATTTACATAAAATTAAAGGAATATCTTCTTCTAGTTTTCTAAGCTCATAGTATTATGTTGTCACTGCTCAAATGTCTCTTAAAAAATGATATTTAATTTATCGAATCGAAAAATCATATAACTCAACAAACCTCTAAATCCAATCTGCATAAGTCTTTCCATTATAACATGACAATCATTACATTTGAATACGGTAATTTGACCATTCTTAACAAATCTTCCCAAATTGGAAGCACTGCCATCTGGAAGTCATAAATATGCAATCCACTGGAAAAATAATAAGTGACTCTCTTTGGGTAGTGTATAAGTTGCTTTTGGATTCATTATCCTCTACAATCTATTATTTTCAAATAGTTCATATACGGGTCACCTTCAAATTTTGACAAGATCTAATTGTGCTATTACAGTATCGTTGGTCGTACATGATGTATCCAATCTATATGAAATAAAATATCAAAATACTTCTTCCCAATATGCATGACATCCAACTTGTGGAAAACCAACAAATCCGGCCATTATGAAAGATCCCAAAAAATGCTCTGTTTTATCTAATTAGGTTCTTTCACTAGGCCATGAATTTTCAGTTGGATTAAAGTTGGACAAAATGTGATGGGAGGGAATGAAAATAAACAAATATTTTATCTCTTTACTTGCGATAATTTTTGGATATTCATCCCTTTCAATTATGACTATTCATAATTGAGAATTTTTCCTCTGAAAAAGATGATCTGTTGGAAAAAATCTGTGATAACCGTCAAAATATAAATGTTTTTTCCATTGATTAACATAAAGGCTTTTTTGTCTTTCATACAGTATGGACATGATTTCGGACCGTGTGTACTCAAGCAACATAAAATTCCATTTTCTACAAGGTCACTAATCTTCAACATCAAAAAACTTTTAATATTAAATTTTATTTCACAGAAACATCATATGTACTAACACAGTTACTCCACAATGCATTTAAGTCATCAATCAATGGTTTCAAATAAAAATCAATATTTTTTCGTGATGTCCTTGGATTAATAAGGTCTAAAAGATATTGGACTCCTTCATCCAAAAACTTGAGGTGACATTTTATGGAGTTATTAAGATGGGACACCATGAATACTGAATACCATAAGAACCAAAAGGACAGAAACCATTAATATAAATACCCAAGCGCATGTTTTAGGCTTCTAAATCCATTGATTGATGGAGATGGTCAAATTTTTTTCGTTGAATCATTATTAGATGGATGATTTAAGATTTTATCCGTTGAAATCTGGGTTTTGTGCCATGACATCATGGACACTCTGTTCTGAGACAAAAATAAATACTGCAACCTAGGTGTAAGGGGGAAATATAAAATCAATTTTACTGGAATCGATCTAGACTTCCCTGGTTGAGCATCATTATACCGCCATTTTCCACATATGGAAAAACTATCTAACAACTCATTTTCACTAGAATATAAGATCCAATCATTTTCATACCATGAATCTTCCAATAAATACGGCCTAGATAATGAACCATCCCCAAGATCCTATAGTAATTTGTAGGAAACTAAATTTCATTAAGGTAATATTCTTTTAACCAAAGAAATTATCAGATCAAAATAGTTGTTTGACATTGCATTATCTGATTTAAAATCCCTAAAATTTTTCAACGGCTTTTAATTTTCACATATTTCAACAATGATAAATTGCATCCTCATCAGACCTCAACAACTCATAAAATTCGGGTGGTGCCAAATCATGATTTAAATCAATATCATTTTGATTTTTCGTTTGTTAAACAGATAGACCAGGAATATCCTGTAATAAATTTTGATACCGTGATGGAACTAGAATCATGTTGTTTGTATCATCTCTGGAACTACATTCACCATGTTGATTCCAAACTAAGATAATTTGGTTGAAAACCAAACCACATTAGATGTCCCCCAAACATATCAAATGTGTCAAATGTTTTTAGAGCACATTTTTTACAAAGACAGTAAATTGGGCATTCTGAAACATATTCTGGTTTTGATAATGCAAATGATAAGAAAGATTCATCACCCTCAATATATAAAGGATTGAAACTATAACTGTTTGGATTTATACGTGGATTTATTAATGCATGATCATATAATAATGACTATTATCGACTTCCTTGTTCGATATTTTTCTACAAAATATAAAATCATTAATATTATTGAATAATTTTAAAATTAAAAATAACTATCTAAAAAAATAAGATTAATAATTAAAACTAATTCATAATAATAATGATTATTTACGGGAGACACAATTGCCTATGGATTGATGGATACTCTTTTGTCTGACTGCGCATTTACATGAAATATTCTCACACTAAAATCACAACGAAGGTTCTCCTCAGAGGTACGCATATTCATTCTCCTACCTACGATAATGTATAAATGTACCTCTGAGTAGATTCTTCATTGGTATTTCAGTTTGTGAATAATTCAAGTAAATGAGCCGTCAGACAAAAGATCCCCATTTTCATCGATGAATCATCTCAATGAAACTGTCACCGCCTGAAAACATTATGAAAAATTTGGCCCTACAAATGCATATTCAAACTCATACATACTAGATTTTATGTGCATACATAGAAGCATGCATTTCATAATGTTTTAATTCTGTGAATTTTTAATTGAGAAGATTCATCGAGAAAAAGTAATGCCTCCAATCCATTAAAAAATGTTCTAAGTTATTACATGTTTTAAAAATTTATTACTATTGATTTTATTTTAAATTTTTCCTAATTATTCCTAATTATTCCTAACTGTTCCTATGTATTCCTAACTATTTTCAAGTATTCCTAACTATTATTAACTATTCCGAACTATTTCTAACTATTTCTATTTGTTCACATTTTTTCCAATTTGTTACTATTTGTTCCAAATTGTTTTTATTTGTTCCTAATTGTTACTAATTATTATTAATTGTTACAAATTGTTCATAATTATAACTAATAGTTCCAAATTGTTACTAATTTCTACTATTTGTTACTATTTCTTAATAATTGTTACTATTTCTTACTAATTGTTTATAATTGTCCCTATATATAATTAATTATTCCTATTCATTTCCAATTACTCATAATTACTGCTAATTATTACTATAAATTCCAAATTATGTCTATTTTTCCCTAATTATTACTAATTATTACTATTTATTCCAAATTATTATTATTTGATACTATTTACTACAAATTATTACTAATTGTAACAATTTGTTATTAATTATTACAAATTGTTACTATATCATACTAAATGTTAGAAATTATTACTATATATTTCTAATTATTACTATTTATTTTTAATTATTCCTAATTATTACTATTTATTCTTAATTATTACTATTTATTCTTAATTATTAATATTTATTCCTAATTATTACTAATTATTATAATTTATTACAATTCATTAATATTTATTACTAATTATTCCAAATTATTGTAATGTATTCCAAACTATTAATATGTATTCCTAACTTTTCCTAAAAATTCCTATTTTTTCTTATTTGTTCCTATTTGTTCATAATTGTTACTATTTGTTCCCAATTTCAAATATTTCTTCTTAATTTTTACTAATTGTTTATAATTGTAACTAACTGTTCCTAATTGTTACTAATTGTACCAAATTGTTCCTAACTGTTACTAGTTATACTAAATTGTTACTAATTTTTCCTATTTGTACCTAATTGTTCCAAATTGTTTCTAATTGTTACTATTTCATACTATTTGTTCCTATTTTTGACTAATTGTTCCTATTTATTCCTTTTTATTCTTAATTATTTATATTGTTTCATAAATATTCTTAATTATTCCTATTTATTCCAAATTTTCACAATTTATTCTTAATTATTACTATTATTAATATTTATTACTATTTATTCCTAATTATTACTATTTATTCCAAAATATTATTAATTGTTACTATTTATTACTAATATTTATTAATTGTTAATAATTGTTACTATTTGATTCTAATTGTAACTAATTGTTACTATTTATAGTAATTTTTACTATTTCTAACAAATTGTTACTAATTATTACTAATTGTTACAAATTGTTAGTATTTAATCCTATTTATTCCTAATTATTCTGAGTTATTACTAATTATTTTATTTATTACTAATTCTTACCATTTATTACTAATTATTATTATACATTACAATTTATTCATATTTATAACTATTTTTCCTAATTGTTCCAAATTGTTTGTAATTTATTATAATTGTTCCTAATTGTTTTTAATTGTTACTTTTTGTTAATAATTATTACTAATTGTTACTAGTTATAACTAATTGATACTAATTGTGACAAATTTTTACTATTCGTTACTAATTATTACAAATTATTACAAATTATTATTAATTATTACTAATAATTACTAATAATTACTAATAATTACTAATTATTACTATTTATTACTATTTATAACTAAATATTACTTTTTATTAGTAATTATTACTATTTATTAATAAATATTTCTATTTATTACTAATTATTACTTTTTATTACAATTTATTACTAATTATTACTAATTATTTCTAATTATTACTAATTAATAATAATTATTACAATTTATTACAATTTATTAATATTTATTACTAATTATTTGTAGTTTTTACTAATCATTAATAATTAATACTGATTATAACTAATTATTACGATTAATTAATATTAATTACGATTAATTACTATATATTATTATTTATTACTAATTGTTAGTAATTATTAATAATTATTACTACTTATTACTAATTATTACTATTTAGTGCTAATTATTCATGTTTATTACTAATTATTATTAATTATTACTAATTATTCCTAGTTAATCAACATTATTCCTATTTATTCATATTTATTCCTAATTATTCCTATTTATTACAATTTATAACTAATTATTACTCATTATTACTAATGATTCCTATTTATTACTATTTATTCCAATTTATTTCTAATTATTGATATTTATTACTAATTATTTCTCTTTATTACTAATTATTCTTATTTATTCTGATTTATTCCAATTTATTCCAACTTATTACTAATTATTCCTAATTATTCCTATTTATTCCAGTTTATTCCTTTTTATTCATATTTATTACTAATTATTCCTATTTATTACTAATTATTTCTATTTATTGTTATTTATTCCTATTTATTCTAATTTATTCATATTTATTCATATTTATTCCTATTTATTAATATTTATTATTATTTAGTACTATTTATTTCTGTTAATTCACATATATTACAATTTATTACTATTTATTCCTAATTATTCCTAATTATTCCTATTTATTCCTATTTATTACCATTTATTACAATTTATTCCTATTTATTCCTATTTATTCAAATTTATTTTTAATTATTCTTATTTATTCCAATTTATTTTAATTTAAAACTAATTATTACTGATAATTACTAATTTTTATTATTTTTTACTATTTACCGCAAATTATTACTAATTAGCCATAATTATTAATAATTACCTCTAATTATTACTAATTAACCCTAATTCTTACTAATTAGCGTTAATTACTAGAAATAACTACAAATTATAGCTACTAATTACTAATTACTGCGGATTATTTATATACAATAATAATTATCATTAATAGTTAATAATTATTAGTAATTATTAAGAATTATTACTAATTATTTGAATTTATTATTATAAATAAATACTCATAACAATACAATTGAAATCTATTTTAATTAAAACATATCAACAATAATTAAAATTAACATAAAAAATGAAATAAATTCTAAATTAAAAAAATATATAAATACCTTTAAACTTGATCTCCTATTGATGAAGATGACATCACAACATCTTCGTCAAAAAAACTAACTCATAGAAATTTTCACTCTAAAAATAGAGTTTAGATAGAGATATGAAGTGGGAATAGAGGGGAAGAGTATGAAAAATGTTTGGGGGAAATATATAAGTTAGATTAGTTGTGGCGGTACTCTTTGCAACAGGACCCGTCATAAATACCATTGCCCGCATTAATTACTATCGACTTTTAAAAGGGTATTTACGAGAGGTACCATCTCAAATAGTTTCCTATTGACACACTTTTTGCGATGAGACAACATCCCATCGGAAAAACCTTTTTACCATAATCGGTATCTGCGATGAGACCCGTTGTAGATACCTTTGCCCGCATTAATTACTATACACGGTTAAAAGGTTCTTTCCGACGGGTCCCATCGTAAATAGTTGCATGCCGACAAAAATTTTGCAACGGGACAACATCTCTTCGTAAAAACCTATTTACCGCCGCAGGTATTTTGGATGTGTCCAGTCGAAAATACCCACCGATCGAGACACTATTTGCGACGGGGGAATCACCCCATCGCATATAACGTTCCCGTGGTTTGGCGTTCAAGGCACTCCAATCCGTGCCTTACTGTTTCCGACGGGACCACAAATCCTATAAAAAATAACCTCTGGGATGGACTATTGGCTGAGGGAATTTGTCCTGTCACAAATAGACCATCACAAAATGCTATTTTTCTCGTAGTGGGAGATGGCATTGAGATAACTGGGACATGTATTCAATTTAATTTCTAAATAAATGATTTTTATTTTGTTTGTGAACATAGTTTTTTGGATTATGGTTGAAGCGTGAAATGGGCATTCAAAAGATTTTGAAGAATTAAACATAATCATAATGAATGAGGATATTACCCAACTCGTACTATGAGTTTTTGGCAGATTCGTGATCAAGTATATCTCTATTTCTTATGCCTATAAAGAATTGGTTTTTAAACTAAGGATTGAAGTGAGAATAAAAATGTATATTTCGTGTATTAATATATGGAAAGGTGATATATCATGTATTATTCCTTCCATTAGAAAAAGATATGGAATAAGATATAGGGTGTTCGATGAAATTTCAATTATCATAATAACTTCATGTTGCTTTTTTGAGAGAACTAAGTATCATCATTAAGACCAATATTCAAAAACATATGACATTAATGACTTACATTAATTAAATCCTAAAATAATACATTTCAAACATACACTAATGAAAATAATTCCATTCTCAAATTATAATAAAAGACAACATTGTAATTCATTAATTACCATTCGATGTGGAAAATGTTGATATGTGAGGAGATTATCCCAACAGATATATTAAATATAATCCTATGATGAGTTCAATATCACATAAGAACCAAGGACACTGACAACAACATATTCACAACTAATCGTTTTTATACCTATATGTCTTTATGTTTGTTTTGACCAGTCATGTAATATTGGGTAGAGGATATAGAAGGGAAGTATGAATTGGCAGACACTGAGTCTGCCCAAAACAAATATACATACATTGACCATTGGTGTGGAATAGCCGAAACAAAATTTTATCCACCAAAATAATGATTTTGTGTATGATGGTGCAATTTTAAATTTCAAATATTATACTCTATGGTGTATCCCAGTGTTGGTGAAACTAGTAAAAATCATTATTTCTCTTGCATTTCATTATTATTTCCCGATGTGGGAATTTGGTGAGGTTTTAGAGAAAACGACTAAATTTGCCTATTAAACGTAGTTCTTACATTTTTTCGAAAAAAAAATACAATGATGGAAATTAGTAAAATTGTCAAAATAAATTCAATCGGCTTCACATAGATTCACACACCTATCAGGGATCCATGGGGACCTAAAAAGGTGTATTTGTGCATAATGGTTTGTTATTTTGTTACAAATCATAATTATTTTTGGAAATTCATTATAAAATGTGTAATTAAGATATAATTTTTAAATGTTAAATAATTATAGAGGTTTAAAAGTAATATTATTATATAAATATAAGTATATCTGGATGCCCCTCGAGATATTTTGCATGATGGGAATATTATACAGAACTGACATGTGGTTATATTTGGGACAAGTTAATGACATCTAAGGATTGATGTATTTGCAATGAATTAATAAAATGATATGTAATAGAAAATATTTATATGATTGTTTCTCATTATATTATCTATATGTATGTTTGAGTGAATTTGGAGGATAATTTTCTAAATGAATCTGTGATGAATGATGACTCCGTGATGACTAAAAGAAAGAGAACGCAGTATTAAACAACATGATATATGGAATAAATATTCTCTAACTAAGGTGATTACTCAAAATATATTAATACAACTGAAACTAATATATTTTATATAATTCGTGAATATATAAAAATGTAGATTCACCCCCAATTATAGAATGTCATGAATCATAATTGATGATAACGTACGATCATTAAACCACCAAAATGAATGTTTCAAAAATAGCTAAAAAGACAATTTCAAATCCCCACATGAAGAGAATGATCAATGTGAATTCATATTTTAATCTCTCTATTACATCATTAATGATATAGCCTTGAAAAATATATGGATAAAAAATTAGGAGGTTTCCTAGAATTTTATCATATTAAATATTGGGACAGTAATGAAATAAAAATTTTCCATCCAGGAAGATATTTCCTACGAAATTAGAAAAAAATTACAACTAAAAAATATTTGAAGAAAATTATTCTCCATTTAATAGATAAGATAGAAGATATGATACATTCCAGAATAGTGGAAACATCTCAAAGAATTGAGATAGACATATAACATAGAATTAAATATTAATATATCAAATAGTGAGATGAAAATCTTGATTTTTTAAAAGAAAATGATATGGGTGGGTTCCCCAATAGGAAATCCTATCAATATAAATTAGTAAAAAATCTAAACCACAAATTCCGGAATAAAAGAAATAAAATTAATGATTAGAAATTAATACATAAAATAATGTCGTTGTGAAATGATGGGAAAATGAGGAAAAAATAAGTCTGTGACAATGTCATAATATTTTGGAAAATTTAGGCAAATTTATGTACATTATTTTATTCTCAAATTCCCCAAGGTAAAATAAATCATGTTTTAAAAACCTCACATCCAATAGAGACCGTATTATGTATGAAGTATATATTTTTTTATTCTAATCTTTTTCATATATAATGAAACTTTAGTATGATGAGATCGAAGATGTTACAAGTAGAACCTCCAATCCCATAAAAATAAAGAATTGGTTCTTAAAGAAAAATAATGCTAAGCGGGTAAAATATTGAATTATTTTTATTGAAAATGATGGAATCCCAAAAATTATTATTCAAGGAAAAAAATCTTTTTACCTTGTTAATTTATCTCTGAATGAAAGATAAAAAACATGGAAACAAATGATATAAGATTCCCAACTATGAGAAAAAATTCACAGAAAGTTCTACTAAGAAAGGAGAAGTCTAAGGTAACTCTCATGGAAATCAAGAAAGAAATATTAATATGTTCTCCCACAAAAAACACTAAAATATAGTAACGATAAAAAATTGTAAGTTCCATATAATATTGGATAAATCGTGGTGGAAATAACAATGGTATGTCAAAAAACAATAAAATATTCACAAGTGGGATTAATATCATAATGAATATGGATTGTATGACATGGGTAGAGAATCCCATGTTATGGAAGGAAAACAATTATCATATCTAAGATAATTTTTTTGTATATTAAATAAAATAGATTAGATCCATTATCATCCTTCAAAAAAATATGGTTATAAAAGAATATCTACTATAAAAAGTGCTTCATGGTGTTATGGATTCATTTACTCAATACTATAATGACTAAAATGAATAGTGCAAAGAGATGGTATGGTTTATATTGGAAAAAATTATTCTCTAATTATTTGGAAATATATTAAACCCTTATCCCCATTTATTATATCGTTCATATAATTTTGTAGAAAACGTGTTTAATTTTGGGGGATGTACAACCATTGTGGAAAGTATGCTAGAAATGAATTTTAGAGTGAGTTTAAGTAGAACTCTATAGAAGTTAAAAGATTCATTACAATAAGTATAATATGATTAAATACCTTTTTAGATTAGTATAATGATTGAAAATTAGTTTGAAGAATGATTTAGAATTAAAATCGATTTTAAAAAATACATATATTTACGTTTGCTAAGGAATCAGAATGCCGAAAAGGATGCTTAGATTAGAGATAAAATCGGGTTTGTAGTCTTATATTAAATATAAAATGACATATTAATGAATATAAGTTAAAAATAATGATATGAAACCATTAAATTATTATAATCAGGCCTCCAAAATTAAGTGGACTTAATTTGGGAAGCATTGGAATCAAAAAATAATTTATATTCCCATCTCTCTATGGTAAAACAATTTGTAACATAATTTTAAAGGATAGTAAAACAAGCTTTGAATAAAAGGTTTTTTCCAAAAACTGGTGACCCCAAAGTAAATAACAGATGAATATAAAATATTTCTAATTTTATGTGAAGAAAATTTTGTATTATTAATTATATGATGCCTCTGTTTTTATTAAGGAGACATGTGAAAAATAAAGGATCATTGGATTCTAAGGGTATAACTAGTTTGTTTGTAACAAGTTGTCTTCTTTGATAAAAAGTATTTCATTTATCAGACACTTGTTATTTATTTCTTTCCATTTTTTTGTATTAGTGTGAATTATGATCACATGATTTAAGGTAAATTTGAATGGAACATTTTGTGTGATTTTATCATCAAATGTGATAGATATTGGATAAAATTGAGGAATTAAATATAAATAATTATTTTATTCATCATTAATTGTATTAATAGGAAAAGATAATTTTTAATAAAATAAAATTATAGGTGTTAAGTCCACTCACAAGGATTCATTATGTAGAGACCCAAAGCATGACGTACATTGACATTACATTACTTTAGCGGAATACGTAATACATAACAAAAACAGACACACATGGACCGTAATAGTTTAGTGTCTTTGGAAACGTGGAACGTAATCTTCTAATCGTGGTGAAAGGTCTTCAACATCTCCCATAAAGATCTTTCCATTTTTTATTTCATACCTAAAACCTTTCTTTATATCCTGGGGAAAAGAAAATATAAAAAGGTTGATCTCAAATGCTCAGTAAGGGTAAGCGTGGATAAAATAAAACATACCATATACATTTGAACTTAAAAACATGAACATAATGTTTAAACATCAAAAACATGAGAAATGACATAAATCAAGGATGTACGTAAGGCATAGATCATAAAGAAAGATTAATAATGACAAAATATCATTGGAATAAAACATGTAATTGTGGCATCCATTAAGCACATGTAATGATTTCCATAGTAGCCAAGACATTGCTGCCAAGACCATCTTAGTGGACAAAGTCCCATTCTGAATCGAGTTCACTCCTCGTTGCAATCATGTAACACAGAACCGGATTAACTTACCATTCCAGCCATGTCTATTTCATGAGATATAAAATCTTTACCCAATGCATTGGAGGGAGATATAGGTCCCACCCATCTCATAAAGAAATCATTCTTACTTGTGCCACAAAAAAAATACATCATTCACAATAACCCAATAAACAAAATGGGTTTCATAAACATCATCACATCATCACATAATCCATATAAAATAAATGGATATCATTTCATAATAATAAAATTGAAACCATGTAAATCATAGAGACATTACACATGAAACATACACATATGAAATAATTTCATCTTAGATGGAAAATGGTTTTGATAAAACACTTGAAATGAATTCTTGAGGAAAATATCCTTTATTCTTCAAAATCAATTTATTTTCACAAAACATCAGGAAATTTTTAAAAGAGATTTTGTTGAAAATAGTCATGAAATATTTTGGAGGAAACTTCATGAAAATAAGGCTTTATAAAACCGTAAAAATCCGTCCGTGCCGTATAAGTTAAAAAATCATTCGTTTCTTACTTTTTCTAGAAAAAAAGTACCTCTTAACGTAAACAAAAGAACGATTCCTTACATACCATGTAGTTAAAGTTAAAAATGGGTTAAAAGGACATTAAACATACATTAAAACACATTTATAAAACATGGACATGGATGATAGAAATAACCCCAGTAAATACTTACAAATATAAAATCTCAGATAAAAATGAGATTTGAAAAATTATCCCTTAACTTATGTCTGATATGCTTCGTATGTATCTGAAACTCCTGTATAATGATTTAATTAATGTAGTTTACTTAGTAAAGAATCATATTCATTGTTATGATTTCATATATGGTTCACTTATTACTTTATATTACCCGTTCTTTTGTAAATTACATGTTAAAGAGTGTTTTGGGTAAAATTGTTTCATTTGTCATCCGTGTTTTGACTTGTAATTATTCATATGATTACTTAGATCATGATTACATAATTCCAGAATATAAAACATGATTTATATATAATATATATTTATAATATACATATATATAATAGATCGATAAATGGAATGGAATACACCGTTCATGGAGACGGTAGGTCGTACGTATGCATGAACGTTGTTTTCATTTCCTTATTGAGTTGAATGGAATTAAGTAGATGAAATACATATATACATAAATCCAGTAGCTTCATAATGTCATTTATTTCATTATTATTTCTTATATATACATTATAGTCATTCTTAAATGGATAACATGGAGAATGAATCTCATCGCGTCGTGGAGACGGTAGTCCGTACGTACGCATGGGCGATGATATCATTTCCATAATTATTGAATTGAATTGGAGTGGATGATAAAATATATCAGAATCATTATGATTTTATAATAACTTTTTATAGTTATACTTTACACCATTATACCCATCCTTGTAAGGTGTTGTTGGAAAAACAGATTACACTACGGCGTGGAGACGGTATTCCGTACGTACGCACGCGTGGTGATTTTGTTTTCTGTAGGATGGATAGAAGGTGAAACGGGTTTGTTTCATATTTATATTAACAAATCATTATATTAGTGATACTGATGTTATTACTTTATAATGAAACAACTAAAGAAGAATAAGTTGAAGAAGAAATAAGCTTGAAAGAATCGGGAGAAGAAATTACCCCTTCTTCGATACGCCTCTTTGAAACCTCCTCTTTGGTCACTAAGATTGGTCTTTAAATTAGACCAAAACCTCTAGGATGTTTCTAAGGGAAGTGTAGAAGATAATTTTGCAGGTTTTGGCCGATATTGAAGGTTCAAATTGGTGTGAGGAGGAGAGGGAGGAGGTGCCCTTTTATAAGGGAGGAGAGGGGCACCTTTGGAATTCTTAAAAATATTAATTTATAATAAATATAACCCAACTTAAAAACCACCAAAAATGACTCATATTAGAATATTAGATGATATAGGGTTTTAATATCATCACCCAATAAAATTTAGACATGTTTGGATCTTATTTTAAACCTTATCATTTTGATTTATCCTTATTTAATCTATTTAAGTTTATTTGCGGTAATAAAATTATAAATATTAAATTATAACAAATAATTACTTATTTGTTTTGAATTTTCCATAATTGGTTATTTTATAACATTATAAACCATATAAATATAAATTTATAATTTTTAAATATTTTTGTGATTTTTTGAACAATTTTATAATATGTTATTTTTATAAAATAACAATAGTGTCAATTTTGACAGTATTCATTTATTTGAATTTAAATAAACTATATACAGAAGATTTGTTCGAAGTAAAATCATTAATAGATTCACAAAAGTTAACATGTATATTGAAAAGTAGTGGATCACTTTAAATAGTTTATATAATATTTATTTTATTATTTGTAAAACCATTTATTTGGTTTATCCCTTAATAAAATAATTACTACAACATTATTGTATAATTATTTAATATACTTATTTGTTGTATATAAATTAAAAATAAAATCCCATGATGAAGCTAAGTCAATTACCTTTCACAAAAATACTTTTACTCGAATTTATCATCTTAAAATCAGAATATTTAAATTGTTATATTTATTAAATTATGAAGGTGACAACTTTGGCATCATTTAAAATAAAATAGTATAAGTGTCATAATCTCTTTTATAAGGCTCCCAATGGTCCAATATTCGTCCTTGGATGATTATGGTTTATATGTACATGAAAAATAAATTTTGGTCAGGGTTTTGGGCATTTTATGGTTACTATTAGTTTAATAAAAACTATATTTTTGATTTTTCACTAGAAAAACAATTTCTGAATCACTATTGTGTTACCATTAATGATACTTATATAATCCCTAAAAATTATAAATAAATTCATATGATGTAGATAATTTCATTAGTATTCTGGAGACTATTCATGTTCGAAGTTTCATGGAGTTTATCTCTAAATTAAAATTAATATACTTATAAGATTTAAGAGAGTGACATGTTGTCACTTTCTTTGGTTTTAATAATAATTAAATTATTTTCATGGTCAAAAGTCCATAAAATGAATCTAATCCGACCTTTAGGTTATATGGGTATACTTTTATCCATTCAATAGAATTTTGGCATGTGTTAGGATAATTTTATAATATTATATTTACCCTTAATTACCCGATTTACCTTTAACTATGGTACATAAAATTTACCGTAGTTACTATTCATACTTCCCAAAAATAAAAAGTAGATTATTAACATAATTTGGACCCAATGATTCCAAATATGGAATCCATTTTTCCAAATTCAATACAAAAAAGTTGCAGAAAATAAATTAAAATTAATCCCGTTGTCGAAAGGAAACAATTTTTTCTTTAAAACATTGCAAAATATTGAATTGATTTAACCTAAAAATTTAATATAAAATCAATGATAATTAAATACATTATATTAAATGGTAAAAATATATTATATTTATACTTTAAAACCATTTTATATTATAATTTAACAATATAAATTATTGCGATGAAAAAAGTTGTTTTTAATTAAAATATAGCGTGTTTTTACTATTTATCAAAATATGAAAGTAACCAGAATAATATGAAAAATTTATCCAAGGTAAATTTTTATTTCCATATTCCAATGAAGCATTTTATTTTTTCAAATTGAACTTATAATCATTTCAAAAACTAGATTTCAAGTGGGTGCACCATCAAAAGGAATCAAAACTGCATTTTTTTAAAAATACTTTCTTTACCCGAAAAATTTATTTTGTTCTTATACCATGTTATAGAAAATGATTAAGATGAATAATAATATTATAAAATTCAAAATTTAGTTAATACTATTCATAACGGCTAGTTCATAATAATATTATAATAATACATTGTTCTTTAGTAAAACCCGGTATTGCGTACAACACACGCTATCGAGGAAGGTCGCGATTGCGTGTAATGCAAGCCATGTCAGGGTTTCATGTTGTGCAAGAATCCTTCGTTGTTTTGTATAAAATAATCCAACCATATTTAATTTATACATTGAATATATATATATATATATACTCAATGTTGTGTAGAATAACTATTATCAAAATTGTGTATAACACGATCCAAGAATAGTGTTGCGTATACTGCAAGCTAATACGGTGTTGCATATAGCACAATGTAGACTTGGTGTAGCATACAGTACAAGAAATTAATGAAAATAAAATAATATTTTTCATATAATCTCGGGGTGTTACATTCTACCCCCCTTAAAGTGAATTTCTCCCTCGAAATTCATCGGGGTTATAAATGGGTTACAACTCGAAAGTTTGTTTAATAGAAACCCACATCGTAAAAAGGAATAGCAAAACAAGGCTTTAAAAACTAAAGTATGAAATCTAAAGGTTACCCAAATTAACTCATCACTGGGTTTCCACGAAGGAGAACATAGGTGAAAATATGGATATGGAAGAAAAATCTAACCATCATGTTCTGATGGAGAGTGGTAGAGAACATGGCTATAAAAAATCCAACAATCACAAAGATATTGATTTGTGATGATCTAAGGTACCATTTGATTCATCAGATATAAGGGAACTAGGAAAACATTTTTTTCTTTCAAGATCATTTACCTAAACTTGATTAATTAAAACAAATAATTTAATGATTTTGGTACAATCTCATTGTTGTTCGTGAATTGAACAATTTCCACTTCATCCCTTAAAAAAATGAAGTTGAATTTGTTATTCGTGATGTGTTAGCAGATCATGTGATAGAATGATGGGTCATTCAATCTCTTTAAAACAAAAGGTTAGAAAAAGTTATAAGTCCATCTTATGGTTAGATTAATCATATTTGGTTCCAAAAATGAACTTATACTTCATATATCATACCACTTAATAAAATAAAACTAGTTTCTACTAACCAGGGACTTCCTATAGGCCAGTGGCAGGTGATAAAGGCCAGTCGCACTTCGGTTGTGGGTTTGATTCCCATAGCCTTGTCCGACACGATGGGTTGTCGCCTGTCCTGCAGGTTGTCCTTTTTCTAAAACTACATTACAATAAAATACCATCCGTACAATCGAAATAAGTTCTATCCTTAAACAATACTAGCATATGTCTAACATAATACATTCCAATCTTTATGATTATCTAAAATACTTCGGTCCAAGATCGTATTATAAAGAAAACGATTACTTGAAATGTCATCAACCAAGCATGTTAATACCATCATTTATCCCCCATATATATATATTGTTGGTCACATTCCAATCAAGTGACTACCTTAATCATGTATTCTCTGGAAAAAATGAATACCCATTGAACCTTAGTGAAAACATGAATGCTGTCAAAAGTTAACTCTTTCCACATACCAAAATCCAAAAATTCTATATACTCAAACCATGATATAACTTTCTCCTTATATCAGTCATGAGCTCATGAATACTATCAAAATTTTAATTTTCTTCTTATCCCTTCATTATGCGCTTATCATCTACTTTCCAAAAATATCTGGACAACTTTTCATGGTTACTAGTACCATTAATCATACAATTTCAAAACATAGGAAATACAATAGTGTAACAAGCCTTAGATGTCTCTTTATTCAATAGTACCATGAGATTACTTATACAACATTACACTTGATAAACCTGTAATCATTCCACTACCTTCTTAAACCATTGACCGAGCTTCAAAAATTCTTTCATCTCACATATCATTTGTAGTCTCTTCATCATCATCAACATAAATACTTCCCATACGACCATACTGATTCTCTTCATGAGAATTTCCCTTATGGCATTGGTTTGCCTAATTCCCGTACAATACACATTTAAAACATTTAACGATTGTTGATGTCGTAGCAATACCATTATCTTCATCCATTGTGTTAACTGAACCTTTTCCTTTGCACTTACTGTCTTTGTGTCCTTCTTTTCCACACCCAAAGCATCTTACAGTTCCATTGAAACAATCTCTCTGATGCCTCTTCCCACATGATTTACATGAGGGAAATTGAACTTTCTTTCCTCTATGATCATCATGAAACTCAATCTTTCTCTTATTATCTGAGTCAGGAAACATACCAAAGTTGAGATTATTGATCATATTATGAGATTGCTGATTAGGCATAATAACGATGTTTAGACATCAGATCCCGTTTCATTTTGTTTCACATTAAGAAAATAATTCCATTGTCCGTCATATCGTCCATTATCATTAATCTTCTTGATTTCATCCATTTTCTAAAACCCATAAAAAATTGTGTGAGAGGAAAAAATCATAATAAATGGAGAGTAACTTCAATATCTATCATCTTTGGTTTAATCTAATATCGCTACCATAGTTCTAGGACTATATCCTATACATATACTTATCCTTAGGGACATCCCTATACATACCTTAGAAATATCTCTAGGGATCCCACTAATGTTTTCGCATCCTAGTTTCCAAAGGTTGACTAAACCTTTCCTCTAATACCAACTGTAGAGACCCAAAGCTTGACGTACATGGACATTACATTACTTTAGTGGAATACTTAATACATAACAAAAGCAGTCACACAAGGACCATAATCGTTTAGGGTCTTTGGAAACTTGGAACGTAATCTTCTAATCATGGTGAATGATCTTCAACATCTCCCATAAAGTCCTTTCCCTTTTTTTACCTAAAACCTTTCTTTATATCCTAGGGAAAAGAAAACATGAAAAGGGTGAGATCAAATGCTCAGTAAGGGTAATAATGGATATAATAAAACATACCACATACATTTGATCTTAAAAACATGAACATAATGTTTAAACATCAAAAGCTTGAGAAATGACATAAAACATGGAAGTACGTAAGGCATAGATCATAACGAAATATTAATAATGAAAAAATAGCATGGGAATAAAACATTTAATTGTGGCATCCATTAAGCACATGTAATTATTTCCATAGTATCCAAGGCATTGCTGCCAAGACCATCTTAGTGGACAAAGTCCCATTCTGAATCGAGTTCACTCCTCTTTTAAGTCCTGTAACACGGAATTGGATTAACATACCATTCCAGCCATGTCTATCTCATGAGATATAAAATCATTACCCAATGCATTGGAGGGAGATATAGGTCCCACCCATCTCATAATGAAATCATTTTAATTGTGCCACAAAAAAAACATACATCATTCATAATAACCCAATAAACAAAATGGGTTTCATAAACATCATCCCATCAACACATAATCCATATAAAACAAATAGATATCATTTCATAATAAGAAAAGTGAAACCATGTAAATCATAGAGACATTACACTGGAAACATACATATATGAAATAATTTCATCTTAGATGGAAAATGGTTTTGATAAAACACTTGAAATGAATTCTTGAAGAAAATATAATTTCTTCATCAAAATCAATTTCTTTTCACAAAACGTCATGAAATTTTTAAAAGAAAGAGATTTTTTTGAAAATAGTCATGAAATCATTTGGAGGAAGCTTCATGAAAATAAGGCTTTATAAAACCGTAAAAATCCGTTCGTGCCGTATAAGTTTAAAAAACATTCTTTTATTACTTTTTCCGGAAAAGGAAAAAAGTACCTCGTAACGTAAACAAAAGAAAGGTTACATACATACCATGTAGTAAAAGTCAAAATTGGGTAAAAAGGACTTTAAACATACATGAAAACACTTTTATAAAACATGAACATGGATGATAGAAATAACCCCAGTAAATACTTACAAATATGCAATCTCGGATAAAAATTAGATTTGAAAAATTATCCCTTACCTTGTGTCTGATATGCTTCGTATGTATCAAAACCTCCTATATAATGATTTAAATAATGTCATTGACTTATTAAAGAATCTTATTCATTGTGATGATATTATAAATTCTTCACTTGTGACTTTATATTACCCGTTCTTTTGTAAATTCCATGTTAAAGAGTGTTTTGGGTAAAATCATTTCATTTGTCATCTGTGTTTTGACTTGTAATTATTCATATGATTACTTAGATCATGATTACATAATTCCATAATATAAAACATGATTTATATATAATATATATTCAGAATATACATATATATAATAGATCGATAAATGGAATGAAATACACCGTTCATGGAGATGGTAGGCTGTACGTACGCATGAACGCTGTTTTCATATCCTTGTTGAGTTGAATGGAATTATGTAGATGACATTCATATCAACATAAATCTAGTAGCTTTATAATTTCATATATTTCATTATTATTGCTTATATATACTTTATAATCATTCTTAAATGGTTAACATGGAGAATGAATCTCATCGCATCGTGGAGACGGTAGTCCGTACGTACGCACGAGCGACGATATCATTTCCATAATTATTGAATTGAATTGGAGTGGATGATACAATATATTAGAATCATTTTGATGTTATAATAATTATTTATAGTTATTCTTTACACCATTATACCAATCCATGTAAGATGTTGGTGGAAAAACAGATTACACCACGGCGTGGAGACGATATTCCGTACGTACGCACACACGGTGATTTTGTTTTCCGTAGGATGGATAGAAGGTGAAATGGGGTTGTTTCATATTTATAATAACCAATAAGTATATTATTTATACTTATGTTATTACTTTATAATGAAACAAATAAATAAGAAGAAGTTGATGAAGAAAGAAGCCTGAAAGAATCGGGAGAAGAAATTACATCTTCTTCGATACGCCTCTTTGAAACCTCTTCTTAGGGCACTAATATTGGACTTTAAAGTATACCAGAACCTCTAGGATGTTTCTAGGGAAGTGGAGAAGATAATTGGGCAGGGTTTGGCCGACCTTGGAGGGTCAAATTGGTGTGAGGAGGAGAGGGAGGAGGTGCCCTTTTATAAGGGAGGAGAGGGGCACCATAGGAATTTTTAAAAATATTAATTTATAATAAATCTAACCCCACTTAAAAACCTCCACAATGACTCATATTCTAAGATTAGATGAGATATCCTCGTAATCGCATCACAAAATCAAATTTAGACATGTTTGGATCTTATTTTAAACCTTATCATTTTGATTTATCCTTATTTAATCTATTTAAGTTTATATGTGGTAATAAAATTATAAATATTAAATTATAACAAATAATTACTTATTTGTTTTTAATTTTCCATAATTGGTTACTTTATAACATTATAAACCATATAAATTTATATTTATATTTTTTAAATATTTTTGTGATTTTTTAAACAATTTTATAATATGTTATTTTTATAAAATAACAATACTGTCAATTTTGATACTATTCATTTATATGAATATAAATAAACTATATACAGAAGATATATTCGAAATAAAAGCTTCAATAGATTCATAAAAGGTAATATGTATCTAAAAAATTATTGGATAACTTTAAATAGTTCAAATAATATTTATTTTATTATTTGTAAAACCATTTATTTGGTTTATCTCTTAATAAAATAATTACTACAACATTTTTGTATAATTAGTTAATATACTTATTTGTTACATATAAATTAAAAAGAAAATCCTATGATGAAGATAAATATATTTAATTTCAAAAAAATACTTTTACTCGAATTTATCATCTAAAAATCACAATATTTAAATTGTTATATTTATTATATTATGATGGTGAAAACTTTGGCATCATTTAAAATGAAATAGTATATGTTTCATAATCGATTTTATAAGGATCCAAATGGTCCATTATTCTACCATTGGATTATTATGGTTTATATGTACCTGAAAAATAAATTTTGGTCAGGGTTTTGGGCATTTAATGGTTACTATTAGTTTAATAAAAACTATATTCTTGATTTTTCACTAGATTAACAATTTCTGCATCACTATTTTGTTACAATTAATGATAATTATTTAATACCTAAAAATTATAAATAAATTCATATGATGTAGATAATTTCATTATATTTCTGGAGACTATTCATGTTAGAAGTTTCACGAAGTTTATCACTAAATTAAAATTAATATTCTTATAAGATTTAAGAGAGTGACATGTTGTCACTTTATTTTGTTTTAATAATAATTAAATTATTTTCATGGTCAAAAGTCCATAAAATGAATCTAATCTGACCCTTAGGTTATATGGGTCTACTTTTATCCATCCAATATAATTTTGGCATGTGGTGGGGTAATTTTAGAATATTATATTTACCCTTAATTACCCGATTTACCTTTAACTATGGTAAATAAAATTTACCGTAGTTAGTATTCATAATTCCCAAAAAGAAAAAGTAGCTTATTATCATAATTTGAACCCACTGATTCCAAATATGGAATCCATTTTTCCAAATTCATTACACAAAAGTTTCAGAAATTAAATTAAAATTAATCCCGTTGTTAAAAGAAGACGGGTTTTTCTTTAAAACATTGCGAAATATTGAATTGATTTATCCTACAAATTTAATGTAAAATCAATGATAATGACATTAATTATATTAAATGGTAAAAATATATTCTATTTATACTTTAAATCCATTATATATTATAATTTAACCATATAAATTATTGCGATGAAAAAAAATTGTTTTTAATTAAAATATAGAGTGTTTTTACAATTCATCAAAATATGAAAGTTACCAGAATAATATGAAAAATTTATCCAAAGTAAATTTTTATTTCTTTATTCCAATGAAGAATTTTATTTCGTCAAATTGAACTTATAAAAATTTCAAAAACTAGATTTAAAGTGGGTGCGCCATCAAAAGGCGGCAAAACTGCATTTTTTTAAAAATACTTATTTTACCCAAAAAATTTATTTTGATCTTATACCGTGTTCTAGAAAATGTTGAAGATGAATAATAATGTTATAAAATTCAAAATTTATTTAATAATATTCATAACGGCTAGTTCATAATAATAATATAATAATATATAGTTGTATAGTAAAACCCGGTATTGCGTACAACACACGCTATCGAGGAAGGTCGCGATTGCGTGTAATGCAAGCCATGTCTGGGTTGTGTGTTGTGCAAGAATCCTTCGTTGTTTTGTATAAAAGAATCCAACTAAATTTCATTTATATATTGAATATATATATATATACTCAATGTTGCGTAGAATAACTTTTATAAAAATTGTGTATAACACGATCCAAGAATAGTGTTGCGTATACTGCAAGCTAATACGGTGTTGCATATAGCGCAAGGTAATATTGGTGTAGCATAAAACACAAGACATTAATGAAATTAAAAGAATATTTTTCATATAATCTCGGGGTGTTACACATTAAGTTAAAAAAAATTTAATAATGTCGTTCAAAATTTTCAAGATCGTCTTTTGTTGAATTGGAAAGCATAAAAAGAAAATGAAATGTATTAATAGAAGAGATAAATGTTATATAATAAGCGTCAGATTCCAAATAATGGTATTAAGGTTATTTTACCTATCCAAGAAGGGGTAAATTTATTTTCCCCTACCATAGAGGAGATGTCAATGTAATGATATATTTCAGAAAGTAATTGTTTACTCCCATGAAGGAAACCCTATAACATTATATTGACTAAGGGGGGAATGACTGATGGAACTTATAGGATGATCTAAATATAGTTTTCATCATAATATTTCATATCCAATATATGGGAGATAAGAATCGGAGTTAAATCCATAAATATTTTAATATTTTTATAGTATTTTGAAATGATTGTTTTAATGTTATATTTTAAATAAAATCCAATATTAGATATTGGTGACCCCATGCATATTAGAATTGGATTTGTTGAAAATATATAGAAATTAATTATTTAACTTGTTATTTATATATTTTTTATTCAAAGACATAATGAATGTAGAGATTCTAGGAGTATTGTTATAATCCATAGAGAACTATATGGTGGGGAAGTTGAAGTAATATTCAATATATCATACATAGGTGAAAAGATATCACATTTTGAATGATGGAAGTGGTTTGGAGGTTTTCTTATTAACTAATTACAACATTTTATTCATCCCTCTAAAAAATTGTGAAATTACATAACAATGAGTGTTTGTATAACCATTATATGGGAAATTAAAATAGTTTGAATGAGTAATCTAGACTTGCATATGAGTGATTTTGATATGTGTATACTACTCATCACCTTCCCCATACGAGTTATCTTGTATTTGTGTATGAGTCACTTGGGTTCAATCATTGGTTATATTGTACCTAAAAATGATTCATATAAAAAATGAAAATGTATTTACTCTATATAAGTTATTTTAGGTATTGGGTTTGACTTAATATAGAAGTGAGTATAAGTCATTAGCTCACCAAAAATGTGTGTGTTGGCTATGTCTGTGTCATCTGGGACTTTGGTTTTTTGGAAATAATTTGAATGTGTTTTTTAGGGATATTATTTTAAACCCAAATTCTATATTATATGAGATGTTACCAATGGACTTCCATTAATTCAAAAGCTACATGAAGGGTTTTTATGTTACTAAAACAAATATATCATCAAATTAAATACATGATTCAATAAAATGATGGAGGATGAATTATTCAATTTCCATATTCAAAACAAGGATGGTATATTATGATGATATATATTTAAACATATTATCCAATAATATTTGTGACATTTGGTGGATTACATCTATCCGTGATTCATTAGAAAATTGAACAATATTAATTCATTATTTTAAAGCAGGATTATAGATGATTTTTTAGAGATGGTTTTACTACACAATCCATGACTTATAGAAATGACGGGGATTCATGGAGATAGTCAAAATGAAATATCATTATATTTTTATGTACATGAATTGAATTTTACATTTGAACTTTGTTTTTTGATGAGGGAGATGTCGTGGAGGAGTATGTCTCTTTATTTTAGGGAAGGAAAATGAATAACAAACTGAGATTTGTTATTAAAACACTTAATATAATATTTCATAGGTAATTGAAAAATATAACTCCATATATTTTTCCTATAAAAAAGTATTTTTATAAGAGGGTATAAATATAGATTAAAAATTTTCTTTTCATATTTCTAAATACATAATGGTGACCCAATGTAAGAAAAAAAAAATTTCAATAGAAAGCCCCTCCTTATATTTATTTCGTATAGTATAATCTCATAAATTCACATTAAAAAGTCAATAAAATAATTATAAATGAATAATTAATAAAATGTGTGGTATTCCTAGAATCTAAAGAACCATTACCAATGAAATAGTAAATAGAACATAAGAATATTAACATAGACCTGACGAATAGAAAACTGACAAACATAATAGTAACCACAACCATAAAATTTTATATAAATGTTGGGCATCATATAAATGAATGTACGATATAATTATATCATAATATATGTAAATAAATGTTTTATAAATTATCAATTATATATAGGTATTTTTGTATGTAATAAATATTTAATTAAAATATCATTAATGATATATTTAAAATAAATTATTTCAATTAAATATAATAATAATTTAATATTTTTATATCTTATAATATTAAGATAATTTTAAGAGAACTTTTTTAGTGTTTCAATGTGTTAACAAATTAGTTATAATTTTCAAATATTTATTTTCTAAGTAAATAATTATTCTAAATCAAAATTTAATTTATCATATTTATAAAATTATTTTCATAAAATATAGTTAATTTTTGAATTCTACGTGTCATAAAATTTTAATGGTGAATTTTTTAAATTTTTATTATATACATGAATTTTTGGTGAATCATAGAATAATGTAATTTACAATTTCAGGTATATACCACAATTATGGAGTCATATATGATGTTTGGACAATTTAATCACAAAATCACTTACTATACATCACTAATTTAGTAGTTTTTCTTTTATAATTTTCAAACTATTCATATTCATGTGTCAAAAATAATAAACAAATGTGTAAAATAATGAGAAAAACCCCCTCGCCGCTACTAGAAATACCACCCATCACCACCTCTTCTCCTCCCACGTATCTAAATTTTATACATTCCAAAAATATGATAAAATTTAATCCCAAAACTCTCCCAAATTTCTATGATTTCATGGACTCATCATAATACCAAAACCATTTCCCTAAAGAGGTTTTTGAATGATGATAAAATGTAGAGGTAAATTCCTCTCTCATTTTCTTTTAATTTCATTTCAAGTGATTTTATTATTCTCTACTCAAATATTCTCATCAAAATTTTATGATAACTCATGTACCTAAAATATATAGAAATTTTATTATGTTATCGGAATAATACACCATTAATGACATCTCCTCCAAATTTTATTCAAATTGTGAAAGCATTAATCTTGAGTTGTTAATTTATCACCTTCAAGGATGAAAAGTTTTCATTTTCCATTAAGTCCTTCAGGTATGGTCATAAAAAATTTATTGTTATTAATATTATAATATATTTATTATAGAATATTTAATGTTCTAGAATCATTATATTAGAAAGACGTTAAATAATAAAACAATGGAAGAACATTTTGAAAAAAACAGCCGAAAATAATCCAAACGATTCCCACTAACATCTTATCTATTGATTAAACCTCTCCCAAAATAACCAAATGTATTATATAACCAGTTAATAATTTTTATTTTTATTATGAAATTATTTCTTCAATTATTAATTTATGTTTCCATGAATCTACATTCTATTATACAGGTGAACAGATCCTGAAAACTAAGAACATGAGTACTCCTGAACGATTAAATTGAACACTATAACAAATAAAAAAATACATAAATAAACATAGTGAAATTTTAATAAATATATTACATGTTGAAAAGTTCAATAATTAATTATATAAATTATTTGATATGATTATTTATGACATTATGATCATGTGAAGAACCATTTCGAAAGTAAGATAAGGGATCCTTTCTGAACCTCTATTTTTTCATTGGGGTTACTATTTATCAATCATTACCAAAATGTAATTCTTATTTAATTTCATTTAAATAGTCTAGATACTATATATATGTTTCAAATTATTTTATCAATATCATATCATCCTTATTTAATTGGAAAAACATGTTTGAAAATGGATCAATTCTAAATTCTTGATAATATGTAATTCTGATTAAAGTGAACTTCCCATTTTCGTTCCCATTTTCAATTGAACTCTATATTTTATTTTAGTAACAAATTATTTTTATAATTTAACTTATTTTATTATGAAAAGATATCTTGTTTCAATTTTGGTTTTTTAAAAACATGTACTCATTTTCCATTTTAATAAATCTTGTTTGTTTTCCCTTAAATAATACTAATTATTTTCATTAGTGATTCTTAAACACTCTTTTCCCTTAATTTGGACATCAAATATCATGATCTACACCTATATTCCATTAAGAATGTATTTTTATGATTTTAATCTATCATTTCATGGTAACCATTATGATATTCCTTTTTAATATTCCTTTTTAAATGATTATGATACACACTTATTTCCATGGGAAACCCTTATGTATTTGTTTGATCCCTTTTGTATGACTCTTCATGTGGAACATATATTCATTAAAATATTATAATATTTTCACCGATATAGTGCTCTAGTGCATTGAGACATTTTCAGTCTCCTGGGAAGTCATTTTCAGACATGGAGTAAACTTATTTACATTATTGTACTTTTTCCACCATGTCCTGACGGTTATCCTTGACTCATGTTTATGGCATGTTATACATTGTTTCCACATTACTACGATTCCATGATTATATGTTCCAATGTTATACATGTTATTCATCATTTTGGTTTTTCATGTTACATGACTTTTATTTCATCATGTTATGGTTTCTATCCCATATGATATTTTTTATTCCTATGTTTATATCCTTTGTGCGCTTTAATATCATCCCACTTGTTCATGAATCCCTCCAAGTTATCTATTGTAGTTATAGGAGATAAATAAAAGTTAATAACTCATTATAGAAATTAAATAAAATATTTTCCAATGATTTTTAATTATTTACCAAATCATCCAAAGATACTAGACATTAATATCTATGGATTGTAATTTGAAAACTAATTGTGTTTGAAATAATTTAATGACATGTGTAAATGGATATGGTTGATGTATCTCAAATGTATTATTTCATCCCTTAGAATAAGAGAATAAATAAGATAGATAATTACAAAATTATTTATTTTAAAATAATTCCTTCACATTTAAATTTTGAAGGAACCAAGAATCATCTTGAAGATAAATATTACATAATGAAGGATACTAAAACATTTCCAGAATGTGACTAAGAATGAAGAAAACACTATAATTAAAAAAAGGGTTACATAATAATTTTATAATAAATGAGAACCTGGAATATCATGATGAATATTGAATTTTAATTTTAGTTTTATTGAAGTTTGTGTTCATAGAAATTTTTGGGAAGGTATAACCCAGGATTTGTCCAACATTGAGTCCACTCAGAATCAATGATACAGACAGCCACACATTTTTTCTTGATCATGTTCAGACATATATTTATATAATATATTGGTAATTTTCCCTAGATTAGTGTGTAATGGTTGATGAATGGTATGGAAAGTTAGTTAATATTTATTTGTACTGAAACTATTTAATAGGCATAATTTCTTATCATGGAGTGACAATAACATTTTATCCTTTGAAATATTGAATTTTTAATTTTTGGATCATCTTTTCATTAATAAATATATGATTTGTAGAGTATCTCAATGTGGGTGAACCATGTAAAATTATTCCAATAACATCCACGTGTACATTAATTAATCAATATGATGGAATTTAGTGAGGTGGAAGATTAAAAGACTTAAATGATTAGTTGGTTGCAATTCCCACCAATGTGGTAATTATATAAAATGATACAAATCAATAAAAATTTAAAAATTATATAAATCAATAATAAATCGATTCACCCCATGTCCATAACTTGGGGTTCCATTTGGGACTTATTATATATATTAACAGTAGTTTATAATAAAAACCCACAACCATCCATAGTTGAGGCACCAAGCTAGTTATTGAGGGTTCATTGGAGCCCTTGGATATGCCAATCAATAAATAACTATTTTAACTAAAAATTAATTTAATTCATGTTTTATCAACCTAATATAGAGAAACCACATATCACATTCAAATAATTAAAATGAATATAATCGTAGGAATTGTTCAAGGACCACATATAATATACATGAAGTTAGAATCCAGGTTAGAATTATCCAAACATCATCCATGCCCAAAAAACATTCAATGTCCTTTATAAATATATAATATTCTAGATAATTAATTATAACAGTTTTAAATTTTTTTATTTTAGTCAATTAAAAAATTAATAATAAAAAATTACACATGAAATTGATTTTACTAATCAAAACCTTGAGTGAAGTCATGATAACATCCTATGGAATATTCTCTGTATGTCTACAAACAAAATCTGTTTCTCATGGCACCAAATTAGTTGCATATTCTACCTGATTTAAATAAAAACCTAAGAAAATATCATTGGTTGATTCAATTCCCGCTAAACACCAAGATAATGAATGCATTAATCTTCTCAAAGAATCCGTTATCTATTTTATCAAAATATCTCTAGCACACTATCTTGATTATTTACTGATCAGGTGAAATCAATGGAAATATATAATCCAAATCGTCCTAAAATAAAAGAAAAAAATATAGATATGAATTAAATAAATTGGATGAAAAATTATGAATACATAGCCATAAATCAGTGAAATAATACCCTATCAAACATGCTAGATCAATGGGTAATGTAGAAAATATGAATCATGGGGGAAGAATATCACAACCTCTCCATGATTTTTCATCCAAATGACTAATTCCCATGTGGTTTTATTATTTTTAAATCCTCATATGTCAATCATGTACTATTAAAAAAAACTACCCAACTATTATGTCATGGTATGGGCATAATGGTCCAATAATGAATCATCCATTATAGGAAGAGGAATAGTGTGGCTCCTTTATGTCATCACAATGCCTCATCTAGGAAGGGGTCCCATCACCATTACTAATAATTGTTATGGTACGACATCAATGAGTCATGATATGACTACCTTTGGTAGAGAATTGGAACACCAACCAAATATTGTTGTGGCATGATCCATAATTGTCAAGATATGATACACCTCTACATGGAAAGTCCCAATACACCATGGTGTTTCTTTCCCTCATTTGTAGTGGCCTTCAAAAAACTAACCACGATTCATCCTTCATAGGAATCCACCAAAATGATTCCTAATGGTTATAGTATAATTGTCCCATCCCTCATGAAACTCGTAGAGTGATATATAAAATTTTATTAATATATAAATCAAGTCAACCTACATATAAAATCAATATATACCAAAATAAAATTCAATTCATCATATGTTTTCATCAGAAAAAACATAAAACAACTCTGGAAATGTAACTATGCCAAATGGTTTTTCCATGAGCCTTATTTACAACCCCTATTCATCACATGACCACCCCTCACTATGATGTGATTAGATGTATATATAATAAATCAATGGCCGGGGTCAATATAACCCTTATCTGACATTCACTAATGCACATGAAATAATTTTTCCTCAAACCACATAATAAAAATTCACTTGGTGTTTTTTAACCATTCTGAATCCAATTCATAATTCATATTCCCAAAACATCTCTGTCAATGAGACAAAAATGAAACGTCCCAATGAATTTCACTACCTGTAAAAATGTGGGATGTTTTATACTACCCCCCTTAACTCTTCACATCTAAGATAAGTATTAGTTTCCTTTTATCCATCAATTCAAACCTTCCACATTTTTCAGTTTATGAATAATCCATTAAATTGAATGGTATTGCACTACACAAATACAAATATTAGGGAATATATTTCACTAACAACCACGCTAAAAACTCATCTTCATTAGTTAACACCTAAATGATTCACATCCACACTCGTCTAACTCTAGAAACTAATGTTTCATCACCAAATCCATCCCTTAGATTAGGGTTTTTATTTCCATATACATCCACTCATAATGGATGATTATGAGTTATATTATTCCACACTATAATAGATGCTAACCAAAAACACCATTACATAGTTAATTAGAGTCAAAAATAGTGGTTTCATTCTCAAAGAATCAAATATCATGCAAAAAATAAAATTTAGTACACTTTGGGATGAAAATTTTAGAATGTGATCCATATCACTAACTGAAATTCAATCACATATATTTATTATGATTCCATAATTCATGAAGGAATTGGGAGTTCATTTTACTCACAGAAAATTTTCCAATCCTCAAAATCCTAATAATTCCACTGATGGGTCCTCAGAAATCCTCCATAAATAAATTACTATCTCCATGATCAATAATGCAACTCTAATCTGATTCACCCTCAGATTACATTAACTCTACCTTTATCTTAATTCCAATACTAAGACACCATCTATAAATTAATTCAAATCCAAGTCATGGAATCTACTAAAATAATAGTTAAAATGAGATCCACCCACATACTGATATACTAGTTCCATCTCGGTCATCTACTGATATTCCTCACTACCACCAAAACCCTTTTGACAGAAGTTGAATACCTCTATGACTGATTTGATTATCCCCAAAATTATTTTTTTCATATTATTACTATAAAAATTTGAACAACTAAAATCATGAAACATTCCTAGTTTATAACAAAATGTACTTAAAAATAAAGTCCATCCCCATCACACCAAAGTGAAAACCTTGAATAAATATTACTACACACATATAGATCACTAAATATTGCATCCTTGAAATCTATCAAAATTCCAATTGTAATGATGGTCATTCCCCCAAACGTACAATTTTTTTTCTCTCAATCACATATATTTACTTTGAGAACTGCTTGAGAGAAATGCATAACTAGTTACACTTCACATTTATATTACAAATCTTTATCCACTCTCATCGCATCTAAGTCCACTATTTTCAATTATCATTATTAGAACACCAATGAAACAATACATCAATACATTCTTAATATCTCAACATATCATAGTGAAACAAACTACCATTGGATATAGGACATCAAGAAACCTTTACCATATGTGTCTCATCGAATTCATCAGTTCTCAACCCTAACATGGCCTCTCAAATATCCACATTCCATATAGGAACTAGGCATAACCAGTGTGATTTTCAATCAAAATTTGGGGATTTGTCTAAATTTTTTGATCCGACACTTACTATCTATATATCTAGGTAGACAGAATATATAATATAACAAATAATAGGTTATTATCTTTAATTAAACTCTATATCATTCATATCCTACTATTGAATACTCTAATACTACATGATTGCAAAAATTGTCTCACTCTCCCATTACACCAACACCATCTAACCAAGGCTCGTGATCTGAAACTAATTACCATAAATTTACTTCATATAAATTTTAACTATTTTGAAACACCTCAGAAATTACATTAAAATAATCTTAAAAAATCATACTCATTCATTTCCCAACAGAATGATCACCTACCACTTATGTATCATTAAAAACCCACAACTATCAATCTGATATCTATACATTCTAGATCCAACCATCTAGGACTTTTTTATACAATCTCATTGGGAATGACATAAAATCAACATATATAGGAATTAAAAAGAAAATTCCCTTGAAAGATGGTACTCACAATATTAAGGTTGTGTTATTGATAATTTTAGGGTGTCCAATGACCTCTATGATAGCATCACCCAAACATACCACATAGATCTCTTAGTATCATAGAGGCATGGGAGTCCAATACCAACTAAAAAAAGGTTCATTTTCATGGAATAAAACAATTATACTGAGCCAAATTGTATCAACACATATCATGTTCATATAATAACATCTCCCTATAATTATTTATCCTTATAATATCTTGGAACATGGTTCGATTATGCATAATAACATCAATAATATATATCAAAAAACCCAGATCAGTTTTTGTGGAAACATTATGTAACTGGATATATTTCCTCAAACTAGAACCTATATTTGGGAATCAAATGATTGAAATAACCCACAATATATCACTATATGTCACTTTCATGGAATGACTGTGTCTTCATTAACTTATAAAATCCCATGATTGGATCCACATATGATGTTAGTTGAAGAAAATAACATGGTCCATCAGAGTATAATGGCCCCATAAATTTATATAAGAAACTACTAATATGTTATTATTGACATGATAATTATCCCAAACTATTTCATATGTGAAATCAATCACATGCAAACACTCGTATGTAATGTGAACCATATGTGCCATATATGATTCATGCACATAGTCAACTTGCTATGAGATGAAATAAGTCCAACCGAAAATAACAATCACAGAATATCACATTGTATAAAAAATATGTATCGCATTAATAATGATTAAAACTATGTATTTTAATCTTATAAACTATTTAACTTAGGAATACCACTAGAAATATCGTTTATGGAACTCTGTTCTCAGATCCATCACAATATCCGACACCTCAATATTCCATGTCTAAAATATAACAAATAGTAAGATAGATGGAAAAGATACATTGATACCACTTTTTAATACCCCTTTCCTGAGACCACTTCCTAGTGTCCCTACTAGTGTGTTACCTAACCTCAGGTGTGCCTCTTAGTAAGCTGTGGTCAACTAACCAGCTACGATGGATTATGATTTTATCTTGGGATGCCCATATAATAATAAAAATTTAATCAAATATCATAAAAATCCAAAAGATATCTATATCAAACCTTTGTTATTCGATAGTTAAATATGTTTTCCATGATATAATAAATTAAATGTTTTCATTTGACCATGCATCCCACAATTCTCCCACATGGTTGATCATGTAAACATATAACAAATAAAAAAATGAATAGAATGCCTACTACCATCCTTGAGTATCAACTCATCCCAATATCTATGTACCCATTATCCTCCAACGTCACGATTAAAAAAAGGGAACATACATTACATGAACATGTGATCATAAGAATTACTCACGTACTAATGTTATAGGGATTCTAAATCATTATGTTAGTAAAACATAGTATTTAATCAAAAATAGTTTAGAGTAAGAAACCTATAAAAAAATATATATAAGAAATTTTATATTATTTGTATAATAAATGATGAAAAAAGTTATATAAAATAACTATTTTAAATAATAATGTTTTATGGGAACACATGATGTTCACCATACCCACATTATCGTGTGTTGGATTTCTCTAAGCATAAAGTATACCCATCAGGGGTGTAAATTCCCAACCATAGAGTCTATTAGTCAAATGTTTTCTGTGGGGAATGATTTCAACCCAATAATAAATAATTAAACCACGGGAAAAGATTTTATACCTAGTAATTAATATATCTCATGGGTGTAATGGATCTATATCGTGGATCCAATATATCATCTCGTACATCGAATCCCTACCCATAAATAAGTATATCATTTGTGGGTAAAAAAACTACTAAGGTTTTAATATATCATGTGGGTGAAAGGAAACCCTACTGACAAATTAGAATTTCATTTTTAGTGGATGTTACCCTACCCATTAGTTAGTGTATATAATCAAATGAGGGGAATATACTCCCTTTAGAGAATCGTAACCCATAGTCAATGAGGGATCTACATTTCACCTAGAAATATATATATTGAATACACCTATGGGGACACATACAACCCTAAAATAGTTTATATAATATAATTATGGATTTATATCCCATATTTATGCTTGATTAATTACACACATGATGAAATACCTGCTTACTGTAATAGTATATATCATATATAGCAATGTGGGGGGGGGGGGGTATCGGCCATATAATTCTCATCATACATCATCCCCACATGGAATATCCATCTTCACTATGTAAAACTTATTAACCTTGTTTTTTTCTTTCCTCTAATAAACCTAGAATCATCTATATATATATATATATACTATGATAAAGAAATATTAAGATTCCTATAGTCCCACCTTTGGAATTAAAGTGAGCCTAGGGAATCCACATAGGTCCCCTAGGTCACATTAATATAGAGACACCACACATGGGTTATATTATCTTATTTCTACACTTGGATTTATGTCTTTAATCATATGGTATATTTCCCTTCAATATGACCATGAATTAATCCTAACCAAAATAACTTTATAGGAAATACCATTCTTATTTGACAAAGAATAGTTGTCCTAAATAACTTTTCATATCAAATGATAAGATTGGTTGTTTATCTCACTGATCCCCCACATGAATCCTTATTTTTAAACCCTCACATGGATACATATTCATTCTATTAGCGGAGGAATACTCAAACTATAAACAGACATCAACTAGATAATTTTTTTTAGATTCTTATGTTTTATTAATGGTATATCAATATGACACCTTTTAGACCCATTACACATAACCATATATAGATAAAAAATGAAACCTATTACTAGGTGCACTATATTTCACCCATTGATTACATAACCTCATAGGGTTTAAGTTTATAGTATCACACATTTATCATCAACACCATTGACATCAATGGTCAAGGATCTATGTTAGTGTTCATTGGTCCATCATGGTGTTAGGAACATCTATTCTATACAAGGGTATTTTAAATAAAAATTAAACCAACATATTTTTTAACACACTAACATATACAAATTCCATATCAAATTCACAAAACTAAAATGAAAAACATCTATATAGATATTGATGTAACACATACCTCATAGATTTAGTTATCATCCGCACAAATCCCTACAATAACTCATCGGAGATCGACCAACTCCCAAACACTTATATTAAGACACAAATATACAAGTAATAAATTATGAAAATTTTATAATTCATTATTTAATTCAACTAAAAAAGCATAATGACCAGTACCTCACTGAGTTGAATCCAATCACAAAAATCACTAGTGATTACGTTCTAAAATCCCATAACATCCAATAAATATGTATTGAATCAAATTTCATAACAAACAACACATTTTCATAGACCAATTATATTAATTTTATTTTAAAAACCTAAAAAAATTCATAGGGTGATATATATATATATATATAATTAATTTTTGGGAAATTACATGTGTTCTTCCTCCAAGGGTATTGTATATCAATTCCATATGAAATAAATTTCACGACAACTCTGTTTCACTAAAATAAAGTGGATAAAGAATATATAACTTATCCAAATCATCCCTAAATTAGTTCGGATATAGTTAATACCAGAATCATGAAATTATAAAGGATATATAAAATTAAATCCCCTCATGTACATGAAATAAATCCATCTCAAATCAAAATAATAAAAAAAAAATAAGGAGAATTATATGATAAGTAGGAAAATGAATCCCCCCAATCTAACATACAAATAAGGATTTCCTCTAGGGGTTATAATTTATAATCACCTATATAATATCACAACCATATAAAAATATCCCATTCAGTGATTTAGTGTGAGAACATCTTGATCACATAGGGTAGGTCACGACAGGAGTCCTCTAGTTATTAGTGTGATCACTACTAGGTAGTAGAAACTACATCATTTCCAATCACCGTTATAGAGGTACACAAATTTTCCACTAAATGACGGTCATTTTTGTGGTCATAATCCATAATGAAACACAATAATGTAGTAAAATATTTGTAGCGTGAAATAACACACCTCACTTAGATGAGGACAAATCCTCATTGATGCTCCATCCCTCTCATAAATTGACATTCAAACTATCATTCATGTTGTTTTCTCCAACGAGTGAAATTGATTTTTGGCCCAAGGGTCATGAAATGATTGAAACTTCCCCCAATGAAACTAATACAAGAATATGTAATATTTCCCTAAACGATATGAAATATCCATCTCCATTGAGTGTCTCACCATGTTGTTGAATACCATAAATGCATAGGGTTTTTTCATGAGTGAAAACCCAACCATTAATCAAAACCACACTCTGTCACCTACATATCATGGAGTGAAAAATATTATATGGACCTCAACATGTCATGACATACACCCATCATGATATTACTATCCATTGAAAATAAAAATCAATTAATGGGCTCAAACCAATCCCATATTGACACACACCTTATCTCCTAAAACACCACATAGGCCTAAAAAAACATTCAAATTATTATCATAGAAATTTTTTAATCCTTAAGAATAATGATATGAGTCATGAATTATAGTAAATCTATTTCTAAAGTAACAAAAATGAAATTTTATCTTAATTTTTCTATCGATAATTACATGTTTTTTAAGAGTCATTGGGTTTCTTCCACCAAATCATTTTTATGAGGGGAGTCGTTCCCTATACAGTTATATTGATGGGTGGACAGTTGTTCCCTCATTTGTGATGTGTCTATGTAGAACTGTGACCCTCCTTGCTGAGATGGAAGAAATATTTTATGAAATATTGGAATAGTGTATATTACATATGATGATGTTTTTTAAGTTGGTTTTATTTTAGGTCATGTGTGTGAAATGTTTCAAGGATAATGTGTCTGGATCTATAGGATCATAAATTTTCCATCCCATAAATGATACATTTTTTAGGTTCTAGATTCAGCTTAAAATTTAATAGTATTCATGAAATCCATCGTATTTTCAATAACGATTACACTTGTGTTAAAGTGATTTATAGATATATTTAATTCAGTTGAAAACTATTTTAGGGGTCTACTGCCCCCTCAATGTTATTAAATAAAATACATTTTAATAAGATTAGGTTATCCCCACATAATATACATACGTATCACATCAATTTACATGAATATTTTTATTTTTATTATTTTTTGATGGGATACATAACCAATATATTCTACAAATATTCATATACATCAGACATAAATAATTTTCACATTTGATACCCTTATAGTCTTATAATACATAATACTCTTATTTATCACCTGGAGAATGGAAGCATATGACATGTTGGCCACAAACTGTTAGTAATTGGTCAACGTAAGAGATATACATTTAAGATCATAATTGATTATGACATGAAAATTTCTGTACAAAAAATATGAAAGTATTAGATTATAAAATATTAATTATGAATAATGAATTGTGAAAGAAAAGTAATTCAAAATAACATAAAAAATATTTCATAAGAATATGGAATAATTAGACATTTATTTTAATCCATGGAAATATAACATTGTAATTTGACACCAACATAAGCATATAAATTTATTATACGAAGGATCACAACAAAAGAAATCATTACATAATGTGATGGTTCACATGACCTATCATATTGGGTTCAATCGCCATTCCCATAAGCATAGAGGATTGGGTTCATTAGTTAGTCCAAAATATGTCATCATGTGAGTTTTATATCATTGTCTAATTATTTTTTGTGGTTATAAAATTCCAAGACCACCCTACATAAAGTGAAAAGGATACATATTTAAGCCCCATTTATATTATCTTATTAATAAATTAATAATATAATATATAAAATATGATAATGTAATGGATTATATAAAAATTTCAACAAAACATTACCATAATCCATCTTGAGAAATAATGGTACATGGTTTTTTGGATCATATCCCGAGTGAATAATGATAAATATTAAGGGTTATTTAAAAGGATAAAAAAACATCATAAGTGTATTATAAAATAACATTGATAATGTGAGGAAAAATTAATTATTTATATACATTGACTAATTTAAAAACATATAAGTTTTATATTTATTGAACTAAAAAAATTTAATTTAAATAAAAATAAATTTAAATTATTATGAAAACATAATTTTTTCGTAAGGAATTATGATGAAAATCGAAAGATAAAGGCACCATGTATAATACATAAAAAAGGATTTACCTCAATATATTTAATAGAAAGTAAAATTCTATTGAAAATCACCTTAATAAATAATATATATACGGATCAGTATTTCCATTATAGAATATAAAAAAAATGGACACAAACGATAAATATTCCTAATAAAAACGAATAGATAAGTTCCCCTCCATATAAAAGAATCCTTTAGTTGAATTCTGAACCAAATGCATCAGAAATGAAAATGAGACATGATAACCATTATAATTACAAGATGATACGAAGATATATTTTCTTTAATTGTGAAAAAACATAAAATTTCACACTATTTCAAATTATTGATAAGAATCCTTATTTCAAAGTATATTTTATAATTACATGCTTACATTTACCCATTACATAAATAAATGAACTTAAACATGTTGTATAATAATGATATACACCATAAAAATTTATTTTATAAAATTTTAAATATGTAATATATTTTTTACTCTTTAAATATATTCATTCTTTACATATTTATATATTATTATTATTTTCATCATTATTTGTTCATAAATTTTATTATTTTAAAGATCTTCCACAATGATGAAATTGGTGATTTTTATTTGATAAAATGTTAATAATTAATATATTAGAAACGTTATTTAAATTGTTATATTAAAATGATTCATGTATTAACATGTTTATTTAATTTATTTTATAGGAATGGTTTTTGAAAATCAATTCTATGAAAAATAATTCTTCTAATTTACCAATAATAATGAAATACTTTATAATGACCATTATTTATAGAGTCGACATTATATAAACCAATTTATAACATGAATTACACATTAATGTCATATATTACTATTATAAATGTATTGATACTTTTCAATGATGAAAATGATGGTTTTGGTATAACATCGTTCATGCAGGTGGTTTGCCAACCTAAACAGAATCATTCCACAACAATGGCTGAGTAAGAGTATAATGTAATTTTATTAAAATATATTTTTTAAATAAAAATAAAAATATTAATTTAAAAAAATAATTGAATATAATTGTTTTATAATATTTCAATATGATATGTTAAAGGAAAAATAAATTGAAGAAACAGATAATTACATTGATGAATCTTTTCATTCTTGAAATTTGTTCCTTTATAATGAATGAATTGGGCCTATTTATTTATAACAGATTATAAATAAGTCAAAGAAGAATTTTGGAAAGTGTATTTATGTAGATATAGAGATATAAATGAATTAAATGAGTGGTTTTGGGATTCAGGTTAGTAGAGTATGGTATTTTTATATTGGACTTTAGTGGAATTTCTGTAAATAATATCCCCTAAAATTTACTGGTGTCATTTTACATAGAATGTAGATTCAAAGTTGAAAAATAATGTATATTAGAATTTTATACCATCATAAAAAAATATAAGATATTTTTAGATATTTTTTTCAATAATCATTTAAATTAACCCTTTTAACTCATTTTAGCTTTATCGTGATAAACCATTTTTTACCTTAGCAACATTGTTTTTTTAAAAATATTGTACATCATACCTAATTTCCAGTTCATGATTCCAAATATAGAATGAATTTAATATAAATAACATTATAAATATTATAAATAAAATTATCAAATTAAAAGAAAAAATAAATATATATAATTGTGAATAGAAAAATTATTTTTACATTCATTAAGTGTTTAATTTTATGAAAATTATTCTATAAAAATGATTAATTTAATCTATTATGATAAAAAAATACATATACAATTAATTCATTGAAAAATATCACTTTTTATATTAACTGATTTTAATCATATCGCATTGGATTTATTATTTATCATCTAAAAATGATGTTTTATTTATATATTGGTATAATTAAATTATTTAATAAAAATAAAAATAATAATATGTAATGTATAAAAATACGTATTTATGTGATAATTCTTTTTTATTATGCAATATATTTTTTTCAATGGGGATTTTTTATTATATGTTTATATTATTTCTTATTTGCGGTTATAAATTATATTACATAGAGGTAACTATTGGTTATATGTATATCCAATGAACTGATATCTACTGGCCAAATATACAAATATTATATAACAATCCTATATATGGACTTACATACATATTTACAAGAATTCATTATATTGTCAACTTTATTTTCCATTATTTTTTAAATATTATATTATTTTTATTTCATATATAATTTTGATTAGATGTTTAGTCATATAGATATATCATGATGATAATAATATCACCCTTTAAGTAATATTTTTTACCTGTGGTTTCATTACATTAATAATTTTACTGATTATTATACATTTATTAATCTTGTATCAAATTTCATTCTATATTCCAATTTCACACTATAATGAAATAAAACAAATCCAAATTAGATTAGTATTTCATGACCAAAAAATATATTGAAAAAATATTAGTTTAAAATAAAATACATACATAAATAATGGTTTGATATATTCAATCACTTTAAAATAAAATTTCTCACAAAATATTGTTACTTTATTGAAAAATGGATGCTAATTTTACCTCATTGCATCTTTATGTTCCCAAAATTATTCTATAATCAAATGTTTCATCTTGTGAACCACAACTGAGGGTGTTGTATTGTTTTTTAGATCATTTTACAATTAATATATGAACTCTATATGGGTTTCCAAATAGAAGATAAAATTTTTAGCCTGTAGAACACATGTGTTTTTTAAAAATAATGTATCGTGTATTTACATCTTCAAAAGTCTTAGGTAGAAAACATCATGCTCTTCTGAGAGGTTCAGTTGAATAATAAGGTGATACACAACCTTCACCATGTGATTATGGAGTTTAAAATGGATAATGTATCTAGTGATACATTGTTACTTATTCTCAAAAATCATATCCATATTCCAAAGTGATATTTAATTTAATTACATTTATATAACTTCTAACAAAAAATATCTCCAATAATTATCAATTTATATAATTATAATTTTTGGTACAATATTTATAAATCACATTGTGGTTCCATTTTTTTCTATGATTTCATTAGAATTATATGATCCAAGAATATATAACTCTACAACATTATCCCAACTTATAGGACATATACACATGTATTTATTTAGTGCCCCATAGTTATTAAATTGAATGAAATAATGGGAACTATTGTTATATGAGACCTTTACATGTGGATGTTGTTAATCCAAAAATCCATTTAAATCCATCAAGTGGGATCTTTGAAATATTCTAGTTTTTGGGTGATTATCTCAAATCTACACTTATATTGGGGATGATATGATATAATAAATAATATCTTTGCGTCCAATTATTGTTAAAGGCATCTCCATTAATTCCAAAATCAATCTAAAATCAAAGTCAAAATCAATTTACGGTTTTAATATATAAAATCATACCAATTAATAAATATATATATAATAATGTTTATCAACTATGAAATAATAACAAATAAAAGTTAAATGATCTTCCTTTCAATGAAATAAACTAAAACCCAAGTAGATGTTTTTTCTTTAGTGTTATTTGTGAGACCTATTAAAATCCATACCGTGTCTTTCCCATTTCCATAAAGGAATGGGATATATTTTATCATCCCATTAGTATTATGTTTTTATCTATTAACTTTGTAAATACCTTGTGTCTAGATATATACTTTTCAATATAACATTTAATTTTTTTTCCGGTATATGTGTTCCAGATATCTCTATACATCCATAAACATCACATATCATTATAGGATGATTATCTATGTTCTCATCCAATATATTCACCATAAATTATAGTATTATAGAGACATGTATTCATTTAAAAAATATCATAATAATTATAATTTCAAGGTGATACTCTAGAATATGATTTACCTTCTTCTGATGTCAAATATTCTCATTCTTCATCTCCTTGATCTTCACATGGATGTATGGTCAGACATTCATTTATGAAATATTGGATTTCGGAATCCCTTATGATTTCTATATCCTTAAATATTATACCCTTTATTATTTAGTATCACTCAATCATAGTCATGGATAATGTATCATTCTCATTTATACATAATGTCTAAAACACCATGTTTTCCATTCAAGGGTGATAATGTATTTAGGAACCATAGTACTTGATGAAATCCATCAATCACATTAGGTTTTGGTGCTTTTTCAACTACTAATGTATAAATATATACATTATGATTTTCTAGAATTAAATATCTCATATTTTTATGTGTTGAGAGAATGAATCCATATCATTAATAAAAAATTATCACTACTATCAATAAATCCATAAGTAGGTAATTTTTATCCCGAATCATTAATGGATGTGGGGAATAGCTAAAACAATGTTACTTTTCATTGGAAAAATTTACAAATACATTTCTTAATGCATCAATGAATATTAAAATCCCGTCATCACTATAGGGTAGTGTCGGTACTAGTTTAGTCGACAATTTTTGATTGAGATATATGAATGTTTCTTTACGTAATTATATCTAAAGATACAGAAGACTCTAGAAATGTATTGTTTATAGATGTTTTTTAAGAATGTTAAATTTATCACAAATAATGAACCCTTTATATATACAAGAATTATATTAATCTAGTTATAGTGGTAATATTAGGCCACTCATCAGTCACCAAAATATTTTATAGAACAAAAACATTACCCTCACAAGTTAACAAATGAAATAAGAATAACATGTTTTATAGAAAGAATATACACATTCAAATTTTGGAATAAATTTTATAAATTTTCATGGTCTTTAACACAATACTCAAAGGATATTCTTGATCATCCATACATATAGAAATAATTATAAAACCATCACATATTGGAAAAAGTCCCAAAACCTAGTGGATTTGGTTTGTTCCCGATTTCAATTAATATAATTTATTTGGTTCTCTCCCCAATATCATACATTTCATTTCATCAGATATAAATCATTACCCAATGAATTAAATGATTATATAATTTGATAACCACCCATCAAATAATGAAAAAACAATATATAGATGATATACTAAAACAATTTCATAATCATAAATAAAACATTGTATACATAACCCATGTGAAATAAACATGATTCATATAAATTTCTATAATATATTACAATAATAAATTTCTAAAAATAATAATGATAAATTATTTATAGAATATCCCTATTTACACATAATAAATTTTAATATATATTGAGGTGGGAATGAAACAAATTATATGGGCATTAGAAAATTTCGTTGAGAATTTTGAATATCATATCATATTGTTTTTCATAAATTATATTTTAGTATCATATTATTTATACAAGAATAGTTTTAGGAAAATAATATTCTTATTAAAACAATGAGAAGACTATAATTATTAACCTCAATAATTATGTAAACTTAGAATTTAATCTTCCTTAATAAAACTGATGAAATAATGGGAGAAAGTGACCATGTGGAAAACACTAAAAACATTTTTTCTAAAATTTTAAAAAAATATATTGAAGTTTAATAGAGAATTGATATAATTATTCATATATTAAGGGATAATGACTTATATAACAAGTTATGAATAATGTGTACATCGAGTGAAAAGATCCTATACTTGAAAAAAAGAGATATGTTCAAATATATTAACAAGAACATTTCAAGTAAAATTATGAAATAAAGCAGGTAATAATAATGAAACTCACAAAAATGAGAAAATGAATAAGTTAATAAACATATATGGGATTTTAGAGATTAATGACCCACAATTTCCCCATATTGGAATTTTTTCATCAAAATCCTAAATATGAAATGATATTAGAAAAGAAAACAATCCCTTTATAAAATTTATCGATTAATCATCATTGAACTACTATATAACAAATATGAACATATTAATAGCGGAAATAAGAACATAATTTAAACTTGTATTTAAATATATTAGACAAAAAATAAATATATTACACAATAATTCACATCCATAGAAATAAATTTTTAATATATTTGGAGATAAAATACATAATAAAAATACATCATTAAATATCATCACCATATCCTATCGAAATATTCAAATAGAGTAACCTTTTTATAAATATTATAATTTAAACCATTTCCCATAACATGGATTTTTGGAAATAAAAGAACGGATGAGCTCAAAATTTATGTTAAGATAAACATGACAGATATTAATTAATGAACAATTGTGAGTATTATATAATGTTAATTGTTTTTTAAAATGATCATAACATAAATAAAAATACACAATTAGTCATATATGTTTAATTATAGTGACATAGGATAAACATACATGGATATTAAATCATTTTCGATGAATATTGAGCATATTAATAAAATTGATTCTTAAGGTCCATAATAGTTTTTGTATTAAGAAACATGGAAATATAATATTCAAACATGGTGAAATAACATAAAAATAACCCTTAAATAACTTCCCCCTAATATCTCAAACATAAACCATTTCATTATAAACTAGGTAAAGGAAAAATAATCAGGTGGTGATCTCAGATCCTCATTATGGGTAAATAAGGGACTTGTATAATTATATCACGATAATATGAGTATGAGAAAAAGACCATAATATTATAATATAATACCCTTAATATCAATGATCACAATCAATTTTTATTTAATAAATATTTATTTTTTATGAGACTATATTCAAATGATAATCAAGACCATAATCCATGTGATAATGGAACAAGAATAATATATAGAATTGTGGAACACACTAATTCACAGAAAATTATATATCAAGGATATCTACAAAAGACCCTCAAACTAGATTGGCATGATCTAATCACCCATATACCTACTTCTGGCTTGGGTTGAAAATATATATAACCTTTATTTCTTGGGATTGGTCTACAGCCTATGTACCCTATAATTTTCAATCATGGGATTCCCTCCCCATTACTCATTGAGCTCTTAAAGAATTTATCATTAACCAATTCAGTATAGGGATATATAGGTATCAACAATCACATAATTAAATCTTAAAATCAAGAGAAAAAAGATAAAAAAAAATTCATAATATCATTAACCACAAAAATACTTGGGTTTCATAAACATCATATCATAAAATGCGAAATGAAATAGATATTACAAATATTTCATCACATCATTACATATGGAATATTGATCAGTTTCATAAACATTACATCAATAAATCACCCATGAAATGATGTAGTGTTCATAAATATATAACCAGTGGAATACAAATGGTTGTCACATACATCTATACATCATAACATAAACCATTAAAGAATGAATATGAATGGTATTCATGGATTATGTCCCCAAAAAAGATTAAACTATGTCAAAATATTCTGTCCTAGATGGAAACATATTTTGAATGATCACTTATATAATTTCTTAAAGAAACTAGATATTCATAGAAAATTGAATTTTAAATAATTAACCATATTCATGATCCTTTATTAAAAAAAATAATTTTAAAAAGAATAATGTATGATTTAAAATCATATAAAATGCGTCTTTAAAAATATATCTATTCTTCAATGAAAAAAATATTTTCTAAACATATCAACTTTATAAAACCATTTTCTTTCAAATTATCCTTGAATATATTTTGAAATCATTTTTTATTGAAATCATAGAATAGAATCTTTAAAATTCAGAAAAAAATATTTTCCTTCATTAAATATAAATAAATATTAAACAAATTTAGGAAAAACATTCCTTGAATAGTTATAGAGGAGTATTGAAAAAAATTTATAAACCTTTTCCCTAGAAAACATATAATGTAATCTTGTATAATATTGGAAACTTGTTTTAAACCAAATCAATTATGAAAAAAATTTCCACAAAAATCATATTAGAAATAAAATAATTTCACAAATTTAATGAAAAAAATTTCATACAAAAATTATACATATAAACATGATAATTAATCTTCAGATAAATGATAGTCATTATGGTGGGAAAATATATACACGGGGAACATTCAATTTTCACCATAAACAGATTAGAAAAGTGGCTTATTCGGTATATATAAATGATTTTTATTCTAAAAAAATTTATATAACTATTTAAAACATGAGTAATAATTTTATTTTAGAAAAATTGTATTAAATAATTTTTTTATACATTTCTTGAAAATATGGTTTTGTATGAACAATTATTTCTAAAAAAAATCGAAATTATGTTATATTTTCTTATAAACATTTTCTTAATTATATATAGTACAAAATAGTTTAAAATATATTCCATTACATGGAAATATCATGAATACTCCTAGCTTAATAAAACAATTAGGTCTCTTCAATTAGGGATCATAATATTAAATCGATGGAAACATAATAGTAATCAATCTTCATAAAATATGTGATTATAGTAATAAACTCTTACATATTTGGTAGCATTAAATCATAATCCCCATGAAAGAATAACAATACATGAAACTAATAATATAACTAAAATAATAATATTCAGGATATAAAATGTAAAAGGGAAATTGTATACCACTCATAAATGAATATAGGTGCATATTATTCCATCCGTCTAAATGAAGAAAAATTGAGACAAAACTACCATACCAATTTGGTAAATTGTGATCTATAAAACCCAAGAAATATATATAATAATATGGATATGTAATTAACAAATATATTAATTATAATAATAATCATATACATTAATTTTAATTTTATAAAGAATAATAATAATAATTGGTTAATATATCATATATCTCAGAGAATTAAACGTTAGATTTGAAAAACACTTACATTATGTCTTGACAATAATTGTATACATTCAAAACTACTATATAATAATTATATTTTTTTCATAAATATATATGATAAACATTTTAATTTGTATAAAAATATATTTCATTGAATTATGAATTTATATGACCCATATGTTTATAAATAAATGTTAAATTTATGTTTCGTGTAATAACCTCCTAGTTTTTCGTACATTTTTGACTTGTTATTTTTAATATTATTAATTATATTATGATTTAAAAAAAATTATATTCTGTTAAAAAATAATATAAAAATAATATATGTTTATTTTATGTTTATTTATAATTATTTATAAATAAACTAAATAGGAAATGAAATACATCATTCATAGAGAGAATATGCTCTACGTACCCATGAACACAGTTTCAATTTTCATGTTGTATTGAAATAACAATGAGATTTAAATGATATATATATAATTAAAGTATAATTTTTAAAATATAAATATCAAATATGGTTATTCAATCCAACCTTAATACATTTCTTGTAATGTGTGAATAACTCACACCACTTTGAGGAGGTGGTATTCCACAAAAAATGTTGTCATATTATTACAAGATGGAAAGAATGAAGATAATTTTTAGATATTAATTATATATTAATAAATAAATAATAAATATAATTTATATTATATAAAAATAGTATTTCCACCATTATTGACAAAAATTATGGGTGGTAGAGGAAATAACGGATGACATAGTTTAGTGGGGAGACAGTCTGCCGTATACAGAAACTGTCTCTTCATAGCCCAATTTATGGGAGTTTTTGTATGTTTAGGTAGATACCTTAGAATAAGTATATATCATTATATTTAGTATAATTAATTTATTTTATTATAATTTATTATTAATTATTTAGGTGGTGAATAATGAAAATAAAATATAAATCTATGTTGAAAAACATTACCTCTATTTCTACTAACTCATATTGGTTTGATACATAGAGATTCCTCCATTGGTTTTTTTCCAAAATTGATCCTTTTAGGATAATATTATGGAATTAGATATAATTGTGGGAATTTTATTATAATAAATGATTATTTATAGGTGTTATGAAGTGTGAATTGTGAGTACCCTTTTATAGTTGATGGGGAGTGACATTATTGTAGATATGAAACAATAAACACTACTGAGAGGTCTCTCTTACATAATGTTCCTCAAATAATTATCCATTTTATATAATATAGTTTAATTAGTTGATACACTTAAATAAAATTTATTATGGGCATGTTTATTGGCTATTTCGTCGGTTAAATTATAGTTTAACCCTTACACCAAATATTTACCATAATCACTGTAATTAATTTTAATTATTTTCAATAATATTTTTTCAAAGAATTATTTAAATTATTTGAAAATATAAATTATTATTATTACAAATATGTAATTTATTTTTATAAATTTGAATCGTATAAGTTTAATAAATTAATTTACAATTAATCTCACAAATCTGTTATGATAGTGGGGTTTTTATGTGAAACTGTTTAAAAGATTGAAATGATATTATATCCAATTTAAATGTGAAATTGTTTCCAATTAACTAACCTCTATTTATTTATGTAAAATTTAACAAATTACAATTTTAAATACACATAATTTTTTTAAATATATATATAAATTAGATGAAAAGGAAATTTTGACTTAAAATTATGTATTTTTCACTATTCATCAAAAAATGATGTTTTTCAAACATATCAAAAAAATATATGAACTATTTTAATTTTTTACATTATGAATTAAAAAATTATTTTCCTTTTTATAAAATTAAATTTCTAAGAGTTTCTTAAATTTGTTTTCTCATTTTTCAAAGATGTACAATAAAAGAAATTCTTCTTGAAAATAATAATTTCAAACCTATAAATAAATTATGAAATATGTTTTATTTTTTAAAATCCATAATAAATAAAATTTAAAAAATATTTATAAGTATTAATATTAATAATTTAAACTAAAATGTTATAACTATCTCATTTACATAATTATTATAATAAAATGATGTTTCGTAGAAACTATTTGTTTGATGTAAAATATACCATGTTTTTATTGTGTGTAGAGAAACAATATCATGATGTAGAGTATAATGAAATAATCAAATTTTTTATCATGAAATGAATTACACTAAATAGAATTAATTTTCTCAAAAAAAATACAATAAAACTATCGGTGATAGATTCTACCCCACAAAAAATTAATTTCACCTTCTTAATTTTCTTAGGTTATCAAAGATTTATTACATAGATGTTCCTTCAATAGAAACCCACATATAAAAAATAATACTAAATAAAACTATAAAAAAGAAATTTTGTAACCATAATGATTACCTAATGTGACACATAACTAGGTTTCCACATTAAAACACTTAGGCTTAGAGTGGATATTAGACGTGTAAAGAATGTGTCAATAATTATTAATAGTGGTAATGATCATAGATCACCAGTAAGTTAATGATCAATGGAATGTTAATGGCCTCAAATCCATGATTATATGATGATTTATAAGATCATAGGTTAAAAAAGGGTTTTATTAGGATTAAACATGTTCAATATCCTGTATTGAGAGTAGAGTAATTCATTAACAATATCGGAAAATAACAAAATAATCATATGTGATTTCATTAATTTTAAGATGCACAATTGAACCCTTTGGTTGTGCCTTTATATATTCCAACATCTCCCCTTACTCAATTATATGAAGGTGAATGTATCATTCTTGAGGTTATAATAGATCATAATGTAGAATTATAATTCCTAACATATTTATTTAGTAATCATCATTGAAAAATAGTTATCCCTAGTTATTAAACATACATAAATACTCATATGTTGAGACAATACATTAAAATCATAGGCTCTATCCAAATCTTTTACATAATATTTCAACAAAAGGTTCATCTTATACCTCGTCAAAATATTGAAAATCCCAAACATTAGAATGAAGGAATCTAAATATATCAAATTAATAATACGATTGGTCCTCCATATATCTTAATGATTATCCTAGATTTCTCATACCTAGCATTTGAATACCCTCATCATGTATTCCATTGAATAAATTTAATATCAAAAATTATTATAAATACTTATTGACTATATCAATTCATTCTTATTCCAAATATTATTGGATGTATTCTTTGAGTCAAAAATGTCATAAACTCCATATTTGATAGCATAAAACAAATTTTTAAAAAAATCATTAATCAATTCAAAAGTAATGATCACCATTCAATTATATTATCTATATCCAAAATATCTTTATCCAAACATCATTTTCTCATCCTTAGGAGGATATTAAGGGTTATCTTTCGCTTAATATTATGTTTCCCATGAATATTACCTTTCAATTAAACCACATTTCTATGACATTAGAACTATTCAATGTATCCTTTCATATAATTACAGAAAAACATTATAAAAATACCTATATATATATATTTCATTGTCTTTTTATAATTATAATTAGATTCAAAATAAATACACATCAATCATCTAGTAATATTATTAATCCATTACGGAGGATTCATAATCTTATTCCTCCACACACTTATCATAGAGTATGATATATGAATCATGTATTAATGTTATTAAACCAAAATCAAGTCATTATTCATAACATTAATGTATAAAATAATGTTATAACTACCCATTCCATTCACATTTGATTTGGAGTCTCGTTAACCTCAAAATTATATCCAGTACCCTCTCCATGTTACTCATTCTTATCACGAGATTTCCACATAAAATATTTATTTTCATAATTCAAACACATTCCACTTCTGAAAAATTCAATGTTAATCTAGAATCATCTAGTTATCTCTTTTTAGTAAGACACAAATTAAAATTTTGAGAAAAAATATCATAGAAGAAATACAACATAATGATGAAAAATAACTTACAAGTCGCCTAAATAAGGAATGTTTCTTTCAAATATATGACACATTCTTATTATCCTTAAATAAAACCATATAAATATCCATATAGATTTCCATAGGTATCTCACTAATGTTTTCCCATCATTGAATCAAATAGTAGTCTAGTAATTTATTTTGATACTAGCTACACTGACCTAGGATAAGCATTTGTGGATTTGACATGATTTTTCATTAATATATAGAACCTGAAGAAAACACATGACCAAGGAATTTAATTTTTTAGTGTATTCAAAAACATAGATACACTATATTCTATCTTGTTAAATGATCTTAAATATATCATTTAAGTATATTTCCCTTCATTAATCCAACTTAAAACCATTCAACCAAACATGGGGAAAGAAGTCATAATAAATGGGTGGGATCAGATGATTAGTATGGGTAAAAATGGAGATTAGTATGTATAAATTTGAATAAAGGTTAGAGAACTTGACCATTTCATTTAAACATAATACAATTCATATCAATAGACATATTCAAATTCCATGGTATAAATATTGGTAGTTCATAAGACTTTAATGAGATGGGAATCTAGAGAATAATCTCTAAGAGCATAACATTGGAATATGAAATAGAATTTTGCAATAATGATTATTATAGAAACTAATATGTAATTTATATCTACCATGTCCTTCATTAAATGTTATTCTTAATTTAATCAACAATGTACCTACATTGGTATTGGGATAAAAACATTTGTACTTATTGTTTTTAGGCATGGTCTATGAACCATTTAAATTAATGTTTTTAGGCTTCAGATTCCCTCATTTGTACCTTTTAGCTCATAAAACATTTTTCATTACCCAATTCATTTGAGAGAAATATAATATCCACCCATTAGATAATGAAATCGCGCATTAAAAAGCTATAAGATAACAAACAATTTATCATACCATGACCCATAAAAAGATATGGTTTTCATAAACATCATACCATAGACCGGGAAATGAAAAGTTTATTATAAAATTTTAATGATATCATAACTTATGGAAATGATATTTGTTTATAAAACATTTCATGAAATAAGAAAACATGGAATGAAGTTTTTTTCACAATCATATAACATGCGGAATAGAAATATATTTCATAGATATAATTCAATCAAAACATAAACCATTAAAGACAGAATTTTAATGTCATAATTGGATCATTTCCCAAAAATTTATTAATCTACATCAAGGTATTCCATCATATATAAGGAATTATTGTGAATGATCACTTGGATTATTTCTTATAGAAAATAATATTTCACTAAAATTCACTTTTTCAAACACGATCATTTTAGAAAACCTTTTTTTCAAAACATTGAAATCATATAATTCATTCCTTAAAATAATGTAAAAAGATTCTTTAGGAAAATAGTATTTCATCATTGAATTTTTTTTTAAAAAAATTATACGATTTAAAAAAAATTATTTCAAAATATCCTTGAAGATATTCTGAAAACATTTTTTCATGAAAACATAAAATTGAAGCCTACAAACAATTAAAAAACATTTTACATTGAAAATATGGAAAATAATATTGAATAGATTTTACAAAAAAATTATATGAAAAAATATATTGGAAGCCTTAAAAACATTTAAGAAACCTTTTTCTTGAATGATTATAAGTGAAGCTTGAAAAAAATTTCAAACCCTTTTTCTTTGAATACATATAATAGAATATTTAAAATCAATTTAAACACTTTTAAAAATTAAAAATTTAGAATACATTTTTTAAAAAAAAAATTAAATAATTTAATGTGTGGAAGATTAAGAAACAAAATTTTCTTGAAAAAGTAACATAGTAAAATTTCAAAGGATTATTTAATTAAATGATGGTCATAATGGCGAGTAAATCCGTATATATAGAACATTACATTTAGAGTGTAAAAAGTTTAGAAACATTCATTGATATGAAATTGACAAGGATATTAATTTTTAAACAATATTTTTTAAAAAAAAAATAATAATTTGTAAATATATATTTTAAATAATTAATATTTAAACAATTTTAAAACTCTTCTAGAAAAAACAATTTCAATGAAAAATATATTTCTAACTGAAAATAGAAGTAAATTTGATTTTTGTTAAAAATATTTTCTAAATTATATCAATTACAAAATAGTAGAAAATTTGTACCATTAAGTTAATATATCATGAATAAATAGTAGAGAATAAATTTCATGAGAATTATATATAGATTGATAATATGTTTTAATCAATTTAAATATAATTGTAAATAGTCCTGATATCAGATGACATTGAAAAAATAAACACTTACCACTAAAAAAATTTTAATTTATAATACACATGAGATTATAACATTAAATTAAACATGTAGTATCGTGAATATATCAGTATTAATGGTATAACGGGTTAATAAAATACTATATAAACATTTTAAAAGAATATAGTTTCATTGAAAACATGCGTCTCAAAGAAAAAAATTGAGACAATGTTACCTTATCCATTTGGTAACTTGTGAACCGTAAACCCAGTGAAAAAGAATTCATAATATTGATATCTATATATTTATAAAATTATGTATAAGAATAATTTAATACATTAATTAGAAATTTATATACAACATAATGATAATAAGTTGTTAATATAGCATATATTTCACAAAAATAAAACTGAGATGAGAAAACCTTCACCCTAAGACTTGAAATTATTTTTCACATTAAAAAACAATTATTATAAGTAAAATCTAATACAAAATCTACTAAATAAGAATAATCATTAATTTAATACCATATTTTATTTACTTATTATGTTATATTACCCATTTTTTAATAAAATTATTATAACGTAACATTTTGTGTAATGACAACTTTATTTTTCAAATATGTTTGGGATTGGTATTCATGATCCTATTACATAGTTCATTTTATTAATTATTTCCCAAATTTAAAACATGATATAGATATCATTTATTTTAAATATATGTTAACATATTAAAATATATAAAATATATAAATTGGAAATGAAATACAACATTAATGGAGACAGTAGGTCATACGTACGTTTGAACACCATTTCAATTATTGTGTCATATATAATGAAATTAAATAATTTAATGATATATATATATATATATTCATTATAGTATAATGTTTCTGTAATTATTATTAACTATTTTTATTAAACCAATCAAAAAAACACTTCATGTAATTCTATAATGAATCACATCACATTGAAGTGGATGTAGTCCACACGTCCACAAATGATGTTATCATATTATCAGAAGATGGAAGTAATGATGTTATGTTTTAAATAATAAATAAAAAAGTATTTTTACATCAAGAATATCATATATTACATATAAAAAATTTATGTAAATCATAATTCCAACAAATGATAGGTGATAATTAAAAAACAGACGACATCATTTCGTGAGGTGGTAGTCCACCATTTACAATAATGGTAAGTTTGTAACCATTTTATGGATGTTACTGTAGTGTAGGAATAAAACAAAAAATTAAAAAAATTATTTTTATGAAATATGAGTCATGGTATATACATTTAAATGTAATAATTGAGTATTTAGAGAATAAAAATAAATAAAAAATGCACTTTGAAGAATGTTAGAAGCTTTTCAATTACTCATTTGGGTTTGCATCAAAGGGATTTTGTAGATGAAATTATAGGGAAATAGAGGTTTTTTTAAGGATTCAATTTTGAAGATTATTTGTTCTGGGTTTGGAAGATCAAAAAAGTCATTAGTGGTGTGAATGTTCAAGGGGTGAGTGGAATTTTATAGTATTTGGGGAGCGAATTATTGTAAATATAAAATAGGTAAACAATAATGATATGTATGCCATACATGATGTGCCTCCAATAATTTACCATTACTGATACAAGAGGGTAATTTTTCTATATATTTTTATAAAATGTATTTTTTATGATTTTCTTTGTTATTTGGACCTTTAAATTAATGTTTCACAGCAAAGTAATCATGTTATTACCTCAATAACTTTAATTAATATTAATTACATTCAATATAATATTTTTAAAAAAACATTTTTTACTATTTTTAGAGAATATAAATTTATTCTATTACCAATATGTATGTAAAGACCCAGAAATTTAAAGGAATTTTTTTTTCTTTTTTCCTTAATTTTAAATGGGTTTTAACAAGAACGCGGTTTCTGAAGGCACCTAATTCTGAGGCCCAGTGTGTCGGGAATCTTTTTCCGATGTTTAGATCGTGTACGTTTAGTGAACGAATGAGCGGGTTTTTTCCTAACTTTTGAACCAGTGCTCCTAATCGAATTACGAGGGCACCGATGGAATCGCAGCGCCAATTTTTGCATAGAAACACCTTTTCCGGAGTTGTGTTTTCTCGGGTGTGGTTTTTAAATTTTCGGGTTAAGTAAATGAATAAAATTAAATGGTGCAACCAATTTATTTTATTTTAAGTCGCTTAACCTATGTTAAGTGGATGATTTCGGAACCATAATATCCTACCCACTTGGTAGGATATTTGTGAGGTGTGGCCCACACGAGCCCCACCGTTTATTTTCTTCTTATGTAATGCACCTGCACCTCCTTTTTAATGAAGTCAACTCTTGCGTTTAATCTAGATATTAAACGCCTCATTAATTGGGTAGTTTTAAACTCCTCAATCAATTGGTCGTTTCATTTCTTTTTATATTTCTTCTGTTGGCTTGTGTGTAAATAAAATAAGACGCCACTGATTTTATTTAGTTAGTCTTGTTGTGTAGAGAGCTAGGGAGAATTCGACCAGGTTCTTGAAGATCTTCCTCCACTACGATAAATGCGAAGAATGCGAAGAACACAAAAAACGTGGAGAACATGAAGAACATGAAGAACGTCGACCTCCGATGAAGGTCGATAAGAATGTTGGATCCTCGTCGATCGACGATGTGACCCCAACGAATCATTTCTCTGCGACGCGACGATCCCCCTTCCACGATGACTTCTTCCGCGACTTGCAATTCTGCGACAAACCCTCGCTCGACGACGCTTGAGGTAGGGCGATTTATTTGGTGTTCTCTTATCTTTTGAGAAAATAATGATGAGCGTGGACCAACCATTTCCAGGTTGATCCGCGGATCATTCAATCATGCGGGTTGATGTTGAGGATTATTGTTTTTTCCCGTGAATTATTTTTTTGTCGTACGCCGACTTCTATTTGATGGCCGCTTTCTATCATTATAACGGGAGGAGGTCGGACCACACAAACATGGACGACCCTCCTCCCCCTTGTTGTTGATTATGTTTCGTCTCAAACGAAGGTAGCGCGGTGCAATGACACCGTGAGAATCATGGAGAAATATGGCAAGGATGTGTGGCACTGTCGCGCCACGCCGTTGAGGCCGAACGAAACTGTGACTAGAGGCAGGGCCGCAGAGGCGATTCGAAGACTCCACTGGTTGAACGTTGAGCTCGGATTTATGGGCGACGACAAACAGGGGCGCAAGGTAATTTTGAAGCCTCCACAGTGAAGGTTGTGTCACGATAGGACCGTTGGAGAAGACGACAGGAAAATCCGACCACCAGATCTCATCCGGTGGTCTGCGGAGTATTCTGCCAGCATGCCTCGCCAGTACGGTGGCCCCGGCGACCGGAGGCAGAGGCCAGCACTAGCCGACCTCCAGAAGGTGGCGGCACCTGGTGTGCTGCCGGGATGGGCCATCGCGGCTGAAGCCACTGCGGCATGCCTCTGGTCCTGCGACTGCCCGAGACCGAAGGAGGCGGGACGCGGTGCTCGGCCGCGTCCGTTGACAAAGAGCGGCCCCCATTGGGGCTGCAGTTTCGACCTGGCGGGGGGGCAGCGTGCCACCCCGCACCACCATCCACTAGGCTGAAACGGCCGTGCCGCCTGACCGGACCGCCAGGCCAGGCTGCGCCTTCTGGGCCAGGCCACACCCAAGAGGGCCGGGTCGGACCTGGACCAAACCCCCTAATACCAGACTTTTTTGGTCTGTTGCCCATAACATGGGATAAGGACCTCTGATTGATGCACCGTCAGATTCATAGCGATCCTTGGATCGAGAAGTTCATTTCGGTATATAATACTCAGGGTTTCGTAAAACATTGAGTATGGCTGGGTGTGTTCGGATACAAAACCAACCGGGCCCTCGGAGTGGAAACGCTTATATCTCGAGCTCTAGAAGTCCGATTGACGTGTCTTAGACTTTTATGGATTCCCCTTGATGAAACTGAACATTTTTCATTTTTCACCTGAGTTTTGGATGCAGTTGGATAATGGCCAGGTTGGATTGTATCTGAAATCCAACATGGCCCCTGAACGGAAAGGCTGATAACTTTTAGATCGGACGCCCGTTTGACGAACCGTCAGCGGCGTTGGTGATCACATCAAGAAACGGTCCCTATGAGAATACCCTATGAGATTTAGGGGTACCGAAGAGATATGGTTGGGATGGTTCGCGCATGAAACCAACCAGGCCCCTGGGATAAAAATGCTAATAACTCATAGACCGGGCGTCCGATTGACGCGTTGTCTATTGTGTTGAGACCCCTATGACGAGGCGGTACTTTGAGATAATTCTTCATGTAACCTTGTGAAACATGGAGTATCGACCAGTAACTCATGGAACGGACCCTCCCGGTGACAAGCTAGTAGAGTGCAGAGACCTAGTAGCTGGCTGAGACTTGACGACTGTTGATCTATCAACTCGGTGTGTTTCGGATAGCCCACTGGGGTGAGCTTGGTTGTAGCAGCAGACCCACGGTAGAGGAGCGCTTGGTAGTAGCGGAAGACCCATGGTACTCAACAGAAGGAGTACCTCTGGAGGCTATGAGGGTGAGCGCTTGGTTGTAGCGGCAGACTCACAGCGGAGGAGCGCTTGGTTGTAGCGGCAGACCCACGGTACTCAACAGAAGGAGTGCCTCTGGAACCTATGAGGGGGGGGGGGGGCTTAGTTGTAGCGGCAGACCCATTGTGGTAAGTGCATGGTTGAAGCAGCATGCCCACGGTACTCGACAGGTGGAGTACTAAAGCAGTCCAAGGAGTCCAGCGCGCTTGGTTACGGCAGGCCCTCGGTACTTGACAGAGGAGGAGTTCGGCGCGCTTGGTCGCTGCGGCAGGCCCTCTGTCCTCGACATAGGAGGTGTTCGGAGTGCTTGGTTACAATGGCATGCCCTCTGTACTCGACGAAAGAGTAGTTCCCCAGCAGTCGTGGTTTCGACATCGTGAATAAAATCCTGGTTGATCTGAGTCTACAATCCTTTTGTTTCCTCATGATTGAGATGGGTTTCTTAATAACATGGGTATATATATGGGCATGTACCTAAGTAGACGTTATCTGTTGAGATATTATTTTTGGTTATCCTTGTTGGATTTAGTGAGACCTTGAGGGTCTCAGGGTCCCTACTGAGTATCGTTATACTCACCCCTACCCGGGCTATGCCCGCACCTCGTTGTGTTGGTTGGAGATGACGGGCAGCGCAGACAGAGGCTGAGTGTTCTAGGACTGGATGGTACCCGGAGGTGGACCTCACGAAGAGACAATATCCGGTCATGTACTTCACGATGAGGCGACACTTGGAGGAGGTTGACGGGCGAGAGTGTTGTAGAGGCTATCTGTACCTACCCTTCAGGTAGGATCTGAGAAGGACGACCCAGGAGCTGCTTCCTTTCTTCCAGCGGTTGTCATTGTTGTACATTCTTTCAGTTGTAGTTGTACTTTAGATTGGGTTTGTATTCTGTCCCTTTTACTTTTCAGAACTTCCTTTTTTTACTTGGTTTTTTACTTCCGCTTGGACTCTGTGGTGTTCTGTTACTTTTATAAAGGCAATGCCTTCCCAGTTAACGGGATTTACGCCTTTGGTGCTAGTCCCCAGCCCTCGCCTATCAAAGGCGGGGATGGGGTAGTCACGACACGGGCCCCGAGGATGGGTCGTGACAATGTAGTCCATTTTTTATAATTATAATACCCAATGCGGACAAGACTAATTAAAATTAATCTCCAATTTTTTTTCCTGATTAAGGGTTTTTTAATTGAAAATGATTAAAAGTATGAAATATTATAATATTTGATCCCAATAAAAACATTTTTCCAAATAACTAAATGGGATTAATTTATTTAAATGTGATCTAAGTACACTTAAAAAATATTTAAATATAATTTAAATATATAAATAAACTAGATGAAAATGTAGTTTTTTATTAAAATTATGTATATTCAATATTAATCCAAAACAGGTATTTTTCTAAAGTAATCTCAAAAAATCAACCCCAGATATTTTTGAAATTTTGAATTCAAAAAAAAAATTAATTTCCTAAAATTAATTTTGAGTCCCTATGACCAAAAAAAATCAATGTTTTGATAGGATGTAACAAACACAAGTTGACAAGATCCTCTAGAAGACTCAGTTCGGTGGCCTATTTAACAGCATCGAGTTCATGGTTGTCTCACAAGACAAAACTTGCAATTCATTTATGGGTAGGCCACTGCTCCACTTTCACATGGAGGTCCATTCATAATATCAATAATTCCTTAAGTACTCTCCTACTGGTTGAGTATGTATTCTCTATAATGGTGCATCACCCGTTTCCTCATTTGAAGACTACTACCAAGATGCTGACTATTACAAGAGTAATGGAAACCAGATTCATGTTAATGAGGTGGAACATGCTCTAGCGTCGACCGACCGGTAGATAGATCTGGATGATGCCTACATTTTCTCGATCCACCAATTGGAGGCCATGACACCAAACGCGGGGCAATGATTTTTTGTTTCTAGAAAAAGGGGTAAACACATTTTCGAGTCTAAGAGATGACATAATATCACTTCATATTCTTATACAAATTAGGCTCGGGTGATCCCAGAGTCCCCTTCTATCATAAGATATCTGTATTTCCTCCCCAATGCAATGAAAAGACACCATACTTGTTTGTTTTTTCTGGCTAAGATAATCTACCTCAAGCCGATGTGCCACTACTTCTTTGATATCATCATGTGTGGCACCTTGGGTCAAAGACCAGATGGTATCATGTTGATATATTTCAACTCTATGGTTTCTGTAGTACATGAGCTCCCCAATAAGATGTCCACCACTAATCAAGATGGTCCTAGTGTCACATCAATATCTTTTGACATAGAATAATTTCCTCCCATAGAGAATCCATCCTCCATGAGTGATGAAATGGATTTGGAGGATTATCCTCCCACATTCGATTAGGGTGTCTCCACCACAGTCGATGAATTGGTACATGTGAACCACTATAAAAAGAAGAATCAGAAATCAACCTTGATGAGTGTCACTATGCATGTCGAAGAAAAATAGTGATACATGGATTTCCTGAAGCAGCATAGAGATATATTCACCTGGAGTTATAAAAACATGACATTCCTAGAACCCCAGGACATAGTCAACCACCTCGGTCTTATAGTAAATCATCGCGAGATCAAAATTCCTCCAAGAAAGATGAACCATTCTCATGGTTCCTTGGTCGAGGCTAAGGTTGATAATATCATCATATCCAACAACATAAAAGTTATCAAGTACCCTATATGTTCAGCTACCATTATTTATGTCATGTAGAAAAATGGATAGATCAGATTCGACATCGACTTCTGGGATCTCAACCGTCATTGTTGAAAGGATGAATTTCCCCTTCCTACGATGGATCTGTTGACTTATTCCACCAAGGGGTTCAAGGATATCTTCGTTATAAATAGGTATTGTGGGTATAACAAAATTCTAAAGGCCCCCGAGGATGACGTGTCAACATCCTTCAGGTAACAACAATGTTCTTTCTTCTAACAGGTAATGCCTTTTGGTGTAATGATTCCATGTGCCACCTATATTCTTTCCATGCATAGAAAATTTATGCTGGTCCTCTGGTCATTAGTGGAATGCTACATGAATGAATTGTTGGTAAAATCAATACAATGTCAAGACCAACTCAAAGATCTCAATAAATTGTTTGGCTTCCGCTATTATATTCATTTGAAGAAGAACCGATTGGAGTGCTCTTTTGGGGTCACCTCCAAAATGTTTCTTGTCATTGTTTTCAGATATAGAGGAATCAAAATTGATCTATAGAAGATCAGGACATAAGTAAAATGTCTCCTCCGAGTAAAATTTGGGTGCTCCGAGTCATTCACGGATACATAGCCTACATATGCCAAGTCATCGCAAATCTGGCGGGTATGTGTAAGACTTTTTTCCAAATCATGAAGAATGGTTCCAATTATCAGGGGGATGAGGACTGTTAGACGGATTTTGAAGAGATCAAGTAGTACCTATTAGAGCCTCTAGTTCTGATTCCACCTATTTCTTGTAAAGTCTATGGTCCTTTATGTGATCGCTCTAGAATGATCTCTCAGTTCCCTTCTCCCCCATAAGATGAATGTGGTAACGAAGAAGAATTTATACTATCTCAGTCACATGGTCCTCAATACAGTCACCAGATACTCCTCTATTGATAATAGATGCCTTGCACTGGTATTCGCAATGCAGAAATTGCGACACTCACTACAACACTATGAGATACAGCTAGTGTCCTAAGTGGATCTTTTGAAGTAAATTCTCTACATCCCCATGTTGGCAGTTCGTCTAGCTTGGTGTGTAGAGATCCTATGGCAGATCGACATAATGTTTTTTCCCTAGAAGGATATTAAGGAACAATCATTAGCAGGCTTCCTTTCCGCCCATCTAGCTCCCACATACCAGAACATGGATCCTGATTTCTTAGATGAGGTAGTTCTCTTAGTAGATCAATCTATTCCATGTGGAAAAATTTATTTTTATAGTGCTTCTAGAAGCACCACTAGTAGAACACTAAACGATCGAATACATTATAAAGTGGACATAGGTATCATCTTCATCATTTTGGTGAAATTTGTTCTCTAATAATCATTACCATTGTTAGAAGGATATACCAACTATAGGGAAGAGTACCAGGTGCTTATCAGTAGTCTCAAGATGGCACACAAGATCGATGTTCCCCTCTTTCATGTCAATGTGAACTCTGAAATAGTCATCAAGAATATAAATTGTGAAAACGTCATTAGGAATCTGGATCTCTAACAACTGACAGAACGTACCCTTCAAATGATGGCCCAATTCCCAACTTGGGAAGAAGTTACCCATGTACCTCATCCATAGATCAGTAGAGACAACACCATGGACAGCCTAGCCACATCTCTTATAGAGAGTGATCAGGATTATTTGATTATTCATGTAGAGAATCAAAGATTCATCATAATTTTTACTCTAGATGATGATGATAGCCAGCAGGTAAGCCACCTTACAAGTGGTGCCTCCACATTAGGACACCCAGGTCCCCCAAAGATAGTGTTGTATGTGACCCCTGACTGGATGACCCCCATTATTGAGTATCTATATCATGGTAATCTCCCAGAAAATCGAGATGAGTGTGAGTGAATCTGACGGTTCACATTACATCTCACCCTCCATAGTGGTCCTAGTCTCGAACAGATCCGCTTCTGACACGAGTTTGATGGGATTATCCTCTATTTCATTCAAAGAGCTATAATTTCTATACTTATCAATTAGGTTCATGCTAGTTCCTATAGGTCTTGTTATACCAGGCCAAAAATATCTCAACAGATCTATAAATAGGGATATTTTTTTCCCACCATGATCTGCGACAGTATTAATTTATCCAAGTGGTTACATGAATTCAATATATATTCTAATTTAGTGCATTATAATCTAGAGCGTCACCACAATACCAAGTATTCTTAGCCCTCTATGTTCAGGGGACTCGATGTCAGGGGACCATATCCACCGGCGACAGCTCTCCAATGATGGTTCATCCTGACCGCTACTGATTTCATTTCCATATATGGAGAGGCAGTTCTACTCAAGGATGCTAAGTCCCATTCTATAGATAAATATTTGATCTCCAATATCATCATCCAATTTGGAGATTCTCACATTCTTCTCACCGATAACGGAAACAACATCCAGGAAGCTGAACCGAAGAAGTTTTATCCCTAGTACATCATATGTTCTAACTATACATCCCGCTATCATGCATAAGCCAATGGGAAGATCGAGGTGTTAAACATAACCCTCTATAATATTTTGCAGATGATGGTTGGTCATAATAAGAATAGTTGGATGGATAAAATCCATAGTGCTCTGTGTGGTTATCAGACTATGACTCGCAATTAAACATTGGTGAACCCACATTTCCTTGTGTATGTGAAGGATGTAGTAATGAACATTGTGATTCAGTTTCCTTCAGTACGAATATTTTTCATTGACCAGTAGAAACCATATAGTGTATCTGAATTCCGTCTGGATGAACTGGAAGAACTTGATGGGAATAGGGATTGTTCCCCCACAATATAGAGAGGCATCATAACAAGATAGCTAGATATTTAAATCATAAAATTTCTTCTACTCTTTCATACAAGGAGACATGGATTTGACCTTGAGAACGCTGATGATACCCATAAGTAGTCCAATAGTGATGAAGCCCAAATGGGATTGACATTACATCATTCACAAGATTTACCCCAAGGGTTCATAGTTTCTAGTTAGCATGGATGGAGAGCATATTACTCATCCCACCAATACAAATTCCTCAAGAATTATTTTTATTGAATAATCCAGCATGACTATAAATTTTACCATCTTCATTACATGATGTTAAAATGCATGATTAGTCAAGGATGGTAGATGAAAAACTACCCAGAACTCATCCCACATGACAATAAACTTCAAAATGTTATGAGTTCTACGACCTTAAAATAAAATATCCTCTCATTCTCCTCAAATGATGTTAAATTTCACAACATATCAATAACTACATATGGTTTCATTCAAAACCTCATGGGATACGTAAGAATGCTTAGATGCTTCGTCTATGTTTCTAGCCCCCAAATTCATCTCTTTGACATCTCATTAGGTATAGTTATCATTTATGATCACACACATTGTAGTTTAGACTTCTTTGGATGCCATTTATGTCATGTTTATGTTGATTTAACCATGTTTCCATCCCATTATTCTATCCCTCCACATCCTTACCGCACGATGCTAAACTGCATGGCCCATTTAGAACTACATATGGCTTTATTCTGACCCTCACGGGATATGTAGTAATGCCCTACCATTTTGTCGGTAGGCCTAACCAAAAACATCATGATATACCCTTGGGTCCGTCTCCTTCTCCAAGATGTTTTTCAAAACACATGGTGTGGCGTGGGCCTTATTTATCCTCTTTTATTTTGGGTTTATCATGATCAAACCATGTATCACCCTCCTTGGATATTTCCACTTCATTCATTGTTGATGCATGATGTTAAACTGCATTGTCATATTCATATATCAAACATTTCCATAATTTGGGTCTCCATCATCATGCATATTTGAAGAGATCCACAAATGGTATGGATGCTCGGTCTTATGTCCCACATACTATTTTGGGTCAACGTCATTGAGGTTTTTCAATGGAACTTTGTTATGAGTCCAACATTTTGACTATGGTCAGCGACCGATGCTCATGTGTTGTCATCATGTTAGGTCATAGGATATTGATTTTGTGATTCGAACACAGTCAAAAATCATCCTCCATCTTTATTAGCACCACTATATGTCCCATATATTGGATGTGGTTATTCCTTTTCCCCTGATTTCCTTTTGAACATTAGTTTTCCTCGAACAAGAATGTTTTGTTTGGTTGGGATTGACACTACCTGCCCTTTTTCCTTCATTTTTTGTACCCTTATATGCAGGGTAGAACCCCGATCACCTTCCTTTTTTCCTACTTCGACTATTGATCATGTGGGATTAGGATACTTTTTTACACAATACATGCATTAAGGGGCACGTGATTACGACATTAGCCTTATGACCTTAAATTAATATCACCACTATCCTCACTTAACTATTATAAATGATGTGATTTTTTCAAGATGGAGGATATGAAACTACTCAACACTCGTCCCACATGACGATAAACTACAAACTGACTGAGAATTTCTGTCTGTCGCCCAGCCTTAGGTCCCTCCACCATTCTGGCCCCGTATCCTAGTTTCATAGATTGGGTTGTGCGATGTGATATGGACTCCATTTCCTCGTTTAATTCAGGATATTTTTACCATGCCGCACACATCCCATTGAGATACCCCTCCTCCATCGATCCTCATTTCTGTAAGACTGTAAACTACAACGGTAGTACCACTCTTTATGAATCCCATAATTTGGGTTTCCATAATTTTTGACATCATAAATGACCGCCAAACGTCATGTATTATAGGCATCAATGCTCTACTACCATCTCGGTCCAAAATACCCAATGAAATTCAAATAACATTTGATACAGGTCCCACATTGAAAATATGGCCAGCGGTCGATGCTCAATTATTTGTTCCCATTTTGGGTCACATGATATGGATACAGTGTAGTAATCATTGTTAGAAGTTATCCTCAATAATTGTTTTCATTATGAGTTATCCAAAATGACATGCACAATGATTCACCATTTCTACCCATCTTTCCCATGAACATGACATTAATTTGTGTATCTGTGGTCTGAGCTCTCTGACCATAAACTAGGATCTATCATGTCCTTGTCACATGAAATTAAACTATGATAAATCTTCTGATCTATGTATGGATTCAATTTTGTCATAATGGGATACGTAGGAAATCCTGAACATTTAGTTTTCAAGTCCATCTAGAGATCATTTATGTAACACCCCAAGCATCCACAGTACACATCTCTTTGAATAATACAGTAGCTTGTGTTGTACACAACTTCAAGTTCTAACACACACCACAACTAATCAAAGTAGCCATTATGAATAGTAATACCCACATTTTAAAATTATAGAAATTTTTTATTTCAAAATGGACTTCATTTTTTTATTCGTAATATCGAAATTATCCAATGTTGAATTTTTTGTAATTTTTTGGGAACTTCCAATTTTTTATGAATAGTGAAAAATACTTAAAACAAATTTTTTAATAAAAATAATTTATAGTGATAAATTAAACTATTTAGTTGTTATAATGTATAATTATAATATATTTTTACCATTTTATCCAATGGTGGTCATTAGAATTAATTTAACATTGAAATTGGACATAAACAATTGTCAATCTTTTGATATATATTGTTTCTTAAAAACACGTTATTTGTTGTGACAGCGGGAATTAATTATAAAATTAATTAATGCAACATATATGTTTGGAATTTATTAAAAGAGAAATCATATTTGGATTCGGAATATAAATTATATCTTAGGGTGAAATTTTGGCATTGTTCTAAAAAACTTCAATTTTTGATGAATAGTGATACCACTAAGTGGTAGTTAAAAAACTGATTTTTCATATAAATGAAACATTACCACTTTTGTGATTTGATTTTCAAAAATCCGACATACATGGTTTTCATTAGGAAGAAAAATGTGGTTCAATGGGATGAAAATATTTTTTTTGGTGAATAGTAACTTTTAAGTTTAATTAATCACGATTAAAGGTAATTAGTGAAATTTATGGTAAAAATGGTATTATAAATATATGAACTGACCTTTACACTTGTCCTACCACTGTTGGATGTGTCATGGACGACCAAGAAAATCCATGGGTCAACTTGGGGACCCCATGGAGCCACTTTGGTAGGAAAATGACATAAATTACTTTTATTTAAATTTAAAATAAAAATGTCACTAACATAAGTTGTTTTACTAAAACAATTTATAAATGGAGTCATACAAGTCATATGTTTGACAATAAATATTCATTAAAAATATAAAAAGATTTCCTACATCAGGATATTTTTTTTATAATTTTTAGACATAAAATAAATTAGATTATTTATCACACCATTATGACACAGCGATTACCTCATTAATTAACGATTTAAATAAAATGAAAAGATAATGTAAAATATAAGAATAAAACTTGTCCAAAGACTATTGGATGAGAATATTTCGAACCCTTATCACCTTACACTTGAATTATATAAGTTTGGGACCTTTAGAATTCGAAAAGAATTGTATAATAAAGTAACATTTTATTACATTCCAAGAGTGACCCTCCTCTCCACTTATAAAAGGCCCCCACCACTACCACCTTACTCAAACTTTCAATGCCTTTTGGCTTGGAAAACTTCTTCCCAAATACTCTCCCAACTTCCCTCCCTTACTCCTAGAAGCCTCCCCTTGGGCAGAAGTCTTCCCAAGGAAGCCTTTGGCTCAAATCAAAAAGACTTACCCGATTTTAAGGTAATGTCTTCTCTAATGTTGTTTTGTTTTATTTTTCTTCTCCAACCCCTTAAACTCTTTTTATTCCTTTTTTTTTTAACAAAACCAGTATCTAAAATATAGTAGTCTGTTTTTATGATAAGGATTTGGTTTAAACTTACACACACATTCGTCTAATGGTTAAAGAACATACTATTTCTGTGGGTGGCGAAATACTGCCTCACGAAATGATGATTGTTCAATATTTTTTAAAACCTCTAATGGTTGCCATTTTGATGACACTATTTTCATATGTGATATATATATTATTTTTATGTTTTCCTTATGCTTCTGTATTACTCATTTATGGCATACTTTATGATTTACATTATGGGTAAACATGATAATTTCATTTTAGGAAGTGCGGACTACCGCCCCATCAAAGTGATTTGAATCGTTAATGCCATATGTGGGATGTATAAAGGATAGAGTAGATGATATTTTATATGATATTATACTGTAATTTTAATAATCCTTTATACTATTATGATTTCATTCCACTATATACGAAATAGAAATGAAAGTAGCGTTCATGCGTACGTACGGCTTACCGTCTCCATGAATGGTGCATTTCATTTCTTACCTCTAAATGTTATGTAATATTATAAATGAATGTATATACTGGATATATATGATATATATGATATTTATATCATGAATATAATTATGGATATAATGGATCTTTTACCACATGAACAACTTGTAATTATAAGAAGTTTATTTTTGACTCAAGTACCTAAGATCGACAAAACGACCGTTATAAACATAAATAATTACATAATGTTCATGACATGGTAATAAGTGATAAAAAATGAATAATGAACTTGAAAAAGGTTCTTAAGAAGGTTTAGATTAACTCTAGTTTATTATTCAGGAGATCAAAGAACGGTCGAGTGAATTTGGACACGAGGTAAGGGAACTTCTTAACCCAATTTCCATTCTTTGGGTTAATCTCCTACATTCAAATTATGTCATCATATAATTAACTCCTATGTTGTATTTATATTATCTTTATGTGTACATATAGTGAATACACATAGTAGATATATCTCAATCTCCATTCATTAAGGCGTATTTTGTTTTATACACAAATTTCTTTTATACGCTATATAAACCCCTTTGACTTTTACGTTTATTCAAAAGGAATCATTTTATATGAAGCATTTTACTAAAGGACAAAAGGAATGTTTTTCTTGTCGTACGTATGCGGTGACAATGACTTCTCCGCCACCGTGACCATTATTTGTGTTTCGGCTTCCCCTACAAGCCATGAATTTTTTTTATAAGAAATATAAAAACCAAGTTTTAACTTTCATTTATTTTGGTATTGAAAATGGTTTTGATAAGGTTTTTATTATATCAATGTGTTTTATTGATATCTTGTGAGTGAAGTGTGGAAATTTTATGTTTCCTTTATGCATGTTTTATGTGATACGATTATGTTATGGTTTATGATATGTTTAAACCTGTTCATATGAGGAATACATTGGACTTAGTAAGTGACGGGTGGAGCCCGCTATAGATCCTCGATGCATCGGTAGGTTTCATGAGAAAAACTAGTGTATTGGCACGAGGCCCTGACAAAATCTTATTTGTGGTCTTGGCACGAGGCCTTGACTACGTGGTTATGATAGTCTGGCATTATGAATTCCATCATTATGAAAGTGGGTATTGATATTGCATGTGATTATTCCACCAGTAGAATATCCATGCGAGTAAGTAAATGGCATTATTTAATTTATTTTTTCCATATTATGCTGAAGTTAAAGTTTAAAAAGGATTTTGTTTTAGTTATACATTGCCTTAAATGTTAATGTTTATTTATGAAAGCTTCTGATATATTGTTATCTTTACTGAGCATCTGAGCTCACCCCTTTCAATGTTTTAATATTTTCCAGGATGTGGAGAAGTATTTTATGAATGACCTTCAGGGATAGTCAGAAGAAGATATGTGTGTGGACTATGAAGACTTTGTTATTAGTTTTTTCGCTTTATGATGTAATGTAAATTTTATGAATGTATCTAGTGTTTCCAAGGCTACTAAACTAATCGGTCTTTCGAGACTTGATATTTTGTAATCATGCCAATGTTACGAAGTAATGAAACGACTCTGGGTTACTGGGGTCGGGGCCTTACAGTTGTTATCAGAGGAATTTTAGTATTATCCTTAGAAGCTAGATTTAGATAAACTCTGATTAGAGAACATAGGCCAAAGATATACTTTGAGTATTAGTATAGAAAAACTTCCTAGAATATTGCTATTATAGAGATGTTGTGAGTTTTCTGAGTAATACATCCCTGTCTGGATACGAGCAGGTAGAGGAGGCTCTGGCACATATGTACCTTGGGGTAAAACCCAAAAACACCGCATTGAGGTAGACTCGAATGGGAACGGGTGCACGACAACGGGCCTTGCTGCACTCTTGGTTACAACACTCTTGGGGGATATGCTTAGGATAATTCTCATTTTCTTTACAAACCACTATGAAGGGTTATGAGTATATACTTCCTCAAAGAAATCATTTTTATGATTATGGAATATATCCATAAATAGTTCAATTTATTTTAAGTATTTTACAAGTATGGAATTATGTATTTTGATTCATAAACTAATCTAGTTTAGGCCATTGTTTAGAAATGGAGCCCAGTGGAAGGAATGGAAACCATATCAATGCACGCACTCCATGTAGGGATTGCCCTCATTCTCAAGATAAATATTGCGGATCAAGAGATACAACTAGTGTTGATCAACTTATTAAAATACTGGGACAACTCACTTAGGTTAGGAATAATAACCTTACTCATATGGAGAACCCGGATCCGCAACGTGGAGGATCAATGTTAGACCTCTTCATGAGGCAACAACCGCCAACATTTAATGGGGTTAAAATTCCATTATTTGCTGAACAATGGATAAACCCCTTAGATAAAATATTCCACGCCTTGGGGAGTAGTGAAAGGGAGAAGGTTGTCATGGAAGTCTACCGCCTCACTGGAGATGCCGATTAATGGTGGTCACTGATTCAAAACACAAAGGAAGATGATGAAGTATCAAATATGGAATGGAGAGAGTTCAAAGAACTTCTCTTAGAAAAATAATTTCCACATGACCATCGAGCAGATATGTAAACGCAATTTCTGAGTTTGAGGCAGAAGGAGGATGAGAATGTCGCAAAGTATGAGGCTAACTTTACAAGGTTAGAAAGGCATGCGGCAGATTATATACCTAACCCAAGAAGTAAGATTGATCATTTCTCTGATGGGTTAAAACCATTTCTTCGTCGAGCATTATACTCACAAACCTTCTCGTCATACGAAGATATTGTCTCGTGTGCTATCATGACGGAAAATGAATTCTCTAATTGTTATGACTTTAAGGAAAATCAAGAAAAGAAGAGATCTTCTGATCAATCTGGAAATGGAAATAAGGGGAAGAAGGGAAGATTTGAATATCATTCCTGCAGTAAATGTGGAAAGAATCACCATGGTACTTGCTTGAAGGGAATGGGAGTCTGTTACAAGTGTGGTGAAAAAGGCCACCAAGCTCATGATTGCAAGGGAAAGAAAGTGGTTGTCAATGTAAAATGCTATAATTGTAGAGAGATGTGTCATTATGCAAATGAGTGTCCTAAGCGTCAGGGGAACTTTACTCAGAAGTGGTCAAGGGATCAAGTCCAAGCTTATGTTATCACAACTGCTGAGGATGAATCTCCGAAAGACATGGTGGTAGGTAATTTAATGCTTTCCTCATGGTTAGCAAATGCATTATTTGATTCTGGATCATTGCATTGATTCATATATTCTCAGTTTGCTATGAAAATTAGATATTTCTAGTTTGATTTAACAAGAGAATTGTCAGTCAAAACTCCTAAGGGAAGTATTATTGCAACAATGTTTTGTGAATCAGTCCCCATTAGAGCACATAACTATTATTTATCCGCAGATCTCATTGTCATACCTTGGATTGAGTTTTATATAATCCTCGGTATGGATTGGATTTAGGACTATGATGGAAATATTTATTGTAAGAATAAGGAGGTTACAATTTTTTATGATGATGATAAGTAACACCTTATTTTTAGAGAAGAATCGTCACCACCTAATTCTTATTTATACCCACCCCCAGTAGCTCAACTAATTTCAATTATTCGGGAGGAAGAGAGTGAAATTACTAAGGGCGAGGAAAGTAATGTTCAAATAGAGGATGTACCTATTGTGAAAGAATATGAAGATGTGTTTCCGGAAGATTTACCTGGACATCCTCTATAATGAGAAGTTGAGTTTTCCATTGATTTAATTCCTGGGTCAAGGCCTATATCGAAGACCCCTTATATGATGGCCACTGTGGAATTAGTTTAATTATAGGAAAAACTATAGGAATTGAGTAATAAGGGATTTATTCACCCTAGTGTTTCTCCATGGGGAGCCCCTGTCCTTTTGTTAATAAAAATGATGGATCTATGAGGTTGTGCGTTGACTACATAGAGATCAATTCTATAATAATAAAGAACAAGTATCCACTACCTCGCATTGATGATTTATTTGACCAATTGCATGGGGCTCAATAATTTTCAAAGATTGACCTTCGATCTGGATACCATCAGTTGTGTGTGAAGAAGGAAGACATTCCCAAAACAGTATTTCGAACATGGTACGGGCATTACGAGTTTACAGTAATTCCTTTTGGATTGACTAATGCACCTTCTGTATTTCTGGATCTAATGAATTGAGTTTTCAAGGAATATCCAGATGATTTTGTGGTGGTATTTATTGATGACATCTTGGTGTACTCCAAAAGCTACGAAGATCATGAAAATCACTTGTTCATTATCTTGAAGACTCTTAGAAGGCATGAATTATATGGGAAGTTTAGCAAGTGTGAATTCTGGAATCAGGAGATTTCATTTCTTGGCCACATTTTCACTAAGGATAAAATTTCCGTTGATCCTTCTAAGACCAAGGGAATCCAAGAATGGCCCGCACCGATGAGTATAACTGAGGTACGCAACTTTATTGATTTGGCATGTTATTATCGACGTTTTGTCCAGAATTTTTCCCGATTGGCTAACCCATTAACGAAGCTCACACGTAAAGGGGTTAAATTTTTCTGGACAAAAGAGTGTGAAGAATGTTTTGATGAACTGAAGAGAAGATTAGTCAACGCTCCTATATTGACTCTACCATCAAGGAATGATGGGTTCGTTATTTATAGTGATGCATCAATGAAAGGACTTGGTTGTGTCCTTATGCAGAATGATAAGGTTATTGCCTATGCATCACGACAGCTAAAAATTCATGAGCAAAACTATCCTACTCATGATCTCGAGTTAGATGCTGTAATCTTTGCCTTGAAGATGTGGAGACATTATCTCTATGGTGAAAAATGTGTGATCTATACCAATCACAAGAGTTTGAAATATATTTTCTCACAAAAAGAACTCAACATGAAGAAAAGGTGATGGCTTGAACTACTCAAGTATTATGATTGAACGATACACTACCACCCAGGGAAGGAAAATTATGTTGCGGATGCTTTGAGTAGAAAATATCATGGAGTTTTGAACATGATGAGATTAGAAAGGGATCCTATTTTCATGGATCTAGTAAAGATGGATATGGGAATCCCCATGGAAGGTGAAACATCAAAACATTTTCAAATGGTTGCCAAACCATCTTTACTAGAAATGATAAAGAGTTCTCAGTCCGATGATGAAGTGTTGAAAAAGAAGATTAAAGCTGTGAATGATGGGAGGTTGAGGGACTTTGTGTATGAAGATGGAATTTTGAAATTTGGGAGAAGTCTATGTGTTCCCGATATACCTGATTTAAAGAGGTAATTGTTAGATGATTCTCATAGTTCCAATTTCTCTATACAATATGGGAGAACCAAAATATATGGAGATTTAAAGGGACATTTTTGGTGGGACAACATGAAGAGGGAGATTGCAGATTTTGTGTCAAGATGTATGGTTTGTCAACAAGTGAAATCTGGAAGGAAACTACCTGGTGGAGTATTGCAACCTCTTCCCATAACTGAGTGGAAATGGGATAATATTACGATGGATTTTTTCATGGGAATACCAAATACTCCTAGAATAAATGACACTATATGGGTCATTGTTGATCGTCTCATGACGTCAGAACATTTTCTTGCTATAAGGAAAGATCTACCACTTGAATGTCTTGAAAGACAGTATATTAATGTAGTTGTGAGACTTCATGGTATACCCCGGTCGATTGTCTCGGATCGTGATCCTCGTTTTACATCAAGATTCTGGAAAAGTCTTCAGAAGGCCTTGGATACTGAACTTCGTTTGAGCACTTCTTACCACCCTCAAACATATTGACAATCAGAAATAACTATTCAAACCTTAGAAGACATGTTGAGATCATGCTCACGTTACATTCAAGGAATGTGGGATCAATATTTACCTCTGGTAGAATATTCCTATAACAATAGATTCCATTAAAGTATTCAGATGTCACCATATGAAGCGTTATAAGGAAAGAGATGTCGCACACCAACCTGTTGGGATGATGTTGATGAAAGAAAACTTGTAGGCCCAGAACTGGTGGAAGAAATGATGGAAAAGGTAAAGGTAATCCAAAACCACATCACCGCAGCTCAAAGTAGGCAGAAGAGTTATGCTGACAATTGAAGGAAGGATTTGGAGTTTCAGGCAGGAGATCATGTTTTCTTGAAGGTATCACCATGGAATGGAGTTATACGTTTCGGTAAGATGGGTAAATTGAGTCCCAGGTACATTGGACACATCGAAATTCTATAACAAATTGGGGTTGTAGCTTACCGTTTGGCAATGCCGCCAAATCTCTCCAAAGTTCATGATGTGTTCCACATATCACGGTTGAGAAAATACATGCCCGACCCAACGCATGTACTCACCTATGAAGAATTAGAACTGGAACCCGATCTGTCTTATTGTGAAGAGCCCATCAGGATTCTTGATACAAGAGAACAAGTGCTAAGAAACCGGACGAGTCGTCTGGTAAAAGTTCAATGAAGAAACCATAAGATGGAGGAGGCAACGTGGGAACTCGAGGAAATTATGATGAAGAATCACCCGAGTATTTTTATACAGTTATATTATATGAAATTTCGAGGAAGAAATTATTTGAAGGAGGAGAGAATGTAACACCCCAAGCTTCCACGGTGCACATCTCTTTGAATAATACAGTAGCGTGTGTTGTACGCAACTTTGAGTTCTAACACACACCACAACCAATCCAAGTAGCCGTTATGAATATTAATACCCACTTTTTAAAATTATAGAAATTTTATATTTCATAATGGACTTCATTTTTGTATTCGTAATATCGAAATTATCCAAAGTTGAATTTCTTGTAATTTTCTGAGAACTTCCTATTTTTTATGAATAGTGAAAAATACTTAAAACAACTTTTTTAATCAAAATAATTTATAGTGATAAATTATACTATTTATTGGTTTTAAAGTATAATTAAAATATATTTTTACCATTTTATCCAATGGTGGTCATTAGAATTAATTTAACATTGAAATTGGACATAAACAATTGTCAATCTTTTGATATATATTGTTTTTAAACACACGCTATTTGTTGTGACAACGGGAATTAATTATAAAATTAATTAATGCAACTTATATAATTGTAATTTTGTAAAATAGAAATCATTTTTGGATTCAGAATATCAATTATATCTTAGGGTGAAATTTTTGCATTGTTCTGAAAAAATTCAATTTTTGATGAATAGTGAAACCACTAAGTCGTAATTAAAAACTGATTTTTTGTTTAAATGAATCATTACAACTTCTGTGATTTGATTTTCAAAATTCCGACATACATGGTTGTCATTAGGAAGTAAAATGTGGTTTAATTGGACGAAAATATTTTTTTGGTGAATAGTAACTTTTATGTATAATTATTCACGAATAAATGTAATTAGTGTAATTTAAGGTAAAAATGGTATTATAAAAATATTGAATGACCTTTACACTAGTCCTACCTCTATTAGATGTGTTGTGGACGACCAAGACAATCCATGGGTCAACTTGGGGACCCCATGGAGCCACTTTGGTAGGAAAATGACATAAATTACTTTTATTTAAAGTTAAAATAAAAATGTCACAAACAGAAGTTGTTTTACTAAAACAATTTTTAAATGGGTTTATACAAGTCATATTTTTGACTATAAATATTCATTAGAAATATAAAACGATTTCCTACATAATGATATTTTTTTTATAATTTTTAGAAATTATATAAATTAAATTATTTATGACACCATGATGACGCAGCGATTACCTCATTAATTAACGATTTAAATAAAATTAAAACATAATGTAAACTCTAAGCATCAAACTTGTAAAAATCCTATTGGATGAGAATATTTCAAACCTTTATCACCTTATCCACGAAATATATAAGTGGGGGACCTTTATAATCCGAAAATCATTGTATAATAAAGTAACATTTTATTACTTTCCAAGAGTGCCCCTCCTCTCCACTTATAAAAGGACCCCACCACTACCACCTTCCCCACACATTAAAAGCCTTTTAGATCGGCCAACCTCTGCCCAAATACTCTCCCAACATCCCTCCCTTACTCTTAGAAGCCTCAACTTGTGCAGAAGGCTTCCTTAGCCTTTAGCTCAAATCAAAAAGAGTTACCCGGTTTTAAGGTAAGGTCTTCTCTAATGTTGTTTTGTTTTATTTTTCTTCTCAAACCCCTTAAACTCTTTTTATTCCATTCTTTTGTAACAAAACAAGTATCTAAAATATACTAGGATGTTTTTATGATATTTATTTGGTTTAAACTTCCACACATCTTCATCTAATGGTTAAAGAACATACTGTTTCTGTGGGTGGCGAAATACTGCCTCACGAAACGATGATTGTTCAATATTCTTTTAACACCTATAATGGTGGCCATTTTGATGAAAATATTTTCATATATGATATATATATTATGTTTATGTTTTCCTTATGCTTCTGTATTTCTCATTTATGGCATAATTTATTATTTCCATTATGGGTAAACGCGAGAATTTCATTTTAGGAAGTGCGGACTACCGCCCCCTCAAAGTGATTGGAATCGTTAATGCCATATGTGGGAGGTATAAAGGATGGATTAAATGATATTTTATATGATATTTTATATGATATTATACTGGAATTATAATACACCTTTATACTATTATGATTTCATTCCATTAAATATTAAATTGAAATGAAAGTAGCGTTCATGCGTACGTACGGCTTACTATCTCCATGAACGGTGCATTTCATTTATTACCTATAAATGTTATGTAATATTATAAATGAATGTATATACTATATATATATGATATATATGATATCTAAATCATGAATATAATACTGGATATAATAGATATTTCACCACATGAACAACTTGTAATTATAAGAAGTTTATTTTTGACTCAAGTAACTAAGATCGACAAAAAGACCGTTATAAACTTAAATAATTACATAATGTTCATGACATGGTAATAAGTGATATAAAAGGAATAATGAACTTGAAAAATGTTCTTAAGAAGGTAGAGATTAACTCTAGTTTATTATTCAAGAGATCAAAGAACGGCCGAGTGAATTCGGACATGAGGTAAGGGAACTTCTTATCCCAATTTCCATTCTTTGTGTTAATCTCCTACTTTCAAATTATGCCATGATATTATTATGTCATATCTTGTATTTATAGTTTCTTTATGTGTACATATAGTGAATACACATAATAGATATATTTTATTTAAAAATTATCTTTTTAATGGATTTCGTCTCAATCTCCATTCATTGAGGCATATTTTGTTTTATACACAATTTCCTTTTATAAGGTGTATAAACCCCATTGACTTTTACGTTTATTCAAAAGGAATATTTTTATACGAAGATTTTTACTAAAGTACAAAAGGAATGTTTTTCTTGTCATACGTATGTGGGGATAATGACTTCTCTGCCACCATGACCATTATTTGAGTTTCGGCTTCCCCTATAAGCCATAACATTTTGTTAAATGAAAAATAAAAACCAAGTTTTAACTTTAATTTATTTTGGTAATGAAAATGGTTTTGATAAGGTTTTTATTATATCTATGTATTTTATTGATATCTTGTGATTTAAATGTGGAAATTTTATGTTTCCTTTATGCATGTTTTATGAAATACGGTTATGTTATGGTTTATGATATTTTTAAACCTGTTTATATGAGGAATGCATTGGACTTAGTAAGTGACGGGTGGAGCCTGCTATATCTCCTCGATGCATCGGTAGGTCTCATGAGAAAAACTAGTGTCTTGGCACGAGGCGTTGACAAAATATTATTTGTGTTCTTGGAACGAGGCCTTGACTACGTGGTTATGATAATCTGGCATTATGAATTCCATCATTATGAATGTGGTTATTGATATTTCATGTGATTTTTCCACTAGTAGAATATCCATGCGAGTAAGTAAATGGCATTATTTAATTTATTTTTTCCATATTATGCTAAAGTTAAAGTTTAAAAAGGCTTTTGTTTTAGTTATACATTACCTTAAATGTTAATGTTTATTTATGAAAGCTTCCACTATATTGTTATCCTTACTGAGCATCTCAGCTCACCCCTTTCAATGTTATAATATTTTCCATGATGTGAAGAAGTATTTTATGAATGACCTGCCGGGATAGTCAGAAGAGGATATGAGTGTGGACTATGAAAACATTGTTATTATTTTTTCGCTTTATGATGTAATGTAACTTTTATGAATGTATATAGTGTTTCCAAGGCTATTAAACTAATCGTTCTTTCGAGTCTTGATCTTTTGTGATCATGCCAATGTTACAAAGTAATGCACCGACTCTGGGTAACTGGGGTCAGGGCGTTACAATTTATTCTTTCTATCAACCACTTGTCTTGAGTTCTTCCCATGAATTTTGAATAGTGTGGAATGTGTGGTCTTATGCCCTCATTCAAATCGAGTTATTTGCAATTCCATGCATATTTCATGACGAGATACACCCTCCAATTCATGTTCATGTCTCATGAAGTTAAATGAGGCGACATCTTCAGAAATATGTCTGGTTTGGTTTCCATCCTCATGAAATACATTGTAATGCCCTTCCTTTTCATCATCAGGTCTTTCCCTATTTCATAAAAACCTCATCTTCCTTTTGGAAACATTGCCTCCATTATCTTGGAGGGTGTATGTGATGTGGTAGGTTCTTATGTCCTCATTCACGTCTTGTTTCCAATAGCCACACCATGTACCTTCCTCTAGATAGATAGAAATTCCCTTATCCTCCACTCATCTTCTTGTGTCCTCCACTCCGAAATTGGGCCCCTCTTCCCACTTTGGAAATTCAGTGATGTTCCTAAGAGAATTATGGTTTATTATATAGCGTTGTTGATTTTATATTGAAATATTTTCACCCATTTCCAGGATTCATGTTTCCTTTTATTTGGGATTTCATCATCTTTCACATTTTAAAGGATCCTCGAACAACATGGATATTAGGGAACAATGCTCTCATACTATCATGGGCCAGCATCCCCATGTATTTCGAATGAAAATATGACACAAGTCTCACATTGAAATATGGTTAGCAATCGTCACTCATTTTTAATTTCCAATTTTTGGTCACACGATATGGTTGTTGTGTTTTGAACACGGTAAACAGTTATCATCCAATGTTATGCCACCCCCATTATGCCATAAATATTTCATTTGTAATTTAGATAATTCTCCATTCCATCAGGTCCAACTGAAATTTCGATTCTCTTGGTGATATCCCTTATTGGTTGTTTTCACGTCAAGAGGATGAATCCACAGTGTGGTGTCATTTGAGGCTTTGTGCCCTTTCCCCATCATTGTATTTCACTTGTCATGAAGAATATATTTACCCATGTTTCCCACATCTATCATGGCTTATGTGGGATTAGGGATTTTGGATATGGATTACACCCTCTTGGGATGGTCTCACTTCTTTGGGTCCAACCAATATGACTGTAAACAAAGATCATCCCTCACCCTTATTGCATGACGTTAAAATCCATGTCATCATCTAGAACTATTTTTTCCTTGATACCCATCCTCATGGGATGCATAAGAACACCCATATATATATTCATCGGGTCCAACCCCATATCCCTTGATCTTTTTCATCCCTCCTCATGAGGTTTCTCATCTGAAATTTTTCATTGTGTGGTGTGGAACTTTTTCATATTCAAGTCATGTATATGTTATCATACGTTTATAATTTTATATAAAATATCATTATTTTGTATGCATCCTGGAAATCTGACCTTAAACTATGCAATCTGGTCCCAAATGACATTAAACTATTGTGACATTAATGAGCTATGTTAAAATACGTGGGATTTTCCAATCATAAGACCCTAAAATGACCCAATCTTCCTAGACACATGACCAAAAATACAACCACATTGTGATGTCTTCACATGAGGGGATATCATTTTTGGTATCTATCATCCACCAAGCCATATTCAAGTCCTATATATGGCTTGACACCTATACTGATGCTTGTATTCTCAATCATAGATTTTTCCCCACAAAAAACACATCCATCCTAATGAACAAATAATATACATCAAATGTCACTTATTTTGGTACAAGGGCCATACCTGCATGACAGTATTGACATTGAAATTAGTACCCTACCATTCAAAATCCAAAACAACTTGTGTCTTGATTCCCATCCTAATGTTGTAAATAGTATTTCATGAACACTTCATCTCGTGCCCATCCAAATGTTTTCCATATTCTGTCTCTTGACTTATGATTTCCCCAGGATTATGTGGTCTGTTATGGAATACTTTGGTCTTTATTCGCATCAGGTCCAGAATGGCTGTAATGCATACTCCCACCATTGGGATCCCCACTTTCACTCTTCATCCTACTATATTACTTTAAACTATGTTCCTATTTCCCTCAATAACATGACATTAAACTATGTGTCAATCTATTTTTTCTCTAGAGAGACCCTTTCATGAAATAAGTGTGATCCCTAATCAGATCGATGTGCTTATCTAATGTTTCTTCATCACAATGGCATAATTTCAAGACTGTTTGACTACATTTGAACAATCCATCACTCAAACCTTCATGATTTACATGCCATTTATTTGGATGCATGTTCTTATTCACACCTAATGGAAGCCCCAAATTGTGTGTACGCTCTGCCTATGGATCACCTATATTCCTAGGACAATGTTCCAGAAGTCTATGGATGCCACTCTAATCAGGCCCCTTGTTTAGAACATGGTCAGTAATCGACCCACATTTTTATCCCCCCTTTAGGCTATGATAATAGGGATACTATGTTTTAAAAACGTTCAAAAGTTATCCTTTATTTTCTTTAAACCCCAATAGTGTTCCGAATTTTTGGTATCATAATTCACACTTTCCACTTCCCTCTGTTTGGATTGATTTCAACACCGTTGACATTATACAGCTCATGTACTAGAGAAAATTGTGAATGTAGCAATTCGACGGTTATGTGGACCCTATTCCTAGGTCGTGGATATGCTTACCATTTCAAAAACTCCAAGTGTTCATCCATAACCCTTGTTTTCGATGATCAAAAACCTCCATCACACACAAAGTGATAAATTTGGTAGTCTTCCCTGGATTCTCACACTAGGCATGACCCATGTGATCATAGGGATTGATTGCTAATTACATCACAGTTGTGGTCAGAATGAAATAAAATAAACAAGCATGAAAATAATCTGCCTATGCATGAAGTTTGGAATAAAAATAGAGGTAGACGAGTTTCTGTGTTATTCCAAAACGTGGCCCTTAGGGATCTATGACATTGATGGAGTGATCCAATGCTGCCACCTTCTGGATCATACCCTCTCTGGCTATATCACGATCTCTGAGATCCCTCTCCTAATCAGTGCCTATAGAGTGTAACTCATTAGCTCTAGACTACACTCACACCTTCTCTACTTGGTGGTCAATCATTTAGAGTCTCACCTGCACTACCTGATCCTTGTAATCCTCTTACTGAGACTTCAAATATTCAACAAGATCTGAATTACTCATGATAATTGCCGATATTTGATTGGATTTCTCTTCAAGGTGTCAAGATTCTTGCTCAGTGTTAAGGAACTTCTGGGTATTCTCGGACTCCATCTAGCACTGGGAAATATCATAGCATTGGCTAACCTCCAATATTTTCTCGACAATATAATAGCATATTATTATATGAAGATGATGAGAATCCACCAATATAGTACGATGAATTCATAGTCGGTTGTGATGTGAACCCATCCATATCATCCATTTCACTCTTGACTGACTGAGAAATAGTTTGATTCACTTAAACATATTGTTCCACGTCACATGACTCTCCTTAGCCGTGCTGGGATCTGAGTCACCCATATCCTCTAGATCTATAGGCCCATAATCAGGGAAGGTCACTATGAGTTCAACATCAGGTTCCGATTATAATATTATCTATTCCTCAGTAATCTCACCCTCACCATCTTGGAGATCCTCCTTCATAGAATTATCACCCATGATTTCAGCTAGCAGCTCACCAAGTACTAGGGGCGGGGCCGGCATGAATTGTTGGCTCTATGATAGATTTTGCAATCACTAGTGGGGATCTAGAAGATGTTTCAAACTCAATTGTTTGATGATCCTCTCACCTTGAAATAACTCCATTGGGAATCAATATATTATTAATTTGGGTTTTCCAATAAAATATGAGATAAAACGAAGGTAAATACTTATATGAGTCCATCGTGGTAGTATCCTGTCTATGTGACATGGTGGGTGCCTCTACCATGGGAGATCCCTCAGCACTTCCTAGCTCGGTTTCTGGCACCTAATCCTTCTAAATGATGATAATAGTCGAAAACACTAAGTCTGCCATTTCTTCCCTTTCTTCTTGTTCATCGCTTCGAACCCCAATCATAGCCATTTTCTCTCCTTGCTCGATTCTGAATGCAGGAACATGTGGATGTTTGCTCACATATGTTTGTATATATCCATCCCCTACAAGGAAGGATGCCTAGATACCATTGTAAATGTCTTCCTAAATAAGATATAGTTTGGATAGTAGATTATAACTTCAAAAAGATTAATTCTAGAGGAGAGAAGAGATAAAAACAGACCTCGAGGTGTTCAGCCAGTTCTGCAATAGAGCTTGCAATTTCACCACTCTCACCTATGCTTCCCTAGAGAGTGGTTGTTTCTGATAGTCCCTCACATCCAAGACATTCATCCTCTCCCACATATTCTTCCTCTTCATCTGAATCTTCTTTATCTTATTCCTCCTCTTCCCCATCCCCTTATTTTCCCTATTTGTCTTCATCCTCGGTTGAAATATTTTATGGGTTATATTCCTGGATAAACATCAATATCCCAAGTATATGATGTTCTTCATACCCCATCGATGGCATGTGTACATATCCATGGTTTTTAGGTATGCATTCCAACGATGACTGTTTAAGCAATCTTCCTCCTGGATGCACCCTATGTCTGGTAGGTCAAGCCTGGTGTGCACTAGTCTCCGCCATAACTCTTAGGTGGACTTGTATTATTACATGTTCTTCTATAAAGACCATATAAATGGGAAGATAGCATCAGTAATCAGCTTTTGTAGATTCCTTATCTACTTCACAAAATGTTCCCTAGATGGCCCATGAGGCCGCCCGCTGGACCACCCCTCCTCAAAAGGCAGAGGAATGTTCTCTCCATGCGATGCTCCTGCCGATGATATTCCAGCCCATGTTGTTATAATCACATGAACTATTATTTATCTCTCCCACAAAACACCTTATCTGTGTTCTCAATATCTAGTCTCTACCCAAGCTACCATTATTTTCAAGATGTTTTTCTGTAGAATTCCCTTGGGGCATGTGTTTGTCCAATGTTTGGCATACTATGTTGATAGGCCATCACTGACATTGGTATTAGTGAGGGTGAAGACATAACCCAAGCTAGAGGTCATGAACATGAGAAAAAGTTGGAAAATAATGAATGAATGTAACTCTTCCCAAATCACCATGTATAGAATCTTTGGCATCCATTTCATGCACCGAAACTTCCTAGAAATCCTGGTCGGCACAAACGGTTCGTAAAAAATTTTTTATTCGATCTGGGCTAGCAACACACCACCCCTAATGAATTTCAGGTACTTCCTCTACACCAATTGTCCCCTCCCATCATCTACCGTCTAACCAATAGGGGAATATAACGTATAAATGTATAAATTATTATGGCTTCCTGTCTGGAGCTCAATCCCTTCCTCTATAAGTGTTTGTGGGTGGATTGCTGAAATGTTCAAGCGAGATGGTCTCAAACCATCACATAGAGGCCAAATAACTTTTGGGAAGTCATACCCACCATAGTGAGTAGTGACCCATCCATGAAGGTTCTAGAATGTCTCACATATCCCTTTGTGCAGAGTTTGCATTGAGATGTGTCCCAGAATGATGTATAGCATGGCTAGTATGGGCAACCCCATATTAACCATGTTCTTTTCCATCATGATCCCAAAAATCACCAGCATTCCTAACCAGATACCCAACCTTATATCCCACATTGGAAGCATAAAACCACTCTAAAATTCACCAATGAACCCAACATATTTTATGTTCAGTGCCTGAATTTCATTTATACCAAATCCCCATGATCAGTACTCTTTTGTTTATAAGACCATCATGTATGATCCTCCCTTCCCCCTCTGTGATGGGTTTTGGCACTACTTCCCTCATCCTGTAAACTTCACTAACTTGTCTTGTGTTTGAAATAAACTGAAGCAACCCAAGTAAGATATATCCTTTAAGATGTACTTGATATAAAACTTCTCCTTATCCATCTCCAACAGATGGAACATCATAATAGGGGTGTGCATCTTATCCCCACAAACATTCTCTTTTAGAAGGAACTAATCATACTAGTACCTCTCTATGGGGATTCACCAAATGAAATGGCCCTCCTACAGACTAATACCTACCTCCCTCTGGTGGAAGTGGATAGTGTTGATATTGGGAGAGCACCATCTGAACAGATCTGTTACCAGTTCCTGCAAATAGTAGAAGTGAAACTGTGATGTCCAAACAACATCAAAAATACCGATAGACTACAGATATGCCCTGAAATCCTCACATGTCTAGCGCACTGAGTATGGTCATTCCCATTTTCTCATGAAATTACAATTGGACTGAATGTTCCATTCATTCAAACTCTTTGTCTCATTAGTAATGATGATTCTGAAATGACTTTCATAATGAGATACATATTATTTATGAACATGATAACTTCCTACAATAGGCCTAGTCTTCAGATACAAGACGTAGATGGTTGTGTTCTGTGTTTCCCTGGAGGGATGAATGTTTATCATGCTGTTCAAATTCTAAAGACTATCCTCATGTTTTAACCATGAAAACATTGTATTAGTTTAAAATCCACTCATCGATACCTCCTCTAAAATATCAAAGGACCATATCGACAAACTATCGCCCAAGACGTAATCCTTTTAAGCATGTGTAAACAGGATAAAATGTATTTGGTTATCAAAAACGACCTTTATAGCATGAATAATCTGAAGAATTGTGATCATTTAAGTCGTCCTTGCACCTGTGGTATCCTCCCTCTCAGTGTGGGTCTATTGAGAAACGATTTTCATTGGGTTTACATAAACTAAACTGAATATGCACAATAGAATAGGGGATTGGTACAAAATACATCCTATTTCTCACAACAATACTTATAAATTTAGTGTTTTCATGAAGTAATGACAATGTTAATGAGCCTTGGAGTGTGTATAAAACTCATATAAATTGTGAGAACATGTATGTAGATATGGACCTTTTTTGTACATCAGAGAAAAAGCATCTGTCATACTAAAAAGTCAAAGTGGTGACTAAGGGGTACCCTTATTGTATTTAATTTGTGGACCGAACATTTATCACCTATGGAAGTGGTTTGTTTGTTAATGGTTAATCTATGTGTGCACCATTGGTTAGCGACATTATTTTCTACATTACCCTCAGAATCTGACCTCTAGATCCCCCTTCAGCACTGATTCTGAGGAGGGGGGCATTTTGTGATGACAAATTTCCTATAGGGTCATGAATGAGAACATTCAAGCGAACTAAAATAATCAAGGGAATCCATAGACAATTCTGCAACCGCATGAAAAACACAATGAACTCAAGGTTTTGGATCCAGTGCGCCAGGTCTCCCAGAGGTACTCTTACAGGTGGCCCCCTTGGGCTTGATCCTCATCCATTTCCATTTACTCTAAGGAATTTGCATATAAAATATTCTACTTATGTGCACATTTCTCCTTATATCAGAACATTTTTTTCACGAATCTACGCATTTTGCATGCATCTTCACCATCTTTTGTGATGCCTCTCATCTTGTGTGCTCCCCTCCTCATATGGTCCATGTGTTTTCCTCACCCAAAGGAACCATGTTTGATCCCCTCTTATGCCGGACACCACTGTCATGAACATTCTTCTCTCGTACATCCCTATAGGATTGCATGAAGTAATTTCAATGTCCCTTGAGTTATGTTTCATATTGTGTTGCTTAGCATTAGGATACTTTCATAGATACACTTATGGCTATTACTTCTTTTCATATCTACGCTATTGTGATCCCCTAAATGGATCACACCACAACCCCGACTCTATATGGATTTTTTGGTACCTTCCCTCCTCCAAGGGTTAAAGTGTGCCAATTATGTAAGTCGTAGTTGTTAGGAGTGAATCCTCTCCATCGAGATATAGGATGTTAAACATTCAAGCACCCACCTCCTCAGCACATAATGTTAAACTATAACCTCACCTATTGAAATATACACAGGGTGGCCCGCTTTGGAAATTTTCCACGCCTACTGGAATACACATGTGTGAGATCTTCCTGATATGGAATTATATCCTCCTTGAATGGAATGATATCTGTATGTGAGGAAGTTCATCCATCCATCTGTAACCCTTATCATTTTTTGGGAGGAAGCATCCTTGATATTTCTCTCTTCTTCTCTGTGAAAAGCCTATAGGAGATATGGGCTTAGGTACCTTCATTACCCCATCCCTCTCCCTTTGAAATTTATTTCCATCAGACCACCATCCTGGTGTAAGTCCCAATCTCCACCTCTCTAGGCTGCAAACCAAGTGTATGACCATGTTACCTCTTTTAGATGCTAACAAAGTGTGGGAAAATGTTACCACTTAATGGAATCTACCGAACATAATCCCCACTTCATTCCGCACAGACACACCTTTCGCGACACGATCGTTAGGTCATTTCTACCACTTGTTTCTCAGAACATGCATAACTCATTTGGTATTAGAGTAAGCATAGATCATGGAATCCTTCCGGGGCTAACACAAAATGTACACCCCTAGACCTCTCCCAAACTATGTGGAATTTAATCTTTTCCCCTTTCCAAGCAATGAACATAGGAAGCCTCCCTATGGTTCATGCCCAACACCCATCAGTCCCGACCACTTAATGATAGTTTACCCTTTCCCAACATAACATTATAATTCATGATTTTGAACTACGTGGGGTTTTATCCTTGTCTCCTAGATAGGCTAAGTTGGAATCATCCCTAAAGTTCTACCCCCAAAAACTGGTAAACCCATTCTAAATATGAGGGTTTTGATCCCTGTCTCTTAGATAGGGTACGTATGAATCCTCAGTGAGGTTATACCCCCAAACACTAGTAAACCCATTCAAACTACATGGGTTTTTATCCCTATATCCTAGACAGGGTATGTTGGAATCCTCCTTGATGTTCAACCACCAAAAATTGGTAAACTTTAGTGTCCCCTTTGTTTTGACCCACATAATTGGTCCCCCCTTAATGGCATTAGTCCAACATTCGGTCTACTAACCAAGTGTATGACACAACATGTTGTTGGGTTGATGTCATTTACATACACCCCGATTCCATGCCCTCGAACTAAACTACATTGGCTTTTATTCCCTACCACAGGGATATGTACAAAGATTTCATGAGGTTCAATCCCATCAATCATGTCCCATCCCGATCCCTCACTTTACCCCTTAGTGTATTGTGGAGATCATGACCTAAACCAGATGATCTACTTCCTTTGGGTCTCATCCACTCATTCATGAGCCGACTCCCTTGGAGACAAATCACCCCACCGAACAATGTGGACTTTCATTCCCAACCACATGGATATGTAAGATGTTTCATCAACGTTCAATCCCAACACTATTTTCATATTCACATCGGTCCCATATCATTCACCACACACATCATTCACCCTTCCATCACCCATTGTAATTCTTAACTGGGTTGTCACATCGCGATAATGTCTTTCCATTCATCCCATTGCTTCTCCTTGCGGCACCCGAGAAGCTATCCATGAGTAATCCCCACACAATCCATAACCATCCAACCAAGAGCTTCCCTCTTACAAAGGGCCGCGAACCATGCAATAACCACATCTTGGATTCGGGTCTTTATCCCTTGTGTACATCCAGAATCATCACCCATTCAATATACGGGGGTCTTGAACCCTATCCCCAATATAAAGTGTGTTGGAAACCTTCATGTGGTTCAATCCTGATAACAGTAAACCCTAGAACCGCCTTTATTTGGACCCAAGCATCCTGCAATCCGTCTTTATTGGACATTTTGATCCACTCATCCTATAAACCCCTCAGGTTCTCCCTCTTGGGGATGTACCCATATAATCTACTCTTATCAGTGTTCTGAATTTTTTTTGTCTCTTCTAGACATTAAATGAAAAAAATACCTTGTGTTAAACATGGGAATCTAAGGAATGACTTAGGGACATGCCTATGACATATAATTCCCCAAATTCTATTTTTGGTTGCCTTTGTCTTCTATTACCTATATAAGTCCTATCATAAGGGGATGAAATCCAAACACATCTGAATTTCTTCATCTTGACAAGTCGGTGATGTCCAAAATGACTACTCCCTTGATCGAATGTTTCTGCTCTAACTTGACCCCTTTGAATTTCAAGAAAAAAGTAGTTTAATTAACGTACATCCATGAATATATGGATCTAGGGTACATTTTCATAATCAATATCTCAAATATATGATGTAGACCTAGACTAGGTGATGAATTGAGAGGAGTAATCCATGGATGGAGGAGTCGATGTTCCATCACCTCATTTCTATCAAAGAGAAAATGTCCTTGAATATGTGAGATATGCCACCCGCCATTGGAAAACAATAATGTGGGGAATTAATAAGTATGACCCCACATAAGATTATGTTCCCTAAGGAATGTTTCAGAGTCATAACTATAAAACATTCCATTATTAACAATTGGGAACAAAAAATTATCTTTTAGTGTATTAATCCATTTCTATAAATATTATGGATCAATGGACCCACAAAAAGAAAGGTGGATGTTGCCTCATGAATTATCCAATGGTACATTTATACATTAATCATTTTTAATATCTATATGATTCATATCTTGAGTGATTTGAATAATAATAACACTAATATTTTGTATTCTATCCCCCATACAGATCAGTTTCTCAGAGGAAAATTATAATGTTTTCCACCACGTTAATTTTAACAAGATCACCCCTATTTATAACCATGTTATAAAAACCACAATAATAGTGTAATAACTAGACATCATTAATCTTATTTAGAAATCATATAATCATGAAAATAATTCCTATTATCTCCAAAATTATTAAATATTTTTATAAAACATTTACACATGAAGATGATCCTATAAAAATTTTAGTTCATCATATGTTTCCTTATGTTAATTAATCATATTCTTCATAAAATATTCTCAATGTTAATACAACATTTATTTAATACTAACTGATGTATCCTAATCAATACATACAAACATATTTCGTCATTCTAGATGAATATATAACACATGGTAAAATAACTAACATGTAATAATATTACTGGTTAATGTGGTAGGATACTAGAGAAATAGTAATTAAAATTCATAAAACATCTTCAACATAACCAAAAATGTCCTCTCACGCGTTACCTTTCAAAGAAAATTCAGACTAACACCTTTCATCATAACCTTTGTAAATTATGTCATATGTTAAGGTGAGTTAAGTGATTAGTAATAGTAAAAAGGGTATGTTTTTCAATAATAAAATATGATAAAATGATAACAATAAAGGCATGAGATAATTATCATAACATTAAAAACACATACAATCATTAATTAATCATAAATCAAGAGTATTTGTATAAGTCATTATGATAAACATATTAAATAATTAATATTAAATTATAATAATCATTACTAGATCTTGTGTGATGAGATAATATCATAAGCATAATAAATATGTTTTCCAATATACATAGGAATATATTATCATTTCATTTGTCAAGGATCTCTTTTAGGACCATAATGGTAGAGGGGAATGCGTACAATATTATATTATGTCCACTACATATTTATTTTTCATACAAGGTTAATGGAGTGTCATGTTGTATTGGGATCACTACATATTCCCATTAATATTGTATAATTATATATCAAACATTACCCAATGAATGGGAGGGATATATAATTTCACACATTTACATAACATAACTGAATCCTAATAATGTGATCCATTCATTCACAAAAACATTCATTATTTCACTATATCATAGTTAACTAGTCGGAATGAAATGACATCAATGAAAATTTCATTTAAAAATCAAAAAAATTGAACGTATATATAGATATTTTAAATGTAATAATAATTTATTAAACCCATTAAACCATAAAAATTATTAACTATTGTTTAAAAATATAAAAAATAATTTTATAAAAGTATTAATAATTTTATTTGGAAAATAATTGAAAAAATAAATATCAGTTAATAAATTTTTTTTAAAAACATCATAGAGATTTGGAAAAATATTTTCATTTTAAAACCATTTATATTTATAAAACAAATATTTAATAATTAATCATCAGGACAAAAATGAAATTTATTAAATTTTTTAATGTTTAAATATATATTCCATTCATGCTTTTGTAAAATTTCAAATAAAACTTGTAAAAAATAATTGTTAATGATCCTTTTTAATTTCCTTAAAATTAATTGTAATATAGTTTAATATTACAAATAAACCCCACTAGAAAAATTCAATAAATTTCATGGAAATACTAATGAATAGGTCATGGAAGAATGATATTCCCAAAAAAAATAATAAATAAGGTCTATTTACCAAAGAATCATTCGTATGGTATACATGAGTTTCAACGAGGGAGAAAATAGAATCAATACATGAATATACAATAAATATCTTTTATAGATGATAAATTATTGGGTTTATGGGAGAGATACGACATAAAATATACCCTATGGATATTTAAACATGAAAAATTCTTTTTAAATATTATATTACATAATAAACCCCTATGTGAAGTCATATATTTTTACGTACATCATATTAAATATATAATGATGAATTAAAAAATATGATGGATCTATATAATATATATTTTCAATTTTATTACACTATAAATGATTAATTTATATTTTCTAATCCAATAATTATTAATAATTATCCACTAAAATAAATATTATGTGTGTCAAATATTTCAATTTTCATTCATATTTCTATTTGGAGATTATGGTCCTTGCAACATGGTAAATGTTTGATCACATATATAATTTTAAAATAATTCATTATTATAATATATAATAATTATATAATCATTTATAAAAATCCTTATGTGGCCGTGATGAAAGATGAATTGTACCACTTTGTTGTCATGGTAGCCCACACATACACATGGGTGATTTTTTCAATATTCAATAGATGAAAATTACGATTTTTATTAAAATTTATTTATAAAATAATAATTATATGAAAATTATCATGTATATTAACTATATAAATCATTATAACTACCCATATTGTGACTTGATTAAAAACGAAATGTGTTGCTTTATGGAGACGGTAGTCCATACTTATGAATGACCCTCATTTACATTTCACATTGGATGGAAAAGAGATTAAAAATGGTGTTACAATTAACATGACAACATTTAATTACAATTAACTCTTCTTTTAGTATATTCCTTTCATTAATACTTACTCCATCTTAAGATACACTTTTAGTTAAACTAGGACATAGATTATATATGGTGGAAATTTGGTTAGATATTTTTGTAGTACTTTTCCAATATAAGGTGTTCAATGTGTGTGAATATGTAATATTAGGTAGTTCCCTCTTATAAGTGATTTCAATTGTATAATTGTAAATATTCAATGATTTAAAATTTTATAAAGTAAATTTATTGGGTATTTGAACCAAATATAATTTTTTTGATTAAAGGATTACATATATATGAAATTTTCTGAGACAAATTATATTTAGAAATGTTTTAGTGATAATTGAATCCTTTTCAATTAGTTAAAACCCCTTGTTAAACTCTTTAACCCTTACCATGGTGAAGGTATTTTTACCATGGTAACTATTCATTATGGTGAAAATTATGTTAAATTCAATAACTTATATTTATTATTATGATTTATCATAATGATTCTATATTTCAGCATTCTATTTATTTTGGGGTAATAAATTAATTATAATATTTGTGTAGTAAACAAATAAAAAACTATTTAAAATAGTTATGTTAATCATTAAAATGATTATGTTGTCAGTATTCACTTAGTAACAACCATTAAATGAATTTTAGTTTATTTTATTCAATATATTATCTAAAAAATTATAAACATTCATAAATGGGGCTTAATTTAATTCATTTACATACCAACACATTGTAATCATGGAATCTATTTTATGAAAAATATAACTTTCTACATTTAAATGATTTCATCTTCATTTCAAACCATTTGATAATAAATATAGGAATGATCCCACAACATTATAAATGTTTTAAAAATAATTTTAAATAATATTTAAAATAAAAAAAAAATAAAATTATTTAGAATTAAATCATATATAATAAAAATAATCCCTGTAGAAAAATTATTTTCATTTATCAATGATGTAATCAAATAATATTCCATATCACATATCAAATATTACATAAATATTATTACCGTTTTTTTAAATAAATTTTACCAATTTAATATAACTATATATTAATATTTATTTATATATTTTCAATGAATAATTAATCAAAAAAAATTTCATGATGTGTAGATCTGATGTTGTCCAATATATCAAATTTATTAAAGATTAATATCTTTTAAAATCCCCGGGTGTTTCATTATAACACATTTTACAAAATATAACAATTAAATAATATTAATATTAATATAAAATGATTGTATCACTTATTAATTTCAACATCTTGTTTCCACATAGCTTCCTCGAAATTATGATTCCACAATAGAAACATAATCGGGAGAGAGATCTTGTTCTTTAAGGGATTTCAACTACTTGTTCCTCATAATAAATTTATTTTTTATAAAGTTAAAAAAACTTATTTATGTATACTTGAAGTATAGTATTTGTACTTCACAAAAATATGTTTGAGGAATACATAATTAACTTGGGAGATTTTTGGTGGAAGCGCTAAATAATATGATATCCTGCCTATTCAGTCAAGAATCTCAAAGGTACCAATCCATATGGGAATAAATGTCTCCTTATATAAAAAATAATAACCTTCCTCCAAGGAGATATAAATAAAAATATATCCTCTCTATCATCAAAATATAGTTCCCATTTATGGATATCAGCAAAAATATTTGATTGGGTCTGAGTTTCTCTAATGTGCTACTGAATATCACTAACCTTCTCCATCATTTCTATAGTAGGAATAATTAAAAAGGATCATATTTTCTCTAGCTTCATCGTATAAATTTTTAGTTATTCAATTAATTAAATATATGAATTCATAAGATTGAATCTAACTGGTTGACTAAAGAAAATTTTTCATGAACCCACCCGGGTCGACCCTGAACATGTCACCCGAGCCGGTCTACGGCATAGCCTAAAGGGGGTTCCCATTCCCCATGGATTGAAACTAGCGACATGAATCAAGACCCGATCGATGGGAATGATTTTACCTGAAAGGATAAATTAATAACCGTTAATAAATAGAATAATAAATTGAAACTCAAGAAGAAGAAAAAAATGAAAAAAATAGAACAACTCAACATACCTCCACGTGACCTTCCAGGTTACCTACCAACCAAAGGCTGAACATGCTCTAGTAATGAGAAACTCATACATGAAAAATGAGGAAAATGAAACCTTCAAATAAAATTCTAAAATAGGAATGGGACTCAAAAATGATGAATATGGTTGCCCCAATAAACCACATAATCCAATGTCTCTATTTTTGAAACCATCCATTAATCCCAAACTCAAATACACTCATAAAAGTATAGTTTTCAGATTTTAAAATATGCAACATGTTTTTTTATTGTAAAATCCAGCAGACGATGCATTTTATATTAATAAAATCGGTTTTCTTCATTTTATAAACAAAACCTGAAACAGAAGATACCAGAACTGGGCTAAAATAATATTGGTAATGCTGGAAATAAATTCATACGGTAGAATGTAAATATGAAATGTGAATAAATAATAAACCATGTATAATCCTAAACATCCATATAAGACTATTATACATACTCATATTGGAATCATCTTCTGGAATATGGTGAATCTTATAACTCTATAACCAACTGGTCACCCTAGTAGAAATTGAAACCAGTGGCACCGCCCATCAGGAATCTACCTACCAGTTGGTACCAACCATCTAATTGAGGCTGATATTCAACCATCACTCGATCAACTAAATGACACCCAATAACCCATTGTGTCTATAATAATACATTGTAATTATGAGGTCCTTGAATGCATGACTTGTCTCACCGCACTTCCCTACCCCAAACACATATTCTTCCTATGCATTAACCCATAAATTGTTACCCTAGATAGGATCTCCCCCAAATAAACATTAAATAATTTCACATTAACAAAGTGTTAACCTAGCTATCACTTCACGTCCATATCAAAACCATTTTTCTAAAAATATTAAAAATTCTAACCAGGCACACAAAATATACAAACAAAAATCATTCTAACAGTTAACACAACTTCACCCATAAGATGGAAGAGCCAAATAGGACATTAATTAAAACCTCTCCAATGAACATTTAGTAAAACCATTCAAACTCTCAAATAAAAAAAATATTGTGAAATTTTCAAATGACCCCTTCAGTGTAACATTCATCGAAACACACACAAAAGTACAAACAGTCACACCGTTTGAGAATATGTTTCAACCCTTTCATAAAAGTCACATAATGAGCCAAACCTTATTTAAGAAACAAAATCTATTTAGAAAACAAATGATTCAAGAAAAAGATATTTTGAAGGTGCCATATTCATTTGAGGGCACATCCATACGTGCACCTAGTCCAGCCATAGATGTTCCAATATCCAATGGCTCAACAACAACCAAAATGAAAATTCTAATCCATTTCCTCAAGGACTGAATTTTCTTTGAAATTAAAACCAACCATTTCCAATATCAATAGAATAGAAAAAAAATATCTTCAAATCAACAAATCCCCTCTTCAAAACATTTTTAACACAATTTCCAAGATACAACATTGTTAAACCAAATAGGCCATGAAAAAAACACATTTGAACAGAATATCTCCAAATTACCCTATTTATGAAAAACATGAATTTATGAAAACATAACAAGATATTCATCAATAATTATGTCAACAAACTAAAAAATTTATAAAAAATTATATTATAAACCCAACCAGCTTAAGAGTAATTGTATAATCCAATCTAACAGATTAAAAACAATTCCTTAAACAGATCAAAAAAATTTCACAAACCAAAAAAACATGGTAAACTATTTAAGAGTAACATGATAGTATGTTTAATGTTTAATAAATTCCCAATATAAAATTTTAATTCAAAATAACACAATTTCCAGAAACAAATAAAAATATAATCATGTCTAATACTTTACTTTTCTTTGTCAAAACCAATTTTCTTGGAAACACTATAAAAGATTAACTAAATATATTGCAAAGGTGAAAATAAAATTATTGATTAAATTAATAGAATAAAACAGTATATGGTATTTATTGGCAATAAAATGTGGATTCTCTTATCTAAAATCAAGTTCTGGTGTAGAAAAATCTCGACAAAAGATGGGGCAACACCACGTAGACCTCTTTCAAACACTTGAAAATAAGAAAAATGCGTGAAACAAAGCATAAATTTTAAGGATTCACTAAAATAATGAAAAACCCTAAACAAATGAAATAAAAATCATCAGAGATAACAAAATGGGAGATGGAGGGTGATTCCCGAGCAGAGGGTGAGCGCAAAGAATGCATGACTGCTACTAGAGGAGAGGGTGTGGATTTGGGCGGTGAGGATGGTAGGGTACAGAACAAGGAGGGCAGGTTGTAATCATCCGGATCAAGGGATACCCGAGTGATATATGGCTGACGCGTGGGTGGTCGGAGGCAACCTGTCTAGAGTGAGAGAGCCTGGAGGTGGAGGTCTAGAGACAGCCTAGCTAGGGCAGGTGGCCGGAGCGCTGGAGGGCGATGATCGTCACGTGGAGGGCGAGGGCGGTTGCATGATGGGTGAGCATCGACAGGGATGAGTACATTCAGCATGAAGTAGAGGTGAAGGGGGCCACCATATTGGTTTATGATGGGGTGGATATGAGATCCTACGAGGGGGGTTGCTTTCTACGTTGGCAAGGAGCCCATTGGGTGGGAGTCACGATCCATATTGAGGAAAGGGGGTAGCGTTGTGCGTGTTGGGATGGGGGGTATAGTTAGGTTAATCCTTCACTTTTTATGAAAATAATAAAATAACAATTTGAATATAAATAATAATAATTATAGTTCAATAACAATTTATTATTAATTATACTAATAGAATATTTTAAATAATAAAAAATATTACCCATTCATTATAACAAAATAAATATATACACCATGATATATTATTATTATTATTACGTTTTAAATGTTTTACATATTTCATTTGCGTAAAAAATTATTTATTTTGAGAGATACACATTTGTACGACACCTAGGATGATTGTGCAGCTATCGCCTAGTGTGTGATGACTGTGCATGGGTCTGAATCCTGCTAAAAATATTAAAAAACAAAAAAAAATCGACGAGACCTAGCCCATACCTTTCCTTCAGAACCCGAATCCATGAAATAATGAAATAAAAATTAATTTATAATTTGGAGTGTGACAATTCTCCCCAATACAAAAACATTCTTACCCCAAAAAGTCTCCCAACTGAAATATAGACAAAACATGAATTCATGTCTAATCTAGAAAATTTGAAACAACAATATATGATAATGGAGTAACATGATATGGTTATCCCCTCCACAATAACTCAACTAGTGTGGAAATTTAACAGTCAAACATATCACCCAGGGAAGGGGGGTGTCGTGGGAACTCCCAACCGATCCAATGTAACATCTACAATAAGAGAGAAAATAAACCTCTACTGAAACATAGAACTATCAATGGAGACCAGAAACCCCCAATACTAGAGAAAAAAACACTGATAAGAACATGACCCATGAATTAAAACTAATAATTACTACAATCCTCAACTCCTTCGTAGGAAATTAAATTTCCAAACAGACACTGCTAAACCAAGATCAACCCATATAGGGGCAAACCCTACATTTTATAAAAGCACATGATTAAGAAAAAACATGATCAGATAAACAATACCATTTGGATTACAATAGAACATGTTCTTCATAACTCCATGATGAAACCATGAACATCAAATGTTTTAAAAACATTAAAATCCTAAAAAACCAGAATGAAAAGGAATTAAATGTTCCACTTCCAACTTCGAACACAGAACCGAAACCGAGCCATAACACTCCCTGAAACTCCTAACACAGTGTGAGCTTCACCTCAAGACCTATGGCTGGGGCTATGATGGCTAAATAATTTCCTACCTCAATGTTAGGCACTGGAATCCTTTTGTCACATAGTATTCTTCAGGAGGCACTACATAAAAAACTTTTCTAGATGACCCAGACACCCGGAACGATGACACGTCTTCAGATAGATGCAACATGAAGGATTCACATTCTTGAATGAGCCACACTGGTGGAACACCACTAAATAGTCTGACGAACTGGAAGAAAAAACCACTGTAAATGACTCTTTAATAATAGGACCCTTCCGGTACATCCTGTTCACAAAATGGGGAACCTTCATTAACAACTGGATATGCAGGATTTCAAACCATCTCGGTTCTAGAGTGTGAATCAGCTAAGAAAGGCTCATCCACCAGATACTCAAAAATATGGTCCCTAGAAGTTAGTAATCACTCTTTAATCATTGTATGAAGACCCCTATTGTTGATAGACGTCTTTATCGAATCATGAAACTCTAACTTCGGAGAAAAGGAAGCATGTTCCTTGAAATGGTCAATATAAGTCTTCACTATCAATAGTCCTTGTTGATTATAAATTATTTCTTCCCTTTTCATTGTCATCATCTCTTCAGGTAAGAACCTACAGACGAAGATATATTTAAATACATACCACGTCAACCCAACCAGCATTAATGGTTGGGTGAACAACTCAGATTCATCAAATGCTGGAACTTCAAACAAACCCACAACAATACACACTCTTACATCGTCGGGAGTTCCCAATACCCTAAAGACATGCTCGACCTCTTCAAGACACTCTGATCCATCCAACAAGACCCAAAAAACATGATGGATATGCAATATCTGAGAATGAGAAAAAAACTAGGCATGAGCTATTAGAAACCCTTGGGCCTATCTATGTGTCATTTTCTAACAAACATATAAAAAATGTCAAAACTGATATCATACCAAGGAAACATCAATGAAATCACCTTCATCCAAAAACAGCCATATCAAAAACCAAAAAAATATAAACAGAACAAAAAATTCCATTTTATAAATACCCTATTCATTTTAAATTTCAAAACCACCTTCTTTCAAGGAAACTATCTAAATACCAAACCCACTTTTCAAACCAAAATCATCTTCGAAATTAATATCCCCTTGTTTTAAATATCTTTTGAAAAACAAGGTCCAGCCTATAATTGCAAGCACAAATTCCAGTAATACCATGAAATGTTGCACATATCATCATTTTCCTTCATTCATATGCACCAACACACACATTCCAATCATTACCTCACATGTGAAAATGTTCATAAGGAGTATATAAAGTTTCACCCAATCAATTTATCTACCAATTCCATGCAAAAAAAAAACTAAAGAATTTATATTTTGAAACCCATTGTTAGAATTTAAAGGCATTTAAAAGAAATAAATCTCATTTCAAAAGCCCTTTTTCATTATAGTGCACATACACCAACCAGATCCAAGATGACACACAACATTCCTCAAACTACAAATGTGAGGGACTTGTAGTCATGCTTAAGCCAAAGACATGGTAGTGGGCCATGCCCCAAGCAATAATCAACAACCAGGAAGAAAATTAAACCATGTTCTCAGACTCCACTAGGTTCACTACTCCCTGGTAAATCATGATATGACATAGGTTTGCATATGTTATCATCCCTTGATCTAAAACAAACATGGGCAAGACAAGGTCTCAATTCCTCTGGTGACTCGAGGATCGAAATGAGCGAGTGCTTATGATAGCCTTCCCATAACTACCTATCGAGTCCCAAAACTCTTAATCATCATCTACTAGACACCACAGTTATAAGTGCCTCCATGGATACAATTTTGTCACAAAACACCCTGTTTGACCTTTAATCTATCACCTGAGATGGAATGTGGCATGGCCCGAAGGGCCTTCCCGATCCCCATAGGATAACAACAAGTTTTGGGCATCAAAATTGAATCCTTGTGAATGATTTTTCCCAAAAAGATAAATAAATAAACAATAATAAACTGAAAAATAAAACTGAACTCATGAAGTGATAAAAAAACTCAACAAACCTCCACATGACCTTCTAGATCACCTCTCTACCAAAGGTCAAAAATGCTCCAATAATGTAAAACATATACAAGAATATATTTTGAAAGAAAACCTACAAATAAAATGATTAAATAGTTTGGGGCATCAAAAAAGCTCCGTATGGTTTCCGAGACAAACAAATAAATCAAACATCTCAATTTCTGAAACCATCCATTAACAACAGTTTGAAATACACACCTAAAAGTATGTTTTTAACATTATAATATAAGAAGCATGTTTTTTCATTCAAAAATCCAAAATATGCTACAAGATATTTTAATAAAATCATTTTTTCATTTTATATTCAAAACCCAAAAAAGAAGATACCAGAGATGGGCTAAAATAATACAAGTAAACAAGGAACGCTATGAATAAACTCGTACAGCTGAAATTAAACAAGAAATGTGAATAAATAAATAACCATTTGAGAACCTAAACATCTCAAGAAGAACGCTGGATGTACTCCATTCAGAACAACCTACCAACATAATTTGAAACTCTTATTTCTATAACCAACTAGCTCCCCTTATGTGAAAATAAACCTATGACACTCCCTATATGGCCTCTACCTACTAGTGGGATACCAACTAATATAATCATGGATGATAAGAAACCATTACTTGATCATCTAAATGATACCCAGGAACCCATGGTGGTTATAATAAAAATTTCTATGTAGGAGTCCCTCGCACGTGTGACTAATCTCACCACACGTTCCTACACCGAACACAGATGCTTCCAATGAATTCACCTATAAAGGGTTACCCCAGACAAGAGCTGCCCCAGATATATTGTTAATCATTTCTAATTAATAATCTGCCAAATGGGTCGTCACATCACATCCAAATTAAAACCATTTTTCTAGAAATATTTAAAATTCTGACGAGGCATAATAAATATACAATCTCAAACCATTTTTATAATTACCACAACTTCAACCATATGTTTGAAGATCCAAAAAAATCCTTTACGTCCAATGCCTCTAATGAATTTTTAGTAAATCCTTTCAAACTCTTAAGGAAAAAATGTAAAATCTTGTGAAATGGACCAACATCCCCTTGATCATAACATTCTATGAAACACAAATTAAATTAAAAATGACAAAACCATTGAGACTACATTTCAATCATTCCATAAAATACACATAATGAACCAAACTATATATTGGAAAAGTCTATTTATAAAAGAAATGAATTATGATAACATTATTTTGAATGTTCCATTTTCATTTGAGGGAACATCCATGAGTGCACCTAGTGTACCCAAGGATGTGACAACATTCAATGTTTTAAAAACAACCAAAATGATATTTATAAACCATTTCCACAAGGGCTCAATTTTCTTTGAAATCATTACCAACCATTTCAAACACATGGAGAACAAAAAGCAATCATCTTAAATCCAAAAAAACCCTTTTCAGAACATTTTTTAAACAATTTCCAATATACAAAGTTGTCAAACCAAACACACTAAACCCAAAATACATTTTACCAAAATAACTCCAAATTCCCCTTTTTCTATAATAAAATAAACTAGTAAAACATACAAAAAAAATCATAAAAATTTATGAAAATAGACTAAACAATTTATAAAAAATTATATAATCAAACATATTGGTTTACTATAAATTTTATAATATAATCAAACTGTTTATAAATAATTCCATATACATCTCAAAAAAATTGCACAAACCAAAAAACACACAATGTCAGAATATTTAAGAGTATCACAATGGTTTTTTTCAAGTTTAATACATTACAAATACAAATTTTTAAATCAAAAGAACACATTTTCCACAAACACATAAAAATATAATCAGGGGAATAATTCAAACCAATTTTTGACATAACCAATTATCTTGGAAATATAATATCAGATTTTCTAAATATATTTAGAATGTGAAAATCAGATTAATGATTTAATTAAATTATTCTAGAATTAAATTGGATTAATCGGAATGAAAATTTATATTATCATACCTAAAATTTCATGTGGGTGGAAAAATAACTTAATGAAAGAAGGGAAATTTTCTCGTGGACCTCTCACACACCCTTGACAATAATAAAATTTTTTGAAACAAACCCGAGACATTAGGGTTTATCTATATAATAGAAAAACACTAAAAATTATGAGTAAAAATTGTCAGAGATAACGACCAGGGAGGCGGTGGCAGCTACCAGAGTAGAGGAAGAATATGAAGGAGGCACACCTTCTACAAGAGCAGATGGTGAGGATGGCTTATTCCAAATCAAAGAGGGGAGGGTGTAGTAGTCCTGTGAGAGGGAGACCCGGGCGGTGGGAGGACACCTTAAAGGTTCCCAAAGGTGTCCTGGACAGAGCGGGAGATCGAAGAGGTGGAGGGCCGGTGGTAGCTTGGCTAAGACGTGTGGCTGGAATGAAAGAGTGCAAGGGTTGGTAGGTGGATGGTGAGGCCGGGTGTAGGATCGTTGATCGCAGAGGGGGCTGGGTGCACTCCATAAGAAGTACGGGTGAAGGGAGCATCCAGAAGGTGTCATGCTAGTGAGTATCGGAGCTCTTGCGAGGGGGGGGGGGTGCTGGACATGTCCGGAATGAGCTATGAGGATGGGGGTCATGATCCATGATGAGAAAGGGGGGAGGCATTGTGCATACTGAGATGTGGGTAAGCATGTAGAGTAAGGTTAACCCTGGTCTTTTTTTTCTATAATAATAATTATAATAATCCAATAAGAATTTGAATATTTATAATAACAATGAAAATTAAATTAAAATTTATAACTATGTATTTAAGAAAATAAAATCAAAAACACTAATTAACCATTCATAAAAAAAAATCATTATATATATCATAATTTATTATAGTTATTACATTTTAAATGTTTTACTTATTTCATATGTTTAAAAAATTATTTCTTTAGAGCGATAAACATATGCATTGAATCTAGGCTGATCGTGTGGCTACCTCCCACCATTCAATGACTGAACACAGGTCTGAAACCTCATAAAAATATTAATGATTAAAATTTTAAGCCGGGACCCTTCCCAGACTGTAACGCCCCGACCTCAGTTACCTAGAGTCAGTGCATTATTTTAATACATTATCATGATTACAAGTAATAAAATCCCGAAGTACTGATTGGTTTAGCAGTCTTGGAAAATAGATTACATACATGAATGTTACATTTCACATTAAGACATACAAAACAACATAAATAACCATTATGAACGCCATTATTCCATTGACATAACCCTTCATATCAATCACAATACACTTCTTGGAATCCTAGAAAACAAAACATAGAAAGGGGTGAGCTCAAACGCTCAGTAAGGGTATGCAATACAATGGAATATTTTATAAATAAAAATAAACATTTAAGGCAATGTATAACTAAATCAAAAGCCTTTTAAACTTGGTCTTCAACATAATATGGAAAAATTAAAATGAAATAATTCTATTTACATATTCACATGGATATTCTACTAGTCGAATAATCATATGCAATGTCACTAACCACATTCATAATGATGGAATGCATAATGCCAGCTATCATAACCAAGTATCCAAGGCCTCGTGCCAAGACTAAAAATAAGATTTTGTCAAGGCCTCGTGACAAGACACTAGTTTATGTCATGAGACCTACCGATGCATCGAGGAACTATAGTGGGCTCCACTGGTCACTTACTAGGTCCAATGCATTCTTCATATGATAAGGACTAAACATTACATAAACAATCGTATTAAAACTAGAATACCAAATGTCAATACATTAACATTAAACCATGAATGGTATAAAAATAAAACCTCCACATTCAATCATATCCCAAAATATTCAACACAATATGGAAGATTTTTATCACGATAAATCAACTTCAAAATAAGTTTAAAATCTATTAATGGATTTTGACATAGATGAAAATTATTTGTAAAACTCTTTGGGAGAAATGCAAATTTTCATGAAATGATTTAAAAGTCACAAAATATAAAAATGAATTCATTTAAAAAAAATCGGAATAAAAGTGTCCCATAGCACTTTGAAACTTTTGAGCGTAATTAACATTTTAAAAACATTCAAGTCCATATAAATAAATCCTTAAAACCCATTTTTAAGACATGGACATTAATGATAAAGATTTAGAAGAATAAATATTTAAAACATTGGAAATGATGTTTTAGTAAAAACGTCCCTTAAAATAATACCTTTGAAAAAACATTCATAAAACATGGAAATTGCTAATAAATATATCCTAGTAGATACCTACATAAATACAACCTCGGATAATAAAGAGATTGTGAAATTAACCCTTACTAATTTGGTAACATACGAAACATACAACCCATGAAAGAGGTGTCATACAATGAATTGGTAAATACACAAAAATTAAAGTGTATTACACAAAGAATACAATAATGGTAAGTATATACATCATACAAAAGGAAATAGTGGCAATATGGCATGAATCTCATGGAAATAAGCAGTGAGATGAAAACCCCTTACCATGTGCATTTCCTTGGTTGAGAGTAGGTTAACATTCTGTATAATAGTTAAATCATTGTTATTAAATTATACAGGAATCATATATATCAATATGATATCATATATGATCTTTTAATATTGTTTTGTTAATAATATTTTAGTATTATGGTCATTTCGGGTGTTAACTGATTCATTTTCCTTTATATGATATGTCACATATGTCGTGTTTGTTATGGATAGGTTGTATCTTATTCATATCCCGAATGATATAAAGTCTTTAAAAATTTCTTTTAATCATCAAATGAGAATTATTCTTTAATTTATATGATGACGAAATGATTCTCATCACGTTCATGGAGACGGTAATTCGTACGTACGCACGAACGCTACGTCCATTTCATGTTTCATTTTAAAAGGAATAAAAACCAAATGATACATAGGTATATTATTCTAAAAGTATAATATAATATCTTATATGTGAATCTTAATTTCATTAACACCATCCATTATATGTTCCATGTATGGAATAAACGAGTCATATCACTTTGAGGGGGCAGTAGTCCACACTTTCTCAAATGAAATTACCGTATATATAAACAACATGAAACGAATAATGGTGTGCTATAAGATGGAATTATAGAATATTATATATATAAAATAAATATCATTAATATCATATTTAATTATTGTTCCATCATAATGGACACCATGACAGGTGGTAGGAGATAATTGAACAATCATCGTTTCGTGAGGCGTTCAGTTGCCATCCACAGAAACATTATGTTCATCACCCATTAGATGGAGGTGTGTGTATGTTTATTTTGAATACTTCTCATAAAAATAAACCTGTATATTTATGATAAATATTTTTTACAAAATAAAATAATAATAATATTTTAGGGGATGTAGAAGTATAATAATATAAAAGAAGCTAAGAGAAATTATTACCTTTAATTTGGGTAACTCCATTTGGTTTGAACAAAAAAGGACTCTTGAAGTGCCTTTTTCCTAAGGTAGGGATTATAGGAGGAAACTAGGGATGTAGGGATATTAATTGGGTAGAGTTGTACGAGAAAAAAGGCTTTAGAAGTGTGAAGAATTGGTTAGAAGTGGTTTCCTTTTATAAGGGGGAGGAGGGGATCTTTAATAAAAACATAAAATTTTAGTTTATAATAAATTCATATTTTGATTCTAATGGCTCCAAAGTTCAATATTAAAATTCTATGTTGGGGATGGATCTGAATACTTTCAACTAGTTGATTTTAGACAGGATTGGGTCATTTAATGAACCTTATCTTTTACTTTTAACTCTTAGTTAATCAGTTTGGCATTTACCGTGTCACTTTGTATTTTTATATTATATAGTTAATAAACAGACTATATACATCCGAGATACCCCCAAGTGGTCCATTAATGATACATATATCATTATTTAAGTACTTTGGACGAATATTAGATTTTTCGGAATAGAATATCAATTCATAATATAATATGTTTTTTAAAACTCTTTTATTTCAATTTTGGCACTTTTGGGTATTTTGTTTTTGATTAATTCATAACCGCATTATTACTTTGAATAAAATTCATATAAACAAAAATAATTTTTCATATTAACGTAGAAAATTATTTTAATTCATTACAAGTCCCAATTACATTTGTTTGGGTATTTATAGTATCAATTATCTTAATCATTCATAAATTCGGTAATAACTTTAGCATCATTCTGTCATAAATAAATTAAATTATATACTGTCCAAAAATATTAAATAAAATACAAGTATCTAGTAAATCGTTTTATCTTTCTAATAAGTATTTATAGTAAAAAATAATACTTATATAACACCATATAAAAATTATTTAATAAAAGGTTTTTCTTTATGTAAATTTTTCATTTTCATTAATTTAATTAATCTAAAATGTCATTATCATTCATAAGTGGCTCCATGGGGTCCCAATATTGACCCAAAGAAGAAAATGGTCGGCCATTACTCATCCAATAAGGATAGGACATTTGTTAAAGTAATTTTGGATTATTACAATATCCTTTTTACCTTGAATTTCCCTTTTTACCTTTAAACGTGTTAAATAAAAGTAAAAAGTTACTATTCACCAAAATTTATTTTTATATTAGTGAAAAACACATTACTCGTTCATATTAACCATGTCTCTCATATTTTCAAAATTCATCTAAAAGAAGCGCTAAATTTATGTTTTATGTGAATTTATAAATTCTCTTACGAGGTGGGTAAAAGACGGTTAAAAGTTCAATAAAATTTTTATATATCTAAAATTATTATAAAAATACCCCAATTATTTACAATGAAATTATATAAGTATTATGCATATATTTTGATATAAATTAAATAAAATAATATAAATAATTATTTAAATAAAAATTTGGTTTAACCTTCAATTCAGTGTTTTCACTAATCATCAAAAATTGATGTTCCTCAGAAATATACCAAAAAATCAGCCAAATCTATATTTGATATTATGAAATCAAAAATGATGTCTATTTTATCAAATTAAAAACATATCATTTTCGTTAATTAATTTAAAAATTAATTCCTATTGTCAAAACAAATAGCGTGTTTTTAAGAAATAATATCTATCAAAAGATTGACACTTTCTTATGTCCATTTTATTTGTGAAATTATGTCCAATGACAATAAATGGATTTAATGGTAAAAATATAATCTAAATATACTTTAAATACAAAAAAATTCAAAAAATTTACTCTTAATTATTTCGATTAAAATAGTTATTTTTTATTAAAATTTAGTAATTTTCACTATTCATCAAAATATGAATGTAATCCGAAAAGTACCAAAAATTCACCCTAAGCTAATTTCGATATTCTAAATCCAAATATGAAGTCCATTTGGAATGATAAAATTTATAAAATTTCAAAAAAGTGTAATTACTATTCATTACGGCTAGTTTGATTGGTTGTGGTGTGTGTTAGAACTCGATGTTACGTACAACACACGCTACTGTATTATTCAAAGAGAAGCGTACTGTGGAAGTTTTTGGTGTTATATTTTCCGCTACTTCAATAAATTGTGTCCTCTCAATTTGAAATTTTTCTTTGAAAATAAAAGGTTGAAAATAGAAAATATCTTTGTGGGAAAACCCACATCAGAAATTGGGTTAATAAAATTTAGTCTTAATAAGAGGAAAAGAGAAATGAAAGTTTCCACACCAAATTATGATCTCGATTTGAATAAGATTGGTGGAAATTAAATACATGAAATATCTGGAAAAATTTAAATATTTATAGGGATTGATTGAGGTCATCAATCACAAACAATTAGAGAATTTTGGATCTCAAAGCCACCAATCTATGATTATTTAAAATACCATCGATTCAAAAAATCATATCGTATATGGAAAACACATTTTTGGTTTTATGATGACATAACTAATGTTAAATAATTAATTTGTTCATATAATAAGATAAGAAAAAAAGTATACTTGTCATGTAGAGTTACATCCTTTAACTAAATTCTACCACAAACTCATCTTTCACTCTAAAAGATAATTGAACATAAAAAATAATCTATTTATCCTATTCATATAGGGTTACAAAAAAATGAATTTATAATTCATCTACCAAACTCTCTAAAAAATAATTAAATTTTTCAATCCAGGACATCACGTGGGTTAGTGGTAGGTGATACACCTTTGTTGCCCATCGGTTGCGGGTTCATGTCTCGCGGCCTTTCCGGTCGCGAAGGGTTGTCGCCCGACCTCTGGGTTGTCCTTTTATGGAAATCCATAAATAATCTCAAAAATAGACTAATCCAAAATACTTCTATCCAAACTCATAGTCCAAAATTTATAAGGAAGGTAAACACAATGAAGATCCTTTTTCCACGTAATAACATGTGAAGAAATTAATCATGTATTCATGTAAAACACAGCAGTATCCAAAATTTCCATAAAACCTTATTGATTAAATTCATTCTCCCTTATTCCTTATATAATAATGGATATATTCTATATATATAAAAACATTGAATATTCAATCAATGATGAAATAAACAAACCATTAATAAGTCCCAAGGTAGTCAAGAATATCGAATATAATTTATCCAAATAAACCATCTCTTATTCCAAAATTACTACCTCAGTATCAAGACTATATTAAGGATTACATTTCCTTAAACCATGTATTTTCAAAAAAAAACTTGATGTTGAGTAACTTTTCATAGTACCATATAATCTCAAATCCTAAATGAAATATTACTACTGTACAATCCTTATTTATCTCCATTATTCATATAACTAGTACATCCATGATACAACACTCAAATGAAATAATTCATTAATAACAAAATAAGAACACTAGTCATTCCTCTTAATCTGTTATAGTATCACAACATTAATATTATCCAATAGGATTTCTAGGTTACTGTAGCAGTACTGTAGCCGGAAATGTAGCGGTTACTGTAACAGTACTCTAGCAGGCATTGTTTGGCACTGTAGCAGCCGGGAATATGCCCCCGTTTGGGACTTCGTGCATCAGATTTGGTCCCCGAGTCCTTCATTGGCCTTAGGGCACCCAGGCCTTCGGGTTAGTTGGGACTTCGGGCTATCCATATGGCCTTCGGGTCACTTGCAGATACAAACACCAGACCAAAAAGTACCAAGAACAAGCTCTAAAAGGCGGATGGGAAAAGGAGCTTTCAACAAAGTAGGAGCTAACAAATTGCAAGAATGAGAGTGTATGGCACCTGCCATTGGGACAAGCCTATGCATGCATGGGAATGCCTAGCCGAACAGCCATGCGGAGGTAAAGAGCTGATTTCAAAGATGAAGATGATGGGGATGAGCAAGTTCCATGTTGTTTTTCTGGGTTGTATGGTATGTTTGTGCCTACGGGCATTGGTTCCTAAATAAAATGGCCTACGGGCATGTAATAGGGTTACACCTAATCCCTTGAAAGGTGGATTATCAATCAATAAAAAATGAAGGCCTTCGGGCCATTGGAGGAAGGTGTCATCACTCATTGAAGATGAAGCATTGTACATTTGAAAACATTTTCTTACCCTCTCAATCATGAACGTGGTGTCCTTTTTCTCCGCACATTTAACACACCCCCATTCCCTTCAAGAATTTTCCAAGGTTATTCTTTCCACAATTATCACATATGGGAAAATCCTTCTTTACCTTCTTCCCTTTATCTAACTTTCTCTCTCCCATCCTGTTCTTCTCAGGCTTCCCTTCAATTCCATAGGACTCCGATACTCTTTACATATCTTATCAACAAATGATACTATTTCATCATATGATGACAATACATGGGAGACTATTTCCCTTCTAAATGTATGATTAATACTGTGGATGATATGATCCTTCTTACACATTGGATCATATGTGTTGATGGAGTTCACATTTCTTCTACTGGGCGACATTTCTATACAATGGCATACACTATGTCAGTTTATGAATTGCAATGAATAATTCCAAAATTGTAAAATACCTAACGTAAATTGAACAGTTTATGGATATAATCCATAATCATAAAAATGTTTTCTTTGAGAAAGTATATACTCATAAAACCTTCATAATGGTTTTTAAAAAATGATAATTATCCTAAGAATATCCCCCGGGAGTGTCGTAACGTAGAGTGCAGCAAGGCTCATTGTTGTGCACCAGTTCCCGTTCGAGTCTAGCTCAAAGCAGTTTTTTCAGGTTTTACACCTAGCTACATATGTTCGAGAGCTGCCTCTACCTTCTCTTATCCAGACATGGATGTATTGCCTAGAAAACTCACAAAATCATTATAATACCAAAATTCTAGGATGTTATTCTATACTAATCATCAAAGTCTATCTTGGGTCTATGTTCCCTAATCAGAGTTTATCTAAATCTAGATTCCAAGGTTATTGCTAAACATCCTCTGATACCAACTATAACACCCCGACCCCAGTTACCCAGAGTCGGTGCATTATCTTAATACATTTTCATGATTACAAGGAATCAAGTCCTGAAGGACCGATTAGTTTAGTAGTCTTGGAAAATAGATTATATACATGAATGTTACATTTCACTTTATGACGTAAAAACAACAAACAATACTCTTTATGAATGCCATTATTCCCTTGGATTTACCATGGATATCAATCACAATACACTTCTTGGGATCCTAGAAAAAATAAAACATATAAAGGGGTGTGCTCAAATGCTCGGTAAGGGTAAGTAATAGAGGGGAAAATTTCATAAAAAACATAAACATTTGAAGGATTGTATAACTAAAACAAAATCATTTGAAACTTGATCTTCAACATAATATGGAAAAAATAAATTGAATAAAAAATCCATTCAAAAATTCACATTGATATTCTACTAGTGGGATAAACACATGAAATATCACTAACCACAATCATAATTAGGGAAGTAATAATGTCATATTATCATAACCACATTTCCAAGGCCTCGTTCCAATACTACAAATAAGATTTTTTCAACTCCTAGTGCCATGACACTAGTTTGTCACATGATACATACTGATGCATTGAGGAGATGTAGCGGGCTCCACCCGTCACATACTATGTCCAATGCATTCCTCATATGAAATGGTCTAAACATAACATAAACATTCGTATTAAAACTAGAATACGAAATGTCAATACTTTACCCATAAACCATGAATGGTATAAAAATAACACATCCATAGTCAAACATATCAGAAAACCTTCAACACAATATGGAAGATTTGTATCATGATAAATCAACTTCAAAACATGTTTAAAATCCATTAAAGGATTTTGACATAGACGTAAAAGATTTGTAAAAAACTTTAAGAGAAATACCCCTTTTTCATGAAAGCAATTAAAAGTCACACAATTTAGAAATGAATTCATTTAAAGAAATTTTTGAATCAAATTTTCCCATACCACTTTGAAACTTTTGAAAAGAATTAACTTTTTAAAAAGATTCATCTCTATATAAATTAATCCTTAAAAACTATTTTGAAGAGATAGAAATTAATGAGAAAGATTTAGAAGAATAAATATTTAAAAAATTTGAAATGATGTTTTAGTAAAAAAGTACCTTAAAATAATCCATTTGAAGACTCTTTCATAAAACATGGAATGGATAATAAATATTTCCCATTATATACTTACGTAAAAACAACCTCAGATAATAAAGAGATTGTGAAATTAAGCATTACCAATTTGGTAACTTTGGAAACATACAACCCATGAAAGAGGTATCATATAGTGAATTTGTAAATACACATAAATTAAATTTTATTACAAAAAGAATACAATTATGGGTTGTACATACACCACAAAAATGTAATAGTGGCAATATATAATGAATCTCGTGGAAATAAGGAGTGAGATGAAAACCCCTAACACTGTACTTTTCCTTGGTTGAGTGTAAGTTAACCTCTTGTATAATAGTTAAATCATTGTTATTAAATTATAAACGAATCATATATATATATAAATATGATATAATATATGATCTTTTAATATTGTTTTGTTAATAATATTTTATTAGTATCGTCGTTCTGGGTGTTAACTAATTTGTTTTCTGTAATATGCTTTGTCATGTAAGCTGTGTTTGTTATGTATAGGTTGTATATTATTCATATACAGAAAGATATAAATTCCTTATAAATTACTTTTAATCATCAAATGAGAATTATTCTTGAATGGATATGATGGGGATATGAATCTCATCACGTTCGTGGAGACGGTAATCCGTACGTACAGACGAATGCTACTTCCATTTCATTTTTCATTTTAAAAGAAGTCAAAACAAAATGATACATAGGTATATTATTAATCAAGTATAATTTAATATCTTATATTTTTTACTTATGTTCATTAATACCATTCTTTATAAGTACCATCTACGGTATGAATGAGTCAATCACTTTGAGGGGGCGGTAGTCCGCACTTCCTCAAATGAAATTATCGTATATATATACAACATGAACCAAAAAATGGTATGCTATAAAATTGAATTACATAATATTATATATATAAAATAAATATCATTAATATCATATTTAATTATAGTTACATCATAATGGTCTCCATGAGAGGTGATGGGAGATAATTGAATAATCATCGTTTTGTGAGGCGCTTGGTTGCCATCCACAGAAACATTATGTTTCTCACCCATTAGATGGAGGTGTGTGTGAGTGTAGTTAGAATAATTTTCATAAAAATATTGTATTATATTTATGATACTTCGTTTTTTACAAAATTAAATAATAACAAGAGTTTAGGGGTTGGAGAAATAAATTAAAAGAAAAGAACCTAAGAGAAAGAGTTACCTTTAATTTGTGTAACTCCCTTTGGTTTCAACCAAAAAGGACTCCTGAAGTGACTTTTTTCTTAGTTACAGCTTCCAGGAGGAGGAGAGGGATGTAAGGAGCTTAATTGAGAAGAGTTTTTACGAGCCAAAAGGCTTGAGTGATGTGTGGAATTGGTTAGAAGTGGTGTCCTTTTATAAGGGGGAGGAGGGGCTCTTTAGGAAAAAGGTATTGTTTTAAATTATAATAAATTCATATTCGGTTTCAAATGGCTCCAATGTGGATTTTTAAAAGTCTAATATGTGTATGGGTCGAAATCATTTCATACAATTGAATTTAGACAGGATTGGGTTATTATATTAACCTTATCTTTTAGTTTTAACTCTTAGTTAATTAGTTTGACATTTACCATGTCACTTTGTATTTTTATATTATAGAGTTAATAAACATACGATATAAATCAAAGAGACCCCCAAGTCGTCCATTAAGGTTACACCTATAATTATATAAGTCCTTTGGCCGAAATATAAATTTTTAGATATATAATATCAATTTATAATAGAATATTTGTTTTAAAAACTCTTTTATGTCAATTATCGCACTATTGGGTATTTTGTTTTTGATAAATTCATAACAGCATTATTACTTCGAATAAAATTCATATAACCAATAATAATATGTCATATTAACCTTGAAAATTATTGTAATTCATAAAAAGTCTCAAATTAGATTAATTTGGGTATTTATAATATCAATTATCATAATCTTTCATTAATATAGTAATTATTGCATCATCATTTTGTCATAAATAAATTAAATTATTTAATGTCTCAAAATTATAAATAAAATAACATTATGTAGGAAATATTATTAGCTTTATAATTAATATTTATAGTCAAAACTAATAATTATATTACACCATAAAAAAATAATTACTAAAATGTTTTTGTTTATGTCAATTTTTCCTTTACATTAAATTAATTAATCTAAATTGTCATTATCAGTCATAAGTTGCTCCATGGGGTCCCAAAGTCGGCCCAAATATGCCCATGGTCGAACATTACTCATCCAATATGGTTAGGTCATGTGTTAAGGTAATTTTGAATTATTAAAATATTTTTTTTATCTTGAATTACCCTATTTACCTTTAACCGCGGTAAATAAAAGTACAAAGGTACTATACACCAAAAATTATTTTTATCTAATTGAAACACATATTACTCCTTAATATTAATCGTGTCTTTCAGATTTTTGAAATTCCACTCACATAAGCGGTAAAATTAATTTTTATGTGAATTTTCAAATTCTCCTAGGAGGTAGGTAAAAGACAATGAAATGTTCAATAAATTTTGTATATATCTAAAATTATTATAAACTATCTCCAATGAATTAAAAATAACTTATATAAGTAGTATTTATATATTTTAAAATAAATAAATTAAAATAAAATAAAAATATATTTAAATAAAAAATTGGTTTTAACCAATAATTAATTGTTTCTTACTATTCATCAAAAATGTATATTTCTCATAAAAATATAAAAAATTAGGCCTAAGTTATATTTGATATCAGGAATAAAATTTTTTTGTCTATTTTACCAAAATCAAAACATATACTTTGCATTAATTAATTTAAAAAATAATTTTTCTTGTCAAAACAAATAGTGTATTTTTAAGAAATAATAACTATCAAAAGATTGACACTTGCTTATGTCCAGTTTAAATGTGAAATTATGTCCAATGACCATCATTGGATTTAATGGTTAAAATATAATCTAAATATACTTTAAAATAACTCAAATCCATAATTTATCACTATTAATTATTTTGATTAAAAAATTTATTTTTAATTAAAATTTGGCAAATTTCGATATTCCGAATCCAAATATGAAGTCCATTTTGAATGATAAAATTTTTAAAATTTCAAAATGTTGGTATTACTATTCTTAATGGATATTTGATTGGTTGTGGTGTGTGTTAGAACTCAAAGTTGCGTAGAACACACGATACTGTATTATTCAAAGAGAAGCATACCATGGAATCTTGGGGTGTTACACATACCTTATAGCGAGAACCCTGAGAAAATAAATAATAAAATAAAAATTAATTTAATATTCGGGGTGTGACAAAATGGATGAATTAAAATTCAATTGATGAATTTGTTTATCCGTTCTGGCATTGAAGATGAAAAAGAATTATATCATTATATCTTAAAGAGTTTGAATTTTTCCCTCAAAAGGACATTATATGTTAGTATGATACATTATAATATTGATCATTAACATATTCAATGAATTTTGGTAAAATATCTAGAAAATAGTTGTATCCCTCAAATTCCTATCAGAAAATATTTTTATTGTCACTACATTAATCATTATATATTCATTAATTTATATCCTAGAATATAGTTCATGTGAGAAATATTGTATGATAGAAATAGAATAATAATACATCATAACATGACTGAATACAATTCAAATGGAATTGTGTTATATAGATACATTAAAGAATCCAATGATGAAATCCTTGGCGATGTTTTCTGATTTCTATATAGTTATGGGTAAGGGATGAATCATCCTCATAGGCATCTAATATCCATCTATAACTTAAATACATTCCCTGATTTGAGACAAAAAAGTCCAAATATACACATTCATGTTGTCCCACCAGAAATTATCATTTTTAGATCTATAAATCATTGTACCCCTTTTAATGATAGATAATGTTGATATATTTTTTTAATGCATTAAATAATTAATCAATTAAGTATAAACATGACACACTCCTGGTCACTAAACCTGGTCATTCTATAACCACCTAATTAAATTCGAGAACATTTATTATCACCCTTTTTAGTTCAATATGTTCCCTATACTCTAATTTAATCTTAAAATAAATAGAATATTGAATATTCATAAATTAAATATTTTTTTATCTCTATCTATCTGGATTTCATGATAAATATTCTCAAAATTCATGTATATTGGTACTCATTCAATCACATTAAAAAAAATATAGAATTTTCCTTTTATCTTAAAGACTTAGTCACAATGTCTCCTTTCCTACAGTGGTAATGAACTTAAATTCATATTATTTAACATTATAAACCCTTATCCCATTGCGAATATTCCAAAAATTATCTATAAATATAAATTTCATAATTTTATTATTGGAATAATGACGAAACCATTAACTGCAATGATAATGACTCTATATATTTAGGGAAAACGTACCAATAAAATCCTTAGATCATGATTTGGTAAATGTTTCTCCTGAAACATCAATTGTAGAATGTAATATGATATCACCATGTGATTCTATAAGAAATACCATCATTTTAACTTATTTTTATATATTAAAACCCCTTCTTCAATGTAGGGTCGTGTCAGAATAGGTTCACTAACCAAACATCATTTTAGTACCTTAAATTATATTCACATTAATTAATCCAAATTAAGATTATTATATTCTATTTATACTTGGATAATGGATAAAAATCATTGATAATATCCATTAATCTAATAATAATTTTGATCTTGTTCCAAATTCAATATGTTTTTTCAACTGATTGTCCAACATTCCCTAATTAATGCTTAGGTTACCCAAAAATGACACAATATTTATCCAAAATTCAAAGTTGATAAATTTTTAATATTGATTATATTTTTCTCAAGTTATTATAGTCCATAAATTTTCAACATCCTCTTCCTCGATTGTAGAATATATAATAATGTCATCAATATAGACTACCAAAACATAATCTAGGTAATCAGTAAGGAGTATATTTCTCATATTCATTCTGATTACAGTTGTATTTGTAAGTAAAAATGGAATAAATATAAATATTTAACATTCATACCATGAATGAATGAAAATACATGGTATGACCTATATTTTGTTCATTTACTAATAATATCCAAATAAATGACTAATCATGAGAGACTACTAATCCCCACAAACATTATAATAGAAATCATTATTATTTGTAGGTAATACATACTCGTGATCATGATATTATTAATATCATGAAAATCAATATAGAGATTCATTTAACAACTATTTTTTAAAGAATAATAACATATTAACCACATTGAATGTAGCATAGTTGAATGAATACCTTATATAGATTGAACATGAGAATTATTTTTGTTTCACACATCTCAATTGGCGCCATTCTATAATGAATCATTGTAATAAGTGTAGTGCTAGGTATTAGTTCTATCAAAAACTAAACATAATTATTTTACGATGAAATAAAAAACTCTTTATTAATACATCGACATATTTCAAAAAATAGGATTATCTTCAAATTTTAGATTCACCATAAGAATTTGAGATAAATACCTCTCTTTGGTAGATATTTAGTCATATATATTGGATTTTATTTCCTTTAAAATCATGTGTTCATCCCCACAATGAAATATGATCAACGGTTGATTCAAAATATCAATTAGGACTTAGCTTATTTGATAATTGATATAGGATTTATAGAGATACATCGAGTCTATTCCCAAAATCACCTCAAATTCAAAATGATGAAGCATACTGAATGTGCATGAAACTTATTCCCAGAAAATTCAATTAGAGATTAGATATTAACATGTGAACTAATAATAGTTCCATTATATGTGTTCACCTATAATTCAAAATATATTTATTTATGAGGTTTTGTTATAATTTTAACAATTTACCCAGATATAAATGAAAGGATAGATCTAGAATCAAATTAGAAATTTCTAGTTCTTGATTGGATGGTACATATACGTTTTTACAAATCATTATTGATTACCACATAATAAGTTGTGATCACATTTGATTTCCCACTGTCTATTTTATTAAGAGTATTATGTCACAAATTTTATTTATTAACACGTATATTCATGAAATTGTTGGCATATAGTACATAGTCTTTTCAATTAACACAATTGAATGTGTTTTGTGTGTTGGTTGGTCATTATTTTCATATTTCCAGATAAATGACATAAAAAAAGATATTATTTTATTCCTATATGGGTTTAATTCTTAGAATTTACTCAGAATTTCATCTTTATCTTAATTTTCCCAAATCCAATAGAATAATTATAGTTTCCAATATATATTTCTACATTTTGAGAACATCAAATTATTAATTCATATCTACTAAATACCCTTATGGAAAAAACCAATCAATTACATGTATTCATTCCAATATAGAATCGACAAATATTATAAGAAGAGTTAATGATAAAACCTTAAGTATACCTTATAGACCTTGTAATATATTCCTAGTAGGTGCTATGGAATTTATCATGATTTTACATTATCTCAATAAATTCTATTTACATTTTCATCCAATGATAATACGAAGATTACATATTGAAAAATATCCTACTAATCTTCTCCTATTCCCCAGAGTGAATTTATTTATGTTTCCTAATATAATTAATAAGGCTCCACCATTATCCTCTCACCATTATATTAATAAATTTCCTGGAAAAAATAATAATGGTCAAAGAAATTGAGAATAAAAAATATATTTTCAATGGCTCTGATACTTTACTCTGAAATAGTAGATCTAGGGATCCAATAATTATGTTTGTGGTTTTCTCATGAATGGGTCAACAATTTTGTTTACATCAATTGATAATTTAGAAGTTATCATGATTTATTTCTTGAGTGTGTATCTTAAGAATTAAAATAACTGATTTTTTCAATGATATTGTTCAATTTCACAAAATGAGAATCAATATACTTCTAAAAAATCATTGTTAACGTGATTTACCGTAGTCTCAATCATTTAATAAAACCAAAATGTATGTTGAAAGAATCATGTATTATTAATATTAGTGATAAATCATATAATCATGAATATCATAACTATTATTTCATACATTATGACATATTATTATCAACATATATAAATTTAGGATCATCCAATTTCCGTTTTTTATTAATAGTTGGAAATAATAGTAATTTTTCCACATATTAATAATTATCGATAATTATAAAACAACTAAAACATAGTTTGATACCAACTGAGGAAAACATAGTATAAAATATATACAAATTTCTCCATTTTATATGAAAAAATAGTATATTAGACAATATTTTATCCCACAAAAACACAATGGTTTATTTTATTTGGAGACATGATAAATAATGTACATTTTTAAGGTTTTATCTTCGTCATCTCCCATAAATTTCATTTTAATTAATTCTAAGTGTATATATTTCATTCAAAAAACCATTCATTATAACCCAGGGAATTATAATCATATGAAATGGTTAGATCTGATGTATAGTTAGGGTGTAAAAGAAAGATATCAATTAATGATCATATGTAAAAATAATATATGAATAATTCTATAAACATTAGATCAAAACATATAAAAACATATATAATTATTCATATATTAAAAATCAAATTTTATGGAATTAAAAAACATTATAAAAAATACATGTTTCATAAGTGTTAGACATCATAAATAGTATATGTGTATCCATGCGAGTATATCATGGGAATATGTAATCTGTATCTGGCACTCAAAAATCACATAAAATAATTTCTCTACAATATAATCACTTCCAATAGCACCAAAATATATGGTTGGAAGTACCATATTCGATTTGGTTCACTCACAAATCCATTTTTATTCATGTTACACAAAGTCCCACATTTGACATGGTTCACTCCCAATTCTAATTAATATTATTTTATAATATTTCAATAATTTATCAATTCGTTAAATTTATTTTATGTTTTTTTCATGTCAATTAAAAAAATAAAACCCTACAAACGTGTTCCACATGACTATAATAATATTAATCACTTCATCATCAATTATTTATCCCCATGGAAATGAATGTGTGTAATAAAACAACAATTTTAAGAATAATTAATATAATAAATACAAATTATTTTTTGTGGTATAATTATATGATTTATTTGGTGAATCATAGATATAATTTATGGTTGTTTACATAGGTTAAAAATAATAATATATATATATTAGATGTTTTATTTGAAAAATAATCAATAACATCCCTTCCTTTTAGTATCTTCAAAAAAACTATAACTTCCCAAAAAATGGAATACAATTTTCTTTTTAAAGTAATTCAAATTTTGAATGAAATAATAATTAATAAATAACATTTCATGAAATCCATAAAAACCATTCATTCAAAAAATGGTAAAAAAATATCAAAATTTTTTAAATAATGAAATATAAATAGTATAGATATAATTCTTTAAAATGATTTACATAAAATTTAAAATAAATTCAAATAAATTTGAAAATGAATTTACATATTCCTCTGATAATTTAAATGATCATTATTTAAACAATTTAAATAAAATTTACATTGAATAAAAACATTCGTGGTCAAAAAAGAGAAATAATGAATGTTTTTATTAAAATAATAAACATGGTATTGTTTTGTAAAAAATTTGGAAAATAGATATAATACATTAATACCCATGTAATAAAATTTTTAGAAAAAAATTAAGAGTTTCAATTGGTATATATACTCAAAATTTCTCTTATAATGATTTAAACCTCGACAATCCTGATTAATAATGAAATTGCAAAATAAAACCATACCTCCAGTATTGAATAATGTTTCACACACCACAAGCTATGTTTAAATAATTTTATATTTATTATAATATAATAAGAACCATATAAATACTACTATTAATATATATAATTCCTTCCATATTTACAATCACTAATTTCTTAATAAGTATCCACAAAAATCAACATTTTGGTGGTCAACCTTTTCATTTTCTATGAATAATTTAATATGTTGATTCTGGTCTTTAAAAATTAGTAAATATATATTCTTATTTATAGTCATTGATATTTCAAAAATATGAAATTTAATTATTACATAACATTTAATAAAACATTATAAATGGTGGTATGGAAAAGTTAATTACATCTCTTCATGGATATGGTAGTCCGCACGTATGAATGAGTGAGGATCTATTTTTTAAATATATGGAAAAATGGAATGTAAATATTAATTTATCTTTATTAAATCATAATTAAATAATAAATATTTTTTATTTATGTGAAATTCATCATCATAACCATCCATTTGCGTTGGTGGTGAAAAATTAATCATGTCTCTTCATGAATACGGTAGTTCGTATTTACCCATTAGAGATGTTTTATATTTTTCATTGGATGGAAGGAAAATATAATATAATTAATCCATTAATATGAAATAAATATGTGTATAGTAAATATAACTATATAATAATATAGATAATGTTATAGATGACTTTTATGATGTGTTTGTAGAAATAAACTTGAATGAACTCAGCTTGGTGATCACCTCCTCTTTTAGTACCATCCATTATGATTAAGAAATAATAATTCTTAGTAATTTATTTGGGAGATTAAATATCCTCTAGAGTATGGGGAGTAACTTTTCTTATGCAATGGTTTATCAATATTTCCAAATGTTTTTCATGATGTGATATTTGGAGGTTCTCTTTTATAATTGTGGAGATTGACACCCTTATAAATATTCATTATATTAAAATAACATAAATAGATTAACATGGGAATGAATAAAAAGTATAATTTTCATTAATATAGGAAATTATATTTTATAAATACACTCATACAATCAGATTTAAAAAATATATTACTGATTACTAAATCATTATCTCTTAGTTTAACACCATTGTTAACACTTTTAAACCTTACCATGGTGAAATTTTTTTTCCATGGTTACTATTAACTAGTTATAAAATTAAGATAAACTTATTAATTATATTTATTATTAAATTTAAAAATATTTAATCCATTTAAAATATTAAATTCCTATAGTTTTCTGAAGTCAATTATAACAGTCATTCACAAAAAGCTAAAAAATTCATTAGAAAGCATGCATATTAATCATAAAATGGTTTTATTAAAATTTCATACCTTGTAAAAACAATTAGATGAATATTATTTAATATATTATAGTATATTATATAAATATTAAATTAAATTTATTTGTTAAATTGGGATTAATTTAATGAATTATGATAAAAAACACTATGCTTAAAATTTTGTTTAATAAATATCGTTACTTTTACTATCAAATTATTTTACACACATTTCTAACAATTTCAGAATAAATTAATCAATGATCACACAGTTTTGTTTTTTTTAAAATAATTTTTATTATTTTTAATACTTAAATTAAAATAAATTAACTTCAAATAAAATATATATATTAAAATAGTATTTATAAACACAACATTTCTATTTATCACAATATTACAAGAAAAACATTATTTATGATTTATTAATAGTTTAATTGTTGAAATAAATGTATTTTATTATATTAATTCAAAACAATTCTGCTAAATACCTATTTTTGAATTTTAATTTATATTTTCAATAAGGTAGTATTTACTAATGATTGTTGTTGAGTGTATCACAAGATATCGTACACATCGAATTTATTAAAAGGATATATATTATATAATCTCTTGGTGTAACATTTTTCCACACTTATCAACCTATAAATATATTTAATCTAATGTAAAAACATGAGGAAACCACTTCCTTAATACCTAAAAAGTTCCCCATATAGCTTCCTCTAATATACGATTCATCTAGATAAATTTGTCAATGTGATTGGTCTTATTCCACTATAAATTTTCTCTATGATCAAAAATATCTATTTATATTGCCTCATAATAATGAAAAGTATGAAATGGAATAAACTCTAAGTTATTCCCATGTATAGGATCAGATATGTAATCCCTCATGATAGATACATGGAAAAAATTATAAACATTTTATAGGTTCATTGGAATAAATAATAAATTATCTATCATCCATACTGTATTAAGAAACATGAAGGGACCAATCTATTTAGATAAAAGCCTTACCATCCTAAAAAATATCATCAGTATTTTCTAAAGAGAAATCAATGTAAATAAAATATATCGAACATCAATTCAATTACATATTTCTATTAATCATCATTACTCTTATATCAACTATGAGTTGATCTGATGTGATTTTGAATAGATCAAATCTACTACATCATTTCCTTATATTAACCATTTTCCAAAATGATATTTTCTTTAACTTAATCGAAATATGTTGGAGTTATAATGGTCTGTCAAAATTCTCATGTTAAGGATATTTTTGTATGAAAATTCGATTAGATGATAGTTTTTATCTCAAAACTTATTAAAATCCTATGAGAAATAACTCACCATATCATATTATGTTTGAATAGATTTCATAGAATGATCCTTTCCATTGATATGATATATAGTACTAAATATCAACTCTATATTAAATTATTTATGAATTGTTGTCTATAAATATAATTTAAACCTCATATGTTGATCGAATATGATTTATAGTGGTACCCTGAGGGATCCAAGAACTGTACTCCCAGATCCAATTTTAAGAACTAAAATGTTTACACACTTTATTTTATACACATCCTTAATTTCAAAATCATTCACAAAATATGTAACATTTACATTATAAAATCATTATTCATTTTGTATTTTATTGAATTATAATAAATATTTAACTAATAGAACCCATGGTATTTGTATGAAATGTAAATTTTTACTACTATAAAAACTATATTATGATGTTGACATCTCCCAAAATGTTCCTAAATAGGATATAGCTCTATAAATATTTGGTATATTACATTAATCATTACCCAATGAAATTGAAACATAAGAACGTTTCAACTAAAAAAATCAGAATGGGTAATCATAAAAAATAACTATCAATGTTACAAAGTTAGTTTAATATGGCATATTGTAATAGTGAAGATACATAAAAAATCATACACAACAAAACACTTATCATAAAACATGTAGAACTAATTTATCAAAATAATAAATGAATCAAATGAGTGTGGAAACAAGTTTTAATAAATATGATCCATTAAGTAATAACATATTCATTATAAAAAGAATAAATTTTTTGGTGCAAAAATAAGAATAGAGTGTCATCATATTCTGAGAACATCACATAATTCCCATGATTTATTTTGTGAGAATATATAAGAAGTATCATCCTTTATTTTTTTATAATATACTACAAGGATCACTTTACATTATATCATGAGTTATAAAAATGATTTTTAATCTATTGGTTGTTGAGGTAGGACCCCGCATATCATTATCCATGAATATTATTTCTTCTTAAAATCAATTAAATTATTATATCATAATGAACCTGTGGAAAGAAATTGGATTTCTAATTATTTTAAAAATGTATCAATAATAATAACTTGACAAACCCATTGAAAATAAATAGGAATCCATTGAAATAAATGATACAATTTGGAAGCATAAATTCTGAGTGTATGATTCCAATAAAGGAGTTGGTTCATATAATTGTTTTTTGTTCATGGGTTATGGTGGTCTATTCCCTCTTGAAAAAGTCAATATTGAGGTGGAAGGTAATGAATTGTATATGTCTTCATGAGTCATGTAATTTTTTCAAGAAGTGGATATAGGTTCTGCTTCTCATATATAATCCTCAAGTAGAAAGGATGAAAAACATATGGAAGAATATATGTTATCATATTTAATGAAAGGAAGAACCTCGTGTATTAATATGGTTTTATTCAGAATGTACATCGGCTGAAAAGATGCAGGACTACTCTACATTACCTAGACCTCCTGATTTATAGTTGTTTAGTCAAGGTAAAATCCCTTAAATAATTTTTACTATTTCTACTGACATCCTTATGTGAAAATATAAGGGACCTCATATTCATGTGGATCTTTCATTTACTCCCTAGGATGTGGTACTTGGAATACGTGCAGTGGAACCAACATCCATTACTCTAGTATAAGTAGATAAGGATGACATTAAATTCGCAAACATTTAGGAGTTCCTTATGCATTCTAATGAAGGCATTCTAGAGGAGTCTTTCACGATCATGATATCAAAGGAGGATAGACACCGAATTTATGAAATACTATTTCAAGTTGATTTAAATGAATAAAATACCTCTTGGATCGAAAAAGAGAACTAGATATTTAAATGGGTCTTCCATGAGGGAAAACATTCTTGGAAGAACACGTATAGAAACGGACATGATGGAATATCATTTCAAATATCATATCAATGAAAATATATAAATGAAGGTCACCTCCATTGAATGATATTTATTCATGGCAATAAATTCAAATAGCTTTAAATTATTGTGGAATGGACTTATAATTTTCTTATGAGTTATAATGTTTATGTTTTGAACATATAATTGTTTCGCACTTTTTCTGTTAAATTTATGTATAATTACAATAAATAGTAATTTTATATGGTAAAGGAATAAAAAATATGGTATTCAAAAATCGAAGGAATTGTAATAATAATTTGGATTATAAGCCTTAAATAAATATGAATAAAAAATTTACTGATGGATGATATCCATGATAGAAAATATCATTTCATAATTCACCAATCAAGAAAAAGAAAATTGTATCCATTGTATAATATCCTAAATAATGCATTAAATATAACATAAGAAAATGACTTAGAAGATAAAAAACATTTCCATTTTTTTTAAACCCACAATAGAAATAATAAATAATCATGATCTTTTTGAATCAATATAAAATAAATACTTTTAAAAAATATGAAGAAAATAATTTTATCATTCAATCGTGAAAATGTATAGATAATGCCCCATATAAAGAGATATATGCAGGGTAATTATGTATTGAAATGTAAACATTAAAAAGAGTATCATTTCACAATTTTATGAAAATAAACCATATAAAAACATTAAATATTTCATTCATAATTTTAAAATGATTTCATGTAAAAGAAAATGACCATATTCAATTATTTATTCATATACAATGATATATTTAAACAAAATAATTTAGTACATATATGTAAAAAATGGTGTTTCATTATTGATTATATGATATAATGTTGTTTTCATTTATGAAAAAATTTTGTGGTAAAATATTAGTCATGTAGAAATAGAATTTTGAGGAAACAATTAAAACACAATAAATATCAATTTAAAATGACAAGGATTTTTTTAAATAAAATAATTATCTATATAGAATCTTTTTTAAAAATTATTATTATTTGAAATTAATATCTAAAATATATAACTTCATAGTTTTAGTAAAACTTTAATCAAAACTAGGTTAATATTTGGTAACTTTTAAAATGATTGAATTTTTATAAAAGTGAACAATATGGACCTTAAAACTTAATTAATTACATAAATATGGTAAATTAAATTCATTAGGAATAAATAATTACCTTTAAATTATATCAAGGCCCACATTATGATATATGTCAAACAAAATTAAATTTTTTATTAGTAACAGTTTACATTGTATTCCCACTAAGTAAAATGTGTCTTAACCTCTTGTATGCAAATAATAATTGTCTTAATAAATTGTTTCATAATAATATTACAATATAAAATCCATTATTATATTTATCTAAAATTATTTTCTAAATTTATATTAGTTATATATTATCTTTTGGCAATGTCGAGTGTGAGAAATATTTCTTTAATTGAAAATGTTTCGTAAAATAGATGGGGTTATTTACTATTTTACCATGTTTATTCATTCATATATATTACATTATTCTGTAATTTAATATTTATAGTTTAAAATAATTTTATAATATGATCCTATGATATATTTTGTTATTATAATTATTTATTAATTTGAAAATTATAATATTTCTATGATTCTTATATAACAAAGTGTATTTTATAAACTGAAAATTGTAAATTTTTATATTATACAGTAAAAACCAAAAAAACACTAATGTCGGGTTTTTATGTTATATTACACGTAGTTGTATTCACATTGACAACTATGTTTCAAATTTTTATAACTGTTCACATATAGGGTTAAACAATCCCAAACATGATTGTACTATAATTAATGCGTGATTATAAAGTGATTTTTTAAAATAATCATATAATGAAAAATATTTACCTTAATAAGTTTTAACTAGTGTGATAAATTATAATTTTAAATATTTAGAATAATAATATAATCTATAAGAAATTATTAAATAGTATAAAGTAACTATTTTTATAATCTTTGAATGATATTTTGAATAATTTATTTTAAGCTATAGTTTTATTACTCATATTGATATATGTTTTTACGTTTAGAATAAAAAACATTAAATATTTCATCAAAGAAATATTTAACCCATAAACTAAATATTATAACCATTAGTGAATATCTGAAATATAAATTGGTAAACACCATTCCATGAGGATGGTAGTTCACATGTTACCATGGATAATGATATAGTTTCACAATGATCATGGGAATGTAGTAATTTGTTAAATTATTTTCAACGTTAAATGATGACATTAATATCAAATAGTTATATTAAATTCCATATTAGGAATATACTTGAATTTAATTTTAGTAAAATGAGTCTTCTATCATAATAGAGGATGTACTCTGCACATATGCACTATTGGGGTTTTTAGTTTTCTAAAAAAATAATGAATAGAGTAGATAATATATATCCCATAAACATAGAAATGTTTATATATATTCAATACTTATGACATAATTTAAAAATGGATCATATAAGTTTAAATAAAAAATATAGACCAGGAAAAATATTAGTGTCAACAATACATACTATGAGATGATGATCGTTCTCTAGAAGTAAATCATGGAAAATAAAGACTATGGTTTGTTTATTTTGAAAATAATATTAAAATTGTGGTTTAGTAGTCTATGGTAATGAATAATGAATTTTTATCAATATTAAATAGTATTGTTTTTATTTTATTGAAGTGATTGTGAGAGATCCCATTTATAATGGGGGAAAATGAAATTCTTTTAAATGTAACATATTTATATAAAGAGAGAACATGTTAAACATGTCTAATGGTTAAAAAATTTAAAATAATTGACTTGGGTATGAAAAATGGTATTATATATCATAAACAATCATTTTTAAACTTGTTTTAATCATCTTTCAAGCACCTTACCCCTGTATTTATTAAGTTATATATTTTATAGTTTATTGTGAAAACCATTATTCACCGTAATAATTTTATTTAAATTTATATAAATAAAACTAGATAAATTTCATAATTTTGAATTGATGATACCAAATTTTAAATTAAGTCTATTAGATAATATATATATGTATGCAAAATTAATTATGACATTAGTTTTGGGAATGAGTAAAACCCAATTTTTAAATAATGTGTTATTTTAATACTAATCTTTTGGGTATGGTAAAATTATCATTGCATTTTTTTGTAAATAAATGTGTTTATTATAAAAAATAATATTTATATTTCATCAAAATTAATATATTACTAAATATTATGGTAAAAAATTTCATTAAAAGAAGAACCCAAAACACTTTTTAAAGTATACATAAATGTTTCTTATTTTCAAAAATATTGAACATTGATTTTATATGTTCAAAATAATATTTTAAAATATATATTTTATCTCCTTAAGAAAAAATATGTTAATTTAATGGTTTTAAAATATTATTTACCTTTCACATACTCTAATAAGTTAATAAAATTTTCACTTATGGAAATACATTATTTTTTATTAATCAATAAAAAACAAATATTTCTGAGAAATATTCCAAATTCATTCCCAGATAAATTTGAAATTAACATTCCAAAAAAGGGAATTAATTTAAAATAATTAATATCCAAAAATTTAGATATTTTGTTTCAAAATATGGAATATATAATAAAAAACAGTTTTATAAAAATAATCATTGATTTAACGTTAAATGTCATTATTAGAAATTTTTAAAATAATTATAACAAATACCCAACTAATTTAATAAAATATGATTCTATAATCCAAGTATATTGTAAATAATCCCATAATTATTTTTTCATATGACCATTCCATATACTATAGTTGGGTATGAGTTGAATGTATAGATTCATCAAGTATATATGTCATAGTAATTTCCATGGGTATTAATTTTTCTGTAATATTATTTATATAATAACATAATTGTTTGATTTTGGATTGGGATTTTTTCTAGAGAAAAAGCAAGATAAGAAACATCATTTATATGTTTAGATAAATGTGATTCTTAAAATACAAGTTATACACCAGATTCAATTTATTACATTTTTTTATTTCATAATACGGTTACATCCATTTATACATATTACATTAAAGACTATTTTATCAAGGTAAAAATATATTTTATTATATAAGTGTTTTTGGATTTCTAATATTGAATCTGTTTTCGATCATAATATTTATTCTAAAAATATATATATTAAAATATTATGCTAATGAATTCTCCCATCAAAATAACTTACATCATCGAAATTTAATTATTACCTATTTAAGAAATATATCGGTTGTTCATAAAAAAGACATGAATTTAGATTTAATTTCAAATGATATTTAACCATAAAAGTCCATGATATTACAAGTTAACTAATCCTTGGACTTGTAATATGAATACTACTAATGTTGGGTTTTTCACACCCCAATTATGATAAATATGAAATTATAATGGAGTAATTATTAATAGTGATGTTATAGTTAGTATTTAATTATTAGGATTCCATGAAATATTTAGATGTACCTTTTATTAATTTTTAACAACATTATCTTTGTGTCACGTTATCCAATCATTTCTCAATGGCACATAAAATTTTAATATAATTAGGTTACTAAGAAAATTTAGAGATCAGATAAGTGTTTATAATATAATAGGTGTATAAAGGATATTCAATAGTCATACTACAAGAATTTTTTATAATTTAATAGAATCTAGAAATTATTTTGGTATTTTAATGTACATTGAAATCAATTTTGGTAAACAGTTGTAGGTAAAACAAGAATTATATAAAATGATTATTTTTCATTGGTGTTTGATCAATGTTCCTCACTTCATGTCATTATCATATATCACATCCATAGTTTCTGTTCCATATAATTCCATTTTTTTTAAATTAAAAAATCTACCATCCTTATTATACAATGAATTATGGAATTAATATGGATAATTTTCATATTTGTCACATTTTTTGAAATTGAATATTTAGTGTTACTTTAGGTTGAACTATTATTTAATTTATGAAATTCCATCATGTTATTCTATTTTAATTGAATATTTGATACTGTATTCCCCCATTTACAATAGTGAAAAATAATCGATGTAATTTGTTTTAGCGATTTAGGGAGTCAACATGAATATTTAACAAATTCAACCCATTTTATTTGTATGAAATATTTAATTTTACCACTATATATTTCATAATATGTCCTCAATATCTCATAATTTATCCATTTTAGATAATTACCAATGAATATATTACATATGACTTTCATCAAAACATGGTAAATATAAAACTTCAGAAAGGTTGAGATCAGAATCCCAGTTAAGGTAAACATATTCAATAATAACCTATGATCACAGGTGATCATGAGATGCACATAAGGGTAAAATCACCATACTTAAGAAAATAATACCCAACAAAACTCAGATCATAAAACATTTCATAAAGGACGTTATAATTTATGAAATGAATCAATATATTGTGGAAACATGATTCAATTAAAATGATCCATAATAGAATAAAGTAGAAATTAAAATAAGTATTTCGGTATTTATCAAACATAAAAAATATATCATAATATTTTTATTATTTATAAGAACAAAAACAATATTTTTTGTGGGTATATCAATGTAGTCTAATCCTTTAATTTGCGGACATATCCCTGAAGTCTCAAACTACATTATCTCATGAGATATAAATCATTAGATGACACAATCTATGGAATTATAGGATCTAAAAAATCAGTTCCTTTTATAATTGTCTCATTTATCCTTTCACAAAGAACCCATGGAATGAGAAATATTTTTACAACATTTTTAAAATGTATAGAAATTCAAGATCATTCATAAATCTATAATTAATAGTAATATGATAAAAAATATAATACAAATTGGTATCTATTGACATGAAAAAACATTGAATGTAAATACAATTGAATCGTGATAAATAATATGGTATTTAACCCATATATATGATGTATATATAGTTATTGGATATATAAACCCAATTAATTGAGGAATGAAATATTTCTCAACAAAGTTCAATTAAATAGTTAAAAAATAGGTTATTTTTTCATGGAATTGGAAGAAAAACCAGGTTCACAATACATCAAATTAAAGGAATGAAAAGGGAAGTGATTCATAATATTCATTATATAAATTAAAAATTAATATTCCTTCTTCAGGAAATAATTTAGGACGGTATATTTTTAAAAATATCCATGATGAATTATAGAATTTTTATAAGTAAAAATAAATTAAAAAAACCCTTTTCGAATTTTTATAATATCATCTTTGGAAATAAGAAATATTCTTGATATTTGGAATTAATTTTAAATGTAATATTTCATAAAAAAGGGAAAAATAATTTCAATTATAAACAAAAAACAAATAATTGGAACTAATAAAAGAAAATTATAATGGAAATGAATCATTGTGTAGAAATATGAATGTTAAAATGGGTCTCTATTAAAATTTTTATAAAAATGTAAAAAAAAGATAAATTTCAAAAACTTTTACATCTATTCAAAAAAATGATATAATATAAAATGGTAATAAAAATTATTAATCCATACATATAAATATTTTCAAACGTATCTAATTAATATATATATATATATAATTAAAAATGGATGTTCCCGACTGTGAAAAATAGATTATTCCATCTTTATATAAAAAACAAAGTAGGTAAAATTTGAGTAAAAGGGAAATGAAATTTGAGGTTGATATAAATAAAACCAATGAATATCTATGAAAATTGATTATGGTTTTTTAAATAAAAAAATTACTGAGATTCATTATCTTCATAAAAAAATCGCGATTTTAAAATGACATTTGATATAAAAACCATTGTTATTTATGTAATATTTTAATTAATATAACATTAAATACTGATATCTTTTGAATCGAGTTACCATTAAATAAAAAACATGATTTGTTTCTCCTGAACCCATGACATATATGAATATAGTAAAATAAATTCATTATATATACAACATATAATTTGTATCATAGTTACTAATATGAAATATTTATCATAATTTTAAATTTTTGAAAAGTATCTCATTACCTTGTAATACCGCTTAGTCAAATGATCTCTAACCTCCTCCATGAAATCATAAAACCTTTAATATATTTATTATAATGACAAATCATATCTAAATATCTTTATAAAAATTATTTATAATTGTTTTGTACATTTATTTTAGTATTATAATATCAATTTCCTATATCATATGTGATTAATTTAGATCATTTGGAAGTAGTACCATAAAAATGAACTGTATTTTTATTCTCAGCTATATAATCATTACAAGATAATAAAATGAACTATAATTGATAATTAATTATTATTTATAATATCACAATTATATCCTATGATAGTTTTGGATCTGTTCCATGTTGATGAATTCAATGATGATCATGTTTTCATGATTCTTAATGAATGAAGGGTATTTTGTTAAATAATTTGTTAATTTCTTATATTACCATTATAAAAAGAAATTTTTATTTTCAATAATTCTAATAATATATTAAAATAAATTAAATACCCATATTCATCCCTGATATAAATTTAAATCATTTTTCAATTATATTGTTAATCCATCAAAAAAATATCATTAAATAATCATTGGATGATTAATGACTGATTTGGTTTTAATATAATTTTAAAAAATGAATAGTGAAATAATTTAGTATTTAAAAGTGTGATATATTATAATTGGAATTAATAATAACAAAGATATAACCTGTAATATGATATTTAATAGTATAGAGTAATATTTATTTGTTTTAATACTATCCATGATGGTGAAATTTAAAAGGGTTTTTTTTAATTCTCATATGGTTAAAATGATATCCCATTATAATTAGCATAATATTTATAATTTTCTAAGAATCATAAATATATGTCATAATAAATCTAACAATAATAAAAAAATCATGGTAAAAAATAATAGGATACACCGTTCCATGGGAGCAGTTGTCTGTATGAACACATAGATAATGAATTTGTTACCTATATATCTATAGGATATAGTGGTACTATTTTTCATTATAGAACATAAAACATTTAATAAATAGAGTTATTATATATTAAATTCCCCAATATTTATATCCTAGTAAGATTTTTAAGGAAAATGAAACTTGTTACACAATGGAGGATGTACTCTTCACATACACACAATTGATGTTTTTTTCTTAATGAAATTGGATTTGTAGATAATTTCTTTACATAAGAAGAAAAAATCACACCATATTGGTAATGTTTAAATTATCATTTAAAATGGTTAATATCATTTTAATTGAAATTCTTGTGAAGAAATATGATTCGGGAGTGAGAAGTACTTACATCGAGATTTTGAATTGTCTCTTAAATTAATTCTTTTAAATGGGATATATTGGCCAGAATATTGTTACCAAAGGAATAATATTGTGAATTAATATTATAGGGTAGTAAGAATTGATTAATTTAAAGATTAAAATCATTTTTTTGTTTGGTATTTAAGTGGTGGTGTGTGCCACATTTTATAAGCGAGACGAATGAAATTTTCATAAATGTAACCACATTATCTAAATAGTGAACATGTTAAATATGGAAATCAGAAAATATGGATATTAATTTACTGGGGTATAATATAAAGTTGAGAGTCTCAAAAATGCTAATTTTTTTTATTTTTATCATGTTTCATTCCCATTATGAGTAGATATTTTTCTTTTTACAATTTTAAATTTTACAAAGGTAATATGCTTTTACCTAGGTAATTTAATTATGATTCGTACTGATAAATATAAACATATTAAATAATTTTAAAAAATTTATTAAAAATATTAACATTATTATATATGTTTAAATTTATATATAAAGTAAAAATTTATTTTTAAATTAGTGAATAAAGAATGTAAGAACACATTTTTAGAAGAAGTGTATTCCTATGAATAAAATTTTTATATATGTTAAAATTATCCTGGTATTGTGTTTTTATGATAAAAAATATTTTATTCAATAAAAAGTAATTATCTTCAAAGGAAATTAATATAAAAATACTACAATTAATGTATTAAAAAATTTCAAATTGAAATTTTAAAATAAAAGGAAATGTTTTTATATTCTAATACATTGAAAATTTGTTTTATAAGTTAAGAATATTACTATAAATTACATTGTTTCACTAATTAAATTATTATATAATAAATTTAACCGTATTATTATCTTCTATTACCTATTCATATATTGATGAAATCATATAAATTTTAATATTTGTCAAAAATAAATTTTTTATTTGTCACTTATAAATAAATTATTTCATATAAGTATAGAAAATTCATATTAACCGAATATTGTAATTATAAATAAAAAATGATATTATTATCAACAAATAAATATTCTAAAATTAGTATATTTTGTATTATAATAAAAAAAATATAATGAGAAATTGTATTTATAAGTATAAAATCTTTTTTTCCTTTTAAATTCAATTTTTGAAAAGTGTAATATAAATGTGATAAATAACTTATTACATTAACAGAAACATGATTATATCATCCTAATTTATAGTTATATTTCCCATAAATATGTCATCATATGTTCTAATAATAATAAAATCCATAATAGTAGTTTAGTGTGGTGATTCATCTATGATATATCTCATGGAAATTTCCACCAGCATGAATTTTTCTCACATTAAATTCTAATCCTAACATAATATTTAAAGTTAAACCTTGGGATAATCCAAATAAAACAGTAGAAAAGTTAAATCCTTTTCAATAACAGATAAATGAGCTTTATAATGGAGATTTATTTGGCTCTATTTTAATTAATTATTTTATGGATTTCATAATATTGTTACATTTTTTTATAAAAACTTATTTAAAATTTATATTATAATAAGAAATTCTATTTTTAATATATATTGGAATCATTTTTTTTGGTGTTTCATGTATAACTAGTTAATTATAATCATTGTTATTTAAAATAAATTACATCGATAAATATTAGAAAATTTCATACTCTATGAAACGTTACCATTCCTTAATGAATATATTGGTGAGTCAATAAACAGATAAATCCCATTTAATAACAATTTTTTTAACTTTATAAGGTTATTGATTATAAATTAAATGATATTATATCCTTTTTGATTTATAGGTATTCCTATGTTGAAATTCAGGGTGATGCTTTCCAATTTCCAATAATTATTGGTAATAATTAAATCATCCACTTATATGTATGATGTTCATACAAAACTTTTCTAACTTACAATGAATCATGATAGGTACTCTACAATATCATGAATCATGTTTTAGCACTATAAAATCTCTTTTATATATCAATATATATTATTAATCTGATGATATATAGAGTATGATGATATATGTGCTTCATCAAAAAACTCTTTATTCTAGTATTGGCGTGACACATTATTTAATCCAAACCTTATAATTCTATCACTATAATAATAATATTCAATATTTTTCATTTCCATTTATTATAGATCAATATTCTACACATGTTCCCCCTTAATCATTACATAAATATATTTTTCAAAATTAACCAAGGAAAATAGGATATATCACCATCAATCATGATATAAATATTTTTTCATTATAAATCTATAATTATTGGATCTCATTCAATCCTCATCATGGAAAATTTTACATGTTCCCCCAAATTGAAAGCATTAGACACTATGTTCACCTTCCATAGGTGTTATTGTATTGATCAGTCATATTCAATAAACAACTCTAACCATATCCATTGGCATAAAAATAACTCTTTTTCATGAATATATACTTCAAAATTTTATGAATATTATAGATATCCTTAATTTCCACATATTGATAATGAAAAATTATTTTAAATGAAAAAATTACCACTTCCATATCTATATAATGTGTTCTGTAATTTCTATTGTGAAAAATCAATTATCATGAATCTTATTTTACCACTATGAAATTGTGTATGAGAACACACCAAAGTCCCTCTATTAATACATAACTATTCATCAAAAACCCTTATCTACCTGAGGGTAGTGTTAGTACATGCTCTCTGACCAACGTTCTCTATAGTTCCATGACATTTTCATTACAGTCATTAGTCTAAATGAACATGAATCCATTATATGTCTACAAGGTTGTTGTGTTTCATATATTAATGACCCAACCCACCCGGACCCACTATGTTGATGACAAGGTGATTCATCACAATATCCATGTTCACCTCTAATGGGATAGGGGATTATGAAAAGTGGTAAAAAGAAATAATATAAAACTCAATCCCTTATTACAATATACTTATATGCTTGTAGTTAATAATATACATGAAAATTTTGAAAATTAATAACAATACATATTAAAAACTATAATAAACTATTCATGGAATTACCTCAAGAAAAAAATAATAGAGTATGGTGGTATAAAGATTAAAGGAAGAAAAATATATTCCCAACCAAAAATAATGACTTAAGTAGATAATCAGCTAGTAAATAATGAACTGAGATAACTGATCTTCAGATTTCCGAACCCGACCACCCAACATAGCATATGCACTCAGGTTACCCTATAATATAGTAAAGTCACCACTGATCTATCTACCCTTACAATAAGTCATCACACATGCACGAAATTCCCATTTAGGGAAGAGTATATACATACCTTGTAGGATTCTATGTAACCCCATATGGGAGTGATAAATATCTAGAAAATTTCCATCACACCCAAAGAAATAGAGAAATAATTCCAAAAGTATATATATTCTCATAATGAATCCAAGTAGATGGATAAATGTTATATCTTTCACGACCCATCCTCAGAACCTGTTCCGTGACTACCCCAAGCACGCCGTCCATAGACCAGGGGTTGACGACAAGCACCAAAGTCATAAATCAGAAAAGACGAGAAGGCATTGTCTTTATGAAGTAACATACACAACAGAGTAGGCAAGTGAAGTAAGCACTAAGTAAAACTATGTACAAGGTATGTGTTGAAAATTAAATGGTCTAGTATGCAAACCCAACTTAAAGTACAATACAGTTGAAAGGAAAGTACAACATCAGTATGTAAAACAGAATCATGGAGTCGTTCTCCGAAAATCCCACCTAAAGGGTGGGTACAGATAGTCTCTACAGCACCTCGGGTCCGCCCGTCCGCTCTGCGTACATCCGGCCAAGTGGTCCACCTCCGGTTACCCTGCTACTCAACAAGCCTTCACCACGATCAGTGATGTCCGTCGTCTGCATCGAACACAACGTAGTGCGGGCATAGCCCGTGTAGGGGTGAGTATACGATACTCAGTAGGGACCCTGAGACCCGCGACGGTCACTCAGAATTCGAGAAGGATAAACCACAAAGGAAAGATACAGTCACGGAGTATCAATCATCTCTACATAATCATATTCCCATACATATAACTAAGACATCAGTTAAAGAATGGCTCCAACTCTCGAGCCCAAGAACAACCTAGTACACACAGGAAAACACAACACAGTCCACATAGGAAAGCAAGTCAATGACATCAATGATAATGATTGGGAATCAAGACTCAACTCAAATAGTTATTCAATTCTTAATGTGATAGAGATGATCAGATGTAGCCACTAATTAATCTATGTTTTCGGACCCACATAGGATTCAAGACCAGCTAAGATGTTGGACCCACATATGTTACATGACCAGCTACTCTGCCGAACCCACTCAGGATACAAGTACAAAGGAAAAATACTACCGGACCCACCTATGATACAATAACCATAGTTATCACCATCAAACCCATAGAGAATCCCAGTACAATCGTCGTCGATGCCGAACCCACGGAGGATCCAAGTATTCTCGTCCCCGCTGCCGAACCCACAGAGGATCCATGTGCAGTCATCATTGTCGCAGTCGTTGCCAGCTCTGGGGTTCCCGCACACAGAATGCTCGATTTCGGGAAGGTCCGCTCCTCGAGAAAAATATTTGATACATAAACTGTCACGAAGACCATATTTTATGTATCTGAATATTCCATCTCGATAAAATAAACCCAACACGACAGACGGTGCGTTAATCGGACGCTCGGTCTGAGAGTTATTGGCTTTTCCGTTCGAGGGGCCCGGTTGAATTTTAAGCTAAAAACAACCCGACCATACTCCAGATGAATCCAAACCTCAAGCGGAGTAATCTAAAAGGACCGTCTCATCAAGAGGAATTCCACTCAGTTGATGGCACGTAAAACAGATGTTCGATCCTTATGTTATAAGCGTTTCTGCTCTAAGGGCCCGGTTGGTTTCAGGTACGAACAAACCCGGCCATACCCAAAAATTGTCGAAAACATGAGTGTAATATTCCAAAATGATTATCTTGATCTAAGGATTACTATGCAACTGAAGGTGCATCGATCAGAGGTTCGTTTCTCATGTTAAGGGAAAAAGACCGCACATGGTCCGAAGTGGGGGTTTGGGCCCAGTCCGACCCGGTCCCACCCCCACTGGGTCAGCCCGAACTGGGGTGACCCAACCCAGGTCCGGGTCCATCCTAGTAGGGCACGACCCAGTCCGAGTGACCCGTCCCGGCTAGGCTGGGGGGCACGGGGGCTTGGCCAGCGAGCTGAGCGGGGGGCGCAGCCCACGCTTTCTGTAGACTCGGCGCCAGGGTGGCGCCACTGCTCCCCTGGATCTCGCGCGGCCGCGGGATCCCACCCTCGCCTCCGTGACTTCAGTCGGGGCAGTCACTAGCCTTCGGCAACCTAACGTGCTTTCGGCGCCACCGGGGACTTCCGCGGGACACCAGAGTCATTCCAGTGGTCCGATATTTCTTCCGTCTGCGCATGCGGTTTCCTCGGGACCCATACATCACTGCGAAGGCCTCCAATCACCATTTCGGTCTCGCTTCATTGTCCCCATGTAATCCACGCATCAAGAGAAAAATAGGAGTGGGTTCTAACAAGTTCATTAGTCCACACCCACCCCGTTAGCTGTTCACAACATCATCTAACACTTTACACGCAATTCCGATGGTATAAATCACAAAATGAAATATTCACAAAAGTCCCCTACCTCAACAATTGATGACGAACGTCGACATCATAGTAGAAGGCATCACAGGGAAGAGGATCATAGGCATTATCGGAGCGTGCTTATGAGGAAGCGGCGTCTCCTCTATTCTCGTGGAGAAGTGTAAGGGTGGCGTGTCGTCGATCTTTGAGGAACCAGCGTTCTTTGTCTCTCTTCGTCTGAGGCCGATGTTCTTTGTCGTTCTTCGTCAGAGACCGATGTTCTTCCAAAATCTCCAAAGCTCTCATGATCTCTCCTGCACAACGAAGGCTCTTTCCCAAACTAATTAATAGGTTCCTCATATTATTTAATTACACACACAAAGAAACTCCCAGAATTAAATCATCATAATTAATAACATCTTGACAAACAATTAAGGAAGTCAGAGGGAAGGTCCCCATTAATTAAACAGATTGGCAATTAATTGGGAGGGTTTAGAAATTTATGGAGGGGTTCTTAATGAGATTAAAGGAAAATATATGGTGGGTCTTGTGTGGTCCCCACCTCTCTAACCTCCACACATGGGTAGTTATGTGGTTGTGGGCCCCACTTTTAACTACCCATGGGAGGGAATAACCAGCATATAAAATAAAAACTATTCCGACAATATTTATTTACTTCTTAAATAAGCCCCAAAAATTATCTTCTCCTCCTTTGTGAACACAACTATGGTAAGTGTCCCCTTACCCAATTACAGGAAATGTGAGTTCATCGGTGCCCTTAGATATTAATTCCGAGCACCGGTTCAAATGTTAGAAAACCCTCTCATTCATTCACTAAACGTAACCGAGATAAACATCAAAAATTGATTCTAGGCACACTATGCATGAGAATCAAGTGTCTTCAGAAGCCACAAACTTGTAAAATTTCAATGTATTAGAAAATAATTTCATCAAATTTTCGGTTCTTTACATCACTCCCACCTAAGGGATTTTTGTCCCCGTAATGATATTACATAAACTAGGGGAACAAATTAAGTTACTAAGAATGAATCTGAGCCTCCTGCTCCCATGTTCTCTCCTATAGGTTCTCGTGCTGCCAATGAATGCACACAAGAGGAATTGACAACCCACATAGGACCCGCTCATGTCAATCCTCGATCTCCACCGTGATCTCCGCAAATAGAGACCTATCATCGATGTCCAGCTCCCCATGGTAAATGATATGTGTTAGGTCATGCACGTATCTACTAAGATGAGATGCGTGGAAGACGTCGTGCACCCAGTGCAACTGAGCTGGATGGTCCAGGTGGTAACCCACCTCGCCTATCCCGCTAAGGACCTGAAATGGTCTGATGAAGCGCGGAGATAACTTGCCTCCCCGACCAAATCTCTGAAATCCACATCGAGGTGAGACCCGGAAGAAAACGTGGTCACCATCCTCGATCTCCAGTTGTCTCTGCCTCCTATAAGAATATGACTTCTGTCTGCTCTGTACATTCCTCATCTCCTCCTAGATGATCTGCACCTTCTCCATCATAGCATGAATCATCTCTGCTCTAACGAGTACTGACTCCCCAGGGTCAGTCCACCAAGGGTAGGTGATCCTCCCAGATGCGACCAAAGTCAAGGAAAAATTCAAGGATCATGTCCTCAAGTTTCTGAATGGTCCTCTCCGTATGAGGGTGAAAGGTAGTGTTGAGGCGTAGCTGCGTCCCAAAATCCTTTTTTAATCCCTTCTAAATATGGGAAGTAAAGTGAGCATCTCGATCGGAGACGATAGACGATGGAACACCATGAAGCCGTATGATCTCCTGACCATAGAGGCATCCCAAGCTCTCTACTGATCCATGATCTCTGATCGGTAGGATGTGGACCGACTTGGTGATTCGGTCTTTGATCACCCAGATGGTGTCGGGTCCACTGGAAGTACGTGGAAACCCCATCATGAAATCCATTTATATCACATACCACTTCCACTTCGGGACCTCTAAGGGTTTTACTAACCATACGGGTACCTGGTGCACTGCCTTCACCTGTGGACAAGTGAGGCATCATGAAACGAACTCTGCCACAACCTTCTTCATACCCAGCCACCATTACTGTCATCTAAGATCCTGGTACATCTTCGCTACCCCAGGATGTACCGATATAGGGGAATTGTGGAACTCCCTCAGCACCTCCTCCTATAGTGCAACTAGTACCATGGTACATCCCCTGAAGTGGATGACATGATCCCCTCCATCAGAAAATCCATCAGATGCTAGCCCTGAGGATATATGAGCACGTCGCACCTCACAGTCAACACCCCCACGTTGTGCCTCTCTGACCCACTTAAGATGTGGATTAGTGACTGTGGTACTATAGATAGGCTTCCCTATCTCTATCCACAAGGGATATCTACAATGAGGCTAACTTCTTCTTCACCTAACCAAGTAGATGAATGCCCGATCTCCTGCTGAGATTATCATCCATAACGTTCCCCTTCCTAGGAGTATATAAAATATCAATGTAATAATCCTAGAGGAACATGAGCCATCACTGTTTTCTCAAGTTTAGGTCCTTCTGCGATTAATTGTACCTGAGACTCTGGTGGTCATAATATACTGTAATGCGCTCACCCATCATATAGTGTTGCCACATCTTCAGGGAGAAGACCACTTCTACTAAATCTTGTTCATGGGTGGCGTAGTTCTGCTCGTGCTACCTCAACTTCAGTGAATCATAAGAGATCACTACTCGCTCTGGCATCAGGACACACCCGAGTCTGGACCCTGATGCGTCAAAGTAAACTACGTACCATATGCCCTCCTTCTGTATCCTCATGATGGGCGCACTGGTCTATCTCCACCTTAGCTCCTAAAAGCTCTACTGACATCTGTCTGACCACAAGAATGGTTCACCCTTCTTCATCAAAGTTTCAAGTGGTGCTATAACTCTGGAGAAGTCTGGCACAAATATCTGATAGTACCCAGCCAGACCTAGGAAACTCCGCACCTTCGTCACACTCCTTGGGAGCTCCCAAGAAAGTACTGCCTCGACCTTCTCGAGATCCACTACAACTCCCACATCTGAGATGATGTGCCCCATGAAGTGAACCTCTCGGAGCCATAACTGGAACTTCCAGAGCTTACCATAAATCTAATGCGCTTGGAGTGTATCTAGTACAACCCGTTAGTGGTAGGCGTGCTCTTCCTCGGTGGTCATGTAAATTAGTATGTTTTCAATGAAGACTACAACTTACCGATCGTGGTAGGGTTGGAAGATCATGTTCATGAGACTCATGAACACTGATGGAGAGATGGTTACACCGAAGGGCATGACCAAGAACTCATAGTGGCCATACCGAAACCTGAAGGATATCTTTGGCGCATCCTTGTCCCGAACTCAGAGCTAATTATAGCCCGACCTGAGGTCTATCTTCGAGAACCACCGTGCCCCCTTGAGCTGATCAAAGAGGTCGTCAATCCTCAAAAGTGGATAATTGGTCCTCACAGTCACCTGGTTCAGGCGACGGTAGTCAAACATAATCGCAAGCTCCCATCTGCCTTCATGGAGAATAGAATAGGAGAATCCCAGGGTGAAACATTGGTTCAGATAAAACCTTTCCCCTATAAGTCCTCCAACTGTACCCGCATCTCATGAAGCTCGTCCGGAGCCATCCGATATGCTGGAGTGGATATCGGTGATGTCCTGGGGTACCGTTCTATATAGAAATCTACCTGCCTATGAGGAGGTAGTCCTGGAACATCGTCACGAAAAACATCTTCATTATGATCCAACACAATAGGAAATCTCGAAATCCACACGCCAACTACTCCGAGGATGAGACTAGACAACTAATGTGTGATCTGCTGCCCTCTCCTATGCATAAGTCCATCCTGTGCTACGATAGTTCCATTCTCTCCGGTGAAGGTGAACCTGGTCCCATCCGTGCGGACACACCACACCTTTCTCCTAATATAGTCGATCTGAGCATGGACTGTTCATATCCAGTCCATACCAAAGATGACATTGTAAGGACTTGATGCAGCTACAAGAAGATCCCAACCGAATCTCTTGCCTCCAAGAGTTTGATAAAACTACTGGCACCAATGCGTAGTTGTTGATTCTCCTCCCGTAGAAGTCTCTATCCATAAGGATCAAACCAACGACTCTATAAGAATCTCTGAGCTCCAAACAAGGGCAGTGGCAATAAAATAATGACTTGAACCGGTGTCTATAAGAACTATAGAAAGACTATACTAGACACCTATAGTACCTCGAATCATCTCAGGTGTGCCGTGGTCATAAGCCTCTGCTGCATGGAGCTATTCCTTCCTCTTCCCGCCATCTCCCTATGGTCTAGGTGGAGCTCATAGGGGTGGTGTTGGTAGAGCCTCGAAGCGTCTTCCACCACCTGCTGCTTGGCCAACTCCTCTGCCTCATCCTCTTGATCCCTGCGGACCGCCACGGTCGAACCTCTGCCACTGCTTGGGGGGGTCCCTCCCCTACTTATTGCTCATCTATATGGCGGGTCAAGTAGTTACGAGCCATGTGGGCCTACCCTGTGCATTCATAGCACTGCCTACTCCTCATAATGTTGGCTCTGCGTCGTGTGCCCGACACAGCCGAACCTATATCTTGAGGTCGCCCACCTGATGGCCTAGTCCACATGGACCCCAACGGCATCTTTCTACTGCTGGCTGTAGTAGAATCCGATCTATACCGTCCTAATGTGGGTATCTCTATTGATGGCTGCTCGAAGAGAAATCTGTACACTAACAGGGATCTCTCCAACACCCCCGCCTATGTCGGGATGATGAGAGGAATCGTCCAAGCTCTGATCTCATGCCTTAGTCCCTGATCAAATGTCCAGGCCCAGAAGAATGGGTCTCATACCATTTTTTTGGGGTAGTGTGAGAAGTCAGTAAATTATGCCGAGTACTGGGCTACTAACATTCTTTCCTGAAGCAGATTTAGTAACTCCTGGATGTTCACCACATGGAGGGTGGCTGGAAGAAACTCTGAGTGGAAGAGGCTCTCGATGTCCATCCAAAGTATAGATGCCTCATCGTGAACCTAGAGCATCATGCTCCACCATCTACCTTCTTATGAGTGCAGGAGACTCCCAGAATGTATCACCAAAAGATCATTTGGTGTACCTACCATTATGAAGACTCTAACGATAGCCTCCATCAAATCCTTGGCTACATGATGATCCATCTCTATGTGGAACCCGGGTAGCTTCAATCTTAGAAACTCGTGCAACGTGCTTAGGCGGTGTGCACTATCTATCATTGGGGCTGGTAGCATCGGTGGCTTAGTGGGTTGTGGTATCGATGGTGCCTCCACTTTAATGGGTCCATGCATCGAGGACTCGTCGCTCGGTGGGCTTCCATCCCACAAGTAACATGGAACCCTGGATGGCTGCCTTCGTGGGGCCATCCTGAAAAGAAATAGGCGTGCCATGGTCAAACAGTATACATGGTGACCTGACACAAAGTAATCACAATGAAAACTTTTTAAAGGAAACAAAAATGCAATTAGTGTTTTCGTGCACTGAGTCAAAAATCAGAAGTCAGGGTCCTGGTGTATGGATACGTTGGTCGCCACACCAATACAGGACACCCTAGACTGAAAACAACACTCAATACTCGTAACACTATTACTTCACACAAAGTAAAGGTTAGAGTCCGGAGTTCTGTGGTATAAGTGACTCCTCTGATACCAATTTGTCACGAACTGTCCTCGGGGCCCTTTCCATGACAACCCCAAGCCCGCCTTCCATAGGCCAGGGGTAGGCGACTAGAACCAATGGCATAAATCTCAAAAGAACGGAAGACATTGCCTTTATGAAGTAACATACAAAACAAAGTAAACAAGTGAAGTAAGCAGTAAGTAAAACTGGATACAAGGTAAGTGCTGAAAAGTAAATGGACTAGTATACAAACATAACTGAAAGTACAGTACAGCTGAAAAGAAAGTACAACAGGGGTACGTAAAATAGAAACACCGAGTCGTCCTCTGGAAATCCAACCTGAAGGGTGGGTACAGATAGTCTCCTCAACTCCTCAGGTCCGGACGTCCTCTCGGTGTACGTTCGGCCATGTGGTCCACCTTAGGGTACCTACCAGCTCTATAAGCCTCCACCTCGATCAGTTCATTCTTTCCTCTTCATCCAACACAACGTTGTGCGGACATAGCCCATGAAAGGGTGAGTATACGATACTCAGTAGGGACCCCAAGACCCCCGAAGGTCTCTTAGAATCCACGAAGGATAAACCACAAAGGGAAGATAAAATCACAATGAATCAATGAACTCTACTTAGGCATATTCCCATACATATACATAAGTCATCAGTTACCAAACGGCTCCAGCTCTCGAGCCCAAGAACAACCCAGTCGACACGGGAAAACACAACCCAGTCCACGAAGGAAATCAAGACAATCACATCGATGATAATGATTGGGAATCAAGACACAGCTCACATAGGTATACACATCGCAAGGCGATAGAGATGATCAGATGTAGCCACTGATTCATCTAAGCTATCAGACCCACATTGAATACAAGACTAGCTAAGCAGTCGGACCCACATAAGATACAAGACCCGCTACTCTACCAGACCCAATCAGGAAACAAGTATAGAGGTAAAATACTGCCCGACCCACATAGGATACAAGAATAGTAGTCATATTCATCGAACCCACAGAGGATCCCTATACGGTCTTCGTCTCTACCAAACCCATGGAGGATCCAAGAATAGTCGTTCTCGCTGCCGATCCCACGGAGGATCCAAGTGCAGTATTCATCGTCACAGTCGCAGGCAACTCAAGGGTTCCCGCACACAACATGCTTGATTCTGGGAGGGTCCACTTCTCAAGAAAATGAAAAAATAAATCAACTTCCATGAAGTCTAGAGTTGATGTATCCCATAGTTCCATCTCGAAAAAAGAAACCCAACGTGACAGACGGTGTGTCAATCAGACGACTGGTCTAAGAGTTGTTGGATTTTTCGTCCCAGGGGCCCGAATTGTTTTTAAACTAAAACCAACACAACGGTACTCCAGCTGCGTCCAAACTTCAAACGGATTAAGTCAAAAGGATCACCTCATCAACAAAATTCAACGTAGTTGATGGCACATCAAATGGACGTCTGGTCCTTAATTTATAAGCATTTTCGCTCCAAGGGCCCGGTTGGTTTTGGGTTTGAACCAACCCGGCCATACCCAAACATTGCTGAAACCTCGAGTGTAATATACCTAGATGACCATCTCGATCTATGTATTCCTACGCAACTAACAGTGCATCGATCGGAGGTCCGTAACTAATGTTAAGTGAAAAAGACCGCACACGGTCCGAAGTGGGGTTCTGGGCCCGGTCCGACCCGGTCCAACCCCCCCATGGGTCGGCCCGAACCAGATCGACCCAACCCGGGTCCGTGTTCGGCCCGGCCGGGAGTGGCCCGGTCTGGCGGGGCACAGCCCGACCCAGTCCGCGTGACCCGGTCCGGCACGGCCGGGGAGCACAATGGCTCGGCCAGCGAGCCGAGCGTCGGGCACAACCGCCAATTTCTACAGAAGCTACACCAGGGTGGTGTCGCAGCTCCCGTGGATCCCGCGTGACCACGGGATCTAGACCTCACCGCCGGGGACTTCCACGGTCCACCACAGTCATTCCGGTGGTCCGATTTTTCTCTCGTCTATGCCTGCGGTTTCCTCGGGACCCATACATCAATTTGAAGGCCTCCAATATCCATTTCAGTCTTGCTTCGTCATCGCCAAGTATTCCACGTAGCAAGAAAAAAATAGTGGTGGGTTAGGACTTGTTCGTTAGTCCGCACCGATCGCGTTAGCAGTTCATGAAATCATCTAATAGATTACACGGCATGTCGAGGGTATAAATCACTAAATGAAATATGTACAAAAACCCCCTACCTCAAAAATTGATGTCGAATGTCGGGATGCGGTAGACGACGTCATCGTGAAGAGGATCGTAGGATTCGTTGTAGCACGATGAGGAGAAAGCGGTGTCTCATCTCTTTCCGCAGAGAAGAGTAATGGTGGCGCGTCATCGATCTTCAAGGAACCGTTGTTCTTTGTCGTTCTTCTTCGGAGGCCGGCGTTCTTCATCGTTCATTGTCTGAGACCATCGTTCTTCCAAAATCTCCAATGCTCTCCCTATCTCTCCCACACAATGAAGGAGCGTTTCCAAACTATATAATAGGTTCCTCATATTATTTAATTACAAATCAAAGAAAGTACCTGAATTAAATCACCACATTTAATATCGTGTTGAAAAAACAATTAAGGAAGTGAGAGGGAAGGTCCCCTTTAATTAAATGCATTGGCAATTAAATGGGAGGGGGTTGCTAATTTAAGAAGGGGTTCTTAATGAGATTAGTGGAAATCAAATGGTGGGGATCGTGTGGGCCCCACACTTTTAATTCCAAACACTTGTTCAAAAGTTAGAAAAAACATGCTTGTTAGTTCTCTGTACGTACCCGATCTAAACTTCGGAAATTGATTCTGGGCACAACAGGCCTTGGAATCATGTGTCGTCAGAAGCCACACACTTTTATAATTCCAGTGATTTTAAAAAAATTCCATGGGACTTTACAACATCAGTCTTATAACTCAGTCCATACCATATGAGACATCCTACAACTAAACAAGTTTATCTTTGATGCCCAAAATCATATGAAAACATGCTATAATTTGTTTGGAAACCCCCATCATCACTGAACTACCACGTTAATAGAGACACATCTCTAGTAGATGAACCTCTATCAACCAGATCTTGATTATGGGGAGTACCACTCTATAAATAGATAAATAATTTCTATTATAGGGAAGTATCTTATCTACCTATATAAATTTTATGGGTGACTCCTTCCATAGTGCAATGGGGGAGCATTGAACATAGAATATCATTGATAATTTTTCCTTCATAACTGTGATCGTCAATAATATTCTAATGAAGAAGTAGACTCATAAAATCTCAAATTATATATCATAGAACACAAAAATGTATACTATCACATTCTATATTGGGAATATTTAATGGTATTCTACTAATAGAAAAAAAGATTCATCAATAATGATATATTAGATGAAGAATTTTCTTAAGGGAATAATCTACTTATGACTTTACCAGATCACATGTTGGATTTTTCTCATGTATATGGCTTGGGAATCCATGATATAAAAATTGGAATATATAGGTGATACATATCATATACGTCCAATGATTTACTTGGGTGTCTACCCTAGGCACATGACAGGGCCTAATGATCATAGAAATATAGCGATTCCATGTGGGAACACATCATGTATGTACACCCAATATCCTATAAATTTTTAGATGGCATATGAATATTTGGCTTGGTAGGGTGACGCTGTGTGTGGGTCCAACCACATGACATGTGTTCCATAACATCGATGAAGCCCCTAACTAAAAATAAAAAAATATACATGTCATTATTCCATCTACAACCCACAACATATATTCATGATTTTCAAAAAGAAAATAAAATTTCATCACATGGATATACATCCAACTTCATTGTTATGAAATCCCTAATTTGAAAACAAAAAATTGAAGGGTAATGAATCTAAATGACAAATATTGGAAATTAGTGGCCAAAAATAATATTTTATTCAATTTTTGATGAGTTACCACACACACTATTTCATTTACCATCACCAGTCGCAACTCGAGATCCCTAGTCTATGAAGTATCAATTATAAATCCTCATGATATATCTGAAAATAACATCTCATTTTCCTCCTCTTAAATCCTCCCAATGTTATGTAGCTATCCATGAATGTTTTCCATAATATAAAAAAATAAAGAAATTATTTATAATAATTACACACACCTTCCAACATCATATTTCCTCACAAAAATTAAAACTAACCAACCTATGTTCATTTCTTTATGTAAACCCTACATTCCGGAAATAGCCATGGTCTATAACATTTTAATCATTGTTTTGTATAATTAAACAACAACCATAAACATAAATTATACAAAAAAAATTAAAAAATATGTTATTATTTTCTATTTAATACTTACAAGGTTTCCAACAACCCCAAAAATTTATCCATAACATTGAAAAAACATTATTTATACATGGAAATATTCAACAAAAAACTATAAAAATAATATCCAAATAATTATCAACTAATTGTATTATTATTCCAAAAAAAAATTATAAGATACACAATTGTTTGGTTACTATGCCTGCATCTAGGTCCCTTGTTTCCCAGAGCTCTCCATGATCCTCTCGTGCTTCCATAACACATGAACTAATGGAATTGTCCATACATTTAAGAAACACTCCTTCCAATCCTCAAATTCCATTGGGTTCTTCGTGGAGGTGGCTCTGTCGTTGATTTCCATTTATCCACAATCAACGAAATACATTAGATTATGAACATATCTCCTCATATATGAGACATTGAAGGAAAATTGAATTGAATGATGCTATGGGGGGAAATGATAGGTTGTATGAAACATATAAAACCCTCTTTAGGATCTCAAATAACATAATGAACCATGGGGATGGCTTTCCTCCATTTCTAAATATAACATCCAAGTATAAATGTACACAAACATTTCATTGTTTTACGGAATACATAATACATTACAAAAATATATGCCTAATGAAAGTAGTTATATAGAGCCATTGAAAACATTGAAAAATAAATTCTAGTACATGAGTAATCGAAATTATCCCCACTAGGTTCATGCCTACTAGAACTCCCCTTATATGTATAATACACGAAATATATCTTCATACACCAATGAAGGATACAATAACACGGGTGAGCTCAGTCACCATTATTGGTAAAAAAGTCAGTTCTGTAATCTTAAACATGAAAATAATGGTATGATAACATGATCTTAACATTATAAGATCATTAGATGGATATAAAATATCATAAACATGAATCACCAAATAAATTTTAGTAGGACATAAGACATAAATAACAAGGGAACAAAATAATAATCTATGAAGAGATATTGTATGATTTTTGAAATACACATTAACATGTAATATCATTCCTTATACGTCATGATGTATTTCTAGAATATATTAGAGAAATTCATGGGATTTACACATATTGGGGGGGGGGGAATCACCATCCATAGTCGCAGTCCTTTCCTTGTAAAGGATAGAGTTTCCTTATCTTCCTAAAGATGATCGAGCATCTCCATATTCCCATAGTGGATCAGGTTTCCCCATCATCCCATAGTGGATTTGGATTCCCTATATTCTAATAGTGTATCTAGTTTCCCCATCATCCTCCTACAATGGCCCGAAGGCCTTCATTTTTTATTGATTATGATAATCCACCTTTCAACGGATGAGGTCGAACCCTATTACATGCCCGTAGGCCATATAGGAACCAATGACCGTAGGCACAAACATACCATACAACCCCGACTAACAACATGGAACTGCTCCTCCCCAGCATCTTCATCTTTAAAATCAGCTCTTCACCTCTGCATAGTTGTTCGCTCCTGCTGTGGTGAAAGCTACATTGCTCATCCCCCTGTAGAGCTTGTTCCTCGTAGTTTTTTGGTCTGGTTTGTATCTGCAGGTGACCTGAAGGCCATAGAACAGCCCGAAGGCCCAACTGACCCGAAGGCCTGGGTGACCGAAGGCCAATGATGGACTCAAGGACAAAATATGATGCCCGAAGGCCCAAACGGGGGCATATCTCCAACTTCTATGGTGCCAAACAGTGCCTGCTACAGTACAGCTACAGTACCCCAGAAATCCTGCCTCTGCCTCGTTTTGATCCCTAGTCGCTAGGATGCACCTTAGAGACCTTGGCAACTGGGATAAGACTCATGTTCTGGTTTCCCCATCATCCGTTGTGGAAATAACGCATCAACTTGTTTCCCATTATTATCCCACGATATATAAATCTTTACCCAATGCGTTATATGGAGATATAGGTCCCACCAATAATATAATTAAATCATATATAAGTGTCCCAAAAGATCATAAAAAATGATATCCTACCCGTGCTATGAAATGGGCATGAATAGATGTCATCATATCTTAACCTTTGGAAAATGGCACAAGTTTCCTAATCATGTAATCAAAGCATAACCTGTGTGGAGAGTTATGTTTGTTAATAATATAATACATAAATAATAAATAGGTTTTACAAAAATATTTATCGTTAAAGATAAATTAATTTCATAGACATCAATCCAAAAAATAATAAGCCATTATGAGAAAGGATATTAATAGGCCAATGGATTATTTCCCCAGTAAGGAATAAGAAACACCAATGCACGTTGTCTTATATGGAACATAAATGTGAAATATGTTTTATGAAGTTACCCAATCAGGATCCAAGAATCAATGAAAGGGGGATGTGGTGGAACAATGATATCATTTTTATGTTTCCTTTATTTTTAAACAACCATTGCCTCCTATTAAAGATTATATTCCCTAATGAACACACACAACCACATGAACACATGATTTACTAGGTTCACTACTCAACAAGAGTAGATATTTCCCTTGTATGATACGAATATAATCCAGTACCACACAATCAACCTGAAAACAATCATTTAATATGGAGTAAAATGAGTATGATATACCATTACTCTCGTGTAACTATTGGATGACAATATACTTGTGCATGTGAACCCTCTTAGCATAAATAGGGAAATATAATGTTTTAGTGTTTCTTTAAAATTCAATATGTGTATTCTCTAATGTACGACACTTAAATTTTCATCCCAGAATCTGTTAAGGACTCAATTATGCTCAACTGAATATGTGTGAAAACCACAAATATTTCACGCACTCTTTTAGGTGCCTTGTGATCAACATTTATGAGACAGACACAAGATTTAATGTTTTTTTTGCAAAAAACCTATTGAATGAAGCCCTCTTCTTATGCAAAACACTATTTATTTCACACACCCCCCATTACATAAAATTTTTTATGCCTAAATGCTTAGTATTTTTCGACGTGTCGAGATTTACAAATGATATTGGGTCCCATCTTGTTTATAGACCTCATCAACCCCTACATGCAAAAACCCCAATGTGTCATGAAAGGTCATGATGAATTGTTAAATACCCTATTTGATTTCACATTGGGAGTGTAATCCTCTTTCAATCCAACCCCATCATTCGGGAACTTTTTTAATAATTTTTTCACTTCATGCCTTTTCCCATTTTTTTATGTTTGAACCTCGAATCATGCCTTTCCCGCAACATTCCAAACACACATTTCTCTTGCATGAAAAAAAATTTTCCCGCAAGCCTCTCCTTTACCAAATTTTGATGCTCGAATCATGTAACTCCACTTGCACACAACATACCAAGAAAAATTAAAACTTGTGGGCATCATTTTTTTCCAAAATAACATTTCTCCATCTCCAGATTTTTAGCACAAAATTTGCAACCAATAGGAAACAACACCACCTTAAAATCTATTTCAGCAAGAACACCAATAATTCTCCATTATTATCAGGCGTATTCAACATACAACATATTTCATCATGAAAAATATCTATCATGATATATAGTCATTGTTCGTACTACATTAGCATCTTCATATTTTCAACAGGATGTACAACAACATCCATATCTTCTATCATCATCATTATTTCCAATCAAAACTGAATATTACTGGCATCATGTTTTCTCCACGTTCCTTCATAAGCATTGCACCACATGTTTTCCTACCGTATAACATCTGTGGAATAAAATTCATCAAATCATATTCTAATTTTCATGTCCTTTACAATGTGAATTGATTAATCTTCTTTGACAATAAAAGACAATACTCTTGTATAGTAAAATATTCTAACTTCCATTTCCATCCAACTTTTACCTATCATTTTAAAAGAAATTATTGAAAAAAATATTTTTTCTATTTTGGAAAAGGGTTTTTAAAATATAAATCATTTAGGAAATATTTTTATTTAAAAATACACGGAGAACTTATTAAGAAGGTTTGAAATTATTTTTAAACACATTTTCCAAACAAAATTGAAAATCTAAAAATAAAGGTTGAAAAAAATTGAGAACCTTTTTATAAAATGTTTTTTAAATATATTAAAAAATTCCTAATCTAATTTAAAAATATTTTTTTCAAAATAACATTTTTAAAACATATAAATGAATCATTGAAAATCATTTAAAACAATTTTTAATCAATATTTTTTGAAAACCCATATTCTTTGAAAACCACATAAAATAGATAAAATCAAGACTATTATGAATAATATTTCCCCTAAAATATCATTATAAATATTTAAAGGAATATTAAGAGAAATAACTTTCATGAGGGTGGGTAAGTACTTAGGTGCCGAACATTCGTTTTTCTCATTAAAAGTATAAAAGAGTTCCTTGATCAAGAAATAACAAGATGTTTCCTTTTAAGACCAGTATGTAAAAAAGGTAATTAATTTTGTAAAAATTTGTTTTAAACATAATATTATAATATTGAAATACTTTTTTAATCATTTTTAGCAAACACATATTTTAATGATCACAGAATTCTGATCAAAATGATAAATAAATTCCGAATTTCATTAAAATATTTTTTTAATTAACTTATATAGATAAGAGTGATAAAATGTTACTAATAAAAGATGAAATCATAAATAACATGAGGTGAATAAAATTGCTATTATTTATTTATATATTTATCATAAAATTTGTTCAATGTAAACATAATAAAAATCAATGTCCATAAATTATGAGATTGTATTAAAAAACTCTATCAACATGTTAAAATTAAATTTACTCCCCATGTAAGAATGTGAAACTAAAAGAAACTTGATATATCATGAAAATAATTATTTTCATGATACATCAAGACAATATTAAGTATATACACATCATAATATTATATAGTTGTATAACATGGATAGTGTCTCAAAAAATGAATGTTATGAAAAAACATTACTTTACCGATTTGGTAACTTTTGATACATAAACTCCATGAAAGAAATATCATAAATAGTATATGTAAATTCCCATAAATATAATTATAATAATCATATAAAACATACATTGGATTTAAAAAAAACATATATAAGAAAAATGCAGGGAAAATAGCTTGTGTCATAAGAAAAATTAATGTGAGACCAGAAAACCCTTAACATAAGTGTATTATCTCATTCAACTCTTTCAAATCACCAGTATAATAAATATAAGTATATTATAATGTTAAAAAAACAATATAATTGAATAGAATACCATTAATTATTTTCTTAATACATTATATTTCCCTTTTAGTAACAACTCCATGCTAATGTTACATTTTAGTTAATATACTAGTTGTTTTCCTTATATTTTTTTGTTATGTATTCTTGATCCTCTAACATAGATAATGACACAAACATATAATGAATTAAAATAATTATATAAATATAATATATATATTTAGATTATTTTTATTTCAAATAATCTATAAAATATATAATATGATATGGAATACTCCATTAACGGAGACAGTAGGTCATACGTACACATGAAGGTTGATTCCTTTTTTACTGTCAGGTTGAATGAAATAAAAAATGAATTATATATATATGTGTGTGTGTGTTTATATATAATATCATAATATTAGAAATATATTTTCATATATATAATAAAATTTCAGTAAATCCATCATTTAAAACATTGTATGTAGAATGTGAATGAATCACATTGCTTTGTGGATGCGTTAGTCCACACTTCAGCAAACAAAATTAACATATTTTAAAAAATTGAAATCATAATGGATTGTGTCATATAATAATTAAATATATATATATATATATCATATATATATTATAAAAATATTTATTCCATTATTATGTCAACTATGAGAGGTGGTAAGGAAGAAATGAACATCTTTAATTCGTGAGGTAGTACTTCGACATACATAAGATTGGAATGTTTTGTTAACCATTAGAATGATCTGTTTGTTTGTGTAGGTAGATGCCTTTCAATAAAAAATTATCATTATATTGTTGATTCTATGTTTAATATATAAGAAAATAATATAAATATTAAAGGGGGTAGAGAACGAAAATAAGTCAATGGATCTTAAGGTATGCTGTTAACTTTTATTTGGATAACTTTTCTTGGTTTACATCAATGGGCATACATGGATGGATTTATTCAAAAATGGTTCTTATAAGATTAATTGATATATTTTGGGAGATTATTAAATATAATAATGGGAAATCCAAATTACATGATAGGTGTGAATAAGGGGGAGAGTGAATACCTTTTTATATTAGAGTGGGAGTTGTTTTTTTGTTATTACATAAATTTAAGAACTATTGAGCCAACTCCCATACCAAATGTGATAAATAATGGAAAATATTAGATAAAATGGAAATAATTATTGATACACACTCACACCACAAAAAAATAAAATCATTTTTATAATTCTGTTCTTCAGTCTTTATGTTTCTTTATTTATATAAATTTAGTTTTTATTAAAGTAACCAATTTTCAATCCTATGTAATTTAATAATTAATATTTGAGATATATTTATTATATATATTTACCCGGATTATTTTAAATATTATATATTAGTTACCAAAAAAAACTAATCACATTTGTTTTGTAAATTAAATTTAAAAGAAGTGAATGTAACATGTAAGATGCTACCTTAACCCAAACTGCGATAACAATATTTTTACTATCTATGAGAAAATATTTAAATTATCAAATATAAATTGTTGAATCCATATAAAATAGTTGATATTTATTAAAATGTTCAAATCATTTGGCATATGGTATAATTTTTATTAATTTCAAACCATTTAAAATATATTTTATTTTAAAATAACATTAATAATAATTTTGACAATATTTCTTAAATTTTAATTTGAAAATATCTTGAAAATGATGTAATTAAAATTAATCATGCTCCCATATGTTTATGATGATATATATTCATCGAAAAAAATCCTTGAAATTTTGATTCATTAAAATTAGTAGTTATTTTGTTGCATAATTTAATTGATCTAATTATTAACAAAATAATAAATGTGTTATCATTTTTTAAGAATATAATTTTTATAATTCCTGTCTAGAATTTAATAATAAATAAATATGATAAAGGTACTCATTTATCATTAAAACTGATATGTATTACAAAAAGTATTTTTTTTCAATATCTTAAGGTTTTATTAATGTCTTAGATACGGTGGGTTCATTTTATTCTTTTTCCATTATTAAATTATTATATAGAGAAATATCATAAAAATGTGTGCCAATAACTCATATAATTAGAAAAATAGTTTATATTGTAATATATTAGAATTCAATCTTCATTTTTCATATTTCTAGTACATTTTGGCCCCTAATATTAAGGTTTAGACTCTTGTCAAGCTTATTTTTATCTTAGCTAATGTAATTAAATTTAATTACTTTATCTGACCTTATATTCCATAAATTAGTGGATAATATTTGAAAATAAATAATATTACTCTTTAAACCGTTTATTTACATTTTTCCAAACACAATTCACAATATTTTCAAAATTATATTTAATGATAATCCCACAAACCGAGTGAGATTGTAGATTTTTAATGTAAAAATATCCAAATGTTTGAATTGCTTTTATTTCCAATTTCAAGGTAAAAATGATTCCAAATACCTTAATACAATTAATTATTGTTATATTTATCTATTAAAACATTAAATAAAAATATAACATAACTATATGTATATAATAGATAAAAATATATTGGAATTAAATTTTAGGGTTTTTCACTCTTCATCCAAAAAGTGAAATGTCTCATAAAAATACAAAAAATTTCCCAAAAGTAAATTTAGGTATTATGAATATAAAAATGTAGTTTTTTGTCATATAAAAAATATAAAAGTGTAAAAAATTGATCTAATATGGGTCTCCATTAAAATCCTATAAAATTATCTTTTATAAAAATACATATTTTTTATTATTAAAATGGAATTATTCTTATCATATACCATTAAAATATATTATAGGACTGTAAAAATATTTATTTAATATATAATTTTTCATTTTTTTTGAAATAAATAATAAATAGTGTTTCGTTTAATTTATTGAGATAAAATTAGCTTCATACATAGAAAAATAGTTTTCTTTGGAAATTAATTCTATTATTTTCAAATTATTGTTACATTAATTTATAACTAAAAGGGTTGATTTTATTCATAAATTTAAATAATACATTGTTTATAACATCCATCATATTGTCATGGTGACTTCAATAATAACATTTTAACAATAATATTAATAATATGTTGTAGTTTTTTAATACTAGGTCTTTTAAGTAACACATACTATCAAACAAAATCATAATTGTGTATAATACAATCCAAAAATTTTCTATCTGCCTACTTTCGTGTGTTTTTTGTTAATTAATTCATTTTGTGTTTGTTTAGGGATCTTTACAGGCCTCATCTCCCTGGATGTCGTGTTTATCCACTTCCCCTTGGTCATTGGAGTCATCATTTTCAATCCACCCATTTTCAATTTCCCATTACTGTTCCTGATTTGGTGGAATACAATCAGTGGCGGCCTCTCAGGTTCTAGGGCTTCACCTCATCCTCCTCCGACAATGATCTATCCTCCCTTTCGGGTGTTATTTTGGGTTTTCCCCTTCTATGCTATACCCATAAGTGTTTTTTTCTCCCCCCATGGTGTTGGTCTCATATTGGAGATGATGGAGTCGTAATTTTCTAATCTTGATGGCCCCAATACACCGGGCACCATCGTGGTCTGGTTCGATGGAGATGAGGGAGATTTGGGATTTTTATTGGTGTAGGGTAGAGTCTTAGTTTTTTACTTCATCATGTTTGTTTCTACAGTCGTGCCCCATGTCAAAGCTCAAGTTTGGTCCTTATTCTGATCATGCTTCCAGAGCTTTCATTCTAGACCCCATATTGGTCTGTTGAGACGCTGTTCTAATGGACGTTTAGGATGTGAGTCTGGCCCATCGACGATGTTGTAGGGGGTTTTTCATTAGTTTCTTTCTTCCTTTGGTTTCCGTTTCTCTGGTGGTGACTGTTAAACTTCGTCTTGTCTTCAGGAGTGCTTCCTATAGATTAAACTAGGTGTTCATGGTGGTGATTTATGTTGGTGTTTCCCAGATCTGGAAGACGATGATGTAGTTTTAATTGAGGATTTTTTTAGTTTGGATTTCATCCTGTTACTAGGTGATTATTGAGGGGACATGGCTGAAGCAGTGCGCGGACATCCATCATCTCCCTTCAGTTAATTTGGGCACGATGGGGAATCTTTTTTAATTTCACATCTCATTGAACTTATGTTTCTATGATGTTTTGATTTTTGTATTTAGTAATTGGGAGGTTCCCACTAACCCTAATGTGGATTATTTAAAAATGAAAAAAGTGGGTTGGATGGATATTTTATAGTGTAAACTAATCAATGTTTTTTGTATAGTGTAATAATAATGTGGTTTTATTTGAAATTCAATTCAAACATAGTGATAAGATATAACACATGATATATTTTGAGTTATGTGAATTGAACATTTTAAAAATGATTTAATTAATATAAAACATATATAAAAAAATCTCACAGTTGTTAATTATGCCCCCTTAAAATTTTTTTCCATTAACATTCATCATGGTTATTAAAGGATTAAAACATGAAAATTCTTCTTTTAGAAACCATCATTGTAAAAAATAATACTAAATTATCTTTCTAAAAAATAAAATTTTGAAGTATATCGACTACATAATGTAACTCATAAATAGTTTTCCACACTAGAGAACATCGGTGTAAAGTGTAAAAATTGACATGTAATTGAAATAAAACAATCATATAATGATGGGGAGTGATGGAGAAAAAGGCCAGAAGATACATATCATTCACATATCCATAAATATATGAATAACTATGGGGACATTTGATTCATAGAAAGTTAAGGTACATGTAAAACATTTTTAGATCCTAGATCGTTTCCCTAGAGAAACATAATTTTCATGAGAAGTAGTACTTACAGGATTCTGTATAATATCAACCTTTTTTGGGCCATGATCAATTTCAACTTCACCTATTTATCCAAAAAGGATTGTGATTATTTCATTCCCAAAGCACTAAAATATCAAGATATCCATGATTATCCATCCAATATACCATCATTTACCATAAACAAAAAGTTGATAGAATAGGTTTCCCAATATTCATAAATCATCATGTTGTGAGGGAAGAATTTAATCTCACAGACATTATGTAAATTTTAGCTTAATCATTCAATAATTGGTTAACCCTATAATCCTTCCAAAATATAAAGATTCCAAAATGATTGAATATAAGTCCGGAGATCCAATTTACATTGGTCCTATATGTCTTAAAGTATATCTTTTATGTCTAATTCCAATCATTTTAATAACCACATAATATATTTTCTTGAAACATATTAATAGCTTTAATAACACTCAATCCTTTTAGAAAACATGCATTCATCATTATTCAAAGGAATAATGGAAAAATTCATTAAATCCAATTTTTAAGAATATCAAAGGAAGAAAAAGAAAACTTTTTTAAATAATAAATTCTAGAATAATTAGTAATATCAACCTTAATTTATCCCATTCATTTAACCATTTATCAAAGATATAAAAAAATTCTCAACATTGGGGACAGATTAAGAAATACCTTCCATTAAATAAAATATCACCATTCCATTATATCCCTTTTCTTGTTCATCTGAATAATTCAATATATTTTTTATAAATCGATAATGTAAATCATGTACATCATGATTCATATAACATTACTATTTAATTAAATTATATATATACTTCAATCATCTAACATTATTCCTGAAATATTACTCAGGATTCATCTTGTTATCTCTTAATACCCTATTAATATAATATGAAATATATATCATTTTCTATGTTTCCTGAACCTTAATCCAATCATTCATATTACAATTATTGAGAAAAAAATTAGATTAACATCCCATAGTTTTCACAAGTAGTTTGTGGTCTCTGTATCATTAGTAGTATAGCCAATATTCATAGATCATTGTGATTCCATTCAATAGATTTACACTAAGAAGATTGATTTTCATCATGACCATAATTTCCACATCTAAAACATTAAATTTTATCCTAGTTCATTCTAGTTCAAACTAATGAATACAACCAGAAATCATAGGGTGATAAATATTTTTCATAGTAGAAAACCACATAACAATGAAAACATTACTTATAGTCTGCCAAAACAATGACCCCTTCATCATTAATATATGAAATGATAATATTATTCATGGTTAATAATAATAATATTTTATTTTAATCCTTAATTATGGTTCCTAATGAGTTTTTTATTTCCCAATTAATATCCCTCGAGATTGTGAAACCCGGTGTGTGGTAATTCATTTTATTGTATACCAGTTTACAATCAAGTCATGCGTGTGAAACCATTTCATATTCTTTACCCCTAGTTACATGTTAACTAGATCGAAATACACATGTTATATCTATACAAGGATGTAATTTTAGGAAACTAATTTCTCTATCCTATACCAATTTATAGGGATTTTTTCTATAATTTTCAACATCCTTAAATTTATCCCTAAAGACATCCCAAGAAATATCATTAGATTTATTCCTAGGGATATCAATCATGTTCTCCCATAATAGTATCAAATGGTTGAATCAACCATCACCTTAATACCAACAATAACCACCCCAGGATTAACCTACATGGAAATTTCATAAATTTTTATGTCTTCTTAATACATTACATAGATTGATTCTAAAATACAGAATTATTTCAGTTCCTTTGGAATCAAGGGAACATAAATTCTTGTAAATTAGTGAGCTAAATTATCTCCCAATAGGTCATATATGACATAAAACAATAATATAAATATCATGCATGAAATATATATTCATAACCAATGCAAGGAAACAATAAATTGGTCGATCTATGATGCACAGTAAGGGTAAAAGGGGAAATATGGAAGTATAGACCTGAGAATAAGGGTATATTAATGTAATCATAACATCATAAGATCATACACTATATATCAATGATCATAAACATAAATCATGGAATAAATATTATTTATTCATAAGACATGAATCATAAGTTAAAAAAGTGGATAAGCCATGAAAGAATAACATATGAACTGATTAATAAACTTAATCATGTAATATCATTCCCAATAATTCAACATGTATTTCTAGAACTTATCAGGTAACATCATTGGGTCTATTAGATCTAAGAAGGAAACACCACCATCCCTTGTGAAAATCCTGACATTTTAAGGGATCATGTTTCACTATCCTCCCATAGTGGATCGGGTATCCCAATATTCCCATATTTGATTGGGTTTCCCAATATTATTCTTGTGTAATAGGATTCCCCATATTACTTTAGTGGATTCAGATTCCCCACCATCCATAGTGTCTGAAGCTCGTCGACATGATTCCAATCATTTTATTATGAGATATAAATTTTTACCTAATGGATTGGAGGGATATATAGTTCCCACCCATATCATTATGAAGTCACACATACATACACCATAAGATCATAAACAATCATTTTATAAAAAATGAAATGAAATGGGTAACATGAACATGTAATAATATTTTTACCTTTCAAAAAAGGGATAGGTTTCATAAACATTTTATCAAAGAAAAACCTATGAAATGAGTTGGGGTTCATAATCATATAACTTGTGAAGAAAAAATGTGGTTTAAAAACATATAACCATTGAATGAAACATGAGTTTAATAATCATCATTCCATTAAAAAATAAATCATTCATATAAACAAAATTAATCAAACAGCTTGACCATTTCTACATAATCACATGAGTAAACCCATTGGTGGTAATATTATATTGAAAATAATTTTTATATTTTAGTGTAAAAAAATATTGACGAAAACATACATTCAATTTTAAAAATATATATTGAAAACAAAATGAATTTATAAAACCTATTCCATTGAAACTGCATTGAAACCAAATAATAAAATCATGAAAGGGAAATTGATAATCATTTTACATGCAAATAATTTTAGAAATTAAAAATATTTATTAAAAATATTTAATTTTTTTTGAAAATTTAATCACAAAATATAAAAATTTTTTGATATCATTGAAATACATATTTAGGAAAATATTATTTTGAATACATATAGAGTTATATATGAAGATCATTTAAAAGAATAAAACATTTTTGGGAATCATTATCATTTAAAACCACATTAACTTCCAATAAAAATTATAATACATGGAAAAAATGTTATATAAAAATAAACTTGTAACATTAAAATGGATGCCTCAAATAAATGATGATCATGATTAAGGTTAATTCCATACATGTCGAATATTCCTTTTGCGTCAAATTTTTTATGAAATAACCTTGATTGTAAATGATAAGAAAATTCACATTATTAAATTTTTTTAAAAGATAAAATAGGGGTAAAAATATCCTTTAAAATTTATATCAAAATTTTAATGAATTTGGATACATATTTCAGAAATATTAATTTAAAAGAACATATATTTATAACCATAAATAGAAATAATTTTTATTTACAAAATACATTTTTATAGTTGTCATAAGTACCAAAGACTAGAGAAATTATAAAAATACAAGAATAAATCATAAATAAACATGTGACAATAAAATTCATGAGAGTTCATGATATAAGTATCATATGATTTAATCAATGGAATAATAATCTAAAAAATTACAATAAATGATGATTTGGTTTTAATAAACTATAACCACTTGGAAACATTGATTATTACTAACCATGTATTAAAAAATAAATTATATAAATCTGAAAATATCATGAAATGTATGAGGTCAATGATATAACATTTCAAATTTCAAAATCTAAACCACTTAAAATAATATAGTGTAATAACATTACATTTATCTCAATGAAGTAAAATTAAGAGAAAATTAATTTACCAATTTTAAAACATTTGAAACTTAAACCCCATGAATAAAATATAATAAAAAGTAAATGTAAATACCCATAAATTTAATCATAATTACCAAATAATACTTCCATGGGAAATAAACACATAACATATAATAAATAAAAGGGAAATATAGCCTCTACCTCATAAAAAATTAATGTGAGACAAGAAAAGCCTTTCATAGAGTCTTGAATCTCTCTTTACTCATTTAATGATAATGTTTAATAAATAATGTTTTTTTAATATCTACAATAAAACTATATGATTATTTATAACACAATATATTATTTTACTATGAATTTATATTACCCATTATTTAACAACTCCATGTTAAAGTTATGTTTTAAGTAATATCATCTTTGTTTTTTATATAAGTTTTCATTTGTATTCTTCATCATCTTAAAAATATCTTGATTTATGTATTTACATAATTTAAATCATGGTTTAAATATCATATGTATTTAGTATTTTTGTCTCTATTAAAATATATAAATATTGAAATATGAAATAAAATACATAGTTAATGGAGACGGTAGGTTGTATGTACGTGAGAATACAATTTCCATTTTATTATCATAATGAATGGAAAAATTGATTTGAAATATATGTATATAAATATAATATCATTATAGTAAAATTATTATTTCTTATATATCATATAATTTTAAAAAACCCATCTTTAACATAGTTTAGGTAGAGTGGGAATCAATCACATCCCTATGAGTAGCTCATAGTCAACACTTCCCCCAAAGACATTATTGTATTTACAAAAAATGGATATCATTATGGTATTAAATATATAATAATTTCGGAAGTATAGAAATACATTGAATTTAATATATATCATATAAAGATATATTTTCTATCATATTTCCCAACCGTGAGTGGTGGTAAATGAAAATTGAACAACATCATTTCATAAAGCGGTAGTTCACAAAACATAAGAAAGGTACATTTGTTACCCATTAGATTGAATTGTATACGAGTTTAGGTCTAACCATTATTATAATATAGTATTAATATATTTTTTATATTTAGGGTACTATATAGAATGAAAATACATAAAAAAATATTGAGGTAGGTTTTTACCTCTTTATAGGGAAACTCATTCTAGTTTTCACCAAAGGGCTTACGTGGGTTGATTTATTTGGAACAGGAGGCTTCAGAGATGAATGGATGGATGTTGGGTTATTATTTGAGTAGGTTTTGGGTGATACAATGATCATGATAGGTTTTAATAAGTGGGAATGTGATTCCCTTTTTATAGTGTAGGAGGAGTGTAATTATTGTAAAATCTAAAACATAAGCACTATGGGGTTGTTTTTCTTACGTCATTTTCATTAAAAACTGATTATTAATATTGAAAATGGTATGTATGGTCGGTACCAACTCACAATACATAAAAATAAAATCAGTTTTATCATTTTATTACTTAGTTTTCGTGTTTCATTATCTTAATCTTTTGAGTTTTTATTAATGTTACTAGTTATTCATCATATGTAATTTAACGATGAAGATTAATGTGAGACTTTTTAGACAATGTTTAAAATCATAATTTTTTATATAATTTCTAAGATAAAGAATTCCCAGGTATGTTTTAAATTAATTATAAATATTGTTCATGTAATGTGAAAAACACTACTTTAACCCGAACTGTGCAAATAATGTTTGTAGTGTCTCTGGGAGAATACTTTAATCTCAAAATATCAATTGTTAAAATAAAATAAAATAATTTATATTAATTAAAAGTTATAAATAACTTAGTAGAAGGTGGGTTTTTAATTTATTTCATCCCATTTATAATATAATTTATTTTTAAATAATATTAACGACAATTTTGACTTATTTATTTAATTTTTATTTTAAAATATAAAATCAACGATGGAAGTGATATTTATAATACTAACATATGTGTAACATCATATATTAAAATAAAAAAATAATGTAACATAATTCATAATTTAATTATATTTTAATGTTTTATAATCATTTATTTTATATAATTATTAATTAAAAAATACATTAACTAGCTATTGATAAGTGTTTAAGGTAATTGATTAATCTCTAAAAATTAATGATAAAAATAACTCATTTATATTAAAAATTATATATATAACTGGAAGTATTTCATTTTTTTCATATCTCAATGTTTTATAAATGTTAAATGTAAGGAAGGTTCCTTTACGTTTTATCTATGGATTCATTCAATACAAAGTGGTAGCAGGAATTGACCCATACGAAGGGATGTGTGGCAAGTTCTATCCCCTCTCTATACTCAAAAGCAACTTTGTTTATAGAATATCTCATTAGACCTTCGGCATCTAACATTTTCAAGTCACATATTCATAGGTGCTTGGGGTATGGATCATTTTTAGTGGCAGATGATCCAGATACCCTCGTCCAATGAATGGATCTCTGATAATTATCTGTGCTAGGTCGATCTTCATATAATAAATGTATGAAGCCAAAATCCTATGCAGATCTGAAAATCAATTTTTCACACTGCTGGAATTTGTCATGATGAAGACTCATCCAGATCGAGAATGTTTATTTTAAGTTTATTTTGTAGAATATGGTTGATCTTGATGTGGTCTAGCGAATTTGGAACATTAATCTCAGACAAGGTTTTTTTTTCTGGATCTCGGTGTAGGATGGAAATTTAAACCCTTTCAAGTAGTGGCACATCATGGTATAGGTCTGGACAAGGACCCCCAGTCTTCAATGGGTGTACTAGCACCCTATTATGATCAATTATATTTTATTAGGGCTTGGAACACCTTCTAAAGTTGATTGGAACTTTATCAATGGATATCGTGGTTTGTATGCAAGTGTCATTGTTAAAATTATCATTGAATAGTCACCTCCAGATTTTATTTTATTATCCATAATTGATCATCAACTTGAGGTAGCATATGAGTTTGATAATCCTCCAAAATTATGTAAAAAATGTAAAATGGTAGGACGTTTTGTTATCAACTATCGCGTTTTATAAGAATTGGTGAAGGTCACTCCCATCACCTTGGCATGTAGGTTGTTTCTCAAAGAAAATGATGTGACAAGATTGGAATGAGGAGAGACCTCGAGGATCATCTAGTGAAGGGAGGAACATCAGGTATGCATGGGACCACAACATCATCATGGTATGATTTAGCTGAGGAAGAATAGAAGCTTCTTGAGCACATGGGGAGAAAGTGAAACCCAGACAAAACATTGCAACTCCTAATGGAGCAGGATGACCTAGACTCCTCATCAGAATTATTCTTGGTTTCTCATTCAATATAGGTTAAAGACTATCTTTTTTATTTATTTATAATTAAATCCATTGAATAATGGCGATGGATCATTACTCTTCAGAGTTTCTTATTATGAAATAGATAGTGGTACTATTTATCAACATAGGATAGACCCAATATGATATCTAGAATCTGAAAATATCATATGCCAGGGAACGCTCTCAACTAAAGATTGGTTAAATGTCTAGGATCACTTAATCTGATAAAGAAAGAGTTTATCAAACAAAAGCTTATTCGGATAAATGGGTCATTGGCTCATCTTGCCATAATTTTAAAGCAAGAAATCACATTAACAGCACCAATAAAATTTCTATGGATGCTCCAAAAGAATCCAAAACTGAAGGCCCTTCCACTTCAACAAGATATGTTCGAATATTGCAAAAAAAAAAGTTAAAAAATTAAAGGGTAAATTTTCCCCTGAACAAAACAATATTGATGATTATTTTTTTAATATCCATGGGATATCCCTCCCTGAAAAATAGTCTTCCATTAATATTATTGAATGTAAGTACAAACATGAAATTTTAGGTACATCTGAGCCTAAGATTACCTCTCTAAATATGATTAATATTTTTAGTAGAGCAGGATATTCCCTTATGGGTTCCACCAAGTCTGGTGGCTCTCCGAATAGAGTATGTTTTTTTACATAAATTTTTTATTAATCATGATATTATTTATGCAACTGACTAGATCATCAGTTGAAAATTCTTCGATTCTGGGTAAAAGATGTTTTTTGTATGTGATGTGCTCTCGTAATAGATTCATTAACATGATGTTATTATAGGACCAAATCCAAGACTTGGAAAATGTTTTTTTCGACCCATGGAACATTGTAGAGGACTATAATTCCATTCATCACGTGGATGAGATGAATGAACCAATGGTAAATACCAAATCCATGGATGAGTTTTGAGAATTTATTAAGGGGTCTTGTGTGAATGAAATTAATCTTATTGGGGATAATATAACATGTTATATGTGACGTCTTAATGGAATGAGGGCTATCATAATTGACATGGTGTTTTCCAATTAGGTCTCTCATGAATATTGGATACTTATCTCATTTTTTACCTTGGTCAAGCATAACACTGACCATCATCCTATTCTTGTAATTCTTCATAATAATGAAATTATGCTTCCAATTCCATTCAGATTTAATAATTCATGGGTCTCCCTCCTAGAGTTCTCTAGAATCGTGTAGGATACTTGGGGCTTGAGGACTTGTGGTGTCAATCATTTTGTCTTCATCTCTATGTTCAAATTGGTTAAAATTAATATAACATAATTTAGAAAGGACAAGTTTAGCTCAATGGATTCTAAAATCCATGGATTGGAATTTATTTAATAGGGCATATAGGAGCTTATTATGAAAGGAATCTTTTGTAGGAACATGAGGCATGAAGTTGAATTTTTTTCAAAACATGAGATTTTTTTCAAGCATTGTGATAACATTTGGAAATACATAATTAAAATCTAATGGATCTTTGGTGGAGATAATAATACAAAATTCTTTGATTCTCTTCCTAGGGTTCAAAGGGTAAAAAGGAAGCATAATTTACTATACGGATGGGGATCAAAATTTGGAGGGTAGGAAAGATCTCTCAACCCATATTGTCTATTTTTATGGGAGTCTATTGATGGATACACCTTGGACATCCCATGATAACACACCCGAGGGGCCGTCGTGTTTTTCAAAATTTTGGACCATTGTGATCTCTTCTGCTTGCTCACTGGATGCTTCCCCTAGTTTTTCAGTTGTGGTTTATGGCTCTCCAGCTACCGCCCCTCGAGTTCAGAAAATCCCTAGGTCCCCAGTTTTAACAACCCAATCATACATGGTACGATTCTCTTAGATTAATCCAATATCTTGTGTTGAATTCAGCTCTGAGTTTATTCACCCCACGACCAATCAAACTAGCCATTTTAAAAAGAAATTATGAATATTGATACCCATTTTTTGAAATATTATAATTTTTTTTTCAAAATGTCAATCATTTTTGGATTCGTAATATAAAAATTAGCATAGAATGAATTTTTGATATTGTTTTGACAACGTTCAAATATTTTTCAATATTTAGAAATAATGTGTTATTGTTTAAAACTGATTTTTCGTTTAAATAATTTTTTTATTTAATTTTTTTATGTAAAAATAGATACATAATACCTATATTATTCTAATGAAATTCCTTAGAGTTAGATTATAATAAGATGTGATATATAAAATTGTATTGAAATTTTTAACACTTTTTACCCACTTTGTAGGAAAATTTTCAAATTTTCATAAAATATAATCTTACTACTTCTATGATTTGAACTTCAAAAATTCTATAGACACAATTTCCATCATTATGTAAATTTTTTTTAATAGGATGAAAATAATAATTTTTGGAATAATAACTTATGAATTTTATTAACCACAAATAAAAGTAAATAGGGTAATTAGAGGTAAAAATAAAATAATAATAATATAAAATTACCCCAACACAAACCTTAATTCTATCAGATATGTGATTATTGAACAAAATATTCCTTAGGACAAAAATATGATCCTTTTTTGATCCACTTGGGATAGATTAGGACATTTATTATTATTTATTTAAAGTTGAGTTAAAAGTGTTAAAATAAAATTTTAACAACTAAAACATTTTTAATATAGGGTAATCCATTAGATAAATTAGATTATAATTATTCATTAGAAATATTAAAATATTTCCAACATCCTGGTATTTTAAATATAAATTTTAGTCATTAAATAATTATATTTATTTATGACATAATGATGATGTTGTAATTACGTTATTAAAGAGTTATTAAAATTAATGTTACTATAAATATTATAATAAAATTAAATAGAATCTTTTGATGCCATATATTAATTTTTTGTTTCAATATTACTTGTTAAGGTTGATTCAATTTTTTTTTGAAAAAAGTAATCATGTTGTTATGACATTAACAATAAACTATTAACTAAATAGTGTCAAAATTGACATAAATTTTCTTTTAAAACAAATAATATTTTATTAAATTAAATAATACCCCTAAAAATCTAATGTTTGAACAATTGAATTATTTAATGTTACACATGTCATTAATGAACCACTTGAGGTTCTCTTAGAATTTATAGTAACTAAATTAACTAAGTAGTATAAAAATACAAGAAGACATGGTAAATGTTAAAATATTTAACAAAGGGTTAAATCATAATGATAATGTTAATATGGTGACCTAGTCAAGTCTAAACCCTATTAGTTAAGAGGAGATCAACCCAATCTCATCCTAGCTTTGAAATAAATCAATTCGGAGCTATTAAAAACCGAAAATAATTTTTTAATAAATTAGTATTTCAAGATTTTCTTAAAGTGCCCCTCACATATCTTATAAAAGGTCCCCTCCCCTTATCTTAAATTAACACCTAAAATGACATTTGGATGTTCCAAACCCTACCAAAATCACCTCCAAACTACACTAAATTCATCTTAGAGGCCTTACATTGATCATACAGCGGCCCTATAGGTCTTTTCTACTCAAATCAATTGGAAGGACCTGAAGAAGAGGTAATTATTTTATCACCACTTTAGAAGTTATTCTATTCTTCTAATTTCTCCTTATACGTTGCTTCCATAATAAAATATAACTCCATTACATTATAGATACATATATGTTGTTATAAATATGGTACAAACATATTCATTATTCTATCCATCTTATAATTTACAAAGACACCATATGTGCATACGTAAGGCTTATCATCTCCAATTACCCACGATTTCCTTGTGAATATAATGATATTGTCACACATACGTACTTATGGCTTACAGTAGCCACGACGCGATGAGATTCATTCACCATCATAACCATTTAAGAATAATTTTCATTTGATTATTAATAATATTTTTATGTACTTAATATCATTATGTATATGAATAAATTACATATTACCAATTTAATCATAACTTAAGTAACAAAACATATAATGGAAAACAAATCAGTTAACACCAGAAATAATGAAAATACAGAAATATTATTAACAATGAAATATTTGGGGATTATATATGATATACTATTTATGTATGTGGTTCTTGAATAATTTAATAACAATTATTTATCCATTATAAAGGTGGGAATGTTCCCTCGACAAAGGAAAAGTACATGTTAAGGATTAATTTCACAATCTTTTTATTATCTGAGATTGTTTATACGTATGTATCAACTAGAAATTATTTATCATCTACATGCATGGTTTTTAAAAAATATATTTCAAAACATTTTTATTATTTATTAGATATTGGGATAACATCATTTATAACCTTTTTAGAACTTTTATAATAAAAATAGAAATGAATTATTCCATTGTTTTCAAAACAAGATCATTTGTGAACTCTTCGAAAATATAAAGGACATAATATTTTGTGAACTTTTACAAAGGGTGTGACTATTTTCCACCATTATAACACCACCAAATCTTCCCTTACAATCATATAAGAAAATTTTTAGAAAAAATGTATATAATATTATGTGGCTTTTAAATTATTTAATTGTAGAATGATATAATTTACTTCAAATTGTTTTTGGATTGATTTCATGTATGTCAACATCTTTTATTGGATTTTATTTATAATTGTTGTTTATTTTTTATGATACAATAGTCCATATTATATTGATAGTTTTACTATCGATATGATATTTTTTTTGTCATTCTCAATTTATGATTAATTTGTTAACATTTCGTATACTAGTTTAGTACAAATTTTTTTGTTATGTTTAACCCTTTTCATATGAGCAATACAATATATGTAGTAAGTGACATTTGGGGCCCGCTATAGCCCCTCGATGCATCAGTATGTCTCATGATAAAAACTTCAGTCTTGGAACAAGGTCGGGAAAATATTAATTTTTTTACTCTTGGCACGAGACCTTAAATATGTGGTTATGATGTACAACATTATGAATTCTAGCATTATGAGATTACCTATAGATATTATATGTGATTATTCGACTAGAAGAATATCAATGTGAATATGTAAATGGAATTATTTGATTTATCTCTTCCATATTATGCTAAAGTATATTTTTAAAAGCTATCTATCTTAGTATTATATATTTTCATAAATGTTTATACTTATTTATGATATTTTCTACTATATAATTATCCTTACTAGGCATCTGAGCTAACCCCTATCTTACTTTTTTTTCAGGATGTGAAGATTTTTATTAAGACATACATGTGGGGATAGGCTAATGAATATGATTGTATTAAAAAGGATATACAATGTTTCTTTTTAATTTTATAATTTAATGTAATACCTCTGTATGTATCTAGTAATTCCACGACTACTAAATTGATCAGTGTTTCCGGACTTGATCTGTCGAATCATTCCAATGTTATGTAATAATTCACTGAATCTCGGTAATTGGGGTCGGGGAATTATAGTATTTATAAAAGAATATATAGAACAACCCTTTGTAAATAGATTTTAATAGATTCTTATTAGAGAACATTACCGTGAGATATACTTCGAGGATTTGTATTGAAGAACATCGATTTTTTGGTAATGTAGATATTTTTTGTGTTTTGAAAAAAATACATCCCTATCTTGAAACTACATGTTTATGCACTGGCATAGATTTTAATAAGAGTGAAATCTATGACAAGGAGTTTCAGGCATTACCAGGGGCAGCCTGGTACATGACAACAGGCCTTACTGCACACCTATTTTGACACACTCAGGATATATTATTAGGAAAATTCCCATTTTCATTAAAAAACAATTATGATGGATTTATGAGTAAATAAATACCCAAAGACAACATTTTTATTATTTTGGAATATAGATATAAACTATTTGATTTAAGTTATGTATTTTATAAGTTTGGAACAATGAGTTGTTGTTAATAAACTAATCCAGTGTATGCCAATGTTTAGAAATTATTCCTAGTAGAAGGAGTGGAATTCGAATCAACTCACATAACCCATATATGGATTTACCTAATATTCAAGATAATTATAGTGGAGTTGGTGATGAAAATAGTGTTTAATGGCTTATAACAATTCTAGGACAACTCACTCATGTTATGAAGAATTACCTTACCCATATAGAGCACCTTAATCCACAATGTGGAGGATCAATGTTAGACAACTTCAAGAGGAAACACAAACAAATAGTCAATGGGACTATAAATACCTTTGTAGATAAGAAATGTATATGTTCATTAGAGAATATATTTCAGGCTTTTGGGAGTTGTAAAAGGGAAAACTTTTACATGGTAGTTTATAGCCTCTCAGTAAATGCCGATATATGGTGTTCATTAATTCAAAACATAAAAGAGGATGAAGAATTATCAAATATGGAATGGAGGGAGTTTAAGGATATTTTCTTAGAAAATTAGTTTACTTTTGAAAATCATGAAGACATGGAAAGCCATTTTTTGTGTCTAGGGAAAAAGGTGGATTAGAATGTTAGAATTTATGAGGCTAATTTTACATGGTTAGAAAGTCATGTTTCATATTATACACATAACTCAAGAAGTAATATTTACCTATTAGTTGATGGGTTAGAACCATTTCATTAATGAGCATTAGTCTCTCTATCCATGTTGTCATTGGAATATTTAGTGTCATGTTCAATGAAGACGTAAATTGAATTCTCTAAGACTTATGAATATAAAATTAAGAAAAAGAAGAAGAGTTAAATTGAACACTCAGGAAAAGGAAATAAGGGGAATAAGGGGAATGGTGAATTTCCATTGTGTAGATAATTTGGGAAGAAACACAGATTTACTTGCCTGAAGGAAATGTGAGACTGTTATTAGGGTTGAGAAAATCCCACCAATCCCATTATTGCAATTAGAATAAAGAAGCTACCAATATTCAATGCTATATTGTAAAGGGAAGGTACATTATGCAAATGATTTTCATAAGAGTCAAGGATGTTTTATATAGAAATATAAAAGGGAGAATGATCAAGATTATGTGATCACTACTACTGATGTTGAACTTCGTAATGAAATGGTTTTAGTTACGTTAATCATTTCCTCAAAATTAGAAAATGATTTATTTGATTCTAGATCATTTCATTTATTCATATCAACCTAGTCTTCTAAGAAAATTATATAAATCCAAATTGACTTAATAAGAGATTTATCAGTCAAAAAATTTAAGGGATGTATCATTATAATAATGTTTTGTCAATATGTAACCATTATGGTATATAAACATGATTTATATACAAATTTTATGGTGACCCCCATGATTTATGTTTATATAATCCTTGGTATGGGTTTTCATTCCGACCATGATACAAAAATTTATTGTAAGAAGAAGGAGGTTTCAAATTTTTATGATGATAAGGAATCCCTTTTCTTTAAAGAAGAAACATCACCATCTGATTCTAATCTAGATCCACCCTCAGTAGCTATATTAAATTAAATTATTGGGGTGGAATGGAGGGAAATAACTATAGGTGATTAAAGGAATGTTCAAATTGAGTTTGTAGCTATTATGAAAGAATATGTTTATGTCTTTCAGGAGTACTTTCCTTGACATCCTCCAAAATGTGAAATTGAGTTTTCTATTGAAATTATTCCAAGTTCAAAGCCCATATAAAATACCCCTTATAAAATGTAAACTAACTAATTAGTGGAACTCAATAAACAACTATTGGAATTGAATAATTAAGGATTAATTAGACCTAATGTTTCTCTATGGGGATCACATGTTCTTTTTGTTAAGAAGAATGATGGTTCTATGAAGTTGTGCATTGACTATTTGGAGATCAATTTTATAACAAAAAAGAACAAGTATCCCATACCACACATTGATAATTTATTCAATCAACTTCATGGAGATAAATATTTTTCCAATATTGACCATTGATCTAGATACCATCAGTTATACATGAGGAAGGAGACATTACAAAGATAACATTTTGAACCTGGTATGGGCATTATGTGTTTACAGTAATATCTTTTGGACAGACTAATACAGCCTATGTTTTCATGGATCTAATGATTAGTGTTTTCAATGAATATAATTATGTATTTTTAGTGACATTTATTGATGATATTTTGGTATACTCCAAAATCTATGATGATCTTGTAAATAACTTGTACACTATTCTAAAAACTCATAGAATCATTGAATTATATATTATGTTTAACATGTGTGCATTTTTTCTACAGGGAATTTCTTATCTTTTCCTTATTGTATCTAAGGATGTAATTTCTATTGATCCTTCAATGTCCAGGGAAATTCTTGAATGGGATTTACCAATGTGCATAGAAAAGGATTGAAGTTTTATTGGTTTAGAAGTTTACTATCAGTATTTAATCTATTATTCTTCCTAATTGGCTAACCCATTAACCATTCTCACATGTAAAGGGGTTAAATTTGTTTGGGCCAAAAGAGTGTGAAGAATTTTTTCAATAAAATAAGAGAATATTAGTCAATTATCCTATCATGACTCTACAATCAGGGAACAATGGGGATTTTATTTATAGTGTTGAATCATAGAATGGACTTGGTTGTTTCCATTTGCGGAATGATAGAGCTATTTCATATGTATCACGATGGCTAAAAATTCATGAATGAAACCATCGCTTTCAAGATATTGAGTTTGCAGCTGTAATATTTTCAATGAATATATGAAGAAACTATTTCTATGGTGAATAATGTCAGATATATACTGATCACAAGAGTTGAATATATATTTTCTCACATAAAGAATTCTACATCAGGAAAAGGAAAATACTTGAACTACTTAGGATTATGATTTCACAATACACTACCACACAGGGAAGGAAAATAAGGTGGAAGAAGCTTTTATCATAATGGGTAATGGAGTTATGAACAAGATGACTTCTGAAATGTATCCTAGATTCATGGATATATTAATGATGGACATGGGAATAATCATAGAAGGTGAAAAATAAATAATATTTCAATGTTTTCCAAATCAATTTTACTTGAAAGGATAAAATTCTCTTAGACTGATGATGAGATGTTTAAAAAGAAAAATAAAGTTTTGAATGATGGGATATTGATTGACTTCATATATGTTGATATAATTTTGAAATTTTGGAAGAGGATTTTCAATTTTGATATACATGTTCAAAAAATATATTTTTTGGATGATGCTCATAGCTCCAATTTCTATATATAACCCGGTAGCACTATATTGTATTGAGATTTGAAGGAACATTTTTTGTGAAACAACAGGAAGTGAGAGATTGATGATTATGTGTAAATATGTTTGGTTTTTCAACAAGTGAAGGTTGGAAGAAGACATCCTAGAATGTTAGCAAAACCACATCTCGTACCTAAGAAGATATCAGATGATACTACAAAGGAATTCATCATAGAGATACCAAATAATCATAGAATGACTAATTTAATATGAATTATTATTGATCATATTACCAAGTCATATCATTTTCTACCTATAATAGAATATTTACAACTTGAATGTTTAGAATAACTCTATATTAATGATGTTTTAATACATCATGGTGTACCCCTATCGATTTTTTTTATCATGATCCTTGTTTTACATCAAGATTCCAAAAAAGTCTTTAGAAATCCCTATATACTAGACTTCGTTTGAGAACTTCCTACCACCCTCAAACTGACTGAAAATCAGAAAAAATAATTCAGACCTCAGAATACATCTTCATAACTTGCTAAATTTTCTTTCAAGGTTTATGTGATCAGTATTTACCTTCGGAAAATTTTCCTATTAAAATAGTTTCCATTTAATTATTCAGATGGAACCATATGAAGTGTTATATGGAATGAGATATCTCACATCATCTTGTTGGGATATTATTGGTGAATGGAAACTCATAGGCCCGGAACGTGTTTAGGAAACAATGGAAAAGGTGAAGAATATGAAAAAACACATCAAATCATCTGTAATTAAGAAAAAGATCTATGAAGATAACTGAATTACGGATTTAGAATTTCAAGTAGGGGATCATGATTTTTTGAAGTTATAGTTATGGAATGGTGTTATAAGATTCGGTAACAAAGGAAATTAATGTCTCATGTTTATCAGACATTTTGAAATTCTAGATTGAATTGGAGTTGTATATTACCATTTTTCAATGTCTCCATGTATACAAAAATTTCATTATTTTATACACATACCACTATTGAGAAATTGCATGCCATGCCAAACACATGTACTCACCTATGAACAAATAGAACTGGAACCTGATTTATCTTATTATGAAGTGTCTATCATGATTTTTGATACTAGAGAACAAGTGTTGGGAAAATGGATGATTCGTCTGGTAAAAGTTCATTGGAGGAACCATAATATGGAAGAGGCAATGAGGGAACCTAATGAACTTATGATGAAATAAATCCAAAACCTTTTTAGGTAGTAATATTCTATAAATTTTGAGGATGGAATTATTTGATGGAGGAAATAATATAACATGTCTTTCTTCAATGGTACTCTTCAATTTGATTAATTCAATAGCTTTTATTGTAAACAGCTTCGAGTTTTAGCACACTAAGACAAATCAAACTTGCCGTTTAAAAAGTAGTTATTAATAGTAATACCCACTGTTTAAAATTTTATAAATTTTATTTTTCATAATGGACATTGATTTTGAATTCATTATATCAAAATTAGATTAGGGTGATTTTTTGGAATTTTTCTGAAAACATTTAGTTTTTATGAATAGTGAAATACACGATGTTACTGTTTAAAATTGACTTTTTATTTAAATAATTATTTTTTAATTTAAATTTAATTTAATGTCAAAATAGATACCTAATACGTATATTAGTCAAATATAATTCAACATAGTCATTTTATTAATTTATTATATATATATAATGTAATTGTAATTTTTAACTTCTTTTATCCACCTTCTAGGAACATTAGCAAATTTCCATAAAATGTAATTTTACCACTTCATGGAATTTAATTTCAAAAATCTGACAGACGAGGTTGTATTCATTATGTAATTTGTGGTTCAATAGGATGAAAATAATTTTTGGTGAATAATAACTATTGATTTTTATTTACCATGGTTAAAAATAATTAGGTTAATTAAAGGTAAAAAATTATTATAAAAATATAAGATAAACCCATAACATGTCTTAATTCAATTGGATATTTGTTTTTCAACCAAAATAAATCTTACAAAAAAAATAATATTAATTTTTTATCTTCTTGGTATAGATTATGATATTTATTATATTTTATTTAATGAAGAGTCATGAGTTTTAAATTCATATTCTAATAACTAAAAAATTTTAATATAAGGTTATAAATAATATAAATTCGTCTATGAATATTCACTAGAAGTATAAAAATATTTCCTACATCATGGTATTTTATTTATAATTCTTAGACATTAATTATTTAAATTTATTTATGAAATAATGATGAGGCAGTAATTACCTTATTAATGAACGATTAAAATAAATTATATTATAAATATTAAAATAAATGTAAATTGAATCTATTGATGACATCCAATAATTTTTTAGGTTAACATTACGTGTTATGGTTGATTTAGAGTATTTTTTTTGAAGTAATAATGTTTTTATTACTTTAACAAAAACAAATAACAAAATTGTGTCAAAATTTACATAAATGGGGTTTTAAAACAGACAATATTTTATTATATTATATAATAGTCCTAAAAATATAAGGTTCACCAAAATGACTTAGATAATGTTACATATGTTATTAATTATCCACTGTAGTTTCTCATGGAATTTTTTAGTAACTATATTATCCACGCAGTATAAAAATAACTGAATACATGGTAAAAGTAAAACTATTTAACTAAGGGTTAAATATAAATGATAAGGTTAATATGGTTACCTAAACATGTCTAAATCTATTGGATGAGAGGATTTCTACCTTTCCTCATGGTACAATCTAAATAAATCAATTTGTAGATATTAGAAAACGAAAATAATTTAATAATAAAATAATATTTCAATCTTTTCATAATGTTCCCCTCAACTATCTTATAAAAGGGAACATCCCCTTATCATGAATTCACACCTCTAATGAAATTTGGATCGGCCAAAACCTACCAAAATTCTCCTCCCAACTGCCTTAAATTATATTTAGAGGCCTTACATTGATAGATGAATCCATAGACCTCAGTCAGGTTGTTGTCCCCTTTTCTCCAGTAGGCCTGAAAGTCCCTCATAATGGCCTCATTGATCTTACCATAATTTTGACCTTGATTCCTAAGGGGTTGATCGTGGACAAGCTTCTGAATGGAATGCATCCTTTGTCATTCCTCTTGTCCCAACAACCACTACCCTCTACATAGTCATGCCCCCTCTTTGATGTCTATGGATTTCCCTCTAAAGAATATTGGTCCTCTGCATAGGCTTTACATCGACCTATAGTCCATGAGTCCCATCAGTTATCAAAGATAATTATCCATTACCTTGGAGAACAATAGAGACCTCAATAACTAGTCCTCCTAGTTCAATGTTTTCCCTCATACTATACCCCCAGATCTACAACTCCCTCTCACATAATGGTGACATTTGATAAGGGCATTTGTACACGTTCAAAAAAAAATCCTAAAAAATCGATCATACTCCCATTTCGAGAAGGCTACTAACTCTAGAGCCAATTACAAAGCCTTATCATTTCAATGATTCATCTTCTCGTTTAGAATGACCATAGACTCGGTGTCCAGGTTATGTCGGGGTTTATAACAACAAAAACCAAAAATCACAATGCCGTTGTGGTTTCCATTCATGAACATAAGAAGAATATTCTCAGAATCAAGGATTTCACTAGGAGGTTCATGTTTCAAGGTTTCATGCTTTCTGACACCTCCAATAGGTACATTTAATTATTCTGGTAGAAAAACTACTCTTTGGAGATGGTTCAATCTGGTAATCAATTCATCACATCCACAATTACCAATGGTGACATTGGTATCTTCATGAATTCCATATATAGAAGTTGTGACCCGCATGAATTGTTTACCTTATTGGATGACATAAATACCATTGATACTGGAATCATCCCTTTTTTTGGAGGGGACATTAACGTTGTGGATAATCCCGAAGAAGGGAAAGGAAGTGGTCCTTTTTAGAGAATGTCCAGTATGTATTTTACTTTGTTTATGGATTGAAAATTCCTCTAAAATATCCTATTTTCAAGTGACTTCCACAACTGGTGTAACAATCGGAGGGTTCCTCATCGTTCGTGGAGTCGGATGGATAATTGCATGGACAAAAAGCAAGAGAAAACCGTGTTTTATAACTATATGGTGTGTAATTTGGTTCATGTGATATATGACCACTCTCCCCTTTTGGTTTCAATATAATCTAGATAGGACCATTAGGAGCGGTTTCAATTCTACCAACAGTGTGTTCACTCCTCAGTTTTCTAGGATGTGGTTCATGAAATTTGGAATTAACTAGTGTAGGGTAACATTTTTGTTTCCATGCATGAACAATTAATGAGTCTCAAGATCTACCTCCAAGCATTTGTGAAAGAAGTTACCTCCAGAGATTGTAACATTAATGATTCCATGCCTGAGGTTTATACCCCTGAGTTATGGCTACAATTATTATAGGAGGATCACACATTTGATATGCTCTGAGTCAGAAAGGAGGCGGTGATGCAGCTGATCCTATCCCATGAACATAAGCAATGGGAAACATCGAGGATTAAATGTATTAAAGAGGCGACATGAACACAATGTTTTTTCACTCTTGCATCTGGAGAGAAAGAGGCTGGATAATCCTTACATCTTCATAGAAGATGGATCTTATATAGCTAACATAGAAGTCATGTGTAACATGGAATACACATACTTCATGAACCTTCTACCTATCCCATGTTCTCGGATTCCAAAAGGGTATACTTGAAAGGGAAACGAGATATTTGAGTTCACTCCTAAATTTGTTTCTGACCGGAGCATTGAAATTATGATATCTATACCTAACGAGAAAGAGGTATATAACTCTATCATGAACTTTCACCTGGATAGTGCTCCGGGACTGGACGGCTTCCCAAAATCCTTCTATAGTGCCTATTGGGATGTGGTGAAAGAAGTCATTCTTTCAGCCATTCGAGACTTATTTAGGGGAGGATGTTTGTTGTGGATTGTGTGCACTACAATTATAGTGCTCGTTCCTAAGGCCAAGTACCCTTCCTCTATAGATCATTACATATCAACGTGTATGTGTATCTTTCCATATAATATCCTATAAGTTATCCTTAATGTAGGAATGTTTTCCCATATTCCATAATCGATTTACATGTAGTAGTAGTGGTTTGTAAAGGGAATCTCCATATAAGTGTTCATTGCTCTTGACCCAGATATTCTAATAGATATTAATTAAATATATCACTGTTCCAACATCACCATTAATACAGACATGAATAAATCATACAATCGTTTGGAGTGGAGTTTCATTTACAATGTGATGGAAGGGATGTGTTTTTCTTCCCAGAATATTGATTTTTTCATTAGAGGTTTTAGATTCACATTGATGTCAATATAATTCTTTGGAAATCCCTTGGGGTTCTTCAAGGCCACTCTATGTCTGAGAAAGGGAGACCCGGTCTCCCCAAATATTTTCATCTTGACACAATATATTCTCAACCACCTCATTTGTAAGTGTATTAGAAGTGGAAGGATCCTGACAAACTAGAGGTGTATGAGAGTACAGACCATTTATCACCTCATATATGTCGATGAAACCATTATTTTCACTAATGTTGGTAGATCCACAATTAAAATATCAGTCACGAATCTGGAGGATTACAACCACTAGAGTAGCCAAGTGATTAATTGGGATTATAGCCTTTTCAATATTTAAAAAATTGCTCATCCAGGCTGATCACAGAAGACGTTCACACCCTCTGCATGAAAAGAGGATATTTAACCATGGAATACCTTGGGGATCCAATCTATCTCGGTAGATTTATGATAAAGGAATTTTATTCTCTTCTCAGTAAGATGGTAATACAAATTCCTAACTAGAAAAATAGGTATTTTTCCTTTAGTGGCTACATTGTTCTTATTAATAGTGTTCAATTGGATACTCCGTTCCTTGAACGCTGAGATGTAAAATCCCCAATGTCTGTTATTACCAACATCAATAGGTTATTGGCCGGTTTCATCTATGACCCCCTCGTATAAGGATAGATCCCCTGGGATTAATGGAGGAATGTGGCTAATCATTCTTGGGATGGTCATTTCAACATGTGAATCCTTGAAGAAACCCTTAAATTAATTCATGCAATGTTGGTCTGGGAAGTTGTGGATCGGTGTATGCTATGGGTAAAATTATTAATGAATAGTATGGGTTCCAACCCCCAGTGGAACACTATGGTTCTCTCTTCTGGTCTAATATCTCCCACTTTACCTCTGAACTACACCAGTACTCTCAATTATTTATTGGGATAGGTGATATCATCCCCTGGCATCATAACTAGGCTGGGAATCTGATTTGGTTCCTAGGCTGCCCAGGCCCTACTATCACAATCAGGAAATTCATCCAGCACCTACCTCTCAATAAATAAGTGATGGACGAGGTGTAGGGGGACACCTTTATACATATTGACTTATATTCAGATTCTGATCGGTTCATGTTCTCTCCATCCTCACCAGGGGTTTCTAACTTTCAGGATTGCCACAACTCATGGGTTTTTTCCACTACAGATTATTGTTGGAAATAAACTTTATGGTCCCAATCCATCCACTATAAATAAAATTTTTGGATGTGGTGGATTAGGAACGGGGCGTCTCTATGGTTGATAATATCACACGATGTGGAATATCGACAGTGTCTTTATTGTACCAGTTGAATAGACTATAAGGAGGAGAGTTCCGATCACCTTTTCATTAGGGCAAAAGGGAATGTACTATGAGGAACTGTTTTGGTGTTTTTAATAGCCTTCACAGTCATTACATGGTTGAATCACCATTTATGGAAACATGGTTCCATGGATTAGGGGACATAGTGGTAGAGAATATGGCTTATATTTTGATCATGTCTGCATGGTGTTGGTACATTTTCTAGGTCAGGAACTAGTTGAATCACGATGGTGTTAATCCATATTTTCATTATATCATTCTTATGACGAAGAATATCATCCTTGACCTGGATCATATCTTCGGAAACGGACGGGAGGATCCCTCCTATCTATGGATAAACGTGTTGTCTCATGGTTCCTACCATGTCAACAACAATTCAAGAGGTCTATGGATTCATTTGACCCCCCCCCCCCCTACATAGGCATTACGATGAATACTAATTATTATTTCTGTAGGGGATATTCATTGGAAGTGGATCTATTCGAGACACTCAAGGAATGATTTTTTAGCTTTCTATGCTCGCAGTGGCCATGGTTCTGTAATCCAGGACAAAGCAATGGCTATGATGTTGGGCTTGAACCATCTCCACTAGAAGTAAATTGATATCTCAGAGGTGGAAATAATCTAAAAAATTCTTCAAGATGTTTTTCATATATTTTTCCCTACTCCATTGTCAATTTCATATATCATAACAAAATGTAAGAGGATGATTGTAGAGACCCGAAACTTGACGTACATGGACATTACATTACTTTTGTGGAATACTTGGTACATAACAAAAACACACACACAAGGATCGTAATAGTTTAGTGTCTTTGGAAACTCGGAACATAATCTTCTAATCATGGTGAAAGATCTTCAATATCTCCCATAAAGATCATCCCTTTTTTTAACCTAAAACCTTTCTTTATATCCTGGGGAAAAGAAAACATAAAAGGGTGAGCTCAAATGCTCAGTAAGGGTAAACAAAATAAATATCAATCACATCATATTCATAAGAACATAACATTTTGGAAATCATAACCTGCAAAAGAGAGCATAATTTCATAATCATGGGATAAATCATGGCAGTGAAAAAGTAATCCCAATAATCATAACTTAAAACATGAAACTTTGTGGCATACACACATAATCATAGATAATCATTTCTTGTTAGTCAAGACTAATTTCCAAGACTATCTTAGTGGACAAAGTCCCTTTCTGAATCGAGTAACCCTCGTTTCAGTCCTGTTTCACTGAACCGGTATAACCTACCGTTTCAGCCCTGTCTATCTCATGAGATATAAAATCTTTACCCAATGCATTGGAGGGAGATATAGGTCCCACCCATCTTATAATGAATCCTTTCTTATGTGTGCCACATAATCATAAAACATACATCATCGCATAACACATGTAACAAAAATGGGATTCTTGAAACATCATGACATCATAAATCAATTCATATAAGATAAAGGAATTCATAAAAATAATTTCATCACAACATGAAAAAAATCAATTTAATAATAGGGATAAAAACAGAACCCTTTATTATCTTAGATGGAAAATCATTTTGATAAAACACTTGAACTCCATTCTTGAGGAAAATATCCATTCTTCTTAAAAAACATTTTTCCTTTCATAACATGTCATACAACTTTAAAATAAAATAAGTTGATTAAAAATAAACTTGAAAACTTGTAAAGGAAGCTTCTTGGAAATAATGTTTTAAAAATCCATTCATGCCGTATAAGTTAAAAAAAACATTCTTCGTACTTTTGTCGGAAAAGTCAAAAAGTACCTTGTATGAAAAACGATAAAAGATTCCTTTCATATATTTTACTAAAAACTCACCAAAGGGTAAAATAGGTTTTAAAAAATTGTAGGTGGATGAAAATAATATTACATGTTGAGGAAACATGGATGTGGATGATAAAATACACCCCGGTAAATTTCAAAGTATAAACAATATCGAATAAAAATGAGATTGTGATATTTCCCTTACCTTAGGTCTGATTAGCTTCGTATGTGTCCGAACCTCCTGTATAATGATTTAAATAATGTCATTGACTTATTATAGAATCATATTCATTGTTATGATATCATATATGGTTCACTTATGACATTATATTACTCGTTCTTTTGTAAATTCCATGTTAAAGAAGCGTTTTGGGTAAAATCGTTTCATTTATCATAGGTGTTTTGACTTGTTGTTCTTGACATTATTATTACTTATATCATGATTTAATTACTTCCAGAATATAAAATATGATTAATATATCATATATATTCAGTATATATATACATATTATAGATAGATAAATGAAATGAAAAACACCGTTCATGGAGACGGTAGTCCGTACGTTCGCATGAACGCTGTTTTCCTTTCCTTATTGTCTTGAATGGAAGTAAGTAGATGAAATACATATATATATATACATAAATCCAGTAGCTTTATAATGTCATATATTTCATAATTATTTCTTATATATAATTTATAATCATTCTTAAATGGTTAACATGGAGAATGAATCTCATCGCGTCGTGGAGACGGTAGTCCGTACGTACGCACGAGCGATGATATCATTTCCATAAATATTGAATTGAATTGGAGTTGATTATACAATATATCAGAATAAATATGATGTTTTAATAACTATGTATAGTTATTCTTTACACCATTATACCCATCCATGTAAGGTGGTGGTGGAAAATAGATTACACCACGGCGTGGAGACGGTATTCCGTACGTACACACGCGCGGTGATTTCTTTTTCCGTAGGATAGATAGATGGTGAAATAGGGTTGTTTCATACTTATAATAACATATCAGTATATTAGTGATACTGATTTTATTACTTCATAATGAAACAACCTAAGAAGAAGAAGTGGAAGAAGAAATAAAGATGAAAGAATTGGTAACGGTAATTACCTCTTCTTTGAAGTGCCTTTTGGAGACCTCCTCTTAGGGAACTAATATTGGTCTTTGAGGAAGACCAGAACCTCTAGGATGTTTCTAGGGACGTGGAGAAGAGATTTTGGCAGGGGTTGGCCGAGCTTGAGTGCTCAAATTGGTGTGGGGAGGAGGGGGAGGAGGTGTCCTTTTATAAGGGAGGAGAGGGGCACCTTAGGAATATCTCAAAATATTATTTTATATTAAAGTAAAAATCGGTTTATAATGGTTCCAAAGGGTCTTATTTAGAAGCTAAAGTGGGGATGGGTCGAAATCCTATCAACCAATAGGATTTAGACAAGTTTAGGTTATTATTTTAACCTTATCAATTAGATTTAACTCTAAGTTAAATAATTTAACTTTTACCGTGTCTTTTTGTTTTCTTTCACTATATGGTTAATACACTTACTATAACATGCCAAACGAACCCCAAATTGTTTATTATTAATATATATATCCTTATCTAAGTCATTTGTCCGAACCTTAGATTTTTAGGAATAAAATAACAATTAATAATATAATATTTGATTTAAAAACTATTTTGTGTCAATTTTGACACTATTTGATATATGATTTTTGTGAAAGTCATAACAGAATTATATGTTCGAAAAAAGTTGATTAAATCAACACTAATATATCATAGTAACCTAGAAAATTAGTGGAATTTATAAAAAGTCTAAAATTACATTCAGTTTGGTGTTTATAACATCAATTATGTCAATATTTCATTAATAAGATAATTACTGCATCATCTTTGTGTCATAAATAAATTAACTTATTTGATGTCTAAAAATTACAAATAAAATACCATTATGTAGGAAATCTTTTTAGATTTCTAATGAATATTTATAGTAGAATTTATCTTATGTATATCTCCATATTAAAAATGATTTACTTATTAAACTTTGATTTTAACTATTTTAACCCTTCTTTAAATAAATTAATAATAAATGTCCTAATCTAATCCAAGTGGGCCTAAATGATAATATTTTACACTTAAGGTTGTTTTTGGTCGAGATACACTTGTACAATAGAATTAGGACATGTGTTAGGGTAATATTAATATCATTCTTACCCTTAATTACCCTATTTACTTTTAACCGTGGTAAATAAAAGTAAAAAGTTACTATTCACCAAAAATTATTTTCATGTCATTGAACCACATTTTACTTACTGACATCAACCGTGTCTCTCAGATTTTTGAAATTCCATTCATAGAAGCGGTAAAATTATATTTTATGAAAAATTCAGTTTTTTAACTACCACTTAGTAGTTTCACTATTCATCAAAAAATGAAGGTTTTCAGAAAAATGCCAAAATTTCATCCTAAGCTATATTTCATATTCAGAATTCAAAAATGAAGTCTATTTTACCACATTCATAACATAGAAGTTGCATTAATTAATTTTATAATTAAATCCCGCTGTTAAAACAAATAGCGTGTTTTTAAGAAACAATATCTATCAAAAGATTGACACTTGTTTATGTCTGGTTTAAATGTGCAATTACATCCAATGACCAACATTGTATTAAATTGTAAAAATATATTCTAAATATACTTTAAAACTACTCCAATTAATAATTTATCACTATTAATTATTTCGATTAAAAAAGTTGTTTTTTAGTAATTTTCACTATTCATCAGAATATGAAAGTTATCCGAAATGTACCAAAATTTCACCTTACGCTAAATTCGATACTCCGAATCCAAAAATGAAGTTCATTTTGAAAAGTAAGATTTACAGAATTTTAAAAAGTGGTTATTACTATTCATACCGGCTAGTTTTAATAATATTTTAATAGCATATCGTTGTTTAGTGAAACTCGGTATTGCGTATTACACACGCTATCGAGGAAGGTTGCGATTGCGTGTAATGCAAGGAAAGTCAAGGATGCGTGTTGTGCAAGCTCCTTTTGGTGTAGCGTACAACACAATACATTAATAATATTAAAAAGAATATTTTTTATAAAATCTTGGGCTGTTACATTCTACCCCCCTTAAAATGAATTTCGCCCTCGAAATTCGTCGGGGTTATAAATGGTTTACTATTTGAAAGTTTCTTTAATAGAAACCCACATCGTAAAAAGGAATATCAAAACCAATCTTTAAAAACAAAAGTATGAAACGTAACGGTTACCCAAATAAACTAATCATTGGGTTTCCACATAGGTGAAAATATGGATATGGAAGAGAAATCTAACCATCATGTTCTGATGGAGAGTGGTAGAGAACATGGCTATGGAAAAGCCAATAATCACAAATCCATAAATTTGTGACGATCTAAGGTACCATCCGATTCATCAGGTATAAGATCACTAGGACAACATTTTTGGTTTTCAAGATCATTTCCCTAAAGTTGAAAATTTGAATTGGAATAAATACTTTCTTTATTTTGGTACAATCTCACTATTGTTCGTGCCTAGAACAGTTTCCACATCATCTCTTAAATAAATGAAGTTGAATTTGTTATTCGTGAAGTGTTAGCAGATCATATGATAGAATGACGGGTCATTCCATCTACAAAAGGTTAGCAAAAATTATATACATAAGTCGATCCATAGTGAGATTAACCATATATGGTTCCTAAAATGGACTTTATACTTCATATATCATACTGCATAATATAATAAAACTAGTTTCTAATAAACTGGGACTTCCTGTAGGCCAGTGGTAGGCGATAAAGGCCAGTCGCACTTCGGTTGTGGGTTCGATTTCCACAGCCTTGTCCGACGCGATGGGCTGCCGCCCGTCCTGCAGGTTGTCCTTTTCTAAAACTATATTACTATAACATCCCATCAATAACATCGAGAAAACTTCTATTCTTAAACAATACTAACTTTTGTCCAACATAATCCATTACAATCTTTAGGATTATCCATAATACTGCAATCCACTCTCATAACATAGTGAAAACGATTACCAGAGATTTAATACCATCGTCAATTCCCATATATCATAAGATATGTTTTGTTGGTTACATTCCAAACATTCAAAGTCCTTAATCATGTATTCTCTTGAATACCTTTGTGAAAACATGAATGCAGTTAAAATTTAACACCTTCCACATACTAAAATCCTCAAAATTCTATATACTCAAACCATGATATCACTTAGTCCTTATATCAATCATGATCTCATGAATACAATCAAACATCTCATTATCGTCTTATCCCTTCATTATGCACATATCATCTACATTCCAAAAATATCTGAATAACCTTTCATGGATACTTGTACCATTAATCATACACTTTCAAAACTCAAGGAAGGACAACAGTGTAATAATCCTTAGATGTCTCTTTATTCCATAGTACCATGAAATTACTTATACAACATTACACATGATAAACAAGTCATCATTCCACTACATTCTTAAACTGTTGACCGAGCTTCAACAATTCTTTCATCTCACATATCATTTGTAGTCTCTTCATCATCATCCACATAAATACTACCCATATGACCATACTGATTCTCTTCATGAGTCTTTCCCTTAGGGCATTTGTTTGCATAATGCCCATACATTCCACATTTAAAACACTTAACCATTTTTGATGTCATAGCAATACCATTATCTTTATCCCTGGTGTTAACTGAACCTTTTCCTTTGCACTTACTGGATTTGTGTCCTTCTTTTCCACACCCAAAGCATCTTCCAGTTCCTTTGAAACATTCTCCTTGATACCTCTTCCCACATGATTTACATAGGGGAAATTGAACTTTCTTTCCTCTATGATCATCATGAAACTCCATCTTTCTCTTATTAGCCGAGTCAGGAAACTTACCAAACTTTACTTTATTGATCATATTATGAGATTGCTGATTCGGCATAATAATGATCTTTGGACTTCCAAATCCCATTTCATTTGGTTTCTCATGAAGAATATCATTCCATTGTCCATCATATCCTCCATTATCGTGAATCATATTGTTTCCAGCCATTTTCTAAAACCCAAAATGAATAGTGTGAGAGGCAAAAATCATGCTAGGGAAAACAACATAATAAAGGGGGAGTACCTTCAATATCTAACATCTTAGGTTTAATTCTATGATCGTTAGCGTAGTTCTAGTACTATAACTTATACGTCTACTTAACCTTAGGGACATCCCTAGACATACCGTAGAAATATCTCTAGGGATCTCACTAACGTTTTCGCATCCTAGATTCCAAAGGTTGACTAAACCTTTCCTCTGATACCAACTGTAGAGACCCGAAACTTGACGTACATGGACATTACATTACTTTTGCGGAATACTTGGTACATAACAAAAACACACACACAAGGATCGTAATAGTTTAGTGTCTTTGGAAACTCGGAACATAATCTTCTAATCGTGGTGAAAGATCTTCAATATCTCCCATAAAGATATTCCCTTTTTTTTAACCTAAAACCATTCTTTATATCCTGGGGAAAAGAAAACATAAAAGGGTGAGCTCAAATGCTCAGTAAGGGTAAACAAAATAAATATCAATCACATCATATTCATAAGAACATAACATTTTGGAAATCATAACCTGCAAAAGAGAGCATAATTTCATAATCATGGGATAAATCATGGCAGTGAAAAAGTAATCCCAATAATCATAACTTAAAACATGAAACTTTGTGGCATACACAAATAAGCATAGATAATCATTTCTTGTTAGTCAAGACTAATTTCCAAGACTATCTTAGTGGACAAAGTCCCTTTCTGAATCGAGTAACCCTCGTTTCAGTCCTGTTTCACTGAACCGGTATAACCTACCGTTCCAGCCCTGTCTATCTAATGAGATATAAAATCTTTACCCAATGCATTGGAGGGAGATATAGGTCCCACCCATCTTATTATGAATCCTTTCTTATTTGTGCCACATAATCATAAAACATACATCATCGCATAACACATGTAACAAAAATGGGATTCTTGAAACATCATGACATCATAAATCAATTCATATAAGATAAAGGAATTCATAAAAATAATTTCATCACAACATGAAAAAAATCAATTTAATAATAGGGATAAAAATAGAACCCTTTATTATCTTAGATGGAAAATCATTTTGATAAAACACTTGAACTCCATTCTTGAGGAAAATATCCTTTCTTCTTAAAAAACATTTTTCCTTTCATAACATGTCATACAACTTTAAAATAAAATAAGTTGATTAAAAATAAACTTGAAAACTTGTAAAGGAATCTTCTTGGAAATAATGTTTTAAAAATCTATTCATGCCGTATAAGTTAAAAAAAACATTCTTCGTACTTTTGTCGGAAAAGTCAAAAAGTACCTCGTATGAAAAATGATAAAAGATTCCTTTCATATCTTTTACTAAAAACTCACCAAAGGGTAAAATAGGTTTTAAACAATTTTAGGTGGATGAAAATAATATTACATGTTGAGGAAACATGGATGTGGATGATAAAATACACCCCAGTAAATTTCAAAATATAAACAATCTCGAATAAAAATGAGATTGTGATATTTCCCTTACCTTAGGTCCGATTAGCTTCGTATCTGTCCGAACCTCCTGTATAATGATTTAAATAATTTCATTGACTTATTATAGAATCATATTCATTGTTATGATATCATATATGGTTCACTTATGACATTATATTACTCGTTCTTTTTTTAAATTCCATGTTAAAGAAGCGTTTTGGGTAAAATCGTTTCATTTATCATAGGTGTTTTGACTTGTTGTTCTTGACATTATTATTACTTATATCATGAGTTACTTACTTCCAGAATATAAAATATTATTAATATATCATATATATTCAGTATATATATACATATTATAGATAGATAAATGAAATGAAAAACACCGTTCATGGAGACGGTAGTCCGTACGTACGCATGAACGCTGTTTTCCTTTCCTTATTGTCTTGAATGGAAGTAAGTAGATGACATACATATATATATACATAAATCCAGTAGCTTTATAATGTCATATATTTCATTATTATTTCTTATATATACTTTATAATCATTCTTAAATGGTTAACATGGAGAATGAATCTCATCGCGTCGTGGAGACTGTAGTCCGTACGTACGCACGAGCGATGATATCATTTCCATAAATATTGAATTGGAGTGGAGTGGATTATACAATATATCAGAATCAATATGATGTTTTAATAACTATGTATAGTTATTCTTTACACCATTATACCCATCCATGTAAGGTGGTGGTGGAAAATAGATTACACCACGGCGTAGAGACGGTATTCCGTACGTACGCACGCGCGGTGATTTCTTTTTCCGTAGGATTGATAGATGGTGAAATAGGGTTGTTTCATACTTATAATAACATATCAGTATATGAGTGATACTGATGTTATTACTTCATAATGAAACAACCTAAGAAAAAGAAGTGGAAGAAGAAATAAAGATGAAAGAATTGCTAACGGTAATTACCTCTTCTTTGAAGTGCCTTTTGGAGACCTCCTCTTAGGGAACTAAAATTGGTCTTTGAGGAAGACCAGAACCTCTAGGATGTTGCTAGGGACGTGGAGAAGAGATTTTGGCAGGGGTTGGCCGAGCTTGAGTGCTCAAATTGGTGTGAGGAGGAGGGGGAGGAGGTGTCCTTTTATAAGGGAGGAGAGGGGCACCTTAGGAATATATCAAAATATTATTTTATATTAAAGTCAAAATCGGTTTATAATGGTTCCAAAGGGTCTTATTTAGAAGCTAAAGTGGGGATGGGTCTAAATCCTATCAACCAATAGGATTTAGACAAGTTTAGGTTATTATTTTAACCTTATCAATTAGATTTAACTCTAAGATAAATAATTTAACTTTTACCGTGTCTTTTTGTTTTCTTTCACTATATGGTTAATACACTTACTATAACATGCCAAAAGAACCCCAAATAGTTTATTATTAATATATATATCCTTATCTAAGTCATGTGGCCGAACCTTATATTTTTATGAATAAAATAACAATTAATAATATAATATTTGATTTAAAAACTATTTTGTGTCAATTTTGACACTATTTGATATATGATTTTTGTGAAAGTCATAACAGAATTATATGTTCGAACCATGTTGATTAAATCAACACTAATATATCATATTAACCTATAAAATTAGTGGAATTCATAAAAAGTCTCAAATTACATTCATTTTGGTGTTTATAACATCAATTATGTCAATATTTCATTAATAAGATAATTACTGCATCATCTTTGTGTCATAAATAAATTAAATTATTTGATTTCTAAAAATTAAAAATAAAATACCATTATGTAGGAACTCTTTTTAGATTTCTAATGAATATTTATAGTCGAATTTATCTTATGTATAACCCCATATTAAAAATGATTTACTTATTAAACTTTGATTTTAACTATTTTAACCCTTCTTTAAATAAATTAATAATAAATGTCCTAATCTAATCCAAGTGGGCCTAAATGATAATATTTTACACTTAAGGTTGTTTTTGGTCGATATACACTTGTCCAATAGAATTAGGACATGTGTTAGGGTAATATTAATATCATTCATACCCTTAATTACCCTATTTACTTTTAACCGTGGTAAATAAAAGTAAAAAGTTACTATTCACCAAAAATTATTTTCATCTCATTGAACCACATTTTACTTACTGAAATCAACCGTGTCTCTCGGATTTTTGAAATTCCATTCACAGAAGCGGTAAAATTAAGTTTTAGGAAAAATTCAGTTTTTTAACTACCACTTAGTAGTTTCAATATTCATCAAAAAATGAAGGTTTTCAGAAAATTGCCAAAATTTCATCCTAACCTATATTTCATATTCTGAATTCAAAAATGAAGTCTATTTTACCAAATTCATAACATAGAAGTTGCATTAATTAATTTTATAATTAAATCCCGCTGTTAAAACAAATAGCGTGTTTTTAAGAAACAATATCTATCAAAAGATTGACACTTGTTTATGTCTGGTTTAAATGTGCAATTACATCCAATGACCAACATTGTATTAAATTATAAAAATATATTCTAAATATACTTTAAAACTACTCCAATTAATAATTTATCACTATTAATTATTTCGATTAAAAAAGTTGTTTTTTTGTAATTTTCACTATTCATCAGAATATGAAAGTTATCCGAAATGTACCAAAATTTCACCTTACGCTAAATTCGATACTCCGAATCCAAAAATGAAGTTCATTTTGAAAATTAAGATTTACAGAATTTTAAAAAGTGGTTATTACTATTCATACCGGCTAGTTTTAATAATATTTTAATAGCATATCGTTGTTTAGTGAAACTCGGTATTGCGTATTACACACGCTATCGAGGAAGGTCGCGATTGTGTGTAATGCAAGGCAAGTCAAGGATGCGTGTTGTGCAAGCTCCTTTTGGTGTAGCTGACAACACAAGACATTAATAATATTAAAAAGAATATTTTTTATAAAATCTTGGGCTGTTACAATGATCATCAACAATATCAAAGTGACACACTCTTTGAGAGAGGGTAATATGGTTTGGGATCACTTTACATCAATGGTGGTCATTAGGTCAGACTCATTCTACCTCCACAATGTGCACACATTGAAACCCGAAGGGTTAGATTTGAATGGGGGGATTCTCTCGGCCTTCATTATTTTAGACCTCCTTAGGTTTTGTCCCTTTAGGGGGTTGTTTGTTTCATTTATTTTTTTATTCTATAACAAATGTATAAATGATGACCGAAGCCTCTTCATTGGTCCCCCATAGAATGAAATACCGAGGGATGACACCATACAAATCTAGTTATAGAGGATGATATTACCTCCCTTAAAACCATTCCCATGAACATTGTAAATAAACATGATTTATTTGGTGTCAAAATATAATGATATCTATGGATAGATGGGTCCACTTATCAATTCTTTCAGATATATTTCGAAATCATTCAGAATTAAATTTTCCAGCTTTTCGAGCATTTATTTAAATATGGGACGTTTCCATAAGGAATCATTTCCCGGTTTATTCACCATATATAGAAGGTTAATAATTCTATTGGGATTGGCCCATTCTAGATGTTTTCTCTAGTTACTACTATTTACAATGTTATTACTAAAATTCATGAAGATGGCTTCCTTGTGTCTTGGATAGAAAATTTTATTAGAATCTGTTTGGATTTTTGAAAGGTCAAAACATTCAGGATTGTTGTCTCATTTCCTAGGAGTGTGTAAATCTCTTTAGAAAAGAAACTAGAGTTTGGAACATTTCTCTCAAACTGGACGTAACCAAATCATTTGGTATAATCGATTGAGGATTTATTAGTATGATGTTTCACAACACTGGGTTTAGTATGAAATTCATTCATTGGATCAGGGTTCCTTTTATGTTATATCCCATCTCCATCCCCATTAATATCTCCCATAAGGGATACATTACTTGTCCAGGGGGTTATAAAGGGGGCTCCACTCTCACCCATTATTTTTTCTATATAATATGATTATCTTAGCAGACTTCTCTATGGAATGGTGGACAGGGGTGATTTTTCAACCATCATAGATGGATGGGGTATTTTAAATCCATCCCACTTATTCTTGGCTAATGACAATGTCATTTTTACATAGGGGGACATTAGGAATATCAACAATATTAAAATGGAATTCCAAATTTTTGAGAATTTTTCTTTCCAAGTCATTAGTTAGTGAAAATCATTTATTCACATTGTTAAGAGAATTTCCGCATCTAAGATGATCCACCTCACCTCTGACTTTTGAATTAAAGAGGGTTATTTAACATTAGTCAACCTGGGTGTCCCAATGATTTGAGGATAGCCTCGACAAACATAATTCTCAAATGAAATGGGTCAATTAAAAAATGCTCACCTCTTAAAAGGGTAAGTCCCTCTCCAATGCAGGTCACACTTTCCTAGTTTATCATGTTGTGATCTCAATGTTTCTTTACTATTTATGGTGTATCATTGGTATTTTTATTTCTTTATAATGTTCAAAACTTTTCCTAGAAACATCTATTGGAGTGGAAATATTGTGGAATAGATGGTTATCACTACCAAATGGAAAATGTGTTTATTAACTTATAGTCAAGGAGGTCTTTGGCGTCATAAACATGGGGGCCATCAATTATTCATTGTATGAAATGTTCATTTGGAAACTCTTCAACAAAAAATATAGTTTCCTGATTTTCATAAGTGGAAGATTTATTTCTAGGCTAATTTTAGTAAATAATAGAAATATTGAGTCTTCTATTAGTCCTAGGATAAAATATATATTCATGAAAATTATCAATCACTCCAAATGGATGGTGAACATGAATTCTTCCCTAATATTTTTGTATGATAAATAAATTAATGATCCCCTCATTAATCCAAATAACCCTATCGATAATGATATTGATCATAACATTGTAATTATGAAGCATTTGGAAAATATGGAAATAGTGCCAAATTATATTTTCACTACCGTTACCGGTTATGAATTTGTTAATTAGGAGGATGATATTTTCAAGGAAGGTCCTATGGATGGTTGGGTTGATTAAAAAATATTATATAAACATCTTATTAATGTTTACCAATTTTGGATTGGAAATCTGAACATAAAATGGATGACACCCTCACGGTTCAATCATTTATTATGATTGGATCTCAACAATATACTGGTGGATACAAACCTTCAATGAGTGGGTATTTCCATATTCATTTTATGTGATCCTTTCATGAAAAATACAGAATACTTTTACCATCATTTTATGAGATGTAATGATTCCTCTTCTATGTGGATGGAAATACAGAATATTTTCGGAATCCAAATCCCCATTCTGATTATGTCTTATCTTTTCTCACATCCATGCTTAATGTCTCTCTTTCCAAGTAGGTTAGGGTGTTCATTCATGTTTATAGTGTAGTTCTTATACAATTCATATGGAGTATAATGAATGTTTCAGTGCATGGAAGGAACTTCTTCAATATTGCACATGTGCAAGAATCCATCTATGATATTGTTCATGTTCTGAATGCCCTCCAATTGGAAAAAATTCATCGATTCAGTTGATGAATTAATGTCCCTTTAGTAGAAGTGTATCACTGGTAGTTTCCCTTCTTCTCAACATAATTTAGAATATATTTGGACACCCCCATTTGTAGGATGGATTATGTGCAACAATGATGGAGCTATAATGGGTAATTCAGGCCTTTCGAGATATGTTTATATCTTCAAGGATGGGAATGGAGAAGTTCACGAATTTATGCATGGTCCTTGTTGATGTATTAAGGATTTAGAATCACATATTATGAGACTGATAATGGTGGTTGATCTTATTCTACAAAGATAATGGTACTATGTCTAGTTTGAATGTGACTCCACCATTATTTTTCAAGTTGTATGTGTGGTTCAGAGGAAAAATTCATTGAGGCTAGCTACTAAATGGGTGAGTTGTCTTGACAAACAATCCTATTGAAACTACTTCATCACTCATACATTTCGGGAGGCAATCTATATTGATAATCGGGTTGGAAACAAAGGTTTCAATTCTGATGGGTGCCTAAACATGACCAATTTGCTTGATGACATGGTTCCTCTCTTCTTCCTGTAAAAATGTAAAATCCTTTTTTCCCCTCGTAACCTTTTTTATTTTAATACACGGGCCTCAGTACAAAATTTTATAAAGAGGATCCATTATTGTCTTTTTTTCTTTCATAACATATCATATAGTGAACCAAAATGATCTTTTATCCCAATAATAAATAAATTTAGTACCAAGAGTGGATATGGTAAAAATAATGGAATCCAATGGCCTTTATACAAGTGTCAATATCATTTTGACCCTTATTATTAAGGGTTTTCCACTTGTTGAGCATCATTTTTCCTTAGTCACTGTAATAATTTTAAATAACATTCACTAGTCATTTTCATGAAAAATAAGTTGATATTATTGGACTATAAATATTATACGTATTAAATTTGTTTATTAATATTTTTAAAAATTCAATTCACTATAATTGATATATAAAATAGGAAGTTAATCTCACAATAATTGTTGGAAAGCATGTATTTTAATGAAAAAATGATCAAAATTTAGAGTTGATTTTATATCTAATTTCAAGGTGAAATTTATTTCAATGAAATAAATTGGATTAAATATTTTAAAATTTATCTATTTAATCATTAGTAGAAACTAAAAAATAATTTATCTATATAAATAAATTAGTAGAATAATAATTTTGGAATTAAAATTTTTTGGTTTCACTATTCATCAATAAAATGAAACTTCTTAGGAAAATAAAAAAATCACCCAATGTAAATTTTTCATATTTCGATTCAATAAAATCATGATTAATGGTTCAAATAAATGTTATAATAGTTTCAAAAGGCATATTTTATATGGTTTTTCCTTTAAATGGATGTAAAATTAACTCTTAGAAAAAAAACAAAATTTCATTCATAAAATTGTATTTATTCTTTTCTTATACCTATTAAATCTATTGTATGAGTGTCAAAAATATTGATTGAATATGTAATATATATATTTTATTAAAATAATTAATCAAAACTGGGTTGTTTAATATAGTAGGTTAAAATTGTTTTTGTATATTGAGAAATATTTTTCTTAGAAATGTAATTTCATTATTTTCAAATTGTACATACTGTTATTTCATGGTAAAAGAGTCATTTGTTTCATATATTGAAATCATATTTTATTCATCACATCCTTCCTAATGGATATGTGAAAACGATAACAATATTTTAAAAAAATATATTTATTGTATGTTGTAGTTTAGTAAAACCTGTTGTTCTGTATAACATAGGCTATTAAGGGAAGTCAAGATTGCTTGTAACACAACCTAAACATTGTATTGAATGTACTGCAAGGTAATCTGAGTGTTGTGTGTAATGAATGATTAACTTGTTGTTTTTTAAAACACAATCCAAATATGGTTCTATTGTATAAAAAATGATATATTTTGAGATGTGTGTAATAAAAAATAACATAACGATTAAGTTAATTTGAAAAAATATTTCACAAAATCATAGCGTGTTACCAAAAATATTCTAACTCATGTTCATGGAGTAACTCGTTGGAAATAATTGTATCCCTACATGAACTACAAGTAACTATGACTTATATAAATTTAAAATTGATGTTAACTCATAGCTATCCTCATATGGTTGGGGATCACCTAAACATCCTCCATCATACCCTAAACTATCTCAGACATAATAAGAGATGTCTTGCCAATCACAGTCTAGCATAATGGTGGCTTGTAGGGTCTCTCATGTAGGGCCGAAAATATATCCATGGTGATAGTAGAGTGATAAATTTTATAATAAGGAAACTATAACATTGGAAAGTTATAATCTTAACTCTAGATAATGTACCAAATATGAGATCTCAGTAAATCCATTGACAAAAAGATTATTCCCTCTATCTGGACATATAAATATGGGTGAAATATTTTACTCATCCTAAAATGGGTACCAAAAGCCTCCAATATGCCTCTCCCCAACCATTAAATAATTATATTTTCTTTATTGGAGGTAATCATCATGGGTACCCCATAATGCTTAATGATATCGTGCATGTTCAACCTCCCTAGTCTCTTAATCGAACTCTCCTACCTAATGTAAAATATTTGTGCCAAAAATTGTATGTTTCTTAACAATATCCATCATAGAATCATGGATACTCACTATCTATGTGGGCCCTGTTATAATGTCCAAGGATATTCCATCCCATTTCCACAATGGGGTCTCATGATTTGGTGTCAAACGTGCTGGAACACAGTGCTCATCCTTCACTTATCTACATGTGATACACCAAGAGAAAAAATCATCTACATCCCCCATATTGATATCCCATCAAAATAGCCACTATATATCTTATTACATCATTTTAACTTCATGAATTGCATCGAATGAGGTAGTGTGGAACTACCTCATCACCTCCAATCACAATGATACTTGAACTCAGTCCATACCTGGAAAAGGATTATGTGCTCCCCAAATTCAGATAATACAAATATGGAATCTCTTGAGGGACACTAGTCATATAAAACCATATCATAAATTTATCTAAATTGATAATATACTACAAGCTAATCAATCTGAGGAGTCAACGACATCTACTTATGGATACCTACATCCCAAGCCTCTACTAGGGTTAGCTCTATAGAATCTAACTACTCAGACACATTTTCAACCAAATTTGAAATAGACATCCTTCTAAGGGATTATGGAAACATATTTCAATTACTAAGAGTATAGACTATCTCAAATTCATAATCAGAAATGGACACTAACCAATTTCTCTCACTCTAGATATGATGTATCCATGAGAGGATATACCAGATACCCTGATGACCTTAATAAACATCATTGTTCTCACAAATTAAGATAGGGATTCCACATATTTAGTGTGAAGAAAACAACTATAAACATTATGTTTTGAGTCATGTAGTTATACTCATGGTGTATTAACGACCTCATCAAATATTCAAAGACAAAATGCCTCTACCTAAATACTCATTAGAACCTTGCTCAAGAGGAATTATAAAAAACTATATAATTAATGACCACCTATATTTCTTGAAAACTAAATAACTTGTATTCGACATCAACATCCCTTAGAAGGATATCTTATAGAACTCTATTTGGGGGTAATTCCTCCCCTTCCAAATCATCATTGTTGATGTGTATGAAAACATGGATAATTCATCTAGAAACATCATATGGTACACTTACAAGACATGAATACTACATACCTCTAGAATGAACTTGTGTCGAATTCAAAAAATAACAATTTTAATCTATGATGGGCCCACAACTATTCAATGATCTAATATAACACTTCCCTAGAAAGTTATCCTCATAAATCCAGAACGAGTACTTCAAGATCTAACCTTATGCTTGTTTCTATAGGAGTAAGTCTAGGGTCATCTTTAATTGTTATTCATTATCATCATTCTATTTAGATCAAATGATAATGTCTTAAATGCTGATAACCATTAATAAATCCAAGTATGGATGTGAAATTTGATTATTAAAATTCATAAACATAGAATGGAAATTTATCACAACAAATGTTATCACAAACAAATTATTATTCCCTTAGTGACATTAGCATTCTTAATTTGGAATATCAACCTTGTGAACCAACCACTACTGTTATCCAGACCTGAGATCAATCATTTAGCACCAACTCACACCTATCAACTCATTGAAGTGGTTATAAATCATTGAATAATGGATAATTATTCTTTATACTAACCTCATTAATTCGATGATAATAAAAAAATTATAATGATATCTTTCAATAATTTCATGTATTGAACAAGATATTCACAGGGGGAACATTGGGTCTGATGAAGCCTTTCTATCAATTGATCCCAAACTACACTCATAACATATAAATCTTGAAATATGTCATTTTTTCTAATATTGATGATATCACTTAAGTCCTGGGCTGTAATTTAATAAAGAACTATATCTCCCATCAAAGATTTAGTAATAAAATGACATCACGGATGACGTCTATATATTCCTTCAATAATTAAAGAATATAGATTCTTGAAGAGTCCTCTAAACAAAGGGATTGTCTCAAAAATGTTGGGGTGATTTTTTGAAGGATCATAATCGTAAGACCCACTCACTCAGCAATGAAATTTCTCTCCCACACATAGAAGAATCTCATCCCATCTATCTGGAGTAATCTATTTGTTGACCTCACCTGGGTTGATAATCCCAATAGTGCATTTATATGTTTTGATAATCCCAATTATGTGTTCATATTTTATGATATTCTCAATTACTGGAGATCTACACTTTAATTCCTTCAAATCAGTGATCAAGTCAATAATAATGTTTAAATAATTTCTGATTTATGTTAATCTCGATTATCCTTGTTTGTACAAGCTTTGAAACAATTCTAAGTCAAGTTGATATGGCTTGCATAAGAGCTACCGATAGCCAGAGCTACCGATAGCCAGAGCTACCGATAGCCAGAGCTACCGATAGCTAGAGCTACCGATAGCCAGAGCTACCGATAGCCAGAGCTACCCATATCCAGAGCTACCGATAGCCAGAGCTACCGATAGCCAGAGCTACCGATAGCCAGAGCTACCGATAGCCAGAGCTACCGATAGCCAGAGCTACCGATAGCCAGAGCTACCGATAGCCAGAGCTACCGATTGCCAGAGCTACCGATGCACTAAGAGCTACCGGTGCACAAAGAGCTACCGATGCACAAAGAGCTACCGATGCACAAAGAGCTACTGATGCACAGAGAGCTACCGATAAGAGCTACCGATAAGAGCAACCGATAAGAGTTTGAAGAGCTATCGATGGAAGATCCCTACACCGAGTCAACCGTACACGTCTACAAACAAACGGCTACCTATAATGAACTTCTGAGTCAAATCCTATATCCTTGACCCTATTTGTTTATTATACTAACGGTTAAATTTGTTACTTTTGATGCATTTAATGTTATTAAATGATTTTTGTTGCCATTTCCGGAAACCGTACCATGTACGATAAAAAAGAATAATCATTCCTCCTCAGAAAAACAAAAAGAAGTTGCATAAAAAGGACATCGTGTATGTATCAAAAAAAAAGAGAGAGACACACCAGACCAAAGATTCAGCACACAGAACACATTGGAGATCAAGCTCAAAATGTTCCAAGAACAACTGGAGAACTTGCACTCACGAGACTACTACTACCAGCCTACAGAACCTAGCGCATACATCGAGTAATCTACGCTAAAGAAGAACAACACTAAACTCATCATTCTTTGAGCCGATAAGCAAGCTGAACCTGGAAGTCAAGGAAGAAGATGGTACTCTGTTTTCCTGACAAAAACCAGAAGAAGACTCAGAACAAATTCTAATCAACAAAAGGATTCAAGAGCTGCACGAAGATCACTAGAGCCATTTCTAAACTCTAAATCTTTATCTCTGTGATTTACCTTTTTACATTATGAGCAGTGTGTGTTATCTGTTGTATTCTACACACACACTGTTTCCTGAACCCTAACTGGAGGATTTGTAAATCCTCACTCATTATCTTTTCATTCTTTTTCCCACTGTGGATAGTGGTAGAGGTCGTGTGTTACCTGGACAGCTGGTTACTGTTGTTTTGTTTCCCACAAATTACAGTGGTAGAGGTCTTGGACCTGGACAGTTGTAAACTATTGAACCCCGGTCCAGGGTGTGGATCATCTTTATATAAAATTTTGAGATTACTAAGTCTCGGCTTGAGACTGAACCTCTTGGTTAACTCCTCTGTGTTTTTAGTTAAATTCTATATCCATACAGTACATATTTACATCATTTTCCGCTGCTATTACTTTGAAATATAATTTATCTTCAACTCTACTTTGATAGTTAAACACGCAAATGTTAATATTTAGTGTAAAACATTAAGTTAGTTTCAAAAGTTAAATTAATCATTAGATTAAGTTAACTGAGAACTAATCAATATTTGAGAAACTAATTGAACCTTTATAATCTGTATAAATTCACTACAGTTTAATCTGTTTTTGAAATTGGGGGATTTTAATAGAAATTGTTTTTAGAAGAAATTTTAATTTGAACTAAATTCACCCCCCCTCTTGAGTGTCCACTCCGACCAACATTTGGAATCAGAGGTTTGGAGAATATTTTCTATATTACTCTGTTTTCAACTGTGATTTTAGTTGTATTTTAATGTTCTTAAAATTTCTGTTATTTCTAAATTTTTATCCCTTTAAATTTTGTTTATAATGGATAATAGACTTGAGGGTGCTGCTACTAACCAGCCACCTTTCTTTAATGGAAATAACTATGCTCAGTGGAAACTTAAAATGAAAATTCATCTATAAAGCATGAGTTTTGATATTTGGACTCCTATTGAATCTGAATATAAAGTTCCCACTACTGATAGATCTACTTGGGATGAACCTACAAAGACTGCTTACAAGAATAATTTTAAAGCTATGAATGCTCTCTACTTGCTCTAGGAGATTAAGAATTTAATAGAATTTCTGCATGTAAAACTGCTTTTGAAATTTGGGATACCTTGGCTGTTTCTCACGAAGGAACAACCAATGTTAAAGAAATGATATTAAACACTTACACTATTAAATATGATAATTTCAAAATGAAGCCTGATGAACCTATTTCTGACATGTATCTCATGTTCCATGAGATAGTAAACACAATGAGCTCACTCGGAATGATTGTTCCTGCAAAAGAACAAATTATGAGAATACATAGATGTTTGCCAGATAGATGGAGAGGTTCATCCATTTCAATTAGAGAATCCTGTGACATTGGAGCACTGCCTGTCAAGGAGTTAATTGGTAAGTTGATGATGTATGAAGAAGAGATTAAGGTAATTAAAGAAGAAGATGAGAAACCCAAAAGAAAATCTGTAGCGTTTAAAACTACTTCCTTTAAGAGTAAAGACAAGGATAAACTACAAATGGAGATTGAGAGTTCAATGAGTGAAAATTCAGAATCTGATAGTGATGCCGAGATGGCTCAAATAGCCAGGAGATTCAAGAAGTTTTATAGGAAAATGAAATTCTTTAGGAAAACGAATTACAAAGGAATGTATGATCAAAAATGGAAATGGAAAAAGGATTGGAAGAAGGCTGACAGGACTGATGAAGTTGTCTGCTATGAATGCAAGCGAAAAGGACATATCAATGCAGACTGTCCAATGTTAAAATTCAAAACAAAATATGATTACAAAGACAAGAAGTACAAGAAAGCCATGAAGGCTACCTGGAGTGCTTCAGAAGACAGCACTAGTGAAGCAGAATCTTCGAACACTGAATGAAATCGAGCCAAAATGTGTTTCATGACAAATACTTCTGAGGTAACATCTGACACTCCTGTTTTAAATTCATATTATTCTGGAGAAGATTCTGATTCAGAAAACATGTCAAAATATGAACTATTTGAGTACTGTGATATGTTGGAAGAAACTTGTAATGAGCTTAAAGACAAATACAAAGGTTTAAAGAAACAATATGCTTTATGTTTTAAGCATAAATCTGATCTTGATATAGAAAAGGAAAAGAATGCTCAACTACTAAAGGAAAATACAGAACTGCAACTGCCAAATGAGAAACTTATAAAGGGCATAGAAAAAATCACAAATGGAAATGATGCTTGAACTAAAATTCTAGGAAAGCAAGTTGCACCTAGATATGCTATTGGTTTGGGATACCAACCTGGACAGAGACAGTTCACTATAACCCGATTTATCCCTAAGTCTGAAAAAAAATCTGCTAGATCCAGTTTTGGAAATTCATATGCTTCAACAGGTTGTTCACATGGTTATAGTCCAAATAAAGTTTATCTTTCAAAATATGATGTTTCTGTTAATTGTATGGGACCCATAAAATAAATTTGGGTACCTAAGGCACTGATTGCTAACCTATCTAGAACCAAGAAAATCTGGGTACCAAAGTCATTTCCTGTTTAAATCTGTTTTATAGGAGACCTGCTTGAAGAGCTGTCACAAGTAGATATGGTATTTAGAAAGTGGGTGCTCAAGACACATGACTGGAGATTATTCTTGCTTCAAGAGCTTAATAAAGGTTGATGGAGGTCATGTCACCTTTGGTGACAACTCTAAGGGAAAAATCATTGGCCTAGTCCAGATTGGTAACACTAACTCAGTATTAATTTCTAAAGTTTTATTCTTTGATGGACTTAAATATAACATGCTTAGTATATCTCAATTATGTGATGATGGATTCAATGTCAAGTTTGAAAATGATCCATGTTATGTTTTTAACTCCAAAAATTCTTTAGTATTTTCTGCTCTAAGGGATGAAAATGTTTATGCTGTTGATTTAAACTCTTTAGCCAAACAAAATATTTCTTGTTTGAATGCTTTTCATAAAGAATCTTGGCTATGGAACAGAAGATTAGGACACTGCAACATTCAATCACATAGAAAACTGGCTAGGAAAAACATAGTTAGAGACTTACCTAAATTAGAATTCCCAAATGACAATGTGTGTAATCCCTGTCAAAAGGGAAAACAACACAAAGTTTCTTTTAAAACAAAGAAAGAAGTCTCAAATTCTCAACCACTTGAGTTGGTTCACATGGATTTGTTTGGACCATCAATAGTTTCTAGTCTAAATGGGAAGCATTATGTCTATGTTCCTGTAGATGACTTTTTTAGATATATTTGGGTATACTTTCTAGCTCACAAAAGTGAAGCTTGTTCTTACTTTATTAAATATTCCAAGTCTGTAGAGAACCTTAGTGGACTTAAGATTAAGACCCTGAGAAGTGATCATGGTCGTGAGTTTGAAAATCATGAGTTTGAATCTTATTGCTCACACAATGGCTACAGTCACAATTTTTCTTCCCCTAGGACACCCCAACAAAATGGTGTAGTAGAAAGGAGAAACCGAACCCTTCAAGAAATAGCTAGAACTATGCTCAATGAATATGACCTGGCTGTCTACTTTTGGGCTGAAGCTGTTAATACAGCTTTCTATGTTATTAATAGAGTCTTGATCAGACCTGTTCTTAAGAAAACCCCATATGAGTTATGGAACAATAGGAAGCCTAAGGTTAATTACTTCAGAGTTTTTGGTTGAAATGTCTTTATTCTTAACACAAAAGATAATCTGGATATGTTTTCTCCCAAAAGCGATGAAGGAATTTTTCTGGGTTATTCTATTTCAAGTAAAGATTATAGAGTTTTCAATAAGAAAACCAAATGTGTGGAAGAATCTGTTCACATAAAATTCGATGAAACTGATCCACATGAGCCTAAAAACTCTCTTGAGAATCTTGAAGAAGATTTGTCTATTCTGGACCTTAATGATAAATATAAAGAACCTGTTATTAAAACATCCAGTTCTAGACTTTTTCCAGAATCTGCTTCTGTTGAACCCGAACCTATAGATGAACCTAAAGTTTGTAGTCCAACCTTTACCAAATCGACTAATATTCTAAAGAATCATCCTTTAGATGCTGTTGTTGGTAATCATGATAGAGGAACATAAACTATATCTTCTCTAAGGAACCAGGTTGAACATAAAGCTTTTCTGTCACAGCTAGAACCCAAAAATATCAATGATGCTATCAATGATGAATTCTGGGTAATAGCCATGCAAGAAGAGTTGAATCAATTTAAAAGAAACAAAGTCTGGGAACTAGTTGACAGACCCAAGGACACCTCGAAAATAGGCACAAAATGGGTTTTTAGAAATAAAGTAGATGAATCAGGAAACATAGTTAGAAACAAAGCTAGACTAGTATCACAGGGATATAGTCAAGAAGAAGGTATAGACTATGGAGAATCTTTTGCACCTGTAGCTCGACTAGAAGCTATTAGGATCTTACATGCATATGCATCACATCTGAATTTCATGTTATATCAAATGGATGTCAAAAGTTCATTTCTAAAGTGTTTTATAATTGAAGATGTTTTTGTGGAACAACCACCTGGATTTACAAACCCTCATTTTCAAAATCAAGTTTTTAAACTTTCTAAAGCTTTATATGGTTTAAAAAAAGCTCCAAGAGCTTGGTATGATAGACTCAGCAATTTTCATATTTCAAAAGGTTTTACTAAAGGGATCGCTGATCCAACTCTTTTTATTAAAAGAATTTCTAAAGATGTTTTAGTTGTACAAATATATGTTGATGATATTATATTTGGATCTTCTAAACACTCTCTATGTACTGATTTTTCAAAAATTATGCAAAATGAATTTTAAATGAGCTTAATGGGTGAGCTTAAGTATTTTCTTGGTTTTCAAAATTTTCAAACTAGAGATGGAATTATTTTAAATCAAAGTAAATATACAAACGATATTTTAAATCATTTTGGTTTGGACAGTATTAAGGAATGTGAATCTCCTATGAGTATAATCTGTAAATTGGATACAGATGAAACTGGGGAAATAGTGGATCAAACCAATTAGAGAGGTATGATTGGTAGTTTACTTTATCTTACTTCTAGTCGACCAGACATTATGTTCAGTGTATGTATGTGTGCTAGATTTCAAGCTAATCCTAAAGAATCACACTTACTGGATGTTAAAAAGATTTTTAAATATCTTAAGCATACTGTAAACATAGGTTAATTTTATCCAAAAGGAAAATCATTTGACCTAACTAGCTATTCAGATGCTGACTTTGTTGGGTGTAAGTTAGAAAGGAAGAGCACATCTGGAACATGTCATTTACTTGGGAAATCCCTAGTGTCATGGTGTAGTAAGAAACAGAACTCAGTTGCATTGTCTACTACCGAAGCAGAGTATATAGCTGCTGGTAGTTGCTGTGCACAAATTCTGTGGATGAAACACACTTTATTGGACTATGGATTTGAGTTTAAACATGTTTCAATTAACTGTGACAACACTAGTGCAATAAACATATCTAAGAACCCTGTATCTCACTCTAGAACCAAACACATAGATGTAAGACATCATTTTCTGAGAGATCATTATCAAAAAGGAGATATTACTCTTGAATTTATTGGCACTGAACATCAATTGGCCGATATTTTCACTAAACCTTTAAGTTCTGATAGGTTATGTTACATTAGGCACGAGCTGCAGATGATCAATTCTCACCGATGATTAATTATCACCGATGTTGAAATTCTCATCGATGTTGAAATTCTCACCGATGATCAATTCTCACCGATGTTGAAGTTCTCACCGATGATCAATTCTCACCAATGTTGAAATTCTCACCGATGATCAATTCTCACCGATGTTGAAATTCTCACTGATGTTGAAATTCTCAGCGATGTTGAAATTCTCACCGATGTTGAAATTCTCACCGATGTTGAAATTCTCACCGATGATGAAATTCTCACCGATGATCAATTCTCACCGATGCAATGTTTTAAAAAATTCTGTCTGCCGCCTAGAATATGAATCTATTTTATTTTATGTTATTTTACTTTATTCGTTTATTTATGATTCCTATGTGATAAAACTAAGCCTAAGCCGCTTCTCACTCCACCAAACCCAAAACCTTTCACCTTTTCGAATCTTAGCTCCCTAATCGACTAAGAACCCTAAATCCGCGATGGCAAAAACCAAGATTCCTGCCAACAGAGATGAAATTATAGAGCCTAAAACAAAGAAGCAGAAAGTGCAGGAAGAAGCTTGTGGAAGTAATTTCAGAACTAGGTCGGGAAAGCGACCAGTAAACCCTCATTTGCAGAATAGAGATATTGTGATTGAAAAGGAGCTATGCGTAGATTGGCTGCTACCAAGGAAGTCGTTGGTGCTTTCAATTCTGGAAGATCAGAGATGGGTAGATTTTTTTTCAAATAACAATGTTCCCTACTACACGATGTTAGTGAAACAGTTCTACGAATTCATAAGCTTCGAGAAGTCTGAAAATGAGAATCGGGTAAGTTATTTTTTAAATGGAAAATAAATGTCGTTTTCTTCAGTAGAGTGGGTAGAATGTTTAAAAGTCCCACATGAAGGTGTATCCGGGTATGTCTCAAGATCAATTCCACCTACCAGTAACATCTTTGACTATGAGACCGCTTTAAAAGAGCTAACGGGTAATGGAAGTCAAAGGCAAGTGGTTGCTACTGAATTGGATGGATAGAATAGATTGCTTTTCAAATTTGTTCAACATGTTTTGATACCGAGGAGAGGAGATTTTTCTAATATGAGATATCAAGATATTTATCTTCTACATCTGTTAAGACATGGTGTAATAGTTAAACTGTGCAGACTGCTGTTGAGTCAAATGGAAGACATGATTAGGCCAAAATCAAAGACTAATGCTTTATTCTTTGCCAAAATGATCTCTATGATGAGAAAAGTGAAAGGGATAGCTGAGTCTCAGGATGAGATAGTTGTAGTTAAGAATAACTTCTGTATCACTACTACAGTTTGTAAGTACATGAAAATCAATTGGAACCCGTGGAAAGGAGAATGGGTCAGTGATGACCAGAAGGTGTATGATAAATTTAATCCTGTGGATTATCCTTCAAGGCCAAAGGATAAAAGAGATCCAGGTTTAGGACCTGATGAAGAGGAACCAGAGTACAGTGATGACTCAGAAGAAGAAGAGGAATAAGAAGAAGAAAAAGAAGAAGAGGAAGACACTCCTATGGATATTGGAGGAGATCCAGACTTGCCCCCAAGTCCTGTTACTGAGTTTTTATACTCAAGAAAAGGAAAAGTAGAAGAAGTGTTATCTATTCATGAGGAAGACCAGCCAGTTCCTCAGCAAGAAGGAGAAAAAGAGAATATATCTGAATCTTCTGATTCTGTTAGGTTGAGTCTGAGTCCATTGATTGGAAACTCAGTTGTTCCTACTGCGGAAGTAGAAAAAGAAAGAGAAGAAGCTGTACCTATTTCAGAAAATCTCCTTACTACTGCTGAGATGGAAGTTGTTGTGGAAGATTCTGATGAAGAAAGACCAGCAGAGAATGTAGTTATTGTACATAAGAATGCACCCATTTAGGGGGAGCATCATTCCAATCTTGGAAATGTTACAGTGACTGTTGAGGTTGAAGACTGGGTAGAAGACCCAGGTTTTATAGTCTGTGGTTTGGATTATCCTGATTCGGATAATGAAGTATCCTTGAATGGACCAAAGATCAGCTATGACATCAATCCTGAGTTATTACCTGATGATGTGGTCCGAGTACCTGATTTAGATGTGCTGAAAGAAAATCTCAAAATCATTTTTGTAGAAGAAATAAAGACAATGGAATCTTTTCTGGTATCCTCGATTCAATCAGTCATGAATGATTCAGTAGTCAGCTTAGATTCTGCAAGAATATCTACTACAGTTGCTCCTACTGATTTTGTTACAAAATCTGATCTCGAATCCCTAAAGCATGAGCTGAAAGAATCCTTCAGTGCCTCAGTTGCTGAGATGAAGCACTGTTTTAGTGATGAAATGAAGATGTTAGAACAATATTTTGAGCTTTCTCTTGGTTTCAATCTGTCAATTTTTATGGGTGAGTTGATGGAAGCAATCAAAGAGTGCCAGACCCTATCTTCTAGAATAGAAGCAGATCTTGAAGCCTTAAAGAAGTCTGTTCCTACCTTAGATTCCTACATGAGCTCAAAGCCTCAAGCTGATAAAGATTTAGCCTATGTGAAAAGTGTTATAAGCCAAATGGTCTTAGTATTTGAAGATTTCAAATATTCTATAAAGGATCATGTTAAAAATCAGGACTCTCAACTGCAAACACTAATTAGTGCTTTGACCAAAAGTTTCAAAGAAACTGTTTCCTTCTCAGTTGGTCCTCTAGCTTTAGAAACTACATTTGATTGGAATCAATTAAGAGCTATGATGAAGGAGGAGCTGGGTGTATTTCAACCAGTGGCTCTGTGGACTAATCAGATCTAAGCCAAGTAGTGCTCTCTACAAGAGATTCAGTAAGGGAAATAATGAAAATTGTCCACGACACTATGAAAGAGGCCTCTGCCTCTCAGGAGGAAATCAAGAACAAGGTGGATTATTATTTCCAAAGGATTTTTACCAAGCAACAACTCACCCATCATTTCAAGCTGATGTTGGAAAACATGAAGTTACCCCATGTAACTCAAGCCTTCCGAGAACAAGTGAGCAAGCAAAGACAGCTGACTCCTGCCTTAGAAACGTTTATGGAGAACAAAGATGATTTTATATCTTCTATGGAAAGAGGGGGAGGAATCATTATGGATTTCAGAAATCTATTGCTGCCCTTTTTGCATGTTGATGCCAGACCAGTTATTGTCCCTCCTGCCTTGCCTGCCTCTACCTCTACTGAGTCTCCAGTCTAGATGACTCCTGCTCAGGCCATCCGAAGCCTCACACCTATGATCACTCAACAAACTTCCCAACACAGGCCAGACACTGTATCGGTGGCTCAGCCTCCTATGATCATTTCTAGGATTCCAAAGCCCTCACTCACATCCTCACCACCTGCCTCCTCTTCTGATCCAAAAGGCAAATCACATGTTGAAGATCCGGATTGCTGAAGTGGCCAGGCTGTTTGATAGGAGTCATTCTTTTTTTTTCATTCTTTTTATGTAATTTTTGTCTGGTCTAATACAACTACTTTTCTTTACACTATCTCTGTTTATCAGTTTTCTATGTCTGCATTCCCACTTTGTGATTATCACAAAGGGGAAGAAAAATATAAATAAAGGGGGAGAACATATAAAGAGAGGGGGAGAAGGGGGAGAACATATAAAGCGAGGGGGAGAAATATCAAAGGGGAGAAATTTGAGCTTTTGATACTATTTCTTATATTTCCTTCCTTGGTACCAATTCTTTCAAAGCTTATCTCTGATACTATTGTATTTCATACTAACTATGATAATACTTGATCTATCTCATTCTATTACTATTTCCTCTATTTTCTCTGATACTGCTTTTTTTTATAAATTAGAATATAAATGCTATATTCTCTTATACTATATTCTCATTTTGTTTTATGTCATATCATAAGTTCTGATTATCAAAAAGGGGGAGATTGTTGACCTCACCTGGGTTGATAATCCCAATAGTGCATTTATATGTTTTGATAATCCCAATTATGTGTTCATATTTTATGATATTCTCAATTACTGGTGATCTACACATTAATTCCTTCAAATTAGTGATCAAGTCAATAATAATGTTTAAATAATTTCTGATTTATGTTAATCTTGATTATCCTTGTTTATACAAGCTTTGAAACAATTCTAAGTCAATTTGATATGGCTTGCATAAGAGCTACCGATAGCCAGAGCTACCGATAGCCAGAGCTACCGATATCCAGAGCTACCGATAGCCAGAGCTACCAATAGCCAGAGTTAGCGATAGCAAGAGCTACCGATTTCCAGAGCTACCGATAGCCAGAGCTACCGATAGCCAGAGCTACTGATAGCCAGAGCTACCGATAACTCGAACTACCGATAGCCAGAGCTACCGATATCCAGAGCTACCGATAACCAGAGCTACTGATAGCGAGATCTACCGATAGCCAGAGCTACCGATAGCCATGGCTACCAATAGCCAGAGCTACCGATGCACAAAGAGATACCAATGCACAAAGAGTTACTGATGCACAAAGAGCTACCTATGCACAAAGAGCTACCGATGCACAGAGAGCTACCGATAAGAGCTACCGATAAGAGCCACCTATAAGAGTTTGAAGAGCTACCGATGGAAGATCCCTACACCGAGTCATCCATACACGTCTACAAACAAACGGCTACCTATAATGAACCGCAGAGTCAAATCCTATATCCTCGACCCTATTTGTTTATTATACTAACGGTTACATTTGTTAATTTTGATGCATTTAATGTTATTAAATGATTTTTGTTTCCATTTCAGGAAACCGTACCAAGTACGATCAAAAATCATAATCATTCCTCCTCAGAAAAACAAAAAGAAGTGGCATAAAAAGGACATCGTCTATGTATCAAAAAAAGAGAGAGAGACACACTAGACAAAAGATTGAGCACACAGAACACACTGGCGATCAAGCTCAAAACGTGCCAAGAACAAATGGAAAACATGCACTCACGAGACTACTACTACCAGCCTACATAACCTAGTGCATACATCGAGCAATCTATGCTAAAGAAGAACCACACAAAACTCATCATTCTTTGAGCTGATAAGCAAGCTGAACCTGGAAGTCAAGGAAGAAGATGGTACTCTATTTTCCTGAAAAAAACTAGAAGAAGATTCAGAATGAATTATAATAAACAAAAGGAGTCAAGAGCTGCACGAAGATCACTAGAGCCATTTCTAGACTCTAAATCTTTATCTTGGTGATTTACCATTTTACATTACGAGTAGTGTGTGTTATCTGTTGTATTCTACACACACACTGTTTCCTGAACCCTAACTGGAGGATTTGTAAATCCTCACTCATTATCTTTTCTTTCTTTTTTACACTGTGGATAGTGGTAGAGGTCGTGTGTGACCAGGACAGCTGGTTTTTGTTGTTTTGTTTCCCACGAATAACAGTGGTAGAGGTCTTGGACCTGGACAGTTGTAAACTGTTGAACCCCGATCCAGGGTGTGGATCATCTTTATATAAACTTTTGAGAGGACTAAGTCTTGGCTTGAGACTGAACCTCTTGGTTAACTCCTCTGTGTTTTTAGTTAATGTCTATATCCATACAGTACATATTTACTTCATTTTCCACTGCTATTACTTTGAAATATAATTTATCTTCAAGGCTACATTGATAGTTAAACTCGCAAGTGTTTATATTTATTGTAGATCAGTAAGTTATTTTCAAAAGTTAAATTAATCATTAGATTAAGTTAACTGAGAAGTAATCAATCTTTGAGAAACTAATTGAACCATTATAATCTGTATAAATTCACTACAGTTTAATCTGTTTTTGAAATTGGGGGATTTTAATAGAAATTGTTTTTTGCAGAAATTTTAATTGGAACTCAATTAACCCCCCCTCTTGAGTGTCCACTCCGACCAACACTATTATTTAGTAAATGATAGTAAAATATGGTACAAAAACGTGGAAAACAAGTCCATATCAAATTTAAAATTATAATTATTCATTGTTATGACAATGAAATCCCCATGAGAAACCCATTCCCCAATGTATCATTGCGCACCACTAGAATAAAATTAATATTGATGAATTTATCCTTGTAGGATCATATAGCCTTATATTTTAGACAAAATTCTACACATGAATATAAAAATATACAATAAGGTTTAATTAAATAATGAAAAAACTCAAATATTTTCCTACATTTAATATTTAAATAGTAAAAAATTAAAAAAATGTACATATAATCATATCATGTGTATCCAGGTAATATCCATTAATAACATGCAACATATCACTTCCCCTAACTCTAGCTCTATGATCTTATAATAGGACACCTGATGGTAGTGGGGGAATTATCTCATTCTGTCTCCCTCCACAAGTAGATCTTTCTTCTAGAGCTCCACATACTCCTGTTCTAGCACCACCTCTAAGGGTGCCTCCCTTACCCCACATGATAGATTCTCGATCACAACACTACCTCTATCGAAGTGGTCCATCCACCATATTCATATCCTAGTTAGTCAGATCGTTCTGGAAATCCCATACAATGTGACCCCTAACATAAAATTCATATCATCAGCCATGATATGGATGTATTGATCCTCTATCTAATCCCAGAGCATCAGATCCATGAGTTCATGTTCGTGAATGAGTATTCCACATATTCAGAGACCATGACATCTAATTCAATATAAATGTTTAAAATGACTCATCCAAATGTTGCACACTTATTTTTCTAAGCACATGACATCCCAATGATAGGAGTCTCTCGCCCAAAATATCCCACTCCATATCTCTAACATTGGGTAATAAGAACATGGAAACCAATATGAAACGAATGTATCTACAGATTCTGTGCTCGAAAATCTATTCCAGGAAGAAACCATGTCATAATATAAAGACAGAGTAACATGTGAGTTATGGGAACATCTTTGTGTAATATATAGAAATATTGTTTTCATTCTGTATCATTATTGGTACTTAATCCCCAATGGATCATAGGAAATATGGGAAATACTCATCATTAAAAACCTACTCGAAGTATGACTATGAGATAGTTATCTCATCATGGGTTTGATACATTAGAATCTACTACAGACTTCCTACTCTATGAATATGGTTGTCCACAAGAATAAAAATATGAACATTCTGGGCTTGAACAAGCCTAAATACATGGGACACCAAGTCATGCCAACCCTGTGCCACCTACAATTTTTTAAAAACATAGAACCGTAATGTTCAGTGATGTTGTATATCACACATACCACTAAGAATATGCTCATAATAATCCTACCATTATATAACTATATTATTTTCTATATGTGATGGTTATTTTCCCTCTCTACCTATATTAAACATATAATATTATATCACTCAAACCGAGGCATCATCCCTTAGTGGATAGTCATCGCGATCCTCTATCCATAACATAATTATTTTTCATTGCTGAGGCTTCCTAAGAGAAATTAAAAAGTACCATGGTTAGATGAAAATATATATGGGAATATAACTCAAGAAGTAAAGTCAAAGAACCTATTCCAAATGGATCCATTTAATTTCATTCCCTAGAAATAATGCCACATTATACATTGTCAGCAAATAGTTATTTAGATTTTAAGTGTATGGATACATCAACAACCTCATCCAATATGGTTTCACAAGCCTCAAAGATACAAATGACACACCATTAAATTATTCCCTAAATTCCCAAACTAATCCCCTCTATTGAGAGATCTCTACACCGACATGAGAATGAAAAAAATTTGCTACCACACTGTAGTGACATGACCCACCAAGAATCGCCTAGCCAGCTATGAGTTGAGCCGTCACACTTCCTTGCTAGACACTAATATATTATGAGTTGGAGAAAAGAATATATAAGGAATATTATATATTTTTGAAGTTATAATAATGTACATGTAAAAGTGAACCTAACTAGCTCCATGAAATAGTTAAGATGAATAATAAAAGTTATTAAAATATTATGTAAACCATGCATAAAATAAACTCTATAAAAAATACAATTGAGTATGGTGATATAAAACAAAAAGAATTGGTTGAAATAAATTCCCAAACTCAAGTGATCCCCAAACATGTATTGAAATGAGAAATAGGGAACTAATAAGTCCTAAATCAGGATTTCCATGCATGACAAATGAATTCCATTTATTTAGATATGAATTTCCATGCTCTAACAATGTCAATACCCATATATTTTTTTCAACCATATAAATGACACATTTTTGATAATCCTTCTCATATGCGAGTATATAAATACCTAGTATTCTTCCCTAAACACTAATAATGGTGTTTTATAAATAAAAATCAATATTCAATTCAACCCAACTTAAGAGGAAAACAATATCTAAATTAAAAATATGCTCATAAAGAATCCCAATATTGAGAGATTTGGGACCTCTATAACACATTACAATACATAGTAAGTAATTATTAATATAACAACAAAAGTACATCATTAATTCCCAACATATTTTTCTACCTCACAATAATCTGTGGGAAAGGAACAAACTATCGTCACGACTCTCAACAGTTAATAGATCCATAAAACCCATAGAATAACCACTCACCACTAGTGCTCTAATATAGGGTATTAAAACACTGTTGAGAGGGTACTTGGGGGGTAGTACTAGAATGTACAGTCTCTACCGATATAATGAGTGCGAGGACTATATCCCCAATGAGGCATGTGAGTACTGAACGTAGAATCTCATTGATGATCATATCCGGATCAACAATGTAATCATGTCTTTCCTAAAAAAGTATAATGTTCAAAAAAATGTCACATATTATATTATATTACATAATAAAGGATAACATAAACTCTACTTGGAATAAAATTGATGATTGGTAACATAAGGTAAAATACGAGTCTTGAAGAACAATATAACAGATCCAAAAGTTTCTAAAGGGAATTGATGGAGTGTAAGGGGGAAACTCGACTTGTGATGATACCTCAAAACTTATTCATGTTCTCTCCTAGAGAAGGATTTTGAAACAATTTCCTACCACATGGTATGTATAAAAGGAACATGGTGTGATTTTATAAACAGGTACCTAGACATGTACACTAGGAATACATCTTGTCTAGCTAAGAACGAGAACATAATTGGTCGAAATTCGCACATAAACTTTACAACCACCTAGGGTCCATGCCCCTTAAATATGGCACACAAATTTCTTATGTGGTTGTGTCTCATTCAGTTGGGACCTTCCACATGGAATTTAATTCTTATCATGACTAAAAAAAATATCCTTCATTAAAAACAATGTACATGAATGTGTTCTTCCACACAATAAGACATGTAGTAAAATTTTACACAAATATTATATTCTCTTACAAAATATAAAATTAAAAATTAAACACCCTGGAAACCACTATTTTACCACATGAAATAAAATTTTGTTCCTTCTATATCGATCCCTATCCTCTGGTGGCAAGAAATGTGATTTTTATTATACGTCGATGAGTCCCCATGTGCCCTTAGTGAATATTGGCAGACATCACCTCTCAAAATACATGATCCAAAAAACATCACCTATAAATTTTCCTCGTCCATCTAGAAATAAATATCCAATGCACCATTCAAAAAATAATAATGAATCCGGCGATTTGATAAATCTTGATGCCACCCTAGAAATGTTGAATTGTGACACCATTAGATAATGATGAAGAACATGATGAAAAGTGGGGGGAAAATAAAATAACGATATTTAGTCAACCACTGGAAAAGTATCCTCTTCCAAATATTACATAATAGGGGTATATAGAGGTTATAAAATGACAAAAAAATTAATTGAATATATACTACCAAATTTTTCAATGTACTCATGTTAAAGTTAAAAAAACAAGATATAATTGTAAAAAATTATTCCATTCATTATTAATTTAAAAGAAATAAAATCCAAAAAAAATAACATTCCCTATGTCTATTTAGGATCAATCATTAGTGAAGAAAATGTTCTCCAATGATGAAAGAGAACTACTGTGTTTTTTTCCTCTTGTTCTCATAGATCCAATAACCATTTGACATCCAATGATGATCTTCCATGGAATTACAACCACTTTCCTAATCTGGAATAATACTAGAAATTTTTGGTTAACCCTGGATCTTTTAAATAATGCCAAATTTATATATATTTAGATCCAGGTTATTTAAAAAAAGAACATATTTATTTTAATTAAACCCACACTCCAACAGCCACATTCTTAGAATCCCTTCAATAGACCATCCATAGGATGAGAAATCGTTAACAATTAATTATAGATTCACCAATGGTATAATATTTACCATCCAATGTTCTGAATAATGAATAATAAAAAATCAATTAAAAAATTCTTCCTTTTGTAACTAAATATATTTATAAATTTAATATTTTAATTTTGGAGGTCCCTAAACTACCAAATATTGCATAGACTATGAGGATAATTCAAGATATATATTTATAAATATTCAAAGTAAGAAAACCATCAAAACTAGAGCCACTACATTTTTTAGGAAACTTATGTCAATATATTGATAATATATATCCAATATAAAAAGTTAAAAATCATAGTCAACATGTTATGTCAGTTATAATGTTAATTAAAATCCATCATCAACTGATCTATTGATAGTACCACATTTTTCATAAAATGGAACCAAAATAATACTTGACGGCCAAAAAATTACACATTTTTATTTCTGAAATGGAAATTAACATTTTCATGATCATCAAAAAATTCCCAAATGATATTCACTCAATTTCGTACTATAGGATTTGATATTAATATTGTTTATATAAACATCCATAAAATGATACATGATATCTCTAATGGGTCTTTTTAATATAATTAAGAATATAATTGGGAAATTTATAAGACTAAATAGAGTCACAAAAAATTATTAGTGTCGATAACTCATATATATGGTTGGAATTGATATTTTCTCTCATTTTACCCTCAATAGAAGATAAATTCATCAATGATCAATCATAGAAAATTATTATATCCTCATGGTTTAAATTTTAGTTAATCAAAATGGGATAGATAAGTATTTTTGGTCACAATCCTATTAATTTTACGACAATCATTTTGAAGATGAATTAATGCATATTTTGATTTGACAAAAAGAATTTAAAAACCCCATGGAAAATCACTTGTTCGAATGAATTCCAAATATAAATTATTCTATATTTTCTTCAACAATTATAGTAAATCAATCAAGAAATTTATTAAGGTATCTTTGAAATAGGTATATCACCATTAATGAATTAAATTGGAAAATAATCTTCATTATTACTGGGAGGACTACGAGTATTTTTACTTTAGTATATTACAAATCAAGAGAAATATTTTCAATTTTATGCTTCCACTCACCATTTGATATAAATACCATTCATGTATAGGTACTAATACAATTATAACTGAACTAATTTCTATTAGATGTTACTGTTCTACATCTAACAAATAGATCACCAAAATTTTATTTGTAAAATAAAACATGAAATCCATTAATTTAAAATTGAAATTGGTTCCATATAGAGGTGCAATTTATGACTAATGTCAAACCAAATTAAATTGGGGGATGAATAAAAATATTTACAAGGAAAAAATTCCCAAAAACATCTATCAATGATGAGTAATGGACATCATATGTGATCATTATTCCTATATAAATTTCCATCGATAAATCATCTTCTAATAATTTATTTCATTAATTAATACGTGTATAAATTAATTTAGATATAAATGTTTGGGTAGAGTCTGAATAAAATACTACATTTGGAGTATTAATTTGGATGATAAGTGTACCTTTATCCATTTATTTCTTATCACCCACATCATTGGTCATGATCACATGATCATAAAATTTTTCTATTTCCATAAGAGGTAGTTGACACTAATTTTCATCATTTTCTCTCATATTAATGGACTGATTGGACCAATTCTCTAACTCTTTATTGTAGAAGTATAATTTTTATGGAGGATAATTCTGTTGATCTTCCTTCCAATCATTGATTGAACTCTTCCTATCTCTTAAATATTCATTATATATAAGTCATTATATTCCACACTCGATGAATTTTTCAATTCCAAAAATGAAATTTCCCCATGTGATTCCCTTCATATTTTTAATATGATGGAATATTAATTTTCATTTATATATGGTTTTTATTATATTAATTTTCATAAACCACAATTATTCTATTAATTTCAAAAAAACCTGATAATAATTAGAGTCCCTATTACACTTTTTTACATTAATATAAAAAAAACATCTTCCATGATTTCTATTAATGTCCCATACATATTATTAATTATATAGGCATTGTTTTATGCCACTATGTAATTGATTAATTTTACATTCAAGGATAATCATATAACTATAATCGTACCCATCATTTCTTGTAAATATTTTCTCATTTGTACTAATGGATTCATCGTCATTCTATTTTAGAACAATGAATTCTAGCTCTAATTTCATGTGATGAGGTTGGGGAATGTAGTAAATGAAAAATGATTTCTAAAAAATATACATTTCCATGGAGGAAATTTATTACATTTACTACTATTATTAATAATATTCCACCATTTTTTTAAGTCACCTTCCAAATGATATCACTTTAGAAATAATTTTCATGCTCCTAGAACTAAATAATGTATTATATCTTTTTTAATGTTATAGATCCAATACGTAGTAATTGTTTTAGTAGATGACCCTTAAATGATGATATATATTTTTTATTTAATAACTCAATGTCCCATTTATCATACCATTAATAATTTTTAAGATCATAATTAATCATATCATTATAAAATTTTATAAAAATACAAAAACAATTATGATTCTAACCACCATTACATGCTATTTCTCATATGTAAAATCATTACATTTAAAAAAAATCATTTTTAACATGATTCCTCATAGTTCCTTCTGATAACTAAAACCTAAATATTGTGTTCAACCGTCATTCATCACTAATTATTATGATAAATAAATAAATAATGAATATAATTCATTATATTTTATAATGTTTGAAACCTACATATGAACATAAGAAAACTACTTTTTATTATTTATCACTTTGAATACATCATATGTTATATTAAGTTAATTCCCTATAGTTTTGATATACTAATATCTATAAATAACATAACCATGAGATGATAAAAAATAATGTTACCCGAGCATGACATACATAGATTTGTAATATTTTTCGATGAAAACACAATATATTAAATAATAACTAATTTCCCAAAACCATAATTTTTTCTTCTGTAGATACTATAGAAAAAATAAATTTATTTGATGAAATATTATAAATATATCCCATTTTGTTCTTCCCTTATATTACCCTTTAGAGAAATATTTTACATAAACCAATTCTTTATAAACTTGTGAAATGGAAATGTAATAATGGGTGTGTCGACATTATAGGTAATAGTGAACTTCGGTGATAGAAATAAATTATCATATTTTAGATAAAGATAAGAATAAGGATAGATGTTCATTCCATAACATACAGGAACATACCCAATTTACACTAGATCATAAATAATGAGCCATGACATACAATAATTTCTTAATTAAATGGATGAGATTGAATACAATGAAATAATCAATAATAATTCTCTATCCATTAGAAAATATTATAAAAATAAGAAATATTTTTTTGATTCATGTAATCCTAGGAAATAAATTTATTATTAATGAATCACTAAAAATACCATGATAAAAATGCTGGAAAAGTCTCATAATGTGTTGAATTCACTCATCATTCCCTTTTCATTGACCTTTCATAGTGTCCCATATATTGTTGATTTCACTCACTATATAGTTTCATTTTATCTAATGAAATTTCTATCATTACCGAATACATTGTAGGGATATATACATATTTGACCACCCATAACATATGTATTACAATATATATGTGTGTTGGAATATCACAAAAACATTAACCATTTTATCAAATCTTAATTAACCCATGAGAATAGAACTGGATTGATGATAATATCATTTAAATTTCAGCATCATAATCCATTCATTGAAATAATGGGGGTGATGTCAATATATAATATCAATAGTTAATCATAAAAATATTTAATGGATACCGACCATGAAAAAAAATTATTTTATAAAAGAATTACATATCATCTTTGAAAAAATGAGAAATCATTCATTTATTTTTATAGATTTATTATAGAACTACTAGGAAAATATGAATATGATTTTATTTTTCAAAAATGGAACATTTTAAATGTAATCATAAAATAAAATAATATTAATGATGGTGGGAAATGATCTACAAATTTTAAATTTAATAAAGACTAATCTTTTTTTACTTTTAAAAATAACCAATATATATATAATAGAAAACATTAAAAAATTACTTATGAAACATATGAAAAGGTAGTAGAATATGGTTAAAAATAAATTTACAGAATAATTTGAGAATTATGAATGTCATTCTTGAAATATTTTTAATAATATGGGTATAGAATAGAAAGACTACAAACCAAAAGAATTAAGAAGTCCAGTTTCTCAAATATATATTATTTTGGACTATTGATTACCAAAAATGGTTAAAAAAAAAATTTAAAAACTATTAAAATATAAAATAGAATATAAACTATTGGTTTTAAGAGATGGATAGAGGGAGATCAATTAATATTCCAAATGGATATTTATAGACGAACACTCTCGATTAAAAATGGGATTACAATATAAAATCTAATCTAATGACCTGAATTTATTTATACATTCCCTAGCCTCTAGTATAATAAATTTATATTTATCATCAATATATATAATAATAATATTCAGATTTATCTTTCCATTTTTATATTCTTCACCATTTATAATCACCTTTACATTAATAATATCTTTTAAAATCAATATTCTAGGTGTTAACTATTCCATTTATCCTGGATGTTTTAGTTTGGGGATTCTAATTCAAGATAAAAGGAAAAAACTTAATTATCTATGGAATATTAATCATTTAATAAATATAATATTGGTTTTTATATGCATGATTATAAAATTCCATGTAATGTGGTGACAAAAAATGAATTATGTCACTTTGTGGATGTGGTAGTCCGCATATACACAAATGTGATGTTTTTATTTTCTGAATGTATAGAATCAAGTGATTTTAAAAAATATTTTATCTTTAAAGAATAATCATTATATTGTAAATATCATATATGAACAATATATCCATAAAAAAATCTATCCTTGTGAGGTAGTCAAAAAAAAGTAATCATGTTTCCTTAGGGAGATGGTAATCCCTATGTACACATGAGAAACACTGTCATTTTCTATGTAAGGAACAAAGATAAAAAATGTGTGGATCATTAAGATAAAATAATAATTATATTAAATAATATTATGTAATTATATAATCATGGTCACATATGTTTTATATGAGTTTGAATAATAAATAAATGTGAATGGACAAGGTTGAGATGATTACCTCTTCAAGGAGAATCATTCTTTATCCTACAACATAATCCATATTTTGATAGTCTTATGGTGGGATATATAAAACAAGGATATAGAGAGGAATGTTGAAAATATATTCTCATTAGTTATTGATTATTTAGAGTACAAATTTTATTTATAATGTGAGAATATGAAATTCCTTTTATAAGTGAACGAAGTGACACCCTTGTATAAATTCTATATTCTAAAATAATATAATATAATATTCTTGGGAAGTTCAAAAAATCTTAAAAATTTTCAAAAATAGAATATTTTTATGTATAAAACTAGTTAAAATTAATATGTAGATATATCGTGGTGATAATATTAGTTGTTATCACTTATTTTTACCCCCTAATTTATCGGTTTAACCCATATTGTGGTGATAATATTATTACCAAGGAAACTATTTAATAAAAATTGAAATTATACTTATAATAATAACTAAAATATTATCTTATTATAAAAAATATAGAATCCATTTTTAATTATTCATTTTCATGATTTGGAAGAAATTATTTCTAATATTTTCACAAAAAAAACATGTTAATTTTTTTAGAAAAATATTTCTTTAAACATTAAGAAGAATTTATTTTTATTAGACTCCTATTAATAAAAATAAAATAAATTTTAATATATTTTAAATGATAAATTGTCTAATTTCTTATTGATACTAATCATCTATAGTGACTTATTTAATTTATTTACATAATTACACATTACAAACAAAAATATGGTTTTATGAAAAAATAACTATTTTGGGGTTTAAATGATATTATATTCATTTATAACTACTTTTATAATCAATGTGGGTTTGTAAACTCATTATTATAGGTTTAATAAAAATAATTTAACATAATTTTAAGAACCATTAAAAATAAAATTACATTTAATTAAAATTTATATTATAAAAACAATGTTGTTAAATAAATCATATATTTTTACAAATAATATCATTCGGTTAACAATAATCATCTTTTGTAAACAATTTATTTAATATCATTACATGATATTATGTACTTAATTTTGTTGATTTTATTTCTATATGTATTAATTTATTTTGTTTTTTATATTTAATAATTCATTATTTACGTAAGCTTGATGTTTCATTCTTTACAATCTATCAGATAAATAAATTTTTTAATGAGAAATACATTTTAAAATTCCATTCTGATAAATTATTCACTTATTTTAAAACACTATTCATTTCATTTAACATTTATACTCTTCATTTATAAATATTTCTGACACATATAATATTTTTTTGTTAATTTTCCTCATCATATGATAATCATTTTTTATTATTTCATACAAATATCATAATAATATGAACTCAATATGCATAGATTTGTTACCTATATTAAAATATTGGTACATAATACAAGAGCTACTAAAGTATCATACATCTTAGTAGTCTTGAAATTATATAAGAAACCTTCCATCAATATTAAAACAAAACAGACAACAAGAACACATTATGAGAATTGAATTATCCCATGCATCATATCATTGAAAATTAGACAATGGTCCTCTTGGTTTCTTTGGGAATGAAAATAAATAACAGTGAGCTATATTTTTTAGTATGGAGTATCATGAAATAGAAGATATCATAATATAAACATGAAACATGTTATATAGTTGGAATAAATAGACAAAATGAATTCATAACCAACAAAATCTAATATAATAATATATCCATATCTAAAATTTTAAATATATATAAAATAATTATTACATTAATATAGATGGATTGAATAATTATAGATATAGATAAATTATTTTGAGGCCATTTAAAAAAATATATATAAATATCGTTAGTGGTATACATCAAAAACCACGGTGTTCTGACTCATGAAACCTATATATGAATTGATGGGATATTAGATTCTTTGTCACACCCATAACCTAAATTAGTCCAATGAATTCACCATATGAGTATATATAACATTTTATACCAATACATGAAGATTCTATGGATGATAAAAATATGGTTATACCTATAAATAAAAAGAATGAAAAATACATCCCCATTAAATAGATCGGTGTGGCTGTCTTGAATAATATTCCATAATAAAATTATAATATGACAGGTTTCATAAATGATATATCAACATCCCCTATTAAGAAAAATAGTGATGAGAGTTATTTTTTTACACTTTTCATGAATGTTTGGAACAAGGCTCAATAGATTTAATTGTTATGAAATGAGGGTAATGTTAGGAAGAATTATCAATCATTATTCACAATGTGTGTGTGAATGATCAAAATTATTTCCCCCATGTTTTTATCGATGTGTGTATTATTATTCACACTCATCATGAATCAAGGTATAGACAATATCAATTCTCAACTTCCACTGATCAAGGTGATTACCCCTATCAGAATCTATATAAAACATTATATTGATTACAAATTAATTCATAATTTAATACAAAATATTAAAAGTCACAAAAACCAAAATATTGATATGTTTAGCCTCATTCATAAATTAGGTAAATTAATCAGAACATAAATATGAAATACATTATATTTATTAAAAACTATCCTAACATGTTGAAAATTAAAAATGCATGTCATAACCTAGGGACATACATATAAATGGGGTGTGTTATAAAGCCCATTAAGAACATAATCAATTAATAACTGTAAAATATTATATATTTTAAAAAATAAAAATATCAATGGTCATAAAATCGTTGATAATAATAAACATGAACAATAACACATGATATAACATTATAACAAAAAGGAAACAAGGAGAATGTCGCAACAACATTAAACACTCAATCATATACTTAGTTTAATGATAACTTCCAAGATATAATGACATAAAAATTCACATAAGTGAATCTGGTTCACTATATATCCCAATACAGCATCTCATGAGCCTAATCATTAACCAATACATTGGAGGGATATATAATTCTGGGCAATCCTAACACATTTCTTTGATTATAATTCTTATGTGTGACTCATATATCATATAACATGGATTCATTAAATCGAAAATACATTTCAATAATAATTTCATGTGAAATAAAATAAATTATTTCCAAAGTAAATGAATAAATAACATATTAAGGATAACTTGAATTATAAAAATTTGTTATGATATTATATAAAAAATTATTTTAGCATGGAAAATAATGGTGAAATTTTCATAGAATAATAGTGACACATAAAAATTCATAAATTTGGCTGATTTGATTGAAAGGGTTCTCTCATCATTTTAAAAAAAATGGAAATTAATATAGACATTGAATTTCATATCCCAGCATTAAGAATTGGAGATATAAGGCATAAGTTAACTACAAAAAATTTTAATAAAGAATAAAGGGTGAGGATCCATTAAGTATGTGTGTGAATACAAATTAGTTGTTGGAGCTTCTTAAGATAATTGGGGAACCTTGGGAAGACTCCATATAGGTTTTTATGATTAAGGTAATCATACAAGAATTTTTACTAATGATATGTGAGAGATTGGATGGGTTTATATAGGAAATGTGTGGAGATTTATTCTATATTCCTCAAACATAGGTTTTGGACTCTATAAAATAACCAAATCCTCAAATCATACCATAATATTTCCTATGGATTATGAAAAAGAGGATTGGTTTCCATTATCCCATAATGAAAATGGTCGAACATAATAATACCCAGCCCTTTCATATCTGAATGCGAGTCAAACTCTTACATTTTTTTAAATCATAAATTATAATAATTGTCTTCGACTATTCATAACTTATTTATAAATATTTTAAAATATTGATAAATCACGTTATATTAAAGTAAAACATATATTTTCTCATGGATTCCCTTTATTTTATTTATTATATATCTTTTGGGTCATTAATAAACCATAATACAATCCGTATATTGATATGATATTTAATGTTTACCAAAAAAATTTATTGTCTCATGAAATTATGAATAATTATTTATTTGATAATTTTGAAATTATGATTCCTAAAATAATATTCATTTTATTTAAATAATTTCTTATATATTCATACATTCAATTTTAAAATCTTAATAAACATTTACTGAAAAAATCTGGATTTTTAGATAATACTAGTTTTTGTACACTTATTAAAAATACATTTTCCTTAATTTATTTATATGATAATTTATGTTTAATAATAATTATTTACAAATAATATTTCATTAAAATATTATAAATTTAAAAAATCCAATAATTCATGAAAATAAATTCCTTAATTGAAATTGATTATTACACAAAAAATTGGTATGTTGTATAAAAATTAAAATCATTTCCAATGTATCAATAATATGATGAAAATATATTAATTATTATTATAAATGTAGATAATAACATTTAGAAGTAATTGATACATATGTCTCTAATACATCAGAAAATTCTCTAAGGGTTAAGTGCATGACTATGAGAAATTCATGGGGTGTATCGACAAATATGGTTTCAGACGTGATATCGATTAACATAGAATTATCACATAAGAGGTTATGATTGTGAATAATTTGTTAGTAATAATCCGGGTATTGGTCAAGGTAAAATCATTGAGAATTTATGTCCTCGGTATGCTCTCATAAATGGGATTAAAATTGTACAATTCTAATGGTTGAGGTCATCAATTCCTTTTTACATGTCAATTGGATTTCATAAAACCCTATATTTATACAATTCATGTGATCAATATTAAATAAATACATTATCTACTATAATTATGCATAATATTATTATAAATCGGAATTAAATAATAAAACCCAAGAAGTGAAATTTTTTTCTATAACCATATATCAAAATAATAGATTAAATTAAATCATAAATGGAATTATATTTATAACAGTTATAGTCATTAATGTATTCCCCCTTAGAAACATTCTTCCTCAAAATATTCATTTTAAATAGTAAAAAAGATGACGGTAACTATGTTTCATCACCTCATAAGGTTTTTATGTCACTTCCTCAATCTTTTGGGTTCTCCACGGCACATTCACAAGGAGAATTGTCTAATTTCTTATAACATTATCATTATGATCTTAGATAATCACTAGCTACTCCTCATATTAGATATCATTATCTAATGGAAGAACCAGTATATTGATTACATGTGAGGGGTATGTATTTAACTTACTCAATAGGTATACATGAAATAAATAATGTACATTTTATAGGTTAGAGGTGAGTTTTAATCGATTTTCCACCGCTTTGATGTGATCAAGGGACTCAATGGGGCTGATGTATCTTGGAATAATATTTCCTTAATTCATAAATCTCATCACATTCATCCATTTAGATAAATGGTGTGATACCATGTATCCAACATCATACTCTTGGTCTCATCGACGATGGTCAGTATATATCTTCTATCAACTATGATCAACTATATGAAGCCGTGATGTACTGTTGAATAGTTTTAACATTTTCCACTAATTCCTTGACCATTTTTGGACATGGTAGTTTTATTCCCAAAATTAATCTAAAGGTTTAGGTGTACAAAACCTCCACCCATAAAGATCCTCATAGGAAGAAATTAGGATGCTCTAATGGAATCTGTTTTTGTAAGAGAACTCAACCATATGAATGTGTTGATATCATTATCCTTTGATGTTAATTGATAATTATCACAATATTCCCTCAAGTGTCAGGATATTCCACATAGATTGGCTATAATTTTGGGGGTGATATGAAATGAAAAATTACAACATAGTGTTAAGATAATGTTGGAGAATTTTCTATATTTCAGATGTGAATCATGGATCTCAATTGGATACAATCAATTATGGAACTCCATGTTTCCTTAAAACCATTATGTTGTATATTCATACAATTTAATCTAGTGTGATTTCCTCTAAAATTGTTATAATGTCAGTATTCTTTGTATGACTATCCACAAAAATCCATATAGTATTGTTTCCTCATGATGTATTCAAATGTCCGGTGACAATGTACATGTTGATTGTTTCCCAGTTTCATTCTGGTATCAGTAATGGTTTCAGCATCACCTTAGACTTCTATCATTCTTCTGTAACTTGCAAACATACTTGGAACCCTGATGTGTATTCTATGTTATCCTTCATCATATTTTCCCACAAATAGTGCTCTTTGAGATCATAGTACATACTTTTTTCTTCGTGGATGGATAGAGAATGTTGAACTTTGTGAATCATCTAATTACTTCTTCATTAGCTCAGTATTTGATGGAATACGTAGTCATGATCCAAATCATACAACCACTATATTAAATTTTTTTTAGAGGATTCATGATTTTCTTATAGTTTACAATTCCATCTGAATTCCCATATGTTCACTTTGACCATCCATTATCCTCTCAAAAGGGAATGATGAATCCATCATTTTTTAATGGATTGATGATGTTCCTTCCATTGTGATTTTCATGTTGATATATTCTACATCTAATACAATCAGATAAATCTCAATTTTAATAAATTATAGGATTAATGCATCCTTTATACATTGAGTGACTTACACTTTATTCCCCTTACCATGATGGTCGTGTATTGAGAAGTCATATTCCTTGATCATCTTGGAAACATCATTATCGCATTTTCATCTCTTTCTATGTGAATATATAATTTAGTCTTTTGTGATCATTATATATTTCACACTTCTGCCAAATGATATAATGCCAAAATATTTTCAAATTGAATATCCTTACATCCAACTATTGATAATGCAGTTGGTAGTTCAATTTTTTAACATTCAACTGCCATGAAGAATATGTTATGAATATGTAATTTTTCATTAACACAAAGCCAAATCCCTTCATTGAAGAGTCGATAAACAGAAAGGAAATTTCTCCACATGTGGGTAGAGTGAGAACATGTGTAATGAAAAGACTCCTTTTAAACACCAATAATATCTATTTATATTCATCATTCAAATGAAAAATAATCCCTTCTATGATAGCTTATTTAGAGGGGTTTACAATAGTGAGAAATTTCCCTAAAATTCGTAATAGCACCATGATACCCCAAGGGAACTACATATTTCATTCATTGATGATTGACTCATCCATATATCTGTTACATCTATCTTTGATTGGCCCATATATATCCCATTTCTTATGACGATATTCCTCAAGAATGACACATTTATCAACTAAAACATAAATTTATTGTACTTGGAATAAAGAATCTCCTTTCATATGTTCTTTTTTACAGTTCATAGATTGTCATCCTTTATTTTGGATTATATTTTACAATAATCTATTATGAATACCAAATATTTGTTAAGTTAATCTCTATAAACTCCATTAATTATTTCCATGAATATTTCCAGTGATTTATTGAGTTTGAATAGAATTTCCATGAACTCATCATGCTCATACCTTGTATGAAAAGAAATATGAGGGATAAAATCCTTGTTCACTCTATCTTGGTAAAATCCTTACAACAATCCACCTTGGAGAATTATTCATATCCATGTATATGATAAAAATGTCATAAATCCATGTAATATGGTTCTTATTCTTCATCGTGAGCTCATTGAGATCAGAATAATCGATGCAATGGATAATTGACCCATCCTTTTTTATGAAGAATAAAACTAGTGCACCCTATGGTGAAGAAGTTCTGCATACTAACCCTTTATTTGAATTATGCTATAGTTGTTTCTTATTCTGCCCATGTTCCATAGTATCAATTCTATATAGATTCTCGGATAGTGGATAAAAGACAGGTATAAACTCTATTCAAAATTAAACCTCTTGTCTATGTGGAAGAAAAAACAATTCCATAGTAAACAAGTCAGCATATTCTATCACAATGGTCATGTCTTCAAAGATTGTATTTTCCTTACAATAAATCTTTTGATCTATATAAAATTTATCATCGGAAAATAATATCAACGCTTGAGATGTTAGTGCAATGAATATTTATCCTCAACCACGCACTTGTATAGAATCGGGGGTTGATTCATGATATTGGTAGGGATATCCTTCACATGGAAAAATATATTTTCTCTATATAAGGTAATAATATCCATAAAAAGAATTAAAGTAAATTCTAATAAAAGTAGACTGATATTATTTTCAAGATGATAATTGTCAATAAACATCAACATGTGATACGTAATCATATATGTTTTCCATAATGATATAAAATCATTATAGGATATTACTAGTTGTTTTCGGAAAACATTCCTAATATGCTAGAGGGAATCAGTTGATATACAACATAGAATACAAAATTATTGAGAAGAGGTCAAATATAAATCAATCACCAGGATCCAAATCTTGATAGTTCTTTCCTCATTCCCTTTCACATGGAGATTGTTTTTTCTCATCATGATTCTTAGCGCATTAAATTGATCATTGTCATGGATAATGACCAAATTCACTAAAATTACGACACTGAACTCTATAAGGTACATTACATTGAACCTTATTTCTAGAAATAAAATTATATATTTTTTCAAACAAAATGGATAGTTTATTCCCCAAATTCCAACACTTAAATCATCTCTTATTTCCTTTATGACATTTTCCTTGAAGCCTCTTTCCACACTTTTTCCACAGTGAAAATTGGGTCATAATTCCCATATCCCCGTTATTAGATAAACATCACTGAGAGTTCATCTCACTCTTCATTTATATCTTTTTACATTCATCTACATTATAGTGGTTAATTTTGGTTATTGATAGATATTTTTCCTTAATAACAATATGTCATACATGAGCTCCCATGTAATTGGAAATCTCATATTGGAAGCCATTACATTTCCCTTCACAATTTTTTTACCTGATTTCTCAAATTTTTGGTGAATAGATATAACAAAATAAAAATCAAGGATTCTTATTTTGAAAATATTAAACATATAATGTCGGAATCTAATAACATTAAAGTTATTTCATATAAATTACACATATTTCTAATGTTTTATATTTTGAGTGTTTAATAGATGTTATCCAAGATATATTTCCAAGAATATATTGTTTTGGAAATTTTTTGGTCCATTAATAATGTTTCATAATGATATTATGAATTTAACAAATAATATCCCTCAAGTGATTTCGACTATGTATTTCTCAAGGTTAATTTTCATTCCCCGATTACAAGTCGAGTCTAAATGAATGTTATGTTTTAATTTTTTACACCACTGTACATTTTTTCCAGATGGACATCAACTGGTTGTATCCATAAAGGGAGGTATTTTCATTATAAAAACATACCCTATACAAATCCTAATTTATGTATGTTTTCATATAAATAGTGTTACCCCTATGTCACTCATTATAGTTTTCTAATTATAATGCAATAAAAGACAAAACATTTTGTTTGATACCAATAGTAACAATGCTATTATTTATTACACATAAATTCAAAATTTATTACATAAAATTAGACATAATAAAACACATAAGATCATGAAGTATAGTTTCTTTTAAAATATTGTACATTAGAAAACAACATAAACATGAAATACCTTATCTTTATTGACAACGTACATAACATGCTCATACATAAAACTGCATGGGATAACATTAGGACATACACATGAAAGGGATGAGATATATATAGTAGTAAGCTGATAACAAGTTATTACATTAATAATATAATACATGTTAGAAAATAATAATATTAATGGGTAATAAAATGGGTGAGAATTTTAAACAAGAATGTTAATACATGATATAACATGATAACTGAAAGATAACATGGGAAATGGAAAAACATCATAAAACATTGGATCATAAACATAGGTCAAGGATAAATTCCAAGAAATCATGGTGGAAATGTCCCATAATAGAAACAAGTTCACCCCTTATCCCAGCCTGATGTCTCATGAGACTATATAGTATCCAATTCATTAGAGTGGTGTATAATTTCAGGCACACCTCTCACATTCATTTCATTCACTAGATTAAGTGTGTCACATATATCATACAACATGGATTCATTCCTTTTCATATATTATTCCATGATCACATTGTATGGAATACATAAATTTATTATGAATTCAATGATGTTTATGTTTATAATGGTGTAAACCCTTGATAAGAAATGGGTAAAGTATTTACTAAACAATTATTTTGGCATGGAAAATCATTCAGAAATTTCCGCAAAATAACATCATCATTTAAAAATAAAAAAATTAGTTGGTAAGAGAGATATGGGTATCTCAAAATTTTGGAATTAAATGGGTATTTATAGGGACATAGAAGGTTATATCTGAATATTATGAATTGTAAATATAAACTATAAGATAAAAAACATTAATAATGAAGAGAAGTTACAGATCCCATACTTGAGTGTGTGGCTCCAAATGCTAAGGAGTATCTTTTTTAGAGCTTCAGGACCCCAATGAAGTACTCTTGAGAGGGTAGAAAGAGTAAGCAAAAATTCTATGAATTTATTTTCTAAGGGTAGTTGGATATTTGTTTTTTAATGAAAGGATTTCAAATTTATTTACTATTTTACAAACATTAGTTTATGAATGTATATTATAAAATAAAAAAATACTAACGTTTTCACGGTTATTTCAAATGTTTTCTGCCACATTCATACATCTGTAATTATTTTATAATTTCATGGGATTAAATGAATAAAATAATTCCCATTATTATGTTTGGTAGAGTCATACTCTTTAAAAAATTATTTTTAAATCAAAAAATATATCTAAATGATTTTAGAAGATTTAGAAGCGAAATATAAAATTAATAAAATAAAAATAAAATCACATTTTTAATGGTGAAACATATATATGGTCTGGAATACACATTATAGTATTTATTAATTATCTTTTTTATCATTTTGATTTCAGAATACACTCTATATATTTTTACAATATTTAATTTTTACACATCAATTCGACTATATCTGAATATTTTGAAAAATTATCCATTGGATAAATTTGATGTTTTGATTTCAAAAAAATATTCATATTATAAAAATTATTCTATTAATTTGTGTATTTCTAATTTTAAAATAATAATTGAAATTTATTGAGAAATGATTAGTTTTATGACAATAGCATTTTTTGAACACTTATAAATAATAAATTATAGTTCCTCAATATTATATGATCATTTATATTTAATAAACATTATTTCATAATAATATTTTATTTCAATAAAATTAATTTTAAAAAATAACTATATCCTAAAAATAACTTCATTAATTACATTTTAATATTACCTAATAATAAAATTTATGTTATATTGTATCAAAAATAAAATAATTTATGATGTATAACAAATAGGATGAAAATATGACAATTATTCTGTAAAATATAATGTAAATAATTATATTTGTATTGTCGTGATGTAGATTGATTTAATAAAAATACAAACTCCCTAAATGTAACGCACCTGAATACGATATTTTCATTAGGTGGTATGACGATATTGTTTTGGGGTGTGATCTCTGTGAACATGAACTTCTCCCATATACAATTTTTTTCTTTATTATATATTTGAATATATGAATTCCCTAGGTCTAGGGAAAATCCCCTAGATTCTATCTCCGTCAGAAGATCTGATAAATAAGTTTCATTGGTATAATTATACTAGTTGAAGCCTCACATCCTTTTGTCGTATCAATTGGATTTGTTAAAAACCTATATTTATGCTAATCATGTGATCACTTTTTGATATATTTTTTATCAAAGTTAATTTTGATTAACTTTTTTATAAATATGATAACAAATAAAATAACCAATTATGTTAATGGGTCTTTAAAAACCACATTACATATTAAGAAGTTTAATTAAATTAAAAATTGAATTTTATTTATAATAGTTTATGTCCATATATTCTATGAGTCATAATAAACTACTCTCTATTATATATACAAGGATGTTTTTATATTAGACTACACTAAAATTCACCTTAGGATAATATACGATGGGTTTTCCACCATAGAAAAAATGGAGTTTGTAAAATAAATCATAACACCCAAATCAAAATAATATGATGGTTGGATGAAAATATATTCTTATATATCAATTTAAATTCACGAGGAATAAGGATAAATTCATTCATGTAAATTTACAGACTACCTAAAAAGAAATTATTGTGGAATATTTCATGAGTCCCAAAATAAAATAAAATTAATGGTCAAATATTGATTGGGTAGAAATTCAATCGAAACATAAAGAAATGGATTCAAGATTATCCTAAAATTCAAAAAAATAATAATTCATGAAATAAAATATCAAATAGGTAATATATATCTCCCATAATAGAAACACGGTGTATAATAAAAAACATGTTTTGAGGGGAGGAATTTGAAATATGAATACATTTATCGCTTATCCTGGTTTCCCTAAATGTAATTTAACTTCATATATCCCAATCATTGATATCATTGTAAAAAAATTCCTAACTGTAATAAAATCAAATTTTCAATTATATATATTTTTTAAATTCAATATCTATAATAATTCTAATTTTTTTTATTTCTATTTTCCCATATTATGTGTTTATAATTATGATAATTTCTACTAGTATTGAAAAAATTGTGTTCAGATTTAATATTTCTAAAAATTTCAGGATAAGATATTCATAAAATAATAATTTAGGGATGATTTAAAATAATTCAAAATTTTTCAAACTTATTTCAAGAGTTTTGTAGTCTTTATCCCTGATGATGAAATTGAAAACAATTACTTTTGGATAATTGTTAACAATCAAATAGTGGTTTATTAATTAATAAATTAAATATATATTTAATGTCTATAGAAAAAAATTATTTATCAATCAATTTCATAATAAAACATTATTTATGTTCTGATAGTTATTCATAATATAAATTCATAATTTTGAAAATGTTGGGGGTTAAACTGACACAAACATGAACATAACAAAATTTGATTGTAGAGTATGGCTATGAAGATTTTATTCTTAAATATTATCACTATAAGTGATTCCTAATGATAATATATATTTTTTTTATTGATTTAAATCATATTTTATGTTTTTTAGATAAATATATAATATTATGGTAATAATAAAAAATGACACCATTTTGGAGGTATTTCATACCTATTCAGATAAGAGTTTTTAATTTATTTTTCACAAAATTGGTGAAATATATGTAATGATTTATAATTTATATATGTTAAAAATGTTATATATTTAATATTAGCTCACTAATTACCTTGTTATGATAATTCATGTTAGGTGTTTATGAAAATTAAGACATATCATTCATAGATACAGTCGTATGCGCGTACACATGATAATGTTTTCATATTTTTCAATGAATTTAGTGATTGAAGATAAATATTTATTGTAACATCCCATGATTTCAATTAATATTTGTTTAAATAAATTAAATTTCATAATTATATTGTGTTACATGAATCCTCTAGTATTGTAGAACCATGAATAATATTAAATATTATTATTAAAACAATGAAAATTTTACCTAGATATTAATCATGGTGGAGGGAATTTGAATAGAAAAAATAATTATTTATTATAATATTTTAAAATTAATAATTGTTTTTACAAAAATGTACTAATTTTTCGGAAAATCCATTATATGTTTAGAAATTAATATTTTTTACAAAAGAATATATCTATATCTTTTTAGGAAAAAACGAAAAACAATTTTTTGGACCTCCTAGAATATATGAAATAAAATTGATAATAATTATTTCAATCTAAATTTAAAAATTATCATAGGTTTAATTTCTGTAATTTTTATAAAAAGATTACTTTTTTGAGGAATATTAAAAAACACTATTTTTTTTGAAAACTATGTTTTTAATCAAATGTGTTACAAGAAAAGTTTAATTGTAATATTGATTTCAACATAAAATTAGTTAAATATTATATTCATTAATTAATTTTCTTTATATATTTAATAATTTCGATTTTTTATATAATGTTTTTATACCATGGAATATTTTCTTCATAGAAATTTGTATCATTTTCATAATTGCGAGATTATGTTCAAAATAAATTGGTCGACTTTTGTGATTGCAATTTTGAAGAATGGATTAGATATTCTTAATATGAATAATTTTTATTATCTAATTTGTTAAACATAACACTTTAACATAATGAAAAATAAATATAGAAAAATTTAATTACCATATTTGAGGTTACAACATGTTTACTATGTGTTTAACTAAAGTAATAAAGGGTATACTGACCATTAAACATTACAAAAAAAATATTGGAAATATTTTTACATTATCTCCACTGTGGTTTGATAATGACCCATTTTGGAGCTATTTTGAATGTGAAAATTTTCGGTACACGTTATTATCTTCAAATTTTATGTGTGTCCTCTCCCAAATTTATAAAGTGCAACCCATCTCCACTCAATTCCACTTGTTCAAACCCCATTTCCATAACCATGACCTAATCTAATAATTTCTATAATTCCAAAACCTAATCATAGAGGCCTTATTTTTTTGTAAATCTATACTAATTAGGATATTTTATTAAACATAATGATTATTTACAAATAAGAAGAAAAATTATTAAAATATTTTTTTTGTTTAATTAATTATTCCACCCCTTATAATATTCTTTAAATTTTATGTTATAATAAAACTAATATCTCCCATTTTCTAATATGTCACGATGTTGATCTCATTACCTAAATCCATGTTCCCTTCCATAAAATTATTTATGAAATAATCATCTTTGTGTATGAGTTCTGAAATAATCATTCGTGTTAATAGTAGAGTAGAGGATGCAACCTTTATTACGTTCGGTGAGTGACACATTTTTAATTTTTGAAAAAATGTGTAACAACACTTTTTACCAAAAAAAAAATGCTCCAAATTTTTTAATTTTAGATGATTATATATTCATAGGTCAAAATATTTCCATCTAATTGGCATTAGATAATATTTCATACATTTTAACCATTATATTTTTAGTTTATCCCCCAATATACTAATATTTACCTTAACTACAGTAAATAAGATTCAATATTTATACTATTCATTATGGTCCAATATTAATTTGAAATTAATAAATAAAATAATATTATTCAAAATATTTAATCTATTTTTCGATTTTTTAATAAAAATTGGGCATAATATAAATTCAAATTAAAAATGCCAATAGAATGAGAAAGGGTTTTCCCAAGAGAAAATGTTCAAAAGATTAAAAAATTTTAAATAATATCACTATAATAAAATTAATAAAATTAATTTGATTATATTATTATATATATAATTTAACTAATTATACATCTAAAAAATTATTAAATTAATTTTTAAATTTCCAAATTCTATAATGTAAATGAAATCATAATAAAACCATTATTTTCACTATTAATCTAAAAAAATTTATTTTGAAAAAAATCTCAAATTTTCCCTCTAAGATAATTTTATCATGATGATTAAAAAAATTATATTTGAATTTTCAAATAAATTTTATACATGTCTAATAAAATTAGATTAAAATTATATTTTAAAAAGAAACAAAACAAGTTTTTAAAAGATAAAACTTTATATAAATAATTAGATTATTTGGTTTTTCTTATCTTGAGAACACATAATTTTAGTTTAAAAAAATGATTGAATATATAATATATAAATTTAATTGATATAATTTACGTAAAGTTCGTTATTTAGTAAATTTAGGTAAAATTCTTATCTGTGTATTAAAAAAGATTTTTAGAACATGTTTTTCTTTTATTTTCATATAGTTATTATTTTTATTTATAATTAATTGGCCACTAATGAATTCATATTATATACTTATGTAGACCATAAATTTTAATAATTTATTTAATATTTTTCATAATCAGCAATCAATTGGATATGTGATAAATATCATAATAAATAATAGTATTTTAATAGTATATCATGTTTCGTATAAACGCAATGATGATTGTAAAAAAACTAAACTCTGTGTTGAATGTAACATAAAATATAAAAATAAAATTAAATTATATCAGATAAAAAATATTTCAAAAAAATTTAGTTTGTTACATAGTGGGCATAGAATTTACCCGGTGGGCCTCATTTGTGATTCACGACTCCACCGACTAGTCATTGGTACCCCCATTGAATAGAAGTTTTGTGTTTTATTAACATGCATAACCACTAGAACCCCTCCACCTGGATATTGGGTTCCACCATTAATCTATTGTTTTTCTTCTAACCAATACACGACATATTCTTTCTTCCCAGTTCCTTTAACACAAAAATCCATCCTCTTAATAACCCATTTTATGAATGAAAAAGATATATGATTCAGAAGTCAATAAAATTTACATATATTACATTATGTTGAAGAATGTATTTTTCAATTCTCCCCTAGTAATGAATTTTCATCTAATAGAAGTGCTTAAATGGTTTATACTCAAACATCTTAGGACACTAATCTGGAACATCTACCTCCTTGTATGTGGACTTGTATTGTATCTATCTTTGTGGCCATAGAATCTATAATAGTGGTACCATATTTCCTCTAATAATGATATCAATCTGGTCAAAAAATTTAATTTCATGGTACACATATGATGAGGGTATGCACTAGATCAACGTCATCATAGTTGATGACAAGTATATGAATAAGTATGTACCTCTATGGATGAGACACATGAAACATGTCCACAATACAGTGATGGTGTGAAGAATGATCAAGATGGTACACCACTATACCAAACTACATGGTGACCCTAGAGGTCCAATATAATATGATTCTAGTTTCCCTTCAATAATAAATCATCTATGTGATAAACAATGAGTCACTCTCAAAAAAACACAGTAACCTAAAATTACTTCCAAACATTTCCTCCAATGGTTGAAATATGAAATTTCTTATTCTGAGTTACTATGAACTATTCAAAATTATTTTCACCCAATCAAAAGGTCTCCCATAATAAATTTATCCATAAAAATACTTCCTCGCAATCCTCAATCCAACAAATTAGTGTACAAAAATACATACGATATTAATCATTGTATGGTGACATATGGATAAATATACGGTAATATTTTTCATATATGAACTCACTTAATACATGGTGATCATCCAATGATCCACACATGTATAACATGAAATCTCTTAGAATATCCTATAATATATTGCTCATTAGCTATGAATATCCATCATTCATTGGATGGTATACTATTATCAATACCAAATGTGTCTCTATGGACTTATGTATTCCTGCTCAAAATCATGATGTAACACATTCATCTCAATAATATAAAATTCTAAAGTGAATTTAATTAAAGAATACATATTAAAAATATAAAACATTTATGGTTTATCATATGTGTGTGTCATTAGTTTTTATGAAATTAGATGAATTTTTTATCCAATGAAAAATCACAAAAATAGTGACACATATTCTAGGGAGCCTAGGTAAACCCATAAAATGTTTTTCATGACATCGTTATAAATAAAAAAGGTAATAATAAGTGTCTTGTGTAGTTCACCATGATTCTGGTTATCAAACTTCATCTTATAGAAGGTATGGCCGTAGGAAATAAAACTGGCAATGTACCATTTCATCCAGGGCCACCATAACAAACTCTTGAAGTCATGGTAATTATTTTTCTCTACACAATAAACTACCCACATATAGTTATGTTGGTTCTTAATACTATTTTTCTATATGGAAGAAGATACCATAGTCCTCCCACGTAAAGGGTTCACATTATAACCCTATAGTGACCACCTGCACATCGAGTAATTAGTATCTAGATATTCCCACATCACAAAATATTTTGTTTCAATATCTTAACCAACCATTTCCTAGTCCACTAAAAAATATTTGAATAAAAATTCGGACCTTGTATTAAATCCTTAGAACTCTAAATAATCTGTCTTATAATCCTCTAACCAGCTCATCAGGCATCACCTTTTTTCTAAAGTCCATTAAATAAGCTATTTATCTTTTTACGTCTTATGACTATGAGAATATAAAATTAAAATACCATTTTATGGTGCATATTATTTCTCGATTTCAATAATATATAGATACTCTACCAGTGCATCTGATAAATGTTTATTTCTTGATGTATGAAGATATATCGAATGATATCATGGTATGACTATACTAGAAACCTCTCCCTAAAGAGATTGTATCACCAACACATCATATCATGGACCTTATATTCAAGATCAAATTGAGGGGTAGAAAAGTTCTTCTCTTTGTTTCATAGATGACATAAACCATAAGATACCATTGAATCCCATTGTATAATTATTTCTCCTAAACTAACACATGATGCATCGGGGTGCACAATATCACTATATCCCATCTTAGGATGTATCATCACATGAAATACATTTAAAAATTTATTCATCTGGTGAAAATACAACTCAAACTGTTATGAAAGATAAAACATCATAGCCATGTTCTTATGTATAATCATGAGTACTAAAAAAAAGAATAGTGTAATATAAAATTTTATTAGTATCCAACTAAACCCATAAAATTATAATTTCGAATAGATTCCAGAGATGTGTCTAGGATATCATTTGATTGATTTTTTTTAATTTTGATATAAATACATGTCTAAAAATTCATTCCAAATAAAATTCACCTATAGAATTAAAAATATGAGCTTCTATATAATGTTATGAATTTAATTATAAATAAGTGTATTAAAGAATATCTCTATATGACTAGAATTATACTTCTTGTTGATGAGTATAAAATAATATCATCATAAAAAAAACAGGAATAATAAATCATGATATATGTGGGAAATCTAGGTTATGAGTTCCACAAACATAGTTGATGTATTTTATTTCAAAAATTTCATCACCAAGTACTCATTTATCCAACAAATTCATCAAAACATTTTCTTCAAGATATCATCCATATTAACCTAAAAATGTAGATAATCCAATTGATGATCATTTATAGAGAACCATTGGGGTTCGTAAAACCAATCATTGAGATCAGCGATCCTTGAAATATGATATCTATTCTTAACTAACACTAGATTTAGATAATGTAATCAATGTAGTGTCAGGGAATACCATATAAATTCTTGGAAAAAAATTTTGGTACACTGCAATTTAATGTAATTGATCTAAAAATTACTCTCTCTTCCATGTACGTGATCTATACATTGATATCATTATAAATGGATCATTCCATATGAAATTTTGTAATCTAAATGGGTTAGACAGGTTCCATAATCATGATCTCAATGTCTGCACCTCTATCATTTTGATGTTCTATGAATTCTTCTAGAAACAAATCCTCTTAGTGATCCACAACTATAGGAATATTCGATGGTATAACAATAATTTTGTGAAAATATAAAAGCATAAAATCTATTACATGATCATTAAAAGATTAATCATGTCTAGAAAAACTAAAAATACCCACATTCCCAATCTTTAATAATCAGATACATCAGTTTTTTGGGTGATGTAAGTCATTCTCATATCTGATATCAATCATTGTGGCCTCAAATGTTTTTCAGCCACACTATTAAAATAATCATATAAGAGCTCATCGTATCTAGAATCATGAAATCCCATAAATTTCAATAACCGCAAAAATGTACGAAATAATTAGCATCACGGAATATGGCATACATTCATGGAAAATGATGTATCAAGGAAAATAACTCATAAAAACATGATAATTATTTCATGCCCAGTGATAACTTCTGATGAAATAAAATAATCTAAATCATCGGTATAAATCCAATTGGTAGGAAATAAATATGTGGTCATGACCATACCTCATATACTAAATGGTCCCCCACCACCATCAATTGGAGTTGGATCCACCGCATAAATTTGGGCCACATATGCACTCTGACCTTGTCTCTGAGACATAAGACCTTACTAAGGAATCATAATTTGAGTATACTAATGAGGAATCCTACTAGATCCCTGGTTCCCAAACATTTTTTAACACTATAAACTTTTGATAAATTTCCTTACAGTTCTATAGAAAAACTACAAGTGATGTGAAATATTTCTACCATGCTGACACTAGATTTGAGGTGTTATGCATAATATTTTGTAATTAATAGACTTTTAATAGTGGAATAACTATGGTAATCCTCCATAAGGAACTGGGGAATTCTAACTGTTCTCATCTAGGACACTATTATACTTCTCCATGTTTTCATACAATATCTTTTTTACATCAATATGAGGAAATTAATGCTACTGCAAATGACTCAATAACCTAATCATTGAATAGTGGAAAATAGTCAACAACATGATCCTTCTACAGACCCTTATTGTTAGTAAATCCATAACATAGAACCTTATAGGATACATCAAGACTGTGATGTGAACCTTTAATATAAATATAGTTGAATAATTATCTTTAACATCTTTTCTGTTGTGCATCATTTCCATCCATGAGTGGAGGAATTAATAGTATGTCATTGAATTGAGTGGAGTATAATGATAACTTCCAAGAACCTGTTTTTGGATCCATGAACTCCTATAATCATAAAATCATTAACATATATAGAATTTATTCCTCAAAAAATATTACCTCAAAGGAATTCGTGCTAAGAAACTCAAATTTTCCAGTTTCTCCCATCATTACTTATCACCTCCTGGTGGGAGAATGTAGAGTGAATGATGTCAGATTTACATTACATTCCATTGGTGATTCAATGTGGTCAAATTAACCAATATTTATATATATATTGTTATCTACATCATGATACCCTCGAATTCAACAAATTGTTATTGTATTCTGCAGTTATAACATTATGATATATTTTCTCATGGAACTCCACACCACACCATAATGGATAGTTACAAGTGGAAGGACTCATGGAATATTTTGACCAACATATGCAAAACTATTGTAGATTCTAATGCATTCTAAAATATACTATACTTCACAAAAGGTATTGGAAAAACGGAATTCCATCTAAGAGGTGCATCTAGACACACGTTAGTTGGAAGCCCCATCAGTTTTTTCATTGGTAGAATCTTATCTGATATTAAATAATTTTTTTTTAAAAATAATTGATTAGTGATGATACTAGTGATTCAATGGGATCAAAAAAGGTTATCTATGGAGTCTATACAAATCCAGAGACAAAAGACTCCTAACTCCAACAAAGGCCTCCATCCATGAATGTTTTTCACAATCATATATATAGAAAACATAACAACATGATTATGTTCATCTAATTAATTCCATCAAAGATATATCATAATATCATGGAAAATAGATATATCACTAAATAAAAAAAATTAGTATTTCAAAAATTATAACACACATAAAAGAATTTATCTATGAAATTGTATACATAAAATTATATATATACCTAAGGAGATCCATAATTTCTTTAAATGGTTCATGAACACACCCTAATCCCAAAATATAGTAACTATTATTCCATTAATAGTAACATAAAAGATAGTAACACATGAGATGGCTAGGCATATGGTGACACCACTACCTACTTCTCGTATTTTCAACCACATTTATATATTGTCTTATGTTTGTAAAGAAAAAAATAAGAAAACTTTTCTATTATACCATTTTGTAATACACTGACATGAACCACAAGGTCTGATTCAGAGTGTCACATAATAGCATCCACACATCACCATATACAGGATGTTTTCTACTATAATTGAAGGTCTAAACACTATTAGGGATGATATTATACCCTCAATATTATATCCTTTCCTGAATAGGATAAATTTAATAACAATATTTCAATCATAAAATCAATAAAAATAATAAATATCAAATAGAACAGAAGCTATAAAATTAAGAAAACATGATTCCAAATAATAAACCATAAATAGAGTATAAGATCATGAACATAAATAAATAAATCACATAAAACACTCCATATACCTTTTTAGTTCTAATACCAGAACTATGCTCCTCATACCAATTATCTTTAATGGGGACCATTCACTTTCATGGATATGTGCATTGAGACTTTCATGTATGGTGTGAGTAATAAAATCATGTTGTACATGACCAATGAATCCATAATAGATGTTCACTTACATAAAATGTGTATTCTATAAAAATATTTAATTTATAACTATGAATAAAAAATATAGATTGGTAACCTACAAAATAAAAAGTCCACTACACACCTCAAATGTACCTACATTGACTACACGTTGGAGGTAATATCAATATATTGGATGTAATAAAGAACTTTACAAAAGTATTTTAATCATTATACTCCTAATAATATGGAAAAACTACTCAGTATCTATTAGGAATCATGTCATTCCGTTTATCGAAAGCCACTAGAAATCATTTTATTTTGTTACTCGACATCCACAAGACCTTCAGTAATAAATTACATTGAATCCACTAGGAATCAATTGAATCACATGGAATCTTTGAGAAATAATATCATCACATCCTTGTGCTATGATCTATCATCACTGTGATCATATGTTAAGAGTAATACACCTATAATTGATAACCATGTATTAACGGTCCACATATTCTTAGCACGGAGAAAAATTTCACAAACGCTATAGATACACACATAAATGGGAAATTAATTCAATGAAAAGACTAACATGTATCAATGTGAAAATATTAGAAACATTAATTACATGAGGTCAGAATTAAACATGAATAAAAAATCGATAATCATACACATAAAAACATGTATCATAAATGGTTCTCAACATCTACACACACACACATGAATTCTGAATAATGAATGATCGTCAACATATTCCTACACAAGAATCATTACCTAGAATCATGAGAAATGAAAAAATATAAATGATTTACAAAATCCTCCCTAATGTTTATTGTTCTAGTCCACAAATTTCATCATAAGATCAATGAAAAAACCATGTCACATGCCTTTGGATAATGAGATAAAATATCACAGATACCTAACTCAGGTTTTGGTATTTCATGAAATAGGTTTATATATTACACTCAAGAGGATTCAAAATGAGGAAGTGTAATGCCCCGAACCGAGATACCTTGAGTCGGTGCATTATTACATAACATTGGAATGATAACAAGAAAGATCAAGACTCGAAAGACTGATTAGTTTAGTAGCCTTGGAAACACTAGATATATTCATAAAGTATACATTACATCAATAAGTGAAAAACTACAACAACAAATTGACTTCATATCCCGTCATACTATCTCTGTAGGTCATTCATAAAATACCTCTTCACATCTTGGGAAAAAACATAGAAAAAGGGGTGAGCTCAAATGCCAAGTAAGGATAACAATATAGTAGAAACTTTCATAAATAAGAATAAATATTTAAGGCAATGTATAAAACTAAAACAACAGCCTTTTAAAATTGAACTTCAGCATAATATGGCATAAATAAAATGAAATAATTCCATGTACTTATTAACAGGGATATTCTACTAATCGAATAATCACATGCAATATCACTAACCACTTTCATAATGATAGAATGCATAATGCCAGACTATCATAACCACATAGCCAAGGCCTCATGCCAAGACTAAAAATAAGATTTTGTCAAAGCCTTGTGACAAGACACTAGTTTGTCTCATGAGACCTACCGATGCATCGATGAGCTATAGCAGGCTCCACCCATCACTTATTAAGTTCAATTCATTCCTCATATGAACAGGTTTAAACATAACATAAACATTCATTTTAAAACTAGCATACGAATTGTCAATACATTCTTCATAAACCATGAATGGTATAAAAATAACACATCCACAGTCAAAAATATCACAAAATTTTCAATACAATATGGAATTTTTGTATCATAATGAATCAACTTCAAATAAGCTTAAAATCCACCAAAAGATGTTGACATAGATGAAATGATAACTATTTGAGAGAAATATCCTGTTTTTTAAATCATTTAAAAGTCACATAATTATAAAATAAAACATTTACATTGAAAATTATCATATAAGCTTGTAAATTAATCTTCGAAGATTTTATAACGGCGAAAAATAGCCGCACCCACCGTATAAGTTAAAAAAACATTCTTACCTTATTTCTGTCAAAATGGATAAAAGAACCTTGAATGGAAAACAACAGAAATATTCCTTTATAAACCACTTATAAAAAATCAAACAAGGGTATAAATCACTTTAACCTATATTCTTGTAAATATTAAAAATGTTTTGAAATACATTTTTAAGAAACATGGATGTGGATGATAAAGAGATCGCAGTATATTATTACGTATAAACAACCTCAGATAATGAAGAGATTGTGAAATAAACCCTTACCTTGTATTTTTCCTTGGTTGGGGGTAGGTTAACCTCCTGTATAATGGTGAAATAATTGTTATTATATTATACAAGAATAATATACATTAATATGATATCATATATGATCTTTTAATATTTATTTGTTAATAATATCTTAGTATTATCGTTATTTTGGGTGTTAACTTACTCGTTTTCTTTTGTATGTTTTTTTCGTAAGTCGTGTTTGTCAGTGATAGGTTCTATATTATTCATATCCTGAATTATATCATGTCCATATATACTATTATTAATCATCAAATGAGAATTATACTTGAATGGATACGATGGAGAAATAATCTCATCGCGTTGGTGGAGACGGTAGTCCGTACGTACGCACGAGCGACGATATCATTATTTTATAATAAAATAATATATAATTGGATGGTATATCATATATAAAGAATCATTATTATGTTATATTTATTATTTACATGAATTAAAAATCATTATATACCCATCCAAATAATAGTATATTGAATAACAATTACACCATGACGTGGAGACGGTAAGTCGTACGCACGCATCTATGGTGACATGTCATCCAAAAGATGGATATGATACTGAATATGGTTTTACTATATTTATAATATTATTACACTATATAGGATATACGGGATTCATTATTTTATAATGGGAATAACAAAGAAAGAAGAAGTTGAAGAAGAAATGAATTTGAAAAAATGCGGTGAAAACATTACCTCTTCTTCGGGTTCTTCCTTTTGATTTGATCAAAAGGGATCCGTAGATTGGATTTATGTTCAAACTAAGGCCTCTAGGTTGTAGTGAGGTAAGATGAGAGATTATTTGGATAGGGTTTGGACGAGACAAAGGGCTTTTAATGTGTGAATTAGTGAGAAGGGGGAGTGCCCTTTTATTAGAGAGGTGAGGGGCACCTTCGGAAAAGCTAAACATATTATTTTATAATAAATTCATATTCATTTTCTAATGGATCCAAAGCGATTTATTTAAAGGATAAGGTAGGTATGGGTTTATAACCACTCAACCAATAGAATTTAGATAGGTTTGGGTCATTATATTAACCTTATCTTTAAGTATTAACTCTTAGTTAATTAGTTTCACTTTTACAATGTCTCTTTGTATTTTTATATTATATGGTTAATAAACATACTATATACATCCAAGGGACCTCCAAGTGGTCCATTAATGATACACCTATCATTATATAAGTCTCTTGGCCGATCCTTAGATTTTCTTTGAATTTAATATCAATTAATAATATAAATTTTTTTTAGAAATGCTTTTATGTCAATTTTGACACTGTTCAATAATTGATTTTTTGTAAAAATCATAACAGAATTATTACTTCATAAAAAGTTAATTAAATCAATCCTAAAATGTCACATTAACCTAAAAAATTATTGTTATTTATAAAAAGTCTCAAATTACATTTATTTGGGTTTTTATAATATCAATTATTCTAATTTTTCATTAATTAGGTAATTACTACATCACCATTGTGTCATAAATAAATTTAAATTATTTAATGTCTAAAGATTATAAATAAAATACCATTATGTAGGAAATCTTCTTATATTTTTAATGAATATTTACAATCGAATTTATCTTATGTATAACCCTATATTAAAAATATTTTAGTAAATGAACATTGATTTTAACTCTTTTAACTCTTCTTTGAATTAAATAATAATTAATGTCCTAATCTAATACAACTGGTCCTAAATGATAATATGTTACTCATAATATTGTTTTTGGTCGAGATACACTTGTCCAATATAATTAGGACATGTGTTAGGGTAATATTAATATCATTTTTACCCTTATTTACTCAATTTACTTTTAACCGTGGTAAATAAAAGTAAAAGGTTACTATTCACCAAAAAAATTCATCTCATTTAACCACATTTTACTCCTTTATATTAACCGTGTCTCTCGAATTTTTGAAATTCCACTCACAGAAGTGGTAAAATTCAGTTTTATGAAAAGTTCGGTTTTTAACTACCACTTAGTGGTTTCACTATTCATTAATAAATGAAAGTTTCCAGAAAAATACCAAAAATTAGGCCTAAGCTATATTTAATATTATGAATTCAAAAATGATGTATATTTTACCAAATTCAGAACATATTAGTTTCATTAATTAATTTAAAAATTAATTCTCGTCGTCAAAACAAATAGCGTGTTTTTAAAAGATAATAACTATCAAAAGATTGACACTTGTTTATGTCTGGTTTAAATGTGAAATTACATCCAATCACCAACATTGTATTAAATGGTAAAAATATATTCTAAATACACTTTAAAACTACTAAAATTAATAATATATCATGATTAATTATTTTTATTAAAAAAGTTGTTTTTAATTAAAATTTAGTAATTTTCACTATTCATCAAAATATGATAGTTATCCGAAAAGTACCAAAAATTCACCCTAAGATAATTTCAATATCATAAATCCAAAAATAAAGTCCATTTAGAAAGATAAAATTTATAAAATTTGAAAAAGTATGTATTACTATTCATAATGGCAAGCTTGATTGGTTGTGGTGTGTTAGAATCTCGAAGTTGCGTACAATGCACGTCATTGCATTATTCAAATGGAATTGTACCGTGGAATCTTGGGATGTTTCATTGTAATTTTTTGATGTCCCCATTTTAAAAAGTAAATTTATCTAGTAAAATTGAATATATAAAATTTTAAAATATTGGATTTAAAAAGTGTTCACTATTAAATGTTTGTAAAAGTGCAATACTAAAAATGAATTTGTTCTAACACTATGTCTAGGAAACTCATAATATGGATTCTAAAATTATAAGGATTATATAAAGTTTAAAATTTAGTTAATACTATTCATAACCGCTTTTGAATGGCTTGTTTTGTAAGTCATTGTGCGCTTGAACTCAGTGTTGCGTGTAGTGCATGTTATTGAATTATTTTTAAGAAATAACAGACTATGAAATCATGGGGTGTCACATTATCCCCTCCTTAAATAAATTGTGTCCTCATAATTTGAAATTTTTTATCGAAAATAAAAGGTTGAATATAGAAAATATCTTTGTGGGAAAACCCACATCGTAAATTGGGTTAATAAAATTTAGTCTTAATAAAAGGAAAAGAGAAATGAAAGGGTCACCAAAAAATTATGATATCTATTTAGAGAACATTGGTGGAAATTAGAGACATATAATTGGAGGAAAAACTTAAATATTTATTGGTATTGATTGAGGTCAGAAATCACACACATGTGTAAAATTTAGGGGCTTGAATTCATCAATCTATGATGATTTAAAATACCATCGGTTCAGAAAAACAAATGGTATTAGGATAACACATTTTTTGTTTTAAGATCCCTTCACTACAGTATAAGAATTAATTTCTTCATTGAATAAGAGAAGGAGAAAAATATATACTTGAAAAGTAGAGTCTCATAGTTTAACTATGTTCTACCACAAACTCATCTTTCACACTAAACGATAATAGAACATAAAAATAATATTCTATTTAACATATTCATATAGGGTTATAAAATGAATTTATAATTCATCTAGCAGAACCATAAAAAATTGACATTATTCAATCCAGGATATCACGTGGGTCAGTGGTTGGTGTTCACCCTTGTCGCCCTTCGGTTGTGGGTTTAAGTCTCGCAGCCTCGTCGGACGCGACGGGTTGCTGCCCGACCTCCGGGTTGTCCTTTTATGGCAATCCAAAATAATCCAAACTAGAACTATCCAAAATACTTCAGTCCAAAATTTTTAAGGTAAACACAATGATAAACCTTTTTTCCGCGTAATAAGATATGAACACCTTCATCATGTATTCTTTTAAAACACTACAACATCCCGAATTACCATAAAACCATATTGATTACATTCAGGATTCCTTATTTCTTAAAGAATAATAGATATACTCCTTCAATCCAAAATTTTTTTAAACCCAAACAATGATAGAATATAGAAATCATTAATCGGTTTCAAGGTAGTCAATAATATCCAATATAATTTATCCAAATCAATCATGTATTAATCTAAAATCACTACCTTGGTATCAGAACCATATTATGGTTTATCTTTCTCTCAACTATATATTTTCCAAAAATTTAACCTACTATTGATTCACTTTTCATTGTTCTAAACAATCTCAAGTCCTTAATGAAATAGTGCTGCAGTACAATCCTTATATACTCCATAATTATTATAACAAGTTCATTGTTGATACCACCCTTAAATGACATAATCAACATAAGAACTCTAATCATTCATCTTCATTTGTGGAATTATCATAACTTGATTATTATCCAATAGCATCATTTGCGGCATAGTACGATGACCAGGACATTGGTTCGCGTAGTGTCCAAACTCCTTGAAAATGAAGCATTGTACATTTGAAACCATTTTCTTACCCTTGCAGTCATGTACTTTTTTCCCTTTTCCTCCACACTTATGACAAACACCCATTCCTTTCAGGAAAGTTCCAGGGTGTTTCTTCCCACAGTTATCACATTTGGGAAAATTCTTATTTTCACTCTTCCCTTTATCCATCTTTCCCTCTTCAATCTGTTTCTTCTCTTGCTTCCCTTCAAAGAAATAGGACTCAGTAAACTCTTTACTTATCTTATCAACACATGATATTATTTTTTCATATGATGATAATACATGGGAGACTATTTCTCTTATAAATTCTGGCTTAAGACCATGAAATATATGATCATTCATTCTCTTTGGATCATGTGCATTGTTGGAGTTCTCATTCCTCTACCGGGCGCCATTTCTAAACAATGGCATACACTAGATTAGTTTATGAATAACAATACCTAATCCCAAACTTGTAAAACACATAACATAAATTAAATAGTTTATGGATATAATCCATAATCATAAACATGTCTCCTTTGAGGAAGTATATACTGATAAACCCTTCATAATGGTTTGTAATGAAAATGAGAATTATCCTAAGCATATCCCCCAGGAGGGTCGTAACCAAGAGTGTAGAAAGGCCCGTTGTCGTGCACCAGTTCCCGTGCAATTCTAGCTCAAAGCGGTGTTTTTGGGTTTTACACCTAGGTACATCTGTGCGAGAGCCGCCTCTACCTACTCGTATCTAGACAGAGATGTATTGCTTGGAAAACTCACAAAATCTCTACAATACCAAAATTCTAGAATGTCATTCTACACCAATCCTCAAAATTCATATTAGGACTACGTGCTCTAATCAGAGTTTATCTAAATCAAGCTTCCAAGGTTTGTACTAAACTTCCTCTGATACCAACTGTAACGCCTCGACCCTCGATACCCAGAGTCGGTGCATTATTACATAACATTGGCACGATCACAAAAAGATCAAGAATCGAAAGACCGATTAGTTTAGTAGCCTTGGAAACAGTAGATATCTTCATAATGTTTACATTATATCAATAAGTGAAAAACTACAACAATATATTGTCTTCATATCCCCTCATACTCTCCATGTAGGTCATTCATAAAATACATCTTCACATCCAGGGAAAAATAAATCATAGAAAAAGGGGTGATCTCAAATGCCCAGTAAGTATAACAATATAGCGGAAACATTCATAAATAAGAATAAACATTAAAGGAAATGTATAATACAAAAACAAAAGCCTTTTAAACATGAACTTCAGAATAATATGGCAGAAATAAAATGAAATAATTCCATTTACTTATTCACATGGATATTCTACTAATGGAATAATCACAGGCAATATCACTAACCACTTTCATAATGATGGAATGCATAATACCATACTATAATAACCACATAGCCAAGGCCTCATGCCAAGAATAAAAATAAGATTTTGTCAAGGCCTTGTGCCAAGACACTAGTTTCTCTCATGAGACCTACCGATGCATCGAGGAGCTATAGCGGGCTCCACCTGTCACTTATTAAGTCCAATACATTACTCATATGAACATGTTTAAACATAACATAAACATTCATATTAAAACTAGCATACGAAATGTCAATACTTTCTTCATAAACCATGAATGGTATAAAAATAACAATTCCACAGTCAAACATATCACAAAACTATCAATACAATATGGATGTTTTGTATCATAATAAATCAACCTCAAATAAGCTTAAAAACCATCAAAGGATGTTGACACAGATGAAATCAAAAATATTTGAGAGAAATATCCCTTTTTTTAAATCATTTAAAAGTCACATAATTATAAAATAAAACATTTACATTGAAAATTTTCTTATAATATTGTAATGGAAGCTTCAAAAATTTTATAACGGCGTAAAATAGCCACACCCGCTGTATAAGTTAAAAAAACATTCATACCTTATTTTTGTCGAAAAGTTTAAAAGAACCTTGTTTGGAAAACGACGAAACGATTACTTTATAAACCACTTATAAAAAGTCAAACAAGTGTATAAATGACTTTAACACATATTCTTGTAAATATTAAAAAAAATTTGAAATAAATTTTTAAGAAACATGGATGTGGATGATAAAGATATCCCAATAGATTATTACGTATAAACTACCTAGGATAATGAATAGATTGCGAAATAAACCCTTACCTTATACTTTTCCTTGACTGGGGGTAGGTTAACCTCCTTTATAATGGTGAAATAATTGTTATTAAATTATACAAGAATCATATATATTAATATGATATCATATATTATCTTTTAATATAAATTTGTAATAATATCTTAGTATTATCGTTATTTCGGGTGTTAACTTACTAATTTTCTTTTATATGTTTTGTTATGTAAGAGGTGTTTTTCATGGATAGGTTCTATCTTAATCATATCCAGAATTATATCAATTCATTATATACTATTATTAATCATCAAATGAGAATTAGACTTGAATGTATACGATGGAGAATGAATCTCATCGCGTTTGTGGAGATGGTAGTCCGTACGTACGCACGAGCGACAATATCATTCTTTTGTTATTAAAATAATATATAATTGGATGGTATATCATATATACAGAATCATTATAATGTTATATTTTCTATTTACATGAATTACAAATAATTATTATACCAATCCAAATAATAATATATTGAATAACAATTACACCACGATGTGCAGACGGTAAGCTGTACGTACGCACGTATGGTGACATGTCATTCAAAGGATGGATATAATAATGAATATGGTTGTACCATATTTATAATAATATTACAGTATATAGGATATACTGGAATCATTATTTTAGAATGGGAATAACAAAGAATGAAGAAGTTGAAGAAGAAATGAATTTGAAAAAGGGTGGTGAAAACATTACCTCTTCTTCGGGTTCTTCCTTTTGATTTGATCAAAATGGATCCATAGAATGGATTTCTGATCAAAATAAGGCCTCTAGGTTGTATTGAGGTAAGTTTAGAGATTATTTGGGTAGGGTTAGGCCGAGCCAAATGGTTTTTAATGTGTGAATTAGTGAGAAGGGGGAGTGCCCTTTTATTAGAGGGGTGAGGGGCACCTTCGGAAGAGCTAAAAATATTATTTTATAATAAATTTATATTCGGTTTCTAATGGCTCCAAAGTGGATTATTTAAAGGCTAAGGTGGGGATGGTTCTAAAACCACTCAACCAATAGAATTTAGATAGTTTTGAGTCATTATATTAACTTTATGCTTAAGTATTAACTCTTAGTTAATTAGTTTCACTTTTACAATGTCTCTTTGTATTTTTATATTATATGGTTAATAAACTTACTCTATTCATCCAAGAGACCCCCATGTGGTCCATTAATGATACCCATATCATGATATAAGTCTCTTGGCAGATCCTTAGATTTTTTGGAATTTAATATCAATTAATAAAATAATATTTGTTTTAAAAACCCTTTTATGTCAATTTTGACACTATTCAATAGTTGATTTTTGTAAAACTCATAACAGAATTATTACTTAGAAAAAGTTAATTAAATCAATCCTAAAATGTCTTATTAACATAGAAAATTATTGGTATTTATAAAAAGTCTCAAATTAAATTTATTTGGGTATTTATAATATGAATTATTCTAATTTTTCATTAATTATGTAATTACTGCACCACCATTGTGTCATAAATAAATTAAATTATAAAATGTGTAAAAATTATAAAAAAAATACCATTATGTAGGAAATATTTTTATATTTTTAATTAATATTTACAATCGAATTTATCTTATGTATATCCCTATATTAAAAATGTTTTAGTAAATAAACTTTGATTTTAACTCTTTTAACTCTTCTTCGAATTAAATAATAATTAATGTCCTAATCTAATAAAAGTGTCCCTAAATGATAATATTTTACTCCTAAGATTGTTTTTGGTCAAGATACACTTGTCCAATATAATTAGGACATGTGTTAGGGTAATATTAATATCATTTTTACCTTTAAATACCCAATTTACTTTTAACCAGGGTTAATAAAAGTAAAAAGTTACTATTCACCAAAAATTATTTTCATCTCATTGAATGACATTTTACTACTTGATATTAACTTTGTCTCTCGGATTTTTAAAATTCTAGTCACAGAAGCGGAAAAATTCAGTTTTATGAAAAATTCGATTTTTTAACTACCACATAGTGGTTTCACTATTCATCAAAAAATGAAAGTTTCCATGAAAATACCAAAAATTAGGACTAAGATATATTTGATATTATGAATTCAAAAATGATTTCTATTTTACCAAATTCAGAACATATCAGTTTCATTAATTGATTTAAAAATTAATTCCCGTCGTCAAAACAAATAGCGTGTTTTTAAAAGATAATAACTATCAAAAGATTGACACTTGTTTATGTCTGGTTTAAATGTGAAATTACATCCAATGACCAACATTGTATTAAATGGTAAAAATATATTCTAAATAAACTTTAAAACCTATAAAATTAATAATTTATCATGATAAATTATTTCGATTAAAAAATTTGTTTTTAATTAAAATCCAGTAATTTTCACTATTCATCAAAATATGAAAGTTATCCAAAAAGTACCAAAATTTCACCCTAAGCTAATTTCGATATCAGGAATCCAAAAATGAAGTCCATTTCGAAATATAAAATTTATAAAATTTTAAAAAGTAGGTATTACTATTCATAAGGCTAGTTTGATTGGTTGTGGTGTGATAGAATCTCGAAATTGCGTACAATGCACGCCATTGCATTATTCAAAGGGAAACGTACCGTGGAAGCATGGGATGTTTCATTGTAAATTTTTTATGTCCCCATTCTAAAAAGTAAATTTATTTAGTCAAATTGAATATATAAAAGTTTAAAATATTGGATTTAAAAAGGGTTCACTATTAAAATTTTGTAAAAGTGCAATACTAAAAATGAATTTGTTCTTACATTATGTCTAAGAAACTCATAATATGGATTCTAATATTATAAGGATTATATAATGTTTAAAATTTAGTTAATAATATTCATAACCTCTTTTGAACGTCTTGTTTAGTAAGTCAGGGTGTGCTTGATCTCGGTGTTGCATGTAGTGCAAGTTATTGAATTATTTTGATGAAATAACAGACTAGGAAATCATGGGGTGTCATAGGAAGGATGGTTCAAGAATCGTGTACCATACGAATTTCACCAATTGAATCAATTATAAGGTTTTTCATAGGGGATGTGTTCAATTCACATAAACTACAATATATTTAAGTAAATATCATTAATTACTTAATTATTCTACAAGATAAAATCATGTGTATCCAATGAACAATATTCTAAAATAAATATGTTTGTAGAAATGATACTCAAGAAGATAATGATGAACAAGGGATCCTCATGATGATCAATCTATGAAAACTTACCAATAAATATATACCATCCTTTAGAATTATATTCGTATTATGGATGTGGTGGAGGTATGTTATGATTAACACATTGATACCATCATCAATATATTAATTAATTGTTAATGGATAAATGATTTTAATCAATCCACAGTTATGAAGTGGTCTTGGTAGATGATCCATAAACACTATGAAGTAGAATGTCTATATTTAGTGGTATATATTTATTTAAACAAGGAATGATATCAACTAACTTGATATACCATAAATATAAAAAATGTTTAAACCAACACTGGATCATAATGGAAAAATATGATATACTATAGAACCATATACATATCTTACAAAATATTAAGGATTTGGTGTATATATAAGAATAAATCACCATTATAGTGACACATGATCCAGAAAAACATTAACATGAATTTGGGAATAAATTGGAGATCATGGAATCCTGAGAGTATGCATCAAATTTCGGATAGGTAAATTGGGATTAGAATTTAATGTTAATGAGATTCAAAAAATAGGTGTTAATTAAAACCCCTAGGTGAATAAATTTAACAATTCGATAGGGAACATTTGATTCATGATGGGCTTCCCCAGCTAGTTGGTTTCACCCCATAAGTGAGCTAGTAAGGACTACAAAAACCTGATGACACATTAGAGCCACACCTTTTAGCCAGGGGGTTCCACCAGTGACCCTGTGGCGGCAATCTGACAACCACACAACCTTTACCTTCCAAATATCTCCTAAAACCAATTATTGAACCACTATACACAGACAACTATCATCTAGATCCATCATATAAATATGAATAAAAATATAATTAATAATTCTGTTGACCTAATATCCCATATATTTAAATAATGTGACGATTTTATAGAGTGAACATTTCTATATCACACATGATTGGATTATATAATATCTTAATATTTTTTTGTGAGTAAAAATGATTTTAAAATTTGTTTATGTTTTTTTAATGATGAAATTAACTCGATTAAATGTAGGGGACTCGATATTTTCTATTTATTTATTATTTTATATTACTCAGATTACAAGTTTCTAATCTATAAATACACAATTTCTGATCAATGTTCATTTCTTGATCATAATAATATATAATGGGAATGTTTCAAATTTTTCCAATGACAGTGAAGATTGATAAATTGATCATATATTACCCCATCAAGGTAAAACATTTATAATTATTAATTTTTAGGTTTCTAGGATCAATGTACTAACAATAATTCAATTGTATAATTTTAAGGTTCTTATATTTGAAGGGCTATATAGACCTTGTAAAAAGGCCAAATCAATTTTTATATGAAATAAGAAAACCTAATATTTTATAATTTTTGGGCTCAATAATGAAATAAAATTTTCTATACTCTACTGGATTTCAATGTACATTCCATTAAAAAAAGAGAAACATTCATATATTAAATAAATTATTATGATCTTGAATATAACCAATATTTTCCAACTCATAATTTTAAATTGTGATTTTATGAACAACCCTCAATTCTTGAAAATTAAATAATTCCATTAGTCTAGTAGAACTATAAATCCATGGAGATAAATAATAGATAAAATAAAACAAATTTTTATAATATTTAAAATCTATATTATGGAATATTCATATACAAAAACCTGGTCCAATTGATAGATTTATCAAATTATGGATAAACTTTGACAACCCAATGTGGTTTATAAATAAATAAATATAATTAGAAAAAATGTCAAATAGTAATTATACTTTAAGGGTAAACTATAAAAATCTGTATATAAAAATTTAAAGGAGAATATTTTTTTAGAAATGTATTTCAACTTGGTCAAATGGTTGAGCCAAAATGGACAGAAATTTTTTAATTAAAATAGACCACTACAATTTGAAATAAAATAATTATACTCTTCTCTATATTAGTGGTTGGAATATTTTGATGATTTTTATGATAGTATACACATAAAATACCTTTTCAAAAATTTTGAGGACTATCCAAATTCAATTTTTTACACTACATACCACTCCTCAACACTTTCATTTGTTTTTTTAATCATTTTTATCAATTATATTCTAATATGCTTGTTTTCAATAAAATTTAGTGTAATAAATCATTACTATTATATAATATATATTAATAAAAAAATTAGGAATATTCGAAAATATTTTATTAATTTTAAATAAATTATACTATAATACAATTTGTACTTCACATTCACATTCTATTAAAATCACGTATTAACCCATATTCACCCATCTTGTGTGTATTAGATATTCAATGCTTTTATAGTACTATTATTTTAATTTTTCTATTAACTAATTTTTGTTAAAATTATAAACCATATTACTAACCATCTCAAAGGATGATGAAATCATCAATGGAGTTGGGTCATAATTATGGTATGTTATGTGATTGAAATATTTTTCTCATTGATCGTTATTTAGATTGACATTATGTATGTTAAACATGATATTTCATGGAATAATGACACTAAATATTTCACATCTGGATTCCATGGATTATTGAAACCAATAATAAAAATGATTTCATGAAATATTTCAACCACCATCAAGAAAAATTGACTATGAATAGAGACTTTGTTAAGGTCTTCATTAAATCCCAAGCATTTTGGATTTTTAATAAAATTAGTCAAGTTTAGTGGGTGTAAGTATAATGAAATATATTGAAATTATTTTGGATTTTGTAATAATATATCCAAATTAATAATCTCATAAAAAATTATCGTATTTTAAAATTAAACTTAATCCCCCAATCATTCCAATTAAGCATTATAATTAAAAAAACCCACGATAAAAAGCTGAATCAATAACAACCTATTTCCAAAAAATCACCAAGGATTCAACATGAGCATATGAATACACATTGTCTCATATAAATATAAAATTGAATTTAAATCGAAAAATTCTGGATATGCATAAAGGAAGAAATCTCAAGATGAATATGTTATACCCTAACAATTGGATATAATAGTGAATTGATTAATAATTGAGTTTTTTTAGGAATTTGATAAAAGATCTAGGAATAACTACAAATACTATAGCAACCCAAACTTATTTTAAATAGATATTACATATATTTACATGAATATTTAAAACATTAATAAAATACAAACCTAATTATCATAAAGGTTAAGTGACTTTTTAAACTATAAAACATAAAAAATTGGTTCATGGGTGAACTACATGTTCCTCCACTGTGTTATTTATAACAAGAACCCTTAATAGACATATAATATATAATACATTTATTCATTAAATTTTTAACTAAAACATTATAATTGGTGAGTTTATATACTCTGTATTTTTAAAGAAGGAGATACATAATAATTCCATTAGAATAAGGGTTTGAGAAAATGTGTATAACATTAAAAAAATTAGAACATATATATCAATGAAAATAATATCTAACCATGAAATAATAATTTTATATTCAAAATACATTAATAATAATGTAACAAGTGAACATATTGTATGAGAGTGTAACTGTTCCATAAAAAAATTAATTATGGAATATACATAATAATATAAAATCATTTCCATGGTAGCCATGTCTGTCAAATAAAAATGGGTTCACTCCCCAACACATCATAGTAGAAATAATTCACTTCAAATAGCATCATAATAGAAATTTTCCCTTAATGAGATGTGTATAATCACAATTCCAATGTTGTTAATGTCTTCAGATATAAGGATTTACCCAATGCATTGATGTTATATATAGTTACCACCCATCTAAAAATTAAAATCATTCATTTGTTTTCAAAAAGGTAATTAGACATTCTAGAAATCATAATGCACAAAATTAATATTATTTTCATTAGTATTTCATCATATACTAAACTATGGAATAGGGATAGGTTTCAAAATCATTTTATCATTTTACTGTAGAATTGCCCAAGAAAAAAGATGTGCATTTCATATTAATTTTATAATGGTATAACATTTATAAAAGAAATTAATTTTTGAAAAATATTCTCATCCAAAAAAATTATGATATAGTATAAAATGGTATACTTAGTTCATGTTAAGTATATACACCACATAAAATAAATATGTTGTGAGTATGGGTTGTGTCTAATATAAAAAAAATTGAGAAAAAAATGACTTACCAAATCAATCACAAAATCCATTTTACAAATTAGAACCTCCAATATTGTAAATATATATTCTTTATAAATATATTTTAATATAATATCCATACTTATAATATCATATATTATAATTTATATCATTTCAACATAAATATATTGATAATTCATTTACAAAATGTCTATTTCTGGGTGTTAACAAATTTATTTTTTCATAAGTGTTTTGGTTTAGTTGTTCTCGCCCATGTACATTGATAATAATTCCCTCATATATAGAATTATAAATGAAAAATAATTATTATATTTTTCATTATATTTTTATTTATATTTATTTGAAAATATTCCAAATAGGATGATGAAATGCACTGTTCTTAGAAACAGTAGGTCATATGTACGGATGAAGGATAATTCCATCTTTATATAAATTTAATAAAAGAAGATTATATTATAATTAATAATTATATAAACATTTTTATTTAATATATATAACATGTTTTAAATTATATATTCATTATTACCTTCCTTATGAATCATTTTTTAGAATGAATAACATTGCATCGCTAGGCCATAGTCATCTGTACACACGAGCGATGTTAGCACATCCCCAATGGAATGGAGAGTAAAAAAGGATGGATGTGATATTATATTTCAAGAATTTATGTTATCATAAAATATAATATTATAAAACTATATACATTAATACACCCAACTATGAGAGATGGGGATGGAATCAAATTATTTTGTTTGCGAGGTCATGGTCTGCTACACACTAGATCAACAATTTCATATCACATTTGATTGAAGTTGAGAGATATATAGGTCAAAAAATTTAAAACTAAAATTTATATTCACATTTTTATGTAATTATAATATTATATGTTTCATGAAATAAAAAAAATGATTAAAATGAATATTTAAAAAAACGAGCATAGTGGAAAAGCATACCATCTCTTAGAAGAACCTCCTATAGATATCATATAAAAGTCCCTCCCATGATCATCATTAGAGTGGAACAAAAGAACTAGAACATTTATAAGGGTGTTTGGGAGTAATTTTATTATGGTTTTTCTAAACTATATTTTTTATATGTGTTAATATATTATGTTTGGTGATGGCCTTTTATAAATGGGCAATGATACACACTCAAAAAATGCATTGAAAATTATAAAATACATCAAAAAAAATTCATTCCCAATAAAAAAAGAATAAAAATTAAAATAGATTATATCGTGGGAAAGATAAGATGTGTATATGGATATTTTTTTATAATTTTAATTATTTTATAATAATTTAGTTCATCATATTCTTATTTTAACCACGCGTAAACCCATTCCTTCGTTAACTATTGTAATTGATTTGTACTGTTTTGACTAATAAATTTCATAAAAATTTTATTATAACATATTATATAACATAAATTTTGATGAATGAAAATTTTATATACATTTTTATAATTTTTAATACAATTACTATTAACATTTTATTTAAAATTATTTTTATAGATGCGATAGGAAAGAAAAATTTCAAAGGGGAAATGATCATTGATTTAAATTGTTTTTATATCCAAATTAAATATTAAATTGATTAAAATTAAAATAAATTGAATTATATAAATTTTTCTAAATATTATTACATTAAAAATAATTTATAGATAATATAAATTTGAATCAAATAAAATGAATGAGTATTTTTCAATTAAAACACTGCATTTTTACCTATTAGTAAAAAAAAAATCTTGATATAGAATTCTAAAAATTTAACCATAATAATACTTCTAAAATATAATTTAAAAATAATGATTATTTTATGATATTAATTTTATAAATGTGTAAAAAATTATTTTATTTATTTTTAAAAAAGCGAAAAACGTTTTTTGTGAAAATATATACATCATAAAATATAAAAAATATATATAAAATTTTGGTACTTTTTTTAAAAATGATTCCCTTATATAAAACAATTATATTTAATATATAATGATAATTTAAAAAAATTAATGTATCTATGTTTAATATTTAGATAATAATGGCCATGTTTTTTATAAAATAAAAATATATAGTGGTTTTTTAAAAAATCAATGTCATGTGTAAGACAAGAAAAACTCTATGTTGTATGTAATTCCAAATTAAATAACTATTTTATGTAACATAAGATATAAATGAAAAATAGTTTATTCAAAAAATAATAATTCCAAAAACACATGGTGTTATATTATACCACCCATAAAATTAATTTATTTCTGAAAATAAACCACTTTGATAAAAATTAATTTGGTTAGCTCTTCCAATTAGATCCGTAGGTTCTCATATAATTTCCTAAAATAAGTTGTTTCACCAATAAGCATTACAAAGATATTGGGTTTTTTCATGGACAATTATCTATATGATCCAAAATCTCCACTATGTTTTCATTATAAGAAATTTCCTTCTCTATTAGTTTGACCTATTATTTTAGTAAATGTGAATTGTTAGACATGTGTTTCCTTACAAGAGATACATAGAACACATCTTATAATTGAGAGATGTTTGGTGGAATTACCATCCAAATAGATCATATTCTTATACAATAACTAATTTAAATGACATATATACCGTGGAAATAGTTTCACTTTATTCCTAAATATCATAAAATTATTCCTTGGAGAAATTTTTAGAAACACCATTTCATCAACTTAAAATAATATATCGGACTAGTCATCATCATAATAACATTTCTTCCAACACTAAAATTCCATGGAGTGTTTCTTAAATTCATGAAAAATCACTTCCTTTTATATAGCTATCTCATTTCACGGTATATTTATTTCTCCAAATTCATTAAATCACATTAGATCTCTACATTTCATTTTGTATAGGGATTCATATGGATCCATCTAAATTATTCAGTGAAAGATATTATTGTTTGAAAATATAACTAGATGATGGGGATGATACCAACCACCTTTGATGTCCAAATAAAAATATGTCAATATATCCTCTATGGTTAGAATTATATTACCATATAGAACATCATTCTATGGATGATACAGAATGATGAAACTCAACTTTTTATAAAGATCATACATTTGTATTCTCCAAAACATTGATCATGATGTAACATAATGTAATGTGGTACACTATGAATCCTCATGACAACCATATTGTCTATCATAGAATTTTTACCTTGAGGTATTTATTCTCTCATATTGATGAAGTCTCTAACATAATATGGTGATCAACTAGAACCAATATATAATTACCCATATTATAATTTTTGGGGTTCCTAATGAAAAAATCCATAGTGATGTTTTTTCATTTCCATTCTGTTATGAGTAATGGATTTAACATCACCTAAGACTATTATCTCCCCCTATAACTTTCTTACATACCATGAACAAGATACAACCTATTTAATATCTCTCTTCAATCTATCCCACCTGAAATACTATGTAAAATATCTATAATCTTCGTACTTATAGGTTGAATATTGAATTAGGAACTGTGATCTTCCACCAACAATATTTTCATCAAATCTTGTATAGTCAAAATGCATACATGGTTCAAAAAACATATCATTAAATCATAATATAAGTTAAACTGATGATATATTTAATATTTCAATGGTATCTCAACATCTCCCATCTATTCCCCTATAATCATCACATGGATATATGGTAGATGATTTATTATTAGAAGGCAATATTTCTCCGAATTATTCGGGATTTCTCAATTAATCCTTCCCAAATCCAAATATATTGAAACATTTTTTATCCCAATAATGGATAAGGTATCAGGATCCTTTAGATTCAAGGTATTAGTCACATTAATAAATTTCTGATGGTAAACATTTATTGAGAATTATTAATTTTTAATTTGCTCTAATCATAATATCTAGGAAATATTTAACCTATAAGTATTAATATATACTTCAATCATTAGTTATCGGTATATATATCCCAATTTTCTCCATAAATATAATGCCTCCATTTCATTAATGAAAAAATTTCCACAGTTAAATCTAAATTCTGTTTTGGGTAATTTTTCTTATAAACAATAAATTTTTAGGGTGAATAAGTTATAACTATGTAATTTTTCATAAGAAAACATCCCAATACCTTCATGGTTTCATAAGTATAGATTACAAAATGCGGGGAAAAATACATCATGGTAACATTCCATCATTTTTAGGTTGGTTATGTTTGTTGAATAAGCATTTTTTTCATTGTGTATTGTCGAGTTCTAGAGATATTTTTGGAAATCCATATTGGAAATGAACCATGAAAAAATAATGGAAGATAATTTGGTGGTAAAAAAAGAACAAACACAAGGTGATGTCGTTTTCCAGTGTTTTCAATTATTTTGGTGTCCAAAATTTGGAGTTTGTTTTGTATCACATAATGTGTATTCCATCAATTATCTCATCAAAATATAGAAAATTCATGAATTTCGGAAAGATGTTCTTTATTATTTGTGTTTTGTGAAGGTGAAAATAATTCTAGCTGATGTCTTTGTGAAATCAATGAGCTTCGTGATTTCGAGATATCTGATCTTCTCAATAAGTGATGTAGTTCTTCACCGTCATTGATTGAAGACTCTATGATTTATGTGGGCGCCACGTAGGGTGTTTGATGGAATTCACTATGATTACAAAGGGCTTCATGAATGGGAAATTTTAGAGGATCTTTGTAATTGGGGGTACACAGTGATGATGGTTTTTGACAGATCTGGGAAACATACATGTGGCAGTGGAGCTTTAGAGAGAGCTGAGCCTATAAATATGAGGCTACCACCTATTAGAATTTATAGGAGGAAGAGAATAGAGACTGAATGAAAATTAAAATCCCTTGAGTTTTTAATGGAGTTCATGAGGATTGCATGTAAAGTGAATTGTGAAGGATATAATCCAACAAGATTTTATAAAATCATGAAATAATGCATTTCTGGATGGCCCTAAAAATCCAATAGATACATTTGAGCTTCGTGAAGGACATTTTGACCATCATGATAGAGGGTTACTTTGTAAAGGCAATGAAAGATTTGTTTAAAGTAAAAAAGCTTTGTGATCGATAGTTTGTGCTTCATGAAATAAGATCTTCGCAATAGAATATTTGAGGTTCTTGAAAGAAGGGATTCACGAAGGTAGTGAGATTTACAAAATTATGTTGAAGGGTATTCCCCAGAGATTATTGTGAACGAAGTATTCATATATTGATGAATGTGGGAAATCAATAGATCATCTAAATATAATGGAGGATTCATTCAATATTGATAATTAATGGACCTAAAATTTTATAAAATTTGAGTTTATTTTTTGAAGAAGCAATGATTGGATATCAATTGAATGAGTTTTGAGCTTTTAAATTATTATTGTCTGTAAACTAAGAGGCACAACCTGTCCTATTATAACTTTTAAACTATAGTGCACTTATAGTGTATTTTCTAAATCTACACATCCCCAGTGTATGTACCTTGAACGTAGCCGAGTGTGGGTGAACTAAGTAAAATTTTTGTGTCCTATGCATGTTTTAAGATTTGGTAATACTCTAAAATGGGATGGAGAGAGAAAAGTGTTTTTTATAAAAATGATTCAAGATCAAAAGGGGCATTTTTTAAATTTTTTTATACCATGATTCACCCCAACACCCCTCCCCCGTAGGGTAACTAACCATAAGGACCTAACAATTATTTTCATAGGGAAAGGTTGATATCAGTGTTTTTCTCTCTTAATATTGGTCGCCAATCATATTGGTGTTCCAATATTAGATGGGGGAACATTTTAGTTATGGGAGAATTAGATGAAACACTACTTCTGATCTTTGATAATAGTAGTGTTTACAGAAGAATTTCATGGTATCATAGATGAAATCATTAGTGGAGTGATGTCATGGGCTGTAATAAGGGAACTCGATGTTGACACTAAGAGAATCAATTATTTTCATGGATCCCTGTACAATTCATTCTATATGAAGGTGATGTCATGAAATACATCACATGAAATGTTTGAAAATATGTTGATCATATCTGAATGTGATTCAAATGTCAGAGTGTCAAAGATGAAAGTTGTTTGGCACAAATACAAATATCAATGAATGAGCCTAAATGATTCCGTTGATGAATTAATTTATAGGGTAAAAGTTGAAGTGGAATAAATATGAGGTCTTGGAGAAGTCCTTGAAGACATTAATATCGTGAAACATATATTGTGGAAACATCATCCTCGGTTCAGTCTGAATTTTATAGTATTAAAGGATAATGATCTGAGAGAGATAACATTTGTTAATATGAATATTACTCATGTAGCATATTAAATTAGAAATGAAGATAACTATGTTTCATAAAAGAGAAAATATAAATAGATATAATTCAATGCCATGAAAAATCTCACCATTGAAGGTACTCATAAAGAATAATTGATAGAAAAAGTAATTTTATTACTTTCTTCAAATATTCAAAGAGGAAAATGACTGCTTAAGTGGAAACCTCCACTCGTGTTTCTTCAATGTGGAATGTATGGTCATCTTTCAAAAAAGTGCCTCAAAATGTCCCATGAAGATAATGAGGATGCAGTGTATATCCCCAAGAAAAAACCTTAAGCCAACATGAAAGGGAAGAAATAGTTCTAGATAAAATTCTTTATGAAAAAGAATATTCATTCCCAAGATTATGACAGCTCAGATGAATTTGAGGTAGAAGAGGTGGAAGAGATAAATAACTACAAAGACTGTGGAAAGAATGTTATGGTGGCAGCCATAGTAATCAACCAGAAAAGGAATGAGATTAAAAATTAAAAATAATAATTTGAAGGAAGAGTCTATATAGAGGACAAATTAGAAGCCGGACTTGTGGAGATTGTTTTATTGGTTTTGAAAATAACAAAATCCAACAAAGCCGTTCCTGATTCCAAACAATAAATATAGTAAAAAGATGAAGAAAAGTATGACATGGAAAATGAATTTAAAAAAATAATTCTTCCTTCCCATAGAGCTCAGAAAACTTTGATGAATATAAACTCAATGATGAAGAACATAAAAGGGAGATGGCTGGCACAGATAACACAATGAAAGATCAAATCAAGCATATCGATGAACATGAATAAGATTTTGTCATTCTATTAAGAAAAATAAAGGATCAAGGAAAAATATTCAGTCCAATTTTGAATCCAATAAATCAGATCATTCATAAGACTGAAATGTTGAAATTGAAGAATATGTCTCTAGTAGAAAAGATGAAACAATTATGTTTAGATGATAAGTCTTGTATGTGGATTGACCTGAAACAAAAAACAATGACAGTTTAATTCAGATCATATGAACCCTTTGAAAAATTGATTGTTTATATGATAATTATGAATAAATATAATAATCATAGATCCCAAGGTATAACTAGAACTGGAAAAGTAACACATAAGAAAGAACTCAATATCAACTATTATTAGTATGGAAGGACTAGACATTCATAGAATGTATGTTCAATAACAATGAGATAATGAAGCACACTAGAGTAATATTAGCAGCCAAATAGATCACAATATTATATAACATATTTGTAGGGGAAAAAATTATTTGGGATACAGGGTAACATGACTAGATACTGTAAATCAATAGTGAAGAGCAATGTGCCAAAGAAGAACCCAATAAGTTGAAAAAATCTAATCCAAGAATCATCATATGAGCTGAAAACAAAAAATAAATTTGTAGCTCTGTAAGATGAAGCTAATTCATCATACTTATACTAATTTTATATTTTCCAATCCATTAGATGTTTGATGAAGAAAATATGGATCAAAAAGAAGAGAGATGAGAAGGTAGTGGTTGTAGAAATTTCCCCTAAATCATCATATCCTTCTGGTGTACGGATCCTTGAAAAAGTTTCCCTAATCAAATGATAGGTTATAAAGATCATGATATAGGGATAAAATATGAAAAATAATGAGTTTTCCGGTTTGGAAATAATAATTACTAAATATTATTTTCCTGATAATGTATATGTTTTGGGGTAAATGAAATGAGATGTGTTAATTTCTTGGTAGTATAATGTCTCAACCACAGTCTTTGTAGTGTCATCCAACTATGTGAGCCATGGAATTCTATAAGGATTACTAAGAATATGTGTATCATCAATGGATAATATGTTATAGTGGATCCACATGGAAAAATGGAAATATATACCTTGAATGTGGAGAAGAATATATATACTTTTCTTCTATAGTGGAAGAAGTCAAGGTTTGTTATAAATGACTGGGTCATCTATGCCAACCATCCCTAGATGATCTGGTAATGTTTGATGTAGTTAGATACCATCGTAGGTTATCAAGTGATCATACACATACGTGAAATTCTTATCAGCAAGTTAATATTATCAGAAAGTCATACAAAGAAAAGGAAAAGAAGTCACCAAGAGTTCTTGAATTGGTGAATGTTGATGTTTGTGAAACTATGTCACCAAGTGACATTGAAGGGAAGAGGTATTATGTTCTATTAATCGATGAATATAGCATAATGTCATGTATATTTTTCATTTACCATATTTTTTATGTGTAAAGTTGGAAAAAAATAGTGTTGCAGGGAATCTGAAAGGATTCTTATACCGAAAATTCTGATGTTTTATACTAATAATGGTTCAAAATTCACAGTCAAGTTGAATACTATATATAAAAACATGGGATAAGGCATCAAGTATCTTTATTTAGAAATACCTGATATAATAGAGTGGTTTAAAGTAGAAATCATATCATCAACAACATGGCTAGAACAATGCTCATTAAAAAAGTCCTACTAGGGAGATTTTGGATGGAAGCAGTTTTCACATCGGTTTAAATTTATAACTGGGATCTATTATGTCAGAAGGAATGAAAAATTTTGTATGATATGTGGAATCAAAATATTCAATCAAAAAAATGCGTTCTAATATTTGTAAGTAAGTTATTTATCTTCCATAAACAAAAGCATGAGAAATTTGAGTCACACATATATGATGGGATAATCCTTGTCTACTCAGGAAAATGAAATGTATATAAATGATTTAAAAATATCCTGGGAAATGTAGATGAGAGTAAGGATTTCATTTTAGTGGATAATGAATAGAATATTCAATAACACTGCGAAATGTTTACTGATGAAAGTAAAAATGATTTAATAAATAGATGTGCTATAGAAGTGGCAGATACTCATTCAAAATAAGATGCAGATGATGAGAAATAGGAAGTAAAATTTGAACCTACACAGAAGCCTAAGAGTTAGGATGAAATTGATAGGAGAAATATCATTGGTGATAAGACAGAACCAGCCCAGATAATAATAATAATGTCACATGACTTGATATCTTTTGTATCATTGGTAGAGTTGATATGTTTTTTTGATGTATCTGATGACGATAACTGGGATCAGGTTAGGCCTTATGATCTTAAGCAGTTTGAGAAGAATCATAAATGGGATATATTTTTGAGTCCAACAGATAAGAATGTAATTGGGACTAAAATTAGTCTTCCACAAGAAGATGAACGAATATGGTGTACTGATTTGAAACAAAGAACGACTAGTGTGAGAAAGGTACTCCCAAATATAGGGTATTGATATTGATGATACATTTTCACTTGATACAAGTAATGATATAATAAATTTATTCTATACCATTAAATTAAAAAATAAATTCAATGTGATCTAGATGGATGCCAAATCTTCCATTAAAAATATTGTTCTGGAAGGTGATGTCTATATTGATCAACCATATGGTATTATCATTCATGGAGATGAGAAAAAAGTATTCATGTTGAATAAAGCGCTACATGGGATGAAAAAAAAACAAGAGCATGATATTTGAGGCTTGATAAGTATTTTATGAAACATGAATTTCAGTGTGGTGGAGTTGATTAAAATATATTTTTAAAAAATGATAGTAATCAAATAATTATGGTGTTGGTTTATGTTGATGACATATTTTTTTATCAGATAAAGCTTATTGAAGAAAATTCATTGAATTCATGATAAGTGAGTCTGAAATGTCTATCATGGTTGAAATGATGTTTTTCCTTATTTGGTTGGTGACACCAGGAAGGAATGAAGCATTCATTTCTTAAACATAAATATGGAATGTATGTTATAAGAAGATTTTTAATGGATAATTCCAAGAAGATGACGAATCCAGTTTCTATCTGGATGAAATTATCGAAATATGATGATGGAAAGGAAGTTAATATCGCAGACGAGGCGAATGATTGTAGATGTTGGAAAAATATATAATAAGGTATCAATGTGTGGAGAATAATTATGTGAAGAGTTGTAAACAACCCCAAAGAGGGATATTGTTGAGAAACAATACGTCAAGGTAATATTGCAGAATTTTTTGGTTGGATATTTTTGGCGAAGAAGAAGGTTATCAAGATGGATTGTCGAGTTCCAGAGATATTTCTGTCAGTCGGTGTTGATGAAGAACCATAAAAAATGAATGGAAAATCTCAAGTCCGTAAAAAATGCACAGTTACAAGGTGTTTTTGTTTCCCACTGTTTTCCATATTTTGGGGGTCCAAAATTTGGAGTTGTGATTTCATCACAAACAGTGGATTTCATTGATGATATCATCAAAATAAAGAAATGGACTGTATATTTTGAGGATGGAATTTTCGAGTTTTGATTCCTGAAGGAGAAAACAATAATGGTAGATGACTTCACAAGAGCAATAAGCATCGCAATTCTTAAAAAATATGGCTTGTGATAAGTGATGGAGTTCTTCATTGTTGTTGACCGAAGGATCTGCAATTTTGGTGGGTTCCACAAAAGGTGTTTGATGGAATTCACTGGTATTATGATGGGATTCATGAATGGTATATCTCATTGTATCTTTACTAATGGAGGTACGCTGCAAGGATTGTATTTTATGGATCCAAAAAACTCACAGGAGGTGGTAGAGCATCTCTAAGAGTTTAGCTGAATAATATGAGGATACCCACATTCATAATTTTTAGGAGGAAGAGTAGAGAGACTCAAAAAAAATTCATGTCTGGATTTCACAAATAAGTTCGTGATGGTTGTATACACAAAATCTCAATGATTTTTTTAAACATTATCGATGAAAAGATTTCATGAAGGTCCCAAAAGGCCAATTGAATCATCTAACCTTAATGAATTCTAGTTTGAACATTGGGAAATAGGTGTACATCAGAATGATTTTTTATGCTTTGAAAAAAGGAAAGATCTTCACGAAGGGGGGTTTGAGATTTGTGAAAGAAGAGCTTTGAGATGGGTAGCTTGTGCTTCGTGAAAAATGTGATTGGTGAAGGCAGTGAGATTTATGGAAAGTGGTTGAAAGGAATATATTAGAGTTCAGTGGAATTGAGGTATTTATATGCTTATGAAAGCGGGTCATTGATAGACCATCTACATACAGTAGAGGATTCATTCGTTAGATTTAATGGAAAGACGAAAAAGTCTATAAACTATGAGTGGATCTTCTTAAGAAGAAGTGTGAAAACATCAGTTGAGAGAGTAGTGATATTACAAATTTTGATTGTTGTAAAATAGGAGGGACGATGATTCCTCTTATAACAATTATATAGCAATGTGCTTATAGTGTATTTTGTACATCATCACATCACCCACATTTTCTCCTTTGACATAGCCCAGTGTGGGTGAATCATGTAAAATTTTTGTGCCTTGAGCATGTTTTATGATTCGATTATAAATTAAAATGGGAAAGAGAGAGAATATTTTTTTCTAAAAATGAAACAATATCAAAAGGGTGATTTTTTATAATCTTACATACCCTAGTTCACCCCTCTCAATGTATCTAATCTACTAGAACTAACACAAACACTTATCCACTACAAAGTAACATATGGACAGGTTTATTGTTGAATTTTATCTCCAGGTTGTTGTAATTTTCTACACATTATTATGTCTAGAAGAATATGTATACATATTGAGTTATCATTGTGTGTATATAAAATATTCATTATAAATTCACCAAAAAACATAAATAATATTGAGCTAAACCAAAATAAATATAGATCAACTATGGATGGTCTAGACCATCATTCAATTGCCTCTAGCATTGATGGGTCATTGGATATTCTATCTCGTAGGATTATATGAAAAAAAAATGAAACTTTATTCATCCAAAAGGAACACTTAAAATTTTCTTATGTTTTTTAAATCCATATCCGCTTTAATATAATTCTCAAGTGATATTTACTCTCTACATAATTCTTTGAATAGAAATGATCAACAACAATAATGGCCACCACTAACTGATTAATGTAATATCTATGTACTCAAATCAATAAATCCATTAAGATAACAAGGGTGTTAAAAAAGATCAAATGGAATCACTATTTATTTCTAGTGTCTTTACCATATATGGAATTTATTCTTTGTTATATCCTCCATCATGAGTATGAATTTATGATATCTAGAATGAAGATCAACACTGAAAATTTTTTGTGCTCCAGGAAGTTGATCAATCAAGTAATCAACATGAGGAAGATGATACTTTTTCATAAGTGTGATCTTTTTCAGGTCTTGAGAATCAATGTAGAGTCACAAAAATCCATATTTCATATTATCAAATAAATGATAAGTGCGCCACAAGGTGACACACATTGTTGAATGAATACCTTGTCAGGGTTTTTTTTGTGCATCTTCTTCAATTCATGAAAAATAATGGGGATATTCTCTATGTATTCCATGAAATTAGTGGGGGACTATGTATGTGTTATATTGATAATTGAACATCACGTTTTGGCTGATGGCTAGTTAACTCTTATAGAAATACATAATCAAAATCCCTAAAATAGGCACATCATCTATGTAAAAATTCCCACAATCAATTTGAGATAAACATCCCTTCATATTGGGAGTTAGGACCCATACAGAAGATTTGATCTCTATAGGTTGTTCTTACGAAATGTCGTATTTATTGACTATCATAGGCTTGGTCTGAATATCAAATGTAGAATTATTTCATCAAAAAATGGATGTGGTATATATATATATATAAATCCAATCCAAAACAAATATAACATCAAATTCAACCATATCAATTATGAGAGGATTTTTAGGAAGAAAATTTCTACAAATTTCAACTAGATAGGAATCAATAAATTGAGATGTAATCATAATAAAAATAGGGGGTTTCACTGGTAATTATATATCTAATAGTTTGGGGGGGATTTTTATAGAATTAGAAAATTCATCATTTATAATATATTGTGTAGATCAAAAATAAAATTATATATTTGCATTTTCAATGTGTATCTTAAGTTTACATATCACTGCATCATTATCAGACCCCTCATGAGAAATAGTGATCGCATGAGATTTCCCTTTTCTCTTTGATTTATACATTTCTAACATCAATGTTTAATAACCATTATATTTGTAAACATGATATCATAGTTACCATATTCCATACATTTTAAACACTAATGTGTGGTTGAAAAATTTTGTGAATCATTATTTCTAATCTAATCATATACTAACTTCTTCCCCTCAGCTTATTGGTAATGAATTTCTCACAAAACATCCTTTAAAAATACAATGAATTTACATTCTCCCTTAATACATTTCCATCATTTTTCATCCCATACATTATACATAAATGAAATATAATCTTCTTATCTCCATGGTTTTTGATACATTCTCTGAATTCAAATTTTCACTTATTATCGAAAACATGGTATTGATAAAGGAATCTAAACTCCATTTCCACATCTATCGCTCACTATGAAATATATTCAAATATACTATTGTTACATAAAGGTAATTCCCATTAGAGTCTTAGTTTTATTCCACTAAAGAACCAATCAACCTTACATTAATTTTAGATGATAATCGAAGGATTTTTCATCACATGTCTTGTAAAATTCACCTCAAATGTACCAACTAATTCAACATCCATTTTCTTTAGCTCAATGAACATCTTGTCCATCTTTGTAAAAATAATATATATCATTTAAATTTTGTTAAAAATGATCTGAAACTCATAATAAACCATTGTGTCAATTTCATATTGTTTCTTAATATTCATGATAATATTCCACCATTTATTTGATTCACCATCCAATAGATAGATATCATAAATTAATTTTTCATTTTCCAAACAATAGTGAATTGAAAGTATATTTTAATTTGTATGGATCAATTGTTTTGAAATGAATAGATCATAATACCCATTAAAAAATGTTTAATTTTTTCTTATGAACAAATAAATGTAATTTTTTCCATAATTTATTCATAAGGATGTTCTAAATAATTAATAGTTTGAGAATGTTGTGTGGAAATACCAATGATATATTTTTCCCATATCCAATAAAATATGGATGATCAGGGGGAAAATATTTCCATAGTACACAACAATAAGTATTTACATGGTTCCATCAAGATCCAACCCTTGACTAAAATGAAAAAATAGTGTATGAAATTATATTCATTTTGGAGAACCACAAAATCCTTTAAAATGAATTACATGATTTCTAATTCATGACTTCTTTTTTTTACCCCATGAAACCCAAGGTTTTATCTATTACATTCATAGTTATTATCTATTTAAATTCATCATAATTGTTTGTATTGTGTTTTTAAATTTGAAAAAATATCCCTTGGAGTGTCAAAACAGGCATGCTTCAAGGCCCATATTCATACACTTGGTAACTATCATATCTTTCTCAATGTTCCTATTTTGGAGTTATTACCTAATTGGATATCTATAAAAATTACCTATAATCATTTTTTATCTAGATAGAGCCGTAATTTTATTTAATCCACTCTCTCTATCCATTAAAAAAATTCTAAGCCATTTTCATACACACTAACTCATATATAAACATGTACGTAAATATGTCCTTTGAGATATAACTAGTGTCTTCTCATCACAGTATGATGAAGATTAATACTATTGTCCACTGATACCAACTATAGAGACCAAGGATTATCACCCAAAGATATAACATCTTTTTATATGAATTTTCATTACATTACACAATAAAATTCTTTATGATCAAAATATTATTGATTTTTTGTAAACCTAGAAACACCCAAAAATAGTTCATATGTTAACTACATCATATATTACAATTTTCATCAAAACCATCACTATTCATAGAAATTTTCTATATAATACTCTCAGTCATTACCCTTGGAAAGGAAACATAAGATAGGGTAATCTAAAATGCTCAGAAAGTATTAAAAAAGAGATATGTATGAATAAGATGGGAATAAGGGTATGATAACATGGTATTAGATTTTTATAACTATAACATGTAAATAAAAGATCATAATCATGATTCATTTCATAAGAATTGATACTTATTAAACATGTATAAATGGGAATAACATGACCCATGAAATCATTCTAGTGGGATAATTAAAATAAATTTTGAATAAAAATAAGTATTGAAATTTACATCCTAAGTATTTAAGTCTCACTAAAAAGGATATTATAGTGGATTAAGTTATACCCCCAAACCATTATAATATTCAATGTCCACTCCTATGTCCATAATACAAAATGATTCTGATACAAAACCTATTCCACTCCCAATTTCGGTATAACTTATATCATTATAAATAAATCATTAAAAAATTTATTGGAGGGGGATATAGGTCCCATTCATATTATAAAGATAATTTTAAATATTTTATCATCAGGATTTTAAAACATCCCTCAGATCATAAACCATTGCTTATAATGGGTTTCATATACATTTAATTACATCATAAATGTGGAAGAGACAAGATTCATAATCATTTCATCATTTTATCATAGTATAACACATGAAAAAAAATTGGTTTTAATAATAATTTGAACATGGTATATATGACGGAAATTAAATTGATTTCATGAACATTTTTTCATCCTAATATTCTCAGAGAAAAAATAAGAATGGATCACATGGTTAATATCACCAAAAAATCATAAGTTAAATTAATCGATTTCATCTTAGATAGAAAAAAACATTAAAAGAAAAAATGATTGGAACATATAAGGGAATTTTTATTTCAAAATCCTTTACTAAAAATAATAAATTAAAAATAATTTTCTTTCAAAATAAGATGAAAAACAAATAATCTAATTTTAAAAAAAGAATTTGTAAAATTTCATGAGCCAAAAATCCATTATTTTTTTAAAAATTCGTATAAAATCATTAAAATTGTTTAAAATATTTTTCAATGTAAATTAAGTTGAAAATTTATAATTTAAATTTTAAAAAATGATTTCATGATAGAGGAAATTTTGTATAAAGGCCGTACATGCTGAATGATTGTTTCCGTTCATATTTTTGGTAAAATACAAACATGAATTGTTTCTAAAATGAAATAGAGATTCAAAACAAATTTCATTTAAAAAATTAAATAATAATAAAAATTAATTTATAAATTAATGTTTATTATTTTAAAAAAATTTGAAATCATTTTCAGAAAACATTCTATTGGATGAAAAAGGTGTTTTAATTGATTTCTTAATTTAAGTCTAATATTGTTATTGACATTTTCTAAAATATTTTTAGACCCATTGAGTAGAAAAATGGTAACAAAACCTGGAAATAATAGGAATAATAATTGGAGAATAAAATTAGTGAAAATTATTGAGATTTGGATCATAATATTTCAATATTGTTGACTTAATCAAAAAAACTGAAAAATGATTAGATGTAACATAAAACCATTACCACATTAATATCTCTCAAAACATAATACCCAGGAAAGAGAGATCCTAAAATGGTTATTTAATCCCCATAATTATCATGAAAATAATCATAAAATACATTCCTCCATTTTATATATACCACATCAATTAAATATATGGGGAATATGGCTTTTGTATTAAATAGAATTAAGGAGAAATGAAAATCACATACCACATGAATCTGGATATCCTTCCTAAACAATTTAATTCACATTAAAATAAATATATATTCGTTAAAAATGTATTTATTAATCTTAAAAACAGTCAAAATATATTATATTATCCCCTAAAATGTTTTTATCACCAATTTATTATTAATTCATTCATAAAATTTCTATTAATGGGTGTTAACTGTTTTTTTTAATTATTTTAGATCAGTTGATCTAATTATTTTACATTGATAATAATTATATATAATATTGAATTCTATATTCAATAATAAAATAATAATATATATTTTTTTATTTATATTCATTCTATAATGATAGGTATATAAGGATAAAATTCATTGTTCATAGGTAAGGTAGTTCACATCTATTCATGAACACAGTTTCAATATATCAATGGGACAAAATAAGAATTCTTAATTAACAATAATTAATGATACATTATCATATCATATCATATATATTACATTATTCATTAACATACTGTTTATAATCTTCAATGTAATTCATTATTCATGAACCATCATATATCATCATGAGGTGATTGTTTGACATACACAGAAGTGGCATTGGAATATCACCAAAAAAATTTATAGAAAAAATTGTACATGTGATATTATATTTTGATAATTCAAATAATGTTAAAAACATCATAAAAAATACTAGTTCCATTATTAAACGTATCCCTGAGTGATGGTGATGGAAAGTGATTTATTTTGGTTCACGAGCAGAAAGTATGTCGTTAACCCAACTAATAGTTTCATTATCCATTTGATGGAATTTGTGTTAGATATAGGACAATTCATTAACATGATAACTTATAAGTATATAAAATATACTATGTTTATTATATAATAAGTGTTAAGAAAATATTTAATGAGGAAAATATGACATAAAAAATAAGGAGCACAGTGAAGACAACTACCTTCACATAGAAGCACCTCTTATTGATCACTTATTTTAGTCCCATGTGATGGTATTTTATGAAGATAATAATCACTAGAACATGGATAACGATGTTGGTGAGGTATTTTTCCTGGGTATTCAAAACTATATTTCATGAGAGGTTCGAATAATTTTTTGTTTTAGTGGACTTTTATGTGTGGGAGAAAGGAACCAGCTTGGAAACTACATTGAAATTCCATAAAAAATCCATAATAAAAAGGAAATTAAAAATTAAAAATGATTCTAAAAAACTATATATTAGAACATGTGAAATATAGTATTTTAATAAGGCCATAAAAATTAATTTCGTAATTGTAATGGTTATTTTATCCCTTATATTCATAATTTTTCCACCAGTAAACCCCTTTTTACCCCAACTGTTGTAGTTAATTTTTTCATTTTTCACTAATATTTTGGTTAAGCAATTAGGTTTAAATTATTATATAATATACATTTTTTGATTTCATAATATATAATTTTTTTTCCAAATTCAATTCATATAAGTGAAAACAATTTAATTAGTATTAATATAAGACTTCGACCATAGACATTACATATTCTTATTATTTTAATTATATTTCACTTAATTGGATTCCAAATAAACATTTAGGTATAGTGTTTTATAATGTTATGACATAACTCTCAAATATTAACCCATAAGCCTTCAATGTGGGTACCATTTAAATAGTATCCATTTCTTCCCAAACCTATAATTATAAATAGAAAACAACAACATGATTATGTTGAAAAATCATTATAAAATTTACTTGAATCTATTATTTTAAATACACACCGTTATAAACTAAGGAAATAATTTAATACAATTTGATGATAATAAAAAAATATCATTATGGGAAAAAATAAGGAAAGAAACCAATAGTCTATGAATACTAATAAAAATATGAACTCATTTTCACAATGATATACTTCTAACCAACAATGAATCATATACTTACATTGTGAAACATGATACTAAAATAAAACATAGAAGACATAAATAGATAAAAAAGTTATATTGGGTAATTAATTACTTAATTTTTCAAACCTCATGGATACATTATGATTTGTAACTCGCATAACTACCTAACAAGGTAACCCTCATGACTACCTTATAGTGTAACCATCACAGTTACACTTGGAATAACTATACGTATGACCTCCAACATGCACATACCTTATTAATTGGTGGAATATATGAATACCAACATTCATCATAAACAATTCCAATGATTTAGGGCATAATCATAATATATTAATATTTCCATAATTACATTACTTTTGAATTATGTAAAATATAAATTTAAAAGAGGATTTTAAAGGAATGCACCATACAAATATAGTATAATTGAAGTGATAATTAATATAATGAACGTGTTATGGGTATAAAATATATATATAGATTATATAACATAATAAAAAAAATTAATTCCACAAATATCTGTATTACCATATAATCAATGAAGTGGATGGATTAACCAAATAATGGAAATTGGGTTAAAAATTCCATTACCTCAAGATTTTCTTACATTAAACTTGTTTAAACCTCTTGTATTATGGTTGAAAGAGTGTTATTAATATTTTAATGATACATATTCATGTTTATAAAACCATATATGATAATTTTATTACAACATTCTGCCCATTATATAATAATATTTTGTTCTTTCTATAGTTTCTGGTGCTTCCTTTACATGATTTCCATGGTCTGTTCATAAAGGATATTATTGTTGAATGGAATTGAAACTAAAAAATTAGAATGGGTTTTTTAATATTCATCTATAATAGTAAATGATTTCATAAATAATTTTGATTATATAGTATGAGGATGAATCATTTGATAAATCATTAGTGATATTTGTTTAGATCATTTGGGTGGTTCTTTGATAATTCCCTACTTGTTTCATCGTATACCATTAATATTATGAATATATGTTATTTACAGAACATAAGAGATTTAATATAGTAAACATTATTATCTGTTTCAACCATTATATTAGTTTTACAATTAGATGTAATGGATTTATGGGAAATTCAAAACACATCATCTGCGATAATTGTAAATCGGCACATCGCAGATGGTGTTTTAATTTTTAGAATAAGTGGGTGGAGGAGAGGAAGTAATTAGATGAATTTTTCCATAAATGTTATAAGATCCATAATTTAAAATATTATGGCGCATTTATGCTTCTTGGATAAGGGTAGTTGAAAATAGAATAAGAATATAAGATAATTGAAAAAGCATGAGAAAATGAAAGAGGATTCTTTTCTCTTCAACTCTCGTCCTTAAGTTCCACCTTAAGGCCTTTTATTTTGGAATTTTGTTGAGACCAAAATGTCTTGGACGTCAAGAAGAGCCTTTGGAAGGGTATTGGGAATAACATTGGAAAATAAAAAATCATGAGAGGTGGGTGAGAAAGAGGGGTATATTGTGGTATTTATTGTGGAGAAGAAAGGGGTTTGCCATTATTTTAATCATTAGTTTAATATTTTTTCTCAAGACTATTAATAGTCCTTATTTAAGTGACCAAAAACAATAATATATTCATGTGAGATCTGAAAAATGGTCATTTACCTAATCTATTACTCAAGCATGATTCTAAAATTCATTTATTTAGAATATTTTTTAATAATCAAATTTCACTATTCAGAAAAATTTCTGGAATTTCACAAGAATTCCAAAAATTCACCATAATCATTTATTGGTATATATAATTAAAAATAATCTCTATTTTTTAATATATTTTTCTAAATATGAGTAATTTAATTTTTAATTGAAATAATAATTTATTCAAAAAATACAAATTTTAAAATAATAATTAATTTTATAGAACATTGAAAAATTAATCAAGATCACAATATCTAATAACCTATAGAATATATAATAATAATTTGATTTACTATTTAAAAGAGTAATATTATTATTCATATTACTATTCATAAGGGTATGATACTATTCTACAAAAAATATAGTTGGTTCCATCAGACTCCAAATAACATACTCACCACAACAATAGATGTTTGTTTTTAAAAATTCAAATCATTGAAGAAAAAAAATGTTAAATGGCCATTTAATAACCATCTTCTTAAAATAACTTTTATTTAATTATAGATTCAATTTTTCATTAATTTCAATTTATTTTTAAATCCTTGGGGTGTTACATTCCCCCCACCTTCTAGAAATTATGTCTCTGCTTTTTTTATTATTTACTTATTAAACAAGTTAGGGTACCTTTACCTAATATAATTTCCATATTACCATGTTTCTCCTTCAATAATGGGGTTTCTCTACAAATCATTTACATATTGGATTTCTTTATTCCACAAAACTTCTTCTATTTGATAAAGGATCTAAATTTTTTTCACTTTATAAGAGATCTTGTATTATTTCTAAAAAAAATTTGTTATTAAATCATGAAATGAATCTGGAACTTACATTCTCCACATTGAAACCTGAAAAACATTGTCTTCCAGAGATAATATTAGAGGTAATGATACTCGTTATGAGACTGGTTCAACTTTCTCCTGGATTTCATAAGGTCCAATGAACTATGGGCATCTTTTTTCATTCATACCAAAATGCAGAACACTTTTCCATGGTGAGATTATAAGAAAAACATGATCACCTACCTCAAAAGAGAAAAATTTCCTCCTATTATCTACATAAATTGTATGCCTTCTCTGAGTTATCCTCATGTATTGTTGGATCATCATAACTTTTTCTTCCATTTCCTCAAGAAATTCTGGTCCAATAAAAATCATTTCCCAAACTTCTACCCAAAATTTAGATTTCTCGGCACTTCCCAAATAATTAATCAGAAGGTTCAATTTGTATACTGAAATGAAAATATATATTATAAGAAAAATAACTACGGAATTCTGTTCATCCCAACATCCTTGGTAATCCATTGAACATGCTCGGAGCATATCCTCTAAATTCTAAATCATCCATCCTGATAGACTATATAATTGAGAATGAAAAGATGTACTGAAATTTATTTCCATTCCCAAAGACATCTGAAGGCTTCACTAAAAGTGAAAAGATAAACTTGGATCCTGGTTAGATACAATGGAAAGATTAACTCTATGTAACATGACAATCTATTTGAAGTACTATTGAGGAAGCTAATCTAGAGACACTGAATCTCAAATAGTATTGAAATTAGCAGATATAGTCAGTCGATCAATAATATCCTATATGGTAATTTTACCTCATGGAATATTTAGTTGTCCCACAATGATTTCCATGGATATATTTTACCATTTTTACTCGAACACTATTAAAGTCTAAAGTGTCCCCCTTTTTAATTGTCGCTTATATTTGACTTTTTGACTTGTCAAACATTTCACGGTAAAATATAAAATATCTATTTTCATTCCATCACACCTGTAATACTCCTACATGTCTCTATGAATCTTTGTCATTCTAGGATGAATTGAAAATGGATAACTATGTGCTTTGCAGAATAACTCATTCTTCATTTGAGAATCACAAGGCACACATAATCTCATTCCTAATATTAGAAAAAAAAAATTAGCAACATTAAATTCTAAAAACATTCTAATTTTAACCACTTATACGGTTTTCAATAACTCCCCATATTCCTTCTTCACTATCTTAATTCATTCTAATAAAGATGACTGCACTAAAACCTAAAACATTAGTGGAATTTCTTGCACCAACAACATTCAAGCCAAAATTCATCAAATCATTAAGTAGATGGTTTTATTCTACTTGTAACACAGTTAATGATGCATGATGTTTTTGAGATAAGGCATCCGAAATATTTTATTTTCAGAGATGGTAATAGATCTTGAAATCACAATATTTTATTAATTTAGGCCATCTTCTCTACATTATTTTAAATTCCTTTTGAGTGAATATATACTTCTTCCTTTTCTTACCAGTATATATTTCAAATTTATCTCTATATAAAAGATTCCACAAAATATTTAATAAAAAAGCCACAACATTTAATTCCAACTCATAGGAGGGATAATTTAAATATTGTGCAATCAGTTTTCATAATGAATAAAAAATTACATGATCATTCTATATTAGAAAGCAACCAAGTACCATTATTGAAACATCCCTATGGATGAAAAAATCCATTTTAGAAAGGTAGGGTAATTAATAGATCATTCACCAATATTAATTTCAATTCATGAAAAAAGCCATCACATTATATTACCAAGTTTAATTTAACATCATTTTAGTTAACATAGTCAGTGTACTAGATAACAATAAGATTTTTTCAAAAAAAATCCAGTAATATGCAACCAAACCAAGATAACTACGAATATCAGTTTTATTTGTGGGTATTTTCTATTCTTTATAAACATTTATTTTAGTAGGATAAATAGTTATTCCATCTTTTGAAACAATGTGACCTAGGAATGCAATTTATTATATAAAAAATTCTCACATGTTTAATTTTAAAAAAAAATTCTTTTCCTTTATGGTTTTCAAATCAACCCTTAGATATTTTTCATGATCCAATTTACATCTAGAATATAACAGAATATCATCAATATGAACAACCACAAACATATACAATAACTCATTAAATATTATATTCATGAAATTCACAAATATAGTAGGGTTATTAGTTTACCCAAATAGAATAACAACAAAAAATAATTACAATATCTAGTTTGAAAATCTATTTTTGGAATGTAATCCTCCTTCACATTTAGTTTATGGTACCTAGATCTCATTTCAATCTTGGTAAAATAGTGATATCCCTAGATAAGATCAAACAAGTCATAAATGTGAGGAAAATAGTACATATTCATAATAGTAATGTTGTTAAAATCTCAATAATCAATGAAAATTATCATGGAACCATATTTTTTAATGAAAAGAAGGATCTCCCTATGGTGATGGTCTAGAATGATGGAAGCCTTTATCATGAAACTCTTGGAACTGTATTTTCTTCTCAAGAATTTCTATTTTATCCTTTTTATAAGGTATATTTGAAATTGTATTATCTTTAAAAATAAGTCAATTGTGAATTTAACTCTCTCATCATGTATACCACCGAGAAACTCATCTGGAAATACATAAAGGTAATCATATACCAATGGAACATTTATCTATATAATTTCTTTGGTTTCAAATATACGAGCACGATATGTTTCATTTCAATCATTAAAAAGATTCTCAACTTCTTGATATGATATCAATGGTTTGGGTTCATTCATCTATACAAACTGAAACTCTTTATAAAAAACAACATCTTTAGATCTACAATCAATCTTAGCATATTAAATAGAAAGCCAATTTATACCCATTATTACATCAAACTCTACCATGGGAAAATAAAAAATGTTTTGCAGGTAATATCATTCCATTTATAATAATACTAATATCCTTTAAATTCAATTTTACTGTAAAATTTCCCCCTACCATTTTAACAATATGTTCTTGTCCAATTTTGTGAGTTGATATTTCTAATTTAATAGAACCATTCATAGAAATAAAAGAATGTGTAGACCCCATATCAATAATGTCTTTAGAAAAAGATGAATAAAAATAAAAATAACCTAATGATACTTCAATCTATGTCCAAACATCTCCTAACGTAGTCACAATGTATCTCACGACACCTTTCTGTTTAAATTATCCTTTCTTCCCATCACTCAGATCTTTCATTGTGTAGGAATTTTCATAATGACCCATCACCCCACATTTAAAACACTTTACAATTTTCTTAACAGAATTCATCTTAGTATAATTTTCATTACAATATCGGGCCTTATGTCAAAAGTGACCACATTAAAAACACATATTGGTTTTGGTGAGGCATTCTCGATGGTGCTATTTACCAAACTTTTTACAAACTAGTAGCTAAACTTTCTTAACATCATATTTCTGTTATTTATTCTTACCCATTGTTTTCCATCTAGACCTCCACTTATCATTGTTTGTAAAGTAAACATGATAAGAATAAACTCCATTTCATCCCTCTTAGCACATCAATAAAGTTTCTTATAACTTTTGAACTCTATGGAATCCATGCACATTGATATCAGAGCTTTATTCCTGGGTAAACACTATTTATTTTTTTATCAAGACCCCGAAGAATATTTGGATTTTATCTTTCTAGTATGTTAATTCATCCTTCATACACGACATCTGAATCCTAGTCCTTTTTACTAAATTAAATATTTTTACATATTTTATCCGAAGTGTAACCACCATAGAAAAATATTATTCACGAAAAATACATTTAAATTAAAATCACTCTAATGTTTCAATCTCTGAGCTATCCCTAATATTCTAAACCATTGAACACATTTGATCAGTTTCACATTCAAAATAGTAAGTGGAAAGACTAATATATTGATTATATAAACATTACATAACATCGAATATCTTTTCAATGGACTTAATCTATCTTTCAGTGGTTACTTGATCATGATATCAACTAAAATATGGATGATGTTGCCTCATAAAATATTACATTATCATCATGTTTCTTATTGGTAGATCTGTTTCTATATTACATGGATTCCAACACAATTTATGGCATGTTTTATCTAATCCTTTACAATATCAAACTACTTGGTTCCAATTCCTAATATTCATGGTTGCAGATTTGGAACCCATAGCAGTATCTTAGTTTTTTCTAACATCAGATTCCCTATTTCTTCCACAAAAAAACAATTCTGAATGGATATATCTTATATGAACCAATTTGATAATATATAAATTCTATACCAATTCAACATAAACATAATGTAAAAATAATTTATGTTATTCTGTCATCATCATACTAATACATGACGTTATCTAAACTTCTCTATATTACATAATATAAGGCCTCGACCTTAAACATAAAATATAACAGTTATTTCAACAAGATTTTACTTCTTAACATTTCCAAATATATTTTCTCTTTAGAGTTTTATAATGTTATTACATAAATCATAAATGTACCCACAGGAATAAAAAGTGTTTTCCATTAATATATCATCCATTACTTCCAAAACATATGATTTAAAACACAAATCTAAAACATGATTTCATTGACAAATCTTCATAACATTAACATGACTTCCTTATTTCTATAACACACAATTATAACTAGTTGAAAGAATTTAATAACATGGGATGAGCGTAAAAAGAATATTAAGGTAAAAATAAAAAATGAAACCATTAGTCCATGAACAATTTTAAATATATGATGTCATTTTCACAATGACATATATCTCACCCACATTGAATGATATATGTAATTTTGAAACATGATATCTCTATAATTAATTGAAAACATAAATAGAGTATAATGGTATCTTGGGGAATTAAATACATAATTTTCTAACCCCCAGGCTACCTAATGATTTATAACCCTCACAGCTTCCTTACAATGTAACCATCACGACTACTTTTTGGTGTAAACATTTTCGTTAAACTTGGAGTAACCATACAACAAACCTACAACATACACATACCCATAAAATTAAAGAGATATATACTTCCCATACATCATCAAAAAAATTCTCAAGATCCAAAAATTAATAATAATACATAAATATTTTCATAAATATTTTACTTTTGAATTTAGTAAATTAGATATTTAAAAGAGGATTTTTAAATTAATATTCATTACAAATATCATATAATTGAACATAGATTTAATATAATTAAAAGATTATATGTATACACATTACATAAAAATAATATAACATAATCTAAAAAAATTATTTATAAATATTTGTAGTAAAATATAATCAATGAAGTGGATGGATATCATATAGAATGGAAATTGGGTTAATAATTATCATACCTTCGGATTTTCTTAATTAAAAATAATTTAAAACTCATTTAAAATAGTTAAAAGTCTGTGGTTAATATTTTAAAGAAATAATTTAATGTATATAGAACCATATATTATTATTTTATGACATTATTCCTCCAAATAATTAATAATATTTAGTTCTTTCCATTGTCTCAGGTGTGTTCTTTTAATGATTTTTATGGTCGATTCGTAATGGGTTTTCTCATTGAATGGAAGTAAAAATCCATTAGTAGAATGAAATGGTTTCAATTTGATTCTATAATATTAAAATATGCCACAAATATTTTTTATTATATTTTATGTTGAGTAATAAAAAAAAAATCATTAGGTATATTAGTTTTGATAATTTCGGTGGTTTTTTAATAGTCACAAACTTCGTTCATCTTATACATTTAATATTATGCGTACATGTTCTTTATAGAACATAAAAGAGGTATTGTCATAAACATTATTATATATTTCTGCAATCAAAATGGTTTTATGTCGTAATTTAGAGGATTTATTTTAAATTTAAATCATATTGTCCACGATTTTGGTAAATCAGTGCTTCGTTGATGATGTTTTTCTTTATAGATTAAGAGGGGGTGAGAAGAAGTATGATGATAAATATTTCCATAAACAAGATAAAATCCATCATATATAAGCTTTTATATATTTAAAACCTATGTTATAAGGGGATGTGGTGATAATACATTGATATAAACAAAAAGGAAATAAAACACATGAAATTGAAAGAGGATTCATACCACTTGATATCTTCTCCTTATGATCCTCCTTATGACCATTGGTTTTGGAATTTTGGTGAGTGCAGTATGTATTGGACCTCAAGAATAGCCTTTTAAAATGAATTATACTGATCTTATAAAATTAACAAATCTTTATAGGTGTGAGAGGAAGAGGGGGGTGAGGGTAGTATTTATAGTGGAGAAGAAGAGGGGTTTATTATTATTTTATTCATTAGTTTAATAATTTTTTCTCTAGACTATGAGTAGTAATGATTGAGGTGACCAAAAACTATATTATGAGAGTTTGATTTTGAAATAATAAAAATTTACATCTTTTATTACAAAATCATGATGAATAAATTCATTTATTTAGCATATTTCGTAGTTATCGAATTTCACTATTCACTAGAAATTCATGAATTTTAGAAAAAACAAAAAAATTCACCCTAACAGTTTTTTATTGTGTAGAATTAAAAATATAAATTCATTTTTGAAAATAATTTCCTAAATATGATTACATTAATTTTTTTAATAAAATCATATATTATTCCAAAAATAATAATGTTAAAATTATAACTGATTTTATATCACCTTGACAAATTAATTTAGATCACATTATCTTATAACCATAACAAAATAAAATATTAATCTAATTTACGATTCATAAGGATCATATTTCAATTAATATTACTATTCATATTGTTATGTTACTATTCACCTAAAAAACCATGATGGGTTTATCAGAGACCAAATAACTTACTGGGTAAAACTGCAGATGTCTGTTTTTTGAAATTCAAAACATTGATGCTGCAAAATTATGCTTAACAGCTTATTTATAAATATCTCCATAAAAAAAATTCATATTTAGATATTAAGTGTTTCATGAAATTTTATTTATTTTTAAAACCTTGTGGTGTTACTATTATTCATGTTGAGGTGATGAGAAATAATGTTTTTAAAGTTGGAGTGTTTAAAGCATTAAAACGCTTTTATATCCACATTCAATATAATATTGATTCTAATATAGTAAATTCTTTCAATATACATATAATAAAACAAATTTCACATTAAAATAATATTTAAATATAATTTCATATTATAATTATCTTTAAAGAAAATTATTTTTTCAATTAATATTTAATAATTTCACTATTCATTAACAAGTTATTATTTTATGAAATTTATATTTTATTAACCCTAAGATAATTATGAAATTCTGATTAAAAAAAATATTTAATAAAAATAAATTTCTAAATTATTAAATAATTAATTTTATTATTGATCATGCTAATATATATTTTTGAGAAAATATTATCTTTGAAAATTATATAAAAAATATCAAAAAATTTATTACTTTCTTATCAATATGTTTTATATATATAAAACCATTATAAATTATATTTAAGAAATAATCATTAATATTCATATCACTATATAAAATATGTAGTCTATAATGGTAACATTTTAATAATATTAATAATATATCTCAATATTTTAGAAAACAATTTCGTGTTTAATGCATGATAATCATATTATTGCATAGAATGCAAGATAAACTCATTAATATATATAATTAAATCTACAAAATAAATTTAATTTATTTTAAAAATAAAAAATCATAAAAATTCTGGTGGTTTTAAATCATTTTGGAAGAAGAATAAAACTACCCATAGATCTTGATGTGGATAATTTATTCTAGTTTATGGCCGTTGAAAGACTCTTATTGTAAATTCATGTACCAGACACTATAAACCCATTATTATGTATTTTTCTTATGTAAATTTAATAGCTCATATAGAATCAAAATTTTTGACTTGTATTAGTTATTCCAATATAGACCACTCAATATATTGTTTTTGGACTTGGGAAAAAAACCATATATTTTTCAGTTTAATGTCATGTGAAAGAGAATTTTTTCAATTTATATCACATTTATCTGAAATTGACTATGTGAACAATTGAAAAATCTAGGAAAATAATATATTGATGAATATTTCATTTATGTGAGATATAATAAATTCTCTATTTATAATGATTATATAATATACTCCATTACAATAGATCATATATAAGATGTAAGATGCATCCCATTGGGGGTTTTACATTGGATGTCTCATCTTGATTATCATTTTCATTTTTGAGACTAACCGAAATTCACCATGTAAAAATATTAAAGGATAACCATCTATTTTAATAATAATGATATATAGTTTTAATGGACAATATGGATATTCAATTCATTATAATTATTATCACCATGTTTTTAGCTCTTCTATCTAATAATTTGATCCATTATATACGACAATTTTTTAATAATAAGTGACCTAGAGTAATGTATATCAAATATAATTGGAAAATATTTCCTCAGTTCAATACACTAGTGATTGAGAGGTTTGGTTTGTAGGGGTATCAGTAGTGAATATTTATCCAACAAAGAAAGAGTATTTTAATTTCATTATTACTTATTCTATCACAATATTTTCTATAGGATGTTTGGTAAATACTTGTTAAAAGATTATATTTTTCCATTTTCAGTTGCATGATAGTGTGATGAATGACTGGCATATGTACTATAAATGATTTAAATACTTTCCATTTTAGATTTTTAAAATTTTAAACTATTTTATATAATTATAGTGTGTGGATTTCCAAATATGGTAATTATATTATACAACACAAAAGAGATCAAAATGATTATATCATACATCATGAATGGGAATAATTTTAGAACACTTGGAAAATAGTATGGTGGTAGTAAGGATATATTTAATCCATCCAATGGTCATTAGAGGGTATGGATTAATAAAATATATTGTTAATATAGAAAATTTAGAAGAGTGTTTTTTTAGAATGAAACACATAGCATGGTTTATGATTAAATTTGTATGAAATTAAAATATGTTGGTATTACTTTTAAATTTCGAATAATCATTCATAAATGATAATAAATACATTTTAGCATGAATTATATAATCTTATAAAAAACACATTTCACACTAGTTATGTGTTTTTATATAAATGAATTAAAATATTCACCATGTGTTAATGATTTTAATGAAATTTTTTGATATTATAATGAATAAAATATTTTATTTTTAATTTTATGGTTTTTACTACGTAAGGAGTGAGATTAATCTTATTTTTATGATTAAATGTCCATTTTTAAAAAACATATTTAAATACATTCTTCATGATAATAATAAAATGAATTTTACAATTATTAGAATTTAATTTGTTAGAATAGTTTCTATTTTTGGAATCATTGTGACATTTTTTAAATTAGTATAATTACATTTTTGTCATTATCAATTGTAATAATGTTAAACCATTTTCACCACGATATGGGTTTAAAGAATTATGGGAGGATTCAAACATAGAGATAAGACATAAGTTATCTATAAAACATTGATAAATGTGATATTTAAGGTATTTTTAATAACGCTGGAGCCATCTGAGTAGATGGGTGATCAGGTGAATGGGAAAACCCTAGCTCCCTGTGGCGTCATTGGCCCTGGCGATGGTCTGTCCTCCATCAGGGGTGGGGGGACCTTCGGGGTCCTCTAAAGGAGTCCCTTCTCCCTTCATCCCTTTTTCAAACCCGGATTTTCTTCCACCTTTTCCTTCTATCTCGTTGAATATAAAGGTCTCAGAGCTGCTTGATGGGCTTCCGATACTCTAGTTGTCATCCGCCGAGTTCTCAGCCTCTTTGGATTTGTTGCAACACTCCTTGGTTACTAGATTTCATAGACATCGCCCGTCGTTTGATTCATTTGACAGGTCTGTCTTTGATACTTTAGTTTTATAGGATAGGGCGACTGTGGGTCTTCTGGACTATCGACAGATAATTGTGTGGTTTTCTTCGGAATCTGATCTTATCCCAGCATGGGAATGTTCTCCTCGAATCTTCAATAGTTTCAAATTTTCTCTTCTTCGATGGACCTTCGACTTGCACATGAAGCTGGATTCCCCCACGATGTAGATTTGGGTTAGTTTTCCTAGCCTCCCTCTTCCATTTCAAAATCCATCTGTGATGCATATGCTAGGAAACCTGATAGGTAGATATCTGTGTTCAGATAGCTGCACTGAGTCACTTTTTCACCCAGTTAATCCACGTATTTGTGTGGAAATGGATATGTCCAAGGATCTGTTTGAGTATGTGTGGGTCACTGTGGGTGAAGAATATATATTTAAACAGAGGGTGATTTATGATTCAATGATGGATTTATGCTCAGGTTGCAAGCGGTTGGGTCATGCATTGAGTTTCATTCATAAGGAGATTCGAATGAAGAAAATGAGAATGGGATTCGGACAGAGCAAGGAGAAGGAACCATTGGTTCAGATAGAGGGGGCGGTTCAGGGATCTTCACTAAAGGATACTATCAAGGGGATGGAAATTTCCATTGATAAACAATGTAGGCAGGAGTTACTAGCAGGTAGTCCTTCAGGTAATGGTGTTTTGGGTATTTAGGTAGAAGCTAACAAGAGGGAGGATGGTTTTTTCAGAAGGGTGTGGATAGTGGAGAAGTATGGGTGGCATGTTGTACCAAGAAGGCTTGTATGGAGGCTGCGAAATAGACCTCCTCGATGATAGAAGTGGTTGGAGAGGCATTATCTGTTCAGAAGGGTCTTATGGACAAGGGGATGGAGGAGGGTTCGGTTCAGCTTGAAGTAGCTGGAGGGGAAAGCATGCCCCGGTTAGCAGTGGACCAGGAGTACGTATCACTGGTCGATGTAGGGTCTGGAATTAATTCATACAAGAGGGGTTACATGGTCAATGTTCTTTAAAGGTTAATCAGGACAACCAAAGGCAGACATCTATTCCCATGAATAACAGATTTGAAGGTCTTCTTGAGGATGCTTCCGGTTCCATGCATATTATTCTTTTTGACACAGGGGGATGGCATAAGAATGAATGCAATGGGGGTGAAATCTTTCACTCAGAATCTGGAACACCATCTCATGTGAATGGAAGTAAATCAAGGAAGAGGAGAAAGAGGGAGTACTCATCATTGCCTCCACCATTGGAGACCAGATCGTCCAGGAAGACAAATGTGAAAAGGGGGACCTCGGAGGAGGTGGGAACTCAGATGGCAGGTGTCCAGTGTGGGCATCCATTGGAGTTATTTCTTAGCGGTGAGGAGAATGTGTCTGAACAGGTGTTATGGCTCAATGATTTGGAGAAGGAGGCTACGTCCATGATGGGTAGAACCTTAAGGGAAAACTTTAATGAGGAACAATTTTCGTGGATTGACAAGAAATACCTAATCCTGGTTTGGGGTTTCAACAAAGGGATGATCAACATTGAGGAGTACATACAGTCATGGGACCAAATGGCGTCGAAATTTGAAAAGATCTCGTCAGATTCCCCAAACATATTGGTTTCTTCTTTATATTGGCAATTGTTTTAGGATATAGTCTCTGGGAATCCTAGTTTTATCATAAATGATCCTAGTTAAATGGGTGGTTTTTCATATCTGGGTTGGGGTGTCATCGGTCTGGAATGTTTGGTTATCTGTGTTGTGTGGTTTGTGGTGTTGTATTTTTCTTTATTTGTAGCTGGCAATATGCTTGGATCTGCTTCAGATAGGGATTGAGCTCTTTCTAACACAGATTCATCGCATTTGGATTTGGATGTCCGAGAGGGTATGACTTTTCCATCGGTACCGGGCCCACGCATCCTTGCATGGGACAGCAAACCGAGTGACATGGAATTGGTGAATTTTTCTTACCACGTTGCCAATGATGGGGTCAGTCAGATCTAAAATGTCGATTATGTTAGTTTTTGTTTTGTTTTTTTTCTTGTAAGGTTGGGATTTGCAGGTTCTCACTTTTCCTTAAAAGTGATTCTTAATAAAAAAATAATTGTCAGTCATTCAGTGATTTTTAAGGTATTTCAACCCAATCATTTATTATCTTTTAATTATGGGGGCCTTGGTTCTAGATTGATATGATTTGGAATTTATTAAATTCTAGTGATTTTAGTATTTATAAGAGTTCCACCTACCCACATATGAAATCCCATAACCTAAATTCACATATTAACAAATAATGAACCCTCTATTTCAGTTAAGAAAAAATAAATATATTTTTATCATATATACGTACATCATAGAGCTTATGCTCATCTTTAATGACAAGACCTTGAAGTATTAAAGAATAATCCAAAAGATTCTTACCAAAGAAGGGGAAATTTTTTCTATCGATCTATTTCAAGACCGATTCATCCTTATCATTATATAAATATTATATAACCATATTAAGATTTTGAAATTATATCATTACTATACTTAAGTATTATAGTGTTAATTTTAAATCAATTTTATGTTTTGTTTCCATCATGTAATAAATAATAACATTTCTCATTCATAAATGTGGAATAACCCATCCACAATGTTATGAGATTATTTTTGTAAGCCTACAATACATAGATCCTAATATGGATGGATTTACGTAATATATATTATATTTACAATAATAATATTAGTATACATTGATATGTTATTAGTTTCTTACTTGAATTCCTTGAGGGCCTTCATTTTCAATTCATTTTTTATAATCCCCTTTTTAATGGTTGAACTAGAACCCTTGACATCACAGGACCTGAAGGTCTTAAAGGAATTCACTCATTGCAGACTATGACTACTTGAAACCGCCACTCTACAGCATCTACATCATGATCACCTCTCCACATTTTCCATTGTTCTAGGGTCAACTTTCCAGTGCAGAGGTGTATAGTCCTGGTACCGATGTCCAATACCATACCTTCTCATTCTTCCATATCTGTTATCTCTACGTTGATTAATTGATGTTTCCCTAAATCCACTTCTTGCGCTTGTTCTTTGTGTAATATTTTTTGTAGGATATGCAGATTAGGTGGAGCGAAGACCATGAGGTGGAATGAAGTCCATAAGGTAGTACTGACTCCTTACAAACCCATTAACCTAGGAAGCCTATGTGACATAAGGACTCTAGGCCCAAACTAGTGTCGCAATGGTGAATTGTTTCAGCTTCTTCAATACCAAAAATTATCTACTACAATACCTACAATAGTGTCTTCTCTACTTCTACAGTAATACCTAGAGTTATGCATCTTCCAGGAATTGAATTAGGGTATTGTTGATGAACATGGAGAGTCCTCACCAACTGGATGAGGATCATGTGTGATATATTATTAGTTAACTTAATTTCATTCATTTTTTATCGAAAATGAAAATATTTCTCATGCGTATGTGGGAACAAATGTCTCGATGATGTAATGCAATTAATTTTGCATTAACACATTTTATTAATGGTTATAAAAGATAATTACATGAATAAATATGGTAATTATAACATGATTAAAATTATCTATATAATGAATCAATTAAAAACGTTCATAGATTGTGACCATTCAACCGTAATATGCTTGGAAAAAAACACAGTTAACACCCAAATGTCGATTTTTCAAAATAATTGTAAACAAATGGCTATTTGGATATTATAATATTGTGTTATATTATACACTGATAAATAATGTATTAAAAATATTTACATATAATAAATTAAAATTTATTATATATGGTTTTAAGAATTCATGTGATGAGAGTCACGGCCTAGTGTCAGTATCTATGATGCAATCTCATTTTTTAATGAGGATTAATATTGATTGATTATATTTTTGGGAATAAAAATATATTAATATCATAATCCAATTAATTTTTTTGTTCTATTGTTATTTTATGTGTTTTAAAATTTTACAGTCATTCTCATCTCTTTAGTATTTATAATAATTAAGAAAATCCTTCTATATAATGGTGACATTATTTACAAAATGGTTGTGAACCTTTTCATCCATGTCTATGTTATTAAAAATGTTTTCATTAATTATTTGATATATAATCAAATAATTATTTAATGAATTTATTTTAAAAAATTATTTTCATTTTAATTGATTAAAAATTTAATTTTTAAATACTTTTTTAAACTGGTTACCTTTGAATTTTTTCAAAAAAATTATGAGATGAATCAATTTTTTAAAATTAACTAAATGAATGAAATATCTTGTTGTATGTGCAGTTTCCTTATCTAATGATTAGTTATAAGTTGTATTGATTATTTTCAATGAAATTACATTTCAATATATTCTAGTAATTTTTATTTAAGAAGTTTTTAAAATAAAATGAAATTTATATCATGTTTTCAAGTATTTCATTGATTATTATTTTTACATAATTTTTCATCTATGTTACAATTCTTTTAGAATTATTATGATTAAGTTGGAATATTATGTAATGATACAAACCATGTACTTTCTCTATATTGTTTATGATAATGTGATTTTGAATAATTTATTAATTTGATATCTTTTCAAAAACTTATGATATGATGAATTGATGATTGTTCATATAAAATTTTGAAACACATGGTAATGTTTTCCTTCACGGGATGGGTGGGTCCATTAATTTCATAAAATTAATTGGTAAATATATTATTTCTCAATTTAATATATTAATATGATCGGAAGTGAACACATTCTAGTGATTAAAAGTCGTTGAGTAGTAAACCCAATCACGTATTAATCTTTTTACACAATATGATGATGGTCTTGGAAGAGATCCTTGAATAATGATGTTATTTTATAGTGTGTTTATTAATAAATAATTCCTATGAAATGATAATATTATAATCATATTCCCTCATGGTTATTTATTTAATAATTATGATTCCACACTCTTATGACTCATGTCTTTTGAAATTCAAAATCATTTTTACATGAATCGTGATTTATGATCTATAAGTAATTAGGTATATAGGTTTTATTCTATGAACATGATGTAATGCAATTATTCTTCCATAATTTCGTCGAAGCATTTTTCACATATTATATACTATGCAGAATATGTGCTCACCTATTCATGTCTTTCTATTATCCCCATGTTTTGATGAATGGTATTCTGTATTAATTTTATTTGAATAATTATATTATAGATGAAATTTTTGGGATATATTAAAAATATTACATAAAATTATTTTATTATATATCTATCCTCAAATTTACAGATCAAATATTTATATTGGTGTGAATTATTATATAATGTGTTTTCTTTTCCACTGAAATGATGAAATATGTATGTAATTTTTTTGGCCTAAAATTTTGACATTTTGTCTTGTTAGAAGTATTTACAATAATAAATGAAAAAATTTTATATGTAATTGATATTATTTCTCACTTTTTTTGAATCCCACTAAGAGTAGTAAATAATATATAATGAGTTCATTTTCACAATAAATGAAGATAATACCCAACCACAATCGACTATGTATAGTGTCTCCCATTTTCATCTTAAATAGTCAATGATAAGAATATTTAAATTAAATTTCCAATGTTTATGAATCGTTATTAACTGATTAAATGTAGTATTAAGGGTGTTCAATGTCTAATGGAATGCCCTCTAGGGAGGTTCATTCTATTAAAAAAATATGCATGGTTTTTTATTTTATTATTCTTTAAGACATGGAATGAATGTATAATTACTAGATGATGACACCCCATCCCACTAATGTAAAGGTAATCAACGGCAGTCACCATAGCGGCAGTAGGTCACTGTAGCGTCGGGTATTGTGCATTACTGTAGCAGCTTGTGTAATATAGCAGTACAATTCACAGAATGGGATTTGGGCTAAAAAATGGGCCTACGGGACATTTAATGGGATAAATGATCACTGGGCCTTCAGGCTATATAATGGGTCTCCCTCTACCCAATTAAAGAGGTCATTGATTTTCATTAATAATAAATGAGTCATCGCCCCAAACGTAAAAAATAAAAATTATTATCATGGGAGTATAAATGATTTTAACATCCATTATTTTCTATCTAGGATAGTAATGGTTGTTTTCTTTTTCATTAATATTTCTTCTAGTTAACAAAGGTAACTATTGATTGATCTAATCATAAAATGTAATAAATATGAGTTCTTATATCTATTTATGGAGAAAAATATATGGTTTTTTAGGAAACACTTCATCATATAAAATTATTTCTATAACTCATAATAACATTGATAGATTGATCAATTCATCATTTGTTTTGATTTTTCAAAATAACTTCCATTGATTTTAGAAATGAATAATTTTACTTTAGAGAGACATTATTTAAGTCCTTACAACCCCTATGAATTTTGATGATGGTTTATGTAAATTATTTCATTGGTCATCAAATGTTCAATATCACTCTGAATAATAAAACATTATAAATATATGTAATTTTCAATATGATTCCTCAAATATGGATTTTAGAGGGTCCATCATTATAATATATATAAATATCATATAAAAAATTAATTTTATTTCAATGAATTGATTCATAATATTACATGATTTAATAACTCTATCATCAATATAATATTATTTTCTTACCAAATATGTTTTTTATTTTGTAGTTTATCAGTCATTGATTAGTGGTTCTAAAATATTTCAGAATGAAATGTATCACTTAATTTAAATATAACAATTATGGTCCCTCGTAGGTAGTTTATTCATCATTTTGAATAGCCATCAATATTTTCCTATATTATGAGTTTTCATCATTGAATGGGAAGTATTGAAAAGTTTTAATTTCATAAATCAATAATTATGTGATTTTAATAAGGAACTCATCCTCGAAGAAATGAATTTATAGTCCATAAATTCAATGAAATAAATTATTTTATTCTATTATTAATAATTAGATTGATACTGTAAATACATTCTAGGTACTTGAAATATTTTAAGTCACACAACATATTCCTCTTTCCTACATTCTCTTCAAATATGGCCCCATAAGTCATATTCCTCCACCTCACTGTATGTATATAGATATTGAGGATACCTATAAATCCTAAAAAATTAATATATACCTCATAAAATATTGTTTATATATCTATATTATTAAATTCAATAACAACTCAATGTTTTTATGAAAATAAATATTTTATACCTACATCTTGGGATTCAAGGCTCCATAGATCAGTTTGGGTCATGGGTACTCTTCAGTACCCATATTAACATACTTACATTCATTTATGGTGGATGAAACACTCTAGTAAAATGATAATGGGTGAATCTCCAATATAATCTTATTCACTAGCACCAGGATAACAGTTTGTAACAATTTTCCAAGAATTAATATATTTTATGGGGTTATTAAAATCCATTCTAAGACTTTTAATAACTAAAGGAATTGAAATTTTATTAGACTCAATTTACATGATATTAATAAAGATTAAGTTACCTACTTCCTATGTTTTTCAATGATTTATATTTGTATAGTATTTGATAAATCTACTATATTTTAAATAATCGAGTAACATATTAAATATTTTAAAATCTGGGATCAATGTCCATGGGTTTTACGAAGATCCTCCAAACGACCGATTAATGTTTCTCCAAAAAAAATCTTTTTCATATCAATTATAATAGAAAAATCATGATTGATAATCCCATTCTCTATTATTATGAATCTTTAAATTCATAAAACATGAATTTTCTCCATAATGTGATGGTGAGAGTGTACAAAATGTGATTTTAATTAATTCCATAGGTTATAATAAGTATGGTGTAGTACTTTTTTGGAAATATTTTTTTTATATTCCTCCATTACTAGTCAATTTACATTAACTTTTATTGTATCTTGTAGTAATGTATTGGTATTTGAATGATTTTATTTGGAGTAGTCTTCATCATAATTTACATCAATTTATGATTCAATGGAGTTCTTAATGAACTGATGGTACGAAGGGCGCACTAAAATGTTATAATTAATCCATGGTATCTCTAATAAAGAATTAATTTTCTAGTCCTAATGAGTCTCCATTTAATCAATTCCATATATAGGGTTCCAGAAAAATTTCTTCATTATGATATCCTATTGGGGATTCATATCCTAACAATTATCACCAAGAATAATAAGAAAGGAATTACCTAGTTTCATTTTTCTATATCGAATGATATAGAGAGTCCGATATGGAATATTGTTGATCCAAGAACCTTTTTTCACTTGTGATCAATGGATTTTCTTCTTCTTTTAGTTTCTAAAAATCATGTTGGTTATTTATGGGAACATTGATATATATATATATATATTTCATTATTCTATGATTTAAGTGATGTTATATCATTTAGATGGATTAGTTTCATCTAGATTTAATTATTATATGATAATATATTTTTTATATCTTTAGATTGATACCTAAATCCATGATTGAGTTCCATTTGTGGACACCAAACCGATTCTTCAACACTTCATATTTCTATGATATAAACCAGTGATCTATATAAATTGGATGGTGCTTTAAAGGTTTTTTATTTTGCTATGATTAAAATGCAAATCATTGAAAAATATTAGGGAATTTTTTATTGGATAGTTTCATCATTTTTTATTTGGTATAATTCCCACATTCATACCCTAGTTATGGAATCCACAATAAATTTTATATTGTTTTTAAATTTACAAGTAGTGTGGTTTTATATTTTATTTATGTATAGGATGAAAATATGATAATCTTATTTTAGATTAATAATCTGGTTTTGTAGAATGAAAAACACTATAGAACCAATGTTTCATGACATAGATCATTTACTGGATGATTTAGTGCTATAGGGGAACTGATCGAATTATTTAAAAGATAAAGAATGTTTTTGAATCCATGATATAATGGTCTCTCTTATAATGATGACATTGAAACCCAAATTTTTTTGATGAATGAAATCATTATATGATCATCTATAAATATATTTTTTCTTTATGAGTATGTGATATACAAGATAAAACTATAATATGAAATCTTTATAATTTTAGTTCTACAAAATATTTTTATATTCACATTTTCTAATTGTATATTGATTCTTATTTCTTTTCTAAGAGATCTATTGATAGGAATTTCTTATAAATATCCTACATTATTTTTAGAAACCATTTTGTGAAATATCAGGTTAATTAATGATATTCTAATATGTTGAATATGACTGATACAAATTTATGTTGATCTATGGATTAGGGATGGGGATGATTGAATTGTTTTCAATAATAGAGATCATGTTATTACATGGAGTGGAAGATGAAATACATTATAAAATGTTTAGAAATAATGGAATATTAGGTCTAGAAAAAGTTTACTTAGATTTAGGTCATAGAATCCCTGACCACTTTATTTTAAAAATAATGTCTTCATTATAGTATGGTGATTGGTTTTAATAATATAGGTTATAGTGTTTCAGGGTTTATTAACGAATACTAGCTATATTTTTTAAATACCACTATTATTTTTATTTTCTATACATATATTATTTTTTTGTTCATATATAAGATATTTCTATAGGTTAATTCCTTAAATTTGATACAATAATTTTGTGTGTTGATCTATATTTTTTAATTATTTTTTCACATGAGATGTGACGATACCATATATTATAATAAAAAAGTATTATTTTTATTTAATACAATGAACGTCATAATGTTATAGAAATTTATTTATTGGACACTATTAATGTAAATATTATATCTATCTTATATTATAAAAGGTAGTTTATGATTCCCACACATACATGGTTAAGAGAGATGAAAGGAAGTGGATAAAACAAATAATTATTTATCTATCCATATTGAAAGTTTTATCTGGTAAATTAAATAAATTTAAATCTTAACCCAATGTGATAAACATGGGATAATGATTTTTGAATGTGCTATATACTACATTCCCAATATGATTGAATAATTATATATTGTTTCCAAAGACAAGTTTGGAAAACCAAAATAAAATAAATAATTTTGACGAAATTGAGTTGTATTCCACTAAAATGGAGAATGAGGGAAAAAAATATGTCTAAGGAACTACCACAGTATACTAATTGATATTTAATACTATTATAGTTTTTTTATATCACTTATAATATAGTTTATTATTTTTTAAATAATACGTGAGTGTAAAACTCATAGAAATACATATAACACTCACACATAAGAAATTAATATGTTGTAATATTTTGGAAATATAATTAAGGTGACTAATAATTTTTTTCTAATTAAATATTTTTATTTTAGGTTTTTAGGAATGGTTGAGAGTGTCTATAGTAGATTTGAAGAAGCCCTGAAAATTATTGAATTGATTTATAACTAAAATAGGATTTCGTTTCATAGTCATCCTTACAAATATAAATGTATTTTTTAGACATGTAAAGGTTGTTCGAAACACTGGTGAGCTGTGTGATGGTTGCACGAATCCATGATAAGGAAAATATTACACTCAATACATTTTATTATGTACTTATATGATAAAAATATGGCTACGTCTAGGTAACATCATTTTTATGTAAGTGGAACCTTAACTAGAAATGTTCTATATGAGGCCAGATTATAATTTTTATGATATACAATGAGTAAATTCTACAATATAGACACTACATAGAGGTATCATTTCACCCATAAAAATGGAAATTCAACCTCAATGTAATGGTAATGTGTAACTACCTGTGTATGTGTTATTGAGCTCTACATATGTATTTTTTTTCTATCAAGTAAAATGGTATCCATGATATTTTTTTGGACATATAATAGTAATTATTAATATGGATAATGATAAGAAATGAAAGGATATCACAACTAATATTTATTCACTATTTTCAGTTGAGAATATTTGAAAATCTATTACAATGATCAACATAATGTTTCATACAATTATTAGGATGTTAGTAACGTATTGATGTATAAAAAATTATCCGATAGATCCTGATCCTAGATGCTGGTATTAAATGAATCAATTTTTTAAATATTCAGTCATAAATAAAATTATTTATGTGTAATTAGATATTATATTTAGTATATACATACCCAAAATAGAAAATCTATAACATAAACATCCCATGAAATTAAAGGATTTGTATTTTCAATAGGTTCCAAACACTGTAAGAATTATTATTCCAGTTAATTATTTATATAAATTTCATATAGGTGTTTTCATAAATAAAAAATAGAAAATATAATGGGATGAACCAAAATTATGGGATCAAGAATATTTTTTAAAAGTGAAAAATAAATAAATTGTAATACTTCACAAAAAATTACACAACCCCTATTTGTTGTGTATAGATAATCCACTAGATATCCAGAATGGTTTTATAATAAATTTCACTTTTTAATTGGATCTTCAGTTCTATGAAGACCTGAATTGGAAGAACTATTTTCATTTTGATTAGCTATGTATTTTTTCACACTTTTACTCTTCCATGAAATATATGAACTACTAATTTTGAATTTTAGATGATGTAACTTTGTTTCACTATCTTGATTTTGAACATAAGTGTACGAACATAACATATTAAAACCATACATTGCATATCAAATATTTCAATCCAAAGTCATGACACCAATATTACATGTTCATATAAATTAATCATACTCAAATCGAATAACATGATCCATGATATTATAGAATTGAAATATGATATTAAATTATGGAATGAACATAAAAATATTGAATATTATGTTACGACAACCAAAAAAAGAAATTTGTGACATGTTAGTCATTGGATTACAAATTTTGTACCTATTTTGGGATTGGGATGTCCTCTTATGTAACGTTTTTGGGATTGGGATAACCTCTTATGTACCCATTGATATCATATAACATTAATAATTTAACAAATGAATAGGAGGGAGATATAGTTCCAACCCATCACATAATGAAAATCATACGTATTTTTTCCAAAAAATCATAAAATATTCATAATTTCATACCCCATATATGAAATAGGTTCCATAAAAATTTCATCATATTATAACTTATAGAAAATAGATGGAATTCATGATCATTTCATCACTTCATCTTAGTATTACCTGTGAAAAATGATGTGGGTTTAAAAAAATGTCATATTGATATAACCCTTGGATGAGGAACATGTTTTATAGCCATCTAATCATCATAAAAATATACCATTTAGAGAAATAATTAGAAATATATCCTTGGATAATATAATTATAAAATAAAAATTAACCTCAAATATGTATTCTTGGATGTGAAATTATTTTTAAATGAAAATTGCAAATATTTCTTGAAGAAAATATTTGTTTATTGATAATCACTTTTTAAAACTAGTTTTTCATATTAAAAAACCATTTTAGTAAATATGTCCATTAAAACATGTAATGATACCTTAAAATTATATAATTGTTAGGATGATTTAAAATTCATTTCCGGGCATATAAGATAAAACAAATATTTCTTCACAATTTTGGTAAATTCCTTATTGACATTGATTATATAATGATATAAATATTTCATTAATGTTTTTTTTAAATAATGCTTTTTAAAAAAGTAATTTTTTCATTATTCATTCATATATTATTTGTATAATATTGAAAACATTTTTTAAGACATTTTAAAGAGAATGGATTTTTAAAATAAATCTTTTTAGAATAATGATAATAATTATTATTAATTTTATTAGAAACATTATATGGAATTATGGAGTGCATAAAGAGAGAAAAATGAACGGAAAACATATATTCTAATGAATTAACTATAAGAAATTATAATTAATGAGTTTTTTAGATATGGATGATAATATTTTATCTTAATAAAGCCAATTATAAATAATCTTGAAAAATGATGACATTGTAATATAAAATTATTAACACATCGGTAACGTTGAATTATAATCCCCTTGATGGAATAAAAATAAATTAAAATTACAATATAATTAGAATGAAATAAATTAGTGAAATTAAATTTCAATGGGGGATGTATAATGTCCTCATAAAATAATATAGTCACATAAAATAATATATGTCTCTAGGAAATAAAATTGAGATCGAAATCCCTTACTCCTTTGGTACCTTTTCAACTGTAAACCCCGTGAAAGAGATAACCTAAAATTTATATGTTAATTACTATATTATTATGTATAATCACTATAAAAAAATCATGGTTAATATATACAACACAATAAATATACAAATGTCTAAAATGGCTTCTGACTCATAGAAAATAAATATGAGGTGGAAATCTCTTACCACATTAGGGATCATTTTAATTTTAAAACCCGTTATAGAGTAATATCAAATTTCAAAAATAAATTTCATTAAAATGAGTATATTAATGATGGAATATATATAAGGGGTCATTTTATACACCATAAAAAGGAAATAAGTGATCAATTTCTATATGTCATCTAAAAATAAATGAGAGACTAGAAATACCTTACATTTTGTATCAACTCACTTTGTAGACATTCAAACCTAATGTAAAATAAATATTTAATTAATAAAAAACTAATTAGGAACCATAATTATATAATAATACCATATATGTTTTAATTATGACAATTTATTAACTTCTTTTTTAAAAAATAAATATTAATGTAGTGTTCTGGGAAATATATATTTTATTTTTTTAGTAAATGGATTCATTTTCTATATTTTTGGTTCTAATACCTTTGTCAGGGTTCCCTAATATCACGAATACTAATAATGAAATAACTATTATATTAATAGATAAATTATTATATTAATACTAATAATTAAATCTGTTTTTCATAATTTAGGTGGATTACGATCAATTAGATGGTATGTCATACGTTCATATGAGTAATGTTTCCATATATCATTGATCATAATAGAAATGAGGTATGTACTAATTTATATTAACCAAATGATCATAGTATTATAAATAAAATATTATTTCTTTAAATATACTGATGAATATCATCCATGTAGTGTGGTGATGAAAATATAGAGTCAAATCGCATCCTGAAGGTTGTAGTCCACATTTACAAGAATGATGTTATCATCATTCAGTGAGTGAAAAGATAAAAATTGAATGATATATTTTATAATAGAAATGATAAATATTTCATGAAAATCATAATTATTTCATTAATTTCACATATATACGTTAAATATTTCTTAATTTCATTACATGTAAATAATTAGTGGAAAAGTTTCAAATGCATTGTGAGGCAATGGTCCGACATACAAATGAACGATATTATTGTATACCCTATAGAATAGAAAGTAAGATTTTTTAGGTAATTTAATGAATAAAAATGTTTGACTATGTTTTTAATGTCATATATATAACTTATATCTATCATCATATTAAACCATTAGACATTGTAATGGAAAAATAAATGTGATCGGTTTGGGAGGTGGTAGTCCATCGTTAACATGAATGATTATTTGATGACACACTTGATGGTAGTGGATATGTTTTTACGTAATTAATTTTACATTAATGAAATATAAATATTTTTATGATACTGAACATATTATATAATCATTTTTTAATAAGAATTTATACTATTGGCAGAATAAATAAAATAAAAATTCTTGTTAATGAACTATATGACGTCTCCAAGTAACCACATTATATTTTAAAAAAAAATCATTACATGGTTCATTTTGTACGCAGATTATGTATTCATGGGAAGGCGTATTGATGTTTTATTATTATATTTGACGAAATTTTCATATCAAATATGTATTTATTGTGTGAATAGTAGAGGATATGGGGTGACCTTTTAGAAGTGAGTTGAGTGGCATCATTGTAATTTTTTGAATGGGGAAAAGTTGTACAAATGTTGTTATGATTGTAAAAGGCTCAAAAATATAAATTTTTAAAGAATAAGAAATCTTTGTGTCTAAATTTGGATGTAAAATTTATTTTTTACATTATTATATGCCTTTTTATCCTTAACATTTGTGATTAACCCCCCCCCCCCATCACTTTTTTACATAAACCGTAATAATTAATTTTTAAATGTTTTTCTACTAATTCTAGGAAAAAATTATATTAATCTTATTAAATGATATAATATATCCAAATTTTAAATATAGAATCCATTTCTAAAAATTATATTATGATAACAATAATTTTTAATTTAAAATTAATCCCTCAAATGCGACGAGAAGTCAGGATTTCGAAGAGAAAATGATGAAATTTCTTTAAAGTATCTATATCGAAAAAACAAGATTCCAATGAAGTAAATTTTATTAATATATATATAATATAAATAATATTACCCAAAAAATTATAATATAATTTAACATTATAAATAATTTTATCGATTAGGAAATTTTCAAATAAAATTGAATATTTTTCAATATTCCTCAAAAAATTAATAAATTTATAAAATTAATAAATATTAATGATAATATTATTTTAATATTATATTTTTGAAAATGATATTTATTTTCTAACATAAATTTTCTATAATTTTTAAAATTATTTTTATAATAGGTTTTGTAAAAATGGTAGAAAATTACTTTTTAGAAAGTTACAGTTTTTAGGAATAACATTGGACTAATTCTTTAATATTTTCATGAAAACTCATAAAAATAAATTAAAATATATTATTAATTATATACTATATAAATTTTATTAATGTTATTCACCATAACTGGTTTGTTTAATTGGTTGAGGTAATATGTGTTTGATTTCAGGAAAATATTTTTTGAGAAATTATATTTTCTTTTATTCAAATAGTTTTGTATTTTAATTTTTAATTAGTTATACAAAAAAAACTATAATTTTTTTAAACATTTATTTTTATAATTTAGTTAATACAATTCATACCCACCATTATAATGTATACTTGATATAATTACACATAATATTGTGTATAATGCATAAAAACTCATTGTTACATGAAAAAAACCCTATGTTTTTTTGAAAAAAATTACCCAATTTCTTTAAACATATTCATTTTGAAATATTGGTAATTTTCATTCTTCATCCCTTGAAATGAATTAAAAACTGAAAAAATTACACTTTGGTTCTAAAAATGAGGATACTTATGCATCATTACATTCTTAGGTATCCATGTATGCTCCTTATTCAGGTGATTTCACCCCAATACATTGACTAGGAATGTGATACTGTTTCATAGATCCCTATCTAATTGATCCATAATCTTTAATGGTGGTTACTCATGAGTAATATTATGCTCCATTACTATGACCTCTATGTTTAGTAATTGTGATGGATCAGTTTTGTGCTTCCACATGAGAGATACATGGAAAACATCATGAACGAGAGGGTGTTTTGATGGAAGAACCAACTCATTGTTAACCATCCTGAATAGACCAATAATTTTAAAGGAATTTATATACAAAGGCCTTTTTATTCCTTTATATCATAATAATAATTTAATCTTATTGTTGTCGTTCGATCAATTTCAACATTATATTGTTCTAGAAGAAATGATGAAGATTTTATTATGTTTAAAGAGATAATGGATCAGTATATCCATAAATGAATGAAAATTAATTCCATATATATCCAGTTAAAAAGGATATAATTGTCCATATAATATGGATAATTCATTAAATGAAGAAATAATTCAATATTCACTAAAAGATAATCCATAGTTCACTTTTTATCATTTCGTAAATGGTAAAACATATAACCCAAAAAAATAAAGAACTTTTAAGGTCACCAAATAAAAAAACTACATAACATTAATCCCCATTATATAATAACACAGTTCTGGAATATCTCATAACAGAAATATGAATAATATCATTATGTATTCTCTTGAATCATGGTAATAACCTAAATTATCATATAAATTATTTCAAAACATAACTTTTTCCTCATTACTTATATAATAAGTGACATGTGGGATATAATCCTTAAGTTAAGATTTTGCCAAACTCCTCCAACTATATAATGAACAATATTTTCAAAAAATCATCTATATTTTTCAATAAAATCCATATAATACAATTTACATCATCTAAATAAATCATCACATTTTAAACATATCATTTTCACAACACTAAAACATATAATGTGTTATATTTCCCATAATAATGTGTTTTCAATGAAATATAACCTTGCTATTAAATCACATTTATAATCTATTTGTTCCATTCAACATATTCTCAGAATCCCTTAATGAAAAACAGACACTGAAAATACTTATATATTTAATTAGTCATTAATTCTAGTACATAAACATATTAATTATTCCAAATAATCTTTAATCCATGAACTATGATTCATCATTTCAGTCAACAATATCACATTCCATTCAAATGTCATATGTAGTATCTACACTATGAACCATAAAACCCTTGTACAACTTTGATTATTAACATTAAGATATTTCCACTCAAGACATCGATTTTAATATGTCCATTAATTTCACTTAAAAATAAAATTTTGAATGTAACATACGGATTCCATTATTATCATCCATTGAGTTACACAAACATTTCATTTTTCTCATTAAAACTATACCTATTTTGGATTTCCTTTCCCTAATTGAAACATCATTTTATCCCATTGAGTCATTTCACTGAGTGAGTCTTCCCAAATTCAGACATAGAGGAAACTAAATCTTCATTATTCCATCATATCCAATAATAAATTTCCCACAAAATTCTATCTTTCACATATTTAGTGACTCTGAGAGCAGTTAAAGATGTTCATTGCTAATCTAATTTCATGATAACTTATTAAGAATAATACCAAAATCATTTACTAAATTCATTATAACATTTTGATATGCTTTATAATATTGTATGTCCCATTTAATTATAACCTAGTTCTTCCTAGTACTCTCCCATGCATAGTGCAATAAAAACTAATCATAGTGAAAAATAAAATAGTCATGAAAACCATATTACTAGATATCTAAATCACGATAAATTATTTTATATCCCTAACACATTTTTTTAATCATTTTCATCCATTATCATCATCTAATAAAATTCATCATGAGGGTTTGTTAATTGTTTTTGAAATTACAAATCATATATACTAGGAATATCATTCCCAATATACTGTACAAACAATTTTCATGAACCCAGTGATGATCAAGTCCAACTTAATGCACCATTTTCAATGTTATTACACCTAGGTACCAATTTCCCATATATACATCCCCTTTTATTTTCTAAATATAGATATAATTTCATTGGAACAACATTTTCTATCCTTCAACAAAATTATAGGACATTAATCTATAATTTGACTCATCCCAATACTTATCCTTATTGATATCATTATACATAACCATAGTAATTACCCTATGAATGTCACATAATATTTCTTATCCATGTATCCAAAGATTAATTAAATTATTAATCGAATAAAAACAATGTGACATGATATTTTTATAAATAAAAATTATATTTTTTTAGAATAATATTAATTACATTATACAAAAACACGCTTTAGGACTATTATTGTTCTGTTTATTTGTTAACTAGGTAAATTATTTCCTTATTTTACGAAATATTTTTAATGTCACATCTAAATATATTCCCATTATGCAGTCTTCAAATAGATACCCATCATCTATCCTTTTTTCGTATCTTAGTGAACTTAATCATAAGAAATGGGTCACATAGTTTCTCAGCAATATTATATATGGGAAATAAATACTCATATATGTATTATAAGGGTATAATCATAACATGTGAAATCCATATTATGAATATCATAGATCTGAATATTGTGTAATGTAAAAAATATTGTCATTTCATAAGACATGATTCATATAAAAATTAAATAACAAGATCCATGAGAGAATAAAATTAGACTAAGTCATGGAATTGTGGACAATACTGATGGACATAAAATATTATGTCATGGTTACCCACAAAAAAAATTCATTACAAGTTAGGAGTTAGATCACAACATATATACCTACTTCAGGAATATGAAGGACTCTTTTTACCATATCTTGGGTTTGGGATAGCCACCCATGTAACCATTGAGATCAACATACATTAACAATTACCTAATGCATTGGAGTGGGACATAGTTACCACCTATAACAAAATGAAAAAAATATATATTTATTACACATGTTAATAAAATATTTATCAATTTAAATAAAATGAAATGAAATGGGTTTCATAAACCATTCATTATATCATTACCTATCATAAAAAGATATTATTCATAATCATTTCATTATTTCATCATTGTATAACTTTTGAAAAAATGGGGTTTCCATTTATTTTATCTTGATATAACTTGTAGAATAGAATCATGTTCTATAATAATCTTTTCATCATAAGTATAAAAAAGTAATATAAATAATTAAAATGTAACACTTCAATCATATCCCAAATAAATAAAAATTAACAATAACATATGACATCTTAGATGGAAAATTATTATTTAAGTATACATTGAACATTTCATTAGAAAATTAAGATTTCATTGAAAATTGATTTTTAAAACTAAAAAGTCATGAACCATTTTGAAAATATATTTCTTTTAATATAAATTAGATAACATATAAAAGAATCATTAAAAACTATTCCATACATTTTATGATGAAAATAATCATTTCTCATTGAATTTTTTTAAAACATAAAAAAATTTGAAAATAATTTTTTTAAAAAATAACCTTGGATGTTTATAAAATAATATTCAATTAAATTAACGGAGATGATGGCGGAAGACATCAATCATACCATAAATGTTTAAACAAATAATCATTCTATGAATATTGTAGAATAATAATCGGAATTGACAGGAGAAAAAAATGATGATTCCATTAAAAATATTAAATTTTCTATAATTGGTAAATATATATTTATTAATTAATTTAATGAATGTCAAAAATATTCTAAAAAAACCAATACATATTTTTGTAATTAAAATAGTTTTTTACCATTGGAGCACCCTAGTTAGAAGTAAGAATCCTTTTCTCATTTCGTTTTGTGTGGTTAAAGTTGTTGGGTAATGTTTGAGAGAGTTTAGTATGGTTGTGGAAATGTTTTCTGGCATTCTAAAAGAGAATTATTTGTGCATGGTTATGGGAAACCAAGCTGAAAACATAGGTAACCGTGATACATGGGATGGTGGGATTAGCATGGATTTTTCATGGATTTTTAACCTTGAGTGGAGAATGTGGAGGATGCCTTTCTAGATTGCAGTAGGAGCATGTTAGTGAAAAATATTTCTAACCGGGTGAGATAACCATGTGCCGCATCAAAAATTGAATTTTTAAAAACTGGGATCACATGGGATTTCCCATACTCCTGTCATTTCTTCCACAGCATAATCAGAACTCATAATTTTTGGTTCTCAATGGTTATAGGGGCTATCAAACTCATTTTAGATGTGAATCGACGAGTTTTAAAGGTGTGGTGAAGGTGATTCATCTCCACTAAGTCTCCTCTCATGGATCATTCTTCGTTTTCCTTAGATCTAGTTCACCCATTCTCTTTGTTTTTTGGTTCTAGAACTGTTGCATATAGATATTGTATTTTTCTCCCTAAAATGTTTAAAGTTGGTCTTATTGATGTTAGGAAAATTGATATGAGGTGATTTTGGTGGATATTTCACACAGATTTCAGGGGCGATCGTAAGTTGGTTGATATTCGTAGAACCCTACGATAGGTGGATTCTATCTAAATGGAATTTTTATATAAATAGATTCCTTGTATTAATTAATATTTTTTTAATACATTTTTTTATTATTATGAATTTTTTATCATGATGGAAATTCATTTTGTGATGATTTTTGGATTTTGGGGAAAATGGGGTATTATAGTGAAATGTTCATGATATTGGGTTTTAAAATGTAGATTTTTAAATTAGTCTCTTGGGATGATTTATGAAAATGGTTTTAAATCAAGTTGTTATTTTATTGGAAGGTAATTTTTCATGGATAGTCTCTTAATGGATTTTTTGGATTGGAAATGGTTGTTTTCATAATGTTGTGGCCTTGGTCTGCTATATGTTTGTTTGATGTTTAAGTTTTTATGCATGTTATTGAAATGGATGTGAATTGGCTAGGAACTACTACTATAAAAAGGGTATTGATGGTGGATGGAAGGTCCCCCATCAATAAAATGTTGGAGGGAAGTACCACTAAATACAGAATGTATTAAAAATACTTGGATGGGAAGTTACAATATGATCACTACCCCAGATTGAGTGTTTCAAACATTATGGATATGTTCTTATTATGTGTGTGACTATGAATGATGAAATTATTGTGATAATATATGATGGTAAAATGTTTTATGGATTTTTTGTTCGTTTTCCCTTGTATGGTGTTTATTTTAGTGAAATATATATAGGTTATGGTATGTTTCGGTAGATGGAAATTGTAGTACTATTTGATGTTTTATAGAAACTAATTAATTTAAATGTAAAAATGGTTCTTTCTAAGTAGATTTTTTCCAGAAATCATTTAGGGAAAACCTATTGACTAATTTTACTCACCCCCTTCATTGTCACTTGGGTGATTTTTCAGATGTTGTATTATAGGATAAAGGAAAAGGAAAAGCATCTCATTTTTCTATAGACTCATCATGATACTACATGAGCATAATTTTAGAGGATCAATAATGGATATTGGTGTGAAGTTCTGGAGTGTTTAATTGTTTCCATTTGGTCTTTTTGATGATCCTTCTACATGGTACTCTAATTCTTGGATTTTTGGTGATTTAGTTGTATTTGATTTTTGGAATTCTGATTGAAGAGTTGTTTGTTTGGTTGTCTCTTAGTCATGTGTTATAATGGTTTATTTTGATGACATGTGTCATGTAGTGGGGGTTGATTATTCTTTTTTTGGGTGGATGGTTTTATTATATGGTAAAATCATTCCCCAATTGTTCTTCAATACCTCGGTATTTATTTCTAGCGTTTGGAGTGTTGAAATAAATAGGAATAGGAAATATCAATGTTATGAGTGTAGCCAATGAGATGAGAATGGAATTATAGAATGAAAATACTTCCAACTAGGATGCATAGTTCACTGACATAATGATTTATGTTGTGGTATGGATATATGGACTTGTGAAAAGTACAAAAGTTATTTTCAAATGTGAATATGTTAAATGTGGATAGTTGTAGTATTTTAAAATCGCTCAATTTTCAACACATGGTTATTTTTTAATAAAAAGTATGAAACATGGGAAATGTGAAATTTTTTAAAGCATTGTTGTGAATATTTTAATGTAATATAATTTTAAATTGTAATACTTTTCTTGATAAGGGAGTAAGGCTTGTAGTGGTTTTTTCTTGATTGAAATGGCACTGGGTAGGCATCGTAGAGAGAAACCTGAAGAGGCTACTGAAAATGTTGTTGGACCTGAGCCCTAGGTGAACCATCAGCATGTGAATATTATAGTTAAATATTTCCAATATGTGGGATTCGGGAATAAAACAGAGGTGTCAAAACATGTGTAACGTTTGGATCATTTTCAAAATAAAAAACCTCCCATATTTAGGGGCGATTCTGAACTAGAAAAGATAGAAGATAAGTTAAACCTGTATAATTGGATATATGAATTCATCAGAACACCAGCGAAACTGAAATTGAAGATGAAAATGTATATGTTGGAATATTTTCCCATCAGTTGTGGTATTTGGTGGTCCATGATGGAATAGACCAAGGGATGACATGGGAGGGTTTGATGAATTTTTTAGCCAAAAATTCCAACCTCATACATTCAGAATACATCACACAACATATTTATTACATTTAATGCAAGATAACTTCTTGGTAAAAGAATTTGGTGGTGTTTTTATAACCATAGTGTGATTTTAACCTGTGTTAGCATGCATTACATTAATTTAACCACGTTTTTTATGTTGGATTGATGTAGGAAATTCATTTTAATACAGTGGTTTTATTTAAAAGTGATTTCACAGAAATGGTGAAGAGAAAAATATTATATAAGAGGATTATTTTGAGGAATACATTTAGGGGAAGCATGTTGATACCCATCAGAAATGATAGGAACTATATCATAGGGATAAAGAGGAAGAAGAAAACTTATTTCTATAGTGGGTGTATCACTCAGAGTTGAATGACAGGATCAGTGATTCTTCCTCCAAAGCCTAAGAGTATGCCAGGATGTTTTTAGTTTTTCTCTACTAGACACATCAAGAGGGATTGTTAGGCACAAACTAGATCAGGTAATAACTATAAGAATATGGGGAATCTTCATCATTATTGTCATAATTCTATGAGGTTCGGTGTTCTTGATACACCTCAGGGGTCACAGACATTCAATGCCTCAAAAGGGTGGGGGAAAAAACATAACCCTTGTTAGTTGAATAATATTACCCAGGGTGATTCACAAAATACCATGAGTCCTTATCAGGTCAATAAAGATAATATCATTGAAAGAGAGAAACTATTTGGGGATGAGAAGTCTTTGATGTACAATAATATTGGACCATCCATGGTATGAGGTACAATACATATAAATTCTACCTTGATACAATCATTTTATGATATGGGTGGTTTACATTATTTTATTGCTTTAATTATTTTTAGTTTAATGGTTTTAACTAGGTAAATTATTCCTCAGGTTTAAAAACATTAAACTCCTCTAGTACATATATATTTTAGAGGCTTACATTGTAGATAATGATATATATTTTTGTATGGGTTTGAGTTGATGTGAGATATCTCAATTCTTGAGATTGATGGTTATGATATAATCCTTGAAATCGATTGGATGGAAATGTTTATGGACTACATCGACTACTATGTGAAAATAGTTAGTTTCAAGGTGGATAATGGTGTTAAACGTCTCTTTATAAGAGAGAATAATGAAAACATTGGTGAAAAAGGATTTTTTTTTCACCATCTATGGGCATGATATCATATCTATTAGTGGCATTGTCGTTGTCTTTAATGGATAGAGTTGAACGTATCATTTTTTCATCATTTTTACCATTTTATGGATGCCCTTCCTAATTAATTATTAGGGTTTCCACCCATGAGAGAAGTGGAGTTTTCGATTGATATCTTTTTGGGGACTAGTCATAACTCACTTCCATCATATTTGATGAAACAAATAGAATTGATGTAATTAAATGTGTAGTTAGAGGATTTAGAGTGAAAATGGTTCATCTGGTCTAGAAAATATCTATATGTAAGATCCTAGCCTCTTCTAGAGCAATATCATGCATATTTTTAGGTACCTTTTGTTTTTTATAAGTACCTTTGTGTTGGGGTGTGACCTGGGGTGTTTTTGGTGAATGTTTTAAGAAACATGGGAAGACATGGTTTATGCACGCTTTGGCCAAACTGTGCAAAAGATAGTCATGAATATAGTGGAGGTTAGCGTGGTAAACACTTTGTTTTCCTAACCGTGCATCATTATGCCATTCAGGCATTAGAATATGACACAGTTGGCGCTCGTTTTAGCCTATCCATGTGGCCTCACATGTGTAATCGTGCGTACATAGAAAATTAATCCTAAATTTGGTTTTAATCTCTCCTGAACCCCTAATTCATATATAATTAGAACTACGCTCAGGATTGACAATTTTGGAGTTATATTAAATCCTTCTAGAGGAATTCGAAGATGATTCAAAAAACATTCGTCGAGATTGGAATCCCGTATTGAAGATATTCTCTCTTCCTAGTAGGTGGATCTCATTTTGTTTATTCTATTATTCTTTCCACTATCCTGCCTTGATCTTTTTCGGGAATTTCATCCAAATTTTCTCAGATCTAAACCTCCGGATTGTGATCTATATCGAGGATTTTGGATCTAGATCTATATTTTCATGATCTTGATGAATTGAATCTTAATTTTGGTTTAGAGATTTAGATTAGAAGCTTGATCAACGATGTTGTGCCACATGGATTTTGTGGTTTTTTGTGGGGCTAACATCATTCGACAAACTGAGGTATGTTGTCTAAATCAAACTCCCATTTTCTTGATTTATGATTTTTGATTGTTATTTTATGATTCTATAGATTCCTTTGATTGTTGAATTTTTAAATTGAAGAAATTAGGAATTAATAGTTAACTTTTTTTCCTTGGTGATTAATTGATAATTGAATCACAGAACAAATGAACGGGGGGTTTCCCAAAGAGATATTATGGTGATTTTTTATGTGTTGATATATTGAAATTGTGGTATTAAATTGTTTATGTTAATATAATAAATTAGGGGAATTAATTATGAATTGATGATACACTATGTAAGATAATTAATTGTGAGAATTAATTATATTCCTTGATGTTGGTCAAAGATAATTAATGGTATGAATTAATTATGAAAATATGATATTTGATATGGATATTTAATTGTGATGAATTCATTTTCAAATGATAATTTTGATTATTGACTAATTAATTGATGAATTATTAAATGGGATATGTGATAAGTTCATTTTTCAGATAACCAATGGACTTTGAAATGATTAACTAATCGTTGGATTAGTAATGGAATGATGTGAAAAAATCTTTTTAATTAATTAATACTTAAATGGATGAGATTATTTTGGTTCTATACATAGCTTTCTATAATAATTAGAATACAGGAATTGGACATGGGGTTCCTCAACAATAGTTATCCAAGCATGATATAATGGGGTTCTAAGCATGGAGACCTATACCTAATGAGATATAGTGTTATAGGCATGGAGACCTGCACATAAAATGATTTGGGGTGCTATGCATGAATACCTACATCAAATGATTAATTATTATGAATAATTATTCAAATTCTAAAATTGAATTGAAGCTGAGCCTAATGTGATGATTGAAGTCTAAATGAAAATCTGATAATTATTTAATTATGCATTTTAATTATTGCTTCACAAAAATCTAGCACAATATTTGGACTGGACTCATTTTAGACACTATTGGTGGTGGCATAATTTGTTTTACTCACATTTTCATTGATCCACATAAAAGAAACGAAAGTAGACTTTTTTGTTGTAGGATATGATAAGGGAAAGGCCCTATGATAGGTTGTAGTTTGGGAATGGAGCATGTGAGAGGGAACCCCACATGGTTAAAGACCCTCATGGGAGTCATTGTGTCTTCACATTCAATTGAATTATAGACAATTGACATTTTCATTGTCATAGAATGTTTTAACATTTAGTTGAGTACTGTATTTTTCATGTTTTTTGTTATCATATGCAATGGATTTGTTCTGGTTATTTATATTATTTTTCACCTGGTTATCATTATTTTCTTCCATTAGTGTTTTATTTTTATAAAATAGGGTATAGTCTCCTAATTATTGATATACCATACCATTTATTCTAGTCATCACCCTCTATCTTATGGGAAGGCATGATTGATGGAATATGGACAACTAGCATGGGCGCACATTTCGGGGAACTAAGGTTAGGAAGTCACAAAGTAGTATCAAAGGAGTTTTCATTACATAATTATTATTTTGTTTTATTATTTTGGGATAGGTAGATAGAAGACTAGGATGAGTTGAGGCTTGGTTATGACATGATGCATTGGAGTTGCAAACACATGTATGGTGGAAAATCCTAGTACTAAGGGTGGGATTGTTTTGATTGATGTTTGTTTTTACAGATGGATATTAATTCACCTTTAGTGAAACATTTGTTTTGTGGTGTGCATATTATTTCTAAAATTGTTGAATTTTTATTCATAGCTTAATGAGTAGTGATATTATAGTCTTCATGCATCATTATTGGCACTTAGGGTTGTTTTACATGCATCATTCTAGGAACACAAGGGAAAAAGGTTATGGGAATGTGGTTGAACATGAAGTATTTTTTCTTATTGTGAGATTTAATTAAGGATACAAAATTAAAATAAATGTGTATCTAATGGTATACATGATTGATTAAATGAGTATGAGGAATTTATTAACTTTTAAATTAATAAATTAGATATAACGTGTTTAATTAATTGATGGAGTAATTAATGAGAATTTATGTACCCTTGTTAACCAAGAACAAGAAGTAGGATGGTTCAGGGTAGTGATAAGGCATCGTCATTGACTGTGTTGTGAGAAATATGGGAAAGTTCATGATGAAACTTTTTTAATAGTTCTCCTCTTACAAAAATTTTATAATGTTTAGTTATGACACCTAAGACATGTGTTCTTCTTTATAGAGTTAGTCTTCGAAGACGCTTGTTAAGGGAGAGACCATGGGGTACGGCTCGGAAAGAAATTCCAAAGAGGGAAATTGAGGCACCACTGGTGCAAGATGAGGTGTAATGGGTATATTTCTTTGATATCTTTTCTCATTTCATTAATTTCATGGAGAGAGATCCAAGGTGGGTTCAGAAAATATTGTTGGAGTTGAAAACGGAGTTTCAGTTATAGCACCATCCTACCTTTACTAAAGAGGATTAACCTGATGGAGATGAATTCTGGATTGAATCCATATTGATGGTTCTTTACCATTGGGATACTTCAGATACGATGAGGGTTGTCGTGCCTACTTATATGATATGGGGGTTAGAGAACCGTTGGTGGGACATTCATGTATGATTTGGATAGACTAAGGATATATTATGGATGGGATTTCATGAGAATTTAAGGTAACACTATTATCCAAATCATCTGATATAAGAGATACCTTATTAGATTATGAAATTGAACCAAGGAACAATGTATTAAATGTATTATGTTGAAATTTCCATATATTAAAAGTATTTTTCCCTAGATTAGGCTGTATATGAGGCATCATTGGAAATATGATTTCAGGATAGATTTATGTGTGAAATTATTTCCATCTTGAATATCATTAGGCTAAATCAATTCCCAGTGGTGGTTAATCAGGCTCCCATTTTAGAGGGGTACCTAATGGAGGCTTCTATTACTGGGCATGTAGCTTTCATTAGACGGTCAGGGAGTGTACCTTCTGTGATCAGAAAGTGTCATTACGAGAATATTAGTCAAGACTATGGAAATCATGGAATACAGTCATGAGGAATAGTTGCACTGAATCTTAGTCATGTTCATTGCCACCAGTAAGTTAGGTAGGGACACAATCATATATATTATTTTCTACAGCCATTGGAGTGTCGATATGTGGAATGACGGGACACCTACATATGTTCTATAGGAAGCAGCATCAAGATGGTGTTGAGGGAGTAGATACATAGAGTCAGAGTGTGGGATGGGGTCTTCTATACCATATAGGTCTAGTAGTAGGAGTTCTATTAGTATAGGTGCTAGAGGTAGTGGGCGTGGTGCTTCAAGGAATGAGCACCCATATCAGGAGAGTGGTGCTACTCAGGGTAGTTGGATGACACCGTAGTGAAGAGTATTAGTACAATTACATGCATTGCGGCCTTCCCTTGTAGGGAGTGAGGTTGGTCCATCGATAATAATAGGTATTATTCTATTACTTCTACTTTTTTAGTATCTTGTACGAAACTGGTACCTGTCATTCCTTTATATCTGAAGATCTTGATAATGTCTAAAACGTGGAGTATGAGTCCATAAGTGGAGTGGTGAATATTAAAACACCATTGGAAACACATTTTAAGGATGCCTAATTATGAAAGGGGTGTTTTCTAGAGATCATAGTGTATCATTTCCTTTGTGATATCAATAACATAGATATAATTTTCTTTGACTCGATTATGGGTATGGATTGGCTAGTCACAAACCAAGACAATATATATTTTTATCACATGAAGATTCGCCTTTTTATCTCCTATGTGTGACTAGTTTGTTCTTCATGGAGCTTGGTATGTCCTTGAAAATAAATGTGCCAATTACTAAGATATTGGAAGAGCTCATAGCCCAAATTTCTTGTATTCTGATTGATGATGGGAGTGGTAGTCAAGAAGTCCTTCCACCAATAGTGTAACTGTTTTAGGGTGACATTATTGAAGACATTTCAGGGTTTCCACTTTAGAGAGATGTGGAATTCACTAATGATCTCATGTTGGGGGCTGATATGGATTCTATTCCACCATACAGAAAGGCACCAAAAGAGCAGTAAGAGATCAAGACATAGTTAGAGTATTAGGAGGATTATTGGTTTATCCGTCAAAGTAAATCACCTTGGGTATCACCTATTTTTTTCAAAGAAGGCTGATGGGAGACTGCACTTTTGTATTGGTTACTTTTAGATGAGAAAATGATAGGGATGAACTGATATCATATTCTACATCTCCAATATTTTTTTCACCAGCTGAAGGGGGTTTCTATGTTCTCAATGATTGATATGAGATCAGAGTATCATTAGGTGAGAGTTTGGAACTCTAGTATACATATAACTTCTATATGGAGTAGGTATGGAATTTATGAGTTTTTCATAATGATATTTGGGTTGAAAAATGATATAGTAGTGTTTTTGGAATTGATAAATAAGATATTTCACCCATACATATATAAGTTTGTGGTGGTGGAAGTGAATGGAATCATGGTTTACTCTAAGACTCAGGACAATCATGACCTACTTCGTGAAATCATCTTGGGTTAAATAAGAGAACATCATTTATATTCCATTTTTTAGCAGTCAATTATTGATAGATAAGGTTAACTTTTTGGGGAATATCAAATGGGAATAATTTGTGGTAGTGGACCCAAAAAATGTGTAGGTAGAGATTTCTTAGGAGAATCCCAAGAATGTTTTTTATATCTGGATCTTTTTAATATTAGATGGTTATTACAGGAGGTTCATCCAATAATTATTCATATTTGTAGCTCCGCTTACATGATTGACACACAAAGGGATAATGTTCTTTTTTGACAAGGGCATGTGTTAATTATTTTTAGGATTTGAAGAAGTGCATGACATCAGAACTTATTTCCATCTTAAATGAGTCGGGTGGTGAGTACACAGTAAATTTTTGAAACGACATAGAATTCTGAGAAAGGGAATAGAGTGGATGATTCCTTGAACATGATACATCAGACTCATTTGGTACATGATTTGAGTTAAGAGTGGAAGGTGATAACATTGTTAGAAAAAATTCAGGTGTTATTTCAAGGTATTCAAGAGTGGATTATTATAGTTTCCCTAGTAGTGGTTTCTAATTTGTTGAGAAGGATCAGGGATAGGCATTACAATGAGGAAGGTAGAGTCAGTGAGGATCCGCTGGAGTGGTGGGGTGGATTCCACCAGTATAGCCCATGAGGTCAGCAGAGTCAGAGAGGAGATGATGGAGTCTGTGGGTGTATTCCACCTATGTGTCCAATGAGGGCGGAAGAGTCAGAGAGGAGAAGATGGAGTCATAGGTGGATTACCCCTACGCAGCCCATGAGAATTGTGGATTCTGTGAGAAGATGATATAGTTGGTGTGTGGATTCACCCCGTGTGTCCCATGATGGGGGCAGAGTCAGGGAGGAGCCAATGGAGTTATGGTGGATTCCCCCTATACGGCCCGTGTGGGTGGAGTAGTCAGCGATGGGATGATGGGGTAAGTGGTGAATTTCCCTTATTCATTCCATGAGGATGTTGGAGTCAGCATGGGGCTGATAGAGTCAGGGTGGATTCCCTATACGTGTCTGATGAGGGTGACTGAGTGAAGGAGGAGTCGGTTGAGTTGGGGTCATGGGTGGATTCCCCCTATGCATACCATAGTGGTGGTAGAGTCAGTGAGGAGTCGATGGATTTTTGTGTAGGATTCCACCCTCGGGGACCATGATTACAGGGGATCCTATGACGATCTGATGGAGTCAAGTGTGGATTTCCAATGCATGGACCATGATTTTGGAGTTGTCATCGGGTTGTTGATGGATTCATGGTAGAATACCCCTTGTGAATCCCATGAGGGTGTTGGTATCGATGAGGATCAATAGAGTAGGGGGTGGATTACCTCTTTGGGGGCTATAAGGGTGGCCGTTTCTACGAGGAAATGGTTGTTTTAGGGGTGGATTCCCACTGTACGGACCATGAGGGAGGAAGATTTAGTGAGGATCCATTGTAGTCAGGGGTGGTTTCACCCTACATGGACCATCAAAGAAGTGGTGTTAGTGAGGAGATGATGCAGTCAGTGGTGGATTACCCCTGGTGGGCCTGAAATGGTGGTGGTTTCAGTGAGGCGTCGAAGGAGTTGGGGGTGGTTTCCCCCTATGTATCCCATGAGGATGGAAGAGTCAATGAAGATCCTATGAGTTTAAGATAGTGGTGGATTCCCCCTATACAGACCAAGAGGGTGATGGAGTCGATAATGAGTTGATGGAGTTAGGGTTGGATCCCCCTATACATCCCATGAAGGCAGTAAATTCATTGGGGAGCCAATGGAGTCATAGATGAAATCCCTCGGCATGGACCATGAGGGTAGAAGAGTCTTTGGGGAGCCTATGGAGTCAGGATGGATTCCCCTTGAGCGGGTTATGAGGGTGGAAGAGTCAACATGGAGCTAATGTAGTAAGGGGAGGATTCCTCCCATAAGGTCCATGAGGGTGGAAGAGTCTGTGAGGAGACGATGGAGTCGGGGGTGGATTAGTTTTGCACGGCCCATGAGGATGGTGATTTTAGAAAAGAGCTGATGGAGTTAGGGTTGGATTCCCCCTATATATACAACGTGTATGGCATAGTTGATGAATATTCGATGCAGTCATGGGTAGATTCCCCTTATGTGGCCCATGAGGGCAGCATAGTCAGTGAGGAGCTGATGGATTCGAGTGGTGGATTCCCCATGTGTGGCTCATAAGGGAGGTAATGTTAGCTAGGATCTAATGTCCCCTTTTCATCATGCACCCATGGTTACGCATCCTCAATCATAATAAGCATAGGTTATTCATGTGGGAGATGCTTCAATTTTTTCATGCTTCACATATTTTTGTATTATCATAGTCTATAGGCAAGAGATTAACGTCGGGATAACCATTATTGTTTTTAAAACATTCCACGGATGGCATGAACATCATTTTTTCCATGCATTCTTGTGGCCCTATTTTCCCAAATTCATAGCTTGGTGACATTCATTACTTATTGAGAGATTTTTGGACCTTAATGAAAATGGAATTATGGGATGTTGATTCCCGCTTCTATGGATTTCTCCTCGGAATTCATCGTATATTCCCATTCACCCCAATATATTTCATTCGTTGTTCCCAAAACTAGTACATAATGCCTTCTCTTTGTGAATGATGGTTAATTACAATGCTTTTATAATGACATTCCAGGGGGTCAAGTCCAGGCAGCAACCTTCAGTTTAATTTTATTATAACATTAGGCATTTCAGAGAATCATTTGATGGGGGAACATTGGAGAAACTATATTATTTCACATAATAGGTCTTCCCAAGGACAAAATAACCTTATTATTCCCATATTAATCATGGGTTATCTTATTCCAGAGTCATGTCTCTGAGTTTTTCCTCAACTTCCTATGTTTAAAATGGGTCATGTCGCATGTGTAACACCTTCAAGAGACCGTAATGGAAAATCCGTGTCTTCTGAGGTTTTCCGAAAGAATCTCATGTTTAACATGAGTAAGGTTGTGAGTTTAATGTCATTCAAAGATCAATATGAATAATTAACACACTAATGAAAGTGGATTAGGTAGGAACATATGTATGAAAGAGTATCTAGGGGTTTTATCAGATGGATGGATCAAAACGTCCAATAAACATGGACTTGAGGTGGTGCCTCTCAAAATAGAGAAGGTTTCAAAATGTGATGGATGATCTGGAACCCACTATTGGAGAATCCAGAAAAGTGTACCCAAGAATGGGGTACACAAAGGCTTACCACTAGTTGGGATTAAACGTCGGTGATGCTTCATATTTACCTTGTATAGATGATAGAGATCAAATCCAATGTTGTTCAAGAGGTTGTCTTGGGTCTTACACATGGCTAGAATCCCATCATTTGAGAATAACTCTTGGTTAGATAGATATCATATTTAGTGCCGATGCATGATTAGCTGCCTATGTGCTGTAAAAAGTACCAACGAGATGAATGCAGATTATTCATGGTTAGGTTACTATGCGAATGAAGTGATCTCAATGGGATATAGAGGCCCAGATGAAATCAATATGATTATGGAAGAAGTGTTGAAGGATGTAGTTGAGTGAGGTGGAACTAAAATAAAGGTAAAGATTACAGGAATGATCCTTATAGAGGCTTCCAATATATCGATGTGGTTTGTAATCAATGTCCATTTAATTTAGGATTGGGTGATGAGACACATTCAGAGGAATCTCGTGAGAAATGGGGTGCATGGATAAGGACCTGAAGGATGAAGATCCTCTAGGTTGGGGAATGATTTTCATGAGACATAAAGGGTAATCAAAAAGTCCAGTATGGGAAGGAGGTTATGGTCTTGAACCTCAGGGAGGCATACTACGTAGCCTATTTGAATTAAAGTGATAAAAATGCACATAGTTCTCAATAGGGGAATAGAAGCTGGGTGTACCCAAAGGAAATACTCTTGGATATACTCAATGGGAATATATGTGGTTATTATCCCTTCTCAAAGAGTTGAAATCTTGTTTGGTGGAGTACAGTAAATTGTGGGGTGTAAGCATGGTTATCTACCCTTGTGGATCAGAACACCTCAAAAGATATGGGAGATGTGTCTGAATAGGGGAAATTTTCACATCATTTTGGTACATCCAAATAAGGGAGAACTAGATATTAACATTTTCTAGTATTGAACCTCCAACAGGTGTCTGACAAGCCCGAAAGTGATAAAAACCTTGATACATTGGATGGTTCAGTTTAGCATCTCAGAGGATGAGTGAACTGACGTGAATGAGTTGGGATAAATGGATTGCGGGGAGTTATGGGATTAAACCACAAGGTGGATTCATACATACCATTTTTGGATGACATGGAAAAATTTCCATTTTGTTTAGGAAAGTAGGACATGGAGTTAGGTAACACCCAATGGACAACAACCCAATGACGTGGCAGCGGATCATGTGTGGTTAGTAGCCCTTCGCATGACTGGAACTCTTGGTTGGAGGTGTGTTGTGAGTGTGTGGATAATGAATGTTTAGATTCCCTTGTGGATTATAACACCTCAAATGATGTATTTGTGAGACATGTCCCAAAAGGGAAGACGTCACATCAGAAGGCTAAATACCCAGATGTGAGAATTGGGGTTTACCAGTGGAAGGATCAAAACTCCCTATGAGATAGGATCCGAGAGGTGTGTCCAAGGAAGGGAAGATGCCACACCATGAATGATGATAATGACACCGATAGTGGTAGATCAGGGAGGGTGCAACACTTGGATGGGGTGAACCAATTCTTAACATTGGTCGATATTGAACCACAATGTGGCGTCGTACGTACCCTATATAGAAGATACGGATCAAATCATATGTAGTTTGACGTGGTGATTTGGATATTATACATGAAAACTACCCTTATTATGCTGGGGGGAAATATGCTGAGTGTGTCTTATATGTGGAAGCTTCTAGGGTGCCACTAAGTTGTGGCTATGGTAAATGGGGCATACTCATAGAATCTTACTAGTTGACGCTATTGAGACAATATAGTAAATGGGTAATAATCATGGAAGCTGCGTGGGTTCCACTAAGGAGATGAAATTTTGTACGGGACATATGTATGGATGCTTCCCCAGTGCCATTAAGGGGTGACAATAATAGATGGTTCCTAAGCATAGAATCTTCATAGGTGCTGATAAGGAGAGAAAATGATGTATGTGAATTATGCATGGATGTTTTCGCTGATATCCTCTTAATGTTTGGTCGAGATATAATCTCAGGTTCATTACAAGGGGTAAATATTAATTTAATGTCATGTGAATGGATGAGGCATACATGACTTATGAGACTATCTTCTTGTCCAATATTCATTATTTCAAGCCGAGAGGGTATTTTGATACGATGATTGGTTGGGGAAAATGGTTTGGGGCTTTCAACTTAAGAGGTTTCCCATAGTGGGTGTTTACTATTTGTATCCTAATGAGGAATATAATGCATATGATATAATCCATCCTATTCTTGAATGATAGGTTATTCTGTATTTTAAAGCCATATAGTGAGGAATTTTCACATCTTATTCTTGACCCATAAGTTTTCACTTGTTTGGAACAAAAGAAATCATATGTTTGTCATATATGGTGTAAAACAGTTAAACTTCATTTAGTGTGGAATATTATGCAGGATTTGCCTAGAAATTATAGATGTACGACGTATGCAATATCAGCCCTCCCTGGTTTAACCCAACATGGGAACTAGGTGATAGGGTTTTGAGGAGTTGTAGAGGAATGGTTCAACTCAAGGTAAATAAGGAATTGAAGATGAGAATATCAACTCAAGAGATGTAAAAGAGTCCAAGAGGAATATATGGACTCCAAAAGTGTTCCTTGCCATGCAATGGACATTTTCAAACCATGTAATTCCATTTTTTGAATGTGGGTTCTCATAAAGATGCAAGGTAAAATATCATCGTTCATGAGTACGGAAGACTACCACTTCAAAAACCAATATCATTTTTTATTCCATTACCAACTCTCAAGGATGGAAATGATTATTTTCTTTATATCTTAATAGTATATATATTATATTTATAATGTGTTTATGATTCAAAAAATTTTATATAACACATACATTCATTCATTCTATTTTCTGAGAATATTATAACTAAATTTGAGGATGTGCAGACAACTTCCTCCTCAAGGAAAGTTTATTTTTTTCACAAATTACGTTGAACGTATTAAAGATGGGTTTAATAAAAATAAATAATATATATGAAATAATAATTATACATTAGTTATAAAATATATATATATATATATATATATATGTAATTTACAATCTTTCATTCGATATTACAAGAAAAAATATACAACATTCATGCGTACGTATGGCCTACCATATCCATGAGAAGAGTATTTAATTTAATATTTATTTGAAATATAGAATATTAGAAATATTTATATATGGAATATATATTTTATTTATATCATGTTTTTTATTCTTTAAAAAAATAAATCTTTATCTAAGTTATATGATCAAGAATAACATTTCAAAACATACAAGAGAAAAAGCAGATATTACACAAAACAAAACATTGCCATTAAATTGATGAAAAGGGTAATTAAAATAATAATAAATTCATATATGTTGTGATATATAACTATATTTTTGGGTATTATGTTTATAATAAACATATACTTATTATACGAGATGATTCAACTAGTAAAAAGAAAGTCATGACATAAGTTATGTGTTTCTCATATCAATTTTATTTCTAAAAGATATATTCAATGTTCACCACATATTGTTTTCTTGTTGTGTATATAGTACCTGATTAAACATTATACCATAAATTTTAATTTACTTCATTATATTAAATGTTACAATTTTTGCTATTATTTCATGGGTATCATTATCCAAAAGTTACACAATTACTAAGTGAATTTCATCACACATTTTATATTTATGAGATACATACAATATTCAGGACTCCATTAATTTGTGTGGTGAATATAATTCCCCTGAATTTATTATATGATTATTAACATTAATGATATAGGTATTTACATATCAATTTTTTGAAATCTTTTTAATGAGTTTTTCAGTTCAAAAGTTACCGAACCAATAAGGTAGTTTTGTCTCGAAATTCCTTCTTCAAGACACATATTATTTTATCACCCTATATTCAATTATGTCGTTTATATACTTCTCTTATACATGTTATATTATGAATATGCATATTTTAGTGTCATTTTAAACATACTGTAATGTTATAATTTTATGCTAATTATGATCTAATGTTACCAATGTGATAATGGTTCAATGATACAATCTCATCGCATACTGAGATTATTTATGATTATTCTTCCATTGATTATGTCTTATGATAAATATCTATAGAACGCCCAATTATTTTATTATCCTATAATTATTTTTTATATTTTAATGTATTTATCCCATTTTGATACTCTTTAAGACTTAATATTATATAGAAAATGTTTTTTTAATATGAATTTTTTTATCTCTTCAGTATGAAATCTGTTTTATATATATAATATTTATTCTAAAAATATTTCAAATAATGTTTTTAATTGACTCCATAAGATCATTTTCAACGAAAAGTATTTATATTGATAATTTTTTATAGTTTTCAAAATGGTATTAAAATATTACTTTATAAGTTTTAAAGGTTTGTTTCCAAGTAAAAAGGTATTCAAAATGTTTTATGTTTTAAAATGGTTATTAAACTGGAAAATATATTTCACTAAATAAATATTTTTAAATATTTTTAAATTTTATTTCATAAATTTTAAATGTTATTTCCAAAAAAAGGGTTTTTAATGTTTTACGTTTTTCAATAAAATGTTATTTTCAATAAGAACTCTTCCGTGTGAGATTTCAAAAATATTTCACTATCTATGATGAAATCCTTTAATATATTTCTCCTTTATGAGGGATATGATATAAAAATACTATTAATATTATTTCTATGAATGGTTTGTGTTTTTATAGAATTATTTTTATTGAACCATTTTCATTTACATATGTAAATCATGTTTCAATGACATTGACATCCCATTTTTAATCTATGGGTGATACCATGATAAATTATTATGAATCCAACATCCCTTCATTTATTATTCTATGATGAAATTATTAAGAAACCTACCTATTTTCTATAGGTTATGATGTGATGTAATTTTTATTATACCAATTTAATTTTTTATTTATTATAATATGTAAATGAAACAGATTTCATTTATGGGTTGTGATAAGATGGATTTTTTATTATCTTACCAGACCCGTATGCATGATTTAATTATATGATAGGGGGCATATATCTTCCTCTAATGCATTGGGTAATGATAAGTGTATATAAGATCAGAGGTTATATTGGTGGAATACGAAGCCAGAAACAAGAGGGTATACATGTGGGAATCCCAACCCCAAAATAAGAGGGTACATGGGAGTGCATCCCATGACTGAAAAAAAGAGGGTACATGGGATGACATCAAATTACCCAAAAAAAATTGCATAAGATGTAATACCTATATTGAAACAATATGGTACAAGTTAATGAATCCCCATCCCAAAAGAGGTTTGTACATTGGAGGCCATATCCATCCCAAAACAAGAGGGTATACGGGAGGGAATCCCATGCCCGAAGTAGGTATATTGGTGATTATCTAATTTCTAAAATGTTATGACGAAATGTTTTGGTAGCATTGACATAGGATTTTCTATTCTTATGTGTAGACTAAAATTCCAAATATTATTCGACTATTACAATCTCATGTATTACTCTCTTGACTACATTATGATTCTTGCATTATGAACATCAGTAATTTATACCATGAAACATGATTATGAACTTTTATATATAGTGTATTATCTTATAATTTTATGATCATGTTCTCAAACACATGTTATCATGTAATAATTAGATAACTTCCTTGAATACCATTATTGATCTCATAATCTATCCCATTTCTTATGATTCCTTTCTATGTGTTATGAAAAATGGTTTAATATAGGTTTAATAAAGGGGTTTATCTTTAATGGATATGTTTCAGATAATTCACCATGTTAGAATATTGAGTTTCCCTTTTTCCTAGGAATAAATACTATTATTGTACACATGGATATTTTTTTATTGTTCTATATATTAATCTAAAATGATGTAAAATCCATTTTTGATTTGTCTGGGCCACAATAGTTAATATAAAAAGAATGGTTTTTTCATCGTTTGAAAACATGTATGAGAAAATTTTAGTGAGATCACTTGTGATATTTCATTGGATGTGTCTAGATATGTCTCTGGGGATAAGACTGAGGTGACATAGATTTAATATTTAGTGTCATAATTTATGCATCATATAAGTGATTTGTCATGTTTTTGTGGTTCTCCTCTATGATAAGTGGTGCTGACACATTAGTATGTAATTATAGTCAACGGAAGGAACTATAAGGAACATGGTTAAAGTTGAATGTTTTTTATGTGGAATTTATGGGCATTAGGAAAATATAATTCCTATGTAAATATATAATGAAGAGAATCAGTAAGGTGACATGAGTATTGGTTATAATGTTGAATATAAAGTAACTAAAAATGACATGTGAAATGTTTGGTATATTCTAATAGTATTTTATGAATTAAATGTATGAAGAATTGTTATATAGAGTTATAGGAACCTTAATCATGAGAAATAATTAATATTCTAGGAAAGGGATATCGTTGAATAATATTATGAATCCTTAGTAAAGGATTAAGAGTAAAGATGTATGATTGAAGTACATGTGTCTTTGAATTCAAATATTATGATACAAAAATCATGAAATAAATAATTATTTTTAGTGTATGTTTTTATGGATTTAAAACAATATATTTATAGGTGTAGATTACATAGAAATGTGATTTAATGAAAAGGTAATATTTTTATTAAGGGATGGTAACCCTTAATTTGTACTTAATTTGGAGAAAATTATTTTTAGCATGGATAAAAATATTAATGATATGGATATTTTAAATTTTATAGTATTATAGAACTTATTATTGATTATATTATATTGTTGTCTATGTTCTCATGGAGGAATTTTAAAATATTTTTTTATTTAATTATTATATCCAATAATCATTGGGATAAAAAAGAATACATGTTATCAAAATAGTTTTATTATAATTCAGGTAACTATCATGTTTAATGAGAAAAAATGATAATGGTATTTACATCATTGTTATGTGACATCCAATATCTAATTTATGATACATGGGTGATCAATATATGGTGGATCTTCAGAAAATTGTTAACATTCCTTAAAATGTCTTATATTTTGATCTTTTTGAAGGCTTATAATGTTAACCATTTATGGAATGGTTTATGATTATCATTCGGTGTTGTTTTAGAGATTGATGAATTGTCATTCACCATGGGGATTTATGAATTTTTGATAAACTATTTAATCACTATTTTATGATGAAGAAAAAATATATATGAAATTAAATATAATCATTTATGGGTCTTATGATCTTTTATTACATTAGTAATATCATATTAAACACCATTTTTTGAATAAGAGATATAGTGCAAATTCTCAATGAAAAAAAAATGTGAGATTTCTGTTGAAATCAAGTATGTCTTTTTATGATTTTATTCAGCATTAGGAAGTGAATCCTAAATCCAAAAATGTTATCCTAGTAAACCTATATCTGATGAATCAAATGGTCCCTTAGATCAGGAGTTTTTTTATTTGATCGTTAAATTTCTCAAAACCATGTACGCTATCACTATCCATGAGAACAAGATATATTGATTTGTCTTCCAGTTCCATGTTTCTAATTTCCTAAAAATATCTCTTACGTGGAAACATAGTTATGTGTTACTTTTGGTAACCACAATGTTTCCAAAATTCTCTTTTTAAAGGATGTTTTATTGTTCATTTTCAGGATGTGGGATTCTATGAAAGGTGCTTTCAAATATTATACATTCGATAAACCATACCCATTTCGAGGGAAAAATTGATTTCAAGAGAGATAGATTATAAATCCCCTAGGTCTTGTGAAATATATATTTTTTATTAATTTCATATTTTTCAATTTTCTCATTTCAAACAACACTGAATATTGTTTTTTATACCAAAGAACATAGTTTTTCATACATTATAAGAAACACCAAGTTAATATTTCACTACATGAAACACATAGATTATCATTCCATAAGCACAACACTATCTTTGTCATTTGTTTCGAATAATATCAAGTCCATTCGATATCATTTATTATATGCAATAATATATTTTACCTAACTAGAGTATACTATTAATAATATAATAAAATATTATAATTACAACCTAGCCATTATAATGGATGTTATGATTGATATTAACAATATTATTAAAATATGTTTTACACATATATAAAAATGAATATTCTGGTTATCAATTAGAATGATAGTAATAACTATTTGAGAATAACAAAATTTCTTTTATTAGAAATGTATTTTCCCATTAAAAACCACCCTTTTATCAAAATAAATTTTAAAAATTTATGATGAATGATTTTATTAGAATATATATTATATATTAAATCAACATTTTTCAAAACTCATGAAATATATTTTTGGGCATAAGATAAAAATAAATCCAGTTTCATGAATAAAAAGATGTACTTTAAAAAAAAGATAAATATATCATTTTTAATGGAGATATAATTTTAAATTTAAATTTTAAAAAGTTTAAATTTTTTTTAAATATACATTATTTTTGAAAATATTATATAAATATTTTCTCTGGGTGAATTTTTTTTTATTTTTATGAGAATATTCATTTTTTTGATTAGTATCGAAGATAATGAATTTTAATTGAAAACTATATTTTTATCTAATTTGTTTATGTAGTTAAATAATATTATTAATTGTTTTTAATGTTAATTTTGATAAATTTAACATCAATTAATATAATTCAGGCCATACTAATAAATTTTACATTGAATCGTTATATAAAAATATTAAAAACTTTTGAACATTTTTGGTTTAAAACCCTAATTTTCCATCATATCAACACGGTTAATTTTAAAATAATTTCTACCTAATATGCAATTGGAATATGTAAAAATTTATTCCCTATTTCCAATCATAATAATTTATAATTTATAATGAGGTCAACATTGTTTTGGAACCAAAATATTTGTGAATGTAATTAAAATAAATTACAATGATTAAGGTAAAAAAAGGAGTTTAAATAGTTGTTAAACATTAACATAAGTAGAAAAAAAATATCAATACATTACTGAAATACATTGTAGGAAATATTTCTTCCATATCCTACCATTTCCCAAAAATGGACCATTATTGGAAAAAAATTATTTACGGGTGTCCTCTCAGTAATGTTTACCTTTTAATATTTATATGAATTCCACTCCTCCTACACTATGAAAGGCACTAACCCCACTCACATATTCAAATATCTCAAGAACATTGGCTAATCTATACCCTTCCCAAAATAATTTCCCAATTTCCCTACAAAAATCCTATAAGCCTCAATTTTTATAGGAACAAAAAACAATTTAGTCATATTATGAAGTATGAAATGAATTGCCTAATGAAAAGGTAACATCCTTTAACAAGAACCTTTTTTTATTTTCTTTATCCTCAATCTATATTATTATTATTAAATTATTTTAAAATAAAAAAGTATACATAATTTACTAATATGTTTTTAGGTTACAGTTTTTACCTATAATAACACACACTTAAATCAAATTGGATATTTCATCATCGTTTGTGGGTACGGTAGTCTAGAACCTCACAAATCGAAATCATACGTTCCACAATTAAAACCTATACAGGATAGAAAAAATGATGTGAATTATATTTGAATAGTATTTTCATTATATTTATAATTTTTTTATGATTCAATAATTATTATATAACACATACCATTATGATTTTTATTTCATGATAACACGATAAAATCTTTTGTGGACGTGTGGACTACTTTTCCTCAAAAGAAATGTGATTCGTTCACACATTAAATGAAACATATCACGGATATGTTTAGTAGAATAATATGATATATAATACAAAATAATAAAACATTAATGATAATATATATATATATATATATATATATTTCATTTTCATTTTTTTCATTAGATATGATAAAAATGGAAACATTGTTCATGCGTATGTATGGCCCAACGTCTCCATGAACGGTATATGCCATTTCATATTCTAATCCTTTACATATTATTATAAATATTTGTATACTGTATATTTATGATATTTTAATCCTATTATTATTATTTTTCAAATAATTAAATCATTATCTAAGTAATACGAACAAGAATAACAAGTTAAAACTTATACGAAAAATAAAGAATATATATCCATAAATATAACATTAACAAAAAATTATTAAAAAACTTCTAATAAAATGTAATCATATTGGCATATATTGATTGATATATAAGAATATTCTTATTTAGTAATGTTATAATAAATATATACTTATTATACAATACACGTAACATGTATTAAGTGATTTAATACTTTGTTAATGATTACTCATATCACATTTATTTCTATGGGATATATGCTATATTCACCACTTAATCTTATTGTGTGGTGTATATATTGTCCTACCAAATTTTATATAATTAATTTTCATTAAATCATGATATTATATTTTAAAATTAATGTTATTATTTAATGGGGACCATGATTCAAAAGTTACTCATTATATAAGGAAAATTTCTATATCTTTTTATATAAGTGTGATTCATTCCATATTCACAAAATCAATTCATTTGGGTTGTGTGTATACTTCCAATAATTGTGTCATATGATTATTAGCCAAATATTTATAGGTATTTACAAATCCATTTTATGAAATATATTCCAGGGGTTTATGGTTAAATGGTTACAAAATCTATAAGGTTGTTTTGTCTACTACAATGTATCTATTTTTATTCCAAATTAGGAATTTTCAAAAGATAAAAATTCCATGGTCTCCTAAAATATTGGAGATAGAGTTAATTGTCCCTTACAATTCTATTATGCTTCTATTGGTGAAATATTATGACTATGATTCCATTCATGAAATATTATGATCCATATATTAGGATCTCTCATAAATTTTCTTTTCATTAGGTTATCCATGATATCATAATTTATTCGTACCATTTTTACACTATTTAGTACCTAAGATGATTAAGAAAATTTTTTAAGGAAAATATGACATTATTTCTAGCGCCAGTAAGAAATATGTTATATTCAGAATATATTTTTTTGAAAATGATTTAAAAATTGTTTCTAAATAATATCTTAAGATAATATTTAAGGAAAATAATTTTAATGAAATGTGTTATTATATTATAAATTAAAATGTTTTAAATAGGTTTTGGTAAATTTTTAATAGATAATTTAAAATAAATTTAAATCAAAATATTTCTTATTTTTAAAATTGTTTTACAAAGTGGAAAGATTAATTTTCAAAATAAATTTTTTTAATTATATTTAAAATCGTACTTCATATTTTTTTTTCTATTTTCTTCAAATAAAAGTTTTTTGAAAATTAAATATGATTTCAATAGAATGGTTATTTTCATTATGAACTATTCCGATTTATCTTTCAAAATCCTTCTCCCTCAAATATGAAATCATATGATATATTTATGATTTAATAAGTATATGATCCAGGGATACCTTTCATATACATCACTGAATGGTTTATTTTTTGATGGAATGATGTTTATGGAACCATTTTCGTTTCTATACGATAATAAATTTTTAAATAAATTGATGTGAATCATATTTCTCATTAATCTTATATAAAAAGATAATTCTTATGATACTAAAATTTTTAAAGTATTATTCTAAAATGAAATGAGTTTGAAACCAATCTATTTACCATAGGTTATGATATAATGAAATTTGTATGATACCCATTTCATTTCATGAGTGATGATATGATGTTTAGGAAACCCATCACATTTTATTTGACATGATATGATGAATGTTATATTATCATTTTGAACATTTATATATGATTTCATTATATTATGGGTGAGACCCATATATTCATCTAGTATAATGGGTAATGATAAAATTTTATGAGTTCATAAGGAACCCGAGATGTAGCGCCAGCCCCAATCAAGATGGTACAAGGGAGTTCATTCCATGATGGATACAAGATGGTACATGGGAGTGAATCCCAAGACAGAAACAAGAGAGTACACAAATGGGAATCCAAAACCCAAAAAAAAAATATAGTACACTAGTGGTCATCCAATGACAAAAATATGAGGGTAAATGGGAGGGAATCCCATGCCAAAAAAAGAGGGTACATGTTAGGTAATCCAATAACCAAAACAATAGTGTTTATGGGAGGGAATTACATGGCCGAAGTAGGTAAATTGGTGATTATTTCAATCCTAACATGTTATGATGGACTTGGAAGGTATCCTTGACATATGATTTTATATTCTTATGTGTAGGCCAAAATTACATGTAATATTCCCCTATTATTCTCTCATGGATTTTTTACTTGATTCCATTATGATTCATACCTTATGAACTACCAATACTTTTTCATGAATCAAGATAATTAACTTTTAAATGTATGGTATTATCATCTTATATTACGATCATGTTACCTTACTCTTATTCACTTTGTATACATATATACCTCATTTTTTACCCTTACTGAGCATCTAAGCTAACCCTTTCTTATGATTCCTTTCCCTATATTATGAATAGAGGTTTAAATTATGAGAATTAAAAAGGAATATATATAAGGTATATTTTGAATAATACTCACCATGTTATAATATCTAGTTTCCATGCTTTCAAATAAACTAAACTATTATGGTCCTTGGGAATTTATTTTTGTAATGTGCTGAATATTAAATTAAAATGATGTAATATCATTGTTTTTTAATCCTTGGTCTCTATTTTTAACCCCTAGAAGAAATATATTTATTATTTTATTTGGATGCTAATATTTAATAAAAAAATTGGACACATTAGTGTGTTATCATATTTTAAAATTAATGCTCAACCAATGTTTTCCTTAAGTAAAGGACATAAAAATTGTTCAAAATTTTTTAGTCTGATGTTTTCATTATAGGAAAATTGGGTTTGAGTACTTAATGATATCATATTAGCATCTTGAGAATGAGTGGTCAATTAAACAAAAAAACATTTTTTTCTACACTGTCACAGTCTTATAGATTAAATATAATTTCTATAATCTTTCATAATTACATTTTATGTCACTATTTTTAATATAGATTAATTTATTTAAGGAATTTAATTTAATATTCTATTTTTGGATATTTTTTCTCCCACATTAATTAATTACACAATAATTTAATGTTGAATATTTTGGAACTCCTGAATTCATTACTTTTATGGAAGAATGTAGGTGTCCTGGTAGAGGATTGGGTTTGTTTAAATTGGATTGAGGTGTATCTCTATAATGGGAATTAATGTGGAAATTTTTTAATACAACAATACCTTATAAATAGGAATGTTTTTCTTTTAGGTTCATAAATAACAGTCCATTTTTATAATATAAAAATGAATTCATGGCTGATGGTGTGCCTTTAATACTCATGTATCATGGAATATTGGTTTTCCTTTTTTGGAAGTATGACATTTAACAGTAATCTCCCATTCATGTTCATGAATCCAGAACTATTCTATCATGTTGTTTATGGTTATATGAGAAGGTTTTCTCTTAAACTCTTTATAAACAAGTGGAATTAGATATTAGACATGCGTTCCTAGAAATAGTTTTGTGTGGGAATTATGCATGGAACCAATTTTTTATTTAACAATAAATATGAGTCAAGTGATGTAATATATGGGTAAATAAATTAATTTATATTCAAAATTAAAAATATTTCCCATTTATTGGAATCAGGAAGTGTGAACTAGTGTTTGGTGGACATATTAGTGGATAAGAACAGAAAACATTGTCATTAATTTTATGCAAGGTACAAAGGGGGTTTATTCATTTCCATAAGGCATGGGATAATTTTTTTAAATTGAAAATGATTAATAGTAATATAATGAGAATGTTATTTTGGGAGAAAATGAGGGAGATATATCTTAAAGATTATATATTCTAATAATTAATGGAATATATAAGTATAAGGGCCACATGAATTCAAATAATGAATTATACAGACATATCTATATGAAATTGACAATGCTTTAAAAAATTAATATTTTTTTCTATACACCAAGAGAATAAGGTTTTCAAGAGCTCCTAAAATTAATGAAGGAAAATGGTGCAATTTATCTCATATTATTAGCTTATATGAGAATGACCCTTATTTAGGCTATTGAAATATATTCATGACATCCTATTAATAAGGAACCATATGTGACCTAAGTGATCTACTTTTATGTTTTGTAATGAGTTTGAATTATATGAACATTGTTATATGAGGCACCGTAGTGATCCCCTGAGGGATCAATGGGAATCCAAATTAAGGATGCCTGGGAACTATTTTTCCTACCAATATTTGTAAGGTTTACCTAAAAAAATATTCTTTCCCCCTATCCTAGGAAGTTTCCTATAATAATAGTTACTTATCCCGATTTTTGGGCGTTAATACAAGTATTAGATAAAACCCAACATTCATATTGTGGTCCCAAGGTTGTATCTTTTAAAATCACAAATGGAGTGTTCTTGTATGACTGTACATGTATATTTTTTCATCAATGCTTCAAATCAATTTTTTTACATTGTATTTTTTTATTTTTTCCTTATTTTAATGGTTTTATGGGGGATCCTCATATTGGAGGCCTTGGAATGGGATCTTATGTGCCTTGAAATAATGTATTTTTTAATTCGATTTACCATTAGTGTGAACAATAGTTTGAATGAGTGTGTGTGAGAATCTATGGTATGGAATACACACATGGTTTTTCGTAGACCATATATGGGATTTAGAAAATCTATATCATTGTTATCATTTTGGAACATGGCTGTGTATTTTTTAGGAGTATTGAATAGAATGATTTTTTTCGAAAGAATTGATCCTCTATAATTTTATAACCTACTACAAAATTAAATCCAAACCTATAGCCAACAATAATTTTTACCAAGATATGTGTTCTTCCATTATGTGTTGTTAAATTGATTTAAAACAACAATTTACCCCAATAGATACTAGATACAAAAAAAAATTATATTTTATGGATACAATGTATAATTAAGGTTCTTAAAAATGAGTTTGAATATTTATATTAAATCATTGTTAAATTACAAATAATGGATTCTAATTATAAAACTACAATATTTAGAATTTTTTTATGTGTAATATCCATCTGTTATTGTCTATGAATTTAATAAAACCTTGGATTTCCCACTTAAATCTTCTTCTAACACTAATGTACCTTTTTTATAAACTTTTATATTTTATATAAATAATTATCACATCATTAGTTTACTTATAAAATGTGTGAAACACATTTTTTTAAATGTTCAATGGTTGTATTACATAATAATTTTCTTTAGAAGCATATGAACCTATGGGAGGAATTTTCAAAGGTGACTTCATTTTTTTACATTTGAACATAGAGAATGATTACATATATAAGAGGTCGCATATAATGTTTTTTTCATTTTGATTGTATATTCATAATTTTTATGATCTTCCTTATTGACATATGAATATATATTTGTGAAATAATAGGCTCTAGATGTGATGGTGTAAAGACTCGTAAATTTCAAGGAAATTTTTTTTTCTTAATTTTCTTTGGAATTTTACAAGAACGCAGTTTCTGACGGCACCTGATTCCGAGGCCCGGTGTGCCCGGAATCATTTTCTGAAGTTTGGCTCGGGTACGTTCAGTGAACGGACAAGAGGGTTTTTCTAACTTTTGAACCGATGCTCGGAATCAAATTCTGAGGTCACCGATGAAATCACAGCGCCAGTATTTGCTTAAAAACGCCTCTTCCGGAGTTGCGTTTTCTCGGGTGTGGTTTTTAATTTTCGGGCTTAAAGTTAAGAAATAAAATAATTTTACGACAAACTTTATTTTATTTCACTTATGCCACTTGGAACTCACTTGAAGCCACTTAATGCAGCATAAGCTGAGTTGTTGTGGATAGGAAGTTATCCAAAAATATCCTACACTCTTGGTAGGATATTTGTGAGGTGGGACCCGCAGGAGCCCCACCGTTTCATTTCCTCTAAGTAACACACCCGCGAAAACCCTTCATTATGAAAGTCAACTGATGCGTTTTCTTAAATTCTTAATGCACCATTTAATTGGGCAGTTTTCTTCGTTGAATTAAATTGGCGGTTTATTCGTTTAAATTAATTATATGAATTAATTTTATTCGTTTCTTAAGCAGTTTGAAATCCGTTGGCGTAATAATTAAATAAGACCAACGCACGGCTTCTGGAAAAATGTTCATTGAGAGGATTTGACAGAAACCAAGAGTTCTTCATCCTCCTTTGCGAAGAACGCAAAGATCGCAAAGATCGCGAATAACATGAAGAACGACGAGACCTCGGAAATCGACGACGTGACGCCAAGTTATGCGACGCCGGCGATTCTTCTTCCGCAACGTTCTTCCACGGAAATCCATCCCCGCGACAACCTTCGATCGGCAACGACATGGTAGGGGGTGGCACTCTTTTCTTTTTTTAACCTTGTGGATTAAAACAACAATATGGATTTAATTATTATTAATTAAATCTTTTTTTTCTTGAACCTCGGAGTTCGTTGACCTGACACCCTTCCGCGACGACGCGACGCCGGATACTGCGACGACGTGACGATCCCCTCTTTTCATAAAGAATGCGTGTGCAACGAATTGACGTGGTAGGGATTTAATTGTGGAAATGCACTTATTCCCGTGAAAGTTTCTCTAAAATTAAAGAACTGGTTTCAAATGAACAATTTTATTTTATTAAAATTGTTGTTTCATGTGTTGAATTATTTTCTCCCGTTGTTGTAAACTAACGCGGAGGGTGCGGGCCAAACGAACACGGCCCGACAACCCTCTGCCGTTCTTCGTGGTTGTTCGGATTTGGCGGGCGACATAAAATCATAACGCAAGGGAAGTTTGTCGATACCGCAGTGAAGAATGAAACCCGGGAGGAACAACGGCACAGGTGGGAAGGAAAACGGACCACCGGAGAAACTCCGGCGGCCGGAGGCGGCGACCAATAGACCCGCGACCGCGCGGGTCCGGTTCTCACGCACGGGACGCGGAATAGCCGCGTCCGTTGCTCCAGCGCGGCCCCAACGCGGGGCCGCGACATCTCCAGACCGCGGGGGCGACGCCCCGCAGAACCCAGGCGCTCGGCCGCTCGGCCGAGCCGAGCCAGGCCGGTCCGACCGGCCGGGCCGTGCCCTGGCCGGACCGGACCAGGTCTCGCCGGGTCGGACCGGGTCAGGTCGACCTGGTTCGGCCGACCCCGGAGGGGGGGGGGGTCGGGAGACCTTCAGGGGTCTTGGGGTCCCTGCTGAGTAGCTTATACTCACCCCTGCACGGGCTATGCCCGCACTACGTTGTGTTGGTTGCAGACGACGGACAACATTGATTGTGGTTGAGGCTTGCAGAGCAGGACGGTACCTAGAGGTGGACCACTGGGCGGGACGTACTCGGAGCGGACGTCGGGACCCGAGGAGCAGTGGAGCTATCTGTACCCACCCTTCAGGTGGGAATTCAAGAGGACGGCCCGACGCTGCGGCTTTTCTTTTCAGTTTCTGTTTTCCGCTTTCAGTTGTACTTTACATTTGGGCTTGTATTTCCAGCCCCTTTACTTTCAGTACAACTTGTTACAGTTTTTACTTAGTGTTTACTTTTCTGCTTGCTTACTCTGTGGTTCCTGTTTACTTTTCAAAGTCAATGCCTTCCCTTTTGTTGGATTTACTCCTTGGTGCTAGTCGCTAGCCCCTGGCCTCTAGAAGGCGGGCTTGGGGTAGTCATGGCACGAGCCCCGAGGACAGGTCATGACAAATTGGTATCAGAGCTGGTCGGTTCTGCCGCAAACTCTGATCTTTCTTCTATGTGAAGTAATAGTGTGCAGCGTATTGGGTGCGGTTATCCGTCCAAGGAGTCCAGTGTTGGTGCGGCGGCCGACGTATCCGTACACCAGGACCCTAACTTCTGATTTCCGACATAATGCACGAAAACACTGATTGCATGTGTGTTCAAGTTTTCATTGTGATTACTCATGTCAGCTCACCAGGTATACAGTTCGGACCGTGGCGCACCTGCTTCATTCAAGATGGCCCCACGACGGCAGCCAGCTAGGATTCCGAGATTGGAGCATGATGACAGCCCACCGAGCGACGGGGCCTCGGTGCAGGTCTCCTTGTCAGCAGAGGCAACAACTGTACCTTTACCCGCCGAGCCACCGATGCTACCAGCCCCAGCCGCTGACAATGCACGTCGCCTTATCATGCTTCATGAGTTCCAGCGTCAGCGACCGCCCAGGTTCCATGGGGAGACGGACCCCCAGGCAGCCGAGGACTGGCTGGAGGCAGTGGTGCGAGTTTTCAGTCTAGTGAGGACACCAGCAGACCTCATGGTGATCCTCGTGGCGAGCCTACTGCACGCAGCAGCGGGCAGATGGTGGAGCTTGATTCTCCAGGTGCACGACGAGACATCTCTACTCTGGACGGACTTTGAGAGCATCTTCCGCTCCGAGTTCGTCCCAGCCACCCTCCGTGTGGTGCGTATTCAGGAGCTTCTTCAGCTGAGGCAGGGCAGCTTGACAGTGGCCCAGTACTCGGCGAGATTTAATGATCTCTCGCGCTACTCCACCGATATGGTACGGGACCCGTTCTTCCAGGCTCGGACCTTCAAGCAGGGACTGATGCATGAGATCAGGGCTTCGATGATCTCCCTCAACATTCTGACTCAGGCAGAGGTGTTGGAGAGAGCCCTTCTAGTGGAGAGTTTTCTCGCCGAGCAGGCTCTAGTGACAGGTCCCTCAGCAGGACGGCATGTAGAAGGTTCTTCAGTAACTGGAAGTAGACAGGTGTCGCAGAGGTTCAAACGGGCTAGACCATCAGATGGGAAATCTCATGATGAAGATTCGGTTGTGCGGGGAACCCGAAGGAGATCCAGCTACATGAGGGGCAAGCATTGCTACGCATGCAGCGGGCGAGGTCACATGGCTCGAGACTGCCCAACTCGTCTTACAAATGAGCAACATGTGGTAGAGGGACCTCCCAGACAGAGGTTTGGCCACAGTGGTCCGCAGGGTGCAGGCGGACGAGGCAGAGGAGCTGGCCGAGTAGCCGATGGTGGGAGACACTCCGAGGTGTTGCCACCACCACCACCAGGAGGTCCACCCCGACCTCAAGGAGTTGGTAGACATGGGAGATCTCAGCTTCAGGCAGCTGAGGCCTTCGATCATGGAGCTCTGGGAGCAAATGGACAGGACCAGAAATAGTGAATACGTCTTTTGTACTTCTAGTTCCTTGTTGGTGTTGTGTAGCGTCTTTGTATTATGAGCTGAAATAATAAAAGACGCATACCCTTGTGATGTTTTCATTCCTGTCCTCTTTTGTGTTTTTACTAAGAGGATCCAGTTTAGACTGTTGACTTGACCCTCACTTGTGAGACATCTACTGGAGGAGACCCAGTTACCACACACTGATGCCGACAGTGTGACTCAACCCTTGGAGGCGAGAGTAATGGTTGGATCTCTTGGTAGTAGCGTCGAGGCCTTACGACGTCATCCTTGGTATGGATTATTATCATCTATGTCGGGATTGACGGTATTAGGCAAAGAATGTGGTTCATCTAGGGGATGAGACCATATTTCTTTTATCGGCAAAGAAGAAATCTTAGCAGCACTTGTGGGGCCGGAGATGGTCCAGGCCACGGCAGAGAAGGTCTCGTCATCCATGAGCGGATGAGGACAGCTCAGAACCGGAAAAAGTCTTATGCTGACAGAAGGCGAAGTCCACTAGAGTTCGAGGATGGCGACCACGTCTTCTGGCGTGTCTCACCTCGACGTGGATTATAAAGATTTGTCCGAGGTGGAAAGTCATTTCCATGCTTAATCGGACCATTCCAGGTCCTCGACAAGATTGGCGAGGTGGCTTAACGCCTGGCTCTACCACCTCAGTTGCATCGGGTGCACGACATCTTCCACATATCTCAACTGATAAGAGACCTGCACGACCCGACTCACATCGTTGACCATGGGGAGCTAGACGTAGATGATGGGGTGACTTTTGCGGAGGTCTCAGTAGAGATCGAGGATCGACAGGAGCGGGTCCTACCTGGATGATTGATTCCTCTAGTGCGCTTTAGATAGTAGCAAGGGAAACTCTAGGAGAGCACATTGGAGCGGGAGGCTCAGTTGCGTTCTCAGTACCGCCTTTGTATCCCTATGTATGTGGTGAAGCTTTACGGGGATGTAAATCCCTGTGGTGGGAGTAATGTAAAGACCCGTAAATTTGAAGGAATTTTTTTTCCTAATTTTCATTGGAATTTTTCAAGAACGCAGTTTCTAACGGCACCTGATTATGAGGCCCGGTATGCCCTGAATCATTTTCCAAAGTTTGGGTCGGGTACGTTCAGTGAACGGACGAGCAGGTTTTTATAACTTTTGAACTGTTGCTCGGAATCAAATTCTGAGGGCGCCGATGAAATCGCAGCGCCGGTACTTTCTTAGAAACTCCTCTTCCAGAGTTGCATTTTCTCATGTGTGGTTTTTAATTTTCGGGCTTAAAGTTAAGAAATAAAATAATTTTATGACAAACTTTATTTTATTTGACTTAATCCACTTGGAACTCACTTGAATCCACTTAAAGCGGCTTAAGCTGAGTTGTTGCTGATAGGATGTTATCCAAAAATATCCTACCCTCTTGGTAGGATATTTGTGAGGTGGGACCCGCACGAGCCCCACCGTTTCTTTTCCGCTAAGTAACGCACCTGCAAAAACCCGTCATTATGAATGTCAACTGATGTGTTTTCTTAAATTCTTAACGCACCATTTAATTGGGCAGTTTTCTTCGTTGAATTAAATTGGCGGTTTATTCGTTGAAATTAATTCTATGAAATAATTTCATTCATTTCTTAACCATTTTGAAATCTGTTGGCGTAATAATAAAATAAGACCAACACACGGCTTCTGGAAAAATGTTCGTTGATAGGATTTGACAGAAACCTTGAGTTCTTCTTCCTCCTTCACGAAGAACGCGAAGAACATGAAGAATGCGAAGAATGCGAAGAACGTGAAGAACGTTGAGCCCTCGAAAATCGACGACGTGACGCCAAGTTCCGTGACGCCCATGATTCTTCTTCCATGACGTTCTTCCACGGCAATCCAACCCGCGACAACCTTCGATCGGTAGCGACAAGGTAGGGGGTTGCACTCTTTTCTTTTTTTACCTTGTGGATTAAAACAAAAATATGGATTTAATTATTATTAATTAAATCTTTTTGTTCTTGAACCTCGAAGTTCGTCGATGCAACACCCTTCCGCGTCGACGCGACACTGGATACTGAGACGACGCGACGATCCCCTCTTTCCGTAAAGAACGCGCGTGCGACGACTTGACGAGGTAGGGATTTTATTTTGGAAATTCCCTTATTCCCATGAAATTTTCATTAAAATTAAAGAACCGGTTTCAAATGAACAATTTTATTTTATTAAAATTTTTGTTTCATGTGTTGAATTATTTTCTCCCGTTGTTGTTAACTAACGCGGAGAGTGCGGGCCAAACGAACACGGCCTGACAACCCTCCGCCGTTCTTCGTGGCTGTGCGGATTCGGCGGGCGATGTAAAATCGTGACGCAAGGGCCGTTTGTCGATCCTGCAGTGAAGAACGGAACCTGGGAGGAACAACGGCGCAGACAGGAAGGAAAACGGACCACCGGAGAAACTCCGGCGGCCGGAGGCGGCGGCGCCGCGGCCCGCCGCCGGAAAAGGCCGCGGCGGCGGCGGCGGCCAATGGAGCCGCGGCTGTGCGGGTCAGGTTCTCACACACGGGACACGGCATAGCCGTGTCCGTTGCTCCAGCGTGGCCCCAACGCGGGGCCGCGGTATCTCCAGACCGCTGGGGCGGCGCCCCGCGGCACCCAGGCGCGGTTCGACCGGCCGGAACGCGCCCTGGACAGACCGGACCGGATCGGGTCAACCCGGTTCGTCCGACCGCAGGGGGGGGGGGGGGGGGGTCGGGCGGGGTCGGCTCGGACCCGGACCCCCCGTTTTCGGTCAAATGCTCGTATCTTGAGCAACGGGCCTCCAAACGACTCGCCGTCAGTGGAAACGCGATCCTTGGATTGAGACGGTCGTTTCGGTATATCGCACTCAAGGTTTTGAAATACTTTGAGTTCGGCCGGGTTGGTTCGTACACGAAACCAACCGGGCCTTCGGAGCGGAAACGCTAATATCTTGAGCTACGGACGTCCGATTGACTTGCCGTCAGCTTTTTAAAATTCCTCTATGTCAGGCGGATCTTTTGGCTCACTCCAACTGAGGTTTGGATGCAGGTGGAGTACGGTCAGGTTGTTTTTTCCTTAATAACCAACCGGCCCCCTAGGACGAAAAAGCCAATAACTCTCAGACCGGGCGTCCGATTGACGCGCCGTCTGCGACGTTGAGTTCATGTTGACGATACGGAACATTTGGATACGTCAACTTCAGACTTTGTGACAGTTGATGTATCAGACTCTTGGCTTGTGGAGCGGACCCTCCTGAACAAGCTTGCTGTGTGCGGGAACCCTAGAGCTGGCTGCGACTGCTACTTCGACAGCGACGACTGCGTAGAGATCCTCAGTGGACTGCAGCGACGACTATGCAAAGATCCTCAGTGGACTGCAATGATGAAGACAGCTGGTTTTGCATCCTATGTGGATCCTAGATTTGATGTTCTTGTATCCTACGTGGGTCCCAACTTAGATGATTCAATACTGGTCTTGTATCCTATGTGGGTCCCAGTATAGATGAATCAATGAAGACAGCTGGTCTTGTATCCTATGTGGGTCCGAGCTGTGCTGGTCTTGTATCCTATGTGGGTCCCAGCATTGATGATTCAATACTGGTCTTGTATCCTATGTGGGTCCCAGTATAGATGAATCAATGAAGACAGCTGGTCTTGTATCCTATGTGGGTCCTAGCTGTGCTGGTCTTGTATCCTATGTGGGTCCCAGCTTTGATGATTCAGTGCTGGTCTTGTATCCTATGTGGGTCCCAGTATAGATGAATCAATGAATACAACTGGTCTTGTATCCTATGTGGGTCCTAGCTGTGCTGGTCTTGTATCCTATGTGGGTCCCAGCATTGATGATTCAATACTGGTCTTGTATCCTATGTGGGTCCCAGTATAGATGAATCAATGAGGACAGCTGGTCTTGTATCCTATGTGGGTCCTAGCTGTGATGGTCTTGTATCCTATGTAGGTCCTAGCTTTGATGATTTATTGCTGGTCTTGTATCCTATGTGGGTCCTAGCATAAACGAAACAATGAAGACGGATGGTCTTGAATCATATGTGGGTCCCAGCTTAGATGATTCAGTATCTATGTCTGATCATCTCTTCCACCTTTTGGATAATGTATACCTATGTGAGCTGAATCCTGTGTGACTCTCCTTTGTGGATTGTGTTGTGATATCCTGTGTGGATTTACATTTTCTTTCCTGTGTGGATTTACGTTTTGCACTCCTTTGTGAAGTGAGTTGTGCTATCCTGTGTGGATTTATGTTTTGCTCTCCTTTGTGGGTTGTGTTGTGCTATCCTGTGTGGATTTACGTTTTTATCTCCTTTTTGGGTTGTGTTGTGCTATCCTGTGTGGATTTACGTTTTCTTTCTAGTGTGGTATGGGTTGTCCTTGGGCTTGGATGTAGGAGCCGAACAGGGATTGATGACTTAGGTATATGTATGGGCATATACCTAAGCAATGTCGGTTGTTACTTCGTGATTGTATCTTTCCGTTGTGGTTTATCCTTTGTGAATTTCAGGAGACCTTCAGGGGTCTCGGGGTCCCTACTGAGTAGCTTATACTCACCCCTGCCTGGGCTATGCCCGCACTACGTTGTGTTGGTTGCAGACGACGGACAGCATTGATTGTGGTTGAGGATTGCAGAGCAGGACGATACCTGGACGCGGACCACTGGGCGGGACGTACTCGGAGCGGACGGCGGGACCCAAGGAGTAGTGGAGCTCTTTATACCCACCCTTCAGGTGGGACTTCCAGATGACGACCAGACTCTGCGGCTTTTCTTTTCAGTTACTGTTTTCCCCTTTCAGTTGTACTTTACAGTTGGGCTTGTATTTCTGGCCCCTTTACTTTCAGCACAACTTGTTACAATTTTTACTTAGTGTTTACTTTTTCACTTGCTTACTCTGTGATTCTTGTTTACTTTTCAAAGGCAATGCCTTCCCTTTTGTTGTATTTACGCCTTGGTGCTAGTCGCCAGCCCCTGGCTTATAGAAGGCGGGTTTGGGGTAGTCACGGCACGGGTCCCGAGGACGGGTCGCGACAGATGGTATCAGATTTTTATGAGGATGTTAATTATTTCACGTGATAGAGAACTCCCATATCTAATGTGGTTTTCCATATATTAGGACTATGAATATAAAAAAACTTGTTTATGATGATTATATTGATATATTATCCTTGTGTTATGTATATGGTAGTGTTAATATACTATACTATAATTATAAATTGTCCCATGTGATGAATTACGATATGTGAGATAGGGTATTAAGAGCTCTATGGGTATTCCATCATATTGATCTGATGAAGAAAATTGAGATGATATGAGTTTAGTGAATGTGATGTGATTTTTATTTCATTCAATTTATCCATATTAATTATTTTAACATTTTTTCAATGTGGAATTATTATTATGATGTTATTTTTAGACAACTATGTTCTCCCTTTGTTTTTCATTATTTTACAATAATTTTTGTTCATTGTTTTCCAAATTTGATTTCCCAGTTTTTGTATCCCATAATAAAATAATTATTTCCCAAGATATAATTCGAATTACTTATTGATGAATAATAATAAAATATAATGGTCAATACTTTCTCTGACATAGAGACTTCGTGGGTTCTAGGTGATAACTATTGGTTGTAGAATTTAATGACATGAGAGTTATAATGGAGTATACCTCATAGTGATATGAGGATATATCAGTCATCCATTATAGGAATGTGGGGATACAAATATGAAGGGTAGTACTTGTTGAGACTTTTGGAATCACCCCTAGCTACACACAATATCAATATTTTGATGAATACGAGTGGAACATCTTATATCATAGCTTGGATAGTTGTTCAAAGCGAAATATATGTACATGTCACATTATTCTGTGATATAGAGTTATATGTTTAGTAGGTTACTGTATTGAGTAATGATAATGGTCATTGTATTATTTTTTTGGATTCCCATATAGACAGAATTTTTTTTTTCATAAATGAGGCTACCCATTAATTCATTTAGATACTTACTATAATAATTTTTTTTTATATTTTTACTTCTATTATATTATATGTTTGAGATTATAAATATAATGAAGTGTATAATCTACTCAATGATTTATCAAATTTATTATAAGCGTTAAATAGATTAATTTCGATTGGAGCCATTATTTGATTTTTTTTATATATATGATTTCTTAAGAATTTTATTTACGGAAAAGGAAGAAAACACATGGTGGCATTGAATATGTGTAAATTTATTTTATATATTGACTTATTTTTAAATTACTAACAGGGGGTTATGGTTTTGAAATGTAATTAATTTTTAGAAAAATAATTTTTTGAAAAACTTATTTTTTTGTATATTCCTAGTTATGGTAAACTAGTTTTATGATATTTTTTAATAAATTTATATATATGGATGTGTATTTGTGGATATTATGATATATTGAGAATATTTATGATTGTTAATTTGAAGAAATATTTCAATGTGGTTATTAAAAATAGAATTGGTTTTATATAAAGGAGGATTTCTAGGTTAATGATTTACATAATTGTTGTCTTAAAAATATATCTGGATCCCAATTTATATTTAAAAAACATGAGTGATTTTAAATCTGTATAAATTTATTTTGAGTAGTTTTCAAAATAAATTCTCATGACTGTGTGATTGTATTGGCTGGATTTTCAGATCTTTTACTATGTATGAACAATGTTTTTGAATTTAACACTTTTCAAAATAATAACTTATCAATTTAAAAAATGTATTGGGTTTAGGCTCATATGGATCCTATTTTGAGTAGATATAGTCCGATTATTTATGTGAATTGGTTGGATTTAATATTTATAAAATGGTACATCGTTACAGTGGGTGATTCTTTTTGTCTGGAATGAAATAAGGACATGAATATTATTTATTATTATGGATTCAACATTGATGGGTGTGCTTATTTACCATCATAGTGGCTGGTAATAGCTATCAATGGAGTTTTGGAGGATATATATTTTCAGATAATATATAGAATATTCAATGTAAAAATGAAACAATGATAATGAATAGATCATATATACTAAATGTATTATATCATTGAGTAACTAGAATTTCATTTTGGGAAAAATAATATTAGATTATTGATATTTCATAGAAGAAGTATGACAAGTATTCACAGATAAAAGGAGGCATGTGACTGATAAATCTATTACTTGAATTGGTCATGATGTATGCATAATTATAGAGTGAGGCTTCAAAAGTATAAGAATAATTTTTGTTTGGGTTTTCTAATTACCTGTAACATAATATATTCAAGTAGGTAATTATTTTATATCATCAAAGTATTTTATTGATTGGATGAATATTAAATATTACTAATAGAACAAATTGATAATTATTTTAACATATTTAAGAGTTAAAATAATTGTGTTGAGGTTAATTTTATTTATAAATATTTAATGTGATTTTTCAAGTAGATGGAAGATAAGTAGAAATGGAATGTTGTTTTATGTATCCATAAGGATCATAGTAGTGAAAATAATGTGATAATTCAACTAGTTATGGAAATAGAACTCTAGTGGCACTCTACATGATTCTCATTTATTTATTGCATGGGTGGTGGTGTCCCACTAGAAACTTCATGGGAACCAATTCCATTTTCTATAGGATGAATTTTTTTCAAAGTGGTTCTGTTCAAAACCCCATCAGTATTCTCATCTCTTGGATGACTATAGTAGAGATAGGATCACCAATTTATTATCCTTATTCCATGACTTATTTCCTATTAATCTGGTGTGATTTTTTTATTTTGTCACATCAATTTAAAGTAATATCATATTATTATTCAAGTAGTTTAATTCCTATACATTTTATAATTTTATTTATTCAAATAGCTATATTTTGTGAGATTACACTTGAGAATGGTGTAATCACTTTGTAAAGATCGTTCTTTCATGTACGATGTGTATAATATTTTTTGGACCATCCAAAAAATTTATCTTCTGATATTTCATTCCATTATATATATATATATATAATTTTTCTGAAAAATAAGCCTTCAATCTATATTTTAAGATTTAGTATTTTGTTTATTCTTATTTAGAGAGTATTTAAGGAATTAATATCCTGATGCTTCAAAGTGTTTTTATGTCATTATACTATATAGTGTGTATTATTATATCTTTTATTATTAAATATATAAAATAGTTGTTTTATATTGATCTATTCAATAGGTTTTTATTAATGTGAAATATGATGGTTCTCATTATGGTGGATTGAAAAATAAAAAAGTAAATATTTGGATATGTGAGTGAGGTAGGTGGGGTTTAACCATTGATAATGTGGTTTTATTGTTTTATTTTATTAACTTCTAAATATTATGTTCATGAAATTATTATTATTATTATTATTATTGTTACTATTATAAATGATTTTATTTTTTTGAAAATGATTAGCTTAAAATTTGGGACATGATCATAATAGAAAAACAGTCAACCCGAGAAATGTAGCTTGATCAATGTTTTATTTTTGGATCCCTAATTAAATGACTACTAGTGGTCCTTCTTAATGATTTTTTGATGGTGTAATTTGTGATTTAAATGAAAGTGGGTTTGTCCATTAAAAATGTATTTAAAATAGGTGATGGTTTTATGTTTACTTAAAAGGAAATTTTTTAAATCTTTTATAATAGTTTAAAAATGGATTGGTTCATAGAGAATTAAAATTAAAATTAATGGTGTATTTAAAATTATGGTTTCTGGATTTTATTTCTATGTAAAGAAAGAATGTTTTTTAAAGTAGAAATCTATGGTTACATGGCTCAAGATGTTGATTTGATAAAATATGGAATGTTATGACATTTACTTTGTTTTGAGACCTTTTATTTAACATATGATATTTATTTATTGGAAGAAATACCATTTTTTATCGGTTTGATAAGTTATAGATCACTTGTAGTGGATCCTTATATTCATTAAATTTTAATCTTTTTTTATCATAATTGTTAGGTTTTTCTTGCATGTTATCTCATTTTTCATGATGATGCATCATATTATTAAATTTATATTGGAATCATTCTCCCTAATGATTTGTTGTTATTATTTTAATACAAGGAAATAATGGTTTATTAGTGATTTTCTTTATGATTAATGGTAGTTTAAAACACCTATAATATATTTAGGGGTTGTATTTAAATTATTATATATAATATTATCGTCAATATATAAGAGATAATATTTTTCTATCAACATTTCATTAAAAAGTGTTATATGTCACATCCAATGACACTAATATTGTCATTTATAAGAAGTTAATATCGTATATTTTTGGAATTCTATTTAAAAAAAATAAAATAAAAACCCCGTGAAACAATTAAATAATTGTTATAAAAAATTAATTCCGAGATAAAATGAAAGCTAAATGATCTAAAACTGTTTTATTTTATGGGTTGTTTTGGAAAAAATTTTCTAAAAAAATATTGTGAAACAGAAAATATATAAAAATATGAATTAAAAAAATAATCACATAAGAAACATAAATCAAATAATAATAATTGAAATATTAAACACACTATAGATATATCTAAACTAAACAATAACCACCATTTATAAATTTTGTTATCCAAGAGAATAGATATATATTTAAAGGATTATATCATCCATCGTTATCATAAATAACCCAAGAACATCCACCCCTATTTTTTCACCATCATATAATTACCTATCCCCATAAAAAATTATTTTAAAAACATCATCATCACATCTAATAAAGAAAAAATTATTCAAAAATAAAAACAAAGCATAAGAAAAATAATAGTATTAGAATATATAATAATTTAAAACCATATCAAAATATAATAATATATCATGAATTCATTATGAAGAGTGTCGTGGGTCATATTTCATAACATCTTCCCTATTGTTAAAATCTATCACATGTGATACAAAAACAGAATATTTAATAAAAAGAACATGAAAGTATATGCGTAATGAATATATTTAGAATAATTCACAGAAATTTTTAAGTTATCATTATAGAATATATATATATATATATGATATTTCAATTCCAATAATTATTTTTCAATAGCCATTTAAATGATTAATTTTCATTTAGAGTACTTTCACTATGAAAAATTGACATTTTTATTTTTGAATCATAAATTTTTCTTTAAAAAATCATTCGATAATAATATAGTTTAAAAATATCATCAAACAATATAAAAGATTTTAAATACAATATAAATTCCTTAAAAGAATCCCTCTTTACAAAAAAAATAAAACATTGTTTAACAGAACCATCAATAACAAATACACAGTCAAATAAAAATATTAAGGGGTTTTTAAAAAAACTACTTAATATTTCAGTAAAATAAACCACATCTCACATTAATTAATTTATAATAAACCTAAATAATTATATAATACCAATAAAAATTTGTGTCAAATCACAAAAACACCTTCCAATTGAAACAAAAACAAGTTGACCCAATATTATAATATAAAAAATAAGAAAATCTATAAAACATTTCATGGATTGAGATTATAATTTATTATTACAAGATGAGTTATAAGACTAACAAATTCCATATAAATTGTTCTTTTTATCCTTTGATATTAAATATGTAACGAATTTTCAATTATTGACTACCATTGATCTCATTTTTCTCATATAATACCTATTATTACACATATTATTTCAACCTCAAATATTCTTTATTCTCATTATGATTAACTATACAACATGAAAGCTTGCTAGTTGGTGTATTTGTAGAAGAATTCTGTGACATTACAAAATAATTTGTTGTGTTCTGTCCACCCCTCTTCCCATAGACATTCCTCAAAAATACATATCTTAAAATGAGTTCAAATGAAATTTTCAGGGGAAAATATTCTGATTGTGTAGTGTTAACATATTATTCATCATTTTTTTCATGTTAATATAATAATATTTGAAATGATTTTGGTAATTATTTTAAAATTATAATATTAGTAAACTAATTTTTTTATGAATAACTATATATTATAATTAAACGTTAAAATAATAATGAAAATCAGTTACATTGATATATTTGATAGGTTCATCCACAAAAAAATTTACATGTATTCGATGAACATGAGTCCACATCATTATCAATCCAATGGAGTAAAATAAATATATTAAATTTATAAAAACACTGTATATTCATATCAATTTATAAACCATCATATTTAATTATAGGAAAAAATAAAAAATAAAAAATTATAAAATATGGACATTATTCATTTTTAACGGAAAAAATGTATGATACAATGCTATGAGGATATAACTTTTTTTCAAGATTAAATAAATTATTCATAGATAATTCACAGTGACTAAATGAATATAAATAATTATATTTATATCCAAACCGTATATTTTGTTAAAATTTTCGTTATTTATTATTTATTATTCAATCCATTGTGTTTTGATCCAATAAATTAGAAATTATAGGTAAACATATGAAACTTGGATCTCTCATAGTTACTGTATGGTTTTTTTAAGTATAAGATAATCTTAAAGGTATGGAAGAAGTTTTAGTAGACTTGTTTTGTATGGTTGGTGATGTACACATATTTTTAGGTATAATTTTAAAAATATAAAAATTATTTTTAATTGATAGTAATGAATAATACCATATTTTTCAACATTTTATAAAAATATCGGTATTCACAAATAGTCAATTAATAATGATTGAAATTCATTAAATGATAATTTTTTTACGTTTCAAATCATTTATGAATTTTGTTTGGAATTTACTAATTATTTTTAATAATTTTTATTAACAAAAATATGGCTGGTTTTGGGATATCCATTTACTAGTAGCCCACAAGAAAAATACCCAACCCCTTAAAGGGGCCTCCTAGCCAAACAAGCCACCGAGAGAACTTGCTCAGGTGGTAAGGTACGACCGGGCATTAGGGGATGATCCCATGGTGTTGAGTTGGCAAAAATCCCATACGATCCAAACTAAGAGGAAGGACCCAAATGTGTGTGTTGATGTGTTATAATATCCCACCCATATAGGAGGCATCTAAGCCTATATATGACATAAAGTAATATAAATATGAGCTAACAAACACATTCAAATTTTATGTGAGAAAAAACATCATGAAACACTATTCATTACATGTATCAAAGGTCTTCATTCAGATTCGACCATTCACACCTACAAGATAAATTTCATTTATAAAAATCTCCACCACTACATTCAATTAACTTCATCAACCTGGGAAAAAAAATAATTGCAGATGCCATGGCCCTATTTATGGAAGAATGGGATCAAGAAAATAACCACATATTTGGTCCGCGACTACCTTGGATCAAAAGACGATACCAAAATCACCAAAAGATATAGGATAATGTGATACACTATGATAATTATATCCACCCACCTTGAGAAATCATATATCAATATGACTATGATCTTCTATGTGACACATAAATGAAAAATGGTTACATAGACCATGTAAAAATTGGCCACATGATCCGATAAGGAAAATTGGAATGTCACACTGGCAAATTTAAAGAAGGTATGGAGTCCCATAATGTAATTGAATAAATTATTACCCCAAAAAACCAGCTACATGTTGGATATAATATTTGGATACATAGTAACCATGTATAAAATGGTTACATAGGGGCGTAGGGTTTCGATTACATGAATGGTGGATGTTGAATGGGATGAAATTTCCTACGTGAAATTATTTTGCATGCAATTATATAAATATTCCTGATAATAGATGGGTAAATATTATATAAATCTGACATATTTAGGGGATTATAAATAGTAATTTAGATATTTATTTCTACAATGTTCAAGGAGTAATTAATTACTCTTAAAATCATGGATCAAATATTCCTCAATGACAAAAATAAAAGTGAACATATATCCATATATCTGAAACTGATATTTGAATAAATTAATGAATCAAACTCTAATATATGAATTATAAGAATAATGGAGGAGAGAGTTCAATTCTCCCTATTTATGTAATAGTGTGTTTCTTCTAATGAACGAGAGAGGTAAACTATGGTTAATGCACTTTTGTATTTTTCTGCAGCATTAATTTTCCACTGGTTTTATATTATCATATTACCTACCAAAATACTACCGTTATTTATTCTATAATTGAGTTGTAGAATATATTACCGATTGGGTGAAGGGTATGTGGCCCAATTTTAATACATTGTTCTCCGTGTTTTATTGAAATTTTAGGATCACTTTTCTCTATTAAATGGGTTTTTGTGTTTAATTTCATAAAAAAAAATTTATGTGAGATTATATTTATGATTAAATATGAATTTTATTTATTTACATGGTTAATAAATTCATTCTCCAATTATTGTATTTTTAATTAAATTGATTCATTGGTTTAGAATAATGTGTAGAGTTATTAGAGATTACTAAACACATGACGATGAGACAATGATCTAATTCAAATGTCTAGGAATTGAAATACCCTATTTTTTATTTACTATAAATTTCATAGAAGGTTTATTGTGGATTTCACAACGTGGAATGAGGATTATCCTTAATAAAGAAATTTTGAGTATAATTATCATCACCATTCAACATTAACAAGGGTGAAATTGGGAATATATTATGGATCCATTAATTTAATAAATTAAAAAATACTAGAAACATCATTATGAATAAACCATGATTGCATTAGAAAAGGGAAACCAATCCAACACCCCAATAAATTATCTCTTATATTTAGTATTTAATGTCTTTTTTTATTTACTTAATATTCATAGTGACATTATTAATTACATTTTCACTAGGAATATAAAATTTATGAACATATTTTTGAAACAATAAGGGTAAAAAATAATTCTACAGTGCTTAGGATATAATTAATAGAAATTTACCCACACTATGATAGGAACTTGTCAAATTCTAGCATTGTTTTCATGTTGTAGGTTATATTATTATAACAAAATTGAATTACTAGGACCTCCAACGATGAACTATTCCATTTTGACTGTGATGTAGAGATAAAATTGCTTACTAGGATATGGAATATTATTCTAGTAAGAAAATTGGTAGAAATAAATTTAGATGACCCAATTGAAACTTCATATGATCAATTCTAGCTTCCATAATGTAACTAAATCCATATAAAACATTATGGGACATTTTTCTCAAATATTTGTAAACTAGAAAAATTGATTAATTATTCCTTCCCTAAAAATGTTTTCATATTTCATGTCAATATTATTTATGTACTATACAAATTACATTTCCATAAAGAAAAAAATCCCAACAATAAAATGAAATTGTTTGGTTTCATATTCTCAAGAATCAAGAAGATAAGAGTAACATATGATTAGTCTTAGTGGAGGGAGTTTCCCATATCACTAGAGGGAGCTACCAAAAAGTTGTATTACAGACTACATCTTGGAGATATCTATAATCATGATGATCTCCAAATAAGATTCATGGAATGAAATTTCCAACATTCCTATAGCATAGTAATAAGTAAGGGGATTTATAGTGTCAATTATGAAATTTGAGAAACTGTATAGGAAAATAATGAATGGTTAATGAATATATATGCAATATTCGAAAACAAAGGGGTCTAATACAACAAATTCAATGTATTTTCATAACATTTTATGTTTTAAAATGAGAGGAACCTCTTGGATGAATCGACTAATGGATATTTTATTGAAAATTCATTCGTGGAATCAAAGATCCTAAATAAAAAATAATATAACAAATTTACTAACTATTTTAATCAAAAGGAACATAAAGATGAGGTATCTATATGTGAAAAATATGTAACTCATCAACGGTAATTGAAACCAGATATTGTAAACAGGAAAAATCATTGAAAGATGGTATCAAATTTGGTGAATAATGAATATGCCAACCTCATGTATGCAGTTTATGTTGATCACCTACCCCTTTAACTAATAAATGTGTTTACATACCGGGTATTGATAGGTGTGAGTCCTTATTATAGAAAACTAAATATCAATATAATCAAAAATGGATATATAGGAAATCCTAATATGTATTTTGAGTTCAAAAAAACATGCTAGACCTCATTCCAAAAGAATTATCAAAACCCACTTCCATTTTAAATACCATTCAAGAAAAAATAAAAAAAATAAGATTATCAACCACATCATTTTCAACAACAATTATATGAAAAACCTCATCTTCTACACCACCATCGAATCTAATACTATGAAAAGAGATTGATGAGTTGGAATGTTCAATGATTAATTTTTTAAGTATTTCTATAACTGTAATGGACATGTTGGCCAAAAAACGGGGAAAAAAATTAGCACTAAACAATCTCAAATATGATGGAGTGAGTATGTATGATCATCATGAGGAGTTGATATGATATTCAACAACAAAAATATGGAGTATGAAGATAAATCAGAAAAATTTAATCATATAAATTATTCATATATTCTAGTAGAATATCTCAATCAAACAAAATATGAAGATAAAATATATGGAGAAGAATTATACATAAGAATAAGAAAGGAATTAAAATAAAAACTATTTTAGAAACAATAAAATGGATAAAATTGATATTCTAGTACAACTCTATTCCATGTTTACTCTATCAATAAATATATATGAACAAAATGAATGATATATCCATGTATATTTTCTATTCTTCGAAATATAGGTTCAATAAAATTTTCAGATGATTTTCATGATCTTGGTTCCTTTATAAATTTCATTTCAAATTTTATTTTCCATCATGTAAAATAGGTTTATATATTCCCACAAGACTTTTTTTCCAACTTGAAAACATATATCCTATTTTTTCAATATAATTATTTGACGATGTGATAGTTGGAGTAGAATGATTAATTTTTTCAGTTGGGCCGAATTTTCCCAACATGGAAGATGATAATGAATATAGTAAATCGCCAATTATTTTGGGATGTACATTAATGAGTATGGATATTATAATCATCAATTTTCATAAAGTAACACTTAATATAATCTTTAGGAAAAAAATTTTCATTCCAGCATCCCTAACCCAATGAATAAAACTTCAATCACACATTTCTTCTTTGGAATAACTTTTGAGCAAGGTATTGAGAACATTGTGGATTTAGGTATGCTTTGATAGTTTTTAGCCATAACTGGAAATCATTTTGTTTGAGACATAATGAAAAATGTGTAAACACAATAATCTGGGAATTTTTTTAAAAAATTCCATGAAGAATAAACAGATAATTTATTTAAAAACTTATTAATAAAGGGATTAATGATTCCTTTTTCATTATAAATTCAATATATGGAAAATGGGAATTGGAATTCAATATCATATCACAACCAACAAAAAACCTTAATGTAAAACTCCTCCCATGGGATTCATAATATTTTCATCCTATGAAATGATAACAATTAACTCTAATCATAGATATCAACTTGTATAATTTCCTAGAAAATAGATATATTACCTTTTAAAAACAATCATCCAAGCTATAGAGGGGAGTCTATGAGACATCCCATGATTTAACCCTAAAACATTATCATATTCATTATTATTAGACGGGGATTCATATCCTATTAGGTATCCCCAAATAAGTCGACATCTCACCATTATGTATTAAGTTAAAATGGAAATAATGAAGTTCCTAAAAATAGATATGATTTAACAAATATCAGATTCATAGTCGGTCATCTTAATTATTTTTTCCAAAAGTAAAACCAGTTTGAAAATTTTTGGATAATGGGAAGAAATTATTAAATACCATGATGGATCCAAAAATTTATATAGTGCATGTTAACTAGTGGATACTTAATCATTTTTCATGAAAATAACACCTTCCTCTACCATCAATTGAATAAATTATAGAAATATTAACATGGAAAACATAATATTGTTTCTTAGATGGATTTTATATATATTTTTATGTTTTGAATTTTTCTAGAAGACCATGAATAGACAACATTCACATATCCTTTTGGGACCCTTTCTTAAACAAGGATTCCATTTGGTTTATGAAATTCCCATGGTACATTTCAAATATGTATGGTAAGCATAGTTTAACATAATATTGGGGACATGCTATACGTTATTCTCGATGAATTCATTTTTTGGGAATTCCATAATTCACTACATGGGAAATATAGAAAAATACATAATAACATGAATCGATTAAAATAATTTTCTCATTTTTGAGAATATTCAAATTATTGTTAAAAAATTAATGGTACTACATAATATCATTTCACATAATTAATAGTGTTAAATAAATCTAGTGTTTAATTGTTAATCTATTTTCCATATCGATCTTTTGTGAGATATATTACATCATTCTTTGTCCATGTAATATTATATAGATTATCAATATAACATTGCCTCAAGGTTTCCATTCCTATTATCAGGTGTATTTTAAAAGAAAATGACATTGATATTACATATATATAGCTGATTTCATTTTAGTAGTTTAGGAAAATATTTATTACACCATCAATAATGAAACCACCATATTTAGAACACCCAAATGAGTGCTGTTATGGTATATCAAATCATTATATTAGAGAAAACCTAACTGAATATATTTAAGGAATATCACAATTCGTAATTGGTGCCTCAATTACCTTTAATGTCACTCAGATCTATCACAGAACAACTGAAAAGGAATTAGTTTGATGTTTTTTGTATCATATATATTAATATATTTATTACCTAGAACTAAAGTTAATGTTTTTATGATCATTTAGAAATATGTTACTTAATGATGATTTCTGATGTGAAAAATATGTTGGTAAGAAGTATATTACTCTTGTAGGATTTTAAACATCAGATCAAAGACCAAATGAGAGAGAAATATATAGTGGTACTTCACCTTATCAATAATCCAAACAAAAAGGAAGTATCAATCATTAATGAAACAAACTTATTAATCACATAAATTGAGAAAAAAACTACATCATTTAAGGAGAATAATCTTGGTATTTCGACATAGTAATTTATTTGGACACATCTCACATACCATCTAACCATAACCATCTTAAAAAATAAATCATGGTTGAAGCTAGATTTTTTATTTGGGAGGATCCAATATTGTGTAATGGATGTAATGATCATTTAATAAGGAATTTCTTAACAGAAAGTAAAATAGACTGTATATTTCATTTTTCTCATGTACTTCCTTGTGGTGGCCACTTTAGATCTAAAATAATTGTTCGAAATGTCATGAAATCTATTATTTTCATGGTGAACTTTATCAAATATGTTTATATATATTTTAAAATTTTGAAAAGTATATATTTTATTAAAATTATTATTATAGGTAATATATTTCTAAAAAATACATCATTTTTGTGCTATATTTGATGTGTGAGGCACTGATTTTATTGATATAGTTTACATCAACTAGTGGAATTAAAATCCCAAGAATTATGGGATGTTAAATATATTTATTTGGATTTGTTGAGTTTTGGAAAATATGGAAAAAATAGATTATAAGAACTGTATGAAAACATAAGAGAGGATTTTCCCAATTACAACGATTTCCAAGGAAATAACTAGAGTAGAACATGAAAAAATGATTCAGTAATAGACAATTCAATCTAGAGATCATATTCATCTATAAAATTAAAAATTTATGTCAACGTCGAGGATGATTGTTCTAGTAGGGAAGTAAATTTTATTGTTACTCATGTATATCCCTTTAGATCCGTTATATTTATTAACAAATAGGGAAACCCATTCATGATCAATTTGAAATTTCATTAAAATTAGATAAAAAATAGAACTATAACCAGTAGAGGAGAGTAAAAATCTCTATGCCATAAACTAATTTCATATCATGTGGTTTTTTTCAAGAAAATTATTTATGAATAAGCTCTTTTGTGGGAATCCAAAGATTTTTATTCATTGAATTTCTGAGTATATAATAATTTTAACTCTTCCTTTTACCCCTTTAGAGATTAAATGAAAATGTTCTGGAATATATATGAGTTCTTATTATTTCTATAGGACTATCATGGATGGAAGTCAACATAAATTCCTAAACAACCTGAAGAGGTGATGATTCAAGTCACATGAGAAAAGAGAGTCAATTAATACAGTATTTATAATTTAAGATATATATATAATTTGAAAAATATATTTTTAACTTGAAATTAAAGTATCCATTTAAAATATTATATTACATTCCAATGATGTAAATTTATTATTTACATGACTTTTCATGAAGATGTGAGTTTTTGGAGAACACAATTATTCCATGTTATATAAATTAATTGTAATAACATTGAATTATTATGGTATATAATTGAATTATTTAATTGAATCATGTATATTTATATAATGACTCCTGATTTTAGGGAATTATTTAATTCATGAAAATGAAAATTCCATAAATTTTGTCATACTTTAATGATCTTAAATTCATGTTAATTGATTTCCAATTTCTAGTCATGTAATGAATGATCCTCCAAAATTATATATTCCATTAATAACGTTTTTTCTAGTCCAAATACATTCTCTCTATCTTGAGCATATTTTATGAGATATCATTGGGAATTCCATGTAAAAGAATATGTATTAAAAAAATTTAATCAAATAACCGTAAAAACCACATTTAATAAAATTGATTCATTTTTTATAAGAAATTATTCATGAGATTACCTTTTACACATTCCATTTATTAAACCATTAATACCAAAAATTAACATGTTGGAGATGAGTCATATGTCAAGAAATATTTATCAATTCCAACCTTTCTATTAGTACATTTCATGAAATTTTAATATTGACATATAGGGTTAAGGTTGGTTATGGTTGAATTGGTGTGAAATATATTGTAAGGAATAATCAGGGGATGATACATTTGGTATTGAGATAGGATATTGATCCATCCATTATAATTTATTATATGATATTTTATTAAAAATATATGATATAATAGTAATGTTTTCTGTATTGGATGAAAAAAAAATCACCATTAGATGACCATTTATCTTTATCATTGGTGTTCAGGTGATGGATGTGAGGTTTATTCCACACCAAAATGATGAAAATGTAAAAAAATGGAAACAGTATATGAAATATCAATGATGTTACAATTCATTAATTATGATTTCAAATTTAATTACCATTACATTCAGCATGGGAAGTAGAAGTAGAGATGTTTGAGGGGATAATTTTCAGTACCATATTACTTTTGATATTAATAATTATAAAATAATTATTTCCTCAACTATGAGTGTATCCTTTTTCACATCAATTCCTACCAAAAATAGTCCTCAAATAATTAAGAACTTGATTTATATGACCTCTTGGTTTTCTATGTAATGACTTGGATTTTGTCTGATTTTATTTTTATAAATTAATTATGAAATTTCTTAGACAAGGTTCTGAGGGGGTGTGCGATTTCGAGGATTGGGGTTCCTGAAAAAATTGTTTGAAATATGATATGATTTAATACAATTCACAGGCAATTTTTTTAAAAAAAATAAATTAACTCATAAATGGATGCTCAGATCTTAAATTTGAGAGCACCGTTTTCCTCAGAGATGTGGTTTTACCCTATATGTGACTAAACATTGGGTATTTGGGTCATGTGTAGAAAAAATTTCCAAGAGAATAACTGTAAATAAAATATTTAAATAAATGTTATTTTATTTTGAAATATTAATAACTTGTAAATATGTATTGACTGTACCACGTTTCACGGTTTCATTTTCACCCTAACACCACTGTGGTAAACAAGTTTCATATTGAAAATTATAAATATAATAACAATTTTAACATCAATTTTGATTCCATTATTTTTTTATCACTATTTAAATGGTTAATGTTACTTGTATTGATGATTTCAATTTATGAGGAGATGATATTGAGGTCCCATGATGAAGTGGAAGAAAAATAGGCCAAAATTGCATGGGTCCTAGAAGGCCAAATCCATTTTGTTTGGGTTTTGAAGATTTAATGCATCCATATGGGATCATATTTTTTATTCTGGTCAAAAATTGAATGTGATACAACTCTTATGAAAACACTGAATCCCCTTTCTTCGAGTAAGGGGCCCAATCAACTAGATCAGTCCAAAACACTGAATTTGTGAGATGTCAAAAGTGGTGTTTTATAATCTCTACTTATCTCCAGATCCACATTTATAATTGAGGTCACGCATTTAGTGGAGATAGTGATGATGTGGGTCAAAAAAATTACAGTTTTCTCAAAAGGGAGATTCAATTTTCTAATGGCCGAAATGTGTGGTGCAATAGGTTTGATGAAATCTGTGTGCCTAAACCAACCTTCCATTTTTTCTATAAAGTGGGATATTTGGCTCCCCATATTAGATATTGAACAGGAGGTAAGTTTCTAAAATTTTGGAATCAAAATGGCATCTCACCATAATTCATATATGTTATAGTGGCTATGGGAATTGCTACTTTAACATCTTCCTCTTCCTCCCCTCCCATGGGTTTCTAAACCCCATGTGATCACCCAGGGAGAAACATTATGTAATCCCGAGCATCATACATGTATTATTTTGAATTCTAATTTTAATTCCAGGTTTTATGTTATTTTTTTCATCATATATTTTTATTTAATTGAGTTATATAATGGTATTTTATACTCAATCTAAAATGATCATGTTTTGTGGTACACATTCATATGATTGTTTTCACACAGTTCATCCCTTTTTCCTCCCTTATTAAATTGTGGTGTTTGTGTGGTTCATATTGTTAAATTAAACAGACATATGCACTATCAAAGATATTTACATTTATTTCATCATATCACAAAGAAATAACATACAATCCTATATATCACATGGATTTATTTGTTTGTTACCTTGGTGAGTTTCGGTTCTACAGTCGAACACAAATCAGACAATCATCAGTGGTGTCCAGGAAATCATTCTGTGTTTTTAAATGATTCCTAGGATGTATCCTGGTATATTATTAGTAAAATTATGGTAATAGGTGTCACATTACATGTATTAAAATATCTATACCCTTTCTCTTGAAGTGATGAAGGATGAGCATAACGATACTCCCCTTGATTGATCACATTTAATTATTCATGTTCATTTCTACATTGTTTTATTGATTTATTTTTCCTATTATAATCATTAATCATAAAACCCTATGTCTAATTAATCCCATTACCATTTTATCTTTATAATAAAAACCCTCCTTTTCAATTAATGATATAAGGCTCTGTTGAGAGATGACATTGGGAAGCTTCTATACTGTAAAGAATATAGTTAAAAATTAAACAACTAATTTGACGTGCTCAACAACGTGATAAGTAATTCATATTGGTAATATGAGACCATGGTTCATTTTTTAAGAGGTTGTTTTCCATTTGTGGGTCCTAACATTGAATAGTGTGGTTCGAGGGTACAAGTATGTTTTTTGATGTAATCATCCTTAAAATATTTATTAATAAATAATTTATTGGGGACTCATTTAGATTTCATTATTTTAGACCCCCTTAATCCCATTTTTTGGTATTTTCATCCTTGGTATTGATGAATTTTCAGTTAATAAACATTTCAATGATGATATTGGCAACAATTACCCTTGAATTCTCATGAGGCAAGGAGAAAGAATGTCTCTACCGATGACGAACGTCGATGGATCGAGGATCAATGATGACAAAGGACCATGTTCTTCAACAACGACCAATCCAAATGTTAGTTAGGGTGATGATATCATTGAAATTTATTTTCCCCTTCATAGAATAATATTTAGAATATGGACCAACCCAGAAACAGTTTGATCTGTACTGCGATAATTCTTGCAGGATGGATAATTATTTCGGGATTAAAAAGAATAAATTTTTCTGATTATTTTTTTGTTGGTTTATTCATGATCATACTAACATGAATGGATCAAGTCCAAATAGATAAGGTGTTGATCAATTATCTGGGTTTTAACTTGCATTATATCTGCCCAAAATCAATCGAGTTCATCATATGTACTCCACCCTTTGAAACCCTGCATAAACGATTGATTGTTTCACCCATGATCCATTAAACATTGATCTGAGAATAAAGGATATGGTCCACAATGACATTGTTGAGGTGATATAGTAGTGTAAATGGATGTAAGAGGATCATGGCGGAGGATGCGATATACAATAGGCCACTGGTAGGGAGGAAGGTGGTGAGGGAAGAGTGCATCCCAATGGGAGGGTGGGTTCTGGGGGGGTGGGCGAGTAATTGATATCTAGCAGGACCGCACAAGAGGAGGATCCTGTAGTGGTGCAGGATGCCAGTGGTAGACATGCACCAAGGTAGGAGGCTTCCGTTGCAGCATTGATGGTACATGGCTCAAATACGCATCAGAGACGGAACCCAATGCAATGAGTTTTCAAGACTAGGTGGCCGAGGTGGGACAACCACAAAATAGTGTTCGATGCCGTGTTGGCTGCGGGAACCAGTTGTCCATGCAGTCAGGAACCTGTGTGGTCTAGGGGGTCATTCTAGGGGTGGTCATGTCTACTGAAGCATAAATGGCCCATACGACATTTTCCATGCTAAAATCATGGCTGGTATGTTTGTCATGGGGGCTGCACCATGTGGCATAATGGTATATGGTCCATCCCAGACTGACCAGGTTAGGTCAGGTCGATCGAATTATGTTGGGTTAGGTCTGACCCAGACCGAAGCCCACACTTTTTTCTAAATTGTTCATATTAATCAAAATGTGTGTGTGTGGGTGTGTTTGAAGATCCATTTGTGGAATTGAGACACTTGTGTCGAGGTGGTACTTTTAAGATACTCTAATAGATTTTTTGTAGACTTTGGAATTAGGACTAATGGCTTGGGGAGAAGGTTCTCTCCAAAAAAACATGCTATGAGCGGAATCATGAATCTGACTGTGACTATGTAATCATGGTGACTATGTGAATTTTGAGATGCTAGACACATCGATTCTCTCTACACCACCAATAACCTATGTTCCATTGATTCTCTAAGCACCACTGATGCTTCTTGTTCCATCTACGTCCCAGAAACCATTACCACTCTAAGCCTCATCAATGCTCTGTGCAACACTGACACTCTATGCACCATTTTTTATCCATGTGCCATCCACACTACCTGACCCATCAACTCTCTATGTGTCGCTAGAAAATTTATTTCCATTGATACTCCTAGATCTGCGGTCTTCTTCTGGAAATCATTGTCATCATACATTAGGCTTGTACCTAGGTGAGTTCACTAGTTTGATTTTACTTCGTGTGATCCATTTTTGGTGTAATTTGTGTGTTTCATTTTTTTTACTTCGTGTGTTTCATTTATGATAGACATTGTGAACTTATTAGTGATATTTTCCTTCATAGTTTCAATGTCCCAACTGAGTATTTTTTTACTCACCAATGCATGGGATATTTATGCATGTGTAGCTCTTGTGAAGAAGACTGATGTTTTACAGAGTCCTTATTGGATAAGGTATAGGTGGTGTTTATAGAGAGTCTCGATAGATGAGGTGAGATTCAACGACCTTATACAACTATTTATGTACCTATCCTTCATTCAGCTTTTTCTGTGGATGTGTTTCAGGATCATGTAATTTTCCTTTTGCAGGGAATGTATTCTATCAATATTTACTTTTTCGTTTTATACTATTAGTCTATGGTAGCTATATTAGTGGTATTCATTCAAGTTTAATTAGTATTTTTAGTTCATAACTTCTTCTTGGAGACATGTTAATGTGTACTGATTCTTATGAAAATTTCTCTCATTTGTGGGATATTCCTTCTCTGTGATAGTCGCCTTCCCCTCACCTATTGGGGATAGGCTTGGGGTAGTCACAGAATAGGACTAGGGGATGGGTCATGAAATATTGGTATCAAAGGTTATTAGTTCTACCTAAATAAACAACAATATGTGAGATAGGGTTGGGGAAACCCTGTTCAGTGTTTTGACTTCTGCATTCAGGCTAGGGACTCAAGTGTTGGTGTGACAACTGATGTATCCATACACTAGGATTCTGAATTCCACTAATCGACTTGGTACATGAAAACAATTGTTCTAGGGAAAATAAATGGTACATAATTATATAGGATTGAGTGTGTTCTAATTTTATTATTGTGACAGTTTCATCTCACCAAGTAGATCTTTTTACTATGGAACATCTGGATCTATTTAATGGTGACACCATGAAGACAATCATCTAGGATATCCATGTGTGATCCCAATGATTATCCTCCTTGAAATAAGGTTTCATTATAGGGACCAGTACCTGAGATAACACCCTCGAGTGGTGTACCAATGACACCACGAACTGGAGAGCAGCAGTTAAGAACATTGATACCAGTAGGGGATGCACGTCAGATTAGTGTGTTTCACGAGTTCAACAGGCAGTGACCTACTCGGATCAGTGGTGAGCCAGACCCCCAGGAAGGTGAGGATTGGTGGGATGAAGTTAATCATGTCTTTTTCCTATTGAGGATGGCTATAGACCATAATGACTTTCATTCCTTGAGTCTTCTAGATGGATTAACGGGGATATGGTGGAGGGTAGTCATCTAAATGAATGAGGATACTACCCTCTATTTGATAGACACTATGTGTCTCTTCAGATAAGAGTACATTATAGTGACGGTACATGGTATGCATATACAAGAGATTCTACATCTACAAAAGGGATTCTAGATAGGAGATGAGTATTTAGTGAGGTTTATAGATCATTCTCACTACTCCATAAATATGGTTTGTGACACACTATTCAAGACCCATACCATCAAGTACGGACTACACTAGGAGATTAGGGAATCCATAATATCTCATAGAATTCCAACATATGAGAAGGTATAGAAGCATGATATTTTATTAGAGAGCTCTCGGGAAAATCAGATACTAGTAGTGGGGGCTACCATCGGGGGTCAGTAAGTTGAATCAATGGAAAAAGGTAGCTGACAACTGACGTAGGGATCCAAGATGATTAAAAATTTTATAGGAGAACCCCCGGACATGAATTTAGTGGTGTGATGATCCTAGGGTTGATCTAGCTATCCATAGGACTGGTTTTACAACTTCTGCAGTGGTTGGGGACACATGGATTGAAATTTCCCGACTCTCCATAATGGTGATTAGTAGATTATCGATGGAATTCCAAAGTAGAGGAGAATAAAGGAAGAGGGTGGTCCACCTGGCAGTGAATGTGGTAGACGAGCTGGATGGGAAGAAATAGGTGGGTGGAGGATTGATGTACTAACACCACCACCCCATGGTCGTCCACCACGGGATTAGGTAGATTATGGAAAGGGACGAGTCTAACATCAAACGATGGTGACTTACGAACCCAATGCTTCAGTGATGACTAGAGGTATGGTCTCTATTTTTTCCCCGTAGTTTTAGTTTTGATAGGCACAAGTTCAGTTACTCTTTTCTCAACATGACCCTTGTTCGAGACACATAGATTTCAGTGGAATCATTGACCCGATCCCTACCCTTAGAGAACCCAAGGTGAGGACATTTGAGGATCACTCATTATTGATGACAATTTGCCCTAACTCTTAGTGGTGAGAGATTTGGTTTGGATCTCCTAGGGGAAGATTCAAGGAAATACAACATCATTCCCAGTAAGGACATGTTATCCACAATTCGTGCCCAAATTGACTATTTTGCGTGCATAGTGTGGTGTGCCTATGAAGATGGGACTAGGATTTCCATTTTAAGTTAAATGCAACCCCAAGAAGAATTTTATGAAATCGCACGTAGGAGGGTGAAATTGATCACACAACACTTTGATAGAATGACCCTCAGTCCAATGAAGGACATGATTCCTATGTTTCCTACAGTGGTGGATGAGTATGGGGATGTCATCTGAGAATATATTCAAGGATTACCTCCTCATTGGATGGGAGAATTATACATTGATAATTACCCAAGGATAGCACTGATATATACACATTCATTTCAGATAGATCTTGTGGAGCTTTATGACTTGAGGGTACAGTTGGAGAACTTTTATAGGAAGGTCATAGTAAGAGCTAATATTTCACCTTAAGCAGCCCACTTTTTTTTTCAAAAAGGAGAACGAGAGAATTAGGATATATTTGGAATTTTGGTGACTAAACCATGTGACCTTCGAGAATATATATCCACTATTATGGATTTAAGACCACATAGATCAGCTTAAGAGATCAAGGTGGTCCTCAAATATAGACATCAGATCTGGGAACCATCATCATTATGTAGGGGATGATAAAGTAAAATAGAAAATCTTAAGATGTCGGTACAAACACTATGAAAACATATTGATTCCCTTTTGCATGAAGAATTTCGTGGAAGTGTTCAGGGGACTCATTAATAGGATATTCCTACATTACAAAGACTGGTTTGGTGTGGTCTTCATTGATGACATCCTAGTGTACTCGTAATCCAAGGTGAAGAACATGATACACTTGATGATAGTCCTGTACATACTCTGAGAAATAAATCATTATAGGATTCTCTTAATGTATAATATTTGGATTTTAGAGGTCCACATTTTGGGACATGTAATTTCAGTGGATGGAGTGGTAGTAGATATGTAGAATATTGAATTGGTTCTTTCTTGGGAGCCACCCAATAGTGTTTCTTAGGTGAGTAGTTTCCTACAATTAGATTGGTATTAGTAGAGGATTGTACCTAATTTTTTCAAGTAAGAATCACCCATTATGGGATTGACATAAAAGGGGTGACCATACATGTAGACAATGAAGTGACAACAATCCATTCAAGAGTTGAGGTAGAGATTGATGAGAGCACCATCCTGAGATTATTGGAGGATGTTGTTCCGTACGAGGTGTTTTGTGATGCATCAGGGATTGAGGTTGGTTATATCTGGATGTAGGGGAATGTTTTGATTGTATATGAATCACGATAAATGATTAGGCATGATAAGAACTATGTGACCTATGATATAGAGCAAGGACTAGTAGTATTCACAATGATGTTGTGGCGAAACTACCTAATGGGTGATCATTTGACCATCTACTATGAACACGAGATCCACAAGTATATCATCTCCTATACGGATCCAATAATGATAAATAGACAGTGGATAGAGTTCCTCTAGGATGACGACTTTGAGATTGTCTATACTCATAGGAAGTGGAACTTATTTGTAAATTCTCTTAGTAGGAGATCCATCTTGCAGTTTCTAAGTGAGGTGTCATAGTAGTTAGACTTTTGTAGATATCCATTGAGGATGGAGATGTAGAAACATTTTTCAGTCAATGTTACATACACCTCCACTCTTAATATATGTTAGGGTGTCACGGCTCAGAGATATCGATTGTGAGACTACACGTTCTATGATGTCCATTGGATATGCCCCTAATGAATATTCGATATTTGGGAAACAGATCATTCAAATCATATAGTGCACAGTAGATCCGGTGATGTTGCGGGAGTAAGTCATGAGGGATTACAATAATTACCATTTAGCGGTATATCTAGGAGAGGAAAAGCAGTACCAGGACTTTGGACGTCAGTTCTGGTGGTCGGGGATGAAGAAGGTGGTGGAAACGATTGGTTCATAATGCATCACTTTTCAGTAAGTGAATGTTAAGTACTAGGTTTTAGCAGGTTTGACTCAACCCCTTAAGGTTCCAGAGTGAATGTGGTATTGGATATCGAAAGACATTATGAGGGCTTTAACACACACATCTAGGGGACATGATACTATATGGGTTATCATTGAATAACTCACCATGTCGGTCCACATCCTACAAATCCTTGGGAAGTGCTCAGTAGATATCCTAGGATGCCTCTAAGTGTTATATATAGTTAGGCTTCACGTAGTTCCATAAACCATAATCTTATATCCTGATGCTCATTTCACATCATGGTTGAGGATGTGATTTCAGTAGTTGTTTGGGACTCAGTTGCACATGAGTAAGGCATTTCATCCCTAAACTGATGGTCAGGAAATGAGGGCCTTCCATGTTCTAGATGACATTCTACGTTCATTCATCGTAGACTTTTTACATAGTTGGGAGGACCACATACCCTTAATTGAGATTTCATAAAACAATAAGTACCACTCTACCATTGGTATGGCACCATTCGAGGCCATGTGCGGGGACCCGTGCTGGTAACCACTATATTGGAATGGCAAATGACAGTTAACACTCATCGGTATAGAGTTGGTATGGTCTACCACTTAGAATGTGCAAATCATCCATGAGTGGTTGATGACTACACATAGCCGATATACGTCATAAGATGATAAGATATGGAGACCTCTAAAGTTATAGGAGGGAGATAATGTGTTCATTCGGGTCTCAGCATGATGGGGATTGAAGATATTTTTCTAGGGAAGCAATTTATCTTTGAGATACATCATCCCTTTTCATATTCTGGATAGATTTGCTGAGGTTTCGTACCTCCTAAATCAACCCCCAAAATTTCATTAGGTTCATGTTGTCTTCCATGTGTCGCAGATGAGTAGGTATGTTCATGGTCCATCGCATGACATCAAGTGGAGTGAGCTGGACAATTAAAATGAGGTGACTTTTTCGGAATAACCAGTGGAGATCAAGGACCTATATGAGAGGATCCTTCATGGAAGTCAATTCCTCGGGTGTGCATTCAGTGTTACACGAGAATATCCAAGAGGGAATATGAGAGTGGGATGATCATATTCGTGTTGAGTGCCATGATCCTTTAATTGAGTATCCATTTATTGGATTTCATGGACATAAATCCATAATATCGGGAGAATTTAATTACTTTCATTTTCAATTATATAATTTTGAAATATTAATTGGGATAATTTTTAGAATAGGAGTTGTGACGGCATGTAATTCCATGGCTTGGGTTCTTAGATTTATTATTTGAAACATGTTATGTTTTTAATAGAACGTGCGTGAAACATTTCTGAAAAAAGTAAAATAACTATTAAACTTCTTCCTAGATTAGAAATATGAGGGAACTGTTGAGCTCAGAGTAGTTTATTTACCAAACACACAACCTAATATTTGTCACGTTGTACATATATAGAAAAAGCCACCAGGGGAAAAACTGTAAAGAAAAAATAAAATAAATGTTATAAAATTATGAAATAATATTAACTCATAAATAATAATATTGATTGATATTTTTATCCCATTGATGTTCTTGTAAGGGAGTGTTTTTTTAATGCATGGCCTAACTTTGACTAGAATGGGATGATGGTGGATGTTAGTTTTCAGATGTAAGAATCATTAAAATATTCAATAAACAAATAATTTATTGGATGTTATGTGTTGACACAATGACAATTTACTTTTTTATTAATCCATTTTAGTGGAATTCAGGGTTATCTCCACAACCCTAATATTCACCTTAGGCAAGAAGAAGGAATTTCTATCCCAATGATGAACAACAGAGGATTGAGAATTGACAAAGACATGGAACCTTGTTCTTAATCAATGAATGATCCAACCTCGAGGTAGGGTGTCGGTCTCTTTTTGATTTTTTTTCCACTTATTTTAGTCAAATGATGAATACAATCAAACCCACGAACATGTTCGCCCATAGTTCAATCATTCTTTTAGGGTGGTTAATTATTGCGGGATTAGAGGTATTAGATTTTGGTGATTATTTTGCTATTGGTTTCATTGTGATCCAGATAACATGAACAAAAAATTTCTAAATGAACTGGGCCATGATTCATTCTATTTCAATTCATGTGCTTATATATACCTTAAATCGATTAAGTTATTTGTGTGGGGGACAATCCAAATAAAGGGAAGAAACCAATGGATGAACAGCTATCGAAAACCAACAAACCTGTAGAGTTGACACGCAACACCCTATTGAAGCAAAAATCATGGATAACAGTCAGAGGTATATGTTTTTCAAGGGTTGATGAACCACCAAAAAACCAAACGTTGACCATGCTGGTGTTTATCCATCTATAAAATGGGTTCTAATCCATTTAATTGAAATGAGGTAAATACCCCTACATTTCATCTATATAGTGGAAATATACCTCTTTCCCCCTTCTCCAGTGGATGTAGTCATCAATTGCCGAACAATATAAATTCCATGAGTTCTCCTATTTTATTTCTGTTTTCTATTTTATTCTCCACCACGACATATCGTTTTTCAAAAAATGTTGTATCAAAGGGATCGAGAGTGAAATGACGGCCTGGCAGTAAAATATTCCGGTGACCGGAAAATTGAAGTTTCTATAAAAAAACATTAGAGCCCAGATCTATAAAGTGAATGTAGAGACAATTCCAACAGGGAATGAGACCTCAAATAATGGAGCTAAAACAAAATAGAAATTCTCGGTCAATGATTGGTCCTACCGTGGGTGCTACAATACCCTCGTGCCGGAGAATATGACACTGTCATGCCACCGGCGACATTCCACTGACTTTTTTGGTCGGTGTTCTAGCATGCCATGTCAGCAGTCAATATAGATATTTGAAACTTTTTGGGCCTCAACTCGGCCAATTTGATCCCATTTAAAACAATCCAGAATTCGATTCCAGTTATTTCAACTATTCTGGACCAATCCATATGGTTTTATTTTTGAAATTCCAGCTATAGGAATTAATGAAAATACTTGTAATATGATAAAACTCTCTACATTTAATTATTCCATCTAGAAACCAAAAATGGAAGGCCTTTTTCATATTAAAGATTTGTGGAAGCCTATAATGGAAAACACTAACCCCATTACAGTGCAAGTTCAAGAAATGTCAACTAGGGGTAAAAATGATGAGAATACATCTTCTAGTACCCCTGTTGTGGTGGCCATGTGGGTCGTACTCAATAAAAAGTGCACTTCCCAAATCAAAAGTGGATCGACAAGAAAATATTCCAAAAAAATTCAAATGAACATGAAACCTCTATTCTTTTGTGAAATTTGGAAAAGATGTATGCGGGGGAAAATGTGCAAAAAAAATCAAACCTGATACATCATCTCTTCAATGTGAAATAAAATGACGAGACCATTGTATTAAATAACATGAGTGTGTTACAAGGTACTAGTGATTAGATAAATTAAATGAAAATGATTATTGATTATGAGTTGCAGGAACTGTTGATGTTGAGTTCTTTACTGAAGATTTGGGACACATTAGTTTTGTTGGTCAACAATTCTACTCCAGATGGAACTCTCATAGTGGATATGGTGAAATACAGTATGCTGAATGAAGAGTCTAGAAGAAAAGAGGAGGGACATACACCAAAATCGGAGGCTATTATCACTGAACGTCAAGGGAATATGAAATGGGATGTAAGAATTAGAGGAAGATAACCCCATGAGAAAAGTATTAAAAGGAATAATTGATCAAAATATTGTTCAAGATATGACATGAAGTTCTGCCATTATGGTAAGATGAGAAAATTCATCCAAGAGTATAGAATGCTAAAGGATGATAAGAGGAAACAGGATGGTAATACCCTAAATAACTCTTCTACAATTATCAATGAAAAAATCCTTATTGTTTATGAAGACAATCATGTTGATCTTTAAAGACAAGACTCGACATGGGTGCTCGATATTGGCACCTCTTACATGTCACCAAAAGAAGAGATTTCATCTCATCTAATAGTTCAAGGATTTTACAACATGTGAATATAGGATATGAAGGCGCATCCAAAGTTACTGTAATTAGTATTATTTTTCTGGAAACTAATGTCGAATACAAGTTATTATTGAAGGATGTGAGGAATCTTCCAAATATACACCTCAATACAATATCAACTGGAATGCATGATGATGAGGGATATTTTTATTCCTTCATTTATGGGAAATGGAAGAAAACCAAAGGTAAATTTTTAATTAGTGAAGGAATTAAAGATACCTCTCTTTATCAAATAGATGCAAGATCGTGTAGAGGAGAAGTAAATGATACAAGAAAAGATGTTCATGGAGAAGATTGGCATAGGTGGCTAGGTCACATGAGTGAGAGAGGAACCATAATTATCTCGACGAAATAACTCTTTCTTTGAATAAAAGTTACACATTTGGATAATTTTTTTGATTTAATAATGGGAAAACAACATAGAGTATAGTTCTGATGTCTTCATGATGAGAAATAAGATGATGGGAGGTGCACTTTATTTTTTTACCTTCATAGATGATCATTCTAGAAATCTATAGACTATTGCTTTAAAAAATAAAGATCATTTGAAGGATGTTTTCAAGAAATTTCATGTGAAGGTGGAATCAGAAACATGCAGGATGATAAAGTGTGTGATACTATATAATTGAGGAGAGTATCATCGTCCGTTTGAGGATTATTGTAGGAGTATTGGAATCATGGATGAAAAATACATACCGAAGATGCCTCAACATAATTTCCTTATTGATAGGATGAACAAAACAATTTTCATGAGAGTAATATGTATTCTCTCAAATTAAAAGCTATCAAAAACGTTTTGGGGGAGGTAATGATGTACGCATTTGATATTATCAACAATTCTCCATCAGTTCCACTAATCTAGGACTTTCTAGAAAGTGTCTGGACATGTAATGATGTATTATACAACGACTTGAGAGTATTTGGATGTTGGTTATTTGTTCACATAATAAATTAAGAGTAGGAAAATCTATGTGGGAAAGGAAATCAATGTATATTTTTGGGATATTGTCATGAAGAGTTTGGGTAGCAACTCTCGGAGTCTATCATAAGGAGGATCTATACAAGAAATGATGTCGTGTTTCTTGTGGATAAAAATATTGATGATTTTGAGAAGCTAGAATGTGCAGAGATTTAACAACATGAATAAATTCTAGTCAGTCCAGAACTAGCCTCACCACCATCAGCACCAGCTAGCACGCGAGTGATTTGTGACACTGATGATAAATCACTACCAGGTAATATGTCTTCATATGTTTTAATGTATTCATCATATGATATTCCATAATGGATTCACCCTAATACACATTTGAGGAGATCCACCAGAGAATGAAAACTGAGAGGTAGATACTCAACAAATGATTATATGATGCTCACTAATGGGGGAGATCCAAAAAGTTATTATGATGCAATCAAGATCCAGAAGAAGATTTAATTGAATAATTCCATGCAAGAGCATATGAGATCATTGCATAAGAACAATACATTTTCTTTGGTAGAATTACCACACTGAAGGAAGGCACTCAAGAACAGGTGGGTGTATATAATTAAAGGAGAAGATGGCATCTCACAATAGTGCTGCAAATCTATAATGGTTGTGATGGGATTAGGTCAAAAGAAAGGTATTGACATAGATGATTTTTTTTCTCATATGGATAAAATGTCTTCTTTCATGGTTTTTAGGGATTGGAGGCTAATTTAACCGTGTAGGATAAACACATCAATGTAACATCATCATTCACACATCGTGATCTTGAGGAGAAGATGTACATGTAGCTTCCATAGGGATTTAATGTGAAATGGAAATAAAACCTGGAATGCATGATTATGAAATGTGTATATGTTCTGAAACATTCATCAAGGTAGTGGTACAATAAATTTTTCTCATTCATAGAAAAAAATGAGTATAAGAGGACGACCACTGATCAATGTTTTTATCAAACTGTTTGATGAGGTTGATTTCATTATCTTGTTGCTTTTTGTTGCTGTTATAATGATTATAGGAAGAGATATCACCAATATACAAATGTTTAAGAAGGAGTTGAAAATTTCTTTTGTAATGAAGGACTTTGGATATGCTACTCAGAATCTTGGTATGATTATTACACATGACAGGAGGAATCACAAACATTGGATATCTCATGAGTGGTACATTGATAAAGTTCTTGAAAGGATAAACATGGGCATGGTGAAACTAGTTATAACTCCACTTGTGAGTCATTTTTTGATCATGAAAAGTCAGATTCCATCTACTGATGATGAGAAAGAAGATAAGGAATATGTTCCTTATCAATCATTAGTTCAAGTTCTTTTGTATGCAGTGGTTTGCTTCAGACCAAATAATGATATCATTGTTGGTATTGTGAGCAGGTTCTTATCAGATCCATGAAATGAGATTTATACAATGATAAAATGTATATTGAAGTATCTATGAGGTAAATATAGTCATTTTTAATGTTTTGGAAGTGATAAACCTATTTCAGAAGGACACATTGAAGCAGATATTGTTGGAGAAGTAGACACGAGGAAATACATATCTGGGTACCTGATATCTTTTGTAGTGGGAGAATTCTCATGGAAATGCCGAATTATAATGTGTATTTACTTATCCACCAAAGAAGTAGAATATATCACAGTCACTGAGGGTAGTATGGAGATAATGTTGATAAAGAAGTTTTTACATGATTTGGGACAGATTCAGGAGAATTCTATTCTCTATTGTGATAGTCAGAGCACTATGCATCTTAGAAAGAACCAGACATTTCATTACAGGTCCATACACATTGAAGTGCGATATCACTATATATGTAATGTGTTTGAAGAAAGATTGTAGAATGTTGAGAAAATATACGCTAGTGAAAATGGGGAATACATGATGACAAATGTTTTTAAGAAAGAGAAGTCGGACGCCTATAAAGAGACTTCAGGTATCGATTCTTCAACAAATTATTTGAGAGGGGTTAGATTTGAGGGGGTCACTCCCATTCAAGGGAATAAATGAATGGACGAATAGTTTTCACAAAACAAATCACCCATACAGTTTACGCACAACACCCCATTGAAGCAGCAATCGTGGATAGTAGTCAGTGGAAATATACATATGGCCTAATTATAACGATCCATACTTTACATACATTGTTATTACATCAGAATTGAAGCACACTTATTACAACATATAATAAAACTAGGAAACGACCATCTAGGTATAGATTCTTTAGAAACTGGGAAACATAAACAATTGGTTTATAAAGCATCTACTTTTCCTCCCATTTATTTCATCATATCTACAGTCCCTTTTGGCATATCCTACTTAATAACTTTTTTCCATACCTGGGGAAATAAAACATACAAAACGGTGAGCTCAAATTCTCAGTAAGGGTAAAAAAAAGAAATATCAATCACATCATATACATAAGAACATATGTTTTGGAAATCTTAACCTGCAAAGGAGATCATAATTTCATAACATGGGAAAAATCATAGTAGTGAAATATAATACCAATAATCAGAACATAAAACATGAAACTTTTTTTCATACACACATAATCATATAGAATCATTTCTTATGAGTCAAGACTCATTTACAGGACTATCTTAGTAGACAATGTCCATTTCTGAACTGAGTTCACTACTCATTTCAGTCCTGTTTCACTGAACCGGTTTAACCTGCTATTCCAGCCATGTATATCTCCTGAGATATAAAATCATTACCCAATGCATTGGAGGGAAATATAGGTCTCACCCATCTCATAATGATAACATTCTTATGTGTGCCAAAAAATCCTAAATCATACATCATTTCATAACCCATGTAATGAAAATGGGATTCTTAAACATCATGACATCATAAAACAATTCATATAAGATAAAGGAATTCATAAAAATAATTCCATCACAACATAATCAAATCAATTTTATAATAGGGATAGAAACAGAACCCTATATTATCTTAGATGGAAAATAATTTTCATAAACACTTGAACTCCATTCTTGAGGAAAATAACCCTTCTACTTCAAAAGCATTTTCCTTTCTTAACATGTCATACAATTTTAAACTAAATGAAGTTGATTAAAAATAAACATGAAAAAATGTAAAGTAAGCTTCTTGGAAATAATGTTTTAAAAGTCCATTTATTTAGTATAAGTTAAAAAAACATTCTTCCTCTACTTTTGTCGGAAAAGTCAAAAAGTACCTCGTACGAAAAACGACAAAAGATTCCTTTCGTATATTTTACTAAAAACTCATAGAAGGGTAAAATTGGATATAAAATTTTTTATAAGGATATAAATATTAAATATTGTGGAAACATGGATGTGGATTATAATTATTCCCTAGTAAATTCTGATGTATAAACAATCTCGGATAAAAATTGAGATTTCGATATTTTCCCTTACCTTAGTTCTGATTTGCTTCGTAGGTGTCTGAACCTCCTGTATAATGATTTAAATAATGTCATTGACTTATTCCAGAATCATACTCATTGTTATGATATCGTATATGGTCATATTCTTAGCTTCTTACTAGTAATATTTCATTGTTACTTGTTATTCGGGTGTTTATTGCTTTTTGTTCTTATGTGTGTTTTGTCAAATAAATTCTTATTCATATTTTTGGGTTATAAACACCTCATATACAGAATGGTATTTGTTTAATATATATCATATTCATTCATTAAATTCATTTATATAATGATTATTCAATAAAGATCATGTAGAACGAGTCGCATCACATCGTAGAGACGGTATTCCGTACGTACGCACGATTGATGATATCATTCCCATGATCTTGAAATTGTAATTGACTGTATGAATACTATTTCATAATCAATATCACTTTACATTAATAATTTATAGTTATTATTTACACCATTATACACATACAAGTAAGGTGGTGGTGGAAAATAGATTACACCACGGCGTGGAGACAGTATTCCGTACGTATGCACGCTCGGTGATTTAATTATCTGTAGGATGGATATATAGTGAAATAGTGTTGTTTCATACTAATAATAACATATTATTATATGTGTGATACTAATGTTATTACTTCATAATGAAACATCTAAATAAGAAGAAGTGGAATAAGAAATAAAGTTGAAAGAATCAGTAACAAACATTACCTCTTCTTTGAAGCGCTTCTTTGAGACCTCCTTTTAGGGAAAAAAATTGTTCTTCAAAGAATACCAGTACCTCTATGATGTTCCTAGAGAAGTGGAGATGAGAATTTGTCAGGGCTAGGCCGAGTTTGAAGTCTCAATTTGGTGTGAGTAAGAGAGGGAGGAGGCGCCCTTTTATAAGGGAGGAGAGGGGCACCTTTGGAAAAGCTAAAAATATTATTTTATTATAAAGTCATACTCAGTTGTAAATAGCTCCAAATTGAATTATTCCGAAGATAAGGTGTGGATGGGTCGATGTCCTCTCATCTAATAGAATTTAGACAAGTTTAGGTCATTATATTAACCTTATCTTCTAGTATTAACTCTTAGTTAATTAGATTGACATTTACCATGTCACTTTGTATTTTTATAATATATAGTTAATAAACATACCATATACATCCAAGAGAACCCCAAGTGGTCCCTTAATGATACACCTATCAGGATCTAAGTATCTTGGCCGGACCATAGATTTTTAAGAATATAATAAAATTAATAATATAATATTTGTTTTAAAAACTATTTTATGTCCATTTTGACACTATTTGGTAACTGATTTTTGTGATAATCATAACAGAATGATTAGTTCGAAAAAAATTAATTAAATCAATACGAACATGTCATATTATCATAGAAAAGTATTGTAATTCATAAAAAGTCTCAAATTACATTTATTTTGTATTGATAACATAAATTAGGTCAATATTTCATTAATAAGATAATTACTGCATCATCATTGTGTCATAAATAAATTAAATTATTTAATGTGTAAAAATAACAAATAAAATATCATTAGTTAGAAAATATTTTTAGATTTTCATTGAATATTTATAGTCGAATTTATCTTATGTATAACCCAATATTAAAAATGATTTATTTATTAAACATTGATTTTAACTATTTTAACCCTTCATTAAATAAACTAATAATAAATGTCCTAATCTAATCCAAGTGGTCCTAAATGGTCATATTTTATTTATAAGGTCATTTTTGGTCGAATTACACTTATCAAATAGAATTAGGACATGTTTAATGGTAATAATAATATAATGATTACTCTTAATTACCCTATTTACTTTTAATCGTGGGAAATAAAAGTAAAAAGTTACTATTCACCAAAAAAATATTTTCATCTCATTGAACCACATTTTACATAATGAAATCAACTACGTCTCTTGGATTTTTAAAATTCCACTCACAGAAGTGGTAAAATTACGTTTTATGTAAATTTTCAAATTCTCTTAGGAGGTGGGTAAAAGATGGTGAAAAGTTTAATAAAATTTTTATATATCTAAAATTATTATACTATTACTCCAATGAATTACATTGAACATATAAAGGTATTATGTATCAATTTTTACCTAAAATAAATTTAAATAAAATAAATAATTATTTAAATAAAAAGTCGGGTTTTAAATAGTAACCCAGTGTTTTCACTATTCGTCAAAAATTGAAAGTATCCAGAAAAATACAAAAATTTCAACCTAGGCTAATTTCGATATTCCGAATCCAAAAATGAAACCCATTTAGAAAAATAAAATTTCTAAAATTTCTAAAAATGGTTATTACTATTCAAAACGGTTAGTTTAATATTATTTTAATAGCATATCATTGTTTAGTGAAACTCGGTATTGCGTATGACGCAAGCTATCGAGGAAGGACATGTTTGCGTGTAAAGAAAGGCAAGCTAGTGTTCTATGTAGTGAAAGATTCCTTTAATTAATTATATAACATAAAAAAATATTTTTTTTATAAAAGTCTAGGGTGTTACATTCTACCCCCCTTAAAATGAATTTTGCCCTCAAAATTTTTCACTTGTAACAAACAGATGAGGATACCTCTCACTCATCATATCCTCAAGCTCCCATGTAGCTTCTTATAATTGGTGGTTCCTCCATAAAACTTTTACCAAGTGAGTGGTCTTGTTCTGTAGGACTTATTCGCTATGATCCAGAATCTCTATCAGCTGCTTTTCATAAGAAAGATCTTGTTCCAGCGGTAAAACTTCTTAGTTGAGTACATGTGAAGGATCAGGTATGTACATTCTCAGGAGAGATACATGGAACACATTGTGAACTTGAGAGAGATTCGGTGGAAGTGCCAAACGGTAAGCTACCTTCCCAACACGATCCAGAATTTCAAAAGGACCGTTATATCTGGTGCTCAAATTTCCCTTCTTTCAAAATCTCATGACCCTCTTCCAGGGTGATATTCGTAAGAACACTTTATCACCCACTTCAAACTCTAGGTCTTTTCTTCGTTTATTGGCATAACTTTTCTGTCAACTCTGAACTGCTCTTATGGTTTGTTGAATAGATTGGGCCTTTTCTGCCATCTAATCAACAAGATCTGGCCCTAATAGCTTTCTTTCCCCAACTTCATCCCAGTATGTTGGAGTCCTGCATTTCTTTCCATAGAGATCTTCATAAGGAGCCATCCGAATACTGGAGTGAAAGCTATTTTTATAAGAAAATTCCACCAAATGTTGGTGTTGATCCTAACCACCTTTGAAATCCATAGAGAAAGCTCTCAATATATCTTCTAGAGTTTGAATTGTTCTCTCAGACTAACCGTCTGTCCGAGGATGATACGCAGTGCTGAAACTCAACTCTGTATCCAGATTATGATTAAGACTTAAATAGAACTTTGAGGTAAATCTCGGATCCTGATCAGATATAATAGAAAGTGGTACTCCATGAAATCTTACCACTTCTTTTACCTATATCCTGGAAAGATGATCCAGAGAGAAATCCTCTCTAATAGCAATTAATTGTGCATACTATGTAAGAAGATCGACTATGACCCAAATAGAATTATTGCCTTTGGATGTTTTAGGAAGTCCTGTGACAAAGTCCATAGTTATGTTTTCACATTTCCATTCGGGTATGGGTAATGGTTGTAACATCCCCTTATATTTCTGTCTCTCAGCTTTAACTTGATGAAAAACCAAGCATCGAGAGACATATTTAGAAAAATCTCTTTTCATACCATCCCACCAGATGTACTCTTTCATGTCCCTATACATATTCGTGCTTCCAGGATGAATAGAGAATGAATAACTACGGGCCTCACCCAGCAGCTCCTTTTTTAATTCGGGGATTGGAGGAACACAAACCCAATTCCTGAACTTTATTATCCCATCACAATCAAGGTTGAATTCAGAAACATTTCTCACCTTCTTTTGTAACTATACATCTTCATTCTGTGCCTCTTTAATCTTCACATGTATATATGGTTTAACATTCATTCGAGAAAGATAAGATTTTTCCCCTTCAATTATAATTCCAAGATCCATCATTTTTAAATCCATAAATATTGGATCATTTGTGATCCTCATTATGGATAATCTGGAATGGTCTTGTCGACTTAATGCATCTGCCACCTTGTTTTCTTTCCCAGGGTGGTAATGAATTGAGCAGCTGTAATCCTTAATCAGCTCCAACCATCTTCTTTGGAGCATATTAAACTCCTTTTGTGTTAAAATATACTTTAAAATTTTATGATCAGTATAAATGTCACACCTTTCTCCATAAAGATAATGCCTCCAAATCATTAATTCAAAGATTACCACAGCTAACTCCAAATCATGAGTTGGGTAATTTTGCTCATGTATTTTCAACTATCGTGAGGCATAAGCTATCACCATATAATTTTTCATAAGAACACACCCCAATCCTTTATTGGATGCATCAATGTAGATCACAACCCTTTCTCCACTACACGGTAGTGTGAGCACAGGTGCACTGGATAACCTTCTTTTCAACTCCTTGAATTTCACTTCACATTCCTCCGTCCAAACAAACATAACTCCTTTCTGAGTCAACTTGGTGGGTGGATTAGATAATCATGAGAAATCTTTCACAAAACGTTGATAATATCCAGCCAAACCATGAAAACTTCGGATCTCATTTAATATTGTTGGTCTCGACCATCTTTCGATAACCACTCTTTTTGCTGGATCCACATATATCCCCTCTTTTGAGATTATGTGACCCAAAAATGAAACTTTTTGAAACCAAAATTCACACTTGGTAAATTTTTCATAAAGATTATCCTTTCTCAGGGTCTTCAATATAATTCTCAAGTGATCATCATGTTCTTACTTTCTCTTTGAATAGACAAGAATATAGTCCATAAAGACTACCACAAACTGATCATGATAGTCTCTAAAGACTTTATTCATCAGATCCATGAAGATACCATGGGCATTAGTAAGACCAAATGGCATCAATATAAATTCATAGTGTCCATACCTTATATGGAAATTTGTATTTGGTATATCCTCACTTTTGACCGTTAATTGATGATACCCTGAACAAAGATCAATCTTGGAAAAGTATTGAGCTCCGTGTAGTTGGTAAAATAAGTCATCAATGCGCGGGAGATGGTATTTTTTCTTGATAGTGATCCTATTAAGTTCTCGATAATCAATGTAGAGTCTCATTAATCCATCATTCATCTTAACAAAGAGAACATGTGCTCCCCAAGGTGACGCACTAGGGCGTATGAACCCCATATCAAGATTCTCTTGGAGTTGCTTCTTATATTCCTACAACTCAATTGGGGCCATTTTATAAGGTCTCTTTGAAATAGGCAAATCACCTAGTACAAGTTCTATTGAAAACTCAACTTCATGATTTGGTGGAAGACCTGGTAATTCCTCTGGAAAGACATCATCAAAATCACGTACAACAGGAATATTCTTAATCGTGAGTTTCTCTCCAGCCATTTGAGATAAATAACCCTCATTTAGTGGAATCAAGACCCATAAGATAGAAGAAATTCCCACTGGAAGGTTATGTTCATCATTGCATAGATAGACGATCATATATTGATATGGAATATGAAATGTGACTTCCCTTCTTTGGAAATTGATATGAACTCTATATAGAGAAAATCAATCCATTCCATGAATCACACCAAATTCCACTATAGGGAGGATCACTAGACTTGCAGGAAGCACTTCCCCACAAACTTCAATCGGAGAAGAATTATAAACTTTTGATACGACTGTTGTGCCATTAGGGGGTGTCACAACTAACTCAACATCTAATGGTTGAGGTAATATGGTGATACCCTTAGAAAATTCTTCAGAAATAAATGAGTGGGTGGATCTAGAATCAGATAAAACATTTGATACTTTAGAGTGGATGGTAAGTGTACCTTTCACCACTTCGTTATCGTAATCCACATTATTGATAGAAATTGCACGTGACTTTCCTTTCTCTTTAGCCTTAAGACTTTGTTGACATCTACCATCATCATCAACCCTTGGATTTGGGCATTGATTGGCATATTTACCCATCTCCGTGCACTTGAAACATTGAAGTTTAGTAGGTTCATTATGTGTATCCCTTCCTTTGTTTGCATCATTAGACATCTTCTTCCCATTATTTCGACATTCAATTTCCTGATGACCTTCTTTTACAAACATATAACATTTTCTTGTCCATTTAAGAAAATTTCCTCCATGTTTCGTTCCACACTTTGAGCATAAGGGAAAGCTCATCTTCTTTTCAGTGTGATCTTTATATTTCCCTTTGAATTCCATTTTCTGCTTTATATCAAACCCATATGACTAATGGGTTACTCTAATCTCTATCTCAACATTGAGAGCACATCGAACGATTTCTTCGAATCTATTGAAGTCCCTTATCGCTAAGGCCCTTTAAAGACTTGGTTATAAGCCACTAAAGAATCGATCAATCTTACTCTCAGGTTTGATAATAATATCAGAAGTTTACCTTGCATATTTTGTAAAATTTTCTTCATAGGTACCAACAGATTCATCATCCTTTTTATTCAGTTCAAGAAACTCTCTGTCCAGCTTTGTTCGGAGAAAATGATGGAAGTACTTATTGAAAAATAAGTTCTTGAACTCATCCCATTCCATGGACTCAATTTCATCCCTTTTCCTCATATTCTTAAAAATATTCCACCACGGATCAGCATCACCTTCCAAATGATACACTGCTAAGATGACTTTATCATGTTCAGAACATTGAAGAACTGAAAATATCTTTTTAGTGGTACTGATCCATTCTTCATCCACTAATGGATTAGAAGACCTGCTGAATGAAGGTGGACACTGCCTCATGAAGGATTCGACAGAATGTTGCTCCTTCCTTTGCTCGTTTAGAAGTCATGCATGATTCATAGCTGGAGAAAGTTGTGTGAGCATGGCTACAAGATTTTGCATTCCATCTCCCATAACGTTTGGTTTCTCAGGGGGACAATCATTGCATTGCCCGTCGCATTCCGCATTAACACAGTTCTTTTGGGTTCCATCCATTGACTAAAACCAAGAAGAATAGTGTGATAAACACTAATTTTAATAGACAAACCACATAATGAAGAATAAAATTTCACACTTAAGGTCTTATCCTAGGTTATTCATCACCATTTCTAAAACACAATGATTGTGTTCTATGCTTAGACTTATCCTTAGGATTCTTACTAAGGCTTTCACATCCTTATTTCCAAAGGTTGAATATACCTTTCCTCTGATACCAACTATAATGACCCATACATTACAAACATTGTTATTACTTCATAATTGAAGAACACTTATTACAACAAATAACAAAAAAAGGAAAGGGACGTATAGGTATAGTGTCTTTAGAAACTGGGAATCATAAACATCTAGTTCATAAAGCATCTACTTTGCCTCTAATTTATTTCATCATATCTAGAGTCCCTTTTGGCATATCCTTCTTAATAACCTTATTCCTGACTTGGGGAAATAAAACATACAAAATGGTGAGCTAAAATGCTCAGTAATGGTAAAAAAAGAAATATCAATCACATCATATACATAAGAACATAACTTTTGGAAATCTTAACCTGCAAAAGAGATCATAATTTCATAACATGGGATAAATCATAGTAGTGAAATGTAATCCCAATAACCATAAAGTAAAACATGGAACATTATGTCATACACAAATAATCATATAGAATCATTTCTTATTAGTCAAGACTCATTTCCAAGACTATCTTAGTGGACAAAGTCCATTTTTGAACCGAGTTCACTCCTTATTTTAATCCGGTTTCACTGAACCGGTTTAACCTGCCGTTCTAGCCATGTCTATCTCATGAGATATAAAATCATTACCCAATGCATTAGAGGGAGATATAATTCCCACCAATCTCATAATTATACCATTCTTATGTGATCCAGAAAATCATAAATCATACATCATTGCATAACCCATGTAATAAAAATGGGATTCCTAAACCTCATGACATCATAAAACAAATCATATAAGATAAAGGAATTCATAAAAATAATTCCATCACAACATAATCAAATCAATTTAATAATAGGGATAGAAACAGAACCCTATATTATCTTAGATGTAAAATAATTTTGATAAAACACTTGAACCCCATTCTTGAGGAAAATATACTTTCTACTTCAAAAGAATTTTCCTTTCTTAACATGTCATACAATTTTAAACTAAAAGAAGTTGGTTAAAAATAAACATGAAAACTTTTAAAGGTTGCTTCTTGGAAATAATGTTTCAAAAATCCATTCATTCCGTATAAGTTAAAAAAACATTCTTCTTGTACTTTTGATGGAAAAGTCAAAAAGTACCTCGTACGAAAAACGACAAAAGATTCCTTTCATATATTTTACTGAAAACTCACCAAAGGGTAAAATTGGATATAAACTATTGTATAAGGATATAAATATTACATATTGAGGAAACATGGATTTGGATGATGAATATTCCCCAGTAAATTCTGAAGTATAAACAATCTGAGATAAAAATTGAGATTGCGACATTTTCCCTTACCTTAGGTATGATTTGCTTTATAAGTGTCCGAAACTCCTGTACAATGACTTAAATAATGTCATTGAATTATTTAAGAATCATACTCATTTTTATGATATCGTATATGGTCATATTCTTAGCTTCTTTTTAGTAATATTTCATTGTTACTTGTTATTCGGGTGTTTATTGCTTTTTGTTCTTACGCATGTTTTGTCGAATAAATTCTTATTCTTCTTTTTGGGTTATAGATACCTCATTTCCAGAATGGTATTAGAGTAATATATATCATATTCATTCATTCAATTCATTTATATAATCATTATTCAATTAAGATCATGTAGAACGAGTCGCATCACATCGTGGAGACGGTATTCCGTACGTATGCACGAGTGATGATATCGTTCCCATGATTGTGAAATTGTAATGGAGTGTATGTATACTATTTCAGAATAAATATAACTTTACAATAATAATTTATAGTTTTTATTTACACCATTATACCCATCCAAGTAAGGTGGTGGTGGAAAATAGATTACACCACAGCGTGGAGACGGTATTCTGTACGTACGCACGCACGGTGATTTCATTTTCTGTAGGATGGATATATGGTGAAATAGGGTTGTTTCATACTTATAATAACATAATGTATATTAGTGATACTGATGTTATTACTTAATAATTAAAAAACTAAATAAGAATAAGTGGAAGAAGAAATAATGTTGATAGAATCGGTAACAGACATTACCTCTTCTTTGAAGCGCTTCTTTAAGACCTCCTTTTAGGGCACTAAAATTGGACTTTGAAGAAGACCAGGACCTCTATTATGTTTCTAGGTATGTGGAGAAGAGAATTTTTTAGGGTTTGGCAGAACATTAAGGATAAAAGTGGTGTGAGGAAGAGAGGGAGGAGGTGCCCTTTTATAAGGGAGGAGAGGGGCACCTTTGGAAAAACTAAAAATATCATTTTATTATAAAGTCATATTCGGTTTTAAATAGCTCCAAATTGATTTATTTCGAAGCTAAGGTGAGTATGGGTCTAAATAATATCATATAATAGAATTTAGACAATTTTAGGTCATTCTATTAACCTTATCTTTTATTTTTAACTCATAGTTAATTAGATTGACATTTACCATGTCACGTTGTATTTTTATATTATATAGTTAATAAACTTACCATATACATCCAAGAGACCCCCATGTGGTCCAATAATGATACACCAATCATTATATAAGTATCTTGGTCGAACCATAGATTTTTAGGAAAATAATAAAAATTAATAATATAATATTGTTTTAAAAACTATTTTATGTTATTTTTGAAACTATTTGGCAATTGATTTTTTTGAAAATCATAACAGAATTATTAGTTCGAAAAAAATTAATAAAATCAATAATAACATGTAATATTAACTTAGAAAATTATTGGAATTCATAAAAAGTCTCAAATTATATTTATTTGGGTATTTATAACATCAATTATGTCAATATTACATTAATAAGATAATTACTGCATCATCATTGTGTCATCAATAAATTAAATTATTCAATGTCTAAAAATTAAAAATTAAATATAATTATCTAGGAAATCTTTTTATATTTCTAATTAATATTTATAGACTAATTTATCTTATGTACAACCCTATATTAAAAATGATTTAGTTATTAAACTTTTATTTTAACTATTTTAACCCTTCTTTAAAAAAACTAATAATAAATGTCATGATCTAATCAAAGTGGGCCTAAATGGTCATATTTTATTCCTAATGTGGTTTTTGGTCGAATTAAACTTATAAAATATAATTAGTACAAGTGTTATGTTAATAATAATATCATTTTACTCTTAATTATTCTATTTACTTTTAACCGGGGTAAATAAAAGTAAAAAGTTACTATTCACCAAAAATTATTTTCATCTCATTGAACCACATTTTACTTACTGATATCAACCATGTCTCTCTGATTTTTGAAATTCCACTCCGAGAAGAGATAAAATTATGTTTTATGTAAATTTGCAAATTCTCTTAGGAGGTGGGTAAAAGAAGATGAAAAGTTTAATAAAATATTTATATATCTAAAATTATTATAAAATTGCTCCAATGAACTACATTGAAATTAGATAGGTATTATGTATAAATTCTTACCTAAAATAAATTTAAATAAAATAAATAAATTTTTAAATAAAAAGTCGGTTTTTAAATTGTAACCTAGTGTTTTCACTATTCATCAAAAATTGAATGTTTCCAGAAAAATACCAAAATTTCACCCTAGACTAATTTCGATATTCCGAACCCAAAATGTAAGTCCATTTTGAAAAATAAAATTTATAAAATTTCAAAAAATGGTAATTAATTTACATAACGGCTAGTTTTAATAATATTTTAATAGCATATCATTGTTTAGTGAAACGCGGTATTGCGTATGACGCAAGCTATCGAGGAAGGCCGTGTTTGCGTGTAAAGAAAGCCAAGCTAGTGTTGTGTGTAGTGAAAGATTACTTTGATGATTTATATAACATAAAAACAAAATATTTCTTATAAAAGTCTCGGGTGTTACACTACTTATCTCCTTGGCATAATAATCAATTTTCTAACCATGAAAATTCCATGGGATCACTATTATTGTTTCTATTTTATGTGTTTTTTGTCACCATGACACTCTAATGAACCATGAAATTCATATCAAATTAATCAAAAGTGAAATGATGATGCGACAATGAAATTTTACAATGACTGGGAAATTCACGTTGCTCGGATATTTTTTTGAAGCCCATATATGTGAAGACCACAACGAGATAGTTCCAATGGTGCATGTGGCGTAAAAATGGAGCTGGTACGGAAGAGATATGATCAGTCAATGATGGGTTAAAATGCGGGTGCTATAGTACCCCAGTGCCGGAGAAGACGACACTATCACACCACCAATGAAATTCTAGTGTCTTATCTGGCCACTATTTCAGTACACCCCATCAGCATCATGTTAGTGGTCAATATAGATAGTTGAAACTATTTCAGCCATCACTTGGCTAACTAATGCCCATTTTCTACGATCCAGGAGTTGATTATAGGTATTTAGACCATTCCATACTCATCTGTAGGGTTATATTTTTTAATTTCGCAGATCCTCAATTGAAAAATAACATTTATATTATCAAACTCAACATGATTAATTATTCCATTAGGAAACAGAAAATGGAGGACGTTTCATAAATTAAAGATCTGTGGAAGCCTATAGTGGAAATGACTATTCCCATTGCACTGCAAGCGGAAGAAACATCAACTAGTAGTAAAACCAATGTGAAGATATCAGATAGTAACCCGTTAGTCGTGGTGGAGTGGGTCATACTCAGCAGTAATTGCGCTGCCCAAATCAGATAATGGATAGACTAGAGAATCATCCATAATTTTTCAAATGAACATGATTCCTTCATTCATTGGTGAAAATTTGAAAATATATATGCGAGGAAAAACAATGATAAAAAACCTAATATGTCGTTATGAAAACATGAAATAAAAATATGGGACCATCATATCTGAGCAGATGACCATATTCCAAGGTACATTTGATCTGTAAGATTCTATGAAAATGAAGATTGATGTTGAGTTTCAAGAACTATTTATGTTGAGTTCTTTACGGAAAATGAGGGAAAAATTAGTCGTGTCGAACATAAATTCTACTCCAGATGAAACACTCACCAAAGGGGATCGAGGAAGAAAACATGACATATGAGGAGTCTGGAAAATAAAGATGAGGTACATACACAAGAATCATAGGCTATTTTCACTGAATGATATGTGAAGCAGGAATGGCTGGGATGAAGTAGAGGAATAGAACCTCATAACCACATTCTTCAAAGGTGAAAGTGCCCAAAATCCCAATCAAGATATGAAATGAATTGAAACCACTATTTTAAGCCACAAAACATCATTTGGGAGGGTAGAAGGCTGAAGATAGAGCATAGGAATTTAGAAGGTAGACCTAAAATAACGATGTGGTAGTTGTCAATGATGCCTTCGTTATTGTTCAAGAAGATAATCAAATCAGTCATTCAAGCCAATACTCTATATGTGTGATCGATTCCTACGCCTCAAACCATGTCAATTCTAACGGTTATTTCTTTTCATCTTACCATTCTGGGATTATAGACATGTGAAGATGGGAAATGATGGAACATCCAACATTATTCGTATTCATAATATTTTTCTAGGAACTAATGATGGATACAGGTTTTTGTTAAAAGATGTGAGGCATGTTCATGATGTTTTCCTCAACATAATATTGACTAGAATGCTCGAAAATGAGGGATATGTAATTTTCATCAGTGATGGGAAATGTAACTTTACTAATGGTTACATGGTAATTGCTAAAGGAAATAATAATAGCCCTCTTTATCTAACATATGTTATACCATGTGGAGGATAAGTAAATGCAGCCTGAAATGATGTTCCGACAGAATTTTGGCACAGGCTGCTAGGTCACATGAGCAAGAGAGGAATCATAAATCCCTCCAGGAAAGATCTATTTCTAGAAATAAAACATACCAAATTGGATACTTGTATTGATTGAATCAGGGGAAAACAACACAAAGTATTGTTTTGTAGTCATATACCTCCACGAAATGAAAATAAATCAGATTTGATTCACACTGATGTCTGCATGGTGATCACTATGACAATAGAAGGTGCTATTTATTTTGTTACTTTCATATATGATCATTGAAAAAAATTATGGGCCTTTTTTTAAAACAAAACATCATGCGTAAGATGTTTTCAAGCTGTTTCAAGTGAAGATAGAAAGAGAAATAGGTAGTTGGATAATTTGTGTGTGATAAGATAATGGATGAGGGTACAATAGTACATTAGAGGAGTACTATATGAGTTTTGGAATCATGGTGAAAAAAATAAAAACAAAAGACGCCTCAACATAATGGACTTGTAGAGAGGATGGAAAAAACAATTTGTTAGAGAGTAAGACTTATGCTCTCAAATAAAAAGATTTCAATATCCTTTTGGTGGGATGTAATAATGACCACAATTGACATTATCAACCTTTCTTCATAAGTTATACTGAACTATGACATTCTAGAAAGAGTCTAGATAGCTAAATATGTTTCATAAAAACAAATGAAAGTATTTTCCTTTAGGAAATTTGTTCACATCTGGAAATATGAGTGCCCAAAGAAGGATGGAAAAGGAAGGTAATGTATCATTTTTGGATATGGTCATATATATTTTTTATTTTGACATTGGGATCCTATTAGCAGGATGATCGTTTGAATAAGAGATGTTGTGTTTCTTGAGGATCAAATGATTTATGATTTTGAGAAGCAAGAAATTGAAAAGAAGTCACAAGATGAAAAAAATTTAGTCATTCTGGAACCAGTCTCACCACTATTAGTACTATCTAGTATGAGAGAGATATGTGACACTGATGATACATCACTACCATGAAATAAGTCTCTATCTACTGATATGTCTTCATCAAATGATATTCTAGAACATATTCCCCATGAAGCACTATTGAGGATATCCACCAGATAATGATAATCGATTCGTAGATACTCAAAAAATGTGTATGTAGTACTTACTTATGGGGGAGTTCCATAAAATTATGATGATGAACTTTGGAGTTAGAATAAGATAGAATGGATGAAGGCCATGTAAGAGGATATGAGATCATTTCACAAGAACTGTGAATTGGATTTGATTGAATTACCACATGGAAAGAAGGAACTCAAGAACAAGTGGGTGTGAATAATTAATGGAGAATATGGTAGCTCAAAACCGTCATATAGATCCAGAATGGTTGTGAAGAGATTCTATCAAAATAATTGTATTGCCACTAATTTAATTTTTTGTCCTATTGTAAAATTTTCTTTTACCAGATTATTTCTTGGATTGGTTGCTAGTTTGAACCTAGCGGATCAACAACTGGATGTAAAGACAGTGTTCTAACATGGTGATCTAGAGGAGGAGATATACATGGATCAACCAGTGGGATTTTATGACTAATGAAAAAAACTAGTATTCATGCGTAAGAAATGTTTATATGGTTTGAAATAGTAACCATGGTAGTGGTATAAGAAATTTGGCTCATTTATGGGGGAAAATGATTACTGGACGATGACCGCTAATCACTGTGTTTTTATCAAACAATTTGCTGAGGGTGATTTCATTATCATGTTACATTATGTTGATGATATGATGATTATTGTCATATATATCACAAGTATATCTATATTGAATATGGTGTTGAAAAAGTCATTTTAAATGAAGGACTTGGGTGATGCTACAAAGATTCTTGGTTTGATGCTTACTCTTGACATGAGGAATCACATGATTTTTCTATACTAGGAGCAGTGCATTTAGATTGTTCTTATATGATTAATCATGGAAAAGAGAAAACATGTTATAACTACACATGCAATTTATTTCAGACTCACGACAAGTCAAAATCCATCAACTAAATAGGAGAAAGCAGCTATGGAAAATGATCCTTATTAGTCAGTAGTTGGAAGTCTTATGTATAACATGGTGCGCACCAGGACAAATATTGCTCACATTGTTGGCATTGTGAGAAGGTTATTCTCAGATCCCTGAAAAGAACACTGGATAGGGATCTAATGGATATTGATGTATCTATGAGGTATATATCGTCATTGTTTATGTTTCTGAAGTGAAAAAATTGTTTTAGAATGATACACATATAAAAATATGGATGGATATATAGACCCCAGAAAATATATATCCGAGTATCGTTAATATTTTGTAATGGTTTTAGTCTCATGGAATTAAAAAATTTAGAATAGTGTTTCCCTATCCACCATAGAATTAGTCTATATTGCGGTCACTCAAGGATGAAAGAAGATGCTATTTATGAATAATTATTATAGGAGTTGGGAAAGATTCAAAGGAATTATATTCTCTATTGTGATATTTAATGCCATTTTTATCTTAGGCGGAATCTGAAATTTCATTCCAGGTCTATACACATTGTCGTGCGATATAACAAGATCCGTAATGTGTTGGAAGAAATATTGGTGAATGTTGGGAAAATCCACACCACTGATAATGGGGCATACATGATGACAATGGTTTTACCGAAAGAGAAGTTGGACGCCTGCAAGGAGACTCCAGGAATATCTACTACCCAAAATTGGTTTTGAGGGGAGATTTATGGGGCCTCTCCCAATCAAGGGGACAAATCAATAGATGAATTGTTTTTGACAACCCACTCACCTGTATAGTTGACGTGCATCTCCCTATAGAAGTAGCAATCGCGGAAAGCATCTAGGGGGAGATGTTTTTCCAGGGTTGATAAACCACCCAATAACAAACCCTTGACCATGCTGGTTTTGATCAATCCATAAAACTGGTTCAAATCCCATTAATTTTAATTATGTAAATCCTATGACATTTCATCCAGATTGTGGAAATATAGATCTATCCCCAATATCCCATGGATGTAGGTATTAATTAGCGAACGACATAAATTCATTGCGTTCTCCATTATTCATTATGTTTTCTGTGTTTTCCATCACTATGACACTCCATTTCCCCAAAAAAGTTGTATTAAAGGTTTTGGGAGTGAAATGATTAAGCAGTAGGAAAATATTCCGGCAACCAAAAAAATGAAGTTTCTCAGAAATTTTTTTCAACACCAGGTTCATGAAGAGAACAGCGAGGTAATTACAACCATGAAATTGGCTTCAAAAGGTTTTTGAAATAAAAGAGATAATCTCGGGCAATGTTTTGTTAAACTGTGGGTGCAATAGTAACACCATGCGGGAGAAGACACCAGTGTCACACTACCCTCAACATTGCATTGAATTTTCCGGCTACTATTCTGGCATGCCATGTTAGTGCCATGTCAGCATTCAATCTAGACCGTTGAATCAATTTTGACCATAAATCTACTAATTAGAGCCCGCTTTCAGTGATCCAGGAGTCAATTCCAGTTATTTCGACCATTACAGACACATCCGTAAGATTGGATGTTTGAAATTAGAACTACAGAAATAGAAGAATATACTGGTAATATAATTAAACACTTTATATATAATTATGAATTATGGTAATAAAAAATGGATTAACTTTTGTATATTATAGATTTATGGAAGCCTATACAAGAAACCACTAATCCATTACAGCGCAAGAGGAAGAAATGTAAACTAACAATAAAAATGATGAGAAGACGTCAGCGAGTACCCCTCTAGTAGATGTGGAGTAGGTTGTACTCAACAGGATGTGTGCTTACCAAATTAGAGAGTGGATTGACACGAGAATATTATGAAACATTTCATTGAACACAACTCCTATGTTCTATGGAAAAAATCATAAAAATGTATGTGATGAAAACCACCCAAAAAAATCAAACCAAAAAGGTTGTCATGTCAACATGAAATAAAAACATCAGAAAAATGTATCAGAGCACATGAACGAGTTCCAAGGTACTTTTGATCAGCTGAATTTTATGAAATTGTTGATTGATGATGACTTGCTAGACCTTTTTATGTTGAGGTCGTTACTGAAGACATGTGAAACATTAGTTTTGTTGGTCATAAATTCTACTCAAGATGGAACTCTATCCTTGGTGATGGGGAAAGATATAATGATGAATAAAGAGTATATAAGAATAGATGAGGGATATACACCTGAATTAGAGGTTGTTGTCATATAAAGACAACGGAAGCATAAATGGGAGGGTTGAAGTTGACAAGAGAACCCTGTTACCATAGTCATCAAATGAGGAAGTAATCAAAATTGAGATCAAGAAATGAAATTAAGTGACAACACTATGGAAAGGTCGGACACTTAATCCATGAGTGTAGAAGGATGAAGGCAGATTAGAGGAATCATGAAGGTATGACCGAAAAATAATGATATTGTAATTTTCAGTGATGAAATATTTACTATTCAAAAATATAATCAGGTTAGTCTTACATGAAAAGACACGACATGGGTGATCGATTCTGGTTCCTCCTACCTTGTAACCGCCTATAGAGATTTTCCCTCATCTTACTATTTTGGGACATTCAGATATGTAATGATTGGAAATGATGGATAATCCAAAATTACTAGTATTAGTAATATTTTTCTAGAAATTAATGTTGGATACTTTTTATTGATGAATGATGTGAGGCATGTTCCTGATATTCCCCTCAATCTGATATCCACCAGAATGCTCGATGATGAGGGATATTTCAGTTCCTTCAGTGATGTGAAATGGATGCTCACAAAATGTAACATGGTAATTGGTAAAGGAAAGAAAGATACCTCTCTTTCTCACAGACGTAAACTAGTGTCGAGGAGAAATAAATACAACCAGAAACGATGGTCTTGTAGAAGATTGGATCAAGAGGTTGGGTCACATGAGCGAGAGATGAATCATAATTCTATTTAGGAATGAAATCTTACCAGGAATAAAAGGTACACAGTTGGATACTTGTGTTGATTTTATAATGGGAAAAAAACATCGGGTATCGTTATGTAGTTATGTATTGTCCAGAAAATAACGTAGAAGAGTATCGTGGCCCATTTGATGAGTAGTATAGAAGTTTCGGCATCATGGTGGAAAAAATCAGTTTTGAAGACACCTCAGCATATCGGTCTTGTAGAGAAGATTAACATGACAATTTGTGAGAGAGTAAGATTTATGCTCTCAAAAAGAAATGCTACCAAACACCTTTTGGTGGGAAGAAATGATTACCACTGTTGATCTTATAAACCATTATCCATCGGTTCCACTGATATATGATGTTCTAGAAAGTGTCTATAAAGGTAAATATGTTTCACAAAATGACTTTATAGTATTTTTCTTTAGAGTATTTATTCACATCCCGATATATAAGAAGGAAAAGATGGATGGAAAAGGAAAGTGATGTAACTTTTTTGGATATGGTCATGAAGAGTTTGTATACGGATTATGGGATCCTACTAGTTGTAGGATCATCAGAAGTAGGGATGTAGTTTTTTTTATGATCATAAGAATGATGATTTTGAGAAGCCATAATGTGTAGAAAATTCACACCATGAATAATTTCATGTCAGTCTAGAAATATTCTCACCACCATCAGTAACTGCTAGCGTGAGATAGATATACGGCACTGAACTACTATGTAATATGTCTCCTTATATAGATATGTCTTCATCATATGATATTCCAAAAAATATTCCCTCTGAAGCACAATTGAGGATTTCCACCAAAGAATGAAAACTAATTCATATATAATCAACAAATGAGTATGTTATAATCACTAATGAGGTAGAGCCAGAAAATTATGATGATGCGATCAGTAGTCATCAAATGATGGAATGGAAGAAGGCCATGCAAGAGGATATGAGATCATTACAGAAGAACCATACATTTTATTTGGTAGTATTATCACAAGGAAATAAAGAACTCTTGAACAAGTGGGGGTACATAAATAAAGAAGAATATGGAAGCTCACAACTGTGCAATGGGGCCCGAATGGTTTTTAAGGTATTCAGTTAAATGAATTGTAATTTTAGTGATGAATTTTTTTCTAATGTGGTTAAAATGACTTCTATCAGAGTTGTTCTTGGATTGGCAACTAGTTTGAACATGGAGGTTCAACAACTGTATGTAAATACAATTTTTTACTTGATGATCATGAGTAGGAGACATAAATAGATAATCTAAATGGATTTTAGGTGGAAGGGAACAAAATCATGGTATATATGCTTAAGATATGATTAAGTGGTGTGAAACAAGAACTAAGGTATTGGAATAGTAAATTTTACTCATTCATAGTGAAAAAATGAGTACTGGAGGACGACCATGATTTTTGTGTTTTTATAAAATATAATGTTTAGGGTGATTTCATCATCTTGTTGCTCTATGTTTATGATATGATGATAATTGGAAGGGTTATCACCAAGATTGATAATTTAATGAAGGTGTTGAAAAAGTATTTTGAAATGAAGGACTTGGGAGATTCTTCCCAAATTCATGGTGGGATGATCACTTCTAGAAGCAGGATTCACAAGATATGGCTATCTAAAGAGCAGTAAATAGTAAAGGTTATTAAAAGATTAAAATGGGAAAGGTAAAAATAGTTAGCACTCTATATTCGAGTCATTTCAGGCTCAACACATGTTAGAGTCCATTATATAAAGTGGAGAATGCATATATGGAAATGTTCTTTATCAGTCCGCAGTTGGCAGTCTAATGTATTACATTGTGTTCACCAGACCTAATATTGCACCTGATGTTGGTATTTTTAGTAGGTTTATATCATATCCAGGAAAGGGGCACTATGTAGAAATAAAATTGATATTGAGGTATCTATGAGGTAAATATAAATATTTTTTATATTTGGGAAGTGATAAACATATTCTATAGGGACACTAAGATGCTGATATGACTGGAGATGCAGAAACAAGAAAATACATATTAGGGTAATTGATATCATTTGTAGGGGGAGTAGTCTCATGGAAAAAAATGACTTCGGAAGTTTGTTTCCTTATCCACCACAGTAGTATAAAATAACTCAGACACTAAGGGTTATAAGGAGATTTTGTAGATGAATAATTATTGATATGATCTTGGATAGAGTAAGGAGAATTATATTCTCTATTGCGATAGTCAGAACACTATTCCTCTTAGAAAGAACCCGACATTTTATTCCATGTCCAAATGAAATGATGTGCGATATCATTGCATCTATAATGTGTTGGAAGAAATACATTTCAATTTTGAGGAAATCCAAAACACTGATAATGGGTTAGACAAGATGAAAAAGGTTTTATAGAAAGGGATGTTGGATTCCTACAATGGAACTATGGGTCTTACATCTAATCGAAATTGGTCACGAGGGGTATATTTGTTTGGGAAACTCCAAATTTCAGGGTGAAATCAATATATGAATAGTTATCAGAAACCAAATCTCCTTTACAGTGGATGTGAAGCACCCCATTGAATCAAAAATCAAGTAATGTAACTGATGGAAGAAGTTTTTCAATGGTTGATGAACCACCTAAAATCCATCCCCATGACCATGCTAGTTTTCCTACATCTATAAAACAATTTCTAATAACTTTAATTGTAATGATGTAAATCCTATGATGTTTTATCCTAGGAGTGGAAATGTATATCTGGCACCCTTCTCCCATGGATGTAGGAATAAATTGTTGAACCACGTAAATTCCTTGCGTTCTCCATTTTTCAATCTATTTTCTGTTATTTTCATCACCAAGAAACTTTGTTTCCCCAAAACATCATATGTTCTTCACCCTTTTAAAGCTTCTGTGAATGAACAATCATTTAACCCACGATACATGGTGTAATGATCCGAGACTGATGGTTATTATCCACAATGACCGTATGGTGGTGTGAATGGAGTGCAACAAGAAGGTGACATCTCATGTTGGAGGTCGTGATGAACACAAGGTATTTGGTACGATGTTGGATGGTGAGTTCACAGTGCGGACTGATGGGAGGACCGGTTCTGATAGGGCACATAGTAGTGGTCCAGCAGGGTCATGTCAGAGGAGACTGCAGTGTAACATGCCTCAAGCGAAAAACTTGCATAATACTAAGAGGTCGTGATGGTGACTATAGCAGGATGAGGCTCAAAGCCGCATCAGAGGAGGACCCCATGGACGTAGGGCCGCGGGACCAGGAAGACGTGGTAAGCCGATCATGGAATGCGGTTTGGTACCACATCGTCCGAGGGAACCAGCTGGACAAGAGGTTGGGCGTCCGTGTGGAATGGGGGGGGCTTCCATGTCTGAAGGAGAACACCAAATTAATACTGTTTTTCTTGGCTCCGAAAGATAAAGATGGAAAATGGTGCAATCTATCTCATATTAGGAACTTATATGAGAATGGAACTGATTTATGCTATTGAATGTTATGCATGACCTCCTATAAATAAAGAAACATGGGTGACCGAAGTTATCACCTTTGATTGATGGTAATGAGTCACAATTATATGAACATGGTTAGATAAGGCAGCGTAGTGATCCCCTGAGGGATCAGTGGGAATCAAAATTAGGGATTCCTAGGTACTGAAGTTTTTACCATTATTTGTATATTTCATCTATAGAAGGTATTCCTTCCACCTATCCATGGAGGATTCCTCTTATAAGAGGTAGATATTGAGATTTTTTGTTGTTAATACCAGTATAAAACCAAAATATCCAACTTTCGTGTTGCGGTCCAATTGGGTTTTATTTTAAAATCACACAATGATGTGTTTTATATAGATTGTGCTAATAGATTTTTTGCATCCACACTTCAAATAAATTAATTTTTTATTCATTTAGATTTTTTATTTATTCCATATTTAAATGGTTGAATGGTGGATCCTCATATAGGGGGCCTTATCATGGGTTTTTATGTGCCCTGAAATAATGTATTTTTTCATTGGATTTCCCATGAGTGGGAACACTAGTTTAAATGAGGGTGAGTGTGAGTATTTGTTAGGGAATACATGCAATGTTTTAATGAGAACATATTTGGGATTTCAGAAAGCTATATCTTGGTTATTATATAATAATATGGCTATTTATTTTTTAGGATTATTTAATACAATGATTTTTTGTGAAATAATTCAACCTCTATAATTTTATAACCTTCAAATAATTAAATTAAATCCTATAACCAACATAATTTTTTATCAAGATGCTTATTTTTTTATTTATGTGTTGTTAAATTGATGTTAAAAAAGTGATTTACCACATTTGAAACGGTATGAAAAAATAAAATTTTCTTTTTATGTTGACAATGTACAATGAAGGCCCCAAAAATGAGTTTTAATATTTATATTTAATCATTAGTACATTATTATTAATGGTTTATCATTAGTAGACTAAAATATTGATAATTTTATTTAGGAATATCCATATGTTATTGTTTATGAATTCAATAAAAACATGAATTTCCCATTTAAATATTCTTCTAAAATAGAAGTATCTATTCTTTAAAGATTCAATTTTTATCTAAATGATTATCACTACATTAATTTCATAATAAGCTGTGTAAAACACAATTTTTGGAATGTAAAATGGTTATATTTAATATTAATTGTATTTAGAATGATATGAACACAAGTGGTGAAATGTCAAAGGTGACTTTGTGGTTTCTCATTCAAACATGGAGAAAGATAATAGAAATGAGAGATCATTTGTAAGGAATTATTTCCATATAAATTGTATAGTAAAAATAATTATGATCTTTCTTATTGACATATGGGCATATTTTAGTGAAATAATAGGCTCTAGATGTGATGGTATCAGATTCATAAGAGGATATTAATTATTTCATGTTATAGGGAACTCCCATATCCTCGGAGGTTTTGCATATAGTAAGACTATGAATGTAAAACAAAAGTGAATATGATGATTATTTTGAAATTTTAAACTTGTGTTATGTGTATAGAATTGGAACTATAATATACTATAATTATAACCCATCCCATGTGATTAATTATGATATGTGATATAGAGTATTAGGAGCTCTATGGGTAGTCAATGACATTGATCTGATGATGAAAAATGAGATGATTTGGGTGTAGTGAAAGTGATGGGGTCATTATTTCATTCAATTTTTCAATATTCATTATTTTCACATTTTTTCAATGTGTAATTTTTGTTATGATGTTATTTTTATACAACTATATACTCCCTTTTTGGGTTTCATTATTTTGTAATAATTTTTATTGACGATTTTCCAAATATTATTTCCCATTTTTGTATCCCATAATAAAATAATTATTTCCCAAGATATCATTCTAATTACTTATTGATGATTAATTATAATCTTGACTGGTCAATACTTTCTTTGACAGAGATACTTCAAGGGTTCTAGATGATAACAATTCGTTGTAGCATTTAATGACCTGAGAGTTATAATGCAGTACAACTCATAGTGATATGAGGATATATCAGTCATCAATTAATGGTAGGTGGGGCCAAAAATATGAAGGGTAGTACCTGTTGAGACTTTTGGACTCACCCCTACCTATACACACTATCTAGATTCTGATGAATATGGGTAGAACATCAAACATCATTTCAAGTATAGATATTTAGAGCGATTTATATATACATGCCACAATATTCTATGATATAGAGTTATAAGTTTAGTAGGTTACTATAGTGAGTTATGATAATTTTCATTGTATTATTTTTTTTGTATTCCAATATGGACACAACATTTGTATCATCAATGAGGCTAGAAAGTAATTCATTTTGATATTAACTATAAAAATTGCTTTCATATTTATATTTTTATTACATTATATGTTTGACAATATAAAATTAATGAAATGTATAATCCACTATATGATTTCTCTAATTGATTATAAGGTTATACTAGATTAATTTTGATTGGAGTGATTATTTGAATTTTATATATTGTATTTCTTATGAAATTTTTACAATATAAAAGGAAAAAACATGAGGTGACATGGAAAATGTGTAAATATATTTTATATAATTAATTAAATTTTAATTGATTATGGGGGGTTATGGTTTTGAAATGTTTTTATTTTTTCGATAAATAAATATTTTTGAAAAAATATATTTTTTTATATTCATAGTTTTGTTAAACTATTTTTATGATATTTTTTTATAAATTGACATATATTTATGTGTATCTCTATATTTTTTGATATTTTGAGAAAATTTCCAAATGTAAATTTGAAATTAGATTTCAATTTGGTTTTTAGAAAGCAGTATTGGTTTTATATAAAATAGTTGTTCTAGGTTAATGATTAATAGAATTATGGTCATAAACAAATATCTATGGATCAAATTTTTTTTCATAAATAAGAGTAATTTTCAATGTGTGTAAATTTATTTTGGATAGTATTCCAAATAAATAGTCATGAGTGTGTGATTGTATTTTTTGGATTTTCATATATTTTACTCATGGATGAACCATGTTTTTGAATTTAAATCTTTTTAAAATGTTCACTATTAGATTTTAAAAATGTATCGGTGTTTGGATCATGTATATGGTGTTTAGATTAATTATAGTTCAATTAAAAATGGGAATTGGTTTCATTATAGATTCAATAAATGGTACATCATTATAGTGGGGGAATATTATGGCCATGAATGAAATAAGAACATGTATATGGTTTATTGTTAATGATTCAGTTTCTGTGGGTATGTTTCTTTACCATATTAGTGATGGGTAATAGTTATCTATGGCGTTTTTGGATGATATATTTTATGTTGTAAGATAATATATGGAATATTCAGTGTAAAAATGAAACAATGATTTTGAATAGATTGTATATAGTGAATGTATAATCTCATTGAGTGAGTAGAATTTCATTTTGGGAACAAGGATATCATCAGGTTATTGAAGATTCATAGAAGACATATGATAGGTATTCACTAATAAAGACTCTAGTTAGTGATAAATCTGTTACATGAATTGGTCGTGATGTATGCATAATTGATGAGTGAGTCATCTCAAGTCTAATAAAATTTTTTTTGGGGTTTTATAACTACATATAACATAATATTTTTGGGTATGTAAGTATTTTATAACTTTAATGTATTTTATTAATTGGATGAATTTTAAAAATTACTAATAGATAAATGTGGGAAAGATTTTGACATATTTTAAGTGCTAAAAATGTTTTTTTGAGGTTAACTTTATTTTGAAAAATATTTAAAGTTAATTTTCAAGTATATAGAAAATAAATGGAAATGAGATGTGTGTTTATGTATCCATCAGTTACAGAATAGTGAAAATAAAGGTAAAATTCAACTGTTTATGACATTGGTACCCTAATGGAACTCTACATGATCCTTGGTTATCTATTACCTGGTCAGTGTTGTCCCACTAGAAACATAGTGGGAACCAATTCCATTTTCTACGAGACGTGTTTTTTTTAAAGTGGTTTTATTCAAAAACCCCATCAGGATTCTCATCCCTTGTATGACTATTGTAGAGGTAGGATCACCCACTTCTCATCGTTATTAGATCACCTATTTCCTATTAATCTAGTGTATTTCATGTTTTTTTTCACACATAAATTTAATGTAATATCTTCATATTATTCCTCTAGTTTCATTCCTATTCATTCTATAATTTTAGTTTAGTCAAATAGGTATGTGTAGTTAGATACCACTTTTGAATGGTGGAATCACTTTGTAATGATGGTTCTTTCATGTACAAGGTTAATAATTGTGTTTGGAACATCAATTTTTTTTATCTTATGATATTTAATTTGAAAATATATATATATATAAATATAATTTAATTTTTAAAAAAGCAATATTAAATATATATTGAGAAATTTTTAGATTTTTTATATTATTAATCAATGTGTATTTAAGGAATGAACAAAGTGGTGCTGCTAATATTGTTTATGTCATTAATCCGCATAGTGTGACTTATTGGATATATGAAAATTAAATATGATTAATAGAAGTGGTACATTAATTAATTTTTGGCTTTTTATCAATGATAAAAATTTGGTTTCTCTTCAAGGTGGTTTAAAAAACCACAATGTAAATATTTGGATAAGGGAATGAGGTAGGTGGGTTTTAACCATTGATAATTTTGTTTACTTATTTTATTGGATTAAATTAAAAAATATTAGACTCGTGAAGTTATAATAATAATAATTATTACTATTATTAATGATATAATTTTTTTAAAATGATTAACCTAAAATTAGGGACATGATCATAGTAGGAAAATATTCATCAAATAAAATATAGGGTCATCAATGTTTTGTTAGTAGATCCCCAATTGAATGAGTTCCATTTGTCCTTATCATTTATTTATAGATTGTGTGAGTTGTGTTTGAAATTGAAATGGGTTCTTCCATTAAAAATTCATTTAAAATGAATGATTTCTTTATGATTATTTTAAAAATAAAATGGATTAATCATTTATAAAATGTTATAATGAGAATGGTTTATTCAGACTGAAAATTAAAAATAATGGCTGATTTAAAATGAATTATTTTAAATTTATTTCTATTTGATGAAATAATGTTTTCTGAATAGGAAATATACGGTCACTTATCTCAAAATGTTGAGTGGAAAAAATTTGGAATGATATGAAATTTCCTTTGTATTGAAAACACGTATTTAACTTGTGAAATTAATTAAAAGGATGAAATACCATTCTGATTTTAAAGTAGATATGGTATAGATCATGTGGGGTGGATGCTTATATTACTAAAATATTATTCTTTTGTTACCATAATGGTTATGGTTTTCTTGTATGTTATCTCGCGATTCCTAGTGATGCATGATAGTATTGTATTGATATGGGAAACATTCTCATAGATGATTGGTTTTTCAGATTTCATTACAGGGATATAATTTTTTAGTACTGAATTTTTTTATGATTAGTGGTAGTTTAAAACACCTCTAATTTATTTGGTGTAGGTATTTAAACTATAATAAATAATATTATCATCAATATGTAAGTGATAATTTTATTTTATTCCGTACTGGCATAAAATGTGCTATTTTTCCCATCCCAGGAATCTTATATTAACATTTAGATGGATTTTATTTAATATTTTTTTTGGAATTTAATTAGTTTTAAAATATAAATAATAAACCCTATGAAGAAATTAAATAATAATTTTTAAAAAATATTTTCTAGTCAAAATTACAACAAAAGGTTATAGAAATTGTTAATTTTATTGGTGATTTGGGTTAAACATTTCTAAAACTAATATTTTGAAACAAAATATATATCCGAATAGGAATTATAAAAATAATCACATAATAAACATAAACCACATAATAATTGAAATATGAACCACACTATATATATATCTAAACTAAACAATAACCACCATTTATAATTTTTTTTATCCAATAGACTATATTTATATGTACAAGATTTTATCATAAATCGATATCATCAATCACACTGCAATATATACTACTGTTTTATTAACATTATATAATTACCCATCCCTATTAATCATGATTTTAATCACATCATCATATCAAGTGAAGAAAAAATTGGATATAATAAATATATATCACATTAAAAATAATAATAATAGATTATATAATAATTTTAAACCATATCAAAAAAATAAGAATGTAACTTGAATGCCTTATGAATAGTGTCGTGGATCAGATTTCATTACCTCTTCCCTATTGATAAAATATATCACATGTAACACAGAAACAGAACATTTATGAAAATGAACATGAATGTATATAAATTACTAATAAATTTATATTTTTTAACATAAATTTTATAATTTTAATTATTGAATATATATTATATTTCTATTCAAAAAATTATATTTGAACCAATATTTAATTGATTAATTATCAAGTATATTACTTTGACAACAAAAAAATGAAATTTTTACATTGTGAATCATAAATTTCTCTTGAAAAACTCAATTAATAATAACATAATTTAATAAGATCATCGACTAATACATTAAATATCATACAGACAATAAATTATTTATCAATATCCCCCATTAAATAAAATTAAAACACTATGTAACAGAACCAACAATCACAAATACACATTCGTATAATAATATTATGGAGTCTTTAAAACAACTATTTACAATTTCTTAAAAATGCTACACATCTTCCACATATAACATAAATAAAAAATATTAAACAAAAAAATCATATAATACCAATGAAAAATTATGATAAATAAAAAAACAACCAATTGAAACAAAAACAACATTGCACAATATTATCATAGAAAACAATAATCTACTCATTTAAAAAGTTTAAGCATTGATATTACAATTTAAGGTGATAAGATGAGTTTTACAACTATATATTTCGTATGAACTATAAATTTTACACATTGTTGTAGAAAAAGTAACGAATTTTCAATTGTTGACAACCATTGATCTCTTTTTTCCCCATAAAAGACATATTAGTTCAAATATTCTTTCATCCTCAAATATTTCTAATCTACATCATGATTAATTTTCAAACTTGAAACCCTAATAGTTTTTGTAGTAGTAAATTTATTATGAGACATTCAAAAATATTTGAATGGGGTCTTTCCAACACTCGTCCAATATAAATTTTTAAAAAATATGTTTCTAAAAATGAGTTCAAATGAATTTTTCTTAGAAATCGATAATAATTGTATAGTGTTGAAATATTTTCTTAATTAATTTTTCACGTAAATATAATAATATTGGAAGTTATTTTATTAATTATTTCAACATTATAATATTAGAAATCATATTTTGTCATGAAAAATTATAAATATTAATGAAATAAAATTAAATAATAATGAAAATAAGTTACATCGATAAATTTAGTAGGATCATCTAAAAATCTATTTACATGTATCCAATGAACATGAGTCCACACCATTATCTATACAATGGATTAAACTAAATACATTACATTTATAAAAACAACTTATATTAATATCAATTTATAATGAATAATATTCAATTATAATATAAGATGAAAAATAATAATTAATAAAATACAACCATTATTCATTTTTTCTCGGAAAAAATGTACGAACCAATAGTATGAGGATGGATTTTTTTGAAAATCTAAAATATTTTTCATAGATATTTCCCAATGAATAAATAAATATTATACTTTGTTGTCACGTCCAAACAATATATATTTTCAAAAAATAATTTATTAATTTTTAATCAATCCCTTGTGTTTTAGTGAAATATATTATAAATTAATTTAAAACATATTTAATATGAATCTCTCATAGTTACTGCATGGTTGTTATTATTTATAAGATAATCATGACGGTGTGACTGAAGTTTTAGTAGACTCACTTTGTATTGACGTTGATGTACACATATTTTGAGTTATAATTTGAAGCATATTATAAGTCTTTTTAATGGATACGAAGGAATAATCCCATATTTTTAAATGTTTTATTAAAATGTTGGGATTTATAAATGATCAATTAATCATGATTAAAATGCCTCAAATTTTTATTTATATATCTTTAAAATCATTTATTAATGATGTCAGAGATTTAATATTTATTTTTAATAATTTTTATATAATTATTATGGACAATTGTTGGAGACCTATTAATTAGTAGCGCGCAAGAAAAATAGACAACCTCTTAAAGGTTCCCCCAAGAAAAACAATCCACCAAGAGAACCTGCTTGGGTTACAAGGAAGGACTAGGCTTTAGGGGAGGATCCCATAGAGTTGAGTTGTCATAAATCACATCCTTTCCATTTGAGGAGGAATGACCCATATGTGTGTGCACACATATGTTACAGGATCCCACCGATATAACAAGAAACAAATCCTACAAGAGATGTAAATTGATACAAATATGAGTTAACGAACACATTCATCAGTGATGTGAGAAAAATATTAATGTGAAACTCTTCATCACTTGTAAAAAAGGGTTTCATTCAGATTCATCCATGGAAACCTACCTAAGACATTTCCACTATGATAATCTCCACAAATACATTTATTTAACATCACCAACCTATGACAAAACAATCACTGGAGATGACAAGGCAATATCTATGGAAGATTTGGATCATGCTAAAAACCACATATGAGGTATAAGACTAACTTGGATCAAAATAAGATCCCAAAAACACAAAAGGATATAGGATAAACGGATACACAATTAGAATGATATAGACACACCATGGTAATGAAAATATCAATAAAAACTATGATCTTCTATGTGAAACATAAAAAAAATGGTTATGTGGCCCATGAAAAAATTGGCCACATGATCATGGGAGGAAAATGTAAATGTCGAGCTGCATAATTGAAAAAGGTATGAAGTCTGTGAATGGAATTGGATACATTATTATAGATAAAAACTAGACACATTAGGGATATCATATTTGGATACATAGTTTCTAGGTGGAAATGGTTACTTGGGTGTGAGGGAATTATACTACAAAAATGATGGATGTTTCATGGGATTAAATTTCTGTCATGAATTTATTGGTCATTAAATTATATACAAAAGACTGATAATCCATGGGTAAGTATTAGATACGTCTAACATCAATGGGGGATTATAAGGAGGAATGGAAACATGCATTGCGACTAAGTTAAAGGAGTTATTAATTACTCCTCAAATCATGGATCAAATATTCCTCATTGATAAAAATAAAAGGGAACATATTTCCATGGATAAAAAATGACATTTGAATAAAATAATGATTCAAACCCAAATATATGAGTGATAAGAATAATGGAGGATAGAGGGGATTTTTCTAATATATAATAGGGTTTTCTTCCAATGATAGAGAGAGGATAACTACTATTACTACAAATTGGTATTTTTCTTCTATATATATTTTACATTAGTTTTATATTATGATGTTACCTACCAAAATACCACAATTATTTATTATATTATATAGGGGAAAAATATTTTATTGATTGGGTGAAGGTTATGTGGGCCAATTTCAATACATGATTATATGTGTTTTATTGAAATTTAAGGATCACTCTTCTCTGTTTAATGTTATTTAGATTTTAATATCATAAAAAATTTATTCGAGAATGTATTTATGAATAAAAATGAAATTTAATTAATTTCATGGTATATAAATTTATTCTCTAATTATTTTATTTTTAATCACATTGATTGATTAAATTAGAATCAAGTAGAATGATTTAAGAGATTACTAAACACACGATGATGGCACTATGACCTAATTCCAATGTCTTAGAATTTCAATACCTAAATAGTTATTTCCTATAAAATTAATAGAAGTATCACTGAGGAATTTAAAATGATAAATGAGGATTATCGAAAATAAAGGAATTTTGAAGAAAATTATCATCACCATTCAACATTAAAAAGGGTAAAAATGGGGAATAAATTATAGAACAATTAATTTTAAAAAAAAATAATAATGGAGATTCATTTTGAGTATAAATTAAAGCATTATAAAAGTGAAATTAAATAAAATCCCTAATAAATTATCTCTTATATTTAGTTTTAAAAGACATTTTTTTTCTTTTATTATGATTAACATTGAAATTATTTATTAATTTCCCAATATGAAAATTAAATTAATGAACTTATCCATTGATAAAAATACGATTAAAAATTATACTACACAACTTAGGGAACAATAAATAGATTTTTCCACACTCAATGATAGGAATGTGTCAAAATCTATCATCATTTTGGGGTGCAGGTTCTATTCTTATCCCAAAACTGAATGACTATGACCTCCAATGAGGAATTATTAAATTTTAATCATGATAGAAAGAGAAAATTGCATAATAGAATTGGGAATATCAATCTAGAAGGAAAATTGAAAGAAATGAATTTATAGGACCCGAGTGAAACTTCATATGATCAATTATAGCTACCATAATTGTCACGATCCAAATCTGGTCGCCGCCCAAACCGACACCAAACCCAGCCCGTGACATGACCCGAAGGGCGTTCCCTATCCCCACGGGCTGGGACAAGTGCCTGGGTATCATTTATTTAGGTTTGGCAACGATTTACCCGAATATGAAGTCATAAACCATTAAAAACAATCAATAAACTGAATCAGAAAATTTACACCAAATGATGTTTAAACAAAAACCAGAACTGAATACATAGGTTTAGAGTCAATAAAAAAGGTCCAAAGACACAATGGAACAGAAACAAAACAGCCCCATGGACTCCACATGACAAGGGGTCATCACCCCCAAGTCGTCTCCACTACTCCGCCCCAAGGATGAGGACTAACACCCTGAACCGCCATCACCCTTATCCTTTCCATTACCTGGGTAAAAAAAAGGTCTACTTACACCCAAGGGGTGTAAGTAGGGTGTGAGCCTAAGCCCAATAGGATACCACCCTATGATTCCAAGGTGCATGCAATACAAGGTGAAAAAGAAAGCAGTTTTAATATGCAATTAAAAGCGGTGAAAAATTCCACAAAATGAAACTTTTAATTGAAAATTTTTTTCAGGATAAAACTTTCAGAATGTTAACACATTTAAATAGGAATATTAGATACTGCATTATAATTCCAAAGACACCCAAAAACAAGGGCAAATACCACAAATCCACTGAGCAACAAAGCCGGGAACACCCCTAGGCACTAGATAGTCTCAGGCCCCATGTACCTCGTACCTCAGTGTAATGTAACCATAGTAAAATCCTTTCTCGTGCACAATCCACTAGTAGGGAACTTACCCATAACCTAGTGGTCCCCAATCATTATCCACATAGTTTATTTAGAGTTGTCGTTATCCAAATGCTAAGTGAAACAGGGACAAAACTCATCCGGTCCACTAGCCGTACTAGTACAAATCCGCCCCACCTTGGTACCCGGGCTTCCCCCTTTGTGCTCAAACAATTTCAGGATTTGACACACATCCATTTTAATGTAAAACACCACTACTGGTCACATACACCAAATACAGTAGCTATCTTATTTTCTACCGCTTAAAACACACAACAAACTCTTTGAATTTGAATAAATCAATTACACAAAATCTCGTGTAGTTTTGCACACAAAACCCCTTAAGAAACCCACTTGTACACGATGTTCACAATTGTAAGTTACCATAATAGTAAAGGCAGCCCAATAAATATCAATTAAAACAAAAAATCAATTTTCGGGCATCCTCATTTTAAACAAGAAGTGTTCTTTTGTAAAACCTTCATTTTCACACAAAAGTGGAACCAAAACATCACTTTCTTTACAAGCACAATTAAAACTCATTATTTGCAGCAATTACCATAGGGGATAAACATTATAAACAGTATTTTATGCCTTATTACATATCAATAAAAACAACTAAGTATTTATAGGGCATCCCCAAATAAACAAACAAAACACTTCTTTGGAAAACCCCCAATTTCACACCAAATTGGCATTTTAAATTCAATTGCAATGGAAACATCATTGGAACCAATTTTTGTAGCAATAATAAAATTATATAAATCTGAGAATATGATAAATACAGCATGATAATACACAAAGATTGCATCAACATTGGAATCACCTACCAAATCAAATGAAACCATAGAATCCTTTGTGCGAAAACACAAACGCACCACCGCCGCACCTCAAGAAGGGTAGATCAAACCTAAAAATAGAAAATTGGACCAAGAAAACCCAAGGATAAACCTTAGGTTCGAACCCCTACCCACTGGTCATTGTTCACTTCAATAAAAAGGGAGGAAACCCTAAAAAAATAGAATGAAACCCTAATCAATTTGAAAGGGGAAAAGAAATGGACAAACTTACTTGAGAAATCTAGAATCAATCTCCCCAAAACACTAGTATATGAAATTTAAAACGGCCAAAACTCAGGGGATGGTCTCACAAGAAGTATTAGGTCATTTAGGAATTGTAATGGAGGTAAAAGATTAAGAATATAAGGAGTTATTAAAGGATCAATTTACCTCTCCAAAATCTGGACGATTTCTGAAATTCAGAAGGTTTCGACTATTTTCGCGACTCTATAGAGCTCCAAATTGTGGGAGGAGGGCATGGGGTCGCGCCTGGGCTTCTTAGGGTCGATAGGGAGGTGTAATCACCGAAAAATAAATTTTAATGAATATGATATTAATAAATTAATGAAATAATTTAAAACTGGAAAATGGGCCTTCGGGTTGGCCCAACTCTCAAATAAAAACAAAAATCCCCCATTCTTATGGATTTATAAAGTCCCCAAATTTAAATTTGGGGTTAATATATCAGGGGAGAACAATTAGGAGTTGGAATGAGTCGAAAATATTAAAAATTGAAAAAGTTATAAATGAAACAAAATTTATTTTTAAATCTGGAATTGGGCTCGCAGCTTGGCCCAATTCATGAAAACTCACCTATTTCAATAAAACCTTTGGAAACCCCCAAAACAAATCATGAGTGGAAAATAAATTTAAAATAAGCCTATAATAGGTTACGTACGTGACAATTCTCCCCACCTTGAAAACTTTCCGCCCCGGAAAGTCACAGAAAGGTCAAAGAAACAATCAAACCCAACTGAGAAACCAATAGGTACACCCTTGCCAGGTTTCACCCCCAAAGGTCAAAACACCTCCAGTGATCAATGATGGAAGGAATACTATCACAATCCAAACTTACAACACTTTCCTGAAACAATAAAGTACATTCAGGATTTATCCCAAATGAAAACTCCTCAAATACAATCTGAACAATACTCAATCAATTTACCCAAAAACAACAACAACATTGAACAAGGTTACACATCCCTACTATAACTAATCCATTGGAAACTCTCCAATATCAATGTTTACCCAATGAATATGTAGGTAGTTATATATCTTCGAATGATAATACCTACTTCCCAGACATGTCCAAAGAAAAAAAAATGAGTTACTCGTATGAAGAGACACAAATGGGCTCCCCACCATAAGAGACAACTTAAATTGTTTTCCCGAGAAAGAATCAAGACACTAATAGTGGGAGGCCCAAACATACTCTCTAGTAAAAGGGATATACTTCCATTAAATGTTTATGAAGGAATATTCATGAGAATCATATTGGGTCTCCCCACCATAAAAACTGACCATCTTAACCGACCAGCATGGGCCGACACAGAAAGACCCAAAAAGAAATCAAAGATTTAGGAAGGGCGCAGGATTAGTATGCATGGTTTGGGAAACTGTGCAGTAACTATGAATATAATTCTTTCTACATGGATTCCTAGCACACGGACACTACTAAACGTGCACAAACTATGTGCTCAACCATGACGAAACCATAGGTTTGAACTATTCCCATATTTCATACTAAGGATAGGACTTTGTACAAGGGTTTAAATGGACCTGGGATTTTCCCTGACTACGAGCCAGCTTCTCTCCAAGACCTATGGCTGGATCTCAAATGATTGAAGCATCTTCGGCCTCGTAGTTAATATTTGGAAACCCACTGAATGAGAATTCTTATTTTCGGTGCCACCAAAAACTACACCGCAGTCCCAAATAAGTTTTCTAGACATAACACATTCCAAACTCACTTTACCTTATCCCGATATTTCACTGAAACAAGGGCTGAGAAGATACACACACATCACAACTTGTTTCTTCAGGTGAGAAACAATATAAGAAAAGAACACCTACACTCACATTCCTCTAAAATAGATGATTTTGAAGTTTTTCCAAGGGAGACATTTGCCCAACATAATAGGGACTCTCAGAGGATTTCACTACTTTCACCTATATAGTCAATCGAGTACATGACATCATAACGCATCACCAAACATGACCATTTCAACTGATATAAACAATTCATGGAGAGGGACCTTATACAACATCCCCAAACAACACACAATTCTAGAAAGTGGCCACAATATCCTATCGTGACCATATTTCCCACACCGGTGGTTTACATGAATTAATGCATCAAAGAAACTTTGAAGAACCCAAAGGTCCTCTTAGACACCATCGAGACACTCATCCATACTTACAACCAAAGAACACTTCCACCATCGATGAATCATGAAACATTAGAAACTATGGTTTCTTTCAACCTTCCACAATAACTTTACCACTACAAGAGGATCCAAAAATCAATGAAATGAATGGGTGTAGACTCAATCAACAATGATCGATAAAATATTTCTTATATTGATCAACTGGAGGATTTTCCAATGGCGAAACAATATGGATTGCACTTCAGCTGTGCATTAACCCTTAATGGGGGCATACCTTATCCAATGAGAGAACCCAAGGACCCAACCAATCTGGCCCATTAGTCAAAACATGCCTCAAACCAGATCCAAACACATGAAGGGAACCACCGTAGAGGCATCCCAAAACATTTTTCAAAAGAGACCACTAATCGTCCCTACAACACAGCTCACCGACCAAACACAAACCCAAAACACAGTTCAAACAGGAGGGGTTCTTGGACTCAAAACATCCCACAACATCAACATTATCAAAAACCCATAATAAAAACTATACCAAACTATTCATCAATACATCATGTTTTCCTTTAAAACTATTTCATTGAAAACAAACGGTTTTGCAGTAAGAGTATCCACCATTGGTACCCCATGGGCCTCACACATGCATGTTTTTGTGTCACACCGGGCACCCTCCTCATAACCATCCAAGGACTCATCCAGTCATGCCATCAACCATCCATCATCCCATATAACCCCATGCATGTGGTCACTCATGGAAATACCAAAGGGTAAAACAAAAATTCCTTCCACTTTTCAAAAACAAAATACTCAACCAACCCAATCTTTTTCTCAAAACTGCTAAGAATGAGATCAAAATCCCAATTCACATCTTACAAAACATTTCATAAAGACACAACAATTTGGAAAAGAACCCACATTAAAGATATTCATATCAATATCAAAACATCTCATCCCATTAAAACACTGTTTTATTATTTAGAAAACTCTATTGGAAACACTTTTCAAAACCAACTTTAATATAGTTCCTTCTTTCAAAAGAGGTGTAAGCACACCATTTTACATTTCAAAACAATTCTGAAAATTAAATTCCTCAATTTCATAAACCGAACCATTCTATCTTTATTTAATATCATTTCATAAAAACTTTACGCTTATTAAAACCAAGTCACCAGAAAACCAAAGTGCCAGGATTTCAAAACTAAAGCACAAAACAATCCGAGTGGAAACTAGTTTCAATGGGTGACTTGGAAATATGGTTCGCAGCCATATTCCAATCACTTCACTATCACATAGAGAGTTTTAGGGAATATCCCCATCTTCACATGGCTTGCCAGGCCCTGCGAGCTTACGGAGACCATTAACCCAACCCTCTTTTCATTTCCCCAAACCATCATTAAAACAAGAAAACCAAAGGACTTAGATAAATCCAGAATTCCCTAGGAAACGTGAATCCTGTCATGAGGTGTAGTGATCAAGCACACTACCCATAACTATAATACCAAGTCCCTACAATCCTAACTCCATGATATCCTGACTCTTCCCGAAATAACATGACCCAAAGAGTTAATATGAACCTCCTCTGATACCATTTTGTCACGAACCAAATCTGGTCGCCACCCAAACTGACACCAAACCCAGCCCGTGACATGACCCGAAGGGCGTTCCCTATCCCCACGGGCTGGCACAAGTGCCCGGGTATATTTTATTTAGGTTTGGGAATGATTTACCCGAATATGAAGTCATAAACCATTAAAAACAATCAATAAACTGAATCTGAAAATTTACACCAAATGATGTTTAAACAAAAACCAGAACTGAATACATAGGTTTAGAGTCAATACAAAAGGTCCAAAGACACAATGGAACAGAAACAAAATAGCCCCATGGACTCCACATGACAAGGGGTCATCACCCCCAAGTCGTCTCCACTACTCCGCCCCAAGGATGAGGACTAACACCCTGAACCGCCATCACCCTTAGCCTTTCCTTTAGCTGGGTCAAAAAAATGGTCTACTTACACCCAAGGGGTGTAAGTAGGGTGTGAACCTAAGCCCAATAGGATACCACCCTATGATTCCAAGGTGCATGCAATACAAGGTGAAAAAGAAAGTAGTTTTAATATGCAATTAAAAGCGGTGAAAAATTCCACAAAATGAAACTTTTAATTGAAAACATTTTTCAAGATAAAACATTCAGAATGTTAACACATTTAAATAGGAATATTAGATACTGCATTATAATTCCAAAGACACCCAAAAAAAGGGCAAATACCACAAATCCACTGAGCAACAAAGCCGGGAACACCCCTAGGCACTAGATAGTCTCAGGCCCCATGTACCTCGTACCTCAGTGTAATGTAACCATAGTAAAATCCTTTCTCATGCACAAGCCACTAGTAGGGAACATACCCATAACCTAATGGTCCCCAATCATCATCCACATAGTTTATTTAGAGTTGTCGTTATCCAAATGCTAAGTGAAACAGGGACAAAACCCATCCGGTCCACTAGCCGTACTAGTACAAATCCGCCCCACCTAGGTACCCGGGCTTCCCCCTTTGTGCTAAAACAATTTCAGGATTCAACACACATCCATTTTAATGTAAAACACCAATACTGGTCACATACACCAAATACAGTAGCTATCTCATTTTCTACCACTTAAAACACACAACAAACTCTTTGAATTTGAATAAATCAATTTCACAAAATCTCGTGTAGTTTTGCACACAAAACCCCTTAAGAAACCCACTTGTACACGATGTTCACAATTGTAAGTTACCAAAATAGTAAAGGCAGCCCAATAAATATCAATTAAAACAAAAAATCAATTTTTGGGCATCCTCATGTTAAACAAGAAGTGTTCTCTTTGTAAAACCTTCATTTTCACACAAAAGTGGAACCAAAACTTCACTTTCTTTACAAGCACAATTAAAAATAATTATTTGCAGGAATTACCAGAGGGGATAAACATTATAAACAGTATTTTATGCCTTATTACATATCAATAAAAACAACTAAGTATTTATAGGGCATCCCCAAATAAACAAACAAAACAGTTCTTTAGAAACCCCCAATTTCACACCAAATTGGCATTTTAAATTCAATTGCAATGGAAACATCATTAGAACCAATTTTTGTAGCAATAATAAAATTATATAAATCTGAAAATATGATAAATACAGCATGCTAATACACAAAGATTGCATCAACATTGGAATCACCTACCAAATCAAATGAAACCATTGAATCCTTTGTGCGAAAACACAAACGCACCACCGCCACACCTCAAGAAGGGTAGATCAAACCTAAAAATAGAAAATTGGACCAAGAAAACCCAAGGATAAACCTTAGGTTCGAACCCCTACCCACTGGTCATTGTTCACTTCAATTAAAAGGGAGGAAACCCTAAAAAAATAGAATGAAACCCTAATCAATTTAAAAGGGGAAAAGAAATGGACAAACTTACTTGAGAAATCTAGAATCAATCTCCCCAAAACACTCGTATATGAAATTTAAAACGGCCAAAACTCAGGGGATGGTCTCACAAGAATTATTAGGTCATTTAGGAATTGGAATGGAGGTAAAAGATTAAGAATAGAAGGAGTTATGAAAGGATCAATTTACCTCTCCAAAATCTGGACGATTTCTGAAATCCAGAAAGATTCGACTATTTTTGCGACTCTATAGAGCTCAAAATTGTGGGAGGAGGGAATGGGGTCGCGCCTGGGCTTCTTAGGGTCGATAGAGAGGTGGAATCACCGAAAAATACATTTTAATGAATAAGATATTAATAAATTAATGAAATAATTTAAAACTGGAAAATGGTCCTTCGGGTTGGCCCATCTCTCAAATAAAAACAAAAATCCCCCATGCTTATGGATTTATAAAGGCCCCAAATTTAAATTTGGGGTTAATATATCAGGTTAGAACAATTAGGAGTTGGAATGTGTCAAAAATATTAAAAATTGAAAATGTTATAAATGAAATAAAATTTATTTTTAAATCTGGAATTGGGCTCGCAGCTTGGCCCAATTCATGAAAACTCACCAATTCTCAATAAAACCTTTGGAAACACCCAAAACAAATCATGAGTGGAAAATAAATTTAAAATAACCCTAGAATAGGTTACGTACGTGACAATAATAGATCTAGATCCACATATAACATTAAGCTACTTTTTTCACAAAAAATTGTAAAATAGAAAAAATTAATAATTATTCTTTAATTATAAAATGTTTTTATATTTCATGTCAATATGACATATGTGGTATAAAAATCTAATTTCCTTAGAGGAAAAATTTACAACCATAAAATTCAATAGTTTTCTTTCATATTCATACAAATCCGTTAGAGAGGAGTATCAGGGGATTAGGTTTAGTTGTGGGAGTTTCCCATATCACGAGAGTGTCATACCAAATAGTTGTTTTATAGGATACATTTTGGAGTGATCCATGATCATGATAATCTCCAAATAAGTTTCATGAAATGAAAATTCCCCACTACCTATAGCATTGTTATATTGAAGGGGATATACACCTTCAATTAAGAAACTCATGAAACCATATAGGAAAATTCGGAATTTTTCACGAATATATGTGATATATTCCATAACAAAGGGGTGTAATACCACCAACATAAATTATTTTTCTATCATGTAAATTTTTGAAATGTGTGTAACCTCTTGAATGAATTGAATAATGGTTATTGGATTGAAAAATAAATCATGGAATCATAGATCCTAAAAAAAAGATATAACAAAATTACCAACTATTTTGGACAAGAGGTACATGGAGATGAGGTATCTATATGTGAGAAACATCTATCACATAAGCTCTTATTGAATCCAGATATTATAAACTCACAATTTCATTGATAGTTTGTTTCAAATATAGTTAATAATGAATAAACCCACCTCATTTATGAAGTTTTTGTTGATCTCCAAACCCAATCATTAATAAATGCATTTCGATACGTGGTATTGAGATGTGTGAATCCTTAATATAGAAATGGAAATGGAAATATAATCAAAAATGGAGATATGGGGATTCCAAATAGGTATTTAAGGGTCAAAAAAATCATTTTAGACCTCGTTCCAACAGAATTATCGAAACCCACCTCCTTTCCAAATATCATTCATACAACAATATAAAAAAATATGATTTTCAACAACCTCATTTTCAATAATAGTTATTGGCAATAACCTCATATACTACTCCACCATTGAAACTAAGAACATAAATATATATATGAGTTGAAAATTATTGTGATTAATTTTTAAGTATTTCTATGATTCCAATGAACATGTTGTCTAAAAAATTTGGAATATATCTACACCAAACCATCCAAAATATGATGCAGAGTGTATTTATGATCTCCATGAGTAGTGTAAAAGTTATTCAACCACCAAAACCTAGGGAATATAAAGATAATTTAGAAGAATTTAATATTGGATATTATGAAAATATTCTAGGAGAATATCTCAATCAAACAAATGAAGAATATATAATATAGGAAGAAGAATTAGAGACAATATTAAGAACGTAATGATAATAAACACCATTTAAAATAACAGAAATTTAGAAAAATGGTTTTCTATTACCACTAAATTGTATTTTTACTCTATCAAAGATAATATTAGTAGAAAAAAAATTAAATGATAGAACCAATATAATGTTTTAAAAGATATAGTTTTCATTCCTCTCTTAGAACCAATAAAAAAATTCTCCAATACGCTAATGTTTTCAGGGAATTTTTTTCCCAAATGGAAGAGGATTTATGGGAGTGATTGAATTAGTATAGAGAGTATTGTGACCTCTATGATCACACCATCATTTCCCAAAATAATCATCATCCATTTATATTTTCTCTTCTTTGAGATATTAGTTTTTAAAATTATCATATGATTTGGGTTATCATGGTTCCTTTATAAAATTAATTTCACATTCTATTTTCCATCATGTAAAAATGGTTAATTGATTCACTCAAGAATATTTTTTCAAAATAAAAAAAATATTTACAATTTTTTCTATATTATTATTTGATGATGTGATAGTTTCAGTTAAAGGATTAATTTTTTCAATTTTACTAAATATTCCCTACATGGAATATGATAATCAAAATAGTAAATAACCATTTTTTTGGGTTGTCCATTCCAATGTAGATATATTGATATCATTAATTTTCATAAAGGAACACTTACTATGGATTTTGGGAACAAAACTGTGTATTTCAATATCCTTTAAACTTTAAATCAAACATGAAGCACCCATTGCCTCTTGGAAATAACTTATGAGGAAGGTATTGAGAACATTGTAGATTTAGGTACACATAAATAATTTTTAGCCATAAGAGGTAAAATTTTTACATAAAACATAATCTAAAATGTGAACCCTCATTAATCTGGAGATTTTAGTGGAAAAATACAAGAATAAAAAACTTAAAAATTCTTTAACAATTTATTGATATAGTTATTAATGATTGCCTTTTCATTAGAAATTCAGTATATGGAAGTTGGGGATTTTAATTCAATATCATAAAATAAACCCCCAAAAAACTAAAAGTAAAAGTAACACAATGTGATTTAGAAAATTTCTATCATATAGAATGAGAAAAAATAACTCTAATCATTGTTATCTACTTGTATAATTTCCTAGGAAAATAGACATATTTTATTTTAAAAATAACCATCCGAGTTATATAGGGAGTCTATGAGAAATCCCATGAATTTTCCCAAAAACATAATCATATTAATTATTTTTAGAAGCGGAATCCTAGCCTATTAATAATCCACAAAGGAGGGTAAATCCCACTATTATGAAAGAAAATAATTTTAAATAAATAAGTACCTAAAAATTGAAACGATTTAACAAATCTTAGATTCATAGTGTGTAATAATAATTATTTTTTCAAAATGGAAAACCAGGTTGATAGTTTTGGATAATGAGAAGAATGAATTAATTTCCATGGCTGCTGAGACAATTATTTTGTATGCATCAACTAGGGGATGATGAATCATTATCAATGAAAATCACACCTTCTCATACCATTAATCAAAAAAATTATTGAATTATTAATGGGGAAAACAAAATATTCATTTTCAGTTGGATTTTCTAGGTATATTCAGGTACCTATTTTTCTAGAAAAACATGAATTGACAGTATTCACATATCCTTTTGGGTCTTTTTCATACATTCAGATTTCTTTTTGGTTTAATAAATTCCCTAGGTCAATATCAATGATATATGGTAGGCATAATTACAGATAATATTGATGGCATACTATTGGATTTTCTTGATGAAATCACTTTTTTTGGAAATTCAATTATTCACTTCATGAGAAATATAAAAAATCCTTATGAAAATTCATTGATGAAAATAAATTTTTGAAATTTGAGAAGTTTTTCATTACGGTTAAAAAAAGGAATGGTAGTATGTAATATCATTTCACAAAAGGCATAGTGTTAAATAAATATAACGATGAAGTGTTGATTTTTTTCCATATCCATGTTTTGTGAGATTTTTTACATCATTCCTTTTCCATGTTGGATTATATATATGTTCTATATAAAATTATCTCAAGATTTATCATCCGATTTTATTATTGATTTTAAAAGAAACTGAAATTGATTTTACTGATAGTTACTAGATGTCATTGGAGTTGTTTAGGAGAATATTTATTACACCACCAATAATTAATCCACTAAATTGGGTACACAAATAAGATTGACTTTGTGATGCATCAAATCATTTTATTATATGAACCCTTACTTAATATATTTATGTAATAACACAATTTGTAACCTATTAATAAATTACCATCAACGTCACTCAGATCAATTACACAACAGATGAAAAGTAATTACATGATGTTTTATTTCAATAGATAAATTCATATATTATTTACCTGGAACTAAATTGGATGTTTTTTATATCATTTAGAACTAAGTTACTTAATGAATATTTCTTATGTGAAGACCAGGTTGGTAAAAAAAATATTACTCTTGCATGATTTCAACCTTCAGATCATAGACCAAAGGAGAGATAAACATAGAGTGCAAATTAACCTTATTAGGCATCCAAACACTAATAAAATAGAAATTCATGAATGATACCCACTTATTTATCACATACTGGGAGAAACACACTACATCGTTGAAGGTGAAGCATCATGGTATTCAGACATTGTATATTATTTGGACACATCTCACATTCAATGTGACCATAATCATCTTCAAAAGCATAAACTAAAGTTTAATATAGATTTTATATTTGGGAGGATCCAATTATGTGTATAGGATGTAATGATCAATTAATAAGAAGGTTCTTAACAGAATGTAAAATTGAGTGTATATTTTAATTTTCATGTATACATTCTGGTGGTGGCCACATTAGAACAAAATAAATGTCTAGATATGTCATTAAATATAGTATTTTCATAGTGATCCTTTTCATAGATGGTTATAAATATTGAAAAATGGGTGAAAAGTATATTTTTTATCGAAATATTTATTAAAAATAATATATTTCTAAAAAATACATCATTTTTGTTCTATATTTTAAGTATGAGGCATATATTTTATGGATATTGTTTTCATCTGCAAGTAGAATTAAAACACTAAGAATTTTGGGCTGTTAAGAATATTTATTTATATTTTTTGAGTTTTGGAAAATAGATAAAACCTAAATTATAACAATTGTATGAAAACATAAGAGATGCATATGAAAATTACAACAATTTACCATGAAATAACAAGATTAGAAAATGAAAAAATGTTTAAGAAAAATACCATTCAATATGAGGATAATGTTCATCTTTACAATTTTTTATTGAAGTTAATGTCGAGGAAGAATTGTTGTAGGTGGGAAGGAAATTTAATTTTTACTAATGCCTATTCCATTGGTTCTATTATATTTATGAATGAATAATGAAAACCCATCCATGATAAATTGGTAATGGATTTAAAAGTGACATGAAGGATACCACTATAACCAGTGGAGGAGAATAAACATCTCAAAGCCATCTTTAAATTTCATATCATGTGGTTTGTTCATGAAAATTACATTATCCCTAGGATATTCCAAGGGAAACCCATGATATATTTTTTTTATAGAATTTATGAGTATATAATAAATTAAAATCTTTATTTTACCTCATTAGTGATTAAATTAAATGGTTCTAGCATATATATGAGGGTTTGTTATTTTTGTTGGATCATCATGGAAGGAAGTCACCATATATTCCTAGACAACATGAAGTGGAGATGATTCATGTAACATGAGTAAAGGGAGTCTATTAATACATTCATTATAATTTTAAATCCATTCATCATTTGAAAGATATATTTTTACTTGAAATTATTATATCTGTGTAAAATATTATGTTACATTCCCTTGATTTGAATTTATGATTTAATTGACTTATCTATAAGAAATGAGTTTCTGGAAGACCCTATGATTCTATGTATTATATATTTTGGGTAATAATATTGAACTATTAAAGTATATAATTGAATTATTTAATTGATGCATGTATATTTAAATGATGACTAGTGATTTGAGGGAATTATTTGATTCTTTTAAATAATAATTCACTACAATTTTTTCTACTTTAAACTTCAAAAATTCATGAGAATTTATTTCCAATTTTTTTTCATGGCATGATTGATCCTCCAAAATTATATATTGCATTACTGACATGTTTTCTTTTCCAAATATATTCCTCTATATTTTGATCATATTCCATGAGTTATCTTTTGGAATTCCATGTACAAGATCAAGTATTGCATATATTTAAACAAATCACCATAAAACAACATTTAAAATAAATAAAACATTATTTTATAATAAATTTTTCATGAGACCATCTTTTACTCTTACTATTTATTATCCCATCGAGACAAAAAATTATCATGTTTGGGATGAGCCATATTTCAAGATAATTTTCGCAATTTAAAACATTCTCTAAGTAAATTTCATGATATTATAATATTGATGTTTATGGGTAAGGTAGGTCAGGGTTGGATGGGTGTGAACTATATTGTTTGGAAACATTATGGGGGTGATACATTGGGTATTGTGAAAGTATATTGATCCATCAGGTGTAATTTGTTATATTCCATTTTCTTAAAAAGATATGAAATAATAGTAATAGTTTTTGACTTGGATGAATAAAATTTCATCATTACTAGACCAATTATTTTTATCATATGTGATTAGGTGGTGTATGTGACATTTAACCCATTCAGGAATTTTGAAAATGTAATTAAAATGAAACCATAGATGTAAAATAAATGATGTTTCCATTCATTAATTATGAATTCAAATTTCATGACCATTACTTTTTATATGGTATGTTGAAGTAGAAACGTTTAAGGGGATAATTTTTAATGGAATTTTACTTTTGATATTAATAATTATATAATAGAGATTAACTCAACTATTAGTGTACCTTTTTTCACATCAATTCCTACCAACCATATTCCTCAAATAATTAGATCCTTGATTTTAGAGTCCTCTTGACACAACAAAAATTTTATTTTATAATAATCTATGTAAGAGGAATTCATGATAATCCACATAACCCTGAATTTCCCCTATAGAATGGAGAAGGAAGCTCTCTTTCGACATTAAACGACGGTAGATCGAGGATTAACGTCATCATAGAACCTTGTTCTTCATTAACCAATGATCAAACCTCATGGTAGGGTGTTGATCTCATTGTGATTTTTTTTCACTTATTATAGTCAAACGATGAATGCAGACCAACCCACTAACATGTTGATCCATGGTTCAATCATTCATGTGGGGTGGATAATTATTTTTTGATTAAAGGTATTAGATCATGGTGATTATTTTGTTGTTGGTTTCATCATGATACTGCTAACAAGAACATATCAAGGATTAATAAACACGATCATGATCCATTCTATGGGAGTTCATGTGATTTATCTCTCCCCTAAATCGATTGAGTTCTTCGTATGTTCTTCACCATTTGAACCCTATGCGAACGATTGTCCAGTTCCCCCATGATCCAGGGTGCAAAGATCTGAGTCAGAAGGTTGTGATCTGCGATTACATTATGGAGTTGAAACATGAGTATAGCAGGAAGGAGATTACTCATGGGAGAGGGCGTGACGAATAAAAGGACATCGGTATGGTGCTCAGCTATGAGGGTAGTGCACAGACTGGCAGGAGGCCGGGTTCTGTTGGGGCGCATAGTCGTTGTCCATCAGTATCACACCAGTGGAGCCCCTGATCGCACAAGATGCATGTGGCGGACATGCATCATGGTAGGAGGTCGTGATGGGTCTGTGGAAACACGCGGCTCGAAGCAGTGTTGTAGGAACCCATGGTAGTGTGGCCTTGGGACCCGGAAGACTAGCCGTGGAATGAGGTCTGGAATTGTGTTGGGTGGGGGAACTAGCTGGATAAGCGGTCGGGTGACCACATGGACTAGGGGGCACGACTAGGGTGGGCCGTGGTCGATGGAGCAGAACTGGTCGTCGCTATGTTAGAGGGGATAAAGAATCAGGCCACTCTGGAATTCCAACTGGTCGGGCCGATTCAGTCTAGGCCAGACCAACCAGGTTGGGCTGGGATGGCTGAATCGGGTCAGGTCGGGTCGGGTCAGAACCATACTGGACCAAAACATTTTTTCTAAACTGGTCATATCATTCAAATCCTGTGTCCATTTGAAGAAACAATTGTGGCATTTGGACCCATTTGGAGAGACAGTTATTTTGAGATATATTTAACTGAGTTTATGTAGATGGTTTCGTACAACCTAATGGCTTGAGGATTAGGTTCTCCCTGAACATGCACGCTACGAGCAGAATCATGTGGATAGTTCTAAATATGAAATATTGGTGATTATATGATTTCAGATCTACTTGATCAATCAATGCTTCATGCGCCATCGATTCTCCCAATGTCATTGTTGCTCTGTGGGCCACCGATGCACTGTGTGTTATTGATTCTCTATGTGCCTTCAACGCTCCTTGCGCCATCGACGTCCCAGACACTATTACCACATTATCAGCAATCAATGCTACATGTGTCACTGATGCTTTGTGATTTATCGATGCTCAATGTCTTATCAAAACATCATGCATCATCGACGCTTCGTGAACCACTGGCACTTTTTTTTCATAGAGACTCAAAGATCTAAGGACTACATCTTGAAATCCTTCTCATTGTATATTAGACATATACCTGTGTAGGATGACCATTTTGACAGTGTGTTGTGTGTTTCCATTGGGATTTAAATCATGTGTTTTTATGTAACACATTTTGTGTTTTATTTGTGGTAGAATCTGTGTTCTAATTTATGACATTTTCATTCACAATTTTAGGGTCCATACAAATTATTGTTTTACTCAACCCTACATGGGATATTCCTACACTAGTCATGTATTGTTCATACGACTGATGCTTTGATAGAGTCCATAATGTAAAGGGTGTAGATGGTTTTTATAGAGAGGCCCAATATACGAGATATCATTCATTGACATTAACCAGTTGTTTCAGTACCTACACTTCAAGTAGGGTTTTCTACGTACGAGTTTCAGGAGCATACACTTTTCTTTTTGGTTGAGCTTGTATTTTGGCCCCATTTCATTATCTATTTGTACTATTACTCTATAGTGGGTATCTTAGTTGTATACATGCATGTTTATATGGTTTTTTAATTCAACAGTTTTTCTTGGACAAGTATGTGTATGTGTGTGTACAAGTGCTTATGAAAATGTCTTCAACATGTGGGGTATTCTAACTCGGTGATAGTGGCCAGTCCATGCCCTATAAGTGGTGGTCATGGGGTAGGAATTGCACAGTTTGTAGGGGAATGGTGGTGACATTATGTGTCCTTTTTTCCTTTATAATGTACATAATGTAGTTTCATTGAAAGACTGTATAAAAGGATCATGTTCTAATGATATGAGAATAACTCTATATAAATTTTTATCAAGAGTTATAAGTGAAAATAATTAAAATTGAGATATATTAATACTTATAATGTTTAATAATAATTATTTTAGTAACATGAATAAATTAAAGTTGAAGGTCCATCATTTTCAATGTGAAAAATTAAAATGATGGTTTAGATTATTTCTTTAAAAAATGAGATGTTAAATTAATTTTTTATGTGGAACACTAAAATTTTATTTTGAATTGATGATAAATTTAATTAATTTCATTGAGATTTAAAAATTGGTAAAATGGTGTTTCACTATGATTTAATGTTCAGATCTAATTCTTGAGGACAATCATACTTTAAGTGTTTGGGTATTTGATGGAAACATATTTCCGTGCATAATTTGAAACATATTCTAATTATTTTAATTAGATATGGAAAAATAATTTCATGTATTTCAATATCTTATTAATATACATGTATTTAATAAAAAAATCTCAATTAAAATGATTGAAAATTCTTATTTTTTATATTTTGATATAAACTATGAATTTTGGTGGAATTTTACAATTTATTTTGAATTATATTTAGTCAAAAAAATATGATCAACCTTATTATAGGCTCAAATAGTGGAACTCAAGACACTTATCAAGCCACGGGGGATGATCGGCCTTACAGCCAAGGAAGAGAGCTCACTTGGGTGGTAGGAAGGACCCGGACCATGGGGAGGAGCTAGAAGTGATTATCACATAAAACCCAACCCTGGACTCATGATAATGAATTACCCATGTGATTGGGTGTGTTGTGGGACTACTATGGATCAGCACTAGGACTACTATGGATCACCACTGGGACCTAAACTTACCTCTAACGAAGGAAAATGACTTCATTCATGAAAATGAGAAGCACAATATACCCATCATGAAGGATAGACAGATAGGGTATGATTACTCTATTTTCACCTCCATTGTGCCGAAAATATTTCCTAAAATATATCAATCAATTCAGCTACATAGTAAAAATACATGACATTGGGACCTTACTGTGAAATCACCAGAAGATACCATTGTCCAAAAGGCCCAAGGTATCCTCCCTCTATAAATAAGACAATGAATATGCCAATGAATAGAGAGGACCACTTTTGCTACTGCACGTTAAGAGTTTCTACAAAATTCCATTTCCATGAATTTTATTTAATATTTTTTCATACACCATTAAATATCATATTTCATCAGTATTGGGGGGATATAATATTTTGAGTGATTGGTTGAAGGGGTGGTGACCCAATTGTAATTCATGAGTCTACTTGTTTTAAAGACATTGACTGATCTATATTCTCTATCAAATGGTTTCCAATATTTAAATATTTGAAATTAATAATTGTGTGATTGTTTTAATGATAAATTTTGACTTATTATTATTTCATTAGATATGTAATATTTTCTCCTCCTATTTTATTTTGAATTACAATAATTTATTGGTATATAATTAAGTGTAGAATGTTTATTTATTAATAATCATGTGATGAAAAAATACTTCACTATTTTAGATCTTGGGGAATTATAGTAACTAATTTTCTATTACATAGGTAATTCAATGAAGGATAATTTTGGCTTTCCCACATTGGTGGAATAATTATCAAAAATAAGAAAATTACAAGGATAATCCTCATCATCATCAAACACTATCAAGGATAAAAATGGGGAATAATATTTTGAACCACTCTTTTAACTAATTAAAATTGATAGAAAACATAATTTTGAAAAGTCTGAGATAACATTAAAAAAAGTAATATAAACCTTGACCACCAATCAATTATTTTTAATCCAACGTTTTCAAAGTTTTTTTTTCTTTAAATAATAGTACTAGTGATTTTATAAAATTCATTTTCATCGTGATAATAATATTGAAGAACTAATCTATTTTGAAAACATGGGATACTACCAATACTACTTTCCATTAGAAAAATAAATTGCTTTAGACACACCCCATGAAGAGAAAGTTTTATCAAGTTCATGGTTCCCCAAACAATGTAGCTAAATCATGTTCTTTCATAGGTATGTAAAGTGAGGGGCACATGATGACACATTGTTCATTAAAAAGTGTTGTTATTCTATGGTTTAACTTTTTCATTAAAAAAGTTATTTTACTATTATACATATTTAAATAATCTATCCCGATTCCGGTCTTCCCCTCCATTCCCATCCCTTACTTTCGTGACACCCGGTAAAGGGGTATCCAAAAAAGAACACTCCCCTCATCTCAATTCACATTTTCTAACCCTTCCACATTATATTTCATGATGAATCGTTCTTGTATATGGTTTCTTATTGGACTCTCCCTTCTTTATACATTTTCATCTTTTCCATTCTTCGTCTTACAAAGATGCATGACTAGCAAAACCATGGGTGATTTTTTTACCCATTAATGTTTTTTATACATAGGGAGAGTTGTTCGATCCTTGGATGATTTTAACTCCGTATTGTATGTTTTCTATGACTTCGCTGGCCTAGGTAGATGTTTTAATCTTATTTATACTTTAAAAAATTCACATTAGACATGGTATGAATTATAAATTAATTTCCTATAAATATTATATGATATGTGTAATTTATAATTTCAATGGTTTCCTCCCATATTGATTAAAAATCATAATGAATAATTTCAATCATTATATTAATTTTTGAGGGACCATGGTTTGGGGTATTATTCATGATGCGATTTTTATATCTTTTTAAATTTCACTTCATCATTTGACTTCATTATTTATTATTATTAATATTTAATTTGTTTAATGACATTATTTAAGTCTTTTATTATTTTGTTTTTTGTTATTTTTTCTATTTATAATGTGAGGTTTTTATATTTTTTTAAGACTTTTCACGTTACATGTGATATGAAAAAAAAATTAATGTAATTTAAAAGCTATCATATTAATATAAGATCAATGAAATTTTTTGAAACAAAATAGGGGTTCATAAAAAACCCATAATTTTTCTAAAGGAGATTGAAAAATGATAAAACTGATTTCATTATTAAAATCACATTCAACGCCTTTCATATAAAAGTTTTTTATACATTAATTTGACCCATATGTTATAACCATAAATTTTGAATACATGTCGAATATATGTGAGGAAATTAGATAATTTTTTTGGGTGTGTTTTTAATGGTGTAGAAAAATGGGGTGATTAGTGTTTGTATGAGGATAATTATGTGAATTAAATTCCATCACCTCCCATTTCAATCCATGAGGACCGTATATATCTTTTTTAGATATTGATTGTTGTTTCCATGAATTCCTAATTAGATAAACTTGTATCCTCTAGCATTAGTCTATAACTAGCTAGAGGTGTTCCCTTGGTGAGGATAGTTGAGGGTAAGACTAGTGGTTATAAAATTATAATAAATCAATTAGTGTAAAAGAAGATTCAATCGGAGTATGTAATGAATCACCATGTATCTTTTCATGGAAATACACATGGATATATATATATATATATCTCCACTTCTTTATATCAGTGTACTCTTGTTAAATTTTTTCCCTTCTTCTATATTATAGTTCCACTATGTTATACCTCACTTCTCACTACATCGTTTTTTGACTATTTAAAAACAATTAGATTAGTTTATTTATATAGTAGTTATGTCTCATATTAATTATTTTTAAATGTATTTTGTAAAAAAAAATTAGAATGTAATGTTGGAAAACTAATTTCTATTATTAATGAAAATTATATAATTTATTTGGATTTCTATTGGATTTATTATATATTAGTGTATAATATTTGGGTTAATATATTTCCAAATAGTTTTTCATTATTTTTTTTAAATTTTAATTCATAAACTCTCTCATGGAAAACTACATGGATATTATTATCACAAAAAACTCACACAACCAATGTTAAAAATGTAATGGCCTGGACCACTCTGTCCCATTTCATTTTTAAATTCTAGGGATTGAGTTGTTATGTGAGTTCTTGGAGACTTATTTCAATATTTCATCCAAAACATTTAATTATGTGAATAGTACATCCAACAGTTTCACCCATTTATCCGTATCTTTGGAAGAAATGAAGTCAAATCATTTTTAAGGGATTTATTGTTTATTAAAATCCCATAATTCATATCTAAATTTTACGAAGGGTTAATGATCCTTTAATCGGTGAGAATGTGTGTGCTTGACCAGATCCTCCTTTAATGACAACTCTTAACCATATCATAAATCAATGATCTCTTAGATTTTCAAAAGGGTCTAGATATCATCCACCATAGTTCTTCCTTCTTATTTTCTGCTAATACCAGATTCCACAAACCATTATTTCTCAATAAGTTTTTCAATTGTGGTGTGGCCCTTAGATCATGTTTTCCATATAGTTCTTCCAAATTCTTGGTAAAACTTTATTTTGTTTAAATCGAGAAGTATTGAACTATCCTCAGTATAAGGTATTTTCTAAATCCAATTTTTTTTCTTCCTCAATCAGCTATATCCTCTTTCACCGTTCCATGTGATTTAATTTGATATATATATTTCTAATGGAGCTTTCTCGGCTATTGGTTGGCACAGTGATGTCATGGCATCCTCTGGTGGATGTTATCATTGTAGGAGAGGTGATCATGATGCATTGTGTTAGACTGTTCTCGTGCGAAGAATGTTGAAGGCCATTTGATGTAGGGTATTCACCACTTCTCTATAGTTTTTTGTGAAATAACAAAGTAATCACGAATCTTCCCATTGTATCATAATGAAATTCACATAATAATTATTTGAATACGAATAAATAATTGATTTCAATTTATTTGTGACATAATTACATCACTTTTTTCTATAAAATGTGATATCTAATCCTTAATTTTTTATGATTTCATTATTGATGAAAATGTTAATGAAACAAATCCAAAATTAATTGATAATTTGTTGGCTAACTGTTTAAAGGGGCATGTTAATGAATCTGGTTGTTGTTGTTGTAATTTAATGATAATCTAATTGATGTAGATATGAATGATTAAATTAATTGGTTAATGAACATTAATCTTGTTGAATATTGTTTATAAATGATTAAAGCAAAGTAAAATTAATGGTAAAATTAATTTTTTATAGCCTAAGAAGCTTCATTCGTAGGTTTCTAGAAGATGGAACCAGAATAATGAAATTGTTAATTACATAGGGAATAATAAACCATTGTGTGAACAAAATATAATTCCTTTGTAGGGCTATCATTCCCTCATGTTGAAAATGAAATGTTCTTTGGGCTTTGGCGTCGTGAGAGCTCATTGTGTCTGAATGTCGAATACCTTGTTTAGAGGAAGGATACTGGTTACTATATTTGTTGGTTTCCTGCTTCTTGTGTGTGACGAGAGCTTGGGATGGTTGAGCCTAGAAGTTTCTTATGGTATATGGGGTCTATAGTCCTAGTTTTTGTGGATAGAATTAACACCTAGAGTGTAAAGATGCATCAATTTATGCATTTGGGTGATAGGGAGGACACAAAAGATGATGGATCATGTTGATGTTGGGATTACCATTTGATGTGAACGTTGGATGTTTGTTTAATGTATTGTTTGTTTATCTACTTTACCTTCCACACTTCATGAGTTTTCTGGTCTTTCATACCCCCTTCTAAAAGATTTGAAGACACATGGGGCCTTCCATGTTATTTTTTTTCTTATATTGTTGATGATGGATGTGTCTACACTCCTTTATAGGCAGAAAATAATCGACGTGTAGCTCACTTATTGAACATGTTAAACCCCTTATGATTTGTAACTTGGAATGATTTTCATGAATTCTTGGAAATATGGAAATATGGTAAGTGATAATTCTTTTAATAAATGAATAAATGTTTAACCTATTATGTTAGATCTTGATAGGATTCAGTGCTATGGTTATGCTTCTGAGAAGCCATATACTCAGTTTAGTTGTCCCTGGAGGGCATGAAACATGGTTGTGATGATAATGAAATGTAATGTGGAATCAATGATTGTTCATTAATATCTACAACAATAATTTACATAAGGTTCAATTGATAATAATGGATATGTAACATAATTTTTCTCCATAAATGGTAGTGTGTTTATATGATAAATAGTCATTGTAGTGGCGTTCAGGAGTTGGATATATGCTAATTTATCTGAATTATAGGAATATGTTATGCCCATATTTTGGTTGTGAGATATATTATATCTTATTGTTTTTATGATTCTATAAGCAACTCCACCATATTGGTTTGCAAAAAAGACACCATAGGGATTCTGATCCCTCGGGGGTGTTTTCCGCATCATCTTGATGAGAGAATAATTAGATGACTACCCCCTAGACCACACACTCTTATCTTAGTAGTTACATGTGTTGGTATGAACGGTGGTTTGTTATCACACTTAAATGTTGGTCGAGGGTTGTCATGGCTTGTGGTTATCTCACAAATATATATTATGTTTATAGTTTCCTATGAACTACTGTAGGTATGAAATGTATGTGCTATGATATCTTGAGGATCCTTAGTCTATGCTTGGGCTACAGTGGTTTGAGGTATAATTTGTGATGTATGATTCAATTTATATGAGTTGTGGTGGATCCCATAAACTAACTAGTTATTTTTTTTAATCTGGACATGATAGTCTGTTTTACAGGGTGCATGTTGTGGTGCTTAACCCAAGCATATTCAAGATAACATTCTTGGAGAGAGATTCTTAGGAAGTGAAATGTTGGGCTAAAGTGGCCAACATGAGGGGAAGTGGTAGCATGATACCCTTGAAATTCTTGGTAATATTATATACTCTTTTATGTGATAGATGGTGATATTTGTGATGGTGCTGTTGAGATCATTGTATATTTATTTAGGTTATGAGGTAGTTTCACTTATTGTTAAATTCCCTTTAGAATGATTTCTTTACTTTTGCATGAGATTCTATAGGGAGTATCCAAATGAGTAAACATTTGTAGTCACCCTAAATTATAAAAAATTATTTTCAGGTTAGTTAAAGGATGTTGGTAATTAAGCATGTTACAACTAGCGTGGGGTTATAAGGGAACAGTTTGGGTATCATGGGTGTTGTTGTCATTAATTTCATTTGGTACAAGTTGTTTTCTCATCCAGGTGTAGTAGTTCTTCACTAAACGTACATATGTGTACTTGGTTTTCTTTTATAATGTATTATGTGCAATATTTGGTTGGTGTATACCTTATCTTTCTCATTTTTATGTGTTCTCTAGGAGGGTAATGCCTCCAATTTATATGGTCACTATACCATCGGTGCTATTCGCCAACTCGGGGCGTAATGGTGGTGAGACTTGGGGGTCACTATCTCTCTTCTCCCATTTTGACCCAGGAGGGTTATACCATATGGGGAGGGACCATGGTAGAATGGTATCAATGGTCTGGTTGATGGATAGGATTATGTTTGGAGTTAGGTACAAGTGAGGTTTCATGGGTTAGAAGGGAAACAATCGTAGTTATGTTAAGAAGGTGCTATAAACATGAGAGACTGAATAAGAAAATGGTATTTAGGCCTGCCTTTTATTTGATGCATACAACTTCAAGAATACAGTGGCTACTATATGAGGTGATATTGGTTTTAGTTTAGATACCTAGTAAAGGATCACTCATCACTATTCTTTTAACATTTGTTTGAATTGGTAGACCTTAGAATACGTTGACATAAAATGAATAACAGAAAATAATTAATTAATTTTAAAGACATTCATATTCCAGTTTTATGAGCTATAACTATTTGTCCTTTTTAATGTATGTATCATGGTATATTTACTCATCAAGTTCATGCGGAATATTTTTATAAGACTATTCTAGAGGATCATTATAGAGTATACATTTAAAACAATGACACTTGGAGGAGGATACTTTGAGAGTTTCAACGCCTATGTCTGATGAAGTACGAGGTCTCCGTTTTAGATGCAGTTACAAAATACTGGTTAGAGTAGGTTATGATATCCATCAGTTTGATCCATGATTTATTAGATAATTGGGAATTGTTGGTTGTGAGGATGATGTCTGGGGCAGTGAGGTAGTGGGGGATATTGTTCCTTGGGGATCGTGAGGAGTTGTCAGTCTCATGGGAGAAGTTCTGATAGATGTTTATAGTCGAGTTTATTTCTTCAAACATGATGGAAGCCAATCACCATGAGATTCTTACCCTTCATCATGGGAGCTCTAGTGTTCAAGAGTTTTATATCCATTTCAGAAAACTTCTACGATATTCTTTGGACCTATTTCCAGATGAGGAGGCCAGGGTGAGACATTTTGAGGAGGCATTACATCAAAATATCCAACACTAGGTCACCGAATTTATGATGAAGACATATCTAGAGGTGTTGGAATGGGAATATGTCCTCAATAGGATTTTAGAACTAACAATTTCGTCACAATTGAATAGACTCTAGGATTCCTCATGAATAATAATTGTGGTCCTAGTTTTTAAGTTTTTTGGGAAGAAGTTTTTCTATTAGTCCAGGGGTAGGTCAGAACCCTCAATGTATCATTTCTCCATAGTAAGGAAATATCATGAATATGCAAAGGGATTAGGTTCATGCTTCTATTATGGAGGATGTGGTCACCAATAGATTGAGTGTTCGACCATTCTGAGCTGTCAACGTGTTCCATGTGTTTTTCTCCATGTTTCCCTATTAAGGCAGTTCCAACTAAGGTAGCTGCTATAGTTTGCACCTATTTTGGATCAATAGAGAGGATTTGGGTTAGGAAAATGATATCCCTAAGACACTACTCATCCTCAGGGATTAATGAACACCCATGGAGGTGGTCATCAGTAGGGTCAGAGGGGTTGGGGGGCAGGCTGTGGTCAGTTTCATGTTGTAGCATTTCCAGCACCGGGCAAGCTATACATCATTTGAGGTTCCCTTTGTTTTACACTTTGGTTTAGGATATTTTTTATTCAAGAGTTACAAAGTCCTTCATAAAACCTTAACTTTTCCATGCCTTCAGACACGAGGTTATGAGGCTTCTAGTTTCGTTGGTGTTTACTAGGCTATTTTGATGTCAACCTAACTTATATGAAGTATCTAGAGACTTTGATCTAGTAATAGAGAATCACTGATCTTAGGAAGATTTCCAATCATTATGAAGAAAACGATATAATGTTATAATCAACATGGATTAGTTGAATCCATTGTAGGATACTGTGGATTACATCTGTAGGTAGGTTGTATTCTTGAATGTTGATGGAGAGACAAGAGTGTTTGTTGATGAGTGAGACCCTCAGATGGGTCAGAGATGTATTCTTTAAATTTCATCCTCAATGATGTATCTAATGCTGATTTCATCCAAGGATTAGTAGATACTGTTTCCCATGGTTGTGGATAAGTACCTTGATGCCTTCCTAGTAGAGGTTTTAGCATTACCCCCTCAACGAGAGATTAATTTCAGGATCAATCTACAGCCAGACCTATCTCATATCTTGAGGTATCAGTATAATATAGATCCTTATGTGTTTTTATAGTTATTTTTATAGATAAATAGTCTATTTAATTAGTGTTTTGTTAGGAAAATAATGTCACCATGGGGTGCACCAGTTTGGTTCATGAATAATGCTATGTGTAGTTTGAGGTTGTGTGTTGATTATCTTTTCTTGAACTAATTGACAGTGAAGAACTGCTATCCTCTTTTGCGGATTGATAATTTATTCGATAAACTGATGCGTGTAAGTGGTTCCATGAAGATAAATTTGTGGTTAGGATATCATCATATGCATGTGAAGGATGGGGATATCCCAAAGACTGATTTCCATGGACACCATGGGAATTATGTGTTCATTGTGATATCATTCAGTGAGAAGAATTCTCTGGTAGTTTTATTGGTGTTGATGAACATTTTTTTGGTGAGTTTATAGATATGTTCATGATGGTTTTCATCAACGAAATACTTGTGTACTATACATATGAGGAGGATCATGCATAACATCTACGTCCCATTTTGGTTGATCTTTTAAAACATCAACTGTTTAGGAAGTTGTTGAAGTGTGAGTTTTGGCTTCGAGATGTCCATTTATTAGGGAATGTTGTATCAAATTAGAGATTAGTTGTGGATCCTTAAAAGATACAATCAATTATGTCTTTGGAATCCCCAAATATATTTGAAGAGTTTTGAAGTTTCATTGGTCTCACGAGACATTACAGGAGGATTGTAGTCAATTTCCCTCGGGTTGTGGCTCCTCTAACAACATTGACTAGAAAGGAAAAGGTGTTCATGTGGAATGATCAGTGTTAGGAAGCATTGATTTTTCTGAAGGAGATGTTAGTCAGAGCCCTTGTTCATTTTCTTCTAATAGAAGGAGTTTAGTTTTAGTTTTTCTATGATGCATCACATATATGGTTCCGATGTGTTCTGATACATAACAGATCAATCATTTATTAAGGGTATCTATTATTGTGTTCCCATTAATGTATCTATTTCATATACGATCTTGAGTTCGGGGAAGAGGTTTATATTTGAAGTTTGTAGAGATATTTCCACATTGAAGATCATTTTGTTGTCTTCATCGATCATAAGATCCTGAGGTATTTTTTACCCCAGCAGAACATGAACATGAAAAAACATCGATGGACGGTGTTCTTACAATATCATGAGATAAAAATTTAATATACACCAGGAAATAGTGAATTTTTCATAGGTTGTGTTGAGTAGGAAGTTGTATAGGGGTGTAGTGTGTGAATCATCTGATTAATGGAGAGTGATCGAATAACATTCAACATTATATCTAGATATGGGAGAAGTTATGGGCCTAGGTTTCCTTTTTATGATGATGGTGTAGTCATATTCAGTGAAACATGTAGAAGATTACATGTTGGGGGATCATTAGGTGGAGGTCAGGAGAGGCCGATTTGTTTGTGGTGAGGCCCCTAATGGTTGGTCTGAGGATAAAAAATAACAACTGTTTTTTCATGGAAGGATTTTCATTCATTTGAGGATACATTAGGTGGTTCTTAGATAGTTCCATAACAAACCCATAGCTATACGTCCTGGAATGAAAAAGTATCACCGATCTTTGAGAGGTCATTTTTGGTGGTCTAGGTTGAATCAAGCTGTTCGGAGTTTGTGCCTCGATGTTTATTCTACTAGAAGGTTAAGGCCGAGCACTGCATTCTTGGTGGGTTTCAATATCTGTTTTATGTTCCTTAGTGGAAGAGGGAGGACATGTTTATGGACCTTGATATCTATTTACCTTGAGCTCGGGGTGGCTGTGGTACTATATGGGTGGTAGTAGATCATTTGATGAAATCAACCCACTTCATTGAATTCAAGGAGTCAAGATCAGGGGCGGTTTTGAAGTGGAAATATCTAGAGGAGGTGGTGAGACTCCATGGAGTCCCGCAGATGATCATTTCAAATCGACATCCTTTTTTAATCTCTAAGGTGTGGAGTGGTAACCTACATTATTTTTTCTTCTTAGTTATTCCGTATCAATTAGTTTCATCCAACGGTGTATTAATAGAGAGAGTGGACCATCTACACTCTTAATGAGAAGATTCACTCTTGTGTTATAAATTTTGGAGGTTCGTGGATGAGGCACCCAACCTTGGTTGATTTCAATTTCAATAATAGTTTACACTCCACCACAAGTATGGTGATGTTTAATTTCTTATATAGACAACTTTTCCATTATCTATTGTGCTGGACTATGGTTGGAGAGTAAAAAATTATTAATCCCGAACAGGTACTTAGTACGATGGAGATTGTTCATGTGCTTCACAAGGAGATGATGTAGCCTAAGATCTACTGATATCCTATGTTAATAATAATATGATACCTCCAGGGTCTTATGTTGGGGATTATGTGTCTGTAAATGTGAATCCTCATCATGGGTATTGAAGGTTTGGTCAAGGGAGTTATCGTTCTCCCCAGTTTTTTGGGATTTTTGAGTTGTTCGATTGTGTCAGTTCCATGCAACATTATGAATCACATTCCCCATAGATGACCTGAATCCATGATTTTTTTCATGAATATTATCTCTATTGTTATCTTCATGATGGCCCCCAAGTCATTTTTTGTGATGAGATTGATGTTGACGATGATGTGAACTTTGAGATGGGGCCTGTAGAGTTCCAAGACTGTATGGAGATGGTGTTTCATGATAATTCTATACAGTATTTTCATGTCATGTGGAGGCATGTTGGCATATAAGCTAGTACATGTGAATATGAGTCATAGATACGTGCTCAGTACGCCGAGATGTTTAATGTTTTCACTTATTTTGTAACGTTTATTGTCTATTGGTTGTAGACAATTTCCATTTATGAGATTGATTTTTATTTTTTTCGTACTGTGGCATTCTATATTTTGAGTTGTATCTCCCCTAAGAGAGTGTTTAGGAGATGATTGTAATTTTTTCGTAGTTTCCCATTGATTATTTGTTTTAAAAAGTGGTTGAGCTCCTTTGGTGGAATGAGATTTGAGAGGTATCTCGTAGGGTGGTTGTTTGGACACCTTTATTGATTCACCTCAAGGTTTTTTTTGGATTCTTGAGGGAGAGAATGCTTTGAGATTTATTTGGTGTAAATTCATAGACCAATATAGTCCTTTACAATGTGAAATTCTACTCTTCGAGGAGTTCTGGGATGTTAAGGTGAATTATTTCGACACTGTTCCAAAATTTTTATTTTTTTGAATAATGTTTCCAGTATACTAGAGTCTCACCCCAATAACATTATCCTTGATGGAAAATGATTTCAAATCCATGTTTTAAGGGATTTATAGATGATTCAACACCCATAAATAATATATAAATTTTACTGCCGGTCCTGTGCATTTACTCTATAAAAATGTATCAGCATGACCAGATCTGCCTTTAATGGGAAATATAAAACATATCATAAACCACTACTCTGTTATAATTTCAAAAGGGTCGAGATATCTTCCCCCCTTTTTCATCCTTCTTGTTTTCCCATGGTATATATTCCACTGACCATTCTTTCCTGAGGTGTTATATAATTGTGATGTGGTACATGGATCTTGTTTTCACTGGTGTTCATCTAGATGGATACACACCCCCTGTTTAGGTGCAGTCACGAAATATTGATCTGTCCTCAAAATAAAGTTTGTTCTACCTCAATGTTTATGGGTTCCAAAATATATTTTCTCATATTTCTCCTTTCCAAGTGATAAAATGTGATCACCATGTTTCTAATGAAGTTTTCTTGGATGTAGGTTGGCTTGGTAGTGTCGTAGTTTCCTTTGGTGGATGCAGTTATTGCTGCAGAGGTGATCTTGATCCACTGTGTTGTCCTGCTCTCATGTAGATAATGATGATGTACTTTTGAGTTTGTGGATTTACTATATCTCTATATTTTTAGGTTAAATGGAAGAGTTATAATGATTCCTCCAATTATATAATAATGAAATTGATATAATAATTATATTAACCATACTAAATAATTATTATCAATTTATTTATGGTGTTACTGTATTTTTTTCTTTTATAGTGGGATATTTATGATATCCATGTTTTTCATTTCGTTCTTGATGGTAATTGGTAAAAAATTAAAGATACAATTAATTGATAATTAATTGGAAACATTTTTATTAAAGGTTGTTAATGATAATGATTTCTTTATGTAATTTTATTATAATAAAATAGATAAACATATACATCATTAAATAAATTGGTTAATAAACCAGGGGGTTGTCGGTGATTGTTGATAAATGATTAAAGTCATGTGAAATTAATTGTTAAATTAATTTTTTATAGCATGATTAGCTTGTTTCATAGGTTTCCTATAGTTGGAACGATAATAATGAATAAGTTAACTCATGATGGAATTATAACTAGTTGTGTGAATAAAATATAATGCCATTGTATGGACTGATATTCCCAATTATTGTAAAGGCCAAGTGATTGTGTTTTTTAGATAGGGGAGTTATTTTTGTTTGATGTCTGAATTCAATGGTAAGGGACAAGACCCAAGTTTCAAGGATTGTTTGTTTCCTTGTACTCAGATCGGAAAAGATCCTAGGATGGGTGATCCAAGAGGGAAATGGTTGTGTGTGGTGGTAGAGAGGCCAAGTTATTGTGGCAGCAATTGTCCCCTAGAGTTGCGAGATGTGTTGGTTTATGTAGGCTATTGTCAATGAAGACATAGAAGATGATGGAATGAGTTCTAGATGGAGTTACATTTTGATGTTAAAGTTGTATTCTTGTTAAATCTATTGTTTCTTTATCTTCATTACATTCCCCACATCATGAGGTAATTGGTATTTCTTTCCCTCCTTCAAAAATAGGTGAAGACATTCATGGTATGACATGTTCTTTCTGTGTTTTTCTTATTGAGTATGGATGGGTCTACGCTTCTTTTAGAGGTTGAAAAGACTCAACGGTTATCTCAGCTACCCACCGTGTGTAGCACCTTGTGTTTGGTAACATAGAATTATTTTATATAATTCTTCGAAATAAGGAAATATAGAAACTCATAATGATGTTAAAAATAGAATAAATGTTTATCCCATGGGGTTAGAGATTTCTGGGATGCAGTGTTGAGGTTATGTTTCTGAGAAGCCCTGGACTATGTTTAGCTATGCCTAGAGGGAATGGAACTTGGTATTGATTCTAATGAAAGGTAATGTGGAATTTCTAATGGTTAATTAATGGTTGAAGAATAAATTTCCATAAATTGAATCTGATATAAAATTAAATTTAACATAATTTCTAACTTTAAATGATTGTTTGCATATAGGATATATAGTCTTAGAAATTGTATTTGGGAGTCTAAGAGACATTAGTAGCTGTGGAGTCTTAGACTAGGTTTTGCACATAGTGTTGTTTTGAGATATATTATTTTCGGTAATTTTTGGATTTCTATATTCTACTCCACCATATTTGTTTGGGAAACTGACACCCTAAGGATTAGAAGCCTTTGGGGGGTTCTATACAACATCTCAATGTGAGTATTGATGACTAACTACCTGCATTGACCCCTCACTACTGTCTTGGTAGTTACTTGTGCTTGTATGCATGGAAGTTAGTTATACCTATATTTTTATAGAGGGATTTCATGGATTGTGGTTATTTCACACAAATATATTTTGGATATACATTCTTATGCACAACTATATGTATTACATGTATATGCTATGATGTCTTGAGGATCCTTTGTCAGTGTATTGGTTGTAATGGCTTGAGGTATAATACCTGACATATGATACACATTATACGATTTGAAGAAAAATAATTAAAGATTATTCCCTCTCCTATCAGGACAATCACTAACACCAATCCCAACCTGAAAAAATCTAGGTGAAACATCATCCATATCCATCCCCTAAGTTTTATATCCCAGGACCCATTGATTTCAGGAAAAATCATTAGAGGTTAGTGTTTGTCCTCCTCCACCTCTTCCTTCTACCTCTCAGTACATCTTTGTATTATCCATACCTCTAAATAGGGAATTGGATTGGACAAAGACCTGGTGTATTAGTGGTTTTTTCCTTTATGAAATTAGTTTCTTAGGTTGAATATATCCCTCATAGGATATTTCTCCATTATCATTGGAAGGATATATTGTTTTCACCAACCATGATATGAGATTAGGTGTAAAATAATTATTGTAATAATCCTAATTATTATTATTTTCCCTTAATAATTTTTAACCCTAAAATAAATATTTGTTGTTTTTCCATTAAATATCATTTTAGTCTTCTCAAATATATTAGTGATCATAAATAATGATTTAAATTATAATTTTTTTGTATAAGTAGGTTGATAGTGTTGGACGTATTATGGTATGGGTTTATATTCATGTTAGTATTTATTAATTTTTTGGAATTTATTTTCTACCTTTGAGAGTGTTTTATGTGTTCATAATGATTAAATGGGTTTTAGCCCAATTTACCATGTCTATTAATATTTTTTATCATGATTGATGATTTTAATCTGAGTCTTTCCCTTAGATTGTAATTTCATTTTCAATGAATCTTGATTTTATTTAAAAAATTTAATGGAAATGAAGATGAAAATATTAGGAAATGCAATATCCCTATGGTGTCCCGGTGTATCTGTTGTATCAACCATCAAGAGGAGAGTGCTTCCCACATCTTCTTTGTAGGGTAATGGGAATGAGATATATGGTTTTTCATTGAATAGTTTATTGCTTTCTTCTCCCTGTCCTTGGAATATAACTCTATCCTTGTCTGCTGGTTCCATGGTACGGGCACGAAGGGGGTGAAGAGGCTGGCTAGGACTTCAATTATGCATGCAGACTATTTGTATATTTGCTAATATTTGAATAATTTTATATATTATGGAAGCTACTACATGGGGAGGGCCATCATCGCTACCACTCACTGTCTCTTGCTTCAAATGGTGTGGTTTCTTGATCTCTAGAGGGAGCTCCCTTCCCTTAATATGCTACATAAAACCAGTACTAATCTGACTCATACCTTGAGGAATCAGTGTGTCTATTGGCAGTAACCAACCTTGGGTTTAAATGTTAATAATGATGTTTCATGCATAGGAGGTATCACTCATGGTGGATGACTAGTCAACTACATATAGGTGCCATTATTCTTGTGTTCACTGCCTACTTCGATAGAAGAAACTCCCTTCTGGTAGAGGCTATTGCCTTTCTTTCTGGCCTCAGTCTCTATCAGCAAGGGAGAATTGAAATTTTTGAGGCAGAAACTGATTCCCTGTCCCTCCTCAACTCATTGCAAAGTCTTAGTCTCAACCCTTGGTCCATTATTTACACTATCCGGATGTGTTGCTGAATTCTCTGCAGTATCACTCATATGAGGCACACGTGGCGTGTGGGAAATAATGTGGAAAATTATTTGGAATCTCTTTTAGTTACAGGATCTAGTGTGTCATGTTTCTATAACATGATTCCCTTGAAGCCCTAGGGGGTTAATCTAATCAAAGCTGATTCCCTCATGTTGCACTACTTCCGATCTCCTTAGGTTTTTTCCTTAATTTGATTTTAACCTCACAATACTTTTATTTAAATAAATAAATGATGAATAATGTTAAAAACTATGAACCTTTAAAATCTATGTTGGAATTCTTAATGAATTGTTGTTTCTAAATGTTTTCTAAAGGATACATCAAAATTTTAGTAATATTGTCAAAATTAAAATCCCATTAAATTCCATCAAAAAAGTATTTTTATTCATTAATTACAACGTTAATATATTCTAAAACTAAAAAATGGAGTATTTAGTTGTAGTTTAAGAGAAATAGTTTTCTAAACTGACACTAATATTTATTAAAAAAATCTTTTGGCAGGATTTTCTAATCCACCACTAAATAATTTCATTTTTAACAGTAGAAACTCTCCCCTCACCCAACACCTCGACCCCCCAAACCAACGAATCACCGAGGCCCTATCCTGCCTCGCATCGCCGATTTCCACCAACCATCGCCGTGTTAGCCTCATCATCTTCTGTCCCCACCAATCGCTTCCCCTTGCCTCACCTCTCCATTCCGGGCTGACCCTCACCCCCATAAGCTGACGGTGCCTCATCGCACCTCAGTCTTCTAGGTATGATACAATAATATTTTGGAATTCATTTTAAATATTATATCAATAATTAATTTATATTGAATAGATTTGATAAAAATTGTGTGTTTCATGGGATAGGGAAACACCTAAACCAGGCACCTATATGTAGGTGTCCGTATTTGAGAAAATCATATTCATCATTTTGAATTTTTTTCCATCATTGTTATATTGTATTAGTCATCTATGATCCCCTTAAAAAATTTTATAAAATGACTTATAATTTAGATTTTCATCATATGTCCTCCTCTGTATATTCATAATTGAGTTCATCAGCTACTACAATTTAACATTTGTTAACGATCTGTTTTATTTAACATGAATCCTTATCAAATTATTATTCATATCATACTATTGTTTTATTTTTATTATGTTTTTTGAGTTATTTTTATGATTAAATGAGTGTAATTTTCATTAGGAATTTTTTGGAGAGTTTTTTTATAATAGAATTAATATAATGGGGTAATGTTAGAAAATAGTTGTGGATAGGTATTATTAAATAAAGGGGATATAATATTACGAATTATTTTAAAATGGTTAGAATCATCTTCATACAGTTATTATAATTCATTAAAAATATTAACATTTTCTTGATAAGTACTTCATATTAAATTTGGTTTATTTTATATATTAGAGTATCAAAAACAATATTGATAATAGTTTATCTTTCATTTCATTCATTGTATTAACCCATATAAAATAATTTATTTTTAATTTTAGAATTTTTTTTGGTTTTGTTATGGAGGATTTACATATTTTATATAATTAATTAATTTTTTTTGGTTTTGTTATAATTAAAATTAGTTATTCTACATATAAATTGAAATATTATTTCTGATTTTTAATGTTTTTTTAATTATTAGAGTGTTTGTTGAAACTTCCGAATGGAGTAAATAGTTTTATTTTTCACATAGACTTATGTTGAAATTCATATATTTATATATATATATGTATAAATATATATATATATTTTATATGTTTTTAATATATTGGTTATATAATACACGTTATTAATAAAAATGGTTATGCATTATAATTCTCATGTGGGAGTTATATTGTCACGGTTACAGTTCACCGGGGTATTTGAAAATATATTTCTCATAAAATTATTCACATATACTAGTACTCAAATACGTCATTATTGATGAAAAAATGTAGTATTAAACATGTAAATTAATTTATTTTCAATATATTTTACAGTTTTTAGTAATTTTATAAAATTTATTTGTGTAAATTTTAATTATTTTAGTTATGCATGACATTAAATTCATTAATTTGAATTCTATTTGTATTTACGTATTAATTTGATTAGTGGAATATAATATTATGTATTGTTCATTTTAATTTACAATAAAGGGGTAAATTATTCCAATTTATGATTTTATATTCTTAGTTAATGTTCCTAACCAATATTCATATCCTATAGTCAATATCCCTCAATTAAATGTTGAAAATTCCTTTCATTGGTGAATAAATGCAGTCTAACATATTCATAGATCATTATATGGTTTGTGGTATACTAATTTTATATAAATTTTTGGTTTTCTATATTAGGTTTTTATTGTTCCATATTACATACATTCCCTCCATATCTTTTAAATTAGACAAACTCAAAAATTAATTGTTGGAATTCAATTCTAGACATAAAATGAGACCTTGATATTGATTTGGAGGTTTATTAACTCACCCAAACCACCACATTTTTGAGTTTCACTACATTAATTAATGACATCTGTTACCTTTACGTCCAAAGAACACCAAATTAATATTAGGATTAGACTTACCATGTGGGCTTTGATAAAGTGAGTTAATAAAAAAATATAGTGGAACATATTATACACCATATCCCCTCATATTATTTATCAACTGTATGGATTAAAGGATTAAATTAATTTTATAATATATTGAGTGTTAATTTTTATCCATATAGGTAATTTGGAAGGGATGTTATTTCATAATTAATAACATCTATAATTTACAAGAAATTACTTATTTTAATTATTAATTTAAAGAGATGACATTCATTAATGTTCACTTGAAATATGAAGACATGATGTTTTTTATTTCAAATTTTAATTAATGGTAATGATACTTTATTTTATTTATAATCAGTCTCAATACATGAGAGTCTTCTATTTTATTCATAATTAGTTGTCATGACGTCCCATATTGTTAAAAATTAATTAATGGTTATGATGTTACACATTTTCCTTTTTCAAATAAACTGGCATGTCATCCACTTTAAACACCACATTGTCACTATGACATAGAGATACCTGAATTTATATTTACACTAATTATCATATGACTATACTCTATAGTTTCTCATCCATCATGAAAATGTAGAAAATATGGTTTCAACACATCTTCTTATATATTGAATTTAATTATTTATATATATGGGAATAATTTATTAATATATTCATATTTTTTTAAAACTATATATATGAATCACGTTTCACATTTAGTAATAAATACATGTTTTAATTTTTTTTAATAATCTCTAGGTACATTGTGATATATATAGATAAAAGCCAGTTCACATTACTAGGGAACACACCTCAGTATGCTAAAGGTTTGGATGCATTTATTTATTTTGAAATTTCCAATTGATCTGTTGATGGAAGAATAAGATATCCATTTACTAAATATAAATTTAGAAGATGGTTCAAAATAGATGATGTTTATGAACACTTGATATTGATGAAATTTCATGCTCAATATTTGTATGGGATTTGGCATGGTGAATCAAACATTACAAAAATGTTGTGCACTGATATCAATCCACAAAATGACCTCCCAACATCATCGATAATGGAAAATAAAATGAAAAAATTTATAAATGATTCATTTTGAATTGCAAGACAATAAAATAAAAATCAATACGTATTAGAAAAAGCAGTTTATGATGCTACAAATAGCAATGTGATAAGTGATGTTTTTGAGACTATAGGCCAACCAAATCAAGATTTAAACTTATCATTGGATCCTAATTTTGATTTTGTGGAGAATAATTTATGAAAAAACATCAATAAGAAAATTTCATTGTTTAGTTGATGATTAAAATCACGATTTTTATTTTTGATGTTTGAAATATTCAAAAACTTATTTTCTACTAATGTTATACCATATTAAATACCTATTTAAAATTACAAATGATGAGATGTCTATGACATTGGAAATGTTGTGTGTTGAATTTCCTAGAAAAACTTCCTCGAGACTTTATATTGATATGAATAAATTTGGTAATGGACATGGTCTGAATTTTACAAAAATAAATGCTTGTCCCAATGATTGTATGCTTTATTAGTAGGAGGATTCATTAAGATAAGATTGAAAAAATGTTCTTCATCTAGATGGAAACCAATTGGTGATGTTGTAAGTATGAATAAATGTACCGCCATAAATAAGAATAAAAGGAACACACCTACAACAGTTTCATGTTACATTCAATTAATGCATAAATTTCAAAGATTATTCATGTCATTGAAAATCACCGAAAACATGAAGTGTAATTCGGAAGATAAAAACTATGATGGGTTAATGTGACATCCACGAGATTCAAAATCATGGAATAAATATCATTCATTATATCCTGATTTCTAATCTGATACTACGAATGGTTAATTTAGATTATATGCTGAGGGATTTAACCCATTTGGGACTTGGACTACCAGTTATAGCATTGGTCCAGTTATTTTGATCCCTTACAATCTGTCTATGTGGATGTGTCTACATTAAACACCATTTATCATTTCGATGAATATTCTTAGAAAAAATTGAGTTTAGGTGATATTGATCTATACTTTCAGTAATTAATTGAATAATTACAGGATTTATTGATCAATGGTGATGTGGAATATGATTATTCTTCTAAAATAATGTTCAAAATACAAGTAGCACTAATGTGGACCATTAGTGCCTTCCCGAGATATAAGAATTAATCTGTTTGAAACATGTACGTAGGTTTAGATTTTCATATTTGTAACATTTATTATTAGGAAAAATTGATACCTCAGACTAGAAAATTTTGCTTCTCATTCCATCGATTATTTCTCGATCGATCTCGTATATTTTAGATAAACAAGTCAAAATTCAATGGTTTCATTGATATTAAACCACCTCCAAAGTTGTTAACATGTTCTGAAATATTGGCATAACATGGAAATGTAAAAATAGAATTTTGGAAGGTGCATCATTTTAATGGTAGTGGGATATGAGTTCAAATGGAATCATCATTTTAAATCAGAATGCAACAATGGAAGAAAAAAAGTATATTTCTCAAACTTGCGAATTGGAAATTTTATTTATTGCGGAGTAATCATAATGTGATGAATGTTGACAATCATGTTTGTGAAAATTTGATCTTCAAATTGCTTAATGATAATAGAAAGTCGAAGGAATAGCTCAATTCATGGAACGAATTTTATGCAATGAAAATAAAGAATGATCCATGTCCATATGAGAATAAAAAGTATTCTTCGAAAAAAAATTCAATGAAAAATAGGTATAAAGATACATTCTTTCGAATTTTAAAACATTTGAAGGTATTTAATAGTAATGCAGGTAACATATCAAGGTGTGTTGACTTAAATCATCATAGGATACAACAATTTGAAAATTCATGATTCTTATATTTTGTTATAGCATGTACTACCGTTGGAATTGCATACATTGTTACCTGAAATGATTAATGTTGTTGTACTCCAATTATGAACCTTTTTCAGGAAATTATGTGATAAATCTCTATATCCATTTGAGCTTGAAAACTATAAAGAGAGATTTGTATGCATAGTTTGTGTAATTGAGATGATATTTACTCTTTCTTTTTTTTATGTCATCACGTATTTAACTGTGAATTAGTTTGAGGAATATACATTAAGAGGTACCCTACATTATTGATGGTTGATTAAAATTGGGAGGTATTTTATTTATATGTTTTATAGTTATGGACAGAATTATTGGATCTTAATTAAATACAAAATGGAGTATTTTTATTTTATTTCATAGATATTTTGTGCATTTGAAATCATACGTCATAAATAATGATCAAACAGAAGGATCTATTTCCTAAGGCTATTTGGAAGAGGAGTGACTTACCTTTTATTGTAGATACTTAGATGATATTGATACAAGATTTAATTGAAATGGATGTATTGATGACACATCTACTGAATCTCATATACATGTTAAATCGAAAATATATCTTGCTATTGGTCGATCAGTTGAGAGTAACTCATATGATATACTTACTAAAATTAAATTATTACAGGCACATAGATATGTGCTTCTGAATAGTCAAATTGAAAATACAGTTATTGAATAGTTTAGAATACATTCAATGAGATGAATGTGTGTCCTAACAATAAATGAGAATGATATAACAAAAGATATTAATAAGGAGCATGTATAATGGTTTTCACAACATGAATGTTAATAAATATTGAAATAAATATAGATATTAGGTTGAACAATATATTTAGTAAATATAATAAAGTATATATCTTTTTCTATATCATGAATACTGATACTCGAGTAGATTTGTCAGAATATTTGATGTTTCTTGATTGAGAACCTGTAAAAAAAGCTGTAAAGTTCGATTCTTACTACATGGATGGATCCATATTATGTACAGTCGATCGAGATTAGGGTATGAAAACATAGAATAGTTGTAAATTTACATTTTTTGAAGAGGGATAATATGGAAATTTGACTGATGTTATCAAATTAAACTATGAAGATAATTTTTCAGATGTTTTATTCAAATGAAATTGGGTCCATATTATCCATGGGGTTAAAAGAGATTCCTTGAAATTTACTACTATGAAAATATCTCATATGATGGATGTTGGTAATCATATACTAAATGAGTCATATATATTATCAACGCAAGTGAAAATGGTCTATTATATATAATATTTTGTGGATGAACGGTGGAGTGTAATTTCTCACATAAACAATGTTATTTATATGATATGGGTGATGAAGTGGAAGATTTGACCACTGACATTGAATCTATTAAATAGAAAGAAGCATAAATATTTTTCCATTATGATATTGAAAATATTAGTCTTGCAATGGTTGATTATGTGGATGTTGTAATGGAGTAGAAAACCCAGATGGTTGAAGGGTGAAATGATTTTATGTACAATTATCCATTCATTAATCAACCACTTATTTAATTTTTTTACTCACTAATTATCATTGTTATGTATATTGTGTATTTTAGTATTGTGAAAATGGTATCATTTTTAATTATTTTCCCTAGATATTTTTTTTGAAATATATGTTATGAACATAATATTATTTTATTAGATGATAGGAATTCCATGGGGGAAGAATCATATTATATCATCAACCATAATTATAGATGATGATTCATTTGTCTCTCTATCAACAACATGTGTGAAACCATCTTCTTCCCCCCATGCACCCTCCCTCACACCCTCCGTGAGTGATCCATCAACAGTTCAGGTGACACCATCCCCTTTAGAAGGCTTAGTTGTGAGAGGGTGGGGCACCACTTCTAGTTCTTCAATGGGATACTTATAGGTACAAATTTTAATATGATAAAATTTATATAACTTTTTTATACTAATTGTTTGTTCATATAAGATGGAATCAAATTCAAGTATGGAGAAAATTATGACTTGTTCATATGTGTGGAATTAGATAGGAGAGAAGATAGTTGTCCCATTTTATTTCTATGGGGTCCCTACAGATGATGTTGTAGGAATTCATGGCCAGATATTGGGTCAACTGAATATGGAGCCAGTTTTCCTTCCTTTTACTTATGAAGATTGGAGGTATATTCCTTCTACATGGGAAAATGAATTTATTAATTAAAAAATGAATGTAACTATAATATATTATGGTGTAATTGAATGTCATTATGTTATCAAATTATAATATTTTCAAAATTAATTTCATTGTACAGATGTTTTTCTAATTTATGGTTGCTGATGTGCTAACATGAAAGTGGAAATTGAAAAATCTCGACAAGAAATAGAATGAATATTAATAAAGATTTTGGGGTGAAGTCAACGATACATAGTTGAGTACCTAGCAGATATATGAAAAGGAACCCAATGGGGTACCCATAGAGAAATGGAATGTTTTTTTTTGATATACATCGTGATGAGAAGCTGATGTTATTTAAATATATATTGGTGAATTAATCATATTTTACATTTATATATGTTTATTAAAAGGAGTTTAAATTTCAAACATTAAAATAAAATTATATTTTATTTATATCTGGATCATTCATGGAAGAATACATCGAGTCTATCTATGAAAATCCTCAATCACACTACGGGGTCAAATAGTTTTTAGAAGACGATCCACTATGGTAGTCTTTTAATTAGTTTAATATTTATAATATAATTTTATCTATTTAATAAATTATTATTGAGGATTTTTAATTCTATCAAAGTCTTTAGGGAAACCAATATCTCAATTAGATCTTTTTTTTTTGAAGTTCATAAAAAATTTGATGGAGGTTATCTTAATAAGTCTTCCAAGGAAGATGGGGTATGACTTCTTTTATCATTATAATAACTTATTTTCATTTTTCACTATTATAAGATATATTTTTTATAATATGAAGGATATTTGATTTATATGTAAAAATTAATGAAATATGGGATGCCAATCCAGCATAGTCTGACTCAGTCTCCTTGACTAACCCAGTTGGTCATGTGCACGAGAAATAGCATCTTGGTCGATTGTGCGGGATTGGTATGAGACTCATACCAACTGAGATCATTGGCACACCATCTGTGATTCATTATACATCTACTCTTGGCTGTAGACAATCCCTACACTTAGATGATTAGAGAGGTTTTGATTCATTGCAAAAGAAAATTGAGGATCAGGGGACACATATATACTCTTTGTAGAAAGTTTTGATTACGTTATATCATAAGGTGACCTGACCTTTCCCAATTGATTTTACATCTAGTAAGGGTGGTGGTGAGTAGGTAAATCACAAAAATTCAAAATAATTTAGTTTTCAAACATTTATTTGTTTTATGTTTATATATAAAGATATATTAGTATTTAATTTTCAATATAATTGTATTACAGGTGATAGTACCAAGAAGTAGAGATGGGGTTGGAGAGGGTGATGAATTGTATTCACCATCGGACAATGATTAGTGGTTTTGTTGATATGTTGGACAAATTTTTAAATAGTTGGTTGGTTTATGTATCATGTATGTCACCGAGTAGTCACCAAATATATTTTGTTTATGTATCTTGTGTGGAATAGAGTATCCATCAAACATATATTTATTTTAATTATATTAGTATGTGTATATTAGTATTTTAGATGGTTGATTACTAAATATGGTTAGATTTATTATATTATATTGTAAGATAAATTATGGACATTGTTTTTTTATTAATGGTATGGGGGATGCAGAACAAGTGGCAGTTTTTTTTTGTAAATATACATTTAATGGTGGTTTAAACCACCAAAAAAATGTGGTTTCCTATTATTGGTGGTGGTATAAACTGTCACAAAATTATAAAGGTTATGTATTTTATTAGTCGTTTTGTGGTTTTAGTCGCAGTTTTCAAAAGGAAAATTTTATTTTTTTTAGCGGTGGTTAAAACCACAGATAAAAAATCTTATTTTTCCCCAGAAACCGCCAATATAACCTCACAAAACCACAGAAAAAATGGTTTCTACGACTCTTATGATAATCCACTACTAGATTAAATAAACTTCCATGTATTTTTTGTCGACGCACAATTTAGTGGAAATTATATTAGACCACTATAGAATCAAATGGAGGTAGTTTTATGATACTAACACAGAATCATATGGAGACGGTTTAAGCCACATCCATATAAAAAACCTCCACTATACGATGATTTTCATGTAGTGTCATCTATTTTCAATACATGTGTGTAACAAATATGGAATCAATATTTCAATTTTTATGTATTTTAATAAGGGTATTGCATAGGGGGTTCTGATTGGTGGAATGATATAAATATTATGAATATTGTTTCCTTATATATTTTCATTTTCCTTTGGCAGCCCATATATCATAATGAGAAATTGAGTTATCCAGATGAGACAAACTTGTATCCTTTAGTCTTATACAGTTACCGATTAGATGGTTCCCCGAGTGAGGGTTGATGATTGTAATATGAAAGGATATAAAACGGGAAACAAATATTTAGGACAGAATATGGTTCCATGAGAGTATGTTTCTGAATGTATCATTGTATGTCTTGGAATTTCCCTTGGATATCAATCAAGTTACTAATTTCTATCATTGTACTCTTATACCATTTTATCTTCTTTGATATTTATGTATCATTAATTTTTATCTCACATACCTCTTTTTTTTTAATTTTTTTCATTATTATTTGATTGATCTATTTATTTGGAGGTGATTTTTATTCATGGTTATAGAGTCAGACTTACAAATACTTGTATGCTTCCAGAGAGATCACTAGATTCTTCCATGGTCTGAGGTGTATGACATTCGAAAATACAGGTCCCTTCTACGAAACGACATTGATATATCTCACACCCTAATGGAGGGAACACATTTACAGAAAATCTGGCATGTAAAGTTGATCTAAACAATAATCTCATAATTTTTTTGACCTTGTATGTATTCATAGGGATTTTAATGTTATTGTTATCAATGATTAACAACTAATTTATTACCTAATACCTAACTAACTATATATTTTCAATAAAAAGTAAGTTGTCAGTTTGTGAGTATTATTTTCATAAATAATTTATTTTCAAGAAAATTGCTATGATTTTTTAAGAATTTTCCTTGGTTTATCATAATGATTTGTATAGTATATAGGGATGTTTTATTAAAATAAATTTAAAACCTTATTTTCAAATGTTTAATTACAATCTAGTTTTTATGGAATGTTTTGTAAAAGGTACGGAATAAAATCAATGGTGAAATCTTATTGGGATGTTATACTCACACACAACTCACACATACCAATGTCAATATAATGAGTGTGTTTTGGGGTTAACACTATAATTAAGAGGGGTTCCACATCTAGGACACATTATTCCAAACCACTCTTTGAGAAATTTTGATTCTCGTGAGGGGAGTGTAACATAGGGTAACATTGGAACCATTTTCCAGGTATTTTAGTTTTAGTATAGGTCTTATTAAATATACACAATTCATATTTCCATGAATTATCATTTTATTATTTTTTAATATTTTTTTTCTTCACCACTAATACATATATTTTAATTAAAGGTTCTAATCTTTTTTTATGGGCGTCCAATATTGGAATACTTCATAAATGATTATTGTTTAAATTTTCCCAATACTTCAATTTAACATAATTGTAAAAAATAATTCAAAATTAGTCTATTATGATGCCTTGGAGCTATTGTACTACCCATCAGGATCATAAAAACCACTTTGATAATTTCATATACCACCCTGTCATGTTTATGGGTGTACTCATTTGGCTAATTAAATTTTTTATATTTTAGTTATTTATAATAAAATATGAAAGTACCCAATTTGATTAATCAAAATAAAAATTAACAAATAATATCAAATAACATTTTTATTGATTCATTACCTTATACAATTACACATATATTAGCAGAGTTCTCAGATAAATTTAAGTAATATTCTCTCTTAATATTCACTTAATGTCTCTTTATTTCATTCCAAAATTATTCATATTCAATTAGCTGAGAATGGAGTATGAAAAATTTAAATGGATATAACCTTCAAAATTGAAAACATAATAATTTAAATGTTTGTTAATAAGTATAGATACATCATTTAAAAAATAATAATTTAATAACTATTTAATATTAATATTTTTTAGTTTTTAAATACATCATTCTTCAATTGTATGAGAACATTCCTTCAATAATTATAAATACTTAAATATTAACCTCATATCTTATGCCTAATTCTCAAGGATCATTAAATATATTCAAGTATAATGACTAGTTGGCACACAGAACTCGTCAACTTAAATTATAATTTCCATGTTTCTTGATTAACATACATATATATATTCATTTTCATGTATGTTTTATTTTTATATTTATAGATTTTATTAATTAATTAAATAGTAAATAAAAATTTATAGGTTCTTAAAAAATGATATACGTACGTGTATTGGTTGATTCAACCCAGCCCTACAACACATAGAAATTACATAATTTTACATGAATATACAATACATATCATAACGAATCACACTACAGAACATATAGGTTTGTTTTTATTTGAGATTTTATAAATATCCAACATATTTTAAATAATTCATCAACATCTCCAACAAATAATATTTACACATGACAACCTTTTTAGAATATCATGAATAATACAATTCGTTATTACACAATGAAATTAACAATAACGAAAAAGTAATCTTAGATAACCAGTAAGGGTTGAAAAAAATAGTTATCAATGTAAGATAAAAAAGTGATACTAATGTGATCATTTGTGTATGATAATATAATCAAGGTAAATAAAATTAACAAAACGTAATCATATCTAGTAAAATAGGGATCATAACTCATGAATCATAACATGATAATTTTTATATATCATAAAAAATAAAATATTGGATTGGGGAATAATGAGAATATTTTCCCAATTCCTGGAAACATTACATTATAACATGGTATAACATAAAATTTTTGTATAATATTGGGAAATGATCATATGAATTGGAAATAATTTCGTATATCATGGTTCACTACTATGACCATCATCACAGAGTGGAACGAGTCCCATAATTGATTGGGATCTCTCCCTTGTCCCTTATAATACATGTCATGAGATACAATTATGTTTCAAAATAACTAATGTTTATTGAATCATTTTAGAATAACCCTAGTGAATAATATTAATAATTAAAGTAAAATTAAATAAATGAATATTATTTTTAAAAACTATTATAAAATTTCTTTCAAAAATAAAAAAAATATAATTATATTTAAATTATTTTTAGTTTAAATGAAAAAAATTTATAAAAAATGTTTTAGAAAACAACTGGTAAAATAATTAAAAATTTTATGGAATTATTTAGAAATTTTAAAAATTACACACCATAAAGAAATGAAAAGGAGGAGGGACAAATAAAACATGTAAAATATATTAAAAAATATTTTATTCCTATAATTTAAAGAAAATAAAAATTTAATAGATAGTGAACATTAAAAATATAATATTTTGGGATAAGGAAATTATATAAATAAAATTATGAACATTGGTTGTGAAGGGAAATTGTTTTGAAAATATAAGAGATTAGGTCGGCTATATACACACATTTCAATTTTGATAAATTGTGAAAAAAATATACAAAAACATGTATGAATACATGAAAATCCTAGAATTAAATAAATAATAAATAAATAAACCATGTTTTTATAGGTATATAATATAAAATTTCTCCAAATGGTGATTTAGAAATCGACAATAATTTTCACAAAGTGAGATTAGAAAAAAAAATCCTTTAATTCTAGTCCCACATTCCACAAATAACATTTAGCTTATTTATAATAAAAAAAATACTAAACTCATAAACTCATTCATATCTATAAAATTTTCACTACTATGTTTTTTTTCATATGTTACACATATATTAGTTCGTTGTTATATGTTTTCATCATCATATCAATGTAATTTTTCTCAAGTTCCATAATGGTTATATTTATCTTTATTCTTTGATAATATTTTTATCATTCACATGTTAATAATATTCATGGAATAGTTTTTAAAAATGTTGTATTTTGTAAAATTTTCATTTTCTCTTATTTATTATTATTGTTCATGATAATGGAATCCACACCAATCACATTATAGTTAATTTACTAATGTCAATAAGTTACAATATAAAGACTATTAATATTTGTGTCACCTATTAATAACCATATAGATAACACATATTAATCATTAATGTCATATAATTTTTTATTAATGTCATGACAGTCATACTTTGAAAAATTGCTGGTGTTCTTATAATGCCATTACTATTGGTTGTTATATAGACCCAAACCAAATAATTTTATAATAATTAATAAATTGAGTTTGAGAGTATAATAATAAAAATATAATTCTCACTATTGGATAATAATTTTAATTAATAATCATTATAATTTATAATGACATTTATAAATACTTTAGAGGATAAATCAGTTGAAGAGTATTGTTATGAACTAGATACATAGATGGATTTTCTCTTTCTAGTAACAAATCTATTCATAATGATGAATACCGTACCGTTTATTGGAAGCAAAGGATTCCAAATGTGTTTTATTTTATTAGGAGAGGTAACGCATTCTATTTTTTAATATAAAATTGACGTAAAAGTTTTTATTTTGAGGTATAATATAGAAGTATTTTATAGGTGTCTTTTGTGTGGAATTTCCATAAATATTCATTCCCTAAGGTGAAATAATGTCATTTTACATTGAAATCTGGTCAAATATGGGAAAATAGTTGATATTTGATACCCATATCAAAATAATATAGGGATATGTTTATATATATTTTAGTCCTTGACTTCTTAATTTAACTTTGTTACATCATTCAACCTTCACAATGTTCAATAAAATTTTTATTGATAAAATATTTTTTATAAAAAATTAAATTGAACCACATACATATTTTCGAAATTATGATTCAAAATATAGATCAATTTATTCTTAATCGTTTTTAAAATTTTATATATTAAGATTTTTATTTTAGAAATAAATAAAATATATATATATAATTTTTTAGAGTATAATGACATTTAAAACATTAAGTGTTCATAATATTATTTCATATCAATAAAAATTTACTATTCTTTAATTTTTTTAACAAAAAAATAATTATTTTTAATCCAATAATTAGTTATTAGTAATCTATTTAATTTACAAATAAAAAATATACCATAGTTAGAAAACACGATTCTTTGAAAAATAACCATGTTGACATTAAATGATTTTAAGAACATCAAATAAAAATTATTTATTTTTCTTATAAGAAATCAATTTTTTCATTATTGTGGTATTATATATTTATTTTCAAAATTATATAAAAAAATAATTCATTTAAAATAATATATGATGAATAAAGTACATTTTTTATAATAATGATATTTTTTAATATTTTTATTTAGTTACTAAGTTATTTATTATATATGAATTATAAAATAATTTATTTTTAACTAAATATTACGCAACCCAATGTAAATTTTTCATACAATTATATACAATTATAATATATATAATTTATAAATATATATAACAATTATATAGACTTACATAGAGATGAAAAATTATTTATCATATTCTTGATTTCATTATCAAGGTGTCATCATATTTTTAATGTGTAAAATTCCTTATATATTTATCCCTGGAATTATACAAATCATGTTAGATCTAGATAATGAGATTTTAAATATTTTAATAATAATATTTTCATGTGATTTAATTACTATAGTAATTTTAATAATTAAGAATAATTTTATATCTTGTAATACATATAATTTTTTATTATATTATTCCACAATAATGAGTTATATAAATTTTAAATATAGTTTGATGTATTTATGTGTAACAAGATATCAAACACATAAGATTTAATAAATATGAAATATATAATAATATCATGGGTATAATGTTACAAATCCCCAAAAAATAATTTCTCCCTCATAATTTTTTTACTCTAATTTAAAAAATTATGGTGCTTTTGTATCAATTGATATAAAAGTATCCATCTTTCTTCCACAAACTTATGAAACCTCTCAAGAACATTAACTATACGAAAAATCATATTTTAGAGAACACTGTCTCCATGATCCAATATAACTACTATTTTTCATGTAATATAGATAGTGTTCCAATTTCACTAAATAAGAGTTAAATACAGGTGAAGGGTCATGTTTTTACTTCCATAATTTTTCTACATGGAAAGCATATTGAAATTGGCATAAGATTCATAGTAGTGTTCAGTGATAAGATTTTATAAAAAAACATGAAATTTGAACGGTGCATATATTATATTTCCCTTATTAATAAATATTATAACCCTCATCCATTGAGACATTGGAATGAAAAACATGTCCCAAACATCAAAAATAATATAAGGATAATTATTATTACTATATCTCTATTTTTTATCATTGTGAATATTAATATTTTGTTGAGTCATTTTAGTTTTATATAAAATTTAATGGGAATAATGATCTAATAGAAGAAAATTCTATTTGAAATTATCCAATAATTTTGTGGTTGTTCACCTCTTCTCATAGAAAGCCTAATATAGTTTAATTTTAATGATTGAATGGAAATTTTTTTCTATGAGAACTTTTCTGGTTGAAGGTATTGATCCCATTATCTATTGAAATCTATCATTTATTCTCTTATAATATACTCTATATTTTTAATGGTAAATTTAAATTTAATACCTGTTTTAGGGTGCTAATATATATTAAATCATAGATTGATATATATTGTTTATTAAAGAATTATCATGAACATCAAGGTAATCCTCAGATGTCGATATGATATAATTTAGAATAGTTCTCCATGTGTCCTTAAAAATTAATTTATATATATCATATCATGTTCACCAAGTGATAAATCATAGCTAATAGAAATGAACTATTATGACTTTGTATGGTGATCAACAATAAACGAAAAGTAATTATGGCAGTAAAAAATATTCGAAAGTCCAATGATGAAATCTATGGTGATTTTCTATCATCTGTATATAGGTATGGTAGTGGTTTCATATTACACATATTATTTGTTCATTTAATCATAAATATAGGTAATACTAAACATCAATGTTTATACTCTTAAATAACTATATTCATGATTACACATAGGAAATTCTCCTCCAGATCTACATAAATCATAGTAATTATAGAATATATTCATTAGAGTGATTTATATAAATCATAAATCATATTATTTTTAATTTATGGTATTTCTGGGACATAAATACACTTCATGAATCTTATAATTTCATCAATTTGAAATTTTGACTCTAAAATATTCTTTACCTTCATATATTTCTCTATATTCCAATTTTATGCATTCTCGATCTTCACAAATAAGAATAATAGAGGATTTTCATTAAAATAATAACATTTCTGCACTTCCCCAATGATTATTAGGAATATCATTTTCAAATACATGGGAATTGGTTCTATTTTAACACTCATAATTGATAATATAACATGATCATTTCTTTACAAATCATTATCCACTACGGTTTTTAATTTGTTAATATATTGAGAAATCATAGTCCATTATCAAATAAAAACATATCATATGGTGTATGTATAATTAATTATGATTGAATATATAATTTAATCATAAGATTCTCATTTATAATTCTAACTTTTCACTATATAGATAAGGCCTCCATATCCATAATTCAAACATTATCATTATTTCTAATAATAATGAGTTATTAATTTCTATCATGAACCTTAAATAGACCTATTGAATATTCTATCACTATATCATTTTCATGGGTACACATATCAATCCATTCCGTTAGAAATCTTGGTTTATCAGAGATACATATTCACTAAATCTTTTTTTAGTACAACTGTTATTGAAAACCTTATTTTATGCTCCATGATTTTTGTTCACATTCATATATGAAACGGAACATGATTCCCTTTTGAGTTTAATTTGTTTGTGTATTTGAAAATCATATTAAATTTAACACATTACATGTATAATATTAATAAATCCCTGAAGACAATTGATATATAATATAATTCTTATTATGATCAATTATCAAATATCTTATATCTCTAAATAATTTATTTACATACACAAACATGGTATTTAATTACATAAGAATTATATATTTTGTTTTAATAAAAAACACTATCAAATTTTTTCCTAATGTTTCATATTTCAAGGAATCATTATCATAATCCTCAAATGAAATTATCATTTTTCCTTAGTCGTAGAATATATGAGAATCCTATCTACAATGAATATAAAAAATAGACCAAGATAATTTCAATAGACTATATTCACTAGATTAATTAATATTTTTTGGGGTATTTTTATGTATAAATGAAACCACTATGATTTAATATTATCTATATCTTATTAATAAGGTATTATTGGATATATCCTCTCATTAAACCTTAATTTACAATATATGAACAAATGGAATATCGTTGATAAGTACATATTTCCTTATAATTGATAGAACAAGTCATCAATATTTGGTATAAGGTATATGTTCATGATTTATATCAGGTTATGCCTATGATAATCAAAGTAGAAACACATTGAACAATAACTCTTCATTACAATGTGGAATGTGATCCCATTATTTGTGTAGATATGTGTATAAATCTGTTATCCTTATTGTCCTCATTTTTACAATGGTATCCCAAAATCTTAATTAATGAAATTATATATTGACTAATTTTTATAGGCTAAGAATAAGTAATGAGTTCAATTGACAAAAAAACATATTCTATAGGAAGACAATGAAACCCTTTGATACAATAAAAATACTAACAAAAACAACATATATTGGGATTTTGTTTTTAAACCATTTGAGCTAAAACTATTACATTATTTTCTATCAATACACATAAAAGTTATGTAACATTACATTGGGTGTTCATAGTCATTTATGAATATATATATATATATGATCATGGGTTGATTTTTGATATGAAGCATAATTTCACTTTTTTAAAAAATAGTATGATTGATATTCAATGTTATCCAATTTATACTGAAAATTAGTTAAAAAAAGAGGAGAGGGTGGAAACAAATATTTTAAAAAGGAACCTCTAAAAAAATTTGGAGAGGATTTATAGAGTTTTCATGGTAACATCAAACCAAGAAGATTTTTTAGTGATAATTAAATATATAATCATTTGGGAGGTGAATTGATACATGTATATAAACATTCAGATATGGTGGTGTGGTCATAACTAGTAATGAATGATTGATTTTCCCTTTATTATTTAATTATGTGGGCAACTTTCAATGAATTGTTTCCCAGACCCATATTAATAGTTCAAATTCCATTAGTATTGACTTTATCCCAAATATTTGGAGGTTTTGGATTTCAATAGTTTCCATTAACCCATGGATAGGGGTATTAGTTGGAAGAATTTCCATACATTTATAATTGGGTCAGTGGGGCTTGGGTGGGGCATTATATTTATCATTCCTTTTGCCTTTTTAAATATATTTCCTCTTTATATCTCTTTGGAAGTCATATTCATGATATCCATCTCTTATATTCATAAATAAATACCCTATTATCTTAGATAAATATAATCCCTTATTTTTGACACATTTTTAACATGTTGGATGTTGAATTTTCATTCATGAATGGATTTTATCATTTAAATTCTTAAAAAAATACCCATTTCTATTCTTTTTCTAAAATGCATGAGAATTATCAGAGTCTCCAATTTCTATTTTCAAAATGAGAGAACATCAAAAAAATTATTCAGAACTAAAATTTTCCCTTATAGACAATATATTTAGGAGATATGGTTTGATGTAACTAAAAAATTGATCAACTTGGTTTTCAGTGTCGATTATAAAATAGAAGGATTATAATTAATGTCTTGAAATGTGTCCCTCATTGGTATTAATGAATGATTAGTACATTTTATTTATATTGAGAAATTAAATCTCCAATTTATTATGATGATTTCAAAGAAAATATTTATTGATAAATCTATAAATAAAATCCTTTAATTATATACAGTTAATTTATTCCCGTTACATCAAATTATTAATGGGATTCCACCATTACTGTAGTTTATCTTACAAATGATAAATATATAAAACTAATTTTCCTGATATGAGTAATTTATTATTTAGAATATATTTTATATTGTTTTGACCCACTACAAAATAATTAGTACATTAGAAGACTCTCTAAAAGAGGTTCAATGTTTCCCCATGAATATATCAATATATAGTGGTTCCTTTATTCTTTCATTTGATATATCGTAATGGTTCATGCTAAATTTGACATCATTAGATTTTTGGTTATCATAGTAATGAATTTTTAAGTATATTATCCATATTTTTTTATGAATAATTTTTAAAATCATTTCATGGTCTATTAAACTCATTTTGAATTTGGTATATTCTTGTTTTAATTATTAACTAAAACCTAAACGATAGTAAAATAATTAAAAAAATAATATATATATATATATATATCGAAAAATCATTGCATAATAAAAATAAATCATAATATGTCTATATTTTTGAGAAATTATTTTCAATATATAATATATTAGGCTCATGTTATGATGCACTTAGTTTATCTTTTAGTTATATTGGTTCAAAAATGGGTTATTTGATTTTTATCTACATATTAATAATTAAAAAATCCCAAAAAATTAATAAACCTTGATTTTATTGGAATATATATAATCCAACATTAACATACATACACATTGTGTCATTTTACATGTGTATTCACCACATATCATAATCAATCACAAATAAAAACCTATAGGATCAGTGTATTAATTGATTTGATACATAACCAAATAATCATACAAACATTATTCAACATATTTCATAAATTATCTAAAAAAATATTATTTTATATGCATATAATAGATAACAATCGTCTTTGTTTCTGATTTAAAATAATCATAATAATAAGTTAGCTCAGATGCATAGTAATGAGTGGATATAATAGGTATCACTAAAATATTATAATTGTTACTAATTATGAAATGAGTGTATGAGAATATGATAAATGTACATGAGCATTACAAAACATAATAATATCTATTAAAAAATGAGTCACAAATCATGATTCATTCCACATGGATTTAAATATAGCACATCAAATGAGGCATTAGAATTTGGCATCATGAGAGAATTATAGTAATTCATGAAAAAATAGACTAGGAATGTGGAATGACACATAAATCCTGAATAAGATTTTCGTTTATACATATGCATAAAAATTCATTTCCTATTTCAAGGATTGCTACCAATAAAATCACCACATAGTGGGAAATGTACCGTTGTGTATCGGGCTATCCCACTAGTTCATTAATTTCCATAACATGTGATATAAATCATTACCCAATTCATTTTTGTGAAATATATTTATAAGAATTCCCATTATATAATTAATATATGTGTCTGTATTCCCCAAAAATGTGATTTCATTCATAAATCAGTTATATCTTATTTTACCCATGAAAGGATATATATTTAATGAAAATTTATATAATAGATTCTCCTGATCCAAAAATATAAATACATTGGTTTTTGTAAATACAGAATATCATCATTAAACTATAAAAACATTACATTCTATTAATATAGATGAAAATCACATTATAATATAATTATAATATTAGTTTAAAAAATTTTATGAATGTAATTATAATTTTATAAATGTAATTATAATTTTAAAAAATTAATTTTATGAATTATTGATTTTTGAAAAAAAATTCTAATAATAAAAACTGAAGAAAATGATGTGATATTATGACTCTAGGCATACTATTTAGAAAATTATTCCTTTAACATATTTTTAAATGAAATAAAACTTCAATTGGAAACGACCATAAAAAATCATTGATGTCAAGATAAAATATGAATAAATAAATTTAAAAACACAAAAATGGTGGATAAATATTCCCGACTAAAAAATATAGATACATTTATCTACACAATAATTAATACTTTTAGTTAAATTATCAATCAAATGTTAAATGGATGGATAACATTAAAAACCATAAATATCCTTATAAGATTTAAAAAATGTGGGTTTATAGGGATAAAAAACATCTAATTTTCTCAATTGGATAATTTAATCCTTGAAAATTGTGATTTATATGACAAAATGGAAAAGGTAACCGATCTTTTAGACCCTTGTTCACATAATGCTATCCAAAAAATATTATTATACATAAGAACATGTTAATACCATATTTTATTACCATATTCATATCAATAAGAATTTATACATGAAAAATATAATAATTTATGACCCATATGTTAGTTATTGATTTTACATAATCATATATTATTATTTTTGACTATTTCATACATTTTTTATAATGGAAATTTTGATCCTCATTATATGATAATAATTGACTAATTACTAGATAATTAAGGATATTGAAATCATTTGTTTTAAGGATTTATTTATTCACATGTTCATTTTATGTAAGGTATCAGTATGGTTATTGTGAATTGAATCCATATGAAGCATGCTTTTCGTAATTTAACAATAATAAGATGTTATATTATAAGGACCATTTATATTTGTGAATCCCATATAAAAACATATTAAAATAATAAAATGATCACTGATATTATATACTACTATTATTAATGTATTGAAGTTAATTAATGACGAAAATAATGGTGTTTTTATAACATCGTTCATATAGGTTATTGAACCATCCCAATCAATAACATGTAATAATAATAATAGTGAATATGTATATAGATATATAGTTGTTACATGATTTTGAAATAATAATAATTAATTTTATATAACATCCTTAGAGTGGGCAATAAAATCTATAATGATCATATACCATATGGTTTTTGAAAAAGTAGATGAATAACAAGATACCTAGATTTAATCGATCCTTATCATAATGTGATAATTAAAAATGGATGATTAAGCCATCCTCATTAGATATAATGTTCTAAAAACCATTACTAACAATTTATTTGATGTAATTAAGTTGAGGAAAGAATATTTTACTAACGTAAACTATTTGTATTTAATGGGTATGGGAGGGTAATTGTTTTGTTGAGTTTTCAGTGGAAATAAAGAAAATTCAAATTAAATAAGGTGTATGTTTGTCATTTGAGATGTAAAGTAGAAAAAATGATGAAAAATAATGGATATTTGTCATGAATCCCCTCATATAAATAATGTAGAGATATTTCATGAAATATTTTTATCATTTTCAACTTCATTTAACCGCTTTATCTCTTTTTATCTAAATCATCGTAAATGATTTTGACTTCGGTAAAATAATTTTTTAAAAAAATTGAAATTATGAATATTATCCAGTTAATATTTTTTTACCATTTTAGACACCATATATTATAATTTAATTTTTAAATATGAAAAATATGACTTCTAATTAAATAAATAAATAATTATAAATTATCTTTTTATAAAAAATGACTTCTTTTTCATTAGGTTTCCATAATCATAATTCATTTCTATTTCTAATTAAAATAGTCTTAATATATTTTTTATATATTTAATTGTTACTTTTTAATAATCACCCTTTAAAATTTATAAATTTAATTGACTAGTGTCAAATTTAACAACATTTTTAACTATAAATCTTAATAAATTAACACTTTGTGGCATTAACATATTTAATTCACATCTAATTAAAATATATTATTTACTTATTTAAAATTTAATTTTTTCAACCAACTAGTATTAGAATATTTTTTTATTTGTAAAAATATATAATTCATTAATATTAATAATAAGAAAAAATGAATAAAAATACATATTTCTATAATAAATAATTGTATTAATCAAGTTATTTTGTTATTGATATATTCATAATATATTTATTATATTATTATTATTTTTTGACAAAATAATTATTCTTGAACAACATACTTATTGGATACATAAAATGAATATATATAATTTCTATCTGACATAAAGTACAACATAAAAAGCATTCAACATATAATATAATTTAATATCAATGATGTTTTTTAAATTTCTATGATATTAGATTATTTCTATAGTTATCATTATTGGATTGATGATTAGGTAAATCATGATGATTTAAATTTTAACCTTGTATTTTTGTACATTAATTTTTTTTCTTACATTTTTACTTTTTACTAATTATGGTTCAATAAGTTATAATGTAATGTATTTTAGATTGTATTGTAATATTAAACCATAATGAGAAATGGAATTGTTCAGTTTAGTATTGTGCTACGTGTACCACAAGATATAAAAATAAAAAATATTATTTTTAGGAAAATATTTTTTAAATTTATGGGGATATACAATAGAATCCCAATTGTATCCTTTATATGTTAGATTTTCCAACATATCAAACATTGGTGGTGTATGGTATGACGATATTGCAACATTAATTGAAAAAGGTGATAGATCACTAATGATTATTATCATACAGTAGAATCAGTATATTATACTATTAATGATGGTATAATACATGTGGTCAATTATAATGATCTTATATGTTATCAATTTTTTATCCTTTATATTACTTTAGTCCAAATTTTTTAGAGTACATTGAAAATACTATATAAATAAAGATATAATTTTTTTTAGAAATATAAAAATAGGAAATTTTATATGTATAAAATTGGTAATAACATAGTAAATGATGATATAAGATATAAAATATTATATTACTAACATATTAAAATTATATTAATGTTTTTAGTTATACATGATATCATATGAAACATTAATACCTTAAAAATTGTAAAATACTTATAAATGTGAAGTTGTATTATAGTAAAATTACAAATTTTTATATTCAATTTACTTTGTATACATTATGCATGTTGTCATAAATATATACTTATATGGTATGAAATTTATTTTCAAATTATTATGCATTATTTATTGTCTCTAAATTGATATGTAAAAATGTGATGAATATTGTTTTTCTTATGTGGTTCACTATCATAAAATAAAAATTAGACTTCATAACAAAAATAAAAATATATATTCTATTTTATGTGTACAGAAACATTGAACAAAATATTAACATGCAAAAATTTATCCTAATCTATTGTTAATACAATTTAATTTTATCATTCATAACACACACATTGGTGACCATCAGTTCAAAAAAAATAAAAGGCAACAAATTGTATTGGATCCTTCATTATAGCCTTTTGAATGCTTCCCCACATTAAGTTGAATATTACAAGTAAAAATTACCCTTTGTAGTTTTATTAATTGATATAAATAGGTTTTGAAAATTATCCAACCATATGAAGTTAAAAAAATATTTTCTTTTGTATATACCTCTTTAAGATCAATTTTAAGATACAAGATTCAATTAATATTGTAGGGATCACATCTATTAGCCATCCTCAATGGAATTCAATCCAAAAACCATCAAATCATTTTAAATAACTTCTTGATTATCATATTTCATGATCATTTGAATATAATATATTCTATTAATTTAAAAAATTAAAAAAATTCTGTACATTAAAAATATGAATATTATTATTTACCTACATGGTGAGTTAAAAATTCCACATTTTCCTGGGTAACAACATATATGATTGTGTGATTGTTTCAAGTTATAACATTCAACCATATATTTTATTTAAATTTAGATTATTTTATAAATTATCATATAATATTACTATTTCCTATGATATAAATAAATATATTCCTATAGTAACTGCAGTACAATTGGTCTCAAATTAATGCCATTTCAAAGTAGTCGTCAACTAAGTAGAAAAACATGAATAATTATTTTGAAAATAAAACTATAAGAGAAGTAATTGAAACAGAAAATATTATTTAATATAGTCTTACATCCACAAAATAATGTGTAATATATTCTAGGATGTTATTTTAAAATGGAATTTTAAAGTAATTGTCCTTCTTTTGATGTATGTTACATAATAATTATAATGAAAAAATATGTTTTATATTTGGTTAAGTTTTTTTTTTATGTTGTGTTGTGAAGGGAGTAAAATTTTAGAATTTCAGAAGGATTTGTGACTACAACATCATAATGTTGTCCCACTAATTACAAGGTGGCCTAAGCAGTATTCCTAAAGGTATATTAGGAACACTAGCTAGTTGGTGGGCCTAGTACCAGTTTTTGGCTCGACTAAAGCCTAACCACCGACCACCAAGGTGTCTATTTTAAACTGGGATAAATTGGCTATTTTAACCACATTCTCCATAAAATCCAATACATTATTTCACCCATACCATTGGTATAATAGTGACCCAACACACACCCCATGTTCCTCCCTACCCTTGAAGAGGCTCCCTTGACTCTTGGATGATTGATCTTATTTTTAATTTGATGATAACCTTGATGTCAGTTGATGACTCCACTATACAACATTCATTCCATATCTTACTATCAAGTGGTCTTACACCATGATTTTCTAATATTCTCTATATTCAATGTTTTTTCCAACATCATTTTTTTTCTCATTATTACTTTAATATTCGACTGATATTGGAAGAGTGGACCCACAATAATTAATATAGTTGGTCCCAAAATTTCTCCCAATTTAATGCACAAATTTACTAAATTATTTCGTTTTGTGATAATCTAGAATTCAATGTGTCCCCTAAAATATTAATTTAGGTTCACAACATGATATTTGAATTATTTATAATCCATTATAACTTGTAAAATTCCCATGTGAAGTGTGCTTCCATTAAATTTCCATGCAAAATCTAATAGCCATGTGTGACTACTAGAAAATAGAAATTAAGGTGGAGTTTTTATATGAAAATCAGTAATTTATAATTTTGGTATCATTATTAAATAAATATATATTTTTTAAAATGATACATTTGAATATTTTAAAATTTTAAATAAGAATTCTGAAAGTTTTAAATGTATAATTGTATTTAAATAATCTTTTAGTGTTGGTAAATTGTGGAATTAGTTTGTCTTGATATACAGATCAATAGACAATATAAATCATTAATGATAGATTATTCCATAGATGAATACACCAATATGGTTCTTTTTGGTTACTCAATAATACACCCTAAGTGTAGGTTTTAAATATGCCTAACATGGTTGGTTTTGATATTCCCTACAAGGGTGGTCATGAATAAAACCTTATGTATGGTCAGAAACTAACTCTTTATGGGAGGTTGTGAAAAAACACCATAAATACACACTTATTGTTGTTTATTAATAAAACCTTTAGGGAGAGAGTGGGGTTTGGGAATAAACAACATATGGGAGGTCATGTTACAACATGGATTTATGTGGTTATTAAAAAAAATATCTAGAGGGGCGGTTTTGAATATACCATATATGGGTGGTTGTTAACACACCCCGCATGGGTGGTCATGAAAAAAACTTTTGAGTTCTTGATTATACACCGTTTTTAGGTGATGAGTAAAAAACCAATGTGGTTGGTCATATAATTACATGGGAACATGGACTGGGCTGACAACATGATGTTTTTAGGGAATTCTAACACTAGATGAATCTAGAGTGTCTCACCTATGGTATTATCCTAGAACATGGGTTTCAGATGAAATTCATTTTCATTTAGTAATTTAATTTTTAATCATTTAAATTTTAGTTATAATAACTTATTCATAAAAAAATCCATATTGGATTTAATTAAGGAAACTATTGGTGGTGGTCCATTGAGCTTTACTAACTCCCTTTTTGAGTAGCTATTTAGTGACTCAGTAGATATCATTAATAATGTTCATGTTAAGGGATAGTGTTATATGAAAAATATCTTATTTCCTGATTTTAATGGATTTTCGAAAATGGGTTTTTGATATATCTAAAACAACTTTTTTGGGAGTGATGTATCTTTTTTCCCCTTGTTCCTTGTGTATGATAATTTTAGCTAATATATATGATATACATGTCATTATGTCATTGATCTTTATTTTTCTACATCATGGTTATTTACTTATTATTATTTTGTGTTTGAGACATTCCTAGATTTTTATATATGATGCAATGTGTTTATGAGATATTCGTTACATATTGAGATTTTCACACTGACCAAATGGTATAGTACCCCATGGTAAACTCATAAACCCATTATAGGTTTGGAATTATTTAGAGTATAAAGAGATGTAAATGAGCTTACATGGGTAAAATTGTCCATGGAACTAATTTAGTGGATTATGTGATATGAAATTAATATGTGGCATCAGAACATATAATTTTTAAATTTTTGTAATGTAAATAAGACAATAGGGTGTTATGGGGAAATTAAATGATCTTGTTCCTATGAAAATATTACCCACATTCTAGAGAAAAGTCAACATACAAGGGATGATACTTATTATTATTGGATTATTTATGTTATTTTTTTCGTTCACTGTGATAGGTTCACTTTATTTTTAAATTAATCAATTATTATGATTTTATCTCTTGGGTCGATATGGACAATGGGAATTTGTGCACTAATGTATCATTTTATAAAAATATGATTAATATGTCATGAATTTCTTTCATTGAGTTATATATATATATATATACATGCCAATGTAAAAATTCCGGTTAGATCATTTTATGTTTCAGTATTGATTTATATGGAATTTTCTTATAATAGTCTATTGTGGCATTTTATTTAACTAACTTTTGGATGATCTTGTTTTGAAATCTGATATTGAAAAATAATAATTAAATTTTGGATTTGGTAAAATAATTTTCTACTAATCTACCGATAAATTATTTTACCAAATATATTTGGAATCAAAATGTTTTTATCTAAATAATGGTAACATATTCCCATTTGTGATATTAAAAAGAGGAAAATGATAACCTTATGAAATGAGAAACCTTGAAATAATATTTGAAGAATAAATCATATAATACTATGGAATGTGATGATATATTATATTGAGTAGTGGAATATTATTGATATATTACATTGTTTTATGAAAAAATGGGATCATTGATAGGTGGGTTATGGGATATTATTTTGAATATTTTTTATTTGATCATTGATTTTTTTATATTATTATTTTTTTATATGATCATGTTTTCATTATTGTGATATAGTGCATGGATGTGTGATTTTTGAATACTAATAAGATATGGGTGAGCATGCCACTCTAGTGGGTGTGTTAAGACTTCCTCCAATGCATTATCCATTTAAATAAAATTATCATTTAGTGATTATGTTACAGGTTATTCTGTTAATTGATTAGGGAACCAATTAGACTAAATCATCAAAGTCAAATATTACTCTTTATTTATAGTGACAATGGCAACCATTCATCAATTTTGAGGTGGTCCATAAGTGGTTGTGATACGGATGTAATTTCATCTGACTATTCTTAATCATATGGAAACCCATTTGTATTTGAGGGAGAATGTAAATGTCTATATATTTTTGGGAGGATCCCCACATTGGTTGAATGTTTTCTTCCACGGTAACAAGTATCTTGTGTTATCCTTGATGGAATTTTATACTAGTTTCATAATTTATTTTTTAGCTTATACCTTTTTATCAGATATGTCAATGTTGTTAATATAATTATCATATGGGGTATTGTAGTTATTTTATATACATATCAATTCATAGATTCAAATTTTTTCTCCCTCTTTGGCTAGCGATGAGGCCTCTGTGGCCATGATATTTGAGTAAAGATGATGATATGAGAATCAATTACATGTAAATGAATTCTTCATGACCTATTTTTATTATTAATGAAACAATAAATTATCACTAATGGTAATGTAAATGATTTTTAGGGGTTCGGTAATTCTCTTTTATGGGTTGGGGGTTGGGGTAGTAAAAGTGGTTATTTTGGTGAAATGTAAGACCAGGTAGATGACTCATTCTAGGATGGGTCTAGAAAGTCCGAGAGGAGAGGGGATTCATCATTATATCAAATAATTATTAGATATATATATATATATATATATATATATATCTATATCTATGTGACGGTTGGGGGAATAATATTCCATTGTTTTCAAAAAATTCCCTTGGGATCCATCAATATGTGAAAATGGGAAACATGATTCTTTTTCTTCACAAGGTCATATTTGGCGACAAACGTAGGAGTTTTCATATCCGATTATGGTTCAATAGGGGGAAAAACCGTTTCCCACTGATAAAATGTTTTGTTTCCATATTAACTTGGGATATGGTGGAGGATGATGTTTCCATAGCTAGGGGAAGCAGAGGCGAAGTAGGTTTTCAAATCAATGATTTCATGTAGAAGGAGATGATAATATTTCAGGCATGATATATGCCACCTATCTAGTTTTGACCACATTATGTGAGTTAAAATTATTTTTAATGATATTTTAAATATGAATTGATTAGTATTATTAGAATGATGGTCATATTTCCAAAAAAATAAAAGTATTATCCCAACAGTTTTTTCAAATCATAATATGTGAATTAAGACTTATATACATGTCATGGAAGAAGTAATTTGATTATTTTATAAGATAAATCCTTATTATTTAAGATTAATATAAATATGTGTGTGTGTGGTGAAAAATATTAAAGAAGATTCATGAAAAAAATGAATAATATATAAATATTTTATTTGAATATATAAATATTTTACTTGAATCTGCAAGTAAGTTTTTAATATAAATGAGGCCAAACTGAAGAAATAACATGAACCGATTTAAATTCATGTGTGGGATGATAATAATTACATAATGGTTTTGATATTCTCCAGGATATCCAAAGGCATCATGGGATAATAGTGAAGTATGTTCTAATGTAAATTGATTTTGGAGAATACAATAATAGCGTGTGGGATGTGAATGATGTATACATGGAAATTTTTTAATGTGGGATATGTGTTTGGGTTTACTAGAGTGAACTCGGCTACTGACATTCAGTGGAAGAGGGATTGATATCAATTATTAAATAATACCATCTAATTGAATAATTATGAGATATTCATTTATTCCTTAAATTTTTCTTCTACCAACGTATGTGAAATTATCATTGTGAATGAAATCACATTAATCAACTACACACACAATTTTTATTAACCATAAATTTTTATGTGAATTATGACATAATAATTGATTTACCAAAAAATGGGTTAATAAACTACACTACCATATTGACCATAATTATGTTGATGACATCACCATCAGATTGACATTAAGACCATCAAATTTATCACATGATCTTATGAATAGACTGAAAAAATTATTCTTATTGAATATTAATGTAATGATAAAACAATAGTGTTAATCCAATCAACCTCACAAATTAATCCTTTGTAATCCAAGCTAGTTGAAGATACCACGTGTGGTAAAAAACATATTTTTTTACCATAAGTGAATATATGGATTTCATTTAGAATGAAATATTGTCCATGTTTTCTTTAAACTATGAAGAAATGAGATATTTATCAACATGAATGTTTAGTTGAGAATATAATATATTATATTTAATTACTCATGGTGATTTAGAATTATAATTATGAAGAATCAAATGATTTTGTGTTGATCAAGTGGAATATTTGATGTAGTGGAATCCTTATAAACTAAATCATATCATGATGGTACATGTCATGAATTCAATATATGTATACCGTTCAAATATCTAAAATGAAATTTACTAGTTTTTGTATAAAAATGAAGAGGCCCTTCATGAGGAGAAAAAGTCATCTTTATGAAATAAGAAGAATCTACATTCAAATAATAATGAACTAATATATTGTGGTTATTTATTAATCTCATTGATCTATGAAGGAAATGTGAGTCTTTTGGGTATTTAAATTTAATTTTTTAGGGAAGGTGTTCATTATTTAATAAATATAACAATAATTAATTTTTTATTCTAGTAATTGTATTAATGGTTGAAATTATGGATTATTCTATTCCTAAAATTATGCATCTATGATAACCATGTATGAATATTTATATGTAAATTTGTATTTATGGGGATATTTATGAGATATATTGAAGATTATGCTACAATTTATGGATCATGAAAAATGTTTTTTGATGATTCCATTGATGTGGGATTGTTAATTTAATCACGTGAGACAAATAGAATGGAGAAAAACAACTGTGATAGTAAATACATGTTATTCAAATTGTAGATAATTAAAATATTGGTATTTTTATGAAAAAAAATTATGGATAAGATTTATGGATTTGGATTAGGGAAGCCATTGATGACCAAGGATGATTTTAATTATTCAAATACATGGGATTTAAAAAATTATTTACTTGTTTTGTTAAATACAAAAATTAAAAATTGTGATATAATATATGTAAATGACATTGAAATTATTGTAATTATTTCATATATATATTTACTATTGTTAGATGTTATGGAATAGTTTCATATGTAATAAAAATACGAAGAGATTGTTTTTATTAAGAATTTGAATAGAGTTCCCAAACACACTGATTTTCATTAACATTATAATTCTTCGAGTTGAAGAGAAGAAGAAAAACAATAAGTATTGTTTTCACTAAAGTTTAATTGGAAGAAAAAAAATGGAAATAATATCTACATAAATTATTATGAACTATGGAAATAAGTTGGAAGAAAAAGGTTTTGTTAATTCTATGTTGAAATTATTAAAGAATGCTTTTTAGTCGGTGTATGTGAGGTATAACTTATAAAGAAGAGATCTTACACCAGTGAATGGAAGAAAATATTCATGTTATCAGTTGTGATGAATTAGAAAGTTGTCTGTAATGTTTTTCAGATAATACAAGTAAAAGGAGAGTATTATTGCATGATAGTCTACATTAATGGTCTTTGGAATTAAATTTCTCAGGTGGATGAAATTCATTTTTTTAGGTTTGGTTCGTCTTCATGGACATAATTGTATTATATGGAATCTGAAGATACTCCATCATATTGGAATGAAAATTGGGACTCCTATCTAGCTCAATAAGGATACTGAGGATGTTTTTTTGGGAATTATGCAAGTATGCTTGTGGAGATTTATCTTATATCCAAACTAATTGACACGATAACCCTTTTGACTCCTAATAAAATCCAAATAGAAGTTGAGTATGAAAAAAAGCCTCTTCACTATTATGAATGATACACTGTTGGGAAATCTTGGGAGCACTGTTAGGAGAAACTCTCATGTGGGGTGAGTGGGTTGAGGGGTCACCCTATCACCCTTAATCGAATGATGTAAAATTTAAAATACTATGAATTTTAAAAAACCATTTCTCTTGTGGGTCAACATGCAAATATTACTAATAATGTAATGGATGCATTACTCACTGATTCTCATGAGTCTAAGAGCATGGGGTTGATGGTTTTCAATAGACCATGAGATTTAACTAATGTTAATGCCTACACATCTAGAACCAAGTAGGTATATTGGGTGTCCATATTCTAAGAAGTGGATATTTTCATTAATTCAGATATTCCTATAAATATAACAAATACTAACCTATAGCAAGCTCAACCCAATCCAATGGAAATGACAATGAACTGATGGTTGAAAAAGTCGATTTGGAAGCGACACAAGAATTTGTTGATCAATATCATAATTACAAAATAATAGTTTCTTCATGAATCTCAAAGGGTGAAAAGATTTTAGAAGTTCCAGTCACTTCCAAAAATTTTACTTCTTAATCGAAATCCATTGTGAATAATGATGGATTCCAACATGTTTTTATTAAGAAGAAAACGTTTTTGAGTTACCCCCATGTAAATGTTGATCAGCCAACTGAAGAGACTATACATCAGGAGACTCCTCCTCAGACTTGATCACTTTTAGTAGTGGTGATTAAGGAAAACTCTCCAAAAAATAATATTGACATGAAGACAGATAGTTATGACTCTAAAAACACTGATTTTGAAAACATATATGAAATTATTGAATAACATATACTCTGGGGAGGATTATATAGAGGTTGGGGTGCGAATTTGGATGATCTTTTAGTGAACAGAATACACATAGAGGGTAGGAAAGAAGAATATGTGAAATATTACTGAAAAATAAAGGTAAATAGATCTTTATTTGTGAACATTTCTTTGTATACCCACTCCATATCTAGATCCTCTATTTTTGCTTTCTTAATTTCCATAAAATAGTCACTGAATTTAATAGACTTTTTTTCAAAAAAACATATTACAATCCTGGATTTGTAAAGTGATTTAAGAAGAGGAACAATTTCTAGAGATCTAGTATAATGATCTAGTAAATATCTATTTGTTGAACAAACCTATAACTAGTATAGAGACGTTCATTTTATGTACCACCTTTTCAAGATAGGGTAAAAAATGCATTGTTTAGGATTATATTATCGTTGAACTACTATAATTGGTATATCATTATAATTGCCTATGTGATTGAGTATTTTTTCTTAGTTTTACCAGGGAATCACTATTCTTATGAAGAGGATAACCTTGAAAATATCCAATACACAATGTGTGTGTTCTAATTAATGATTTAAATATGTGATAGTGATATAATCATGATCCCAATAGGTTACCTCAGTAATGGGAAATAGATAAATCCGAATAAGAAAAATCCCACACTAGTTTACCCCCTCTATATTTTTAGAATATACATATGTTTTCCTAAAAAATGGAATCACCGGAATGTTCACCTAATTTATAATTTTTATATATTAAATATTGTTATTGTAAAAATTTTGTTTCATTCCTATATTTACAATAATGGTTAGTTTTGGTGATGAATATATTGTCTCAAAAGAGAATTCAATTTCATCAAAGACCATGAGTAATTATAAAATGAAAGTGAATTGAATAGTTAATAAGATTCTACTATTAAGACAGGAGGAAGAAATAATAATATATCAAATCCCTGATAATAATGAAGATAGATCATGTTTTGATGAAGAATAACATGTCATTTAGTCTACAACCAATGGTTTGGATAGTCATTCTAACAAAATTTCATTAGGGAATTCATGTGATCAAGATGTATATATCAATTCAAATAAAATTTATCCTTATGGGGAAATACAAAGATTCTATATAATAAAATTTGAATTGAAATATCATTTTGAATCTTTTTATGATATGATTCATTGATTTCCAACATAATTTTTTTCCTTGGATTGTGGTTTAATTGAAATTTATATAAAATAGTTAACGCTTCATTAATATGAGATTAGGATATGAAAAAGGTGTTTCAAGGTAATGATATTTCATCAATAAATATATTTATAATAAATGGAGTTATGGATTCAAGGAATGAATATATTGATGCTATATGCATTAGATTAGAAAATAAATGAAAACAAAATTGAAATAAAAGGATATATCCACTCATGATTGATAATTTAATATTCTATAATTATGGAACAAAATAAAATTAGAAATTTTTTTAGAATAAACAATTACTTATTAAATTTTTTATTATCAAAAAGATTTAAACATTATTGCAGGATAGAGAGTGAATTCCTAATGTAGAATTTTCACGAATGAAGAATGAGTGAAGAAAAGATTTTGTTCAATGAATATCTGAAGAAAACCATTAGCATGATATTCATATAACTAGAAATTATTCTAGTTTAACATGAAATTCCAAATATTGAGACTTCAATATTTAAGGAAAATGCTACAACTACCAAAAAATACACTTTGGAAGATTTTACATATAAAAGACATCAATAATATAGTAATAGGATCAATACAACATCCAAGGATAATTATCAATTATCATTTAAAAAATATGAATCATCAATGCATATTTATAATTATATATCTATACAAAATTCTATAAAAAGATATGTATTATATAAAAATACTATCCATATATTGAATTGTAACACCCCAAAATTTCATAGTAATTTATTTTCATTAAATTAATTTAATAACATCCACCACACGCAACACCGAGTTCGACCTCACCACGACTTACAGAAATATCTATTCAAAAGAGGTTAAAAATTTTATAAACTGAATTTTGAATTTTATATACTCCATATAATTTTAGAATCCATATTATGTATATCCCAGACATAATATAATAACAAATTCATTTTTCTGCAGATAAAGGAATTATTTTTCAAAAAATAATGTTTACCACATTTTATTGGAACTCAGTTTTTAAAAACAATATTAGACTATTTTATATATTAAATTAAATTAAATTAAATTCTTCTTTTGAATCAGGACATAAAAATTTATTTTGGATAAATTTTTGGTACTTTTCTGATAACTTTCATATTTTGATTAATACTGAAAACACTATATTTTAATTAAAAATAACTTTTTAAATTGAAATAATTTATAGAGATAAATTTTGCATTTGAAAAGGTTGGAAGTATAACTATATTATATTTTTATCATTTAATACAATATAGGACATTATAAATAATTTCACATTAAAATATGACATAAACACATGTTAATCGTTTGATAGTTTTTACTTTTTAAGAACTCGCTTTTTAGTTATGAAAACATAATTTAATAATAAATTAATTAATTCAACTTCTATGTTTTAAATTTGGTAAAATAGAATTCATTTTTGAATTTGGAATATCAAAATTATCTTAGGGTAAATTTTTGGTATTTTTCTGAATACATTCAACATTAAGATTAATTGTGAATAACATTGTGTTATAGTTTAAAACCTACTTTTTATTTAAATAATTATTTATTTTATTCAAATTTATTTTTAATCATAAAATATATATAATACCTATATAATTTTATTTTAATTCATTTAGTCATTTAATAATAAAATTAGACGTATATAATTTTATTGAACTTTTAACCGTATTTTACCTACCTCCTAGGAACATTTACATATTTGCATAAAACATAATTTCACCACTACTATGAGTTGAATTTATAAAATCCATGAAATACAGTTAATATCAATAAGTAAAATGTGGTTCATTATGATGAAAATAATTTTCATGAATAGTAATTTTTGATTTTAATTTACCCCTGTTACTAGTAAATAGGGTAATTAAGAGTAAAAATTACCTCATAATTATCCTAACACATGTCTTAATTATATTGGAGAAGTATAATTCGACAAAATATACCTTTGAAATAAAATATGAACCTCTTTGGTCCACATGGATTATATTAGGAAATTTATTTTTATTTTATTTAAAGAAGAGTAAAAAGTGTTAAAGTCAATGTTTAATGTCTAAAAAATTTTTAATATAGGGTTACACAAAATAAAAAATCTACTATAAATATTAATTATAAATTTATAAATTGTTTATACATAATGATATTTTATTTATAATTTTTAGACATTAAATATTTTAATTTATTTATGACACAATGATGATGCAGTAATTACCTTAGTAATGAAATACTAAAATAATTGATATTATAAATATCAAACAAAATTAAAATTGAGAGTTCTTATGAATTCCACTAATATTATAGGTTAATATGACATTTTAATGGTATTTGAATAAATTTTATTTGAATTCATAATTGTTTATGGATTTCAAAAAAATAAAATACTAAATAGTTTAAAAATTGACAAAATTGAGTTTTTTAAAAAAAATATTATATTATTAATTGATATAATTTTCCAAAAAAATCTATGGATTGGCCAAATGAAATAGATAAGGGTATATATATTAATAATGAACCACATGATATTCTCTTGGATTGTTATAGTATGTTTATTAAACATATAATATAAAAATACATAGAGACATGGTAAATGTCAAACTATTTAACTAAGAATTAAATCTAAAAGATATGTTTAATATGATGACCTAAACCTTTCTAAAAACTATTGGATTAGAGTTTTTATATTGATACCCACCTTTGATATTAAATAATTCATTTTGTATCCCTTAGAATATAGAAATTATTTTATAATAAAATAATATTTCAATCTTTTCCTAAAGTGAACCTCACCTCTCTTATAATAGGGAACATCCACTTCCCTTAATTTCACACTTCCAAATCCTTTTTAGCTCGGCCAACCCCTACCCAAATATCCTTCAAACATTACTCCCTCAATCCTATAGTTCTTCCTTTGGTCATAAATCCATCATAAGGAGCCCTTTAGATCAAATCAAAAGGATGAACCCAAAGAAGAAGTAAATATTTCATCACCTCTTTCAAGTTCTATTCTTCTTCCACTTCTTCATTTTTTTCATTATAAATGAATAACTCCAGTATAGTCTATATAATTCTATTTGTTATAAAAATGTTACAACTATATTCTTTATTCTATACATCCTATAAATGGAAATTCACCTTACGTGCATACGTACATATTACCGCCTCCACATTGTGGTGTACTTTATTATTCAAGCACTTCATTATTTGGATGTGTATAATAATGTGTATAACTGATATAATTAAAAATCAAAACATTTTAATGATTCTTTATATATGATATACCATCCAATTACAAATTATTTCACCATGAATATAATGATATTTTCACTCGTGCGTATGTACGGACTACCATATCCCCGGGCGTGATGAGATTCATTCCCCATCATAATCATTCAAGAATAATTTTCATATCATGATTAAAAATACTTTTTATGAACTTAATATCATTATGGATATGAATAAAATACATCCTATCCACAACAAACATGGCTTACATAAATGACTAAATATTGGAAAACAAATCAGCTAACACTTGGAACGATGATACTACTAAAATATTATTAATAATGCAAGATAAGAGGATCATATATAGTATCATATTTATGTATATAGTTTTTCTATAATTTATTTACAATTATTTAACTATTATACTGGAGGTTAACATACCATCAACCAAAGAAAATTACAAGGTAAGGTGTTTCTAATCTCACTTTTATTTCCGTGAGATTTGCATTGTTCGCCACTTATATATTTCATGTTGTTTATTGTGTACTTACATTTGATATATATTATCATAATTAATTTTATTTTCATGGTATTCTATGATTTATTTGGTTTTTATTAACTTTTGGTCATTTTAATCTTTTGATTACAACATGGTAATGGGTTTTCATCTCACTTATTATTCCCATGAGATTCATGCTATATTTCAACTATTTCATTTATTGTGGTGTATGTATTGCACATGATTGTATTATTTGTGTAATATAAATTAATTTATGAGTATTTACATCTTCCTTTTATGATACTTCTTTCATGGGGTGTATGTTTCGTAAGTTACCATACCAGTAAGGGAATTCCAATTTTCAAAATCCTTTCATTGGGCTTTACGCAATCTTCATTGATAATTTTACCCCATGATTATGTGTGGATTAAATATTTAATATTTGTGTAGTAATTTATAATCCCCTTTTTGGATATTCTATTGATAAACATAATCACTCCGTTGATAAATTATCATGTCATCGATATGAACTTGATAAGCATAATTTTAACTCAATCTCCATTCATTGAGTTAAACATCCAATTCATTGATGTTTTTTTACAAGTATATGTGTGAATGTACTATGACTGATTCACACTAAATATCAAATCATATTCAGTGTATTTATATTTTTCACACATAATTATGTCATTGATTTGTCCTTACCCAAAGGTTACGGTCTTTATAAGGTATTTCATCTCAACTTACATTCCATTGAGTCTTCTTTGTGGTTATTCTCCAAATCACTTTTGTTTTGTGCATATGTTGTACTATGACATAGTATAGAATGAATCCCATTATTCTCATGATATTATAAAGTTTTTATTACTTCAATTATTTGTATTAAATACTCTCTCATTTGGATATTAACTCTAAATAAAATAAAATTTTATATGTTTTAAAAATTGATTCTTCTAAATCATTCTCATTAATTTCCATGTTTTAAAAATGGTTTTAAGGAACTATTTATATTGACATGAATGTATTAAAATTTTAAATCCTTTAAAATATTTCAAAGTTGTATGGAAATATTTGATTCAAAAATATAATTTAAATATCTTCTGGATTAATACTGAGACTTTTAAAATTATTCAAGAAAATGAGCGATATTTCTCTCAAATAGTTGTGATGATTATTTTCATATATGTCAATATCCTTAATTATTATAGATTGGGGATGATTTATTATCATATAATCATCCATAAATTATTGAATGAGTTTTGTTTGACTGTGGATGTGCTATTTTTTTCCAATCATGGTTTTTGGTTAGAATATTGACATTTCGTATCCTAGTTTAAAAACAATTGTTTAGATAATGTTTCAACCTTTTCATACGATGAATTATTTGGACTAAATAAGTGACCGGTTGAGACCAATATAGATACTTGATTCATCGGTATGTTTTATAGGACAATCTAGTGTATTGGAACACAGCCTTGACAAAATCATTTTTTTAGTCTTGGCATAAGGCCTTGACTATGTGGTTATGAAGTCTAGCATTATGAATTCCTTCATTATGAAAGTAAATATTGATATTTCATGTGATTATTCGACTAGTAAAATATCCATGTGAATAATTAAATGGAAATATTTGATTTTGTCTTTTCTATATTATACTGATGTTTTTGTTTAAAAGGCTTTTGTTTTAGTCCTATAAATTTTATAAAATGTTTATGCTTATTTATGAAATTTTCCACTATATTGGTGTCCTTACTATGCATTTGAGCTCACCCCATTATATGTTTTATTTTTTGAAGGGTGTGATTAAGTATTTTATGGTTGACTAGAAGGGATAATATAATGATAAAAGTGTGTTTAAATAAGTGGGAAAATGTTGTTGAAGTTTTTATTTCAAGATGTAATGTAAAACTTAATACTTTATCTAGTACTTCCAAGGCTTCTAAAATGACCAGTCTTTCAGGACATGATTCCTTGTATCATGGAAATGTTAGGTAATAATGTACTGACTCTAGGAAACTAGGTTTGTAGCTTTATAGTTGGTATTAGAGAAATTTTAGTACAAACCAATAATGCTAGATTTAGAAAATCTCTAATTAGATAACATTACCATAAGATAGAATTTGAGGTTTAGTATAGAAGAAATTTCTAGAAATTTGTTATTATAAATATTTTGGGAGTTTTAAAAGAAATACATCCCTATTTGGATACGAGCAGGTAGAGGTGGCTCTGGAACATATGTATCTAGGGATAAAACCCAAAAACATTGCTTTGAGATAGACTCAAATGGGAAAGGGTGGACGAAAATGGGCCATGCTGCACTCTTGGTCACGACACTTCTAGGGGATATGATTATGATAATTCCCATTTTCATTTAAAACCAATTTTGTGGATTTTAATATATGATGAGAATAAATATCCTTGGTTAATCCTAAGGTTATTTCGATTGAATGTAAGGTGATATTATATTGTCTAAATGATAGTATGACTCGTACTAGGATTTCATGTGCTAGTAAATTTATAGATTCCATGGAAGTCATAGTAACATTGAACATGATGTAAAAGGACGGACCAATGGTTGAAATGAGAAATAAAATGGAATTTTGATACTGTAAAAGATATTGTGTTCATGCAGAATCTATTTTCCAAAAATATATTCAATAACATAAATATTAACCAACTCCCAGACTCAACAATGAATAGAAAGGTGGTGAATGATAAGACTTCTATCACTAGTGACCATGGAGAAAAGAAAACACAATTTCAATAATGTAGGAAATGTGGAAGGAGACCCCTAGGGAAGTGTCTCAATAGAAAAAATAAATGATTTATGTGTGGTAAAGAAGGAGATAAATTAAATAATTTCCAAGTAAAAATTAATAGTACAAGAGAAGAAAATAAAAATGATCCCAAGAATCCATTTCCAGTAATTTTTCATAAATGTAGGTGACCTGGGCTTTACCCATGTGATTTCCGTATTCTATAGGATAACCTATTGGTCAAGGAAGAACCTATGTAGAAATAAATGGATGGTTAAATGTTTAAAAGTATTAGTGCCCTTTGATGATGGGATTACCTAGGAAGAATTTTCTCTTGTATGTGTAACCCTTCATTTTATTATGTGAAAATGATATTTTAGGAAGAATTGTCTATTATATTGTTGATATGGTTATAAATAACCATTTGGGATAATATGATCCTTGAATTTGAGGCAATTAAAAGTTATTAAATTTTGGGATGAAAATGAAAGGTATGAGATAAAATTTGTGTTGAAATTGTGTTATAGTTATTTTGGAGAATTTTTCACATTTTTGTAACATTATAAAATATAGTTTTTGAAAAAGGACAACACATAGACTGTGTGACAACCCGTCGCGTCGGACAAATCTGCTGGAAGGAAACCCACAACCACAGTGCGATTGGGATTTATCGCCTACCACTGGACTATGTGATGTCCCTGGTTAGAGTCATTAATTATTTATTGTTAAATGATTTTATTGATAAATAATAATATGATTTGGTATCTTTTGTATTATCAAATGGATATCCTTATATTGGGAAAATGCTTTGTTGATTAATTGATAAATGTTATTTTTTTGGAAAACGTTCGCTCTGTTGGGAATACTATATGCCAAAGGAAAATAGAATACTATGGGATTTCATTTGAGGAGTAATGGAGGATTTTTATCTATGATTTTATTTTGGATTTGTAGAGAATTGGATTATTTATGTAAATGATTATCCTATAATAGAGAATATTTAATTTGTTTAATTACTTTTAAGCATGTGACTTAAAGAGTGGTTGATGTTATTTCGGAATACAATTTGAGTAGGAAGATTTTGTAATCAAATTATTCTATGTTTTATGTGTCAATATTAGTTTTCATTATATTGATGGATTTTAAGAAAAACTGTTTATTGAATGGTATTTATTGAACTTTGGGTATTGTTGGATTAATTTTACATACTATATTAGTATGTCTTTAACTAAAGGATTATCCTTTTTTGGGATTATCTGGTCTTTTACTAACCATTATGGTTTCGTTTATTCTAATAAACAAGTTAAATATATATATTTTATCTTTTTTGGATTATGTGATTCTATAGAATTAAATTCTAGAGCTTCAGGTGTGACAAAGCCATCTTGAATACTCATCATTTGAAAAAAAGAAAAATGAGTTAGTGGTAGATATTTATTAAAGGATGAATCTCTACTAAAAAAGTAGGTATATACATATATTTTCATAGTCAATGTCATAAATAAATTCCTCAACTTTATGAAATAGAACTTATAACAAAAAAACGTTATCTGATTACTTTTCCTACAAGAAAACTAATGACAGTTTATCTCGTCACATGTTTGTGGTTTTCTTTTTGTTATCATTTTTCTTATCATGTTTTCCTACATAGAATCCTAGTATTTGTTATCTCAGGTGACCTTTATACTTTTTTTTCTTTTTTAATGAGATAATTTTATTTACTTTTTTTCTGAAGTGGGAATTTCAATGAAGTTCCCAAGACCAATTTTAAAATTGAGAGGATGAAAATTTCAAAATGCCGGATGATTGTAGCACCCCAAGATTTCATAGAAATATATTTTCTATAAATTAATTCAATTTTTTGTGCCATAGGCAACACCATGTTCGAGAACACCACAACTTACCAAAATCGCAATTCAAAAGTTGTTATGAATAGTATTAACTGAATTTTTAATTTTATATACTCTATATAATTTTAGAATCCATATTATGTGTTTCATATACATAATATTATAACAAATTCATTTTTTTCCAATAAAAGAAGTATTTTTAGAAAAATGAAATTTTACTACCTTTTAATGGAAAACACTTATTAGAACCAATATTTGACACTTTTATATATTAAATTTAATGAAATTTAATTCTTCTTTAGAATAGAGACATAAAAAAGTTATTTTGGATAATTTTTTTGTACTTTTCAGATGAATTTCATATTTTGATGAATACTGAAAAATACAACATTTTAATTGAAAACAACATTTTAATTGAAATAATTTTTAGTGTTAAATTATCTATTGGAATGGTTTATAAGTATAATTATATTATATTTTTATAATTAAATACAATTTAGGACATTATAATTAATTTCAAATTGAAATTTGACATAAACACATGTAAATCTTTTGATAGTTTTAGTTTTTAAAAACTGTCTTTTCGGTTTTGACAATGGGAATTAATTTTAAATTTTTTCAATTCTACTTCTATGTTTTTAATTTTGTAAAATATAATTCGTTTTTTTAATTTGGAATATCAAAATTAGCTTAGGGTAATCTTTTGGTATTTTTTTGAAAAAATTCAATTTTTGAATAATAGTTAAAAACACTTTTTTATAGTTTAAAACTGACTTTTTATTTAAATAATTATTTATTTTATTTAATTTTTTTTAATTAAAAATAGATATATAATACCAATATATGTTCAATTTAATTAATTGAGAGGTTTTATAATAAAAATAGCTGTATAAAAATTTATGGAATTTTTTTCCGTCTTTTACCCACCTCCTATGAGCATTTACAAATGTGTATAAAACATAATTTTACCACTACATTGAGTTTAATTTAAAAAATATGAGAGACAAAATTAATATTAGTAAGTAAAATATGGTTCAATAATATGAAAATAATTTTTTTTGAATAATAACTTTTGACTTTTATTTACCATGTTTAAAAGTAAATAGTGTAATTAAAGGTAAAACTTACATCATAATTAGCCTAAAACATGTCATAATTATATTGGATAAGAATAAATCAACCAAAAAAACCATTAAAAATCAAATTCTATCCACCTTGGTCCACATGGATTAGATGAGAACATTTATTATTATATTATTTGAAGAAGAGTTAAAAGAGTTAAAATCAATGTTTAATAAATAATCAAAATTTTAATATAGGGTTACACTAAATATATGTTAGACTATAAATATTCATTAGAAAGATAAAAAAGACTTCCTATATAATTTTAGTTTAATTGTAAATTTTAGACATTAAATATTTTAATATATTTATTACACAATGATGATGACTTAATTACCTTATTATTGAAATACTAAAATAATTGATATTATAAATATCCAAATAAATTTAAATTGATACTTTTGATGAATTAAAATAATATTATATCTTAATATTACGTTTTAATAATTTTTTAAAAAATATTATTCAATGTTATAATGTTTTATGGCTTTCAAACAAATCAAATACTAAATATGTCAAAATTGCCATAATTTAGTTTTTTTAAAAAATATTGTATTATTAATTGATATAATATTCCTAAAAATCTATGGTTAGGAATCATGACATAGATAACGTTATAAATATTATTAATGAACCAAATGGGGTTCTCTGGGATTGTTATATTATGTTTATTAACCATATAATATAAAAATGCAATGATATATGGTAAATGTCATACTATTTAACTAAGAGTTAAATAAAAATTATAAGGTTAATTGGATGACCTAAAACAATATAAAATCAATTTTTTGTGATTTTGAAGACCCATAACCACCTTATCATTTAAATAATTCATTTTGGAATCATTAGAAACTGAAAATTATTTTATTATAAATTAATATTTCAAAGTTTTCCAAAAGTGAGCCTCACCTCTCTTATAAAAGGGAACTTCCCCTTCTCTTAATTTCACACCTCCAAAGCCTTTTTACTCGACCCGTCCCAACACAAATATCCTCCAAAATTTTCTCTATTCATCCTAGAGTCATTACTTTGGTCATAAATCCAACCTATAGAGCCCTTTTGATCAAATCAAAAGGAAGAACCCGAAAAAGAGATAAATATTTCATCCCCTCATTCAACATATTATCTTCTTCCACTTCATATTTATTTGTTGTATACATTATAAAATAATAAATCCATTGTATTCTATATATTGTGATGTTAATATAAAAATGGTACAACCAATTCATTATTCTATCCATCCAATAAATTTAAAACTCACCATACGTGCGTACGTATGTATTACCGTCTCCATGTCGTGGTTTAGTTTGTTATTCAAACACTTCATTATTTGGATGGGTATAATAATGAGTATAACAGATATAAATAATAAATATAAAATTTCAATTATTCTTTATATATGATATACCATCAAATTACATAAAAATTTACCATCAATATATTGATATTGTCGCTCGTGCATACTTACAGATTGGTGTCTCCACGAACGCCATGAGATTCATTACCTATCATAATAATAAAAGAATATTTTTTATTTTATAATAAAAAATTATATTTATGAACTTATTATCATTATGGATACGAATAACATAAATCCAATCCATTAAAACATGTCTTACTTTCCTAAAATATAAAGGAAATGAGCTTAGTTAACACCCGAAACGATGATACAACTAAAATATTATTAACATATCAATATTATAGGATCATATATTATAACATATTTAAGTATATAGTTCACGTATAATTTAATAACAATTATTTAACTATTATACAAGAGGTTAACATACCCTCAACCACGGAAATGTATAATGTAAGGGGTTTTTTATCTCACTTTTAATTCCGTGAGATTTCCATTGTTCGCCACATATTTATTACATGTGGTGTATTTTTTACAACCATTTGAAATATGTTATAATGATTATATTTATATTAATTTTATTATGTCATTTATTTTCTTCATTTTAACAATTGGTCATAGGATGCGATTTATTACAACATGGTAAGGTGTTTTCATCTCACTTCTTTTTACCGTGATATTGATGCTATATTGCCACTATTTCTTTTTGTGTGGTGTATGTACTGCCCATGATTGTATACTGTGTGTAATAAAAATAAATTTATTTTTATTTAAATCTTCATTGTATGATACTTCATTCATGGGGTGTATGTTTCTTATGTTACCAAATCGGTAAGGGAATTCCTAATTTCAATTTCCACTCATTGTGCTTTACGCCTACTTCATTCATTATATTACTCCATGATTATGTATGGAATCACTATTTGTTATTTGTGTACTAATTTCCACTCCCCTTTCTGTGGATATACTTTTTATACACATAATCACCCCATCGATAAATTCTCATGCCATCGATATGAACATGATAAGAGTAATTTTAACTCAATATCTATTCATTGAATTAAACATTCAATTCATAAATTTTTTTTACAATTGTGTGAATGTCCAATGATTGATTTACACTAAATATCCAATAATATTGAGTGTATTTATATTTTTCACACATTATTATTTCATTTCCATATCCTTAACCTAAGGATACAGTCATTAAAATGTATTTCATCTCAACTTACATTTCGTTGAGTCTTATTTGTTGCTATGAGCCAACTCACTTTTTTAGTGTATATAATATACATTAACATAATATATCATGAAATTACATTATTCTCATGATATTATAAATTTATAATTACCTCAATTATTTATATTCAACCATCTCCCATTTGGATAGGAAATATAGCTAAAATATCATTTTAAATGTTTTAAAATTTTATTCTTCAAAATATTTCTCATTAATGTCCGTGTTTTAAAAATGGTTTTATATATTTATTTATATGGAAATGAATGTTTTAAAAAGTTAATTACTATAAATTATTCAAAGTGGTATGGTACACACTAATTCAAAAATTTAATTTAAACACCATCTTGATAAATAGTTATACTTTTAATTGTTTTCAGAAAATGGGGGTTATTTCTCTCAAATAGTTTTGATAATTATTTTCATCTATGTCAATATCCATCATTTTTCTTGATTGAGGTTGATTTATTATAATATAATCATCTATATTGTATTAAATTATTTATTCTTGACTGTTGATGTTCTATTTTTATTTCATTAATGGTTTGTGGTTAAAATATTGACATCCCCCCACCTTGACATGCCCCCCACCTAGACAACCCCCTCCTCCCTCGACAACCCAGACTCCCTCCCCCACCTGGACATCGAACCCCACCACCTTGTACAATCCACCACCTGGACACCCCACACCCCTCACTCACACCCCTTTATCCCCAATACCCACTAGACAGCCCTCCCCCACCTAGATATCCCCCACCCCAACTGGATAGCCCCACCCCCACATAGAACACCCACCCCAAAACCCCCAAATGGACACCCCCATCCCCACATTGATATCCCACCCCCTCCATAGATAACATAAAACCCCGCCCCCCTTGATAGACCCCTGGACAACCCGCACCCCCTCCCCCACATGGGAATCCCACCCCCACCCCACATGACATCCCATCGCCCTAAATAGCCCCATCCCCTTCTCTCACATTGACAGCCCACCCGAAACCCCTTGTAAATCCACACCACTCATTTCTCATCCCACACCCCACCGACCCACACACCCCTGCAACCCCCTACCCCCCTGAAACCACAAAACACGTATGGACAATCCACCCCCACCTGGACAACTCCCACCTGGACAGCCCCCCTACCCCTTGCATACCAATTTAGTGTAATTTTATTTAAAACAATTTTATTCATCAAGAAAATAAAACCATCATGCATTATACATTTAATTAAAAAACCCATTAAATTTATCAAAACATGAAAAATTCAATTTATTAGGATCTGTGGGTCACATCAAAAATGTCATTGGGGAAATGGTAAATCACCTAAATGGTTAATTCCAATTTAAAAACAGGGTCTAGCACTTAGGAGGTGGATTGGTGACTGGGGGGTGGGGGGATTGCCGATGGTGGGTGAAGGGTGTCCAGGGGAGTGGGTTGTCCAGGGGTTGGGGGTGACTGACCATGGAGGTGGGGATGTCCGGGGGTGGGGATCCTAGGGGTGTCCATTGTGGTAAGGGGTGTCCAGGGATGGTTGGGGTGGGGGTGGGGGTTTTTAATGTAGGATATACATGTATAATAACATAAGAAATACATATTCCCAATACAATTAACATCACAATTCCAATCCACCACCCAACTTCAAACCAATTCATCCCTAATATAACTACCCTTCCCATTATTCAATGAATGGAAACTATAAATACAAAATCCAAATCCAATTTCCAACTAAATTAATGTATATTGAAAGTACCATATCACCCCAATAAAAATTGAAAAAGGCCTACAATACTACCCTAATCATCCCCAATCCCTTCAAATAGACCATCATTATATCCATTACCCAACTCATGACTATATGACTAAACAAACCCTTTACCATCTTTGAGTGGGGATACATATCACAAGAACAAGTTAGTTCATATGGTTCAGGTACCCTACATAGAAGGATTGACTATAAGGACTTCAAATAAAAGTGATTCACATAATAATTAAACTTGAAGTGTAGAAAAAAAATAGAAAACAAGTCAAATTTTATTGTATACCATTACATAGAATGAACAGAACATTTGTTTATTCCCAATCAAAAAAAATGCAGAATATTAAAAATAAAGTAACACATACTAATTTGATGTGTATAAATAAAATATTTCTTCACTAAAGATGGTTCTATTGGGTGGAAGGTGTTTTATAGCCTTGGTAAAGAGATATTATCAGGAGAGCATCGGATTAAAGCTGCAATTGTGTGGACGGGGGAGTTGGCGCTGCTGTGTATTTGGGGGAAACCTTTCTCAATTTTTTTTAAAATACCCTTGGGAAATTATTATTTAACAAAGGATTGTTGAAACTATCGGTATACAATACAGATATAAATTACCTTCCAATGGTTTGTGTAAACTGTTAGTAAATCATCATTCTAAAGTCAGTATACCCACATTTTCTACAAACCATAGGTAAGAGTTTCTCTAAAACCAGAATACCAACATTTTTTTCAAATCATTGGAATAAAATTGTTGGGAAAGCCTCTATTTCCACTAGTGATAGATGATATATTTTACATCTAGCTGCATTGATGTCTTCATCCCGAACCATAATATATCATTGAGGTATATGTTGTTGAGCTGGATGGTTATGTTTTCATTGAGAAACATCTTTCTTGTATCATTAGATATAGTAACAAAACACATTTTGTATTGAAAATTAGTTTGGTACTAATTTTTTTTATAGAAGATGAAAAATTAAGAGGATACATGGGAACAAGAATCTGAAGTCCGAACCTAGTGATTGGAGTCCTTCTTCAGAAATTATCAGGGATATCTAGAAGTATATCATGAAAAATAGATGTCATATTGTCATGACCCGTCCTCAGGACCTGTGTCGTGACTACCCCAAGCCTACCTTCCATAGGCCAGGGGCTGGTGACTAGCACCAAGGTGCAATTCCAGGTGAAAAGGGAAGGCATTGCCTTTGTAATGTAAACAAACACCACAGAGCAAGAAAGCAGTAGTAGTAAACACTAAGTAAAACTGGGTACAATAGTAAGTGCAGAAAAGATTCTGTGCCAGTATACAAACCCCGAACTAAATGTAAAGAACAACTGGAAAGGTAAAAAAAGAAAATGAAAAGTAAAGTCGTAGTGTCGAGCCATCCACTGGAAGTCCCACCTGAAGGGTGAGTACAGATAGCCTCCACAGCTCCTCGGTCCAGCCGTCCACTCCGAGTACGTTCTGGCCAGTGGTTCACCTCTGGGTACCGACCAGCTCTTCATGCCTCAACCGCGATCAGCGATGTCCGTCTTCTACAACCAACACAACGTATTGCGGGAATAGTCCGTGTAGGGGTGAGTATAAGCTACTCAGTAGGGACCCCGAGACCCCCGAAGGTCTCCTAGAATCTACAAAGGATAATCCATAATGGAAAGATACAATCATGAAGTAACATTTGACACTGCTTAGGTATATGCCAATATATATACCTAAGACATCAATTCAAGTACACTCCAACATCCTATCCCAAGTACAACCCAGTCCACACAGGAAAGCAAAACGTAAATCCACACAGGATAGCACAACACAATCCACATAGGAAAGTAAACAGGATTCAGCTCACACAGGTATACTTCATCATACGACGATAGAGAGGATCAGATATATCCACTGAATCATCTAAGCCGTCGGACCCACATAGGATCGATAGGTACTGAACCCCATAATGATTCACAAAGGATCTAACCCACAAAGGATCGACAGGTAACTAACCTCCGCAAAGACCCACACTGGATCGGACCCACACAGGATCTGTAGGAACTGGCCCACATAGGACCACTGAGTGCTGACCCACAGAGGATCTGTAGCACTGATCCACGTAGGATCACTGAGTGCTGTAGTTGTCTCCATCGAATCCACTGAGGATCTCTGCAGAGTCGTCATCGTAGTCGCATTCGCAGCCAGCTCTAGGGCTCCCGTACACAGCAAACTCATTTTGGAGGGTCCACTCCATGAGCCGAGAGGCTGATACATCAACTGACACATAGTCTGGAGTTGATTTATCCAAATGTTCTGTATTGTCAACAGGAACTCAACTCCACAGAAGGCGCGTCAATCGGACACCTAGTCTGAGAGTTATTGGATTTTTCGTCACAGGGGCCCGGTTAGTTTTTAAATCAAAACCAACCCAACCATACTCCACCTACATCCAAACCTCAGGCAGAGTAAGCCCAATGATCCGTCTTAGTTAGAGGAATCCATCAATGTCGATGACAGGTAAATCAGACGTCTGAAGGTCAAGTTATAAGTGTTTCTGCTCCGAGGGCCCGGTTGGTTTTGTGTACGAAAAACCCAGCTGAACCCAAAGTTCTGCGAAACCTTGAGTGTAATATGTCGAAAGGACCATCACAATCCAAGGATCGCATCACCGCTAACGGTGTGTCGATCGGAGGTTCGTAGCCCATGATATGGGAAAAGGACCGAAAGGGGTCCGAAAACGGGGTGTCTGGGCCCGGACCGACCGGACCCAACCCCCCTTCGGTCGGCCCAAACCGGGTCAACCCGACCCGGGTCCAGGTCTGACCCGGCCGGGTGTGACCTGGCCCGGTAGGCGCGGCCCGTCCCGGCCCGGCCTGGGGGCGACCCGGCTGGCGTTGGCCGGGTGGCCAGCGGGTCGGCTCGGCCGTTACGGCCGAGCGAAGCGGGGGGTGTGCTGCCCCCCGTGTTTAGGAGCAGCAGCCCTGTGTGGGGCCACCCTTTCCAGCGGACGTGTTCTTCTGCTGCGTCCCGTCCCACTCCGGTCCCGCGTGGCTGCAAGACCGCACCCTACCACCACGGCTTGAGCCGCAGTGGCTCCTTCCGGGGGCGCACCGGGCGTCGCCGCCGCTTGCCACCGTGCCAGTGAGGCGCGTCGGCGGGCTACTCCGCGGACCACTAGATGAGTTCTGGTTTTCATAATTTCATGATTCCTTCACCAATGGCCCTCCTGGGGTCCATCCTTCACTACAAGGACCTCACATCGCCCGTGCGGCTTACTTTGTCATCGCCCGCCAATCCGCACACCATGAACGAAAGGGCGGTGGGTTCGGACTTGTTTTTTGGTCCGCACCCACGGCGTTAGTGGTTTTAAATGTCTCACAACAAATATTTAAACAAACCGCAGATATAATCACATAGATTAAAAATGAACAAAAAACCCTAACTCAACGTTTTCATCGAACGAGAGTTCGTCATGGAATTGACCATTGCGGAAGGAGAGGATTGTCGCATCGCAGAAGGGGCGTCGCTGTCATCATGGTACGCGGCGTCGTGTAGTGAAACTCCTGGGATTAAAATCACACATATTTAATTGCACCAACTAAACACATGTTGAGGATATAATTCAAAAAGAAATTAATAGAATCGCAATCCCCAACCTCAATCGGTTGTTTATCAAAGCTTGTCACGGGGAAGGAACGTCACAGAAGGAGGATCGTCGGCGTCGCGGTACGCGGCGTCGCGCCGTCGATCTCCGAGGGTTCGGTGTTCTTCGTCTCCCTTCGTCGGAGGCCGCGTTCTTCAAATTCTTCGCGTTCTTCGCATTCTACGCGAAGGAGGATGAAGATCTTCTTGCTTTAGAGTTTATCCAAATCCTCTCAACAAGAAACCTCAAGAAAAAAAGTGTTGTTCTTATTTTATTCCCATGCCAACATTTACAAATTCAAATTTAAGGAACAAACCATTAATTAGATGAATTAATTGTAACAATCTAACTGCCCAATTTAATGGGTCATTTCATTACCAGAAAAATGCATGGTTGAATTTCATTAAAGAGGGGGTTGTGGGTGCGTTACTTAGGAGGGATGAAACGGTGGGGATCATGCGAGCCCCACCTCACAAATATCCTACCAAGTGGGTAGGATATTTTGGGTTCCACCCTATCTTCTTAACTTAGCTTATGTGGCTTTAAGTGGATTTAAGTGAAATTAAATAACGTTTTTCACCACTTTTATTTTAATTCATAACTTAACCCCAAAAATTAAAAACCACACCTGAGAAAACACAACTCTGGAAATGGAGTTTCTTAGAAAATACCGGTGCTGTGATCCCATCGGTGCCCTCGAAATTCGATTCCGAGAACCGGTCCAAAGATAGAAAACCCCACTCGTTCGTTCACTGAACATACCCGAGACAAACTTCGGAAAATGATTCCGGGCACACCGGGCCTCGGAATCAGGTACCGTCAGAAACTGTGTCCTTCTAAAATTTCCAAGAAAATTCAGAAAAATATTTCCTTGAATTTTATGGGCTTTACATCACTCCCACCTCAGCGCTTTACATCCCCGTAAAGATACATCATAAACTAGGGGAAAAAAGTGGGTACTGAGCACGCATCTGAGACTCCTGCTCCCAAGTGCTCTCCTGGAGGTTCCCGTGCTGCCACCTGATGCGCACTAGAGGAATCAACCTTCCACGTAGGACCCGCTCATGTCGATCCTCAATCTCCACCGGGACCTCCGCAAAAGATGCCCCATCATCAAGGTGCATCTCCCCATGGTCAATGATATTCGTCAGGTCGTGCATGTATCTTTTCAGCTGAGATACGTGGAAGACGTCGTGCACCCGATGCAACTGAGGTGGTAGAGCCAGGCGATAAGATACCTTGCCAATCCTGATGAGGACCAGGAATGGTCCGATGAAGCGTGGATACAACATTCTGCCTCATCCAAATCTCCGTAATCCACACCGAGGTGAGACACGGAAGAAGACGTGGTTGCCATCCTCGAACTCTAGTGGCCTCCGCCTCCGGTCATCATAAGACTTCTGCCGGCTCTGAGCAGTCCTCATCTACTCCTGGATGATCTGGACCTTCTCTTTCAAGGCCTGGACCTTCTCCGGTCCCACAAGTGCAGACTCATCAGGGTCTGTCCAACACAAAAGAGATCTGCAAGGCTGGCAGTACAACGCCTCGTATGGTGCCATCCCGATGGTGGAGTGGTATCTGTTGTTGCACGCATACTCTACCAAGAGTAGGTGGTCCTTCCAGTTGCAACCAAATTCTAGGACACATGCGCAGAGTATGTCCTCGAGAGTCTGTATGGTCCTCTCCGTCTGACCATCTGTCTGAGGGTGAAAGGCATTGCTCAGACGTAGCTGCATCCCGAACACCTCCTATAACCCCTTCCAAATCCAAGAAGTAAAGCGAGCATCTCGATCAGAGACGATAGATGATGACACACCGTGAAGCCGTACAATCTCCTGGATGTAGAGAAATCTCAATCTCTCTGCTGAGTCCTGCTTTCTGATGGGTAAGATGTGAGCTAACATGGTGAGTCGGTCGACATTCACCCAAATGGAATCGTGACCTCTGGAAGTGCGTGGATGTTCAGTCACAAAGTCCATAGATATCCAGTTCAACTTCCACTCCAGGACCTCCAAGGTCTGTACCAAGATTTCTGGTACCTGATGCTCTGCCTTCACCTTCTGGAAGGTGAGGCATTGAGAAACGAACACTTCCACAACATTTTTAATGCCCGTCCACCAGTGCTGTTGTCTGAGGTCGTGGTACATCTTCACCACTCCAGGATGTACCCCCTTGGAAGAAGTGTGAAACTCTCTCAACACCCCCTACTGTAAAGAAACATGTACCAAGGTACGTCCTCTGAAAAGGACGTCATGATCTGCTCCAAAAGAGAAAACATCAGGTGATTTTCCTGAGGATATCTGCGCACACCGCGTCTCACAGTCGGCGTCCCCACGCGGTGCCTATCGAACCCGATGCAGTAGTGGAGGAGTGCCTGTGAGCGACTGAAGGAAGGATTCTCCATCTATATCCATGAAGGATATCTGAAAAGTGGCTAGCTGCTCTGTCGACTCCTCATGTAGATGAATGCCTGCCCTCCTGCTGAGAGCATCAGCTACCACGTTCCCCTTCCCAGGAGTATAGACTATCTCAAACTCATAAACCTGGAGAAACTCGATCCATCACCGCTATCTCAGGTTCATGTCCTTCTGAGAGAAGACGTACATGAGACTCTGATGGTCAGAAAATACTGTTAAGTGCTCACCCATCTGGTAGTTTCGCTATGTCTTCAGAGCGAAGACCACTGCTGCAAACTCCAGGTCATGGGTAGCATATTTCGGCTCATGCAGCCTCAACTGAAGTGATCCATAGGCGATCACTGCCCGCTCCTACATCATGACACATCCGAGTCTGGTCCCTGATGCATCGTAGTAGACTACGTACCCTACTCCCTCCTACGGACACCTCAAGATAGGTGCGGTGGTTAATCTATGTCTCAGCTCCTGGAAGCTCTGCTGAGATCTGTCTGACCACAAAAAGGGTTTGCCCTTCTTCGTAAGAGATGATAGTGGTGCTGCAAATCTAGAGAAGTCTGGCCCAAATCTCAGATAGTATCCAGCTAGTCCCATGAAACTCCGCACCTCCGTCACGCTCCTGGGTGGCTCCCAAGATAGCACTGTCTCGATCTTCGTTGGATCCACTGCAACTCCCTCCTCAGAGATGATGTGTCCCAAGAAGTGGACCTCACGTATCTAGAACTGACACATTGAGAGTTTTCCATAATACTGGTGCTCTCAGAGTGTGTCTAGTATAACCCGCAAGTGGTAGACGTGCTCCTCCTCAGTCGTCGAGTAAATCAAAATGTCGTCAATGAAGACCACGACAAATAGATCGAGGTATGGCTGAAAGATCCTGTTCATGAAGGCCATGAACATTTCCGAAACATTGGTCACACCGAAAGGCAAAACAAAGAACTCATAGTGGTCATACCGACATCTAAAGGCCGTCTTCTGCACGTCCTTGTCCCGAACTTTGAGATGATGATAGGTTGACCTGAGGTCTATCTTTGAGAACCACTGTGCTCCGCTGAGCTGATCGAAGAGGTCATCAATCCTTGGTAGTGGATACTTGTTCCTCACTGTCACCTGGTTCAGGCGACGATATTCTACACAAAGTCGCAAGCTCCCGTCCTCCTTCTTGGCGAACAATATCGGGGAAGCACAGGGTAAAACACTGGATTGGATGGAACCCATTCCCTACAAGTCCTCTAACATGTAACCATAGCTCTCGAATCTTGGAGAGAGCCATCCGATATGATGGAGTGGATATTGGGGCTGTCCCGACATTGAGATCAATATATAATTCTAACTCTCGACGAGGAGGTAGTCCTGGAACGTCGTCGGGAAAGAGGTCCGCATACTGATCCACCCCTGCTGGAAAACTAGAACTCCACATGTAAACTGCTCCTAGGGTGAGGCTAGCCAACTGATTAGTGATGGGATGTCCTATCCTCAGCAGAAGTCCATCCTGTGCTTCGAAGGCTCCCTTCTCACCGGTGAAGGTGAACCTTCCCCCGTCAGTGCATACACATCGCACCTTTCGCCTAACACATTAAACATGTGCATGGACTATAGATAACCAATCCATGCCCAAAATGACGTCGTAAGGCCTCGACGCTGCAACAAGAAGATCCCAGCCGAAGCTCTCACATCCTAGAGTAATCTCACACTGCCGGTACCAGTGCGTAATCATCGAGTCTGCTCTCGTAGGAGTCTCTAGCCGTAAGGATCGAGCCAACGACCTTGTTGGAATCTCCGAGCTCCGAACAAGGGAAGCAGATATGAATGAGTGACTCGCTCCTGTGTCTATAAGAACTGCAGCAAGGGTGGAATAGACACAGATAGTACCTCGAATCATCTCGGTCGCGCCGTGGTCGTAGGACTCAGCTGCCTAGAGCTGTGCCTATCTCTGCCCGCCAGCTCCCAGTGGTCGGGGTGGACCTCCTGGTGGTGGTGGTGGTAGAGCCTCAAAGCGTCGCCCACCACCTACTGCTCGGCCAGCTCCTCTGCCTCGTCAGCCTGCTCCCTGCAGACCGCCACGGTCGACCCTATGCCTCTACCTCGGTGGCCCCTCAACCGTCTGCTGCTCCTCGGCACGGCGGGTCGGGCAGTCATGAGCCATGTGGCACTGCCCGCCTCATGTGTAGCACTGTCTGCCTCTCGAAAGACTGGCTTCACGCTGTGTGCCCCGCACTGATGAGCCAGTGTCCTGAGGTCATCTGCCTGAGGGTCTGGTTTGCCTGGACCCATGAGTCATCCGTCGACTGCCTGCTATAGAAGACTCTGCTTCGTGCCGCCCTGCGGTAGGTCTCGCTGCTGAAGAATTCACAGCTAAAAATCTCTCGATCAAAATGTCTCGCTCCAGTACTCCTACCTAGGTCGGAATGATGATGGAGATCAGTGATTCCCTGACCTCATGCCTCAACCCCTGCTCAATGGTACTGGCCCTGAAGAATGGGTCACGTACCATGTCTGTCGAGTAGCGCGAGAGATCGGTAAATCTCGCCGAGTACTGGGCGACCATCAAGCTGTCCTGCCGCAGCTGTAGAAGCTCCTAGATGCACACCGTACTAAGGGTGGCTGGGACGAACTCCGAGCGGAAGAAGATCTCAATGTCCGTCCAGAGAAGAGATGCATCATCTTGCACCTAGAGCATCATGCTCCACCATCTGCCTGCTGTCGCGTGCAGTAGGATCGCTGCGAGGATCACCATGAGATATGCTGGTGTCCTCACTAACCTGAAAACTCGAACAACTACCTCCAACCAGTCCTAGGCTACATGATGGTCCATCTCCCCGCAGAACCTGGCCTGTCAATGGCACTGGAACTCATGCAGTGCACTAAGGCGACGTGCATCATCAGCGGCTGGGGCTGGAAGAATCAGTGGCTCGGCGGGTAGAGGTACCGCCGGTGCCTCAGCTATCAAAGGGCCCTGTACCGAGGCCACGTCGCTCGGTGGGATGTCATCATGCACAACTCTTGGAACCCTAGCTGGCTGCCATCGTGGGGACATCCTGAAAAGAGGCATGTGGGCCACTGTCAAACAGTATACCTGGTGAGATGACACAAAGTAATCACAAAGAAAACTTGAAAAACACATGCAATCAATGTTTTCGTGCATTGGGTACGAAATCAGAAGTCAGGGTCCTAGTGTACGGATACGTCAGCTGCCGCAGCAACACTGGACTCCCTGGACTAATAACCACACCCGATACGCTTAACACTATTGCTTCACATAGAAAAATATCAGAGTCCAATGTTCTATGGTAGAACTGAACTCCTCTGATACCAATTTTTCACGACCTGTCCTTAGGGCCCATGTTGTGACTACCCCAAGCCCACCTTCCATAGGCCAGGGGCTAGCGACTAGCACTATGGCGTAATTCCTGGTAAAAAGGGAAGGAATTTCCTTTGTAAATTAAACAAACACCACATAGCAAGCAAGCAGTAGTATTAAACATTATGTAAAACTGGGTACAACAGTAAGTGCAGAAAAGTAAGTGGGCCAGTATACAAAACCAAACTGAAAGTAAAGTACAACTAGAAAGGGGGAAACAACAACTGAAATGTAATGTCACAACGTCGAGCCGTCCACTGGAAGTCCCACCTAAAGGATGAGTACAGATATCCTCCATAGCTCCTCGGTCTAGCCGTCCACTTCGAGTACCTTCCGCCCAGTGGTCCACCTCTGGGTACCGACCTGCTCCACAAGCCTCAACCGCGATCAGCTATGTCCATCATCTGCAACCAACACAACGTAGTGCGGGCATAGCCCGTGCAGGGGTGAGTATAAGCTACTCAGTAGGGACCCCGAGACCCCAGAAGTACTCCCAGAATCCACAAAGGATAATCCACAAAGGAAAGATACAGTCACGAAGTAACATTCTACACTGCTTAGGTATCTGCCCATACATATACCTAAGTCATCAATTCTAGTACGCTCCAACTTCTGAGCCCAAGTAAAACCTATACCACACAGGAAAGCAAAACGTAAATCCACACAGGATAACACAACACAATCCATATAGGAAAGCAAACAGGATTCACCACACACAGGTATACTTCTTCATATGACGATAGAGATGATCAGATATATCCACTGATTCATCTAAGTTGTCGAACCAAAAAAGGATCGATAGGTACTAACCCCCGCAATGAACCACAAAGGATTTGACCCACACATGATCGATAGGTAATTAACCCCCGCAAAGACCCACACATGATCAGACCCACACAGGATCTGTAAGCACTGGCCCACACAGGACCGCTGAGCGCTAACCTACACAGAATCAGACCCACATAGGGTCTGTAGCACTGATCCACGTAGGATCGCTGAGTGTTTTAGTCATCGCTGTTGAATACACTGAGGATCTCTGCACAGTCGTCGTCGTAGTCGCAGTCGCAGCCAGCTCTAGGGTTCCCACACACAGGAAGCTCGTTTGGGAGGGTCCGCTCCCTGAGCCGAGAGGCTGATACATCAACTGACACATAGTCTGGAGTTTATGTATCTAAAAGTTTTGTATAGTCAACATGACTCAACGCTACCGATGGCGCGTCAATCAGAAGCCCAGTCTGAGAGTTATTGGCCTTTTCGTCCTAGGGGCCCGTTTGGTTTTTAAGTCAAAACCAACCCGACCGTACTCCACCTACATCCAAAACTCGGGAAGAGTAAGCCAAAAGATTCGTCTCACGTAGAGGAATCCATCAATGTCGATGGCACGTCAATTGGACGTCTGGAGCTCAAGTTATAAGCGTTTCTGCTCCGTAGGCCAGGTTGGTTTCGTGTACGAACCAATCCGAACGAACCCAACGTTCTCTGAAACCTTGAGTGTAATATGCCGAAACGACCGTCTCGATCCAAGGATCGTATCTCCGCTGACGGTGCCTCTATCAGAGGTCCATAGCCCACGATATGGGAAAATGACCGAAAGGGGTACGAAAACGGGGGGGGGGTCTGCGCCCGGACCGACCAGGCCCAACCCCCCTGGGTCGGCCCGAACTAGGTCGACCCGACCTAGGTCCGGGTCCGACTCGGCTGGGCGCGACCCGGCCCGGCCGGTACGTCCAGGCTGGCGCTGGCCGGGTGGCCAGTGGGTCGGCTAGGCCGTTACGGCCGAGCGAAGAGGGCAGCGCGTTGCCCCCATGTGAATGAGTCGCAGCTCCGCGTGGGGCCGCCCTTGCCAGCGGATGCGGCCGACTGCCGCATCCCAACCCCCTCCGGTCCCGTGCGGCCATGGGACTGCGCCCTTCTGTAGCGTCTTCAGCCGTGGTGGCTCCATTCGGCGGCGCGCCGGGCGCTGCCGCCACCTACCGCCGGCGCCGCCGCCACCTACCGCCGGCGCCGCCGCCGCCTACCGCCGGCGCCGCCGCCCCCTACCGTCGGCGCCGCCGCCCCCTACCGCCAGCGAGGCGCACCAGTGGGCTACTCCGCGGACCACCGGACGAGTTCTTGTGGTTAGAATTTCATGCCGCCTTTTACAATGGCCCTCCAGGGGTCCGTCCTTCACTGCAAGGACCTCACATTGCCCTTGCGGCTTACTTTTTCATCGCCTGCCAATCCGCACACCAGGAACGAAAGGACTGTGGGTTCGGACTTGTTTGTTGGTCCGCACCCACCGCGTTAGTGGTTTTAAAAGTCTCACAAAAAATATTTAAACAAACTGCAGATATAATAACATAGATTAAAAATGAACAAAAACCCATACCTCAACGTTGTCTTCAAAGGTGAGTTCATCGCGGAATTGACCATCACAGAAGGAGAGGATCATCGCGTCGTGGATGGGGAGTCGCAGTCGTCGCGGTACGCGGCGTCGCGTAGTCAAACTGCGAGGATTAAAATCACACAGATTTAATTTCACCAACTAAACCCATGTTGAGGATATAATTCACAAAGGAATTAAAAGAACCGCAATCCCCTACCACAATCATTTGATGATCAATGATTTTTGCGGGGAAGGAACGTCGCAGAAGGAGGATCGTCAGCATCGTGGTACGTGGCGTCGCGCTGTCGGTCTCTGAGGGTTAGGTGTTCTTTGTCACCCTTCATCGGAGGCTGGCGTTCTTTGAAATCTTTACATTTTTCACGATCTTTGCGAAGGAGGATGAAGATCTTCAAGCTTTAGAGATTCTCCAAATCCTCTCAATAATCAACCTCAAGAAAAACAAGTGTTGGTCTTCTTTTATTCCCATGCGAACAATTAGAAATTCAAAGTTAAGAAACAAACCATTAATTTGATGAATTAATTGTAACAATTTAACTGCCTAATTTAATGGGGTGTTTCTTAACCAGAAAAATGGACGGTTGACTTTCACTAAAGAGGGGTTGCGGGTGCGTTTCTTAGGAGGGACGAAATAGTGGGGCTTGTGCGGGCCCCACCTCAAAAATATCCTACCAAGTGGGTAGGATATTTTGGGTTCCACCATATCTGCATAACTTAGCATAAGTGGCTTTATGTGACTTTAAGTGAAATAAAATAAAGTGTTGCACCACTTTTATTTTATTTCTTAACTTAACCCCAAAAATTAAAAACCACACCCGAGAAAGCACAACTCTGGAAAAGGTGTTTCTAATAAAATATCGGCACTACGATTCCATCGGTGCCCTCAGAATTCGATTCCGAGCACTGGTTCAAAAGTTAAAAAACCCCACTCATTTGTTCACTGAATCTACCCGCGCCAATCATCGGAAAATGATTCCGGGCACACCGGGCCTCAGAATCAGGTGCCGTCAGAAACTACGTTCCTGTAAAATTCCCAAGAAAATATAGAAAAAAATTTCCTTTATTTTTACAGGTCTTTACACATATGGTCCAGAGGTATTAAAACAATTTCATTATTTTAAAGAAAAATCATATTTAATTTTTGATAAAACACCGTCATCCAGCTGATGGAGTCTTGATCCTCAATAGTGGCATCCAAGGTGTTTTTTCAAAATGTGTATAGTTTTTTCCTTTTAGCCCATTTATTATTTAAATTCGTTACACAATATTGTTTGTCCTTTTGTTCTAGTATTACCCCTAAAAAATTCGAATCTTCCTCCCCACATTATTTTATGCAGGGAATTAAATCAGTAATATTTAATATTATGTTTAGTTTAATAAAGACATTTTGTTTAATCTATGAACACACATTCCTTCTTTCTTGTCTTCTCTTATTATCAGGTGGTATTGCTCTATGTTTATCTAATATTTCATATTTTGATGGAATTTGTATGGTTCTTTGAGATCATGTGTTCTAAATTGAATTAACATCCAATATTGTTTATGTGGAAACCACTACCTCTAAGGAAGGTGGTAAATAAGATTCTCATATTTTTAACATACATTTCATTTTTTTCTTTCATTTTTTGTTATACTAGTAATCATTTAAATTTTAATTTAAGGATTTTAAAATTACCTAACAATGAATTATACCACTTTAAAAATTGTTAAATACCCATGGATAGAGTGGTATAATGGTAATTCATTAAATAAGATAATATCATTGTGTTACTAATGGAAAATTGAAATTTGGGAGACTGTGTTTTATATAAAAAATGATAATACTGAATAATTAATCGTTTTTGGTAAATGATTATTGGTTATGACATGGGAAAGCATTCTATAAAATATGTTCGATTGCTCATTTAGAATGGTGTTGGGGGAATTATTTCATCTGTATATTAGAACACTTTGGGAGATTCATTTAGTTTTTGGTCATTTAACTTGTGTATAATTTTAATAAAAATTCGATGTGACAGACATATATTCATGGAACTAATATTATAATCATCATTTAATTATTATTATTAGATTCATTGAATATTCTAAAATGTCAATATGTGATGTGATGTGTTTTCTAAAATTTCCCTCATCCATTTTGATTCAATCAGACCAGATGGTATAATATCCCCATAAAATTCTCCTAGAACCTATCCATTGGCCTATATCCTATAGCATATCGGGAGGCATGCTAGAGGTTACATGGTGTCATTTTTCTGGGGAAATGAATTAGTGGTATCAATGATGGGATGTTACAATAATATTCAACCATGTAACATTTTATATGAGCTCTATTTAACATATATGTCTTTAAAGGACGTAATTTCCTTATATAAGATAAATAAGAAACCAATTAATGTTTTTGACATATTGGAATGAATATTTTGAATAAATAAAATAAAATTACTAAATAACGTACTTTTCACTATGTTATATCATCCAATATTATACCAACATATTATTTTTACATTCATCAACCCAATTAATAGCCATGTGAATCCTGAAACTAAAAAATTATGGGGATAAAAATTGAGACAAATAAATGTTACCCTTAAAATTATTCATTGAAAATTGTAAATATTAGTTGGATATACTGATTTGTAATAAAAATATTTTAAGAAGGGCTATAACAAGACGATAAAAATATTAACATTTTTATAAAATAATTGATGATTGAATAAGGCCATAAATGACACTATTTGAATATATGATTCATTATTTATAACTCTAAAAACATTTGATGTTCTATGTCAACCACCCTAAAAACGATACTTCAATAACTCAATGAAACATTCATATTCATCCATGAAATATTGAAAAAATCTTTTTCATGTTCTTCCATTGAAAAATGATTTATGATACAATGTAATATCATTTTTCCTAAATGGAAATTTTAAATTAATTTTTTATGTCCATAGAAGAATTATCATAATCCATAGTTTTACCCAACTAATTAGGTAATATAAAAAACATATTGTCACTAGTGTTCTTATCAATATTAAATATATCAACATTTTGATCTACCATGTTAAAATAAGAAAATTGAATGTTGTAGAATATATTAATTTTCCAGTACAGTTATGTTACAACTACATTGGATGTTATACATTGTATCCTTTTACATATTACTTCAACAATGTTTTTGAAATTTTATAGTAATATCAAGTAACCATATCCTGATTTCATACCCATATATCACATTTGTTGACAATATCAATTCACTATGTCCACTAAATTGTGTCTTGTCAATCCAAATTGTTTAAAATTATATAACATATATTTGATGTAAAATGATCCAACATTTCCAACAATGAGGTAATCATTAATGTTAAAACCTGATCTTAATAACTGGACATGAAAAAATAGAATGAGTGATTCAATTTAATGAGTTTCTTAGTACAGTAAAATCGCATATTTTCCATATTAAACCAATAATTATTATTTTTTTCATTGACCCACCAAATTATTAGATTCAATTATTACATAATCAATAAATTATATTATTAGACGATGAAGGTAAACGTCAAGGTAATCAGAATAACTATCATTCTAGGAATAATCATAAAAATAATCAAATAAAAAACATTTATATATATAGTGTTTTAATTTTATGTCTCATAAAAAACTTTCCATTAGACTCTGTCGAAATAAAAAAGAACTTAATATTTTAGAACTATCACATGTAAATATTAAATTCATGTTACTTGTCTCTAAAATTTATATATACAATGCATTAAAAATATTAATAATATGAAATATATTGGATGTTTATTTATTTAATAATATTGACATCCCAAACCATGCCAATTCATGTTATCCAATTATCATAAATATCGTTACTAGTATTTTTAATCATGGTTTCAATGGAATGTAATGCAGCGACTTTCAATTTCTTTTCATCTAATAATTTTTTCTGTAAAATTAATTCATAATATGTGCAATTCAAATTGATTTCAACCTAATTAATTAAAATATTATGAATCATACATTATCAATATCTTATCGAACACAAATGATTAAATCATTAGTACATGAATATTTTTTAATATAGTATCAGCCATATTTTTTGATGATTTTCTATAAATCATATATTAATTAAATGACACTGGCATCCCAAAAGGATGTAAAAACCAATTTAAATAACATTAACATTTCATTATCAAATATTTCATTGAGACGCCAATTTTTTTGCAATATGACAAGAGAAACATCTTCGAATACTCATCACACCCAATTATCTATTTGAAAATTATTAATTTTAAAATTACTAGATTCCGCTAACATGTAAATATTCTTACTCAAGTAAATTAATATAAATTATTTCAAAACATATAGTATGGAAACTCCTTAAATTACCCATGCAACAGAATGACTGTTTTAACAAAATATTAATGTTTTTTTATAATAATATTGGTAAATAATTATTGAAAAAATAATTCCTATACATGAAATTAGAGTGATAGTATATCTAACATAAAAGAACATTCATTTGAGTACTATTTTATATTTCATTACTCTTAAAAAATATTATTACAATGAAAAATTAATATAACTACAAATAATTGGTAAAAAAATAAATTATATGGAACACATGAATTGGTCCAGAACCACTTAAATAAAAATATAAACTAATATTTGTAAATGATGAAGTGTAAATTTGAATTAAAAAGTGGAATTAAAATTCAATAATAATAGAAAAACTATATAAAATAAAAATATATAAATTTAACAGATAAAATTATATAATAGGGGAGAGGGGCCTCTAGATATTTGATAGTTATGGGGATTATGGGATAGTTTCTATTGGTGGATGACGTTCGGGGAGGAAATGTGTATAGTGGGACAATGGAAAAAGAGTTGGTTGGGTATAGATAAATTAGAATCTATAGTGGGAGGTTTGATATTGTTCTTGGTTATTTTGGAGATTTTTCTCGGTGTTGGTGCTCGACAGCCTATAATGAAGTGGAGAGGAGAGTGGCCCCAATGTCAATAATATTTGGAGTGGAGAAAAGGGGATGGAGTCAGATGGAAGGTTAATAGAGGGAGATCTAAAAATTGGTTCGCTAATGAGGTTTGATATGGTTTGGAGAAAGGAATAATTAGAGTGTGGGGGGTTAATGTTTTGTTTATTTATTTTTTAACCAGAATGTCTTATTTTAAAAAATAATGACTATTTCTTGTATTTAATGTTATTTTTTTATAACTAGCCACTAAATGATTTTTTAATTTAGCATTAATTCAAATAATCCTCAAAATTATTACTATAAAAATAAGAATACATTTAGTTGTTATTTTTGAAATAACAATTATTTAATAGGATTTTGATAGTATTAAATTAGGGTGATTAAAATATCATGTATAATTATATTTCAATATGAATATCAAAATATACATTAAGATGGGACCAGTTATAAAACCAAATTTCAACCATGAATGTTTATAGTGTGTCATGTTGTATGACTATACTTGTTTGAGTGATCATATATAGATTAGGATTTGATCACTCATTGACTTCTTGATTGATTAAGATATATTAAAATCAAAAAATTAATTATTTAAAATATTAGGTATTACCCTATGATATGTATTTGATATACTTTCATATGGTTTTCCTCCTTGGTTCTTGTAAGTGTTAGCTAATTATTTTCCTTAATTATTGATGTGGGAGACTATCACAATTGAGTTTCCACTAATGGTGATGGAACAATTCTTAAGAGATAGTTTTATTTATTATAAATTGATTTTGTGGGATATGAGTTTGGCATAAAAGGAAATTATTGATATCCATTATATTATATATTTGCCGATAGTGGTTCTGTGTATAGAAATTTTCTTGGAATGGTAGTTGTTACCTCATTAATGATGTGCTTATTTGGAGACTAAGATCCATATTTTGTGGGTTGATATAATCCATGATGACATGGAGTTCCTAGTAATGATTCATATGGGATTATAATATTTCATAATGTACCTATTAAATTTGAAATAATTATATGGGTGTTGAAATAAAAGATTATATTAGGTGTTTACAGGAGCTCACATGTTGTAATTACTTCAATAAATGATTTTATCAATTAATTGTATTACCCAGTTGATATTTTTACTCATGATAATTTTTCTCATTTTTATGGGTGTTTGAAAAAAGAGAATTAAAATATTAATAAAAATATTAATTATATAATCATTCATTTCAAATTTTTACTTGTTTTATATAACCATTCAAGGATTTTTGTTTATATTAAAGAGAATCAATGCTCGTTTTTTCAAACAGATAATGTTGTAAATGTTTTAATGTATATATTATTTAATAAATAAATTCGTGTTCATGACATAATTTTTTTTAAAAAAAATTATAGGGAATTTAACAGATTAAATAAATCCATTTTGAGCTATAAAAGTATATATATTATGAGAAAATAAGATCTTTGAGGATGACTTACACCTTAAAACTATTGATATTTACCTATGATTAACTATTCTAATGACCTTGAGTGTTTTTAGGATGTAAATCACAAATATATAAAATACTGATGAAATAATAGCTTCAATTAAAGACATAATATTGTGTTTTATAACATAAATTTTTTGTGAAGAGTGAAACTTATGATGATTTATGATTTATTGTCCATTTACATCATCTGTTCTCCAGCCTATTTATATTATAATCTCTTAGAAAGATGGTATTTTAATCTTTTACATTAATTTAAATATTTATTTTAGGGCATTGTTTTCAACTATTATATATCAATTTTTTCTTATATTCCATCCATTTCAATATTATGATTATAAATAATGATTTTTTATCCATTGAAGGTAAATTAAATATATTTTCATCTATTGATTTCATATATATTTGTTCATAATTATTTTACATACAAGTAAGTTTTCATCTATAAATTTTTTTACTGTATATTATTATTCATTGATTTTTCATTCAATTAATTTTTTTTATCAACATGTTTAATATTATCATTTCCATGTAGGAAATAATGCACCTAGTTTTAGGGATTAAGACTCGGTGTATCAGTTCATTAATGAATAGCATAATCAATGGTTCAGCGATTTATATTCATTGAATTTATGTTAATAAGAAAATAATATTTCATTATATTTTGGGAATCAAATCAAAGGGATTATATAGAATGAAACATAACCTTATAGGAATTAATCGATATAAAACTAAAAGATTGATTTGTTTCTTCCTTTATAGTTATACCCAATGCATCTAAAATGACAAACACCTTAGTAAAAAATAGTTGTTTCTAACTTAGTTAGCCGCATTTTTTCATAATTAAATCCTTCCGTTTTGAATCTTGAATAGCAATGTGATGTAATCCAATATACCTCCCACTGTAAGATTTTAGGAGACCATATTCCCATGATTTCTGAAATTTGTCCCAAATGGTATCATAATCATCTATAAACAAATTATATTGTTAAAAAAATTGTATTTTTATCAAGGGTAACCCATCTTAATTTTAAATTACTAGGATATAACCAATCTCATCATCTCCTTATGTATTTGAACCCATTAGTCTATTTTTCTATGTATGTTATCAACATGTCAAGTTGGGGAACATGAAATTTTTTAACTGGATTTAGACCAAATAGAAAATATGATTTTAAGCTAGCTGGTCATATTTTAGTTCCTTTAATATAGTCTTTTCTATTGGAATGATGATATGTACTATAAATCATCAATTACCTCACACCACTTCATATTCCCATTTCTTTTCATAACATTAAAACATGAATTAGATCCATCATTAGTGATATGCTTCTAGTGCTTAAACCAAACCCATTCAAGTCATCCAAAGATTATAGAAATACATAAAACTAATTTTTTAATTTTTGAAATAAATAGATACTAATATTAATGACATAATACAACTTTAGCCATGTCAAATACTCAATTTTATCATAATCAAAATATTTCTCAATTTATGCCACTCGAATAGCATGGAGAATAAAGATTCAATAAGGATCATTGAATTATGATAAATGTATTACAATTAATTAGTCATACTACAACTTATATCACCTATCATCCCCCAAAAGACCATTTATTTAAATTAAACCTATGATCATTAATTTGATCTGGAAAGCATAATAATTATGTGGACATCATATTGACATCCAACGCAAGTATCATTTGAATTTATATAAAATTTATGAATCCATAAAAAACAAAGGGGTGTATTTTTATTCCATTCAACATAGGGTCCACCCCTTATAATTAAGATATAGATATAATAAATGGATGAAATTTATGGATAATGAATACCTTAACACATTAGATGACCAAGGAATGAAATTTTGAGATAATCATTTACCACTAATACACAACTAGAAGATATATAATGACATTCAAAATTATTCTCATAGTGAAATAAAAGCATCCTTGGAGGCATTTTATTGGATTATGGATTTGAAATACTATTTTACACACCAAAAACTCAACATATAGACACAAAAACAACCTTTATAACCTATATTATATGCTGTCAATCGCACTATATTGGATACAACAACGTATGGAAAAGTTATAATAAAAACATAAGAAGTAAATATTTCATTATTTGATGAAACAACATTAAAGTATATCCATTTTTAAATGATTAAAATTAATCCCCAAGGGTATTTTTGAACTATTTAGAATATACCACAAACCATGCATCCTAAGATGAAGTAATTATAATGAAACTGGAAAAATTCCAGTTTCTCCAACAAAAAACACAGCCACATGATTCTATTATAGAGGTCAAATATTTTCATATTTTTGGAGGGACAAACCCATATAAACACATCATTGAATGAATATAAGAAAATATTTATCAAGATTTTAATTATGTTTATTTTAATAAATCATTGTAATAGTACCAACAACAGTAATACTAGAAGAGACGAATTCAATAATAGAAACCACCAAATCAGCGTTATTGTATAGAAATTCATCAACATATATCATGAAATAAATGAAAACATTGGAATACTCCTCAAATAGAAGAAACTAGACAAAAAATTTCATTTCCCAAAAAAACATAGGGCCAAAGGCTCAACATGTTGTCTTTAAACTAAAATAGTTCCAACAAACTATCTCTTCCAAGGAGGCCACATATAGACCCACCTCAAAAAAAACCTGAAAAATCATCTTACCCTATATTATTATATAGATAACTTGTGAATTAATGTTATATAATCCAAAATAAAAAATATAAGTGATATTATCAATAATCAATAGCACTAGGTCAATCAAAATTTCATGACTATATTTGTTCAATTATTAGATACATAGCCCTCTAATATTGAAACTCATCCATAATTGGAGTCTATCGGTTTTTCCCATTGATTCAGGATAAATCTGAATTTTAAACCGACCTAGGATGGAGAGGAGTAAATGAAAGGGTATTCAATGATAAATAAGATAATATATAACACATAAAAAATAAAACCTGACCAAAATCCTGAATCAAAATTTGATTTTGAGAGAAAAGGGATAGATAAAAGTGTAAAAAACTAATGATCATTAATATCGGGGAATTCCACCATATAAAATCCATCTTCAATTCACATATAATACAATGCATGGGAAGATATAGGGTCAATATAAAAAATTTCAATATATTTTTAATCAATATTATATAAATATTATATTTACTGAAACCATTTCAATTATGCCCTATTATACTAAAGTCATAATGGAGTTTCTCTCTAATAGTAGAATGATGTAAGATGTAGGAATTATTTCCATAAATGAAGAATACTATATGGCGGTTCAACTAAATATTACACTAAACATGAGAGATCCAATAAGATTCTCAATTCCATGCCCCATTGGCTCATGTAATTTTGTAAAATATTTATTTTCTTTTTTGGAATGAATCTATCCCCTTACAATGAGAAAATTATGAATAATATTAATGAATGAACTAATGCTAATTGGAGTAGCAATATAGCTTGATTATTTATAATTCACATACAAATTTTCACTTCTCAATGATGTTTTTGTTAATATTAATAATGTAAATTTCTCTGGAAATATATACTATTTGAGGAATAGAAGAAGAAGGTAATGTCTTGATAATTCATAGGTTACCATTTATCATGATCACTAAACCTATCCTCATTGAGAAACATAAAAGACTAATCTTATAATTTTGTGTATAAAAAGTAATCTTTTATCTTTTTAAATACAGAAACAAAAATTGTTATTAATTTGAATGTCAAGATAATATTTTTACTGATGAAGAAGTTGATATAATAACTCATGAAGATGAGAGGGAGTCCATGTAACAATATAATTATATGATCTAGACTACGAGGAGGTACAATACATAGATCAAATCTTAAGATGATACATCCTATCATTTACACCATCAATTAATAATCCATAAATGATGATTCTAAAACCTAAACCAATCATGTTGATCTTTTATTTTAAATAAATTAAGGACATACTTCATGTAATCCTAAGTTATAATCTAACTATGGAAACAGAAGATAAATTATTCAATTTTATTAAAATTAATAATATCTATATATATTAAAGTGTGGATGTCAAACGAGACTCATCCCCATGATCTACACAAACAATATTTTACTATAATAAGGCTCAAAACCAAAATTTAAACCTCAAAGGATATGCACCCTACCTATGGTTGGAGTGTTAAAAAATAATTTCTAAAACTGCTAGACAGTAGAATTATTTTCTCTTTATCAAATATAAAATGGGGAGCCCATAATAACAGCCCCAAATGAATAGAGGCCTTAAATTTAAAAATAATATTAGATATTAATTGATTTCAAGTAAGACCATTATAGGTTGATAAACCAATTTGGATTACAGAAACCAATACATAACAACCCAGATGTATAGATTTCCATTCCCATTCACAGATCAGAGGCTTTAAAAATTTACTGAAATTTAATCCTATTAATTCCAAAATCAATACATTGGATACAATGAAATCCGCATAGACCCAAATTTTTTCTCAAATATAATGTTTAAAAATCCATTTTCATCCTTCTCTTATTAATGGATTTCATTTGAATGTGTAATGTGATAGAAATATTAAGATATTTCAGGAAACATATCATCCCATATATACCGGATTATTTTTTAGGAAATCTCATTGGATGGTTTCTATATACATAGATGACCCATTATCTAAAGTGTCTATAATTTAGAACTACTAATACTTTTTTGTGAAGAGAAATTTATAGTTCAAGATTTCATGAAATTCTATTTTTTATAAAATGAGTAGTACATTGGAATAATAGTTCAAATAATTATATATATATATTGATCCTTCTTAAATCATAATAGTCATATAGTTACCAAAACCCACCACTATTCAAGGTATCAGTTTATTTTAGTCCATTAATGATTCTATCGTCCATTTTTAATAGACATCTCACAAATTTTTGGAGTCTTGTATGAACAAAGTAGAAAAATAATCCAATCTGAATTATATTAATTGTTTCAAAATGACTTTGAAAAGATGAAAACAAAATTGTGGTTGTCCAATAGTTATCTTTCTTCATTGGGAAAAGGACATTGATCTTATTTGTAATTCCATCAACTTTGTTACATGTTGTGTTTTTTATATAGTAGGTAATTTATATTTTTACCCGATATTTTATTCCATTCACACCATGAAATATTATAAAATTAATTATATCACTACATATAAATGTCTTCTATCAAAGGCCTTCAGTTTCAATAAATTTATATCATATCATGGGCTATCTATAGTTTTGGTTATTCAATGCCCATATAATATTAAAGCGTCCTCTGAAAAACAATGATGCCAACCCAAGGTTGATATGTTGGATCTTGTTTCTTCAAATGTTGGAAATTATATTCAATGGTATAAAGTGGACTAAAAATGTTAATAATGACCTTATTTCAAACCATTATCAACAAATTATAGAAGATGATTCATAGATGATAATTTTAATTGAATTCTCCGATGAAAAACTCTTTGATAAGGATGTTCAATATCGACAATGTTTTTTTGATTTAAAAAACTAATTTCCCATATGTAACCCTTATCCACACTACTCTTCTCAACAGAGGACACATTTTTTATTAGTAGGGTCATTCAATTATACGGATATACCACAATTACTTATGAAAATTAATGATGTATTAGTTTGATACTACATACCAGATGATGAAATTCATATTGTGTTTAATTTTTCCTTGCTTCACTAACTATAGGATATAATGGGTCTGACATTATTATTTTAAAAATTAATAAAATTTGATAGTAAAAGATAAAACTCCCTCCAGATTCATGGAACATTGGGGAACGATATTATTGATCATAATGAAAAAGTGCCATTAGAAAAATCAATGAAATTACATAGAAACCCGTCCTTGAAGAAGAAATATTTTATATCCTTGGAATTGATTTCAAGGGTACATTTCCAAATTCTTTTGGAAGTCAATATATATTTATTGGTGTAGAATATATCCTCATGTGGGTAGAAATATATTTTATCGTTCTTGATACAACTAATTTCATATTGTGTTTTAAAAAGATATTTTGTTTTATTATTTTTAGATTCCTCAGTTACTCATTAGTTTCAATGGAAAAATCTTCCACAATAATTCCATTAAGGAGTATCTTGAGAAGTAATAAATTTGATACAGTATTCGGCACCATACAACTCAATTTCAATTGGGAAAGTGGAACTATCCAACATATAAATAAAATAAATATTAGAGAAGAAAGTGAACAGATGTCAAAATTATTAGAGTAACATACATTATGATTCACTCTGGGTTTATCACTTGTCGTAAAAAAAACAAAAGTTAAACACCTTTTCATCATGTCTATTTAAAACCATGTCATGTTCTAGTAAAATTAAAAACAATATCATTTTTTTGAAAAATAAAAAAAATAAACATAAATGCTAAGAAATTTTGGAAAAAAAGGAATCAATATTTAAATGTTCATGAATAAATCACAAGGAAGTGCTTTTGGAATAAAGTAATTTATAAAGATAATTAATAAAAATGATTTAATGATTAAATACAAAAATAATATTCATTCCATGTGATAGGGTTATTTTTTCAATTTAAGACTCTAAATATTCCCTAAATATTTTAAATCATAATTCTCTACACTATTTGATGTTTATAACTTCATCCCTTGAAGAAATATATAAATTTTGCGAGGAGATAGACAATCCTTTATGGTTAATAGAGAATGGTGATTTTATTTATGTAGAGTTGTTTTATGAACAGTCTACCCCATATTTTAAGTTCACATGGGAATGAAAAGTAATAAATATAGATATTAAATGAAACACTGCCAGGGAGGAAAACAATGATTATTTTCTTTTGGTATATTAGTATCATTGATGTTTGGTTATATTACAAATGCTTCGTGAGGATTATGATAAAAATAAAAAAAAATAAATGAAAAAAAATTAATTTGAAAATTTGTTTTTTACTTAAAACAAATATTTTTTACATTGTAAATATTTCAGTTATTGTATATTTACATTCAAAAAAAATATATTAAAAAATATCAATTTATTATGTATATTTTTTAGCCCAAATTATTAAACTATGATATTAGGACTTGTGGTGTCTCCCCTGTGAATCAGCTAAGCCACCAATCACTCCTCTTATTCTCCAAACCCTCGACTACACCTACTCTCGTATCCTTACACCTTATTATATACCCTTTATTTACTCTATTTATCAATCTAATTCCACTATTTCTAGAGCATTCTATACCAAAGGATATTTCCTTCCTTATGTGATGTGAATGAAATATTGAATGAAATCTCCTTGTTCCATGTTTCGATTCATTGAGGATTATCCACCACTAGAACCAACAATGTAATTGGTCCAAAATTTCCACTGAATCGTTTTTAGCTTCCCATTTCATATCCTAATATTCAAAGGAAATCACTTAGGAAGATCATCCTCATTGTTTCTTACATTTTTAAACTGATAAAATCTGGTCAAATTGTCCTAGTTTTACTCAATGCCTATGTGGAATAATTAGATGTCAAATTTAAGTATCGTATATATGATTCTAGTTGTAATTTGATCCCAGGAGGCCCTTTGTTAGATTCAAATATTTCATATCATTGATGCTTGAGAGAAGATGTATCGACATATCTTCTTTGAGTTACTATAAAATTTTGAACTGTATATAATTTAGATCTCTTTCTGGTTTGGAGGAAGGAATTGGTATCTCAATAATGGAGATTTTGGAGTTGTAATGCGTATGTATTTCCTATATTTTACTCCATCTCTAATTTTGGAGACCATTTAGCTTGATCAGAACAATTAGGGCTCCCCGAACAGCTGGGAGATGATATCCTACCACACCATGAGAATACAAGATCGACCTATAATGAAGAGAAACCAATTTATGGGTTCCACTCTCTATTGAATTTACCATTCTTGAGATTATGCTTCACTAAAATGGGGTAAATCCAATATAGTATTCACATAGACTATGTTCAACATTCTTGTCACAACCATGGGTTCCCCCATGGTGAACACTGAACATAATTTCCCACTATATTATGATTTCAAGGATAGGAGGACACATGGAACACTTATGGATTGATATATTATCACTCATAAGGCAAGGAATATGTGGTTTTTTATACCTCCCATTCCCTAGAATCATTCATCCCGTTGTAGTACTTTGACCATGTTATATTCCACAAGACAGCGATGGTTCAGAAGGTGGTGGATTATTATGATTGGGAACATAGAATCATCGATTCCACCATCAATGATATTTCTCCTAATTCCTCAACATAACCCTATGTATCTTCATATCATCCTTTCCCCACCAAACCATAGGATTGAATTTAATCTCAGCACATCCCTGTTATGATGGATATGTGGACCTAGTTTTTTGGAACTTTATAATTCAATAAATTATTTTAGAGAACATGAATATAATATTCCATCCAAGGGGCTATCAATTATATAATACCACATTGTACCCTTCCATTGTTAAAAACCTTATTTTACTCTTCTAACCAACACTCTATCCATCCAACATCACCCTTATCCCTATAGGAAACCCAATGGATACATTCCTACCCCTACCATCCTAAAACCAATATCTTCCCCAGTAAATCATCCCCAATATATGAAAGACCCTACTTCTTAGATTATATTTATAATGGGGAGAGGACTATGAGAAAATATATCTACAATTACAAATATGTATGAGATGTGTTCCATTGATCCATATTCCATAAAAATGTTGTTATCATGGATTAGTTCCCTATATTCCCTATTCACAACTGTGCAATCATATTTCACAATGGCCCCTGTCGTAGTGGTTAATACATCACCTCCACCATTATCCCTAATATAGGCATGGCATGACTGGTCCAACCACTATGCATGAGGGTGGGTACTTCTATACTGGTCATTGAAATTAATTATAATATTCATAGTTTCTTATCAGTACCCGTATATTTCTCATTATGTGTGTATTATATTTTATTTTTATTTCCTATCATGTTCATGTATAATTTATTTTACATAATAGTAGGAATAAACAATTTTTCTTGATGTTTTTCTATTTATTCTTCCCTTCTTCTATGTGCATACAGTTCTGCAATGTGTTTACAATATTCTTTTTCTTTAGCATTTGATATAACAAGTTTGATTCTCATTATCCTTCTATATTAGGTGTTCCCTAATTCCAATTCCATTTAGGGACCTCCCCAAGAGATCCATCCATGGGTTAAACCGATGCCTCAGTTTCAACATGGGAGGTTCAGTCTGGAGATTTCAAAGGTGGTAAATCCATTGAAGAATCACTCAGAGTAGTATGTCTTTGACTCAAATTCCTACAGGAGGCTAAAAAATTTGGATCTGATAAAATAATTTTAATAGTTTCTTTTTCATATGTCTAGTTGATGTCATCATTTTAAGAAGATTATGTTAGACAACCTATAGTCTTGTATTTTGATTCGTAGTCATGTGTGTTTGTATTAGTTCTTTTCTTTGCTAAGTTAGTGTCTTCTAAGAGATCCTCCAACAATGTTTTTATATGTAGATCCATGAATTTATAAGATCTCATTTTCATTTTAACCTCAATGTGATCCGACACATTTTAAAATTTCTTATTGGATATATATTGACACCTAATAATTTTCTAAGTGCTTATATTTTTTATATGATATTAGAATAGGTGGTCTATATTCACTTTCTCATTTCAAATTTTCCCCCATTGTTTGCAATTTATGTCAAGGAGATATTAATTTTTATATATCCTTTTATTTTATTTTTCATCACATCAATGTTGTTTTTACAAATGGATCATAAACTATTTCAATTTATGTGTGCCAAGGGAAAAATTCAAAAGATTTATTTCATTCCATAATTATTTTTTCATTTACCATTATTGTAAAATAATTTTTTTCATTATAAATATGATGTAACATAAAATATTATTTTACCAATGTAAATAAATGATAGTTTATAGATGTAAATTTTCATGTTCTATTATTTATTCTTGATAATAATATTATCATGATTTATGGATGGAGTAATTTTATTATGAATCTAAATTACTAATTTATTTTTATTAAATGACATATTACATGTAACAATTACTTGAGTAATTTACCTTTTTCCCATTCTATTGAGGATTATATACCTAATTAATCATATTATTTCATGCTAATTTTTCTTGTGAGACAATTTTGACATAAGAACATATCAGAATATACATTGTTGTCTTACTGAGGCTGTGACTATAATGAATACTCAATTAAAACAATTTAGGAATTTATATTGATTTGGCCCATTTTTCTAAGACCCACCTATAAATTATACCAATATTTCCTATATATTTCATGAGTTACATTGTTATTTTTTATCCCTGTTCCAAACCATTTTATTCCATCCAACACTATTCATTTGTATATTACATGATTTTCATTTGAATATGTGTGAGGGAAATATCGTTTCCAATTGAAATTTAATTCTTATCACTAGGGATTTGTTTGGTGGTGTTTCAACCAGAAATATGGGACATGTTCCTTGGTTTCTAATGATGTACCTTCATGATTATCAAGTTAAAAAAACCAAATACAAATGGGATCTTTTTAAGAAGTTGAAAATTTACCATTAAAATGGTTATGAAAGGTCATATGTGTTAAGTTGGTGCATTTGATATCTAAGATAAACATGAAATAAAAAAAGATAAAAAAATAAACCTGGTATATTCCTTATACATTCATGACATATTGACCAAATTATCAAGCGCTTCAAATTAAAAGTCGTTTTTATGAGGATTTATATAGTATAATAGGAACCCTAGTCCGTACCTTGAAGTATCCTCAAGTCACTAATTTTGAAAGAAGTTTTTTATAAAAAGTAGATATATAGTTTATAATAATCATGTGATTGGGGGATCAATTTAGAAATCATGTGACATCAAAATTTTGATATATATGATTTCTAAAAAAAATTGAAGTTAGGATAATCCTGGGTTATCCCTATTTATGTACATCAGAATTTTATTCAATATAAAAGGAAAACGATTTAATAATTATATATTTCTTTAAAAAATATATTTTAATGTGAGAACATACTATCTTAACACCTTTTACTTGATCAACCTCACGGTATTGATCATTAACTACTACATAGAAAAAATTCATGTGTGTTTAGGTGAGATCCAAAATCCAAAAGGAATCGTATATATTATGTTACATGATAATTGGATTCAGATACTATAAAAAATTATTCCCTTGAACATAATTTTCATATTCATGTGTTATATTTTTTGATATTATCTTCCTACACAATCCCTACTGTTACTCAATAAATGGAAAGGGTGGGAAAAGAGGAAACAAGACTCAATTCATCAAATGATTTGGTTAATGAATGGAGGCATGAGGATATATTCCCCAATGATTAATTATATGATAATTCCATACATAACAAAACAACATATTGAAATATGATGAAAATTCATCCCAAACATGGAATTAAAACATCCTTCAGGGTATTATAAACATGAAGATCAGGATTGCATCATGGTTCCCCTAGGTGATAACATGGAGTTGTGAACCTCGTTGATTTGGATGGATGTAAAAGATGAGTAAATGGATTTCCCAAAGCATCAACTCCTTACCTATGGTCTAGAAACATTTTATAATGAGGTGGGAGATGTTTTATGGATAATTGCATCAAAATTTCCATAAAAAGATGTTAAATATATAATGGACTAAGTGAATATTCATGGTATAAATTATTATTAAATGTTTCCTTATTAAATGACTATTTTAATAAATGAAACATGACTTAAACATGATGTATAGGTAGTAATTAGAGTTAGATATGGAATGGATGTGGAATAATAATAATTGGATGTTTGAATAATATTAGTGGCTAATGCACTACTAGTGGGACCAGTTTATATTTCCCTAAATTGCATCACATTGTTGGCCTATTTTTAGAATTTTATTCTTAGATCAATCCTTTATTATAATTGGATGAATTGAATCCAAATTATCGTAGTATAATAAAAAATGAAGTTCGTATTTTCTATGAGTTTATGTAATGTTTTGAAAAAATAGTATACTGCTATCAAATTGTCCCATAATAAGATTTTATCTTTTTAATAATTTTTTCAACACATTAATTCAATATATACATTGAGTGAAGAAGATGTTAATAATTGGATACTAAGAACCATATGAAATGTAATACAGTTTTATAATGGTAATAATATATGTTATATCATTATGTGATCACATACCCACAAAAAAACTGTTTTACTTCATAGCGATGTCTTGTATCCTAATCAACACCTATTCCAAAATCAATTTTTAGAAAACATACACAATTCTTTCAAAATTAAATCCTTCATCTAGAATTAATGAAAACAAATTTCCTATCATAATTATTCTCTCATGTTCATATTTATTAAACATTATTTTTTACTAATGAATCATCTCGTAAACTACCCCTCAGTTAATTTTTCCCTCTTCCCTCTAAGAACATATAGAAGTGGATATGTGCTGATTTCCAAAAGTTCATGTGATATTAAAATATTATTGTTGAGATTCATTGTATTCTACTATTCGAAACTGGTTTTCTACTCAATAAGACAACCAATAGGTTGATCTATAGTTTAAGGGTTTCAAGGATTGGATGTATAAAAATTTGGGGCAGAAAAGTAATGATTAATGTTTTAACTATAATGTATGACCAAATTTAGCAACAATCCATACAGGGAAAAGCATTATTTAGGACATGTTATTTGTGAAGGTGATATGGTCCTATCCCAAATAATCCATCATGAGATAATATTTCAGATGAGACCCTATTCCCACTGCAAATAGTATGTTCCCAGAAATTAAATGCGACGAGAATACATATCATATCACCAAGGGTGTGGGGGCACGAAGCATGCCAAAACACAAGAATAGTATTCGTGATGGGTTGTTACCCCAATCACAAGTACTATACCATGGTTATTAGTATTTGTGAAGATTGTTTACTCACATCACTAATAGTACATTAGTAGAATGTTATTTGTGGCGGGACCCATCGCAAAAACGTTTTTAGATGCTGCCCTAAATTAAAGGGGGAGTTAACATTTGTGACTGGTCCCTTCACAAATACTACAATTTATGATGAGAATATCATCACAAATCCCCCCATCACTAATAATCTAACCAATATATTCAACCATCTAATTTTCCCATTTCATCATATTCTCAACTCATGTGTCCTTCTATACTTCAAAATCTTTCCCTTCTGTTTTATTCAATGTTATAAATTTTACAACGAAGTAATTTTCAAGGCTAGCATCCAGCCAATGATTTAGTTTTAGGGTATTTATTTGTTGAATTCATTTTTAGTTATTTCATTTTATTTTATATTAGAATAATTATTATTAATTAGCGGTAAATAAATTAAATTAGAATAAGATGGTTTTATTTTGCATTATTTATTTTTAGAAATATATTTTTTCATTAGGAGTTATGGTTTTCGTTTAAAGGTAAATAGTATTAAATTGTAATAATTTGTTTCAATTATCATTAATTAATAATAATTACATATAATTGGTATTAATTAGTTGTAATTGGTAATGATGAGTTGTAAATAGTAATAATTTGTAATAAATAGTTATTATTAATAATAATTAATAATAATTAGTAATAATTATTAATAATTATTAATAATTAGTAATAAATAGTAATTAACTTTAATAAATTGTAATAAATTGTAATAATTATATGTAATTAGCGATATATGGTAGTAATTAAAAATTATTAGTAATAATTAATAATAATTAGTAATAAAGAATAATTAATAGTAATAATTGGGAATAATTATCAATAAATAGGAATATAAATCCGCAATTAGTGAAAATTTGAAATAATTTGCGGTAATTCGATGTAATTTTTAAAAAATAGTAATAATTATTAGTAATTAGTAGTAATTAGAGGAAATTAGAATCAATTAGTGGTAAATACTAATATATACTAATAAGTAGTAATAAATAGTAATACATAATATAAAAAGTAATAATTACTAACAATTAGTAATAATTAGTAGAAACTAGTAATAAAAAATAATAATTAGTAATAATTTATAATAAATACTGATAATTAGTAATAATGAGTAATAATTAGTAATAATTTATAAAAATTACTAATGAATAGTAATGAATTGTAAAAATTCTTATCAATTGTAGTAATTAGTAATAAATTGTACAAAATAATAATAATTAGTATTAAATTGTAAAAATTAATAATCAATAAAAATGATTAATAATAATTAGTAATAATTAGTAATAATTTGTAATAAATAAATCCAATTACTAATAAATATTAACAATTAAGAATATACAGTTGTAATTAGTTGTAAACAATAATAAACAGTAATAAATAGTAATAAAAAATGAACAAAAATAATGAGTACTAAATAGTAATAATTAGAAATAAATATATTAAATAGTATTAATTAGTAATAAATGGTAATAAATGGAAATAAATCAAAATAAATGGAAATAAATAGTAATAGTGAGTAAAAATTATTCATATGTGGTAATAATTTGTAACAATAAGTAATAATTAGCAATAATTATTAATAAATAGTAACTTATAGAAGTAATTAGTAACAACTAATAATATTTTGGAATAATTTGTGGTGATTAGCGATAATTAGTAAAAATTAGTTATATTGTGTGGTTGTTGGTAATAATAAGCAGTAATTAGTAGTAATTAGTGGTAATTGGAGGTAATTAGATAAAATATTAATAAATATTAGTAAATCGTTTTACAAAGAAACAAATAGAAATAAATAGGAATACATAGTAATAAATAGAAATAATTAGTAATAATTAGTAAAAAATAGTAGTAAATAGTATCAATTAGAAATAATTAGTAAAAAATAGTAAAAAATAGTATTAAATGGTAATAAATAGTAATGATTAGTAAAAATTGGTCATATTTAGTAAAAAAATTGTAATACATAGTAATAATTAGTAATAGTTAGTAATAATTAGTAAAAATTTGTTATAATTATTAATAATTAGTAATAATTAGTAATAATTAGTAATAATTAGTAATAATTAATAATAATTATTAATAATAAGTAATAACTTTGAAATATTAGAGGTAATTAGTATTAATTAGTGGTAATTAGCTATAATTAGTAATAATTAGTAATATATTGTATTAATGAGTAATAAAAAGTAATAAATATTAATAAATTGAAAAAAATTATGATTAGTAGTAATTATTAAAAATAAATAGTAATAACTATTAAAAATTACTAATAATTTTTAATAATTAGTACTAATTAGTAATAATTATAAATAATTATTAATAATAATAGGTAATAAGTAACAATTATGTGTAACTAGTAGCAATTAGTATTAATTAATACTAATTAGGAATAATTAGTAGTAAATATAAATAATTATTCATAAATTGTAACAAATTGTAATAAATAGTAATAATCAGTAACAAATTGTGATAATTAGTAATAGAGAGTAAAAATTGTAATTAACAGTAATAAATAGTAATAAATAGTATTAATTATTATAAATAGTAATAAATACAAAAAATTAGTAATAATTGGTAATTATTAGTTATAATTCTCAATAATTAGTAATAATTAGTAATAATTTGAAATAATTAATAATAATTAATAATTATTAGTAATAATTAGTTATAAATATTATCAAATAGTAATTAATAGGTAAAAAAAATTAATTGATACAAATTATAATTAATAGGAACAAAAGTTAATTAATAGTAACATAGTGTAATTTATAGTCATAATTTGTGGTAATTAATATAAAATAGCCAAAATTATTAGAAATTATTAACAATTAGTAAAAATTAGCAGTAGTTAGTAATAATTGTAATAAACTAATAAATATTTTTATTAATAGGTGATATTTAATAGTAATTAGAATGAATTAGCTGTAATTATTAAAAATTAGCTATAATTAGTAGACATTAACGGTAATTAGTAAATAATTATTATAACATAATATAAAAGTAATAATAAGTGGTAATTTGTAGTAATTAGTGTTAATTAGTGATGAGTAGTTAAAATAACCTATTATGAGTTAAAATTAGCTGTAATTAGTAAAAATAGCAGTAGATAGTTATAATTAGTTGTAATCTGTAAAAAAATCTTGTAATTAGATGAAATTATATGTTTCTAGTAGTAATTATCAGCTATTATCGAAAATTAGGGGTAACTAGTAAAAAGATACGATAAATAGAAAAAAAATAAAAATATTTAATAGAAAATTATGATTTCCTGTTTTTTTTCTCTTTTTTGGATTATCATTATATTATATAAAATTAATCCTAAAAATTATTTATTATTTATTTTTTAGAGTAATATAAGGAAAGGATGTGGACATTAGTGTTTATTACATAATCACGATTGGATAAATTATCGCAAGAATCCTAATAGTTATGTTATAAATCATATATAAATTGAGGTTGTTAAACCTTTTTTGTCATATGTATATTCAAAACTAGATGGTGTTTTAGAAGTGAATGTTAAGTGTCAATGCTTGAAAATGTGATATGAGGATGTTTGACAAAATTGACAACGTTGTGGTCATCAATTTCTTTTGTTTCCAAAATTATTATTTTATTGGTATCAACATAGTAAACATAGTTCTATCGATGATACTAACAATTTTTTTCCAGATCCATCACGATATCAGTATTCAGAACATGATGTGATTGATAGATCTTTTAAAAAAAGTATAACATAGGATTATATTGATTAAACTCTTGTGTTAAACCCATTCAAATTTTATTAATTTTTGATGTCTATTAATTGATCCTTATTTTTCGGTTGAATGATAATCTAATTTTAAGAGGATAAATAATTTGGCTATTAAATTTGTGTAATGTAAAATAGATATTTTTAAAGATATACTCTTTAGTTGGTGCATTTTTACCAAAAAAATGTGTTCTCTACAAATTTCTAGGAGTGTAAGGGGCTCATTCATAATTTGGGTCTTGGATATTAGAATAATGATTCATGTTCAAATGATGACATCTTATATTATGATGAAAATATTTAATTCATTATTTGTTTATATTTTGACAATAGAGGCACTATGAGGCTCAACTAATGATGTTTGGATTGATTCCACTTAAAAAATGGTGTTTTTTCTCAATTACACAATGATTGTAGCATTTATTGATGTCTTATAACACATTTTCATTATTATCATGAAAAAACCAATATTTAAACTGTTATGAGATTAAACAGTTATGATGATGGATATTCAGGGAATCATATTGTCCCAGAACATCCATATTTTTCTTCTGAATCTCTAAAATAAGTGATTAGGTCATTCTAGAAACAGTTTCATCACATTTGGTTATTATGGAGGTCAATATTTTTGTTGACCCCTCATTATAAATCTATACTACATACCTTCATGGATGTTTATGAATAATCCATATATCTTTTACACCATATTAATTATATCACATCCAAATATTATTCTAGGTATTTACTTGAATCCATTAATTGATGAGTTAAATTTATTATGGAGAAATGGTGTTAGTATGTCAGATGTTGATTTAAAAAAACGTCCATTGAATTGATGAGGTAAATTTATCCAAAATCACATCCGTACTATATAAGAGACAATAAAATGGTTCTTATCATTAATGTAATAAAAGCATGTTTTTTCAGCTATCATCGAATATTTCATCCCAATGATCATCCTTTTCAGAGGAACATATATCATTTCATGAAAGGAAAAATTGAAAGACATGGAAATCCAAAAATGATCTCAATTATTGAGTTAAAATACTTTGTCTCTTCATTACCTCCCATTACATTTGGACTAAAAACAAACAAATCTTAAATTATTATCTTTGGGATAGAACACAATTGTATAAATCATTGTATTTGTGGGATATACCATATTGGTATAAATTTTATGATCTTTACATGTTTCATGCAATACATATTGAGAAGAAATTTTTTATTAATATATTTTACACATTTTTTGACACACTTGGTAATAATAATGATAATATAAAGGCATGATTAGTTTCCCAAATTTGTAGGTGACCAAAATTAAACTATTTGAAAATAATAGAACATAGAATTTAATGGAATCAAAAGCAGCTTATATAGTTTCAAAGGAAAATAGTTTACTATTTTATCATTGGATTTATGTTTTGAGGCTTCCAAATGGGTATGATTTCAATTTGGATAGATGTGTCTGAAATGATTACATTAACAAATTTCAAAGTCCTGAATGTCATGTATTAATGGAAATAATTATACAGATTCTATTTAGTTGATCGTGGAATTATAAGTTTATGTATAAGCTAAAAATAACATTTTTTGAGACATTTGTGAGGCAACAACAGACGCCAATGTAATATGTTGACAATAAGATGATTTTTTTAATTTTATGTATACTGAAAAAAATAATCCCACAATCTTTCGTTGATTCAATGGAACATTTGATATTAAATTTTTCATAAGAAAAAAATGTGGAGGCCAAGTATAGTTTCATTAGATTTACCCCTTTAATAGATGTATACAAAAATAGATTAAAACATTATCTAACAAATCAATGGTTGAAATATCAATTAAGGATTCTTATTTTCATAAAGAAATATATTTTTTATGTTTTCATTATTTTTAATATGAATATCCCTTAAAACAAAAATTCATGGGTTCTAATGAGGGATATGTTGACACTGAAATGAGTTATAATTTATTAGTTTTTAATCATCATAGACTTTTTGTTTTTTGAGTTCATGAGAAATGGATTTACAATTATGAAAATCACATGGCTCATATATTTTTTCTTTTATACAGTGAAAAAATTACACAATTTGCACTGTGAGTGCTCTTATCACTTATTATATAACATTTTATTATATTAAATAAATATTATTTTATTTATATATTTTATGATAATCATATCAAGAAATATTTTCCACGTATTATAGCTATTTCTCTTGAAAAAATTTAGAAAAATAATTTTTCCAACTAGTTTCGAAAAGTGGTAAAATAAATTATTTTTTGATTACCATATTATATAAATTTATAACATGATATATTGATAATTGTTTTAACACTTTTCAATTATCTCAAAAATCTGATAAAATTAATAATCAATTGTGTTTATTTAGTAACACATGATCTAAAAGATTAAAATCATATAATACATATATGGTGAACGGTTTCTATTTCATACACTTTAATGGGAGAAATAAAAAGACTATGTATAATGGGGCTTACGTGAGATGAACTCCTCATTGAGAAAATGATGTTTACTTTTATGAAATGCAAGAATAAATAATTTAGTAGTGTTCTCTAGGATTGAATTATTTTAATTTGTTTAAATGTTAGTGGTCGGATATTGAGAGAGGCTTGGTTGTGCATCTATTCCATACAATCATTGACATTAAATATAAATTCCTTCTCACTGTAAATAAACCATTTTTATTATCACATTAGGATCTTAGAATGTATTATAAAAATTAATATGCTACATTAAAAGAGTTAGGTGATTGGTGGAGAATAATAAAAATGAAATCTCGGGAAAATTAGTTTATTCAAAATGAATGTGGTATCGCTGAACTTCAAGGAATAGAAAATTTTCAAAAGAATACACCAAATCCATCTTTTCCATGAAGATACATACATATAGAAGATGAAACCCCCTCAGTTATGTTTCGATGGTGACTATTATGTTATTGATGTTACAAATAATTTTGAAATAAAAATATATTATGAAACAAAAATTCCTCTAGAAATTTATGATACTGAGGAAGAATGTGAAAATATTGACACATCCATATATGAAGATGAGGAGGAAGATGAATATTGACACAATTAAATGATGGTTATAATCATATAATATATATATATATATATATATATTAGTTGTTTTCAAGTAATATTTGATAGTAATTTTGTGTTTTAGATGGACTTAGATCTATTTTAGGAGTTGGAGGAGACTGATCAACCTGGTGACGTGCATGATATTGGTTCATCTGACCAACAGACTATTGATGTTCAATGAATAATCATAGGGGTTATGGTCTTGCATGATTGAAAATTTCCAACCCTATCCTTGAGTGAAATCTAAGTATTTACTTCAATCCATGAATGCAATTGTATGTTCAGTTCTATATTTTAGTTAGTTTTAATTTATTTTTAAAATAAATTATTTATATAATATTTTATTGTTTAATATTTCCTATTTTTCATATCATTTCAAATATAGACGTTGAATAGTGATGTGATATATTTTAGAATTAATTATCTGTAGCATGGGTTTCATGGGATCAGTTTCCCATTGATTTTTAGCACCTTATGTTTGATCATTGGATGGTACACATATAAATAGTAGTTATTTTGAAACTTATTTAATTAATAACTTTATCTTATTAAGTAATGGTAGGGTTTATTTTTTCATGTCAATGAAATCTTGTGAGAATGTATGTAGGATGCATGGGATGGTGGTATGTGTCACCATTTCCATCAATTTTTGCACAATATGAGGAGGAAATCAATGCAAAATTGGGATTTACAAATTGATAATAGTCTTTCTAACCCCATAGACTAGATTACATCTCATTTTATGTTTAGAAATGATTACTATCATTTTGGATGGGAGGTACTTTTCGTAGGAGAGAATCATTAGGTAGACCGAAGTAGTGGTGACATGAGGTGACACATCGAGGTGGTAGTCGTGCATTCTGTAAGCATCAACATCATTTGGTAAGAACATTTTTTTCATAATTAATATAACTTTAAATGTAAATTTTATATTTGATACTAATATAGGCATTAAAAAACCAGATATTATGTATCTCAACTTTTAATGAACCATATACCATGATCCAATCACTAGAGATATTATAGGTAATCTTTTGTGTAATATTGCGGTAAATAATTTTTTTTCCTGTTTTAAAATCTACTAAAAATAATATTTTAACTATTTCATATTAAATTACAATTTAAGGAGTTATATGAGGATGTGACATCCCATACACAGACTGATAGATAAGCTATAAATGAGGATCAAACCTCTAGTGCAGCCAGATATGATGAAGCGGGATGGATGCAGGCGACTCAGTTTGTTTTCTATAAAGCTGGATTTGTTGGTATCAAATCCAAATTGATAGCTATGTGTTATTTTGGTACTGTTGTGATGTCTTTAGGTTGCTCGTGTAGAGCTTGAAGTGAGTCATCATCGTCTTATTTATAATATCAGAAGAAACATCAATCTCAGTTTCAGCTTATAGAGATCATGCGTAGGGAGCATGAGGACCTTCTTTGACATGAGATACAACAATAGGAGGAGATGACTTGATGGAATCAGCAGCATCACGAGCAGATGATAGAGTACATGGGTTGTTTGACTCATGGTTTAGTGATGATGTTTCTTCCACTTGCTCTTCTACCTCCTCCAGATGACCCTCCCCCTCTATGATTTATATATCTTTTCCAATAAACATTTCAATGTATTTTTTTAATATTTTTATTAATCGTTATACTGAAATTCCAATAAAGTGTTCTCTTTATATTGTTGGGAATGTTATGTTTCATTTTATTTTTTTTATTTTCTTTTATTATTATTTTTTGTGTATTTAATATTTTTATTATATTATTTGTTTTTTAATTATTATATTTTTTATTTTTTATTTTTTATTTTTTATGTTTTATTTTTTTCAATTTTCTTCATTATTATATAGTTATGATTTTAAATTTTTTTAATATTTCTGTGATTATTATATTTTTTATTTATTTATTATTTTTATTATATTTTTATTAATTTTATTTGTTATTAATTTTTTATTTTATAATTTTAAATATATTATTATTAGTTTTATTAGTTTTTTTAAATGTTATATCATTTCATTATTTTATTATAAAATATAATAATATTATTATAGGAAATATTAATAATATTTATTTTTTTGTTATTTTATTTAATTTTTAAGTTTTTGGGGTTGGTGCCATCGAGAAAGTGTATTTTTTAAAAACCCAACTATACTATTTGCGAGGTAATGATCTCCCATCACACATTGGTATTTTCGACGAACCATCGCAGATATTTTTTTTACAACACCATTTTCTATAACGTGTCATTTACGACGGAACCCCATTGCAAATGAACATTCCTCATTTAGCTAATGTAATTTCTCAATGAGTCAAAGTGTTTATCCCTTCCAACCCACTATTATCTTTATTCATTTATTGAGGTACACAATAATGAATTGAATAATAATATGTATACATAGTTTTTTATCCATTTATTTCTTAATTTATTTTCTTTTTTAAGTGTAAAGATCTAGTTTTTTATATAACTTTTTTGGATGTAATGAGGCAAATATTTATAAAATAATAATATAATATGTCATTTGATCCCACGATTGAAAATAAATATATGTAGCATTTCAATGAACCCATGCAAATGAATATTTCCCTAGAATTTATATTGAAACACAATCTCCCCCACACATAATGGTAATAAATCATGAATGATCTGTGATATGGGCAAGTATGGATAAATTAGATAGTATTGTGGTTACTGATTAGGAATTTCATTCATTCTAATTTATAAGAATGGTATAATTTCAAGGATGGCCAAAATTGGGGATATATGTTTAAAGGGAATTTAAATTGAATGATATCCTTGATCATGGGTGTAAAATACTAGAATAATATGGCTTTAAATTTATTATGGAATGTTTTGGTATATCTACATGACTTGATACACTCATGATGTTTATTAAAATAATAAATTTAAAAACTAGGATTTGAATTTATCTGATGTAAAAGAATTAAAATTATGGATAGTGATAATGTGGAATGGAATTAAAAAATCAATTAAACACATTCAAGTAATATGATAAAAATATTGAAAAAGATTCCATATTGACATTAATTTTTAATAATTATAAAAAACATAATTTTACACCCAATCGATACAAGTACATAAAATGATCTGGGATATTCTCTTTAGTATTTTAATTTTACTAAAACCAAAAAATAAATAAATAATCGAATCAGATTGATTTTAATTTTTTTTGGTCTTTTCAATTATTTATTTTAATGATAATTTACCTATAGAACCCTCCCCCATACCTTAATATTAAATTTTCTTCAATGAATGTAAATTAAAAAAATATACTTGTAAATAAATGTAGGGATAAGGACAACAAGCAAAGTGGTGCCATATATTGAATTCATCAGCTTGATTTAATCCCCCAAATTCGTTGATAAATATTTATATAAGTGATTTAGACTCTTACAATTGAAATTAAACATATTTCCACTCATCCCATTAATGATATGAATGGAACAAAAATTATAAACAATAGTCACAGTATATGGACTAGTACATTTTGAAAGAATCTTGCCGAGATGAGTCATTATAATCGAATTGAATATGAAGAAATTATCAAATAAATAAAAATTTACTTGTCGAATCATCCAATCATGGATATACTTTTCATTATCTCTTTATATTTAGTATTTATCATATGAATCATGTTGAATTTCATCCAACTCTAGAATCAACATGTTTCAATGATCACCTATATATGATAGATTCATATTGAATTAATTTTCAGGATAATTTGCAAGGTGATATACCTTCTCATGAATGTAAAATTACATTATAATAAAAATAATTTATGGGGAAATTATATTTCATGGTTTTAAGGTTATAGAGTACATCCATATTTAATCATCCATTCACAAAATAAAATCAATCTGATTTGGCTGTATATTTTTTTCCATTATTCTCTTAAGTCCCATATATGAAATTTCATCATGTATGATATTTTGTGGGTGATATGAATTATAGAATTTATGAATCACGACATAGTTATATAGAAATTTTTTCATGTTTTAAATTCGCAAATATTAAACCCAACCACTAATGATGAATCTTGTAGAACTAAAAGATGTTAAAAATGATATCTCAAAAAATCAACAAACACTAAATGGTAATCGATTGTAGAATTTTTGACAGCAACCTATTTGGAGAAATATTCAATAACTAATAAAATTTAAATAACTCAAAATTAATTTTGAAAAGGCCCCATAAAGTAACTAAACTATGAATCGATGTTTACCCAATATAGCATGGGTGTGGGGGAATTTATTTCCCATAGAGATATTAAGTATGAGTTGACAACATATTTCTGAATTAAAAAACAACAAGAATCTCAATAAAATGTATTATGATAATTTCCTATGTTTTGTACCTTTCCATCTATATTTTGAGATCTAAAGTGTCCCCCACAAGCCAAGGTGTCGAACTCATGGCAAGAGACATACCAAGGAAAAACGTAGTCACTAAAAGTTTTCCATAATTATTGGTCAACCTAAATTTACCATCATGAATTAGGAGAATGTGTTTGTGATTCAAATGTGAAATAGTTAGTGGTTTCTATAGATATTTCTATAAAATCAAAATGTATACATACCATCCAGTGAGCACCATAAGATCCCGAAATGTTCTCATGAGTGAAGAATTCTATAATGAGGAGGGATGATTCGACATTTTGGTCCTATAGTGGGGTAATCATACTAATTTGTTTAGCTACAACATTTTACACATACCTTATATCTCAAATATCATTGTTAATATCCTCAATGATTTGAATCCACCATATGAGGTGGGTCTTAGAATCAGGTTTCATAAAAAGGATTGAAAGGGAAACGTGATTATAAAACACAATAAATTTTCACCCTATAATATATAAATGATATTTCACAAATGTAAAATAGAATAATAATTATTTATTTCTCAGTGTCCATGTAGTATTCTTGGGAAGGATCAGTGGTATGTAAGGAATATATACTGACTTGTGCATCCCCCTCACACCATTTTGATAATACTTATCTAGCTTCAATTTAAGAGGAATCACACAAACATTTTAATTGGAGATCCCCCCATGGTTGTTGGACGATTGTAGGTGATGTGAGAATACATTTTACTAAATGTTATGTAACTTAGTATATTTTATCAATAATAAAATCAGAATATTTTTTAAATAACTATGATAATGTATGTATTTTGTTACTAATGCTTTTAAGGAATTAGCGGTAAAAATCACATTGAACCATGACTGACCAAACCCCGTGAAAATGTTTTCGATATGTCGATGATGAAAGTAATTAAAATTTTTATTTATCAATATAAATTCCATTTCTTAAAAAAACATGCCACCGAACTATCTCCCTCTCTTCCATGAAATGTCATTTCTCATAATTTATTACATGATATTGGTCATTGTTATTGTAAATGAATGAATCACTATATTAAAAATAGTCATCAAAGAAATAACCATAAAAACTGAAATCATTAATTATAACCTCTATACAATTCTCAATGTACAAAATAATTATACTCAGAATACATCATGGAAAAGTATCAATATCATTTTTAAGACACAATTTCATAACCCTATATGAGTATTTTCCAAATGGATATGTAAATTATGAATTTTCAAGAACCATAGTGGCTATAAATATTTGAAAATGACCTGAATATCCATCGACAAAATAATAACGAGACTTACAATAAAATAATTATATCTTTTCAAAAATGAAAGGTAGATGAATGTGGTCATTTTTTTTGCATGATTTAGTTTAATTTAGTCAACAAAATATTTCTAATTGATTTTCACATGTACTGGAAACAATACATTCTTTCATTTTGAGACTATTGCTAATCTATTATTATAGGAAACATTTTCATTGGTCTAAAACATTTACCATGACATAAGGGATAAATCACCCCAACTACATGTAATTTACTAACATTAATTTTTAAAAATTATAGGTGGTGGGATTCAAAAAATGCTGGGCATGCTTTATAGGATTAGCCTAACCATCTAAATATATAATGTGCATGAAAATAATTGGACTAATCTTTCAAATACAATCCAATGTACATCCCTTTTATTTTTTAAACTCTCTAAAAATTACTAGAAGTTTTGATTCAAATTATGGAACATGTTTGTTGTAAATTATTATTATGTATTTTTCAATTACCTTACAATATTAATATTTTAAATTAGTTTTATGTAGTTTAAATTCCTACAACAGTGATTTTTTATTGAGGGTGGGGGATTTTTAAATGTGAGGCCTATGAAACAGTCTATCTGTGCATTTTTATTTTATATGGAATGATAATGAATGCTGATTAGATGTTTAGAATAAACATAGTTAATGGGAACCAGAAAATTGAAACACTCATCAAATAATGAAAACTAGTTACAGTTTTCCAATCCCAAACAACACTAGAAACATGAATTACAACTCAAATCATTCATGAATGAAGAAGTGGAAAAGTAATCATAGTATTTGTAGTGGAGGGAATGTTATGTGCATGTTTTATATAGCACATCCATAAAAAGAAAAGACCAATAGAGTGATCTTAAATGAGGTGTTTTATTAAATCAAGGATATTGAATATTACCTTTACTCCCCCAATCTCTATAGAAATAAAATATTTTTCACTTTGACGGTTGTATTTAATATATTAAGGATGGTCCTTTAATTTATGAGTGGGTAATGCACTTAGGTGTGATTATATTTTAACTATATAATATATAAGTTTGAAGGGATGATGGCATTATTTAATCATAGTTTAATATCCTTGATCACCCTTGTTGGGTGTTGTGCTCTTATTGGTATATTTCTTGAGGATGACCATTGGTTTATTTTCTCAAACCTATAGATATGTTTAAATGGAGTGAGGAATACAATTAATCAACCAAACAAAATATATAGTTGAATGAAAAAAATAAAATCCCCATATACATAATTGAATCATAAAAGTGCATGGGTGAATTCAATTGTTTGTTATCTCTAGTTTTATCCAGAATAAAAATTTCATCCAATATTGAACTTCTAATTCCCATTCTATCATTGTTTGTGGGTGCAGAGTTCATTTATAAAAATTTGCATTGAGGTTTTTTTTAACATTATCCAAGAAGGAAATATTAAAAACTATACTTTTAATTGTATCTAGGAAAACATTATAAAATGTATTATCCTAATTTTTCTTCTATTTAGATAGTCATTGGAAAATTTTATGAGGAGTGGATTGTTTAGGGGAATCATAAATGATAATTTGTTTAACCTTTTTGTATTTTCTTCACATGAATCAATTTGGTTTATAAAAATATTATTTTCTAGGGGGTACATTACTTTGGGTATAATAATCATAATAAGAAATATTATCACCACTATGATGATTTATTATAAAAATAATACATTTTTTCATTAGATTTGAAACATGATGGGATGGTAGTTATCATGGACCATAAATATTTATCTCAGTAATCATGTTTTCTAATATTTCCATATTTGTTTCAAGATATTGAATTGGTTATTTTGTGGTCAATTAGAATTGGACGTTCTAGGATTCCATTTTAAACACCATGTCCTCATATCATAGATAAAATTTTCTATCAGGAGGATTGTTTTGAGATAGTGATAGACAAGAAGGTAGTATACCATGTCCTTGTTGATAATAATTCTAATTAGTGTATCCTTTGTTTCCCCCTTGAAAGTACAATGGTAATTCCAAAAACATGGGGTTAAGATTTGTAAGGATGTTATCTTTGTCATAGGTTCGATCTTGTTGAAATGGATGCACATGAAATATTTCTACATATTAGTGAGATGAATCCTAATGTTTCTATCACTGATCATAGAAATAATTGTAATCTGAAAAAATACCAAACAAAATGGAATTGGTGGAGAGTGATAATTTCATTTATCATGACATAATTTATTTATATGTGTACAAATTTCATCATGTTTTCTTATATAACTTTTTTTGATGGACGAGTGACTAATGTGATTAACATATCAAGTGTATTTAATTTCATTTATGGATATTTTTAGAACACTATTGAGACATGTATGCTATCGAGTCATGGGATGAGGAAATCGTTTCTTCCACATGGGGAGCTCTAGTTATAACATCTATCATATTATGATACATGGGAAAAATTCCATCATATAAGTACTGAATTATAAACATTTCACTTTTTTTAGGGGGGAAATTTTGGATATTTTTTTCACTTCTAGTATATGTTATTAGTCAGTAAATGATTTTTCCAAATCCCATATATTTATTTTATAAAGGATGAAATTTTAGATCCCTCAAATAAATACTCTAGAATGTTTTATTTTAGGTTATTATTGAAATAAAATATTGTATGTACATTGTATATGTTGTCATTTTCAATATTATAAAAAGATAAACAGAATACACTAAACATAATTAGGTCATTAATAACATTTTGGGGTTTCATGGTAGATAACTGTGTTTTGAAACTATGCGATATTTTATTATGGGTACCAACTAGAAGGAAAATGGAATTTTTTAATGATGTGGATGTTCCCCAATCACAACTCAGTATTTTAAACATACATAGGATGTTTTTTGTACACATGCTGGTACTCCACATCATGGGTGGTACATTTATTGAAAGTCAAATTTTCTTTAGCTGCGGTTTCTAGGGATTGATTTAGTTCTATCAAAACTTTCTATATATAAACATGAGGTTACCAAATAGTAACATTAGTTTTACTTTATATTACCACTATTGAGACATAATTTTAGAGTTGTCCTATTTTCAATTTCTGGGTCAATTTAGAGTAATTTTTAATTTTTGTATTTCTTCCTGAAATAATGATGTTAACTTTGTTTTTTTATGGTTTAAAAAATATTATTGGAAATATTTAAACACAATTGAATTATAATAGAAAGTGATAGAATGAATAATAAGAGAAAAAAATTTTACTAACAAGGGAGAAGTGAGAATAAGAAAGAGAGAGATATAGAATGAATTTTAATAAAAATTTAGGGGGTTTGAAATGAGTAATAAATAATAATGGAATTAATGAAATTAAATAAAAAATATTATCTCAGATCTGTGGAATCAAAATAATTTTTTTTCATTATCAAGGAAATCAAATTAGAAAATGTTTTTTAATTGGAATTTCTATAGTATAGATGAAACCCGAGGTATTCCATCAAAATATCCATAGATCATTAATTTTAATAAAAATTTTGATTTGGATATTTATATATATATTATGAATTATTGGGTGATAAATATAGAAATCATTCTTGAGTAAATTTTAAAAACTGGTATTCCAAAATATTTTTGAAATTTCAATAATGGTATGTAATAACCTTTTATACTAATCCATAATTTTTTTAAGGTAAGGGGATAAATGATTTAATCCTTCATTTTAAACTTATAAAAATTATTTCAAAGTGAGTTATTAGTAATTAAACAACTTTTATTTAATCAATCACATGATATTGATCATTGGTGACCAATCAAAATAAATACTGGTTTGTGGATATGAGATCCAAAATCACCAAGGCATTAAATAATTTATGTCATGTTATTACCAAAGTGCGGTCCACTAACAAATTAATCAATGAAAGTTACATTCACATTCAAGAGTTATAAATCTAGATTTTATCGATTGACACAATCCCTAATATTTATCTTGAAAGTGAATGGGTGAGAAAAGTGTTAACAATGGACACATCAACAAATGATCAGGGTTATACATGGAATCATGAGGATCTATGTTCATTTGATTTACAATTTATGAATAAAAAATGAAATAAATGATTAATAATGGAAAATAAACAAGTAATGAAATCATAATTTATTGGATTATATAATAAATATTGGGATCTCTTCATAGTTTATCCCGAGGTGATTATAAAGAATTTAGAGGTCAATGGAATTGAAAGGAATAAAAACATGAGTAAATGACTTTCATAAATCCTAAAATCCTTCCCAATAGTCGATAAGTATTTTAAAATGATGGGGAGGATATTTTTTATATATAATTACATAAAAATTTAAACAATAAGAAGTGATTTTTCTACGGAACTATTTTTATATTCATATTAGACAATAGTTGAAGACATATTATAGATATGTGATTGAATTAATCAAAAAATCATGCATTAAAATTTAGTGAAAATGTAGATCTATATATCCACTGCATATGGAGTTATCGAAATCACATGTACCAATCTTGAGGTATATCCCAATCACTACATGTTGGTCCAATTTTTCACACATATGATTTATTCACATGCAGGGATTCTTTAGAACCGCTTGTTGTCAGATCTAGATGTTGTTCCAGTCAAGTTAATTGGATCCCATTGATCATAAATTCATATAAAAATGGAATTTTAAAATTAATTTGTTTTAATTAATTTTATGTTAAAATTAGAAAACTACACTAAAATTCGGCCACTCTAAAATTTTATCTTTTTTATGTATGTTTTCTAATCATTAATTTAATATATAAATTAAATATAAAACATTAATAATGGGACACTAAAAACAATAATAATTTAATAGAAAAGTCTCTTTGTGATAATATATTCAATATTTGTGTAAAATAAAATATTCTTGGACCTATATTAAGTTCATGGGAGTAGTGAGATGCTACATATTAAAGATATTATTCAATACACATTTCATAATTATCATGCGTAACACTTTAGAGTTTACCATCCCAAGGGATTCTTTTTTTTCATATACATATCTAAATTTAGATACAATATATTAGAGACCTTAATATTGATATGGTTGTGATTAATTATTTCATTTTTCTTCAAAGAGTATATGTGTTAGGTCCAATTCAAGCCTTTTTATTGGAACAAGTATTCAGGGTTGGGGAATAACTATAACATTATTTTATATTTTTTTATGAGGGAAAATTTGTGGTGAGATAAATTGAATTGTGGGTAATTTTTATGGAACTGTTGTGAAATTATAATTAATGGAAAATAAATTTTAATAATGAACAAGACCATGAAGCATGATTTTTTTTCTTTTTATGGATAATTTATAATATATTATTTTTATGATAACACTTGTTTCTATTATCATGGTGGTAGTACATGTTTTCTAAAAAATAAAATTTACCATGAGATTATTATAGTAATTTTTTTTCATGAGGATACGAATTATTCATGTGTGGAATGGTTTCATAAGATTAATTCATTTATACATTTTGGATTCATTTCATTAATATATATAATTTTTTATAATATGATACTATGATTCCTAGTATGTTCATGAAATGAATGGGAGATGATGTTGAAAATTGATGAAGGTATAAAAGTAAAATATTGATGATTATTTACACAATTCACAAGTTTATAAAGTAAAATTATTTAATAAGTACTCTAAAAGTATACAAAACCATGATTTAAAACCATTACAATCCATAACATTCTATATATGAAGAAAAATTATAATTTATGATGAAATATTATGCAATAAAACAATCACAATCTACCATTGGTCAATCATTCTGAAGACCTCATTAGTTTATTTTTGGATGTAAATCATAGAGAAATTACAAACTAAATTCCACAATGATTTAATTCATGATGTAAGATAGAGGTTTATGGTGTGTAATTTCAATTTAGATACAAAATTATGATTAATTATGTTATATTTTTTTTTGTTTTATCCATCCAATTTATATTCTTGTCACACTGAATTTTATCTTCATCAAATTTTATATTCAATTTATTTTTAATATTAGGCCTTTATTTTCATCCATTCTATCACTTTTTCCCCAGTTTTCTATCCACTTCATTATTCCAATTTTGAACAAATAATTATTCCTCAAATTCATGTTGAATCAAATTTGTTTTTTACTATTGATAAAAACCACTATGATTTAGGCTTCATTTGCATTCAGATAATCTTTTAGTTTTAATTATATTATATGGGAATTGATTTTCAATGATGTTTTCTACAATTACAATTCTCATTTGTATATTTTATTATATCATTTCCATGTGACTATAATATATATATGGATATGTATATAGAGGTGGGGTAATATATCACTAAGGAATATCTAAAACAATGATCTGGAAAATTATTTTCTATGAAATTAGGTTTGTAAAAAAATCATAGTTCATTGTCATGAATAAACTGTATCTACTAGAATTTATGAGAGGGACCCAAACCTAATTGGAATAAAAAAAATTAAAAAAATTATTAATTTTTTTTATACATTTATCATTATATATAATGCATTGAGATGTAGAGAAACCTATTAATCAAAGAGTGGTTTTTGACAAATGTGTATCTATTTTTTCTGACTGAATACAACTTACTGATTCTTGAACAATTATAATTTCTATAACAACCCATAATTTACATGTAGATATTGATTAAACATTTTGGATATTTATTTCATAACATAACAAGGACCTCCCCAAGACTGTATAGGTTTACTGTCTTTAGAAACTGGGAAACATAAACAACTCGTTCAGAAAACATATAAAGTGTATCCCACTTATTTCATGAAAACTAGACTCCTTTTTTACATATATTACTTTGTACCCTTCTTCATATCATAGTTAAAGGAAACATATAAAATTGTGAGCTCAAATTCTCTGTATGTGTAAACAAGCGAAACATCAATCACATCTTAATCATAAGAACACAAGATTTGAAAATCTAATCTAGCATATAAAATATCAAAACATCGGGTCAAGGGATAAATTATTAAAGTGAAATGTAATCCCAATATTTATAACATACGTAATTAAATTTTATGGAATAAACACATTAGCATAAAAAATAATTTCATATTAGTCAAAGCTCATTATCTAGATCATTATATAGGATAAAGTCCATTACTAAACCGAGTTCACTTCTCATCCTATCATGGAATTACTGAACCAGATTTACTTTGTATTTTATTCAGGTATATATAATGAATAATAAATTATTACCCAATGTATTGGAGTGAGATATATTTACCACCCATCTCATTATGAAAACATTGTTATGTGGTCCACAAAAACAAAAATCATTTATCATAGAATAACCCATGAAATTAAATTGGTTTCTCAAACACCATAACATCAAAATCGATTTATAATAAATATATTTCATAAAAAAAATTCATCAGAAACATAATAAAATAAAATTCTTAATATGAATTGAAATATAACCCTACGTCATCTTATATGGAAAATAATTCTGATAAAAAACATGAAATTAATTCTCGAGGAAAATAACATTTCTTTTTATTTTATTTCTGAAAATGCCACATAATTTTAAAAGAAAATAATTTAGTTTAAAATAATAATGAAATTTGGTAGATGAATATTCATAGAAATAATGTGTCATGAAACCATAAAATTAGATTCATTCTATATATGTGAAAATAACATTCTCCTCATACTTTTTGAATAAGAGCAAATAAACCTAAAAGTGAATAATGACGGAAGATTCATTTGTTACCATTTAATAAAAATTCACAAAATGGTGAAATTAACATTAAAAATATTTATAATAATATTATTATTATTATATAATTAGAATACATGGATTTGTATGATAAATATACCTCATAAAATACTTTCGTATAAACAATCTCGAATAAAAATAAGAGTGTAAATTTATCCCTTACCATAGGTACGATATCCTTAATATGTATCTGAAACTCCAATATAATTATTTAAATAATGATATTGACTTAATATAGATTCATGATAATTTTTTTTATATCAAATACAATTATATTATCATCTGTTTCTTAGTAACATTTTATTTTCACTCGTTATTCTCATATTAACTACATTTTGTTTTTATGAAAGATATGTCTGATATGTTCTTGTTCTACTTATTAATTTAAAGTCAAATAATTTTCAGAATTACGTTACTATAATATATATCATATTTATTCATTTATTTCATTTATATAATCTTGTTTTAATAATGATAATATAGAATGAATCGCATCATATCGTGGAGACGATAGGTCGTACGTACGCATGAGAGATTATATCATTCACAAAATAGATAAATGGTATTTGAAGTGGATGGTGCATAATATTTAAGGACTAGTAAAATTTAATTATAAATATATATAGTTATTATTTCCATAATTATACCCATCCATGTAAGGTGGTGGTGAAAAAAAGATTACACCACAACGTGGAGACACTAAGTTGTTACTTACGCACGCATGGTTATTTTGTTTTTTCTTAGGATGGATAAAAGTTGAAATATGGTCGTTTAATATTTATAATAACAAATTATATTAAATTCTGATACTTTATTACATTATAATGAAAAAACTCATGGAGAGAAGTAGATGAATTTTTTTTCCAAAGAATCCGTAGAAGATATTATCTCTTCCCCGACGTGCTTCCCCTAAATCTCTTCTTAGAGTATTAGAGATGGTCTTTGAAGGTGACCAGAACCTATAAAATGAAAATATGGAAGTTCATAAGGATAAATATATGTGTATTTTCGATCATGAAAGTTGAAAATTATGTAAAGAGGTGAGGGAGGAGGTTCCCTTTTATAATTGAGGTAAGGGGCACTTTTGGAAACTCCATAAATAATAATTTATAATAATATCAAGACCCTTCCATTAACATCCAAAATGTCTCCATTTTGATGATAAGATGAGATTGGATTTTAATATCATCATCAAATTAATTTTATACAAGTTATGTTTTCAATTTAAATAATATCATTTTAATTAACACTTATTTATTCTATTTAATTTTTATTGTTGTAATAATATTCCTTATATTTAATGTTTAAAAATATTTACTTATATGGTATAAATTGACCATAAATGGATTTTTTATGAATAATTAGACCTTATAAATATCACTTTGTATGTTTGAAATATTTTTATGATAATTAAACAATTTAATAACATGTTATTTTTAGAAATTATAATTAGTGTCAATTTTGACAATATTTATTTATTTGACATTAAATATAATACACAGCAAAGATAAATTCGAACAAAAATATTTGATACACTATAATCATGTCATATTAACCTATAAAATTATTTTATCATATTAATTAGTAAATATTACAATTATTATAATATTTTTAAAACCATTTTTTGATATTTCTATTAATAAAATAATTCATTAATCCATATTGTGTAATCATTAATCATAATTATATAATCTCTAAAAATTATAAAATATAATTCAATTATGTAGGTAATTATTTTAGATTTATATATACTATCTATATTCTATATTATCTCCCAGTATTCCATATATTAAAATTAATATACTTATATAAAATGAGATTTTGATATTTTGTCGTAGTCATTTGTTTTTATTATATTCATGTCATATTTATAAGTACGTTTCAAATAAGTTATTCCATTTTGAAAAAAAAATTATTAGAGAATAATGTAGTTATCTAATTTGATTTTCGTAGGTGCTAAGTTAATTTTATAATTTTATTTCTAGCATTAATTATCTAATTTACCTTTAACCATGGTAATAAAAATAATTACCAACGTTACTATTCATAATGTCCAAAAATAAATATAGCATATTGATATAATTTGGATCTACTAATTCAAAATATGGAATTATTTTTTATAAATTAAAAACATAAAAAATTCAGAAATTAATTTAAAATTAATCATGATATTGAAATCATAGAACATGTTTTAAAAGTGAAAATATTGCCCCGGATTGACATGTTTTTACATTTGAATTTAACATAAAATTAATTTCAATGACCTGAATTATATTAAAAGGTATAAAAATATTCTATTTATAACCTAAAACCATTAAATAATATAATTTTACTATATAAATTATTTCAATGAAAAAACATATTTTCAATTAAAATTTATCCCATTTTTTCTATTCATGAAAACATGAAAGTTATCATAAAAATATCAAGAATTGATCCAAAAAAAGTTTATATACCGCATCAAAATAAAATGATAATATTATCATATAAAACATATTAATGTTTCACAATATTATTTTAATATGGGTTTCCATTCAAAGGATTAAAATTTAATATTTAAAATAGTATTTTATACATCAAATAGTGTTTTATTCGTACCATATGAGTAAAATATAGATTTGATGAATATAAAAAATCATTTATTAAGTATATAACATATATATATATCTAATTTCATTACCAAATTTAATACACTAAAAAAATACAAACATCTATTTAATTTATTTTTTTCATAAATATTGATAGCCAATGATTTCACAATGCATTTTCATATGTTAGATATAATTGTTCATGTTAACCTAATAGCTATTCTATAATGGTGATTGTAATATAAGGGAATATCTTAGTTTTTTTAACTCACAATTGCATTCAAAGAAAGCAACTGATGAATAAAAATTATTCAATGAAAATATTTCATAAAAAACATTCGGTTGTTCCATTCTACCCCCTTAAACATAATTTCACCCATGAATTCTATCACATGGAATGAAACATATGAGGATACCTATCTCTAATCATATCCCCAATTTCCCAGGTAGCTTATTCAAATTGTTTGTTTCTCCATAAACTTTAACCAAGTGAGTTGCCTTGTTTCGTAGAACTTTTTCGCTATGATCCAAAATCACTTTTAGTTGTTCATCATTTGAATGATCTTTCTCCAGCGGTACACATTTTAAGCTTATTAAATGTAAAGTATCCGGTATTTACCTTATCAATATAGATACATGGAATACATCATGAACTTGAGAGAGATTCATTGGATGTTCTAAACCGTAATCTACATTCCTAACACGATCATTAATTTCAAAACAACTAATATACCATGGGCTCATCTTGCCCTTTTTTCCAAATCTCATTAATCTCTTCTTGGGAGATATTTGTAAGAACACTTTATCACCCACCTAAAAAACTATGTCTTTTCGTCGGTTTTCATCATAACATTTTTGTCCAATACGAGATTCCCTTATGTGTTGGTGAATATATTTGACCTTTTCTACTATTTAATCAACAATATTAAGTCATAATAGATTTACTTCCCAATCCTCATCCCAACAAGTTGGAGTGTTCACTTTTTTTCAATAAATGGAATCATAAGATACATATTAATACTAGATTGAACGCTATTATTGTTAAAAAGTATTACACCAGTGGTAGATATTGATCTGAACCACCTTTGAAATCCATAGAGCAAGAACTCACCATGTCTTACAGAGTTTGAATTTTCCTCTCAGACAGACTGTCTGTCTGAGTATGATAAGTCATGCTAAAACATAACTATGTATCCAGAGCATACTAAAATATTCACTTGAACTTCTAGGTAAACCTCATATCTTGTTCAGATATAATGATAATTTTTACTCTATTATATCATACTTGTTTCTTTATATAAATCATGTCTTGTTAAAAAAGAGAGAAACCCTCTCTAATATCAATGAAGTGTGCTGACATCATAGGGAAATCAACTATAACCCAAATAGCATTATTCCCATTGTATTATGAGTAAATAATGATGAAAAAGTCAATATTGATGTTTTGACATTTCCATTTAGTTATGGCTAATGGTTGTAACATCCCTTTATACTTTTTTCTCTCATCTATAACCTGATGAGAAACCATGAATCAAGAGAGATATTTGATGATATATCTTTTCCTTCCATACACACAAAGTACTCTTTCAGATCCCTATACATATTTGTGCTTACAGGGTGAATACAAAATTAATAACTATAAGCCTCATCAAGTAACTCATTCATTATTTCTAGTATGGGAGGAATAAAGACTTAGTTATTGAACCTTATTATTTCATCGTAATAAATGTTGAATTTAAGAACATTTCTCACCATCTTTATTATCTCTACATATTTATTTTGTATCTCTTTAATCTTCGGATGTATTGACGGTTTAACATTCATGTGACAAATATAGATTCCCCCCTTCCCATAAAATTTCAGGATCCATACTTTTCAAATCAACATATATTGGATCTTTTTTTATTCTCATCATGGATAGTCTATCATGGTCTTATCAACTCAAAGCTTCATCTAACTTGTTCACATTCCCATGGTGGTATTGTATTGAGAAGTCACAATCTTTAATCAACTCTAACGATCTTCATTAGTGCATATTCAACACCATTTTTTGAAAATATAACTTATCATTTTAGGATAAGTATAAATATAACACCTTTCAAAATAATGATAAAGGCATCATATCTATAATGCAATGATTACCGCGGCTAACTCCAAATCATTATTTGGGTAATTTTCCCCATGGATTTTCAACTGTTGTAAGGCATATGCTATCACCATAACATTTTCAATGAGAATAAATCTCATCCCATTCATGGAGGTATCATTGTATAACACAAACCATTATACACTACATGGCCATGTAAACCTAGGTGTACAAGAAATCCTTTGTTTTAGTTCATTGAAACTCTCTTCACATTCCTCCTTCCAAATGACCAAAACTCCTTTCTGAGTCAACATAGTAGGTTGATTATATAATCATCAAAAATATTTCACAAAAGATCAATAATATCCAGGAAAACCAAGAAAACATTGGATCCATATTACCCTTGTTGGTTTCAACATTATTCTAATAACCACTATTGTTGTTAGATTCACATATATCACCTCACTTGAGATTATGTCACCCAAAAAATGATTCCTTTTTAATCCAAAATTCAAAATTGGGGATAAATATTTTACATTATCAGGTCTTTCAGTAAAATTATTAAGTGATATTATTTCTCTTCCTTATTCTTAGAATATATAACAATATCATCTTTAAAGAATACAAAAAAATTATCAAGATAACCTTTAAAAACTAAATTCATTAGATCCATGAAGATAGATATGTTATTAGTAAGGACAAATGGCATCACATTAAATTCATAGTCTTCATAATTTCTACAAAATATCATATTTGGTATACATTTTTTTTACCCTTCATTGATCATATGCTAATCAAAGATTATTCCTTGAAATGTATTGAGCTCTGCTTAATTTTTCTAATAATTCATCAATGTCGGGAAGATGTTATTTTTTCTTGATAGTGATCTTGTAACATTCTTGATAATCAATACAGAGTCACATTGATCCATATTTATTCATAATAAATAGAACTTTTTCTCCCAATGGTGACGCACTAGGGAGCATAAATCCCTTATGAATATTCTATTGGAGATTCCAATTGAGTTACGGAAACACAATTCGGGCCATTCAATAAGGGGTCATTGAAATAGTCATAGTACCTGGTATGAGTTCTATTGAAAACTCAACATCACGTTTTGGTGGAAGACATGAAAATTTCTCTATAAGGACATCATCAAACTCATGTACATTGGTTTTATTCTAAATAATTGGTTTCAAATATCTATTTGAGATAAATATCATTTATTTTTAGGAATCAAGACCCAGAAGAAGGATGAAATTTATAAGAGATGGTAATTTTAATCATTGCATTGTTAAATGATCATATATTGATATAGAATTTGATATGTGGGAACCCGTCCTAGGAAATTGATATGATCTCCATAAATATAAAGTCAATCCCTGCCAATAGTCACATCAAATTCCACTATAAGAAGGATCACAAGATTTGCAGGAAGCACATTCTCAAAAAATTCAACCACAAAAGAATTATAAACTTTTGATGTGACTGTTGTTCCATTATGTGTTGTCACAAATAACTCAACATCTATTTTTTAATTTAATTAAATTATACCCTTTGAAAGTTAATCATAAATAATAAATTGGGTGGATCGGGAATAAAAAAACATTTTCTAATTTATAGTGGATGTTAAGTGTACCTTTCAACACTTCATTATGTTACTCCATGTTTGCCGATTGTGATTTCCTATAACATTCCTTTTTATTTGGCCTTAAGTGTTTATGGAAATCATTCATCATAAATTACCTTTGGATTAGATCATGGATTTTCATAATTCCCAATTTCCATTCACATGTTGTATTGAAGTGTAGGTGGTACATTTTATATAGCATTTTCATTGTTCACGTCATTAGACATCGTTTTACAATAAAATCGGCATTCAACTACCTGATGAAGTTCTTTTCAACACCTAAAAATCAATTACTACATTCTTTAAGGCAATCAATTCCATATTACTCAACACAAGTTGAGAATAATGTAAAACTCATCTTCTTTTTAGTGTCATCTTTTGATTTTCCTTTGAATTCCATTTTTCTCTTCATATAAAACCCATATGACTGATGGGTTACTCCAATCGTCATCTGAACCGTGATAGAACATCGAAAAATTTCCATGTATATATTTAAGTACCTTATTGATAATTCTCTTTGGATATTTTGTTTTATGCCACAAAATAATCCATCAATGTTACTCTTAGGTTGGATAATAATTCTAGAAGCATTCCTTGAATGTCATGTAAAATAAGCTTTGTAGGTACCAAGGGATTCATCATCCAATTTCTTAATCTCAAAAAACCCATTATCCATAATTTTTTAAATAAAATGAAGAATGTACTTGATGAAAAATATTTTTTTGAACTCATGCCACACCATACACTGAATTTCATATCTTTTCCTCATGTTACTGTTAAGGTTCTCCATTGATCAACTTCTCTATACAATAAATAGATTACTGAGTTGAATTTATCATGGTCATAAAATTTTATAAGTGAAAATTTCTTTTCAGAGTTATTGATCCATTTTTCAACCACAAATGGATTAGAAGACATGATGAATGAAGGTGGACATTGCCTCATGAAGGATTGAACAGAATGTTGCACCCTCCATTATATTTTTGGAAGTATGAAATGATTCATAGATTGAGAATGTTAGGTGAGCATGACTACAAGATTTTTCATTCCATCTCCAATAAATTTTTTTTCTCATGGAGGAAATTCATTACATTTCTTGTCGCATTCCACATTAACATTGTTCCTTCAGGGACCAACCATTGACTAAGACCAAAAATCAATGTGTGAGAAACACCAATCATAATGGAAAAAACACACACGTCAATGGTAAAATTTCAATTTAAGACCCTTTAGGGTTATCCTAGGATAATCATGAACTTCATTAAAAAACTAGGATAAGATTGTATCCTATACTTAGACATATCCTTAGGGTTCTTACTAAGGTTCTATTATCAAATTTTCCAAAGGATAACTATACCTTCTATCTGATACCAACTATAGCAGCCCATAATTTACATGTATATATTAATTCAACATTAAATAATTTTTATTACATATCATAACAGAGAACATTGTAAGACCGTATAGGTTTAGTATCATTAGTTACTAGGTAAAATAATCAACTGGTTCATAAAACATATATACAATCTCTCGCTTATTTAATCAAAACTACACTCCTTTTTTGACATATCATACTTTGTACCCATCATCATGACATGGGGAAAATAATCATATGAAAGGGTGATCTCAAATTCTCAGTAATGGTAAACAATGAAAATATAAGTCATATCACAATCATAAGACACTAACATTTCAAATTCACATCCATCATATATAAGATCAGAATATTATGTTATGGGATAAATCATAAAAGTCAAATGTAATCCCAACTATCATAAAATTAGAAATGAAATTTCATGGCATACAAACATAATAATTGAAAATCATTTCATCTTTTTCAAATCTCATTTCCATGTCCATTATAGCAGAAAAAATCGAACACTTAATCAAGTTCCCTCGTTGTTCGAACCCTGTATTACTAAACCATATTTACTTGTCGTTCATGTCATGTCTATCTCATGATATATAAATCTATACCCATTTATTTGGAGAGAGATATAGGTGTCACTAATAATATAATGAAACCATTCATATGTGTTCCTCAAAAACACAAAACATTTATCATATAATAACCCATGAAATAAAATGGGTTTCTTAAACATCATTCTGTCATAATCCATTTAAAATAAATTGATTTAATAAAAATATTTCTATAATAAACAAAATCAAATAACAGTAATAATAGGGATGGAAACTTAACCATATGTCATCTAATATAAAAATAATTTTGATAAAACACGTGATCTTATTTCCTAAGGAAAATTGAATTTCATTTTCAAAAAAAATTACTTTTCTCAAAATGCCACATAATTTGAAAAGAAAATAATTTAGTCGAAAATAATATTGAAATTGTGAAGTGTTGGATTTATCAAAATTTGGATTCATGAAATTGTAAAATTCCATTGATGATGTATATGTTAAAAAACATTCCTCAAACTTATACTAGAAAAGTGAAAAGGTACCTCAAATCAAATAACGAAAAATGATTAAATACAGAGAATTGAATAAAAATTTACAAAATGATAAAATTATCATTAAAAAAATTATAATATTTCAAATAATATTACATAATAAGGGAACATGGATTTGTATGATATATATATCCTAGTAAATACTTACGTATAAACAATCTCAGATAAAAATGAGATTATTATATTGTCTGATACCTTAGGTCTGATATCCTTTGTATGTATTTGAACCTCTGGTATAATTATTTTAATAATTTTATTGACTTATTCTAGAATCATAATCATTATTTATAACATATTTGATTATATTATCATCTGTTTGTTAGTAGGATTAAATTGTAACTCGTTACTTGGGTATTAAATACATTTTGTTCTTATACAAGATCTATTTGATATGTTCATGTTCTATTTTCTAGGATATAGTTAACTCATTTATAGAATGATATTAGTATTTTATATATCATATTTATTCATTCAATTAATTTATATTATCATGGTTTAATTATGATAATGTATAATGAGAGACATCGCATCGCATAGACGTTATGTTGTACTGACACAAGAGAGATGACACCATTCCCAAAATTATTAAATTGTATTGAGGTAGATGGTGTATTATATTTCCAGATTTGTAACATGTAATAATAATCTGATATAGTGGTTAGTTCCATCCTTATACCCATCCTTGTAAGTTGAATGTGAAAAATAGATTACACCACAACGTGGAGTTGGAAAGTCTTATGTACACATATGTGGTGATTTTGTTTTTAATAGGATGGATTGATGGTGAAATATAGATGTTTCATATCTATAATAACAAATTGTTATATTAGTTATACTTATGTTATTAATTTATAATGATAAAAAATAATGAAGGGGATGTAGAAGAAAAATGTTGTTTGAATGAATCGGTAGAAGAAAATACTTCCTCTTTGACGTGCTTCCTATAAGTCTATTCTTAGTGCACTAGATATGGTTTTTGAAGATTACTAGAACTTCTAAAAAATAAGGAAAGTTAGAATGAAAAAGGATAGGGTATGACTAAGATTGAAGGATCAAAATTAATTGGATCAGTGAGGGAGGAGGTTCCCATTTATAGTATAGTTGAGGGGAACTTTTCGAGACTCCATAAATAATAATTTATAATAAAATAAAACCATACCCAAAACATCCAAAATATTCTAATTTCTATGATTTGATGATATAAGGTCCTAATAACATCAACCAATACATTTTTGACAAGTTATTTTGTAAATTTAAAGAATATATTTTTAATAGACACTTAGTTATTCTATTTAATTTTAATCGTTGTAATGAAATTTTAAATATTTAATGGTTATAAATAATAACATATATGGGATCAATTGACTATAAATGGATATTTTATAACATTTTCAAATCTATAATTATCACTTTGTAATTTTTAAATAATTTTTTTTAGATTTTAAAATAATTTAATAAAATTTTAATTTTTTTAAAACATCATGTGTCAATTTTGACACTATTCATTTATTCAATTAAATTTTAAATCCATATAGAAGAAAAATTCTCACCAAAATATTTAATACACTCATAACATGTCATAGTCAGATATAAATTTCGTGGAGAACATTAATTAGTTCATATGATATTTCTTTTAATAATTTTAAAACCATTATTTTGATATTTATATTAATAAAATAATTTCTATATCACTATTATGTGAATATTAATGGTAATTATTAATCCCTGAAAATTATAAATAAATTTATATGATGTATGTAATTATTTTATATTTCTAGATACAAACAATAGTAGATATTATCACTCTGTTATCAATATATTAAAATAAATAAACTTATATAAAGAAAGATAGTAACATTTTGTCAAATTAATTAGTTTTTATTATATTCATGTCATATTCATAGTTAAGTGGCCATTAAGGTATTCCATAAAATATTGAAAAAGATTGAAATGTTTTTATAGCTGAATCATTCATCAAATTATTCCAATTACCTACATTATTTTTATTAGTAAAAATTTATTCTATTTATACTTTTAAAAAATTCAATAATATAATTTATACATATAAATTATTTCAATGAAAAAATTTATTTTCAATTAAAATTTTATGTATTTTTACTATTCATTAAAGCATGACGGTTGTCAAAAAAAATCATAAATTCATCCAAAGTAAATTTTTATATCCATATTCAAAACAAAATATTTATGTTGTCATATAAAACTTATTAATGTCTCAAAATATTAATTTAAAAAGGTTTCTCCATTCAAAGGATTAAAATTAACATAAAAAATGTTTCTATACATAAAATAGTGTTTTATTCATACCCTGTGACTAAAATATAAATTGGATGAACATATAAATTATTTTATTAAGTATATAATATATATATATATATATCAATAATTTCATTTCAAAAATCAATTCACTCAAAAAAATTATCTGATTGATTTATATTTTTCATAAATAATTATTAGCCAATGAATTCACAAAGCATTTTAATAAGTTAGATATAATGATTATCGCTAAACTAATGGAAAGGATATAATGGTAATTTTAATATAAGTTCATATCTTATTTTATTTAATCTCATGATTTCATTTAAATAATGATACATTAGAATAAATATAATTTAAGGAAAATATGTCATAAAATACATCTGGGTGTTACATGGTCTAATACAATATACTATCCTTTGTGTGATTTAAGGACACCCACTACCCAATATCCTCAAAATTTATCCCAAACCCCTTTATAATCATTTATGGTATAATCCATTTGATATATATAAAATAAAACATGATATAATTTTCATGGTGAATCCATACAAGGTTTTAATTCATAGGTCACAATCTATTTTTGTTGATTCCCTTTGGGAATAAACCCTAGCATCCATTGTTTATCATATCATCACAATAGTGAGAGTTGAGGTACATTAAATATCTAATTGAATTTCCCGTATTTGTAATTAAAAATGATGCACATGATGATAATTTACATAGTATATATGTTTCAAGGTTTGATTTTTGTGGATACATGGGAGAATATTATGATATCCATGTAATGGAAATTACTAAAATCTTCTCACAAACTACCTTTGAATGGTCGGTATTAATGAAAAATAGATTTTATTGATGATGATGTTGAAATATAATAAAAAATATAATCTTTCAGTAGTTGGGTTGTATTATTATATAGTGTTAGATGGCCCCTACAATTTCTTGTGATATATAATACTTTTAAAGAGTTTCACATTGGGTAGTTTGTAGATAAATCTCTCAATAATTGGTGAGATTAGATAATACAAGGCATGAGTGATGGGATTGAAATTATATTTAGTTGTGCACAATTATTTTCCTACTGTATAATCATGGGATTGTTTTTATGTTGATATTTTATATTTTAAATACAATTTTAGTTCTTTTTTAATTTTTGTAATTGTTATGTTATTTTTATTTATTATTGTACTGCCTATAATTTCTTATTATTATGTTTATTCATGAGATAATTATTTCTCATGATATATCTTTATTTCCATTTAATGATGGATCATAATAATGGATCTATGTGAACTAGGAAATAAATCATTTTTATCTAAATAATGAGATGACATAGTTAAATGATTTTATATTATGTTATTATTTCCAAATTTCATATTAAGTTCACCATATTTTATAGAGTTCAATATTAGTACCAACGACTGGTTTTTGATGGTTTGAATAATGATTTGAAAATAAACCATTTTGGATTACCAATTTTCATCTCCAATGGAAACATCCAATGGTTCCCACATCCATAACAAGGAAAAATAAATTAAAATGGTATTATGCAATTTGTTTTTTCAATCCCAACAATGATTTGGAAATATCATAGTTTTAGATGATGATATGTTAGGGACATCAATCCCTTTTTGGTGGAATTATTACCTAACTTGTGACTCTGTTATATATTTATGGTTTTATATGAATATAATCCAAATATAGATATGGAACTTGTTACATTAACAAATTGATTTGGTGTTGAATATTTCAACATTTAAAGGCATTTCTTTTAAATGGTCCATCTATATGTATCTTAGTTTCTCTAACAATTCCTTGTTATTAATTATCAATTGGTTGCTGGTTGTCTTTTTAATCCTGAGAAACATAAAATTTGGATTTTACTAACATCCAAGACGGTAATTGGTATTTCATTGGTGGGATTGAACCTCCAAGATGTTTCATATGTATCCCATGGAAATAATAATAAAAAACCATTTATTTTTATTATTTTCATGCAATGTGATTTTAAGTAATACGGAAAGGACGTATATGAGGTAACTTAAGCATTAAGTATCGAGGATTAGACATGGGAAATAATCGAATGTAACATTCTTATAATAGGAGTCAGACTCTTAATAGTTCTTTTTACCCCCAAACTACTGAAGTTTAGAGAAATAAAATTAAGACCCACAGGAGTTATTTCCCTAGAATTTAAAAAAAAATTGAATTACATTGAGTCATTCAAATTGGTATATTAGTCTTTATTAAGTCATAAATAGCATTTCAATGAATGGGGAATATAATCTCTATTTTCCATGGTTGATAGAGTTTTATGGTCATAGTGATACGATTTTTTGCAATTACATAATCCAACTTGGGAAATACATTGTTTGAAAAACAAGGGATAACAACTAATTAGACACACTTCATATAGATATGATACATACACACATGGGAATACGTTTTGGATTGTTGATATATAGATTTATCATTACAAATAAATCATATATATCATTCTTTTAGTAGGAATTAGAGTTCTCATAGTTCAATTGGTTTCACAATCTGTTGACGGATAAGGAATATTGATATACCCGCTGGGGTTGAATCCTATTAATTTTTAATTAAGGTAATTACACCAACATGGGTGCCCATGTATGATCCCATTTCCTGTCATCTTATGAAAAAATTAAGTATGATATACTTATATGATAATTTCTGTCTCATGAGCTAGAGTGTTTGGTACATAAAGGGTCTTACACCAAGGTGGGTTCCCAAAAGAATATATCCGACCCTTTCACTTTAGTATATAAGTTGTGGGAACCATGGGTATCCTGATGTTCTAATAATGAGTCTGTATCTGTAGAACATTATGTAATGATCCCATGTAAAGGGTTAATTCATAACCAATGAAACATAGTTTTGTGTTCACTCAGTTTGAAGGAATGCACATGAGTATTCTTGATAGAACTGGCCGACATGTATGGGTTGTCTGCCAAACATGCCTAGTTTGTCTTCCAAAAATTTAAAATGGAGTATAAATGAAATTTATTGGGGTCACTGCATGATTGAAGATGATATTCCCAAGTGATATATCATGATCGAGATGAAATGTCTAGAGGGCTTCACATTAATATTATTACATGGTTAGAGGAAACCACTTGATCTACTTAATATTTCCAAAGTTCCTCTCATGACATGGATGACATGTATAGAGAGTTTCATGTGAACAGTATAATGTATACATAGGAAATTTCATGATATGTATGACATGTGAATAATAATCCATGGGTTCTAACTAACATATCTCGAGGACTTCACATGATCTGGAAAACATATCCAGAGGACATTTCTGGATCTAGCTAACATGTCTAGAGGATGTCTCATGATATTTATGATATGTCTCTAGGGCATCTCATGAATTACATGACAAGTATGGGTTACCCCATTCCTAGTTAATGGGTCATGTCAACAAATTTAAATGTTCTACATGAATATTAGTGTATCCATCTCTCTATTCGTATTACGCCTTTTTCTACCCTTTCAATATAAATTACTCAATGTTCATCAGGATTTGGCCTATTGAGTCCCTACAAGAATGTGTGAACACAAAAAAAATTATCCACGTGATCCTTACAACATACTGGGATTCATTGTGGAGTTCAAAGGATTTACAACATGAGGTGTATAGGCAAATAACCTAATCCTTTATATATTTCCTCAGGCATACGTGGTGGATGATTCTTGTGATTACATGGATATCTCCTTTGATAATTCATCTCTCACCTCTATGCTCTGATGTGTGATTTTTTTCAATCCCATTAGATAATATATATGAATGATCACCATATATATAAATATTTTTAGGGATCCTTGATTGAATATATGTTCTTCAGTCGATGGGGAGATAATTAGATCAAATATTTCATGTGAACCCTTCGTAGATCATTCATGATCTTATCTTCATGTATCATGATAAAAAACAACTTCAACATCACTATATACATTCCATATATATGATAACCTTATGTTATAAAGGGGATTTTAAATAATGAACATTACATGTAATTCGGCCTTGGAATGATCTGGCCGACATGTCTGCGTCCCTTTTCATTATCATGTTGGCATGTTAGAGGTCCTTTCCATGATCGATGATGATGAATCACCAAAATTTCATACCCCATTTTCATGAAAAACTGTGAAACTCTACATTGAATAGTGGTACCATCTGTTTAAAATTTGATATTATAAATCGTATGTCTTTTTCAATCGGTTTTCAATCAATTCATAAAATAATCAACCATACCTATCTAAAATAATTCAAACAGGGAATTTGACATGTCATGTAGCATTAACTTGATGAGGCCTACATTCCCTCATAGATCTCTCATGATAAATGGACTTGTCACAACTAAAAAATCATCCATTTTCATGAATATAAATGTATCTCCCTTTCACATTAAGATTTATCATTTTTTATTTACTATATTATTATCATGATTGTTTATAAAAAATCGTATTATTAGAGGAAATCATCTAGATTACTTCCCTTGATCATCAACGACTGTAGGGAATCCCTTGAGATATTAGGGGTATTTTTAGAATTTATTCTCATGATCATTAATAGATATGATGGGATACATAATTTTATCATGTGATGTTCCTAGGGTCATGAAATCATATGTCTTATTTCGGGTCACAAAATTTGTGTGACCCCATGATCTAGTATCTAAAAAATTATAGAGATTCTCTCATCAAATTTTGGAAAAAATAATACATCATCATTGTGTACATATATAATCATAAAACGTTTGATACTCATTTGGTTTGAATCAAAAATTCCCCCCCCCCAGAAGTGAGGTCGGAAGGGGAAATGGCCTGGTTCTAAGGAATGTAAATTCCTACCTATGTCCCTTAAGCTTCTAGTAGTTGGTGTTTTGATCGTATTTTGTTATAAAATAAGATAATTCACATTTGGTGATGTGAATAACAAATTGGGGATACATGATCCATTAATTTGACTAGTTATTCATACCTCTAGTGTTCAATAACTTTCTACTCTCATATGATCATTTTGGAAAACTACATCACCTAACACCATCATGAGAACTCTTATGGCCACCCTATAAAATATAAAAATGTACCAAAATGTCATTCAATAACACATTAACTAAACAAAGGTATCATTTTAAGAATTGGATTCATATTATTTGTTATTAGGCTATATTTCTTTCTTTAGAATATATTCTTATTGTATAACATGATCGTTTAATCATTATATGATTCATGTGACCATATCATGGTAACTAAATAATAGTAATTATGTTAGATTATGGGATCTTCATGATTATTAGTATATAATATGCGGTGACCAAGAATTATGTGAGTCGTGTGACCTTCCAATGGTTTCATAATTTAACCTACAAGATATATGTGACATGGTTGTGTGACTGTAAATGGATAACTAGATTCATGTGATTATTATAAAGCCATGTGGCTCTATTTAATTTCATATATATATTCCCAATACATTACTTTTGATTATTTTATTGCATTTATTTTATAGTTTTCTTATGACCTGATATGATTTCTCCAAGAAATAACATTGTAGCATCCATTGATCAGGGAAATGATAAGGTTTCTAGTTTGGATAATAACCATTATTTTGTAACCCAATAATTCGTAAATAAACTGTTAGACATGATTGAAATAAATCTTATGAAATATCCCCTATCAAAACACTTCCTAATTTATGTTTACCACACTCCAAAATTTTCTCTCATTAATTCACCACAGCTAAGGATCATGATTCATCATGGTCTTGAGGACTCATAAAACCCTCAGAGAAAATATATGTCATATTGGAAAATGTATTTCCTAGGATTTTTTTAGGATGTGTATTTACTTATTTTATTGTTTATATAAATTGTTGAGATCCATCGTGAATATGGTTATGAAATCTATATTCACTGAACTATAATTAAAATATATTCAATGATGCAGAAGATCAAGTCGTTACCTCATTGAGGCATGTGTCTACAAGGGAGCTTCAGTTTGAATACGGTAAGGATCTTCTAGGTAAAACATAAAAACATAAAATTTTATATTTTTTAAATAAATATTGGGATGGATGATGATTTTTTTATCTATAAAACCCTCACATGTTGTTATAATGGTTTTATGGTGTACTTGGTTTGTCAGTGGAGTCTAGATACGAAAACATTTCATTTTACACATGATGATGGACTCAAAAGTCATTTTGAAGTATAATTAATATGAAATGAAATTATTTAAGGAGATATTTGAGATGATTTTATCTTTATATATTATTTTTAGTAGGAAATAGATTATATCCCACCCATTTGATGGATTTGAACAGGTTGGTTGAAGATTCCCTTTAAAAACCCCTATTTGGAGAGAATACATACTTTTTAAAAATTGTGGAGAATAATATTTCTGTAATTACCGATCCAATCCAAAATACCTGAATTTTAATTTTTTCCAACACATGTATTCCTACAGTGAATAATGGTCCAACTGGTATGTAGATAAATTGGTTTTTTAAAAAAAATTGGATGGGGGAGGTTTTTCTTAACATCGAACGAGACTTTTGGTTGGTTTTATTTTGTAATATGTACGTGATTGGGTTCTTTAAACCAACTAGATTGAATGGTTGATTTATTGTTTCCACATTTATTATGAAAAAATTCATGGTGGGGGGAAGAAATTTTGTGTTTTGAATTGATTTGTTCTGTAGAGTTTGCTTCCTCAAGAACTATATTTATAGGGGAAAGCACGTCAATGAATATTAGGTGACATAAAGGTTTTATGGGGTTGGATATAGGCTCATCCTAAAATAAATGAATACCATAGTACCTAGAATATCCCATACATCTATTTAAATAACTTTTTTAGTGCATTAGTTTGGTGATCACCATCAATTTAAAAATCATGGAAATTATGGGCCTCCTGAGATATAAGGACAACTAATATTTAGAATCATACAATATACCCATTGGTTGTATAACTGATAATGGATGGGGTGACATTAATGATCAATATTGAAATACTACAATTCATGATATAATCCATTCCACTGAAATTAGTGGTTTCATGATCTATGATTGTTATAATAGTTCATGGTTATGGCCTTTATTTCAATGAATTTAATCATTTACCTAATAAAAAGTATAGGTTACTTCTAAAATGATCCAAATTAGGTATAATGAATTATGGTAAATGATTCTAGTAGAGAATATTTTTATTTGTATTTAATTTCCTCCAACTTATGTTGAGATCAGTCTATCTCAAATATATGTTAAGGCATGTATTTTCTAGAATTTTGACTACGTGCAATCTAAATCAGTACATGATTCCACAATGTAAGCACTGGTATCCAAATCCATTACTTGAAATGTTATAAAAATTTCTTCCTCTAAGACTATAACTACAGAGATTCATCATAATGAAGTGATGTGTCTAACCATTGATATATAATGAGGTGAATTTCCCACTATTTGGATTCAATGAGAAAATCACTTATAAGTTCATCCTCATCTACACTAGAATTTACCGGTGGGTTTAAAACTGTAAAACTAGATATAGGTGAATACGAATGTTGAACCATGTGGTATTCTATATGAGTAATAGATAAACATTGAAGGATTTTCATTCATTACATATCCCACATGTGTCTCCTTAAAACATAATACCAATGAGGTCTCGCGTTAAATTCAAGACCTTTATGTGATATTTGAATGTGTGAAAGGTCAAATACACTTCTCAAACTTAGTGTACAATATTTTGGTTCCTAACATCATGTTGTTTTCATGGATGATAAAGGGAAACCAATCAGCAAGATAGTGTTAAAAAAAGCCTGGATACCATGTTCAAATGGTTGCTTTACAATTGATATCATGATGATGTTTTTGTATTTCCATGGTAATGGTGGAAGCTGAAGGGGAAAAATCACTTAAACCATATATGGTATATTCTCTCAGGAGTACTCCTAAGAGAGAAGACTTGTTTGATGTCCAAGGGTCTAATGATGACAGATCTATGGGTCCAATGGAGCTGATAAAGGTGGTTTCTGTCATTATAGTGGAATCATAATCTAAAAATCCAACAAAACCATCAATGGTGCCTTTAATAATTTCTCCATCTATGGACCTTTATATAGGGATGATAACAAAAATAAACCACCCCATTTCACTAGGGGTTTATCACCCAGAATAAAATATTAAGGGCCACAATTATTTTTTCCTTATTTCTATGAAATTTTATAAGATTATTCAAATTTTTCAAAAGGTAATGGTACTTACCAATACTGTAAGTAAGATTGAAATATCATTTTCTAATAATTTTTTTAGTATTTTTTCTACACTAGAATAAAGTAAAAAAAGAGTCTTAATCCATCATTGAATGGAAATGGTGGTACTGTCAACACTGTCAGACACAATGCCTTCCGCTAACACTACATCAATTCTTCCATTTGATCTAAAATAAAAAGACAAACTTTTAGAGGAGTATGATACTTATAGATGTTATTCTACAAATTATTCAATTATTCTGGTGTATCTAGGTAATGATGAATATGACACTAGGGACCAAACATATTGCCACAATATTATTATTTTACCCAACATTTATTTTTTAAAACCTAGATATTTTCAAAGAGGAACATTATTTTTGATATTTTATTTAACATAAAACACACAAATTGGATTATATTTAACATAATGATACTTTAGAATATATATCATTTAAAAAAATTCAATATCCCATATAGCATACAATGTATGCCATAATAGGTTTAAACGAAACATAATGCTCTTTTAAAATATTATTATTTGATCATGACCATTTGAACCCGGCCATTATGTTTATAGTATTGAATAATATTAACTAAATTATTAAAATTATATTTATTTAGAAATTTATATAATATATTCTTTGATTTAATATGGATGTGAAATAAAATATGAAACAATTAAAAGAAAAAGATATCTTTCAAAAAATTTTAAATTTAAAATTGTTTGTACAATAAGGCACTGTGAAATATTTAGAATTATTTTGTAACATTTTTATAAAAAAAATTAATAATTTTTTTAAATATACATTTAAAATTTCTCTTTGAGTTAATTTGTGTTCACTTTTATAAAAAGTTTAATATTTTGATAAATACTATGAAATGAAGATTTTAATTGAAATCAACCAGTTCATATATGTTATTTAAAAATAAGAATTTTTTAATAAATTGGGTTTTATGATAATTTTTTTCAATTATATTAGAATTTAAATCATTTTTTCATTGTAAAACATATAATATTTTATTTATAATTTAAAACATTCTGTAGTTATGATAATTTTCTCTTCGACATGTAACTCTTTCATCACTTCAACATATTAATTTTAATTTGAATTAATTAAATTATATAAAATACATTTGAAAAATAGATTACATAATTTCATTAAAAATAAATTATATTAATAAATATAAAAACATTATTTTCCATTATTAACAGTGAAAATTTGAAAAAATTAATTTATGTGCTTATGATAAATTTTTTTTGATGTAAATCATAGAAGATTAGGGTTAAAATGTGATAAATGATTTCTAAAACTAATAGGATATCTATATATTATCATTTTCACTTATATTATTCTATATATATCCATTTTTGTGTCATTATTCCTGGGAAAATGTTATTTTCAATTTATTTTTTCATAAATTTTATGATTCCTCTCCAACACTTATTAAAGGTCACCATCTTGCCTCCATTATTCCCACCTAAAATCCCTTTCCCAAAAAATCCATTCCTAAATAACATCCATAAATACCTCCCCACATATTGTAATCTAAATTTATATTACTAATTCATCTAAAAAGGTATTAGGTGTAATACTAATGAGTTTATCTAAAGAGGAAGTAGAATCCTTAAACATGTATGTTGGTTTTATTTATTATTCAATTCCCTTAATACCATAATAAAATATAATAAAATAAAAATATCCAGCATCTAATATATAAATAATATTCTTATGTTTATTTTATAACCTAGATCTAATACCACATCAATCAAACTAAAAATAAAACTATCTATCATGTTTAAAACGGACTACCGCCTCATGGACTGATGTAATTAATTTTCCAAAACCACATTTTGATGATGGATATAATTATGTATTTAACAAAGTTATATTATATTTATGAAATTATCACACTTATATAATTATGATATCTCATATACCTTCTTACATTCATTTCATTGGATTTACAATAGCTTCTCTTATGCGTACAGAGAACTACAGACTTATGAAGATATTTGATTCATTTTTCACATATGCTTAAATTAAACGTGTTAAGGTTAAATATAATGAATATACTTTATATTTTGTTATCTAACCATACATATGGATATATAATCCCACATTAAACTTCCTAACTTCTAATCTACTGGAAAACATTTCAATTTCTCATGCATACCTGTGGACTACCCCTCCTCAACAAATCAATATGAAATGATTTTTATTTTCTACATGGATAATAATAATGATTTATTTTACTTATATAAATCATATATATGAAATTATATTTATTTTTTATGGATAAATTAATATTTACTTTATTTTCCTTCTATTCTTCAGTAAAAATGGAAACAACATTAAGCGTACATACGACTTATCATCTATAAGAAAAGATAAATCAATTTTCATTCATTAAAAATAATAAATTAAAATAAATACATTAATATAAAATATATATGACATGAAAATAAAGGTTAAAAATATATATATTAGGTAACCATGATAAAATTTAAATGGCCAATTTTTTTAACTAAAATATACAAGACAAATAAAGCAATTATCCCAAGAAAGAATGATTTTGAAACGGAATTTTTAATAACCACTTCATATATGTTTATAAGTAAATAATACAGTGTATGATATATATGATTATTTTTATATTATATAAGTAAAATAACCCTAAATTTATTATATTTTAGGGTCAAAAAATACAAAGGAATTCAAATTTTAGGTAAGAGTATCTCATTTAACATTTAATATTATGAGACAGCTTCCCAATTCATAGATTATTTATTTTTTGTGTTGTATATGCATCCACATTGATATATTATATTATTAATATATTTATTTTCATGGTATTAAATGTTTCATTTTATGTTATCACTTTATGGGAATTATGAGTCAAATGTTATAAAGGTGGCATCAGTTCATTTCATAATCTCATCATTATTAAAGATTATTTTTGTATAAGAATCACTTGGGTGAAAATTCAATATTTATATCATAAATTAAATCTATTTCCTTCTCCAATTATTATTCATGACCTTTTTAACTTGATATTACCATTTTACCACAATTTGGTACTTCAAGGGATTGATAAAGTAAGTAATTAATATAATTAGAATTAATTTCACACTTCGGTCTAAAATCCATTTTTATCAAAATCCATGGATTAAGGAAATGAAAAAAAATTATCCTTATAAAAATGATTTTTATATAAAATTATTACATGATAATACTTTTTTCAAAATTATTTAAAATAATCATCAAAACAATTTTAACACAACGCCTCTTTGGATTTTATAAAAAAAATAAATGGAATAATTATTTTTACATGTATGACATGAACATATTTTTTCCATGTAGAGAACTAAATTTTTTAAATAATATTTTAAAAATTTTCAATGGTTATTTTCATATTAAATTAATTTCATTTTTTTGTTCCAATTTTTTGTTTTTACATTTTATATTGAATGTTTAAATGAAATGTTCTTTAAGATTGTTTTTAGTAACATTTTTATGGTGTTTCAATTAATCAAACTAAACAAATTTTTATTTTATTGATGATCCACTAGGGGTATGTTGTATTTATATTATCCTCATTATTTATTTTCATGGGTTATGATCTATTTCACTAATAATATACAAATTTATTATAACTCTCTATATTATTCCGGATTGTTTGTGATTACGTTTATTTTATTGGGTTAATTATTAAAAATTAATATTTTAGTTTTTATGTATAAATAATTATATCTATTATATTTACCAAATTTCATATGAGGAATACATTTGATATATTATGCAGTGGTTGGATAGTAGTTATGTGTAACCCATTGATGAATTAAAAGGTCACATGTGAATAATATATTGGAAAAATTAGATTGGTTTTTACCAATACATTTAAACAATCTTGTGAAAGGTATTAGAAATATGTATACCGTTTCCAGTATTAAACGTTCATTCATTATACGATCAGTTATTTATTTCCATTAGATTATTTTATTTTTAGAATATAGATGGATAAATTTCAATATCATTTTATTATTTATATGCATTTATTTGATCATAATTTATTTATTCCATATTATATAGATTTTATTAATTAAATGGCATGTGTTTAAGTTATTTAACCTGAAATATTCTTTACACTTATTTATTCATGATGCATTCCCCTATAATCTTACCCTTACTGAGAAACATAGAGACCTCCTTTCTAATAATTTATTCTCCTTAGTAGACCAGAAGGAGTAATGTGATTGATATACATAGATACACTACGATGAAAAACAATGTTATTAAAAAAATAATTGTGTATTTAATTTTTTATGTTTTAATTTTATTTTTAAGTGTGTTTATAAAAACTAGGACTAAAAAATATTTCATCACTCATGATATTATTAATTTTATCTTTTCCCAATGTCAAAATGTAACCACTACCTATGGGATAATAGGGGAATGGTCTTTATAGTTTTTATATGCATAGGTTTATATAAACCGTGGATACTATAGTTAATAAAAATAGACTAATTAATATTACTATATGAATTACATTAGCGACAAGTCTAATTATGTAATAAAATCATAATGATTTTGTAAGGTTGTGATTATGTGGAATTCCATAAAATAAATACATGTATGGATATTATATATTTATTTTCTTCTAGAACAGATGTAAATGGTCATAATAACATCGAAAATGTGTGTTGGGATTCAATAGAGTATTAACTGATACATGCAAATTGGATTTATTACACACCCATATTTATACTACAAGGGTATTTGGTTAGTTATTTTTTTTATTTATAAAAAATATTGAAGTATTTAAATATATAGTTGTTATTTGAAAACATTCCCAATTAAAAAAATAGTTATGATTATGAAATTATATATTCATAAATTTTACAATTTATGTTATTTATTTTACAACATAATATTTCACAAGGATTTAATATATCACTATTTAAAAAATTATTTATAAATTGTCCTTATAATTTGGAATGAGAACCATATCAGTGCACGTACCCCAATTATGGATTACCCTTTTAGGAATGATAATGAAGATTGAGTAGGAGCGATAATTGGTGATGAATAAATTATAACCATTTTATGGAAGATGTCTCAAGATATGATAACTAAACATTATTATATAGAGAAACATAATTAATCACCCTTAAATGAAACAATTATTTACTACTTTATACATCAAAACCCTCTATTACCCAATGGGGCTATAAATCCTTTTATAGGTGAGAAAAAAAAGTACCTTAATGAATATATTTCACTCTATAGCATTAAACCAATGGGGGATGATTTTTATAGAAACTTATCATCTATTAAGAGATGGTGATTTATGTTGGTAATTCATTCAAAAAACAATAGAATAAGATTAAATATGACACATCATAAAGAATGATTTTTTGGAACGTTTTTTGGAAAAATATTTTCCTTTCGGATAAAAAGATAATAAGAAGAGAAACTTTCTGCATCTAAGGAAAAAAGAAAGATGAAAATGTTGTGATGTATGCCAAAAATTTTAAAATATATTCATGTCAAGGTATGAACTATACACTACATCAGAACAGTAATATTTTCAGTTTTATTGATTGGTAAAATTAAATTTATTGAAGTTAACCAACATCAAAATCATTCTCATCATACAAGGATATAATATATTGTTATATCATAAATTGGAAATAGTATAGAAATTCATATTTTATAGAATGGGATGTTATAGTAGAAGTGTATGGCATAGAAAAAGTTAGATAAATGGAAGTAGGTATGTAAGTATTTCCCCCACATGATAATTATTGATTGAAACAACCTGACTTATATAATGATAACATAATTTTTCTACAAGTGTAGACATTAATGAAATCATTCTCCCGATTTTATGGGAGAGAAATAAGATCAAAAAGTTTAAGAATATAACTATGAGTTGGTGAGGCACTATGGAAGTTAATATACCATTCTCTAGTAGAATATATACATGAATACAGAAAGGGATAAGTGTTGATGTTAATCTATTTATATGGCCGATGTAGAATGATCACAGTGATTCCATATGGATTCATACAATATGTGAGAGAATTATTTTATCAGTGAAATTAAAATTTTGATAATAATAAAATATATAATAATATTATTGTAGTAAAAATTCAATAACAATCCAAAAGCATATTAGTAATAGTATTAATAACTAATAAAATTTAATCAATATTAGGTTTATCTTTTTGTAAAACACATTATTGATGGAAGATAAACCTTGATATGTGGATGATGAAAATATAATACAAAAAAATATATATTTTTATTGAATAAATCCAATAACCTTCAAATTGGATAGTTGTTAATGTTATATTTTTTGAGTAGAAAACACATTTTTATTTATGAAAATTATTTCCAATCCTTTACAACTTATTTTTTGAAGCATGACTATTTTCACTATGGTTTCATAATGATCTATATAATCAAATAATTGGAATCTGACATTATAAAAAAAATTTATATTCTCTAGTAAATTTATTTTTCATTTACTGACCATCCTTATAAAGTATTGGGCATTGAATTTAGGCTGGCATATTTTGGACAAGTTTTTTGTTGGCTGTATATTGAAGGGAATATGGTAAATGTTGGGTGTCATTAGAGAAATTCTTCTTACCTTTTTAATTTATATAGATAATATGGATGAATTTCAATTCTACTAGTCTATTAATTTTTTGGCATAAAAATAATTTTTGATATCGATTTTTTGGTGTATGAAATATCGTGGGAATGCATTAAAGCATTACCAAATGATGAAATTATGCCTATAAAATTTAGTTATATAAAGTAAGTATAATTTAATATTTTATCAATCAAGATGGTAATGAAATTCCTTAATACTAGGGAATGAATCATGAAACATGAATTTTATCACAAAAACTTCATTTATGATGAATCAAATGGTTCCTCAACTCATTACAAATTTATGGATTTGTAGTCCTTAAATTTTGAGGATCATTCACATTCATGTTATCAATGATCTCTTTCACTCTCTAAAATTATTTATTACTTTCTTACATTTCCATATAGTAACATAAGAAATATTTTTCACATATTTGGAAATATAAAATATGTAATTGCATTGACCTTCATACATCTCTTCATATCTTATTAAGAGAAATCAATATTATCCCTTTTTACAATGTGGGGTTTCACGAAGGGTATGTTAATATATGAAAACACTGATTACCATGATTAAGATTAAATTTCAACATGACACCACAATATTTCAAAAGAGGAACATTATATATTAAATCATATTTTGAAACAATACACATATTATAGAATAGAATATAACACCAAAAAACATTAGGATATATTTCATTTAAAAAATTAAATCTCTTCAACCACTTACAATGAACTCAACACCAGGTTCAAAAAAACATTATAATCTTTAAAATTATTATTATTTAAAAATGACCATTAAAATATTGGTGTCATGTTGGTTGGTATTAACATTACTAAGTAGATTATGAAATTTATTATTTTTGAAAAATATTTATAATTATTACAATTGTTATCTATTAATTAGAAATAAATTAAAAACCATTAAAAGGAAGAAGAAATGTTTTTTGAAAAACTATATTTTCCCAACTAGTTGTCAAGTCAAACATTTTAATGATAATTTAAATATATATTTTATCAATAATATAATATTAATAGTATAATAAAATCAAAACTTTAGAAATCTAAAATCTAAAATCTTTTTTTTGGAGAGTTTTTGAGAATATTTTAAAATGAGTAATTTTTTAATAAATAATGAAAATACGGATTTTTATTGGAGAATAACATTATCTTTATATAATATGAAATGTTCAATTATATTCTTAATTGGATTAAATTTGAAATTACTTTAATTTTAATTCAATTTATCATTTCCTGGTTGTTATAATTATTTCATTTAATATTATGATAATAAAACAATACATACTTATGAAAATATTCTCAGAAAAAAATATTATCTCTTGTCCCAACTCTGGTTTAATTATAAAATGAATTTTTGTCTTTTGTAAAAGTCATTTAAAAAAATGGATTACTTAATTTATTTGGAATAATTTATATTATCAAATAAGATTGAAGTAATTTTTTATCATAATAAATATTGAAAACAGTTAATAATTAATTATAATAGTAAAGGTAAAATGGGTTTAATGGGGGGTTGACCAAAGAAGATAAGGGTTCAAATACCATTAAACTAGAATAAAACACATTTTATGGACATATATAGAACTTGTAACATAAAAAATTAAATATTGACACATTTTAAAGGCATTTTTCATTAATAAATATTGGGCATCACAGAATATTTTTAAAAAATCCATATGTGTCCTCAAACCCACTTATAAAAGCCAACCCAATCTCCCACCTCTTCACACTTCCAAACTACATTATTTTAGACAATTCCTTCCATAAATATATAAAATAAACACATAATCCTTATTTTTCATAATAATCCATCATATTAATGTGTTAGGTATAAACCTAAAGGTGCCCCATGACGAAGAGATATAATTCTTAAACATGTTTGTTTTTTTATTTACTCTTCCACACACTTCATTCCTTATTAAAATATTTTAATATAATATAAAAAATTTCTCATATATATTGATATGTTATTATGTAAATGAAATATCCTATATCTATCTCCCCTTCCCCTAAATGATAAATAAAACTATCAATCCTGTGTACTACAGATAACTGCCTCATGAACCGATGTAATTCATTTTCCATCACCACCATTCATGGATGTATGTAGTGATGGAATAAAATTGTTATATTATATCTAGGGAATTGTTGAAATTATTTAATTATGATATCAAATATATGTTTTTGTTTTCCTTTTTATTATGGAGATGGTATTTTCTCTCACGTGTTCTTGGAACTACTACCTTACGAAGTGATATGATTCATTCATTACGTTAAGATTTACATGAAAGGACATGAGGTTAATGTTAATGAATATATGCTATATTTATGATCTATCAATTCCCATGTAAGTATAATATCTTATCTAAATTCATACATTTCAATCAATTGGAAATTAATAACATCGTTTTTCGTATGCGGTGACTACCTCTTCCAATTAGCAATTTAAAATGTTTTTCATTTAATTTCATAATATTTGGTAATAAGGATTTATTTTACTGATATTAATTATCTCTATGAAATACTAAATATTATAGATTTATGAATTAATAATTTTTTCATTTCATTCCATCCTTCAGAAAAAAGGAAATAATATTCATCCGTATGTATGATAAACCATCTCCATAAACAACATAATATGTATTCTATCTATAAATTATAGAAACTAATATATATATATAATGAATATATATATGATATGATATATTTATATATATATCATGGATTTAATTATGGATATTATTTAACTACGATGAAATTAAAATGAAAAAAATTACCTAACTTGAACATACATTAAAAAATAAAGAAATTGTCACCCAAATCATTTATTTTAAGAAATAATTTCTAATATACAAGATAAGTAAGATTATAATAAAATAATAAATGGTAATACATATATGAGTATGGTTTTATAAAATATCTATAATAATCTAATATTTATTATACATGTGTTTCATAGATATACAAAGGTATTCGAACATGAGGTAATGGTTTCTCATCTGAATTTTACTTCCAAAAGACATATTCCATATTCAACACTAATTTATTTTCTGAGGTGTATATAAAAATCCATTTATATATTATATAATTAATCTTTTTAACTTCATGGTATTAACATTTTCATATGTTTTTTTCCCTTTAATTATGATTACTATTCAAATGTTACTAAAGTTGTAATTGATTAATTCATAATGTCATCATTATTTGGGATTGTTTTTATGAGTCTACATTGTGTAAATTATTTTATATTTATATCCTCAACCAATATATTTTCTTCACTAATGATAATTCATGATCATTTTCATCTAATTTTACTATTTTAATACTATGTAGTTTAAAAAAATACGAATAATGTTTTAAAAAAAAATCCTAATTCATTTATCACTTCAATAAAAGATCATTTTTCATCAAAATTGTTATTATCAAAAAATTCATTTCGAAATTTAGTAAAAATTAACGGAATTTATTTAATTTTAACATAATTTTAATTTTTATAGATTTTATAAGTGAATCATAATTTCATTTTCAATACAAGGCACATTTTTCTTTTGTGAATAATTTGGAAGTAATCATGATTTTAACGTGTTCTTCCTGAATATAATTTTCCAGATTCCTAACCACATAATGTTTTAAATACTATTTAACATTTATTATAATATTATTTTCAATGAAAACCAATTTCAATATGATTACTTATCTTTATTTTAAGAGAATATTTCCAGATTGGAATGTTTATGTTCCTCAAGAGTGTTTTTCTGACATTTTTTTTCCTATATGTATTCATTGATGACATAAATCATTAATTTTACTTATAATCCACTAGGGATATGTGGTATTGAATTTATCCAAAAAAATCATTGGATAGGTTATAAACTGTAATATTTAGGATATATAACTTTATTAGGATTTAACATATTATTCGTGATGGTTTATAATTATATTAATTTTATTAGGGTATGTATTAAAATTTCATTTGTTGGTTTTCCAATATGAATGAATATATATATTATGTTACACTGATTTATTATGAGGAATTCTTTTAGCATAGTATGTGATGGGTGGTGAATAGTTAGAGATATACCCTCGAAGCATTGATAGGTCTCATGAAACAAATCAGTTGGATAAATTATATGGGTTTCAACCAAAATATATAAATATTCTTGATAGTGGTTTTGAAATTATGATTTATATTTATAGAATTGTCAATTACCTCATCAAAAGATTAGTTATTGATCCACATGTTATTATTTAATTAGTTATAATATCACGGGATATGTTTCACACTCATGTAATTATTTATCTGGATTTATTTTATCATTATTTATTTCATAGATATTATATTCATTTTATTGATTAAATGTCATTTGTTTTAGTTAGTTACCTTTCCATATTTATTATGTTTATCTATTCTCGATATCCCTCAGTATACAATTATCCTGAATGTTCATCTAATCTCAAACCTTTATTATGTTTTGTTTTCAACTAGATACCAGTATGCATTTTGTTATTAATAAGCATGGATAATCTATGAGGAATATTTGTGTTCTAAGTGAAAACAATTTTTGTATTTTATATATTCAATATTATTGTTAATTTCAAGAATATATCTTATTCATTAAGGATACTAAGCTATTTGGTCCTCTAATTTGTGTCTATTTGTATCTTATGGTAATATAATAATATACCAAGTAACATTGGGCTAATAGGGTTATATCATTTACATCAATTATCTTACGATCCATTAATGTTGTGAAAAAACTATTTGGACATAGAAAACATCAGTGATTCCAAAAAGTCCCTAGATCCAAGAGGGTGTTTCCCCCTCAATTGATGAAGGGATTATGTTGAGAAATTTTTCTAGTTAGGTAACTTAGAAAAGAATGTTTCCAAAATTTATCACCACTATTGCATGTATGAAAGAATCATATTATTCTCATACTAATTAATAACCCATTTTTCTTCCAATTATAGTTCATTCTCCTTCGTGTTCATAGGTAACACTTCTTCTTTGGAATTCCCCCAACTAGTTTGACTAACGCGGAAGCAGGATCATTTCAAAACACATCAGGTGATTCAAACATATGATCCTATCACAGAGACATAGTTAGAAACAATATTCCTATTCCCAGTTTAAGCATATGTTGTGGAATTAAATACATGGTGTTCCATCAATATATATAGTGAATAGTGTGGTGGGATATTTGGAGCCTTAATTTTCATTTCCATTTAGAGTAGATAAAGGATCATATAGGTAACCCAAGATATATATTTTCCATATTTTCATAGTGAAAAATATATGTCTCTGGAGATAAGGGTGATAGTAATTGAGGCCTCATCTTCAATCACATGTAGATGGGATGTGGCCTGGAACAAGGCTTCCATGTGTCTAGTAGATGTAGTGGCTCACAAAATGTACATCAATAATGGGAAGCCCAATGTTTTTCTCTTAAAATACATAATTATTCACATTAATATGAGCTATAATGGTTGTAATGAACTCCAAAAATATCATAGAAAATCATGTCAGAGAATCTTGGGTACCTTGGCCTAGTGGAGAATGTTCGTCTCAATGTTGTTTCATGGTTATAATAATTTAAAAGGTTATAATTACAAAAACTGAATTAGTTGATCAATATCACCAATCCATGGCCTACCTGAAGAAGTTTCCATTGGTGATCAATTAATCCTCAATTAAAGAGTTATAATGGGAATATAAATTTATAAGACAACTTTTTGATTGGGGATTCACTAGAGAAAATCTAGGATGAAAAGATTCATCCCTATACAGTACGTGGTCGATGAAAACATTTAAATGATTTTTTTTTCAATATTTATTTCATCCATATATTTTATGACATTTTCTTAATCTTAGTATCATATAGATCGTAGATCAATTTTATTAATACCAATTATACTGAAATGAATGAATTTTAATTCTTGAAAGATAACTGAATTCATTGTATAATTTCCCATAAGAAATTATTTACATAAGATTACCCATTAATGTTTGTGTTCCAGTAATAAAGTTATCATGTGGTTTTAATGGATAATTTGGTTGAATATATCCATGTGGGAGTGTTCTCTAACAATATCATATTTTAATAGATATAGTGATCATATAATTACGTTTTGTAGGGAAAAATAATGACTCCCACAAGCTCTGTGTCCTTTTTAGTTTTTACCTACATTTTTCCTGTGAATTATATGGGGAATGTTTATTTGGGTAGGGATATAGATTTTTCTCAAACCTCGTTTCATGGGTTCTCAACCTAATTTTTTTTCGTTAATTTTCCATTTCATATGTGGTCAATGTTTTCTTGATCACACAATGTGCTTTTCCAGTTAGTAGAGTCTCAAAATTTTCCATGGGTACCATTTATGGGTTTTAAACATTGTGATTATTTATTCTCCAATGATTTTATTATTAATGTCTCACAGTACTTACGATTTTAGTATATTAGGGTCGTCCTGATTGGATTATCTTCTACTATTTTTTAGGTTATTCTAACTTAGAAAATCTTTTTCTATAGTTTAATGTCTTCTAGATTGGAGTTTTTTTAGGTTGTTTAGAGTCACCCATCTAGGAACACATGTTCCTATGGTTTCGGGGCATCTATATTGTACTATCTATTGCAATAGTATTGGGTATTCTAGTTCAGACCATCTATTGTTTGTTGTGAAAAATGGGAATTCAAGACGTGATTTGGAAAACTGATTATTTACAACGATTCAGAAGATTTAGTTTCGATTATGGGGATTGATACCCTACATCCATAACTGATATTATGAAGAATGATTGTTCATAAATGTATGTTCCACCCTACATCCTTATAGAAATAATAATGGTTTTTTATACAAGATGGGTTGTGGTAACCTGAACCATTATTGTAATGGTTATTAGTATATATTGGTATTTTATATATTCTCGATTCACATGGATATTTATCATATGGGTTGTGATGGTCACATTTCAAGGATCATTAACTACTGAATGTGGTCTGGGGATAACATGATGTGGATGATCACATAACCTTCTAAGGTATTGAGTTTTGGTATGTTATTATAGGGTATCAAAAGGATATGAGGACCTTTCCATCAAAATAAAACACCATTAATTAATGGGTAAGAGGTCCAATATCCATGAGATTATATGGTGTAAAATAATGAACAATAAAGGTGGTCCCTAATCTTTTCAGTGTGACATGAAGTATTTTTTAAAATATAAATGTTTGAAAGATGAAGTGGGATATGAATAATAAAACTACCCAATAATGATATTATCAACCTAGGGTATTATATTATATTATTTAGAAGATCAATACCTAGAACATTTGGTTTATTATCATATGATATGGGAAATATGATTGTTTAGTAATGGAACACCCATTCCTTCTTCGATAACGAGTTCAATACACAATTATATAATTGTAAGTATAAAAAATATTATGGAATATCCTAGTTATGGTTGTTTTAAACCATTTTATAGGATTGTATTAGTTAACTATAAATATGATTATTTAGACACAAGTTGAACATTAGAATTTGTGGAAAGTAGTATCACATTCTAAGAGGATAATAAGTCACATGTTTAACTGGGAACTCTCTACTAGGACCAAAACAACCACTAAGAGTTGTGTTATTCCCCAATGAATCATAGTGTTTCCTCTTTATATCAGTATGCCCTTATATTCAATACACAATAGATAATAATTGGAATAAGTAACTAATGTATGTGGGTATCTAGGTGATGGGTATCAAGTTACTGAATTGGTGAGTTTATACTATGAATTCGAAGATACAGAGGTTATGTTTGGAAAATTTATTATTCAAGAAGGGTTTGGGAACCCTAAAAGATTTTTCTCTGCCTATTGAATACATTATCAAAGGTAGAACATATGGAAAATAATTAATCTAAATTTTTACTAGACTAGGGGGTGGTCTAGTGAGCATGGATCCTGTTTTACTAGGGCCACCAAATCAGATATATGAGATAGATTATTATTTTTATTCAAGATATAACTTTTTTATAAACTCGATAAATGAATATTTTATGGATTAGAGACATGAAGTTTTCTCTGAAATCTCTTTGAGGCTTTTCACCATAACATTTTTATTTTTCTTTTCTTTAAATTTTTGGCTCGTGCAATTTGGATGATTAGAAGATAATTTTTAACGCCTTATTTCATTGACCAATGATTATAGATTTACATCAATGGTGAATGTGATCTTATTATTAGTGGTGTGATACAAAACATTTTTAATGGCATTCCTAAGGATAGATGTATGAAAACAACCTTTTTATGTGATGTATGAGAATGTTTTAAATCATGGTTCAGGGTTCTACATTCATGAATGTTGATATGCAGTAATCATACCAATTATAATCAGTAATAACTCAATGGTGATGATATCCACTGTTATTTTGTTTTGGATAAAAAGGATAAGAATCCATTTTTATAAATAAAAGTCACATTTGGTTGATAGAATCTAAAATGAAGGTCCTAGAGGATGAGATGAATAGTCAAACATAGGCACCAGCGAACTTGGGTGTCCTTTTACGTGGTCCATAAAATGCTTCTGGGAAATCAAAACACCCATCAAATGAAGTGTGTTTTATGGATTATGGTTCCCAAAAATATGATGGAATCATCATGATATTATATTGAAAAGGTTTGGCCTCTTGTGTTCTTTTGATTAGGAGTGTTGATGGGTGATTGTTTTTCATAATATGAAATTGGGAAAGATAATATTGAGGAAAATATGGAATGTTTTTTTTGGTATTAATACATATAAAGTATCATTTATCGTCACACATGCATAGTGGTTGGTGGAGATATATTGGATCAAATCTTGCACAGATCTATCTCATATCAAATAATTTTATACATTGATTTTATTTGTATATATAAAATGTGATTCTCTATGACATGGCGATCCTCAAGTAGAGGCATGTCCAATTTTTTCATCAAGGAATCCTAGGAATTCACTATGAATATTTTTATGGTTCTAATCATGTTGTAGTCAGATCATTTAAGGAGATCCCTATTCATAGATATGAATCATATTCTAGGGATATGGGAATGTTTTTTTCTTCCCATATTGAGTCATTATATTATGTTAGGATAAGGGTAAATATACATATATTGGGATCATATTTATAGAAGGTGAATTAACATATTTTATTCATTTATGTAGGTGATATATCTATGTCTAGAAAATATTAATTTATAGTATGGCACAATCCATGACATTTTAGGTATTTTGGATTGAAAATTTGTCATTTATTTTAACGTTGTGTTACCAGGATTTCATTATATAGTTTAACGACAATAAAAAAGAATGCATCTCTGACGAGAATGACTTACATTAAAATATTGGTTCATCAAATAAGATATTACCATGGGATGAATGTGTAATAGAATATTATATTATAATATTTCATTGAAAATGGGTATGATGGAGAGATTTTTAACATCGAGCATATCTGATTTCAAAAGAAAATTTTGGTTTTGGGATATTTAAATTTTGAACCATGAATATCTAAGTTAACTAGAGGTTGAAATGGGTGGGTACAGGAAATAAATTTATAATGGAGGAATTCTATTTTCATTGTTTTCAGGATAGAAACTCCAGGGTTTAATGGGGGGAAATACCCATGGGAGAAAAATGGCATCAAGGATAAATCTAAAATGAATTTTTTTATTCACAATATAATCTTGTGGGTGTCATTTTTTAATAACCAACATTGTTGAATGTTTTTCTATAGGAAAGATCGGGGATTATTGTGGCATAATGTCCATGGTGTTCCAATAGAATAATATCAACTGAACAAATTTGATAGTATCAACTTTTGTATCAAAAATATAAAGATGGTTTATTTGATAGTTTTTTCATCAATAATTGTTCAGGCATCCAAAATGATACCCTAATTTATATTGATTACACATGAATATGATGGTATAAAACATGATATTACCATGTAAACAATCATTAGAGGTGATAATCTATTCATTATGAAGACCTATTATTGTGTGGTTTGACATCATTAATCAAGGATGTTGTTATGTAGTTTAACATTACGTGACTAAATTATCTTTCCAATATTTGAATAGAACACATTATGATCACTTTGGTTAGAGTGTTCTTCCATGTTCCCTAACATCATATGATTCACGATTTTCCAACAAATCAAGAGGAAATTGGATAACTTATTGATCTATACAAGAGTGAATGAATTGGAATATATAGGGGTATTTATTTGTTAGTATGAGAGGGAATCCCCACACGTAGCTGGTTCTCAACATGGGGTGTAGTGGGGAGTAATTAGAACTAACCTATATAACTAAAATGAATGATCAATGAATCACTACATAACCCAAAATATTGGAATGAATTCAATATTATTTCTTATGAATATATATCACTATATTGATCAATACGATGTTTGAGGAAGGACATTTTTTGTTACATTATGGATGTATTCTAGAATGAAGACCTATGAATCACTACTTGTTCTGTGGTAAAATAAATTAATCCAAACATAGTTCAAATATAAATCTAATTCATCAATGAATCATGCTTCCATGGAATGGAATATGATACCATAAAAAACTAATTCATTACTATTCCCTAATGTGAATGGGAAATAATGGAGGAAATATATCATTTTCTTTGGTTTAAAGGGGGTTTCCATGTTTTTTTTAATGTATTTCAAAGAACAATGAATTTAGGGTTCATAGGAGATGGATTCCATGAAATGAAAAGTATACAAGAATGTTATGTCATAATATTTCATTGAAAATGGAAATGATGCATAGATGTGCAACATTGTGGGTAACTAAATCAAAATTAATTAATTATTAATGTAATATTTATATCATTTACCCAAAATACCTACGTCAATAGGGGGTTTGAATTGGTCAGTATGGTTAAACAATTAGAAATGGTGGAAGACAAAATTTCATGCAGTTATGAAGATAACACTTGGGATTAGAGGGGAATCACAAGTAGGACCAAAATTACTACTAAGAAGAAGATCTAGGGAATTTTATTATTCAAAATCAAATCCTAGTAGTTACCTTTTAGATAAACCATCACCTATTACAATTAATCTATAGGATAGAATATTCAGTAAGGGAGCCTGGGTTTAAATGGTTCCATGAGAAAAATAAAAAACAGAGTGATTGGATGAAATCAACAAAGATATGGATGGACTGAAGTTTGTTTATGGAGAAAATAAGATTCAATATGGCTTCAAGAACTCTTAAGTACATGAAAATATGTATTTTACACATTTTTAGAAAAAGGAAAAAATTTGATTCATGAATATAAAATCATTATAGGGGTGATTTATTCAACATGAAGAACACTTTTAATGAATTTTAAGGACATGTGCCAAGGACATTTTCGTGTCTTTTAACATCATGGAACTTGGATGAGGTTCCTTATCTTTGGATAAAAACACCATGATTGTGAAGGTTAGAGAATCATTAAAAGTTATTTGTGCTCAAATTATTCCTGATTAGTGTGACAAAAATGAGATTCTTGTATATTCAATCAAGTCTTGTAATAGTTCATGGTAGGGAATATACTAGGGTGGACAAAATGTAATGGTGATTGGAGCCTTTATGATGGTCTAAACCATATAGTGGGGAATGAATGGGATTTGGGAAAACTCATGTCTAGGATGATAATTAATGATCCATGCATTTCTATGAATCCTATGGTTATAGGAATGAAGACATAAATAGTTATGTTTCAAAATTTCCCCACACTGCTTGAGTTACTATGTGAGGAGAGGTCATTTTATATCAAACTATATCTGGGAAAAAAAAATTTCATCTAGGAATCACTATGTATCATGTGAAAATATAAATCAATTAACATTTAATTGTGATATTTTAACTTTATAGGTCTAGATTTTATGTATGGGTGAATTTTTATATATGGTGTTGCTGGGAAAAAGGTTTTTGGCATTGAATCACTAGGTATAATTTAGAAATAATAATCAACCAACTTGTTGTTCTGGAATGGAAAATTCCCTATACAGTTCTTCCACATACACATGTGGAGGGGGAACATGTTTTTTCCACTTACATTGTGGTTGGACCCAGTATTGGATATCCATACATCACTATGTATCTATTGTAAATTTGAATAAAGCTAAACATAACAATTCAATGGGCAATTATTTCTGTAGGTCATACTCATACACAGGTGGAAACATTTTTACTCTTTTTATTCTTGATGAACATTGGATTGGAGATCTGAATATCCCTATGTATCAAATTTAATCATGATTCAAGCCACACATTTTTCTAATATAAAATTTCATTATATATGTTTGAACTATATGATGTGGGATGGGAGAATTTTATTTTTCATTCACACGTATCTAGAACATGTACATCGAATATTTAATGATGTGATGTCCTCTATACAATTTAAAATTATTAGTTAAGGAAATATTCATTGGTGATTATTGTCATATGGAAATGATGTATTGTAGGAAGTTTAACATCATGAAATGAGGCTGTAATATGATATATAGATTAATTTCCTCCCCCCAGAACATGGAACCCAAGATAATAACTATGTATAGTATATCCTAAAAAAATATAAATATGTTGGTGTGGGGGTGGGTGGTATTGTGTTCCCCAACCTTTTTTGGATATTGAGTATGATCCATTGAAAAAATCGTTCAGTATAATATAAGGCCCTTTCCACCTTGGTTCTAGCCGAAGATATTTAATTTCTGGTATAATTAGGGTTTGAGGTCAAATACTTAATCTCCTTAAAGTAGAGAGTGTGAAGTGCACTGTGTTGCATTTGTTGTCAATGAGGCATGAAGTTGTCTTGGAATGAATGGATGTCAAGGAGTCAAGATGTGAATGTCAAAGGATGTGATGGTGATGGTGATGAAGGAGAATGGCCATGGTACACAGATGCATGTCACTTAGGAGGTTCACTAAGTGACATAGGAGATGATGGTTGAAACATTCTCTAAGAAAATCTGACGATTGTTGAGCTGCTCTATAAGTTCCTAGAACTTGTATCCTGATGATACAAAGTCACAACATGATTAGAAGACCATGCATTGTAGTGACAATGCATGAGGAGTTGAAAACAGTTCCATCCACAACTACTAAGTGGATGATGTGCATTAATGAAGTCAGTGCATGTGAATTTGAAGTTGATCCAATTGATCTCTGATTAGATCAATGAAGCACATTGAAGAATTTAAGAGATTCAGGAGCTCAGTTGAAGATGAAGACCCTTCGTGAATTCCATTACAAAGTGATGAATAAATGTTGAAGAAGAATGAAGGAATTCTAATGAAGAAGAAATAATTGATCAAGTGATTCGGCTGATGAAGAACCTTCTACAAATGTCTCATAAGTCTAGAATACATGATTGAAAGGAGTTGAGGATGTTTGTGGAAGAAGAATGAAGAAGAAATGGAAAGAATGGCTTAGAAGAAGAGGAGGAGGCATTTGGCATTTAGAATTGGTATTTTTCATGGAGGACTTTGTTTTTGACAAAGTCCTATTTGTTACTTTGCCAAAAAATATGGCCAGCCCGTGAGCACCTTGTGGGTTCAACCCTAAGGCTCATGTGGGCCTAAGGTGCCACGCCCAAGGGGGAACCCGTGGGGCGAGCTCAGGGCGGCAGGGGCGCACCCGCAGACACCACAGAGGCGCTGGGGCACGCCCGGAGGAGCGCAGGGGGCCGTGTGTAAGCCCCCGAGGGCACGCGGTGGTGAAGCCCGCGCACCCAGGATGCATAGTGGGCGCTAGGAGCGCGCCCGCAGGAGCAGAGAGTGGGCGCAGAGCGCGCCCGCAGGGAGAACACGGTGCGGGGCGGCACCGTGGAGGGAGGAGTTTCAACTGGCGGGTTGCGGCAGCTCCAGGGTAATAAAGCGCGAGAAAACCGCGCCCCATTTCGATGTGGGACGCGGAAAATTCACCGGGATTGAATCTGAGCCGCACATCTCATCGCGCGTCTTATTTCCGCCGCACGATTAATCTGCCGTGTCCCCGATCTGATCCAAGCCGTCGAAGGCTTTTTGATCACCGCATCCAACAGTGCTGAGTCCATCTTCTACCTCGAGCTCGAGCCGAAGCCACCCGCGAGCAGCCGCTGAACCAGAGCCTCCCCGAAGACAAAATTCGAGTTCCCGGCCACCATTTTCGATGCCGAAGGCTCCCTCGTGCTCGTCTGGCCACACTGAACACAGCCATGCTATAAAATGGATGTGCATGCAACAAATGAAGATTTTCGATGTAAGCCGAGGCAAACGGAGTTGCCGAGGCCATGGGGTGTTCGTGTCTTGCATGGGATAGAAGAAACAGAGGCCGTGCATGCGTTATAAATCGCATGCACGAGGAGAAACAGAAAGAAAAAGAACCCGCGTTGAAACAGAGGAAAGAAAACAAGATTTCACAGAATCTTGAAAACCCGAAAACTTCGTGAATTTGAGTTATTTGCACGCGGATAATCTGAGGCAGCCTCTGCCTATAAAAATGAGGCCGAGCCCTCTGTGCGGTGTGCTGATGCGCTGAGGTTTTGAAGACCCGTGAGAATCCTTTGTTCCTCACGAAGAAAGAAGCCCCGCGCAAGGTATTTGCGCGGCTGAAGTCCCCTGTGCGCTAAACCTTTGCGCGGCAGGAATAGCTCGTGGCCGCAACACTTTGCGCGCCCGAGGCTTGTTCCCTCACTGCCCGCACCCTTGCGCGGCAGGAGGAAGACCCCGCGGGTGTTTCACTTGCGCGCCCCGCGGATAGGAGGTCTTGCGCGCCCCTCAGCCAGTGCACCTTGCGCACCACCAGAGGCAGTATCACCCAAGCTCTTGCGCGGCCAGTGGCACCCAAGTGTAGCTTGCGCAGATATTGAAGAAGAGATTGGCAGGGAGTTCGGGTGGAGTTCTACACACATTTTGTGTGTGCCAAAGAAGGCCGAGGCCTTGCCTCGTGTGTGTGAAAACAAAGGTGAAAGGCTGTTGGCAGTAGGTGTGCAGAGGAGGAAGAACCGAGCCCTTAGTGCTTTGGGTGTATGTGCAAACAAGAACAAAGAAAGGGCAGTGGGCAGTGTGTGTGCATAAGGAGGAAGACCACACTATTTGTTTGTGTGCACCAAGTGAAAGACCACACTTTGTGTGTGAGAGGTGAAGAAGGAAGGCCGAGGCCTTTGTGCCTTTGTGTGCAAAAAGAACAAGAGAAGGCCGTAGCCCTTGTGTGTGAAAAATGAAGAACCAAGTGTGTGCATAAGTGAAGTGCACACTTTGAAGAAGATTAAAAGAACAAGGAAGTGAGTGTGCTTTGCAAGTGAAGTAGGCCAAGCTCAAGTGTTTGCCAAAGTGAAGAAGTTTTGTGTGCAATGAGATAAGGAGGCCGAACCTAGTGTGTGTGCACTAAGTGAAGTGAACACACTTAGAAGAAGGAAGAAAGAGGAGACCCTCACACTAAAGTAAAACACACTTCTAAATGTGTGAGCAATTTGAATATAGTGTGTGAAGATTGTGAAGGAGGTGTGTGCTATAGTTGACTACACCCTCTAAGGGTTTACTGCACCACGAAGAGAAGAAGGGGAGTGCATGCATGCATGCATGCACGTGCACACGTGAACAGTGCTAAATCAGTGGTGTGCATCTGAGGAGTCCAAGACTTGAAGATCTTGAAGAGATTTGAGAAGGCCATGCAGTCAGGGCATGAGGAACCAGTGTTTCCATGCATTAAGTGCATGAAGTTGTTTTGATGTGAGACTGGACCAGACCGATGATAAAGATAACAGTTGTCTGAGCATTCAGTAGTTGGAGAGAGAAGCCAGGTCATCCTTAGAAGAAGGTGATAAAGCCTGAGCTAGACGAGAGGACCTGCTCACCACAAGTGATCAGAAGAAGAGCAAGTCCAGCAGCCTTTATCCCAGGCTGCTGAGGATACTTGAAGAACTTAAAGTGAAGAAGAGCTACACGTGTGACTCGAGGAGCCAGGAGAAGACCCTGTGGGACTCAGGGAGAAGAAGTCTTCAGTGGGATTCTGGAGCAGGCCAGTGGGACTCTGGTAACTCTGTGGGACGCAGTATAAAGACCCTCCTGTGGGACTCAGGAGAGATACGGTGGGAAGCTGTATCGACCATTGTAATTTTAACAGGTTATAATGGAGAATCCATGCTGGGAGAGCATGACAAGGATGTAGGCCTTTGGTGCTGAACCTTGTAAATCCTTGTGTCCTGTGCCTTTTCATTACTGCATTATCCGGGAAAGGTTGAGAGATACAAGAAGAGTGGATCGAGGCTTTAACCAGCCATAGAGGTTTAATTGATAAGAATCAATTAGTAAAAAGTTTTAAGGGATCACTGATTCAACCCCTCCCCCTCTCAGTGATTCACACTGATCTGGGCACTTCAATTGGTATCAGAGGGAGGTTACCTCTAAAAGATCCAAGAGAGTCTATATGGAGTGCAGATTTGAGGAAATGAAAGAACAGCCTCAAATGGAGATATCTGCCAAGACTCTGAAAAACAGAATGAAGAAACAGGCAAAGAAGATGAGGAAGAAGGTTGCTGCAATCAGAGAAACTCCTTCTATGGAAAGAAATGTGAATGTCACATCAGATGACAATTCCTTTTATCATTCTTCTGATGAAGCCTGCTCTAGCTGTGATGAAGATGGAAGAAACAATGATCTTCTAAATGCAATCAAATATCTTCAGAAGAGAGTCCCCAAGAAAGTTGCAATGTGTATAGCTACAGGCCTCCTTGATCTTCAAGAAGAAAAATTACAGCTAGAAGATGAAGCCAATTCTCTGGAAGTCCAATTGGCTAAAAGGGTTGGCATAACCAACACTCTCAGAAAGCTGGTAAATGCCAAAGATGAAACAGTATCTCTTTGCAATGAAAGATATGAAGACACTGCTGAAGAATTGCAAAGAAGCCTTTCTGAGAATGAATGTTTTAAAATAGTGGTGAAAGAAGTTTTCCATGCACTCAAAAAGCTGCACAAAGTGTCAATGGTTGTCAGAGATGCTCAACTAGAAGAAAAAGTCAAAAGGGTGAAGGAGCTGGAAAATTCATTGCAAGAATTGAAGAAGGTGCATGAAGACCAGATGAAACAACTGGTGGAGAATTGGGAAGGAAAGCTAAGATTGGTTGAGGATGATAAGAACACCCTTAACATGAAATTCTAAGAACTAGAGGTGATATTGACAAATCAGCAATCACCTAAAGCCAAAGCCTCCCAGTCAACTGAAAGAAGAAATGTTGCTACTCAAGTGAGCTTTGAGAAGGATGATTCTAAAAGCAAGACATCCTCTAGTGAAAGTGCAACAACTTCTAGAAAGAAGGTACCATCCATACCATCTTGTACTGATGCTTCTAATTGTGTTTCCACAAAAAGTGCAGGATGCAAAAATAATTCCAAACAAGTATGGATGAAGACAATGAAGAAAGAAAGCTCTCCTGAAGAAGCACAACAATTCAAGACAGGTACCCAACAATCAGAAGGAATCAAGAGGTCAAGATTTGTGGGTCAATGTTGGTGTTGTAACAAGTATGGGCATTGTGCAAAGGATTGTTGGTACAATCCACTGAATGCCAAAGCACAGAGGAAGCCCATGCCTAGGGGGAGCAAGCCAGAAGGAAAGGAGCAACATCGACAGGTCCAGAGACATCTGTTTACTGCAAATAGATTTGGATTACTTGACAACATCTGGGATGATTGCAAAAGTGGTCAAATAGATACATGTCAATCTCCAACTGTATCCAGAGCTCAAAAGAAGAAAAGATCACAGAACCTGGCTAAGAGAGATTCCTTGGGAAGCAAGAAGAAAGTAGAGAATGCTCCCAAGAAGTGTTTGAGAAATGAAGAGAAGTCCTTGGAGTCTGAGTCCAAGAAGGGTGATGCATCCAGAAGGACCACCAAGAAAACATGCTTCTACTGTGGAAAGAAAGGACACATCATGGACCTTTGTAAAAAATCCATGAAACTAAATAGATGCAGACTGAACTCCAAAAGACAATCAATCCAGAAGAAGAAGGGATTGATTGAAAACAAGTTGCCTAAGAGAGGTAGCTTGACAGCATCAAAGGAACCATGTGGAACTTCCAGAACTGGGGCCACTCTTCCAAGTGATTTACTTGTCATATGGCCAAATCAGTTGCAACTTGCCAGAGAACTACAAAGAGTTGAAGATGAAGCTCTGGCAATTGCTAAAGCAAAAGGGAAGAAGAAGGTTTCACATGAAGATGTTTTGAGAACCACACCAGCACAATCATTAATGAAGATCAAATGTGCAAGTGTGAAGAATGGTGAAAATGGGACATCTCGGTTGAGAGAATCTTCTCAACCTTGTTGTTCACATTGATGAACCAAGGAGGTTCCATCTTATTCCCTTATACTCTTGGTATATACATGTGCTAACATTGCAGGGAATTGAAGATGATGATCATTCTCAGCTGGAGGATGGTTTGGAAGGAATGGAGTGCACCCCTTGAGGGGGAGCCAATCTGGAGAAGATGATGTTCTAAAATTAATATCATCTTGAGAAAGTGAAGGTATTCCAATCATGCTTTCATCCCTTGTTTCTTAATTGAGTTTATCTTGTCAATTAAGGGGGAGTATGGATTGAAGACAAATGATTGAAAGGGGGAGATTTATCTTTGCACTGAACTTTCTAATGAGTTTTGTGAAGTATGTGCAGGATTTAGCAATTCATTGGTATATCTGAAAAATTTCAAACCCCTAAGCATGATCTCACATGTACAGTGAATTTTGGACAGCTTTGAATTCCTTGGTCATATCACTCTTGTTTTCTACACCGGGTTAGCCCAAGTAGACTTAGAGCTGATTTACTAAAGGTTCTTTGCTAAAGAGAACATGTGACATCATCCCTCTCTTAGTGTTTTTCAAGAAAATACTTTTTAAAGGGAGGAAGTGATATTTTGAAGAGAACCACATCACACCTTTTCATTTGATTGCCAATAAGGGGGAGAAAATATTGGCACACATATTGACCCATTCATATGTGCTAAAGGAGTGTATTGACAACAAATGCAAAGGGGGAGATTGAAGTGCATTGTGTTGCATTTGTTGTCAATGAGGCATGAAGTTGTCTTGGAATGAATGGATGTCAATGAGTCAAGATGTGAATGTCAAAGGGTGTGATGGTGATGGTGATGAAGGAGAATGGCCATGGTACACAGATGCATGTCACTTAGGAGGTTCACTAAGTGACATAGGAGATGATGGTTGAAACATTCTCTATGAAAATCTGACGATTGTTGAGCTGCTCTATAAGTTCATAGAACTTGTATCCTGATGATACAAAGTCACAACATGATTAGAAGACCATGCATTGTAGTGACAATGCATGAGGAGTTGAAAACAGTTCCATCCACAACTACTAAGTGGATAATGTGCATTAATGAAGTCAGTGCATGTGAATTTGAAGTTGATCCAATTGATCTCTGATTAGATCAATGAAGCACATTGAAGAATTTAAGTGATTCAGGAGCTCAGTTGAAGATGAAGACCCTTCGTGAATTCCATTACAAAGTGATGAATAAATGTTGAAGAAGAATGAAGGAATTCTAATGAAGAAGAAATAATTGATCAAGTGATTCGGCTGATGAAGAACCTTCTACAAATGTCTCATAAGTCTAGAATACATGATTGAAAGGAGTTGAGGATGTTTGTGGAAGAAGAATGAAGAAGAAATGGAAAGAATGGCTTAGAAGAAGAGGAGGAGGCATTTGGCATTTAGAATTGGTATTTTTCATGGAGGACTTTGTTTTTGACAAAGTCCTATTTGTTACTTTGCCAAAAAATATGGCCAGCCCGTGAGCACCTTGTGGGTTCAACCCCAAGGCTCATGTGGGCCTAAGGCGCCATGCCCAAGGGGGAACCCGTGGGGCGAGCTCAGGGCGGCAGGGGCGCACCCGCAGACACCAAAGAGGCGCTGGGGCACGCCCGGAGGAGCGCAGGGGGCCGTGTGTAAGCCCCCGAGGGCACGCGGTGGTGAAGCCCGCGCACCCAGGATGCATAGTGGGCGCTAGGAGCGCGCCCGCAGGAGCAGAGAGTGGGCGCAGAGCGCGCCCGCAGGGAGAACACGGTGCGGGGCGGCACCGTGGAGGGAGGAGTCTCAACTGGCGGGTTGCGGCAGCTCCAGGGTAATAAAGCGCGAGAAAACCGCGCCCCGTTTCGATGTGGGACGCGGAAAATTCACCGGGATTGAATCTGAGCCGCACATCTCATCGCGCGTCTTATTTCCGCCGCACGATTAATCTGCCGCGTCCCCGATCTGATCCAAGCCGTCGAAGGCTTTTTGATCACCGCATCCAATGGTGCTGAGTCCATCTTCTACCTCGAGCTCGAGCCGAAGCCACCCGCGAGCAGCCGCTGAACCAGAGCCTCCCCGAAGACAAAATTCGAGTTCCCGGCCACCATTTTCGAAGCCAAAGGCTCCCTCGTGCTCGTCTGGCCACACTGAACACAGCCATGCTATAAAATGGATGTGCATGCAACAAATGAAGATTTTCGATGTAAGCCGAGGCAAACGGAGTTGCCGAGGCCATGGGGTGTTCGTGTCTTGCATGGGATAGAAGAAACAGAGGCTGTGCATGCGTTATAAATCGCATGCACGAGGAGAAACAGAAAGAAAAAGAACCCGCGTTGAAACAGAGGAAAGAAAACAAGATTTCACCGAATCTTGAAAACCCGAAAACTTCGGGAATTTGAGTTATTTGCACGCGGATAATCTGAGGCAGCCTCTGCCTATAAAAATGAGGCCGAGCCCTCTGTGCAGTGTGCTGATGCGCTGAAGTTTTGAAGACCCGTGAGAAGCCTTTGTGCCTCGCGAAGAAAGAAGCCCCGCGCAAGGTATTTGCGCGGCTGAAGTCCCCTGTGCGCTAAACCTTTGCGCGGCAGGAAGAGCTCGTGGCCGCAACACTTTGCGCGCCCGAGGCTTGTTCCCTCACTGCCCGCACCCTTGCGCGGCAGGAGGAAGACCCCGCGGGTGTTGCACTTGCGCGCCCCGCGGATAGGAGGTCTTGCGCGCCCCTCAGCCAGTGCACCTTGCGCACCACCAGAGGCAGTATCACCCAAGCTCTTGCGCGGCCAGTGGCACCCAAGTGTAGCTTGCGCGGATATTGAAGAAGAGATTGGCAGGGAGTTAGGGTTGAGTTCTACACACATTGTGTGTGTGCCAAATAAGGCCGAGGCCTTGCCTCGTGTGTGTGCAAACAAAGGTGAAAGGCTGTTGGCAGTAGGTGTGCAGAGGAGGAAGAACCGAGCCCTTAGTGCTTTGGGTGTATGTGCAAACAAGAACAAAGAACGGGCAGTGGGCAGTGTGTGTGCATAAGGAGGAAGACCACACTATTTTTGTGTGTGCACCAAGTGAAAGACCACACTTTGTGTGTGAGAGGTGAAGAATGAAGGCCGAGGCCTTTGTGCCTTTGTGTGCAAAAAGAACAAGAGAAGGCCGTAGCCCTTGTGTGTGAAAAATGAAGAACCAAGTGTGTGCATAAGTGAAGTGCACACTTTGAAGAAGATTAAAAGAACAAGGAAGTGAGTGTGCTTTGCAAGTGAAGTAGGCCAAGCTCAAGTGTTTGCCAAAGTGAAGAAGTTTTGTGTGCAATGAGATAAGGAGGCCGAACCTAGTGTGTGTGCACTAAGTGAAGTGAACACACTTAGAAGAAGGAAGAAAGAGGAGACCCTCACACTAAAGTAAAACACACTTCTAAATGTGTGAGAAATTTGAATATAGTGTGTGAAGATTGTGAAGGAGGTGTGTGCAATAGTTGACTACACCCTCTAAGGGTTTACTACACCAAGAAGAGAAGAAGGGGAGTGCATGCATGCATGCATGCACGTGCACACGTGAACAGTGCTAAATCAGTGGTGTGCATCTGAGGAGTCCAAGACTTGAAGATCTTGAAGAGATTTGAGAAGGCCATGCAGTCAGGGCATGAGGAACCAGTGTTGCCATGCATTAAGTGCATGAAGTTGTTTTGATGTGAGACTGGACCAGACCAAAGATAAAGATAACAGTTGTCTGAGCATTCAGTAGTTGGAGAGAGAAGCCAGGTCATCCTTAGAAGAAGGTGATAAAGCCTGAGCTAGACGAGAGGACCTGCTCACCACAAGTGATCAGAAGAAGAGCAAGGCCAGCAGCCTTTATTCCAGGCTGCTGAGGATACTTGAAGAACTTAAAGTGAAGAAGAGCTACTCGTGTGACTCGAGGAGCCAGGAGAAGACCCTGTGGGACTCAGGGAGAAGAAGTCTTCAGTGGGATTCTGGAGCAGGCTAGTGGGACTCTGGTAACACTGTGGGATGCAGTATAAAGACCCTCCTGTGGGACTCAGGAGAGATACGGTGGGAAGCTGTATCGACCATTGTAATTTTAACAGGTTATAATGGAGAATCCATGCTGGGAGAGCATGGCAATGATGTAGGCCTTTGGTGTCGAACCTTGTAAATCCTTGTGTCCTGTGCCTTTTCATTACTGCATTATCCGGGAAAGGTTGAGAGATACAAGAAGAGTGGATCGAGGCTTTAACCAGCCATAGAGGTTTAATTGATAAGAATCAATTAGTAAAAAGTTTTAAGGGATCACTGATTCACCCCCTCCCCCTCTCAGTGATTCACACTGATCTGGGCACTTCAGAGTGTATGAAATATTTTAATTAATGTCTCGTCAAATTTGATTTGGATGAACATGGAGGTTGGCACAAGACCCTCAACCCAGTTTGTGAGGTCTCTTCATGTGCATCCGAGAGACTTGAGTTCAAAACTGGGTAGAGACATAATTATGGGTTAATGTAGATGTACTGTTGAAGGTGTTGAAGCAGTTACTGTAGTATACATTGTTCGGTACTATAGAAGCCAAAACTATTCATTTTTTGGGATTTCGGTCCACTGGTTTGGGACTTGGGGTTTTAAGGCCTTCGGGCCACCTGAAGTCCATCGGGCCATTTCACGGCTTCAGGTAACCTAAACATTTGCTAAATTCTCAGACAGACTCTACAAGGAACAAACTCTAGATGGGGATCAGAGAAGGTGAATTAACCAAGAAAAAGCTAAGATGATTGGTCAAATGGAGAGGGTGTTCGATTTCTATTGGTACTAGCTTGTGCTTTCATGTGATGCTATTTGAACAACCATGAAATGGTGAAGAGCTGATATCACGATGACAAAGCTGGGAGGAGGCGTTCCAAGTATAGTCATTATAATTTCCTATGGCCTACGGGTCATGTAATATCAATTCCTACGTTCCATATAAGGGTTCCCCATCATCGCATAAAGGGGGATATAAAAAATAAATTAAAAAAATAAGGCCTTTGGGCCATTCCGGTGGGATGACAATGAAGGTTGATCAGTATTAACTACATTTTCACATCGAAAAGTTCAAAGTCATCCATCCACTTTTTGAATTTATATTTATATGAGATTTTTCTAAATATATCTATTTGTATTGAGGAAAATTATACATCTATATGAAACACTACCCGAGTCCCCTAAAAAATGAATATGCGGCCGCTTGTGTACTAGTTAAAATGGTTGTACAGTATGACCCTAGAGCATGGAGGAGAATACCATGAAAAATATTATTTTCCTTTTCCACCATATTCTATTGTATATTTCATATAGTCTTTTTGAAGGCATTTATATATCTATTTTTTATTTTATTATAGTTGAATGAATGGAAGAAATCAATGGTTTACTCATTGTATAATTTCTTTAGCTCGGCAGAACAGATGTTGAAGCCATTATCATTGAGTGTTGTGTGAGGGACACCAAATCTACTTATAATATTGAAAATCATACATTTGGTGAAATAATTCATCCCATGTTCCTTGAGGGTTATTTTCTCATCACATTGGGATTAGTATTTAGTTGCAGTATTTATATATATAAACATTATAGATATTTCTAAGAGATACAACCCCACAAGGTCCATTCCTCAAAAGAAAAAATACAATGAGTAATTATCTATATGTATAACCACTATGGGTTTATGGTCAATGTTTTTATGAATAAGGAGGGAATGAAATATCCTGAGGAATTGCATATAGAACTTCATAGATTTGTTCCTGTTGTAAAAAATTTATCTTAATTTGATGTGATAGCCTAGTTGTAAATTGATAAGTTATATATAATCTTGAATGGAATTCTCCCATGACAGAGTGAATCTATCCTTTTGTAATTCATATAGCGAGGACTCCATCAATGATACAGTTTTATATCTATTTATAAAAATTTTAACATCCCATGCTATGATGTTGACTGGTCAATTATGAATCATTTCCCTTTTGGATCAATTTGATTAGAGGGTCCATTTTTAGGTAATATATTATAAGATCCATCCATCCAAGCATGGAAATAATCTCATCATTCTATGAGTTTGTGTCGAAATGATTGATTTCATCTCTTAAATATATGATAAATGATGAGAATATCATTTTTTGCATGATGTTGAAAAAAGGTTCTTCTTTATGAGTGTTTTCCATGTTGGTGGTTTTATATTCCATTGCTTCAATATGATAATTTTGTGATTGTGGGGCATGATGCAATTCGGGTTCAGAAGGGAATTCTAGAATCAGTACCCTATCATAAATGATGAGTTAAGATAATTATTAATTTTAGATATCATAATCAGAATTGATTTATTTGATCACCAGCATTGATTCCATTTTGATATTTAGGAAGGCCATCTACAACTGTAGGAATATCCCCAAGATGGAAATGAGGGATTAGTATTATTTGTAATTATTTTTGAATCCTTTAGACAATGAGAAATTTCTAGTTAAATATGTTTATATGAATAAATAAGTAAAATACATTGACTAAATCATTTGAGATTCATCTTTTCCATCATTTATCTAATTGAAAATTTGGTGGTATCAAAAAAATAGATATCCAATGTTTGGGGTGTTTCCTAGGCATAATAAAATTAGTTTTCAAGAAGTTCTATGTCCAATAGCATTCTTTCCGGTGATATATTTGCAACTAAGAAAAATTCAAGGACATCCCCTTTGATTTCCTTATTTGAAACAAACTAGATGTCATGCTATAGTACAATATTCAACCATATGTTCTAACTATCAGTCAAAATAGGGTTAACATTGTTGTACTTTAATTGGTAAACATGAGAAACCCCATGGAATTCTTGATACAATATAGAATATTTATGATCTTTCACAATCAATATGATTGCAAGGTAATTCATATAAATATCATAATACTAGGCCATAGAAAATGGAATCATTCAATTGGGGTAGTGTAGTCTTTTTTTCATCCATGCATCACTCATCTGTATGAGGAGATAATGAAGAGATCATTATTTTGGAGGCCACAAATACGATGAGAGGCATTCATTATACTATAAAATTTATGACCTATAAATGTAGTAGGTAAATTGTTAGATTTTTGATAGTTTCTAGGATGTCCTAACACAATTATTTGTCACTCTCTTTATCACTAACTTAGTGAAGGGGATGAATTATTTATCTATGGTTTCTATGGAACAATGAATATAAGTGATGTGTCTCTAAATCCCGATCATCTATTTATGATTATGAGTTGTGACATTTTAATTATCAAAATGGTCTTTTATGGATAGATCACCATGAAATAGTGGAATTCCAAAAATCTAAATAATTTCACTGATGTTTCTCCCAAATCACATTTTATAACATTGATCATTAAAATATGCTCCTACATTGTGCAAAAGATCTATTGATGTTCAGTGAGATGGTCACATTGATGTACAGATTTAAAAACTAGTTTATCATTCCATAATTTTCCCTCATATGGGATAGTAAATTGGATGCATTGTTCATTTTCAAATTTCTCATAAATTCATTAATCCAAAGGAATTTCTTGTATGGACTTGATACTCTATGGTTGTCTAACGTATTTGGATTTCTAATCTTCTTAGGCCATCATTTTTGATATTATAACCTAAATACCCATCTATAAAGGAAATTTCATGTATTTTGTTAACTCTTTTGATCAAATGTTAAGTGATTAGAAATAAAAAATAATTTTTTATTGTTGATTATAGTGTCTAAAATAAATACATACATAAATCTTGTTATTATTTAGGATAGGGACGATTTAGGCTATCCATTTTAGGTAATAAACCTCTCCCAAAAAGCTAACTTTAATAATATTTCAACTACTGATTCACCATTACTATCACCATATGAGTTTACTATCCCATGTGCCTTATTAGAACCACAATGTTCAATGATTATTCTATAGTGATAAGTATAATTATATGGGTTCATCCATGTCCTTTCTATAACATTAAGAAATTATAAATGTTACTTTAGAAATATTATAAACATATCATAATCATCAAGAGTCATGGAATAACTAATAATCATAGTACCCCACTCTTATAATCTTACCAAATTCAATTTCCTAATCACATTGATGGTGGTGGAGATATAATCCGGAAAAAATTGGAAGGATGTTCATGTTGTCATCCACCTCATCTTCCATTTCTATGTATGGGGATGCATTTTCAATCATTGTGGATAATCTGAGTGAATAACTATCACTATTGAGAAAATATAATCCATGAGAAGATACCATGATATCATTTACTTCCAATCTATTCTCAGAGGTATTCTAATGATGGTTGAATTTATTTTCCTTACCACCGGGGGAATGATGAGTATGGAAATCCAAAGTTGTAAATAATTTCATAAGGATTTTTTTTCCATTTGTTAATGTCCTATGATAATTCATGGATTTAAGTATAACATTAGTCTAACTTCCCTTTGATGAATCCATTTAATTTTACATTAATTGTATCTCATATACATGAGATAGTGTTGTTTTTGGGTCATGAAATTTTGTTGGGATTGAATTTTATACCTTAGTAAGGTTAATGGGAACCACATAGTCACTATATATACGGACCCGTCCTTAAGCATTATATATAATTGAATTAAATGGATAATTCACATTAAGGATATTTTCAGGTTTAGTGTTTTAGATAATTAGGTCATAACATTTACATAACTAAATGATTATTACATGTAGACAATTCTACTCAGTGTCCATTTTTATCATAAAATAAAATCACTTAAAAAATAGTCATGTCTAGTTCCTTGTTTTAGATAGGAAGACTTTTCCTTGATCCCATCCTTTACCCATTCATCTTTACGTCCTATGAAAAACATTTTAAAACATTGGATGAGTAAAAAAAGCTCAGTAGTAGTTGAAAAATAATGAAAAGAAACATTATAACAAATAAAAATCGATTAATCCCTACTTTTCAATCATAACATACCTCATGAAATTATATGATATATGAATAACACATAGAAATCATAAATCATAAATGTAACTTATGGAATACATATCTAACTTAAATTGTCGCTATCATAGCTACGTAGAGAGTTACACTTGGAATACCAATCACATTATATTCGCCTAAATCTCTTAGGATAAATATCACATTTACCTCTGTCATGTTACCCAATGCATTAGAGAGAAATCTCGGGCTCACCCACCGTAGGTTTATCATGGAACCCCCCATATAGGTAAAAAATTCTTGATAACCATTAAATATTCATAACACATAATATATTAAAAAATGAAAGATAAAATTTCCACATTCCAATCACAATATATCAAATCAATATACTGAAATAAACAATGCTTTTTCAAATTGTTTTCAAAACAATTTAAAACATTTAATAATGAGTTTTTTTAATAAAAGTGTCTCATACAACTTTGAATTTTTTTAAAAAAATATCATTTGAAAACAGTAATGGCCATATAAATAAATACTTAAAAACATTTTCAAATCAGGGAAATTAATGATAAATATTTTGAAGAATATATCTTTAAAACATTTAAAATTATATTTTAGTTAATGAGTTTTTAACAAAATGAGAGACTCTTGAATACAAATAATTAAGAAATAACATTGAATCAAAACATTATAATATCATGAGAATAATGGGATTAATGATATAATATTGAAAAGGATAATATATAAACCCTATAATAGTTAATTGGTTCATAACAACAGTGAAGTCTCAAGGGAATGTTAATTGATATGAAATCCCTTATAAAAATTGTATCCCCAGATTAATGATAATTCAATTATATAATAATGTGAGAAAAATTTAAATAAACTCATTATAATATGGATATTTTTTGTAAATCAATCAGATAACATTAACACATATTCTTTTTAAGACAAAACCAATGAATTGGATGTCTAACTCAATTAATGGAAATTGAGTTAAAATTACTCGAATCAAGTTCACATTGATGACATGATAATTTTTCAACTGATTGATTATGTGTTTCAAAATAATATACACACCAAGGGGATTGGTATTTACAAAATAAATAAATAAACAATGATTCCACACATAATAATAGTATGACATAATTAAGAATTGCACGATTAACCCAAGGAATGAAAGTTGGGTTAAAAGGTTCCCTTACCGATTGGGTAACTTATGAAATATACAACCCATGAAATATGTATCATAAAATGAAGATATAAATACCAATAAATTGAATTATATTAAACAATTAATACAATATAGGGTAGTACGTACACCACACAAAAGGAAATAGTGGAAAATATTACATGATTCTCATGGGAAGGAAAAGTGAGATGAAAATCCATTACAATGTTTTAATCAATCAAGTCGTATGAAAAAAAGTAATAAACCACCAAAAAATTCACAAAATAACATGAATTTAATTATGATAATGATAATATATATCAAAATACAGTACACAATTCACCACATGCAATAAATAAGTGGCGAACAATTGAAATCTCCCGGAATCAAAAGTGAGATAAAAAATCCCTTACCTCGTGTCAGACTTGACACGTTCGTTATTTAATCACCTGAATAATAATCTAATGATAATTTCTACTTTATTAAGAATATTTTTCATGTTTATTATTCCTCTTATATGACTTATTACCATGTTATAGACATTATGTAATCATTTAAGTTAATAATGGTTGTTTTGTCGATATTTGGTACCTTAGTCAAAACTGAACACCTTATAATTACAAGTTATCCATGTGGTAAATAGTCCATTATATCTAGAATAATAAACATGATTTAGATATCATATATATAGTATATATACAGTATGTATTTGTACTTATAATAGTATATAATAGATTGGAGATAAGAAATTAAATGTGACATTCATGCAGACGGTATGTCGTACGTACGAATAAACACTAATTTCATTTCAATCTCATAATTTAATAGAATTAAATAATAATGATTAATATTTTTATAAAAATAATATTATAATATCATATATAATATCATTAAATACATCCTTTATACGTCCCGTATATGGCATTAATTAGTGATATCACATTGAGGGGGTAGTAGTCCCCATTTCCAAAAATTAAATTATGGCGTTTACCCATTATGGATACATTAAAGGTAGGATATAAATGTAAAATATAGAATCATAAAGAAAATATAAACATAATATATATCATATATAAATATTGTTCCATCTTAATGGCCACCATGAGAGGCGGTAGGAGATAATCGAACAATCATCATTTTGTGAGGCGTCAGTTTTCAATCCATAGAAACAGTATATTCTTCGCCCATTAGATGGAGGATTGTGTATGTTTAGTAAAAATACTTTTCATAACAACATAATATAATATTTAGGATATTTTTTTGTTATAAAAGATAATAATAAAAAGAGTTTAGGGGTTAGAGAAATAAAATTAAAGAAAACAAGTTATGAGGAAATGTTACCTTTAATTTGTGTAACTACCTTTGGATTGAACCAAAATGACTTCTTGAAGTGTATTCTGCCTAAGATAAGGATTCTAGGAGGAGTATAGGGATCATGAAAGCTTATTTGGGTGAGTTTTGGATGATCCAGGGGGCCTAAGAGGTGTGAGGAATGAGTAATAAGTGAGGTCTTTTTATAAGGTGGAGAACGGGTTTTTTTGGAAAGTGTGAAAATATTATTTTATTATCTAATGATCTTCGTTTTCTAAATATCCAAAACTAATTAAAGTCGAAGATATAATGACTCATTGTAAAAATAAAATAATCCAATAATAATTGGACATGATTTGGATTTTATTTTAATATACATAATATTATTTATTTAAATCATTCATTAATGAGGTAAATACTTCATCATTATGGTGTCATAAATAATTTAATATATATGATGTCTAAAAATTATAAAACAAAAACCACGATGTAGGATATGTTTTTACCTTTCTAATTAATATTTATAGTCTAAAATATAATTAATACAACCCCAGGTAAAAATAAATTTACTAAAACATATTTTTTTATGTCATTTTTGTCATTACATTAAGTTAATTAATCTAATGTGACATTTACACTAATAAGTGAATTCATTGGGTCCCAAAATATACCCAAAGATGATAATGGTCGTAAATGACTCAAAAAGTAAGTCTGAGACATTTTCTAAGGTAAATTTTATATTATTATTATATTCTTTTTACCATGAATTACCATATTTACCTTTAACCACGGAAAATAAAAATTAATAGTTACTATTCAACAAAAATTATTTTAATATTATTGACACAAATTTTACTTAATAATAAAAAAATGTATGTTGGATTTCTGAAATTCAATTCACCAAAGTGATAAAATTACATTAAAATGAAAAAGTTGGTTTTTTAACAACTACTAAGTGGCTTCACTATTCATCTTAAGTTGACGTTTTTCAGAAAAATATCAAAAATTCAGCCTAAGATGTATATGATATTCCGAATTCAAAAATTATTTCTATTTTACCATATTCAAAAAATAGATGTCGCATTAATTAATTTATAATTAATTTCCATTGTCAAAAACAAAAATCATGTTTTTAAGAAACAATAACTATAAAGAGATTGGTACTTGTTTATGACCAATTTCAAAGTGAAATTAATTACAATGACAAATTTTGGATTAAATGGTAAAAATTTATTCTAATTACACATTAAAACCAATAAAAATGATAATATAACCAAATAAATAAATTATATTAAAAGGAACTTTTGAAATAAAATACAGTATTTTCATTATTCATTAAAAAAATGAACTTTATCAGAAAAATACCCAAAATTTACCCAAAGTAAATTTTGATATCCCGAATCTAAATAAGAATTTTATTTTTTCAAATATAAAATGTAAAAACGACCAAAACTAGATTTAAATAGAGTTCTCCATCAAAAGGAGGTATATCCACCTTTTACTGAATATTAGAGTATTTGTACATAAAATTAGATTCATTCATATTTTAATCCCCGAACATTTATTGGAAAAACATAAAACCATTTTACAAAACATATATAATCATATTTCAGTTAGTTATATTCATTTCCTTCAATACAACAGTTAGGCGTTAACTACAATTTAAAATAATAATATTATATAATTAACGTGCAATGTAAGATTTCAATGAATCCCATTGTTCTGTATCAGGTAGGCCATCAAACATAGCATCCCCTTTACCATAAAATTATTATTTAATTAAAAAATATTAATAAATATGAATATAGATTATTCTTTATCTACTTGGGACGTTACATACTTCCCCCTTTTGGAAATTTCATCCTCGCAATTTTAAAACTGTGCTTCGAAACTTAATTGAATGTCTTGCATTGGAAATAGAGTCTATAAATATATCACCTTAAAAGAATGAAATATAAGTTCAAAGGTCACCCAAGATAATAGATACTAGGTTTCCATGAAAACATTGATATAGAAGAGAAAAAACCATCATGTTCTGATAGAGAGTGATAGAAAACATAAATAATAGAATGTTAACCACTAGAAAATCACAAACTTGTGATGGGTTAAACCGTCTTTGATTCCCTAGTAGGAAAAGTTAACAGACAATGTTTTTTTTATGTTACTTTTCATTGAGGAATATATTTATGATCTTAACTAAAACATAATGAACCATACTTACTTGTCATGTAGACTTTCATCCTTTACTATATTTCTAACACAAACTCATATTTCCTCCAAATGATGAGTATTCGGGTTGACTTGTTCACTTCAAACGTGTTATATTCTACTTCAAGAGAATCACATAATCCACATAAGATGTACTATATATTTTCTTTGCATTTAGATATTAACTAAATCCAAAATGGTTAGTATGAGACCATATAATCCCCCAAATGGATAATACTTTATAATGATAAATACTATTATTAATCTCTAAAATTCAACTACAAGTACCAAAAGTTCAAGAAAGACCGTTCAATACACAATTGTCCTTAAAATTCATCAAAATAATTAAAACTAATATTGATACCCAATACTCAAAAGGATTTAAATCACATAGTGTTCTAGATTAAATCTTAATATTTATCCCCAAAAACATAGACTACTCTTAAATTCTCATGTTGATGTTTAATTAACCAAATCACGTATTCTCTATGATAGGTTAATCATTTCCATAAATAACCGAAATCACATTATGTCCACAATAAAAGAATATATTCCTCCAAAATAATATATCAATAATTACTCTAAAATTTATATCCCAATGAATTCTATTTTTCTTAAGCATATTGTGTTCCCAAATGAGAGAATGTCTTTCAAAATCAAATTTATAACTTAATCACCAAATCATTTTCCTATACCAAGAATGTACATTTGATAAAACATATAATCCCAAATAAACATATTCTTGATCAATAAAATGAATTATCTAAAATAAATTTTTCATACTAACCATGGACTTCACATAGTCCTATGTTAAGCGATAAATCTCTATCGCACTTTGGTTGTGCATTTAATTCCCACAGATTTTTCCGACGCAATGGGTTGTCACACGGTCTATGTGTTGTCATTTTTGAAAAACTATATTATTTCGTAACATTCCAAAAAAAGATAAAAATTCATCAAACATAACCATAACATAATTTATCCTCAAAGGTTATCTAATAACTTTCATTTTGTACCCTTAAATGTAATAACCAGTTATCACTTTTAAAATAAGTATGACTCTTTCTTTTATGTTAAATGTTATGTTTATGTCACATATGGTAAAATTACACACTGACCTCTAAATTTATCTAAATCGACATCTGATACCATCAATAAGGACGTAGCCTTAAACATTATACATTCGTGAATTAAATGAATAATTCACATTGGGAATCTTTTCATGTATAGAGTTTTAGAGAATTGGGTCATAACAGTTACATAACAACCAGAATATTATATGTAGAAAATTCTAGTCAGTATCAATTTTTTCATAAAATAAAAAATCTTAAAAACGGGTCATGTCTTGTTCCATGTTTTAGACATCAAGGCTTTTCATTAATCCCATCATTAACCATATTCTTCTTTAAGTCCTGTAAAAAACATTACAAAACTTGGGATGAGCCTATAAAACTAAGTAAGGGTTATAAAATAACGAAAAGAAACAATAGCCCAATTAAATATCTGTTAAACCATACTATTCAATCATATCATACATCATGAAATCATATGATTTATTAATATCACATAGAAATCATAAATAATAAAGGTAACTTATGGAATACATAACTATCATAAATTTTAGCTATCACAACTACATAGGGAGTTACACATGGAATACCAATAACTATATTTTCCCCTAAATCTCTTAGGAGAAATATCACGTTTACCTCCATCATGTTACCCAATGCATTGGAGAGAAATATCGGGCTCACCAACACTATGTTTATCATGGAACCCCCCGTATAGGTAAAAAATTCCCAATAACCCTAAAATATTCATAACACATAACACAAGAATAACTGAAAGATAACATTTTAATATTCCAATCACAATATATCAAATCAATATATAGAAATAAACAATGCTTTTTCAAATCATTTTCAAAACCATTTAAAACATTTAATAAAGAGTTTTTTTGATTAAAAGTGTCCCATACCCCTTTGATTTTTTTCAAAATCATTTTAAAACATTAATGACCATATAAATAAATTCTTAAATCCATTTTTAAAACATGGACAATAATGATAATGATTTAGAATAATAAATCTTTAAAACATTTAAAATTATATTTTTGTTATAGATTTTTTAACAAAATGAGAGACTCTTGAATACAAATAATTGAGTAATAACATTGTATCAAAACATTTTAACATCATGAGAATAATGGGATTCATGATATAATATTTCGAAGGACAATATATACACCATATAAGAGTTAATTGGTGCATAACAACAATGAAGACTCAATGTAATGTTAATTGAGATGAAATCCCTTATAAAAACTGTATCCTCAGATTAATGATAATTCAATTACATAATAATTCGTGAAAAATACTAAAAAACTCAATATAATATGGATATTCTTGGTAAATAAATCAGATAAAATTCACACATATTCTTTTTTAGACAAAACCAATGAATTGGATTTTTAACTCAATTAATGGAAATTGAGTTAAATTTACTCTTATCATGTTAACATCGATAACATGAGAATTTATCAATGGATCGATTATGTATATCAAAATAATATCCACACAAAGGGTATTGGTATTTAAAAAATAAATAAATATAAATTATTACACATATAATCATAGTATGACATAATTAAGAATTGCAGGATTAACCCAAGGAATGAAAGTTGGGTTTAATGGTTCCCTTACCGATTTGGTAACTAATGAAATATACATCACATGAAAGATGTATCATAAAATGGAGATATAAATACAAATAAATTGAAGTATATTACACAATTAATACAATATAGGGTAGTACGTACACCACACAAAATGAAATAGTGGAAAATATTGCATGAATCTCACGTGAACGAAAAATGAGATGAAAATCCATTACAATGTTTTAATCAATCAAGTTGTATGAAAAAAAAAGTTAGAAACCACCAAAAAAATTCACAAAATAACATGAATATAAAGATTAAAATGATAATATATATCAAATTCCAGTACACAATTCACCACATGCAATAAATAAGTGGAGAACAATTGAAATCTCACGGAATTAAAAGTGAGATAAGAAATCCATTACCTCGTGTCTGACATGACACATTCATTCATTAATCTCCTGAATAATAATCTAAAGTTAATTTATACATCATTAAGAAAACTTTTTATGTTTATTATTCCTTTTATATCACTTATTACCATGTTATAGACATTATGTAATCATTTAAGTTAATAATGGTTGTTTTGTCGATATTTAGTACCTGAGTCAAAAATGATCACCTTATAATTACAAGTTATCCATGTGGTAAACATTAAATTATCTCCAGAATGATACTCATGATTTATATATCATTTAAATAACATATATCCAGTATGTATTTTTATTTATAATAGTATATAACTGATTTGAGATAAGAAATGAAATGCAACATTCATGGAGACAGTATGTCGTAAGTACGAATGAATGCTACTATCATTGCAATATCATACTTTAATGGAATTAAAAAATAATGATAAATAGTTATTTAATAATTTCACTATAATATCAAATATATATTATCATTAACTTAATCCTTTATATGTCCCACATATGTAATTAACGAGTCATATCACTTTGAGGGGGCAGTAGTCTTCACTTCAACAAATTAAATGATTGTGTCTACCCATTATGGAAACCATACTTGTAGGAGATAAATGTAAAATAATGTATCATAACGAAAATATAAACATAATCTATATCATATATAAATATTCATCCATATTAAAGGCCACCATGAGAGGAGGTAGGAGATAATCGAACAATCATCATTTCGTGAGGCGTTAGTTTTCAATCCTTAGAAACAGTATGTTCTTCACCCATTAGATGGAGGTGTGTGTAAGGGTAGTTAAAATACATTTCATAACAATATAATAGAATATTAAGGATATTGGTGTTTTTATAAAATATAATAATAAAAAGAGTTTAGTTGTTGGAAAAATAAAATTAAAGAAAAGAAGTTAAGAGGAACTGTTACCTTTAATTTGGGTAACTCTCTTAGGTTTGAACCAAAAGGACTTCTTGAGGTGTATTCTGCCTAAGGTAAGGCTTCTAGGAGGAGTATTGGGATCATGAAAGCTTATTTGGTTAGGTTTTGGATGATCCAAGGGGCTTGACAGGTGTGAGGAATGATTAATAAGTGAGGTCTTTTTATAAGGGGGAGAAGGGGTATTTTAGGAAATTGTGAAAATATTATTTTATTATCTAATGATTTTCGTTTTCTAAAGATCAATAGATAATTAAAGTCGAATATAAGATGATTATCTATTGAAATAAAATAATCCAATAATAATTGTATAGGATTTGGATGTTATTTTAATATACATAATATTATTTATTTAAATCATTAATTAAGGAGGTAAATAATGCATCATTATGGTGTCATAAATAATTTGATATATATGATGTCTAAAAATTATAAAGCAAAAACCATGATGTAGGAAATATTTTTAACTTTAAAAATAATATTAATAGTCCAAAAGATAATTAATATAAACCCATGTAAAAATAAATTTTCTAAAACATATTTGTTTATGTCATTTTTATCATTACATTAACTTAATTAATCTAAAGTGTCATTATCACTATTATGTGACTTCATTGGGTCCCACAATCTACCCAATGATTCTAATGGTCGTAAATGACTCAACCAGGTAGTCGAGGACATGTTCTATGGTAACTTTTGTATAATTATTATATTCTTTTTACCTTGAATTACCATATTTATCTTTAACCACGGTAAATGAAAATCAACAGTTACTATTCATGAAAAATTATTTTAATCTTATGGAACCATATTTTACTTAATAATGACAACCATGTATGTCTGAATTTTGAAATTCAATTCACTGAAGTGATAAAATTTCATTTAAATGAAAATGTTGGTTTCTTAACTACTACTAAGTTGTTTAACTATTCATCTTAAATTGATGTTTTTCAGAAAAATATCAAATATTCAGCAAATTCTATATTTGATATTCCGAATTCAAAAATTTTTTCTATTTTACCAAATTTAAAACATATAAGTCACATAAATTTATTTAAAATTAATTCCCATTATCAAAACAAATAGGGTGTTTTTCAAAAACAATAACTATTAAAATATTGATACTTGTTTATGTCCAATTTCAATGTGAAGTTAATTACAATGACCACTGTTGGATTAAATGTTAAAAATATACTCTATTTACACTTCAAAACCAATTAATACGATAATATAACCAAATAAATAAATTATATTAAAATTCACTTTTGAATTAAAATACAGACCTTTCGTTATTCATTAAAAAAATGAACATTATCAGAAAAATACCAAAAATATACCCAAAGTAAATTTTGATATCTCGAATCTAAAGAAGAATTTTATTTTTTCAAATAGAAAATATAAAAATAAACAAAAAGAGATTTAATTAGAGTTCTCCATCAAAAGGCGGTAAATCCACCTTTTACTGAATATTAGAGTATTTGTACATAAAATTAGATTCATTCATAATATAATCCCCCAAATTTTATTGAAAAAACATATAAACATTTAAAAAACATGTATTATCATATTTCAGTTAGTCATATTCATTTCCGCCAATATAACGGCTAGTCATTAACTACCATTTAAAATAAAAATATTATATAATTAATGTGCAATGTAAGATTTCAATGAAACCCATTGTTGCGTATCAGGTAACCCATCGAACATAACGTCCACTTTATAGTAAAATTATTATTTAATTAAAAAATATTAATAAATATGAATATAGATTAATATTTATTTACTTGGGATGTTACATCCTTCCCCCCATTTGGATATTACATCCTCGCAATTTAAAAACTGGGCATGGAAACTTAATTGAATGTCCAACATTGTAAAAAGAGTCAATAAATATATCAAATTAAAAGATAGAAATAGAAGTTCAAAGGTCACCCGAGATAGGAGATACAAGGTTTAAATGAATAGATGGATATAGATGACAAATCAATCCATCATGATCTGATGGAGAGTGATAGAAAACATAATTAGGATAATGTTAACCAATAGAAAATCACAAACTTGTGATGGGTTCAACTGTCTTTGATTCCCTAGTAGGAAAATTTAATGGACAACATTTTTGTTTTAAGTTACATCTCATTGAGGAATATATTTATGATCTTAACTAAAAACATAAGGAATCATACTTACTTGTCATGCAGACTTTCATCCTTTACTATATTTCTAACGCAAACTCATATTTCCTCCAAACGACGAGGATTCAGGATGACTTTCTCACCTTAAGAGTGATATAATATACTTTGAGAGAATCACATAATCCGCAATAAATTTACTATATATTTTCCTTTCCTTTATATATTAACTAAAACCAAAATGGTTAGTACGAGATCATATAATCCCACAAAAGGATAATACTTTATAATAAGAAATACTATTAGTAATCGTGAAAATTCAACTAATAGTACCAAAAGATCAATAAAGACCATTCAGTACACAATTGTCCATAAAATTCATCAAGATAATCAAAACGAATATTGATACCCAAAACTCAGAAGGATATAATCACATATTATTCCATAGTAAATCTTAATATTAATCCCCAAAACCATCGACTACTCTTAAAGTCTCATGTTGAAGTATAATTAACCTAATCACATATTCTCTATGATAGGTTAATCATTTCCATAAATATCCCAAATCACCTTATGTCCACAATAAAATCATATATTCTTCCAAAATAATATATCAATCATTATTCTACAATTTATATCTCAATGTATTCTATTTTTCATAAGCATATTGTGGTCCCAAAAGAGAGAATGTATTTGAAAATAACATTTATCACTTAATCACCAAATCATTTTCCTATACTAAGAATGTCCATTTGACAAAACATATAATCCCAAGTAAACATATTCTTTATCAATAAAATGATTTATCTAAAAGGAATTTTTCATACTAACCATTTACTTCACTTAGTCTTGTGTTAAGTGATAAATCCCAATCATAGTTTGGTTTTGCGTTTGATTCCCGCATATTTTTCTGATGCAATGGGTTGTCACATGGTCTATGTGTTGTCATTTTTCAAACACTATACTATTTCATAACATTCCAAACAAAAAGAGACAAATTCGTCAAAAATAACCATAACATAATTTATCATCAAAGGTTATCTAATAAATTTCATTTTTCACCCCAAAATGTAATTACCATTTATCACTTTTAAAATAACTATGACTCTTTATTTTATGTTAATTGTTATGCATATGTCACTTATGCTAATATTACACACTAACCTCTAAAGTTATCTAAACCGACCTCACATACCATATATAAGGACATAGCCTTAAACATTATACATTCTTGAATTAAATGAATAATTCACATTGGAGATTTTTTCAGGTTTATAATTTTAGAGAATTAGGTAATAACATTTTCATAACAACGCGAATATTACATGTATACAATTCTAGTTAGTATCCATTTTTTATAAAATAAAAACTCTTAAAAAAGTGTCATGCCTTCTTCTATGTTTTAGACAGCAAGGCTTTTCGCTAATCCCATCCTTTACCATATTCTTCTTTCAGTCCAGCGAAAAACATTTCAAAACATGCGATGAGCCTATAAAACTCATTAAGGGTTATAAAATAATGAAAAGAAACATTAGGCCAAAAAATCTATTAAACCCTAATTTTCAATCATAACATACATCATAAAATCATAAGATTTATGAATATCACATAGAAATAATAAATCATAAAGGTAACTTATGGAATCCATATCAAAAATACATTGTAGCTATCACAAATACGAAAGGAGTTACACTTGGAATAATCATCACACTATATTCCACTATATCTCTTAGGAGAAACATCACGTTTACCTCGGTCACGTTACCCAAAGAATTAGAGGGCTATCTCGGGCTCACCCTCCCTAGGTTTGTCACGGAACCAACCATATACATAAAAAATTCCCAATAACCATAACATATTCATGAAACATAATACAAGAAAAAATCAATGAAAACATTTGCACATTCCAATCACAATATATCAAATCACGATATTGAAATAAACAATGCTTTGTCAAATCATTTTCCAAATTGTTTAAAACATTTAATAAAGAGTTTTTTTTTGAATTAAAGTGTCCCATAACACTTTAAAACATTTAAATAAATTATAATTTGAAAAAAATTTAATACTATATAAATAAAATCTTAAAACCATTTTTAAAACGTGGACATTATTGATAATGATTTAGAAGAATAAATATTTAACACATTTAAAATTATATTTAGTTAAATATTTTCTAAAAAATTGAGCGACTCTTGAATACAAATAATTGTGAAATAACAATGAATCATAACATTATAAAATCATGAGAATAAATGTATTCTTGATATAATATGAAAAATGATAGTATGTACACCATATAAATGTGAATTTGAGCATACCAATGATGAAGTATCAATGTAATGTGAATTGAGATGAAATCCCTTATAAAAATTGTATCCTTAGATTAAGGATAAATAAATTACATAATAATGTGTGAAAAATATAAATACACTCAATATTATTTGGATATTCAGTGTAAATGAATCATAGAACATTCACAAAATTTCTTTTTAAGACAAAACCAATGACTTGGATGTTGAACTCATAGAATGGAAATTGAGTTAAGATTACTCTTATCATGTTCTCATCTATGACTTGAGAATTTATGAATGGAGTGATTAGGTGTATCAAAATTATATCCACAAAAAGGGGAGTGGAATTTACAACATAAATAAATAAACAATTATTCCACACATAATCATATAATGACATAATTAATAATTATAAGATTAACCCAAGGAATTAATGATGGGTTAAAATGTTCCTTTACTGATTTGGTAACTTATAAAACATACAACCCATGAAACAAGGATCATAAAATGATGATATATATACCCATAAATTGAATTATATTACACATTTAATACAATATTGGGTAGTATGTACACCACATAAAAGGAAATAGTTTAAAATATAGCACGAATATCACATGAATAAAAAGTGAGAAGAAAATCCCTTACTACGTTGTAATAAATCGAATCACATGACAAAAAGCTAAAAACCCCCAAATGATTCAAAAAATAACATGAATATAAATATTATCTTGATAATATATATAAAATTTCAGTACTCAATTGACCACATGAAATAAATAAGCGGCGAACAATTGAAATCTCACACAATTAATAGTGAGATAAGAAATATCATACCTCGTGCTTGACATGACCCATTCGTTCGTTAATATCCTAAAAAATAAACTAAAGATAATTTCTAATTTCATAAGAACTTTTTTCAATTTTATTACTTATTTTATATCACTTATTTCCATGTTATTGATATTATGTAATCATTTATGTTATTAATGGTTGTTTTGTCGATATTTGGTACTTCAGTCAAAAACAAACATCTTATAATTACATGTTGTCCACGTGGTCAATAGTCCATTATCTCTAGAATGATATTAATTATATAGGTATCATATAAATAATATATATACAGTGTATATTTGTATTTATAACATTACATAACACTTTGGAGATAATAAATGAAATGTGTCGTTCATGGAAACGGGAAGCTGTATGTAGGAATGAAAGAAACATTAAATTATATTTCATAATGTAATGAAATTAAAACATAATTATACATAGTTATTTTATAATTACAGAATAATATGATATATAATATCATTAACGCAATCCTTTATATGTCCCACATATGCAATTAACGAGTCATATCACTTTGAGGGGGAGGTAGTCTGCACTTCCTCAAATAAAATTATCGCGTTTTCCCATTATGGAAACCATAAAGGTAGGATATAAAGGTAAAATACATAAGAATAAAGAAAATATAGTCATAAAATATGCCCTATATAAATACAGTTCCATCATAATGGACACAATGAGAGACCGTAAGAGACCATCTGACAATCATCGTTTCGTGAGGCGTTAGTTTTCCATCCACAGAAATAATACGTTATTCTCCCATTAGACGGAGGTGTGTGAATGTGTAGTTAAAAATAATCTCATAAAAACAACCTAGTATATTGGGGATACTGGTGTTGTTATAAATGAAATAAATAAAAATAGTTCAAGGGTTGGAGAAGTAAAATAATATAAAAAATGTTAAGTGGAACTGTTACCTTTATTTTGGGTAACTCTCTTTGGATGGAACCAAAAATACTTCTTGAATTGCCTTATGCCGAAGGTAAGGATTCTATGAAGAGGATAATGATCATGAGATATTATTTGGACATGTATTGGACTATCCAAGGGGCTTGAGAGGTGTGAGTAATGACTAAGAATTGATCTATTTTTATAAGGGGGAAGCGAGGTTCTTTAAGAAAGTGTGAAAATATTATTTTATTATATAATGATATTCGGATTCTAAACGTCCAAAACTAATTAAAGTAGAAGATAAGATGACTCATAGTAGAAATAAAATAATCCAATAAAAATTTTACAGGTTTTGGATGTTATTTTAATATTTAAAATCTTATTTATATAAATCATTTATTAATGATGAAAATACGACATTATTATTGTGTCATAAATAATTTACCTTATTTGACGTCAAAAATTTATAAAAAAATACCATGATTTAGGAAATATTTTTAGATTTCAAATTAATAGTTATATTTGAAATGATAATTTATATAACCCCGTGTAAAAATTAATTTATTAACAAGTATTTGTTTATGTCATTTTTGTAATTATTTTAAGTTAATTAATATATAGTGTCATTATCACTCATAAGTGGCTTCATTTGGTCCCAAAATCAACCCAAATATGTTCTTGTCATAAATAAATCAACCAATAATGTTAGGACATGTTTTATGGTAACTTTGTGTTATTATGATATTCTTTTTACCTTGAATTACCCTATTTACTTTTAACCGCTGTAAATAAAATTCATGATTTAGTATTCACAAAATTTATTTTCATCTTAATGAACCACATTTTAAATACTAATAACAACCATGTTAGTTGGATTTTCTAATTTCAATTCACATACTTGATAAAATTTCATTTAAATGAAAAATTCAGTTTTTTTTCTATAACAATGTGGTTTCACTATTCATAAAAATTGATGTTTTTCAAAAAAAACCAAAAATTCAGCCTATGATATATTTGATATTCCAAATTAAAAAATTTTGTCTATTTTATCAAATTAAAAACAGATAAGTCACATTAATTAATTTATATTTAATTCTCGTTGTCAAAAGAAATAACATGCTTTTAAGAAAACAATAACAATCAAAAGATTAATACTTGTTTATTTAAAATTTCAAAGTAAAATAAATTACAATGAACAAAATTGGATTAAATGGTAAAATAATATTCTAATTAAACATTAAAAAAAATTAAATATATAACATAACCATATAAATATATTATATTAAAAGGAAATTATGAATTAAAATACAGTATTTTTCACTGTTCATTAAAAAAATGAACTTTATTAGATAAATATCAAAAATTTACCCAAAGTAAATTTTTATGTCCCGAATTTAATGAAGAATTTTATTTTTTAAATTAGATCATATAAAAATGACCAAAACTTGATATAATAAGGGTTCTCCATCAAAAGGATTTAAATCGACTGTTTACTGAATATTACAGTATTTATGCATAAAATTATATTCATACATATTTTAATCCCATAAATTTTATTTGATAAATGTAAAAACATTTAATAAACTTGTATAATCATATTGTAGTTAATTCTATTCCTTCTATCCAATACAATGGATAGTTGTTAATTACTATTTAAAATAATATTATTATTTTATTAGTATGCAACGTAAGATTTCAAAGAAACTCGTTGCTGCGTATCAGGCAAGCCATCAAACATAGTGTCCCCTTTAAAGTTAAATTAATATTTATTTTTAAAAAATAATAAATATGAATATAGATTAATCTTTATTTACATTGGATGTTACACTGTCGAATAAGCTCCATTGATGCACACTGGCATTCCCCAAGCCATTAATAGTGGGAAAATATATATCATCATCGATAATTATTCATTCTTCTAAAATTCTTCTGGATAAATTACATAAATTGTACATGTTCACCAGACTCTAAGGGGGTATATCACAATTTAAATTACCAACCCTTTCGTCTAAGTGGTATTTCAAGAAGTGATGAAATTTTGAAGTTACTTCTATGTGTATATGGAGTCATGGTCTTCCATGAAAGAAATCATATGAATTATCTTACATTACTACCATGAACAAATCATTATATAGGATATTCCCAAGCTGATCCTTAATCATTATATTTTCAAGAGTCCTTTAATCACTCTTGTCATACCCTTGTAGGGTTAGCTTTGTCATGGATATGTCACATACAGTACATCCCAAAAGTAGAAGGGTCCAAATATATATATGGTGATCCTAGAAACATTTTAAAAAAAGGACATATGATTTAAAAAGTAATGAGTTTTCATGATATATAAAGTGTTTTAATATGTCCTTTTATGACCAATTTCTAATCATATATTATGAAAAAACGGTGGTATGATATTTTAATGAAATTGACACTAATTAATAAAAAATTTCTACATTGACATCTAACTCAATATCATGTTTGCTTAAGAGGGCTTAAATGGGTTCCAGTATATGATTATTTAATATGTATACCATCCAATATTCAGAGTTAGGCTGGGATAACCGCAATCTATTTTAGAATATAATATTTCATCACCAGATGTCCTCTCTACCCATTTTGGGGGTTTATAGGAGTTACGGTGTTTGAAGTGAATTGGTCATGTTCTTGAACATAGGTCATGGGAGAATCTACTTAATGCTAAGTATGCCATGATAGAATATCATTTTTCTAGTACAATTTTAAAATTGAAATTCTTATAGCCAATCCTGAAAAAATGAAAAGGTTTGAATGATATTTATATGTATATGATGAATCTCTATGTTTTTTGGTCATATTGAAGTTCTCACCAATTAATTTCAAATGTATAAATGGATTCTATGGGGATATGAGGAAAATATTGTGTTTGACTACACCCAATCAATTCCTTTTATCCCCATCTTTTAAATACATTTCCTCCATATCCATGATCAGTTATCAGGAACTTATACTTGAAGGAATATTCATCATTGGAATAGTTATATGATAAGTAAACTACAATAACAGAACAGAATATGACCTCCATATCTAATGAGGAATCCATTTTATTGTAGTGGTGTTTATTTATTAGATGTCAATGGATTGAAATCTATAGAAGCTAGAGCCTTTGTGGGAGATGGATCCAACTCTTACCATTATCTCTTTTCATATTGTTGATTATTATTTCCACCACTGGGAGGTGTATTTAATGTTTTTCCATTATTGGGAAGATCATTAATGGGGTTCAAATATATTCTATTACAATATAATGGTCATTATAAACTATCATTCTCATCATTCAGTTATAGAATATTTTTCCTCGCTTTGACAGAATATCATTCCATCCACTATATTATTTTGATAGATTGATATTTACAAAGGTTGATTGATTTGGGTCCTTACACAATACCACCATTCCAAAATCAACTATACACTGAAGAACATATTTGAAGACAAATAATTCATGGATGTTATGACATAGTCTCATATATAAAGGGAAGTAGTATGAATGGTTTATAAGGTGAAACTCAATGGGTATCCATTGTTCTGATAGTTTGAGTTTGTAATTCTCCTTCATTTCAAGTAAATTACTAGGAACCTTCTCATTTCAGCATGAAAACACTTGATCATTCCATTAATATCATAAGTGTCCTTGATCTCTTTTTTATATGAATTGATGCTGATTTGCTAAGGTTGACGTGATAGATGATTTAAGAAACCAGGTAGACTAAATTCCACACATGATTTGAGGAATGGAATAACGAAGTTTGTTCCTCCTAAAATGAGTAGTATCCAAGTTGTTTCCTTGATATGGTAGAGAATATCAAACTCAAACTATCATAACATAAAATAACAAATGAAATAAATATTAAAAAACATCTACCTCTGCCCCTACCTCCACCTATGCCTCCTCGTACCGCCTCCACATAAGTTCACCTTTCTTATAAACAACCATATTTTCCTTGTGAGTATCGTCAATAAACACAAACAAATAATAAATTTATAGAACTAAATAGCCATGGTTCCAAAAAAATTCCCCATGAAATGAATTATGGCATTGATCTTGAATCCCATATGATATCTCCAAGACCCTCTTATGGTTTGGTTAACCTAGGGGTGAAATAGATAGTAAATATTACTCCTTTCATGTGGTGTTGTATTTTTTTACAACATCCCCTTTTATTTTAATGATATTTTATGGTGTTGATAACCCTATATCTAGATTCAGTGGTAAAAATAACCTCGTACCTATGGTATGTTTTTGGTTGATAGCCTCCACACATATTTTTGAGATCCGATTTTGGTTTTATGACCCTAGTTGTGGAGGAGGTGGTAAATACCCCCATAATTATTGACTGAGTTCAATCCTAGATCTCTATAATGGAGACTAATATTACAGTCTATTTGATTTGGAACAAATGTAATAATCTATAGTCCATGTAAAGTGGATTCTATTTATCATATTCACTTCTTATGGGATGTTGTTGTGAGTCCCAAAACATCAGATTCCATGTTTTATATGTGTTCTAATATTGTTGATAAATAATGAATCAATTCAACTCTAGATCAATATAATTGGAGGGTCTAATTTTTAGGTAATCTATTATAGGATCCATTCATCTAGGGGACCACATCCTCTCATAACGCTACGAGTATGTGTTGAACTAATTGATTTCATTCATTTTATATATCATAAATGGCGAGAACATTAAATGCCGCATAGCTCCTTGGATGTGATTAATAGCTCCTCTTGGTCTTCCCCTATGAATACTACCACTCAATTAACCCTATTTTAACAATATATCTACTCAGTTATAAGCCTAACTTCACTCCAATCAATTATCTAATGATTTCCTTATCTCGAAAAATCCTCCAAAACCCAAAACTCACTCAAACTATCCCTTTAAGGTTTATCATTTTTCCTCATAAATTATGGGATTGAGAAAAAAACAACGCGGGATCTGATTCTTATTATAAGAAGAATTTGTATTATTCCTTCCTAAGGATGAGCTTCCTTATCAAACACACCCTTAGGGATACCCCAATTAATAAATATTGTGTACTTATCTAGTTAGTATTATTACTTGTATCCCTTAATTTTAACACTGAGTATGACTCTTGTAAGCCTTGGTATTTGGAATTAACACATCATTTGAATCATAAAATTCCCCAAATTTGGGATCCCTTAATGTCTATGACCCATTCATGGACATGGTGTTAATTTCTTCATACATTGGAATACCCATTATGATATGGTTGGAAGGTATTCACATATTGGAAAACATTGGTGCAATTAATTTCATGGATAAAATTTAGTTATCCCTAACCATCATCGGGTTGATGGAAGACTATATGATGAAGAATATAATACCAATTATAAGTAGGATTTGTAGGCTACCATCCTATGGCTTAATATCCATACTTGATTTGTAAGTTCCATTATATACATCTTGTCTTCATGTTGTAAAACAACATTTCTTAGACATAAATGAACATTGTTGGTTTTGACTCATATTCTCATAGAATACATATGACACCTATTAGATGTAAAATATAAACCTCAAAATAAATATCACCTTCTTCGATGATAGTTTTACCAAGATTTCTTAGTTATATGTAATTAATACATAATAATATTTTCTGTTCTAGTAAATAATTATATTTATATGGAAAACTATGATAAATAAAGATGGTCACATTATTAAAACAACCTTTACATGAATAATGATTCAAAAATTGAACATTTTATTGGGTAACTAATCTATTTTTAAGGTTTAGAAGAGATTAACTATCATAACATAAATCTATAAGAGTGTCCTAGAGTATGCATTAATTCCCCCTATAGGATGTGATGTGATAAACCTCCATTCACGAGGAATAATGTGAGTTCATAAAAATTGTTCGTTTTGGAACACAAAATGATCATATGCCTCAAAAAATAAGTTGTTTACATTCATAAGGATTTCAGAACCATTGGGAGTTTCCATAAGAGTTGAAAATGGTCAAATTGATATACATGATTGTGAAACTATAATTCAAATACTCCATAATAAATCATTGACCACCATTTTTCATCAGAAGAAAAGTTGGCGAACTCAATGATAAATATGTAAATAATAACCCAATATTAAATCCCATAACTTGATATTCTATTTATTAAGTTAAAAGGGATATACTGACCAGTTCCCAATAATTCCTTACTATTCTTTATTATCTAACAAAAAAAATACTTAACTTGACGTGAGACTCTCAAATAATAAAAATCGTTGGTTACCATGTTTTGGTGCATTTTGTATATCCTTTGAAAAAATGGAACAACTAACAAGAAATCATTCAATAATATATCAAGTATCCCATTATATATGCCGTTATTTCAATATTTTTTTTACATAAGAAGCATAGTTGAACTGATAACATTATTGAAAAAAAATGTAACATCTTCATGGAAATTTTATTTTTTCCACATACAATGTTCCACTAATCAGTGGCACAGTTCCTTATTGTTTTCTTTTTTTTAGAAATTTATCTAAAAAACATCATAAACATATGATCATGTCTTCATAAAGATAAATTTGTATAATATTTTATATTGTATTATCATCTCAAGGATGAAAAAAATATCACCCACCTAACACCTTCATCTTCAGGTGGAGAATGTGATGGTTTTAGAATACCACTAAAATGGAATTATATAGACCATCTAGGATTAACATAGAGTATTGATTCAATAAGGTTATCTTATGAATTATCCATTACTTATGGTTTTATGTTTTAAAAATAACAATCCCTTTTTTTAGTTCTAAATTTTTTCTTATGTACTATATTTGACATTCATTTTTACTTATTGTTTTTTTCATTCCTTTATACTTATAGAATTATCATTATATTATACTTACATAATTCTCATTCTGTTATACTTATTGAATTATCATTACATTATACTTACTGAAATCTCAATTTTTTATACATGCAGAATTCTCATTCTGATATACATTGAAATTTCATTCTGTTTAATGATTCTGAATCCAGTACCAAAGTTATTAGGTTTTATGATTCTGAATCTGGAAAAATTTTCATTCTATTTTATAATTATAAATATTGTAAAAATTTCATTCAATTTTATTATTAAAAATCATGTACTAATGCCATTCTAATTTATGATTTAAAATCTGGTATAAAAGGCATTCCATTTTATGATTCTGAATTTGGTACAAAAGTGATTCTGTTTCCTGATACCGATTATGGTACAAATGTGATACAATTTTCATGATCAAATTTACTTTTTCATAAGAATATTTTTTGTAAATAATGTTAGAGTTGTTTAATATATCATTACAATATTATTGTACTCTATGTTTTCTTATACTGAACATTTATCTTTAACTTAACATCGTTTCTTATACTTGAAACGATGTTGTGCAATCTGTTACAAACAAATTGTTGTATGTTTGACATGGGTCTATGTCCCTCTACAATTTATGGAAAATATGACTTTTTGATTGGAGTCGACCCTTGGGATGTTTTTACCTATAAATAAAAGTCCATTTTAAAAATAAAATTGCAATAGAAGTGAACAGGAAAGAAAATTGAATGGAAAACCAATCAATGTTTTTGAAGTGATTTCTAGAGAGAGAGGCTCTTATAACAATTAGTGCTTCGTGCAGATGTCATGAACAACCTGTTTAGACATGAACAAATTTTTTAGACTTTCTTTTTGCAGACTCTGAACATGCTAATCATGTGCTTCTGGGTTTGAAAGATAGAGGTTCCGATTTCCTTCAAAATCGAGGGCATGCGTGGATAGAAGGATAGACATCGATCGTCAGATTGAGGGCTTACATGGTTTTGGGTAAGACATAATTTCTTTAATGTTTAAATCAAGGAACGTTTATCCAAGGTTGTTAGATACCCTTATCTTTGGGATAAAATATTCTTATTGTTACTTGTTTTCTATTTCAGGTTTTTTTATTTCCGCTGTAATATTACCTTTGTTAAAGTTAGAAATTATAATTTTCTTATACTTTATAATTCTGTAACATTGATTATATTAATGATTCTATTCAAGTTAAGGTAGAATATTTTTGTTATAAAAAATTTTCCTATGTTTTTTTATCTTAAGATTGTAATGTTTAAGAAAATATTTATTCAAGTGGTTTTGGGAATGTTTTTTAACTATGTTAAACAATGTTTTTGTAAAGATAAATGCTAACCTTATGAAAATAATTCCTTAAGGTTAAGAAAAATTCTTTTAGAAAGATCTATTTCAACATTAATGATTACAATGAAACTTTTAAAGTATAAAATTCACCCCCCCCCCTATTGTATTTGATCATCTTATTATACATATTCGATCCTTCAATTGGTATCAGAGGAGGTGTTTGAAATACATATATCCACATATAATTTTTCTTTCTGATGTATTCATTTTCATATTTTTTTTATAAATTATTAATTCAAATAGGATTTGTGGGGATTGTTTTTTTTTGGTTTGGTATGTCAGGAATTAATGTTGTATGTCTAGAAAATCTCAATCGTACATGACCACCAATCATTGATGGAAATGATTATGAGTAATGGAGAGAAATAATTATGGCCTCTGTGATAAACACATGTGTAAAAAACTACATTAGGGTAACTTGAGATTTTAATATTCCTGTTAAAGAACTTATATCCTTTAGTAATCCAGATAATGTGGAATACCGACTGAACTTTAAGGTATAAAATACTTTTCTTTGTTCCATAACTAGAAATATATATCACCAAATTTCATCTTGGGAAGATGTAAATAGTTTTTGGAAGAAACATGAAGTGAATCACTTTGTAACTTCCAAAGTCATCGAATCAAGAAGAGCTATTCTCATAGTTGAGTATAATGGTTTCTTCATTCTTTTTGGAGAACATATATGTAATGTACAACAAATATTTATGAATAATTTCAATGTCTTACAATATATGAGAGAGAGAGGTTTAGATGATGAAATTCATGTCGACAAATTATAGATATCACCCCAATGAATGGGAATCCAAGAGTACGACTATAGATGAGAATATGAATGTCACAAAAATTTCTCTTGATAAATCTTTTGGAACTCTTCTGTATCATGAAACCAAAATGAAGAGAGATTCTGATAATATTAAGAAGAAGAATGGAAATGGAGGTGTTTATTTTAGAAATACTTCAAATTATATGAAATCCCGACTCCTGATAGAATTACATCATCTAAATCTATTAAGGTGGTTATTCAATCATAATCTAGGGAATGTGAGGCTTCCGAAAATGTGATAGAAAATCTTTTTCGGAGGATGAACAATTTTGTAGGAAAGAATAACTTTCATTATAGATTTCAAAACATATATGGAAAAGATAATTAAGATAGAGAAGTGACATGCTATGAATATAAAAAAATGGGTCATAATAGACCTGATTTTCCCTTGCATAAGAAGTGAGACAAGAAAGAAATGAATTATTAATGAAACAAGAAGAAGTTATACATATAAAAGCATAATGAAAACATAAAATACCATAACAAATGGAGTGTTAGTGGTGGATATTCCTACGATGATTCATCATTTTATGAATATCCTGAGAAAAAGAATATTTCTCTAATAGTCTGAACTCCAATTTAAAATCATTGTCTTATGTATATGGTACAGACTGTTGAATCCTTAACCAATATGACATTAAGTAAAAATTTTCTGGATATAGGTTTTTCTTCATATGAAGAATATTCTTTATTAGATAATGATAATGATTTTCCTTCTTATAGATAGTTTCTCGATTTTCTTAGATTCTTGAAAAGAATAATTGTAAGGTTTCAAAGAAACGTGAAAAAGAAAATTATAGAGAATTTGTTTTAACAAAAGAAATTTCAGAACATACAAAATATCTTGATAAGAAAATGTTTTTTTAGGAAAACATTCTATGAAACTTGAAGAAGGTAATTCTGAGAAGGATAAACATTCTAAAGTTATTAAAAATATGTTTTTAGAAAAAAAAAATTAGAGGACAATCTTAACTCTAAATCTATTATTCTTGAGGAAAAGAATTTAGTCTTAATAATAATATAAGAAATATTTTCCTTGAAGATTATTCTAGAAAATTTTACTTTTGGTAAGGAATATTTTGACAATATTTATTCTCATATCCAACCTCAGGGTAATAATAAGGGATTAGGATATTCTAATGAAAAAACCTATTTTTAGAAACAATTATTTAGTTCCATCAAGAGTCCCTTTTTTTAAAAAATGTCAAAGGGAAGGAAATTGGATGAAAAACATTTCATTAAATAATTTTCAATTCCTTGTGTTTCATAATGATTACTTTTCAAAACAGATATGGTTACCAATGATTTTATAATCTAACAATTCTGCATCGAAGCATGTTGGGATTCCGAAAACCTAACACTTTCTTTTTTAGGATAATTAAAGAATTACCAACAACTTATGGAACATGGTTATTTGATTTTCATGGCACATGACTGGTAACAAAGACTATTTCAAAATGATTTTTAAGACTACGGGTGGAAAAGTGTCTTTTGGAGATAAATCTCAAAGTGATATTGTTGGTATAGGTAACATTATACTTCGTATTGAATATATTATTTCAAATGTTCTTTTTTTTAAAATTCCTTAAGCAGAATCTCATTATCATAAGCCAATTAAGTGATGAAGGTTACCTTGTGATTTTTAGAAAAGGTATATATTTAGTTCAAAATTCCAAGGATGTGTTTATTCTCTTTTCCCTTTGACATAAGAATGTTGATACCTTAATCCTCAAAGACCTTAATAGTCAAGATCTACCTTCCCATATTGAATTTTATGATCAATCGCAGCTTTCGAATAGAAGTAAAAGACATTGTAACATAAGGAATATTAGTAAACTTTCGAAGAAAAAACTTTTTCAGGATCTACCAGAACTTATGTTAGATTATTCAAAATTATGTGATCCTTGTAAATATCGATTGTAACATAAATATAGCATTAAATCTATAAGTTATGTTACAAAATATAATGACTTATTGTTAGTACATGTTGAATTATTTGGTCCAACACAAATTGGATGTATTGGAGGAAAATACTATATGTTTTTCATAGTTCATGACTAACATAGATTTACATGGGTCTACTTTTGTGCAAATAACATTAATGAGTTTTCTTATTAAAAAGCCTTTACAGCTCAAGTTAAAAATAGAAAAAATATATCATTCATAACTATTCATAGTGATAATGTTGGGGAATTTGAAAATTCTAATTTTAAAACTTTTTGTAGTAAAAATGGTATTAGTCACAACTTTTCAGCTACAAGAACTCCTCAATGGAATGGTCTTATCAAACGAATAAATCATTTTATTCAAGAGATGACTCAAACAATGCTGAGTGAATATTATATAGTTAAACATTCCTGGGCCAAAGTTATATGTACTGCTTGTTATACTGTAAATCTAGTTTAAATACGCCCTTTTTTTAATAAAACACCTTATGAGTTATGTACTGGCCGAAAACCAAAAGTTTTTTACTTCAATGTTTTTGGTTGGAATGAATTTACCTTGAAAACCAATGATAACTTAAATATTCTTGCACCCAAATCTGATTAAGGTATTTTCTTAGGTTACTCTACTAACTCTAAGGCATATAGATTTATTAATAAAAACACTTGCACTATTGAATAAACATTACATGAAAATTTTGATGAAAATGAACCTTTTGTTTTCAAACAACCTAGATAAATTCTGGATATATTTTATAAAACTGAACACCAACCATTGATTGAATATCTTTCCGTAAAAGAAAAATTTTCATGAAAACATTTCTGAAAAATTTACACTTGAATATATTATACCCTATTTGAATGAAAAGGTTTTTCAAAATCCAAGTCAGTTGTTACTTAGGAATAATACCTGTGATAATATCATTAGAAATGATAATCAACCAATTAGAACAAGATGTTATTTATGTAATAAAGATGAATATGTTACATTTCATTCCCAATTTTAACCAAAGACTCCTAAAGAATCCTTGAGTGATGATGATTGGATAGAGGCTATAAAAGATGTACTCAGTGAATTCGTAAGATATCATGTCTGGACCTTGTTTGAAAAACCTAGGGAAACTTCTCTTATTGAAGTAAAATGGGTTTCTATATAAAAATGCAATGAAAATGGATTTATTGTTAGAAATAATGTAATATTATTTTCTACAGGCTATAACCTACAAGATGGAATAGACTGTAAAGAAACCCATTCTCCTATATAAATGCTTGAATCTATTCATATTCTTCTATCATTTGCAACATTCTTTAAATTTATACTTTATCTAATGGATAAAATTTTTATTTTTGTTACAGTTATGTATAATAGGAAGTATATGTAGATAAAACCCATGTCTTTGAAGATACAAAATATCATAATCATGTTTGCATACATACCATATCTTTATATGGACTTAAAGAGGCCCCTAAAACAGGGTTTGATAGACTTGTAGGATTTTTTTGTCAAAATATCTAGGTTAAGATAACTGTAAATCCAACTCTTTCTATTAAGAAAAATAATAATGATGTTTTGATTATTCAAATTTATGTTTTTTAAAACATCTTTAGATCAACTCAACAATCCTTAACTAATTCCTTTGCGAATCATATAAAATCTGAGCTTGAGATGAGTATGATGGATGAGTTAACCTTTTTCCTTGCCTTTCAAAATTCTCAAAAACCAGAGGGAACATACATATCTCAACATTAGTATATTAATGATCTTCTTATGAATTTCGTTTTTTACAACATTAAGTGTAGAAGTACTCCTATCAGAACATCTAATACTCTTAATACTGATAAAGCCGAGAAAATAGTGGAACAAAAATCTTATAGAGGGATGATATATTGTTTAGATTAATTAATATATAGTGGACCTGACATAATTTTATGAGTATACTTATGTGCAATATTTCATGAAAATCCTAAATAATCCCATTTAAAGGTTGTAAAAATAATTTTTCGATATTTACATGGAACTTTAGATTTGGGACTGTTGTATTCCTCTGGAAATGTTTTTTAACATATATTGTTTTGGATTCTAAAATTGGTGGTTGTAAAATGATTAGAAAGTGTACATCCAGAACATTTCATTTCTTAGGATATTTCATAGTTTCTTGGACTTTCATGAAATAATAGCTCATAGCACTTTACACTGCTATATATGAATATATAGTAGCTGGAAGTTATTGTGCCCATGTTTTTTGGATGCAACCCACACTCACAGACTATGGTATGAGTTTTACTAATACTCAAATATAGTGTTATAAAACAAGTGCAATTCTCTTAGTAAAAACTCTTCACATCATTCTCGTTCAAAGTACATATATATTGAAAATCACTTTTTAGGGATCAGAAACATAAAGGAGATATTATTCATCTATTCCTCAGAACACAATAACAACTTTTTGATTTATTTATAAAGAAACTACCTTCTGATAGATTTTAATACATTAATTAAAATCATAGAATGATCTCTAAATTGCAATCATGCATGCCTAATTCCTTTTTAAATCACCTCGTAACATTAAGTTACTCCTTATTTCAGGAGTAGTACATATGTTTTTATTTCATTATTTCTATTTTTAAAATACAATAGTCTTTCCTTAAAAATTTATATAAATATTAAAATAAAAAAACATTCGGAATTCAAAATTTCATAATTGATATTTCTAAAATAAAAATCCTATAATCAATAACTTCTATGAGAATTCTTATAATACCAATAAATTCTTCAGAGTATTCCAAAAGGTACATTTTCTTACTCTTTATTTTCTTATAATAAGTTTCAATTATAGGTATTTCAAAATTTTAAATTCTGGATTACCTTACTACAAAAGATAAGAATTCATATTTTCTATATTTATTCTTATCCATCATATCCGATCAGTTTGTTTTTAGTAATTTGATTATCTTATGGAAGTTGAAAGGTCATCAAAATGTCGATATAAGGGGAGCCTCATTTATAAGTTCCACAACAATCTTACTAACCTCAGTGTCGATGTGATGTTTCTATCAAAGTCTTCATTCTGATTCATTTATCCCTTTTATCCCAAAGGACTCCTGAATCCTCAGCAGATAAGATGTTGATTAGCAATGAAATAAATGATTGGTCAATATTTCTGGAAAGGTTGGAAAGCCCTAAATGCTTCGCAAAATATGACTCCCTCATCTCTAAGGTGATAAGAACTAACAGTTTGGAAAGGGTTTTTGTGGCTAGGTAGAAAAGACTGGATCCAGTTTTCCCTGATCTAGTTATTCAGTTCTATAAATCTGTTACGTTCATTCAAAACAATGGCAGTGACTTGTTTATGTTAAAATGTTATAATAATACTTAAATAGTTTCCTATAAGAAAGCAGAAAATGTTCTCAACTTACTGTATGAAGGGGAAGGTATTCTATTCTCTCAGAAACATCCTGATAAGGAAGGTACTTTTGAAAATGTCAAGGCTTTGGATTATCATGGTGTTATGTATTTTAATAATACAAAGATGGTGAATCTTACATGAAATCATAATATGGTAGCTCTCGGGATGCAATGCTTTATTATTCCATGAAAAGAAGTCAAGGACTCTCTAAATATATGTGATATAATTATTTTAGATTTTCTTGTCAATATAAGGTATATGTACTTGGTTATGTTCATCTTTCTCATTGTCCAATAAATTCATTGTTGATCCATCAGATCACTGATTCTTATGAATTCAGAAACTATCTCCATGATAATTTTTTTGTGCCTTCAAAAACATAATGTACCATGTCAAACAGTCTCAAAGGCTTTCAAGATTTTTTCTCTCAATGATGACACTCTACAGAGGATTAAGCTAGAGGTTATACAGTAATCCATAAATTTTGAATAAATTGTTGTCCAGAACAAAGGTGTTGTTTTGGAATCTTCAAAATCAGTACCTAATAAAAAGAAACATGAAGAACCAAGCTTACCAGTACCAGTTCCTAATGTCCTGGTATCAGCACCTCCTCTTGCAAGGAAACTAAAATCCTATTCTGATGCAATGGTTGCAAAGTGGAGAGAAAAGGAAGCTTCTATAAAGGAAAGAGATCATTCCTTTTTACTATACTATAGAGAGGCTAAGGCCATAAAAATCATGCAAGCTGAAAATCTTGAGAAAGAAAAGGAGAATATCTTGAAAATTAATTCCATAGAACAAGTATGTAAGTCCATACTAAAATCTATAAAAAAGAAATACCAAGTAGTACATGAACCTCAAGTTGTTCATAAGATGCCATCTTTCACTCTGAAAATCCATAAATCCAAAAAATTTCTATCATTATGTGATATTGTTCATGAAATAAGAGATCAGATTATTCATGAATATTATGATGATGTTTTAAGGGAATTGGATGATTACATTGGAACTCCTCTGAGTAATATTTGAAATCTGTTTTTTCTAAACTATATGAATAAGATGTTCCAAATGAAGTAGAATAAGAAAGTGAGGAAGAATTAGATGTTAAAGATAAATAACATGTTAATGTTGAAATGGAAGAACAGGATAGATAATATGTTGATCAATAAGGATTTTAAGTGAAATAAATTAAGGAATAAGAAAGACCAGATGGATCACAACATCAGGAGTCTGATGGGGACGAAGATGAACTAGAAGATATTAATGTTATCCATGTATCCGATGAAGAATACCATGTTTGAAATCCTAATAATAGAAAGAATTTTTTGTTTTCCTCATCTGATAATGATACACCTCATATGTCTTCTAAGAGAATAGTGAAACCAAAATCCTTAACTCCAAGAGGAGTTGAGAAAGGAAAAGATGTTTCATGTTTCGAATCCACATCATTAGTTGAACATGAATTTTTCAGGCTATCTTTCAGAATGTTTGTCAGCACCATTCTAGTTTTTGAAAATAAATATGCCCAATGTTAAATGATGCAAGAATCCCTGAATCAATAGATGTAATCGACCAATATTCTTATGCACATGGTGTTCAAGAAAGATGCAGACTTCAGTAACCCATTGATTGATTACAAAGCTCAAATTGTGACCTGTAATAAAGTCCTTAACCGCACCAAATCCATCAATGAAGAGCTAAGCCAATTTTGTGACATCATGAATTAAACAAAAATTGCATTCAATACATTTGAAATCGAGTTCAAAAAGGTTAGGGCATGAATCTATGAGATTTTAGTCAACTAAATCTTGTTGACCGATTTATAAGCAGTGAGAAGGATGTCAGACCCAAATAAGTGAAAAATGTGGCCACCCAAGAGGATTTCATTAAGAATAACGATGTTAGAATCATATCTTGGGATGAAAGGATCTTGTCCTTAGACAAGAAGAACCCAGATCAACAGATCTTATAGAAGAAGCTTCTAGAATATCATAGGGAAGTCTAGAAACTCAAAGCATTGATAGAGAAAATGTTTTTGGAGAAAAAGAATGATGGATGTTTTTTCATTCCGATGTTTTCTTGTAATCTAAACATTGTTTAAAAGTTTTCATTATGATATTTCTTGCATATTTTGTTTTTTTCACATGTATGTTTCCTTAATCCTTTCTTGTATATCTTACACTTCTCCATTCATTCCATAAAATCCCAAATTGGGAGAATTTATTTTAAGGAAGAATTTGATTAAGACACCAAAATGGGGTGAATCTATTAAGGGGGAGTATGGTAAGAATGAATAATTCCTAAGGGGAATTTTTTTTAAGAAGAGATGATTATTTAAGGGGAAAAATATTTTCATAAGAAAGAAAATCGAATGGTATTGATCGTGAATACAATTCTTTGGAAACATAACTGAAGTGGATATTAGTTATATTTATCCTAAATATCATTAAATGGTAGAGATATGTGTATTCATACTTTATTATCAATGTCAATATATTCTTCCGTAGAAAAGTTGTTTGTGATTTCCAAAATGGGGGTGATTATAGAGTTAATAAGGTTATTTATGACTTCTCTATTAATTATGGTTTTATATTTTGAAAATCACGAAAAAAAATTCTTATGTTCTGAATTATTTCTTATATTCCGTATTTTTCATTCTATTTTACTTAACGTTTCTTTCATTCCATTATAATTACAGAAATCCCATTCTGTTATACTTATAGATTTATAATTCTATTATACTTACAGAATTAACATTCCATTATACATATAGAAATCTTAATCCATTAAAATTACATAATTATAAATCTGTTAGACATACAAATTTCATTCTGTTTTAGAATTATGAATCCAGAACAAAAGTCATTCTGTTTTATGATTCCAAATCTAGTACAAATTTCATTACATTTTATTATTCCAAATCTGGTATAAATGTCATTCTATTTTATGATTCCAAATCTTTTACTAAAGTCATTCTATTTAATGATTCTGAATCTGATACAAAAGTCATTCAGTTTTATGATTCTGAATCCAGTACAAAAGTCATTCCATTACATAATACTGATTCCAGTAAAATTTGATACCATTTTTACAATCATATTTACATATTCATAAGAATCCATTTTCCTAATAATGATAGAGTTGTTTAATGAATCATTAAAATATTATTGGATTCTATGTTTCCTTATACATAACATTTATCTTTAACTTAATATATTTTCATATACCTGAATTGATGTTGTACAATATGTTACAAACTAACCATTGTATGTTTGACACGTATCCATGTCCCTCTGAAATTTAAAGAAAATATGACCGTTTGATTGCAGCCGACTGTTGGGATTTTTTTGCCTATAAATAGAATTCCATTTGAATGATAAAAATACAACAACTAAGAACAAGAATTAAGTGTGAGTGGAAATGTGGTCAATGTTTGTGTAGTGATTTTTTGGGAGAGAGACTCTTAAAACTCTAAGTGCTTCATGCGAATGTCGTGAACAACTAGTTCGAGCATGAAAAAAATGTTCAGACATGATTTATACAGAATCTAATCATGTTGATCATGGACATCTGGGTTTGGAAGATAGAGGTTCTGATTTCCTTCTAAATCGAGGTATTGCATAGATATCCATACAGATAACGATCTTCAAATTGAGGGCTTACCTTGGTTCAGTAAGATAGTATTTATTGAATGTTTAGATAAAGTTCCCTTATCAAAGGTTGTTGGATACACATACTTTTGGCTTAAAATAATCTTTTTGTTACTTTTATTGTATTTTAGGTTGTCATAATTCCACTGTAATATTAACTTTGTTAAAGTTAGAGAGTATAATTTTCTTATTTTTTCTAATTTTTTTTACTCTGAATATATTAATGATTCTATTCAATTTAATGTAGAATCTTCCTATTAAGAAACACTTTCTCAAATTGTTTTATCTTAATATTGTAATCTATAATAAAATTATTCTTTATTAATTTTATTGAATGCTTGTCTAACTTTTTTAAACTACATTTTTTTAATGCTAAAATATATCCTTAAGAAACTGATTTTTTCAAGGTAATGAAACATTATTTATGAATGTTCTATATCAAAATTAAAGGTTCCAATGGAATTTTTATAGTATAAAATTCACCCCTATATTGTATTTCATCATCTCATTATATATATTTGATCCTATAATGTGGACACTGGTAGATGAATACAAGAATTTTGTATCATTTAAATAAAATAAAAAATGAAACTAGTGGAACATTTTTACACAAAAAATTTCCTTGGAATATTATCTGAATAGTGTTAAAATAATCACATTTGGAGCCATATGAATGTGAACCAAGGAGTAAACTACTACTATATCATATTTTAGGTGATTTATAGGATGTCTCATTTCAACCATCATCACCATGGTCATCTCGACTATTCCCCTCTGCCACCTACTAATGGAACCACCTAATAGTTTTCCACCCTATACACTCATACACTAGTACTGAGGAGTAATCACTCGGTACTCAATGTTGTGAAAAATTGAGAGTGGTATCATATCCCTAATTCTAATGAAGAAGCACGTGAACACATTCTAGTGGTGGTTAGTGAGAAGAATAATATAACAACTCAATCAGATCATGCCTACATGAATATTCTACATCAATCAAAGGGGGGGAATGTATCACATTCCACATGAATGAATCCCATCAAATATTCAAATGGAATAAGTTCGATAAGAGTGGGATAGTATCACTTATACAATTGAATACTTGTACCAAAATATCATGGAGACCTACAGTGTGAAGGGTTACTATATAGAAGCTAAATTAATGAAATCCCACTAAATTCATGAAATTGAAGCATAGTTTGACATGAATATTCTGAAATAAATAAAAATAAAAAGATATATACATTTACAAATAACATCTTCCAAATAATAATATTAATTTGATTAGTATGAATAATTGGTGACTAAAGATAACCAAAACATTATTGATCCCATTCTAGATGATTGTTTTCATATTCTTGTAAAATAGGAAAACACAGAACATGGTTCATATTACTATTCCTAGCGGGCACACCAACTCAGTTTTTCACATTCCTTTTGACATGCATATTTTCATGCCAAAAATGAAAATATTATACTCTTAATGAAAAAGACTGGTCTTATACCCCAGAACAAACTGGGGTTCATTAGTCCATTATGGAAATAAAATTATTGAGTTATTATATCCCTTATGATGCATCTATTAAACATATTCCTTGTTCATATGGATGATACACTCAAATCCCAACATACATCATCAGACGACTATATCAACATACTTCAGAGGCTACCTAGGAGGAAGCTCATATCCCTTCTCCATTTTGGTGTCACATTAGAATATTCAATTTGGTAAAGCATAAAAGAACATGGATATTACAACCACTTCATATATTGTTGATGGAGGTTTAGTGAATTTTCGAAAAGAAATATCTTTTAAAATTAATAGTATAAAAAAACTAACAGTTAATGTAAAAAATTATTTCAAAAGTAATTTATGGTATTAAAGACAATTATCTAAGTGTATGACATATATGTAGAAATGATAATGAGTTAATAATTATAGTGAAAACATTCTTAATTAATAATATATATTGTTTAATAATTACAATTATATATGATAGAACTAATTTAAATATATTTCGGATTTGAGATATAATGAAGTCATGATATTTGATTTGATGGAAAATAATATTTTTTATGGATATTAGAGTTTTTTTAGATTTTAGTTATATGGGAAAATAAATTATGGTAAACCAGGAACATTATAAAATTAATTAAATCATAGGGAAATTTGTTTGATTGAAAATTTTATTTATTAAATGAAATAAACTATGAAACATGTTATATATTAAAGAAATAAAACACTAAACATGTTTCATTTACTAGAATTATTTAGTGGAATGTGTTACTTTCTGGTAACTAGGGAAATGATTATATCTTCCTTATAACAACTCAAAAAATTATATGTTTTAGAACATTAAATACTTGGGGGAAAATATTATGGGGAATTTTAATATCATTATTGTGAATGATAGGTTTAATGAAGTAAAATATATTGAACATGGATCATGGATAGTGGAATCTAACCCCCTATCAAAAGGAGACCTAAAACAACTAATTTTTTAAAAAACTAAAATGGAGGCTCAATGATGATTATATATTCGGGGTCTATAAATGATAAATTAATTGGGAAATATTTTTTGAAAAAGAAAATATAATTTAAAAAACTCATTTTCATGATGTATTAACATGAAATCTGTTAAATGAATCATTTATTTGGGGAGAAGGAAATGTTGTGATGTTCAAGAAGGATGTGTTCTTGGTTAAGAAAATATATTATAAAAGAATTGTTTCTAATGGTCTATGGAAAAAATTGTTTTTATTTAATTTTGGTGATGATGAAAAATCATGATATCTATACATTAAATAAGATAATCAATTATGGTACCAAATCCATAGACAGAATAGACAATTGAATATGATCGTGATTTGAATAATAATAAATGTTTTTTTTGTAAAAATAGTATATTGCTGAATTTTCATAACTTATATAAGGGGGAACATTACTAAATACTCTTAAATGAAAGAAAATATTCAATATAATCAACCATTAGAGCATATTAATTAAGTTATGCATGAGACCATGTTGATTAAATCATCAACTATTGATAATAGAATTATTATATGTTATTATTAATTCACACATATTACTGATGATATGTTTTTCAAACATGTTTTTGTGGCCTCAAAAAGGTTTTTTTTAAAGAGTGGTATGAAAATAATATTATTTAATCATTAGATGATCCAAATATAAATTAAAAAATGATTTTAAAAATGAAAAATTTAAGATTATTTAGAGAATCTGAGATTCAGACATTAACATAGTTCACCATACACATCAAAATGAAATATTTTACGTGAAGGGATAAAATGTGATTGGTTGAGATGGCTCAGACAATAATAGTAGAGAATTATAATAGTCAATATTTCTTGATAGAATCTTTTATCAAATCAGTTAATTTCCTTAATTTTTTCGTACAATAGATGAATAAAATGATGTCTCTTTATTGTACATATGTAAAGAATATCCATGTTTGAGGTATTTTCATGTGTTAAAATGCCCCTATGTTATTGAGGTTTGAGGGGATAATCTTTGGATTTTTGAAAATCAAGGATTTGATGGGTTATTTTTTGTATATCCTAAAAATGGAATTGGTTAGAAATATATCAACAATGAAAGTGGACATATTTTTTATGGGGATAATGTAAATGTTCTAGAAAAAATAGATATTGAAATACCAAATGATAATGTAGGTTTCATAAGTGACGATGACATGAATTTTGTAATGTATATCTATGAAATATTATAAGGGAATGAATTTTTTGAAGATATATGACTTTGCGGTGATGATTAATCCTTTGATAGTGACGAGGTACAATTACATTGGAATCATTAAAGGTTGATAAAAAATAGGTCTAGAAAATCATTAAAAATCATAGAAAACATGTACATAATATAATAACTCTAATAAAAACTTCTCAAAACATATAATTATTTCTTGTTGAAAATATAAATATTATAGAAGAATTAGATCACAACGAATGACTTTTTTTATTGGATTTTTAAAGAAATTATGAATAATGAGACTTGTGAGTTAGTCACCAAACCTAGTGACAATAATATTTTTTGGAATAATGTGGGATTTCTAAAATAATTTGAATGAAATGATTGAATTGGGGAGAAATAATGAATGGGTAGTGTTAAAATAATAATCATAGGTTGGAAGAGGATATTATGGGAAAACAATTTCACTAGTTATGTGAGGACATAATAATCGAATAAATATATCTATTTAAAAAAGGAAAAACTATAAATTTCAAATAGAGGTCAGGTCTTCCTTTCTCAATGGAATGTTAGAGGATGATGTTTATATTTTGAGACCAAATAGGTTCATGCAAGGTGAAAATAAAAGATACTTTCAATAGTCAATGAATATATTATATAGGATGTAACAATCTCCATGACCAGTAGATTCTATGATATATTCTTTCATGAGTTGGTGAAATTGAATAAATGGAATAGTGGATAAATATCCGTATAAAACATATAAAAAATTGGAATATATTCTTTTTTTTCATTTATCTATATAAGATCATATATAGTAAAAATTGTTAGAAAATTTTTGTAATTTGTTTTAAGACGACAAATTTTTTTTACATTCAATGAAAGGACAAATGAGGTAATCTTGTGGATTATAAATTTATGAAAATAAGAATTAAAATTTTAATTCTCAATATATGTATGCTTCAAAAATCATTAAATGATTTGAATGGGAAGATTCAAAGATTATTTCCTCACCAATTTAATGCGATAAAATTTATACATAGATTAAAATAGTCTTTAAATTGATAAAAATGTTTTTATTGTATTAATCTGTTTTATATTATATCTCATTAATTTAAGACTATATTTAGTTTTCCCCATTACACTCCAAATTGGTATCAATTTATACAAAAGAAGTCCCATTTTGTGTCTAAAATGGTTTCTAATATATATTAAATACAAAATAGACTTTGGGTGGACATAATATTACATAATAAATGTACATCTATTCAGTTATATATATAATTATATTGTATAATATTTTTATTATTAAATATCCAAAAAGGTAGTGGTTTCATAATGTGTTAATGATTTCTCTGTTAAACCACCAAGATTCATATTTCTATGAAATTAAGCTCATATGATGTTAAATATGTTATTGAAAATCAATCCAACAGTCGGTTCATATAGTTTAAGGAACATTTATAACATTTGTTGTTTCTGATGAAGCTTTCACTTCTTTAGTATTGTTACTATCATTTTTTATAAATCTACCAATGAATTACATTAAACATTAAAAATGATACCAAATTGATAATTAATATCAAATTTTAAAAGAGATTATTATAAAACATTTCTTCAGGTTTGATTATGTTTCTATAAAGGAGAAACCAGAAAAACAATTCTTCTAGACACTAGTTATGGATACTTAACTGAATATGAGGTTGATGTCAGGAGTTCAACTTCACCCATCATGATGATATTCTAGGGTTTTGAAGTCCCCTCTATCATCCTATATATGGATTTTATTATCAATGGGGGAGAAAATTGAATAAATAATTCACTTCTCCGCATACATGTTCTTTATATTTTTATGCTTAAAATATATTTATTTGGAGTTTTTAAACGTAAAAAACCTATGATTTTCTCATTGCACATGTTTTTGAACTGTTCTAATAGATTATTGAAGTGCATGAAGGAATTTTTTAAAATAAATTTTATGTAATACTGATTGTGATGACAGTGTAGTAATTTTATCGTTTAATCTATTTTGAAGTGTCATTTCATTGTCACAAAGGTTCATGATGTTTAGGTTGGAATATAGATCGTAGTTATTAACCAAAAAGGTATTATTAAAAAAATTCTATTATTTCCTACATTGTGTCCAATAATGTTGGATAATCATTATTAAATAGAAGTCCACTACTATTTACTCATATTATGTTAGTGGTATATATCGAATGTTTGATAAAAAAATCAAAAGGGGGATATTGTTAAGACCTTGTGGTGTTGAGATGATTTGTTTAGGAGTTTATTTATGAAGAGGTTAGAGTGGAATTGAATCGCAATTTTGGAATATTAAGGATTCCACACAATAGAAATATCTCTACATTGAAATGAATATTGAGAATTTCTTTATTTCTGTAGGAATATTGAAAACCTTTATGCTAGAAGAGTACCATATCACAGAGTATGTTGTGATGTGTTGTTTAAGAAGTGAAAGTGGGAACACTTAGTGATGGAAGAAAAAATATTTTTTACTATTTATAGATTTTTTATTATTTCAATACCATAATTTAACTACCACCTCACAAGCTAATAGTCCATACCATTAGAGTGGCCTCTCTATTGTAAATAAATTTGAGTATTTATTTCTAGGATAATAGACCCTGGAAGACCACTAAAACATAGTGACCATATGATGATATAATGTGATCATCTAGTTCAATAATTTTAGGCTTGAACTAATATATTTTGATACATGGGTGGAGGATATAACTTTAAATTTGATAACATGTTCTTTCAAATATCCATTATTATGTTTTTTCATCTAAGAGGTTTGGTGGTTCTTTCATCCTTAAATAAATACAAAACCAATTTTTTTGGTTAATATTTTATAGATTATGATCCCAAAATTATGTTCAAAAGAAGAGGATTTGAATCTGAATGTAAAATTCAATTATGAATAGAAGGATATAGTTACTATTTTTATGTTTATGACATGTCATGAAATTTAAAATAATTGGAAATGGTGTAGAAGTGAATATAAGGAATTAATGATATGAGATAAATATAGAATGTTATATGATTATCCAATGTGGATGAATGGAATAAAGATAATAAATGTGATAGGATTATGTGAGTGTGTTTTTATTGAATAGTGAAGAAGAAACTTAACCATCTATAATTTTTATTATAAAGGTCTTCTTGTTTTATGTTATGTTAGTAGATAACAAGTGAATGAACACTACAAAATCAATGAATTGGGGGAAGTATATTTGGTTCAAGACTCATCAATTTTTTACCATTTTTATCTTTTTATAGTGTGGGATAAACCTATATCTATGATGAAAAAATCCATGGTCACGAGAATAATAGGTATGCGAATTAACATTATAGACTAATTCATTGAACTCACATGATGATTCTTGTGTGTAGTGAGATCTAGGAAGAATACATATCATACAAAGGACCATATTTCTCATATTGAGAGTATAACCATATAAATATGATTTCATACATATATTATTCATGTTTTATAATATGAAAAAAGATTATATTACTATGTTATACAAATATTTTGATGTTGGTATATGAATGAACATAAAATGAATTTTGATCATGGATTCACCCCTATCTTAGTGATCACAAACAGATCCTATGTGTGGATTACCAAGATGATGTCAGGTAAATATATAGTTTTTTTATAATTTTAGGATATAATTTATCTGAGGTGATCGTGAAATCCTATGGGAATAAATTTCAACAAAAATGAATAGATTCTTCTGGATTCTTATTCTAGGAGATACGATATAGTTCTATGGATTACGTGTGATTAAAAAAAAGAATGATATATTATTTTTAAAATAAATGTATTCTAATGAATTATTAATGATTTTGTTGATGGTGGAATCCAAATGAGAGAACACATTCATAAAATTAGTGATGATATTATCTAAATATACTAAACTGAGAGTTTAAATCATAGAGGGATCCAAAATCATATTTGAATATTTCATTATCTCACTACATCTAGACAAGATATTTTTTATGTTTTCATTAGTTTTGTATGGTATCAATTTGATCCTAAGGAATAAAAAATGACTAATTCCCTGAGAGCCCTTGAATTCATCAAATGGGCTTTGAAAATGGTAATAGTGTACCATAAGTGAGGGAATATGATTTTATATATTATCTGATGTAGAAATTGAATAATATTATAATGATAGATGGTCCAATATACTTATACCATTCCTTTATATAGATAGAATTTTTTGTTCTAATTTTATTAAATAGAACATAGTCACCAAGAGTACTATGTAGGATAAATATATAGTTGGTACTAGTGTATGTGCCCAGTTGATTTGGGTGAATGTTTAACATGAGGAATTGTTGGTGAAGATTGAAAAACTTCTCATAATTTTTTGTGATAATAAAAATTATATTAACATCACTAAAAACCTTGTGCAATATAGAAGGTCCATGAATAATATTATTATATTTCAATTTGTTGAAAAAAAAGACCTAATGGACAAATCATGTTATAATATGTCAATAAATATAACAAATTTGATGATATTTTCACTAAGGACATTCATAAATATGTATTTAATAATCTTTTTTATGTGTGAGTGGTCATCCCCTCCCCTATATTGAAAATTTTTGGGAGGTAACACACATAGTATTTCATTATTTTTCTACTGTGGGATATACAAATTTGAAAATCATTATATTCAATTATCAATAAATGGGGATGTAGTGTATATAATTAACAGTAGTTTTAATTTTTTTTTGATACCTACAAAAGGTGGAGTTATATGATTACATGGTTTTAATCATTGTGGTTGGGTAAGGTGGAAAATTATAATTACTTTCTAAAAAATTATTTTCACTAGGAGATTAATATATCTCAAAAATATTCCAATACTCTATGGTTTTAGATTTTTATATAGTAAATTATAAAATTTTTTCTGAATGACCTGTTAAGCTTCATGATTGTATTTTTATAGAGTTATATGGGTTGAAAACACCTAAAATAATTGAATTTTGATGTACCCTATGTTATTTTGTGTTTATATTAAATGTTAATTTAACCATTATTGATACTATATATAATTATTTATAGTATGATTGAACTATTTTTAAGGTGTTTATAGTTTAAATGTATTGATGGAAGACATAATATAAATAATCGATTGATGTCAGGAACTATAGAAAATGGATATATCATACTTCATAAGAGTCATTTGACAAAGAATTTATTAGAGTCAGTGGTGAGATGGTAAGAGTCAATTAGTATCCAGTTTAAAAATTTTGTAAACAAAAAATACATTTAAAGGGTAAAATATCACATAAAAGGGTCATCAACAACTGTAGAAGAGTAATCCATGAGTTCAGAAGAGTATTGGAAGACTTCAAAAGATTAATATTAATGATAAAAATAGTATATTTTGAGTTTATATGATTACATTACATGTTATATGAGTTGTGGGGGACTTTATAATATTCATTATCAATAATTTATGATCAATACTTATCATAATAAGAGTTAACAAAAACATTAAAAAAGTAACTCACATGTTTCAAAGAGAAAATACTAATTTAGGAACCTAATGGGAACTTCATGGGAGTAACTCATATACCCTGTAATTGTATATGAATAATAAAAAATTTATTTAATGATAGAGAAATAATTATTAATCTCATTTTTTATAATTTAATTTCAAAATCATATTTTCTAGGTCAAGAGTTGTAATTGATGTTACAATTTAATGAACTATTAATGGGATATGAGTGTAATTAAATTGAAATTATATCATTGGGAGAAGGTATGATTTTAATATTTTATTAAATTCAAATTTTTTAAAAGGAAACATGTTTTTAGTGTTATTATTTTTTAAGGTTATTTTTAATTTTATTACTTGATGGAATATCCATAAAATAATTTATTAATAAGTTATTAAAAATATCAAGCCATTATAAAATCATAAAATAGGAAAAATTTATTTATTTTATAACATATATGATATGTCGATACACAAAAATTGTAAAGTCAGAGAGAGAGGGTGAAGAGGAAGAATAAGTCCAATGACTTATGATGAATTTTTATTTCTCTAAAAATGTAATGGAATATTATTCTTGTCGATGATCATTGTAGATATTTCATATGAGGTGGGAGAATATTAACCAATTCCTATAGAATACTATGCACGAGAACATTATTTTGAAGAATTGGGATGGAAAAATGACATGGTTATTCTTAATTGATATATTATAGAACACAAATAACCTTTTGAAGAAGATTTATTTATTTGGTTTTAAGGCATCTAGTGTTTGATTGAGAATCTATTTTAACCACGAATGAAGAGATAATATAATAGATATTGGAACTTGTATAATTATTTCCTTTTATTTTTTATTTCATTATACAAGTTCAAGGATTTATTTATGTGTAATCTGTACTTTCCCTAGGAAGAATTGTAATAGTTAATGAAGGGAACATACCCAATCTCGTAAGAACTATTATTTGTGTGATAATCCTAGTCAAAGTACATGACATGAACATAGAATTGTTTTTATCTCACTTTTAGTCCAAACCATGTGAAATATCTTATGCCTTGTGAATTACATTTCAATATTTCATCATTTTACATGAGGGAGAGTTAATTTGGAGTATATCATGAGAATAATCAGTCATATAAGTTTAATTTATATAATTTCTAGTAATATATACCATTAATTAACAACCATGTTGTATTTTAAGGAACCTAGGTATTTTAGTTGTTGGATGCATCTAATATAGTTAACATTTGTAGGGATGGTGGTGTTTTCCATAATTAATTGGAAGGGTTTTTTATTGATAGACACTAGGTTATAGTGAAGGTATTGATAATAAAATAAAATATGAATACTTTCCCTATATGTAGTAGATGGAATATAATTAGGTCAACCATACATAATTGTTTTGAATAACCATGGGAAATGTTAAATTAGTTACATTTGTTTCATTTACGAAAAATAATTGAATTACATTATTTATTCAAAATAATTTTGAACTAGTTTGGATACAGATGGAAATTTTATTATGAAATAATCTAAGACTATCATTCAACTCCATCACTGGCCATTTTAGGTAATGTCTCACTCAAGGTTGGTGAATCTCATGTGGAAAATGTTGTGTATTGTATCATTTTTTCTATACCATGTTATTTTTATACATTCTTGTAAATATTGATACAAGATAAAAAATCCATTTGTTGTGGCCAACTAAGATATTTCTTAATCCCCACAAAGCCCGTCTTCATGTGAATTTATTTACTTGGACACATATAAGGGTATGGTTTCATCATAAATATCCTTATAGAGATTTTAGTGTGGTCCATATACAAACAGGGTCACATGGTCCTTCTGATAGGATTGGTGGACCCTCATTATTGGTTTAGCTATGTATATACATATTATTTTTTCCTTATAAAGATGTCATCATACATCAATATATATTTTCTGTTTTGATAAAACATATTCTATATAAAATATTATTATATGTGTTATCATATGTTTATTCAAACATTATTTTTTCATTTTTAATTTATATCATAATTTTCATGTTATTATTATTTATACTGGGATTTAAATTACCCTCACTATACCCTCTTAAACCCACAATGAATATTAACAAATATTGGTGTATGGAGGGTGATCTTGAGGTCCATCAACACTATAATCTGGTTACTATGGAATAAACTATGTCAGAGCATTTAAATGGTTTGAATTACACAAACATGACAAAGAAAATAAAAAAATTTATTATTTAACCTAAACTATTGAAAAATGTAATATTTTTTCTTATTTTTAATAAATGGATTTCATTTTTTGAATTATAATCATATCAGATCCATTTATAACATAACAATAAAAAATCAAACATCATTGAACAATATTAGAAAATTTCTCAAACATTATATTCTCATGTGTTTCTAAAAGTATATTATTCTATGAATCATTATCGATTTCGATCAAACCCAGTTTGGGTCATTAGAATCATAACACACCTATGAAAAACCAACCCTCTCACTTCACTGAAAATCAAACCACTATAAAAATGAATTTTATTTATTACTTGTACATGGTCACAATTATAATATATTAACCACTATTATATTTTAGTTCATTTCTAATTCTATTCAAAAAAAATTATTATAGCTTTTGGTAAAACTATATAGGTTTCTATTTAGAATTTCATATAACTAAGCAAAATATGTTTTTACAATCAAATTTTACCCCAAACACATATGATCATATTCCAATAATCAGAAATAGTATATTTAGAGTTTTCACTACTACATATTATGTGTATGAAAAGGATCATAATTAGATAGAAAAGTTTTATACCCCATATTTAAAGAATCTAGCTTTCAAAACTGATTAATCCAATCCTATAATTAAATGATCACCAATTTTCATCAAAATATGTTAATTAAAAATTGTAAATTTTTAGTTAGTAAAATATAAAAATCACAGACATGAAATTTAAATAATAACTCCCTTATAATAAGTAAAATATCTTATTAATTTATGTTCCAATTAAACATCATATACATATCCATTTTTACCATCATTCTCTAATTTGTTTTTCTTTTTCCACTTGTTAAAATTAACTGAGGATCACTATGAGATATATAAATCTAAATTTCCTCCTCCATGCCTTGGTACTCTCATCTTAATAAAAAATGTATATCATCACATACCTTCTAATACTCATTGAAAATCACATAGTTATCTATCATCTTATTTCACAACAATATCTATAACAAAAATCATTCTATATGATTATAACTTCAAATTAAAAATTAATAAAATAAGTTAACATAAACATTCAACATGATAGTCAACTTTATTGTTAATTTCAATTATAATACCTTTATGTCCCTCATCCCTCTTATTGTATCCAAAAACACATTTCAATATTCTACAATAAAATAATATAAACTATTCTACTAATTTTCTAAAGATTCGGTAATATCAAGTGCTAAAAATAATCAAATATATCATATACTGATTTTGAATTTTTCCAAATATTGAAACCAATTCAAATACAAAGATATCTTATATAATTCACCACCCTAATCATCATCATATATGAGTTTCACATTTATTGAAGAAAAATCAATCATAAAAATTTAAATATGACAATGTTTTATATTATTGATTGATTCACATTTATAAATAATTATAAAAAATAATAATGGGATAGAATCATAGGGATTATCTAAGAAATTATAAATATGCAATTTGAAAAAATAACCATTATCACATGTTTGTCTGTGCAAAAATCACATCTTAACTAGTATATTATGTATGTATTGACCAAAATTTACTCTCAAATCAATTTTCTAATAGATTTAGTAATTTAATACTCAATGTCCAATAATAAGAATACATTAAATTCCTAGGTTCCTTATGCTAAAATATTAAATTATAATTTCAAGAATTATATTTAATTAGGATACCAAAACAAGAAAAATAAAATTTTCAATTTCTAAACCCCATACTAACACTATGAAAAAAATATTTTATCATGATCCACTACTAATTAATACACCCATAACCACCTGATTGAGGACAATTTCTATCTATCAATTTTGAGTTATCCATATAAATTATTTTTGTAATTAAATATGAATGAAACATTTATCTAAATAATAATTCATATTTTTGTAGATTATAACACATAAATATAGATTAATATTATTGTAATTTTTTAAGAATAATGTTTATCTCCATAGACCATCATAATATATTTTTACCCATAGTGAAACATTATCATTCAATATCTCATCATGTATAATCTGATATGGTTTTTCTCATATACAGATATATGTCCTAATGATAGTTTTTAGAATTATAATTAGATAATATAAATAAAATATCATAAACATAGAAACTACAAACATAATAAAATGTGAAATCAAATTACATATAAACACCCTAAATTGAACCTGAAATAAATGTATGGAAATAAATGAGACAAAACAACCCCTCTAGATTATTATATGATAATATATGAAATTAAATATATTACAATATACAAAAATTATTATTTTTTATGATAAAAGGGTGTGAAATATATTGAAATATGATAGTTTCAAAGTGAATATACATAATTTGAAAAAATATATCATCTAGATGTTTTTGAAGATGGTGATGTATTATGATTAATCTATTTTTTCCGTCTAGATTTTATACCCTTTTATGATAATGAAGAATTATCTGTGTCGTCTGGTAAATTAGATGGGACTCAAGGACAACTTGTACTATTATTTTTCAAATAATCATTATATTATAAATTGGAATGGTTGTGCAATTTTTTTATAAGGAAAAAATAAATTTCAAAAAATGAAATGTGATTTCTTATATATTTACTATATATGGCAATTTATTTGAAGAAAAACATATGAATAATTTTATAATCCCATTAAATATATATAACTAAAATTTTAAATATTTTATGATGTGGTGAGGAATATTCTACCTTATTGAATATAGATGTGAATTATAATAATTCGTAAAAAAATAAATACATAAAATCTATTATAATTAATAATGTAAGAGTGATCGTAAATTTCTATGTAATGGTAAAATATTATCCTCCTAAAAGTAAATATTAACTTTTTATGGGATAAATAACAGTAATTATAAAATCTAATGTTTTTTCAATGTAGCCAAATTTTTAACAAAGTGTACAGTTGAACTCTAGCCTATGTAAAAATATACAAATAACATATACAATGTTTTTTAGTAGATTTCATGTAAAGGTATTTAGTTCAAAAAAATAACCTTTCTAATTTTATAATAAACAAACATAATTTTATGTAATTATATATGTAAGGGTATCCTAAAATTTATATGTAAGGGTAACCATTAATTAATGGAAATATGTAATCTTCACTATGTAAAAGATACAGAAATTTTACTATGAATTCATTGATTGTTATATTGTAAATAAATTTTTATGTAAGTTTATGGTGAAACATAAACCTACATAATGGTATAAAATAGACATACATAAGGGAAAAAATTAGATGTCTTGTCAAAGTATGTGGTTCGAAAACTAATGTAAGTATATAATAAACCTGAGTAAAGGAATCAAATTATTGTAGGACCCTGGAGCACCTTGAGAGGGGAGGGGTGAATTAGTCTGTCATTGTTTCTTCTATTATATCAATGTAAATTTTTTCCACAATCATAGGAATATGATAAAAATGTATTTTGAAATAGTACATAAATAATACATTCACCTGAAAAGAGACAACACAACAATTTTATTTGATGCCCCACAATGGGCTAGAACTTGGAGAAAATACTAACAGTGTTTCGGTTGTACCAAAATACACTAATTTTAAATTGTTTTGGAGTATAAGAGTTTAGACATAGTCACTATATTCCATGAATAATTCCTTTAAAAAAATTTGGGACAACACCAAACTTACCTTAGAACACATCAGTCAAGTCCACCTTACTCACTACCTCAGATGAAGTCTTGTTAAGTTTATCAATATAATGGACACTTCAATAGATTTTCATTTAATTATTTGTCTCTTTACAGTAAAAAACCCACTTACATTGAATTAACAAATTTATGCACTTCAACAAACTAAACGAACAAACTGTATATTCAAAACTTGAAAGCAACACAACTCAGTACTAGAGTGCAACACCAGTTCATGTGTGTAATATGTGAGGTTGTCGCATATGTTTTATTTCACACAAACCATATCTTTTACAAAAACATTATTTTTTCATAGCTACATGATATGATACACTTGGTATTGATAGACTCTGGGAATAATTTTTTTGGATCTACCTTCTTACATACAAATCACAGCTAGCATGCAACTCCTGGATTATGCACAACTCTTTCTTCTACGTGACTCCATACATGCACGCAACTCACCACATTCACGATTTAGAGCATGGTTTTTCTCTATCTCTTTAACCTATCCCATAAGAGGGGAAGCTTCATATTTATTGGAATTTTTGACCCTATGTGTAAATTCATGCAGCTTATCCCCTAGAACAAAAGAATCATCCGTTCAAGTCTCATTTCGCTCAAACTCACTAAAAATCACCTTTACCCCAAATATATAACTTGCACGCACATTTTATATTTTACATTTTTTGATAAAAGTATCTTGAAATATTCCTTTCACACAACATTCCAAATGACCTTAAATCCTGAATGCATCTTACATTTCCAAAAAATACACCCTTATCCATTCTCCAATTTTTGGAACAAAATATTTGGAAAACATTGGGAAACAATGACACCATCAATATAGTTATCATATTTAATTTTAATATCCCTTTCTCTGAAAATTACCTAATCTTCCATGGGAGTATTGACAAAAAAACCATCCATAATCCATTTCTAGCAAAGAACAGTCTTGGTTCAAATAATTTATTATGTAAATGTAAAATTAAATCTCTATATAAGTGTAATGCTAAATGTATGTGTAATGTGATTATTTTCATTTTAATGGATACATGATGGTAATTATGATTTAATAATTTTACATAGGGTAACTCAATTATTGAATAATGGTAAGGTCAAACTAGTACCATTTTGTGGGTATACAACAAATACTAGTAAGTGTACATTGTATGTATCATGTTAGGGTAATAAGTTTAAAAACATACCCACAGAACAATACAATGTAATTATTTAAGGGTAATAAATTATTATTATAATGGATTACTTGAATTTATGGATAATAAAAACAAAAAGTTTCCCACATAATGATATCCTGAAAATTTTAAGTTATATGTAATCATATCTATTAAACAAAAATATGTATCATGATATCGCATTTTTAGAAAAAGTTAATGGTAAATATCTTACATAAATAAATGTACAAAAATAACATACATATTACATATATATATTTTTTATAATGGTATGTAGTTCAAAAAACTCATATATAACAATATAATGTACCTAGATCAGGGTATGAAAATTTTTATACAATGATTGAATTCAAATTGTGTGATATAAAAATGATAATTCACGCTCAATATAAATATATTGAATTTTCATGTAACTGAAAGAATTATTGCATTTCTATCTGCGAGTAACTGATAAAATTATTAATCTATGTAAAGTTATTTGTAGAAACATTTAATGCTAAAATTATATTAAAAAATTTTAAATGATCTTGAGATAAAAGAAGTAATACACTGAAAAGAATGAACACCTAAATGGTCTTTTCCTGAAATATAATTTATTAATAACAAATTTATACAATTATAAATAATGAAATTGAAAAAAATATGATATTTGGTAAAAAATAGTAAATCAAAAAGATTCAATAGTATGTATTGTGATTACTTGAAATAATTAGAATCAATTTTTTATGTTTCAAAAATGATATATTAATACACACTCATATATATATATACATTTCAAAAAGAATTTTACTTCTCATGTATGAATGAAAAATTGTGAGATCATACAATAATAATAATGAAAACCTTTTAAACAACTCTTAATCATAAAATTTCTCAAACAAATGAAACCAATGAGGGATAAAATAATGTAGTTTTGTGAAAACTGAAAAATATTTAGAGTGGACATTTATTATAAAGAACACACCTTTCATAATTTTTGAACAACAAAATTAACCTAAAATTGACATAATTGATTTTCTATATCATTACTTCTTTAATCATAAAAATATAAGGGTTACGAATGAAAATAAATAATTTGATCACTACTGACATTAACTAAAAAAAATCACAGAATATCAAATAATATATAATTTTTGTAAACAAAATTTCTGAGAAAAATTAAAAATGAAAAACATTATTGAAAATAAAAATGATCATATGGTAGAATATTTTTTTTCAAATATATTAAATATTAATTAATATTTATTAGTCATTAAATATGAATTTTAATAAATCTATATAATCAAAATTTTAAAAAAACATTCAATGTCTGAAAAATGTCTGAATATAAAAAATAAAAAATTTTATAATAATTTTTTGAATGTATTTAATTTGTATATAAGGTTATAATAATTAGTATTAGTTATTGATAAAATATATTCATGGAAAATATTAAAATATTTAAAATATATATGGATCATAATTAGACATAAATCTTTATAAAAACATATCTTGTTATGATGATTACTCATGGAGATCATATTAGGAAAAATTTCATAATATTTAATTTTAAAAGAAAAACATCATAATAAATGGAAGGGAAATATCTTTCTATGGCATAATTTTGAAATAATTTTATAGAATCATATATTATAAGTTATATATTCATGATGTAGTTTTATTAATTATATATTTATGCCCTAAATATAAAAAAATTCTCTGGATTAAAATTTTAATTTTAAATAAATTATTGTAAAAATATATATATAAGATATGTTATATTTATATTCCCCATTTATCACAATAATTTATGTTCTATATCATATTCTCATTGTAGATAAAATTAAAATAATAATTAAAAAAACAATTATATATATATATACCAGTAAAGAGAATATACCCAGAAGATCAGGAGCCCGGTACACCTGCTCCTAGAAATATTTATTAAAGAAAATAAAAGGTCATAATGAAATGTCAGAGAGGCTATTTACAGAGATGAGTGTAAGTATCACCACAACAATCAGCATGCACAATCCTATCACAAAAATCCAGGGAGAAAAAAAGAATAACTTGAGCTCACCACGGAAATAACATGCTTAAAGAGAGCATCCACAACTTGATTTGCCTCGTGATTGACATGTAATACTTCAAATAAAGAAATATATTGTATAAAATGCCTTAAAAAATAATTAGTAGGAAAAAAATAATAACACAAAAATTATATGTACATAAAAATATAAACATAAATTCAAATAAATTAAATATACATCCATGTTAATAGTAAAATTTGGATTATTTGGAAATGTAATATTTGAATTTTATACGTGTAATTAAAAAATAGATATGAAATAAAATGATAAATATTTTTTAATACATCTTATTTAAATAACTAAATATTTGTAAACTTGTATAAGTAATATTCTTTTTTTGAAACATTTAAAATTTCCGATGGGTTCGTGCTTCTTTACAACGATCTATATAGTGGAAATATTTTTTTGAAATATTTTACATTATTTTTTATGGATTAAATTATAATATATTTTAAATTTAATACAATGATTATCCATTATTTTGAAGTAGTTGTTTAAACTAATTATTTATAAAAATTTCAATTGAAAAGAGTGAATATATTTGAAGATTGACTAAAAATAAGTAAGCAATGCAAAGGTGAAAATTTTAAAAACACCACATTTAAATGGACTGTTAATGAAATTATTTATCTATAATAAATAAAATTAAATACATTCATAATATTTGAATAGTAAATAGCTAATAAAATATAAAATTTTCATAAATAAAATCTTAGGACCATATTCTAAAATTTCATAGTTGATATGAATGCTTCTAAATATTAATAAATGATTTAGTCAACAAAAAATAAATAAATGAAATAAAATTCAAGAAAAAATTTCTGAACCTCTATTAACTTTAAAATAAAAATTTAATATAATGGTAAGGACACCAATGTATTGAAAATTTGGATTACCAATAGTAATATATATGATAGAAAATAGAAAAAGTATAAAATGAATTTATTTGGAATGAATACATATTTAAATGATATAAAATTACATGTTTGGTACTCTTCTAAAAAATTTAGATTTGATATTTTAATAACCTACACATAACATTTCAAATTAATGGATAACTTGTATTTAACATTAAGGTAGTTAATAAATAAAAAAATATAAAATTCATAATTTAGAAATATTTTTAAGGTTAATATAGAAGTAAAAAATATATTAATAAAAAATGAGTTCATTAAGTGAATTTTATATATAATTTTAGAAAATATTGAAGATGTCCTGTTATGAATGGGAAAAACTCTCAAGATGTTTTTAGGAATCCAATTCCAATAATTACATCGAAATAATCTATAGTAATATGATAGATTATTAAGTGTTATAAACTAATGATATAACCCCTTATTTTTATATAATTCCAAAAAGATGATAACCAATCATAAAAGGTATCATATAATCAAGTTTCTTAAACTAAAAATAAGGAAATGTTGTTAAGGAAACATATTAGTTGATAACATGAATACCAAAACTCCAAGACTCTATTCTTATGTAAATAAACTATATAATGTTAAATTTATAAATTTAATTTATGTAATGTTAAAATGAACAGTTTTTTAATTGGGAACTAAAATTTATATATCTTGGTACATTATATGTTAGCATCCCAAATCAAAAAAAATTGTCATAAATAGCTATAAAAATGAGAGTATAACATCCTCCACCACCACCAATGTTGTTGAATGATTATTGACATATAATGACTAACTTGTTGTGTACATGAAATAAAGGAATATAATATATATATAAAGATATAAATATTATTATATAATATATTTTATTTAGGAAATAAAAAAGTTATTATATTGAATAAATTTTACATAATAATTATATGAATATCACATATTTAACATATTCCGACAACATACATAACTGATGAATTTATAATGTAGATGAATATGTATGTATTTTATTAAAAGTTCAATTTAACTTATATATAAGATGTTAAATAAAATTTATACTATAAAATTAACCATAAAGAATCTGATTATATTATTTAAAATTGTAATATACCATTTAATACATTGAAAATAATGGAACCACTGGTAAAAGTTATTATAATTCTTATTGTTACAAGAAAATACTACTCTGAAAATAAGAAATATGTTTTAACATTTACGAAACCTAAAAATGAAATCATTGGAAATGAAATTTCTCTTAAATTTAGTCACTAAATTAAGAAAAAATGTTAATAATTTATGTTCATCACTATTATAATATAAAAGATAATGGAATTTAAGTGTTGTAGGTCACTTTGATGAAATGATCTATACCATCAACAAATATAACCCAAATTCCTATGTTAATGTGACTAATTGTGGTTATGTAAATATTTTTGAGAATTCCTTTTGTGAAACGATATATAATGTATTAAAAATTTTGATATATAAATTAATTATTTATAAAAAAATAAAACTTATTGTAACATTTTTGTTTCTAGAATAAAACTAAAAATGGATATTTTTTTTTATGACGACAAATTTTTTTGGAAGAGTCCCCACATTAAATAAGTTAAATTTTATTTATTGGATAAATAAAAAAATATTATATATTTTTTGAAACATACCTCTATTAAGAATAAGATTAAATTCAATAAATGGAGAGGTCCAACAAATTTACCCTTGGTGAATTCCTATATTGGAGCTATCGATATTCCCTAGAAAAATTTTATCATCAAAGGAAGCCCATCCAATGATTTTACCAACAATATTATAGTGAATATGTAATTATTATGTATATTATATTGTCATGTTTTGAGAAATAATAACCTCATAGTAAATAGAGTCTATTTAAAATTGATTCAATTTTGATGGAAATATAACCTTGTTAGATGATAAATATGAGATGACTAATTAATATTTGATGTATTTTTAAAGAAAAAACTCAATTTCACATTTATATATTCAATTGTTTTCATATATTTTCATATCATAGTTTGTATTTATAAATAAATAAAATAGATGTAAATGTTTTTATGTTAATTACATTAAAAATAAAGTAAATACAAAATACAAGGATGCTGACTTGGGGTTCACAAAAGAAGATCCATGCTGATTAAAACATGGTGTATATCTCAAATACCACATCTCATGGAAGTAATTTATTATAGGACACCCAACCAATGCTTACCAAAACTATGTGCATAAGGAATACCTACTCAATGATAAAAATACAACAACCAAAAAAAGGAATATACACATCCAACATATGATAGAATAATTAATTATGAAACCCTAAAGAAGGTATATTTATTAAAATTGGACTATTGTTTTGATTAAATCAATATAAGGGAGATATTAGAAAATATAGGTCGAGATTGGGAGTGAATGACATGGGTAAACTGATTGAAGAGGAATAATCATGGTGGCCGAAAAAATAAAATAGAAAAAAACTATTGCTGGAGTTAAATATGGAATTGTTGTCAAGTTCTTTATAATAATTATATATAATATAAATATCAAATCTTGTGAAAAATTATGTAACAATTCTACACCTAAAAGTCTGTATGAACACAAGAGTGAAAAAATCATTTATGTATCTAGTGGTGGAGAATAATACTTATTACATTTTTCCAAAATATATATATATTTATTATATAAAATGAATGATTATGTTCATAATGAAAAGTACTTGATTAAAAAACAATTAAACCAAATCCCAAAATTAAAACACATTTTGGTTATCAAATATAATATCTTCATTATCAGTTTATCTAATTATTATAAAAACCATATATTATAAAAATCATACTAACCAAATAAAAATTAAATATACATATATTTTTTTTATACAAAAAATACATACATTAATACAACAAAAATTTATATTATTAAATGAAAAATAGGTTACTAAAGGAAATATTTCAGACTCCACAAAATATTAAATTATTTTTTCCATTTATAACCAAATGTGTTTAATAACTTTCTTCACAGAGAACATCAAACCGTGGAGAAGAAAAAAACATCATTTAACCAAAATGATATTGCCAATATTTTTTTGGGAAAAATGAATTTAACATTATTATTAAATATATATAAAAATTTAAATAATGGTCATTGTCGATGCTTAGGAAATGATAAATTAAATTAATTTTGTTCGATTACATTTTAGCCTGATTTTTGAGTTAATATATAACCCTTATAAATATTTTTTATTTTTAATTTATATTAAGAAACAGAATATGTTATAAATAAAATAAAATATTAATAATAATAATTTCGTACCATAATATTTTATTATTAATTTAATAGAAATTTTAATAAGTAGAGATAATACTTTTAAAAGTTATTTTACTATGAAAATAATTTTCATTACATTTTTTTGTTTTAATAATAATTTATAAAGGTAACATTTAAAAATTTAATTTTATTGAATAGAATTAATTTCTATATTCATCATATCAATATTATTTTATGAAGAATATTTTATGTTTTCGTGGATTTTTTTATTTTTATTTAAATAGTGATAAAATAAATTTTTTCCAAACAAATACATTTCACGATTTTATCATTAGATAAGAAATAAAATGAATTTTATAAAATCATTTAATTAATTAAATATTTTTCATCATTTAAATTAATACATTTAAATGTACCACAATGAATTTAGGATACTATTGTTTAACATCTTAAGTAATATTTACAAATAATTATGTTTTTTCATTTATTATAATTTAATATTATATTATGAAAAACTCAGATTTAATTACATTAATAGTAAAAAAACATAATTTATTTTGTAATATAAAAATTTATATAATTGAATTAATTTAAAATTATATTTTTCCCGACTCATTATTTTTAGGCTCAGAAACACATTTTTTCTAAAGCATTTTTTCATTCATTATGTGTGCCCATATTATGATTTTTTTCCTTATACATTGAAATATTATCTGATTAATTGGATTAAATATTTTGAATTATCATTTCAATATTATGTTAAATGGGAAATTTTATTTTTAGGTAAAATAAATGGTTTACATTGGTAAGAAATAGGTTACTATGATAAAACCAAAAAATCATAAAAATAAATATTCTTAGTCTTACGTAATTGAAAACATCCGTAAACATGTATGAAAATGGATGAATGATTTATTATAAAACATATATTATTTTTAACTCCATTATTGTAGTTTTTTAATTCATTACATGTGAAACATGTGCTCTCATTATATTTCTTTGAAATAATAAAAATCACTTTCTAACAACATTTAATACGGTCTCTCACCATCACATAAATAAAAAAATTAGTGTTACATTGCAAAATATGCATTTTTTATTCCTCTAATATCATATTATTTTTCCTTTAGTGTTTGGATGCATTATTTTTTCTTAATACCTCTATTTCCAATGGATGAGAATTATTTTTTCAATCATTATTTTTTTCATTCAGGGATTGTTAAATTTAATTTACAAATTAATATGTAATGAAATCTATATTATTTATAATTAATTTATTATAATAAGGGACTATAAATTATCCACCTCTTCTCATGTACATTATGAAATCAAACAAGATATTCTTTCTGTTGTGGGGATACTGCCTCAAAGTAGTGATTAATTAAGACACACATATATGATCTTAAAAGGTGAAAGGGGGAAATTTTAAAAAATAATTAAATATATAATAAAATTATAATTATAGAAATGAATATTTCTCTCCAACTACTTTCCTTCAGATTCTCCATGAAATGAAAATGATAATTGTGCATTATGTGGAATACTGCCACCATAATGTATCATATAAAATTTCTTGTATTAATTCATTATTATATATTTAAAAATTGCAAAATAAGGTCTGACAACAAAAAATATCAAAATAATGTCATTATTTTAATTTTGTAATGTTATTATGCCAAAATCAACCACTATCGTAATTATAATGATTCATAAATTATGGTGTGTTCTATTATGGGTCCTTCTAACAACCAAGTTGTAAAAAGATATAAAATAATATCATATATGAAAATGAGAACATAATTGTGGATTTTATATTATATAAATACTTACTTATTTATTTTAAATTAGTTATTTATTTTCTAACATTAATTTTAAACACCTTATTTAGATACCAAGGACTATTTCAGAAAAATACTTAAAACATCCTCATCATAAATTTCATTTTTCAGACTATAACCATGAATATTTTTTCTTTTAATTATAAAATTATAAAAATTTATTTAAAAATTAAATCCATTATGTTATATTATTTGTGAGTGATCAAATTTGTGATATGAATGTAGAGAAACAACTCTTTTAAGAAGAAATATCATAACGATCAGCATAACTCACACCCAACATTAAAATTACGTAAAACAATCTAATGTAAATATTTTGAACAAATATAAAATAATTTTAAAAAAGGTTATAGATAAAAATATGTTTTCGAGTTATGTTATCAAATCATTATTTTATTATATCAGTGATTGAAGTAATTTATTTGAAGATGGAAAATAATGTATGTTATGTTGTTAACAAAATTTTCATCTATTAAGTTAAAAATATTCCTATTTATGTATATTATACCATGTTGATTTATTCTAAAAATATTATAATATTTATTTAATTTCATCCTACATTTTTCTATTTCTAAATTTCATCATTATAAACCCATTATCAAAATTTTCTTACATCATATAGTTTTTTTAATTATAAGGGTCTATTTGTATTTAATCTTAATTCCATGATATTTTTTATATATAGTATATTTGATATTAGGGGATATAGTTAATTCAGACATGATATTTTAAATTAATATTTTATCTTTATTCTTGTTATTTAATTTTTATATGGAAATTATATCCTTCATTGGGTTTTGATTCAAATGTTTCAAAATTTGAATGTGTAATTTGTCATTATTTTCAATTGCATTAGATATGATACAAATTTTTTTATATAATTTATTCAAATGGTTCTTAAAAATCACTACTTAATTAATTTATAATTATTATCTTTCATTTATTTATATCATAATTTCATTGTATCCCTTTAATGTTGTTTTTTGTTTTTATGTTTCTATTATCAGAAGTTACATTTTCACAATTATAATTCATTCAAACATGTCACAAATTAACCAATTTATTCCATTTATCTGTATATATTAGTCATGGATTTTATTATAAATCTCAACATGAAATTTTACATTAGGGTATTATATTTTTTTAAATTCTTAATTATCTTTCTCTTTCCAAATCATTTTTTTATATTCATGAATTTTATTTAAATTGATTTCCTCTATCAATAACCATTTTTTTCAAAAATTTGTAGAAATGAAATTCACCTAGATATCCATACAACGATTATTGTGGGAAATTATTTAATTTTTAGGATACCCATTTTTTATATGTAAATATTCTATAGAATGTTTACATGGAGAGCTACTCCATTTATTAATTTTAAAAATATTGAAAATCAATAACCTTGATATTCTAATAAATATTTCAAATCATTAGTAATGGATAATTGATTTGTATTTTATATTTTAATAATTCCTTAATATGATAAATTCAATGTAATTATGTACTTATTGTTGGGCCCTTGATAACAACTTGATTCATCCACTAGTCTCATGAGATAAACATGAATGGGATTTTCCACTAATCATTGACCGGAAAAAATATTTCCTAACCATAAGGTCTTGATAGTAAGATCATTGTTTCTAAAATCATGATGTCTATTCATATTAAATTAATTTATCTTTCTGAATTGTTTTATTTCAGTTCTATATATTGTGTAATTATTATCCAAGCGAATATTTATATTTATTATTATTCCATGTATATATTTATATATATATTTTTTAATTTTTAATTATTAGACACTTATTTATTAAATCCATATTATTCATGTTATGATAATATCTGATATTTTTTTACACATCCTACGAATTCAAGATCTCCCATATGGTATTTCCATTTCCCATGGTTATATAGAAAATTAATCAATAATATATTTCTCGAATAAAATATCATGTGTTGTCAATTTGTGGAAGATGATAATGAAATATTATGGATCATGTAGTTTCTTATATAGTGAAAAATATTTTTTAATGAGAATGACATGTCCATTGTTTGTTAAATGAATTTATCAACTCTCTCAAACTCTAGCACAAAAAGATCCTTAAATTTTATGTGATTCAATTTTTTGGTGACAGTAAAATTATTGATTGTTTAAATTTGGACTCTATAATTCATCTATAAGTTAGTGTGTAATTATCAGAATTTATGAGAATTATATCAAGTATTTTAGGATTGAGGAATCACATTTGGTACAAGAAAATGATTTAGATAAAATTATATGTTAATATACTATTTGAGGATAATTTAATGGTTGATAAGTTATGGTTTATCATAATTTCAAAGGTATATAACACCATTGTGGTTAGTTGAAGTTATATTGAATATTTTTTGGATTATAGAAAGAGATATTTTGTGATAAAACTATGGATACGCCTTTGATATAAGTCTATGTCAATGATTATTTTAAAAAAAATTGTATATAAAAATTGTGTGGTTCTCTATGTAATTAGATCTTACTTTAGATATAGAAATTTTAATGTGGATATTTCACAATTAAACCCATGGGTAATCACTCTGAAAATATCTTGTTGAGTATCCCCATATTCTTAACACTTTTTCATGATCAGAGATCCTAACACTTCACACATATTCAAAAATTAACGAGGGTTATGATTCAAAAAATCACATTGTGTTTATAATAGATTATAAATGACTAATTATGTTAAGGAATTAGGATAAATAATATGAGAAAATAGAAAGTAAATAAAAATACTTGGGTCGAAGAGTGAATCAGTTTGACTATAAAGGTAATATAATATTTTTATTGAGCAATTCATTTCTAGGATTAGTTTTTCAGTAGATTATTTATGATAATTTTTGTAACACCCCAAGAACTATAAGGCATAAAAAGGATAAATATACCTACCAATGTCATCATGGTGAACATTTATTTTTGTGAGCCACCAGAAATTGAACTCCACAATTATGTTTTCATGTCATAGAGAAGTGTACAGGATGGCTGATCCTCTGGATAGATTCACATGGTGTGTTAGGGTAAGGGGAAAAACACAGAACCAACATCTGTAGGCATGTGGTGACTATCATTATTATGACATGAGACCCCATTGTGTAATATCATGTGGTGTTCTAATAATTAAGCTGATCTATTAGATGTTACATATTGCATTAGATTACTATCTTAATGGTTAGAGGATGGCTGGTATAAGAGAAATGGTATTAGAGGCAACCGCTAGATAGATGTGGAGGTGTATTTCCAAGGATTGAAGTATATTCCAAAATGAAGAAGTTGTGATTTAATGGGGTGGAGATTATGACAACATTGTAAAAGTAATAATAAAAATTAATATTCACCTTCCAATGTAAAAAGGGGAGCCTTTCTTTTTGGGATCCTAAATGATTAAAACACCCCAGATAAAAATATACTTCCAAGAGTAGTAATTTGAATGGGTGACCACCTTTGATGTTTCCTTGGGTGAGCTCAAGTGAGGATCAGAAACACTTAATGAATAAATGTTAGCTAATGGGGATATTATGTAGTCTGATAAGCAACACCGCTAAGTAATATCATGTGGGTTCTTGGGAATTCATCCAATGTATTACAAGAGACCGGTTGGGAAAGAAGACCATGATCATGTTCCGGGGAAGGTCGAGTTGTGAATATGATCTTATGAATTTTATATCAATTACCCATGATTAAACCGATTGGTTTTTGTAATGGTTATATCTTGAAGGAATCATCTTTATTATGGTTTTCATAAATAATTTAGAGATTTTAAAAAAGAGAAAACTAATATGATTCAAACTAACATGAGATATCTTATTATTAAATGAAACAAACTATCAAAAATAATTATTTTAAATGTTATAATTGTTGAGTTTTGAAAAACATCAATGAAGAAAAGTATATATTCTCACATATGTTCTCATTATTAATACTATGAAGGAAAAAATATTCAAGTTACATTTTGTAAGAAAGTAATGGACGTGGCACAAATAGAATGTGTAAAATGAATTTCCATATTCTTCCTACATGGAGAAGGGGGTATAGGAAACAGGTTTAAATTTAAGATGATGTGGTCAATTGATATGATAATGGGAAAATATTTGTTTCCTTTACATTCCAATTATATTAAGGTAGACACCCAATATAGAATTATATTTTTATTTATCATTATTTTATACACACTAGAATATTTTTATTAGAATGTAGTAATTTAAATTCTTTGGCAGTTTTTTATTTAAAGGGGGATAATGTAACACAATGATATTTTAAATTTTATTTCCTTATATAAATCCGAATGAATTTAGTATATTTATTCAAATGGAAAAAATGCATCCTATTAACACATGGAAAAATATATAACCATCAAAAGGTACCCATATAATTAGAGGGTATAAATATATGTAACTGAATTGTGGAATATATCTTGAAATTATAATAAAAGGTATTATCATTTATGAGGAATTTATCAATTAAATAAGTGTAGAAAAATATCTAATATGACAGTTTTATGATTTAATGTAGAACTATCCTAAAATTTCCTTTTTAATACTTTATTTTTGCAATGAACTGACCTAGGTTACCAACATGATATGGAACTTGACTTGATCTACCACATAGCCAAATTTTGTTCCAAAACCACATGGGATGGATACTAGCACCCATGTCAAAAAAACATATGGAGTGATATATCCATTACTAAAAAATATACATGGGATATATTTACATATAAGAAATAATTTATGATAAAAATGATGAAAAATATATTCTACAATACAAATAATATTTTAAAAGTGATAAAACACTATACTGTAAGAACAATCCCAAATGTACAAGTCTAATAGAAAAGGAAAACTAAAAATATGGCTAATACATATTCAAATTTTTTGAAATGTACCTCCAACTCCCCACCGGCTGTCTATACCCATCTGTTTTAAACCACTCCAAATCAATTTGTTTCCTTACATTTTCCTATATCAATATACAAAACCATGTCTACACACCACTGAATGCATATATAGTGTGAGAGCTAAAAAGGTTCATCACGATATCCCCTAGGTGATCATATCATATTTCTATTAAATCAATACCAATATTCAAAATTTAAAAAAACATGGAACGATAAATTACAATTAATTTTTTATCAAATGTACCATAAAAATTTCACTTTTTCCACAGTTCCTAATCAATCTCAGAAAAATAGTTTCAAACCATAATTTCAATATTATTTTATAAATTTCAATATAGGTATATAAAATATACATTAGTAAAAATAAAATGTTCAATAGTTAATAATGAAATGATCCAAAATAAAAATGGATAATGTACTACTTGTACCCCCAACAATGACTTGTGAAAACCAAAGCCCTTAGAATAGTAGTACTTGTGATTATAGAAACACCACATGAGTGAGTCCCCAATGACGTCAATATCATTTACCTTGAATAAAGGGCTTTCAGAAGTAAGAAGAAACTCTTTAGTGTACCCCAATACTAAAATGGACAATGCCCCAAAGTTGCAATATCCACCTATGTACCTAATGATTCCCCTATGTTGTTTTTTTCAAATCACATAAAAATATATTTTTAAAATCAATTTCAACCAACCATTTTCTATTAAAAATTACAAATTGAATATTAATTTTTATATTCATAAAAAATTCCAATTTTCAATTATTTAAACCATGTGATAAACCATTTCTTTATGGTAATCCTATTAAAAAACCAAAAAAAAATTATAATGTATTTTGAAATAAATTTATAAAATCGGAGTAATCAATGTAATCTGAATAAAGGATATATATGTAACAACCTTAATCAACTCTGGTAGAAAACTAATAATAATGGCATCCAAAAACACCATATGGAAGTAATTGACCATGACGGAGGCCCTCAATAAACACACATATCACACCAAATCCAACTTGTTGGTCTGCCTCTATGACACACCCACACAATGAATATAGAATGGGTCAAATTAATGTCAACAAAACGTTTATGAATCCATAAACACATCATAAGTCTATTTCATCTACCATTGGAAATGAATAAGTATAAATTATACTTATAGAGAGAATGACCCAACACAACTACTTGGGATATCATGCATCGAACAAAGAAATATTGAGGTCCACGTGACCTCCAAAATCACCTGGAAGAGCATAGGGTTTGATTTATGGATGATAAAGAGATAATGAATTTAGATTTATCCCTAAACAATGATAAATACATATAAAGATAAAATGATTCATTTCATGTATATATGAGTAACTATGTGAATCCTTCAAGATGTATACATACCAAAAAAGTTTCCTACTCATCTTTAAAAAAACAATATGAATCATTTACAGAAATGAAATCTTTTATTGGATTGAATATTTTTTTAACATTGAATTGAATTCCTGGAATCTCCCAATAAATATATTTAGGGATTGAATAATAGTCATGGATTGAATGACCCCTACATGAATCACAAATTCTAGGTTCTAATTAAACTCTCAAAATATATCATTATTCCCTCCAAACACAAAAACTCAGTGTTATAACCTCCACAACAATGTAATTTTCTTAACTAATATGTAATGAAGAAGAGTGTATCTCTTGAAGTAGATGATATCACTTTTACCTCATTGATGATTCACACACCCACGTCTCTTAAGAATCAAATACATATCTCCCTCCCACTATAAATAAGGGAACGAACAACCCATATAATAATTTTACCTATGAATCAATTTCCTTAATATGTTTCTCTACAATAAAAAATTATCGATCTGACTCAATCGCCTCCCAAATCAGAATGTGATAGTGATAAAAATGGTAGTTCTTATGCCAAGGTATGTTGAAAATATAAATAGTACCTATTAAAAAATTTAGTAATACCATAAAAATGCATCCTTAACAACCCACTCATTTAAGTCATAATGTCACAAATATCTCAAATTCAACATTCATTGTTTTACAGTAAGATGGTGTTCCAATGAAGGAAATATATTCACAAAAACAAGGTCACCTATAAAAACTAAAAAGGATGATTTCAATGACCCACATTTGATTTCTATCAACACCATACCATATCCTTAAAATTTCATATATTTTAAATCCTATATGATGACTCTAGAAAATGTATCATTCTCACAATAGAATAATCTCCCACCTTTTACAAATAGATAGGTGATATGAAAGGGTGACTATAAAAATCCATAAAATGATCCATTATGATTAACAACATGTAAATCTGATTATAAGAAAAATTATATTGACAAATATATATATATCATAATTAATAAAAATGAAAAAAAAATCATCAAGAATATGATTCAGTATTTGAATAGAATTCTCTATCTAACCATCCGGATGAGGATAGTATGATGTAGTCAACCAAACCCGATTCCCTATCATCTCTTGTATATTATTTATTAATTGAGAGATAAACATAGGACCCCTTTTAGAAAAAATAAAAGAGGGAACCCAATGTATCATGACAACCTCATTCACATAAAACAAACCCAATCCTTCAAACACAATGATGTCCCTATTTAGAATACGATGAATCAAAATTTTCAAGCTGTCAATCTTGAACCAGATAGAATTATTCTCTTAGGTATTCCATGCTAATCCAACCGCAATGTCTATGGAAAACATGTACCCTTTCAAAATCAGTACCACAAGAGTATGATTTAAACTATACTCTTTCAAATGTGTTTCCATTATCTATTAAAATGGGAAATAATATACAAGTAATCTTAAATTTCATTGTCTATTTATGGAAACACGAATTTTATTCACCTACCATAATTAAATATTGTATTTATAGAAATAATTACACATTATTTACTATGAATGTCAATCAATAATAATCTATTCCTTGGTAAAATGATGAAAAGTGATTCAAAAGTAGATTATACCATTGGTATGGTGATACAAACTAGATATGGTATCCCACTCTAATGGGTTTCTCTAATTCCCCTAAGCTCATCATCGTACTACTGACTCAATAGAAGGTACTGAATTTGTGATGACAAAAAATGATCACTATTCAAAAACATAGATAAAACATCCTCCAAAGTATTCAGTTCCTTCAAAGTGAGTGGTCTCATAATGTTCCACACATCCATTGACTCCATTAAATAATTAAATGGAAAATTCAAAATCAGAGGATACAAAATAATATTTCACTTCCCCAATATTTAGGAAATGTTGAATTTAAATATATGATGGTATACCAACCACCGCCTCTGTCTGATATTCAGGTATTTCTAGTAAAAGATACTACGTGGTCTCTTATAGCAAAAAATTATGTGAACCTCTCCACAAAAAATATTGTGTGACCAATAAATAATAACACAAATAACTAAATAAATATCTAAAACATTAATGGTGTTATTCTTCATAGTAGTACGAAGATATCTTGATTCATATGCCACCATAAAATCATCTTAAATAAGAAAGAACCCTATAATAGAAAAAACATCAATATACACCCCAAACCCTTACCAGAATCTAGTAAGATTAGTATGAGAGATAATATCAAAAGTAAATTCATATCATAAAAATATGTCTAGCATATATCATTAACTGTGAATTTAAACACATTGATAGTATGATAAGTCAAATAAGATGAAAAAAATTAGAAATCACTGGAGTACCACTGATAATATCCTATAATACCAAGGATTCCTTCAATCTAGATTTTATTTCGTGTTTATTATCCTAAATAGATAACATTCACCTTCTCTGGATCAAAATATAGTCCACGCTCCTAAATCATGTGTCCCATGTACATCCATATTTTTATCTAGAAATTGTATATGGAATAATTTCCATATATATAAGGACACTTAAAGGTCTATAAAAGAAAACTCAAATGATGCTCATGATTATGCTTAGACCTCAAATAAATAAGAATATCATCAGAAAACACTATATCATTTTTTCTGAGATATTGGTTGAATTTATAGTTCCATAGAGCCATAAAATCTACTGAAGAATTAGTAAGTCCAAAAAGAATCAGAAGATATTCAAAATTTCTATACAATTTAATAAATACCATCATTGTTATATCAAACTTCCTTGGTAAATGAAAATGATAACCCAACCAATGATAAATTATTGAAAACAACTGTGTATTTTTTATCTATTAAAACAAATCATATATAAAGGTTAAAGGATACATATTTATTATCCCCCAATTCAACTTCTGATAGTCCATGTTTAATAAATTTGAACCACTAGTCATCATGGAATAGATAACTAGTGTTTCCCACAAAGAAACAGTGAGGATAACAAAACAATTTTTATCCGATCATCCAATTGATTCTTGATATTCCTAATATCTTCAAGTTCAATTATATAAGAGGTTATCAAGATAATATATGAAACCAAGTATATAAAAATTTTATACTCTACTTATCTCCTTCATGTAATGCCTAAGAAGTTATTAGGGAGAAAAACAGAGAAGTCCATTTCATCCAAGGAAAGATCTCCAACAAGAGAAATGTCACTAGTGTCGACTATTATAGTCAACGAACAACTATGGATATCTAGGATAAATGGTCCTCCATGGATAAACCATAGGTCCCATAATCCATGAAACGTGTAAGTGAGATCATCAACCATAAATAATAAACACTACACTGGTAACATTCAATCCAAAATGATGTTTGAAAAAATAATCCACCACAATGATATCATTAAATATATCCAAATAGAAAATGAGGATATCACATACTAATTCTATTTCCTTTATTGATAGAGAACATATAGGACACCAAAATGCAAGATCCCACATATTTTATGAGGTTACAATTTTTCCATGATAATGGACATATGATCTGATAAGTGTTTCATAATATTAAAAAAATGGAATGATATAATTGAGTTGGAGGAAAATGTATCAAATAGTGTATTCAATAAATAATATAGAACAAAGGTGATACCTCTCACTATCACTAGATCAGCATCAACCTCTACTGCTGACTCATCCACTATGTGAAAGTGATTCTCTCCTAATTCTTTTTGATGAATCCATATAGACATTGAAGCTCTTTATTGTGTTGAAGTGGCCATTGGAGCCAATGATCCATGACCCTAGAGAGGCATTGAAAAATCCTGACAGAATCACTTTAGATGGTATTATAAACCATATCCCTTTCATATAAACATATGTGAAAAAACAGAATTCTAAGTGTTCTTGACATTTCTATACTGTAATAAATTTAGGGGTATAATTCTGGAAGAAACTGATGGTGTCAAGGAGGATAACTATTAGAAAACACCCCTTCCGCTAATATGACTCCCATTCCACTCCTTATTCTTTAGTTATTCTCCATAGTATCTTCAAATGGGTAGAATAGAAGGGGAAGAATAGCCATTCATTCCAATTATGTTAAATTTTCCTATCATATATTTATTTTTAATCTATAAATATGTAGAATGGTTGATTATAAATATACAAAATATTATATCCTATTAAAAACCCTACAGGTACTTTTGATCATTTTATAGATCATTCTTCACCACCTCTATATTAAAAGTATACAACTCCACAAACTGACTATTTTCATCTAACATGAAATAATATTCATACTATAATGATATAAAATCCATTTAAACTTCAATCATCTACGACTCTATAATGTTTAAGTGAATGATGAAAGCTCAAAACCCTTATAATATAATTTGAAATGCTTATCTCCCTACAACATATAATCACACCATCACATATTTAGACCCTTAGTTCTGAACGATATGTATGTCACCATGATATTCTCAAGGGAATCCAATTAGTTTAGGATCTAATAAATCTTGTATATCATGTCATAAAACAATTTTGGATATGTACTAACATAAAAGGATTTTGGATTATAATGTACTAATTCTAGAGATCGATCACATAATCTTATTGAGCTGGGATGAACCTCAAATACCATGTTATATTCTTAAATTACATTCATATTCATCGAATGAACTTCTCTTATGATATCCTCAATAAAATTCTATCCCAAATGGTGATTCCCTTGGGGATCATCTGGTGCACCCTCATATGAAACACATAAGAGAAGTCATAGAGGAATATCACTGCACACTTTGTATAAAATAAATGATCATAAAATTGGATAATGTCAATTAAAAATAGAAAAAATAAGTGAAAATTTAGCTTAAAATCTTTAACTACACACATGATACACATATCCCCGGATCCCATGGTATCTTGAGTCTCATTACAGAATGATCATTCAAGTCACTCAAAGAAAACTACACCTCTTGTTTTTATTGTCTTACCTATATTTTAAAAAATGCATCCATATAAGAAATCAAGTAGAAAATATTACTCCTAATACCAATTTGCAAAGAACTGGCCAAGGATACCCTCATAATCTTGAACCTGACCTGATCCAACACATACTTGAAGGGTGTTGATGATCTCCATGGGAGGAGACTGGCACCCAGGAATAGAAAAACATGAAAATCATGAATTATTTTTTCCAAAAAATGATACATGGAATATATATACCTAGGAAAAATAATAGACGAAAAAAACCATGAAAATAATAGATGTAAATGAAATAAAACAATAGAATTGAAAAAAATCAATAAAATAAACAAAACCCCAATGTAAATTTCATATCTAAAAGGAAAAAAACAACAAATAATCAATGAGATAATGTGTGATACATACCACCATATCACCACAAACTTCCCATAACCTAATCACATAAACCCTACCTCCCAAATATAGTGCCTTTCCATGTTTCAAAACAAAGACATAACATGGTCTACACACCGCCGAAGGGGTTGGTACGGTTTATGATAAACAATATGAGTAGTATATTACCCAGGAGTTTCATATCTAGTCTCTACACAAAAAATATCAATATTCTCATATTAAAGATAAAATTGTATGATAAATGATAAAAAAACATTATATAAAAATAATAGTAAATATTTCCCTTTTTTAATATTTACCAAAATATATAACTAATATTCTATCAATGAATAATTTTAAAAAAAATTTATTAAATTCAAAGAAGGTATATCAAGAAAGTGTAGAATAAATTAGAATTAAAATTTTAAATAGACAAAGATCAGAAAATTTCAGGCTAAAGTACAACTTTTACAATAATAAATTAGTGTGCACTCAATTACATAGAACTAAAAACCTATGTTGTAGAGGAACAGTCCATAAGTGACCCCCTATTAAAGTATATATATTGTTTCTAGACCAATATTCCCATACAGTAGAGTAAAACCCCATGATTGAACCACTAATTGAAATATTGGTAGTGTCCCTAATCTACACCTTCTAACTATGTACCATAGGCTTCCCAGGTGATGAATTTCCCAAAACATGTCAAAATATATTTTCAAAATACATTTAAAAACCCCATTTCTTTTATAAATCATTATATTATTAGGAATTTAACAATTATTTGAGAACATCCATATAAATTTTCCAAAAACATAGTGAAACTATTATTTATTAAAAATGTGTTTATGCACTAAATGAAATCCAAAATTTTTAAAAAAAATATATAAAATAAGGATAATGTTGGTTTAATCATAAATAGAAATAGAACAATCCATCTAACACTACATTAGTTAAAAACATACTGAAATAGAATCCACAAACACCGGTTTTCAAGAAAAGACAATGATGGAGGCCCTATGTAAACACAACTACCACACCACAAAAAATGTGTGGGACATTTTATGAGGGAATATAACACAACATATCTATATTGTTTAAAAAATATGTCTACCAGTGATCAGAAAATCCAAACAGTAGAAAAACATATTACTGTGACAATTGAAAATAAATAATCATAATGTGTTCTAAATAATATAGATACAATGAAACCTCCTAAGGTATCAAGAAGAAAATGAAATGATTCAGAAGTATTGGTGATAGAAAAAATTCCTAAAAGATCTTAGTGTTTGAGGAAGATAAGATCATGTGGGAATGAATTGGTATTCAAACAAGAAACATGATAAAAACAACATGTTATGAATGATTCACATCATGAATTCACTATTCATGGAATGAATCATTCCTGATTCATGAACACATAAAAATATTCACCAAGGATTTAAAAATATCCAATTGGATATTTCATGAAGTGAACATGTTTCACTAGCTAAACTGAATACTTGATCTCAATGGAATTTACAAAATCATCCTGGTGACATATTCAAGAAGTTAATAACATTAATGGAATAAATGTACCCTATATTTATTGTATAAAGACCCTATATTTTCATGAATTACTATTAAATCATGATAAATATAAACAATATAAATTTGTTACAAAATTTTGATCCTAAGCCATAGCGCATTGGGAATATTAGGACCTAACATAACATTAACATAATAAAACATAAACATTATTTAATTTCGTCTTTTCAATATTCTTTGTGGAAATCATATAATTTTTAGAACAGGTAGTCACATGAGGATAAACATCAGTGAATGGGGAGAGGTAAAAGCTCTTATGGAGTATATATAAGAAAATGAGTCAATATAACATGGTTGAGCATAATCAATGTCATGATGAAATATTTAATGATAAAAATTGTTAGATAAAATCATGTAATGTTGAAATGTATAAAAATGAATCTTTATGTCTTATTGGTGAAATAAAACACATTGTTGTGAACAATTATATCATTATGTTAACTCATATAATATCATCATAATATTAAAATCGTCATTTTGAACAAATATAGAATCATGTTCAGTCATATTGCACCTTATCTCATGAGATACATTACATTACTCAATCCGTTGGAGCAATATGTAATTCTAGGTGCACTTGTTACATCATAACATTTACATAATCATTCATCCCACTAAGAACATATATTAATCCTAGAAAAAAACATCACATGGAATGGAATGGGTTTCATTTCATAAGACATACATTCATGAATTAACTTTGGATTAACAAATGAGAAAGGGAGATTAATATTTTTTATAATAATAATCACCCTTGAGTGAAGAATCAATCTCAAGAGAAGTAAATATATGTTTTGGAAATAATTTTTATATTGTAAAATCAATTAATTTGACAAATAATTATCTTGGTAACATGTATATAGTGCATGGAAAAGTAAAGGGACAACACTATTATTTCTTAAGAGTATTTGATGCACATCAACATTGATATTTTGAGTAAAAGAGGAATAAACCAAAGAAGGAAAATTTGTTTTGAGAATCCCATTACCTTGGGTCTGAATTCTTTCTTCACATTAATATCATAAATATTAAAATAAGACTAATTGATAAATAAAAAACTAACCTATTTTACATATTTTTTATTTATTATAATTTTATTAAGTTTATTTATTGTTCATTCTAATATTTATATTGTTTAATTTTGTCATTATATGAGTGATTGTATCGTGGTTTTCCTGATCAGTTTTCCATCATACAAGTATCGAAGAACATAAAAATTAATTAAAATTCTAATAATTGAAATAATATGTTAATATTTAACTTATATATGTTTATTTGGTCTAATATATTAATAATTTTCTAGAAATGAGGTTGATTCATTAGATAACATGTTAAAAATAATTATTTAGATTAATTTTGGTGTTTTTCAATCACAAATAACTCATTTTGTTTTATTATAAAATAATATATATATATATATATATGGTTGTTAAAAACATAAAATGGTTATAAAATAAATGTTTAAATGTATGTTTTCCATTATAATGGTTTTATGACAATACATGAAGGCAGTATCAGAAATTGAAACCATTTCATCCTCAAAATCGATAAATCGACACCTCTTGGATGGAATTTTCATTTTTTTTATAATAAAAGGGGGGATTAGAAGATGATTGAAGTTGTATTACTCTTTTATCATAAAAATATTTGGGTATATATATGACAATTGATTTATCATTCAACTTGGAGGTTGGGAGGTGTTGAGAGCATAAGAAAAGAAATGAAATTGAATGAAAATAAAATAAATAAAAGTGTGTTTCACCTCTTGATTTAATCTCCTTGAGAACCTCCATAGAAAAATTGGATTTGGAATTTTTCTGAGAAACAAGGATCATGGAGTTGAGGATGAGGCCCTGGAATTTTAGTTGGAAAATTTGGAAAATATTCAATGCTTGGAAGGTGTGGTGAGAATAAGTGGTATTTATAGGGGAGGAGAGGGGTGTTTTTTATCATTTTATTCATTTGATTATTATTTTATCTCAATACAATGAATATTTTTGACTCCCAATACTAAATAAAGTAGATAGATATTTTTTTTATATAATGGTTCTCACATCATCTATACCTCAATAGTGATGAAAAAAATCATGTTTTTAACTTATATCGAAAATTATTATCTTTCACCATTCACAAAAATTTCAACTATTTCAGAAGAATTTTAATAATTCTCCCATTACAATATTTGATGTGTAAAATTACAAAAAGGACTCGATTTTATGAAAATTATTTTCTAAATTTGAGAAATTTAATTTTAATATGAAATCATAATTTATTCAAAAATATATTTATCATAGTATTATAATCGATATTACAGTATCTTAAAATATTAATTGAGGTCTCGTATTATTATCTTATAATCATAAAAAAAATATTAATTTAAGAATCTATTTTATTAAAATAAAATTTCTATTAAAACATTATATTAATTATATGATTTTAAATAACTATTATATTTAAAAAAACACTTAGGTTATAAGATATAAAACATTTATCTTCTTATAATATGATATCATTATATCATAAATTGTTTATGAGATGCATAAATTTTATTTATACATTCATTACTTAGGTTACTATTCAATTGGAAGGAATTTTTTTAATGGTCATTTTATTATTCATTTGGACAAGTTAATATTGCATCGGTATAGGTTCATTAATTTCTATGATTATCACTTGTTTATTTTAATATTTATGTAAATGATGTTTATATTTGGATATCCATTATATTTATATCTTATAAAATTTAAATATATGAAGGGAAACAATTCCATTGATAAAGGTTTTTTAGTTACTGTCTCCTGCCTTTCAAATTTTTCCATCAAAATTTCATTCCACATAAATAGATGATGGTACTCCGCCTTCATAACGTCATTTGATTCATAGGTTTCAAATTATTGCTTCTGGTTTGACTATATTACATTGACACAGATAATAGTATTTTTATATAAAACCTTATCTCTATGGTCCATGATATTCACTGAATGCTCCCCATAAGATAGATCATTTTCTAACTATTCCACCTATTGATTCAATAAATTCAAGGGATCTTATATGTCCTTCCTAAATAGGGATATGTGGAATACATCATGTAAATGATACATAGTACGTTTATATTCTAGTTAATATGCGGAAACTATGATATAATAATGAATAACGGAGGGAAAAATGTACATGGGTATTAGTTGTTTACTCATTCTAAATATTTTAAACATCTTTCAGGTAGAAATTTAGAGAAATACCATGTCTCCAATGTAAAACTCTAGGTCTCGCTGATTATTTTTTCATAGAAATTCTGTCAAACTTTTGATTCCTTGATGTTCTACAGAATGTTTTTTACCTTTTCCACCATTTCATCAACCATATCCTATATGAGCTATCATGACCTGAATCTTTCCAGGGATCAAGACGCAAATATTCCAAGCCTACCTTTATAGGCCAGGGGCTGGAGACATGAATTTAAGGCACAAAAAACTCATGCTATAATTTTTCTAAGTAACTATTCACACACACAGAACTTACTAATGCAAAATTCAAGAGAAAAATGAAAAAAATATACAACACTATTATAAAAGGAAAAAAACATGAATCGCCCTCAAATTAGTTCATCTACAAAAATGTAAATTGAAATGAAAAGGGGAAAAATATCCAGCCGATTAGGAAAGCTTCACAACCAAACAAAAACTCAGAAAATAAAATAACTGATAGGGACCCACTACTAGATCCCAAGCAATGACCAATATATATGGGCAGAGTACTCATATCTCTAAATTCTTCTGATTTTATGATAAACATGTCAGTAGTCTTAATATGGAACAATAATTGCAGGAATGTCCCATGCATGAGTGAGTAAAAACATACTCAGTTGGTCTCCCTAAAAATGTTGGGGGTTGTAAAAGATACAACTAATGTGGAAATCAGTAGATAGAACAAGGTGTTGTGAAAGAGTATATCTCAACCCAATAAGAGGGTGAGTGAAAACTCTTCCAAAATCAATGGGATTGAATTGGTGAGAATATGAATAGCTTTTAACTTCATTTTTAACTATAGTAGGTGGGTGGATTTATCCAACCATTAGATTCTAGAAACGGAAAGGACCTGGAATACCATGGGTGTCATCACCTCTCCTAGAAGGAGAGTAACTAAATTCCAAGGAGTTGGAACAAAAACATGATATATATATTTTCTCAGTTATGAATCCCAAATTAGATTGTATGTGGTTCTCCATATCACAACATAACATATGAATTGAGTTTCAAAATGTTCCAAGAGTATCCTTCATTGATTCCCATCATCTCACACATCTTCCCTTAACATGAAACACAAAGGGCCTCAATAACTGTACCGTGAGACAATATATTTTGGGCGGCACTGACTCTCCCTCATGGATTTCAGTCATGAAAAATGTAATCATTTTTGTGGTGAATTATTTCCTACTCCTATTGAGTCCAACGATACTTTAAATTATGTCTCTCCGTTGATTTGTATAGTCGAATGGTGAAAACTCAAAGTAGAGGACATAATCCCCAGTACGTTATAGGGAATTTACTCTAATAGTATTTATGGAGAACATTCTCTTTTGTGTTTTATCGGGATTACACTATAGTCATTTTGTATATACACACCAGTGAGTCAGGGGGATTAACACTTGAGAGTCAACGGAGACCCACTTACCAGCCCCGATGAAGGGTAATAAACAGAAAAGGTACTACCTGGAAAGTAGAAGCAGATGACATGCACCCTAGTGAATTAGTGGGATTCCAATATGGTCATTAGAGATCCTCATCCTAGTACTTTTTGGTGTTCCACACCCATATGTCATTGTAAAGGACTAACACCCAGGTCGATGGGGGTCAACACTCCGGTCATTGGGGGATTCCACTATACATCCCGACTAAAGGGTAAGCCCAATACTGATTTGGCAATCCTCTATAATCATTCCCATTATCCAACGTCGCTTAAATAAGATTCATGACAAAAACATCTCTCATTATATCTTGAAATCCACTATGGAGGGTACCCTCATAGTATACCTGAAAAAACACTCAGGATAGGCTACACATGAGCCATAATCCGACTCCCAAAAAAGGATATTTGAGATGTAGAAGACTCATAATGTGGTAAACAACTCTTATGGGTCCCATATGATGTGTGACCATGCCTTATCCCCTGGTTGTGTACATAGATATACAAGGGTACTGAAATGTGCACAAGTACCCCTAGATGTGTCAGAGTACTCCATGAGTACATGTCTCATCTAGACGAATAGGCTGATGAGCACAAGATGCTCGTCATTTTTCAAAGGGGGAAAACATTATTCTATAGTCATGCCTCCATGAATGGCCCCAAATAACAAAATGAATCACACTGTTGTTATCCTTGTAGAAAATATCATAAGATCGACTATTCATTCATCTGAATCTGACACTCGGTGATGATGATTCATTTCACAACATTGAGCATGAGTAGTGTTTTGGGGTCACACAACATGATCTCAAAACACATAATACCAATCATACTATTGGGATCCTATGAAAAAACATAGGTAATAAACTATATGTTCATCAATAATGGAATCCCGGGAAAAATGTTACATTTATTCACAAACGCCCAAACCAGGCCTCAAGGGGCCCACACCTCGATTTTGGTTTAATCACCCAAAATTAGTCTTGAGAAATCTGCCTCATTTTCAGGGTCATGACACCGCTAATGGTCCATCATTTCAATGACTTTTATATGAGTAGGGTCTGATACATAAATCTTCAGTAACGATAATAATTATATTAATATTATATTTGGGTTTTTTTAAACCGATTCGTGATCTTGAAATATAAAACACCCAAACTAGCCTCAAAAGGTCTACATTGAATGTATGCTTAATTTTATATATATGACACACAAAAAATATGATCTATATAGGATATATGGGAGTTTCAACCGATTCCCAAAGACCACTCATCCCATTCCACCTAGCCTTGGTCCACTCTGGAGAGCTTGTTGTCCCGACCTGACCCACTATCTTGGATCATCCCACTGCGGCTGCCTATGGCCTAACCTCCTTGGCACAAACCACCACCAAAACCCATGGCCCTGCCACCATAGACAACATACCAACTTCCATCCCCACTCATTCTCATCGGTCATGGCCACACTCTTCCACCAACACATGGGAACACCATTCTCTACCACTCACACCCGGCTATACCATGCTCCATCACACACACTTGGCGATGCTTCCCCACACTCCTCTCCTGCTACTGACCACTGTGTTCTAGTTATCCATTCTACAGACAACCATGACTCCTATGATTCTTGATAACTAAATATGATCATAGATCTAGGATCCACATGTCCCAATATACACAGAACTATGCTCCGCTCAAAGATTCATCAATGTTTTGACATGAAGTAAAGTATGTGTCACATCGGCTCTCCGTAGCACTTGCTCCGACGTCTAAAACTAGAGCCATTGTAAATCTGGAATCCTTGGATCAAAAAATTCATATATCTATTCTTGGAATTTTATGTGGATGTTGTTTCAATTTTTTTAAATGTTTATCAATGATGAATGTGAAGAACAAGTGAAGAGCATGAATAATGAGAAATATCTTATAAAAATGGCCAGTGATTGTTTTAGCATGATAATAAAAAAGGATTTCAAAGCAGTGAAAATGATAAGAAATAAATTTCATCAAAAAAACATTGATTGGGGAAATGAAGAATCCTACCTTCATTTTCGATTCTTTGTTGGGTTTATCATTCTCTGATCTTATCGGATCTGCAATCTTATCCTGATACACCAAATGTTTAGTGTCCATTTGACAAGAGGAGGAGAAGAGGGGCTCCTATGGCCATCAGAAATAATGTTCCAAACCCCTTACCATTTCCTAAAACACCTACTTATATGATTTACCATATCTCCAACCAAATGTCGTGATATCCAAACCACCCACACCATCTCACTTGAGGTCACACATTGGTTATAAATGGTGATAAAAACTCCACAGTAATCTCAAATTTCCAATCCAACTCCATGTTTAGAATTTATTTGAAGTAGCATCCAAATGAAATAATATTATTTTATTATTTTATTTATGGTATTTAATTGATAAAATTTCCTCTAGAAGGCAAGAATTGATAAAAGTTATACCCCGCCTATTGTAAAGGTGATTGTTTGGACATAACTACGGACTTATAATTCTGATCTGAACTAATTTTTTATGATATCGAATTTATTTTATGTTTATAGGGTAGAAAATACTTAATAGTTTTAAAAAATTAATTCTAGGATCACCCAGCCTCATAATCTCACAGAGTCTCATCATTTAGATCATGAAATGTATGTAAAAAAATGAGAAGATCTTATAAGAAAAAAAACTAGGTCTCTAAATCATTCCCTCCTTTAATATTTTAATCCCTGAAATGAAATACTATGGAAACATCTCGTGATACTAATCTACAACCAAGCTCCCTAACTCAATGGAAATATCTTGCATGTTTTCGTACTGGCACATAACACGAACCTATGGTATGGTATGTCCTTTTAAGGTGTTCTCCACTCGTGGATATGCATAGAATAATGCATGTATCTGCTCAACTATAGAGTAAGGACACTTTTTCCCCTGAATTAGATGTGGGGGAAGGGGAATGTGGTGGGAAACCTTTTAAACCCTATAAATGATATTGAAAGGCTTCTTGAACAAAATGGATATCTTGTTTTCTAGGATGAAAACTAATACGGAAGCCCCCATCATATCATACTACACCTGGATAGTGCATTCAGTATTCCCATTGGTTTTGGGTAAAATTCTATAATCATCCAAATATGGGTCCGGAATTCCACCTGTACGCCTCTCCATAATCATTTCGTAAACAACACAACATGATTGGATACAAACATCAAGGTAACCCCATGAAGGCGATCTCTTGTATGTACAATGACCACAAACTATCTACAAAACTCTAATCCCTAATAGGAATGGAATTGTGATAATTTTTTGAGTTTTTCTACTATCACCTAGATGGTTTCATGGACCATAACTATGTGAAGAATCCCTGTGATGATGTCCATGGATATGGAATCTCATTTCCACTATGGAACATTGTGCTTAGCCTTTTAATGCTGAAAGCTGAGGCATTGTGAGATGACATGAACTACTCTTCATCTCATTCCATAATTCCAAAAATACCACCAATTTTCATAAACATCATCCCTACACCAAGATATACATTTTAGATACTGGTGTGGAACTATCTCATCCCCTCCTCCTACATCGCTACTGAAACCAATATTAGTCCCTGAAACATGGAATCATGATTCCCACCATCAGAAATACCCTTCTAGTGTATCACCAATGTATATATGGATCACGAAATATCTCTCATTTTATGTCTCATAATGGGGAATCATCTAAATGATTTATAATCTAAGGATTGGACACCATCAGCTGAATCAAAATTGTGCCCCTGACTCCACCAGGGCCAGTTGCATGGAAACTAACCACTATAATTCTTCCCACACTAGTAGAGACTGTTAATTTAGACTATGGTTATCTGATAAAAAATTTCTCATACCTAGAGTATAAACTATCTCAAAGATAGAGTACAATAAGAACTCCATCTATTATCCCAACATAATGATAATGTCGCTTTAATTGAAGACACACCTGAGACTCCGGTGGTCTATGAAAACCACAAATCATTCACCTAGAAGGCAGTTTCTCTACATCCTTAGGGTGAAGGATACTAATACCATCACCCACTTGTGATTCAAGTTGTTTTATTCATGGGGTCTCAATCACCTCGATGTGTATATTAATAATGAGCCCCATAGATACCCACAAACAAGGTTGGTGAGTAACCTTGTCCAACTACAAGACGATAAACACGAAAAGAACATGGCATGTTTTGTGTGCATTCTAATATCATAGAAGGAGAGTAAACAAAAACTAGAAACTCCCCCACATCCACTTGTTTCATCTGAATAAAAATGAGGTCAAACTTAAAAACACCATTGGAAATACCATGAATCACTCTGATTCCCCAACACGCAACCTCGCAGTGAAAGAAATATTCATAGGGACTCATACACCACACATCAATACTATCCACATTGGACAAAACTGAATTTCCCTCATGGGTTTTCACATGTATCAAAAATATATCACAGTGGTGGAAGGAAACCTATTCCATGTTCATTCAATGATAAATTGAACAACACCAACATAATATTACACTGATGCCCCGTGTCACCCAAGTAAAACCTCAATCAATAATTAGAAAGGAAGGTGTACATCACAATGTATCTAAAAAATTCTAAAAAAGTTTATGAGACAGAGTGCATACAACTTATCTTCTCTGGTACTGTAGGATCATAGACATCTAATCCATAAAGATATATATGTCCCCAGACACCGGCTCCCCATGTCATTTGTGGGCCACCCAGTGGTAGTGGTGGAAGGACCTCATAAAATCATCCTCATCCAACATCTCCTGAAGGTCCTCTTCTAGCACCTCTACCACAAGGACCACCCTATCACCTCTGGGGGATCCTTGATCATGATGTAGTCTCTTCTATGTAGGTATATATGCTACCTACATGGGATGCTCAGTATGCCTGGTCAGGCTATCTCTTGTCAATCGACCTCACCCGTCACAATCAAATCATTGGCCCTATCTTGGATTTCCTAGTGCACTATTTTATCCTAGAACATGTTCCCAAGTCTAATAAGGGAGAGACCTCTTGCATTGAGGAGCTATAAACTGACCCATGCTAGATATCATTTCTATATAGACTCTATTGTTCCCACTTCCAAAACTATAAATCTACCATCCCTCTGATAGTAATATATCAATCACTAGTGACTGATCCATCACCCCAACGTATGTAGGGACGCACCAGAGAACTATTTTGGAACAGATCACCCTATACAGTCCATTCAAAAACATACCAGCACTGATGTCGCCATCGTAGATTATGTCTAGAGATTCCCATGTAAGGTCTGTAATGCATACACATCCACCATCAACAATCCTTAATAAATATCCAAAATATTCAAATTCCAGATTGAGAGTGAGTAGGAGTGGTAGGATTACTCATGGAATATCTACTGAAAGACATCCCATTAGAGTATCAACACATAATCCATTTGAGTAGTTAGAATCCCCCAATGCCTAACTACATTGTGGAAAAGTCTAGCTATCAAATCCACAATGTGATCCATCAGTTCCCGAACAAGCCTTTGGAGGCTGAGCATTATCTCTAGACAATCATCTACTACCTGATGATGTAGATCTCTACAGAACCTTAGCAGTCTTTGATGATGGAACTCGTGGATTTCACTCAAACTATGAATGTCCTCATCCTTCTATGTCGGGACTAACTACAAGTAAATAACATTAGGTTATATTGTGTACCAACCTGGATGAAGAGAGATTGTACTGTGGACCATGAACTGAGTCCTCAACACTCACAGGGCCGTCATCACAAACCAGAGCTGGAATCTTGGCTAGAATTAATCATAGAAGAATCCTAAAACATATCATGGTGTACCATGGTCAAATGAGGTTATATATTAATATATAAAAATAAATGGGGAGATGAATGAAGAAGTAAATTCAATGATAAAATCCTATTTGATGTATGTACCATTGATCCCGGGAATAGATTACTTAGGGTGTTGAGTCAAAAAGTTCCATGTCAAGGTCTATGAGAATGTCTACATTGGCCCCCACAACATAACTAGACTCCCTATCATAAGTGCCACACTTGAGACACTATGAAACTTTTTCCCTAATCCTATCCATGTCCTATATATGGAAACATCCAAACAATATCCCAAGGGTGAAACCACCTCTAATACAACTTTTTAATGACCCAAACCATGATGGGGCTCCAGCCGCAACTACCCCATGCCCGCCTTCATAGGCCAGGGGGTGGTGAAAAGCGTCGAAGACCCAAAAAACTAGAGGAGTCCATTTCCTAAGTTCCAATAAACTATCACAAAACCTACTATATGATCAATTGTCGATGAATTGAAACAAATGAAAAAAAACTGCTATAAAAAAAACCAAACATGCATCGACCTCTAATCCACTATATGAGTATAGAAATCTATACAAAAAGGGATAGTGGAAAAATATATTCCCAACTAGAAAAGTGTTACAACCTGACTAAACCATAAAAATTAAAAAATGTGATAGATCCCCAATCCTAGATCCCAAGTAATGACCTACATATGTGGTCCAAGTACCCCATATTTATAAACACTTATGATTTCACAATCAACCTTTCCATCGTCTTCAAATGGCATAAAACGTATGGGCAAGGACCGTGTAGATATGAGTATAAAAATACTCAGCAGGACTCCCAAAAAAGGTGAGGGGGAGAAGTGAGAGATACAAATGAAGAGGAATTTAGTAGATAGAATAAGGTATAGTGAAAGAGTAGAGCTCAACCCAATAAGAGAGTGAATGAAAAGTCGACCAATCTCAAGGATCTCAAAACTTTAAGAAGATGAACTTCTCATCGAGTCTTCTCTAACTATCGTAGGAGAGTTGACACATCCAACAAAAATAATCAAGATAACGAAAGCATGTGTCATACCCCACATGTATTCACCTCTTAAAGAAGGAGACTAACCAAATCCCAAGTAGTGGGTACTAAAATATGATATATATATATATATATATATATGTTCTCTGTCAAGATGCCCAAATTAGATAGTAAGGGGATCTTATTCTCACATCTCATCACTTGAAAGGAGTTAGTAACAGTTCCACAATTATCTATTAATGATGCCCAGTATCCCACACGTATTCCATTAACATGCACGTCAATGGGAATGAATCCCCGTACATTTATAGTATCCATTATGGGCAGTACTGACTCGCCCTCGAGTGTCGAGGCCGCATCATATGTTTGAGTCATGGTGGGAAATAGTATCTTTTCATTTTGAGTCTAATGTTATGTCAAAGTACATCTGACCACTAATCTGTTTATCTAGATTGTTTAAATGTGACTAAGAGGACCTTGTCCCTTGTACATCAGGGGGTTACACTCAAATAGTAAATGTACACGACTCATTCCCTAGATCATAAGAGGGATTCCACTATCTTCATCAGGTCTCCTCTCCCCAGTACATTAGTGGTGTCAACACCTAGTAGCCGACATGGACCCACTACCCAACACCACTAAAGGATGATACACCAGAGGGTACTTCCCAAAAAGTAGCTGTAGAGGACTTGTTCACTAGTGAGTTATGGGGATTCCACTATGGTCATCAAGGATCCATTCCCCAATACATTATGTGGATCAACACCCAAATTTAGCTATAGTGGAACCGTTCCCTTAATGATGGTGGTCAATAGTCTGGTCATCGAGGTAAGCCACTCCCCATCCTAGCTAGAGGGAAAGCATGGTCATGCTTTTTTAATCATGTAGTATTTCATTCATCATCAAGCATCTCTCATATTGAAATCAATTTTATAACATATCATATCATATCTCAAAACCCACTATATTGGTAACCATCATATTCAATATGGAAAAACACTCTAGATATGCTACACTCAGGCCAATATTCGAGTCCAAAAAAAGTATATATGAGTGCTAGAAGATTCATAATATGGTATACAATGCTTATAGGGCCCACATAATATGTGAACATACCTCAACACCTGGTCATGTACCTAGAAATACCTGGGTATGGAATTGTGCATAATTACCCTTTGATGTGCAAGTTTACTCCCGGAATACATGTCTCATCTGGCCCAAAATAAAGATGAGCGCATGATGCTCATCATTTTTCTGAAGAGAAAAAAATGTATTAATACCAACATGCCTCCTCGAACAGGACCATATAATAAAATGGATCACACCATTTCTATCATAGTACAAAATCACATAGGATCGATTATTCATTCGCCCGAATTGAACTCTAGGTGAAGAAGCTTAATTTCACAGTATTATGCATGAGTAGTGCTTTGTGGTCCCCATGCCTCAATCTTGGAACATATCATATGTATCAAACCAATGGGATCCTCATGGAAAATGACACAGGATGATCTATTCATCCATCCAAAATGGGCACATAGGGAAAAAGTAACATTTCATCGTAAACGTCCAAACCGAGCCTTGTGGGGCCTGCACCATGATTTTTGTTTAAGTTTCTGAAATCTATCTTGAACCATATAACACATTTTCAGGGTCATGATGATACTATAGGTTCATCGATCGGTTGTTGTATGCAGGAGTTAGGACCAATACAAAAATCCTCAATAATAATAATAATAATAATAATAATATATTTTGGTTCTTGGTGAAATCAATCCATAAGACCAAAATATAAAATTCCCAAAATTTCCTCAAATGGTCCATCTCAAACGTATAATCATGTTTTCATAGAAGACATGAAAAATGGACACTCTGTTTAGGATATATGAGGGTTTTAACCAACACCTGAAGACCGACCAACCCCGCCTAATGTAAACAACAATCTCAAAACTCAATCATGGCCTCATATGGCTAATATAAGATACCATTTGTGAGATATCCTATTTCCACTATATCTATAATATATTAAATAATTAATTTTTTATAACATTAATTTCAAGCACACCAACCCTTAGAATCGCCCGTTGTATCACTGCGTGGCTCTTGAAATATATGTAGAATTATTCCAATGTTTTTTGTTGAAATAACTGGGTGTCCAAACTAGAATATTATGTAGACACTCATAATTAGAACATGTCACTATTTTTCAGATTTTCCAAAAATGGGCTTCATATGTAACCATTTGGATTATTGAGTGGAAACTACTATTTTAAGAGAACAAAAAAGAGGTAAATGATGGTCCAATCCTTGTTTTATGGGTCAGGAATAAGATCTCAACCATTATTCAAGTGTCTAAACAGTATTGTTAGATTTTCCATCATCTTGACGATGTTATGTTGTACAAAAGTTCATTTCTGTGTTTAGATCACGTTAGAGACATTTACAGAACATGGATGTTTATATTAGATCTTGATCGGATACAATCCATAGTTATAATTCACGGAGTAAAACCACTTTTTTAATGAATATATGTGAATGTTGATCTAGTGAGATGTCCTCCCAAATTGTGACAGAGTGAGATGCATTGGTAAGATGGCACTGATCATGATGATGACAATGCTCATGATGATGTTTTCCTATTTTAATGTTGGTATAGGTAATGGTTGAATCACCATATATGAATTTTTTTATCCATCCACCACATATTGACATAATATAACCTTGATGTATATTCAACATTATCCTTCTTCAGATTTTTCCACTAATATTTCTCTTGGATAATTTGATACTTCATTGTGCCCCCTTGGTGAATAGAAATGGTTGATATATGTCTATCACCCATACCCACATTCTTTAATTTCGAATTGGATTGTACAAATAGTCCTGACCTAAATATTATTACTAGATCCTCATTAATTTTTAACTCTCTAGATTTCCTCTTTCACATGTATTCCAAATTCTTCTAAATATCGAAATCCTTTCTTTCTGAATTATTTATTTACTCTATGATGGTGGTTGAGAAAATATTTGAGATTGGATTAATTATATACCTTCATTATTGATTGACATGACCATCCATGGAAAATTTATCAAAATTTGATCCTTCTCAATTTTCATCATTTTTAATATTGAAGGATCTTTTCTAAAAAGATAATTTTCCACATTATTTTATTTTCTAGGAAGGTAGTGGACATTGAAGTAATAATCCCTAATGGGCTCTAACTATCTTTGTTGGTGCATATTAAGATCATTCTTGGTAAATATATATTTGTGGCTATATTGAAATATGTATATTTCACAAATCTCATTATGGAGATAATTCTACCACATTTTCATTTCAAATGTCATCGTTCCAACTCTAGAACATGCATGGGATATCTTTTCTCAATAATTTTCATTTTTTAATAGGCGTAAATTGTAACATTTCCATTTTTCATCAGTATAGAGTTGAATCCCTTCATTGATGCATTATTTTATAACACAAAGAGTTCACCACTTTTTGGATGTGTGGGTATTGGAATGGTGATAAGTTTCTTTTTTAACTCTTTGACCCATACTTTATATTCACTGGTCCAAACAAACATTCCCCCTATGGACTTATCATTTCTAGTTGGTTTTACAATAATGATATGTTTTTCACAAATCAATGGTAATACCTTGCTAGACCAATGAAAATATGAAAATCTATTTCATATGATGGCAAGATCCCCTCTTTTATTTACTTTTTATAGGAAATTTCAACATATATTCTTTTTCTGGTCATAACATTACCCAAGAATGACACTTTCCCTATTTATAACTCACATTTACTATTTCATTCATAAATTTTATCCCTTCCAAAAGTAATTATCACATAATTCAAATTCTCCTTATGCCCCCATTTCTCTTCAACAATATTTCAATATCATTTATAAATACTACTGAAATTTTTTTATGTAATATTTAAAGTCCATATCCAATAAGTCCTATAGTATTACTATGGAATTAGTAATTCCGAATAGAATACCTTGGAACTCATAGTGATTGTACCTCTTTTGAAAGGAATTCATAGAAAATATTATCATTACACTCTTTTTATTGGGGATATCTAGAAAATTTATCCACCTTAAGGAAATAATTATCCTCATGATGATGATCAATGAATTCCTCAATAATTAGAAGGGGATACTTATTCTTTATAATGAAGTTGTTGATCTCATGATTATCAATTCCATAAAGGATATACCCATAATTATTCTTGATGAAGATGATTGGAAGACCACATAGGGAGTCACTCAAGCATATAAAACCCATTTCTCAATTCTCATGTTACAGCTTCATCATTTATTCCAACTCAATGGTGTACATTCTGTAAGGATTCATTGATATCATCAAAATTCTGGAATATGTTTAACTGAGAACTCAACCTCCCATCACATGGAAGAAAATGAAATCTTTAAGGGAACTCCTCAATGTATTCCCCCATGATGGGAATGTCCTCAAGGATGATTATCTCCTTTGTATCAACCTTTAGAGACCAATATTCTTGTTCATAACGACTTAATATCAATAATTGAGATGATAAATTTAAATGATATTTATTCTCCTTCTCACAAATATACAGAAGTATTGGATTATTTGGTTAGTTAAGAGTGATATCCCTTTCCAATTTTTTTGTTTTATTTGTATAATGTTATACAATACATGACCAATATTTCATCAAACATTCCCAAAGGATTTAATATAGTATTTTTCAGGAGTTTCAGTCCCCAAACATTAACTACGACGAAGATATATACATCTGATAAAATAATTTCTCAATTAAATTTTCACATAGATTACTCAACATTCAAATGTTAATGTGGAATTTGAATAATTATAAAAAACATAAAGGACATTATATAATTATTATAACTATAATCAAATAATAATTTGACTATTCATGAATGAATAAATAGCACACATTTGACCACATCGTTATTGCTCTCCACCTCCATAGTGGTAAAGGAAAAATAACTCCCGTTAACTTTTTGATTTGGTGGACACTGAATCTGATTAACCTAATGAGGTCCTGGTTTTGTGAATTGTATTTCTTATTTCATTATCACCCTACAGTTGAAACATTAAACCATTTGTGGTTGTCTCCATTCCTCGACCACATTTTTCTACTTCTTTATATATCTTAGAAATTCATGGGAATGGTGGCCTTATCACCCACAGATGAATCATTTCACCTTCTATTTTGAGACAATTTCCTTGATTATTCTAATCACATTTTTTATATTTGAGTGGTTGTGTACTCCATCCAACTTTTTCATTAGATCCTCTACCATGAAATTCCATATTTTTTTTATATATCCACATCAATGGGACCACAATATAACTATATCAACACTTTTAGTGGAAATTGAACTAAATAGTCCTAAATCCAAAAGTATTGAATTTCTAGAACCATTCAAAGGTTCGGTTTAGAACCCAAAAATAATATATCTATTTTAATATCATGGTTGATAACAAAACCTGAGGTGTAGCAAGAAATACTAGTGAAAAATACCTTGTATGATGTGATAGATTTACCGGAATTTTACTTCATCACTATGTATACAATCCACATCATTTTCTGAGGAGTTGGATGGAAATAATTATTATTATTTTTTAAAAACATTATACTCCACCTCTTTAAATCGGTCCATCAGGTTTTGTTTTCTTTATCAACATAAACCATTACTTGGCCTCTCTATCTAAATTATAAATGGAAAAATTAAACAAATCCATACTAGAATAGGGAAGCAAGTTATAGATGATATCCATTGAGTTGACCCACATTCCCACAAAATTGTGTTATATGATCCACGAAATGTGGGTAGTCATTTTTACATAAAAGGCTTGATATCTACTTTTGATATCATTGGTGAAGGGGGGGTTTTGAAGTTATTTAGTTTATTAATCATACAATGATACTATTGGGTAAAAATTGCAATAAAAGTTTCTACTCCACCACCCAAGTCAAATTTGATGTTATTCGGGAATTCACTGTATTGACCCTTGCACATAATGTTTTCATGGTTTGTCTTAGTTCCCAAAATTTTCTAAAATAGAAAATGTTCAAACAAAATATATGTCCACAAGTCATGTATAAAAAATTTATTCCATTTTGAAATTAATTTTAATGTATTATCTTATGGGATCCCTATGTTAATAATTTTTATAGAACAATTATTATTGGTTATATACAAACAGTTAATCTTATACAAAGTGTTTTTACTAATGCTATGTAATCCTCAATCCCAAATTTACAAAATAGTTATTTGTTACCAACTATAATGACATTTAATATTCTAACATTACTATTACATTATTTTAAATATAAACTATATGATATTGTAACAAAACCATGATCCAAAGGATTTGATTCTAAGAAAAATTAGGACAAAAAATAATACATACATTGTCAAAAAACTCTTTTTATTTCCATATCATGTTTCTTCATTTCAGGCATATACTCCTTTCTACTTTTAATCACAGAAGGATATACATAAATGAATGTGGTGAGCTAAAATCCCATAAAGAAGAGAGATAAGAACATAAACCAATATAATATGATGGGGATAATAATAATCAATATAACATTAGTATGAATAACATATTTTCATAATTGAACATAATCATTGTGATAAAATCTAGAAACATGTTCATTCTTATTTCACCTTATCTCATGACTACATAACATTACCCAATGCGTTGGAGTGCTATATAATTTTGTGTGCACACATAATATAAAATAGTTTATATAATCATGCATGCCACATTAAATGTATATTAATATTATACATAGAATAACACATGGAATGGAGTGGATTTCTTTTCATAAGATATAAATTCATGAGTAATAATAGGATTATAAAATGTTAATGGGTTAAGAAAATTAGGAATAAAAGTCATCAAACATGGGTAATGAAGAAACAGTCTTAAGGGAAGACAAAATTTGTTTTCGAAAGAAGACTTAGTTGGGAAATTATATTTGTTCGTTATAAAATAATATTGGGATCTTGTATTAATAAAATAGTAATGGGTAAGGACAATGAAATTACATTTCAGGAGTATAAAATTCCCATACACGCAAATTTTATGCGAAAGATGAATAACCCAATGAAAGTAATTTTTTCAGAATCATCTTACATTATGTTTGAATTATTTCATTACATTAATACAATGGATATTGAAATTATATTTATTAATAAATAAATAAATAACATATTATACAAGTCTCTAATTTATTACAATTTTATTAAGTTCATTTATGTCCATTATTATTAGTTATAGTGTTCAATTCTATCGTTCAGAGGGTGTTTGTTTATTGGTTATCATGATCGGTTCGCTTGTATACAGGTATAGAATTTCATTTAAAATAATAATTATTATATATAATTGAAATTATTTATTATTAGTGATCTTACATAAGTTTAATTATTCTTATATAATTTTTTGCTGAGATATGATTATGATTCATTAGGTAAAATTTTAATGATAATCATATAGAATAATTTTGGAGGTTTTCAATCACAGTAAAATTGTTTAGTTATATTATTTAACATTATGTATTTATGTTATTTATAGAAAATTAAAAAGTTTATAGAATATATTTTTAAAAAAAATCATCAATTATAATTGTTATCTGATCATCCTTGAAGTTGATAATATAAAATGAAAACTTTTCTTCCTCGAATGTGATAAATCTACAATTAGTGGATGACATTTTCATTTCTTTAAAATAATTTGAGTTACAGAGAGGTTTGATTTTAGATTAATAGATTTACAATGTAATATTCTGGTATATATAATATAATATATTAATATTTTCATATATAATCTTTTAAAATAGTATTTAATAATAAAATAAAATAAATGGAAAGAAATTAATGGAAAAAAGAAATAGGATTTTACATTGGGATTTGTCCTCCATGAGAAACTCCATAGTGAAATTGTATTAGGACTTTTATTGAGATTATTGGCACTTAGAAATGGGTATTTGGCATGGGAAGAGGATTTAAATACATCCAATCATGGAATTTGTTGGGAGTAGTGGTGGTGAGGGTGGTATTTAAAGGGGATTATAGAGATACTTTAGATTATTTTATTTTATAGTATATTAATTTTTATGAAAGCTACAAATATTTTTTATTAAAAAAATAATATTAAAAGATAAGAAGATGGAGATAAAATAGTGCTTACATCATCCATTCCTCAACATTTACACCAAAATTCATGTACATATCATATATATTCAATTATCATATTTAACTATTCACCAAAAATTCAATTATATATGAAAAATTGAAAAATAATAACCCAAACCAATTTAAGATGTTTATAAATAAAAAATGTTCTCCTTTTCATTAAAATAATTTTATAAATCAGTGAAATTTTATATTCAAATAATTTCATGATTTATTCAAATGTATATCTCTGAAAATATTATAATAGGTTTTACAACCCTTTGAAAAATTAATTAAGGTCTCATAAAGTATTAATAAATCATACAAGAAAAAAATATTAATTAGGAATATATTTTATGCGTGTAAATTTTCATTTGAAATCATTATATTAATTATAATTTTGTTAAAAATTTGATGATTTATAAAAATACTATCACTTAATTTATCATTATTAAAACATTTATTTAATTATACACTGATATTATTATATATTTTTACTAATATTCATCATATTAGTATTCCTTTTTGTCATTATACTAATCCAATGATTGTGTAACTATTCCATCAGTATAGGTTGTTTAATTTCATTGATTATCACTTGTTTCCTTGTTTATTTATGAGAATAATGTTTTTATTGGGATATCCATCCTATGTATGTTATTATAATATAGTTAATGGAATTTAAATAATTACATTGATAAATGATTGGGTAATTACACTATGCCTTGTATAGGATCTTCTAGAAACACAAAAAATGAGTCACTAGTGCAAATGGGTGATTTCCCAATAGTTTTATGAAGAGAGTTTGAAAAAATATTTGGTATACTATGTTTACATAAACCATTCCCAATGGTTTGAAGAAACCGTCGGTATATTGTTTTTAAAATCATCCTTTCCCAATGGTTTGAGTAAACAGTTGGGAATGATTCCATTTTTTCTAACGCATACCACTAATTATTAAAATCTATTGGTTAAGAATAGATTTCCCAATGTTTTTTTAAAACGTTCAGAATTGTATCCCCAAAATATATACCTGATCCAGATCCCCCATTAATGTGATTGTATCCCTAATATGAAGCTCTCCTGAATCTCTCTCTTTCACGTAGCCCACAAAACCCCTTCATCTTGATAGATCCATCATCAATCAATCAATGTTTTTGTTCTACACATCAAATTAGTATGTGGTACATTAGTGTTTATGTTCTACATCTATTTGATTTTGTTTTCTATTATGATTTGGCCAATACCAGTGGTATGTGTGGTCTATGGAATGGTTTACCCAATAACATCACTTTTATTTGTTTTTTGTTTTGTTCTACATATGATGTTTAATGATTTTGTGGATCATATATATTTGTTTTCTTCATAGCCACTCCTTCTATATAGAGTTAGTTAATCATATGAACTAATGGAGGGTTTGTTGAGATGTATCCCCACACAGTGATGGTAAAGGGTTTGTTTATTCATATTTTCTCGAGGTGGGTAATGGATATAAGGATGGTTCATGTGAAGGAATTGGGGACAATTGGGGAAGTGGTGTAGGTGGTTTTCCAGTTTTGAGTGGGGTGATATGGTAGTTTCTACGGACATTAGTTTAGTTGAAAATTGTATCTGGATTTTGTATTTATAGTTTTTGTTCAGGGAATAATGGGATGGGTAGTGATATTGAGGATGAATTGGCTATTGGTTGGGTGATGGTTTGGAATTGTGAGGTTGGTCATATTGGTTATAGGTAATTTTCAATGTTTTATATGGGTATCGCCCCCCCTGAACACACCCACCACACCCCCTATACACCCCCACCCCCTGGACACCCCCACCCCCCCACGACAGGCCCCACCAACCTAGACACCCCATGGAAACCACCATTGGACACCCCCCCCCATACACACACCCACCCCTTCGACACCCCAACCCCAAGACAACCCACCCCCTTGGACACCCCCACCCCCTAGACAACCTTCAACCCCTTGTACACCCCTCCTCACCTCCATGGACACCCATATCCCTCCATGGACAGCCCCACTAGACACTCCCACACCCATAGACACCCCTAACCCCCTATGGATGCCCCCCGAGGCACCCCCACCATGTGGACACCCCAACCTCCAGGATACCACCACCCCTAGACTCCTTCATCCCCTAGACACCACCACAACCTTCGATAGCCCCCCAACCCCTTGGTTCCCCCACCCCATGGCCACCCACACCCCCTGGACATCCCCACACCTGGACACCCCCACCCCATAGACACCCCACACCCTTTGACAGCCCCCATCCCCCTAGACATCCCCCTACCCCTGGACACCCCACCCCCTTTGAAATCCTCCCTCGATACCACTCCACCCCTTAGAGACCCACACCCTCGGGGTAGCCCCCACCCAATGGAAAGCCCCCTCGAGAACCACCTAACCCCTGGAAACCCCCACTCATTAGACACCCCCTCCCTGGGAACAACCCCCACCCCATGGACACCCCCACCACTTTGGACATCCCCCCATGGACACCACCCCACCCCTTGGACACCCCCACCCCTGGACCCCACCCCCTTGGATATCCCCAACCCCTGGACCCCCCCCCCCCCTCGGACACCACACCACCACTTAGATATCCCCCCCCGGACACCCCCAACCCCTTGGACAACACCCACCCCATAAACTGCCCCATGGACACCCCACCCCCAATATAGCCCCCTGGACACTACCCCAACCCCTGGACATCCCACCTCCCTAGACACCCCCACCCCCTTGGAAATCCCCCCACCCACCATGATATCCCCCACCCCCATATACACTGCCACCCCCTTGGACATCCCCCCATGACACCACCCCACCCATAGACACCCCCACCTCCTAGACCGCCCTGGATATCCCCCACCCACCCCTATATAGTCCCCCAGGACACAACCCCACCCCTTAGACACCCGTCTTCCACCCCTGGCCAACCACCCTGGATAGCCCCACCCCTAGACACCCTACCCCCTGAATTTGATGATGGTGATGATGGAATTAACACCATGCCTACTACCATTGGAAATGATACATTTATTAGTTTTAATGACTCCAATAGTTCAATTTTCCTAGTTAAATGTGAATATGATGTTGTGGTGGGAAATATATAGAATAATTCATCCATTTTCTCAATTTTTTTGTTTTACCCCTACTTGGGTTCTTTTGTTTGGTACTATTCAAATTGATTTAATATTGGTCACAAATGTGTCCTATCTGACATGACTGTTATGTGAATTTTCCTTGTTTATTGGTTTTAATTTTATTTGAATTTCATTTTCTAATTTGGAATTAAACTGTATTAATACCTATAAAACCAACATTTCTAACATGTTTAACATTTCAATGCGTTATTTACAATGTATAAAATTAGTACAATTCTAATACTCCCTTTAACATTTTACTAGATAATAAATATGATGGTTTTTCTTCTTCTGCAAAACATTTATTGAAACCTACATCATCTACCTTCATAATCTACCTGCATCAATTTTCCAAGATTACAATAGACTGGTGACACTTAGTAAATAATCGTCCCAATCAAAATTAAATTTCATTATTATATCTTTTATGATTTTTTGAATTCATTATATATCTATTCAATATCACCTAAATTAATGGATTGTTATGTTATCCATGAATCCGCATATTCCATCTCATTTATTTAGTTTTTTGTGTTACACTTTAGTTATTCTTTTCTAATTACATGCATATTTGTTCTCAAATGCAAGAAATTCACCCAATTGAAGAGAGGCGATAAAAAAAGAGGATAGACAACATTCGTCGCATGACTGAGATGGGAGTTACACCTCAATTTCCAGTAGTGAGTATTTTATTCCCTATATATATATATAATTATATAATATATTATTTCATGTGATGATAATTTTTCAAACATTTTTTTAGGATCCACCTCGTAAGTGAAAATTATTAGAGGAGTATCCTAGTAGTGGTCCCATTACTTAGGATCGTGGTACGAGGGGGGGTGGAAAAAAGCTAGGTGACCTGGTTGGCATATCCGATTAGACCTTTCCCCTCCCACTGACATACCATCTATCCCACATTCTGATTTTGGAGTGTCGTTCAGGACACACATGATATTTAGGCTTCCCATATTTTTACCACACATTAAATCGGAGTGTCCTCACCCATCTTTACCATATCCTATGATGACTCCCACTCCCCATATATCATTTCTCCGGCCATACATTCCATCTTTTTTACTTATACTTCCTTCTCTCCAAGATTCTATATTCCATATTCTTCAACTCCTACTCCGCCACAGTCTATCCCTACAGTGGATACTCTAGGTCACACTCCACCTATACATGGGGTTCCATCAGTTTCTGTGGATCAAGCAATTCACCTTAATCACACTACTACATTTATATTTATAGAACCCTAAAAAATATATAACATTATTTATTTTCAGTGTAACATGTATTCATAATATTTTTTCTTTTGTTTCTATCATATACATCAAGTAATTAGAGGCAGGGGTGGGGGCATACACGCATGTGTGCGGTGTGGATCCACGACACATAGTTGACGGTGGACTGTAATGAAAAAAATCAAATGATTGAAAAAGGGAATATATGTCATAGTTTTTTTTGGTGAGGTTTTCCAAATAATCTGACATCATTCCTTTCAGCTAGCTCTCATGGAGACAGTTTCCAAATAAAGTCAAGTATAATGATTGGGCAAGGATATCGGTAAACAATTTTTGTATTTAATGAAATAAATTATTTTTGTATTTATATGAATTATCGTTTTGGTGCCATCTTCGTTTTATTTTCTCTTATGGCCATGATGCACGACCATCACCTCTATAGGATTTAGGTGAGCTTTGCAGGGCCTATAAGAACAATTTTTATATTGGATGGCATGCCAGAGTTGGAACAGATTTGTAGGTTGTACCTGTTATTGATGATTATCTGATAGAATAGTATTGGTAGATGATTTCTCATTGGTTTAATATCCAGTTTAAGTTATTAATCACATTTGAGTTAATTTAATGAAAATTTTCATGTTTTTCATTAATAACATATTTTGAATTATTGAATTTCATTTTGTAATCATCTAGAAGAAATAAAAAAACATTGTTGATAAAAAATACATCTAGACATTGGGACGCACTACAATTTTCGATAATGAGAGGAAGCATGTATGGAGGATGTTTATAATTTTTCCTTACGTCCTGCACTTTCTATTGTTTCTTCCATAATATTTTTGATTTATAAAATTTTAATATAATTTTAATTATGAAATTAATTAATTGAATGCTATTTTTAATTACGGTTTCCAAAATGCATTGTCATTATTGAGTCAAACATTGAATATTAAAGGATGTGTGCCTCGAGCAAATATTTTTTTCTCAAGTAAAAGGATGAAATTTGGAAGTACAATTGAAGAACCAATAGAGAAATATATTGTATGTTTTACATTAATGATTTGAACATTTAATATCTATGTTGTAACGTAAAATTCTATTAATTTTTTGTAACATTATGCTTTAGATTACGCAGTCGACCTTGAAAGAGTATAGTCCTGATGAGGTATTGGCCCTCCTCAGGTACAAGTTGTAGTGCCACCAAGTTCTAGTAGGGTAACGCACTAGCAGACTAGTATGAAAAAAGGACCCAAAGACAATAGAACTGTTTTCAAGGGAAAACATTTCATTTATGAAACTGATTGATTTTTTACGTCCAACAATTCTACTAGAGTACAACATAGGTTGTAATGAATTTATGTAATCGATGAGTTATACATATTTAGAACAAAGTGGTAGTTTTATTGGTGGTAAATAGAATGGAATTCATAGTGATGATGATGGTGAGGATGAGGCCGATGTAGTGGAGGATGGTGAGGAGGAGGCCAAGGCGGTGGAGGGGGAAAGATGTAGTCTAAGGTAGAGGATGATGGCGAGGAGGAGGGTGAGGAAGAGGCCGAGGAGGAGGCTGAGGAAGAGTACATGGGAGAGAAGGAGGGAATTGTGGAAAGAGGGGATGGTAATGGGGATAATGATGAGAATGAGGATGAGGCTAATAATGATGGGAATGATGGTGATGGTGAAAAGGGCCAATTTATCTATTACATTTTTGACTGATATCACGGAAAATTGATGTTTGATAATTTTTTATTCCTGAATATATGTGTGATTAGGTAGCTCACGTTAACTTTATTTCCTTTAATATAAATTATAAAACATGATGTGATGATTTTCTATGACAGAATATATGTGTGACTGATTCACCCCTCCCCTAGAAACCACCAACCCCCTAGGATAGCCCCCACCCCTGGACAACCCCCACCCCCGGACAACCCCCACCCCCGGAAAACCCCCACCCCCTAGACAACGGACCCCTGGATACGCCCCACCCCCCCCCACCCCGGGGACACCCCCACCCTCCCCCTAGATAGCCCCCACACCTTGGACACCCCCACCCCTTGTACAACCCACCACTCCCTAGATAACACCCCACCCCTGGACACCCCCACCCCTAGGTCAAACCCCACCGCCTGAACAACCCCACCCCCTTGGACACCCCCACCCCGAGACAACCCCCCCCCCCACCGCTAGACACCTCCACCACCACACCCATGGACAGCCCCCACCATTGGACAGCACCCCACCCCCTGGACACCGCCATGCCCTTGGAAAACCTCCACCCATGTGACCATCACCCCATGGATACCCCCACCCCCGCCCCCACAACAACCCCCACCCCCTGGTCACCACCCAACCGCCTATAAACCCCACCCACATAGACATCTCCCATCCCCAAGACCCTCACCACATGACACTCCCACCCCTTGTACACCACCACCCCCACACCCTAGACAGCCCCCAACACCTGGACACCCCTACCAACTTCGAACGCCCCCTCCATTTGATACCCTAACCCCCTTGGATAACCTGCCCCCCCTGAACACCACCCCACCCCCTGGACACCCCCACCACACCCCCTAGATAGCCTCCACCCCTTAGACCCCCCATGCTAACCCCCTGGTCACCTCTCACCCCCCATGGTCACACAACCCCCTGGAAACCCCAACACCCCATGGACAACACCCCACCCCCTAGTCACCCCACCCCTTAGATAGCCCCCAACCCTTGGATAGCCCCAAAAACATGGATAGCCCCCACCCCTTGGACACCCTCCCTCAGACACCAACAACCCTGGACACCCACCACCCTCTTGGACACCACCCTACCCCTTGGACAACCCACCCCAAAGGACATCCCCCACCCCCTTAGACATCTACCACGCCCTAGACACCACCACCTCCACACCGTAAACACATCCACCCCCTTGGACAGTCCCCACCACCTAGATGCCCCACCGCCTGGACTCACCCCACACACTAGACATCCCCTCCCCATGGACACCCAACCTTCTTGGACCACCCCAACACCCCTGGAAAACCCTTCCCCCTAGAACGGCCCCAACCCCCTTGACACCCCACACCCTTGGATAGCCCACACCCACCTTGGATTCCCCCCCATCCATGGACACCCCACACCTTGGACATGCCCACAATACCATGTACACCTTTCACCACTGGACACCCACACCCCCTAGTCTCCCCACAAACATAGACATCCCTCATCCCTTGGACAACCCCCACCCCATAGACACCCACTCACCCTTGGAGATCCCCCCACCCCTGGACACCCCACACCCTAGGAAATCCCCCACCCCTGGAAATCCCCCCTGGACACCGCCACCCCCCTTGGACATCCCCCCACCCACACACCCCATGGACACCCCACTCCCTGGACACCCCCACCCCCTGGACACCACCACACCCTCGAAACCCCCACCCCCTGGACACCCCCACCCATTGGACAACCCCACCCCTAGACACCCCACCCCATGGACACCCCCACCCCCTTGGACAACCCTCCCCCCCCCCCGAACACACCCCACCCCTGGGACACCCCCACCCACTTGGACAACCCCCACCCCTAGACATCCCCGCTAGACACCCAACCCCCCTAGACACCCCCACCCACTATACATCCCCCCACCCCTGGGACACTCCCCCCAACCCCTGGAAACCCCCACCCCCTGAACAGACCCACCACCTGGACACCCCCATATTCAAAATTTAATTTTTTATGCCATATTCAATATGTGTTATACCTAATTAAATTATGTATGTAATGAATTATCAATTGAATACACTATTCCTAATTTATCATTCATTATGTAATTAATAATTAATTTGGTATTTGTTATTCACTCATAATTGAGGATTCAGTACATAATTCATTCTGTATTTATTCAATTGAGAAGTCAATTATGAATTATGTATTGCATGGGGGATTCCAGAGGGGAGGGCTGGTCAGCCTACTACTGCAATTGAACCAAGGCTATACCAATATTCGTAAAATAATGCTATATGCATGAAAATTAACTATATACCAATGGTTTTCAAAAAACTGTGGAAAAACTATATACCAACAGTTAGAAACTCGTTGGCATAGAACCTGTTATCATTCTTTACCAACGGTTTACATAAAACCATTGGTAACGGTATATTCCAATGGTTTTGAAATGATTGGAAAAGATTTTAAATTCCTAACTTTGATAAGCATTTCAACCATCAGTATAATGATATACCAATGGTTAGCTGAAATCATTGGTATAATCTTCTTTAATGAGACATATAACAATTGTTGTAGTAGAACCGTTGGTATATTCCTATCCCCATGGATAACTAGCCAAAAGTTTGAGATACCATTGGTATAGTTTATTCCTACAGATTTCAGGCCTTACTAAATGGTTTGAAATGGTTGGTATAATTAATATTTCTATATGTGAGTCTGTATGCTCTCTGAACCCGAAAACACAATATTAAACATTAAAAGATATTCCATTTGAATATATGATGATAAAAATTAATGATAGTAAATATATTAATCATATAATATATTATTTATAAATATAACATTGTAAAGATTAATTTGAGTCGTAATTGATTGGATGTAAGAATTATAATAAATAATAATTTTAAAATATATTTTTCAAAGAATACATTTTTCATAGTATTTTTTATTTTTTATTTTAAAGATAAATTTTAAAAAATTATAATATTATTATGAAAAAATAATCTTCATTTTTAGATTCATAATATCAATATTATATTCTGATGAATATTTTTTATTTTTCAAAAAATTGGTTTTTCATTAAATAGTGGAAAATATAATTAAATAACTAAATCATTTCATGAAAATATAAATATAAAATAAAAATTTTAATGTTTATTAAATAATTTAGTTAAGAAAATATTTTTTTAAAAGATTATAAATTTACATTTCAAAATAGAATTACAACTCTAGAAAAATAATTTTAATAAATTACGTAATATATTTGAATAAAAAATGTGTTTGTCCATTTAGTTTAATTAAATATTTTAATGGTTAAATTGAATTTTGGAATTGTTTTAAATCCATATAGTTTTTAATTTTTTTACTAATGTCTAATTTAATAATAAAATGGTAAAATATAAATAATTTTATCCTGGTAGTAAAATTGATGCTTGATATGCTCATTTTCAAAAATATGTTTTTACACGTTACTTATAATAATGTTAAAATATTTTTTTTAAATATAATACTATCATATATAAATGATTTAATATTTTTAATCCATATTTCCATATTATATAATATGATAAATTTTTTTATGTGGTATAAAAAATAATTGACTCGAAAAAAAATAATTACCACGATGAAAAAAAAATTATAGAATTGGAAATTGTAAATGAAAGGGAAATAAAAAAAGATTAAAACCTATATTTAAATGAATGGATTAGGTATGATCAAAATTATCTCATACTAAACACTATTATTGTCAATTTTTTTGTAATATTTTCTTTTTAATTTGTTATGTATTTATATTATGTTTAAATATTTAGATAACTTTTGTCCAATAGTTATAAAATGGGCCTCTCAATACCAATAAAATACCACTCGAGAATTTTGGATTACTCATCAAACTATTCCCTTATTACATCCTATAGAATCATATTTATCATTATTTAGCCTCTAAATTAAGGATAATGTCCTCATAACTCTATTTCTACGGAGTCCTTTAAGGGAATGATTAATTTCTAATCATGAAACAATTATCACATAAATTCAATAATTTTTATTATAACATTTCAAAATATAATTTTATAATTAAAATATTATGAAAATTTTATTTTTTTTATTATAATAGTTATTATTATCTTGTAATACTATTAACTAAAATTATTCTTTTTCCATTGTGAAAAATTTAAAAGTCTATTTATGCATTTTTTGGAATTCCTTTTCAATAAAGAAATGACATCCATTTTTCATCAACACATCTCTTTAATATTCAACATTATGTAAATGAATAATTAAATTCAGTTATATAATATAATTATAATTATGCCTATGAAAATTATAATCCACATTCTTTCTCTCGTATTCTTCACAAAATGAAAATGTTAATTGTGGGCTCTATTAACTACAACCGACTTGAATTATATTATCATACTTTTCATATAGTTTCATTATAATTAATTCAATAATTATATTGTATTTTTCAATACATTAATATAATCTACTTATATATCATTATTATTCATTAATAATGATATTATTACAAAATAAACCACATTGATATTCAGAATCATCCACTAAAAATGGTATGTTCATAATTTTGTTGATCATTCCACCTACTTGAAAAATGCTAAATTATATTATAATGGATGACTATATGAAATTAATTAATGATAATATATGATATAAATAAGAAAATATATTTTTTTTATTTTGGTTCATGAATAGTTACTATATTATAAAACATTTTAATTATGATTCATATATTTGTTCATGGAAAATCAAGAAAAATTGATCTTAGAAAATTTCCCCTGTAATGATCATAAAAAGAACATAAATATAATGAAATTATAATAATATTAAGAAATATAAAACATAAATTATAGTAATTTATATAGTATAGGAATGGTGAAATTTTGAAAATTAGTGAAGAATATCATCGCTCTTATGAATCTTGTTCAAAAAATCAAGATTTCTCACACACAATATTGAAAATGGATAATAAATAACTAATAAAAATATAGAGAATAATTATAAACTATTTTTATTAGAGATTGTATTTTTCAATATTTATAAACATATTTGAGTATGAATGTTATTGTTTTAATATCGTTTCAAGAGATGAAATTTATTTTAGGAATTAAGGAATGAGATTGTGCTATCTCAATTATCTTACATTGAGAGAGTAACTTTATTATTGAACTATATAATTTGATAATTTTTTTAATTTTTTTAAAAATAAATTATTTGTGTATTATTTCCTCTTTCTTTTTCTAGGTTAGTATTTATTCCCTAAAAACTCATTCTAAAATGATTGTGAAACAAAATTTTATATTTCATATAAGAGGTCATTTATCTCCAATTTAATTCCCTGTGAAATGTTTATGAAATATATCATGTTTTAGAATTTTATATTTAATAACATCAAATTTTATGTTTAATTTCTTGATTAATTCATTTTTTATTTAATTCAATGTTTCATTAAATATTTATCTTCTAAGGGGTTTTTATTCAAAGGTATATAAATCATTTAGTGTTATATTACAATATCTTTTATTCCATGTGACATGTTAGATAATATTAACTATAATTAATTACATATAGGTTATTATATTATTTATGGAATTTATGTTCACTTATTATCTTTCATTACATTATATTTTAATTTCATGGTATACCTCTTATTGTCTCTTAATTCTTACTATAGAATTATTATAATGATTTTTCATCTTGGTTTTTCTTAATTGAGACATGATTCATATTCAATAAATTTATCCATTTTGTGGTGTATATATGAGTAATGGATTTCCAATTAAATCATGTTATTTTATTATATTTTAGGATAATAATCTCATGTAAATATTTTACTGCATTTTTTTCAACTAAACTTTGTCAATATGAAATATTATTAATCTAATTACTTTGTATTTTGAATAATTTATTAATCATTATATTTTTTATGGGAATTAACCATTATTGAAATATATTATTTTATTGGGGAAATAATTTTCATAATAATATAAACAATAATCAATATATTTTTGGATTTAATGATGTTTACCCAACAATATTTTCTATTTATTGATTGAGGAAATATTGAAAATCCATATATTTTTTAATCTATTAAGGATTTTTGTTGATTAATAAGGGATGTATATTATGTATTTTGAATAATATTCACTCCTTGATTTCATTAATGTATATTGATTAATTTGTGATGAGTGTGTCCCACAGTATCCCTTAATGCATCATTAGATAACTTAATAAAAATAGCATCAATATATTAGATTATGATAATATAGATAAAATATTACCTAAAAAGGTATTTCATGCTATGTTCAGGAAATATTAGATTAGGAGGCCTTGAATTAGGGAATGGGATTACCTTTCACGCTTTATTCAATCCATTTCCATGGATCCATTTATTGTTATCCATGTTTTTTTTGGTCATCTAGATATTTTCTTCATGATAATATTTTTAGTTAAATAGAATTATTCAAATATAATTTATTCATACCATATTATTAATTTCATTATATATTTGGATTATAGTTTTTCTTATATAGAATTTGAGAAAAAACATCTGATGTTTCTATTTCCACAAGTCATGATGTGAAATATTAACCAAGATATTTCTAGAAGAAAATAACTAGAATGAATAATTTATGGGAAATTTTGAAGATTTATTATGTAATAATTAGTTTATTATATAGTGGTAAAATTTCCATTTTATGTTAAAAATGTTCTTTTTATAGTAAATTTTATTTACTAAATCTATAAAACTACAAACCTAAATATTCCCCCAAATTTGTGTTACTAAATTTCTTTTCGTGATTCTGAAATTATTAATGTATGGAATTGGGACTGTTATTCTCATTTGAATTTCATAATATGAATATGATATTTATAGGGGCCAGATAGAGGAGAGAGGGATTCAGGTGTTATAACTATGAACATAGACATTAAGACCAATGTACATGTCTAGATTTTAGTTACAAATATGGGTGAAATACTCTTATAAATGATTCCATCAGGTAGTACATCACTAAATAAAATTCCCCAAGGAATATATTACACACCTTTAATCAATATAACTCGTATTTATGTAGATAATCATCTTCCTTTGGTGAATTTTCAATAACTCAATGATGAAGAGTAATGGAACGATAATACACATTTAAAATAATATAAAATAATCATTTATAATAAAAAATATAATAAAAAACTAAACATCTCTTGATGACACTAAATAAATCACATATAATGTTATTGATTCAGCTAAATAACATGATTTCTTCCAACCCGGAGTAATTTGCATGAATGAAGAATATGATCAAAGAATAAAATCACCATTGGGTCATATCACAAGAAATAAATTCTTAATATCTTATTCATTATATTAAATAAAATTACATCACCCCTAATTAAAAAATTTAAAACAACAGAAAATTTTGGTCAGGCCTATTAAATTCATAAATAAAATCAATGATTCATGAGTATGTATCGCAACATAGAAATCCTATAAAAAACAATTCTATTGAAAAACAATGGTATAAGTTCATATACAATTATAATATCCAAAAATAGAATAAACATTATTTAATATAAAAACATTACATTTCTTTAATTAATATTAGATTCCTTACAAAAAAATATACACATCACGACCTTATGAAGTATAAATAATTATCAAGAAGTTGAATCTTTTTTATCATCAGAGTCCAACCATTAAAACCACCATGTCACAAAAAAAACATGATTGTAATACGACCAAAATATAAATTGAATCAAATTATATAAACTATAATATACCAAAAATTATAAAATATATTATATGTATATCATTATTCTTATATAATGGAATAATTAAAAGAAAAACTCATCATTAATATAATTATCAAATAGGTAATTTTAGTAGGGCCAACACTCTACATTCACTCACATTGTTCAATGATTTATTAATCCTTTTTTATCCACCAAATAGTTTCCATATCATGGTAGAAAATATTTTTCATCATATATATTCTCCACATTTCATGGATCATCACTCTATACACACAATACTACTTAATGGAAAATAAATGTAAGATCACATTCATATTTTTTTATGTATTTATTCTTACATAATAGAAAATAATGTTATAATTTTTTCACATTTCATTAAAATTAAATATGTATTTTTTACTCAAAAAAATAATAGAATGTTTATCATCACCCATCATAGTAAATTCCACCATGAAAACATATTTTTAGTTTCCATTAATAATCTCAATGAAGAAATGTAGCTATAAATAATGTTTCACGATTCACTATTATATTCTCATATATCATTATTTTTATAATATTTATCTGAAATTCATTGATATATGTTAGAATATAAATTATTATTAAAAAAATTTAATTTCAGAACTGCATATAATATTATAGATGAAACAATTTTTTATGAATGATAACAAAAAAAACACTAATAATAAAATTTTCCAAGACCAAGTCATCATCAACTACAATTTACAAAACCAAAAAAATAAAAATATACTTCCTAATGTTGATTGATATCATTATCCTTATTAAATATTTTAAAATTTATGTGTGATATAAAATTAATTTATCCAAAATAGAAATTATACAAAAAATTAACTTTTGTCTAAATTCTCACGACACAATATATTTTTATAATGATTTTGGAAATTAAACAACATTTAGATTTAGTGATAACTTACAAAAAACATGGTTATGTGAAATCAATAAAAATATAAAAAAACACCAAAAAAATTACTAGATAATATTTTCCATGATTAAATTGGTTTATACTGAATTGATGTTGAGGCTATTTAGATAATCCTCAATATGAGACTAACATGATGGCTGAGGATGCCCATCTTGAGGTATCTCTGCCTACCGCGATGTGATTTTCATGACTCCACACTACCAAGAATAACACTATGAATTATAAAAACATAACTATCATCATCATATGGATAAATAACCAGGAAAATATATCAATCTAGGTTATCAAAAAGTCTATCTCCACTGGAATAATAAATAAAGAAAACCAACACTAAATGCATCCACACCAAACTATACTCTTTAATGATAATGTATAGACTCTCAAAAATAGGTTTATGTTAGTCCGACAAGGTAAAATAACCTGAGAGGGGGATGAATTAGTGTATGCTTGATTTAAAACTCATCCCCTTTGGATCTTGTTTTGATGTTAAGTAAAACTCTATTCTCTCTCTTTCCCAATGAAATGTATTATGAAAAATGGAATCATGCACATGACACATCAATTTTTACTTGATTCACCCACACAGGGCTATGTTCAAATAGCATACACCGACGATGTGCAGATGTTCAAAATAAACTATAGAAACACATCATTTTACAATACATGAAGCGGACACACGATTCCTTCTATTTTACAACCAATCACAATAAAAAAATATCATTGCTCTCTCAACTGATGTGTGCTCACTTCTTCTTCCAAGGATCCAATTACAATTTATAGACTTGTAGGTATCATAAATTGAATGATAACATACATCCATAACTGTATGTAGATTATCTACTGATTTTCTACTTTCATACATAGATGAATACACCTTTATCGTAGAATTGAATTGGGAAACCTCAAATTTTACGTGTAGTCCTTAATGCGATATGAATGGAATTCACTTTCCTTGCATGAAAATATCACCTTTTTGAATGCATTCCCAGACCCACTTTTCATGAAACTAGAACAATTCTGTGCATCCTCCAGTTTCTATGAAACATTCAATTTTCGCACAACGTCTAATTTTACAAGCAACTTTAACATTTTCACACAACTCTTGTTCGCACAATTTTTACTTATGTCAGAGCATAAATATTCTCTAACTCTTGATCTACAATTACTGAGGGGGGTCACCTCATATTTATAGAAAACATGACCCATATGTGAAAAAACCCTCCTTGAGTGCATAATCCACTTCAAGCTTGAAAAACACATCTACCGTGAAACATCGAATTTCACACACTACTCTAATATTTCAGTCACCTCAAGAATTTTCCAATTTTTGATGTTCTAATATTGAAACAACACTTTCAAAAAATCCAATCCTTTATTTTTTCACAACTCCAGTATTTCATGCTCCTACCTTTACCAAAGAAATATCTTTCGATTTTCGGATTTCCAGGCCCAATAATTTGGAAAACACTGGAAAATGGTGCCACCATGAATATTCTATTTTTGTATCACCTCCAGATCATCTATTCACTTTTTGAGGATCTTATTTCAATAAAAAAAACATTGATCCCTAATTTATCAGAAAAAAAAATCTCCTAAAAATACTTCAATGATGTCTTGAGGGATTTTTTCCGAACATTTTACCACATAGAAAAATATTGTTGATGTGAACCATACACCCCTCATAGAAAAATGTCACTATATCTAATTACCAAAAACAAATTATTTGACATGATCAAAAAATAGGAAGCCATCATAATTTAAAAAGATACCAATACCGCACTCCAAATGAGACTTAATTTCAATTTTTTGAAAATCAATCATGAAATTTACTTCTTTAGGGCCATCGATTTTCCACAGGGTCACTACAACCAATATAAAAACCTTTATGGTATTCCAAAACCATTCAATGTATAATACCTTCCAATGTATCCATAATATAAAAAATGAATTATAATAGATGATAAAATAATAACACAAATCGCCAAAAAAACGATAAAACACAATAGGAATCCAAGGAGTGAAAAAAATTGATTCCTCTACCCTTCCAACATTTAATACCATCCATAATATTGTAGCGGGTTTGGTGGTTTCTATGGTGGGGTGATCCATATTCGTTCACAATATGGAGATAACTATGTAATTTATCACTCCCCCCATGGAGGGGGGGGGGGGGTGGACCTTTGCCATCCGTCTAGGGTGCTCGACAACAACCCTTCTCCTCGTATTCCAATCCTGATTACCTTCTCCCCTTTCTATTGATTTTTAATAGCCCTAATGATCCCATTCTCTATAATGGATTTCCACATCTCCATCTCTCAAAATAAGTCTTCACCGAGGCTTCATAATTACTATATATGACGTTGATATCCTATATCAAACAACGTCTCCCATCATTGGATGCATTTAACTTGTTCATCTTTAGATCCTAGGGACTTTAGGAGCATGCCATGGAGGGTATCCTTAGTAAAAAAACACCTGATTATATGATTCTCTATGGATGGTGATTTTATCCTAGACAGGTTTTATAATCCATATGTTTTAAAAAATTTTCAGTTCATCCTATTCCGTTATAATTTTTAAATTTATATGAAGTGATTTACTCCCACCATCGTGATTTGGGTTAATTTCCTTAAGATTCTACTTCCTTTCCAAAATCCCTTGGTTATTCATATGATATGATACATTTTTGTTCAGTTTCTATTCTATGATAACAGAACCATGTATGCATGTCATATGGTTGTTCTGATAATTTTTATGGAGTTTTATGTTTCATGATTTCCAACTATTTTTTTGGGTTCAGAGTCATAGAGGAATTTCGATATAGACAACCTATGTTTTTAGTCATTGGTGGAATTTTGCTCCTTCAAGAAAAGAATTGATCTTGTAAATGAAGTGAATCAGTGTATAAACATGGATATTTCCTAGAATATGGATGTGGTATTGAAAACTAATGGTATGGGCCATGACAGAGTAGTTGGGTTTTGTAAGGATGCATGTTTGGAGGAACAGACTCATGGTGGTGTTTTTTCCAAGTGAGGACGAAAATCATAGGTCATATTTTAGAATTATAGGAGGGTGGTAGGATCTGTTAATACATCTTTTGAACTGGAAATTAATGATATCCATTCAGAGAAGGAGGCATGATCAACACCCCTTGAAGCAATAGTTTCTATCATATTTAATAAACTAAAACATTATCTTAGGGGGACATGGGTTTCTGAGATTATGAGCTAAGGAGTGAAATTATAGAGTCTACTAATAAGGATTTAATGGAATTGGGAAATGGAAAATAAGATAATTGGAAGACATAGTTTGCAGGCGACAAAAATTCAAGGCCACCTACAAATGGGGAGGCCAATCATATGGGGTTAGTGCAGTCAAGGGATTTTTAAATGTTTGTAAAATTTCTACAAGATGGTCGACCGAGAACTAATGTTCAATATGAAAACATTTATAAAGGTATTGATTATATGATTTAAGAGTTTGAAAATACCCAGTATGGCCCTCCATGGATGGGTAGAAGGTCCCCAAGAATGAGTCTAGTGAAGACAATTTTAGTGATTTAGTAGTTGAAATAGAGGAGGAGGTTCTAGGTGGTTGGCTTCTGAGCTTATATAGAAATAAAATCTGTAATAGAATCCATAATGATAGGAAGGATTTCTCATTTTCTCCAAAACCAATGGAGAAATGATGAACAGAAAATATGAAATACCCTAAGATGTAAAATGATGAACAACCTTCCCCCATTTACTAAAATCAGTAGCAGAGATTAGGTGATATATATGATAAATCCCTATAATAAATTCTGATCTTGGAAGAATAAGTGATTGAATAGGTTCATTCAATCAATACTACTGAAGAATAATCCACTAGAATGAGAGAAAGAACATTATGAGTTACTATCAATGAGGATAACTTCACCTGGAATGACACGAAAGACCTAATCATAGTTTGGGGATTCAATAATGGTAAGGTCATCCTTTAGGAGTACATCCAGTCCAATGAAATGTAGTCCTTTCAGTTTAACGGCCTTCTAATGGATTAACCGGACAATCATGTAAAAAATATATCTTGGAATTTACTTAGGGAGATTAAATCTTATTGGAATAAATTATCCTTTGATGGATATTTAATTTCATTGGGTGGTTGAAATTTTTTCCCTTTTCCAATAAAATTTCTTGAATAATAAAAATTTAAATTTCAGTCATTCTTCCCATGTTTTATTAAATCCTTTCATTCGAAAAATAATATTTATTTTAGAAAAATAAAATGGATAATAAGGGAAGATGAGTATCATTATTGACTCATACTTCAATTGAGACCACTAAAAATTAGAAAATAAATATAATTCCATCACCAAATCTATCCCAAACATCATTGATCACAGTTATGATAGATGCATTATTTGTGTTGATGGACTATGATATACATGAGGAGTGGATATTGGTGAATAGTTCCCATGATTTTGGGATGAGTAAAATTATAAAGGATGTGGAATAGAAATATGAATAAATTTAGATACCCTAAATACCCAGTCATAAACATTTTTCATTTCCATTATTTTATGTATTAATTTTATATTTATTATAATTTTTAATGATTGGAAACCCCAAAATGGGTTAACCTCCAAAATATATTCATTATAGGTAGTGGCCTCAATAGAAAACCAATCCACATGGTGTTAATTCCGAAGGAATCCTTTTTATGTTTCTAATCCAAATATATGAATTTTACATGGATAATTACAATGGTAATGAAACCTAATCAAATTATGTTCTCGAAACTTATTTCTATATAAGGAGATGTAATATTTCCCCTTAAATGGATTGGAATTTGGAAGATGTATGTTTTTATAAACGAAACATTTATACAATCTACCATAAATACTATAATACATCAATGCCTTAATCCCCAAATTCAGTGGTGATAGTCCATATTCAAGAATTGATGATTTTAAACATTATATGGTGAAATTTAGATTCATTCATTTCATCAATGTCTTACAACTACTATGGAATATTCATGTACTCTTGTAGTGAAAATTATCATGGTTAATATACTAACCAAATGATTCATAGTTTTCATTCATTATTGGTGGAATATATCCTCTCTTTGGAATTTGTGATTCAATTGGTTGAGGATATCTGGTTGATGGTTCTCATGAAATAGGCATAGTCTAAATATTCTTCTAAATAGTGCGGACTAAACTTTTTCCCCTATAAGTATATTTTAGTCACTAATTATCCTATATAATATCATAATCTATTTAATATTAGGTAGTTTCAATGAAGATAATTTTTTGAAAAAAATAATATATCTATCGTAATATTAAAATTATTGTGTTTTTCAATTGGAACCTATTTCTTCCACCTTATTCATTGATAATTCCTCTCATTAATGTATTTTACCTCTATGGAATTCCATGTGATTTGAGTATCATGTTTTCATAGTCATTTGATATGTAATGATATTAACTGTAAGAAACCTTATTAACCCATTTTTCATTATTTACATTAGGTTCATTATACATATCTTAGTATAATTAAGTGTGTATTAAAAAATTTAACATAAATTATTGTTTTAAATGAAAAATAATGCACAAAATTTCGTGGAATTAAGTTGGATTACATTCAAAATGAAGGTTCCCAATAGGAATTACCATAATCACTTCAATAGGCTTGTTGATTGAGAATATGGGATTTCTATCTCATATATCCCTTTAGGGGGGATTATTGTATACTCAGGGAATATTATAAGTTTAATATATGACTGTGAATCTTTCTCAAATAAATTCTAAGGACGAGTTTCAACCATTATAATTATAAGTCAAAACAAATGTAAATGTTTTCATATATATATATATAAGGTTTTCAATATTCCCCTTACTATATAGTGATTTTATTGTTTAAATAATGATATTAAGGAACTCTTGAGTATATTTAAATTCATGGTGGTTGTAGGTGTTGTGGTTACGATATTGAGCCCATGAATGTTATTTTTTAAAAATACAACTTATGGGAATTAAAACACTTGTAGTTTAGTTTGGTTAAATGGGAAAAGATTTATAATTTATGGAAACCAGACAAAGTCTATTATATTTTCTTTTTATAGTTGTGAAAAAGTTAACAAATAATGTTACCTTTAGGGTCATTCCACTAACACAATTATACTATTGGTATAGATCCCTATAGAGGAATTATATACATCATATTTGACATGAATAAAACAATATGTAATAAAATTACACAACATAACATCCTGTATCATTATTATAACATAAATTTTAACAAAATGTTGTATGGAAATTTATATTGAGAATGGGGAAACAATAAAGTATTGAAAGGTTATTATAAAATATGGTGTATTGTGGTTCATGAATAAGTCAGTGACATCGGTGATGGATGTAATGTTATGTTATTACACCTATTTGGAAGTACATATGGGTATATTTTTGAGTTTTGAGGGTAGTATCTAAAATGAAGAAATTTTAAGAATCTAATTCCAGTATCTCAACTCATGGTGCAGGTCATAATTGTCATGACTGAAATCCAATTTTTTTCCTTTCTATAATTATTTATATAAATTTTTTTATTAGGGGTTAGATATAGAATATGATAGATCCAATCAAAGGCATGAGATTGTAACCATTCACTAATTCCAAAAATGAATGAGTGGTTGGAGCATCCATCACATGGACCACAATGATATATTTGGGTTCCCAAGAATAATCAATGATATTTTTCCACTCTATTTAGATACATAGGTGAATGGGAACCAATTTTGTTGGATTATGGAGATGTGGCATAATAGTAGGAGTAATGGGTAAATGATTTCTATAGTATAGAGTCATGCACGATGGCTATGAGAAGACATAGGCTTAAAAATATATACAATATACATAATTTTCATAAGTTCATCATTGAAACTGAAAAATAATATCATAATCAAAGAACCTAATCATTTAGTTTCTTAGGATATTGGCTATATAAATATATTATTACAAAATATTACTTCAAAATATCCTATAAAAACAATACATTAGTGTTATTCGACACATAATTATTTATAAAAATATAAAATGAAGAAGGTGTGAACTCAAATTATGAGCATGAGAATATTTTAATTGATTCATTACATTTTAGATCATAAAATTTGGAGACAACATGAATCACAGTAGGAATATTTTTATTGAATGCAGTTTGGGTTCATAAGAGATAATCACAAGTAATGACATGAAATCGTATATTGTGATATAATATAAAGGATCCATGATTTAATAATAAAATATATAACATGCATTGAAAATATGTATTAATAGTAAAAAACCACAAAATTATAATAAATGGATGTTACATAATATAAGAAAGTGGCATATGTTTATGTATAGGTAGATATAGCTTTTTGAGAAAACCAAATCATTTACATACATCAAATCATTATATCATGACATAAAATACATAATATAATATATTAGAGTGGATAATAAGACCCCAACCATCATAAAATTATATAAAATTCATACATATTCCACACAGACATATCATCATTCATGATTCCATCATAACATAATTAACATGTCGAAATGAAGTTTTTTCAATTAAAATTTAATTTAAATATAATAGTAAGATATATAGATACAAAATGTGTTTTAAATTATCATATCTCATCCCTATTAAAGAATAATATTAATTAAATAATTTTAATATAAATGAAAAATAATTTTATTAAATAATTTAAAAAAATTTCAAAAACAAGAATAAATATTCAATTCCTCTCGTTGATTTTAAAAACAAACAAACACATAAATATTGGAATTATTTTTGTATAATAAATAAATTATCATAATGGAATATTTATATTGGTGAAATTATATTATTACATGATAATATGGTCATGTGAAAATGATAAAACAAAATTCTTCCATTACTTTTATTAATAATTTCAAAAATATCCCTTAATGATAACATTAGATATCAAATATTTTATAGCATATTAAAAGTAAAATATTTTTTCAAAATAAGCGAAACAATCCTTGAATTATAGAGAATAATATTATTTAATCATCATATAAAATGTGAATATGAATGAAAATATTTGTGTAAAAACTAAAAAACATCAAATGAAATAATATTATATTAAGAAAGATAGAATGAAAGAAATGAGAAACTAAAATAAAATAAACATTGTATTAATATATTCAATATATATTATGTAAATGTGAAATTATATTAAAAATATATATGAATAGAGGATAATAATATGAAATATGATCTAGGAATACATTTTGAGATGAAAAATTCTAAATTTATGTTCTGAATCTCTTAGAGTATGAATATAACCCAATGAATAGAAAATATTTCTAAATTAAATAATTTATTCAGAATCCGTATCAAGTATTTTTAATTTTAAATGTTTTATTTAGTATTATATGTATTTAATTTATTGTATAGTTTTTTGAGTCCTCCCCCACATTGGGTTGTTCAAGAAATTCCTCCAAAACCAATTTGCTTGTCTGAATACTATGAAGAGGGTATAGAATAGTTTCATCAAAATAAAAAATCTGTTGATATAAATCATTTATGAATATTAGAAAAAAATTATCTATTTTCAAATTAATTTTAAATTTTATTCAAATTTTGAAATTTTCTTTGTATACTAGTTTGAGGAATTAAAATATATCAATGTCTATTTATTATTGATATTTTTAACATAGTGAATGAATTGAATTTATATAATCCATGAAATATTATTAATTCCATATTAAATTAAAAAAATTATTACTATAACTGGCAATGTAATTGTGTGATGAAGAATAAAATATTTCATTTTATGGAGGCATCAGTCCTCAAGAAACATGAGAATAATTTTCATTTTATTGGAAATTGGTGGTAGTTAGATAATAGTAATTACACCAAAAAAGATATATTTTTTGTATAAAAATGATATCAATTTCATTATATTATATTTTTTATAAAATATTTTTTAGTTTAAAACATAATGGGTATTAGTTAAATCGATAACATCTTTAATATTTATCCTACTTTGGAACACAGTTTATGCCTTTATAGATTTCTCTTTTGATAAAAAATATTCAACTAGGATGTTAGAAAGAGTGTTTGGAAGATATTACAGTATATACTTATTTATATCATATTTTAAAAGTGTTTTGATAAGTGTGGTGGTGATATGATCCATTTGAGAGGAATTCTAATATTATAAAAAACAATTTTCATAATATATAATAAATGTGACACACATTCAATAAGACATAAAATTTGAAAAATGTAATAAATAATATTACATACTTTTAGAACAACTCCTTCAATAAAATACGGATATTGTTTTTGATAATCGTGGCTATATAATTTAGTATAACCCCCCTTTCTATCGATTTTTTCATCAATCACTTTTGAAATACATTTCCCAAGGCATCACACATTTATGAAAAAATAAAACTAAATTTGTTATAAAATTTGAATATTTTGATTCAAAAAATTAAAACAAAATTATATTCACATTCTAATGGTGACAAAAATTAATTTTTATTATACCATTGAATCTTTGTAAAAACTCTTTTTAGAAAAAAAATTATCCTTATGGGAACAAATTATTTATTTTGATTCCTTAACTAATACAATAAATAAGTTTTTTTAATTTATTTTTTGAATATATTATCACAAAATTTCAAAAACATCAAATGATAATAGTGAGGAAATAAAATTTTAATTTGAAATTACATTGCACACAAAAAACATGTTTTCTAGATATTTTATCATCATTTATTTCAATTGATATTATCTTCATTTGTCACCAACTAATAATAAATATTTGGATGATTATTAATTTTATTAATTTTTTTATTTTTTAATAATCAGAATACTATAAATAAGAGAAATTTTACATAAAAAATAAAAACTGTACTATTAAAACAATAATTTTAAAAAAATTATTTATATTTCAATAAATGAAAATATATTCATCATATTTAGTGAATTTATTTCCTAGATGTTATTATTAGTTCTTCACCTAAATATCATTAATTTTTTATATTTATATCATCTAATAAATTTAATAACATTAATAAATAATTAATTGACAAAATATTCCGAATGTATATAACAATTCATAATATCGAAAATTCATTATGTTAATAATTTATTGTATATATCATATTAATGTCTATGTTGGTATCAACCTAAATTCCTAACTATAATGTATAATGGTAAGATACTGGTTTTAGGATGTTTTGATTGGTGATTATAAAAAAATTGGATCACATAGTGGATTTTGTGAGAACTACTCCTGAAGAAGGTTTTTCTCAATCTAAAATTTTGGAAGTTGATATTAGGATTTTTCTAAGAAAACCCCTAATGATTATACATATTTCATGTGTTTGGATTTAAGTGGATTTTAAGGAATAATCAAACATCATGATTTTATTTAATCGAAATTTTTTATAATTTTAATAATTATATTAATTATATCTATACCTGTTTATTCCATTATTATGTTATAACAATTTCTTTTAAAAAAGTTACATTATTAATAAATCATAGTTTGTTTTTGTTCAAAAATTTTATGAAATAATATATCAATCACCCTAAATTTATTTATTAATAAATATATACTAAAAATTGGTCATGTTATAGTCCATCCCCATAAAAGGATCTGAACATTGAAATTATTTTTACACTTATGTAAATATGTGAGGGAACTATTGTCTCATAACATATTCAATTTTCATCATAGCATCCAAAAAAATAAATGATCACCACAAAACAGTCCATATGTTATTCTAATTCAATAGGAACACTTCATCTCTACTATCAAATATTTCCACCAGTTCTTCATTATATGATACATCATGTACAAGTTTTATAGCTTATGAGCTCATTTTTTATATGGTATGTATTTCCTCAAATAGAATATGTGGAAAAAATCATCTATATAGGAGTGATGTATATTGGGGATTACACCATATGATTATACTAAAATGTTCTCAATAATATGAATGTATTTATAAAACTAGTTGAATAGGTTCCCCTTCTTCCCAAATATCACAACCCACTTCCTCTGAGAAAACATGAGGACCACCAAATCAATAACCCCAAAATATCAATCTCATTGATGATTATTTGAAAATAACATTTGTTTACTTTTTGTATCATTCGTATTCTTCTAAATCATTTTAACCTTATCTGATATTTCTTGGAATTTATCTAGTCTTATCATCATACATTCTCTATATTCATCCAAACATGGTAGTCTCATGCATCTATTCCCATACAGAGCCTCATATCATTTAATATGAACTCTTGAATGATTTTATATATATATATATATATACTCCACCTAGTTAAGGTATTGGACCATAAAATCCATGGGAATCCATTTTATTGGATTTGATAATATTCACCATTGATTGAGTGTCCATTTAAAACTGATTATATACAAATGGGTGATTAGAATTTTTTAAGCTTAACTCGAGTCCCAATGCATATTGAATACTTGTCGAAAATAATGTGGTAAAAAATGAATCTTTATTAGATACAATTGAGAGTATTACTAAATGAAAATTTAGTACATTCCTTTTGTATGTTTTTGGTTAGTTAAACTAAATTGAAATGTAATCTGATGAAAATAAAATGTTATGACATTATATGATGATTGAATACAAAAAAAAATGGAATTATTGACTTCAGATGTCATTTGTATTCCAATAACAAAATCTATTGTGATTTTATCCTATTTTTAAAATACTATGGGTATTTATTGCATAATCTCCTTAGAATTAATTTATTCATACATAAATTATATGCATACTAAGAATCATGATATGCGATCTGATACATTCAATCACCATGTATCTCATATGATGTTTTTATTTATACCAATGTTAATAATTTTACTTCCTAGATGAATAGAGAAGGATGATCTATGTGTATTAAAAAAATATTATTCTTCATTTATTAATTTGTTGGGTCAAATATTCGGTTTCCAAATCATAGATCCATATCATTATCAAGGTTGAACATGTAACACCACAAGACATTTGAAAATTATAATATTAGAATAATTTAATTTTTTCTTGTCACGCATTATAAAAAACATGAAATTAATCAATCATTACCCATGAAAATAATTTTTTATTTCTGTACATGTTACACTATATTTATCCTACATTACTCACAATAATGGATTTCCTTGATGTCTTGCGTAACAAAGAAGACTGAGTTTTACCACACAATAATATATTTTTAAAAATAATATTATTTAATGAAATAACATATAACCTACATATTTGTATGATAGTTATGAATATCATTAATTATATTATTAAAATATATTTTTAAATTAATTACGTTACCCATTAATTATATATTAAAATTGAATCCAAATGAACAAATAAAACATTATTTTTATTTAAAATATATTGTTTGGAATGAGTCTATAAAACATTATTTTTATTTGAAAAATAAATTTATCTTAATATTTTAAATTAAATACTTTTAGTGGATTATTTTAATTAAATTTATAAATAACATATTTAATAAAAAAAAATCGACATTTTCCAATATATATAATAGACATAAGATAAGAACAAATCCAATATTACACATAGAAACCAATATTTTTATAAAATATGTTTTACAACATTTTAATTGATAAATTATTTTAAATAAAATTTTGGATCAAAAATATCTTTAGTATTTCACAAAAACCTAATATTTGAAATAGATACAAAAAAATTAGGCACGATTTAATTTTTTAATTTTTTGTGAAGACTCGTTTTTAACGAATTGTGAAATATATTGAATTTTAAATCCAAATTTCAACTTCATATAAATTATTTATAAGAATAACATATATTTATTATTATTTTTTTACATAATAATTAGATAATTTTTATCTCATTCAATAAAATTTATGCATTTTAAATAAATTTCAATTTGATATTTGATATTAAAACATAGCAAAATTTTGAACATTTTTACATTAAAAACATATTTTGACATCCAATCATTGGGAATATTTTTAAATTAAGTTATGCCACTTATATGATTGAAATTATGAAAAATGTATTCCACATTTTTATCAACCTAATTAATAATTTCTAATAAGGTCAATTTTTTTATCAAAAACATTACTGAATGTAATTAAATTTTATTACGATAATTAAGGTGACATTTAGCTTAACACGAGACTACACCTTGATGGTAATGGATAAAATGACCTAGAAAATGATCAAAAAGTAATTTTCTGTTAATATTTAGATTCTAAACTCCCTTGTATCATTTTTTCCAAATATTGGATCCACTTTTATTGGAAAAAATGTTGGTGTAATTCTATTTCCAAAAAATTAAAAGAGTGCCACTCAGTCTCTTGTATAAAAAGGAACTCATCCCTCCCACTTCCTCACACAAATAAATAAAATTTGGCTCGATAGAGATTTTAAAAAATTGCCCATAAAATTCACTACACTCGTCTTATAGTCCATAATTTATGATGAAATCCATTATTGTATTCCCTTTGGAGCAAACCAAAATGAGTTACTCGGATAAGAGGTAACATCCTTCTTCATACTCCTCAGTTTTAGATCATTAATGGATCATCCAATTATTAATATTAAAATAATATATAATACAAAATTATCATAAAATTAATATTATTTTTTATATTAAGGGTTTAAATATATTTACAAACACATCCATCTAATGGGTAATGATCAAAATGTTTATGAGTATGGAGAACTACCACCTCACGAAACAACATCATTCATTTTTCCTTTTCCACATTTCACGGTTTGGAATTATTAGGAAATGATGTCTATAAATGAAATATATGATAATAATTATGTATTTATTCTTCTATAATTCTTTTATAAATTTTTTTATACTTTCAAATTTTTGTAAATACTATAAAATTGTTTTTTGTAATTGTGGACAATCACCTCCTCAATGCAATCTGATACCTTCAAACATTGCAAGGAACATACAAAGGATGGTCCTAATTAGAAATATGTGACATAAATAAAATATATATGATATAAATTAAATCATTAATATTCTTTAAATATAATATATCATTTTCATTATTACCATTTTCACACACTAAAAAAAGATAATAATGTTATTCGTGGACGTTTGGATTGACACTTCCTCGAAGCGATTTGATTTCCTATGCATCCCCATAATTTTCTATTTTAATATATAAAATTAAATAACATGTTATTTATGAAATAATGGTAATTATTGAATAATATAATGTTTCATTAAATTTTTTTGAAATGATCATTGAAAAATGGGAACTTTATTCATTTACAAGTATGGCCTACACTCTCCATAAATGTATTGTGGGTTCATTTTTCATAAGCATAATTCATGAGTGGTTATAAAACTATAATAGATTTATAAATAAGATTATTATGTAATTATTATTATTATTTATATGTTATATAATGATCCCTTTGACATTTTTTGGCTAACCAAAGACATTTTTTACACATAAACCGAATTTTTTCAAAACACCGGACATAAACATAATTATTTATGAAGTTTAACAAAACATGGTAATATATGAAATAAGATTAACGATAAATATGAAAATTTTTCCAAATGAAGTAAATAATTAACATATTTATATTATTCATTAAAATAAATACATACAATACACGCCAGACTCTATGTATGAGATTTTGTATCAATCTCATTTTATTGAGGCATATTATAATGTTATAAACCTAATGTCTTTTATATTGTTTATATACATCATAGTGACCTATAAAATCATGAATATAGTTACAATCATGATATTTTTTGTTTTATTTAATGTTATTAATTCATTGGGATTATGGGTAAAATGATTCAATGATTCATGAGACACTTTGGAATGTCTAAATTTTTTTTCCTCAAGAATATTTTTTCACAACATCAACAAAAATTATTGTTACTTATCCTCAAATGTGGAATTATTGATAATTATATGCCATTTATTCAATATATGTATTTAATTATAATTAATAATTTATATTATTCATCTCTATTATTCTATATGAGGAATCATTTGGATTGACAATGATGTGTGGGGCCTGGACATTATATAATTCATCGATACATAAAGAGGTTATATTGAGGAAAATAAGTTTTCCCAATTATAATATTTTAAACCTTATAATAAAATGTCATGAAGGATCAAGTTTTCATGTTCCTCAAAACATAAATATAATAATTGATAATTTATCTCATTTAAACACAATTATTTTTCAATGATTGATTGAATCATCATATCAATTGATGCCTTTCATTATAATTTATTGATTTAATGGATTTTGTTTCAATTTTATACTTTTTCATATTTGTTATGCCTTATGTAGTTATATTAATGAAATATTTTATCAGGTACATAACATTCACTATTTTTTATACTTTGAAATTCATTATTTCTTCTACTTTAGATTCCATTACTTAGTTTATCATCACACCCTTACTATTTTTATTTACCCTAGGTTATGAAGAGTAATCCATTGAATGATTTTCAAGGATGATGAGATTTTACTTATATTATGCTTCATTTTATTATCCCAAAGTATTATGGGATCATTTAGGTAATATGGATTTCCAAAACTATTAAACAATATGGTCCTTTGGGATTTGATTCCTTATGATTATTCCAACGTAATAAAATAATGCAAAGGCTTTGGGCTTTGTAGTTTGGGGAGTTGTTCTTGGTATCAAAGTAATATTAGAATAAGACTTGGAAACTATTTTTAGAAATCATCAATTAATTAACTTTAACCTAAGAGAGAGTTTGAGGATATGTTTAGATGAACATCCGGGAATTTTTATACATTAGATATTATGTGGGCATTCCTTGAAATACATCCTTGTCAAGATACAATATATTGAAATAGTTATAGCACAATTGTGTCAGTAAATAAAAACTCTATCAAGGTGTGTTGGATTTGAATCAACATAACCTGGAATCTTAAAATTGTCCTTATTACACAAATCTTTTTTCACTCCTAAGGGATACGCATAAGATAATTCACATATTCATTTAAAACACATATGACGGATTTTAATGTAAATACACCCCAAAATAAACCATGGTTTTTATTATGAGAATAGTTGTGGAAATCATTTTCAATTTAGGATTATTTTTTCACTAGTTTGGGGATTATAAACTATGTTATATTATGTTATGATATATTCTAGTATTAGTTATTGTTTATAAATGATGTCTCTAATGATTAATGGTATCATTACATGTAGAAAATGTAGATATTTCCTTGATTGTGAATCCAGTAAAGCCGGTATCAGAACAAATAATGTTATGGAAATATAAGTAGCATAACTAGGTTATGAAACATAACCTCTCCTATATGGAGAATCCTTTTCCAAATTAATATTCTTTAATTTTGGGTCACTTTATTTAATAGAGGCCCCCATAATTTAGTGGGACTACTGATCTAATGGATGTTGAGGTGCGGATTATGTATTTGGAGAAGATATTCAAGGAATTGGGATGTGGTGAAAAGCTAATGGTTACACATGCAATATACTATTATCATGGTGATGTTTATTAATGGAGGCCATTGATCTAGAATATTAGGGTGGAATAACAAATTAAACACATGGAATAGAGATTATTTGAGGAGACATTTTTTGATAAATAATTGCCTTATGACAAACAAACTATGATGAATGTAAATTTCATTATTTTATATTAAAAGGAATAATAAAGTGTTTTATACTATGAATATTTAGTTACCATGTAAGAAAGTTGTGATATAGTTTTCATATGCAACAAAAAATGTAAAATTGAAAATTTATTTGAAGAAATGAATCCATCTAAGTAAATCGCCATGGTCTATCAATCATTTTCATCAAATGATGAAATAGTTTTATGTGTTGTCAAACTAAAGAAGAAATGTTTCTATAATCATGGGTTTAAAGAGAAGAAAGAGGAGAAAATAATAGAAAAAGGGAATAATGTATTGATGGATTTAAAACATGTGATATTTATGGAAAGAATCATAAAGGTAAATGCTAAAATGGATTCAGAGTTAGTTATATGTATGGAGAAATGGGTCAGTATGAAAAAGAATGATAATTGTAGAAGGAAAATGAAAAGATTTAGGGCTACAATATTATGTATATGGGTCAGGAAACAAATTAATTCCATATGAATTAAGGGAATATACCTATGAAGAATCAAAGATATAATGATTAGGAATATGTTATTGAAAAGAATAAATTGGTTTGATTAATGTACATCTATACATGGATAATTTATATGTGTTAAATTATTTTGTTGATTCTTTTCACATCATATGAATTATGACATATATAAATATTTTACAATATAATTTTTTTAATAAATATTTGAGATTATATGTATAATGTTACCATGAAATTTTTTATAGAATGTTTAATTTTTTTGATAATATAAGGTTTATTGATTATACAGGTTTTTTATTTATGGAATAAATCAAATAAAATTTGTTTTATAGAAGGCATAAGGAAGAATGTGTGTTCTAAAAAATGTTTTATAGTAATTCAGGATATTAAAATATTTCAAATTAATAGATGATGAAGGTGTTAATATATTCACTACATGATGATTAAACGGAAACATCAATTTGATTGATGGATAATGACAAGTTAATTTTGTCAATTTAGTGACCTTCCTTATATAGTTTTGGATCATACTATTTTGGTATAGTTACCCATTTATAGGTAGTTTAAGATTATATTTTCATGAGATTTTAGAGTCTTTGGTATTAAATCACCCTATGATACAAAATGAAGTAGAAATAGTTCAAGGAGCATGCAAAGGATTATATTGTGTTTATAAAATTGAAAATGTTTTTAATTATATTTTGGGAATGAATTTATCAAATATAGGAAAAATTGTCTTGAAACATAAATTTTTTCATATTACCAACTAATATTTATGATATAAATTAACATTTTGATATTAGTAATTTAATAATTTGTGGTAATACACATTCAGATATATATGTTCTCTATCACTCCCCATCATAACATAATTATTATATTTTCCTTCTATATCCATGTTTCTATTTCTATCTTATATTTTCCAACTAGGGAACCTATTTAAATAAACATTGTAAATACCATTATTTATTATTAAAATATGTGTTAATTACAATATACCCTATGTTGGTTTTCTAATAGTAATTTATTTCAAATAACAATCCCTTCATAACAAAAATAATGATTAAATTTTTATGATTCAATTTAATTATTGTGGGGAGAATTTAACCCCAAACAAGTTTACAAAATATACATTTTATAAAAATATTTATATTTTTTTAAGAATTCTTTATACAAAAAAAAATAAGTTAATCCTATGTTACAATTGACCTAAAGTTAATTTTTATCTACACCGAACACCAAAGTCAGCTTCAGCTAAACATAATAATTTCATTCTGCAGTGTCTCGCGTAACAATAAATCCCATGTTTTCCAAAAAAAATTATATTATTAAAAATGATAATATTTAATATAAGAAGATATAAAGATGGTATTTATTTTAAGGATATGAATAAGATTCACTAAATTATGAAAATATATTGTTGAATTCATTATTTAACACATTAATTAGAAATGAATATAGAAAGAAAAAAAGAATAAAATGATTTTTTTTAAAAGAATAATTGAATGTGAAAAAGTAGACTTATAATTTTTAGATAAATTAATTACTATTAGTTCATGAATTTAATGAAATTTATATATTATATATTCATGAAATATTTTTTACATTTATCGTATATATGCTATAGAAATTAGATAAGAACAAACCCAATATTACATAAGAAACTATATTTTTATAAACAATGTTTTACCACATTTTAAAGGGGTCCTATTTTAAATCTAACATTGGGAATTTTATTTTATGTTATTGTCAAACGAATATTTATCTTTGAAATTGGGACTTAAAATTATGTTATTGTTAATTTTCTGTTTTTTTTGTGAAGTTAACTTTTTGATGAATAGGGAAAAGTATTGAAATTTAATTCCAAACTTATTTTTAATCAAATTTATTTATATGGATAGATTATATTTTTCATTATTTTGAAACATTAATTATATCAATTATATATCATATTATCCAATTTAGACTATATTAAGTAATTTATCTTTGAAATTGGATATATAATACATATCAATCTTTTGAAAATTATTACTTTTTAAACACGTTTTGTTTTCTTATTTGTGGTAATAATTTTTTATTAATTTCACCCAATTATCTAATATGTTAATTGGAAAAATGGTTTAAATTTGTTGAATAATTATAATTAATAATGTGTGATAAATTAATGTTATTTTTTTCCAATATATTAGTGAGTAAAATTAAAATTCATTACAATGATTATGGTGACATTATGCTTTACAAGGGAATAACCATTAAAAATATGTGCCCAAATGATCTAGAAACTTCTCAAAAAGTCATTAGATAGCCGTATTTCGACCCAATACTCCATTTTATAGTATATGGACCATTATTTGATCGACATTACAAGGAAACAACATGTTTTTAATTCCCATTCCCAAAATTTACAAGAGTTCCACTCCACGTACACTATAAAAAGGATGAAATCCCTCCCACTTCTTCACACATTTCAAATCAAATTTTCTGGACAAATATATTCAAAATAAATAATATATCCCCTTATCCAAGAACACTCATGTTGTTCAGAAATCAATCCCAGGAATCCCATTGCTGCAATCCAAAATGAGTTTCTTAAAGAAGAGGTAACATCATTTTTTAAACTCTTTAGTTTTATTTATTTCTCAATTCAATAAATTATTATACATACATGATTATAAAATAAAAAAATATCATAAATATTCTGATATGTTTTTATATTATATTTTTTGACCAACAATAACATACCCATCCATCTAATTGGGAATGCCCATAACATTTCTGTGTACGGAAAACTACCACCTCACGAAACGACGTCATTTATTTCTCCTTTACAACCTTTGACAGTTGGGAATTATGTTTGAAAATATATATGTATATATTATATATTTGATAATTATAATGTATTTATTATTTTATAATTATTTTTTAATACATTTATTTATTCATGCCATTTTGGGTAAATATGGTAACATTGTTTGTGAAAGTGGGGACTATAGCCTCCTCACAGCGATGTGATACATTCACACACTACATAGAACTTATAAAGAATGAAATTATATCTTAGTCAAATAAAATATATGTCATATTAATTAAATAATTCACATTCTATTAATATAATATATCATTTTTTTACCTTTTTCACACACAATGAAAATCTAATAACATCATTTGTTGATGTGTGGACTACTGCCTCCTCAAAGTGATGTGATTATTTATTGATCAAAAAAATTACATATATATATATATATAATTATATTACATGATATTTATGATATAATTGTCATTATATAATTATATAATTTTACAAACCTTCTCTCTATAACGATCAATGAAAATGAGAACATTACTGATGTGTATGTATTGCCAACCATCAACATGATTACAACGTTGGTTCATTTTTCATAACCATCAGTCCTGATTTGTTTAAAAAATATTATTTATAAATAGGATAAATATTTCATTATTATTATTATGGATATTTTATATAATGACATTTTTTTATTAGTTGACCAATAACAGTAAATTTTGACACAAAACTTCATTTTGGTCAAAACACCTGACATAAATATAACTGTTTAATATGTTATGTAAAATATAGTAATATGTTAAATAAAATTAATGATAAAAATAAAAAAAATTATTAAGAAAGTAAATATATAAAATAATTTTATTATATTTTAATATAAAGACACTTGAGACAAGTAAGACTCAGGGTAAGGGATTTTGTCTCAATTTTATTTCACTCGGGTATATTGTAATGTATTACACCTAGTATCATTTTTATTGTGTATATACAAATCATTGAGAGATTTATCATTAATGTTATCAAACATATTATATTTTATTGTTAATATAATTTTATTCCTTCATTGTGATTATGGCGAAAAAATTTCTAAGTGGCATGGGACACTTTGAGATGATTAATGATTATTTTACTTCAGACAAGTTTGCTCAACATCAACAACCATTGTTTTTAATTACAATCAAATGATGAATTATTGATAAGTTGATATTAGTTATTCAGTATGGATAATTAATTATGATAAATAAGGTTTATTTCTTATCTCTATTTTTTTTATGAGTAATTCTTTGCAATTTCAATGAAGGGTTAGACCCGAGCATTATGTAGGCCCTTGAAACACCAACAGGTTCTCATGGGAAAAATTAGTTTGTAAAAATAAAAAAAGATTAATCCATCTTATTAATGTTCATCATGGTATAATTTTTCAGGTGCCTTAAACATGATGTCCAATAAATAATCATAACATTCTTTTAGTCTTAGTTATTATTTATTCATGATATTTTATGTCAACATATCTGTAGATATATTTCATTCTCAATTTATTGGTTAAATTCACTGAGTTTTAGTTTCTTTCATTTACATAATGATTTTGTCTTATCATGTTGTTTTAATGGTATGTGTTATCTGATATTTAACATTCCATGTTTTTTATTCTTTTATAATCAATATTTATTCCTATTTATTTTTTCTTACCGATCATTTCATCTTACCCTATTTATGATTCATTTCCCGAGTTTATGATAAAGAATCCTTTTAATGGGTTTCAAGGATTTTATTATTTTACTAATTTTATTAATAATTGACTTTTCCCAATGTATTACGGGTATCATTTCTATAATCTGGATTTCGAAAACAACTAAACTATTCATTTATTCATGAATTAAATCCTCATAATACTTACAATGTAATTAAATAATAAACCAGCTCCGAGCTTCTGGGGTCAGGGTGTTACCGAACTCAAAATCCTCATAAGATTTGTTTGTAGCTCCATATAATATTTTTGGGTCTCCTTGATAATTATATAGATATGGAGTTATAATATTTTTTATCCAAATCATCATCTATAATATCAACTTTCCCATAGTTGTAATACATTGAGAAATATTAATCATTGATCAACACCATCAATATTCATTGGTACTAGTTCATTTCCCTTTATGTGAGAATATATTTCTAGAACTTGTGGTCAGTATATAATCACACATTTTTCCTCTATGATAATTATACTAAAAACATAACAAAAATATAGTCAAAAAAGGAAACAAACCATTAATTATGTAATGATTCTCATTATATTTTAATTTAAGAAAAAATAATATATTAATTTATCATTCCTTCTGGGGATTCATCTCAATCCATTATTGAATGAATCAAAAAAAATATCATAACCATCCCCACTATTGAGTAATGTATATATAGAATCCGCAACTAACCACTATTTTAGTTAATTCAAATTTATTTCCCATTTTTTTATCTAGAGAAACATACTTACCTTCTATGTTATCATTGATTGTGTATTTTATATTAATGGGACATTTCTCACAAGGAGTTAATAGTATCTGACACAAATAGAAAAACTATTGATATTAGTTACAGTGGTTCTTATTGTCCAATGTCCAAAAACGTACTTCATTGAATAATCCACAAATAATCCCTTGATCATTATTATTTGACCCAATAATGATACCATATATATCAAAAATTTACACCTTTTAATCTTCTATACTGTTTAACCATTGATAAGGTCATAAGAACTGTCCTCAAAGGATCTTCATTCACTTCTATACCCATATAATATATTATTATATCATTTATAAATTGTACTATAAATTGTTAATGGTAATTTATAAATCCTCTATCAATCATATATATTGATTATTTATGTGGAATATATATTTTTGAATAAAATCAAGAAAAATTCATATTTTTAATACCTCGTACATATGTTTTTCTTGGGTATATCCACCATTTTGAACCTACTTGATGATATCATGATCCAAGGTAAATCATTTGAGATGTATGATTTACCACTTTTTTTATCGAATAAGTAATTTATAGAGAGTGGATAATATTTATTATTAATAGTGATTATTAATGTTCATGACAATACTTGTGAAGATGCATTGATCCATCCATTTTTTTGATGAAGAGGAATCATGGACCCCATTGGATAACACAATGGTATATAAATCACATATCCAGACTTTAATAATTGTTTTTCTAAATTTAATGAAATTAAATGTCCAAAATTATATAAGAAATCATTGATATGTGTGGATAAATAATAATTAGTTCAATGGATAATTCAGCTTCTTGTTTATGGGGATAATTATGCAGTTGTTTAGGAAAAAATATCGGTACTCTAATATAATTATTATATCTACATCATTAATTTCATACCGAACCATTTATTCCAATACTCAATCATTTATGGGTGTTAAGATATATTTTATATAAATCACTTATAATAGGATTTCATAATCATCCTTTTCATTAAGTTTGAAAATTTGATTATCTGGGACAAAAAATTAAATTTCCAAATCCTGAACATTGATAATAGTGTTATTATGAGATATCTAATCAATTCATAATATAATATCAAATTTTACCAATAAAATAAAAAATAAATCATTAATATGTATCTACCCATATATCAAGACATGAAAAATATATATACATTGGATTCAATCATTCCACTGCTAAAAGTTATTCTCGAAACTAAATATCAAATTTTTTAGTTGGTAAATCAGTATTAATAGAAATAATTCATGATTTGATTGAATGAGATGAAGAAAAATAAAATAATACATTTTTTTGATTTTGGATTCAGAATATAAATACCATTAAACTCATTATTATAATGGAATACTCCAGTGGTTGTGATAACAAATCATCATACTTGCTTACTAGGACTATGAGGTTTCTCAATATTATTTTTGTTATTACTGCTTATTATAGGGAATTTATTTCTTTAATTCAATAAATAATTATATTTAAATCATTTCTGTTTGGTATGGAATTAATTGGGGGCTTATTACGATATTTTATGTTCAATGTCATCATCAAATTTCCTGGTAAATTTTATGTTTAGTGGGCAAAATTTCCACGTGAAGTGAATTTTCTTGAAATATTGATAAAATTTCCACGGTGCTTTCTAAAATGTTGTTTTCATGTAGGCGTTTAATTTTTCCGCACTGTTTTATTTGTCAATTTTTTCGAAAATATTATTTTAGTAATCATACCACTGTATAAATGAGAATAATTACTGTACCATGTTTTAATTTCCATATAAAGAGATCAACAAAGAATTATTTCATGTATATCAAGGTATCCTATTCAAAATTCCTATAAATTATTTTGTTTAGGAAATTAAAAAAATTAAAAATATCTTGATTTATGTGTTTATAATTATATTAGATATATAACATTCATGAATCATTAAAAAAATAAAGCTATCCTATTACAAATTTCTTCATTCTTGCGCAAAATACATTCAGCTGCTACATCAACAAGGGACTCAGCTTAGGTAAAATTCTTCCTTATCACAATAGGTATGCCACAAAGGGAAATTTCCCACATGATGTTCGCAGATGACGCCATTATTTTTATCAATGGTAGTATAAGATCTTTTAGGGGCCTCAATGTGATTTTAAAGGAATATTACTAGTGGACTTTGCAGCTAGTGAACAGGGAGAAAAGTCTTTTGTCTACATCAAGGGTGATTCCTTTTGAGGTGGGAGAGGATCCGGAGAGCCAGCTTGAGCATGGGAAGGGGATCGTTTCTCTTGGAATACCTGGAAGCCCTGATTAGTCCTTCTTCTCTAAAGGTTCATCACTTTGATAATCTTATAAGAAAAATTACAGGGCTTATTCATTACTGGAAGATTGTATTTATCTCATTTGGAGGTCGTATCACTCTGGTCAACATTGTTCTTGTCTCCATCACCGTGTATATTCTTTCTACATTAAAGTTTCCAAAAAGTGTAATTTACATTTTTGATGGGATTATGGTGTCATTAATTTGGGATGGTCAGATGGATGGTAGGCATCATTGGGATTCGGGGAAACAGTTAGCAAGACATCTATCTGAAGGGGGTATAAACATGAGATGTGTTTCTAGTACCATGCAGGGGATACATGCTAAGATAGTTTGGGGGGAAATGGAAGGCCAATCTTCATAGGGCAGAATCATGCAGGATATATGTGGTCTAAATGTGAATATTCAAAGATGGCAACCATCGAGGATATGCAACCTGACCCTACCATATCTAGAAATTCTTCACCACTACTCCCGATGGATTGTGGGTAGGGGGCACATAAACTTTTGGCAGTAGGACTGGGGGTGGAAATGCTATTGTTCCCAGGGTTTCCTACCCAGGATTTAACTTTTATAGAGGAGATTACTCACCCATGTTTCTTACATACCATTCTTGATGCTATTCAAATTGATGTTTTCAGATCTAATGTTGCTAAAGAAGAGGTTGACCGGTTGGTTTTCACGGCCTCTTCGTCGGGTGCCTTCTCCATCAAGGATTTCGATCATGTGATGAGGACTGTTGGGAATGTAGATTAATGGGAGAGTCCTTGTTGTGCAATGATGTACTTTCGAAATTCAATTTTCTGGTGTGGAATGTGCGGAACATGGCCCTGGCAACAGATGATAACCTGTCAAAAATGGGTGTGAACATGGCCTCATGGTGTTCGTGTTGAATGGATTTCAACCAAGAATCATTAGGGCATCTTTTCTATGATAGTGAATGGGATAAAGTGATTTGGAAAAACTATGGGGCCGTCTTCGGTTGGAATGGGTATGAAGGTTCTCCTTTTAATTTTCTCTAGGCGTGGTTTAGTGGAGCAGGAAACCAAGGGGCAGAGAGGAAGGCCAGATTGCTCATCCTATGTGTTGGGTGTTGGGTGTTGGAAAATTTGGAAGGCCCAAAATGATGGTAGGAACAAAAACACTTCTGGATCCTTGGCATGCATTCTACTCAAAAAGAAGAAAAATGTTAGACATCTTCTTCGGGTATCTCTGGATTGTCACTCTTCGCCTTCAGTAAGTGCTCTGGTACAACAAATACCTACTGAACATCGATCAATCTGTGTAGGGCATGGTCGGTGGGTTCGACAGAGTCCTCCGAATGACGGGATAAAATTAAACTCGAATGGTCGCTGCGAGGGGGGAGATGCATGGGGTTGGTGTTGTAATAGACAAAACTGGTTCATTGTGGCTGGCTTTCACTGCTACGTTCGATGCTGTTGATTCTCTTCAGGTGTAGGCCCTAGCTTATCCCAATGGTTTGGATATGTGCTCCAGCAGGTAGATTCGAGAGTCCTCGGTGGAGACTGATTCCCTTCTTCTGTATCGAGCATTGCTGGATATGGTATGAATTCCTTGGAGTATTTTCTATGATGTCATGAGATGCAAAGTGCTAATGGAGTCTCACACGCTGATATTTCAAACATGTCTGGAGGGTAATACTGTAATAGATTTTCTGGCATCAATGGATACTTCTAATCATGGTATGGTTTCCACTTCTAATTTGGGATCATTTCCTAGAGAGGGGATGCATTTTGTTGTCATTGATTCATTGGGGTTGCATTACATTAGACCTCTGTGATGCTTTTATTTCTCTGTGTATTGCGATCTTCCAAAATATAAATATATTAAATTTCAGTCAAGAACTCAAAGGATGTGGGAAACATATTTTATGATATATATTTGAAGGGACTAGTAGATCTGGGAAGCTCAATGTTTCATGATCTCTAAGGTTGAGAATGAATCCTTTTATAAGGGATAAGTGTGGGACATTATTAAATATACACTTTTTAAATATATAATAAACTACATACTCTAGAAAAGTTTCACCAAATTGGAACAATTTATAATATTAAAAATGTTAGTTCGAGAATCTACCCATACAACAATGTTTGGATATTTTGTTGATAAATATAGCATTATCCCTTAGTTTAACACCATTTGGATCATTTTAACCATTATCATTGTGACAAATATTACCATGACAGATTTTTTTTATCACCAAATATGAAATTAGATTCTTTAATGAATTTAAATTTTAAATTTTCAAATATATATTTTTTTAATAGATTCAACACCTACATTTTCTAATAATTATTTATAATCATAGTGTATATATAATATACTAACCATTTTTCGAAAAAGTGTATCTATATACACAAAAATAAATTTCTTTTCATTCCATTGGATGACAATTACATTATATAATTTTTAAATTAATTTATCAAATATTTATTAAAAATTTTATTTAAATTTATTCGTAAATATTGATTTATTTAATTTATTATAATAAAAATATATTGTAAACAATAATATTTTTCATAAAAATATCACATTTTTACATTGAAATTATTTTATATTCTTTTATATCAAACCGATAACATAGGTATGAATGATTCAACATTTTTTATATGAATAAAAAATTAATTTTTATTAATGTTCATAATTCAAATAATAGATAATTACCAATAAGAACATATAATATATAAATAATAAATTTTTTTAAACAAATTTTGTTTATCCATTAATATTTAAATTAAAATATGTTATTCATTAAACAATTATCACATTTAAAATATTATTTTAGCATCTAATTAATTTTATCAACACTTTTTATTGATAAAATTATTTAAATGTAAAATAATTAATAAAATTTATTATTTTATGAAAATAAAAAATCTATAAAACTATACACAATAATGAATATTTATTATATAAATATTAACATGTTATATAATCCTAATTTATATAAATATACTTGGACTAATTCATATAATATAATGTAATTATATGAGTAGTTGAAATTTTTGGTGGGGTTCCCAGTAGCCATTATCTCATAGTAATTTCCATGAGCTTTAATATCCCTCAAATATGATTCATCTCAAGATATATGTTTTGATGTTTGATATGTGATAACTTTTGGGGAAACCCTATTGATTATTCCTCCTTAAAAATTAAAATAAATTAACATTATAAGGATGAAATATATAGTATGATTCCATTACATCACCATTATATATATATATATCATAAAATTCTTGCATCTATTTTTTCTCATAAATTTAACAAAAATGTTATTACATTCTTATTGCAGAATTTTTTCCTATTAATATAGCATGGTTAATTTTAGATTAGTTTTATATGTCAACAATAAATTTATGGAAATATCTTAGGATGTATAAAGAATATGTAGACATATTATATGATCCTTGATATAAATATTATTCATGGAACCCAAGTGAGGGGGTTCTAGAATAGTATGTTTCAAGGATGCCCATACCATGTTTTCTATCCCCAAATGTATATGTCATAAATTTATTTCTAGGGATCAATTTATAGAAAATGGATGACATGGGAGATTTTAAACTAGAAAACATGGTATTTTGGAATATTTATTAAGTAGATCATGTCATGTTAGGTTGAGAGTGTGGATATAGATTTTCAAGGATATGTGCTTGGTGCAGGGTAAGCGAAGATAAGTGTGTGGTTATAGGTGGAAGGATCAGACTTCTTTTAAGATAAAATCTCAACTTGAAATGGACATAAAAAATTAATTATTGTAAAAGGCCCCATGTGTATAAAAATAGAAGAATATGAAATGAAATAATCCCTTACCTTCTCAGTTCCCATGTAGAATGTTTCTTTTGGATCCAAAAGTGACTTCAAAACTCATAACAATGGGTTTTAAAACTTTTGTTGCCATTATAATAATCAACAGATGAAATATATGGCATAATACTAGTTGAATTTTATCACCACCATGCCAAAAAAATTTGAAATAATTTTATGGAATCTCAATTAAAAATTTTATAAGAAATCAAGAAACATTTAGATATCAATTTTGCATATTATTTTTCAGAAATAACATTTTCAACCAACACATCAGTTATGTCATCGGAGATAGGATTGTATCATGGATTATGTGGTAATGTTTGCAACATAAATTATTATCAACTCATCTAAAACTATATATTCTACGACTTATTAAAATTTTTATTTTCATAAAATATTACCAAGGTCACTATAAAATTATAAATAATATTTTATTCTTATTTTTATGAAATTTTTGCAGTGTATCGTTGAAAGATAAATTCAAATTAATAAATATAATCATTAAACAAAATATATTTTATTGTAGATTTTTGGATTTTATCCTATGATAGTATATTAACAATTAAATGAAAATTTGAAAACAAAATATCCTTAATACATATAAATAATATATATATTTAATTCATATAGATACAATTTAAAATTATTTTTCACATTACAGTGATTCCAAATATTAAAATGTTTCCAACACAATTTATGTTTCTGGAACAAAAAAATATTGAAATGTTTTTATGTTTTTATCACCTATATATATAAATAACATCACTATACTGATTATATTGTAAAATTTATTTTAATAATAAATTCAACATCCCAAAATAGAAAATTTTAAATACGGTAGATCATGTAAATAAAATCAAATTCATGTGTATGAATCACAAATGAAAACCCAATGAAAAATCCAGTATATAATATCTATAAATTCTCATATTATATTATAAATATTCATCTATAAATGTTTTTATATAACCTCTTTAACTCCATATATCATTCCATTTATTATAATTATGAAAATAATTCCTCTAATTAATTGAGAACATTTATGAAATTATTTACTATTCCTTTATGAATAACCTTAAACACTAATTCTTATCCTTAAATTTTTTTATCATTAAATTTTATTCAATAATATTATCATATACACATATAATAGTTATGAAATTATTTCTTATGTTTTTTTCTTCATATTCCATAATTAATAATTATTGGAATTGAGAAATGAAATTATTTCTCATGATAAAAAATTATGTTTATGAGATACATATTGTATTTATCTTTTTTTGAATTTCCTATGTATTAATTATTTATAATCAATTCTATGTGGAAGAATTAGTTAGGAATAATTTTTTATGATTTTTTACTTATAATTTTTCCTCTATGATTTGTTAAACTCTCAATCGACTCATTACTAAATTCTCACCTTAATTTTATGTAACCAAATGATAGAATTGATGTGTATACATGAATATTTAAAATTTAATATTCTAGCATGGGTTCACCCTTATATCTATGAATTTTTCATTTTTTATTTTTTTATTTTTACAATATAATTGATGTGCCTATAATAAAAACTATCAACAAAAAATCTCAACAAAATGTGAATAAAATGCAGTATATGTTCTGCAAGTCCTCAATAACATCCAAAATAATTTTCAATCTATGGACTACTAATATCTCTAATAATATTTCTGTATATTGAATCCCACTAGTGTTCATTGAAAATAATTTTCATTCAAGTTAATATGATATTTATTACATCACTGAATGACCATGCATAAAAGTGTGATCTTCCTCCTTGATATCTGGTCATTTACTACAATTGTATTATCATCTACATAGAATTAAAATTATACTTATAATCACAATTTCAAAATAATTTTCTTATAATTAATAAGATTCAATCAAATATATAATCTTATTCATTCTAAATAATCTATAATTTAACCTATATTTCTTAATGACTCTACAAGGTATGTGGTCATTGGGTTCCACTAACTTCAAATTATTCTTTTATGATATATGTATATCATAGGTATTCCTCCCACTCTTCTTCTTATTACTCTTCGATGATGTAAAGACTCTTATCTAGGGATATCATAGAAATCCACTGATTCCTATAGTCTTTTATATTTGATTATGATATTGGGTGGTTATCCATAGAACCCTTTTATTTTTAAAATATTTATTATCACTGAAAAAAATCACCAAAATATATTTCTATTTTAATGTAAAGACTATTTTCAAACTGAATATTTATGTAATATTTTATTTTTTATTGATAAGTCATTTAATTAATTCTAATTAAAAAATTGCCATTATTCTTGAAAGATAGATACTCTATGTGATATTTATAAATAACATTATCACATTTTTTCAAAAAAAATCCCTTTAAATTTTTATTAATAATGCAATGAATGTATATAATCATTGAATAGCATGTTATTAAATCCCATAACATGGAATTTATGGGTCTTAATATACAGAAGAATAATCATCTTGTATTTGATACTAATATTAGATCATGATATGTTCTTTTGTGTATTTAACTAGTACATCTAAAATTAAAAAAAAGTATATTTTACTAGTCCCTCGAAATAAATCTTCATTCCTGCATTTCCATGTTATTCACAAAAAGAATATCATTTTATCAAAAATATTGTGAATACAAGTTTGAAAGTCTAATGATGTTATTTATTACATTAACAATAAGTTATAGAAATGAATAAATTATTTTCCCAATGTATATTCTAGACTCCTGGATGTTATCAAAATATCAATGAACCCTCCTCATATATTAGTAAATTACTCTCATGTACCTCTAAATTAATATTTAATTATAATATAATATTTTGGAAATTTCAATATTTCTTATATCTATGAAGTAATTATCTATTATGAATATAATTTTATCATTTTTATTTTTAAAATTACAACTCAGTTATGAATCTTAAATAATATTCTTAATTATAATATGAATTTTAAAAGGTTCTCATTTCACAATTCTCTTATTCTATACATACTAAATGAATCCAATATATTATCAAATTAATTTCACACAACAATATCCTTTACAACACATGTCTGTGTATTCATCAATGTTAATAGAGTTGATCTTATGTCATGTAAATATTTATTAATATGTGTTTCTTTCCTTTGTGAATTTTAATTATAGAATTTTAAATAACACATATGTTGGAAAATGATGACCTTATAATAAATAATTCCTCTATTAATTTTTAGATCTAACATGAAATTTTAGATCTTGTTCCATTCAATTTAGATTATATCAATAATTTTTTATAGTATTTAAATTAAATAAAAATTAACTCAAAAACAGTAGAAATATGTTTAGGAAATAAAAGTTTATTTCCAAACTATAGTAATCTTAAATAAAAAGTGTTTACTAATTTAAAATATCTTATTTTTTTATTTTAATAATAGTTTACAACAATACTAAAATTATTTTTAAAGACATCATTCTTCAAATACATTTTATAATGAATATTCACCATATATAAAAGAAATCCTTAATTCATGATAATCTATTGATTGATTCTCAATTTTCAAGCCCTTAGAAACTGCTTTAAATTTATTAATATTTAAAAATCTTCCATACCATCTCAGAAATAATGTAGTATATTTATAAAAATACAACAATAATAATAATAATTCCATAAAACCCAACTAAATAATCATCACATATATAAGGATTCGCATTGAATATAATTAGATTAAAATTACAAGAAACAATAAACCACTTTGTTATAATAAGAGTATCCCCCTCTTCATCTATTTTTTTCTCTTCATCTTCCAATAAATCATTTAATAACATATAGAATTTAATTAAATTAAGTACATGGAAAAACATAAAATGATAATTTCATCATTTCAGTTGGATTATTTAGTCTCCCGTAATGATTTTCTATCATTATACATTTAAAAAAATTAATTTTATTAATCTCCCCCTTATTAAATATAAATTAGAAGGTTGTAGTTTAGGTGAAATTATACTCATATATGTTGAGATGGTATATGGGTATGATGTACTCTATAATACCAATTCTAGGATCAAAATAATAGAGATACGGAATAATGTATCTAGTGATGATTAAAATATAAGATGGGGTGAATTTTATTCTTTAAAATTTCATTAATAACTTTTAATGATGGTTAGAAACCTTTTTATTATTTAACAAAGTAAAAAAGTTAAATTCACAAATCCTCTATGTTCTACAAATATTCTTGATTCCAGAAAAGTGATTACGAGAATGTAATTCCGGAAATGTGAATCTGAAAAAGAATCATAACAAAATTTTACAAAGACAAAGATTCTACCTTAAAGAGTATATAATCTTACTAGATCAGAGTAGAAGTATAAAGAAGTACAAGATAGTTATACTTTCTTCAACAATAAAAATACTGCGGAATACTTGAAATAAACATGTAACAAGTAATATATATTTTAACCAAAGAGAAGGGTATCCAAGAACCTCAGATAAAGGTCCCTTGATTTATACTTTCATGAAAGTCTATCTTACCCACACCAGGGTATTCCCTTGATATGAAGATAAGAGTATGTATTGAAATCTCCACTAGCCCCCAACTTCAATGTAGTCGGCACCACTAACTTCCTATCCCTGAAATCCCTCGATTTTACATAGTAACAATCGGATTCGTATAACAAAAATCAGTACAAGACATTCAGTATGCACTAAGAAATAAATTATATCTCTCTAGAAATAACTTTAGCATCATGTAATCTCTAGATTGATTAACTTGTTGGGAGCTTTATCAGATGAGATCCTATTTATAGGCACAGCTTTAACATTCGGCTCCCTCCTCAGCATCCACTGGTTTAATAAAGTGATAATTATATCTTTCTTCATCAGAGATCATATTCAATTCTTCTTAAGTTTTTTCAACTACACCATGAGTAGAAATCTTTAGAGATTTGACTTGTGATGTTTGAATTGAAAATTTTTTGATTAGGGCTTTCCTTCTCATGAAAGGCATGATCATCCTTAATAAAATCTTCATGTATCAACACTCCTTTCAGATTCTTATACTACTCCATTGACAACATTTTTCTCTTCAACAACCTTCTCTTGGGATTTTTCCAGTGTCATGAAATGCTTCCCCATAGTCTCATGTAAAGGTTCTACCATGAAATATTTCGATAGAGGGTAATTCTCCGATGTTATTTAAGTGGACTTCAAAATATATTTTCCAGTTTTTGCCTCAATCGTTTTCTTTTTCTACTTATATTATTTTTCATGCTTCACAAGCTCATATGCTACCTTCTCATTCAAAGCATTGGCCTCTGTAGGATCTAAGCCAAACTATTGCTCCCCTTCCTAACAATTCATTTTGACTTCCCTCCACTTGGAAACAACCTCATCCAGATAATCTTCCTACTTCTATGGGTTTTAGAGGTGCGGATTGGGTTTCATTAGCATTATGGGTTTTCTGTTCTTCTTCTACTACCATCAACTTACTCTTATTTCCTACCTTTTTCAATTGTTCAGGAACATCCTGTTCCGTTAGAGAAGCTTCATCATTTTCCTTTGGTAAGTCATAAAATTCTTCTGAATCCATTGAAAAACCAAAATTCATCCTTTTTAGGGTATCATTACTAATCAGCATGACATTGTTGTTCCTCAACATTGATCTTCAAGGGATTTTGAAGGACTAAAGGAACTGAACATTTATCTTAAAGAGGATGGCTAGATAAATGATTAACTGGGGTCTAAATTTCCCTTTCTTGATATTCTCAATCATAATGAAAATATGCATCATCAATTTGATCTTCCATTGTTTTACTAAGAAGTACACGATATACATATCACTCGTCTTCATCGTTTCTTTTTCACCCTTTCTCGTAATGATAAACCCTTGAACCCATAACTCAAGGATCCTATTATTTGTAGAGTGGTGTGCAATCTTCTTAGTCTTGACATATGAAAGTTTAATGGTTGATACGATAGCCATAGGAAAAAATTTATAAGATCCGATATTTTGAGGTTTTTTAAAACAAGACATTTAGATTTAAGGAAACTAGAATCTGATAAATATTAAAAGAAACAAAAGAAACTACCAGCAAGAAAAAAGTGATTACATAAACTCAAGAAAGAATCATACCATTCATATTTATTGGAATATTATTCATAATAGATAATATTTTTCCTCAACTCCATTACAGAAATATTGAATAACTTTGTTAAGAAAAAATATGAAAAAATTCATTATGAAAAATAGGAATAAATTCATTATGAAAAATATGAAAAACATAATTACAAAAAATATAAAAAATATTCATTATTAAAAATGTGAGAAACATCATTATGAAAAATATGAAAAATGTCATTACTAAAAATATGAAATAACTTCATTACGAAAAATATGAATAACATCATTACCAAAAATATTAAAAAACATCATTTCGAAAAATTTGAAAAAAATCATTACGAAAAATATGAAAAAACTTCATTACGATAAATATGAAAAAACTAACAAACAAATGTACTCCCCCTATGAAAACGATTTTATTACTATAAGGTGATTTGTTTCAACAGAAAGATAAAATTAAATATTACCTTACGTTTATCATTCCTAACTTCTGTTTAATGTCTTCAAATCTATTGGAGGGTAAAGATTTTTTGAAAATATTAGCAAGTTTATCTTGTATTATGAGAAACTGAAAATTGAAATCTCTTTTTTGTGTGTGATCCAAAAGAAAGTGATGCCTAATATCTATGTTATTTGCATGAGATTGATGTCAAGGGTTTTTACTAAGGGAAATGGAAGTTGTATTATCAAACAAAATATTTGTTTTGATAAAACTCATACCATATTCTGTGAGTTTGTGTTGCATCCACAACAGTTGATAAAAACAACTTCCATATACTAAATATTCAGCTTCAACAGAGGAAGGTGCTAATATGTGTTTCTTATTGTAAGACCAAGAAACTAATGAATCTAATAAGAAATGACAAGTTCCATATGTACTCTTTTTATCCATTCTTTATCCACCGAATTCAGCATCTGAAAATCTTTTCAAAACAAAATCATTTTCAGAAGTATAAAAGGGTCCAAAACCCATGATTCCCATTATGTAGTGAAAAAATATTTTCACTACCTTTAAATGAGATTTTTTAGGATTGGATTGATATCTTGCACATAAGAATACTAAAAACATTAAGTCTGTACATCTTGCTATCAAGTAAAGTAAAAATCATATCATACCACTAAAAGATGATTGATCTACTGGTTTCCCAGCTTCATCATGATCAAGTGTGTTTGAGGTACCAATAGAAACACTTATACTTTTCGTTTTTTCATATCCATACTTTTTAAGAAGATATTTAATATACTTATGCTGGTATATATAGATTCTTTCTGGTTTTTGAGAAATTTGAATACCAAGGAAAAATGTTAACTCACCCATCATACTCATTTCAAACTCGGATTTCATTATATATGCAAAGTAATTAGTTAATGATTGCTGAGTTGAACCAAATATTATGTCATCAACACAAATTTTAACAATCAAAACATTTTTCTTATCATTCATTATAAAAAGGGTTGGATCTGCAATTCCCTCGACATAGATATTTTGAAGAAAAAATCCTATAATTCTATTATACCAAGATATAGGGGCTTGCTTAAGTCCATACAATTCTTTGGTAAGTCTAGAAACACGATCAGGATGTTTTGTATCTTCAAAACCAGGAGGTTGTTTAGCAAAAACTTCTTCATGAACATAACTGTTAAGGGAGGAATATTTCACATCCATTTGAAAAAGTCTGAAATTGAAGAATGCTGTAAAGGTGCGTAGGATACTAATAGATTCAAGTCTAGCTACTGGAGCATATGTTTCTTCATAGATTATTCCCTCTTATTTATTATAACCTTTAGCAACTAATCTAGATTTATTTCATACAATGATTCCATTTTTATCAAACATATTTATGAAGACCCATGTTACTCCAATAACAGAAGTTCCCTTTAGTCTTTCAACCAAGATCCAAACTTTATTCCATTCAAATTCATTTAGTTCTTCTTGCATGGTTTTAATACAATAATTATCACCTAAAGCTTCATCAGTGATTTTTTTATAATCAGGAAATGAATGCTAGATGTTCTACTTCATATCTTAAGGATCTTCTAGTCCTTACTTGTTGATTCACATCACAAATGATTCTATCAATGTGTTGATTCTTTAGAAACAATTGGTTTTCATTTTTTAAAACTTTTTCATCAACATAGGGTAGAAAATCATCTTTGGTAAATGATTCAGAAGTATATTCTTGGAAATGTTTCTTATCAGAGGGATATTCTATCAAAGGTTGATAATCGGTTTTTGAAAACACATATGATGATTTTGGTTGGGGTTGTCTAAACAAAAGGATTAGTTTCATCAAATTTCACATGTACTTTCTCTTTAACAGTACAAGTGTTTTTATTGAAACCTCTATAGGCCTTAAAAGTAGTTGAGTAGCCTATGAAAATTTCTTCATCATATTTCCATGTGAATTTGTGTAGATTATATGTCGTATTCAGGATGAATACCTTGCATCCAAAAACCATGAAGTAGGAAAGTTTAGGTTTTATACCATTTCATAACTCATAAGTAGTTTTATTTGTAAAAGGTCTAATCAAAACTCAATTTATAGTATAACAAGAAGTACTTATAGCTTCAACCCAAACGTTTCATGCTATAGAATATTCACTCAACATGGTTCTTGTTATCCTTTAAAGAATTCTATTTCTTCATTCAACAACACCATTCTGTTGAGGAGATATTTCTGCTGAGAAATTGTCAGTAATTCTTTCTCTACTACAAAAAGTTTTAAAATCATAATTTTAAAATTCTCCACAATGATCACTATTAATAGTTATCAAATGATGGTTTTTCTCATTTTTAACTTGGGCTCTAAATCTATTGAAATAAGAAATATCTGGAAACTTCTTTCCATGAAAATAGACCTATGTAAATCTATTGTAATCATCGACTAACACAAATAAAAAATACTTTCCTCCAATGCATCCAGTTTGTATAGGACCAAAGAGATCCATATGCACTAACTGTAATGCATTAGTAGTTATGACTTTAGTAATTTATTTAAAACAAAATTTATGTAGCTTTCCATATTATCAAGGGTCACAAACATTTGAAGAATCAAATCTATTCTCTGGTATATCCTTAACTAATCCTTTCTTAGATATAATGAATTGGTTTATAAGGTTAAAGTGTTCTGATGTTCTATGACTCAACCAAGAATGTTCTTGCACTACAATAAGGCAAGGTACATATTGGCTCCTAGGGTCTTATATTTTTAGTGTATTTAAATTCACATTCCTATGGGTAGAAAGAATAAACTCTTCCTTGGAATTGTGTACTAAGCACTTGTCATTCCTAAAATTCACAAGGTATGCTTCATCACATAATTGGCTTATGATAATGTGGTTGTGGTTAAGACCCATATCAAATAAAACATTTGAAATCAATGTTTTTCCAAGGAGAACGATATTACCTTTACCAATAATTTCTCCCTGAGAATTATCTCCTAAAGTTACTTTTCCACCTTTATTATTGATAATATTTTCAAAATAGTTTCTGTTACCAGTCATATGCAGGGAACATCCACTATACATGTACCAAGTATTCTTGTTCGTACTATCTCTATTTTCTAGAAAAAAAGTGTTAGCCTTTCAGAATCCAAACATTCTTGGATCCGGAAATTTCAAAAAGTAAATTTTTTATGTACCCACCTTTTCCTAAAAAAATAGGCTTTATGAAATCATAAATACTAGTTTTTGTTTAAGGATCACATTTTTCTCCAATGCCCACCACACTGACACTTAGTACATAATGGATCACTTTGCGGAGCAAAGTAATTGTTGCTAAAAATAGGTTTAGGACAAGTATTGCCAAAACTAGAAAAACTCATTAGATGTAGGATTTGAGAATACATCCCATAAAAATTTTCCTTACCAAAGATAATTATTTACAAACAATTCCTCAAGGAAAAAATAATGGATTTCAGTTTGGTAACCATGTTCTTGTCTTTTGAAACATTTTGTTTTGAAATAGAGTTAGGCTCGAAAACATTTTTCATAGAAATTACATTTTATAGATCCTTAGAAAGTTTTTTCATTTCAAAGTTTACTTCCTCAAGATGTTTTGAAATAATATCAAAATCAACCATTTTCTTATCCATATATTTAGAATGATCTGACATTTCCTTATTAAGAATAGTATTCCTAGAATTTTCCTTATCATGCTTTTTTTGAGTTTATAATTCTCATTATCAAGGAGCATAGCAAACCTAGATTCGTCTTCATATGAAGGTGAAGAATTATATTCATCAGAAGAAGATTCTTCATCCAATGATTTATAATAGTTATCACTATAATTTGTATTTAACGAAACATTGCTCATTGATTCATAATTTTGTACCTTAGCCATCAAACAATGATGGTCAATAAGTAGTCTTTCAATTCGACCATGATTCATCTATATAGAAGATTCATAATCCGAAGATTCATCTAATGAGTCTCCACCACTAGCACTTCAAATGTCATTTTCTTTCAAAACATCCTTGGAATTAGCTTTGTAGTACTTCTACCTGTTTCTCTCAGAATGCTTTTCCTTTCTTTCTTTTCTCTTATTCAAAGGACAACCAGGCCTTATATGTATATCTCTCTTGCATTCATAACATTTGACTTCTGGGTATTTATTTCCTTTCCTTTCCTTCTTCTTGAATCTAGATTGAATTTTCCTCTATCCAGCAATCTTGTTCATCCTTCGAGCATGATTTTATAACTCATTCTCTGAGGATTAACTTCAACTAGATTCATATTGAATAACTATCTTCATAGGTTTGGATCTAGTAATTCTCTCAGGAGTCTTGGTTTTCATATGATTTGAAGTTGTAGTAAAATCAACACTTCCATTCCCATTCTTCTTCATTATGTTATCAGCATCTCTCTTCATTCTAGTCTCATGTTCAAGAAGTATTCCAAAAATTTCATCATGTGAAATTTGTGTAACCTTTTTTTTCTCAATAATAATAGTCCTCTTGGATTCCCACTAATTCGGCATGATGTCTATGATCTTATCAACAAGAGCTTCATCATCTAATCCTTTATCACCCATGGATTTTAAACTATTCACAATAGTCATATATCTGTATTGCACCTTACATATGGGTTCTCCATAAGGAAAGAAAAAACCATGATATTTAGCTCTGAGCATTGCTCTTGTTATTTCAATAACATTGGACGTTCCGATGTATGTAACTTCATGTTTCTTCCAAATAGAATTTTCTCCTTCACATGATTAAACTTGGATATATATATATATATTTTTGTAGTTGTAAAATAAAGTAATTTATTGTGTACCTTATAATTTAGTTGATACTCATGTTTTTCTTGATTGGTAAAAGTACTGACTTCCTTGTTATGGACTATATATCCTTCCGTAAGCATAACAAAGTCATCAAATCTAGTATTTATAATTAAAGTCTTGATACGATCTCTCCAATATTCGTAATCATTCTTATGAGAGATAGGTGGTCTAGTTGGATTATGATTCTCTATGGAACAAACATTTATCCGTTTCATCTTAAAAAAATCATTCCAGAAAAACATGTTAATAGAAAATTTTTGTAAACTAGGAAAATATTCCACCAAAAAGAAAATAAAACTAGAGTATTTCTAAGGGAAATATAAACTAGAACTTTATGAGTCCGAAAATATGACTCCGAAAAAATGAGAAGAAGAATAATTCTCTTCTAAATATAATATTAATATTAATTCAGATTGGACCAATCCTCTGAAACCAATTGATGAGATGTTATGTGAGTATGATATACTCTATAATACCAAATTTAGGATCGAAATAATAGATATATTGAATAATGTATCTAATGGTGCTTAAAATAAAAGAGGGGTGAATTGTAATCTTTAAAAATTCTTTAGGAATGCAATTCCATAAAGTATCTAATGATGCTTAAAATAAAGTATCTAATGATTCTTAAAATACAATATGGGTGAATTGGTTAGAAATAATTCTATTGTTTAACAATGTTAAACAAGGTAAATTTACAAAACCTCTAATTTCTACAAACATTCTTGATTCCTAAATAGTGATTCCATGAATGTAATTCCATAAATGTGAATCCGGAAAAGAAACATAAAAAAATTTTACACAGACAAAGGATCAACCTTAAAACGTATAGAATGTTACTAGATTATTGTAGAAGAATTAGAAATAATAGAATATTTAAACTTTCCTCAACAATCAAAATACAGTGGTAAACATGAAACAAACAAGTAACATGTAATAGATCTTTTAACCCAAAGAAAATCGTATCCAACAACCTTGGATAAAGGACCCTTGATTTCCACATTCAAGAATTTTTGTCTTACCAACACAAGGGTAAGCCCTCGATATAAATATCAGAGTCTGTCTTGTGATCCCTACAATCCCTCATCTTCAAGGAAGTTGGCACCTCGGTCTTCCTATCCTCAGAATCCCTCGATTGTACACAACAACAATCGAAGTCGCACAACGAAAATCTGAACATGATATTGAGTACGCACTATGAAATAAAGACTCTCACTCTAGAAATCACTTCAGCAGCATGTGATCTCTAGATTGATCAAATTGTTGTGAGCTTTTTCAAATGAACTTCTATTTATAGGCACGACTTCAACGGTCACCTACCTCATCAAATGGTCAATTTTTTCCTTGAATTTCGGAGGGACCTATAAACTTGTCACACAAACAACGGTTGGTTAGTAACTGAATTAAATACATAATTTTATAACAAAAACAAATGTTAGAAAAAATATGGTTACATAACCAAATTCAAATGTTCGGAATGTAAGAAATTAAAAGTTCAGATTCTAACAAAAAATGAGTTCAGAGTCTATAATACAAGAATATTTGGATTCTGTTTTCTAAGGAATTTGGAACCTAAATTATATATAATTCAGGAGTCTGAATATCAAGAAAATTCGGAATCTGGATCACATGAATTTGGAACCTGGACATATAAAGTTTAGAGTTAGAGTTCATGAGAATTCTTAGTCAGAACTCACAATCTTTGGAGTGAGAATTCATGATAATTCAGAGTCTGATTCTACAATGTTCGGAGTGTTAATTCATTAGAATTCAGAGACATAACTCACAATGTTTGGATTCATAATTCATGGGAATTCAGATTCAGAACAAAGAATGTTCGGAGTTTGAATTCAAAAAATTTGGAGTCAGAACTCATAAGAGTTTGGTGTCTGAATTCAGAGAACGCGGAGTCTCAATTCGACGTCTAAAAATAGAATGATCTTTATCTATGTCTTATATGATTCCAAGGTTTTACATATGAAACCGAATTTTACCCATTAACCAAATTATGAACAATGAAAACATGGTAAGGATAAATTTCCTAAGGGAGGGAAATTTTACTTCTGAATGTAAAAAACAGGGTTAAAATGAAATTTTCTTGAGATTGGGTGTTTTTGATTTTAAAAACAAGAAGTAATGGTAAATTTATGAGGAAACCTTATTGACTAAACAATCTCCCCCAAGTATGAAGGATTGGAAAAGTCATAAGTAAAACCATATTGAATCAACAATATTCTCTTCATTGTTATCGAATTATATGAAATATCATCTTTTACACTTTGATAAATCATTACTCTATGGAAAATTTTATCATTACATTTCACATAGTAATAACTCATAATTTTCCTATTCTAATTATATAAGTGGAATTATTGAGGTCGAATTTTTTTTGAAAAAATAAGACTTCAATATTCTCTACAAACAATGAACTGTCTGTTGTTAACTCTAATTTTATCTTTTCTGGGGTCGTTTAAGAAATTCAAAATACAGTAATTTGAACTCCTATTCTAAAATAAAATTAAAAAATTATAGTGAATTATTTTATTTCCCATATCATTATTAATATGAACACCAAATTAACATTCAAGTTTGATTCATCTCAAACAAGATGGGAATGTGATTTCTATACCTCAATTCCAACATTATTATCAGAATAGTATATAATTAATGATTCACGTTGAATTATTTTAAAATTTAATGATACTCGTATATTTAACTCACTATAAATGGATGTATTCCACCACCCCTTCATTGTGGCGGGTTTATATATTTAATATTCTTTATGAATCATTCATAACACATGATTTATTAGTGATGTGTTTTAAGGAATAATGATCCAATATATAAGGGATAATTAAAATTGATCTATATTTATAATATCATTCAACTCTAGCATTACATGTATCACCATCTATTGAATTCATTAAAAAAATATAAAATAGTGAATAAGGTATAAGAAATTGGTCTGTAGTGACAGAAACTTGGTCGATAGTTTCATCACAACAAATATCCTCCATTATGTACGTCTCTAATATTAGTATATATATTCATGATATTGTATAGAAATTCATTATTAGATCACTCCTCAAATAAATATTCATCATTATATTAATACATATAACCTTGTGAGTAATATCTTTCTTAATTCGATCCATCAAAACACCTAAATCCCCTGATTCATGATTTATAGTTCTTATCATTTCTACTTATGATGGTAGGATAATCTTACATAACATAATGTTGTGTAAAATATATTTATATCTCCCCCAAAAGAACACTTATGTTACTATGTTATTTATTTTTCAAATCCTCTTATTGAATTCATCTATCATATGGTACTGTATTTATTACATTAACAAATTCAAATTATTGTTCTTTCTTATTCGTTATTATTTTGGTTGGATATTATTTTAGCATGTAATTCTACTATTATTACACATTAATGAGCCTAATTTACACTACAAGCATATATTTTGTTTTAGTTTTTTAAATTCTGATAGTCTTCTCTATAATGATTTTGTTTGTCAAAAACATCTATATATTTCGTTTAAGAAATAAATGTTTTTTTTATGATAATCATGAATAATATATTTTGTTATCAAATTTCATTATAATAAGGTTTTGTTAACTCTTAATTAATTCAATTCATCTATTTTCATAGTTTCACAACATTATTCAAACCAATTAAAATTATTTTATATGTTATACCATTTTCAATATACATTATAAAAAACGTTTCAATGACAAAAAAATACTATTGTTGTTTTTTCCAGAATATTGTTCATTATATTGACAAAAATAATTATAATATTTATCAAAATTATCACATAAAATTTCACCTTTTTATTGGTATCATTTATATTATCAAAAAAAATGAAAAATCCATTTATTTAGAATTGAATTTTTTTCACATAGATTAGGTTATGCTATTGAATTTTTGGATATAGAAACCACATTATTAGATGAAATTGATCTGTTCTATTTGAATAAGAAAGAACTATCAATAACATTTTCATTAGACTTATTTCTATAGAATATTGGGATTATTAAACCTATAAATCCATAATATGGTCATAATTCGATTAAAATTTTTTTTTTATGTTTTATATTTATAGTAAAGGTGTTTTTTCTTAAATGAAACATATTATTTTGAAGATAATTGTACATAATGATCATTTTTAATACTATTTGATTCTTCAAATCTCACTATTATAATCTTGATTACATTTGTATATTCAGTTTTGTTTAACTTATTCATCCACAATCTATTTGTAACTCATTTTTGTACTTCTAATGTGATTTGTATTTGTATAAATACATTCAATGATATTAACGTTAAATATATAATATTCATAGATATATTATTCATTATCAAGAATACTAGACATTATTGCATTATTGATAATAGTATATAGGAAGGAAATTTTCCATCTAGTAGTGTCTATATATTATCAGTATCTATTTGTCAATGAACCTTTAATATATTTTCCATTCCCCATCAAAATCATTAGTATAATCATTTTCATTCTTGAAACACTAAATCAATGTTTCACCATTTATTTTTTGAAAAATTTTATGTTTTTGTATCATGATTAGTATAATATTTGTTCTCATTTCTACATTTAACTAATAAATATCTAATAACATCACAAATAATAAATATTAGAGGGTCTATATATTTTAATATTCATATTACTATTCTTAAATTTCTTGAAAAAAGATATATTATTTTATAATTCCCTTCATATATTTCTTCTTTGTCTTCTAAATCTGAAAATTAATCCGCCTTCCTTTATATGATTTTCTTACCCACTATAGAATTAAATTTTATATCATCCTTGATACTATTCTTGAAAAAATGATAATTCATGGTCTCATAATAAATAATAATATTTTGAAATTAATCAATGGATAAATTATCACAGTCTCATAATAAAGAAATATTTTCATCAAACTTTTGTGGGATATTTATCACAAGCTTCATGAGAATGGTTTAGTATTATGAGGTTTCTCACAAACCAATGATGTTTCTTAGAAACAAATTTACAGTTGTGATATAATAATTATTGGTATCACCAATATCCTCTATAATATCATTAAAAAATTCCCTCCATATTTTGTTGTTGTTTATTATTTCACCATGATATTTCATACAATATTTATAATATGATTTTATGGGTTGATAGAAAACCAAAAAAATTGGTTTTAACTGTATATAATAAGTACATAAAAATTATATTCATTACATTACCATCAATTTCAATATACTATTTCTCTAATAAAATTTGATGATACCACCTAATATATAGTAAAAACAAAATTGCTGGAAATTTTAATATATTTTTACCCTTATTAGATCTAAATGAAATCAATATATTCCTCCTCCCACATCATAGAACACAAAGCAAAAAATTAAATATTTTGATAAAATATATATTTATGTATGAATATTAAAACCAATCCAATGAATTAGTTGTATCAAATTGGAGTAAACACTTCTGAAAGATTAGTATAAATAAAACAATGAATACTTTTAGTATGAATGAAATTCAATTAGTTTTCCCAAAATGGATTATAATAGAATTTATTAACTACTAATGTATTATTATAAAATAATATTATTTATCTGATTAGTATTTAGATCTCTAGAATAATATAACTAATTCAAATAATTGATTTACTAAATTAATAATTGGATTCTACTTTTTTTAATGGTAGTTGGTATTAAATAATAATAACAAGAGTTTACATTTGAAAATATAAATTCCCAAAAAATAGTCGTTCATTATATGTTATGATTTCGTTAAAAAATTGAATTTTTCAATGTTAAAATTAAAAATTTTAAAAAATGAAAATAATATTTAGGTGAGGAAAAAATTATCTCAATCGATAGATTATTAATTATTATAAAAAATAATATATTAAGTGAATAGTTAAAAACATACCAATTTTTCTGAAAACATTTTCTTTAATTACATTGTAATGAAAAATAAATGAAAAAAAAATTATTTTGAAAATTTTTATAAAAAATATATATTCTTAATTAAAATAAATTATTTAAATTAAAAAAATTAAATCTTAAAACATCCCTAAATATCATTTTGGAAAAATTATACATATTGTTTTTATAAAAATAGTTTTTTCATTAATAATAAAAATTAATTTTCATCACATTTAGAAATAAATTATAAAAAATATATTAATATATTATTTCAATGTAATGATATTATTTAATAATTTTAATTTTAATTCCAATATTAAAATTATGATTACAGTGATTATAAATAATGTCCATGATAATGGAAAATATATAATTTTTAATGAATTATTTTATTAGTATTTTGAAATTATTCTCAAATAATTATATTTAATATATATTAAATTATTACTTTTATATGATGTTTGTATATATAAATTTATTGACACACATTTAATAGAAACCAATGGTAAATAATATTATAGACACAAAATGCTTAAAAAAATATTTCAATAAAAAAAATTTCTAAAAAAAATAGTTTTAATTTAAATAGTAAAATTTATATTATTTAATAAATTAATGAGGTAAAATTCATATACATTTTATATTAAAAACATAAAAATTTGTAAATTTTTTTCTATTTTATTCATTCATAAAGGATATATTATATTTTTACAATATATTTTTCAGTGTAAATTAAAAATGAAAGATCTAGGTAATGACCTAAACACAAATGAGTTTCAACTAGTGTTAAAAATTACTAGAAAATTTTTTCATGTATTTATTAACAAATGATTAGTTCATCATCCATTATTTCTATCATTTAATTTGTTTAATCATTAAATAGGGTAATTATTTCTTCAAAAATAAAATTGATATTCTTATATGTTCCATTTTCCTTCTTTTAGAAAGGGGAACATACACCCTACAATAGAACACGCATTCCTTAAAATTTATTCTTATAGATAAAAAAAATTCTCATCTTATAATAATGTATTTTTAATATTCATCGGGTCTCAAAAACTTATAATAATCCCTTTATTAGACATGATACTTCTAAGAGAATGTTCAAAGTCCAAAAGTGACAATTAATTAATCATTAGCATTTTCATCTAAATATTAATCTTTTAAACCTAAAATTAAAATTGAAATATTATAACATATAAATCATTATTGTAGTGTAGAGTTATTATATTAAAATGTAAAACATATGTTAATTTATTCACTTCCAAATAGATTATCAATATAATTTTTACCTTCTGTTATGCAGAATACCCCCTCGAAGTAATGTTTTTTGTTTTCTATAAGGATTATAAATATTATAAAATAACATATGAAATATGATTCAATTAATTTATAAATTCAAAATTATATCTTTATTCATAAATTTTAATTATATTATACACTTAAATATATGTAATCACCCATCAATAAATAATTCTTTCATGTTTGGATTCTGATTAAACATCTAGTTTAATAATGTTATAAAACAATATGATATTTGAGTATAGAAAATAAATAATAATGATTTTATGAGTCAATAAGAAATTAAATATTCATTTGGTTATTGAATGTGACAGCCCAGTCCAACCCATGATCAGGATATTGTCAGATTTGGGCCTAGCCCGTATAGTTTTCCTTTCATTGGGATCGGGCCCTCTAACATACACTAGGAAAAGGAGTGATAATGTATGAGGTATCCACACCATTTTATAAAGGGGTTCTTCATTCTCCTCCTCCCCTGATGTAGGATTTTCATAATCTACCCCCTATAAGGGTCCAACTTCCTCACAGTCACCTCAAATGGCTAGTAGCTTTGATACCATTTGTTACATCCCAGTCCAACCCACGATCCTGATATTTTCCTCCTTTGAACTAGCCTATACATATTTTATTTCCCTTGGATCTGGCCCCTAGAAATCTACTATGTAAAGGCCTTATGATGGGAGATGTATCAACACTACCTTATAAAGGGGTTTTTTGTGTTCGACCTCCTTCAATATGGGATTTCTATAATCCATCCTTTAATATTATGTTATCGAAATAATAGGTACACCTCAATAATTGTAATGCATCATCCATTTTATTTAATTGAGAGGGTTTAGAATGAATGTGGAGGATACATGTAATTGTGAATTTGGAGATTTCTTGGACTCACTGCTCAATCCAACCTTTTCTCCAGGCATCAATAGGGTTACACACCATGTAACTAGGTAGCAATATGTGTAATACCCTCTAGGTGGAAACCATTAAAAGTTAGACACCATGATAATATTCACACCATAAAAAATTACACATCGTGACAAGCCTTCAGACATCGTCAATGAGCCAAATACTGTTTTTTTTAATTTGGAGCATCGGTTTATACATCAAGGTGATGAATTTTTCAGTAGTTTCAGAAATTAACTATTTCATTATGTGTATTGGTATTACACATATAATAATACCATGAATATGGTTTTTAAATAGGAAGAACGAATGATATTTTTTCGATTCCCCTTCGGTTTCATCTCCCTTGACCCAAAGAATTCCATAGGAGATCTTGAAACTCTCAAACCCATTTGGATCATCTCGTTTAGTGTTCGATATTCATGACAGTTGCGATGGGTTTTCTGTGTATGTTTTCTCACTTTTTCATTGTCTTTATCTCTTTCTAAACATTTGGTATTTAATTGGATCATCCTGTAATTGATGGATTCCTTCCCTAGAGTGTTGGATCTCATTTCTAGCTCCGGTTTTGAGGTCTTCTACACCTTTGTTCTCATTGGTAAGTGTTGTCACGAGTGTTGAGATTAATGATATCAGTAGAGAGTTCCATACATATTATCCAAATTTTTTATCCTTAATCTACATGAATTATTTTAGAAGTTTATTTAAATTCATTTGATCAATATTTCATTCAATTTATTTCATAAAACCCAATTCCAGTGAATTGGGAGATTTTAAAGGGTTTTGGTTTGAAAATTGGGCAAAAATCCCAATTCTATTGAATGAGTGTGTGTTTATGAAAATTTTTTGATTTATATTTTTCTATTTAAATATTATATTTGATGTAAATTATTTCAATGAAACTATTGAATTTAATTGTGGAAATGAATTCTGAAATGATGGAATCTGTATTAAATGTATTTTAAAATTGTGCGAGTGGATTTAAATGATTTGAAAGAAACCAGATTGTTTTAGCTTGTTAAAGTGGAATGGATTCGATTAAAACTCATTTTTTTTATTAAAAGTAATATTGGAATTAAAATATAAGGATACGATTTAATTGTTTTCTAGATGTCTTCAAATAAATTTCACATCATTGATTATTTTTGATAACATTCAAAAAATTTGTAATTTGTGAGTTATTTGGATACACTCTACACTATTACATTGTAATAAAACATACATGTGGTGGGTGAAATCAATGATGGGATGGTGAAGAGTCACATTTTTCTAGTTTCAAGGGGAATGTTTATACATATATTGTTGAGATCACTTAGAGACTGAGGAATCCTCTATCCAGAATACCGTCATACCTATTTTGAAGATGAACATATTTCTTTATTGTTATTTATAATTGATATATGAATGTATTCCAATTTTGTAAAAAATCATTATGTGACTTCTTAATTTATATGATCTATTTTATATAAATGTTTAATTTAATCCATTTTTTAGAAATATTCCACTAATTGAAATGCTTTATCTTAAATTATTTTTATATCATTTAAATTGTATAGAATTATTTGTTTAAATATTATTCAAAATTAAAAACCTATTTATTTTAAAATTGAATCAATTAATTTGGTTAATATTTAATTGTAAATTGTTATAGAATCCCATGTGAGTTTAAAATTAAACATGGTGAGTTGTGTCCTTAGGTATTCAGGGTGTTTTCCTCTATTTTAGTACTTGGATTGTAGTAATTTGGGCTCTAATTCCATGTGGAATTATTGTAAATTACTCATATTTTAGTTCCTTTTGTATGTATGTTCACTTGATCTTCTTCTGTCCCCATATGTTTTGTGGAAATATTTTTCTTCATTCATGTTTTTTGATTCCATGTGCTAGTCTCCAACCTGTTGGGATCAGGAACAAATTTCAGAATATTTAAACGATAGTTTGGATCTTTGGTTATCAAGGTACCAAGGATGGTTCGTGAAAAAATGGTCTTAAATGAGGTTTTTGTTATGCTTATTCTCATGAAGTCAGTATGAATTTATGAAATATTTTTAGGACATTTGAGGTAGTTTTGATTGATTTCCTAGACATGTCACACTACAATGAGCTTTATGTTATTACAGCTGATATGAGAATGTCGTGTTGTGGATTATCTCTATTACTTTTTCTAATATTATGTGTATATTATGAAATCCAAATCATGTAGCTTCTATATAATGGTATTAATTTGAATTGTTTCTAAGTTATAGTGTTATTACAATATATTCCTTATCGTATGCTGATGTTGTATGGCATCATGCCTCTGAGAAGGCACATAGATAGGATCAAGGAAGAAGATTCTACTGAACCACAGTTGGAGATTCCTCCAGTGGGAACAAAAGTAGTAGAGGTGATTGTGTGCACAATCCATGCATTGAGATAGGCACCACTTCTAGCCGCCGTTCATGGTACGATTGAGGATCCTCAGGGGGATGTTCTTCAATATCATAATAATGATTTTCTTCCCCAATATCCTCTAGTTTTCAATGGATTAAGAAATATATAATGTATTTTGGAATTATTGGAGACACTGAACGTGATCATGGTGATGTGTTCCACCTTCATTCTAGAAGGATATATTATGTGATAGTGGGATAGTATGGTGATGATAAAGACACATGAGGGTTTATAGTTAAAAGACATCAAGGTTCTTTTCACTAAATAGTTATATCCAGATTCAATGATGTTGGCCTAGGCTTTGGTGTTTTTAAATATTTAGTAGGCCGGAAGAATCATGACTTAGTACTCAAATTTCTCTTCTAAACATGTGATTTTTTCATATAATATTGTATATAATGAAAGGAATATGGATTTATGGTATGAGTTGGGAAATCGATCATAAATCCATTCATTATTTTTATGGCTAAATATTCCCACTTATGATGATGTACTAAATATTACGATGATGGTAGAGGTGGACATGGCTGGGATGTTTTGGTCGATGAGAGTTCTGTTTTATCCCAATGGTATCGTAAGTTCCTTCAAAGTAAAATGGAACTGTGATGACTCTCAGAGAGGTTACCAATGGAATAATCAATCCATATTTACTATTGTGTTAGGAGTAATTACATTCATTTGTTATTGGTGTGGGGAGAAAGTAAATTCTAAGAGGTTTTTCATTGAGACACCCAATAATCGTGTCTCTTATGGATGTTCTGGAAACATATAATGATTCTACAGTATCTTTTCATCTATTTATATTGGAAGAGAAACATCATATCCTCGTAAATATCTTGTGTAATCAGATGCTTCATGTATAAAAGTGTTCTCACCACATAAATCTGGAACCGATCTACCTCACACAGTGTATGATTCTCTAGAGGAAGTAGATGTGGGTCCAACGACTATGAGATGTACAATTATTATAGCATTGGAATTAATGATTTCTATATTTGATACTGGTACGTCCCATTCATTTTGTTCAACCCTAATTGTTAATATGATAAATATTTATATAGATATTTTATCTCATGCAATGTATATTACAACACCCATTAGATCGAAGAGATAGTAAGGAATCCCTTTTCAATATTTTATTACCCATTTGGCTAATGATGAGTTGGGTTGTAGTTTATTGGTCCTCAAAATTAAATCTATTATATCATTTTTATAATGGATTGGATCATTTATAATAAATCTGAGATTGTATTTTATCATCTGTGGCTCATCCTTACATCACCAAGTGGTGTGTATCTTGTCTTTCAAGGATAACGTGACATATAGTTGATCAATGTTGTCCCTTCGTATCTAGATTTTGGGAATATAATATCAATATTTTTCTTTGTCTTGGACAGCTAATCCTTGAATGATGATCTCCCTCCAGTTGTCAATGAGTTTTACGACGTGTTTCCTTATGACTTCTCTAGTTTTCCCCTGGTAAGGGAACATGGGTTTTCCATTTTCTTAATGAATGGTACACAATAAATTTCTATTCCCTCCTACTACAATGCTCCAATATAAATGAAATAGCTGATGTTTTAGTCATATTATCTTCATGGGGAAGTATTCAAACACCCGAGGGTGTCAACATAGGTGGCACAAATTTTCATTGATAAAATGGTTCATGCATCTCTTTGCATAGGTGTTGATTAAACAAATATCAACCGAGTTACGGTGGATAACAAGTATTAGTTTCCAAAAATTGATGATTTTTTAGATTAGTTGAATGGGGAAATTGGTTTTCAAATATAAACTTTCATTATGGTTACCATCAGTTAGAGATAAAATAATGTTACATTCAAAAATATATATTTAGGAGTATGTACATACTTTATGATTACCTTGTTATTCCCATTGGTATGAAAAATTATTCTGTTGTTTTCATGGAATCAAGGAATATGATTTTCCATGATTATCTGGATACCATTGTCATAGTCTTTTTTGGATGAAATACATAGTTACTCTAAATAAGAGTAGGATCATGTGAATCATCTAATAATAGTACGGTGTCTGTTGAGAAATTGCCAATGTTATTCCAATCATTCGTATTGTTATTTATGGATGAGGGATGTGAAATTCATGGGACCCATGGTGTTGGAATAAGTAATACCTGTTTATCATGACAAGGTTATGGTTGTTATGACATGGTAGAAACTGTGTATTGTCTTCGAGATTTAGATAATCTAAGGGTTATCCAAATATTATCTCCAGTTCATGAAGGACTTCTCAATATTTTCATCTCTAATAACTTCAATAACATTAAAGGGGGTGAATATTACATAAGAGGGTAATGTAAGGGTTATTTAATTTAGATTATGAATCCTTTGTCTACTATGTCTAGTGTTGCCTCTTCAAGAGGTCGAGCATGGCTATGTGGTCTTCATTAATGGATTGGACTATAGATTGGGATGTGATCTTCTCCAACGTAATAATTTTGTTGCCTATAGATATCATCATCTTAAACCTCATGAGAAAACTATCCTACCCACATCTATGATCATGAAACTAAATTCACATGACAATTTTTTGCACACATTACCTTTACAGAGAAAATATTACTATGTATTAAGACAACAAGATCCTGAGATATTTCTTCTGTCAAAATGATTTTAATCTCCACTATAGGGGTTGGGTGGAGTACCATAAATATTTTGATTTTGACATCACATATACATGGGGGAAATGGAATGTTATTTAAAATGAATCAAAGAAGAAACTTCCAACCTAGACAGTAAAAGAATCATCAAAATAGTGTCATTAGATTCCACTTTTTCACAGTTTCAAATTGGAGTTCAGCAGAAAGGGGATGATGTTTCTTTATCTTGTGTTCATTTGAAATCCTCCATACCCAAAATCATTCTTCAGGATCAAGATATTAATGATGAATTTCTTAGAATTAGAGTCTCCCTTTATTGTTGGGAGATAGTGGCCTCATGGTTGTACTCCAAATAGGGTGTTCTATACTTTTGGAATCAAATCGTTGGGTAGTTAGTGGAATGAAATAATGTGGAAGGTAATTTTTTGTAATTCCCAAGAGACTGTGCACCCAAGAACCACAAATATATTCATTGACATGCAATAATATTTATGGTCTCGAGGGATGAGATGTCGTATTGATGTTATTTTTTCTCATTATTATACATTCCAACTAGTGAATGATAAGAACCAGAATCTTTAGGGTTTATTGCTACCGCTTATACTCCCTATGTTCAGGTGGAATGAAATACTTATAGACTTTTTGGTTTTGTTACCACATAACCAAAGAAAAAAGAATTATATATGGGTTTTAATTGATAGGATAACCAATTTGGCACACATCATACCCATTTGAGATACAAATATGGTTGGGGACATGTAAAAAATCTTCATTATGGAGATTGTATGTTTTCACAGAGTTCTATATGATATAGACTGTGATTTAGATCCCTAGTTCATTTCTTGCAATTTGGAAGAACATTAAGAGGCACTAGGATCTCATGTCCATTGCAGCACATCCTACCATCCATAGTAGGATTGGTAGACAGAGTGGGATATACAAATTATTAAGGATATGATTTGAGCTTGTCTTTTTGTCCTTAGTGGGGCTTGGGATGATCACTTGGGGATGGATGAGTTTTATTATAAAAATATGTACCAGTAAACAATTAGAATGCATCTTTTTGATTTCTTCTACGGCTAGCCTTATAAATATTAATTATGTTGGTCAGCAATTCGTGAAAGGTACATGGGTGGAACAAGCATGGTGAAATAAAACAAGAAATGATTTATCTAAATCATTAGAGAATGATGAAGGCATATACTGAATATTAATCTTATACTGAGTTTCACCATAGAAATATGGAGTTTTTAGTGTGTGATTCGGTGTTCTATAAATTTTCAACATGGTTGGGTCATCGATATCATGGGAGGCAAGGGAAGAATTCTCCACATTCTATGGGTTCTTTCAAGGTTTTTGATATGTTGGGGAATGTTTCATATCATTTATCACATACACCACATATTTTGTCGATACATAATATATTCTATGTTTCATTTCTATGAAACTAACTCTCTAATCCATTTCACATACTAATATGGAATGATATTGAGATTGAACTAAATTTATCTATGACTAAGTGGCCAGTCATGATAGTTTACTGTGAGAGTTTGGAACTTAATGGGAGGATGAAACCTTTGGTTTTTGTGTTATGACAGCACATGCTTGATAATCATGAGATGTGGAAGTGAGAGGCATTGATGAGAGAGCATTAAGGTCATCTTTTTTTCATGTAATCTTTTTCATAGGTTTTTTGGGGATATATTGTTTTTATTGTTGGGAGGTTATAACATCTCTTTATAGAACATATAGGTATGCCTCAAAAATTGCTATGGGTTTTCCTTTTTGTTGACCGGGTATGGTTGTGAATTAATTGGTAGGATACCTTTAATGGTGTTGTTAAAGACGAGTTGGACCATCATCTATAATAGACCATTTCTATAGGCTTCCAAAGGGGTACACACTATGTAACTAGGATACATGATTAGTAATGCTCTCTAGGTGCATACCGTGAGAAGTTTCATGTTGTAATAATATTCACACCACGAAAGGTTATACATCATGAAAATATTTTAGATATCATGAATATGTTAAATATAAATTTTTAATTAGAAGTTTCGATTTCTAATTTGAGGTGACATGTTTTCAACAGTTTGGAAAATTAACTATTTCACAATGTGTAATGGTAATACACATCATTTAATAACTCGACTACGAGTTTTAAAAAGGAAAAATGGCCAATATATGTCTTGTATATTCCATATAGTTTCAGATCCCCTAACCTAAATACATCCCAATGTGATATTGAATCACTCCAACCCTTATTTGTCCTCTCATTTGGCGTTCAATTGTCACTATGATTGTGGTGTGTTTCTCATGTATGTTTTCTCCCTTTTTATATTTCTTTATCTATTTATCCACCTTTTGGATTTCAATGGGTCATCCTGAAATTTTTGGATCCACTCCCCATAGTGTTGGATCTCCTTTATAGTGTGTGTTTTTAGGTTTAAACACCTTTATTCTCATTGATAGGTGCCACTGTGAGTGCTGAGATTCGGGATAAAGGTATGTGGTTCCATCTTAATTAGCCAAATTTATTTACCTCAAAATGCTTGATTTATTTCAATTTTTTACTTAAATTCGATTTCTTAATCTTTCATTCAATTTATTTGATAAAAATAATTTCTAGTGAATTGGGAGATTGGAAATAGTTCTTTCATGATAATTGGAAAAATAACCAATTCCATAAAATCTGGGTGAGTTTATGGAAATTGGTTGACTTAAACTATTGAATTTAAATTATATATTTTGTTGGAATTATTTCCATTTAATGTTTGATTTAAATTGTAAAAAAGAATTGTGAAATAATTTAATTGGTTTTCAATGTATTTCAAACTCGTGCGAGTAGTGTAAAATGTTTTGATGTAAACCAAGTGGTTTTATCTTGTTAAATAGACATGTTTTTTATTTTAAAATATTTTGGTTTTAAATTGAAAAATTACATTGAAATGGAAGAATTGGATTTAATTTTATATTATGTATTCTCAAAATAAATTTACATGCTTTGATTATTTAAGACCACATTGAAGCCTTAGGTAGTTGTTTAGTTAACAAGAAAGACTCAATATTATTACAACGTTCTAAAACATACATGCAACATTTAACGTTCTCTATGTGATGGTTTTGAGTTGTCTTTGGCTATTTTTAAGGGGAACATGTACACATGTATTATTTAGATCACATATATATTGGGGAGTATTATAACTATAATACCATCGTACCTAATTAGAAGATGACCATGTTGCTCGTTTCTTGTTTATATATGAGATATAAATGTATGATAATGTTATAAAACTGATTTATGTGATTTCTAAATATATACACTATTTTATATAAATTTTTTAATTAAGAAATCATTTTAGAAATATTCCATTACATAAAAATAATTTTATTAATGTATTTTCCATTATTTAAATTAAACAGCATGATTTTTTTGAATACCAATCATGAATAATGACCCGGTAACAATAAAATAGAAATAATTACATATTTTAATCTTCTATTTGTAACTGTTGTGTAATCATTGGGGAGACCCTACTTTTGCCTTCAGGTGTTTGTATATTATCTCAATCCTGGTTCGTGCAAGGGGAAAGGGTCTCTTAGAGGCAAATAAATCGGTTTAACTTTAGACTTGGATAGTTGTGTCCTTATGTACATGGGGTATTTTCCTCCTTTTTGGTACATTCATTTTAGTAATTTGGTATCTAATTCCTTTTTTAATTCTAGAACATTAATCCAAATATAGTTTCTTTTTTACGTTTAATGACTTTCTTATCATTATTCTACTATGTGATGTGTAAAATTCAAACTCAAATACATTTTTTATGATTCTAGGTGATAGTCGCCAACCCATGGGGATTGAGAATTCCATTAGGGCTATGTCAGGTTCGTCTTAGTTATTGGGTTTCCAGGGTACTTAGGATCATTCATGACATTGAATGGTCATATTAAAAATCTATAAAATTATAAAAATATCATCTTTGATCCCTAATATTTTCAAAAAAACTAACACTGATTCAATTTTTAGGTATAAATAAGAAAAAATAATAATAGATATATTTATTTTGAAATGTAATGGATCTTCTTAAATTTAGTATTGAATAATAATTTTCCAAAAATTATATATAGTAAATATTAAATTATTATTCATGATGTTAGTTACATACCTATAACGAATATGTAAAAATGTAAGAGTTCTCATCTCTAATTCCCCTATTTGATACTTGTTTGGGGTAAGGAAACGACCCCAGTTTCCCGATGTAAGTGCCTTATTTTATTACATTGTCATACAAACAAGTAATACACATCACTAAGGACTGAGTTTTTTAGTATATTTGGAAACCATATTCATGGAAAACATCAATAATACAACTTGAAATGAAATACATCATATCAGTTTTTTTGGGAACATCCACAATTATAAGTTTATCCTAGAAGGTCATTCATAATAAACTTCTTAATTTCCTAAGAAAAAGAATCATAAGAAAGGGTTGAGCTCAAACTCTCGGTAAGGGAAAGAAATATAGTGGAAGGTATAATAAACATAAACATTAGGCATGGTGAATAACTAAAAACACATGACTTTTAAAATAAACATGAACACAATTTGGAAGGAATCAGAGAGAAATAAATAATTCCATAATAATAAATAATCAGGGTTATTCTACTAGTTGAATAACCACATGATCTATAAATAATATTTTCATAATGAGGGAATTCATAATTTGGGACATCATAACGGTATCGTCAATGCCTCGTTCCAGGACCACAAATATACATTTTTTCAAGGCCTCGTGTCAGGACCACCGACTGTCTCATGAGACAAACCGTTGTACGGATGGGCTATAACAGGCCCCACCTGACACATAATAATTATAATTAATTCATCACAAGAATGGGGATACACATAAACAACATATACATTCAAATTGACATTGATATATGAAATATAAATAACTTTCCCCAAACATTAAACATAATGACTAACCATTTAGAGTAAATATGTGAATGGTATTAAGATCCCACATCCATAATAAAAATAATCATAAACAATTAAATTAAATATGATATATGATATCATAAAATATTAATCCCAATAATACATAATATTCAATAATAGTGTCGAAATAGATGAAGATACTCTTATAAAATCATCGAGTAATTCATGAGATAAATACACTTTTACTTGGAAAAGAATATTAATTTTGGGAAAATATATTTATAAAACATGAAGATAATTAAGATAGTATTTTAATAATAAATTGATATATTTTATAAATACAATTTTTTCTAAAACTATATTATAGACTATCTTAGAAACTATTTAAGAATTTGAGAAATTCTCTTGAATCAAGCTTGTATTTCAGGAATAATTTTTTAATGATCATTTTAAAACATATAAATACACATAAATGAATGTCAGAATATTGTTGGTACTCAAATATAAAAAATTATCACAGAATTTATTATCAGTCATATGAATGAATAATATTTTAATTGAGGTTAGTAGATAATAAATGTATCTCGAATGAAAATGGGGGTTCACAGAGAAAACCATTACCCTAAGTCTGTTGGTGTTCATCACTTGATCTTAATGACATGAATAATAAAATTTGGCTTCATAAATTACTTATTAAAGAATATCATATATATTTAATTTATTTATTATAACATTATTATGTCCATTCATTTCCTTTTTATGGGTAATGAAATCCCATTTCATTGTTGGGGAGTGTTTTCTTCCCTGGTTTTCATAATCAGTTTACATATAATCTTGTAATTTTAAAACATTAGAATGGGAATTATTTTCAAGAATATAAGTAGTATGTTATTAGTGATCAGAAATAAGATTAAATGGCTATAAAATTCTATTGGTTATTGGGAGTTAATATTAATCATTATATAAATCTTTAATAATAATTGTTTGGTATAATTGGCGGTTCGTAATCACCAAAAAATATTTTTTATTTATAAATTAATATCATGTGTAAAAAAGGATTCCAAGAACCATAAATATTCATAATAAAAATATTATACTCTGGTTCAACCATCAAAATTGTTTCATGACCAGAATTGAGGATGGTAAATGAAATTGAAAACTTTCCATCCTTGAATGTGACAAATAAACACATCTCATATAATTTTTTTCATTTCTAGTTTATATTAAGGGGAAATGAGAGATGATGAAGAATTATTAATTTATCATAACAACATTTCTGTACATATAAGTTATTGTATTAATCAGAACATTTGGATGAATATTAGTGAATAATGAAAATGAAAATAATGTAACTTGAAATTAACGAAATGAAAACGAAAATTTATCGAGATGTTGTTGTATTAATATGTGACCAAGGTCTGAAAAACCTCAAAGAGTAGGATAGGAAGATATTTTAGTATAATTTATAAATGTCACAAGGCTTGAGATGAGTGAAGAGAAGACGGAGTGGGGGGTTTTATAGTGGAAAAGAGGAGGGTATTCCCATTTTTAACACTTTATTTTATTATTTCTCACAACACAACCAGTAGTTTTGATTCATGTGACCCATAATTGTAATAATATCATGTGAGTTTGAACCTAGTGGTTTTATATTAGCCTTACCTCACTTATGTCCCAATAATATAGCTATTTAGAATATATTGTAAATTATCGTATTTTACTATTCACAAAAAATTCAAGTATTTTTAAATGTTTTAAAAAATTTACCCCAACCATTTTTGAACATATAAAATTAAAAAATAATAAATCATTTTTTTTATAATAATTTTTTAAATATTTGTAATTTAATTTTTAAATAAATTGAAAATTTATTCCAAAAAACAATATTAACACTATAACTCGTTTTATAACACCATGAGAAATTAATCAAGGGCCCATAAAATTATATTATAACCTTAGGAAAATAATTTTTAAGATTATGAATTCATTTTATGAAAATAAATTTCCATTTTAAATTATTAAATTAATTTGAGAATTGTAATTAAAATAATTATGACATATAAAAACCCCAACAATTATACAAGAATAATTTTTTCACATTTATGATGTCTAACATTTATTTATACACTCATGGGTGAAGTTTATATTTTTTTGGAAGATTTACTATTCATCAATATTCATAAGTGGAACAATATTATTCATAACGGTATGTTACTATTCATCAAAAATTATGTTTGTCTTATCAGACTCTAAATATACTACTAAATGCAACTGTGTATGTCAGTTTTTTGAAATTCAAATCACTGTGGTGGGAAAAATATGTTTATTTGATGGGTTATAATAATGTTCTGTTTTTTAGAGATTGTGTTTCATGCATTCAATATTGAATTTATTTTCAAAATCATGGGGTGTTACATTATCCACTCCTTTAAAAAAAATTCAACCACAAAGTTACCAGAATATTACCTCACAAAGAGATTTGGTTAGTTCTTCATCATAATCTTCTCAGGCTCCCATGTTGCCACTTTGACTTTATGAATTTTCCAAAGTATCATTACCAGTCAAGTCATCTGATTCCTCAACACTTGTTCTTATGTGTCTAGAATCTGGATAGGATCTTAAAATTATGATACATCAGGTTCGAATTCTATACCTTCTAAAGTGAGGAGATTCATTTGGTCTGGCATGTACTTTCTCAACAATGAGACATGAAGAACATTGTGTACTTTAGACAAGCTAGGTGGCATATCCAAACAATATGTAATACTTCCAATTCTCTCTATAATTTCAAAATGTCTTTTGTACATATAGATCAGTGTCCCATTCTTCCAAAATCATATAACAAACTTTTGTGGAGACAATTTTAAGAAATCATGATCTCCTAATTGAAATTATAAATCATTCCTTTAATAATCATCATATATTCTTTTCCTACTTTTATCTTCTTTGATATGTCCATGAATAGTCCTTACATTCGCTATTGTTTCCCCTGCAAGCTATGGGACCACTAACTACCTTTCACCTACTTCATCCCAACATGTTGGTGAATGGTTTCCCTTTTTGTACAATGTTTAATATGGAGCCATTTGAATACAGGAATGTAAACTTTTATTGTAGGATAACTCCTCTAAGGTTAAAAAATGATCCCACATACCTTGAAAGGAATGCAAGTATGATCTCAATATATATTTTAATGTTTGAATTTTCCTTTCATATATACCATCAGTTTTAGGATGATAAGTAGTACTCAAACGAATTTTAGTATCCAAATCATTCTGAATTATTTTCCAGAATTTCTATGTAATCCAATGATTTTGATTAGACACTATTGAAATATGTGCTTCATGAATTCTTTCATCTTCATTGATATGTATTCATACAAGACGCTCGAGTTTAAATTCCTCACTTATAGTAAAGAAATTTGATGATTTTGTATGTCGATCAACAATTACCCATATTGCATTATTCATTTCTAGATTTTTAGATAATCTAGTAAAAAAAATCCATTGTGAGGTCATCCCATTTCCAAGTAGGAATAGGTATAGTATTCATGACTTTTCTAGGATGTTGTTGTCTGATATTCACTTGTTGTCATACTAAACATATTGATACATAATATGTAATTTCTATGTTTATGATGTACAAAAAAATGTTCCATCAATTCTCCATACATTTAAGTGCTACTAGAGTGTGTAAGTAAATTCGAGCTATGACCATCATCCAATAACCCCCTTTTTATCTCGGGTATAAAGGAAACATATAAGCTATTCTCAAATTTCATAATTCCATGTTCTCGTAAAATTTAATCCCACATCCCCACATTCATAACATTATTTTTCTTTTGTGGGTTCTCATCATTATGCAGAGAGATTTTAATCCTTTCTAATAATTATGGTTGGTAAACCAAATAAAAAAGTAGTGTAGTTTCACCTTCTCTAATAATTCACATATCCATCCTCACTCGATCCATGTACAAAGGATGCTTATCAGTCAACATTTTTTTGAGAACTCCATGATCCTTCCTACTAAATGCATTATCTACCTTATTTGCTTTTCTTGGGTGGTAGTTTATGGTATAATCATAATCCATGGGTAGTTTGAGCCATAACCATTGTGTCATGTTGAGTTCATTTTGTGAGATGATATACTTCAGACCCTTGTGATCCATATGTATCTAATATCTTTCACCATATGGATATTGTCCCCAGGTTATTAGAGCAATGATCGAAGCAGAAAACACAAAATCATTAGTAAGATAGTATAGTTCATCAATTTTTAACTGCCATAATGAATAAGCAATAACTCTCTCATTCTATATAAGGAAACAACCAAGTACATTCTTTGATGCATCACTACAGAGTTGTTTCCTATATACCACAAACCCATTATCCCATAATAGTTGGGTTTGGATCAGAGATTTCACTAATCTCATCTTCAATTATTCAAAATAGTCCACACATTATTTTTTACATTCTAACGTAACCCCATTACGTGTAATCTGGGTTATTTGGTTATCTATGTTCTGAATTAAATTCATATAATAAACATCTAATCCAATAAAACTACATAACTGAGTTATGATTGTTGGATTTGGAAATTATTGAAAATCCTTTATCTTCCAATGATCAATGGATATTCCATTGGTAGAGACAATGTGGCGAATAAAGAAACTGATTCTTGGCAAAATTCGCACTTTCTAAACTTCCAATATAATTCATTTCTACTAAGAGTCTTCAGAATAGCGTGTAAGTATTTTTCATGATTTTAATAGATTTTTTATTATACCATGATATCATCAATAAATACCACCACTAAGTCAACATGATATTCTATGAAAACTCTATTCATTAGATCCATGAATTCATAGGGTACATTAGTCAGTCCAAAAGGCATTATTGTAAACTTTTATTGGTCATACTTAGTTTGAAATTATGTTTTTAGAATGTCTTCCTTCCTCACAATAAATTGATGATATCCAGATCATAGTTCAATTTTTGATAAATATTGAGATCAAAGATGTTGATAAAATAAATAATCAATTTCATGTAGGGAATACTTTTTCTTTATTTTTATATAATTTATCTTCTTATAGTCAATGCACAACCTCAGAGATCCATATTTCTTCTCAAAGAAAATAACATGAGATATTGATAGAGAAACACTAGTGTGAATAGATCATTTATCACTCAATTACTCTAGTTATTTATTTAGTTCCACTAATTCCATATTGTCCATTCTATATGGGTTCTTTGATAAGGGCCTTGAATTAGGAATTATGTTAATGGAAAAATCCATTTCCATCTCTAGAATATTTCTAGGTGAATCCTCTAAATATGTATCAATATATTCTTTCTCAATAGGTACACTATATATTTTAACCTTATTTCCCTCACCCATAGTTATTTCTTTCCCTTATTCTAGAAAAATTTAATTCATTAGAGCTACAAGGGGTGGATCCAGGTTGGAATCAGTTGGTGATGTTTCTTCCATAAAGATAAGGCATTCCACATCATCCTCAAAAATTGGTACCACATTCTTCTTGTAATAAATTCTCAGATCATGGTTCATAAGAAAATTGATACCATGGATTATATCAATGAAAACCATCAGCAAGAAAATAAAATCATAAGATAATGAATGATTATATGCCATAATGTGGGCTTCTTGAAACAACTTTTTTTCAATGATACTTCCCTCCGGAGTTTTCACTAACAACTCCTGTATTAAAAAAATTGGATATATAAAATTATCATGGAAAACTGGGATGATTTGAAAGAATTAAATGATCTGTAATTGAATAAATAATTGGATAAGATTTAGGAAATGATTATAGTACATAAACTATGTCATTAGGAACTTCAAAATCAGTCTCTCTGATTGCATAAGTTTTTCCCTCCTCCCTTGTCCATTTCTATGGAATGATTAATTGAAATATTGTAAAATCATTATCATAGTGTCCCATATCCTTAAAATTATATCATTTAACATTAATAGATTATTTCTTCCCCTTAAAAAATTAGCAAAATGGAACTTTCAAACAAACATATTACATGTTAATTTTCCTTTAATGTAGGCACCATGGTGTTTCCTTCCCTATTTATCACAGGATGGAAAGGCAGCTCTTCCCATTGACCCCATTTAGTTATTTCCTTTTCTATAGTTTTTAGATGCCCTTTTATTATATTACATTCCTTTTCAATTCAAATACTTAGGGGACTCCTTTTTTGTCTTGATACCACATTAGACTAAATCATTATATGATTAGAATGATTGGAAGACCATTGCACGATGGAGGAATGGATTTAGGCCATCAATGAATCAATCAATCTTGCTCCATGGATTATTTATATAGTACAAATCATTCCCTTCTATCCTTGTGAAGTTATCTTCATACTATACAATATTTTCATCTTCCTTTTGCCTCAAATTTGGAAACTACCATTCCATATCATCACATTGTTCACGAGGAAAGTATTTCTCTATGAAAAGTTCATTAAATTAACTCAATTCCATTTATTCTATCTCTTCCTTCTACTTTTTGTATTAAATTAGTGACCACCATTGATCATTATCTGCTGACACATGATATACTTCAAGGAAACCATCTCTCTTTCATTACTTCCAAAGGTGATAAATATATTTTTAAAGAACTTATTCACTAATATACAAAAAATGGGGTTGAAGTCCCATTAAATGATGGAGGTTGTTGTCACATAAATAGATCATACATAGCTCCCTAATATTCCAGATCTGGATGCTTCGTATGGGTAAGGCTATTGTTCATATCCTGGGTTAGTTGTCTAATTATAGTTATAAGTTTCTCGACACTAGTCATATCTCTAAATCCAACATAATTATCTTTCATTGGAATGAAATACCTATGTGGGATATGCTTGTTCATGTGGTTTACATTCCACCCATAATGAATCATTTATAAATAATAAAACACACTATATTAGGATATGAATCATAACGTATAATCTCAACATAGATAAATACATAACATTAATTGAAATACTATACATTGATTATCTCATAATCAAAATCCTGGTTTCTCTGAGGATAAAATTACATTTTTATCTTTTATAATGCCTTTTAATGAAAATGTGAATTATCTCTAGAAAATCACTCTAGAGTGTCAAAACATGTGCGCAGTAAGCCCCATTTTCATGTTCCAGGATACCTGAGGTCATGTTCAAAACAATTTTTTAGAGTTTTCAATCCTAGTTACATCTTTGTCAAAACCACATCCACCTGTATTATCCTGACAAGGATGTATTTTCTAGGATGATCCATATAATCCATTCCATAACAAAAATTCAAGGATTTTCTTGTATTTTTTATTTTCATAAACAATCATAGGTGTTTTTTCCCTATTATAAATTTTCTAAATATAGTTTCAATTATTTCTACTAAACATCCTCTGATACCAACTTCAAGGACCCAACACCAGTTTCCCTGAGCGGTGCCTTATTTTATTAGATTGACATAGAAACATGAATTATGCATCCTATAGGATAGAGTAAATTATTAGGCATAGAAAAAAGATACAAACACAATTTCATCATTACAACATGAAATGAAATTAAACATATATGTTTTTTTTGGGAATTTCAGCACCTATAATGTTCTCCTTATAGGTCAATCATAATAAATTTATTAATGTCCTATGAAAATTAAACATAAGAAATGGGTGATCCCAAACACTTAGTAGGGGTATGAAATATAGTAGAAGCAATAATAAACATAATCATAAGGCATGGTGAGTAACTAAAAATTCATGCCTTTAAAAATAAACTCAAACACATTTTGGTAGGAATAAAAGCTGAATAAATAAATCCATAACATAATATAATCATGGGTATAATACTAGTATAATAACCACATGAACTATCAAGAAATAATTCATAATTATGGAATGAATAATGTGGGACATCATAACCATTTCATCGATGCCTCGTGACAAGGCCATAAATATCCGTTTTTTCAAGGCCTCGTTCCAAGACCATAGTTTGTGTCATGAGACCTACCAATGCATGAATGGGCTATAGCGGGCCACAAAAAACACTTAATAATTCCAATTCATTCCTCATATGAATGGTGATAAACATAAACATCATATACATTCATATTGAAACTAATATATGAAATGTAAATATCTTTCACAAAACATTAATCCTAAACATTAACCATACAGAGTAAATAGGTGAATGGTGTTAAGTTAGCACATTAACTTTAATAATAATAATAATTATACATTTAATTATATATGGTATATTGTATCATAAAATATTAATCCCAATAATAAATAATAATCAACCTGTGATTTTAAATCGATGAGGATACTCTTGTAAAATCATCAAATAATTTGTTCGATAAATACTCTTTTACTTTGAAAAAAAAGAGTAATTTTGAAAAATTGTTGTATAAAACCATATTTAAATTAACATATTATTTTCATAATAAAATGATAGATTTTAGAAATATAATGGTTACTAAAATAATATTATAGAGTTCTCATGAAAAAAGGTAAGAATTTTGTAAATTTCAGTCGATCGGGCATGTACTTCAGGATGAATTTTTGAAAAAAAATTAAAACCTAAAACTCCACATAAACGAATTCATTATTCTACTTAGTACTCATATATAGACCACATTAATATAATATATGATAATTACATGTGAATGAAAAATAATTTAAGCAAGTTAAGTAGATAATAATATCCACCTGAAGGGAAATGGAGGTTCGGGTGGATAACCATTACATTTAGTGCATTTGTATTCCTCACTGGATAATAATGTCCGGAATAAAAAAAATTATAAATTAATGAGTCCAGAATTTCATCTACATGTAATTTATTTATCATAACTTTATTAGGTTCATTAATGGAATTTTGATGTGTTAAGAGATCAAATTTCATTTGTTTGGGGGTGTTTTCTTCTTTGGTTTTAAGGATCGTTTTACTTATATTCATGTATATATAAATATTTAGATTGAGAATGGTTATCCAGAATAGTAGTTGTATGTTATTAGTTAACCTATATAATATTACATCTTTATAAAATTCATTTTGTTATTGGGAGTGAATATAAATAATTATATTAAACTTTTATGATAACAGTTTTGTCTAATTGGCAGTTCTTGATCATTATGAACTCTTTTTTATTTATAAGTTAATATCATATGTACTATGGATTACAGAACCATAAATAAGTAATCATTTATATATTATACTCTCGTTATACCATCAAAATGGTATCATGACCTGAATTGAATATTGTAATATAATGTGAAAACCTATCGTCCTTGAATGTGATTAATTAACAAATCTGAGATTGTGTTTTCATTTCTAGTATAAAACAACGGGAAATGACAGATGACAAAGAATTATTACATTATCATAAAAACATTATAGTAAATTTTTGCAATTGGAGTACTCATAGAATTTTGATGAAAGTAGGTGAGGAATTAAATATAAAATAAATGAACATAAAATAAAAGAAATGAAATGAGGAATTTACCTCTTGAAATAATCTTCCTTGAGAGCCTCTTTAGGGGAGAGTTTTTTATCTTTCATTGGTACCATGGGTTGCGGGACATGTAGGGGAGCATGGGAGGATATTTGATTTGAATTTAGACATGGAAATAGGCTTGAGAGGAGTGAAGAGGAGAGGGAGTCAGGGGAATTTTATATTGGAGGATAGGAGCGCCTTCCCATTATTTTACTCTTTAATTTATTATTTATATCAAGACAACAAATATTGTAGATTCATGTGACCCATAATAGTAAAAATTTCATATGATATTGGGCCTAGTGGTATTAAATCATCCTTACATCACATATGACCCAATAAATCATCTAGTTAAAATTTTTCGTAAATTATCATATTTTATTATTCACCAAAAATTCATGTCTTTTAGAAAAATCCAAAAAAAAATTACCCCAAATAGTTTTTTATGTATATAATTCAAAAAAGGGAATTATTTTTCGAAAATAATTTTTTAAATGTTTTTAATTTAATTTTTTAAGAAAATCATAATTTTTTCCGAAAAAACAACTTTGTAATTATAACTTGTTTTGTAACACCTTGTGAAATTTTTCCAAATCCCAAAAAAATATATTATACTCATTGGATAATAATGTAAAAATTTAAAATTAAATTTTTAGGTGAATAAATTTCCATTTTAGTTATTAAATTTATCAAAAAATTGTAATCAAAATCTTTATGACATACAAAAATAACAATACGTATAGTATGATTATTTTTTCAATTATTATATGTCTAAATGTTATTTATACACTGATAGGTAAAGATTCTATTTTTTACAATTTAAAATTCATTATTAATCATAAGAGTAACGTTACTTTTAATATGGCTATGTTACTATTCATAAAAAATTAAGATTTTTTCATCAGACTATAAATATCATAATGAACACAACCGTGTATGTCATTTTTTTGAAATTCCAACCACAACTGTGGAAAAAATATGTTCGCTGGCTAGGTTAAAATAAAATGGTGTTTTGTAGAGAAAATGTGTTTCATGTATTCAATATTAAATTTATTTGTAAAATAATGGGGTGTTACATTTCATATAATGAATCTAAATTCATTAAATTGTTGTATATACCGAAAATTTTACATATAATATCATTGTTTTTATATTAATCATATTATATTTTGTAAATTTCAGTCCCTCCCTTTCATGGGGGTCAAATTGAAATTTATCACATGAAGGGTTCTTTTTCTAAAAAACAATGTTATTGAGACATATTTATTTGTTGCATCATTTTAAACATTAATGCTGAATAAGTACCCATTTGTTTATTATTACTAAATATGTTTTTAATTATTGTTAAATAAAATTATAAATTAGTTTACATTTATAAAATTTCTTCTCAACCCATTATTACCCATGTTGTATAGCTTTTTATCCCAATTTTCTTTCCCTATGTTATGATACATTCTATTTTACTTATTTCACATAAGTTGAGTACATATGAAACATTGATGTTATTATTTGATATTTTATTTATTTACATATTCACCTTATAAAACCCGATTTTGAAATATTTTTTACTTTGATGAGTATATTTATCATAAATTACATTGATAACTCAAGTTTTCAATCCATGAGTTATGTTGTTTTATCATAAACACCATTATTCCATATTGAGTTCAACAACTAGAATAATTAATTATATAAATATTTTCCATTATCTTTGTGAGAATTGCTATTTTTATTCAAATTATTTATTTCATGTATTTATAACAATGTGATTTTCGAAAAAATAATGAATTTTTATTATAATAAATACCCACTTTCCTTTCACTAGCTATATATATTTTATTAATGAAATCATTTCTCTAATTTAAAAAATTATTAAAATTTATAGGAAACGTTATTAGATTCATTTTATAATATATTGTTTTATCAAAATCCTTCAAATGACCTTTTCGAAAATTACCTTTAAATGGGACAGGTAAATTATTATTTCTTATCAATGATTAAAATGTTTTCTAAAGAAAAATTGATATTTTAAATTCTATTTCTATATTATTTTGAAAAATATTTTCCTATATGAGTTTTATGGATCTTTATTTATCCTTTAATGTATATTTTTATCATTTGGTTGATTTAATTCAAAGTTTCAATCACCTTAATTCTTTGTCCATTCTTTTTTGATATCGTTTGAAGAAGTCTTTTTCATGGGTGTTTTTCATTTTTTTCCGACACCCTTCATGGAATCCATTGTTAAATAAGGGAAATATTATTTATAAATCATAAATCGTATTTATTTGTATTAATTATGATGAATTTATTATAGAATTTAATTTAACATATACGCAATAACCTATAAGGAGTGAACATATCATTATACCAAAATTTTCATTGGAGGATTTTCACCTAGATTGATAATTTATTTGTTGGATGGGGATGTATTGAGATTACTTGTGATTGTTAACTGCTAACTTAATTTGAATATTAAATGACATTTTGAATCGTTCATTATATGGAATGATATGTTCTTTATTTTTTTAGAGGCTGAATGAAATATAATTATAATTTTATGGTAAATGAATTCGACATAACCATGTGATAGGTGGGGATTATAAATATATTTCCCATATATGTATTAAAATAAATAATGAGCCCAAAAATAATTTGTTTTAGTGTATACCAATCTCTATATTGGTATATTTCATTAAAATAATGCCTTGAAAGAATGTTATTAAGGTTTGACATTTTGAGTTCCATTTATATGAGATTAATATTATTTATGTCCATGTTTTCATTTATTTTCATGGATATAAAATGTCCAATGTTTTAGTTCACAATGTTATTATTTAGATTTTATTAACCTTTATTATTACCTATGTCATTATTAGGGTTTTTATATCCTCAATAATATATTTCCATTACTGAGATATTGATCTCACCACTTCTTATGCTTCCATTTTCTAGTTTATGATGAAATTTATTACCCATTATATAAATATTATAATATCATGTTTTTTGGATTTATTGCATATTTTGAAGTTTTATAGAAGGATTAGTAGTTTATAATATAATGTAAATAACCATCCATTATCTAAGAAATAACATGAGAATTATTAGTCATTTTTTAATAGATCTATAAATATATAATCCTAAATTCTCTATTAAAGGTATGTAATTCGATATTTTCATAAATTTATTTAGTTATCATTTAGTTATTTCCTAGAATATATTGTTGGTATCGAATAAAAACAATAATTTATTTGTATTTGAGAACCAGATTTGGGATCCTGTGTCCACTGTATCTTAGTTATCATTTTAGTAGTGATTATATAACATTACAAAATATTATGTTGTTAGGATTATTTGTGGTATGAAATGTAATATTTGATCATAAAGTAAGTGTAATAGATAACCATTTGTGATATTATTTTATTTAATGGTGTGGTAATAATATATATTTTATTTTGAGATTAGGATAATAGAATTATAGAGAAAACACAATGGGTAAGTCCAAGTGAAAATTCAACATATATGAATGCATATTGATGTTTTTGTAATAAGGATAATGTGTCTCTCTCCAAATAATGACATCACACTCTATATACTACATGTGGATGTATTCCCTATAATAGAGGTACCTAGTATTATGACTAAAAAAGTTAATATTTGTTATTAAATTGGTCATCACCATCTAGATAATGAAGAGACCTAACTATATAAAATATATGACACTCCCATTGTGATATGATTGGGTTCATCACATTTTATTATATAGTTGTTAAAAATGATTTAATTCCTACATAAATTAATGGATTTGGATAAAATTGAAAATATTACATAACATTTAGAAAAATAAATTGAACTAAAAATACATAATTTTTAAATGTGTTTTTATGTGGGGAAGATATATTATGATTAATATTTTATATTCATATGGTAATTTAATATGATTTTATAATCATTTTTTCATTTAATATTTTGTTGAAACATGATCAAATAAATAACGTTGATAATGGTATGTACCTTAAAATACTCTATTATAGACCAATATATGGGAAAACCTTAATGGTAGAAACTTTTTTTATATAATTATTATGTTTGATTAGGTGAGTTTTCAAGATTTATCTACGGTTGTGATATTGATATTTTAAATGAATTTTTATCATGTATAATATATCTTTTTTCATTATTATTTGATAAATATTGATGAAATTATTGTATATTATAATGTTATGAGGTTTATATGAAGCTCCAAATTATAGTTATTCCAAAATTCCACTTTAACTTATTAAATAATTTATCAAATGGTATCAACATCCTCGAAATGTTATATTAATTCATAGTTATAAATTTGTGGATAAATATATTAGAACTCATTATTGAATGTTGTATAAGTCATATATTAAAAATATTCCTAGTATTTTGTTAATAATGGGATGAATAATATTTTTAATAGATAATTAGATAGTATAATAGTCCTAAAATTGAAAATTAATTTATTATAAAATGGATCCATGATATATTTGTTGATGTTTATCTCCATTTTTAGATTATGATATATATTGACTATTTTAGAAACATAAGAGCTATTGGTTATCATATTTTTAATTTTTAATGAATTTTATTAATTTATATAATAATATATAGTTTCAATTTGGTTTAATGTCTTAATAATTAAGATTGTTTTGGGAATTAATATTTTTTAGAATGTATTACTAGGTAATGTTCCAACCTATTTATTTGATTGAACAAATGCACAATTCATTTTAATGAAATTTATGTAAATTAGTATATCCTAAGAGAGTGTGGTAGATGTATGTTCCTAACATTTTCTAGGTATACCACTCTTTGAGTTTTAGTATAACATTGTTTAGTTTTGTATTTCATTTTTTTATAACATGGTTTTACAGTCCCATTTTAGGGATGAAGATATTTTATTGGGGAATACTCCCTAATATTCGGGGATGTATATTATTATATATTAATGAAGTTAAGGGATTATGATTGTTTCATGATGATTGGAATGCATTACAGGTGGTTACATATTTTTCTATAGAAGATGTGTCGAGAGATGTTTGATGGAAACTTTCTTGCCATAAATGGTTTATACAATGTGAATATGTTGCTCGTTAGAATATTTGAACTAGTGCATATTGTTAAATGTTATCATGTCATGAAACTATTGTGCCTTGAGAAAATGTTCAATCATGATTATTTTAAAATGAGGAATTTGTTTCATGTTATCTCATAAATTTTTAAATCATCAACATGAAAAGGATTCATATCAGGAATCTATTGGGATCCATAGTTTTAATCCATGTTTTTTAATTGATTTTATTTCATCCTCCCAACATCCTTATATTGTATACCCCATGGTGAATCCATGAGGATTTAGATTGATTTGATCCCTTAAAGAATAATGGATCATGCGTTTAATCTCTAGTGAGTTAATATCCATTGGTTTTCCACAATATAATATGTCTTCTATATTATAGTGGTGTAATATATTGACTGTAGTAAAACAGATTTTTTATCATTCAAGATCGAGAATTCCCATTTGATATTTTACATCTTAATTATTTATTAGTGATCAAATTTTAATAATTTATTTTCCCATTAAAAAATTTTATCCCCTCAATTAAAACCCATATATTCTATGTTGATTTCTCCATGGGATTGATTACATAGCTACTCATGGCAACCGTGAAGCGAATGCTATTGCAGATGCGCTTGCTAAAAAAAGAGTACATCAGATCATGACATGGCAGGACACTCTTCCAGCTGACTTAATTTATCTGTTTGATAGAGATTGTAAAAAAATCTCATCCTTCAGTATTTTGTAATATTTTTGCTTATCAATAAATTGTGGTTTGGTCTTTGATGAAAGAATTACCTTCAACGAAAATATTCTATGTTTATTTGTTCAAATATATGAAATATTATGAGATTGTGCTGACATAGAACATGTGTTAAAAATAGAATAATTGGTGATTATAATATTTTCTTTGGAAAATTATATATATCCCATTATATCTAGTGGTGTTGTTACCTATCCTATGGATACCCATAGATTGAGACTACCCTAGAACAATAATAAACTGGATAATGGTTTAAAATATGAGTTAACATGATATGATGTCGCATATAATTTATTATGATATATTATCTTTAAAAAATGGATAGTTATTTGGATAGCTAGTGATGATATGATATAAATGGGTTTGTACGTTGGTATCAGGAAATATTTTGGTAAAAGTAAATGAATGAATTGATAATTGAAAAATGGTAGTTGGATAAATTGACCATTGTGAATTTTGATGTTATTTTGTGTTATTCTGGCCATTATAACTTGTTATATGATTTCTTTTGAGCTGACTATATAATGGGTTGCGCCTTTTCATTTCTAAATTCCTATATAAATATATTTTCTTCGTGATTCTATAATGATTTATTATTATTATTTGATTGGTAATACTAAAATTCATATTTAAACATATTTTCCCAGTGATACTGAATTGATTATATAAAATTATTATTCCAATGATGCTGAAATTATTATATATTGGGGCTTTCACAGTGATACTGAAATGATTTTAAAATGTTATTTTCATAATTATACTGAAATAATAATATTAAGGACTTTAACTAGTTATGGGAAAATTATTATATAAATGGCGTGGATCAGTTTTGTTGTATTTCAAAGTGAGACTGACCTGATGCTGTGATAATTTCCAAGATTTATGGTTATAGTTTGTGTAGTTATTCTACATGATCAGATATATATTTTCATGGTTCCAAATAATTATGTATACAATATCATATTAACTCATTAATTAGTAAACCTAAAATATATTTATTCATGTTCATATAATATTAATGGTTTTGCATCAACGTAGATGTTTCAACTGACTATGTTTTACTCACACCCTATTTAGGCCGCTATTTGGTACGTGAGAATATTACATGAATATAGTTATAGACAAGGGAAAGGGAAATTGTTATTGCTTGATTATTTCTGTATGGGTTTGTGTGTGGACATGTGATAAACTACCGATTCTAGATCAGGTTATTTTGTCTCTAATATGTTAGCATTTTATTTTATCTATATAAATTCACAAATGATATTAAGTTATATTCTATCCTAGAATTGTTTAGTTAAATATTATATTGTTTAATTGGTTATCCATTTATCATTGAGTTATATGATATACTAATAATTTAATTTCTATCATAATAAAAAAAAATTATGTCCACTATAGACCAAAAAATGTACCAGGGGTTATAGTCTACCCACTATGTTTTATGATCTTCTAGTGCTAGTTGGTATCCTCATGAAAATGGGGAGGTGTTCTTGAGGTCTAAGAACCCTTTCGATTTAGAAATGTGTAAGATTACCATATGGGGGGATGTTACAATGTGGAATTAGAGAAAGGTTATTATTATTTTTTCTTATTTTTCTGTTTGGGAAAGTCATAAAGGATACTAGGTTGTTTTGAGAAATAATAATAATATTTTGTTTGGTAAAAGCTAATCATTGTTAATCGGAAAAATTTGACTACCTATGTATGGTTTTTGTTCTCATGTTGTTCACTTATTACATTCGATATTATTTCAACTTTATTAATTCACATGTCGTGTGATGTTATTGATTATTATGATATATAAAAAATTATAGATGTGTCATGAGATGAGTGATCATGAATCATGATAGTACAATATTGATATATATTGATAATCAATGTTTATGATAGATATATATTTATTTCCTGTGATGTATTTTCATGTATAAAATATGAAATAACATTCCATTAAAACCTAATAAAAGAAAATGAAAGAACTATAATTTTATTATAATTCAATTATTATAAAATTTCAATGGAGACCATGTGGCATCGATTCTCTGCAATTTTCATCTTATCAGGTTTACCATAAGTTTATTCAGTGTTTTAAGTAATTATTTTCTGATTTAGAGAAAATTAATACACATTTTCAATGAATTGAGAGTCAGTAGAGTGGAAATCATCATTATCCTATCATAGATGATCCATAGAGTCAGGTAAATCCTAATGATAGAATAGATGCTTAGTTTTGGGACATTGTTTGGATGGTATTTTGATCCATATAAAGGGATATAATTCACATCGTTCCATTGATTTTAGATTTAATGAAATGATTAATATAAAGATCAGCATACATTCATCGGGCATGGAGGACACCAGGAATCTGTGTTATTGATATATTCAGTCCAAATAGTCCTAAAGAACCTTGAAAAACTAGCAGATAGAATGGTGAATCTTTTATGTAAATTCATTATGGACTATCAAAGGATTGGTGGGACACTTTAAAGTAGGTTTGGCATTAAGATGAGTTATCCTAAAAAGACATTAATGAAATTTTTTGGCGGAACATCTATCCAAAAATGATGAGGGATGATATTAATCTTACGTTCATACACCTAAAGAAAAAAAATGTCACAGATGGGCTTCACATAGAATTTCTTTAACATGCAGTGATTTATTCCATCTTTAGATATAGATGACATTTTTTGGGGTGAGGCATTTCTATCATGGGATTAAATATGAGATCAGGTCATATGTGAATTTTTTAAAGTTGAGTATCAATTTAGACATGACAAATCAGGATATCCTCAAGTTAAGGAATTTTAGATTGTACTCAAGGAGAAGGAGATAATTTTTAGTAGTGTGGACTAATATTTATTCATTTATCGGTTAGAAGATCCAATAACACAATAATATTCAATCATATAGTAGGATGATTTGTTAGGGTAGTGGATTTCCATCTTACGTCGAGGTTCCATTGTAGTTCCATCAGTGTGGCATGTTTAGTCACTAGTAGGCTCATTTTCCATAACCATGTTTAGAGTGTAATTATTGTGGTATGATAAGTCAGATATATTAGTTTTTGGGGAATGTTGTAGATTAGTAATTTATTGGAATTAAGAAAGGTTACCGAGACTATGAAAGACACATCTACCACTTTGTAGGCTAGTATCTAGAGATCCAATGGACATTATTTTCAAGGTAGAGGATATGGTACCCCAAAGTAGGAGTTATAGTACCAAGCAGAGGGGAATATAAGGGTTATTCATACTAGATCAAATGGAATAGGGGAAGTAAGATTCACACTATGCAATACACTGCATATAGTTTGGATGCTGGACCTTCTTCTATAAGAGGTATGATTCTTTAATCATCTATCAAATCAATGTCTTTTCGATACAATAACAACATATCCATGTACATATTATCTTTATAAAAACAATTTGGGCTTGGTTGTGAAATTTTTGGATGGGGACTAAAAATTCAAAACACCATTGGGAGTGCGCTCAGAGAATATAAAAAATTTCAAAGAATATTATCTAGATAATTTTACTCATCATTTATTATGGGAACAATTTGTACTATAGATGATAGGTTCCAATTGGATTATAGGAATTTATTGTTTGGTTCTATACTAGGATAATATATAATATTAACATAGGAGAGATACCATTTAATCACTTGAAAGAGGAATCTATTTTTACTAGGGTTAGTGAGATCTTCTAGATGGGAGTTCATAAAAAATTTAGTATAGAATAGGTTCTATAACATCTCATATAATAGTTTGTTTCTAAATGAATGTGTAATTAATTATGTTAATTTTCTTATAGTTTATTTTTTTAAAATGTGTTTACTAATGTGTTTTAAGACTCACCAATTCAGTGGGATATAATGTTCACAATTGAGTTGGTTCTATTAGAAAATCCCTTTACTATACCAAATGACATGATTGCAGAAGATGGTCTTTGGGAATTGGAAACTCAATTGGAGAATATGGAATCTATGGGTTTCATATATCCTAGTACGTCATCATGGGACAACCCATTTTATTTATTAAAAGAAAAATAATGGTAATGTATGATTGTGTTTGGACAATCATCAATTGATCTTGTTCATGGTAAAGAACCAGTTTCTCCTTATGTGCGTCGATGATATCATTAATCTATCCTGTAATTCAGAAATATTCTCTATGATTGACTTTACATAATTATATCAACAATTGGGAGTGAGACAATTATAATTACCACATGTAGGATATAAGATCATGTATGGATAATATGAGTTTGAGGTGTTGCCTTTATGTATTATGAACGTTCCATATGTATTCGTGGCCTTAGAGAATTTGAAATGTCATCAGCTCCGGGATTAGTTTTTGGTGGTTTTCATTAAATACATTACAATGTACTCTCAAATAGTATAACATCATGTGAATTACCTTAGAATTGTCTTGAATACATTGAGAGGGTATTACCATTAAATAAAGCTAACCAAATCGGATTTCAAGATGGATTTCTTTCACTTAATAGGATTAGTGATCTTAGAGTCTAGAATGTTAGTAGGGGAAAAAAGGGTGAAGCTATGGTATCATTGGGTGGGACTAAAAATTTCATTGTGATTTTTTGTTTTCTAGGTTTATAAGGTTTTTTAACAGTGTTTTATAATTAATTTCTCCAGTTTGGAACTACTGATTTTAGGGATGATAAATAAATTGGTGATTTTTTTGTTTAATGCCCACAAGAGAGATTATAATGAGCTGATGGGAAGATTGAACCTAGAAAATACTCACCTTAACTTTGTTGGGTTAAGAGTATTCCACATAATTTGATGCATCAAGAGTTAGAGTTAGAGTGTTTTTTAGGTGGGAGTAATGAGTGGTTTCTTATGTCTAAATACATCTAAGACCACATGAGAGTAATTATCCTACTCAGGATATAGAGTTACCTGTAGTGGTATACACTCTGATATGTTGTAGAATCTATCTTTTGGTTGAGTGTTTTTTTGGTTTACATGGACCACCAAATATTCAAGTATAACCACACTCAGAAGAACTTGAAAGGTCGATTTAGGAGGGGGTCAATTATCTGACCTCATTGTACCTTAAGATGGATTATAAAATAGAAAAGGATACTTCATTTCTAATTAAATGAGATGAAATATGTACAAATGTATTATGTGCAAGTCTTGAAATTTTTGGTGAATGTTATATCTCATTACAGACATGATTCTAGATTTCCAGGATTCGTATGGATGAGTATCTATGAATTGAAAATCTAGTAATCATTTATTATAGGTCACACCATTATAGATCATTTATTAACTATAATGTTCATTTATATGAGAGAAAATCTATATATTTGGGATCCACCATCAACATGGTCACATATAAGTGGTGATGTTCTTCTTATCTAGGGGTGAGTGAGATTTCATATTGACTTGGTAATCAAGATGATGAGAGAGTTCCATGTTTCTAGAATGGATGTACTTCCTTATTTGAAAAAGATGTATCATAATCTCAGTAGAATGTATTGGTTTCCAAGAATCAAGAAAGAGGTAGTAGGTTTTTTAGTGATATGTGTAACATATTTTCATGTGTAAGTTAACCATAATATTTTTGTTGGGATGTTACAGCCTGTTCCCGTTGACTGATTGAAATTGTGATATGTAACAATGGATTTTTTGGAATGATTACATTGAACACCATTCAAGGATTATATTTTATGGGTTATCATAGATCGAATGAGAATGGTATTTCACTTCTTTCCTAATAGGAAAAACATCATTTTTGGAGATCAGGGTAATCACTATATATTGGAGATAGTTTTAATACATTGTGTTTCAAGGAATATAATATCTAATAGAGATCTCTATTTCATATTTGGATTCTAATAGTGTCTTCTGAAGGTTTTGGTATAATAGTTTCCTCTGAGATTAAAATATAATCTATTTATAATGAACAATATAAAAGGAAAATTCATATTATATAGGATATTTTATGAGCAGATGTTATGTACATTAGTGGTATATAGATAGTATATTTTACAACACATTGATTTCTATTATAAAAATATCTTCTTGGACTCGATATAAATGATAAATTTTTAGGAAATGTATAGAAGTATGTTCTGTTAATCTATTTTCTTTTTGAAGTAGGTGAGTAATAATTTAGTGGAATTAGTATCTTATACGATATGACTAATAAGGATTAGTTGATCTGGAGGTTGGTTAGTGACCAAATGAAGTATGTATATATTTTAAAATGATAAGTAGAGTTAGCCTTTGGAGTTTGAGGTCGTCCAATATGTTTTCTTTCAGGTGATTCCCAATTATAGGCAATGTAGTATAAAAAAAATAGGGAGACCTAATTCCCATGTATATAAATCATTTGAGTAAGATGGAATGATCAGTCCAATGGAATACCCATTGTCCATAAACATTGTTAGAGGTCCATGTACGACGTGTTTCATGTGTCCCAGAATAAGATATATTATCAAGACAATTCACATGTGGTTGATGTTGATGATATCAAGCTTCATATAGTTATTTCCATTTAAGAGTATCTGATATAGATTATGGGCTTCTATGAGATGTATATATTTTTAAATAATATACATCTACTTTTAGTGTAATTGGATAATCGATGTATTTGAGAAGAGACAAGGGATAAGGAATCTGATATGTGATCACAGCGGCTAAACATGTTCACTAGGACCCAAAAATAATACATTGAGCATATCATGGATGAGTTTTAATATGTTAGTGTGGATCTATGATCACATATTTTTCAAGTTATTTCCCTCTTTGATTTTTTTGTTAACCTTTTTCCATTGGGGCTTTATCATTCATTAAACCATGGTAGTTGTGTCACTTTTTCATGATGGAAGAATTTGATGGGGGAAATGACCTATTGTTTTTGGATTTATGTTTTTATGAATTAATTGATTCAAAGTATTATTCTTATTTTCAATGTTTTTGAACGATTAAATGGTGGTTCTGCCTATTCCTATAGAATATGGGTTAAATTCTATCTCCTGGATATATTCATATCTTGAATAGTTTAAATGATATGATTCCATTTTCTGGCATAAGCTGTGATCTTTTGTAGAGTTTGACAATTTTATAAACCATGAAACTATATAAAATCACTAAATAGTTGATCAGGTTTATTTTTACATAATGATAAATTTTTCTCAGCATATATAAAAAAAAAAATTCCCATTCTTAAAGGGTTTCACTTCATGAATCTCTCGAGTTCAGTAGTTTTAAACAACACTATGCATATTATTTTTTTAACACTATGGAACCTCATCTCTCAAACCAATGGGTGATTCTAGAAATCATTAGAGGAATTTATTTCATTCCATGAAAAATGATCAAGAATTTAATCATGGATGTGTTTCTTTTCATTGGTTTTCCTCTGTCATCTGTTTCTTCTACATTATCATGGTGTAATCTCATGACCTCGAATGAACTGGGTTTGGATCTTGTGTGATCTAGGTTTTCATTATAATGTTTTTAACATATTTATTCGTTTCCATTCATTGTACGATATTTTCTTTTATGTCAGGATAATGATATGTGGTCTAATAAAATCCTAGTGGTATGTATATATATGTTTATGTATTTTTAATGTAATCCAATTGTGATGGTACAATGTCTATATAAACAAAAGGAATAATGGGTGATGATAATAATTTTTTTGGAATACTCTTTGGATCCCTTTTGATCTAATGATGTTGATTCCTTCCAAGGGATTCCCATAGGGGGAGCCTATAGAGGAATAATAAATAACTCACTAATTCTTTCAAATATGACATAGCAGTATGTTAAATATCATGTGTTTTCATGTGATAGATTCACCTAGGAAAATGGATAACATGATTATTTGATGGTTGGGGATGATTTTTTCTAATAGGGTGTGCACACTACAATTTCAAATAATTAATTAATAATTTAATTATTTAATGGAGAGTTGATAAAAAATTGGTAATTTGGTAAGTTGACCACTCTAAAATTTCATATTATATTTTTTTATTCAGGTTCGTATGCCTTCTGTTGTGATTTTTGGTGAAATTTTTATATAATTGTATTTTACCAATGATGGATAAATTATTATATATATGGATAATTTATGTGATGCTAAAAGACTAAAAAATGGATTTTCCTAGTGATGATGAAATTCATATATAAATAGACTTTAATAGTGATGCTGAATTTATTATATAAAGATATTTTTCTGATGATGATGAAATGCATAAAAAATTGGATCTTCCTAATGAGGATGAAATTATTATATAAAGGTATTTTTTAGGTGATGTTGAAATAGTTATATAAATTGTTTTTCTTAGTTATTTTGAAATTATTTTATAAGTGTCTTTCCATTATTTCACTATATTTCGTAGAGGGATTGACTCGGTTATGTAATTATTTTATGTAATACTTGTTATAGTTGGCGTGGTTGTGTTACATACTCAATTTTATTATAATTTTGTTTCTAAAGTTGGATTTTTTTTGAATGATATAAATTGATTATTTAACACTCCATATTTTTGATTTTTTCATGAAAAGTTTGTAAGACTACTGTTGTCAATATATGGTTTTTTCAATCAAAATTTATTTTCTAACACCCTATTTGGGAATCCATTTGTTACCTATAAAGATTACATGGTTATAGTATTGGACAAGTAAAATGGAACTAATTTATGAGGGTTAATTTCTAGATCAGTCAGATCATAGAGACCTAATCAACGATGGATTGAGGACAGACTAGCTATTTAGGATCAAGGGCTTTCTAGTTTATTTTATTATCTTATTATTTTATCTATATAACATCATACATTCAATTTAGTTACATTCCTATTTGAAATTAAATGGTTCATTATTTAATGGTTTACCCGGTTCCCCCATTATTTTACATTTCTTTGATGTATTATTTCCTCTACATCCATTACATCAACTTTTTTTATTTCCTCTATATTTCACCTAAGTACCTTGGTGTATTGTCTCCCAAATATGTTCAATACATCCCCACTGCTAGTCGGTATCCTCTGGCATATTGGGAGGTGTGTTTCAGGTCTAGTAACCTAAATTATATGGCCACATGAGAGATTGCTGGATCAAGGGATGTTATAGTAAATGTCATGTTAGATGATATTACCCAAAGGAAGGATATTTTTATAATACCATTACTGATATTCTTAAATGATTTTTAAAGAAAATTGATACGAAATAATTAATTTAATAGGGTAGATAATGTAAAACCCAGATATTTTATTTTATGAAATCCATTAAATGAGCCAAAAGAGTTTGTTAGCTTGATCCACATGAAACATCTATCATAAATGATATTGTGACATATTGTGGTCAAATTGAAATATTTACGTTTGACTAGTAGAACATAGATAAAGAATTAGTGTGAACTCAATAGTGTAACCACTTTATGATATATATGTATATGAAAAATACAATATTCTTTTAATATAAATTAAATTAAATTTCTCTCCCTAATATTTCTAATTAAAACAGTTGTCTCATAGAAAATTGTTTTTCTAAAAAATTAATTTTATATGATATTAATTTCTATTTTAATAAATTCATGGTTATCAAGGATTGATATTTTTATTTTGATAATTTATAAACATCATTTCAGTTGTACGATGATATGGAATAACTAGTATCACAGTTAATATTTGAAAATTTTATTTTAAATAAATACATGTTTTCATAGTATTTTATAATTTAATTAAATTATAGATTATATACATTTTAAAATTTTATTTTTGAAAGAAGAAAGTTTTTTTGGATTTAAAATAATAATATTATCTAATGAAAAAATCATTGCATTTTTCTAAAAAAAATTATTAGGTGAAGTGTGAAAAAATACTAATTTAGCTAAAAAACTACCACTTTTATGAAATTATGGAAGTAAAATATTTTTATAAAATTTTGTTAACAATTTAATATAAAATATAATTTTATTATTAAAATCAATAACTAAATATCAATACATTCATTTTAAAAATTACATGAACATCATTATGGTAACATGAGTCATATTTTCATCTAAAAACTTTTAATTTCAATTATGTTGAAAATTAAATTTCCTCCATTGTTGAAATGAAATATAGAAAAATATAATTAAAATTTTATATAAAAATTTTCATATTATGTACTATATTAAATTTAAATTTTATCTGTCAATTTATAATTAATAAAATTAAATTTGATAACCATGGTAATGGTATAAATATTATTTTAAAAGAATTATTTTATTAATATTTTGTATTTTTTAACTTATAATTGAAAATAATATCGTTTAAATTGTGAATATTATAATATTTTTTTATAAAATATATAAATACATTAACTAATATTCACTTTCTAACAAATTCTAAAAGTGATTAAGGACACATACTGTTCAAAACAGAATTTTTCTATGGAATCATTATATATAAATAATGTTTTTATTTAAAAGATAATCTTATCCTATATAAAAATTAAATAAAGTTAAAATGGTATTATAATTACATTCAAAACACTAAAATTTTGTAAAATGGGTAATTTTATATTTCATGTAAAACATAAATTTCTTTGTTCAAAACACATTTCTAAGGGAAAAACAAAATAAAAAAATATGAAAGTAAAAAATCAATGTGAAAATAACTTCCAATATGTTTATAAAATCATTTGAAATAGTTATTTTAGAATTGTTTACCCTATATCACCCCATAATTCATTATTAATAACTATTTGACTAATTTACCATTGAATAGTGTAATGATATCATTAAACATCATAGACATATTCTCTAATATTCTTTCCTCTTCATATAGAAATGGGACACTTACACCATTTTATTTTACCCATGATCTATAAAATTAGTTCATAAAATATACCATTTTCACCATCATATAATCCATTCTGATTTTAATTATCCCCTAATACCAATTCATTATCCTAATCCAATATCTTCTAACGATACATTAAAGAAAATACAAGAATACCAATTTCAGTATTAATTAATCAATATCATATTCCTTTATTATTTATTATCACAAACTATACATAGAATAGTAATTTAAAAAAATTCATTTCATAATTATATTAATGTGTTATTATTTTAATGGGAAAACATTATTTATTTAATTTCATCCACAAATAAAAATAAAAGAATGTTACGCCTGTGTTTCGTGGACTAGTGCCTCCATGAAGTAAAATTTATAATTTTCCAAATTTTCTCTTATTATTTATGGAACTGAAATGAATAATAACTCTAAAATATAAAATAATATAAATAATTTGATTAATTTTTTTGGAATGATATTATACAAACCATTTACCATACTCACCATTCAAGAATGTTAGGACCTTGCGGGCTTGAGGAATCATAGGGAGTACTACTAGGGAGGTAAGGTGGCCAGAGCAATGTTTATGAGGAATTTCGAATGAATTTAATGAAAAAATGGGTTGGTATTTAACGAAAAAGGGAGGTAATATTCTAATAATTTCCATGTGACCCCACAATAGTGGTATAAGAAAAATGATAGGCTTACCCATGATCTCAGAATGGATTCTGACTCCCCCGAAATATCTCCATCTCTCAGTGTCCCCCTCTCATAAGGTTACCAGTGTGCTTCATGGGTGGTGAGGTGATCCCCATGCCTCCCGCTACCTCCTTCCTTGGTTCTCCTCATGGGGTCTCTCTCACTGTCAGGGTTGTCCTAGGAGACCCTCTTCTCCCTTGGTGATTTAGGGATTCTTCATCGTTTGACATAGTCGGTGTCCATGTTCTTCCTCCCTTGGCACTTCAAGGCTTCTTTTTCATCTACACTACGTTTTGGCCATCTCTTCTCTCCATTTCTGGTTTTTCTCATTCATCAACAATTTGTTGTTTTTTCAAAATTTCTACATTTTTTTGATGTTAGGTTACATATGTCTGGTGATGTGTTTCTACAATGTAGGATTTCATTCAACCCCATCGCTTCTTTTTTTCTCTTCCCCATAATTTTAGACCACATTTTTGGTTTATCACAATGGTGTGCATGGGGTATTGGGATTTTGAGTTGGAGTTATTCGGGTGCTCGGTTGTTTCATTTTTCTGTATGGCTCTCGTAGCTTGGATTGTATACCTCGCACATTGTGGATTTGGTTCATTTTTCCTCTTTTCTTTCCCTCAGACTCACCACACTTGACTCCATCAGGTTAGGTGTGATGACCGTCAATGGTGGTTAGGGATTTTCATAGGGGAGTGTTTGTATACATGAGTGTGCTGCCTTCTTTTGTAGTGTCAGCTTCCAGAGGTGTTGATGCTGCTCATGGTTGATAGCTGGGTTTCTGTAATAGAGGTATAACGATGATGACTGAATGTTCTCTCAGGTTCCTCTTCTTTGTTTTAATTTTTTCATAGGGGATTTTATGACATTTTTTGTTCCCATGATGTTTGGAATTTTTCCTGGTGATGATCATGAAATGCCTTGTTCTTTCTGAGTGATTGTTCTTTGACGAGGTTCGGTAATTGTAAATGATGATAAGGGATTACTAATCATGATTCTGGAGGATTTGGCCACTAGTGGGATTTGTTTCTAGTGGGTTATAGTGGTGATAATTGATATTTGTGATGACAGATGGCTTATGTAGTTGTGGTGATGTCATGGAGAAATGTGTTAGATTTGGGCTTGAGGTGGCACATATATACTGGTTTTCAATTTGAAGATCGAATTTTGAATTTTCAATATATTTTGGATCAAATATGGTTTTAATTTGCATCTGTTCTTTATGTTTTATTTGATCTTGATAGTTTTTGCGGTTTCCAGATAACCCATAAAAGTGTCTTTTTTTTAAAATACCAAAAAATGAGTTTCACTGAATGGGATTACCCATGTTATTTGCGCAAGGTATTAGCCACATGGGACTCCTCATATAATATTTTACTATACACAAGTCAACCATATTTATTACATCTTTACTTCGTCATTATTGATGTTATTAACACACCGAAACACATAACATTATTTTTACTATTCAACGAAAAATAAAATTTTTCAAAAAAATACCAAAAATTCACCGTATTAATTTTTTCAACATATATAATTCAAAAATGAACTTCATTTTTTAAAATTAATTTTCAAGATATTAATAATTTAATTTTTAAATAAAATCATACGTAATTCAAAAATTAACAATTGTATTTCTATTTCTGATTTTATATCACATTAAAAAACTAACCAAGATATCATTATCATAACGCCTTAAGAAAATAAAATAATAATACAATTTACTATTCATTGGTGTCATGTTACTATTCGTATTAATATTAATAAGGTTGTGTACCTAAGAAAGTATCGGAGTCAAAGCTACATGGTATGTAACTGGTCCGACTTTCTCCACGATTTCAAAAAGAACAATGAATCACGGACTTTGCATTACATTCATACAAAAATGAATTACACATTTCTAAAGAGGGATTTTAAGGAAAACATGATCTCCTACTTCAATAGAGAATTCTTTCATTCTATTATCTGCTTAGCTTTTCTACCTACCCTAATTTGTTCTCTTGTGATGATGGCACATCTTCACTTCCTAGGCCACTTCCTCTACTAATTCTGGTCCCATAAACTTCTGTTCCCCATCATCATCAAATAAATATGGATTTCGAAACTAATTCCCAAACAATGTGCCAAGAGGATCCATCTTTATACTAGAATCAAAACTAATATTATAAGAAAACTCAACTAATGAGAGATTTTCATCCCAACTTCCCTAGTATTCTATTGAACATTCTCAAATCATATACTGCAACTTTGAAATTGTTCGTTCTGACTTCCAGTCTGATTGGGGATGAAAAGTTGTAATGATATTTAATTATGTCTCCAAAGACATATGAATCCCATTAAAAAAATTAGATGTTTACCTGGGATCCCAATCAGATACACTGGAAAGATGAACTCCATGTAACCTGACAATCTCTATGAGGTACAGTTGAGAGAGCTGATCCAATGATATTGTATCTCGAATAGAAAGGAAATGTGTAGATTTTTTCATCCAATAAAAAATAAACCAAATCACTTTTTTACCTTGAGATGTCTTAGGGAGTTCCCCCACAATTCCCACTGATATATTCTCTCATTTCAACTCTGGAACTTGAAAATGCTGAAGAAATCTCTTTTGTAACTGCCGCTCTGCTCTAACCTATTGACATGTCAAACATTTCATAATAAATACTGAAATATCCCTTTTCATTCCATCCCACATGTAACATTTCTGAAAGTCACTATACATCTTAGTAATTCCAAGATAGAATAAAAATAGATAAATATGAGCTCCAAACAACAAATCATTCTTCAAATGAGAATAACCAGGCACACACAACCTTTTTCTAAATCATAAAACACAATCCTTATAATGGTAAAATTCTAGAATCATACACATTTTAACCAATTCTACATTTTTTTGTAGCTCATTGTCTTCCTTCTATGCTTGATTGATTCTATATGATAACGATGACTGCGCTGAAACCTAAAAATAAAAACAAATGTATTCCCAACACCAAAAACATCCAAGAAAAAATTCATAAAATCATTAATCAATGGATCATGTTCCAAATGTAACATGTATAATGATGCATGATGTTTTCAACTAATGGCATCTGCCACATTGTTTGCTTTTCCAGGATGATAATTTATCATGCAATCATAATTCTTTATCATCTCAAAAAATCTTCTCTAACACATGTTTAATTTCATCTGAGTGAATGTATACTTCATACTTTTATGGTCAGTATATATTTGACATTTGGCACTATATAAATGGTTCCTCCAAATTTTGAAATAAAAAAACACAGCTGCCAATTCCAAATCATGTGTGGGATAATTTAAATCATGAGGTTTTAGTTTTCTTGAATAATATAAAATTACTTGATCATTCGTAATTAGAAAACAACAATTTCCATTCATTGAAGTATCACTATAGATTAAAAACTCATCATTTTGGGAAGGCAAGTCCAAAATAAGTGCATTCACCGATTTATTCTTCAGTTCCTGAAAACAAACATCACATTCTTCTGTGAAAACAAATTTAAAACCTTTTCAAGTTATCATTTTTAGTAGGCTAGATAAAAATGAATATTTTTTGACAAACCATTGGTAATAACCTATTAATCCATGAAGAATACACATCTATGTAACATTTTTTAGTCTGGGACATTCATCAACCACTTTTTTTTCATAGGATCAACTATTATTCCATCCTGATTTACAATGTTTCCAAGAAAAGAAATCATTTTGTAACCAAAAATCACACTTACTGAATTTTACATACAGTTTCTTTTTCATTATGGTTTTCAAAACAACCTGTAGATTCTTTTCATGCTCCTCTTTACTTATAGAATATAACATAATGTCATCAATAAATACAAACACAAACATATCCAAGAACTCATGAAATATTTTATTCATAAGATCCATGAATACAGTTTGTTTATTAGTTGTTCCAAAAGGAATAACTATATATTCATAGTGACCATATCTAGTATGAAACACAGTCTGTAGCATGTCATCATCCATTATTTTCAACTGATGTTACCCCGACCTCTGGTCAAACATCAAAAAGTACTCCGCTCCAAGGAGTTGATCAAAAAAATCATTAATATGAGGAAAATGATACTTTTCTTAATATTAATGTTATTCAAGGCTCAAAATCGATGGAATTTCTCATTGAAACATGTTTTTTCTTAAAAAAAATATAGGAGCTCCCCATGGTGAAGAGTTGGGTCAGATGAAGCCTTTATGTAACAATTCCTGCAACTACTTTTTTAATTCCCGAAATTCAATTTGAACCATTTGATAATGAGGTTTAGAAGTTTTCATAGCATCAGGAATGAAGTAAATAGAAAACTCAAACTCCAGATTTGGAATATCCCTAGACAAATCATTGGGAAAAACATCCAAGTATTCATTTAACACTAGTACATCATTAATATGGATAGTTCCATTATATTCAAAAATATAATGCAAAAAACATTCATTTCCATCCTTTATCTGCTTCTTAGCTTCCTGATATTTTATTAATGATATGGTTTCATTCATGTACACAAAATGAAATTCTTTCTAAAATACAACTTCTTTTTCTCTACAATATATCTTCGAATTATAAAAATAATATATGCCCATACTCATAATAATATCAAAATCTACTAGAAAATAAACAATAAGGATTTCTAGTAAACTCATTCCACATACAAGGATAGAAAGATTAATATAATTTCTTTTTTCGAAAAAATTTCATCCATGTGATTTTACCATGGGATATGGATTCATTTCCTGAGGTTGATTCCCAAATTTTCCAAAAATTTCCCAAAAATTAAGGAATGTGTCGACCATGAATCAAACAACAGATTTGAGAAATTTGTAAAAACAAGAAGTTTACCTGACACCATATCATTTTATGGATCAACATCTACTAAATTGGTAGAAAATAATTTTACCAAACCATTATGTTTAAATCTTGTTGATTCCCTACTTCAGTAATTAGCTTCAGACAAACATTAGAGAAATGACCCAATTCATTACAGCTAATGAATCTCAAAATCGACTTTTCATTTATTTTCTAATAATTCTCCTTAAACTCATGAGTAATGTATCCAAACATTATACATTGTATGAATTTCCAAAAGTTTAAAATACATTCACCAGGATTCCTTTTACCACACTTTTCAAGAGAAGCGAAATTCATTTTTTAACCTTCAGAATTCATTGATGAGTTCATCCTCATTGCCTTCCAACCTGACCACTTCGTATTATTTACATCCAAGGAACATATGTGTCATAAAAATCACTCTCAACATTTTCATCACAACAAACAAGATCCTCATAGCTTTTAGACTCTCTTGAATCCAAGTCTCTTCGTAAAAACAGTTCTTAACTAGCGTAAAATGAATTAATTTTACATTAAAAATCTTCAGTAAACTCTGGTACAAACCTGGATAGACTTGTAAAATTGGATACATATTCATCCATAGAAACATCATCTTTTTACATTAGTTCCATGAATTGTTTCCCCATTCTGAGTTGAACAGTTTAGGGTAAATGTTTTTCCAAAAAAGGACTCTTAAAATAATCCCAATCCAAACTATCAAGAACATCTCGTTCTCTCATATTCTTAACTAGAGGACACCATTTATCATCTTCACCATCCAAACTATAAATGGCTAATATTACCTTTGGATGTTCCGAACATCCCATGACATCAAATATCTTTTCTAGAGCATTGATCCATCCTTCAACTATCACTGGATCTATGGTTGCACTAAATGCTGGAGGATGTTTCCTTATAAAATGCTCCATAAAACACCTTTTTCTTCATGGTTGATCGTGTTACTCTATAGCGTGAATACCACCTATGTTTATTTCTTGATTTAACTTGTCCATTTCTATCACAAACTACTCGGTTATGATTCCCACTATTTCTTGATGCAGACACGAACAAACATCAGCCTCGTGGTGTGTTCCTACATCAGCTTCCCTATTTCTTTTTCGGAAAAAAATTCTATCCAAATATGACATAGATGAAGAATCATGGTAATCCTTAAATTCTATAACATTTTAAATTACCATCATGTAGAAATCAGTAATGGTATTCTTTAAATATCATCCCCACAACTAAAGTTATATAAACCATCTTTGACACCTACTATAAGGACCAGACATAAAAACATTACTAAATCGTGACTTTTAGTCAAGGATATACATTGTAACACATTGAGGATATTTTTTAGTTTATATGTCTAGAGAATTATGATACCATACATCCATAACATACCACATTAAAACAAGAGGATACTACTAAAAACATTTTCCATATTTTTCAAAATATAAATCATTATATCGTAAAAAATGATTTCATTGAAAACCCTATACCTTATTCATCACAACTCCATTATTTCTCTCACACATCCCTATATCCCATGAATATCATTTTAAATACATGGTATGAGTATAAAACTCAATAACGGGTATAACGAAAGAAGGCATTTGTCAAGTGATAACATAAAAAACAATAAAACCCATAATCATAAAAACATATATTTATTAAAACATAACATAGTTTCCTTTTGAAATATTTAACATATCCCTCTTAAATTCACCCTTACACATGGAATAACCTTTTTGAAACTTACATATCCAAAGTAACCCATGAATTTGAGAGCTAGAATGGGGCTCACCTGTCATATGTTGAGCTATAATGGGCTTATCCCAACATATCATGACCGATAAAGGGGCTCAACCCAAAATATGTAATCTCTATGGAATATATCATGGTAATAAATTATCTTGAATTCCGGAAAAACTGCTCATTCCAAACACATAAAAAACAATCCTTTAGAAATTTATTAAAGAGAATTCTAAAAGAACATTAAAAGGAATGTCCTTTAAAATATAACTAGAGTGGGAATTAATATAATTGAGTGGATATGTCTATAAACTGTAAATTCAAATAGTGTAACATAATATTTAAAAAAATACTCACACAAATAATCTCAATACATATAATTGATATAGAATAAGTATAACACAATGAATAGAAATTGGGTTAAGAATTCCCTTACCTCGGGGTTGTCTTACTTCAATGTTGTTTAAACCACTTGTATAAATGATAATATATTGTTATTAATATCATAACGAAAAATATACATATTTATAATATATTATTTGATAATTAAATCATTTCACCATTTAATTTTTATAATTTTGTTCCTTGAATATTTTTCGGTGCGTTTCATTACATGATTTTCCATGATTAGTTTAGGATGGATATTCTTATCGATTGGAAGTGAAACATTATTATTGGAATAGAAAGGTATTTATATAATTAAATTACAATAAACTATAACATTTCACATTTTAATTTTTTTTATATGAGGATTATTCATATGTTAAAATATTAATGATGTTCGTTTAGATAATTTTAGTTGTTCTTTGATAATAATGACGTCAGTTTCTTTTATAAATTAAAACCATGTGTACAAATGAATTATAGAACCATAGATGGTACATAATTCCTATATAATCACATGATTAAACCATAAAAATGGTTTTATGACAATAATTGAAATAAATAATGTAAATTGAAATCACATCATCCACGATGTCTGTAATTCGACACATCACGAAAAATGTTTTTATTTCTTGAGTGGGTGGGAGAGGATAATAAGAATGGTGATGAATTTTCCATGAACATTAGAAAATCAAGAATATAAATTATTTCTAGATCATTCGTTCTTATTGGGTAATAGGAGTTTAGGAATGAATAAGAAATGAAAGGAACTCTAAATAAAAGAGCAGTTGGGAAATCCCTTACAAAAATTTGGCAGTCTAACGGCTATGCAACATGGTTTTAGAAAACATTAAAAAGACAGGGGATAAGGGTCACCCATCCAGAAATGAATCATAAAATAGAATAGTTCATGATTAATATTAAAATAAAAACATGGTATGGATTGATGAATTTTATACCACATAAAATTGAACTTGAATGGAAAAAGAAACAAGTTGATAATTTTCTTACCTTCAATAGTAACTCATAGAACCTGAATGCTGGGACCATAGCGGAATGAAGAAACCATGAGAGGACTACTAGGGGGGTAATGAGGCCACATATTCATTTATAATTAATTTGGAATGAATTTAATGATGTAATGGGTTGGTAATTATAGCGAAAGTGAGGGAATAATTTAATTATTTCCATGTGACACCTCATTAGTTGTATTTGAAAAACCATTGGTCTGTGCTTGGTATTTTCCTAAGGTATTAGCCACATGAGACACCTCACATATTATTTTACTATAGACAAGTCTAAAATATTTATTTCATCAATATTAAATCATTAATGATGACATAAACACACTGAAACTGAAAACATTATTTTTACTATTCACTGAAAAATCAATTATTTCAGAAAAATTACAATAATTTACAATAACAATTTTTCAACATTTAGAATACGAAAATGAACTCCATTTTTTGAAAATAATTTAATAAATATTAATAATTTAATTTTTAAATAAAATAAGTATTATTATAAAGATAAAAAATTTTAAATCTATAACTTCTTTTAAATAATATAGAAAAATTAACCAAGTTGTCATTATATTAAATCCGTAATAAAATAAAAGATAAAAAATAACTATTCATTAGAGTCATATTACTATTAATATTAATATTTATAAGGGAATGTTACTATTCACAAAAAAAATTGGTTTCATCAGACTCTAAATAATTTACTGAACACAATTTTAGATGATTGTTTTTCGAAATTCAAAACATAGAAGCCACCAAATTAGGTATAAATACTAGTTATAAAAATCTACTTAAAATAATGATTCATACCTTTCATTTATTTTTTTAAACCCTGAGGTGTTATAATTATTATCAAAATGAATTAATCAAACTGGGTTAATGATTTATTATATATCCTATAATATATATATATATATCATTTAGTGGATTAAACATCTGGTAACAGAAAATTTTATTTAAGATACCTTTTTTGAAACTATTAAAGGTATTAATTTTTTATCATGTTTCCATGTTTTATATCCACATGCCTATGTTTTCATTATTACCCATGGGATATGTTATTTTGCATCCATCCACCATATTTTTTGATGAATTGTAATTTTATAAATCTTGTATTTTTGTAGATTTATAATTTTTAACGAATATGGTGTGAAAATATCAATTTAAAAAATTAGAATTGGGGTATTCGATCCCAGAATAAATAATTATTTATTTTCCAGGAAAGTATTAAAAAACATTAGTATTATTCACTGCCAACATATGTTTCTTTAGTATTTAAATTCTATAATTTTTTATATATATTGTTTTGTTTTTTATTATGAATGTGGTTTTCTAGGAAGTAATATTAATTATATAAAAATAATATTATTGTTACTTTATTAGACATAATAATGTTATGGTTGGGCCTAAAATTTTATATCCTCTTGATGCACTGACAGGTCTCATGGCGAAAAATATTGATTTTCGTTATCTAGCTCTCCCCATATCAGTGTCGTATCTCATCACATGGCATTGAATTTTATTGGACATATTACATTTTATATTTTATTATTATGAAATATTATTATTGATATTAATGTTATTATTATTTTCTTAGAGATAAATTCTCCCAATTTTAGCTAACCATGGAATTATTTATATTAATTATCCCTATAAAATTATTTATTCCAATTTTATATTTTAAAAAATTTAGTTATATGTTTTTTATATAGTGATTTTCATCTCACCCCATCATATATTTCTAATTATCACGGTTATTATGAATAATGTTTCACATTATATTACTAAAATAATACCATGAATTTAGGATATGTGTGATATTGTGAAGATATAATATTGATAGTATAATTTATTTTATAGTGGAAAAAAATTATGCATGAAAGAATATGGGATATTTTAGTTATTATTTTCTTGAAAAAATATTTTGATAAGAAAATAAAATCTCATAGGAATGTATTTAATGAAATATTTTATTCATGACATGTAATTATTGGATCGGTATGTCTTTGAATCTTTAGCTGGAATCAAAGATAATATTTATAGTTTTTTAGAGCTTCAAATCTCACAGTGTGGTTATGAGGAATTCATAAAACCTACAAATGTAATATTACTTAATTATAGCACTTGACAGAGAATAAGATTTATCTGAAAATTCATAAATACATGGTAATTAATTCCACAATGTTTTAGAACAACCTCATCTATTAAAATAATTTAAGCTCTCTTACTTAATATGAAGTCACAGATTGATCATTAATATAAATCCTTCTAATGATTGATACAAGATGATGTTCCAAGGAAATGATACTTTATACATGATTTCATGAGTTTGAATCAACAATACTTCTCTTAAAAATTTATTCATCTTAGAGATAATCCTCTATGACTGGATAAAGTATCTATCCACACAATCCATAATTATTACCCTTACCCATATGAAACCAAATGAATATTGAACTAAATCTCAAAAGGATTTTAAAACAATTTTTCATAGTGTGTATAATTATCCTTGATATGTTATAGTTGAGTTTTATCTATTAAATTTTGTATTTCAAATTATCTCTTAATAATTTTGAACCTAATTGAATACAGTATAAGAAATCTGTAAATATTCATGAATAGTCTCCACACTCTGTTAAAATCTACCGAATTCTATTATCCCATGATAGGTTAACTTATATTATTTCCACCCATTTACCTTAATATTCTTCAATAAATTTTTAGATGAATATTAATTTTCATCTATATTAACCCTCATTAATGTTGGACCTTTTCATGTTGATAATTTTTTTTGAATTTCAATAAATCCTCAACCACAAAACTTTTAAATAAACATTATCCTTAGGATTTTATAAATTTCCATTTATGAATGAGATCATAGAAACACATACACACCACATTTATCCTTATCAATCAATAGTTTCTCATAATCTGATCCTACTAACCTCAGTGTTTTAGGCCCTTATAGATATTGTAACACCTCAAGATTTTGTGAATTTATTTTCAAAGAAATTAAAATTTTCAATATTATTTCAATACTAACAACACTTATTTTATCGTAATAAAATGTAAAATTAATTTTTTTCATACATCTCATGGAAAAATGATTTTAAAAAAAGGTTTCCAACTATTAATAAAACAATATTTAAAATGAATGTAATCTCTTATATATTATAATTGTTTATATGAATAGAATTTAATAAATAATTAACTTATATGGTTTAAAAATGTATATAAAATTAATTTTATGCTGAACAAAATATTTAAAATGATTATAAACAACATTTAATATTAAATAAAATCATATTTCTGAAAAACTATTTCATGCAAATAACATGATATACCACAATAAGATAAAATTTTTTAGAGAATTATTTAAATTTAAATTATATATTATATATTCAATAAAATATTTAAAATTCCTCTTATGTTTTTCTGTGCAAGGTATATGGTTAATCCCAATTATAGAATAAACATCCAAATTTTACTGAAAAGAAATTTTGTCAAATTATTGCCAACGTATTTTGAAAATAATTTTTAAAACATTAAAAAAATATTTGATAATAATGATTTAATTTTTCAAATAATATATTTAAAAAAAATTTAGTGTTATATTTTTTTATTTTCTAGAAAAGAATAGATATTTTATGAATAGTAAAAATTCCCATTTTTAATTGAAATCTAGAATTTAGTTTAGCTTGTTTATAATGTTTATTTATAATTTTAGTTTGTTTTACATTAAGAGTATTTTAATTATATTTATATTATTCCTATTTTTTCAATTTTATTCAGTTTCATGTTGAAATTGAAAATAAAAACATTGTAATCTTTTGGACATTTCCTCATTAAAAACAAACTTTCTCGTCGCGTCAATGAGTTTAATTTTAAATGGATTTTTTCCTCTGATGTCAATTGAATTTGGGAAGAAGGATTCCTCGTTTAGAATTATAATAATTTATATTATATAATATTTTCTAATGAAATTTAAAAAAATGAAAACCGAAAATAATAAAAATTAATTACCACATTTAATATAAAAATGGGGTTTTCTAGGTTGGGTAAACCAAAATTATAAGTGTTAAAATAACATAAAAGGCCACCCCCTATAATCTATTCATCACAAATTAAATGTATTTTGGTCTTATTATTCCTGTACCAAATAACTTATAATCTTACCCCTCACATCCTATATGATTTATTTTGTGCAAAAATCCATACTAGGAATTCATTTGGCGTAAACCTAATGTGGTTACCTCATGAAGTGATAACACTCTTCTTTGAAATTTTTTTATTTCTCCATCCCCTCCATGAATTTTAATTAAATCATGATGAATTTATAGCCTCATTTTATTAAAAAATATAATATGTTTTTAGTTTAATTTTATCACATAAAATCTTCTCTAATTTCATCAAATGGGTTACCAAATCATCATTCATGTGTACGGAAGACTACATCCTCACAAACCTACGTCATCCACTTTTTCATTAAAAAAATAATATTTAGGTAAAATGATGGATATAATATTTATATATGATATTGAAAAAAATAATACATTTTATTTATTATATAATATATAAATACTTTAGTTTCTATTCTTTATGGGATACAACAACATTGTGCTCGTATAAGATGGACTAACACCTCATGAAGCGATATATTTGATTTTCTCCAATGCATTTTATGGATGTTATATAGAATAATTTTAATTAATATATGTGATATTAATTATAAAATTATGATATTAATTCAATATTTATAATTATTAATAGTTAATATATCAATTTATTTCTAAAATATTTCATCACTAAATGATTATTAATTAGTTCTTTTACGTGTGGAATGAGGTCTTCATGAAGTGATGTGATTTCATTTTCATCACCGCACCCAATGGATGATATGTATAAGTTTATTACTAGAAATAATATGGTATTTATGATATTATGATAATTATTAAATGATAATATATTTATTCCTTCCTTTCCATAATTATCATTTAAAAATGGAAATGTAACAATGTGTACATACGACCTACATTCTCAATGATTGAAATATACATCATTTATCTAAATACCCTTCCACTATATGTCCAAAAATAATAATTTCCTTATAAATATGATCATTATTTATTTATTATTATTATTTGGATGATGGTTCCAATATAAAATTAAGATGAAGTCAGTTAAAAAAATAAATGCGTACACAAAAAACAAATAAGTTTTTTCCCAAAACGTGAATTTAACATGGAATTGTAAATAAAAATGTAAAAAAATAGAGAAAATATAGGGCATGGTATTTTTATATTTGGATATTAAACATTTTTTAACAAACATATAATTACTATATAGAAATTTTGAGTGAGTATGTTGGAACACATGACATAGGGTAAGGGATTTATTGTCTCTCTTTTATTTATGGGATACATATGAAAATTCACCACAAGATTATTTTATGTAGTATATATATTACCCCTTTCAGATATATTCTCATGAATATAATAATATTCATGATATTTATTATTTCATTTTATTATACTATTTTTTTGGATATAGAATTCAAAACATTACAAAATATGTAAGGGTTTTTTGTATCACATTTAATTTCATATAAGACAATTTCAATATTAACCATGTGTTCATTTTTTTGGGGTATATAATTAAAATAAATTTTTTTATTACTCTTCTATAAAAAATTATTTTTTGTTAAATAACCATTTTATGATCTCTCTATCACTAGGATTATGGTTAAAATGTAACCAAATTAGCAAGAGATTTTTGTATCATTTATCCTTCTTTGAGTTATATGACTATGTTATACACCTATCTTATTGTAGGAGTTGTATATACAGACATGTTTACTAGTTATATCATGAATTTATTTGTTCTAATGATATTATATGTTTAATTAAATGATATTCCATAATTGAATCATGTTTTAGTGATACAAATGTTGAAATGATTTTATGTTACATTTCCTTCACTTAACGAGACTCTTTTATGATTATGTTTATGATGAAAAGAAAATTTGATCCATATTTCTAAAAACAAAGTAATTTTCTACTCATATGGTCCGGAAAAGTTAATACATGTTTTCCATTCATTTTTTTGTATTCCATTAATCTACGGTTCAAAAATAATGTTTTCAAAGAAAATCATCATTTTAGACAAAAATATTATTTCTTCTAGAATCATGTAATTTAAAAATATTTTCTAACATGTTTAGAACATTTTGTAGAATTATTTATTAAATATATATTTACTAATTATTTATTTTTCATATAATTATTTATAAGAAATCATCTTGACATTTTTAAATTGAATTCCCATTTGGAAGTTAGTATAAATATAAAATGAATCATTACAGACACCATGAACTGAATTTCCTCCATCATGAACATTATTTTACATAGAAATCATTTTTTAAACATTAAATGAAATTTTTTAAGACAATTATTTAGTATTTTTTATATTATAATACTTTTTCCAAATTGGAAAGGATATTTTCTTTATGAAATTTTTTAACTTATGTTTAAATAATCTTTCATATTTTTTAAATATTATTTTTATTAAAAATAATTTTAAAAATATTATATGGATTTTTAATTTATGAAAATTATTTTTTAGGATTGACTATTTTCTTTAAGACACACTCCATGTGGTTTATCATTCAAAACAATATAATTAAGTTATTATAAATCCCATTTCATTTCCACAGGTTATTCAATGATGGAATTATTTTTTATAAATCCCCTTTATTATCGTGGGTTTTTATATGATGAATGTTATATAGTCTTGTGGAATATTAATGTATGTATTATGTGATCATTGGGACCTATATGTTCCTCAAATGTATTTTCAAATGATTAATATTTTATGAGCTCAAAGGGTACATGACAGTTATCCCATTAAAAACCATATAAATGAGGTTTTCCCAAACTATAAATATGGTTGTTGTGAGGTCATCACATGAAAAATTCAAATACATGGGTGATTTTCCCAAATATATCATGTTACTAATGTATTGGTGGGAAGTATTGGAATATTATTTTCTATGCATATTTTAATTCCAAAAAATTGTTTTATTTGGAATATGTTAAGCTATCATGGCTCATGTTATTTGATTTCCTTTTGATTCATGTATTACGAGATACCAATATTTATTCCATGAATGAATACTATGATGTTTTATATGAATTGTATGGTTATAAAATTTTATTATCATTTTTTAACAACCTTATTATAATTTATTGTTTATGTATTTCCAATTTTTACACATACTTACCATATTAACACACCCATTCTTATGTTTTGTTTCACAAGGTTATATCTATAGGTTTAAGTATTTGAAGCGTATTAACATGGGCTTCCATTATGGGATACATTGAATTTAATTCAAAAAATTATAATATTGTGTGCCATGTCACTATACACACTATACTATAATAGTCATCAGGATTATATTTTATAATGTATTGAGTATTCATAAAAAATGAAGAAATTTTTATATATGAATATCCTGGGACACTATAGTTGGAATTAGTGGAATGGTTTATTTAACCTTTGGAATCTCATATATGAATGATTTAGTGTGATCTATAGGTATATTTCTATAGTCATGTCTATTCACAAATCTATGTATAATTCTATGTATGAGTCATAGTATTCTATACTATCTTGTAATTTTGGTTAAAGATATATCTATTATCTCCTATAAATTATATCTCTGTATTGATACTGTAAGTATTTTTGGCTCTAGAACAAAGGCACTTAGGGTTAATAACCATGAAAATGGTGCACCATGCTAAACTCAACAATCACATTGTTCATAACAATGGGTATTCTTGAATATGTGGTTTTTCACTCACCAGAGATATGATTTTGGAATTTACAAACTCTTTATAACGATCATAGAGGATTTTAATAGATGATTACTCTAAATATCTTTGAAATCCCTTATTAATCAAGACTAAAAAAAGGTGACATGAATTTTAAAACATATTACTGACTTTTTCATGATTATGTTGTTTTCCACTGTGATTATTATTTATCACACTATGAATTTTTAATTAAATCAATTTTGGAAATGAGAAGTAACCAGGTTAACATTGAATTTGATAGTAAATTAGATGATGAGAATCCAAATTGGACGATGACTATAGATAAGGATATAATGGTAATTCTTAATCATTTATCATAATATATTATTAACACTAAGAACAATAGCCAACTCTTAAACTCACCTACGAAGATTAAGATAGTGTTTGCTGAGATTTAATGTAGTGTAGACCATTAATGAATGAAATTTGAGTTTCCAATAGGTCAAGAAAATTTATTAAAAACTAAAGGGAATATCTCAAAAGGAAGATAAGAGGTTTTCAGTGGGGAAAAGAAGGGGTAATACATGTAACTTTAAAGGTAAAATTAAATGTTTTGGTTATTTCAGTGGGTGATAATAATGGTATCCCAAAGGTATCTTCTAATAGTTAAATGTTTTAAATAATTAATGTATGGGAATTTTGAGAATTGATGTATTATGGTGAAAGCACATGATGAGAATCAACATGTTTTCATGATTAATGGGGTTTTCGTTGACGATGAAGATACTATAAATGATATATAAATGGTAGAAGGTATTGAGGAATAATATGACGATTCATAGTTAATGGGTTGGGAAGGTAGTGGTACTATTGATGTATTAATAAATTATAATTAAAGACACTTCTTACATTAATTCTGAGATATATAATGAATCAACTGTATAAGTTTTTCATTAAGAATTTTCAATAATATGTATAATAGTGTTAAAGATCTAGAAATGAAACATAATGGAAATGTGATATTTAAATGACCAATTGTAATTAAGTGAATGATAGCCATTAATATTTACTTGTTTTTGTTATAATGTTGTTTGGATAAATAGATTGTTGATAAGGATAAATAAATTTGACAGTAATTATTACACTATAATTGATTAAGGATTAGTTAAAAATGTTTTTTATGATATCATTGATGTTTTTTGATTAATTTTTTTATTTGTGGAATATATTTAATAATCTATTTTCTATGTAAGGAATGAGAATTCAAGTATGTTCTCAATAATAATTCCTTTTAATTCATTTTGTTACCATGTTACAAGAGAAAACATGATGAAGGTATCCAAATGTCTTGTATATGAAAATCAGGAGACACTTTATGATATATTGGGGATGAATGTTATGACATGGTTGAGAGAAAAAATTTACTTCATTATAATTGATGAATTTTGGAATGGTTATATGGATGGATCATCACTTTTTAATTATATATAAGAAGAAAAGAGAATAAATAGGAGTCATGGGGGGAAATGAAATATATTCCTAAGGTTTCTCCACATATGATGCCCAAATAATCATGGGGAATAGATATAGTACAATGGAAAATAACAATCCACACACTCGATGTAAGTTTACTAACAAAGGAATTGGTATTAGGATTTAATTCACCAAACATATGCCCAACCTCAATGCCTTGATTCAAGATTACTCTAAAATCTCTAATAAAATATGAAAGTTCCCATGGAATTATTTTTATTGATTGAAAGGAACCCGACCAACATCTCATAATTAGATTAAAACCATAAAACCATTAGATTCTAGAGGTCATAATGATTATATATGTTATTCATTGATCTAACTTATGTAAAACAATTTCCTTCATGAAATGTTAGTCTAACCTAAATTCATGATTCAAAATTAATTGTAAGAAACTAGATCTTTAGTTTGGGTATGTATCATGTTTTCTTCTTTTTATGATTAAAATTAGAGTTTTTGGAATTTTTAGCAGTAAATGACACGTACATGAGAGTAAACGTCATGTAACAGGTTGGCACGGGTAGCCGGGTGCTGGTTGTGTGATGGTCAAGACATGGCCATGTGGGTGATATGGAAAACTGCTAATGTTGGGTCTGGTAGAGGAAAATGCATGACATGTTCATTAATAGTACTCTCCATATACTTTTTTTATAACATTAAACAAACCAGGGTCGTGTCTAATCCCTATAAATGCATTCTTCTGGCCATGGATCATTCATGAGAATCCTAGAGAGATAATTATTCACCAAGCCATCGATCCTTCATATATTCTCTGAATCGATCCCAAGAAGGTTCATTTGAATCCCACTATTATGTCATTCCTTCTTCTTGAACTTCACCTCAAGTTTTCTCCTCTCATTCGAGTTATTCAAGGTTGAGAGTTTTTGACATTTATGTATATATATGATGTTCTAGGAAGATTCAAGGGAATAAGTTCTAGAGGTATCATCGTACAATGTCAAGGTTGGTGGTTTGTGGCATTTAATTTGTTTCATTTGAGTATTATATGAAATTGTTCTTATTACACATGTTTCAGGTATTTCGGGTTAAGGAAACTGAACTCTATTTTGTCTGGATTATATTGATTGCTAAATTTAGGGGTTTATATGTAATATTATGTGAAATTTCCTATTTAATGAATACCCAATGAGTGAAATTTCATTGTTTGATTGTTTAGGGTTCTTTTTGTCTCAGTTTCCTATAAGGAAAACCTTTTTTTTCTTTTCCAGGCTTTACATGATGGAACTACCTTCCTTTTTCTTCTAATTAAATTATTGAGATATGCAATTAATTTTTTTTCCATTTTTTTTTTATTACTTTGGGTGGTATGAAATTTATTATGCATGATTGAGTTACATCGGGCTGTGAGAACTAGGTGTAGTTAGACAACAAGGGGGATTGGCATTGAGTTCTTCCACAAATTGTCTGTAATATTTCACACTATGAGATGATAGGGTGAATTGACGGTGAGGGCTTCCTTAGAGTATCTATAGATTACGATACGAGACCATAGGGGGAATTGACATTTAGTTCCTCCCTGGAGTGTCGATAGTTGTTGTGGAAGGAACATAGGGGGAATTGACGGTGAGTGCTTTCTCAGAGTGTCTTTTCCTTCTTATTTCATTATTTTTCCCGAGGGGTCAGACTCTGTCAGTTACATATAGGGATAATGTAAATATTGAATGTTGTGATTCGTCTACCATGCCAAATAACAAGCTTGGATTCGGTCCTATTAAGTAGTCTTCTGAGATAACTGTTTGTGATACTTACTTGATTAAATGATGATCACAGAATGATAATGAATGTAAATGGAAATTGTATGACAATTTTCTTTTGAATACTCATAGTTTTTTTACTTCCTTTCTGTTACTACCTAAAATATATACTCACTGATAGTTAGGAAAATATCATGTTGTGGTTACCTACTGTTATTCATGTCACACCCTATTTCGGTCATCCTTTTGCACCCAAACAGATTATAAGGTTGCAGGTATATATAAGAGAAATTTCTCTTCGTCATCAGGTATTTGATTTATGTGGATCAGGGGAGAATGGGACCATGTTGAGGCATACAATGATACTAGATATTTTTTTCTACTATGGTTTAGTATTGTATTTCAGCATTGTGACTTGTTTGGATATTTTCCTAGACATATGTTTCATGAATCGTCTATATAAGTTCTCTAGTTGTTTATTTACTTATAGTCATTCATCGTTTACTTGTGGTATTGAAATGATTCTTCCTCTAAAATTTATTAATTGTTATTCCGATGTGAATACTCTTCCTTTGAGAGAATAGTTTCTCCACTATCACACCCATGGATCTCACTCTTATTCGGCAGCCTATGGCATTCATTGAAATGTGTGTGATACCTTGTGACCAACCGGGTATGGGGCACCATTGGGCAGTACCCAGAACCAGGACGTTACAAAGTGGTATCAAAGGGGGTTATTTTCATCTTTTTATTACTGTTTGGAGCCTATCGAATGGGATAAGGAGGAATAGGTATTTGTTAATAATATGTTCCTAGGAATAGCTTAACCATGTACATAGAAAAGACAAGCAACCTCAAATATTTCATTTTATCTGTTTATTCAATTTTTATAGTTGATTGATTTCACCATTGTGTGATTCACTTGATTATTTCTATTATTTGTTATATCATTTTGGATATGTTTCTATTAAAACCTACTAAGATGAGGATATTCCATCTCTTGCATCATATAAACACTTGATAGGAATCACATGTCGTTGATTCATGACATAACATTTAGGATGCATTACTGATTGCATATATTGTGATTGATGTTGTGCTATATATTCATTCTGTTGTGAAATATGTTGTGATTGAATACTACTATTATAATTTGGAACTGCAATATGTACGTTTTAATTTGGATGGATGTCAAACATAGGTTCTTGAGGTGTTATGGACCATCTTGGATCGGAATTTGGTGGATCATATGATTTATTTCACTGTTATACATTTTGATTTACATGAATATAATGCCATGATTTGATTCAGGTGGAGAATGGGAACCAGATATCAAAATTTGGAACTTTAATGCTTGTTTCATTATTTTATTGCATTCTAGAGTTGTTTTTTGAGGATTACTGTCAGGAAAACCCAAGAATTCATGGCTTGGGATGATGCATACATTCAATGTATCCTTCTGTTTGGGAAGAAAATGTTTTCCTAAAGTAAGCGGTGTGTACTCAATGTACATTCCATGTAGTCCGAGACTGTGTGACCAACTATGTGGGCCGAGACATGGTTGGGAAATCCATTCATAAACACTATGTGTACTAGGCATACATGCCATGTTCTGGGGACCTGAGTATCCAACCATGTGACCAACATCATGGGATGATGAAAACATAGGTTTTACATGTTGTATCTCTTCCTTACACTCCGTTTATAGTTTACTGTGTATCCGACCGTGTGACTAACTATATGAGACGTTATGTCACAACCCGTCCTCGGGGCAGTGTCGTGACTACCCCAAGCCCGCCTTCCTTAGGCCAAGGGCTAGCAACTAGAACCAAGGTGTAAATCCCAACAAAAGGGAAGGAATTGCCTTTGAAAAGTAAACAAGCACCACAGAGTAATCAAGCGGAAAAGTAAACACTAAGTAAAAACTATAACAAGATGTTCTGAAAGTAAAATTGGCCGGAAATACAAGCCCAACTGTAAAGTACAACTGAAAGGGGAAAACATCAACTGAAAAGAGAATCCGCAGCGTCGGGCCATCCTCTGGAAATCACATTTGAAGGGTGGGCACAGATAACTCCACTGCTCCTCGGGTCCCGCCATCCGCTCCGAGTACGTCCCGCCCAGTGGTCCACCTCCTGGTACCGTCCTGCTCTGTAAGCCTCAACCACGATCAATGATGTCCGTCATCTGCAACAATCACAACGTAGTGCGGGCATAGCCCATGCAGGGGTGAGTATAAGCTACTCAGTAGGGACCCCGAGACTACCGAAGGTCTCCCAAAATCCACAAAGGATAAACCACAACGGAAAGATACAATCACGAAGTAAGAACCGACACTGCTTAGGTATATGCCCATACATATACCTAAGTAATCAATCCCTGTTTGCCTCCAACATCCGAGCCCAAGCACAACCCAGTCCACACAAGAAAGCAAACGTAAATCCACATAGGATAGCACAACACAATCCACAAAGGAGAGCAAATCGTAAATCCATACAGGATAGCACAACACATTCCACAAAGGAGAGAAAAACGTAAATCCACCCAGGATAGCATGACACAATCCACAAAGAAAAGAAAAACGGAATCCACACAGGATAGCACAACACAATCCACAAAGGAGAGTAAACAGTAATTCAGCTCACACAGGTATACATCGTCGAAAAGGTGAAAGGGATGATCAGATATAGATATTGAATCATCTAAGCTGGGAACCACATAAGATACAAGACCGGCTGTCATCATTGATTCATCTATACTAGGACCCACATAGGATACAAGACCAGTATTGAATCATCTAAGCTGGGACCCACCTAGGATACAAGACCAGCACGGCTGGGACCCACATAGGATACAAGACCAGCAGTCTTCATTGATTTATCTATACTGGGACCCACATAGGATACAAGACCAGTATTGAATCTTCTAAGCTGGGACCCACATAGGATACAAGACCAGATGTCTTCATTGATTCAACTATACTGGGACCCACATAGGATACAAGACTTGTATTGAATCATCTAAGCTGGGACCCGCATAGGATACAAGACCAGCACAGCTAGGACCCACATAGGATACAAGACCAGATGTCTTCATCATCGCAGTCCACTGAGGATCTCTACACAATCGTCGTCGTCGAAGTCACAGCCAGTACTAGGGTTCCCGCACACAACAAGCTCGTTCGGGAGGGTCCGCTCCACGAGCCGAGAGGATGATACATCAACTGTCACATAGTCTGAAGTTGATGTATCCAAAAGCTCCGTATCGTCAACAGGAACTCAACGCAACAGACGACACGTCAATCGGACGCCCGATCTGAGAGTTATTGGATTTTTCGTCCCAGGGGCCCGGTTGGTTTTTAAGGAAAAACAAACCCGACCATACTCCACCTACATCCAAACCTTGGGCGGAGTATGCCAAGAGATCCATCTCACATAGAGGAATCCACCCAAGCTGACGGCACGTCAATCGGACGTCCATAGCTCAAGATATGAGTGTTTCCGCTCCGAGGGCCCGGTTGGTTTCGTGTACGAACCAACCCGGCCGAACCCAAAGTATTCCGAAACCTTGAGTGCGATATACCGAAATGACCGTCTCGATCCAAGGTTCGTGTTTCCGCTAAGGCCGCATCATTTGGAGGCACATAGCTCATGTTACAGGAAAAAGACCGAAAATGGTCCGAAGATGGGGGGTCCGGGCCCGGGGCGACCCGGCCTGACCCCCCATGGGTCGGCCGAACCGGGTCGACCCCACCCGGTCCAACCCGGCCGGCTCGGTCCGGCAGCTCAGCCCGGCCCGGCGGCGTGGGCTGGCATTGCGGCGCGGTCCGGCGCGGCGGTGCGGCCTGGGTGCCGTGTCTGCGCCGTGCGCGGGGGAAAAGCCCGTTTTGTTTCAAAAGGGCGGCACGGCATTATGCCTCGCCTTTGAATAAAACTCCCCCCTCCACGTGGGGGGGGGATGCCTCTACAAAAACCGGGGAATTCAATCCCTGGTATTTAAGGATCACAGCTGGCCTTAGTTCGGCCGTTTTTTATCACACGCGGGACCCGCGGGTCCTGCCTCCTTTTCAAACCGGCGGCCGGCACGGCCGCCCGCCTTCCACCACCTCGCCGCGGCTCTCCTGATCTCCGGCGGCCGGCGAGGCAAGCCACCTCCGAATGCTCCGCCGCGGACGTAGGGCCGCGGCTCTTCCTTATCCGCCGGCGGCCGGTTTTCCAGCCGCCCCTTCTAGCTCTGCCGCGGCTCAAGCCGCGGCCCTAGTTCGGTTGGCACGGCACGACGGCGCCGCGCCCCTCCGCCATAGATCTCTCTGACCGCTACCTCCCTCGGGATCTCCAGCGCGGTGCGTCGGCGCCACGGCCCACCACCGCGGCCCTCTCCAACCGTGGTCCTCATGATTTCCACGCGGTGCAACGACACTTCGCTGCCTTCTCCTTAACAACAACGAAGATCAACGAAGGGTGGGAAGGAGGATCGACCGTGTTTGTGTGGTCCGATCTCCTTCCATTATTAAGATATCAAGCGGTCCAAGAGAAAGAAATAAAACTTAATGACAGATGAGGACAATTTTATATCAATAAAACCGAACTAACCCCTACTTCGGTTTCAAGATCGGAGCACGTCAATGAGCCGCGGAAGACGAGTGTCGCGGAGGTCGGGCGTTGCGGAAGAACGTCAACGTCGCAAAGCGAGGATTCGAAGTCGTTGACGGCAATTTCATCGCGGAAAAACGTCGCGGAAGACACGACGTGGAAGAAGAACGTCACGTTACGGATATGGCATCGCGGAAGAACCGTGTTCTTCAGCGGAGAAGTTCTTCGTTGAAGAATGGTGTTCCTTGCGTTCTTCTTCAAGGTCGAAGAAGAAGAAGATGAAGAAGCTTTCCCCAAACCTCTCAAGGTGGTAAAAGAAAACCAACCAAGATAAAATAAGTCTAAGCCTTATTTTTTTTACACAACTTAACCTCTTTGAATTTTAAAAGTTTGAAAATAAATAACTCATCTCAATTAATAACTCAAGTTGTCAAAATTAAAAAGAAGGGGAGTTATTGGGAGTTTAAAGGGGAGTTGAAGAGTTAGGGTTCGTGTGTGCCCCACCACACTTAATCCTCTCAAGGGAGGTTAAGTGGATGTAGGACCCACATATAACTCCCTTTGGGAGGATATAACCAACATGGTTTAAAATAAATTGTGTTCCACAATTTATTTAATTACATCCAACTTTCCCCAAAACTAACTCTCAACCTGAATAAAACGCAACCTCGGAAAAGGTCTCCTTAAGTGAAAATCGGCGCTGCGAGTTCATCGGTGCCCTCGGAATTTGATTCCGGGCACCGGTTCAATAGAAAGAAATTCCCTCTCGTTTGTTCACTGAACGTACGCGAGACAAACTTCGGAAATTGATTCCGAGCACACCGGACCTCGGAATCAGGTGCCGTCAGAAACAGCACTCTTGTAAAATTCCAAAGAAAATTAAAAAAAAATTCCCTTGAATTTTACGGGTCGTTACATTACTCCCACCTCAGGGCTTTACGTCCCCGTAATGATACATCAAAACTAGGGAAACAAATGAGGGTACTGAGCACGCATCTGAGCCTCTCGCTCCCAAGTGCTCTCCTGGAGGTTCTCGTGCTGCCATCTGATACACACAAGAGGAATCGACTGTCCACGTAGGACCCGCTTCTATCGATCCTCGATCTCCACCGGGACCTCCGTAAATTTCACCCCACCGTCAACGTCAAGCTCCCCATAGTCAATGATGTGTGTCGGGTCGTGCACGTATCTCCTCAGCTGAGACACGTGGAAGGCATCGTGCACCCGGTGCAACTGAGGTGGTAGAGCCAGGCGATAAGCCACCTCGCCAATCCTACTGAGGACCTGGAAGGGTCCGATGAAGCGCGGAGATAACTTGCCACCTCGGCCAAATCTCTGTATACCACATCGAGGTGAGACCCGCAAGAAGACATGGTCTCCATCCTAGAACTCTAGTGGCCTCCGCCTCTTGTCAGCGTATGACTTCTGCCGGATCTGAGCTGTCCTCACCCGCTCATAGATGACCTAGACCTTCTCTATCATGGCCTGGACCACCTCTGGTCCCACAAGAGCTGCTATGATTTCTTCTTTACCAATAAGAGAAATCTGGTCTCATCCCTTGGATGAACCACGTTCTTTTTCCTAATACAGTCAATCCCAACATGGATGGTACAAATACATATCAAGGATGATGTCGTAAGGCCTCGACACTACTACCAAGAGATCCAACCGTTACTCTTGCCTCCAAGGGTTGAGTCACACTGTCGGCTTTAGTGTGTGGTAACTGGGTCTCCTCCAGTAGATGTATCACAAGTGAGGGTCAAGTCAACAGTCAAAACTGGAACCACTTAGTAACAACACAAAAGAGGACAAGAATGAAAACATCACAAAGGCATGCGTCTTTTATTATTGCAGCTCATAATACAAGACTCTACACAATAGCAACAAGGAACTAGAAGTAAAAAGGACGTATCCACTAGTTTCGCTCCTGTCTATTTGCTCCCAGAGCTCCATGATCGAAGGCCTCAGCTACCTGAAGCTGAGCTCTCCCATGTCCACCAACTTCCTGTGGTTGGGGCGGACTTCCTGGTGGTGGCGGTGGAAACACCTCAAAGTGTCGCCCACCATCTGCTACTCGTCCAGTTCCTCTGCCTCGTCCGCCTGCACCCTGCGGACCACCGTGGCCGAACCTCGGTCTGGGAGGTCCCTCTACCACCTGCTGCTCATCTGTAAGACGATTCGGGCAGTCTCGATCCATGTGACATTGCCCGCCGCATGTGTAGCAATGCATGCCCCTCGTGTAGATGGCTCTCCTTCGTGTGCCCCGCACAACCGATTCTTCATCCAGTGACTGCCCATCTGACGGTCTGGCCCATTTGGACCTCTATGTCACCTGTCTACAGCCAACTGCAGAAGACCCTGCTACGGGCCGTCCTACGGAGGGCCCTGTCACTAGAGCCTGCTCGGCGAGAAAACTCTCCACTAGAAGGGATCTCTCTAACACCTCTTCCTACGTCGGAATGTTGAGGGAGATCATCGAAGCCCTGATCTCATGCCTCATCCCCTGCTCGAAGGTCCGGGCCCAGAAGAACGGGTCCCATACCCTATCTGTGGAGTAGCGCGAGAGATCAGTAAATCTCGCCGAGTACTGGGCCACTGTCAAGCTGCCCTGCCATAGCTAAAGAAGCTCCTGAATGCCCACTTCACGGAGGGTGGCTGGGACGAACTCGGAGCGGAAGATGCTCTCAAAGTCCGTCCAGAAAAGATATGTCTCGTCGTGCACCTGGAGCATCAAGATCCACCATCGGCCCGCTGCCGCGTGCAGTAGGCTCGTTGCGAGGATCACCATGAGGTCTGTTGGTGTCCTCACTAACCGAAAAACTCTCACTACTCCCTCCAGCCAGTCCTCGTCTATCTGGGGGTCCGTCTCCCCGCGGAACCTAGGCGGTCGCTGGCGCTGGAACTCATGCAGTGCAATGAGGCGACTTGCATCGTAAGCGGCTGGTGCTGGAAGTATCGGTGGCTCGGCGGGTAGAGCTACCGCCGGTGCCACTGATGACAAAGGGCCCTGTACCGAGGCCTCGTCGCTCGGTGGGCTATCATCACACTCGACTCTTGGAACCCAAGATGGCTACCATCGTGGGGCCATCCTGAAAAGGAAACAGGTGCGCCACGCTCAAAAAGTATACTTGGTGAGCTGACACAAGTAATCACAAAGAAAACTTGAAACACACATGCAATCAATGTTTTCGTGCATTACGTCGGAAATCAAACGTCAGGGTCCTGGTGTACGGATACGTCGGCCGCCACACCAACACTGGACTCCCTGGACTGATAACCACACCCAATATGCTAAACACTATTGCTTCACATAGAAGAAAGATCAGAGTCTACGGTAGAACCGACCACCTCTGATACCAATTTGTCACAACCCGTCCTTGGGGCTCGTGCCGTGACTACCCCAAGCCCGCCTTCCTTAGGCCAGGGGCTGGCGACTAGCACCAAGGTGTAAATCCCAACAAAAGTGAAGGCATTGCCTTTGAAAAGTAAACAAGCACCACAGAGTAAGCAAGCGGAAAAGTAAACACTAAGTAAAAACTGTAACAAGCTGTGTTGAATGTAAAAGGGGCCAGAAATACAAGCCCAACTGTAAAGTACTACTGAAAGGGGAAAACAACAACTGAAAAGAAAAGCCGCAGTGTCGGGCCGTCCTCTGGAAATCCCACTTGAAGGGTGGGTACAGATAGCTCCACTGCTCCTCGAGTCTCGCCGTCCGCTCCATGTACGTCCCGCCCAGTGGTCCACCTCCTGGTACCGTCCTGCTCTGTAAGCCTCAACAACGATCAACGCTGTCCTTCGTCTGCCACCAACACAACGTAGTGCGGGCATAGCCCATGCAGGGGTGAGTATAAGCTACTCAGTAGGGACCCCGAGACCCCCAAAGGTCTCCCGAAATCCACAAAGGATAAACCACAACGGAAAGATACAATCACGAAGTAACAACCGACACTAGTTAGGTATATTCCCATACATATACCTAAGTCATCAATCCCTGTTCGGCTCCAACATCCGATCCCAAGAACAACCCAGTCCACACAGGAAATAAAACGTAAATCCACAAAGGATAGCACAACACAATCCACAAAGGGGAGAAAAACGTAAATCCACACAGGATAGCACAACGCATTCCACAAAGGAGAGGAAAACGTAAATCCACACAGGATAGCATGACACAATCCACAAAGGTAAGCAAAACGGAATCCACACAGGATAGCACAACACAATCCACAAAGGAGAGTAAATTGTAATTCAGCTCACATAGGTATACATCGTCGAAAAGGTGAAAGGGGTGATCAGATATAGATACTTAATCATCTAAGCTGGGACCCACATAGGATACAAGACCAGCACTGAATCATCAAGGCTGGGACCCACATAGGATACAAGACCAGCACAGCTAGGACCCACATAGGATACAAGACCAGCTATCTTCATTGATTCATCTATACTAGGACCCACATAGGATACAAGACCAGTATTGAATCATCTATGTTGGGACCCACATAGGATACAAGACAAGCACGGCTGGGACCCACATAGGATACAAGACAAGCAGTCTTCATTGATTTATCCATACTGGGACACACATAGGATACAAGACCAGTATTGAATCATCTAAGCTGGGATCCACATAGGATACAAGACCAGCACAGCTCGGACCCACATAGGATACAAGACCAGTTGTCTTCATTGATTCATCTATACTGTGACCCACATAGGATACAAGACCTGTATTGAATCATCTAAGCTGGGACCCACATAGGATACAAGACTAGCACAGCTAGGACCCACATAGGATACAAGACCAGTTGTCTTCATCGTCACAGTCCACTGAGGATCTCTGCACAATCGTCATTGTCGAAGTCACAACCAGTACTAGGGTTCCCGCACACAGCAAGCTCGTTCGGGAGGGTCCGCTCCACGAGCCGAGAGGCTGATACATCAACTGTAACATAGTCCGAAGTTGATGTATCCAAAAGTTCCGTATCGTCAACATGAACACAATGCAACAGACGGCGCGTCAATCAGACGCCCGGTCTGAGAGTTGTTGGCTTTTTCGTCCCAGGAGCCTGGTTGGTTTTTAAGGAAAAACCAACCCGACCATACCCCACCTGCATCCAAACCTCGGGAGGAGTATTCCAAAAGATCCGTCTCACTTAGAGTAATCCATCCAAGCTGACGGCACGTCAATCGGACGTCTGTAGCTCAAGATATGAGTGTTTCCGCTCCGAGGGCCCGGTTGGTTTCGTGTACGAACCAACCCGGCCGAACCCAAAGTATTCCGAAACCTTGAGTGTGATATACCAAAACGACCGTCTCGATCCAAGGATCGCATTTCCACTGAAGGCGCATCGTTCGGAGGCCCGTAGCTCATGTTACGGGAAAAATACCAAAAATGGTCCGAAGATGGGGGGTCCGGGCCCGGGGCGACCCGGCCCGACCCCCCCTGGGTCGGCCGAACCGGGTTGACCCGACCCGGTCCGCCCCGGCCGGCTCGGTCCGGCAGCTCGGCCTGGCCCAGTGGCGCGGGCCGGCGCGGCGGCGCGGCGTGGGGGCCTCGTGGGCGCCGTGCGCGGGGGAAAAGCCCCGCTTTGTTTCAAATGGGCGGCGCGACATTATGTCGTGCCTTTGAATAAAACGCCCCCCTCCACGTGGGGGGGGGGCCGCCTCTACAAAAACCAGGGAATTCGATCCCCGGTATATAAGGATCACGGCCGGCCTTAGGCCGGGCGTTTTTTATCAAACGCGGGACCCGCGGGTCCCGCCTCCTTTGCAAACCGGCGGCCGGCACGGCCGGCTGCCTTCCACCACCTCGCCGCGGCGCTATGGCCGCGGCTCTCCTGATCTCCGGCGGGCGGCGAGGCCGGCCACGTCCGGCTGCTCCGACGCGGCCGTAGGGTCGGGCTCTTCGTTATCCGCCGGCGGCCGGTTTTCCGGCTGCCCCTTCTAGCTCTACCGCGGCTCAAGCCGCGGCCCTTGTTCGGTTGGCACGGCGTGACGGCGCCGCGCCCCTCCGCCATAGATCGCTCCGACCGCTGCCTCCCTCGGGTTCTCGGGCGCGGTGCATCGGCGCCGCGCCCCACCACCGCGGCCCGCTACGGTCGTGGTCCTCGTGATTTCCGCACGGTGCAATGGCACCGCGTCGCCTTCTCCTTAACAACAACGAAGATCAACTAAAGGTGGGAAGGAGGATCGACCGTGTTTGTGCGGTCCGATCTCCTTCCATTATTACGATATCAAGTTGTCCAAGCGAATGAAATAAAACTTAATGAAAGACAAGCACAATTTTATATCAATAAAACCGAACTAACCCCTACCTCGGTTTCAAGATCGGAGCACGTCAACGAGCCGCGGAAGACGAGCGTCGTGGAGGTCGGGCGTCGTCGAAGAACGTCGACGTCACGTAGCGAGGATTCGAAGTCGTTTACAGCGATTTCGTCGCGGAAAACCATCGCGGAAGACACGACGCGGAAGAAGAAAGTCGCATCGCGGATATGGTGTCGCGGAAGAACCGTGTTCTTCGGCGGAGAAGTTCTTCATTGAAGAATGGTGTTCTTCGCGTTCTTCGTCAAGGTTGAAGAAGAAGAAGATGAAGAAGCTTTCCCCAAACCTCTCAAGGTGGTAAATGAAAACCAACCAAGATAAAATAAGTATAAGCCTTATTTTATTTACACAACTTAACCTCTTTGAATTTCAAAAGTTTGAAATTAAATAACTCATCTAAATTAATAACTCAAGTTGTCAAAATTAAAAAGAAGGGGAGTTATTGGGTGTTTAAAGGGGAGTTGAAGAGTTAGGTTTAGTGTGGGACCCACCACACTTAATCCTCTCAAGGGAGGTTAAGTGGATGTGGGTGCCGCCTCTAACTCCCTTTGGGAGGATATAACCAACATGGTTTAAAAGAAATTGTGTTCCACAATTTATTTAACTACACCCAACTTTCCCCAAAACTAACTCTCAATCCGCATAAAACACAACCTCGGAAAAGGTCTCCTTATGTGATAATCGGCGCTGCGAGTTCATCGGTGCCCTCAGAACTCGATTCTGGTAACCAGTTCAAAAGTTAGAATTTCTGCTCGTTTGTTCACTGAACGTACCCGAGTCAAACTTCGGAAATTGATTCCGGGCACACCAAGCCTCGGAATCAGGTGCCGTCAGAAACCGCGCTCTTGTAAAATTTCAAAGAAAATTAAGAAAAAATTTCCCTTGATTTTTACGGGTATTTACAGGTTAATACCTAAATTGTACACACCATGTGTAGTTTGAACACATCGTGTAGTTTTACCCAGGAGAAAACCATTTTATTAAGCCATGTTGAAGAACATGGGTAGGAGGGAAGAATCAATTACACACCGTGTATCAAGGAGAACACACCATGTGTATGGGGAGTTACACTGCCAGTTTTGGTAGAAGTATATGCATTTGTTAATTCCTAATGGGACACACCATGTAGGGTTTATATAGTTCATGTATCCCTGTTATGTAAAACTTGATTATTTTCTTATCTTGTTCGATTCTTGCACTTCAACATTTTAGTTCCTGTTACTCTTGAACTGGGATGTACGCTTGACCATGCATAGTCACGAAACAGAGATGTCCTCCGGTTGTACACTAGATATAGGGCAACGATCAGCCACCAGAAATGGTGGATTAGGGACTACCTCTTGTTCCTACCATCATGACCATCTTGGAACCAGTGGTTATACTGGACACATGTGTTTATTCATAGTTCCAAGAAGGAATCATGATGATGATGTAGACCATCCATGGAGCACCACATCATTCCCCATCTATGGAAGTGTTGACGCGGGTTTTTTAGATGCAGCATCCTCCCATGTTCTTAGGGGATGGAGGACCTCAATCCATAGAGTCATCATTGAAATCCATGTTTCCTATCATCAATTATCTTGAGATACCTCTAAAGAGGAGGGTGAATCTCTATATGTATATGATTCGGGTATCTTCCAAGAGTTATTAGGATATGATATCATAGGCGGGACACAAACGTGTTATGTCTTGGGATGAGTTCCAATTGACCTTCTATGACAACATCTACCTGAAGACCATGAGGATAAACTGAGGTGGGGAGTTCATGAGTTCAGAGAAGGGTATTATCTCATTCATGGAATATTCTTCTCCCTCCACAGATTAGCAGTTCTTCACACCCATGTTGTGGGTGATGAGTTATGTTTGAAAAGTAATTTTGAGGATGGTGTCAGGCATGACATCTGATCTCGGGTGAACATCATCAGGTTGACATCCATATCTTCTATAGTCAAAAAGTCTCTAATCACCATGCACAATCAGAGGGATTATGGAGACATGGTCAAGGGACGTTTAGCATCCAGGGTGCTAATCTTACGAAATATAGTAGGAATTTGCATAGGGAGTCTATGCATGGAGATCCGAGTATGCGAGTTTTTCCTTCAAGTATCATGGTGGTGTTCTTCTAGTGTAGTAAATGAGTACATTGGAATCATCAGTGCATGAGAGACCCAGTTGAGTGCAGATCTTTTGGGAAGATGGGACATCTTTAGCATTTTTTTCATTTCCCTTCTTCCAGAATCTAGTGGTGGAGGATCTGTTTTGACTCCTTCTACCAGAGCAGGACCACTACTTCCACATCATTCTGGGGGATGGAGTTCTTCAGTATTTTTAGATTTTTGGATGTGGTCTTGGCTATAGTGGCCAGATGTATTGTTTTTGACAAATGTAGGGTGGATCGGCTTAAGGATATCAGATAGCTTCACAAGGCCGGGCAGCAGGTCCGGTTTTTTCACTAGAACAAATCCAACAGGGGTAGGATCTTTGATCCACTATGGTTAGAGGTATGATTTTGGTTTCCTCTGCTTTATATTCTACACATTTTGATATAGGGGCTTCCCGTAGCTTTATATATGTGCCTCTTGTGTATAGCCTTGGGCCATGTATCTTTACTTCTACAGATATCATGATGTTAGACACTTCGTTGGAGATTATAATTGCTAATGTATGTTAGTGTATTGATTTTCCTCTTGAGGTTGGGTGATGTTTATTTTTATGGGAACATTTTTCATAGATATAACGATCCATGAAATCTTTCTCAACATCTTCTAGTTAGTTCCCTTCTTGGAATTTGTTAATTTCTATTGTCATAGTGTGAGTTTCATATCACTAGGGGTGGTATGTTTCTACAAAAGGGAGAATGAGATGTCCATGTTAGAAGATCTAGACCCGAGCATCATGGGTTGAGAGGTGTTAGTGTCGATATTTCAAGTATGTATCTTCATGACCAGTGGACATCACAGATGGTATTTCCTCTAGTGGTCGATCATTTCAGTGATGTCATTCTAGATGAATTTTTACGTCTTCCTCCAGATAGAGAGGTTGACATTTCGATTGAGCTTGTTCTAGGAGTATCACCGGTGTCTATTCCTCCCTATAATATGGATACACTAGAGTTTCAGGAGCTCAAGAAGATTTTGGAGGAGTTTCATGAAAAAGGATTCATCCGACCATGTACTTATCCTTGGGGTTTTACTTTCCTTTTCATGAAGAAGGCGGACAATACCCTAAGACTTTGTGTGGATTTTCGGAAGCTGAACCTATTGATGGTCAATAACTGATATCCTTTACCAAGAATTTATGAACTCTTTGATCAACATCGAGGATCCTAGGTGTTATTTATGATTTACTTGAGATATTATTATCACTAGTTGCGTGTTAGACCATCTGATATACCTATTACAACCATCCGGAGTAGGTACGATCTATAAGAGTATTTGGTTATGTCGTTCAGTCTCACGAACGTACCTACAGTTTTTAGGGAACTTATGAATGGATTATTCTATCCTTACATGGATTTTTTATGGTAGTCTTCATGGGTGATATCTTGGTGTACTCTCACACTCGACACTACCATGCCACCCATCATGAGATCGTATTGAGTACACTGAGGGATCATCAGTTATATGCCATGATCTCAAAATTCCATTTTTGGATGGATCATATTTACTTCATGGGTCATTTTATCTCGAAGACATGAGTTTTTGTAGACTCAAAGAATGTGGGTTAATTAGTTTCCTTAGATCTTCCGAAGAACGTCTTTGAGGTACAGAGTTTTCTAGGGCTGGTTATTACTACAAAGGTTTTATTCCAAACTTTTCTTTCTTAGCAGTGCCACTAAAGGGCCTGAATTAGAAGGGTGAAAATTACTCATTGATATATTTCTATGAGTATACATTCAAGAGCTGAAAGGGATGTTGAATTCAGCACCGATACTCATTTTTCTAGAGCTGGGAAAGATTTATACTATTTACTACGATGTGTCAGGTATCAGGCTAGGAGTAGTTCTTATGCAGGGCGAAGTATTCGTTGTGTACGAGTCTCATAAATTGAAGCCAAATGAGAGGAAATACCCTATGAATTATCTCGATTTTTCTGCACTTTTACTTTCATTTCATTGTTATATAAATTATCTTCTAGTAGAGAATTTTGTGGCATTCAATAACCAAAAATGTCTCGACTATTTCTTTTCCTAGTATGGTATGAATTTGAGACGGGGAAGGTGGGTCGAGTACCTTAATTCCTCTCACATTTAGATTTCCTATACGCTTGGTAAGGGAAATGTAGTGGATGATGCATTGAGAAGGCGCACTCATATAAAGGTTGTTCAAGAGGCCATCATTGAGTGGAAGATTATGGATCTTTTCACTAAGACCTGTTTGGAGGTGCTTGAAAGATTGGGGATGAATTTTCATTCTTCTATAATGGTTACCTCTACTCCACTAGATCATGTACGAATGTTGATGCTATCAAGCTATGAAGGCCAGGTCCTGTGGGAGAGTGTTTCATAAGAGGACCCTACATCTTGGTAGACCTTCGGAGAGGAAGAGGTCTTGTGTTTACGAATGAATTTGGACATAAGTGAATATGGAATAAATCTCATAGGGCTTACATTGTAGCCTTATTAAAATCCATCCAATGCCCACTAGATCCCATGGTCCTATAAAAAGGTAAAGTAATGATTTTTCCCATCTCCATGACACAAGAACAAGTTCCCTAGCTGGAAATGAATTCATTAGGGTCCTCAACCCCTCCTTTAATATAATGTTTTATCTAAATCAAACATCATGATTAGAGTTCCAAAGATCATCATGAAACATCCATTAACATCAATAAAATAATATTATCATCAAGGGACCAAATTATTGACTATGTCTATATATCTATAGCTCCCACATATGTGCATAGGTATTTCAATGTAATGTGTCACTATGCACAAATGGATTTGTGATCGTTGTGATCCTTGATGTCAACAAAGAACAACCCAACACCATAGTTTGTTCTGGGCCATTACCAATCTATTTCTCATGTTCCATCCTCAATAGAGATGCACATTTAACCATGATTTACAATAACTTTAACCGGAATATTCAAGAAGATTAAATATCATCGATGATACATTTCCATATTTTGTATCCTTTCCTAAATAATAAATGTGTAACTCCATTATTGATCACTTTTTTTGGTCCACAACCCCTGATTTGAAACCATATGTTGTAGGTATCAATATTCTAAAATAAGAGTTGAACTGCCCTATGGTTTTATAACCCTTTCTATATATCTTCTTCTCTATAACCAACATCATCATCCAAATGATCGAGTCTTGATTAATATTTCATGAACCATATAAATGTGGGTGGAAACCTCATTTGTGATCATACTATCAATGCATGGGGTATTATACCTAAAAACTAGAGGAAACCTTACCTTACATGAATATAATATGATCCTTGTGATCCTGATAACACTAGGGTGGAAATTAACGCCTTATGGTGTTATGGGTCATCGAAAACATCTTTTTTACATACCATACTCTTTAAATTAGTATCATGGGTTATGGATTACTCAATACATTATTCCACTATCTAGGGGTCATAACATCCCTAACAGTTGTGATATCTTCCAATATCACCTGCATAATATTCCATGGCCCATGGTATAGAGTTGGGACACTTCTGTTTTACCATGATATTAATGTATATGGGCTTTGACATACCAATAAGCAGAATCTCCTCTTTATAGGAATGGAACACCAATCCCTATCAGTATCAACAACAAAATGGGGAAATCAGATCCTTATTGTGTCTTGGGTCATCTAGGGAATGTCGTACCTATATTTGTTAATAATATATCTGTGTTAAAAGAATTACAACTACCAAAAAATAATATCCAAAATAAAATACCCTAAACTACAGTGATATAACATCCAACCTATATTCAAAATACTATAGTGATAGAAGTTCTGAGCTAAAATAACACAATTTATATAGATAAACGGTTTGAGCTAAAAGACCATAAACTAGATTTATAGATGGTTCTGGCTAAAAGACCATAAAATATAGTTTTTTATGTTCATAGAAAAAATACCCTAAATGTCAGTGATTGAGGGTTGTTTTTAAAAGTCCATAAACTATAGCGATATAAGGCCTAATCTAAAAAACCCTAATATATAAAAATTAACAATTTGAGTTAAAAGACCCTAAACTACAGCACAATAGTGATGTAGTCTGCATGAGTGTAAAAGAAAAAAAACCTCTTGTGTGGCACACCAAATGGCCTAAAAAGGTAAATTTGTACTCACCAAGTCATTTGATGTGGGAAAAGGATAGTGTGATCTACCACCATGACATATATTCTAACAAATTTATCCTTCGATGAATTTGGTAATACCAAGATAGAAAGAGAATATATGCCAATCATTAATAACCTGTTTCTGGGAATTCATGATAATTTCATGAGATAAATCTTTTTAATTTATACATTCAAATCTTGGAATTTAGTTTTTCTAGATACTATTAAAACTATTATCATCATTTCTGATACCTTCTAAAATAGATGAATGAAATTTCATTGAAATGATGACTGAATTAAAATAAGGAAACAAAAAATAATGTTCATTAGATCGAGTCTTTGATAAAAATAGGAAGAGGAATATCCAAATATTGAGGCTCTCCAACAAATATACTAGAAAATAAGTGTTGTGAAATTATAATTCTGGAACAAAATGTTTATGACAACCCTGTTTTTTATTACAACTTAAGCATCCTTTATTACATAAAACTTCACTTGATACAACAAAGAAGATCGAGTGGTTTAGTGTCTTTGGGGCTTAGGATCATTACATAAAAACTTTAAACTTGAAATACATCATCTTTATTGAAAACTTCCTTTACATGACCACTACATTCCTTCATACTTAGCATTGCATGGGATAACTTGAGGACATGCATAAGAAAATGGTGATCTATAAAGCCTGGTAAGGGAGTACACAATGAATAACATGAGGAGTAAAATACATTTTAGGCATTAGGAACATAAATAGAGAATTAGAGTAACATTAACATAAAGGCATGATAAATCATGATAACCATAACATGGAAATGTGGCAACAACACTTAACATTGAATTAGCATGAGCCAAGGCTCATTGCACATGGAGCATGAGTAAACCCTCATTGCACTTGAAGCATGTGTAAACCCTCGTTGCACATTAATTAGCATGAGTCAACACTCGTTGCACATGATGTATCATGATACTATACTTTACCCAATGCATTGGAGCGCTATAAAGTGCATACCCTTCTTAAACATTTCATTTCATGCATAAGTGTGCCAAATGGATCATAAAACATGGATTCATAAAACATAATCATTTATTCCACGATAAAGGAATGTGTAATTAATACATGAAACATTATAATCAATATGTAAATGTGAATAAAGGTGAATACCCTTGATGGAGAAATGGGCATGGTATTCACTACACAATGATATTGGCTTAGAAAATCGGTGTGATTTCGGCAGCGTAACGGTGTGACATAAGAATTCATAAAAAAGGTTGATGAGAGAGAAAGGGGTTCCTCATCATATTTACACGTAATGGACAGTAAGTAGGTCATATAGATACATGTCCCAACAATTGAAAAGGAATTTAGATTCATGATACAAAAGTATTGCTTGAATATAAAAGAGGAGAAAAAGGTTTCTTTCGGAATTTCAGCATAGTAACGGGTGTACATGGGAGGATTTTAATGAGAGAGAAAGGGGTCTCCCATCATTCCAAAAATAAGAGGGAAGTATGGGAGAGGTGTGAAACCGTACCCCAACATTCATAATTGAAATTAAAAGGGCAATACAACTTATAGAAATTTGACAGAAATGAGAAAGGAAGAAAAACCCTTACTTGGAAGTGTGCTTCCAAAGGCTAGAGGGAGGCTTGTGAGAGGCCTCTTGGGAGATTGGGGCACGTTGGGAGGATTCTAGAGAGAGTAGGGCAGAGGTTGGACGAACTCCAAGGGATTTTAGTGAGGAGTATGTGGGATCTTGGGTGGGTTTATATAGGAAAGGTGAGAGAATTCTTTATTATTTAGGTTTGGGACCCCTTATATTAAAATAATCCAAACCACAAACCATCCCAAGGTATTTTCCCATGGTTTCTGGAAAAATAAATATGAAAACAATATTTTACATGTCCAGGGTCCGAACTTATTAAAAAATTAGGGTTGCTTATGTGGAGGTGAGTCACACTCCAATGGAAATTAATTTAAAAAGGCAAAGTGTTGAATAAGTCTTGAGGGCTCCATTAATGCTTTGAAATGTAAGTCAAACAAACCCAAAACCTCATTATTTTAATGATAAAACACATATTGTCCGAACATAAGGATTATGTTATTTTATTACATCACCATTGGGTCATTATTATGTCATAAAACACATTATATAATTAAATGGTATTTAATTTTTACCCACAAATTTGACTGTCTCAGAAAATTATGAAAAATTCACCATTGGATAATTTGAACGTCCTGATTCCAAAAATAATATTTATTTTATCTAAATAATTTTCTAAATATGTGAATTTTCACTTTTAAAATAAATACTGACATTTATAAAAATTCATGGGTTCTGATAGAAATGGCTTTCAAACCTTAATAAAAATCTTAATTGCATTCATAAAATTATAAGATCATTATATTTAATAAAAATTAATTTAATATTAATAATAATATTTTATTAAAATATTATTTAATTCAAAAATACTTTAATTTAATAATATATAATTCTTAATTAAATAATAACAAAAAACACCATTTGTACTTTAAAAACTAATTACAATGTATCAAAAATTACTAGAAATTATATTCATTATTATATACAAATGGTGTTTTTTGTTACAATATATTCAAAAATTACTACTTATTTGTTACATAACCCCTTCAAATAGCCGCATAAGACCTAAGGGTAAGGTGTGCGATGGTGACAGACTCTTGGGGCGGCTCGAATAACATCGCTCGAGTGGTAATTTCAATCAACTTCCACTTTTCCCGTAGACGATCACGTTCGAGCTTGACTTGATGAAGCTCAGCTTGGGGTTGGTCAAAGGCAAAGCCCAAAGACGCCACCTCTTTTCCGAGCTCTGAAAAATTGGCTTCGTTAGGGGAAATTCTAGTGGATGAGGCCATCGCTTCCTTTGTCTGAGTAGAAATGGGTTCGTTAAAGCCTTATATTTATACTACTCAGTATCACTGTTCAACGGCTATGAAAGTAACGGTCACAAATATTAACGTAAAACTAATGAAGTTGACATCTTATAAAAACATTTTTCATAAAGAAACATTTAACTGGATCAAGAGAGATTTTCTATTAATGAAACTTTGGGTCGTTACAATATTCCCCCCTTAAGAAATTTCACCCTCTAAATTATCCTTTTCCCACACTAAAACAAATGTGGGTAACTTAGCTTCATCATATCCTCCAACTGCCAAGTTGCTTCTTCAAACATGTGGTTTCTCCACAACACCTTGATGAGGGGAATTGTCTTATTTCATAGAACTTTTTCTCTACGATCTAAGATCGTCACTGGTTTCTCCTCATAAGAAAGATCGTCTTTTAATTGTACCACCTCGGAAGAGAGTACATGTGAAGGGTCTGGTATGTACTTCCTTAAGAGGGATACATGGAATATATCATGCACCATGGCCATAGTTGGTGGACGTGCTAGTTGATAGGCCATAGCCCCAACACGATCAAGAATCTCAAAGGGGCTGATGTACCTTGGACTTAACTTCCCTTTATTTCAAAACCTCATGACCTTCTTCCACCGAGATATGCGTAAAAAAACCATGTCTCTGACTTTAAACTCAAGGTCTCATCGATGATTATCTGCATAACTCTTCTGTCGACTTTGGGCTGCCTTGATATGCTGCTGAATGGTTTTAACCTTCTCCACCATTTCTTCGACCATTTATGGTCCAAGAAGCTTACGTTCACTGACCTCATCCCAACATGCTGGTGTTCTACAACTTTTCCCATACAGGGATTCATATGGTTCCATTTGGATGCTCGAGTGGAAACTATTATTATAAGAGAGATCAACTAGAGGAAGATGTTGATCCCATCCTCATTTAAAGTCCATTGAGCACGCTCTCAACATATCCTGAAGTGTTTGGATAGTCCACTCGGATTGGCCATCAGTTTGAGGATGATAGGTCGTACTGAAGTTCAGTTTAGTATTTAGAGCTTGTTGAAGACTCTTCCAAAACATAGAGGTGAATCTTGGATCTCGGTCAGAAACAATAGATAGTGGTACTCCATGCAACCGTACCACATCCCTGATATATATTCGTGCCAGTTGATCCAAAGAGAAATCCTCTCGAATAGCAATGAAGTTTGAAGTCATTGTAAGACGATCCACAACAACCCAGATTGCATTGTTGCCTTTGGATGTACTTGGAAGTCTAGTGACAAAGTCCATGGTTATGTTCTCCCATTTCCATTCTGGTATGGGCAATGGTTGCATCATCCCCTTAGACTTCTGCCTCTCTACCTTCACTTGCAGACACACCAGGCACTTTGATGTATATTCAGCGATATCCTTCTTCATATTAGCCCACCAAAAGTTTTCTCGGAGATCTCGATACATCTTTGTGCTCCCTGGGTGAATAGAGAAATTTGAACTATGTGCATCATCCAAAAGTTCCTTCTTCAGCTCGGAACTTGATGGAACACATAGTCTTTTCCCAAACCGCACAATTCCTTCTTCATTAACATTAAACTCTGAGGATTTTCCGTTTTTGATAGCTTCCACTTTTTCTTGGATTCTCGCATCATCCTTTTGAGCATCCTTTAACCTTTCCAAAAGAGATGGTTGAGCAATAATTTGTGAAAGGATTGCTAATGTTCCCTTCTTTATGATTCCCACATCCATCTTCATCAAGCCTATGAAGATTGGATCCTTTTCAATTCTCATCATTGATAGAATCGTTGGATCCTTTCTAATTAGGGCATCCGCCACCTTGTTCTCCTTCCCAGGGTGGTAATGTATTGAACAGTCATAATCCTTGATGAGCTCTATCCATCTTCTCTGGCTCATATTAAGCTCTTTCTGTGTGAATATATATTTAAGACTCTTGTGGTCAGTATATATCTCACATTTCTCCCCATAGAGATAATGCCGCCAGATTTTCAAGGCAAAGATCACCGCCACAAACTCCAGATCATGTGTTGTATAGTTTCGCTCATGGATTCTCAACTGCCTTGAGGCATAGGATATCACTTTATCATTCTGCATCAGCACACATCCTAAGCCCTTCTTCAAAGCATCACTGAATACCACAAAAAGATCCCCACTTTTGGGTAAAGTGAGTACGGGTGCAGTGATAAGACTCCATTTCAACTCCTTGAAGATTTATTCGCATTCATCACTCCATGAAAACATTACTCCCTTTCGAGTTATCTTGTTAAGAGGGTTGGACAATCGTGAAAAATTTTTCACAAATCGTCGATAATATCCAGCTAACCCCAAGAAGCTACGAATATCAGTTACTGATGTTGGCCTCTGCAATCCCTCAATTGCATCTGTTTTGGAGGGGTCCACAGATATCCCATTGGTTGTGATGATATGGCCCATGAATGAGACCTCCTTCAACCAGAACTCACACTTGCTGTACTTTGCATAGAGCTTCTCCTTGCACAAAGTCTCTAGTACAGTTTTTAAATGCTCCTCATGGTCCTCCTTGGTTTTGGAGAATATTAGAATATCATCTATAAAGACTACCACAAATTTGTCAAGGTAATCTCTAAAGACTCTATTCATCAAGTCCATGAATATTTCTGGAGCATTGGTGAGTCCAAAAGGCATTTCTATGAATTCATAGTGCCCGTACCTTGTACGAAAAGCAGTCTTAGGGATATCTTCCTTCTTCACCCTTACTTGATAATATCCCGACCGCAAGTCCACCTTGGAGATGTATTGTGCTCCACGCAGCTGATCATACAAGTCATTGATTCTTGGGAGAGGATACTTGTTCTTTATCGTGATTTTTTTAAGTTCATGATAATCGATGCAAAGCCGCATTGACCCATCCTTCTTCTTGACGAAGAGGACTGGTGCACCCCATGGTGATGCACTTGGGCATATAAAACCTTTATCCAGATTCTCCTGTAGTTGTATCTTCAGCTCTTCAAGCTCAACAACAGCCATTCTATATGGAGTCTTAGATATTGGTATCACCCCAGGTATAATTTCAATTGAGAACTCAACATCTCTTCTTAGAGGAAGACCAGAAAGTTCCTCGGGAAATACTTCAGCGAATTCCCTCACAATAGGCATTTCTTCAAGGGTGGTTTCTTCCTTGGACTCAATCATCTGAGCCAGATATACATGCTCATAAGGCAGTAATATCCACTCTTGAGATGATGGAGCTAATGGAGATTCATCTTCCTCCTGACACTTGTAATGAATCGGGGGTCGATTCTCCATATGGAGTGTGATTTCCCTCTCCTGACAATTTATGTTGGCTCTATATAAGGAAAGACAATACATGCCAAGAATTGCATCAAATTCCACCAAAGGGAGTATGACGAGGTTCGCCGGGAAATTCAATCCACAGATTATAACAGAGAGGAATTATATTCATGGGATGCAATGATTGCCCCATTTATCGTACTCACCGACATCTTTACTTCCAGGATTTGTGGTGGTGCTGGGATTATTCTACTAAACATTCGAGATATAAAAGAATGCATAGAGCCTAAATCAAAATGTTTGTTTGTTATTCTTGAATGAATAACTACCATACCTGTCACCACTTCGTTGTCGGGGTTCACTTCGGCAGAAGTGATTGCAAAATCTCTTCCTTTCTATCTTGGAGGTTGCTGGTTGCCTCCGATAACCCTTGGATTAGAGCAATAATTTGCAAAATGACCCGGTTCTTTTCATTTGTAGCATTGAACAACGCGTTGAGGTTCAAACGGAGAGTTCCTATCCTCTTTCGCAGCCGCGGATCCTTCTTGCTGACAGTTAACAGCTAGGTGCCCTTCTCATCCAAACTTGAAGCATTTTCTCGTCCCCCTAAGGCAATTTCCAGGGTTCTTCTTTCCGCTCTTTTGGCAAGTGGGGTGCTGGAACTTCTTAGCACCGTTGGATTTATCCATTGGACCACCAGCATTGAAGTCCACCTTCCGCTTCTTGTCCCCATGATACCCTTGTGATTATCCGATCTCCATTTCAACCTTGAGGGCACATCGGACAATTTCCTCATAGCTGTCAAAGTCACGGATCGCTAATGCTTTCCGCAAGCTAGGCTTCAGCCCACCAAAGAAGCGGTCAACCTTGCATTCGGGTGTAACGACAAAACCGGAAGCGTATCGTGCAAGCCTTGTGAAGTTTTCCTCATACGCTCCCATAGATTCTTCATCTTTCTGCTTGAGGGAAAGGAAGTCCCTTTCTATCCTAATACGGAGGGTGCGCGGAAAATATTTATCAAAAAACATCTTCCGGAATTCCTTCCATTCCAAAGCCTCGATCTCCTCCTCGGGCTTCGTATTTTTGATCAACGTCCACCATTGATCATCATCACCCTCCATACGATAAGCCTCCAATAGAACCTTCTCTTGTTTAGAACATTGAAGGATAGAGAAGATCTTTTCAATGGAGTTGATCCATTGCTCAGCGATCGTGGGATCAGATGATCCACTAAAAGTAGGAGGCCTTTGTCTCATGATGCTCTCAATAGCGTCTTCTTCATTCTTAGGGGGGGTTGAACGTTCCTCTTGACCCGTGTTTATATTCAAAACTTGAGTTAGCTGAGAGAGAAGCGTGACAAAGTTCGAGATTCCTGCTCCCATTGGATTGGGCATCTCATTAGTACAATCATCTCACTGATCTTCAAAACGGTTGTTAGCCCGAGTTCTCCTATTACCGTCCATTGGATGGAATAAAAGGAAAGTTAGGGGTAACAAATAAAGGGTAATCCAAAGAAAAAAGTTGATGACTTATAAATAAACTTTAATCTCTTTAACTCATGAGTCTATAGGATTCAATCCAGGCTTCTCATGATCTTCCTTCTAACATATATTCTTAGGGGCATTTTTCCCTTAATAAGGGTTCATACTAAGATTTTGAATTTATCAAAACATGTCCACCGGGAGTGTCGTAACCAAGAGTGCAGCAAGGCCCGTTGTCGTGCACCCATTCCCGTTCGAGTCTAGCTCAAAGTGGTGTTTTCGGGTTTTACCCCTAGGATACATCTGTGCCAGAGCCGCATCTACCTGCTCATATCCAGACAGGGATGTATTTGTTTGATAAACCACTTACTTAGTATTTACCAAAACTTGGGGATATTTTTATTATTCTTAGTCTTGTATCTAAGTCTTTACTAGGGTTTCCAAATCCCAAAAATAACTAAACCTATCCTTTGATACCAACTATGACAACCCTGTTTTTTTATTACAACTTAAGCATGATTTATTACATAAAACTTCACTTGATACAACAAAGAAGATCGAGAGGTTTAGTGCCTTTGGGGCTTGGGATCATTACATAAAAACTTTTAACTTGAAATACATCATCTTTATTGAAAACATCCTTTACATGACCACTACATTCCTTCGTACTTTGCATTGCATGGGATAACCTGAGGACATGCATAAGAAAAGGGTGAGCTATAAAGCCCAGAAAGGGAGTACACAATGAATAACATGAGGAGTACAATACATGTTAGGAAATAGGAACATCAATAGATCATTAGAGTAACATGAACATAAAGGCATGATAAAGCATGATAACCATAACATGGAAATGTGGAAACAACACTTAACATTGAATTAGCATGGGCCAAGGCTCATTGCACATGGAGCATGAGTAAACCCTCATTGCACTTGAAGCACGAGTAAACCCTCATTGCACAAGAATTAGCATGAGTCAAAACTCATTGCACATGACGTATCATGATACTATACTTTACCCAATGCATTGGAGCTCTATAAAGGGAGCACCCTTCTTAAACATTTCATTTCATTCATAAGTGTACCACATGGATCTTAAAACATGGATTCATAAATCATAATCATTTATTCCATGATAAAGGAATGTGGAATTCATACATGAAACATTATAATCAATAAGTAAATGTGCATAAAGGTGAATAACCTTGATGGAGAAATGGGCATGGTATTCACTACACAATGATATTGGCTTAGAAAATCTGTGTGATTTCGGCAGCGTAACGGCGTGACATAAGAATTCATAAAAAAGGTTGATGAGAGAGAAAGGGGTTCCTCGTCATATTTAAATGTAATGGACAGTAAGGAGGTCATATAGATACATGTCCCAACAATTGAAAAGGAATTTATATTCATGATACAAAAGTATTGCTTGAATATAAAAGAGGAGAAAAAGGTTTCTTTCGGAATTTCGGCATTGTAACGGGTGTACATGGGAGGATTTTAATGAGAGAGAAAGGGGTATCCCATCATTAAAACAATAATAGGGAAGTATGTGAGAGATGCGAAACCATACCCAAACATTCATAATTGAAATTAAAAGGGCAATACAACTTAAAGAAAATTGACAAAAATGAGAAAGGAAGAAAGACCCTTACATGGAAGTGTGCTTCCAAAGGCTATAGAGAGGCTTGTGAGAGGCTTCTTGGGAGCCTGGGGAACCTTGGGAGGATTCTAGAGAGAGTAAGGAAGAGGTTGGGCGAACTCCAATGGATTTTAGTGAGGAGGAAGTGGGTGCTTGGGTGGGTTTATATAGGAAAGGTGAAAGAATTCGTTATTATTTAGGTTTGGGACCCCTTATATTAAAATAATCCAAACCACAAACCATACCATGGTATTGTCCATGGTTTCTGGAAAAGGAAAGAGGAAAACAATATTTTACAAGTCAAAGGTCCGAACTTGTTAAAAAATTAGGGTTGCTTATGTGGAGGTGAGTCACACTCCCATGGAAATTAATTTAAAAAGGCAAAGTGTTGAATAAGTCTTGAGGGCTCCATTAATGCTTTGAAAAGTAATTAAAACAAACCCAAAACCTCATTATTTTAATTATAAAACACATATTGGCCGAACTTAAGGATTATGTTATTTTATTACATAACCATTGGGTCATTATGATGTCATAAAACACATTATATAATTAAATGGTATTTAATTTTTACCCAAAAATTTGACTGTCTCAGAAAATTATGAAAATTTCACCGTTGGATAATTTTGACATCTTGATTCCAAAAATAATTATTATTTTATCTAAATAATTTTCTAAATATGTGAATTTTCACTTTTTAAATAAAAACCGACATTTATAAAAAATTCACGGGTTTTGATAGAAATGGCTTTCAAACCTTAATAAAAATTTTAATTGCATTCATAAAATTATAAGATCATTATATTTAATAAAAATTAATTTAATATTAATAATAATATTTTTTTAAAATATTATTTAACTTAAAAATCCTTTAATTTAATAAAATATAATTCTTAATTAAATAATAACTAAAAACACCATTTGTACTTTAAAAACTAATTACAATGTATCAAAAATGACTAGAAATTATATTCATTATTATATAAAAAAATAATGTACATGAACATAGTGATACTTGTTTGTTACATAACCCCTTAAAATAGCCGCATAAGACCTAAGGGTAAGGTGTGTGATGGTGACAGACTCTTGGGGAGGCTCGGATAACATCGCTCGAGTAGTAATTTCAATCAACTTCCACTTTTCCCCTAGATGATCACGTTCGAGCTTGACTTGATGAAGCTCAGGTTGGGCTTGGTCAAGGGCAAAGCCCAAAGACACCACCTCTTTTCCGAGCTCTGACAAATGGGCTTCGTAAGGGGCAATTCTACTGGATGAGGCCATCGGTTCCTTTGTCTGAGTAGAAATGGGTTCGTTAAAGCCTTATATTTATACTACTCAGGATCACTGTTCAACGACTATAAAAGTAACAGTCACAAATATTAACATAAAACTAAAGAAGTTGACATCTTATAAAAACATTTTTCATAAAGAAACATTTAACTAGATCAAGAGGGATTTTCTATTAATGAATCTTTGGGTCATTACAATGTTCTCATATGAGTCTATGAGATCTCCAATCCTCTACTATAGAGAGGTTAAATATTGGAGAAATTGATCAATAGATTCATTTATTTCCAATAAAATATGATGCAACTCCTCTACTTGGGTGATGATATAAATCATGGCCAACTCTTCTATGTTAGGAAGACCTTGTTTCTCTAGAATATGTTTCAAATATATCTAATATTCAAGATGAAACATGTATATTTATTCATGAAGATAACCAAGAAAATATCAGATATGATCAATCTCATCCATCACGATGCTATCCACATCATGGTCTGATGTCACCTTAACCACACACCAAGAAGTATCTTTTAAATAATCTTCCTCGCTTTAATTCATTAAGGTGTAATCCTCAGCTAACACCATAATCAATCTATGGGACCTCTTATTCTCTCATAAATAAATCAACTCCCATTATAACAAATGGTGTAAAACAAGACTTTAGTGTTACCCAACTAGTCCTGTAGCTCTTCAAGAATGGTCATCATATCCAACGCCTAGTTCTCCCTCAAATCATTTCTTCACAACAACTCGTAATTTGATGGATACCATGAGACATGATATAATACCATCATGGAAATGGGTATATATTATGGGACTAGTTAATTAAGAGATATGTCAATTCCCATCATACTTGTTTAATTGGGAGGAAATCAAGATTCTACATTAGTCAACACATTTGGAATAATCCACAAGAGTGTATGGACATGAATCCCATGATTTATGATGGTGAAGAAAATAAAACAAGGGGAAGAAGGCTATATCATCTTAAGGATAAAGTTAATGGTACCCTCAAATAACTAAAATATATATCCAATGTTAGAAACATAAATTTCATTATCCCTTAATTGGATACATCGGTATCACCAAACACGTCCTAGAGTTAAGAGAGTGTGATGTGTGGATTTGTGACATATCTGATACATTCCCTAAAGACATTCTTCACTCTCCAAAATTGATATCTTCATAGACTAATAATAATGTCAGGAAACACGAATGGAAGTCAACAAAGTGCATAGTTTTAAAATATGTAATAACCTCTTCCCCAAATAACATCTTTCAATGAAAATTTGGTATTATAATAGTTACCCATATTAGTATCCTCAAAAAGTGTGTTTTCCCACACCTGATCAAATTCCTTGACCACTGGGATATATGTAGTAGGAAATGGGTGTTTTTGAGTTGAATCCTTAGACATGTCCATTTATTGATGGTTCACCACTAATAGAAAATGACCTAATAAAACAATACAGATATCACCTGAATCCTCATGAGCGAATACATGGTCTTATAATTGGTCCCAGTGGGGGCCTACAAATTCATGAAAAACTGTGATGTGGTACCAATATAATACAAAAGATGGTATGATTAATATTTCACAATTACTTGTGTATTTCATGGGAGAAATATATAATAAATCGTAGTTCTTAGTTTTCTACTTGGATTCAATTAAAAGACCCCAAGAAATTGTTGATGCCATGGTAGTCACTCCAGAAATGTTGATCAGTTCCCTCATTAGGGTAGGTTGACCTAGGGATCCCTTATCCTTAGTTCCTTGTTCACTTCCAAATTCATCTCCAGTAGTAATTACCATGGGAGAATATACAAGGATGGAAGAATTTTCAAGTCCTATACAGACTCCCAATGTATCAACCAAAACATTAAGGATGTCAAAATGTTAACAAATTATCTAAAACTATTTAAATTGTCAATTTTCTTGAGTCTTTCTTAGAAATCAATAATTTTATATCCACATTCATTTAAGTCCATTTGCAGTGCGCCTTGATGAATCATTTGGTGAAGTAGAGGAGAATATAAAACCAGAACCATGATAATTTATAACATTACATAAGTGTATCAGATGAATTCCATGACCTCATTAGGACAGTCATTGAATGTTATTCCCAAAGGGGGAGTGACATGGGTGAAACCATCCAAGGGTGGTCCTTCATGATAGTTTATTCCACAGAGATAACCTAGTGAGTTCAACATTCTCTATGTCGACCATAGTTTGTATGAGAAATTAATTAATAAGAATGATGAAGCTTCACACTCTGGCACCCCACTCACGGCAGCTGTAAAATATGGTTCTTATACTATCAATAAGGGTAATGTTAAATTCATTAATTATTTGTGGGGTGAATCTGGGGTGGTCACTCATCTAAAAAATATTTCCTTTCTTGGACTAGGATGTTCCTCAACAGTTGGTGGTAATTGGGAATTTCATATTCCAATTTGGAAAACATCCCATTATGATCTGAGTGAATCCAAACCTCAGCATAATGGTGGGATAAACCAATTTGGGGAGGAAGGTGTATCTCATCCTAAGTATAATCTATGAAAACTCATCTGAAACTGGTGATCCACCGTCAAATGGTCCTTAGTTTGGAAATGTATGGGGGATTTGAATCTATATTGGACACGCAAGAACTGACGACTAAACCTGTAGGGTGAATTCAATTCATAGAGGAGGACCCATCTATGCATGTGGAAATGATTCTCACCTAATTTTTAATCAAATAGGCCTGGTCCACAATACTATAATCTTCATTATCAACAATATTACATAATGGTACTAGCCTATAGGGTATTATAGGGAAACAGTCATAACATCTCCTAAAATCCCAAAACTCCTAATCCTTTAGTGTAACATGTCTAACCATGCAGATACACAAAATTTATTGTTTGGATAGAATTTGGGGGATAATTTGAATGTCATGATAGTAATAATCCCATATATGATTCCCCATCCAACCTCATAATACTTAAATGGGGACATAGATTCTTGGAGGGTGTTTTACACTATGAATTTGACCCATAATGTGGTAAAGTTTTCCAAACACCATGATGCGTATCCTGAAATCCTTCTCCCTTCCATGTATTTTTTCATCATGAATGTGGAGAATATAGTTACACCTATTTCCTTTTTACAAATTAATTACCCACTTCAGAACATTTTTAAATAATCATTTATCTTAATATCCCGACTAATATTGGAGAAAAATACCTATATCCATTCTATAAATGTATGTTATTCAAATGTATCCCATTAAGGTACTAAGGTATTATATAATTACTTCATAAGATATGTTTTCGACTTTTTATAATTTTGATTAGAAAAGGACCACTCTATGAAGTGTATCACCTATATCTTGAATGGGATATCCGCCACAGGTTGTGGTTCCTTTGAGATGTATTTTCATCCATCATGATCAGATCTCTGGATAGGGGATTATTCCTCTCTATGATATCTCACATAGATGATGGTAAGAAAAACTATTCATACATATCTCCCAATATGGGTTCAGTCCATATCTACTCAAAATCTAAGAGGATGACTCCCACCACTCTGTGATTGTGGGGGAATGTGTTCAGGTCTAGAATCCAATGGGTAAATTGGTTTTCCATCAGACACAAGTTGAAATGTGAAATTTTTTATGATATCCTGATCTCGTCAAACATTACCATCTCCTTTTAATATATAGAAAATTGGGAATTTATGTATTTAAACTAGAAGGGATAGCCCCAATCTATCCCACAAGTTCTCCATAATCAATTTTCCTAGTTGGGAACCTACTAAGACTTATTGATGGAGGAAGATATATTTAATATCAAATGGTACATTTGAACCTCAAAAACAGTTTCATATTAGTTCTCATCAATATGTGTGGTAATGAACATCAAAATATGCCATTCTTCATGCTCTACCTCTATGAAAAAATATCCCACATGAGAAATGTTCTCATAGAAGGTCTTATGGGTTATTCAAACCTATGAGGAGGGTGTGAATTATGACTGTAGTAATGGAATGGGAGTTTCATTGTTTATACCAACCCCATAGAGGTGAATAAAACAAAAAAGGGGATATTTACCATGTTTTTCAGCCATCATCTTGACCAGACCAATCGAAAATGACCTCAGAACACAGTTGAAAGAGCCATCTTTACTTTTATTGATAGCATCCTGCTGATCCATCACTAATTTATCCACTCTCTTTGAATGCATAGAATAAAATATCAAGATATTTAGAAGCCATATGAACCAATTTATGTGTTATATACTTGAAAGATAAATGAAATATTGTAAAAACAAATTCCTAACATTGGATTCCACAGGGTCATCACATGAATCATAAAATGGATTCATGGTCGGATAATTGAATCATGAGTCACCTGGCCTATAAATGATCTCACAGACCACATAACCACATCAATTATCATGAAAATACTCAACTATTCTGTAGACTTGTGACCACCTGAACCTAAAATGGTCACGTGATTCATATAATTGTTGATGGTCTTGAAATTGAGCTAGCAGATCATGTGAAACCCTCAAATACAACCATGAACAACATAACCAAGGAACAACCAATTACCAAATATGGATTCATGGTTATTTTAAACATGTTCTATGAAAATAATGTATTGAAAAGGTGTCATGAATGGATATCATGATCAATTATTATGGAATGTCTTGTGGAGAATTCACACTATGAAGCTAGATCACAAGAGCTACAAGAGTTGGATAGAAGATGAATGAGGCACCCTATATTCCCCTTATATATTTTTGGGACATCCAAAGAATACCAAACTCAACTCGGATGACAAGTCATCTCCCTTGAAACTGATTTGTGATCGATCCAAATACGTAGGTATCCATTTACATTGCCTAATAGTAAGAATTTGTCAACATAGATATCTCATCTGGGGGTGGATTTGTTAATGCCTGACAAATTATTATTAAAAACTCATAAAGGATAAATACATAAAAATGGGTATTATTTTTTCCCACAATGAAAACAGATAAAATATGCATAGGATATGTGAATCACATAACCTGAAATAGGACACACGATCACATATCCATCAAAATCTCATGAGAATATCTCATGCATAGTGAATAACCTACTAGAAGATATCATGGATCCCCATTAACAATCTTTCATTGTTCATATGAAGGCATCTGAGACACTCTATGAATAAGCATCATGTAAAACCCAATGTTTTATTAATTGAAATCCCACTTGATCTAATTAAATGTCTTATTATGTAAAATGATTATATAAAACATACCCACTTCCACTGTACACTTCTATTTTAAAAATATAGTAGCGTGTGTTGTACACAACTTTTGGTTCTAACACACCACATCCAATCAAACTAGCCGTTATAAATAGTAATACCCAATTATTAAAATTTAATAAATTTTATCATTCAAAATGGAATTTATTTTTGGATTTAGAATATCAAAATTATTCTAGGGTGAATTTTTGGTATTTTTCTGAAAACATTCAATTTTTGATAAATAGTGAAAAACACAGAGTTATATTTCAAAATCAATTTTTTATTTAAATAATTTTTTATTTTATTTAAATTTAATTTATGTCAAAATAGATACATAATACATATATAAGTTCAATTTAATTCATTGGAGCCAGTTTATAAAAATTGTAGATATATAAATATTTTATTGAACATTTTACCGCCTTTTACCCACATCCTTGGAGCATTTGAAAATTTACATAAAACTTAATTTTACTGCTTCAGTGAGTTGAATTTTAAAAATCTGGGAGACACGGTTTATATTGGTAAGTAAAATGTTGTTCAATAAGATGAAAATATTTTTTGGATAATAGTATCTTTTTACTTTTATTTACCACAGTTAAAAATAAAATAGGGTAGTTAAGGGTAAAAATGATATTATTATTACCCTAACACAAGTCCTAATTCTATTGGATAAGTATAATTTGAAAAAAAACCTCAGGAATCAAATATGAACCACTTTGGTCCACATGGATTAGATTAGGACATTTATTATTATTTAATTCACAGAAGAGTTAAAAGGGTTAAAATCAATGATTAATAACTAAAACATTTTTAAAATCAGGATACAAATAAGATAAATTCGACTATAAATAATCATTAAAAATATAAAAATATTTCCTATATAATTTTAATTTATTTTTATTTTTTAGACATTAAATAATTTAATTTGTATATGACACAATGATGATGTAGTAATTACATAATTAATAAAATAATAAAATAATTGACATTATAAATATCCAAATAAATGTAATTTGAGACTTTATATGAATTCAAAAAAATGTATAGGTTAATATTACATATTAATGTTGGTTAGAAAAAAAATTTCGACGTAATAATTCTTTTAGGAATTTAGCAAAAACAAAATACCAAATAGTGTCAAAATTGACATAAAATAGTTTTTAAAACAAATATTATATTATTAAATGATATTCTATTACTAAAATTTTAGGGATCAGAAAAAAGAAATATATAATGACATAGTATCACTAATGAACCACTTGGGGTTCTCATTGCTGTATATAGTATGTTTATTAACCATATAATATAAAAATACAAAGAGTCATGGTAAATGTCAAACTATTTAACTAAAAATTAAATCTCAAAGATAAGGTTAATATAGTGACCCCAACCTATATAAAACCTATTGTTTGAATGGTTTTCGACCCATACCCATCTTATTATTTAAATAATCCATTTTTGTGCCATTATAAACAGAAAATTATTTTATAATAAAATAATATTTCTAGCTTTTTCTAAGGTGCCTCTCACCCCTCTTATAAAATGGAACTCACCCATGTCTCTAATTCACACCTTTAATTCCATTTGGCTCGGCCAAACACTTCCCAAATACCCTCTAAACTTTCCTCCCTTTATCTTAGAGGTCTTCCTTAATTCATAAAGCTATCCTAAGGGGCCCTTTTGATCAAATCAAAAGGAAGAACCCGAAGAAGAGGTAAATATTTCGTCACTTCTTTCAAGTTCCTTTCTTCTTCCACTTCCTCTTTATTTGTTTTTTCCATTATAAAATAATTACTCCATTATGTTAAATATAATGTGATGTTATTATAAATATCGTACAACAATATTCATTATTTTTTCCATCCATTGAATTACAAGTCACCATACGTGTGTACGTATGGCTTAACGTCCCCATGTCGTGGTGTAATTGTTATTCAATACATTATTATTTGGATGGTTAAAATAATGATGTATAATTGATGTAAATAATAAATATAACATTATTTTTATTTTTTATATATGATATACCATCCAAATATATATTATTTTTATATCAAAAGAATGATATTGTCGCTCGTGCGTACGTACGGATTACTGTCTCCACAAACGTGATGAGATTCATTCCCCAACATATTCATTCTTGACTAATATTCATTTGATGAATAAAAATAATGTTTAAAGACTTGATATCATTCTGGATATAAATAATATACATACCATCCATAGAAAATATTACTCACATAACAAATCTTATAAAGGAAAACGAATCAGTTAACACCCGAAACGACTATAATAATAAGATATTATTATCAAAGCATTGTTAAAAGATCATATATGATATCATATTAATGTATATGATTCTTGTATAATTTAATAACAATTATTTCACCATTATACAGTTGATTATCCTACCCTCGACCATGGAATAGTACAAGGTAAGGGTTAATTCTACAATCTCTTCATTATCTAAGGCTGTTTATACTTAATTATCTACTAGGACCTATTTATCATCCACATCAATGTTTCTTAAAAATTTATTTAATACATTATTACTATTTACTAGACTGTGGTTTAAAGTCATTTATACCATTTTTTTACTTTTATATAATGTTTGTAAAGGAATATTTTCATTGTTTTCCAAATAAGGTCCTTTATAACCATTTCGACAAAATTAAGGTAATAATGAATTTTTTAACTTATATGGCCAGTGATTCTATTTTCTGCCGTTATAAAATTATCAAATATTCCCTTACAACCTTATAAGAATATTTCCATAATAAATATTTTATTTTATAATTATATGATTTTTAAATGATTTTAAAATAGAAAGAGATATTTCTCTAAAAAATGTTTTGATTTCATCTATCTCAACATCCTTTGATGGATTTCAAGTTTATATGAAGTTGATTTATTATGACGCAAAACTTCCATATTGTACTGATTTTTTTTGATATGTTTGACTGTGGATTTATTTTTTTATACCATTCATGGTTTATGGATAATGTATTGAAATTTCGTATGCTAGTTTTAATATGAATGTTTATGTAATGTTTAAACCTTTTCATATGAAGAATGCATCAGACTTAGTATGTGATTGGTGGAGCCCTCTACAGCTCCTTGATGCATGAGTAGGTCTCATGAGAAAAACTAGTGGCTTGGCTCAAGGCCTTGACAAAATCATATTTGTAGTCGTGGCACAAGGCCTTGACTATGTTGTTATGAAGTCCGACATTATGCATTCAATCATTATGAAAGTGGCAATTGATATTTCATGATATTATTCGACAAGTAGAGTTACAATGTGAGTATGTAAATGTAATTATTTGATTTTATATTTTCCATATTATGCTGAAGTTAATGTTTAAAAGGATTTTGTTTTATTCTTATACATTGCCTTAAATGTTTATGCTTATTTTTGAAAGAATCCGCTATATTTTTTTCCTTAATGAGCATATGACCTAACCCCTTCTATATTTTATTTTTCCCAGGATGTGAATAAGTATTTTATGACTGAGCTATTGGGATGATATGAGGGGATATGAGTGTGGTCTATGGAAACAATGTTGTTGTAGATTTTCATTTTATGACATAATGTAAACCTTATTAATGTATCAAGTACTTCAAGGCTACTAAACTAATCGGTCTTTTGAGACCTAATATTTTTGTGATCAGGCCAATGTTATGTAATAATTAACAGACTCTGTGTAACTAGGTTCAGGGCATTAAGGTTGTTATTAGATGAATTTTAGTAGAAACATTGGGATAAAGATTTATATAATCTCAGATTAGAGCACATTACCGTAAGATATACATTGAGGATTTGTATAGAGGAACATCCTCTAATTTTGGTATTTTAGAAATTATGTGATTTATCCAAGAAATACCTCCCTTTCTGGGTACGAGTACATAGAGGATGCTCTGGCACAGATGTACCTAGGGGTAAAACCTGAAAACACCGCTTTGAGCTAGACTCGAACGGGAACTGGTGCACGACAACGGGCCATGCTTTATTCTTGGTTACGAAACTCCCTGGGGATATTATTAGCGTAATTATCATTTTCTTTACAAACCATTAAGAAAGGTTTATGAGTATATACATCGTCAATGAAAACATTTTTTATGATTATGGACTATATCCATAAACTTTCCAATCTATGTTAAGTGTTTAACACGTTTGAATTATGTATTTCGATTCATATACATATCTAGTTTATGAAATTTTTTAAAAATGTCACCTAGTAGAAGGAATGGAAACTCTATCAACGCACGCACTCCATATAGGGACTTCCCTCCTACTCAAGATAATTATAGTGGATCTGGTTATACAACTGGTGCGGTTCAGTTTATCACTATATTGGGACAACTCACTCAGGTTATGAATAATTACCATTCTCATATTGAGCACCCTGATCCACACCGTGGAAGATCAATGTTATAATGAATTATGAGGAAAAAACCATCAACATTCAATGGGAGTACAAATCCACCATTAGTCGAGAAATGTGGAATTGAGGTAGTTTAAAGAGATTTTCCTTGACAAATACTTTTCTCGTGACCATCGAGCAGATATGGAAAGGCAATTTCTGAGTCTGAGGCAAAAGGAGTTTGAGAATGTCACAAAATATGATGCTAACTTTACAAGGTTAGAGAGGCATTTAGCATATATATACATTACCCAAGAAGTGATATTTGTCATTTATTTGATGGGTTAAAGCCATTTATCCATCAGGCATTAGTCTTACAACCCTTATCGTCGTATGAAGATATTGTCTCATATTCAATCAAGAAAGAAAAATAATTCTCTAAGTCATATTACTTTAAAGGAAAGCAAGAGAATATGAGATATGTTCAATACTATGGAAATGGAAAAAGGGGGAAGAAGGGAAAATTTGAATGTCCATCCTGCAGCAAATGTGGGAAGAAACACCCTGGTACTTTCCTGAAGGGAATGGGAGTCTATTACAAGTGTGGTGAAAAAGACCACCAAGCTCGTGATTGCAAGGTGAAGAATGTGGTTGTCGATGATGAATGATACAATTGTAGAGAAATGGTGCATTATGAGAATGAACATCTTATGTATCAGGGGAACTTACCTCATAAAAGGCCAAGGGATCAAGTGCAATCTTATTCAATCACTACTGCTGAGGTTGGAGCTCTGAAAGACGTAGTGGTAGGTAATTTAATAGTTTCCTCATGTTTAGCCAATGTATTATTTGATTCTGGATTGTCACATTTTTTCATATCATCCCAGTTTTCTATGAAAATTTGATATTTCCTATTTGACTTAACAAGGGAGTTGTCAGTCAAAACTCTTAAGGTATGTATCATTGCAACAATGTTTTGTGAATCAGTCCCCATTGTGCCATATAAATATTCTTTATCTGTTGATCTCATCATCATACCCATGATTGAATTTGATATAATCCTTGGAATGGATTGGATTTCGGACCATGATGAAAAAATTAATTGTAAGAATAAGTAGGTTACTATTTCTGATGACTATGATAAAGAACAATGTATCTTTAGAGAAGAATTGTCACAACATAATTCATATCTAGATCCACCCCCAATAGGTCAAATAAATTCAATTATTGTGGAGGAAAAGAATGAAATAATTATGGGTGAGGAAAATAATGTTCAAATAGAGGATGTACCAATTGTGAAAGAATATGTTGATGTGTTTTAAGAAGATTTACATGGACATCCCCCAAAATAAGAAATTGTGTTTTTCATTGAATTAATTCCTCAATCATGGCCCATATCAAACACCCTTTATAGAATGGACACTGTGGAAGTAGTGGAACTAAAATGAAACCACTAGATTAATTGAGTAATAGGGGATTTATTATCAGATGATTTTCTCCAGGGGAGCCCATTTCCTTTTTGTTATGAAGAAATATGGATCTATGAGGTTGTGCATTGAAAATAGAAAAATCCATATTATAACAATAAATAACAAGTATCCCCTACCACGCATTGATGATTTATTTGACAAATTTCAGGGAGATCAATACCTTTCAAAAGTTGACGGTTGATCCCGATACCATCGGTTGTTCATGAAGAAGGAATACATTCTTAAGACCTCATTTCAAACCAGGTACAAACATTACGAGTTTGCAGTAATTCCTTTTGGATGGACTAATGCACCCTCTGTCTTTATGGATATAATGAATAGAGTTTTCAAGGAAAATATCAATTTTTTTGTAGTGGTATTTGTTGATGATATCTTGGTATATTCTAAAAGCTACGAAGATCATGAAAATTGTTGGGTCGGAGAGTGATGGCAAGAGGGGGGCTGAATTTCCTTTTAAAAAATAATTAACAATTTAAAATCAAAGTTAAAAGTGCAGCGGAAATAAAAGAGGAAAGACACAAAACATGATAACGGTGTTCAACTTAAACAAAAGCCTACATCTCCGCTCCCAACTCAACCGTTGAGAGATTTACTACCGCTTGCTTTTTAATGGTTTTAGCAAGAAACCCACTAGACTGTAAGGTAGTCTAGAACCTATTACATCTTGCTTTTAATGGTTGAGAAAGAACCCACTAGCATTCTTACAGGTGAAGGCTAGCTCACCTATGACTCAAGCCTTTTAAAGGGATGGCTTGACTAACCTCTTCACACCTTGAAGGTGGTGTGAAAACCCAAACAAAAGGAAGATGAGAGAAAGAGGGGTTTGTAGGCACAAACCCAAATTGATGCTCAAAATTATAAAACAAGAAATAATGTAATGTGGAGAAGTCTAGGGCGCCAATGGATTGATTGGAGTTGATGAAGAGTGCTCCCAAGCTTCTTTGATGGTGCTTCTTGGATGTGGAAATGGGTTGAAGCAATTGAGGTTACTTGAAGGAATCCGCCGAAGGTTTGCCAAATGATGAAAAATGTGTCTGTTGGCTTCCGTTGGCTTTGTTATTATTCCACTATTGTTTCGGGGCTTCCTAGTCCTTTATTTATAGACGGGGAACCCTCATATGGCCGTTTGGGGTCTTCGGAGCCGTTGGAAAAGTCTTCGGAGCCATTGGGAGCAGGCTGGTCAAAGCCCAACGGCTAGTTTGACTGGCTCCACCGGCTGACCGGTGCTTGGCCACCGGTTGGCCGGTGCTTTGAAAAATGGATAGGCCTTCTGCCCAGGCACCACTGGATGGCCGGTGAGGAGGCCACCGGTTGGCCAGTGGTGAGACAGTAGGTGTCCCTTCTGTCTGGGTTCCACCGGCTGGCCGGTGATGGGACACCGGTTGGCCGGTGGTCTGGACAGAGGGGATGCCTTCTGTCAAGATTCCACCGGCTGGCCGGTGGTCATCCACCGGTTGGCCGGTGGACTGAAATCAGTCCACTTTTGCCTTCTGGCTTTCTTGGTCCAATTCCTTGGCAACCTGAAATCATTCCTATCATCCAAAAACACTTAAAACAAGATTAGATAAATAAGAGAGTGATTGTGATCATGAAAATTAAACCACGAGGGGTACGAGAGGTACAACAATCTCCCCCTATTTTGATGATCACAATCACCAAAACAAGCAATGTAAAAGACTGAAATGAAAGGAATGCTTTAAAGGATAAAGCAAAGCATCAGAGAAAGATTTGTCCCCCAATCAACCAAGAATTTCTCCCCCTTTGTGATTATCAAAATAGCACGGGGCATAAAACTTGATTGAGGGAAAGGATTGAAAAACAAGATAGAGTTTTTTAAACCAATTGAAATTTTTGAAATTTGAATTGAAAGTTATGAATTGAAAGTTTTGAAATTGAAAGTTTTGAAATGAAAGTTTTGAAATTAAAGCAAAAATGATTAAACGATCCTAACTCCCCTTAAATAAAAACAACAAATCACAGGGAAGAGGATTTTAGAACCGAGACAAATTTTGGTCCGGTGAGACTCGCTAAAAGGGATTTTTCAATCCATACATTGTCTAGTGGTGGGTCTTCTCCTATGAAATTCATCATTAAAGGAAATTGTTTTGGGCCTTCCATACCGGGCATTTTTGCAATTGCACTCATAAATTAAGTGCCCGGGTTTTTTACAATAGTTGAAAAATTTATATTGGGAGCTCCCCCTTACAAAAATAGTAGGAGCATGGGAAGAGGAAGCTTGCTTGGAATAGCCAAGCCCTTGGGTGGTTCTAGATATGCATTGGGAACCAAGGAGCTTCGAAAGGTTATGTTCACCTTCGGTGAACATAGCTAGGGATTTCCTTAAATCCTTGATTGCTAATTCCATAGAATCAACATCGGGAAGGTTTTGGATCTTGAGGGGCAACTCCTCCTTTTCATTGAGAAGTTGTTCCTTTTCGGAAGAAAGTTTTTTGAAATTCTTTTTTAAAACAAAAAATTTGGAAGAAAGTTCGTGAAAACATTCCTCCAATTGATCTCTCGCATGTTGGAGATCCTCATAAGATAAATTATTGAAGGAATTTGAAGAACAAGAGGAAGAGGAGTCAAAAGAGGTTACCTCATGAAATGCCATTAGGCATTTTTTACCGTTGTCACTTGAGGAGGAGGAGGATGAGGAGCTATCACTCCATGTGGCCTTGAATGCCTTCTTCTTTTCCTTTTGCTTGGCCTTTTTCTTGTTGAGTGGACAATCGGGATTGTAATGGCCTTTCTTGCCACACCCGTAACATGTTACCTCGGGCTCGGATTTTTCGTTGGGTTGAGCCTTGCGGGATTTCTTCTTCTTATGCTTCTTCCTGAATTTGTGCATTTTGCGGGCAAGATTCTCCATTTCTGAATCTCCTCTTGAAGAGGAAGACGATGAGGAGGAGGAGCTTTCTTCTTATTGAACATTGAAGGTGATGTTCTTTGGACTTTTGATGAGATTGCCTTCCTTTTCATCTTGCCTCCTCATGGTGATCTCGTAGGTCATGAGGGATCCGATGAGCTCTTCGACCAGCATGTTCTTTATGTCTTTTTCTTCTTGGATTGCCGTGAATTTCGGTGCCCATGTGCTTGGTAAGATCCAAAGAATCTTCTTGACCATCATTTCTGTAGACACATCATCACCAAGGGACTTTCTCCCATTGCAAACGTCAGTAAAACGAGTAAACATATCAGTAATTTATTCATGTGGGTGCATGGTGAAGCTTTCAAAATCTTGGCGATACATGTCCAATCGAGTATCCTTAACTTTGTTGGTCCCCTCATGGGTAACCTCCAAAAGTTTCCAGATTTCATGAGATGAATTTCATGTGGAAACTCGATTGAATTCATTACGATCAAGGCCGCAATGAAGAGCGTTCATGGCTTTGCCATCAAGCTCGAAATTTTTAATATCGGCTTGAGTCCATTTGGATTCATCGGGAGAAGAAAGAGAATAACCATGCATGAAAATTTTATAAATAGGATAACCTATACTTATAAGAAAAGTGGTCATGCGAGTTTTCCAATAAGTATAGTTGGTTCCATCAAAGAATGGAGCACGACCCAAAGAATAGCCTTCGGGGGCGAAAGAAGTTGAAGCCATCACAAAGGATCTTGAATTTGAAACCGGTTAGGGTATTACTCAAATTTTGCCTCTGATACCAAATGTTGGGTCGGAGAGTGATGGCAAGAGGGCGGGTGAATTTCCTTTTAAAAAATAATTAACAATTTAAAATCAAAGTTAAAAGTGCAGCAGAAATAAAAGAGGCAAGAAACTAAACTTGATAACGGAGTTCGGCTTAAACCAAATCCTATGTATCCGCTCCCAACTCAACCGTTGAGAGATTTAATACCGCTTGATTTTTAATGGTTTTAGCAAGAAACCCACTAGATTTTAAGGTAGTCTAGAACCTATTACAGCTTGCTTTTAATGGTTGAGCAAGAACCCACTAGCCTTCTTACAGGTGAAGGCTAGCTCACCTATGACTCAAGCCTTTTAAAGGGAAGGCTTGACTAACCTCTTCACACCTTGAAGGTGGTGTGAAAACCCAAACAAAAGGAAGATGAGAGAAAGATGGGTTTGTAGGCACAAACCCAAATTGATGATCAAAATAATAAAACAAGAAAAACCGTAATGTGGAGAAGTCTTGGGCGCCAATGGATTGATTGGAGTTGATGAAGAGCACTCCCAAGCTTCTTTGATGGTGCTCCTTGGATGTGTAAATGGGTTGAGGCAATTGAGGTTCCTTGAAGGAATCCACCGGAGGTTTTCCAAATGATGAAAAATGTGTCAGTTGGCTTCCGTTGGCTTTGTTATTATTCCACTATTGTTCCGGGGCTTCCTAGTCCTTTATTTATATAGGGGGAACCCTCATATGGCCGTTCGGGGTCTTCGGAGCCGTTGGAAAAGTCTTCGGAGCCGTTGGGAGCAGGCTGGTCAAAGCCCAACGACTAGTTTGACTGGCTCCACCGGCTGACCGGTGCTTGGCCACCGGTTGGCCGGTGCTTTGAAAAATGGAGAGGCCTTCTGCCCAGGCACCACCGGCTGGCCGGTGAGGAGGCCACCGGTTGGCCGGTGGTGAGACAGTATGTGTCCCTTCTGTCTGGGTTCCACCGGCTGGCCGGTGATGGGACACCGGTTGGCCGGTGGTCTGGACAGAGGGGATGCCTTCTGTCAAGATTCCACCGGCTGGCCGGTGGTCATCCACCGGTTGGCCGGTGGACTGAAATCAATCCACTTTTTCCTTCTGGCATTCTTGGCCCAATTCCTTGGCAACCTAAAATCATGCCTATCATCCAAAAACACTTAAAACAAGATTAGATAAATAAGAGAGTGATTGTGATCATGAAAATTAAACCAAGAGGGGTACGAGAGGTACAACAAAAATCACATTTGTATTATTCTGAAGTCTCTTAGAAGATGTGAATTATATGGGAGGTTTAACAAGTGTGAATTCTGGCTTCAGGAGATTTCATTTCTTGGCCATACTGTCACTAAGGATGGAATATCTGTTGATCTTTCAAAGACCAAGGAAATCCAAGAATAACTAGCATCAACATGTATAACAGAGGTACGCAGTTTTATAAGTTTAGTAGGTTATTATTGTAATTTCTTCTAGAATATTTTCTTGATTGGCTAACCCATTAACAAATCTCATGCGTAAAGGGGTTAAATTTGTTTTGAAAAAAGTGTGTGAAGAATGAATTATAGAATTGAAGAGAATATTATTCAATTCTATTATTTTGAATCTACCATCGGGGAATGGTGGGTTTGTTATTTATAGTGATAAATCATAGAAAGGGCTGGGATGTTTCCTTAAGAAGAATGATAAAGTTATTAACTATGCATCCCGATAGTTGAAAATTCATGAGAAACACTGTCCTACTCAGGATCTTGATTTAGCAGCTATAATCATTACTTTGAATATTTGGAGACACTATCTCTATGGTGAAAATGTGATATTTATAATGATAACAAGACATTGAAGTATATTTTATCAGAGAAAGAAATCAACTTGAGGAAAAGGCGATGGATTGAACTAATCAAGTATTATGATTGCACATTACTCTACCACCTGGGGAATAAAAAAGGTGGAAGATTCTTTGAGCAGAAATGATCGTGGTGTTCTGAAAAAGATGACAGTTGGAAGAGATCTTATTTTTATGGATCTAGTTAAGATGGATATGGGAATAACCATATAAGGTGAAACATAAATACTTTTTCAAATGGTTGCCAAATAATCTTTAATATAAATGATAAAGAGTTCTCAGACTGATGATGAAGAGTTTCAAAAGAAGATTAAAGCTATTAATGATGGGTGATTGAGTGACATTCTATATGAAGATGTAATTTTGAAATTTTGAGAAGAGACATTCTGTTACTGATATACCTGATCAAAAATGGGGATTGTTCGATGATGCTCATAGTTCCAATTTCTCATTACACCTTGGTAGCACCAAAATGTATCAATATTTGAAGGAGAATTTTTGGTGGGACAACATGAAGAAGGATATTGTTGATTTTTTGTCATGATGTATGGTTTTTCAACAAGTAAATACTGGAAGGAAATATCCTAGAGGAGTTATGAAACCTCTTCCAATACCTGAGTGTAAATGGGATAATATTACGATGGGCTTTGTCATTAGATTACCAAAGACTCGAAGAATAAATGATGCATTATGGGTCATTGTCGATCGTCTTACCATGTTAACACATTTTCATTCTATAGGAGAAGATTTACCACTTGAACATTTAGAAAGAATATATAGTAATGATGTTGTAATACTTCATGGAGTACAACTATCAATTGATTCTGATCGTGATCCCCATTTTACATCATGTTTTTGGAAATGTCTTCAGAAATCCATGGATACTGAACATCCATTGAGCACTTCTTACCACTCCCAAACTAATGGACAATCAGAATAGACTATTCAAACCTTAGAAGACATGTTGATATCATACTCACTTGACTTTAAAGGTATGTGGGATCAATATTTACCTCTGGTAGAATTTTCCTACATGAATAGCTTCCATTCAAGTTTTCAGATGGCACCATATGAAGCGTTATATGGAAAGAGATGTCTCAAACCAACATGTTGGGATGATGTTGGATAATGAAAACCCGTAGGCCCAAAATTTGTGGAGGAAATAATGGAAAATGTGAAGGGAATTCAAAACCACATCAAGGATGCTCAAAGTAGACAAACGAGCTAAGGTGATAACCGATGGAAGGATTTGGAATTTCATGTAGGAGATCATGTTTTCATGGAGGTATCTCCAAGTAAGTGTGTTATACGTTTCGGTTAGAGGGGAAAATTGAGTCCCAGGTACATCTGACCTTTTGAAATTCTAGAGCGAATTGGGGCTGCAGCTTACCATTTGGATATGAAACCATGTCTCTCCAAAGTTCACGATTTGTTCCACGTATCACTGTTGAGAAAATACATGCCTAACACAATGCATGTACTCACCTATGAGGAATTAGAACTGCAACCAAATTAGTCTTATTGCAAAGATATTGTTAGAGTTCATGATATAAGAGAACAAGTACTGAGAAACTAGACAACTCGTCTGGTGATAGTTCTATAGAGAAACCATACGAATAAAGAGGCAATGTGGGAACCAGAGGAACTTATGATGATGATACACATGATTATTTTAACATATTAATACTCTTTAAATTTTGAGGATGAAATTATTTGATGGTGGGTAGAATTTAGAACCCCAATCTTCCACGGTACGCTTCTCATTGAATAATACAATAGCATGTGTTTTACGCAACTTTCAGTTCAAACACACCACAATCAATCAAACTAGCCATTGTGAAGAGTAATAGCCAATATTTGAAATTTTATATATTTTATTTTCAAAATGGACTTCATTTTTTGGATTTTGAATATCAAACTTATCATAGGGTGAATTTTTTGTATTTTTCTGAGAACTTCCAATTTTTGATTAACAGTGAAAAACACGTAGTTATAATTAAAACCCGAATTTTTATTTAAATAATTATTTATTTTATTTAAATTTATTTAAGCTCAAAATAGATACATAATACTTATATAACTTCAATGTAATTCATTGGAGTTAGTTTATAATAATTTTAGATATATAAATATTTTATTGAACTTTTTACTGTCTTTTACCATCCTCCTAAGAGCATTTGCTAATTTAAATAAAACATAATTTTACCACTTCTATGGGTAGAATTTCAAAACTCTGAGAGACATAGGTGATATCAATATGTAAAATGTTGTTTAATAATATGAAAATATGTTTTGGTTAATAGTAACTTTTTACTTTTATTTACCACGGTTAAAAGTAAATATGGTAATTAAGGGTAAAAATGATATTATTATTACCCAAACACATGTCCTAATAATATTGGATAAGTATAATTCAACCAGAAACAACCTTAGGAATAAATTATGAACCACTTTGGTCCACTTGGATTAGATTAGGACATTTATTATTATTTAATTCAAAGAAGAGTTAAAGGAGTTAAAATCAATGTTTAATTACTAACACATTTTTAATATAAGGATACACATATGATAAATTAGACTATAAATATTCATTATAAAGATAAAAATATTTCCTACATAATTTTATTTTATTTATAGTTTTTAGACCTTAAATAATTTAATTTATTTATGACACAATGATGATGCAGTAATTACCTAATTAATCAAATATTAAAATAATTTATATTATAAATATCAAAATATATGTAATTTGAGAATTATTATGAATTACAATAAAATTATAGGTTAATATGACATATTAGGGTTGATTAGAGGAATTTTTTGGATGTAATATTGTTGTTATGAATTTAGAAAAAACAATATACCAAATAGTTCCAAAATTGACATAAAAGCGTTTTCGAAACAAATATTATTTTATTAATTAATATTATATTCATAAAATTAAAAGGATAGGACAAAAGACTTATATAATGATATTTGTATCATTAATTAACCACTTTGGGTTCTCTTGGAGCTATATAGTAATTTTATTAACCATATAATATAAAAATACAAAGAGACATGGTAAGTGTCAAACAATTTAACTAAGAGTTAAATCTAAAGTATAAGGTTAATATTGTGAAACAAACCTATCTAAAACCTATTGGTTGAGTGGTTTTAGACCCATACACACATTATACTTTAATGAATCCATTTTTTTGCCATTAGAAACCGAACAATGATTTTAATATAAAATAATATTCAAGTTTTTTCAAAGGTGCCCCTCTCCCCTTTTATAAAAGGTCACTCTCTCTTGTCTATAATTCAAACCATCAATGCCATTCGGCTCGGCCAATCCCTGAAAAAATACCCTCTCAACTGTCTGAACTTTATCCAAGAGGCCTTACTTTAGTTATAAATCTATCATAAGGAGGATTTTTCATCAAATCAAAAGGAAGAACTCAAAGAAGAGATAAATATTTCATCACCGCTTTCAAATTTCTTGCTTCTTCTACTTCTAATTTCATTATTGTTTCTATTATAAAATAATAAATCCAGTATATTCTATATATTGTGGTGTTATTATAAATATTGGATAACCATATTCATTATTATATCCATCCTTTGAAAGAAATGTCACCATATGTGTGTACGTACGGCTTACCGTCTCCATGTCGTGGAGTAATTGTTATTCAGTACATTATTATTTGGATGGGTATAATAATGATGTGTAATTGATGTAAATAATAAATATAAAAGGATAATGATTCTTTATATATGATATAACATCCAATTATATATTATTTTATTATCAAAAGATTGATAATGTCGCTCGTGCATACGTATGGATTACCATCTCCTTGAACGCAATGAGATTCATTCCCCATCGTATCCATTCAAGACTAATTCTCATTTGATGATTAAAACTATTTTTTAAAGAATTGATATCATTCTATATATGAATAAAATACATCCCATCAATATCAAATATGACAGAAAAACATATCATATAAAGGAAAACAAATCAGTTAACACCCGAAATGATGATAATACTATGATATTATTAACAAAGAAATATTAAAAGATCATATATGATATCATATTAATGTATATGATTCTTGTATAATTTAATAAAAATTATTTCACCATTATACAAGAGGTTCACCTACTCTTGACCTAGGAAAAGTACATTCTAAGGGTTAATTATACAATCTTTTCATTATCCGAGGTGTCTTATACTTAATTAACTACTGGGACCTCCTTATCATCCACGTACATGTTTCTTAAAAATGTATTTCAAAATATTATTACTATTTACATGAATATGGGTTAAATTCATTTATACCATTTTTTGACTTTTATATGATGTTTATAAATGAATCATTCCATCATTTTCCAAACTAGGTCCTTTATAAACTTTTCGACAAAATTAAGGTAAGAATGTCTTTTTTAACTTATAAGGCTGGCACGTCTATTTTCCACCGATATAACATCATAAAATATTCCATTACAAGCATATAAAAATATTTCCAAAATAAATGATTTCTTTTATAATTATATTAATTATATGTTATTTCAAAATAGAAAGATATAATTCTATAAAAAAGGTTTTTATTTCATCTATGTCAACATCCTTTGAAGGATTTTAAGATTATTTGAATTTGATTTATTATGATACAAAACATCCATATTGCATTGAAGGTTTTGTGAAATGTTTAACTATGGATGTGTTATTTTTATACCATTAATGGTTTATGGATATAGTATTAACATTTTTTATAATAGTTTTAATACGAATGTTTATGTTATGTTTAAACCTTTTCAAATGAGGAATCCATTTGACTTAGTATGTGACATGTGGAGCTTGTTATATCTCCTCGATGAATCGGTAGATCTCATGAGACAAACTAGTGTCTTGGCACAAGGCTCTAAAAAATCATATTTGTAGTCTTGGCATAAGGCCTTGAATATGTGGTTATGATGTCTGACATTAACTAATCTATCATTATGAAAGTGGATATTGATATTGCATGTGATTATTCGACTAGTAGAATATCTATGTGAGTAATTAAATGGAATTATTGGATTTTATCTTTTCCATATAATGCTAAAGTTAAGGTTTAAAATGCATTTGTTTTAGTCTTATACATTTCATAAAATTTTTATGTTTATCTATGAATGTTTCCACTATACTGTTATCCTTACTATGAATCTGGGTTCACCCCTTTCTATGTTTTATTTTTCCCAGGATGTGAAGAAGTATTTTATGAATGACCTATAGGGATAGTCTAAGGGGATATTAGTGTGGTCTATGGAAACAATGTTGTTGTAGTTTTTCATTTTATGATGTAATGTAAACCTTATAAATGTATCTAGTACTTCCAAAGCTAATAAACTAATCGGGCTTTCGAGACCTGATATTTTGTGATCATGCCAATGATATGTAATAATGCACCGACATTGGGTAACTGGGGTCAAGGTATTAAAATATAAATATAGAAATTTGAAAAACCACCATAAACATTGTCACTGGACTTATAAAGATATCCAAGGTAAACAATCCTATCTGGGTTGTTGTGGACTGTCTTACAAAAATTTCTCACTTTCGTTCAATTCAAGAGGATCTCTCATTTAATCAACTATCACATATATATACATTAGATAACTAGTAAGGCTACATGGAGTACCACAATCGATAGTATCTGATTGAGAAACAAGATTCACCTCAATGTTCTAAAATATTCTCCAACACGCTCTGAATACTAAGATGAACATCAGTACAACTTATGATTCTCAAACTAATTACCAATCATATCATACTATTCAAACACATGAGTAAATGTTAAGAGAATTCTCAATGGACTTCAAATGATTATGGGATCTACAGATTAATTTGGTTGAGTTCTCTTACAATAGCAGTTTCCACTCAAGCATCCAAATGGATCCTCATGAATCCCATTATATAAAGAGGTGTAGAACAATGATATATTGGGATGAAGTTGTGGAGAGAAAAATCATTGGTCCAGAAATGGTTGAATAAATGGAGGAGAAGGTTAAGACCATCCATCATCACATTAAATATTCTATGGGTAAAAAAAAGTGCTATGATGACAACCATCAATGAGACATAGACATTGATGTTGGAGACATGGTATTCCTCCACATATCACTGTAGAAGGAAGTTATGATATTTTGGAAGAAGGGAATGTTTATTCCAAGGTACATTGGCCATTTTTAGATCCTTGATCACATTGGAGTAGTGTTATATCGACTAGAACTACCAACAAACCTATATCAACTACACGATGTATTCCATGTATCACACTTGAGGAATTACATACCTGACTCATTGAATGTACTCAATCTCGAGGTGGTACCATTGTAGAATGACTTATACTATTAAGAGAATCCGGTGGAGATCTTACATCGTAAGGAAAAGGGTCTACGAAATAAGACAATGAAACTCATCAAAGTGTTATGGAGAAACCACATGTTTGAAGAAGAAATGTGGGAATCAGAAGAAGTGATGAAGCAGAGTTACCTTAATCTCTATCAGTATGGGAAAAGGAAATTTGGTGGAGAAATATGATAAGGGGGGATGATTGTAACAACCCAAAATTTTATTATTGATAATAAATATTGATTTAATTGAATATGTTTTTATGAAAAAATATTATATTAAACATATGAAATTACATGGTTTTTTGATTTTTGACTTTAAAATGCCATTAATAATTGTTACCATTGATAATATAGTCCTTGAACAGTGATCACACGATTTGTATAAATATAGGGATTTAACAAAAAAATTACCCAGACAAAGGAATTGATGACCTCATCCAGTATAATTGCACCATATGAAGCCCATTTATCAGTGTTCGGAAAGGAGGTTGCTTCGCATGGTTTCGTTTTTGGAAAATACTATGTTGAGATTCAACTGGATGAGCTTTAATGGAATTGCATATGTTAAAAGTGGATATTAATAGAGATTATCACCTGACAAATGTTATTTGAGCCACCTCAAGAGTTTTTCGCCATTTCACACCTTAACCTTAGGTCTTACGGAGGTTTTATTAGGGGTTATTTAATAATACCATAGAAATATGATTATATTCATTAATTTCTTATAAATAATATACATTCATTTTATTATTTTTACCCAATAAATGGTTTTTAAAGAATAAATAATATATTTAGTTAATATTTTGATTCAATTAAGAAATATATTTTGATGATTTAATGGATTTTTGAAATAAATAATATTTTGGAAAAAAAAATTTAATACTAAATTAATTTTTTGTTAAATATAAATGATCTTATAATTCTTATCCATACAATTTCAGTTTTCTTAAGGTTTGAAAATTGTTTTTGTCAAAAACCCATGAATTTCCAATAAAGGATCGTTTTTATTTTGAAAGTGAAAATTAACCTATATTTAAATTATATAGATAAAATGTATATTATTTTTGGAATCAGTATTTCAATATTATCCTACAGTGAATTTTTCATAATTTTCAATGATAGTCGAATTTTTGGGTAAAAATTAAATATTTTTTAAATATATAATGTGTTTTAAGACATCATAATGACCCAATAGTGATTTAATAAAAAACAATAAATGGTTTATTTGTCTAATATTTGTTTCAACTTACAAATTATGTGATTTCCTATTGGGTTGACTAATTTTATGCTTTCGTAGTGGATCCTCAAATTAATATAAAATATTTTAACTTTTTAAAATGATTTCTTTGAGTGTGTGAATTACCTCCATGTAAGAGAGCCTAATATTTTAATATGTTCAGCAATTGGACTTAAAAATTAATTTTTTATACTACAGATGGGAATAAACCATTGTAAAAAACAATAGGGTGGTTTTTTATTTTGATTATTTTAATGTGTAGTGTCCAAAAACAAAAATAACAATTAATTCCCTCTCCTTTCCTAAATAAACCCACTCAATATCCCATTCCTATTCACTAAAACCATTTTTATCTCGAAAAATCCCTAAAATACTCCCTCTAGAATCCTACCAAGGAGCCCCAGTATCCCAATAAACCACTCTCAAGCCTCTCCCAAGCCATTGAGATCACACATCCATGTAAGGGATCCTCACTTTCCTTCCTTCCATATTTATGTCCTAGTTTCCATTCATTGTTATTCCCTTTTAGTTTAAATTACAAATGTTTTTATGATTTATAACCTCCCCTATACTTCCCTTTGTATGTTTGAATTATGAGAGACCCCTTTCTCTATCATTAATACCTCCCATGTACACCCGTTACCATGCCAAATTTTCATAAGGGATTTCTCTCCCCTCATTTACATTCAAGAAATTCATTTATATTATCCATCTAAATTCCATTTTATATGTTGGTATATTATGATCCATGAACCCATTACTGTACATTTCATTTAAAATGGATAAGAGACCCATTTCGCTCTCATTAACCCATTTTACGATTTCTGTTTGACATCGTTCAGCTTCCGATGTTACGCCAAAATTTCCATGCCAAAACCATCATGTAAGTTAATACCATAACCATTTATCTATCATATGTATTCAACTTTATTCACCTATAATTTTTGATTTATCACTTACATTTATGTATTCCGCATCTCTTATTGGTTAAATAAATTATGTTGTTTAATGAATCCATGTTGTATGACCTATGTGGATCACTTACGCATGAAATGTAATTATTAAGAAGGGTGTGTCCTTATAGCGCTCCAATGCATTGGTTAAAGAATAGTATCATGATATGCCAAGTGTAATGAGGGGTTTACTCATGATAAATCATGTGAAATTCGGTTTTATTCATGATAATTCATGTGCAATGAGGGTTTACTCATGATCCATGTGCAATGAGTCTTGGGTCATGCTAATATCATGTTAAATGTTATTGTGACAACATTACATTATGATAATCATGTTATGAAATGCCTGTATGTTCATGTTTCACTTATTTTCCATTTATATGACTATTTGCTAACATGTATTTTATTCGTCATGTTATTCCTTGATTACTCCTTTACTGGGCTTCATAGATAACCCTTTTCTAATGTATGTCCATAGGTCATTCAATGAAATGCTATGTAGAAGGAATGTTGTGGTCACAAAAAAGAATTTTTTAATAATGATATTTTATTTTTACGTATTATGTATTCATTTAATGTTACTAATTTCGCATGAAAATAGACCTATAGATATTTGGAGTTGTCTTATGTGCATGTTTATTTAATAAATCTTTTTTTTGTGTGTAATAAAAAGAAGTGTTCTTATACATCAACTTCTAGATTATCCCCATGAGTAATGATTATTTTTAATTGAAGGATGTATGGAAACGATATAAAAATCCTTGTAAAATAAGGTTAAAACTATTTGTAATATTATAGTCTCTTGTTGTTTTAAAACGTCCTGAAAATGAACCCATTTGGTTTACTAGAAACAACATAATCGCCAGTGACATGTATTCTATATCGCGCAAGGGCCTATTTGTATATCACCCTCACCATGCATGGGGCCTCAGGAATTTATGGATGGTCCCCCCACACCCCTCAGATCCATAGATAAATAGATGGTTTTTCTAGGATGGTGTTCATTTATCACCACATGACCTTTCTCTGGTCATGATGCACATAATTTATTGGGAATTTTATTTTCATAAACATCATTCCTACAAACATGTGAGATCCTTCTATATTGAAAAATAAATAATGAAATTTATAGGGAAATGATGAGAGATTCTTACATGGTGAAGGCAAACAGATCTTATGAAAATTGGGTCATATTCCACATAAAATCATCCTTCCTAATATGAGTAACCATCAACATTATTGCTTGACCATTGAGCATCCCCCATGAAATCAAAAATTGTCTAATATAATGTCTCAATAAAATTATTATAGATCATGAAAAAACTATTAAACATGAGTCTGGATCTCGTGAAAGTCATTAGATATGATAGGGTAAATTTTTGAAAAAATCCCTTAGCATGAATAAATGTTTAGTAAATACTCTAATTGTTTTACTAAATCTAATAAATGGGGTTTAGAAGGAATGGCCTTACAGTCTTTAAAAATTATGTGACACCTTTGATAGAATTTTGTGAAGCATGTGACACCAAAGACCACCAATGACTCATGTCATGGTTTTACCAATATTCACTTCAAAAAGTACTATATAATCAAGGTGTCGGGGCCAATCAATTCCCCACTTTAGCATAATGAAAAATATTCGGATCTTTGCATTGAAAAACACAAAAATTATTGCAGAATTCTCAAAGTGTCCAATATCATAATTTAAAGGTCTTCCACTAGGTTACTGTCTAGGGAAAATCCTATAATATAATTCGACATGAATAGGCTTTTCATGTGATCCCTCATAAATTACATGAAGGACATATTGAGGGTTCTTCCAGTAAATCCCTCATATACTTGGAATCACATGAGACATAAAATAGATAACAACGAAAAAATACAAGTTAAATATGTATAAAAACTGGTATAAAGTCTAAAAGGTAGGAGACTTTTTAGAAGAATGTGTAAAATGATCCTTATGGGCTCTGAATGACTCATTTAGCCCATGAGACAATATCAGACATATCTCCTAGATCATATGATGACCCCTTGGCATACAAATTGGATCATATGGTTTCCTATAAGAAAATCAATTAAACCACATGGTACCCTGAAGGAATGCTATCAGAGTTTCGTGATGCCCTCCAGGATCACTATCTAGATCTTTTGTTGTCATATAGACATATCTCCCATGATATGTGGCAACAATAATGTGTTTCATATGGGTCCCATGAATCCCTATGGGATTCCCATGAAGATCATGGGGTACCCATCATGTATGACATCCAGGTATCTTGATGAAACTATTAAATACCAATGTAGATCATGAAATTTCCTCTAGAAACATTATCCAATATCATGTAGGTCATCCAGACATGTGATCAAGGTCTCACGACAGAACCAGGACATGCCAATGTAGATCAAGCAATGCCCATTATACGAGTCATAGATGTTTTATGAGACCCTTTAGAAATGTCATACATGCCTTATAATACCCTTTGGAAATTTTAGGTGAGATCATGAGTTTTCCTCCAGGACAAATCATCCAGTTCTTGTGATCTCCATTGAACATTTTATCCATGTACCTATGATTTTCATTAGATATTCCATTATTATGATGAGTTTTATTTTGGAAAAGTCAATTGGATCATGTGACTGTCTTTTAAAATGACCACAATATAACCAAACACAAGATGACACCATTTAGAATGTCAGGAAGAAAACCAAGTCATGATAGAATGACAATCAAGTGGGATTGGAAGAAATCTTGTCCATGTCATGTACAGTTCCTAGGGATTGATATTCTTATAAAACCTCAATATAATTGCAGCCACAATGTGTAAGCCTCGTTCCAACTAAAATATGATGAATATAATTCCCTATATAGTCAGTATATGTAGGATTCCTTCTTAAGTCCCATCTATATATTAAAAATAAAAATTGTTCTCCCATCACATATTACACACACCCATATGAAATTATATTTATTACAAACTATCCATTTTTTCTCACACCAAGAATTTATCATGTGTTATTAGGGAGTTGCAAGGATCATATAACTCATATCATGACACTATATTACAAAGGGTAACCATAGTGTATAATCCCAATTAATCCACCTAATATGATATGTTCTCCAATATCAGGGGAGCATCATTGTCATGGAACTAATTATTTGAACTATGAGAAATATTATTCCTACCATAAAAATAATATACAAGATTTCTTCCCAAAGTTTGAAGCTCAAATGAGCATTGAAATATGTGAAATAGTCACTATATGTCTGAAAATACAAACCTAGTGACCCAATATCTAACTTGGGATGATCATTCTTCCTTATGATGTAGTGGATCTGGAATTCGATTGAACTATGATGAATATGATTCCTTCCATAATAAGGTTTTGTATGATTCCTTTTTTAGGAATGATCACTATATTGTACATCCAAAGAGGTGCCTCAACACATATGTCCCACATTCATAAGAAGTGAGACTAATTACTCTCTATAACTTATTTCTACAATAATAATAACTCTTGTGGATTTAGGGAGTGGAAATGATAACATCAGTTACATCATCAATCTCCAACGGAAAATCAAAACTCAGGGTGTTAACCCAAATTAGTGTAATGTGATTAATACCCCCTTATAAGGGAATCTACCACAATGAATGTTTTAAGGGTTTGATTGAACAATGATAACTTTGAAACCTGTTATACCTAGTATATATAGGATTACTCTACAGGGATTAAACAAATTATTTGGCTCTCATGTTCCACCATGTATTTATTTTTTGTATGAAATTAAAATACATAAGTTCAACAGACTACCTGGTAATGGATTCTTATTTTAAAACATGATATATAGGATACCCCAAAATGGATCAATCTCATCCTTGATATATTATGTACATTCCTAAAGAACAATAAACTCAAGCGGTCCTGGTTATGCTGCCTCAACATATAAGTAGTTTCCCTCCATCCTTAAATTGATGAAGAAACTCAAAAACATATGGATTAATTCACTAATAATACACATGCCTCTTTTTTACACAAAGGGGTTTAAATTATGATCATTTTATTTCAGAAACCACACTCATATATCATATATACAGAGAAATAGAGTATGGGAATGATAATACTGTAAATTCATATATTTCATCAAGAATATTATATGCATTAAGTTTTTTATAGTTTTTAGCTTTCTATGCATCAATTATAAGTATTAGATATTTCAATTTGTTATAATGTTTTAGAATACGTTGTGATAAACCAAACTGTTGGATCTCAATCAAAATTTCACATATCATCAAACTATTATTGTCCAAATTGAAATATATTTTCATTAAATCCTATAGGACTAGTTTCGATATAAACTAAGGTATAGAATATCCCATTTTTAATATTATATGTGGTGTTTTTTTGAGAATAATATTTAAAAATAATAATTTTTTTTCTTAAATAAATATAGTGAAATAACATACTTATATTTCCATTTAATAAGTTTTGACTTGTTTACAGATGATTTTAAATGTTCCATAGGATGAATATTCAGGTAATAAAATAAAAAAAACATTTAATATGCCTTGTTTTCGAGGTCTATATTTTTTTAGGCACAGTTTATATGTAAAAAAATTGACATTTTTTAATTATATTTATGGTTTAATTAATTGCTAGAAGACAAAAATACGTAACACTTCTATGAGATAGGAAATCATATTGTTAGCAGACCCTTTTGAATAGTTTGGTAAACTATTAACATTAAATTTTGACCATAATAATGTTGGAATTATTTAATATATCACAAGGAAGATAAGATATAAAATATTTTTTCTTAGACACCCCATACCCTTATGCACAGATTTATTGGTAAAAACACACTCGTTAGATAATAAATTTTAAACCAATTCTAATGAACAAAATATAATACCTATACAATTAAAATTTCAATAAGAATCACTAAGTCACTTTTATAACCATCAACTTTTATGTCTATAGTTTCAGGGAATTAATAAAAAATCAATTCCTAGTTAATACCACTTCAATCCCATCTAATTGGAATTTTTTCCAATATACCAAATACATATTAATTCATAATAAGTGTTCAAAATTTCATATAAATTTCTCCACAAATAAAACCATTCAAAAAAAACATAGATACTAATTCTATTCATATCATATAGAATAATAAACAAAACATCGGTAAGGTAAAACCCTCATTACGGGTAACCATAGCATTAACTATTAATGATAATTATAGACTATAATCTGATTATACAGGTATGAAAAAATAATGATAGGGAATATTTCTAACAGAACATAATAATACCCAACCAAACATTTAACATAACAAATTAGTGAGTGAATAATTATTCTCCATAACATATTCTATGAATCACAAGAGAATCATCAACCAATGGCCATATAATCTTGGCACATTCCAAAAAATAAGGCATAAGAGTGTGGTATAAATTTAGTAATAGAAAATATTGAATGTGTGTATATATATAAACAAATTAATATCCACCCAAATTCTGGATAAATAAGATATGCAATAAAATTTCCACCTAAAATCATTTTAATAAACATAAACACACTCATGTCCATGCAGATACATCAGGACATAGCTATATGGAATCATGACTACCCACAAAAATCATTATATAATGAGATATAAAAATTTACCAAATGAACTGGTGGGATATAACTAACCCAGTCATCACTTATTAATAATTTTTAAATATTATTTCCATAGTAATATATGATCATTCATCATTACTTCATAACATAATTCACCCATGGTGATGAAATGGTTTTCATGAATGTATCCATATAAGATATTTATAATTCATCCTGAGGAAGATGATAGAAGTATCATTATAATATACACCTTAAATATCATAAAAATATTTCAATGTTTTTGAATTATTTGGAAAATACATTAATAAAATCATTTTAAATATACATTAAAAATAAAAAAATATATTTTTTAATGTTTGATACAAATGAAAAAGTTATAGGTCAATGCGTAATCTTTTTTCAATGAAAAACAAAGAAACACTTTAAAAATATGATCAATAAAGAATATCTATCATTATAGAATGATAATTCAGTCTAAGGGTAAATGTTAATAAATCACACTCTTCATACCATTATAAAAAAGGAAAAAAAGTCACTTGTATAGAAACATAGAAACATATATTTTAAAAAAAATGTACGGATAGTTACATTTATTTGAAATTTTCTAACAAATTATTTTAAATATTTATAAGTAAATTATTTAAAGAATAAAACATTATGGATATAGAAGAGAACCATCTTGGAAATATTACTTCAAAACACAATAAATAGTGATTTCAAAGATAACCCTTTAGGAATTTGGTATCATTCGAATCCAAATAAACACTCAAGGGATAAAATTAAAAATATTTTCAATTTCAAATAATAGAAAATAATTTTTTCACAACATAAAATCTGTTCAAGTATATTAAAAATAAAAAATAAACAAGGCATTGAAAATTGAAAATATCTCTATAAAGGGAAATTGAGATGGGAAAACCAAACACACAAATTAGAAGAGATAAAGATATAATATATTAATAAATTAATAATGTGATAAAAATTTACAGTTGAATATAAATTTATTTATAAAACATTAAAATCTAAGAGGTTAAAACTCACATAATCTTCACATGAAATTTTCAATTTCGAGGTGATTTAACTTATTTAATGGAAGTTGAGTTAATAAACCCATAATCTCAATATTTGTAATACACCGGCCCTAGTTACCCAGAGTCTGTGCATTATTACATAACATTGGCATGATCCCATGAAACATCAAATCTCTAAATACCGATTAGTTTAGTAGCCTTGGAAAAAGTAGATATATTCACAAAGTTTTACATTACATCATAAAAATGAAAACTACAACAATATAGTCTCCATAGTCCACACATTTATCCTCTGATACTATCCCTCCAGGTCATTCATAAATTACTTCTTCACATCCTGGAAAAAATAATACATATAAATGGGGTGAGCTCAAATGTCCACTAAGGATAAGAATATAGCGGAAACGTTCATAAACTAGAATAAACATTTAAGGTAATGTACAACTAAAACAAAAGCCTTTTAAACTTGATCATAAACATAGTATGGAAAAAGTAAAATGAAATAATGCCATTTACTTATTCACATGGATATTATACTAATCGAATATTCACATGAAATATCAATAACAACTTTCATAATGATAGAATGCATAATTCCAGACTATCATAACCACATTGCCAAGGCCTCGTGCCAAGACTACAAATAAGATTTTGTCAAGGCCTTGTGCCAAGACACTAGTTTGTCTCATGATACCTACTGATGCATCGAGGAGCTATAGCGGGCTCCACCCATCACTTATTATGTCCAATTCATTCCTCATTTTAAAAGGTTTAAACATAACATATACATTTGTATTAAAACTAGCATTCGAAATGCCAATACATTCTCCATAAACCATGAATGGTATAAAAATAACACATCCACAGTCAAACATATCACAAAACCTTCAATACAATATGGATTTTTTGTATCATAATAAATAAACATCAAATAAGATTAAAATCCTTCAAAGGATGTTGACATAGATGAAATCAAAACTATTAGAGGGAAATATCTCTTTTTTTTAAATAATTTAAAAGTAACATAATTATAAAATAAAATATTTACATTGAAAATATTCTTATAAGCATGTAAATTAAGCTTTGAAGATTTTATAATAGCGGACAATATCCCCACCCACCGTATAAGTTACAAAAAAACATTATTACCTTAATTTTGTCGAAAAGGTTAAAAGCACCTTGTTTGAAAAACGACAAAATGATTCCTTTATAAACATCTTATAAAAATCCAAACAAGGGTATAAATGAATTTAACCCATATTCTGTAAAATAGTAAGAATGTTTGGAAATACATTTTTATGAAATATGGATGTGGATGATAAAGAGATCCCAGTAGATTATTATGTATAAACAACCTCGAATAATGAAGAGATTGAGAAATAAACCCTTACATTGTACTTTTCCTTGGTTGGGGGTAGGTTAACCTCATTTATAATGGTGAAATAATTGTTATTAAATTATTCAAAAATCATATACATTATTATTTTATCATATGTGATCTTTTAACATTGCTTTGTTAATAATATCTTAGTATCATCGTCGTCTCGGGTGTTAACATACTCATTTTCTTTTATATGTTTTGTTACGTAAGCCATGTTTTTCATGGAAAGGTTGTATCTTATTCATATCCAGAATTATATGAAATCCTTAAACATTATTTTTAAATCATTAAATGATAATAATATCTGAATAGATACGATCGAGAATGAATCTCATCGTGTTCGTGGAGACGATAGTCCGTACGTATGCACGAGCGACAATATCATTTCATTGATATTAATATAATATTTAATTGGGTGTTGTATCTTATATACAGAATCATTACCATGTTATATTTATTATTTACATGAATTAAACATCATTATTATACCCATCCAAATAATAAAATATTGAATAACAATTACACCACGACGTGGAGACGGTAAGTCGTACGCACGCACGTACGGTGATAAGTCATTCAAAGGATGGATAGAATACTGAATATGGTTGTACCATATTTATAATAATACTAATTTATATAGGAGATACTGGATTCATTATTTTAGAATGGTAATAACAAATAATGAAGAAGTTGAAGAATAAATAAATTTGAAAAAGGGTGGTGAAAACATTACCTCTTCTTCGGGTTATTCCTTTTGATTTGATCAAAAGGGCTATTTATGATGGATTTCTGATCAAACTATGGCCTCTTGGTTATAGTGAGGGAAGTTGAGAGAGTATTTGGGTAGTGTTTGGACGAACCAAAAAGCATTGAAGGTGTGAATTAATGAGAAGGGGGAGTACCCTTTTATAAGAGGGGTGAGGGGCACCTTTGGAAAAGCTAGAAATATTATTTTATAATAAATTCATATTCAGTTTATAATGGCTCCAAAGTGGATTATTTAAAGTTTCAGGTGGTGATGGGTCTAAAACCACTCAACCAATAGAATTTAGACAGATTTGGGTCATTATCATAACCTTATCCTTTAGTTTTAACTATTAGTTAATTAGTTTGACACTTACCATGTAACTTTGTATTTTTATATTATATAGTTAATAAACATACTATATACATCCAAGCGACCCCCAAGTGGTCAATTAATCAAACACCTATCATGATATAAGTCTCTTGGCCGAACCTTAGATTTTTAATAATTTAATATCAATTAATAATATAATATTTGTTTTAAAAACTCTTTTATGTCAATTTTGACACTATTTGGAAAATTTATTTTTGTGAAAATCATAACAGAATGATTACTTCGATAAAAGTTAATTAAATAAATCCTAACATGTCATGTTATCCAATAAAATTATTTTAATTCATAGAAAGTCTCTAATTATATTTATTTTTGTATTTATAATATCAATTATTTTAATTTTTCACTATTATTGTAATTACCGTATCATGATTGTGTCATTAATAAATTGAATTATATAAAGTCTATAAATTATAAATAAAATATCATTATATAGGAAATATTTTTATATTTCTAAGGAATATTTACAATCTAATTTATCTTATGTATAACCCTATTTTAAAAATGTTTTAGTATATAAACATTCATTTTTACTTTTTTAACACTTCTTTGAATTAAATAATAATAAATGTCCTAATCTAATAAATGTGGACCTAAATGATAATGTTTTACTCCTAAAGTTGTTTTTGGTTGAGATACACTTGTCTAATAGAATTAGCACATGTGTTAGGGTAATATTAATATCATTTTTAACCTTAATTACCCTATTCACTTTTAACCGTGGTAAATAAAAGTAAAAAGTTACTATTCACCAAAAATTATTTTCATCTCATTGAACAACATTTTACTCCTTGATATTAACCGTGTCTTTCAGATTTTCGAAAGTCCACTCACAGAAGAGTCATCAATGCTAGGTCCTACCTCACCTGATCCCAGGGTCAAGGATGTAGTCAACAGATTGATCAGAGATCTTAATGGTATGAAACAACCATTGGCATTGTATTCTCAGTGCAATGCTGCGGGTATTGACACTGAGTATGGGTTAAATGGTGCCCATTATGAGATGGAGAGGGTTAATGTGGAAACTCAGGAGGGAATTATCATGGGTCCTGGTTCTGGTCCTTATGAGGAGGCTGTTCGGTCACCTAGAAATGCTAAAGGTGTTGCTTCTTCGGGAGGCACCAAGACAACAACAGGGAAGTGCTAGAACCAAGATGGTGTTGAGACATTCAACTCCTTTGACTTTTTGGACACCATTGAGTCTTCCCAGGTTGAAGGGGATGGGCATACTTAGGGGGGTTCGGGAGTTGACAAGGTCCAGGTGGAGGGGAAGTTACCTAAGAAGAATAAATGGAGAGAATGCAAGGACTACTCATTTTTACCAAAGCCAATGGAAACATGGTCATGTAAAAAATCTAAGCTAGGTGAGAAGGAAACATCATCTTCCAGGGTTTTCATGTAAGAGGACCCCCAGGTTTTGGCCAAGGTGAACAATAATGGAATGAGAAGTGGTTCTAAAACAAGAAAGAGCATAAAAGAACCTATCATCTGCTCTGAATAGGATATGGTAGAGGAATTTCTCTAGGTCAACATCCCTCAGGAAGAGGCCGATATGATGGGACGACCTATCAATGTGGAGGTCAATAGTGAGCAGGCCAGGTGGATTGACAAATAGGATTTGATCCTAATGAAAGGCTTCAACAATCGAAAAATTAGCAAAGTAGAATATATCTGAACATGTGACAAAATGGCGGATCGATTTGAAGACATCATTGGGGAAGACCCTGATGTTAAGGTATGGCTAATGAATTGGAATCTATATGGATAGTAAAGCACTAACACGCTCATATTATTCATTGGTAATTTTTCATTTTCCTATGAGGCTTCACCTCCGGACTAATTGGGTTTGTTTCTCCTGTTGCTTTCCAGTGTTTAGTGGTTTTTCCTCTATTTGTGATTTGTGTGTTTTGTTGGTTTGTCACAAAATTTCTTCGTTGGGCTAGGTTTCTCTGCCATCATCTTTGTAGGCTTTTGGGACATGGCTGTTTTGGAGGGATGATAACATCGGGAGGGACCATGCTTGCATGGGATCGCCGAGTGTCCTGCATGGGGATGGTGGTTGATGTTGTTGCATGAATGAGGTATCCTGTTTTTTCATGTTTTTGTTTGGGGGTGTTTGTATGTATTGCCAGACCCTTTGGTTTCTCACTTTTCCTGTAAAAGTGTTGTTCTAAATAAAAATAATAATTTTCAGTCACTTAGTGGTTTTACTATTCATCAAAAATGAAAGTTTCCAGAAAAACACCAAAAATTAGGCCTAAGCTATATTTGATTTTATGAATTCAAAAATGAAGTCTATTTTACCAAATTCAAAACATATTAGTTTCATTAATTAATTTAAAATTTAATTCTCATCGTCAAAACAAATAGCGTGTTTTTAAGAGATAATACCTATCAAAAGATTGACAATTGTTTATGTCCGGTTTAATTGTGAAATTATGTATAATGACCAACATTGTATTAAATGGTAAAAATATATTCTAAATATTCTTTAAAACCACTCAAATTCATAATTTATCACTATAAATTATTTCGATAAAAACAGTTTTTTTAATTAAAATTTAGTAATTTTCACTATTCATCAAAATATAAATGTTATCCGGAAAGTTCCAAAATTTCACCTTAAGATAAATTTGATACTCAGAATACAAAAATGAAGACCATTTTGAGAGTTATAATTTATGAAATTTCAAAAAGTAGGTATTACAATTCATAAAAGCTAGTTCGATTGGTTGTGGTGTGTGTTAGAATTTGAATTTGCGTACAACACATGCTACTGTATTATTCAAAGGAAAGCATACCGTGGATGCTTGGGATGTTTCATTTTAAATTTTTGATGTCCCCATTATAAAAAGTAAATTTATTTAGTCAAATTGAATATATAAATGTTTAAAATATTGGATTTAAAAAGGGTTCACTGTTAAAAGTTGGTAAAAGTGCAATACTAAAAATGAATTTGTTCTTAAATTGTGTCTAAGAAACATATAATATGGATTATAAAATTATAAGGATTATATAAAGTTTAAAATTAATTTAATAAAATTCATAACCTCTTTTGAACGACTTGTTTGGTAAGTCATGGTGCTCTTGAACTCGGTGTTGCGTGTAGTGTAAGTTATTGAATTATTTTGATGAAATAACACACTATGAAATATTGGGGTGTTACATTCTCCCATACATCAACAAATTGTGTCATCGAAATTTGAAATTGTTCTTCGAAAATAAAAGGGTGAATATAGAAAATATCATTGTGGTAAAACCCACATCATGAATTAGGGTTAATAAAATATAGTCTTAATAAGAGGAAAAGAGAAATGAAATGCTCACCACAAAATTATGATCTCTATTTGGAGAACATTAGTGGAAATTAGAGACATATAATTGGAGGAAAAACGTAAATATTTATAGGTCGTGATTGAGGTCATCAATCACAAACATGTGTAAAATTGTGGGCCTTAATTTCATTAATCTATGATGATTAAAAATACCACCGGTTCAGCAATACATATGGTATTAGGATAACACATTTTTTGTTTTAAGATACCTTCACTAAAGTATAAGAATTAATTTCTTCATTGAATAAGAGATGACGATAAATATATACGTGACAAGTAGAGTCTCATCCTTTAACTATGTTCAACCTCAAACTCATCTTTCACTCTATAAGATCATAGAACTTAAAAATAATATTCTATTTATCCTATTCGTATAGGGTTAAAAAAATGAATTTATAATTCATCTAATAGAGTCAAAAAAATGACATTATTCAATCCAGGACATCATGTGGGTCAGTGGTAGGTGATACACCCTTGTCACTATTCGGTTGTCGGTTCATGTATCACGGCCTTGCCGGACGCAACGGGTTGTCGCCCGACCTCCGGGTTGTCCTTTTATGGCAATCCAAAATAATCCAAACTAGAACAATCCAAAATACTTCAGTAAAAAATTTATATGGAAGGTAAACAAAGTGAATATCCTTTTTTCCACATAATAACATGTGAACACCCTCATCATGTATTCTTTTAAAACACTAAAACATCCTGAATTACCATAAAACCTTATTGATTACATTCATGATCCCTTATTCCTTAATGAATAATAGATATACTCCATCAATCAAAAAAATATTATAAACCCCAACAATTATGGAATATACAAATCATTAATCAATTTCAAGGTAGTCAAGAATATCCAATATAATTTATTCAAATCAATCATGTAATATTCTAAAATCACTACCTCGGTATCAAAACCATATTATGGTTTATCTTTCTCTCAACCATAATTTTTCAAAAATTTAACCTGCTATTGAGTCACTTTTCTTTATTCCACACAATCCCAGGTCCATAATGAAATAGTACTGCAATGCAATCCTTATATACTCTATAATTATTATAACAAGTACATTTTTGATACAACACTCAAATGACATAATCAACATAAGAACTCTAATCATTCCTCTTCATCTGTGGTAGTATGATAACATGATTATTATCCAATAGCATCATTTGCAGCATAGTCTGATGACTGGGACATAGGTTCATGTAGTCTCCAAACTCCTTGAAAATGGAGCATTGTACATTTGAAACCATTTTCTTACCCTTGTAGTCATGTACTTTGTTCCATTTTACTACACACTTATAACAAACTCTCATTACTTTCAGGCAAGTTCCAGGGTGTTTCTTCCCACAGTTATCACATATGGTAAAATTCTTCTTTTCCCTCTTCCCTTTATCCATCTTTCTCTCTTTAATCCTTTTCTTCTCTTTCTTCCCTTCAAAGCCATAAGACTTAGTAAACTCTTTACTTATTTTATCAACACATGATGTTATTTCTTCATATGATGATAATACATGGGAGACTATTTCTCTTATAAATTCTAGCTTAAGTCCATGAAAGATATGTTTTTTCATTCTCTTTGGATCATGTTCATTGCTGGAGTTCTCATTCCTTCTACTTGGCGCCATTTCTAAAAAATGGCATACACTAGATTAGTTTATGAATAACAATACCTAATCCCAAACTTGAAAAACACATAACATAAATTAAATAGTTTATGGATATAATCCATAATCATAAAAATGTCTCCTTTGATGAAATATATACTCATAAACCCTTCATAATGGTTTGTAAAGAAAATCAGAATTATCCAAGGCATATCCCCTAGGAGTGTCGTAACCAATAGTGCAGCAAGGCCTGTTATCCTGCACTAGTTCCCATTCGAGTCTAGCTCAAAGCAGTGTTTTCGGGTTTTACCCCAAGGTACATCTGTGCCAGAGCCGCCACTACCTGCTTGTATCTAGATAGGGATGTATTGCTCAGAAAACTCACAAAATTTCTACAATACCAAAATTCTAGGAAGTTGTTCTATAATAATCCTCAAAGTCCATCATAGATCATTGTGCTCTAATTAGAGTTTATCTAAATCTAGCTTCCAAGGTTTGTACTAAACTTCCTCTGATACCAACTATAAGGCCCCGACCCCAATTACCCAGAGTCGGGGCATTATTACATAACATTAGCATGATCACAAGAAACATCAAATATCGAAATACCGATTAGTTTAGTAGCCTTGGAAACACTTGATATATTCATAAAGTTTTACATTACAACCTAAAAATGAAAACTACAACAATATAGTCTCCATATTCCACACTCTTATCCCCTTATACTATCCCTGTAGGTCATTCATAAATTACTTCTTCACATCCTGGGAAAAATAAAACATATAAATGGGGTGAGATCAAATGCCCAGTAAGGATAACAATATAGTGGAAACATTCATAAATAAGAATAAACATTTAAGGGAATGTATAACTAAAACAAAATACTTTTAAACATGAAAGTCAACATAGTGTGGAAAAAATAAAATGAAATAATTCCATTTACGTATTCACATGGATATTCTATTAATAGAATATTCACATGCAATATCAATAACCACTTTCATAATGATGGTATGCATAATGCCAGACTATCATAACCACATATCCAAGGCCACATTCCAAGACTACAAATAATATTTTGTGAAGGACATGTGCCAAGACACTATTTTGTCTCATGAGACCTACCGATGCATCGAGGAGCTATAGCGGGCTCCACCCATCACTTATTAAGTCCAATGCATTCCTCATATGAATAGGTTTAAACATAACATTAACATTCGTAGTAAAACTAGCATACAAAATGTCAATACATTCTCCATGAACCATGAATGGTATAAAAATAACACATCCACAATCAAACATATCAAAAACCCTTTAATATAATATGGAAGTTTTGTATCATAATAACTAAACTTAAAATAAGCTTAAAATCCATCAAAGGATGTTGACATAGATGAAATCAAAACAATTTGAGAGAAATATGTCTTTTTTTAAATAATTTAAAAGTCACATTATTATAAAATAAAACATTTACATTGAAAGTATTCTTATAATCTTGTAATGGAAGCTTTGAAGATTTTATAATGGCAGAAAATAGCTGCACCCGCCGTATAAGTTACAAAAAAACATTTTACCTTAATTTTGTCGAAAAGGTTAAAAAGAACCTTGTTTTGGAAAATGACAGAAAGATTCTTTTATAAATATCTTATAAAAAGTCAAAAAAGGGTATAAACGACTTTAACCCGTATTCTGTAAAATAGTAAGAATGTTTTGAAATACATTTTTAAAAAATATGGATGTGGATGATAAAGAGATCCCAGTAGATTATTACATATAAACAACCTCGAATAATGAATAGATTGCGAAATGAACCCTTACCTTGTACTTTTCATTGGTTGGGGGTAGGTTAACCTCCTGTATAATGGTGAAATAATTTTTGTTAAATTATATAAGAATCAAATACATTATTATGTTATCATATATGATCTTTTAACATTGCATTGTTAATAATATCTTAGTATTATCGTCATCTCGAGTGTTAACTTACTCATTTTATTTTATATGTTTTTTACGTAATCCATGTTCATCATGGATAGGTTGTATATTATTCATATCCATAATGATATCATGTCCTTAAAAATTATTTTTAAATCATCAAATGGTAGTTATACTTGAATGGATACGATGGAGAATGAATCTCATCGCGTTCGTGGAGATGGTATACGTACGCACGAGGGACAATATCATTCCTTTGATATTAAAATAATATTTATTTGGATGGTATATTTTATATAAAGAATAATTATCATGTGATATTTATTATTTACATGAATTACACATCATTATTATACCCATCCCAATAATAATATATTGAATAATAATTACACCACGACGTGGAGACGGTAAGCCGTACGTATGTACGTATGGTGACAAGTCATTCAAAGGATGGATAGAATACCGAATATGGTTGTACTATATTTATAATAATATTAAAGTATATAGGAGATACTGGATTAATTATTTTAGAATGGTAATAACAAAGAAAGAAGAAGTTGAAGAAAAAATGAATTTGAAAAAGGGTGTTGAAAACATTACCTTTTCTTCGGGTTCTTCCTTTTGATTTGATAAAAAGGGCTCCTTAGGATGGCTATCTGATCAAACTAAGGCCTCTAGGTTGTAGTTAGTGAAGTTTCAAGAGTATTTTTGCAGGGGTTGGCCAAACCAAAAGACATTTATGGTGTGAATTAATGAGAATGGGGAGTTCCCTTTTATAAGAGGGGTGAGGGGCACCTTTGGAAAATCTAGAAATATTATTTTATAATAAATTCATATTTGGTTTCTAATGGCTGAAAAGTGGATTATTTGAAGGTTAAGTTGGGATGGGTCGAAAAACACTCAACCAATAGAATTTAGACAGGTTTGGGTCATTATATTAACCTTATCTTTTAGTTTTAACTCTTAGTTAATTTGTTTGACACTTACCATGTCACTTTGTATTTTTTATATTATATAGTTAATAATCTTACTATATACATCCAAGAGACCCCCAAGTGGTACATTAATGAAACACCTATCATTATATAAGTCTCTTTTCTGATCCTTAGATTCATATGAATTTAATATCAATTAATAATATTTTATTTTATTTAAAAACTCTTTTATGTCAATTTTGACACTATTTGGAAAATTGATTTTTGTGAAAGTCATAACAGAATGATTACTTCAAAAAAGGTTAATTAAATAAATCATAACATGTCATATTAACATATAAAATTAGTTTAATTCATAAAATATCTCTAATTATATTTATTTGGATATTTATAATATCAATTATTTTAATTTTTCACTATTATAGTAATTACTGCATCATCATTGTGTCATTAATAAATTATATTATTTAATGTCTAAAAATTATAAATAAAATATCATTATGTAGGAAATATTTTTAACTTTCTAATAAATATTGAAAATCTAATTTATCTTAAGTATAACCCTATATTAAAAATATTTTTGTAAATAAACTTTGATTTTAACTTTTTTAACTCTTCTTTGAATTAAATAATAATAAATGTCCTAATCTAATACAAGTGGACCTAAATGATAATATTTTACTCCTAAGGTTGTTTTTGGTCGTGATACACTTTTCCAATAGAATTAGGACATGTGTTAGGGTAATACTAATATAATTTTTACCCTTAATTGCTCTATTTACTTTTAACCGTGGTAAATAAAAGAAAAAAGTTACTATTCACCAAAAATTATTTTCATCTTATTGAACCACATTTTACTATTTGATATTAACTATGTCTCTCGGATTTTGGAAATTCCATTCACAGAAGTAGTAAAATTATGTTTTAAGAAAAATTTAGTTTTTTTAACTACCACTTAGTGGTTTTACTATTTTTCAAAAAATGAAAGTTTCCTGAAAAACACCAAAAATTAGGCCTAAGATATAATTGATATTATGAATTAAAAAATGATGTCTATTTTACCACATTCAAAACATATCAGCTGCATTAATTAATTTAAAAATTAATTTCCGTCGTCAAAACAAATAGCGTGTTTTTAAGAGATAATAAATATCAAAATATTGACAATTGTTTATGTCTGGTTTAATTGTGAAATTATGTACAATTACCAACATTGTATTAAATGGTAAAAATATATTATACATGTACATTAAAACAAATCAAATTCATAATTTATCAATATAAATTATTTCCATTAAAAATGTTGTATTTAATTAAAATTTAGTAATTTTCACTATTCATCAAAATATAAATATTATCCGAAAAGTACCAAAGCATCACCTTAGACTAAATTAGATACTCCAAATACAAAAATGAAGTCAATTTTGAGAGATAAAATTTATAATATTTCAAAAAGGTGGTATTACTATTCATAAAATCTAGTTTGATTGGTTGTGGTGTGTGTTAGAATTCGAAGTTGCGTACAACACACGCTACTATAATATTCAAAGGAAAGCGTACCATGGATGGTTGGGATGTTTCATTGTAAATTTTTGATGTCCCCATTCTAAAAAGTAAAATTATTTAGTCAAATTGAATATATAAAATTTTAAAATATTGGATATAAAAAAGGTTCACTATTAAAAGTTGGTAAAAGTGCAATTATGAAAATGAATTTGTTCTTACATTATGTCTAAGAAACTCATAATATGAATTCTAAAATTATAATGATTATAAAAGATTAAAATTTATTTAATACTATTCATTACCTATATTTAATGGCTTTTTTGGTAAGTCATGGTGCGCTTGAACTCGGTGTGGCGTGTAGTGCAAGTTATTGAATTATTTTGAAGAAATAATAGTCTAAAAATTCTTGGGGTGTTACAATATTCTTCTTTATCAGGCATTCTCTAACCAACTATATAATAAATTTAACTGAATTATACAACTCTATTATAAATATATTTAAATTTATATTAATATAAAAATTTCAATTATAATTTTTCATTACCCATTTTTTAATGGTTCTTTGTTAAATTTTATATTTTTTTGGTAATTGTTAAATTTTTCATGAATCATTCAGTTCACTGGTTCTGGTCCATGAAACATGGTCATAGATTTATCATCTCTATAAATTTTTATATATAATAATATTTTCAACCCTATTGAATAAAATTAAAAAATTTAAAAAATTTGTTGGATATAGATAAAAATTTATGAATATATCCTAAAATTGTCATTTTACAAATTAAATCATAAAAAGACCATTTGATGTAAATATTTTAAATATAATTTCCAAATTTTATCTTTAGAACCTAAATCATTCATAAAAATGTAATATAAATAATTATTTAATTTTTATAGAACCATCCAGGTCTAGCACTGTTGGAGAATAAAAATATGTCATTTGCAGAGTCAATAGTAAATATGTACCCAAAAGTGAAGCTTTAGTTTTCTTAATGTATAATATTGAAGTATAATTAAAAAAATTAAATAAGTATTATATTTATATCCTATGTACTTATTTTATAACTGGCCATGTTTGTAGGGGATGAAAAATAAAACACATTCTTTTTTGATGAGGTTGTATATTTAAAATAACATGAAATATTTTCACATGCCAATGGATGTAATGGATGTAGATGATCGTTTTTCCAAATATATAATAAAATATCATTAAAGTAAAAAATATATTACATATTTCATTAATGGTTATAAATAATTTTAGGATGATTGTGAAGAAATAAACATAAATGAACTCAATTAATACAATTAAAACAATGTGGGACATCCAACATTAGATCTCTCTATGAGACTTATTAGGTAGGTATTATGGAAAGGAAATACCCTATAAGAACTATAAAAGATTTTTTAATGTTAATTTATGAATATAAATCTCAGTATAAGGTTCACATGGTGTATAGATATGTAAGGGATGAAGGGATTCTTTTAAAGAAGAGAGGATCGGCACCATTGTATGTGCTCATAAATTTTTAAAAGTATTAATGTATTTATAAGAGAAAAGTGGTATAATGGAAAACCCAATTCAAATAATGGATAGAAAATTTCAAAATTAAATCATTTTATTAGTGTAAAAACATTGTATTTTGAGATATTGTTTACATTATAACATTGTTTTAACGCTTTTGAATCCATTTATCTGTTACTATGGCAATGTAATTTCACTCTAGTGACATTAGTTTTGGGATAAAAATTAATTGAAATATATTTAAAAATATAATTATTGTGGTTAAAAATATGATTATAATTTTAATGGATTCATTTTATAGTGTTGGTAAAAATAAATTTTAATATATTTTTAAACAATTGAATCAAAATATGTTTTTTATAAAACAAGACATTTTAATCATAAGAATGAGTTTACACTAAATGAATATATTATTGATTTACATGTAATTTATTTGTTTATGAATAAATATATGTGATTTATATTACATTATAAAAAATATAAAACCAAATTTAACTTCGTAAATACTTAATTAATGAAAAGATTAAAAGATTCATTTTAATTGAATAAAATATTACATATTTTCTAAAATATCAGACATGGGCTTCCAAATTAGACAAAAAAAATGAGATTATTTATTTTATTAAATAAATATAAACTTATTATAAATAAAAGGATTAAAAAATTGTTTTACATATTAATTCATTATGATTTTATCAAATTTTTGGTATTTTTATGAACTGTATTTGTCAGTATTCACATAAAACTCAAATATTTGAGAGAAAATAAAATATTCATAGTTAAATTAATTAGATATGGGGAATAAAAAATTGAATTGAATTTAATAAATTAATATTCTAAAATTTATAAAAAAATCATTCTTAAAAAAAACTATGTAAAAAGTTATAATAATTTTTATTTAAAATAAATCCAATTTTTCATTATAAAGAATCATATAATTATTTCAAATCATTATAAAATCACATCATTCATAGGATATTAAATTAACTCAAGGATGATTTAATGAAATATTTAATAGTAATTTTTTTTTAATTATTCCAATATAAATAATTATTTTATGAGAGTATATTTACCCTTTGAAAAACATTTTCATAACAAAGTATGCATCATTAGATTATATTTATTATGGGTATCTATATTATAATATAATATCATTTTATATCATATATAAAAATATATAAAGGATTATTGTATATATTTAATTTAATAATGGGTAATATTAATGAACCATAAAATTGATATGTTATTAAAAATACATTGATCATCGTATTCCCCACCGTAAATAAAATTCATCATCATAATTTATCATGACTCCAATTAAAATGGTTTTATGATGTTTAAAAATAAACTAAAACATTTTTGAAATCCATTTCAAAGGTTTAAAGAGGACTTCAAAAAAATTATTTTCCAATTAAATCACAAATTAGGATGCATTGAATGGAAAAAATGTATATATGATAAATATTTTAGGGAACCAAAAATCTCATAAATAAATATTCGATATTTTTAGATTAATGTTCAATTAATTTCAAAAATACACTCCCAAGGGCCATGTAGTTTTATTTTCATATTATAAGAGTAAAAATATTTTCTTACTTCAGGTTTTATATTTAAATATTCACATGAAGATAACACCATTATAAATATACATAGACATACACTACATAAAATCATTCCTCATAAGCATGAATAAAACTGTAATAAATTCTAAGATCAAGTGCTTAGTATGGATAATAATGGAAGATATATATAAAACAATTGTATATGGGTGTTAGAACTTGAGAATAAAATATTAATACCATACCATACACATCATTGATAAAAAAATTAGACATGACACAAATCTATGTAGTTTGTTAGACCAGAATCATAATAGATCCAAATATCATAATCTATATAAGTCATTAGATATTTAGTTTTGAAATACTGATAAGAATATAAAATCATATGATTGGGATATCTAACATGGAATTAAAATTTTCTTCGGCTTTAGTATTTCAGTTTTTATTTTGTTTCTAGCTTGGGGTAACCTCCCATGTATCCTATTTCATACATGGGATGACCTCTAATGTACCCTCTTTTGGGATTTTTGTATCCTACCATATAACCTTTGGGATCATATAACATTAATCTTTATCAAATTAATTGGAGGGAGATATAGGTCCCACTCATCATAGTATCCATACATTTGTTTGTGAAAATATCATAAACATTAATCACATCATACTACCTTAATAAAATTGTATCATAAAACATTTAATATTATCATAACCTCTGGAGAAGAAATTACTTTAATAATCATTTTATCGATTCCTAATAAAATAATCCATTGAATAGATGTGGGTTTCATAAACATATTTTCATCATAAAAATAAACAATTTTGAGAAATATTAATAATGGTATCCTTCAATCATACACTCGGTAAGGCATAAGTAACAAAAAAGTATTTAATCATAGAATGAAAATCAATTTTAAATATAAATTATATGGTACATTTCATGATGAAAAAATACTTTAATCATTGAAATTTATTTTTGAATGAATTTTTTCTTCTAAATATTTATATTTGAAATTAACATTCGAATAAAATAGAGCTTGTTTTAAAAGTCATTTAAAATATTTTAAGAGGAAAATAATTATTTATTAAAAATAATTGTTTTAAAACTAGAAATTCATAAAATATCAGTGAGATAATTTTATTTAAAAATAAAAAAGATCATTTAAATTTATTTTTAAATATAATTCACAACATTTTATAATGGAAACTTCAATTTTTCATTGAAATAATTTTTTTTAATTCAAAAAAACATTCCATATTTTTTTCAAAAATTATTCTTTGAACCATATAAGGTATAATATAATATATTGAGTGGTAGTGATGGCTTGAAGAGTTGTTTAAGTAAAAATAATAATCCAATTCACATTTTCAATAATAGAAAAACAACCCCTGTTTTGGAAATTCCATGAATATTAGTTTTAAATTATTTATTAAAAATAAAAAAGGGTAAAAGATTCATTATTCAATCCCAATATGGCATCAAATTGTATTTGAAAAAATATTTATATAACATGGATATGGATGAAAATGAGTTTTAAACTAAAGAGGGACATAGAGTCAGTTTTTTGTAAACATTTTTTTTTTGATTCATGAGTTCATAAAGACATGAGAATGAGGATAAAATGTTATTTTGTGAAAAAAAAATCATAGCAATAGAAATTTAGTAATTCTCTTTGGATATATTTCGTAAGTGTTCCTCATCAGAATTACACACAGAGACAATCCCAAAAAATATGGAGACTATATCATAAAACTATCACAAACTTTTTAACATTGAATTATATGCACCATCATATATTAAAATTGAATGAATAAGAAAATTACATGTAAATAAATATATTAATGATATTATTGTTATAGGTTCTGTATATACAACTTATAAAATATGATAGCTACAAATTATAATGTGTGTCCCAAAGAAGCAAAATGTAGACAAAAATCTATAACCTTGTGTCTCAAAAATCCACAGTACATGGTAGAACTTCCTGTATATTAAATTTATGTTTATGAAATATATTTAATAGTATAATACATATTAATATCATAACATATATGATCTATTAATGAATATTTATTACATTTTTATTACCAATTCATGTAAAATATATATTTGGTTGAATAACTACATTTATTTTCATGTATGTTTTGATTATTTTGGTCTTCTAACTTTGATAGTAGTTCAAAAATTTATATAATTTTATCCATTATATATATATATTCTATATTCATTACATATTTATTTATAGTAATCCATAAAATTTAGATATAGAAAATTAAACACACATTTTTGTGAAATACTAGTTCATATGAATGCATGAATATTGTTTCAATTTTCATAAATAATGAATAATAGAATGGTATGTAATATATTTCCTTTAATTAATAACGTCTACATCATATATAAAACATATATTCATTAAATTTACCCTCATAACCTTCTATGAAAAAAAATTTCTAGAAAACGAATAACATTTTTTCCTGAGGTGGTAGACTACCATACACATTAATGAAGTTATCGATTCATGGAATTTAAAAAAAGATATTATATGGAATAAAATAATTTAATAATTAAAAAATATAATACTTTTATCATATGAAAAATAAATATATCATTATATCCTTTGTGAGACCTGGTTTTGGAAGAAAAATAACATCAATTCGTGGGGCGTTAGTCTACTGTACACATTAATGAATAATTCATTTCCCAATTGATAGAAGAGGAATTTAATTTAGATCAATAAATTAATATAACAAATTCTCATTATATATGATATACTGGTGATGTTATATCATTATAATAAATGATGTTATTTAGAGAAGTATATTTATCTTTCTGAAGTAATAAATGGAGAAGGTTATCATGATAGATTGTATGCTCTCTTAATATTTTTATCATTTTTGGTAAATGATTAAAAACTATAAAGAATATGAGGAAATAAAAACATGGAATAGAAGTATTTTAAGGAACTTTTCATTGAAAAATATTTCCCTTGTGAACATTCAGCAAAAACAGAGATACAATTGTTGACTCTGGAATAAAATTAGGAAAATAATATTGAAATGTATGAGGCCAATTTAACAAGATTATAAAGGAGTTATTCAGAAAACAAATATCACCCATTAAGTAAGATTGATCATTACATTGATGGTTTAATGCCTTTACTTCAAAGGGAATTTTTCTCTCAAACATTCTCATCGTATGAATATATTTTATCATGTGATAATAAGTTATATAAATAGTTATATGTGTCTTTTGAATTTATGGGAATAAAAGTGGTGGATTAAGAGAAATTGGGAAATAAGTATTTTACCAAATGAGAAAATAGTGTAATAAAATAGATTTCTCTATAGATGAAGAGAATGGGAGATTGATACATGTATGAAGGAAAATTTCTTGAGGATCGTGATTGTAAGTTAATGAAATAATCATTAAATATAGTTTTTTTAACTCCAGGAGATTTGGAAATAAAAAAATAAATTCCCAAAGCATTTTTTAAATATACCATAGAAGAATAAAATGGATAAAGGTCAAACTTATATTGTTTATAATACTGAATTCAAATGAATAAGATATTTTGTATTTGGATTTATGGATTTTTTTATTGAGATATATAAGAAATTTACTGTAGTACTTATTCTTTATGTATTTTTTAAACATGTGATGAATTATACCAATAACCATGTGAAGCGATAATTTTTCAGTTTTATCTTTTGGAAAATACATAATATTGGAAATATTACACTAAATTTGTGGATAATGTTGATATAATAATTGAAATGGGATTTTTATGGGATATTAATTGTTTCCATGGAAGTGGTAACTAGTTGGATGATTTATATTATCTTTTTTGTGTTAACATTATTTTCAAATTTAAGGAATATATTCAACAACGTGGGATTTTATTTTGGGATTTATAGGGTTTTCCTTAATGATTTAAGGTGATAATGATATTCATATATTATGTATGTGAAATTAAAGGTTACATTTTTTCCTTTAGAGAATCCAATGATATATTTATTTTGGATATAGTGTGACCTCTCTTACTATAAATTTGTAAATATGCTATTTGTATGTGTGTTAAGATTAAATACTTGTAGAATGGATTATGTTTTAATTTGGATATTGTTTTTTCTGGGTTACATGTGGTAACCAATTTTACTTCAGTGAATATTTATTGGCTGAATGAACAAAATTTGGATCTTATTATTCATTTAATTAATTCATCTATTAAAAAGTCACCATTAATATCCATTTCCAAGAATAATATATGAAGTTAAATAGATCAAATAATAACTAAATTATAGGATTATTTTTTTGACATGGAATGAAATCAATATGTATTTTATCATGTTCCTATTTAGATTATAAGTATTTTTCTCAGATCAAGGATAGTTATATTATATTAGAAAATTTTGTTTGTTTAATTATATTATCTTGAAAATAATGGAATCATTAACCAATAAAAGATTTATTGTTTTGTGATGGTATACATTTTGATGACCATGTTCTCTATCACTCTCCATCTGAACATAGTTTTATTTCTCCTCCATGTCCTATATTTTTCTTCCCACAAATATTATCCTATTCAAAATCCTAATTTTATTATTCTCTTCATATTTCCCTTTACCACTTATTAAGATGATTTTTTATTAACCTTGTTTATGATGTGAGTTTCCCAAAGACATTTTCATGTATCAGCATTAGATTTTGTTCAATGAATTTTAAAATAGTGATGATATTATTTATTAAAGTTGGGGTGAATGTAACACCCTATAATTTTATGGTATATCACTTATTAAATAAATTCTATTTCATTGATATCATATGTTACACAAACATAAATCTTAAATAAATAAATAAATATTATGGTATTATGATTATGGTTATCATCTATCCATTGTAAAGGTAGTATTAAATGAGAATAACATAATAATGAATATACAGTTCACACATGGTTATATATTGAACTCATTTGACAGTAGTTAATTAGAAATAAAAATGAGATCCAATTGAACATATAGGATGTCTTTTTATAGAAAAAATGATTTTATGACCACCATGGAATTTTATAATGATAAATTAAATTAATCATGGTTTGTGAAAAATATTAGTCATATTAATATGATTTAAATTAAAAATATATAACTAAATGCTTCCCATATTTTTGATAGGCATAACATAAGAATAATTTCAATTTAGTGTATGAAAATCAATATTTTTCTAAAAAAAAAATTAGAGCCTTTTGATTGTGAGCCTATTTTAAATATAAATTTTTTTTAATTTTTTAATTTATTTTGAAAAAATATAACATATTTTTGTATGTGTAATAGCAGAATTATCTTAGGGTACATTATTTAAAATTTTTAGTATAGATTAATTTTTGGATCAATAGTGAATTTTTTTTTATTTTAAATAAAAATTCAATTTAGTATAATATTTATGTAATTAGTTTTTATATTAAATATTTATTTAAGTATGATTAGATCAAATATACTTCAATTATTCCAATTTAGGCCATTATAATAATTCATACCTTGAAATATTATATATATATTTTTGATCTTTTGAGCTTTTCAATTTAAACAACATATTTTTCATTGTTCCTAAGAGAATTTCTTTAAATATAGGTTTTCGAATTATGTGATTTAAATTAGGAAAAATGGATTTTATATTTTTAATAATAATTTTCAAATTATGTTTTAATGTCATTTTTATTTTTATTAATTCTTAATTTACCATCATAAAAATTATTTACTGTAATATTGGTAAAATAATGAAAATTGGATAAAGCTAACTGGTAAAAGATTAATACACCTAATAAATAAAACCTTTAATGTGTTTTGAAGGTGTATATCAATACTAACGATCCAAAAAATATTTTATTAACTATCTAATCTATTTAAAATACATCCACCTCAATGTTTTCAACTTTAAATATAAAATATTTTATATTGAATCATTTAAACCCCCTCTACTCCATTATAAATACCACCCCTCACCTCTATATTTCGACTATAAAAATGTAATTCTCTCAAAATATAATCCAAAACCAATACTTGCCACCATACATTTAGGGAATCCAATGATATATTTATTTTGGATATAGTGTGACCTTTCTTACTATAAATTTGTAAATATGTTATTTGTATGTGTGTTAAGATTAAATATTTGTAGAATGGATTGTGTTATAATTTGGATATTTATTTTTTCTGGGTTACATGTGGTAACTAATTTTCCTTCAGTGAATATTTATTGGATGAATGAATAAAATTTTGATCTTATTATTCAGTTAATTAATTCATGTATTAAAAAGACACCATGAATATCCATTTCCAAGAATAATATATGAAGTTAAATAGATCAAATAATAACTAAATTATAGGATTATTTTTTTGACATGGAATGAAATCAATATGTTTTTTTTCATGTTCCTATTTGGATTGTAAGTATTTTTCTCAGCTCAAGGATAGTTATATTATATTAAAAAATGTTTTTTGTTTAATTTTATTATCTTGAAAATAATGGAATCATTTGTTTTGTGATGGTATACATTCTGATGACCATGTTCTCTATCACTCTCCATCTGAACATAGTTTTATTTCTCCTCAATGTCCTAGATTTTTCTTCCCAAAAATATTATCCTATTCAAAAGCCTAATTTTATTGTTATCTTCATATTTCCCTTTACCACTTATTAAGATGATTTTTTGTTAACCTTTTTATGATGTGAGTTTCCCAAAGACATTTTCATGTATCAGCATCATATTTTCTTCAATGAATTTTCAAATAGTGAGGATTTTATTTATTAAAGTTGGGGTGAATGTAACACCCAATAATTTTATGGTATATCACTTATTAAATAAATTCAATTTCATTGATATAATATGTTACACAAACATAAATCTTAAATAAATTAATAAATATTATGATATTATGATTATAGTTATTATCTAGCCATTGTAAAGGTAGTATTCAATGAGAATAACATAATAATGAATATACAGTTCAAACATGGTTATAAATTGATCTCATTTGACAGTAGTTAATTAGAAATAAAAATGAGATCCAATTGAACATATAAGATGTATTTTTATAGATAAAATGATTTTATGACCATCATGGAATTTTATAATGATAAATTAAATTAACCATGGTTTTTGAAAAATATTAGTCATATTAATAAGATTTAAATTAAAAATATATAACTAAATTCTTCCTATATTTTTGATAGGCATAACATAAGAATAATTTCAATTCTGTGTGTAAAAATCAATATTTTTCTAAAAAAAATTAGAGCCTTTTAATGGTGAGCCTATTTTAAATATAAAATTTTATTAATTTATTAATTTATTTTGAAAAAAATAACATATTTTTGTATGTGTAATAGAATAATTATCTTAGGGTATATTATTTGAAATTTATAGTATAGATTAATTTTTGGATCAATAGTGAAATTTTTTTATTTTAAATAAAAAATCAATTTAGTATAATTTTTATGTATTTAGTTTTTATATTAAATATTTATTTAAGTATGATTAGATCAAATATACTTCAATTATTCCAATTTAGGCAATTATAATAATTCATACCTTGAAATATTATATAAATTATTTTTGAACTTTTGAGCTTTTCAATTTAAACAACTTATTTTTCATTGTGCCTAAGAGATTTTTTTTAAATATAGGTTTTCCAATTATGTGATTTAAATTTGGAAAAATGGATTTTATATTTGTAATAATAATTTTCAAATTATGTTTTAATTTCATTTTTATTTTTATTAATTTTTAATTTACCATCATAAAAATTATTTACTGTAATATTGGTAAAATAATGAAATTTGGATAAAGCTAAAAGGTAAAAGATTAATACACCTACTAAATAAACCATTTAATGTGTTTTGAAGGTTTATATCAATACTAACGATCCAAAAAATATTTTATTAACTATCTAATCTATTTAAAATACATCCACCTCAATGTTTTCAACTTTAAATATAAAATATTTTATATTGAATCATTTAAACCCCCTCTACTCCATTATAAATACCACCCCTCACCTCTATATTTCGACTATAAAAACGTAATTCTCTCAAAATATAATTCAAAAGCAATACTTCCCACCATACTTACTTAAATGTGTGTCTGGACTACCCAGATGTCCAAATCCATTGTCTATAGGGGTCTCTCAAGGAGGTGATTGTCAAAAGTTAATTCTCTCCATACAACTATCTTAATTTCATTTGTTCTTCTATATTATATAAATATATTTTCCCCATAAATTAATAATAATTCCAAAATCAAGTATACATTTTAATTTTATTTTGATAAAACAATATCTTATATCCACCACTTTTATTACCTCCTCTTATGCAAAGACGAAGCCTATTATTAATGTTATGTCGATTAACTGCCTCTATGAATAATGTTTTTTTCGTTCCATTCCCACATTAAATTATGGTAATTAAATTATTATTATTTTATTTAAATAATATTTTAATAAGTTTATTATATCATATTTCATTTTCTTGAACTAATATACACACATAATATTATATAAGATTAAACTACTTCCTAATTCTCATAAAAACCTCCAAAATAAACATTTCATTCTAATTAAAGTTTTATCAAATGAATCAAAATCATGTTAGAAAAATGATATTTGGGATCATTGATACTCTATTATTTTCATTAATACCATCTCAATCCACTTATTTTTTTTTGACGACCCTTTTTACAAGAACATCCCTAATTTTACACAAATAAACCAATAATGAAACAATGAAACGAATACACATAAAACCGTGAGATAAATGAAATATTATTAATTAATGGGTCATGATATGTTATAAAATTATCACATAAGTTATTAGTAATATGAATATAGTTATATAATTATTTAAAAACATTCTTTATACCATTATAATGATGTTTAAATAATGATACACTAAAGGGAATTCTGAGGTGCAAATTTTCCCATATCTCTTTTACATCAATGATATACATACCTTATTCACCACATAATTATTATGTTTATAATATATACTTAACATTGATATATAATATCATCAATATCATAATATTCATGTCATTCTATGTTTAATTTGATAACTATTACTTTTATTGGGCATATAATTCAAATAATTACATATAGTATGGGTTTTCATAACACAAATTTAATTCATTAGGTTAAACGTATACATCATTGATTATTTCATGCTAAGGTTGTGTGTGAAATTAATTTCAGTTATTTCATATTTTGTTTCAACTTTTTTATATGGATTTAAAAAAATAGATTCATTTGATTAATGATATGATCATTGTAAGGGACATTGTCTCAATCTCTATTCAGTGAGTCGTACATTGAGGTTATACACACACCTTATTCAAGGAGGTTTATATAAAACCTATTAGAAATATAATATCACTAATCTCATTATGTAATTTTCATTAAAAATTTTCAATGACTATTGGGATACCTTTATTTAGAAATATATTTTTATATTGGTTATTTAATATAAATTTAATTATTTGGACTTGTAAACACGAGTGTGGAGCAGTTATAGAAAGACAATTGATGCATCAGTAGTCTTATGAGATTGAATTAGTGGCCAAATTAAATATATTTTTACCTAAGATGATTAAAAAATATATTTAATATTCTTTATGGTAAAGGTACCATGATTTCCTAGATCATGTCATCCAAATTTCTAGGCATTGACTTCTTTCATTATTCAGTTTTAATAATCTTGTGGATTTTCATGATTAAAAAATATATTGATGCAGTTGTTTATTATTTTAATGATGAAATTGCATGTTTTTTTGTTATTAATTGTCCCATATTGTTTAGGTTCATTTAGTCATTATTTATTATATTTTACATGACACTTACTAATCATTTGACCTCACCCTATCAAATTTTACATTTTCCTTAGGTTTCCAAGAATTTTATTATGATTCATATCATGGGTCACATATAGTGGAATAATGTTTCTCTAAAATAAAATTAATTTTATATTTTATTTCTAAAATGTAATTGAATTTCAAATATTTATCTACAATACAAATAATACTTACCAACAATGTCCTTTGGGGTCTGATTTTTGGCATCTTATGTCAACGTAATTAAGTAAGGAAATGACTTGGGAAACATGGGTCAGGGTCATCAAATCTACAGTCTCTATATGATCAATAATTTGAAAGAGATAGATTTTACTAGGCCTTAGTTTTCTCTTCATTCTACCATAGAGAAATTCATAGAAACGCATTATAAATAACTTCAAATTCTAGATCACATTTATGATTACCATCACAACTCTTCTATCAACATGATTATTCCATTACCTACATCAGAATATTCTTAACCGTCTATACCATTTATTTAGATATATTAGGTCCCAATAGATTTCATTTAGTGAATTTATTATATTATGTTGGTTTTCTACACTTATTCACATAATGGACTTCATATTGATCAATAAAAATTGTCATGTAAAATCTATGATTGTATGAAAATCAACTAGAGGACATTAATGATCCAAGAAAACATTGAAACCCATTAAATAAGATCATATCATATCCACTAGGGCTTTAATTGTTCTCTAAAAATTACTATCTATCTATAGATGATCAATAGTGATGAAACATAGCACTTTATCCATATCCTAAAAGAGACATCTCTAGAATAACATGGAATCCTCAAATCACTATAAAATACAATGGAATGTGGTAGTCCATAAATTCATATCACTTTTTTTATGTATCATCAGTAAACATAATCATAATATAAATATTATCTAATTTTAATTAAATGTGATGAGTTCATAAGGTGATAAAATATATCCCATAATTACCTCAACATAAAATTTTATAAACCCTTTAATGTTACCAATTCAGTAAATGATATGTCCAAAATTAGCAATGACATTCCTCCTCAATTAAATTTACCACTAAAAGGTATACAATACCAAAGTGTTATATTTTCTTAAATTTCTCTTAAATTATCCTTAATCATGAAAACACCATACATATAACACCTTAAAAGGTATATCAATGAGATTGAACTTATGATAATCTATAAACATCTAAAAAATTGATGGGATCCATAACTCATTTTTTAAACATACATAGATACATATACTCTTCATAAATATAATTCACACTTCATTCTATATATATAATATTCTGTTAAACAAAAAAATGATTAAAAGAATAGGTCAATTGGTGTACTAAGAGTGTTTCAAATTTCATTTAATAATTCTCTAATCTATATAGTGTGAGATGAAAAATAATAAAAAAATCACAAAATAATCATTAATGGAACGAAAAGAATACTTTAATAGAACTATTTCAAACAGAATCAAACATTAAATTCCTAACTATGTAGGGGAAGATATGTGATCCTTAATTATAATGATTAATTTCATCAAATTTTATTACATTATATTTCTTTTGTTTATTTTTATCAATGGTTGTTTGGATAATCATCAATAATTTATCTTGGATTGGGTCATTGGTTTGAAAAATTCACTAACTCAATTATAATGAAGAATGAAGTGTGGGTGGGTCATTATGTCGATAATTCTATCTATTTGTATGGTCAACTAACTTATTCCAATCACATTTTCAATCATTCATTACTTTACCTACCTCTCAAATCATAAATCATTTAATACTCCCCTTAAAAAATTTACTCAACGTTTCATACCACACATTGATCAAAACGGAATTCTCATATTGTTTTCCCCATGATTTTGAGTGTCTCTACTAAACACGAAAATTTGATTAATACCAAATATATGTGATTGATGTGAAAATTAAATCTTCATTTAAACCTTGATATTAAAAGGAATTATTTTATCACAGTAAAAGGAATTCCATATAGAAAATTCCCTTCGGATACATGGTATTGAGACCCTAAAGAATATATCAACTTTAAAATTAGGTTGGATGTTAATTCCATACTCATATCATGTAATTCTTGTAAAATTTTCATCATAGTTACCAGCATATTCATCATCCTCATACATGAGATCGTGTAATTCCATCTCCATTTTCATAAAAAGAAATTTAGTGAAGTAATTATTGAAAAGTAACAACATAAAATAATCATACTCTATGTAGTAAATTTCATCTTGTTGTATAATATTCATTATAAGAGTCCACCAATGATCTACATTACTTTCCAAATAACTGATTGATAAAATGACTTCTTCTACATCAAAAATAATAGAATGGGTATTATATTTTGAGTGGTATTGATCTATTTCTTAAACAATATTGGATGAGAAGAACCATTGAGTGGTGGTTGATGTTATTTCATGAAGCAATAAAAATAATTTCGTTCCCTCCATTGCGCATTTGTAACATTAAATTGATTCATAGCATGAAAATTAAATGTGAGGAAATAAATGGAATTTTGTTTTCTAGATACCAATAAATTTATTTTATCAAGAGGATAGTCATTTCATTTTACATTACATGATGAATTAACATGGTTCTTTCAGGCATAGTCCATTGAATAAATCCAAAATAAATAGTTTTAGAAACAATAAACATATTTTGAAACAAAATAATAATAATAAATAATTATTGGATATCTAAATTATAAAACCTTATTTTCAATATATGAATCATTAGGATTAACCTAATTCATTCATTATAATTATGTATATCCTTCATGTTTTTTCATAAATTTTTTCTGAATTATGTAATCGTATTCAAAGGGAGTGTCAATCCTTATGTTTTGTATGGTATGTCTTCATGTAACAGGAATTGATCGAGTGAATCTGAGAGTGTCTTTTCAATGTTATTAACCCCATGTATATCTACAGTATAACAATAACCACTTGTACTATCCAGATAGGGTTGTATTTCTAGGGAACCCATATATTTATCTTTACCCAATAATATAGTTTATTTTCCTATATGTATAATTATATATGGTCATATTAGTATAAACAACCCAAAAATTCAAATAAATAACAATTGGTATCTCACTAATGAATTCTCATCCTTATTTAGATAGTATAACAAAACCATTTATCTGATTCCAATAGTTGAGATCAAAATCTTTTAGAAATATATCATATATCTTGTTAGATTAATATTAAATAGATTTCATAACTACACTCTCACGAAAATAGAGCTTTAGTGTATTTGAAGAATAGATACGCAGTCTTCTTATTTTATTAATAATCTTAAATGTAAAATGAAATGATTAACCCATTCAGTAATCGACGTTGACATACCCCCATTATTAATATTTATGTGGGTGGAAACATACGAAAGGATGATCTCATATGCAAAGTAAGGGTAAAGAAGGGAAATATAAATATAATATGAGTATTATCATATGGGAACATTTGAATAAATTTTGAAAATAATACCTTACATATCTAATATCATAATCATGAGATACAAAAAAATACAAGTGGTTTATAATACATGAATTATAATGAAATTAGAAAACATAATCAATCATAATCATATGACACACAGTTGAGGAATGCACATAATCATAGAACCTATAATGACAAACATACAAACCATGTCATTCGTAACATGTTTGGATTGGGATAAGAACCCTAGTACATGCTTCTTTCATGGGATCACATCTTCTATACCATCTTTTAGTCATACTATAACCTCCCATGTACCCTATTTTTTGTATGTAATAACCTCCCATGTATCAGTTGATCATACATGAAAGTAATCATTATCCACTGAATTGGAGAGAGATATAGGTCCCACCCAACACATAATAAATTAATTTTTATGCCACGTTATCAGAAAATATTCATCATATTAGAACCCATGAAATGAAATGGGTTTCGTAAAACATTTCACAGTATCATAATATATGGAAGTTAATCAAGTTTCATAATAATATTTTCATTTCATTATAACAAAACCCATTGGAGAGACATGGGTTTCAAAAAAAATCTTTTGATAGTAAATATATACCATTTATGGAAAGATGATAATTGAATCGATGGATCATACAACTCTTAAAGAATAAATTACATCAGTAGATTTCAACTTATATGGAAAATTATTTTAAAATTAAAATCACTTGGAATATTTCCTTACAGTAACATCCTTTCCACTTTAAAAACAATTTTTAAAAAATAAAAAATTTTCAAAATAATTTTTATTGAAAATATCGTTGGAGTATTATAAAAGATGTTTTGAAGGTCATTAAAAACATGTCATGTGGAAAATAAATTTTTTAAAAAATTTAATTTATAAAATATAAATTTCTAAAATATTTAGGAAAATATTTTCATTGAAAAATACATTGAAAAATTATAAATAAATATTTAAAATTCATATACCTAATTTCATTAGGAAAATATCATTCCCACATTGAAACCACTATATTTATAACATAAACCGTTTTCAAAATCCTTATCTTTGAAAATAAACTTTTAACCATGTAATTGAATCATTAAAAGAATAATTGTTCATGATGTTTGGAAATGTAGTACACATTGAAACAGTGATTCCATTCTCATTTTGAGTAAAAGCGAGAAGGGAATAATTGTGAAAATAAAAAGAGAAATAATTTATTATATTTTATAAAATTTAAATGAATGTTAAAAATGAATTTAAAATACACAAAGGAACATTAAATTATTTTTTAAAATTTCTTAAAGAACATGGATATAGATCAAAAAGGGTTTTCGACTGAATAGAGATATAATTTTTATTTTCTATTAAAAATATTTTAAATAATGAAACCATATTGATGGTAAAATTATGTGAAAAATTTTATTATAATGAAATAACTATAGGATAATAAAATTCATGTTTTCCTTCAAGATAGTTAAAAATATTTCATTATCATAATCATAAACATAAATAATCCTTATAAATGTTGAGATTTTATTATAAAACACTTACCAATTTGATAACATTTAATTGAATTCCCCACAAAATAATATCATTGAATTAATGATAAAATTTAATTATAATAACTATATTAATGAAATTATATGACAATGTGTCTGAATAAAAACCTCATAAATGATGATAAATTAATATCAGAACATATATCCCAAAGAAAACAAATTGAGTAAAAAATATCAAACTTTAAGTATCGACTTCCTTCATACACATTTAAAGCAAATTAATAAAAAATATATGTTTAAAATAATTATTTTAATTGATAATACATATATATATTTTACCATATATGATTTAATTATTACTTTTTATTCTATATTTACAATCAATTCTATTTAAAATTCAACTTTCCGGCAATAACTACATTTTGTATGTATGTTTTGATATTTTATTTCTGGTCTAATTACATTGATATTCGTTCCATGATTTAAATAATTTTAACTATTATATAAATATAATATATATATTCATTATACAATTATTTATTTTAATCCATTAATTATTGGGATAGATAATGAAATACACCATTTGTGGAGACAATATGTCATACGTAAGCATGAACATTATTTCCATTTTATTGATAGATGAAACAAAACATAGTTAACAATATATATTAAAATTATGTAATAATATTTATTTAACATATATATAAAAAAAATTCAATAAATTTATACTTATTACCTTCCCTTATAATATTTAGTGAAAAACAAATCACTTTACTTCATGGGGAGGTTTTCCTCCAAACAACCAAATGATTTTATCATATCACAGAATGGAAAGTGTAAAGGTACATGTGATATAATAACTAAATAGGTATAATAATATCTTATATATATCATATAAACCTAATATTATTCATTATATCCATCTATGAGAGGTGGTGATGGAAAACTAATAACATTAGTTTGAAAGTTGGTAGTACACCTTATACATGAATGTTGATGTTTTATATCATTTGATTAAATAGGATAATGGATAAGGTTATTCAAAATAACCTCAAAAATATCATTATATGGGAGATAATTGGCTTGTTATATCATAATATTTTAGGAATACATTAATTCGGTTTAATGAGAAAGAAAAAAACTCTTATTTATGAATTATAGCTATATTTCAGAGAGCCTTAGTAGGTTTTCAACTAAAACCATATTAATAGAGATTAATAACCAAGAAAGGAGTATTGGATTATTTAAGAGAATTATGTAATTTATTTAGTTAGGTAATTTCTAAACCAATGAATTTTAAATTCATGATGTTGAGAGGAGAGGGGTGACCCTTTGTTTAGTGGGGATAGAACATGGGATGATTTTTTGAATAGGGTAAATTGTACCCATATGTTTTGCAATACAGAAGGATCAAAATTGGATAATTATTTTAAATTCAAAAAATGGATATGAAATAGGGGTTTTAAATGTTTCAAAGTAATTTAATGCCTTATATTTTTGTATAACCCTTGGTAAACCCATATAACGTAAACATCATGAATTGTTTTTTAATTTTTCACAATATGTTATGGTCAAAAATCAATATAAGAGTATTATATAATATAACTAATGATGATTGAAAATATTTCTATACATTTTTCACAAATATATTAATATATTTGGTGATATTAAATTCAAAATTAATCCCACATATTCAATGAAAATTTATTTTTCTCAAAAAAAATTATTGAAAACAATAAAAATTTTGTATTTCAAAATTAAATATGAAAATTACTCCAATATTCCTAATTGGATTAATAGAAATATAATATTACTTATTTTTCTTTTATAACCATATTGTAATAAATTTTATCATGTAAATGATTTAAATTTAAATGTAGCTCTCAATAAAAACCAATATTTGTTACGATTCGTCAACAAATTAATCTTTTCAAAAAATCCCAATATTTCACACTAAGATAAATTTTCCGTGTATATTTAAAAAATTATGTTTATTTTTCATGTAAATTTTTAATGTGTTTAATAATGTTATTATTTTTTTTATGAATAATTTTTTAGAAAAAATTATTTTCAAAACATATAAGGACATTACCAAAATTATTTATTTATTTTATCAATATGTATTATAAATATAAAAAACATTGCTCATAATTTTTAAATTTTCAATATTCCAATTCATGGAGATATTTTTAACAACTATTTAATAATATTTTTGTTAAAATAATAATATTAATAGTGTGTTGTTGTTTATTAAAACTCACAGTTGTGTATTACATAATCTATGAATGAAATAAAATTTATTTTAAAAAATAATTATTCCAAAAAATATAATGGTTTAAAAAAATTACAGATGAAAAAAAGAAATATATAGTAGTTGTATGAAATATCCTATAGGCTTTTCAAATATGTTTTTTACAATGATAAAATGTATACATGTAAATGAGTTTTTAAGGAATAACATCATGTCCGGGTGATATTTTCTACATATGATATAATATATGTGTCTTCATTTGTCATGATTTTTTTCAATTAACATAAAAATATAATATGATTAAACAGATGATTTTATTTCCTCATTCTATGAACAATTTGGTCCTTCTATTATGTTTTAATCTATTTCAACCCCAACATTATCTCATATTTGAAATAAAAAATTATCATGTTGATTTATTTATCAATGAATCAGGAAAATAGAATTTTATTTGATTATAATATCCAGAAAAATATTTAACATTTATCGCCCAATCTCTATAAATAAATTAAAACTCTATGGTTATCACATGTTTGAATAATACTAAATATAAATAAAAATACACGATTTGAAACAATTCATAAAAAATAAAAAAATTAAACAACAATACCCTAACATTGAATTAAATCAATCTAAAAATAAATTATTCCAAAATTTCTTAAAATATATTCTTCACCATAATAAAAACCTAAAAATTATAATTATTAGATCATATATTATTAAATATTTACCTAAACATTTTTCATGAAATTTACTGAACATAAAAAACCATTAATCATATTCCTAGAAATACCCAAAACAAGTTAATTATTTTTAAAATTAAATTAAAAAATGTGTTTGCATAAAATAATGTCAATAAAATATATTAAAAAATATATGCTATAAAATAACTAAATATCATTTATTTTTTATTCACATTAATAATATTATATTTCAAAAAATATAGTGAACTTCATAAAATTTTATATTAGTTATCTAGTCACCAAATAACTTTTTAATCATTATTTTTATCTCTAATATTCAATATGTAATAAAAAATATAATATTATTTTGAAAACCCCTATAATTAAAACATCAGATAACATAACATCCTTAATGATTATCTATAACCCAATCATGTATTATTCCTGAAATTATTTATAAACAACTAAAATATCATTAATCACTTTATAATACAATCACATAATACCTTAAAGTTGGTGATAAATAATTTAATATATTTATAAATTTTAAATTATCAACTAAAAAAACATCACAACATCTAATGTCAACTAAATCATACATTGATATATACAGAGATCCCCCAGACACATACACCCAGAAAACGTGCTAAAAATAAACTCTTTACATACTAGACATGATAAAAACTAAATAAAACCAAAATAATAACTTAAATAATGTTAATATCATTAAAAAATATCAAGTAACTTATATACCAAATTATTTTTAGGTTTTTATTTTCTGATAATCATGAAAACATTTTTTATAAGAAAACTAACCAATTTCAAAAAATATTTGGTTTTTTCCAAAAAAAACAAGAACATATTATTTAATAATTAATCATTCAACATCTACCCAAAAAAATATCCCAACAATCTATCCTTAAATAAGAATCATATATAATACTTCTTTTTATAACATGGGGAAATTTAAATGTAAAAAGGGTGATATGAAATGGTCTGTATGGGTAAATATATATTAGAGGAAAAATATCATAAGTTAGAAAAAGTTGATCGCATGGATGTGATAGTATAATAAATGTTCATTTAGAAAACATTTGGGAGTCATATGTAAAAAATATAAATAAAAAACATGAGTAATTTCATAATTTTTAATCCCATAACACACAATTCATAAAAGAATCATTAAATATAATAATCAAAAACAAAACAAAAGTATAACATGAGTGTGTAATAAATAAAATTAAAAGAAATTATCAAAATTTTAATTTAGATAAAAACAATAATATCCACCATCAAACATTTAATCATATTTACCATCTACCATTTACCCTAATTAACTTATAAACATAGCAATCCATAATCTTGTACATGAATAAACATGGGAACATTGCTACTCATAATATGGTCAGTACAAAATCTTAATTATATCATGAGACATAAAACATTACTCAAATAATATGATTGTATTAATTAACTGACACAAAAAATAATAATAATCCCCACATTTTTAATCTATAAAAACATGGTATCAATCGTCATTTCTTCATACCACAATCAACCTTGTGGTAAGAAATATGATTTGTAAAAGATCCCTTAAATCAACATCATAATACATCTAAATAAAAAATATATATGGTATCATTAGAATATATCCCTATATAATAATAAAATTTTTACAGGATATGGAAATATATGAAAAATATTTTTATAATGAAATTAGAACTATATTTTGAAAAATAACACATGAGGAAATATCCATTTGATTTTGTAGTGTTGAAAAAAGAATAAAAATAAAAATTTATTCAAACAAATAGGAAACCATGAAAATTATGATTAGTAATTATGATAATTTTTAAATATGGAATATTCAATCAATGGGTAAATGGTTAAAACACACTCTTTGAAACTTTATAATGAATGCCCACAAATCCCCATTCTAAAAATGGTTAAAATAATCATTTTAAAAATCTTGTAAATAAACCTAATGATAATTTAAAATAAAATAAAATAATATTTATTTATTATTAATAAAATGATTTAATTATGATAAGGAATATGGATATTGAATACAAACAGTTTGTTGAAATATATAAAAAATCAAAAACTAACGATTTTAAGGAAAACTGAATAAAACTTTGGTAACCATTGGATAAAAATATCAATAAAAATATTACATTAAATAGATTTTTAAAACCAAATATTTTTCATGAGAAACATGGTAAAATAAATTCATTAATAATATATTCACCACAAAAATAACATATGATGGTGAGTATACTAAATTTGTCAATGAGAATAAATCAAGATGATAATAACACTTTCAAAGATCATGGAATTTTAATTAAGAATTAATATATGAAAGGATTTTTTGAATCAAATTTTAATACATATAAAAATTTTCGAATTAAAAAAAATACAATAATTATATGTTATAAAATAATTAATAATAGATAGAAAATTAATTTTAGAAGTGATATTGACTAAGGAAATAAATTTAGTCAAGAATCCCTATACCTTGACATCCTCTTTGTCGATCATGATCTAGCATAATATATAGTAATTTAATATTAGGTATTAATATATATATTAGAACCATATTTATATTTATTTAACTAGATAACACTAAATTATAAATTATCATTACTATTTTTTATCAATTATTTTTTATAATAAATATTCACTTTCATACTGTTTCATTTTTTGTGTTTGTTTCTGTTCGATGGAAATTGTCCATACATATTGGTTAGCATTTCATTATCTCTATAATTTCGATGATATATATTCATTATCAATTATGTGGAATAAAAAAATTATTTCTAATATATTTTCTAGGATATATTTAAATGAAGAAAATTTTCGTTTTATCCTAATTTTGTGTGATTAAAATATTTGATGACAATTTATAGTCATTATTATTAATATAATAAACAAATTATCTTTCTAAAACCTCATTAGTGTTATAAATATCATATTCATACATTAAATACGTTTTTACAACCTTTCATATTTTCATGTGATGGATAATGAAACACATCATCCATGGGGGATATAGTCTGCACATACACACGTAGAACATTTTCATTTTCTAGAGAATGTTGTTGACATATGGCAGATAATGATTAATACTTATAAAAAAATTGTTACCTTAATTATGAATTATTTATTTTTTAAATTAATATTATATAACTATACTTGTAAGGAAGTTATGAATAATAAAATATTATCTTCTTGGAGGAACTAGTCTTTTCATACACATGAACAATCTTCCCATTTTCCAATGGATTGAATGAACAAATATGGTTTTTTTCATAAAAATAATATCAATTATTTTTTATAAAAAAATAATAATAATAATTTTTAATTTTGGTTATATAAGAATATGTTGTGGTTTTAGAAGAAAAATATTTGATTGAACTCAGTTCAAGAAATTATCTCTTCATTGGATATCCATAATTAGATATCTCAATATGACATCATAGGATGGTATTTTATTCAGTAAAAATCCCATTTACATGGATAAGGGTTTTGGGAACTTATTGTTTCATATAATAGTTGATATATGGTGTTAACTATGTGTTGATAAGATAGGGGTGAAGGGATACTTTTATATTTAAGATCATATCCTTAGTTGTAAATACTGTTAGAATTTATATAATATATATATCCTTCTAAATATACCAAAGAACAATGGACACAATTATAATATGATATTATTTTATATGAATAAAACAACAGTCAGGTTTTAGAATTTAATAAACGTGTCTATAATTACAAAAATATAAATTTTAATTTTATTATATATATAGAAAAAGTATTTTTCCAATAAAAAATGTTTCAGAAACATTTAATTCATTATTATATCATGATGGTGTTTTAAAAGTTATAGTATTTGTTAAATCATTATTTTCATTATTCACTGAAAAATCATCAATTATTTAAAAATAAAAAATATTATTTTTAGGTAATATAAATATTATAAATCCACAAAAAAAAATTCATTGAATCAAATTTTAATTTAAATTTTTTAATAAATAACATTTAAATAAAACTATATAATTACATGGAAAACAATTTGTTTAAAATAAAACATATTTGTTTTCAAATAAAAAACACTATAAATGTTTCATACTAAGATAATTTTATTTACCATATAAAATTTATTTTACATGAATTTAATTTTATAACATATTTAACAATTAACTAATTCCATTAGTAGTTTCAAAATAATAAATTATGTAAAGATAAAATATTTAATGTTTATGTAAAATTCGGTTTTATTGAAAAATAAAGATAAAAATATTTAATATATATTTTATTTATATTTTATTGAGTAATATAATCTGAGTCACTATTTAATCATATATATATATATATATTAATTACATATATAAATCATAGTCATTATTATTAATTGATTATAAAATAGTTATATTATTAAAAATAGTTGGGTGGTTAGACATGTTGTATTAATTTTTCAATGTGAAGTAACCAACCAATATATATAAGAATTATAAAATATAAGGGTGGATTAATCCAATATGTCACACCAAAAAGAGATGGAAACATATTATAAATATATATATATAATGATTAATTTTTGGCAACCCTATTTATTTTATGAATAATTTTCTTGGTCTCCATATTCATTTTTTATATAACTTTTTGAGTTAAAGATCCATAACATTTAAATTTTTTAAATTTTATATTCTTGATAACATAAAAAATGAAATGTATTTTTCATGAACTTTATATTTAAGAATTTATTATTTCTACAATAATTAATTTTTCTTTAAATTTGATGAAACAATAAACTAATCTGAAACTAGAGACATTATAAATTGGTTGAGGGAAACAATTGTGTTGTTGTTTATATTAATTAGATATGAAAACAAGGTGTGATTTAGAGTTTCCAATATATTTTTTAATGATGATATATAAGCTTATTTTAATGACATTAATGTATAAAATAATATGATAATTATATATATAATTTAGTGGGAATGAATATAAAAAACAAAAAACTCTATATAAAATGTGGAAAAGGAATCAATTAGAATATTAATGAGTGGAAATTTTCTATACGAAACAAAATATATAGATATTTATGATATTATACAAGATAAACATATAATTAAATCCCTCTATTTTTGATGTTATCCAATTTTAAAACTCTATGGAATTTTTGTGAAATCATTTTAACAAAATCATAAAGGCATGTTCTATTATCGTATTATTTGTACATATTATAATAGTTGTAACACCCCAAGTAAATAAAGAATATGACATTTTCATAATTATCCATATTTGTGAATAAAATATTAATATTACTTTAAAGGGGACGCTATGCTCGATGGCGTACCCAATACGCAACAACGAGTTTCTTGGGAATCTTTCATTGTACTCTAATAACAAAATAATATTATTTTAAATGGTTGTTAACGCCTATTCGTTGTAATGGTGGGAATGAAAAAAAGTAACTTCAAAATGATTATATATGTTTGTCAAATATTTTTACTTTTTACAATAAATGTTATAGGATTAAAAATGCGAATGAATCGAATTTTAAGCGTAAACATTCTAATATTCTTTAAAAGGTCGATTAACCGCCTTTTGATGGAAAACCTCTTTCAAATACAATTTTTTCCAATTTTATGTGTTATATTTGACAAAATAAAATTATTCTTTATAATCGGGACCTCAAAATTTACTTTGTGTAAATTTTTGGTATTTTTCTGATAAAGTTCATTTTTTAATGAATCGTGAAAAATGTTGTATTTTAATTCAAAACCACTTTTTAATATAACATATTTATATGATTATATTATCTTTTTAATTGTTTTTAAATTGAAATTAGAATATATTTTTACCATTTAATCCAATCGTGGTCATTGAAATTAATTTCACTTTGAAAGTAGACTTAAACTAGTGTCAATCTTTTAATAGATATTGTTACTTAAAAACATGCTATTTGTTTTGACAGTGGGAATTAATTATTAAATTAATTAATTCAACATATATGTTTTGAATTTTTTAAAATATACATCATTTTTTAATTCGGAATATAAAATATACCTTAGGGTTAATTTTTGGTATTTTTCTGAAAAACTTCAATTTTTTGATTAATAGTGAAACCACTAAGTGGTAGTTTAAAAACTGATTTTTTGTTTAAATGAAACTTCACCACTTCTGTGATCTGAATTTCAAAAATAAAACATACATGGTTTTAATTATGATGTAAAATGTGGTTCAATGGGATTAAAATAATTTTGTGTTGAATAGTAACTTTTAAGTTTTTAATCGCGATTAGATGTAATTAATGTAATTTAAGGTAAAAATAATGTTTTAATAATATTAAATGACCTAGAAACATGTCCTACCCTAATTTTATGTGTCATATCCGACCAATAAAATCCATGGGTAAACTTGGGGACCCCATGTAGCCACTTTGGTTGGAAAATGACATAAATATCTTTTTATTTAAAGTTAAAATAAAAATGTCACAAGCATGAGTTGTTTTACTAAACCATTTTTCCAATGGGGTCATACAAGTTATATTTTTTACTATAAATATTCATTAGAAATCTAAAACTATTTCCTATATCATGATATTTTTTATATAATTTTTAGACATTAAATAAATAAAATTATTTATGACATCGTGATGATGCAGCGATTACCTCATTAATAAATGATTTAAATAAAATGAAAAGATAATGTTAAAAATATAATTTACACTTGTCAAAATACTCTTGGATGAGTATATTTAGAACCCTGTCTACCGTATCCTCGAAATAAATCAGTGTGGGACCTTTAAAATCCGAAACCCATTTGAAAATAAAGTAATATTATCGTAACATTCCAAGAGTGCCCCTCCTCTCCCCTTATAAAAGGCCCCCACCTATACCACCATACCCACACCTCTCATGCCTTTGTCTTGGCCCACCCCTGCTCATTTTGTGTCTCCACATCCCTCTATTACTCCTAGAAGCCTCAATTTGGGCAGACGTCTTCCCAAGGAAGCCTTTGAGCTCAAATCAAAGAGAGATACCTGATTTTAAGGTAATGTCTTCACTTGAGTTCTTTTGTTTTATTTTGCATCTCCAAACCCGTAAACTATTTTTATTAATTTCTTTTGTAACAACTCCGGTATCGTAAATATAATTGGATATTGTTATAAGAAGTATTCTAGCTACACTTACACAAACCTACATCTAATGGTTAAAGAACATATTGTTTCAGTGGATGGTGAATTTCTGCCTCACGAAACGATGATTGTTCAGTATTATTTTAACACCCTCAAAGGTGTCCATTAAGATGTAACTATATTTATATATGATATATTATATGTTTATGTTTTACTTAAGATTATGTATTTTTCATTTATGGCATACCTTTATGGTTTCCATTATGGTTAAATGCGATATCTTCATTTTTGGAAGTGGGGACTACTGCCCACTCAATGTGATTTGATTCGTTAATACCATATGTGGTACATGTAAAGGATAGATTTAATGATATTATATATGATAACATACTATAATTATAATACTATTATGTATCATTATGTTTTAATTCCCTTATATAAGATATAGAATTGGAAGTAGTGTTCATGCGTATGTACGGCTTACCGTCTCCATGAACAGTGCATTTCATTTGTTACCTCAAAATGTTATGTAATATTATAAATTCATGTATATAATGGATATAAATGATATATATTATATCTACATAATGAATATAAATCTTTATATAATATATATTTTACCACATGAACAACTTGTAATTATAAAGAGTTTATTTTTGACTCAAGTAGCAATGATCTACAAAACGACCATTATTAACTTAAATATTTACATAGTGTTCATAGCAAGGTAGTAAGTGATATAAAAAAATAATGAAAATGAAAAGGTTCTTATGAAAGTATAAATTAACTCAATTTTATTATTCAGGAGGTTAAATAACGATCGAGTCAAGTCGGACCCGAGGTAAGGGAACCTACCCCTCTCTTTCTTTTTAAGTACACTCTTTTATGTCATTACTTTTAAGAACATCATTATTATGATTGGGATGTTCTTTTATATTAAACATACTGTATTTTTTATTTTCATATGATGAGAGACCCTATTTTCTCTCATCAATCAAATTCGGAAGTTTTGATTGGCGCCGTTAGGCTGCCAAATTTTCGTAAGAGATCCAAACTCTCTCTTTCTTTTTAAGTACTCTCCTTTATGTCACTTCTTTTAATCTCCTCTTTGTTATGTTGGGGGATGTTCTTTTATATTCCACATTATGTACATTTTATTTTAATATGATGAGAGGCCCTATTTGATCTCATCAATACATTTTTGGATGTTTTAAGTGGCACTGTTAGGCTGCCGAGTTTTCGTATGAGATTTTTCATCTCACTTTTATTTCTGTGAGATTTATACTACATTTTCCACCATTTCCTTTGAGTGGTATATGTGAATCCCATTATTCTAATATTTTTGTAATATACGTTCGTTTATTATTATTTACATCAATGTTTTATTATTATTCTTTCATGGGGTGTATGTTTCGAAAGATATCCAAGTCGGTAAGAGAACTTTTCACCCTCCTCTTTTTAAAAGACTTTTTTGTTGGGTCTTTTAATTTAAAAATTGTAATGTTGGTATATGTTCTTATATAACCTTATTGATGTAAATTTTATGTCCAAGTGATGAGATACCCTTTTTATCTCTCATCAATTCAGTTTCTGAATTTTAAAGTGACGCTGTTAGGCTGTCGAATTTTACCAAGGGAACTTCTTAACCCAATTTCGATTTCTTTGGGTTCAACATGTAGTTATTGAATATGTCTTTATTTTAATATGTTTCAATGACCATTTATTGTTTTACACTTAATATCCACTTATATTGGGTGTATATATATTTGTCACACATAATTATGACATTGATTTATCCTTAATTTAAGGGTACCTTCTTTATAGGGGATTTCATCTCATTTGACATTTCTATTGAGACTTCATTGTTCGTATGCACCAATTCACTCTTATATAGTGTATATACTGTCCTTTGGAATATTATATCATGAATTCCTTTATTCTCATGATATTATAAAGTTCTGATTAAATGTTATTCCTCAATTATTATATTCAAGTGTCTCTCATTTTGTTAAAAATCCTTTAACTAAAATATCGTTTTAAATGTTTTAATGGTTTATTCTTATAAATATTTCTCGTTAATATCCATGTTTTCAAAATGCTTTTAAGGATTTTTTATATGGATATTAATGGTTTAAAATGTTTGAAGCTTCAAAGTTGTATGGGACACTTTTAATTAAAATATATCATTATAAAATGTTTTAAATGGTTTTGAAAATGGGTTTTAGAATGGATTCATTATTTCAATATCTGAAAAAGTTATGTGTGGGAATGTTATATTTCCTTTATGATTATGTAATGTGCTATTATTATGTTATGGTTCTTGGTAATTTTTTATGAAGACGGGTGGTTCCGTGATAAACTAAAGTCGGGTGAGCCTGATATAGCTCTCCAATACATTGGGTAATGTGAAGGAGTTAAATGTTAAGGTTTCTTCGAAGAGATTTAGGGAATATTCTTTGATGGGTATTCCAAACGTAACCAATAGGGTTAAACTTCTCGTAAGAATGTTATGAATGTCTCAAGTTACCTTTATGCCATATGATTTCTATTATTTAATCATGATTTGATGAGGTATGTTAAAATGCTTATGTTTTATGAGTAAAGTATGATTTCATACATGGACTATTGTTTTCATTTAGTACTTTTATATCCCTTACTGAGCTTTTTATGCTCATCCCTAATTTGTGAAAAAAATTTCACAGGTCAAGGGAGTGGTTCATGTTATGATGATAGTGTCAGGGAAGTGTCAAAAAGAATCCATGTTTTATTTTAAATATGTTTCTGTTGATGGGGAAAAATGAATACTATCTTTTATATAACCTCTTTGTTTAAATGTGGAGTGTAATGCAAGTTTTATGATCTAATTTCCTAAAATTCTAAACCTGAAAAAATACTCAATGTGTAATCATGTAATTACTCTATATTAAATAAGGTTTAAGGCTGGGGCCATATAGTTGGTATCAGAGGTCGGTTTAGATAACTTTAGAGGTTAGAGTGTTGTTTAAGAAAAAGTGACAAGTTGTGTATAACCACAATGGTTAGTATATTAGATGGAGTCATCGTTTTTTTAATGTTAGAATGAGTTTGAGATAACATGGATAGGTATATCTTCGTGTTTATCTTCCTCTTTTATATTTGATGATTTTACTGATATACTCACACTGAACTTTTTGGTTTTAGTTAATGGCTGGATCTAGCAGGAACTAAAGTAACAGTGGATTTGAAGAAAACTGTGACAGTTTTATGAAAGAACAACTAAATGATATAGGAGTTGCAATGAGAACTCTTGTGGTTATCCTCAACCAACTATCTGGAGTCATGATTGACCACCTGAACCATATTGATATTTATAAGGCATCGTATATGCGAGAAACAAATCCCTATGGAAGGTCAAGTAATAATCATAAAGGTAAGTATGTTCAAAATCCTATGTGTCAAATATGTTGAAAGAAACACATAGGAAAATGTTTCAAAGGGAAAGAAAGATGCTATATATGTGGAAATGACTATCATAAAGCAAGATCCTGCCATGGAAAAATGAAGCATCTAGTCGACTCTAGGAAAGGGAAAGAAGTTCTTTCTGAAGGATCAATTGAATGTTTTAAATGTGTTGTGCATGGTCATTATGAGAACACATTTCATATGAAGATGTTTTGGGATTGGGGTCACCAAGATCATACAAATATTCATTTACCAATACCTAATTCCATTCCGATTGAGGATGAAGAAACTGACAATGATGAATGAAAGGCATGGATTATTTCTTAACATATGTTTTCCAATTAATGGAATCTCAGGATATGATTCATGATTTTGTTTTTAGGAAAGAAGTATTTCAGAATATGTTGAAAAGGAATGGCTAATGGATCATGAATAATGTGGAATGAGTAAGAAGTCATGATATAAGGGATTCAAGAGTTATGGTATATTTTAGGAAGGTGAAATTCATAGATGTATTAAGTCTCTTTTGATGATGGGGTTACATTAGAATACTTTTTATAGTAACCCTGATGTTGGATATACGAAAATTTTATTCAATTAATAATTATCCTTTCTTTTGTGGATATGGTTATAAAGAACCATTTGGATTTATGTGATACTTGAATTTGAGGCAATTATTGGTTAATACATTTTGGGATGCAAAATGGAAGTTATCAGATAACCTTTGTGGTTAAAATATATTATGGTTATTTTTGATGAATTTATCTCTTTTTGAGGAATATTATAAAATTATATAGTTTTTGAAAAGGGACAACACAGAGACCGTGTGAAAACTCGTCGCATCAGATGAAGCTGCGGTAATCGAACCCACAACCAAAGTGAAACTGGTATTTACTGCCTACCACTAGACTACGTGAAGTCCCTGGTCAGTTTGAATTATTCTTTTAGTTAGATGATTATATGAATTAAGAGTATGTTGACTTTTTTTGGATATCAATGGAAATGATTAGCCTATCATGGAGGATATGTGATTAGGTTAACTACTTTTCAGTATGAGACAGTAAGAGTAACTGATGTTATTTTGGAGAAAAATGTTAAAATTTATCATAGGAGACTATGTGATTAAATCCTTTAGAGAATCGGTTTTCAATCTTAGTTTGGTTTACTTTTTATAATTTTACGGATAGATGTTTATTGAATGGTCTTTGTTGAACTTTGGGTTTTAGTTTTGGTTAAGGTCTAAAGACAAGGGATGTATATAGTTCTCTTTTTTGGATTAGGTGATTCACTGGAAGTTGATTATAACTCTCCTAATGTGAACAAGTCATCCTAAATACTCGTATTTTGGAGAAAATATGAGTTCGTGTAAGAAATATAGTAAAATTTTAAAGTCAACATGACAATTAAGTATGCTTCCTTATGTTTTAGTTAAGCTCATAAATAAATTCCTCAATAAAAAGTAACTTAAAAAATATTGTTTGTTAATTTTTCGTAATGGGGAATCAAATACCGTTTAACCCATCACATGTTTGTGATTTTCTTGTTGTTAACATTCTCCTAGACATGTTTACTATCACTCACCATCAAAACATGACCCTTTGTTTTTTCCACCATATCCATATTTTCATACTTGGAATCATATTATGGGTTAACTCGGGTGACATTTTTACTTCTCTCCCATTCTTTTAAAGTGATATTTTTACTGACTCTTGTTCCGATGGGGGATTTTCAATGAAGCTTCCAAGCCCAATTTTAAAATTGTGAGGACGCAATTCCCAAAAGGGGAGAAGGATGTAACACCCCAGGTAAATAAATAATATGACATTTTCATATTTATCTATATTTGTAAATAAAATATTAATATTAATTTAAATGGGACTCTATGCTCGATGGTGTACCCAATACGCAACAACGAGTTTCCTGGGAATCTTACGTTGCACTCTAATAACAAAATAATATTATTCTAAATGGTATTTAATACCGAGATATTGTAATGGCGGCAATGAACAGAACTAACTTCAAAATGATTATATATGTTTGTCAATTATTTTTAATTTTCACAATAAATGTTAGAGGATTAAAAATGCGAATGAATACAATTTTAAGCGTAAACATTCTAATATTCTTTAAAAGGTCATTTAACCACCTTTTGATAGAGAACCTCTTTTAAATCCACCTTTTAACAATTTTATGTGTTATATTTGACAAAATAAAATTTTTCATTAGAATCGGGACCTCAAAATTTACTTTGTGTAAATTTTTGGTATTTTTCCGATAAAGTTCATTTTTTAATGAATAGTGAAAAAGGTTGTATTTTAATTCAAAAAAACTTTTTAATCAAATTTATTTATATGATTACATTATATTTTGAATTGTTTTTAAAGTGAAATTATAATATATTTTTACCGTTTAATCCAATAGTGGTCATTGAAATTAATTTCACATTGAAAGTGGACTTAAACTAGTGTCAATCTTTTAATAGATATTGTTACTTAAAAACACGCTATTTGTTTTGACAGCGGAAATTAATTATAAAATTAATTAATGCAACTTATATGTTTTTAATTTTTTAAAATAGATATCATTTTTGAATTTGGAATATCAAATATATCTTAGGGTGAATTTTTGTTATTTTTCTAAAAAACATAAATTTTTTGTGAATAGTGAAACCACTAAGTGATAGTTTAAAAACTAATTTTTCGTTTCAATGAAACATCGCCACATCTATGATTTGAATTTCAAAAATATGATAGACATGGTTGTCATTAGGATGTAAAATTTTGTTCAATGGGATTAAAATAATTTTTTTGGTGAATAGTAACTTTTAAGTTTTTAATCGCGATTAGAGGTAATTAGTGTAATTTAAGGTAAAAATAATGTTTTAATAATATGAAATGACAGAGACACATGTTCTATCCTCATTGGATGTGTCATGGACGACTGAGAAAATCCATGGGTCAACTTGGGGACCCCATGGAGCCACTTTGGTTGGAAAATGACATAAATAACTTTTTATTTCAAGTTAAAATAAAAATGTCACAAGCATCAGTTGTTTTACTAAAACAATTTTCAAATGGGGTAATACAAGTAATATTTTTTACTATAAATATTAATTAAAAATATAAAAAAGTTTCCTACAACATGATAATTTTTTAAAAAAAATTAGACATTAAATAAATTAAATTATTTATGACATCATTATGATGCAGCGATTACCTCATTAATAAATGATTTAAATAAAATGAAAGGATAATGTTAAAACTATAACTGAAAAATGTCAAAAACCTATTGGATGAGTATATTTCGAACCCATACCACATTATCCTCGTAATAAATCAGTGTGGGACCTTTAAAATCCGAAACTCATTTGAAAATAAAGTAACATTTTGTAACTTTCCAAGAGTGCCCCTCTTCTCCACTTATAAAAGGCCCACACCCCTACCATTTTACCCACACCTCTAAAGCCTTTGGCTTGGCCAACCCCTGCTCATTTTATCTCTCCACATCCCTATCTTACTCATAGAGGCCTCACTTTGGGAAGAAGTCTTTCGAAAGACGTTTTTGAGGTCAAATCAAAGAGAGATACTCGATTTTAAGGTAATGTCTTCACTTGTGTTCTTTTGTTTTATTTTGCTTCTACAACCCCCTAAACTCTTATTATTCATTTCATTTGTAACTACTAAACTATATACAATATACTAGGATGTTTTTATAAGAATTATTCGAGCTAAACTTACACACACCTACTTCTAATGGTTAAAAAACATACTATTTCTATGGATGGTGAATTTCTGCCTCACAAAACGATGATTGTTCAATATTCTTTTAACACCCTAAAAGGTGGCCATTAAGATTTCACTATTTTTATATATGATATATAATATGTTTATGTTTTACTTAATCCTCTGTGTTTTTCAATTATGACATATATTTATGGTTTCCATTATGGTTAAATGCGATATCTTCATTTTAGGAAGTGCGGACTACCGCCCCCTCAAAGTGATTTGATTCGTTAATACCATATGTGGTACGTATAAAAGATATATTTAATGATATTATATATTATAACATACTGGAATTATAATACTGTTATGTATCATTATTTTTTAATTCCATTAAATAATAATTTGAAATGGAAGTAGCGTTCATGCGTACGTACGGCTTACCGTCTCCATGAACAGTTCATTTCATTTCTTACCTACAAATGTTTTGTAATATTATAAATGCATTTATATAATGGATATATATGATGTATATGATGTATACATAATTAATATAATTGTGTTTATAATATATATTTTACCACATGAACAACTTGTAATTATAAAGAGTTTATTTTTGACTCAAGTAGCAATGATCTACAAAACGACCATTATTAACATAAATAATTATATAGTGTTCATAGAATGGTAGTATGTGATATAAAATGAATAATGAACTTGAAAAATTTTCTTATGAAAGTATAAATTAACTCATGTTTTTTATTCTGGAGGTTAAAGAATGATCGAGTCATGTCGGACCCGAGGTAAGGGAACCCACCCCTCTCTTTCTTTTTATGTACACTCTTTTATGTCATTCCTTTTAAGCTCATCTTTCTTATGATTGAGATGTTATTTTATATTAAACTTACTGTAATTTTTTTGTTAATATGATTAGAGACCCTATTTTCTCTCATCAATCCATTTTGAAGTTTTGATTGGCGCCGTTAGGCTGCCGAATTTTCGTAAGAGATCCAACCTCTCCCTTTCTTTTTAAGTACACTCCTTTATGTAACTTCTTTTAAGATCCACTTTTATACATTGGGGGATGTTCTTTTATATTCCACTTTCTGTAAATTTTATTTTAATATGATGAGAGAACCTATTTGATATCATCAATCCATTTTTGGATGTTTTAAGTGGCACCGTTAGGCTGCTGAGTTTTTATAAGGGATTCTTCATCTCACTATTATTTCCGTGAGATTTATGCTACATTTGACACCATTTCCTTTGATTGGTATATGTGATTCACATTATTATAATGTTTTTGTAATAAAATTTCGTTTATGAGTATTTACATCAATGTTGTATTGTCCTTCTTTCATGGGGTGTTTGTTTCGAAAGATACCCAAGTCGGTAAGCGAACTTTTCACCCTCCTCTTTTTAACAGACTTATTTTGTTGTGTCTTTTAATTTACATATTTTAATGTTGGGATATGTTCTTCTATATCCTTATTGATGTAAATTTTATGTCCAAGTGATGAGATACCCTTTTTATCTCTCATCAACTCATTTTCTGAATTTTAACGTGACGTCGTTAGGCTGTCGAATTTTACCAAGGGAACTTCTTAACCCAATTTCGATTTCTTTGGGTTCAACATGTACTTATTGGATATGTCCTCCGTTGAATATGTGAGAATTTCCTTTTATTGTTTTACACTTAATATCCACTTATATTGGGTGTATTTATATCTGTCACACATAATTATGAAATTGATTTATCCTTAATTTAAGGGTACCTTCTTTACATGGGATTTCATCTCATTTTACATTTCTATTGAGACTTCATTGTTGTTATGCACCAATTCACACTTATATGGTGTATATACTGTACATTGGAATATTATATCATGAATTCCTTAAATCTCATGATATTATAATGTTCTGATTAAATTTTATTCCTCAATTATTGTATTCAAGTGTCTCTCATTTTGTTAAAAACCCTTTAACTAAAATATCGTTTTAAATGTTTTAATGGATTATTCTTATAAATATTTCTCATTAATATCCATGTTTTCAAAATACTTTTAAGGATTTTTTTTATATGGATATTAATGGTTTAAATTGTTAAAACCTTCAATGTGGTATGGGACACTTTGATTCGATGATCACTTTATTAAATGTTTTAAACGGTTTTGAAAATGGTTTTTAGAATGGATTCATTATTTCAATATCTTAAAAAGTTATATGTGGGAATGTTATATTTACTTTATGATTAAGTAATGTTCTACGATTATGTTATGGTTCATGGGAATTTTTTATGAAGACAGGTGGTTCCGTGATAAACTAAGGGAGGGTGAGCCTGATATAGCTCTCCAATGCATTGGGTAACACGAAGGAGTTCAACGTTAAGGTTTCTCCGAAGATATTTAGGGAATATACTATGATGGGTATTCCAAACGTAACCAAGAGGGTTACACCCTACGTAACAATTTTATGAATGCCTCATGTTACCTTTATGACTTATGATTTCTATGATTTATTTATGATTTGATGAGGTATGTTAAAATGCATATGTTTTATGTGTAAAGTATGATTTTATACATGGACTAATGTTTTCTTTTCGTACTTTTATATCCCTTACTGAGCTTTTTATGCTCATCCCAAGTTTCTGAAATGTTATTCATAGGTCAAGGGAAAGGTGTATGTTTTGATGATAGTGTCAAGGAAGTGTCAAGAAAGAATCCATGTTTTATTTTAAATATGTTTCCGTTGATGGGGGAAAAATACTATCTTTTATATAACCACATTGTTTAAATGTGGAATGTAATGCAAGTTTTATTATCTAATTCTCTAAAACTCTAAACCTAAAAAGATCCTCAATGATTAATCTTGTAATAACTCAAGATTAAGTAAGGTTTTTGTCTGGGGATTTATAATAGTAATGGTCCAATATTTTGTTAGTGTTTAATCATTTGGGTTAAAAATATTATTTGGATATAAAGTCTTAATTGAATCATGATAAGAAATTGAATATTATTTATATAGGTGAGACAATGATTTGGTATTTACTACTCATTGGTCTAACCACTGTATTTGAGCGGAAAACCTAATTCACATTTAATTTTTATTCCTTATCTAATTATATGAAAAAATACTTGAAGATATAAATATTTAATATTATTTAAAAAAATTATTAAACGATAAAATAGATTATAAGAATTTAATTTACAATCCCTAAACCAAAATTTAATTCTAATATGTTTTTAACAATTTCTATCAGTGCTTTAGATATATATATTCATTATTATTTATATAATTTTGTATAACATTCATACTCCTTTGAATCGCAAAACTTTATTTAAGATGTCTGTTTAAAACTAATAATTTTTGAGTAAATAAATAAAAACTATTTTTACTCATTTGGAATGATGTTTGATTTTATTATTATTTGATTTTCGGAAAAAATTGATCTCTCTCTCAATATGACTAATATCTTCTTACATCAAATGATCATGTGTTTAATGGAATTCAAATATCACAATATGATATAGTTTATACAAAATATATGGAATTAAAATACACAAAAAATTTGATATAATATATTGATCTTATTTTGTGGAGATTTAAAATTCAAGGAGGTCAAAAAATAATATTTTACTACAGTTTTCATTATCTAAATATTTAATACATAGATTGAATTAATATATACATTAGTCAAGAGACTAATATTTTATAAGGTATACATGGAATAATAGTGGTGATTATAAATATGACAGTCATCAATCATATCCTATAATTTTTCATTGTTTCATTGGATTAAAGGATTTCATTATCGAATAAGGATATATAAATATTGAATACCATGATGGTCTTCCTAAAAAACACATATAATATAAGATCAATATAAATGATGATTTATATTTAGATATAATTAATAAAAATGATCTAAAATTAAATCCAACAAAAATTTTCTCTATGTAAAATTATTCATTGGATGAACAAGTAAATAAGATAATGGATTTAGTCTCCTAAAATTGAAAATATAATATAGGAAAATTAAAAGTAGAACATGAACATATATATGTTTTATAAATTGAAATTTAATATATCATGTTCATGTCTCTAAATACCTGTCCTTTGTCAAATTTGGAATATGAGACTCTATGAAAATAATTTAATAATGATAAAAATAGTTATTCTCATATATAGAAAGGAAAATTCTACTCTAATAAAGAAGAATACTCTAATGGTTCTAAAATTAGGAATATTTAATATTATAATAATTAAAATATTGATTTCATTTTCATTATTTCCAATGAATATATAGATAAAGATGATGATGAAGATTAATCTAATGATTTAATAAGTTATGGATTTGAACATAACAAATATGTTTTTGTGTATAATTAAAAGTCTAATATAATGAATTGCATTCATTTTTTGAATTTTGATATGAACAATAAATGGGATATCTTCTATATATTTATTATTATTATTTAACTACTTGTTAATTTTCTTATCATTATTTGTATAAAATATTACAATATTAATGAGATATGGTGAATATCTATTTTATTTTATTATGAATTTTAATAATAAAATTTTAATTTACTACTAGTGTATTTGATTGGATAAGAGGATTAAATTATAGGTTTCAACATGCATTTGGATTAGTCATCCATGGATGGTGATGATATAGAGAGGAAGATATTATTGACGTAGTTAATAATGGCACATCATATAGAAGATTTATGATGGGTTTTATGATATTATTCATATATAGTACGAGTGGTTCATCCAATTATCCTATTTGATATCTCTATTAATCATTAATGGGATGATTATTTTTTCATAGAAGGTCATTAATGGTTTGAGATTTAGTTTTTTTTTCAAGGAATGTTGAGTGGATTATTATATATATTTTATATTATCCATTTATAGTTCATGATAATGTTCCAATGACTTATAATGATTATTATTAACATTATCATTTTGAATGTGTTATTTATAGTTTTATAATTATTATATGGATGTGATTCCACATAAAAGATAAATAAATATGGTCATTTATCCTTATATTTCATAAAATAGTGTGGAATGTATTTATTATGAAAAATATCAAAGGGAAGGTTCAACACAATGGATGTCATGTTATTATGGGTAGTTACTAAAAAAGGGATCACACCAAAATGAAATCAGTTATAAAAAATAAAAAAAGGGAAGATACAAAATGTGAACATGATATAAAAAACATATTTTAAACAAATTTATATTTATTTATATTGTACAAAATTTTTATTAAATTTTTTAAATTTTAGCATGTAAATAGCATAAATTTGGGAACTCTTATATATTAAAGGAAAACACATATCGAAAATTGACTTTTTTTTATATTTATTAAATTTAATAATTAATTTGGATTATTTTTATTTAAAATTGTATGAGAAATGAAATTATTTCTATGTATTATTATAAATGTTTGTTTAAAATATTAGATTTATATAATTCTATATTTTATATTATTATATTTAGGGAGGGGTATAATTTTTTAAACTTTGATATTGTTATTTTTTAATTAAATTATTACATTTTTAGGTGTATGTGTGAAAATTATGTTGAAAACTGTAAGATTTAATCATATTAAAGCAAAGAATGATTTTATGTGGAATATTTCATGTAATAATTAGGATAATTAGGTTTTTTTGGAAAACATATATTTCCACAATGAAGGGGAGTGTATGGAGATGACATGTATATTGTTAAGGAGAATTTTAACACATTATAGAAATAAATAAGATGATTGAATTATTTTTACGTGATTGATAAATCATTCTAGGTAGCTATCTTAAATTTTATTTTTGGATTATGCCCTATTTTACCCTTATCATGTATTTATTTTAAATTAATGTTATTCTTTTATATTTATATTTTTCTGAGAAAGATTATTTCAATAGTGACTATATGATAATGGGTTTTTTATAAAGGATTTTAAAGAATCATAATTCTATCAAAAATGATGTTTTGGTGATTAAACATGTGTTTTGAATTTATATGATTTTAATTAATTTATTTTATTTTTTAATAATGAAAATTTACTTTTAATGGGATTAGATATATATTTATCTGATATAATTATTCTATCAAGGATTAGGTTAATCAATATTTTTACATTAATTTGTTTTTAATTTCTCATTGTTGATTGTAATTTCATTTGTTAGGGACTTCTTCGATTGATAATTAATAGAGTTATTGTATAAAATATTTTAAAATTATACTCAAATCAACTTTTTTAATTAAATTGATATAAAGATATTATAATATGTGTATTTTATGGCCACAAGTTTGAGTTACATTATTTTATTTCCCTTAGAATATAAACTCATTATAGTTTTTTTATTTCATCTATAATGTTAATATTTTTTCATATATAAATTATTGTTCAATATAGTTTTAATAAAAAAAATTATATCCACGTGCATTATTTTTGTTTTTTGTGTTTATGTATTTTTATATGTAATGATTTAAAAAAATTAACACTCATCAATAGTTTCTTTATGTTGAAGATTTGGTATCATTATTAAGGGACTATTTCATCATATATTGGGCCTCAAGAGTCATGTCATCCGGTTAGAATGCTATAAAAATGTATCAAATATTTTTTTATGAGTTGAATCAATGAGTTAATGGTTAGAGTGTATGAAAGGATGGTTGGGACATTAAATTTACTCCCTAAAGTTCTCTAAAATACATTTTTGTAGGACATTTTTTTAGTATGAATTCAAATTATTATTAAACGTTAATGTGGACATCTTAATATTAATTTTTTTCAATTAATGATAATCATTAATGGGATGGAATAGTGAAGAGTTCATGTATGTTATTTCATATAGTTTGATTGTAATGATGTCAACATGTATATATTGAAATAATATTATCATAAGAAAAATTACATAAAATAACTTAATGATTTACCATTTATTTATTAAGTCATCATGATATGAATATGAGGAAACTATGTTTGGATTGTTATAATAGTGTGATTAAAAATGAGATATTTCATGAAAAATTAAATGAATCCACCAAAATGTCACATATAATATAATTTTTTAATTTTAATTGATAGTGATATATGTGGTTTTAAATGGTTTCCTGTATGATATATTGAACTATATCATTTAGAAAGGTTTCTGAAAGATGTGGAAGAGTACCCTTATAGATTTCTATCATTCATCGGTAACATAATAAATTTATCAGTTTCTATCTATGAAATTTAAATGGAATATAGTTGAGAAATGTTTTTGGAGGTATATAATACCACAAGTATTTAAAAAAAATCAACGAATATTTTGATTTTATACATCAATGGATATGTAAAAAGAGTGGTTGAAAAAAACACCCATATATTCTATTTTTAATCTATTTATGATACAATGATGGTTGGGTTGATACAATGTTTTTTTATTATGATAATATTTTATTTTGGGGTAATTATTAATCCATTTATAAATTTATGTGAACATTATGTATATGTGTTTTTAGAATATATTAAATGATCAGTTTTTTCTTAAGGTGAATAAAATGGCCAAAGCATTTTATTTTGAGCAGGGTGACATCTTTTTATGTACTATTCATTTATAATTCTTTTGATTTTATCATATATTTTAGATTTTATGATCAGTTATAAAATCAATGCATGAATATTTTAGATTTTATTATTCTAGGATTATGAATGAGGAATATATTACTTTAATTTACAACTTATCCAATGATCATTTATAGGGTAGCTGTAATATAACACCCTATTATTTATATATATTTTTTTTCCTGAATAACTAAATATGTTAGACAGATTAAGAAGAACATAATAATAAAATTTCAAACAATTTATATAAATTATATAATGATTCAACTTATAGGGAATATAATTTTTGAAAATAATATCTAATTAATTTAGAAAATAATACAGATCATAATTATTTGTTATGAAGTAAATTTTTGTGTTAATTTAATTATTTTATTAGTGTTTTATATAAAAACCATTTTTGAGTATTAAAAAATGAAAATTAATTTTTTACACATGAATACAATGATTTCACTGATTTTTATTTTTTTACAAATGAAAATTAAGACATTTTAAGGAAAAATTTATGTTACCTGAAAAATAGTATTTATAAATAAAATATTTTTTTAACAGAAAAAACATCATTAATCATTGTGGATAAATGAATTTAATCAATTATAAATATAAAATATTCATTCAAAAATATTATTATTTAGTAAATGGTTTTAAAAAATCATAGAATCGGAATAAATTTATTTTTATACTTAAAATGCATTTTCAAAAAAAATATTACATTTCATTTTGTTGTGAATATTTTAAAATAAATTTATTATCCAAATAGTAATTGAATTTTCTCAAATTTTTTCAATATTTGGAATCTATATCTTTGAATTTGATATATTGATCAATTTCTTTTTCGTAAATAATGAACAACAATTGAGGTAGGAATTTATTAATGTGGTAAAGGAAAAAAATTTAATATTGGGTAAAACTAATGATATAACGTTGATAATAAAGTGAAGAAATTTATAAATACAATAATTTAATTTTACATAGACATAACCATGTCAGATATCTTGCCTTGGGTTGACTGGGTGCCAGTTTTACAAGAATATACTTTTAATATATTTTATGTTCTACAAATTTACATGAGTTCTACTCCCATTAGTTATAATAGATTGTCCAATTATAATAAATAATATAAACAATTTGAGACATATATATAATCTATGGTCTACACAAATTGCTTCTAGAACAACTTCCCCATGACTAATATCTTTTTTACTTCCCAAACAATTAGCCTCGGAATAGTTAATGTGAAAACCAAAGGAGGTTTCCCAAAGAAGAGGTAATTTTATTTATATATAAATTTTGAGTTTCATTCTTCATTAAAATCTTTAAAATATTCAAAACACATATTAAAATGATTAAATAAGTTTCTTTAATGTACTGATTTTTTATTATGTTAATGGTACATCCATTTTCATCATTATTTACATCTAATGGTAAATGACAACGTCATTAATTTGTACATTTAACCTCAATCCACCACAAAGCGATGTGATTCGATTTTCATGTCTGCTATAAATGTTTGCTCATATAGATATATTTAATGAATATATATTATATGATATAATTATTATTCTCAAAATTTTTATTATTATTTATCTTCTATTATATCCATTCATTAGAATGTGAAAACATTACCCATGTGTACATATATACTTCCATTTCGATGAAGTGAAATTATTCATTTTTATCACCACCATATAATAATGGTTACAAAGTTGTCTATAATAAATAAATGTGAAACATGTAATTTTGTTAATACCTTTTAGATTATAAAACCATGTCCATGGTTAAAGTAATGGAACCATCAAATTGAATCATGGAATGAAGAATAAAAAGTTATCGTTATGAATATTGTTTTTAATGAAGAATATTTAATAAATGGGTGATTGTAAATTTTAAGGGAATGATGTTTTTTTAGATATGTATGAATATGGTTATGATATATATTTATAATAAATAAAAATATATTATACAATAACTTATGACCATGTGCCATGAATTTCAGAACATGAGGTAAGTGTTTATATTGCGATCTCATTTTTAATTAGGATTGTTTTTGTTCGAATCTCTATTTCATGAATTGTATTAAATTTATCTCTTAAACTCCATATATTTGATTCTCCTATATTTATTTCTAGAGTTTTTTTCTTTCATTTTCCTCTATTTTGATTATAAAATGACTAAGACAACTTTTTTATGAAAACACAACCTTACTTCTTCTTTGGTTCATGAAATTTTCTCCACTGTTATATTTCATTAATATTATTTCTACAATGTTATTTTTTATGATAAAATTATTATTTAAAAATATTTTCAATCATATTTTAAATTTTTTTCATTGATATAAAGGGAAACTATTAATATTTATCATAATTATGTACTTTTTGATTTTTACCAAAAGTTTAAATGTAATTATTATTTGAATTTTTATAATAGTAAATGATTTCCCCATATTTAGGGTCAGTTATTGCTTAATGATTACCTTATATGATTCATTGGTTATTTTCGAATTAAATAATTTTCCTAATATTCTGATAATTTTTATCTTTTGTAGATACTGAATAAAAATAGTATTTTCCCTTTTTTTAAGAGTTTTTAAAAATAAAAATTTAGAGGTATATTTAATATATATCAAAGTAGGTTATGTATTTTTTTCGTCACTAATTATATGATCATATGATACCATCAATCATCCTTATTTGGACAGGTTCTAATGATAAATGTTTATGGAATATTCTATGGAACATGGTACATTACAATGGGATATTTATCTTTTGATGAAATCAAAACAATTATTAATTACTTTTCATGGGTTATGATATAGTGAATTGATATATGTTTTTATCATATTGGGGGATACATACGTATAGTGTTTAATATGTGATGGGTGAGTCCATCAAATACATCCAATGAATTGGGTAATGATTTATATCTGATGAGATGACTTTGATTGGAGTGGCCAGTGAATCCAATTCAGTAAGAGACCCTATCAATCATAATAGTCTAAATATTATAATTAACTAATGAAAAAATGTAATTGAGGGATAAAAAATTCCATATTGTATTTTTTCCATTACCATAGTAATTTAAGTGATATTTTCTTAGTGAAATTATTTCCAATGATAATTATTTTTCCATGATTTGTATAAAAGGTTCTAATGATTATAATTTTATATCATCACTCATGATTGATTAATAATGATTCACAACTATTATGACTCATGTATTATGAAATGATAAATCATTATTCCATTGCAAATGATTTAGTATAAAAATTTAGTGATTGAGAAATTTTTATTTCTTTATCATGCTTTCATACTCATATTATTATCTTATTAATTATTTTAATATTTGAATGACATTTCCAATTTTTACACTAATTAAGATTCTATGATCACTATAACGACCCATACATTACATGTAGATATTATTTCAACATTGAAGAATATTTATTACATAACATAACAAATACCATTCCAGGACCATATAGGTTAAGTGACCTTAGGAACTCATAAACATAAACAGCTGGTTCATAAAACATCTACATTGTCTTATGGTTATTTATTCAAAACAAGACTCCTTTTTGATATATCTTACATAGTACTGTATTCATTAACAGCGTAAAATAAACATATGAAATGGTGAGATCAAGTTATGAGAAAGGTTAAACAAGGTAAATATAAATAATATAATAATCATTAGAACATAACATTTGAAAATCATATCCTGCCTATAAAATATCAAAACATCATGTCATGGAAAATTTATAAAAGTGAAATGTATTCAAAATATAAATAACATAAGGCATTGAATTTTTAGGAATACACATAAGTGTAGAAAATCATTTCATATTAGTCAAAGATATTTTATGAAACCATCATAGCTGACAAAGTCAATTACTGAACTGAGTTCACACATCATTCCAACAATGTATTACTGAACCATATTTACTCTCTGTTCTAGTCATGTCCATCTCATGAGATATAAATTTGTATCTCATTCATTGGTTGGATATATAGGTTCCATCCATCTCATATTAAAAGTATTCTTACATGTTCCACAATGATATAAATAATTTATCATTGCATAACCCATTAAAAAAAGTTGGTTTCTTAAAAAGCATTCCATCTAATATATTTAAAATAAAATGATTTCATAAATATAATTCCATCATTAACACAATAAAATAAATTTTAAAATAGTTATGGAAACATAAAATTATGTCATCATACATGGAAAATAATTTTGATAAAACACTTGAATGTAATTCCTATGGAAGATATCCTTTCTTTTTAAAATTGTTTTATTTTCTAAAAATTCCTCATTGTTCTAAAAGAAAATAGTTTAGTTGAAAATTTTATTTAAATAATGTAGAATAATATTCAAGGAAATAAGGTGTCATGAAACCAAAAAAATCTATTCATGCATTATACATTAAAAAACATTATGCTCGTACTTTTGCTAGAAAATTCAAAAAGTACCTCAAATTGAATAACAACAAAAGATTCATTTCATACCATTTAACAAAAATTCACCAAAGGGTAAAATTAACATGAAATTTTTTTAAAGAATATAAATAATATTACATAATTAGGAATCATGGATGTGGATGATAAATATACCCCATTAAATTCTTACATTTAAACAATATTAGATATAAATTCGATTATAAAATTATTCCCTACCATAGGTCTGATATCCTTCGTATATTATCGAACCTCCTGTATAATGATTTAAATAATGTTATTGACTTATTCTATAATAATAATCATTTTTATTATATAATATATGATTATATTGTCATTTGTTTGTTATTAATATTTAATTGTCACATGTTCTTTGAGTATTAACTACTTTATGTTCATATGCAATATTTTTCAGATAAATTGATCTTTCGATTCTAAAGTAACAGTTAAATAATTTATAGAATGATATTAATATAATATATATCATATTTATTCATTCACTTCATGTATATAATCATGTTTTAATGATGATTATGTATAATGAATCACATTGCATCAGAGAGATGGTATGTCGTACGTACACACGAGCGATGATATCATTCCCAAAATTATTTAATGGTATTGAATTACATGGCGCATAATATTTCAGGATTAGTAAAATGTTAAAATAATCATATTTATTTATTATTTTCATCATTTTTTTCATTCAGGTATGTTGGAGGTGAAAAACATATTACACCGCAATGTGGAGACATTATGTCGTATGTACTCACATGCGGTGATTTAATTTTTCATAGGATCTATAGAAGTTGAAATATGGTAGTTTAAAATATATAATAAAAAATTAGTATATGAGAGATTACGATGTATTTAATTTATAATGAAACAACTATTCAGTTGGAATATGAAGAATAATGTTATTTGAAAGAATCAGTAGAAGAGATTACCTGTTCCTTGACGTGCTTCCTCTAAATCCCTTCTTTTATCACTGAAGTTAGTCATTGAAGATGATGAAAACCTATAGAATAAAAATATGAATGTTGATAAGGAAAAAGGTCAGGGGATGGCCGATTTTGAAGGCTGAAAATTAAGTGAGGAGGTGAGGGAGGATATGCCATTTTATAATTGAGGTGAGGGACACATTTGGAAACTTCTTAAATAATAATTTATAATAAAATCATTCACTACCACAATACCTATAAATTGTACCAATTTATAATCTTAGATGAGATAGGGTTGTAATTTCATCAAAAAATAAATTTTTGACAAGTATGGTTTTCAATTAAAACCATATCTTTTTAATTGACACTTCATTACTCTATTTAATTATAATTGTGTTAATAATATTCTAAATATTTATTTGTAATAAATATTTATGTGTATGAATATAAATAGATATTTTTTGACACTTTATACCTTATAATTATAACTATGTAATTTTTAAATATTGCTATGATTTTCAATTAATTAGATAAAAGTTTATTTTTATAAAATATCAATATTGTCAATTTTAACACTATTCATTTGTATATCATTAAAAAAATCTAAAAATATTATATATTCGAAAAAAACATTTAATACACTCCTAACATGTCATAGCCGCATATAAAATTCATGGAGTGCATTAATTAGTTCGTATGATATTTCTTTTAATATTTTTTCTAACCATTTTTTTAAATTTCTATTAACAAAATAATTTTAACATATCTATTTTAGTTATCTAGATATTATATATAGTCTATATTATCTCTCAATTATCCATATATTAAAATTAATATACTTATATAAAATGAGATTCAGACATTTTTTCACATTCATTTGTTTTTATTATATTCGTGCCATATTCATATGCAAGTGGCCATTAAGTTATTCCATTTCGAAAAATTGATGATAAGGGTCGAATTTAGTGATCCAATAGTATTTCATAGAGTTTTAATATAATTTTATAATATTATTTTTATATTCAATTAGCTGATTTACCTTTAACCATGGTAATATAAATAATTACCAGAGTTACTATTCATAGTAACCAAAAATAAAACGGCCATATTAACATAATTTTTACCTACTGATTCCAAATATGGAATCCATTTAAAGACCTGGGAATCCTATGGTAAATTTGTCCTTAAATACATGGTTATTTTACGAGTCTGCAGTTTCTGACGGCGCCTGATTCTGAGGCCCGGTGTGTCCGTAATGAATTTATGAAGTTTTGTTCGGGTACATTCAGTAAATGTACATGAGGGATTTTATATCTTTTGAACCGGTTCTTGGAAATGAGATCCGGGGACAGTGATGAACTCGGAGGCCCTATATTCGCTTAGGGAGACCTTTACCGCTGTTGCGTTTCATCTAGAGTGAAAGTTAATTTTTGGGGTTTCTAAATAAATTAAATAAAAACATGTGTGACACATTTTTTATTTTATTGGTGGTTAAAACCTCCCTATGGAGGTTAGTGGTGGGGCCCACCACACCCTATCCTCCCTTGGGAGGATATTTATGGTGGGACCCACATGAGCTTTATCCCTTGTAACTCTCCATAAGTGTTGGAACCTTTATACATCCATGGTTTAATTTTTGCCAACTCCACACCATTAATGAAGAGAATTAATTAAATTTAATTCAAATATTTTTTAATCCTTTCCACTCCCATTTCATTAAATGAGTTGCCTCATTTAATAAAGAGCAACTTATGTGAAGTGGTACCGTTAAAATAATAGAGACTTCATCTATTATTTTGGTTGAGAATTCTTTTGGTGGATCCTGGAAACACTTTGGAGAACTTCATCCACTCCGCGAGGAACGTGATGAACGCTTCTTCCACCAATAATCAAAGTCATCTTCTTCCTTCTTCAACCAAGGCAAGGAAAGGTAAGTGACGCCCGTGAGGAACGCTGACGTCATCTTCAACTTCATCACCTTATAATGCATGTCTGCCAATGAAGAGTACCAATCTTCCTCTTCCGACATCAATAGAACGATGCCATCTTCTCACAACGTCGTCAAAAGATCTCGGGTTGCGAGGTAGGGGGATTTATTTATGTTTAAATTAATAAAATTATACCATCATTTTTCGATGAACTCTTTGGTTCGTTGTTGGGCAATTGTTATCCCCTAACGCAGAGGGAGCGGGCCAAAAAAACACAGCCCGACGTCCCACCATCGTGCCTTGTTTGTGTTGACGATGGAGGTGGAGCTGGTAGGGCATGGTGCCATCACACCAAGCCGAAGGAAGGGGACCTCAACCATGCGGGTCGTGGTGGATAGAAGAGGCGCCGGTAACAGGAGGTAGTGGCGGTCGTGCGCCGGCCGCATGGGGGGTCCAGCAGCCACTCGGGGCTCCCAGACCACAGGACGCTCGGTCGGCTAACCGACCGACCCGATGAAGGAACCACGGTGCCTACAGTTGCCCAGTGGAGGGAGAGGACGTGGCCAACGTCTGCGGGCCGCTCTGCCGAACCGAACCAGCCGATCGCCTACCTGCCGGGCTGAAGATCAACGGCACCCGCCTATGCCATGCGTAGGAGACCTCAACCCACATCCGCGGGCCGGTCAGCTGGGCGAATCGGCCGCCGCCTTACGGACGGGCTGGAGAACCGCTAGGCTACTAGGTGTCGTGTCGGAAGAACTGCGGCCCGCAACGTGGGTCCCATGCACATGGTAGAAACGGTGAGCTACGGCCTACCGGGCAGGGGAGGAGGCAGTGCCACTTGGTGCCTCTAGGCGAATCAGACCATCCCACATCATAGGCCGGGCCGACAACCCAGTAGGGCCGAATCCCCAGCCGGGTCGGGCTGACCCGCCAGCCCACTGGGCTTGACAGGTCGGGCCCATCTTCGCTTACATGCAAATAACTCCTAGACCGCACGTCTGATTGATGTGCCGTCTACATCACTCGGACCGTCACGATGAGGCAGTCCTTTTTAGATACTCTATGCGGGTTTTGGAAAGCTTTTGAAAATGGTCGGGTTTGGATCGAGCATAAATCCAACCGCTCCCTTGGAAATTAAATGTCAATATCTCTCAGATCGAGCATCCAATTGACGCGTCGTCTATCTCATTGGGTTCCTTATGATCAGACAGAACTATGAGATACATCAAAACAGGACTCAGGAAAGTTGATGTATCGAAACCTGACTCGAGGAGAGGACCCTCCCGGAATCGAGCGTGTTGTGCGCGGGAACCCGAGAGCTGGCTGCGATGACTATTATACCGGAATCCTACGTGGGTTCCAAAGCGATGAATACTGTACCAGAATCCTCTTTGGGTTCGAAAACAATGACTACTGAACCGAAATCCTCCGTGGGTTCGACAGCGATGACTACTATACCAGGATCCTCCGTGGGTCTAACAGTTCTGAATTCTGTTCCTTTATCCTACGTGGGTTCAATAGCTTAGATTAATCAGTGACTACATCTGATCATCTCTATCTCCCTACGATAGATGTATACCTGTGTGAGCTGAGTCATGTCATTCAACCATTATTATCGTGGTGATTGATTTTACTTCCTTTGTGGATGTAATTGTGTTTGGGATTGAGAGTTGGATCCAGACTATGACTGGTAACATAGATATATGTATGGGAATATACAGAAGTAGGGTTGGTTGATACTTTGTGATAGTATCTTTCTACTGTGGTTTATCCTTTGGGGATTCTGGGAGATCTTCGGGGGTCTCGGGGTCCCCTACCGAGTATTGTTATACTCACCCATGCACGGGCTTTGCCCACACCATGTTGTGTTCTGTGCAGACGATGGACAACAGTGATTGAGGCTGAGGGTGACGGACGGAGGCTACTCTGACCTCGACTAGACGGGACGTACCGTAGGGACGAGTCGTTAGAGTTATGTACCTACCCTTCAAGTAGGATTTCCCGGTGGAATAATTGGGAGTTATTTCCCCTTTTTACATGTACTTGTACTTGTTGTTCATTTAGGTTCATATACTGGCCCACTTACTTTCATCACACCATACTTTTCAATTTTAGTACTTGTTGCCTCTACTGCATGTGTTCAGACTGTGTGGGTGTTACAGGTTAAAATTCAATGTCTTCTTTTTATATCAGGGATTTGCCTTTGGTGCTAGTCTCCATCCCCTGGCCTATGGAAGGAGGGCTTGGCGTAGTCACGGCATGGGCCCTGAGGATGGGTCATGAAAAATTGGTATCAGTGGAGTCGGTTCTACCGTAGAACTCGGACTCGGATTCTGTAAAGGACAATAGTGTTAAGTGTTTTTCGTGTGGTTATCAGTTTAGGGAAACTGGTGTTGGTGTTGCGGCTGACATATCCATACACTGGAACTCTAACTTCTGATCTCCGACTCAGTGCCTGAAATCACTGATTTCATGTGTGTTACCTTTGAAAAAGTTTTCTTTGTGATTACTTGGTGTCAGCTCACCGGGTATGTTGTTTTACCCCTGGTGCACCAGTGTCTTTTCATGATTCACCCACGAAGGTTGTCCTCTAGGGTTCCGATTTTTGTATGAGATGGTATCCCACCGAGCGACGAGGCCTCGGTGCGGGGCCCCATCATAGTGGAGGTACCAGCGGTACCACTACCTGATGAGCCACTGATACCACCAGCTCTAGCAGCAGAGATTCCACACCGCCTGAGTGTGTTTCATGAGTTCCAGCACTAGAGGCCGCCCATGTTTTAGGGAGATATGGACCCACAGGCAACTGAGGATTGGATTGAGGTTGTCGTTATAGTTTTATGATTTGTAGGGACACCAGCTCACCTCATATTGATCGAATCTGCGATCCTCCAACATGCAGTAGTAGGCAGATGGTGGATCCTGATGCTCCAGGTGAATGATGAGGCATCATTACTCTAGATAGAAATGGAGAGTCTCTTTCGCTCAGAGTTTGTTCCAGCCGCCCTTCCGGCAGTGCAGATTCAAGAGTTACTTCATCTACAGTAGGGAAGAATGACAGTAGCTCAGTACTCAACAAGGTTCACTGACCTCTCATGCTACTCCACAGATATGGTACGAGACCCATTCATTAGGGCCCGAACCTTCAAGCACGGACTCAGGCATGAGGTCAGGTCTTTGACGATTCCCCTCAGTATTCCGACGCTGATGGGGGTGCTAGAGAGAGTCCTTCTAGTGGAGATTTTTCTCTATGAGTAGTGAACAGTGGCGAGACCCACCACTTTGCGTCACGTAGCGGAGTCTTATGCAGATGTTAGTAGACAGATGGGGCAGATGTCCATGCGGACCATGCCATCAGGTGGGCGACCCCAGGATACATGTTCGGTTGTGTGGGGAACACGAGGTGGAGCTAGCTATACGAGGAGCAAGCAGTGTTATGCAAGCGTCGGGCAGGGCCACATGGCTCATGACTACCTGACCTGCCTTACCGATGGGCATCAAATATTAGAGGGACCTTCCAGGTAGAGGTATTGGTTCGACTGTGGTGGTCCGTTGGGAGTAGGTGGACGTGGCAGAGGAGCTAGCTGAGCAGCGGGTGGTGGACGCGTTTCGTGGCTCTACCACCACCACCACCAAGAGGTCCACCCAGACCATAGGGAGATGGCAGACAGAGGTGAGCTCAGCTCCAAGCATTCGTGGCCTACGACCACGGCGCACCTGAGATGATTCTATTTACTCTCTATGTCTACTCCACCCTTGCTACAGTACTTATAAGCACAAGTGCGACTCATTATTTTATTGCCACTTCCCTCGTTATGAGGTTGGAGATTCTGACGGAGCCATTGTATCGATCCTTATAACTAGATACTCCTAAGGGAGTATGCAAGATGATTACACACTAGTTTCGGCAGTGTGAGATTACTCTAGGTGGCGAGAGATTCGGCTGGGATCTTATTGTAGCGGCATCAAGGCCTTACGACATCATCTTGGGTATGGACTGGTTATCCATGGTTCATGCTCAGATTGACTGTATTAGGCAAAAAGTGTGGTGTATCGACACGGATGGGACCATTTTCACCTTCATCGGTGAGAAGGGATCATTTTCATCACAGGATAGACTTACGCAAGGGAGGGGTAGCCGATCACACATTAGATGTCTAGTCTCATACTCAGAGAGGTTGATGTGCGGAGTTTAAGTTTTCATGTCGTAGTGGATCAGTACACCAATGTTTTCCCTAATGATGTTCCAGGACTACCTCCTCATAGAGAGGATGACTTATACATTTACATGTACCATGAGATAGCACCGATATCTACTTCAGCATATCAAATGGCTCATGTTGAGTATTTTGAGCTGTAGGTACAACTGGAGGACTTACAACGGAAGGGATTTATCTAACCCAGTGTTACACCCTGGGCATCTTTGATTTTTTTTGCCAATAAGGTGGATGGGAGATTGCGACAGTGCGTCGACTACCATCGCCTGAATCAGGTGACAGTGAAGAACAAGTACCCACTCCTGAGGATTGACGACCTCTTTGATTAGCTCAAGGGAGCACGATGGTTCTTGAAGATAGACCTCAGGTTAGGAAATCACCAGATCAGTGTTCAAGATGAGAATGTCCATAAGACATCCATCTGGTGTCATTATGGCCACTACTAGTTTTTCGTTATGCCCTTCGGTGTAACCAACACTCCTGCAGTATTCATGACTCTCATGAACCTGATCTTCCAGCCTTTCCTCGATCACATTGTCGTAGTCTTCATCGATGACATACTGATTTACTCGACTATTGAGGAGGAGCATGTTGACCATTTTCGGGTAGTATTTGACACACTCTGTGTGCACCATCATTATGGTAAACTCTCAAAGTTCTAGTTCTGGATTCAAGAGGTTCAATTTCTAGGACACGTCATCTTGGAGGCTGGAGTTGCTCTGGATCCTGCAAATATCGAGGCATTACATTCTTTGGGAGCCACCCAGGAGTGTGATGGAGGTTTGGAGTTTCTTGGGATTTGCTGGGTACTATCAGAGATTTGTTCCATACATATCTAGAGTTGCAGCACCGCTTTCAGAATTGGCGAAGAAGGGGAAACCCTTCGTGTTTTTAGATAGATTCCAGCTGAGAATTCAGGAGCAGAGGAATATATTGAATAGTGCACCCATCTAGAGGCTACTAGAGAAGGGTGTAGGGTACGTAGTTTACTGTGATGCATCAGAGACTAGACTCGGGTGTATCCATATGCATGAGTGAGTAGTGATCGCATATAGTTCATGGTATTTGAGACAGCACGAGAAGAACTATGCTACCCATCACCTAGAGTTAGAATTAGTCGTCTTTTCCTTGAATATGTGGTGGCACTATATAATGGGAAAGAATTTTACAGTGTACTCTGACCACCAGGGTCTCAGGTATATATTCTCGCAGAAGGACCTGAACTTGAGACAGTGGGGATGGATCAAGTTCCTCAAGGACTATGACTTTGAGATAGTCTATACTCCTTTGATGGGTAACGTTGTAGAATATTATCTTAGTGGGAGATCAGGAATTCAGCTGCTAGGTGAGGTGACGAAGCAGCTGGCCACATTGAAGATATTCTTTATGGATAGAGATTTAGTATCATTTCTGTAGTATCTCACAGTCACTCCTCCACATTTTCAGCAAGTCAGAGAGGCACAACATGGGGACATTGACTGTGAGACGCAACGAGCTTAGATATCCTCAGGGCGGGCACCTGATGGGTTTTCAGAAGGTGGGGAGCATGTCATCCTCTTCAGAGGACGTACCATGGTACAAGTTTCACTACAGGAGGAGGTGTTGAGGGGGTTCCACACTTCACCTGTAGCGGTACATCCAGGAGTGGCGAAGATGTGTCAAGACCTCAGATGATAGCAATAGTGGATGGGTATGAAGAACTCAGTAGCATAGTTTGTCTCTCAATGCCTCACTTGTCAGCAAGTGAAGGTGGGGAACCCAGTACCAGCTTGCTTGGTTCAGCACTTAAGGGTCTCATAGTGGATGTGGGATGGGATATCCTTGGATTTCGTGATAGGACATCCGTGTACATCTAGAGAACATGACTCTATCTGGGTGATTGTCGACCGACTCACCAAGTCATCCCACTTCCTACCGATCAGAGAGAAGGGGTAAGTAGAGAACATGTGACGCCTCTACACACATGAGATCATACAGATTCATGGTGTTTCATCAATGATAATCTCTGATCGAGATTCCAGTTTCACTTCCATGCTATGGAAGGGGTTACTGGAGGCTTTCGGGACGCAACTTCGTTTGAGCACCACCTTCCATCCACAGAAGGATGGAAACATTGGGAGGACCATTCAGACATTGGAGGACATGCTCCATCCATGCATCCTTGACATTGGTCGTATCTCGGAGGATCACTTATCCTTGATGGAGTTTTCATAGAACAACATATACCACTCCACCATTGCAATGGAACCTTATGAGGCATTCTACGACCAACCTTGCAGATCACTACTGTGCTGGACTGACCTAGGGGAGTCAGCACTTGTAGGACTAGAGATGGTGCGGGCTACGACTAAGAAGGTGCAGATCATCCTAGAATAGATGAAGAGTGCACAGATCAGACAGAAGTCATATGCTGATAGGATACGGAGACCACTGGAGTTTGAGGATGGCGACCACGTCATCCTATTGGTCTCACATCGATGAGGTCTATGGAGATTTGGCTGAGGCGGCAAGTTATCTCCACGATTAACTGGACATTTTCAGGTCCTCGGCCGAGTAGGTGACGTTGCTTACGGCTTGGACCTTCCACCTCAGTTGCACCGGGTGCATGATGTCTTCCACGTATCTTAGTTGAGGAGATACATGCACAACTCGTCCCACATCATCGACCATGGGGAGCTCGTCATCATTGACGGTGAGATATTCACAGAGGTTCCAGTGGAGATTGAGGATCGATAGAAGCGGGTCCTATGTGGATGGTCGATTCCTCTGGTGCACATTCGCTGGCAGCACAGGAACCACCAGGAGAGAACAAGGGAGCGGGAGGCTCAGATGCATGCTCGGTACCCCCATTTGTTTTCTTAGTGTGTGTTGTAGAATACGGGGACGTAAAGCCCTGAAGAGGGGAGAATTTAAAGACCTGGAAATCTGATGGAAAATTGTTTCTTAAATACATGGGAAATTTATGAGTCCTCAGTTTCTGACGGCGCCTATTTCTGTGGCCTAGTGTGCCCGGAATCAATTTCTGAATTTTTGTTCGGATATGTTCAGTAAAAGTACATGCGGGATTTTATATCTTTCAAACTGGTGCAGGAATTGAAATCCAAGGACACCAATAAACTCATAGCACTGGAATTTTCTTATGGAGACTATAGTGACCCAAATCTTGAGGTACATGGACATTACATTACTTTAGCGTAATACTTAATACATAACAAAAATAGACACACAAGGACCGTAATAGTTTAGTGTCTTTGGAAACTTGGGAGGTAATCTTCTAATCGTGGTGAAATATCTTCAACATCTCCCATAAATATCTTCGTTTTTTTCTTACCTAAAACCATTCTTTATATCCTTGGGAAAAGAAAACATAAAAAGGGTGAGCTCAAATGCTCATTAAGGGTAAGCATGGATAAAATAAAACATACCATAAACATTTGATCTTAAAAACATGAACATAATTATTAAACATCAAAAGCATGAGAAATGACAAAAAACATGGAAGTACGTAAGGCATAGATCATAAAGAAACATTAAGAATGATAAAATATCATGGGAATAAAACATGTAATTGTGGAAACCATTAAGCACATGATATGATTTCCATAGTATCCAAGGCATTGCTTCCAAGACCATCTTAGTGAACAAAGTCCCTTTCTGAATCGAGTTCACTCCTCGTTCCAGTCCTGTTTTACTGAACCAGTTTAACTTGTCGTTCTAGCCATGTCTATCTTATGAGATATAAATCATTACCCAATGCATTGTAGTGAGATATAGGTCCCACCCATCTCATAATGAAATCATTCTTACTTGTGCCACAAAATAAACATACATTATTCATAAAAACCCAATAAATAAAATGGGTTTCATAAACATCATCCCATTATCACATAATACATATAAAAGAAATGGATATCATTTTATAATAATAGAAGTGAAACCAATTAAATCATAGAGAAATTATACTTGAAACATACACATATGAAATAATGTCATCTTAGATGAAAAATGGTTTTGATAAAACACGTGAAATGAATTCTTGAGGAAAATATCCCTTTTTCTTCCAAATCATTTTCTTTTCACAAAATGTCATGAAATTTTAAAATAAAAGGATTTTTTTGAAAATAGTCATTAAATATTTTGGAGGAAGCTTCATGAAAAAAAGGCTTTATAAAACTGTAAAAATCCGTTCATTCCATATAAGTTAAAAAACATTCTTTTCGTACATTTGCCGGAAAAGTCAAAAAGTACCTCGTAATGTAAAAAAAAGAAAGATTCCTTACATACCATGTACTAAAAGTCAAAAATGGGTAAAAAGGACTTTAAACAAACATTAAAACACTTTTATGAATCATGGACATGGATGATTGAAATAACCCCAGTAAATACTTACGAATAAGCAATCTCGGATAAAAACGACATTTGAAAAATTATCCCTTACCTTAGGTCAGATTTTCCTCGTATGTGTCTGAACCTCCTGTATAATGATTTAAATAATTTTGTTGACTTATTCAAGAATCATACTCATTGTTATGATATCATATATGGTTCACTTATGACTTTATATTACCCGTTCTTTTGTAAATTCCATGTTAAAGAGTGTTTTGGGTAAAATCGTTTCATTTTTCGTCCGTGTTTTGACTTGTAATTATTCATATGATTACTTAGATCATCATTACATAATTACAGAATATAAAACATTATTTATATATAATATATATTCAGAATACACATATATATAATAGATTAGTAAATGGAATGAAATACACCGTTCATGGAGACGGTAGGCCGTACGTACGCATGAATGTAGTTTTCGTTTCTTTATTCAGTTGAATGGAATTAAGTAGAGGACATACATATATATAAACATAAATCTAGTATCATTATTATGTCATATATTTCATGATTACTTATTATATATACTTTATAATCATTCATGAATGGTTAAAATGGAGAATGAATCTCATCGCGTCGTGGAGACGGTAGTCCGTACATACGCAAAAGCGATGATATCGTTCTCATGATCGTGGAATTGTATTTGAGTGTATGTATACTATTTCATAATCAATATAACTTTACAATAATCATATATAGTTATTATTTACACCATTATACCCATCCAAGTAAGGTGGTGGTGGAAAATAGATTACACCACGGCGTGGAGACGGTATTTCGTACGTACGCACGCGCGGTGATCTCGTTTTCCATAGGATGGATAGATGGTGAAATAGAGTTGTTTCATACATATAATAACATATATGTATATTAGTGATACTGATGATATTACTTCATAGTGAAACAACCTACGAAGAAGAAGTGGAAGAAGAAATAAAGTTAAAACAATCGGTAACAGACATTACCTCTTCTTTGAAGCGCCTCTTTGAGATATCCTTTTAGGACACTAAAATTGGTCTTTTAGGAAGACCAAAACCTCTAGGATGTTTCTAGATAAGTGGAGAGTGTAATTTGGCTAGGTTTGGCCAAGCTTGAAGGCTCAAAGTGGTGTGATGAAGAGAGGGAGGGGGTGCCATTTTATAAGGGAGGAGAGGAGCTCCTTTGGAAAAACTAAAACTATTATTTTATTATAAAGCCAAATTCGGTTTCAAATAGCTCCAAATTGATTTATTTCGAAGCTAAGGTGGGTATGGGTCGAAATTCGCTCATCCAATATAATTTAGACAAGTTTAGGTTCCTATTTTAACCTTATAATTTTGATTTAACATTAAGTAAAATAATTTTACTTTTACCGTGTCTTCTGGTGTTCTTATATTATAAAGTTAATAAACATACTATAAGCAGAAAAACGAACCCCAAGATGTTTATTATTAATATATATAACCTTATCTAAGTCATTTGGCCGAACCTTAGATTTTTAGGAATAAAATAACAATTACCAAGATAATATTTGTTTTAAAAACTATTTTATATCAATTTTGAAACTATTTAGTAATTGATTTTTGTGAAAATCATAACAGAATTATTAGTTCGAAAAACGTTAATTAAATCAATAATAACATGTTATATTAACCTATAAAATTAGTTTAATTCATAAAAAGTGTCAAATTATAGTTATTTGGGTATTTATAACGTCAATTATTCTAATTTTTCACTATTATGGTAATTACTGCATCATCATTGTGTCATAAATAAATTAATTTATATAATGTCTAAAAATTATAAATAAAATATAATTATGTATTAAATCTTATTATCTTTCTAATTAATATTTACAATCGAATTTATCTTATGTATAACCCTATATTAAAAATGTTGTAGTAAATAAACTTTTATTTTATCTCTTTTAACTCTTCTTTGAATTAAATAATAATAAATGTCCTATTCTAATCCAAGTGGGCATAAATTGTCATATTTTATTCCTAAGATTGTTTTTGGTCTAATTACACTTATCCAATATAATTAGTACATGTGTTAGGGTAATAATAATAACATTTTTACCCTTAATTACCCTATTTACTTTTAACCGTGGTAAAAAAAGTAAAGAGTTACTATTCACCAAAAATTATTTTCATCTCATTGAACCACATTTTACTTAATTACATCAACCATGTCTCTCGGATTTTTTAAATTCCATTCACCGAAGCGGTAAAATTAAGTTTTATTAAAAATTCATTTTTTTAACTACCAATTAGTGGTTTCACTATTCATCAAAAAATGAAAGTTTCTAGAAAAATACCAAAAATTGGGCCTAAGCTATATTTGATATTATGAACTCAAAAATGATGTCTATTTTACCAAATTCAAAACATATCAGTTGCATTAATTAATTTAAAAATCAATTCACGTCGTCCCAACAAATAGCGTGTTCTTAAGAGATAATAACTATCAAAAGATTGACACTTGTTTATGTCTGGTTTAAATGTGAAATTACATCCAGTGACCAACATTGTATTAAATTGTAAAAATATATTCTAAATATATTTTAAAACCACTCATATTAATAATTTATCACTATTAATTATTTCTATTAAAAAAGTTGTCTTTAATTAAAATTTAGTAATTTTCACTATTCATCAGAATATGAAAGTTATCCAAAAAGTACCAAAATTTCACCCTAAGATAATTTCGATATTCCGAATCCAAAGATGAAGTCCATTTTGAAAAATAAAAATTAAAAATTTTCAAAAAGTGGTTATTACTATTCATAACAGATAGTTTTAATAATATTTTAATATCATATTGTTGTTTAGTGAAACTGGTTATTGCGTACTACACACACTGTCGAGGAAGGTCGCGATTGCGTGTAATGTAAGGCAAGTCAAGGATGCGTGTTGTGCAAGCTCATTTTGGTGTAGCGTACAACACAAGACATTAATGAAATTAAATAGAATATTTTTCATAAAATCTCAGGATGTTACATTCTACCCCCCTTAAAATGAATTTCGCCCTCGAAATTCATCGGGGTTATAAATGGTTTACTACTCGAAAGTTTCTTTAATAGAAACCCTCATCGTAAAAAGGTATACCAAAACCAATCTTAAAAAATAAAAGTATGAAATGTAACAGTTACCCAAATAAACTAATCATTGGGTTTCCACATAGGTGAAAATATGAGTATGGAAGAGAAATCTAACCATCATGTTCTGATGGGGATTGGTAGAGAACATGTCTATAGAAAATCCAGAAATCACAAAGCCATAAATTTGTGATGATCTACGGTACCATCGGATTCATCAGATATAAGAGCACTAGGACATCATTTTTGGTTTTCAAGATCATTTCCCTAAAGTTGAAAATTTTGAATTAGAAGAAATAGTTTCTTGATTTTGGTACAATATCATTGTTGTTCGTGCTTTGAAAATTTCCACTTCATCTCTTAATGAAATGAAGTTGAATTTTTTATTCTTGAAGTGTTAACAGATCCTGTGATATAATGACGGTTCATTCTATCTCTTTCAAACAAAAGGCTAAAAAAAGTTTTAAATCCATCTTATGGATAGATTAATCATATATGGTTCCAAAAATGAACTTATACTTCATATATCATACCGCTTAATAAAATAAAACTAGTTTCTACTAAGCAGGGACTTCCTGTAGGCCAGTGGTAGGCGATAAAGGCCAGTCGCACTTCGGTTGTGGGTTCGATTCTCATAGCCTTGTTCGACGCGATGGGATGTCGCCCGTCCTGCTGGTTGTCCTTTTTCTAAAACTACATTACTATATCATCCCATCAATAATATCGAAAAAAGGTTCTATCCTTAAACAATACTAACTTATGTCCATCATAATCCATTCCAAACTTTAGGCTTATCCATAATATTGCAGTCCATTGTCATATTATAGTGAAAACGATTACCAGATATTTCATATAAGAAGCATGTTAATACCATCATTGATCCCCATATATCATAAGATATGTCTTGTTGGTCACATTACAAATGTTTGAAGGCCTTAATCATGTATTCTCTTGAAAAATGAATACCCATTAAACCTTAGTGAATACGTGAATGCAGTTAAAAGTTAACACTTTCCACATACCAAAATCCTCAAAATTCTATATACTCAAACCATGATATCACTTAGTCCTTATATCAATAATGAGCTCATGAATACAATCAAACATCTCATTATCTTATTATTCCATCATTATGTGCATATCATCTACATTCCAAAAATATCTGAATAACCTTTCATGGATACTAGTACCATTAATCATACACTTTCAAAATTCAAGGAAAGACAACAGTGTAACAATCCGTAGATGTCTCTTTATTTCATAGTACCATGAGATTACTTATATAACATTACACTTGATAAACATGTAATCATTCCACTACAATCTTAAAACATTGATCGGGCATCAACAATTATTTTATCTCACAAATCATTTGTAGTCTTTTCATCATCATCAACATAAATACTACCCATACGACCATATTGATTCTCTTCATGAGACTTTCCCTTAGGGCATTGGTTTGTATAATGCCCATACATTCCACATTTAATACATTTAACCATTGTTGATGTCGTAGGAATACCATTATCCTCATCCCTGGTGTTAACTGAACGTTTTCCTTTGCACTTACTAGTTTTGTGTCCTTTTCCACACCCAAAGCATCTTCGAGTTCCTTTGAAACATTCTCCTTGATGCCTCTTCCCACATGATTTACATAGGGTAAATTGAATTTTCCTTCCTCTATGATCATCATGAAACTCCATCTTTCTCTTATTAGCCGAGTCAGGAAACTTACCAAATTTTACATTATTGATCATATTATGAGATTTCGGCTTCAGAATAACAATGATGTTTAGACTTCCAAATCCCATTTCATTTGGTTTCTCATGAAGAATATCTTTCCATTGTCCATCATATCCTCAATTATCATGAATCATCTTGTTTCCAGCCATTTTCTAAAACCCAAAAAGAATAGTGTGAGAGGCAAAAATCATATTAATGTGGTAGTAACTTCAATATCTAACATATTTGGTTTAATCTAATATCGTTACCATAGTTCTAGGACTATATCCTATATTTATACTTATCCTTAGAGAAATCCCTAGACATACCTTAGAAATATCTCTAGGGATCTCACTAACGTTTTCGCATTCTAGTTTAAAAAGGTTGACTAAACTTTTCCTTTGATACCAACTGTAGAGACCCAAAGCTTGACGTACATGGACTTTACATTACATTAGAGGAATAATTAATACATAACAAAAATAGACACACAGGGACCGTAATAGTTTAGTGTCTTTGGAAACTTGGGATATAATCTTCTAATCATGGTGAAATATCTTCAACATCTCCCATAAAGATCTTCCTTTATTTCTTACCTAAATCCTTTGTTTATATCCTGGGGGAAAGAAAACATAAAAAGGGTGAGCTCAAATGCTCAATAAGGGTAAGCATGGATAAAATAAAACATACCATAAACATTTGAACTTAAAAACATGAACATAATGTTTAAACATCAAAAGCATGAGAAATGACACAAAACATGGAAATACGTAAGGCATAGATCATAAAGAAACATTAATAATGATAAAATAGAATAGGAATAAAACATGTAATTGTGGAAACCATTAATCACATGATATTATTTCCATAGTATCCAAGGCATTTCTTCCAAGACCATCTTAGTGGACAAAGTCTCTTTCTGAATCGAGTTCACTCCTCATTCCAGTCCTGTATTACTGAACCGGTTTAACTTGTCATTCCAGCCATGTCTATCTCATGAGATATAAATCTTTACCCAATGCATTTTAGGGAGATATAGGTCCCACCCATCTCATAATGAAATCATTTTTACTTGTGCCACAAAATAAACATACATCATTCATAAAAACTCAATAAATAAAATGGGTTTCATAAACATCATCCCATCATCACATAACCCATATAAAAGAAATGGTTATCATTTCATAATAAGAGAAGTGAAACCATGTAAATCATAGAGACATTATACTTGAAACATACACATATGAAACAATGTCATCTTAGATGAAAAATGGTTTTGATAAAACACGTGAAATGAATTCTTGAGGAAAATATCCCTTTTTCTTCAAAATAATTTTATTTTCACAAAATGCCATGAAATTTTAAATGAAAATTATTTTCTTTAAAATAGACATGAAATATTTTGGAGGAAGCTTCATGAAAACAAGGCATTATAAAATCGTAAAAATCCGTTCGTGCCGTATAAGTTAAAAAAACATTCTTTTCATACTTTTGCCGGAAAAGTCAAAAAGTACCTCGTAACGTAAACAAAAGAAAAGTTCCTTACATACAATGTATTAAAAGTAAAAAATGGGTAAAAATGACTTTAAACATACATTAAAACACTTTTATAAAACATGGACATGGATGATAGAAATAACCCCAGTAAATACTTACGAATAAACAATCTCAGATAAAAATTATATTTGCAAAATTATCCCTTACCATAGGTCCGATTTGCCTCGTAAGTGTCTGAACCTCCTATATAATGATTTAAATAATGTTATTGACTTATTCCAGAATCATACTAATTGTTATTATATCATAAATGGTTCACTTATGACTTTATATGACCTGTTCTTTTGTAAATTCCATGTTAAAGAGCGTTTTGGGTAAAATTGTTTCATTTTTTGTTCGTTTTTTGAATTGTAATTATTCATATGATTACTTAGATCATGATTTCTTAATTCCATAATATAAAAAATTATTTATATATAATATATATTCAGAATATACATATATATAATAGATTAGTAAATGGAAAGAAATACATCGTTCATGGAGACGGTAGGCCGTACGTACGCATGAATGTTGTTTTAGTTTCCCTATTGAGTTGAATGGAATTAAGTAGATGATATACATATATATACACATAAATACAGTATCATTATTATTTCATACATTTCATTATTACTTATTATATATACTTTATAATCATTCATGAATGGTTAATGTGGAGAATGAATCTCATCGCGTCGTGGAGACGGTAGTCCGTACGTACGTAAGAGCGATGATATCGTTATCATGATCGTGGAATTTTATTGGAGTGTATTTATACTATTTCATAATAAATATCACTTTACAATAATCATATATAGTTATTATGTACACCATTATACCCATCCATGTAAGGTAGTGGTGGAAAATAGATTACATCACGGCGTGGGGACGGTATTCCGTACATACGCACGCGCGGTGATTTTGTTTTCCGTAGGATGGATAGATGGTGAAATAGGGTTGTTTAATACATATAATAATATATCAGTATATTATTGATACTTATGTTATTATTTCATAATGAAACAACCTAATAAGAAGAAGTGGAAGAAGAAATAAAGTTAAAAGAATCGGTAACGGACATTACCTCTTCTTTGAAGCGCCTCTTTGAGATCTCCTTTTAGGGCAGTAAAATTGGTCTTTGAGGAAGACCATAACCTCTAGGATGTTTCTAGGTAAGGGGATAATGGAGTTTGGTAGGGTTTGGCCGAGCTTGAAGGCTCAAATTGGTTTGAGGAAGAGAGGGAGGAGGTGCCCTTTTATAAGGGAGGAGAGGGGCTCCTTTGGAAAAACTAAAAATATTATTTTATTATAAATCCAAATTCGGTTATAAATAGCTCCAAATTGATTTATTTCTAAGATAAGGTGGGTATGGGTCGAAATCCTCTCATCCAATAGATTTTAGACAAGTTTAGGTTCCTATTTTAACATTATCATTTAGATTTATCATTAAGTAAAATAATTTTACTTTTATCGTGTCTTCTTGTGTTCTAATACTATAAGGTTAATAAACTTACTATAAGAAGCCAAACGAACCCCAAGTTGTTTATTATTAATATATATAACCTTATCTATGTCATTTGGCCTAACCTTAGATTTTTATGAATAAAATAACAATTACTAATATAATATTTGTTTTAAAAACTATTTTATGTCAATTTTGGAACTATTTATTAATTGATTCTTGTGAAACACGTAATAGAATTATTAGTTCGAAAAAAGTTAATTAAATCATTAAAAACATGTCATAGTAACCAATAAAATTAGTGGAATTTATAAAAATTATCAAATTATATTTACTTGGGTATTTATAACATCAATTATTCTAATTTGTCACTATTATGGTAATTACTGCATCATCATTGTGTCATAATAAATTAATTTATATAATTTATAAAAATTATAAATAAAATATCATTATGTAGGAAATCGTATTATCTTTCTAATGAATATTTAAAATTGAATTTATCTTATTTATAACCCTATATTATAAATGATGTAGTAAATAAACTTTGATTTTACCTCTTTTAACTCTTCTTTGAATTAAATAATAATAAATGTCCTAATCTAATCCAAGTGGGCCTAAATGGTTATATTTTATTCCTAAGATTGTTTTTGGTCGAATTAAACTTATCCAATAGAATTAGGACATGTGTTAGGGTAATAATAATAACATTTTTACCATTAATTTCCCTATTTACTTTTAACCGTGGTAAAAAGGTAAAAAGTTACTATTCACCAAAAATTATTTTCATCTTCTTGAACCACATTTTACTTACTAACATCAACTGTGTCTCTCAGATTTTTGAAATTCCATTCACAAAAGCAGTAAAATTACGTTTTATGAAAAATTCATTTTTTTTAACTACCACTTAGTGGTTTCACTATTCATCAAAAAATGAAAGTTTCTAGAAAAATACCAAAAATTAGGCCTAAGATATATTTGATATTATGAACTCAAAAATGATTCCTATTTTACCAAATTCAAAACATATCAGTTACATTAATTAATTTAAAAATTAATTCCCGTCCTCCAAACAAATAGCGTGTTCTTAAGAGATAATAACTATCAAAAGATTGACACCTGTTTATGTCTGGTTTAAATGTGAAATTACATCCAATGACCAAAATTGTATTAAATTGTAAAAATATGTTCTAAATATACTTTAAAACAACTCAAATTAATAATTTATCACTATTAATTATTTCGATTAAAAATTTCTTTTTAATTAAAATTTAGTAATTTTCACTATTCATCAGAATATGAAAGTTATCCGAAAAGTACCAAAATTTCACCCTAAGCTAATTTTGATATTCCAAATCCAAAACTAAAGTCCATTTTGAAAAATAAAATTTACAAAATTTCAAAAAGTGGTTATTACTATTCATAACGGCTAGTTTTAATAATATTTTAATAGCATATTGTTGTTTAGTGAAACTCGTTATTGTGTACTACACACGCTATCGAGGAAGGTCGTGATTCTGTGTAATGTAAAGAAAGTCAAGGATGCATGTTTTGCAATATCCTTTTGGTGTAGCGTACAACACAAGATATTAGTGAAATTAAAAAACAATATTTTTCATAAAATCTCAGGGTGTTACAGAGACCATTACCGCTGTTGCGTTTAATCGAGTGGAAGTTAATTTTTGGGGATTCTAAATAAATTACATAAAAACATGTGGGGCACATTTTTTATTTGGTTGGTGGTTAAAAGCTCCAATTGGAGGTTAGTCTTGGGGCCCGCAACATCGTAACCTCCCTTGGGAGGATATTTATAGTGGGACCCACACGACCTTTAACCCTTCTAACTCTCCATATGTGGTGGAGCCTTTAAACATCCATGGCTTAATTCTTGCCAACTCTCCACCATTAATTAAGAGAATTAATTCAATTTAATTCAAATCTTTTTTAATCCATTCCACCCAATTTAATTAAATGAGTTTCCTCATTTAATTAAGCGTAACTTATGTGTTATGGTTCCATATAAATAATACACACTTCCTCTATTATTTTGGTTGAGCATTGTTTTGGTGAAGCCTAGAAACCCTTTGGACAACCTCATCCTCTCCGTGAAGAACGCGAAGAATGCTTCTTCCACAGATAACCAAATTTGTCTTCTTCCTTTCTCAACCAAGGCATGGAAACGGAAGCAACTCCCGCAAGGAATGCTGATGTCGTCTTCCACTTCTTCTTCTTCGAATGCCTCTCCGCCAATGACGAGTACCTCTCTTCCTATTCTGACATCAATGGAATAAAGTTGTATTCCCGTGACACTATCAAGAGATCTCCAGTAGCAAGGTTGGGTATTTTTTTATTTTTAAATGAATGATATTATAACCTCGTTCTACGATGAATGCTTTGGTTCTTCATTGGCCAATTGTCATCACCTAAGGCGAAGGGAGCGGGCTGAATAAACACAGCCCGACGTCCCTCTGTTAAGCCTTGTTTGTGTAGACAACGGAGGCAGATCCAGTAGGGTTCGGTGCCATCGCACCGCACTGAAGAAAGGGGGTCGTGGCCATGCGGGCCGCGAGTGATGGAAGAGGTTCCGACAACTGGAGGCAGCGGCGGTCGCGCGCCGGCAGCGTGGATGGTATGTCGGCCACTCGAGCCACCCAGACAGCAGGACGACTGACCGGCTGACTCTCCGGCCCACTGGAGGAACCACAGAGCCCGCAGACTCTGCGTGGAGGAGGATGACGCAGCCCATGTCCGTGGGCCGCTCGGCCGAACCGAACCGGTCAGCCACCTGCCGGTCGGGCTAGAGTTCTGCAGTGCCCGCAAGAACCACACAAAGGAGACCGCAACCCGTATCCATGGGCCACTCAACTGGGAGAACCGGCCAGCCTCCTACCAGCCGGGGTGGAGAACCACATCGCATGCAGGCGTCACATGGGAAGAACTAAGGCCCGCAACGTGGGCCGCATACGCCGGGCAGAACAGGCCGGGCAGGGGTGGAGGCGGCGCCGCCGAGCGAACCAGACCGGCGCGCAGCGTGGGCCGGGTCCGCATGTGGGTCGTGCCCCACTAGGCTGGGTCAACCCCCCAACCAGGTTGGACCCGTTGAGCCAGGTCGGGCTGACCCGTCAGCCCACTAGGCTTGACGGATCGGGCTTGTCTTCTCTTAGATGCGAATAACTCCTAGAACGTGTGTAGGTGGTCATTTTTTGATACTCTCAGTGGGTTTTGGACAAAATTGGAAACGGATGGGTTTGAATTGAGTGAAAATCCAACCAGGACCCTTGAACGGAAATGCCAATAACTCTCAGACCGTGCGTCTGATTGACGTGCCATCTATCGTGATGGGTTCCTTATGATGAGACGAAACTACAGGATTCATCAAGATAGAGATTTATTATAATTTATGTATCAACACTTGACATGAGAAGAGGACCCTCTCAGAATCGAGCGTGCTGTGTGCGGGAGTACTAGAGATGGTTGCGACGACTATTGTACCAGAATCCTACGTGGGTTCGACAACGATTACTATTGTATCGGAATCCTCTATGGGATTTAAAGTGATGAATACTGAACTGGAATCCTCTGTGGGTTCACAAATGATTTCTACTATACCGGGATCCTCCGTGGGTCTGATAGTTCTACCTTTTGTTCTTGTATCGTGTGTGGGTCTGACAGAATAGCTGGTCCTGTATCATGTGTGGGTCCGAAAGCTTAGCTGCTCCTGTATCCTATGTGGGTCTTACAGATTAGATGAATCAGTGACTACATCTTATCATCTCTATGACTCTATGAAAGATGTATACCTGTGTGAGTTGAGTCATGTTTTTCAACCATAATTATCGTTGTGATTGACTTTACTTCATTTGTGGACTGAATTCTATTTGGGCTCGAGAGTTGGAGTCGGACTATGACTGGTAACATAGGTATATGTATGGTCATATACCTAAGTAGGGTTGGTTGATACTTCATGAATGCATATTCCTACGGTGGTTTATCCTTTGTGGATTCTGGGAGACCTTCGGGGGTCTCAGGGTCCCTAATGAGTATGGGTATACTCACCACTTATAGGCATCTCCCTCACCTTGTTGTGTTCTGTGCAGATGACGGACAATAGTGATCGAGGCAGAGGGTGATGGATGGAGGCTGCTTAGAGATGGACTAGATGGGACATACCATCGGTATGAGTTGTTCGAGTTCTGTACCTACCCTTCAGGTAGGATTTCCCGGTGGACGATCCAAGAGTTGTTTTCCCTTTTCACTTGTACTTGTACTTGTTGTTTATTTGGGTTTGTATACTGGCCCACTTACTTTCGTCACATCATACATTTCTATTTTAGTACTTGTTGCCTCTACTTCTTGTGGTCATACTGTGTGTGTATTAAGGTTAAAAGGTAATTCCTTCCCTTTATATCCGGGATTCACCTTTGGTGCTAGTCTCCAGCACTTGGCCTATGGAAGGCGGGAGTGGGGTAGTCACGGCACGGGCCCCGAGGACGGTTCATGACAATCCATTTTTCAAAATTCAAAATATCAATGTTCAACTAATTAATTTAAAATTAATTCCGTTACTGAAATGAGAAAATATGGTTTAGGTGATGAAATATTGATTTTTATTGAAATGTTTTTACATATGAATTTAATTTAAAATTGATTACAATGACCTAAATTATATTTAATGGTAAAAATAAATTCAATTGATACTTTTAATCCATTAAATAATATAATTTAACCATATAAATTATTTCAATGAAGAAATATGTTTTCAATTAAAATTTATTGTCTTTTTACTATTAATAAAAACATAAATGTTAAAAGAAAAATATCAGAAATTCATCCAATGTAAATTCTTATATCCCTATTCAATATAAAAAGTGTATGTAGTCATAAAAAAATTAATATGTCAAAATATAAATTAAAAAAGTGGTCCTCATTCAAGGGTGTAAAATTAAACATAAAAAAAAGGTTTTTATACATCTAATAGGTTCTAATTTATACAATATGACTAAAACATCCATTGGATGAATATAAAAAATATTTTATTAAGTTTATAATAGATATATATCTCATTAATTTCCTTACCAAAAGTAATTCCCAAAAAAATAATAATATCTAATTGATTTATATTTTTCATAAATAATTGTAGTCAATAAATTCACAATGCATTTTCATAAGTTTGTGATAATTATTCCCGATAAACTAATGGATAAGATATAATGGTAATTTTAATATAAGGGAATCTATTTTTTCATTTAATATCATGATTTCATGTAAATCAAGACAATGATGTATAAAAATTATTTATAGAAAATATTTCAGAAAAAACATCCATGTGTTACATTCTACCACCCTTAAACTGAATTTTTACCTTGAAATTTGTCATTTGGAAAAAAAATATATGAGGATACTTCTCCTTCATCATATCCTCATGTTCCCATGTATCTTCGTCCAATTTTTGGTTCCTATAAAAAACATTACCCAAGAAAGTGGTCTTGTTTTGTCGAACCATTTCACTAAGATCCAGAATCTCTATCGGTTGTTCATCATAAGAAAGATCTTTTTCCAACGGTATGACATATGAGATTAGTACATGTGAAGTATCCGGTTTGAATTTCTCAGGAGGGATACATTGAAAACATCATGAACATGATAGGTATTCAGTGGAAGCGCCAATCGGTAAGCTACCTTCCCATCTTGATCTATAATTTCAAAATGACTAATATACCTAGGGATCAGCATTCCCTTCAATCCAAATATCATTACTCTATTATATGGAGATATTTGAAATAACACCTTTTCGCCCACATCAAAATATAGGCCTCTTCATTTGCTGTCAGCATAACTTTTTTTTGACTATGAGCTTCTCTTAATTGTTTTTGAAAAGACCATACCTTTTCTGCCATTTCCTCGACAAGACCAGGTCCTAATAACAGTGTTTCTCCAACTTCATCCTATCGTGTTAGATTTATGAACTTTTTCCATAGAGGGAATCATTAAAATCAATCAGAATAATAGAGTGAAATATGTTATTATAAGAAAATTCCACCAATGGTTGGTGTTGATCCCAACCACCTTTGAAATCCATAAAGCATGCTCTCAACATGTGTTATACAGTTTGAATTTTCAAATCAGACTAACCATCTATTTGAGGATGATAAGTAGAGCAGAAGATTAACTTTGTATCTAGAGCATGCTGAATAATTCTCTAGAACATTGAGGTACACCTCAGATTCAGATCAGATATAATGGAAAGCAGTACTCAATGTAATCTTACCACTTCCTTGAAATATAACCTACAAAGATGATCAAGTGAGAAATCATCCCAAATAGCAATGAATTGTGTTGACATCATAATGTGATCAACTATAACCAAAATATCATTATTATCATTGGATTTTTTGGTATGTTCGATGAAAATTACATTATTATGTTTTCCCATTTCCATTCCACTATGGGTAATGGTTGTAACAACCCCTTAAACTTTTGTATCTCAGGCTTAAATTGATGAAAAATCAGGCACCGATAGACATATTCGTTGACATCTCACTTCATTCCATCCCACCAGAAGTACCCTATCTGATCCATGTACATCTTTTCACTTCTAGGGTTATTAGACAATTATGAACTATTATCCTCAACCAATTTCTCCTTCATTAATTCACATATGGTAATAATACAGTCCAGATTCCTGAACCTTATTATTTCATCACAATCAAGGTTTAATTGAGAAACATTTCTCAAATTATTTTGTAGTTATATGTCTTCTGTATTCTCCACTAAATCATCACATGTATTGATGGTTGAATATTCTTTTGAGAAATATAAGATTCCCCCCTTCTATTAAATTTTCATGATCAATCCTTTGAAAATCCATAAATATTTGATCTTTTTTATCCTCATCATGGATAGACTAGAGTGGTTTTATAAACAAAATGCATCTTCCATATTGGTCACATTAATAGGGTGGGAATTTGTTGAGTAGTTGGGATCTTTAATCAACAATAACCATCGTCTATGGCTCATATTCATCTCTTTTTGTGTGATAAAATACTTTAAACTTTTATTATCAGTATAAATATCACACCTTTCACAATAAAGATAATTAATCCATTTCTTTAATGAAAATATTACCATATCTAAATCCAATTCATGATTTGGGTTATATTTCTCATGGATTTTCAACTTTCATGAGGTATAAGCGATCACTATATCATTTTTCAAGGGAACATATCTCATTCCCTTCTGGGATGAATCACTATATATGACAAAACTTTCTCCAATACAAGGCAATATGAGCATATGTTCCCTCACTAACCATGTTTTTATTAAATTCAAATTCTCTTCACATTCCTCCATCCAAAATGAACATAAACCCGTTATGTGTCAACTTGGTTAGTGTATTAGATAATCAGGAAAAATCTTTCCCAACAAGTCGATAAAATCTATCCAAACTAAGAAAAATTTGGATCTCAGTTACAATTGTTGGCCTCAACATTATATCAATAACCCTTACTTTTGTTGGAACCACTGATATCCCCTCTGTTGAGATTATATGAGCCAAAAATGAAAATTTCTATAGAAAAAATTCACAATTCGAACATTTGGAATAAATCTACTCTTTTCTAAGGGTCTTTAGTACAATTCTCACGTGATCTTCATGTTCTTACTTGCTCATTGAATAAGCAATAATATTTTCTATAAAGACTACCAAAAACTGATCAATATAGTCCGTAAAAACTCTATTCATTATATCCATGAATATATATGGGTCTTTAGTCCGACCAAAATGCATCACTGTAAATTCATAGTGTCCATACCATGTATGGAATGTAGTATTTGTAATATACTCTTATATGACCCTTTTTTGATGATATCCCTATTGAAGATAAATCATTGAAAATTATTGAGCTATGTGTAGTAGGAAAAGTATGTCTTCAATGTGATGAAGATGATAATTTTTCTTCATTGTGATCTGGTTAAGTTCTCGATATTCAATGCAGAGTATCATTGATCCTTATTTCTTCTTAACAAATAGAACATGTGCTCCCAAAGGTGATGCACTAGGGAATATGAATCACTTTAGAATATTCTCTTGGAGTTTCCTCTTCAATTCCTACAACTCAATTAGGGCCATACTATAAGGTGTCTTTGAAAAATTCATACCAATTGGTATGATTTCTATTTAAAACTCAACTTCATGAATTGGTGGAAGACCTTGAAATTCATTTGGAAATAATTCATAAAATTAAAATATTATGGTTTTTTTCATAATATTGAGTTTCTCCCCAACAATTTGAGATTAATAACCATCATTTATTGGAATCAATACCCATAATATGGAATAAATTTCTAGTTGAAGGTTATATTCATCTTTTCATCGAAAGATGATCATAGATTGATCTAGAAAATTAAATGTGACTTCCCTTACATGGAAATTGATTTGTGCTCCATATAAATAAATTTAATCCATACCAATAATCACATCAAATTACACTATAGGATGGATCACAAGATTTTTCTGAATTACATTCCCACAAGAAACATCCTTAGAAGGATTATAATCTTTTGATGAGACCATTGTTCCATTAAGAGTTGTCACAACTAACTTGAAATCCAATTATTTAGTTAATATTATGATACCCTTAAAAAAACGTTATAAATAAAATAGTGGGAAGATCCAGAATCAAATAAAATATTTTCTACTTTACAGTGGATGGTATGTGTACGTTTCACCACTTCATTATCATACTCTAGCTCACTGATAATGATTTCATGTGACTTTCCTTTTTCATTGGCCTTAATATTTTTTTGACGTTGATTATCAAAAATATCTCATGGATTAGAGAATATATTTTTATAATGCCCCAATTACTTGAACTTGTATAATTAACGTGTATGAGGTGAATTTTGTTTATCCTTTTATGTTTTCACATGATTAGACATATTTTTTCCATCCATTCATCATTAAACTATGTGATGACCTTGTTTTCAACCCTCAAAACAATTACTAGTTCCTATAAGAGAATTACCTCCATGATTATTTACACACATTGATCATAAGGTAAAACCCAACTTCTTTTCAGTGTGGTATTTATATTTTCCTTTGAATTAAATTTTATGTCCTTATCAAACCCATATGACTTATTGGTTACTACAATTTCCATCTCAACCATGAGAGAACATTGAAAAAATTCCCCTAATCTATTGACACCCAATATGTATAATTCCCTTTAATGTCTTGGTTTTAATCCACTAAAGAATCGATCAAATTTACCCTGAGGTTGGATAATAATTCTGGAAGCATACTATTCAGGTCTTGTAAGAATTTCATCATAGGTACGAAAGGATTCATTTTCCTTTTTCTTAAGTTCAAGGAAATCCACCTCTATCTTTTTTTAAAGAATATAAGGAAATTAATTATCGAAAAATATATTCTTGAACTCGTCCCATTCCATGGACTTAATTTCATCACTTTGCCTCGTATTCTTGATACGATTCTTCCATTGATCAGCTTTTCCGTCCAATTGATAGACTACTAAGAGGAATTTATCATGATAAAACATTATATAACTGAAAATGACTTTTTAGTGGTACTGATCAATTTTTCTGCCACTAATGGATCTTGTGATCCTATGAATAAAGGCAGACGCTTCTTTATGAATGATTTAACAGAAATTTTCTTGCTCCTTTGGTCATTTGAATGTCCGAAAAGATTCATAGATTGATAAAGCTATGTGAACATGGATACGAGATTTTTCGTTCTATCTCCTATAACATTTGGTTGCTCTGGGGTAAAATCATTGCATTACCCATCACATTCAGCATTAACACGGTTCCTTCGGGTTTCATCCATTGACTATGACAAAGAAGCATAGTGTTAGTAACACTAATCATAATGGGAAAACCACATACAACAAAAATAAAATTTCAATTTAGGACACTTTAGTTTTTGTCGTATGTTATTCATGAAAAAATTTAAAATGATAGGATAATAATTTAACCAATACTTATACATATCCATAAGATTCTTACTAAGGTTCTCTCATCCTAGTTTACAAAGGGAAACTATATCTTCACTCTGATAAAAACTATAACAGCCAATACATTACATGTAGATATTACTTCATCATTAATTAATATTTATTACATAACATATGAAATACCGCTCCATGTTTGTATTAGTTTAGTTTCATTAAAAACATGGAAACATAAACAACTAGTTCATAAAACATTTACATTTTCTCCAACTTATTTCTTTAGAACTCTACTCCTTTTTCACAAATCTTTTATTGTACCCTTATTTATGACATGGGGAAAAGAAACATATGAAAGTGTGACCTCAAATTCATAGTAAGGGTAAAAAGTGGAAATAAAAATCTTATCATAATCATAAGAACAGAACATTTGAATATCATATACTATATATAAAAGATCATAATATCATGTCATAGGATAAACCATAAAAGTAAAATGTAATCCCAATAGTCATGAAATAATACATGAAATTTCATGTAATACACACATAATCATAGAAAACCATTTCATATTAGTCATGGATCATTGGGAAGACCATCATAGTTGGAAAATTCCATAACTATACCTATTTCACACCTCGTTCCAGCCATTTATTACTGAACTGAATTTACTTATCGTTCTAGGCACGTCTATCTCATGAGATATAAATATTTTCCCAATGAATTTTAGTGAGATATAGGTCCCACCCATCTCTTAATGATTCCATTCGTACACAATATAATAAAAGTAATAATAGGGATGGAAACCTAACCATTTTTCATTGTATATGGAAAATAATTTTGATAAAACACTATAACTTAATTCATGTGGAAAATATCCATTCTTTTTCAAAAATGTTTTCTTTTCCCAAAATGCCATGTAATTTTTATAAATAAAGAATTGAGTTGAAGAAAATCTTGAATTTTATTAGGGTATTCTTCATGGAAATAATTTTCCATGAAATTGTAAAATTCCATTCATTTCGTATAAGTTAAAATAACATTCTCCTAATACTTTTGCCGAGAATTACAAAAACTACTTCAAATTGAATAACGATAAATGATTCCACTCATACCATTTAATATAAACTCACCAAATGTTAAAATTAAAATAAAAAAATTGTATAAGAATAGAAATAATATTATATAATTAAAAAACATGGATTTGGATGATAAATACAAACTTGTAAATACTTACGTATAAACAATCTCGAATAAAAATGAGATTGTAAAATTATCCATTACCATAGGTATGATATCTTTTATATGTATCTGAATCTCCTATACATTGATTTAAATAAAATAATTTACATATTATAGAATCATAATCATTTTTATGATACCATATATTATTATATTATCATCTTATGGTTTGTAACATTGTATTGTTACTCGTTATTTGGTTAAAAACTACTTCATGTTCTTATGCTATATTTATCGGATAAGTTCATCTTCCACTTATTATGATATAGTTAAATAATTTTCATAATTATATTAGTATAATATATATCATATTTATTCACTCAGTTCATGTATATAATCATGTTTTAATGAAGATCATGTAGAATTAATCGCATCTCATCATGGAGATGGTAGGTCGTATGTATGCACGAGCGATGATATAATTCCCAAATTTGTTAAATGATATTGAATTGTATGGTGTATAATATTTCATGATTACAAACATGGTTTAATAATAATATATAGTTATTATTTCCATAATTATACCCATCTATGTAATGTGGTTGTGGAAATCATATTACCCCACAGCGTAGAGATGATAAGTCGTATGTACGTACGCGCACTGATTTCATTTTTCATTGCATTGATAGAAGGTGAAATATGGTTTTTTCATATTCATAATAACATATCATTTTATTATTGATATGGATTTTAATACATTATAATTATAAATATAATGAAAAGGAAGTATATGAAGAAATATGTTTGAATGAATATGTAGAATAGATTACCTCCTCCACGATGTGATTCCCCTACGTCTCTTCTTAGAGCAGTAGAGTAGGACATTGAAGATGAACAGAACCTCTAGAATGAAAATAATAATTTTTAGACGGAAAAAGGGAAGGGTGTGTCTAAGATTTATTGATCAAAATTATGTGATGATGTGAGAGAAGCAGTTCCCTTTTATAATTGAGGTGAGACCATTTTGGTGAAATCCATAAATAATAATTTATAACAAAATCATCCTGAACCCAAAAACCTCAAAACTATCCCAATTTAGATGTTTATATGAGATAGGGTTGTAATATCATCATCCAATAAATTTTGAATAATTTAATTTGTAAATTTTAAAAAAAAAATTAATTGACACTTAGTTGTTGTAATTAATTTTAATTGTGGTAATAACAATCTAAATATTTAATGGTCATAAATATTTACTTATATAGAGTTAATTGAATATAAGTAGAGATTTTTTGAAATTTTTGACCTTAAATTTATCACTTTGTAATTTTTAAATATTATTATTATTTATAATATTTTAATAAAAGGTAATTTTCATAAAATATCAATAGAGTCAATTTAGACACTATTCTTTTATTTGACTTTAGATAAAATCCAAACAATGAGATAAATTAGAACCATAATATTTAATAAACTCATAACATTCCATATCCCCCTATAAAATTTAGTGGAGCACATTAATTAGTTCATATGATATTTTACTTAGTATTTTTAAAACCATTTTTTATATCAATTTATAAACTAATTTCTACATCACTATTGTGTTATTATTAATGGTTAATATTTAATCATTAAAAATTATAAATACATTTCTATGATGTATATAATTATTTTAAATTTCCTAAGACTATATATAGTTTATATTAACTACTATTTATATATATATTAAAATTAATATACTTATACAAAATGAGATTGTGACATTTTGTCATATTCGATAGTTGTTAATATATTCAAGTCATATGCATAGATATGTGGCCATTAATTTAATACATATAGAAAAAATAAGATATAAAAATATTATTAGGGTAAAATTTAGTCATAAATTTGGATTTTTATAATTTTTATGGTAATTTTATAATTTTTTACCATTAACTACACGATATACCTTTAACAGTGGAAGTAAAAATAATTATCCAAGTAACTATTCATAATGCCCAAAACAAAAAGTACCACATTCCCATAATTTGGACTTACTGATCACAAATATGGAATTCATTTTTTCAAAATTCAAAACACATAAGTTTTAGTAATTAATTTAAAATTAATTTCATTGTTGAAATAAAAAAACGGGTTTCAAAATTTAAAATATTTCAAAAGATTAAAAAAAATTTACATATGAATTTAATGTAAAATTAATTCAAATGACATAAATTATATTAAATGCAAATAATATATTCAATTTAAAATTTGAAACCATTCTATAATATAATTTAACCATATAAATTATTTCAATGAAAAAAATTAGTTTCCATTAAAATTTAACGTATTTTTACGATTCATCAAAACATGAATCATATACGAAAAATATCATAAATTCATCCAAAGTAAATTTTTATATCCCAATTCAAAATTAATATTTTATATTGTAATATAAAACATATTAAGGTGTCAAAATAAAAATTTAAATGGTGTTCTCCGTTCTAAGGTGTCGAATTAGTCTTTAAAAATAGGTTTTTATATATCAAATAATGTTTTATTCATACCATATGACTAAAATATACAATGGATGAATATAAAAATTATTTTAATAATTATATAATAGATATATATATCATTAATTTCATTACCAAAAGTAATTCACTACAAAAAAATAAAAATATCTAATTGATTTATAATTTTCATAAATAATTGATAGCCAATGAATTCACATCACATTTTCACAAGTTAGTTATAATTATTCCTGCTAACCTAATGGCTATGATATAAAAATAATTTCAATATAAGGGAATCTCTTGGTTAATTTAAACTTATGATTGTGTGAAAATCAATATAATGAAGAATAAAAATTATTGAGGAAAATATTTCATAAAAAAATTCAAGTGTTACACTCACATTTTATTATGATTTCATTTTCATTAGCTTATGAAGGAATTTTTAACTAGGATATGAATAAGAATGCTAATTTCAAGGAAACAATTTTTTTAGATGATCAATATAATTATTGGGATAAAATTATTATGAACATATTCTACAACCTAAAGAAATATTTATAGTTACATGGAATCTATTATTGTAAAAATATTGGGTATTATTTTAAATTGATGTAATTATTATTTATGAAATTATTTGGTCACCATAATTTATGTTAGAGTGAGTGTTTTTTATTTTAAGTAATAGGTTATTAAGAATATGTGGATACAAAATAAGACAACATAATTAGAATTGAATGCAATATAGAATTATGTTAAAAGTGTTATATGTTTATAAGAAGGTATCATAATTTAAGACATCGTCTAAGAACCCAGACCTTATTTTCAAGTATCTTTTCCTTTTAGGGTTGGTTTTTGAGAAAAGTAGAATTTATGGAAATTTTCTAAGTACACGCTGTGTACTTTATGATTACACGTCGTATACTTCCTTGCTGCAGTAGGGCGTGTGCTGGTCGTGTAGTGGTCACACACACAGCCACGTGAGAGTGACTTGGAGGCAGCCTAATGTGGAGTATGGAAAGAGCATGTACACGCTGTGTACTCCAAAAGTACTCGCCGTGTATTTTGGTTTTCTTCATTAAATGCACCGAGGTCACGTTTGATAGATAGAACAACCTTCTTCTAGGTCATCTTCATCCGAGAGAACTTGTATTTTCGCGACTTCTCTCTGAGTCCCTAAGCCTCCATCCAACCATCGATTCGAAAACTGTTGATTGCGTTGGGATCACATCAGTGGTTTCCCTATTATGCTTGAGCCTTGTTTTCCAATTCCACTTCTTTTCCATGTTATCGTGGGATGAACGTTTTGGACGTTTTCTTACATCTACGACATTCAATGGAGATTCAAGCATCGAGGTTTAAGTATATTGATCTCCTAACCCCGAGTTAAGTGTTTTGTGCCTTCAAGATCGAGGTCATTGAGTATTATGTGCAAATTCCACCAATAACCTTGAACAGGGTATTGCGTGTTTAAAATTTTACCCATGTTGATTTCTTGTAATACTTGTAGGCCTGTGTAGATGTAATTTGGATATGAAAAGGGTTGATTGATATTCTTTGGATGTGTTTTGCCCATGTATTATTCTGTTAACGACCGTTTGGTCTTGTTTTTCATTTGGCAGCCTTGCCTTTTTTCCATTCCTGATGATGTTGGATGGAGTGTTGTATTCTAACATTATTTTTATGCTGGAGACTATTTAGCCAAGTAATTTTGTAGGTTTACTTTTTCTATATTACACTGTTATCCTCATTGATTTACATAGGGTCGTGAAAACATTGTGTAGTAGACTATAGGGGGAATTGACTGGGTGATATTCCTCATAGAGTCGTTGAGCACTTTTGGGTATAATGGGGATTGACCTAGTGAGCCTCCTCAGAGATCCTAGAACCACGTTTGGTTATAAGAGGAATTGACTGAGTGAGCTTCCTCAATGAGTCCTTGATTGCCTTAGAAAATAAAGGTATTGACCGAGTTTTCATCCTCAGAGAGTCTTTGATTTTAATTCGGAACTATATAGACTATAAAGGGGATTGACCGAGTGAGCATCCTCAAAGAGTCTGTGAATGAACTGGGCTATAAGGGGAATTGACCAAGTTTGATTCCTTAGAGGGTCCTAGACTTTAGGTCTATAATGAGAATTGACATTTGAACTTCTTCAGAGAGTCCTTGACTACCCTAGACTATACGGGGAAAGGACTGTGTGAGCTTCCTCGCAGAGTCTTTCTTTACCTTTGATTATAAGGGGATAGACTATGAGCGCTTCCTCAGAGAGTTTTATTAAATTCCATTACATAACCATAGGGGATAGATGGAGTGCGTTTCCTAGAGAGTTGCTTGTACTTTTTAGGTAGGACCCGAGGGGATGGTTGTGAGTACATCCTAGAGGGTTAACTGTTTGTGGTTTAGTTATTTACTTCACTGTTGCTTGATTTGAATCTATGGATTGGTTACTACTTAGTACATTCCTGTTTACTACATTCTGTACATTTACCTTCCATATACTCACTTCCTATTAGGCATAGATCATTGGGTGGTTTCCTACTAGGATTTAGTCTCACACCCTGTTTGGGTCATGATTTTGGGCCCAAATAGATTATACTCTTTCAGGTGTAGATAATGGCAAGCACCCTTCTACTACAGGTTCTTTACATGTTGTGGAGCTAAAGAGCATGAGACAAAGGATGTTCTTGTGATGCTGAGGAGCTATTTATCTTTTATTTTATACTTCTCTTTATTACTCTTTGTATTCTCACATTGTGACTTGTTTGGCTGCTTTCCAAGACACGTGTATCATGCATCATTTATATATATGTGGTCCCATTGTTTTATTATTAAAGTCTTCCATTGTTTACTGTTATTGTATATTTACTGCTTCCACTATTGTATGTATTTTTTACTTCCACTGTGTACTCTATCAATGAGGGCATATTTTCCCCACTATCATACCCAACGCCCTCACTGTTATTAAATATCCTCTGGAATTTAGGGAAATGTACTTGAGGCCATGTGACCAACCGGGTACGGAATGCCTCTGGGTGGTTCTTGGAACTGGGATGTTACAAAGTGGTATCAGAGTGTTTCTATTCTCTTGACATTCTATTTGGAACCATAGGTAGAGAGAGTATGGAATAGGTACTTGGTAATAAGTTATGCCCGGGAGTAGCTAACTCATTTAAATGGAAAATCCAATATACCTCATTAAAATTTCAATTTTCTGGTTTTCAATTATTATAGCTGATTTGATTTCATCTTGAGTGATTCACAAGATTTGTGTTGTTATTGTTGATGTTATTGATATTCTATTTCTATTGCAACCCGATGAGATGAGGGTATTCCATCTCATGCATCATATAGGCACTTGTTATAAATCACATGCCATGCATTTTTTCTATTCCATCTAGGATGCATTAAAGATTTCATGTTTTGGTGGTAGATGATGTATAAAATATTCATGATGTTGTGACAGTTTCCTTGATGGAAATATCTGATTTTTGATAGGGTATTGATTATGTAGAGATTTTCATAAATTAATTCCAAACATTGGTTTGTGAGGTGTTATGGGAACTCATGGACCGGAATTTAGTGGATCGTTTCTTTTTTTCCTTGCTATAATTTTTATAAGATTCCAAAAATTTATTCGTGTGGATTATGGGCCCTCACGGATCAGAATTTGGCACTTTCAATGATTGTTTCAGTGTTTTCAAGGTTCTAGAGTAGTTTCTGAGGCTTACTGTCTGAAAAAAAAACCCAGAATACACACCATGTATTATTAAGTACACGATGTGTGTTCTTCTATTCAAGAACAAACAGTTTTTCTTAAGTACACACAATGTACTTTATATACACGTATTGTAATCTCTAAACTGTGTCATAGGCTGTGTGGGTAGAGTCACGGGATGGGAAAATTCTGTTTGAAACATGTTGTGTACCTGTCGAACACACTATGTAGTGTTGACCCCATTCCAACCCGTGTCACTAACAACGTAGTTTGGTTGAGTCGTGTCTAATACAGAACATTTGCCGTCTAAACACGTCGTGTAGTATGACCAAGATACCCAGCCATGTCACGAACAACACAGGTTGGTGTTACCCTTTCACGTACACGTCGTGTCTACCTTGAAAACACCGTGTAGTCTAACCCAGGTATACAGCCGTGTCACAAAAAACACGGGTCCGTGTTATCCCTTCTCATAGACGACATGTCTGTATGGAACATGTCGTGTATTTTGAGTCATTTGATAGGTCGTGTCATGAAAAATAGGGTCCAAGTAAAGCTTTTCTAGTACACATCGGGTAGGTATTTTACATGCCATGTAGTCTTACCATAGGAGAGCCGTGTGGCTTAACTACGTAGAAGGACATAGGCAGGGGAAGAGGATTCAAGTACATGCCATGTGTTAAGTCAATATGCCTTGTGTATGGAGTGTTACACGACCAGTTTAGGAAGGTGTACACGCCCTTTTAAATGACTTCTGGGAACACGCCATGTAGTAAATGTACACGCTATGTAGTCATGTTTCAAAACATGAGTGCATTCTTTCTCTTATTCCCTTATTACAATATTTGTTTTCAGTCTTATATAATCTAGGTCTAAGGTGTGTGCTTGACCATGGAGGGTCATGCCACCGAGATGTCCTCCTATTGTGCCAGTCTTGGCACCAGCCGTCATTCCAGACACAGGTTCTGATGCACAGTTCCGAGAGTGTTTTAAAAGGTTCACAGAGATCTTCCAAGGAGGAATGATGCATCTTCTGTTTGCTAGGTAAAGTTATACCAGTGTGGGATAAGAGAGAAAACGAGGCCATGTTGCCCGGGAGACCTAGTGGAGTATTGATCTTGTGGCAAGATGGGCCACCTTCAGTGCTTTTGTAAGTTCTTCTCACCTACAGCTTGTGACAATGGTTCTTCTATGACATCTCGTTTAGGAGTAGTTCCACCAGTTTCTCACTCATCTAGGAACTAGAGTTCTTTCGGCCATTCCGGCCGAGGTGGAGGTCATGGCCGTGGTAGAGAGTCGCCCAGTTTTCAGCGACATCTGGTTCGATCTGCTTGGAGTGGTCAGGCAGGGTCATAGTGTCACAGTATAGGACATACATTGGAAGTGGGGAATACCCAACAAGAGGATGATCCCAGACCTTTTATCGTTTGAGGTACAGTCTTAGTATCCTCAGTCTTAGTATCAACTCTTTTTGATACAGGGTCTTCCCAAAACATTATATCTATTATTGTCGTGGAGAGACTTGGGATCTGCATCTTTTCTTCTACTGATATCTTGAAGCTAGACACTACTTCGAGAATTAGAACGGCTAGTGTACGTCAGTGCAGAGAGTTCCCTCTACAGGTTGGTGGATGTCTGTTTTTATGGGAACTCTGTTTACAAGATATGACAAGCTATGATGTCATTCTTGGGATGGACTGGTTAGTTCCATTCCAAGCAGTCATCGACTATTATCGCCACAGGGTGAGTATCATATCACCAGAGGGTGGATCCTTTCTTCATAGGGGTGAGTGGGATGTCCAGGCGAGCAGAGAAGGTCCAGAGCATCATGGGGTGAGAGGAGTAACAACCCAGATTGCTAGTATTTATCTGGATGACCAGGGGACTTCATAGTTAGACTTTCCTCCAGTGGTGGATCGTTTTAGAGATGTCTTTCAAGAGTACTTTTTTGGTTTTCCTCCAGAGTGTGAGGTATACATTTTTGTTTATCATGTGCCAGGAAAGGAACAAGTGTCCATTCCTCCTTATTGGATGGCTACACCTGAGTTACAGGAGCTCAAGAACCAGATACAGGAGTTGCAGGAAAAGGGTTTCATCTGACCGAATAATTATCCTTGGGGTTTTCCAGTCCTGTTTGCGAAGAAGGAAGAATGTACCTTTAGGAATTGTGTGGACTATCGGAATTTTGACCAGTTGACAGTTTAGAATCGATATCCCTTACTGACGATTGATGATCTCTTTAATCAGCTTCGAGGAGATACCGTGTTCTCGATGATTGACCTGAGATCCGGTTATCATCAGTTGCGTGTTAGACCATCATATATACCTCTTACATCCTTCAAGAAATGGTATGTTCTATAAGAGTACATGGAAATTAAATTCTGTCTCACGAATGCTCCTGTAGTTTTCATGGAAGTGATGAGCCAAGTGTTCCATCCATACTTGGATTCTTTCATGGTGGTATTTGTGGATGATATCTTGGTAAACCCTCACACTCGACACAACCTTGCTACCCATCTGGAGATCGTTTTGAGTAAACTGAGGGAGAATAAATTTAACACTAAGCTCTCAAAGTGACACTTTTGGATGGATCATATTCACTTCATGGGTCATGTTATCTCAATGGCAAGAGTATCAGTAGACCCAAAGAAAGTGAGAGTTATAGTTTCCTTGGAGTAGCCAAAGAACATCTTTTAGGTGCTTAGTTTTATAAGGATGGATGGATACTACAGACGTTTCATACAGGTCTTTTCATGATTAGCAATAGCACTGACAGGTCTGACCAAGAAGGGGGCGAAGTTTTGTTGTCGGATTTTTGTGAGTCATCCTTTCAGAAGAAAAAAGTGGGGTTGACTTCATCATCGATACTAGTTTTTCCAGATCCAAGAAAGTGTTTTACTATGTACTGTGATGCTTCAGGTATCGGAATAGGAGTTGTTCTTATGCAGGGAGAAGGAGGCATTGCGTACGGGTCTCGGCAGTTGAGGCCACATGAGGGGAATTACCCAACCCATGATCTCGAGTTGGCTTCTGTTGTTCATGCCTTGCGCTGTTGGAGATATTATCTTTTGGGAGAGAATTTTGTGGTTTTCACTAACCATAAGAGTCTCAACTACATCCTCACTCCATGTGATCTGAATTTGATATAGTGTAACGACCCGAAATTTTGAATAAATCTTGTTTCCTAATTTTCTGTCTTATTTTTTTTTATACTCAACGAAAATGTTTCATTTGATAACATGAGTACAATTAAAATGAGACCATTGGGTTTTGACTGTTATATAAACATTGGTCAATATGACCGCTGGAAACTAAACATTTTGATTATTGTCTCTAAATACAAGTAATCATGGTTAATTAATATATCAAGAAGATTCGATGGCCTCACCCAGTAGTGTTGGACCGATTGAAGCTCATCTAACAGAACATAGGAAGGAGGTAGCAGCACTGGGCTTTGCTCTCGACCAAACCCAAGCAGAACATCATCGTGTGAAGCTATAATGGGATAAACTTCGCGAGAAGTTCAAACTGATAAAAATTACTACTCATGCGATGTTGGCCGAGCCTCCCTCGGATTCTCTCACCTTAGCACACCTTACACTTAGGTCCTATGCTGGTGTGATAAGGGGCTATGTAAGGAGACCGTAACTTCCTTGTGTAATCCTTTGTTTTAAATAAAAATTTGTATTTCTTCTTATGATTATGTTTATGACTTTTCAAATTTCCGGATAAATATTGTATGCATATTTTTGGTGAATTTTAGAGAAAGTAAATTTTAAAAAATGTTTATGTAAACCATAAATAATTAAACATGTGTAATGATTTTCAAAAAATGGTCTTCTACAATTATGTTCATTACAAAATTTAGAGTCTAATAAGATCAACATAATTTTTGATGAACAGTAAATTATGAATAGTGATTTTATGCTTAGGATTAATAATGTTACCAAATGGATTAGTAATCTCACTTAAAGAAAGTATTAATATAATCTAGGCACCTTGATTAAGTTATGTGATTCAATAAAATGGTTAAATAACTGTTTCATAAATTATTATTCATGTATTAGTTTTTTCATGTGAATAGTGTTTTTTAATTAAAAATTAAATTAAAAATATTTAGGAAATTATTTTTATAAAATGGATTTCATTTTTGAACTCAGAGCATCGATATTATGTTAAGGTAAATTTTGGGGTTTTTTTCTGAAAAAAATTTATTTTCGGTGAATAGTGTATTTATCTAAAAAAATATATTAAAAATATTTAGAAACTTATTTTTATAAAATAGAGTTCATTTTTTAAATCAGAGCATTGATATTTGGTTAAGGTGAACTTTTGGAATTTTTCTGAGAATGTTGAATTTTTAGTGAATAGTAAAAATACAGCTTTAGGGTTTCGGTATGTTTAATGACATCATAACTATGTCATGATGATTTCATGAGATATTTTATGGGTTGGCCGACCAAAGGTGATGAATTATTGTATTGGGAGCCCCATGTGGCCTAACTTCATGGGAAATATCTTGGGAGAGCACATGGTTTTGAGAAACCCACTTATGTGGTGTCCCTTGGCCATTAATGCCTTGTCCCCTCACATTCCCTATAAATACCAAGACATTATCTCATACTATGGACTCTAAAATCATTCTCAATGATTTTATGGTCTCCTTACCTCCCAAGGAGTCCTCCCAAGGTTCCCCCAAGCCCTCAAGGTCCAAACCTTTGAGTTTTAAGAGTTATGTTTTATGGTAAGGGATCCGACATCCCTCTTTTTTATAAAGTGATCTCGTTTATGTCATTATTTTATGCACCATGTTCTTATTTTGGAGGAGGTTCTTTTATATTCATTATACTGTACTTTTTATGTTCATATGATGAGAGACCCCCTCTTACTCTCATCATTTCAGTTTATGAATGTTTAAGTGACGTCGTTAGGCTGCCGAATTTTTAAGGGATTCTTTCACCCTTCTCATTTTCAAGTTATATTTTCTTGTCAAGCCTTTAAAGTTACATTATGTTGGGGTATGATCTCTATATTTATCATACTGATAATTTATTTTCATATGATCATAGACCCTTTTCGATCTCGTCAATTCATTTTTGTTGAAGTTTAAGTGGCGCCATTGGGCTGCTGAATTTTTAAGGGATTCTTTCACCCTTCACATTTTTCAAAGTTATACTTTCATGTCAAGACTTTCAAGTTATTTTTTATTATGTTGTGGTATGATCTCTATATATATCATACTGATATTTTATATTCAAATGATGAGGTACCCCATTTTATCTCTTCAATTCATTATTTTGATGTTTTAAGTGGCGTTGTTAGGCTGCTGAATGTTCAAGTGGTTCTTTCACCTTTCTCCTTTTTCAAAGTTCTAATTCCATGTCAAATCTTTAAAGATCCTTTTTTTATGTTGGGTTATGATATCTATATCTATCATGATGATATTTTAGGTTCATATGATGAGAGACCCTGTTTGATCTCATCAATTCAGTTTTTTGGTTGAAGTTTATGTGACACTGTTAGGCTGCCGAATTTTTATAAGAGAAATCTTATTTTTGTCTTACATCCATGTTTTTCATTTCAAATGGTATGACCTTAAAATTTCATTAACATATTCATATATACTTATTATTCTGTCCCTCTACTGTTTTATGGGTCATTTATGAATGTTTGACACATGTCCCCTCTCTTTTCAATGTTTTCTAAAACCCGAAATATAGCTGTTATGCTACAGAATTTTCGTCTCAAAAAGGCTCTCTGTTTTCTCAAAATTATTTTATGTTATAAAGTTAATACTAAAAGCTCTTATTTCTACAGGGGTACTCACATATATATCAAAATGTTCTATTTTAAATTCTGGTATTTACATACATGAGTCCCGCTCTCCCCTTCCTTGGGATTAAAGTGACATAAAGATCATGTCTTCAAAGCAGTTTTAAAACGTTATGATTATGAAATGAAACCCATTTCTATTATTCTATAGGGGTTTTTTATGAAATGATTGATGATTATATATGTGGCTCACATGATAACAAAAAAAATGTAAGGGTGCGCCCTGATAGCGCCCCAATTCATTGGGTAATGATGTAACCACTAGAGATTACAATTTTCAAGATATCTTGGTGAATAACCTTGGTAATTTTCAAATGACACCTTGGGGATGGACCTTTGTGATATGTTCATGATTGGCTTTGTTAAATTATGTAGCCACATCTTAAAGTTATGAAAAATTTTATTTTTATTATGATTTGAGACATGATTTCATTCTCATGCCTTAAAGTTCTTTTTCATGACATAGTTGATGTATCTCAAGTTAACATGTAAAATTTTTCTCTTGTTCCCTTATTGGGCCTTCTTCTCACCCTTTATTTTGATGTATGTCCCCAGGTTATGAGATGTGGTAATTAACCTAGAATTAATATAAGGAGAAGACTTTCAAGTGTTTAAGAAGAAATTTTTATGTTGTTTTCATGTATTATGTTCCTGGTTTCCAAGACACTAAACCTTAAAGATCCTCAGTTTTGTGTAATGTAATGAAATTTTATGTTATAAAAAGATGGGATTCTATATACATCGAAGGTGGGATGAGTACCTTCAATCCTTTGACTTTGAGCTTGCCTATACTCCTAGGAAAGGCAATGCAGTGGCTGATGCAGTGAGCAGGAGGACTAAGATACAGGTAGTTCAGGAGGCCTGTAGTGAGTGGTAGCTTATGGATATGTTCTCTGAGATGCATTTGGAGGTGCACGATAGACTGGGAAGACAATTATTTCTTCTGTATCTATTACCTCTACTCTTGATGCTCAACTTTGAATGAGGTAGCTATCAGATTCTGAATGCATAGTCTTAAGGGAAAGCATGTTAGGAGAAGACCCTATTCCTGGATGCACCATAGGCGAGGATGAGATCTTTCATTTCTAGGGATGCGTATGGGTGATAGAAGATATAAGTGAGGATCTGATGCGGGATTTTCATTCCTCAATCTAGGTAGTTCATCCTGGCGTCACCAAGAAATATCATGATGTATAATGTCAGTATTAGTGGCCCGGTATGAAGACGAATGTTACTGGTTTCTTCCTGAGGTGTTCCACTTGTCAGCAGGTGAAGGCGGAGCATTAGCGGCCATTTGGTCTTTTACAGTACTTACCCATTCCCGAGTGGAAGTGGAATGATATCGCGATGGGCTTCAGGACTGGTTTGCCGAGGTTTCCTCAAGGGAATGACGTAGTTTGGGTTGTAATTGACAGACTCACGAATGTTGCTCAGTTCTTGCCGATTAAGGAGACCTTCAGTGTTGATGAGCAGGCAAGGTTGTACATCTATGATATTTTTCATCTACAAGGAGTTCCACAATCCATTGATTCAGACAGTGATGAACGTTTTACTTCTCGGTTCTAGAATGGGCTTCAGAAGGCTTTTGGTACACATGTACTTTTAAGTACATCATACCATCCCGAGACAGATGGCATGTTCGAGCGTACGATTCAGGTTCTTGAGGACATGCTCTGAGCATGCATTATGGATTTTGGAGGTTCTTGGGAGAATTATATACCTCTTGTAGAGTTTTCCTACAACCATTATTCTCAAATGATTATTCAGATGGAACCTTATGAGGCTTTGTAAGGTAGGCCATGTCGATCACCTTTATGTTGGATGGATGCAGGATTGGCAGCTTTGCTGGGACCTCATCTTGTTCAAGAGACCACATTGTAGATAGAGTGGATTCAGAAGAGGATGGATACCACATAGTCTCGACATAAGTCTTATGCTGATCAGAGGAGATTTCCTCAGGAGTTTGAGGTCGAGGATCTGGTTTTCATGCGTGTCACAATGAGGTTGGAACACAACAGGAATAGGAGATAGGGTAAGATTTCATCGAGGTACGTCAGGCTATTTGAGGTGTTGGAAAGTGTTTTTCTAGTTTCCTATCGGTTTCAGTTACCTTAGGGGTACCGGGCTATAAAAAATGACTTCCAAGATTCTTAGCATCGACGTTTCTTTTCAGACCCGTCTCATATCTTTCAACCCGAGGAGGTTGAGTTAGAAGTTGATGCATCATTTGAGAAGCATCCTATCCTGATTGTGGATCACATTTCAAAGGTTCACTATGGCCAGTCTGTTCCTCTGGTATGAGTGTTATGGTAGCACGGGTGAGTACATGACGAGACATGGGAGAGGGAGGCTGATTATGAGCATAGAGGCCGGAAATGTTCGGGGTTATTCTTCAACGCCATGTTAGGGAAATTCAGGGATGAATTTTTTAAGGGGGTAAGTTTGTAAGAACACGAACCCCTTTTTCAGGAATGTTTTCATTTTCTGTTCATTTTTGGAGAAAATAGTATTTTCAGGAAATTTTCAGAATACATGATGTGTACATTATGAGTACACGCCATGTAACGACCCCATGTTTCCTTAATGGAAATCCCTCCTGATCTAAATAAATGCCTCTTTATTTAAAATGTTTATATAAAATGTCAACTTCTTTGGTTTTATGTTAAGAATTGTGACCGTTGCTTTTATAGTCGTTGAACTGTGATAAAATGATTAGTATTAATATATGGCTTTAACAATACCAATTTACTCAGACAAAGGAAGCGATGGCCTCATCTAGTAGAATTTCTCCATACGAAGACCATTTGTCGGAGCTCAGAAAATAGGTGGCATCTTTGGGCTTCGCTCTTGACAAAGCCCAAGCTGAGCTTCATCATTTCATGCTCAAACGACACCGTCTACGGTAAAAGTGGAATTTGATAGAGATTACCACTTGAGCGATGTTATTTTAGCCACCCCAAGAGTCTGTCACTATCGCACACCTTACCCTTAGGTCTTATGCAGCTGTTTTAAGGCGTTATGTAACAAATCACTAGTAGTATGTTCATGTATATTATTTTTTGTATATAAGAATGAATATACTTTCTTGTCATTATTGATACATTGTAAATAGTTTTTTAAGTACAAATAGTGTTTGTAGTTATTATTTAATTAAGAATTCTATTTTATTAAATTAAGGGACTTTTGAATTAATAAATTTTATAATAAAATTCTATTATTATTATTAAAAGAATTTTTATTAGAAATAAATGATCTTATAATTTTATGAATGAAATTGTAATTTTTATTAAGGTTTCAAATCCATTTTTGTCAAAACCCGTGAATTTTCGATAAATGTCTATTATTATTTTAAAAGTAAAAAATATCATATTTTGAAAATTATTTAGATAAAATAAATATTATTTTTGGAATCAGGACGTCGAAATTATCCAATGGTGAATTTTTCATAATTTTCTGAGACAGTCAAATTTTTGGGTAAAAATTAAATACCATTTAAATATATAATGTGTTTTATGACATCATGTAAGAAAATACGATAAGCTTTATGTTCGGAAAATATATGTTTTTCCATTAAAATAATGTAATTTTGGGTTTGTTTGACTTATTTTACAAAGCATTAATGGACCCATCAAGACTTATTAACCATCTTGTCTTTTTAAATTATTTTTCCATGGGAGTGTGACTCACCTACACATTAGAAACCCCATTATTTTATGATGTTTGTACTTTGGTCTTATAAAATATTTTTTTCCTCCCCCCTTTTCCAGAAACCATGGACAAAACCATGGGATGGTTTGTGGTTTGGATTAATTTAATATAAGGGGTCCCAAACCCAAATAATAAAGAATTCCCACACCTTTCCTATATAAACCCACTGAAGCTCCCACTTCCTCCTCACTCAAAGCATTTGAAGTTCGTCCAACCTCTTCCCTACTCTCTCTAGAATCCTCCCATGGTTCCCCTTTCTTTAAAGAATCCTCTCTCAAGCCTCTCTCATGCCTTTGGAAGCACACTTCCATGTAAGGGTTTTTTCTTCCTTTCACTTTTTTGTCCTATTTTCGTAATATTGTTATTCCCTTTTATTTTCAATTATAAATGCTTTGGTATGGTTTCACACCTCCCCCATACTTCCCTCTTATTGTTTTAATGATGGGAGACCCCTTTCTCTCTCATTAAATTCCTCACATGAACACTCGTTATTATGCCGAAATTCCGAAAGGAACTTCTCTATCCTCTTTTACATTCAAGAAATACATTTGTATCATGAATCTAAATTAAATTACAATAGTTTGGACATGTATCTATATGACCACTTTACTATCCATTTAATTTAAATATGATGAGAAACCCCTTTCCCTCTCATAAACCATTTTTATGAATTCTTATATCATGTCGTTACGCTACCGAAATTGCATCGATTTTCTATGCCAATGCAATTGTGTAGTGAATACCATGCCCATTTCTCCATCAATGGAATTCAAATTTATGCACCTTTACATATTGATTATAAAGATTAATGTATCAATTCCAAATTCATTTATTGTGGAATAAATTATTATGTTTATTGAATCCATGTTTTATGATCCATGTGGGACACTTATGCATGAAATGAAATGTTTAAGAAGGGTTCACCCTTATAGCGCTCTAATGCATTGGGTAAAGTATAGTATCATGATACATCATGTGCAATGAGTGTTGAATCATTCTAATTCAAGTGAAACAAGGGTTTACTCGTTATTCATGCGCAATGTGTATTTACTCAAGCTCAATGTGCAATGAGCCTTGGCTCATGCTAATTCCATGTTAAGTGTTGTTGCCACATTTCCATGTTATGATTATCATGCTTTATCATGCCTTTATGTTCATGTTTCTATTGTGCTATATTGATATTCCTATTTTCTAACATGTATTGTACTCCTCATGTATTCCATGTTTATTCCCTTACTAGGCTTTATAGCTCTCCCCTTTTCTTATGCATGTCCTCAGGTTATCCCATGCAATGCTAATTATGAGGGAATGTAGAGGTCATGTAAAGGATGTTTTCAATAAAGATGTTGTAATTCATGTGTTAAGTTGTTATGTAATGATACTAAGACTCAAAGACACTATACCTCTCGATCTTCAATGTTGTATCAAGGGAATGGTTTATGTAATAAATCATTTTTATGTTTGTAATAAAAGCAGGGTTTTCATAGTTGGTATCAGAGGATAGGTTTAGTTATTTTTGGGATTATGATTAGAAAACCCTATTAAAGACTTAGAGATAAGACTATGTATAATAAAAGCATCCCTAAGTTTTGTTAAGTACTGAGTAAGTGGTTTATCAAACAAATATATCACTGTCTGGATACGAGTAGGTAGAGGCGGATCTGGCCCAGATGTATCCTAGGGGCAAAACACGAAAACATCGGTTGTGCTAGACTCGAATGAGAACTGGTGCATGATAATGGGCCTTGCTTCACTCTTGTTTATGACACTCCCAGGGATATGTTTTGATAAATTCACAAGCTTAGTATGAACCCTTATTAAGGGAATTAAAAAAATTTCCACTGAGAATATATGTTAGAAAGTAGATCATGAAAATCCTAGGTTGAAGCCTATAGACACATGAGTTAAGGAAATAAAAGTTTATTTTTAAGTCATAAATGTTTTCCGTTGGATTACCCGTTATGTGTTACCCCCTAACATTCATTTTATTCTAGCCAATGACCGGTAATAGAAGGACTCAGGCTAACAACTAGTGTGAAGATCAGTGTGATGACTGTACTAATGAGATGCCCAATCCAATAAGAGCGAGAATCGTGAAATATATCATGCTTATCTCTCAACTGACTCAAGATTTGAATATAAACACAGAGTCACGAGGAACTTCCAAAACCCCCTAATAAGGAACAAGTAGCTATTGAGTGCTTCATGAGACAAATGCCTCCTACTTATTGTGGATCATCTGATCCCACCATCGTTGAACAATGGATCAACTCTATTGAAAAGATCTTCTCCATCCTTCAATGTTCTGAACAAGAGATGGTTCTCCGGGAGGATTATCATATGGAGGGTAAACCTGACCAATGGTGGACGTTTATCAAAAATACGAAGCCTGAGGAGGATATAAAGGCATTGTAATGGAAGGATTTTTGGAATATTTTTTCCGATAAATATTTTCTTCTCACCCTCCGGCTTAAGATGGAAAGGGACATCCTTTCCCTCAAGAAAAAATGAAGAAGAATATGTTAGAGAGTATAAGGAAAACATCACAAGGCATTAAAGATATGCTTCTGGCTTTGTCATTACCCATGAATGCAAGGTTGACCGCTTCTTTGGTGGGCTGAAGCCTAGCATGCGGAATGCATTTGCGATCCGTGACTTCGACAGCTATGAGGAAATTGTCTGATATGCCCTCAAGGTCGAAATGGAGATCAGGGAATCACATGGGTATCATGGGGACAAGAAGCGAATGGTGGACTTCAATGCTGGCAGTCTGATGGATAAATCCAACAGTGCTAACATGATCCAACACCCCACTTGCCAATAGTATGGAAAGAAGCACCATGGAAATTGCCTCAAGGGGACGAGGAAATCCTTTAGGTGTGGAAGAGAAGGGCATCTATCTGTTAACCGTCGGCAAGAAAAACCTGCGGCTGCGGCAAAGGATAGGAATACTCCATTTGAACCTCAACACATTGTTCATTGCTACAAATGCAAAGAACTAGGGTATCTTGCAAATCAGTGCCCTAATCCATAGGTTTCCGGAGGCAACCAACAACCTCCAAGGCAGCAAGGAAGATCTTTTTCCATCACTTCTGCCGATGTGAATCCTGACAACGATGTGGTGATAGGTACACTAGTTATTCATTCAAGAATAGTGAACTTACTTTTTGATTTTGGTTCTACACATTCTATTATATCTCGAATGTTTAGTAGAACAATCCCAGCACCACCACAAATCATGGAAGTGAAGATGTTGGTGAGTACATAAAATGGAGCAATCATTGTATCCCATGAATATAAGTCCTCCCCTTTTATAATCTATGGATTGAATTTCTTGGTGAACCTCATCATACTCCCTCTAGTGTAATTTGATGAAATTCTTGGCATGTATTGGCTTTCCAAATATATAGCCAACATAAATTGCCGGGAGAGGGAAATCACACTCTATATAGAGAATCGATCCCCGATTATTTACAAGTGTAAGTAGGAAGATGAATCTCCTTTAGCTCCATCATCTCAAGAATGGATAATACTTCCCTATGAGCATGCCTATTGGGCTCATATGATTGAGTCCATGGATGAAACCATCCATGAAGAAATGCCTATTGTGAGGGAATTCGCAGAAGTGTTTCCCGAGGAACTGCCTGGTCTTCCTCCTAGAAGAGATGTTGAATTCTCAATTGAACATATACCAGGGGCGCTGCCAATATGAAAGACTCCATATAGAATGGCTATCGTGGAACTTGAAGAGCTGAAAAACAACTACAAGAGAATCTAGATAAAGGTTTTATATACCCAAACGCTTCAACATGGGGTGCACCAGTCCTCTTCGTCAATAAGAAGGATGGGTCAATGCGGCTTTTCATCGATTATCGTGAACTTAACAAAATCATTATAAAGAACAAGTATCCTCTGCCACAGATTGATGACTTGTTTAATCAGCTGCATGGAGCACAATACTTATCCAAGGTAGATTTGTGGTCGAGATATTATCAAGTAAGGGTGATGAAGGAATATTTTCCCAGGACTGCTTTTAGTACAAGATATGGGCACTATGAATTCATAGTAATGCCTTTTGGACTCACCAATGCTCTAGAAATCTTCATGGACATGATGAATAGAGTCTTTATATATTACCTAGATAAATTTGTGGTAGTCTTTATAGATGATATTCTAATATACTCCACAGCCAAGGAGGATCATGAGGAGCATTTAAGAACTGTACTGGAGACTTTTCACAAGGAGAATCTCTATGGAAAGTACATAAATATTGAGTTCTGGTTAAAAAAAGTCTCATTCATGGGCCATATCATCACAAGTAATGGGATATCTGTGGGTCCCTCCAAAAAATGATGTAATCGAGGGATGGCTGAGGCCAACATTGGTAACAGATATCCATAGCTTCTTAGTGTTAGATGGATATTATCGACGATTTGTGAGAAATTTCTCACAATTGTCCAACCCTCATACCAAGATAACTTTAAAGGGAGTAATGTTTTCTTGGACTGATGAATGTGAAGAATGCTTCAAGGAGTTGAAAATGAGCCATATCACTGTGCATGCGCTCACTTTACCCACAAGTGGGGAAATTTTTGTGGTATTCACGGATGCTTCGAAGGAGGGATTAGGATGTGTGCTGATGCAGAAGGATAAAGTGATATCCTATGCCTCAAGGCAGTTGAAAATCCATGAGTAAAACTATCCAACACATGAACTGGAGTTGGTGGTGGTGATATTTGCCTTGAAAATATGGTGGCATTATATCTATGGGGATAAATCTGAGACATACACTAAACCCAGGAGTCTTAAATATATATTCACATAGAAAGATCTTAATATGCACCAGAGAAGATGGATAGAGCTCATCAAGGATTATGACTGTTCAATACATTACCACCCTGGGAAAGCGAACAAGGTGGCAGATTCCCTAAGTAAAAAGAACCCAGCGATTCTATCAATGATTAGAATTGAGAAGGATCCAATCTTCTTAGACTTGATGAAGATGGACATGGGGATCATAATGAAGGGAACATCATCAATTCATTCACAAATGATTGCTCAACCATCTCTTTTGGAAAGGTTAAAGGATGCTCAAATGTATGATGTGGGAATTCAGGAAAAAGTGGAAGCTGTCAAAAAAGGGAGATCCTCGGAGTTTAATGTTAATGAAGAAGGAATTGTGTGATTTGGGAAAAGGCTATGTGTTCCATCATGTCCGGAGCTGAATATGGAACTTTTGGATGATGAAAATAGTTCATAATTCTCTATTCACCTATGGAGCACAAAGATGAATCGAGATCTATGAGAAAAATTTTGGTGGGATAATATGAAAATGGAGATCGCTGAATACACATCAAAGTGCATGGTGTGAAAGAAAGTGAGGGAAGAGAGGTAGAAGTCTAAGGGGATGATGCAACCATTGCCCATACTAGAATGGAAATGGGAGAACATCACCGTGGACTTTTTCACCGGACATCCGAGGACATCCAAAGGCAACAATGCAATCTGGGTTGTTGTGGATCATCTTACAAAGACTTCACACTTCATTTCTATTTGGGAGGATTTCTCATTGGAACAACTGGAACATATATATATCAGGGATGTGGTAATGCTGCATGGAGTGCCACTATCTATTATGTCTGACTGAGAACCAAGATTCACCTCTATGTTTTGGAAGAGTATTTAAAAAGATCTGAATACTGAACTGAACTTCAGTACGGCCTATCATCCTCATACTGATGGCCAATCTGAGTGGATTGTCCAAACGCTTGAGGAAATGTTGAGAGAATGCTCAATGGACATTAAAGGAAGATGGGATCAATATCTTCCTCTGGTTGAGTTCTCTTATAATAACAGTTTCAACTCGAGCATCCAAATGGCACCATATGAAGCCATGTATGGGAAAAGGTGCAGAACACTGGCATGTTGGGATGAGGTCGGTGAACGTAAGCTGCTTGGACTAGAAATGGTCAAGGAAATGGTGGAGAAGGTGAAAACCATTCAGAAGCATATCATGGTAGCCTAGAGTTGACAGGAGAGTTATGCAGATAATCGTCAATGAGACCTTGAGTTTAAAGTTGGATAAATGGTTTTTCTATGCATATCATTGTGGATGAAGGTCATGAGGTTTGGATGGAAAGGGAAGTAAAGTCCAAGGTACATCGGCCCCTTCGAAATTATAGATCATGTTGGGGATGTGGCCTATCGACTAGAAATTCCACCTAAGATGGCCAATGTACATGATTTCATTCATGTATCCCTCTTAAGGAAGAAATAATAGACCCTTCAAATGTACTATCTTCTGAGGTGGTACAGTTGGAGGTCGATCTTTCTTGTGAGGAGCAATCAGTGAAGATCTCAGATCATAGAGAAAAAGTCCTACGAAATAATACAATACCCCTCATCAAGGTGTTGTGGCGAAACCACAAGTTTGATAAAGCAACTTGGGAATCAGAGGAAATGATGAAGTTGAGTTACCCACAACTGTTTTAGTGTGGGAACATGAAATTTCATGGGTGATATTTCTTAGGGGGGGAATATTGTAACAAACCAAAGTTTCATTAATGGAAATCCCTCTTGATCTAATTAAATGTCTCTTTATGTAAAATGTTTAAATAAAATGTCAACATCTTTGGTTTTATGTTAAGAATTGTGACTATTGCTATTATAGTCGTTGAATAGTAATCACATTATTAGTATAAATATAGGGCTTTAGCAAACCCAATTTACTATCACAAAGGAAGTGATGGCCTCATCCAATAGAATTGATCCATACGAAGCCTATTTTTCAGAGCTGGGAAAAGAGGTGGCATCTTTGGGATTCTCTCTTGACCATGCCCAAGTTGAGCTTCATTATGTCAAGCTCAAACGAGACTGTCTATGGGAAATGTGGAAGTTGATAGAGATTATCACTTGAGAAAAGTTATCTGAGCCACCCCAACAGTATGTCACATTCACACATCTTACCCTTAGGTCATATGCGGTTGTTTTAAGGGGTTATGTAACAAATCTCTACTACTATGTTCATGTACATTATTTTTTTATATAATAATGAATATAATTTCTTGTCATTATTGATAGATTGTAAATATTTTTTCTAAAGTACAAATACTGTTTTTAGTTATTATTCAATTAAGAATTCTATTTTATTAAATTAATGGATTTTTTAATTAAATAATATTTTAATAAAATATTATTAATATTATTAAATTATTTTTTATTAAATATATATTGTCTTATAATTTTATGAAAGAAATTGTAATTTTTAATAAGGTTTGAATGCCATTTTTGTCAAAACCCGTGAATTTTGGATAAATTTTGGTTTTTATTTTAAAAGTAAAAATTAACATAATTAGAAAATTATTTACGTAAAATAAATGTTATTTTTGGAATCAGGACGTCGAAATTATCCAAAGAAGAATTTTTCATAATTTTTTTAGAAAGTCAAATTTTTGGGTAAAAATTAAATAACGTTTAAATATATAATGTTTTTTATGACATCATAATGACCCAATAGTGATGTAATAAAATACTATAAGCTTTATGTTCGTCCAATATATGTTTTTAAAATAAAATAATGTGATTTTGGGTTTGTTTGACTTATTTTACAAAGCATTAGTTGACCCCTCAAGACTTATTAAACATCTTGTCTTTTTAAATTATTTTTCCATGGGAGTGTGGCTCACCTCCACATAAGAAACCAAATTATTTTAAGAATTTCGGACATTGGCCACATAAAATATTGTTTTCCTCTTCCCTTTTCCAAAAACCATGGGCAAAAAACATGGTATGGTTTGTGGATTGGATTAATTTAATATAAGGGTTTCCAAACCTAAATAATAAAGAATTCCCACACCTTTCCTATATAAACCCACCCATGCTCCAACTTCCACCCCACTCAAAGCCTTTGGAGTTCATAAATCATCTTCCCTACTCTCTATTGAATCCTCCCAAGGTTCCTCAAGCTTCTAAGAAGCCTTTCTCAAGACTCTCTCATGCCATTGGAAGCACACTTCTATGTAAGGGTTTTTTCTTCCTTTCCCTTTTTTTTCCAATTTTCATAATATTGTTATGCACTTTTAGTTTCAATTATAAATTCTGGGGAATGGTTTCGCACCTCCCCCATACTTCCATATATTGTTTGAATGACGGGATACCCCTTTATCTCTCATAAAATTCCTCCCATGTAAACCCGTTACTTTTCCGAAATTCCTAAAGGAACTTCTATCTCCTATTTTACATTCATGAAATACCTTTGTATCATGAATCTAAATTCATTTATAATTGTCTTTACATGTATCTATATGACCCCCTCACTATACATTTCATGTAAATATGATGAGACACCCATTTCTCCCTCATCAACCATTTTTATGAATTCTTATATCACGTCGTTACGCTGCTGAAATTGCACTGATTTTCTAAGCCAATGTCATTGTCTAGTGAATACCATGCCCATTTCTTCATCAAGGGAATTCACCATTATGCACATTTACATATTGATTATAAATTTTCATGTATGAATTCCACATTCATTTATCTTGGAATAAATGATTATGTTTATTGAATCCATGCTTTATGATCCATGTGGCACACTTATGCATGAGATGAAATGTTAAACAAGGGTGAGCCCTTATAGCACTCCAATGAATTGGGTAAAGTATAGAATCATGATATTTCATGTGCAATGAGTGTTGAATCATGAAAATTCAAGTGAAACGAAGTTTTACTCATGCTTTATGTGCAATTAAATTTTACTCATTCTCTATGTGCAATGAGCTTTGGCTCATGCTAATTCCATGTTAAGTGTTGTTCCCACATTTCCATGTTATTATTATCATGCTTTATCGTTCCTTTATGTTCATGTTTCTCTTGTTATCTATTGATATTCTTATTTCCTAACATGTATTTTACTCCTCATGTATTCCATTTTTATTCCCTTACTGGGCTTTATTGCTCACCCCTTTTCTTATGAATGTCCTCAGGTTATCCCATGCAATGCTAAGTACGAGGGAATGTAGTGGTCATGTAAAGGATGTTTTCGATAAAGATGTTCTACTTAATGTTTTATGTTGTTATGTAATGATCCTAATCTCCAAAGACACTAGACCTCTCGATCATCCATGTTGAGTCAAGTTAATGGTTTATTTAATAAATCACGTTTATGTTTGTTTAAAAAAGAAGGGTTATCATACGCCATGTACTTATTTTCTCCTACAGGCCGGGTGCTATCCGTGTAGTTTACACACACACAGTCATGTGGGAGTGACTTGGAGGGTGCCTAATGCGGAGTACCGAAATAGAAAGTACATTCCTTGTTCATAGTTGTTGCAGCAGGTGTAACTCCCCTACCCCAGTTACACAGAGTCGATGCTTTATTACATAACATTGGCATGATCAAAAGAAAGATCAAGTCTCGGAAGACCGATTAGTTTAGTAGCCCTGAAATAACTAGATACATTCATAATGTTTAAGTTACATCATAAAATGAAAACTACAAAAATATAGTCTCCAAATTCTACACCCTTATCACCTCATACTATCCCTGCAGGTCATTCATAAAATACTTCTTCACATCCTGGGAAAAATAAAACATAGAAAGGGGTGAGCTAAAATTCCCAGTAAGGAAAACAATATCGCGGAATCTTTCATAAATAAACATAAAAATTTAAGGAAATGTATAACTAAAACAAAAGCCTTTTAAACTAGAACTTCAATATAGTATGGAAAACAAATAAAATGAAATAATTCCATTTACTTATTCACATGGATATTCTACTAAGCGAATATTCACATGAAATATCATTAACCACTTTCATAATGATGGAATGCATAATTCCAGACTATCATAACCACATAGCCAAGGCCTCATGCCAAGACTAAAAATAAGATTTTGTCAAGGCCTTGTGCCAAGACACTAGTTTGTCCCATGAGACCTACCGATGCATTGAGGAGCTATAGCGGGCTCCACCCGTCACTTATTAAGCCCAATTCATTCCTCATATGAACAAGTTTAAACATAACATAAACATTCGTATTAAAAATAGCATACGAAATGTCAATACTTTCTCCATAAATCATGAATGGTATAAAAATAACACATCCACAGTCAAACAAATCAAAAAACCTTGAATACAATATGGATGTTTCGTATCATAATAAATAAACTTCAAATAAGCTTAAAATCCACCAATGGATGTTGACATAGATGAAATCAAAACTATTTGAGAGAAATATCTCTTTTATTAAATAATTTAAAAGTCACATAATTATATAATAAAACATTTACTTTGAAAATATTATTATAATCTTGTAAAATAATCCTTAATTATTTTATTACTACAGAAAATAGCCACACCCGCTGTAAAAGTTACAAAAAAACATTCTTACCTTAATTTTTCCGAAAAGGTTAAAATGCACCTTGTTTGAAAAACGACAGAAATATTCTTTTATAAACTTCTTATAAAAAGTCAAACAAGAATATAAATTACATTAACCCATATTTTGTAAAATATTAAGAATGTTTTGAAATACATTTTTAAGAAATATGGATGTGGATGATAAAGAGATCCCAGTAGATTATTACGTATAAACAACCTCGAATAATGAAGAGATTGCGAAATAAACCCTTACCTAGTACTTTTCCTTGGTTGGGGTAGGTTAACCTCCTGTATAATGGTGAAATAATTTTTATTAAATTATACAATAATTATATACATTAATATGATATCATATATGATCTTTTAACATTAATTTGTTAATAATATCTTAGTATTATCATTGTTTAGGGTGATAACTTACTCCTTTTCTTTTATATGTTTTGTTACGTAAGCCGTGTTTGTAATGAATAGGTTGTATCTTATTCATATCCAGAATTATATCAAGTCCATTAAAATTATTTTTAATCATCAAATTAGAATTATACTTGAATAGATACGATGGAGATTGAATCTCATCGCGTTCATTGAGATGGTAGTCCGTACGTACACACAAGCTACAATATCATTATTTTGATATTAAAATAATATTTAATTGGATGGTATATAATATATAAAGAATCATTATCATTTTATATTTATTTTTTACATGAATTACACATCATTATTATAACCATCCAAATAATAATGTTTTGAATAACAATTACACCACGACGTGGAGACGGTAAGCCGTATGTATGCACGTATGGTGACATGTCATTCAAAAGATGGATATAATATTGAAATATGGCTGTACCATGGTTATAATAACATAAAAGTATATATAATATACTGGAGTTATTATTTTAGAATTGTAATAACATAGATAGAAGAAGTGGAAGAAGAAAGGAACTTGAAAAGCAGTGGTGAAATCATTACCTCTTCTTCGGGTTCTTCCTTTTGATTTGATCAAAAGGGCTCCATAGGATGGATTTCTGACTAATGGAAGGCCTCTAGGAAGAAGTGAGGGAATTTTAGAGAGTATTTGGGTATATTTTGGCCAAAAAAGGATTTGAAGGTGTGAATTAATGATCAGGGGGAGTACCCTTTTATAAGAGGGGTGAGGGGAACCTTTGGAAAAGCTAGAAATATTATTTTATAATAAATTCATATTTGGTTTATAATGGCTCCAAAGTAGATTATTTAATGTCTAAGGTGGGTATGGGTCGAAAAACACTCAACCAATATAATTTAGACAGGTTTGGGTCAATATATTAACCTTATCTTTAAGTATTAACTCTTAGTTAATTAGTTTCACTTTTACAATGTCTCTTTGTATTTTTATATTATATGGTTAATTAACTAACTATATACATCCAAGCGACTCCCAAGTGGTCCATTAAAGATACACCTATCATGAAATACGTCTCTTGGCCGATCCTTATATTTTTTGTAATTTAATATCAATTAATAATATAATATTCATTTTAAAAACTATTTTATGTCAATTTTGACATTATTCAATAATTGGTTTTTTTAAAACCTACAACAGAATGATTACTTCAAAAAAAGTTAATTAAATCTATCCTAACATGTCATATTAACCTATAAAATTAGTGTAATTCCTTAAAAGTCAAAAATTGTCTTAATTTGTGTATTTATAAAATCAATTATTTTAAATTTTCACTATTATGGTAATTACTGCATCATCATTGTGTCATAAATAAATTAAATTATTTAATGTCTAAAAATTATAAATAAAATATCATTATGTATTAAATTGTTTTATTTTTCTAATTAATATTTATAATCGAAAATTCAGCATATAAAACCCTATGTAAAAAATGTTTTTCTAAAAGATATATGCTTATGTCATTTTTTTATTTATTTTAACTTAATTAATATAAAGTGTCATTATCACTTACAAGTGGCTCCATGGGGACCAAAGAATCGACCCAATGATGCCCATGGTCGGAAATGTATCATCCAATATATTTAGGACACGTTTTAGGGTAATTTTTTATTATTATAATATTATTTTTTAACCCTTATTTACCGGATTTACCCTTTAACCATGGTAAATAAAATATTTACTGAAGTAATTATTCAAAATGTCTAAAAATAAAAGTTACCTATTTAAACAATTTAAACATACTGATTCCAAATATGGAATCCACTTTTCCAAATTCACAACACAGAATTGGCAGAAATTAATTTAAAATTAATTCCCGTTGTTGAAACAAAAAAGCGTGTTTTTAAGAGATAATAACTATCAAAAGAATGACACTTGTTTACGTCCTGTTTAATTTTGAAATTATGTAAAATTACCAAAATTGTATTAAATGGTAAAAATATATTCTAAATATATTTTAAAACAACTGAAATTCATAATTTATCAATATAAATTATTTTGATTAAAAAATTCGTTTTTAATTATAATTTAGTAATTTTCACTATTCATCAAAATATAAATGTTATCTGAAAAGTTCCAAAATTTCACCTTAGGCTAAATTTGATACTCCAAATACAAAAATGAAGTCCATTTTAAAAGATAAAATTTCTAATATTTCAAAAATTAGGTCTTACTATTCATAACGGCTAGTTTGATTGGTTGTGATGTGTGTTAGAACTCGAAGTTTCATACAACACACGCTACTGTATTATTAAAAGTAAAGTGTACCATGGAGGCTTGGGATGTTTCATTGTAAATTTTTGATGTCCCCATTCTAAAAAGTAAATTTATTTTGTCAAAATAATATATAAAATTTTAAAATATCTGATTCAAAAGCGTTCACTATTAAAAGTTGGTAAAAGTGCAATACTGAAAACGAATTTCTTCTTACATTATGTCTAAGAAACTCATAATATGGATTCTAAAATTATAGGGATTATATAAAGGTTAAAATTTAGTAAATACTATTCATAACCTCTTTTGAACAGCTTGTTTGGTAAGTCATGGTGCGCTTGAACTCGGTGTTGCGTGTAGTGAAAGTTATTGAATTATTTTAAATAAATAACACACAATGAAATCATGGGGTGTTTTATTCTCCCCTCCTCCAATAAATTGCGTCTTCGCAATTTGAAATTGTTCTTTGAAAATAAAATTTTGAATATAGATAATAACATTGTGGGAAAACCCACATCGGAAATTGGGTTGATACAATTTAGTCTCAATAAGAGGAAAAGAGAAATGAAAGGGTCACCACCAAATTATGATCTCTATTCGGAGAACATTGGTGGAAATTAGAGACATATAATTGGAGGGAAAACTTAAATATTTATAGGTAGTGATTGAGGTCATCAATCACAAACAAGTGTAACATTTATGTCCTTAAATTCATCAATCTATGATGATTTGAAATACCATCGGTTCAAAAAAACATAGGGTATTAGGATAACACATTTTTGGTTTTAGGTTACCTTAAATAAAGTATAATAATTAATTTGTATCATAGAATGAGAGAAGAAGAAAAATATATTCTTGACAAGTAGAGTTACATCCTTTAACTAAATTCTTCCACAAACTCATCCTTCACTCTAAAAGATAATAGAACGTAAAAAATATATTCAATTTATCCTATTAATATAGGGTTCCAAAAAAATGAATTTATAATTCATCTACAAAATCTTTTAAAACTACATTATTTAATCCCAGAAATTACGTGGGCCAGTGGTAGGTGATACACCCTTGTCGCCCTTTGGTTGTGGGATCATGTCTCGCGGCCTTTCCGGACCCGCCGGGTTGTCGCCCGACCTCTGGGTTGTCCTTTTATGGAAATCCAAAATAATCCAAACTAGAACTATCCAAAATACTTCAGTCCAAAATTTATAAGGAAGGTAAACACAATGAAGATCCTTTTTTCTGTATAATAACATGTGATCACCTTCATCATGTATTCTTTTAAAACACTGCAACATCCTAAATTACCATAATACCTTATTTATTACAATCATGATCCCATATTCCTTAACGAATAATGGATATAATGCATCAATACAAAAATTTTGTAAACCCCAACAATGATGGAATATACAAATCATTAATTAGTTTCAAGGTAGTCAAGAATATCCAATATAATTTATCCAAATCAATCATGTATTATTCTAAAATCACTACCTCGGTATCAGCACCATATTATGGTTTATCTTTCTCTCAACCATTTATTTTCCAAAACTATAACCTTCTATTGAGTCACTTTTCATTTTTCCACACAATCTCAAGTCCTTAATGAAATAGTACTACAACACAATCCTTATATACTCCATAATTATTATAACAAGTACATTGTTGATACAAAACTCATATGACCTAAGAACTCAAATCATTCCTCTTCATCTTTGGTAGTATCATAACATGATTATTATCTAATAACATCATTTTCAACATAGTCTAATGACTGGGACATAGGTTTTCATAGTGTCCAAACACCTTGCAAATGAAGCATTGTAAATTTGAAACCATTTTCTTACCCATGCAGTCATGTACTTTGTGCCCTTTTCCTCCACACTTATAACAAACTCCCATTCCTTTCAGGAAAATTCCATGGTGTTTATTTCCAGAATTATCACATATGGGAAAATTCTTCTATTCCTTCTTCCATTTATCCATCTTTCTCTCTTACATCCTCCTCGTCTCTTGCTTCCCTTCAAATCCATAGGACTCAGTAAACTCTTTACGTATCTTATCAACACATGATATTATGTTTTCATATGATGATAATACATGGGAGACTATTTCTCTTATAAATTCTGGCTTAAGACCATGAAAGATATGGTGATTCTTTCTCTTGGGATCATCTGGATTTCTGGAGTTCTCATTCCTTCTATTGGGCGCCATTTCGAAACAATGGAATACACTAGATTAGTTTATGCATAACAATACCTAATACCAAACATTTAAAACACATAACATAAATTAAATAGTTTATGGATATAATCCATAATCATAAAAATTTCTCCTTTGAGGAATTATAAACTCATAAACCCTTCATAATGGTTTTTAAAAAAAATAAGAATTATCCTAAGAATATCCCCTGAGAGTGTTGTAACCAAGAGTGCAGTAAGGCCCATTGTCGTGCACCATTTCTCATTCGAGTCTAGATCAAAGCGGTGTTTTCAGGTTTTACCCCTAGGTACATCTGTTCCAGAGCCGCCTCTACCTGCTCGTATCAAAACATGGATGTATTTCTCGAAAAACTCACAAAATCACTAAAATACCAAAATTCTAGGAAGTTCGCCTATACTATTCCTCAAATTCCATCTTAACTATATGTTCTCTAATCAGAGTTTATCTAAATATAGCATCCAAGGATTGTACTAAACTTCCTCTAATACCAACTATAACACCCCCACCCCAGTTACCTAGTGTCGGTGCATTATTGCATAACATTGGAATGATCACAAGAAAGATCAAGTCTCGGAAGACCGATTAGTTTAGTATCCTTGGAATAACTGGATAAATTCATAGATATTTCATTACATCATAAAATGAAAACTACAACAATATAGTATCCATAGTCCACACCCTTATCCCCTCATACTATCCCTGCAGGTCATTCATAAAATACTTCTTCACATCCTGGGAAAAATAAATCATAGAAAGGGGTGAGCTCAAATTCCCAGTAAGGATAACAATATCTCGGAAACATTCATAAATACACATAAAAATTTAAGGCAATGTATAACTAAAAAAGCCTTTTAAACTTGATCTTCATCATAGTATGGAAAAAAATAAAATGAAATAATTCCATTTACTTATTCACATTGATATTCTACTAATCGAATATTCAAATGCAATATCAATAACCACTTTCATAATGATGGAATGCATAATGCCAGACTATAATAATCACATTGCCAAGGCCTCATGCCAAGACTACAAATATGATTTTGTCAAGGAATTGTGCCAAGACACTATTTTGTCTCGTGAGACCTACCAATGAATTAAGGAGATATAGCAGGCTCCACCCGTCACTTATTAAGTCCAATGCATTCCTCATATGAACAGGTTTAGACATAACATAAACATTCGAATTAAAACTAGCATACAAAATGTCAATAATTTCTCCATAAACCATTAATGGTATAAAAATAACACATACACAGTCAAACATAACACAAAACCATCAATACAATATGGAATTTTTGTATCATAATAAATAAACGTCAAATAGACTTAAAATCCATTAAAGGATGTTGACATATATGAAATCAAAACTATTTGAGAGATATATCTCTTTTTTTGAAATCATTTAAAAGTCACATAATTATAAAATAAAACATTTACTTTGAAAATATTCATATAGTCTAGTAATGGAAGCTTTGAAGATATTATAATGGCGGATAATAGCCGCACCCACAGTATAAGTTACAAAAAAACATTCTTACCATAATTTTGTCGAAAAGGTTAAAAAGCACCTTGTTTGGAAAACGACAGAAAGATTCCTTTATAAAATTCTTATAAAAAGTCAAACAAGGGTATAAATGACTATAACGCATATTTTTTAAAATAGTAAGAATGTTTTGAAATACATTTGTAGGAAATATGGATGTGGATGATAAAGATATCCCAATAGTTTATTACGTATAAACAACCTATAATAATGAAGAGATTGCGAAATAAACCCTTAATTTGTACTTTTTCTTTGGTTGGGGTAGGTTAACCTCTTGTATAATGGTGAAATAATTGTTATTAAATTATACAATAATCTTATACATTAATATGATATCATATATGATCTTTTAACATTGATTTGTTAATAATATCTTAGTATTATCGTTGTTTCAGGTGTTAAGTTACTCATTTTCTTTTATATGTTTTGTTACGAAATCCATGTTTTTCGGGGATAGGTTGTATCGTTTTCATATCCGGAATGATAGAAATTCCATAAAAATTATTTTTAATCATCAAATGAGAATTATAATTGAATGGATTCAATGGAGAATGAATCTCATCGCATTTGTGGAGACGGTAGTCCGTACGTACGCACAAGCGACAATATCAATCTTTTGATATTAAAATAATATTTAATTGCATGGTATATTATATATACAGAATAATTATCATGTTATATTTATTATTTACATGAATTACACATCATTATTATAACCATCCAAATAATAATGTTTTGAATAACAATTACACCACGACGTGGAGACTGTAAGTCGTACGTACGCACGTATGATGGCATGTCGTTCAAAGGATGGATAGAATATTAAAATATGGTTTTACCATGTTTATAATAACATCAAAGTATATATAATATATTGGAGTTATTATTTTATAATGGTAATAACAAAGATAGAAGAAGGGGAAGAAGAAAGGAACTTGAAAAGGGGCGGTGAAATCATTACCTCTTCTTCGGGTTCTTCCTTTTGATTTGATCAAAAGGGATCCTTAGGTTGGATTTCGGACTAAATAATGGCCTATACAATGAATTGAGGGAATTTGAGATATTATTTTGGAAGAGTCTGGCTGAACCAAAAGGCTTTGAAGGTGTGAATTAATGATAAGGGGAAATACCCTTTTATAAGAGGGGTGAGGGGCACCTTTGGAAATGCTAGAAATATTATTTTATAATAAATGCATATTAGGTTTATAATGGCTCAAAAGTGGATTATTCAAAGTTTAAGGTGGGGATTGTTCTGAAACCACTCAACCTATAGAATTTAGATAGGTTTGGGTCAATATAATAACCTTATATTTAAGTATTAACTCTTAGTTAATTAGTTTCACTTTTACAATGTATCTTTGTATTTTTATATTATATGGTTAATAAACATACTATATACATCCAATCGACTTCCAAGTGGTCCATTAATGATACACATATCATGATATATGTCTCTTGGAAGAACCATATATTTTTATGAATTTAATATCAATTAATAATATAATATTTGTTTTAAAAACTATTTTATGTCAATTTTGAAACTATTGAATAATGGATTTTTTTAAAAATCCCAATAGAAGGATTACTTCGAAAAAAGTTATATAAGTCAATCCTAACACGTCATACTAACCTATAAAATTATTTTAATTCAAAAAAGGCTCATATTATATTTATTTGGGTATTTATAATATCAATTATTTTAATTTTTCACAATTATGGTAATTACTGCATCATCATTGTATCATAAATAAATTAAATTATTTAACGTATAAAAATTATAAATAAAATATAATTATGTATAAAATCTTTTTAGTTTTATAATGAATATTTATAATTGAAAATCCAACATATATAACCATATGTAAAATATGTTTTTCTAGAAGATATTTGCTTTTGTCATTTTTGTATTTATTTTAACTTAATTAATATAATGTGTCATTATCACATACTAGTGGCTCCATGGGATCCCAAAATTGACCCAAAGATGCCCATTGTTGGAAATGTATCAACAAATAAGGTTAGGACACGTTTTATGGTAATTTTATATTATTATAATATTATTTGTTAACCCTTATTTACCGGATTTACCCTTTAACCATGGTAAATAAAATATTTACCGAAGTAATTATTCAAAAGGTCTAAAAATAAAAGTTACCTATTTACACAATTTGAAAATCCTGATTCCAAATATGGAATCCAATATTTCAAATTCAAAACACAGAAGTGGCAGAAATTAATTTAAAATTAATTCTTGTTGTTAAAACAAAAATCATGTTTTTTGGAGATAATAACTATCAAAAGATTGACAGTTGTTTACGTCTGGTTTAATTGTGAAAATATGTACAATAAACAACCTTTTATTAAATGGTAAAAATATATTCTAAATATAATTTAAAACCACTCAAATTATTAATTTATCAATATAAATTATTTTTATTTAAAAAGTAGTTTTTAATTAAAATTTAGTAATTTTCACTATTCATCGAAATATAAATGTTATCCGAAAAGTCCCAAAATTTCAATTTAGGCTAAATTTGATACTCCGAATACAAAAATGATGTTCATTTTGAAAGATAAAATTTATAAAATTTCAAAAAGTAGGTAATACTATTCATAATGGCTAGTTTGATTGGTTGTAGTGTGTGTTAGAAGTCGAAGTTGCGTACAACACACGATACTGTATTATTCAAAGGAAAATGTATAGTGGAAGCTTGAGATGTTTAATTGTAAATTTTTGATGTCCCCATTCTAAAAAGTAAATTTATTTAGTTGAATTGAATATATAAAAGTTTAAAATATTGGATTTAAAAAGGGTTCACTATTAAAAGTTGGTAAAAGTGCAATACTGAAAACGAATTTGTTCTTACATTATGTCTAAGAAACTCATAATATGGATTCTAAAATTATAAGGATTATATAAAGTTTAAAATTTAGTGAATACTATTCATAACCTATTTTGAACGGCTTGTTTGGTATGTCATGGTTCTCTTGAACTCGGTGTTGCGTGTAGTGCAAGTTATTGAATTATTTTAATGAAATAACACACTATGAAATCTTGGTGTGTTACAGTAGGTCGTGTGTTGGCCATGTTGTAGCCACACACACGGCCATATGGGAGTGACTTGGAGGCAACCTAATGTGGAGTACAGAAACAGCATGTACATGCTATGTGCTACAAAATTACACAGTGTATTTTGTTTTTTTCATTAAATGCACTGGGGTCACGTCTAACGGACAATACTACCTTCTTCTTGGTTTTCTTCGTCCAAGATAACACGTACAACCGCGACATCTCTTCGAGCCCTCGAGCCTCCATCTGATCTCCATTTTGAACACTGTATATTGTGTTGAAATCGCATCGGTGAGTTCTCCCTTCTGCTTGAGCATTGTTTTCCAATTCCTCTTCTAATCCATGTTATCATGGGTTGATGGTTTTGGACATTTTCATAGATCTAAAATGATACAAGGATATTTAAGCTTCGAGGTTCATGTTTATTGATCTCCTAACCCCGAGGTAGGTGGTTTGTGCCTTCCTGATCGAATTCATTGAGTACTATGTGAAAATTCCTCCAATACCCTTGAACGGGGTATTGCGTTTTTACCATTCTACCCATGTTAATTTCCTGCCATGCTTTTAGGCCTATGTAATGGTAATTTGTATATGAATAAGGTTTATTTCTATGATTTCGATGTGTTTTCCCATGCATTGTTCTGTTTACGACCATTTGGTCCTGTTTAGCCTTTGGCTGCCTTGCCTGTTTTCCATTCCTATTATTGTAGGATGGAGAGTTATATTCTGACATTATTTTTTTTCTATATACTATTTATCAATGTAGTTCTATAGGGTTACTTTGCCTATATTACACTGGTATGCTCATTTTTTTGCACAGGGCCGTGAGAACATGGTGTAGTATACTATATGTTGAATTGACCAGGTGATCTTCCTGAGAGAGTCTTTGCGCACCTTTCGCTATAAGGGGGATTGACCGAGTGGGAATTCTTAGAGAGACTATAACCACTTACGTATATAAGAGGAATTTACCATTTTAGGTTCCTTAGAGAGTCCTTGATTGCTATAAAATATAAGGGGATTGACCGAGTGAGAATCCTCAGAGAGTCATTGATTTTAATTCCGAACTATTTAGACTATAAGGGGGATTGACCGAGTGAGAATCCTCAGAGAGTCTATGAACTACCTAGGCTATAAGGGGAATTGATCGAGTCAGATTCCTCATAGAGTCCTAGACTTTGGGGCTATAAAGGGAATTGAAATGTGATCTCCCATAGAGAGTCCTTGAATACCCCAGACTATATGGGGAATGGACTGTGTGAGCTTCCTCCGAGTGTCATTCTTTACCTACGAATATAAGGGGATAGACTGTGAGCATTTCCTCAAAGAGTCTTATTAAAATCCTATATAGAACCAGAGGGGTTAGACCGAGTGTGTTACCTAGATAATTTCTTGTACTTTTTTAGCAGGACCAGAGGGGATGGTTGTGAGTACTTCCCAGAGGGTTACCTGTTTGAATTTTAGCTATTTGCTTCATTGTTGCTTGATTTGAAACTATGGATTGTTTACTACATAGTACTTTCCTATTTACTGCTTTTTGTACTTTTACCTACCATATACTAACTAACTGTTAGGCACAGATCTTCGAGTGGATGCCTACTGGGATTTAGTATTACACCCTATCTAGGTCATTATTTTGTGCCCAAACAGATTATATTGTTGTACGTATAGATAAGAGAAAGCACCCTTATACATCACATTCTGTGGAGTTAGAGAGAATGGGACCAAGCAAGTGTTTGTGATGCTGAGGAGCTGTTTATCTTTTATTTTTTTACTTTGTTTTAGTACTTTTTGTATTCTCACATTGTGGATTATTTTGCTGCTTTCCTAGACATATGTACCATGCATCATTTATATATATGTGCTCCAGTTCTTTTATTATTCCAGACTTTCGTTGTTTACTATTGTTGTATATTTATTACTTCCACTATTGTACATATTCTTTTCTTCCACTGTGTACTCTTCCAATGATGTAATAGTTTACCCACTTTCATATCCAAGGCCCTCACTTCTAGTTAGTTGCCTCTGGCATTCGAGGAAATGTGATTGAGGCCATGTGACCAACTGGGTATGGGACGCCTCTGGGTAGTTCGTAGAACCGGGATGTTACACATTGAAAGATGGATTTTTATTATTATATGATTTATCTCTCTAATTATCTTCTCACTATATATTAAATATGTTTTTTAGTAAATGAATGAAACTAGGAGGAATCATGTTAGCAATGAATTTTTAGGAAAATGCAGTGATTGTCCTCTTGAGAAACCAAACATCATTAGGGGTGTAATTAAAAATATTAATTATATTTACTCATAAATCCCTTAAGAAAATAACAATGTTGAGCCTCCATATAAAATAATAGGGGACCAATTAACCATTGAGTCATTCGTGAGGAAATATCCACCTTCTTTTAGTTTGTACTATGATCAACTAATTATTATGTAATGGATTTGTACCAAAGAAACTATATGTTATTTTATACAGTTCTCAATTCATGAAAATGTTTTCCTGGTGAATTATTACTTTTAATATGGTGAGAAACATTTTTGTAATCTTATATAGAATATGAGGTAAGAGGATGAACTTGACTATATTAAATGAGAAGAATTTAAGAGTGTATTTTTAATAAGTATGTTTTTCAACCAAATATAATGAATATTTAATGTGAATTAATTGAGTATAAATAAACAGATATGGAATATATGGGTTCCTGTAATGATAATTGGACATGAATTTTGGGTTATTATTATGGTTTAATCATTAAACCTGAATTAAAAACTGATCGATTCTTCAGTGTCTTAAAATAATGTATCCAAAAATCCTTAGAAATATGATACATTAGTTGTTAGAAAAAAACTATTTAGTTTTCTCCCAATATAGTAAAAGATATAGGATATTCCCATCATAATAAGGGTTTTAACTGAATAAAAATATTTTTTTGAGGAAATTTTAACAATAAAACACAAGGAGTAAAGGAAATGAATCTTCCTTGATACCAGAAGTGTGGAAAGAATAATTGTTGAAATTTTCTTATGGTGACCTGAATACATTTTAAATATGAATAATAAGGACATGGTGAAATTTAATACTAATGAGATGTTAAAAATGGAATTATAATTGAATGAATGTGGAGATATATCAACTGAATGCACCATATTCATTCTAAAGCTTCCAAATCAAAGAGTATGGGAATTATACAAACCAGTGACATCATATTACCATAATTAATGTACTTATTCAAAATTATTTGGACCATTCAATTTTTTGGGTCATGTTTTATTTTAAGAGATATTTATAATTTTTTCAAGTCCATAGTTCTTTTAATTGTTAGTGAATAGATTAGAAAAAATGTTTGGTTTTTCCAAAAAAAAACTCTATGCTCGATTTGGAGGGTCCATGAGGTGGTGCATAGAGAGTCACTATTTGTCCAAACCATGGTTCCACGAATATAAAATATGTGGACTTAGAATTTTGGGTGTTTTACAGTTGAAATATGTATAGACTAGCTATGATAGAAAATCATTCACCCTTTTAAGAATCCCATTGAGGGAACATGGTGTAGTGAATGATTAGTAATGATGAGACAACGTAACCTGTCACACCATGTGAATGGTATTCTAATTATCTGATAATTATAATTTATATCCCATCACCCAAATCCCTTGTTATTAATCCTAAAAACCACTTATTTGACTAAAATTGAATTATTTAGATTTTGGAGGCTCTTATGAATGAATTGCCTAATTCAGACACTCTCATTGACATATTAATGTACTAGTGGATAAATTTGACCCCTCTCAAGTAATTGATTTCCCAGAGATTTATAATTTATTCCCTATACCTTATCCATTATTTTGAGTGAGCTTATACATCATGTCATTGATGTATTTAATCTTTAATTTGATGGGGTTTATTTCATGTAATTTCTCTTTGATCGTACACTCCATAAATTCTCCCTTGGTGTCCCCCATTTTGAGTGATTGATCATTTTATCTTTTGATAATGGTAGGTTGTTCCATAAGTATTTTCATGATAATTGAATCCTTAATTAATTAAATTATTTTAAACTTAATTTTAATTTATTTTGAAAAAATAAATAGGGATGAATTTGAATATTGATTTCAACAACTTGAATTTTTTCAAATAAACACACTTTTTCATAGGATTGATAAATTGGTTGAATTTTGAGAATGAAGGATTGACATGAAAAGATATTTGATAATATGATTAGAAACTAATTTATGAGAATGTGGATTTAAATAAAAATGTTTATTCATATCATCAATTTTATGAAAACATATTTTTTTGGTTTTAAAATTGAAATTTATGTTTGGAAATAGAAATTGGGAATTGGATATATGATTGAAAAGTTGAATTTAATTAAATTATATTTTTTCAAAAAAAATATTTATTGAATAGAAATGTGATCTTTGTTAGTTATAGGGTGTTTGGGAAAAGAACATCAGGACTCGAAGGCCCAGGAAATGGATAGGTGATGATTACTATGATTAAATAATGTTCAGAATTATTTCCCTGAGGGAGAGTTTATTGATTAAATCAAAGTCCAATGTTGTAGGGATGTTAATACAAACACTTCTACCTTGTTGATTCAATACGTTGTGTAAGGATCCAATTATCATGAACTCTCTTATATCTATGAAAATGAACTGTTTCATAGTTTTTGTCTTGATTTATATATTCTAGTGATTATCGAACAATTTTACTCATTCCTATATATTTTATATAAAAATTTTATTTAATTTTATTTTGATATAACTAAATTTTATAACTATTTAGGAATAATGTTTTAATCGATAGAAATGAAAATTATTTTTCATGACATGATTATTTAATATTGAATCATAAATGGTTTATTTTTATAGGAATTACTTATGGTTCATTTGGTGGGGTCTTATGAGGCTATTTTGATCACACCATACCTTTTCCATCAGTGATATTAATATGATTCAATGATAGGTAATGGAATTTTCCATATGGAGGTGGAAGATGTTCTTGAGAACTAGATATGGAGTGATGGTTCTAATCGGTAGAGCTATGATTTAATTGTTACATGGGGTTCTGAGACATTTTATTGATGTATATTGTGTCATTTTTTGTATGATTATGATTTTGTTAATTTTAAATAAATTTTTGGGGTTCCATTATCCTCAAGGAGTATTTGGAATACCGAATCTGTATTTTTTTTACCTTCCATTATTGTGTATTTTTTGTTTTTTCTTTTGAAAAAATAGTTCCCATTGATAACTGAAATGATTCAAGTTTATAGTCACAAACCTATGGGGATTAGAAGAACCCTTTGGGATATAATAAGAAAAGTTTAGATATTAGGGTATCATGTTACTCTAGAAGTTTTGTGAAAACATTTAATTAGAGGGCTAGGTTTAGTGTATTCTTTATTTTAAGTATACATTTTAGGATGTCCTAGTTGAATGATGTTTAGAATGATGAGGCATTATGGGTAGATATGAGAAATTTCCTAGATAATAATCATCAATGTGTGCCTTAACTCACCATTGGTGTTTGGGAAATGAGTATTTGTGGAGTAAATTGATCTCATTTTAGTATTCTCCAAACATTATTTGATTATTCGGAACTCCCGGATTTTTTTGAATTCCTTTTGATTCATCTAACATCCCTGTTTATAACATCCCTCTTATTCTCATTGGATTGAGAATCCGAGTGGGCGTTACATGGCCTTAAGAGACATCCCCAAGTTTCCAACATCTTGAAATAAATGCAAAGGCTTACATTACATTGTTTGGGACGATTTACCCTTTGGATAATTAAGAATCCAACCAAACATGTAATGAACAAATAAACCCCTACATGGTTCATGATATAAATTAAAGGGAACTCTGAGCATTAAATTTACATTAATACCAAATAAAAAATAGTAACACCGTGGAAGACTAAAAACCAACCAAGTACATAGTATAATGCATAACTATAAAAATGTGCTCCTTGAAAAAACACCAAACTCCAACAATATCTATGCCCCAACATCACAAAACAGCCCATGAATCACTGAGAACTACTAATGATGTGTGATACATTACCTTTTCTCATTTCATAATAAATGACAACTGTAAAAGAAACAATGTTCTAAACAAGTGTTGAGTACTAAAACTCGGGAGGATTTACACAAATGACATCCATACTCACACAACTATGATATAACATGTTAGCACATTTATATAGATAAAGTTATATAAGAAAATTTATAGAAAACAATTTATATAAAATAATTGAAATCATATTCTCTCAAAATTAAAACTATTTATAATAAAATGACTTTTCAATCCGAAATAATTTTCCATTGAAAAAATCCATGAATGGTCAGAAAAAAATTTCACAATCGAATTGTAATGACACATTCCCACCCATACACCCACATATCCTCCCATGTAGGCCATGGTGATACATCCATACAAATGAGCAGTCACTCATCGAACATCAAATTTTTCATAAGGTAACCAACATCCCATGTGCCGTTACACATTTGGCCCTAAGTAAAAGCTCATATTTAAACCTAGACTTGTATTTAATATGAGTACACACCACCATGTATGCCCAAAAATGTTTCCAATAAAATCATGCCAAAACCATTCCAATGCAAAATATATTTCAATGCCAATAAAATTTCAATGCCCATACATTTCAATAAATCAATATTTTTTATTAAAAACTATTTTTCATAAAACCATTATCCATGAAAAAACCATGAATTAATTTTAAAATCATTTATCAAATCACTTCAGACAACAATTCCACAAGTACACAAAAATTGAAAACCATTAGTAAAAAGAGTTTCTATCATGATTTCACATCAATTTTCAAAATAATTTTAAATAAAAACAATAAATTTGAAAAAAATAATTTATATTATAAATATAGGATTCAATATTAAAGTCACCTACCCAATAAAACATGGAGAAAATTGAAAAAAACACTCAAATGCAAATGAAACAGGGTTGAAGCTTAAAAAACAACATAAATCTATTCCCATGTTTTAAACAAGGGAAAATATAATCATATTTGGTATAATCTATGTTAATTATATCCATAGTGGAGATATATCTATGAAAAATAGTGATGGGGAGAATTATATGTATGTAAATCTAATCCAAATTACTTAAAATGACGACTTACTGCAATAGTTGAGCTTCAACACCCCATTAAACACCTCTAAATTGACACCAAATCAATGGGGAGAGGTTTTACAACCATTAATATGGAAAAATATCTTGTTAGGTCCATTTAGAAGAAAAAATTAGGGATATACCCTTAATCCCAACAAAGATTCACTTTTTAGATTTAGTTTATAAACAGTACACTGTTAGTCACACTGTAAGGAAAACCATGTGCTAACCCTGCAATAGTTACTTCCTCATGAGGTAACCTCAACTGGTTGGCTCACACAATCAGAAAGTCAATGTGCCAACCATTACAAATATCACTATCTCAAAATATCATGGTTTCTCATAGGTGGCCACATGGTTTTCACAAACTATGTGCATGCCTGTGGGCCATATCCTTAGCCTAGGTCTCAATGTTGATGGTTTCCTATAAATGTTTCAAAGTTTTACTTAAAACATTTCCCTCTGTGACCCATTTATAAATTCACAAAAATCATTAATAATAATATCCAAACCCTCCCAACATTCACCATAACTTCCTACAAACATAGAAATCATAAAATATGTGTTACATTAATGAAATCAAGGGTTCTACATTCTCCCCACCACTAGACATTGCATCCATAAAAAGTTTGAAAACCATCATTTCCATGAAAGAGCTACCTTAATTTATTTTTCATTTACATCTACTATTAACAAGTCTCTTTCTAAATATGACATGTTTCCACAAAACCCATAATAGACCACTGCTTTTTCAACACAATACATTATCTTTCTTATCCCCAATCTACACTGGAATGTGAACCAACAAATCATCCAGATCTAGGTCAACATGATCCCATAAAATCAAATGGTTAGTATTAGGATGATACTTTTTCAATTGAGATACATGGAATACATTATTCACAATAGTGAAATGTGGTGGAAATAGCATATGATATTCCTCCTCATAAACTCGTTCTAGTATCAGAAAATGGCCTACGTAACTAGGTGATTACTTTCCCAACATCCCAAAATTACTATTTACAAGACTTGGGGAGATCATAAGTGACACCTGATCAAACACCATTCATGAAAATGGTCTTTGATGATGACCTTCAAACAACTTCTAATGACTCTATGATGCCTCCATCTATTTATTGATCTTGTAAATCTTCTCCATTGTGTTTTGGACAATCATCTTCCCAAAAAGTGAAGCCTCGCCTATTTCAACCCAATGAATTGGAGACTCAATAGGACACCCATCCAATGCTTTGAAAAGATTCATATATATGGAGTCTTGATAATGGTTGTTTTAGAAGAACCCCACTAACAAAATGTGTTCTTCCCATAAGACCCAAAAAACTATTACACTAGCACCCAAAATGTCTCCAAAAGTTATTATCATCTAGTTGGATTTTTTGGTTTTCTAGGAATGATATTTTTTACTCATTGTCAATTATTCCCCTAGGTATTTCTATATCAATTTATAGAAATAATATGAAAACCTTGAATCTCTATCAAAAATGATTGAAATTGGCATTACATGACTTTTTATCTCTTCCTATATATAGATTTCTAACATGTCCTCTATGTATGAGATTCACAAATAGGGTTTAAATGTGCCAAATTTGTGTGCTGATCCACTCTCACCCAAATGGAATTGTTTTTATGAACCATTCATAGCATACCTATTAAAAAAATCCTTAGTTATATTCTCCCTTTTGAAAACTATAATATGTAAATACTACAACATACCTTTTGGTTTCAAATTCTCTACCTTAACTTCCAGACACGTTAATCATCTTTAAAAAATTAAACTACCCTTATATTCATGTTTATCCAACAAAAAGACACTTTCGATGACTTATATAGCTCATGTATTCTAGGATGAACAAAACATCATGAATGGTGGTAATAAAAAAGAATTTATTCCCAATAAGACATAAGAACATCCATCTATTTTATGAACTATAATACTTAACTCCCTTCCAACCACCATCCCTCGATAGTTTACCCACCATAGAGTTTTGACCTCATTTCAGCACATTCTGAATTAGTTTTCTCTGTGTCTTGAACCATCTCCACCAAATCAAGAATAGATGAAACTCAAATGATAACCACAACTTTACCCCTGTATTCACATTCTATGTACAAGTCTACAAGTACCAACATCAACTCCCACTTATCTAATGTTTCATTTTACAAATGGGTATATGAATTCATTCTTAATGCATCCACCACAAAATTTCCCTTTCCTGTTATATGTATGAAGTCAAAGTTAAAAAAATTTAGATAATTCATCTATATTATTTGCCTCATATTCAAATCCCTTTGTGGGAATATATGTTTCAGGTTCTTAGGATACATAAACACTTTAAATTTCACACCAAAGTGGTAATGATGCCACATCTTCAAGGGATAGACTACAGTAACTTGATCCAAGCCATGTGTTTCTTAGTTCATCTCCTACACTATAAACTTCCTTGATAAATAATAAAAAAACATCATCTCCTTGCATGAGAACACAAGTTAAACCATATCCCAAAGCCTCAAAATACACGATGTATCCTTTTCTTGATTCCAAAAAAATCATTATTGGTGCGGATGTTAGGAGAACTTTCAACTCTTTAAAAGATTTATGACATTACATGTCCCCTTATAATTGAACATTCATCCTTTTATAATATATAATGAATTATTATATTCATGATAAGTCATGAACAAAGTGTCAGTAATAACTAGCTAGGTAAAAAATATAATATCTTAAAGACATTATTTGGAGGTATCCAAGAGATAAAGTTCTCTAACTTTTTTGGATCCATAAAAACACCTCCATTCAAAAGTAAATATCAAAGAAAACATACCACTTGTATAAAAAAATTTCACATCAATAACTTTTCATATATCTACGGACATATTATGATTTCCAACACTATCACCATTTGCTTTTTAGGATCCACCCTTTTCTATAAATACAATAACATGTCATTCATAAACACAACAAAAATGAATCTAGATATCACTAAAATATATGATTCATCAATTCCCTAAAGGATGATGGTGTATTTTTAAGAAAAAAATACATTACCTTATTTTCATGTTGGACATATATACTTCTGAAATATATCGTTGGAAAATCTTCCTTTCCAACATAAAATTGGTGATATCTAAATCACAAGTAAATCTTATATAACCATTGAGCTCCACTTAATTTATCAAATAGATCATCAATGCATGGAAGTGGAAACATGTTCTTAATAGTAAATTTGTTATGATTACAGTAATCCACACTCAACCAAATATTTGTGTATTCCTTCATGAAAACCATGATCGGTGTTTCCCAAAGACACATTCTTTGTTGAATGAACCTTATTCATTCCAACTCATCCAACTATAATTTGAATTTTAATAATTCTGTTGGATCCATCTGATAATACAGAAGGTAAATATGACTTCTCCTCAGATGGAGATCAAATTTAAATCCTATTTACCTAATATCTTTCAACCATGTAAAATTTTAATAAAAAAACATCTGGAAAATGATGAACAAGTCCTAGAAAACTACCATCATCTTCCTGTACCATCGATTCCAAGGTCAAAGCCACCAAAAAATACAGGATGGTTCCAACTACTAGGGCCAGAAAGATCATTTAACATCCCATTACACTCTAGTCTCATTGAAAGAGAGGCTTGATTTCATCATCAGTAATGAAATTGGCCTTTTTTGTTTTAACAGTCGATGTGAGCCTCGTAAATTTTATAATAATCCATACCCAGGATAGTATCATAGGCATCCATTTCCAGCATAGGGAAATCCCATTTCCTCTAACCTCCATAAATAGTTATAAGACACTCTATACACACAATAAATTTACATTCTCTTTAACCAAGTGATGTTTGATATTTTAATACATATTGCATAATCCCAAATTTTAAACTCAACAATTTAATCGCTCAAGAAGAAATGAAGTAATTGGATTCACATTTATCGAAAAAAATCATAAGTGTAGAATTCAAGAGAATCATACATGTAATGGTTGATATTCTATAATGATCATCCAGAATAACCTGCACATCTCTATATATTTTCTTGCTTTTGAAAAATTGTTCCATGTTTCCTTATTTTGATTTCCATTGATGATGAGTCATGTTATTCCAATAATCACCATGGATATATCTACTCTTCTAATGGGGATTTTTTTCCCACACTCATTCCATAAATGTATACAAAATCATCATTGCATGAGGAGTGTCCCAAACACTAGACCTTGGAGTACTGTGACAATAACACGGATGATGACCTATCTTGTTGCAATTTTGGCATGATCTCGGTGGGGTGGTACCTATTTTCATTATTTCACTTATGGAACCACACTAAAAACACCAATTCATGATCTTGGGTCTTGATGCAAGGTTAATTGTTCTTTTTGTGGGATTTTGATGTGGTCCACCTCAATGAGAAAAAGTTTCCCTCTTTATCATTCCCTAATTGTTAGAGTTCTCACCAACTATCATGAAGACAACAATAGATCTTGTAAATTAATTTTCAATAGTGCACGATATTGGAATAAGTGTATCTAGATGCAGCCTTGGGTCAATGGTTCAAAAATTCTGAGTGATCCTTTGGACCAACTGTTGTTTCACAAATGGCTAGGTGCAACTAAATTCTCAATATCCTCTTCCAACTGGTTCTTATGATGCCAACTATTTGAAATTGTCTCGATATAAAACACACACCATATTTCTCACTCTCTATCTGCTGAAGGATTCACATTTCCAATTTTAACACATCCCAATTATCACAACAATTCTTTCCAAAAACATATATTTCTACATTCAACAATTTTCTAAAAATCACAATATTTTTTTGAAAACCAAACTATTTTCCAAATATATGAATAAATCCCTTTTCAAACAACCACATTTGAAAACAATGATAAAAATTCTAAAAAATGAAGAAATTACACCAAATCATAAATTGTTACAGAAAATGAAATATCTAGTCCTAATGGGAAGTCATGTCTATAATACATATCATTATCATTTTATTTTAGAAACCTCTAAAAATGATATTCCTATTCCTATAAGATTATAAAAAACACAAATTTACTCAACTCCCTAGTAACAACAATTTCATCATAAAAAAATTGTAGCTACATCTTTTTACGCTCAACGTTTCAATTCCTGATAATCCTACTCCTCTCTACCCACTAGAAATAAGTAATAGACTAGAATGAATATCTACTCCAACATTGAGAGAAATAAGGACCACTTGATAAGCAAGGACTGAACAAGATTATATGACTTGTAACATCCCTCTTCTTCTCATTTTCTTGAGAAGGCGAGAGGATGTTACATGGTCGTAAGATACTTCCCTATGCTACCAAAATCTATAAAAATATTCGATAGGCTTCAATAAATGTGGGGTAAGATTTTTCCATTTGAGTTATGATTATGGTTTTTATCATTTACCATCAATGAAAAACTGATTGATTATTCAATGTCTATAAATAAAGTGTCCAAAAACCTATTGAAATATTGGGAATTTATAGCTATAAATATTTTATTCATTTTTCACTGAATTTAGTAATAGAGATTATAGATTTTAATACTACTCGTGGTTGTTATATGAATAGAAATATTTTTTTACGAAATTCAAAATATAAAACAAATGGTGGAAAGGAAATAAATATTCCATTATACAAGATGTGTGGATAGAAGTAAGGCAAAAATTTTATTTGGGGAAATGGTAAACATTTTGAATATGAAATATATGCCCATGGAGAAATTGAATCCTAAAAAGGGGTAAAAAAAAGTAATTATAATGAAATGAATGTGGAAATAAATCATCTGAACAAACCACATACACCCTAAATCTAAAAAAATCAGTGTGTAATATAATTATATAACTAGTGACATCTGATTACCATAATTAATGTACTACTTCGCCCTTATTTTGATCATTATTGGTTTGGGTCTTGTTTAATTTTAATATATATTTAAATATTTGTAAATTCCATAGTACATTCAATGGTTAGTGAATAGATATGAAAAAATGGCAGGTTGTTCCAAAACATGTGCCCAATTTGGTGGGTCTATAGGGTGGTGCATAAATGGGTCACTATTAGACCAAACCATGCATTAAAAAATATAAACAATAAGGTCGTAGAAATTAAGGGGTTTCATAGTTTAGAAATGTATTTACAAGATATGTGGCCAAACCAAGTACCATTTTTAGAATTATAGTGATAGAACATGGTTAGGCGACCGATTAGTAATGACCATGTATCCTAACACATCACATACTGTAAATGTAGTTTGAATTATCTGAAATATATAATTAATATCTCATCCTCCAACCATCACCCTTGTTATTAATCATAAACACCTCATAATTGACTAAAATTGAATATTTTGGAATTTGGAGGCTCTCAAGGGTGAATTCACTAATTCAACCTCTCTTATTACATGATAAATGCACATGTGGAAAAAATTTGATACCTCTATAGTAAGTGATTTATCCTATATTGATAATTTATTCTCTCTCCTCTTATCCCCAATTTTTATTATGATTAATCCTCATCTTTTTTATGGATTTTATTTTAGGTAATTATCTTTCATCAAACTCTGCATCATATTATACCTCTATATTTCTCATTCGGTGTAATTTCTCATTTTATCTTGTGATAATGGTTGGTGATTCTTTAAGAATTTTCATGAAAATAGAATCCCTGATTTAAGAAATATTTTAAATGTAATTTCTATTGATTTTAAAATCATAAATAGAGATAAATTTTATGACTGATTTCAATATAATTTTATTCGTAAAATAATTTTCCACTTTCAAATGATTGATAAATTGGTTGAATTTTGAGAAAGATGGATTTCAATTAAAATATATTGGATTAAATAATGATATATTGATTCTTGGTGAATGGAATTTAAATAAAAATTATTTTCGTTGGAATGAATTTAATGAAATCATATTTTTTGGTTATAAAATTGAAATTTCATTTTGGAACATGAAATTGGGAATTTAATCTAGGATTTGTAAGTGGAATTAAATTGAATGATTTTATCCAAAATAATATATATTTATTGAAATGAAATGTGATCCTGGATAGTTATTGGGAGATTAGGACAAGTACACCAGGACTCTGAATCACATGAAATATATTGATAATGATAAATTTGACTAAATAATATTTAGAGTTATTTCTATAAGGGTTTGTTTGCTGATTACCCAGATGGCCTATACTGTAGGATTGTGCAAATATGGAATATGTTCATGTTGACTGACCAAATAGTGTGAAGATCCAATATTCATGAACTAACTTATCTTTGGGATTATGAATTGTTTTCGGGTTTTTTTCTTGATTTATACATTCTAATGATTATAAAACAATTTTACTCATGGCCATAAATTATATATATAATTGTTATTTATTCAAATTTTTATATACCTACATTTTCTTATTATTTTGGAAGCATGTTCTGATTGATATATGTGAAAATTATTTACCATGACTTGATTATTTAAAATTGAATCAAAAATAGTTTATTTTTATAGGAATTACTTATGGTGCATTTCGTGGAATCATACTTTGATATTTAGCTCAAATCAAACGTTTTAATTTGGTGATTTTGAGGTTATGCAATAAAATGTCCTAGAAAATGGAATGTTCCATGAGGTGGTTCTATATGTTCTTGATAAATTGACATGGAGTGATGGTTCTGGACAGTGGTACTATGATTTAATTATTACATGGGGTTGTGGGAAACTGTATTGATTGATATTGTTTCATTTTTTTTATGATTAACTTTTTGGGATTTTTAAATATATTATTTTTCTAATTTTAACCTTGAGGAGTGTTTGTGATACCCAATATGTATTGTCTAATCATCAATTATTGTGTATTGTATGTTATTTATTATGAAAAAATAGTTACCATCGATCTTTGAAATGATTTTAGGTTATAGTCACAATCCTATGGGTATCAGGAGAACCCTCTAGGATATTGATAGCCTTTCAAGTGGTTCGTTAGTTCCATGTGATTCTATGCTAAAAATATATAAAACTCAAACTATTATACTATATTAATTAATATGTAATATTGGTAAGTTTTATGTCAATCCTATAGAGACATTGATTTTACTTTTATTTGGAATTGAAAATAATAATTTGTATAAGGTGGTGAGAAAATATTGGTTTGATTGATTTTGTGAAAAGAAATGATGAATGAAAAGTGGATTGATTGATTGGATTGAAAATGTATTTTAAGAATCATTTTAGCATAATGTAGTTTTTTTGGGTGAAATTGGAATTTGGAAAACATATTGATTGATTCATGATTGGTGCCTGAGTCATCATGAGGTTGATCCAATGGTCATGGTATCCCCTCCACAACGTTGTGATTCCCTATTTCCCTTTGTCTGGTAGGAAATTATTTCTCCAAATCAATTTTGTCTCAATATTTTATTTAAACTAGATTTCCCTTAAATATGACAATGTCAAAGTCGTCTTTAGGGTAGTAAGTTGTTCAATTTAAATTTCCCATTCTGATTCGAATATCGATGGTCATGTAAAATGAAAAATAAAGGGATTTGAATTATAAATAGTTAAATTACCCAAACCATGTACATTTATTATATTGAGTTAAATCCAACGCACCTTCCCCCTTTGGTTACATCACCCTAGCATGATAAATGATTACCCCTCATCCTAGCGATGAGATGTTTAGAGGGTATGGGAAAAGAAACCATAAAAGAAAAAACTAAAAAGGGTGTATCATCTTCTCTTCAAGCATTGGTCTTTAGCCATCCCCCCCCATCGAAGGTGCAGCAAAGGTCTCTATTTGTAGGAGCTGAATGGGGTCTTCCCATCACTGGCCATGCTGTGTACTGAAATTACGCAACGTGTAACGTCGATTCTCTTTTTGTGAATCTGTGTGATGCCTGCGCATATCTCGACTATGATTTTGTAAATTTGACCACCTAAATGAAGTTTACATGTACTACATGTCATGTATACCTTGTCTGCATCACCTCCATGACACTGATAATCTTGTGAAAATCATTCTCATAAATTTTATGATTGAATTTCTTCACATCATGTACGGAATGTACTTGATATGTACTTGTGGTTCACAGTGTGTTTGCTCATCATGGCATGTTCTAGAATCGGACAACTACTCTGATGATGTCATGACATGTACTTGTGGTACATGACATGTAATAAAGTTTTTTCCATTTTCCTTGTTCTCATCACCTTTAAAATTCGGGTGTCACGTTTCTTTTCTTCGCTCATGGCGTGAAGCATATTTTAGCTCAAATTTTCACTCCTTTTTGTTCCTTTTTAGAAGATTCATCGTTCCCTTCCATAAAACATAAAAAAACTCAATTCATTCCAAAATTGAAAATATTATTCATTTAATTTCAAAAATAAAGACATTATAAAATTATAAAATTTCTGCATGAGACACACTTATCCTATATAATTGGACTAGCTCAAGTATTCATGTTTCAGGTTGAACTGGATGTTTTGTAAAAAACATTATTGGAGGACAAGTTTCGGTATATTTCCTTAATGTATATATAAATTCTGTGATGTCTTCGTTGATAGGTTGTTAAAATGATGAGGCATCATAGGTAGTTACAAAAGTGTTCCTAGATAATCATCACCATAGTGAGCCTTAATTATCCATAGGTTTTTTGAAAATGAGTCTGTGATGATTAAATTGATCTCATTTTATAATTCTCCAAAATTGATATGGGTATCCTAACCCTTAAAAATTTTTAATTCCTTTTGATGAAAATAAAAACACTAAATGTAACGTCCCTCTTCTTCTCATTATCTTGAGAGGGATGGAGGATGTTAGTTAGCTTTAAGTGAAATACCCATGATGAGAATGTCGGGAAATAAATTCCAAGGGTTGCATAAGAATGTGGCAGATGAGTTTCCCTTTTTATAATTACTCATCCAGTAAGACAAGTCACAACCAAATAAACCCCTACATGAGGAATGATATAAATAAAAGCCAACTCAAAGCATACAATATACATTAAACCCAACTACAAAAGATAACCACATTGGATGAATATAAAACCACAAAGAACACAACTGAAGAAATAACTAATAAAACTCAATGTCTACATGAAAAAACTACATTATCAACAAGATCCATGCTCCAACTCCAAAAAACAACACATGTATCACTATGAACGTATAGATAAGTTTGATTATTTAACTTTTCCAATGCCCTATTAAATGACATATGCAGAAACACTAATGTTCCAAAGAATGGGTGAGTTCTAAAAATCAGTACCATTTTCCCTAAGGATATCCCTGCTCAAGATTTTACGATATAACATGTTACCAAATTTATATAAAACAATTTATGTAAAATAATTTATATATAACAAATGAATGTAGATTCTTACAAAATCAAAATAAATAACTAAGAAATATTTTTTTTGAAACTAAAAACAATTTCCATGGAAAACCCCAAGAATTTTTCCTAAAAAATTTCACAATCCAATATCCATAACCCATTACAAATCACACACCCACACATACACCCATGTAGGCCTAAGTGAAATATTCATTTTCATTAGCGATCCCTCATAGAACTACCAAGTTGTCACAAGGTAAGAAATATCCCATGTTACAATACACATTTTTCATGGATCACCTGTTTATATTTCAACTAGTCCAAGTATGAAATTTGAAAACACACAAGGAAGAATTCCCAAAATCCATGCCAAATCTATCTTTCCAAAACCATTCAAAGGGAAAATCCATTCCAATGCCTATACCATTTCAATACAAAAAACATTTCAATAAAACAATATTTTTATTGAAACCCATTTTTTACAAATCCTTTTCCATGAATCAAACTAAGAAACAATTTTATGATCATCATTTTAAAATCATTTATCAAAGCCCCATGCACTATAATTCCACAATTCCAAAAAATAGACGACCATTTCATAAATGGATTTCTATTATTACTGCACCTAAATTTTCACATTCAATTTCAATAAAAATATTAATTTTTATTCTAACCCTTCATATTCTAAATACTGTATTAGAGATTGAATCCACGTACCAAGGAAAATCTAATGAAAATGGAAAACGGCACAAAAATTACAATGAAATCGGGTTAAAACACCAAAAAAATCGATCTAAATATCTTCCCCTATCATAAAAAATGACTAATAAAATAATATTTCGCATAAAATATCTTAAATAAATACAAAATTGATATAGATCAAAGAACCCAATAGAGGGGGAGAGTTGGATCTGAGGAAAACAAATAAAAATGACTAAAATTTATGCCTTACAGAAATAGTCTGACTTCGAGGAAATAAGAAACACTTCCTGATTGAATCCAAATAGATGGGAAAAGGTTCTCTAACCATTGAAAGGTAAAATTACCTATTTAGGGATAGTTATGAAAAAATGAGAAATCAAACCATAATCCCCAACTAGATTCACTTTTTGTGGATCTAGTTTATAAATTGTACATGGTTAGTCACATGGTAAGGAAAACCATACATTATATGTGTTCTAGCTACTGCATCAAGGGAGGAAATCACACATTTTTAATACACTAATATAAAAATTTTGCACCAACCATGCCAAAGATCACTGTCTTTATAATCATAGATTCACATAGGCGGCCATATGGTTCATACAAATCATGTGCATGTCTATGTGCCTTCTCTTTAGCCCCAGTCTCATAGTAAACAGTTTTCTATTTTAGTTTCACAGTATTTCCAAACCATGAACCGGTACTAAAACCATATTAAATCCCCAAAAATATCCTAGACAACATCCAATCCCTCCGAAAATTCACAATAATCTTCTAAATACAAAATGAGGATAAAACAAGTGTTACATACATGAAATTAGGTATTGTACATTCTCTCAACCATTGGATTTTTTCCCTAGAATGTACAAAACCATAATTTTCATTAAAGAGTTACATAAATTTCTCATTTATTTCCTTCCCCTATTCCCAAGTCTATTCCCTAATATGGCCATGTTTCCACGAAACCTGCACTAGACTATTTCATTTTCCATGAATTACATTCTCTTTCGTATCCACAATCTCAACGGACATGTGCACCAAATATTCATTTGAAACTTGGTTAACATAATAACATAAAATAACATGGCTAGGATCAAACAAATACATTTTAAACTGAGATACATGGATCAAATTATGCACAACATAGGACTATGGTGGAAATTCCATCTGATATTCATCCCCATCAACTCATTCCAGTATCACAAAAGGGAATATGTATCAAGAATATTATAGTCACTGCATCCCAAAAAATTGATTTCCAAGATGTGGAGATATCATTAAGAACACATTATCACTCACCTTGAATGAAAATGTACATCAATTTTGATCCCTATATGATTTATGTTGACTTTGTTCCATCTAAATTATTTTTTAATCAACCAAATATTCTACGTTGTTTTTTCAACAATGATCATCCCACCTAGTGTAGTCTCACCTATTTCCACATAATAAATTTGATAATGAAAAATCCACCCATAAAATACATCAAATGGGGAAATATTTATCATGTCCTAATAACTATTTTCATATGATAACTCCACCAGGAACACATTTTCATTCCATTAGCCACCAAAATCCCTTACACAGGACTAAAAAATGTATTTCAATGTTTGAATTTTTTTGTTTGGATTTCCCATCATTCCGAGGATGATAGATCATACTCATTGTCAAATTTATCCTGTTGGATTACTCTAAAAATTTCATGAAACATGAAATAAACCTCAGATCTCTATATGAAATGATTTAAACTATCATTCCATGCATCTTTATCACTTCTCAGATATAGATTTTTATAGGTCTTGTATAGTATGATATTCACGAATTTGGATGAAATAATATGACTTTGTGAGCTTACCTAGTGTCACCCCTATGGAATCATGTTTCTGAATCTTTCTAATCAGATCTATTAACAAATACATAGCTATCTACTCCCATTTCCAAACATGAATATGTAATGATTACAATATACCTACTATTCACTAATTCTATTCCTTAGATTACTAAGAAATTAGAAATCTTGAAACAAATTTATCCACCTTTCTTTTCAAGTCTATACACTAAAACTGTTCTTTTGATGCCTTATAATTCAGTTATATTATAGGATGAAAACACAATATTGAGTGGTGGTAATCATTAAGAAGTTGTTCATGACAATCTAGATGTACAAACATCTGATTTTTGAACCACAATAGTGAAATCCTTTCTAGTAAATAGCCCTCAATTTTTACCCAATATTTATTTTTGACCTCATCGCAACACATTCTAAATCGGCCTTTTATGCCTCTTTAAAAATATCCAACAAATCAGGAAAAAATAGAACTAAAAAGAAAACTGAAACTACACCTCAGTCTTCACATTCAATGTGAATGTCAGCACATACCAATATCAACTCAGACTCGTCTAATGATTCTTTTTCTAGCTATACATATGACTCCCAACATGATGATTCTTCCAAAAAATTTCAGTTTCCCAATGTATATATCAAGTTAAAGTCAAACATTTCTAGATACTCTATCCTTTATCTTTGTATAAAATTCAAATCACATAGTCATAAAAATATATTCTTACTCTTATGATCTGTAAACATTATAAATTTCTCACCAAATATGTAATAATGTAAAGCCATTATGCATGGACTACAACAGCTCTGTCTAAATCATGTTTTGGGTAGTTCATATTCGTGCACTCTCTGTTGGGTTGATCCATAGGCAAAAGCATGGTATCTTGGGATGAGAAAACATCCCAACCAAGATCCTGAAGCATCATAACACACCCTGTACCCTGTTCCTGATTCTGGAAACAACAATATGTGTACCTATATATGGAAAATGTTTAGTTTATAAAAATATTTCTGACATTCCCCATTCCATTGGAATGGAACATTATTCCTTGTAAATATGTCATTGGTTATTCTATTTGTGAGAAGTCAAGAAAAAAAGTGTAAATAATAACCATCTAGACCCATGAAACAGAATATCCTGAAGGAATTCTATGGATTTAAATAATATTTAAGAAACTATATCATTTCTAGATAGACAAAAATGGATATTTCAGAAATTACATTGCCAAGAAAACATACCTATTGTATAAAAAAATAACACTTGGATATTTTTTAATAAAACCTGTTATCTATTATGATTCAAAAAAATATCACCAAGTGTTTCTCTTAATCCTCCCTTGACCATGAATACACTAATATGTCATCCATAATCACCACCTCAAAAGAATCCAAATATCACCAAAGTATCCAATTAGTCAATTCCATAATGACTTCTCGTGAATTTTAAAGACTAAAAGGAACTACAACATATTCATAATGGATATATATACTCATAAAATCTATCTTTGGAATGTCCTCTTTGAAATCCCTCAATTTGAGATATCTTGATCGAATGTAAATCATAGATAAGCACTGATCTCTCATCAATATAACGACCGTTCTTTTTTGTTACATTACTATTACATGATTTTAACAATAAATAAAAATAAAATCATTACAAGATGAGGATTAAATGGTTTAGTGTATTGGGGAAGTTAGGACCATAATTAAATTTTAAAAAATAAAACATAATTATTTATTTAATTCCTTCTTCTCTAACTTCTTATTTGCCTTTGTGTTCACTTTAGTACATGTAGTAACATTAGGGTATACATTAAAGAACAGGGTGACCTAAAATACCATTAAGAGGATAGGGAAGAACATGGATTAAAATAAAATAGTGTGAGAATAATTATTATCATAATAAATTATATTTAGGATCATAATAATGAGAATAATCATTAAGAAAAGGTTCGAAATGTGGCAATGCATGAAAATGAATCATCATGTCTTAGAGGACAACTACAACACATTAGTGTGAACAAAGATAGAATCATGTTCAGAGAAATATATAACTTTATCTTATGAGAATCATAAAACTACCCAATTAGTTGGATATATATATATATAATTCAAGGAGAATCTATCACATCATATAATATACATTTCGCTATATAACTTTAGGTGCACCCATCACATCATAACAATTACATTTTCATAAATACCAATGAGAACAAATATAAATATTGGACATAAAATAAAATGTGTAAAGGAATTAAATTACATTCATAATGAATATATTCATAATAATTTTTCCCTAAATGAAAGAGGGAATAATATACTTGGTATATGAATCATCAACCTTGAGTGAAGAGGAAACAGTCTTGAAATGTAAATGTTGTGTGTTTTTTAAGTTCTTCTGGAAAAATCATTTTTCTTAAGATCAATTAGAAAACATGTATATCCCATAAAATTTAAGATAATTATTATGAAATCATATATATGGTATATCCATACTGAATATGGGGTGAAATAGGGAAAACCCCAAGAAATATTGTAGGGTTCAACACTTCCCATTACCTTATGACCGAATGATTTCTTCATTTTAATATCCTATATTATCACATTAGATTGATAAACTATCAAAAAATCTTATATAAATTAAATTTACTCATTATGGTTTTATTAAGTTCATTTATTGTCTTTTCAATGAGTTATAGATTGTAATTTCGTCGTCTAGGAGTGTTCGTTTTTTTAGTATTCATGATCAGTTCACATGTACAAATGAATGGATGTTTTTGTAAAATTTGGATAAATATCTATAATGGTTTTTATATATTATTAATTATATTTAATAATTCAAAATTCTATTATAACTAACTTGTTTATATATTATATGGATGAATCATTTTATAAAATTTAATGATAATAGTTTTAGGTTAATATTGTATGTTTTTTATCACAACGAATTCATTTTGTTTTATCATTTAGTAATATATATATATATATGATAGTCCCATGAAAAAGAGTTTTAAAATAAATAGTAAATATTTTTAACCCATTATAATTTTTTTAACATCCTTGATGATATTAATGAAAAATGTAATTTCATCACCCACAATGTTGGTAAATTAACACATCTCGTGAGATGGTTTCATTTTTTTGAATAAAAGAGAGAGAGACTGGATTTTATGATTTATATTCCACTAAAGAGATATAATAATAGAATATAAAACATAATTGAGTTATAAATCACGTTTTAAAATGGAATAATTGGGTATGAAAATAAATTAAATTAAATTAAAAAGAAATTAAATGAAAAGGTAAGAAGATTTGTCCTCTAGGATTTATCCTTCCTAAGAACCTCTATAAGGAATAGGTGTAACATCCCAAGTAAGTAATGAATAATAGATATTTTTATCCATGTCTATTAATGATTAAGATAGTGTTTTAGAGGCTTAAAATGGAAATAAATACAATCTTATGCATGGAATAAACTAATATTCTTAAAAGATTGTTTTACTGCCTTTTGATGGCAAACCATTTTTGAATCTATATTTTGACAATTATATAAACTATGTTTGTCAAAATAAACTTATCCTTTATGATTGGGACATCAAAATTTACCTTGTGTGAATTTTTGGTATTTTTCTGACAATATTCATTTTTTAATGAATAGTGAAAAATACTGCATTTTACATCAAAACTGCTTTTCAATCTAATTTATTTATATGATTAGATTATGTTTTGAATTGCTTTTGAAGTGAAATTAGAATATATGTTTACCATTTTATCCAATGGTGGTCATTGGAATCAATTTCACTTTGAAATTAGACTTAAACTGGTGTCAATCTTTTGATACTTATTGTTTTGTAAAAATACGCTATTTGCTCTGGCAGCGGGAATTAATTATTGAATTAATTAATGTGACTTATATGATTTGAATTTTGTAAAATGGACTTCATTTTTGAATCGTAATATCAAATATAGCTTAGGGTGAATTTTTGGTAATTTTCTAAAAAACTTCAATTTTTGATAAATAGTGAAACCACTAAGTGGTAATCAAGCAAACTGATTTTTCAGTTAAATGAAAGTTTACCACTAATGTGTATTGAATTTTGAAAATCCGACATACATGGTTGTCATTAAGAAGTAAAATGTGGTTCAATGAGATTAAAATAATTTTTTGGTGAATAGTAACTTATTAAGTTCTTAATCGAGATTAGTGGTAATTAGGGTAGTTTAAGGTCTAAATAAGGCTTTAATAATATGAAATGACCTAGACACATGTCCCAAACTCATTGGTTGTGTCATGGCCGACCATGAAATGCCATGGGTCAACTTGGGGACCCCTTGGATCCACTTTTGTTGGGAAATGACATAAATTACTTTTTATTTAATGTTAAAGTGAAAATGACACAAACATAATATGTTTTACGAAAACAATTTTTAAGTGGGGTTATAAAAGTCAAAATTTTGATTATAAATAGTAATTTGAAAGATATAAAGATTTCCTATATCATAGTATTTTTTTTATAATTTTTAGACATTAAATAAATTAAATTATTTATGACATAATAATGATGCAGCGATGACATCATTATTTGACGATTTAAATAAAATGGAATGATAATGAAAAATATAAAACCTACACATGGCCAAAACCAATTGGAAGAGTGGATTTCGAACCGTTATCACCTTATCCACGATTTATATCAATGTGGGACCTTTTAAAACCGAAACACAATTTCAAATAAAGTAATGTTTCTTTACTTTCCAAAAGTGCCCCTCCTCTCCTCTTATAAAAGGCCCCCACCTCTACCTCATTTCACACACTCTTAAAGCCTTTGGCTCGGCCAACCCCTGCTCATTTGCTCTCTCCACATCCCTCTCCTCATCCTAGAGGATTCCCTTTGGGCAGAATCCTTTCAAAGTAAGCCTTTAGGCTCAAATCAAATGGAGTTACACTTTTTAAGGTAATTTGTTCTCTCATGTTCATTTGTTTTATTTTGCTTCTCCAACCCCCTAAACTCTTTTTATTTACTTATTTTGTAACAAAAAAGTATATTTAGTATACTAGGATGTTGATATATGATTTATTTGAGCTACACTCTCACACAACTACATCAAATGGTTAAAGAACATACGGTTTCCGTGGATGGCGAAATTCTGCCTCCCGAAACGATGATTGTTCAACACTCATTTAACACCTTAAAAGGTGGCCATTATGATGTCACTATTTTTATATATGATATATAATATGTTTACGTTTTCCTTAAGCTTCTGTTTTTTTTCATTTTGGTCATACCTTTATGGTTTCCATTATGGGTAAACACGATATCTTCATTTTAGGAAGTGCGGACTACCGCCCCCTAAAAGTGATTTGATTCGTTAATACCATATGTGGGATGTGTAAAGGATAAAGTTAATGATATTATATATGTTATTATACTGGAATTATAATATACTCTTATACGATTATGATTCCATTCCAGAAAATATGAAATAGAAATGGAAGTAGCGTTCATGCGTACGTACGGCTTACCGTCTCCATGAATGGTGCATTTCATTTCTTACCACTAAATTATGTAATATTATAAATGCATGTATGTACTGGATATATATGACATATATGATATCTACATCATGAATACCATTCTGGATATAATGAACCTTTGACCAAATTAACAACATGTAAGTGTAAGAAGTCTATTTTTGACTTAAGAACCAAATACCGACAAAATGAACATTATTAACTTAACTGATAACATGATGTTCATAACATGGTATAAAAGGAATAATGAACTTGAAAAAGATTCATAATCATGTAGAGATTAACTCAAGTTTATTATTCAGGAGATTAAAGAACGGTCGAGTCAAGTCGGATACGAGGTATGGGACTTCGTCTCAATCTCCTTTCATTGAGGCATATTTTATTTTATACACAACTTTCTTTTATATGGTGTATAAACCCCTTTGACTTTTACGTTTATTCAAAAGGAATCTTTTTTATACGAAGCGTTTACTAAACGACAAAATGGAATGTTTTTGTTGTACGTATGCGGCGACAACGACTTCTCTGTCGTCGTGACCGTTATTTGAGTTTCGGCTTCCTCTACAAGCCATACCTTCTTTTTAAAAGAAAAATAAATACCATGTTTTACTTTTCATTTATTTTGGTATTGAAAATGGTTTTCATAATGTTTTTACATCAATTTGTTGTATTGATATCTCGTGATTGAAATGTGGAAATTTTATGTTTCCTTTATGCATGTTTTATGTGATATGATTATGTTATGGTTCTTGGGTATTATTATGAAGACGGGTGGTTCCGTGATAAACTAAGGGCGGGTGAGACCGTTATAGCTCTCCAATGCATTGGGTAACGCGAATGAGTGAAACGTTAAGGTTTCTCCGAAGAGATTTTAGGGAATATACTGTGATGGGTATTCCAAACGTAACCAAGAGGGTTACTCCCTACGTAAGAATGTTATGAATGCCTCAAGTTACCTTTATGTCTTACGATTTCTATGATTTATTAATGATTTTATGAGGTATGTTAAAGTACCTATGTTTTATGGGTAATGTATGATTTCATTCTTATGTATATATGAACTCATGTTTCCTTTCCATGTTTTTTTTATAACCCATACTGAGTTTTTATGCTCATCCCAACTTTTTGAAATGTTTTTCACAGGTCACAGGAATGGTACATGATAAGATGATAGAGTCAAGGATGTGTCAAGAAATAATCCATGTTTTATTTTAAATGTGTTTCCATTGATGGGAATGAAGAATACTATCTTTATGTAACCACTTTGTTTATATGTGGAATGTAATGCATGTTTTATGATCTAATTATCTAAAACTCTAAACCTGAAAAGATCCTCAATGTGTAATCTTGTAATAACTCATGATTAAGTAAGGTTTAAGGCTGGGGCCTTATAGTTGGTATCAAATGTCGGTTTAGATAACTTTAGGAGTTAGAATTATATTAAATGATTTTCCAAAAATATTTTTTTGAAATGATATAGCATTTAATGATTACCATGTTGCTTCATCTAAGACATGTTTGTTCAGAACTGTTTTCCGCAGAGGAAACAGGGAAGCAGTGCTAGGAAGGCATACAGAAGGAAATAACCTTCCGAATCAGCATCCAGAAATGGTCGGAATTGGAACTGAACAGTTTGTTGCAGTAATGGCGCAGTTGACTCAAGCGATAAATGGCGGTGGTATCCATGCATGAGATCAGCCAGATCAACCGCAGAGGAACATGTCAGTGGTGGAACATTTCGTGAGGCAACATCCCCCATCATTCAGAGGATCATCTGACCCTGTGCTAGCTGAAGGGTGGATTAAAGCACTGGAGAAGATTTTTGATGTCATGGGGTGTTCAGACAATCAAAAGTTTAGTCTTGCTATTTACCGTTTGGAGGGTGAAGCAGATCAGTGGTGGTCTATGGTTAAAACTATCAGGGACGCCGATGAGATTGATGCTCTTGACTGGGATGAATTCAAAGGTATGTTTCTTGAGAAGTATTTTCCTAAGGCTGTTCGACTTAGGATGGAAAAGAAATTCTTGGAATTGAGGCAAGAGGAAGACTCAGTGGCTGCCTATGAAGAAAGGTTCACTCGATTGACAAGGTATGCTCCAAATTTTATCCGGGACCTTGATAGTAAAATCAATCGTTTTTACTCTAGATTAAAGCCAAAGTATCGAAGGGAATTAGCTTCTCGTGAGTTTAAAATTTATTAAAAGCTTGTTCGATGTGCTGAGAAGTTGGAAATGGAGTTTTCCGATGACCAAGTTTTCTATAACAACCAGCAGAAGAAGAGACCGAGGTGGCAGGAGAAAGGTAAGAATTCTTCAAAAAAGTCTGATGGTAAGAGAACTAAGTTTCCAGTTTGTGATAAATGTGGCAAAAGGCATGCTGGGGAATGTCTTCTGAATTCTGGAAAGTGCTACCGATGTGGTAAGATAGGACATAAGGCTCGTGATTGCACTGAAAAGGATCAAGGTGAAGGTAAGAACAAATTTGATTTGCAGTTATTGAAATGTTATAAGTGCAATGAGATGGGTCACTATGCAAACGAGTGTCCAAAAAGGAGCTTGAGTGATGGGAAGCAGTTAGACTACAAGCAGAAAGGGGTGGTGAAATCCTTTGCAACTACTTCAGCAGATGTCGGGCCATCAAATGATGTGGTATCAGGTACTTTGTTTGTTTTTTCAGATTATGCCAGTGTGTTGTTTGATTCGGGGTCTACACATTCTTTCATCTCTGAAACCTTTTCTAGTAAAATGGGAATACCATCTCAAGAAATGACTCCTGAACTTTTGGTAAAAACACCTGGGGGAAGTGTCGAGGCAAAAAGAATTTATAAGAATCTTCCTATCCTTATCTGTGGAAAGAACCTACTTGCAAACCTTATTGTTCTACCTCTAGTAGAGTTTGATGTTATCCTGGGTATGGATTGGCTCTCTATTTACCATGCTAAGATTGACTGTAGAGCTAAAGAAGTTTCTTTTCAGAAAGACTTTCAGTTTGTTTACAAGAATGAACCCTTACTTTTGATAACATATCAAGAGGCCGAGAAACTTGTAAAAGATGGAAATGAATGTTACCTTGCACACATCGTTGAAAATAAAGGAACTGTTCAGATTAATGATGTGCCAGTGGTAAATGAGTATCCTAATGTTTTTCCTGATGAGTTGCCTGGAATAATACCAGATCGGGAAGTTGAGTTTACTGTTGACTTAGTTCCTGATGCTAAGCCAATTTCAAAACCCCCTTATCGAATGGCACAAATTGAACTTTTAGAGTTGAAGGGGAAATTGAAAGATTTATTAGAGAAAGGTTTCATTAGACCTAGCACATCACCATGGGGTGCTCCTGTTTTATTTGTTAAAAAGAAATAGGGTTCTATTAGACTTTGCATTGATTATATAGCCTTGAATAATATCACTGTTAAGAACAAATATCATTTGCCTCATATCGATGATTTGTTTGATCAGCTCCAGGGAGCTTAGTTTTTTTCAAAGATTGACTTGAGATCGGGGTACCATCAGCTGATGGTAAAGGAGGCAGATATTCCGAAGACCGCGTTCCGTATAAGATATGGCCATTATGAATTTGTAGTAATGCCTTTTGGGCTAACCAATGAACCTTCTGTATTCATGGACTTAATGAATAGAATTTTCCATGAGTTCTTGGATAAGTTTGTGGTGGTTTTCATTGATGATATTTTGGTGTTTTCTAAAAGTAAAGAGGAGCATGAAAAACATTTAAGGGTTATCTTTAAAACCTTAAAAGAAAAGAAACTGTATGGGAAATTAAGCAAGTGTGAGTTTTGGTTGCAACAAATTTCTTTCCTTGGTCACATTGTTTCTAAAGATAGAATAACTGTTGATCCTGAAAAAACAAAAGTTGTGGAAGAATGGCCAAGACCCACAAATGTAACCGAGATTCGTAGCTTCCTTGGTTTGGCGGGCTATTACCGAAGGTTTGTTAGAAATTTTTCACGGTTATCTAGTCCAATGACTAAGCTGACTCGGAAGGGTGTTAAGTATATCTGGACAAAAGATTGTGATGATTGTTTTCAGGAATTGAAAAGAAGATTGGTGAATGCTCCAGTTTTGGCACTACCTTCTAGGAATGGTGAGTTTGTTATATACAGTGATGCTTCATTGAAAGGACTTGGTTGCGTCCTAATGCAGAATGATCAGGTAATTGCTTATGCTTCACGATAGTTGAAAACTCATGAGGTAAATTACCCTACACATGATTTGGAATTAGCTGCTGTTGTTTTTGCTTTAAAAATTTGGAGGCATCATTTGTATGGAGTAAAGTGTGAAATATATACTGATCACAAATGTTTAAAGTATATATTCACTCAGAAAGAGTAAAACATGAGACAAAGGAGATGGCTAGAATTAATCAAGGATTATGATTGTACAATTCATTACCATCCGGGAAAAGAAAATAAAGTGGCTGATGCTTTGAGTCGAAAAAGTAATGCTTCATTAACAATGTTGTGGTTGGAACGTGATCCTTTGGTTAACGATTTGATGATCTTTGGCATAGAAGTTGTTGGTGCAGGAAGTCCTTCTGTTTTGTTTCAGGTATCAGTGAGATCTTCTCTATCAGATAGAATCAAGCAAGCACAGAAGCAAGACAGTGAGTTGCAGAAAAAGGTAGAGCTGGTTCAGAAAGGTAAGTTGCCTGAATTCAACATTGATAATGATTGTGTTTTGAGATTTGGGAAGAGATTGTGTGTGCCTTGTGATTCACAGTTGAAGAGAGAGTTGTTATGTGAAGCTTATAGTTCTCCGTTTTCAGTTCATCCGGGCAGTACTAAGATGTATAGAGATCTGCGGGAGTATTACTGGTGGGATGGAATGAAAAGAGATATTGCTGATTTTACTGTGAAGTGTTTGACTTGTCAGCAGGTTAAAGCAGAGCGGCAGTTACCGAAAGGGATGCTTCAGCCTTTACCAGTGCCAGAGTGGAAATGGGAGAATATATACATGGACTTTGTTGTTGGATTACCGAAGACATCTCGAGGTAATAATGCAATCTGGGTTATTGTTGATCGCTTGACCAAATCTGCTCATTTCCTTGCTATACGAGATGCTTTCTCTCTTGATCAACTTTCCCGTGTGTATCTTAAAGAGATAGTCAGGTTACATGGAGTTCCTCTCACCATTGTATCGGATCGTGATCCCAGGTTTACTTCTAACTTTTGGAAAGGCCTTCAGAAGTCGTTGGGTACTGAATTAAATTTTAGTACAGCTTTTCATCCTCAATCAGATGGGCAGTCAGAACGAACAATTCAGACATTGGAGGATATGCTACGAGCTTGTTCTATGGATTATCAGGGAAGTTGGGACCAACATCTTTCTTTGGTTGAGTTTTCATATAATAACAGTTTTCATTCCAGTATACAGATGGCACCATTTCAGGCATTATATGGGAACCGGTGTCGAACTCCAGCTTTCTGGGATGAAGTGGGTGAAAGGATGTTGATGGGACCAGAATTGGTAGAAGAGATGGCAGAAAAAGTTCAGCTGATTCAGAAACACATGAGAACAGCTCAGAGCAGGCAGAAGAGTTATGCGGATAACCGGAGGAAGGATATATCTTTCGAGGTAGGTGATCATGTTTTTCTCATGGTTTCTCCTTGGAAAAGTGTGATGATATTTGGTAAGAAAGGAAAGTTGAGTCCAAGGTTCATTGGACCATACAAAATTCTAGAGAGAGTTGGATCAGTTGCATACCGAGTGGCTTTACCTCCGAGTTTATCTCAGGTACACAATTTTTTTCACGTTTCGATGTTGAGAATGTATATGCCAGATCCATCTCATGTTTTGAGTCCAGAGGTAGTTCAGCTGGAAGAGAACCTATCTTATGAGGAACAACCGGTCCAGATTATTGACCACAGGGAGCAAGTGTTACGGAATAAGGTGATTCACCAGGTAAAGGTTTTTTGGAAAAACCACATGATTCAAGAGGCAACATGGGAATCCGAAAATGCAATGAGGGATAAGTACCCTCATTTATTTGATAAGTAAATAAATTGCGGGGACGCAATTTTCTAAAGGGGGGAAGGATGTAACATCCCAAGTAAGTAATTAATAATAGATATTTTTATCCATGTCTATTAATGATTAAGATAGTGTTTTAGAGGCTTAAAATGGAAATAAATACAATCTTATGCATGGAAAAAACTAATATTCTTAAAAGATTGTTTTACTGCCTTTTGATGGAAAACCATTTTTGAATCTATATTTTGACAATTTTATAAACTATGTTTGTCAAAATAAACTTATCCTTTATGATTGGGACATCAAAATTTACCTTGGGTGAATTTTTTGTATTTTTCTGACAATATTCATTTTTTAATGAATAGTGAAAAATACTGCATTTTACATCAAAACTGCTTTTTAATCTAATTTATTTATATGATTAGTTTATGTTTTGAATTGCTTTTGAAGTGAAATTAGAATATATTTTTACCATTTTATCCAATGGTGGTCATTGGAATCAATTTCACTTTGAAATTAGACTTAAACTGGTGTCAATCTTTTGATACTTATTGTTTTGTAAAAACACGCTATTTGCTCTGGCAGTGGGAATTAATTATTGAATTAATTAATGTGACTTATATGATTTTAATTTTGTAAAATGGAATTCATTTTTGAATTCGGAATATCAAATATATCTTAGGGTGAATTTTTGGTAATTTTCTGGAAAACTTCAATTTTTGATGAATAGTGAAACCACTAAGTGGTAATCAAGCAAACTGATTTTTCAGTTAAATGAAAGTTTACCACTAATGTGTATTGAATTTTGAAAATCCGACATACATGGTTGTCATTAAGAAGTAAAATGTGGTTCAATGAGATTAAAATAATTTTTTGGTGAATAGTAACTTATTAAGTTCTTAATCGCGATTAGTGGTAATTAGGGTAGTTTAAGGTCTAAATAAGGCTTTAATAATATGAAATGACCTAGACACATGTTCCAAACTCATTGGTTGTGTCATGGCCGACCATGACATGCCATGGGTCAACTTGGGGACCCCATGGATCCACTTTTGTTGGGAAATGACATAAATTACTTTTTATTTAATGTTAAAGTTAAAATGACACAAACATAATATGTTTTACGAAAACAATTTTTAAGTGGGGTTATACAAGTCCAAATTTTTATTATAAATATTAATTGGAAAGCGAAAAAGATTTCCTATATCATAGTATTTTTTTTATAATTTTTAGACATTAAATAAATTAAATTATTTATGACATAATAATGATGCAGCGATGACATCATTATTTGACGATTTAAATAAAATGGAATGATAATGAAACATATAAAACCTAAACATGGCAAAAACCAATTGGAAGAGTGGATTTAGAGCCCTTATCACCTTATCCACGAATTATATAAATGTGGGACCTTTTAAAACCGAAACACATTTTTAAATAAAGTAATGTTTCTTTACTTTCCAAAAGTGCCCCTCCTCTCCTCTTATAAAAGGCCCCCACCTCTACCTCATTTCACACACTCTTCAAGCCTTTGGATCGGCCAACCCCTGCCCATTTTCTCTCTCCAAATCCCTCTCCTCATCCTAGAGGATTCCCTTTGGGAAGAATCCTTTAAAAGGAAGCCTTTAGGCTCAAATCAAAAGGAGTTACACTTTTTAAGGTAATTCGTTCTCTCATGTTCATTTGTTTTATTTTGCTTCTCCAACCCCCTAAACTCTTTTTATTTACTTCTTTTGTAACAAAACCTGTATTTGTAATATACTAGGATGTTGTTATATGATTTATTTGAGCTACACTCTCACACAACTACATCAAATGGTTAAAGAACATACGGTTTCCGTGGATGGCGAAATTCTGCCTCCCGAAACGATGATTGTTCAACACTCATTTAACACCTTCAAAGGTGGCCATTATGATGTCACTATTTTTATATATGATATATAATATGTTTATGTTTTCCTTATGCTTCTGTTTTTTTTCATTTTGGGCATACCTTTATGGTTTCTATTATGGGTAAACACGATATCTTCATTTTAGGAAGTGCGGACTACCGCCCCCTAAAAGTGATTTGATTCGTTAATACCATATGTGGGATGTGTAAAGGATAAAGTTAATGATATTATATATGTTATTATACTGGAATTATAATATACTCTTATATCATTATGATTCCATTCCAGAAAATATGAAATAGAAATGGAAGTAGCGTTCATGCGTACGTACGGCTCACCGTCTCCATGAACAGTGCATTTCATTTCTTACCTCTAAATTATGTAATATTATAAATGCATGTATGTACTGGATATATATGACATATATGATATCTACATCATGAATACCATTCTGGATATAATGAACCTTTGACCAAATTAACAACATGTAAGTGTAAGAAGTCTATTTTTGACTTAAGAACCAAATACCGACAAAATGAACATTATTAACTTAACTGATTACATGATGTTTATAACATGGTATAAATGGAATAATGAACTTGAAAAAGATTCATAATAAAGTAGAGATTAACTCAAGTTTATTATTCAGGAGATTAAAGAACGGTCAAGTCAAGTCGGATACGAGGTATGGGACTTTGTCTCAATCTCCTTTCATTGAGGCATATTTTATTTTATACACAACTTTCTTTTATACGGTGTATAAACCCCTTTGACTTTTACGTTTATTCAAAAGGAATATTTTTTATACGAAGCGTTTACTAAACGACAAAAGGGAATGTTTTTGTCGTACGTATGCGGCGACAACGACTTCTCCACCGTCGTGACCGTTATTTGAGTTTCGGCTTCCTCTACAAGCCATACCTTCTTTTTAAAAGAAAAATAAATACCATGTTTTACTTTTCTTTTATTTTGGTATTGAAAATGGTTTTCATAATTTTTTTACATCAATGTGTTGTATTGATATCTCGTGATTGAAATGTGGAAATTTGATGTTTCCTTTATGCATGTTTTATGTGATATGATTATGTTATGGTTCTTGGGCATTATTATGAAGACGGGTGGTTCCGTGATAAACTAAGGGCGGGTGAGCTCGTTATAGCTCTCCAATGCATTGGGTAATGCGAAGGAGTGAAACGTTAAGGTTTCTCCGAAGAGATTTTAGGGAATATACTGTGATGGGTATTCCAAACGTAACCAAGAGGGTTACTCCCTACATAAGAATGTTATGAATGCCTCAAGTTACCTTTGTGTCTTACTATTTCTATGATTTATTCATGATTTTATGAGGTATGTTAAAGTGCCTATGTTTTATGGGTAATGTATGATTTCATTCTTATGTATATATGAACTCATGTTTCCTTTCCATGTTTTTTTTATAACCCATACTGAGTTTTTATGCTCATCCCATGTTTTTGAAATGTTTTTCACAGGTCACGGGAAAGGTACATGATAAGATGATAGAGTCAAGGATGTGTCAAGAAATAATCCATGTTTTATTTTAAATGTGTTTCCATTGATGGGAATGAAGAATACTATCTTTATGTAACCACTTTGTTTATATGTGGAATGTAATGCAAGTTTTATGATCTAATTCTCTAAAACTCTAAACACGAAAAGATCCTCAATGTGTAATCTTGTAATAACTCAAGATTAAGTAAGGTTTAAGGCTGGGGCCTTATAATAGGATTTGGTATATTAATGACACCAATAGATATTGGAGGGGGGAAGGGGATATGTTAGAAAATAGGGTTTAATTTGGGCTAGGATCAAATCAATATAGGTGTGAGGAGAGGAGGGGTGAGGGGTGCTATTTATATTGGATGAGAGAGGTGTTTTTTCATTATTATATTCTTTGGTTTATTATTTTTAGATCAAGACAACAAAAAGTTTGAGAATTATCTACATGTATGTTAAAATAATTAATGGATTTTCTGTATTATGGTTCTTACATCAGTTATAAATCAATGAATATTTTATTTAAATTATAATATATATATATATATCGTAAATTATGATATTTTACTATTCACCAAAAATTCAACTATTTTAGACAAATACCGAAAATTAACCCATTAAATTTTTTGACATATAGAATTTAAAAATGAAATAAATTTTATGAAATTTTTTTCTAAATATGTTTAATTTAATTTTTAATTAAAATTATCATTTACATAGTAATATCATATTTTAAAATTATAACTAATTTTATAAAAATATGGAAATTTAATTAAGGTCTCATAAAATTAACATAAAACCATATGAAATCATAATATTAATTTATGGAAACATTTTATGAAAATAAATTTTCCTTTAAATTAATAATTTTGTTTTAAAATAAAAATTTAATATTTTTATCTTATAAAAATTAGAACCCATAATTAATAATTTTAAAAACATATATTTACATAGACTACGATATAATTATATCATATTTTTATTCACAAGATTCCAAACATTTATTTATACATTCAGGGGATATGTTACTATTTAGTTGGTTGATTTACTATTCATAAGGGTCATATTTCTATTCCTAAGGTCAACTTACCATTTCATCTATATTGGTTCATTAATATCTATAAATAATTATTATTTCATTAATTATTCATTTATATTGTATTTATTATAGCATCTATGTGATTTTATACGATTTATACAACATGAAATTTATATTATAATGTATAAACTCAATTGATAAATTTATGGTCGTTACACTCAATTGATCAAACATATCATAAATGTGAGGAAGTGAATACCTTTCTTGTATCAAAATGTAGTCAAGATTATGATAATCCACATTAACCCTAAGAGTGACATTTTACTTCTTGAAATGGAAGAATGATAATACCCACGACAACATGATCAACTGAATGAACCCTTAGCTTTCCTGGTCATACAAATTCAAAATTAATAAAATTAATTCTATCAGTTCAATATGAAACTAGAGAATGGAAATAATATTGGTCTCTAGAAGGATATAAATCATAAACTTTAGATCCATTACAGCTGGAAACCATGAAAAATGATTGTGAAAAAATATGGAAATTGATCAACCACTCCTAGAAAATATCCATCCACGACATATTCCATCAATTCCATGGTCAATTCCCCCTAATGGTATGAGATCATTTAACCTACTAGTTCCACCAATCTCTTTGCACGAACCATTACATCATGATATCTTCAAAAGAAATGATTGACCCCATAATTAGTTGTTCAATTGGCCTTTCATTTCTAATAGTCGATTTTATCCTAGAATGTTTTCAAAAAAAATATATACCTAGTATTATATCATTGACCACCATTTATAGGATGGATAAATCCTATTTCAACTCAACTCCATTAATTTCTATAGAACATTTTAGAAACACAAAGGCTCAACGATCTCTTTGACCAAGAGAAGTTTGATGTTTTAATATAGATGGTATCATCTCAACATTTAAACTCTGAATATCAATGGTAGAAAAATAAATATATAAATGGGATACACATATAGGAGAAAATAATTCAAAATGGTATAATTCAAAAGAATAGTACCTATCAGAGTTGATGGTCAAGTCTGATCATCCATAATAACATTCTTAGATCGATATATTTTCTTTCTCATGACACTTTATTCCTTATTTACCAATTAATATTTCCCATACTGAGGAGTCATGAAATTACTAGAATCATTATGGATAGATCAGTTTTCTTGATGAGGAATGTTCTTCTTCGCCTATTTTGTCAATGAATATGTCATTTGTGATGCATGAGGAGTGTACCGAACACCTGAAATTGGAGCACTGTGATAAGAACGCTGATGATGCACCATCTTGATGCAATTTTGGAATGGTATTTTTGGTGTGGTACACATTTTCATTATGTGACATAGTGAACCACACAAAAAACATCAAGGCATGATCTTGGGTCATGACGTAAGGTTAATTTATCTTGTGGTGGGATTTACATATGTTCCACCTTAGTGAGAAAAGGTTTCCTTCATAATATTTCCATTATTTATAGAGTTCTCATCACATTTCATTACAAAAACCAAACATCCTCTACATGGATTTTAAATAGTGATAGATATCATAAAAAGAGTATTTCGTTGTAGTCATGGATCATTGGTTTGAAAATATAGAAAGATTGTTTATACCAACTATTGGTTCACTGGTTTCTAGGTGTAACAACATTATCAATGGACTCTTAAGACTGGTTCATATAAAAGCTACTAGGTTCTATATTCTAGAAACAAAAAAACACCACATGTCTCACTCTCTATCAAATAAAGGATTAACATTTTCAATTTCACTACACAACAATTATCACAACAATTTTTTCTAGAATAATCCTTTTCCAAATTCAACCATTTTTGAATAATATAAACTAACATTTGAAAATCAAACCATTTTCAAAATAACACAGTGATGACCTTTTCAAAATATTACATTCAAAAACAGGAATGAAAATTTTCAAAAAAAAAATTTACATCAAATAAAAAATAATTACTAAATATAAAAAATCCAGTTATAGTGGGAAGTCATATTTATAATACATGTCATTCTCATCTCATTGGTTAGACCCCTAACTATTTTATTCAAATTAGTATATGTGTCTAAAAAACCGATATGTACCAAACACCCTTGTAACATGAATTTGAGCATAAAAAGGTTAGATGCATATTTTTAAGCTCTAAATTTAATGTCCTAACAATCCTAATTCCATATACCAAACTAAAAAAAGAAATATCTAAGAATAAATAACAACATTGAGACCTAGAGAACTGAAGACCACTTTTTAGGAAGGGACAAAAAAATATGATACTAGTTGTAACATCCCTATTCTTCTAATTATCTTAACAATGCGGTATGATATTACGTGTCCTTAAGAGAATTCCAAAAAATTACATTGTTTTGAAATACAAGCCACGTGATTCATTACAAAGTGGGGATGATTTACTCTTTTGGGAATTACATAACAAAACAAACAAGTCATAACCATATAAACCCCTATATGATGATATATTCAAATGAAAGGAAATTCAATGTATAAAATTTACATTAATAAAAACTAAATAAGTTTAACACAACCGAAGACTACAATAAAACCAAGTAAAGAGTGGAATACATAACTAAAAAATCTCATAGACTCAAAGAAAAACTCCAAACTCTAATAATCTCCACACTCCAACATCAAAAAACATCACACGTATCACTAAGCACCGCTAGAGAGGTTTTATACGATACCTTTTCATGTGTCCCAGTAATGACAAATGAAAAATCACTAACATTCTCAAGTAGGATTCATTACTAAAACATAGTTGGACATCCCAAAATGACTTCCCTACTCACGTCACAATGATTGAATGTGTTATCACATTTATATATTGAAATTTATATTAAACAATTGAAAAAATATTATCAAAAAATCAAAACTATGACTAATAAAAATAGTTTTCCAAACCAAATCCATTTTACGTGGGAAAAAATGAATGTTTTTCAAACTATTTTGCAATGAAATTGAAAAAATCCATTCCAAACCACAAACCCACACATCCACCCATGCATACCTAGGTGAGAGTTTCATAATCATGAGTTGTCTCTCGATCATCTACCAAGTAGTAATAATGTAACCAATATCACATGTTCCATTATACCTATAGAATCAGGAAAAGCTTCATATTTCAACCAGACCTCAAATTCATTATGAACACACCCCACCGACAATGCCCAAAAAACATTCCAACACAATCTTGCCAAAACCATTCCAATGAAAAATACATTTCAATGATAATACCATTTAAATTACCAATAGAATTACAATAATATAATATTTTTTATTAAAAACCCATTTTCATAAAACCATTTTCCAATAATCAGCCCAATAAAATATTTTAATATAAACATTTTAAAATTATTTATCAAATAACTTTTCAAAATAATTCTTCAAGTTCCATATAAATCAAAAACCATTACAAAAAGGGTTTCTATCATGATTGAATGTAAATTTTCAAAATTAATTTCAATCAATACAATAATTTTGGAACAAATCCTTCCTATTATAAATATAGGAGTCTAGTGTGAAGACACCTACCTCAAAAAACATGACAAAAATCTAATATTGAACTCAAATGCTAATGAAATCGGGTTGAAAATATAGAAACTGAAATTAGATCACTTCCACTATCATTGAATGGAAATTATAATCATATTTTTCATCAAATATCTTAAATATATCAACATAGCATATATATATCTAAAAAATATAGAGATATGTATAACTATATATAAGGAACCATGTCAAATGACTAAAAATGATTCTTTACCATAATATCCATGGTACAATTCACCAAGAAATGCATTTGCATCACCTCCACATCCATGTGGATAGGTTCTACCAACATTGGGAGGAAAAAATACCAATTTAAGGGATATTATGAGACATAAATTATTGGTAAAACTTATTCTCTACCTGGATTCACTTTTTGTGGATCAATGTTTTTAAATGCGAATAGTTAGTCACACAGTTGTGAAAACAATGCACTAATTGTGCTCCTACTACTGACTCAATGAGGAACCATGCATGGTTGTCTTTCATTATAGGAAATAGTGTTCCCACCATGGCAAATCTCAATTTCGAGAAAATAATGGTTTCTCCTAGGAGGACATATATTTTGGAAAAACAATGTAACTACCTATGTGCTTACTCTTTTTCCCCTTTCACAAAGTTCATGGTTTCCTATAGGTGTTGGATAGTTTTCCAAAACCAGTCACCAGCCATGAACCCTTATAAAATCCCTAATAACATTCCAATATTCTACCAAAACCTCCCAAATATGAACCTAATTATTTACATGCTTAAAAAAAATAAAATAATGCTTACATACTTGAAACTGGGGGTGTTACACTATATCTCTAAACTGAGATGATGATCTGAGTATAATTAATGATGTATTCAATGTTTTTGGTAGATGTTTTGTAGTACCATTCCCCAAATATGACATTCTATTTCACATAATGTGGGATATTACGATGTACCATTGCATGAAAACCCACTACTTAATCAGTGTATTCCTTATATAGTGCTAAATTTTGTCGAATATCTCGGAGATGTACCCACATCTATTTATATTTGGGAACTTGTTGTGGAACCTCGATGGGGTGAAACTATATATCCCTACAATTTGTTTCATTTCAAGATTCCTATAGTTTTTAATGGATGAAATGAACCTCAATATTCTAGGAATTGGTTATTGATGATTGAAATACTTTTGTAAAAGTTTGAAACATCATACTCAATTAGGGAGAAATGTGATACATTCATTCATGATTGGGCCTATAGGATACTATTGGAATTGGTTGTTATGATGTGGAAACATGATGACTTAGTATGTAAATAATATAGATAAATTTTCCTAGATCGATTTTATCCTGATTCCATGTTCTTGGAAACGTAAATTATGTTACATAGCCTCAAAATAGAATAATTAATAGTGACTCTGTATAAAACATACTTTTCTAAAAAATTTCATTTAAATCTATGATTAGTGATGAATAAGATGATGATGTATATAATGATCGAGATTGATCTTTGAACTGATATATGATGATAATATTTAATGATTAATATCATATAATATATAGATGTGTTTTATATATATTTTATGGATGATATTGTCTTAGTAACTTTGTTAGGGTTTAATAGATTTCCTCTAACTCTGAGTGGAAGATCTATTGGATCCTTATGTGGAATGAGGAAGCATGATGAGTCTCCTTATATATGAAATAAACATGAATCATCCAAACCATCTTTGGGGTATTGCAAAGCACATTTCACTTTTTTTAAAGTGTAAAGGTCATGAATTCTAAATGAGTTTGTACCAAAGGCACTGATTATATATAGTTCATATGGATTCTCAGGATACTTGGAGAAGTTCTATAATGTCATTTCTACACTATGTAGTTCTATAGTATTATCAAAAACTATAATAACTATGTTAAAAACATTTAATTCAATAACTAAATGGTTCAAGCCATAGGTATCTAATGTGAAGCTTCATCACATAGTGTATGAGTCTCAAGAGTAATCTAATGTGAGTCTAATGATAGTGAGTGATACCATCACCACATCTCCATATTTACTGAGTTCTTTATTTTAGATATGTGCATCTCTCACACTCATATCATATCATTTTGTAAATTTTTATAATTTTCATTATGTATTATACAATATTGTATGGATATTTATATTCCCCTTATAAATAAGAGAGAACAAGGTCTCAGATTACCTTCATGTGTTTTCAGTTTATTAGATATCAAACTCATCTAAAATTTCATGGTTTTTGAAATTAATCCTTTAGAGAAAATTTAATTAATGGATTGGCCTACATCTAATAAATCATGAATTCACATTTATCTTCATCTTATATCCTATAATATCCCTATTGGGTGGGTCATGTGTTTGACGTAAAATTGGACATCTTTTTAGTATATATATAAATCATTTTTTAGAGTTTTTTTGGGTAAAATATATTTTTTTACCATAGATTTTGTGGGGATATTTTCAAATTTTCCATGATTTTCCAATGTTTTTCCATCTAATATTTATATATTTCCTATAATGAGAGAAGTAGAGTACTATATCGACGTAGTAACTTGTACCCAATGAATCTCTATTCTATCTTATCTTATAAAACTTGATGAATTGAAATAGTTTATGTCTTAGTAGGATTACATGATGGATAAAGTATTTATACACCATTATTTTTCACCTTAGTATGCACCTATTTTATTTTCCAAGAGTTTCTTTGGGAGACTTTTATTTTGCATTCATTACTAAAAACTCAATTTATTTATTTCAGAGAACATTTATCTTTTATCATGTATAGATATATGTTTCACTTATTTAATCAGGAATTTTTTTTATCAAAGATTAAGATTTAGTATGGTCACCACCATTTTAGAATCATTTAATCTAACATTCCAAGGACCACCTTCATGAATATGTATGGACATTTTGATTATCATGTTATATCTTTTGGTATAACAATTTTCATCTTTTTTTAAGTAATTGATGAACAAGATATTCCACAAGTAACATGATCCATTCATGATGGTATTTGGGGGAGAAATTTATATTTACATTAAAACTAAATTTTATTATTTTCATAATCTAAGAGTAGTCATGGAAATTTTTATAAATCCCCACAATCATTGCATGCTAAAAAAATGAGAAATCTGGACTTTGGAAATGACTTTCTTATGAAATGTTGATTTAGAACATGGAACCATTGTCAAGTTGAATAAGATGAAAGATTTTTTGACTTCGTAACAACACCAAAATGTTTTTTAGATTTAAATCTTCTTGGGTTTTGTTGTGTATTTCCACTAGTGTGTCAAATATTTCTCAATGTTGGATTCTATGATGACTTCCCTCACTAAAAATGGACTAAATTTCATTAAAAATATGAAATATCATGATTCATGTTATTGGTTAAGGTTTCATTGTTTTATATTCTGGTTTTAACTATTAAAATGTTTGGGTAGGGTTTAGTGGTCTTTTATGATGCATCGGGTTTCGGTTTGGGGTTTTTTTCTAGAAGTAAAATCATGTGGTAGCATATGATTGTCAATTCCTCAGGCCATTAAAAAATAACTATCATACACATATTAATTATAACCCAATTTGGATTCATGATTCTAAGTTGTGCAAGAACTACCTTTTTGAGTAATGGTTTACCATCAATAATATCTATATACGCTTGTGTTATAATTCTTAAAAAAAATTAATATCTGATAGGTGAATTTGGTGGAGTTCTAAAAACCCTATGATTTTAACATTTCACCAACCCATGGGAAGGAAAATTTAATTTTTGAAACTATGTGATGGAATCATCCAACGCAATGCAATAAAGAGACATCAGAATAGTACATGAATATGGAAGTCTTAGCTCTTATTCATTTAGGCTTCCTGGAGAATGGGATGGAGGTTGTGTTGAATATTTTTTAGTTTTCCTCATCTCTACTAAATATCATTATTTTGGAGTAGATTCATGGTAATTACAATCATGTATTTTGGGACACTCTTTATGTTTTAATGACTACCATCCAGTTAGTGTGATCTACTGAGGGTATATAATGTTTATGGGAAAAATAAATTACACCTATTCCCTTAAGAAAATAATTTATTTTCGATTTTCTTTATTTCCTAGTGGTGAGTGTACTCGTGATTTATAGAAATTTTTTGTTTTATACAGTGACGATTATAGTGGATATGTATTTAGATGAGTAATTTTAGACATTTTTTCTCATTTTTATACCTATTAATAGGAAAAATCCGAGCACCAGAAACATTCATTGTTGCGCAAGCCCCTTCCTGTTACAACATGTATGTGGGATGATATTTCAATGGAATTGATTGATGGATTGTTAAATACCCCTTCTGGGATGAATGTGATATGGGTTGTCATTAATTTTCACAGAAAATCATTTCACTTTATCTCTATTTATGACACAACTAAAGTTAAAGACATGGTAAACCTATATATACAGGATATTATCACATTGCTTTGAGTTCCATCTATTATAGATTTTAATAGCGATCCTCACTTTTGGTCATATTTTTAGAGATTATATTTGGAGTAAATAATATATCATGTTGGTTGGAACATAGAAAATTATTCATCGAAGGATGACATGATGGAATGAGTTTTTTTTATTCTTGAATACATGACTGGTACATGCATTTTAAACTTTGGTTGTCTTGGGATAGCCACTTGAAGCTTTTTGAGATTCCCTAAAACATCCATTACAAATATTAAATAATTATTGAACATTTTAATGTAACATATGGCTATCCATGGGAATATCCATTTTGTTGTTCATATATTGGTGAAACATGTTTTATTGGGACTAGTTTAGCATAGGAAATAAACTCACATATTCTATCGATTCATCATAGAATGGTGATTTCATGGAACCAGTATACTTGTAAGGATTATCAACATTTAAGTCCCTCGTAGTTTTCATTTTGGGACCAATATATCTTGAGAGTTTTACCATGTTTGGGTTACAAATGGCTTGGAGACTAGAGAGTTTATTATAAGATTCATGTTCCAATTGAAGTTATTTTGTAGATTTTCATAGTGGGTTACTAATTGGATTTTCCACCATGGTAACATCAATTCATAATTTGTTTAAAGAATCATGTCTCAATATGTATCTCTCTTGTCTGAACCCAGATCTTCTTTTTCAGGTAAGTTTTCTCTTTCTGGTCATTTTTGAGAAAAAGTGGAATTTCTGGAAATTTTCGAGGTACACGTCGTGTAATTTCTGAGTACACGTCGTGTACTCGGTTATCACAGGTAACCATGTGCTGGCCATATAGCAGACATGAACAAGACCATGTGGGGGTGACCTAGAGGCCACCTAAAGCAGAGTACGTAAAAGGAGAGTCCACGTTGTGTACATGAAATGTACATGCCATGTATTTTATTCTTTTCATTAATTGCTCTGAGGTCACATCTAATCGATTGATACACACCCTTCATCAACTATCTCAACTAGGAGCATCGTACAGACATGGATCTTCGACGAGCCCTCAATAGAGAGGCCCTCCTCTGTATTGAACTCTATCGGTTGCATTGGAATCACATTGGTGAGTTCTCTCTTCTCCAAGAGCACCATTTGTTGATTTCTCCTCTCTCCTAAGATATCCTTGTTTGATCATTTTAGATGTTTTTGTTGATCTACTGTATTTTAGGTCGATCAAAGGGCTGAGGTCAGAGTATATCAATCTCCCAATTCCAAGGTAGGTTGTTTTTTCCTTTCCGTTAAAATTATTTGAGTTATACGTGCAATATTTCCCAATACCCATGAACGGGTTATTGGGTGTTTACCGTTTTTGCCCTATTGTTTTTCTGATATGCTTGTATGATTTAGTAGAGTCTATTTTAATGAGAATAGGGTAATTTGATATGATTTGGAAGTGTATTCCCTACATGATCTCCTAATTTGACCATAGGGTCTAGTTTTCTAGGTAGGCTATTGTTTACTTTCCCATGCCTAGTTGTAGGATGGTGGGATTGTTATGATATGCTGTTATGTTATAGACTGCTAGCCAAGTAGTTCATGAGGTTTACTTTGGCCAATATGCATAGCTATACCTTCTTGACATACAAAGGGACGTGAGAACCTGGTGTATAGACCATAGGGAGAATGGATGAAAGGGCTTCTCAATAGTGTCTTAAAACATACGAAGCGAGACGACATGGGGGATTGACGTTGAGTGCTTCCTCAGTGGTTCTCTAGTTCCTCAACGTGGGCCACAGGGGGAATAGATGTTGAGTGCCTCTCTAGAGTGCCTTTAGTCTTCGATACGAAACTATATAAGGAATTGGTGGGATGTGATTCCTCCGAGTGTTTATTCTTAAGCTATAATAGACGGGTTAGACTGAGTGTACTGCCCAGAGGGTTGCTTTTATATCTATGTAGGACCAAAGGGGATAGGTTGTGAGTACTTTCCAGAGGATAACCTGTTCTATTACTTGCTTCCTTGTGTTTATACGTAGAACCAGAGGGGATAGTCTACGAGTACCTCCTAGAGGGTTACATGTTTGGGTTTACCTACTTTGTTTGTTGTTGCTTGATACTTGAAACTGTGGATTGTTACAACTGTGTACTTCCTGGTTTACTTCTTTATGTTCATTACCTTTCATATATTCATTGACTATTAGGCACAGATCTTGTGGTGGTTTCCTACTGGTATTTATTCTCACACCCTATTTTGGCCATTCTTTTTCACACAAACAGATTATATTGTTGCAGTTATATATATGGGAATGTGACTTTCTACTTTTGGTACATTATTTGAAGAGGAGATGGGGAGCATGGGACCAAGCTATGGATTGCAATTATGTGGAGTTTTTTACTTGTTTTCTTTTATACATGGGTTTAGTGCAGTTGTATTCATGCATTGTTGTTTTTTACTTCTTTCCTAGACATATGTATCTTGCATCATTCATATATATGTGTGTGCTCCAGTTTATTATTTTCCAGTCTTCTATAGTTTATTTTTGTATGGAGTATTACAGCTTTTTTTATTCTATTGATTTCTTCTGCTGTGTTACTCTTCTAATGAGTGCATAGTTTCCCCACTATCACACCCATGTCCCCCACTACTAAATGGAAAGCTCTAGAATTAGGGGAAATGTACTTGAGTCCATGGGACCAACCGGGTATGGGGCACCTCTAGGTGGCATCCAGAAGTGGGATGATACAAACTGGTATCAGTGGAATTATTTTCTCTTGAATTACTATTTCGATTCTATAGACTGGATAGGACTAAATAGGTAATTGATAATATGGTGTTCCTTGGATTAGCTAACCTACGTACAAGGAAAATCCCATCTACTTTGTTATTGCAAATTTCTGGTTTTTCAATTTTACAGTTAATCTGATTTTCACCATTGGGTGACTCACATGTATTGGGCTGTTATTGTTGACGTTATTCAGATTCTATTTATGTTGCCACCTGATAATATGAGGGTATTCCATCTCATGCAACATTTGAGCACTATCTAGGAATCACATGTCATGCATTCTTGTCATGCCATATAGGGTGCATTAGTGATTTCATGCAGTTGTGATAGATGTTGTGCTATAGATTCATGTTGTTGTGATAGTTTCCTTGATAAAAATACATGTTGTTTGATAGGTTATCGTTTGTGTGAGGATTTGATAGAATTAATTCCAAACTATGGTTCTTGAGGTGTTATGGGCCCTCATTGACCAGAATTTGGTGGATCATTGACTTGTTTACTTTGTTTATTACATGTGTAATATGTGAAGCTTTTATTCGCGGGGAGTATGGGCCCTCACAGATCCGAATTTGGCACTTTGGTGTTCATTTCAGTATTTTATGGGATCTGGAGTAGTTTCTATGGATTACTGTCTGCAAAAAACCCAAAATACACATTGTTTTGTTTTAACTACATGCCACGTGTTCTTCTATTCGGGAAGAAACTGTTTTTCGTAAGTATATGTCGTGATCTGTACATACACACCATGTAGTCTCTAACCGTGTCTCAGACGATGTGGGTGGGGACACATGGTTTGTAATATTTGGTAACACATGTCGTGTACATATGTACACACCGAGTTGTAGAACTATGTAACTAGTCGTGTCACTAACAGCACGGCTCAACAAAATCTTCTCTATACATGTCGTGTTTGTTTGTAACACTCAGTGTGGAGTAACCCAGGTACCCGACCTTGTAACGAACAGCATGGGTCAATGATATCTATTATTGTTTACGCCGTGTCTGCCTGGAACACACCGTGTAGTGTCAGCAGAGTATCTGGTCGTGTCATAAACAACACGGGTCGGTGAGATTCGTCTAGTACACGCCATTTTAGGCACGAACATGCAGTGTAGTATCATTCTAAAAAGAACCGTGTGAATAAGTCTTGTAGAAGGACTCTGGAAGGGGAAGAAAATTCTAGTACACGCCATGTGTTAAGAAAACACGTCGTGTGTTTGGGGTGTCACATGAACAGGTCTGACAAGAGTACACACCCATGTGAATGGATGAGGGGAACATGCCATGTACTTATTATACATGCAGTGTAGTCATGTTTTGTAAACCTGAATGTTTTCTTTCTCCTGTTACCTTATTAATTTTTTAGTTTGGAGTCCTTGATGATGTTGATCTAAGGTATGCATTATCCTTATGGAGTCATGCCACTGAGACGTCTACTATTGTTTTCTAGTTGGAAGGTGGTGAACGGATAGCAAATATGGATGATCATGGACTACCTGCAGATCCTACAGTTGTCCCAATCTTGGCACCATACATCAAACCTCACATAGGTGCTGATGTGCATTTCAAGGAGGGATATTTGAAGATGATGCAAACCTCTTAGGGAGCAATGCCTCTTGCCCTATCGATGGAAGAATTTATTTGGGTCTTTCAGGAGTAGCATCCTCCCACATTCTCTGGGGATGGAGGACCCCAGGCGATGGAGTCCTGGCTAGAAGCCATGCTGACAATATTTGAGCATCTGGAGACACCACCAGAAAGGCAGTTAAATCTCGCTACATATATGATTTGGTATTCTACCAAGAGATGGTGGGATGTGTTGTCATAGGCGGGACACCAACATGTTATGACTTGGAAGGAGTTCTAGTGTATCTTCTATGAGTACTTTTATCCAGAGACACTGAGTGTCAATAGAGCCCAAGATTTTATGAGTCTGGAGAAGTGTACTCATTCGGTTATGGAGTATTCCTTTATTTTTACCACAATGCAGCATTTCACGCCTATTTTAGGAAGGTATCCGTTATTCATGGAATGGAAGTTCGAGGATGGTCTGAGGTACGACATCATATCATAGGTGAACTTATCTTGGTTGACCTATATCACTTCTATCATCAACAATTCATTGATCACTGACCAAAATATGAGGGATTATAGAGTTGTGAGCTAGGGCGGCTCCACATTTGGAGTTAGTATCCCTCCTACTGATAGCAGGAAGCGCTGCAGGGAGTCTTCACATTGTGATCCGAGGAGGCGACACACTTCTTCTAGTAGCCAGGTGATGTTCTACATGTGCGGAAAGAGTTGTAATATAAGGCCACACTGCTCGAGAGACCCAGTGGAGTGTCGATCATGCGGCAAGATGGGTCCTCTTCTGCGCTTCACTCAGATCTTCTCACCAGCAGCTGGTGACAAGGGTTCTTCTATGACTCCTCGTTCTATAGTAGCACCACCAATTACTCACCAGTCTAGGAACTGGAGTTCATCCGTCCATTTAGGATGATATGGAGGTCATGGTTGTGGTAGCCTATCGCCCGGTTTTCAATGACAATAGGGTGGATCAGCTCATATTTGTTAGGCAGGGTTGTAGGGTCACGGTGCTGGTTGGAATTTTTTGGTAGAGCAGACCCAGTAGGAGTAGGATCTTGGAACCTCTATAGTTCATGGTACGATCTTAGTATCCTCAGTTATATCTTTTTCACTATTTGATAGAGGGTATTCCAATATCTTTATATCTATTGTGGTTGGGGAGAGTCTTAGAATCTACAAATTTTCTTCTTCTGATAACTTGACACTAGACACTCTGTTGGGGATTATAAGGGTGAGTTTACGTCAGTGAAAGGAGTGACCTCTAAATGTTGGTGGGTGTCACTTTTTATGGGACCTCTGTGTCCAAGAGATTATAGGCTATGATGTCATTCTTGTAATGGATTGACTTGTTCCCTTCTAGGAATCCATCGATTTCGATCATTTTAGGATGAGTTTCACATCACCAGAGGGTGGATCGTTTCATTATAAGGGATAATTGGATGTCCATTTGAGCTTGGCAGGACTCGAGCATCTTGGGTTGGGAGGAATTACATCCCAGATTGATAGTCTATATCTAGATGACTAAGGGGCTTCACAGATGGAATTTCCACCAATGGTGGATCATTTTAGGGTTGTCTTTTCAGAAGACTTTTCAGGTTTGACTCCAGATTGAGAGGTAGACTTTTAAATTGATCACATTCTAGGAACGACACCGGTGTCCATTCCCCCTTATAGGAGGGAAAAACCAGAGTTAAAAGAGCTTAAGAAATTGTGGGAGGAGCTCCAGGAAAAGGGTTTCATTCGACCCAGTACATCCCCTTGGGGTTCTCCTGTTCTATTCACAAATAATTCATACGATACCCTCATGCTTTGTGTGGATTATCGAAAGGTGAAATAGTTAACGGTCAAGAACCGATATCCCTTTCCGTGGATTGATGACCTCTTTGATCAGCTTCGAGGACCTCAGGTGTTCTAGATGATTTACATGAGGTCCGGTTACAATCATTTGTTTGTTAGACAATCAGATATACCTCTTACAGCCTTCTGGAGTAGGAATGGTCTATACAAGAATGTGGTCATGTCGTTCGGTATTACGAACGTGCCTGCAGTTTTCATGGAACTAATTAACCGAGTGTTCCATCTATACTTGGATTCCTTCATGGTGTTTTTCTTGGATGATATCTTCGTGTAATCTCAAACTCGACATGACCATTCTTCCCATATTTAGATCATTTTGAGTACACTACGAGAGCATCAGTTATATGCTCATATTTCAAAATTCTAGTTTTGGATAGACCATATTCACTTTGTGGGTCATGTTATCTCGTAGATAATAGTATCAGTAGACTCAGAGAAAGTGAGAGAAGCAGTTTACTAGGAGAATCCAAAGAATGTATTTGAGGTACAGGGTTTTTTAGGGATTTTGGATACTACAGAAATTTCTTTCATGATATTTCACGCTTAGTAGCACACATGACAGGTCTGACTAAGTAGGGTGTGTAGTTCTTGTGGTCAGATTCATGGGATTCAGCCTTTTAAGAGCTGAAAGGGAGATTGACATCAACACCGATACTTGTTTTTCCAAACCTGGGAAAGGGAAATACAATGTACTAGTATGCTTCAAGTATCTGGTTGGGAGCTGTGCTTATGCAGGGAGAGGTTGTCGTCGCATACGGGTCTCAACAGTAGAGGCCACATGAGAGGAATTACCCGTCTCATGATCTCAAGTTGGCTGCAGTTGTTCATGCCTTATATAGTCAGATACATTATCTTCTGGAAGAGAATTTTGTGGTTTTCAAAAACCACAAGAGTCTCAAGTACATCCTCACACATCATGATCGAAATTTGAGACAGTGAAGGTGGGTTCAGTACCTTCAGAATTTTGATGTTGAGATTGCCTATACACCTGGGAAAGGAAATGCAGTGGCTAATGCGTTGAGCAGGAAGACTCAAATACAGGTAGTTGAGGAGGCCAACAGTGAGTGGAAGCTTATGGATATATTCTCTGAGATGCATTTGGATGTGCATGACAGACAGGGGAAAACATTTCTTTCTTCTGTAGTTGTTACCTATACTCTTTTTGATCGAGTGCCAATGTGGAAGCTATTAGATTATGAAGGCCTAGTCCTACGGTAATGTTTTTATGGAGAGGACCTTATTCCTAGATGGACCATGGAGAGGATGAGATATTATGTTTCTAGGGGTGTGTATGGGTTCTAGAATACATACGTGAGGAGATTATGAGGGACGTTCATTCCTTTGTTTGGGCAGTTCACCCTGGTGTCACCAAGATGTACCATGATCTACACCATCAGTATAAGTGGTCAGTTATGAAGATAAATGTTTCTGGTTTCGTAATGAGGTGTTTCAACTGTCAATTTTTGAAGGCAGAACATCAACGACCAACTGGGTTTTTTCTGCATTTACCCATTCCCGAGTGGAAGTGGAATGATGTCGCGATGGATTTCGTGACAGGTTTACTGAGTTTTCCATGAAGGAATGATCAAGTTTGGGTTGTTATTTATAGACTCACAAAGGATTCTCACTACATGTTGATCCAGGGGACCTTCAGTTTTTATGAGACGGGACAGTTTTACATACGATAGATTGTGCGCATACATGGGATTCCACACTCCATCATTTCAGACAAGGATGCATGTTTTACTTCTCAGGTCTAGAAGGGGCATTATAAGGCTTTGTGTACAGAGGTACTTTTGAGTACATATTTCCACCCCCAGAAATATGGCCAGTCCAAACGTACGATTCAGATGCTTGAGGACATGCTTCGTGCATGTATCCTCGATTTCAAAGGTTCTTTGGAGATTCACTTACCTCTTGTGGAGTTTTCATACAATTATAGTTTTCAAGAAACAATCCAGATGATAGAGTATAAGGCTTTGTATGGTAGGGAATTCTGATCTCCATTATGTAGGCTAGAGGTAGGATAGGTAGCTATGTTGGGACCTTGTCTTGTCCAGGAGACCACAAAGTAGATAGAGTTGATTAGGAAGTGGATGGCTGTTACAGAATCTCGACAGAAGTCTTATTCTGATCAATAGAGATGACCTCTTGAGTTCAAGGTCGCTGATCAAGTTTTTCTACGTGTCACACCGAGGTTGGGGAAAGGGAGGATTATGATACAGAGTAAGCTTTCACCGAGGTATGGTGGGCCATTATAGTTGTTGGAGAGAGTTGATTCGGTGTCCTATCAATTGTAGTTACCTTAGTGGTACCAAGATTTGCACAATATCTTCCACGTTTCTTAGCTTCGATGTTACTTCTCAGACCCATCTCATGTTTTCCAAACTGAGGATGTTGAGTTGGAAGTGGATGCATCATTCGAGGATAATCCTATCTAGATTTTCAATCTTTGTAAAAAGGTTCTCCGTGGCCAATCTATTCCTCTAGTGTGAGTGATATGGCATAATGGGCGAGTATAGGACGAGACTTGGGAGATGAAGGATGATGTACGATTGTAGTAGAAGGAGTTGTTTGGGACTTCTTCTTCTATGACAACATTCTAGAGAAATTTGGGGACAAATATCTTTATGGGGAGAAGCTTGTAATAACTGGGATCTTCTTTTTCAGGTATGTTTTCCTTTTCTGGTCGTTTTAGAGAAAAAAATGGTAATTTATGGAAATTTTCTAAGTACACATCGTGTACTTTCTGAGTACATTCCGTGTACTCAGTTACCCGCAGGTAATCGTGTGCTGGCCGTGTAGCATCCAGGCACACAGACATGTGGGGGTGACCTTGAGGCCGCCTAAAGCTGAGTACAAAAAAGGAGACAACACATCGTGTAATTGAAAATTACACGCTTGGTATTTTGTTTTTTTCATTATACGCAGCAGAGTCACGTCTAATCGACAGAAACACACCATTCGTCATCTGTCTCATCTAGGAGCATCGTACGACCACAGATATTTTATGAGCCCCCGAGAGAGCATCTGTCCTCTGAATAGAAAACCATCAGATACATTGGAATCACATCGTTGAGTTCTCTCTTCTACTAGTGGACCATCTATGGATTTCTCCACTCTCACGTGATATCCTCGGTTGAACGTTTTAGACTTTTTTGTAGATTTACCACATTCTAGGATGATCCAAGGGCCGAATCTGGAGTATATCAATCTCCCAATGCCAAGGTAGGTGGTTTGTGCCTTTTTGTTATATTTCGTTGAGTTATATGTGCAATTTTTTCCAATACCCCTGAATAGGGTGTTGAGAGTTTACCGTTTTAGTCCAATTATTTGTATGCGATGCTTGTATACTTGAGTAGAGGTTATTTGAATGTGAATAGGGTAATTTTCTATGCCTTGGAAGTGTTTTACCTAGATTATTACAAGTTTGGACTATAGGGTCTAGTCTTCCTATAAGGTTTCAGTTCACGTTCCCTTTCATAGTTGTAGGATCATGTGATTGTTTTGATTTTCTATTTTGTTGTAGATTTCTATCCAAGTAGTTATTGAGGTTTACTTTGGCCGATAGTTTCTGCTATACTAGCTTGACATACATAGCTCTATGAGAACCTGGTGTATAGACTATAGTGAGAATGGACATAAGGGATTCTCCGTAGTGTCTTATAACTTACGATGCGAGAACACATGGGGAATTGATGTTGGGTGCTTCCTCAGAGTGTTTGTAGTTCCTTGACATGGGCCACATGGGGAATAGATGTTGAGCGCTAACCTAGAGAGCATTTATTTACCAATACAAGACTATAGTAGTAATTGACAGTGAGTGGTTCCTCGGTGAGTTTGTGCTTAAGGTGAAATAGTGGGGTTAGACTGAGTGTGTTTCCTAGAGGGTTTCGGGTATTACTAGGTAGGGCCAAAGGGGATAGACTATGAGTACTTACCAGAGGGTTACCTATTGTGTTAATTTCATTCTTGTGTTTCTAGGTAGGACTAGAGGGGATAGGCTATGAGTACTTCCTAGAGGGTTACATGTTTGTGTTTACCTGCTTTGTTAGATGTTTCTTGATATTGGAAACTGTGGATTGTTACTACTATGTACTTCCTTGTTTACTACTTTCGGTATTTTATGTGCCATAAATTCACTGACTGTTTGGCATAGATCTTGTGGTGGTTTCCTATTGGGATTTATTCTCACACCTTATTTGAGACATGCTTTTGGGCCCGAACAAATTGTATTACTACAAGTATAGATAAGGAAAAGATCCCTTCTACATTATGTACATGATTTTCTGAAGATATGAAGAGCATGGGGCCAAGCTATGCATTGTGATGTTGAAGAGTTGTTTACTTGCATTCTATTTTACTTGGGTTTAGTAATGTTGTATTCCACTATTGTGGTTTGTTTGGCAGCATTTCCAAGACATATGTATCATGAATCATTCATATATATGTGTGTGTGCTCTAGTTTATTATTCTCTAGTCTTCTGTTGTTTATTTTTGTATGGGTTATTACTACTTCTATTTTTTCTATTGATTTCATCAGCTGTGTTACTCTTCCCATGACTGCATAGATTCCACACTATCAAACCCAAGCCCCCCACTACTAGTCTGATACCTATGGAATTAGTGGAAATGTTCATGAGTCCATGTGACCAACCGGGTACAAGGTGCCTCTGGGTGGCTTCCATAACCGGGATGTTACATCTCTAAACTATATAATGAAATTATCTAGGAGGAATATGATATATAACATGATTAATCTATAATTTATAAGCCTTTTCATATTGTTGACTCTATGATTAACCTTCTTTGTGGGATGTCCAAACCCTTATTTTAGGGGGTTTTTACTGCATTATTTTGATTATCATAAGAATATTGAGTGTGAGGATAAAATTATAGATAAGTGGAATAATATAATTGTTATGGAGTATTCTTGATAGGTTTTAGGAGGTAATATAGTTATATTTGTGGGGATATTGTAACTTTATGTTAGTCGGTATTATGCAATTCATCATAATTGTTTTTACCATTATTGGATTTAGATTTGATTCCATTCAGTTCATGAGATTTTTAAATCATTTTTATGTCTATGGGACAATGAATATTTGGTAAATATTAAGGAAAAAAATGTATTTTTTTGTATAAAAATATGTTCCCTATTGAGAGGGTTTAGATAGTCGTGCATGGTTGGCATATGGTTAGGTCAAACTGTGAAGACACCCCACAAAACCCGGAAGCCTTAGATATTGGGGGGATGCATAGTGGGCTCATGGATATACATACTATGGGGAAAAAGTAGGAACCCTTTATATAATAATAACGTGGGAGCATGGTTAGGGCCACTGATAGTACTAAACATGATGTCTTACCCAACAAAATGTACAAATGAATTTTTAATTCCTTGAAAATTAAAATAGAAGTACCAATACAGCATTTATTAATACTTAACACCTCTCATTTGACCATAATAAAATTACTTGGTTTTGTTTAGATTTCAAGAGGATAATTCCCTCCTTCAACCACTCTTTTTCTCTAAACAAAATGTCATTGGATATGTTTGAACCCTCCAAAAAATTGATTTATCTTAGATTTATAATTCCATATATCTTCTCCTCTCTAATCCCTATGTATTTATATATCCTCTTGTTAATAATCGATATTAAAATTGAATTGGTGTATTTTTTTACTTGGAATCCCTTTTTGATCTTCCACACATTTTATTCTATGTTGGTGATTCCCATTTTAGGTGAATTATTATTTGAGAATGTGATAAAGGTAGGTGGTTTTGAATGTATTTTATGTATAGTTGAAATAATGATTTATTTTTTGAGGTTAAAATTATTTTAAATATATTTTGACAACATAAATTTAGATGATTTTAATGATTAATTTCAACGTCATTAGATTTGTGCAACGAAACCCATTTTTAAGGAATGAAAAATTAATTGATTTTTTGGAATGATGGATTGAAATGAAAATTTATTTTGATAAAATGATGGGATATTTAAAATTGATAGAATTACATGAAATGAAAAATGATTTTTATATGTATGAACCTAATGCTATCATATTTTTTGGATTAAAATTGAAATTGAATGTTTAAATTTGAAATTGGGAAATTGATCAATTCAATTGAATTGAATTAAATTATTTTTCAAAAAATTATTTGATTAAAATATCATTTGTTCCTAGGAAGTTAGTGGGTGACTATGATAAGATGTATTTGAATCTAACTCCATAGAAATGTATTGATGAAGAAAACCATCACTAAAATAAATTCAACATGATTTCCCAAATAGGATATTATCTGATTTACCTGATGGACTAAGGCTTATGTATGTGTATAAACACTTAAGACATGTTGATTGAATGAGTAGTGATTGGATCATGTATCTATGAACTAGCTTATATTATTGATTATTAACATAATTCATTATTTAGCATAATTATTATATACAACTGATTATAAAATTATTTTATACATTCCAATCTATTTTATAAATAATGATTATTTAATCCAATTTTGACATACCTAACATATATTCTTGTTTTGGAATCATTTTTTTATGAATAAACATTAAAATAATTTTTCATTCCTTGTTTATTTAAAATTGAATCAATAAATGATTTCTTTGTATTGTAATAACATATTTAATATTAGGTGAAATCCTACTTGGTGGTTGAGTTCACATAAAACAATTTCATTCATGAATTAATTAATATTTTATAACAATTATAGGAAAAGGGAACTCACCACATGTATATGGTTGATGGTATTGATAATATAAACTAGTGTGATGGTTCTAACTAGGGGAGATATGGCCCACATGTTATATGGGTTTATGATACCATGTATAGATGAATATTTTTTCTTATTTTATGATGAAATTTTTGGTTTTTCTAGATATCTTCTTATTTCACCATTGTCCATGAGGTGTGTTTTTCATAATTATTATGTATTGTTTTATCTTCCACTATTTTTATTTGTTTTTTTCTTGTGTAAAAACCATTCAAAATGATCTTTTAATGTTGCAGGGTCCTAGTTGACAACATTTGTGGATTAGAAGGGCCCTTCAATATATGTCAGGAAATGTTTGGGTATTAGTGTAACATGGTACCCAGTTTGTTTCATGACATAACTAGTTCTCAAATCCATCTGTTAATTACATTATTCAGCATTAACGACCAATTTTTCCAAGGATTTAGTGATTGATTTTATGACGAAAAATGATAAAGTGGTTCTTGAGAATGAAGTGGTGAAAGGTAACCAACTTATCCAATATATAACTATATATATCGTACTGGATACCACTTTTACCAACTAATTTATATATCAATAATTCAGTAATGGTAAATAATCACAACATCGATGATTATTTTTTAATTATTGGTAAGAAACCCTATAATTTTGAGGATCAATTATCATGTATATTGTTTTTTTGGATTTAGAGGCATGAAATGGTTTTTATCAATATGATACCATTTTTCATTTTCCTATAATCTCGGAATTGTAACCTGATCTATAGTTGGGTATAGACAATCTTTCTAATGGATCATGGTCATCTGGGTTTTCCGGTGCAATGAATCTTGGGGAATCGTATTGGTTGATATGATTGGAGGTTGGGATCATTTCACCCTTTTGGAGATAATTATTTCATACTATTGGGTACTTTATATATCTAGTATATATTGAAGTAGCTATTCCTAATCCTGATATAAGGCCGATTACAATGAACAAATGCTGTATCGGTTAATTATCCATATTGATGAGGAAAGGGAGTCCCAATAATAGACCAATCTATATGAATCCAAACATCATCATCAATTTCCCTAATAGATAATAGACACATTATGTGTTGTAACTGTATAACCAAGTGTTTCGGAATGTGATTCAATGTGAGGAGGCAGTTAATATTTCGAAGAGGGGATTGAGACATTATGAGGTGTCTTACATATCTTGGATATTGCAGGAATCAAAACCCATGAAGTTTGTTGAATCTATTAGGGCTGAACCTAGGGTGTATTCCCCTATATGAGAGGTATTAATTTATGATTCCTAATGAGTTTCTCTTTTTCATGTCCCTATGTCTACGTGAGCTATTCTAGGTATGAGAAACAAGAGGAATAGAATATTATCCTCAAGGAATATATGTATGGGACTTGTGAGCTAGGACAGTCCTTGGGGTCTTTGGTATAAAGCTTGAGCCTTGAGATGTCATCCTACGTATACTATGTATGGAGGAATCAGAGTATTCGTAGTTCAGTTTTTGTCGGAGATTACATAATGAGGATACCATGCACTGTTGTGATGTTTTATAGTGAATAAGATATGACTACTGCAACTCCCTAAGCGTAGGTGATCCATGCTCATTTGTGAGAAAAAAGGGATAGAAATTAATCAATTTCATTAATTTCAACAAGCGATTAATTTTTCAGTCCCCTCATGGATGATCACTATGTAGCTAAAACCACATGGATTGGTGGTATACATATCCTAAATTTTGCGGGAATCAAATTATTTATTATTGCGTTTATTTCGGGGCATACACAATGAGACTGCCCAGTACCATTTTCCTCTTATTTGGAGGGAATCAGATGACCCTATTGGCATGTCTTTTGAGCTATCGTGTGACCTGGACTGACATATAGAGAGGAATTCTCATGACTGAGTGACACACAGTCCGAATGGCATCACATAACATGGATGTCACTTTGGGGAGTCATTGTGAGGCCATGAAGATATGTCTGGAGGACATCGTGAGTCCTAGTTCGATTGCATAGATCATGCCGCAAGAGTTTAGTAGTCATTCCTAGTTTTTATCTTGATACTCAGATGTCATGAGAGAATGACATTATATGAGTCATGACATGTTTCAGAAGGATATTGTAATTCCTAGGTGATGGACCCAGAGTGTTCACAAGATCAATGTTTCATCCACGGTGGAGTCGTATTATTTGACCAGACTCATCTAGAGTCTTTCACATGTCCTATATGACATGTCAAATGAGGGTCATGAGATATGGGTGATCTGTCCATGTGTTGTCGTTTGACATTGAATGAAACACAAAAAGTGCAAGGGGGTTGTTAAAATTTTTGTCACTTAAACCTTCTTTCTTTGATCTTGATTCTAACACCTTTATTGTAATTACCTTTGTTTTTTCAGTGTTATTTTTTCTTGAGTCTCGCGTGATCAAACATGCTAGCATAGTTTTCTTCACATAACATTCTAAAGATCCATCTTGTGATAAATGAAAGATCATGGAAGTGATTTATTCCTAGTGCATGACTACTCTGGTTACCTACCGGTGTATTAATAGATAGAAGGTTGTCCAGTCATGTGATCAATTATTTTGAGAAAGCCACTTCGATGATTTGGACAATACCACTCGAGAGTTCCCTTTTCATAGTATTCAGTACATTTTTGGGAATGGCATGGGGGATTGATAGGTTTTTCCACCACATATACTCAACTATTTTTGTAGTGTATCTGACATGATTCCAGGCTAGAGTCGGCGAAGATGCATGGCACCGTGCAGTTTCACAAATCTTCATTGTGGACTACTCCGAGAGAGGAAGCTGATTTTAAGTGATCATGAGTCTCTTCCCTTATCAAATTATTTATGATTATTAAATATATTTTTTATCATAAGGATGTGTTGGTGGAATTTCATGTTGTAAATTTCACGTACTAATGAATCTTATCAAAATCCTTGTGCCTATTAGGAGGCATTTGTGAGATTCCATGGGACTTGTCTTGGAGTCTTGTGGGAATTGGATGGTCTATACGGGGATCTTATGGGAGCACTTTGGGGTGGGCTTGGTGCATCACATACCTTTCAAAGATCATGAATACCTCCTTCCTCCCCCTTTGTATCTCCTTTGTTTTTGTGGAAATGGATGGGAATCATTCTGGATTTCATGAGTGTTATTGAGGATATTTTTTCTATTTTTCAATGTTGTGATGCATGTCCAATAAGGTTCTCATAGTGATACGTGAGATTTTTTTTGGAAAACACTATTTATCTATCCTTAAAACATCATTGAGTCATAGGAATATGATTTAGGACTCTCGTGTAGTGAGGCTAACAAGCCAATGGTGTTTCTTGTAACATAGTAGACATATCATCTAGGTCTCACAGTATCTCGTGGATCATTGAGTCAATGTCACACGTCATTCAGCAACCACAGACCATTCTCACCTCATCCATTTTATCTCCTCGATTTTATGTGATAATGGTTTGGGAGGTCTTGTGAATTTTCCTAAATATTGTTTAAGATTTTTACATGATTTTTTGATGATATCTCACAGGACCAATATCGGTCATACAGTATGGGAAAAATAGCTTTTTGCGACGGGCTATTTCTGATGGGAATTAATCCCATCGCAAATAGTTTGTCCCAGAGATTATTTGTGGTGGTGGCTTCTTCTCGTCGCAAATAATTGGATATTTGTGACATGATTTGGGGTCTTGTCATGAAAAGTAAGTTGCGGTTTGCGCGCCAAACTGCGGGAAGGTTATTTACGACGGGGGATTCCCCCGGTGGAAAATAATGCGTCTGTCGGAGGGTTTTTGTGACAGGTCCTGTAGAAAATACTCAACGACAATAAATAAGTTTTTTCCTTTGGGATGTTGTCCTGTCGCAAAAAGTGTGTCGGCATGTTCCTTTTGTGACGAGTCCCGTCGAAAATACTATTTTAAACACCGACTGTAATTAATGTAGCTGAAGGTTTTTGCGACGGGTAACCCGTCGGAAATAGTCTCGTTGTAACTAATCTAACCTATATATACCCCCATCAGTTTTTTCAATTCCTCCTCTCAATTATTACTCTCTATCTCTCTCAATCTAAACTCTATTTTTAGAGTGAAATTTTGTGTGAGTTAGTTTTTTTTTTCACGAAAATGTTGTGAAGTCATCTACATCAATAGGAGATCAAGTTTAAAGGTATTTTTATTTTATTTAATTAAGTATATATTTCATTATTTATGTAAATTTTAATTATATTTGATTAGTTATTGTTAAATTAGATTTAAATTGTTTTGTTATCAGTATTTATTTGTAATAATAAATTGATATTATTAGTCCTAATTTTTAATAATTAGTAAAAAATAAGAATAATTAATAATAATTAGGGATAATTAATAATAATTAGTAATAATTTTTAATATATAGTAACAATTAGTAATAAATTGGAATAATTAGTAATAAATAGCAATAATTAGCAATAAATATGAATAATTAACAACAAACGGTAATAATTAGAAATAAATAGTAATAATTAGTAATAAATAGGAATAATTAGTAATAATTAGTAATAAATATGAACAAATTGGAATAAATATGAATCATTAGTAATAAATATGAATAAATAGTAATAAATAGGAATAATTAGTAATAAATATGAATAATTAGTAATAAATAGGAATAAATAGAAATAAATAGGAATAATTAGGAATAAATATAAATAAATAAGAATAAATAGGAATAATTAGAAATAATTATTAACAAATAGTTATAAATAGTTATAAATAGTAATAAATAGTAATAAATAGTAATAATTAGTAATAACTGGTAATAATTAGTAATAATTAGTAATAAATAGTAATAAGTAGTAAGAATTCTTTAATAATTAGGAATAATTTGTTATAAATACGAATAAATTGTCATAAATAGTAACAATTAGAAATAATTAGTAATAATCTGTAAACAAAAAGTAATAATTAGTAATAAACAGCAATAATTAGGAATAATTAAGAATAAATAGCAATAATTATGAATAAATAGCAATAAATGGGAATAAATAGGAATAAATAGAAATAAATAGGATAAAATAAAAATAAATCTGAATAAATAGCAATAAATAAGAATAAATTGGAAGAAATTTGAATAAATAGAAATAAATAGCAATAAATAGTAATAAATAGAAATAATTTGGAAAAATTTGGAATAATTAGCAATATTTAAAAATACCTAGTTATAAATAAGAATAATTAATAATAAATAAGAATAACTAGGAATTATTAGTAATAATTATGAATTATTTGTTATAATTAGGAATAATTAGTAATAATTAGGTATAATAAGTAATAATTTTTAATAAATAGTAATAATTAGGAATAATTGGCCATAAATAAAAATAAATATTAATAAAAAGTAATAATTAGGAATTCACGGTAATAATTAGTAATAATTATTAATAATTAGTTATAATTGTTAATAATTAGTAATATTTAGTAATAATTAGTAAAAATTAATAACAATTGGTCACAATTAGTAATAAATAGTAATAATTACGAATAAATAGGAATAAAATGTAATAAATACGAATAAATAATAACAAATAGTTATAAATAGTGTTAAATATTAATAAATATGAATAAATAGGAATAAATTTTAATAACTAACAGTAAATAGTAATAAATAATAATAATTAGGAATAATTAGTAATAAATAAGAATAATTAGTAATTAATATGAATAATTAGTAATAAATAGAAATATCCCGTAATAAATAGAAATAATTAGTAATAAATAGGACAAATTATTATTAATTAGTAAATAAATATGAATAAATAAAAATAATTGGTAATAATATCAATTTTAATAAATTATAATAACTTGTAATAACTTGGCACAATTTCCAGTGGATGGATGACACACTTTTTGCACAATGAAATATGAATAATTAGTACTAAGTATGAATAATTAGAAATAATTAGTAATAAATATGAATAATTAGAAATAATTTGTAATAATATCTATTGTAATAAATTGTAATAACTTATAATAACGTGGCACAATTTCTAGTGGATTGTCTGAACTCCTTTTTCTTGATGACTCTTCTTATTTCAACTTTCACTTAATCAAAACATTATGAAAAGTGTTATTCTACGTATGCATATCCAATCTCGTATGCACGAGATTGAATATGCATTTATTGGACCACATTTTTCATAAATGTTTTAGGTGGTGATAGTTACAAGAAGATGATTCATTGTCAAAATGGGGGCTCTTTTGATTGGTGTCTCATTTACTTGCATATTTCTCACACTGAAATCACAATGAAGAATCTAATATGAGGTATGCTTATACATTCTCGTATGCATGAGAATGAATATTGTTGCTCCAAGCAGATTCTTCATTGTGATTTTAGTGAGAGAAATTTTCAAGTAAATGATCTTTCAGACAAAAGAGTAGTCATTAATCCACTAGAAGTTGTGTCACCCAATATTAATGGTAATTATTAAGATGTAGTTTTAATTATTTATCTTCTTTTTTCAGAGAGTGTTTCTATAATTAAAAATTATTTAAAAAATTGATGATTTCATATTTCATAGAAATATATGGAACGTGGAAATCGATATTAGTCATTATTAGATGATCGTCCTTGGATAAATCAGCGCAGAAATCCAAACGTTTCTAGTTTAAATACATTATAAATTGAGGGTTTTAATGATTTTTTATCATTTGCATCATCAAAACTCATATATGTTTTAGAAGGCACAATTATGTTTCCTTGTAAAAATGTACTCTAAGAATGTTTGACAGATTTGACAAGGTTAAGGAAAATCTCTTGCGGTTTGGTTTTCAACCAGATTATAATTTTTGGTATCAACACAGTGAACAATGATTCATAGAAGATACTAATAACTTGATTCCAGATCCATCGCTATTTCAAAAAAAATTACATGATGTTGCAGGTCCATCTGTTCAAAAAACTGAAATTTAAGATGATATTGATTTAGCTCCTAACCTGGCACCATCGCAATTTTATTAGTTGTTGGGGACTACTAAGGATGCATTATTTCAAGGTTGAAAGATAAACAAATAAGAGCTGATTCAAAATTTATGGCTACTAAATCAGATCATGAAATGTCGAACAATGGTTTTGATCATATATTTTGTTTTGTTAAAATGTTGTTTCCTAAAAGAAATGTGTTTCCTGCAAATTACTTTGAGAGAAACAGATTCGTTCATAATCTGGGAATTAGTTATCAGAATATTCATGCATGTGAAAATTATTTCATCTTATATTATGGTGAAAATGATTCATTGTATAGTTGTTCCACATGAGAAAAATTGAGGTATAAATAAGCTCATGTTGGAATGTTTGGATTGATTCCTGTAAAACAGTTGAGATATTTCCCCTTACACCTAGGATACGATGTTTATTTATGTCCCAGAACACTATGTCAATAATTTCATGGAACAAAACAAATATTTCAACTGATAAAAGCTTGAATCATCCATCTGATTATGATTCATTGAAACATTTTCACCATCTTCATATGTCTTTTTCTTATAATCCTGAAACATTCGATTGGGACTTTTTACTGATGGTTTCTACCCGTTTGTTTCTTCTAATAGTCATTATTCATGTTGTCCTTTCTTTATAACTCCATACAATTTACCTCCAAGGATGTTGATGAAAGATCCCTTTATCTTTTTGAACTTGTTAATCCTATGGAATTTGAAAAAATATATTGATGTTTATTTGAAACCATTGATTGATGAGTAAAATGAATTGTGGAATAATGGTTTTAGTACATATGATGTTGCCGCATAAAAAAATTTTATATGAAAAGTTTCATTGATGTGGATGATTGGTGACTTTCCGGCATATGGTGTGTTTTCTGGCTAGAGTAATCATGGTCTGAAATCATGTCTTCAATTATGAAAGACAACAAAGCCTTTATGCTCGTCAATGAAAAAATCCTTTCTATTTTGACTGTCATCACAATTTCCTTCCAACCGACTGACTACACATGGTTCGAAATCATTTTCTTGCATTTATTTAGGTCTCAGAACAAGTGGAATGGTAGGTGCCTATGCTTGACCATTTCCGTGAGTTTTTGCACAATTTGAGAAGGATGGCCATTTATAAATCAAGAGTGACATATTTTGATGAGTCTTGTAGAGCCCACCGACCATAGTACATTTCATCTTTTGTTTGGGATGGATTATGTTTACACTGGTTGGGTGGTGGATTTCTAAGGAGGTCTTCAGTGGGTCAGCAGAATTGTGGGAGATAAGAGGTGACACATCGAGCTGGTATTTGTACATTCAGTTCGCATAGAGGGAATTTGGTAAGTATATTTTTTAACTATTTATATTACTTTAAATATAAATAGTTTATTTAATATTTATATAGGCAGTCAAGCATCCCGATATTACGGATTACAATGTTTATCAGAGGATGTACAATGATCCAACCACTGGAAAAATTAGAGGTGTTCACCAGCATCAGATTGTGGTTAGTACTATTATTTTTTAGTTTGAAAATTAACGAAATATAATATTTTCAAAATTCTAATTTCAAATTGGAATTTAAGGAGTCATGTGATGCTGTGACATCTTAGACACAAGATCTGAGTCAGGATGAGGCAACTGATCAGACCAATACCCACCATTTAGAAGAGGCGGCATGGATGTAGGCGACTTAGTAAGGCATTGAGAAGGGATGAGTAGTTGGTATCAGCTCTCATGTGACTCCTAGTACTGATTATGGTCTTGTTGCGATGTTTATGTCCAACTCAGGTGGAGATCATGGAGAGGAATCATATTATACCTCACTGTATCAGGAGTAGTTGCGAACTCAGGTTGAGCTTATAGAGAGTTTGTAGAAGCAGCATGAATAGATGTGTCAGTAGCCGCAACATCACGATGAGGGGATGCGTCGATGGCAGAAGAAACATCACGAATAGATAGATTACATGCATTGTTTTACTCATAGTTTTGGGATAGAGTTTCATCCACCATATCCTACAGCTCATCTACCTCCTCCAGAAGACAACCCCCCTAGTTTTTTTTTAAGTCAAAAACATTTGAATTCATTATTTGTCGTAATATGAACTATTTTATGTTTCTTTCTTTTATATTGGGTTGAATATTTCATAAATTAGTTTTTTTAATATTTTAATATTTATTATTACTATTATATTTTTCAATGTTATTCTATTTTACTAATAATAATAATATTTTATTTTTTTTAATTATTATTAATATTCAGAATATTAATATTTTTTATTATTTCAATAATATTAATATAATTTTTTTATTATTCATAATTTTATTAATTATATATTTTTTGTATTATATTTTTTTAATGTTTTTTTTTGTTTTAGTAATAATAATATTATTATTATTTTATCAATTTTTTATATTTTTTGGAGAATGTTGAGAATTTGAATATTTTTTATTTTTTATTATATTATTAATATTAATATTTTTTTTAATTAATTATAATTTTATTAAATATTTTTTTACATTGGTTATTATTTGTGATGAGACCTGTTTTGATGGGATCCTGTCGAAATAGTTTAAATATATATTTTTAAATACTATTTGCGATAGTACCAATTGCCCATCGCAAAAACTATTTGGGATGAGCCGGTCACAAAAAGATTTTTTATATATAATTAATATAATCGGAGACTTATTTGCGATGCAGTTTTTTGAAACGGGCTATTTGTGAGGGGATCCCATCACTAAAGCTTATTTCCAACTGGATCCCATCGCAAATAGCCCGTTGGAAATATTATAAATTCCAGTAGTGATATACGATGTGTGTAAGCTGGTCATGGATAGGTGTATCCGTCTATCCTCCAAGGGCCAAATGGGATGTCTATACATACTCGAGGAATACAATGTGGTAATGATGGTAGGCCGGAAGTCTTCCTTGAGGTGACTAGGGTGAGTCATTGACGACTCGTAGTGTCTTGAAAGGTGTGTCGCATGTCCTTCAGCAACCACAAACACCTATCACCTACCATATTTTATCTCCTTCGTTTTATTCCCAAATGGTTTCAGGGTCATGTGAGTTTTCCAATATATCACCAAGGGACATTTCTCATCCAAATGATGATTTGGTGTATGAGCTTTGTGACCACTGGGGGTCTCCATATTTGGAATGTCATTATCATTATTTTTGATGGATTCTTGAGGGTTTATAAAGATTTTGATAATGAAAAACCATGCAGCCTGGGGGTACTCATTTGGCTATAATCATGTGTCCAATGGTTTTTAGAGATCCTTCATAAGGGTGAATAGACTCATTGATTTGGGCTCTATGGGACATGCCAGGGGCTATGCGCTATGTGTGGAGACTTAATGTGTCCGTGAAATGGCCACACAATCACGTGTCCTTAAGTGGTTCATGCGATTTACGAGTCTCATCCATCCTATTATTCCATTTGTTTTGATGGGAAAATAATACCCATATTCATATATTTATTCCTTTGTGATATTTCAAGTTCATATACTGTTGTAATCAATTAATCCCCTCTAAATAAGACATATGAGAGGACTGGACTCAAAATTTAAGGAAAACTAATTCCCACTAGAATCCTTCATGGTGTTGTGAACCAGTTCTTTGTGTGGAGTTTGGTCCAGAAAGTGGTATTTGGTATTTTTTAAAATACCCTATATATAGGGGGTGGAGGATGATTCATTCCTCTAGCCACATACTCCCCAAAGTGCTCCCATTTTTTCACCCATCGTAAGACCTTGCCACAAACACTGGTCGTGAACCCTGTCTGGAAGCCTTCACTGTCAGTCCATTATACTAATTCTCTTGCACGAGTCTAATTTAGAAACTCCTATTATGTAATTTTTAAAACTTCGGATATGATGGATATGGTTTTCCTTATAGACTTCATGACATCCATTATCCTAATCATTTGGCCATTTTTTATTCATGTGACCATGTTCATGTTATCCAATCATATTTCGCCAATGGGGGGGGTCATGGGGTTCTCATGAATCCTTGCACTCATTATGAAAAATGTGAGTCCTTTGGGGGTTAAGAAATTCATGATCACTTTTTCGAATCATGAATCCCTTATTGAATCATGTGATGTGGATGGTGTCAACAGAATATTCATGCCTCCATTTTTGACAAGATTTTATGTTCTCTTGTACGAAATCTGCCATTTACTTACGTTCAAATGACATATGATTCTTACCATCATTCCTTATATTTATCCAACAAAAGGGACATATTCACCAAGAATAGTAATGATAATACCTGATACCATGGACATACTAATAATGAGGACTTAAACATTTGACTTCTATTAAAAATTCAAGGTTATCCTTTATCTCATTGACTCCCCCTATATGGGATTGGTCTGAAAGGCCATGTCGTCATACCTTACATATTTTTTAATGAACCACATTGTTTGATGTATTGTTCTCTTGACCATGTTCAGGAGGATATTACTGAGGATGGTCAGGTAATCACATCGCATTCTTGAGGTCTGAAATAGGTGTTGGCCAAATCCCCTCTAGGTTCGTTTGGACGTGACCTTTCCCATAAACCTATTTTTCAGATCTATTCAATTATATTTTCCTTTTCTCTGGAAACTTCTGGTGTATAATGGGATTTTAAGTGGGATCTCCATCTTGGAAGAAATTTTTCCAATGAGTTTTTGTGGCCTTTATGGGTCAGACAAAGCCATTTGGAGTTTGTCGATGACCTATATGGGGTTCACTTTTATGAAGTAAAATGGATCTATCAATTTTACATCTACTAGAATACTGACATTATTCAAGAAATTATTAGTTGTTGGTTTCATGGTAACAACACATTCCGTCTTCCCCACGGTGAGGTGGTTATCGGTTTATGGGATATTTTTCAGCTGTGAATTACTCTTCTTCTTGGGGAGATGTACAGTGAATTCTTCCCTAGTTCAGATGTCAGGGAGATCCATTACAAACTATAGTTTGGGAGAAGGAGATACAAGTTATTATAATGATTATATTTGAGAAAGAGATAGAGTGAGTGGGTGAGATCTGATGGTTCACTTGATTATTTTCTTCACAAACTTGATATGTATTTTTTCCATGGCGATGGGGTTAGACCGAATGCTATTCGCCTCTATCGGTACCCTTCCCAACAAATCTGTAATAGTACTGGATGATATTGGTCCATTTTAAAAGTTGGGGACTACACCTCCTGGGGATATCAGGTGAACCCAGAAGTTTCATCATATCTTAGGTTTCTATGTTTTCATTATATGATTCCTAATTGGTGGATTTTTTGGGATGGTGACACATGCTCCAGAGTCTATTTCAACAAATTTTGTAATGGTGACACACCTTTCTGAAGGGATATTCCTTAACCTAGTAGTACCAGTCCAAGCATGCCTCTACCAAATGTTGGGCCATATCTAGAAGGGGAACACTCATTATAAGATCTGTATACCACCCCAGATCCAATTTGGTAAGATAGGGTAGTATTTCCAATTTTATGAGTACTCAAATTAAATTATAATCCTGAACTCCCCCTCCCATACATGATTGATGAATATATCTGGGGTTGAGTGTATAGTCCAAAACCATATTGAGGTCAGAGGTGCAATATTCTAATCTGATATTTTTGACCCTACTATATTCTGTGCACTAAGTGGTCCAACACAAAATGATTAAAGTGGTTCCCTTGATTAATGATCTTATATGGTCTCCCTTCCAGATGGGATCCAACTAGGGAAGGTGGATGAGATGATCATATAAGATCCATACACACCCTACTAATTCACTCTATAATTTGGTTGTATATAGATAGGTTCTACCATTCCTTTGGTTTATGTCTGAGGTGAACGACATCCTTCGATTATCTCCTAATTATATAATATGTTTTCATGTGAAGAAACTAGGGCTAAGATAATGCTTATGCCCACTAATTCTTCATCTTCCCTTACTAATTATTATTCACATACTTGGATGATATATTATCCTAATGTTGTTCTATGATAACTGGCTTTTCATGTGGATAGGCATCTTGCATCTCCAACTCCCTTATCTATGGTATCGAAGGAGTTGATTGAAGATGTAGGTGAAGAGTCAAAGAAGAGACCCCTTTCTGATGACAGTCATTTTCCATTAATGAGATTATTCAACCAGTATATGCAATAAGAAATACACCTATTGTGAGAGAGGCATATGGGGCTTCCTCTCCAATTTCATCATTGATTCTACTAGTTAGTAATCCTTCCCCTTTTCATTACTCTTCATCATCCAAGGATCAATTCATCCATAAGTTAATATTGGATCACATTCTTTTCCTGATAACTTATATCCCTATAAAATATTCTATAACCAAGGGGAGTCTGTTCCCTAGTTATTTCACGACATAGAGGTAGATTTCTTCGACTGGAAGCCATTTTATGAAATTATATAGAAAATTATCATAACTGAAAGAGACATGTCCATGAATGAAATGGACCCGTACGATTTTGTTAATGATGTTTTTTTCTATGAAAATGAGATTGATGGTGGAGCCACTAGATTAGTTTCGTCAGATGTTGTCTGAATTGAAATATCAAAAGGATAAATATACTACACAAATATAGAGATAAGAGGAGATGATTCTCATTTTATAACCAATCATTTGGCATCATCAACCTCATTGACCACTAATCAGAGGATGGTTGATGATTTAACTACTATGGTCGAATCACAACATCTAGAGGAAGAAGAAAAATAAGCAGGGATAATGACACACCAACGCTCCATTGATTCCTCTCTTTTGACCCTCATTGATCTTGATAGTGCATTCCACCATCTTTTTTCATGACTCCCATTTTGTAATGCACTCCATTTTTTATGAGGCTTTAGAGATACTTCGGATTGTGGATATTCCTTCATCGTTTTCATACTATGAATAGATTAATTTTATAAACATTATATAATAATATTCAATTTTATTTTCATCGTGATGTGTTTGATATCTTGAGACTCTGTCATTTTGAAAGTCCTCATCAATACATATCCCTTTCCTCAAATCGAAAGAACTTGAATTCCTAAAATTTAATGTTGAAATTCTTACAGATCCCATTTTAGAGTTACTTGTGAATTCCCAACCACATGAAACTCTTCATTGGTACTATATTCCAGCTATCTTAAGATCAACTATCCAATAGAGGGTCCAATGGGTAGAATATAAGGCTTGGAGAGAGAGTGATTCACCTTTTATGAAGAAAATAGGCTTGGGGGGACATGATTTCACTAAGAATATATATATAGAGTATTACAAGATTCAAAAATTTGACTGATATCACCTTATTTAAGGTTATTGTAGCTCGGACCATCAGTCACAATAGTTTAGGGTCTTTTATCTTGGACCATCTATCACATTAGTCTAAGGGATTTTATCTCGGATCGTTTATCACATTAGTTTTTGGGCTTTTATCTTGGACCTTCTATATCTTTATTTTATGATCTTTTAGCTCGTAAATTCTATATATTTTGATTAGGGTTTTTTATCTCATACCTTTTATCACCTTATTTTATTTTATTTTAGATGATACCATATATCTCTTTAGATTACAACCTTTTGGCTCGAATCATTGATATGATCATAGGATGGGGTGCAAACAAGACAAGAGTGACCTAAATCAATTTGAGGTGTTGGGTTAAACTATGGTGTGGATGAGGATTGTAAGGATTGTAATTCTCATTTTCATAGTGACGTATGTGGTTGACATCCACAGGATAAAATGCATGATCCATATGGATTCATGCATATTCAAGAAAAGTGTCTCTTGGAGATGGGTATCCATTCCCAGGGTTATATGAGATTTATAGAGGTAATATTAGTGAGGATGAAGTATTGTGGATACTAGAAAGACTAGAATAGTTGGGATATAAATGATGTTAATCATAACCCACAAGATTTATTCCCAGAATATTAGATGGTGGAGACATACCGGGTATGTCCCATGACATTCTGAGATTCCAGGTTCCACCACGGTGTTTCTAAGGCTCATAGTGATTGATGATCCTTTCTATAAAGGTGATGATACCATTGGTTTCTGGTGTATAGACCTTATTCGTTGGTATCATTCCAATTGAAAGTAGATATCCACTTATTTCCATGGGATCTGTATAATTACTTGAAGACTCAGACGTTCGATTGATGAATTTGGCATGGGAAGAAGGCTAACAATGAAGGGTTTTGGAACCTGAGAAATTATCCCTTACATCATAAATCTCAATCCCCATTCCTTCTGGTTTAAAATCATAAGGCATGTGATACTAAATGTTTGATAATGGACTACATCATTCTGACATTGAACAAATGTAAAAAACTTGGGGTCGTAATGTCAAGGATATTGAGTATTCTTGGATAGTTTGGTATGGGGATTTTAAATCATGACATAGAGTGATAGAGTCAGGGGTAATGTGGGATAGCCAAACGGGGTAGTATAGAGAAACTGAGGTGTTGATTGCAGCCGTGATGATGTCAAGGATTAAGAGGATTAGAATATCATTTTTCTGAGTGACATATTTTGTTTATGGCCATAAGTGCATCTATATGAGCTGTAGGATTGTTATCCTCGTCAATAAAATGTTCCTTGAAGTTTTATTTCCTTTGTGAGGGCCATGGAAGGTTATGGTGATTCTATATACCCCAAGTCACGAAGTGTTATATGTGGAAGGTGTAAAATACCAGGTGTTTTTGAGTATCTTAAATGTAGTTCCACCTCATAAGGAAGATATTCTCATGGTGAGGAGATTTTAAAAATCATTTCCCTAATATTTTTCTAGACTAGGGGGACCAACATGCATATATTTGATTATAAAAGTGTTATAGGACATACCCTATGAGATTTATTCCATATTTATTTAAGACCAATTTTTCCTACACTCTAGGGATGAAGAGTTTATCGGGTGAAGGATTGACAATTTCTTAGGCATACCCTTGCGATATTTCATCTAGAAACGATTTTTTCTCTTTCTATAGATGTTTAAAGCCTTCTGTATTATACTATCATGCACTAGAACTTAATGTCGTATAGGTTTGACAAATATATTAGTATTTTAAGGTCATGTACAACATAGAACTAATATGTTGGATGATGAACAAGTGTCTAATATGATACCCAGGGTTTAGAATACTTCAACATCTTCCCAAGCCTATGATTGAAACATTGTAAATCATAGATCGAGGTACTTAGATCATGATCAATGATATTAGACAATCACACCAGAAGGAGGAGTGCTGAATTCACAATAAAGATGGTGGGGAGGAGCTGTTCCAAGTAGTTAGTCTGGGGTTTTTATAATGTTTGAAGCCTCTGGGAAATGAATTCCTCTATGGACTATGAGCCATGTAATACTTAATACTACAGGCCTTGTAAGTGTTCCACCTCGCCCCCTTGAAAGGTGGATTATCAAAATCAATAAAAAATTTAAGGCCTTCAGGACATTGGATGAAGGTGTTGAGTTTTTACATAGTGATGATGTCAGAGATTATGAGGATTGGAATGTTCTTTTTTACAGTGGCATATTTGGTTGATAGACATAGGCATATATGTATGAGCCATAGGCATGTATAAATAGTCATTAAAAGGGTCCTTCAAGCCTGATATCCTTTCAAAGGGCCAGGAAAGATTGTGGAGATCCAAAACACCCAAATCATGATGTGTGGATTATGAGATGGGGGTGATTTAGAAGATGGTTGAAGCACTTTGTTCTAATGTCTTCCAATGTAAGGCTCTTGTGGTCCTTTAATTAGGAGATATGATGAATGATGGGTTCTCCAACATAGCATCATGTGGCGGCGATGTGCCTCAATCTAGATTAACATCATGAGGTAAGGATGTACTTCCATACAGTTCAAAATCATGTTGTAAGGATGTATAGTCATGTAGTTTATCGTCATGTGGTAAGGGTGTACTCCTTTATAGTTTAGACATCATGTAGTAAGATCCTGGGATAACCAATGGTAATGTGGGAGGATGCTGCATTCGAGCCCAAATATGGGTAATTTGGCATCACTGTGTATCTCAAGAGGCTGAGAATCAAACCACACATAGATATTGAAGAACAAATAGTCTACACAGTTCTTCCACATATGTTGAGGTGGGAATTATTTCCATTGCCCACTGCAGCTATTCCTACGGTTCGAGATCTTGGTGTCACTGTAAATAATGAGATGTTAGGAATAATGATAGACATAGTTCTTGATGTTCTATGCAGTTTAACATCATGCGGTGAGGACACTGGTGGACCGATGTGAATTGGTGGGAATATCATGGTTGGTTCCAAAGATAGAAGCGTGAGAATCACTACATTCCTCATGAGGAAATGAGAATAAAAAAATTTAGTTCATGGAAAAATAAATACCCTATGTGGGTATGACCCATATATAGAAGTTGGGATTATTTACATTGACTATTGTAGTAGGTCCTAGGATTCCAGATCTATAATTTACTACATATCCCGATATGTTAGGAATCAAGATACGTTTAGTACTTTAAGTTTCATGTTGTTTATTTTAATATAGTTAGGACGATGGAAGGTCGATGATAATTAGTAGCAATATCATACATGGGCCCAATGATTGAAGCCTTGGAATCACTACGTATCTCGTGAAGAAATGAGAATCCAACCACACATAGTTCTTGTAAACGCATACAGTTTAACATCATGTGGTAAGGACAAAAGGGGAATTGATGTGAATGGTGATCAGTATCACAGATTTGGGTGGTATTAGGTCATGAAATGTGGAAATTGACCATGATGTTTAATGTCATGTGGCTAAGACCCATGGTATGCCTTTTGTGGTCTTTCATTCAAGATCATGATTGACTTCTAGTGTACCTATGTTCCATGATTTTAAGGGTTATTCCATTTCAAGATTCCAAAGCTAATGAGATCTATGCTCAGTATAAAAAATAAAGGAACGACTTGAGTTTCCCAACAATGAAGATATAGAATAGGGTAAAATAATTGAATTTTATATCATTTAGGGTATGGAACAAGATATAGGATCATGTAATCCACATGTCTCTCATAAAAATAAGAATCAAGACGTATATAGTTTTAGAAGAACCATAAAATTTAACATCATGACAAAAGGAAATCGATCAAGCATTTTATCATCATGCAGTAAGGATGATGGATTATCCGATGTGAAAGGGAACTGTAGATCTGTGTAGTTTTATGTCATCTAGTTAAGATGAATGTTTTCATGAATTGTTATGTATTGATTCTATGACTAACTCCATACAGCTTAACATCATGTGGTCAAGATGGGCCTTTTTTTGACGTCATGTAGTTAGGAAAATGGATTGGGATTACTCTAATGTGGATGCCATGTTACTGATAGCTATATAAAATATTTCTTTAGAAAAATAATATTGGTGGGAGGTTTTACAGGCTCTACATCTATAGTGGACAATTAATAGGATCCATTAAGATACACCGTATGTATTACAATGGGTCCTTCCAACAAGTGCTCCAACTTCATGGGCATATTTCCTGCTATCATTGGGGTTCTAAGAGATAGAACTATCACTCTATGAAATAATGAGAAAAGGTAATGTTTTTATTAAAGTTTCATGCTCTCCAATTTTGATGGATATCTAGATTGTGCAGTGTGCACAACCTTTTCTCATCCATCCATTCCCATTCATCCAACTACTTTTGTGTTGTTTCATCATATAAGAGGTTCTTGAAAATGGCTATCCTGAGTGAGGGTAGCTGGACCACTATTGGTGAAACTTCCTCGGTCTAATACACCAGTGAATGTGGTGTTTCTTATATGGAGGTATGCATGGTGGTGTGGTAGGCCCATAAAACATAGAGTAGTTTATATGGACAAGACTACTTATACTTTTTCATTAAATATGTTCAGTTTATGTTAGGGATTAAACATTGTGGCTATCTTGTACCATTTTGGGGGTTTTATCATAGATTTTAGGACCATTTCAACTCCATATTCTCATGTGAACCATGCTCATTTGCGAGAAAAAAGGGATAAAGTGTAATCAATTTCATTGCGTTAAACAAGGGACTCATATGTCGGTCCCATCATGGATAAAAAATGTAGATCTCGAACCATGGGGAAAGGTGGTCTATAGGTCCTGAATATGGCAGTAATCAGATTCTTCATAGTTCCCTTTTTGTTGGGGCTTACAAACTGAGGCTTCCCTCTACCATTTTCCTATCATCTAGAGGGTGTCTCATGAACCAGATGGTAAGTCTTAGGAGCCATCATGTGACCTGGCCTGACATATATGGAGGGTGTCACATGACCCAGTGTGAAAAAATCAAAAAAAAATTGTGTATCTTGGCTCGAAGTTCCAATGGAACTATGAGGCCAGGCCGATAAGTTTGGAGGGTGTCCTGAGTCTCAGTTGACTTTCCCAGAGTGTTCTTCATGAGCATTGTTATCGTGCCTATATGATTTATCAAGTCTCAAATGACATGAGTGAACACCAGTATATTATTGAGGTGATCCATATGGGGAAACTTTCATCTCTTGGGTGATGAACCAAAAGGGTTCACAATATCATAGTTGCATCTATGCGGGAACCGTGTGATTTATTCTGGCTCATCTAGAGTATTCTGTGTGTCCTAGGTGACATGTGAAATGAATTTTGCGAGATCTGGGTGATGTTTCCTTGAGAAATTACATGTCTGTGAATGATGGACATGAAGCACATAGGGGACGAGATAATTTGATTTTGCTAATCCTTCTTCCTTTGTTCTTGGTTCTACCCCTTTTATTGTGAATTCCTTGGTTTTGATCATTGTAATTTTTTCTTGAGTCTAACATGATTTAACAATTTTCCAGGATGTACTTTGCATAAAATACATGGGATCCTTCATGTGATCTATGAATGATAACACGAAATTATTTATACCTAGTGAGTGACTTCTCTGGATTCCCTCCAGTGTATTAGATGATAAAAGGATACCAGTTCATGTTATTGGTTATTCTGAGAAAGCTGCTTCGATGCATGGGGCATACTTCTCAAGAGATCCATTCAGGTAGTTGTCGGTCCATTTTTTGTACTATTGTTGGGGATTTATAGGCCTCACCACCTTGGATACACACTAGTTTTTGCGGCATATCTGATGTGAGTCTAGGCTAGGGATGGCGAAGGGGACGGGTGCCACATAGTTTCGGGAGTCTCCACCATGGACTGCTCTGAGCGCGTCACCTTATTTTTAGAGATTGTGAGTCTCATTACCAATTGGATTATTTCTAATTATTTAATATGTTTTTGATCATTCGGACATGTTTAAGGACTTCCATTTTGTCATGTTGGCATGATGAAAAAAATTTCAAGATCCAGGTTCATGTTGGGAGGCATCTACAAGATGCTCAGTGACTCATCTTAGAGTCTCGTGAGACATGTATGGTCTATCAGGGGGTCTCACGGGACCACATTGGTAGATTTATGGGTGTTTTCACACCTTTTTGTGACTATGAGTACCTCCCACCTGCCCCTTTATAAATCCTTTGTTTTATGTGACAATGGTCTGGAGTCATGCAAGATTGCATGAGTGTAATTGATGATATTGGGTCTCTTTTATCAATGATATTTCATGTGACTATTTCATCTGGAATTGGGTTTAACCTCGATTCGTTAAGGTTCAAACATTCCAATTGGTCTCTAAGGGGTTTATTCGTAGAATCGGAAATATCCAATGATTCTATATCCATTTGGACATACATTCCAAAAGTAGGTTCTCATTAGTTGTGGACTGATGAGGCATAAGAATTTGCATTGGTCGTGAGGATGGGAGGTCGGACTCATCACACCTTTTTGGGGGGAATTATTGTCTACTCCAGGACTCTCATTATATATTTGATTTATGTTTGTGAATCCTTATTAAATTACCAAGTATAAAAATGATCTTTCCTTTAGATCTAACAGTCAATGAATGATATGTATGAAATTTAGAAGAATCTTTTATATGTATTTGAGGTTCTTCGTCGATAGAGAATCATCAGTATTTGTTAGAGATAATTAGTCAATGGTATCCTTCAACACATTATATAGAAATCTCTTGGTCATTATGATAATCATACAGGTTTTAAATCCACTCATCGGGGCACTTCAAGATTATTTTCATTCAGAAGGACATGGATTATTTCAGAGTTGGGATCATACCAGAAGATGGCCTACCTACGAATCTTTGTTTAGAAAAGGAATCAGAACCCACTTATTTCGAGTAAAGAAGTATGAGGATTATTATTGGTTGATGGCTCAAAGAAAGCTGTCATAATTACTTTTAGGCTCTAAGCTCACATGAGTCATGCTTAGTGTGAGAAACAATAGGTATTGTTAAAACCAGACAAATTTTCCATGAAAGATGCAATAATTAGAAATAATTTGGGGCTTATGTATGTATTATTTCCCATATAGATGAGGATTGGGATTTACATCAGTGAATAAACCCGAGAACAAGTTCTATAAAGGTATATGTGCTTTATAGATATTTGGATATTTAACTTAGGGCTTACTCCTGAGAAGGATTCCTAAATTAGAGATGACTTATGATTGGGTTATACTCCTGATAAGGGAGCCCAAATCAAAAGTAAATTAAGACAAGTTAAGAGTAATTATGACTCGGGATTATTCCTGAGAAGGAGGCCCATGTTAAGGGGAACTTGGGAACTAGGGCTTATTCCTGAGAAGGAGGCCCTGGTTAAGGGAAATTATGACTGGGGCTTACTCCTAAGGAGGATTCCCAGGTTAAGGGAATTTGGAACACGAGGCTTACTCCTGAGGAGGATGCCCTAAATTTAGGAACTTGGGGCTTACTCCTAAGGAGGATGCCTATGTTAGGGGACTTGGGCTTACTCTTAAGGAGGATAGGCAAATTAAGAAGATTTGAGATTGGGGATTACTCCTGAGAAGGAGGCCCAAGTTATGGAAATTTGGACGAGGAATACTCCTAAGAAGGAGGCCCAGATTAAGAAGATCCTCTCATCTTAAAGGATGAGGTTGAATGAATGAAATCTCTAACCATAGTGACATAAAAATATGTAAATTACCATGTTTTAAGAGGTGGTCCACAGAATTCCTTTCAGATAAAATATCCAACAACGGAACCATTCTAGAAATGGATTTGAAGAGGGGTTTGAAGGCTAAATCTTTATGAGGATAGTTGGATTTGAAGAAGAGATGTGAATATGCAGGGGGTCACCCAAAAAAAGGTAGGCGTGCAGGTCCTGTTTGGGCACGCAGGTCCTGGTCGCGCTGGTATACCTACGCGACACATGTATACTTGTGCGACACGCATCCTATAGGGTATTACTTGGGTGAGACTTGGCGCAAGCCCTTATCATTACCCCTAGAAGCTTACAAAAGGGAGGTCTGTAGGTTCCGTTCAAGGGATTAGGGGGCGCGTAGGTGTCTTCATTTTCCCGTATGGGTTAGACACTTAGGCGCGTAGGTGTTGATGAATATAAACACTCAGGCCTTGTTTCCCCTCTTTGGATCTTCATTTATAGGTATGAAATTGCCTTAGAAATTTTCAGAATACTTCCAGAAGAGACTAGGGCGTCGGGAGCTGAAATCTGAGTTTTGCGATTTTTCATCCTCGAAATGGGGGGCCCACAAGGGGTATTTATAGGCTGTTTAAGACCCCAGGTGAAAATCAAATAGGGCGCGTAGGTCACCTATGCGCCCAATATGTGGTGCGCAGGTAGCCTGCACGACCGTCTTGGAACCTGTGTGGCCCTGGCTAATGCAAATCATGCTTCATGCCTTCGTCAATTTTTGATGTTTCATCAAAGGATGAATCACTTTATGCTAAAGTATTCCCATTTTTCAGTATTTTAGACTCTGTGATTGAAAGGAGCGTCAACAAAATCCCAACCTCAGATATGGATACGAATCGAATGAGGATGTTACATTGAGGTAAAGAAGAAAATCAAGGAAGAGCGGCGTGCTGGTTTTGAGCATGCAAATATCGGCGCGCATGTGAGAGGCGCACAAGCTTCAGCATGCAAGGGTGCGGCCTGGCCTATAAATATGTGGCCATTTCTCATGCAAATCAACTGGTTCTCAATGATTCCCACTCTCACCACAAAATTTTCCTTCGTCCCGCAAGTTTTTGTTTTTCGCTAGTTCTTTCTGTCGTGCTACTGTTGAGGTATTTTAACCTACGAGGTGATACCAGTGCGCCAAAAACCATTGTGACCTAGTTATACCTGAGCACAAAAATTGGAATTGCACGCCTTAATTCCTTATCCATTTTTCACTTTTCATTAAAAATTTTATGAAAAATCATCTCACATAAGAGTTAATTATTCAACCAATTTGTAGATGCAATGGCTCCTAGAAGAATCATAGTGGCTGATGAACTGGCTAGCAAGCGGATTGATGATATGATGAATGTTGTTGGCCATGATTTTAATATTGTCTGCAACAACACTCTCCCAGATTTGGCCAAGTACTTGAAGAAGTATCACTCTAACATTCCCAAGAGCATCTACTTGCCTCTGTAAGGGTATGGTCATCTACAAGACGTCAACATTCCTGAGGCAAAGCATTATCTCCCTAATTATTGGTTTCAGAATTATACCAATTTTGCTTCAACAAATATCTCAAGTGGAGGAGAATTTGTAATTACTAGAATAGTGGAGATGGACTATATGATGCATCATAGCCCTTGCATGCCAGATCTGAAACCTCGCAATCCTGAGCAGCAACCACATTATTATCCTTCAATCTTTCGAAATTATCATATGGATCAATCCAAAGGCTGGAAGAAGAGTTGGGACATCCACCCTGGAGGAGGTGTGAAGCCAACTTGGATGTGGGCATACTGGGTGTGACAAAATTGTGCAGAGTTTGTCGAGGATTTGACTGGATTCGTGATATATGAAGCTGTCTGGGCTGGGCAGACATATGTTTACAGGAATGATGAGTTTATGCCAGAGCTAATCAACCACTGGAGCCTAGAAACCAATTCTTTCCATATTAATCATGGAGATGTAGGAATCAATTTGTGGGATGTCTACAAGATCTCAGGGGATCCAATTCTGGGTGACATGTATGATGAATTCATCCCTCCCAAGGTGACTTCAAATGATTCCGAGAAGACTCCGGATTTGGCTCGGGAATTATTCAAAATCTTCTACAAGATCAATAATTCCCCGACCTCCAAAAATCATTCCTGAAAGGATATTCATCCAGACGAGTGGATGGATGTGTTTCTTACTAGGAAGGAGGGGGCGGTCCAACTATACTCATCCTACTATTTTCCCCAAAATAGAGAATATGGGTGCTTCTGGCACATTCTGTTCTACTCTAGAAGCAGGAGAATTTGAGAAGTGGGGGTACAGAGTGAATCAGTGAATCCCAAAAAAGACCCATCTGGAGGGCTCTTATACTTGTGGCTTAGTGTTTATCTTCTTCCAATCAGGGATTTGATTCGAGGCATCATTCCAGGAAACTTCATTGTGGAAGCCAAGTTGGCTAAGAAGAAAATGGTTGGATTGGACACCCCCATTTTGGTAAAGATTCACAGGAGCATACTCCATGTCTTTATGGGTATGTCTCCTTTGAGAATAGTGGGACAATTCCATGTTTTGTGGGGATGGATCACTACTCATTTCAGAAAATTTAATGTACATACTAAGTACAGGTTCCTGGAAGCTCTTAAAGACCATCAGTGCAGGCATTTTCTGGAGTTGCTCTATTAGCTCTCAAAATTAATGAAATGAAGGTGGGGTTGAGCATGTACAAGGAATTAAATTTCTTTCCTTATGGAAACCATCCAACCAGGTGGTTTTTTGATGATGGAACCGCCGGTTAAGAATTGAGGTCGTACATGATGGCTTGCAGAGATGGTGTGATGGACACTAGGATTGATGGAGAGATTATAAGCAAGGCATATGCTCCATATAGATTTGCATGCCAATTCAAGTGTTTGCAGCAGACTGTTGTATCCCCCCCCTATGCATGTCAGGTCAGAGCAGCATCTAATGGTTTCCTGAAAACTATGGTTTCTAACATCTATGGAGAGGACTGGGGCAGAGTTTGATCTACCAGTTGATAAAGTGGCGGGTAACTTGACTACATGGTATGCCGAGAACTGGATAGCATCATACCCTGGAGGGGTGTTAAATCATTCGGTTTATCAGGTGGGAAAAAGAAAATAAATGTAGAGAAAGAAACCCTTCATCAGGAAGGTGAGGCTTCCACACATGGAGCTGATTCACCAGGTACCTCACCTAGGGCTGACTCGCCGGATTTCCAAGATGGCGATGATGAGGCACAACATGTGTCAAAGTGGCCTCATGCCAAATATAATCCTCATGTAAAAATCAATGGTCCCACTCCATCAACTCCTAGTGAGTTACTCCATTGTGGAAATTTAATCACCATTACTTTATAGACCAACAAGTCTTATTTTCTTATTCTCTATCTGTAGTTATAGGAGTTGGGAAGAAGCTGATGTCTAAGGTTGTAGGACCCTCCTCGCAGCATTCTGGTACACATGATAAATATTTACAACTAGAGGTTATCCAGACAAGGAGGAGTTTATATTACAATACTGAAACCGCCTGGCTAGATTTATGCAAATGGCTACACATCCCTAGAATATTGAATCTACAGGAATCTACTAATATCTATTTCGAGGATAATCCCTATGAAGTGCGGGATTACGTCAGAGAGCTGGAGATTCTCATACATGACAGCGACGATTCCATTCTTGTCACCAAGTGGGTGAAGAAAATAATAGATTGTGGCACCACTGAGGGGATTAGTGGTTCCACAGATGAGGAGTGGCACGATTACGTGGCTCTTGAAGATATAAATATATTTTCTTATTTTCTTTGTAACTTTATTTCAGTCAATGCTTTGTTAGTGAAGAAAATTGTTTTATTCATCTTGCAGCTTGCAAAGAAAGGAACTGCTGAGGTTCCTTCACCACGGTATAGCCCGGGTGGTACTGCCATCAGGGCTAATGAATCCCCTCATGAGCTAGGTGAGATATCTCTAGGCCAACAATCCATGGATGAGGAGTTGGAATGGTATTTTCACTCTCAAATACCTGTATTTAGAGAGGAAAATGTCAAATCTCCTAATAAGCCAATGAAATAAAGGCATCGAAGGAAGAATTCCAAAACTAAACGCTTCATCAGTAGAGGTAAGTCCTTCGGATAGTCATGAGTCTTAACCCACGAAAATTTTTCTCATACTTCTTGGGATTTTAGGGGAATCTTCAATTTCCCCTTTGAGGGAACATACTGACTCTCCTCTAAGAACAACGGATGGTGCTGGTGAACAATCACAAGTGCATGCTGGCTTGGCTGCTCCGGAAGAGGAACCATCATCTATTCCAGGTATCACTCCTACTGCTACTGCAAGAAGAGAAGAACCTGATTCTGGTAAGTTAACAATGCTTCATAAAATGTTGAAGGAAACATCAACTTACTTCCATTCTGTGACACATTAGGTTCAACCCCTACACTATAGATTTTTGAGGCCATTGCAACTAATGCTGCGATTTTAACCGAAGAAGTTGTCCAGGGTCAGAGGCCGTAGAATGAGGGTCGCCAAGAAGATATATCGAATTCTCCCACTTGTGATACTAAACAAGAATATAAGATAACATTGGATTAAACGATGGAACTTGTAGAATCTTTTGATTATTTTTATATCATGTAAAATTACCATGTAATTTAGATGATTTTGGACATGAGTGTTATCCTTCGTCCTATTAAAATAACTTCTTATTACATCTATGACCCTGATTGGTTAAAATGTGCTGTTCCATCTGAGAAAGTTTCTGAACTGCCAATTCCTAAAGGGGATATGGACAACCCTACTATTACAGAGACACTAGCTCAGGTGGAGCTGAACCAAGTATAGATTCCTGAAACATGTCTTGAAGATCCTATAGAAGCTAGGAAAGATGGGGAGGATCCTTTTCATGTTGTTGATCTACCATTGGGTAAGGGATAACAATATTTGCGACTGTACTTATCTTGAAAGACATCCAATCAACTTTTGTTATCCTTTGAAACTAACCAATACTTTAAATTGACTTATACAGGGCCATCAATTCTAGTGGCTAGATCTGGAGGTGATGCTTCAACCTCCGACCCAACCGGAATAGAAAGTGAAGAAACATGGGTCAGGGGTAAGGAGAAGAACATGGCACATCCCTAGGTTCATTAATCCCGGAATATATTCCCTCATGTGAAAATGATGCTGAGTCAGACCCGGAGATACAAAAGGTGCTACAATTTTCACGATGCAAGGAATAGAAGAACATATGGAAGATCATATCTGAAGTTCCTCTAGAAGAGCTGTCATCGAAGATTCCCCGACTGTCATCCATATTCATCATGTTGGGACTTGGCGGTTTTGGATATCAAGAGATCCATGCCATGGTGAAACAAGTCATCTTAAGGAGGGAGTAGGAGAAGAGGTACCGTCAAGACCTGACCAGGGTTAGGCTGTCAGCCAATGTCAGCGAACATGAGGCTGTGGTGTCCCGAGGTGAGGTTGATCATGCTGCCATGTTTAAGGTGCTGAAGCATAAGATCAAGGAGAAAGTTGACCAACAGATTCACCTTCTGCAACAGTTAGATGTTGTTATTGGGGAACTTGACCAACTTAATAATTCGTTTGAAGGAGTTCAAACTAATGGTGTGAAATCCATTACAGATTCCAAGAAAGAACTCCATCAATCTGAAAAGGGTGAATTTGGTTGAGTGCATGAGCTTCATGTGGCTGGTGATGATGCTCGAGATGCCGTAAATCAAATGACAATTTATGTTGAATGTATCTTGTAATCCCTAAAAATGAGAATATAATCTAGTCTGTGGATGTCCTTCTAACTCCTGTCCCTCAAATGAAAAACACATTCATCTTTAATCATTGGTGCACAACTTCTTTTACTACTTGATTTAAATTTATACCTATTCCAATGGGCCTAGTATGCATAGATTGATCTTTTCTAGGATTATAAAAATAACCCTACAAACATTGAATATTTTTATTTCTCAATAGTACCTAAATCATACGAAATGTATGTTGAGTGAGCTAGGACGTGACTTTTGTTTCAGAGTTCCATTGTCATTTGTGGGAAGTTTAAAGTCATGCACGTCGGACATAAAAAGGATTATGTTTAAGGTCAAAATAGCTTTGACCGAGTGGATTAAAATTGACACAATTCCTTGAAAATTTATCTGAAAACATATTATCACACTTATGTATGGGGGAAACATGTAAACTACTACTTACGAAATTTTTAATCTGAGGAAAGATAAAAAAGAGCTAAAAGTAATTAGAGGATGTATTTCCCAAGAATGAAGTTACCACTATTTAACAAACCCGTTATGCGGTTTAATTATGCAGGGCCACTTAAGGGCTTTGGCTGTATAGTCAAATAATATCATCTTTTGGATGACAGGTCTGTTATATAGACTACTTATGCAAGGCCGCCTAAGGGAACATGTTGCATAGTCAGGAAAAAATAACTCTCAGAAATTTACTTTTCTACTGCTAAAAGCCAGTGGATGATTATGGAGATTCAAATTTTCCAATGTATGGAGATCTGTACATGAATATGGAGAGGACATTCCCAATCAATATTTTCTAAGAATAAGATCAATGTCACTCTTATGATGGTCTAACCCAAATGTAGGGAAGGGAAATATAAACCATATACTTGAATACTTTCAGATCATGAAAAAGAGTATGGGAGAAATATGTTAAGGATGGCTATTTTTGCAGATTCCTATATATTTTTATTAAGACAACTATGGAAAAAAGAGGTTTTATTCACAAGAATGAAGTTACCATTATTTGAAAAACCCGATATGGGGTTGAATTATTTAGGTCCACCTAAGGGAATTGGCTGCATAGTCAAATAATAGCATCTTTTGGCAGACAGGTCTATTATGTGGACTGTTTATACGAGGCCACCTAAGAGAACATGCTGGATAGTCAGGAAAAAGAACTCTCAGAAATTGGATATTTTGTGACCAGAAGTCAATAAAATGGTTATGGAGATCTGGAAGTATTTAAGGTTAGGAATATGATTCATCAAAATGGTAATTGTCCAATGTATGTAAAGATACACTGACCAATTCTAACCATAATCATGTTGTGGTTGGGACCTGAATTGAGGTGTTGGACTTCACTATGTATCCAATAAGGATGAGAATCAAGCAATACGTATTTCTTAAAATATAGTTTAACATCATGTGGGATGAGAGTGTATGAGATCTTAGTTTAGGGTCATATAACATGGACCATTATAAGGAATACACAGTGTGTGTTTGACATAAACCTGTTTTGAATGAAGACCAAGGTTTTCATACCACATTAATTTTTTCACAAGGGAACTTTTTATCCAAGGGACTGAATGTGAAATTTGGGGTTAGTCCCAAAGACATGGGGATGGATTTGAGTGATGCTCGAATGTTCCTACATATCCCATAGGGATGGGAATCAAGCTGCCCATAGTTCTTGAAATACGCTCTCTATAGATTTGGTTCGTACATATGATGGGTGAAAGGGGACCTTAGTGCAATGATGGTTTGACCCAAGGTAAAACGATCTGTCTTTTCCATGTATGCATGAATTCTTTAGAATATAACATGATTGGAGATCAATGTAAATAATAATTCCCTCTCAGGTGACGGTGTCGAAGAAAGTTGTTGTTTATTGTCGTATAGGACAAAAGTGATGTACAGTTTAACGTCATATAGAAAGGACAATGGTGAAAAAATGTAAAAAATATTGGTTCTGGGGGCGGCTTCACGAATCAACATCATTTTAGATGAATGTGAACCGATGTGAAGAAATTGATGTTGGGATTGAACCTCAGGAGGTTTCCTACGTACCCATCCTAGAAAGCAAGGATCAAAGTTCGTGTAGTTCTATTAAAAAATGAATTAGTGATCAAGTTATCCTTGAGGACAACGACCTTAATAAAATGGTGTTGGGACTTATGCATGGTTAGCATCCCATAGAGGGTGCTATGGTTGAAGTTTAATCTAAACTCACATGATTCATACTCGGTGAGAGAAAAAAGAGGTAGAAACAACCCTAACGATGCATAGTTTAACATCTTGTTAGACAATGGGGGACTATGCAGTTTAAAGTCTTGCAGTAAGGACATTGGGGAATATGCAGTTTAATGTCTTGCAGCAAGGAAAACAAAGTTTCACATCATGTTGGACAAAAAGGGACAATACAGTTTAACATCATGTTGGACGATGGAGTGTTGTACGGTTTAGTGTCATGTAGCTAATACGTATTAGGGAATTCTTCATGGTTTAACGACATGTGGTACAAGGAAGTGCACAGTTTAACATTGTATATCTAGGATGATGTTTATGCAGTTTAACATCCTGCTGGACGTAAGTGACATCTGTATAGTTTAGCACCATGTAGGTAGGACGTCACAGTTTAATATCATGTTGGAAGATGGAACAATTTAACATCATGTTGGACGATGGGGTGAATAGTTTAAGGTTATATTCATAGACCAACATGATGTATTTTTGTTATACATATTAACTCCTCAGAAATCTACCGTTGGTTGGAGTCGTGATGTGTTCTCCATCCATTGAGATTAAAGAATATTCTCCATTGGAGTAGACCTTGTGTACTGAGTACGTTCCTTCCAACTTTGGCCCATGCTTGTTAGGATTCATTCCTGGTATCATTGGAGTTCTGAGAACCAATACCAATTCTCCCTGAATGGTTGAGTTAAGAAGAAATGTTTTGTTGAAAGCTCGTGCTTTTCGATTCTGATAGACTTTCAAGTGATGTAGGGTGCACAATCGTTTCTCATATAATCATTCCAATTCATCCAATTTCTTTTTAGATTCTTCATCTGTAGATGAATGATCACAAATGGATACTCTGAGAGATGTTAATTTAACCTCAATGGGAAAGACTGCTTCTGTTCCATATACCAATGAATATAGAGTTGACTACGTAGTGGTTTGGGTGGTGGTCCGATAATCCCATAAAGAATGAAAAAGTTTATCAGGCCATGAGTTCTTATCTTTATCCAAAAACTTTTTCTATATGTTTGAATGAGTCTTATTGAAGGCTTCTAGCTGTCCATTGGCTGCTGCATGATACCGAGATGAATGGTCGGATTTGATGTTGTATTCTTCATACAAATTCCTTACCACGGTTGAACAGAAGTTTGTGCCATTTTCCTTCAATATGGTATGGGGAACACAAATCTGGTAATGATGTTAGAATTGATGAATCCAATAATGATTTTTGAACTAACTTCTTTGAGATATATAGCCTCTTCCCATTTGGAAAAGAAGTCAGTAGCACTAAGAATATACTTAAAATTCTTAGTTGTAGCGGAAGGGTAAGGTCCCACCACATCCATTCACCATTAATGATTGGGAATGTTGTACATGAAAAATTTGATGGGGGAGGAATTGCATCAACCCATTCAGGGAAAGCTCTCTTTTTTGGTTGAATTTGAGCACATTTTCCCATCCATATCATTCAACCGAGCTGTTAATGACTCAATATTTGTTATTAATGTTTGAGAAACATCTAGTTGAGGATGGAGCTAAGCAGGTGCAATAACTGGAGTTTGGATAGATGTGGTGGTTGGTACTGCAACTGATGGTAGCACCACTGATTGTTGTTGTGCATGACACATAGGATTAGACCTGTGGGGGTGTACTGGTAAAGGAGGATACTCTTGATCGATCTCAGTATCTGCAACAAATTCTCTTGGATGATTGACTCCGACATGCTTAGGAGGAAGACTACCATGAAATAGTTCTGCATTGAACCTCTTCAATTCCTTCATTTCTTCCTCTTGTTGTGTAAATCTTTTCTCTAGTGAGAGAGATTGGACTTCTCCCGAGGAAGGGTATATAACCTGATTATTTCTTTTCCCCTTATTGGATGCCCTTCAGAGAGGGGGAAGTTGATTATCTGAAGGAATACCTAGATTCTGGGTAATCCTTTGATTTCATGTACACACACCATCTTCATTTGTATCAGTGCATGCAGTCTCTTGAGCAGGAACCTCTCCATCTGATCCCTATGAGCGAGACTCATGTTCTAGAGGATTAGAAACAACTGCATTGATGACACTAATTGATGCATAAATCATTTCATCACTTATATCAGCATTTCTGCATTATTGAATTTTTCCATGTCTTTTATGAGACATTGCCTTTTGTTGATTTGATCCCTTAGGAACTTTTTGAAGAACAGTAATTTTGAGGGAATCTCATGATAATTCTTCTCTTCGTTCCTCTTGTGGCTTCTTCCCTAATAGAGAGAATACCGACTTTCTCTGAGGAATAGATTGAGGATTTGAAAAAGTACCCAGTCATGTAGACTGGGGATGTTCCTGCTGTTTCTACTCAACTCCTCGAATCCAATTTGTTGATTCTGAGGGTTGGGTAAAAAGAGTCCCCATTCTAGCAAGCTGGAGTGGCTCTTGAGTTGATACATCTGAGACATTCATAAAATCTCTTCTGATCTTAGGGACTTTAGTCCGGAAATTGGTAGGATGCATCCACCAGCATCCACTTTTATCACTCGGCTCAACTGAACGCAGGATGATTTCTGACATTTTTGTCACCTAATGATGTGCCTGCTCTAAACATGAGGAATGTTCGATATTATCATTTTCATGATGCAAGAGTAATTATTCAAATTGTTCTTTGTATTCCTGACTTTAGAAAGAAATAGTTTTGGAATGTTCCTGAGAAAGCCTTTGATTACACACAAAACCAGTTATCTATGGCCAGCCATGGGGAACAACATTACATGAGACCATTTTTGGAGGGTTTTGCTGACTGGAGAGAAAAATGAAATGTAGTTATCCACGATCACCCCATCCTCTAATATGAATACCGGATGGGGAATTGGAAATTACTTGCGCAATCTTTTTAGTGCGCCAAGGCATGAACACTGAAGGGCTCTCTGCTGCTTTTCAGCCTTCAGGTATCAAGAAACTGAGAGATATTCCAAGTTAATTTTCCATGTTAACCCTTCTATTATCTTGAAATAATTTTCATAATCATCATAAGATAATATTTTCTTCATTTGAAAAAGTATTTTCCACATGTTGAGATGAATATCTTGAATACAATCTTCCGTCAACATCTCTGGAATGTCATAATGAGAGTCAGCCAAAGGCCAAAACATGACTGGAACTTCACCTTTTGCTGGTTGTTTTTCTGATATTCATCACTTCCTCCTTATCATTCGATGATGATTATTCTACCTGGTTAGACCAGAGCTGGTGCTTCCTTGTTACTTCATCGGATTCAACAACATTGGTAGAGAGTTCATTGATCAAAATAGAAGTTGAAAAACCCACGGGTGGTTCAGAGAATGACCTACACCCTAGGTAGTCATCTGATTGGGAAATTATTTCACAATGTAGAGGTAAAGCATCAGACATGAATTTATTCACATTTTCAAGTGCCTCAATATAAGAGGGATTTCATGTAACTACATTGTCCATTGGAGCATTTTCCGGGAAATGTGAATTACTACTGCAGAGAGGACTTTTGTATCTAAATTCTTCACCATGGGGAGGACCACCATGGTGCGTTATAGCAAAAGATGAAACATTTTTCTCCTTGGTCTTCTGGCCACATAGATGGTTCTTGTGGCTCTCATCTGAAGATGAAATTTCAAGATCGACCGAAATGTCATGAATCAATCCTTCATGAGTAAGTGTCTGTTGAAGACCATCAGAATTAATGTTCCCATTATTGTGGAATGAGAGAGTAGAATCTTTAATTCCAATAGATAATTGTCTGAGGGATTCAAGAACTCCAGCATCGAGCAAGACCTTATTACAAATTCGCTCTTTATTTCTTGACTGTGGTGGATGGTTCTTTTTTTTAGATTTCATCTTACTCACTTTAGGAACCACTTGTTGATGAAAGAGGTTATTATGGATAGATGTATGTGCCTGCTCAGGATAAATGGTTTGGTTTGGATGATTATCTCCACTCAAATCAAGTGTATGTGCCTGACGTGGTTGTTTGTATGACATGGGAGAGTATGCCCCACAAACCTCTTGGACTGGAAAAGAGGTGTCTGTCTGTTCCAAGGTGACATGATGATGAGTCACTCTGCTGATAGGGATTGATTTATGTGTGTTTCCCTAAGATTCTGCTGAAGATGTTATAATATCCTGGCAAACATCCAAAATATGATCCAGGATTTGCTTCTGCTCTTTCACCATTGAAAAAATATTCTTGGTGACATCAGCTACCAGAATGGTAATATACGTACATTACGTGCTTGGAGTAGGTTTATGTGCATGCTCCTGTCCTCCTTTTCCTGTTAGTGGATTCAGACAGTATTCATATGTTGGGTAGAGAGTTAAGTCATCCTTCAGTTCTTCATTGGGGCTATCGATTTGACTTTTTTGTGTGCTACTAAACGAGATGGTTGGTTGGCTTGATCCATACTAGAAGGTGTATGTGCCTGCTGATTTCATTCCACCGAACATGTTTGATGAACTTCCTTCAATACTGGAAGAAGAGATTGAGGATAGGATTGCTGAGTGTAAGCAGGTGTATGTGCCTGTTTTCCAGTTGTCAACACATTGGGTTGGCGGGCTTCAACATATGTAGTCAGAAGAGACTGCGGACTGGCTTATGATATACAAATAGGTTCATGTTTCTGTCTATAGTACTCTGCCGGAATTTCCTGGAAGGATTGGCATGTTGCTGCCAGATGAGTCTGCTAGACAGCGGAATTAAAACGGATGGGTGTGTGTGCCCGCTCGTTGCTTGACATCAAGTTATCTTGGTTGACTTCTTCGGAAATGTAATAGATAAGAAACTACTCATTGTTGACGGATCGTCGCCTCTGGTGGTTCATATTGCCTACTCAGGTTTGAGGAACCTGAGCCGAACACCTGGAGAAGACACCCTCATCATGTTGAGGGCGCACTGCTGCACGAGTCTGGGGGCGATTGATGATGGGATACCTCAAGAAGGAATCATATCTTATTGAATTAAGGCCTTCAGTGACCATCAATTTCACCTCCCCATAATATGGGAGGGACTGGTGATTGTGTTCCGGGGATAACGAACTGAAACGGTTGGATATGGTGGTTCGCACCACCAGCTTCTTGATCACTGGTCGTCGCTGTCCGGACAACCAGGGTGAATTATTGACCAGGAGGGCTTGTCGAGCGGCCTCTAGAGTCGGAATGGTACTATATCGATGGTATTCCATAATAAGTGCATTTGATACCCAGCATTGAAGATGCTGAGTAGGTGATGTAATCCTCAGAGAGGACGATGATTTAGCAAGAGTAGCAGTAGTGGTATTCACAGTAGAGGAATTCACATCTGTTGGAACTTTAGAAAAGCCATTTCTGTAACACAGAAGATCCTGGAAAAGAGTGCCTTTTTGACATAACAGACATAATCAAGATAAATTCATCCACTACATCATTTGGATGACCATGTATGTTATTGATTATTTTGATGGCCCTCTCATTGAGTTTAAATAGGGGCCTAACAAATAAGTAAAACATCATTTTAACTTGGTCAAGGATTCACATCGAGTTTACCAAATTTTTTTTTGTCTGGAATTGGGTTTGACCTCTTTTGTTTAAGGTTCAAACATTCTAATCGGTTTCAAACGGTTTTATTTGTAGAACCGAAAACATCCACTGATTCTATATCCATTTGGACCTACTTTCCAAAGGTAGGTGCTCATTAGTTGTGGACTAATGAGGCTTATGAATTTGCATTGGTCGAGAGGACGGGAGGTCGGACTCATCACACCTTTTTGGGCGGAATTATTGTCTACTCCAGGACTCTCTTTATAGATTTGAGTTGTGTTCATGTATCCTTATTAAATTTCCAAGTATGAAAATGATATTTCCTTTATATATGACAATCAATGATTGATATACATGAAATTTAGTGAATATTATATATGTATTTGAGGTTCATCATCGATAGAATATCATCTTTATGTGTTATATTATCTTAGTCAATGGTATCCTTCAACACATTATATAGAAATCACTTAATAATTATGGTAACCACACTGTTTTTAAAGCCACTAAGCGGGGAACATGAAGTTTATTGTCATTCAGAAGGGCATGGATTATTTCAGAGTTGGGATCGTACCCGCAGATGGCCTACCTAAGTATCCTTGTTTAGAAAAGGAATCAGAACCCACTTAGTTCAGTAAAGAAGTATGAGGTTTATGCATGGTTGATGGCTCAAATAATGATTTTATAATTAATTTTACTCTCTAAGCACATGTGTGTCATTCTCGGTGTGAGAAACAAGAGGTATTGGTAAAACTAGACAATTGTTCCATGAAAGATGCAATCATTAGAAATAATTTTGGGATTATGTATATATGACTGCCCAGATAGATGAGGATTGGGATTTACTTCAGGGAAGAAACCCGGGAACAAGGTCCATAAAGGTATATGTGATTTATGAAGATTTGTATACTTAACGTAGGGCTTACTCCGGAGAAAGATTCCCAAATTAGAGGGGTCTTATGATTGGGTTTTACTCCTGAGAAGGAAGCCCAAATCAAATGTAAATTCAGACTGGTTAAGAGAAATTATGAATAGGGCTTATTCTCGAGAAGGAGGCCCAGGTTAAGGGGAATTATGACTGGGGATTACTCCTAAGGAGGATGCCTAGGTTAAGGGAATTTGGAACATGGGGCTTACTCTTTAGGAGGACGCCCTAAATTTGGGAACATGGGGTGTACTCCTAAGGAGGATTCCCGTGAATTAAGGGAATTTGAAGATTGGGCCTTACTCTTAAGGAGGATTCCTAGGTTAGGGGACTTGGGGCTTACTCCTAATGAGGATGCCAAAATTAAGAAGATTTGAGATTGCGGCTTACTACTAAGAAGGAGGCCCGTGTTAGGGAAATTTGGACTAGGTCTTACTTCTGAAAAGGAGGCCCATATTAAGATGATCCTCTAATCTTAATGGATGAGGTTGAGTGAATGAAATCTCTAACCTTAGTGACATAATGATATGAAAATCACTAGGTTTTAAGAGATGTTCCACAAAATTCCTTTCAGATAAGGATTCCAACAAAGTAACAATGATAGAGATGGCTTTGAAGAGGGTTTTGAAGGCTTAATATTGAAGACAAGAGGTGGATTTGAAGATGATAGGTAAATAAGTAGGAGGGACACACAAAAAAAGGTAGGCGTGTAGGTCCTGTTGGGGTGTGCAGGTCTGGGTCGGGCAGGTATACTTGTACGACACATGTATACTTGCGCGAAACTCATCCCATAGGGTAATACTTGGGTCACACTTGGATAAAGCCCTTAGTATTACCCCTAGAGGCTTACAAAAGGGTGGAATACAGGTTCTATTGAATGGATTAGGTGGCGCACAGTTGTCTTCATTTTCCCGTAAGGGTTAGACAATTAGGTGCATAGGTGTTGATGAGTTTCAACACTCAGGACTTGTTTCCCATCTTTAGATCTTCAATTCTAGGTTACAAATGACCTTAGAAGTGTTCAGAAGACTTGCAGAAGAGACTAGGGCGTCGGGAGATGAAACCTGAGTTTCTGGATTTTTTGTCCTCGAAATGGGTGGCCCACAAGGGGTATTTATAGGTTGTTGAAGACCCCAGGATAAAAATCAATTTGGTTATCTGCAAATATAAATAAGGGATTAATAAACCAATAACTAGAATAAATTAATACATGTGAGTTAGGAGGATTATCATGATAACATAAAATGGGTGAGAATAATATGTTTTAAAAATTAGGATAGATATAAAAAACAATATCAAATCAATATAGGAGTGTGGAAACAACATAAAACATGAAATCATAAACATAATTAAATGGTGAACACCAAAATTTCATAACATAGTGAGCTTATGATAACCTAGGTTCCAAAATACATGGAATATAATGAGATAAAAATATTAACCAATGAATTTTAGTTCAATATAATTCTAATCCCACCCTCCACATTCGTATCATGTACACCCTAATGGGTACCAAATAGGTTATACAACATAATGGTGTATTCAATAAATGTTTATCCCATGATTAAGTATAGTGTTATAAATAAAAATAATCCACAATTAATGGAATTAAATGTACTCCATTAAATTATTTTTGAGTTTTAATGTGGATTATTTTTCAAAAAAATGTGATTGGAATGGAAAACACAAGATAATTTTAGTAGTAAAAGGGGGTAAATAAAGGTTTATAAAAGTTTTAAATGAGATTTAACGGGGTCACCAGTCAATTGGAAATAATAAATAAAATAAAAGTTACGTGTAATAAAATATATGAACATGAAATATTTGAAATCAAATTAAATAATATAAATAAGGTGCTTGAATATAGAGGAGAAAGATATGATTATTTAACCTGAGAGGGTGCTTCTAAAAGCAATGGATGAGATTATATAGAGAAAGGGGAACCTTGGGAGGGATTTAAATGGGGAGGGGTGTTGTAAATTCATTATCTAATTGTTTTGAGTGAAGTCTAAAGGGAGTTAGAGTTGTTATATATAGAAAATAAGAGATATGTTCTTTATAAATTTTTTAATCATAGGGTTTGGACACTATATAATAGAGTCATCCAATCCACAAACGATACAATAATTTATTTCCCATGTTCTATACCAAAATGTATTTTATTTCATTATTTTATATGGTTATTAATATGAATAATAAAAATAATACCCTTGAGGATTTTTAAGTGAGTCCTTTTTATAGAGAATTCAATTAAAAGCAATAAAATATAATATAGATATTGGAGGATTTATTATGGGTTTATAAAATTAATCAAATAACATACCAAATACATTATATTAATGGGAAAACATAATTTTTATCTTTAATAATCTTTATAGTATTTGTTATATAACTCATGGGATTTTATGATGTCATAATACATACCATATAGCTATACATTATTTAATTTTGACACCAAAATTCGATAGTCTAAAAAAATAATGAAAAACTAACTATTGGATAATTTTGAAGAGTTGATTTTTGAAATAGTATTTCTTTCTAAAAATAATTTTCAAAATGTTATAATTTCCACTTTTATGTAAAATATCAAAATTTTTATAAACATATGTTTTTTAGGACAATAATTATTTTAACCCTTATAAAGACTATATTTGAAATTGTAATCTTATATTATCACTTATATTTAATAAATACAATTTAATAGTAATACTTTATTAAAAAATAATTTATTCAAATTATTCTTGAATTTATTATATTAGAGTATCCTGAATGATATTATATTTTTCTGAGAAATAAAATTTGTGCTTTAACATGAAAAAGTATAATTTTTATCATACCTATTGTTTAATTATTATAATTGAATAAAAAATATTTATAATAATTTTTTATTAAAAATGAAAGTATATAAATTAATGCTATTATGGTCTAGATACATATCCTATCATTACAGTAGTGAATTATCAATGGAAATTATGTTGTATGGGGATATTTTATTGGGGTCATTTGGTGAACATGGTATGATTCGTGATCTTAATGAGATTATATGTCTATTGTAAATGAATTTTCTTGAGATTTAGTTTTTGAATATTGTATTGGCTGTGTTCAAGGAAAAATTCCCTGGATGATATCTCCATTTTAATCTCTGAAAGATGGGATTCATATGGTACATTCCTACTGGTTGAGGCTATCACTTCCTTTTTCATTATCAAATGTATTAATCATAACTGTATATGTATATATAATCTAATCTTAACTATCCTTATAAAATGAATATAATATCAAATTTTTATTATTTTTAATGGTCTTTTAAAACCAATAAGATATAAATTATCATGTTCAAAAAATTACCATATTATTTCATTTTTTTCTATAGATTCATTACCTAATAATGCATTTATTCGTTCAAAGAGTAATTTTTTTTCTATAATGTTTGTGTCATTACATCAATTTTTAAGGAAAGGAAGTCATGTTTTATATTCTAAACCAACATATGATCATCTATTAGTGAAATGATAAATAATAACATCCATGGGAAGTTACATCAGTTTTATCATTATTGATTCTTATTCAAAAGTTGTTTTGATATCATATAGTTATATAGAAACTCATCAATGTTGGTATGCCTATTGTTTGGTGTTAAATAATATATTTCATGTTTACATTTATAATATTTCATTGAATCATGAAGTTGAATTTTCAATATAACATATATATATATATATATAGGAAAAACCATTTTGAAGACTTAATATATAGTTTCCCCATTTAATTGTATGAATTAAATAAGAACATATAGGGTTTTCTTAAAATGGGATTCATTTATCCAACTATATCAAGTTGGTGTGCAGCAGTTCACTCTTTTAGAGTAAATTTTTATTACTGAATCGCTCCATTGATGATCATGATCATAACCAGATCTCTATAAAGAAATGGTATCATTGTCTCTATGTTTTTGTCTTGTTTGATCAATTTTTTTTTCTAAATACATTTCCATTATTAAAATTTGTTTTTCATATCAACAAATGAGTGTCAAGATGGATGATATACCAAGGTAATCAATTTTTTGGAGTTATAGACAATGTTAATTTATTGTAAATCTATTTGGTCTTACTAATAATTCCTATATCTTATTAGAGATAATTAATAGTGTGAATAGATTATAAATTGGTCATTTTCTAGAATAATTATAGATAATTTTCACATATATTAGAAGATTAATGAAGATAATAATGATAACTAAAGAATTATACTGAATATCCTATGGAATTATGTGTTTTATTAAAAATTAAAAAGTGTGAATTTTTATACAAAAAGATTCGTTTGGGTTCATATAATCTCTTGAGTGGGTATATCAGTGGATCAATCATAGTCTGAATTTATAGAACACCAGCCCAAAACAACCACTATAAATGTGATCCATAGTTTTCTTGAAATGGATGGATATTATCAACAATTTTTGGAGTATTTACCATAACTACCTAATCTACTAATAATTTTCCTTATAAGGGATTCATGTTTCATTGGACAGATGAATGTGATGAAAATTTTTATAAACTGAATATAATTGTATTTAGTGCACCTTTTTGATACTACTATGTAGAGTAGAAATTTTTTTTTTCTATAGTGATACATCCCAAAGTGAACTGTGATGCCTCCTCATGTATAATGATTTGGTGAAATCCTATGAATAATGATAATAGGAAGTTTATGGAAAAAATAAATAATATCATGATATGGAAGTAAATGTACTATTGTTTCAATAGTAACATACACACATTATCTTAATATTAAAGGATTGTGAGAAATATTTATTTTCTCAAATTTGTTTGCAAACATTTATCCATATGAGTCATATACAGGTGTATATGTGATTTGTGGAAGTACATAATAAAATAAAAAAATTATTATTATCATCCATCATTATGATGTAATAATATTGTTTATAAATAGTGTATGATTCATTCAAAAAATATACTTAAAGAAGCTATTGGATGGAGGACATAGTTCAATAATATATATTCATCCTAGAATGACATATATGTATGATGATGTGAAATTGAATTTAATGTGGGACAACATAAATAATGATATTACATAGTATGTAACTCATTTGTTTGAATATTATAATGATTAATATGAGAGAATGTATTATAAGTTGATGTTATGCCATTTCCCATAACTAAATAGAAATTTGAAAATATCTCCCTTGATTTTTTCATTAGTCTCACCAAAATTTCTGAAAGAGCTAATTCTATTTTGGTTATAGTTAGTCACCATAAAAATTAATCACACTTCATTCATATCAATGAATATTTATCTCTTTTTTATATTTAAAAAATATATGTTATGTTAGTTGTAATGATATATGGAGTACCACATAGAATTGTATCTAATCTAGATTTAAGTATTTCCTTGAAAACATATTTAGTAGGATCATGATACAGTGTTGAGTTTTTGTACTATTTTTCTTATTTAGATATATGTTCAGTATCATAGAACCATTCAATACCAAGATCACATTCTTAGATAATGATATATTAATTTTAATGGTGTTTGGGATCAAAATATTCATATATTTTAGTTTTCAAACAACAACAGTTTTCATTGGGGAATTCATATAGATCCTTATGAATACTTATAAGGGAAGAAAATAAAATTATATTGTTCTCTAGTAAATTTTATATAAATTAAAATATTGGGATTTGAGATAGATATGTCTAATGTAGAGAAATTTAGAACCACTCATCAGCACAACAACACAGCTCAGGGTGGATATAAATTGTATTCTAAAAATCATAGTTTAAATTTGTATTTTTTGTTTTATAAGAAGGTACTCGAATTAATATCTACATGGAATAAGGATGTGATATTCAAAAAGAAGGGAAATATGAGCTCTGGGAATATTATATTAAATTATATTATCAATCAAGTATGGATGATATCTTATCACTTGAATAATCCTCCAATCTCTCTCAAGATAATGATGTGTTCCATGTATCTCTTCTTAGTAAGTACAATCATAATTCATCACATTCACTAAACATATTGTTAATACCATATGTGAATGATATTTTCATTTAATAATGACTAGTATAAATCCTGGATCATATAGATATTGTTCTATAGAACAATGCTACACACCCTATTTAAGATATCCAGAGGAATGAGAAATTTCAAGAAGCTTTAAGGAATCCTAAGGAAGTGATGAAAAATATACATCCTCAATTATTTATTAGAGTGATTTAAATTTTTGTGAGAAATTATTTTTCTAGGGTATAAAATATAACATCTTATTATTTTATGATATATTTCCCTTTAAATATATTTTATTTCACCAAAGCATTGTGACATATGAATGAAAAGGTCTATATGAACCATAATATAGTATACATATATATCCTAGAGTTAATATTATCATGTATGAGTAGTGTTAAATAAATTATAAATAAATATTTATTACGTATGTATAAAAAGAAATCACTTATAAAAAATTTTATGAAAATAAAATCATTTGAAGGTAAATAGACATGTTTTCATGAAAACCATATTTTTTTTAAAATAAATTAAATTAAAAACTTTTTATGAATTTTTTTAATAAAATTTAATTATTATATATTTTTTCATATGTTTTCTTATTCATATAATGGTTTTCACTATGCATGGAAAAAGAAAGTAACCAGTTTTGTGTTCTTATATGATTTTTTTTTGGAATTTCCATTTAATAATGTACACTTTTTGAAAAATGAAATTAATCCACTTATGAAAATTGAATCATGATAAATAGATTCCATATTTAGAATTAGGTTTTCCAAATTAATTAAATCATTCCCTTATAACTTTTTTCAATAGGAAATGTAAAAATATTATATATTTGTTACCACAGAAATTGTAAAATATTTTTATTACGATTAAATCTAAAGTGAAATGACTCATATTCATTAAAAAAATCTTCTATCTTATTTCTAAAATATAGCTCCTATATTTTGATCCATGTATTTAATATATGGCCACATGGTATCAATATTTTTTTACTATGTTATTTTAATTAATTTAAGAGAAATAATAAATAAATAATTTCAAACTATAAAATTTAATATCTAAAAAATATTTTTTACAGACAAAAAGAGTATTGGTTCTATTATAAATGATAATTAATTTATTATCATGGTAATATATTGATATTTTGTATTTCTCTGATAATTACCATAAATTCTCACGTCGTGCTGATAAAATATTTATTTAATTTAAAGAATAATAAAATAAATGATTTTAAAAATATTAAAAGTAATTAAAATTTGGTAAAATATTATATTCCATCAATATTATATATTATAATATCTTATTATATTTTTATTGATATTTTATATTAGATTTAAATTTCATCCATGTTATTTTCAAATTCATTTTATATGGATACTTCATAAAATGATGTTACTAATATTTAATAATAAAAATATCATATTAAATTATCACAAAATAATAAAAATTTTAAAGAGGAAAAATTTGATGAAAATTGTTGAATTGGTATATGAAGCGGTTAAACCATATTAAATAGTAAAAATGATAGAAATGGTTTTATAAAGTTCCTTCGATGATGTTATTTCAACTATTGACTATTTTTATATAAATATATATCTATTTCAATGTATTATTATTGAGAATTTATTAATTATATTTTAATATTTTTAGTAATTTCATGGGTTTCCATTCCATACATTATAAATGGACACCATTATCTCTTTTTTATAATCCAATTTTATACATCTTTCTCAACCAGAACCTAGCCATTTTTCTTATAAAGATACCTATCATAGAATTAGAGTTTCTCATCTTCTTAAAATAATAATAATGTTCCTTTTGATGTTATATAATGGTTGAATACTAAAGAAGATGTAATATTAATATTTTAAAAAATTCATGTTGTTTCTTCTTTTACAAGATCAAAATTAATGGTATTATTCATAAAATAATAACATTAGTATCCTAAAAATATTTCACTATTATTATTTTTAAATAGCTATATTATCAAAAAATAATTTTTTTCAAATGGTTTGTGAAATTACCACTGATGTGTGTGTGTGTGGACTACCACCTCCACATATAAATGCAATTAATTTTTCATAACCATCATTAACAGATTTTTATTATGATGGGTTACAATTTTATATTTTATATTTAATAAATAATTATTCTTTTGGAATTAAAAAATAAAATAAAATTTTATTCAATTGTATTCATTGGAACATAATTACGTCGCTCATTTTCATATTTTTACTAAAACCTCCATGAAGTGATGATATTTGATTTTTATTTACACTTTAAATGAATGGTAATAAGGATATATTTAATAAGAAAATATGATATTTAAATATATATGATAAAATAATGATTACAGAAAGGTGTGTTATTATTTAATTTTTTTGCTCCATATGTTGAACATTGAAAATAGTGTTTTTGAAAATGTATAACCTAAAATCCCAATAAATTATCCAATTATTTTTTCTATATATACCATTTATGGAAGACTATATATATATATATGATATTTATATCATAAATAAAAAATTGGAGATGATGGAACTGAGAACAATGTATATCGAACAAAACTGCTTACCCAAAATTCTCAGGAAAAAATTAAAAATTAACAACAAAAAATGATGATTTTAATTGATGGATATTAATTATCAGGTTTAAATATTTTATATGTGTTTTTTATTTGAAACTATATGTTTTAATATGAATTTTTAATAGAATTATAAATTTTTTAATTTATTATATTTTATTTTAATTTAAATTCCATGACAGTCAAACTCGTTGTGAGGGATTTCGGTTTCATTCCTTTTAATCGGTATTTTTATAACTAAATATAATTTGAAGGAAATTGTATGATCATTTAATGATGAATACCATTAATATTATTCACTAGTATTTATTCATTTATGATACTTATTTTCCTTTCATTTTCATCACGTTATATACTCTAGAGGCAAGAATACAATTTTTTTGGAAAAAGAAAATGTTTCCCTCCTCGGTCCTAAAACATTTTCCTTCCATATCTATATTTTCAAAATACTATTATAAATATCTTTTTATATTATTATTTAATATATTAATTTAATTTTCATCCATGTTTTCCTTTCAATTTTTTTAAAAATTTATCATTTTATCATTTTAAAAATGACCCACTTTTGATATTTTACGACAAATGTGAAAAAAATATTTGTATTAACATACAATACAGGGGTGAAAGATTCTAATGTCATGGCCACTCAATTCCATCTATCTTCATCTAAATGTACCCAAGATTATTTTTATTTATAATTTTTTCTATAATTTTAGTGATATTGGTATATTTTAATATGTGATTAAAAAATATCACCTTAGTTTCTCCCAAGAAATATTTGAGAGATATTTCAATAGAATTTTTTATCATTCATAAAATTCATTAATATTACTAAGAAATTAATTGGTATATGAAACAATGAAAACATACTTATTATTTATAAATATTTTTTTATGGTTATCATGACGAAATATCAATGAAATCCAATTTCCTTTCTATAGGTTATGTTATAATGACTATTTTTATAATATTTTGTAACACATATGAATGGATTCTGATTATGTGAGGGTTGGACAAGAATTATTAATACCTAAAATGAATTAAGTAATGATAACAATTTTATGCACTCAAAACGGTACATATTAGGTTATATTAAGCTCAAAAATGTGGTTATAAAATAGGATATACATTGCCCAAAAATATACGGTACAAGGGAGGTTATTCGACGCGTGAAAGAGGGTAAATGAGTGGTTAGCCCAAAACTATTATGTTATGAATGTATTGGGAGGTTCTCATGAAATAATATTTCTATACTTTTGATTTTTAAAAAACTTATGCAACACTATTGTGATGTGATCTTTTTCTACTGTTATTTTCTTATGGACATTTCTCATTGATCCCATTATGATTCATGTCTTATGAACTACTAAAATATATTCCATTACTCATGTTGATGATATATAAATTGATGGGGATGATTTTAAATGGATAATTTCATTTTCTTATATCCTTTATTATAATTTTATGTATAAATAATCATTTATATCTCCCTTTTTACCCTAATTGAGTATCTTAGTTCACTCTTTATACTGTTTATATTCCATAAGTTTTTATGAATTTTTTTACAGTTTTTATTTAGTTTTTGTATTTTAGAAGTGAATAAATACAAACTCACACACCATCCATCATTACCCAATGCATTGGAGAGAGATATAGATCCATCCAAAGAAATATCAAAATCATATATACGAGTTCCAAAAGATAATAAAAAATAATAATATTGAGACCCATGAAATGAGATAGGCATCATAAACATTTAATCATGTAATTACTAATAATAAATAGGTACGCCTCATAATCACTGCCTATGAAAAGAAGTAGGTTTCAAAATCATATACCACATGAAAAATAAATGCATTTAATAAACATCATGACATAAAAACATTTACCATTCATATAAATAATATTAACGAAATCATTGAATCATTATACTATAATGGCATGAGTAACACCAATAGATATCATCTTATTTGGGATATAATATGGAAAGGTTTTTTAAAAATATATCTTTGAAAAAAATATCCTTTATTTTTTGAAACATCCTTTTTATAACATAAAAAAAATTGAAAACCAATTTCTTGAAATTAAATGTTAAAACTTATAAAGAAATATTTGAACTGAGTTTGGGAAACATTTACTGAGAAGAAATACAAATAAATCATGAAATTGATTAAAAAATTTCCTAAAAATGAACTTTTCTTGAAAAAAAATTAATTTAAAATATAATTGAAATATTTTTATGCAATATTTGAACAACCATTAAACCTTTTTAAAATCCCTTTTCACAAAAAAATATCATTGAAATATTTTTAATAATTCTTTTGAATACCATAAAAACATTTTTGAAAACCTTTTTATATTGAAAAAAACATTACAAAATAAATATATCCAATATTAATAAAAAAATTTACCTTAAAATTAAACATGTAAACATACCATGGAATCTTCAAGGAAATTATTGTCTCAATGGTGATAAGTCCATACATGTTGAACATTCCTTTTTTCCATAAATGTTATATAATGTGCCATGATAAAAAAATGATAGGAATATTCCTTATAATACCATAGAATGTAAAACCTATTTAAAATTTTTTTAACATCATATTATAAAATTAAAACATTTTTGGAATAATTTTTTAATATCATATTTTTTAAAGAACATAGATTTCTGACCAAAAGGATAAACAATGTAAAATTTTCATTAAAACATTTTATTAGTTATACTATGTATCATTGAGTTGTAAAATGGTAATAATACATGAATATATCAAGTAAAACCAGAGGAGAATATAATTTGTGGGTGATCGTAAGATATGGATCATGAGATGTCATCTATTGAAGCATAATGAGAAACAATCTCGATAAATGATGAGATTGTTTTAATAGACTCTTACCACTTGGTAACATAGAATCATATTCCCTTTGTATGAAAATGTTATTTCATGATTCTTATAATATTATTAAAATTATAATATTCATGGTATAATATTTTAATGGGTAGTGTATTTACCATAAAATAAAATTTATGGGTGAATAAGGCATGTATATCATGGTAATAAAATGTGACATGAAATGAATTTACCTTATGTATTCACTTTTGTAGTACTCATTAAAAACTCCTATATGATAATTATATGTTGATTAGAAATATATCACAAAACCATATTCATATATAAAAAACCGTATAAGATTCTATTAAGGCTTTATATTACCTGTTAATCATTAACTACATGTTTCGGGTGACAAATGCCTTGTTAATCGTACATGATTTGACTTGTTATTCTTAATCTTCTTACTTAGATCAGGATTTACATATTTAAACAATGTAATACATTATACAAATATATTATATATTTATTATATAATTATTTATAATAATATTTAATGATAATGGTACTATACCATTTATGGAGATTGTAGTCCCTACATACACAATAATGCAATTTCAATCTTATTTTCATATGGAAGGAATGAAATTTAATGAAATGTGTGTAAATAAATAAATATAATATAATATAAATAATTTATCATTAATATTTAATTATATAGTAAATTTTAACTCAAATAATCTTTAATAATTTCCATGTAACGTGTGGATGAATCGCATGTTTTGAGGATGTGGTAGTCTACACGTCTGCAAATAAAGTTATCATATATACCCAATATAGAATGAAAGAAGGTATGTTTTATTTAAAAGTTAAATAAGAGTAATAATATCATAAATTTTCCTATATACTATGTAAAATCATATTTTCCATCATAATTACCACACATGATAGGTTGCAAAGGGAGAACAAACATCTTCATTTCGTGAGGCTGTATTTCATCATACAGAAGAACAACATGTTCATTACACATAAGATAGATGTTTATATAAGTGAAGTTCAGTACCTTAATACCAAAAAACTCAGTTTATTTGTGATACATTAGTTATTATATGAAAATGTAATAAGGATATTTTTGGTAGTGTATAATTAAATGATGGAAATGTGATCATTGGAATGTGTATCATTTTAAATTGGCTAACTCCTTTTGGTTTCCACCAAAAAGATTCCATGGATGAATTTATGCCAAATTTGAGACATATAGGTATAATAACGGTATTTTCAGTAGCTATTTGGGATTCTATTTTTTTCAGCCAAAGGCCATGGGAGGTGTGAGTATGTGAGACAAAATTATCTCTTGTAAATTGGAGGAGGATTAACAGTCTAGTTAATTTTTGAATAGAGAATTCCACCCTTGTTTTTCATGTTAAAAGTGATCCAATAATTGTAAAATTTTGATAAATGGGGGTTCATGTGAGATATATTACCATGAAATATTTTTTCTAAAAAAAGGTCATTTTATGTCTTATGTATTGGGTTTAGTCTTTTGTTAAGCTAATATTTATCTTAATCACTATAATTAATTTCAATCACTTTCATAATTATTTTTGGTAAAAAACTATGTTGACCATATATAGTTTATAAATTATGATAATTCCAAATAAATAATACATTTTTCTACATTAACATCATAGAAGTTCAAAAAATTAATTTAAAATTAAATCTAGTAGATGTTTCCAAATAATGGTTATTTAGTGAAAATGTTTAAAAGTTTGAAATGATTTTATATCCAATTTCAATAGAAATTTGGTTCCATTGACATAAATTGTATTAATTTGATGAATATATTATATAAATAATCTTTAAAGATATTTTTCAATATATTTTATCTGTATAAATAAATTATATGACACTGTTGGTTTGAATTAAAATGATGTTATTTTAGTTATTCACTAAAAAGTGAAATATTTCAGAAAAATATCAATTAAAATCACCCTAACCTAATTTAAATGATTCTATTTCAAAAATTAAATTTATTTAAAAATATTATATAAATAAAATTTTCAAAATTCAAATTTAAAATAGGTTCTCCATTAAAAGGTGTTAAATTTTCATTTATAAAAAATTTTGTTTTTGTGTGTGAAATTGGGTTTTCTCTTATATTATTCCTTTCAATCCTAATGGATGAATATCGATAATATTTTATTGAATATTTAACATATATATTTCATTAAAATCACACTATATTTTTAATTTATTTATTTTTTCAAGACCAAAATACTTTAAAATAATGAAAATAACAATTTTTTATTTTATATTCAATTGGTTCTTAGTTTCATATATAATTAATTGGTAACTGATGAATTAATTTTATATTTATATAAACCATACATTTTAAAAAGTTATTTAATACTATTGATAACTACTTCTTTAATTTCTAGCTTATATATTATGATATTAAATATTAATGTTATAATAATATATCATTATCTTGTAATATTCAATCTTGTGTGTAGTTTAAGCTATCGAAAAACTTCACTCATGTCTGTAACACAAGATAACTAGTTTTGGTTTTCATTAAATTCCATAAAATATAATATATTAATTTTATATATTAAATATATTTTAAACTATTTGGTTATTATATTTTGTTTACACTTGGTGTTGTGTGTAAAGAAATCCAAGTTGGTGTTGTGTGTAACATAAGAAATGTTTGTTTCCTCTTGTGAATGCTAATTTGGTGTTATAGGAAAGGAATGTTTGACTTTTTGAAATAAAATACTTCAATTAAAATTATTTTTTTGAAGAAAAAAACTATTCACATAAATTCGGGATGTTTCATTCAACCACCCTTAAAATGAATTTTGACCTCATAATTCATGTGGGTTATGAGAGGTTTTATATCTGAATGTTCCTTTCACAAAACACCATGATGAAAAAATGAATTCAAAAACATACTATTATAAAATAAAATTTGGAAACATAACGGTTACAAAAAAGTGAAAAATAACTAGGATTACACATAAGAGAAGTTTTGTGGAAAGTGAAAACATTTACATGGTGGATAAATATATCTATGAAGTTATGATGGAGAGTAATAGAGAACACGGTTAAGATAAAGTTAACATTCACACATATGTAACCAAAAGAAGCCTTAAAATCATCATTGATATGATCAAAATGAAGATAACTTGATAACATTTTCATTACAAGGCTTTTTCCAAAAATTTGATGAATTTATAATAGCAGATATACTTATGTGATTTTTGGCCGAATCACACCTTTTGTTGTGCCTTGATCAATTTTCTCTTAATCACTTATTCCAAGAAGTTACGTTTAATTTTCTATTTATAAACCACACACAGATTATAGGATCCATAATAAGTCATCCCATGTACCATAACTTATCAACATAACATAGTGGTGAGAACCCGTTATCCAATGTGTATAAATACACATAAGGTGAGATTATACCCTAATTTATGAAACCTCATCCAAATATTTGACATATAGAATTGAGTAAATTTTTACCCATATAACACTTACAAAACACAATTCACTCATTAAGTACTTATCATAAACAAAAAAAAATATTGGATACTTGGGTTCATCCTTGCACTGATAGAACATCAAAAGTGATTTTATTTTCCCAAAATCTATGTAGATGAATATAATAACATAAAACCTAACTAGGGGATGAACAATAAGTTTATCATTGGATTTATTCATTGAAAATAAAACTGAACATCCCAATTAAGGGGGGAATGGATAATTTTTACCTAACTACTGGAATTCACTTTAGTCATTGTGATTGCATATGCTTTCCCATTGTACATTTTCATTATAGTTTGTTGTGACTTATCATACATATTATTCCTTGTATTGGGGAATTGATATTTATGATTCCCTATATCCTTACACTTGAAATGATGATGTATGAGTGGTAAAGATTGTTGAGATATCTCTTTATTAATATCATTTAATATCCTCTTTCCATCACTTCATCGTTATTAATCTCAATGGCCAGGCTTCCTACACATGAAACAACATTCTTATCCATTAAAAACTCATCTATGTGCTCTTTCCTATAGTTTTTTAAAATTGGATTTTGAAACTTTTTCTTCTTTCTATGTGTCATATCATTGTATTTTTCAATGGAACCCCATATTCATTTTATTTTCACCCGAACCAAGAAGGTTTCTATCTTCCATTTACACTTGTAGTGGACATCATAAAATTTCTTCATATCATTAAAATTCCTTTATGGTTAACACCCTTCAAAGAGTTTGTTTCAATCCACTGAACAAATATATCAATAATACATTCAGGATGAATTATAATTCCTGAAGATTACATTGAATGTGTTGTAAAATTATCTTTATAGGAACAAATGGATTCATTATCCTTCAACATAATATCTTGGAATTCCTTATCTACCCTTTTATGAATAATATGAGGAAGGTACACATTGTAAAATATATTCATAAAATATTCCCAATCCATAGAGTCAATTTCATCTTTTCGCATCTTATTTTTGATAATATTCCACCATTAATCTCAGTCACCATCCAAACGGTATACATTCAATGTGACCTTTTCATTCTTGAAACATTATATATAAAAAATATATTATTTCAATGGTAATGATCTGTTATTAAGAAATTAACAGATCTATTGGACCACTGAATGCAGGACGGTGTTGGATTATGAAGGACTCAGTGGGGTTTTGTTCCCTCTTTTGCTTGGTAATAAATTAACCATGATTTATAGCTTCAAAAATCATCGTAATGAGGATTCTCATTTCATCACTTGAAAAAATATATTTCCTATGGGGAAAACCATTTATTTTCCTTCTATGTTCCCCATTAACACAATTCTTTTAGGTTCCATCCATTGACTAAAACAAAAAATTATATTGTTAGAAAAACATATCACATATGGAAACAATATTAATCATAAAAAGTTTCTTATAGGAAATATAAATGATGAAACCTATTTTTTAATCTATGAAACCTGAGGTTTTTCATATTTTATTCATATTAAAATCCTATTTAAAATACATTGTAATTTTTCATGTGGAGTTTTTGAATTCCTAAAGAGTATCCTTTGGCAGTTTCGAACCATCTGTGCAGTATGTCTCGTTTTCGTGTACATGATTACCCCGAGCCTGGCCAAATACATCTTGTTAGAGTTGTTACTCTTAGGTAATCTATGATAGATCCACATACACATTTAGTATTCTTATGGGGATTTATTTCTATGAAATCACTCTATATATCCATTAACAACATTTAAAGACAATTTCCTATACTTTTCCATATCCTTTCACTTACCCTTAGAGATATCCCTAAATATATTCTTAGAAATACCCCTGGGGATCTCACAATGGTTTTCTAATCCTAGTTTCTAAATGTTGACTAATACTTTCCATTAATATCAACTATAGTTGCTCGGGCTTAAGATACATGGAAATTGCATCATTTTATAAAAATATTCAGTCCATTAAAAAAAAATGCATGAGGATTGTAATAGTTTAGTGTCTTTGGAAACACAGAAATAAAATTATTCTATCCTAGTGAGAGATCTTAAAAATCTCCCATTAACATCATCATTTATCATACTTATACCTAAAAAAAATTCAACAAAATATTTGTAAAGGAAACATTAGAATGGGTGATATCTTATTCCCAATAAGGGTGAATAAAGGAAATTTGTATGCATAAAATTTTAAAAAAAAATTGGAACTTGAGAATAACATTTGAAGATCATACCCTACATTTTAGATATCATAATTAAGATTAGAAATCCATAATACACGGAACATAAGATAATTAAGACCATAATTCAATAATGAAAAACATATAAATAAGACATGGAATTTGTGGCATCAATAGTGGTTTATAACATTTTGAACAAGTGTAAGTTGGAACAGGTTCAGTCATTATGTTAAGGACATGAAATTATCCCCCCTCATCAACTTATTTACATCCAACCAGTTCCACACATAACATTTTGAATGTGTAATCAGGTTCACACATAACCGTACGGACATGAAACTAGGTCCATTCATAACATTGTGAACATGTAATAATGTTCATTCTTAAAATTTTGAACATGTAATAAGGTTCACATATGAAATTATGGAAATTAAATGAGGTCCACGCATGAAATTTTGAACACATATTAAGGATCCCTCATAACATGGTGAACATGTAATCTTGTTCATGTATAAACTTATGAACATACAACCAGGTCTAGGAATAACATTATGAACATGTAATATGGTTTATGCGTGGATTTGTAAACATGAATTATGGTACATATATAACATGTATACTCATGAGTTATCTTTTATTACCCAATACATTGGAGGGATATATTGATCCAACCCAAGACATTACGAAATCATACATATGAGAATCACAAGATTATAAAAAATAATCATTTAATAACCCATGAATAGATATAGGCTTCATGAACATTTAATCATGTTCTTACCTATTGAAAAGAGCTAGATCTCATAATCACCACCCATGAAAATAAGTCAGTTTCAAAATCCTATTACTCAAATAATAAAAATGGGTTTCAAAAAAATCTTGTCAAAAAAACAATAATGATTCATAGAATGAATTTGAATGGAATAATTGAATCATTTTCCTAGAATGGAATGAGTGACACCAATGGATTTTCTCTTTTATGGTTTTTAGTTTTGAATGATCTTTTAAAAACCCTTCGTGTGGAAAATATCATTTCTTCATTGAAAATTACCTTTTTTAAAGATAAAACCTTTTGAAATCCGTAATAAAATTTCCAAAAAAAAATCACTTAAATCCACATTTGAAAAAAAATTACAATAATACTATGAAATAATTTTTCCATTAAATTAAAATTTAAAATTTAAAATGTACGCCTCAAAGAAATAACAGCTATAATAGTTGTAAGTGTATAAGTGAAAAATATTCCTTTTTTACCTTAAATGTTCTGAAAAGTATATTGATAAGAAAATTATAAAAAGAATAATTCTATGAATTTGGAAGTTAAATAATGGGTAAAAATTCCATTTAATACCTTTTTATAAAAGTATAGTATTATTGAAATCATTTTTAGAAATCATGGTTTTTAATGAAAATAGATTTCTGACCTAAAGGTGAAATAATGATGGATTTTCATTAAAACATTTTATTAGTTATCCTAAGTAGAAAAGAGTGGAATAATGGTTCAAATACATGAATATATCATGTAAAATAATAGGATAAATTATATAATGGTTTTTATTGAGAGATCAATCATGTTATGTTATCAATTTAAGCACAATCATAATCAATCTTGATAAATGATGAGATTGTTTCCATATACTCTTACCAGTTATTAACCTAGAATAATACTTACTAGGTAATGAAATGAGATTTAATGATTCTTATAATATATTTAAAATAATAATAGTAATTATATAACATTTAAAATGGTAGTTTATATACCACAAAATAAAAGTGAGTTTTGAATCAGGGATGGATCTCAGGATACTAAAAGGTGAGATGAAATTCCCTTACTTTATGTCCTGACTTATATTATACTCATTAAAAACATATATATGATAAGTTTAATTTTATTATAAATCTATAAAATAACCATATTAATATATATAACACCATATATTATTATCTTAGGGATTTATATTACCTGTTTATGATTAACTCCATGTTTCAGGTGATAAACGCCTTGTTAATTGTACCTGATTTGACATGTTATTAATAGTATTCCTAATTAGATAAAGATTTATTTATTTAAATAATGTTATAAATGATATAAATATATTATATATTTGTTAAATAATTATTTATATTAACATTTAATGATAAATGAAACATAATTTTCATGGAGAGGGTAGTCTGTATGTACGCATGAATGTTTTTTCCCTTTCCTGCCATATTGAAAGAAAGAAAGTAAATGATAGGTATGTAAATAAATATATATAATATAATATAATTATAGTAGCATTAAAATATAAAATATAAATTATATTTATATTAAAACAATCTGGAATTATTTCCATGTAATTAGTGAATGAATCACATCGTTTTGAGGAGGAGTTAGTCCACACATCCACAAACGAAGTTATCATATATACACAATATAGAAAAGAAGAAGTTGTATTTTATTTAGAAGTTAATGAAGCATAATTAAATCATAAATATCATATATATTATGTAAAAAAAATATTGTATATCATAATTACAACAAATGATAGGTGGTAAAGCAAGAATGAACAACTTTGTTTCATGAGGCGATATTTCACTGAATACAAGAACGGTAATTTCATTATCTATTAGATGGATGTTTGTGTAAGTCTAGGTGTAAAAATTAAAAAGAAAACTTATATTTATATGTAGGAAAAATGTTTTTATTATATGAACATATAAAAAAGATATTTAAGGTAGTGTAGAATTAAATTATATACATGTGATCATTGGAAAGTCTTTCTTTTTAAACCGGGTAACTCCTTTTGGCTTGCAACAAAGGGAATAATTGGAAGGATTTATTCAAAATATATATATATATATATGTATAATATATGTATTTTAAGGAGATAGATGGTAAGATATATTTAGTTAATAATTGTTTTGTGGGTTTCAAGAAGTGGGGGGAATGGAGAACTTTTTATAGTGGATGAGGAGTGTCACTCTTGTAAATATTTCAAGAGAGAATATCGTCCACATTTTTCATGTTTCGTGTGGATAAAATATTGGTACAATTTCAATAAATTTGATTATAGGGTCAATATATGGTAATTAAATATATTTTTTGACTAATTTCATCATCATTTGGGGTCTTATGTTTAGGTTTTTGTCCTTAGGAAATTTTTTTCTTTTAATAGCTATAATAAATTTTAATCACTTTCACTAAAATTTATGGACCAAAACTAAGTTGAACATATTATAAATATTAAATTATTATTATTATAAAATTTTAATCCATTTTTTCAAATTTCATTCACATAACTAGGGAAAAAATTAAAATTAAATCATGTCATTGTGTCCCAACCCCGGTTTTTTAGTGAAAATATTGAAATGTTTGAAGTTATTTTAAATCCAATTTCAATATGAAATTGTTTCTAATGACCTTAATTGTATTATTTAATGTTTATTTTACAAAATTATACATTAAATATAATTTAAAATATAATTTAACTATATAAATAAATTCTAGGAAAAAGAAGTTCTGAATTAAAATGATGTTTTTTCTCTATTCACTAAAAAATGAAATATTTCAGAAAAATACAAAAAAATCACCCTAACCTAATTTTTATGTTTCTATTTCAATAATGAAATTTATTTGGATAAATTAAATCCAAAAATGTTTCAAAATTAAAATTTAATGTTGTTTCACCGTTAAAAGCGCTAAATTTTCATTCATAAAAATAATGATTTTTATATGTGAAATAGGTTTTTTTATTATCCTATGCCCATAAAACCAAATTTATATATATAAATAATATTTTACCGAATCTGTAACATATAAATTTCATTAAAATACCTCTCTAATTGTAATTAATCTATTTTATCAAGAAAAAACTCCTTTGAAACCATGAAAATAATAATATTTCTTGATATATTCATTTGATTTTATGTTAATTTATAATTAATTGGTAACCAATGAAATAAATTTATATTTATATAACTTTTTTTAATTTATTTAATATTATTCATAACAACTTATTTAATTTTGTGTTTATTTATTATTATATTAAATTATATTTTTATAATATTATATCTTTATCTTGTAATAATCAGTATTACATGTAGTGTAAGTTATCAAAGAAAGTTTCTCTTATGTGAAAATAATGATAAATGGGTTTGGTTTTCATTACAAGGAATATATGATATTATATTTATTTAATATATTAAATATATTAAAAAGTATGGGTTTTTTATATACCCTTTTACACTTAGATATTCGTCTAACAGATGCCAAGTTAGTTTTGTGCATAATTCCATAGAAGATGGGGTCGTGTAGCACATGAAAATTTTGTGTCATGTGAAATTAATTCTTGACATAGTGAAATAAAATACATCAATGAAAATTATTCTATTAAAAAATTTAGTTCCCAAATACTCTGGGAGTTACATGTAAGCCGTTAGAATCTAGTGAGTTGAAAATTTATTTGAACTGAATAGTGTAACCTTCTACACCCGTTGCATTGACCTTGTTTCATTAACTGATGTAAAACATTGATCTACATGATCATTTTTTAAATAAATTATAAAATATTTTTTCTATTAATAAAAATGATAAAAAAATTAAAAAAATTACACTTGTTTTCTGGTGGTGTGTGGGCGAATTTCATTTTTTTCCTTCACTTTTGTGTGGAAACTGATTTTTGAATATTAATATTATACCCCTTCTTAAATTATTTAAATGATTTATTTTCCATCTGATTTGAACTAAACTATCTCCCACCTTTTTGGTCGTGATTGGGGACAATTTTTAGTTTTATGTGTAGGGGAGACAGGTATCTTCATTTAATTTATGCTTAAATTATCGTCGCATCATTGCACCCATTTTTTTCTAAAAAAAGATCAAATGGTTTTCCAAAAAAATTATAATTCGTTCAAATTATTTCCCAAATTGAGGGTCATTTGGCTTTACATTTCACTTCAATTAAGTTATTCCAAAAGTTTAACTACATCCGATTGTTGAGGTTTATACTGAGTCAAAAACTATAGAGGATGTATGATTTTTCAGTGGAGTAGCACACTGTCATTATGGATTTTATGTTTAGTATCTAAGGAAGTAAGTGAGATAGGATAGTATTGTGGAATTGATATCATGACATTAGGAACCTATATTTTTGACCTCAATCCAATGGAACTCATATTATAATAAAAAAATGATCACTTTAGGGACCCAATAAAAATGTAAATCATATAAGTCCTTTGATTTTGAAATAAAATGGTCAAATTAAATTCCATGGTGAATCTATAAGACTCTAGGTTCTGGGTGTCTCTATGTTATCCATATTTAAATAACAAATAAGTGCATTTTTATAGTGCTTTCTACAACGTAAATGGCTGAGAAAAAATAATAACAAAATTCCTAGTATTCAAAATGATTTTATTATGGTGAGGGAAATTTTGAACCCATATGAATAGGGTAAAATTAAATTGTTTGAAAATCATTTGAGAGGAGTTAATAAAGTGATAAAAAAATTATTAGTAAATAAAATTTTCGGAACCTAAGTGAAATTGAAAATTTAAATCACTTTTGTTAAGGTTTTAATTCCAATTTATTTAACCTATAATCACTCCTTGAATTGAACATTAACTATAATTGAAGTGGGTGATAAGTGACTACATATGCAAGGAATCATTTACTATGAATGGATCTGCATTTCCTTCGATTTCTATTCTGTAATTGAGTTTAGGAAGAAACTTATGTGAACACATTTTTTGAAAATCCTGACTTGGTGCTATGCCTCTATTTTAAAGTCCATAAATTCTCATTTTGAACTAAATTAGAAAAATTATTACTTCTATATTATAAATACCAGAGAATAATGTTGTTTATAGACAAATAAATATTTAAGTTTGGGTTAATTGGATGATGATATTTTTATTTTGACATTACCACATCATTTTTCTCTTTTTCTTCTCTTATTATTATAAAAATAAATTATTTTAATTAATAAAAAATATAGTTTTCTTTACATTAATAATTTTGTAATTTTATTTGGGAAAATATTTATTTTACTGATTTTTTTATAATTTCAAATTCCTTATATTTGATTTATTTAATATTTTCAACAAAAAAATTCATTATTATTTTTTAAAATAATAATTTTTTTTCATTCTTTAGATTATTTTATTTTTTATGTATTTAGTTTTTCACTTTCTTCAGTTCTCATTAATTGTATTTTTATTCTTTAATTTATTTAATTCATTATTTTTTATTTGTAAATAAATAAATAACTTTTTTTGTAAAAAATTTTAATAATTAAAATAAATTTAACAATTTTATTAGTTTCTTTAATACTTAATGATATTTAATTTTTATTTAATTATTTTTATTTAATAATTATTTTAATTAATTAATTAGTGAATTAATTTAAGAAAACAGATTTTTAATATTTTATTAATTTAAAATAATTTATTTGATAACAGTTTGTAATCATAAATAGATTCTATATTGAATATCTTGAATTTAATAATATATTTTTTAATTATTTTAAAATGTGAAATTGAATTTTAATTCCATTTTTTAATTTAGTTAAAAAATAATTTAATTAATTATTTGATTTTATTTGAAATTTACTCATTATTTTATCTTGTTTTTCAAGAGTTTACATTATATTCACAAACAACAAACTCCCAAACTCACCACCAAGCGAGTCACTGTTGCACCCAATGGTGAATCATATTACCTACCTCCACCCACCAATAAAATCATCAAACTCCAGATTTACCATCACTTTCCACTACAAACAGATACTCCTTCCCTTTTCCAAACATCCCACCCATATCCTCCCACCATTGGAAATCACCCAACAGTGACTCACTATTCATATCAATCTTCAGTTTTTATTTTTCCTTGCACAAACCATTGGTACCCGCCCTCTTTGCCAGCACCCGTCTTCAATTTTCCAAAAACATGACGTAAAGACCCAACCCTAGTTTCCCAAACTTGTTCTTTATTTGATTACATTGGAACATAAATAAGGAAGTTTTTGTCCTAAAGGAAGGGATAGTTCAATATCTTTGGAAAAATAGATACATACATAGGTTTGAACATTACAACTTGAAAGTAAATACAATATAGAAATTCCTTTGACAACATCTGTAACTCCTAGGTTATTCCTTCATTTCAATCATAATATACGTCTTCATATCATGGGAAAATAAAAAATATGAGAGGGGTGAGTGGAAATTCTTAGTAAGGGTAAGAAATACAGTAGAATACATCATACACATAAACATTAGCCATGATGAATAACTAGAAACACATGCCTTTTAAAATAAATTTGAACACCTTATAGAAGGAATAATTGCTGAATAAATAATTCAATAATAAAGCATAGGCATGGGTATTATACTAGTTGAATAACCATATTATCATTCAATTACAAGATTCACAATGAGGGAGTGCATAATTTCAGACATCATAAACATACCATTAAGGCCACATGCCAAGACCATAAATAACCATTTAGCATTGAATCATGCCAAAATCGTAGTGTGTATCATGATACCTACCGATGAATCGATGGGATATAATGGGCCCCATAAAATGATTACTAAGTACAATAAATTCATTATATTAATGATGATAAACATAAGAAATACCTACATTTATATTGAAAATAACATATAAATTGTAAATAACATTATGCAGACAATAGGTACAAACACTAACCATTCAAAGTAAATTGGTGAATGGTTTTAAGATAGAACATCCGCAATCAAACTAATAATAAAACATTAAATAAAATAAGGTAGATGATATCATTAATTATTTATCCTAATAATACATAATAATCAACAAGTTTGTGGAAATATATGAAGATACTGTTAAAAATCACCGAATAATTCTTGATATAAATACTCTTTTACTTTAAAAACTGGAGTTCTTTTGGGAAATTAATTTTATAAAACTAGAATTTATGTAAGATTGTATTTTTATAATAAAAATAGTTATTATAAAAATAAAATGGTTTCTAAAAAATAATATATAGTTCCCTTGAAAATAGGTAAGAATTTGAGAAATTCCTTTAAATTGGGCTTATATTTCGGGAAGAATATTAAAAAGATCCGTTTAAAATAAATAAATCCCCAAAAATGTAGTAGAATTATCACTTGTACAAAAAATATATAACAATAACACAAAATTTATGAGGAGCACATATGAAAAAATAATAATTTAATTTAGGTAAATAGATAATAAGAGTAACCCAAATGAAAATGGAAGTTCGGGTTGAAAACCCTCACTTTATGACTGAACATATTCTTCACATGACATTAAAGTCATGGATAATAAATTTAAATGCTTCACATAACAAATTCATAACCTTATATACATATATTTCTTTCATTGTGTTTTTATTATGTTCATTTATATTCTTATTGTTAGTTTATAATATTGAATTTTGTCATTCTCGGGTGTTGGTTTCCATGATTTCATGATCAGTTTGCTTGATTATATTTAATGGAGTTTATGTGGAATGGATAAACTTCTCCATAATAAACTTATATATTTTTTAAGAACATACATAAGTGGAAATGGCTATATATTTTTCTTGGTAACATGGTAAAAGTATGATTTACTAGATAGAACATTAGTGATAACCATTTAAATTATTTTGGTGATATCTCGCTTATTAAAAACTAGTCTGTTGTATGAATTAGTTTTATGTATATATATATAATGGTTGAAGAACATTGAATAGGTTATAATACAAGTATTATAGTCTGGTTCATCCATAAAAATGGTTTCATGACCATCCATGAATATGGTAATATAAATGGAAAGCCCATCATCCTAGAATGTAATAAATTTACACATATCGGGCGGTGTTTTCATTTTTTGTATATAAGGAGGGGATATGAGATATGATGATGGAATATACCATTTGAATAAAAAAATTAAGGTATATGTAAATTAATATATTTATCATAACTTTTAAATGAGGTTAGTTTAGGAGTGAAAAATAAAAGAAAGAACATGAATGAAAAAGGAATGTTGAGAAATGCCTTATGCCAATTTGGAAGCCTAACAGTGTCACTTTATAAATTCCAAAATTATTTTGATGAGAGAGAAATGGGTAACTCATAATTCGTATATAATATGGATATTAATAGAGATATGGGATGACATATCCAATCCTATTCCAATTGAAATTAAAATATAATAACATAAAAAGAGTTCTTGAAAAGGAGTAGGGTGGTAGGTTCCCTTATCTTGTATAGTAAATCCTAAAAATTGACGTTTGGGAGCTTGTGGGATTGGGAACACCTTGGGAGAACTCATAGGGAGATAAAATGTAACGTCTTGGTTCAGGGTGTCGTCAAAATGTTCCCCGAACCTATTTAGTCACATGACCTCAAGTGTATTTACCCAAACACCAGAGGCTGCTGACTAGCAGTTAGGGTAATGGTGTGATTTTGGGGAAACAATTCTACCATTGGCAGGGTATACATAGTGGAATCTAAACAGTAAGTAGTAATAGAAGCAATATCACCAAATATAAATAAACATTTAAAGTCTGAAATAAAATCCATTATAATCCATAATATATATATATATGATGCATGGAATATGTGTCTAAGAAAATAGACAATCTAGTCACAATTATGGAAAGAAATACAAAATCCAAAGTACAAAGGAAACAAGTAAACTCTAGCAGTATCTCAAGCCTCAACATGGTCCCATTCTCTCCAGCACCAACAGTAATGAAGTACCTGAAAAAAAAGGTGAATTCCTTTATCTATAACTGCAATCCTATAATCTTTTTGGGCCCAAAACCATAACCCTAATAGTGTGTGAGATGAATCCATGTAGGAAACCACCAAAAGATCTACGCTTTACTATAAGTGAATATATATAGCATGTAATGTGAAAAAATGAAGCAATAAACTAGAAAGCACACAAATCTAAACAATCCTACATTTTACCATTACATTCATTTAACATTTATTATTCATCTGTTGAATCATGTAACCCTGGGATCTATCCTAATATTTTTATCTTCAATGTAAATTAACAAAAATAGATGTCTCGTAAGACCATATAAATAATCAAGTAAGACAGAATCTGATCTTGTTGTTTGTCATGGAAGACTCATCCCAATCATTCAATTATCCACAAACAACCCTCTAGGAATCTCCCACAATCTAACCCCTTCAGTCCAACATAGTATTAATTAATTATAAACAACCACCTGGTCAAGCTCTCACAGTGAAAACCCTTGGGTCAAACATTCATTTAATCATATTTTAGAAATCACTCGGGCAGCTCTCATGGTCAATACACTAGGGTTAAACATTTTAGTAAAACATACAAAAATGCCCCCTTTGGGAAGCCCTCACAGTCAAATCCCCCTTGGTCAAACATTAATTTAATTAATTATAAATGACCACCTGGGCACCTCTCACAGTCATTCCATGGGATCAAACATTCACAATGCACATCACAGGCATTTCATATAATCAACAACTACATCCTACCAAAACAAGGCATGTAAAATAAGGAATGCATAGCAGGAATCCTTGACCAATCAGCCATAAATAATCAATCAAGGGAAGCACACCCATGGGGTGTCCCTTAGACAAGGTATCTAACATTACACACATGAAACAACCCATTACCAATCAATCTAACCATAAAAGGTGAAAAAATGTTTTAATTCCCTGTAACACTATATCCAAACTGAAGTTATATAGAACTTTAAGCAAATCTAATCCAAATACATGAAAAAAAACACAAACCACATACCTTGATGTCATACAATTGATACACTTGAACGTCGAACCATTAATCAGCCTAAAACGGTGTATATCTATAAAAGAGGAAAAATGATCCACCCTTGAAAACTAAAGAGAGAAAAAGAATAGGGAATAAAGGCCCCAGAGGTATTGAGAACAAAATTTTGGGATTCTAACGTATGTGAAGATATATCAATCGGAACGTGGATGAATAACCGAAGGGTTTCGGAGTTTATCAGGCATTCTGTAGTGCTCCTATATGAACCACGGCCAGAAGAAGATGGTTCTGGACATGAGACGTGACCCATTTCCAATATATCAAAAAAATACAACTACAAGGTGTTTTCTTTATAACTATACACCATGTATTATCCTTAACTAGCCCTGACTTAAGCAGGTCTTCCAGGTCACCACATAAATATGTACTCAGCCACCACATGGTCAGCATGCGGCTGTATGCGGAAACTAGGTAAAAAATATGTAAAAGAGAATACATGGCATGTACTCAGAAAATTATCTTTTATTCCTTTCCCCTAAAAACATCCTGAAATCAAGATATATTCATTAAATGATGATCTGAGTTCTTACAATCATCCCCCTATAAATCAATTCATCCCCAAATTTCCCTTCCAATGGTGGTAAATAATAATCTTTGAATAAATCAAGACACTACTATCACACATCATCCTCCGTCTCCGAATTCTCATCTTGTACTCGCATGTGCTTCCATAGAACCCATACCACAGGAACAGACCAGACGAGGAGAACCTTCATGTTCTGATCAACAATATGATTAGGCTTCTCTTTTAAGGATGCATCCACCTCCATCTCAACCTCACCAAATTGAAAAATGTGATACGGGTCTGAAAAGTAACATCGTAGCTGAGAATCATGAAAGACGTTGTGCATATCCTGATACCTCTAAGGTAACTGTAGCCAATAGAAACCAGCTAGACTATCTCCAGAACCTCAAATGGCCCAAGGTATCTCGATGAAATCATCCCCTCAACTAATATTTATGTGTACTAACCTCGATGGGACGTGTAGGAAAGCCTGATCTCCGACCTTGAACTCCACAGGTCCTCTCTGTCAATCAGCAAAAATAATTTGGTGACATTGTGAAGTATCCATCCACTTCTGAATCAACTCCTCCTACTCAGTGGTCTCCTGGACAGAATGAGGTCCCAACATATATACCTCTCAAGCCTCCAGCTTACATTGGGGTGATCGTAATGGCCTATCGTACAAAGCCTCATAATGTGCCATCTGAATCATTTCATAAAAAATATAATTTGTAGGAAAACTATAATAGGGGTATCTGTCTCTCCCAAGAGCCCCCAAAATCAAAGATGCATTCTTGAAGCATGTATTACAAAACCTAAATTGTGTATTCTGACTGACCATCAATTTGGGGATGGTATGTTTTACTTAGAAGTACATGTGTACCGAAGTCCCTCTGTAGTCCCTACTAGATAGGAGCAGTAAATTCGTTATCCCATTCTAAAACAAGAGACTGTAGAACCCTGTCCAAACGTGCTATCTCTCGGATCTACAACATTGTAAGATCATTAACACTGAAGGTTTTTTTTATTGGTAGGAAATTTTAAACCTTCGTGATTCTGTCAACAACAACCCATACAACATCATTTACTCGAGGCAACCTTGGTAAACCTGTCACATAATCTATAGAGACATCATTCCTCTACCACTCATGAATGTGTAACTACTATAATATCTGATTTGGTCATTGATGCTCTGTTTTCACCTACTAATAGGTGGAACATCTCATAACAAAATAATCTACATCCCTCTTCATTCATGGAGACCAATACTGATGATGTAGATCTCTATACAACTTGGTTACACCATGCTAAAATGCCCAAACTAATGTATAAAAACCTAACAATAGCTCCTCATGTATGTATGCTGACACCCATTGTATCCATAACTATCCCCTGACATTAAAAATACTTCCATGTTACCCAAAATCCATGTACTCAGCCACCACACGGTTAGCACGTGGCTGTACCTAGCAACTGAGTACATGGCATGTACAACGGAATACAAGACGCGTACTCAGAAAATTGTATTTCCTTCCTTTTTCCTTAAAAATAACCCCAAACTGAGAACCATCCCTTAATGTAAGATTCAGGTTCTTACATAAAACTACCTATTATATGAGGATAATGAATTTGTAATGAAAGAAAATGAGTGAATGTGTGGGTATTTATATTAAAAGTGAGGGAGTATTTTATTAATTTCAAAGAACACCTCCTTAGTGGAATTTGAAAAATCAATGGATTTCCCATAGTATATTTAGATATTTTTGCATATTGGGACACCTCATATCATATTTTAATGTACACAAGTCAACCCTAATATTATATTAATTATTACATCATTGTGACTTCATTAATCATACCAAAAAATCAAAATTGAATTTTAACTGTTCATGTAAAACTAAAGTATTTTATAAAATTCCCATAAATTTAGCATAACCTAATATCAACATTCTTAATTAAAAAATGAAATTAATTTTTTTAAAATATACTTCTAAATATGTTAATTTAATTTTTGAATAAAATTATAATTTATTCATAAAATAAAATTTTTAAAACTATAATTCTTTTTATATCACCTTGAAAAATTAATCAAGATCTCTTAATCTTATAACCATAAGACAATAAAATAATAATATGATTTAATATTAATATGGGTCATATAACAATTCATATTACTATTCAAAAGGGTTTTTTACTATTCAACAAAGATTAAATTTGTCTTATCAGGATCTAAATATCTTACTAAACACAACTATGTATATTAGTTTTTTGAAATTCAAATCACGGAGGTGGAAAATTATGTTTAATAACTACATTTTAAAAAAGTGTTGTTTTTTGGGGACTCAGTGTTTCATGAATTAAATATTTAAATTATTTATAAATCATTGGGGTGTAAACCTTGACCCACTATCAGTATCTCTCAATGGTAACTCCTTGATTCATCATTCCATCCAGCACCTAGTGGTGACTCACGTACTCACCACCACCCTAATTTTCATACATTCCATGAGTCACTTAGTTGTGACTCAATGATTTAACACCATCCTACCTCTACCATTTTCCAACTCACCACCATCAAATAGAGTCTTTTTCCCAATTAAAACAACAGATGCAGGAAATCAATTGAAGTAGAATGACAAATTCAACAGAAAAAGAAATCATCCAGCAATAGTCGATCCCAAAACAATAAATCATGATTCAAAATGGAAATATACTAAATCCAAAAACCACCACTACGAGTCACTAGTACCCGAGAACACCATCCCTACGCACCTCCTTCCATAACCAAACCACCAGCGGTCACCGTAGGATATCCAAATCACAGCCGTCCACCTCTAGCCCCTTTCTCAATGTCGCTGCCATAAGAGTTTGTTTCCCTATCACCTCACCATATCTAGATTTTCTGAGGGCAACCACCGTTTAATTTATTGATCTCCATTTCTACATCATCGCACCACCACATCTTACCTATTACTACCAAGCTGCTACAAGCAGTGCCTTCACCTTTCTCTCCCTATTCACCGCCTGAACTAACCCCTAACCCCCTTCTTCTCCTCTGCTTGTCAACCCTTCCACCTAATTCCCTTATTTTTATTTTTTATACATAATAAAATATATTATATATTATTATAATATATAATAATATATATATATATATATATTAAAATTATAAAATATTAATATTTTTTTATCTTAATTTAATTTTATCAATTTTAATTTTAATATTTATATAATTATAATACTAATTTCATCATATATCTTTTCAATATAGAACATTAATTTTTTAAAATTAATATATATTAATAATAATAATAAATTAAATTTAAATAGATATATATGTTTATAATTACATTTATAGTTTTATATATTTAATAATTACTATGATTTATATATTACAAAATTATGAATATATATATAATAATTCAAAAAAAATGGTATATTTAATTAAAAATTAACTTTGTTAATAACTTTTAATCACATGTTCATTCATATGGTGATATAATCAAATGATCTAAATATGATCCACTGTTCAATAAAAATTCAGGGTCCAATACTCAACTAAAATACATGTTCCAAGGATCTTAAAAATTTTCCACTCCTCAAATTAAATATATCATCCACTTCTTAATGAGAGTACATTCCAATGATCAAATTCTCTAAAAAATGAATCACAATTCATATTTAATGGAACTAAAATAAACTATTAACTTAAACAAAATAAAATGATCCACTGCTCCAAAATATACCCTTTCTTCAGTCTTCAATGAGGTTGTATTTATCCACAATTTGGTGTTATTCACCCAGTCACCTTGAAGTCAGGATTGAAACCCAGAATTCATATTGATAATATTCAATATAATGAATGAATAAATTATTGGTACAGAATATTTTTCTAAAATTGGATTAAACAGGGAGACAGTTAAAATAATATAACACGTGAAGGTTAATCGTTATACTTGAGGGGCTACATGTCACATACTTGATTAAGCATCACAATTTGAGAAAAAAATTAAATTTGATTTAATATAAAAAATTACCAGATGTATGAATCAATATAATACATGGTGCATGCTTAAAAATTAGGTAATTTAACTGATAAAAACAAAAAAAATCTCAATAATAATGATGGATGCTTTCCTAATAGCATGATCATGGTCATTAATCATTTGTAATGACTTATTTTATATGGACATGAAGTGGCTAGGTTAATTAGAGGTAATGTCCAAACATTCTAAGAGTGTTGGGGGTACCGGCTTTGTTATACTAGAAAATTTATAGTAAACATTTCAATGATAATGTATTTCAAAATGGGGGCACTTGACTCTCTATGTGGGTTGCAAAGAAATTATGATTGGGGGTTAATTTTCCAGGAATTCATTTCCAGAAGAGGACAAATGTACATGTTTTTGGTGCACTGTATTGGAAGAAAATGAAGAGAACATTTAGGATGTGGGAACCATGTTGGGAGGCTATTTGTTTTTTTTTGTGGGACATAGCTGAAAGGGGTTGAGGTGGGCTTTAGTTTCCCGCATTAGAAATTTGTGGGGTGTGTTTGGTAGTTTTGATCGGGTACATAAATATTAGGGAGATATTTCTAATTTATTTTAATTGACATGTGTTTTTTTTAATTAATGATTCATTCTACAATCCTCTTGTGTATGTACAATCATGTTTTTTTAATAAATATGGTAGTTTTTAATTTGATTGTTGTACAGTTTTTTTTACAAATGAACTAAATTAATTTTAGACTTTTTTAGAGTGAATAGAGATTGTAGAATGCCCTGTAGAAGTATATTACCAAAGATATGGATATTTAATCAATTAAACATGAAAATTTAAAATTAAAGTATTTTATAGAAAAAAAATTATACTTAACTAATTGATTATCCATATAAAAAATTCAACTGATTCATTTGTTTAAATTTTACAACATACTTTTACTATTAGTTTATGGTGGTGAAGGAAGAATGTAGGTGATATGAGTTCTGTGAGTATACATAATAGACTGACATATGATTCAGAACAATAAATGAATAAACAAATAAATCATTGTTTCATGACATGATGGAAAAAAAATTAATTAGGAAATAGAAATGGATAGTTTGCAGGTGATGTGTGGACATTTTTCTCAATCACATCACTAAATCATATGTCAAGACACTTATATACCTACATTAGGTGGAAATGATCAATCCAAAAAAGATCATCCCCCGCATTTTCTATGTTATCTTCTTCTTAGACATCACCATGTGAAAATATAGTGAGACCAAAGTAATATTTAGAGATATAATAATGGTTTATAGATATGATTTCCACTATACCTATTTACTTAATGCTTATTCTAGTAGAGTGCTATGACTCTAACTGAAATGGAGGTGTAAACCAACCTCATTAAATGTTACTCGGTTTTTTTTGTTCCAGTTTGTCCAAGTTCCTTGATCACAAAGCTTTAATTTCATGTATCTCTCTCATGCATTATGGAAATAAAATTACGTTCAAGTATCTCTATCATGCTTCATGGAAACAAAATTATAAATAAGAGTAAAAGGAGACATAAAATTAATAATCTCTTGTCGCCATTTTTTATATTAAAACTTAAATAACATAATGAATTATATGATTTGAAAATAGGGATAAAACTAATGAACTGCATCAGAAAACATCAATAATGTACAATATCATGTAAAAACATACATTAGATAAGGATAAATTTAATCATAAAATGGTGGATAAAAGGTGATGATGTAACACCACAAGGTTTTACAAATAAATGAAATGAATGAAATACTAAGAATATATGAAACAAAACATTGTTTTAAGTAGATTGTAATAAATTAGCTCTTAAAACAATGTTTTCCAGCTTCTATGTTTTTAATTTCCAAAAATGGTCATCTATAATTGTGATCAGTAAGTTATTTGGAGTCTGATTGAACCAACTTGATTTTGGTGAATAGTAACATACCCTTATTAATTGTAATATTAATATTAATATTAACATAATGAATTGTAAATTGTATTAATATTTTATTGTCTTAAGGATATAAGATGATTACTTCTTGATTAATTTATCTAGTTGATATAAAATGAGTTATAATTCTAAAATTTTTAATTTTTTAATAATGTGTTATTTTAATTAAAATATAAGTTACTAATATTTAGAAAATTATTTTCCAAAAATTGATTTCATTTTTTAATTCTACACATCAATAAAGGGTTAAGGTGAATTTTGGGTATTTTTTGAATTTTTTTAATTTTTTATGAATAGTGAAATACAATAAAATATTGTATATACAAATTATCAGTTAAATACACAATTTATGACATCATGACAAAGGTATTACCACTTATTTCGAACAATCATGCTCTATTTACTATTTTATCACTATAATGAATACTATTCATAGTCTTGGACAAAATTATTAAAATAATGTAAAATCTCTCCTCTCCACCACTATAAATACCACCCACATTCCTTTCTTCCTCTCACACCTCTAAAACATTGAGAACTATCTATATTCTAAAACAACCCCTCCCTAAGGATCTTCCACACGTCCATGACCTTCTAGTCTCACAAAAAGTCTAAATCCAAAGGCCATAAAGAGGATCTCAAAGAGAAGTGATCCATATGTAAGATTCCCCTTTCATTTTCATGTGTTTTCTTTTTCAATTACATTGTTTTCTTATACTCTATTATTGTGCCCTTATACAGGAGGTATGAAATCTCTATAATTCAATATATATTTTCTGTTATCGTTTTTGAGTAAAAAATTCATCATCTCCTCTTCCTCGTACACTAAAAATAAAATAAAAATGTTGTTTGTGATGTGTAGTTTACCAAAATATTAGACGTTGTGCATTAAATTTCCATTAATTTCTTTGAATCTGATCATAAAAAAAATTTAATGGTGGAAAGAGAATGTAAATTTCATGATGTAACCTATTTTTTGTTTTGGAATGAACTTATATTAATGACATCAAATTACGCAATGAAACAATTTCATGATTATCAGGAACCACAAAAAATGATCTAAACAAATATCATTAATGTTTTATCTATTTATTAATCATCATATATGTTACAAAAATAATTTATGGTTTCATTTTATTTTCTAAAAACATATTAATACCATTTCATTCCACTTATTTAATTTCATTTTCATATGACATGAAAATCAAATATAAACCGGCAATGGAAATCTTGTAAAAAAGGCACCCAAAACAATGAAAGGAACAAAATACTAATAATTATTGTGTGAAATAATGTTATTAAATGATCATATAAGGTGTTATAAACATTCATGTGATTATTAAAAATAATAATAACACATTTTTAACCGTTATATATGAGGTTTTAATAATTTTTATTTAACACAAACCCGAGGTAAGGGAATTCATAACCAAATTTCCATTCTTTGGGTTAACCATCTACATCATTAATTATTTGATTTTAAGATCCTTTTTATGATTATTTTTTTATATTATGTATTATTATATTTATTTATAGTTTATACACATATTCTATTTATTAAATTGATTTTATATATCAATTATATGTTATTTTTAAGTGAATTTTCTTATAAAATCCTATTTTAAACTTGTAGTTTTAAAAAATTAAATTTGAATGTTTTTATGAAAGTGTTATTATTTTATGATTTTGTTATAGTTTGTTTTTATTTTTTATGATTAAGTTTGGGACCTATATCTCCCCCCAATTAATTTGGTATGTGTCTGTTAGGGGTCGGTTGTATGGTTACACCATGTGTTGTTATGATAGTTACACAAAAGGTAGCTGTGAAGGTAACTTTGTAAGGTAGCCGTGAGGGTTACAAATAACAATGTAGCCACGGGGGTTAAAATATAAGAATGTAATGCCCCAAGATACCATTATTTTTCTATTTATGTTCATTATGTTTTATGGAAATCTCATGTAAATATCTAGTTTCACTAATTAGGTATATATGGGTGACAAGATTGTCATTTTGAAAATGATTTCATAAGATTACAAGTATCCGTGGTCTAATGTTTTCTTTTTCCACTTTTTATATCCCTTACATTGATTTGTTTTCTCATCACAAGTTTTAAAAAAAATTCACATGTTATAAGGATGTGTATGGAAAAGAACATATCCATGTTAAATGTTATGAATATTTATCAGAGAAAGCATGTTTTATTTGAAAAGTTTTTTATTTTAGATGGAATGGATACTATTTTATTGTATAATCTCTATATACATGTGGAATGATATTATTTATTATTTCCCAATTCGATAAAATACTATAATTGAAAATATCTTCAATTTTAATGTAATTTACATCATGACTAAAATTCAAGATTATGTAATGTAATAAGTCTGGGTCATTACAGTTGGTATGAGAGGATAGATTAGATAACTCTAGGGTTTAGGATAATGATAATAAAAAAACATATATTAAATTTATACTATGGTTAATATGAAATTAAATTGAATTTAATGATTAACATGTTTCTTCAACTAAGATATGTTTGTTGAGAATGGGTATAATAAATTGGGAAGATGAAGTGGAGGGGAACCAACATAACGATATCCTTCTGAATCTGCAGTCTGGAATGGCAGGGATTAGAATTGAGTAGTTTATGATAGTAATTTCTCAGCTGATTTATGAAATAAATGCTGGTGGAAACCACGTAAGGAACAACCAGAGCTACCACAAGTTAACATGACATTAGTGGAACACTTTATGAGGAAACACCCTCTTTCTTTCAGTGGATCTTCTAGCCCAGTAGCACCTGAAGGATTGATTAAATCCCCTAAAAATCTATTTTATATTTTATGATGTTCATATAATCAAAAGGTATGTCTTTCCAATTATCATTTTGAAGGTGAAACTTATTATTGGTGGTCAATGATCAAGAATATCAGGGATAGAGAGGATATTTATTCCATATAGTGTGATGAATTTAAAAGTACTTTCCTTGAAAAATAATTTCTACGGTTGCTAGACTTATGATGGAGATGAAATTACATTTATTAAAGAAAAAGGAGATTGATTTAGTTTCCATGTATGAAGTGAACTTCATCCAACTAGTGAGGTATACTCTAAATATAATTTCGGATCCTGATAGAAAAATCAACCATTTTTACTCCGGATTAAGTCCAAGGTATTGAAGGGAATTTTCCTCCCGTGAATTCAAAAGTTATGAGAAACTTGTCTGATGTTCTAAGATAGATCAAATGAAGTTTTTAGATGATCACATGTACATTTGAAACATGGATAAGAAGAAGTACAGATGTTGATCAATGTGTAATAATCAATCAAGAGAATTTGATGGTAAGAAATTCTAGTTTCCATTTTGTGAGAATTGGGGAAAAAACACCACATGGAATGCCTTTTCAAAACTGGGTTGTTTTAATGATGTGGTATGTTTGGACATATATCCCAAGATTCTAATGAAAATGATCCTAAGAATAATCTTGATAAAAAACTATTTATTATTTTAAATGTGGTGATATGGGATATTACTCAAATGCATACACAAAGAATGATTTGAATGATGCAAAGAAGACCTATAAGCAGAAAGGTGTAGTGATATCATTTACGACTACATCAGAAAATGTCAGGCCATCCAATGAGGTGGTATTAGTTACGTTTTCTATATACTTATATTTTTCTAAACTCTTGTTTGATACAGGGTCTACACATTCCTTCATTTATGATAATGTTTCTAGAAAATTGGAAATATCACATAAATAAATGACACAATAACATAGTGTTAAAACACAAAGGGGAAATTTTAGTGAAAAAAAAGTAATTTTAAGAATCTTCTTATTGTTATACATGTAAATACATTACCTACAGACCTTTTTTCCCTTTGTAGAGTTTGAAATCATTCTGGAAAAGGATTGGTTTTCTGTTTATCATGCTAAGATTTATTATATAGGTAAAAAATATGTTTTTTAGAAAGTGTTTCAGTTTGTATACAAGAATAAACCCATATAATTGACATCATATCAAGAATATGAGAAACAGCTAAAATATGGTAAATAAATATATCATTTTTATATTGTTTAAAATAAGGTAACTATTAATATTAATGATATTTCAATAGTAAATGAATACCATGATGTATTTCCTGATGAGTTACATGGATTTATAACTGATTGGGTAGTAGATTTCATTATTTAATTTGTTCCTGATGAACATTAAATTTCAAAACTCCCTTACAAAATGGCTGAAATGGAACATTTAGAGTTTAAAAACCATTTGTAGGATTTTCTTGATAATGGCTTCATTCTTCCTAGCACTTCACCTTGGGGTGTTCCTATATTGTTTTTTTTTAAACAAATATAGTTCAATGAGAATTTTAATTTAATATAGAGCCTTTAATAACATCACTATTGGTAATAAGTATCTATTTCCTCACATCGATGATTTTTTTATCTACTCCAGGGAGATAAGTACTTTTCCAAGGTTGACGTGAGATTCATATACCATTAGCTGAAGGTGAAGGAGGATGACATCCCAAAAACTGTTGTTTGTACTATATATGGGAATTATTAATTTTTTTATGTCATTTGGGTTATCTAATTAACCAACTGTATTCAAGGATCTTATGGATATAATATTTTAATGAGTTCTTGAGGAAGTATTCGGTTGTGTTTATTAATGAAATTATGGTATTTTCTATGAGTAAAGAGGAGCTTGAAAAACATCTAAATATTTTTTTTCAAACATTAGAGGAAAATAATATGTATGGAATATTTAGCAAGTGTGTTTTTTGGTTACAAAAGATTTATTTTTTTGGGAACACTATAAATAAAGATGGAATAATAGTTGAGCCTGCCAAAACAAAACTGGTTGATGAATTTTCAATATCTAAAAATGTTACATAGATTCGTATTTTTCTTGGATTACTAGGTTATTATCGAAGGTTTTTTTAAAACATATAATAGTTATCTAGATAGCTAACTATTGTAACACGAAAAGCGGTGAAATTTTTTTGGATAGAAGAATGTGGTGTTTATTTTTATGAACTAAAGAATATATTAGTGAATTCCCCACTTTTGACCTTTCCTTCCTGAAATGGTGATTTTCCATCTACATTGATTCTTCATTGAAGGGACTTGGTTGTCTTTTGACGAAGAATGATCTGGTAATTACTTATGCTTCAATACAACTAAAACCTCGTGAGTTAAATTAAACCACAACTGATTTGGAATTTAAAGGTGTGGTTTTTTACATTGAAAATTTGGGGGCATCACTTAAAATGGAGAAAAATGTAAAATATATACTTATTATAAAAGTATAAGGTATACATTAACTCAGAAGGAATTAATCATGGGGTAGAGAAGATGGATTGAATTAATAAAAGATTACGATTTCATGATCAATTGGCATCTAGGAAAATAATACAATGTGGTGGATACCTTGAGTCGAAACCATCATGCATCATTAACTATATAACATTTGGAACATGACCCCTTGATTGATGATTGGATTAATTTTGTTGTAGAATTTGTTGGTGTAGGAAATACCTCTATTTTTACTTTGGTTTCAAATTAGTCATCTTTTTCAGATTGAATTATGAAAGAATAAAATGAAGATCAAGATCTATAAAAAGGTTAAAATTGCTTAAAATGGGCATGTTTTGAGAATTTACCCCTGATAAAGATCTTGTTTTAATATTTGGAAAAATGTTTTGTGTGCCTTGTGATTCATGGATGAAGAATGAATTGTTGTGTGAAACTCATAGTTCTCCATTTTCAATTCATCCTAGTAGTACTATGATATACCTAAACATTTGAGAGTATTTTGAGTGTGATAGAATGAAAAGTGACATTTCATATTTTACCATGAAATATGAGACATGTCAGTAGGTTAAAGCTGAGTGATAACTACCAAAGGGGATGATTCAGCCTTTATCCAGTTCTAGAGTTGAAATTGGAGAATGTATCAATGGAGTTTGTGGTGGGTCTACACATGACTTCTAGAGGTAACAATGCGATTTGGATGGTTTTTGACTAACTGAATAAATCTGTTCATTTCCTTTCTATTCGAGATACAATGTATTTGGAAAATATTTCTCAACAATACCTCAATGAGATTGTCAGGTTGCATAGATTTCAATCTTCCATTTTATTTGATCGGGATCCTAGGTTCACTTATAACTTTTGTAATGCCCATCATAAATCTTTGGGCACAAAATTAAACTACATCACTTCTCTTCATCCTCAATTTATTGGACAGACCAAAAGAACAATTCAAAATTTGGAGGATATGCTTTGGGTTTGTTCAATGGACTACGAGGTAAGTTGGTATCAACATCTTTATTTGGTTTAGTTTTTTTTATAATAACAGTTTTCATTCTAGTATACAAATGGAACCTTTTGAGGCATTGTGTGGTATGTGTTTTTGAACTGCAACTTTTACCGGTGAAGTCGGTGAAAGAAAGTTGATGAGACCATAATTAGTGGAAGAAGTGGCTGAGAAAGCGAAGATGATTCAAAAAGACATGATGATAGCTCATAGTAAGCTGAAAGGTTATGTATGTAACACGAGTAAAGACTTTTCATTCGAGGTAGGTGATCATTATTTCATAGAATCTCGACATGGAAAAGCGTTTTTAGTTTTGGTAAGAAAGGAAAAATATGAATATGGTTCATTAGACCTTATGAAATCTTGTAAAAAGTTGGAGCACTCACAAACTGAGTAGCTTTGCCTCTGATTTTATCATAGGTTCGCAATTTTTTTCATGTTTCAATGTGGAGAAAGTATGTGGCAGAATCATCTCAGGTTTTGAGCCCAAAAGAATTTTAGCTGGAAGAGAACAATTATTATGAATAGAAACTAGTTCAAATTCATGATTGAAGGGAATAATTATTATATAATAAGGTAATCCACCAGGTAATGGTTTTTTGGAGAAACCACATGGTTGAAAAAAACACGGGAGTTTGAAAATTCAATGAGGGAAAGGTACCCTCACTTGATTAATAAGTAAATAAATAAATAAATAAAAATTGTGAGGACCAAATTTCCAGAAGGTTGGGAGAATGTAACACCCCAAGGTTATACAAATAAATGGAATGCATGAAATACTAAGACATTATGAAAAAAAAATTATGTATTTATTTATAATGTATTTGTTGAAACATAATTTTTCTGATTCTATGTTTTGAATGTCGAAAAATGGTCATGTACAATTATGAACAGTGAGTTAATCAAAGTCTGATGGAACCAACATTATTGTTGGTAAATATTAACATACACATATGAGCAGTAATATGACACTAATTAATAGTTATTTTTTTATTATTTGATTTTCTTATATATTTATGATCATGAATTCTTGGTTGATATTTTATGGAGTTATAAAATGATTTATAGTTTTTAAATTTTTATTTTTGGGAAAAATTATGATTTTATTTAAAAATTAAGTTAATCCTATATAGATAATTATTTTAAAAAAAGGATTTTATATTTGAATTATACACGTCCAAATATTTTCAGGGTGATCTTTTAGTATTCCTTTAAAATTCATGAATTTTTTATGAATAGTGAAATACTGTAAAATACCGTATATACAAATTTTCAGTTAAATACACTATTTTTTGCATCATGACTGATTTAAGACCACATGTTTCAAAATCACATTCTCTATTTAATATTTTTATAACAATAATGAATAATATTCATAGTATTGGAAAAAAATATTAAAATAATGATTATAATAATGTAATATCCCTCCTCCCTTCTTCAATAAATACCACCCTCATTCCCCAATTCCTCTCACATCTATGAAGCTTTGAGAATGGCCTATTTTATACCAAATCCCCTCCCAATTATCTTCCCCACTTCTAAGACCTACTAGTATCACCAAAAGTCCAAAACAAAAGTCCCTAATATGATCTCAAGCATAATAGATCAAGAGGTAAGAATCCTCTTTCATTTTCATGACTATTCTATTCAATTCCTTTATTTTCTTATGCTCTCTTACCATCACCTTATCCAGGAGGTATGAAATAAATATATTATTAAATAATATATTACATATCATGTTCTTTTAATAAATCTGTCATGGTTCTTCCTCTTTACTTCCTCTAATTCTAAAAATAAATAAAAACACCATGTGTGATGATTCGTTAAACAAAATTGTGGACGATGTGCTTTCGATTTACCTTACCTCCATAAATTATCATCATAAAAAATTAATGGTTGAAAAATAATTTAAAATTTATGATTTAATATCTTTTAAATTCTATAATTATCTTCTATTCATGACATTAAATTTTATGTTGAAAAATGTTTATGATAATTGAGGAACAACAGAAAATGATCTAAACAAATATAATTAATGTTTTATCTTATGATTCATCATCATGTATGATAAAAAATGATTTATTGTATCATTTTATATTATGGAAACATATTTATACAATTTCATTTCACTTTTAGAATTTCATTTCCATACGACAAGAAAATCAAATGCAAACCGGCCATGGAAATCATGTAAAGAACGCACCAAAAACAGTGAAAGGAACAAAATACTAATAATTAAATAGTGAAACGATGTTATGAAATGATAATTTATGTTTTTTAAACAAGAAATTGTTTGAATAAAATACTAGTAACAAACTTTTATATATTATATTGTGGTTTTAAACAATTTTTATGTAAGAAAAACCCGAGTTAATGGAATTCTTAACCCAATTTCCATTATTTGGGTTAACTTTCTACATCATTAATTATGAGATTTTAAGATCATTTAAATGATGGATTTTTTTTATATAATATATATGATAATTTTTATTTATAGATTATAAATAAATTCATTTCATTCATTTGATTTTATAATCAATTATATGTTATTTTTAAGTGATTTTTCTTTTAAAATCCTCTACTAAACATAATGTTTTACAAAATTCAAATTGAATGTTTTTAGGAATGTTATCTTGTTTTATGATTATGTTATAGTTATTAGTATCTGTTTATGAATAATCTAGGGACCAATATCTCCCTCTAAAATACTTTTTGTGTTTATGTTTGAGGTCGGTTGTATGGTGACACCATGTGTAGTTGCGATGGTTACACCATAAGGTAGTCGTAAAGGTTACTTTGTAAGGTATCTGTGTGGGTTACAAATCACAGTGTAGTTGTGAGGGTTAAAATATATGTATGTAATTTCCCAAGATACCATTATGGTTCTATTTATGTTCTTTAAGTTACATGGAAATATCATGGAAATCCCAAGTTTCACAAAGTAAGTATGTATGGGTGACAAGTATGTCATTTTTAAAATGATTTCATATATTTACATGTATTCACGGACTAATGTTTTCTTTTTTTCATTTTAAATTATTTACTGATCTTTTTGTTCTAATCCCATGTTTTTAAATGGTTTTCAAAGGTTATAAGAATCTGTACAACAATAAATGAATCCAACTTAATTGTTTTGATGATTTTTCAAATAAATCATGTATTAATTGAAATGTTTTAAATTTTGGAAAAAAATGTTATTGTTTTTGAGTTATCTGATCTAAATAAATGTGAAATGTTATGTATGTATTATATCCCAATTATCTACAACATAAAACTTGAAAAGATCCTCAATATGAAATGAAGTGATTTCTTGACCTTAATTCAATATTATTATTGACGCCAAATGTTGGGAAGAAGAAGAACACAAGGAAAGTCTCTGGTGCTGCATCATGTATCCCTTTCGCAGGGCCCCATGGCCCTGAACCCACCATGGAGTAAAGAGGCGATACACTCTGTGAGCTGCTTTGATGGTCGCGACCCTGCTGCGGATCAAGGAGGTGGGACGCTCCACGAGCCTCTTTAACATTTGGGACCCCACAACAGAGCAAGGAGGTGGGACGCCCCACGAGCTACTTTGACGTTCATGACCTCGCCGCGGAGCATGGTGGTAGGAGGCTTCACAAGCTGCCGTGATGTTTGCAACTTCCATGCAGAGCAAGGTGGAGAGATGCTCCACGAGCTGGTTTGACGTTCGTGACCCCACTACAGATCAAAGAGACGTGACACTATGTGACCGCATTTGACGTTCGCGACCCGTTGCAGAGAAAACTATCCCTTTGCGTCAAGTGAGTTCTTCTTTTTAGTGCCTTTGACCTATAAATATTGGGCTCCCCTCGAGCCCAAAGGATGGATGATCGGACGTTTCACCTTCCAAGCTCTCAAATAGCAAAGCACTTCTTGCTCTACGAACAATGAATTCCTCAAGGTACTTTTGTTTTTTGAAGTGCCTCCCCCTTTATTTTAATTGATCCCCTCTTCTAAGAGGGATGCCTTTCACGAAACCCATGGGCCTTCGTGAAGGATAGTGATCCCCATGGGGACTCGGGTCATCGTGATGTTCTTATGCTTCATGAAACGACCTCTACACCCACATGACCCGCATGCTACGGCAGGGTCACTATGCTTCGTGAATCACATTGCATCACTACATCTTGCTTCATGAGGCACCCTTTCTTCACAAAGCATTACTTCAAAAATGCCTTTCCACTTCACGAAGCTCCTCCCATATGCACCTACGCCCTATGCCTATCCTAGGAAGCATCACTTCGCGATTCACATTCCTTCATGAATCCCATACACCTCATAGAGAACCAGAGCTTCACAAGGCTTCCTATAAACACCTTTTCTCTGCAACCCCTTTTCCCATTTGGCCCATCAGGTTTGAATGAATTAAATTCAATGTCACTTTGACGATACTGCCTCTTGCGTTGCTTTGCCTCATGCTTCGTCAAATAGGATTGCTAACAGCTATTTCTTATTCGCAAATCCAGGATAATGTGGACCCCCCAATGGTTATCTCCAAAACACTCCCCAACCACATCATTTTCGATGCCTTCCCTCCCACAAGGCAGGGTGGGTATCAGTTATGTAAGTCCTATGGGTGTGGAACCAACCCACTCCGTCCGAGTTGTAGGATGTTAAACTGCCAAGCATCATCATCCTCAGTACATGATGTTATACTATGACCATGCCTCGGCGTTTGTCCGTAGGGGAAAGGGAAACCACCCTAGTGAATCCCCCTAGCATTCCATGCTGGAGGTAGCACCACTACTTCTCCACTCTTCATGGGTTCCAGTCCCTCTCCCACCGGTCTTTGTCACCATTCGGGCCTCCATCCCAGAGTAAGTCCCATTCTCTTTCACCTTAGGCTGCGGACCATGCGTAGGCCCATGTTTCTCCTTTGGGCCGCTAACCATGCCTAAGCCCCCACTCCACTTCCCACGAATGCTCCTTTTGCGACGTGATCGTCAGGTCTTTGTTATATCTTGTTTCTCACACAGAGAATCACTCACGTGGGCTTAGATTAAGCATCGACCTTGAAATCCTCCCTTGGAAGCCTAGAGTGTAAGACCCACACCCATACCTAAACTACATGGTCATTGATCCATGCCATGTAAAGGTACATAGGAAGCCTCCCTGAGGTTCAATCCCACCACCCATTGGTCATCCCATCCATATTTATGTCGGTTCACCAAACATAACTTGAACTACAAGGTATTTGGTCCTCGCCAAGGCATGGTATGTAGGATTCCTCCCTGAGGTTCAAGCCTTCCATCCATTGGTTGCTCCGACCATCTTTATGTCGGTTCAGAAACACCTTGGGCTGCTTTAGAGTGTATCCCCCATATTCCCCCATAACCCGAACTATGGGACTTTGATCCTTGCCAAGGAAAGGCACATAGGACACATCCCTGAGGTTCAAGCCCAACACCTATTGGAACCTAGGTCCTCATCCACCTTGGTTCACCGACCCTCATCCCATAGGAACTACATGGGTTTAATCCTTGTCTCTTAGACAGGGTATATAGGAAGCCTCCATGAGGATCAATACCATTCAGCGGTAACTAATTGTCAACCCCATTCAGCGGTAAGCCATTGACATTCCCATTCAGCAGTAATCCATTGAAATTCGCATTCAGGGGTAGGAAAATTACATTCCCATTCAGCGGTAAGTTATTACATTCTCATTCAGCGGTAAGCTATTGACATTCCCATTCAGTAGTAAGCCGTTGACCTTCCCATTTAGCAGTAAGTTGTTGTCAACCCCATTCACTGGTACGTCATTAACATCCCCATCTAGTGGTAAGCCGTTGTGACCCAATCTAGTGCTAAACCATTGAAATCCACAATCGGTGATAAGCTATCATCAGATGAACTATGAGGAATGTGATTCTATGCCACCACGATATGTAAGAAGCCTCATTGAGACTAAATCCAAACATCACTATCTTCCTCGAGACCCCTCCATCTCATTCCCCCTCCACTTCATTCAAATGTCCATCATCCATCTTGGTTCTTACCCAGGCCGCCACATCCTAGTGGGATCATGCCACCACATTCCCCATTCCCCTTAACAACAGTCATGAAGCTAACCACACATTGGCCCCAACATCAGTGTTCCCTCCAGAGGTTGCACCCATCTGATTTGTCTCTATGGGACGTTCTGATCACCCCTGATCTGTCTCCACTAGATGTTAAACATGTGGAATACCCTTTTTTAAACAAAATAATCCGAGGAAAACCTCATATACATGCCCATGACATATAATTCCATGTGTCTGACATGGGATGCCTCGGGATTCCATGCCCTCGAGAAGCCCTATAATAATGGGAAGAAACATAGATGTGCCAGCGTCCCAGTGTTTGGACATGCTAGTGATGTCCAACGTGACTACTCCCCTGACCAAAGGTTTCTCCCATGACTAGACCCTTTGAAATGTCCTGACAGATGTAGTGTAATTAACTGGTGTCCATGAAGATATGGCACTAGGAAGAGTTTTGTGAACAATGTCTTAAATCGATAAGGGAAACCCGGAGTAGGTGACGAGTTATGAGGAGGAATCCACTTAAGGAAGAACTAACATCCCATTATCCCATTTCAATCATGGAGAAAACTTCCCTGAACAAGCGAAAAATTCCGCCCACCTTTGGAAAGTAGGAATGTAGGGCAACAAACTGCGCCTCTCGTCCCCAAACAAGACGGATGTGCGTGCCCCACCGAAATCGTCAGAAACAGAAATGGTGAACTCGATATGAATCTCTTCTCCTCAATTTGGAGATTAGTAGAGTTTGGGACAACATTGGATTATCATTTCACCAGATCCAAATATCCGGCACTGGGTTCCTCCAATAAAATAGTGGGAAAGGCGTGAAACTTAATAGAAGTTGGGTTAGAATAATATTGGGCATCCCGATCTGCAAGGTTGTCACCATGGATCCCTCTTACCAGTCATGGAAGATGGAATGGCACTGGGGCACTGGTTTTTAATTCCCTTTTTCTTTTAGCACTGATGAGTTAATCTCCCTACTTTCAGGAACCAAGCTGTTGAACATGGAGCTCGATATCCACATGCCCACTGACAGAGGAGCAAGGGCAGTACCAGCGCGGTAATCCCGCATTTCTCTACCACCTCCACAACGGTATCAACGACCATGACCCTTGGGCGCCCCCACCCCATCTCCCCATCCAAGGCTGTTAAACGGAGGTTGATCAATGACCTCGTCTGCCGGTATGTGGAGAAGGGTATTATCCTAACTCGGGATATTCCCACTGGGATTTAAATGCATTTGTACCTCATAGTCAATGCCACCCATGAGGGCCATACAGGGAGCCACTACTCCCCACACCAGCATATAAACATTTCGGGATCCTCTCACCAGACTTCCTTGATGACTCCCTACCCTATTCCAACGAGTTAGGGGATGTATGGGCCAGCCCGGTCAGAGTTACATTCCAGAGGATCCTAGCAAGGGCTCCCACCAGGCCGCTTCAGCACCTCCACCCTATCTTGCTTGCCAGGGAGAAGGTAAGCCATGTACCTACACCACCGGCTGTAGTTCGTCTAACCCGACGCCAGCATATGGCATAGGGCGAAGAGGACGTCCACTAAGGGGTGTAAACATATATAGCTACTGTGGCCCGAGCCACCATTGACACATTCCACCAACTCCCAGTGTATGCTGAGCAGGGAAATTCATACGCCTGACATGGATTGAGGCCCCTATCACCCCACAGGTAGGCTTGGTCGACTATCTTGGTCGTCGGCATAGGCAGTGGCCATCATGGACTAACCCGCAGTGACTCCACCCAGTACAGAGGTCCTCCACATATCTCTACCATGGAGAACGCGGGCCTTCCCCACATCCTAGCTCGACATGGAGGTCCACCCCATGCTACCTTCAATCCAAATGAGGATCCTCCCCACGGTGGTGACTCTATGCACGAAAGGCTCTCTTGTTCCCACTACACCATATATGGGGTCATTCCACCAACCATAGATAGTTAGTAAGGTGATGTTGCACATATGGTCACTCTTCAATGTGGGGAGACTCCCTATGTCCTCGTAGCAGCTGGTGAAGGTCCTCTTCTCCCGAGAAATCTAAGGTGTGAGGGTCGGCTTCACTTCACCAAGGCCCATCATGGAAGTCCTACCCATGTTCATCTCAACCAGCATGAGGACCCTCCTCAAACTGATGTCACCAGGGGAAAAAAGCATGTAGGTCCTCCCTATGCTCCTACCTGCTCCAATAGAGGTATGACCCGCTCTAGCACTACCCACGGAGGTCCTCTCTATATTCCCTTTGATATCTGTCCGGGTGCCCCTCACACCCCAGCTTACTCAGGTGGGGATCCTCTCCACTCCAGCACCAGTGCGGCCGAAGGACCTCATGGAATAAATCTACCCTATCCCAAAGATCCTTCCAAGGGTAGGAAGGCGGGTCATCGCCGCTATAAGAAGGATTCGAGGATGGTCCGAACAGAGATGAAACCAGTACACTTCTCTGTCTCTGAAGCAGAGTACGACACAATGCAGGAACCCTCCCCTCACTCATCCGAGTCAAGGGTTGGGGTAGGAACGAGGTGCATCATCCTAGTTCTCCTGGAATGCGAGGTCCATCTGATTCCCACCTCCCACCACATGTATATCCAATAGGATTAAAACGTGGAAACCCTGTGGGTTACGGTCATGTAATCACCACCGTCATCACCAGAAACACTCTCTACCTCAACGATAGATCACAGAGTGGTATTATGGGGACCAATGGAATGTGAACAGCAGCACGTCCTATCGCTATAAGCCTAAGACCTTACACTGTGAACTGCATCTGTCATCCCATCCTACCATGATGTGGAGGCTAGGTCACTACAGTCTTCAGAGGATAGCCCGAGAAGTGGAGGTTTTTCAGATCGCTCGTCATACTCTCCTCCATCCAGCCTATCATCTCAGCGGTCTACTTCAGTACCATTTTTAGTTCCTCAGCCCCCTCAGGTTGATGAGTGGGGTAATGAATGTCCAGACCCTAAATCAAAACCATGGAGATTATGGAATATCCTCGTGGCATACCACTTTGTGAAGTGTTTTCTCTCATGGAAGAGACAAATTTTAGGGCACCAGAATCCCTCAGCCCAAAGGAAGTTAAGTGTTTCCGTCAGACCCTCTAGGAGACGCACTTTTTCCTTCATCATCAGTGAGTGGTTTATCCCAGGATCTATGTGCATTATGAATACATTGGTGACCAATTTCGTCTAGTTTATTTCTTCGTAGTCCCAATGGCCTAGCGCCCTGAATCACCAGACCGATGTAAGGCCCTCCAACAGCAATGGGTTTAGATTTTAAGGGTAATCTGAAAGATTATCAAGGTGGATTCCCCCACATTCAAATTCATGGCTAGGGGAAGTATGCAGCCCTCCTTTTCAGTCCTATCCGATGGCAGTTTGACTCGCTCTGTGATATTGAGGACATGCCCCCAGGAAGAGTCATGGTCAACATGGCCAACATAGTGGACGAGGAGAACGAGTTGGAGCATCGTGATGGGTAATTACCCACTGAGGTCATTCCTCCACTATTGGATCCATTGGTAAGAGTTACCCGCTAGTAAATGAATCAACTAGGTCTCCCTACGCCCACTGAGGCATTAGTCTAAATCTGAAATCATGGTAAGGGTAAATAGCACTTCGTAACTTCCAAACACTCTGACCTGTCCACCTCAGTGTAGAAGATAGAGGAGGACCCCGAGAAGGCCTCATTTCTCTAACAACATGCTGAGCATAAACATTTGGTCAATCACCTCCTCATTGAACGTGTTGTAGAGCGACGACCAGACTATAGATATAATGGTTCAGGGAAGTAGGGGATGGAACAACATCCCCTCAGAAAGATATCTCAAGGAGACCCTGACCATCCCACCCTAGCAGACAGGGTTGAAGTTGGAACATACTGAAAGAGGGCACGGTATGTCTCCCTAAACCCACTAGGACGACGTGACAATCCAAGGAACCCAGCTCGTGTTCTCCCAGCTACCCCACAAGCCGCTCCACCAGCCACTCCACGAGCCACTAAGCTACTTTATCATGTTGAATAACCCAACAACACACTCGTGGTTATGGATCCCCGTCAATACAGTGACCCCCGCCCAGATGATCCATTGGAGGCACTCATTCCCCGCCTTGAGGCGTTGGAAATGTGACAGGTGGCACTCCCTCCTGATGGAAATCCCTATCCAACATGGGGTGGATGATATGTCAGCACCTCTGGGTTTGTGGAATCCCACCTTCTCCCCCTTTAACAGGACAGGTGACCCGCTACAGCACCTGGCCCACTTCACCTCAAGGTGTGGGCCCATGTTAGGGACTCTAGCATAGTACGATGCCGCCAATCTCCGATGTTTTGTGCAGACATTGGAAGGGACTAAGTTTGTCTAGAATAGCCATCTCCCCATCAAATTAGTAACCAGATTAGAGGAACACTGAAGGCAATTCCATTACCATTTCAGTTCCACCACGCAGAAGATGAGCATCGCAGACCTCTTCAAGTGAAAGCAGAGGCTTGATGAGCACGCCACCGACTTTATCGTCCATTGTAAAAGACTCATGTATTCCCTTGACATGCCACTTACATAATATAAATTACTAATGATGTGCGTAATGAACATCAATATGGAAGTAGTTCCCTCTCTGATCACCCAGAACTATACCGGGGGATTTTGGGACTTCTTTGATAAGGCCCAGCACCTAGAGGAATCCCTACAACAGGCTAGCCAGGCACATCCATTACCTCCTTTAATTCCCTGAATGAGGTTTTCCAAAACTGAGCCTACAGTAGTGGCCTATATAGAGGCCCCCATATAGTTGGAATTATTACCTGTGGGTCAACCTCTAAAACCTTGTAGAGGACCGGCACTATAGTTATAGCCTCCAGCCCAGCAACAACCACCTCAATATTGGTAGGTTCCCCCGCATAATGTGCTGCCACCACCCAGGAAGGACAATCAGGCCCCGCCTCTTTGACAGGATCCTCTAGCCCCTATTCAGGGTCAGTCTCCAAGGGACCCCTTTCCAGACAGAAGAAACCATACGTAATCATTCAATGTGAATCAGGTTACTAGCTATTTCCAAAGTGCCTTGGAATAGTGGATTGTGCGTTTTCCTGGGTGCAGAAGGCCAGAAGAGTTGCACATCATTGATCTCCCCAACTACTGCCCATGTCACTAGATCCCAGTACACACTCTCAAATAGTGCTATGTGTTCATAGACTGGCTTCAATACTAGGTCAATAACAACATAGTCAGGCTGGGCCCAACCCTGGCGTAGGTAGCATGCGTCTTTGTGATTCCAGACAGCAGCAACGACTGTGAGGGAGAGTGGCATCAGGTTTCCAGCTGTGGTTCACAGAATTATAATGACTGGATGGATCCCAAAATGGTCACCCAAGCTCATGGTATCATTCGTGCATGCCTGAATCAGATAGAGCCTTTAGATGTTACGGCTCCCACTTCTGCATTGTCAACTCAGTCGACCTTTTCCCAGAAGAGAAAGCATCGGTGGCACAAGGGAAAGCAACATGCCTCGCCAATTCCAAGTTCATCCCGTAATCTCAGGGACATTACCCCCCCCTATATATGGGGATTCCTACTAGACTATTCCTAGAAGTGTAGGAATATTCGAATGATAGTCAAGGGTATGCTTCGGTTAAAACCGTGGAGTTTGTAAATCCCTACATGACTCCCGGTTATGGGGAGCACCAAGAAGTTCTCCCCAAAGTCCCCTTCCAACGACAACGTCAGCAGAGTCGTAGCCATATGGATCATTGAGGCACATTAGTTAGCACTTCTATCTAGGCTGTTGACGCCACTGAGACCAGACAGCAGGCCCAGTGCAGATCTCAGCACGCCCAGCCTCCCCATCTGGTGTCATCATGCCCACCTTTACCACCATTTGTGCTACTAGATCAGGAAGATCCACCACAACCATGCTGAAACCGGCCTCTCCCTTCTACAGGCTGGTCTCAGTCATCGGACCCACTTCCAGTATCCACTCTATGGGATTCGACTAGTGAGCAGCAGGATATTCCTAGCACCAATCAGCCTTCGGTCCAGCCAGCAGGGCCTATCGTGCCTTTTAACATAGAGCGACCTCCAGCAAGCATAATCTTATTCCTGGCATGGAAGTATGATGTTCTAAAGAAACATTCCAACATCCCAGCAAGTCTCTCCATCCTTGAGGACCTTCGCCTTTCGTCAAATATTCATGAGGCCCTTGATGAGGGTTTAAGAAGCCCACTCTAGTTTAAGATGGAGGTAGTAGTTGTAGAAGCCTTTCATGCTAAAGAGGTCGAGAACACGGAATGTCATTCCATCATTTCATCCTCTGAAGAACATGAAGGATCTCCTATTTAGGGGAAAATTCTCCCATTGTACATCATCAGAAAATTTAATGGTGGGAGGTTCGCTGCTGTCTTGTTTACACCGGCTCCAGGATTAACCTTATCCCGACACAGACACTAAAGATGATGGGGTTGTCTGAAGATGACTTGACTCCCTCCTACCTAAAGATCCAAGGATACGACATAACAGAGTAAACCCCAGTCGTTATGATCTGTTTGAAGACCCATTTTGGGGGCCTAGTTTCCAGCACCGAGTTTAGGGTTGTCTCTCAAGACACAGTGTATAATGCATTGATGGGAAGACCATGGCTCCACCTACACGCAGTGGTTCCCTCATCGTATCACCAGTTCCATAATTACTTACTCAATGGTCGAGTAGGTGTGCTCTATGGTGACATGTATTATATTTCCTCTTGTGAAGCCTGGTACCTAAATACCTACTGTTATAAGAGAATTGAAAAGCATATTCATACTAATTAGTTTGAGCATGCGGCGGTTGCAACTGGCCCCTGGGCAGGTCTGGATGACGCCTACGTCTTCCCGATCCATTGAATTGAAGCCACAACCCTCAACAAGGGGCAATGTTTTTTCGTCTCTGGTATAAGGGGGAATCATATTTTCATGTCCATGCAATGTTTGGAGATCACTTTGTATTCCTATATGAATTATGAATCAGTGATCCCTGATCCCCCTACTCCCATAACATATCGAGATGTCCGACCCATGGAAACAAAAATACATCATACTTGTATGCTTCTCTGGGTTGGTATCAACTGGTTCAGGCCTATGTGAAACTATTGCTTTAATGTCATTAATCATGGCCCCTTGGGCTGAAGACCAGATAGGATTGGGTCAACAGCCATCATTGCTATGGTTTCCCAAGCGCCAGAATCTCCCGATGTATTGACCACTGCTACTGATGATGGTACTAGCCTCTTCTTGGGGTATATAGACCCTATGAAATCTCCTCCCACTGGGGATACCTCCCCTTAAATCTAAGAAGAGAATTTTGAGGATTCTCCCAATGAATTTGAGGAGGGAGTCTCCACCATGATCAATGAACTTGTACTGATGAACCTCGTTAGTGAGGTAGACTAGAGACCCACATTGATCAGTGTCTCCATGTCCCTCGAGAAAAATCATAGGTATATAGAAAACCAAAAAAAACATCATGATGCATTCACATGGAGCTAAAATGAGATACCAAGACTAGATCCTTAGGTATTTGTCAACCGCCTCGGTCTCCCTGAAAATCGTCGCGGGTTCAAGAAAACTCCCAGAAAGATGCACCATTCTCACAGTGTCATGGTAGAGGCAGAAGCTGATAAGATCATCAAATCCAATTTCGTCAAGGAGGTCTAGTACCCCAAATTGATAGCCAACATTGTGCTAGTCAAGAAGAAGAACGGACATATCAAATTCTGCATCGACTACTAGGATCTCAACCGTCACTTCCTGTGGGATGATTTTCCGCTTCCTGTGACGGAATTGTTGATTCATGTTATGGCCGAGTTCCAAGCTCTCTCCTTCATGGAAGGATAATCTGGGTACAACCAGAATCGAATGGACCCCGAGGACGAGGATTCTACAACTTTCTGGGCACCACAAGGTGAGCTTTGTTACCATGTCATGCCCTTCGGCCCAAATAATACAGGTTCCACCGACTAGTGGGTTATGCATCGCATATTCATGTCGATCCTCATTACATTGGTGAAATTATATGTGGACGATCTGGTGGTCAAATATCGCCAATTCCATGACCATCTCAAGGGCCTTGAGAAAGTGATTGGCTTCCTTCGTTCTAGCCACCTGATGATGAACCCATTGAAATGTGCCTTTGAGTTCACCTCTGGGATGTTCGTTGGCGTTGTTGTCAGATACCGAGGTATCTAGATTGACCCTGAGAAGATGCAGGACATCAGCCATATGTCTCCCCCAAGAAATATTCTTGAGCATCGAGGTTTTCAAGGCCACATAGCCTACATATGCCGATTCATTGAAAATATGGCCAGTATGTGTAAGCCCTTTTCTCAGCTCTTGTTGAAAGGCACCTCTTACGAATGGGACGAAGAGTGCCAGACCGCGTTCATGGAAATCATGTAGTATCTACTCCAGCCTCCAGTCTTGATGCCACACATCTCCAGAAAACCACTTATCCTTTACGTGACTTCCCTTGAATGAACTCGTTGCACTCTTATCACCTAGAAGAACAATGAGGGGACAGAAAACATTCTATACTACCTCAGTAGTATGCTCATCGATAGGGAGAATAGATACCCCCCAATCAAAAAGAGCTTCCTCACGCTGGTATTTGTAGTACAAAAATTGAGACATTACTTGCAGCACCATGAGGTATAGCTGGTGTCTCAGGTAGACCCACTGAAGTACATTCTGAACCACCCCATGTTGACATGTCGTCTTTCTCAATGGGCTGTGATTCTCAACCGTTCGATATTAGGTTTGTCCCTCAGAATGATATTAATGAGAATGAATTGGTAGACATCATTGCTTCCCATCCAGCTTCTACTAACTAGTCCTTCGATCTCGATTCCCCCGATGAGAGATCCTCTCGAAGGACTAGTCCATGTCGTGCTGGCAGATGCACTTCAATGGAGCTTCCTAAAGCCCCACCGGTCGGAGGCTCAATGATCGCAGGCTCAACAGGATAGGATTGGGTATCATCTTTATTAACTCGGAACAAGCCATTCTACTATACTCATTCCTGTTTTCAGAAGTCTTCCCCAATAATAAGTAGAGTATCAGGATCTTCTCACTAGCTTTGAGATGGCCCTCGATATTGATGTGCCCCATTTTCATGTGAATGGGGATTCTGAACTATTCATCAAGAAGATCAACGGTGACTACATCATCAGAAAGCCATAGCTCGTACCATTATTGAATGCACTCTCCATCTAATGGCCCAGTTCCCATCTCACCTAGAATTTACTCATGTCCCTCAATCTTAGAACGGTCGGGCTGATTCCCTGACTAGCCTTGCTGCATCACTTGTAGAACCTGAGTAGGATGACATGATTATCCACATGGCACATCAGAGATTAGTTTCTCTTGTCACTACAGATGATAACGACAGCATGTGGGTAAGCCATCTAATAGCCGACGCCTCCATGTTAGGACCCCCAGTCCCTTGGATGTGGTGATTTAAGTAGCTCCCAATTGGAGGATACATTTGGCTGAACAACCCCAACACGGTTACCTCCCAGCTGATCGGGCCGAGCGGGAGAAAATCTGATCTCGCGTGTTACCATTTACCCTCTAGAGTGATTGATGTTATTAATATTTTCATGACTTATTATATACTCCCTTTACATATTTTAAATTAAATGTCCATAATTTGTGTGAAATATTAATGTTTTAATATTAAGTATAATTTTTGAGCATTTTTAGAAGTAGTCCAATTGAGTCAGTTTAATGTTTTAATAATAACATTAACTATACTAATACAAATTGTGTGGTTCTTGTTTTTTAGGATTCTAATTTAAATATACAACATTTCATTACAAGGGATCATGGTCCAATTCTGCCATGTGAAGGATCACATTTACCACACAAGATTACCTACAGAATCTGTGAACAAACTAGACTAGCCTTGAATATTGATTTACTGGGCTCAATCCAGACGTCCAAAAACATTAACTCTCCACAATAATTCGGGGTAGACTACATGTCATCTTGGATGAAAATTCCAAGGCCCAAATCTATGTACAAGAGGCCCAAAGGAATATTTGAAGTCCAGTCCACCATTCTGGCCGAGAATTACAATCAGTATAGTATGCATGACATATCTCATGATGTAAGCATTAAATATAGATTAGATTTTGTAGTGTACATGAGGAGATATTTATGGCCTATTTTTTGGAAGAACCCATTCGTATTTAAAGGCATCTTCATATTCATAAACCCTTTCACATTCTGGACATCAAAAAGACTGAATTGAAATGGACAGTTTTAATTTACTTAATTAACTGGCCATAACATTTGATACTTAAGTCCAAATGACTCCAAATTTTGAGAGTATTCGGCCAACTTTATTATCTACAAATTTGAAGAAGTAGATTGCTCGAGATTCGGCTTTCATGATGTCCATATCTGCGATCCCATTGGAGGGTTATTTCTGGAATGTAAACAGTCCACCACCTTGGGCTATAAATACATCCCCTCCTCTCCTTTCAAAATGGTTGTCACTTCAGCACTTAAGGAGGAGGTTTGGCATTACTAGATCCCTAACATGGTTCTGCAAGGATATGCTTTGATCTTGTTTCAACAAGGGAGACCTCTCCTCCACTTCCCTTTCATGTTTGTTTATGTTTTCTTTCTATTGTAATTGTGTAACATTGTTTTCATTTCAATCAAATTTTAGTTCTTGTTTCTTCTTCACCTTCTGTTCTATAATATTCATGGTTTAAAATATTCTGAATCATTTTAAATTATAGTCCCGTATTTTTCTTCCTCATTCAATAGAAATTCCATTTTTGATTCTCAATATATTTCATGTCTTTGTTCAGCACACTACTCTTATCTTGTCCCTTTCTTTTTCTTATCTTTATAATTCATCACCTTAAACATATATTACCAGATTAATAACCATCTTAATGGCTGGGTAAATCTCTCATTGGGGTGAGTTTTAATTTTGGTATGTTAAGCGATTGAGATCTTTCGCTCAATGTGTGTTGGTTTAATTAACATTGTGTATGTTGGGATTAGCATGTAATGGATTAATGACTTGTTTTGTTTAACGTGTGGTTTCCATGGATTAATGGAACCATAAATACACTAAAATAAACAATATATGATCAATATTAGAATCCTAAGTTATGTTAAGGCTTGGATTAAAGCCTTAAAACATGGGAATTCAAATCAACGTCAACTTGTGACATGTGTGTTAATTTAAATGCAATATAAAGCAAAGCTCAAGGATATCACATACTTAACTAACCTAATGAAGAACTCACCCCAATCTTTATAAACTTGTTAAATTTAACATCAACCATTAAAAATTTCAATTATGCTCTGCAAACAAACCCCGAATCAAAATACAATCAACTAAAAACAATCGACTATTATGAAGTACCATCGCCGAGGATTCGACCCGAGTGCTTCTATCCACATTAGGAGAGCACCGGAACCTTGATGGGTCGATAGGCGACAATCGGCCACGCGTTTCAAATGGTTCCATTTCCGGGGTTGGGGCCTTATGCAGTTATTAGTTTCTTGTAATTTTAAAAAAATCCAAAAAAACAAAATTTAAAAAATATTGAAAAAAACACAATGGAAAACCCGTCTTCCTCTTAAAAATCATAAACTGAAAAAAAAATACAAAGAAAAACTCATCTTCCCCTTTCTTCCACAATCTCTCTGAATGCCCCATAGCCTTCCAAAAAATCCCTCGGATTTTTTTCACCCTAAAATTGAGCGAACACTTCACCAAATTAGGAGGAACATAAGACATAATCAAATAATTCAAGAACCAGTCCTTGTCCAACTAGTTGAATTAGAAAAGGCCAATCCTAGGGAACAAACCCTTAAAGAACATGCTGCCCCTGATATGAATCACCAACCTCTTGGTATTCAATATCCAAACATAGAGGCTGACTTTGAACTCAAATCGGGTTTGATTCATCTTCTTCCTCATTTCCACAGGCTATCCAGTGAGGATCCACATCTCCACCTTAAAGAGTTTCAAGTGGTGTGCTCTACCATGAAGCCTCAAGGGGTTTCTGAGGAACAAATAAAACTCTGAGAATTCCCTTTCTCCCTAGATGACACTGCTAAGTCATGGCTCTAATACCTTCCTCCTGGTTCCATAACCACATGGAATGACATGAAGCGACTCTTCTTAGAGAAATCCTTTCCTACTTCTCGTACTACTTCTATCTGAAAAGAAATAAGTGGTATTCGTCAGTTCCAAAGTGAATCACTCCATGAGTACTGGGAGAGGTTCAAAATTATTTTTGAAAGCTTCCCACGTCATCAATTACCTGAACAACTCTTGATCCAATACTTCTATGAGGGGTTATAAGCTATGGAGAGAACTCTCATGGATGTCGCAAGTGGTGGTGCTCTGATTGATAAAACTCCTGCAACAGAAAGAGATCTCATAAGTAACATGGCTGCAAACACACAACAATTCCATACTTGAGAACATGCTCAAGTCAAACAAGCCCCTGATAATCAATCAATTCAGCCGAACAAAATGACCGACTGGATGAGTGAACTTATAGGTCTTGTGCGACAACAAGCTGTGGCTACCAAATCCCCAAACTCGTCTTCTCTGCAATCAATGTTTCATGGGCCTTTCAAAAACTGTGGAATCTGCCACTCTCCATCTCATCCAACTGACACATGTCCACAACTTAAAGAGGATCAATATGATACATCTGGACCAATGGAGCTCAATGCAACATATTCTCAGTGGAACACCAACCCTCAACTATCAGGTCAGTTTGTTAGAAACTTCAACCAACCTCACTCTGATCCCTTTTCTTCTTCCTATAACCAAGGCCTTAGGTATGGTAATCCCATATCTCACCCCCCTCAATTCCCTGCTCAAAAACCAAACCAATTCCAATATGGTCATGGTGGTGGTAACTTCCATCAACCTTATCCTTTTGTTCCTCACCCTCAAAGGAACAATCCTCCTCCTAGATTCCATTATCCTAGTGAGCCTTCCCAATTCCAAAACCAATACAATCGATTTCCCAAGAACCAAAATCAAGGAAATCCCAATCCGGGACAAGCCTCTTCTTCCAAGAAACCATGGGATAGTGCAGTGGAAGATCTTGCCTCCTTCACCCATTCTAGCCTTAAAAACATTGAATCTCAAATAGGTAAACTTGCATCCCATCTAAGCCAGCAACAACAATCAAATTCTTCCCAACTCCCAGCTCAACCATTACCCAACCCCAAGGGTAATGTAAGTGAAATTTCACTTAGATCAGGAATGCATGTTGTTATGCCTCAAGATACGTCCTCTAGCCCTCCTTTGAATGTTGAACTAGAAAATGAAAAGAAGAAGAAACTTGAAAAGGAACCTAAAACCATTCCCTCACCTACTACAACTCTACTTAGGAACCCAATTCCATTTCCTCAAGCCGTTTTTAAACCAAGGAAGTCCTTTGAACCTGATCCTGAAATGCTCGACATGTTTAGACATGTTGAAGTCCACATTCCCATCTTAGATGACATAAAACAAATTCCTAAGTATTCCAAGTTTCTCAAGGAGTTGTGTACCCACAAGAGGAATATTAGGACCTTCAGAAATGTTTCCACCCAACATTCTATTCCCATAAAGTGAAAAGATCTAGGGACCGTTACAGTTCTATGACAAATTGGATGTTAAAACTTTGATGATTCACACATAGACCTAGGAGCCTCAATTAATTTCATGCCCAAATCCATATTCTCCAACCTTGGTCTAGGTCCCTTACATACAACAGGTGTTGTCATTCAGTTAGCCAATCAAAGTACAGCCAGTTCTAAGGGAATAATTGAGGATGCCCTTGTCCGAGTCAATGATATTATCTTCCCTACTGATTTCTATGTCCTTGACATGGAAGGTGAGACAAACTCTTCTAGATCTCCCCTAATTATAGGAAGACCATTCCTCATGACTGTGAGAACCAGGATTGATGTCCATTCATGCATCTTATCCATGGAATTTGATGACCAACTGGTCAAGTATGACATTTTCCAATCCATGAGTTACCCATCTGAGGACCACTCTGCATTCTCAATTCATACTTTTGAGGACACTACTAATGGTCGATCTCACCCCAATCCACCGTGTTCTTCGTGTTCTAATGACAAAGGATCTTGTGAAATCTGAACTATGATTAACCAAGTCATAAATGGTGATGTTTATTTGGACCATTCATTCATAGACTCCATCAATTTAGAGGATCTGGAAAAATCTCTTGAATCCCATCTCAACTCTGATCTCTACTGCTCCACCTCAAACAGTATTATGGAAAATGAACCTGAAGCAACTGAAGTCCCTTCTTCCATTCCTAAGTTTTCGATCCCAAAAGTGAAAGATGATACTGATCTGAAACCTCTTCCTGCACACCTGAAATATGCATTCCTCTTCCATGATCACTCATATCATGTCATTATCTCTACCACACTTACTGAAACTGAGGAGTCCAAACTTGTTCAAGTGTTAGCGGAAAACAAATAATGCCTTAGGTTGGACCCTAGATGACATACCAGGAACCAACCCTTCCCTTTTCATGCATCACATCAATCTTGAGGATTCATCCAAACCAATTAGACAACCACAAAGAAGACTCAATCCACTCATCCTTGAGGTAGTTAGGGAAGAGATCACCAAGCTTCTTCAAGATAGAATTATCTACCCAATTTCTGATAGTGAATGGGTTAGTCCAATTCAAGTTGTACCTTAGAAGGGTGGGATAAATGTTGTCACAAATGAACATGGAGAGGTAGTCACAACTCGAGTGAAGAACAAATGGCGTGTGTGCATCTACTAAAGGAAATTGAATTTTGAAACCCCAAAAGATCACTACCCTCTTCTATTCCTTGATCAAATTCTAGAAAGATTGGCCGGAAAGTCACACTGTTGATTTCTTAATGGATACATCGGATATTTTCATATCCCAATCTCACCTCAGGACCAAGAAAAGACTACTTTCACATGCCCCTTTGGATCATATGCATATAGAAAAATGCCTTTTGGACTTTTCAATTCTCCTGCAACATTCCAGAGGTGTATGATGAGTATCTTTTCAGAATTCATTGAACACTGCATGGAAGACTTCATGGATGACTTCACCATTTATGGTGAATCATTTGAATCTTGATTTCATTAACTCTCTCTAGTCCTTCAAAAGTGTGTCAAGTGTAACCTTATGATAAATTATAAAATATGTCACTTCATGGTTGAAAATGGGATTGTTCTAGGGAACATAGATTCAAAAGATGGTATTGAAGTCAATCTTGCCAAAATTAAAGTGATCCAATCACTTCTTGAAACCAACTCAGTTCGAGACATCCATTCCTTTCTCGGTCGTGCTGATTTCTATCAGAGATTCATCCATAACTTCAGTAAAATTTCCCTCCCACTCACTCGTTTTCTCCAAAATGTTGTCACATTTCATTTCGATGAGGTTTGCAAGAGATCCTTTGTTGAACTCCAAACTGCTCTAACATCCGCCCCAATAATCCAACCCCCAGATTGGTCCTTACACATTGAATTGATGTGTGATGCTTCTAATAGAGCTGTTGGGGTTGTTCTTGGTCAAAGAAGAGAAAAGATTCCTCATGTCATCTATTATGCCTCAAAAACATTGGATGAAACTCAATCTAACTACACTATGACTGAAAAGGAACTTCTAGTATTGGTTTTTGCCTTAGATAAATTATGATCCTATCTCTTAGGTGCCAAAATCATAATCTTCATAAAACATTCTTCTATAAAGTTCATACTCAATAAAAGTGATTCCAAACCGAGGATAATAAGATGGATCCTAATGCTCCAAGAGTTTGACCTTGAAATCAAAGATAGACCTGGAAAAGAAAACCTTGTGTCTGATCACTTGGGTATAATTTTTAATTCTTCTCAATCTAAAATCATCAATCATGAATTCCCCACTGAGCACCTTTCATCACTCACTCCAAAAATACCATGGTATGCCCCTTTTGTAAATTACATGGTTTCTGGTGTTTTTCCTGAAAATGTTTCAAATGAACAAAAAATGAAGTTGAAATGTGATTCCAAATACTATTTTTGGGAAGAAACTAAACTTTGGAAAACTGGGGCAAACATGGTAATTAGGAGATGTGTTGAAGAAAATGAGCATTATTCCATCTTAGAATTCTGTCACTCACTTCCTGGAGGTGGCCACTTTGGACCACAAAGGACCTCCCAAAAGGTCCTAGACTGTGGATTCTTCTGGCCTTCACTCTTCAATGACTCACATGAGTTCTGTCAATTGTGTCCCACTTGCCAAAAGTTTAGCACAATCTCAAAATGAAATTAAATTCCCCAAAAGCCCTTAATCTTTTGTTAAATCTTCGATGTTTGGGGCATCGATTTCATGGGACCATTTCCCCCTTCCAATGGATTCTCATACATTCTTCTAACGGTCGATTTTGTTTCAAGTTTGGTCGAGTCCAAACCCACTAGGAAGGATGATGCTCATACTGTTACCGAGTTCCTCAAAACCCACATCTTCCAATGATTTGGCACGCCTCATGCCTTGATCAGTGAATTAGGAACCCATTTCTGTAATAGAACCATGGAAAATATTTGGGAATAGAATGGGGTTATACATAAATCTTCAACTTCATATCACCCCCAAAACAAATGGCTTGGCTGAAATTTCTAATAGAGAAGTGAGAAGAGTGCTTGAGAGAATTGTAAAACCCGCCAGAAAAGACTGGCCTGAAAGACTTGGTGAAGCACTTTGGGCTTATCGAACTGCATATAAAACACCCATTGGGATGTCTCCTTTTAGGCTAGTTTTTGGTAAAGCATGTCATCTACCAGTTGAAATCCAACATAAGTCTTTTTGGGATGTGAAAACCTATAATTTTGATTGTGAAAAATCTAGTGAAGAAAGATTATTGCAATTAGCTGAAATGGAGGAGCTTCGACTTGAATCCTATGAGAATTCCAATCTGTACAAAGAGAAGGCTAAGGAACTCCATGAAAAACACATCCTTAGAAAGGTATTTCATGAAGGTGAAAAGATAATGCTCTTCAATTCATGATTTCACCTTCACCCATGTAAGATTAATTCTCGTTGGGAAGTTCCTTTTGTTATTACTAACGTTTACTCATTTGGTGCAGTGCAAGTCCAATACCCCTCTTCCAAAAGGACATTCACGGTTAATGGACATCCGTTAAAGCATCACCCTGAGAGGATGAACAATCCTTGATTAAAATCGACTTCCACTGGCTCCCCAACTTCTCTAGCCGACCTACCACTAGATGGAGATGGAGAACCGCCAAATCCAAACTAGGGGGCACCTCTTTCCCATTAACTCTCTCTATATCTTCCTCTCTCTACCTCATTCTTCTTTTTTCCTCTCTCATTAATTTTTTTTACCACTTTCTTTTCTAAAACCTTTCTTTTTCACTTTATCTTTTTTGTGGCTGTATCTTTAAAAAAACAAAAAATATAAAAACCAAAAAAACTGAAAAAAACCAAGAAAAAAATCACATAAAAAATAAAAAAAAATTAAAGAGTCATGTTTACTCACCATCGAGTTTTGAAATTTTGTACAACCATTTTGGGGAGTTAACAGAATTGTTTTCATCTCAAAAATTTTATATTTTCATTATGACTTTGGATAATGAATTTTCTGTCAAAACCAACACATTTTGAATGCTCAATTTTTGATTTGGAAAACGATTTTCCCCAACCGTGGGAACAAACATTTGCTTTCATGTAAAGGCCACCTATGGCCATCTATTCAAAATGTGTGTTTTCATCCCCATTTGTGAGTCTTGAGTTTGTGGACCTTCGAGCTGAATTTCTTACCTTAGTGTGTATTAATATGATAGAGGAATTTTCTGAACCCCATGTGTATCACAATAGCCAAATAGCCTCCCATTTACCTTACATTAATCCTCCTTTTGAATGCCCCTTCGAGCCAATGAAAACCTTTTCTTTGATAGCCACATTACAATACCAATACCTTTTCCCATCCAATATCAACATGTATTTTCATTGCATAATTTTTTTTAAAATTTAAGTGTTGGGGGAATGGATTTCATTGTTTGGGTACCCTATTATTGATTTTCACCATGATATCATATGCTTGAGGGAAAGCATCCATTTCAGTGTGGGGGAGAGGTTGTTATTAAGTGTGTTTTGGGGAATGTAATGAACTCCCATTTATGTAATTTGGTAAATGTTATTGACAAGTGTTCAAAAAAATGATGAAAAAAAATCAAAAAAACGATGAAAATATGGGTTGTGTCTTGGGTAGGTCAAAAATCACTCTTACTCAACCTTTGATCTTGTTATAACTATTACAATTAGTGTCGTGAGGAGATAAATCATGGGTTGAGTTATGAGTGTGAGATCTCTTCCAATTTCAACATTCGAAAAAAAAGAAAAAAAAAGAAAAAAAAGGAACACCTGCATTATATTCTTTTTGGGAGAAGTTTTTTGTTTTGTAAATATTTTATCTTCTCATTACCTTCATATTTTATTCCTCTATTGTGTCTTTCTGCAACTAATCATTCTCTTGTAAATATTTTTTTTCATTTCCTTCCATGTTTTATTTCAAAAAAATGTGCATTGATTTTTCTATGTTGGTGTTTTACCCCTATTCTTCTCTCTTGGACATTATATTCCCACCATCCCATAGCCACAGAAAAACCCCATAAAAAGACCTCTTGATTCCTATGCACATTGGATAGGGATTTAAAGCTGGTATCTCTTTTCAAACTCTATGATTTTCAATTTTGGTTGGTTAAAGAGTGAACCTCCACAAATAAATTTTATCGTCTTGAGAGGTGTGTGTTTTGAGTGTCCACATCTTCCATTTCTAAATTTGAGAGTGAAAAAATGAATTAGTTTTGGAACATTGTTTCTGTAACAACTTGTGGAGGAATTCAAAATGGATGAGTGAAATAGTCTAAACCTCCCCTGATTGGAGAAAACAAATTTTTAAAATCTGTTGGTGAGTAAAAATGATTTTGTTCTGTTTTTATATTTGTTGCACATGAGGACATGCACAAAACAAAGTGTGGAGGAGTTGATGTTATTAATATTTTCATGACTTATTATATACTCCATTTACTTATTTTAAATGAAATGTGCATAATTTGTGTGAAACATTAATGTTTTAATATTATGTATAATTATTGATCATTTTTAGAAGTAGTCCAATTGAGTCAGTTTAATGTTTTAATAATAACTATAAATATACTGATATATATTGTGTGGATATTGTTTTTTAGGATTCTCCTATAAATATAAAACATTTCATTAGAAGGGATCATGGGCCAATTCTTCCATTTGGAGGATCACATTAACCACACAAGATGACCTACAGAATCTGTGAACAAACTAGACGAGCCTTGAAGATTGATTTACTGGGCTTAATCTAGAAGTCCAAAAACATTAACACTCCACATTAATTCTGGGGAGATACATGTCATCTTAGATGAAAATTCCAAGGCCCAAATCTAAGTACAAGGGTCCCAAATGAAGCTTTGAAGTCCAGTCCACCATTCTGGCCGAGAATTACAATCAGTATAGTTGGATGACATATCTCATGATGTAAGCATCAAATCTAGCTGATATTTTGTAGTGTAAAAGAGGAGATACAGTTGGAATACTTTTTTGAAGAACCCATTCATATTTTAAGTCATATACATATTCATAAACCCTTTCACATTCTGGACTTCAAAAAGACTGTATTGAAATGGACAGTTTTACTTTGTTTAATTAACTGGCCATAACGTTTGATCCTTAAGTCCAAATGACTCCAAATTTTCCATGTAGTCGGACAACATTATTATCTACAACTTGGAAGAAGGAGATTGCTCTAGATTCGTCTGTCTTGATGTCCATATATATGAGCCCAATGGATGGGTATTTCTGGAATGTAAACAGTCCACCACCTTGGGATATAAATACATCCCCCCCTCTCCATTCAAAAGGGTTGGAACATCAGCACTTAAGGAGGAGGTTTGGAATTACTAGAGCCTTGAAAAGGTTCTGGGAGGATTTTATTTTATCTTTTTTCAAAAAGAGAGACCTCTCCTCCACTTCTCTTTCATGTTTGTTTATGTTTCCTTTCCATTGTAATTGTGTAACTTTGTTTTCATTTCAATCAAATTTTAGTGCTTGTTTCTTCTTCAATACCTCCTATTATTCTCTACCTTATGTAGTATAATATTCATTGTCTTAAAATAGTTTGAATCATTTAAAATTATAGTCCCTTATTTTTCTTCCTCATTCAATCGAAATTCCATTTTTGATTCTCAAAATATTTCGTGTGTGTGTTCGGCATAGTACTCTTATCGTGTCCCTTTCTTTTTATTCTCTTTATAATTCATCACCTTAAACATATATTACTAGATTAATAACCATCTTAATGTCTGAGTAAATCTCTCATTGGAGTGAGTTTTAATTTTTGTATGTTAAGCGATTGAGAGCTTTCACTCGATGAGTATTCGTTGAATTAACATTGTGTGTGTTGGGATTAGCATGTCATGGATTAATGACTTGTTTTGTTTAACGTGTGGTTACCATGGATTAATGGAACCATACTTACACTTCCATAAACAATATATGATCAAGATTAGAATCCTAAGTTATTTTAAGGCTTGAATTAAATCCTTAACACTTGGGAATTCAAATCTACGTCAACTTGTGACATTGCTGTCAATTTAAATGCAATATAAAGAAAAATTCAAGGATATCAAAATCTTAACTAACCTAATGATGAACTCACCCCAATCATTCTCAACTTGTTAAATTAAAAATCATCCATTAAACATTTCAATTAATCTCTTCAAACAAACCCCCCAAATAAAAATACAATCAACTAAAAACAATCGACTATTATGAAGTACCATCGCCGAGGATTCGACCCGAGTGCTGCTATACACATTAGCAGAGCACCGGAACCTTGACCGGTCGATAGGTGAAAATTGGCCACACGTTTCAGTGATCCCAATATTGAGAAGATCCTCTAAAATCATGGTTTCAATGGAGTTCTTCTCTATTGCATCCAAGGAGTTTGGATTCCTTAGGACATGTAGGAGGTTCATGTTGATTCCTATGGTACCCACCAGACTGTGTCGAAGCTATCTCACTAGATCTAGAGATGGGGTTACTTTTGGCCCCCCAGGATCCATGATTGCATTTATTTCTTCAAGATATTTCATACGTTCCATATTAATCCTAACATCATGCATAGGCCACCCTACCCTCTACACAATACCATGTACTATTGGCCCCTCATTGTCTGGGGAATGGATGTCATGGGACCATATCCACCAGCTACAGCTCGCCAGTGCAGGTTCATCTTGACAGGTACCGATTTCTTATCAACATGGGCAGAGGTAGTTCTACTCAAGGAGCTAAAGGCCTCTTTTATCGTTTAATTCATGCTCTCCAATATCATCTATCGATTTGGTGTCCCTCACAGAGTTCACACCGATAACGACAACCACTTTTGTGCAACTGATTTGAAGAAGTTGTATGCCAAATATGAAATCAATTCTAACCATACCTACCTCTACCATGCAAAAGAAAATGAGAAGATTGAGGCATTCAATAATACCCTCTCTAAAATATTTCACAAAATGGTTGGTTATAACAAGAAGAGTTGGCCGGAGAGACTCCCCAATGCTCTCTGGGCTTATTGGACAACGACTCATAATTCCACCCAGGTGACCCCATATTCCCTGGTGTACGGAACTTAGGTCTTCCTACCCATTGAGATTCAACTTCCTTCGTTACGTACAATGGTCTATGATCAGTAGGAGCCATATAAGGTTGCTAAAATTCACCTGGCTGAGTTGCAAGCACTTTATTAAAATAGGCTTTGTGCCCTGCATAATCTAGAAAGGCATCTAAATAAGATAGTTAGAGCCTTCAACAAGAGGGTGCTCCTCCGGCCTTTCCTGCAAGGTGATTTAGTCCTATCATTAAGGATTCCAATGATACCTGGTAGGAAACCACCCATGTTAGAGCCCAAATGGTATGGACCTTTCGTTGTTCACAAGGCTTACCCCAATGGTGTGTACTCACTGGTGACCATGGGTAGTGAGCATATAACTCCTCCCACCAATTCCATGTTCCTCAAGAAATACTTTGCTTGAGTCATAGAGTCCCACATGACCATAAACTGTATGGCCCTACATGTCCTTAAACTGGATGGTCCCACACGACCCTAAATTGCTTGATGGTCCAGCATGACCCTAAACTGTCCGGTCCAGCATGACACTAAAACTATCTGGTCCTGTATGACCCTAAACATTTGGGTCTAGCCTGACCCTAAACTGCCAGGTCCTACATGACTTTAAACTGTAAAACATCCCTCATGATGTTAGACTGTATGTCATCCTACAAGACATTAAACTACACCCTTATAACTACATGTGTGTTGATTCCCATCCACATGGGATATATTGGAAAGCTCAAACATTTTGTTTTGAGCCCATCCCCAAAACTCTCTTCTTTGACTATCCCCCTTATAGGTAGACCTTTTGGAGGATCCTTACACGGCATAGTAAAGGATTGTTTGGCCCTCAATCATGTTAGGATTATGATGATCTCACCCTGTTCTCCCTCCTAGTTCTCCTTGTATCCCACTTCCTCACCACATGGCGTTAAACTGTATGGACTTTAAAAACTATGTATGGCTTGATTCCCATCCTCATGGGATACGTAGGAATTCCTGGAAATTTTTTCTATTGGACAAGCACCAAAAATCAGAATTTCACCCTCGGGTCGGGACACATGGTATGATATAGGATTTTTCCCCAATTCACATCAAGTTCATCTCGACCCCTCCATATGTCCCGCTCCCCAGATAGGTTCATCACCTTCACGGGCCTGTTTGACGTTAAAATTCATAGGCACAACTATGCTTCACCCACTCCTTTGATTGGGACTCCATCTCCTTTCACATCCTAAAGGACCCCCGACTGACATGGATGCTCGGTCAAAGGGATATACTACAACTTTGGGCCAACGCCCTTGAGGATGTTGAGAAACAAATTGATACAAGTCCCACGTTGCGAATATGGTCAGCGGTCGATGCTCATTTATTATTCCCATTTCAGGTCACACTATAAGGACGATGTGTTTTGAACATGTTCAATGGTTGTAATTTGCTGTTGTCACCACCCCCATAGATCCCACACATTGAGTGTGGCGGTTCATCCTACCCACTGCATCTTCATGTTGTGACTCCCTTTGGGCGATGCCAGCTGTCAGACCCTTATATGATAGGGAAAGCTAAATATGGCTCCTTTTTTCCCACACCGATCACTAATCATGTGGGCATAGGAGCTGTGATGAGTCCGTAACCGCACAAGAGGTCATACGGCTACAGTTGGCCAGGATGCCTAGCTTTAGGACCTTCGACCCCTTCGGGCCCCTCGCCCAAGATATCATTTAGGACTGTGTGGTGAATTTCAGACTAATTTTCTAATTCACGGCGGGTTATTTCTCTATTCCACACATATCCCCTGGAGATATACCTTCTATCATTTATCATATGTTCCGTGAGCACATTCCCTTCCATGATCGGCATGACCCGTCATTTGGGTTTTCATCACCCTCTATATCCAGAATGGCCCTCGAAAGGCATGGATGCTCCGAAAAAGGTCTCTCCTACCGTTAAGGGAAAATTCCCTTGAGTATTGTGAGTGAAAAGTTGATGCAGGATCCATGTTGTGAATATGGTCAATGGTCGACTCTCAATTTTTCCCCATTTGGGTCACAAATGGGTGTATACTGTGTTGTGAACCTGGTCAACAGTTTTCTTCAATCATCTTTGCTGCTTTGTGGTCTTCCATAATCACGATGATCCACCATTTATGTCTCACACATATGACATTAATCTATGCATCTACAGTCCCATCTCTATGGCCCTAAACTAAGATCACCTTCTTCCTCACTAGTAGACGTTAAACTGTGAACAGGTCGGGACTTTCCGTCCAAGGCCCGGTCTCATGCCCCTTGGCCTTTTCGGGGCCCAGGACTAAGTTCTTACTTAATGTTGTGTGGTGTTGTGACGGGACTTGTCCACATTCACATCGGGTACCTCATCATGCCGTACACATCCCTGGGTGAGATACCTTACCCCTACCTTCATCCTCACTTAAAGATGTTAAACTGTAAACTGGCAAGGAATTCTCGTCTGAGGCCTGGCCTCAGGCCCCTTGGACTTTTTGGTCCCCCATCCTAATTCTTCACTAAGGATTGTACATTGTGGTCTGGGATTATGTCCTCATTCAGGTCGGGTTACTCGCCATGCCATACACCTCCCTTGATTGTGGTATCCTACCCTTTTGCGTCCTTACTACATGAGAGTAAACTCCACATTACTCTCTTCTAGAACTACGTGTTCCCATCCTAATTGGATACGTAGGACCTCCCGGACATCTAGACATTGTGTCCAGCTTCATCTCTTAGAAATCTCTCCTTCACCTAGGACCCTTGGCATGCACTTTCCCAGGGAGAGGGTTTTATGGTGTGGTGCAGGCTTATGTCGTCATTCACGTTGGGGCGATAACAACCATTCCATATGCCTCTTTCTCTTGAGAGTTATCTATCCTCTCATTATATAAACCTCATTTAAAATTGGAAATTCTCATGTGAGCCACTCAACCCACATTGGTGATTCACCAATGTGCTCAAGAGTACTCTGGTTCAGCATTTGTAGTGTCAGATTTTACCTCCACATGATTTCACCAATTTTTCAGGCTTCGTGTTCCCCTTCATTTGGGCTTCCATAATCTATCACCCCTAAAGGGACCCCCAAATGGCATGGATGCTAGTCCTAAGGTATCTCCTACCATTACAGGCCAACATCCTCAAGGTTTTCAAGAAACAAATCGATACACGTCCCGCGTAGAGAATATGGTCAGTTGTTGATGATAATTTGTTTGTCCCCACATCAGGATAACGTGATATGGATGATGTGATTTGAACATTGTCAAAATTTATCCTCCATCGCCACACCAGGCCCTTCAAACCTTGAATGTTGGTTACACGATTCACATTATTCTCAACTCCATCATGTCCAAATGGAATTTTGAAACTCCTAGTACTGTCCCTTAGTGCACATTTTCATGTTAGGAGGACAGACTTCGTGGTAAATATGGAATCCCGCCATTTTATAACATAAACATTCATTACATTACACAAAACTGAGGTTCTTTAAGGTCTAGTGTCTTGGAAACCAGGAACATAATACATGAAAACAACATCAAACATTCTTCTTAAACACTTGAAAGGCGTCTCCGTAAGTTCATTCTAGGTTCATTACTGCATCTCATAACCTGGGGACATACATCAAAAGAAAGGGTGAGCAGAAGGCCCAGTAAGGGAAACAAGAGGAACATTTTACATGTGAACTTGGTATACTTCAATAAGGACATGAAAAGAACTTTAAGGCATGAGAAAGAAAATCACGAGGAATTTCATAATAAAAATAACATTTTCCATAACTTGAAGATGTGGCTACATCATTTAACATAGACAATCATGAACATATCACCAAGGACCATCCCCAAGGTGTCATTTGAAAATTACCAATGTTATTCACCAAGGTATCATGAAAATTGTAATCTCTAGTGGTTACATCATTACCCAATGCATTGGAGCGCTATCAGGGCGCACCCTTAAATTTGCCTTTATTATCATGTGAGCCACATATATCATCATCAAACATTTCATAAATAACCCACATAGAATAAAATAAATGGGTTTCATTTCATAATCATAACGTTTTAAAAACTGCTTTAAAGACATGATCTTTACGTCACTTTAAACCCACGGAAAGGGAAAGCGGGTCTCATGTATGTAAATCCCAGAATTTAAAATGAAACATTTTGATATATATGTGAATACCCTTGTAGAAATAAGAGCTTTGAGTATTCACTTTATAACATAAAATAATTTTTGAGAAAAGAGAGAGGCATTTTGAGGGGAAAATTCTGCAGCATAACGGCTAAGTTTCGGGGTTTTAGAAAACATTGAAATGAGAGGGGACATGGGTCACCCACTCATAAATGATCCATAAAACAGTAGGGTGAAAGAATAAGAAGGACATATGGACATGGTAATGAAATTTTAGGGACATACCATTTGAAATGAAAAACATGGAAGGAAAAAATGATTAGATTTCTCTTATGAAAATTCGGCAGCCTTACGGCATCACTTAACATCAAAAGAAAATGATTTGACAAGATCAAATAGGGTCCCTCATCATATGATCATAAGATATCAGTATTATGTATATAGAGATAATACCCCAACATAATAAAAAGGAACTTGAAAGACTTGACATGAAGATCGAACTTGAAAAATGAGAAGGGTGAAAGAATCCCTTAAAAATTCGGCAGCCTAACAGCGTCACTTAAACTTTCATAAAACGAAATGATGAGAGTAAGAGGGGATCTCTCATCATATAAACATGAAAGGGTAGTAAGAGGAATATAAAATAACATCCTCTCACATAAAAACATGGAGCAGAAAAGGAATGACATAAAAGAGATTACATGAAAAGAAAGAGAGGGGTCGGACCCCTTACCTTAAAACGTGACTCTTGAAACTAAAAGGATTGGACCTTGAGGGCTTGGGGGAACCTTGGGGGGACTCCTTGGAAGGTAAGAAGACCAGAACTTCGTTGGGGGAGATTTGGGAGTGAAAACTAAAGGAGGAAAGGGTGGTTATTTATAGGGAAAGTGAGGGGACAAAGCATTAATGGCCAAGGGACACCTCACTAGTGGTTTTGGCAAAACCATGGGCTTGCCCATGGTATTTTCCCATGTTATTGGCCACTTGGGACACCTCACACCTTATATTACTATACATAATTCGACCATATTGAATATATACTTAATACATCATTTAATGATGTCATTAAAAACTCGTAACTTAAAAACTATACTTTCACTATTCACCGAAAATTCAACTTTCTCATAATAATCCCAAAAATTCACCTTAACCAAATATCAATGCTGTGATTTCAAAAATGAACTCCATTTTTTAAAAATAATTTTCTAAATATTTTTAATTTTATTTTTAAATAAATACACTATTCATCGAAAATTCATTTTTTCAGAAAAATCCCCAAAAATTACCATAACATAATATCGATGCTCTGAGTTCAAAAATAATGTCATTTTTATAAAAATAATTTTCTAATAATTTTTAATTAAATTTTTAATTAAAAAACAATATTCATCCGAAAAAACTAATACTTGAATAATAATTTATGAAACTGTTATTTGCCCATTTTATTGAATCACATTACTTAATCAAGGTGCCTAGATTATTTTAAAACTTTCTTTAAGTGAGATTACTAATCCATTTGGTCACATTACTAATCCTAAGCGTAAAATCACTATTCACTATTTACTATTCATCAAAAATTAAGTTGATCTTATTAGACTCCAAATTCCTTAATGAACACTTCTGTAGAAGACCATTTTTTGAAAATCATTACACATCATTAGTTATTTAGGGTTTACATAAATATTTCAAAATATCCCTTTTTCAAAATTCATCAATAAAATACATTCTAAAATTATCCGGACATTTGAAATTTCACAAACATCACTAAAGGAAGAAATCTCAATTTATTCACCCGAAAGGACTACACAAGGAAGCTAGGGTCTCGTCACATAGCCCCTTATAACACCGGCATAAGACCTGAGTGTAAGGTGTGCTATGGTGAGAGAATCTGAGGGAGGCTCAGATAACATTGCCCTAGTAGTAATCTCTACTAACTTGAACATCTCCCACAGGCGTTTCCGTTCAAGCTTGACACGCTGGAGTTCGGCTTAGGCTTGGTCCAAAGCGAGGCCCACAAATGCTACCTCCTTCCCAAGCTCTGATAAGTGGGCTTCATAAGGGTTGAGTCTACTGGATGAATCCATCGACTCCTCTTTCTGCATTAACCATTAACATATTATTAAATCAATAAGAGTAAGTTAATAAACTACTCAAAAAAATATTGGGACGTTACATTCTTCCCCCCTTAAGAAATTTCTTCCCCGAAATTTATACTTGAGGCCTAGTCGAAAAGGTGAGGGTACTTTTGCTTCATCGTTTCCTCAGGCTCCCAAGTCGCTTCTTCATATTTATGATTCCTTCACAACACTTTCACAAGGTGGGTAGTCTAGTTTCGTAGGACCTTGTCTCTATGGTCCAAGATCTCCACTGGCTGCTCCTCATAAGAGAGGTCATGTTCCAGTTGTACCACCTCTGGGTTCAGTACATGCGAAGGGTCAGGTATGTACTTCCTCAAGAGAGATACATGGAAGACATTGTGAACTTGAGCTAGGTTCGGTGGAAGTGCTAGACGATAGGCCACTGCTCCTATGCGATCAAGGATTTCATAGGGGCCAATGTACCTAGGGCTGAGCTTCCCTTTCTTCCCAAACCGCATGACTCTCTTCCATGGAGAGATTCGAAGGAAGACTTTGTCACCAACACCAAACTCCAAGTCTCTTCGTCGATTGTCAGCATAGCTCTTCTGCTGACTCTGAGCAGCTTTTATGTGTTGTTGGATGGCATGAACTTGTTCTGTCATTTCTTGCACAAGATCAGGCCCAAGAAGCTTCCTCTCACCAGTTTCATCCCAACAAGTAGGAGTTCTACACCGCTTTCCATACAGATCTTCATAGGGTGCCATCTGAATACTCACATGGAAGCTGCTGTTATAGGAGAACTCCACTAATGGGAGGTGTTGATCCCATCCACCTTTAAATTCCATTGAGCATAATCTCAACATGTCTTCGAGTGTCTGAATAGTCCTTTCAGATTGGCCATCAGTTTGAGGATGATAGGCTGTACTAAAATTCAATTCAGTATTCAGAGCATGTTGAAGACTTCTCCAGAATTTGATGTGAATCTTGGGTCAAGATCAGATACGATGGATAGTGGTACCCCATGAAGCCTTACCACTTCCTTCACGTATATCTTGGCAAGTTGATCCAGAGAGAAATCTTCCCGAATAGAGATAAAATGGGCTGTCTTGGTGAGACGGTCCACAATAACCCATATCGCATTGTTTCCTTTGGATGTTTTTGGGAGACCAGTTACAAAGTCCATGGTGATATTATCCCACTTCCATACTGGTATGGGTAGCAGTTGTAATACCCCCTTAGGAAGTTGTCTTTCTGCCTTTACTTGCTGACACACCAGGCACCTTGTAGTGTAATCTGCAATCTCCCTCTTCATGTTATCCCACCAATAATGATCACCAAGGTCTCTATACATCTTAGTGCTTCCCAGATGTATAGAGAAAGTAGAGCTATGAGCTTCATCCATCAGTTCTTTCTTTATCTCCGGAATAGATGGAACACATAGTCTTGTACGAAATTTCAATACACCTTCTTGATCAATATTGAAATCAGGGAACTTCCCATCATTTACAGCCTCGAACTTCTCCTGCAGCAAAGGATCTTCTTTTTGAGCCTTCTTGATCTTCTCTAGTAATGAAGGTTGAGAAATAATTTGGGATAGGGTTGATGGTGTCCCTTTCCTTATAATTCTCATGTCCAGTTTTACTAGATCTTTAATCAAGGGATCTCCCAGGATTCTCATTGTTGCCAGAACAACAGGATCTTTCCTGCTTAATGCATCCGCGACTTTGTTTGCTCTTCCAGGGTGATAATGAATTGAAAAATCATAGTCTTTAATAAGCTCCAACCATCTCCATTGTCTCATGTTCAATTCTTTCTGAGTGAAAATATACTTTAGACTTTGGTGGTCAGTGTATATATCACATTTCTCCCCATAAAGATAGTGCCTCCATATCTTTAGAGCAAAAACAACTGCCGCCAGCTCTAGATCATGCGTAGGATAATTCTTCTCATGAATCTTCAACTGTCGAGATGCATAAGCAATTACTTTGTCATTTTGCATGAGGACGCACCCAAGCCCTTTCAGAGATGCATCGCTAAAAATAACGAATCCTTCTCCGATAGAGGGTAGTGTTAACACAGGTGCAGTAACCAATCTCTTCTTCAGCTCTTGGAAGCTTTCCTCGCATTCCGTTGTCCAGATGAACTTTACCCCTTTTCGAGTCAACTTGGTTAGTAGATTAGAAAGCTGTGAAAAGTTTTTCACAAACCTCCTATAATATCCCGCTAAACCAAGGAAACTACGAATCTCAGTTACTGTGGTGGGTTGAGGCCACTCCTCCACAACCATTGTCTTTGCAGGGTCAACCGAGATTCCTTCATTGATTACGATGTGCCCCAAGAAAGCCACTTGTTGTACCCAAAACTCACACTTGCTGAACTTCCCAAAGAGCCTCTCCTTCCGTAGAGTTTTCAAAATAACCCTCAGATGATCTTCATGCTCCTCGTGACTTTTTGAATATATCAAAATATCATCAATAAAAACTACCACAAAGTTATCAAGGTAGTCCTTAAAGACTCTATTCATCAAATCCATGAAAATAGCAGGAGCATTAGTCAAGCCGAAGGGCATAATAGTAAACTCATAATGCCCATATCTTGATCGGAAGGTAGTCTTTGGAATATCTTCCTTCTTCACCCTTAGTTGATGATAACCAGATCGAAGGTCAATCTTAGAGAAGAATTGAGCCCCACAAAGTTGGTCAAATAAATCATCAATTCTTGGAAGAGGGTATCTGTTCTTCACTGCGATCCCGTTCAGTTCTCTATAATCAATGCATAACCGCATTGATCCATCCTTCTTCTTCACAAAGAGAACTGGTGCTCCCCAAGGAGACACACTCGGTCGGATAAACCCCTTCTCTAACAAGTCTTGGAGTTGTTTCTTTAACTCCTCTAGCTCCACATTTTCCATTCTATACGGAGTCTTTGATATCGGTTGAGACCCAGGTACGAGTTCAATGGAGAACTCTACCTCTCTTTCTGGGGGAGGTCCAGGTAACTCCTTAGGAAATACATCCATGTATTCCTGAACAATCGGAACATCTTCAATTTGTATGATCCCTTTCCCTTCTTCATCATCACCGATTAACTCCATAAAGAAAGCTATGGGAGGTGCTTCTAGATAGGGATCAGTTCGGGATATCTCTCCTTGGAAGATAACTGTAGGTCGTTCATTCAAGACTACTGAGATTTCCTTACTTCTGCATTTGATCTTAGCATTATACTTTGAGAGCCAGTCCATCCCTAGTATAATGTCGAATTCCATCATGGGAATGACTACTAGATTTGAGATAATATTGAGCTCACCAAAGTAAACAATAGAGTCTCTAAATACTTTTGATGCAAGTATAATCCCACTTGGAGTCTTGACTGACAACTCTACCTCTAGCAGTTCGGGGATTGATTCTATATTCCTTGCAAACATGGAGGAAATAAAGGAATGCGTAGAACCAGAATCAAATAAATCACTTGCTAGTTTTGAGAGGACAACAAGAGTACCTGCTACCACATCGTTCGGGACTTCGACTTCAGCTGTTGTGATAGCGAAAGCACGACCTTGCTCCCTTGGCCTCTGCTGAGGTTGATGGTGATTCCCCCCCACCGCCCTCGGATTTGGACATTGATTAGCAAAGTGCCCAAGTTGTACACACTTGAATCATGTGACTTCGGGTAGGGCCAGAACCATCTTTCCTCTGTCGTTAGTGTTGGGAAGTTGAGGCTTCACATCACCATGACAATTCCGAGAAATATGGCCTTCTTTTCCACACCTATAGCACTTGCCACTTCCGATCAAGCAGTTCCCCGAACGCTTCTTCCCACATTTACTGCATGTGGGATGTTGCATATGCTTTCCACCTCTTTCCTGATCAAAACTTCTTCCCAGGATCGGTTCTAGAGTTCTCTTCTTCTCATTATATTTGTGAGACCACTGTGTCTCCCCAAACTCTAGTTCAACTTTTATGTCACATCGAACTATTTCTTCATAGCTATCATAGTCCCTGTTGGCTAGATTCTTCCGCAGATGAGGTCGTAGTCCACCAAAGAATCTATCAACCTTCCCATTAGGGTCCATGACAAAGCTTGAGGTATAACGGGAAAGCCTTGTGAAGTTCATCTCATAGCTTCCGACAGATTCTTTCTCCTTCTGCTTCATCTCGAGAAACTCTTTCTCCATTTTCGTTCTCATGGAACGAGGGAAATACTTGTTAAAGAAAATCCCCCAAAATTCTTCCCACTCCATAGCTTCCATCTCTCCTCGTGGATTCGTGTTTTTTATCAGTGACCACCACTGATCAGCTTCTCCCTCAAGGCAGTAAACAGCAAGGGTGACTTTTTCTTGTTCCGAACAATGAAGTACAGAAAAGATATTTTCAATGGAGCTTATCCATTGTTCCGCAACCAATGGGTCAGTAGATCCACTGAATGATGGCGGTCGTTGACACATGAAGGACTCAACAGAGTGTTGTTCCCTTCGTGGTGAGGTTGGCCTCTAAGCTTGATTCAAGTTATTACTCATAACTTGAGTCAGTTGGTTCATCATTCGCATGAAAGTTTCCATTCCGGCTTCCATCGGAGGTCCATCAGCACATGGTGCATTGCGGTCACCATCGGCACGGTTCCTCCTATTTCCCGCCATCTTCTAAAAGAATAAAACCTTAGTGAGAAACTTATTTCATTTATGAATCTTTTAACTAAGACTTCATGCTTAAACAATTATACTTCTCTATAATTCCTTCATAATGATTTATAAAAAGCTTGTGATTAACCAAACATATCCCCCGGGAGTGTCGTAACCAAGAGTGCAGCAAGGCCCTTTATCGTGCACCAGTTCCCGTTCGAGTCTAGCTCAAAGCTGTGTTTTCGGGTTTTACCCCTATGTACATCTGTGCCAAAGCCGCCTCTACCTGCTCGTATACAGACAGGGATGTATTTGTTTGATAGACCACTTACTCAATACTTACCAAAATACCAGGAAGTTTTCCTATATTTAAACTTTTCTATAGGGTTATTCCTAAAGTTTTTATATCCTAATTTCCACAAATAACTAAACCATCCTTTGATACCAACTATGGAATCCCGCCATTTTATAACATAAACTTTCATTACATTACACAAAACTGAGGATCTTTAAGGTCTAGTGTCTTGGAAACCAGGAACATAATACATGAAAACAACATCAAACATTCTTCTTAAACACTTGAAAGGCGTCTCCTTAAGTTCATTCTAGGTTCATTACTGCATCTCATAACCTGGGGACATACATCAAAAGAAAGGGTGAGCAGAAGCCCCAGTAAGGGAAACAAGAGGAACATTTTACATGTGAACTTGGTATGCTTCAATAAGGACATGAAAAGAACTTTAAGGCATGAGAAAGAAAATCATGAGGCATTTCATAATAAAAATAACATTTTCCATAACTTGAAGATGTGGCTACATCATTTAACATAGACAATCATGAACATATCACCAAGGTCCATCCCCAAGGTGTCATTTGAAAATTACCAAGGTTATTCACCAAGGTATCATGAAAATTGTAATCTCTAGTGGTTACATCATTACCCAATGCATTGGAGCGCTATCAGGGAACACCATTAAATTTGCCTTTATTATCATGTGAGACACATATATCATCATTAAACATTTCATAAATAACCCACATGTCATAAAATAAATTGGTTTCATTTCATAATCATAACGTTTTAAAAACTGCTTTAAAGACATGATCTTTACGTCACTTTAAACCCACGGAAAGGGAAAGCGGGTCTCATGTATGTAAATCCCAGAATTTAAAATGGAACATTTTGATATATATGTGAATACCCTTGTAGAAATAAGAGCTTTGAGTATTCACTTTATAACATAAAATAATTTTTGAGAAAAGAGAGAGGCATTTTGAGGGGAAAATTCTGCAGCATAACGGCTAAGTTTCGGGGTTTTAGAAAACATTGAAATGAGAGGGGACATGGGTCACCCACTCATAAATGATCCATAAAATAGTAGGGTGAAAGAATAAGAAGGACATATGGACATGGTAATGAAATTTTAGGGCATACCATTTGAAATGAAAAACATGGAAGGAAAAAAAGATTAGATTTCTCTTATGAAAATTCGGCAGCCTTACGGCGTCACTTAACATCAAAAGAAAATGATTTGACAAGATCAAATAGGGTCCCTCATCATATGATCATAAGAGATCAGTATGATGGATATAGAGATCATACCCCAACATAATAAAAAGGAACATGAAAGACTTGACATGAAAATCGAACTTGAAAAATGAGAAGGGTGAAAGAATCCCTTAAAAATTCGGCAGCCTAACAGCGTCACTTAAACTTTCATCAAACGAAATGATGAGAGTAAGAGGGGATCTCTCATCATATAAACATGAAAGGTCAGTAAGAGGAATATAAAATAACATCCTCTCACATAAAAACATGGAGCACAAAAGGAATGACATAAAAGAGATTACATGAAAAGAAAGAGAGGGGTCGGATCCCTTACCTTAAAACGTGACTCTTGAAACTCAAAGGATTGGACCTTGAGGGCTTGGGGGCACCTTGGGAGGACTCCATGGAAGGTAAGAAGACCAGAACTTCGTTGGGGGAGAGTTGGGAGTGAAAACTAAAGGAGGAAAGGGTGGGTATTTATAGGGAAAGTGAGGGGACAAAGCATTAATGGCCAAGGGACACCTCACTAGTGGTTTTGGCAAAACCATGGGCTTGACCATGGTATTTGCCCATGTTATTGGCCACTTGGGACACCTCATACCTTATCTTACTATTCATAATTCGACCATATTGAATATATACTTAATACATCATTTAATGATGTCATTAAACACCCGTAACTTAAAAACTATACTTTCACTATTCACCGAAAATTCAACTTTCTCAGAATAATCCCAAAATTTCACCTTAACCAAATATCAATGCTATGATTTCAAAAATGAATTCCATTTTATAAAAATAATTTTCTAAATATTTTTAATTTTATTTTTAAATAAATACACTATTCATCGAAAATTCATTTTTTCAGAAAAATCCCCAAAAATTACCATAACATAATATCGATGCTCTGAGTTCAAAAATAAAGTCATTTTTATAAAAATAATTTTCTAATTATTTTTAATTAAATTTTTAATTAAAAAACACTATTCATCCGAAAAAACTAATACTTGAATAATAATTTATGCAACTGTTATTTACCCATTTTATTGAATCACATTACTTAATCAAGGTGCCTAGATTATTTTAAAACTTTCTTTAAGTGAGATTACTAATCCATTTGGTCACATTACTAATCCTAAGCGTAAAATCACTATTCACTATTTACTATTCATCAAAAATTAAGTTGATCTTATTAGACTCCAAATTCCTTAATGAACACTTTTGTAGAAGACCATTTTTTGAAAATCAGTACACATCATTAGTTATTTAGGGTTTACATAAATATTTCAAAATATCCTTTTTTCAATATTCATCAATAAAATACATTCTAAAATTATCCGGACATTTGAAATTTCACAAACATCACTAAAGGAAGAAATCTCAATTTATTCACCCGAAAGGACTACACGAGGAAGCTAGGGTCTCGTCACATAGCCCCTTATAACACCGGCATAAGACCTGAGTGTAAGGTGTGCTATGGTGAGAGAATCTGAGGGAGGCTCAGATAACATTGCCCTAGTAGTAATCTCTACTAACTTGAACTTCTCCCATAGGCGTTTCCGTTCAAGCTTGACACGCTGGAGTTCGGCTTGGGCTTGGTCCAAAGCGAAGCCCACAGATGCTACCTCCTTCCCAAGCTCTGATAAGTGGGCTTCATAAGTGTTGAGTCTACTGGATGAAGCCATTGACTCCTCTTTCTGTATTAACCATTAACATCTTATTAAAATCAATAAGAGTAAGTTAATATACTACTCAAAAAAATATTGGGTCGTTACAGTAAAGGCATCATTCAAGGAGCCTAACCAACTAACCTTTGTTTCTTCTTCCTTGTACTGCAATAACTTCTTTGGCCCTTGTTTCCCACATCGAGTTTGACTCACATTGGATAAGGGATCGGGTTGAGGTCCGCACATACAAGGAAGTATTCCACTTCTCCATGGTCAAATCTCTAAAAACATAAAAGATGATCACTTTTAAAACAACGTACAACTTGATTCCCATTCTCATGGGATACATAGGAACACCTAGACATCTTGTCTTTGGGTCCAGCTTGAGTTCCACTAATTAATCTCTTCTGTTATGCCTTTGTGGATTTAACTCTTACGGAACTGTGTGACATGGTATAGGTTTATGTCTTCATTCACGTCAGGTTTGAATTTTCCGCACCACGTACGTACCTTTCTAGAATTTATCCCCCATACTTCCTGTCCCACATGACATTAAACTACATGTTGTCCCACAAGACGTTAAAAGGCACCTTCAACAACTACATGTGGCTTGATTCCCATTCTCATGGGATACGTAGGAACACTTGGACATCTCTTCTTCGGGTATAAATCAATTGGGAACTAGTTTCTCCTACCCCTTTTCCTCTAATATTTCCCAACCCCTCAGCCCAATGTTTCCTACTTGGTATTGCACACGATATGGTGTGGACCTTGTCCTCATTCAGGTCAGGTATACTTTATCACGCCATGTGCATCCCCTCTGGAACCTCATCTCTCCTGTATATGTCTGATACATGTGACTTTAAACTATGATACTTAGTCCTGCATGACTTTAAACTATTGCATCTATCCTGCACGACGTTAAAAATGCATGGTTGGTCCCTTCACATGACCCTAAACTGTGACATTATCATCCTGGCCACACAATGAAAAACCGCACTTCGTTGTGATGTCCTCACCCAAGGGGACGTCATGTTAGGTATTGGTTACACACCATACCATTTATCAACACCTGCATAAGGCTTGATTCTTTGGTGATGCATGGACATTCTATCCTAGGCATGTTGCTTCCCAAAAAAAAACAATTCATCCTAATGGACAAACAAGATATATCAAATACCGCTACTATTGGTGCAAGGGCCAGACCTGCACAACCTTGTTATCTCTGGAACCGATGTCTTACCATGTTGTCCTTAGAACAATGTGAAGCATGATCCCCATAATCATAGGGTACATAGAAATGTATGTGCACCTTATCTCTGGGTCATCCTAACTTTCGTTTTTTGTCCCTCGACCTGAAACCTTCCCCTAGAAGCGTGCGGTGAACCAGACTATGTCCTCATTCACATCGGGTCTTGTAATTATATCATCGTGTGTCTCTCATTTCCTACCATCCATGGTACAAGCTCTATGACCATAAACTAATACCACTCCATGTCCTTGCCGAAATATGTTAAACTGCTCGACATCTTCCAGAACTATGTTTGGATTGATTCCCATCCTCATGGGATACATAAGAACGCCCAGGCATTTTTTTCTCTGGGTCCAGCCCAAGAATCTACAAATCTTGTCCCATATTTTTTGGCCCCTTTTCCCAAGCACATTTGGGAACATGTGGTGTGGTGAGTACTTTTTATGTTCTCATTCACATCGTGTTTTTCAATAGCCACACCAAATGATTCCCATATCTTTTCCCAGCATGGTCCGAGTTCTATGACCCAAAACTAAGATCTCCCTATGGGATCTACATGTTATGTTTGGCTATTTTTCCACACTACACATAGTCCATTAAATCAAGCACCCATAATTTTCCACCCTAGGAATTTAAGTTGAAATTGTTTGACCTTAATACCCTTTTCCTTGAGAAGGGACTCTACTCCCTCTATCTGATACGTCTTATAGTAGTATTCAGATGTGTTTTTACAAGGATCCCGAAGTGTGTAATTTTCATGGGGACATTCCCCTCGTTCCATATCCATGCTTCGTTAGCCCTCCATTTGGATCCTCATCCACTTCCATGTCTGAAGGGAATCCCTTTTCGGCCTGGTCTCATGCCACACTGGAATACCTACTACACTGGGCCAATGTCTATGAAGATCTCAGATTACATTTGCAATAGGTCCTATGTTTTGAAGATGGCCAATAGTCGACCCTCATTTGTTTGTCCCCATTTCATGCTAGTGGGATATGGGTACTATGTTTTGAACATAGTTGATTGTTATCCCCTATAGTCACGGAACCATCATTGTTGTACAGATCTCGGGCATCATGATCCACATATTTCCACTTCCTTATGTTAAGTGGAATTACTGCATGCTTAGCTTTACTCCTTCGTGAAACTAGGTGCACTATATATGTGGGTCAGCATCAGTGGAACATCATTCACCTAGTGTCCCACCATCCCCAACTTTTTCCTCTATATTATAGGAATGTCCCATCACTACATCATGTTTCCCACATTGAGCATGACTCACATGGGCTTAGTATTTATAGTAGGACGTGTATTGGTGCCGCCATGTCATGCGTACCTTTTTTCGTCCCGCATGACATTAACATTCTCTCTCAGAACTAAGTATGGCTTGATTCCCATCCTCATGGGGTACAGAGAAATTCCTAACCACATTGCATTAGGCCCAGCCTAATTTTCTATTTTGGTCCCTTGACCTGAAGAGTTTCCTATGGGGATACGTGTTGTGATCCGGACTCCATGTCCACATTCACGTCGGGTTTATAGATATCGTACCACATACTCCCTTCATTGGATCTTACCTTTCACTCCACATCCTATCGTATGACTTTAAACTGCATGAGTCCATATGTCCATAACACATGACATTAAAATATGGTCTCCCCTCGACATGTTTGGAATGCCCTATGTTAATCATGGGATGCGTCAGTTTCCTCTCTAGAGAGGATTCTCCCTACCAGTGTTGGTATCTGACCACAATGTGCCCCCAAGAACTACGTTTGGCTTAATTCCTATTCTCATGGGATACATAGAAACCCCCAAAAAAATTTCCTCTTGGTCGAGTCCCAAGAATCATAATTTCTGTTCCCCCTCTCTTTTTTTCTGTCCCTTGACCTAAGAACTTTTGGGGAAACATGAAATTGAAATCTTACTCTGAAAAAGTTTGTAATTCCCCATAATAATGTTGGGAGGTGACATTTTCCTCAACAGAGAGGTCTTGTTTAGAAGAAGGAATGATCCATGATCTGATCAATGTACCCACCTAATGCTTATCCACCACGGTTGCATAACATCAAGGGTGATGGACCCTAGTCGAAAAAACCAATCGCTCCACTCTCCATGATTTTTGTGCCCTTTATTCGGATCCTCACCCTCATTCACGTCTATAGGAACCCCCTAACAGTATGGATGAATATCTTATGGCTCAAATATTTTCCTGGTCTAGTAATCTAGAAGACTAATGGATGAAATTTCGAGTCAGGCCCCATGTTTCGAACATAGTTAGCAGTTATCCTTCGTTTGTTATCCCCATTTCAAGTTAACACTAAAAGGATATAGTTTTTCGAACACGGTCAACATTCATTATTAAGTGTCATTCCATCACTACAGTTTTCCGAATCTCAGGTATTGTGATTCCAATCATCCATCCCCCCATGATCGTATTTATTCTAATGCCCCTGGCGTTACCTTTTTTGTGCATAAGAACACAATGGGAAAACGGTAATTTGACTGTTCTGAGAGCTTCATTCTCCAGTCAGGTCTATTCCTTCTCTTCTTGGGAATCCATATTGGTTTTTCAAACCCTGGATGCCTGAGACACAGTTAGAACTCTTATGTTCCAATGGAATAACATAGCGATCATCCCTTGTTTCTCACAGTGGGATCGACCCGCGCGAGCTTAGGTATTGATCATTGGGCGTTTCATGAATATAATAGATGTGTGTAAAACCAACACTAATAATAGGACTCATGAATGATATTGAATCCAAATAATCAGTGCATGAAATTACACTAGATGTTTTGTTATCTCTATATCACCTATGGGTCTGTCCCTTCCATGGATGGCTTAATCCCGTCAAAAGAAAGCTGCAACTCTGCCACCCCTTGGCTTGTGGTGTCCAGGATTTACTGCTGCCTATTCAGTTTTCCCTCCTCCTCGGCAGTGATTGGGTGAAATTAACATGCCACAATCTGGGCCCGCTCTATGTCGGTCTGGATGACGGTCATCTCCACATAGGCTCACCTTAGGCCCTCTTCAGCCTCTACCAGTTGGGCTTTCTATTGCAGTATCATTCCCGATTGCACGTTAAGGGTGGTTGAGTGCTCATCCACCCGAACCTTCAGCTGCTAAACATTGTTGTAATCCTCCCAGAGTTTCTTTATGTTCACCACATTCCTCCAATACCATCCCACACCAAGGCCACGGTCGTACTCCTGAATCTTCCCCGCAATAAGGTCTCAAAAGATCTTGTGAGGACGCTGGTGTCCATTCCCCCAGCACCCAGTTCACATAGTTGCGAATGAATTTTGTCCATCTCATCAATCCATAGTTCTTGGGAATTTCCTCAATGATGCACTTAATCAGCTTCCATGATCAGATATGGACTATTTTGTTTTCCTCTTCATCAGAGGTTACCTCGTCCCAGTCAGCACGGTTGGCGGCTCGTATGTAGGGAACGCCCTTAAGAACCCATCTGCAGGGTCCACATCGAGCATTTGATCAGGCACGGTGGGACATTGGATATATGATCGATCCTAATAATCTGATCCCACCTCAATAATCTTGGGCACAACCCTTTTGGCATTCCCACCAGTTATGGGGAGCACCGCAGTTCGGTCAATCTAGATATATACCTCCACGATCACCTACATTCCTCTTTGAAAGATGTTGCCAGAAGCCCCGACCAACCTCTATAAAGAGACCCATAACATTAGAAGAACTGGTCACACCAAAAGGGGGTTGGACGTTAGATGGCATGGTCAATTGGTGACGTCCATGAAATTTATAGGAGAAACTTATAGAGATCGAATTCCAGATCTCGTTCATGGCTTGACACCATTGGGACCCCAAGGTGTGGCCCCGCGTATATTACCAGAAGGACTAAAATCTCTGGAGGGGTATCCCCATGGGTCTTGGACCTACTGGATATAGTAGTTGATGTAGCCACAGGTGTGGATCCCGAAGGTCCCACATCATTATCCACTGATGGATGAGAATATATTCTGTGTATGAGACTCTCCTGCACAGTTCAAGTATTGGCAAGGAGTATAAAATGAACTGGGAGGAGACATAGAGGAAGGGTCTTGAGATTTAACCTCAAGGGCCTCTGTAAATTTTTCATGGTCCGAGTCCTAGCCACTGACTTCACCCTCCTCCAAAAACTCCCTTCACTGGTCTCATCTCCCCATGGGGACTTGTCTGATTCTTCAGAAAGAGGGAAGAGATCTCTCAATTCTGCAGGAAAAAATTGTGGAGGGACCATACGATCCAGAAACACCTTGAAATATTCATTTATTGGATGTGGGTCACCCCAAGAATGTACAATGTCCTCCATCTCTTCCAGGTATTTCTCCACCTCTGCTCGTGATAGTGAAAAGTTGGCCCTGATAGGGCCTATACCTGACAAATCCATCTCGGGACGGTAAGTGTTTCCACATCTTGGATGGGCTGAGTAATTTTCGGTTAACTTCCCAGATATCCCAGGCCTATGGGAAGATAGAAATATCTAGAATTTCTATATGGCACAGCCGCATCCCCGAAGCCTGGGTAGGTATCCTGCGGAACCATCTTCGCGGCCTCCCCTATCGATGACTCTGTTTTTCTGGAATCGTAGGGTCTGCTACCGCTATTGAATCTATCACCACTACCTCACCCTCAACTGATGCAGGTATCGCTGTCATGGAATCCCCTCCACCTTCATATTCCCTTGCCGCCTTCCATCCCCAGCCTCGAGATTGGGGACGCTCACTATCACCGACCTGAATGGTTGGCTGCTTCAGCATCTCCTCAAGGTAGGCTCCCTCCCAACACTGGGCATAATCATTCATCAACCTGAAGGCAGCAGTAGGAAGATGCATCGCATTCCACATCGTGTCTAATTACCATGTGAACATGAACCGCATCTGCCTCATCACACATGGGTGTTCCTCATGGCATCCCTTTTGATAGTCCCACGTGGGAAATTGCATCAAACCGTGAAACTGGCGGGAGAATCAGTGCGGGGTGTATGGATCATGGAGGGTCTCACTGTCCACCCATTCCACACGAAATCCACCACGAAAGGCTAGGAGATAGGACTGGTGCTCTTTCGTCCCTTGGTCACCAACAGTAAAAGAACCAGTTGGCAGTGAAAACAGCTGAAAGTTGAATTCCTCTACTTTCCACACCCAGTTTAGTACCAACATTGCGGTCAGCATGGATGGAAATCTACCCACGATGTTTAGAATAGTGGGGAAGATGTTCAAACATGGAGGCGATATGGGGTTCGAGTACTCATAAAACCCCCAAACATGCGTCGTTATCCACCCATACAGGAGGTGGAATGGACCACATATTCTCTTTGACCTCTTCCACTCACTGATGTGCCACAACATCTTGTATAGCTTGGAAAGCATCCGGATCCCGAGGTTGAATTGCCTTCCCGTCACCAGCAGGGATGCCATGATAAATTTATTGGGTCGCACACCCATGTTTGTGTCCCTCACAAGCAGAATCCAACCACAAATGAGAGCCACGATGAATGTCGCCAGCCTGAAAATCATCTTTTACTCTGTGCTAACACTGAATCCCCATGTTTTCCACTAGCTATCCTTCAAGAGTTGCCAGTACAAGTTCTCCTTGCCTCGTTGATCCCCCTTCAGGAATGTCTGATGTCTCACTAAAAACTGCTTGTCTTCTTGGATGTTCAGAAACTACTTCAACCACCGCTTGAAATTGACATCCCTTATGAATTCTTTGTCCTCTCCTAGCACCAGCTCCATCAATACCATCGCCAACCGTGTAATTTTCTATTGGTCCTCCCATGCACTCATGATAGGGAGGAATTCATCATACATCACAACCAATATCGGGGCCCCTGGGATCTAGTTCACATCCCACAAGCTGATACCAACCTCTTAGTGGTGTAGGTGGAAGGTATTGGTCCCCGATGACCACCTTCTAAGAAACTCCGGCATCAGCTGCTTCTGCTAATAAATGTGAAACCGGGAGGCCCAAGACTACTCATATAGTCCCACTCTCTTTATCTCAGCACAAAACCCTTCAAATGAGGCACCTACCTTGTAAGACCTGGCCCAATCATCTATGAAGTTTCCGCCCTGGCATAGGTCCCACTCCTCAGACCTTACCTTCCCCGGGTTCCTCAAGGTTTCCTTCAGGATTGTATGGTACAGAGGGGGGACGTCTCCAACTGCAATTCCATCCCATCCATGTTTTTAATGAGATTATATAGGCAGTCATCATTGACGTGCGTGGAGTCTTCTCGGTCATGGTTGTCAGCCGCCCAGAACCATTGTCACTGACATGGTGTACTCCTGAACCAGTAATCTGGCTCATCCCAACATGCTTCAGGAATGAAGACCTAATCCCTCAGACCGATTTCTTACAAAGTTATCCTCTTGCACATAGGATAGTTCATCTGTCTCTCTGATAGTAGCTCCACCAATGAACTGTGGTCAGAATGGCTCTGTATTAACTCCCCTACGCCCATGCTATTCGCCATCTCCTCCCTTCGGGCAGTATCTACAAGGACCCTTGGTAGCCTCCTAATGAGCCATTTAGTTCTATGTATGGGAATTTACTATGTTTGGTTTTGAAATCCCTTTCATGGAGCAATGTGGTAGAGCTCATTCGAATAGATTTTTTGTGGAGCCCTATCCCGGCAGTCCAGAAGAAGTCGCTAGGCACTGTCATGGAGTCGGAGACTCACTGTGCGCCGCGAAGCAAAAATCCCTGAATTGTGGAGAGCAATAGTGGAGTATGCGGAGATTCACAAATAAAGAGAACTACAAGCCAATGTTTTAGAGGAAAGGAAAAAAGAGAGGTCATCTACACTATTTATAGAGGATGACCTTCAGAGCTTTGCAGCGCATCCCTGCCACGCTGAGCATTAAGGCGCTCTTAGCCTGCACATCAACTATCCGTTTCTCAAGCCATCTTCATGAAACAGCTTTGTAGACTACCGAGATATTTTTTTGATTGACCCACAAACATTGACCCTTGATTTTTTCTCGGATCCAAGTATGAGGGGGGAATTTTTTGACACCAAAAGTTAGGAAGAATAAGAACAAGAGGAATGTCTCCAGTGCTACCTCGTGTATCAATTTAGCAGAGCACCATGGCCTCGTGCCCGCTGTAGAGCAAGGATGTGGGATGCTCTAAAATATACTTTGACGTTTGCAACCCTTCTAGAGAGAAAAGAGGAAGGATGATCCGTGATTCACTTTGACATTCACAACACCGCCACAGATCAAGGAGGTGGGAGGCTTCGTGAGGCGCTTTGACATTTCAAACCCCGCCTGTCATGACCCGTCCCAGTAGGGCCCGTGTCGTCACTCCCCATGCCCGCCTCCAATAGGATAGGGGCTGGTGACTAGCACTGAGTAGGTTTATCACAATCATGGGAGGAATTTCCTATGTTCCTGTACACACACACATCTCCAACCCCACAAATGCTGAAATGTAAAACACTAAGGAACAAAATGCAGGCATACTACTAAATCCCAACCAACAGAGTATGATGAAGGGTAGAGTAATGTAAAATTAAACTGGGCCAAACAAAATTACAAGCCCACCAAAAAGCAAAAAAACAAGATTATGAAATGGAAATGTTGAACCTATAAGCACAAAAAGTACTGGGACTGCAGCTCGTAGCCATAGGAACGCCTCGGCCTATAGGGAACTCAGAAAGCTCGGTCATGCCCTAGTCTATCCTAGACTCTATCGAAAGTTTGCTCATCGGCACAAGTCACCGGACGTGCGGGCAAAGCCCGTGCAGGGGTGAGTATAACAATACTCAGTAGAGGACCCCAAAAACCACAAAGAAATACACAAAGTAAAGGTACAGTTAGTTATGCACAGTATATGTCGACGGAACATATAAAGCTGACCAGATATACTCAAACCCTAGGCTTATGGTCTTCAGACAAGTCACACAACTGCATACCCCTGCCAGGGATTCTGTTCGAAGATTCAGTGATGCACTAGTTCCAGGAGAACACACTCCACAAGTCTTATAGTTCAGATGACGTCCATCCTAGAAGTAATGTTCATCGAGAACCACCACGAGATATAACTACACTCATTACGGGAGACACACTCATGAGTGGAAAGGATGCGGTAGTTAGAAGCACTCATTACGTGAGACACACTCCTGAGTTGGACGATCTTGATACACAGATGAGGATCATTGCCAGGGCCATGGAGGATACCACGACTCATCTAGAATTCACCTTCTAGGTAGAGGATAAACGCTCGGTAGAGATGGTCATGTCGATGCCTGACTCTACCTAGGGTCTGGAATGGATAGAGGATCTCGATACGGGCCTCTCGGATGGATGCCTGACTCTATCACAGAAAGTCCTGCTGAAGGGATCATAATCCTGCGTGAGGGAATGACACCTAACCTTCACGGGAACAAGAAGAAGGGAAAATAACCCAAATGAAAGATGGTCAAGTCATGGTGAACAAAAAGGACCAAGAAGTTTTTCAAAAATTAAATGACGTGTAGAAATGATACACGCCGTGTTGTCCGACCCTGGGTACTGCCCGTGTACAACGACCCATGTCGTGAGGCTGGTCATGTAGAAAAACATAGTACACGACATGTAGTACGGAGTTCATGCCTTGTCTGGGTAACTGGGGTTTGCTCTGTGTACTCTGGCCAAGTGCCCTTACAAATTCACAGACCCGTGTACTCCGACATGTGTTATCTGCACATGGGGTGACCCGTGCTTCTGGCCTCGCCTGGCCGTGTGATGGAGTACACAGTCGTGTACTCCATCCCGTGTCTTTGTATCCCAATGGTACAATCCAAGCTCCGCGTAGCCACCACTGCCAAGCTATACACGTTGTGCCGCCTGAAGCCGTGTAGATCATCTCGTGTCTGTGTACTACCCAAAGTACACGCTGAGATTCAGGGAAGGTCCAACACGTCGTGTGATCGGGGTCACACGCCGTGTGATTCATCTCTGACCCTGAAACCCTATCCGCCACTTCCAGTACTACACGGCGTGTTCTTCGGAAGTCCACACCCTGTATTCTAGAGATTTCCAGAAACAACGCTCTTCGCCAGCGCGCCTCCTGTGATGCTCTGATCATCAATCTGTCGGCCCGATCGCCGCAAAAAATCTATGTTATGGTCTCCCTGACACCACAAAGCTACTTCCGTCATTTTCAGGCCCCTGATCAGCTTCAAAAACGTGTTCTGATATTCTCGCACGAATAATGCTCTTTCTGATCCGTTCTGATTCATCGCCCGCCATCGTCACCACACCTCCACAAGGTCGTTGCAATCTCGAACCTTTGATTTGGTATTGTTGCGTCATAGAACAGATGCAAAATGATCCATTGTTCGTTTCCCCGCGAAGAACGCGGAGAACATGCAGGAAAAAATGAGGATGTAATCCAAATAAAAAATTGAGGAACAAACCTCCGCCGTCGTTCTTCACAGTGTTGATCCGCTCCCGTTAATAGGCTTAAACGGAGGAAGAATCAACAATATCATAAAGCATGGATCAATTCCCCATAATCTTCCCAAATAAAATCCCTCCCACAAGAATGCATGAATCTGCAGATCAACTTGTTCGTGGTTGATCCGCATTCATCGTTTAAACTCAAATACGGGGAAAAGGAAACAAAAATCACAACCACTACCTTTCTAAAGGATCAATCGTTGATGAAGGATTTGTGCTTCCATTGTCGTCGATATCCTTCAACGTTGGTGCAACGATCCTTGGTTTCAATCCGTTGTCGTTCATCATCAAGAATTTTCTCCAACGCGCTTTTGATTCTGCAGAGGTTCCTCTCTCTACGTTGCCAACGAAGTTCAATTGCTTAACCCATTAAAAGGGGAAACATGTTGGAATTTAATTACGTGGCAGTATTAATGGCGTTGACTTGTGACTTCTAAGTCATTAATATGCGCCATTAATTTAGGAAATTGTTGCGACGTTGTCGCACTTCAGAGAATATTTCCTTAAATTAAATAAAATAAACATGTTAATTTAATTTATTTTATTTTACTTAAAACATCCGAAAATTAACTTTTTCCCTCGACTCGTGATGGTCGAGGTTAGCCTCATTCTTAGGTAAAGTCATTGTTCTAGACGCAATGGTGTGCTCAGATTTCTAATCCGGGCTACCGTTTGGAAACTGCCACAATCGCGCAAAGTGCCGACTCACTTAACTAAAATAAGTTCAAACCACTATTTTGGGGTCACTAGACCTCAGAATGATGTTTCTTCATTGTTCCCAGTCTCAAATTAATTCGATATAATATTTAAAATACTAAACGAAAAAATATGAGACATTACATTCTCTTCACCTTGGGGTTTTACGTCCCCGAAAAGCCAAAATGAGGGCTACTCAAAAAGATGAGGATAATGGGTATGGATCTGAGCCTCCCACTACCACGTGCTCTCCTGAAAATTACCGTGCTAACACTGGACATGCACCAAAGGAATCTATCACCCACGAAGGATCCTTTCCTACAGATCCTAAATCTCCACCGGGTACTCTACAACGGTCACTCTATCCTCGATGTCCAGCTCGCCCCAGTCGATGACATGCGATGGGTCATGAACGTACCTCCTTAGCTGCAACACATGGAAGACATCATGTACCTGATGAAATGGTAGATATAGATCTAGGAGGTATTCCACCTCTCCAGCTCTACAAAGAATTAGGAATGGTCCGATGAACATCAGAGATAGCTTGTAGCCTCGGCCAAATCTCCACAACCTTCATCGAGGTGAGACCCGAAGAAAGACGTAGTCTTCCTATTAGAACTCTAGAGGTCCCCGTAGTCTATCAGCATAAGACTTCTGCCGGCTCTGTGCAGTCTTCAACCGCTCCCAGATGATCTGCACTTTCTCTGCGGTGGCTCACACTAACTCTGGACCCATGAGTGCTGACTCTCTAGGGTCAGTCTAGCAAAGTGGTGACTGGCAGGGTCTCCCATACAAGGCCTCTAATGGTGCCATACCGATGGAGGAGTGGTATCAATTGTTGTACGTAAACTCTACTACTGGTAGGTGGTCCTCCCAACTACATCCAAAGTCCAAGACGCAGGCTCATAACATATCCTCCAGAACCTGAATGGTCCTCCCCGTCTGACCATCCGTATGGGGATGAAATGCTGTACTCAAGCGTATCTGAGTCCCAAAAGCCTCCTGCAATCTGTTCCACAACCGGGATGTGAAGATGGCGTCTCGGTCTGAGACTATAGTCAAGGGACTCCATGAAGCCGAACTATCTCCTGCACGTAGAGGCGTCCCAATCTCTCTATGGAACTCTTCTCCTTGATAGCTAGGATGTGGGCCGACTTGGTGAGTCGGTCAATGATCACCCAGATGGAATAGTTCCCCTTGGACGTCTGTGGTAATCCCATCACAAATTCCATCAATATTCCATCCCACTTCCACTCTGGAACATCCAGGGGTGAGCTAGCCCTACAGGAACCTGGTGCTCAGCCTTCACCTGCTGGCATGTGAGGCATTGAGAAACGAACTCTGCTACTGCCTTCTTCATGCCTGACCACCAAAACTATCGTCGGGGATCTTGGTACATATTTTCCACTCCTGTATATACCACCAAAGGGGATGTATGAAACTCCCATAGGACCTCCTCCTGGAATGCCACTGGTACAATAGTGCATCCTCTGAAAATAAGTGTGTGCTCCCCACCTTGCGAATATCCATCAGGACCATGTCATGTGGATAACTAAGCACGTAAATCCACACTATCAACATCCCCAATTTGTGCCTCCCTAACTCGCTGTAATAGTGGAGGGGTGACAACCATCGACTGTAGGTAAGTTGTATCCTCTCCATCCACAAACGATAACTATAACGCAGCTAACTGCTGTGTCGCCTCACTCAACAGCTATGAGATCGATCTTCTATTGAGAGCATCTGCCACATTGTTCCCCTTTCCAGGAGTATAGATAATCTCAAAATCATAGTCCTGAAGGAACTCTAGCCAATGCCTCTACCTCATATTTTGATCCTTCTGTGAAAATATGTACTTGAGGCTCTTGTGGTCAGAGTAGACAATGAACCGCTCGCCCATAAGGAAGTGTCACCACATCTTCAATGCGAAGACTACCACTGCCAACTTGAGATCATGGGTCGCATAGTTCTGCTCATGTGGCCTAAGCTGGCGTGTACCCTAATCAATCATTTCATGCAGCTACATCAAGACACAACCAAGACCAGTTTCTGATACGTCGCAGAAAACAATGTACTCGACACCCTCCTCCGGCAATCTCAAGATGGGGGTGCTCGTCAAACTCTGTCTCAGCTACTCAAAATCATGCTGGAACTTTTTTGTCCACATGAAGGGTTTCCCCTTCTTGGTCAAAGCCTTCATCGGTGCTGATATCTGAGAGAAATCATAAATGAATCTCCAGTAATATCCTACCAACCCAAGAATGCTCTACACCTCAGGCACGCTCCGAGGTGGCTCCCATGCTAATACAGCCTCCACCTTGGCTGGGTCCACAGCTACTCCATCTGCTGAGATGACATGTCCCAGAAAGTGGACATATTTAATCCAGAACTGACACTTCGAGATCTTTCCATATAGATGATGCTCCCATAGTATGTCCAGAACCATCCACAGGTGTCTCACATGCTCTTCCTCTAACTATGAGTACACAAGGATGTCTTCGATGAAGACCACTACGAACCGGTCCAAGTACAGTTGGATGAACCGGTTCATTAGCCCCATGAACACTGCGGGGGAATTAGTCTTTCCAAAAGGCATCACCAAGTACTCATAGTGACTGTAGAAACATCTGAATGTTGTCTTCAGTATATCCTCATCCCGCACTTGTAGCTGGTGATAGCATTATTGAAGGTCAACCTTCGAGAACCACTGTTCCACTCTTAGATGATCGAAGAGGTCATAAATTCTCAACAGTGGATACTTTTTCTTCACCGTCACCTGGTTCAGGAACCGGTAATCCACACACAATCTCAAAATCCCGTTACCCTTCTTGGAAAACATGACAGGGGCCGCCCATGGTGAAACGTTGGGTCCCATGAAACCCTTTCTCTACAAATCCTCCAACTACACCCTCATCTCTCGAATCTTTGAAGGAGCCATCCGATAAGCAGATGAGGAAATTGGTGTCGTCCCAGGGTTTATGTCGATGCAGAAGTCAATTTACCGGTGGGGAGGTAACCTTGGAACATCTTCTGGAAAGACATCCTCATACTTTGCCACCACTGCTGGGAACTGAGAGCTCACAACATCAACTGCTCTGAGGGTAAGGCTAGCCAACTCATGAGTGATCGGCTGCACCCTCCTATGCATGAGCCCATTTTGTGCTTCCTGGGTTTCCTTTTCTCTGACAAAGGAAAACCTTGTTCCATCACGGCAGACACACCGCACCCTTCGCCTAAAACAGTCAATCTGGGCATGGACCTAAGACAACCAATCCATACCGAGAATGTCTTCGTAATACCATGACTATACCACCAAGAGGTTCCAACCAAAACTCTTGCCTCCATGGGTATGATCACACTTCCTGCAAAGGTGTGTGATCGTCGAGTGTCCTCTCGTATGTTTATCCAAGCATAAGGATTGAGTCAACGGTTCTATGGGAATTTCGATGTTTTGTACAGCACATGTGGCTATAAGGGAATGGCTGTCACCTATGTCTATGAGTACGACAGCTAAAGTAGAAAAGACACAGATCGTACCTCGAATCATCCCTAGAGCCCCTGGGTGGTATGCCTCGACCGCATGCAGCTATCCTTGTCCCTGTCCCCCAACTCCCTGAGCCTGCTGTGGACCTCCTAGGGGTGGTGGTGGAAGTAAGTCGAAGTGTCTGCCACCACCCGCAACTCTCCCTTCTCCTCTGCCACGTCTGCCGCCTGGCGGGTCTGCATGTTCCGCTCTCTGCCTCTGCCTTGATGGTCCATAAACCACATCCCGGTCAGTAGCTCGACGGGTTGGGAAATCTCTAGCAAGATGTCCCCTACCGTCTCATGCATAGCATTGATTCCCCCTAGGCTGACTAGATACAGCCTGAGAGCCCTGGATTGTTTATCCCCTGTCTTGGGTCCTCCTATGATGTCTCCCACATCCAGATCCCTGTGCCTGATGTATGATTCCCACTGCCAGGGTCTCTGCACCCGTCTTCCTACTGCTGACTGTCGGCGGCTGTCTCTGCTCTGCCAAGAAGCTCTCGATCACCAAGGCCCGCTCGAGCACTCCAGCATAAGTCGATATTCCTAGAGGCATGACACCATCTCATATATCTTGTCGTAAACCCTGATCGAATATCTATGCTCTGTAGTCATGATCCCTGACCATATCAATCGAGTACCTGGGGAGGTTGGTGAACCTAGATGAATAGTCAGCCACCATCATGCTGCCCTGCTAGAGCTGAAGAAGCTTCTGGATGAACACAACACTGAGTGTAACCGGAGAAAACTCCTCCCTGAAAAGCCGATCAAACTATGTCCACAAAAGGGTCTCCTCGTCGTGAGTCTGCGTGGTAAGACTCCACTATCATCCCACCAAAACTTGAAGAAGGCTCGCTCCTAGGACCACCATCTGGTATGTCGGTGTCCTCACTAGATGAAAAACTCTTGTCAAAGCCTCAAGCCAGTCCCCAGACGCCTGAGGGTCGGTCTCACCTCGGAACCTGAGGGGCCTCTGTCTCTGAAACTCATGGACCGCGCTGAGCCTGAGCTCTTCACCGGTCGGTACCGCGGGTTCCACTAGCTGCTCCACTGTTGGTGGTATAGCATGTTCACCACCGGGTGGAAACACCTAGGGAGCTGGTCCCTAAATCGAAGCCTTGTCACAGAGAGGGTTCATCCCCATGATCGTGCTACTGAATCCTAGCAGGTATGTGTCGCAAAGGAATCCTGTAAACAAACAAGATGTACCATGATCAATGAGTATATCTGGATAACTGAAACAATGTACATAGGAAACACAACCCATTACAATTTGATGCATGTACCTTTTATTTTCCCACAACCAGTGTTATCATGAACCGAGTCGAAATACAGGTTATCAGAGCCCTGGTGTATGGATACATCGGTCGTCGCACTAACACTGGGGTCGCTGGCCTAAAATCCAAACCCAAAACACTCAAAACTGTTTCCCCAAACCAAACACACAGACTCCTGGTCCTAAGGTAGAACCGAACACCTCTGATACCACCCCTCCATCGGAATGACACATTTCGAGGCCTTGTATGGGAGACCCTGCCAGTCACTTTTTTGGACACTTACGAAACGATGCTCGTCTGCACAAGACACCTGGCGTATGGGCAAATCTTGTGCAGGGGTGAGTATAACAATACTCAGTAGAGGACCCCGAAAACCACATAGCAATACAAAATGTAAAGGTACAGTCAGCTATGGATAGTATTTGTCTACAGAACATATAGAAAAACTGGATATACTCAAAACCCAGACCCATGGTCCAGAGACAAGTCACACAACTGCATACCCCCGTGAGGGATTCTATTTGAAGATTCTGTGATGCACTCGTTCTGGGAGAACACACTCCACGAGTCTTATAGCTCTGATGACATCTGTCCAAGAATTGATATTTTTCAGGAACTGTCACAAGAGATAGCCACACTCATTATGGGAGACACACTCCAGAGTGGAAAGGTTATGGTAGTTTGAAGCACTCATTACGGGAGATACACTCCTGAGTGGGAAGATCTCGATACACAGATGACGATCACTATCAGGGCCATGGGGGATACAACGACTCATCCTGAATTCACCTTCTAGGTAGAGGATCAACGCCCGATAGAGTTGGTCACGTCTATGCTGGATTCTACCTAGGGTTTGGAATGGATAGAGGATCTCAATCCGGGCCTCTCGGATGGATGCCTGACTCTATCACAAAAAGTCATGCTAAAGGGATCATAATCCTGTATGAGGGAATGACTCCTAACCTTTAGGGGGATAAGAAGAAGGGGCACTAACCCAAATGAAATATGTTCATGGCACGGTGAACAAAAAAGACCAAGCTATTTTCCGAAAAGTACATGGCGTGTTGAAATGATACACGCCGTGTTGTCCGACCCCAGGTACTACCAGTGTATGACGGCCCGTGTCGTGAGGTTTTTCGTGTATAAAAACTTAGTACATGGCATGTAGTACGGAGTACACGCCGTGTCTGGGTAACTGGGGTTGGCTCTGTGTACTCTGGCCATGTGGCCGTACACGGTCACCAACCCGTGTACTCCGACCTGTGTAATCTGCACATGCGGTGACCCGCACTGCTGGCCTCCCCTGGCCATGTGATGGAGTACACGGTTGTGTACTCCATCCCGTGTCTGTGTATCCCCAGGATACACGCCGAGCTCCATGTAGCCACCTCTGCCAAGCTGTACACGATGTTACGCCTGAAACCGTGTAGATCATCCTGTGTCCGTGTGCTACCCATAGTACACGCCGACCTTCAGGGAAGGTCCAACATGCCGTGTGACCAGGGTCACATGCCGTTTGATTCTTCTTTGACCCTGAAACCCTAGCTGCCACCGCCAGTACAACACGGCGTGTTCTTCGGAAGTACACACCGTGTATTCTGGAGATGTCCAGAAACAACATTGTTCGCCGGCGAGCCTCCCGTCTGCTCTGATCATTAATCCGGTCATATGATCGCCGCAAAACTTCCACATTTTGGCCGCCCTGACACCAAGAAGTCACTTCCATCGTTTTCAGGCCCCTGATCAGCTCTGAAAACCCGTTCTGATCTTCCGACACGAAGAACGCTTTTTCTGATCCAGTCTGATTCGTCGTCCGCCATCATCGCCGCACCTCCACATGGTCGTTGCGATGTCGAACCTTCGATTTGGGATCGTTGCATTGCAGAACGGATGCACAAAGATATGTTGTTCATCTCCATGTGAAGAACGTGGAGAACACGCAGGGGAAAAGGCGGAATAAATCCAAATTACAAATTGACGAACGAACCTCTGCCGTCATTCATCACGGTGTTGATATACTCCCATTAATAGGTTTAAATGGAGCAAGAATCAAAAACAACATAAAGCATGGATCAATTCCCCATAATATTCCCAAAGAAAATCCCTCATGTAAGAACGCATGAATCGGTGGATCAACTTGTTCTTTGTTGTTCCACGTTCGTTGTTTAAACTTAAATACGGGGAAAAGAAAACGAAAATAAAAACCCCCTACCTTTAGAAAGGATCGATCATTGACGAAGGCGTTGTGCTGCCATTGTCTTCGAGATCCTTCAACGTCGGCACAACGATCCTTGGTTTTGATCTGTGTTCGTTTGTCATCGATAATTTTCTCCAACGTGCAGCAGATTCTGCAGAGGTTCCTCTCTCTACATTGCCAACGACATACAATTACATAACACATTAAAAGGGGAAACATGTTGGAATTTAATTATGTGACAGTATTAATTGCAAATACTTGCCATTTCGAAGTCATTAAGATGCACCATTAATTTAGGAAACAGTTGCGCCATTGTCGTGCTACACCGGATGTTTCCCTAAATGAAATAAAATAAATTTTTTAATTTATTTTATTTTATTTTACTTAAAAAAATCAAAAATTAACCTTTTACCTAAACTCAGGTCGGTTGAGGTTAGCCTCATTCTTAGGTAAAGTTGTTGTCCTGGATGTAATGGCGTGCTCAGATTTTTAATTCGGGCATCCGTTTGGAAACAGCCACAACCGCACACAAGTGTCGACTCACTTAACTAAAAAAATTTCAAACCACCATTTCGGACTCACTGGACCTCAGAATGATGTGACTTCATTGCGTTCGGTCTCGAATTAATTCCATATAGTATTTAAAATAATAAACGGAAAAATCTGAGACATTACACCACCGCTGAGCAAGGAGGCAGGATGCTCTGCGAGCTAGTTTGATGTTCATGACCCCACCACGGAGCAAGGAGGCGAGATGATCCACACACGCATTTGACATTCATGACCTGCTGTGGAGTAAACTCTCCCTTCACGCCGAGCGAGTTCTACTTCATGGAACCTCTTGCCTATAAATACATAGCTCCCCTCGAGCCTAATGGATGAATGATCCAACATGTCACCTTCCATGCTCAGAAATCGCGGAGCACTTCTTTCTCGGAAAACCATGAGTTCCTCAAGGTACTTTTGATTTGAGAAGTGCATCCCCCATTGCTTTAATTGAGCCCCTCTTCCAAGAGGGATTCCTTTTGTGAATCCCATGGGCCTTCACAAAGGAATGAGTTCCCCATGGTGACTCGGGTCATCGAGAAATGTTTATGATTCACGAAATTCCCTCCACACCCACATGACCCACATGCTAAGGCAGAGTCACTGTACTTCGCGAAACACATTGCTTCACCACAAATTGCTTCGTGAATCCCCCTTTCATTGCGAGGAATTTCTTCATGAATGCTTTTCCACTTCGCGAAGCTCCTCCCATTTGCATCTATGCCCTTTGACTATCCTAGGAAGCTTCACTTCACAATGCACATTCCTTCATGAAGCCCCTCCACCTCATGGAGAACTAGAGCATCACAAGGATTCTGATGAACCCCTTTTCTCTGCAACTCCTTTTCCCATGAGGCCCTTTTGGTTTTCATAAATTAACATCAATGTCCCTTGTATGATACTACTTGTTGCGTTGCTTCGCCTCATGCTTCTTCACATAGGCACGGTAACATCTATTGCTTCTTCAAATAGTCACGCTAACGTGGATACCCTAATGGTTCGCTCCATAACACCCCCCAACAACAGTATTGCTGATTCCTTCCTCCCCATAAGGTCGGGCGGGGTATCAGTTATGTATGTCGTAGGGGGCGGAACCAACCCAATCTGTCTGAGATTTAGGATGTTAAACTGCCAAGCACCATCATCCTCAAGACATGATGTTAAATTGTGACCATGCCCCGGCGTCTATCCGCAGGGGGAAGGGCAACCACCCTTGTGTAAGACCCTAGATTTCCATGCAGGAGGTAGAACCCATGCTCATCCTCTCTTCCTGGGTGCTAAGTCCCTCTTCCACTGGTCTTTCTCACCATCCGAGCCTCCATCACAGAGTAAGTCCCAATCTTCGTCACCACGGGCTGTGGACCACGCGTAAGCACCTGTTTCCTCTCTGGGCTACTAACCACACTTAATCCCCCACACCACTTCCCACAGACGCACCTTTCATGATGTGATCATCTGGTCTTTTCTGTCTCTTGTTTCCCACCCTGAGCATGACTCGCATGGGCATAGAACAAGCGCTGACCATAACATCCTCCCTGGGCAACCTAGAGTGTAAGCCCCACACCCATACCTGAACTACATGGTCTTTGATCCTTTCCATGGAAAGGTATGCAGGAAGCCTCTGTGAGGATCAAGCCCACCACCCATTGGTCTTCCCAGCCATCTCCAAGTCAGTTTTACAAAAACAACCTGAACTAAGAGGTCTTTGATTCTCTCTAAGGAATTGTACGTACGAAGCCTCCCTGAGGTTCAAGCCCACCATCCATTGGTTGCTCTAACCCCCTTTATGTCGGTTCAACAACACCTTGGGATGCCTCAGATCATAACCCCAAAATTCCACCCATAACACGAACTACGTGGACTTTGATCCTTTCCATGGAATGGTATGTAAGACACCTCCATGAGGTTCAATCCCAGCAACCATTGGACCCCCGGTCCTCCTCCATGTCAGTTCACCAACCCCCATCTCATAGGAACTGCGTGGGTTTGATCCTTGTCTCCTAGACTGGGTACATATGAAGCCTCCCTGAGGTTCAATCCCATTTAGTAGTAAGCCATTGTCAACCCCATTCAGCGGTAAGCCATTGGCATTCCCATTCAGCAGTAAGCCGTTTCCATTCCCATTTAGCGGTAAGCCATTAACATTCCCATTCAGTGGTAAGCTATTGACATTCCAATTGAGTGGTAAGATAATGAAATTCCCATTCAGCGGTAAGCCATTGTCAACCCCATTCAGCAGTAAGCCGTTGACATTCCCATTCAACAGTAAGGCATTGTCATCCCCATTCAGTGGTAAGACATTGACATCCCCATCAAGCAGTAAGCCATTTTGACCCTATCCCGCAATAATCTGTTGAAATTCCCAATCGGCGGTAAGCCTCCATCAGATGAACTATGTGGACTTTGATTCCCTACCACCGGGATACATAGGAAGCCTCTTAGAGACTCAAGCCAAACATCACCGTTGTCCTCGTGATGACTCCATCTCATCCCCCCCACTTCATTCAAATCTCCATTATCCATTTTGGTTCATACCCGATCCGCCACATCCTCGTGAGATCATTCCACCTCATTCCCCATTCCCCTTAACAACAGTCAGGAAGCTAACCACATATTGGCCCTAACATCGGTGTTCCCTCCAGAGGTTGCACCAATAGGATCTGTCTCTATGGGACGTTCTGATCACCCCTGATACATCTCCACTAGACGTTAAACATGCGGCATACCCTGTGTTAAACATAAGATGCTGAGAAAAACCTCAGATACATGCCCATGGAATATAATACCCCACATCCGTCGTTGGATACCTCGGGCTTCCACGCCCTCAAGAAGCCCTATAATAAGGGGAAGAAACCCAAATGTTCCAACGTCCCGACGTCTAGACATGCCAATGATGTCTGATGTGACTACTCCCCTGACTGATGGTTTCAACCCTGACCGGACCCTTTGGAATGTCCCAGAAGAATCTATGTAATTAACTGGTGTTTATAAAGATATGGCACTAGGAAGAGTTTCACGAAAAATATCTTTAATCTATAAGGGATACCCGGACTAGGTGACAAGTTCTGAGGAGGAATCAACTGAACGAAGAACCAATATCCCATCATCCCGTTTCGATCAAGGAGTTAATGTACCTGCACATGTGACAGATACCGCCCACCTTTGGAAAGCGATAATTCGGGGAAACAAACTGCACCTCTTTTCCTCTAACAAGAGGGACACGCATGCCCCTGTGAAAGCGTTAGAAACAATTATGTATTGTAATAATGTTGGGTCCTTCTAGATAAAGTTCATAGTATATTTAAAAAAATATTTAAAACGTGATCACAAACAATTCTAAATGGATTTTAAAAAAAAGTAATTCATGAAAACATGATCATCCACATCCTTCTAAAATAAATCAATCAATGAAATTAAAAACATAATGAATTATTTCCAATCAAACATTTTATAAGGATTCAACCATACCTTTGAGAAGACATCAAATCCATTATCCACAATATTTACTCATTATCAATGTCTCACCTCCTTAAAAACATAATGATTGCATGTCACATACTGGAGTAATAAAAATAAGTGACAAAAATATATGTTTGAATTAATATAAAAATAAATCTAGAGAATTACCTTGAATAATTGTTTCCATTGCATAAAAAACTGGAGATGGTGATAAAGAAAACAAAATTAAAGAAGATATTTAGGCACATTGGGAACCATAATAATTATCATGAAACATACAAAAAATGTAAAAATCATGGGTAAAATCAAATTTGGTTGAACTTTCTTCAAAATAAAATGACCCACTACTCCAAACTATTAACTACAATTAAGCCCATACCACTCTCGAGATCCCCAGTTTGGGAAATACCTTCAATAAAATTGTTGAAGCTATAAACATCTAGGTGTATTACACAACTTTTAATTTCAATGAAAAACAAATCCATCAAAAAGATCACCATTGAGACACTGACCATTAATAATATAATTATAACTGTAACAGTTGATAGGAATCCCTCTAAACATCAAATCCCTAATAAAATCCAAGGAATGCTCAGTAAGTCCAACACTATAAATCCCATCGATATATATACTATATTTTACTATAGTAGGTTATATCCAACTTCATTCTAATTATTTTAAAATACATAAATCATGTGAAATATCAATTTCAAACTACCCTCGATGCTCCATACAATACAATTTCATCATAATGTTGTCGGTTTAAACATTCGATGACGGTCCAAAAATATTTAATTCCTAAAAAACATATTTAATGAATTATATCTCATTTTGGTAGCCACAAACATTAGTAAAAAGTTCCATGACCTGATTCATTGGTAAAATCCCACTTTCCTAACCTACAGAAACACACCATTTTCATCCTTGAGCATTTAATTTTCTTCCAGGACTATAAAAGGATCACTGATTATAACATTTGGCCCCTATCTGAAATTGGGAATTTCCAATAAAATAGGAAAGAGACAACACAATTCAATAAGAATGAATTGAAATAGATATAGTATGAAATTGGAAAATAAAACATCATAAAAAAATTTAAAATGTTCATGGAAATTAAATTAAACATCGTTCAAATTGATAACCATTACCATAAAAACTCTATAATTGGGAAAACCTTTTCATGTAGTAATTTTTTTGGCCCAGTGCAGACAGAATCCTAAATAGTAAAACTTAAATGGAATGTTGATAAAAAGAAAATAGAAAAATGTCATTACAATAAAAGCTATTTTGAGTCCCCATCATTATTTAAATAATAGTTGAAAATTATAATGATTTTTTGGAGAATTATAATGTAATACAATATGATACACAATAAAATTGAAAGGAAACACATATAAAACATGTAAACATATATGATAAAAATTATGGTTGTAGTGGATGGGGTGATTGCAATTCTATAAAACATGGATGTGATCTTATTATATTAATTTCCTAAAGCTTTTAGTATAGTATAGAGACAAGTTAGTATGAATCAATTATTGATAACTAACATCACAGGACAAATAATGTTTCTAAAATGAATTGAGGAGCATTTAAAAGGTCTCATTCTATCCCAATGAATGATCAATTAAAATTAATGTGTGCTGATCTATTACAAATTTTAACATAGTGGTAGAATTATGATGGGGGTGAAAATTTCAATGCAGGTTGTATGGGTTCTATTTTGTATCAAAAGTATAAAAAAAATTTGATGTAAACAACATATTTCTATTACATATCCAATAGAAAACGCTCATGAGATGTAATTTGTAGTACCCTCGGTTTATGATATGTAACCCTAATTTATTATGATTTTTAAGTGCATGAAAAATATGGGAGATGATTGGGGAATGTTTGGGAGACATTAAATGTGTAAAAGGGAAAAACGTGGTGACACATGGTCTACACACGGTTTTCCAAACTGTGCGGAAGTCGTGCGTGCGATGGTCACTTTGGACAGAGGAGACCGCACGGCGTGCGAACGGTTTGGGAAAACCGTGTGAGGAGCCGGTGCAGAGCACCCCTTCCAAGCATTGATGACCACATGGTTAGCAAACGATTTAACAAACCGCGCGACGAATGTTATCAGGGTAGTACAGACCACACGGTTGGCGGACAGTTTTTCTAACTGTGCGGTCACTTAACGTTAGATCCTAAAAATTGTGGATCTAACTCATTTTGCCATTAATTTCCTTTTTTAAGCTCCTAAGCATCCCTAACTCAGTATTACTCTCCCTTGATGGTTGGAGGACTTCTCCTAAGCTATCTGGAGACATTTAGAAGGGTTCTCTTGGCGAATTGAAGACAGATTCTTAAGGTATGTGATCATTCTTCATCGGTTTCTTAGATCTACTTAGAGCTATTTATCCTATTCTCTCATTTTCTTATATCTACACACATTATGTGTAGATCTATGTGTTTGGATGTCAAATATTACAATATTTGGTCTTGGTGGTGTTAGGAGAAGAGATCTAAGGAGGGTTTTGGAGAATCGTCTTGGTTTTGTTGGTGTTCTTCATCTGTTGGTTGGTTTATCCAAATTTGTTGAGGTAGGTGGCTTCACTCTTGATTCCTATTTCTTAGAACATGAAGGCTTAGTTCAAATTAATTTAATTTCATGGTTTCTATTGTGAAATTGTGGTTCAATGAATGTTATAAATCCTCTTTAGTGATGATTTATGGGTTTTGATGGAATTGTGGAAATTGAAAGAATGGTTCATGAAAATTGATTTGGTTCCTTGATTTTAAAATGATGATTTTAGAATATGGATTTGCTGGATTTGGAAAATGGTTTGGGGAAAAAAATTCAATAAAAGGTTTGTTTTATTAAAATGGTTTTGTGATGGTTGAAATGGTATGGTTTTTGAGCATACATGGTGTGTGTTCATATTGCATTATGAGGCTTGGTTGAAATATGACCCTGTGCTCAGTGCCAAATGTATAATGGCACATGGGGAATAATTACCTTGTGACGACTTCGTAGATCGACGAGAGACCGCTCATGATTACGGAACTGTCGTAACGATGCATGCATGGGTAATGATGTGATTATGCGAAATGGAAATGGTTATGCCAAAGTGAAAATGTGGTCGTGATTTGGAATCTGTTCTTGGATGCTTTTCTCAGAAAATATTGTTTTGGTTGGAAAAATTGTTTAGATGGAAAATGGTTTTGACATGGAACATTCTATATTGTTAACTGTTTTGGAACTGTTTTATATAAATATTCTAACATGTTTTATCTTAGAGACATGGGTTGGAAAGTCATAGGGGAAACACTACTGAGTTTCATTACTCACCCCTTGTATGGGCACGTTGGTGATTTTGCAGATGTCATTTACCAGGATTTTGGCAATGGAAAGGTGGCACACATGTTTATCACTACTTCATGATTTCATGAGCTGTTGGTAGAGTTGGATCATGGAGCTTGTGGAGCCTTGGAGTCTTTGTTGTCATTGAGTCTTACCAGTTGTCTTTCCACTATTTACTCTGTTTTTGTTTTGGTTTCCGCTGTTGTGCTTTTGTTGGTATAAAATGGAATAAATGGATGAACAATATTGTTTTTAAATTATGCATCATATAGTGGTTCCTTGGAGATGTTTGTCTAGTTTTCACTTTTTGTTGGTTGTTTTAATAAAGGGTAAATTTTCCCCCAATTGTATTTGAAACCCTTCGGTATTTATTGCTAGCCTTTGGTGTCTTGGGGATATCTCTTAAGGCCCAATAATGACTCTTTGCACTCTCAAGCCAATGAGAATTGGTGGGTCATTACTAATGGTATCAGTCTGGTCCTTCCTTTAAGGTACAAATAGTATCAGCTTGTTTGGTCCTTGCCAAACAAGTGGGCATTGATCTTCTTCGTCTTGGAGTTGAAATTCCTTCTTTTATATCCATTAGGTTGTAATCTTAGAAAAGAGTATGATTGTCGAAACATGAAAGGTATAGCATAAATGGATGTAGCTAACCCCTTTATGATGAACATCACGTTACCAGGGAGTTTGTTACATAAGTGTTTGGGGACACTTATAGAATGTTGAAAATCTCATTGTCATGGGTTTAGCCAATGAGATGAGCATGAAATTCATTGTAAAGGAATGACATCCCACTAGGATTGCATATATCATTTTGAAAAATGGAGTATGGTTTGATGCAAAAGCGTGATTTCTGAAAATGTTAAGCATGTTTTCAAATGAATGATTTTGAAAAGATAATGGTTGATGGATTTTGAAAATAGATTGACTTGCAAAAGAGAGAAAATATTTGTTTTATAAATGGTTGGAAATCAATGTTGTGATGGTGATGTGATAGAAATTGAAATGATAAGCCTTCAGTTTCTAGGAAGTGAGACTAAAGGCATGAATTGTTTGAATAGTAAATGGAACCCATTAGACGTTGTAGAAACAAAATAGAAGAGGATGTGGAGAATTTGGTCGTACCCAAGCCACAGGTGAACCAGTAGCTATTCCAAATTATAGTTCAAGTGTTTCAGGCTATGGAAACGGGAAATCAGATGGATGAGTCATGGCATGTAGACTATTCTGTCCAGTTCTAGAATTAGAACCCACCCATCTTTTGGGGTGATTCTGAACCAGAAAATGTAGAGGTGAGGCTAAGCAGGATGAATCATATCTGCGATTTCATCGGTACACCAGTAGAGCTGAATGTAATGTTGGTGACGTATATACTGGAGGATCTTGCACGACAGTGGTGGGAGCTGGTGGTGTAGTCTAAGGTGGATCAAGGCCTAAGCTGGGTTGAATTTGATTAATTGTTTAATAAAAAATTCTATCCTCACACGTTCATGATCCATAGGACAACTAGCTTTTTCATCCTAAAGCAGGAGAATCTCTCTGTCACAGAGTATACAGCTAAATTCATGAATTTAGTACGCTTTGCACCGGAGGTTGCTGCAAGTGCGTCTGTGAAGGCTCACATTTTTGAATCAGGTTTGCGACAGGAGGTTCGCTCGATGATAGCTCTACTCTGTATTACGGATTATAAAGAGATGGTAAACAGAGCAACAGTAGCTGAAAGAGACATCTCAAAAATTATGGGAGATGTAAGTATGATGATACCCATGGGAATGGGTGGGAGCTCTATTGTTGGGAACAAGTGGAAGAGGGACACCTTTTTCCAAGGTGGGAGTGAAAATCAGAATCAGACGGCCGGATCGGTAAATCTTCCTCCATGACCCATGATGAAAGATGGGTGGTTTCAATGTGGCACAATTGATCACATGAAACAAGAATGTACAGCACCACCGAAGGCATGTCATAATTACAACAAGATGGAGCATCTTTAGCGATATTGTTGCAGTGCTCTCAGGTCGGGTGCACGTGACACTACCCAAGTGTCGCAAGAATCCTATGCTTCGACAGGACGAGGATAGAAAAATCAGTCTCACTAATCGAACAGAGCTAGTTATGGTGATTCCAGGAATACCATGACTCCTTAGGCAGGTCAATCTCAACAAAGCAATAAGGAGAAAAGTTCACCAATAAAGAAATTGTACGGAGCGGAACATGTGATCTAAATGACTAGTCTGGACTGTCTATGGTGAGAGGTAAAATTGTTTTGAATTCTACCCTCATTCAAGCATTGTTCGATACTGGTGAACCACATTATTTTCTTACTTCTAGTATTTATGATTTTCTAAACTTAAGATTTGAAATGATGCCCTATGTGATAAAACTTCAAACACCTCTTGGTGAAAGGGAATGTAGAGCCCTCGTGTGTAGAGAATGTTCTATAACTATTGACAGAGCTGAGATGAAATGAGATTTCTCTATGATGGATATGGATATCTATGATATAATCATGGGTGCGGATTGGTTGACAAAGTTTAGGGCTCACATCAAATTTTATACCAGAACAGTCAGTTTCGCGACTGAGGATGGCATCGAGCATCTCTTTAGAGAAGAAAGTGTGGTGATGACAGGTGAAAAGAGCTTGTTGGCACCAGAAGTGGCAAAGATATCTTACCAGTTGGCTGTGTTAAACTTCGAATCGATTGACGAGATTGTGAGTAACAGTTTTCCAGTAGTTGTGGATCAATTTATAGATGTTTTTCCTGAAAACATCGTGGGTTTACCACCTGTTAGAGAAGTGGAGTTTACGATTTATCTCTTATCGGGGACCAGTCCAATCTCACTTCCAACTTATAGGATGGAACCAATGGATTTAATAGAATTGAAAGTGCAGTTAGAGGAGCTAGAAAGAAAAGGTTTCATTCGGCCAAGCATGTCTCTATGGGCAGCACCAGTTTTGTTTGTAAAGAAAACAGATGGAACCTTGAGGCTATGTGTGGATTATCATAAACTTAACAAATATAGGATAAAGAATATATATCCACTACCATGCATTGATGACCAGTTTGATGAATTCAGGGGAGCTCAGTGGTTCTCTAAGATTCAATTACGATCTGGATATCACCAGTTGGGTGTTCAGAAGGAGGATATTTTGAAGACAACCTTCAGAAGTAGATATGGACACTAAAAATATGTAGTCTTGACTTTCAGTCTAAAGAATTCACATGTGGTCTTAATGGCTTTGATGAACAAAATATTTCAGCAATATCTGGATTCTTTTGTTGTTGTGTTTTTCGACGACATATTGGTGTATTCTCGAACAAGGGCTGAGCATGAGAAACACTTGGCGATAGTGTTGGAAATCTTGAGAGACCATCAGTTGTATGCCAAATTATCGAAGTGATATTTTTGGATACAAGAGGTATGCTTTCTGGGCCATGTTGATTTTGAGAAAGGTGTTTTAGTGGATCCAGAAAAGATAGACGTTGTTCTTTCTTGGAAACCGTTAAAGAATGTATTTGAGATATATAGTTTTCTTGTTCTATCTGTTTATTATCAACGCTTTGTTTGTGACATATCATGACTATATTCTCCTATGACAGCTTTGACAAAGAAAAACATGCATTTCAATGGACTGATGAATTTCAGAGATCCTTTCAAGAGTTGAAACCTCACCTTACATCAGCACCTATATTGATCTTGCCAGAATCAGGACAGGGGTATGTGGTGTATTCTGATGCTTTAGGAATAGGGTTGGGCTGTGTTCTAATTCCAGGAGACCATGTTGTTGCTTATGGGTCAAGGCAGTTGAGGGTCAATGAGAAGAATTACCCAACACATGACATGGAATTTGTTGTAGTCGTCCATGCATTGGAAACATGGAGATATTACCTATTTGGTGACAAATTTACCGTGTTTACGGATCACAAAATCTTGAAACACATTTTCTCACAACGAGATTTGAATCTGAGGCAGAGGATATGGATGGAGTATCTTTAAATGTCCGACTTCGACTTAATGTATACACCGGGTAAGGGAAATTCGGTGGTCGATGCATTAAGGAGGAAGTCGTATCCTCAGTTAGCCAAAGAAGCTTCAGACGAATGGCAGTTGATGTCAGTCATAACCGACATGCATGTGGAATGTAAAAACCAATGTGATGTTGTAGTTTTCTTTTCAGTTATTCCTGTTCCTAATTTTGTGGAGAGATTAAAGGAGGCACATGCATCTGATCTATACTATGTTGCAATGAGTTCAAAAATCAATGGTGGGGAGACCATTGAGGGATGGAAACTGGATGGGAGTTCAGTTCTGCGGTTTTGAGATTCGATAGTTGTACCTTTAACTCTCAGGAACAACTCCTTCATGCTTACCACCATTCTAGATGGGTTGTACATCCGGGTACACAAAAGATGTACTAGGCATTGAAGACGCAGTTTTGGTGGATCGGCATGAAAAGAAAGGTGGTCGAGTACGTCACATGGTGTTTAACTTGTCAGTAGGTTAAAGTAGAGCATCAGAGACTAGTGGGTATGTTATAGTCTTTACCTATCCCAGTGTGGAAATGGGATCAGATATCAATGTATTTTGTTACAAGTCTTCCATGAACGGTACGGAAACATGATGACATCTGGGTGATAGTGGATTGTCTGACCAAGTCGGCCCATTTCATCCCTATTCGTGAAACTCATATGGTGGAAGATCATTCAAAAATATATATCTGGGAAGTGGTAAAGAGACATGGTGTACTAGTTTCAATCATGTCAAATAGAGATCTGAGGATCGTATCTCATTTCTGGAAATCCTTACAATAAGCCCTGGGAATTGAGTTGAATATGAGTATAGTGTATCATCCTCAGACTTATGGGCAATCTGAGCGGATGATACGAACATTGGGAGACATGTTGCGGGCTTGTGTAATGGATTTTGGTGGATCATGGGAAGAGCGTATACCCTTAGTTGAGTTCTCATACAATAACATCTATCAAGCATCAATACACATGGCTTCGTTTGAAGAATTGTATGGGCGTCCTTGTCGTTATCCACTATGCTGGGCCGAAACGGGTGAAATATCACTTATTGGGCCAAGCCATGTTCAAGAAGAAACAGAGAAGATTCAGTTGATTAGAAAGAGGATAGAGACTACTCAGAGTCATCAGAAATCCTATACGGGTCATCACTGATGACACTTGTTGTTTATGGTGAGTTATCATATCTTTTTGAAGATCTCTCCAATGCTAGGACATCGTCGTTTTGGGAAGCAGGGCAAATTATCTTCTCGGTATATAGGCCCTTTTGAGATACTGGAACGTGTTGGTGAGGTGGAATATCAGTTTGCATTACCACCATGGTTCGGTGCAGTGCATAATGTGTTCCATGTATCTCAGTTGAAGAAGTATCAGCCTAATCCTGACCATGTGATTAGATGGATCACGTTGACCTAGATCCAGATGCTTCGTTGGTACATATCCCAGTGCGGATTGTGGATATGCAGGACAAAGTCTTGCATGGAAAAAGAATCGCCCTACTGCCGGTTTTGTGGCAGCATGGTCAGATTCCGAAAGATACATGGGAACGCGAGAAAGAAATGAAAGATCAGTGGCCAAAACTATTTCAAGAAACCCATGGTTTTCTACTTTCCATGGACGGAAAGGCCAATGGTGGGGAGAATGTAGTACCCCTAGTTTCTGGTAACTGACCCTTATTTTTTATGCTTTTTAAGAGCATGAAGCATATAGGAGATGATTGGGGAATGTTTGGGAGACTTAAAATGTGTAAAATGGAAAAAAGTGGTCTCACACGGTCTACGCACGGGTTTCCAAACCGTGCGTAAGTCGTGCGTGCTGTGGTCACTTTAGACATAGGAGACTGCACTGCGTGCACACGGTTTGGGAAAACCGTGCGAGGAGGCCATGGAGAGCGCCCCTTCCATGCAGTGATGATAGCATGGTTAGCACACAATTTGACTAACTGTGCAGACTAACAATGTGACGAATGTTAGCAAGGCAGTACATACCGCACAGTTGGCGCATGGTTTGTCGAACTGTGCGGATAAACCGTGTAGTCACTTGATGTTATTTCCTAAAATTGTGGACCTAACCCGTTTTGCCTTTAATTTCCTTTTTTAAACTCTAAAGCGGCCCTAACTCAGGATTACTCTCCCTTGAAGGTGGGAGGACTTCTCCCAAGTGTTTTGGAGATGATTCGAAGGGTTCTCTTGGCGAATCGAAGCCGGATTCATAAGGTATGTGATAGTTCTTGACCGGTTTCTCATATCTACTTAGATCTACTTCTCCTCTTCTCTCTTTTTCATAGATCTATGCCCCTTATGGGTAGATCTAAGTGTGTGGATGCCAAATATGACATTATTTGGTCTTTGTGTTGTTAGGAGAAGAGATTTAAGGAGGGGTTTTTGAGAATTGGCTCGGTTTTGTTGGCATTCTTCGTCGTTGGTAGGTTTCACCCAATTTATTGAGGTAGGTGGCTTCACTCTCTATTCCTCTTTGTTAGAAATTGATGTCTTAGTTCTATTTATTTTAATTTCTTGATTTTGATTGTAAAATTGTGGTGCAAAGCATGTTATAAATCCTCTTTAGTGATGATTTATGGGTTTTTTATGGAATTGTGGAAATTGAAAGAATGGTTCGTGAAAAGTGATTTGGTTCATTGATTTTAAAATGATGATTTTAAAATATGGATTTTCTGGATTTGGAAAATGGATTGGGGAAAAACGTATTCATTAAAAGGGCTGTTTTATTGAAATGGTTTTGGCATGGTTGAAATGGTATAGTTTTTGGGCATACTTGGTGTGTGATCATATTGAATTATGAGGAATGGTTGAAATATGACGTTGTGCTTGGTGACAAAAGTTTAATGGAACATGGGTAAAAATTACCTTGTGACGACTTGGTAGATCGATGAGAGACGGCTCATGAGTATGGAAATGTCATAACAATGCATGCTTGGGTAATGATGTGAATATGTGAAAAGGAAATGGTTATGGAAAAGTGAAAATGCGGTGGTGATTTGGAAACTTTTCTCGGTTTCTTTTCTCAGAAAAGATGGTTTTGGTTGGAAAAATGGTATAGATGGAAAATGGTTTTGACATGGAACTTTCTATATTGTGAACTATTTTGGAACTCTTTTATATAATTTTTTTATATAAATGTTCTAACATGTTTTCTCTTAGAGGCATGGGTTGGGAAGTCATCGGGGAAAACCTTCCGAGTTTCATTACTCACCCCCTGCTTGGGCACATTGGTGCTTTTGAAGATTTCATTTACCGGGATGTTGGAAAGGGAAAGGCGGCACACGTGTTTAGCACTACTTCATGATTTTGTGAGCTGTTGGTAGAGTTGGGGCATGGAGATTGTGGAGCCTTGGAGTCTTTATTATCTTTTAGTATTACCAGTTGTCTTTCCACTGTTTACTCTATTTTGGTTTTGGTTTCCGCTGTTGCGCTTTGGTTGGCTTAAAATGGAATAAATGGATGAAATATCTTCTTTTTAAATCATGCATCATATAGTGGTTCCATGGAGATGTTTGTCTAGTTTTCTCTGTTGTTTGTTTTTTTCTTAAAGGGTAAATCATCCCCCAATTGTATTTGAAACAATTAGGCATTTATTGCCAGCCTTTGGCATCTTGGGGATGTTTCTTAAGTCCCATTAATGACTCTTTTCACTCTCAAGACAATGAGAATTGGCAGTTCATTACATAATTAAACCCATGTCGGTGCATTCTGTGTAAGATAAATTTGAGTGTAATCTATTAGAATCTTGTATATTTAAGTAAAATATAATAATTAATAGAAATAAGCCATCATATATTATTGAAATATAATCCAGAAAATTGAAATTTAAGCCTACATATTTAATATAATTAAGGAAAAAATATAAGCATTCATGTTAAATAATCATACATTTTCAATAATCCTACGTATTCAAATATAATCCATCATATTTAGTCTTGAATATTAAATATAATCCTTCATTTTCAATGAAACCCTCATCATATGTAATGAAACTGGTGATAATTCATTTTTTGTAAGATATATTTGAGTGAAATCAATTAGAATCCTATATATGTAAGTGAAATATTATAATCAATAGAAATCACCCTGTGTATTTTATTGATATATAAGTCTGTATATTCCTACATAAGCCTACATATTCAATATAATAACAAAAAAATATAAGTTTTCATATTCAATAAGCATAAATTTTCAATAATCTTATATATTCAAATATAAGCATACCTATTTAATCTTTCATATTAAATATAAGCCTTCATTTTCAATAAACTGCTCGTGATATGTAATCAAACTAGTGACGGTGCATTCTATGTCATAAAAATTTAAGTTAAATATGTTAGAATCATGCATATTTAAGTGAAATGTAATAGTGAACAAAAAGAAGCCTGTATATTTATGTGAAATATAAGTCTTCATATTCAAATGTATGCCAACATATTGAATATAATAAAAAACCAATATAAGCCTGCATTTTCAATAAGTCTAAATTTTCAATAATCCTATGTATTCAAATATAAGCCTTTAAATTTAATCTTGCATATTCAATGCACGCTTTCATATATAATAATGAACAAATATAAGTCTTCATATTCAATATAATAATGAATAATTTCTATTAACTAGTTACTACATGTACACACAAATGGATAATCCCTGGAAAAAGGGTGGATGAAAAATAAAATCACAAGAAATAAATATCATATTATTGATCAATTCTTAAATAGTGATATAGGATATAACATTATAAAACATTATGTGCCATGAAACTGGTGTTGGTTCATTATTTGTCAGATAAATTTTAGTGTAATCTAATAGAAGCCTAAATATTTAAGTAAAATCTAATAATGAATAGAAATAAGCCAATATATTTGATTGAAATATAATCCTACATATTCAAATATAATCCTAAATATTTAATATTATAACGAAAGAAATATAAACATGTATATTCAATAATCATGCATTTTCAATAATCCTATATATTCAAATATAAATCTGCATATTTCAGCAATCATGTTTAATATATTCTTTCATTTTCAATAAACCTCTTGGGACATGTAATGAAACTGGTGATGGTGCATTTTCTCTTAGATAAATTTAAGTTAAATCAATGATAAGACTGCATATTTAAGTGAAATATAATGATGAATAGAAATAAGCCTGCATATTTTATTGAAATATAACCTCGCATATTCAAATATAAGGCTACGTATTCAATATAATAAAGAAAAAATATAAGACTATATATTTAATAAGCCTGAATTTTCAATAATCCTATATATTAAAATGTATGTATTTATATTAAATATTTCATATTCAATATAATCTTTCATTTTCAATAAAACTCTCACAAGATGTAATGAAACTGGTGATGGTGCATTCTGTATCATGGAAATGTGTGTGAAATCTATTGTAACCCTTCATATTTAAGTGAAATCTAATAATGAAAAACAAGATACCATAATATTTAATTGAAATATTAGTCTTCGTATTCAAATGTAAGTTTACATATTTAATATAATAATGAATACATTTAATCATACATGTTTAATAAGCCTGTATTTTAAATAATCCTTCATATTAAAATATGATCATGCATATTTAATCTATCATATTAAATATAAGAATTCATATCTAATAATGAAAAAACATAAGCCTCTATATGAAAAATAATAATGAAGAATTTCTATTAACCAGTGACTACATATACACACAAATAGACGAACAATGGGAAAAGGGGGATGCAAAATGAAATCATATGAAATAATAATCTAATTCATGATCAATTTCTAAACAGTGATATAGGATAGAAAATTATACTACATTATGTGAATTTTTTTTATAATCTGGAAATTCAATTCATATGGCTGGCTAGTTTTCTAGTACTGAATAGTTGTATAGATGTTCAAAAAAGCAAAACATCTATATGAACATAGAAAGGCCAGAGTACTTCTTTGTTGACTATACATAAAAAATGAAAATAAATGGTTAAATTGGAATGTGTGATGTGCATAAATATAACATATGACAAGATAAAAATCTATTGGAAAAGAATCATGATTGTTGAAGGAGTGCAGATCACATACCTGAGTAAGCAGCATAAGTTAAAAAACATAAATTTTAATTAACATAAAAATATATTAGAAGTTGTAAGAAACAATATAAGACATGGTTCATGCTTAAAAATTAAAATAAATTAAAACTTTAAAACTCATTATGTTTATTTTTTATGTTATCTGTAATTCAAATTCATATCGACGGCTTGTTTTCAATAAGTGAATAGTTGAATAGATGTTCAAAAAATTGAAACATATAATAGAAGATTTATTATGTATAGTTTTCCAACAATCTATAAATCCAATTCAAAAGGGTGGAAATTTTCCAAGTAGTGAATAGTTGTATAGATGTTAAAAATAGTGAAACATATATATGAACATAGAAAGGCCAAAAGACTTCTATATTTAATGTACATAAAAAATGAAAATAATGTGTACGATTGGAATGGGTGAAGTGGAGATGTATTACATTAGAAAAAAATAAAAATTTGTTCAAAAAAATGATTCTAATGATGTAATGGTCATTAATTTCACTTTTTGTGATCGTAAACCAATCAAAACATTCTTCTTTCTAAACTGTTAGGAAGTAAAAAAAGAAATAGACTGTGGAAGTGAACCTATGATTGAAAATTATGTTCCACTAATATGAAATATATAAATCAATACATCAATCAAATTAACATTTTTTGGCTAACCAGTTGAAGTCTTAATGCATAAAATGAAATTATAAAACATTTATCATATAGGAATTAGTAAACAATTTCAGTAAGTGTTATATATACTATAATAGGTAATCATGATATGGAACAATGATGTAATTAAAAAGTCTGTATATAAAAAATTATCATTAATTTTAGTTTGGGATACCTATACTACATGATGTTATGGTGTACTAGGAAAAATAATAATAGATCTAAAAACACAAATATTTGGTTGAAATTTTGACTGACCGAATATAGTAACTTGCTGAGGGAAATTAAAGAAAAAGTGTAGTGTAATTAACCCACTAACAAAAGAAAATGGATTTTGTTTACAGATGAACTAATTAGAGGTTCAATAACCTGAAGAAGATCTTCCTGAGGTAGAGGTTCCCAAGTTAGAGGAGTGAATCATGGAGGAGCCAAAATAGAAATGGGTTTTGTAGGATGTTTCTAGGATGATGGTGGTACCCTGGAGGAAGGAGATGTCAGGGAGGAGTTCTGAGCTGGAGGTGGAGACGAAGGAGAAACTATCACCAGTGAGAAGCGTCATTGAGGGGGCCAAGGAAAATGGATGGAGACCCTAATCACACAAGAGTCTAATCCAAAGCAGGGGGAGGGTATGGAGTGAGGGAATTAAAAAATGGATGTGGCGAGGTGACATAGAGTCATGTATGAATGACATGTAATTAAATAATACCCATATTTAGTGTATATTGTTGATATTACCAAATATTTTTATAATAATGTATTATAATTATTATTATTTTAATTACCCTTTTTATTTTTTGTATTAACCATTTTATATTTATATTAAAATACTTATTTCTTTATTTACTTAGTAATTAAGTAATATATAATAATTATCTAACTATATAAAATGAATATTAATTTTTTCAAACTGTATGTTTCTTGATTATTTTTATTTTTATTTCATTTATGTGTTGGGGGATCATGCTTCATTATGTGGACATAATCAATTTAGGTTCCTGTGATTTGGTCACCACCATAGCGGAGGAGAGACATTGAAGGTTCCAGGTGAATGACAAAGAGATGATTAATGATATATGAAAGGAACTGGATATTGGATTAGAGGAATCCATAAGTATTAGGTGTCATGGGAGGGATTTCCTCACATTTGAGAGAGTTCCATTGGGTATAAGGAGTTGACCACTTCAACCCTTCTATGATAAGATTCTAAAAAAACACTCTCTTGAAGCCGATCAAGATGAAAAACAAACTTCTCACTCCCATTCCACGTTCCTAAGGTTGGACATCATGATCAGACCTCACGATACACCATTCCATTCACCATCGGCAGTAAGCAGAAGACACAAATTAGATGATCATAGATTCCATAGATCAAACTATGAGAGATGAAAAATTTCTCCTTCTCTATATTTTGTCTTAATTTTCTAAAAAATGAAAATATTTGTTTTAAAATATGTTGATATGATACATACAATGATAATTCTTTTCTAATCTTCTTGTGGATAATAGGCTGAGATAGTCTCTTTATTAATTCCTATATTAATTCATTCTTCTTCTACTAGATTACCTCTCTCTCATTCTTGACAATAAATTTTTCAAAAATCATTAAGAATCACTGAAAACTTTTATTTATCTGTTTTAATTTAAATTTTCTTCTATCTAAAAATTTCATTGAAAAATAAATCATGCTCAAAAGAAATAGGATCACAAAGTTAAATCAATAATTCGAAGTGTGTGATTACTGATTTTTTCATAATTTTTAATTTAATTAGCTCTAAAATCTATAAATAGAAGGGATTATTTTACCATAGGTTGAAAAGATGACACATTGGGTCATCCTCATTCAATCAGATCTAGATGGATTAAATCTAATTCATGTATATGGGAAAATCATTTTAAGAGTCATCCATCTGACTTCCCCCTTCCAGTAATTTTGGTAATATTTCACTGTCATTGTTGTTTCTCATGTCTTCCTACCTGTTTTCACTCATACTCACCAATAAACACACACAAAATTTCAAATGACTTCACTGATTCATTTCAATTATCCAATTTTTTCCTTTTTTCCCTTAATTTTATGTTTTTTCTTGTTTTTTCTAGAAACAGCATCACAATATCAGTCATTTTTTGTAGTTTGATACACTTATTACCTCTGTAATTGTAATAATTATGTTTAGGAATTTAAATTTTTTTCAATATTTATGATTACATAATCATGAATTTCTATGTCCACTAGGTTAGATACCCTGTGTAGGGGGATGAATTAGGGTATGAAAGATTTAAAACAACTTCCCTTAATGATCTTGTTTCTTTGTTAAGAAAAACTATCTTGTAACGCCCCGACCCCTGCTACCCAGAGTCGGTGCATTACTTCGTAACATTGGCATGATCATAAAAGATCAAGTCTCTAAAGACCGATTAGTTTAGTAGCCTTGGAAACACTAGATACATTCGTAAACGTTACATTACATCATAAAGTGAAAAACTACAATAACAAAGTCTCCATAGTCCACACTCATATCCTCTTCTCACCATCCCTGCAGGTCATTCATAAAATACTTCTTCACATCCTGGAAAATATTAAAACATTGAAAGGGGTGAGCTCAGATGCTCAGTAAGGATAACAATATTGCGGAAGCTTTCATAAATAAACATAGAAATTTAAGGCAATGTATAACTAAAACAAAAGCCTTTTAAACTTGAACATCAACATGATATGGAAAAATTAAAATGAGATAATGCCATTCACTTCTTCACATGGATATTCTACTGGTCGAATAATCACATGCAATATCAATAACCACTTTCATAATGAGGGAATGTATAATGCCAGACATTCTGAAACATTTTGTCAAGGCCTCGTCCAAGACGTCTAAAATGATTAAGGCCTCGGCCAAAACCATAAATCAAATTGGGAAAGGGCCTCAGCCAATTCCACGTCTAGTTGTCTCATGAGACCTACCGATGCATCGAGGAGATATATCGGGCTCCACCCGTCACTTATTAAGTCCAATACATTCCTCATATGAATAGGTTTAAACATATCATAAACCATAACATAATCGTATCACATAAAACATGCATAAAGGAAACATAATATTTCCACATTTCAATCACAAGATATCAATAAAACACATTGATATAATAAAAACTCTTTCAAAACCATTTTCAATACCAAAATAAAATAAAGTTAAAACTTTGTATTTATTTTTCATTAAAAAATGATGGCTTGTAGAGGAATTTGAAACTCAAATAATGGTCACGGTGGCGGAGAAGTCATTGTCGCCGCATAAGTACGGAAAGAAAAACATTCCCTTTTGTCGTTTAGCAAAACGCTTCGTATAAAAAAGATTCCTTTTGAATAAACGTAAAAGTCAAAGGGGTTTATACACCGTATAAAAGAAAGTTGTGTATAAAACCAAATATGCCTCAATGAAAGGGGATTGAGACGAAGTCCTTAAAAGATCATTATTAAAATAAAATAGATCTATTATGTGTATTCACTATAGGTACACATAAAGAAAGTAAAAATACAAAATAGGACATAATAATATCATGACATAATTTGAAATTAGGAGATTAACCCAAAGAATGGAAGTTGGGTTAAGAAATTCCCTTACCTTGCGTCTTGTCCTGACTCGACCGTTCTTTAACCTCCTGAATGATAAACTAGAGTTAATTTCTATTTACTTAAGAACCTTTTCCATGTTCATTATTCCTTTTATATCCCTTATTACCATGTTATGAACATTATTTAATTATTTAAGTTAATAACGGTCGTTTTGTCGATCTTTGGTACTTGAGTCAAAATTAAACTTCTTATAATTAAAAGTTGTTCATGTGGTGAAATATCCATTATATCCAGAATTATATTCGTGATGTAGATATCATATATATCATATATACAGTACATACATTCATTCATAATGTCACGTAACATTTAGAGGTATGAAATGAAATGCACCGTTCATGGAGACGGTAAGCCATACGTACGCATGAACGCTACTTTCATTTCTATTTCGTATTTAATGGAATGAAATCATAATGATATAAATTTATAATATAATTAAAGTATAATATCGTGTATAATACCATTTAATCCATCCTTTATACATCCCACATATGGCATTAACGATTCAAATCACTTTGAGGGGGCGGTAGTCCGCACTTCCTAAAATGAAATTATCGTGTTTTACCCATAATGGAAATCATAAAGTATGCCATAAATGAGAAATACAGAATCATAAGTAAAACATAAACATATTTTATATCATATATAAATATAGTGACATCTTAATGTCCACCTTTGAAGGTGTTATATGAGTGTTGAACAATCATCGTTTCGTGAGGCAGAAATTCGCCATCCACAGAAACCGTATGTTCTTTAACCATTAGATGTAGGTGTGTGTAAGTGTAGTTAGAATCCTTCTTATAACAACATCCTAGTATATTGAGGATACTGGTTTTGTTACAAAATAAATTAATAAAAAGAGTTTAGGGGGTTGGAGAAGAAAAATAAAACAAAACAACATTAGAGAAGACATTACCTCAAAATCGGGTAACTCTTTTTGATTTGAGCCAAAGGCTTCCTTGAGAAGAGTTCTGCCCAAAGTGAGGCTTCTAGGAGTAAGGGAGGGAAGTTGGGAGAGTATTTGGGCAGAGGTTGGCCGAGCCAAATGGCTTGAAGGTGTGAATAAGGTGGGAGAGGTGGGGGCCTTTTATAAGTGGAGAGGAGGGGCACTCTTGGAAAGTAAAGAAAAGTCACTTTATTATAAAATGAGTTTCGGATTTTAGAGGTCCCACACTTATATAATTCGAGGATAAGATGATAAGGGTTCGAAATATACTCATCCAATATATTTTTGACAAGTGTACGCTTTGTATTTTACATTATCTTTCCATTTTATTTAAATCCTTAAATAATGAGGTCATCACTGCATCATCATGATGTGATAAATAATTTAATTTATTTAATGTCTAAAAATTATAAAAAAAATACTATGATGTAGGAACTATTTTTATATTTCTAATGAATATTTATAATCAAAATTTGGACTTGTGTAACCCCACTTAAAAAATGTTTTAGTAAAACAACTCATGTTTGTGTCAATTTAATAATAACATTAAATAAATATATATTAATGTCATTTTCAAACTAAAGTGGCTCCATGGGGTCCCCAAGTTGACCCATGGGTTGTCTTGGTCGGCCATGACTCATCCAATAGGAGTAGGACAAGTGTCAAGCTCATATCATATTATTAAAACATTGTTTTTACCTTAAACTACACTAATTACCTCTAATCGCGATTAAGAACTTAAAAGTTACTATTCACCAAAAATTATTTTAATCTCATTGAACCACATTTTACTTCTTAATGACAACCATGTATGTCGGATTTTTGAAAATCAAATCACAGAAGTGGTAATATTTCATTTAAATGAAAAGTCAGTTATTTAACTACCACTTAGTGGTTTCACTATTCATCAAAAATTGAAGTTTTTCAGAACAAAGCCAAAATTTCAACCTAAGATATAATTGATATTCCGAATTCAAAAATGATGTGTATTTTACAAAATTACAAACATATAAGTTGCATTAATTAATTTTATAATTAATTCCCGCTGTTACGACAAATAGCAAGTTTTTAAGAAATAATTTATATCAAAAGATTGGCAATTGTTTATGTCGAATTTCAATGTTAATTTAATTCTAATGACCACCATTGGATAAAATGGTAAAAATATATTCTAATTATACCTTAAAACCACTAAATAGTATAACTTATCACTATAAATTATTTTTATTAAAAAATTTGTTTTAAGTATTTTTCACTATTCATAAAAATTTGGAAGTTCTCGGAAAATTACAAAAAATTCAACATAGGCTAGTTTCAATATTAGGAACACAAAAATGAATTCCATTTTGAAATTTAAAATTTCTATAAATTTAAAAGGTGGTTATTACTATTCATAATGGCTACTTTGATTAGTTGCAGTGTGTTAGAACTCGAACTTGCGTACAATGCAAGCTATTGGATTATTGAAAGAGAGGCGTATCATGGAAGCTCGGGCTGTTACAATCTTCTCTCTCTTTTCCATAGAAAATTATAAAGAGAAATTAAATCATTCATAGGACATAGTTATTTTTACGTGTTTCACCCTCATCGGGCTACGTCCAAGGAACATGCACTAGCGATGTGTTCACTAAAAGCACACTATTGTTTACAATGTTCAAATCAGACTCACATTCCCTTCTGGTTTACAACCAATCATGATATGAGAGCTCACTAATCTCCCAATTGATGTGTGTTCACTACTTCTATTGAAGATCCTCTCATAGTTTATAGGCGTGTATGTCTCTTCATTATCTCAAATGAATGCATCCTATAATGTATGTATATTCCCTATTGACATTAAACTTTCATCTACAGATGAATGAAAAATTACCACAGTATTACTGGGAAACCTAAAATCTTTTGTGCAACCCTTACTATTTCTTCCCCACACCAATATTTCCTTGTGTGGAAGATTCAATTATTTTTTCAAAACACCCTATACACGCAACATCAATCTTCCACGAATCACAAATATTTGGGACAACATTCTTAATGTGCACACAAATCAAAATCTTTCATGAAACTCCCATTTCATAAAATTCTTATGTTATCCAAATCTAGAAATCTCTCCATGTTTTGAGCTTCCTCGAATGAGGGGGGTCACCACTTATTTATAGTCGTCACTGACCCATGTGAGGAAGATTCATCTTTTATCGCGCAAGATCCTCTTGGATCCCCTAAACATCAATTTGACGTCACATTGGGCACACCAATATATGTCATGAAACCTCATATTTCACAAACATTTTCAAATCTTTCACAATAATCATTCCTTTTCAATTTTTCATCATTATGATCCCGAAAAAGGCCTTACGTGCTAGTTTCCAAATAACCTTAGATCTTGCATTTTGTTCTCCTGGTTCTTTTTCAACTTAATTTGTCAAAAATATATATGGAACTCAATAACTCACCATGAAAACTCTATTTATATACAATAAAACATCTTTGTTAACAAACACAATCACCTCAAAAATAGTTCAATGATGCCTTGAGAGATTTTTTCCCAACAATCTCCCCTTTTTGTATGTTGAAAAATCCTACCCTAATTTGATTCATTTTTAAATATCCTTTCATCTTTATCAACCATTATCCTCTTGCGATTCTGATAACAATCATGGATTTACTCAGCACATACTATAAGCTCACATGAGAAATGATCAACATGAGAAACAAGATTATGATGAAAATTTCATCAATGATTCACTTAATTCCTAACACCAATTTTTGATACCAAAGTGATACCAACTATTGATTGCTGGATACCTTCTAACACCAATACAACACCACACTTCTACTTTTATCACGATCCTCAGCTGTCGTGATATCTATTTCTTTTATCGATCACTTTTACCATCGTCAGATTTCAAACTCCCCCCCTTCTCATTGTTATCCCCTTATCTAGCTGCTCCACCTATCAACGTATCCATGTGTCTTTTAGAAATAAAATGTCTCCCTTCATTAGCCACAATTTCTCAATCTTTAAGAGTCACTCTTTCTCCCCCTATGTCAATGAACCCAAAGGCCACTCCTTTACGGTCTGTATCATTGGAAAGAACACAGATTAGTAAATTTCCTAGAAACACACCATACCTCTAGGAGAGGTGGTCCCACATCCTCACTTTTTCAAGTGAGGGGAGTCGACTGAACTACCAGAGCTAGTCTTTACCAATCAAAAGCATCCTTGGGTGAGACCTTTGTCATAATGTCTACAACCTGTAGCTCTATAGGCACATAGTCCAACATCATGATTCCCCACTCAACCTTATCCTTTATAAAATGATACTTTATCTAAATTCTCTTATTCCTTTAGTGATGGATGAGAATTTTGATGAGATTTATAGCACTTGAATTATCTCACTAGATTCCGATCAGAAAATTCACTTCAACTCTCATATCTTCAAGCTGCTGCTTTATCCCCAATATCTATGTGCAAGCTTGAGTGGCTGTAGTATACTCAAAATCTATGGTTCTCAGTGAAATTAAATCCTTCTTCTTGATTAGGCAAGAAATAAACAATCTACCAAGATGGAAGGCACCCCCTGATTTTGATTTTCTATCATCTGCTGAACCTGCCCAATCTACATCTATATATCCTAAATGATCTGGCTAAGATTTATCATTATACATCAAACCGAAATCCCTAGTGAGCTTAATATACCAAAGTATTCTTTTCACATCAAGCATGTGACTTTTGTTGATATTTCATTGATATTTTGATACTTGTCATGTAGTGAAAACAACATCAGGTCATGTTACTATCAAGTACAAAAAACATCATATAACCTTCCTGTATTCTGTTACATAAACTACCTTTCTATCATCATCATTTTATAATTTCATCGAGGTGGAAACCAGAGTCTTGAACTCCTAGGAATTTTCCATTCCAAATCTTCTCAAGAATTCTTTTGCATATTTGGATTGAGACATGAATGTTACATTCCTTCCTTATGTCACATGTAAACCAAAGAAAAATTCCATTTCCCCAATCATTGACATTTCGAACTCACTTTTCATGAATATAGAAAATTGTATGCACTGACTTTCATCTGATCCACCAAATATTATGTCATCGACATAAACCAAAACCATCTTACATTGATTTCTATCATTGTTGAGATAGAGATTGTAATCAACACCACCATGCTGAAACCCAAGCTTCTTCAAATATTGATCGAGCCTTGGGTACCACGCTCTTAGTGCCTGTTTAAACCCATTTAATGCCTCATTCACTTGAAAAACATGTTTTCATCCTCATGATTGTGAAAACCATATGGTTTCTCGATATACTCTTCTTTCCCCAGATTTCCATTCAAGAATGCAGATTTTCCATCCATCTATAACACTTTGAACTTTTCTTGCACTGCAATTGCTAGGAATAATCTGATTGTCTCCAGCCTTCCAACTGGTGAAAATGTCTAATAAACATCTATTCCCCCTATCTGGGATTATCCTTTTCACACTAGTCATGCATTTTTTCGAATCACTATGCCATCTTCATTCATAGCCCGAACCCAGTTTTCATCATCAGCTGCATCAGCTAAACATTTAGGCTCCACTTTAGATAAGAATGTTGTCTGGTGCAGTGATTTCACTCTTGTCTAAATTGGAGATGAATGGTCAACAATGATATTCTAATTTTCAATTTCATCACATCTTCTTGGCTTATTTTCAGATACATATTTTACTTACTAATTCTCATCATCGATATCTTCTTCTGAATCATCATCAACCACTTCTTCTCCCCTTGCATTGCATTCCACCTCATCACTTTCATTAAGAAATTTCTTATTATGCTATTGAATATTATCTTCATTTTCAAAATTAGTGACATAATTTATATCAACTACCTTTCCCATCCTTTTATTAATTCATTTATTTGCATTTCCATTTTCTAACTAGCCCATGAATATTCCCTCATCTACACGTGACTGAAATTTCCTATGTTTTCCTTTGTTGAGTAATAACAACTTACTTCTAAAGATTAAAAACTACTTTACCATTGGATTCTTCCTATACAACATATCATATAGAGTCTTTCCTTCCATCAGACACAATAGATCCTGGTTAAAAATGTAGACCGAAATCAATACTACTTCCTTAAAAAATTTCTCAGGTATGTATTTTTCTATCAGCATCATTCTGGCCATGTTGTTGATTATCTGATTTCTCCTTCCAACCAATCCATTATGATGGGGATTCCATACTAAAAACGTGATTATTTATCCTGTGTTTCCCTAGATAGTCTTCCACCTGACTATTTTTTAATTTCGTACCATTTTCATTACGAAACATCAGAATTTTCTTCCCAAGCATCCTTTCAGATTCTCTCTGATATTGTTTTAGGAAACTGAACACATCATACTTATGTGAAATTATGAATACCCATGCCATTATACTATATATATAAATAAAAAAATGTAATACCTTTTCCTTTAATGGATCTTGCTGAAATAGGTCCACAAACATCATCATGCACCAATTCAATCACTCTTGCTGACTTCTTTTCCTTCGCTTTATAAGTCTTTCAGATGATATACCCTTCATGAGAGGCATCACATGTATGTGTACGATCACGTGATTGATTAGGGAGTTCTCTTTCTACATCAAGATTTACCGAATCATATAGAGATGGTTGACATACATGACTATGTAATTTATGCCACAATTTTTTCCTACCTCCCTGGATAAAAAGCATATATCATCTTCTCCACTTACTAGGTAGAGATTCCACTTTTTTCTTTTTCCTTATAGGATAATTGTACCATCTCTTCCCATGATGACACATGTCCTCTTGGTCAACCTTATATAATGCCCTGAGTCACCCAGTTGACTGACGCTGAGCAAATTGTGATTGAGTCCTTCTAAAAACAAGATATTTGCACATCATATTTCTTATTCCACAAACCTGGCCTTTCCCGATCCAATTATTACTAGGCCTACATAATTTCCAAACTTGAAAAATTATTCTTTGTTGTATTTTATGCTTCTAACCAGATACTTATTTCCTGACATGTGAGATGTGAAACCACTCTCGTGGATCCATATACCAGAACAGTCTGATGGTTCGAAGGCAATTTCTATAACCACTTACAACTCATATCTCTTCTTATTGATCCATGTTTTTGGACTCATAATCATAATGTATTGGAAATCTAGGACTATCATGGATTATGATGGACCAGCTTCATCCTGTAGAGCTAAAAACCAATTTTTTGTTTTCAACTCAATTGTTGGTTCTCTGATTTACTGCCTGCGACCACTTGGGATATATTTTGGAACATTCCTCTGCATGATTGATGTACATTATCTATCCAGGTTCCCAAATCCTCCACACCAAAAACAATTTCCCTCAAAATATGTTCTATAATATTGTTCTCTGTTCGGTTTCCACCGTTTATGTTGTGCCCTTCGGTATCTATTGGCTATGGAGCATACTTTTTGTGAATGTACCATCATTATACCACAACAACACCTGATGTAAGGTGAATTATTATGTGTCACTTATACACTTATAATTTCCCCTTGGGTTCTCTGAATCTTATTATTTTTCTTTTCACCCAAATCAATCTTTAATTTGGGAGTGGTTGCTTGCTATATGACTTCAACTTTCCTATATTTATGTTTTTAGTCATGCCCCACATTAGCCTAAACATCTGAACACAATTCTTCCCTCTTTTTTAATTGGATACTATGCTCTAATTTTAACTTTTTATTCATCTAAAATACCTACATTACTGATGTCACACCATGAGTCAATATTTTTCCATGATCCATATCCATTTTCGGCAAACCAACAACTTCTCCTTAATATTCTTCGATTCTCTTGATTTTAAAATTTATTGTGGTATTTAATACATTGATAAACCTTTTATATTCATCTTCCTTGATTTTATACTCACTAAATTATTCTAATTCCTCTTGTTTTTATGACTTGATTTTCTCAATTTATTACATCAGCTCAGACTTGTATTCTTCTTACTGCCACATATAGAGTTTGGCATCATGAACAATTTTGTCGTCATTAGTTGTTTTGGATCTTCAAACATCTATATATTCAATATAATCCTCTAACTCACCTTGCATATAAACTCTTCCTTCAACTACTTCATCTTCATAATCAATTTCAGTTTCTACCTATTTCTGAGTATCGCCACCAACATCCACTATAGCATTTTCTCCACAGTCATTGCAGTTCACTCTCTATTCAACCTTGTTAACCTCAGACTCATCTGAACTGTCACATTCTTGTCAAATAAGATTATTTTTCTTAATAAAAATACCTCTTGAACCTTTTCTTGCCTTTCAAATAAGGCTAAATTCATCTTCTTGGGAATTTCATATTCATCCTCATCATCTTCTTGGAACTTTATGGGGCACCTTGTTGAAAGATGTCTAACCTTTCTACATTGAAAACAAGCAAGTTGATGTTTCCCTTTAGACATTCATTTTCCTATTTGAATATTTGAGGAAGGGAATGACATCACCTTGTCAGTCTCTTCTTCTTATGGAGAATATTTAATAGAGACATTCTCCATGGATTTGAATGCCACCTCTTTATATTTCCACTTTTCCACAGCATCATGAACATCATTTCTCATTTTATATTCTATAAGGGTACTACACAAGTTATCCATTGTCAGATCATTCGAATCCTTGTCTTCCAATATTGAATCCTTTGGATTGAAGCAGGGTGGAATATTCCTAAGTATGTACTTCATGATCTTTATGTCTTCAATTACATCACCAATACCTCGCATGTCTTCAACTAAAAATTTAATACTATCAATGAATACATAAATAAAATCATTTGGGTTCATTCAGAGATCTTCATACTTGTTCCATAACACTTGACGCTTTTCTTATCTGACCTTTGAATCTCCTTCGTATAGGTTAAAAAAATTTCCCACATGGTGTGTGATGTTTTTCATGACTTCACCATCATATATATAGCATTGTATAGGGATCCTCCTAAATCATTGATTCTAATGGCATCACCACCAAATTTAATTCCTTTGGCCTTTGATATCATGCCACTATTGATGTCAGATGAGATACTATGCATCGCTGCTGTAAAAACATCCATTCCCAAAGATTGGAAGTAGTGTTGCATATGATTCTTCGATAACTAAAAGTTGTTACCATCAAAGATAAAAATCCTTTTTTGATTGATGTCCTCCATTTTAGAGAGAGAAACTAATATCAACATCCCTATAATACAAATTATTCAGTCAAATAGGTTAGATACAATGAGAGTGGGGGTAAATCATGGTATGACAGATCAAAAACAACTTCCCATCTTGATCTTGTTTCGTTGTTAAGAAAAACTCTATTCTCTCTCTTTCCCATAGAAAAGTATAAAAATAAATTGAGTCAGGAATAGAACACAATGATTTTTACTTGGTTCACCCTCGCTGGGCTATGTCAATGGAGCATACACTAGTGATTTGCAAATTTACCAAATTCACTAAAAGCACACTGTTGTTTACAAAGTTTGGAGAGGACTCACTATCCCTACAGGTTCACAACCAATCACGATATGAGAGCTCATAAATCTCTCAACTGGATTGTTCTCACTTCTTATTTATTATATCCCCTCACAGTCTATAAACTTTTAGGTGTCTTCATTATCTCAAATGAATGCATCCTCTACTATATATATATGCTCTATTGACGTTCCACTTTCATCCACTAATGAATGAAACATTACCACTGTAATACTAGGAACCCTCAAATCTTTTGTGAAACCCTTAATGCGACTTGTGTGCACTTTTATTTCCATGCACTCAAGATTCCACTTTTTTAACGAAACATCCCTTATGTGCAACTTTAATCTTTAACGTAACAAATATATTCTGCATAAAATTCTTAACATATGTGAATCTCATAATCTTTCACGCAACTCCCTTTTCTTAAAATTCTTATGTGATCGAGTGCTCGGATTATTTTTAAGTGTTGACCTTCTTCGAATGAGTGGGGTCACCTCTTATTTATAGGTGTCAATGAACCCTATAGAAAATATTTGGATTTTGTCACACAAGATCCTCTTCGAGCACGAACACATCAATTTGACATCGCATTGGGTGAACAAGTTTCTTTTGTGCAACCTCATCTTTCGCACACAATTTAAAATCTTTCGAACACATCATATCTTTGCCATTTTTCAACATTATGTCCCAAAAACACACCTTTCACGCATGTTTCCATACTTCCATAGATCTTTCGTTCTATTTTCATGGTACTTGGTCAACCTAATTTGTCAAAAATATCTCTGGAACTTGAAAAATCACCATGGAAACCCTCTTTGTCAACAAACAAATCATATATTTCAACAAAGACAATCACCTAAATAATTGTTCAATGATGCCTTAAAAGATTATTTCCAAACATTAATATAGAAATATATTTAATAAAAACATCTATATAGATATCATTGGAATTATTTTAGATGAAATATTTTTGAGATGCTAAATTTTAAGAGATATCAATGATTATTTCTAATCATCTATAGAGAGGAATTTTAAAATTGGTAAAGGAAAATATGTAGTCATGTTTCCATTGTATTTATTTAATTATATAAATGATTAGACATATCAAATCTTAGTTTTTTAATAAACATGATGAATATGATAATTAGTTTAAATAATCTATAAAATAGAAAAATAAGTTTCCTTCTAGAATTAATATAAATTCTATAAATTCTGGGGAAAATATTATTATTAGGAAATTAGTTTTTTTATAAAATAAGAAGTGTGTGTTGAGTAAGATCTATAATAAGTTATTGACATAGATTTTACCTCAGATATTAATGATATAATAAAATATTTTGTAGAAAATTCTAAAACTAAAGTAAAAAATAATGATCAACAAGACATAGTTGTTAATCTCTAAGTAAAACTGAAAGGATATCTTGAGGGTATTTATTTAAATATAAATATGAAAAAAAATTGGAATTTTTTTAGAACATTAGTCATGTTTTTTCGATGAAATTAAAGAAAAAATATATCATCATGAAAAAATAGTGGAACAATTCAAGAAGAATCATGTGAAATTTGATGAATCTATGAATTATATATTTAAGATTGAAAAATGTACCAATATTAATGATGATCTTAATGAATATATTAAATACAAAGCAAAAAAATAAAAAACACTTTAGGAGGAAGTCATACCATTGGGAAAGAATTATGAATCTAATATTTATATAGAATGTTCATAGAATAAGGATCAGTTATGGAAAATTTTAGATGATGTTTTTAAGAAAAGGATATATCAACGAACAATTACATATAAAGATACATTGAATACTCAAAGGAAATGTTTCATATGTAAATAAGTTCTTGGTTTAGATAGTGAAACAAAGAAATATTAAATATAAAGAGAATATGAGAGAAAAATAAATGATAAATCTCTCAAACTTTGATAACATACAAATAATCAATGTGGTATTCAAAACCAGGTGATTTTTATAGAAATGAAAATTATAGTATTTTTCATTTTATTGAGTTTCAATTTTAATGTTATTATTAAAAACACTATGTTATATTAAGATGATGATAAAATATATCATATATGATAATTTATTTTCATTTAAAATGGGTGATTTGGAAGGTATTTTTCATATAAAAAAGTTTTATTCTATGGTTACTATTTTATTACATAATTTTGGTATATAAATAAATTGAATTGAAGAAGTGTATAGGTAGATATTATTATAAAAATTAATTAAAATCCGATGAAAGTTAACCAAATTCAATTCCATTGAAAATATTCTTCATCATCTTGAAGAGGGGGTATTTGACCTGATAGATTATGCTAAAGAAAATATACAGATATCAAGACATTTCTCAACGCTTTCTAAACTTTTTATGAAGGAAAAAAATACTAAAATGATAATTTAGAAAAAATTTCCATGAAAGCATCCAATAATAGTACCACATATATTCCAGATAGTGGGTATTCATCTCAAATGAAAGGTAATTTTAAACTATAAAAAAAATATGAAGATAATAGTTGATGGAATATTCATTTTTTGGAAACGATAGAGAATTAATGAAAATTAATAGGTAATAAGAAATATTTTGATATAGAATTGAAGAAAATTTATATAATTTAGGTTTATAGTATTTATCATAATTTATTTAGTGTTATTAATCATTTGTACTTAGGTTTTGATGTCACATTCAATTGAAAAGGTTTCATTATCCAAGTTATGATTGGGAATTACCTCAAGAAATGCTAAAGGATGAATGGAAATTTATATTAGGTTGATAGAAAAGATTAAACATTTCTTTTAGTATTGAAATCAAAAAATATCTTATGAAACTAGAGACTTGGAGATATTCATTGGAAATTCACAGAGAATTTATCAAGGCTTAAGGATAATAATGATATTCCATTATTGAAAAAAAATATAGATACTTATTATGATTCTTCATTAAGGGAAATTTTTGCAAGAAATTATTATCATCCAAAGAAGAAAAGATCTCAAGGATTATTGAGTTCTATCCACACAGATGTTTGAGGTCAAATTAGTCAAGATAGAAAATATTATTAGAATTAATTTATATTTTTAATTTATGATTATATAATAATTAGATATTTTGTGGTTTTGAGATCAAATATGGAAGTGATCGATTTCATTAAATTATTTTAAATGGGAGAAAAAAAATGAAACTATAAGAATTGTGGAGATTCAGAGATATGATAATGGAATTGAGCACTCATCCTTTGACATTGAAAATTACCATGAAAACTGTGGTATTAATGCATAAAGAATATTCAGTGAGATCTCCCCAACATAATGGGGTTGTGTAGAGAATAAATTTTATGGTGATAAATATGGAAGGAACAATGTTGATAAAAAGCCACATCTCATGCCCAAACTGGAAATAAGTGGTTCATGTAGCTAGTTATGTAAAAAATAAATCATTAGTCATATCATTAGTAGATAAGACACCATGGGAAATGTGGTATAGAACAAATCCTTATAGGATACATCATAGGGTGTTTTAAAGAAAATGTTTTATTGAAATTATAGAAGTAATCAAAGGATTATATAGTGATACAAAGGATGAAGTAATAATCAAAGGCATTACAATATAGTGTAAGTCCTATAAGTGCTTCAATAAAAGGCTCAACAAATTTTTTGAGAGAATTTATATTATGTTTTTAAATAGTACAGGAAAATAAAAATCTATAAAGTGTGTCTCTAAAGAAAATTTTGGAGAAGATAAAGACATGAATGTTGATATTGGTTAATATAAAAATATTCAGGTTAATGAAGATTGTGAAACTAAAAATATTAAGAAAAAAATGAAAAATATATTCACCCTATTAATCAATCAATATGATGGAGGAAAAAAATTGATCTGATCAATATTTTTAGAGACACATTTCCATCAAATAAGACAATGATAATCAGGAGAATATATCACAAGAGTCTGTTATTTGAGATTGTACCAAACTCATTCAAAGAGGTAGTAAAAGAGGAATCATGGGTGGAAGACATGAAAAAATAATTATATTTTATTGATAAATATAAAACATCGGTGATTATGAACATAATAAGAAACCATAATGTGGTTGGTGTAAAGATGGAATTCAATAACAAGAATGATGATAATGAAAATAGGTTCAATAATAAATCATGTTTCATTTTAATAGTTTTTCTCATTGGGAATAATATTATAAAGAATAAAATTACCACCAATGACAGTAATGGATTCCATTAAATTGTTTCTTTCAGTTATTGTTCAGTGAAAATTCAAAATATTTAATGTTGATGCGAAGATGTAATTTCTAAATGGAGTCTTGAATAATGAGGTATATAATGGATAATCTCAAGGATATATTATAGAAGATGATGGACAAAAAATGTAAAAATTGAAAAGGAGTCTTGAGGTATAAAAAATCATCTCATTAATAGTATTCACATCATGATACATTAATGTTGAATTTTAAAAGAGTATTGGTTGATCACAACCTCTTTGTAGAAATTTTTAAATAATAAAAGTATATAGATGTGGTTTATATTAACACCATATTTTTTTGATGAAATAGGAAATATATTATAAAAAGGTGTGTTGGATTAATGAATTTATAATTTTATATGTCAATGAATGCAGAGTTGACGTATTTTCTCAATTTGTATCTTTATCAATATGAAGAGAAAATATTCATCTCATTGTTGAAAAATACATGGGATGTGTTGATAAAATTCAAAATAAAATTTGGAAAGATAGGTTAAACTCATATTATAGTTATAAGTAAATTTTTAAAACTTGAGTATAATGATAGAGTATACAAAAAATTGTAATGAAATACCATTATGAGTTTTCAATATCATACTTTGACTAGGTAAGACATTTTCAGAGAAATGTTCATGGAATTATGTTTCCAAAGTTACCCTCAGAAATAGAATCTATTAAAAGTGAAAAATAATAAATATATATGTTTATGGGACACTAAATTATGGTTTAGTTTTCAAGGATATAATATATTTAGATTTGATAGCTAATCCAAACATGGATTGGGTATGTGACATTATTGATCTAAAATCAAAAAATGGTGGAGAATTTTACATTTTAAGGAATTTTATTGGCTAGCTAAGTAAGATATTTTTTTAGCATTTATGTAATTATAGTGGAAGAAGGGTAAATTTTTGTTAACAAATATTATACAAAACATATATGGATAAGGAAATAATTAAAAACAAATTCATTAAGTGGTGCAACATCAAATGTTGATTCAATGTGACAAAAAAGTGAAATTAAATTAATAATTATTTGGGTTTATCATTATCACACTAATAACATTGTGATCATAAATGATTCAATAAAGTATAAGTTAGAGAAAAACATTATGAATTGTATATTTATTAGAATTTTTTTTGGGAGATATCGTTATTGATCAATTGAGTTAACTAGTATTTGAAAACCACCATTTGAACCTTGGAGTTTAACAAATATCTCAAAATGATTAACTGTGGATTTATCCTCTCCCCATTGTATATATTGTTATATTTGGATAATGTTTTTATTTACAACAATTTATTTTAATTTGTTAGAAGATAAAATGGGGAGATATTATCTATGGGGACTTCTAAAAACAAATAAAAAACTATTGGAACCATGGTCTTCTATGTATGAATTGGAGTATAGTTTTTGTTTTTTGGCAATCCTCAGTGGAAGTTCAGAACAAGTACCAGCAATGTGATCATACAGATCAAGCATACTACAGATACAAGGTGGCGCTGTTTTCCAATGTTTTCCAAATTTTTGGGCCTGAATATCGACAAATGGAGAAAAGTGATTTTGACAAAGAGACTTGTGCATTGTTTACATGAAGGAGAGGGAACTTGCGCACTTAGTGTTTTTCAGAATCAGACCATTGGAAAATGGAAAAGGGATAAGGGTCGCATATGTATTGGTGTGGTTGCGCAGGTGACCTACGCGCAAAGAAGGGACTTGCGTGCGGGTGCCGATGATGTTTGGAAACTTGTGCTCTTTTTGTTCTTCAAGATTATGACTTTAAAATATGGCAAAGTAAAGAAGGTCCCAAAAGTTTTGGTTAGGTCACCCAAGTGAGTAGCGCGACAGAGGCGAAGGCGGTTGGAGCTACACGCTGGGACTATGCACCGCGAGGACACTTGCGCGCCATCGCGCTGGGGGATCAGTTTTCCTATAAATAGTGGACCAAACCTCTTCATTATATGCAAAGTTATAGATATAGAGATGTTTTGAGATCTCTTCGCGCAAGTGGTTGAGTCGCGCAAGTGGTAGTTGAGTCGTGCAAGTAGAGGTTATGCACCAGTTGTGGGTTGCATGACCAAGGAAGTATGGGAGTTAAAGGTTCAGAGTCACACAATTATGGAGATTAGGAAGTGTGTGTCGTGCAAGTGGTCGAGGTAGACTTGTGCGGCAGTTGTGACTTGCACTCTGGATTTGGAACTTGTGAACCGGCTTGGAGAAGTGTGCTAGGTGTTGTGGAAATACATTCGTCTCTCTGAAGCTGTACGAAAGCTGAAAGATTGCCCGATACCTTCGGTGCAAAGTGGTATTTCTCTACTCGAGAGAATTGGACTTCAACAAAGCATCAACATACAATAGAGGATGCATTCTTTTGCAGTAATTAAGAGACCTTCATGTCTATAAACTGAGTGGGACTTCAACAAAGGCAGTGAGCTGGGGGGAGTCAACGGGAGTGACCCGAGGGATGTTGTGAGATATCCCTGAACCTTTTTGTAAAGGCAGTGAGTATGGGATAGAGTGACTGTGCCCGAACGTTTTTAACCCACAACTAGTTAAGTTTAGTGGAATTTGGAACGACTAAAATCCAGTTGGCATATGCTCTTTGGACTTTGCCCTTAGTGGTGAACCAAGTAAAAAGTGTTGTGTCGTCTCTCTGTTTGTGAATTTTTGCTTTCTGTTCATATCCATCATACAGGATTAACAATTCCCTATCAATGTGGGAACAAGATCTATCCCTTTAAAAGAAAAAGTTGTCACCCTGATTCACCCCTCCCTTCTTATGGTGTCCCGGGGTCCTACAAGTGGTATCAGATGGTAAAGGTTGTTGTTGTTGAATCTTTCCTTTGTCATCAAAGAGAATGCAGTCAATGTCAGGGGAGTCCCTCTCTTCGATGGATGTAATTTCCAGATCTGGAAGAATAGAATAAGATCTCAACTAAGATCCCTTGGAATGGATGTTCTGTTTTCCACTGTGAAAGGTATTAATGTTTCTGATCCAACATGTCTTGCAATGACTGATACAGATAGGAATATTATTGATGCAGATGTCAAAGCAGAGAATGCCCTCACTGCAACACTTTCTAATCAGTTCTATCTAAAAGTGATGAGTTTAACCTCATAAATGTCCATGTGGGATAAGATTGAAAATATTTAGGAAGGAGACAAAAAAGTTAAGGAGGAAAAACTACAAGTGCTACACAATATATTCGATGATCTGAAGATGCAATCTGATGAGAATGCAGACTCCTTCAATCTAATTGTGGAAGTGGTTGGAGCAATTCTGGTCCTTGGAGAAGAAATCAGAGACATTGACATTGTGAAGAAAATACTGAGAATACTACCACCCATGTACAATGCAAAGGTGTCGGACCTCGAAGAAAGAGATCTTTCCAAACATTCTTTGGATGATCTGTTGAGCAGATTGCTGTCATATGATGTGAGATTCATTCCAGAAGATGCTTCAACAAGAGTAAGCAACAAGATGGCATTCCAATCCATAGAGAAACTGAAAATCTCAAAAGTTACTAGTGGATAAGATGATGAGGAAAAATATATTCTTTCTCTCATTTCTAAGATGTTCTAGAAGGGAAAAGGGAAATTCAAAGGGAAGTTACCACTAGCTTGCTTTTGTTGTGGAAAAGTTGGGCACATTGCTTCTCAGTGCTTAAGGAAGATCAATGATGATGATAGCGATGCTGAAAACATTGAGAAGCCTTAGAAAATATTTTTCAAAAAAATAGACTCCAAATCTAGAAATAAATTTCTGAATAAGATTTTTGTCTGTGAAGAGGAAGAAGATAATAATGAATTCTATGATGAAGAACTATAATTTAAAACTGGGAAACATGCTTCCATGATGGCCACTATTGAAAAATCAGAAGATACTATTTGAGAAAATCTGTTGGAAACTAGTACAGATCCTGAGTTTCAACTTAAGGATGTTGTTTGAATGCTCAAGATTAAATGTATGATTTGAAATAAGTGGAAATAAATGGCAAAAGAATCAACTGAATATGTTGAATATCTTGAAGCTGAAATTGAATGACTGGATGATTTTTTGAAAGTACAGTATAAAATTCATGATAGCAATGATGATGTAGTGGATATGAAGATGAGAATTGAAGAGCATTCAAAAGTAATCAATGACCTCACCTCCAGACTAGAAGAAAATCCAAGACTGTTGAGGGTCTTGAGGAGGAAGTTGTTACTCTTAGGAGTAAAAATGAGACTGAATCAATTTAAAAAGAACCAAGTAAGAAAATACAGTTTGGAAGATTCTCAAATGCAGAATTACTGGCAAGATCCAAGAGTGGTTCAGATGGGGTTGGAGAAATCTTGAGTGACCAAAGACCTACTTTCATGGGAAAGAGTGGAATTGGCTGTGAAGCTAAGACATCAACTGCTGGAAGTAAAGAGATCCAAAAGAAAGACAAGATGAAAGTTGGACATGTTGAAATGTTGTTGGAAGTTCTTAAAAAGAACCCATCAATTGAAACTAAAAGGAGAACTGAAAATTGTCCCCAAACATTTAGAAATGACAGGAAGTACAACTATTCTCTGAAGGAAGAATGTATGAGGATAAATTCATGTGAGAAGACATTTCCTCTCATGAAGTGTCTGTTCTGTGGCTATCTGGGGCATACCATGTCATATTGTGAAAGAAGAAAGGAGTTACCTAGATGGGGAAGATCTGGGGCATCAACAAAGGAGACTTACTTCATATCCTCCATATTATAGATGAAATAGTTTCTAAGGATACTGCTATCGTTTCTCTATCATTGGTCATAAGGCGGTTAATTTCAGGTAGAGAAGGGACATGTACACCTCATACATGAATTCAAGACAAGTCAAATCTCGTTGACAAGATAGTGTTTCTCTTTCAAACAGGTTTTCTCCTCTCGAAGAAGACTTAAACTATGAAGAACCAATGTATACAGATGAGATATTTGAAAGACCATCAGTTCTCTTTACTCATTCCAATGTATCATGGAAATAAAGGAAGAAAATTGGGAAATCCAACCTTGTAGAGGTGGCCCTCAAAGATACAAAAATCAACAGTACCTGGATTCAGGATAGCGGTTGTTCATCACATATGATAGGTAATGTTATCCTATTAACAGATATCAAAATTAAGGATGATGGAATAGTTCGATTTGGTAAGATGGAGCTTTGACAATCATAGGCAGTGGAAGTACTGAATTAGCTAATGGAGAGCTAAAGAAGACTGAAGTCCTTTATGTAGATGTACTATGTCATAATCTACTCAGCGCGAGTCAACTCTATGACTCAAGACTTATTGTTACCTTTAATTAGAAATGCTGCACTATCATGGGAAAGATAGAAAATTCACTTATAAATGGATGTAAAATAGTAGGCAACCTGTATCTGGTTGATAATAAAGAGAATGTTTTCTATATGAAATTTGAAGAAGAAAACAATTTGTGGCATAGGAGACTGGGACACATCAATCAACACGACATGGAGATAATATCAAAATTGAGGATTGTCTGGGACATTCCTAACCTGAAGAGTGAGCGTGAAAAATCTTGTGATGCTTGCATTCATGGAAAGTTGGTCTGCAGTTCATATCGGACAAAGAATAAAAGGGAATCTCATCTTCTTGATCTAATTCATACAGATGTATGTGGGCGATAAATGTTGTTGGAACTCATGGAAAAAGGTACTTTTTTCGGTTAATTGATGAATACAGTAGAATGGCATGTGTTATGGTCATTCACAGGAAATGACAAGTGCTTGACTGCATGATAACATATCGGCGAATCGCCGAGAATGATACTGGATGAAAAATCAATGTTTTGAGATCTGATAATGGAGGGGAATATACGTCCATTGAGTTTTAGTATTACCTTGAAAAACATGGAATACAACATGAGGTAGCTACTCTAAGAACTCCACAACAAAATGGAGTTGTTGAGCGCCAGAATCGACAGGTCAACAACATGGCTAGTACTATGCTGATGGAGAGTGGAATCTCTCGCAATTAATGGAAGGAAGCTCTTGAAGTTGTAGTGCACATTCATAATCGAATAGGGATTTATATGGGAGAAACGAAGACACCATATGAATTGTGGCATGGAAGGAATCCTTCATTGAAATACTTTCGTGTTTTCGAAAGTAAATTTTTCGTTCACAACAAAGAAGGAAATCAAGGGAAGTTTGGTGACAATGCTGATAAAGGAGTTTTTCATGTGTATCCAATGAACAACAAAGCCTACAAGTTTTTCAACAAGCAATTAGGAAGGATTTTTGTAAGTAGTTATGTCATGATAATAGAAGAGAAAACCAAAAATGCTTCAAGGACATCATATACTGATGTGATCAAAAGTGAGGAAGAAAGTGAACATGAAGAAAATAAAAATATAGAAATAGAAGAAGCTGTACAAAACACTCCAACGTCACATCATGATGTTGAATCCAAATAATAATCTGATGAAGAAATTGTGGTTGGAGAGAATGCAATTGAACTGCACAAGAGATATCGTAGAGCTGAGATTAATCCCTTTAATATAATTGGGGACATGAGTGCACCCACAAAAACAAGGAGGATGAGAAATAAAACGCAATCTGCATTTCCGTTAGTTGTTGAGCCATCCTCATTCGAATAAGCTACAAAGGATGAATCTTGGGTGAAGGCCATGAATGAAGAGCTTGATCAGATTGACAAGAATCATACATGGGATCTTGTCCAGAGACCCGAAGGTCACTATGTGATTGGTAAAAAATGGATCTTCAAGAAAAAGTTTGATGAGCATGGAAGTGTTATCAGAAACAAGGCTCGACTGGTATGTAAGGGGTATTCCTAGATTGAAGGTGTTGATGTTGAAGAAACCTTTTCTCTAGTAGCTAGACTGGATTCAGTCAGACTTTTCCTTGCCATGGCACTGCAAAGAGGATATAAAGTATATCAAATGGATGTCAAGACAAAATTCTGGAATGGTGTACTCGAAGTAAAACTCTATATTTAACAACCAGTGGGTTTTGTTCATGGTACTGATGATACAATGGTATGCAAACTAAAGAAATCCCTATATGGTTTTAAGCAGGCACCACGAGCACGATATTCCTGCCTGGACTCGTATCTCAAGAAGTTGGAATTCAAAATAGGAGGAGTAGATCACAATATATATGTGAATAATTCACCATAAGATCAAATCATGGTTCTAGTCTATGTTGACGATATCATATATGGTGGCAGCAGGCAGAAATCAGTTGGTGACTTTTCCAATCACATGAAATTAGAATTTGAAATGACTATGATTGAGGAGCTCACATATTTCATGGGGCTCCAGGTGATTCAAATGATGGATTACACTTTCATTTCTTAGGAAAAGTATTCGAGAGAGCTACTGAATAAGTTTAATATTCAAGACTCAAAAACAATTTCAACTCTCATTGTAGTTGGAACTAAGCTTGGAAAGCATGAGGATGGGGCCTCTTTTGATCCCACCATGTACAGGAGTATCATTGGGAGCATACTGTACCTGAAAGCGACACTTCCATATATTTTTTTTCTACATGTCTTGCGGCCCACTATCAGAGTAATCCAAAGGAGGAACATATGGAAGAAGTCAAAAGAATCATGAGGTACATTCAAGGTCAACATAACTTTGGGTTATATTTTGATGCAGGTGGGGGCAGTGAATTATCAGCGTTTTCAGATGCTGACTGGGCTGGTGATGTAGTGGACAGAAAGTCCACCAGTGGTGGAGACTTCTATATTTCGCAGAAATGTGTGGGATGGTTGAGCAAGAAACAAGAAAGTACTTCTCTTAGTACTGCTGAAGCTGAGTATATATCCTCCACAAAGGCATGAACTCAACTATTATGGATGAAGCAACAATTAACAGATATTGGGGATGAAGTAAAGAAACCAATGGCGATTTACTGTGATTACAAGAGCGCAATTGATCTTATGATGAATCATATTCAGCATTCTCATACAAAACATATTGAAATCAGGTATCACCTTATCAGATAAAAATTTGAGAAAGGGATGATTAGAATGGATCATGTGGGAACTGATGATAAATTGGATGATATCATGATGAATCCACTGTAAGAGGCTATGTTATAAAAGCATCGGTTGAACCTCAGTGGTCAGCCACCTCCCAGTGCATAAGGAGGTTACACAATACCCCCTCTCCCAGAATATGATAATTGTTTTTATATGTTTATGGATGTGTTGTAGCTTTGTGGGGGATATACTATCTAGGGGGATTATGGTTTGAGCTGAACAATGATCAAATTACCGGTCTTTGGGTTTATTGTCAATGGGGGAGAAAGGAATAAATTTAGGCATGCTTTGGCATGTAATGCTCCTGTGGCACGATGTGAATTCAGTGTCAGTGATAGGATGAAAAGGTTGAGAAGGAATACATTGGTCATGTAATGATTCTTGGGAGTCATTGAGGATTCCAAAACATTGGAACCCAATTCAATCTTCGTCTCTTGTTTTCTACACTGATCATTGCTCACATAGACTAAGAGTGTTGGCTGAGTTGTTTCTTGTGTTTTTTGTTTGCAAATGGATGGGGATTTATTGAATTTATTTTCTGATTTCCAATAAACCCAAAGGGGGGTATTGTTGGAGCCATGGTCTTCTATGAGTGAATTGGAGTATGGTTTGTGTTTTTTGACAATCCTCAGTTCATGTTCACAATAAGTACCAGCAAAGTGATCATACAGAACAAGCAGACAACTGATACAATGTGGCACCATTTTCCAGTGTTTTCCAACATTTTGGTCCTGAATATCGACAAATGGAGAAAAGTGATTTTGAAAAAGGGACTTGTGAATCCTATACATGAAGGAGAAGGAACTTGCACACCTAGTGTTTTTCAAGATCAGAACATGGAAAATGGAAAAAGGATAAGGGACGCGTAAGTATTGGTGTGGTCGCGCAGGTGGCCTGCACTCTAAGAAGGGACTTGCGTGCTGGTGCCAAGGATGTTGGGAAACTTGTGTGCTTGTTGTTCTTGATGATCAGAACTTCAGAATATGGAAAAGGAAATAAGGTCGTGAATGTTTTGGTTAGGTCACGCAACTGAGTAGTGCGACAGAGGCTAAGGTGGTTGGAGATGCGCGCCGGGACTTGCGCGCCGCGAGGACACTTGCACCCCATCACACTGTGGGATTAGTTTGAAAATAAATAATCGACCACCCAACTTCATTATACGTGAATTTGAATACGTATAGATTTTTCGAGGTCTCGTCATGCAAGTTGTTGAGTCGCACAATTGGAAGTTGGGTCTCGCAAGTAGAGGTTGTACGCCAGTTGTGGGCTTCGCAACCAAGGCGGTTTGGGAGATAAAGGTGCAGAGTCACGCAAGTATGGTCATGAGGAAATGTGTGTGGTGCAAGTGGTCGAGGTAGATTTGTGCACCAGTTGTGACTTGCCTGCTGGATTTGGAACTTGTGCGCCGGCATGGATAAGCGCACCATGTGTTGTGGAAATACACTCGTCTCTTTGAAGCTGTACGAAAGCTGGAAGATTGCTCGATACATTCAGTGCAGAGTGAGATTTGTTTACTAGTGATAATTGGACTTCAACAGAGCATCTACATACAATAGAGGATGCATTATTTTGCAATGATGAAGATACCTTCACGTTAATAAACTGAGTGGGACATCACCAAAGGCTGCGAGCCAGGGGCAGTCAACGGGAGTGACCCGAGGGACACTGTGAGATATCCCTGAACCTTTTTGTAAAGCCAGTGAGCCTAGGATAACTTTATTGTGCCCGAACCTATGTAACCCACAACTAGTGAATTTTAGTGGAATTTGGTATGATCGAAAACCAGTCGATGTATGCTCCTTGGACGTTGCCCTTAGTGGTGATCCAAGTAGAAAGTGTTGCGCGCCATCGTGCAGGGGGGTCAGTTTACCAATAAATAGGGGACCACCCCTCATTATTATACGCGAAGTTCAAGACATGGATATTTTTCCAGATCTAGTAGCGCAAGTGGTTGAGTCGTGCAAGTGTTAGTTGGGTCGCGCAAGTATAGGTTGCACGCTAGTTGTGGGTTGTTCTACCAAGGCGGTTTGGTAGTTAAAGGTGCATAGTCGCACAAGTATGGTGATGAGGAGGTGTGTGTCGTGAAAGTGGTCGAGGTAGACTTGCACGACAGTTGTGACCTATGTGCCAGATTTGGAACTTGTGCACTGGCTTAGAGAAGCATTCCAGGTGTAGTGGAAATACGCTCGTCTCTTTGAAGCTGTACGAAAGCTGGAAGATTGCCCGATACCCTCAGTGCAAAGTGGGATTTGTCTACTTGTGATAATTTGACTTCAACAGAGCATCTACATACAATGGAGGATGAATTATTTTGCAATGACGAAGAGACGTTCACATCTATAAACTAAGTGGGACCTCACCAAAGGCAGTGATCTAGGGGTAGTCAATGGGAGTGACCCGAGAGACGTTGTGAGCTATCCATGAACCTTTTTGTAAAGGTAGTGAGCCTGGGACAAAGAGATTGTGCCCGAAACTTTGTAACCCACAACTAGTGAAGTTTAGTGGAATTTGTTATGACCGACAACCAGTCGGCATATGCTCCTTGGACGTAGCCCTAAGTGGTGAACCAAGTAAAAAGTGTTGTGTCGTCTCTCTGCTTGTGAATGTTTGCTTTCTGTTCCAATCCATCATACAGGTTTAACAAATTCATATCAACGTGGGAACAAGATCCATCCCTTTAAAAGAAAAATTTGTCACCCTAATTCACCCCTCCCCTCTTAGGGTGTCCAGGGGTCCTACAAAAACATTAATCAGATTTATATATATAATAATGTAACACTCGTTTATTTCTATTTTTTTCTATAATTATATTTAACCCAAATATTATTAAGGAGGTATTTAAATATTATTTCCTTGTAATTGGGAGTGTAATGAGAATAAATTTAGAGATCACAACCCTATGAAATTTTCTTGTCAAAAGGGGGGAGTAGGAAAAAAGTTAAACTTCGTATCAATCAGGGGGAATGACTGAAGGAATCCTGATTTAGGAAACATGTTAATATCATAATATAGATAAAATACAAAGGGAGTTACCTTTTTAACTATAGGTTATCATAATGGATATTTATATTCAATAAGAAATTGGTTTGCATGTTTGGTTAATGGGACTAAATAAATATGGAGTGTTTTCGAGAATTTACAAGGAAAAAGCATCTAATGGCCCTATGTATAATGTCATGAGGGTATGTTTTGTAAATATCATTTGAATCATTGAATGGTTCATTCACTTCATGAGTTTGTACATCATCGGTAAAGGAAATTTTTACATTTCATTCACTAAATGACAAAAATGATTTGCTGCAAATGATTTTAGATAACATTTAGTGCTCTTGTAAAGTTTTCGTCACACCAGAAATTTTCAGATCACACTAAAAAGGAATATTTGGGAAAATTTTGTAGTTCTATTTTAAAAAAATTTATGTCCTAAAAATAGTGTTTTATTATATTAATGTGTAATTAAATTTAAAGTGATACAATATATTGTAGCATCATTCCACAAATACAATACAATAATACAAAGTGAATGAGACAATTACCTAAAACGCACTAAGAAAAATCTATAGTTATGTGATTTTGAATTCATTGTTTTCTTTTTCTCTTTTTAAAAGATTTTTTCATGAAGCTTGAAATCATATAATGACCAATATATTAGTTTTTAAATTGGTTAAGAAGGAAACTATCCCATCATTTTATTAAGAAGGAGGTCGCTCTAGGATTTACGGAATCTAGATTGATTGAATAAAAATGATGATATTTTTATCTCATGATGGTTGGGTGGTTATTTGAATAAATAATAACTATACATTCGAATTCAACGATGGATGTTTTTTTGGATGATAATCCAGGGGATATATTTAAATTAAAATTATTTTGATGTTAGTTTTTCTTTCGTATTTCATATTATAAATTTAAACATATTCTTGATATAGGGGATCTTACTTTGATGAAAAAGATCATCACGCAGAATTGAAAAAAAAAATGAGAACCCTATAAGATATAGAAATATAATATAAATAGTTTTGTTCATTTGATTCCTAATATTAATAGGTGTAGCATTATATGTCAATGTTTAATTAGAGATTAGGCTTAAAAGTTTAATCTGGTGTGCATATCATTGAAATATATTATAGTGAATAATGGGGAAATATAGAGAACACACATCCTATTTGGTGATTATTTTTTTGATTGGGAACTTATCAATTTGACTAAAATATTGATTATAACATCATATCACCCTTTAATAATGTAGTAGGTGTAACAGAGGAAGAGGTCATGGACTGTGGATGAGGAGTGAGATCTTACTAATCCTTGTAATCATATACTATTTAATTATTGGTGAATTGGATTGTAAACACACTATTGATAAATACTCCATGGATGAAACCTATTATGATTGTACCATGTAAAATATTTGTGATTGTGCCTCCTTAAATTTTAGAATTTGATTTTGGTTTATGGGAAAAACAATATTTCATATTACAAGTGAGTTTTCCAACATGAAAACATGATAAGGTTAATATAAATAATATAATATATATATTTTAAGGCACCTAAATACTTCCCCCACATCTTTACGGTGTACAAATTTACCCTACTATACAAAAAAATCTCAAGTCAACTCTATTTAAAATGTGAAGATAATACATATAGTATATCAGAAGGAATTTTCCGTCTTCATCCAAATATGTGTAGTTGTGTCCATAACATATCATATAAGTTCATATGGAGGATTTAACCTATCCAAGTTATATGTAGATATTAATGAATGAAAAGAACATGTATATAATAAAAAATTATCCAAAGATGATGCAATGAAAATGGTACCTAACCTAATTATCTGTGCATGCATCATATTTCATGGGGGCTTGTGCAACATAATGAATCTAATTCACCTAAAAGTGATTGTGTATCCTACAACCAATCTAAGGATTAGTCATATGATACCTATGGCCATAAAATTAATCACCTATATCCCGATGTCCCTAAAATCATGTGTCACACCAGAACTTGTAAACTAATATTATTTTATTATTTTATGAGACTTTGAAATTTTCTATCGAGATGCGGGCCAAGCATGTTTTAAATTTTTTCATTTTTGTTGATGAATGAATGCTTTTCCCTTGACAACATCTAGTGCATGGGCAGGGCATTTTCAAAGTTGTGTGGCTTTTTCCAGGTCACCGTGCATCCTGCCTCATGTTCAACACAAATAAATTAAATTAGTTTTAAAGAGTTATTTTAATAATTATAATAATGGTAATTAATATTATTATTATGTTCACCCAGTTTATTAATATAGGGTTATTATTATTAAGTTATTATTATTCACATTATATTAAATTTTTTAAGTATATTAGCTTTATTAATATCATATTAAGGTTATAATGATTTTTATTATGATTATTATTAATAATATCAATATTTTTTATATGAATCAATTTACAATTATTATTTTATTATTATTATTAATATTATGGTTAATAATATTATTCGTATCATGTTTATTATAATTATTATTTAGTTATTATGAATATTAATCTTATCATTATTTATTAATTTTTTATTTATTTTATATTATTTTATTTTCATTATTTATCTTCTCTTTTTTTCCACCCCTCTTGCTCTTCTTCCCTAGGTGTCGTGCGGCACATCCCCCGGAAACCCTTTGAGCGGCCTCCCCTCCCCGTTCGCACACACCCTTGACCAAAGACCTTCCCTCCCTTCGACTGCTCCGCCTCCTGTGGCCTCCCTCCGGTGATCCACCACCGGCGCACCACTCTCCCTCTCTCTCGGACCGACACACCCCCTCTCCCGCATCGCGCTACTTCTACCCCCTTGATCCGTCAAAACCTACCCCGCCTTCTTCCCTTGAAACCGACCCCTTCTCCTTCTGGTGAGAAGATCCGGCGACCACACAGGGGCACCCCGACCACCTACAAAACACCCCTACTGCCTGCGCATAGCCTTGCACCACCCCTCATACTCGGATGGACTCTCTAGAAAACCTCTCATCCGTGCACTATATCCCCTCCGGTGAGATCCCCTGGGCACACAACACTTTTTGGTGGCCTTCCCATTGCGTGATTTTCTTTATTAAGCTCTCTTTCACTTTTTTCATGGTTTTTAGTTAGAGTTTCTTTTGATTGGGGTTTGATTTCCATGTTTTCTTTGGGCAGTTTCTTGATTTAGGGTTTATTTGATGTTTTTTTGCAATGCGTTTGGTGCACGATTGGAGTTTCACTTCGAAATGTTGGGTTTTCTACAGCAATGGTAGGTGGTTATACATTTAAATATAATTTAGTGAATTAAATTTCTTGTTTAATTAATGTATCATGTGCTTTAAATTATTTTTTTAGTGAAAATTTGTTTTTTTGTGAATTTTATCATGTGTTGTGTTTGTTCAGTGTCGTTTTCATATAGAATGAAGCGCATTCAGGAGGAAAACCCATGTTTGGTCTTCTATTAGTGTATTATTTTGCTGTGCAAGTGCTATAAATTCTGTTTTGTCATGTTATTGGTGTGAGTTTGACCTTAGAAGAAGATTTTGAGTGGGCGTTTGTGTTCAAAGCCTTATGATACATCATGGATTTCCTTCATAAAATTTTTATGTGGTTTATTAAATATTTTATTGGGAAGATTGTTTGAAATTGAGGTGCGACCTCAGATGATTTTAAATGGGGTGTTCACTTTTATTTGAAGTGGTGTATTGCTTTGAAAAATGGAACATGGTTTTGAAATGGGGTTTTATCCATTCATTATGTCTAAAAAAAATGTCAATAAATGTTTTCATTGTGAAATGAACTTGATGATTGGACTATAGGCCAAAGGGGTTTTATCATGTGATGTCTTTGTATTCGACGGGTTTCCGTAATTTAAAAAGGGTGTTTGGTTTTATAAAATGGGGATGGAGTTTCCCCAGATTTATGTGGATATTCCCGATTGGCACTTGTGTTGTGATATTGATGGCCCTTATTGAGTGCTCTTATTGCAGGTGACAATTATGATTTATGCGATTGATTCTTGTGTTATTATAAATGGGCGTGTCATTAGCGCAAACCCTTATGTGTTATTTTTAAAGGATTTGTAGATTTTTAATTGTTTAATTGTTTTATTGAATTATTTGTATAGCATGTTGAACTCTTCAGTATGGTTTCAAGTTGCGGGTGTCAAGAATGCCTGCATGTGTATGCATAAGGTAAGACATATATATATATATACATTCCCTCTTTGTACTTATTCCCCAATGGCATGGGGAATATGTTCAATGAATATATGGTATTTATATATATATATACATGTATAAATTCATGTCCAAGGAAGTGCACAGGGTCAGTTCGAGTGGTCGTCGACAAATAAATGCATGTTTGAGGTAGGTCCCCTATGCCTTTAATTTGAATTTCATAATTTCTTGATTGTTTTAAAATTATTTTTTACAATTAAGCTATATACACATGATATGAAATTTAGTAGTGTTTGTTTGAAATGATTATGCATTTGTTTGCAGAATCGAAGTGTATTTCTAATGATATCGGTCTTAAGTGACCATTTCATGAAAATTGATTTTTCTATGTGGTGTTGAAATGGTAATATGTATTTCAAAAGGTGTTAGGCCTTTTGGCCAGTTAATTGAAGAAAAATGTTCACGTTTTTTATGTCATCCAATTTTTCATCTTAGCAATGCTTTATGAAATGGAGAAACCTCTCTTGAGGCACACCCCCTTTGGTTTTAGAAAAAAAGGATGTTTATGTTGAATGTGTGATTATGTGCGTAATTTGATGCTTATGCACTGTGTGACGTGAAATAAGGGGGAAATCACTTAAGAGGGGAAAACAGTTGTTTGTGGTAGAATTTGTTTTTGATAACGAAAATGTTATGTACATATATTTTTGCATGAAAAAGAAAAACTCACCAACACTTGAAATAGAGATCAATGGGAAACCTGGGTATCTAGGTCGGTGACTAGGAGTAGTACGCTAGATGACATGGATGGGATTTGTCTCGGTTCTTCTAGCAGGATTGATGCAACAAAACTAACTAAACATATGAATTTCTAAGGGTCGTGGTCTTATAAGCCTTGTTTTCTGAGGGTCGTGGTATTCTAAGCCACGTTTTCATGAAGGTCGTGGTTTCTATGCCACGTTTCACTAAGGTACGAGGTCTGTAGGTCCCCACATGTTCTAGCTACCTATAGAGATTTACCCATGGTGCTCATCTATGACATTTTACTTGTGATGTAACTTTCTTTTCAGTTTTTTCATACTTGATGTATTATTTGTGAAAACCATATTTTAATCCAAACTGGTTTTTTTTCATTTTGAAACGTTAATAAATGCTTGGAACCTATTTTGAAAATGTAGTGAATGAAATGCTTTACCTGAAAATTCAAACTTGTTACTAGAATTTGAAAAGAAGGAGAAACAATATTTTATTATATCTTATTTTCCAACTATTATAATTGGATTTCTTATTAAAGGTAGGGGCATATAACGTGGTTATATTTTGGAATTCCTACTAAGAATCTTATTGCTCATGCCTACTTCCCTTTTTAGTTGCAGGTTTCAGCCTTGGATTTCTTTTGTGAGCGGGTGGGGTTTACGTTCCGTAGTGACCCACGAGGTCACCTAAGATATGTCATGTCACTTATTTAATTCTTTTTTTTTCGCCTTCCATGTTGTTAGGTTTATTTCCCTTTATTTATCTTCTTGTTTAGTTTATGTTTATTCGTCATTGGTATGGGCAGAAATCATTCCCAATTGGATTTTTTATTCCCGGCACTAGTTGCCAGCACATGGGGATCGGGAATGCCCTTCAGGCCATGTCGCGGACCGGGTCGGGCGTCGGGTCAGATAATGACCCACCATGGTTCGTCACACCATTAACCCATCCTCATGGATATATTAGACTACATCATGGATTTCTTGTTATTTAAAGAACCCACATCACTTATTTGAGGATATTTAACCTTGGGAACCTTTAGAGATGGAATATACACCCAAATTCATGATTATAATTAGAGGATTCTACGAAATATGGATTCTCATTCCCAAAATACCAAATTTATAAAAGATAATTGATCTAATAGCCACGGCTGAAGATATTAAAAACTAGGATAGAAACGTGGGGCCACTATCACTTCCCCATTTAAATTAATCCTTATTCATATTCTTATCATGAATAACTCATTCACATTCACTTTTAATATTATGGGAATCAATCATCCAAGATATCCTAGCATTATCTTTCTTAACCATCATATATTGTTCTGTTACATCTGCATAGATTGTCTAAGGAACAACCATGGATATTGAGAGATGGTGACTTATTTTATTACATTGGCATATAAAAAAGTAATATTCATACTAAATGATAGATTAGTTTAGTATCTTTGTAAAAAAATATATACAAAAGGATCAACATTACAACATGAAATGAAATACACTATATTAGTTTTATAGGGAACATCCACAACTATAAGTTTATCCTTGATGGTCATTCGTTATAAACATCTTCATGTCTTGATAAAATGAAAGACATGAAATGGGTGATCTCAATCACTTGTTAAGGGTATGAAATTCATTGGAAGCATAAATAATAATGCAATGCAAGAACTAAAAGTACACAATCCATTAAAAATAAACATGGACATAAAATGACAGGAATAAGAGCAGAATAAATAATTTCATAACAAAAGGTAATCATGGGTATTCTAATTTTCAGATATCCACATGATCTGAAATGTACTATTTTCTTAATTATGGAATTTATAATGCGTGATATCATAACCATAATGCCACGATCTTGTGCCAATAACATAAATAACCATTTTTTAGGCCTCGTGCTATGACCTAGTTTGTATCATGATACCTACCGATGCATTGAGGGCATACAATAGGCCCCAATATACACTTACTTTTCCCAATTCATTCCTCATATGAACTAGGATAAATATAAAAAATATATACATTCATTTTGAAACTAATATATGAAATGTAAATAAATTTCCCTAAACATTAAGCATAAACACTTACCATTCGAAGTAAATTGTTGAATGGTTTTAAGATAAAACATACATAGTAAAACTAACCATAAACCATTAAATTAAATATGGTATATTATATAATAATTTATTAACCCCAATAATACCTACGAATAAACAAGAGTGTTGAAATATATGAAGATACACTTATGAAATCATCAAGAAATTATTGAGATAAATACTCTCTTACATTGAAAAGAAGAGTTTTTTTGGAAAACACATTATATTAAAATTGAAGTTAAGTAAGATAGTATTTTTATAATTATATCATTGATTTTATAAATACAATTTATTCCAAAAATAGATTACAGAGTGCCCTTGAAAATAGGTAAAAATTTGAGAAATTCCCATGAATTGGGCTTGTATTTCAAGAAGACTTTTTTAATGATCCTTTTGAAAAAATTAAATCCCCATAAATAAAATTATGATTTCAGTTGGTACTCATATATAGAACATTTTTATACAATACATGAAGAGTAAGAATGAAAAAATAAGATGTTAATTGAGGGAATTAGATAATAAGAGTAACTCGAATGTAAATGGAGGTTCGGGTAGAAAACCCCTAACTTAAGTCCAAAGGTTCTCCTCACTTGATCTTAATTACTTAATCAAACACATTTAAGTTCACTAATTTAGGATTCCAGTGCCTCCCTTACAATTAATTAATTTATTATAACCTTATTAGTTATATTAATATCCTTTTGTTGGGATAACATATTTAATTTCATTATTTGAGACTGTTTTCTTCCTTGGTTTTCATGATCAGTTTACTTATTATCACATATGGATACACATGTAGAATGAGTATAGTTGTCAAGAATAAAAGTTTTATTTTATTAGTAAAAAATATATGAATACATGGTCATAACTTTTTGTTGGTAATTTGGAGTTAAGATGAATCATTATATAAAATATCAATGGCAATTGTTTGGGTTATTTGGCAGTTCTAGATCACAATGAACATATTCTAATTTATAAATTAATATCATATTTTAAAAGGATTAAAAAAACCTTAAATAAGTTATAATACATACATAATAATCTATTTCAACCATCAAAATTGTTTCAGGACCAGAATTGAAGATAGTAATATAGATTGAAAACTCGTCGTCCTTGAATGTGATAAATTAAAACATTTTTTTGTTGTTTTCAACTCTAGAATAAAATAAGGTGAAAGTAGATATGATGAATAATTATTATATTATTATAAAAAAATCAAGTACATGTATGGTATAGGAGTCATCACAACATTTGGATGAATGGAGGTGAGTAAATAAAAAAATTATTGAAGTTGAAATAAAAGAGATGAAAAGAGGAATTTACTTCTTGATGTAATCTTCCTTCAGAGCATCTTTACGGGAGAGTTTTTGGACTTTTTATAAGTCCAATGGAAGATGGACGTGGGGTAGGAGCTTGGGAGGACATTTTGGCCGAATTTAGACAAGGAACAAGGCTTTAGAGAGTGATGGTGGTTTTATAGTGCAGGAGAGTGGTGATTTGTGAATATCTTATTCATTATTTTATTTTTTCCCACACAGAAACCAATAGTTTTGATTCATGTGACCCACAATAGTAATAAGTTAATTTGTGTTCTTACCAATTGTTGTTACATCATCCATGATGTTAGGACTAGTGAATTTAATTAATATTGTATATATATGGTAAATAACAATATTTTACTATTCTTAAAAGATTCGAGTATTTCAGAAATATCCAAAATATTCACCCTAACCATTTTTCAATGTGTAAAATTAAAAAACGAACTCTATTTTTGGAAAATAATTTTCTAAACATGATTAATTTAATTTTAAAGAAAATCATAATTTGATTTAAGAATAAAAATTTTGGAACTGTAATTTGTTTTATATCACTTTGAAAAATTAATCAACATCTCATTATTTTATAACCTTAAGAAAGTAAAATAATAATATGACTTACTATTCATAAGGGTTGTACTAAAATTCATATTACTATTCATTAGGGTATGTAACTATTCACAAAAAATTAAGTTTGTCTTATCAGACTTTAAATATCTTACTGAACGCAACCGTGTATGTCAGTTTTTCAAAATTCAAATCACGGAGGTGGGAAAATTATGTTTACTGGCAAGGTTATAAAAAGGTGGAATTTTTTAGAGATTTATAGTTTCATGTGTTTATTTATAAATCCTTGGGGTGTTATATTCTCCCCCCTCCCTTAAAAAATTTTATCCTCGAAATTACCAGAATGTTACCTCACAAACTTTTTTAGGTAGTTATTCATCAAAAGCTGCTCAGCATCCCATATTGCTTCTTTGATTTCATAATTTTTCGAAACTATTTTTACCTTTAGAGTTGTCCAATTGCTCACATCCTATTTTTTAGTGTCTAAAATCTAAATAGGCTCTTCATAGTAAGATAGGCCAGGTTCTAATTCTATACCCTCATAAGTGAGGACATGTGTTGGGTCTACCATGTAATTCCTCAGAAATGAGACCTGGAACAAATTGTTTACATTAGACAAGCCAGGTGTCATAACCAAATGATATTCAAAAACTTCAATTCTCTCTTGAATTTCCAATAGGCCTATGTACCTAGGGCTCAATTTCTTTTTCTTCCCAAATCCTATAACACTATTACATGGATACACTTTTAAGAAAACTTGATCTCCCACTTGAAACTCCAAATCCTTCTTTCGATTATCAACATAGCATTTTTTTTCTATTTTGAGCTACATTGATATGTCCTTGAATAATATTTACATTTTTCAGTGTTTCCTCTATAGGATCTGAGCTCACTAGCTTCCTTTAACCAACTTCATCCCAAAATATTGGTTTACAGAATCCTTTTCCATACAATGCTTCATATGGTGCAATTTGAATACTAGAATGGAAACTATTATTGTAGGAAAGCTCTTCCAAGGGTAATTTCTGATCCTAAATACCTTGAAAGATGGTTGTACATGATCTCAACATGTCTTCTAAAGTTCGGATCATACTTTCAAATTGACTATAAATTTGAGGATGATAAGAAATACTCAAAACAATATCCATATCCAATGATTTTTTAAGAAATTTCCATAATTTCAATGTAAATCAAAGATCAGGATCAGAAACTGTCGAAATAGGCGATCCATGAAGTGTTTCATCTTCATTTATATAGATTCGTTCAAGTGGCTCTAGGGTACGATCCACCCTTATAGTGAGGAAGTTTTCAAATTTTGTAATTCGATCAACAATTACCTATATTTCATCATTATTTCTTGGCGTTTTGGGTAATTCAGTGACAAAATCCTTAGTGATGTCATCCCATTTCCATGTAGGAATAGGTAGAGGTTTCATGAATCCTCTAGGATGTTGACTTTTGACCATTACTTGTTGACAGACTAAAAATACTGATACATAATCATCAATTTCCTACTTCATGTTGTCCCACTAGAAATTTTCTTTCAAATCTCTATACATTTTAGTGATACTAGGGTATAGAGAGAAATTCAAGATAAACGCATCATCCAATAACTATATCTTCTTCTCAGGTATAGAGGTATCACATATCTTCTTCCCAAATTTTAGAATTAAATCATCACATACGAAGTTAGCCAACTTCCCATCATTCGCAACATTAATTTTCCTTTAAGGGTTATCATTGTCATGCTATGTGTTTTAATCCTTTCTAGTTAATATGGCTGGGAAACAAATTGAAAATGTAATTATGTTTCAACATCTTTTATAATTTCCATGTCCATCCATATTAGATCCCTGAATACAGTATCCCTTTCAATCCTCATTTTGGTTAAAACTTCATGATACTTTATTATCAAGGAATAAACAACCTTATTTCCATTTCCTGGGTGGTATTGTATGGAACAATCATAATACTTGAGTAGTTCGAGCCATCTCTTTTTCCTCTTATTGAGTTCTTTCTGTGAGAATATACGCTTTAGACTCTCATTATCCACATATATCTTACATAATTAACCATAGAGATAGTGTCTCCATATTTTTTTAGCAATGATCACAGTAGCTAACTCAATATCAGGAGTATAGTAGTTTTGTTCATGAAATTTTAACTTCCTTGATGCATAGATAATAAAAATATCACTCTGCATAAGGACATGACAAATTCCTTCCTTTGATGCATCACTATATATTACATACCCATAATTCCATCATAAAAGAGTTAGGATAGAAGAATTCACTAATCTCATCCTAAATTATTTGAAAAAGTCCTCAAATTATTTTGTCCATACAAACATTACCCCTTTATATGTAATCGTGGACATTGAGTTGGCTAAACGAGATAATTTATGAACGAAGCATTGATAATAACCTACTAAACCAATAAAACTACATACCTCAGTTATGTTCATTGGAGTAGTACATTCTTAAACAGCATTTGACTTCACATGATCAATATATATTCTATCATTAGAGATAATGTGTCCATGAATGGAAATTCATTGAATCCAAAATTCATAGTTGATAAACATCCCATATAATTTATTTCTTCTATGATTTTACATATTAGTGCGCATTTTATTTTCATGATCTTATTATATTTAGAGTATACCAAGATATCATCAATTAAAACCACCACAAATTTGTCATGATATTCCTTGAAAACACTATTCATTATATCCATGATGATATTGGGTACATTAGTCAGTCTAAAATGCATTACTGTAAACTTGTAATGCTAATACTTGGTTTGAAATGTTGTCTTAGAAATATCTTCCATCTTTACTTGCAATTGATGATATCCAGATCGAAGGTAAATCTTCAAAAAATATTATGATCCATGAATTTGATCAAATAAATCATCCATGTTAGGTAGGGGATACTTGATCATTATTATTTTATCATTTATCTCCATGTAGTCAATGAACAACCTCATATATCCATCTTTCTTCTCAAAGAAAATAATTGGGACTCCCAATGGAGAAACAATTGGATGAATAAATCCATTATCAATCAATTCCTATAGTTGTTTCTTCAATTATTATAATTCCATAATGGCCATTCTATATGGAGTATTTGATATAGGACTTGAACCATGAATGAAATCAATGGAAAACTAAATTTCCTACTCCAGAGGATGTCCAGGTAAATCCTCTTGAAATACATCAACATTTTCCTAAACAATCGATACATACTCAATTTGAGCATCCCTTTCCTCACCAACAGATATTGTATTCCCTTCCTTCATAATAATTTAATTTAGTAGAGCTACTATGGGTGGATCTTGATAAGAATCTGCTAGGAAGGTTTTTGTGCTAAACATAAGGGATTCAACAATGTTCTCAAAAATCATAACTTCTCTCTTGTTGAAATAGATCTTAATGCCATAAGAAGAATGCCAAATAATACCAAGGATTATATAAAAGTAAATCATGGGTATGATGTTATGTTTAGAATCTAATGCATGTTTATGTGTCATTAGGGGTACTGATCGACACATCTTTGTTGCAATTATACATCCCCATGGAGTTTTAACTGAAAACTCCTTTATTAAATCAAATCGAACATGTCTAATTTTATTTCAAAAAATGGGAAGACATAAAATAATGTGATGATCCAGAATCAAATAAAGCTTGGGCAAAGTTCTAGGAAGCTATTAATGTACCTTACAACACATCATTAGGATATTCAACCATAGCATTAGTGACCACATAAGCATGGACTTTCTCCCTTGTACTTCTTTGGGGAACATTTCACTCATGCTTAGGAAATCCATGTGAATAATGTACCATCTATTTTCAACTATAGAATTGAACATTGGTTGTTTCTTTCATACCCTTCCTATCATGATATTGGGGGTCTTTTTCTCCACACTTGTTATAGACTCTCATTGCCTTCAGGAATGTGCTAGGGTATTCCCTTTCCTAATGTTGTCAACATCCCTCTTCTTCACTTAATTTTATTTAAAGTCAGAAAAAATAGAAAATTCTTTTTCCTTCTTCCTAGAACATGAGAAAATATCTACATTTGATGATAAATTCTAGGAGACAAGATCCCTTCATAGGAATGATTTCAAATCATCAATGACTAAATCAATCTTGCTCCTTGTATTACGTATATAGTTCACAACATGCCTTTATAACCTTGTGAATTTCGCTTCATATTTTGAAACATTCTCTTCCTCTATTTTGCTTCCGATTTAGAAACTTCCTTTCCAAGTATGAACATTTTTCACAAGGGAAGTATATTTCTAGAAATATTTCCTTAAAACCCCTTAATTCCATAGCTTATATTTCTTCTTCCTCCAATTTATTTTGGATTAACGACCACCACTGATCTGCATCTCCCAATACATGATAAACTTCCATGAAAACATTCACCCTTTATTTACATCACAAAGGGATAAATATCTTCTCTAGGGAACATATCCAATATATAGATTCAAATGGGTTTATATTCCCATTGAATGATGGAGGATGTTGTTGCATAAAGAGATCTGACATAACTTCTCCTTGTTATGGATCAGGATGCTCCATACATGTAATATTATTGTTCATATCCAAAATCAGTTTTCCTAGTATAGATATAAGACGATTAGCACAAGTGGTAACTCTAGTTCCAACATCATTGTCTTCCATAAGAGTGGAATCCCTACATGGGATATGGATGTTCATGCGGTTTCTATTCCTCTCACCAGGATCCATTTCTATGTTATGTCATTCATTATATTAGGTTATGAATCATAATGTAGAATCTCAACTTAGAAAAATACTTAGCAAAAATTGAAATCCTATTCGTGGATAATCCAATAATCATAAACATGGTTTCATTGAGGAAAAATTTAAATTTAAATCGTTCATAATTTCTTGTAATTTTTTTTTGCATTATCCTAATATTATCCCTTATGAGGGTCATACCAGGTGTATAGTAAGGCACATTATCTTGTACCTAGATACCTCGAGTCAATCCCAAAACTCCTTTGTTGATGTTTTCACCCCCTAGGCACATCTGTCCAAGAACGATATGCACTTTTAGTATCTACACATGGATGTATTTGTTATAAAATTCCACAAAATATATTCTCTAGAAAAATTATTGGATGTTATTTTATGTTTATCCTAAAATATTAATTTATGGTTTTGTTCCCAAAGATTTGTTTTCAAAAAATAGTTTCTATGTTTTCTACTGAACTTCCTTTCATACCAACTATAATGACCAAACCCATGATTCCTGGAGCCAGTGCCTTTTTTTTGTTACATAGGAAAATAAACAATGAATATTCATACTAAAGGACTAAGTAGTTTTCTATCATTGGAAATAAGATACATAAATTAGTTCAACATTACAACTTGAAATGAAATACAAAATATAAGTTTTATTGGGAAAACCCACAATTAAATGTTTACCCCTAAAGGTCACTAATAATAAACATATTCATGTACTAATAAAATGAAACATAATATTGGGGTAAGCTCAAACACTCAGTAATTGTATGCAATACAGTGGAAGCATAAATTATAAGGGAAGGTGGGAAATAAAAGTACACATTCCATTAAAAATTAACTTGAACATAAAGTTGTATGAATAAGAGATGAATAAATAATTCCATAATAAAATAACATCATGGGTATTATACTAGTCTAATAAACAAATAAACAATAAATTACTAGTTTAATAATGAAGGAATTCATAATGCGGGACATCATAACCATACTTTCAAGGCCTCATGCTAAGATAATAATAAAAAAAATTCAATCCCTCATGCCATGACATAGTTTGTCAAATGAGACTTACTAATGCAGGGTACCACCTAACACTTAGTATGTGAAATCCATTTCTCTTATTAATGTGGATAGACATAAACAATAAATACATTCATATTGAAACAAATATATGAAATGTAAATAACATTCCCTGAACATTAATCACAAACACCAACCATTCTGAGTAAATCGGTGAATGGTTTTAAGATAGCACATCCACGATCAACTAAACAAAAACCATACAATAAAATATGGTATATGGTATCATAAAATATTAATCCCAATATTACATAATAATCAACATGTCAATAGAAATACATGAAGATACTTTATAAAATCATCAAGTAATTCTTGAGATAAAAACACTTCTACTTTGAAAAGAAGAGTTCTTTTAAAAAATATTAGTATAAAATAAGAATTGAAGAAAGATGGTATTTTAATAATATAATTAGTGATTTAATAAATATAATTGTTTTGAAAAATATATTATGTAGTTTTTTTGAAAAAGGTAACAATTTGAGAAATTTCAATGAATCGAGTTTGTATTTCGGGAAGAATTTTTGAAAGATCATTTTAAAACATATAACTACCCATAAATTAAAGTAGGATTCTAGTTGGAACATATAGATATTAATTTATCCTAGAATACATGCTGATTATATTTGAATAAATAATAATTTAATTGTTGTATTTAGAGAATAAGAGTAACCTGAAAGAAAATGGAGGTTTGGATAGAAAATCCTTACCTTAACTCCAAAGGTGTTCCTCACTTGATCTTAATGACCAGAGTAATCAAATTGAGCTTCATAAATTAATGATTCCATAACCTCCTTTACATGTAACCTATTTAATATAAAATTTTTAGGTTCATTCGTTGAATTTTTATGGGTTAAGAGAATTAATTTCATTGTTTTGGATTGTTTTCTTCCTTGGTTTTCATGATCGGTTTACTTATATTCATATATGAATAAACATGTAGAATGAGAGTGGTTGTCCAATATAGAAGTAGTATGTTATTAGTTAAGAACCATAACATTACATTTTCATAAAAAAAAATTGGTTATTGAGATTAAATATGAATCATTATATAAAACATTAATGATAATTGTTTTAGTTAATTTGTGGTTCTTGATCACAACAAACTTATTTTGATTTATAAATTAATATCATGTGAAAAATAGGATTAAATAACCTTATATAAGTTATAATACATATATTATAGTCTGGATCAACCATCAAAATGTTTTCATGACCCGAATTGAAGATAGTAATGGAGATTGAAAACTCATCATCCTTGAATGTGATAAATTAACACATCTCAGATAGTGTTTTCATTTATAGTATAAAAGAAGGGGAAAGAAGACATGATGAGTAATTATTAATTTATCATAAAAATATTCCAATAAATTAGAGTTATTAGATTCATCACAAAATTTGGATAAAGGTGGGTAAGGAAAAAACAAAAATAATTGAAAATGAAATAAAAGAGATGAAAAGCGGAATTTACCTCTTAAAATAATCATCATTGAGAGCCTCTTTCGATGTGATTTTTGGGTTTTATATGAGACCAAGGGCATTTATAAGTGGGGTAGGATCTTGGAGGGATTTTTGAGAAGGATTTAAACTAGGAACAATGCTTTAGGGGAGTGACGTGAAGAGGGAGTGACAGGGTTTTTAGAGTGAAGGAGAGGGGTGATTTGTGAATATCTTATTCCTTATTTTTTTTATTTCCATCAAGACTACCAATAATGATGATTATTGTGAACCACAATAGTAATAAATGAATTTTATTTCTAAAAAAGTGTTCTTACATTAGCAATGATTCTCGTAATAGTGAATTTAACTGGTAATGTATATATAAAGTAAATTACCGTATTTTACTATTCGTAAAAAAATAGAGTATTTTAGAATAATCCAAAAAATTTAGCCTAACCATTTTTCAACATGTAAAATTCAAAAATTAACTCCATATTTTGAATTTTTTTTCTAAACATGATTAATTTATTTTTTAATTAAATTATTAATTTATACAAAATAACAATTTTATAACTATAAATCGTTTTATATCATATTGAAAAACTAATCAAGATCTCATTATATTATAACCATATGAAAGTAAAATATTAATATGATTTACTATTCATATGGGTAATATTACTATTCATATTTGGAATCCTAAGGGTATGTTACTATTCATCAAAAATTATGTGTTCCTTATCATATTCTAAATATCACACTGAACGCAACTATGTATGTTAGTTTTTGGGAATTCAAATCATGGAGGTGAAATATTTATGTTTACTTGCTAGGTTATAATAGAGGGATGTTTTTTTGAGACTCAGTGTTTCATTCATTTATTTATAAATACTTGGGCTATTATATATTGGGAGTTTCAATATGAAAACCTAGGATGAAATGATAGGTCTCAAGCCCATTTCAATCAGTCGGTCATTAAACATATAATTTGATACCATATCATGTGTTATATAAAAAATTCATTGAGCCAATTTAATATTACAAGAAAATATAATTACCTTATTAGAAGAAAAAAACTATCATGGCTCCTCAGAATCAATTTTATCCTGATAAAATTGCTGAGTGGGCATGATTTTGAGGTATTTCCACTCTAGGTTTTCATGAAACGTATCATGATTCATGGAATAATTTTTTGTTAGGGTCCTCATGTATATATGCAACAAATTTCAATTTGATAGATTCTTGGTTCTTAAAGAATTCGCTAATTATTTATATATTTCCCATATATTTTTTATTCTCGACAATTATTTCCTCTTTGAAGTGATAAAGTCATATAGTGAAGAAATTCTTGAGAATAGTTCTTTTTTGAGTGAAAACATATATTTTTTCCTCATATTGAGTTTATCCATCGCCCACCCCTTAGTCCAGGGATATAATGGTTCACAACATAGCTTTTATTACGTTCATATAAACTAGTATATTAGCTTGGGGGAAATTGATTTCCACTCCCACTAGATGATTCACTGAATCTCTTCAATAAGGAAATGTGATATAAGAAAATCACATGAAAAAATAATGAACACCCTTCAACAGATAAATGATTTTCCAAAATCACGTAAATTAAATATTTTTAGTCTTAAAATCAAATAAAACCCCATAGGAATCATATAATAGTATTTAAATGAATATAAACTCAAAAAAACACCATCTATTCAACATTCTACGGTCAATATAAATAGTTTAACAATATATTCACTAATTATTAAATTATCACTACAGGGTTAGGATATAGCAACATGATTTGTCCACATAATTACCAAACCATGTATCAACAATTTTGGGCACACTATTATCCTTTAAGACTGGGTTTCATAGTAATAGCATGGTAAATGTCTGATACCCATTAATCATGCACATGCTGATTACCTTTAACACACCATTCCATGTCCCAAAATTCCTCAAACATCATAATATAATCAAATAATAACTAAAATTACTCATTTCCTAATATTTATTGGAAATTTGATTCTCTTAATGATTAATGGTATCCAAAAACTTCCTCAAAACCAAGAGCTAGAGTCCCAAATACCCTATCTTATTTCTACATTTATTACCAAAAAATATAAATTGAAATAGGGAACTGATGTCATTTTTTCATGAAAGAACCCGACTACCATATCCTAGTACATGATCCTGACTATGAAAAGTTTTGAAGGGTATTTATAATCCCCAAGAGCTGGAAACTTGTGACTAAGAATAAAAGATACACTCTTGGGAACAGTTTCCCCCAATAAACCAATAGATTTTCAAGTGTTAATTATGGGAACTAGACATTAACTCGCGAAATATTTGTGGTCCAATAATCAAAATAATAAAATTGGAAACATAATTAAAAAATAAACATGGTATAAAAATCAATGAAAAAAATCATAATAAACTTGTAACAAACTAAAACAAAAAAAATTAAGAAAAATAATTTCCAAACTATGAAACATAACCAAAAATCAATCATATTATATAATAAACTAAAATGAATAAAAAAAGGGAAATGGGATGGGAAGTCAAAAATAAAATACATAATAAAATTATTCTACCAAAACCCTTTTATTAAATGGGAACTAAAATAATTATAACACATATTTGTTTAATATGAGAGTCATATTACATCATGTCACTATCTATAACTCAATCTGATCTAATATGAAAACCCATCACCATTTTGGGAAGCATTTCATTTTATTATATCATCCAAAATAAGGACTGTATACACCAAAATGATGTATGTTGTGTATAACCATAACTCACCTGGTAATATCCCACCATATTCTCCATTATAAATCATTTATAAATAATCCATGGACTATGATTTCAAAATAAATAGTAAATATATGATTTTAATTGTTAAAAACTAGTAACATTTGGAATCTGTTCCCATAAAAAACTTATTTGTACATAATAATAAACTTGTATTCATGGTTTAAAATATTAATAATCTCCTTTTCAAATCATGAATTTTCTTATTTATTAAATATTATGTGATAATTTCCTAATTGTAGTCGTCTCCCTAAAAGGTCTTAATAGTTCCCCAGTATGAAGAGACCTCATAAGTTCTATGACACTATTATGGAATAAATATTCTATATCTAAATGAAATCATTTAAGGGAAAAAATGATATATGCTAGTAGGGGTGGATACACATAGGAATTTGAGGAACATTCTCATGTTGTACAAATTTGTAAATATCTAGTTCGGATATTATGTGAACAAGATCTCCAAGAAGAAAATCCACATTTCTATGTGTCATTAGATGTTCCTATATATAGATGTGTGTATTGGTCCTTATACATTAAGATTATTATTAAACTGTATTATAATTCATGTAATTAGATTTATTGATGAAAACCATAACAATAGATGTTCACATCGATGTAGGATATGTTGGGTGTGTCATAAGTAATATTGAATTAATGAATTACGTGAGGAAGGATTTATTTGTTCTATTAATTAACCGATGTTAATATCTCAGTCCCTTTGATATAAATGATAGAGACTAAATAAATCCATGTCCATGGTGTTCTATAGTCATGTTATGTTTCCAGAAAATCAATGTAAGAGATATCGAACACGTCGGGTGTAACACCCCGAGCTTCCCCAATACGCTTCTCATTCAATAATGCAATAGCTTGCATTGTACGCAACTTTGAGTTCTAAAACACCGCGACTAATCAAAGTAGCCGTTATGAATAGTAATAACCACTTTTTAAAATTATATAAATTTTATATTTCAAAATGGACTTCATTTTTGGATTCGGAATATCAAAATTAGCCTATGTTGAATTTTTGGTATTTTTCTGAGAACTTCTAATTTTTTATGAATAGTGAAAAATACATAAAAACAACTTTTCTCATCAAAATAATTTATAGTGATAAATTATACTATTTAGTGGTTTTAAAGTATAATTAGAATATATTTTTACCATTTTATCCAATGGTGGTCATTAGAATTAATTTAACATTGAAATTGGACATAAACAATTGCCAATCTTTTGATTTAAATTGTTTCTTAAAAACACACTATTGGTTGTGACAGCGAGAATTAATTATAAAATTAATTAATGAAACTTATATGTTTGTAATTTTGTAAGATAGACATCATTTTTGAATTCGGAATATCAATTATATCTTAGGGTGAAATTTTGGCATTGTTCTGAAAAACTTCAATTTTTGATGAATAGTGAAACCACTAAGTGGTAGTTAAATAACTGATTTTTCATTTAAATGAAATATTACCACTTCTGTGATTTGATTTTCAAAAATCCGACATACATGGTTGTCATTAAGAAGTAAAATGTGGTTCAATGAGATTAAAATAATTTTTGGTGAATAGTAACTTTTAAGTTCTTAATCGCGATTAGAGGTAATTAGTGTAATTTAAGGTAAAAATAATATTTTAATAATATGCGATTAGATTGACACATGTCCTACCCTCATTTGATGTGCCATGGCCGACCAAGACAATCCATGGGTCAACTTTGGGACCCCATGGAGCCACTTTAGTTAGAAAATGACATAAATACCTTTTATTTAATGTTAAAGTAAAAAAATGACTCAAACATGAAATGTTTTACTAAAACTATTTTTACATGGGGTTATACAAGTCATATTATTGACTATAAATAGTAATTGGAAAGATAAAAAGATTTTATATATCATAGTATTTGTTTTATAATTTTTAGACATTAAATAAATTAAATTATTTATGACAACATTATGATGCAGCGATGACCTCATTATTTAACGATTTTAATAAAATGAAAAGATAATGTACAATCTAAGGCATACACTTGTCCAGAGACTATTGGATGGGTAGATTTAGAATCTTTATCACCTTATCCACGAATTATATAAGTGTGGGACCTTTAGAATCCAAAAATCATTGTATAATAATGTAAAATTTCCTTACTTTCCAAGAGTGCCTCTCCTCTCCGCTTATAAAAGGCCCCCACCTCTACCACCTAATACACACTTTCAAGCCATTTGTATCGGCCAAAATCTGCCCAAATACTCTCCCAACTTCCCCCTCTTACTCCTAGAAGCCTCACTTTGGGCAGAACTCTTCCCAAGGAAGCCTTGGCTCAAATCAAAAAGAGTTACCCGATTTTAAGGTAATGTCTTCTCTAATGTTGTTTTGTTTTATTTTTCTTCTCCAACCCCATAAACTCTTTTTATTAATTTCTTTTGTAACAAAAACAGTATCCTAAATATACTAGGATGTTTTTATAAGATGGATTCGAGCTACACATACACACACCTACATCTAATGGTTAAAGAATATACTGTTTCTGTGGATGGAGAATTTCTGCCTCACGAAATGATGATTGTTCAGAACTCATATAACACCTTAAAAGGTGGACATTAAGATGTCACTATATTTATATATGATATATAATATGTTTATGTTTTACTTAAGCATCCTTATTTTTCATTTATGTAATACCTTTATGATTTACATTATGGGTAAACGCGATAATTTCATTTTAGGAAGTACGGACTACCGCCCCCTCAATGTGATTTGAATCGTTAATGCCATATGTGGGATGTATAAAGGATGGAGTAAATGGTATTATACATTATATTATACTGGAATTATATTATACCTTTATATAATTTTAACATCATTCCATTAAATACGAAATATAAATGAAAGTAGCGTTCATGCGTACGTACGGCTTACCGTCTCCATGAACGGTGCATTTCATTTCTTACCTCTAAACGTTATGGAATATTATAAATGAATGTATATACTGGATATATATGAGATAAATGATATCTATATCATGAATATAATTCTGGATATAATGTATATTTCACCACATGAACAACTTTTAATTATAAGAAGTTTACGTTTGACTCAAGTACCTAAGATCGACAAAATGACCGTAATAAACTTAAATAATTACATAATGTTCATAACATGGTAATAAGGGATATAAAAGGAATAATGAACATGAAAAAGGTTCTTAAGTAAATAGGAATTAACTCTAGTTTATTATTCAGGAGGTTAAATAACGGTCGAGTCAGGACAGGACGCAGGGTAAGGGAATTTCTTAACCCAACATCCATTCTTTGGGTTAATCTCCAACTTTCAAATTATGTCATGATATTATTATTTCTTATTTTGTATTCTTTATGTGTACCTATAGTGAATACACATAATAGATCTATTTTATTTTTAAAATGATCTTTTTATGGACTTCGTCTCAGTCTCCTTTCATTGAGGCATATTTGGTTTTATACACAACTTTCTTTTATACGGTGTATAAACCCCTTTGACTTTTACATTTATTCAGAAGGAATCTTTTTTAGATGAAGAGTTTTACTAAACGACAAAAAGGGAATGTTTTTCTATCCGTACATATGCGGCGACAATGAATTCTCCACCGCCGTGACCATTATTTGAGTTTCGGCTTGCTCTACAAGCCATCACTTTTTTTAATGAATAATAAATACAATGTTTTAACATTATTTTATTTTGGTATTGAAAATGGTTTTGAAAACGTTTTTATTATATCAATGTGTTGTATTGAAATCTTGTGATTGAAATGTGGAAATGTTATGTTACATTTATGCATGTTTCATGTGATACGATTATGTTATGGTTTATGATATGTTTAAACCTATTCATATATGGAATGCTTTGGATTTAATAAGTGACGGGTGGAGCCCGCTATAGCTCTTCGATGCATCGGCCGATCTCATGAGACAAACTAGTGTATTTGCATGAGGCCTTGACAAAATCTTATTTGTGGTCTTGGCACGAGGCCTTGGCTACGTGGTTATGATAGTCTGGATTATGCATTCCATCATTATGAAAGTGGTTATTGATATTGCATGTGATCATTCGACCAGTAGAATATCCATGTGAATAAGTAAATGGAATTATCTCATTTTAATTTTTCCATATTATGTTGAAGTTCATGTTTAAAAGGCTTTTTTTTAGTTATACATTGCCTTAAATGTTAATGTTTATTTATGAAAGCTTCCGCATTATTGTTATCCTTACTGAGCATCTGAGCTCACCCCTTTCAATGTTTTAATATTTTCCAGGATGTGAAGAAGTATTTTATGAATGACCTGCAGGGATAGTCAGAAGAGGATATGAGTGTGGACTATGGAGACTTTGTTATTGTAGTTTTTCACCTTCTGATGTAATGTAACATTTATGAGTGTATCTAGTGTTTCCAAGGCTACTAAACTAATCGGTCTTTCGAGACTTGATCTTTTGTGATCATGCCAATGTTACGAAGTAATGCACCGACTCTGGGTAACTGGGGTCAGGGCGTTACAGTTGGTATCAGAGGCAGTTTAGTACTAACCTTGGAAGCTAGATTTAGATAATCTCTGATTAGAGCACATAGCCCGAAGATAGACTTTAAGGATTAGTATAGAAGAACATCTTAGAATTTTGGTATTATAGAGATTTTGTGAGTTTTCCGAGCAATACATCCCTGTCTGGATACGAGCAGGTAGAGGCGGCTCTGGCATAGATGTACCTAGGGGTAAAACCCGAAAACACCGCTTTGAGCTAGACTCGAACGAGAACTAGTGCACGACAACGGGCCTTGCTGCACTCTTGGTTACGACACTCCCGTGGGATATTCTTAGGATAATTCTCATTTTCTTTACAAACCACTATGATGGGTTATGATTATATACTTCCTCAAAGAAAACATTCTTTTTTATAATTATGGATTATATCCATAATTAGTTCAATTTATGTTAAGTGTTTTACAAGGATGGAATTATGTATTTTGATTCATAAACTAATCTAGTTTATGACATTATTTAGAAATGGATCCTAGTGGAAGGAATGGAAACTATATCAATGCATGCACTCTGTGTAGGGATTGCCCTCCTTCTCATGATAATTATGGTGGAGCTAGTGATACAACTGGTGTTGATCAGCTTCTCACTGTACTGGGACAACTCACTCAGGTTATGAATAATAACCTTACTCGTATGGAGCACCCTGATCCGGAATGTGGAGGATCAATGTTAGACTGCTTCATGAGGCAACAACCACCAACATTTAATGGGGGTACAAATCCGTTAGTAGCTGTGCAATGGATAAACTCCTTAGAGAAAATATTCCACACATTGGGGAGTAGCGAAAGGGAGAAGGTTATCATGGCAGTTTACCGCCTCACTGGAGATGCCGATCAATGGTGGTCATTGATCCAAAATACAATGGAAGATGATGACATATCGAATATGGAATGGAGGGAGTTCAAAGAGCTTTTATTAGAAAAATACTTTCCTCATGACCATCGAGCAGATATGGAAAGGCAATTTCTGAGTCTGAGACAAAAGGAGGATGAGAATGTTGCAAAGTATGAGGACAACTTTACAAGTTTGGTGAGGTATGCTGCAGATTATATACGTAACCCAAGAGGTAAGATTGATCATTTCTTTTATGGGTTAAAATCATTTCTCCGTAGAGCTTTAGTATCACAATCTTTCTCAACATACGAAGATATTGTCTCATGTTCTATCAAGACAGAAAAGGAATTCTCAAAGTCTTATGACAACAAAGTAAATCAAGAGAAGAAGAGAACGGTGGAACAAGAGACAAATAAATGGAAAAAGGGAAAGAAATATTTTCCATTATGTGATAATTTTGCGAAGAATCACCCTGGTACTTGCCTAAAATGAATGGGAGTTTGTTATAAATGTGGAGAAAAAGGTCACCAGGTGCTTGATTGCAAGGGAAAGAAAGAGGCTATCATTGTTGAATGTTACAATTCTAGGGAAATGGGGCATTATGCAAATGAAGGTACAAAGAGTCAGGGAAACATACCTTAGAAAAGGCCAAGGGATCAAGGAAAATCTTATATTGTTACTACAGTTGAAGCAGAATAACTAAAGTATTGGTGCTTTTGGACTCATGGATTATATTCTGGTTATTATAATAATGTGATATATATATAAGGATTGAACTGCAGTACTTGTTGATTTCAGTAGGGTTTTAATATGATTAAGGTAATTATATTTTTAGTATGTGATAATAAGAGAAACTTTACTATGTTTGGGGAATCTGATAAATTGATTTTGGAATTAAGAGGCCTTTTAGAGAAAGTCTGGACAGAGGTATTTTGGATAACTATAATGGTTGGAGTGGATTAAGTTGATCTTTGGATAGTATTTTTTAAGGTTAAATAATTTATGAAGATTATTTTTGGATTATTATAATACTATAGTTTTAGGAAAAGGAAAACCTGCAAGGTGGGGCATAACCCATCGCGTCAGACAAAGCTGCAGGAATCAAACCCACAACCATAGTGTGACAGGCCTTTATTTCCTACCACTAGCCTACAGGAAGTCCCTGGTTATTATAAAATAATTTTACTAATCTAAATTGTATGTGTTAATATTTGGAACCTTATACAATTAGGATAAGTATAATATTATTGAGTTCTATTATCTTTTTGAGTGAAAGATGAGTTGAAGGTTGAAACTCTAATTGTCAAGCACAAATATATATACACCTATATCTTATTCAATGAATAAATTAATTCTTAAACTTTAGTAAAGGGATATTAAAACAAAAAAAATGTGGTATCCTAATACCTTATGTCTTGTTGAACTGATGATATTTTAAATCAACATAGATTGAAGGCTTTGAGGCCCTCAATTTGACAGTTGATTGTGATTGATGACCGCAATCACTCCCTACAAATATTTACGTTTTCCTCTAATTATATGTCTCTAATTTCCACCAATGTTCTCCTAATCGAGGTCATAATTGGGTGGTGACTTTTTCATTTCCCTTTCCCTCTTATTAAGGCTAAATTTTATTAATCTTATTTCCGATGTGGGTTTTCCAAAAAGGTATTTTCTATTTTCAACCTTTTATTTTCCAAGAAAAATTTAAAATTGCGAGGACGCAATTTATTGAAGGAGCGGAGAATGTAACACCCCGATCTTCCACAATACGCTTCTCATTCAATAATGCAATAGCTTGCATTGTACGCAACTTCGAGTTCTAAAACACCGCGACTAATGAAAGTAGCCGTTATGAATAGTAATAACCACTTTTTAAAATTATAGAAATTTTATATTTAAAAATGGACTTCATTTTTGGATTCGGAATATCGAAATTAGCCTATGTTGAATTTTTGGTATTTTTCTGAGAACTTCTAATTTTTTATGAATAGTGAAAAATACTTAAAAACAACTTTTTAATAAAAATAATTTATAGTGATAAATTATACTATTTAGGGGTTTTAAATTATAATTAGAATATATTTTTACCATTTTATACAATGGTGGTCATTAGAATTAATTTAACATTGAAATTGGACATAAACAATTGCCAATCTTTTGATATAAATTGTTTCTTAAAAACATGCTATTTGTTGTGACAACGAGAATTAATTATAAAATTAATTAATGAAACTTATATGTTTGGAATTTTGTAAAATAGACATCATTTTTGAATTCTGAATATCAAGTATAGCTTAGGGTGAAATTTTGGCATTGTTCTGAAAAACTTCAATTTTTGATGAATAGTGAAACCACTAAGTGGTAGTTAAATAACTGATTTTTCTTTAAATGAAATATTACCACTTCTGTGATTTTATTTTCAAAAATCCGACATAAATGGTTTTCATTAAAAAGTAAAATGCGGTTCAATGATATTAAAATAATTTTTTGGTGAATAGTAACTTTTTAGTTCTTAATCGCGATTAGAGGTAATTAGTGTAGTTTAAGGTAAAAATAATGTTTTAATAATATGAGATGAGCTTGACACATGTCCTACCCTCATTGGATGTTCCATGGCCGACCAATACAATCCATGGGTCAACTTGGGGACCCCATGGAGCCACTTTAGTTAGAAAATGACATAAATACCTTTTATTTAATGTTAAAGTAAAAAAAAATGACACAAACATGAACTTTTTTACTAAAACAATTTTTACATGGGGTTATACAAGTCATATTTTTTACTATAAATAGTCATTTGAAATCTAAAAAGATTTCCTATATCATAGTATTTTTTTTATAATTTTTAGAAATTAAATAAATTAAATTATTTTTGACATCATTATGATGCAGTGATGACCTCATTATTTAACGATTTTAATAAAATGAAAAGATAATGTACAATCCAAGGCTTACACTTGTCCAAAGACTATTGGATGGGTAGATTTAGAACCCTTATCACCATAGACACTAATTATATAAGTCTGGGACATTTAGAATCCGAAAAGCATTGTATAATAATGTAAAATTTCCTTACTTTCCAAGAGTGCCCCTCCTCTCCACTTATAAAAGGCCCCCACCTCTACCACCTAATTCACACTTTCAAGCCATTTGGCTCAGCCAACCTCAGCCCAAATACTCTCCCAACTTCCCCCTATTACTCCTAGAAGCCTCACCTTGGGCAGCACTCTTCCCAAGGAAGCCTTTGGCTCAAATCAAAAAGAGTTACCCGATTTTAAGGTAATGTCTTCTCTAATGTTGTTTTATTTTATTTTTCTTCTCCAACCCCATAAACTCTTTTTATTCATTTATTTTGTAACAAAACCCATATCCTCAATATACTAGTATGTTGTTATAAGAAGGATTCGAGCTACAATTATACACACCTACATCTAATGGTTAAAGAACATATTGTTTCTGTGGATGGCGAATTTCTGCCTCATGAAACGATGATTGTTCAACACTCATATAACACCTTCAAAGGTGGCCATTAAGATGTAACTATATTTATATATGATATATAATATGTTTATGTTTTACTTAAGCTTCTGTATTTTTCATTTATGTCATACCTTTATGATTTCCATTATGGGTAAATGCGATAATTTCATTTTAGGATGTGCGGACTACCGCCCACTCAAAGTGATTTGAATCGTTAATGCCATATGTGGGATGTATAAAGGATGGAGTAAATGGTATTATACATTATATAATACTGGAATTATATTATACCTTTATATAATTATAACATCATTCCATTAAATACGAAATAGAAATGAAAGTAGCGATCATGCGTACGTACGGCTTACCGTCTCCATGAACGGTGCATTTCATTTCTTACCTCTAAACGTTATGGAATATTATAAATGAATTTATATACTGGATATATATGAGATATATGATATCTATATCATGAATATAATTCTGTATATAATGGATATTTCACCACATGAACAACATGTAATTATAAGAAGTTTATGTTTGACTCAAGTACCTAAGATCGACAAAATGACCGTTATAAACTTAAATAATTACATAATGTTAATAACATGGTAATAAGGGATATAAAAGGAATAATGAACATGAAAAAGGTTCTTAAGTAAATAGGAATTAACTCTAGTTTATTATTCAGGAGGTTAAATAATGATCGAGTCAGGACAGGACGCAAGGTAAGGGAATTTCTTAACCCAACTTCCATTCTTTGGGTTAATCTCCTACTTTCAAATTATGTCATGATATTATTATTTCTTATTTTGTATTCTTTATGTGTACCTATAGTCAATACACATAATAGATCTATTTTATTTTAAAAATGATCTTTTTAAGGACTTCGTCTCAATCTCCTTTCATTGAGGCATATTTGGTTTTATACACCACTTTCTTTTATACGGTGTATAAACCCCTTTGACTTTTACATTTATTCAAAAGGAATATTTTTTATACGAAGCGTTTTACTAAACGACAAAAAGGGAACATTTTTCTTTCCGTACATATGTGGAAACAACGACTTCTCTGCCGCTGTGACTATTATTTGAGTTTCGGCTTCCTCTACAAGCCATCACTTTTTTTAATGAAAAATAAATACACAGTTTTAACTTTCTTTTATTTTGGTATTGAAAATGGTTTTGAAAACGTTTTTATTATATCAATGTGTTGTATTGAAATCTTGTGATTGAAATGTGGAAATGTTATGTTTCATTTATGCATGTTTCATGTGATACAATTATGTTATGGTTTATGATATGTTTAAACCTATTCATATGAGGAATGCATTGGACTTAATAAGTGACAGGTGGAGCCTGCTATAGCTCCTCGATGCATCGGCAGGTCTCATGAGACAAACTAGTGTCTTGGCACGAGGCCTTGACAAAATCTTATTTTTGGTCTTGGCACGAGGCCCTGGCTACGTGGTTATGATAGTCTGGCATTATGCATTCCATCATTATGAAAGTTGTTATTGATATTGCATGTGATCATTCGACCAGTAGAATATCCATGTGAATAAGTAAATGGCATTATCTCATTTTAATTTTGCCATATTATGTTGAAGTTCATGTTTAAAAGGCTTTTGTTTTAGTTATACATTGCCTTAAATGTAAATTTTTATTTATGAAAGCTTCCACATTATTGTTATCCTTACTAAGCATGTGATCTCACCACTTTCAATGTTTTAATATTTTCCAGGATGTGAAGAAGTATTTTATGAATGACCTGCAGGGATAGTCAGAAGAAGATATTAGTGTGGACTATGGAGACTTTGTTATTGTAGTTCTCACCTTCTGATGTAATGTAAAATTTATGAGTGTATCTAGTGCTTCCAACGCTACTAAACTAATCGGTATTTCGAGACTTGATCTTTTGTGATCATGCCAATGTTACGAAGTAATGCACCGACTCTGGGTAACTGGGGTCGGGGCGTTACATCGGGTGATGGAACTAGCATGATACCTACTCGATTAGAGATATTATGATAAAGGGATTATATTACTCGTTATATGTTAATAAGATATGTCATGTTGTTGAGAGATTATCTTAATTCTCTCTGGGTTCCACGGTGTGTTTCTAGATGCAAACATGGACATTTAGTCGCTTCGCCTAATTCCACTGAGAAAGAGGCCTAGAGGGTCACACACTAAGTGTGTCTATAATATCAGTTAAATAATATTTTATTTTTTAATATTTAACAAGTTAAAAAAATATTATTCCCATATGTGTTTTAATAATTATTAATGTATTCAAGATCACATTTATTATGTCACTGGTTATTTGAGGGAAAATATTTTTAACTGAATATTTAATAAATACTTATTTTTTATTTAGTGAATAATGTTGTGATATTTATTTAATAAATAAATAGACATTATTCATTGCCTAATAAATATTTTTGAGGAACGGTGGACTGAGTTTGATGTCCTTGTGTGAAAAATAAAAATAAATAATATTTAGATAAATAATATTTAATTTTAATTCTCATGTTCGGTGCATGTAAATAAATAATAATATTACCAGAGTAAAGATTCAATTGGTTTCTACAACATATTGATGGTTTGCAAAAGATATGCCACCAAACACATCAATTAATAAATAATTCCTTAGAAATAATTTTTTATCTAATTAGATTAATTATAATCAATATGTGTTATCCCCCTCTCTCGGTTTCGGTGCAATTATTGTCTTTCTATTTCTTTAACACAATTATTTGGATCATGGCATTCATCATTGTATAAATATCATATTGATCATTTATTATAAAAAAATTATTGTTAGGACCCAACTATCGCACACTTCCAATACACCCAAAACCTACAAGTTGTATTAGAAGGGGCACATAATTGTTTAAAATTATTTAATTATTATTGGTGATTTATGAATTTAAATTTAGTTTTTCAATTCAATTTTGGTCATTATTTAAATATTAATTGTGAGATATTTTTCTTCCTCCTTTTTTTCTTTTAAATATAATCAAGACGATAAATTTTTTTATTAATATAAAATGAATAACTCATCTAGGGGATCCAAAGATTCTTCCTATATAACACAAAAATACATGTCGTGTAACCAGAGTTACATATCGTGTAGTTTTGTTCAATGCACAATGAGTTAATTTGGAAATTACTCAACCCTTGTGCATTTATGACACACGGTGTTGTTAATTATTACAATGTGGGTTGACGAGGATAGACTGGTGCGTGGTCATCCAGATTACACAGTTTGTAGCTCTTGTGAACAACATATAGTTCCTTTTCATTAATGGCGGGTTGTGTATTCAATATAAATACTATCTGATTGGTGATCTTGTAAAACAGATTAAACACAACGTGTTTCCCATTCTACATGTTGTGTAATCCAAATTTTATGAAGATCATACTAAATTATGAGTCCCTAGGAATGTGTCTCAGATCGACAGTGAGAGGTTTACACACCATGTAGATCAGATCTACATGCCGGGTACTTATACGAAGTTACATAGTTTTAAAATTTATTTATTTTACCATGAAACCCTTGAAGAATATACTTTCATGTGGTCATAAAGATAGTACATTCCATGTGATATATTTTAATATTCATAAATATTTAAATCAATAATTAATATCTATGAAATGATCAAATCTGCATATCGTGTATGTGTTGTATTACCAGTTGTTACTCTACGTGCATTGAATCATTACACATGACTGAAAAATCATGTAATTCATTAAATCATCTATGATGTAAACAATGTAAAAGTACATGATAAATTGTTTATTCCATATATCACAAGGGTAAAGGTGTTTATGAGTATAATACATGTTGGGTATAATTGGGTGTGTATTCAGCAAGTTACCTCCAAGGTACACGTTATGTACATAATTAATTTTAGATTAATTTATTTAATTTGTTTTAAATTACAATGGATGGGAATCTCAAGGAAATTGGGATATGATTTAATAAAAAATGATTGATTAATTAAAAATAATAATTATTCAATTTGAGCATGATTTATCTAAAATGAGAACCATTAGGGAATTGAATTCTAGCTTAATTAATAGTGTAATTTGTTGCATGAATGTGGATGATAATGAGCTAGAACAAACCTTTTTTATGTTATTGGTGTTATTTAATTTATTATTATAATAATGTTTTGGCATGTATTCTTTTTCTCCTCATTATTATGTAGGTCTGGCATTCCCATGGTTTCTTTTATGTAAACCCATCCCCCCCTCACAGACGTGTCAGTAAAAGGAATCATTAATAGATGGTTCACCCAAGCTTGTGGAGGCGGTTCAGGTACGGAGCAGAGGTTAATCCAATCCAAGAAGATACAAAGTGGGGCATTTGGAAAGCTGTAAACATGAACCTCAATTGGTTCAAGGTGTTTCTCCCCTTGGTTTAATGTAAGTTTATCAACAATCGGATAAACTAACCATTATTATAGGCTCATGATCATAATATTTATTTTATTTCTATCAGTTTCATAGTTATTTCATTATTTATGACTTGTTTCGATCACATAATTATTGAATTAACAAGCATGGAAGATATAACTAAAATAAATTGTCTTGTGCATAAACATTATCTACGACATGGTTAATCATGTATGTAATTCCAATTAATATTATCAAGAATATAATAAATGTAATAATTGTAAATTTATGTTTAAAGGATAAAATCCCCCAATAAAATATTATGATGGTATAGAGTTACATTACATTGGTTAGAATCGAACAATAGTTCAATGTTATTAACCAACCAAAGTTGGTGTGCTTTCAATTATCAGGGAATTCTAACATGATCTTTTGGGTTGAACTATCTTTGTTCACATCAAGGGTTGACTTCCAAAGCAAGACATGGTATAACTGGGAGGTAAAGGTAGAGGAAATATAAAATTAATGATTTCAAGATCATGGAGTCCACCCAGAAAATCAAGGAACTGTGTGTTAATGCAGTTGGTAATTGGAATGCCTGCCTAAAACCATTCTAGTTGATTGTTCAACTATGGTTGGGGTAATGAGAAGGATAATATAGATCATTGCAACATGAATGTCCTAGCATTGTGATATTTTGAATCCAATGGTGAGGGATATTGGATTTCGATAAAATATTGGTAGACTAATAATTATAATATTTAATTATTTGTCTAAATATATCTGATAAAGTACTGAAATTCTTCTTAAATTATTTAGTATGATTAGAAAAAAAATCACATCAACATACCATTTTGATCAATACATTATAAGTAAAACCATCTCATTGGAACAAATTTCTATGAGTTGAAAAGTAACATAGGGGTCATCATTTTCCATGAATGGTAATTTTATATGCTGGAAGAACCTTTACCAATTATTCATGGAAATGAGGCTTATGATTAAAAACAATCTCTCTGTGAGAAACATCTAAATGATGAAACATATGTTCAGTGTTTCAAGTTATCATCTATGACAAATTATATTATAATGAAACATGAGGATGCAGATGCCTATAGAGTTATGACTGACCTTTGATATCTCAATTAAGAGTATTCGAGATAAGAGAGGTATGAGATCTCAAATGATTTGTTCAACAATAAGAATGGAGATTTTGTGCCATATGTGCCATATGTATTCAATATTATTAGATAAATTGAATGAATGTACATCATAGAGATTAAATCCATGGATTAGTTCTATAAAGATCACATACTTTAACCACATCCAAAGAACATCTCTAGATTTATTTTTAATTGTAATATGAGGAATAATGAAAAGAGTATTTCAGAAATTATCACATCAATTCTCTAAGTTGATAAAGACATGGGGTGTGGAAAACACATGATACTTATGGTGAATAAAAATGTGAGAAAAAGGAAAAGGATCCCAACACCTATAAATAGTCTAATGATCCCCAGTGTCATCTTTCCATGAAGTGAAATATCCTTAGGTTAGAAAAGAAAAAGGATGCAGTGTGTTTTGCCTAAGAATATTCAGGCCACTATAAGAGGAACAACACCTAGAATCAAGGGGAAGCTAAAGGTTTATTCATTATTGAGTGAAAAAATTCCTTATATACACATTAAAAATTATATATATATTTCGGTTCTCACATATGTATCCAAATGTAGTAACCATGTAGATTTTAGAATATTTCGTGAGGAGAGGTGGTTATGTGAGATGCCAATGGAGAAAGGCTGGCTGCCTTAGCCATTGTTGACTACCTCATTTCATTTCCAATGGGAATAATTTTGGTTTTAATATATTTTAAATATGTACCTATAGTTAAAAATAATGTTATTTATGTGTCATTATTACATACAAATGTGTTTCTATTAAAATTTATAAATAAAAGTTGTTTCTTTTATGAGGACAACATATGTTATGGAATGGAAAATTTAAATAACATTCTTTACATATTAAATTTTAAAAACATTGTTTTTGCGATCGGTAATGAATCATGTTCACATGAATCATATTACACCAAGATTTGGCATCACCATCTTAGTCATGTTAATGGGAATAGTTTGATATTTCATTGTTATGATGGTTATTTAGACTCTTTTGAGATAAAACCACATGATAGATGTCATGCTTGTTTACAAAGAAAAATGAACGAACCACCATTTATTGGAATGTGAGAAATAACCATAGTGATTATAGGATTGGTACACACTGATTGGGGTGGACCATCTGTAGAAGAAGATAAAGGTGGATATTCTAACATGATAACTTTTACGAATGACATGAGTAGAAAATGTTATACCTTCATGATGAGGTATAAGTCCAAGTACTTTGATAAATTCAAGGAAATAAAGAATGAAGTAGATAGTTCTATTAATATAAAGATAAATAATATTTCCTTAGATTGATGTGGTGAATATATTAACCAAGAGTTCATTGAGTTTTTACAGATGTTTTGGATTCTATCTCAACTCACTCTAACTTGTACACCATAGAGGAATGGGGTCAGTGAAAGGAGGAACCATAACTTGTTAGACATGGTATGGTTGAGGATTAGTCATGAAGATCGTCTACTATAATTTTGGGTATATGTATTTCAAACAATGTCTTACACATTAAACTAAGTAAAAACTAGTCGAAAATGGAATTCCATTCGAGCTATGTTCTGGAATGAAACACATTTTATCTCAAACCCATGTATGGGGTTGTGAGGTGTTTGTTATGGAATTCTCAAGAAAAAAACATTCACCCCAGGGCACAAAGTGTATCATTATACGGTATCCCAGGAAAACAAGGGCAAGCTTCCTATATGACCCCTCAGAAAAGAAATTGATTATTTCTAGACAAGATGTCTTTATTGGGAGGAATCACATCCTTAAAAAGGATAGTGGGAGAAAGAATGTCTTTTATGAAGTTGATTCTCATGATACCTAGGTGTTTTTATAGGAACAGATTCCACTAGTCCCCATGTAATAAGTAGTTGGTGAAAAACATGTATTCCATAGGAGCATAAGATAGGTAGGAGAAGAAGAGAGATATGGTTTTATGGTCACTAAGAACGGAGACTCATTATTGGATGACAATGATGAACTACATCTTATAAGGATTAATTAGATAGCTCAAAAGTTGCAAGATGGACAGAAGCTATGAATTCTAAAATGGATTCCATGAATCAGAACCATGAATATGTTTTTTTGATTCTCTTGTTGATGTAAATCCTATTGGATAAAAAGGTCATACAAGAGAAAACTGGTCAGGCAAGGTAATGTATGTTCCTATAAAGAAAGTCTAGCTACTAAACGGTTTAAACAACATCATGGAATTTACTATAATGAAACTTTTTTTTCAATTTTCCATGTTTAAATCCATCAGAATCATACTTTCTATAGTATCTTACCATGAAATTAATATATTGAAGATGGATGGAAATTTTTAATTCCATAATTGGAAACATCATAAAGATTTCTATATGACATAACCTGAAGGGTTCGTGACTCCAGGTGATTCCAAAAATACTTGAAAGTTGCAGAGATCTATTTAACGATTGAAGAAATAATTGATGTCAGGGAATATTTGATTATATAAAGAAATAAAATAATATGGTTTCATTAAGAAAAAATGTGATCTATGTGTTTACAGAAGCTTAAATGGGAATTAAGTATTTATCATAGTTTTAAATGTTTATGACATATTACTTATTAAAAATTACAAACCATTATTACAATATGTTAAGGACTGGTTGAACAAGTGTTTCTACTTGAAGGAATTAGTGGAACAAACCTATGTTCTAGGTATCAAGATCATTCGGGATAGATCCAATAGGATTATTCAACTATGTCAATGTAAATATATTAACCAAATTCTAAAGATATTTAGTATGTGAAAATAGAAGAGGGTATTGGTTATAGTTTCACAAGTTTACATCATTATAAGAAAATGTGTCCTCATATACGAAAAAGAAAAAGAAATAATTTGTAAGCTCCCATATGCTTTGGAGATACGATCAACCATGTTTTACATTTAATGTACTAGACTTGATGTTGCATATACACATAGTATGGGGGAATATGTCAAGTAGATTTAGTAGAATATCATTGTACTGATATTATGGTTATCCTTAGGTATCTAAAAATAACTGAGGATACATTATTGGTTTATGGAGGAGATGAGGATTTGGTCATCAGGGGTTATACTAATGCTGGTTTTCAAATAGATCAAAATGATCTGAAGTGGAAATTGAGATATGTTTCCTGTCTCAATAGAGAAGATGTGAGATAGACGAGTTCAAAGTATCTAGTTATTGCCGATTCTACAGTGGAGTCTGTGTATAGATTGGCATCTGATGTAACCAAGGAATCCATTTGTATTCATAAATTTATCTATGTGTTTGATGTGGTACAAAGAAGTAAATACCCTATCACATTTTATTGTGAAAATTCTTTAGCGGATTCTCTTGAAAAACAGCCAAATTTTCCCCAACAGACAAATCATATACTCTGAATGTATCACCTATTGAGGGATTTCTATTAGAGGGGTGATGTTACAGTTATTATAGTATCCAGAGAAGAGAACATGGTTGATCCCTTGACTAAAGGCCTATCACATCAGAAGCATGAGTATCATTTCAGAGATTGCAGACTGGTGATGGTTAGTATTTGGATTTAGATAAAGAGGGAGTTTGTTGGATTTAGTTCCCTTGAACCATATTATTTTCATTTTTTGGTAAACTTTTATTCATGGTTTTGAATATTAATAAACTCCTTTTCACGTCATGATTTTTCTTATGTGAGACATTGTATGTGATAATGCTCAAAGAATAGCTATCACACTAAAAGGACATAATAGTTTCCACCTATGATGAGAAATTGGAAGTTCTATGAAACTATTATGGAATAAATATTCTATATCTATATTATATATTTTTAGGGACACAACTGAAACTTTCTATTAGTGGTGGAAACTATTTTGAATTTTATGAACCTTCTCATTGTATACACACTTGGTAATATCCAGTATAGATATTATGATAATGAGACCATCTAGTTGGAAATTAACATACCTATGTGTCATTAGATCTTCTTAACTATTTATGTGTTTATTGATCACTAGACATTATTATTATTTTTTATCAGTGTTATGAGTCACTCACTAAGATTTAATAATGTAAATGGTGACAATAGTTGTTTGCGGTGACATAGGATATGTTGGGTTCATGATGAGTTTTATTGCATTAATTAATAATTAGAGAAAGGATTTATAACTTCTCTTCATTAACAGAATTTAATATCTCTGGACCATTGATGAAAAATATATATCCTAAATAAAGCCATAGAAAAGGTTTTCTATAGGCAATCTCTATTTCTATAAATTCATAGAAAGAGATATCGAGCACATAGGTTGATGGAATTGTAATGCAACATTCTCTATTAAGGATATAATGATAAAGGGATTATATTACAGTTTAAACATTCATATAAGGTGACATATCATTGCCTCATTAACTTCTTTCTCTATGGGTGTCTAGGAATGATGCTAGACGCTAGCCTTTAACTTCATGATGCTTCGCCAAATTCCACTATGAAATATGCTTTGGGGATACCACACTAGGTGTGTTCAGAATCTTAGTTAAATGATATATTATTATATATTATTTAATAGGATGAATAAATATTACTCCCATACGTGGTTTAATAATTATTCATGGATGATTCAACTCATATATTCTATCACTAGACACTTAGGAGATTATATTTTGACTGGAATATTTAATAAAAGTTAATGATCTATTTATTGAGTGTGATATTTATTTATTTATAAGATAATAATATATTAATATTTATTTAATAAATAAAAATACAATGTTCAAAGACATATAAATATTTTGGAGAAATGGAGGACTGAATTTAATGGTCATGTGAGAAATTATAATATGAAATGTTATTTAATTAAATGATATTTAATTTTAATTCCAAAATCATTAAATATCAGGAAATAAAAATATTAATATTATTATTTGACATGGAGTTTTTATAGGATTAAATAAATAATAAGGTAACTTGTACAATTATTTTCTTTTAACTCTATCAATACAAATACCCATTTTTGTTATTTTCTCACAATTTTATTTCGGTTCTGCACAACAAATTAGGAGAAAACATCTCAAGCCTAATGATCCATATTCTCCATGAACACTATGAAGGAAATAGAGCAATCCTCTTACACATGACCAAGGAGAATGCCTTGGAATCGATTCTAAAGGTGATCAAAGGTGGATGATGCATGAGTAAGGATCTTCTGTGCTAGAACACCGAGAGTCCATCAGTGACATCCAAAGAATCATGGAACACATGTGGATCACCACTAGAGGAAATCTACACTCTGTTTCTACAACAAAATGATGGTTTATAGTAGATATATCCCTGTTTGTATCAACATATTAATAATTCCCAATAGGAAATTCTTTATCTAATTAAATTAATTAAAAACCATATGTGTTGATCCCTCTCTCTCAGTTCTAGAAAAATTCTTCATTGTCTATTTCTTGGACTGAATTTTTTGAATCACAGAGTTCATCATCGTATATATCTTTAATTGATCACTGATTACAGAAAAAAATTAATGTTGGGTACCATCCATCGCATACTTCCACTACGCCTGAAACCTACAGAAATAAGTGGTGGGAAATGGAAAAATATTTATAATTAATTAAGTAAGAAAATAAAATGTCAAATAAATGTGAATTATCAACCAAAAATCATGGTATTTTAACTAGTTAACTAAGGTCATGATTCTATAAGATACTCTTTAAAATTGATATGAAATCCATCTAAATCAAATTATACATAGAGCTCTAGCTAGAGTGTAATTCTTATGGAATGGGAAGAATGAAAAATCATAGTGGACTCCTCTACTAGTGATGTAATATAGAATTAACAATGTATATTTTCATGAATTCCAAGTGAGGAAATTATATTGGGTTCCCACCTATACACCAAGGATTCCCATTAAGCATAATCATTTTTAATGGATCCTATTTTTCAAAAAAGCAGTTTAATATAAAGAGTAATTATAATATATAAATAACCTTTTCAAAGAACCATTAAAAAAATGATTTCATAAGGAATAAATTTTAATTATAAAATAATTCCAAGGAAAAATAGTGACATATTTTAGAAAGCGCATTGTAAACATCATCAATGTTTATATATAAAAAAACATTTCAGAGCACTCTAAAAACTCATATTATAAGAGTAATATTAGATATAATTATAATATATATATATATATATATCCAAAATTATGGAATATAATACTTTTAAATAATTATAAACCTCGTATATTAATAAGAAAGAACATGTAGTTTATTAAAAAATGGTAACACATGGGACACTCCAATAATATTTTTTGAGACCATCAGAGAATTGAGTGACTCCATTAAATTAAAACAAGATTGAACCTTGATAATAAATAAATAACCATAAATATACATACCCCAACTACTAAATTTTTCTATTAATATGCCCTATGAATCAATTTCTTTGAAGAAGGATAAAATATAAGGAAATATAGAGGAAGATATGAAAGAGAGAAAATAAGTCAGTTAATTGGGGAATTTTCAAAGATCATGATGAGAAATCAACTAGAAATTAATATGAGAGGGATATGTGTATAGTGGTCGATTTTAAAGAGTATAGAATGTTTAAAAGGTAGTGATAAGGTGAATAGAAATGTTAAAATGAGTTTTTGAAAATTTATATTTTAATATGTTTTAATTTTTTTCTACATTGTATACTCTGGTCTAAACATTTTTTATACTTTACACCAACTATTGAAATAGATTTCGAATTAAACTTTATTACTTCACATATTCCCTTGACTATGTATGGTTATGTTCTATGGTTACTCCTAACCATTAACTTTCTGTTCTCCTCCCATATCAATGGGGTCACCTTATGTATACTTAATCCTCATATTTACTACTAACCATGTGTTAACCATGCACTAACTTTTCAAACCACAATCCATTCCCCCCATTGAAAATTATAAATAGATTCACCTTGAAACTATGACATAATGATAAAAAGGGTGAATAATAAATTTCATTCCAATATATGAAATTGTGGTGTTACATGGTATAATGCAAAGAAAAAAATCATTGATCTTTGATGAGTAACATCATTGAATAAAACTATTAATAAGAGTCATACATACAATTTTCATTATCATAAATATAAATGAAAGATAAAACAAAAAAAACGGTACTGAAATGGTAGGATGATATTGAATAATACACTATGATCACTAAAATACTCGAAAAAAAATATTACCAAAAAGACATGAATATGAAATCTATCTCCATGTGATTAGGGAGTGTCTCTCATTATCACCATATCTATACCAAAACCGTTTCTACTAATCCATAACATATAAGTTCTTTCCTTTGACCTATATTAGATAAAACATGATATATGTACACACAACATGGGTATATAGGTTTTTAGGGAAACATTCTCTATAGGATTCTACGGCATGATCTATATATGACTAGTATAAAATAAACCAACACATTCTAGTATGAAATACAACCACTAAAATACCATTTTATTCTTTTTTGAGCAAAAATAATATGAGGAAATTAATTATAATGATTCTTTAAGAACAAAATCTATTATATTTAAATATGGATAACTAAATAATAAAATCTAAATATAGCAGTTTATGAATGAATGAATAAATGAAAATGATTTATATAAAACTATATCAATGAATAGTTAGAGTATACCTCTAAGTCTAAGGAAATGAGACCTATGAACCTTTTAATAATATGATACAAAATGATAATAATGTCTGACTTTGTATTAGAAGATAGGCATTGTGGAATCCCAAAATAACAGCTAAATCCACTAACTAGAGTAGAATACTAAACTACTAGTTTGGCCATATGGGAACTAGTTATGTTATCCTTGTAAATAATCTCACTATGCAAGAGTGTAATTGTAACTAGGATGGAATAGGAAAGGTAATGAATTATCATTCCCTAGTTAAGTAAATTTCCTAGAGACCCTCAAATGTACTCAAGTTATTCCAATAAGGATTTACTATTACCAATATAATATCAATCAACATAAAAATGTACATAAAAACACCCCTTTACCACAATCTATAACCCGTTAACGAAGAAAATCTATATACATTCTTTTACTAATAAAAATTAATAACAATATAGTGGGATAAATCATGTAACAAATGTTTAAATTAAATAGACAACACATTATCCACGTAAATATTTTGTAAAAGAATGTTACAAATTATTTAAAATTCTTATTTAAACATCGAATGAAAATATTTACATTTAATTAATTTTATAAAAGTTCAATGAATTTCTATGAACTCCTTTTGAGAATCATTTTATCAAAAATAATTATTCCTATATTTGATAATACATGCACTATATTATTTAAAACCCCCAAAAAATAAATAATATATTAGTGAATTTTTCAATGATAGAAAATATATATTTTAAATGAAAAAAACACATTAAAAATTCAAACACAAATATTTCATGGGTAAAGAAATCATCATAGATACACCTATAATAAGGTGTTGAATCAATTGAAAATTCATGATTTTTATCAAATGACAAGGAGAAGATCCCTTTAATGATATTTGTATGTCCTAACATCAAAAAAATACCAACTTCTAATCCATAAAATTTGAGACTTATGCCACTATATAATTGGTAATGAAAGGAACTCTATGAATGTCATTTTAAAAGAATAAAATAACTAGTAGAAAAGAAGAAATATGAGTTTACCTTGATAGATCCACATTAAATCAAATAAGAGTAAAAATATAACCTTGGAAAGAATGACCCCACAGTTTTGGATCTCTAGATGTTATATATAATTATTGAGTGTGGGAAACTAGATATTTCAAATAAAGTGTGAGATAAAAATATCCAATAATGATTTATTAAGAAGATCATGGAGTTATGTTTCAGGTTTTGACTAACCATGTGTATTCACAAGATTTTGAATTTTATTTTCCATGTTATATTTGAATAGTTAGGGAAGCTATGAAACTAAATATGTATTTTTGAATTATACCATTATTTTCCAAAAAAAAATCCTGTAAATACTAAAATAATGTATTAATTAAATAATTAATTATTTATATACACCAATTATATATTTTTGATATCATTGATATCCTAATATATGGATGAATTATTGTTCACCAAACAGTAATAGAAAACATAGAATCTCATTTCACAACTAATGTGGTCCAACGTTCTTCAAATAGAGACTCCAATATTCACAATTTAAGTAATTTTCATTAAAACCCTATGAAAATTAATATTTATACCTATTATCTTCCTCCTTTGAGTGTATATTTTTTTATCAAATTTCTATCAGTTTTATCAATTGTTTATATACACAGTAGGAACAAACATCTATCATTAATTGAATTTTTAATTTTGAGTTGAAAATAAAATAACCAACCATACCTTCCAAAATTAATATAATTCAGGTAAATCAATTTTTTCAGTTCATTACATCAAATATCCCTTGAGATTTTTGGCAATCATAGAGGATTTATTTAGAGTATCTCAGGAGAAAACCACATTTCCACATCATCAAAAACACTTAAATATGTATTTTTAGACATCCATGGTGTGATGAGGTGAAACCAAGATGTGTTGAATTTTAAAAATCCCAAATAAATTGAAACAACTATTAAACAATGGTCAATACTAAGAAATAGTGAAATAGTTTTTTATATTTTTACTGTCCATGGAAAATGGTGATAATAGATTCCATATGGTTTTAAAAACCATGACATCCACTGTAATGAATCATGATCACAATGGGATGATTAAATATAGTTCCTTCTTATTTTTTCTTCTCACCCAATTAACATAAACGTCCTATATTTTTATCAACCTAGAATTAATAAATTATCATTTGAGCCTTTATACCATGTGAATTTTAGCTCAAAAATTACCAATTAAATAGAAACCACAACATAATTTGGTTTCCCGATAGTGATAAAGGATTTATAATAAATCATTCAAAAATAATGTCCTTCATAGTTACAATTTATTGATCTTAATTCTTTATTTTTCCGTATAATAAAACCACAATAGGTTTTTTGAACATTGTGGTGGGTTTTTCTTTCCTTCTATCGATTAGCTTAAAAATAAAAACATTAACTATACAATTAGTTCAAAAACATCCTATCATTTAAAATAATTAAAATAATCTTAAACACATTGAGTTTGGATTTGATTTATTTATTGACAAAAAAACACAAAAAAATAATCACTAGTCATATCTACTTCAACATATCTCTATCCAACATTACCCCCTTTAATATCAAACATCTATTAAGGTATCTTACCCTCCCAAACCCCTTCTAGGTCCCAAAAAGTCCTTAAACATTAATTTTCCATAAATATATTTTTTAACACAATTATAAAAAAATGATCCTATAAAAGATATGTTATAAAATCATAATTCCTACAATTAATAAATTTTAATTTAAAGAGATCTTATTTTTAAAATTATTATTGAGCTTTGAGTAAACTCAACATAACCCTTTTGATCATCTTATGATCCTTCATTGTTATTATAGTAAGTTTTAAGGTTAATTTACAATATGATGACATACCTTATGTATTTTATTCCATTGAACTATAAATTTAAACTTTTTCTTGATCCATATGATAATCCATTATAAAAATTGTAATTTCCCATATCAACCATCTATTTTCTTTTTTAGGATCATTAAAGAATTTCTAAATTAGTACATGAGTTTTTAGTGTAATATGCTAATTTCATAATCTTATTTCCACCCTTTTATTTTTATTTTTTATAAAGTACTACATATGGACTAAATTTTTCTATTGAAACATCCTGTAAAATTTTTTATTTATATCATCAAAATTTAATTTCATATTTCATAGAAGAAAACAAGTATTTGGAAATAATGAGTAAAATTTTCAAGGAAAAAAGATTACATAAATAATAGATATAGATATATAGTCTTATATAAACATATAAATACTCAATTTAAAAGCACTTTATGAAATGACATTCACAAATTTATAGTGGTAATCAATTAAAAAATGATATAATGATCCAAATAGTATATTTTCCAATATTTAAAGATTTGTGGAATCCAAAAAGAAAAGACACTAAATGATGACATCGTTATTCATCACCATAATATAGAATCAAATGTTAATAGATTATATATATTTTTCCTTGGATCTAATACAACTTGAAAACCCACATAGACGATGTACCAAATGGTAATAGGGGTTTAATAAATATTCATTTTATAATGATAATTATTCTCCCTATTCCAACCAATGTTCTCTAGTTACATGTTAGTTAATTGATCGACAAAATAACTAAGTGACCATGAACAATCAATGATTTAATGAAATTGAACACCATGATTTAAATGTTTCACTAACCCTTTAAGATATGATAGTCCTTGAAAATTATTAGTTGATATGTAATGTCAAATGATCTTTGTATTATAATCCATGAGGACCAGATAATGAAGAAATATTTTCATGAACCCATTACAATGATTCATCCTATTTATTGATGTTAAATTTTTACATTTAAATAATTAACTGAAAAAATAATGAAGATGTTCTATAATGAAACAATATTAAAAATATAATCTTCTTCCTCTATTATGAATGAGTGTAGATTGATCTTACATTACTGTTGAATTCTCCTCTAAAATTTCTCATCATAATGTGTTTTTATGACTTTTGATATATCAATATTATATACACATACTCTCCCTTGATTTTCATTCCTCTAGAGGATTAACTTATTATTTTATCTATTCAAATACTTATTCAATATAGAGGAAACCTCAATAAAACTAAGAGACATTTAATACATTATATATTTTTTCTAATGGTCACTATTAGATAATTAAAGCTCATAAGGTCTCTTATTGAATTATATGGAATGTATTATAAATACTTGGTCATAAAAAACTATATATGTTTCCAAAATATTTTCTTATAAAATCATCAACACTTTCCAAATACATTGGATTTTTATATGTTTACATTTTTTAGATATTAAAATTTAATGGAATAATGGCTTAAACCATGATTTTGTATTGTAAGTCAAACTGGGATCAAAAAATATAATCGATTCTTGATCCTCTAAAAAATATGTAACTTTTTTCATTTTTATTTCTAAGATCATTGACATGAAACATAGTATATTTTCACCCAAACCTAAACATGGAATATTCTCTAGACTTATAGAAGGTTCCTCCTGAACCATGATCACTAAACTATGGTAATTTTATCTTCACCCCATAACATAGTCACTAATTCCAATATTATTTTTTCTATATCATGAAAAGATTCATATTCAACTCCACTCTAACATACATAATAATTATCATCATAATTTTACCTATAAACCATGACATAATTACTGAAAATATGAAATCCTTTTAGAAAACATGATTGTTTTTTTTCCTTCAATTTTAGTGGCAACTACCACCCTTATCTCTAACCATTAATGTATATAATAAATAGTTAAATATAATAACTTCACGAAATATAATATTATTGTCTTATTTATTTACTAGAGGCACTATTTCCATTGGATCTAATAAGTATGACCAGTTTTCTCTAAATTATTCAAATAAATTGATTTCAATGATAAACCAGGATATGGTCTTTTTTATACAATGATGTGGTTATCGAAGGTTTTATAGTTGAAGACCCTTTCCTAAACACCAAAAAAACAAAATAAACTTGTTCTCCATAGGATACATCTATATATTTGGGACTGAATTAATTTATAAAAAGAACTTGTACCTATCTTTATAATGATGTAATTTATCTAAAGATTATTTCATATGATATTTATAGAGTTATAGAAAAGTATCCAATTGATTAATTATTTATATAGTGTCCACAAGAGGTGTGAATCTCCTAATGCGTGGGAAGAACTTAATTCAATTTTTGGCCAAATGAAACCTTTAGTAAAATGATTTATGAAAAATGATCGATAAATAGATATTTCATTAAAGTAATTTTTGGAGTATTTATCACATATATGAGTCCATCAAATTTACATAAATATTGAAAATTATGAACCTATTTATTTATCCATTCAATGAAACTACTTGGATTATAAAATTTTCTTATTTGGTAAGATATTAAATTAAATGTTTCATAAATTATTTATAGGTCATAAATCATTGTCACTATTATCCCATCATTATGATCAATTTTTTAATTTTTAAAAAATTTATTTTTGTAATTAATAAAACACCATATAATTTTACTATGAATTTAACTATTGAAAAATTTATTTTTTGTGATAAAACATTACCAAGAAAGATAAGTATTAATACCTATGATAATAAAATATGAATCATCATTAATAAAAACACAAGAGATTTTAAACAAAAAAAAATAAAATTGAAATGTACAAGAAAAAATTGTTCTCGTAATTTTCATTTAATATTATACCTCTGATTATAACTATAAAAAGAAAAAAAACACAATAGATTGGAAAATTATTTAAAATAATAGTATAAATGAATCTAGTTATGTATTTAAGGTTATATATACGAATATAATATGATATTCATATATATGGTTTTCTAAAATATATCACTTGAAAATATGTCCTTATATATACTGGTATCCAATATGTAAATCAAAGTGGTGTAATTATTAGTAACAAATTAAAATTATGATAATTCATATATAATAAATAATTCTGTTATCAAATAAAATGTAATTAATTTAAAAATTATTATAAGAATATATTTTTTCAATACATATTATTATTATTATTATCAAAAATAATGATTTGATATGTCTATAAAATTCAAAGAAATATAATAACACCAATGGGATAATAAAAAATGAATGGTTAGAAGATAAATAAATAATTATAATGGAATGTTATAAAAATTAATTAAGGCTAAAAATGATATTTCTTATTGATTTTTTTAATATTTTTCTATTTTTATCAAAATCAATTAAATTGATCTATTTTAAAAAGGCACCCTAATAAAAAATTAATGTATAAATAAATAGACTAAAACAAATTTGATTAATAATTTCCATTAAATTGGTTCAAGATCACTTAATTTTTAAAAAACTAATTTTCTAAAAAAATATTTATCTATATATTTTATATTTTCATTTAAAAGTTTAATTTAAAATATTATGAAATATAATATGATTAAATGGACTATAAATTTATAATCATCACACTTAATTTATGTAATAATTTTAATTTAATATTTTAGAGTAAAAATAAGCTACTAAGGTAACAATTGAGTTTCTACTGTAATGATAAAAAGAGGAAAAATTTTTAAACCCAGTGAAGACATAAAAATATTATAAATCCTTATCTATTAACTGGGTGTATTAGGGGATTTGTTACCCATATCCAATAGTTTTACAATTTTATCCACTTTTATTTTAAATTTATAGAATTATATATTAATGACTGAATATTAGTGAAAATGGAACTCAAAACACACCTATAAAAGGACATCTCATATACCCCTCGAAAACAAATATTTTTCATAGGTTATCTCTCAAATACTAACTCATTTTTCCTATCATAAATACTTACATGGTCTTGGGTAGCATATTGTTTTAATAAGATTTCCTAAATCCTATATTCTGAAGTAATTAGTGTCGAGAATGAGAAAATTCACCATAGTATATAAGTTCTTCTTTATCTATTGGAATTATATTAAAATCTAAAGACTTATTAGATATTTTTATCCACTATAATGAATTTATATTAAAATAATTATTCTTCTCTAAAAACGATATTTATATTATATAACTCTAAACCCATACTCATTCACACGTACTGTTTATTCTTGTTTGGGTTAGTTCAACCACTAACATAAATGATGTTATAAAAACAACATCATTTTAATTTTGAATAGGTATCAAGACATTATTAATTGTAATATATTAAAAATACATCCATGAGATTTATTAAATCCTAAATTGGGGGGTGAATATGTGATTAACAATATCTATTATGGTTCCCCTTTTCAGAAAAAAAACCTCTGTTACTAGATAGACAAAATTGAATTAACTATTAAAAAATTCTACTAGAACTCATATACAAGGAATAATATATTTTACATGGTTCGTTAATCTATTAGAGTAGTTATTCCTTACAATTATCTGGGAAAAACCTAAAATTACATTATAAAAAAACTATGAGTAACAGAATCTAGGTGTTAGGTATGAACTTATGATACACCATAGTATCCTAATAGTAAAAGTGAATCCCTCATAGTAATGATACATTAGAGAGTTTCCTAAAAATAAGAAAGACAATACCATAAGAATTAATGTATTTTTTATTATCCTCATTCCTTTGTCGAAACTCGCTTTTTATCAAGTGTTATTTTCCTTTTCCAATCCCTTTCACAAAAATGAAAAATAATCAATTCTTCCAATTCCTTCTGATTCAGAATGTCCTGAGAGGATTCAATTTTAATTAAATTTTAATGATCCCCATTTTAAGGGATGATGGGGAACTCTTATAAGGACTATAAGATTATGTGACATTACATGAACTGTAGGTATTATAAAATCAACCTAAATAGATTATTGAATGTGAAAGAAGTGATTTTACATTATTAATATGTTATTAATCTATTAATCTCAAGTGATTCCCTGGTATTGATCCTCATCGATTAAATGTGACAAGTATATTGTGATTCAATCATAGTTATCAACATGAAAACAAATAAGATATCATATATTTGGTCGTTTCATGTTGAGACCTATGATTGAATCACAATCTCCTTGTCGCATTTTATTTATGAGAATCAACATAATAGAATAACCTGATATTAATTTATTCATAACATATTAATTATGTAAATTCCCATTTTCTCCTATAATATCCATAAAAATTCACTAAATATGGAATTTACAATGAGGAATATCGATTCTGTGAAGTGACCACACTATACGTATTGACTATGTGCCTTACACCAGATCAAAAGAAATTTGTATATAACATATATCTCTTTATAGATCGATCTTTTATACAACTCATCAACCATTCAGATCATCTAGGAAGAATTTTTCTCCATTTCTCTCTTTCTTTTGGAATGAATGAATGTATAAATTAATCAACTTTAAATTTTTGTAATTTTATGAGGATCGACTGCATGTTCAACTAAATCAACCAATTGGATTGATCATGAGGTACCATTCTCCACTTCTCTCTAAATTTCATATCAAATGCATGAAAAAAAATTATTGATTATGTGAAGCCATAACCAATAGTGAAACCTAATTTATTGTCTTTTAATCAACCATTCTTGTCTATGTCTAAAAAAGTCTTGTATTTCATTTTTCAAATTAATATATAATTAAACCAACTCTATCCTTCCAAATTCACCTCAATACATCTTCCAATATTTTCTATATAGTGTCTTTACATCAAAAAAAACTTTTCCTTGATTTCATTTTATAAAATCATTCCAATAATCACATTTACATTCAATATGATTTATGTATTGACAATACAAGCCAACATAATATACCATATTAAATTTATCCATCTTAAAGACCAAATCCCGTCAAAAATAGGCTAAAAAATCTCACACTTTGGATTTTTTAGAATCCCAGTAACAAAAATCCTCCTAATTCATAACCAACTTATAAATTAATCATCATCTATGAGTTATCATCCTACTGAGAAAACTCAATATATGGGACAATAAATCGAATAATAGTATCATATTACCCATAAAATTGTAATTTTTATTCAACCTCTTAGTTCTCCTTCTCACATCAATATTACTCTTCAATCGTTAGGGATAAAAATTCTTGTCTTTTTTCAATGAAATATATAAAAATAGTTTACCCATTAATAGGATAAAATCATAGGCTACCCCTTTTAAGTGTGATATATATCAATAGAATTACCCACCCACCCACCCCAAATGTTTTTTCTACCCTTTTTAAAATACACTTTATAAATTCATAAGAAAATAAACACAATAATTTTTATGTTTTCAATTCTATAGATTTTAAAAAAACATCCAAAGCATTTGGTGAGATAGGGTATATAAATAAATAGCTTGCCGATATGAAGGGGGAGTTAAATTCACATTATCAACCTCAATATTTTAAATAAATACATCAATAATTGTTTCTTATACAAATCATATATTTTATAAAAAGTATGAAAAAATATATTTTTATCTTATTTCAATCTATATTATCTTTGATTAAGGTATATTTGATATCAATTTTCATTCTTATTAAATTCTAAATGTGATTCTTTGATAAGTTAATTTCACTTTTATTATTAGAAACCATGAGAAGGTGAAGCTTCATGTTGACATTGAGGTCTTACTACTATTTATTAAATCTAATTATTTTATTAGTGGAAATACTTGTAACTATATACTATTCCTCATTAGTGACCAAGTCCACAAAATTATACTTCTTTATGTGCCAACAAAAACAACTATCTCTAAGAAAGAACACTCCACCATATGTGTATTTTATGTCATCAACAATTCCTAACAAATATATATCCAAATTTCAATAAAGATTAAAATATACAATTCTTCCATATTTAAATAGAAAAATATATATTATTTTTATGTATCAAATAATCCTTTTACAATCCAAAAGATATGACATTTTTAGAACACTTTTGGAATGTGACACCAAGGGTGAATGTATAGACTATATCTGTTCTTGAAATATTAAATATGGGAGACTTCTGATTATATTAAAAAAAATTCTATGATCCATATAATTTTTTTCCCATCTTCAGACAACATGGTTCCAATTCATATTGGTGTAGAAAATGGTCATAAATCGTCCATGCCAAATATTTTAAGAAGTTATTCATAATATTTTTTCTTATGAAATAAAGTCAATATCTCCATATTGAGAAATATGTAATACTAAAAAAACAAATCTCACTAGCATGGTCATTTAAAATAACCTCATTATTTATTTTTAAAAATCATTAAAAACTTATTTTTATTTCTAGTGAAAATAAAATCATCTATATAAATAATAACAATGATAGATTATTTATTGATATATTTAATGTATTGGTTGCAATACACTCTCCATTTTCTAAATATTATCACATTTAAGCATGATTAATCCTTATAATACCATGATCTTAGATCTTATATCAAACCATATAATGATTTTTTTAAACAATAGACACATATTTTATATTTCCGTAACAATAATCTATAAGGGTTTTCAATATAAAAAACCTCTTTCCTATAAACATTGAGGAAGGAAGACTTGATATTAATTTCAAAAATAATTTATTTCCATTGGTATATGATAAAAAATAAAGTTTATTACGATTTCAATCTTGTATACAAGTGAAATACTCTCATTAAAATACATACCTTAAACCCAAGAATAGAATCTATAAAATAGTTTTGATTTTTTTCTAATCAAATCAACTTTTTTATTCATTTTCTATAGAAAACCCATATAATTATAATGATATTTTTTCCCATATGTCTGTACCAAATATCTTGAATCATTATTATCAATCTGTTATAGATAAAGATTCGTGGAATCAACCCATTCTGGATGATCTTCCATTTCTTCAACATTTATTATTTCAACCTATAAAAATATTAAGTTATGCGATATTTTTCTCAAAGTTATCATGATTTAGAATTGACATCATTGGTCTTTGATAATTTTTTAGACATCCACCAATCTTCTCAAAGTTTAATAGAATGAGTGTGTTTCCACTTCATCACTTTAGATGGATGAATCATCATATTTATCTTGTACATCTTTGGAACATCCAACATTTTATACAACATCGTAAAGTTTTTTATCTAAATAAGATTCATCATCATCACCTCTGATAATTTTGGTTTCATGTGTGTCTTATTTCATTGAATGTTGTAATACTTTAACATCAATAGTTTCCATTATCTTATATTTAACTTTTTTATAACATTGATGTCTTCTCCCATTAGGAGGAAAACCCTAGAATATTCTAGCAATCCCTCATATATCAAACTTCAAAATATTTTTACCTTTGACATTGACAATTTATTGGATTCAATATACCCATAAATATTTAAAAATATTCATATTATTGTAAAAAAACTCTTTTAGTGACATGATAATGTTATTTCTTTTATTAAAAAATGTATTTTATTATGAACTATTACTCTAACAACCTATCTTTAAAAATATTAATAATTATCTTTATCTATCAAAATTGTTCGAGATATCTCCACAAATATAATATTCTTTTATTCTGATACAACATTTTTTAGGGTGAATATGGTTCACTATGTTCATGATGAATACCATGCTTCTCAAGGATATCATTTAATCTACCATATTTATAATCCATACCATTATCAATTCAAATATTCTTCATGGAGTTACCATAATCCATTATTTCACTTCTCCTAATACTCATAAACATGTTAACGTACTACAATTTATGTTCTTTAAACTTTTTGCACATAATGAATGTAAATTCATCAATAAATAAAATAAAATACTTATCCTTATTCACAGATTTCCTTCTCATCGATTCACAGATGTCTAAATAAATAATCTCACATGGATGGGATGTATGAATCAAAAATTTCATATATGAAATATTTGTAATATTAACCATATGTAATGTAGATAACATCTTACACCTTTCTCAAATCATCTTAGGAATATCAAAGACACTTTTAATTTGTGTAATATTTCTCATAATCCTTTAGAAAATATATCCCATCCTTATATTCCATAAATAATTTATTTATTCTTTAGCTAGGTAGAATTAATTTCAAGAATATTCCTCTTAAAATAACCTTCCATTAGTTTTCATTCCTATTATCAAAATCCTACCATATTTAGGACTTTTAACCCAAAAAATATTTCATAAAAATAAATTCATTATCTCTATAATTGGTTTGATAACACTTAATATATTTTTTTTCAACCCATTAAAAAACAATTTACTTATTAACTCCAATATTTGTTTATCAATGACCACTAGGCCAACTCCTTTTATCTTGAGTGACCCATCATTAACATATTTGTTTGATACTTCTTTTTCATCCTCAAAAATTTTCAATAGATTTAAGTTTCCAGTCATATCTGAAGTTCATCCACTATCTAATATCTATGGTAATATCTCTTTTGAAGCCTTTATAGAAAATTCATTAATAACATATTTTCTGTATCATACTTTTGTTTCCTGTAGCTGTTGTTAATTATAATTTAAAAAAATTGTACTAGTAGAAGGATTATTTATACATTTTTCGTATGACCATATTGTCTACATCAATCACATTTTCTCTTAATCACATGAAATCCATTTTCTTCCTTTAGTCGATAATTCACCCCTTTCCTCTGAATATGTCTCCATTGAGTGGGTTTATTCTTCCAAAATGTTTTTACATCATGATAAAAAAATTTGTGTTAATTATTATGGTTAAATTAACTTGTTATTCTTTTATTTATTATGCATCCACATTACAATCTTTAACTATAAAATTTCTACTTTCCTTTATAAGTTTTATGTTGTCTAGAATTTATCACTTCCCTTCCATCAATATTTTGACCAGAATTGTTTTCTTCTTTTTGGAACCAAAATTATTTTCATTCATTGAAATATTATCTTCCAGAATATTAAAGTTACCATCCTATTTAGTCTCTCCATTTTAACAAAAAAAAATATTTTAGGTTTCCAGGATTTCTAGATGTCTATATTACACTTAACTTTTCAAACAAATTGCTTCACAAACTTTATTATTATTTTCAGAATTACCTATGTTATTTTTAGAACTATTTTATCTCTTTGTGGGGTTTTTTATAATCATGAAAAACCAATTCTTTATTTGACCATTCCTTAACTTTTTGGATAGAGGTTTTGAAATGGGATTTAGATTTTCTTGATTATTCTTCATTTTTCCCTAGTATTTGTTGTAAAATATCCGTCTCCTCCACTTTATATTTTATTTTTCATTACATTATGATGTTCAATGACTTTTCATAATCCATTAATTTCTTTATATCATAATTTAATTTCTAAACCATTTATTTTCATTCCATATTTCTATATTATGATTTTTTAGTAAGTTATTCATTATTTTCAACTTCATGTTATTCTTTTAAATCATAGAAATTGTTCATATATATTATATAAATTTTAAATTTAGCTTAAAATAAATGTATGTTTATTATTCGTCAATTTCAAAACTACTAAATGCATAAATTGTTAATTTATCATCTTATACCATTCAAATATATAGCTTCTCATCATTATCCTTGGAAGTATTAACTTCCACTTCATCTACACTATTATCAAATTATGCATGATTTGATAATAGTATTATATTTTTCTACATATAGAACATAATACCTTTCTATTTAGAATAAATATTATCTTTTTGTTCTTGTTTTTAATATTTATTCTGGTTATCTCATCTTCTTTATCCCTGGAATCTTTTTTATTCAATATTGGGCAGTTTTTTATAAAGTTTCTAATGTCCCCACACATTAATCATTTTAAAGAAATATTACCCTTGTAAATTCAATTAATGAAACACTATTTTCTATAAATAAGTTACATTGTCTCATAAAACATTTCATTAACCTATTATTTTAAGTTAGAATAGAAAAATCCATTATAATTTCCTTTTTTCTTATCTTCTTCTCTCCCAAAATCCTTAAAATAGATAAATTTATCAGTATTTCCATTCTTCATGGAAGCATTATCACACTTTATATCATAATATAAGAGAATACTATAAATATTATTAATAGTGGTAGAACTTGGATTTTTATATTTCAAAGTACAAACCATTATATCAAATTTTTCTAGAAAAATATTTAGGATCTTCTAAACCACAATTGAATCTTATAATTTTTACTACATATCTTGACTGTGTTTAAAATGTTAGAACCTAGCCTTAAACATCATATAATCTAGTTTATTTACACTATAATCAAAGAAATTTTCCAAAATAACATTTAGATTTTGTGTTTTATTGAATTAGTTCATAACCCTTAAATAAAAAAACTGAATTTTACAATGTGGACGCCATTACTTCTGTTTCCATTTTCCCCACAATATTAAATCATTAAAATAAAACATAATTTATCTTAATTAAAAACATCATAAAATTAATCTTTACATATAATATTAACATAAACATCATTAAAACCAATGTAAAACGTTTTAAACTCGTCAGATGAGAACAAAAATATTAGTAAGGTGCATAAAAAAGAAGGAAAAGAATGAATCTCATGAAAAACATTAAATCACCTGAAATGTTTACCTTTATCTCAAATTTATTTTAGATAATGAGATAAATAATTTCCACATGAAATAAACACATACATTTTTCTCAAATTAATCCATTAGGACTCAATTAAATCAAATAAAATCACTTTTTGTAAACTAGAGAATCACATTTATAACCTATTTTAAACCCATATCATAAATAACAAGATCCTAGTTAAATAGATTGTATAAATCCTTATCTAACTCCCTTTTTCTTAAATAAAAATACAAGGTAATTTTCTAAATTAATTGGAGCATTATTTGGTCACACCCATTGTATAGTCTATAATGGTCTCACCTCGTTATTTTGGGACACACCCAATATATAAGTTGTATCAGGTTCACCCATAAGCTATAATGGGGCACTAACCTTCTTATAATCTATATCATGCTAACTGGTTTCACATATAATGATAATTTTCAAAATAAAACATTTTATTCATGTAAATTTTTATTATAAGAGCTTTTCAAAACTCTATTAAATACATATGAAAAACACATTTGGATATAAAAAATCCTGTTTCTTTAAAAAACAATTTTAAATATATAAAAAGTATGAACATAATAAATAAATAATATTACTCAACTAAAACCATGGAAATTTATAAATAAAACTTCAAATCATTGATATTTAAGGATTGCATGAAATTTTTTTCATGTTTTATATGTTTAAAAAATACACACCTTTTGACTTTTTCAAGAGGAGTTAAAAGGGGAACATTAATGAGGATTGTTTTTTTGAATCTCTCTTACCTTGAGCCTGGATCATTGCGTAGGTTATTTCTATTAATAAATAATAAACATTAGTTTTTTCTAATTTCTTAATAACCATTTTCATTATCATTATTCTATTATTTTTATTTAATACCATGTCATATAGAATTACTCAATAAATTATGTTCTCTTCAGATATTTTGATGACATTATGTTCATAAGTCTTGAATGACTTTGGTAAGTCGAATATGGTCAGAGAGTTCAGTAATATTTAATATCAAAAATAATAATCATGGTATAGTTACCATTTTTATAAATAAATTATACTTTTATATCCAACCATCTAATATGGTTATGAAAAATGAACTACATTACAATCCTGGCAATGATAAGACATACGTACGTGTGAGTAATATTCCCATTCTTCAAAGATCATTATGGATAGAAGGTAAGTATTATGTTACCGTTAAATAATTATCATAATATCATAAATATCATATTATTCTTTATATATATATATCATCCTTGTGATGTGGTGGTAAAAAACAAATCACATCACTTCATGGAGGTGGTAGTCCACACGTACGCACGAATGACGTTATCATTTTCATGTGTGTGGAAAGGCTAGAAAATATGTGTTATATAACTTTTAAATAATAATAAATATTTCATTAATATCATATATAAACATTAATTGCATCATTATAATCTATCCATGATATAATGTGATGTAAAATGGATTACATCGATTAGTGAGGTAGTAGTCCATAATACACATGAATGATGGTACTATTTCCCATTTGATGGAAGAGGATATGGATATAGGTATTTCAATTAACCAAAAAACCATAATCATATTTAATATATTACTTTTATTATATATTAATGGTTAATAAATATTTGAATTTGGTGGAAGAACAAATAAAACTAAAACATTCGGTGAAAAACTATACCTCATCTTAAGAAAGTATCCTTTGATTAAAATAATAATTTTTCTATGGTTGTGGTTATTACTAATAAAATAAAAAAATAATAAATATGGATTATAGGAATGGGTTTTGTAAGTTATTCTCTAAATAAAATAGTTTTTACATGTGAATTATTGAGAAAAAGATGTTCCCTTTTATAAGAGAGGGGATGGACAATCTTGGAATTCCAAAAAATATTAAATTTATATTAATTAATATTCAATTAAAAATGGATGAAAATTATTTATTTATAGTATATGATGACTATAGTTAAAAATAATAACATCCAATAAAATTTATACATTTTTATCACATTTTTACCCTTATATTTTTTATCCCATCATTAACTATTTTTTAACATACAATTACAATAAGGTATTTTATGTTTTGAGGGTCAAGATAGTAACAATAAATAGAAAAAAGGACCATAATGGTTGATATTATAAACCATATACTAATAAATTTGATGAATCAAAATTTTTTAATAATTTTTATATCATTTAATAAAATATTATTTTCTTTAATATATCATTAATGTCAATTTTTTGAAGCATTAATTATTTTGATTTAAAATGCATCCAGAAATAGGAAAAGATACAAATAATTATTTTATACCAATAATATAATATTAATTTTGGAAATTAATACTTAAGATAAATTATATCAACTTATAATTATTTTAATATTTTTAATATCGTTTATTTGATTTTCCCATTTATTGAATAATTACTACGTCAATATTGTGTAAATGTTTAAGTTAATTATTTATTTACAAAAAAATAAAAATAAATTCCCAAGATGAATATAGAAATTTATATTTAATAATAATTTATATAACTAAAAATTTCCTCTGCTTAGCCTCGTGTTAAAAATATTATAGTTATTAAAAACAAGAGTGTGATATTTTGACTTTTCATTAAATTAAATATTCTAAAGGTAATAATCTAAACCAAAAGGAAAAAACAAAAGTTAATAGAAATTTAGAATATTTTGGAGGATATATTATTATATAATATTATATGTCCATATTTTAGGGCCATTTTATATTCTGTGTGATTTTAATTTTAACCCTTAATTTTCGTATCTTCCCTTTACCTAGGTAACAACAATTACGATAGTTGATATTAATTTTGACTAAAAATAAAAGGGAATATTAAAAAAAATCAATTCATGACTAAAAATATGTAATTAATTTTTAAAGATTCAAAACATTTAATTAATATAATTTAATATAAAATCAATTTGGAAAATGTGATGAAGAACAATTTTTTCAGAAAAAATCCCTTTATAATTTTAAATAGTCTTTATACTAAATTGAAGTATAAAATATATTTAAAAAAATAATTAGATTATTTTATATAAAAAATAACAAATTAAATTATAAAACTAATTAAAAACATAATTTGAATTTGTAAATACAATATTAAATAAAAAGTTGTATTTTCACTAGTCATTAAAATTTAAATAATTGCAGAAGATTATCAAAAATAAATCCTATGGTAATTTTGAAATCATGAATTAAAAAATTAAATTAATTTTATGAAATTAAATTTCTATAGTTTTAAAATTATACTTTTAAATAAAACCTTATATGAAATGAGTTTAATGATATAATTTCTTTTTTGATTTTATAAAAATATTTAATATATTTACAATTGGTATAAATATCCTATTCGAGAATACTAATATGAAAATAATCAATACTATAAATACCTATGTTTTAAAATTCTCCCCCCTTCAGTAAATTATGTCCTCCCAATTTTAAATCACTTATCAAACATGTGGTGATATCTTTTCCTTATAGAATTTTCAGATTCCCTTGTTGCTTCTTTAACCATGTTTTTTCTCCAAAACAACCACAACATGTTGAATTAACTATTTCTATAATACTTTCTATCTTCGGATAGGAATCTGGATAGGTTGTTCCTCATAATAATGGTTATCTCCCAATTAAACTATTTCTATGCTCAAAACATGTGATGAATCTAGCACATATTTTCTTAACATCGAATAATTAAACACATTGTGAACCAGGGTTAAACTCGGAGATCAAGAAACTTGATAGGAAAATGATCGAACATTATCTAGTATTTCATGTTGTCCAATGAACCACATATTTAAATTAGCATTTTTACCAAAACTCTTTACACTTTTCCATGTAGATACTTTAAAAAAACATAATCACCGACCTCGAATAAAAGATCTCTTTTCCTGTAAGCTGAATAACTTTTCTATCTACTATGAGATATCCTCATATATCGCTGAATAATTTTCACCTTATCATCCACATCAACTACCAATTTCATTCCCATCAACTTCTATTATCCCAATTTATCTGGAAAAAAGGATTCTTACATCTATTTTCATATAATGACTCAAAAGGTGTCATCTATTTACATAAATAAAAAAATTTATTATATGAAAAATAAACCAATGAAATGTGTTGATATTAACTTACCTAGTAATCCATTTAATATGAAAATATCATACCTTCCAAGGTCTGAATTTGTCATTCATTCCATACAATAGACTGAGGGTGAAAATGTATTATTAAATTTACTTTCTCACCCAATGAATTTTTTTGTATTTTCCAAAAATTAGAAGTGAACCTCGAATCACGATAACATTTAATAGAGAGGGGAACTCCCTGAAACCTACCTATAACCTTGATAAATAATTTAAATGTTTGACCTATTTACATTGTATCTAAAATGGTAATTAAATTCATATATTTAGATTATCTATTAACAATTACCCAAATCACATTATTGCATTGAGGAATCATTGGAAATACCGTCAAAAAATCTAGGGATATAGTTTCTTATTTCCACTCAATTACTTGAAAAGCCTGATTCATCCCCATCAGAAATCCTCATTTTAATTTAACCTATTAACAAGACAATCATTAAATGTAAAATATACTTATATCTCACTTCAATTCATCCCATGATTAATAATCCTTATGGTCTGTATACATATTAGTGCATCCATGATGAATGGAAAATGGGAAACTATGAGATTCACTCAAAAATTATCTCTTTGTCTTGAAATCATAAGTCACACATAATCTCTTTAGATATCTCATAATTCCATCTTTTTCAATATTAAATTTTAGTAACAAACACTTCTAAATCAACTTTTCCTTTTTCAATATAACATTATCTTCCTTCTAAGGTTGTATAATTATTTCTAATAGAGATGATTGTACAAACAATAGAAATAAAATAGATAAGGTTCCTACATCCAAAAATTCTACGTCAAAATTATCTTAATCATTAAGTAAATGTAATATTCCAAACGTGACATGGTTATAATGATATAGGTGTTTTAATTAAATAATCAGCTATATTTTTCTTTCCTTGGATGGTAATGAATCAGATATTCATAGTATATTAGTTATTAAAACCTTCTTCTCTACCGGATTTCTAAATCTTTCTTAGTGATTATATACTTCAAAATTTTATGATCATTATATATTTCTCACTTTAATCCATATAAATGATACCTCCAAATTTTCCAAAAAAAATCATAGAATCTTATTCTAGATCATGTGCTAGATAATTTTTCAAAATAGGTTTTAATTGATGTGGATCCTATGTAACCACCTGATCATTCTACATTAAAAATATCCAATTCCTTTCTAGGAAGTTTCATTATAGAATAGGAAGTCCCCATTCTAAGAGGTAAGCTCCAAAAAAAGATAATTCATCAATTTTTTTTAGTTCATGGAAATAATAATCATATTTCTGGGTCTAGAATAATTTAACTCCCTTTCGAGTTAACTTAGTCAGTGGGATAGATAACTAAGAAATTTTTTCGATAAAAAAATTCTATTAAGAAACTAACCCAATAAAAATATGAATCTATATTATATTTTTTGTTATTTTCTATTATTTATCAAATTTATTTTTATCAGGTTCAGTTGTAATTCCATATTCAGAAACAATATTTCCACAAAAAGAAACTTTTTACAACCAATGTTCACATATGATAAAATTTTCGTCATTTATTTTCTTTCAGTGTTCGAAAAATATTTTGTGGTTGTCTTTAATGATCCTCATGTATTTTATAATATACTAGTACATATTCAATAAAAACAAATTTAAACATATCTAATACTTATGAAAAACTGTATTCCTTATATGCATAAATACAGTTAGTGAATTTTATAAACAAAATAGTATAACTATAAACTCATAATTTTCATATCTATTCTAAATAGATGTATTTTGAACATCCACCTAATAATTTTTTAACATATGGTACTCCAAAATGAGATCATTCTTCAAATAATATTTTGATTCATGGATCTATTAAAAAATTAAAAATATGAGGAAAATGGTACTTTTTCTTAATAGGGATGTTATTCAATGCTATATAATAAATACAAATCCTTACGGATTTTTATTTTTTTATAAAAAACATAATAGGTGAACCCTAAGGTGATGTAATTATATGAATAAAAAATTATATCTAGAAACCCGAAAAATTTATCTTTCAATTCAAAAATTTATAACTATACCATTTGATAAAGTGGGTTTTGAAATTGGCTTAGCATCAGTAACTTAATAACAATCAAAATCAGCCTCTCTGTAATGAATAACATAATGAAAAACATTATAAAAACATCTATATAGTCATTAACTAATGGAACATCAATAATTGTATTTGTTTATTTACTCCCCAAAAAATAATTTATGTAACATTCACTTCCATTCTATCCAATTTCCTAGATTATAGGTTACCTATTAAAGGTATGAAATCATTGAACCAAACATTATTTTCTATAGATTCAATATTATCATGATAAATTAAAGAAAATCCATAGCAGTAATAATATCAGACTCTACCAGGGGAAGTTGAAAAATATTTCTAGGAAATACCACCCCACTAATAACAATAGGAAGAGACCTATAAATCATCGTTTCTTTTATATTTCCACCAATAGTTTTCACCAGAAGTTATATCTTACCTTTATGTGGTGATATTAACAATTAACCTGAAAATTTCACATAAATGATGGAAAACAAGTATCTAGAGTCAAATAGGGTATTTGAATAATTCAAATAAATAAGAATCATAATTTTAACCACTTCATTTGATGGCCCAACATCAACCATAATAGTATAATTTTTTTTCCACACCCATCTATTTCTGATCATGATGGTTTCCACCATATATAACTAGCTTTCGAAACAAATTAGCATAATGTCCCAACTAATTAAAATTAAAATACATCACTTTGGGATAGTTATGTTTTACCACATTCTTGTATTATTCATAACACATTTATTTGTATTCACAGGCCATATGACCACACATATCAAAATGAAAACACGTTTCAAAACTTGTTAAACATTTTATGCAATTTAATTTTCCAAATTTGGTACATTTTTTAATCCTTATACCAAACTGATTCACTAGTTGTTTCACCATTTCCAACCACCTTAACCATATATTAATCTTTTCATCCATAGGAACACAAGTTTTCACAAACTACATCTCAACATTCTTAGAACAAGGAAAAACATTCTCATAAGATTTAAATTATTATTATCTTAAATCTCTTAGTAAATTTGGTTTCAAACTAGAGTAAAATATTTTATTTTTACCATTAATTTTTTGGAAAAAAAATCCACTATTTACCTATCCAATCTTGTAAAATTTGATTCATATTAGTCTATAGAATCTTCATCTTTTTTATCTCAATTAAAGGAAATCATTCTTTATTTTTATTCATACAACATTAGTGAAATATATATATTTAAAAATATTCATAATTTATAATAATTCCATAACATACATATATTCTATATCTTTGGTATTTCCAACCAAAGACCACCAATGATCAGATTCACCTTCAGAATAAAAAACGAAAGGATTACCATTTGAGGTTTATAAAATCACATGACTTTAAATATCATCTCCATAGAATTGATCAATCCTTCAAATACAATAAGGTTAGAAGATCCACTTAATGAAAAAGGATATTTCCATATAAAATTAACTAATATCATCATGTTCTATTGTGTTAGATTTTGATTCTCCCTAGAAAGGATTCCATAACCATTTATTAATTGCATTAACTCATCTATCAATATAACAAACTACTCTATTTTAGTTCCAACCATTCTAGGGTTCTAATTTTGGAGGATATTGTCCCCTTGATGCCTTCCTAATAGAGAATCCCAATTTTATCTATCAAAAATCATTCTAAACAAATATAATTTAGAGGAAGAAACATGAAATATTTAAATTCTATATCATCATGACTATTAATAAAAATATTTTAAGGTTATTATATTATAATTATCCCAAACCTAAAATTTATCCAAACCCTTCTCTCATACCAAATATAAGGAAACAGCCTTAAATAACTAATAATAAAGTGTCTTTAGACAATAATTCACTCACTTTTCCCCAATTCCTTTTAGTTTTATTGTTTTAGAGAATTACCCTATAACAATTACACTACAAGATTATATTTCGCAAAGTGGACACTTCTCTTCAGTATCCAATTTTCCAACAATATAATGTCTTCAAAATAAAACATGATTTATTTTCATGAAAAATCATCATGATATTCATGTTGGATTATTTATTTAACTTACCTATCCATAAACCCTATGAAGAACATTTTAAATGTTTGGTATGAGCACAGAAAGATCAGTAAATGACATTAAAAGAAGAAAACTATTATTCTAGTGAAAAACATGAAATACCGTGAAATTTTAACATTTATCTAAATGTTATTTTAGATAATGAACTAAATAATTTCCAAATGAGATACAAATACACTTTCGGATCAATTAAAACCATTAAAATTCATAGTAATCAAATGAAAATCCTTTTTTGAAACATAGAAAATCACTTTCATAACATTTTTATAACTTGTTTTAGAAATAATAAGTGACATGTTAAGTCTATATGAGAAACACTTCGGTAACTCCCTTAATATTAAATAGAAAACAATGTAAATTATTGAATTAATTGGAGAATTATCTGGGTGCACCAATCATATAGTCTATAATGGGATCCCAGATGATATATGGGTTCAACAAACCTATAAGATGTATTAGGTTTATCCGTTATCTATAATGGAGATAAACCCTTCATTTGAGATATATCAGGCTCACGAGTTTCATATATAATTCTCATGTACCACATTAAAAAAATTATCTTGTGTTTTCATCATAAAACCATTGGTAAACTCTTTTTAAACCCATATTTAAAAACCATTTGGAAATCAAAATACAATTTTCTTTAAAAAATAACTTTTGAAAATATAAAAACATTATACATAATAATGAAACAAGTTTTCATTGAAAAAACCATGGAATATTATAAACAAAAATTCAAAAAATTGAGAAAAATGGAATTGTAAAATTATATTCATCTCATATATGTTAAAAAAATACATTTGATGTGACTTTTTTAAAAATATTTAAAGGGGGGACTCAAATGGGTTTTTCTAAAAGAAAGTCCATTACCATGATTATTAATCATCATGCACATTATTTTTTTCCTAAATAATAATCTTAGGTGAATTTATAATTTATTAAGAAAGTTTTTCAAGTTCATTATTCCTTTATTTTTTTAATGCTATGTTACATACAATTACTCAAATAACTAAGTTCACTTTAGAAATTTTGACAATATTCTATTCCTAAGTCCAAAATGACTTCAGTAAGTAGAATATTGTCAAAGAGTTAATTATTTCATAATTATAATCATAAAATATTTATAATTTTCATACATTAATTATACTTTTTAATCCAACTAATAAATAAGGTTATGAAAAATGAACTATGTTACTATCATAGGGATGGTTGACCATATGTAGGCATGAGTATCGTTTCCACATTAAATGATCGTTAGGGAAGGAAGGTAAGTGTTATTTTAAATTTCTATAATGATAATAATATAATGAATAAAAAATAATTCATTAAATATACTTATATATATCATCCATGTGATGTGGTCATGAAAAACGAATCATATCACTTCGTGGAGGTAGTAGTCCACACCTATACACGAATGTCGTTATCATTTTCAAGTCTAAGAAAAGGTGAGAAAATATTTGTTATGTTATCATTAAATATTGATAAACATGCCATTAAGATCATATATAAACACTAATTCAATCATTATAATCAATCCCTAGAATTCAGTTATGGAAAATGAATTACAACTGTTCGTAAGGTGGTAGTTCACCGTACACACAAATGATGGTATAATTTCTCATTTAATGGAATATTAGAAGTATATAGATTTTGAAATTAACATAAAAAACATAACAATATGGAACATTATTTTTTATAATATAGTATTTTAAAAGTAATATATGACAAATATTGAATAAGAAATAAAACTAAAACTTACGATTAATAGTTGTACATCTTCTTTGGGAAGTCACCTTTGATTAACAACTTTATCAATCTATGGTTGGTGTTCTAAAAAATACCAATATAATGAGAAAAGGTACTATATTAAGGTATATAGATAGGAATTATTTGAACTGAATGTTTTTAAAGTATGAAGGATTATGAAGAATATGTTCCCTTTTAGAACATAGGGGATGGGAATTCTTCGAATTACATACAATTTTAAATATATTTAAATTAATTTTCAACTAAATATAGATTCAAAATGATATATATTTTATATCTAATGATTATGGGTATAAATAATCTCATAATGTATAAATTTTTCCTGTTTGGTTACATTTTTACCCATATCATTTTCTTTTAACCCGTCATTAACAATTTTTTAACTTACCATGACAACATGGTTTTTTACTCTTTGAAGGTTCAGATAGTTACTATAAATGGGAAAACGGCCCATAAATGGAAAATGGCTGAAATTATCGACCATATATTAATAAATTATACATAATTAATATTTCAAGGAATTTTATATCATTTAATAATTTGATATTTCTTATAATGTATCATTAATATCAATATTTAGAACTATTCAATATTTTGATTTTTTAAGCATCAAGAAAACAACTAAAATTATAAAAAAAAATCATTATAACTATAACATGTCATGTTCATCTATAAAATTTGTGTATCACAATAATTATTTAGTTTTTTATATTTTTTAATTTTTTTGAATATATTTTATTTTTATTTCAGTAATTAAATAATTACTTCATGAGCATTCGTTAATTAGTTAAGATAATTACCTTTTAATTAAAAATTAAAAAAATTACCAAGATTATGATAACTCTTTTATATTTTAAAATACACTTTATAACATAACATATCCTTTATTCACCTAAATGATTAAAAAATTATATTAATTAAAAATATGATTATGACATTTTTTCACTTTTTGTTAAATTAAATATTATAAAGGTAATAATTTCATAAAAATTGAAAAAGTCCATATATATGATCATTTATGACTATAGGTAAGATATAATAATATTGTAAAATTTTGGAAAGTTTTAGGGTTATTTTATAGTCCGTATCATTTTTTTTCTAGTCCTTAATTACGTGATTCACCCTTTACTATGGTAAGAGAAATTCCTTGGGTTAGAATTAATTTTCAATAAAAATAAAAGGATCTTGTTTAAAAATTCTGGACTTCTTGATTCAAAATACTGAATCCTTTTCTTAATATTAAAAATTCCTATGGGGTCTAATTTAATTTAAAATAAAATATTAAAAACATGATGAAAAATAGTTTTTCAAAAAAAATATTTTTAAAATATAAAATGACTTTATACTAAATTCATATATAAAATAAATTTAAAAAATAAATAAGTTATTTTAAATAAAATGTAACTAATTACATTTTAAAAATTATCCAAATCATTATTTTACATCGTAAAAACAATTTTCAACAAAAATCCATATTTTTCACTATTCATTAGAAAAAAGATTTTCAAAAACTTCCTAAAAGGTAATCCTAAGATAATATTGAAATGGTTTATTAAAAAATAAAATTCATTTTTTGAATTTAAAATTCAATAATTTTAAAATTATTCTTAAAAATAAAAATTTTAAGATATTATTGTAATAATATTATTTTCTTTTTTATTTTAAAAACAAATTATTAATATATTTGTAATGAATAAAACTATAAAATTATAGAATACTAATATGAAAATGATTTATTCAATAATTACATGGGTTTTTATATACAATATCATTCAAATTTTGAATAATTTTTCAACAAATTTATTATTCCTCATTTTCAAATCGTCATATTTAAATCTCCTAATATATAACATTTATTTACATACTTTTTTATTCCATTAATAAATATTATTATTCTTATATCAATTGAATATTGAACCATGAGATCAATTAAATCATTGAGTGTGTTGATTCAGAGATTTTAAATTTCTTTATTGTCTGACATTTTCCAAAAAAACATCATTACTATTACAGTAAACTAAATTCATTTTTAAACACACCCATATGAAAATAATAACATGAAATATCATGATTTTTTTAATATTAACAACCTAATAAATGTATGTAGTCATTATTTTGATCTATAAGAACCCATGATCAAAAATTCCACTAGAAACTACATACAAGAATAGATACTTTTTCTCCTAATCTCTATTCTTTATAATTCGATACACAACTGATATTCTCTAGGGTTTGGGCAGCATAGGCCACTCAACCAATTTTCAATATCTTATAAATATATATTAATTAAATAATATTGAGAATATTATTTCCTAAATTTTTAAGGAAACTCCCTCATTTCATGTAATGTAAAATCCTCCCCTTTGGACTTGTTCATCATTCTCAAAAAATAATCAAGGATTACTTTTAAATATCAATAAATTACATTTTAATTATCTGGTAATATTTGAATAAAAAAAATATTCTTTAAAATATGTGTAATTTTAAATCTATTAAAAATTTCACTATATATATGGAAGAATGAGTTATTCTAAATGTAATTTATGCTTGCAGAATGAAATTCATCTTTCTTCATAGCATCAACATCGATTTTAAACTAATACCACTAATTGATTAAAAATATCCTTATGATGTTATGTTTATTTGGAAAATTAAAAGATCATCGCACTATATTAATTTCACTAGAATATATGAATTATGGAAATTCTATTTTTCAACCAATAGATCCATAAACAATTCCTTAATTATAGAACTAACTATGAGGCATATCAACTGTGTGAAGTGGAGTCACTATCTAGATTTATTGTGTTCGCTATAATGGATTAACCATAATTTTGATTTTCCATATTTCTCATCCTCTATTGACCACATGTACAACTCATTGACAATGAGACAAAATTATATATTTCTATCTATGTGTTTAATTGGCCGCTTGTATAAATCAATCAACTATTTTTTTCTGAATGGCCGTAAGGAATGACAGGATGTAAAAATAAATCAATTTAATGGATTGACCATGAGAACGAATTATCCATTTCTATCTAAGTTTCATACAGTCCATATGAACAAATTTAACCAAACATCTGAATCCATTGTCAGTGGACCAAGTACTTATATAACCTTTAGATCGAACGAGCAAGTCTCGGTCAAAAAAATTCAAACATTATTCTTTTTGAATTATGTCCTCCTCAAACCAACTACATCCCTCTTAAAATATCTAAAAGCCTATTCCATGATTTAATAGACATTTTATCTTATCCAATAATACATTTCATTGGTTTATCTTAAGAACAACACACCAATCATTACATTTACTAAAAAATAAGATTTATGCATTGACAACAAAATCCAACACAGTAGATAATATCCACATTAGAATTATTCAATAATAAATGTCATTAAACATGAAATGAATATATATTATATTATAAATTTATTTATTTTGTTAATATGTTTCTTAAAGTGTGACATAAAAAATTAATGGAAATTATAATGTATATTTTTATTATTTGTAAATTACTCAAATGTACACTCCATTGATTTAATTATTATGAAATATAACCATGATTTCCATCAAATGAACCTTGTACTTAATTATCCATTGGAACAAAATTATTCCACTACATTGAATAATCTTGTAATTATTTACTTGTTACCAAATAATGAGAATCTAAAACATCATTATGGAACATATTAAAAATGATAAGAATTACTAATATATGATGATGAAAATAAGCAATAACTCTCTAGTATAAGTGTAATGAATTATTATAATTGAATAAGATAAAATTTAAAAGATAAAAATAATTCTCTATAAGAATATATAAAGGCTATTTTTTTTATATGGTAGCTTAAACCATGTTCATGAATGTTTTGAATAAAGGTAAGGGTTTCTTTACCAATCTTATTTTGAAATAGATATTTTTTATATATAAATTTTAACAAGAGAAAAAAAATTATTTTCATATTTTGTATTTATTAATTGGGGTTTTATGCATTCTTATTATTTTTTAGGTTCACAATTAAATTGAAATAATACTTCTAAATGGGATCAATATTATCTATTCTTTTAGATCATAAATCGTTCTACTCCAGGTAAATATTCTCAATATTTTTTTTATACATATCTTTATCTATAAGTATATGATTGATTAAGGTAATATTCTATTAATTTTTACCTTATTTACAAAAAATTAAAATAAATCATTCTAAACATTATTCATATGAGTCATTTTCAATTGACACAACATTCATTTTTAAGTTTGAAAACAATATATCTTTTTAACATCTTATATATTCCTATTGTCTTATTAATTTTTTTAATATTCCTTCCCAAATTCATATAGTTTTCCAAATTATTCTCAAATCAATAATTTTATAAAAAAATTCCTTAAAAAATTAAATATATTAAAAAATATAAAGGGTATTTCTTATAATTTTTCAAAGTAATTCATAATAATCAGAAAGTGTGTTTTTTATATATATTGATGTTTCTCTTACATTGATGTGGATATGATTTTTTTATATCATCAAACTTCTACCTCTGGATGGATTATGACCATGAAATGATTAAATTTTCAGGAAACCAAATTCATTCGCATTTATTAATTAACCTATGAAAGTATTATGTATCTTTCCTTATAGATCACATATGTGTGGTTTGTTATTATGTGACTCGTGGGTATGATATATACCTCTAATGCATTGGGTAAATTTTTATGTCTCATTATATTATATAGAATGTAGAATAATCTAAAACACCTAAGGGACTATATATACTAAGTGATGTGTGATCCTGAAATTACATAACCCTCTAATGAATTGTGTAAAGTCTTATATCTCACAAGCTAAAATTTTCGGTATTAGGGAAAAATAATAATTCACTATTGTAATCAGTCCACTATGTGATGATGGTTATCATAGTGAAACTTAACATAATGGATGATCTTTTATAGTGGTGTATCTTTCATAATTTTATTCCCAAGTAATTGTTTTCAGATTATTGACACATGTTTTCAAACTCATATTACTCATTTCATTTATTATTCCAAAATGTTTATTTCGTGACTCTGGATTTAATATCTATGTTTTATTGGGTATGATCCACTTTTGTTATGTTCATGCACCTTGAGTATTTTATCATGTAAACATATTAATCTTATTCTCTATTATGTTCTTATATTGTTTTCTATTGTCTATAGAAATACTGGGGATCTGATCTCACTCATTCTCTTGTTTCCATTCTCTAGTTTGTGAAGAAGAATATTAGGGTTGACATGTCTAAAAGGGTATCATGTGAGAAGAATATTTATAGGATATTTGGAAAATATTATAAAAAAATTGGTTTCATATCTAATAACCAAAGTCACTAAACCTATAAATTCTAGGGTGTGATTTATTATGAGATATAATGGTTAAATTTTATAAATTATGTATTATATATATATATATATGATGTACTTGAGATGACTTAGTTGGTATGAGGGAGGGGATTAATTATTTTTTAGGATTTTGATATTAGGAATAATAGTATAGAACCTAAAATAACGAATGATAAACCAAAATAGATGTATGATAAACCTAAAATGTCAAATGATGAAATTAATGTGTCATAATTTAGGACATCTTATGATTTATTTCTCTAATTATATAATTGTTTAATCTTGTTATTATTTATTGATACTCAAATTAACATTTTATAGTTTTGGTCAATGGTAGGAACTATAAGGAATAATGTTAACAGAGTTTCATGAACAATGCAATGGCTATTTTAATGATAAACCAGAAGAGGTGGGAGATGAAGTAAAAATCTCGGTAAATGATCACTCAACTCTCTCAATATATGAATAATAACGTAAATCATGTTGAACTCCAAAATGTGATATATAAAGAAAACACTCCATTGGGTCCTTTATATAGAAACATCCACCCTTATTTAGTGGATCAATCAATCCACTAATTTCTAATAATTTTATAAATATAGTATAATATATATTTTTCAATATTCAATTCTCAGATCAACAAAATGATTTTTTTGTTTATCATTTTAATATTGATGATAATAAATTGTAGAATCCCATTAATAATTTGATATATGATAAAGATATTGAATCCATCAAATGGGTGAGTATAATAAGATATTTTTCAATAATTATTTTCTATAAACTATTCATACTAAAATTTAGAGATAATTCCTTTTGTTAAATAAATATTTGGATGAATACATCGATACCTATGACGTGAACCTCACAAGACTTTCAGGGTATGCTTCCATTTTTATCATTAACACTAAAAATAAAATAAATCATTTATTTACTGTCTTAAAACCATGTCTATGAAATGAATTAGCTATAATATAATTTATTATTAATTAATAAATTGTTTGATTTACTCTCAAGGTACAAATAAATATTGGAGATGCACATTATTCTCATTGGTTTAGGAACATTAAGATAAAAATGAAGTTTTGGGGGAAGTCATATGATAAAATCCAAGTAGGAAAGTAATTTCATCTTAATACATATTGGAAATGTGGGAAGATATATAGAGGAAATATACATAAAGGTATAATTAATTTATTGAAGTGTTGAAGAGATGGTCATCATGAACAAGAATTCTAAACATATATGAAAATTCCGAAAAATGAAATAAATGAAAAGAAATTTTAAACTACTATACCACACACACTCCAATGATTAATTTGTAAAGATTATTTAAATGACACTAATTAGTCAATTAATCTAAGGGTTAATGGTGACAATCAATGTTAGAGACCCCCAAATCCGTGTTATAAAAGGAAATCCTATATAGTCACTATTATTGAATTAGGTCGTAAAAATGAAGTGTTAAAAGTTACACTAATAATCCAATAAAGAATTTAAAATGTCATATTTTAATCTGTTTATACCCACTCCTTTATATACATATATTTCTGAAGTAATCAAATTACCACCCAAACCATTATATATTAAAATATTAGTAGAAAAACATAGTGGTACGATGATTTCATTTCATGTCTTTAACTACTCCCTGATAGAATTTGGTGGGAATATCATGAATGTAAATATTATTATTCTCCCTTTAGTGGAATTTGATGTGAATTTAGGAATGTATTGGATTTATTGGCATAAAAACCTTATTAGCTTTTGGGATTGAGATGTCACATTTCATATCCCAAGTACACATATAATCAAATATTGGTTTAAGGTTTCTTATGAACTCCCTATGGAAATTACATCAATTGTAATAGTCTTATTACCCAATAATGATGGGTATTTATCAAAAATGATTGGGGAGAAATTAAATATTGAGTGTTTATTGATTTTGAAAGAATACATTGATGTTTTTTCTTATGGAATATATTTTTCATACCCCAAATCATGAGGTTAATTTTTATATAGAATGGATTCTTGATGTTATGGCTATATGAAAAACTCCTTATAGAATAGCCCTAATTAAATCTGAGGAATTAAATAATCCACTACAATAGAACAAGTACAATGGTTTTATATTACCATATTTTTCATAATGGGGTGATTGATTTATATTTTTCATGAATAAAAATAGATAAATTTATCAATTCATTGATTATCACGGATATAAAAAAATCTTGATGAAGAACAAATATCATCTTCCCTAAATTGATGACTTGTTCGATCATCTATAAGGGCATCAATAATTACAAAATATTGAACATCGATATGTATATCATCAATCTATTGTTAAAAGATAAGATGTATCTAGTACGACCATTCAAACTATATATGGGCATTATAATCTAAAAGTGATGGAATTATGACTTCAAAATCCCCCCCCCCCCCATTATCATCATTCATTTTATGAATAGATTATATATAGATTACCTTGATTAATTTTTTATAGTCTTCATAGATGATAATTTTATATATTCCAAGACAGATAAAGAGAATGAATATCATTTAAGAATATTTCTAAAGGCCCTTGGAACAGAGATAAATTATCCAAAATTTATCAAATAATTATAATATCATTTGTATGTCATATAATCAAAAGAAAGGGTAAATATGTGAATCCTTAAATGATAGAGATGATTTAGGAATATCATAGAACAACCATTGTAATTGATATATGTATAGTTCTTGGATTTTATAGATTCTATTGATGCTTTGTATGAAATGTATCACAATTATAAAATAAAATAAAAATGTTAACTCAAAAAGGATTCAAGTTACTCTAGATAAATAAATTGAACGAAAATTTCATAAAGCTCAAGAGAAGTTTGTTATCTTCACATTTACTCACACAACCATTCATTTACTAAGTGTTTATAATATACATTGATGCAATAAAAAGGTACTAGGATGTGTTCTTGTGAAAAATGAAATGGTGGTGTCTTAATACCCACATCAATTAATGTTCCATGAGAAAAATTATCCAAAACATGATTAGAAGTTATAAGTGATAATATTTACATTTAAAATATGGAGGAATTAACTCTATCGTGAAAATATTGAAATATATTCTTATCATAATCGATAAAGGAATATACTCACAAATAAGGAGATGAAAATTTCTAAAAGGAGATAGTTAGAGATGGTAAAATAAAATGACTACTCAATGAATTATGACTTTGGGAAGTTAAATAATGCATTGTATGGTTTGAGAAGTAACGATCATGATACCATATATATGAAGAGTATTAGAAGATACCCAATACTCATGTATTTTCAATGGATAAAACTAGAAATCCTAATGGATGGGGAAAATTCAATATTTTTGTAATGGTTACTCAACAATCCAATCATGAGAAGATAAAAGAAGCATAGAATAAGAATATAGAACAATAAAAGAAGGTATAAAGTATTCTCAAGATCAATTTTGACAATGATGCAATTATAATATTTTTAAAATTAATATGTGTTCCATCAATATTAAAATTGAAGGGGGATATATTATATTATACACATATCTCATCACTTTCTATAAATCCATGAAGCAGAGAGATGTATAGGGATCTCACAAAGAATTTTTAGTGGGACAATATGATGAGGTTGATTGTACTGTATATATTTTGATGAATGTTTTACCAACAAGTTACTATTAAAGATAAAAAATATAAGTTGATGTCAAAACCATGATCCAAAATTGTTTGAAAATGGAGAACATAACATTGTATTGTGTTGTTAGACATTACAAGAGTTCTATGTCCCATAATTCCATTCGGGTTATGGTTGATCACCATACGATGTATGTTCATTTAATTTCCATTCAATAATATTTATTACATGATAAGCCTTCCACGATATGCATTCAAATAGTGGTAAGGCTTCATGGAGTATAACTCTCACTTGAATCTCTTCATGATCTATGGTTTACCTCGATGTTCTAGAAAAATATTAAAAAATCATGGAATTGTTATCTAATATAAATAATTAGTTTTCATCCATGGATTTATTGCCAATCTAACTAGACCATTCAATCATTAAAGTATATTCTAATATCCTATTAAATGGATTCCAAAGGAGTTTTGGGATCAGTACCATCCCTATCAGGAAATGTTATATTAAAACAGTTTCCATTCTAGAAATCAAATGGAACATTATCTGGCTCTATATTAGAAGAGGTTCATAACTCCAACATAATAGGATGAATTTGGTGAGTATAAGTTATTAGTATTGTTGATTTCCCCAAAAATGTTATAGAATATTCAAACCACTAAATGACACATTATAATTTAACAAATATGATTGAAGAAAATTCTTTATAGTCGGTAGTGATATTTGAGTTTAAAATAAAAGATAATATATTCTATTGAATGTAACCATGGAAGAGGGTTATGATATTTAGATAAAAGTGAAAATTAATCCTTAAATACATTAATCATTTATAAATCCTCTATTATATGAGGATACAATTTTATAATCCTTCAATTCCACCAAATCGTTCCCATGTGAATGATATGTTCCATGTATCACCATTGAGGAAGTATATACCTAACACTTCACATGTTATAAACATAGATATAGTAAAACTATATAATGATCTCTATTATGAGGACCAACTGGTAGAAATATTTGATCTTAGAGATAAATTACAATGAAATAAGACTGCTAACATGTTTAAAGAAATTTATATCAATCGTATGTTTGAAGAAGATACATGGGAACTTGATTATTGATTGAGGTATAAGTGCCCTCATTTTTCCATTTGAATAATTAAATTTTAATGGTGAAATTATTTTAAGGGGGTAGAATGTAGCACCCTGAGATTTAAATATGCATTTTCCCTTTAAATATAAATTATTTGGAATATCATATTTCACATGATACACTGAAATAAATAGCCCATGATATATTATGTTAAGATCAAATATTAAGATATAGGATAAACATTAATACATTATGATAATGCAATATGAAACATTATAAAAATTATACAAGTGTAAAAAAACATATGTAAATAAAAATTCTAAGAATATGAAATAAATATCAACATGGTTTGTATTAGTTATTATAATTTTGATTAAAAATATATAAAGAATGAAAAAATAGAAATAAAATAGAAATTTTGAGAATCCAGTAAATGAATAGAATGCATGATTCAAGAGATATAAGTAAGAAAATATATATAAATTTAAAGGAATTTAATATGATTATTATATATATTTCCATATGTAATATACACATTAGACATATAGCCATTAAACATATTTCCATTAAAACTATGGTAGTTAAATATACTAGTATCTAATAGGTACATTTAACTATTTTAATTATTTAGAACCAATTAAAATTAATATAATTCAAAAATCAAAAAAAATGTAAGTATATAAATATTAATTTATTTATCCGACAGCCTATAGATGACATATACCGAAAGTGGTCATCCTTAACCAATATATTCAATGATAATGATCTACACATAAGAATCAATACTCCACTAATTTTAATCACTCTCATATCACTCTAACTCAGCCTAAATTAAAACTCTAGATCACTAAATTTATCTGACACCTCATACAAACCCCTACAACCATTTATACATACTCACAAGTATCCCAGTGTTTTTCTAACAATATGCTAATCATTTTTACTATATCCACGACCCTTATGACATGAGGTTCATAAACCCTACAACCGATATCATGCTCGTCACTATAAGAGTATCTTTATCATCACCTCACTAACCCCAACTGTTCTCATATTTCCATACTAGCTCCCAAGAATCCCCCTCATCAACATCACCAAACACAAAAATGGTGATAAACTGAACCCATAGATCCTAAAACCCTTAAATAATGATGATTGATATATTTGTAATCTTAAGTTTCTTGCCACCAATAAATCAACTACTAAAATGCACATCAACAGATCAAACCTATGAAATCATCAATGAAAATATTATTTCCAATACCTGGACCCAAAAAAGTCATATCAGGATACTTGATACCAACATCAAACATATATCCCACAATCCCTATACGATATTATCTCTTGAAACATCCATAAAATTATCATTAATCATACAATTCATCACTTAGAACTCTCTTATACAACCACCTAAACCATGAAACCTATTCTATTCAAGAACTTGTTGATTTTTCCCTCAATATGAAACCAGAACAAACAAACTAACCATCGTAAGATAGAATTTTTTTTAAATGACCCATAAACCATGAATACAATTCCAGTATATAGGTAACTCCAAAAAATCATAAAAATAAAATTAAACCCAGTTTATACAAAACCAATAACTACTTTAAGAAGCTCGTTTAAAATATTTAATATATTAAAAAACATACTTCATTATTCCAAATACACATTTTCATCCAGGGGTATTCACCAAAACCAAAGTGACCCAAAAGCCTCAGAAATACTTTAATTTTTTTCTATAAAATAACTTGACCTTCAAAATTTACATTCAATTTTAATTCTAGAAACCATTCTCCTCGGAATTTCCTCAAAATCCAAAAACAAAAACTATTTAAAAATCACAAGATCTATGATATATTTCATAAAAAACATTCAAAACCATATTACACCCACCTCATTCAACCAAATTATTTTTCCTTTCAAAACTAGGTTTTTCTAAAAAACAAATAGTCTCAATAATCATTTCTCTATGGTGGCCACTAAATCAGAATTAGAATCATTCAAAAAACCCCATGAATATATATTAATATAATCATACATTATAATTTATTATTGAAAATACTGAATTATTATAATATTATTCAATTATAAATTGATTTAGATTAAGTAGTATGTTAAAAAATACAACCCATAGGCACATGTATCAAGACCTAATAATTCCATTATCATGATATGTGAACTACTTACTGAATCATAGCTAATCCCAATGAACCGTCCCAAGTATCATTGATAGAGAAAATATTTTAAATTAAATTTAAAATGAATTTAATTGTTTTAAACCCAAAACAGTGTTACATTAAGTTAAAATTTTACATTTTTATGGTATTGGTAATATTTTGAGCTTAATTGTAAAATGGTCCATTTCGGATTTTTAACTATTTTAAATCATTTCTGTATTTGGCCATAACAATTTCTACACTAATCCAAATTGAATTATTCTTTATTATCCTGATTCTACACATCACGTGATTCATTTCAACCTTCTTGACCAAAATCTGAATCGTCTATATGGAATCTCAAAAGAATCTCACAAGTGGGAGTAATAAAATTGTTTACAAATCTATTGTGTTTTGGTGTGGGGTCCATAAATCATTCATGGTGGGCCCAATGGTTGTGCAATTTAGTGGGTAGATGCACAAGGATTTTTTAAACATCATTAATGATCGAAATGCTGTGTTAATTGGCCGTTTTAATAGCCATTAAAGAGTTATAATTAAGAGGTTTGTTATTTGGAGTTCCTGACTAGATTGAATAAATTGTGAGAGTAAAACAGGCTTGACTCTAGGAATACTTGTTCAAAAATGTTGATATTTTGAGAGGTAATGGAATAGAAAATTATGAACAATATTTATGAATTTTGAAACACATGAAGATGTCATTTAATAAAGATAAAACACGTCAACATTCAGCAGACATAATCTAGCTATAAAAGGGGGGAGGTCATCCCTCTCAAAGCATCTCTCATTCAATCCCATTCTGTCTAGGACACCAATGAGGAGATCTTTTTAGATTTCTGTTTTATTTCTTTTCTTTTCTATAGTTTTTAAATGCCTTCTTCTTACTCATTTATCTCTATTACCCTTACCAGGGTGTGAGGTAAACATTTTGAGTGATTGGGGAAGGTTTGGTTTTCTATTTTCTAATTATTGAGTTCTTGGACATAATTGAATGAATCTTATTTCATCTTAAATGTTTTTTCAATTTCATATAGCGGACGATAGTATCAAGTGAAATTGTTCTTGAATTTTAATTTCGATATTGATTTTTTCCTTGGTAAATTAATCATTATCTCCATCCACTAATTTCCGGTGCATATATTATGGAATAAACCCGGGATTAGTGGTGAAGTACTCGACGATCGTCAGTACGTGTAAAAGGGGTAGTGAATGTTATTGATTGTTTATGATAAGAAAGTCCTGATATGGTATTTCCCATGTCAATTGAGGATATTCAATACAAATATTTTTCACATGGAAAGAGAGTTCACCATACTAATATCTTGGTATGGTTTTCTCTCACCATCATAATTTCACCAAGGAAGTGAGAGAAAATGATTGTGGAAGCTCACATTAATAAACTAAGAATAATATGATTGAATTAAATTGAATAAGGATATAATTAAAATTGGGAAACCTACCCTGACCTAATCACCCTTTTAATATCATAGTTTTTCAATCATTTGAATTTCATTTTTCATTTAAATCTTTATCTTATTAATTTAATCTAAAATAAACACCCCATTTTTACCCTCATTTAAGAATGAAAAACAATTTTGTGTGCACTTCTCTTCGAGAGACATCCTAGGTCAACCACATTACTGCATTTTAACTTTGGAAACAGTTTTTTTCTACACCCTATAACAGGCATGTGTCAAACATGGCGCCATTGACAGAGAGGTAGTGCCACAATCAAATCATAAATATTTTCCCTTTTTCAAATTAAAATAAAATAAAATAAAACACTCGCCATGTTGTTTTCAAATGACAATATCATTGATTCAAGGAAAAATTACCCACCTATAAATGAACTAATTATTCACTCATCCTTTTCTATGGAGGATAGTTTTTTTCTATAGTGATATAGGTGAGGATAATTTAGAAGACAAATAATGTGGGGAAAACATTCAAAGAATTCATAGATGAACTAAGGGAGGACATGAAAAAAAATGTTTTTAAAGTGATAGACTAAAATATAACTGAGTTATACCATTACATTACAGAATTTTATGATGTTTCCAAATTCCATGAAGCCCCCAATTCATCCCTAAATTTTCTATAGAGATCCATGAAATGGTGGAGAATGAATCACTGCCCTTATCTGCTACTAATCGACTCCATGAGGTACATTCAAATGAAGAAGAGATTTAATATGAAAAAAGATAAGGAGATAATCATTTCATTAACTCATTATATTTTTATCTTGTTAAAAATTAATTGTGTATTACCTCCCCTTATTTTAATTTTTCAGATTCACACAACTTAAGTTTTTCCTTGGAAGATGATTATGAAAAAGAAGATGAACCTAACGAGGAATAAATGGAGCTCCCCAAACATGTTAATTGTTTGTTGGAGGGAGATCAAGAGGAGATCAAGGTGGATTTTCATGTGGAAATAGAGACACAAGATGCATATATTGAAAGGTATGAATTTTCAAACCTTGAGAATATACTGGTTAAAGAAGAATAAATTGGGAAAATGGAAACTAGGAAAGAGGGGGAATCATTCATTATCCTACATTCCTCATTCATGTTTTATCTCATGGAAATGGAGGTGGATTTGAAATATTATTTCAATGGATCCCTTAATAAAAATTACCAAGTTCATACTGGAAAGAATAATTCTTGTTTGTTCATGATAATGAAACAACACCCACTATCAGATTGGGGATAACTGATTAGAATTGCCCCTCTGGAGGCTGTAAAAACCTAGGGCCCACTTGGGAGATTAAACCAATATTTATCTTTATTTTATAATAAAAACTCTATTTTCAGTTAATTTAGTAAATTTCTTATGTTATCTTTTATACATTTTAATTTTCAAAAAGAAACAGATAGGATCCTAACACAATGTTGCATTTCCCATAAGTCAGGTTGTACCACACCTTTATATTTTCTTACTTTCTATGATTCATTTTCAAATTATCTTACTTGTTAAATCAATTTTAATTCACTGAGGACACAACATGTATTATTTGTGGGGAAGGGAACCTTAGTAGACTAGCATATTCATTTGATTGTTGGTATACATTTTTAAAAAAAAAAATTATATTTTTTGTGTGATGGTTTTTTTAGTTTTTTTGTGTTTTTGAAACATTTGAACTAAAATGATTAACATATATATTTTTGAAACCCATTTCAATGAGTGATAAAATCTATTCCATGAAACATATCTTAAATTAATGCTGAAATAACATTGTTTCAAGTTCAATTCTTCTGGAATTTGAATAAAATTACTCTAATTTTTTAATCCCATGCTACACCTTATTGTCTTTATATTTGAAATCAGTTTCATGTGTGGATTATTTACCATTTTTTTCATATTCTATACATTTACCTAATTTTTATAGAGAACTAGACCATTCTTGATTTGACTTGAATGTGATTCATTCTTGGTCAAATCTTGAGGGTTAGTGATACATTTTTTTTAAAATGATTGAGGAATTTATTTGGTTTTAAGACACATTTTCAAAATAATACTTTTTATTATGTCTTCAGTTATACATTAATCATTGTAGTCCTTAGAATACATGAACAACCTGTTAGGTTGGCCACAGTACAATTCAATTTTCCCTATCAAACCTACTCTTGATGTAAAATTACATGATCTAGTTGAACTTAAGTGTGGGGGAAGATGTCATGTGGTCTACTACCTCATTTGGTGATACTATGTGCGGAATATAAAATGTATAAGTGCTAATTTATCTACTGAAGATTTCATTTTGTTAAAATTTGTGCCTTTTTTGGAGCTTTCATAATAAATGTTTTTGTGCCTTTCTGGAGCTTCTAATGTAAAAATAATGTTGGACCATTCTGGAGCATAAAAAAACTATGTTTTAGAAGAAATTCTTTCTAGTAAAATGATAAATGGAATGAACATTCCATGATTTCTCATGATGATAGATCCTATTTTCTACAAAATGGATGATAAAGAGACTATACTTGACTGAAAATTATAATCATGAAATTTTTCTTCAAAAAGAGCCAAGACCTCCTGTTTCTTCCTTGGAATTCTTTACAAATAAATCCTACCAACTGAAAGCCACAGACCAACCCTAAAAATTCCTCATTAGAAACACATGTCTGTGACTCACATTGAGTGGAGATATAAGAATTTATGAATCCTATAGGGACTGTAGCATGAGTTTGGATGAGAAAGCCTTTTTGAACATTTACAATTGTGCCATTGAAGAAAATTCATGAGAGGTAGGTGTTATGTGTGAATGGGATAATAAATGAAGTGAAAATATATTAAATAATCTAAAATGGATAACTTGAAATAGTTGTTTTTGATGAGTCATGATATCCTCTTATTTCTAGGTATGGATTTGGTAGATCTTATGTGTATGTGTATTGGATTTGATTTGATTCGATTTTGATGTTTACTTGTAAAGCATTCGAAGTGATAAGTGCGGGGAATTAATAGAGCAAATATTTTCATTTATATTTACATTGAATTTAATTTTTTTAAACCCACTAATGTGTTTCATTAAGATAAATTTCTACATTTTTATTATATTGGAAATATTTTGAGCTAAATATTAAATATGGACCATTTAGGATTTTTAACTATTTGAAATAATTTTTCTATTTTGACCATAAACTTCTCTACACTAATCCAACTTGAAAAATTCAATATTTTCCTGATTCTGCACATCAAGGGATTCATTTCATACTCCTTTACTAAAAGATAAATTTTCTATATGGAAGCTGAAAATAAGCTCACTAGTGGGAGCATGAATACTATTTACAGATCTTTCGTTTTTTTGGTGTGGGGTCCGTAACTCATTTATGGTGGGCCCCATCATTGTGAAATTCAGTCGGTGGACGCAAAAAGGAGTTTTTTAACATCTTTTTTGAAGGTAAGGATGTGTGAATTGGCCTTATTAATCGTCATTCAATCATTCAAATATTTAGGATAGAAATTTGGAGAGTCTAACTGGATATAATAAATTATGAGAGTAAAATGGGAATAACTCTCGGCATAGCAGTCCAAATATACTGGTCATTTCATGGGAAACAAAAAGATAATTATAAAAAAATCAAGAAGGGTGAAACATGTGAGGATATCATTTAATGGGGATAAAACGTGTCATCTTTTGGGGGATATAATCTGGCTATAAAATGAGGGGAAATCCTCCCTCTCAAAGAATCTCTCATTCAATCCCAATAATTCTGGGACACCAAGGATGAGAACTCTTCGGCTTTATCTATTATTAAATATATTTTCCATTTAATTTAAATGCATTCTTCTTCCTCACACATCTCTATTACCCATAACATGGTGTGGGGTAAACATTTTGAGTGATTGGGGAAGTGTTGGTTTTCTATTTGGTAATGCTTGAGTTCATAGACGTAATTGAATGAAATTTAATTCTTCTTCAAAGTTGTTTTCAATTTAATATAGATTATTTTATTATCAAGTGTGATCATTATTGAATTTTAATTTTTTTTATTGCTTTTTTCTTTGGTAAATTAATCATTATCTCCAATTTTTGGTTTATATATTATGGAATAAACTTGGGATTAGTGGTGAAGTACTCAACGATCATCAGTACGTGTAAAAGGGGTGGTGAATATTCTTGATTGTTTGTGATAAACAAGACCCAATAATGTATTTCCTGTTTCAATTGAGGATACTCAATATAACTATTTTTCACATGGAAGGAGAGTTGACCAAACTATTTTCTTGGTAATTTTTTCTCTCGTCATCATAATTTCACCAAGGAAGTGAGAGAAATGATTGTACAACCTAAATTTAATAAACTAAGAAGAAGATTTTTGAATTAAATTTAACAAGGATAGAATTATAATTGGGAAGCCGACCCCAACCTAATCCCTAATTTAATATCATTTTTTTCAATCATTTGAATTTAATTTTTCATTTCAATCGTTATCTTAATAATTTATTCTAAAAAGAACACCTAATTTTTACCCTCATTTAAAAGTGATAAATTGTATTGTGTGCACTTCTCTACAAGAAGAATCCGAGTTTAACAACATTACAGCATTTTAACTTAGGAAATAATTTTTTTCTCATGCCATACAATAGGTGTGCATCACTCATCTATCATACTAGATATTCTTGGTTCAATAAAACATTTCACTCATCCCAAAGTACCTAGTACAAATAGTATAATTTCCCTAGAAACATGTTTTGAAAAAAAATTATGTTCGACAGACATTCCCATAATCTACCTCCTGAGTTAATATTACCAAACATAACCTCAATATACACTACCTCTACCTAAAATAGGATCCAATTTCTCATTATTATGTCCCATCACATATTTATTGAAAGGAACCCATGTAGGGGGTTTCCATCTGACCTCCAGCTTACCCCACTATATACTTGATGTTTCTGACTATATTTGAGGGTCCAAACCAATCATTTGGATGTTATTCCCTCTAAAAATAATAATGGTTCATGAATCTAAAGAAAATTCAGAATGACCCATCTATATAATGAACATCCTAAAAACCTATAGACACAACATATGGAGCATCATAGGCCCCCAAATGACTCAATAAAAATAAGTAACTATTATATATTACACATAAAAACAATATATGATATAATTATATAATCATGGCCTAAAAATTAATCATATATAAATAAAAGGTAAATTTTCATGTAAATTAAAAACTATAAGATAAAAAATACAACGGGCTCTTCCCTAACCCACATAATCATCTTACTATATCCTCAACGTCCCTAATCTTATATACTAGTACTGAGTTTCTTTATCTAGAAGATACATTTTTTCATAAGAGAAACCATTATTTTCTACTCATTTACATTGAAACTTGTGTTGTTTACATGTCTATGGGGTAATCCTGCAACCAAGTAAGAACCATGAATGCCTAAACAATATAGAGTGGTCCTATGATTAATAGGCTGAAAATTAAATACATATATAAGGAATGTGATCATATCTATAAAACACACCCATCTATAAATATAACACACAATGAAAATAAAATTTTATAAGTCAGGTTTTTATGTTCTAACATGGCCACCATGTCTCTTAAACCTACCTAATTGAACATCCTTCCAAAAAGGATTCACTGCATAGCACATTCCAAACCCATACCCAATGACTGTAGGTAAGGTGAAATATATTCCAGATTTCATAATGAGTGTCTGACTATCCCAACTCTCTCTTAGGAAAACACTTCACCAAACTACCACTACCCACTCACTCAATGTTGGGAAACTCATCCATAACCTGCAACACATCATTACTCAAACCCCATCTCATGCATCACGATCCCAAATTTGATCTCACAACTTGATCTAGTTATCTCACTCATGACTAATCCAACATCCATTTATCAAAACAAATTTTCTCACTCAAGGCATGTTGACCATGCCATATCACTCATGGAAGGACCCCTTAAGTAACCACTACTGCATCAATCAGGGTATGGCTTGACATCATGCAAAATAAGATCCCATTATTACCAAGGAAATATTTCTTAAAACATTTCAATCATATTGAGGCCAATACATAGGATCATTTCCCACATAATAATTCCTCACCAATTACAAGAACACATTTGGCACATGAAAAAATTTAAAACAGTGCTTGTAACCTATCTCAAAGCTTACCAGCTTATCACTAGGAAATGAGTCCCTAGAGATATAGTCAATATCTGAAACTCAACCAAATACCCATCTCATCATTTTAAGGATTATATTACATCCCCGTAGTCCACCCCACCACATTAATACCCTAAATAAATGTTCTCATAGGGATTCACACCAACACACATCATTATGTATCACATAATTCATAAGAAATCATAAATTAAAAGTATAAAAATCCCACAATATTTGAATCATAGGGAATTTTCTACATGAGATTATGAATAAAAAATATCACAATTATGAGCCTATGTATTTGAATTCTAAACCAAGTAAAAATACTATTTTTAAATCATTTAAAAAATTAATCACATTCTGTTTCACTCACACTCGACCCATTGAAAACTATATCCAAAAAAATTAGAAAAATACCTTTCTTATTTTGAAATATCATTTCATATCCCTATTTCTCAAATCACTTAATTCTCTAGAAGTTCACAAATACAAATAACGGATTTTAAAAAATTATTTTCAAATGAAAATATATTTTCCCAAAAAACCAATGTGTGCTGCGAAATAGACCATAAATATGTCGAAAAGTACCCATTAGACCAAGAAACCATCATTGAACCATTTAAAATGTTATAAGATCCATTTTTACAACTAGGATGACATAATAGTATCTTTATATTATAGTATAACCACACAGTCCTACAATATATAGGTAGAAAATGCTTTTTATGGAACACAAATATAAAATAGTCATTTAACCAAGGGCCTCAAATAAATCTAAGAGAAACTACTTCAACTAAATATCTATAAATTTTTCCACACTCATACCAACATTATATGAGTATATGTGTACATAAATAGTCCTTAAAAGTCAATAAATTAATTACCAAATTGGAAAAATATGATTCCAAATCATCATACAATGCAATGAATCCAAATCCACAAGAAATTGGGTGTCGTCCCCTCCTAACACACACCCAAATATAAGAAACACAAATTCTCTAAATAATAACTTTGATCCAACATTAAAATCCACAAAAAAATCCCCAAAACCCAAAAAACTAAATATAAAATATACCTTATGATGAAAGATGACTGATGGGTTGAGTACACACTTTTACGATGTCATTTACAAGATACAAAAGATAGGACCATCATGTGTGCTAATTTTTCTATGTTATCATGAAATGATCCCTCTCAACGCCAAACCATTGAAACAAAAATCATATAAAATAAGTGGACAAGAACAACAATGGTAAGGAGAGAAACGAGTCTCAATTTCCTTTGATGAATTTCCTAAAAAAACTAGTTTGTAAGGGAGGGAGAAAGGTGGATACGGGTTCATCCATTATTCTAATTGAATATCCTTATATAAGAAATCCAAAAGGGTTTCTAAATTAAAGACACAACCCAACCCACCCCCCAACCCCCAACACATGAAAACAATATCTACAGCTAGTTCACAATCTGAATATGGGGTTCACAATGTGAATCCTCCTATAGGAAGAAGGAGGCCCCTCTTCTATGACACTTTCTTAATGTGAAACATGTGTTCTACTATGAATATTTATAGGATCTATACCCTTACACATATATTCTATTCATGGAGAGGAAACACCCCATTAATGGTTATTCATGGTATTAATTACTCATATTGCACAGTAAATGGCATGAAAGTGGAATTTTTATCATTAAGTCCTTCAAAACTATAAGGTCACAACAATAAAAATTATATATTCTAGTGAATTTAGACTACAAGTATATTTTGAAAATTTTAGGATCATTATAGTTTAGGGTCTTATAGAATTAGTTTATAACACATATATAACAAAACAATATTTTATGAAGTAGACACTACATATCAACATCCATTTTCTAGAATATAAACCATTTAAAAAGAAACATGTTTTCCTTTTGGAGAATATATTAATGACTTTCAACATGACTTATTCTTTACTTATAACCACTCATAAACCTCCTAAAAATAATAACATGGGATGAGAATAAATATCTTAGTAGGGGATATAAAATAAATAATAGTAAACATGTTAGTTGAAAAATACTTATAAAAATTTTCCTTTTTTAAAATATTCATTTGGCTAAAATAAAACTTTTCTTACTCAATAAATATTCTTTTCTTACATAAACATTTTTATAAAACATTTCCTGAGAATTATTTTGAAAATTCATACTCAAACTTTTTTATATGATGTCATTAAAAAACATGCAATGTTATTCAGATATATATAATTTCCACCATTGAAAATATTAATATACATCCCCTTTTTAAAATCAACCTTGTTTACTAACCTTTTAAAATCATAATATTTCCATAAAAAGAATAGATAAATATTACTTGAGGCATGAATTTCGTATCAATCGTACATATGGAATAACCTTCATTGTTATAAAAAAAAACCTCAGGATTAAACATGGAGTAACCATCACAGTTACACTTACAGTAACCATAATGGTTTCAAATGAAGTGACAATCCTAGTTACACTTGAAGTAACCATCATGGTTACAATTGGAATATCCCTCATGATCAAATTTCGAACATAAATCTTAAACAATTCATTAGAGTGATATCACAGAATCACTCATACATAGTTTATAATAGAAGCACCCATTATTGTTATATAATTGATCCACCCATCATCCTAAAAATTTTACCAAGAACCCTAAAATAATCTTGACACATAAAATCTAGAAGTTTTTCAAATATTCGTTGCACTCATAAGAAAACATTTTCCAATATTGATATATCACAATCCCTTTAAACTCAATTTTAAAAACTAAAATTCCAAGAACAAAGGGAATATTTTTTTTCTTTTATTAAAAAATTAACTCTTATAAAGTAACTCAAATATCAAGAAATGGTTTTGGTGATGGGAAAATTCATTATCAATGTATATTTCAAAATATAAGAATCCTTTTGACTTTTCTAACGAAATTAAAAATGTGCTGTATAAAATAATTGAAAAGATTTATTTTAAAATCCTATGAAAAAAAGTAAAAAAAAACATAAAATGTACTCTATAATTTATTTATTTCCATAAAAATACATCCATAATACAATTTAAAAAATATTTACCTGGAAGAAAAATTGTAGAAAGGAAAATTTTAAAACATGATTTTTAATGGAAGGTCCCTTACATTGAGTTTGATTTTTAATGTATGTTATTTATCTTCTTAAATAATAAAAATATGTCAATTATTAAATTTTTTAATAACAGTTTTCAGTTTTTTCATATTTTTATTTTTTTTCATTTCCTTGTTATATTAAATTTATCAATTAGTTATGTTTTTATTAGATATTTTGATGATATCCGAGTCATATATCAAAATGACTTCAAAATGATGATTATGGAAATTAATATTATTATTCAATCATCTAAAATATGATAATATTTAATTACTAATAATTTTTATTCATGTATTTTAATTTTAAAAACAGTCATGAAAATGGTTATGTAAAATTAACTATGTTACAATCACGGAGACGGTATGTCATATGTCTGCAAGAGTAAAGGTTCAATTTTTGAAAGATCATTGTAGAAATATGTTAAGTATTATTTTATATTTATTTAATGATCATAATATCATAAATACCATTTAATTTATTTAAATATACTTATATATATCATCTATGTGATGTGGTAATGAGAAACGAATCACATTGCTTTCTGGAGGTAGTAGTCTATACATACACATGAATGAAGTTATTATTTTCAAATGAATATAATGATTAGAAAGTAAATGATATATTATATTTTCATAGTGATAAAAATTTCATTAATATAATATATATACATTAAATCTGTCATTATAACCATTCAAAATAGGAAGTGATGGAAAATGAATGACATCAATTTGGGAGGTGGTAGTCCATTATACCCACAAATGATGGTTTTGTATAACATTTAATAGAAGGAGATATGAATATAGGTAATTAAATTAGAATTATAAAATCTAATTATATGGTAGGTACTGGTGTTTTTATTTCAGTATATTTTAATAATATTTTATGAATTGATGAAAAGAAACAAAATGAAAATGCATAAGTGAGAATTATACCTATTATTTGGACAACCACTTAATGTTTCACCAATTATTTTATAGCTTAGTTTTATAATAAAAAATTACCCCTAGGATGTGGGGATCTATTTATTAATGTATTTTTTCAAGTATTTTCTAAATGATAATGCCTTTTATGTGTGAAGATAAGAGGAGAGGAGGGAAGGTTCCTTTTTATAAGTGAGGGGAGGGGAACTCCTAGAATTTTATAAAAATTTTAATTAATATATTTCAATTTTAATACAAAAATGGATCCAAATTGTGAATACTAGATTATAAGATAATTTTTTATATAAATACTCTCATATAATAAAAAAATATACATGTTTAGGTCATGTTTCCACTCATATCGTTTTATTTAACCATTTTTAACAATTATCATTGTACTAAACTTTTGTCGCTTCAAGGGTCAATAATTTTACAATAAAAGGAGAAACATCACATAAAATGAACATGGTTGATATTATCAACCATTATACATTCACTTGAACAAATAAAATAAATTTATTAATTTTTAATCATTTAAGAAGTCATTATTTATTATAAAATATCATTAATGTTAATTTTGACTCTATTCATTTAATTTGTCAATAAAAACATCAATCCAATGTTGCAATTCCGATATATACCTTTTAAAATTACAAAAAATGTTATATTTACATAAAAAATAATAAAACGTAATAATTTATTCAATTTATATTACATTAATTATTTTTAAAATTATTTATTTTATGTTTCTTTCATTTTAATAAATATTGTGTCAGTGTTTCATAAGAATATGTGGACATTATAAAATTAGTAGAAATAAGAAATAAATTTTCATCATGAAAATAATTATATTACTCTAAAAAATAAAAAATAATATTCATTTCTAGCTTTAATTTGTTTCTATGTCAATAAATAATATGTTTTTAAAAGTAAGACAATGACATTTTTCATTTTTCTTTACTTAAATAATTATAATCATAATTATCAGGACCATATAACTATAAAAGGTCATATATTATAATAATTTTAGATCATATATTTAATTTATTAATCCAATAAATCTAATCCATGAATTATGGTGATTTTTGAGTCCTTATGAAATTATTTTTAACCTCAATTAACTCATTTTAACTTTAACATGGAATCTAATATTTATTGCTTTCAATATTAATTGGGACCAAAAAATAAGATGCAATTATTATATATAATGAATTATTATAACTAAAAATATTGAATCCATTTTACCAAATTAAATTTCTATAATAGGTAAAAATTATTTTTATAATTATCTTGCAAACCGTGATAAAAATTGGTTTTTTAGGAAAATGAGTTTTTCAAGATATAGATGATTTTATATAAACTCTTTGACAAATAGTCATTATTATATGAAATTAAATATATAAAAGTATAAATATAATGTATATATTTCATGTAAAAATTAATTTACTATGGGTTATTTTACATAATTAAAATGGATAAATATTATTCACTTAAAAAGAGTTTTAAGATAACATCATTTGTAAGCATAAAAATGAACTCATACCAAAATCATGATAATATCAAATTAATATTTGATTATCCTAAATTAAATATTTATAATTTAAATTTAACATCAACTATAAAATATAATTGTACTTTTATATTACTTTATCTAATAAAAATAAATCACCGTATTTGAAAAATCTGTAATTTTCATTATTCAATGAAAAATCAATCATTTAAATAAAATCCAAAAATTTCACCCTATAATAATTTTTACATTTTTATTACAAATATTAATTTCATTTTATCAAATAAAATTTATTAAATTTCCAAAATTTAATTATTTCCTAAAAATATATAATTGATTATTTAATTAACGTATTTTTTGAATAATAAATTGTCTTTAATAAAAACTGAGATCTTTTATCCTAATAATTTATCAATAAAATTATTATGAGCAATATTTTAATATATATTTCATAATATAGTTAGTTCAATTCATACACACTAATTTAATAGCTAGTTTATAACCATCATATTTAAATAATAATATTTTATGATTTATATAGACTAAGTGTTTCATATAGTATACGCTATCTAACATAGTTATCTTTTTTAAAACATTCTGGGTGTCACACAGACACTACACTAATTGAAAAACCCCTAAATTTTATTATATATCATTTCCTTCAATACATCTAATGCTTTAATGACTTGTTTCAAATGAAACACGAAACTAAAACATGTCATAAAATATTAGATGAATATTATTAAGGAAATATATGAATAGAAAAACCTCTAAAATAAAAATATTATAATGAATTATAAATTTATACAAAATGGGATTAAGAAAGCATAATCTTTTGAAAGTACAAATTTCAATAAAAAGAGTTTATATTTATATATTTTCTTTTTATATAAAAGGGAAATTTATAAATTTTAAAATTGGAATTCGAATGAATTTAATTTTTAAAATAAATATGTCAAAATTAGTTTAAGGTTATTTTTTAATATTTCTCTAAAATATTTTATTTTTAGTTGAATAGTGAAAATATATTTATTTTTTTAATACCATCACATTTAAGAAATTATCATAAAACATGAATGACATAAAAAATATCAAACTTTTTTTCTACAAAAAATATATTTATAAATTAAATAAATCATTTAAATATGAATTTATAAAACCTATGTTTAATATTTTGGAATCATAAGTAATAGTTTACTCTTAAAATAGATTTATTCATTTATATATAAAATTATAGTACATCACTTGTTTAAATTAAATGAAATAAAATGGATTTCTTATTTTGGATCATAATGTTCATAATATTCAATAAGCTCATTTACATTTTTAGGCATGAAAATAATATTTCTTGGATTGATGTTAATTACTCTGATAATGATAAAATAATTATTTTCAAATAAATATATTATTAAAATTGTGTATTTTATATATAATAAGATAAATTAATCTCTTCAAACCTAGTTTATAAATATATTAAAATAAATTAAATTGGTAATCATTAATTAATAATATTAAGAACAGATAATGGTAAAAACAACATTTTTATACAAAATAGTATTTGTATATTAAATGTTTTCATTTAAAAGTTAATTCTATAATATTTTAAAAATTAAATTAGATTATATGGATATTAAATTTACTTCTATAAAATAAAAAAATAGTATTTATAACCTTGTATTTGTAATAAAGTATGAATTACTATGGTATAAACATCTTACCATGGTAAAAACTAAAATGGTAAATTGTAAATATCTAGTTGTAAAAGACAAGATTAATATTTAAAACTATTGGAATTTGTTCCCCAAAACCAAATAATTTATAATAAAATTACATGAATAGTAAAAGAGAGAATATTAAAATAAATATTCTATAACATATTGATTTTTCATATGTATAACATTATTGTGATAATGTCCTACAGTATTTTTCACATTGGTAAGGTCAGAGAAATTACCTACTATTATGAAAATCATAAAATTCCACGAAAATATCCTTTAAAATAGTTCATGATATGGATCAAATACTATGATAGGGAACTTAGTATATTTATCTTCAGATGTGAGTACTCATAAGAGAATAAGGCTTCCTCTCAAGTAGTTTTCACTTGGTAATCTCCAAGATGGGGGGTTATGAGAACAAACTAGCCTGTAGGAATTCTACATGTTTGGGTATCATCAGATATTCATTTCTACGAATGTTTAAAATTTCCCTTATACATTAAGATTATCATTAATACATGTCATGAATCATGTACATAGATTTACTGACAAAAACTACATGCTATATATTAGAGGGAAGTAGGGTCAATTTGGTGTGTCATAAATGAAATATTATTAATGGATAATTTGCGAAGAATGTTCCCCATTGATCTATATAGAAATTTATAGCTTAGATAACTAATTATTAAATAATTTTCTAATAAATAACATGTCCATAGTGAAATGATGTTTATTTCATATATTCAAAGAAATATATATCAATCATATGGGTTGATGACACTGATGCGAAACCTACATTATAAGATATTGAGACAATGGGATTAAATTACATATGGAGTGTCCATATGTGGTTTTCATCATTGTTATGTTAATTTCTTTCTCTTCTGTTGCCATACCCATTGATATAGATTAATCTTGGACTTTATAAAAACATGCCTAATTCTAAGAGAAATAATCCATGAGGGTCACACACTAAGTGCTACAGTTGATCTCTATTAAATTATAATTTAATTTAACTAATGTAATTTATATTATTCTCTAGTAGAAAATTTAATTTTATTCACGTTTTATTGATCACATAATTTAAATAAATTTTTATTGTTTGTATTGTGAAAAAAATCTATTTATTTATTTTATTGAATATTTGAAAAATATTTATTCATTGGTTTGTGGATTAAAATGTGTATTTATGAATAAAATTTTTATTTAGGTATTAAATAAATACCAAGAAGGTAGAATATAAAATACCACTTATATTGATAAATATTAATTTTCCAGTAGGTAAAATTATATTTATCATTTTTCAATTTAGCGCACACCAAAAAAATAATATTATTATTTTATATTTTTACAAAAAGCGGCCTTTCAGAGATTAATATATTATTTAAATGTGGTACACAATTAAATAATTTATTAATGATATAAATAATGTTTTCATAATTTTCATATGTATTTCAATTTTTTAATCTCTCCTAATTTATCAATTTTGGGTGATTTGTTTAATTTTTGGATTTTTGTTGTGTTTTGGGTTAAAATTAGAAAACAATTTAATTCAGGAGTTCTAATAGATTCCTATCACTATGGTATTTCAACCATATGTTTTACAAAATTTATACAATTGGTTTGATTATTTATAAAGGATTCCTTAGTTTTTGGGATTCAACTTTATCATCTAGAGCCACATCTAATTCAAATTTCCAAAGGCCCAAAAAATGAATCATGTTGAAAAAATGTTTTTGACTGAATGAATGGAATGAACCTTAGTAAATAAGTAATAATATGGTTTAAAGACCTCTAATTGAGTTGATTACAAATGGAGTTGTAATATATCTTCATTCTTCATTTTATCATTAAATTTCTTGGAGATATTCTCACATTAATGTTGTCATTGAATGATCCAATGTGGAGAAATATTTATGAAATCTTCATATAGAAAATGATAAACATAATAATTATGTTATAAATTATTAAATACATGTCCAAAAACATTGAAATCAGAACGGAAGAGAGAAAAATAAATTTATAATGTCTTATAGGTAGTAAACATAGCATTTTTTCATCTGGTGGGATAAACAGGAGAAAACATTTAGAGGACATATTTTGGAGAAATTGTTTCGCTGTTCTTTTTCCATCTTTTCTTCTTCCATGTTTTTTAATTTCACCATATTCCATTTTATTCATAGTTACCCTTACCATGTAAGGATAAAATTTTGATTCCTTAAGGAGGGATAGTTTCTCTAATTTTTAATTATTTATTTATTGTTCATTATTGAATAAAATTTATTTCCCACTTCTGTAAATTATCTTTTAATTTCTAATAGTGATTTTTATTATAATGTACGATCGTTTATGGTTTTTTATTATATTGTTGGTTTTTCTTTTGTCAATTATCATTATCTACCTCTAATAGGTTTTGTTTTATATACAATGGAATATACTAGGGCTTGGTGGTGATGTACTCTATGATCATCTGTATATGTGGGAGGGGTAGTGTAAATTATTGATTTTATGGGATAAACAAGACTTGATTGGGTATTGCCTATGTCAATGGAGGATATTCAATGCAACTATCACACATAAGGAAGAATGTTATACAAAACTAATATCTTGGTAAGGATTAAACTCACCATCACCATTTGAAAAATAGAGTGAGAGGAAACAATCATGGAATATCACAATTATTGGATTAGTAGAATATTATTAGATAAATTGGAACAATGATAGCATTATATTTTGAAAATGGAGCCCGATGTGATCACCCTTTCATATCATAGTTTCAAATCACATTAATTATTAATTTGATTCAAAAAAATTCTTAATTTATTTCTTTTTTTCAATTTATTAAATTTTTCTAAATTAAAAAATAAAAAATAGCCACTTTTCCTTCTAATTTGATAGCGATAGATTGATTGGTGTGTACTCCTCCCTGGGGAAAACATAGGTTGACTACATTACATAATTATTACTTAGGAAATATTTTTTTCTATGACCAATAATACGAATGTGTCAATTAATAGAAACACAAACATTAAAAATCTATGTTTATGTCTATTGTGGAGGGTTGATCAAAACATGAGAATATAAAATCATTTCACACAATGGAATTCTTCCCTCAAATTTTCTTCCTACCTTACTATCAATAATGAGAATAAATCCTTAAATATCGAATGAACTTGATTGATCAACATGAAAAATGAATGATTATTGATTCACTATGCTAGCACCCAAAAATCAATCGATGTCATTCAAATGTTAATAGAGCACAAATAGATCACTCTTAGTGTCACACCCCAACCACAGTTTTCTTTTATTTTTATTTATTTATCAATTTAATATATTTTTGTTTAGTGTATGATAATAATCATTGGGGTTTTGTGGTTTTAGATTACTCCTATACCTATGCATGGTAATTATGAATGGTGTTTGGAGAAAGTGGCATTGTATGGAGCCTGTGACATCCACGGGGTCACTAAATTGTGTGTAAATCATTCAAGGATCTATGTGTGGCATATACTAGTGTTTGGGGTGTTATGTGGGGCATTATGTACAATTTTTCTGGTCACATGGTTCGATCATTAGTTTCCCAAACCATTCATCTTAATTCTTCAAATTTGCAGAATGATTCTTGTAGAGTTCACACGATTTGTGCATCGTTTACAAAATCATGCATAGAAATTGTTCCACTCATAAAAATATAAATAAATTTTTCTAAAAACATGATTTATGTGACTACACATCAAATTTAAATCCCTATCGGTTGAGTGCATGCCATTAGGATCTCCCTCCCTTCATTCTACTTCATCTTGGGCCACTTTTGGGAGATTTCTCACAAAATGTTAGTGATTATTTCTTATTTTTCATCAAATTTTCATATTCCCCTTCTCATCTCCCCTCTCTCATTACATGTTTTTCTTTTGGATTGGAATCCTTGTGGTCGAACCATGTGTTTAGGGTTGGTTTATTTTGGTTGTTTTCGTTGATGTTAGGGTGTGTAAATCATATCTTAGGGTTTATTATTTCTCCTCCTAAACTTTTTTTTCATTCACACCCTGTTGATATAGGGGTTTCCATCCATTTCCCTTCTGATGCAATTTTTTAATTCTTGATACTTACTTGAATTATTGGAATCAATTATAATCACACTTTTGATGTGTAATTATAAATTAATTTGGCGTTTTAATGATGTTAAATGGGTTTTAAATGGTTTTAAAATGTTTTATTTAGTTTTTTATGTATTAAAATGCATGTAAGGGTTTCAATAAAATTCCATTAATTTTATAAAAATAAAATTTAGTGCTTATTGTAATATTTAGCTTCAGTCTTATTTTGGTATCTTGGTTGAAGTGATGGATTGAGCATTATTTATGATGTAGATGCCTCTTTATGGATTGATGACATGTGGTGAATTGTTTTTGAAATATTATTCATGTTTTAAAATAATTTTTTGTACTAGTTTAATTATGTGAAATTTGAAATATTTTTTTGAATGAAATTGGTGGATCTAAAAAATATTTTCTATTGTTTTCTTGAATTTTTAGAGGGTGTCATTGGATGTTGGAACATCTATGGGTGCATGGGTTCACACGTGGATGGGAATTCAAATGATGATGTCACTTTAAAACAATGTTTTTTATGATCCTTAGTTTCTCCAATGGTTCATTGATTTATTAATGGAGTGTTAGAATATGATGTGGTTTTGAACATGGTTTTGAATGTGTTCTTAAAAACATGGCCCATTTGGTATTTTTGGAACATGGTTGGATTAAAAATGGTTTGAAGGCCTATTTGGAAACTTGATTTGACTACTATGTTTTTATATTGGATTATAAATAGTGTTGGAATTTTTAAACTGTTTGGAAATGTTATGTAAATGTATTTTAATGGTCATGAAGTAAGGCTTGGTTGGAACTTTATAACATTTATGAAATTAATTGTGGTTTTTGATGTACAAATGATCCATTAGCAATTTAACATGTTTTGAGAAATGGATTGAAAGATTATGGGATGTGATAGCCCAATATGAACTTGATAATGGATTATTGTGACACAGTAACCCTTTGGTGGACTTCCCAATTTGAATTATTGATTGGGTGGTGTCACTAATTGGGGTAGGAACGTGTGGTGGTGGAAGTTAAGGTGAGTCACATGTGAGAGGCACTCTCCTTCCACTATATATTATTATTATTACCATGGGATTCTTGTGTTTCTATAAGAGGGTTGAGTAAAGATTTTGTGCCTACCCTGATTAGAGAGGTTGGAAAACATTGGATTTCTAGAGGCTAGGTGGGGAGTTTCATTGGTGAGGCTAGTTTAAATCATCCAGTTTGTTATTGACTATAGAGTAGCACCATTGGCTAGTAGGTGAGTCAGATTCGAGCACATCTAGGGATCACTCTATGAATGTTTAAGAAATTCCCTTGGTTTTCTATCTATATGTTCTTTTTTATATTCTACTACACTGATTTTTCTATTTAGAATGTTCATTCACTTTCAATATGACTTAGTATTTCTTTTTTGGGATTTCGGTTTGTGTTTTGGTTTTAAAATGGTGGTCCGTTTTGAACATAGAAATTTTGTTTGTATTTATTTGGAAGAGGTAAATTTCATTCTTTTTATTAAAATGAGACAAACATATTTTCATAATTGTATTTAAAATTAGTGTTTGAGGAATATTTCAAGAAAGTAAATGACAGGACTTTGTGGTTATTATCTACTAATCTTCCAGGATCAAATATTAATTTGTCCATTCGGTGTCGGTAGACCCAGTCTATTTTATAGCTGTAGGTTTCTGCTTTGGATGATCACCTATGTAGTAGGTTATTCTTGTGTTTGGTGGTGAGAAAGAGGTCAAATGGATATAGTGGTAGAGTGGTTTTGTTTTGGTTTTGTTTTCAGTTGATTTTGTTCTATACTTTATCTTTTACTTGGATAAGTTTTATATTTATTAATGATCTGTTTTTGGATCTTGTTTCTTATTTAGTTTTTTTATTGATCATGCTTTATTGGGATAAAATTATCCAGGTAATAATTACCTTGATTCCTGAAACTAGTTTCCAATCCATGGGGAACAACAATTCCCTTTGGTCCATGTCTCATAATAGGTCAGATGTCAGGTTATATGGAATCCCATCTTGGTTCATGACATCTAGAGGGAATCTACACTTTTATCCATATAGTGAAAAGAAAGTAATATAAAATTTTTTTTTTAAAAGAATCACCATCCATCTAATAAAGATCATAATATGAGGTAATAATTTCATTAAATTTTTATAAATTAATTATAAATATAGTTGTAAAATATCCTCTATTTCGGTTTTTGTGGAATTCTATGTTTAAGTAAATTTTAATATATCAACCACCAAAGGCGCTTCTGTTGTGCTCATAACCTTAAAGTGATATCAGAGGGGTCACATTTAAAATTTATAATTTTTTATTTTATTTTCGATATATATATATATATTTAATAGAGGATAGGTAATTTATTTATATATTATTTTTTCTTTAATCTAATTTTAATTTACATGATACAAAATTTTAATCCCCATAATTCATGGTTTAATTTTAATAATGTTATATGTATAGATAAATAATGACTGGTGATTCCATAGGGATGTTTTAATATTTCTATCTATTAAGATTGGGTTACACATCATGTAGTCAATGTACATGTTGTATACCTTGAATCACTTTATCTAGACATTCCATGAGTTACATGGAATTCCATACAGTAACTACATGTGGTGAATTTATTTCACACCGCATGTAGACCAGGACAACCTGACACACAGCTTGTTAGATTACACAAAGTGTATCTAGTGTAAAAATCATGTAGTATACACAATTTAGATATTTTTACATCTTGTCTGGTCATACAAATTTTCTAAATAGCATGTGACTGACATGGTAGTGTAATAATTACATACACGGTGTGTAAGTGGCTTGTACATGTCATGTGGTTCATTATTTCCTATTTCGAAAATTCAAATCAATCTATTCACTAATTCAAATGGATACATGGTATGTAGAATACATGTCATATAGCTGGCATAGAGTTCATGTGGTAATGCATATAAAGAACATGTCAAGTATTTTGGCAGGTCAAGAGGACACATAGAAAGAGTGATACATATCGTGAAGCTAGATTTTACTCATAGTGTGGTATATCTAAGGAACGCTCCGATGCCCCATTCATGTAGCCTAGATACATGGAAACTGAGATAAATGTAATGTCATTGGAAATTATACACTGTGTACTCTTCCAATAAAATAAAACATTAAAATTACTTTAAATTGTTAATAATACCATTAAAAACATTTTATATTTATTTTCACTTATTTTTTTTGAAACCTTATTGATGGATTTAAATAATTTTAAATGATCAATTATTTTAGTGTAATAAAATAAAATTATTGTTTCTGCCATTTATTTTCCTTGAAATCTATAATGATGGTTATCCCTAAAAAAATTGGATGGTCATTAAGATGAAATGAAATTAATTAATTAATCAGGTATTAAATTAGAACAAGTGTGTTCATCTAAATAAATAAAGATCCAATAGAAATTAATGTTAGGATATATAATTTTTCATAACTGTTTCTTGTTTATGACCATTCATGAGATTGACTAAGAACTATGTATGATTTGTATTTATTTAATTTTATTTATTGCATCTGTTTGGAATTATTAAATATAAAATTAAATTTGATGGCTTATGAGTAATCTATACCTCCATTATTTTGTATGACTTTCATGTCCAAGGTTATTTATGTAGTACCCATTAACCCAACCTTTGGTTCTCTTGACCTGCATGTGAGTTATAAATACATGTAGTTAATGGAGTATCCCAATGTGTATGGAGGAATTTAATGATGGAACTATAATATATCCATCCTTAGTGATACATAGGTGGATAATTGGAATGTTGTAACTCAATCCAATAATGATGTGGGGAGTTATGCCCCTAGGTCATAGGTTTATTTATTTTCATCTCAGCAAATCAAATATTATATAATCTCCTAATCATGTAATTTATTTGTTTATTTATATCTATGTATTATTTAATTAATCGATACAAGACCTCTATCACATAAAAAAATGAACTATTGTGAAAATATGTAATTTAAATAAATAAATTGTGGAAAAATGTTTTATCCAATAGAGTTACAAAATTATGTAAAATACACTAAATATTTATAAGTCACGTAAAGGATTAAAAAGATAAAAATTATGAATAATAACATAAAATCCCTCAACTAAATAATTTTTCCGACTTATTATATCATTTCAAAATTAGGAATGAAAGGATTAGAAGTGAGTGTTTGACCAAACCCCGTTAGGATACTTACTTTTAACATGAATTCATTATAAAGGTTATGGGGTGAATTAAAAATCTTACAATAAGAGAAGTATCTCTAAATATATATTATGTAACATGAATTCATAGGTCTAGGAAATAAAATTCAAGAGTTTAAGATTGGGGAGTCAACATAATATATTAATGGGCTACAAGAATACAATTTGAAAAGACTGGCCTACCTAAATACCTTCATGTAGCTTGATGAAACCCTATTGGTTTTATGCAAAGGGTAATATGGATCTTGTCACGAACCAATCTAGGATTCCATCTAACCAAACACTCGACCCCGTATTCAATTTCACCCAAAGGGAATTCCTGATCCCCACGGTCTGGAAACTATTCCCGGAAAACAAATATAAACCAAATAGGAATGGTTTCAGCACAAAAACAAGGATCACATAAACAAAACTAAACAAACAGAAATATTAACAACAACCGATCCTAAAATAATTAAACAATATGATTGAGTTACAATATATATTTGAATAATACAGAAAAAAAATACAAAACTAAAAACAAATCTAAAATAGTAACATGTTACCATAATCTCCATGTGACCTAAATGTTACCACCATCCATAAGATTGAACTACTCTAGAATCCATATTGAACTATAAAAACCAGAACGAGGATCAAAACCTGAAAAAAAAAGATTGGGCCTACCGACACAGAATGGTATAAGTAGTGTGTGAGCTTCATATCTCAGTAGTAAATCACAACATAATCCGTGTGTTTCATTTCAAAAAGACAATCCATTAACACTAATTTTATATACCATTACAAAAATAGGTTTTCACACATTTAAAATGAACAATACAACTCCCACTTTTTCAAAAGTTTACATGCCACATTTTCATTAGTTCAAAACAGTTAATCTTGTTCGAAACCCAAAACCAAACATGATCCAACAAAAAAATACATGGCCATGCTAAAAATAAACTAGTAAAACAATAAAGAAATCAACTACAGTAAAATACAAATAGAAAGATATAATAATTAATCATGTTCTTTCCTAAAAATCCCTAGAGAAATATCTAGATGTACTTGGTTAAGAACCACCTTCCGTCGTATAGTGAAACTCTATAGTCAATAAAAACTTGCTACCTTAAACTAAACTCACCAATAGCACAACCCACATGGCCATTATAATATCCAATGGGTACCAACCCATCAAATTGGGGTTGATAATAAACCATCACTCAACCCCCTAAAGGATTCAAAAAACCCCTGGTAATAGTAATTTTGGGTAAGTGGGAGGCCCTTACAAGCATGACTCACCTTTCCCACCGTCAACGCACATGCCTACCCCAAACATGGAAACCACCTATATGATAACCCATAATGTTAAATACCTCTGTATGAGTTACCATTGTATATATTTTCATATCACAACATATAATGAGCCAATATGGCATTCATATCATATAACCTTTGAAATCATTTTTTAAAACACATTAACTTTCCAACGGGGAATTCACATTTTCCAACACACATTTATTTCCCTATATTATAAATTGAAAACTGGTTATTACACTTCTAGAACTAAAATTCATTTACAATAACACTTCTGTATCATTTTCCAATGTCAACAAAAAATATCACTTTTTCTAAAAAAATTAAAAATAGGCATTTACATTCCGACCTTCACCAAAACATGTTTTAAGGCCAAATGGGCCAAATTTTAAGGAACACCTTTGATGTTACATTTCAAAATTTCATGAAGAAACAAATACCATTTAGGAAACATAGATCCGTTTTGAGAAAAGGAGGAGAAGGTGAATATGGGAAACATTTAAGGGAATATGTGTTCCTGGTGCCATCTTCATTCATGTGTACATCCATGTGTGCACTTTATGCACCCATGGATGTGAAAACCCCTAATAGAACCCTCTAGATTTCCCTTAAAACACCAAAAACCATTTTTATAACCATAACATAATTTTTAAACCAATACCAACCATTTCACATCTTTAAAATAGCATAAAAACCCTTTTTAAGAACCATGAAATTCCTCCCAAAACATTCCAATACATCCGTCAAGTTATTACAATTACCAAATTACACAAAAAATGCCAAATCCACAATCCAACCATTTTAAATAAATATTTATATGGTCAAATTCCACCCCAATCACCCAATTTTTCTATAAAAACTCAATTGACATTTTATCAAACACATTTGGCATATATACATATTGTAATAAACAAATAATCACTTCGAAGCCCATTTTTTTCAATTTATACAAATATGGAAACAGTAAAATAAACTATCCAAGTGCATAATCCTTAAAATCCATTTTTTGTAATTTTCAAATGACACTTTTTGGGTAAGTGGGAACCTCACAAAAAACTCGATACAATTCAAATCGCCTACATAATGCATTACATAAAGAACATATCCCAAAATCCAGATTTAAAATTCAAAATTCAAATTCATTCTGGAAACGTGGGTAGCATGCATCCCGAGAAACCCCATCAAAAACCTCCATCATCACCATGTTCTCCATCATCACAGCACTGTCACCCCCAATGTGTCATTACATCACCACAGTCGTCATCCACACCAGCCTCTTCACTGATGACCACCTCCTGCTCACCGTCACCGCCATCTCACAGAGCCTCCCTCGTCATGCCATCATCATCATTGTTCAATACCACACAAGAACGTAGAATCCCCCAAATAGAAATAAGTCTTCTTCCCCCATCACTGGACCACTTAACATCTACAGAAAACCTACAAACTTGACCACTGAAAACAATCTTCAATTCACCAAACCATGACCAAAAACTCAGAATAGTCACTGATGACAGCAGCCATCAACATGCTGAAAAAACATCCAACATAACTTCACTCTGTATCTTACACTGAAAACCACTACTGGAAACCCATGCATCAAATGTATGCATCAAAAATGAAAATCATGGAGACACCTACCTCAATGGCATGTGAATATTGTTTACAAATTAATTGGAAAAACCCAAGCATCAAATGTATGCATCAAAACTGAAAATCATGGAGACACCTACCTCAATGGCATGTGAATGCGAGGAAAATCTACGAGGATGAAGAATAAATCCAATGATCAAACTACACCCCCTATAAAACATGAATAATTTAGTTACACATTAAACCTAACATCTAGGGTTCAGCTAAGAGAGGGTCTACCAAAGGAAAACTATGAAATACGTATAGGATAGGAGGAAAAGTGGGAAAATATTCCAGAAACCCTAAAACTGTACCTTAGATATTTGAGGATGCAACCATAGAGGAGGAGGATCAAGGGAGAGGGGATTGGGAAACCTCTCCTCTTCCAAAACAGATCAATGGGGAAGACTCCTTTTTTGGGATAAAAAGGGGGATAAAGGAATTGGTTTTTTAATATTTTAATGATCTGGCATGACCACATAGTTTGGCATTACTATTTACTAAATCACACAACAAATGTACGATAGCCTCTACCCATGAAGAAACTGACCACATACCATCGTGCACAATTTGGCAAATTGTGCACCATCTATGTGGTATCTACTACCTAGGAAGGGACCGAACGCATTACCATACAGCACCATTTAACTGACCATGATCTAACCTTGTGGTAGTTTATTTCCAATACTAGGACCTTCTACATGGGTACCATGGTTGATCTGTTTGGTTTCTACAAACCGTGTTGTGCCTTATCGCAATCCAAAAACCCACCTAGACATCCAAAATTTCAAAAATTTCAACGGATTCTCGACAAGAAACTCAACAAAAAAATATCCATGAATAAGAAAAGAATATAATAAATAGGAAATTGAGGTCGGGATTTGACAGCTATCCCAACCATAAACACTTTCTTCACCCATAAAGACACCAAGCCCAAAAATAACCAAAACCCGAGTCCATGCCTAATAAAAAATGAGAAAAATTATAAACCTTGGGTTGATTATTCACTCCACAAGGCACACCTAACCAATCAAGAAGAAACCATATCACAATAATGATGGAATAACATGAGGGGGTTTTCCCCACCATAACAACAAAACTAGTATTGGAACATTAAAACCCAAAAAACCCCACTAAAACTTAAAGAGGAATCCCACGGTGAGGAAACCCTGCAAACTGAGACCCCAAGATAAATGGGACTCACTATAAGAACAAAATGACATTTACACAAGGGATAATAACAACAACACCATCAAAACTATGAATTTCCATTCCTGATCTAAAAAACCCAGCACAATTGTATGGTAAACCTGTGAATAGAATCTCCACCCAAACCAAGAATTAGGAACACCCTCTATCAATTCCATAAACCTCATGAATTTCCAAATGAATGCTGGTAAAATCAAAAAACCCCACATGATGGCTAGTAATAGTGAAATAAGAACAATCAATTTAAATAGCCACATTCAAATGAACACCACCACTTAGAACCTGAAAGAATAAGTTAGACACACTCTTATAACAGAAAGATGAAAATACAATAGTTTCCAAAAACATCAAAAGGGAAACTTCAAAAATTCCCACACTAACATGGGGAACAAAATTGATCCATGGTTTCACACACCCCGACAACTTCTGACTGTGCGTGATATTCACTCTGAGGCATGTGGATAGAGCCCTGATGAATTTAGCATCTCTTACGTCACGTTCAGGTTTTAGAGTCCTTCGATCAAAATTTCTTCTTCGTGAAATGCTTCCTACAAAGCTTATCTAGATGACCCAATGGAAACAGTGATGGCATGTCTTCAGAGGGATGATATAAGATGACTTCGAATTCCCAGACCAGCAGCACTGATGGAACACAAGAGATGTTTCTAACGAAATGAGGCTAGAACCAAAGAAGAAGACTCTATAAAGACAGGTTCCTACAGAATTCACTCCTCACCAGATGGGTAACCATCATGAATAAATAAAGACACCAAATTTCCAACCTCCTACATTCTAAAAAACAACTCAACTAAAAACGAATCATCTTCCAAATTCTAGAAGTAAAGATAATTGGATGGGAAGACTTTCTCCATTATCTTTGGATGAATAACCCTAATGAAAAGAGGAGAATTAAATATATTATGTTATTCCACCTCTTGAGAAAAGGATATTAGCTCCTTGAAATCATCAACATGGGCCTTTACTGTCTTTTGGTGTTGTTGAATACTCATGATATCTTTCCTTTTTTCATCTTGACCTCCTCAGGTATATTCCATCGAATGAATACTAACATAAACACATTCCACATCATCTCAACTGGAATCTATGGAAGGGAAAACATATCTCATTCATTCAATGATGGACGTTCAAACAACCCCAGAACATTAAAAACTCTATTGTTTTTAGGAGTTCCCAACAATCTAAAGACACACTTTGCCTATCCAAGAAACTCAAATGCCTATAATGGGCCTAGATCACCAAAAAGGATAGGAAACAACCGTGAAGAACCAAAAATATGATGGAACTCACTAGAATTCTTAGGGGCCTTTTTGGGTGTCATATTCTGAACAACATCAAAACCCAAATAAGCAAATCATCATTCAGTCAAAACTCATCCAAGAAACCTTCCCAGGTCAAAAAAACCGACTCACCAGCCAAAAATCACAAAAAACAAATCCAATTTTGACAAGTCACAATTTTCATTTTAATTTCCAAAACTGCTCATTTTCATGGCCACATTCCAAAAAAACCAATTTACAGAAAACAAAACCTGCATTATAAAAAACTATTCCTATAGTTATCTTCCTCTTTCAAAAATTTCATCAAAAAAACATGGACAAAACTATAATCTCAAATACACACCCATGGAATCCCAAGAACTATTGCAACTATGTTTATCAATTTCAATCCACATGTGCCATCATGAACTTTCCACACATAACCTCACATGTGAAAATTTTCATTAGGTACACCAACGGTTTCCTCCAAGCCATTTATTTAGAAAATACAAACACTCACCCGCTTTTTAAACAAAAAAATCCAATAAACCCCACTTTATACATTTCAAAACACATTAAGTATATCCTTTTTGATTTCAAAAATCATTTTTATTTCGAAAAACTACTCACACCAACCAGAACCAAAACAACTGTCAATTTACACCAAGATGCAAGAATGAGGAACTAGTTGTCATGATTAACTAATCAACATGGTAGTGGGACATGCCCTAGGTAGGTATTAAAGACTAAGAGGACCTTGAACCATGAAATTGGACTCCACATGGGTCACTACATTATGTGAGATCACAAAATTACAACATCTCGCCTCCATACACATCCCATATTCTAAAACAAAGACAAAAGACTCAATTCCTGGACTACCCCTAGCAACAAAGGTCTTTCCATGAGTGGTGGTGATTGGGAATCGACCCATAACCCACCTCATGAGCCCTGAAAAACATAATATCTAACTACCAGATACCCCAAATAACAAGTACCTCATTAGATACCATTTTTTCACAAACCATTCTGGGATGCCATCCAACTCGACACCCATCCCAGTCATCAAAATGGCCCGAAGAAGATATCCAATCCTCATAGGATGAAAACTAGTGTTAGGAACCAAATATAAACACAATGAGAATGGTTTATACCCAAAAAAAGGTTCACATAAATAAAACTAAATAAGAATAAATACTATCCACAAAAAAATTTTAAAAAAATGATACAACTGCACAAGACATAAACCAAATATAAAACTGAAAAAAAAAATCTAAAATAGTACCACACATCCACAATATCTCTATCACCTCAATTTTACCACTATCTACCAAACCAAAATTATCTAGGAGATAGCTCGAACTAGAATAACCTGATGGATGATCAGAATAGCAAAAAAAATCATGTCTACAGACACTGAATGGTACTAGTAGGGTGTGAGAATCATATATCAGCAGTAAATCACCATGGAATCCATGTGTTTACATTATTTAAATCAATACATTAACACTTGTTTGAAAAAAATTACAAAAAATAGGTTTTTCATATTTAAAATGAACAACAAAACTCTCAGTTTTCCAAAAAAAATCACACATCATATTTTCGTTTGTTTAAAACAGTTTATAATTTTGGAAACCCAAACACATCCATGCTGCAACAATAAAGTACCATTCCATGATAAAAATAAACTAGGAGGACAACATAAAAACCCAAGTGTAGTAAAATACAATCAAGAAAATATATGAAGTAACCATGTGATTTCCTAAACATCCCTAGAGAAATCCATGCACTTACTCGATTTGGAATCACCTACCAACATATGGTGAAACTCCATTGTAAATAACCAAATGGATTCCCTAAACTTTCATCACCAGTGGAGGAACACACCTGACCTTTACAACATCCAAGGGTTACTAACCCATATAATTGGGGTTTATTAGGAACCATCATTAGAACCTCTAAAAGTTTACCACAAAGACATGGTAAATGTAATATTGTATAAGTAAGAGGCCCTCACATGTGGGACTCACCATACAAGTCATCACCACACATGCCTACCCTAAACCTGGATACCACCAATATGTTAACCCATAAATTAAAATCCCTCTATAAGAGTTTCCAATATATAAATATATATGCATATGACATCATAGAAGGTGAAAATTGGGCCATTATATCATATAAACATTCAATCCATTTCATAATACACTATGTTTCTAACCAGATGTTCTGATTTTCTAAAACAACATTCCTTTACCAATATTATAAAATTCCAACTGAACCTTACACTTATATAATTAAAATAAATTTACAATGCTCCTTCCACATTATTTTCAAAATTATAAACAAAACATCACTTTTATCTATACAAATGTGAAACAGACCATTATGTTCTAACATTCACCAAAACATGTTTCAATGAGAAATGGGACAAACATTAAGGAAATATTTTGAAGTTACATTTACAAATCCCTTGAAAAAACACTTAACATTTTTAAATCATTGAACCATTTCGATAAAAGTAGCATGGTTCAATGGGATACTTTTAACGGAAGAATTGTTATAAGTACCATCTTCATTTGAATTCACATCCATGTGTGCACCTTGTGAACCACTTATGTGACAACATCAAATGGAACCCACATATTTCCATGAAAAAACCCAAATCCATTTTTAAAACCATAACATTCTTTTTAAACTAATCCCCACAATTTCACATAATTACATAATCATAAATAACCCCTTTTAACGATCCTAAAAATCACCCTAAAAATTACACTATAACCGTCGAATTATAACTATTACCAAATCACACAAACAATGAAAAATCCAAAATCCAACCATTTTAAATAATTTTCTCTATTGGAAAACACCACCCAAGTCAATAAAATTTTCAATTAACACTCAATTGTTATTTTATCAATACATTTGGCACACATAAAAATTGGAATAAACACAGAATCACATTGAAAACCTTTTTTAACAACTTATAGCAGCCAGAAAACACTAAAATAAACTAACCATGTTCATTATAAAGGACTAAATCAAGTTTGAAAATTAATTAAAAAAAGGAAAGCTTCAAATGAATGCATCGGAATGGAAAATCATGGAGACACCTTCATTAATGATATATGAAGGTGATGAAAATCTCAGAGGATAAAGAATACACCATGACTATGAATCCACACACCCAAGACATCTAGAAAATATAGCTAAACATTATCCCTATAATCTAGGGTTTGGAGAAGAGAGGGTTTACCAAATGAAAACCAAGAAATAGGGAGACTATAGGAAAAAAAGGGGAAAAGGAGGCCAAAACCCTAAAACATACCATAGATAATTGAGGAAGAAACCATGGAGGATGATAATCAAGGGAGAGGGGTTTGGAAGCCCTCTTGTGTTATAAAACCGAGCAAGGGGAATATTTCGGATTTATGGATAAAAAGGGGAGAGAGAAATTTTATTTTTTAAGATTTTAATGATCTAGAACGAGTGCATATTTTGGACACATGGCTTACTAAACTGTGTGCCAACCATGTAGTAGCCTGTACCTAAGCAGGAACTGATCACAATACCAACCCACATGGTTTGTATGACAGTGTTTCAACCGTGTGGTAGCTACATACTAGAAAGGGACCGGCCGCATGACCTTCCTGCACGGTTTGACTGATAGTGATCAAACCATGTAGTAGATTTTTTGCTATACCAGGACCTTCTACCTGGGTTCTTGGGTTGATCTACATAGTTTCTACTAAATGTGTGGTTCTCATGCGCAATAAAAAACCCATACTTCCAAAATTTGGAAAATTTAAATTGGATCTCAACCCAAACCTTGAAAAAAAGATCCAAGAGATAGAAAATAATAAAATAAAAGAGTATCTGAGGTCATAGTGTGACATATCTTTTCTTCTATAATGTTTTAAAAACAATATATTCTGAGTTCAATGGAAATCTCTATTGAGACTTTAAAAATAGTGGGAAAATTAAATTTATTATGACTCGTATAATTAGTAATCAAATAATGTACTAATAATATATTTTAATGTTTATAGAAAATATAAAGGATATCCATGAATATAATGTTATCATTCCTTTACTTAGGGTATTCCCAAAAAAATATAGATTTTGGAATATAGTGAGATAATTTATGTGTTGCATTATTATTAGAATGTTTTTATTGTGTATTGGAATCCCCTATTCCTATTCTTCCACCCCAATATGTGTGAAAGGGTGAAATGGATTCCTAGTAGAGATATGTTGAGGATGATTTATATGTATGTTGTATTTTATTATAAACTATGTCCAGATATTTGATTATACAACCTAAATACATGGATTATTACACCATAATATCTCATCTCTACTCTCTTTAGAAAGAGAATGAAAGTATAGAAATAAATAATATTGTAAATTAACTTTATTATTGTAAAATTGAATAAACCAATATAGAAACTAATATTGTTCTGAAAATTTTGGGGTAAATTTTTTGGTTAGAAAAATTGGGATTCAACATGGATAATAAATTATCCATTATTAATATATTAGCATCCTTACCATCATGGAAATCTATATTTTTCCAATCCTAGATAAAAGAATTAGATAAATCCATAAGGAATGTTTTTTCATAATTAACTAAGTGGATATGGATTGGATGAAACCACTTTATCCACCAATTTTAGTGAAAATTATTAATGAAAAATCTAAAGATCACATGGATAAAATAAAACTAAAATATCCTTTGTCGTATCCTTCAAATAGAAAAATGATTAAAAGTCAGAAGAATGAACATGAGACTATTTTCTTCTTATGTATAAATAATGAAAAAGGTAAAATGAAATTATAATAAATTAATGAATCAAGGAGTTTCATTCACTTGAGGTATATTCAACAATTCTCTATTCACTATTTGTGAATTAAATAAAATATTTTAATACATTCATGTATTAAAATATACAAAATTAAAAAGAATATAAATGTTATAGAGTGAACTCAAAAGTATATGAGAAACGTTTTTTCCAATGTCAGTGAAGGAAAGATAATTATATAACATTACCACGTTGGATTTATTCATGTTTTTAATAATTGTTAACAAAGAATTTATCTCAGTTCCTAGATAGACACAATTGGATATTATTTAATTTCTGTAATAAAGGTTATTGGGATGCATAAAAATAAAATAATAGTCCAATAACCCTTGAAAAAAATATATACATTAAAATTATAGATAAATATAAAATATAAGACTCTAACCCAATTGTGGAAAGATAATTATATTTCAAAAAAACTGCAAGTAGTTGACCAATTTATACCCATAAAAGTTTTCTAGCTTTAATTGAGTTAAGATAGTGGATATAAAAACAAACAACTTATCAGGTTTTAGATAATGAATCCTTTTTAAATAATTTTATTTCACAATGATTTTTAGGGTTGGTTCACCATGGTCACATGAACCATTCTAAAATAAAGGTGTCTTCATGAGATTCCTTTATGAAATTTTATAAATAATCAATGATGAAAATGAGTTCACTTGGTAAATATATAGGAATATCAGAGATATATTTTTGGATAATATCTTATCCAAGTAATCATTGATCATATATATGGATTAATGTTTATCCCTAACTCAAATTTTATTATATACATATATGTCATTATGGTAGTTAAAGGATGATCAATTATGATTCTTATATATATTCAAAATTATCCATTATTAATTTCAATCTATATTATTTAAATATATGTGAAACCACTAATCATATTCCAAAAATATTATATAATGGATTTCATATCAAAAGAAATATGATAAGAATTAATTACAACACTACCATAATTATTTTTTGAAACCCATTTGTTAAAAGATGGACTTAACTACCAATAAACATCAAAACACTAAGGTGAATATGAGTTATTGATCTTATAGACACTAAGGATATGAACATCTATTCGACATAAAATATATTTCTATACATGAAGGCTATATATTTATGGATAGTGGGATAATAATTAATATTTATGGGTTAAGGCTCAAGAGGAATATTGGTTGGAATAGGAATAATAGACTCCACAATGTTCAGTGGGAGGTGTAATTATAGAGACACATACTAAATAGGTACTTATAATAATGGAGGTGGTTTCTGTTCACCATGGTGGATGATACATATATTTTATTCTTCTATAATAAATATTCATACAATTAATAAGTAAATTATAATATGATATGGTTAAATATATATATAAATTATGGACTTTATGCATAAAAATTCTAGTATTATGCATTTCGAATGTTACTAACACTTGATACTACTATTGAGTATTCAAAATCAACTTCATATTTATGGTACAAGGTAGTTACAAAAATAAATATTCATCATGAAATGGTCTACACTTTAACTAGGCCTATACTCCAATGATGATGATTAAAATCCTTTTGAATTTTAATTTGTCAAATAATATTTCAATGATCATCATATTAGGTTATTGATTGTCAATTACACCTCATTTATTGTAATTCTTATAGTATATGTCTATATACAGACCAAAGGATACCATGTGGTATATCTCTACATGCATTACTAAAAGGTTCAGTGATATCAAATAAAATACAATGAGATATACAAATTACATAAATTCATTTTTGAACAAATTATTCATACCAATATTAGAATACTCATTTGGAAATTAATTAGTGAAATGTGTCTCTAACGAGTTAGTTGTAGTGCTGTTAGTTTTGAAGATAAATATGTTGATAACATATCGAAAAAATGTTTTGTCTTACCCGTTTTTTAATACTAAGGAATGAATTTCCTCTAAGTATAACTTAAAGTAGAAACCATATTCTAGAGAACAAGGCCTACTGAATTGATTCATGGGGTTTTTAATCTTGTGATGGTATATATATTAAAAATAATTTATAAATACTAGTTGAAAAAAATGAAAACCAAATTGTTATTGTCTTATAATCTGTATATTATAACATATACGGTCCTAGGAAGAGATAACAAAGATTAAAATAATTTCACAATAAAAAGTGTTAGGGAATCATCTCTTATGTCATGATATTTATGATGATTTATGTTAAAAATGAATAATCCATAATAGTTGAGTCTCAAATATATCTAATATTATTGTATAGAAATATAGTAATAAATTTCAGACAATACTTGGAAAAGTAAAACTAGATGAGTTTTGGTTTTCCAGATATGTGGGAATAATAGTGGCCAAGGGAATTGAAAACATGTAATCATTTAGTAAAATTTTATCTAGTATCATTGATATGTATAATGTAATATTCATTAAAAATTTAATATATATAGTGGTTTACATGTCTATAATTTCTTGGTATGTTTTGGTTTATGTTGTATCTTACTAATAAATTTACCAATGTTATGTTCTGATTTTGGGTTATACCAAAATGAAAAGATTTATTATTATTATGATAGGATTTAACAATGTATTTATCTAATATGTCCACATTCTAACATTGGAACAAGATTTGTTCACTTGGATATATTACTACTTGAGGGATTTTCTCAAAGATATTAATGTTGTAGTAAACTGATTTATTTCATAGTCATGTGGCTTTATAAAATATATCCATGGAAGCATGGTAGGTCTAGAATCTAAATCCATATGTAAAAGAAGCATGGTTTAAATTTGGGTACTAACTACTTATTGGATGTTCGGTCTAGTGGAAGATGGAGTTTATTGTAGTAGGGTCCCTAGAACCAAATTCATTATTCTTAGATTACATGAATATTAAAAGGAGTGAATATTGATATAAATATCAAATAACATATTGATTGTTCTTATATATAACAATTATTTGATAATATCATATAGTATTTTTCACATAGATAAGGTCATATAAATTCCCCTTTATAATTAGAACCTTTAAATTCCATGATGATATTCTATAAAATAGGTCTACGGTCAGATAACATACTACGATAGGGAACATAGTACATAGGTCGCCAGGGGTGAGTACTCACACACTTAGTTTTACTGATAGAAACTGGCATTCTATATGTTGATGATAAGTAGGGTATGTTGGGTGCATCGTGAATGACATGTTATTAAAGGATAAGTCAAGGAATTATTTTTTTTCTTATATCTTTTTTAATGATTATATCTTGACCCTTTTATTGAAATATAACTTGCTCGTAAATTCCATTACCATAGTGTAATAATGCATATTTCATATAGTCAAAGAATTTTGTATCAAACATATAGGTTGATGACGTATATTTGAATCCTGCTTGAAGATATTTTTAGACAAAGGGATTTTATTACATTTTGAGTGTTAATATGTCGTTTTCATCATTGTGACATTAATTTCTATCACTTGGGTGCCTTAACCGATTACTAGATTGTAAACTTAGACTTTAGTCATGTCCACTTAATGCCAATGAGAAAGAATCCTATAGAGTCGCACACTATGTGTTGTCATTGATCTTAGATATTTTTTTTTAATCTAACTAATGGAATAAATTATATTCTCAAGACTAAATAATAATTTTATTTATGTTTTATTGATCGCATAAATTAAAAAAATATTTATTCATAGAATTGTGAATAAAATAATTATGTTTATTTTGTATAGCATTTAATAAATATTTCATTACTTGTTTGGGGATTAAAATTTTTATTTATGAATAAAATATTTATATAGGAATTAAATAAATAATGAGGAATAATGGACCAATACTATGCCCATTGATAAATAATTATTTTCTAATAGCTAAAATAATATATATCATTACACAAGTTAGTGCCAAACATAAAAAAATAATACTTTTTTATTATTATATTTAATGGGGATTGTTAAAGATTTACATATTCATTAAGGAACATTATGTAATTAAATAATATTTTAACCTAAACCATAGTTCTATAAATAGATGGTTATGTCTATTGAGTAGGGTTAATTGAAAATAGAGCATAGAGAATTGTTGTGCACAATGAACTTCTCTCCATATCTAATTTTCTTTATCTCTTCCTCTAAAAAACATGAATAAATCCTTCAAGACCTAAGGAACATGAGTTGACAATATGAACAATAAAATATGATTGATTCACTATTTCAACACCTAGTGATCAATAGGTGTCATTCTTAGATGAAAGGAGCATGTGTGGATCACAACTAAAGGGATTCTACTCTTGGATCCTTAAAACGCTATGAAGGTAATCTAGAAAAGGGTTTGTGGAATGCTATATATATATATATGAAATAAACTAGGACAAGGTAGTCATTTATTTGCATCTAAATTAATTAATTAAATATTTAACATTTAAAGATCATCTATTAGGGTAGTGTGAAACTCTATTTAAAAAAATTAGAATATCTCCCACCAAAGGCGCTTCTACTACACCCAAAAACACTCAAAAACATGGGTGAAAATGAATGATAGAGGATTTATTGACCCTATATCACCTCAAAATTCATTAATTCTCTCTTTTTATCCATTTAAACTTGAGTATTTTCATTCCATTGTAGAAAATGTAATGGGTATTTACAAAAAATTCATTTTATTCACTCAACAAAAGATATAACATCTACCACATTTTGACACACATAAAAAATACTTGTATAATAAAAACTCCACCATATTCTCTCTTGGACTCTATTTCCACATCATGGAGTAATTTTCTTTCCAAAACAACATGACAGGGAACCTTAATGGGTTACATAAGGGATAACATCCAAAGGGAGAGGAAATGTTCTCAACCATGCCCTCAAAATTATTTTCTTCCATTACCACCTAGAACATATTTTATTAATGAAATTAGGATAAATTTTTTATTTATAATATTATTAAATTTTATTATACTAATGAAATATTTATTTTACACCCTCATCCCAATAATATGAAAAATCAAAATTTCATTTGTGTTATGTGCGAACTACCACCTCTATAAGCGACGTGATTTTTTTCATACTGATAATGAAAGGATGGTTAAAATTTTGTATTTAATGAATAAATATTTTATCTAAAAAATTATTATGATTATGAAATTAAAAATTATTTCCTACCACATTTATTTTCTATGTAAACAAATGTTTCAACTGTGTGTACATACGAACTACATACTCCACAAAAGCGGAGTATATCATTATTCACTTGGGTATTTTATTTTTTACCCATATCTCATAAAATATTATTAACCACCTTAATAAATCTAAATAATATCATTATAAATCTTTAATAATTACATTATTCCAAATTAGTCACTTTCCTAACAATACTCTCTATAGATTTTAACTTGTTCTTATTTGGGTTTCTTTAACCTCCTACTTGAATAATGCTATAAATTTACATCATGGATGAATATAAAAATATAAATACTAGTTTTATTATTAATTAGTTAAAAAATAATTCTTGGTTTATGAATCTATAAATGTTATATTATTTTTATACTTATTATTATTGTGCCACCTCTTTATTCATTATAAATCACCGAAATAAATTTTCACCAACTTCATTATCATGAATTAGAGCAAAAATTTATATAAAATGAAATTAATAACATTATAAATTACTATAAAAACCATTATCATACCTATAATTGTTGATAAATTATTAAATTTGAATCTATAACCAATAATTGAAACTACCATTATGAAACTAGTACAAAACATACAATTGCAGCCAATAACATCTGATTATTAAAATAAAATATAAATGACTAATATATTTTGTAATAAATGTTTATAAATAATATTAATAAAAGGATATATCTTTGAATAATTTTATTAAATAGTTTATTTAGATAGTTATTTTTTCATAAAGGAGTTTATTGTATGATTGTCTTAGTGGAAAAAAGTTAAGGGTTTTTTCATCTCAATTTTACTTCATTGATATATAATGGGTATTCACCACTTATTTTATTTATGTGAAATATATATTGTCCATGGATTTATTTTATCATAATTTATCATGAAATATGATTTATTTAATAATATATCTCAAATTTTGTATTTCATAGTCTTATGATTCAAAATATACAAAATATATATGGTTATTTTACTAGTGAAACTCCCTTCATTAAGTTCTAATGCTTCATCTAAAAGTTTTCTTCAATCCCTATTGCATAACCTATGATTATATTTTCTTAATAGGTACATTTATTTTTATCTTCATTTCTCTATATTGAGGTTACAAATACATTTGAGAGTTATATGTTAAAAAATCAGAGTTTTTGGAGAAACCGCTCTGATACACAGTCTGTTCACGATCAGTAGTAATTATGTTGTAACCATGAGATACATACCTATTCATCATATTTTTAATTTTCATGATTTTATAATAGTATGTCTAACCATGTGGAAATTCCTAGATTAAAATTTTCTTTTGTTTTCAAGGGATAGTATCATCTTCATGGTTATAAGACTATTTTTCTAACCATGTAGTATAACCGTGTGACCCATTCTAATCTTCATAAAATGTAAAATTTCAAAAATTAAATTATTCATTTTTATGTATAATGTCGTCATAATACCTCATTATCTAGATCCATACCCACCTTGATTATATAGTGTAATATCCCCAATATTCCTTTTTTATTCTTGATCTCTTTGGGTGGATATCATCCTGGTATCATAATATTTCCTCTCGATTTCTCCTCTTCTCCCAAGATATATCCACAATATACCTTCCTCTTGATCTGTTAAAACCATAATAGGATAATTTTTCATGATCTAAATGGTTTTATGGGGAATTTAGGATTATATTTTTAGATCTGGTCATGTGAGGATCAGATTTCAATGTTTCCCATCACTGAATAAAAAGGCATTGACATTTACCTATTGGCGAGGTAGGTGTCTCTTTATAATAAATTCATTTCCATGGAATACCAGAATGTGTTTTATATCCTTTATTTTTGTAATGTAAAAAATTTAGGATTGTATTTTTTGAGGGCTAAATTGAAATACATGATTTTTACTTGATATTTGATGTAGATAGGAAATTTTTTTAAAATGTCTTTTTTAAAATATTTTTTATGAACGTTAAATATTTGGTGAAATTACACAATGATAATTTTAAAATATTGGTCCTAGATTATATAGAAATTAATGGTGAAATTTTGGAACTTAGGGAAGACCTGGGGATATGTGACATGGAAGGGACCCTAGAATCGCTATTCCAGCAAGAATTCATTGGATTTCATGTTATTATATTCTCTATCATGCACTCTATTTTTGAATTATTAGTTTAAATTACATGGGTTATTTTGAATTACATGCCCATTTTTTTATTATTCAGGGATTTCATGGTTATTAATCATTAGTTAATCCAACATGTTCTAATTCCATGTTCTTGGGGATTGGGATATGGATCGTTCTAAAAAGTAAAATGGAAGGGATGTTTTGTAAAAATGTGATTTTAGGTTAACTAAATAAATAAAATTGGTTTTTTTAATGATAAAATGGTTGTATTCATGGAAAATACATTGTATAGATTCATGGGGGTATCTTAATTTGTGTTTCCTCACAAACTACATATTCCTTTAGGTGTACATATACTTTTATTTTCAGGGATCATGTAAAGGGAAGGGTGTCTTGTAGCTTTGTGGATCCTCTCAGTTGACTTCATCTTTAGCTAGTTTAGGATGGTGTTAACTGATTATCACATGCAGATATACTCTTTATCATTGTTTATCTCAACTTTTCTAAACCACTAGGATTTTGAATTATTATTTCTAATGTTTTTTTATACATCCACTGTGTAAACGTTTTTAGATTATATTATTATATAATTCCATTGGTATATGTGACATTTATTGGTGATGTTTAAGGTTAAATCAGACATATTATTTCCTATATTGATAACAGGGTTCATGTTACCAAATTGTGGTGATCAAGAATGTTATTTGATCCTTGTAGAAGGCTATCGTAGGTGATATGTTAGGTTTGCCTAGGGTAGATCATTATATATTTTATTCAAATGATATAACCATAAAGAAGTTAGATAAAACATCCTCGGTTTGGTATGGGGTTTATGGTAGATAAGATCTACGACCATCGGAACTTGGGTGATAAGTACAGAAGAGTTTCTAGCCATCTCATTTTAATATATAACTCTGAGTTACCATAGGTTCTCAGTAATTTTTTTCAAGCTCGTAATATTGATTCTAGTCTATCTTTATGAACCATAGTATGTTTAGCTATTGGTTCTAAGTCTTTAGGGGTAACCATAGTTTATCATGGAGAGAGAGACCTGATTTAGGGGTAGAATCGGGGAGGAAATATAGTCTTGATTTTTAGAAACATGGTTTGAAAATTCATATAGTTATTCCCAAGTAACTATGTGAATAGTTGTGTAACCTTCTAGTAGCACATGAATTATTGGTTCATCATTTGAAAACCTATGTATGAAAACCATGAATAATTCTAAAATCATGAAAACTATTCACTCGTTCCTTATATGAATCATCTAGTATTGATAATTCTGGTTGTTTGAGATCATTTTATAAGATTCTTGGTGTTTCAATCTATGAAATCAGAATTTCTTTTTCTAATTAGGTGTTTTCTATTTTGTTTATTAGATAATTCCTCCTATAGTAATCACTTCGAATTAATGGGAGGATGTTTTGAGGAAATACCTATAGAAAATACTCTAGTTGACCTAGATATAATGAAAAAATTTATCTAGAATATCCAATTTCTATATTAGGTAAGTGGTGTAAATAGGGAATTAATTGTGGATCATTCTTTTTAGTTTACCAATTAGAACCCACCTATCTTTCATGGTGATAATGGAACCTTGAAACAAAATGAATGGATTGAAAGGATCAATTAATCTTACAATTTTTTAAGAACCATGGAGAATATAAGGATGTATTTTACATTTATATTATTTATGGACATAGAATTAATGGTGGGACTCTATTTTACTTTCTAAACTACAAGATGATATCCATTGTAACACCTTAAATATGGTCTTAATCCATATATTATACACTAAAATATTTCATGTGGTTAAATATTGAGAGTTTGTAACTTCAGAGCAAGGAGATAAATCTATAATAGATTACTTGAATTCTTTTTCTGAGTTGGTCTATATTTCACTAGTGCTTATTAACCATGACTACCTCAAGCCTAGGAAGTTTAGGATGGGAGTAGAGATCAATAATTTTTTAGGGCTTATTATCATATAATTTTCAATCTATTTATAGGTGGTTGAATAGGTGGCTATGGATGAGGTAGAAATAGATATGAAAAATGCAATCAGTAATGTTTTAATTTCTATAGGCGGAAGCGAAGATGTGTCTTTTAATCAGAAAAGGAATAATGGTGAGTCACGCTAGGTTAGTTATGGTGGATTGAAGCATAAATAAATATAGGGTCATGGGGTATTCATCACATGTGAGAGATATATCTATAACATGACTAATTGTAGGGTGGAACCCAGAGCTTGACATATATACAGTTTAGTTATTTCCATCATTTCTATAGAATGGTACATATAAGGCCCCAGCCTTAAACCTTACTTAAACTTGAGTTATTACAAGATTACACATTGAGGATCTTTTCAGGTTTAGAGTTTTAGAGAATTAGATCATGAAACTTGAATTACATTCCACATTTAAACAACGTGGTTACATAAAAGACAATATTCATTCTTCCCATCAATGGAAACCTATATAAAATAAAACACGGATTCTTTCTTGACATATTCTTGACACTATCGTCACATCATGTACCTTTCCCTTGACCTGTGAAAAGAATTTCAAAAACATAGTATGAGTATAAAAAGCTTAGTAAGGGTTATAAAAATATGGAAAGGAAACATGAGTTCATATATACATAAGAATGAAATCATACTTTACCCATAAAACATAGGCATATCAAATCATGAATAAATCATAGAAAACATAAGACATAAAGGTAACTTGAGGCATTCATAACATTCTTACGTAGGGAGTAACCCTCTTGGTTACGTTTGGAATACCCATCACAGTATATTCCCTAAATCTCTTCGGAGAAACCGTAACGTTTCACTCCTTCGCGTTACCCAATGCATTGGAGAGCTATATCGGGCTCACCCGCCCTTAGTTTATCACGGAACCAACCGTTCTTCATAACAATGCCCAAGAACCACAACATAATCGTATCACATAAACATGAATAAAGGAAACATAACATTTCCACATTTTAATCACAATATAACATTTTAGGATATTGAAATAATGAATCCATTCAAAAATAAACCATTTCCAAAACCATTTAAAACATTTAATAAAGAGATTTTTGAATCAAAGTGTCCCATACCACCATGAAGATTTTAACATTTTAAACCATTAATATCCCTATAAATAAACCCATAAACCATTTTGAAAACATGGATATTAATAATAACAAATAATTAAAACATTTAAAATGATATTTTGGTTAAAGGGGTTTTACCAAAATTAGAGACACTTGAATACAATAATTGAGGAATAACATTTAATCAGAACTTTATAATATCATGAGAATAAATGGATTCATGATATAATACTCCAAAGTACAGTATATACACCATATAAGAGTGAATTGGTGCATAACAATAATGAACCCTCAATAGAAATGTCAAATGTGATGAAATCCCTTATAAAGAAGGTATCCTTAAATTAAGGACAAATCAATCTCAAAAATATGTGTGACAAATATAAGTACACCCAATATAAGTGGATATTAAGTGTAAAACAATAAAAGGTCATTCACACATATTCAATGGATGACATATTCAATGACTACATGTTGAACCCAAAGAAATCGAAATTGGGTTAAAAAGTTCCCTTGTCAGCCTAACGGCATCACATCAAAATGAGTTGATGAGAGATAAAAAGTGTATCTCATCACTTGGAAATAAAATTTACATTAATAATGATGTATGAGAACATATCCCAACATAAAAATATGTAAATTAAAAGACCCAATAAAAGAAGTCTTTTAAAAAAGAGGAGGGTGAAAGGTTCCCTTACCGACTTGGGTATCTTTCAAAACATACACCCCATGAAAGAAAGACAATAGGTAATTGATGTAAATACTCATAAACGAAATTATATTACACAAAGATTAGAATAATGTGCAGTACATACACCACTCAATGGAATTTGTGGCAAATGTAGCATAAATCTCACGGGAATAAAAGTGAGATGAAAAATCCATTACGAAAACTCGGTAGCCTAACGGCGCCACATAAAACTTCCGAATATGGATTGATGAGATCAAATAGAGTATCCCATCATATTACAATAGAATTTAAAGAAAGTGGAATATAAAATAAAATCCCCCAACATTGCAAGGAGGAGTTTAAAATAAGTGACATAAAGGAGAGTACTTAAAAAGAAAGAGAGAGGTTAGATCTCTTACAAAAGTTCGGCAGCCTAACGGCGCCACTCAAAACTTACAAAATGGATTGATGAGAGAGAATAGGGTCTCTCATCACATGAACATAAAAATTAAAGTAGGAATAATATAAAAGAACATCCCAATCATAATAAATATGAGCTTAAAATAAATGACATAAAAGAGTGTACTTGTAAAGAAAGAGAGTTGTAGGATCCCTTACCTCGGGTCCGACTTGACTCGATCATTCTTTAATCTCCGGAATAATAAACTTGAGTTAATTTCTAATTCCTTAACAACCTTTTTCAAGTTAATTATTACTTTTATTCCACTTATTACCATGTCAAAAACATTATGTAATCATTTAAGTTAATAATATTTGTTTTGCCGATATTTGGTTCTTAAGTCGAAAGTGGACTTCTTACAATTACATGTTGTTCGTGTGGCCAAATGTTTATTATATCCAGAATTGTATTCATTATGTAGATATCATATATTTCATATATATCCAGTACGTGCATGCATTTATAACATTACATAATCATTTAGAGGTAAGAAATGAAATGCACCGTTCATGGAGACGGTAAGCCGTACGTACGCATGAACGCTACTTTCATTTCTATTTCGTATTTTATAGAATGGAATAATAATTATATAAAGGTATATTATAATTCCAGTATAATATAATATATAATATCATATTTCCATCCTTTATACATCCCACATATGGTATTTAACGAATCAAATCACTTTGAGGGGGCGGTAGTCCGCACTTCCTTAAATGAAGATATCGCGTATACCCATAATGGAAGCCATAAAGGTAAGACAAAAATGAAAAATACAGAAGCATAAATAAAACATAAACATATTATATATCATATATAAAAATAGTGACATCATAATGTCCACCTTTGAAGGTGTTAAATGAGTATTGAACAATCATCGTTTCGGGAGGCAGAATTTCACCATCCACGGAAACCGTATGTTCTTTAACCATTTGATGTAGTTGTGTGAGAGTGTAGCTCGAATAAATCTTATAAAAACATCCTAGTATATTGAAGATACTGGTGTTGCTACAAAAGAAGTAAATAAAAAGAGTTTAGGGGGTTGGAGAGGCAAAATAATACAAATGAACATGAGAGAATGAATTACCTTTAAAAGTGTAACTCCTTTTGATTTGAGCCTAAAGTCTTCCTTTGAAAGGATTCTGCCCAAAGGGAATACTCTAGGATTAGGAGAGGGATGTGGAGAGAGTAAATGGGCAGGGGTTGGCCGAGCCAAAGGCTTGAGGAGTGTGTTAAATTAGGTAGAGGTGGGGGCCTTTTATAAGAGGAGAGGAGGGGCACTTTTGGAAAGTAAAGAAATATTACTTTATTTGAAAATGTGTTTCGGTTTCAAAAGGTCCCACATTGATATAATTCGTGGATAAGGTGATAAGGATTCGAAATACACTCATACAATAAGCTTTGGACATGTGTAGTTCATAGATTTTACATTATCTTTCCATTTTATTTAAATCATCAAATAATGATGTCATCGCTGCATCATTATTATGTCATAAATAATTTAATTTATTTAATGTCTAAAAATTATAAAAAAAATACTATGATGTTGGAAATCATTTTAGATTTCCAATTAATATTTATAATCAAAAATATGACTTGTATATCCCCAGTTAAAAATTGTTTTAGTAAAACATATCATGTTTGTGTCAATTTTACTTTTACATTAAATAAAATGTTATTTATGTCATTTCCCAACCAAAGTGGATCCATGGGGTCCCCAAGTTGACCCATGGATTGTATTGGTCTGACATGATACAACAAATGAGGGTAAGACATGTGTCAAGCTCATCTAATTTTATTAAAGCATTATTTTTACCTTAAACTACACTAATTACCACTAATCGCAATTAAAAACTTAATAAGTTACTATTCACAAAAAATTATTTTAAACTCATTGAACCACATTTTACTTCTTAATGACAACCATGTATATCGGATTTTTTAAAATCAAAACACAATGATGGAAAAATTTCATTTAAACGGAAAAATCAGTTTTTATAAGTACCACTTAGTGGTTTCACTATTCATCAAAAATTGAAGTTTTTCAGAAAAATCCCAAAAATTCACCCTAAGCTATATTTGATATTCTGAATTCAAAAATGAAGTCTGTTTTAAAAAATTCAAAACATATAAGTCACATTAATTAATTTAATAATTAATTCCCGCTGTCATGACAAATAGTGTGTTTTATGAAACAATAAGTATCAAAAGATTGACACTAGTTTAAGTCTGATTTCAAAGTGAAATTGATTCCAACGACCACTATTGGATTTAATGGTAAAAATATTTTCTAATTTCACTTTAAAACCAATTCAAAATATAATCTAATCATATAAATAAATTAGATTAAAAAGTGGTTTTGAATTAAAATACAACATTTTACACTATTCATTAAAAAAATGAACTTTATCGGAAAGATACCAAAAATTTACAAAACGTAAATTTTGATGTCCCGATTATTAATAAGAGTTTTATTTGGTCCAAAAGAATGTTTAAGAGTGAACAAAACTATATTTAATGACGGTTCTCCATCAAAAGGTGATAAGTGAACCTTTAGTGAAAACTAGGTCATATACGCCTAAAAATGAATTCTTTCCGTATTTTAAGCCTTTATCTTTTATTGTATAAATGTAAAAATATTTAAGAACATATATAATCATATTTTAGTTATTTATATCCATTCCTACCATTACAACGGATACATGTTAACTACCATTTAAAATAATATTATTTTATTATTAGAGTGCAACGTAAGATTCCCAAGAAACTCGTTGTTGCGTGTTGGGTACGCCATCGAGCATAGCGTCCCCTTTAAAGGAATATTAATATTTTATTCACAAATATGGATAAATATGAAAATGTCATATTCCTTATTTACCTGGGGTGTTACATCCTTCCCCCCTTTTTGGGAATTGCGTCCTCGCAATTTTAAAATTGCGCTTGGAAACATCCTTGAACGTCCCACATCAGAACAAGAGTCGATAAAACAATCACTTTAAAATAATGAAAGATAAGCACAGAGGTCACCCGAGTTAACCCATACTAGGATTATAAGTATGAAAATATGGACATGGAGGAGAAAACATAGGGTCATGTTCCGATGGAGAGTGATAGAAAACATGTTTAGGAGAAAGTTAACAATAAGAAAATCACAAACTTGTGATGGGTTAAACGGTGTTGGGTTCCCCAGTAGGAAAAGTTAATAAACAACATTTTTGTTTTAAGTTACTTTTTATTGAGGAATTTATTCATAAGGAAGCATAATCACTTATCATGTTGACTTTCAACTTTTACTAGATTCCTTAGTCAAACTCATATTTTTTCCAAAAGACGAGTATTTTGGGAGACTTGTTCGCATTAAGAGTACTATAATCAACTTCTAGAGAATCACCTAATCCCAAAAAGAGAACTATATACATCCCATGTATTTAGGCTTTAACCAAAACCAAAACCAAAAAGGTTTGTACAAGATCAGATAATCCAGAAAAGGATAACCCCTTATTAAAAGAAAATCTATTCTTAATCTCCAAAATTTGTCCAACAAAACCCAAAGTTCAACTAGGACCATCCGATAAACAATTTGTCCATAAAATTCTTCAAAGTAAACCAATATAAGATTGAAACCCAAATATTTGATTGATTTAGTCACATAGTCTTCCAAGTTAAATTGTAACATTTATCTCCAAACAACATCAGTTTCTCCTAAAGTCTCACATTGAAAAGTAATTATCCTAATCACATATCCTCCAAAATCAACTTACTCTTAATTAATAAAATCATATAACTAAAAAGAATCAGTCAAACTAACCAGGGACTTCACGTAGTCCAGTGGTAGGTGATAAATACCAGTCGCACTTTGGTTGTGGGTTCGATTCCCGCAGCATTGTCCGACGCGACGGGTTGTCACACGGTCTGCGTGTTGTCCATTTTCCAAAACTATATAATTCTCAAATCATTACCCAAAAAGGGATAAAATCATCAAAAATAACCATAACATAATTTAACCTCAATTTTATCTCATGCCTTTCACTTCAATCATAACATATGGTAACCCATAATTACCTCAAAAGTAAGGATCATATAAACCCAAATGGTTCTTTATAACTATGTCCACAAAAGAAAAGATAACTATTACTTGAATAAAATTTGCCTATATTAAACATCAAGGTTACACATAATATAAAAATTCTTCTAATGTAACCCCATCATCAAAAGAGACTTAATACTCTTAAGAATATCACCCTAACTCTTGAAGCCCTTATATGTTGACATCCTACTCATTCAACATTATTCATGATCCATTATCCATTACTTTACAACCTATTCCGAAATACCTCTTTCCTACAAACAAAATCATGAATCATATCCTAAGATTCCAAAATAAGAAAACAATAGTCATGAAATAGTACATACCTTTGATTGGTCATTGTCAGTTTCTTCATCCTCAATCGGAATGGCATTAGGTATTGGTAAACGAATATTGGTACGCTCTTGGTGACCCCATTCATGAAACTTCTTCATAGGACATGTGTTTGCATAATGACCATGCACACCACATTTAAAACATTCAATTGATCCCTCAGAAAGAACTTCTTTCCCTTTCCTCGAGTCAACTGGATGCTTCCTTTTTCCATGGAAGGTTCTTGCTTTATGACCTTCATTTCCACATCTATATCATATTTCTGTCCCTTTGAAACATTTTCCTAGGTGTTTCTTTCCGCATCTTTGACACATAGGTTTTTGAACACACTTACCTTTATGATTATTACCTATACTTCCGTAGGGATTTGTTTCTTGAATATATGATGCCTTAGAGAAATCTCCAAGGTTTAGGTGGTCAATCATGACTCCAGATAGTTGGTTGAGGATAATCAAAAGAGTTCTATTGCAGCTCCCATATCATTCAGTTTCTTGCTCAAAAAACTTTCAGAGTTTCCTTCACATCCACTGTTACTTTGGTGCCTGCTAGATCCAGCCATTTACTAAAACCAAAAAGGTCAGTGTGAGTATATCAACAAAACCATCATGTACTAATGAGTAAGATAGAAAATAAGATATACTTACTCATTCACTTTATCTAAAACTGAGACTCTTTCTGAAATCCTAACCATTATGGTAATTGTCAATTATGCTTAAATAATACCCTAACCTCTAAAGTTATCTAAACCGACCTTTGATACCATCTATAAGGCCCCAGCCTTAAACCTTACTTAAACTTGATTTATTACAAGATTACACATTGAGGATCTTTTCAGGTTTAGAGTTTTAGAGAATTAGATCATGAAACTTTCATTACATTCCACATTTAAACAAGGTGGTTACATAAAAGACAATATTCATTCTTCCCATCAATGGAAACCTATTTAAAATAAAACACGGATTCTTTCATGACACATTCTTGACACTATCGTCACATCATGTACCTTTCCCTTGACCTGTGAAAAACATTTCAAAAACTTGGGATGAGCATAAAAAGCTCAGTAAGGGTTATAAAAATATGGAAAGGAAACATGAGTTCATATATACATAAGAATGAAATCATACTTTACCCATAAATCATAGGCATATCAACTCATGAATAAATCATAGAAAACATAAGACATAAAGGTAACTTGAGGCATTCATAACATTCTTACGTAGGGAGTAACCCTCTTGGTTACGTTTGGAATACCCATCACAGTATATTCCCTAAATCTTTTCGGAGAAACCTTAACGTTTCACTCCTTCGCGTTACCCGATGCATTGGAGAGCTATATCGGGCTCACCCGCCCTTAGTTTATCACGGAACCACCCGTTCTTCATAACAATTCCCAAGAACCATAACATAATCGTATCACATAAACATGAATAAAGGAAACATAACATTTCCACATTTCAATCACAATATAACATTTTAGGATATTGAAATAATGAATCCATTCAAAAAGAAACCATTTCCAAAACCATTTAAAACATTTAATAAAGAGATTTTTGAATCAAAGTGTCCCATACCACCTTGAAGCTATTAACATTTTAAACCATTAATATCCATATAAATAAATCCTTAAACCATTTTGAAAACATGGATATTAATAAGAACAAATAATTAAAACATTTAAAACGATATTTTGGTTAAAGGGGTTTTACCAAAATTAGAGACACTTGAATACAATAATCGAGGAATAACATTTAATAAGAACTTTATAATATCATGAGAATAAATGGATTCATGATATAATACTCCAAAGGACAGTATATACACCATATAAGAGTGAATTGGTGCATAACAATAATGAACCCTCAATAGAAATGTCAAATGTGATGAAATCCCTTATAAAGAAGGTATCCTTAAATTAAGGACAAATCAATCTCAAAAATATGTGTGACAAATATAAGTACACCCAGTATAAGTGGATATTAAGTGTAAAACAATAAAAGGTCATTCACACATATTCAATGGATGACATATTCAATGACTACATGTTGAACCCAAAGAAATCGAAATTGGGTTAAAAAGTTCCCTTGTCAGCCTAACAGCATCACATCAAAATGAGTTGATGAGAGATAAAAAGTGTATATCATCACTTGGACATAAAATTTACATCAATAAGGATGTATGAGAACATATCCCAATATAAAAATATGTAAATTAAAATACCCAATAAAAGAAGTCTTCTAAAAAAGAGGAGGGTGAAAGGTTCCCTTACCGACTTGGGTATCTTTCAAAACATACACCCCATGAAAGAAAGACAATAGGTCATTGATGTAAATACTCATAAACGAAAGTATATTACACAAAGATTAGAATAATGGGCAGTACATACACCACTCAATGGAATTTGTGGCAAATGTAGCATAAATCTCACGGGAATAAAAGTGAGATGAAAAATCCCTTACGAAAACTCGGCAGCCTAACGGCGCCACATAAAACTTCCGAATATGGATTGATGAGATCAAATAGAGTATCCCATAATATTACAATAGAATTTACAGCAAGTGGAATATAAAATAAAATCCCCCAACATTGCAAGGAGGAGTTTAAAAGAATTGACATAAAGGAGAGTACTTAAAAAGAAAGAGAGATGTTAGATCTCTTACAAAAGTTCGGCAGCCTAACGGCGCCACTAAAAACTTCCAAAACGGATTGATGAGAGAGAATAGGGTCTCTCATCACATGAACATAAAAATTACAGTAGGATTAATATAAAATAACATCCCAATCATAAGAAATATGAGCTTAAAATAAATGACATAAAAGAGTGTACTTATAAAGAAAGAGAGTTGTAGGATCCCTTACCTCGGGTCCGACTTGACTCGATCGTTCTTTAATCTCCTGAATAATAAACTTGAGTTAATTTCTAATTCCTTGAGAACCTTTTTCAAGTTCATTATTACTTTTATACCACTTATTACCATGTCATAAACATTATGTAATCATTTAAGTTAATAATATTTGTTTTGCCGATATTTGGTTCTTAAGTCGAAAGTGGACTTCGTACAATTACATGTTGTTCATGTGGACAAATGTTTATTATATACAGAATTGTATTCATTATATATATATCATATATTTCATATATATCCAGTACATGCATGCATTTATAACATTACATAATCATTTAGAGGTAAGAAATGAAATGCACCGTTCATGGAGACGGTAAGCCGTACGTACGCATGAACGCTACTTTCATTTCTATTTCGTATTTTATAGAATGGAATAATAATGATATAAAGGTATATTATAATTCCATTAACATATCATATATAATATCATATTTCCATCCTTTATACATCCCACATATGTTATTTAACGAATCAAATCACTTTGAGGGGGCGGTAGTCCGCACTTCCTTAAATTAAGATATCGCGTATACCCATAATGGAAGCCATAAAGGTAAGACAAAAATAAAAAATACAGAAGCATAAATAAAACATAAACATATTATATATCATATATAAAAATAGTGACATCATAATGGCCACCTTTGAAGGTGTTAAATGAGTATTGAACAATCATCGTTTCGGGAGGCAGAATTTCACCATCCACGGAAACTGTATGTTCTTTAACCATTTGATGTAGTTGTGTGAGAGTGTAGCTCGAATAAATCCTATAACAACATCCTAGTATATTTAAGATACTGGTGTTTTTACAAAAGAAGTAAATAAAATGAGTTTAGGGGGTTGGAGAGGCAAAATAAAACAAATGAACATGAGAGAATGAATTACCTTTAAAAGTGTAACTCCTTTTGATTTGAGCCTAAAGGCTTCCTTTGAAAGGATTATGCCCAAAGGGAATCCTCTAGAATGAGGAGAGGGATGTGGAGAGAGTAAATGGTCAGGGTTTTTCTGAGCCAAAGGCTTGAGTAGTGTGTTAAATGAGGTAGAGGTGGGGGCCTTTTATAAGAGGATAGGAGGGACACTTTTGGAAAGTAAAGAAATATTACTTTATTTGAAAATGTGTTTCGGTTTCAAAAGGTCCCACATTGATATAATTCGTGGATAAGGTGATAAGGCTTTTAAATCCAGTCATACAATAATTTTTGGACATGTGTAGTTCATAGATTTTACAATATCTTTCCATTTTATTTAAATCATCAAATAATGATGTCATCGCTGCATCATTATTATGTCATAAATAATTTAATTTATTTAATGTCTAAAAATTATAAACAAAATACTATGATGTAGTAAATATTTTTAGATTTCCAATTAATATTTATAATAAAAAATATGACTTGTATAACCCCACTTAAAAATTATTTTAGTAAAACATATCATGTTTGTGTCAATTTTACTTTTACATTAAATAAAATGTTATTTATGTCATTTCCCAACCAAAGTAGATACATGGGGTCCCCAAGTTGACCCATGGCTTGTCTTGGTCGGCCATGATACAACCAATGAGGGTAAGAAATGTTTCAAGCTCATCTCATTTTATTAAAGCATTATTTTTACCTTAAACTACACTAATTACCACTAATCGCGATTAAAAACTTAATAAGTTACTATTCACCAAAAAATTATTTTAATCTCATTGAACCACATTTTACATCTTAATGACAACCATGTATGTCAGATTTTTGAAAATAAAAACACAATGATGGCAAAATTTCATTTAAACGGAAAAATCAGTTTTTATAAGTACCACTTAGTGGTTTCACTATTCATCAAAAATTGAAGTTTTTCAGAAAAATCCCAAAAATTCACCCTAAGCTATATTTGATATACTGAATTCAAAAATGAAGTCCGTTTTACAAAATTCAAAACATATAAGTAACATTAATTAATTTAATAATTAATTCCCGCTGTCATGACAAATAGCGTGTTTTATGAAACAATAAGTATCAAAAGATTGACACTAGTTTATGTCTGATTTCAAAGTCAAATTGATTCCAATGACCACTATTGGATTTAATGGTAAATTTTTTTTCTAATTTCACTTTAAAACCAATTCAAAATATAATCTCATGATATAAATAAATTATATTAAAAAGTGGTTTTGAATTAAAATACAACATTTTACACTATTCATTAAAAAATGAACTTTATCGGAAAGATACCAAAAATTTACACAAAGTAAATTTTGATGTCCTGATTCTTAATAAGAGTTTTATTTGGTCCAAAAGAATGTTTAAGAGTGAACAAAACAATATTTAATGACGGTTCTCCATCAAAAGGTGATAAGTGAACCTTTAGTGAAAACTAGGGCATATACGCCTAAAATTGAATTCTTTCCATATTTTAAGCCATTATCTTTTATTGTATAAATGTAAAAATATTTAAGAAAATATATAATCATATTTTAGTTATTTCTATCCATTCCCGCCATTACAATGGATACATGTTAACTACCATTTAAAATAATATTATTTTATTATTAGAGTGCAACGTAAGATTCCCAAGAAACTTGTTGTTGCGTGTTGGGTACGCCATCGAGCATAGCGTCCCCTTTAAAGTCATATTAATATTTTATTCACAAATATGGATAAATATGAAAATTTCATATTCCTTATTTACCTGGGGTGTTACAGTACATTAATTAAGAAGTGATGCATCTATGGTTAGAAATGGTTATCGGTTCTAGTCTAATGAAAAAAAGAGGTTTATCTCACCCTTATTTTAAATGGGATACTCATATTGTAAAAATTTGAAAGAAAGATATTATGTTGGTCATATTTATATAGTGGATTATTCACCAGAGGAATCTAAATCAAGGCCATATACTATTATAGTTACAAAGTTTATTTCATGTCCTATGGTTCTAGAATTGTTTGATAATGGTGAATCTCATTACCTTATATCATTTAATTTTATTGATGCTTTGGGTTTTTTTCTTGATCTTATTTCCTTTGTGATGGATCTTTCAGCTACGTTGGGAAAGAATAAGGGAATTTTTTTTAAATTCTCACTATGTTGGGTGATGATTACTGAATTAAAATCCAGGTGGTATTTCATAGTTCTAGATATTTATATCTTCATCCCTACAACTGTAATGGATTATATTATTCAATTTATGTCCCATATCAACTATTATCTTCATTGAGTTCAGTTTTTTTCTTTTTATGGAGTCCATAAAATATTTTAGGGAGAGTGGGATCCTATATCCAGGGGAATATGGATTATTGTTCCTTACACTGTAATTATCTAATCCTAGTTGTTGGTGATTTTTTTTAATTCAATTGACCAACTTTTGATATGAATGTATCCTACAGTGGTGAGTCAGTACCCAGATGACTTTCCTAATGTTTGTATGGGTGAAAACCCTAGAGGGAGGTCGAGTTCAATATTGACCTTCTCCTTAAGATGAAGCTCATTTAAAATAAATCTTATATTTTGGAACACAATATGTTAAATAGGTATAAACTTAAACATTACGATCCTGTGGTCATGGGGTTTATTCATCATGGAGTGTCACCTAGGATTATCCATCCATCATTGAAAAAAATTTATATGTAAGACTATAGCTTTGGGTTGGTTACAAATTTCATAATTAAGTTGCTTTTAAGAAACAATATTCGTTTTTTATGATTGATATCCTATTTGATCAATATATATTATTTTGAAGGTGTTTTAATATTTTCCTATGATTTGGGATCCATCAGTTTTGTGAACGAGAAGAGGATATAACTAAGACAGTGTTTAGGAGCCAATATGGAAAATTTTATTTCCTAATCATGTTTTTTAGTATTATTAACTATAATGTGATATTTATTCCAATTATGAATCCTAATTTTAATAAATTATTTCAACCATTCATAATTGAATTTTGGTTGAAATTCTGGTGTAATAAAACTCATATTTGGGACAAAATAATCATTTGGATATCATCTATAGAATATTGAAAATCCATTATCTAAATGGAAATCTATCTAAATGTGAGTTTTGGTTCTGAGAGGTAAAGATTACGGGGAATTGTTTATCTTAGTAGGGAATATTATTGGATAATGAGATGATTTGGGAAGCTATATCTTGGTAATATCCCAGAAATATATTTAATATTTAAATATTATTGGGTTTAATAGGCTATTACAGATATTTATTTTTGGAATTCTCTATGATTCCATATCCAATGATATAGATGAACTAAAAGGAATTAATGATAGAATATAATGATAATTTTAAAATATAATTTGATTAATTGAAGGTTGAGGTTTACTTTGTCTCCAATTTTTATTCTTCCTATGTTATGTTTTATTTATGATGATTACTGTGATGCCTCATGTATCGGACTTCGGTGTGTATTGGTGTATTGAAAGTAAGTGGTGGTCTATGGATCTCACCAGTTATTAACTCATGATAAGAACTATCATAACCATATATTGGGTTTTGAATTATTTATTTATTCTCTTATACTTATCACTACATTTTAATTGCTAAGAAATTTACTATGTATTCATGTCATAAGATGATAAAGTATATTTTAACCTAAAAAGACCTGAAATTATGTTTTATATTTGGAGATTAATATATTAAAAATTTGTATTTTTATATTTCATATACACCTAAAAATGTAATGTGGTCACTTTCATGTTGAGAAATAAGTTTCCAACCCAATCCTTGAAGGAATAAGTGGTGGAGCGGTCTCTGATGAGTCTATTTTCTGAGATGAGTTTGAAGTGGAAGAGGGTGATGAGAATCTTTTTTGTATTGAATGAAATTTTATTCATCATTTGATGATTATATTAATATTGGGAATGTAACATAAACCAATTGTTAGTGTTTTAGTAAATTCTCTTATGGTGGGGAGTCCTTGGGTGATTACTCTCAACCTTCAAATGGTGCTTCAATTTTCCAAGGATGTTTGGTGATTCTAATATCTCTGGGTTAGTGTTAATGGATAGTGTGAATTTTTCTACTTGTTCAATTCTCCCTAAGACTACTGAGTAGTATCATTATTCGATATTTCATTATTGGTGGTTGGGATAAAGCAGTTGGTTTCAGGATTCATGTCACGATGCCTTATTTTCTATAAAATGAAGGTAGTGTACTAGAAACCTTCTAGATTATTTCAATACTTAACCATTATAGTTTGGAAATGGGAAAATATATCCATGAAATTTATGATTATACTACCTTATAATCCCATTGTAAAGGATTATATTTCAGTTATCATTAACCGACTTACTAAAATGACTCATTTCCTTCAAATTATATATTCATCAATGGTGGAAGATCTCGAGTTCTTATATGTTCAAGACAAAAATATTCTCTATCGTGTGTATTAATCTACGGTTTTTGGTGAATAATAATTCTTTAAATCCTATTTTTATAGTGTATTATAGTGATTTAATCCTTTTACACATATACTTATTTGATTTTTAACATAAACATCTATTAATTTCAATAGAGATATCATGAGGCTCGGTGTCCTTGGAATACTAGGTTCATAATACAACAAAGTGAGACTAAATTAAAAAAACTTCCTTCCCCATAATGATCTGATAAATCTTTTTGATCTCCTAAATTAAATGGGATAACCGGGGGATCACATATCTAAGAGGGGTGATCTAAAAATCTCACTAATTGAATAAACTTAATAAGGTAGTATAACTTTTGATTTAATATTATAACATGATATCATAAAAGAGAATGCTCAAGATTAATCACATGGTAAATTTACATAAAAATCATATTATTGTAATATCATGGAATCATAGTAGATGTGGTAGCAATATATAACAAGAGAGAAAATTATTCAAGGATAACTACCAAGACAATATCGAATAGTGGTGAAAATCCCATAATGAATTGGGTTTACTCCCTAATCCCTTAAAAGATGCCTCATGAGACAAAATCTTTACCAATGTAATGGATATATTTATAGGAACACCCATGATAACATGTTAATGATTTTTTCCATAACATTAAATCAATCATAAGAAATAAACATTATAATTACCCATGGAATGAAATGGGATGTATAGTCTTATCTAATTTCATAATCAAAGGAATGTTTATAATGAAAGAATTTGAGAGATAAACATAAGGCATGTATTACCCTATAAATTCATGTAAGTATAATATAGGTATATATGTGAGAGACATATATACATAATTTAGAAGCAATCCATGACATAAAATTTTGTTTTCATTTAGTAAAATGTCTTTAAAATATCACATGGAATATATAATTATGAAAATACGGTTTTCAAATTAAAATAACTTATTTAAAATCTAAAAAAATAAAAAATATTATAGAAAAAAATTTCATTAAAAAAATACCTTGGAAACTTATAAACGAGTCTCTAAATACTTTAGTTGTCATAGTATCGGGTAATTCTATACATATCATATAAGTGAAAAAATATTCTATACACACTCATGTAAAAAGTTTGATAATTACCTTATTCAAAAAATGAATGGGTGATTCCTTTAAAACCATTTTGTAAAAATTAATACATTCCTATAATGTTTTTAATAAATCATTTTTAGAATGTTATAAACACTCTTGGAATTTTTTTTAGAAAACATGGATATGGAAGAAAAATGTATTTTTGACTTGAGATAAATAAATTCAGTTTTCTTAAAAATATTTTCTCAATCATTTTAAGTATAGAAGATACAAAAATGTCAATTTTACTTGAAAATTTCAAGAATAAAATATGGATAAGAAAATAAAATTTGTTAATTATGAAATGAAAAAATAATTATTGTATTTTGGGTCCTAGGACCAACTATTTTTACTTGATTACATGTATATTCAATGGTTTGAATATTAATAACATCTTATTGCATATATTTTTTTATACAAGTATTTAATGTCAAAATTTCATAGAGTTTCTATAACATTGATAAGGTCATAGAAATTCCCCGCTATTATGAGAACCTTGAAGTGCTATGACGTTAATCATAACTATAGTTCAATATTCGGATAAGGTTCTATGAAGGGACACCGATAATGAAACTATTAAGTGTCAGTTCTTATAAGTATGTGAGGATTATTCTAATAAATTTCACAATTGGTAATATATAAGATGGGAGATTATTAAAATATCCATACCTATATAAATAACATATATTTTTGTGTCATTAGATATTGTTATCCGGGAGTGATTGTGATGGTCCTTAGAAGTTATTATTATCATTGATACATGTCACAAATTGTTCGCATAAATTTAATGATGAAAAAAAATCATGTTATATGTTGTCAGGATGTATGGTATGTTGAGTTCATCACAGGTTAAATATTATTAATGAACAATTCAAGAATTTATTTGTCCCTTCTATCCTTATGGAACCTTATATATCATCCCTTTAAATAGAATAGAATAATATCATTAAATTCTATTGACATGGTGGAATGATGTGTTTAGTTAAGATAGTCAAAGAAATATATATTAAGAACATAGGTTGATGACATTATTGTGTAACCGTCTTGATGAGATACTAAGACAAAGCCATTATATTACATTGGGAATGTTTGTATGTGGTTGTTGGATTTGAAAAATTAAGTTCCTTCTCTTGGGTGCCTTGACCCATTACATGACATTAATCATGGACATTAGGTGAAACCACATAATTCAAATAAAAAAATAATCCTAGAGGGTCATGTGATATGTGTTTATCATTGTCTCAATTAAATATTATTTTTATTTAATTAGTGGAATAAATATAATTCTCAATACCAATGATTAATTTTTTTCACTTATTATCAATTGAAAATATTTATTGATGAATAAGATATTTAAGATATTTATTCATGTGTTAAATAAACACAAGAGGATTTATAACCTACCGAAGCCTTGTACATAAAAAATTATTAATTTATAAGCTGGATAAATGATATTTTTTATTGTGAAAGTTAACTCACACCATATAATAATAAAAATTCATTATTTTCATTATTTTCATTGGGTTTAGTAATGATTATTATATTATTTAAGGGTTAAAATTCAATTAAATAATACATTAACATAAACCCTAGCTCTCTAAATATATTTTTATGTCTATTGTATAGGGTTAATTGGGACATATAGAATATTTTTTCAGAATAGATTTCTCTCTCTAATTCTGCTTTCTCTCTCCCTCAAATGAATGATAAATGAAAGAAATGTTCCTTCAAGATTTAAGGACAAAAAATGAACATAAGGAACACCATATAATTAATTTTCCATTCTGGAACCCTAAAATTGTTTGGAATTGATTTAAGATAAAAGGAGAATGGGTGGATCACCACTAGAGTGATTATACACTTGAATTATTATAGCTAAACGAAGGTAATCTAAAAGGGTTTTCAGATGATCAAAAACACCATCTATGAATGGATCCAAAAAAAGAAAATCTTTTCATTCAGTTATAAAAAATATATTACACATTTAATATGAAAGATCCTTATTGGGATTTCCATACACTCTAAATTAAAATAAGTTTTCATTTTATACCCACCAAATGAATGTTGGCTACACATGGAACCAACAAGTTGTATTATAATGAGGGTTCATTTTAAATTTATAATTATTTATTTTATTGTTGATTTTTATGATAAATAATGGTGGAATCCTTAATTTTATTTTTTCATTAATTAATTTTATTTGAATTAACTTTAATTGATAAATAAATCATCATCATTCAAGGTTTCATTTTCATAAAGTTCTATGAATAGATGAATAATGAAAAGATATTCGATTGATAAGTGACAAATTTTTTGCCAGCAAGAATGGGTTACATGGATTGTAGCTAGAGTAAAAATTTTGTGCCCAAGTGCACTATATATGAACATTCTATGGTATACACAGAATGCCAAACGGTAACTATATGCAGGGAATTTATTACACACCACGTGTAAATTGGGCTAGTCTAGCACACAGATTGTGAAATTAAAAAGTGTGTAACTACTATACAAGTCATGTAGTCTATTTGGGTTAGTGCTAAAATTTTTACAATTCAAGTTGTCATTATACATGGTCAAACTACCTGAGACTAAAAACCAAGTTAATTAATTAAATGAATTATATTTATACAGTGTAAATTGTGTGTAGTTCATCATTTCCAACATCGGGAATACATGTTGATACATTCGGTATATTAGGAAGACAAACATCATGAGTGATAGAAGGCATATAGTTGGTCTGTACACATTTTATAGTTGAAACCAATGAACATAGAGATTTATTTAGTTGGATTCATGGACACACAGAAATAGTGATACATGGAATATTTCTGGATTGCACATTCCATGTATTCCAGCTGATGTTGTCATGACCCGACCCGTACCAGGGCTCGATCCACAACTACCCCCAGCCCGCATCCATAGGACAGGGGCTGGCGACTAGATCTGAAAGAACAACAAACCCAGGGAGGCCATTGCCTAAGAACCTGTACACACACACACAGCTAACTCAATGCAAAAGTGCAGAGAAAACAAGAAGCAAGGTTACACACTACTATAAAAAGGGAACCAAGCAATAATGCATCAACCTCTAACAATACAAGTACAAGAAAATTAAATATGGAAGGGAAAGTGGAAAAAATACAAACCCAACTAGAAAAGTGCCACAACCTAACAAAAAGTGAATGTGTAAAACAGCTATAAGAGTCCCACTCCTGAATCACAAGCTATGACCACCGCACGTGGTCCAAGAACCTCGTATCCCGAAGCTCCTCTGATGTCACGATCAACCTTTCTATCATCTGCAAGGGCACACTAAATGCGGGAAAATCCCAAGAAAGGGTGAGTATAATAATACCCAGTAGGATTCCCTAAAGGATGGATGGAGTAACAAGAGATGTACTGAATAAGAGAGCAGTAAGAGAGAACAAGTTACAACAAGAGTGAACAAAAAAAGTACATCTCCCCCAAATAATAGATTTGATCACTCAATGAAGCCCAAACGAGAGAGTAAGGGTATGTTCATCTCAAAACTGACAGTAGGTATATTTCCATACATATACCCAGGGCAACTAGATATACTTGTATCTCAGACCTATAGTCTATAGATAAGTTACACAACCACATACCCGTTCTAGGGATCTAGTTCGAAGATTCCACAAAGCACTCATCAGAGAGAACTCACTCCATGAGTCTGATAGCTCTGATCACGTCTTCCCAAGAAGCATTGTTCGTCGTGAAAATCCACGAGAGATATCCACAATAATTACGGGAGACACCCTCTTGAGTGGGAAAGATCACGATAGATAGATACACTCCTTACGAGAGACACACTCCTGAGTGGAGAAAGATCATGATACACAGATGAGGATCATTCCCAGGGCCATGGAGGATCCCATGACTCATCTGGATTCACTAGCTAGGTGGATTCACCGGCTAGGTAGAGAATCAATGCCTGAGAGAGTTGTTCACGTCGATGCATGGCTCTACCTAGGGTCAAAAATGGATAGAGGATCTCACTTCGGGCCTCTCGGAGGGATGCCGACTCTATCACAAAAATTACTACTGAAGGTATTATACTCATGTAGAAGGAAACGATGCCTGACCTTCAAGGGAATGATAAGAAGGGGCACTAACCCAAACAAAACATGTCCAACATACAATGAACAAGAGTAGAATTCCATTTTCCAAAAATTACACGGCGTGTTGATAAGTTACACGTCGTGTTATCTGACCCCAGGTATTGCCCATGTCAACGGCCTGTGTCGTAAGGATGGTCATGAAAAATGAAACTACATAGCGTGTAAAAAGATAACATATCGTGTCTATGTATCTGGGGTCTGCCACGTGTACACTAGCCATGTGCCCATACATAGTCTCAAACCATGTATGTCAACCCGTGTAATCGGAACAAAAGGTGACCCATGAAACCAGCCTGGTCTACCCATGTGGTGGACTATCGAATCAAAAGATAGGAAAACTGTCTAAGAGTAATGTGAACCCGCTCTCATGAGGGGGGGATTCCTATCTCTACCAGAGCATAGGAGTAAGAAATACACGCTCCTTGAGTCATCCAGGGAGTAATCATCCTAACTCTCACTAAAAGAAATTCCCTAGCTCTGATCCTCAGGTCATCGATCATACCTCAACTTCCACTAAGTTCCACAAGTGAGTATCCCAAAGGACCTCCATGTCATAAGGGTTCCAACACGATATATTGTGCATCAATCGGACACCCATTCTATAAGTTATAGGCATTTTAGTGCTGAGGGCCCAGTTGGATTCATGTTCGATCCAACCCAGCCGTACTTCAAATGACAACAGATTACCAAACGGGTCACACCATTGTGATCCACATGGAAAAACACATGAGATGGACTACTCATTTTTCCAAAATGGATACTCGATTAAGAAGTTTCATTTCACCACAACATGCATAAACTGGGCCTCGTAAGGCCCACACCTCAACCTCGACTTAAAATATCCAAAATTTATCTTCAAACATCCTTCTTAATTCCAGGGTCACATTGTCGAATATGTTTCGTCATTCCAACATCGTATGAGGTAGTTATGTCAGATACAAGATCTCGTAATAATAATAACATCGTTATTATTGGGTGTTTCATGGACCCGAGCCACAAACAATAATTTAGTATTCAACATTAGACTTTAATCAACCGTCTTAAATACAGGGTCACATCACCACTGACGACCAGTAAATAGGACATCACATGCTGGAGTTATGGTGGGTCGGAGATTTTATAATAATATTAAATCTATAAATTCATGAGCGTTTCGGGTACCCGATCCAAAACCCTAAAAAAGACATCCAATATTGGACTCATAAATTCCTCCATGAAGTCAGGGTCACAATGCCGCTGACGATTCGTGAAACCGAGATCACACAAATAAGTTATGGACGAATTATGGTTTTGAAAACCATAAATAATAATAATATTATATTATTATTATTATTTCCTTTCATTGAAAATTTCTCTCTCCAATTTCATTTGATATTCACGCACAAGGATATACTATTTTTGTAGGCATGTTCCACATGGTGCCTCTCCCATCTATTCATTTTTCAATTAATTTTATTTCCTTTCCACATGTTTCTCTCTCCAATCTATCTTATTATCCCACGTTATTCTTCTCCCAAATAGTGCCCCAACTCCATTTCTCACTTCAATGTTATTATTAGTAAAATTAATAATAATAACACCCATCATTAAAGTACTAATTCAATCCAATTAAATTATTTTATCATGGTTATTCTAATATTAAATTAAAACCATTCCATTTAATTAATCACACACTAAAAGCCACAAATACCATTATTATTTAATATAATAATAATAAATCCTCCTTCAATTTCATCAACAGGTCACCATCATTATCATTAATTATTGTTATTATTTTTGACGCTCATTGTGTCACCCCTTTGCACTAGCCCGGTCTTCCACACCACACCAAAACGTCGGAGCCGCCTCACATGACACCGGAGCTACCTCGCCGAGTTTCTGTGGTCACCTGATTGCCTCACCGAACTGCTGCGTTGAATCACTGAAACCATCATTGGACCCGTGCCACGGGATCCTTCCGCACGCCATTTTGGATTCGATTTTAACATGGAAAAAAGAGATGAATGTAGATCCCTGATCCTTGGGTCGAGATCTCCGCGTCCATATGTCGCTCTCAACGAAACATTGAGTTTCCAGTGCGCTTAATTATTTAGGGATAAAGAACACGCGAAGAATGCATAGAAAATGAATAAGGAAAGATCATGTTCTATGTGAGGATTGATAGCCATGTCAGTTTGACAATCATTTTTGAGAATAAACAATATGGGGGATTGGCAATTAAATATTTATCATGCTTCAAGAAATTCAAATAAAAGATAAACAAGAATAAAATTAATCCAATCAATTGTTTATCGATCCGCGAATTAATTTATTTAATTCACTTTCATCATGATAAATTAAACTGAGTTAAGAAATCCACAAAGATAAATCCTACCTCAGGTTTGGATCGATCATTGGTGAAGATCACGTTCACCAATATTCACTCGGTGTTGACGAAGATCACACTTGCACAAAGATGAGAAGAAGATGTTTCGTTCGTCGCTCTTCGATTTTCTAGGATCCAAGGCTTCATCGTCGATTGTCAACAGAGAGAATAAGATAGGAGAGGAGGAGCCGTTGGAAAAAAGGGTTATGATGCCAAGATCTCATAACCACTAATTTGTAACCTCTCATCAGGTTAAAGTAAATTAATTAAATAATTAAATAATTAGTTACCCTATTATTTAATTATTTTCCCACTATGGCGCATAAGGCGAACACCCAACGCCAATAACGGTTACACCCTATTTTGGGTAAAGCCTACATTCTAAGCTCATCGGTGGCCTCATATTTTTCATCTGAGTCCCTATTCAAGAGATATTCAGGTTAGAGATATTAAATGAATAAATTAATAATTTAATTTATCTATTTAATAAATTGCCTATGAGCGAGGGGTCCGAACATCCCGCGCTGACTTATTTTATGTCGCGCCTAGGGGAAACACTATGTCTCGGACGCAACTATGGTCTCAGATTTCCTATCCGATCAACCATTTAAGAGATATCCCATTTTCTTTAGTTAACCACACATGAGTAATATAAAAACACATAACATTTTAATAAAATTAATTCCAAGCACACAGGGGCTTGGAATTGCATGACGTCTCAGCACCCAGCTCTATAAATATTCATAGAAATATTTCACAGTCTAATTAGGCCAAAAACTTGGTCTCTACATTATTTACACCTTCATGCTTTTCTTACTCAAAAAGAAAAACCAGGAAAACCACTCAGGATTTCGAGCCCACACTTACCTCTCCTGCTTTTAGGGATGTCTATACATTTCTATGCTTCCAAAGAATATGGACCAAATAGGTGGTCCACCCACCTAAGGATTTCATCATTTGATTTCATGTGTAGGAACACACACATATCTTCTCAGTTGCAACATGTGTAAGGCATCGTTTACCCACTCCAACTATTTGAGTTAAGGCAAGGTGGTATGCAACCTTTCCATCTCTCTGCACAGTCTCAAACGACCTGATAGAACTCGTGGGAAAGTTTGTCTCCCTGAACGAACCTCTATATCACATATCACAACTGGAATCACTGTTTTTCACTGGGATACAGTATCATGATTCCCTTTTTCAGAATATCCATTTATTGAAATGCCTAATGATATCTGGTCACACTGGTTTTCACAGTCGATGAATCGCAACCAAGACTCTCTTACATGGTCAAGAAGAAAAGGAGTCAACACCGTCATCTAAATAAAAGTTTTACCCTCATGTTCCACCAGGGTTAGTGGAGGTGAAGTTAACTTCTCTGAAACATTGGGCACTATGTGAGTATGGGACTTCCTACACTTCTCGCTAAAGAAATATACTACATAACCACACATTGATTGCACAAGTACGCAAGGTTCTTCCATTGTGCTTTCGATGTGCTACCTGGGGCCTATATGACTATGTTCCTATGACTGATCATGATAAGATCTCCTACATTGAGATCTCTTCGTCTGGAATCTTCTAGCTACAGTAGACGTCTCAGCTCTGTTGTGCTCACTATCACAACCAGCTGTTTGGCATGGGAGGAAGATTTCTACCACCAGTGCCTACTATCTCACCTTGACATAGGTGGGGATTCACAAGGGATCTATGATAGAATAGATCTCTTTAAAGAGTCCCCTCTCAAATGTCTATTCTTAGAAACTACCATTATAGACCTGCGGACCACCGACTCTAGCCAAACCACTACTATCTGAGGGCTTGGCTTACTGCAGAACCTCAGTTGTCTTTGGTGTTGGAAGTGATGAAGTGCACTCAACGTACACACATCCTCAGCTTGCTCAGCTGGGGTTGTCTTCCTCTCAACATGTAGGGGTGATGTCACCTGCCCACCTAGAGAAAGGGGCTCGCATTATGGGTCCTGAACTGAGCCCTCATCACTCACGAAATCATCTCCAAAATCCCTAGATAGTATCCTCGATGGATGTCATCGTAGAGACATCCTGAATGATATCAAGGAGTACCGCGGTCGGATGAGCATATCTATATCATCAATGATGGGGAGATGACTCGAGAAGGATAGTCAAATGCACAATCCTTTATGATGCATGTACCAATGTTCCCTGCAGCGGGTGCCTCAGGGTGCCGAGTTGAAAAGAGGGTAATCAGGGTCCTGGTGAATTGACACGTCGGCCGCTCGTACCATCACTGGACTCCCTGGCCTAAGATCCCCTCTCGAGGCACATCGACACAATTTCCCTAAACCCAACCAAAACTATTTTAGGGAAACGTCCAATCAACGTCCCAAGGGTCTAACCAGATCGGATACCACTTTGTCATGACCCGAACCGTACCATGGCTCGAGCCACAACTACACCAAGTCCGCCTCCAAAGGCCAGGTGATGGCGACTAGCACCGAAGGAACAACTAACCCGGGGAGTCCATTTTCTATGAACCTATACACACACACGCAGCTAACTCAATGAAAAATTGCAGAGAAAAATTCATGCTTCCACACTACTATAAAAAGTGAACCAAACAAAAATACATCGACCTCTAATAGTAAAAGTACAAGAAAATTAAATCTGAAAGGGAAAGGGGGAAAATACACACCCAACTAGAAAAGAGCCACAACCCGGCAACAAGTGAAAAAAGTAAAATAGCTGGAAGAGTCCCACGCTTCAATCCCATGCTACGAACACAGCATGCGGTCCAAGAACCCTGTATCCTGAAGCTCCTCTGATGTCACAATCAACCTGTCTGTCATCTGCAAGGGCATGCCAAATGCAGGCAAAGCCCAAGTAGGGGTGAGTATAACAATACTCAGTAGGATGCCCCGAATGCTCGAGGGAGCAACAAGAGATGTAATAAAGATGAGATCGGTAAAAGAGAATAAGGTACAAAAAGAGTGAACATAAAGAGTACATGTCCCCCAAAAATAGATATGATCCCTCAATGAAACCCAAACGAGAGAGTAAGGGGATCTTCCTTTCATAGCTCACAACAGGTATATGCCCATACATATACCCAGGAAACCATATATACTCTTATCTCATACCAGTAGTCTAGAGACAATTAACACAACCATATACCCCTGCTAGGGATCCAGTTCGAAGATTCCACAAAGCACTCATCTGAGAGAACTCGCTCCACGAGTCGGATAGCTCTGATAAAGTTTATCCAAGAAGCATTTTTCATCGGGAAAAGCCACGAGATATAGCCACACTCATTATTGGAGACACACTCTTGGGAGGGAAAGATCATGATAGATATATACACTCAGTACAGGAGACACAATCCTGAGTGGGGAAAGATCTTGATACACAGATGAGGATCACTGCTAGGGTCATGGAGGATACCGCGACTCATCTGGATGCACCAGCTAGGTGGATTCACTATCTAGGTAGAGGATCAACACCCGATAGAGTTGGTAACGTCGATTCCTGACTCTACCTAGGGTCAGAAATGGATAGAGGATCTCGCTCCGGGCCTCTTGGAGGGATGCCGAATTTATCAAATAAATTCTTGCTAAAGGGATCATACTCCTATTGATGAAACGATGAATGGCCTTCAGGGGAACGAGAAGAAGGGGAACTAACCCAAACGAAATATTTCCATGATACGGTGAACAAGAGGACCATGCCATTTTCCAAAAAAAGTATACGGCGTTTGTAAAAGTTTCATGTTGTGTTGTCTAACCCCGGATACTACCCATGTACAACCACCCATGTCGTAAGGATGGTTTTGAAATACGAAACTACATGGCGTGTAAAAAGATAACACCCCATGTCTAATTATCTGGGGTCTTCCCTATGTACGCTATCTATGTGCCCGTACACAGTCTCAACCCGTGTAATCAGAACACAAGGTGACCATGCAACCGGCCTGGTATGGCTGTGTGGTGGAGTATCCACTCCAAAGATAGGAAAATCATCTCAGAGGAAAATGAACCCACACTCATGAGGTGGGAAGTCCCATCTCTACCAGATTAGAGGAGTAATAAATACTCACGCCTTGAGTCGTCAAGGGAGTATCCATACTAACTCTCACTAAAAGAAACACCCTAGCTCTGCTCCTTAGGTCATCGATCATACCTCAACCACCACAATGCTCCCCTAGGAAGTAACTTGAATGACCTCCATGTCATAAGGGTTCCAACACGACAGACGATGCATCAATCGGACACCCAGTCTGTAAGTTATAGGCATTTTAGTGTCGAGAGCCTTGTTGGATTCATGTTCGATCCAACCCAGTCATAATTCAAACAAAACTGGATAACCAAATGGGTCACACCATTGTGATCCACAAGGAAAAACACATGAGATGGACTGCTCATTTGTCCAAAATGGATACCCAGTAAAAAATGATCATTTCACCACAAAAGGGGTGTCCTGGGCCTCATGGGGCCCATGCCTCGACCTCGACTTAAAATATCCAAAATTTGTGTTGAAACATCCATCTTAATTCCAGTTTCACAGCATCACATATGGTTCATCATTCTGACACCGTATGAGGGAGATATGTCGAATAAATGATCATGTGATAATAATAACATCGTTATTTTTGGGTGTTTTTGTGGACCCAAGCCACGAACCAGAATTTAGTATTCATCATTAGACTTGAATCGACCATCTTAAAGACAGGGTCATATCGCCGCTGACGGCCATTCAATCGGACGTTGCATGCAGAATTTATGGTGGATCTTAGATTTAATAATAATATTAAATCTATTAATTCAGGATCATTTCGGGTACCCGATCCAAAAACCTGAAAAGTTCATCCAATAATAGACTCATAAATTCTACCTTGAATTCAGGGTCTCAATGCCACTGACGGTTCATGAATCCGTGGTCGCACGGATAAGTTGCTGATGATTTATGGTTTTGATAACCATAAATAATAATATTATTATTATATTATTATTATTTCTTTTCATTGAGAATTTCTCTCTTCAATTTCATTTGAGATTCATGCACAAGGGGTTTCCCATCTGTTTAAGAGGGTTCCACATGGCGCCTCTCTCTTCTATTCATTTTTCTATTAATTTTATTTTCTTTCAACATGTTTCTCTCTCCAATCTATCTCCTTATCCCACATTATTAGTCCCCCAAATAGTTCCCCAAATACATTTCTCACTTCAATGTTATTATTAATAAAATTAACAATAATAAAACCCAACATCAATGTTCTAATTTAATCCCATTAAATTAGTTTATCATGGTTATACTCATATTAAATTAAAACCATTCCATTTAATTAATCACAAACTAAAATCCACCAATACCATTATTATATAATAAAATAATAATAAATCCTCCTAAAATTTTATCAATGGGTTACCATAATTATCATTAATAACTATTATTATTATCGGCACTCATCGTGTCACCCCTTTGCACCAGCCTAGTCTTCTACACCACCCCAAACCGCTAGACTTGCCTCACTTGACACTGGAGCTACCTTGCCCAGATTTCGCGGTCGCCTGATCGCCTCACCGAACCACTACCTTGAACCGCTGAAACCCTTGTTGGACCCATGCCAAATAATCCTTCCACACACCATTTCGGGTTTGATTTTACCTCGGAAAAAAGTGGCAAATGCGGATCCAGGATCCTTGGGTCGAGATCTCCACGTCTATTTGTCGCGCTCAATGAAACATTGGGTTTCCAGCATGCTTAATTATTTGGGGATGAAGAACATGCAAATAATGAATAGACAATTAATAAGGAAAGATCACGGTCTATGTGTGGATCTATTTTCGTGTTAGTTTGACAATCATTTTTTACAATCAAGAACATGGGGGATTTGAAATTAAATATTTATCATGCTCCAGAAAAATCAATGTCAAGATAAACAGGATAGAAATTAATCCAATCAATTGTTTACCGATCGGCGAATTAATTTATTTAATTCACATTCATCATGAGAAATTAAACCGATGTAAGGAATCCACAAAGATAAATTCTACCTCAGGTTTGGATCGATCATTGGTGATGATCACGTTCACCAAGATCCACTTGGTGTTGATGAAAATCGAACTTGCCGAAAGATGAGAAGAAGATGTTTCGTTCGTCGCTCTTCGATTCGCTTGGATCCAAGGTTTCAACATCATTCGTCAACAGATAGGATAAGAGAAGAGAGGAGGATCCATTGGAAAAACAGGTTATAGGGACAAGATCTCACAACCATGAATTTATAACCTCCCATCAGGTTAAAGGAAATTAATTAAATAATTAAATAAACAATTACATTCTTATTTAATTATTCTCCCATGATGGCGCATAATCTGAACACCCAATTCCAATAAAGGTTACACCATATTTAGGGTAATTCCTACGTTCAGAGCTCATTGGTGGCCTCAGATATTTCATATGAGTCCCTGTTCATGAGATATTCAGGTTTGGGATATTAAATGAATAAATTAATAATTTAATTTATCCATTTAATATATTTCCAACAAGCGAGGGGTCTGAACATCCCGCACCGACTTATTTTATGTCCCGCCTAGGGGAAACACCACGTCCTGGATGCAACCGTGGTCTCAGATTTCCAATACGATCAACCGTTTAAGAGATATCCCGTTTTCTATATTAAAGTGCATGTGCGTATTATAAAAACACATAAGATTTTTATAAAATTAATTCCAGGCACAGCAGGCCTTGGAATTGCATGCCGTATCAGTACCCAGCTCTAGAAATATTCTTAGAAATATTTCAAAGTCTTATTAGGCCAAAAACCGAGTCTCTACAGAAGTACACTCTGAATCCCCATATGTGTAACTAGAGTACACAACAAGTGAGATACACAACATGTAACATGTAAGTATACACAAAATAGTCTGCCAATTAATGATAGAATTAAATTGAATTAAATTAATAATGTAAAACTTAAAACATTAGTTTATTGATTGTAACCTATTTTTTTAGGGAATTTAATAATTTTTTAAATAGTTTTAATTTCTCTATTAATTTATTTTAATATATATGTAATTATTTCTTCTATCATTTATTTTCTATTAATGAAATTACGATGAGTATTTTCATAATAATTCAATTTTACATTATGATGAATAGGATTAGTTGCAAAATTAATTAATTAATTAAATAATTAAATCTTGTTTATCATAATAATAATGAACCAATATTAATGAATGTTAACCAGTTTACTTTTGTGTATACATTTCATGTATGTTTGTTGGTGATCTTGACCAAGACCTCTATTTCTATTTTATGTTTTAATTTAATTTATTTCATTAGTTTTCAATTATTTAGTATTAAATTAATTTGGATATCTTATGATTTTTCCATTCCTGCATTAATATTTAGGACCTATGTGTCTAAGGTTATTAATTTAATCCCCATTAAGTAATCCTTTTGGTTTCCCTCACCTATGTTTGAGTTATAAATACATGTAATAAATGGAGTATCTCAAGGTTCGTGAAGGTAGTTCAAGAAGAAACCATAATGATGTCAAAATGGGTGATACATAGGTGGAAAGGTGAAATATTATAACCCATTCAAAGTATGTCAAAGTAGTTTTTCCTTAATTCAAAGTTTGATTTTTTATCTCCTGAATAAATAAACCACTCAATAAACTGAATATTGGGTCATTTGTTATTTATTTATTTCTAACTTATGAATTATTTATTTTATGGATGAAATACCAATGTCACATAAATAAATGAATTAATGTTCAAAGATATAATTTAAATAAATGGATTATGCATAAATGTTTAATCAAACATGGTTAATTAATTAACTAAAATCCACTTAATATTAATAAGTTGTGTAAAAGATAAAACAAGATAAAATTTATGCCTAGAAATTAAAATTCATCAAATATATATTATGTTTGATTATACATTCCACTAATTGTTTTATGAATGAAAGCCTTAGAAATAAGTGATTGAACCCCCTCCCCCCATTAGGACACATAATTTTAATGTGGAGTTTTTTATGATGGTTATGGGTTAACTTAACCATATGACATCAAGATAAGTATCCCTCACTTGAATTGATGTAACATGAAGGAAAGTGTTGAGGAAATCCATGTCTGGATATCAAGATTGGGGAGTCCACTCAATGGATCAAAGAGATGGAATCCCACAATTGGAAAAGACCAACCTACATAAATACATTCATGAATCTTGAACAAACATCTTTGGGGTTATTCTAAGGGGGACATTGATCATTTACAATGAATTTCCTAGCAACAAAACATTCTGAGTTCGACTATAAGGGTCGTTGAGACTTGAATAAATAGTGTAAGATTTAATAAAATTAATCAATATTATTTTTCAAATAATTTGTAATCTATAAAAGTACTAATTACCTATGCTTTTATAATTGTATAAAAATTAAAAGTTTTTCATCCAAACTATCCATATGATCTATATTGGAGAAAGAAGCTATACTAACTAGAAGTAACTATGAGGAGTGGTTCACACACATTTTGGTTGTGTTTCACCATGAAGAGAAATGTTACATTATAGAATACTTACTTACTGATTTTCCTTCCATGTAATTAAGTGATGAAAAGTTCATTATCTATAAAAAACATATGAAAAATGTGATCTAAATTTAATTTTTAATGTTATCATCTATGTATTGTGAACTTATAAAAGTTCCATTAAAACATGGATTCCTATAGAATTATCATGTTTCTAAATGGTATATATCAAGAGATATCTAGACAATAATGATTTGAGATCCCAAAAGATTTTTTTCAAATCTATCTTGGATAGGGTTCCCAATTTAGGCCTCTCATAGTCAAGTTCATTGGAAGCATTGAGCTATTAGATATTCTAGGGTTTCAACACCATAAATAATTGGGCACTGATCTCATTTTTGAATCACTCCCTCAAATATTATCCATTTTTTGTTAATTTTATTATGAACAACATTGATAAGACATTCCCAAATCTATTTACCCTTCTTAACCGAGTAGATAAAGAGCAGAATCATGGAAATCCTTATATCCTTATAGTTAATAATTATAAAGGGAAAGAAAATATATCTAAGACTAAAGGTTCTTCATTCCCTTCTCAAAAGAGTAAGATCAAGGGGAAGTGAAATAAATAGGATGGTGTTTGCTTCACAAATGAAAATAAAGGCCACTAGAATAAAAAATTCACTAAGCATAAGAAGAATGGGAAGATTCAAGTTATTTTTTTATTGAGTGCAATTTATCAATTTATTAAAAATGGGTATTAAATATATCTTATGGTACTCACATATGTATTAAAATATATGAACCAATAATATTTAGAAAATAGACCAAGGGGTGGTAGATTTATGAGTAGCCAACGGAGCTAATCCTTCTTTTGTAACTATATATGACCACCTCACATTTTAAACTGGAATGATTTTGTTTTTAGATTCTTTTTATTGTGTTACATGTGATACCAAAAATATTATTTCTATATCCATACTATATACAGATGGATTTATCTTCAAATTCCAGAGTAAAATTTCCACCTTTTTAAGGATATAATTTTTTATTGTAAGGAAAAATAAAATAAAAGAATTTATGTGATGGTTTATGAAAACCACGTAATAGAAATAGATAATGAAATTACATAACATGATTCATACAACATATAACGTTGTAATAACCAGTTAGTTCATTTAAATGAAAAAAATTGACTAATTTTAAAAAATATTGTTATTTATATCCTTTTAAACTAAATCAACTTGGTGTTTGTAACAATTGTTTAAAAGGAAAAATAACCAAATTCCTATTTAGTGTAAAAGGTGAAAATTCCAATGAGTCTCTTCAATTAGTTCATAACAATGTGTTTGGAATATTTCCTACTCAATTAAAGGGTAAGTACTCATACATCATAAATTTTAATGATGATTTTAGTAGATATTGGTATGTTTACATGATGAGGTGGAAGACATAGTATATTGATAAATTCAACGAATGTGAGAATGAAGTTTTGAAATTTCTTGGTAAGAAGATTAAGAATCTCTGCTCAGACCATCGTGGATAATATCTGAATCAATACTTCATTGATTATTTACACAAGTTTAGCATTATATCTCAACTCAATCATCCTTATACACCTTAATGGAATGATGTATGTGAAAGTAGTAACCACGCCTTGTGGGACATGGTTACATAAATGATGACTTATGTGATTATTCAATTATTCTTTTAGAGATACATATTACAAACAGTGGAAAAAATACTAAAACAAATGAAAACTAAGGATGAAGACGGTATACCATACCAATTATGGATTTTAAATAAACTTGTGTTTCCCTAATATCATGTGTGGGGTAGGGAATTATTTTCTATGTCCTATTAAAGTAAAAAAATATAACTCCAAGGAACAATTTGTACCTTTATAGGATACCCCAAAGAGTAAAGTATTTATTACCTATATATCTCCTCAGAAAAAAAAGGGTAATAGTGGAAAGACACTTAATATTCCTTGATAGGGATCACATCTCTAAAATTGATAGTGATAGTAAGATAGAATTCTATGAATTTGAGTCTCAAGGTACACAAGATTTGGAAAAGGAACAAATTCCCTAAATCCCCATGGAATAAAAATTTATTCTAGAGGCATAAGTACTACATTGGGGTACAAGAAATGTTAGTGAACCAAAATGGTATAGTTTTTATGTCATTGAAGATGGTGAATAATTATTAGTTGATAATATTGATCCTCTATCCTATAAGAAAACATTAAGTGGTATAGATGTTTCCATGTGGAAAGAATTCATCAATTATTAAACAAATTCCTTGTATAAAAACTAGGTACGGATTTTGGTAGATCCAATAGTGGATATAAATCCTATTTGTTTTAAAAAAATCATGGAGAAACTGGATGTGTAAGTAAAATTCATTACCTATGTGGCATGAATAATTGAAAATGGGATTAAAAAATGTCATATAATTGATTGTGATGAAACCTTTTCTCCATTTTCAATATTTAAATACATAAAAATTCAACTTGTAATTTCCTATTTTTCAGACTATTTGATTTAGAATATTCATTTAAAAATATCCTTCATTAATTTCAACCTTCAGGAAGATTTATAAATGATATAGGCTGAAGGATTTGTGACTTTAAATGATACCAACAAGGTATGTAAGTTGTAATGATCCATTTTGTATTAAGAAAATAATATATTTTATGGAACATTAATTTTTGTGAATCCATAACAGAATTTGGTTTTATAAAGAATCAATTCCATCCATGTGTCTATAAATAGTTTAGCATGAGTACAGTTGTTTTCATAATAGTATTTTTCAATGACATATTTCTTATCATAAAAGAGATACCAGCCTTAATTTATATTAAGGTCTATTCAAATAAATGCTTCTCTATGAAGGATATATGTGAGGGAGAATATATTCTTGGGATCAAGATCTATTTTGATAGATCTATGAGGCTTCTTAGAAAAAGTCACGGTATCTATATTAATATGATACAAAATTGGTTCCGTATCGAATAATTCATGATGGAATTGTTTGTAATTCAATATTCTATTTATCATTCTAGGAAAATGTGTCCTTAGAAACAAGAGGAATTATGGAGAATGGTAAGGATACCATAGATATGAAATATTGGGCCAGTCATGTTTGTTGTGATAAGTATTGGTTTAAATGTTTCTTACACGTTAAGTGTGGTAGGAAAATATCAAAAATACCTGATTAACCTCCAAAATTTGGAAACCAATACTGTCTTAAATTTCCATAATTATATAAAAAATATAATCCCAGTATATGGAAGATATTACAAACTAGTTATCATATGATATTCAGATTCTGGTTTCCAAATAGATCAAGACAATATGAAATCACAGATAGGATACATATTCACATTGAATGGAGGTGGTGTCAGCTATAATTTCTCAAATTTCGCTATGGTCGTAGATTATATAAGAGAGTTAGAGTATATTGTTCCTTATGAGGTATCAAAAGAAAAAATATGAATATTAAATTTTTTCCAAGATAATGAGAACTTTCCTAGTAGTAATGATCGTATCACACTCTATTGTGATAATACTGTAGTGGTGGATCTCATAAAGGATACAATGTCACATCAATGGGAAAGTAGAATATTTCATAAGTATCATCTTTTGAGCGATTTTTTGTAAGGAGGTGGGGATGAATTGAGATGTATTTACATGAAATACTACAAGGTGGACCCCATGAAAATCCTTAACATGACATAAACATGATTATCTTATGAGGTCTAGAAAACTGAAAGTTGTAGAAATGTGGCTCTAGTACATGTGGATGTTTTCAGGAGTTGGGTTCCTATGAAAAACTTTTTTTTAACTTTTTTTTACATTTATATTTAATTATTATAATATTAATAATATAGTATTATATATATTTCATTGTTATGCATGAATTAAATGTAATAATTCCATAGCATATATGTTTTATTGGTGGGGTAATAACTATTCTATGTTATGATAATAACAATGAGTTTATATAGTGATGTTTTTAACTATAGTTCAACAGTTGTATAAATTTATATGACGGTACACATAGAACATTATTGTTACATATGAGTACTCTTATGAGGATGGGGCTTCTTATCATGATGCTCATACATGGAAATCTCCAAGGGTGGGGATTATGAGAATAGACCCACCAACATGAATTCCATGTATTTTTGTCTCATTTGATATTCATATCTTAGACTCTGTGTAATGGTATGTAGACTTTAATATAATAATTTATATGGGTCATGACTTACACACTTATATTTAATAACAAAAATCATCATGGCATATGTTACTGAGAAGTACGGTTTGTTGGGTGCATCATGAATAACATGTTTTTTATGGATAAGATGAGGAAGAATTTTTCCATTCCACATTTATAAAAGCTTATATCATAGGCCTTAAATTTTAATAGAACTATCACATTAAATTCTTTGGGCATGGTTCTATTATGTGTTTATTTCAGAGAGTCATGGAAATACATATTAAGAACATAGGTTGATGAAATGGTTGTGAAACCTACTTTTTGTATATATTGAGACAAAGGTATTATATTACATTGTGAGAATTCATATGTGGTTATCATTATTATGACATTAATTTCGTTCCCTTGGGATCCTTAACCATTTTCTAGATTGTAATCTTGAACATTATGTGAGCTCTGTAAATGCCAATGAGAAATAATCCAAGAGGGTAACACACTAAGTGATTTCATTGATATTAATTAAATTATATTCGAATTTAATTAATTTAATAAATATTATTATCAAGAATGAGGAATATTATTATTCCTATATTATCGATTTCAAATATTATTTGATTAATAAAATATTGAATATATTTATTTGGGTGTTCAATAAATGTTAGAGGAGTTCAAACTGACCAATTCCATGTCTGGTAAAAAATATTAACTTACAAGATGGTTAAATGATATTCTTTATTACACATGTTAGTGCACACACAATAAATTATTATTATTATTATTGTTATTATTGTTATTGGAATTAGGTTTATTAAATATTATTTGATACATTAAGGTCCAACATTTAATTAAATAATTATTTAACCAAAATTCTTACATTATACATATATGGTTATGTTTATTTTTTTGGGTAAATCAATACATAGAGAATCATTTCACACAATGGACTTATCTCTTTAATTCCTCTTTATATCTCCCTCTCATGAATGATAAATGTAAGAAAGTTTATTTTAATATATATTAACGAGTAATCAACATGAATAATGTAAGGGAATTGATTTTATATTCTTGCACCTGGAAATTGATTGAAATTTCTCAAAGATGAATGGTACAAATGTATATCACAACTAGTGGGATTATATAGTTGAATAATTACAACACAATAAGGGTAATATAAATGATTCTTCAGAATATCAACAACATCACCCAAGAAAGGCTCCTAAATCAATATAATCAGTTCTTCAAAATATAAATAAATTCATTATACATTTAAAATGAAATATCCTTATGGGTTTTCATGAAAAGTAATTTTAAAATAAATTTTCATTTTAGAACCACCAAAGGCTCTTATTCTATTCCCAAAAAAATAGTAATTACATTAATTTCAAATTCATGTTCAAAAAAATAACTATTAAAATGACATTGATCCATAAACCATTACCACTTTGGTATTTTTAGAATCATAACCCCCATGAAAGAAATAACATCATTTGAAACATTAAATAACATTAATATAAATATATTAATGATATAACATCTCAATGGGTAAATTCATACACCTTATAAAATTAAATATTTTCATTATATAAAACATTTCTCAATGGAGTGGAAATTGAGATGAAATCTCTTTCAAATATCACACCGTTGAAGTGGGAATTAATCAAGGGATTGATAATGTGTAAAATATGTAAAACCAGATAAAATAAGGGGAAATAAAACATAAAATAAAAAATTAAATTAAATTCATAATCATAGAATATCAAATACAATTAATATTAATATAACCTAATGAAAATAGATTGTGTTATGAAATTCCATACCACATGGTAATATTAAATTCAAATCCTCTTGAATGAAATAATTAAAATTGAAACATAAAATACCATAAATTATAAAGTAATAATTATATTACATGTAAAAGGATTAGCATATATATTGTATAAAATTAATTGGGAGCATAACATTGAAATATTCTCAATGAAAGGAAATTGAGACAAAATATCTTATTTCGAGTCCAGACTTGTTGTGTATGTCCTTTATGTCATATATAATAAACTTATATAAATTATTTTTTTCATATGAACCATTTTCGTGGTTAATTTATTATACTCAAACAATTTACATAATTTATTTTAATGACATATTTAATTACTTATTTAGTAATTTCCATGTCGGGTGTTTTGAGGATGCTCGGTTCATAACTTCAAAATAGAATTGGTGTATTGATAGTGATAAAATGGTTCATTATTCCATAATCTATATAATAATAATCATTTAATTTTTTTAATTTTTATACATCAATTATAATTTTAAATTCAACCATGAAATAGGGATATGAAAATGAACAATGTTACAATCACTGATACGATAAGACATACGTATGCATGAGTAACATCAACATTTTTCAAAAACCGTGATGAAAAAATGTAATTGTCATTTTATATTTAAATAATTATATTTATATAATATATATCATATTATTTCTTTAAATACACATAAATTTACCATCCATGTGATGCGGTAACAAAAAATGAATCAAATCGCTTCGCAAGTCGGTAGTTTTTCGATTACTCGAACAATGTTATAATTATTCAATGGATGGTAAGGTGAGAAGGTATATTATATTTTAATTTTCCATAATTATAATATTAAAATAATATCATATATAAACATTAACTTCATCGTTATTATTATTTAGTTTAGTTTATGATGGAAAATGAATTACATCAGTTCATATGTGGTAGTCCGCCATACACACAAATGATGCTTTTTCCCTATTTGATGGAAGATTAGTTGGATAAATATTATTATATCAACATAATAACATCTCATTATATATTTTAAAATGGTTATATTATATTTTAATTACTAATATATAATTTTTGGTGTAAAGGAAGAGGTAAAAATAAAGGTTCTTGGTGAAGACAATTAACCATTCAAAGAAGAACATCTTTAGATCACTTATTAAGGACCCTATCATTCATGTTTTAGGAGGAAATGAACCCATAAAATTTGTATAATAATATTGGGGAGATATTTTTTTAGGTTTTGTTTGAACCAAAATTCTATAAATGTGTGAAGAAGTGAGTAGAGCGGTGCCATTTTAAAATTAGGAGTGGTATTTTTTAAATACCTAAAAGTATTAGAATATGGGAAGTCAAACTCAAGACATGTGTCTCGTAAATTAATAAATAATGTATTATAGGTTTTATATGGTCTAGTAACACCTCCATCCTTAAAAAAAATATTTTAAACAAGTTATTCCATTTACCTTTATGGTTACTCACTTTTACTATTTATGATTTTCACAACAGTAACAACTTTTTTTTACTATTTTTACTATTTATTATGGCCAAAAACAAGTTTAAAATTTTAACTAATATTAATTATTCTAATTAAAATTTAGAAATTAAATTTAACAAATTCAAATAACAAAATTATTATAATTCAATTTAAAAGTATACCAGTAAAATGTTTCGAATAGTGATTTTTCAAGAAATGCATTTTTCAAGTGATAGATAATCTTATATTTTCATTATAACGAGAAATAATAATTATATGAATTTATATTAATATAAATAGATTTATAATATATGAATTACATTTAAATATTTAATTATTATGGGATATTTTAATTAATTAAAATGTATAATCATTATGCATTTATGAATAGTTTGGAGAAAACCACATTTTTAAGAATAAAAATAAACATATAAAAAATCATGAAAAATTATGATTAAAAAAATAAATTTGGTTATTCTAAATAATTTTTTTTAAATTTCACTTCAATGAAAAATCTAAAATAAAATATAGCTTTTAAATTTCTTTATTTAGTTAATATAATTTATAGTATTTGAGAAATCCGTAATTTATTATGTTCACAGAAAAATAATAAATTTCATAAAAATACAAGGAAATAAACCTAAGTAAATTTTAATATGATTATTTAAAATATTATTTTAATTTTATAGACATTAATTTCAATATTTTTCATAAATTATTTATAATAATTTCTTTCAAAAATAAATAAAATTCATTTTTGAAGGAAACATGTTTTTGTAGAATAAAATATCTCTATTGAAGGTAGTGTTATTATTTATTATGAATTTATAAATAAATTTATATTGAGTAGGACCTATATATATATATATCATAAAATAGTTAGCACTATTTTTACCCTCAAATTTAATTGCTATGTTATAATGGTAATATATTTCACAGGTCATTTAATCTAGGTATTATATGTTATATATTCAACAGAACATTATGTTCTTATTTTAAATTATCAAGGTGTTACATTTTCCCCCTCCCACTTTATTAAATTTTTCCCTCATAATATTATCATGAGCTCAGAAATCAATGTTCTGAAATTTCAAAATACATTTATTGAAATTCAACATCACACAAAGGTTTAATAAATATCTATCTTTATAAGAGAGAAATATAAGTACGGAGGTCATATATAATAACAAATAAAAATATTTCCAAGTTGGAAAAAAATTAGGGGGAAATGATGATATGGTCATGTAAGAAAATATTCATGCCCAAATAATGATATAGAGTGACATACATAATTGTTTTTAATAAATTTAATGATAATTATAATGTTAATAAAGACTAAACCCTAAATCTATGATGTATTAATATACCATCAGTTCATTAGAAATGACTATAATCGGATAAAATTATCATTTCAAGATCTTTTTCCTAGAGTTGAGAAATTCTTCTGCCATCTATATAAATTACCTTAATGAAGTATACATTCTTTATATCTTTCAATTTCATAAGAACAGTTTCATCCTTTAGTTGTTCCTTGATCAATTTACACTACATCACTAACTCTAATGAATGAATATAAAATAATAATTTTTTTTCTTAAAGCACAAAAATTAAATTTTAATATATCATGGGATCTATGAATGAATAATAATATATTCCTACTATCTATAATATTAACCAAAATGAAATGGTTACCATTATGTAAGATAACATCCAAAAACATTATATTAATATCCAAATCCATTGTTAAACTTAAATCATTTCATAACACTGCATCATAAATAACCTCAACATTAAAAAATTAATTTTGGTCTTCCCAACTAATATTTATAGTTAAAGCACCTGTTAGGCATTGTGGTTACTATTTTTCTAATAAAGAGATGAATTGGAACCCCCATCGAGGTGGATTTGGTTCGGCCTGATGGTTAGATGTGAATGGTTTAGTTTTAAAAAAAATAACTATATCAGGTAACCATTTTTTTGTAATGGAATCTCTCAATGGTTCCCTCATCCCTAAATGGGTACAGACATTCTTTCCAAAGGCTGGAGGTCAATTGGGTGTTCAGACCCAATGTTTCTTGTGGACACGTATTGGACAAGAGGATGGGATTTCAGGCTCATTGCACCCTTTTTTAGGATTTTTTTTCTTACTTTGGGGATATCTTATAGATTTAAGATATGTTCGTGAATCTGTTATGAATCCCAATACAGGGCTGGTTACCCTAAAAAACAATTTATATGTTAAATACATTTTATGTGCATAATATGGGGATCTAATTACTGAATCCATCTATATGTATCTAAGGTTATTCATGTGTTTCCCCGTTAAGGGATAGTTGATTATGTGCTGAAGATATATACCTAGGTACTTTGGAATTTACTTCCACATAGGGAGGTATTTAATATTCTAAGGAGGGGATTGAGAAATTATAAGGTTTATTATGTATCCTTATTATTTTTGGAATCAAAACTCACTTAGTTATGTAATCTCATGAAGTTTAACATCATACAGAATTGATATTTGTGTGGGCACTTAGGCACCAAATATTTGATCTTTAGTATCACGGAGATGTCATGTGTATCCTTTATATAAAAGGAACCCATGTTCTTGTAGTTTTATCATGCCCTTGGGACTGGCCCCAAGTTAGATTCCCTTGTATGAGGTATATTTATATCAAGCCACTCAATTGGGATTAATTACTATGATTTCCTTAGATGGTGGAGATTCATGATGTCAATGATGTTTCCATTTTGACTCCCTCAGCCCATGTGAGCTATGGATGGTATAAGAAACAAGGGATTGGAAATAATAATCCTCATTTCATATAGATGCATGCATAGTATACAAATATATCCCTTAGACATTAATATAGATATCGGTCCTTGAACAGGTGTCCAACGTCTTCTGATTATAGAAGGAATCAGATTAATCATAGTTTAGTTGATTTCTTAGACTGATAAGGGATGATTTAGAGTGATTCTCACATGTCATTGATTGTGTCTCAATGGTTAAAATGTTAGATACATGGTGATTACATTGAAATGGATGTTTATTTGATCTTGGGCCTTAGTAAGGAGTTTTGTGTATCTTTGTTATTGCTGGAATTAGACTTCTCATTGTTTAGTTGATTGGGGATTACATACTGAGAATTCCCTATAAATGGGACATATCATATTATGTTGTTGTTTGGGGATTACACTCTGAGGTTTTTCATTCCATATTAGGGTTTTACGATTAAAATGATATGTTCATTGAAACTCCCTAATCCCATGTGAGATATGATTGATGTGAGAAACAAAGGGTGTAAATGATTCATCTCAATACATATGGATTCGAGACTTATGTGCTGAGATAGCCCTTTGGATGTTTAATATAGAGCTTGGGCCTCAGAGAGTTGTCCTACGTATAATAGTTTTGGAAAGAATCAGAGTCCTCATAGTTCAGTAGATTTGGGATTACACACTGATGTTGACCCTTGGTCAAGAAATACTCATCAAGGGTTCAAAATGATATCAAGCCCTGGGGTTCTCTGATTGAATATACCTACTAGCATCTGTGACCTACTTGACATACCTTGATTTTCTATTTTGACATTATTCTGGATGTCTCTACATATCTTGTTTTGTTGAAAATATGTCCAAAGATAATCGCATGATTCGGTTCGCTTGTCTGAGGGACGTCGCATATCTTATGTGGTGTAATTGAGGATCATAAAATAATCAAGGATGACTTGTTGAATTACATCACAAGACCTAGTCACTGTATCATAGAATCCATCACATGATCGTAACCAACATGCCTATAGGTCGTCGCATGATCCATCTAAAATTCCTTGGTGTCATCTTGAGAAATAGTTGACACACTTGGATGGTGTCACAATAGTCAGTGTGACTTGTCTCAAATGGTGTCACATGTTCAGGATGACATGCCTGGAGGGAATCATAACACTTGGAAGATGTGCCAGGTGGGAATTGTGAGATCTAGTTGATAGTCCTAGGTTCTACAATGATACTCTGTTAACATGTTCTGGTTCTATTATATGTGTCATGTTTCAGGTCTAATGTACATAATGAGGCATGAACAACGAACCAGGAGGGTTTCTTGATACTTGGGTGGAATACCCGAGGGGCACCATGTGACTTTTTTGACATGTCCAGAGGACATCACATGAGCCAAATAGTATACCAAAGGAGTGTCGTGAAATCTGGGTGAAACATCCTAGTGATTTATTAAGTACTAGGTAGTTCATGAGAAGTTCATTAGGGTCATCTCGTATGTTCTTCATGTAAGTGCCCCCCCTTTAGTTTATTTTGCCTTTATATTGTGAATGCCTTAGATTTGTTCAGTGTTATTTTATTATTTCCAATTAATGTGGATTTATTGAATCATGCGGACATGTTAATGGAATTTCATGTTGTTACATTAACATTTAAAAGGGCCTTGAAGAGATTAGGGCATCTCTTGAAGGCCTTCGCATGACCTCGGGTGGCATTTCTATGAATTTCTATAATACAAGGATGCCTTATTAAGGGGGCTTCATGGGATTAGTCCAACATGTCAAGGGTTCATGAGAGACTATGCTACTGATATCGTTAGTGTTTCTTAATAGTTTTATGACCTTGATAATCTTTCACCTCATCTCCCTTTTTAGTTCATTTATTATGTTACCAAGGTTGGAGATTTTATGATATTGTTTGGGTTTCATTTAGGACAATCACTGTACCTATTAATGATAAATATGATGCCCATAAAAGGGTCCTTGGGAGATGTTTTATTATTTGATATAAAATTACATAATCTTTTATTTAAAGATACAAATGTTGAGAATGTTGTTTTCTGGATGTACCATATTCCCTTTAGGTGATTAGGATGACAAGCCAAATGGATTTTGTTAGATGAGGAGGGAATTTCGTCAGGTTCTTGCAGTTACATTCAGGCTACCATTGGTGCATTGCATGAATTTTATGACTATTAGAGGCTCCCTCCTCCTCCCCATTTATTTACATTAATTATTTTACAATGGATAGGGAGTTTATGAGATATTCTAAATGTCATTGAGCACTGCCATTCTCCTCATCGGTGATGTTTTATATCATCTTCATGACCATAAGACTATCATACCCTTATGGATATTCCCCCCTCCATTTTTAAAGGACTATTTGATGGTTTTGGGGGCATCTACTCGTTGAAAATTAGCATGTCTTCTGGGTTCTTACCTAGAATTCATCACATGATCCATGATATTCTAGGGTGCCTTTGTAAAATCAAAAAGGACTTGTCAAAGGTACTCCATGAATCTTTCCATAGGCTATGTGCTACCCAAGGATCCTTCGGGTGACCTCATTATGGTTACATGATTGCATGTATCCTAGAGGCTCACACAATTAATGTGTCTCATCCACCTTCTTCCTCCATTTTTTCAAGAATGATAATACCCATCTTTAGGTATTCCTTATTTTTATTTTTCTAATTATCATTTGGAAATAATCAATAAGTAAATATACTTAAAATTATTGAAACATTTCCCAAAATATCATTAATCTCCTCAAAATCCTAAAAATTCAATAATAATTTATCTTAAAATATGTTTCCAAAAATCAACATTATATTTATTGATCAAATTGTTAATGTAAAAACAATTTCATACTAATAAGTACATCACATATGCCAGTGCAAGGAAATGTACCATTATATCCCTTCAGTTGCGGGTTCAATCCCCACAACCTTTCTTCGTATGGTGAGTTTTTACTGGATATGAGGGTTTTCATTTTTCAAAAACTATACTAATATACTTCTTTTAATGTTTCCTAAATATGATGAACATTAAAATAATAAAATTAATCATAAAATCAATTTTAAAACACTATTATTCTTTATGCAACTTATTTTTTCCACAAAATCAAATTATAATAATGAAATATTATTATATTAAAATCAAATATTGGATATTGAATAAAGGTTTCCAATACCATTAAACATGTTCCCACAAAAAATAAAGGCATTCTTCTTCAAATAATTTTTTTACTAAAACCCATATTAAACCCAACGGTTATATTTCCAAAAATTTCACCAAAAATATTATTAGTCATCCAATACATAAATAACATAAAACTTCAAAAGGGGTATTCATAACATTAAACTTAGGATATGCCTTAGACTTATCGACCTAATACATTATAGATTTATCCTAATTTATCCATGATTATCATCTATTCAACTCCTTCTTGATGGTTTTTAAAGAGTCTCTGGTTTTCCAAAACATATCCCCCATGAGTTTTAAACTAGGTGTGTAGCAAGTCCTATTTTTATTCACCATGTTAAGATTGAGTAAAATCACAATGAACCAATTTTTGGGCTGTTAGCCCATGGTAAAACTATGCAAGAACAACATCCAATTTTATTATCCATGTTGGGATGTAATTTATTGGAAACCAATCTCTCTAAACTATATAAAATTCTATGACACTTTCGTATACTTAGACTTATCCTTATACTTGTTAATATGGTTTTCACTCTAGTATTCTAGTCCTAATACCCAAAAATTACTCACTATTTCTTTGATACCAACTATAGTGACCCATGAATTTTACACATAGTATTACATGAATTTTAAACTAAAAACAAATTAATTAAAACAAAAATATCATGAGGTATAGTTTCTTTCAAATACATGGTTCATTATATATTAATGTGACACTATGATAATACTTTTTTTATTTTATTATCCAAAGTAAGAAATTAAATAATTTAAATATCATAAATCCTGTCGATCTCCTAAATTTCATGGCATAACCTGGGAACACATAGAAAAAATAGTGGAGCTAAAAATATTAGTAAGGGACTAAACATGATATGGAAGCATAACTTCTTATCCCAAATTAGAATAGGATATAATAAAATAGAAAGATCAAGAGTAATCATATGGGAGCTTAATACGAATATCATGATATCATAAGGTTATGCAATCGAAGTAAATGTGGTACAAACATATAATGTCATGTAAACATGAGTCATGGATAACCTCCTAGACAATATCACATGGTGGAAAAGTATTATAATAAATTAGATTTTCTCCCTCATCCATTATATAATTCGTCATGAGAGTAAATATTTTCCCAATGTATTGGATAACTATCAGGGTTTACCCATCATAATATGTTCATTATTATGTGTTCTAAAAAAGTAAATCAATCATATAGAAAGAACATAAGAATTACCCACTTAAAGAAATGGGTTGCATAATCTTATATTATATCTTAATAAAATGAAATTTCATAATAAAATAATTTTATAGATTAACATAAGGAATGTAGTTCCTTAAAAAAGTATGTAATACTAAGATAGATATATTTTTTATATATGTATACACATAATTTAGAATAAATCCATAACATCAATGGTTGTCATCATTGATTAAAATGTATTTAAAAGATTACATGGAATCTTTTGTGAGAAAAATACCATTTTCACTTTGAAATAACTTCATCATAACATAAAAATATTCAATAATTTATACAAATAAATTATTTAAAAAGAGTCATGTAAAACTATAAAGGAATCATTAAATAGTTGAGTGTCCATGATGTCAATTAATTCTATACATGGCGTATAAGTTAAAAAACAATCCATTTACACTAATTTAAAAAATCATAAAAGGTATATTTTTCAAAAGTTAAAAAATATTTCATTCAAAACATTTTTTAAAAAGTAAAAATGGTGTAATTTTTTTTAAAATATAATTTGGATGATTCTAAAAATATTCATTAATTTTTTTTAATAATTCATGTAAATTGTAGAAAAATGGATTTTTGACCGAAGAGTAAAATAATGTAATAATTTATTAAAAACATTTTCTTTATAATTTAATGTACAAAAGAGAGGTAAATTTAACAATTATATGAAAATTACATGAATATAAAAAGGGTAATAAAATTAGAGGGTTTCATTTGACAATTATAAAATCATTTCATTCTAGGGAAATTCAAGAATAAATAGTCATGATTAAAATGAGATTGATGCATAAACCTGCACCAGTTTGGTAACATTTGAATAATAACCCCCATAAAATATATTACTTAAATTAAAAAATTAAATACCATTAATATAAATATATTAAGGATATAATATCTCAAATATTAAGTACTTACACCTCATAAAAATAAATAGGCGCATAATACCAAATATATCTCAATGGAGTAGAAATTCAGATGAAATCTCTTATAATGATCATACCATTAATGTGAAGATTAATCATGGAATTTATTATGTTTATAAAATGTAAAACCACATAAAATATGTTTAAATTAATTATTTAATAATAAAAATAAATTACATACACAATCTTACTTTATCAATTGTATTGAAGAAGTATTATAACCCAATTAAAAGATATTATGTTATGAAATTCCTTACCACTTAGTGACTTTCAATTAAAATACATTTGGATTAAATAATTAAAATATAAATATAATATTCGATTAATTATTAAGCATTCATGATATTACATGTAAAACGGTTGTTATATACCACATATAAAATAAATTAGCAGCATAATATTAAAATATGCGTCAATGAAAGGAAATTGAGACATGATCCATTACCTTAGGTCCAGACTTGTCATTTATATCCATCATCACCTAATTAATAAATTTATATAAATTATAATTTTTATTAAAAAATTAAATGTTTAATCCATTTTAATTAAACAATTTACTTTATTTATTTTAATGAGATATTTAATTACTTATTTAGTTATATCAGCATCAGGTGTTTTGAGGATGCAAATTTCATTACATCAAAACAGAATCATTGTGTTGATAGTGGTCAAATGGGTCATTGTTTCATTATATCCAGAATAATAATAGTTAAATAATTATAATTTTTAAATATTAATTATACTTTTAAACCCACCATGATATATGGTTATCAAAAATGAAATTTGTTATAATCCTGGAGATGGTATGTCATATATATGCATGAGTAACATTTCCTTTTTCTCAACAATAATTATTCAAATAAGGTAAGTGTTATTTTATATTCATATAATTATAATTACATAATAAATTTCATATTATTTCTTTAAATTCACTTACATATACCATCCAATTTATGGGGTGATAAAAAAATCGTATCACTTCGAGAGGGGGTAATCCACCGTAAAGGAAAACGATGTTATCAGTTTTCAATGGATGGTATGGATAGAAGGTACATGATATCTTAATTTTCCATAATGATTAATATTTCATTGATATAGTATATAAATATTAAATCCATCATTATGAATAGCTATGTGAGGCAATAATGTTTTTGATTACCATTTGGTGAAATATGATGTGGATAAATATTATTTGAACAACATAAAAAAATATATGTATATATGATATATTGAGGTTATTATTTTGAAATTATTTTGACATAATTAAATGTGGAAGTATAATAATTAAAAACTATTATACTTGATGAAGATTATTATGATTCCATAGAAGAACCTACTTTGGATCTCGTATTAATATCCCTAAGGGTGGCCTTTTTGGAAGAATAGAAGATCTAGAATGTTTATAAGGATATTTCTGAGATATTTATTTAGGTATAGGTTGAGTAAAAAAATTTATATTTGTAAATAACTGAGGGGAGGGGGATCTTTATTATAATTGAGTAGGAGCAGTATTATTTGTAAATACCCAAAACTATTCAATTATCGGAAGTCACTCTTAATAAAAGTGCCTCCAAAATTAAACTATAATGTGTTTATGGGGGATATGGTAGATCCAAACATAAAATATTCAAAAAAAATCCATTTACTTATAATTATAATCACATGCACCATTTTAGTTTTTCACTATGGTAACTAGTTTATTACTGTTTTTACTATTCAATTGACCAAAATTGAGTTAAACATACAACATAATATTAATCATTGGTATTATAAGTATATAATTATTTTTAATAAATATAATTAATAGAATTTTAAGAATATAATTTAAAATTCAAACTTTCAAAACATGTCAAAAATATGTTTTTTAAGAAAAGTAATTTTTAGGTAATAGTTTTTCTTATATTAAATTTAAGACTAGAAATAATCATTATATGACTTTGAAGTTAAATAAATAGATGTATAATATATTAATTTATTTTATGTTTTCCCATAATATTGGTTATTTTAATTAATTAAACTGGTTAAAATTTATTCCTTTAAAAATAGTTCGTAGAAAACTGTGTTTTTAAGTATGAAAATAAACTTATACCAAATTAATGAAAATTGATTATTCAAAAGAAATTAATTATATTATTATAAATGAAATTATTCATAAGTCACTTTAATACAAAATCCATTATATACTTTAAATTTTAAATTAATTTATTTAATGAAAAGAAATGACATTATTTTAAAATCGGTAATATTCACTATTCACTGAAAAGTCAAAAAAATTAGGAAAATAAGAAAAACATACCTAAGTTTATTTAGATATTATGATTTAAAATATTATTCTAATTTTATAAAATAAATTGTCTAAACATTACATAAATTAACTATAATATTTTCATAGAAAAATAAATAAAAATCATTTTTATTGGAAACATATTTTGTATACAATAAAATATCATCAATAAAATTTGATTGATTATTTATTATGAATTTTTCATTAAATTTATATCGATTATTATCTTTATATATATATTTAATAATTTAGTTAACATGATTACTTTCTTCAAATTTAATTTCTATGTCACATACATGACATATTCTAGAGGTATTTTTCATTTATTTTCCATTCATTCTTTGTTTTGGGGGTTTCCTAAGCTTTTATAGAGAATGAGTGAGTTTTCATGAATTGGGCCAAACCGTGAGTCCAATTCCATATTTAAAAATAAATTTAGTTTATTTTATAACTTTTCATATTTTAATATTTTTCACCCATTCCAATAACTAAATTTCCTCCCCTAACATATTAACACCAACATTGAAATTTGGAACCACTAGTAATCATAATATTAGTTTATTTGGTGTTTTTATTTAAAGAATTGGTCCACCCGAAGGCCCATTTCCAGTTTTAAAAAAATTGTTTAATTAATAAGTTATTCAATTGTAATATTTTTTAGTTATTTCAAGTCTCACATAATCTCGTTGAACCCAGTCATGCGCTCAGCCTCTTTCCCCCCTCATTGGAGCTCTTATTCATCGCGTTTTAGTGAAGAACTTCATTGGATGTCTCAAATCATCCAGATTTAAGAAGGTAACTTATTTCCATCATATCTCTCTCAATTCATACTATTTTCCCTCCATTCCAGTTCCTAAATGATCTTCTAATCCTTGTTCGAACCACCCCTAAATTGTAGCTATTTTCAATTTCAGATTCTGGTGTATTTGGGGAGATTCCTTCAAGATTCCTCAAGTAAGTTAGTCCATTTCATTCCTCTTTCAAATTTCATAGGGTTTTATTCAATTTGAATTGGTATTATTCCCTTTTCCATGAAGTACCAAATGACCAGGGGGTATGGTTTCGAACCTAGGGTTTAACCCTAGGTTTTTTATGTCAATTCTTGTCGTTTTAGGTTTTTTCTAAGTCCCTCTTGGTGTGGTAGTAGTGCGACTTGATTTTAGAACAATGATTCAAGGGTTTTCATTACATTGGTAGGAGATTCCAATTTTTATGAAATCTCTATGATTATCATGATTTATTTATGATATTTTAATTACTTTTTCATTTTATTTATTCTGAAAAAAATGAGTTTTAGTGGTGTTTTTATTGCACGTGAAATTTTAATGCCGATTTCAGGTGAAATTAGGGGGGTATTCATATAAATATTTTGTTGGATCATTAATGGATTCCCTAAAATTATTTAGTTGATTTAATTTAAATTTATTAGGGCTGAAAGTAATTTCATCAATGTTCTTATCCTTTTTTGTAGTTGTGAAATTGGTTTTGGGTGATGTTTGTTAAGAAAATGATTATTGAGCAGCATTTTGGTGTTGAATTAGGTTCTTTAAATGGCTATTATATGTTATTCTTATTGGGGTTTGTTTTATAACTCATTTAATGGGTTTAAAGAAATTTTTAAGGTTCTTTGAATTATTTTTTGGTTAATGTGAATATGCACATGGAAAGTGGGGTTTTCAAAGAGTTTTGGGTTTAAAACAAAGAATGATTTGGAGAAGTTGTTTTTATGTAAACTCAAAGTGTTTTATTGTGTGTTATAAATGGTATAAAATGTGGGTAGATACTTTACTAGGTGTGTTTTACCATTATTGGTGTTTTTCAAGAAAATGGATATGTGTTGAATGATGAAATTGTTTGAGCACAAAGGGGGAAGCCTTGTACCTAGGTGGGGCGGATGTGTACTAGTACAGCTAGTGGACCGGATGGGTTTTGTCCATATTTCACCTAGAATTTGGATAAAAACAACTCTAAGTAAACAAGGTGAATGATTATTGGGTAACGCTGGGTTATGGGTATGTTCCCTACTAGTGGATCGTGCACAAGATCAAATTTTACTATGGTTACTTTAAACCGAGGTATGAGGTACATGGGGCCCAAGACTATCTAGTTCCTAGGGGTGTTACCGATTTTGTTTCTCGTTGTGTTCATGGTATTTTCACTTGTATTGGGGTGTTTTTGGAAGTACATTACAGTATATAACATTTATATTTAAATGTGTGAACATTCTGAAAATTTTAGCATGAAAACAATTTTCAATTGAAAGTTGCATTTCTTGTATTTTATCACTGCTTTTTTGCATATTAGAACTGCTTGATTTTTCAAATTGTATTTCATTGTCTTGGGAATAATTGGTTTTTATCCTATTGGGATTAATCTCACACCCTACTTACATCCCTTGGGTGTAAGTAGAGTTTATTATTCTAGAGTCAGGTAAAGGAAAGGCTATGGGTGATGGTGGTTCACCGTGTTAGTTCCCATCCTTGGTGTGGAGTTTTAGAGAAGTCTTGTGGGTGATGACCCCTTGTCATGTGGAGTCCTTAGGGATTCATTTATATTTTCTTTGTTAATATTAGGACCACTTTTATTTCATTTATTCCAATATATTAAGTTATGATTTTTTCATAAGACATGTTTGGCTCAAAATTTTCAGATTTACATTCTAGATTGTTTTTAATGTTTCATGCTTTCATACTCGAGTAAATCATTCAAAACCCTATATTACTGAAACCCGGGCACTTGTGAAATCCCGTGGGGATAGGTAATTCCCTTCGGCCCTTTCCACAGGCCGGGTTTGGTGCCAGTATTTGTGGTGACCAGATTTGGTTTGTGACAAAATGGTATCATATGAGGTTAATGTTTTGAGTTATATTTCTATTTTGGGATGAGCTGGGACAGAGAGGAGCTATGACTATCGGGGCTCGAGGTTTTGGATGTGATTAGGGTTCCTGGCTCGAACCTCTCTTGGAATACCTTGAGTCACCAGGGGATGTTGGAATTTACGGATTGACTTCACTTCTAGGTGAGACGTGTGGGCAGCAGACCACACGTGGACATAAGTCGGATGTGGAGTAGTTGTTTCTTTTATAACTAGGATGTGTTTAGATTATTTTTATTTGATGTATTTGATTAAAATTTTAAGAATTTTGGTATTGATTATTATTTTGGGACCTTTTCATTTTGTTGCAACATGCCTCCACAAAATGCTCCCACGCACCCATGGGAGGAATCTATAGAGAGTTCTCCCACGCTGATTGATCAGAGGGTAGTTGAAGATGTGGTCCGGGCTATCCAAGATCTGGGGAAGGGACTGAATCATGCTCTTATTCCTACTATGGCAGAAGAGACGAGTCCTAGAAAATATAAAGCTCAAGAGTTTCTAAAAAACGGGCCTCCAACCATCCGAGGTAGCTCAGAATCCCAGGAAGCAGAAGAATGGCCTAAGAAGATTGAGCATATTTTTTAGTTCATGGAAACACCTGAGGATATCAGGGTGAATTTTGACTCTATTATTTTTTAGGGTCCTAGCCGTAGGTGTTGGGAGTCAGTGCTTCAGAATGGGAAGAATGAGCAGATGTGCTGGGGAGATTTCAAGGCCCGCTTTAATGAACAGTACTACCCTGTGGTGTTACTTGTGCTAGGTCCAAAAATATCACGGACATTGTTCAGGGGAATATGTCTGTGATAGAGTATTCCAACTGTTTCACTGAGTTGGTTCAGTATGCTCCACAAATCATCTCTAATGAGCAGGGGAAGGCCCAGAGGTTTGAGAAAAGATTGCGTCTAGAGATATACTCCCTAGTGTTCTTGTTTAAGTTGAGGTCATATATTGTGGTCATTGATCAAGATTTCATGGGGGTGATTGATATAGAAGGTCGAGAAGGTTTCTCATGTTCTATATGAGTAGTGGGAAGTGGCAGCTCCTCAGAGAAGAAAATGAAGTGGGAGGATCATGTGAAGAAAGGAGGTGGCAGTTCCGGCCACTCTTCCTGGATATTTTCATATGTGGCTTCTGATGCGAGATTGGTTTTATGCCACCATTGTGGTAATCCCGAGAAACTTTTGCCAGCATATCCACTTCCTCCAATTCCTTGTTACTAGTGTGGATTTATGAGGAATTTTCCGCACTTATGCGGTGTGGCACGTCCACTCCCAAGTGGGGCAGGGTCAGTGGCTTCAAGAGGAGTGCCAGCACAGTCCAAGCCGTTGAGGACTAGGAGATCTCGATTTGGTGGCCATGGTGGTAGGGATGGGTCATATTCTATGAATGTCTAGTTTATGGAACAACCACAGACTAGTGGTCATCCTCAAGAAGAGACCAGACATCTCCATGCAGTGGATCAGGAAGCAGCAGTATCATAGGTGGGACCGTCGATAGTTCGAGGTACCATTCAGATCGCATCTTCAATAGCTACTACTCTTCTTGATTCTGGTGCCTCTGTTTCATTAATTTTTTCCCATTTTGGGGACATTCTGAATTTTCCAACTGATTTTATGTCTTTTGTGATGGAGTTGGTGACACCACTGGGAAAGAAGAAGGAGCAGGGCCTCAGGTGCCCCTCATGTGCGCTTTCTGTGTCAGGGGTTGAGATGGAGTGGGACCTCCTGTTTCTAGATATGGAACTGTTTGACATAATACTTGGCATGGATTGTCTAGTACACTTCCCGGCACACATTTATTGCTACAGGCGGTGAGTGTGTTTCATGACACCTGATGGGAGTTGTCAGGTTCTTCAGGGAGAATGGGATCCTTGGTTGGGTCTTGCATGACCTCCACTCCCATATTTGGGAAGTCTTACCTTTCATTTATCATCACTCGTGCTAGAGGATGATTTTATTTCCCATGTAGGTGTACTACCTCATGTTTTGAATGAGTTTCCAGAGGTATTTGCGGATGATTTCTTAGGTTTTCCACCAAAGCGGGATGTGATGTTTTCGATTGATCTACCACCAGGAACACAGTGGATATCTCTTCTCTCTAATTTCATGTCCCCCACCGAGATAAGGGAATTAAAGATACCTATGGGAAACTTATAATCCAAAGGATTCATTCACCCGAGCTTCTCTCCTTTTTCTGTTATTGTGTTGTTCATGAAAAAGGCTAATGGATCCCTCCATTCGTGCATTGACTACCAGAAGCTGAATAAGGAAACAATTAAGAAGAAATATCCATTGCCAAGAATAGCTGATTTGTCCGATCAGTTGAAGGGGAAAAATTGGTTCTAAAAATTATACTTTTATTTGGGCTATCATCAGCTCAGGGTGAAGAAGTCAGATATCCCAAAGACAGCCTTCCGAAGCAGGTACGACCACTTTGAGTATTTTTTCATCCCTTTCGGATTGACTAATGCTCATGTGGACTTTATGGAACTCATGAATAGGGTGTTCTATCAGTATCTTGATTCCTTTGTTGTGGTTTTAGTGGATGAAATTCTAGTATAATCTGTCTCAGAGGAGGAACATGAACATCACTTGAGGATCGTCTTGGGCACTTTCTGGGATCACCGCCTCTATGAAATGTTGTCAAAGTGCACTTTCTGGATTAGGGAAGTGAGATTTCTGGGGCATGTGATCTCTGAGCATGGGTTTTTAGTCGACCCCGAGAAGATTAGTGCGGTTATGTCATCGGAGCAGCCAAAGAATGGGTTTGAGATTCAGAGTTTCCTTAGCATGGCTAGTTATTACAGGAAAATCATTCGGGAATTCTCTCAGCTTGCTTCAACGATGAATGCGCTCACCCAGAAAGGGGTGAAGACTGTATGGGGTCCAAAATATTAGGCATCATTTGAGGAGATGAAGAGGCAGTTGACTACCTCCCCCCGTGCATATTTTTCCAGAGGATAGAAAGGGATGTGTGCTCTATTGTGATGCTTTAGGTATGGGTCTTGGGTGCATGCTTATACAGGATGATCACATGGTGGCGTATGGCTCTCACCAACTCCGACCACACGAAAATAACTACTGACCCATTACATGTAGTTGGCAGCGGTGATGCATGCTTTGCAGCCTTGTCATCACTACCTCTTTGGGGAGAATATTGGGGTCTACTTTGGTCACAAAATCTTAGCATATATCTTCTCGAACAAGGGCCTCAACTTGAGGTAGTGTTGTTGGATCGAGTACTTGTAGGGGTTTGAATTTGAAATTTTCTATACCCAAGGAAAGGGTAACGTGGAGGATGATGATTTGAGAAAAAGAGTTCAAGTGTAGGCTTTGAGGAAGTCCAGTGGTGATTGGACTTTGATGGGGCTCTTTTCTCAGATGCATTTGGAGACCAGGGAACACAGTGTAGGGGCATTCTTGGCGAGCATCCAGTTGACTCCTTCTCTGTTGGAGTTGATTTAGCAGGAAAATCCCATCGATGAGCTTTGTCAGTGGTTAAAGTAGTTTTTTTATGGTGGGGAGACATCCTATGATTAGTCGTCATCTCCCGAGGGCATCTTATGCTTCATGGACCGTTCGGTAGTGCCGTTATCTCTGCAGACTGTGGTGATGGAGGAAAGCCACCAGTCTCAATGGGCTATCTATCTGGGTGCCACCACGATGTATTATGATGTTCGTTGGTAGTTCTAGTGGCCTAGTTTGAGACAAGATCTAGCGATCATTATGTAGAGATGCTACACATGCCAGAAGGTTAATGTCGAGGATCAGAGGCCCTTCGGTTTTCTCCTATCATTACCTATTCCTTCCTGGAAGTGGGATAAGGTCTCCATGGACATCATTGTTGTCTTAACTCGTACACCTAGAGGTAAGAATTCCATTTGGTGGTGATTGATTGTCTGACCAAATTTGTCCACTTCATTCCGATTAGAGATACAGCTAAAGTTGATGATTTGGGTCGTTCGTATCTTCAAGAGGTGGTGAGACACCATGGCGTTCCATCAGCAGTTGCCTCATATAGAGACCCCCATTTCACTTCTAGGTTCTGGGAAGGCCTTCAAAAGACCTTGGGGTCTTAGATTAAGATGATCATGGCATACCATCCTCAAACAGATGTTTAGACAAAGTGGGAGAATTAGATTTTGGGGGACATCCTCCGGGCATGTGTCATGGACTTTGGAGGTTCCATGGATAGTGATTTGGGGCTGGTTTAGTTTTTGTAAAATAATAGTTACCAATCCTCAATTCGAATGACTCCTTTTGAGGTGCTATATGGTCGGCCATGTCGGTCCCCCCCTATGTTGGGCTGAGGTAGGTGAGACTTCACTTTTGGGGCCAAGCCTTTTGCAGGAGACTTCTAAGAAGGAAAAATTTATTAGGAAATGCTTTATGATGGCTCAGAGTCCTCATAAATCTTATGTTGAATGGAGGCGTCGAGACCTAGAGTTTTCTGTGGGTGACATGGTGTTCATGAAAGTGGCCCCTCATCTAGACCATCGTCAATTGGGGAAATAAGGGAATCAAACTTCGTGATTTCATGGCCCTTTTGAGATAACTAAGCATATTGGAATGATAGCATACATGTTGTCCTTATCCTCTCAGTTGACATCCATCCACGACATCTTCCATGTCTCCCACTTCAGGAAATACAACCCATATCTGACCCATGTGCGGAGTTGGAAAGATCTGGAGATAGATCCTAACTTGTTGGTTTTTGAGTAGCTATTGCAAATAGTGGACTTCCAAGAGAAGGTTTTTCAAGGGAACTCAATTTTCCTGGTCTAAGTTCATTGGAAGCATGGTAATGATACACATGATACAAGGGAGTAGAAGTCATGGGTTGAAGAAGAGTATACATTCCTGTTTTTCTATCAAGATTCAGGTTGACTTTCTGGGATGGAAAGTTTTCATGGTGGAGATAATTTTCACATACATGAAATATTCCAGATGTATTTTTCATTTATTTTTCATTCATGCTTTGTTTTCGGGGTTTCCTAAGCTTTTATGATGGAATGGGTGAGTTATCGTGAATTTGTCCAAACAATGAGCCCAATTCCAAATTTAAAAATAAATTTTGTTTCTTTTATAATATTTCATTTTTTTTAATATTTTCCTCTCATTCCAATTCCTAAATGGCCTCCCCTGAATTATTAACACCTCCATTGAAAATTGGAACCTTTATTAATCCATAATAATGGTTTATTTGGTGTTTTTATTTTAGGAATTGGGCCACCCAAAGGCTCATTTCCTATTTTAAAATCCAAATTTTCATTAATTAATAAGATTTTATATTTTAATGATTATTCAGTGATTCCAAGTCTAATACAAGAACATTGATCTCGTCCACTCAATCAGCCTCTTTACCCCCTCTTTGGAGCTCTTGTTCATCACGATTTAGTGAAGAACTTCATAGGATGTCTCAAATCGTCCAGATTTGAGGAGGTAGGTTCTTTCCTTCATAACTCTCTCAATTCTTACTCTTTTTCCTCCATTCCAATTCCTAAATGACCTCCTCCTCCTAGTTAGAACCACCCCCAGAATTATGGATATTTTCAATTTTAGATTTTGGTGTATTTGGGGATATTCCTTCAAGATCCCTCAAGTAAGTTAGTCCATTTTTTCCTCTTTCAAGTATCTTTGGGTTTCATTAAATTTGTTTATGGATTATTCCATTTTTTCTGAAGTACCAAATGAACAGGGTGTAAGATTTCGAACCTAGTGTTTATCCATTGGTTTTCTTGGCCAATTATTCTGGTTTTATGTTTGTTCTAAGTCCCTCTTTGTGCGGTGGTGGTGCGACTTGATTTTTGCATGGTGATTCAAGGGTTTTCATTACTTTGGTAGGTGATTCAAATATTTATGCAATATAAGTGATTAGACTGACGTATTTATGATATTTTAATGCCTATTTCATTTGATTAATGCTGCAAAAAAGATTTTTAATGGTGTTTTTTTTGCAAGTGAAATTTTAATGCCTATTTCATGTGAAATTTGGGGGTTTTCATATATATATTTTATTGGATCATTAAGGGAAGCCCTACAATTATTTAGTTGATTTTATTGAACTGTATTGGGGATGAAAATAATATTTTCAATGTTATTATCCTTTTGTTGTTACTGTGAATTTGGTTTTGCGTGGCATTTGTTAAGAAAATGATTTTTTAGTAGCAATTTGGTGTTGAATTAGGTTCTTTACATGGCTATTCTATGTGATGGTTATTGGGGGTTGTTTTATAACTCGTGTAATGGGTTTAAGGAAATGTTTAAGTTTATTTGAATTCTATTTAGGTTAATGTGAGTATGGACATGTTGTTAAAGTGGTATTTTCAAAGAGTTTTGGGTGAAAAACAAGGAATGATTTGGAGAAGTTTTTTTATTGAAACTCAAAGTGTTTTGTTGTGTGTTCTAAATGTTACAAAATGAGTATATCTACGGTATTCGGTGTCTGTGTCCAGTAGTGGTGTTTATAAGAACCCAGTTCTTATTCTTGAGGTATAGATTACTTCTTTTCCTTTTTCACTATATGTTTTGGAGAAAATAAGAAAAAGGGGGAGAAATACCAAATTTTGTGGGTACATGCCGTGTAATTTTCCACACGCTATGTACTTTGGCCATGTGTGATGAGTACACATGGAATGTAGGCCTGTCGGCGATGAAGGGTGTAAAAACTGACTACATACTATGTAATTAGTATATACACACCCTGTAATTAGTCGGTATATGAACAGTAAGGTGGTGGGAGTAGCCTCCAGCGGAGCAACAGTACATTCTGTATACTTAGAAATACACATCTTGTGACCATGTCGACTGATGAACAGTGAGGCGGTGGAAAGTGGCCACAAGAGGAACAGTTAACAAATGAAACTTACACACCGTGTACATGAGAGTACACGTCGTGTAGTTGTGTTTTTTTTGTTATAAATGGGCAGTAACCTCCTCATTCGGTAGAGGAGGCAGTGGGTTCATTTGGAGTGCGGGAGAGATGGACAGATCTTGGATGAACTCCCGACTGCACACTGAGACTCCAATTCCTACGCTAACAATCTCGTTTGAACCGCGCGGGTGCGTTGTTTACTATTCTTGAACCTATCCTTCCAATTATTTCCTAAGTGGAAGTTATTTGAGATTGAATAAGTGAACGTTTATCCCAAATCTACACCATTCTCAGGTGTTTCAGGAGTCTTTGTCCACGTATATCGATCAGAGTAGATCAGGGTAGTTGATCTAGTTTTTATTTCCAACTGTCAAGTTGTTTTTGTGTATTGTTGTGATACGCGCCCATGTTTGGGGTGTCGTATGGATAAGGCCTTGATTGATAAAATATCTATAATTGCATTGGTAATTTAATGAATATATATAAACTATTGTTTGGGATCACTGCCTTGATCCATGGCCACCCTGTGGGTGTGTTTCCCTTGTATAGTCATTTGGCCAGGATACCCTAGGGTATGTCATGATTATAGCATTCTCTAAGTTTTCTTGAGAGAAAATGTCTATATAATTTCTTGATTATGTTTTAGGCTTGGCCCAGTTACTGATTCTCCAGAGGGGAAGGCCTGGGGGAAAGATTACTGATTCACCTGAGGGAAAGGCCTGAGGGAAAGGTTCTATTGAGCTTGAGGGGAAGTATTTGTTTAGCCTGAGAAAAATGTTTCATATTCCTGAGGGCTGTCACTTCCATGCCTGAGGGAAATCATATGAGGGTTTATTTTCTATTTCTCCTAAGGTCAAGGCCTGAGGGAAAGGATCTGATTATCTTGAGGGTGTGGTCCAGATTACCCAGAGGGAAAGGTTATAATTATCCTGAGGGCGTGGTTTTCATTATCCCGAGGGAAAGATTCTGTTTAGCCGAAGGGAAAGATTATGTTTAGCCCAAGGGAAATGGTTCTTATGTCTGAGGATACTATTACATTGAATATTTACTGTTGTGATTTAATATGTTATTCCTTCCAAGCTAAAGCACAGTCTTGGTAATGTTTTACGTTCTACATGTTAGATATCTTATTGTGGTTTTTCTTGCGGCATTGTATAGGAGATTTTCGGGTGAGGATGAGTCTCAGGAACTAATAATTCAATTATATTGAATTATTAAATAATAAATAAATGTAAATGGAACTGGTAGGAGTAGCTTCTTTTGAGTACTTCCTAGCTAATTGCATTTCATTACTGCACACTGTTGTTGCACATTTTCACTGACAGTTGGGCACGAGCCTTTGGTGGTTGCCTACTAGGATTTATTTCTCACACCCTATTTGGGTCATGTCTTAGGCCCAAAAAGATTATATTTTTATAGGTATTGATAAGGTAAAGAGTCCTTATACAGGTACTTGATTGATGCAGAGGATTAGTAGAGCATGAGACCGAGCTTTGGCTTGCGATGTTTCTGAGATTCCTACTGCACTATTTTGTTTTACATGGCTGTAATTTTACCTTATACTGTAGTGTTTTAGATTGTAGTATATTATATTTTAGCTACTTTCGTAGACATAGGGACATTTTGCAACATCGTATATATATGACTTTTTTCATCTTTTACTTCTGTATTATTGTCCATTTCAGCTTGGTTTTGTTTACTACTTTCGCTTTTAGTATGTTAGTATTTTATCCACTGCACTAAACATTGAAAAATGGGGGCATAGATTCCCCACTATCATACATAGGCCTTCACTGCTATTCAAAATCCTCTGGTATTTTTGAAAATGTGGTTGATGTCATGTGGCCAACCAGGTTCGGGGAACCCGTTGAGTGGAACCCATATTCGGGATGTTACAAAGTTCTATCAAAGGAATTTATCTTCTTCGTAACATACTGTTTGGCACCTATAGTCAGGGATAGGAGGGAATAGGTATTTGGTAATATGATTCTCTAGGGAGTAGCTAAACCATGTACAGGGAAAAACCAATTTACCTCGTATTCCAATTTATCTGATTTTTCACTTTTAATGTTGATTTGATTTCACTATTGGCTGATGCACTTGTGGTGTGCTGTTATATTTATACCTGGGTTCTATTTAGTTTCAACCTGATGAGATGAGGGTATTCCATCTCATGCATCAATTAGGAACATGTTAGAATAACATGCCATGCATAGATTCCATGCCATGTAGGTGCATTAGAAATTTCAAATTGGTGTGATAGATGTTGTTGTAGAAAATGCATGTTGTTGGGATAGATGACTTGATAAAATACATGATATTTGATAGGGTATTATTATGTAAGGTTCTGTGAATGAACCCCAAACTTAGGTTCTTGAGGATTATGGGCCCTCATCAACTGGAATTTGGTGGATCATTGACTTGTTTACTTTGTTATACCTTGTATTAGATGCCAAGCTTTGGTTTGTGGGGAGTATGGGCCCTCACGGACCAGAATTTGGAAATTTGGTGTTTGATCAGTGATTTTATAGACATTGGTGTAGTTTATAAGGCTTATTGTCTACAAAAACCCATAATAAACACAGTGTAATTTTGATTACACATCGTTTACTCTTTAGTTCGGGAAGAAATGAAAAAAAATAAGTACACACCGTGTACCGTATGTTCACATTGTGGAGCTTATGATTGTGTCATAGGTTGTGTAGGTAGAAACACAGGTTGGGAAAACTCTACGGGTACACGTCGTGTATCGGTTGTACATGTCGTGTCGTGTTGACCATGTGTCCGCCGTGTAACTAACAACACGAACAGAGAAATCTTCTCTTAAACATGTCATGTCACTTTCGAACACGCCGTGTAGTGTAGTCTCGGAATCTGGCCATGTAACTCACAAGGGAGGTTGGTGTTAACCTTTTTAGTACATGTTGTGTCCATCTGGAACACGCCATGTAGTGTGAGCTGTGTATTTGGTCGTCTCTCAAACAACACAGGTTGGAGAAGCTTGTCTAGCACACACCGTGTACCTGAGGGACATGCCGTGTAGTCTGGACCGGTGAGAGACCGTGTGGACTTGGCCATGTGGCTAGGGAAACATGGTGGTGTACATGACCTATGTGGGTGTAACACTCTATGTATTTTCAACCGAGTAGCCGGCCATGTAACTAACAACACGGGAAGTTGGAATCTAAGCAATACACATTTTGTCTATCTAGAACCCGCAGTGTAGTGTGAGTTGTGCACTCGGTCGTGTCGTGAACAACACGGGTCGGTGAATCCCATCTAGTACATGTCGTGAAGACCTTATACATTTCATGTAGTCTCATTCAAAAGGGAGTCGTGTGGTTAAGCCATGTAGAAGGACTCGAGTGGTAGGGAAAATTAAAGTACACGTTGTGTATGTGGACAACACGTCATGGGTTTGGGGTGTTACACGACCAGTTCTGGAAGATGTACATGCCGATGTGAAAGAAATAAGGGAACACGCCGTGTAATTATTATACACGCCATGTAGTCTTGTTTTGTAAAACATGAATGTTTTCTTTTCATTGTACCCTTCTTAATTAAGATTCCAGTTATTAGTCCTTGGTGATCTTAATCTAAGGCATGTGATTGACCTTGTAGAGTCATGCCGCCTAGACGAACAAGATTTGTTCTCCAGGACAGTGGCAATGATTATACTCCAGAGACAGTAGGCCACAGGTTACTGATGGATCCTCTAGTAAAGCCAGATGCGGCGCCAGCCACTATACCAAGCACAGGCGCGGAGGCGCAGTTCCATGAAGGCTTCATTCAGTTTATACAGACCATCCATGGAGCACTGCCGACTTCCACATCTATGTAAGAGATGACGCATATATTCTAACAGCAGCATCGGCCTATATTTTCAGGGGATGGCGGACCACAGTCTACAGAGTCATGGCTGTCTTCTATGTAGACGATCTTCAAGAATCTGGAGATGCCTCCTGGGAGGAGGGTCAAGCTCGCTACTTACCTACTGCGTGATTCTGCCAAGAGATGGTGGGATGTTACCACCCAGACTGAGCATCACAAATACATGGCATGGGAAGATTTTCAGATAGTCTTCTATGAATTTTTCTTTCTAGAGACACTAAGTGTAGATCGAGATCGAGAGGTAATGAATCTGCTATAGGGTGCCATGTTAGGGATGTACTATTTTGCCTGATTTCCTGAGCTACAATGCTTTTCACCTGTTCTAGTGGGTGATGAGATGTTGAAGTCTAGAATCTTTATAGATGGTCTTTGATATGACATCTATGCACTGGTTAATGTTTTCATGTTTCCTATAGTGCATGCTATTGTGAACCAGGCACTGATTACCGAGCGGAACCTACGGGAAGCTAATGGTGTAGGCCAGGGTGGTTCGGCAGCAGTTTCTGGTACTATTTCAACTGGTAAGAGGAAAAGGCAGATGGATTTCTCTCATAGTGGAAGTACTAGCTGTACGAATTCATCAAGTGTCCATGTGATGTTCTACCCATGTGGTTAAGAGAGGCATAAGAGACCTCAATGTCCATGTGACCCAGTGGAGTGCCGAGCTTATAGAATGATTGGTCATCTTCAGCGTTTTTATTGGAAATTTTCACCAGTAGCTAGTGAGAGGGGTTCTGTGCAGACTCCACGTATAGGACCAGGGCCATCAGCTTCTTACCAGTCTGGGAATTGGAATACGTTGGGACATTCATGTCGAGGTGGTGGTCATGGTCGTGGTAGCTAGACACCAGGATCTCAAAGAGAGCAGGGTGGTCGGCTTAGGGTAGGCAGGCAGTGTCGGAGGGTTGTGGCACTGGGCCAGAATATGTAGTCAAATAGACCCAACATGAGAAGGATCTCGGAACTTCCACTATCAGTGGTACTATTCTTGTTTCATTTGTTTTATCTTCAGTACTTTTTGATGTTGGTGCTATGCATGGAATTATATTTATGCCCATTCTGGAGAGTCATGGGCTCTGTGTTTCTTCTTCTTCTGATATTATGATGCTAGAAACTCCGTCGAGGACTAGAATGGTAGGTGTGTGTCAATGAAGGGGCTTCCCCCTAGAGTTTGGTGGGTGCCACATTCTATGGGACCTCTATTTCTTAGAGATGGCAAGCTATGACATCATTCTGGGGATGTACTGGTCGGTACCCTATCAAGCCTTTGTATATTTCTATCATCATAGGGTGAGTTTTACATCACCATAGGGCAGATATTTTTTATACAAAATAGAATGGGATGTCTTGGCAAGCCGAGCTGGACCCAAGCATCATGGGAAATGTGGAGTGATAGCCAAGATTGAGAGTTTGTATATGGATGACCAAGGAGATTTTTATAAGGATTTCTCTCCAGTGGTTGACCATTCGGGGATGTCTTCCTAGATGACTTTTAAATTCTAACCCCAGAGAAAGATGTGGATTTCTCTATTGAGCTAGTGGCAGGAGCACCACCGGTGTCTATTACTCCTTATAGGATGGCTACACCATAGTTGAAGGAGCTCAAGAAGTAGTTGGAGGAGTTTAAGGAAAAGGGTTTCATATGACTCAGTACTTCTTTTTGGGGTTCACTTGTCATGTTTTCCATGAAGGCGGATGGTACCCTCGGACTTTTTGTGGATTATCGGAAGTTGAACTAGTTGACGGTCAAGAACTGATATCCCTTTCCATGGATTTATGATCTTTTTGATCAACTTAGGGGAGCACAAATGTTCTCGAAGATTTAATTGAGATCCGGATATCATCAGTTGCGATTTAGACCATCAGACATACCGCTTACAGCCTTTTAGAGCAGATATGTTCTATATGAGTACATGTTCATGCCGTTCGGACTCACGAACGCCCCAGCAGTTTTCATGGATTTGATGAGTCGTTTGTTCCACCCATATCTATATTATTTAGTGGTAGTCTTTGTGGATGATATCTTGGAGTAATCTCACACTCTACATGACCATGATACCCATCTTGAGATCATTTTGAGTACACAAGGAGAGCATCAGCTATATGATATGCTCTCAAAGTGCCACTTTTGGATGGACCAGATACACTTATTGGGCCATATTATCTCATATCCAGGAGTGGCGGTAGACCCAGATAAAGAGAGAGTTGTATTTTCCTGGGAGTAGGCTAAGAACGTGTTTGAAATATGGAGTTTCATGGGTATAGCTGGTTACTACAGGTGCTTTATATAGGACTTCTCCCACTTAGCAGTGTCGTTGAAGGGTTTTACTAAGATGGGTGTGATGTTCGTTTTGTGAGAAGCTTGTGAGATAGACTTTCAGGAGCTGAAGAGAAGGTTGAAATCAGCACCAGTCCTGTTACATCCAGAGCAATGAAAGAGCTATATAGTTTACTATGATGAATCGGGTATTGGGTTGGGAGCAGTGTTGATGCAGGGAGATCGAGTACTTGCTTATGGGTCTCGGTAGTTGGGGACACATGAGAGGAATTACCCAACACATGATATCGAGTTGGCTATAGTTGTTCATGAATTACGCTGTTAGAGATATTATCCCTTGGGAGATCATTTTGTGGTGTTTACGGACCACAAAATTCTGAAATAAATCTTCACCCAGCACGACCTAAATTTGAGACAGTAAAGGTTGGTTGAATACCTTTAGTCCTTCAATGTTGAACGTGCCTATACACCTGGTAAGGGTAACTTAGTTGTCGATTCACTAAGTAGGAGGACTCAGTTACGGGCAGTGCAGGAGGCTTGTGGTGAGTGGAATCTTATGGATTTGTTCTCTAAGATGCATTGGGGATGAACGATAGTCAGGGGTGTGCCTATATTTCAACTTTAGCTATGACTTCTACCCTCCTAGATAGGGTGAGGATGAGACAGCTATCTGATTTAGAAGGCCTAGTTCTACGGGAGTTGGTGGAACGTGAGGACCATCATCCTTGTTGGACGATAGGCGATGATGAGGTACTGTGTATCCATGGATGAGTGTGGGCTCCAGGGGGTATACAAAAGGAGTTTATGCGGGAGTTTAATGCATCATCTTGGGCAGTGCATCCTGGAGTTACCAAAATGTACCTTAATGTACCGTGACATGAGACATCAGTATTGGTGGTTGGTTCTGAAATGAGAGTTAGCTGGTTTTGTTACGAGATGTCCCACCTATCAGCAGGTGAAGGCGGAGAATCAGAGGCCAGATGGACTATTACAACAGCTACCCATTCTGGAGTGGAAATGGGGTGATTTCATGATGGAATTCATTACTAGGTTGCTGAGGTCACCTCAAGGCAGTGATGTCGTGTGGGTTTTTGTGGAAAGAATTATGAAGGTAGCTCACTTTTTTCCAATCAAGGAGACCTTCAGTGTTGACGAGCATAGGAAATTGTATATTCAAGAGGTAGTAAGTATTCATGGGGTCCATCGTTCTATCATTTCATATAGGGATTCCCATTTTACATCTCATTTCTGGAAGAGTTTTGAGAGGGCACTCGGTACACAGGTGCTTCTGAGCACAGCTTACCACCCTCAAACTGATGGCCTGTCACGACCCGTCCCTAGGGCCCGTACCGGGACTACCCATGATCTCCTTCTATAGGCCAAGGGATGGTGACTGGCTCCAAAGCTGTAATATCGATAAAAAGGGAATGCATTTCCATTTAACCTGTAACACTCACACACAGTCTGAACACAAGACGTAGCGGCAACAAGTACTAAAATAGAAAAGTAAGGTGTGCTGAAAGTAAGTGGTCTAGTATACAAACCCAACTGAACCACACGTACAAGTAAAAATTGAAAAACAAATCCTGGATCGTACACAGGGGAATACTACCTGAATTTTAGGTACAGAACTCGAAAAACTATTCCCTGCGGTACGTCCTATCTAGTCCAGCTCTGATCAACCTCCCATACGTCACCCTCAACCTCGATCAATATTTTCCGTCGTCTGCACAGAACACTACAAGCTGCGTGCGAAGCCCGTGCAGGGGTGAGTATAAAAATACTCAGTAGGGGACCCCGAGACCCCTGAATGTCTCCCAGAATCCACAAAAGATAAACAAAAGAAGAAAGATACAATCACGAAGTATCAACCAACCCTACTTAGGTATATGCCCATACATATACCCAAGTTATCAATCACTATCAGGCACCAACTCTCGAGCCCAAGCACAAACCATTCCACAAAGGAAGTAAAGTCAATTACTACGATGATAATGGTTGAAAGATGTGACTCAGCTCACACATGTATACATATTTTGTATAGATCAAGAGATGATCAGATGTAGTCACTGATTCATCGAAGTTATCAGACCCACACATGATACAGGACCAGCTAAGCTATTGGACCCACACAGGATACAGGACCAGCTTTCTCATCTAAGCTGTCGGACCCACATAGGATATAGGACCAGCTATGTTTTTTCTGAGCTATTGGACCCACACAGGTTATAGGACCAGCTAAGATGTCAGACCCACACAGGATACAGGACCAGTTATTCTGTTGGAACCACACGGGATCCAGGAAGAGAAGTCAGAACTGTAGGACCCATAGAGGATCCCAGTACATTAGTCATCATTTTTGAACCCTCGGAGGATTCTGGTATAGAATTCATCACTGTCAAACCCACGTAGGGTTCTGGTACAGTAGTCGTCGCAACCAGCACTAGAGTTCCCGCACACAGCATGTTCGATTCCAGGAGGGTCTGCTCCTCGAGTCAAGTTTCGATACATCAACTATCCCAAAGTCTCTAGTTGATGTATACCGTAGTTTGTTCTCATTATAAGGAACCCTAAGTGACAGACGGTGCGTCAATCGGACGCTCGGTCTGAGAGTTATTGGAATTTCCACTCCAGGGGCCCGGTTGGATTTATGCTCGATCCAGACCTGGCTGTTTTCCAATTTTGTCCAAAACTCACTTAGAGTATCAAAAAATTATTTCCTCTTCAAAAGGGTTTCATTTCCACAGACGGTGCATCATTCGGACGCACGGTCTAGGATATATTGGCATTTAAGCAAAGACGGGCCCGGCCCTTCAAGCCCAGTGGGTCGGCGGGTCAGCCCAACCCGGCTCGGCGGGTCCGACCTAGCTGGGGTTCAGCCCGAACCGGTGTGGCATGGCCCATCTGAAGACCTTTCCCGCACTGTGGGCCTGTTCGGTTCTCCTGGTGGTGCCACCTCCTCCTCTTCCATGGCCAGCCGGTTTGGTCTAGCGAATGTAGCCCACGATTCTCCCCACGTGGTGCCTGCGGGCCCCGCAGTTCTCCAGATCGGACGGAAGGTGGCCAGCCGGTTCGCCCAGCCAAGTGGCCTATGAATGCGGGCTACCTTCTCCTCCGTGCGGCGCATGTGGAATGGTTCTCCAGCCCGGCTGACAGGCGGCCAACCGATTCTTACAACTGAGCGGTCTGTGGATGCGGGTCGCGGTCTCCCTCCACGCGGTGCCTTTTTGCGCTGCAGCTCTTACACGTGGACCGGCCGGATCGGCCGTCCGGTTGTCCCGCAGAACGTGCGGCCTGAGTGGCCTCTAGTCACTCTGTGCGATCGGCATGTGGACGCCGCCACCTCTGGTCGGCAATGTCGCCGCCTCTTCCATCCGTTGGGGCTTGCATGGCCACGACACCCTTTTTTCTGCCGCGGTTCTTCTCTAGCATTGTGCGACGGCACCGTGCCCTTTCAACTCTGCCTCCAACATCAATCAACAAGAACCAATGGAGGGACATCGAGCCATGTTGGTTCATCCTGCTCCCTTCGCATTAGGCGATAACAAGTGTCCATCATCGATCCCAAACAAACAACACAGAACGAGGGTACAATTTATACATTAAAATAATCCAAACTCCCCCTATCTCACAATCAGTGATCAGTTGATGGTGTCGCGGGAAGACAACATCATTCCATTGACTTCGGGAGGGGATCACATTGTCGTCGGAGACGTTCTGCAAGGGAGGTGTCTTCCCTTTCTTGCCCCAGTTGGATGGGAAGTATATGATGTTTCACATTCTTCGGAGATGAGGAGCATTCTTCGTTGGGTGGATTTCGTTCTTCCAGGAGTTCTCCCAATACTCCCCAAAGAATAATCTCCAAGCCAAATAAAATAATAGCCTACATATTATTTTAATGATTCCATTCAATTAAAAAGAATTCAAAAGAATTAATAACACAACAAATTAATTAACTAATCCATTAATTAAATCCTGTGTTGGCACCATTATGAGGGAAAGTGAAATGGAACCACCTAAAAATTGGGAGTTGAATAGTTAAAGGCGGGTTCAAGGGGAGTTGAGGGGTTTGATACTTGTGTGGGACCCACCACATAATATCCTCCCATGGGAGGTTATGTGGGGGTGGGATCCACTTCCAACATCCCCTTGGAGGATTAAACCACCACTTAAATAAAATTATGTCACACATAATTTTTATTTAATTTAAAAAGAATCCAAAAAAAAATAACTTCCATACTCTATAAAACACAACTACGGTAAAGGTATCCTTTAGAGATTACCAGTGCTACGAGTTCATCGGTGTCCTTAGATTTCAATTCCGAGCATCGGTTCAAAATAAATAAAATCCAACACGTACGTTTACAGAACGTACCCGAACAAAACTTTAGAGATTGATTCTGGGCACACCGGGACTCGGAATCATGCGCCGTCAGAAACTGCAGACTCGTAAAATTCCCATGTATTTAAAAAAATTCAATAGAATTTCCTAGTCTTTACATTCTCCCCAAATCAGGGATTTATGTCCTCGAAATCTACAACACACACTAATGGAACAAATTGTGGTACTGAGCATGCATCTGAGCCTCCAGCTCCCATGTGCTCTCTTGGAGGTTTCTGTGCTGCCAGCGAACGCGCACCAGAAGAATCGACCGTCCAAGAATGAACCACTCCTGTTGATCCAAAATCTCCACTAGAACCTCTGTGAAAGTCTCCTTGTCATCATTTTACATCTCCATGTGGTCGATGATGTGGGATGGGTCATGCACATATCATCTCAGCTGAGATATGTGGAAGACATCGTGCACCTGGTGCAACTAAGGTTAAAGAGCTAGGTATTAATCCACCTCACCTACTCTGTAGAGAACATGGAACGGTCCGATGAATAATGGAGATAACTTGCCTCCTTAGCTAAATCATCATAGACCTCGTCGAGGTGAGACCTGTAGAAAGACAAGTTCGCCATCCCCAAACTCCAGGGGTCTCCGTCTCATATTTGCAGAGGACTTCTGCCTGCTCTTTGAAGTCTTCATCTGCTCCTGGATGATTTGAACCTTCTCCATTATAGCATGGACCATCTCTGGTCCTACAAGTGCTGACTCCCCGAGGTCAGTCCAGCACAGAGGCAATCTGCAAGGTCAGCCGTAAAGTGCCTCGTAAGGTACCATCCCAATGGTAGAGTGCTAGCTGTTGTTATACGAAAACTCTACCAAGGCCAATTGATCATCCCAGATGCAACAATAGTTGAGGAAACAAGTAAGGAGCATTTCTTCATGAGTATGAATGGTCCTCTTAGTTTGGCCATCTGTATGAGGATGGAAGTTGGTGCTCAAGTGAAGCTGCATCCCGAAAGCCTCCTGTAAACCCTTCCATAGTCGGGAAGTGAAACGGGCATTTCGATCGGAGACGATCGTCGATCGAACACCATTAAGCCGTAAAATCTCATATACGTAGAGGTGTCCCAGGATCTCTATTGATCCCTAGTCTCTTATCAGTAAGAAGTGGGCTCACTTGATGCGTCGTTCTACGATCACCCAGATAGAGTCGTGTTCTCTGGATGTATGTGGAAGTCCCGTCATGAAATACACGGATATCCCGTCCCACTTTCACTCTGGAATCACTAAAGGCTGAACCAATCCTGCTAGAACCTGGTGCATGGCCTTCACTTGCTGACAAGTGAGGCATCGTGAGACAAACTCTGCTATTGACTTCTTCACACCTGGACACCAGTGCTATCGTCGGAGGTCCTGATACATATTCGCCACTCCAGGATGTAGCACTAGAGGGGAAGTGTGGAAATCCCTCAACACCTCCTCCTATAGTGAAACTGGTACCATTTTACGTCTTCTGAAGAGAATAACGTTCTCCCCACCTTCAGAAAATCCATCAGGTGTCTGCCCTGTGGATATATGAGCATGTCGCATCTCACAGTCAACATCCCCACGTTGTGCCTCTCTAACTCACTGAAGAAGTGGAGGAGTGACTCTGAGAGACTGCAGAAAGGCTACTCATTATCTATCCACAAAGGATATCTACGACGAGGCAAGATTCTCTGTCACATCTCCAAGCGGCTGAATTCCTGATCTCCTACTGATAGCATCAGCTACAATGTTCCCCTTCCAAAGAGTATAAACAATACCAATGTCATAGTCCTAGAGAAACTCGAGCCATCATCGATGTCTCGGGTTCAGGTCCTTCTGTGAAAAGATATACATGAGACTCTATTGGCGATAGGAGACTATAAAGCACTCTCCCATTAGATAGTGCTGCCATATCTTCATGGAAAAGACCACTGCTGCTAACTCCAGGTCATGGGTAGCGTAGTTCTTCTCAGGTTTTCTCAACTGTCGTGAACCATAAGCAATCACTGCTCGCTCCTACATCAGTACACACCCAAGTCAAGTCCCTGATGCATCGCATTAAAGTACGTACCTCACACCCTCCCATAGAATTCTCAAGATGGGGGCACTAGTTTACCTCGGCCTCAGCTCTTGAAAGCTCTACTGGAATCTCTCTGACCACACAAAGGGTTTCCCCTTCTTCATCAAAGCTTAAACCGGTGCTGCAACTCTGGTGAAGTCTGACACAAATCTCCGATAGTACCCAGCCAGTCCCAGAAAACTCTGTACCTCTATCACACTCCTATGTAGATCCCAAGAAAGTATTGCCTCGATCTTCACTGGATCCATTACAACTCCAACCTCCGAGATAATGTGTCCCCAGAACTGAACCTCTCGCATCCAAAAATGGAACTTCAAGAGCTTACCATAAAGCTGGTGCTCTCGAAGTGTGTCCAGTAAAACCCATAAATGGTAAGCACACTCCTCCCCAGTAGTCAAGTAGATCTGTATGTTGTCGATGAAGACTATGACAAAGCGATTGAGGTAAGGCTGTAAGATCTTGTTCATGAGACTCATAAACTCTACTGGAGCATTGGTTACACTGAAAGTCATAATCAAAAACTCATAGTGGACATACTGACACCTTATGGTTGTCTTCTTCACATCCTCATCTTGAAAATTGAGCTAGGGATAGCCTGACATATGGTCTATCTTTGAGAACCATCGTGCTCCCTTGAGCTGATCAAAGAGGTCGTCAATCCTCGGGAGTGGGTACTTGTTCATCAGGGTCACCTGATTCAGGTGAAGGAGGTCAACACCTAGTCGCAAGCTCCCATCTTCCATCTTAGCGAAAAAAATCAGAGATGCCCAGGGTGAAACACTGGGTCAGATAATTCCCCTCCCCTGCAAGTCCTCCAGCTCAACCTGAAACCCACGAAACTCGGTGTGATCCATATGATATACTGGAGTAGATATCAGTGTCATCAAGGGGTATAGGTCAATGTAGAATTATACCGCTCTTCGGGGAGGTAGTCTTGGAACATTGTCAGGGAAATCATCCACGTACTGATCCACTACAACTAGAAAACATGGACTTCACACAGCAACTGCTCCGAGGATGAGACTTTCCAACTGATGTGTGATCGGCGTCCCCCACCTATGTGTAAGTCCATCCAGTGTTGCAAAGGCTCCCTTCTCACATATGGAGTTGAACCTGGTCCCATATTTGCAGATACACCACACATTACACCTAATATAGTCAATATGAGCATGAACTGTGGATAACCAGTCCATACCCAAGATTACGTCGTAAGGCCTCGACACCGCTACACGAAGATCCCAGCCGAAGATCTAGCCTCCTGGAGTAAGATCACACTTCCAACACCAATGCATAATCGTCGAGTCTAATCCCGTAAGAGTCTCTAGCCATAAGGATCAAGCCAACGACTCCGTCAGAATCTATGAGCTCCAAACAAGGGTAGTGGAAATAAAATAATGACTCGCACCTGTGTATATAAGTACTGCAGCAAGGGTGGAGTAGACAAAAATAGTACCTCGAATCATCTTATGTGCGCTGTGGTGGTAGGCCTCGACTTCCTGGAGCTGAGCCCACCTCTATCCTCTAGCTCCCTATGGTCGGGATAGACCTCCTAGTGGTGGTGGTGGTGGTGGTAGATCCTAGAAACGTTGTCCACCACCCGTTGCTCAGCCAGCTCCTCTTCCACGTCTACCTGCTCCCAGCAGACCAACACAATTGAACCTCTACCTCTGCTTGGGAGGTCCCTCTACTATCTTCTACTCATCTGCATGGTGGTTCAAGCAGTCTCATGCCATGTGACCCTGCCCGCCGCATGAATAGAACTGCCTGCTCCTCGAATAGCTGACTCTATCTTGTGTTCCCCGCACAACCGAACCTGAATCATGGGGTCGCCAACCTGATAGCGTGGTCCACTTGGACCTCTTTGACATCTGCCTTCTTCCAGCTATAGAAGAATCCGCTAAGTGTCACCCTTTGGTGGGTCTCGCTACTTGTGTATGCTCAGCAAGGAAAATCTCCACTAGAAGGGATCGCTCCAGCACCCCCGCCTGCGTCGGGATGATGAGGGGAATCATCGAAGCTCTGATCTCATGACTGATCCCCTGGTTGCAGGATTGGGCCCTGAATAATGGGTCTTGTACCATATCCATGGGGTAACGTGAGGGGTCGGTGAACATCGTTGAGTACTGAGCTACTGTCATGCTACCCTACTGTAGATGAAGTAACTCTGGAATCCGCACCACACGAAGGGTGTCTAGAACAAACTCTAAGTGAAAGAGACTATCAAAGTCTGTCCATAGTAAAGATGCCTCATCATGCACATGGAGAATCATGCTCCACCATCTACCAGATGTTGCATGCATGAGACTCGCGGCAAGGATCACCATGAGGTCGGACGGTGTCTCTATCAATCTGAAAACTCTCACGACACCCTCCATCCAATCCTCAGCTGCTTGTGGGTCTGTCTCTTCTCGGAACCTGGGCGGCCTCTAGAACTAGAACTCGTGAAAAACAATCAGGCTGTGTTCACTCTCTGCTGCTGGAGCTGGTGCTATCAGTGGCCCTGTGGGTAGTGGTACATCTGGTACCTCCGGTATGATGGGGCACTTCACCAAGGCCTCGTCGCTCGGTGGGATACCATCTCATACGAAACTCGGAACTCTAAATGGGTACCTTTGTGGGGCCATCCTGAAAAGAAACAGGTTCACCAAGGTTAAAATAGTATACCTGGTGTGCTAACACAATTTAATCACGAAGAAAACTTTTTCAAAGGAAACACACACGCAATTAGTGTTTTCCTGCACTGAGTCGAAGATCAGATGTCAGAGTCCTAGTGTATGGATATGTCGGTCACCGCACCAACACCGGTTTCCCTAAACTGATAACCACACCCAAAACACATAACACTATTGTCGTTAAAAGAATCATAGTCCAAGTTCTGTGGTAGAACTGACTCCTCTGATACCAATTTGTCACAACCCATCCTCGGGGCCTGTGCCCTGACAACCCCAATCCCTCCTTCCATAGGCCAGTGGCTGGCGACTAGCACCAAAGGCATATTCTCGATAAAACGGGAAGGCATTTCCTTTTAACCTATAACACTCACACATAATCTGAACACAAGAAGTATAGGAAAAAAGTACTAAAATAGAAAATTAAGGTGTGCTGAAAGTAAGTGGGCCAGTATACAAACCCAACTAAAAAACAAGTACAAGTAAAAAGGTAAAAATAGCACCTGGATCATCCACCGGGGAATTCCTACCTGAAGGGTAGGTACATAACTCTAACAACTCATCCCTGTAGTACGTCCCGTCTAGTCCGACTCTGATCAGCCTCTCGTCTGTCACCCTCAGCCTCAATCACTATTGTCCATCGTCTTCACAGAACCCAACAAGGTGTGGGTGAAGCCCATGCAGGGGTGAGTATAACAATACTCAGTATGGGACCCCGAGACCCCCGAAGGTCTCCCATAATCCACAATGGATAAACCACATAAGATAGATACAATCAAGAAGTATCAACCAACCCTACTTAGGTATATGCCCATACATGTACCAAAGTTATCAGTCATTGTCTGGCTCCAACTCTCGAACCCAATCACAAACCATTCCACAAATGAAGTAAAGTCAATCACCATGATGATAATGGTTGAAAGACATGACACAAATCACACAGGTATAAATCTTATATATAAAGATAGAGATGATCAGATGTAGTCACTGATTCATCTAAGCTGTCAGACCCACACAGGATACAGGACTAACTAAGCTATTGGACCCACACATGATACAAGACCAGCTCTCTCATCTAAGATGTCAGACCCACACAGGATATAGGACCAGCTATGTTTTATCTGAGCTGTCGGACCCACACAGGATACAGGACCAGCTAAGCTGTCAGACCCACACAGGATACATGACCAGCTATTTTGTCGGATCCACACAGGATCCAGTAACAGAATTCAAAATTGTCGGACCCATGGAGGATCCCGGTATAGTAGACATCATTTTCGAACCCACAAAAGATTTCAGTTTAGAAGTAATCATTTTCGAACCCAGGTTGGATTCTGGTACAATAGTTGTCGCAGCCAGCACTAGGGTTCCTACACAAAGCACGCTCTATTTTGGGAGGGTCCACATCTCGAGCCAAGTTTCGATAAATCAACTATCCCGAAGTCTCGAGTTGATATATCTTGTAGTTTAGTCTCATCAAAATGAACCCAACACACCATACGGTGTGTCAATCAGATTCCTGGTCTGAGAGTTATTTCCATTTCCATTCTAGGGGCCCGGTTTGATTTATGCTCGATCCAAACCCGGTTGTTTTTCAAATTTTTCTGCAACTCACTTACAGTATCCCAAAAGGACCGCCTCGTCATGAGGGTTCTATTGCAGTAGACGGAGCATCATTCGGACGCATGGTCGACGAGATATTCACATTTAAGCGAAGACGGGCAGGTCCCATCAAGCCCAGTTGAATGGCGGGTATACCCGACCCGGCTTGGTAGGTACGACTTGGCTGGGGGTCCTCCCGACCTAGTGGGGCGCGGCCCCACTTTGGACCCGGCCTGCGCTGCGGGACGGTTCGGTTCGCCTGGCGGTGCCAAGCGGCACCGCCTCCTCCTCTGCCCCCGCTGGCCGTAGCCGGCCAGTTTGATCCAGCGCACATGTCATGTGTTGTGGGCCGCGGTTCTCCCCACACTGAACTTGCGGGCACCGCGCTTCTCCTAGCCGGCCGACAGCCATCCGGCCAGTTCGCCCAGCTAAGCGGCCCGCGGATGGGGGCTGCATCCTCCTCCATGCGGAACCTACGGGCACCGCGGTTCTCTATCCCGGCCGGCAGGCGGCCGACTGGTTCTTATAACCAAGCGTCAAATAGATGAGGGCCGCGGTCTCCCTCCATGCGGTGCCTTCATGCGCCACGACTCCTACACGCGGACCGGCCAGTTGTCCCACAGACCGGGCGGCCTGAGTGGCCACCGGTCTATCCATGCGGCTGGAATGCGGCCACTGCTCCCACCACTACCTCCAGTCGTCGTCGGTGTCGCCGCCTCTTCCGTCTGTCGCGGCCTGCATGGTCGTGGCCCCCTATCGTCCGCCGCGGCTCTTCTCCGCAATAGTGTGATGGCACCGCACCCTTTCGACTATGCCTTCTATGTCAATCAACAATAACCAATAGAGTGGTGTCAGGCTGTGTCGGTTCGGTCTGCGCCCTCTGTATTAGGCGATAACAAGTGGCCATCATCGATCCCAAACAAAAAAACGAGTTAAAAGGGAACAATTTATACATTAAAACAATCCAAACTCCCCCTACCTCACAGTCGGTGATCGCTTGATAGTTTTTCGGGAAGACAACGTCGTTCCATTGACTTTGGGAGGGGATCACGTTGTCATTGGTGACATTCTTTCCAAGCAGCGTCTTCCCTTTCTTTGCCCGATTGGAAGGGAAGAAGATGATGCATCACGTTTTTTTGGAGATGAGGAGCATTCTTTGTTGGGTGGATGTCGTTCTTCCAGGAGTTCTCCAAAACCTCCCCAATGAATAATCACCAATCCAAATAAAATAATGTCATCCATATTATTTTAATGATGCCATGCATTTCAAAAGAATTCAATAGAATTAATAAGACAACAAATTAATTAACTAAGGCATTAATTAATCCTTGTGTTGGACCCATTATGAGGGAAAGTGGAAACGCTCCGCCATAAAATTGGGAGTTCAAGAGTTATAGGGGGGTTCAAGGGGAGTTGAGGGGTTTGATACTCGTGTGTGCCCAACCACATAATATCCTCCCATGGGAGGTTCTTTGGGGGTGGTCCCCACCTCCAAAATCACCTTGGAGGATTAAACCACTACTTAAATAAAATTATGTCACACAAAATTTTTATTTAATTTATTAAGAATCCCCAAAAATTAACTTCCATCCTCGATAAAAATCAACTATGGTAAAGGTCTCCTTATGAAAATATCGGTGCTGCGATTTCATCAGTCTCCTCGGATTTCAATTCCATGAACCAGTTCAAAAGATATAAAAACCTGCATGCATGTTTACTGAACGTACCCGAACAAAACTTCAGAAATTGATTCCAGACACACTAGGCCTCGGAATCAAGCGCCGTCAAAAACTATGGACTCGTAAAATTCCCATGTATTTAAAAAAAATCCATGGAATTTTTGGGTCATTACATGACCAGTCAGATCATATGATACAGGTGCTTGGGGATATTCTTGATGCATGCGTCCTGGACATTGGGGATCTTGGTAGAAGCACATACCCCTGCACGATTTTTCCTACAACAGTAGTTTTCAAGAGACTATTGATATGGAAACCTACAAGGATTTTTATGGTAGTCCATGCTGATCACCTTTGTACTGGTTGGAGGTAGGTGAGGTAGCTTTACTGTGACCACATTTGGTACAGGAGATGTCAGAGTAGGTCCAGCTGATTCAGAAGCGTATGGCTACCGCACAGTCTCGTCAGAAATCTTATGCTGATTACCACAGATGACCCTTGGATTTCATGGTTGGGGATTAGGTTTTCTTGTGTGTTTCACCGAGGTTGAGAAATAGGCGGATCAGGAGATAGGGTAAACTTTCACTGAGTTATGTGGGGTCATTTGAGATTCTGGAAAGAGTCGGTCCGGTTGCCTATCGGTTGTAGTTACCACAGAGGTACCAGTCGATGCAAGATGTCTTTCATGTATCTCAGCTACGCCATTATCACTCAGAATCATCTCACATTTTTCAGCCCGAAGATGCTAAGATTTAGGTCGATGCCTCCTTTGAGGAGCATCTGCTTCTTATTGTTGATAGGAGCATGAAGGATCTCTGAGGTCGGTCAATTCCTCTCGTACGGATGTTATGGAAACATGCCCGAGTGCAGGAAGAAACCTGGGAGCGAGAGACCAACATATGTGCTCAGTGGCCAGAGTTGTTCTCAACATTATCCTCACCAATCTTGGAAGGTCAATTTGGTGAATAATTTCTTTAAGGGGGGTGTTTTTAAGAACCTAGTTCTTATTCTTGAGGTATGAGTTTCTTCTTTTCCTTTTTCTATAAGTGTTTTTGAGAAAATTAGGAAAAGGGGGAAAATCCCAAATTTTGTGGGTACACTCCATGTGCTATTCCTCGCGCCATGTACTTTAGCCTTGTGGGATGAGTACACAGGGCGTGTAGGCCAGTCATCAATGAAGGGTGTAAAAACTGACTACACGCCGTGTACTTAGTATATACATGCCATGTAATCAGTAGAAGGTCGATAGTAAGGCAGTGGGAGTAGACGCCAGTGGAGTGGATGTACATTCCATGTACTTATAAATACACGTCATGTAACCAAGTTAGCTAATGAACAACAAGGCGGAGGAAAGTGGCCATTAGAGGAATAGTTAAAAAATGAAAAGTACAGGCCGTGTACATGAGAGTACATGGCGTGCAATTGGGTTTTTTGTTATAAATGGACAGTAGCATACTCATTCGGTAGAGGAGGTATTGGGTTCATTTGGAGCATGGGGAAGAGGACCGGATCTTGGAATAGCTCTCGACTACACACCGGGACTCTGATTCCAATGCCGATGATCTTGTTTGAACCGCGCGGGTGAGTTGTTCACTCTTCTTGTACATCTCCTTCAAATTCCTTCCTGAGAGGAAGATATTTGAGTTTGAATGGGTGAATGTTTATCCCAGATTTTTGCTGTTCTTGGGTATTTTGGGAGGCATCTTTCAATCAGAGGAGATCCAGGAAGGTGGTTTGGTGTTTATTTCCAACTGTCAATTTGTTTTTTGTGTATTGTTGTGCTACGCGCCCATGTATGGGGTGTCGTATGGATGAGGCCTTTATTGATAAAATACCTACAATTTCATATCTAATTTAATGAATATGTATAAACTATTGTTTGGGATCACTGCCTTGATCCAGAGCCACCCCGTTGGTGTGTTTTCCTTGTTTATCCATTTGACCAGGATACCTGAGGGTCTTTCATGGTTATAGCATGCTCCGAGTTTTCTTGAGAGAAAATGTATATATAGTTGCTTTCTTATGTGTTGGGCTTGGCTTGGTTACTAATTTGGCTGAGGGAAAGGCCTGAGGGAAAGGTTACTGATTCTCCTGATGGCAAGGCCTGAGGGAAAGGTTCTATTCAGCCTGAGGCCAAGTGTTTGTTTAGCCTGAGGGCAACTTTTCATTTTCCTAAGGGTTGTAGCTTCCATGCCTGAGGGAAATCACCTGAGTGTTTCATTTATTTTTCTTTTGAGGGAATGTCCTGATGGAAATGTTCTATTTTCCTGAGGGCGTGGTTATAATTAGCCTGAGGGCTAGGTTATGATTAGCCTGAGGGCATGGTACTGATTATCCTAAGGGAAAGATTATGTTTAGCATATGGGTAAGATTCTGTTTAGCCCGAGGGAAATGGTTCTTCTGTCCAAGTACACTATTTCATTGAATATTCATTGTGGTGATTTCTTATGTTATACATGCCAAGCTAAAGCACTGGCTTGGTAATGTTTTTCCATCTACTTGTTAGATAGCTTGTTGTGGTTTTTGTTGTAGCACTGTATAGGAGATTGTGAGATAAGGATGAGTCTTGGGAACTTATAATTCAATTATATTGAATTATTAAATATAAATTAATTAGAAATGGAACTGGTAGAAGTAGTTGATTTTGAGTACTTCCTAGATTATTGCATTTCATTACTGCACGCTACTGTTGAACATTTTCACTGATAGTTGGGCATGGGCCTTTGGTGGTGGCCTACTGGGATTTATTTCTCACACCATGTTAGCGTCATGTCTTGGGACCAAATAGATTATATTTCTGCATGTGTTGAAAATGGAAGGAGTCCCTATGCAGGTACTAGATTGATGCAGAGGAGTAGGAGAGCACGGGATCGAGCTTAGGCTTGGGATACTGCGGAGATTCCTACTGCACTGTTTTGTTTTGCTTTTCTATATTTATCCCTTGTATTGTATTGTTTTATTTTGTAGTGTATCGTATTTTAGCTGCTTTCTTAGTCTTAGAGACATATTGCATAATCATATATATATGACTACTGTCTTCTTTTACTTCTGTATTGTTTTCCATTTCAGCTTGGTATTGTTTACTACTTCCTCTGTTAGTATATTTGTATTTTCTCCGCTGCACTACACGTTATCAAATAAGGTCATAGTTTCCCCACTATCATACATAGGACCTCACTGCTAGTTGTAATCCCTTGGAATTTGGGGAAATGCGCTTGAGTTCATATGAAAAATTGGGTTCGGGGCAGCCATTGAGTGGTACTTGGATCCAGGATGTTACAAAGTGTTGTCAAAGGAATTTGTTTTCATCTTGACTTACTGTTTCGAGCCTATATTCAGTGGTAGGACGGAATAGGTACTTGGTAATAAGTTGTTCCCGAGAGTAGCTAACCTGTGTATAGGGATAAACCAATTAACCTTGGGTTTCACATTTTATGATTTTGCACTTTTAGAGTTGATTTGATTTCACCGTTGGGTGACAAACTTGTGGTGTGCTGTTATATTTATAACTGGGTTATATTTAGTTTCAACCCAATGATATAAGTGTATGCCATATCATGCATCATTTAGGCACATGTCATAATCTCATTCCATGCATAGTTTCCATGCCATGTAGGTGCATTAGAAATTACATGTTGTTTTGATAGATGTTGTGTGAGAAAATTCATGCTGTTGTGATAGATGCCTTTATAAAATACCTACTATATGATAGGGTATTATTATGTAAGGTTCTATGAATGAACACCAAACATTGGTTCTTGAGGAGTATGGTCCCTCATCAACGGGAATTTGGTGGATCAATGACTTGTTTACTTTGTTATAACATGTATAAGATGCCAAGATTTGGTTTGCGGGATGTATGGGCCCTCACGGATTAGAATTTTGCACTTTGGGGTTTCTTCAGCGGTTTTCTGGGCTCTAGTGTAGTTTTGAGGCTTACAATCAGGAAAACCCGAGAATACACGCCATGTAATTTTGATTACATGCCGTTTACTCTTCTGTTTGGGAAGAAATGAAAAAAATTAAGTACACTCTGTGTACTGTATGTACACTCTGTGTAGTTTCTGACCGTGTCATAGGTCATGTAGGCTGAAACACATGTTGGGAAAAATCTAAGGGCACACACTGTGTACTGGTTGTACACGCCGTGTCGTGCTGACCTTGTGTCTTTCGTGTAACTAACAACACGAATGGAGAAATCTTCGATTAAACACGCCATGCCACTTTCAAACCTGCCGTGTAGTGTATTCCAGGAATCCATCCATGTAACTCACATAACAGGTTGGTGTTAACCTTTCTAGTACTTTCCATGTCCATCTGGAATGCGCCGTGTAGTGTGTGTCATGTATTCGGCCGTGTCTCGAACAACACGGGTCGGCTAAGTTTATCTAGTACACGCTATGTACCTGAGGGACATGTCATGTAGTCTGTAACGGTGAGAGACTGTGTGTACTTGGCCATGTGGCTGGGGAAACAGGGTGGTGTATATTCCATGTGTCGGTGTAACACTCCATGTAGTTTCAACCGAGTAGCCGACCATGTCACTAACAACTCGGGAAGTTGGAATCTAAGCAGCACACGCCGTGTCAATCTGAAACACGCTATATATTGTGTGTTGTGTACCTGGACTTGTCGTGAACAACAAGGGACAATGAAGCTCTCCTTGTAAACAATTTTTCGGACTTATACATGAAATGTAGTCTTGTTCAAATTGGATCTGTGTGGCTAAGCCATGTCGAAGGACTCGGGCAGGGGAATAAATTTCAAGTACATGCTGTGTATTTGGACAACACGCCATGTGTTTGGGGTGTTACACAACCAGTTCGGGCAGAAGTACACACCCATGTGAAAGACTTAAGGGAGCATGTCGTGTGATTATTATAATTGATGTGTAGTCTTGTTTTTGTAAAACTTGAAGGTTTTATTTTCCTTGCTCCATTATTACGCTTCATGTTCTTAGTCCTTGGTGATCTTAATCTAAGTCTTGTGTTTGACCTTGTAGAGTCATGCCGCCAAAACGACCATGAGTAGTTCTCTAGGAGAGCAGAAATGATTATACTCCAGAGACGATAGGCCACAAGCTACCGATGGATCCTCCAGCAGAGCTATATACAGTGCCATCTGTTATATCGGACACAGGTGTGGAGGCGTAGTTCCATGAAGGCTTCATGCGGTTTATAAAGACCTTCCAGGGAGCACCGCTGGCTACCACATCTTTGGAAGAGCTGACCTATATATTCCAGCAACAGCATCCGCCTACATTTTCAATGGATGGAAGACCATGGGCTACGAAGTCATGGCTGGATTCTATGCAGATGATATTCAAGCATCTGGAGATGCCTCATGGAATGAGGGTCAATCTCTCTACTTACATACTGCGTGATTCCGCCAATAGATAGTGGGATGTTACCACCTAGATAGAGCATCACAGAGACATGGTTTCAGAATATTTTCTTATAGTCTTCTATAGATTTTTCATTCCAGAGACGCAAAGGGATGATCGATCTCGATAGTTCATGAATCTTCAATAGGGCGCTATGTTAGTGATGGACTATTTTTCCCACTTCACCAAGCTACAATGCTTTTCACCTGTTCTGGTGGGTGATGAGACGTTGAGGGCTAGACGCTTTGAGGATGGTATTCAATATGACATTCGTGCATTGGTGAACATTTTCAGGTTGCCTATAGTGCATGATATTGTGAACAAGGCACTGATTACCGAGAAGAACCTGTGGGAAGCTAGTGGTGCATGCCAGGGCTGTTTGGCACCATTTTCTGGTACTATTTCTACCGATAAGAGGAAGAGGTATATGGATTTATCTTATAGTGGTATTAATAGCCAGAAGAATTCATCAGGTGGAAAGGTGATGTTCTACCAGTGCGGTAAAGAGAGGCATAAGAGACCTCACTATCCTCGTGACCTAGTGGAGTTTCGAGATTGTGGAAAGATGGGTCATCTTTAGCATTTCAGAAAGACATTTCCACCAGTGGCTAGTGAGAGGGGTTCTGTGCAGACTCTGTATACAGGAGAAGGGCCAACAACCTCTTACCAGTTAGGGAATTGGAATATGTCAGGAAATTCAAGCCAAGGTGGTGGTCGTGGTATCCAGACACCAGGATCTTAGAGACAGCAGGGCGGGTCGGCTTAGGGTAGCCAGGTTGTGTCATAGGGCCATGGCACTGGGCAGACATATGCAGTGCAACAGACCTGATAAGAGCAGGATCCTGGACCATACAATGTCAAAGGTACTATTCTAGTTTCTTCTATTTTAACTTTAGTACTTTTTGATAATAGTGTTATGAATAGCTTTATATCTGTTCCCGTAGTGGAGATCCTTGGGCTCTGTGTTTCTTCTTCTTCTGATATTATGATACTAGACACTCCATCGGGGACTATAACGGTACGTTTGTGTCAGTTCAGGGACTTCCCCCTAGAGGTTGATGGGTGTCACTTTCTATGGGACCTCTATGTCTTAGAGATGACGAGTTATGACGCCATTCTCAGGATGGACAGGTTGGTACCCTTTTGAGCCATTGTAGATTTCTATCATCGTAGGGTGAGTTTCACATCACCAGAGAGTAGAGAGATTATATAAAATAGTGGATGGGATGTCCAGGCGAGCTGAGTTGGACCCGAGCATCATGGGTGAGGTGGAGTGACAACCTAGATTGTGATTTTGTATCCAGATGACCAGGGAATTTGTGAGAAGGATTTCCCTCCAGTGGTTGATCGTTTCATGGATGTCTTCCCGGAACGCTTTTCAGGTCTACCTGTGAAGCGAGAGGTGGATTTACCTATTGAGATAGTGCCTGGAGTAGCACCCATGTCCATTCCGCCTTATATGATGGCTACACCATAGTTTCAGGAGCTCAAGAAGCAGTTGGAGGAGTTGTAGGCAAAGGGTTTCATTCGACCCAGTACTTCTCCTTGGGTATTGCCTGTCCTATTTGCGAAGAAGGAGGATGGTACTCTCAGACTATTTTTGAATTATCGAAAGTTGAACCAGTTGAAGGTCAAGAACCGATATCCCTTTCCAAGGTTTGGTGATCTTTTTGGTCAACTTCGAGGGGCACGAGTGTTCTCAATGATTGACTTGAGATCTGGATATCATCAGTTGCGCGTTAGACCATCAGACATACCGCTTACAATCATTCGGAGCAAATATGGTCTATAGGAGTAATTGTTTATTCTGTTCAGACTCACGAACGCACCACCAGTTTTCATGCCTCTGATGGATCATGTGTTCCACCCATATCTGGTTTCTTTTGTGGTAGTCTTTGTGGAAGATATCTTGGTGTACTCTCACACTCAACACGACCATGATACCCATATTTAGATCGTTTTGAGTACACTATGATAGCATCATCTATATGATAAGATCTCATAGTTCCACTTTTTGATGGACCAAATACACTTCCTGTGTAATATTATCTCATAGGTAGTAGTTTTGGTATACCCATAGAAAGTGGGAGCAGTAGTTTTCTGGGAGCAGCCTAAGAACGTGTTTGAAATTTGGAGTTTCGTGGGGGTAGATGGTTACTATAGGTGCTTTATACAGGACATCTCCCACTTAGCAGTACTATTGATGGGTTTGACTAAGAATGGTGTAAAGTTTGTTTTGTCAGAATCTTGCAAGACAGCCTTTCACGAGATGAAGGGAAGACTGACATCAGCACCAGTCCTGATACATTCAGGGAAAGGAAATAGCTACACAGTTTACTATGATGCATCAGGTATTGTTCTGGGAGTAGTTTTGATGTAGGGTGGTCGAGTAGTTGCATACAGGTCTCGACAGTTGAAGCACATGAGAGGAATTACCTGACGCATGATCTCAAGTTGGCTACAGTTGTTCATGTGTTACGCTGTTGGAGACATTATCTCTTGGGAGAGCATTTTATGGTGTTTACAGACCAAAAAAGTCTGAAATACATCATTACCCAGCGTGACCTGAATTTGAGACAGCAAAGGTGGGTTGAATACCTTTAGTCCTTCAATATTGAGATTTCTTATTCACCTGGTAAGGGTAACGTAGTTGCTGATGCACTGAGTAGGAGGACTCAGTTACGGGAAGTGAAGGAGGCCAGTGGTGAGTGGCATATTATGTCTTTCTTCTCTCAGATTCATTGGAGGTGACCTATAGTTAGGGGTGATCCTATCTTTCATCCTTATCTGTGACTTCTACCCTCCTGGATATAGTGAGGATGAGACAACTATCTGATTCGGAAGGCCTAGTTCTATGAGAATCTCTGGCAAGTGAGGACGCTCCTCCTGTTTGGACGATAGGTGATGATGAGGTACATCTTATACATGTACGAGTGTTGGTTCTAGAGGATATATGTGATGATTTGATGTGGGAATTTTATGATTTAGCTTGCGTAGTGCATCCCGGAGTTACCAAAATGTACCGTGACATGAGATGTCAGTATTAGTGGTCGGGTATGAAACGAGAGGTATCTAGTTTTGTTACGAGATGTTCCACCTATCAGCAGGCGAAGGCATAGCATCAGAGGCCAGCTGGACTATTACAACAACTAACCACTCTGGAGTGGAAATGGGATGATGTTGCGATGGACTTCATGACCGGTTTGCCGAGGTCAGCTCTAGGCAGTTATGCCGTGTGGGATGTTTTGGACATACTTACGAAGGTATCTCACTATTTTCTGATCAAGGAGACCTTCGGTGTTGATGATCTCATGAAGTTTTATATTCAAGTGGTTGTACATCTTCATGGGGTCCCTCATTCTATCATTTCAGATTGGGAAGACAATTTTACATCTCGTTTCTGGAAGAGTTTTCAGAGAGCACTGGGTACACAGGTGAATCTGAGCACAGCATACCACCCTTAGACTGGTGGCCAGTCAGAGCAATGATACAGGTTCTTGAGGACATGCTACGTCCATGGGTCCTGGACTTTGGGGGCTCTTGGGAGAAGCAAATACCCCTAGTTGAGTTTTCCTACAGTAATAGTTTTTAGGAAACTATTGAGATGGAACCTTAAGAGGCTTTGTATACTAGGCCATGCTGATCAACATTTTTCTGGTTGGAGGCCAGTGAGGCAGCTTTACTGGGACCAAGTTTGGTATAGGAGACTTCAGAGCTAGTCCAGTTGATTCAGACGTGGATGGCTACTGCACAGTCTCATCAGAAATATTATGCTGATCGTCGTAGAAGACCCTTGGAGTTTGTGGTCAGGGATAAGGTTTTCTTCTGTGTTTCACGGAGGTTAGTACACAGGTGGATCAGGAGACCGGGTAAACATTCACCGAGGTATGTGGGGTCATTTGAGATTCTGGAGAGAGTCGGGCTGGTTACCAATCGGTTGCGGTTACCACAGAGGTACCAGGCCATGCATGACATCTTCCACGTATCTCTGCTATGGCATTATCACTCAGACCCATCTCTTGTTTTTCATCCTGAAGAGGTTGAGCATCAGGCCGATGAATCCTTTGAGGATCATCGGATTCGTATTATTGATAAGAGCATGACAGTTATCCGAGGCCGGTCAGTTCCTCTCGTATGGGTGCTATGGCATCATGGCCGAGTGCAGGATGAAACCTGGTAGCAGGAGACCGATGTACGTGCTTAGTGGCCAGAGTTGTTCTCAGCTTTATCCTCACCACCCTTGGAAGGGAAATTTAGGGACTAATTTCTTTAAGGGGGAAGTTTATACGAACCTGGTTCTTATTCTTAAGGTACGAGTTTCTTATTTTCCTTTTCCTGAATTGTTTTTGAGAATATACGGAAAAGGTGGAAAATCCCAAATTTTGTGGTAACATGCCATGTACATTTCCACACATCGTGTACTTTGTCCATGTGGGAAGAATACAGAGGGCATGTAGCACTGTCAGTGATGAAGGAAGTAAAAACTGACTACACGTCGTGTAATCAGTCGGTAAGTGAATAGTAAGGCAGTTGGAGTAGCTGCCAACACATAGATAGTAAACGCCTTGTACTTAGTAATACACACTGTGTAACCAAGTCGGCTGATGAACAGTGAGGCTGTGAAAAGTTTCCTCTAGAGGAATAGATAAAAAAATAAAAACTACACACCATGTACTTGAGAGTAAACGCCATGTAGTTGAGGTTTTGGTTATAAATGGGAAGAAGCCTCCTCATTCGGAAGATAAGTTAGTGGGTTCGTTTGGAGTATAGGAGAGACGACCAGATCTTGGAGTAGCTCTCTACCACACACCAGGACTCCGATTCATATGCCGACAATCTCATTTGAACCGCGTGGGTGAGCTTCTCACTCTTCTTTATCCTATCCTTCCAATTCATTCCCAAGGAAAATTTGTTTGAGTTTGAATGGGTGAAAGTTTATCCCAGATCGACACCATTATCAGGTGTTTCGGGAGGCATCGTTCATGTATATCGATTAGAGGAGATCGAGGTAGGTGTGCTGGTGTTTATTTCCAACTGTCACATTGTTTTTGTGTGACGTGGTGCTATGCGCCCATGTTTGGGGTGTCGTATGGCTGAGGCCTTGATTGATAAAATTCATAGAATTGAATAGGTAATTTAATGAATATATATAAACTATTGTTTGGGATCGGTGCCTTGATCTAGGGCCACCCCGTGGTTGCGTTTAACATGTTTATCCACTTGGCCAGGATACCCGAGGGTATGCTGTGATTATAGAATTCTCTGAGTTTTCTTGAGAGAAAATGTATATATAATTGTTTTCTTATGTGTTGGGCTTGGCCATGTTACTAATTCACCTGAGGGAAAGGCCTGAGGGCAAGGTTACTGATTCTCCTGAGGGCAAGGCCTGAGGGAAAGGTTCTATTTGGCATGAGGGTAAGTGTTTGTTTAGCCTGAGGAAAACGTTTCATATTCCTGAGGGATGTAGCTTCCATGCCTGAGTGCAATCACCCGAGGTTTTCTTTTTTGTTTCGCCTGAGGGAAAGGCCTGAGGGAAAGGTTCTGATTAGCCTGTGGGCGTGGTTCTGATTAGCCTGAGGGCTAGGTTCTAATTAGCCTGAGGGTGTGATTATGATTATCCTGAGGGAAGATTCTGATTAGCTTGAGGGTAAGATTCTGTTTAGCCTGAGGGGAACGGTTCTTATGTCTGAGGACATTGTTACATTTAATATTCACTATGGTTATTTCTTATGTAATATCTTCTAGATAAAGCATGGGCTTGGTAATGTTTTACCTTCTAATTTTTATATAGCTTGTTGTGGTTTTTTTTGCGGCACTATATAGGAGATTATCGGTTGAGGTTGAGTCCTGGGATCTTATAATTCAATTATATTTAATTATTATATAATAATTAAATGGAATTTAAATGGTAGGATTAGCTTCTTTTGAGTACTTCCTAATTTACTGTATTTAATTACTGCACACTGTTGTTGCACATTTTCACGGATAGTTGGGCACATGCCTCTAGTGGTAGCCTATTGAGATTTATTTCTCACACCCTATTTGGGTCATGTATTGGTCCCAAACATATTATATTGGTGTAGGTGTTGATAAGGTAACGATTCCCTATATAGGTACTTGATTGATGTAGAGGAGTAGGAGATCATGGGACCGAGCATAGGCTTGTGATGCTGCTGAGATTCCTGCTGCACTATTTTGTTTTTCTTTACTGTATTTTTCCCTTGTACTGTATTGTTTTAGATTGTATTGTATCATGTTTTAGCTACTTTTTTAGACCTAGGTACATATTGCATCATCATATATATTTGATTGTTGTCATATTTTACTTCTATATTGTTATCCATTTAATCTTGGTATTGTTTACTGCTTCCTCTTTTATTATGTTTGTATTTTCTCCACTGCTCTACACTTTGACAAATGAGGGCATAGTTTCCCCACTATAATACCTAGGCCCTCACTGCTAGTTGGAAGCCACTGGCATTTGGGGAAATGCGCTTGAGTTCATGTGACCAACCGGGTTCGGGGAACCTGTTGAGTGTATCCCTGATCTGGGATGTTATAGTGTTTTAGATGAAAATGGATATGCGTTGAATTTTAATTTTTTTAGCACAAAGGGGAAGCCCGAGAACCACGGTGGGGTGGATGTGTACTTGTACGGCTAGTGGACCAGATGGGTTTTGTCCCTATATCACCTAGAATTTGGATAATGAAAACTCTAACTAAACTATGTTGATTATTATAGGGGAACACTAGTTTATGGGTATGTTCCCTACTAGTCTCTGGTGCACGGGAATGGATTTTACTATGGTTACTTTACACCGAGGTGAGAGGTACATGGGGCCCGAGACTATCTAGTGCCTAGATTTGTTCCCGGTTCTGTTTCTCATTGTTTTCAAGGTATTTTGACTTGTATTAGGGTGTTTTTGGCAGTACATTATAGTATCTAACATGTATATTTAAATGTGTGAACATTCTGAAAATTTTAGCATGAAAAATGATATCAATTGAATGTTGAATTTCTTGGATTTTATCACTTCTTTTCATTGCGTATTAAAACTACTTGATTTTTCACATTGTAGTGAAAGATAATTTCAATAATTGGTTGGTATCCTATTGGGATTAGTCTCACACCATACTTACACCCCATGGGTGTAAGTATACTTTATTATGCTTCTATCGGGTAAAGGGATGGCTATGGGTGATGGCGGTTTAGGGTGTTAGTTCCCATCCTTAGTGTGGAGTTGTGGATACAGCTTGTGGGTGGTGACCCCTTGTTGTGTGGATTCTCTGGGGTTGTCTTGCTATTTCCATTATTTGTATATAGACCACTTTTATTGTCCTTAAACCAATGTATTCTGTTCTCTTCTTTTCTTAATACTTGTTTGGCTCAAAATTTTCAAATTTTTATTCTGGATTGTTTTTAATGTTTCATGATTTCATACTCGGGTTAATCATTGCCAAACCTATATTAATGATACTCAGGCCCTTATACCAGCCACTGGGGATAGGTAACACCCTTTTGGCCTTGCCACGGGCCGGGTTTGGTGTTGGTATTGGTGGTGACCAGATTCGGTTCGTGACAAAATGGTATCATATGAGGTTAATGTTTTTGGGTTATATTTCTATTTTGGGAAGAGTCGGGATAAATAGGAGCTAGGACTGTCGGGGATCAGCGTTTTGGTTGTGAGTAGGGTTCTTGGACCACACCACTCATGGAAGACCTTGAGTCTCTGGGGGATGTTGGAATTTACGGATTGACTTCACTTCATGGTGATACATGTGGGCTGAAGACCACACGTGGATATCAGGAGAATGAGGAGTAATTGTTTCTTTTATAACTAGAATATGTTTAGAATATTTATATTTGATTTATTTGATTAAAATTTTCAGAATTGTGGTCTTGATTATTGATTTGTGACTGTTGCATTTTGTAGCAACATGCCTCCCCGGAAATCTCCCACGTACCCACAGGAAGAAGCCAGAGAGTGTTCTCCCATACCATTTGATTAGAGGCTAGTTGAGGATATGGTTTGGGAAATCCAAGAACTGGGGAAGTGTCCAACTCTCTGATCCTATTCTTGATTGTAAATAAGAGATGGGTCCTAGAAAATATAAATCTCAGGAGTTTCTAAAAAGAAATCCTCATACATTCCGAGGAATCTCAGAACCCCAAAAAGCAGAAGAATGGCTCGAGAAAATTGAGAATAAGTTTGAGTTCCTAGAAACTCCCCAGGTGCTCCGGGTGAAGTGTTCCTCCTTTCTGTTGGAGGGTCCTAACCTTATGTGGTGGGATTCAGTGCTTCAGACTGGGAAGAATGAGAAAATGTGCTGGGGATATTTCAAGGTCATCTTCAATGAATTGTACTTACCTAAGGTGTTGGCTTATGTTAGGTCCAGAAAGTTCATGGACCTTGTTTAGGGGAATCTATCTGTGATGGAGTATGCCAATAGTTTTGCTGAGTTGGTTCGGCATGCTCCATAAATCGTCTCCAAGGAGCTGGTGAAGGACCATAGGTTTCAGAAAGGATTGTGACAAGATATATATTCCCTAGTGTTCTTGTTTAAATTGAGGACATGTAATGAGGTCTTTGTTTGGGCGTGCATGTTGGAGATTGATAGAAAAGTTAGGGATGGTTTTTCAAGTTCAGTATCAGTAGTGGGAAGTGGAAAATCCTCAGTGAAGAAAAGTAAGCGGGAGGATCATGTGAAGAAAGGTGGTGGCAGTTCAGGCCACTCTTCCAGGCTGTTTTCGTACTTGGATTCTGATGCGAGATAGGTTGTGTTCCAGCAGTGTGGGAATCCTGGGCACATCTGACTAGTATGTCCACTTCCTCCAAATCCTTGTTACCAGTGTGCATGTATGGGTCATTTGCAGTGCTTCTGCCGTGTGTCACGTCCACTCATGAGTGGGACAGGGTCAGTGGTTCCAAGAGGAGTGTCAGCACAATCTAAGCCATCAAGAAGAGGGGGATTTTGATTTGGCGGTCGTGGTGGAAGGGTTGGGTCATCTTCTAGGAATATCTAGTTTATGGAATAACCAAAGACTAGTGGTCGTCCTCAAGTAGAGAGAATACATCTCCATGTAGTGGATCATGCACCAGTAGTACCATAGGTGGGACCATCGACAGTTCGAGGTACCGTTCTAATCACATCTTATATAGCTACAACTCTTTTTGATATTGGTGACTCTATTTCATTTATATCATCCCGTTTTTTGAACATGTAGAATTTTCCAACTGAGTTGATGTCTGTTGTGATGGAGTTGGTGACACTATTGGGAAGGAAGAAGGAGCAGGGCCTTAGGTGCCCCTCGTGTGCGCTTTCCATGTTAGGGGTTGAGATAGAGTGGGACCTCCTGGTTTAAGATATGGAACTATTTGACAATACAAGGCATGGATTTTCTAGTACACTTCCAGGCACACATTGATAGCTACATGCAGTGAGTGAGTTTCACGGCACCTGATGGGAGTCGTCAGGTTTTTCGGGGATAATGGGATCCTTGGTCGGGATGCACAGGACCTCCACTCCCAGAGTTGGGAAGTTATACCTTCCAGTTATCATCACTCATGCTAGAGGATGATGGTCTTTCCCTTGGAGGTGAACTAACTCATGTTTTTCATGAGTTTCCGGAGGTATTCCCGGATGATTTCTCTGGTTTTCCCTCGAAGCCGGATTTGGAGTTTTCTATTGATCTGGCACTGGGAAAATAGCTGATATCTATTCCCTCTTATCATAGGTCCCCTACCGAGCTAAGGGAATTAATGAAATAGCTGGACATCTTATAATCCAATGGATTCATTTTCTCGAGCGTCTCTCCTTGGGCCGCTCCTATGTTGTTCACGAAAAATGTTGATGGATCCCTCTAGTTGTGCATTAACTATCGGAAGCTGAATGAGGTAACAATTAAGAATAAATATCCATTGCCAAGAATATTTTATTTGTTCCATTAGTTGAAGGGGTAAAAGTGGTTCTCAAAATTAGACTTGCGTTCAGGTTATCTTGAACTCAGGCTGATGGAGTAAGATATTCCAAAGACAGCCTGCTGAAGCAGGTACGACCACTTTGAGTATTCAGTCATGCCATTTGGATTGACCAGTGCTCCAGTGGTCTTTATGGCACTCATGAATAATTTGTTCCGTTATTTTATTTATTCCTTCATTGTGGTGTTCATGGATGACATTCTAGTATGCTCTGGCTCTGAGGAGGAACACAAACATCACTTGAGGATCGTCTTGGGAACTTTGTGGGATCATTGCCGCTATGAAAAGTTGTAAAAGTTCACATTATGGATTTGGGAAGTGAGATTTTTGGGGCATGTGATCTTTGAGAATGGGATTTTAGTGGACCCTGAGATGATTAGCGTGGTTATGACGTGGTAGCAACCCATTAATGTGTTCTAGTTCAAGAGTTTCCTTGGACTAGATGGTTATTACAGGTAATTCATTCGGGATTTTTCTCGGCTTACTTCACTGATGATCGCGCTCACCCGGAAAGAGGTGAAGTTTTTATGGGGTCCAGAATGTCAGGAATCATTCAAGGACATGAAGAGGTGGTTGACTACTGCCCCCGTGCTAATTTTTCTAGAGGCTGGAAAGGGATATGTGGTCTATTGTGATGCTTCATGTATGGGTTTTGGGTGCGTTCTTATGAAGGACGATCACTTGGTGGCGTATGGTTCTCAAAAACGCCGACCACACAAAAAGAACTACCTGACCCATGACTTGGAGTTGGAAGTAGTGAAGCATGATTTGAATATTTTGCATCACTACCTCTTTGGGGAGAACTTTGTGGTCTAATCTAATAACAAAATCTTGGAATGTATCTTCTCTCAGAAGGAATTCAACTTAAGGTAGTGTGGTTGGATCGAGTACTTGTAGGGGTTCGACTGTGACATTGTCTATACCCTAGGAAAGTGTAACGTGGTGGCCGATTCTTTGGTCAGAAGAGTTCCAGTGTAGGATTTGAGGAATCCTAGTGATGAGTAGACTTTAATGGGGCTATTTTCTCAGATTCATATAGAGACCATGGAACAGAGTGGAGGGGAATTCTTGGAGAGCGTCCAGTTGTCTCCTTCTCTATTGGAGTTTATTCAGAAGGAACAACCCAATGATGATATTTTTCAGTGGTCGAAGCAATTTCTTCATGGTGGGGAGACATCCTCTGATTGGTCGTTGTCTTTCGAGGGAATCTTGTGCTTCTAGGGTCATTCAGTACTGTCATTATCTTTGCAGAAGGTGGTGATGGAGAACAACCACTAGTCTCAGTGGGTTGTCCATCTGGGTGCCACCAGGATGTATTATGATGTCTGTCGGAAGTTCTGGTGGCCTGGATTGAGACAAGACATAGCTAACATTGTGTCAAGATTCTACACATGACAGTAGGTGAAAGTAGAGCATCATAGGCCTTATGGATTTCTCCAGCCATTACCCATTCCCACTTGTAAGTGGGACGACGTTACCACAGAATTCATTGTTTGCTTACCCCATAAAAAACGGGGTAAGAATTCTAATTGGTGGGGATTGATCTTCTGACTAAATCATTCCACTAAATTCTGATCATAGGTACAACTAAAGTTGATGAGTTGGTCCTTTTTTATCTTTAGAAGGTGGTGAGACTCCATGGCATTCCACTAGCAGTTCTCTCAGATAAATACCCCTAATTCACTTCTCAGTTCTAGGAAGGCCTTGGGGTCTTAGATTAAGATGAGAACAACATTCCATCCTCAGATAGATGGTTAGTCAGAGTGGGAAAATCATATTTTGGAGGACATTATCGTGCATGTGTCCTATAAAATGGAGGCTCCTAGGATATCCATTTGGGGCTGGTTTTGTTTTCTTATAATAACAACTACCAATCCTTGATTCGAATGCCTCCTTTTGAGGTGCTCTATGGTCGTCCATGTCGATCACCCCTGTGTTGGGATCAGGTAGGTGAGACTTCACTGTTGGGGCCGACCCTTGTGCAGGAGACTTCTAAGAAGGTCAAATTGATCCGACAATTCTTGTTGATAGCTCAGAGTCTTCATAAATCTTATACTAACTTGAGGTGTCAAGACCTAGAGTTTTCTGTGGGTGATAAGGAATTCTTGAAAGTCGCCCCACATCTGGACCATCGTCGATTAGGGAAGCAAGTGAAGATGACACCACGATTTGTTGGCCCTTTTGATATCAGTGAGTGTATTCACAAGGTGGAATATAGGTTGGCCTTACCTTTTCTATTTATTTCCATCCATAACATCTTTCATGTCCCCTAGTTGAAAAAATACAACCCAGATTTATCCCATGTGCTGAGTTTGGAAGAACTGAAGATAAAGACAGACATGGTAGTTTTTGAGCGGCCAATAAAAATAGTGGACTCCCAAGAGAAGGTGCTTCAAGGAAAGTCTATTATGCTGGTCCGAGTTCACTTTTAACATGGTAATGATACACATGAGACATGGGAGCGTATGTCATGGGTTGAGGAAGAGTATTCATTCTTATTTTTTGATCAAGCTTCTGGTTGACTTTTTGGGACAGAAAGTTTTCATGGTGGGGAAAATTGTCACATACATGACAAATTTAAGAGGTATTTTTCATTTATCTTCCATTAATTCTTTGTTTTGGGGGTTTCCCAAGATTTTATGGAGGAAGGGGTGAGTTTTTGTGAATTTGGATAAACAGTGAGCCCAATTCCAGATTTAAAAATAAATATTGTTTCATTTATAACATTTAATTCTGTAATATTTTTCTCCAATTATAATTCCTAAATGTCCTCTCATGACCTATTAACACCACCATTGAAATTTAGAACCTTTAGTAATCCATAATAATGGTTTATTTGGTGTTTTTATTTAAGGAATCGGGCCACTAGAAGGCCCATTTCTATTTTAAAAAAACATTTGTTTAATTAATAAGTTATTAAATTTTAATAATTGTTCAGTGATTCCAAGTCTCACACAATACCATTGAACCCAGCCACGTTCCCAACCTCTTTCCCACCTATTTGGAGCACTTTAACATCACGATTTAGTATAGAACTTTATTGGATGTCTCAAATCGTCCATATTTGAGGAGAAAAGTTCTTTCCTTCAGAACTCACTCAATTCTTACTCTTTTTACTCTATTCCAGTTCCTAAATGGCATCCTCATCCTTATTCAAACCACCCCTAAATATTGGATATTTTCAATTTTCAGATCTGGTGTATTTGTGGATATTCTTTCCAGATCCCGCAAGTAAGTTAGTCCATTTAATTCCTCTTTAAAATTTGTTTGGGATTAATTCAATTTTATTGGAGATTCTTCGCTTATTCCTGAAGTACCAAATGACCAGGGGGTGGGGTTTCGAACCTAGGTTTTAACTATGGGTTCTCTTAGTCAATTATTGTGGTTTTAGGTTTTTTCTAAGTCACTCTTGGTGTGGCGGTGGCACGACTTTATTTTCATACTGTGATTCAAGGGTTTTCATAACTTTGGTAGGTGATTCCAATGTTTATGCAATATCTATGATTAGAATGATATATTTATGATATTTTCATGCCTATTGTATATTATTAATTCTTCATAAAATAGTTTAAGTGGTTTTTGTTTTGCAAGTGAAATTTTAATGCCAATTTCATTTGAAATTGGGGGGGGGGGCTTCATATAAATCTTTTGTTGGATCATTAAGGGATGAACTAAAATTATTTAGTTGATTTTATTGAACTTTATTAGGGTGGAAAATAATGTTTCAAATGTTCTTATACTTTGTTTCTTTCTTCGAAATTGGTTTTCGGTGAGGTTTGTTAAGAAAATGATTTTTGAGGAGCAATTTGTTGTTGAATTAGGTACTTTACATGACTATTCTTTGTGATGCTTATTGGGGGATGGTTTCTAACTCATGTAGTGGGATTAAAGAAATGATTAAGGTGATTTTAATTCTGTTTTGGATAATTTGAATATGCACATGGTGTTAATGTGGGGTTTTCCTAGAGTTTTGTGTGCAAAACAATGAAAGATTTGGAGAAGTTATTGTTATTCAAACTCAAAGTGTTTTGTTGTGTTATATAAATAGTATAAAATGTGTGTAGATAATGTACTGAGTTTGTGAACCGTTGTGGTGTTTTACATGAAAATGGATATTTTTTGAATGCATAAATTATTTGAGCACAAATGGGGAAGCCCAGGTACTTAGCTGGGGCGGATATGTAGTAGTACGGCTAGTGGACTGGATGGGTTTTGACCTTGTTTCACCAATAATTTGAATAATGAAAACTCTAACTAAACTATGGGGATGATTATTGGGGACCACTAGGTTATGGTTATGTTCCCTACTAGTGGTTCCTGAACGAGAATAGATTTTACTATGGTTACTTTACACCGAGGTATGAGGTACATGGGGCCTGTGACTATCTAGTTCCTAGGGGTGTTCCCAATTTTGTTGTTCATTGTGTTTATCATATTTACCCTTTTATTGGGGTGTTTTTTGAAGTACATTAAATTATATAACATTTATATTTAAATGTTTGAACATTCTGAAAATTTTATCATGAAAACTATTTTCAATTGAAAGTTGCATTTCTAGGATTTTATCACTGCTTTTCTTTGCGTATTAAAACTGCTTGATTTTTTACATTGTATTGCATGCTATATATAATAAATGGGTGGTATCCTATTAGTATTACTATCACATAATACTTACACCCCTTGTTTGTAAGAATAAATTATTATTCTTGACTCCGTTAAAGGAAAGATTATGGGTGATGGCGGTTCAGGGTGTTAGTTCACATCCTTGCTGCAGAGTTGTGGAGACGGCTTGTGGGTGATGACCCCTAGTCATGTGGAGTCCCTGTGGATGTCTTCCTACTATCTTAGTTTTTATTTGGACCACTTATATTTTATTTAAACCAATTTATCAGGTTCTGGTTTTTGCTTAAGTCTTGTTTGGCTCGAAAATTTCAGATTTATTTTCTGGATTGTTTTTAATGTTTCATGCTTTCATACTAGGGTAAATCATTCCCAAACCTAAATTAATAATAACCAGGATCTTTTTCCAGACCGTGGGGATAGGGAACACACTTCAGGACTTATCATAGGCCAGGTTTGGTGCCGGTATTGTTGGAGACTAGATTCGGTTCGTGACAGGCTAGGTTATAGTGGTAATATATTTCTTAGAGCACTTATTCTTGGTAGTGCATGTAGTATATGCTATAGAACAATATGATATTATTTAAAAATAGAGGGATGTTATAAGGATTTTATGAGGTGAATAGATATAAATTTATTTTTATCATAACTTATCATCCATATAAATATGTTTAGTCTGAGTGATCTATCCAGATTCAAGAATATATGATTTGGGTATTTGTGGTTGGATTTGGTGGTTCGTGGGAGATTCATTTTTCATTGACTAAATTTTTCTATGAAAAAAGTTATTATGATTTGATTAAAATGAAACCCATTGAGGGGTTTTATGGAAATCCATTTAGATATCAATTTTTTTTAATATCATGGTTAGTGGTCTCTTGTGGGGCCATGTAATGCCCTGAAATTGTAAAGAAAGAAGATATTATTTGTTAGCACATATAAAATGCCACACCGAGTGTGTAAGGAAATATAATATCTCGAGAATGTATTATATATTTAATTTATAAAATAAATTAAATATATTTTATATCTTTAAATTAATTTGAAACTGAGTTAACGTACGTTATATGTGACAATGAGTTTATTTGATGGCTTGTGTTACATGCAATACCGAGTTTTACAAAACAATAATATATTATTTAAATATTATTATTTAATATAATAGAATATAAAATATTTGTTATTAATATGACTAACTAACTTATAATATATATGATTTACACAAAATTTAAATGAATTAATTGTTTACTAATTAATTAGAAATGAATATGATAATCGTTTGAATATTAAGGGAATGTTTTTGTGGGAAACTATTATTATGATCACAATATTGTTTTATCCTAAGAAATTAATTTAATTAAAATTATTAAGTGATATTAATGTAATATATATATTATATATTCAATAAAATATTTTCATATTAATCCAATAGATTCAAAAGTCATAAGATAAAAACAAACCCTATATTACACTTAAAAATCTATATTTTTATAAATGTGCTTTTATCACCATTTAATATAGAACCTATTTAAAATCTACTTTTTGGTAATTTTATAAATCTCATATGTGAAAATAAACTTAATCCTTGATATATAAAAATAAAAATTAGTTTAGGGTAAATTTGTGGTATTATTTTGTGAGGTTTCATTTTATAATGAATAATGAAAAATGCGAAATTTTAATTCAACACTAATTTTTCATCCATTTTTTTATAAGAATAAAACATATAATAAATTGGTTTTAAAGATTAATTATATAAATATTTTATTGAAAATTTAAATTTTGGTAATTTTAATCAATTTCAAATTGAAATTTAATATAAAAACATAGTAAAAATCTGAACTTTTTTACTTCAAAAACCTTCATTGTAATCAAGTCTACGAGATTAAATTTAAATTTATTTTCATCCAATTATGTGATAAAAAATTGTAAAAATGAATTAAATATTTCAATTAATTGTAATTTATAATATATAATAATGAAAACAATGTTTTTGACCAAAAATATTACAGAAAGTAATTAAAATTAATTACAACGTTTAAGGTAAAAATAAGCTTATCAAAAGACTAAACCTTAAACTGAAGGGCCAAAATGACCTGTATAATTATCCAAAATCCATTATATAGTCATATTTTTACCCTATTATGACTTTAATATAATTTTTTCTATTATTAGATCCACATTAAATTTGAAAAATAGTGGTGGAATTCCCTTTTACAAAATTTACAATAGTGACACTACTCCTCCACTATTAAAATGAATATTCTCCTCCCACTTATTCACACCACTAAAAACACTTTGTATCGATAAATATATACACAATAATCTCTTAAATATTCCCACCCCAGTCTTATAAGCCTCCCCATTGTAATAAATCCATACTAGTAATCCCTTTAATGCAAACCAAAATGAGTTACCCAAAGAAGAGGTAACATCATTCCTTATGCTCTTTTGTTCTATTCCCTTTATTCACCCCCTAAAATCTTATTCATCCATTATTATATAACAAAAATAGTATTAAAAATATAATAGTATTTTTTAATGTTATTTTTTAGACCAAAACATACTCACACTTCCATCTAAGGGGTAAAGAACTTACCTTTTATGTGTACGATGGACTACCACCTCACAAAATGAAGTTGTTTGTTTTTCCGTTAAAAACAATCATGGTTGGAAATTAAAATGTAAATTATATTTTTATATTTTATATATGGTATAACTATTTAATTAGTTTATAAAAAATACCTTTATGCATTCCATTTTTTGTGAATATGTTATCATTGTTTGAGGAAGTGTGGACTAACTCCTTCTAAAAGCGTTGTGATTCAATCACACAATACATAGAATGTTTAAGATTAGGATTTAATTAAACATGTGTAAAATACAAAACATGTATATTATAATCATGAAATATTTAACTTTATTGAAATATGAAATATATTATTTTATTTATCACTCATTTGCACACTAAAAAAGTGATAAAGTCATCCGTGGACGTGTGGACTACTGCCTCCTCAATACGATGTGATTCCTTTTACATCAGAAGAATTATATATATAAGTATATATGATTAAATAATATTTAATTTATAAAATAATTATAATTATGTAAATACATATTGTAACTTACCTTCCTTCTATAATCATCATTGAAAGATGTGAACGTTACCTATGCATGTGTACGGCCTACCGTCTCCATGATTGTAACATTGGTTCATTTTTCATAACCATATTTAATGATTGGTTTTAAAGGTATGATTTTTATATAAACATATTAATTATATCATTATTATTATTTTTTATATGTTATATAATGTTCCATTTGACTATAGTAGACATATAAAAGATGCTTTCACACATAAACCGAATTTGGTCAAAACACCTGACGTAATGTTAATTGAATATGTATTTGTATACAATATGGTAAAAACTGAAATAAAAGTTATTATAAAAATTGAAAAATTTATAAATCATGTATATAATTAAAATTATTTTTTCATTCAGGAATACAAATACACATGATACAAATCAGACGTAAGGTAAGATATTTTCATCTCCCTTTTTACATCTGTGTGATAAATTTCATGTTCACAACATACTTATTTTTTGTGGTGTATATACTACAAATTTAAATATATTATATCATTAATAATTTTATATTCATGGTATTTTAAACATTTATATAATTTTATTCCTTCAGGAGGATTATGATTTAAAATTCGTCAAAGTGGTATGGGACACATTTGAATTTTTAAAGATTATTTTTCTCAATAATATTTTTTATGATATTCAATTTACATTTAAGGAAAATATATGAAAATTATTGCATAATTATTTTAATTTTCCTCTACTCTGGTTATTCATTATCTTTTTCTTGTATTTTCACCATTTCCACCATTTTTACATAATGTGTTTTAGAAAATGTTTTTAATAAAACCAGACTTCATTTTACTCTTTAGTTAGAGAACCTTTTTTCTTATAAAATCCCTATTTAAAAAAGATAGAAAAAATGTTTTTAACCATTCCAAGATGATTTATTAAATAAAAGGTTAACCTTTTTTTCTTTTATAAATGTTTTCAATGGAATCCTCTTATCACTTTCCAAATAAGATATTTTTATCCTTTTTTACCATGTAAAAGGAATGTTCTTTTTTACCTTGTATGGTATGAGAAAAATTACCCATATTCATTTATTTGAATCTTTCTTTTCATGTTTTAACAGTTTATTTTTAATGAAAATTCCTTCAAAAGAGATTATCAGAGAAATGTTTTTTCAAATAGTTAAAAATATATATTTTCCTTAATATTGTTTTTAAAATATATTTTTCTATTATTTATATTCATCAACACCAATAACATTTTATTTTTACCCTAATTCTGATATTTTGTATTAATTCGATCCTTATTGTTCCTATGGATGGTTTATGATTGAATTGGCCAAGGGTAGTATTCACCATCACTTCATTTATTCCATTATTAATCTTCCTAAAATATTCAATTTTATAAGATCATTAGATATTGAAATTCTATTAATTATCCATATAATTTATCATGGATATATCCATTTTTTAATCCATATATCATTTTTACATGTGGTCATTAATTTAATAGTTATTTGATTAACTGGCGAAATGTTGATAGATCTATATTCTTGTTTCAACACATATATAGGGTAATACATTTTATTTATTTTGATTATTCGATATAAGAAACACTTTGGACTAGAAATGATGGGTGGGCCTAGAATTTATATAGCCCCTCAATTAATTGATAGTTTCTCAGGAGAAAAATACGTTTTGAAAATTTAACAGGTTCCTATATATAGTCTTAAACAGTCTTATGAAAGGTATTGACAGTATAGGTTTTCATGTGCATTAGACATGACATCTAATAATTAAGCATTTCTTTCATTTTGATTTTTTTATTATTCATCTTCGAAGAGTTTCCATTGACATATCTATGTCTACATTTAAGTTTTAGTTCCTTATCTAAATGAAATTTGTTTTAGTTTTTTACCATTCCATATTTCATAATCTTTATATGGTTATTTTAATGAAATGTGTTTCCATTTATTTACCCTACCATTTAAATATAATAATTGATTAATTTTTACTTTTTCATTACATTACCCTTTCTAAACATTTGATCTCACCCTTATTATGTTTTCTTTCACATAAAATGAAAAAATTATACAGAGAAAGTTATGAAAGAATATGAAAGATGTAATAATGTAATAGTCTTTGAAAAAAATATGTTGTAACTAGTGTATTATTTTCTCATTTATGTATCTTGTTTAACAATAATATTAAATTGTTCATCCCTTTGTGATGTGATTTAATTGTATCTTATGCCAATGTAAATGATAGTGGACACTGACTTTGGGCATTCTAGGTTTAGGTCACTATAGTTTATATTAGTTAAAGTTTAGTAGAATACTTGGAAACTAAATTTTGGAAAACCTATATTAAAGAACATAACATTGAGTTATATTTTGAGGATAAGTATAGAAGAACATCCAAAAGTTATGGTATGGTTGATATTATGTGGTTACTTTTAGAAATACATCACTTTCTGGATACTTCAAGTTGATGTGGTTCTGGAATAGATATACCTAGTGGTACAAACTCCAAAAGGTGTGTCGGGCCTAACTCGGTGTAACCTAGTACTTGAAAACGGGCCTTAATACACTCGTTGTTCGAAACTTCTGGGGGATATGATTTGGAAAATTTAAATTCCGTTTACAAACCATTATGAAGTATTTTGATAGTGAATAACCTAGTTTAAACATAAGGATTTTTATATTGAAGATAATGTATTGTGATTTAGATATCCTATAAATGAGTAAGAATTTTTCTATGAATATTTTCACTAATACTATTCTTTTTGTTTTTAGTCAATGGTTGGTACTCAAAGGATTCAATATAACATTGAACCTATAGGACAAGGTGTTGACAATGAGAAACCAAATTATTTGTTGATAAATGTGAAGAATATCATGTTTATTTGTGTAATCATTTTTTTCAAAAAATGATTAACAATATATATCATAACCAACTCCTGAGATAACCAAAGAAGATAATCATGGAGTTTTCTAAGATCTCAAGTTGTAGTGATCATGGAGAGAAGAAGGATAGATTTCCCTCATCCAAGGAATGTGGAAGGAGACACCTAGAAAAGTTTATCAATGGAATAAGTAAATGTTTCATGTTTGGGAAAGGGAATAATGTAAATAATTGTATAAGAAAACTAAAGGGTGTGATGGAAGTAAATGAAACTCATCCTATGGAATCCATAAAAGTTCATTATACTAAATATGGGAAACCTAGACATTACCTGAGTCAATTCCCTATTCTATAGGATAAAATATAGACCAATGAAGGATCTATGTTTATATAAGTGGATGAATTATTTTTATGTTGGGGTTGTTCGGAAAACCATAGTTACATGATCGAATGATGATAAGGTTTTCACACCAACCACTAACCTACGCAATGTCCTGGTTAAAATATCATTGTTTTTAGTAATCAATTTTATGAATAAATATTAATGATGATGCAGAAGGGTAACGTTTTATATTTATATATGAATATGTTAACCATATTAAATTTGGTTAATTTATTGAGAAAGATAGTTATACTTGTCACTCTTTTATGGGCCTTACGATCCCTTGAATGTTTATTTTAGTGCTTTAGGCATCAAAGTTTATTTCTAGATATCATTTTCTTAATGTAATGGATGAATTAGAAATTGATAAACTCACAAAAAATGGATTAAAATTGTATTTATAGAAACTTGTTTATTATGTTTATTTACTTATCTTCTTGTGCTTTAAAATAATTACTCAACATTAAGAAAATGATAAAAAAAATGTTGTCCTAATACCTTAATTCTTTGGAAATGATGGTTTTTATGCCATCCCAGATTTATGGATTTGAGGCCCTCAACATCAAATTTATTATTCACATTTTTTTGTTATTTATTACCTCAATAACTCCCTAAAAATATTTAACCTTTTCTTACAAGTACATATCTATAATTTCCACTAATGTTCTCCAACTTAGAGTTCTTGTTGTATGTTATTCCATTTGACCATTATAATTCCCATTATCGCTTTTCTATAGTGTCATGGACCATCCCCCGAGGACCATGTCGTGACTACCCCAAGCCGACCTTCCATAGGCCAGGGGCTGGCGACCAGCACCGAAGGTGTATTTCCCTAAAATTGGGAAGGAGTTTCCTTTATAACTGTAAACACACACAACCAAGCAAAAAACTAGATATGAACACAAGGTTAGATGAATATTAAAAAGAGTTAGTATAGTAAATAAAGGGGACAGAATACGAGCCCAACTGGATAGTACAAGAAACTAATAATTACAAGTAAACTGGAACAGCTCCTGTGAACAGCTACCAAGGATCCTACCTATTGGGTAGGTACAGATCTCGAATAGCAGTTTCTGTTATACACCTCGTCTAATGTCCACCTTCGAGCTACCTCTGATCCTGGTACTCTCGTCCTCAGTCAGCGTTGTTCGTCATCTTTACCAAACACAACAAGCTGCAGACATAGCCCGTGCAGGGGTTAGTATAACGATACTCAGTATGAACCCTGAGACCCTCAAGGTCTCACAAAATCCACCAAGGATAAACCAAACTGCATGTAATCAACTGACAACCCTGCTTAGGTATATTCCCATACATATACCTATGTTATCATGTATACCAATCCCAATCATGAGGAATCATCGGGTCCAACTCAATAGCCCAAAGCTCAAATGGTCCACAGGGGGAGGAATACCATGAAGGTAAGTACCACACAGGTATGACACATAGAAGAATACCACCAAGGTCTTACCACGAAGGAAAGTACCAAAGAGGTAGACCACACAGAATTTTACCACAAAGGTATCACCATGATGGTAAAGACTCATCTCACACCAGGTATAAATTAGGTATGGTAGTAGTGATGATTAGAAGTAACTACTGAATCATTTTACTCTGTTAAGAGGCAGACCCACATAGGATCCTAAATCATCATCAGACCCACATAGTCTCCTAGTACAGCAGACCCACATAGAATCCTAGTTTAGAAAAACCACATAGGATCTTAGTACATCATCAGACCCACACAGGATCCTAGTACATCATCATACCCACACAGGATCCTAGTACAGTAGACCCACATAGGATCCTAGTACATCATAATACACGCACAATATCTATGTAAAGAAGACTAAAAAGGATCCAAGAGTAGTCCCACATGTATTCCTAGAGCGGATCCATGTGGAATCCTAAAATACAGACCCACAAAAGAACCCCTTTCTAGGGTTACAACCAGCTACTGTGTTCACGCACTAAGCTCCCTTGATTCCGGGAGGTTCTTCTCCCAAATCCATAGGTTGATACTCCAACAACCACTAATTTTCAAGAATATGTATCCCTAAGGACCGTATAGTAATATGGGTATCAATGCAACAGATGGTGCGTCAATCAGATTCCAGGTCTATATGTTATTAGCAATTTAGTCCTGAGGGCCCGGTAGGATTCATGCTCGATTCAACCCGACTGTACCCCAACATTATCCAAATATCATGTGGGGTATACCAAATGTACCATCTCAGTCCAAGGTTTCTGGCGCCATAGATGGTTCGTCAAATGGACTCATGGTGACAAAGTTATGGCCAAATGAGCGGAAATGGGTCGTAGTTGGTCTGGTTTTGACCCAGCCCACTGGGTCTGGCCCGGCCCGCCAGCATGGCCCGGCCTGGGCACATGAGGGGGGGGGGAGTTTCCTGCCCCCGCCTCCACTCAACAAACGGTTGAAGATGTTCGGTCTCCAGAAGCACACAGGACATGAGGGCCCCGCTCAGTTCAACTCGGTCAGCTGTAACGGCTGGCCACTTTGCCTCCCTATGGCGCGTCGTGCATCTCCCCTCTGTAGCTGGCCAAATGCCGGCTTCCCTCCCTTTGTCTCCATGGCACAAGTCATGGCCCTTGCTCACCGGGAAATGCGGATGTGAGCCGCCGCCCTGACATGTGGTCGGCCTCTGTGGGAGACCACCCTTGATCCGCCACGGCCGATGGGGAACGACAGTTCTCCGGTGGCGCGGTAGCACCACTGCCGTCTTCGCGGCTGGTCGTGGGGCCGACAGCCATTCCAGATCCCCACCGATGATGGTTTTTGTCCTCCTCCATCGCGAAGAACACAAAAACAACCAAAAGATTTGCAGATGGGTCGGGCCATGTTCGTTTGTCCTGTACCCTCTGCGTTAGAAGGGTAGCAAGTGGCTCAAGGGAGGTGATTCAATGTAAGAGAAAAATAAACGATGATCAATCGAAAACACCCCCTACCTCAGAGATTTGTGGACTTCGATGAGGAGGAAAGGATGGATGACAGTTTGTCGTCATTGAAGATATTCCACGTTGGAGGTGGCGCGTTCTTTGTTAGAGAAGATGGAACGTTCTTCGTTGGGAGAGAATGATCGTCCAAAGTGCTCCCTTTCACCAAAAATTTCCCTCAACAAAAAACAAGTGAGGAGCCAACAAAAATATTATGTTTATCAATTTAATTTGTTGGCACAAATGGAGTTGGAATAATTAATTGGCTAAATTAATTTGGCTCAATTAAATGGTAGGAATCAATTAATGGGGAGTTTAGAGCCCCCCCCCCCCATTAATAGGGGTCTGGTTGGTCCCCTCCACCATAGATTTAAATTGGATTTTTATTAAGATTGTGTGGTCCCCACCCCTAAGCATTCAAAATGGAGATTATAAACATAAAATAAAATTTATATTATTTTTATTTACATGAAAAAGTGCAAAAACTAACTTTCACCCTCAACCTAGTATGGTCGAGGTGAAGGTATCCTTAAGAGAATATCGGCGCTGTGAGGTCAACGGTGCCCTCGAATTTATATTTCGAGCACTGGTTCAAAAGTTACAAAAACCCACTCGTACATTTACAGAACATACCTAAAACAATTTCAGAAATTCGTTCCGAGCACACCAGGCCTCGGAATCACATGTCGTCAATTTTCACAGGCTCGTAAAATTCCCATATAAATAAAAAAATAAAATGGAATTTTTGGGTCTTTACATTCTCCCCACCTTAGGTCTTTGCATCCCCAAAATAAACATCACAAAAACTGGGAAAACAATTGGGGGTACTAAGTATGAATCTGAGCCTCCTGCTCCTATGTTCTCTCAAAGAGCTTCTCGTGCTGCCAGTGAACACGCACCAGAGGTATCGACTGTCCATGAAGGACCCGCTCTTTCCGATCCTCAATCTCTGCTATAACCTACATAAATTTCACCCCATCATCGATTTCCATCTCGCTATGTTCGATGAGGTGGGAAGGGTCATGCACATATCTCCTCATCTAGGATATTTGGATGACATTATGCACCTGGTGAAACTAAGGGTGAAGTGATAGGCGGCAAGCCAACTCGCCAACTCTACTGAGGACCTGGAAGGGTCCAATGAACCTTAGAGATAACTTTCTGCCCCAAAAAATCTCTGTAAACCACATCAGGGTGAGACACATAGAAAGGCATGGTCGCCATCCTTGGACTCCAGAGGTCTCCATCTCCTGTCAGAATAAGACTTCTTCCTACTCTGTGTAGTCTTCATCCACACCTGGATGATCTGCACTTTCTCTATGGTATCCCGTACCATCTGTGGTCCTACAAGTACCGATTCCCCTGGGTCAGTCCATCGCAATGGTGATCTCCAAGGTCACCCATACAACGCCTCAAAAGGTTCCATCCCAATGGTGGAGTGATAGTTGTTGTTATATCCATACTCTACCAAAGGCAAGTGATCCTCCCAGCTATGACCAAAGTCGAGGACACAAGAACGTAGCATGTCCTCGAGGGTCTGAATAGTCCACTCAGTCAGGCCATCCGCCTGAGGATGGAAGGCATTGCTCAAACTAAGTTGTGTCCTAATAGCCTCATGTAACCCCTTCCATTTACAAGATGTAAAACTTGCATCATGATCGGAGACAATCATTGAGGGTACTCCATGTAGCCGCACAATCTCCTGCACATAGAGGCATCCCATGCTCTCAACTAAACCATGCTCTGTGATCAGTAGGAAGTGGGCCGACTTGGTGAGTCGGTCGATGATCACATAGATAGAATCACGACCTCTAGATATAAGTGGAATTCTTGTCACTATGTCCATGTATATCCCGTCCCACTTCCACTCTGGGACCTCTAAAGGCTGAACTAAGCCTGCTGGTACCTGATGCTCTTCCTTCACTTGCTCAAAAAGTGAGGCTCTGAGAGACAAACACTGCTACTTCATTCCTTATTCCCAGTCACATGTGTTGTTGTCGAAGGTCCCGGTGCATCTTCACCACTCTTGGGTGTACCGCTGGAGGGGATGTGTGGAACCCCCTCAAAACTTCCTACAAAAGAAACATCGGTACCATGGTACATCCTTTAAAGAGGATGACATACTCCCCACCTTCTGAAAATTCATCAGGTGCATGTCATGCGGATATCTGAGCATGTCGAGCCTCACATTCAGTGTCCCCACGTTGGACCTCCCTAACTCGTAGAAGAAATGGGGGAGTGACTGTAAGAGACTGAAGAAAAGCCGCTCCATCACAATCCACAAAGGATATCTACAATGCGGCCAGCTGCTCTGTTGCCTCACCTACAAGCTGTATACCAGATCTCTTACTGAGTGCATCTACTACAACGTTCCCCTTCCCAGAAGTATAGACTATCTTGAAGTCATAGTCCTGGTGGAACTCAATCCAACATCATTGTCTCAGGTTCAGGTCCATCTGAGAGAAGATATACCAGAGACTCTTGGGATCTGAGTAGACAATAAAATGTTCTCCCATCATGTAATGTCGCCACATCTTCAAGGTGAATACCATTGATGCTTACTCCATGTCATGGGTAGAATATTTTTGCTCATTTTGTCTTAGCTATTGAGAACCATATGTGATCATTTCTCTCTCCTGCATCAGGACACATCTGAGCTGGGTCCCTGATGCGTTCTAATAGACTATGTACCCTATGACCTCCTCTAATAGCCTCAAGATGGAGGAACTATTAATCCTCTACCTCAGTTCCTAAAAACTCCACTAGCATCTCTCCAACCAAACAAAGGTTTTCCCCTTCTTCATCAACGCTAATAAAGGTAATGCAACCTTGGAGAAATTTGGAACAAACCTCCGATAGTATTAGGCCAAACCCCGGAAACTCCGTACCTCCATCACACTCCTGGGTGGCTCTAATGTAAATGCCACCCCAATATCTGCTGGATCCACTGCAAATCTCACCTCCAAGATGAAATGTCCCAGAAATTGAACCTCTTGAATCTAGAACTATAACTTCAATAGTTTAACATAATGCTAGTGCTCTTGGAGTGTGTCCAGAACTATCTGAAAATGATAGGCATTCTCCTCCTCAATAGCTGAGTAGATCAGAATGTTGTCGATGAAGACTACTACAAAGTGATCAAGGTATGGATGAAAGATCATGTTCATGAGTTTAATGAACCCTGATGGATCATTGGTTTCACTAAATGGCATAACCAAGAACTCATAATGGCTATACTGACATCTGAAAGACGTATTTTGTACATCCTCATCTCTTACTCTGAGTTGGTGATAGCCTGACCTATGGTCTATCTTCGAGAACCACTGTTCCCCCTTCAGCTGATAAAAGAGGTCGTCAATCCTCGATAGTGGGTACTTGTTCTTCACTGTCACCCGGTTCAGGCGCTGATAGTCAACACAAATCCTCAAGCTCCCATCCGCCTTCTTAGCGAACAAGATCAAGGCCACCCAAGGAGAAACACTGGTCCGAATGAATCTTTTCCTCTGTAAGTCCTCCAACTGTACCCGCAACTCACGAAGCTCCGCGGGAGCCATCCGATACGCTGGTGTAGATATTAGGGTCGTCCTGGGGTAAAAATCAATGTAAAAGTCCACCTCTCTGCAAGGAGGTAGACTTGGGACGTCATCAGGGAATACATCCACATATTGGTCCACCACTACAGGATAGCTCACACTCTCCATGTCAATTGCTCCGAGGGTAAGGCTATCCAATTGATGTATAATTGGATGCCCTCTGCTCCGGGTAAGTCCATCATGTGCCGCAATGTCTCCCTTATCACCGGTGAAGGTAAACCTAGTCCTATTCGTGTGGACACACCACGCATTGCACCTAATATAGTCAATCTGAGCATGGACTCTAGATTACCAATCCATACCCAATATGACATCGTAATGCCTCGATGCTGCTACTAAGAGATCCCAGATGATGCTCTCGCCTCATAGAGTAAGTTCACACTACTGGAACCAGTGTGTAATCATCGAATCCTCTCCCATAGGAGTCTCTATCCATAAGGATTGAGCCAATGACTCCATCTGAATCTATGATCTTCGAATGAGGGAAGTGGAAATAATAGAATGACTAGCACATGTGTCTATAAGTACTGTATCTAAGGTGGAGTAGGCATAGATCGTAGCTCGTATCATCTCCGGAGCACCATGGTCATAGACTCACATACCTAGAGCTGAGCTCGCCCCTATCCACCTACTCTATGTGGTCGGTGTGTACCTCCTAGTGGTGGTGGTGGTAACATCTCGAATCGTCACCCACTGCCAGCTACACGGCCAGCATCTCTTCCATGTCGGCCCGCTCCCTGTGGACCTCCACAGTCGAACCTCTGTCTCTTCCTGGATGGTCCTTTGACTGTCTTCTAATCATCCGTACGGCGGGTCAGACAGTCACAATCCATGTGACCCTGCCTACCGCATATGAATCACTACCTTCTCCTCGCATGTCTGCCTCTGTCTCCTGTACCCCACACAACTGAACATGAATCCTACAAGCGTCCACTCGTTGGTCTAGTCCTCTTGGACCTCTGAGACATCTGTCAGCTTCTAGATGTAGTAGATTCTGCTAAGTGATGCCCGGTGGTGGGTCTCGCTACTGGTGACTTCTCAGCAAGAAAACTCTCCACTAATAGGGCTCACTCTAACACCCCCACCTGTGTCAAGATGCTAATAGAAATCATCGAATCCTTAATTTCCCACTGGATTCCCTGTTCAAAGGTCTGGGCCCTGAATAATGGGTCACGTACCATATTACTAGAGTAGCATGAGAGGTTGGTGAACCTCACTAAGTACTGAACCACTTTCATGCTACCCTTCTACAGATGAAGAAGCTCATGAATGTGCACTGCACGAAGCGTCGCTGGGACAAACACTTCTCGAAACAAGATCTCGATGACTACCTGGAGAAGCATTGCCTTGTTGTGAACCAGGAGCATCAAGCTCCACTATCTGCCTACATCTTCCTGTAGAAGACTGGTGGCAAGGATCACCATGAGATCAGCTGGTGTCCCTACCAGTCGGAAGACTCTCACCACGCCCTCTATCCCATCTTCATCAGCATGTGGACTCATCTCTCCCATGATCCTGGGTGCCCTTTGGTGCTGGAACGCATGTAATGTGCTCAAGCGGTATGCACCCTCTGCTGCTGGGGTAGGTGGCCTCGCTGGACCAACAGGTAATGGTAATGCTGGTTCCTCTAATGGTGCCTCTATTGTTAGAGGGCCCTACACCGATGCCACATCGCTTGGTGGGCTATCATCATGTAATATACCCAGAACCCTAGCTCATTGTCTATGTGGAGTCATCCGGAAAAGAAAATAGGTGTACCATGGTCAATAAGATATTCCTAGTGATCTGACTCAAAAATATCACAATGAAAACTCTCTCAAACACACATGCAATCAGTGTTTTCGTGCACTGGGTCAGAAATCAGAAGTAAGGGTCCTGGTGTATGGATATATCGGTAGCCTCAAAAACACTGGATTCCCTAAAATGATAACCACACTCACTACACATAACATTATTTCCATTAAAATGATCATAGTCATATGTTCTACAGTAGAACCGACTCCTCGAATACCAATTTGTCAAGACCCATCGCCCGAGGCCCGTGTCGTGACTACCCCAAGTCCGCCTTCCATAGGCCAGGTGCAGGAGACCTGCACCAATGGAATATTTCAATAAAACATGGAAGGAATTACCTTTATAACTGTTAAAACATGAAACCAAGAACATAGATGGATACGAAAACAAGGCAATCTGAATAGTAAAAACACTGAGTATAGTAAATAAAGGGGCCAGAATACAAGCCCAGTTGGAAAGTACAAGAAACTGAAAAGTACAAATAAACTAGAAAATCTCATGTGGACACCAACCAAGGATCCTACTTGTTGGGTAGGTACAGCTCTCGAACGGACATCTCTACGGTACGCCTCATATAATGTCCACCTTGGAGCTACCTCTAGTCCTGGTAATCTCTTCCTCAATCAGTGTTGTCTGACGTCTACTCCAAACACAACAAGGTGCACGCATAGCCTGTGCAGGGGTGTGTATAACGATACTCAGTAGGGACCCCGAGACCCTGAAGGTCTCAGAAAATCCACCATGGATAAAATACACAGCATGTAATCAACTGAAAAACCTACATAGGTATATTCCCATACATATACCTAAGTTATCAAGTATAACCATCTCAATGATGAGGAATCACAGGGTCCAACTCAAAATCCCAAAGCTCAACTATTCAAGAAAGGAAGGAATACCACGAACGTAATTACCACATAGGTACACCAGACAGAAGAATACCACCAAGGTATTAACATGAAGAAAAGTACCACACAGGTACACCACACAGAAGATTACCAGAAATGTATCACCATGATGGTAAAGACTCATCTCATACCAGGTATAACTTAGATACAGTAGTAGAGATGATTAGATGTAACTATAGAATCATATTACTCTGTTAAGTGGCAGACCCATGTAGGATCCAAAATCATCATGATACCCACACAGGATCCTAGTACAGAAGACCCACATAGGATCCTAGTACATCATCAGACCCACACATGATCCTAGTACAATAGACCCACATCGGATCCTAGTACATCATCATACCCACACAATATCCTATTACAACGGACCCAAACAGGATCCCTGTACATCATCAGACCCACAAAGGATCTCAGTATAGCAGACCCGCACCAGATCCAAGAGTAGTCCCACATGGATTCCTAGAGCGGATCCTTGTGGAATCCTAAAATACAGACCCACAAAGGATCCCTTTCCAATGATACAGGTGGCTACTGGGTTCCCGCACTAAGCTCACTTAATTATGGGAGGTTCTCCTCCTCAAGCCACAAGTTGATACTACAACATCCACAAAGTCCCATGAAGATGTATCCCAAAGGACCTCCATGTAATAGGGGTATCAACACAACAGATGGTGCATCAATTGGACACCCGGTCTGTAAATTATTAGTTTTTTAGTCCCGAGGGCCCGGTTGGATTCGTGCTCAATCCAACCTGACTGTACCCCAAATTTAGCCAAATCCTGAGTGTGGTATACCATAAGGACCATCTCAGTCCATGTTTTCTGGTGCCATAGACGGTTCGTGAAATGTATGCCCATTGCCAATGTTATGGAAAAAAGAGTGGAAATGGGCTGAATTTGGTCTGGGTCTAGTCCGACCCGGTCAGACCGACCCTACTCGACCCAGCCTGGGCCGAACCAACCGGATTCTGGTCGGCCCTACCCACTGTGTCCTACTCAGCCCTCACATGGTGGCCCGGACCATGCTGGGAGGTCCGGTCCACACTGGGCTGCCTGGCCTAGGCGGATGCATGAAGGACTCATGCACCCCCCGCCTCCACTCATCGAACGACCGAAGCCGTTCGGTTGCCAACGGCACGCGGGTCCCAAAGGTCCCACTCGGTTCAACTCGGCCAACCATAAAGGATGGCCCCTTTTCCACCTGGTGGCGCATCGTGCACCACCCCTCCATGGTCGGCCGAATGTCGGTCGCCCTCCCTTCACCCCTGCAAAACATGTTGTGATCCTTGATCGCCGAGCGGCACGGATGCACGCCTCCACCCCATCGTGCGACCGACCTCTACCGGCCTCCACCCTTGCTCCACCATGGCCGACGGGCCACGACCCTTCTCCTATGGCATGGTTGGACTGCCGCTGTCTTCGCGACTGGCTGTGGTGCTGACTGCTGTTCTTGAGACCCACCGATGACGGTTGTCATCCTCCTCAATCTCAAAGAACACAAAAAGAACCACATGATTTGTGGATTGGTCGGGCCATTTTCGTTTGTCCCATACCCTCCATGGTAAAGCAGTACCAAGATGCTCAAGGGAGGTGATTCAACATGATATAAAAATTAACGATGATCAATAAAAAACACACCCTTACATCAGATATTTGTTGACGTCGATGAGGAGGAAAGGACAGATGCCAGTTCTTCATTGTTGAAGTCATCCCTTGTTGGAGGTGGCGTGTTATTCATTTGAGATGATGGAACGTTCATTGTTGGGAGAGAATGATCCTCCAATGTGCTCCCTTTCGCAGATGATTTCCCCCCAACAAAAACAAGTGAGGAGCCAACATAAATATTAAGTTTATCAATTTAATTTGTTGGCACAAATGGAATTGGCATAATTAATTGGCTCAATTAATTTGGCTCAATTAAATGGGAGGAATCAATTAATGGGGAGTTGAGAGGCCCGCCCCCATTAAGAGGTGTTCGGGTGGTCCCCACTAACATATATTTAAATTGGGTTTTTTAGCTTAGGTGGTCCCCACCACAGAGCATTCAAAAAGGAGATTATAAAAATAAAATAAAAGTTTATTTTTTTTATTTCCATGAAAAATCACAAAAACTAAATTTCACCCTCGACCTACTGTCGTCGAGGTGAAGGTCTCCTTAAGTGAATACCGGTGCTGCGAGTTCAACGGTGCCCTCATATTTAAATTCCATGCACCAGTTCAAATGTTACAAAAACCCACACATACGTTTACTGAGCTTACCTAAAAAAAGTTCAGAAATTCTTTCTGGGCACACCAGTCCTCCGAATCACGCACCGTCAATTTTCGTGGACTCTTAAAATTCCCATATAATTAAAAAAATTACATAGAATTTCTGGGTCCTTACATAGAGGATTTTTTAAAAATCCTCCTTACAATGTGGGAATTAAACATAGTAAATATCAAGCAATATATTACCAATATTGAGTTTCAATTGTGAGCACACAATATAATTAATATTGGGAGAATGTAACGCCCTAAAATTCTAAATTAAGAATATTGTATTAGATAGGGTGTATAAAAAGCATAAATATTGTAAGGGAATATAATATCATAATAATTTATTATATATTTACTATTTTAGATAAATTAAATATATTTTATTGCTTTCAATTCATGTGAAATAGAGTTAGAATACCTCTCCTGCGACAACTATTTTCATTGATGGCTTGCATTATACGCAAGACTGAGTTTTACTAGACAATAATATATTGTTAAATATTTTTATTTAATCTAATAAATATAAACATGATATTAGAAATATAATAAAATATATTTTTAAAATATATTTTTTACAAAAATATTAAACTAATTCATTATTTACTAATTAATTTTAAATGATTATAAGAGCCAATTGAATATAAATTGAATGTTTTTATAGAAAACTATTTTTATGCACACAATGTTGTTTAATCCTAATAAATTAAACTAATTACAATTATTTAGTGATATTAATTTAATATATACTATATATTAAATTAAAATATTTTTTTATATTCATTCAATATATTTTATAGATATAAGATAAAAATAATCCCAATATTACACATAAAAACCTATATTTTTATGAAGGCGCTTTTACCTCCTTTTATTGGAGAACCTATTATAAATTAAAATTATAAAACATTAATAAATATTATAGGTAAAAATAAACTAAAAGATAAAAATAGAAACATAAAAATTATGTTAGGGTAAATGTTTTGTATTTTTCTATAAAGTTTTATTTTTAATGAATAGTGAAAAATATTGAATTTCAATTCAAAACTAATTTTTCCACTAATTTATGTGTTTGGTTAAACCATAATTTAAATTGGTTTTATATTTTAATTAGATTTTGTTTTCAATTAATTCAATATAAGTCATTGGAATCAAATTCACTATAAAATTGAATATAAAAACATAGCAAAGTATTCAATGTTTTTACTTTGAAAACCTCTATTATCGCCTCGTCTACAAGATTAAATTTAAATTAATTTCTACCACTTTGGTGATTTTAATTTTAAAAAATTGATTATAAATTTTAGATCATAGTAATTTAAAATGTCTAATAAGGTCAAATTAGTTTTTGATGAAAATATTAGTGAAATTAATTAAAATTAATTATAATGCGTATAGTGATATTAATCTTAACAAGGGATTAAACCTTAAACATAAGGGCCAAAATAATCTAAAAACTTTTCAAAAAGACATTTTATGTTCATATTTAGACATTATACTCCATTTTAATGAATATTTACCATTATGGGATCCACTTTCAATGGGAAAATTTTGGATGGAATTTCCTTCTCTAAAATTTACAAGAGTGATATTCCTCCACTATAAAAAGGCCTCCTCTCCTCTCACATAATCACACCTATCAATACCACATTTATTGAAAAAAATCATCCCAACTATATTCTAAAAATTCCTATCCTAATCCTAGAATCCAACACTTTTTCATAAATCATACAAGTAACCCCTTTGGTGAACATAAAAACGATTTACCCAAAGAAGAGGTAACATCATTTATCAAGTTATTTAGTTTTATTCCCTTTCATTACCCCCATAAAATATTCTTATTGCATGATTAAAAAAATAAAATAGTATAATATATATACTATGATTTTTTATTTTATAATTTTGACCTATACATACACACATTTCCACCTAATGTGTAATGAACTTACCGTTTATGTGTACAACGAACTACCACTTTACAAAATGAAGTTATTCATTTTTCACTTACCACATCTCGTGGTTAGGAATTGGGATGAAATATATATATATATATATATGATAATTATAATGTATATATACCTCTTTAATTCTTGTATAACACATAACTCTATGGTTTTTATTTTTTGTGAAATACAATAACATCGTTTATGGATGTGTGGATTGATGCCTACTAAAAGCGACATGATTTGATCACACGATACAGGGAATTTATAAAGGATTGTTTTAATTGAGTAATTTTGAAATAAAAAACATATATATGATATTCATGATATTATTACGTTTTTCTAAAGATAATATGCATATATATCATTTTCTTTTTAACACATTCACACACTTAAAAAGTGATAACGTCGTTCATGGATGTGTAGACTACTACCTCCTTGGAACCATTTGATTCCTTTTAGATAACAAGAATTATAAATATATAATTATATATGATTAACTAAAATTTCATTTTTAATATAATTATCACTCTAGAAATATATAGTTTTACTTACATTCCCTTTATAAGGGTCACTGAATAATGGGAATGTTACTCATGCGTATGTGCAACCTACCATCTATATGATTGAAACACTGGTTCATCTTTCATAATAATGTTTAATTATTGGTTTTAAAAGTATAATTTATATATTAAAATAATAATTATTTCATTATTGTTATTTTTTAGATGTTATATAATGACCTCTTTGACCATAGTTTCCCTACAAAATTTGTATTTGACACATAAACTGAATTTGGTCAAAACACATGACGTAAACATGATTGATTAAGTAGTTGTATACAACTAGTAATATGTGAAATAAATATTATGATAAACATAAAAAAGGGCCATAAATAAAGTAAATAATTAATATAATTTTGTCATTCAGGAATATAAAGATACATGAGACAAATCAGATGCAAGGTAAAGGATTTGCATGCCACTTTTTACATCCATGAGAAAAATGTCATGTTCACCACTTACATCTTTTGTGTGGTGGATATAATTATTATATTGATATTTTATTTCATTAATACATTTATTTTTAGGGTATATGAAACTTTAATCTAATTTTATTAATCTATGAGGCTTATGATTTAAAATTATTCAAAGTGGTATGGGACACTAAGAAATGTTTAAATATCGTTGTCCTCGAGAATAATTTTAATTATATTTCATTTAAATTCAAGGAAATTATATGATCATTATTCCATGATCCCATTAATTTTCCTCTAATATGGTTATTCATGTCTTTTTTCATTTATTTTTACCAATTTCCCACTACTTGGTACTCAACGTTTTTTATAAAATGTTTTTAAGAAAACACATCTTTATTTCTCTCTTTTATCGGAGAACCTATTTTCTTCTAAAACCCCTATTTTCTATAAAAAAATAAAAAAAATGTTTCAAACCATTACAAAATTATTTATTAAATACATTTTTACCTTTTTTGTTTTTTACCAATGTTTTCAAAGTAATCTTCTTTTATATTTCCAAATAAGTGATTTTTCTAACATTTTTTACCATGAAAAAGGAAAGCTATTGTTATGTCATACAAAATATACTGAATTACCCTCCATTATTTCTTTGGATCTTTATTTTCATGTTTAAAATGTCTATTTTTAAAGGAAATTATTTCAAAAGTGATTTTCAAAGAAATGGTTTTGCAAAAATTAATTCAAAACAAATTGATATTTTCCTCAACAATATTTCTAAAATATCATTTTATAGTATTTGTATTTATCAATGACCACAACCCCTTATTTTTACACCTCATGGGATATTTTTTACTGATTCTATTCTTAGTCTTACCCTATATAGATTTTGATTTATTTGGACAAGGATATTATTTTCATTCACTTTCTAGTTTCCTCTGTTAATCCCCTTGAAATATTCAATTTCCTATGATAATTAGAATTTTAATTTCCCCTAAATATCCATATAATTTATCATGGGTATATCCATTACCTAAACCATATATCATTTTTAAATAAAGTGCTTACTTTGATAGTTATTTGATTAACTAAGAATTGTTGACAAATCTATATTCTTTATTCAATACATATACTTTATAAGGAATGTAATTTATTTTGATTATTTTATTTGAGGAATGTTTTGGAAAACCAAGGATGGGTGAGACCCAAACATTATATATACCCTCGATGAATCGATTAGTTCTCATGAGACAAATAACTTGTAAAGATTAAAGAGGTTTTTATCTATAGTTTTAAACTATCTTGTGAATTGTATTAATGGTATAGGTTTTATAATGTCTCACACATGAAATCCAATAATTAATAATTTCCTTTATTTTGAATTCAGTTATTATTCACCTATGATATTTTGTGTTGACATATAGATAGGTACATTTAATTTTCAACTCTTTTTGAAAATGACATGTGTTTCTGTTTCTTACCTTACCATATTTATTTATCCTTGTTGATTTATTTTGGTGACATTTTTTCCATTTATTTTCCTTCATATTTGATAATTATAATTGATTCATTATTGATTCACCTTTATTTTACCCTTACTGAGAATTTTATATCACCCTTATTAGGATCCCTTTCCCGAGAAACTAAATAAGTATTCTAAGAATGTTGTGAAAGGATATGGTAAATTGAATAAAGTTATTATACTTGAAAAAAAGTATGTTTTAATTAGTGTATTATTTTCTCATATATGAATCTTGTTTACCAAAGTATTCTAAACTATTCATTCCTTTGTGATGTGATTTTCTAGTATCTTATGCCAATTTAATTGATAGAAAACACCATCGTCGGGCTTGCTGGGGTCTGGTCGCTACATAAAAAGTCTTGTTTGGTATATGAAAATGAAAGGTTAGTTGACATTAATGAGGTTAGCATAAGCTCTCGGAGTCACCCAAAAACATATGTTAATTACATATATCAATGTTTAGAATTTTAGGATACTGATTTTTTTCCTTAAATAATCTCCACAAATGGGGAATCATCACTTGGGAAAGAAGGATAAGTTGGATCCATGGTATATTGGAACTTTCATGATTATTGAGGGACTTGTAAAGGAGGAATATCTATTGAAGTTACTATCTCACCTGATATAGATTCATGATATTTTAATTGTTTCCCGAGTAATGATGTATCAATTGGACCCTTACTATATGATTGAATGAGAGGATTTTTATCTAGAGCCCAGGACCTATATGGTGGAGAATATAGTTCATATTATGTATCAGTAGGATAGGGTGTTTCAAAATAATTTTTTCCATTAGTTTATTTACAATAGCAGTCTGTACGGTGTAGCCACAAGACCTAGGAGTGGGAATCATAAGTGGGGCTGTAGTGGAATTTTCTCTTCATATGTCTATAATCTTGATCACTTTTTGGGGGTAGAAATTTTCATGATTTGGATAATTTTTATATACTCTGAGTCATATATATGTTTTGTTATGGGCATAGTTTATCTATTTTGAGGTTCTAAATACTTTCGATATTCAGGGATGAAAATTTGGAGTTTAGGTATAAATAGGCTAGGTGCACTATCTTCATTTGGTTAGTAGTGACTATGTGGTATCCATGTGATATGGATCTATTCTTCATAGTTGAAATTTTCATTTTTTTGGTCATGGTATTTCTAGTCATGTGGATAATCCAATATAACAATGCACTTAATTTTTCCTGATATGGTAGCTATTGTATGGTTAGTGTACGATTTGTCTAATGGTATAACCATGTAACCCAGTCATAACTTCTAAAAATGGATGATTACCTTAATGACCTCGGTTTTTAAATTATAATATCCTACTAACCCATCATTAGCTCAAATCAACCCATATTTGATGCTTTAGTGGACTCTCCCCTTTATTCCTTACTGATTCTTGGTCAATTTGGGAGGATCTATAGAAGTTGTGTTCATATTTCCTCTCAATTTATCCTCTTCTATCCAGATATATCCTCAATGTATCTTACTCTTGATCTTTTTTAACCCGAATGGGATGTGATTACTAGATACATATGTGTGTGTGTTTGTGTATTTATAGGGAGTTTGGGGTTTTATTTGAGATCTAGGATTGTGGAATAAGATCTCATTGTTTCCCATCAAGGAATTAAAAAATGTCAATGTTTCCATTTTGATAAGAAAGGTATATATAATCAATGAATTCTTTCTCATGGAATACATGAATGTTATCTTGATATCCATTGGTTTTTTCATAAAAAATGATTTGTTTGATGTTCTTAATTGCTAAATTAAAATCCATGATATTTACTTTATCTCTAGTGTTGTTCCTGGATTATCTTGCATATAGTGGTAAACATTGGAACATGGGGAAGACCATGGGATACATTTCTTGGAAAGGACCATGGAATCATTATTCTAGATAGAGTTACCTAGATGTCCCGGTGTCATAGTCTATGTCTTGGAACCCATTTTATAATTGTTAGTATACATTACATGAATTCATGTTCTTTAGTTTCCCACTTGTATTTATTACGCTTGGATGGCTTCATTATTTCTTGTTAATTACTCAAATATTCCCTAAAAACATATTCTTAAGGATTGTGATATGTATTATTTTTAAAAAAGGAAATTCAAAGGGATATTTTATGAATATTGTTTTTCTTGTGAATTGTTTTATGAAACTGGTTTGGTTTTAAAGCTACAACTAAAGTTTATGTGCTAAAAATATATATATATATTCATATTGGTATCCTACCGGTAGTGCTTCATGCCGTTCATATTCCTTCAAGACTATTAAACTTGTTTTTTAGTGATTGGATAAAGTTAATGGAATCATGCAGCTTGGTGGATCCTCCTAGTCGATAATGTCTTCGGGTCATTTGGTATAATGGTGAATGAGATTCTCATATAGATAGACTCTTGGATCATGGTTTTTGTCAAGTGTTCTAGGAAATTGGGATTTTGACTTATTATTTCACATGTTTTTTTAGACATCCAATTTTTACATTTTTTTATTATGATTATATATAATTCATTTGATACAAGAGACATGTTTTGGAGATGTTCAGGGTTAAATCATGATGATACTTCCCTCTATTGAAAAATGTATTCTTTTCATTCACCCATGCTAATCAGTAATGCACTTCATACCTTATGGCAGGTTGTCTCAGTTGATGTGTTAGGTCAAACCAGGTATGTTAAGTACATCAACCCTAATATTTAATTTCATGTTACATTCTCTTCCTCTCAAGACAGAATGACTTTTTAATTCAAATATTTTTCCAGGATGAATTTATTCCTCAAGAATTAAATCAATATTGGAATCTTTCTAATCCTCTATAATAATGGTTTCATGTACTAGTTTATATTTTTATTCTAGACCAATATTATCCTTTATATTTTTAAACCTATTATGTGTTATCTCATTTGACATTTATATTTCACTTTTCCTGTTTTTGAAAAATATTTTTTATTATCTATTTTTACAATGTGGGTTTTCAAAAAAGCCATTTAATGAATTAAAAAAAAATTCTGTTCATGATCTTATGTATTATATTCTAGATATAATTTATTTGAAAACCCTTTATCTAAATTTCAATGATCTTTTATTAAATTTCATTTATAAATGAAAAAGTTTTCAAAAAAAAATTCACTTAATTCTTTTAATTTTTTTTTCAATTTGACCATAACTTCACCTTTTATGATTATGTTAAAAATATCTTCTAAAAAATATTTTAATGTTTTTTTCAATATTATGAGCATTATTATTTATTACACTTCGTGTCCATTTTTTCAAAATGGTTTTAAAAATTATTTTAATTCGTAATGATTTTGAAAAAAAATGATATTTAGTTATAATTTTTTAATAGTAAAATATTTATTTTAAAAATAAATTATTTATTTTAAAATTAATTTTAATGGACTTTTTATGAAATATGTTTTAATGTGTCTATATGTGTTCATAGAGAAATGTTTTAAAATAATATTTATATTATGAATTGTTTTATGAAAACCATTTTTTTGGATTTAAAGGATATTTTTTTAAAAAAAATTATCGTGATTAAAATAATTTATTTGAAATAAAATATTTTTAATTAATATTATATGCATTCAAAAAAGTGGGTATTTCCTCTTATTTTACATGTAAATTTTTCAATAATATTAAAAAAGGTATTTTTTATCTATGTGAACATCATTAAATTCTACTTATTTTACACAGGGGATATTTTTAAACCACCATCCAAATTCCTTCTTTATATGGATTATGGAATGTTCTTGGAATGTTTTTCATGAAGCCCATTAATTTTAAATGGGTTAGTTAAGTGATGTTTGATGTATAAATTTTTTCATGGTATAATGTAACACATATGTATGGATGATTAAAATTATTAATATTAGAGCCCTATATCTCCCTCCAACGAATTTTTTAAGCTTTTATATCTCCTGATATAATAATGGGCTGTGAGTTATGATACTCAAGTCAATAATGGGTTGGGAGTTATAATACTCAAGTCAATAATTAACTGAGAGTTATGATAATTGAGTAACTAATGGGATATAATCTGTAAAGATCGAGTCAGTAATATGTCACAATTAGTAATGCATGCTCCATTATGTAATGGGTTATAGGATTTGGATACCTAAACCACTATGTAAGGAATCACAATGATTATGTTTGTTCCAAAGTTACTTATTATTCTACGTCTCAGTGGCACGTTATATTTTAAAGGAATGTTCCTAGGATTATGCTCATGTCTCATATTTATTATCTTACACTCTTTTCCCATGTTATATGTTTCTTCATTTCAGACAAAATTTCCTTAAAATCACGAATTATTGAAAAATACTCATATCCCATATTCTTTATAATAGTATATTTATCCTCTAATTTCATTTTCTCAAATTCTTTTGTTCTAACCCTTGATAAATATTGATTAGTTTTTCCTTAATGATTTTTTGAGATCACTCCTTATGTTTATACTCCCCAGATTATGAATAATTGTATAACTTAGGAGAAGTTTAGAAGGGAGTATATAGTGGTTTAATTATGGAGAAATGGTCACAAGTGTTGTAAAATAAGTTGTGCATGTAGTTATTCATTAAATTACTTTTATATTACTTGGGATAGTATTCTTATTATGCATTAACATCATATGGATCATCCAAATAATAATATTTTGGATTCGATTAATTTCATAGTAGGTGTGAGGACTCCCTCCTCCTTACTCTCTATACCCCCTCTATGATCTAATTGAGGGAGGACACCTATAGGCCCATTTGCACACTTTGATCCGTCAACCTGAATATGGAGTTCCATATAGACCACTTAGCTTATAGTTTCATCATAATATATATATATTAATGGGTAAAACTAACTTGGATCTTTATCCTTCTATGATATCTTGATAGGGGTATAATATTTTCCTTTTTTTTTACTATCATACCCATTGATCTAGTCATTATGGCTCTTGGAATTTTAGAATAATCTCCATGTTATCTCTCATTCTACCATTTGATCTCTTGTTATTCTCCCAAGTATATACCACATTTATTTCATTATGTTCTTCCTAAAGTATATAGTTATTAATTTTAATACCCCTTGATACTAATATTAGTGTTTCAACTCCATCTGTTCTTCATTAATAGTGGGTAGTTTAGTTTGTGGACTCTTAAACTATGAGACCTTAGCTACTCAAAGCTATGGGGGTCCTCCCAAGCATATATCATCATCATACTAGGAACTTTTTTCCATTAAAATTTTCATTGAAATATTTTGATAACTAATATAACCATTTACACTAATTTTATAGCAACATACACTAAACCGTTTATAATAATAAGTGATATTCGCTTGCTATTTTGACTTCAATAATTTTTTATATTTACTTTAAACTTATCTATGTCCAAATATAATCCCACTAGCCTCTTTTGTGATATATTCACTTCCAAATATCATTTTAATACACACTATATTTTTTTAAAATAATTATTTCTATTTAGTAGGAACATATAACAAATAAAATATTAATATCCATATATTTTATGTTACTCTATTATTTTGGAGAAATATTATGAAAAGATGATTTTAATCAATAAAGTAGTCCAATAAAAGGAGTTGGGATCCAATCCAATATTATTTTATAAAATATATGGATTTAAAAATTTATCATATATTGAATATTTTTATCATTTATCTTCTTCTCTTATTTTCTATAGAATATAATGAATCATAAATCATTTATATTTAAATAATCACCTCATATTGTTTAAAAAAACTCTTTATTTATGAATTACTTCTCTTATCACATAAGAGGGATGAGATAACAATACACATTCTTTAATTAATTCAAAATTAGATTTAAATTTTCCTTTATATTAATCTTTATGATTCAGAAACCCTTTGATTCACCATTTTAAAATAATGTATAAGTATCATCAGCTATTTCTATGATTTTAAACTCTTGTATATTTACAACAGTTTTAAAATATACATTTGGTATCACAAACACTTTGAAATTGAGGAATGGGTTTTTATTACTGCAGTGCCTCATATAAAAATTACATAAAGTTCCCCAAATATCTTTTTCTAACAATGATGATTCCATGATTTAGAAAATTTTAACCTTTTTCACGAACTGAGTTGGGTCACCATCCAACCTAGAGCCCGAACCAGTCGGTGGTATGACCCGAGAAGCATTCCTGATCACCATGATCTGGAAACTAGTTCCTGGGTATCACCAACATACTTTGGAATTTATTTTCCCAATTCAATAACCTTAAAACAACCAATAATCTAAATACAATGAATATAATAATACCCAACCAAACAAGGCTCAAACAATTACCTAATTAAATGTATACAATTAAACTCAAACCCAAAAAGGAAATTAAAAAAACTAAAACTTCAACCCGAACCTTCACACAGCATGAATAGTCACAACTTTAATCCACCACCACCAAAACCTGAAAGGGAGGTCTACTACAAAGTTGGACCACCATTAGAAATCATGATTTACCTGGAATAGACAAGATACTAGATCTATATACAACCCAAGGTGTTTGTATTGTGTGATCTAACGCCCGTTAGGATGTCACCTGGATAAAAATATTTTATACATAACATTAAAAGTATAATCTAACATTTTCATTTAAGTTCATACTTTTAAAGAACATTTAAGAAAAATTTTTATTAGATAAATATATAAAAAGTAACAATTTAAAGGAGAACCATTTTAGAAATTCTGGCTTAAATTAAAATGGAAATTGATAACTATAACACAAACTCAATTGGTCCACCATCTATCTACTGATGACACCACATCAAGAATAGTAGAGAACCATGGTTAAATCTCCTAGGGTTCATCTAGCATGAGTGGGATCCTAGAACCTTATGTCTCAGTGAAAAGTGGTGTAGTAACCTCAACTGTCATCTTCCTCATGAAAAATCTACTAGATAGAAGAAAAATCCACTGTTATAGTAAATATCAATCATCATCATAGTTTAGTTACTATTATAAGCACAAATCATACTATGTGAAACTAGGATGATCCACTTCTATATCCCTAGAACCCTAGTTCTTGTCTGCTAACCTATATACATGGGATTCACATGATCTCATGTTAAATTTCACATTCCACACATACCACTACTTTCACAAAAAAGGCCAAACATTTCATGTAAACCACTCTTCTTCACAAAACAACTCATTTTCCATTTTACACATAGTAAGGAAATTCCATTTCAAAATAACATTCCCATCAGTTAAAAATACCCAAATTCCAACTTTATAACACAAGAAAAACACCCATTAAAGGAAAATCAACACAATAGTCCAAGCCCCTTCATAAAATCACTCATACTATAAAACTATTGTTAAAAAAAGATTTTCACCTTTCAAACATTCCACAATTTACACCCAAAATTCATAACAAAGATATTATGCCCTAAATTATCCAATTTACATTGAAATTCCCATTTAAACAGACACACACCTCATGTTCCCTTGGAAATACATTGTTTCCCATGCAAAAAAACCCATAAAATTTTTTTAGAAACATTAGATCAAAGCACACACAAAAACATTGAAATTTCCTTAATTAAAAATACTTTTATAGGTTATATGTACACAAAGACACTTAAAAAACACCATTAACAACACATAATCAACACAAAGAACATATTTATAAACTCAAAAACAAATTAAATTCATTTAATGATGTTAGAGTATGGAACCACCTAACTCACATGAAGAAACATCCATAAATTGACACGAAACACTATTTTCATGTCAACAAAACCCTAGAAAAGAAATATTAGACCATAATAATCAAGATCTAACCGTAATGGACATGATAAAACCCTAAAATCACACCCTATACCAATTGGATAAATGAAACCCCAAGAGGGAGGAAGAAACCCTAGAATAGAGGAAGAAAATGAGAGAGAAAGCAATTACATGAGGGTTCCTTGAAGAATCAGGATGAAAAGAACCCCCAAAATGAATCCCAAGGGAGGAAGGAGAAGGATGGATGTGTTACTAGGGATGGGGAATCTGTGGGGGTCAAGAAAGTGGGAATGTTTGGTGAAATTGGAGAATGAGAAGCAAAAACCCCAAAATTTTTAATGTGCTGGTAGATCTGCGGGGTTTTAAATACTATACGGTAACCATGAGGACCATTCTATATAAAAGGGAAAACATTCATAGTTACCTAGTAAATACAAAATGGTTGATCCCAAGCCTTGTGGTAGGTTCAGTCTAAACCCAACCTGTTGCATATTGGCCACACAGTTACTACTAACCATGCACCAACCATGCGCAGGGTCATTTCTAGGGAAAAAAAACTAATGTATTTCTCCAAGAACTAAATAGAAACCAAATGGGAAAGGTAGGACAAGAATATGAGGAAATAATACTCTAAAAATTGAATCATTTTTCACCTAGTTCCTAAGAAAACTAACTGATATCCCGAATAGAGCCGAAACAATGACAAAATTTAAAACTCTGTGTGACAATTCTTCCCACCATAATGCTTTTTGCCCCTAGAAAGACACAATGAGACCTAGACCTAAAATAAAATGATACCCCCTTTATAGATAAATGAGTTTCCAAACAAAAGACCATTGATAAGAAGAAATACCATTGCACTTAGGGAAAGAGTCTTACAAGATTTCTCAAGAGACCCCAAGATGGACTCCCCACTAAGTGTCGCATGCCCCCAAAAGCTAAAACATCTCTAGTTGATCAATCAAGGAATGAAATGGTCACACCCATTTAATAAAACCTATTAAACTGAAACACCTCACGAACTATTAAACATAAACCACATCACTTTTCTTGAATTAACATAAAAGACCAAACCGCATGCCAATAAACAATCACATAACCTATCACAATGACATCCCTGGGAACATAACCAAATGGAAAAAATGGGGAGGAACTAACTAAATCCCCATCATATGAATCCAACCAACACCCAAGAGGAGACTGGTAAACTAACTCATGGAGGACCAAAAGGGCTCCCCAACATAAATAATAGGCAAACAATGACATATCCCAGCAAAATTTCAGTGAGACCCACAGTGGGAATCCCCAGCATATAAACTAAAAAAACATAGAAAAATCTTGACTCTAACCAGACACACCACCACAAGTGAAGGGGAGGGAAGGAACCAACTATCGGGGCAGCAGAACCACACATGAAGTCATACCAACAACTTTGCATCCCCAGATGACCAAAAAACAAAATGGAGATCGATTTACCCAAATAGACCCCATATGGGTTGTCAAGTAGTAGCCTACTCCTGATGAGACCCAACCACTGGGGTTTCAAGAAAACAAGATGACTAAGCCTCTCTATAACCAAGGGATAATCCTTATTCTCAAATAAACCACAATGTGGAAGCAAGGTCCTCCCACCACTTTCCATCAAATGGGAACAAGTGAGAAAATATATTGATGCTGGAGGTTTAAACAATTCCCATATTCGATAATGAAGGTGGAATTAGACCAATAATTTCATGAACATGGGTTTTCCAGGACAATGCACCAACTTCACTCTAATACCTATGGCTAGATCTTTTTTGGATTAATAATCTCATACCTCATAGTCAGGTGCTAAAACCCATGACGAAACTTCTTTTTCTAGTACCACTAGAAACCATACCACAACTGAGACAACACATATAGACACAAAACACCCCTAACATCCACTTACTCCCACGCAAAACATTCACCAAAATATGGGTTTATATGGTGCACATCCATCACATATTAACGTTAACCAAGATACTCTGAAAGAAAAAAAATGCATTAAAAACACTCCCATCTGAGTAGTTAAATATAGAACTCCATGAGAGGAATACATCCTCATGTCAAAACAGGGACTCCCATAAGATTATATGAAACCCACAATGATATTTCAAAAATAACCCATGCTACAAGGAGTCACCAAACATGACCCTTGCAACTGATGGACTCATTTCAAGAAGAGAGACCATAAACTGAGTCCCAACAGTATGAGATTTTTACATTGGGCCACAACAGCCTCTTGCAACCAGATTCACCACACTAGTGGCTTAGAATGACCCCTTCCTTGAACAAAAACAATGAAAGACACAAAGAACATTTTAAACATCAGCCCACACCGAAAACTCGAGACTTCTTCCCCCATTTCTCACTATAATTTCATCCACTACCTCCATAGAAGGCTTTCAGACTTAATAATATCAAACATCACCTTTGACCATTAAATAACTCAAGTAAACCGACATTTAATTCAACTTCTCTCACATATGTTATCACAAAAAAGAGGAATCAGATAAAAAAACAAAATAAAGGGACCCTTGTCTTACATAGCTCATGGAGATAGCCATCACATTAATCAACTGGAGGTTCTGATGATGGTGAATCACCTGTGGCCCCATTAAAATAGCATATTATCCATTTTGGGGGGCATACAATATCCAAGAAGGAAAACTATGAACCTAAAAAAACTAGTTCATTGGTTAAATAAACCCTAAGAAAACACCTATTTCACGGGAAAACCAATTCAAAGGCCTACTAAACACTTCTCAAAAAGGACCACAAACCAACACCTCAAATAAATTTACTAATGAAATAAAAACACGGAACGTAGTTCGAAAAAATGAGGTTTCAAACCAAAATATCCCCACAACAACTTTCACAAACATACCAAAAGTCACACCACACATTTTTATTCAAAAACACTTTAGAAAATAAAACTTAATTGGTGGGTTTCATATTCACCAATGGTATCCCATAGAGTCTCTCACATGAATTTGTCTCATGCCAAACTGGGAGCCCTTTAAATTCCTGCACAAATCCTATTCATGATAACACACATGAAAATACCAAAGATTTAAAAAGACTCTTACTTTCCAAAAAAAACTATTCAACTCACCATTCCATTTAAAAATTTCACTAAATCCCATTTTCATAACATTCATGCCACAACAATAAAAACTCATTACATGTTTCACAAAAATTCTTCAGAGAACCACTAACCATTAAATCACCTACACATTTTCAAACCTTATACATAAACCTCAAAAAATCATTTCGTGCTAAAAAACTACCAGTTTCAGAAAAAACTCCATTTCATCAATACCCACTCATTTAAAAAACACTATTATCATCATTTATTATAGGTTTCCATAAATTCATCAAACAATTAAAAATTCCAATAATTACCAAACCAAAGGAAATTTACAAACATCACACATAAATCCAAAAACATTTCATCCCATTCAAAATACCATCCAAAAGTTGGGAAATCCCTTTTAATACAGAATTCTCAAAAAACAATATTAATATAATTTATGATTTCCAAAAAAGTGATTTCAATATACCACACATCTATGTTACGAAAATCCAATCCCAATAACCTATACACCATCCACTCAAGGCCAATTTCATATTAAAATCTTTTTTTTATAATTTTCAAACAAAGGTTTTCAAATTATTTTTTCTAAATCTCAATGAGACATAAGACCGTGCAAGTATAAATTAGGTTTGGCGAGTGGATTTGATATATGGATGGTGGCCATACTCCAACCACCAAACTATCATGAATAATGTTCTAGGGAAATTTCTCTGGCTCCACATGGATTATCAAGACCTATGAGCTCACTAGGACCATTGAATCAACTCTCTTTTCATGTCACCAGACATTAACAAACCAAAAAACCCATGAAATCATATAAAACCAATCTTCCCCGTGTAACTCAAGTCCCACCATGAGGTGTGCTTTCTAGGAACCTTACCCATAACTAGAACATCAAGTTTTGAAAAACATATCTCCGATCTACCCTGACTCTTCCCAAAGGAACATGACCAAAATGAGTTGACTTCCCATGATACCATTTTGTCACAAACTGAGCTGATTCACCATCCAACCCGGCACCCGACCCGATCTGTGGCATGACCCGAGGGGCGTTCCTGATCCCCACGAGCTGGCAACTAGTGCCTGGGTATCACCAAAATTCATTGGGAATGATTTTACCGAAATAAATAAACATAAACAACCAATAATATAAATAAAAGAAAGATGAAAATACCAAACAAAAAAGGCTCACAACATTACCAAATAAAAATTTTATAGTTAAATTTAAGCCTAAAAAGGGCTACAATAAAAATGATAAATAAAACTTCAACCTGAATCTTCATGCAACATGAGTATCCACAACCTCAAGCCATCACCACAAAAACACAAAATGGTGGGACACTAACAACCCATACCACCATCATGAAGCATGAATTACCTAGAATATTTTAGGTACAAGATATACATACACCCCAAGGTGTATTTTGGGTGTGATCCAAGACCCAATAGGATGTCACTGGGATAAAAATATTTTAGGCGATAACATTTAAAGGATAATATAACATTTTCATTTATGTTCATTCATTTAAAACACTTTTAAGAAAAACATTTATTATTTAAATATTTAAAAAGGAACACTTTGACAGAAAATCATTTCACAAATTCTAGATTAATTTAAAATGGAAATTGGTAACTAGCACACACACTCAAGTCATCCTCCGTATGATGATGGATGGCTCCACAACAAAAATAGTATAGCACCACGGGTAAATCCCATAGGGTTCATCTATCTCAAGTGGGACCCTATAACCTCATTTCTCAACGAAACGTGGTATAGTAACCACAAACCTTAGTGTCCTCATTGATTAAGCACTAGAGTGGAGAAACATCCAATGTACTAGTGGTGATCAATCATCATCATAGTTTAGTTAGTATTGTAATCATCAATCATGTCAAGTGAAACTGGGACAAGATAAATCAGTATCACTATCCCACTAGTTCTAGTCTGTCCACCTAGATACCAAGGATTCCCTTGCACTCAAGATAAATTTTACATGCCACACTTACCGCCACTTTCACAACAAAGTCCAAACATTTCAATGAAACCTCTATTCTTCACAAAACAACTCATTTTCTATTTTACGTACAACATGGAAAATTCAATTCTAAATGCCTTTTCAATAACTTAAAAAATACCAAAATTCTCTCTTTATAACACAAGAAAAACTCCCAATAAGTAAAAAACAATACAATGTTTCAAGACCCTTCGTAAAATCACTCATAATTTAAAAATATTTATAAAAAAGATTTTCAACATTCAATAAATCAACAATTTATACCAAATAATTCCTAACCATGATAACATGCTTAAAATTATCAAATTTGTTTTGAAAGTCCCATTTAAACATATAAATATCTCAAGTGCCCTTGTAAATACCTTTATCCCCATTCGAAATACCCATAAAACCCTTTTTAGAATCACTACACCAAGGAACACACAAAAAACTATCCATTTCCTTAATTGAAAATTCATTTCTAAGCTATAAGTACACCAAACACTTCACAAACACCATTAAAACCACATAATAAAACCAAATAACACATTTATTCACTCAAAAAAATATATTAAATTCATCTAATGATGTTAGGTCATGAAACCATCTACCTCACATGAAGAAACATAATTCACTCAAAACACCATCTACACCACCAAAAAAACCCTAGAAAAGAAAGAACTGATCATAATCATCATGATCAAACCTAAATGACATTAAAAACCATAAAATAAGACCCCATACCTACTATAGAATTGAATCCACAAGAGGGAGGAATAAGGTCTTTAATAGAGGAGGAAACGAGAGAGAAATAAATTACATGAGGGTTCCTTGAATAATTCAAATGAAAATCACCCAAAAATTGAATCTCAAAGGAAGGAGGAGAAGGAGGGTGGCGTGCCTGGGGTTGTGGAGAAAGCGGAGGTCGAGAAAGGGGTCTAAAGGGGGTGAAATAGTGGAGGGAAAGAAACCCCAATTGATAATGTGCTAGTAGATCTGCATGGCTAGTCCGCACATTTTGAAAAACTATGTGGTAACCATGCAGACTATTATATCAAAAGGGGAAAACTCACATGTTTACCTGGTAGTTACCTCATAGTCGTGTGCAAGTCATGTGGTAGGTTCTGTTTAAACCCAACCTCTCGTATGATGGCTATACAGTTATTACTAACCATTCACCAACCATGCGTAGGGTCATTTTCACCCAATAACATATATTTTTCTCCAAGAACTCATGAGTAAATAGAGCGGAAAAGTTAGGTGAAGGATAGAAGTAAATAATTCTACCAAAAATCAAACTCATCATACCATGTTCTAGAGAAAAATAATTGATAACCTGACCATAGCTGAAACAAAGACCCAAGATAAAACACGGAAGTGTCGTCCTTCCCGATACCTCCTTTAGGTTTGAATGACCATGTCTTTGTTACTAAAAAGAAATATTATTTTACTTCTCAACTAGATTTTCTTCTTCATGGTTGAAATTTAACACACTTATAATAACAATGTGAAAATGAAACTAGACACATCATGCCTGGTTCATTTATCCAAAAAAAATTGATAATATAGAGTATACTTTTATTAAACTCATTCATCATGCTTGAACATTTGCAATAGAATGAATTCAATATAAAAAATAATCCTTGAAGAAACTTCTAGTATCTCTAAGTAATTATCATATCTAATAAAATTGAATATATGGGTGGGGACTAAATTTACTTTCGTAATATTGTATCTAATGTTATTGAAATATTAAGTCAATCATTTCATGATTCCCATAAGAATATATGTTTAATTGTTAAACAAATTCAATATAAGGTTACTCGGGATGTAATTTCTTTTACATAGATAATTATCTTAAATTATTGAGAAAAATACTTACATTTCTCCCCATTATAAAAAAAATCCTACATTAATCCTATATTTTATAATGATTGATCTGAAACAAAATAATCTTTAATCATATGATTATCCTATTTTATGTTAATTTAATAAGTATTTTTATTAAATGTGATCCCACTAAATGACTTCCTATTTTAAAATGAATCATATCCATTAGTTTTCCAAGATCTATATTTCTTCATGGATAAAACAGGTTAATCATGTAAATAAGTCAAGATTATATCTAGTATAAAATCATGTTCATCATATCATATATGAATCTTGGATAATTGAGTGCGTAACTCTTTACCTGAATCCATCATACTGATTCAGTAAACTATATTGCTATGATATCCTAATGGTTAAAGTTTATCATATAATTATAATCAAAAGAAAATTTCAAAAAAAAATGAAATAATTATTTTGGGTCACCTCATTAATTTCATTCCCTATACAAGATAATCCAAGGGAACCCTACTTTGGCATGAACATACTCATTTGGATGATCGAGTTCCTAAAATGTGGCCAATTTTGAGGGAATATACCACTTAGTTTTTATTTGGATTTAATCTCACCATCTTTTATTATATATTCCTTTTACATGTATTCATTCTTCCAATAACCCGTTGCAGAAAACAGCATCGCAAATAATACATTTTTCCATAGACCATCACAGAAAATTATTATTTACGATGGGCAGTTGTGCCACCGAAAAAAACATTCATAGAATTTTTTAAAAAACTATTTTTGATGGCCTAACTACCCGTCACAAATAGTTTACCACTAAATTTTTTTCGATGGTCCATTTCAATTAGTAATTGCAATGGACCATCTCAAATTGTTGAAAAATTAAAAAAAATTAACAAAATAATAATAATAAAAATAATATAATTTTAATATAAATAAAATAATAATATTATTATTAATAGAATAACATCATTTATAAAATAATAGATATAATTTAATATTAATATAAATAAAATAATAATATTAGTATTTGTAAAATAAAATTAATTAAAAAATAATTATTTAATATAATAATATTATTAATAATATTAGTAATATAATGAAAAACAGAGTAGTCGCAAAAATATAAAAAAAATTTATATAATAAAAAAATAAATAATAGAAAAATTAAATAAATTATAAAAAATTGTAATATTCAATACAATATAAAACACACACTATTTAACACATTAAAAATTAAACATTACAAAAAAATACAATTAAATGTTTCATTATATAATAAAAATACATCACTGAGGGGGAGGGTCGTCTAGAGGAGTAGGAGGAGGTAGTGGAGGGAACTGTATCCCTAAATTGTGAGTCAGACATCGCATGTACTCCATCTACTCTGGCTCCTTCTCCTGCTTCCATCGATGCATCTCATCCTACATTTATTGTTGTTGTTGTTGTAAGAACTCTTCCTGCTGCTACTGCTACCACTAAGGCATCTCCTCCTCCCTACGCATAGTCTATATAAGCTTACTCTGAGCTCTCAGCTGCTCCTGATATTGTGAATTAAATGAGGATAAATATCTGAAATCTCCTCTTGAGCTGGACACTGACATCATAGAGGTTCCATAAAAACCCCCAGGGGTCACTTGAGAGATGATACCAACAACTCAGACCATCCAAATGCCATACATGGTCACCTATATCCATGTTTCCTCATCAAATTGGGGGGCACTGGTTTTACCATCGATCTCATCTTGACTCTCAACATCTGTATGAGACGTCACTGCCTAAATTGCAATTTAAAATTTAAGTAGTTAAAGTATTATTATTAGATAAATCAAAAACTCAAAAAAAAACTTATACTGACCAAAATATGATGCTGGAAAGCACCTATAATATCCCTAGTGGCTGGATCAATGTACACCCTCCTATAAAAATCATATTCCATAATATCAGGATGTGTGACTACCAATATGAATATAAAAAAACTGTTTACATTTAATGTTATATAAAATATTTAAAAATATTTACTTACCATATCCTCCCTATGTTTACTGAATGTATGACTACCAGCTCGATGTGTCACCTCTTGTCTCCCATGATTTTTCTGATCTACTGATGATATACTCCAAAAACACCTACTTAATCAGGGTGTAAGCAATCCATCCCAAACCTAAGATAAAATATAATCAAGTATGTGGATGCAACATGTCTCATCAAACTCATTCACTCCTACTTTTGTCATTTCATTCCTTTTCAAATTGTACAAAATCTGAGTTCATTGTTGATGCATAGCTCCCTACCATGCCTTTCAAATAGCATTATTCATTCTCTCATAAATGGGTTACCATAAACCCTACAAATAATTTATTATATCAAATTATTAATTAAATAAATTTTCAAATAAATATTATTTATTTATGTACCAGTCAATGCTAAAACATGTGCTGCTAAACATCAATGGGAATCTGATCCCATAACACCCATGCATGAGAAAAATAATTTTTCAATATATCTCTCCCCTATTCAGCAACTATATGCATAAAGGTGTGAAAAAACAACAATTAATCAAACAATTAAAATATAAATAAATTAATTAAAAGAAACTAAAATTCAGAGTTAAACATACCTCTATGTGTGTAGATCAAACCCAAGATGTTGATGTTGCTCAGGGATAGGGTTGGGAATAATTAGTTAGGTAAGACAACGCCCCATCTGAGTACCCCCATTAACCACCAATAGTCTAAGGGTTGGCTGTTCAGACCTCATTCTCATCCAATGGTATATCAGCATCTTGTAACAAAGGATACAGACCCTTGTCCATATGAAACACGAAATGATTTTTGTTAGAAAAAAATTTCAAAATAACTATTACATATAGATATATTATGTATGATTATAAAAAACATTTAACTATGTCAATTTCCATCTTCATCTTCATATTCATAGTTGTCGATATCAATGTATTCATCTTCTTCCTCAGCATCATCAATTTCCATATTATTTTTAGTCTCATCATCTCTTGTCATTCAAAATTTAGTTGTAACATCATTAACATAATCTTCACCATCTTCCCTTAACTGTTGGGTGTCATCAATGATATTCATGTATCTTCATTAAAAATATGGATTCAGAGCAGTCTCTTAAAAAATTTCAATTCCTTGCACTTTAGTAGAACCACATTCACTTTCAGTAAACTGATTCTCTCAATATTTATTTTTTATTATGCTCCACCACTCACCCAACTCCCTTGAAGTAGCACAGTAACTTGCATTATAAATTTTAGGTGCCTGATGATCCAATAATAATGGTTCATTTACTTTCAGAAGAATTTTATATTTAACATGAATGATTCTATGCATCGCATGAACACGCAATCCACTCTCAGTATCCAACCTCTGACATTTAAACATCATTATGTAATGTTGTCTCAGATAAAATAGTTCATTGATTTCATCCAACATGTCGTAAAAGTCATTATCAGTTTCTCTATGATTAGTTACTCACAATAAAACACAAATATTCATAGTTTTTTCATTGATTTTCCATATGCACATGTATGAAATATAAAACCATTCACCACATATGAATTATAAGATTTAACCATTTTCAGGTATCAAATAACACACAAAAACATAGCCATTTCCTTAATTAAAAATTCATTTCTAGGTTTTAAGTACACAAAAAAACTTCAAAAAAACCATTTTCACCACATAATCAATCATAATAAAACATTTATAAACTCAAAAACATATTAAATTCATCTAATGATGTTAGGTTAATGAACCACCTAACTCACATGATGAAACATCCAAAAATTGACACGAAACACCGCCTGAATTACCACAAAAACCTATAAAAACAATATTCGACTATAATAATCAATATCGAACCCTAAAAGAACTTAAAACCCCTAAAATTTGACCCTATCCCCATTGTAAGATTAAAACCCCAAGAGGGAGGAATAAAACCTAGAATAGAGGAGGAAAATGAGAGAGAAAGCAATTACATGAGGGTCCCTTGAAGAATCTAGATGAAAACCACCCAAAAATTGACGCCCAATAGAGGGAGGAGAAAGAGGGAGGTGTTCTGATGGCTATATAGTTTGTGGGGGTTGAGAAAGGGGGCCAAATGGGGTTAATGGGGGGAGAAACAAAAAACCCCAATTTTTAATGTGCTGTCAGATCCGCAGGGTTTGGAAAACCGTACGGTAACCATGAGGACCATTCTCTCTAAAAGGTAAAATTTTCACTATTACTAAGGACATACCACATGGTTGTTCCCAAGCCATGTGGTAGGTTCGGTCTAATCCCAAACTGTCGCATGGTGGCCACACAATTACTACTAATCATGCACCAACCATGCGCAGGGTCATTTTTAGCCAAAAACATATATTTTTCTCCAAGAACTCAAGAGGATCCAAAGAGGGAAGGTAAGCCTAGGATAGAAGGAAATAATACTCCAAAAATTCAACCCTTTTACACTCGGTTCCTGAGAAAAATAATTAAAATCCTGACTAGAGCCTGAAAGAAGACAAAAGATAAAACCTGGTGGGACAATTCTCCCCACCACAATGCTTTATGACCTTGGAAAGCCACAATTAGACATAGACCAAAAATAAAATGATACCCCATTCATTGATTAAGGAGGTTCCCAAAAAAATACCAGTGATAAGAGGAATAACCTATAAAGACCGGTAAAATTCAAGGAATTTTTTTTCTTAATTTTCTTTGGAATTTCATAAGAACGCAGTTTCTGACGGCACCTGATTCCGAGGCCCGGTGTGCCTGAAATCATTTTCCGAAGTTTGGCTCAGGTACGTTTAGTGAACGAACGATCAGGTGTTTCTAACTTTTGAACATGTGCTCGGAATCGAATTCTGAGGGCACCGATGGAATCGCATCACCGGTATTTGCTTAGAAACGCCTTTTTCGGAGTTGCATTTGCTCGGGTGTGGTTTTTTTTAATATTTGGGGGTTAAGTTATGAAATAAAATCAAAGTGGTGCGACACTTTATTTTATTTCACTTAATGTCACTTAAAGCCACTTAAGCCAGTTTAAGCGGATAAGGTGGGACCCACGATATCCTACCCACATGGTGGGATATTTGTGAGGTGGGGCCTGCACGAGCCCCACCGTTTCTTCCCTCCTATGTAACGCACCCACAAACCCCCTCTTTAATGAAAGTCAACCGTGCGTTTTTCTGGATAAGAAACGCCCCATTTAATTGGGCAGTTAAGTCATTACAATTAATTCATTGAATTAATTTTTTGTTTCTTAACTTTGAATTTAAAATTGTTGGCATGGGAATAAAATAAGACCAACACTAGTTTTCTTGAGGGTGGCTTGTTGAGAGGATTGGAGAAACTCTAAAACTTGAAGATCATCATCCTCCTTCATGAAGGACGCGAAGAACGCGAAGAACGCCGGCCTCCGACGAAGGGCGACGAAGAACGCCGAACCCTCAGAGATCGATGATGCGACGCCGACGTTCCCCCTTCCACGACACTTCTTCCGCGACGTTCCTTCCCCGCGACAATCATCGACCAACAACCGATTGACTTTGACTGCGCAACGCCGTGTACCGTGACAACATCGACGCCCCTTCCGCGACGCGATGATCCTCTTCTTCCGCATCGGTAAATTCCGCAATGAACTCACATTCGATGAAAACGTTGAGTTAGGGGTTTTTGTTCATTTTAATCCATGTGATTATATCCGCGGTTTGTTAAAATTATTGTTGTGAGACTTTTAAAACCGCTAACGCGGTGGGTGTGGACCAACGAAAAAGTCCGAACCCACCGCACTTTTGTTCTTGGTGTGTTAAATGGCGGAAGATGACAAAACAAGCCGCACGGGCGATGTGAGGTCCTTATAGTGAAGGACGGACCTCGGGAGGGCCTTTGGCGAAGACGGCGCGCAATTCTGACCACCGGAACTCGTCCGGTGGTCCACGGAGCAACCCACCGGCGCGCCTCGCCTGCGGTGCCCGGCGCGCCACCGGGAAGAACCGCCGCGGCTGAAGCCGCGGCGGCGGTCCGGCAGTCCCACGACCGCGCGGGACTGATGAATACGGGATGCGGAAACCCAGCCACGTCTGTTTCTGAGAGGCAGCCCCCCACGCGGGGCCGCGGATCATTCAAGGGGGCGGCGCCCCCCTTGCGCACCGCTCGGCCATTACGGCCGAGCCGCCTAGCTACCGGGCCGTGCCCACGCTGGTCGGGCCGGGTCGCACCCGGCCCGAGCTGGGCCGCACCGCACCGGCCAGGTCGGACCTGGTTCAGGCCGACCCAGGGGGGTTGGGCCAGGTCGGTCCGGGCCCAAACCCTCTGTTTTCATACCTCTTTCGGTCTTTTGCCCATATCGTGGGCTACAGACCTCCGATCGACACACCGTCAGTGGAGATGTGATCCTTGGATCAGGACAGTCATTTAGTTATATCTTACTCAAGGTTTCAGAGTACTTGGGGTTCATCTGGGTTGGTTCGTACCGGAAACCAACCGGGCCCTCGGAGCGGAAACACTCATAACTTGAGCTTCGGACGTCTGATTGGTGTATCGTCGATTTTGCTGGATTCCTCTTAGTGAGAAGGATATTTTGGCTTACTCCACCCAAGGTTTGGATGTAGGTGGAGTATGGTCGGGTTGGTTTTGACTTAAAAAACAACCGGGCCCCTGGGACGAAAACGCCAATAACTCTCAGACCGGGTGTCTGATTGACGCGCCGTTTGTGACGTTGAGTTTCTGTTGACGATACGGAACTTTTGGATACATAAACTCTGGCCTATGTGTCAGTTGATGTATCATACCCTCATCTCATGGAGCGGACCCTCCCGAACGAGCTTTCTGTGTGTGGGAACCTTAGAGCTGGCTGCATCTGCGACGACAATGAAGACAGTACGGGAATCCTCCGTGGGTTCGGTAGTGACCACTACGACAATTTTTGGGATACATAAACTCCGGACTACATGTCAGTTGATGCATCGACCTCTTGGCTCATGGAGTGGACCCTCCCAGAATGATCTTTCATTGTGCGGAAACCCTAGAGACGATTGAGACTTGACGACTGCTGATCGAATGACTCGGTGTGTTACGGATATCCCAATGGGAAGCGCTTGGTTGTAGCGGCAGGCCCATGGCGGAGGATCACTAGGTTGTAGCGGCTGTCCCACAGTACTCAACAGAAGGAGTACCTCAGGAGGCTATGAGGGGATCAATTGGTTGTTGCGGCAGACCCACGACAGAGGATCACTTGGTTGTAGCGGCAAACCTACGACGGAGGAGTGCTTGATTTTAGCAGCATGGGGGAGCGCTTGGTTGTAGCAGCAGACCCACGGCAGAGGAGCACTTGGTTGTAGCGTCAGACTCGTGGTACTCAATAGAAGAGTACCTCTAGAGGCTATTAGGGGGAGCTGTTGGTTGTTGCGGAAGACCCATGGTGGGAAGCGCTTGGTTGTAGCAGCAGGCCCACTGTACATGATAGGTGGAATACTACAGCAGTCCAAGGTTAGAGGGAAGTTCTTGGTTGTAGTGACATACCCATTGTACTTGATAGAGAAGGAGTTTCCCAATAGCTATGGTTTCAACATCATTATCGATCCTGTGTGGGTCATTGCGGGGGTTAGTACCTACCGATCCTTTATGGGTTCGACGGTTTAGATGAATCAGTGGCTACATCTGATCATCTCTATCGTCTTACGAAGTAGTATACCAGTGTGAGCTGAATCATGTTTTTCTTTCCTGTGTGGATTGTGTTGTGCTATCCTGTGTGGATTTACGTTTTTCTTTCCTGTGTGGATTGGGTTCTACTTGGGCTCAGAGGTTGGAGCGAGCTGGAATTGATGACTTATGTATATGTATGGGTATATACCTAAGAAGTGTCGGATGTTACTTCATTATTGTATCTTTCCTTTGTGGGTTATCCTTTGTGGATTCTGGGAGACCTTCGGGGTTCTTGGGGTCCCTACTGAGTAGCTTATACTCACCCCTACACGGGCTATGCGCACTCTACGTTGTGTTGGTTGTAGACGACAGACATCGCTGATCGTGGTTGAGGCTTGCGGAGCAGGATGGTACTTGGAGGTGGACCACTGGGCGGGACGTACTCGGAGCGGTCGGCTGGACCTGAGGAGAAGTGGAGGCTATCTGTAACCACCCTTCAAGTGGGACTTCCAGTGGACGGGTCGATGCTGCGGCTTTACTTTTCAGTTGATGTTTCCCTTTCTAGTTGTACTTTACATTTAGTTTGGGTTTGTATATTGGACCACTTACTTTTCCGCACTTACTGTTGTTCTCAGTTTTTACTTAGTGTTTACTTCTACTTCTTGCTTGCTCTGTGGTGTTTTTTTACTTTACAAAGGCAATGACATCCCTTTTTACCAGGAATTACGCCTTGGTGCTAGTCTCCAGCCCCTGGCTTTTGGAAGGCGGGCTTGGGTTAGTCACGGCACGGGCCCCAAGGACGGGTCGTGACATAACCACTAGAGTTACAGAAAGAGACTAACAAGATAGCTCAAGAGTCCCCAAGATGGACGCCCCGCTAAGTGTCACTAGCCTTCAAAAGCTAAAAAACCTCCAGTTGATCGATTAAGGAAAGAAATGTTCCCACCCATGTAATCCAATCTATCAAAAAGAAACACCTAAAGAACTATTAAATAGAAACCACATCACTTTTATAGAATGAACATACACGACCAAACTTCATACCATTGAACAACCCCATCACCTATCACCAAGACATCGTTAGGAACAGAACCAAAATTCCAACATGGGGATGACTGAGCTGAATCCCCACTATAAGAATCCAACTAACACCTAAGACAAGACTGGAAAACTGACATAGGGAGGCCCAAAAGGACTCACCACTATAAATAATCGTCTAACATGAACTTATCCTAGAGGAATTTCAGTGAGACCCATAGTGGGTCTCCCCACCATAAGAACTAACAGAAATACACAAACTCAGAAACTTCCTGACACTAACAAAACACCCCACCATAAGAGGAGGGGAGGGAATGAACCAACTATCGGGGAATCCGTACCATATCTGAATACATACCAACAACTTTGTATCCCTTGATGACCACAAAACAAAATGGAGACTGCTTTTCCCAAAAAGACCCTATAAGTGTCGTCAAGTAGAGGCCTACTCCCGATGCGACACAACAAATGAGCTTTCAAGAAAATGAGATGACTAAGCCTTCATATAACCTAGGGATAATACTTATGCGCAAATAAAACACAATGTGGAATCAAGGTCCTCCCACCATATTCCATCTAAGGGGAAAAAATGAAAATAGATAATGACGATAGAGGTTTAAACTATTCCCATATTCCATAATGAATGTGTAATTAGTCTAAGTCGTTTCATGACCTTGGGTATTCTCTGACTACACACCAGCTTTACTCTGATACCTATGGCTAGAGCTCTATTTGTTGAAGCATCTCCTACCTCGAAGTCATGTTCTAAAACCCCTTACAAAAATTCTTTTTCTAGAAGCACAATCAACTATACCACAACCAAGACAACACCTATAAACACAAAACACCCACGACATCCACTTAATCCCACACAACACATTCTCCAAAATATGGGTTTAGATAGTGCACATGCATCACCTCGTCACCATAACCAAGATACTCTGAAAGAAAAAAATGCATAAAAAATACTCCCATCAGAGCAGTGAACTTTAGAACTCCCTGAGAGGAATACATGCTCCTTTCAAAAAAAGGACTCACAAAAGATTATATGAAACCCACCCTAAAATTTCAAAAAGAACCCATTCTACAATGAGTCACTGAACATGGCCCTTGAAACTGATGGAATAATTTGAAGAAGAGATACCTTAAACCGAGTCCCAACAACATGAAATTTTTATAAGGGGACACAAAAACCTCTTACAACTAGATTCTCCCCACTAGTGGCATAGCATGACCCCTTCCTTAAACAAAACCAACAAAACACCCAAATTACATTTAAAACATCAGTCTACATCGACAACCCCAGACTGCTTCCACCTTTTCTCACTAGAATTTCATCCACTGCCAGCAGACAGGGCCTTCAGAATTAACGATGTCAAACATCACATTTGACCGTCAAATAAGTCAAGAAATCCAAAGTTTCATTCAACTCCTCTCAAATATGTTATCCCACTACAAGAGAGCTTAGTTATCCAAAATAGAATAAAGGGAGACTTGTCTTAAAGTTTTCATGGAGAGAGTCCTCACATTGTTCCACTGGAGGTTTTTCCAAAAGTGAATCACATGCGGCTGCAATAAAATAGTATATTATCTCTTTATGGAGTCATACACTAGACAGGAAGGAAAACAATGAACCTAATAAAACTAGTTCATCGGTCAAATACACCATAATAAAACACCTATTTCACAATAAAACCCACTGAAAATGCCTAAAAACACTTCTAAAAAGGAAACACAAACAAACACCTCAAATAAACATACTGACGAAACACAAACATGGAACATAGTTTGAAAAAAGGAGGTTTCAAACCCAAATAACCCCACAAAAACATTTTCAAACATACAAAAATACACACCACAAATTTTTATTCAAAAGAACTTTAGAAAATAAAACTGAATTGGTGGGTTACATATTAACCAATGGTATACCATGGAGCCTCTCACATACATTTTTCTGAGGCCAAACTGGGAACCCTTTAACTTCCCGCAAAAATCCTATTCATGAGAACACAGATGAAAATACCAAATATTTAAAAAAATGACTTTCCAAAAAAAATATTCAACTCACCTTTCCATTTCAAAAATTCACTAAACCCTATTTTCATAAACTTCTTTCCACAAAAATCAAAAATCATTCTGAGTTTCATAAACCTTTTTCAGAAAAACACCAACCTTTAAAACACCAAATCATTTTTAAGCCTTAGACATCAACCTCAAAATATTTCATTTCACTTTAAAACATTCCAATTTTCACAACAAACTCTATTTCATCAATACCCTCTCATTTAAAAAAACTCTATTATCCTCGTTTATAACCTATTTGTAGAAATTCAATAAACAGTTGAAAGTTCTAGTAATTACCCAACCAACGGCAATTTCCAAACATCACACATAAGTCCCAAAACATTTCATCCCATTCAAAATATCTTCCAAAATATTGAAAATCCCTTTTAATATAGTATTTTCAAAAACCTATTTTAATATAATTTATGATTTACAAGCAAGTGATTTCAATAAACCACACATTTATGATATGAACATACAATACCAATAAACAATACACCATCCACTCAAGACTATTTTCATTTTAAAATCTAGTTTTTTAACAATTTTAAAAAAATGTTTTAAAAAATGTTTTTTCCAAATCCCAATGGGAAAAAAGACCATATGAAAGGAAATTAGGGTCAGTGTGTGGCTTAGACATATGGTTAGTGGGCATACTCTAACCATCCCACTATCACGAAGAGTGTTCTAGGGAAATGTCCCTGGCTCCACATGGCTTATCTAGACCTGCGAGTTCACTGAGTCCATTGACCCAACTCTCTTTTCATTTCCCCGGACATTAACAGACCAAACAAACCAAGGTCTTATATAAACACAACAACCCCTGGTAAATAAAGTCCCGCCATGACGTGTGCTTTCTAGGGACCATACTTTTAACTAGAACATTATGTTCGGACAACCTTTTCTTTGGTACACCCTAACTCATCCCTAATGAACATGACCAAAAGGATTCAACTACCTCAGATACCATTTTTTCACAAACCGAGACGATTCCCCAACCAACTAGGCTCCCGAACCGATCTGTGGCATGACCCGAGAGGCATTCCTAATCCCCATGAGCTAGAAACTAGTGTGTGGGTATCACCTACATTCTTTGTGAATGATTTTATAGAAACCAATTACCATAATACAACCAACAATCTAAATTATAAGAAGCTGAAAATACCAAACAAAAAAGGCTCAAACCATTACCAAATTAAAATTTTAAAGTTAAATTTAAACCTGAAAAGGACAAAAACAGAAATAGAACTAAATCTTCATCATAAACATTCATGCAATATGAGTATCCACAACCTCAATCCACCACCACAAAAACCCAAAAGGGAGGGACACTAATAACTCGGACCACCATCATGAAGCATGACTTACCAAGAATACCCATGGTACAAGATCTACATACACCCCAAGGTGTATGTAGGGTGTGATCTAACACCCAATAGGATGTCACTCGGCTAAAACCATTATAAGAAATAACATTAAATGGATAATCTAACATATTAATAGAAGTTAAATATTTTAAAACACTTTTAAGGAAAACATTTATTAGGTAAATATTTAAAATAGAACACTTTTAAGGGAACCCATTTCACAAATTATTTCATAAATGAAAAATGAAATTAGTAACTAGCACACACAGTGAAGTGGTCCTCCATATAAAGATGGATGGCACCACAAAATGAATAGTAGACCACCATGGGTAAATCCTCTATGATTCATCTATCTCAAGTGTGACCCTATAACATCGTGTCTCGGTGAAAGGTGGTATAGTAAACACAACCATCAACGTCTTCATTGATGAGCCACCAGAGTGGAGAAACATCCAAAGTACTAGTGGTGGTCAATCATCATCATAGACTAGTATGTGTTGTAAGCATCAGTCATGTTAAGTGAATCCAGGAAAATCCCCTTCTGTATCACTATCCCACTGGTTCTAGTCCTCCCATCTAGATACTCAGGATTCCCTTGTTCTCAAGATAGAGTTTACATTCCGCACTTACAATATAACAACCCATACTTTACATACAATGTTAATACTTCAAAATTGAAGCATACTTATTACAACATATAACAAAACCACGAAAGGACTGTATAGGTATTGTGTCTTTAGAAACTGGGAAACATAAACAACTGGTTCATAAAGCGTCTACACTGTCTCTCATTTATTTCATCATATTTATAGTCCCTTTTGGCATATCTTACTTAATAACCTTCTTCCTGACCTGGGGAAAGAAAACATACAAAGGGTGATCTCAAATGCTCAGTAAGGGTAAACAAAAGAAATATCAATCACGTCATATTCATAAGAACATATCTTTTGGAAATCTTAACCTGCAAAAGAGATCATAATTTCATAACATGGGATAAATCATATTAGTGAAATGTAATACCAATAATCACAAATTAAAACAAGAAACATTGTGTCATACACACATAATCATAGAGAATCATTTCTTGTTAGTCAAGACTCATTGCCAAGACTATCTTAGTGGACAAATTCCCTTTCTGAATCGAGTTCATTCCTCGTTTCAGTCCTGTTTCACCGAACCAGTATAACCTACCGTTCCAGCCATGTCTATCTCATGAGATATAAAATCTTTACCCAATGCATTGGAGGGATATATAGGTCCCACCAATCTCATAATGATACCATTCTTATGTGTGCCACAAAATCATAAATCATACATCATTGCATAACCCATGTAATAAAAATGGGAATCTTAAACATTGTGACACCATCAAACAATTCAAATAAGATAAAGGAATTCATAAAAATAATTCCATCACAACATAATAAAATCAATGTAATAATAGGGATAAAAACAGAACCCTATATTATCTTAGATGGAAAATAATTTTGATAAAACACTTGAACTCCATTCTTGAGGAAAATATCCTTTCTACTTCAAAAAACATTTTCCTTTTTTAACATGTCATACAACTAAAAGAAGTTGTTTAAAAATAAACTTGAAAACTTTTAAAGGAAGCATCTTGGAAATAATGTTTTAAAAATCCATTCTTGCCGTATAAGTTAAAAAACATTATTCTCGTACTTTTTTCGGAAAAGTAAAAAAGAACCTCGTACGAAAAACGAAAAAAAGATTCCTTTCATATCTTTTACTAAAATCTAATCGAAGGGTAAAATTGGATTTAAAAAATTGTAGGTGAATGGAAATAAAATTACATATTGATGAAACATGGATGTGGATGATAAAATACACCCCAGTAATTACCAAAGTATAAACAATCTCGGATAAAAATGAGATTGTGATATTTCCCTAACCTTAGGTCCGTTTTGCTTCGTAAGTGTCTGAACCTCCTGTATAATGATTTAAATAATGTTATTGACTTATTCCAGAATCATACTTATTTATATGATATAATATATGGTCATATTCTTAGCATCTTAGTAGTAATATTTCATTGCTACTTGTTATTCGGGTGTTTATAACTTTTTGTTCTTATGTGTGTCTTGTCGAATAAATTCTTATTATTCTCTTTAGGTTATAGATAACTCATTTAAATAATGGTATTAGTGTAATATATATCATATTCATTCATTCAATTAATTTATATAATCATTATAAAATGAAGATCATGTAGAACGAGTCGCATCACATCGTGGAGACGGTATTCCGTACGTACGCACGAGTGATGATATCGTTCCTATGATCGTGGAATTGTATTGGAGTGTATGTATACTATTTCAGAATCAGTATCACTTTATAATAGTCATATATAGTCATTATTTACACCATTATACCCATCCAAGTAAGGTGGTGGTGGAAAATAGATTACACCACAGCGTGGAGACGGTATTCCGTACGTACGCACGCGCGGTGATTTTTTTTCCGTAGGATGGATAGAAGGTGAAATAGGGTTGTTTCGTACTTATAATAACATATCAATATATTATTGATACTGATGTTATTACTTCATAATTAAACAACTAAATAAGAAGCAGTGGAAGAAGAAATAAATATGAATGAATCGGTAATGGACATTACCTCTTCTTTGAAGTGCTTCTTTGAGACCTTCTTTTAGGGAACTAAAATTGGTCTTTGAAGAAGACCAGGACCTCTGGGATGTCTCTAGGGAAGTGGAAAGGAGAAAGTGTCAGGGTTTGGCCGATCTTGAAGGCTCAAAGCGGTGTGTGGAAGAGGGGGAGGAGGTGCCCTTTTATAAGGGAGGAGAGGGGTACCTATGGAATAACTAAAAATATTATTTTAATATAAAGTCAATTTCGGTTTTAAATAGCTCCAAATTGATTTATTTCGAAGCTAATGTGGGTATGGGTCGAAATCCTCTCATCCAATAGAATTTACACAAGTTTAGGTTCCTATTATAACCTTATCATTTAGATTTAACATTAAGTTAAATAATTTTACTTTTACCGTGTCTTCTTGTGTTCTTGTACTATAAGGTTAATAAACTTACTATAAGAATCCAAACGAACCCCAAGTTGTTTATTATAAATATATATAACCTTATCTAAGTCATTTGGCCGAACCTTAGATTTTTAGGAATAAAATAACAATTACTAATATAATATTTGTTTTAACAACTATTTTATGTCAATTTTGACACTATTTAGTAATTGATTTTTGTGAAAATAATAACAGAATGACTAGTTCGAAAAAAGTTAATTAAATCAATACTAACATGTCATATTAACCTATAAAATTAGTGTAATTCATAAAAAGTCTCTAATTACATTTATTTGGGTATTTATAACATTAATTATGTCAATATTTCATTAATAAGATAATTACTGCATCATCGTTCTGTCATAAATAAATTAAATTATTTAATGTCTAAAAATTACAAATAAAATACCATTATGTAGGAAATCTTTTTATATTTCTAATTAATATTTATAGTCAAATTTATCTTATGTATAACCCCATATTAAAAATTATTTACTTATTAAACTTTGATTTTAACTATTTTAACCCTTCTTTAAATAAATTAATAATAAATGTCCTAATCTATTCCAAGTGGGCCTAAATGGTCATATGTTATTCCTAAGTTTGTTTTTGGTCGAATTTCACTTATCAAATAGAATTAGGACATGTTTTAGGGTAACAATAATATCATCTTTACCCGTAATTACTCTATTTACTTTTAACAGTGGTAAAAAAAAGTAAAAAATTACTATTCACAAAACAATTATTTTCATCTCATTAAACCACATTTTAGTCCTTGATATTAACCGTGTCTCTAGGAGTTTCTAAATTCCACTCATAGAAGCGGTAAAATTATGTATTATGAAAAATTCAGTTTTTTAACTAACACTTAGTGGTTTCACTATTCATCAAAAATTGAAAGTTTTCAGAAAAATACCAAAATTTCACCCTAGGATAATTTCGATATTCCGAATCCAAAAATGAAGTCCATTTTAAAAAATAAAATTTATAAAATTTCAAAAAGTGGTTATTACTATTCATAACAGCTAGTTTTAATAATATTTTATTAGTATATCATTGTTTAGTGAAACTCGGTATTACGTACGACGCAAGCTATCGAGGAAGGATTCGATTTCGTGTAAAGCAAGACAAGCAAGTGTTGTGTGTAGAAAAAGATTCCTTTGATGATTTATATAACATAAATGTCTCGGGTGTTACATTATACCCCCCTTAAAATGAATTTCGCCCTCAAAATTCGTCACTTTGTAACAAACAGATGAGGATACCTCTCCCTCATCATATCCTCAAGATCCCATGTAGCTTCTTCTAATTGGTGGTTCCTACATAAAACTTTCACCAATCGAGTGGTATTGTTTCGTAGGACTTTTTCGCTACGATCCAGAATCTCTATCGGTTGTTCTTCATAAGAAAGATCTTGCTCCAGTGGTACAACTTCTGAGCTGAGTACATGTGAAGGATCAGGTATATACTTTCTCAGGAGAGATACATGGAACACATCGTGTACTTGAGAGAGATTCAGTGGAAGCGCCAATCCATAAGCTACCTTCCCGAAATGATACAGTATTTCGAAAGGACCGATATATCTAGGGCTCAACTTCTCCTTCTTTCCAAATCTCATGACCCTCTTCTAGGGAGATATTCGTAAAAACACTTTATCACCCACTTCAAACTCTAGGTCTTTTCTTCGGTTGTCGGCATAACTTTTCTGTCGACTCTGAGCTGCTCTTATGTGTTGTGGAATAGATCTGACCTTTTTTTCCATTTCATCAACAAGATCAGGTCCTAATAGCTTTCTTTCCCCAACTTCATCCCAGCAAGTTGGAGTCCGGCATTTGTTTCCATAGAGAGCTTCATAAGGAGCCATCTGAATACTGGAGTGAAATCTATTATTATAAGAAAATTACACCAAATGTAGGTGTTGATCCCAACCACCTTTGAAATCCATTGAGCAAGCTGTCAACATATCTTCTAGGGTTTGAATTGTTCTCTCAGACTCACCGTCTATCTGAGGATAATAAGCTGTGCTGAAACTCAACTCTGTATCCAGAGTATGCTGAAGACTTCGCCAGAACTTCGAGGTAAATATCGGATCCCGATCAGATATAATAGAAAGTGGTACTCCATGCAATCTTACCACTTCCTTTACATATATCCTGGAAAGCTAATCCAGAGAGAAATACTCTCTAATAGCAATGAAGTGTGCAGACTTTGTAAGATGATCAACTATGAACCAGATAGCATTATTGCCTTTGGATGTTTTAGGAAGTCCTGTGACAAAGTCCATAGTGATGTTTTCCCATTTCCATTCGGGTATAGGTAATGGTTGTAACATCCCCTTAGAGTTCTGTCTCTCAGCTTTAACTTGTTGAAAAACCAAGCATCGAGAGACATATTCAGCAACATCTCTTTTCATGCCATCCCACAAGAAGTACTGTTTCAGGTCCCTATTCATCTTCGTGCTTCCAGGATGAATAGAGAATGAAGAACTATGAGCCTCATCCAGTAGATCCTTCATTAATTCGGGGATGGGAGGAACACAAACCCGATTCCTAAACTTTATTATCCCATCACAATCAAGGTTGAATTCAGGATCATTTATCACCTTCTTTTGTAACTTGACATCTTCTTTCTGTGCCTCTTTAATCGTCACATGTATAGATGGTTGAACATTCATTTGAGAAAGATAATATTTTTCTCCTTCCATTATAATTCCAAGATCCATCCTTTGTAAATCCATAAATATTGGATCTTTTGTGATCCTCGTCATGGATAAACTGGCATGGTCTTGTCGACTTAATGCATCTTCCACCTAGTTTGCTTTCCCCGGGTGGTAATGGATTGAGCAGTCATAATCCTTAATCAGCTCCAACCATCATTTTTGACACATATTCAGCTCCTTTTGTGTGAAAATATACTTTAAACTTTTATGATCAGTATAAATATCACACCTTTCACCATAAAGGTAATGCCTCCAAATCTTTAATGCAAAGATTATCGCAGCTAACTCCAAATCATGAGTTGGGTAATTTTTCTCATGTATTTTCAACTGTCGTGAGGCATAAGCTATCACCATATCATTTTTCATTAGAACACACCCAAATCCCTTCCTGGATGCATCACTATAGATCACAAACCTTTCTCCACTACAAGGCAGTGTGAGCACAGGTGCACTGGATAAACTTCTTTTCAACTCCTTGAAATTCACTTCACATTCTTCCTTCTAAACAAACTTAACTCCTTTCCGAGTCAACTTGGTGAGTGGATTAGATAATCGTGAAAAATCTATCACAAAACGTCGATAATATCCATCCAAACCAAGAAAACTCCGGATCTCAGTTACTATTGTTGGTCTCGATCATCTTTCGATAACCTCTGTTTTTGCTGGATCCACAGATATCCCCGCTTTTGAGATTATGTGACCCAAAAATGAAACTTTTTGAAGCCAAAATTCACACTTGGAAAATTTGGCATAAAACTTCTCCTTTATCAGGGTCTTCAATATAATTCTCAAGTGATCTTCATGTTCTTCCTTGCTCTTTGAATAGACAAGAATATCGTCTATAAAGACTACCACAAATTGATCAAGATAGTCTCTAAATACTCTATTCATCAGATCCATGAAGATTGCAGGGTCATTAGTAAGACCAAATGGCATCACTATAAATTCATAGTGTCCATACCTTGTACGGAAATCCATCTTTGGTATATCCTCCATTTTTACCCTTAATTGATGATACCCTGAATGAAGATCAATCTTGGAAAAGTATTGAGCTCTGCGTAGTTGGTCAAATAAGTCATCAATGCGTGGGAGAGGATATTTGTTCTTGATACTGATCTTGTTAAGTTCTCGATAATCAATGCAGAGTCTCATTGATCCATATTTCTTCTTAACAAATAGAACAGGTGCTCCAAAAGGTGGCACACTAGGGCTTATGAATCCCTTATCAAGATTATCTTGGAGTTGCTTCTTCAATTCCTGCAACTCAATTGGGGCCATTATATAAGGTGTCTTTGAAATAGGCAAAGCACCCGGTACGAGTTCTATTGAAAACTCAACTTCATGATTCGGTGGAAGACCCAGTAATTCCTCCGGAAAGACACCATAAAACTTCCGTACAATGGGAATATTCTTAATTGTGAGTTTCTCACCAACCATTTGAGATAAATAACCTTCATTTAGTGGAATCAATACCCATAAAATGGAAGAAATTTCCACTGGAAGGTTATGTTCATCCTTGCATCGATAGATGATCATAGATTGATCTGGAATATGAAATGTGACTTCCCTTCTTTGTCAATTGATATGAGATCCATGTAGAGAAAGCCAATACATGCCAAGAATCACATCAAATTCCACTATAGGAAGGATCACAAGATTTGCAGGAAGCACTTTCCCACAAACTTCAATCGGAGAAGAATTATAAACTTTTGATGCGACTGTTGTGCCATTAGGTGTTGCCATAGCTAACTCAACATCTAATTGTTGAGGTAATACGGTGATACCCTTAGAAAATTCTTCAGAAATAAAAGAGTGGGTGGATCCAGAATCAAATAAAACATTTTCTACTTTAGAGTGGATGGTAAGTGTACCTTTCACCACATCGTTATCGTACTCCACATTGCTGATAGAAATTGCATGTGACTTTCCTTTGTCTTTAGCCTTAAGATTTTGTTGACGTCGACCATCATCATCAACCCTTGGATTTGGGCATTGATTGGAATAATGCCCCATCTCCTTGCACTTGAAACATTGAAGTGTAGTAGTTTCATTCTGTGTATCCCTTCCTTTGTTTGCATCATTAGACATCTTCTTCCCATCGTCGCGGAATTCAACTGCTCGATGACCTTCTTTTCCACATTTGAAACATTTACTTGTCCCTTTAAGACAACTCCCTCCATGTTTCTTTCCACACTTTGAGCATAAGGTAAAGCTCATCTTCTTTTCAGTGTGCTCTTTAGATTTTCTTTTTAATTCCATTTTCCTCTTCTTATCAAACCCATATGACTGATGGGTTACTCCAATCTCCATATCAACTTTGAGAGCACATCGAACGATCTCCTCGTAGCTATTGAAGTCCCTTATGGCTAAGGCCCTTCGAAGACTTGGTTTTAAGCCACTAAAGAATCGATCGACCTTACTCTCAGGTTGGATAATAATACCAGAAGCGTACCTTGCAAGTCTTGTAAAATTATCTTCATAGGTACCAACAGATTCATCATCCTTTTTCTTCAGTTCAAGAAACTCTTTATCCATCATTGTTCGGAGAATACGAGGGACGTACTTATTGAAAAATAAGTTCTTGAACTCGTCCCATTCCATGGACTCAATTTCATCCCTTTGCCTCGTATTCTTAATAAGATTCCACCATTGATCAGCATCACCTTCCAAATGATAAATTGCTAACATGACTTTATCATGCTTAGAACATTGAAGAACTGAAAATATCTTTTCAGTAGTACTAATCCATTGTTCAGCAACTAATGGATCAGTAGACCCGCTGAATGAAGGTGGACGCTGTCTCATGAAGGATTCAACAGAATGTTGCTCCTTCCTTTGCTCGTTTGGAAGTCCTGCATGATTCATAGCTTGAGAAAGTTGTGTGAGCATGGCTACAAGATTTTGCATTCCAGCTCCCATAACGTTTGGTTTCTCAGGGGGACAATCATTGCATTGCCCGTTGCATTCCGCATTAACACGCTCCTTCGGGTTCCAGCCATTGACTAAAACCAAGAAGAATAGTGTGAGCAACACTAATTATAATAGGAAAACCACATAATCAAGAATAAGATTTCACACTTAAGGTCTTATCATAGGTTATTCATGGCCATTTCTAAAAAACTAAGATTGTGTTCTATGCTTAGAAATATCCTTAGGGTTCTTACTAAGGCTTTCACATCCTAGTTTCCAAAGGTTGACTATACCTTTCCTCTGATACCAAATATAACGACCCATACTTTACATACATTGTTAATACTTAAAAATTGAAGCATACTTATTACAACATATAACAAAACCACGAAAGGACCGTATAGGTATAGTGTCTTTAGAAACTGGGAAACATAAACAACTGTTTCATAAAGCATCTACACTGTCTCCCATTTATTTCATCATATTTATAGTATCTTTTGGCATATCTTACTTAATAACCTTTTTCCGGACCTGGGGAAAGAAAACATACAAAGGGTGACCTCAAATTCTCAGTAAGGGTAAACAAAAGAAATATCAATCACTTAATATTCATAAGAACATATCTTTTGGAAATCTTAACCTGAAAAAGAGATCATAATTTCATAACATGGGATAAATCATAGTAGTGAAATGAAATCCCAATAATCATAACATAAAACATGAAACTTTGTGTCATACACACATAATCATAGAGAATCATTTCTTGTTATTCAAGACTCATTGCCAACACTATCTTAGTGGACAAAGTCCCTTTCTGAACCGAGTTCATTCCTCGTTTCAGTCATGTTTCACTGAATCAGTATAACCTACTGTTCTATCCATGTCTATCTCATGAGATATAAAATCTTTACCCAATGCATTGGAGGGATATATAGGTCCCACCCATCTCATAATGATACCATTATTCTGTGTGCCACAAAATCATAAATCATACATCATTTCATAACCCATGTAATAAAAATGGGAATCTTAAACATCGTGACATCATCAAACAATTCATATAAGATAAAGGAATTCATAAAAATAATTCCATCACAACATAATTAAATCAATGTAATAATAGGGATAAAAACAGAACCCTATATTATCTTAGATGGAAAATAATGTTGATAAAACACTTGAACTCCATTCTTGAGGAAAATATCCTTTCTACTTCAAAAAACATTTTCCTTTTTTAACATGCCATACAACTAAAAGAAGTTGTATAAAAATAAACTTGAAAACTTGTATAGGAAGCTTCTTTGAAATAATGTTTTAAAAATCCATTCATGCCGTATAAGTTAAAAAAAACATTCTTCTCGTACTTTTGTCAGAAAAGTCAAAAAGTACCTCGTACGAAAAACGACAAAAGATTCCTTTCATATCTTTTACTAAAATCTCATCGATGGGTAAAATTGGATTTAAACAATTTTAGGTGGATGGAAATAATATTACATATTGAAGAAACATGGATGTGGATGATAAAATACACCCTAGTAATTACCAAAGTATAAACAATCTCAGATAAAAATGATATTGTGATATTTCCCTTACCTTAGGTCTGTTTTGCTTTGTAAGTGTCCGAACCTCCTGTATAATGATTTAAATAATGTTATTGACTAATTCCAGAATCCTAATTATTTTTATTATATCATATATGGCCATATTCTTAGCTTCTTAGTAGTAATATTTCATTGCAACTTGTTATTCGGGTGTTTATAACTTTTTGTTCTTATGCGTGTCTTGTCGAATAAATTCTTATTATTCTCTTTAGGTTATAGATACCTGATTTCCAGAATGTTATTAGTGTAATATATATCATATTCATTCATTAAATTCATTTATATAATCATTATGAAATGGAGATCTTGTAGAACGAGTCGCATCACATCGTGGAGACGGTATTCCGTACGTACGCACGAGTGATGATATCGTTCCTATGATCGTGGAATTGTATTGGAGTGTATGTATACTATTTCAGAATCAGTATCACTTTATAATAGTCATATATATTCATTATTTACACCATTATACCCATCCAAGAAAGGTGGTGGTGGAAAATAGATTACACCACGGCGTCGAGGCGGTATTCCGTACGTACGCACGCGCGGTGATTTCTTTTTCCGTAGGATGGATAAATGGTGAAATAGGGTTGTTTCATACATATAATAACATATCAGTATATGAGTGATACTGATGTTATTAATTAATAATTAAACAACTAAATAAGAAGAAGTGGAAGAAGAAATAAAGATGAAAGAATCGGCAACGGACATTACCTCTTCTTTGAAGCGCTTCTTTGAGACCTTCTTTTAGGGTACTAAAATTGGTCTATGAAGAAGACCGGGACCTCTGTGATTTCTCTAGGGAAGTGGAGAGGATAAAGTGTCAGGGTTTGGCCGAGCATGAAGGCTAAAAGTGGTGTGTGGAAGAGGGGGAGGAGGTACCCTTTTATAAGGGAGGAGAGGGGCACCTTTGGAATAACTAAAAATATTATTTTATTATAAAGTCATGTTCGGTTTTAAATAGCTCCAAATTGATTTATTTCGAAGCTAAGGTAAGGATGGGTATAAATCCTCTCATCCAATAGAATTTAGACAAGTTTAGGTTCCTATTTTAACCTTATCATTTAGATTTAACATTAAGTTTAATAATTTTACTTTTACCGTGTCTTCTTGTGTTCTTATACTATAAGATTAATAAACTTACTATAAGCATACAAAAGAACCCCAAGTTGTTTATTATTAATATATATAACCTTAGCTAAGTAAATGTTCCGAACCTTAGATTTTTAGGAATAAAATAACAATTAATAATATAATATTTGTTTTAAAAACTATTTTATGTCAATTTTGACAATATTTAGTAATTGATTTTTGTGAAAATCATAACAGAATTATTAGTTCGAACAAAGTTAATTAAATCAATAATAACATGTCATATTAACCTAAAAAATTAGTGTAATTCATAAAAAGTCTCTAATTACATTTATTTGGGTATTTATAATATCAATTATGTCAATATTTCATTAATAAAATAATTACTGCATCATTGTTGTGTCATAAATAAATTAAATTATTTAATGTCTAAAAATTACAAATAAAATACCATTATGTAGGAAATCTTTTTATATTTCTAATGAATATTTATAGTCGAATTTATCTTATGTATAACCCCATATTAAAAATTATTTACTTATTAAACATTGATTTTAACTATTTTAAACCTTCTTTAAATAAATTAATAATAATTGTCCCAATCTAATCCAAGTGGGCCTAAATGGTCATATGTTATTCATAAGTTTGTTTTTGGTCGAATTTAACTTATCCAATAGAATTAGGACATGTTTTAGTGTAATAATAATATCATCTTTACCCTTTATTACCCTATTTACTTTTAACCGTGCTAAAAAAAAGTAAAAAATTACTATTCACCAAAAAATTATTTTCATCTCATTGAACCACATTTTAGTCCTTAATATTAACCGTGTCTCTCAGATTTTTGAAATTCCACTCACAGAAGCGGTAAAATTATGTTTTATGAAAAATTCAGTTTTTTAACTACCACTTACTGGTTTCACTATTCATCAAAAATTGAATGTTTTCAGAAAAATACCAAAATTTCACCCTAGGCTTATTTCGATATTCCAAATCCAAAAATGAAGTCCATTTTGAAAAATTAAATTTATAAAATTTCAAAAAGTGGTTATTACTATTCATAACGGCTAGTTTTAATAATATTTTATTAGTATATCATTGTTTAGTGAAACTCGGTATTGCGTACGACGCAAGCTATCGAGGAAGGTTGCGATTTCATGTAAAGCAAGCCAAGAAAGTGTTGTGTGTAGAAAAAGATTCCTTTGATGATTTATATAACATAAAAGTCTCGGGTGTTACATACAACCTCATTCACAACAATGTCAAAACATCTCAATAAAACCACTCTTCTTTACATAATGACTCATTTTCCATTTTACGCACACTAAGTAAAATCCCTTTTTAAATAACTTTTACATCACTAAAAAATACCAAAATTACGTCTTCATAACACATGAAAAACTCCCAATAAATAACAACCAAGACAATTGGCCAAGCCCCTTCATAAATTCACTCATACATTCAAACTATTTTTAAAACAATCTTTTCACCCTTCAAACAATCCGCAATTTATAAAAAAAATACTACAAGGATAACAACCATAAAATTATCAAATATACGTTGAAATTACCGTTTAAATACTCACACATTTCAAGTGATCTTGGAAATGAATTTATCCCCATTCAAAAAACCCATAAAACCCTTTTTAGAAACATTACATCGAGGCACACACAAAAACCCATCCAGTTCCTTAATTAAAAATTCATTTATATGTTATAAGTACACCAAACACTTCATAAACACCATTTTAAACACATAATAAATCCAATGAACACATTTATACACTCAAACAAAAATAATAAATTCATCTAATGATGTTAGGGCATGGAACCACCTACCTCACATGAAGAAACTTTCAGAAATTCACATAAAACACCATCCGCGCCACCAAAAAACCCTAAAAAGAATGATCTGGCCATAATCATCAAGATCAAACCCTAAAAGACATGAAAAAACACTAAAACCAGTCCCCATACCCACTGGAGAATTGAATCCCCAAGACAGAGGAAGAAACCCTATAATAGAGGAGGAAAACAAAAGAGAAAGAACTTTCATGAGGGTTCCTTGAATAATTCCTATGAAAACCACCCAAAAATTGAATCTCAAAGGAGAGAGGAGAAGGATGGGGCGTGCATAGGGGTATGGAGTAAGTGGGGGTCAAGCAAGGGGTCCAAAGGGGGTGAAATCGAGGGGAGAGAAACAGAAAACCCCCAACTAATAAAGATCTGGTAGATCTGTATGGTTAGTCCGCAGAGTTTGAAAAACTGTGTGGTAACCATACGTACCATTATTTATTAAGGGGAAAACTCACATGGTTACCTGGGACATACCACATAGTTGTGTGTAGGTTGTGTGGTAGGTTCTGTATGAACCCAACATGCCATACGCTGGCCACACAGTTACTACTATCTATGCACCAACCGTGCGGTAGGTCATATTCAACCAAAAAATTATATTTTTTCCCAGGAATTCAAGAGTAAATATAGTGGAAAAGTTAGGCCAAGGATATAAGTAAATAATTATCAAAACATTTAATCTTTTCACACCTTATTCCTGAGAAAACTAACTGATAACCCGACTAGAGTTGAAAAAAATATAAAAGTTAAAACTTGGGAGTGGAATCCATCCTGATGCCTCTATTAGGATTGAATGACCAAGTCATGGTCATGAAAAGAAATATTATTTTACTTCACAGCTAGATTTTATACTTCTTGGTCTAAATTTTACCCCCATATACTAACAATGAAAAACATGAACCTAGACACATCATGCATAGTTCATTTATCCATAAAATTATGAAAATATAGAGTATAATATTATTAAACTCATTAATTTTAAGGGAAATTTTTCAAATAGAATGAATTCAATATAAAAATTAATCATTGACGAAACTTCTAGTCTCTCTATGTCATTAACATATCTAATAAAATTTAATACTTGAGTAGGGAATAATGTTATATTGGTCATATTGTATCTAATGCTATTGAAATATTAAGTAAACCATTTCTTGATCCTCATAAGAATCTATATTCAATAATAAAAAATTCAATATAACATTACTCGGGAAGAAATTTCTTTAACACGGATAATTTTCATTCTTTACTGAGAAAAATTCTTATATTTATCACCATTATAAAAATAAATCTTACATTAATCCTATCTTTTATAATGATTTATCTAAAACAAAATAATATTTAATCATATGAGTATCCTGTTTTATATTAATTTAATAAGGATTTTTATTAAATTTGATCCCACTAAAATAATGACCCATTTTAAAATGAATCATATCCATTATTTTTCCATGGTCTACATTTCATCCAAGATAACATAGGTTAATCATGTAAATAAGTAAAGATTATATCTGGTATAAAATAATGTTAATCATATCATATATGAATCTTGGATAATTGAGTGGAGAACTCATTACCCTAATCCATCAATTCACTATGCTATATTCCTATTATATCCTAATGGTTAGGGTTTCCCATGAAAGTATAATCAAAAGAAAATTTCAAAAAATATGAAACAAATATTTATGGTCACCTGATTAATTTCATTCCCTATACAAGATATTCCAAGGGCACCCTACATTGTCATGAACCTACCCTTTTGGATGATCGAGTTATTGAAATGTTTCCAATTTTGAGGGAATATATCACTTAGTATATAATGGGATTTAATCTCACCATCTTATATTATATATTCCATCTACATGTATGCATTCTTTTACAAACCCATTGAGGTAAACGGCATCGTAAATTTTACATTTTTTTACAGACCTTCCCAAAAAGGTATTCTTTGCGATGGGCAGTAGCATTGTCTCTAAAAACATTCAGTGAATTTTTTATGAAACTATCTGCGGCGGCCCAATAACCCATCGAAAATAGTTTACTATTTCATTTTTTTGACGGTCCGTCGCAATTAGTCATTGTGACGGACCGTTGCAAATAGTTTAAATTTTTTAAAAAAGATAAAAATAATAATAATAATATATTTTTAATTTAAATAAAATAATAATATTAATTTTAATAGAATAAAATTATTTATAAAATAAAATATATAATATAATATCAATACAAATAAAATATTCATATTCATATTCAAAAAATAAAATTAATTATAAGATAATTAATTAATATTATATTATTATTATTAATATTAGTAATATAATTAAAACCTGATTATTCACAAAGATATAAAAATAGTTTAATTAATAAATTAATATATATAATAAAAAATTAAATAAATAATAAAAATTGTAATATTTGAGAAAACATAAAACACACACTATTTAAAACCTTAAATAGTAATATTACAAAAATGTACATTCAAATGTTTCATTATAAAATACAAATACATCATCGAGGGGGAGGGTTGTTTGGAGGAGCTCGAGGAGATGGTTGAGGGAACTCCATCAGTAAATTGCAAGTCGGATGGCACATATACTTCATATGCTCTTGCTCCTGCTCCTACCACCATCGATGCATCTCATCCTGCATCTACTACTGCTGATGTTGTTTTTGTCATAGGAACTCCTCCTGCTACTACTACTGCCACTAAGGCATATCCTCCTTTTCACTATGCAGAGTCTCTATAAGCTCACTCTGAGCTCTCAACTGCTCCTAATACTGTGTGTGAAATTATGACAACTCTCCAAGGTCTCTTCTTAAGCTGGGCAACGACATCGTAGAAGTTCCATAAATAACCCTAGGGGTCACTCGATATTGTGTGAATAAATGAGGGATGAGTTTCCCTCATCAAATTGGGGGACACTGGTCTTACCATCGGTCTCGGCGTGACTCTCAACATCTGTTGGAGACGTAACGACCTCATATGACTCCTTAAATTGAAATTTAAAATTAAAATAGTTAAAATATTATTTTTAGTTAAATCTAAAACTCAAGAAAAAAACTTATACTGGCCACAATCTGACCCTGGTGAGAACCTCTAATCTACCCAGTGGCTGGATCACTGTACATCCCCCTATAAACGTTATATTCCATTATATCTGGTTGTGGGACTACCTATATGAATTAAAAATAAAACATTTACATTTAATGGCATATAAAATTTTTAAAAATATGTACTTACCATATTCTCCCTATGTGTACTTAATGTACGACTACCAGTTCGATATGTCACCTCCTGTAACCCCCAATTTTTTCAACCGAAAAATGATCTACTCTGAAACTGCCTACTCAATCAAGTTGTACATAATCAATCACAAACTTGAGATGAAATATAATTTGGTTGGTGGATGGGACATGTCTCATCATTGTCCTTCACACCTTCTTTCCCCATTGCTTTCCTTTTCAAATTGTGTAAAACCTGAGTGCAATGTTGATGCCTAGCTCAATACCATGCCTTCTAAATATCCCAATTCGTTCTCTCTTCAGTGGGTTACAATAAACCCAAAAAATAATTTATTATATCAAGTTATTAATTAGATTAATTTAAAAATAAATATTATTTATTTACGTACCAGTCAATACTCAAACATGTGCTGCTAACATTAATGGGAATCTGATACCACGACACCCATGCATTAAAAAATAATTGTGCAATATAGCGCTCCCCTGTCTAACAAGGATATGCATAAATCCATGAAAAAAGAATAATTAATCAAACAATTAAAATATAAATAAATTAATGTAAACTAACTAAAATACACAGGTAAACATAACTCTACCTGCGTGGATCGAACCCATGATGTGGATGTTTCTCGGGGATATGATCATGAATCATCATTCGGGCAAGACCATGCCCCATCTGTGTGCCCCCTGAACCGCCAACAGTCTGAGGGTCAGCTGATCCGACCTCATGCTCGTCCAAAGGTAGATCATCCTCCTGTAACAAATGATACAAACCCTTGTCCATCTGGAACACGAAATGACTATTTCTAGAGAATAGATGAAAACAACTATTATATTAAGTTATATATTATATATGATTATAACAAACATTTAATTGTTTCTATGTCCGTCTTCATCCTCATCATCATAGTTTTCGATGTCAGTGTCTTCATCATCATTCTTATCATTATCAATTTCTATATTAGTTTCAGTTTCATCATATCTTGTCATTTCAAATTTAGTTGTAACATCATTAACATAATCGTCACCATCTTCCCTTAATTGTGGGGTTTCATCAATGATATTCATGTCTCTTCGTGAAAAATATTAATTTGGAGCAGTCTCTTGAAAAATTTCAATTCCTTTCACTTTAGTAAAACCACATTCACTTTCAATAAACCGATTCTCTCAATATTTAATTTTTATTATGCTCCACCTGTAACCCAGCTCACTTGAAGTATCATGGGAGTTTTCATAATAAATTTTATGTGCCTAATGATCCAATAAAAATGGTTCATTTACTTCCAAAATAATTTTATAGTTAATGTCAACAATTCCATTCATCATATGAACATTAAATACTCACTCAATATCCAACCACTGACATTTAAACATTGTTATGTAATATTGTCCTGGATAACACAGTTTAATGATTTCTTCCAGCATACAGTAAAAGTCATCTTCAATTTCAATATGATTTTATCCTCTCAAAAAAACACCATTATTCATTGTTTTTTCATTGATTCCCCATATGAACATGTATGAAATCAAAAACCATTCACACAAATGTATTATAATATTTATCCATTTTTTATAGAGGGTTACTCAATATAGAAAATAAATTATAAATTTTATCAGTATCTTGAGATACATGAAAAGTGGTAAAAAAATTATCACTATAACAAGTAATAAATTTATTTTTTATGTGACACGATAAATAATTCATGTTACCAGTTTTAGAAACTTGTAGGAAAAAAATTTTTGACACCTTTCTTCAAGGGAAGCAAATTTAATTTGTGGAAAATGTTTCTTGATATGGTTATCATATAAACTAAAAATAATATAATATTCATATATTGTTATAAAAATTATAAAATACATTATAGGATAACTCATAGTAAAAATGGTGTAATTTCATCACAATTGAGAATAATATATCCATGATCTCTATAATGTTCATCATCTGAAAGTCATTATTCATGAACTCCACTGAATCCAAGTTCAGGATGGTTGAAAACTAATAATTATTTTCGCATTTCATCATCAAAATTTCCCTCATTATATCTAAGGAATTTTTGTCCTAGAGGATATTCATATTGAATGTAATGATAGAAGTAAAAAATTTCCTATTGAAAAGAAGTTTCTATAATTGAGACTTCACCAAATGCTTTTTTACGTACTTTTTTTTCAATTTCTTCATGCATATCTCAAATGGTTACATCCATCGGTATTGTACTGGAACTCCATATTTTGTTTCGAGAGGTAAATTTAATATCAAATATTAAATTTTGTCAAAAAATCCTAGAAGGAATATATTTTCCAGTTTACATAAAATTAAAACAACATCTTCTCAATGTTTTCTTACGACATCGTAGTCTGTTATTGATGAAAAAATTTCTCAAAAAATATTACCGCATCTGAAATCATAGGATTTAACAAACCTATTAATCAAATTGGTATAAGTCTTTCCATTAAAACAGGACATTAATGACAATTCAATCCAGTAATATGACCATTTTTGACCCATCTACCCAAATTGGAAGCATAACAATCTATAAGTCTCAAATATGAGATCCACTGACAAAACATTAAGAAACTCTCATTGGATGGTGTATAATCTTCTTTTGGATTTATTAAATTCTGTGGTCTGACATTTTAAAATATATTGATTTCTAGTCTCTTGTTAATTTGGGCAAGATCAAATAGTGCATTTACATTATCTTTGTTCATACCTGGTGTATCCAAAGCTGTATGAAATAAATTATAAAAAAATTCTTATCAATATGAATCATGTCCAACATGTGATGGACCAAAAAATCAGACCAATATGAAAAATCCAAAAAAATATTTGTTTTATCTAACTGTGCTCTTTTCCAAACACATCAATTTTTTGGTGGTTTATTTTTGGTCCAAATGTGATGGGATCTAATGAAGAGATAATTTATTTTAAATCTATACATGAGATCATTGTAGGAGGCCCATATTTTTTAACTATTCCTTTTCTGGAATGATATGAATTTTTCTTCAAAAAGGATGATTGGTTGGATGAAATATGCAATCAAATTAGAAAAAGAAAATTTGTTCCATTGATGATCATTAATGTTATGTTGTCTCTCATATAGTACAGACATTATTTTGGGCCATGTGTACTCTATCCATAGAACATACCATTTGATGGTAAGTCACTAATTGTCCCCATCAATGCATCTTTTAGTAGGATGTTTTGTTTCGTAGCAACATCATATGTATTAACACCATTACTCCACAGTGAATTCAACACATCAATCAATGGTTTTAAATAAACAACTATACTCTTTTTCAGATGACCTACAATTAATAAGGTCAAAAATATGTATGGATCTTCATCAACATCTATGGAGGTAAATTATACAGAGTTATAAAGACAGGAAAACATGAATACTTACTACTATAAGAACCAAATTGATAGAAACTATCAGTTCAAAGACCAAATCACACGTTTCTGGCTTATAATGAAAATGATGGATCCACATGGTCAAAATGTTTCCATTAATAACCATCATAGGGATTATTTGTGCTTTTAATAGTTGAAATGTTGGTTTTTTATTATGACATCAATGATGTTGTGTTTTTATACATAAATATACGCTATAATCTGGGTGTGAGCAGTAAATATCTCAATTGTTTTATAGGAAAAAATCCAGACTTCCCTTGTTGAGATTCTTTATACCTTTATTTTCCTCATGTAGGAAAACTATCCAATGACTCATTTTCACCATAATATAAGATTCATTCATTTTAACATGCATGAATCTTCTGATAACCAAGACCCAGATTACAAACCAGCCTCTTGCTCTTATAGAATTTTATAGGCAACACATTTCTTTCAGGTAACAGTGCATTTAACAAATAGAATATCTGATCGAAACAACTATTTGACATTCCATTTTTTGATTTAATGGCCTTAAATTTAGAAACTGCTTCAAACATTCTTGTCTTGCAACCAGGATATAAGGAATCCTCAGTGGACATCAATAACTCATATAAATGAGATGATTCTAACTCAAAAGTTAAAATCAATATAATCTTGAGTTTTAGTTTGTTGAATATATGGACCTACCACGTCATATACTAAATTTGGAAACTATATTGGATTTAGAACCAAATCATTAATATCTTCCCTGAAACTGCATTCACCATGTTAATACCAAAAAACATAATATGGTTGAAAACCAAAATGCAATTAATGACCTCCGACGTTGTCAAATGTGTTATACATCTTTAGAGCACATTTTTTTACATGGATTCATATTTGTCATTTTTGAATTCAAGGGGATGTGACGTCAGGAAAAATAGCCGCTTTTGTCCGATGACTCACCTCCTTGATACTTTCTCTAACTTAATCACTATGAATAATATGTTTCGACGTATGTATGAGTAGATTTTTCATATTTATATCAACGTGAGAAAGTTCCAAGGAGATAAGATGTCGATTAAAAGGAATGTCACCAATCCATTGAAAATTGTTCCAGTTTATCACTGAACTCAAATTTATTATGATTTATTATGATTTATTACTAATTATTACTAATTATAACTTGTTATTACTCATTATTATTATTTTTTACTAATTATTAATAATTATTACTAATTATTTCGAATTATTTGTAATTATTTCTAATTAAACCAAATAATTACTAATTAATCCTAATTATTACAAATTAATCATAATTATAACTAATTATTACTAATTCATCCTAATTATTACTAACTAATCCAAATTATTACTAATTAACCCCAACTATTACTAACTGATCCTAATTTTTTCTAATTTTAACTTATTTTTCCTAATTATTACTAATTATTTCTAATTAAATTTAATTATTACTAATTAATCATATTTAATCCCAATTATTATAACTTATTTATAATTAATTGTAATTAATCCTAATTATTACTAATTATTACTAATTATTGACGATTAATCATATTTATTACTATTTTTACTAATTATTTATAATTAATCCTAATAATTACTAAATGTTTTAATTATTACAATTTATTTCTCATTAATCATAATGATTTATAATTATTACTAATTATTGTTAATTATTACTAATTATTATTAATTATTTCTAATTATTTATGATTAATTCTAAATATTACTAATCATAAATCAATATTGATAATTATTACTAATTATTACTAATTAATACTAATTATTACTCATTAATCCTAATTATTACTAATTATTCCAAATTATTACTAATTAATCATAATTATTAAAAATTAATCATAATTATTACTAAATAATCTTAATTATTACTAATTAATACAAATTATTGATAATTATCACTAATTAATCCAAATTATAAATCATTATTTTATAACTAATCCTAATTGTTGATAATTATTACTGATTATTGATAATTATTTCTAATTATTACTTATTCTTGATAATTATTACTAATTATTATTAATTATTACTAATTATTGATAATTAATCCAAATTATTACTTATTATTACTAATTATTAGTTATTAATTTTAATTATTTCTATATATTAGTAATTAATTGCAATTCTTACTAATTAATATTAATTATCATCAATTATTCTAATTATTACTAATTAATACTAATTATTACTAATTACTCATAATTATTACAAATTAATCCTATTTATAACTAATTAATCTTAATTTTAACTGATTAATCCTATTTTTTTACTACTTATTATTAATTATTACAATTTTTACAATTTATTACTAAATATGACAATTTATTACAATTTATTCATAATTATTAATAATTATTCATAACTGTTGATAATTATAACCAATCATTTGAATTTATACCGAATTATTTTTAATTATTACAATTTTTTAAATTATTGCAAATTTTTTCTAATTATTACTAACATTTTATAATTATTACTAATTATTACTAATTATTTTTAATTATTAGTAATTATTTATAATTATTTATAATTATTTATAATTAATTCAATTTATTACTAATTAATACAATCTATTATTAATTAATATACTTTATTACTAATTAATACAATTTATTAATAATTATTATAATTAATACTAGTTATTACATATTAATATTAGTTATTACTAGTTATTACAATTTATTACAATTTATTAATATTTATTACAATTTATTTTAAATTATTACTAATTATTACAATTTATTACTAATTATTACAATTTATTACCAATTAACACTTAGATATAACTATTCATAAAAATAAATACTGAAAAAATATATCTAATTCTAATTTAATTAAATTACATCTAATTAACAAAAATTAAAAATAATTAAAAATAAAATAAAATAACTAAACAATAAAAAAGAGATAAATACCTTGACCCTGAAGCTTTTGAGAGTATCAAAATCACAAATTATGCTCTGATTTAAAAGTTTAATCGATGAAAAATTTTAGAAGATTTTTTTTAGAAAAGATAGAGATAGAAGTTGATTAAAGAGTGAAATGAGAGGGAAATGGATGGGTTATATATAGTGTATATTATTTTTTACGGCATTATTTGCAACGGGCCCCGTCACAAATGACTCGGCCTGTATTAATTGCAGTGGGATGTTAAAAAGTCATTTGTGACAGGACCCATTGCAAATGGGTACCTTCTGACAATGTATTTGCGACAGGACAAGTATCCCATCACAAATACTAAAAATCACTACCCGTTATTTGTAATGTGAATAGGAACCCGTCTCCAATACCCATACACATAGTTTGACATGTATTTCATGCAAAACCTTTTGTGATGGGTTCTTACCGCCTATCGCAAATAACAATTATTTGCGATGGGGTAATTGGCCAATCGTAAATACCCCCGTTCAAAGGGTTATATTGCGATGGGCCCCTAACCCGTCACAAATAACCCATTGCAAATAGTCTTTTTCCCGTAGTGATATCTTATAAACCCAAACTAAAATCCATCTATATTTATACGCATCCAAATGATTCACATATATAAGGTACTTGAGACCCTTTTATGTAAATGATAAAAATCATATAAAACCAAAAATCTACAGAACTGTAATCTGTGAGAAGCAAATAACCAACCCCTGCTTTTCTAGAATAGGAATAAGCCTCTGGGATAATGACTATTTCAACAAAAAGTTCCTCTACCCAAGGATACCTTACTTAAGAGTGTTTTCAATTCCATAATTATTCTAACACCTTATATGTATAAACTATAATTAACTACTTAATTGAGGATCATAATCTAATAAAAGTCAAATTCAATTTATAAGAAAATTAAATCATTTATTATACCTTGCATATAACTCCTTGTATACATTTATGAAAACTTATAGATTCACTTTAACATATAAACTAAAGAATACATCAAAACATAATTTAAAAATTATAGTAATGAATAATGAAAGGAATAAATTAAATAAGTGACCAATTTATATAATTAATAATTAGATAAACAATTTATAAATAATTTAAAAATAAATAATTTAAAACACTTTATAATTTAGAAATACAATAAATACATTCAATAATTAAATAAATATAAACAATCTATATTTATTTCCAGCATAAAATCCTTAATGTTTTTCTTTTATATGGATTTTATTTTAAATATATGATATTTAAAATATAAACATTATATATTTTAAATATTCATATATTCTATAAACTTTTATAATATCAAAAAATTTATATTATTTAAACCATGATCATATCATTTATTGAAACACCTTTTTATAGGGTTTAAACAATTTCTTAAATAAGGCCTTCAATTTGAAAAATTCAAATTAAATAATAATATGCAATTCATCATTTTAAATATAAAATATTTTATATTCATTCCATTTTTTAATTTATAAAAAACATTATAAATTTCTCTTATAATTTATATATACACACTTTATATCCCAATTATTAATCCTGAAATGTAATTTGGAAAAGTTATTAATGTTAAAATTTGATATTATGGAAAATTTATTTAATAAATGTTTCATAAACATTTATTAATTAATAATAAAGAATTTATAATTAAATAGTTTATAAACGGATTATAAATTAAATAAAGATCCCAAAATACATTATTCCAATGATTCATATATAATTTATAAGGCAAACAAATCAATTATTAATTTAAAAATAGAACATTTATTTTTTTCATGTATATCATATTCTATGATATCCATCATAAATTCATTGGATTCATTTTCTATCTTATTTGAAAATAGATAATAATTGACAATTATATCTCCCTCAGTGGATCCCAATGGAACTTTATGAAAGATCTGATGTCATCCATATCATATGACACTCGGTTATCATCACATGAAATATTGTTATCATCCAATATAATACCATATGTTGTATTCTATGATATACTAAAAAAACAAAGAACATGTCTTATCACTACTTGTGATGTCAAATTTCATATACCCAAGCCATATAGTAGCTTATGACATCTATCTTCATGTAGAGATCCATAAAACAAAATCCCAATAATTTTTAACAATAGGTATATGATAATAATACAATAAAAATATTCCTTCATTTTCAAACATGATTTCATAACTAACCTTTTAATGTTGGTTATTTTTCATTTTTAACATTGGTTAAAAAGTGATGTAAATGTAGTTGATGTAAAAAAGAATGTTTTTAACATCACTTCTATTGTGTCCTAAGGTTTTTTATTGTATTTTTTATCAATTATGATTATGAATTATGTATTGTTAATGTAATAATGAAAAGGATATGATTTGGGTGATGGGATAGAGTATCCACCAATGAAGTAGATGGATGGTTTTCATTGAGTTTAAATGGAAAATAGAATGAACAAATGTCCTTGGAATAACTATTTGGAGAGTTTGCGTGGAAAATCCCACAACAAACTACTTAATGATTAGTTCTTCATGTCTATGAAATGTCCATAAGGTGAATAATCATTATCTTCATCAGTTGTAATAGATTTTGGAATTATATTATTAATTCCAATATTAATTTTAACTAGTTATGAGGTTATTTGAGGTATAAGGAGAAGGCTATGAGTCATTGGAATACATTTTGTTGTCATTGATTTTTTTTAATTTCAGAGTACACTAAAAAATGGTTAATTCTGGAATGTAAAAAGTTTCTTACAAGACCATATGAATTCACAATGATCATAGTACTTTGGGTGTTGAATGTAATCCTTTGGTGAATGTAAAACTTTACCATATGAATTTAGTCCCATTATATGACTTTGGAGTCGACTGAAACATAGAAAATGCGTGATTGTATGACTTGAGTGTAAGACTTTAATACTAGGAGTATTTAATTATCATGTTACTTATTAAATGATATTTTATGAAAGGGTAGATATGTAATGGTGAATCATATATTACTAAGGCTATGTAAAGGTCATGTATACCATTATAATAAGTTAACCAATATCATTATAAAGCTAATTCAGTGATTTTGAGCCATGTAATGGTCATCTGGACTTATGTATGGGTAATAAAAAAAGAACCAGATGTTCTGTAAATATGTTCTATGTTTTAATAGTTTTTTAATTCTATAGAAATGAAAATCTATTTATCTCAATGAGGTTCTAACGTAATCAAAACATCATGAATATTATTCAAGACATGATCTAGTTTTTTTGCGGAATTTTTAAGGACGAGTTCCACTACATGTATTCATTAATGTATGAAATGAATTTTTCAGGTTTTTAAGAATAATACAGATGAATTTCCCTAAAATATTTATCATTCATCGTAGCTTATGTCATTTAAGAGACAACCTGTTAGGAAATATGAAATAAAGATGACGTTTTGGGTTTTTTTGTTTGTATAGACTCAAACCAAGTTATGTACTTGTTTCTTGCATAGTGATCATTCCAGAAACTGAGTTCTATGATACAGATAAGTTTTCTATATATTTTTATATAGGTATGAAAAGAAAATTTTATATCATGTAGTGGATAATTTTTATAAGAATAATCCATTACTGGAGAATAATAAAAGAATATTTTATTTAGTCAAACATCACGAAATGAGGTGAATTTAATAACGTTATTTTTAAAATACACATTGAGTTGAAAACATATTTCATGGAAATCATTGAAACCATAAATGGGTATTATATTATGGTTCCTTAAAAATAATGGTTGTTTTCTTCACAAAATACCATTTAAGGTATTTTAAAAATAATACATTTAATGAATTTTCATATGAACATGAGTTGTGTGGTTCTCAATGAGATTTGATTCGCTACATCCATACAATTAATTAAGTGACGTCACTAATATATATAAGTGTTCAAAAACTATAAGGGGGATATTATTGAACCAAATAACATTAATAAAAGGAAAAATAATTCATAGTAACATATACCAAATAATAATAAGAGAGTGTGTTGAGCATGTACAACATCCTCTAGTTAAATATAACTAAATGTACATGGATAGATAAAGAATCTAACAAGTTTAAACCATTTTTATATGAATCTAAATATTATTTACACACTTATGCTTTTTATAGGAATATTTCAGTATATTTTTCTATGAAACATTCTATAAAGAATTGAAATTTGTATATATTCAAGGATTTTATTGTGTGTTCTTTATTTGAAGAAAATTTTTATTGTTGAATTCTTTATGAGGTGAGGAAATATATCATATATTATTGGTTCAGAGCCACCCAATGTATAGGGAACCTCTACATTAATATCAGGAATTGAAAGAGGAATTTTTGGGATGTGATAATAAATAATATTTTGGAAGAATTTGTATCCTCTTATGTACTTTAGTGTATTATCTCCTATGTAATATGTTGACCAAACCTATATAATATGGTACATATGGTTTTAAGATGATATGTAGTAAACTCAAATTTAATATGAATAATTTTATTTTAGTATCGAATCCTTGACTTTGACATCCTAGGAGTGGAAAGTAGTAGGATTCTCGGGATGGGCCAAAATTCATAAAAATAATTATGCCACTTTACTTTCAGTATGTGCGCTGCATTAGGTTTTTTCAAGGTTAATAAATAAAAATATCGATCTACATTAACTGTAATAATATTTTCATGTCCAAAATGGATTTAAGGGTTTAAAAAGTAATTGTAATTGATGAAAATTGTAAGACATGTGATTCATCCCCTCCCCCCAGGTGTCTCAGCATGGTCCACCAGGAATCTATAAGTAGAATCAGAGTATAGGTGATCTCTTGTTATAAATTTTTATTTTCTATAACTTGTTTCAAAGTAAAGGAAATAATTTATTGAATTTATAAAATTTTTCCTAGTTGTTTTCTCTGATATCTATGTAGTTAATATTTCCGATTTTTTATCAATATCCATTGATGGAAGAATTTTCTTCCATCCATGTTACTATATATTTGGGAAACTTAGGAAATTCCTTAAGAAAACAAATGGAAGAAATAATAATGAAACATAACAAAGTGTTCAAATAATGAATAATAAAAAGACATTATTTTAATGTAATCCTAATATTAAGGATTTAGTTTTTAAATCTGTTGATTGATATTAATCTAATGAATATTGTTCATGATATTAAAGTGGAAGCATAGAATATACTAAAGACCGTTATCTTGAGGTTATGTATTATTTGAAAAAAATTCATTAATTTTTTTTCTATATGTTTTCTAATATATCAAGGGACATATTGATGAAAATTCATATCTAGAGGAAGAATTTGATACAATGGAAGAATCATTGGAAAATAAAATTACTTCTTATAACAATCTCACAAAGCCTATAAAAATTAAGGAAGAATCTAACATACCATCCAATAAAGTATTCTTTAAGGTTGATAAATAATTAGAAATATTTCTTTGTGATAAAGATTTATTTTATAAAGTTTTGAAATAAATTTTCCATGAATTGGAGTAGTTTCATAGTGTCTTTATAGCTGTTAAATCTGCCCAAATAGAATTTAAATAAAAAAAGGATAAAAGAGTTGGATAATTCATTAGGGTAGATAATTAAAATGTATAATTTTTAAATGAATAGTTTTAAGAGTGTTTTTTATGATAGGTTGAAGTTATTGTAATATGAAAATAACACCATCAAACTTAAATCAATAGATCTAAAAATTCAATTAATGATTTTTAAAGGAGAAAAATCTAGGACTTACCAATCTATTGAGAAAAATAGTGATTCTACTCAGGTGTTTGAAATTAATTTTGCCTCTCAAGGGATTCATATTGTTGGTAAATAGATCCCTAGATCAGCTAAAATATCATCCACCTCATTCTCATAGAAAAAATGTAACATCCCAAACCCATGTGCCACTAAATCGGTGCCCCGAGATGGTTCATCTCAGGATCTAGAGAGAACCTCCTCGTACACTTGAGGTTTCCGACTACTAGTGAGCATCTATGTTACTCATGTGGGAGACTATACCCTATTACCAGAGTAATGCATGATGTAAAACATATAAACATCATAGGAAAACTGTTCTAATCAATGAAAAATCATTAATAACCATTTTCCATTTTGGCACAAATATCAACTAATATTAAATATTTTATTTCATGCTAGAATTCCAAGTGATCAAAACCAAAAATAAATTCAAACATAGGAATACCTAAAATGGTCTTAACTTTAATTCATGAACATTTTCCATGTACGTCCCATGTCCAATTCAACTCCCTAGCATAGGGAACTTGCCCTTGTCTTACCTTGTGAGCATGAAATCTTCTTGTGTACCAACAGTAGCATAAGTAGCGTGGCAGTACAACATCATAAGCCACCACCAATGTTGTATATAAATATCTAGTCTAACATATAGTTTATGCATGTATTAATAAATAAAAATAAAAAGAATGAAAATTTTGGGGCCACTAGTTAACAATATCTATTTAGCTATACTAACCAAGGGGCCAATTCATTATCTGTCTTTCATTACAAGTTCATAATAAATCACACAAGGTTCTTGGAATACATAATTTTCATTTTAGAATATGTACTTCCCTAACTCACTAGGGATAACATATCCTTGCATCACAATATCCCCACCATGAAGCCTCAGTTCGGGTGGAATGCAACCATTAGGGTGATTGAGCTTCATCCCCTTCCCTAACCCGTGCATTGTGGGTTGAGTTAGAGCATCGGTCCATCTAAACCTATGGGATGTGCATCATTCATTTATCCCACACCTCAATCCATGTTCACATGATTATCCATCCATTCACCACATAAAAACCACATCAAAACCAAACACAACCAATACATACAAAAAATATAATTCATAACAATCAACATGGTAAATCCTATTGTGTCATAACACATTAACAAATTTTCCATTTACATCACTTATCCCATTTAGACCAATTAACATTCCCAAACCTAGATCACTAATCATATTCAATAATTCTTTTATATCAACCCATTACACATATTCATAAATCCCCTTATGAAATTTCCTTCAACTTATTTTTCTCACTTCACATACCAATATCAACTTAGAATATTCATCATTTCACATTCATTAATATCCTTTGGCATATAGAAAATAATCCATAATACTCATACTCCAACAACATTTAATCAATACCCCATTTGGAATTCCATTAAGAATATCACATATGAAATAAGGGATCCACATGATAACAAAACAACTAAGAACTTACGTAGATAATTCTCGGTCTGTAATGTATTGGTGCACCCCATTAGTGGCCTTAAATGGGACATATAATTCTTAATGCATCCCTTGGGGGACATGATGGTTCCTACTTATCATTTAGAAACCCAAATTTCTAAATATTACCAAGGTTTTTCAAATATCCACTCGATGTGACATAGAATGAAGTCATACTTGCAAAAATCTATAACAAAAATATAGGATATATCTTGTAGACCACCTACCTCGAACCCGATGATGAGAACACACTTAATCATGTTCTTGGATCAAGATTCATACACACATAGAAACCCCGACCTAGGTTCCAACATTAAAAGTGGGTTTTAGGTATTTAGAGTAATATCACCCTAGATAAAAGCCCTAATCTGGAAAAGAAGAGAAAGGGGGGTATTAGACTCACATGGATCTTCAATTTGCAACAAATGACATCTAAAAATTCCTTGAAACATGACATATAGATACATGGAATATCTTTGAGTTCTTGTTTCTTCACTAGGTTTTTAGGTGATGAGATGTAGGATACTCTCGAGTTGTTAAAATCCTAGACTGGGATTTTTGGAAAAATTTCAACTATACTGGGCCACATGGTTTACCCACACAGTTTGAAAAACCATGCGCAAACCATGTCCACGATACTTTCTAAGAAAATCTGGGTCATACGTTTACATGTAAATTCTAAATGGTTAGCATAAAAATGCACCAACCATGCATAATCCACTATCTAAAGTTGCACGGTTACTTGGGATGCTCTGCATGGTTTGTACTAACCATGCACAAACCATGAAACATGTATAGAAAGCTCCTTTTACCCAATATTTCATTCCCTGAACCCCTGAAACTCCCCAATCCTTATCATTGTCTTTTTAAACACTTATTTAATAAAAATAATATACTTTAATTGAATTTTAGACATAAACATACCTTAAGAAAGAGTCCACAATCGTGCAAAAATGTATCCCACGATTCTAAAACCCCAGTTGTTCTAAAAATTCTATAAATTAAGGACATGGTTTAAATTATATAAAATATTGGAAGCTTTATGTGATGAAAATAGTAATATGTTAAGGTTGGAGTTTATAATTTATAAGAAAACAATCTTCCAAAACCAAGCCCAAAATAGTTGTTTACAAGTTCAAAAACATCAAGGCATGCAATGTGGAAAATATTGGCAGATTTCTGCAAAATAGAAAACAATAGTATTGATTGGTAGATTTTTGTGCTTTTTGAGGTTTGGAAATAGATCCATATATTTCTAGAATAATATTTCAATGTATAAAATTTCAATTAGGTTTAAATAAATGTGGATAAAAGCTAAAATTCAAAATAAACATTTTGAAGGAAGACATAATATACAAAAAAGAGAAATATGTATATGATGAAAATATTTTATTACCTTTAAATTTATTAAATGGTGTGAGAAATAAGTGGTCATGTTTACGATCAATATAGTTATAATCCTACCAAGTATCATTCACTTGCTGATAAAAGAGATAACCTCCATAGGATGAGAATTAGGTAAAGAATGTGATTGAGTCCACCATGTGGGAGAATTCGATGAATATAAATTCATTCCATATGGTAATGAAGAAAACTAATCAGGTTGTTAAGAAACATGGGATAAATGTTTCTTTTTTATAATAAATCTCACATCTTGGACTATTGTAAAATGGATATAAATATAAAAACCAAAAGGTGGTAAATATAAGAGAGGTATTTTAGGATTGGATTATTGATTGAAACTCCATGTGTTGAAGATGATAAGATATATAATAAGGAAAAGGTAAAATATGATAAATAAATGTGTGGAAAGTGAAATAACTCATGTCATAGTGCTTCCAAATGTACAACATGGATAATTCAAAAAAAAGAACTATTGAAATCTAAAGGGAAGTCTCCATCAAGGTCATTTTTGAAAACTATTTTTATAATGAATCTTTCTACAAAAATTGGTGAAATGATAATGAGCCTCAAGATATCTTGATCATAAAACATGACCAGTTGGAAGATGTAAGGAGTATTGAGCCAGATAAAAATATTCATGTTTTTCTATTTACATAAGTGAAGAATCCCACTATGGATAAAATAGAAGTTGGAAAATTGAATATTACCATACTTACAAGTGAGTTTCAGAGTTATAAAGTTAAAGATAGTGAATGTATAAATATTTCTAGTCATTTAAAACCTTTATGTAGAGGACTTTAAAGGATGATAAAATTTTCTCAGCCTCACTGCTCTAATTAAAGAGCGATTAAAAATCCATTTTATTCCCATGTCAACTATATTTTTGTTCCAATGATTGGAATTTATGTTCATGAAGGATAGAGAGTATCCCTTGAGGTGGATATCTAAAAATTTTCGAATCTAATTGATATTTATATATTTTATTGAATCTTAAAATTTGGATAGCCCCTTGAAAATATAAAGAATGATGTATGATTTTCACTATCCCATTATTTCATTGTCATATACTTATTATGATTATTACGGAAGTGTGTGCATATTACCATATGATGAATACCATTCATATAAATGTTTTTTGTGTGTTTTCAAGTGAGTTTATTTTCCTATTTTTTATTGAAAAAATTTATGTATTTCCCTTATGATGTGAAAAATAGAAACTGCTATCACATGTGGTGAAGATAAGGACAACCTTATTGTTTAATATTATAACTCTTGTTTTCTAAAAGGGTTTGGCACATGTAAACATAAAGTTGACTTGTTGATGTAATATTTCTATGATAAATGTGATACCAAGTGAAATCAGTTGATGACTTACTAATTTAATGTTATTATAATGACTTGCACATAATAAGAAGTGATAATTGTATAATTATTTCTCTCATTGTATAAGTGAATTGTAAATTAAATATTATATCATGAAGTGAAATAAAATGTAGATAAGTTGAGTTTCATGAATTTATAAGAGTTGGTTGAGATATCTCTCTCAAAAAATAATAATGAAAATAGAAATTTGCTTTTGAAATCCCATTTTATAGAATGAAAAAAGTTAGAGTAATTTAAGGAAGAAAATTCCCTTAATCTATAAGCTCTGTCCATGTGGTATCAAAAATTGAAAGGGTATATGAAACTAGAGTGTGAAACCTACTACGTTAATAAGGTTGATTAATACATTTTTCCTTTTCATTTAATTTTAATTATTGGGGGGAATATTTTTTACCCCCACTAAATGAGAATTGGATGTTCTAGAATTTAAGAAACACTTGAATCATGGGTATTTTTTCACAAGGAAAAGGAAGGAGAATCATAGCTACTTGGAGACTGAGTTTCTAGGTTACATAAAACGCAGAACCACCAAGAAGGCATGTGATCACATGACCCTGGGAAGGTCATGTAAATAGATCATGTGCTTTACATGATCTATTCATGATCACATGAATCCCCTTTGACATGACCTTTTGTTATTGTGAAGGTGTCCCAACAAGCATTAATGACCGTGTGAAGGGTTCCCCACAAGATCCTTTTACCATGTGATATATCTTCTCATAGATTCTTGAAAATAACCCAAATCCTCTTGTAAAATAAAAAAAATATCTGAAAAATGTGGATGTTTAATGTGGTTGAAGTTACACTGTTTTTAATTTGAAATGTATATGTGCCTGGTGTGATAACCATTGATCCCATGAATGCACTTTAATAGGCCATCTTAATCTCATGATGGGACACAAAAAAGTATCTGAAGATCACGTGAATGATTTATTAATAGGCAACTTGATCTCACAAAGACTCATAGACATGTCATCTTGATATTTAGGACACTCTTTAACAAGATAATTTGATCATGTAGTGATTAATAGATAAGAAAATATACTTCCTAGTATAATTATCTCAAAAAATCATAATATACTCTACTGCTCAGGTGATGGCCTAATGGAAAACCAATGATAAAATATTAAATCCTTCTAAAATAAATAATAAAATATAAATAGGAAGGAATCGACTCATGAAAGGAAGATATGAAAATTTTCAAGTGAATTGGTTATGTGTCTCATATCATCACGCTTGATCATGAGAAGGCCATTTTATATGTTATACTAATATAATGTAGGTCCCTTTGAATAGATATCATGATCTTTCAAAGGACAATCTGAGAAGAAAAATTAATCTCGATAAGGTCCCCAAACAAGTCTCCCTTAATCATGAGAAATCATCTTTGATAGGTTCCTAGCCTCACAGATACTCCCAAACATATCAGCCTAATCTTGAAAAGTATCTTTGACAAGTTTACAATATTATGATAAATCCCTTTGAAATGTCAAGGGTCTAATAAATATAGAGATGACAAAGTGTTATCACAGTAACTATTTATCATGTGGTTCCATGGATGACTCGCAACCAGATCATGTGAAGTAGATGATGTGATACTCTCTCCACTGACACAATATCATATATATGGTATACATATCATGCAAGGAATCATATAACTAGGGTGTTGAGGACAATAAATTCCTTCCCATCAACACAAAACAAAATATAACTACACACACAAAATGCGCACCCATGGGAGAATAAAAGAAAATTTCAAACTTCTCGGAGTTGAAAGCCACACAATTGAAATATTCTTACACCTGGTGAAACCCTAGGAATATCTTAAGGTATTATACCCCATATGTATGTGCTTCATTTGATCACTTTATTTATCTAGCAAAGAAATTCGGGTGCACATTCCAAATTATTAAAAGGAATTTTAGTATGTCGACTTGGTCATAAGAAAACTCAAAAATATAATTATTAAAAAACATTGTGGCATATATGAAATAAAGGCTGAAAATCTGGAATAATTGCATGAAGATGGAAAAAATGTTTTTTATGTGAAGGAATCAAGAAATTTTCATGACCAATCCAGATCATGAGATATCACCCGAACATGTCGTCCAATAATTGAGAAGTCCTTTGGACATGTGAGCCAAGCTACACAAAATCTTACGGACATGTCAACATGTCTTGAAATGTTCTCCAAACATTTAATCCAACTTTTGATAAGTTTAATCAAAATATCATCCATGTCTTGAGAATCATCCCAAATATTCTAATTAGATCATGTGACAACCTTCCAACAAGTCATCCTTGATCACGTCACAAACATAGATGTGTCTTTGTTGAACACACTGATACCCTTGGAAGTATCATCTGATTCATGTGAGAGTTCTTTGGGCATGTAATTAAAATCATGCAGAAGACCGTATACATTTCTAATTCATCCATGTGAACAACCCTAGAATATTTTATCATTTTCATGAATGCACTCAGGACATGTTGAAAAAACAATCAGGAAATTTCATGCGGACACTTAGGATGTGTCTGATAGACAATTAGGAAATTTTTATTAGACACTTCAAACATATTGAATAGAAAATAATGAAATGTTAGGAAGACACTCAGGACATGTCAAATAGAAAATTAGGACATTTTGGGAAGACAATCATGACATGTAAGACAGTAACCCAACACAAGTCAGGTATAGACCCTCTAACATGTTAAGAATATCAGGAAGTCACCCCAAGACATGATAACCATGTATAGTAGGCACATTTGGACATACTCATAAACTAAACTCTAAGAACTCTAATTCCTATCAAATAGGATATGTAGGATTCCTTCTTAATACGTGATCACAAATGGTCATCCACCACAGTGTAAGCCCCTATATATCTCAAATATTCTTAACATATTGGACTAAATTCTACCATAATTTTATCATCATTACTTGTCCATAATTAGATTATATGTGTTCTCATACATAGTTATCCCTTTATGTGTTAGCCCTGAGAAAGCATTCTAGTACCTCAAACCCATCAGCAGTTTAAGGATGAATTGAACTATGATTTTTCTGATTCTTGATATGAGAAGGATTCATAGGAAACCTTCCTAAGGAATGAGCTCAATATCAAACATCCCATAAAGGATTCTCTAATGCGTAAATATTGTATCCATATGTGATGAGTTTGATCACATTCCATCCCTGTTTTCTTGCACGAAGTATGACACATGTGGGATTAGGTATTCACAATGATCATATAACTTTCATCATTAATTTTCCTCAACTATGGAAACCTCAATGTGTAATACCCAATCAGTTGAATTATAATATTTCTTCCATGGAAGAGAGTACACCTTGGATTAAGTCCATAAGGAATTCCCATATTGATAAACCATGGGGAAATAACCCTCATAGGCATTAAATATCTATCACCACCCTTCATAAGATTAAACATATATCAAAATTTTATTACTCTGATTCATGTTATAAATAGGATACATAAGAATCCCTTGTAGGAATTGATCTCAATACATGGTGACTAAGTGTTATTGTATATTTTATTTCAATAAGTAATTAAATTGTATAGATTAAACTCAAATGAAATACATGGGTTTTGATTCTCGATATAAATAAGATACCTAGGACACATCATAAAGGTTCAATATCATCCTCAAAACACCAATCACCTTCTTGAACGGTTATAAACTCTAGTGTACCTCGTCATATGTCTTAAAATTATAAATAGCTACCAATTTATAAGAAATAATGTGAACATGATGAAGAACCTTTAATATATAAAGATGATATTATTAATAAAACCCCCTTTACATATTGAAAGACTCAATGCCTAGCCATTTTGTTGGGTTAACTAGTCCCATATTAGGATTTGGATGAGATTCACGTACATATCTTAAATCAATAAGTGAGTCCCTAAATAGGCTATAACCCCCGCCCCCCCAAAGGATGAAGTGAGACTGAACTACCATCCTCTCGACTAATTTGAGTTCCAAATCAGTGCTAGGTATGAAACCAAAAATTACATCCTACCTCTATAATGTAGGTCTATATCTAGTTATGTATATGGGAGCCACTATGTTTTTCTATGAATGTTTTAAATGGTAAACTTTATTTGAATTAGTGTGAAACCATACTTGAAACTGCAAAAATAAATCCTAAAACAAAAAATAAATATGGTTAACCTAGAATCAAACCACATAAAGGAAGAATAACTGATTAATTATAACCGTCAGACATCATTACTCCTAAAACATATAGATAACCATACCATTCACCCATCATCTTTTGAGGAAAACAATAATGGTGAACCCAATGGGAATCTATCAAATAAAAAACAATCAGTTTACCATGTGTGTTGAGATTTTTTTTATGTCTCCTATGAAAAGAATAATGTTGAACCTGGCATGAATCACTCAAATAATAAAAAGAATCAGTTGAACATGCCTTGGGTTGTTTTTTTGTGTCTCCTATTCAAAAGAAAATGGTATTCCCATCAAAAAATCCTACATAATCAAGGTTATAATAAAATAACCCCATCCTAGGAATGATAATTCCTTTCAAGAAAAGTGCTCAACCCGAGTAAAAGAATGGTTAATTTTGTTATCTATTCATAGCTAATTAATCAAGTTTCAGAATTACGACGATGAACTAATCAATGAATTTGTTACGTTTGGTCTTTTTTACTACAAATAATTCCCTAATAAACAACCCCATGACCAAAGATCATGTATTCATTAAGGAAATAGAACCTCATCTGTAGCGGTAACTTCCACATGTTGCAAAATAATATCTCCTACCCAACACCTTCATCTTCAGGTGGATAAAATGATGTTTCATGAATACCACTGACATAGTACAATTATAACCCTCAAGGATGCATGTAAAGGTATCTATACATTGAATCCAACAATCCCCTCCCATTCAAGGAAATATATTATGAAACCAGTGGAACCTTTCTCCACCACCAACGCTTCGAAAGATTATCTCTAGATTATAATAATAATCACCTTCCATAACATAGGATGTTGGATCAAGGAGTCGAATATGGATTCATCCTAGTATGGGAACTATTAAGGAGGTCCCCTGTCGACCTTCTTTACTAGTGTCATCCCATCAATTCCCCTTAGTCACCTGCTGAGGGAACCACACAAAACATTTTCACCCCAAACACTCATGAATGAGTACCATGGAATTTATCCTAGGCACCAAATGGCGTGAATAAATTGGGAGTGGGCCCATATCCCCTCTTCCTCTAATGAAGCTCGTTGACATATTCTAATGGTATCTAGCAGCCATGCTCATTTACTGGCTCACTCACATCAATTTTCTATGCATATTCATATATCATGAATGGGGGAGGCACATATGCATTCCCAAATGAATAAATACAATCGTCGTATTCTTATGGCATAACAAGGATAAGAGTGGATTTATATCCTCGCTTCAATAAAATATATATACCAATGCCTTTAGGATGATGAAAATGTGGGGTCCTATATTGCAACATAAATTTTTCTATAGAAACACTACATTAAGGAAATAAAAATATATTTACATCGGCATCTTCCATCACTAATACAGATACATTTATAGGAACATATTCTTATCCTAATATCCAGAACAACATATAACCCTGATCAGTAAAAATAGGTGTAATATCTAGAGAAATATCAAATTCTTACTCTTTACTAGGAGGATTATAGGCATATCCTAGTGAAGGAAGAGTCATAGGACAAGGCTCGTATTCCCATTCCAACCAAGACTCACCAACTAATTTTGGAACATGTGTCGGGATCAGTGCACATTCCTATCCAAAATGATCTATGGAATCCTTCAAATGAATAGGATTGGTCCCATATCCTTATTCCAATTAGAGCCCACCAATTTGGTTATGAATGTTCCTTGATGCAGCCATACATTCAGATCAAAAAAGTCAAAGCAGAATACCCTAAAGGAATTGGAATAATATCATATCCCCATTACAATCGTGGGTTTTCAAGACAATATAGCAATCACCTCGAATTAGAATCATATCCTTATAAAATAAGATACCCAATATATTCTATAGCTCTTGGAATCCATGCCCATATACCTAATTCCAGTAATGAAAGAATGCACCAACATCCTTTAGAGGATATACGAGAGGACACCCATATCTATTATCCAATTCTATAGGTCCATCATCATATTTCTATTTTGAATTCATATTTTTACCCGACTCATATCCATTCTTTATCAAGGGCTGACTAGAATATTCTAGAAACCACCATTAGGTAGGATTATATTCCTTCCAATAATAAAATTTCTCACCAAAATACTCTAGAAACTTATTAGTAGTGGGATCATATCCCCCACATCATCAGATTGTTATAAACATATTTTTACAACCATCATGTAGTCGGATCATATCCCTACTCAACCCTAAAAGTTAGGTCATCATATTCTAGCCACTACATAGAATTGGGCTCATATCCCTAATCTACTCAATGCTAGTATCCTTAAGGTTATTCGATGAATATATGTAAATCATCACGGGTCTGTTGAATATTTAACTGAAGAATAAAGTGATCATTAACATGTCGATCCTCTTCATGATAGTTAATAGATTAATCATAGGTACTCCACTTATAACATCCATTGTGGTCAGTATCCCCATGGTTATATCTCTATTGAAAACGTAAATATCCCCCTTTATCAAACGCCCCCATATGGAGAGGTGATAAAAACTCATGAAAATTTATATAGTGAGGTGTTTTAATCACTGGGGATAACCATTTATAATTCCCCCATAAACTATTATAAACACATCACTACATTCAGTAGGCAACCCAGAGAAGCAACCTCTATGGTCTAACCAGGTGGAGGCATATAAATATGATGAAGAAGAGGTTGTCATCGATATATAGAGAGAATTAGTTGGAAAAAACAACCCAATAATGTCCAATCCCATCACCACCTATAACTATGAGATCCCATATAAGATAGATAAAGATTTAATTCTATACCTATATCAAAACATGTGGGAAAGTAATTAGATGTTAAAGGCTAGAAACCTCCCCTATCCAGGATACGAGGGTCACTTTTAGACCATACACAAACACTGATTTTAAATGGACCTGGATACTATATTTAAGTCTCATGACTTATGATCATAAAATCATTGAAAAAATATAGATAATGATTCCTACCATTTCACCAAAAATCATTGACAACGGATTTTTAAAGCATCATCAAATATTTGTATCTTAGGATGAGGAAAGTATTGATCATTTCACTTCACCACATCCAGGAAATAATAATACAATTGAGATATGGAATCCTATATTGTAATATCCATAAGAGAAATCAAGGGACTGGATAATGTGTGGTCTAGTTGGACAATACAATGAAATTTCCACACTTTGAATATACAAGGAAGTCATGAATGGAGGGAGAGAGATGTCAACAGGTTCTTAAGTAGGTCCCCATGAGAAAATGTGAACATATTCAAGAAAGAGAAGCCGAATTTTTTGACTAACCAGATAAATTCCCATAGAAAATTACTCCCATCATTGGAGACCATTGCACCATGCTCATACATGAGAATAATTGGTCCAAATCAAGTAGATATCAATAACAACTTCTATTGAATCTATATTGGAGAGAACAAAACCCACAAGGATAAAGGAATTTTTACCACTACATCCACCACTCATGTCATTAAAAATGCAGAGGTTCCAAGAAATATTAGTAGAAACTGCAAACCAACCCAATCCCAAAGGTCTAGGGGTGTTTTTATCTCAATTTTCCTCACTAGAATCATCACACCTTGAGAGGGTCCTAGAGAAATCAATGGTAATTCTTGATAAACCCAATTCTGTAGGGATAAGGAATTTATACCTCAATTTTAGTCTTAGGATCCAGAAGATCCTTGATTGGAATCATTAAATCTTCAAAAACATGATCAATAATTTCCATTATCTACCCTGAATAGTCCCCAACCCCTAAGACTGGGGGGGATTTCATCATAAGTATAATCCCAAAAGGAATCAATCTTCTCCAAGATGGGAGGTAAATATTGATGGTCAACATATCATCCATTCCTCCTGGAATGACATAACCCTTTTCTATTAGGGGCTCGTTTAGTAAGAATGAACAAAAACTCCCTTAAGGTCACTTTTCACATACTGAGAAATGAGGAATGTGCATATAATTCAATTAAGCCCCATAAGGGTTATAAGCCAAAATGGTCCAATATGGCCAGAGTTTAGATAAATTACTGTAATGAAACCCTCAAAGTATGAGTAGGTAGTGTAGAATCACCATACTTCCTTGAGAGTAATGGGATGACTACAATTTCTTGATACACCCCAGTGAATATTTTCACCATCAACACAATAGATGGTGTAGGTCAATACACAAACATGGAGGGACAAAATGTGGAAAACATACATTAAGAGGAGGGTGGTCTATAGGTAATAATTTAGGTTGTATGTATGTAGAATCATTGGAGGATCCAAAACCTAGAACCCTTAAATAATTAATTTCCACCTCTATGGGATAGCACCACCAAAGATAAAGTAAAAGGTGTGACTATATCCCAATAATGACCATAAGGTTCCAAAATCCCTTCTATGGAGGAATTACTAACACAATATGTGAATGGGAAACAAAATCTCAAGTAGATCAATTAGGAACTAATCGGGGGAAGCATACCCACAAGGTATCATCTTTAGAAAGAGATTAATATCTCTAATACATGTTAGTAGAGAGCCAATCCACCTAAAATACCGAAATATGAGAATAATTATGTCACATTATCTTGAAAAATGGTCTATATAAATATGTTAATTGAGAATGATCACAACTTTACACTATTACAGTGATATTCTATCCCTTTTCAGGTCGATCATTCAGTCCTAGCACGGATCAAGAATCACTGTGATATGAAAATGGGGCCACCACATCAAGCCTTGACTGCTCTAAATATATGAGAGGTATACCATATAGTGGTACCTAAATAATATCTCAATGACATTAAATCCGTAAATGCATGAATGGAATTCATGGAAGGGTAAATTGTACCCATACAGCCTAAAAAGAATCCATACCATGAATGGGTGGATGAAAATTTTACCCCATCCAATTCCAGTAATCCTACCTTCTCATCCTTTTACCGTGTGGTAGATCCAAAACAACATCTTATGTGCATTGTGTCCCTATGAATCTTGATGTTGGATCCTCGATATTAGCATGAGGAGAACAAGTTGAGATATTTTGTACCATCTTTAGTGGGTCCATCCTTCATTTTGTACAACATCATTCCAGAAAGATCCATTGTTGGATGGGAAGACTTTCTTCGTCAATTAATTTCTCAGTTAAACTCCATTCTATGAAAAACAATAATTGTTAACTTCGAAAACTACAAAAATACATTAAAATGAGAGGGTGTCTAAAATTATTTTCATATGGAATGGATCAACCTATTAACTTAGTATCTCTATCATGAAATAGAAGTTTCTAGAACTCTATACTAAAAATATTCAATAATATATACAAATACCTTTAATCCTAATGAATTATCCATGTGGACCCCATGTGATTTTAGAACCATCATAACGCCTAGAATATTCAGTTTAGCAGACCCAATATAAATCTCATCACATGTCATCAACATAGGGGAAAAGACATAGTAAGGAAAATAATTATGTCCTTATCCTCAAACTAGTTGTAGTGCCCATTCAAGAACTAAATAAGGCTCTGAGTTGTTGGGTTCCTTCCATGGAGTGGTATAAATAAAAAAATTCCATTGGCTAGAAGAAATATGAGATCTAGGTCACCCATGATTTGAGGTGTAGATGAAGAAAGCATACTCCTTATGAAATGGTCATGTCCCTAGTTATTTCCTTGAATTCATGTAAAATAACCTACTCAAGATACTCTAGCCAAGGAAACCCAATTGGATCAACCTCACTGATCTTCCGAACTACATCACTTTCCACTGGAAGCTCGATCACACCATCCAAGATATCTTTTTATTTAAATACATTATCTAATTCAAGGTTATTTCTAGACAGGTGAAGAAAGATAATTCCTTGGCATAGGTGAATTTTGTAACTTTCTCCCAACCAAAATAAGAGGTATATTATAATGAGATTCCAACCATGCATAGACAGACGTTGAATAACTAGATTACTCAAAAGATAATTGACCAAACTCATTCCACCGTGATATAAAATCTTCTAAAACCAACAAAAATCCCATATACTAGGAATGAAACATTTAATATACCTCTAAGAGGAGGAATTAATCATCATAAATAGTAAAATACACAAGGGGAAGAATCATATATAGTTCTCACACAATCTATTACTCTTGTAGAATTCCTCCAACATCTAGAGAACAGACACTACCCCACCAAATAGAACACTCATCAAATAAAGATCTCATTTTTGTTATATTAATGTATTTAAATTAATATATCCCTTCCCTAATGATGAATAAACCAATGATTATATTTTCTTCAAAACTGACTGGGGGTTGGTGGCCGAGGATATAGGAACCGATGATGTATGGGATTATGTGAGCATGGTCAAACCCAATATTTTGGTAACATCCTCACTGAGGAATATATGCAGCTAAGGCCCATGGGTGAGAACTCTGTAAATCCCAAAAGAAACATTTAGTTCCCTCATAACCCTCTTGTGGTCATCCAAGACCATTCATATCACACAACCATCTAGAGGGTGTGTGATTATCTGATCAGCCCAATCAATGGGGAAGGTCGATGTGACCCACACCATTGGTAAAACATTATCCGTCAACCTCTAATAAAGCACCCAACCCATCCAATACAAACACCTAAACTCCTAAGATAAATAATGAGTAACCCCACCTGGGGAAGTGCTGACCTCAGGAACAAAAGTAATGAATTCTAATATAGTTGGTAGTTTTCCCATACAAACTCCCAATAATGGATGCTCTCTATCATTTCAAGGATCTAATAGAGGAACTCATCGAAGGCCTCTAAATCCCATTGGATTTTGAGAAATAAGTCTTTTCATTCGATTTTTATCGATTAGATATTATGCCATCATAATTTCATGTCACTATCTCGGTAATGGAATAGGATTAGGATGATGTTATCCATGTACATATGAGACCCCTATATGCTTTAATAAAACATATTAATGTTCACATCCAAATGTATTTTATTAAAAATGGTTCATGGATCAACCTTATCCTAATTTGGGACCTCTGACATTTTTTATATTGAGATGGGGTTTATCTATTACAATGATAACCATTCAAGGGTATGATAATAACAAGAAAATTTTTTATTAGGAAGATAATTATCCATGATCAGTTTGGGGATCTCAAATCTAACACCGAGTTCATGGTTATCCAGAAATCCACAGCATATAATTTCCTACTTAGAAAACCTTGGCTTCACAGCCACATGGTGGTACCTTTAACATTTCATTAGTTCTTGAAGTACCCCATTGGTGGGAAGGTCGACATACTACATGGTGATAGTGCCCCCTTTGAGTCTTGTGAAGACATATATGTTGAGGTAGGTTATAAAAAAGGGATGTAAAAAAACAAATAGTGGGTGAAAATATGTATTTTATAGCCCCCAGTGTCTTGGGGTCCACCCATATGAATCCCTAGAGTATTATTTATTGCAATTATGTGCTACCCATAAACCTGATTGAGGAAGTAGAATTAATCCCATATGTTTAGGTTTACACTATCCCTGGTGACATAATAAAACAAAAAAATCAGCTACATAATATCATTGCAACTAATATGGTAGTTTCATATGTGAATTTATCTTCATATGGCCTCTCTTTCCTTTATAGTGGAAGATATGTACTCAATTTTCCCACCATATCTAAACATGCATACACATGATAGGAGATAGAAGAAGAAGAGGATGAAATATTGAATGCCGCTTCTATATTTGAGGAAGGAATCTCCCCCACCATCAATGATCTTAGAAAGGTCAATCTCAGAATGTAAGAATAACTATTACCTATGTTGATTTTTTTTTCAGGCCTTTCATGGATAAGGATGTGTATATTTCATTTCTAAAGAAATATTGATATTTTTCTCTTCGAATTATACAGAAATTATCAAACTGATCCCCGATGTGACTATGCCCCACCTAGGATTATCTGATGACCATCAAGGTTTGAAGAATGTATCCAGGTGGATTCAACTCTCTCTTGCAAATACTATAGAATCAGAGGTTTTCTAATTGATTAAATCCAATTCTTTTGGGAATTGAAGTACCAAAAATGGATCACCAAAATCACCTCTGTCAATAAAAAGTATTTGTAGATTAATGTCTGCATTGATTTCAAGGACCTTAATCTATAATTACTAAAATATGATTCCCTATTTCTAGTCAGAAAACTTTTGATCGATACAATTAATAGATTCCAAGCCCATTCTATCATGAATTAGTATTCATGGTTAAATTAGATAAATATGGATCCTAAAGAAAAGGAATCCATAACCTTTAGATCACCTTAGGGGATCATTTTATATTAGATATTTCCTTTTGGATTGAAGAAATTTGGAACTACTTACCAATGTTCCATGCATCATATCATTAACCCCTTCAAGGAAAGAAGTATATTGTAATTTTGATGAACTGGTGGTCAAATATTGACAGCTATTTGACCACCTCATTGAACTTTAAACAATCATTAAAAATTTATGACAATGCAGTTTATAGATGAATATGTTGAGGTGTTATTTCCAAGTAATTTCTAGGAAATTACTTTTACTTGTGGTAGTCCCCCAACTAATCGAGGATGGCCCAAAAAAGGCTAGTGAAATCCTAGAAATGTCACCTCCTCCTACTCTCAAGGAATAGAGGGGGATATAAGGTAACCTCACAAACATTCGGTGTTTCATAGATAACATGGATAGAAAATATCACCCTTTCCACAAATTAATGAATAAAGGAGTCATGTAATGATTGGATGGGGACTTTCAATAATACATTGAGAATCTCAAGTAGTACTTATTCCACCCAATAGTGTAGATTTTTCCATTACAATGAATGTCACTTATCTTATATATGGCTACCATGGAACGATCGATCGATGCTCTCTATGCACAAAAAATGGGATGGGAAAGGTAAATAGTATCTATAACCATAGTCGAATGATTCTAGGTACTAAGACCTAAAATTTAAATATAATAAAACTGCCTCACACTAATATTTTCATTGAAAAAGAAGAGGCAATAAATGCATCTTCATGAAGCCACGTAGTCTCTTATATTTACCATCTCAAGTATATCCTATGCCATCCAATGTTTAATGGGTGTTTGGATTGATGGGTGGTTATTATTAAATAATATTACATCGAGTTCATGTCACCCAAGGCAGTTAAAGGGAAGGCCCTGGATGATTTCCTTATAGAACATCCCATCTTAGAAAGCACACCAGTGGACACCGAACTTCTAGAGAAGTGGTCTTACACACCCATGAAACTCCCTAAACATTGGATATGTATTTTGATGGTGCATCCCAAAGTCCTGTTAATAATAGGTAGGAAAACCCAAGGAGAAACTAGGTTGGTCTAGGTATTTTATTTTTTTCTTGGGATAAATAAATTTTTCCCTACTCGTCACTTTTTGAAGATTATTAAAATAAAGATACCCAATACCAAGACATAATTATTGAATAATAACTAGATCTACATTGTACATAGCATACATGAACATAAAAGGGGATTTAGATGTACTGATCAAAAAAATAGAGAGAAAATATTCCTTCAAGGAGGAATTAGACCCTCTCATCAGTTACGTCAAATGACTATTGGAATATTTCCCTATTGAACCAACATGTCATAATGTACATCAATTAATAAATTATATTCATGAAGCACTAGATAATTCCACCATGGTCCTAACATAACATTTTTACAATGAGGTGGTCTTCCACATCACACAATAAAGGATGATCTCATCATTCTTCATCTGTGACATGGAGGAAATCAGTCAAATCAACATTACCACAGAGTGTGATGAACGTATATCTACCTTTGGATGGATGGAGTCTATATTTGATTACCTCTAAAATGGGACCCTCCCATTAGGATGATCCAAAAGGGAAAAAACCTGACATCGAGTAGTGAAATTTACCATTTGGGATATGATAAATGTTAAAAAAACATCTATTAACGAGGCTTCAATGGAATCCTCCTTAGATGCATAGAAAAAGGAGAGAATCTTGCCATCATGGAAGAAGTCCATGGGGGATCCCACAGTGCTCACCAGTCTGGTACCTAAATCTCCCATCAAATTAGGAGGCTTTCTTACTACTATTAAACAATGAAACAAGACTACGAAATTCACTAGGAAATTTTATTCATTCCATATTCATGTAAAATTTATCCATCGACCATCATAATTTATATATATATCTAAAAATTCCTCTTTGTTTTTTTATATGGGGGATGGACATTGCGGGGCCATATCTCCCAGCCACAATTATGCAATTTGAGAACATCCTTACTACTAGAGAATTATTTTCCAAAGGGGTTGAGTAAATATCCCTCAAGGAATTTAGGATGAAGAATATCATTAACAATATAAAATCTAGTATCGTATCTAGATTCATAGTCCCTCACACAATATTAATAGATAATGGAACCAATTTATGTTCTAATAAATTGAATAAATTGTACTAGGTATTAAATATAAAATCCAACCATTCATATCACCATCATGCAATGGAAAATAGAAATATAAAGGCCTTCAACCAGACTCTATCAAATTTACTCTTTGAATATGGTGATAAAGTATAAGAAGTCTTGAATGGATATGATATTTCATGATTTATGGGCCTACAATACCACCTTGAAGACTGCCACACAAGTGATGTAATATTCATTAGTGTACGGAACTAATGAAGTTTTACCTATAGAATTATAGCTCCCCTTATTTTGAAAATCTATCCATGGACAACTCCCATATAACGAGAAATCACAGAAGAAGAAGGATGAGTTGGAATGGATTGATGATAAACGGTACTGTACAATGCACTACCTCAAAGTTCATCAGAATAGGATCACACGATCCACTAATAAAAAAGGTTCACCTACACTCATTACTTCAAGGAGAACTTGTATTGTCTCTTAAAACCCTAATTATACTTGGAATGAAACCTCCAAATATAGAACCCAAATGGTAAGGGTCTTACATCATACATAAGTTCTATTCTAATGGAGCTTATTCATTGTCTACAATAGATACTGAATGCATTATGCCACCACCAATTCAAGGTTTCTCAAAAAGTACATCTCATAGCCACCATAAAACTACTCAAATAACCATAGTATCATTATGTTAAACTACATGAAACATTCCTAAAACATGACATTAAACTACATAGAAGAAGTCTGGTAGTAATACATTAAACAACATAGACTCCATTATGCTGGCCACATGATATTAAACTGCATGATATGTTTCAACTCTACGATGTTAAAATACAAGGAATAAGACCTATAATAAATAATTTAAACTACAAAACATCTATCATCCTAGTTTCATGATGTTAAATTGCACTATATGTACCCACCACATCATGAAAAACTGAATAGAATAAGTCATGGGATAAATACTTAAAAAAACTATCTATCATCCTAGTCACATGACGTTAAACTACATGACACTCCCTTACCGCATGTCATTAAACTGCATGAAAGAAGTCCTGGAAGCAAGACTTTAAATTGAAAATCATCCACCATCATGGTCACATGATGATAAACTACATGATACGTCTTTACCGCATGATTTTAAACTACATGGAAAAATTTCTATCAGAAACACATTAAACTGGATAACACCCCTAGTTCTAGTCATTTAACCTAGAAATACAAGACACCATTCATCCTTATCAAATTAGGTAAAATAAATGGTTGATTTTAATCTCATTCAATGTAAAAATGATCCCAGAATTGTATATGGATTGATTCTCATTATAATAAGATATGTACAGATTCCTTGATCTAATATTATGGAAAAACCACTACATGATACAAAATTTCCCCATCCTTTCAATTAAATTCCTATTTGTGGTGAAAGAAAACTTTTTCATTCATTATTTCTCACATCAAGAATAGATCATGTCGGCTTAGGAATTTTGGTAAGGGCTTCCATTCATGATCAAGACATATAAGTTCACATCAGTGTTATCATAGTCCTGGATACAACACCAAAAAAGAAACACCATAAGTCGTTATCGAATGATGTTAAACTACATGGTTGATGTCCCTTGCATGACATAAAACTATGTATTAATATGGACCTCACCCGAGAGGACCACTATCTTGGGTATTGGTCTCCCACAACATATCCACTAGAGAACTAGGTTTGGATTGATTCATTCCATCACCAGATATGTTGGGACACCTAGATCTCAAATCATGGGTATTGTTCCAATAATAAATGGGATAAATACCCCCTATGTGTGGATCATACCTAATTAGATAATTTCTCATTAAATAAATATGTGTTGCTTGATTCATGTCATAATAGGATATATAGTGACACATGAATCTCTAATCATGGGTCTAGCCACAATAATCAACAAGAAAAATTCTTCCCTATACATTTAGTTTAGGACTACATAGAGAGTTTCTTGTTTAATAACTATGTGGGGATGTATTCCTACCATCATAGGATGTGTAGTGAAACCCAAATCTACAATTCAAAGTTCATCCATAATAATCAATGTGAAAAATGAACCCCTTTTCATATGGGCCATAACTACCTATAGAGTTTTTCTATTTAAGAACTACATGCTCTTGATTCATTCTATAACATGATATATAGTGACACCCAGATCTCCAATACTAGGTTTATCATCACAAATAAATGGTTAAAATTCTCCCTTAATGAATTGGTTAGACCTATATGGAGTGTTTTCGATTCTTGAACTATGTGTAGCTTGATTTTTACCATCATAAGATATGTAGTGAAACTCAGATATCCAATACTAGGTCCAACAACAGAAATAAATAGGAAAAATTCCCCCCTCTGCATATGGTTCATAACCGCATGGATGTTTTCCCATTTGAGAACGAATTGTGGCTTGATTTTTTCCATCACTGGATATGTAGTACAACCCAAATCTTTAATCCTAGGTCTGACAACAATAATCATCAAGAATAATCCCTCCCTTTATGTATGGATAAAACCTCCGTGGATATTTTACCATTCAAGAACTACATATGGCTTGATTCATTCCATCGATGGATATGTGGTGACACTTGGATCTCCAATATTGGCTACAACTATAGAAATTAACGAGAAAAATCCCCCCTCTACTTATAGGTCAATCCTGTGTTGAGAGTTTTATGTTCAAGAACAATGTGTCGCTAGATTATTGTCATCACAAGTTATGTATTGACACCTATATCTCTAATAATGGGTATATCCGAAATAATAAATTGTTAAAATTTTCCCTACATATAATTTAGACCTTTTTTGAGAGTTTCCTATTAAAGAATAATGTGTGGATTGATTCCCATTACTGTGAGATATGTAGTGACACCTGGATCCCCAATACTTGGTTCACCCAAAATAATCAATGCAAAAAATTCCCCCCTCAACGTATGTGCCAAGCCCATGTTAATATTTTTCCATTCAAGAACTATTTGGGGCTTGATTACAACTATCACATGATACATTATGATATAAAAATATCCATTCCAAGGTCCAACTGCAATAATCAATGAGAGAAATTCCCCCTATGTGTATGGTTAAGACCTGCATGGTGAGTTTTTTGTTCAAGAAATATTTTTTTATTCCTATTACCATAAGATACATAGTGAGGATCGTAAATTAAATCTGAGGACAATACACAAAATAAAAATGTTCCCCCCTCCCTGCGCATGGGTCAGACTTGCGTAACAGACATTATATAAGAACTACATGTGAATTGATTTATAATAATATAGGATATGTAGTGGCATTTGAATATCTAATACTAGGAATATAAAAACCATATATAATGATAAAACTACAACCCCCAATGCATGTTGGCTAGATCTATATAGGGAACCGTCTATGAAATACATATGGCTTTATGCCTACCATCATAGGATATGTACAGGAACCTAGATCCTCTATTTCATAACCATATATGGGGAGACATCAGACACAATCATATCTCTACCTATGAGTTAGATATATGTGAAGGGATCTCCATAAAGTAGATAATTAATGAATAATTCCAACCCTTATAGTATTCATAGGGATTCCCAACCATAAAAAAGTGTATACCTCTATTTGAGAAGGGCCAAGTAATACATACTTTTTCTTCCTATGTATGAGTTTTATCTACATACCTAACTCTTTCTCAAGATATAATCATACTTAATAAGGGATTCGATATATATCTACCCTTCAATCAGATTTTTCATGGATAAAGGTTCTTCCTACATCAAAATTCCCGTAACTAGTGAAAATTTCTCCAATGATATCGTACATAGTTTCGCTTCAGTTTTTAGGTCCTTACCTCATGATATTAAACTATAAGAACAATTCCCTTATCGCATGATATTAAATTATATGATAGATATGTCCCCACTAAATGATGTTAATGTGTGTAGACCATCACCCATCTACATTCCCTATCAAAGGAAAACAATATCCTAACCATAGTCAACCAATGCATGGGGTTATTCCATAATATTTTAATCACATCAAACCATAAAATCACACTTCATGTCTTTAGCACCTCAGGTTTCTAAAAAAAATTTATTACCCCCAGAAAGAAGAATAAATATATTTATTTAACCATCGTAGAGGTGGATTTATATAAGGGCATTCACATACCAAAAATATACATCTTGGCCCTATAGGATGAAATTTATGATACTTGTGATCCTTGAAATCACCGTAGTAGAACTCAGCACCTTAGGGTTTTTTGGGTTATCTCCTACATGATTTTCCTATAATATTACTCCTGATGTGAGAAACATGAGCCGTGATTTACAAAATTTTCATCTCCAGGTCAATAGGATGTTAATGTTATCTTTTCCTTATATTTCCTGATTAGGTTTTTGTGTAACATTTCTCTCATACTAGGTTGGTGTGCATCTTGGCCATAAAATGTATTCACTTTGGTCAAAGTTATATGACCTTAATCTTTAGCCATGGATGGTCCAAATCACAATACCCTAAGACATATAGTGAAATATACATAAAATTGTTTATGATCAAAACCCACGAAGGTATGACTGAGATAAATTTGAGTATCCACTCACTAAACTCTTCTTTGTGCATATAAAGATTCAACAAGTGATCATTTTTTAGTGTAACCATCCCTGTATCAGAATTTTGAAGTTATTCATTAAAATATCTTAAATCTTTAATATAGTAATGGAATAGGAAATATTTCCCCACAAAAGGATGCGATGAGCCTAACCTTCCATCCTCTAGACCAATGTGAGTTCCTAAGTGCCACTAGGTCTGAAACCTCAAACGACTGCTTGCCTTTGGAGAGAAGGTATGTACCAAGTTATGGATGTGGGAGTCCTTGGGAATTTCTACAAAATATGGAAATGTAAAAACTAATGTGAATTATTTTGAAACCATACATGAAACCCCCCATAATAAATCATTAAATTGGAAATAAAGAGTTTGAACCCAGCGTGAAATAATGTAATGAATGTATAACTAAATCATTATAAGTTCCAAAAATCATGCCCCCAGAACTCTGGTGGTACTCATACAATGAACCCATCATATTTTGATGGAATAAATTGTGGAACCAAAATGAATCTCTCATATAAAAAACAAACGGCTGACCATGTGTCAGGTTATTTTTTTTTTCATCTCCTACACAAACAAAAATGGTGAACCCTCTATGAATTTATCAAATAATAAAAGAAATAGGTTTACCATATGTCAGGATATTTTGTTTTTAATATGATATTAATTCAAAAAAATTATTCCCAATGAGAAATAATTCATAACCAAGGTTCCAAAGAAATAATTCCCTTTTTTCGTCAGAATTCCACGTGAGAAAAATTTCTAAACTACAAACATGAAAGGAAAATTATATTATATGTACATAACTAATTAATAATTTTTCATACATATGAAGATGTAATAATCATTTAACTTGTTTATATTTGTCTTTGTGACTATAGATACTATTCTAAGAAACAATATCTTGACCTGAGATCATGTCTTCATTGAGTGAATTTTCTGGAACCTCAATCGCGAAGGTGAGCTCAACAGGTTGTAAAACAACCTCACCCACATGAAACCTTTAGCTTCTTGTGGTGAACATCGTTTTTCAAGAATATACCACCAATATGGCATGATCTAGACCCTCGTGGATATAGGTAATGGTCTCCAGATACTGATGCTAACAACTCTATCCCATTTAAGGAAATCTACAATGAATCAAGTAGAACCTATCACCAGAGCCAATCACTTCTAAAGGTTATCCATAAAGCATGGAAATCAAAAACTTTCATATATTATGAGATTTTATTAATTATTAGAATATGGATCCATCCTATTCTTGGAGCTTCCAAGGAGGGGGTCTATCAAAATCTATCACCAGCTTCATCTCTTCGGTTCCCCTTGTTCAGCTATTGAGGGAAAGAACAAACAAATTACCACCCTAGAAACTCATGCACGGGTAACAAGGAAGTCATGTTGGGAACGAAATGATGTGAATAAATAATAGGGGACTCATATACCATCTTTTTATAAAGAATATCATAGAAATATTCCAATGGTATCCAGTGTGTAAGATCATACCCATGGTCACTCAGATCATGTTTGGATGCATATTCTTGTAGCAATCATGGGGGAGCACATATCCCATCCCCTATTCATGAAGCCCATCTACATATTCGGATGGATAATAAAGGATAGAAGTGAGATTATATCCCCACATCAATCAATGATATCTACCAGTATATTTTGGAAACTGAAAATGTGTAGACAAAAATTGTTTCACACACTTTTCTAAAGTTCCACTATATTCTATCAATTGTATAAGAAATTTTCCATCATAATCCATTATTGTGACTGATAAAAGGATAGTAAAATATTCCTATCCTAATAACCAGAGAAACATATTACCATGATTAGTAAAAATAGGTGGCTACTCCAAATAAAGATCACATTCTTTCCCCTATCTAGAAGAATTATCATAATATTTTGGAAAAGGATGTGGAATAGGATTAGGATTATATTCCAATTACAGGAGAGGCTCAATAACTCAGTTTCACACCTGTCCCATGATAGGTTCACATTCCTATAGAAAAGAACCATTGGAATACTCTAAAAGAATAGGTCTGGGTTGGTATACCCATTTTCACATGATCTCACCAAGTTTGTTTGGCACATACCTTGAGACTAGCACATATTGTTCTAAAAAAATACCCGAAATATACCCTAAAAATATAATACCAAGATCATATCCCTATTCAAACCAATTATTTTTTTATAAAAAATATGTTAATTAACTCAAATAAGTCTTATATCCATACTAATAAATTTATTCATCCTATTTCAGTAGTTCACAGAATCCATGTTCCTATCCCTACTTCCACTAATGAATGACTACACTAGTATCTTTTAGAGTCTATACATGAGGAGGATCATGCATATTCTACCATTATGGGATTCTATCAGCATATTCTGGTGGGGAATACATATTTGAACTGGGATTATATACCCACTTCAGATAGGTTTGACTTGAATATTCTGGAAACCAGCCACAGGTAGGCTCATATTCATACAAATAATACATAAGGTGGACGGAACACTCTAGAAGCTTTTTATCCATAGGCTCACATCCCATATAAAAATATTATTATCAAAATATTCTTGAAAACATCAAGAGGTAGGAACATATCCCTACTCAACCCCAAAAGGATGGCCAACATAATTCAACCATGACATAGAATGAGGCTTATATACCTAATCTTATTAATGTTAGTGCCCTTGATGATGTTCGATGCATATCTAGAATGAATCAAGGATTTTTCACCACATATAATAAAGAAAATAGTGATCATTATCAGAAAATTTATCTTCATGATAGTTTATAAATGAATCATAAGGACTCAACTCTTGAAATCTGTTGTGGTCAACCACCCTATGGTGATATCTCTCTAAAAAAGGAAATCATCCCTTTTCCCAGACACCACATTATAGAGAGGTTCTCAAAACTCATAGAGATTAATATAGAGAGGTACTCAAAACACCAGGGTTAACATTATATAGTTTCATATAAAATATCATTAACACTTCACCACGGTCAACAAGTGACCTAGGGATGCAATCTATGTGGTTTGACTAGGTGGAAGTATATGAGTCTGGTGAAGAAGTGGAAGACATGGATATATGGAGAGAGTTATCTAGAATAAACCTATCATCTATGTTTTGTGAAATTTCTACATATTAAAATGATATAAAAAATAATCTAGAGAATTATATTATCCTTCACCTATAAAAAGACATGTGGAAAACTCATCAGTGGATGAAGGAAAAACACCTCCCCTATCCAGGATACAAGGGAAATCTTCAACCCAAATGCATACATTGATACCATATGGGCCTAGATGTTATCTCTATGGCTCGGGACCTAAGACCATAAAATCATAGTGAAAATCTATACCACTCTTACCACCATTGTACCATATCTATTTTGAAAGTTATCAATAAATCCTCATATGATATCAATATCCAAGGATTGGGAATGTATGGGGAGTTTCAATTCACCACATACCGAGAATAGAAAATTCCCTTAATGCATCATCATGTAATGTCATTGTTATAGAAGAAATCAAGGGATCAGTTATTTCATAATACAATTGATAAATACAATTAAATTCAGCTACTTTTAAGATGAAATTATGTTATGAATAGAGAGAGAGGGATACCAAAATATTTCTAAACTAGGACCCTCAAAAACATGGGACCTCATTCTAGACACGAAATCCAAATTTGTGGTCATGACAATAATTTCCCATAGAAAATGACTCCCACCATGTGTTTTTATTAATCTTATCTCATATATGATCACAATTACTCCCAATAAAATGAATCACAGTAGAAATCTTCAGAGTAGATGTATAGGAGAGAACCCAACACCTAATATTGGTTGAATTTTTACCACCACCACCACCCCTTGGGTCATGAAACCCTAAGAGGATCTAGGAAATATCGAACATGACTACAAACCAACTGTATCCCACTAGAATGGGGTAATTTTTATTTCAATCATTATCACAAGGTTCACCACACCGTAAGAGGGTCCTAGAGAAATCAAAGGAGGTTCCAAATTATCCCCATACCATAGGGATGGGGGAATTTATATCCCAATTTCTATCTCATTATCCCTCATATACTTGATTAGGTCATCAAATCCTCTACAATATGATTCAAAGGATCCATTAGAAGCCTCGAATAGTCCCCATCCCATAGGGATAGGAAAATGTTCATTATTATCATCACCCTGAATGTAATTAGACTTCTCTATGTTGGAAGGTAAATACTGATATTCAACATCCAATTTGTTTATTCTATTGTGAGATAAATGTGTTCTATTTGGGTAATGTTCAGCATGCACGAATGGAATTTCCCTTAACGTAACTATTCGAAGACTAAGATAGAAGTAACATATGATATAGGAAATTAAACACCATAAAGTTCATAATCCAAAATGGTCCAATATGGATAAGGCTCAGAGAAATGACCCTAATAAAACACTCAAAGGAGTAGTAAGTGGTGAAAATCATTATATTTGATTAAGATTAATGGGATAACTATCATGGCCTGATACACCTCAGTCAATGTCATCACAATCAAAACAACATAAGATTTGGAAAAAGGTGAAAATATAGAGGTAAAAAAATTGGAAAGCATTCCATATGAGGATGGTTATCTGGATGTACCAATTTAAGCTACACATTCCAAAAATAAAAGGTGGAGAAAAATATGGAACCTTCAAATAATGAATTTCCACATCTATGGAAGAACACTAACAAGGATAGAGGGAATGGTGTTTCTACATCCCACTCACCACCCATATGTGATGAAATACCTAGGAGTGGGAGGAAAAATATGAGAATGAGATACAAAATCTCATGTAGCTCAATGAGGAACTACTTAGGGGATACATTCCCACTAGATATCATCTTCAAACAGAGATTAATATCTATCCTACATATCATGAGATAGATGATCTATCTAAACAAGTATCATATGATCATTTGGATAGTTCTGGATAAAGGAAACATGTATATATATAAATGAGAAAGTTGAGGGTGATCTTGAATTACCACCATTACGATGAAACCTATCCCATGTCACTGTTACTGTTCTGTCCTAGCATGGATGAAGAATCATCAGGATATAAAAATAGGGTCACATCATCCATTCTTGCCTCCTCCTTATAGATGGGAAGAGTTCTAGACATCGATACCTCAAGAACATCCTAATTCCATTGCATCCTTGGTTTCTTGAATACAATCCATGGTAGGGAAGTGCGCACCATGAATCCTGAGAAGAATCCATATCCTGACAAGGTGGATGAAACATCCCCCCCCCCCTAATTTCAAAAATCCTAACTTACCAACCTTTGATGGCATGGGAGATCCATAAAAAATTCAAACACTTAGTGTCCTAATGGATCCTGAAGATGAGACCTCAATATTAGTAGGAGGAAACCTAGAAGAGATGTTGTGTAAAAACTCTGGTGGTTCCATCCTTCATTTGGTATAACAACCTTCTAACAGAATCCATTGCTGGATCAGAAGACCTTCATCATCGATTATTTTATCAGTTCATCTTCATGCTAAGGAAAATGAAAATTGAATTCATCATGAACTGAAAACCATTTGAAAATGAGGGGATTTTGTACATCATCTCCAGATGGAAATTTTAAACCTATTCACTGAGTATCCCTATTTCAAAAGAGTAGTTACTAGATCTCTGTACTAAAAATATTTGGGATAAACTACAAACATATTTGATTCTGATGATGTATCCAGAAAGATTCTATGAGTTTTTAGAATATGAAAAATGCCTATAAGATTCCATTCAGTGGACTCGAGCTAAATCTTGGACTATTCACTAGAAATTGGGAAAGAGGATCGATAAATAAAATAATAAAAATAGTACCCTAAAACTAGTATCCGTTCTATTTAAAGAACCCAGGCAGGCGTTGAATCATTAGTGCCTCCAATCGAGCGAAAACAACAACAAAATCATCCTTATCCATAAGAAATAAGTGATCATGGTTCCCCGCGGTTTGAGTAATGGGTGAGTAAAGAATACTTACTGAAAAATGATAAGGTCCTTGGTTATTTCTTCGTATCCTTAGAAAATAACCTACTCAAGCTACCAGATCCTAAGAAACCCAATTAGTTCAACCACACTAATTGTCCCGACTTCTACCCTTTCTATAGGAGTCTAGGTCACACCATCCGAGATTGATTTTATCTTTAATTATTTTCTCCAAATAATGGTTGATTATGGATACGTGATCCTAGATAATTCCCCTACATAGGTGACCTGCGTAATCACTGCCCAACTAGAAGAAGAGGTTGATTGGAAAAAGGTTCTGGACAGGAATGTATAGAAGTTTGATAACTTGATGACTTGAAAGATTGTTGAACAAGCTCATTACACCCTAAGATAATAGCTTCTCAAACCATCAAATATCACATACCTAGGGAGGAAACATTTAGTACACCATCTGAAGGTGTATTTAATCTTTTTTACATTGGAAAATATGTGATAGTACGAGTCATATCCAACTCTTTTATAAGCTATGACTCTTGAAGGCTTATTTCCTCCTACAATTGAGGAACATGCACTACCCCCACCAAATGGAACCCTCATTGGATGAAGATTTCCTTTATAGTTTTTTTAACATAGTTATCATACCAGATCCATTCTATAATGATGAATACACCTCCATGTATAAGATCCCTACACCAGACAGGGGATGTGGAGGCTGAGGATGTAGGATTTGAGGATACAGAGGATGGTGAAAGAAAACTTGAATCCAATATTTTGGTCGCATACCTATAGATGATATATGTACAATTGAGACCTATGGTTGATCACTCTATAAATTCCAAAAGAAACATAGATATTACTTAGATCCCTCTAGTGGACTTCCAAGTGTAGTAAGCTTACATGAATATTTGGTGGGGGTGTGATTTTCTGATCAACCCAAACAATGGGGAAGGATGATGTGACCCAGACCATTGGTAAGAGATTCTATATTGAGAAATTCTCATGAATTGGACTCATCCACCAAAACATCTCAACATATAAGCCACATAATAAGGATTAACCCCACCTTTGTAAACACATACATCTAGCACAAATGTACAACATTCATAAAAAATTGGATTTTATCAAGGCAAACTCTCAAACCAATATGCTCTACATCTTTCAAAAGAACTCAGAGAAGACTCATATAATCCCTCCAAATCTCACATGAGTTTTATATAGAAGTCACAACATCCTAGGTTATCAATTAGAGAGTTTTCCATCAAAATGCTTGCTCACCATTCCATTCACATTTTTGGATCATGAAGAAGTTATATAGGGACATATTATGCCCCTATATGATTCATGAAAACTCAACAATTTCAACATCTAAAGGTCTCTAATGTACAATGGTTCCAAGATCAAACTCATCCTAATTCAAACCCATTGAATTGTGGTACCTATATAGGTGGATTTATCTCCTATAAATTTAACCATTAAGTTGTATGATAAGAGTAAGAAAATGCCTCTTAGGTGTACCAATCTCAAGGATATATTTATGGATCTCACATCTAACATTGATTTCATGGAAATCCAAAAATACATATCAAATAATTTCATAATTAGATGACCTTGTCTTCATAGAAATGTGGTGATACCTTTAACATTTCATTACTGGTTCAAATACACCGTCAATGAAAAGGTTATCATACTACATGGTGATAGTTCCCCCTTAATGTATTCCAAATCCATATATGTTGATGTATTGTTTTACCAAAGGGAAGGCAAACAACCATTGGTGGATGAAAATATGAAGGTTTCTACCTCAAATGGATTAGTGTCCTCTACTTAAAATACATAGAGTATACTCGACAATGATTATATGATACCTAAAAACCTAATTGAGGAAAAAAACATAATATCATATTTCTAGACTTCCCTAATATCTAGTGATAGAATGAAAGAAAACATTCATCTCCAAAATCTATCTCCAACAAATATGGAAGTTGTAGATGAAAATGTACCTTCCCATGTCCTCTTCTACCTATATATTGGTATATATCATCTCAAATTTCTCACCATGTCTGAAAATTACTCCCCAGACATAGATATGGAAAAATAAGAGGGTGACCTTAGGAATTCCCCTCTTATAATTGTGGAATGTATCTCCACCGTAACCAATGAGCTCATGCAGGTGAATATGTGAATGGCAGAAGACCTACAACCAACATTTATTAGTGTTTCCATGCATTTTGAGGATAAATATATGTATATTAAATTTATAAAGAAACAATAACTTGTGTTCTCTTATAATTATATATAAATTCCTAGGTTAAACCCTTATGTGGATATACACTACAAAGGATTACTTGAGGACCATCCAGGTTTCAAGTTAGTATCTTGGAGATTGAACCCCTATCATACTACTAATGTTTATTTAGAATTACAGAAATTGATCAAAGATAACTTATTTCTTAAAGTGAAGTGCCCAAAATGGCTCACCAACATCATCCCCATAATGAAAAAAGAACGGGCAGATCTGGGTCTACATAGATTTCAGGGACCTTAATTGACACTTCTAGAAGGATGATTTCCCGTTGATGATCACAAAATTTTTTATCATGGAAACCACTATATTCCAAGACCATTCCTTCCTAGATGGGTATTTAGGGTATAGTCAGATAAATATGTCCCCTGAAGATTAGGAAACCACTGCCTTTAGTGAACCTCAAGGGATCTTTTCTATCATGTCATTCCCATTGTATTGAAGAACATTGGTGCTAATTACCAATTCACCATGAATCATATATTTAATATCTTCTTAGGATTAATAGTAGAATTTAATGTCAATGGCCTAGTTTTCAAATCATGATAGTTATGTGATCACCTCAAGGATCTTCAAAAAAATCATCCACAAGTTAGGACATAATGGTTTGAAGATGGATATGATGAAGTGTTCATTTAAAGTAACATCTAGAAAATTACTTGGATTTTTGGTACACCACTATGGAATAGAGGTTTATCTAGAAAATACTTGTGAAACATTATACATTTTACCTCATTGGAGTCTTAAACAAATAAGGTGGATCCAAGGTAACCCCACATGCATTCGTTATTTCATAGCTAACCTACCTAGAAAATATCTCCCCTTCACAAAATTAATGAAGATGGGAGTCACCAACTGATTGGATGATTATTTTCAGGAAGACTTTTAGAATATCAAGAAGTAATTTTAGCACCCATGAGTCATGTTGTCTCTGGTATAAGGAAATACACTTATCTTATATATTTTCTCTATATAATGATTGTTAGGTTCTCTCTTTGCATAGAAAAATGATGTAGGTAATGAAAAAAGTGTCTATTATCATAGTTGAACGATGCTAGGTACTGATACTAAATATTAAATTATTGAGAAAAATAGCCTTGCAATCATCTTTACAGTGAAAAATATAAGGCATTACTTACAACATCATAATGTTAACTTGGTCTCTAATGACCCACTAAAGTATATCATTTGATTTCATATGTTGAAAGGTAGTTTTTCTAGATATATGGTTATTATGAAATAATATGGAATCTAGTCTATGTCACATATGGTAACTAAATGGAAGGCCCTGGATGATTTCCTTAAGGCACATCCCACCATGGAAACTACTCCAGTGGATATATAAATTAAATAAAAAGGGGGTTTTTACACAAATAACACTCCCCAAACATGGGAGATTTATTTTTATGGTTCCTTCTAAATTCTGATTTCCAATAGGTTGGAAAACCCCATGCAAAAGTCGGTTAGTCTATGGATTTTATTTATGTTCCTAGACAATGAAAATTTTCCCAAATTATTCTCATTGTATGATGGATACACTAATAGTGTAAAGATCCGTAAAATTCAAGGGAAATTTTTTGTTAATTTTATTTGGGATTTTACAAGTACGCGGTTTCAGACAGCACCTTATTCCAATGCCCGGTGTGCCTGAAATCATTTTCCGAAGTTTAGCTCAGGTACGTTCAGTGAACATACGAGCACGTTTTTCTATCTTTTGAACCGATGCTCGGAATCGAATTCCGAGGGCACCGATGAATTCACAGCGCCGGTAATTTCTTAGGAACACCTTTTTCGGAGTTGCGTTTACACGGGGGGAGTTGTTAAAAAATGGTGGAAGTTGAATATTAAAATTGAGCTACAATTTTTATTTCTTTCTATGTGGTTAAACCTTTGAGTGGAAGTTGGGGTAACCACCCAACTTCCCATGGGAGGTTATGAGAGTGGTGGGGCCCACACGAACCCCACCCCGTCATTTTCCCTAACCTTCCATAACCATCCATTTATGAAGACAACTTGGGTGAATTAATTAAGTGGTTTAATTCTTTATTTGAATTTCAAATACTAAAGACATAGGTAATAAAATAAGTGAAAGAACTTATTTTATTATGGTTGGATCTTGTTGTGTGGAGTCTTTGGGAGAAAAGGGAAAGCTCTTGAAGTTCTTCTTCCTCGATGAAGAACGCGAAGAACGCGAAGAACGCTGGATCCTCGGAGATCCACGACGCGACGCCGACGAATCTTTTCTCTGCGACGATACGATTCTCCTTCTGCGATGCCTTCTTCCACAATAGTTATTTCCGCGACGAACCTCCATTCAATCTACACTCGAGGTAGGGGAATTTATTTGTTTTTTTGTGAATACTTTAGTCATCTTTTCCTCGTTTCGATTTGGACCACATGTTTCCGCAAAAACTGGGGGAGGTCATACCGCATGAACACGACTGACCCTCCTCCCCCTTGTTTGTTGATTTTATTGCGGATCATGCAAAGGAGGCACGGTGTCGTTACACAGCGCAGAAACAACGGAAATGGGAAAGGATATGCGGCGTCGTCGTGCCGTGCCGATGAAGTCGCACAAGGTCGTGGCACCGTCGTGCCGCTCCAGAGAATCACGAAAACACCGCGGTCAGAGCGGGGCCATGGCGGAGGACCATGGCGCGATGGCGCGGCGCCGGATGTACCAAGGCCGTGGCTGAGGCCGCGGCAGAGCGGGAAGACCGGCGGCCGATTCTGGGCCACCGGTATCGAAGCAGGGAGACCGGCCATCGCCTGTCCCATGGCGGCAACAGCTGGCCGGTCGGAGCGGGCCGACCGGTCAGTGGAAGAGCCGGGGGTTCGTAACCCTTGGCTGGCCGGACAAAAACAGCCCCCCACATGGGGGGTCGCGGATTACAAACAGGCGGGGGGCAGCACGCCCCCCCGCACCCCTGTCTGCTCGGCCGAAACAATCGAGGCACCCGGCCTGGGCCAGCACGCCGGGTCGGGCCGCCCAGGCCGGGTCGGACTGCACCCAGGCCGGGCCGGGCCACGCCGAAGCGTGCCGGACCTGGACCCGGGTCGGGTCGGCCAAGTTCGGGCCGACCCAGGGGGTCTCAGGCGGGGTCGGTCCGGGCCCGAAACCCCCACTTCCGGACCTCTCACGGTCTTTTTCCCATAACATGGGATGCAGATCTCTGATCGACACACTGTTAGCAGCGATGCGATCTTTGGATCGAGACGGTCGTTTCGATATATTACACTCATGGTTTTGGAGTACTTTGGGTTCGGTCGGGTTGGTTCGTACACGAAACCAACCGGGCCCTTGGAGCGGAAACACTCATAAATTGATCTCCGGACGTCCGATTGACGTACCGTCGATATTGATGGATTCCTCTAAGTGAGATGGACCTTTTAGATTACTCCGCTCGAGGTTTGGACGTAGTTGGAGTATGGTCGGGTTTGTTTTGACTTAAAAACCAACCTGGCCCCTGGAACGAAAAAGCCAATAACTCTCAGACCGGGTGTCTGATCGACGTGCCATCTGTCGCGTTGAGTTCCTGTTGATGATACAGAACTTTTGGATACATCAACTCTGGACTATGTGTCAGATGATGTATCAGCCCCTCAGCTTGTGGAGCGGACCCTCCCGAACGAGCTTGTTGTGTGCGGGAACCCTAGATCTGGCTGCGACTGCGACGACGATGACGACTGTACATAAATCCTCCATGGATTCGACGGCGACGACTACAGCACTCAGCGATCCTACGTGGATCAGTGCTACCGATCTTTTATGGGTCAGATCTTGTGTGGTTCAGCGCTCAGCAGTTATGTGTGGGCCAGCGCCTACAGATCTGGTGTGGGTCTGATCCTGTGTGGGTCATTACGGGGGTTAGTTACCTGTCGGTCCTTTGTGGGTCATTGTGGGGGTTAGTACCTATCGGTCCTTTATGGTTCCGATGGATTATATGAATCAGTGGAAATATCTGATCATCTCTATCGTCTTACGAATAAGTATACCTGTGTGAGTTGAATCTTGACTTTAAATCCTTATCTTCGATAAGTTTGACTTGATATCCTGTGTGGATTACGTTTTTATTTCCTGTATGGACTGGGTTGTACTTGGGATCGGATGTTGGAGCCGAACGAGAATTGATGACTTTGGTATATGTATGGGAATATTCCTAAGAAGTGTCGGATGTTTTTCTTGTTTGTATCTTTCCTTTGTGGATTATCCTTTGTGGATTCTGGGAGACCTTCGGGGGTCTTAGGGTCCCTACTGAGTAGCTTATACTCACCCCTGCATGGGATATGACCGCACTACGTTGTGTTGGTTGCAGACGACGGATAGCGTTGATCATGGTTGAGGCTTTCGGAGCAGTCGGTACCTGGAGGTGGACCCCAGGGCGGGGCATACTCGGAGCGGATAGCTGGACCCGAGGAGCTGTGGAGGCTATCTATACCCACCCTTCAGGTGGGACTTCTAGTGGATAGCTCGAGGCTGCGGCTTTACTTTTCAGTTGTTATACTCCCTTTTTCAGTTGTACTTTACATTCAGTGTGGGTTTTTATTCAATCCCACTTAATTTTCCGCACTTACTATTGTACCCTGTTTTTATATAGTGTTTACTTCTGATTTCTTGCTCTGTGATTTTTGTTTACCTTACAAAGGCAATGACTTCCCTTTTTACCAGGAATTACGCCTTGGTGCTAGTCGCTAGCCCCTGGCCTATGGAAGGCGGGCTTGGGGTAGTCACAGCATGGGCCCTGAGGGTGGGTCATGACAAATAGAATGATAGAATACTAATCCCTCATTGATGGATTGGAAAAAGAACTATAGCTGAAAAAATCATAAATGAACATTAAAGGGGGTTTAGAGCTAATGATTATACAAATGAGCATAAAATATACCCTCAAGTAGGAGGAATTGGAACCTCTCATCAGTTATGATAGAGGGATAATGGAATATTTCACTTTTAAACCAATTTTTCCTTATGTAACTTGATTATAAAATGCTCATCTTGACACACTCGCTAATGCAGCCATGGTCCTGACTGGCCCCAATCACGACGAGCTAGTCTCCCTCATCACACATCAAAGCATATTCTCAACATTAATCTATGAAATTGTGGAAATCAATCATATCAACACTACCATAAATCAGGAAGAACTGATATCCACCATTGGATAGATGTAGACCAATGATGATTACCTCTAAAATGGGACCCTCCCATTAGGTCGAGCCAAAAAGGAATATACATGACACTAAGAAGCGAACTTTACCCTTTACGGTTGGGAAAATGAGAAATAAAATCTATATAAATGAGGCATCAATAGAATCTTCCTTAGATGCATAGAAGATGTAGAGATTCTCACCATTATGAAAGAAGTCCGTATGAGCTCCTACGATGCTCTTCAGACTGGGACTAGACTCTTCCCTCAAATTAGGATTCTTGGTTACTACTATAAAACAATGATACTTGAATAATTTTAATTCTCTATTAAATGTAATTCATTCTATATTCATGAAAAATTTATCCATCATTGACCATAATTTCTATATATAGCTAAAAATTCATTTTTTTTGTCATATGAGGGATAGACATTATGAGGACTCATCCCCCCAGCCATAGCTAAGTAGATTAAGTACATCCTTACTATGAATGACTTCATTTCCAAATGGGTTGAGTCAATACCCCTCTTGTATGTCAGGATGAATAATATCCATAAATTCTTAAAATAAAGTACATCACCAGGTTCAGAGTCCCTCCCAAGATATTGACGGAAAATGAACCCAACTTCTAATCTACTGAATTGAATAAATTTTATTAAGAGGGAAACATAGAATCAAATCTTTGATCCCACTATCATACAGTGGAAAATGTAAAAATATAGGCCTTTAATAAGATTATGTCTAATGTTTTCTATATGATGGTGAGAAAGGAAAAGAATTCATGGTCATACAAGATCCAAAATTATTTACGGTCCTACCATATAACAACATGCACTAAAATTATTATGATTCCATATGCATTGGTGTATTGAACTAAGGCAATGTTTCCTATATAATTCTAACTTTCCTTACTCCAAATCGCTATCAGTAGAAAACTATCAGGTGAAGAACACTCCCAAAAGTGGTCAGATGAGTTGGAATGGATTTATGAGAAATGTAGTGTATACAAGACAACCTTAAAGCTCATCATAATCATATCACATATTCTATTAATAATAATTTCACTTATTATCATTCCTTCAATGAGAACTTGTATTGGATCTCAAAACCCTAATGATACTGGGAAAGAAACCTCCAATAATAGAATGAAAATGGGAAGGACCATACATTATACATTATTTATTTTCCAATGGATCCTACTTATTAGCCACAGTAGATGGGGAATTCATTAATCCCTCACAAAGAAAAGGTTTTTCAATAATTACTTTTCAAAGATTACATTAATATTAACCCATCACCCTAGTTATATGACATTAAACAGCATGATACATCCCTACTGTATGACGTTAAACTACACCAATGGAATCCAAGAATGAATAATTTAAAATTCATAGCATCAATCATCCATGTCATATGATGTTCAATTGTATAATATATACCTACGTCACGATGTTAAACATCATGTAATAATTCCTATTAGAAATACTTTAAACTGCACAATAACTATCTTCCTAGTTGTAAGATGTAAAACTGAATGATATTTATCTACCACATGATATTAAACTGAAAAGAAGAAGTCCTAGTATCATGACATTAAACTGAACAACATCCATAATCCTAGTCACATGACATTGAACTACATGATACCTCCTTACCGCATGATATTAAAATTCACATAAGAAGTCATAGTAGTAAGACTTTTGTAATTTCATAGGTTTCTGAACAGGGTGTTTTCTAGGTAAATTTAAAAATTTTGTGTTTGGTGAGAATGAATAATTGAATTAGTGACTTTAGTACCAAATTTTGAGAGTTTATTCAACCTAAGTCCTTGTTTTTAGATGTTTTTTATGGCTTGGTAAGTGACTCAGGGTTTTCAGTGGGATTCAAGTGCGTCAGAGGCCAAAAACAATACTTTTTCAAAAGGTGAAGATAAAGGTGTGTGGTTTGAATAAACTATGTGGCCTCGTAGTAGAAACCATGTGGCCCTCCAATGTCATTTTATATAATCTCATAAAATATACAAGAGGGGCACAAGACTGTGTGGGAGATCATGTGTTTTTTTACCAAGGGCTCATGCCTAGCCTATTAACATTTGGGAAAACCATCCACCCAATCATACATAGTGGGGTCCATGGATAGTGAGCACCACATGGTTGGTGTACGGTTATCCAAACCATGTGTCCAAACCATGTGGGTCACTTAAAGAGGTGAAATTACAATTTTATCTTGGCCCATATTTTTTCATTCTCACATTTCTCCTCTTATTCACGTCTACAGTAGGGGAGATCCTCCCAATATTCTCTTCCCTAGGTATTAAGGTAACATCTCCTTATAATATATAATCTTCAATCTATTGGTTTCTATGGATTTTCCTCGATAATTCCTTTGATATGCTAGCCTCTTTTTCTCTTTTCATTCGCCATACAGTTCATGAAATCCATGGGAGTTTGTTTACCTAGTTTTCAGGGAGTTCATTTAAAATTTTTATTTCCCCAGATTCATCTTCATTTAGAGGCCTATATAAGAAGAGTGAAGATATATAGGTATGATGTATGTGTTTCCAATATTTCTATATGTTTTTATAGTTGTTTTGGGGGTGAAATATTTATACGCCTTATGGGTTGTCTTAGAGATTCCAAAATAAATTAATCATTTTTCATTTACTTATTAAATATATGATGTGAGATGCCTATGGGATTTCTCTAGTTCTATGATTATTAGTCAATATGGATAAGGGTCATGGACCAATTTTGGAAGTTTAGGTTGGGTGAATGTTTAAATTTAATTAAATTTTTAATGTTGATTTTCATGGTTCTGTGGGAATGATTTGGGCGTGGAACAAGGATTGAGGTGATGTTGATCACCTAAATTGAGGTTATTTTATTCATCAGGATATGTTTATCTTAGAATATATGAGTGGTTTTTATCACAGCTTAGATTACACGATCATCATTTTTAGCAGAAGCTGTTGTCATATGGAGGTCATGGCCCATGTGATTTGAGATGGTGTTTACCATCAGGATGAGTGACATGGTTGCAGGGGAACAAGGTGTCGAGATGATGTGTCTTACATAATTTTTGGGAGATTTACACTCATCGTGACTGGACAACATATCATTAGTTCCACGTTCACATAGAAAGTACTCATATTGAAATCATGTTGACATCTCATGTGGGTTGAGGCCTCCATTAGTTTTTTCTATATAGGATGGTGTTGACCATCAATGGGGTTGGAGGTGCATACCATCGAAAGATATGTGGATGGGGAAGGACCATTGGTTGATAGTGATGAGACTATTGGTTGGGGTATGAAGCTTGTCAAGATTCTTGAGGATGTTGGGATGGGTTACTGAGAAGATAGACAATATTGTGCCTTAGGACATCGGGCTTTTACCCGATAATGGTTATTATTTTTAGGACATACATCATTTTACCTTGGGACGTCTATCTTTGAGTCTATGGATGATTTTAAGTAGGGGTACGAGGGACCAAGTGATCATTATTTGGGAATTTAATTTTGAATGTTGGTGTATGGTTGATGTCATGAGGTTCTAGGTGATACTTTTAGAGGTGTAACCTGAGGTTTTACCCAGGATGCATTTTCATCAGGGGATGCCTTGATATTTATGTCATGGATCCTCACCACTATAGTTATAAATATGTATACTCATGTTGTATTACTTATGTAAAATTGTGGGAACATGGTATACCGACATTGGATGAAGTAGTTGATCACTTCCTTGTGGTTTTTGAGCATAAGGTTAGAATTTTATTTTTTATATATATGCATGTGCAACATGTTTGTTTATATTTCATAAAAACCTACATTATTAGTGATTTATGTTAGGAACACATTGGGGGTGGCCTATTGAGATATATTCTCACACACTATATGGGACCTATGGGATTCATGTAGACTTTTTGTCTATGTGATTAGGTGAGGGAATGAGCTCAAGAGTTGGACCTTAGTGGTCAAGTTGGATCTCATGGGATGCATGGCATTAGTGATGTTTTATCATCAGCTGGAGTTTACTTTTTCATTTCATTTTTTTCAGAAAACTTATATATGTATATAATAATGTTTTTCAATAGGTTACCTTTATTTCTTATATATTTTTATAACCTAATATTATATGAATTCTTCACTATAAATGGTGTTTTATTCTGTAAATGGTATATGTGGGTTTGTTGATTATTTTTTCAATTGTCTATTTATTATTTTTCTATTATGGGTTATTAGACCTATTGTTTAATGGTATTTCTTTAGTTATATTATATACATATAGAATATTATTTTTATCACCATATTTGGGTATAGTATCCCCACTTTCACCACTTTACACCCTCACTTGTAATCAATAACCTTTTACATATGGGGACGTTCACCTAATCTCTTGTGGTCAACCAACCCAAAGCACTATTCAAAGTGGACTCCGAGTTGGGGTTCTAAAAATGGTATCATATAATTCATGATTGGGATTGGTAGAAACATTTGTATGACTACCAATGGTATCAAGTGCAGTTTTATTTTCTATTTGGTCTTACTATTTGAGATATGGTAGAGTGTGAATTAGGATGTTGTTGGGACTTGGTAAAGATATCATGTTTGGGTACCTTGATCCCCATGAATGGGGGATAAACCAAGTTTCTAGTGGTGGAAAATTGATATTCAACTTTTCTATTTTGATAGATGATTTGATTCCCACCTCAAGTAGCAAACATGGGTGTGATATTAAATTTTTTATGTGGATTTTGATCCTTGGATCAGTATGCAAATGTAGGTTTGATTTTTTATTTCTGGTAGGTACATAGGATGTCTTGATATATGTATGTGTGTGTTATAGATTATTAAGAAGGGCCTAGTTTTTTAAATTGTCAACAAGGGAACAAATTTTTTTTACTGATTATCCTTTTTTTGGTGGCATTCTACTCATCCATCCCATACATTTGGTTCCAATGTAATATGTGGGTGGTGTTATGTGATGTGATATGAATGTGATATATATGGGATTCACTATAGTATGATTAGGAAGGTGTGATGATAGGGGTGAGCTGTTTAAATATCCAACAAAGAAGCTAAACATTGTTTTTATATATAGCCTCTTTGGTGGAATTATACTAAGATAACCCAGAATTATATATGATGCCTGACTCTGGTGTGGGTAGGAAGGGGATATGGGGTTGGATAATACTTGATAACTAACCATGATATGGGTAGGTAAGGGTCCTTGAGGTCAGATGTCTTGAGATAGGATGTAGTAGGGGAGTGTGATGGTGGTGGTATGAACTTCTTGTTACAGCTTTCCCAATATTAAATATTTATATTTAAATATATTTTTGTGGTTCTCTGGCCATAGAATCGATATTTAGTGGGATTCCACCTAAAAAGTCTCTATTGGATCATTAGTATGTAGTGATTTGATGATGCATGAGCATGTATGGGATGAATCCCTTGAGGTTTAGGATGAGGCCTCAGCGGATCTAGTTGATCTTGACCATTAGAAACAGGCATATGTATAGTATTAGTTATAGGTGGGACATTAATAAGATATGGTAGATTTTTTCCAATGGAATGATGAGTAGCTCAGAGCGATCCCGGTATGGGTTATATAGGGTATTGATAGGGGACCTCAGGGAGCTGAGCTATTGATGGAATACACGACATGTGAGTTTCATTCATAGAACCCACCACTATTTTCTGGTGAGAGGGACCAAAAGTGGGAGAGAACTAGATCGAGTCGGTCCAAACCATCTTTGACCAGCTGAGACACCTCCTGGCTAGAGGGTGAAGTTGGAAATGTATTTTCTCTGGGGACCAGCAATGAACACCTCAGATATAAAATTTCTGGTGGGAACACATGAGGGGTTGTCCTTGAATGACTTCATAGATAGGTTCTTCTAGCACATATTTTTAGAGACACTATGATTGGAGAGATCTACTGAGTTCTTTAACCTTTATCAGGGTGACATTTCTATCATGGACTATGTGGCCATGTTAACAGACCTATCTCGTTTTTCATTTGGTATTTTTGGGAGATTACACCTCGATAGGGAGGTATTCCTAGGACGGTTTATTAAACTCCATTCAGATGGAGGTAAAAATATTCAGGTTATCCTAATTCTTAGATATGGTTAACTTGGAATTAGTATCTATGTGTAATATGATAAACTGGTCATATACGAGTTGTGTGATGTTGTCAAGTGACATTGGCGGTGATGATTCGTGTAGTTGGAAGTAGGTCTGGGATGAATCTCAAAAGGGAAGTCAACCCAAAGATTTAGGTAGACCACTGAGGAGTCATTCATTGGTGATGTTCTTTTAGGGTGTATAGACAAGAAATGTTTGAACTCCATGAGATTGGACTCTAAAAGAGTTTCAGGCATGTACACAAATGTGCCATCTTGAGAAGTTATGTAGGAAAACATCTTGGACATCTAGGAGAAAAGGATCATATCAGACGTAGGCATATGAGGTAAGACAAAGAATGGTACCAAGAGATGGTAGTCAGGATTCATATACATGTGGAGGCTGTGGAAGAGATTGTAGGATCAAACAGTGGATTCATTGGTCAGTATCTAACACAGATCCATAGGGAGGCCAATCCTTATGTATTCGGGCTTCCAGCTAGGGGAATGCAGTTGAGCTACTAGGTGCAGAGAAGTTTAGGGATCTGATGATAGTTATAGGTACTCCATGGGCATGACTGTATATCGTTATATTTGGGATTTGGTTAGTTTTGGTTCATAAGATTCATGGATGTATTGATTTTGAACTAACTAGATTCAAGTTAGTATGTTTGAATCAGATATGATGTGTTCTATATATATATGATGTGTGTGGAATCGGGATTTTTTATGGTAATTGATGTGATATAGGTTCTATTTAAGGTGAATTGGTATCTAGTCATCGAATCAATGTTGGTTTTACTCAGGGTTCATGGCATCAGGATTTTCTATGCTCATTTGATGTAATACAAGACCACCTAGGTGTTGTGTGGGACACAAACACAATGTGTCCATCTAATGTGATGTGGGGCATGATGGGTGTCAGATGTGGCACAATAAATATTTGGGAACCTAATGAGTTGATGGAATGAAGATGCATCAAGGGAGGATTTTTAGTCTAGGGATGATCGATGGACCATTGGATTATTTGAGTTTTGTTTGGGAAGAAACCAGGGTGGGTAACAACTAAGGTGGTGAGTTCCTTGAGGGATTTCACTAGTGACTTAATGAATGGGGTAGATGAGGCTAACCTTAAAGATATGGGTATTTTTGGTACCATATTAAGGTAACTCTAGATAGATCAGGGGTAATCTATATTAATATGGGTATATTGTGACATATTTTATTTTTGAATGGGCCACTTTCTGAGTAAATATTAAATTTTTGGGTTTAGTGAGTGGGACAACATGAATTCTAAACATCAAAACTAAAATGTGATAATTTGTTTGACTCAGGGAATTTTTTTATATGGTTTTAAAGGATCATAATGTTCCTAAATGTTTTAGTTGGGTTTTAGGTTCATTATAAGCTGAAAACCAAACATTTAAATGGAATATACAAAGGCTCATGGTTTGAACACACTGTGAAGTCTCCTAGTAAAAAATTTATAGCCCAACAATGTCACTAGATATGGTCTGAAAAACTGTTCAGTTGGGGGTACACAGCCATGCTGGTGCACTATAATTTTTTATAGAAGGATCACGAAAGGTTAGTGCATGGTTTGGAAAACTGTATATAGTGTGGTTCTTGGATAGTGAGGACTGCACGATTGGCATATGGTTAGCCAAACCATGTTTCTAAACCTTTCAGGTCACTTAAAGAGATGAAAATATGAATTCTCCTTTCCCCTATTTCTTGTCTTTCTCCAATTTCTACTTTTCTTCACATGGATAGAAGGGGAACTCCTCCCAATATTCTCCTCCATAGGTATAGAGGTAACATCTTCATCTATGCCCATATCTTTAATTTATGTGTGGCTACAGATTCATCTCAGTAATTCCTTTGATCCTTATGTCTCTTTTTCACTTTTCTATCACTATAAGGTATGTTAAATCTATGTGATCTCTTTTACCTTATTTTCAGTTAGTTTATATAAAAGATAAATTTCATTTGGTTTGACTCATGTTAGAGGTCGATATCATACATGTGAACACCTATAAGAATGTGGTAGGTGGTTCATATCTTTATCCATGATTTTGAAGTTTTTTCAGGGATGCACTCCTATTTCACTTTGTTAGTTGTCTTAGGTAGACCTAAATTAATTAATTGATTGTTTTTAAATTAATAAATTGATGATGTGAGATGCCTATGGGATTCTCAAGATCCATGAATCTTGTTCAATCCCGAAAAGGGTCTTGAACAAGCTTGGGTAGTTCAGGTCACGAGTATGTTTAGATTTAATTAAATTTTTTTTGTGGAATTGCTTGGTTCTATGATAATTTTTCTGGCTTGGAATGAGGAATGAGGTTATGTTGATCATCTAGATTAAGGAAATGTGATTCATCAGGTTGGTATTGTCTTGGGATATACAGGTTATGTTGACCAAAAGTTTGATGATGTGGTTGACAGTTTGATGCGATGTGATCATCAGAATAAGGGAAAGGCCCAAATGATTTGAGATTTTTTTTTACACTAAAGATGAGAGACATTATCGTATTTGAATGAGGAGTTGAGATGATGTGGATTAGGTGTTTTTTGGTTGATTTATTCTCATTTTTAATGGATGAAATTTTTTTGGACTCGTGTGAAAATATATAGGACTCGGATCTTGGTGGTGTTGACCAATTGTGTGGGTAGAGGCCTCCATTAATTTTATATCATATAATGGAGTTTGCAATCAATGAGGATAGATTTTCTTACAGTCTAAATCCATGTGGATGGTGATGGACCATCAATTGATATTTAAGAGAGTATTGATTGGGGATGACGCTCACCAAGATGCATGAGGTCATTGGTTTTAGTTATTGAGAGGATAGACATCGTTGTCCCTTTGGATGTCGGGCTTCAAGATGACGGTGGTTATTATTCAAAGGATGAACATCATTATTCTCCAGGACATTGGTCTTCAAGAAGAAGGAATAATTTGAGAAGTGGTCTGAGGGACCATGTACTCATTATCAGGGTGTTCCTTTTTAGACACCAATATATGATTGATGGAGAATATTGTTGGGTGATAGTTTTTTTGGTGGAACCTAAGGGTTGACATGGGATGCATTTTCATCAGGGGATTCCTTGGGATTTATTCCATTGATCCTCTCCACTATAGTTATGCATATTCAGACACATTTCATATGCATTATGTATAATTAGGGGCATATGGAATACCATCACTGGCCAAAGTAGGTGATCAATTCCTAGTGTCAATTTAGAATAAGGAAATAGGTTTATTATTATTATTATATATATATATATATATATATATATGAAAGTGCATCCTATTAATTTATATTTTTTAAACACCTTCATTGTCGAGAATTTAATTTAGTCACACATTGGTGGTGGTAAACTGATATTTATTCTCACACCATACATGGGCCCCTCGGATCCATGTATACATTATGTATCTACAATAAAGTAAAGGATTGAGCTCAGGAGTTGGAACTTAGTGGTCGAGTAGGACCTTTTCTATTGGATATATGGAATTGGATGATGGAGGTCCTTTCATAAATTAGTGTTTACTTTTGTGTTTCCTTTTTGTTTATCATCCTTATATATGTGTGTACTGATGGTCGACCATGGGAGACCTTTCTAGTTTATTTTTTTGTATGACCTGATTTGATATTCATGATTCACTATAAATGGGGTTTTATTCGGAAAATGGAATATGTGGGTTTATTGATTATTGTTGTTGTTTTTATTTTTCTTTCACTACTACAATATTCTAGTTTATTTATTTTAAATTCATTATTCCAATGTGTTATATATATATATAATATTTGTTATCACTATCTGAGGGTATAGACTCCCCAATGTCACCTCTTTAAACCCTCACTACTAGATGGTAGCCTTTGGCGTACGGGGATATGAACCTTAGGAAATGTGGTCAATGGGCCTATAGAACTGTTTAAAGTGGAATCTAGGTCTGGGATCTACAAATTTAAACTCCACTGTTTCCATCATCCAAGTCGCATGAGCCTAAAATTCATGGTACGTCCTTACTGGGTGACATTAAACTGCATTAAAGAACATTAGATAGAAAGACTTTAAACTGCATAGGGTCCCTAGTCCTAGTCCTGTGACCTAAAACTACAAGACACAATTCATCCTTACCCCAGGATTTCCAACTATACAGTTGACATCCTTCTTATTTAAATTAAAAATATCCTATAACTATGTATGACTTGATTCTCATTCCAATAAGATATATAGAGACACTTAGATCCTATATCATGTCCTAGCCTCTACATGATATAAAATTCTAAAATCATTTCTTTTAATTGCATCTATGTGGTGAAAGAAACCATTTTCATTCCCTATTTCTCACACCAAGAATATCTCACATGGTATTAATAATTTTAGTAAGGGATTCCCCACGTGATCAAGACATATTAGTCCACATCATGGTTAGCATGGTCTTGGATGCAAGTACTTAAATGGAACACCATAATTCCTTACCACATGATGTTAAACTACATGGTTGATGTCTCTTTCATGACCTAAAATTTCACATTACTATAGCCATCACCCGAGAGGACTATTGTCATGGGTTTTGGTCTCACACAACATATCTACTCTAAATCTATGTGTGTATTCTTTCCTACCATCAAATGATATGTTGTGATTCTTGGATCACCAATATTGGTTCAAGTTGCAATAATCAATGAGAAAAATACCCCTATTCATATGGGATAAACATGTGTGGAATGATTCTCGTCCAAGAACTATGTGTCTCCTTATTTCTACCATCATAGGATTTCTAGTGACACCTGGATCTCCAATACTGAGTCCATACATAATAATAAATTGGTAAAATACCCCCCTCTATATATGGGTAAAACCTAAATTGATAGATTCTTATTCGATAACTACATGTGGTTTGATTCCTACCATCATTGGATACATAGTTTAGTACCCCCGGTTTCTGTTATGTTACCCTTAATTGATTTTTTTCATGGTTTTAAAGCTAAGGGTGATGAATGGGAGAGTTAGGAGAACTTTTAAATCTGTTTTGAGGCAAAGGGGAAGTCGCACAGATGACGCACGATTTGTCTAAAATGTGCGGCAAAACCATGTGTAGTTGGTTTTGGAGGTAGTAGCATCCACACAGGTATCGCATGGTTTGTCTAACCGTGTATCCAATACAAGTATGGAGGGTCTGCTGAGGAAGTGGCTAACACATGGTTAGCGCACGGTTTGTCTAACCGTGCGTGCAGACTGTGCGGCCACTTAAATGAGATCCTATAAAGGTGGATCTCATGCGTTTTTTGCTTCTAAGTGGACCTTTTTTCCTCCTATGTAGCCCTAACTCGGGATTTTGCTTCTCCTAAGGTCATAGAGGGTTGTTCCATCATTTCAGAAGCAATCTGAAGGCTTCTCTTGGCGAAACAATGCCGGATTTTTGAGGTATGTGATCGTTCTTCATCGTTCATATTCAGTTTCGTAGATCTACTTAGATGTACTTCTCCTATTATCTAGGTCTCTTAGATCTATGCCAGTTAGGGGTATATCTATGTGTGTGGATGCCAAATATTATGAGATTTGGTCTTGGTATTTCTAGGAGAAAAGATCTAAAATGGGTTTTTAAAGAAGCAACCTTGTTCTCTTGTGCGTTCTTCGTTCGTTGTGGTCTTCGTCAAAACCCTAAAGGTTGGAGGCTTCTCTATCGACTCCTCTTGTTAGAATTTAATGGATTAGTTTCAAATTGGGTTATTTGAATTGAATTGATTATGAAAATATTAGAATAAATCTTCGTTAGTGATGATTTATGGTTTTAGTGAAATTGTAAAATCTTGGTGAATTGTTGTGCAAGTGATTTGGGTTCATGAATTTAAAATATTGATTTTTAATTATGGATTTTCTGAAATTGTAAATGGTTTGATGAAAAATGTGTTTTGAATAAAATTGTACTTTTATTGAAATGGTTTGATATTTAAATGACTTTGATGGAATTGGGTTTCCATAAAAATGGATTTTTATTAAAATTACTTGGAATTGAAATGGTTTGGCATTGAAATGGTTTTGATGGAAATGGATTTCCATAAAATGTGTTTTTATTGAAAGGGTGTTTTTTCATGATTTATTGGCGTATGTGGTGTGTGTTCATGTTGCATGTATGAGTCTTGGTTGAAATATTACCTTGTGCTCGGTACCAAAGGTGTAATGGAACATGGTAACTATATGTACGAGGCTTTGTTGAAATATGATCTTGTGCTCGGTGCCATAGGTGTAATGGAACATGGTAACTATATGTACGAGGCTTGGTTGAAATATGACCATGTGATCGGTGTCAAAGGTGCAATGTCACATGGTAAACAATTACCTTGTGATGACTTGGTAGATCGATGAGAACCCGCTCATGAGTATGAAACTCTAATAACGAAGCATGCATGGTTCGTTGCATGGGTTGGGAAATGGTTGGGTATGCCAAAAAGGGTATGTTTGTAAAATAGTTCTAAATCTTGTTTAGTTATTTTTCTGGAAAAATAACTCGTTTGAAAAAAAAATTCTTTTTCATTTCAATGCTTTTGGTTATAAGTTGTTTTGGGAATCTTGTTTATATTTAGTTTTAAACTGCTTTTGAGAAAATGTTTTATATAAACTATTTTTATATAAATGATTCTAACTCTTCTATCCTAGTGGCATGAGTATTGAAGTTACTTGTGAAACCTACTGAGTTCTATACTCACCCCTACTTTGGAACTTTGGTGATTTTGCAGATGCTATTTTCCAGGATAGGGGAAAAGGTAACGCTTTAGATGTTATTAGTACTACCTCATGATGATTGGGGTAGTTCGGTGATTGTGGAGCTTGGAGCTTGTGGATAATGGAGTTTTGGAGTCTTCTGAGAGTCTTGAGTTGTTCATCCACTGTGTACTTTGTTGTTTGGTTTGGTCTTCCATTATTGTGTACTTGATTTTGTTTGACATAAATGAAGATTTTTAGTTGTCATTCATTTGTTCATGCATCTTAGTGAATGTTGGTTGGTTGGTTGATTGGTTTATTTCATAAATGGTTAATCATTCTGCACATGTATTTTAAACCCTTCGACATTTATTATCAGTCTTTAGAATCTTGGGGATGTCACTTAAGGCCAAGTAATGACTCGATGTACTCTCAATCCAATGTGAATTGGCGGGTCATTATAAATGGTATCAGCTTGTTCAGACCCTACCTAACAAGTGGTCATTGATGTTCGTAGTCTTGGAGTTGAAATTCCTTCTTGTCTATTCATTCGGTCAAAATCTTAGACAAGAGTAGCATTGTCAGAAAATGAAATGTATAGCATAAAAGGATGTATCTAACCCTTTGATGCTGAAATTAATGTTACCTGGGTTTTGGGTATATAAGTGTTTTGGATAAACTTCTAGAATGTTGGAAATCTCATTGTCATGGGTTTATCCAATGAGATGAGTATGACATGCATTATAGAGGAATGACTTCCCACTAGATTATCCCAACCCTATTCATTTGGTATCCTAAATGTTAGGGTTTCCAAGATATGTATAACCAATATCATTGTAGGAATAGTTAATTAACAGTTAGGGCCACCTATTTCATATTTTCCTTACATGATAAAATCCATGACCACCCAACTTTGTCATAATTTACCCATTTTGGTGTTTTAGGTCCTGATAATTTTTTTCATTGAAAGGATTATTATGTATAGTATTTTTATGATATTTTTTCTAACTCTATTTATTATCTCATGTATTTCCTTTATGTATTCATGCATATAACAATTTATTAGTATCCTATACCTTAAACCAAATTTATATGCTCAAAAAATATTCATATATAAATATTTAAACAATTCATTATTTTTTTACTTAAACTAAAACAAAATTCAATTAAATATTCACATATATAAATGAATCACATGAATAAGATTTGTGAAACCCTTTCATGTAAAGGATTAGATTTATAAAAAACAAAAAATTTCACAAAAGTAAGAATGGAATGATTGGTATCCAACCCTCACTTTTCTTGACAAAGCCTAATCCTCCATCCAAGTGAGGAATCCATCCCAAAGTCCAACATTCCATAAATCAATAATCCAGAGATACCTCAATTCCAATACAATCCTAATAATTAATTTGTATAAATAATAATCAATATTTACTTTCAAGTTGTAATTGATAAAAAACCATAATAATTGTTTAAGATAACGAAGTCTTTTATCATACCTTGAATGTAACTACATCTGTACATGGTATGAAATTTATATGAATTAATTTATCAATTTAAATTAAATCATAAACATATTATATTCAAAAATTAAATAAATTATAGAATGAAATAAATAAAAGATCAATTCATAAATTTTGGCAGTAGTATTTTTTTTAATAGTTTAGGAATAAAAAAAATTATAAAAGATTTATAATTATGAAAACATTGTGTACATTATATAAATAAATAAAAATAAAAATTAAATATATATTTTAATACAGAATATTTTTTATTATCAATTTAAATGGTATGATTTAACCAACATCATATTTAAATATATGTGATATTTTTTTAAACCTTTTATAATCATATAAATATTTTACCTAAGCTAAATTTTTAGTGTGACTGGATAAAATGGATACCCTGAGAGGTAGTTGAATCAGTGTAGAATAACTTTTTCAATTTGTCAATTTATTATAAATAAGTCTATGTGGATGGTTAATATCTAAAGTCTCAAGAAATTATATTTTCAAAACACAAAACCACATTGGCTTCAGGAACTACCCGTATTAATTCTCTTCCTAGTTTTTTTTCACTACATTCTCACTGAATCAGGTTCATTGATATATGATCATTTTCTTATTCCCACTCCATTTAATTTTTCTCTCAGTTTTGATAATTTTAATATCAAACAATCACATGAATGAAATTTCTACCATTATTTTTAGTGAATAAAAAATAGATGTATTTTTTGACAATTTATCAGATATCTGAAATCATGATGATAAAATAAACATTTTTTGTTCTAATAATAATTTATGTGTACATCTATCCAAATATTTCACATGGGTATGCCTTTTACATAATTTTATATACTATTCCAAGAGTAACATTTTTCTTCTAATAAGTTAATGCCTCCCACTTCATTCTCAACATCCTTAATCTGATTGTGGGGTGAATTAGTTCTTCATTAAAAAACTACACTTAATACCTTAGGATTTTGATAATTCAAAAATTTAAAATATCATATCATATTATATAAACATTTTTATGTAGTTTTGGAGAAATAGGATCATAAAATAATCATAAAATTTATATTTGTATTATTTCTAAAAATGTATTAAATTTATTTTTCTCGATGATAAAGAAACTCATCTTGGTTACCAGCATGAATCACACACTCTGTGTGTGTTTGTGATAATTAAAAATAATAATATCTCCATCAGTAGAAAAAAATTCTTCTAAATTTTATCTCAGTCAAAGAATATATTTACATAGAATTTTGAGTCACAACTAATGTTTTCCTATCACTGATTTTTATCTCCAAATCATGATTGAATCAAAAATATAATTTTTTATGTTTTAATAATTGAATATTGTTTTAAAAGATATCTAAATTTATTTCCATATATTATAAAAATTTTGTTAATTCACCATAAATCATGAGAATTTAGAAAACTAATAATTTTTAGAAGGATAACTTCTTATGTATTGCCATTCAGAATCTTATGATTCAAATATAATAATTTTTTATTTTCTAACTTCTATCTCTTCCTAAACATCTTAAGTATCAAAATATTATAAACCAAAATCACTTACAGACTAGATGAAACCTGTTATGTATGCACCACACAACATTATATATTACATATGTAAGATAATTTTCTTAAATTCATTCCAATTTCAGATAGAATAACATCTTATATATTGAGAAAACTTCTTATGCATCAGTTAATCATTTCAAATTCTTATGTATTATCCCATCCTTTTCAAAATTTCAATATTAAACTTAAACAACTTCATATGTATGTAATCTGTTTCATATAAATAAAATCTTATTTTTTAAAAAAATAAGGAATATATTATACTCTTACATATTAGGAATATTCCTACATATAAAATGGGACATAGGAAAATTCAACTAAAACTTTTATATTATCTTCAATTAAAATCAAATTCATATTATTCCATCTATAAACAACTAAAAATCATATTAGTAACTTCCAATGATTCTCAAATAATTTTTTAGACAAATAAAACCTCCTTAAAAAATTCTATACTGCACTTCAGTCTCCCAATTTGGATTTATTGCCAACTCCATAAAACTATTTCACAATAACTTAAGTATTTTTTTGAAGTCTAAAATCTCATGATAATAACTATGACATAGGATTTCTCTAATGAGAGGTTCGTTTCACCACACTTCTGAAAAACGGAAATGTTTTTTAGAAAATTTCACACCTTAGTGTCAAGATATTATATCCAATTGACATTGATAATATCCTATTAAATTCATACATCTATTTCTAACTTCAATAAATATGTACCATTAATAATTATCTGCATATTTAGATTCAAATAGTTAAGGAAAGATCACACTCCCAAATTAATAATAAATCACTCCCCCATTGACAAAGATAGAATCACTTGTTAATAGTTGAGTACTTTTACTCCCAATTAGAAAACACAATTAAAATACTTATGGAGGGGATTTATATATAGAATTTATGTATAATGTGATGGTTGAATATTAAATTACAACATTATATCAACAACCCTCTCTATTGGAATGTCTTTAGTGAAAATATCTACAATTTATACCATGGTATAGATGTATTCTTGCTTTCCATAATCATTAGACACATTTTCTTTGATAAATGATATAATATATTTATTTTCTTTAATATTAAGTGTTTAAATATTTTTTCTAAAGATCAATGGTACTTTGATTTAAACATGAAATTCTAAGTGGATTCTGAACATCAATATTCTTGTCTTCCAATTATAAGCACATCCATAAAACCAGTTTTCATGAATGTTTCATGATTATATACTCTTCTTTATCATTCCTAAAAACAACTAAATGTTTATTATTTCATTTCCATGACATAAAAATTTCACAATTAAATAAGGCTCTACTTGAAGTGGAATTCCTATCAGTGCGATCTCCATCCTAGTCAACATAAATATAGCCCTGCAATAAAAAATAAAATATGTTTTTATATAGTAAGACAAATTTTAGAGTAGTTTTCATATATCTCAATATTATTTTGTCTATATAAATGTGAGAAACATTTTTATCAATTTGAAATTGAGAATATAAAATTATATAAAATGAAAAAACAGGTCTAGAATCTATTAAATAGGAAATAAATTCAATGAATTTTCATAAATATCATTGATTATCACAATGACCAGCCACATATTTAGTAATTTTAGTTCCAATATATTTGGGTGTAAAAATTTTCTTGAAATTGTCAATTCCAAATATAGTAAAAAATTACTTGGAATATTTCTAATTTTATAAGAAAATATAATTAGTCCCTCAAATAATTTTCAATCAAAAAAAGTATGTCACATCACCCAATATAGACATATAGAAAATTTTTTTCATACCCTTGGAAACATATTTATAAAGATAGTATTTGTAACCTATAAAAATAATTTCATCAATATATATAATGATATTAAGAGTACCTATGGAAATATCATTCATATTATGATTACTTTCAACTTTTCCATTTTAAAAATCCATGCTCCTCAAGAAACTATGAAGCTTTCCTTACAAGGACCTAGGGTAATGTTTTAATCCATATAATTACGTATTAATATTTCGTAACATGATTTCATATTCATTAATAATGAAACCGTTAGTTTGTTCAATGAATACCTCTTCATCAATATCACCATTTAGGAATGCAGTTCTCACATCTATTTTGTATATTTTGTAATTATTTTTTATTTCTATTGCCACAAACATATTAATGGTCTCAAGTATTTATAAAGGTGAAATGTTTTCTTCAATTTAAACCCCTTACATATATAAGAATCCTTTTCATACTATCCTAGATTGATTCCTTATCACTACTCCTTATTTTTTTAGCTTATTTATATAAAAACACTGAGTAAAAATCACATTTTTTTGTTCAAGTATTTGCATAAACCCCCCTAAGTGGAATTTGAAACACCCCAAAAATGAACCATCAAGTCCGAGATGGAGTTTCACATGGCCTCATGTATTCCTCCTTGTATGTCTGCGAGGGTCTAATCCCATCAGTGTGGAGATTATACCCTTAGTATCATGTTATAAAACTAGTTCATAATAGTATAATAAGTAATTTAGTGATCATAGTATCATGAAAAAAAAATGAAATAATCAAAATGTAAAACATGTCATATAGGTATAAATACCTCACAAGGTGTAAAACCAAGAGAGATTAATAATTAAATAATAAATAACTAATAAATAGTAGGTACCTTTAGTGTATGTCATTTTCCAAAACTAGTTCCATGCTTCTCTACTCAGTCATCAACCATAGGGACCTTTCCCTTCATGTGATCTCCAGTCATGAAATCGATAAGTGCTTCGAAATTTCCATGTAGGGCGTGAGTAAAATAATTTGTAGGACACCACCAATGAATCCTTAACAAGTGTTCTCAAGTAAACAAGTGTATGTAATAGTAAAAACTATATTTTTATGAAAATAAAAATTCTAAACCAAGAACCCATGAGCTAACCAAGCCACTACGAGCCTCGACTATACCTTCTTCGACTCTGTGTCAAATGGAATTTCAATGTATCAGAAGCAATAAATAACTATCAATGAGGATAATAATACTCAATAAATTATCCTTGGTCTCCAAGGATAATACCCCAAAGGCACACATAACATGGTAGAATACTCAATAAATCATATCATATCATCATAAGTAAAGTATTTTCATATAATACTTGTGATCAATATCAAACATTAATAGACAATCTATGTATATACTCTTGGCATCATTTTTTACATAAGGTTCTCATTAGATTCTCATACACTCACATGTGATCATTACATAGAATAGGTATAATGAATTCCAAAAAAAAGTTTTATATCATGGTAACAAGTGTAAAAAAGAGCCCAAAAAAGGTAAGTAACTTCCTATATAAAATTATTTTATGCCAACATCAAAGATAAACCACCCATTGAGGTTCGAAATCTAGAGTGAAAAACTCTACAGCCAAGAACACCACCTCATGGGCCTTATTATCATATTTTTTGACACTTCATTGTTCTAGGGTTATTAAGGATCCCTAAAATCAGAACCAACTATTTTATTTCCAAAATAAATAAAATATTATGTGTGGTAATAATTTATCTCTCATAAATAACATCTAAATTGTAAAAATAATCCAACGCATGTGCTAGTAATTTCTTCCTTAAGTTATAATTATAAGACCACATATTATAATAATCAGTCTCTCTATGGTAATATAAATGTGATAATACCTTATTATTGTTATTTTTTATTATATGATAATAATTATTTTATAATTCTTTATAAATTATATATTACTATCATTGGATAATTATTTATTCAAATTATCCATGAAGATTCTGTCACAACCACACATGAAATATGGCAGAAATAATAGAATAATTCCATACCTGTAATTATATCTCTCAAGAACTACCCCTAAGATATAAGAGAGTGTGTGCGGTTCTAAATCACTAGGAACCCTAATGAGTCCACGGTTTTAATTCCATGATTCTAATCATTTAAAATCATCAAAAATGTGTTGTGGGGTTGTTGTTTTTAATAATAAAGGATAAATTATGAAACATTTTTGGTAAAATGTTACCCTTATGCCTGGAGTATTCACTACCTAAGGGTAAATTGGTTTTATCTTTACACATCTAGTTTCCCTTAAGCAGGTTTTGGAAAATCCATGGTAACCTGATGCAATCCTAGGGAAATACCTATTACCATTATGTATAACTAAACATACCATTACACAGCCCTTACTACCATTAAAAACATCTATCTTACCCTTAAAAACCACCATTATGTGAGTTTTTACTCTTATGAAACAACCTTATGCGGCCATCTTCCCTTACACGCACCATTTTTTACCCTTACACGAGTAGAGGAAAAGCATTGGTACTCATACACAACTCATGTTTTCTTTAATCAGTGTAGGATATACCCATATTCAAAATAGTTTACCCTAACATAGATGATCTATACCCATACATAATGCATGGAAATGTAGTTACCCTAAAGTAATATCCCTTTTACCCTTACACAGCCCATCGAAAAGGATTTTTACACTTACAAAATTTGATAAAAATGGAGTTTACTATTATGTAAGGTCTTAAAGCCTAATCATACCCTTATATATCACATAAAAACCCTAAATAAGGTGATTTTATTGAAAATTTAGATTTTCATATCAAATAACATGTAAAATAAAGATAGAAGAAGGTTTTACAATTGTAAAATTTTTAGAATATTGAAATTATTCCCCTCTATTAACTTCTCAACAATAAAATATATCTATCGTTCTTACTCGAATAACTCAGGTCAATGTGATCAAAAAATAGACTCTAACTCCCACATTTCCTCCTAGATACATACATGATTCCACTAAATTTGGACAAGTGTTAATGTATTTTCTCAAAGTAATTTCACACTCTAGTCCATAGTCTGGATTTAACAATCCTCATAAGATGCATCTAGATCCAACATGAATTCTTCATAGTTGGTGAAATTTGTAGGATTAACCAGGTACCTTCAGAGCTTTGAAACATGAAACAAGACATGGTTACCTTAGTATTGATAAGGAATATCCAAATGGTATAGAAATACCCCACCCTGTTCATAGATCTCGAAGGGTCCAGAAAAATTTGGTGTCAAATTTACTTTTATCCTTAGATGTCTGTAGCCTAACCAAGGAGTCTCCCACATGAAAATAATATCACCCATAGTGAAAATAAATGGTATCCTCCTACAGTCAACATATGATATCAACCTTCTCTAAGTAGTTACCAACCACTTCTGATTCAGTTTCACTCTATTGTTGGTCTCCTGAACCAAAGTAGGCCCTACAACTATTGCCTCACCTCCATCATTCCAAAAAAAGTGTTGAATGATATGGCCTCCCGAAAATATCCTCGTATGTTTCCATCTGAATCAAAATCTAGTAATTTTTTCATGTGAACTCAACCATGGAAATGTGATCATCCCATGCTCCATTGAAGCCTATAACTCAATCATGAAGCATTTCCTCTAGTATGTGTATCTTCCACTCAAGATATACATCTTTTTTTATGTTACATTGTGATCAATATCATATATGTCCCCAAGTATTTTTTTCATTCCATTTGGAAACTATGACATCAAATGTGTGAATTTTTTAGATATAATGCAAAAATGAATTTCATATTACTATATGATCTAATAGACATAAATCTTTCCCAGATCTTCCACTGCGCGAGTCTCTCTTATCAGTAATAATTGAGTTTTCTTCATAATCTAATCAAAAATCACCTAGATAATATCACATCTCCATGGGGTCCCGGTTAACCCAAACATCCACCCACATTCACATGGTCCATAAAGTGGCTGGAATAAAACACCAGGAAGTTGGTGCTCGAGATTTACCCTTTGGAAATAAATCAATAGAGAGATGAAACCTACAATTTCTCTCTCCTATTTTTCCACAAGAACTATCGCTTGAAGTCATGGTAAATATTTTTCACACCAAGATGTACTTCACAACTAGTGTTATGGAAATACCTCATCAGATCCTATTTGAGGGATATAGGGAATACTAAACTCCCATGTATAGGGATCACATCATAGATATAGGGACTACTACTCTCCCATGTCTAAGGATCACATCATCATAACTTTATGACCACCCAGGTATCTGGTCACCTCTAGCTAATTGTTTCTACATCACAACACACTCTGATTATGACTCATGTCCTTCATTCACTCATACTACTAGAGAATATGTTACCACTAAGGGAGCATAATTCATTAATCTTTGATCCTAAGAAGCATACATCCTCCATTTAGTCAAAAAGAATATTAAGTACCATTACTCTTATGAATCCCACTCAACAAGACCCTGCTCCACCTGTGTATAATGGATATGATCATCTGATATAATGTTACCTTTCCTGGGTGCATATATCATCTCAAAATCAAACAGTTTTAGATACTACACCCAGTGCCTCTGCCTTAGATTGTTGTCCCTCTATGTGAAGATATAGTGAAGGATATTATGGTCAGTGTAGAGAAAAACCTTCCATAAAATAAATAGTTTCACCAATAGTTTAGAACATGGACCATGGATTCTAGATCTATATTATGAGTGGGGTAGTTACATTCATGTGGGCCTAGCTATTATGACCCATATGCTACAGTATTCTCTATCTGCATTAGTAAAACTCACATTCTAAATCTTAATTCATCATATCATACTACATATCTAATCCTAGGATCATGAATAATATGTACTGGGGATATATCCAACCTCATCTTCAACTCAAGAAATACTTATTCACACTGTTCTAACCCCAAGAACTTCAATCTATTCATTGTCAATGAAATCATGTGTGCTGATAATCAAGGAGAGTCTAGGATAATGAATCAGAATTACCATTCAATACAAAAGAAGCTCCCAGTATCAAACACATTAAATTGATGTGTGATGACATCAATGCCTCCACCTTCTATGGGTCCTTGGATATACCTGTCTCGAAAATCACATTCCCTAAAAACAACACCTCCTGAATCCAGAAGTGACAATTTGATATATTGGTGTAAATATAATGTTCTTGAAGTGTATTAATGACTATATTGAAGAATATAGCATGTGTTCTAATTTCATTGAGTAGATGAGGATGTTTTCATTGATCATGATGATGAATGAGTATAGGTAGGGATGTAAGATTTTGTTCATAAGATCCATGAATGCTATTTGTTCATTTTCTTGTCTGAATGGAGTCACCAAGTACTCATGGAGCCCATTTTTCTATGAATCACCATATTTAGAATGTCCTCCTCTCTAAATTACATAAAGTGATGGATTTAATGTCATTCATAAAGAATCATTAGGAAACTAATAACTACTCAAAAAAACATTGATCCCATGGAAAGGATATCTGTTTTTCACTATCATTTGGTTTAGCTTATGGTGATCAATGAAGCATTTAAGTCCATTTTCTACATTATTCATGAAAAATATAATTGAACCCCAAGTTAATTAATCATCCTAATGAATCCCATCTTCTCCAATGTTTTAATATTTACCTTCATCTCCTTCATCTCGGATGGAGATATATTATAAGGGGATATTGAAATTGGTTATGCACCCAATAAGTGAATTATATCAAATTTAACTCATATATTGGGAGGAAGTCCTATAAATTCTTTTAGAAAGATATACTGATATATATATAAATATATATAAACAATTGTAGGGAGATTCAATGGGGTTGTCACTAATCCCACGGAAAGATCTATTCCCACTATCATTATCATTATCATCCTAAGATAACTCAAGTCTGGATTGACTATACCAACTCCAAGATCCTTTTCTCTATTCATCAAGAAACTCAATCCATTCAGAGAAATAAATTATATCCAAATATAATAAAAATAATTGTTATATTATAATATGGTTAGTAAATCTATACCAAGAATCATATCGAAGGTTTTCGTCCCCAAAATCATGAATTCCCACAAATTTCAATAACTTGTTTTGACTTTAGGATACTCCAGGAATCACTAAAGTTGGTCAAAATTCAAGCCTAATCATGTATCAAGGGAGACTAAATCAATGGATAAATCGAATATTTTTTCAATACTAGATATTAATTGGAAATAAATAAATTAATAGGATGTAATAGTATTGAATATTATTGTAGATAAAGTTGATTTAATAAATACCATAACTCAGACAATAGATGTCCCCTCACCATAATTTTTTAGGGTTTGATCCACTATATAGATGTATCCTACCTTAGATATACAACCCACTCCCTGAGATGAATAACCATCTCAACACTACTATTGAGAAACCTGAACAAATCCTTGACTTCCTGACCATGTATTCCTTAAAACCCTATGGAATTATGACCTTCCATCTCTAGAGAAAAACTATTGGAGATAACCCATATTTACACACTACTAGAACATTCTCTAAAGTACTGAGAAGGCCTAGTAGAGGAATCTAATATTCCCATAGTTAAATAATTGTGGTTCATCTCCCAAGGGAACTAAAGAAACATGACCATGTTGCACCTGCATGCCACTTCTTTGTTTCATGTCCCTGTCCTTCACCCTCCTTCCATTGGATGTGGTACACATGGAAGTGGTAGCTTTTCCACCTATGTGAGTAGTGAATAGTATAAGAATAATAATTTATCAAACCTATTCTAGGGTCCTCTCATAGGTCAAGACATTCCATAAAACCTTCACGTAAGATGATAGGTTAAAGCTTCATACCTGCTATCTGATATGGGGATGAAGTCTGATCTCAAACTTCTGGGAATTCTAATCATATTTCCCATCCATAATAGGTTTAAAGAAAATAATCTTATTAAAATGATCGTATTAATTGTACACTATCATTGAACCCTTCTATAGCTCTTTGAATTATTATTCTTGGTTAAGCTTCATTGTATTAGGAAAGAAATCCCTAAAGAATAGGTCCTTGAAGGCCTCCCATGACTCCGCACCAATTCATGGTGGGTCCCAATATCATAAAATTTTTCGGATTCACCTTTATTTTAGTTGGTGTCTCAATGAGGTCAAATATACACTCAATGTATCCACCCAGTCCTTAGTATCTTGCAGTCTACCGATAACCTAAAAAAGGATGTTGGAGATGGAAATCCCTAGTGTGGTCAAACATGGATGATGATGGAAAGTCTCATAGATAGGGTGGGATGCCTACAAAAACCAATAGAGTGACTATGAAAACATGCTCTGTATCACCCTCCTGCCTAGATGGTGGTCCCACTAAACGTTTATGTGGTGTAATCTCATAAAAAGAAGGAATATTAAGAACATAAACTGGTCCTAAATATTCTACAGTATGATAATAGGTTCTCCTAGGAGTCAGCCCATAAACCAAGGTATACCCCTCCTAGCACTAGCTGAAGTCTCTATCCCTTCAAGTTAGTAACAGTCATCCTGCATATACAAACACAACTACGTACTCAGTTCCCCTAATTAATTAAAATATATATATATATATATATATAATAATATCATGAATATAATTATATTACACAATAAGTGAAATAAAACCAGAAATATATCACAATTCATGAAATTAAATTAAAGAAATATTATGTTTCACAACAACAGGTATATGTATTGCATTTGGACTTACATTCCTAATCATGATGTATGAATTCACTCTAAATCTCATAAAAATTGTTACAGCAATCCCATTCATGGTAACTCAGAGTTCTTTTACACAAGTGTCATCCAAGAACATGGAAACTTCAAACCCAAGTCCCACATAGATATCTCCTTTCTACCATGTCCCATGTTAATCTAAAAAGAAAAAAGAAAATATATTCTGAAACCATTTTGTAACACATCGACCCAACCCGTGGGGTCCACGCCAGAGGGTAACATGACCTCATGCTCGCCTCCCTATACACAAGAGGTTTTTATATAGAAACAAGGTTCTAAGTCCATCTATGAGGATACTATACTCTCAATACCATATCATAGAACAAATAAATAATCGAATAATAAATAATATAATGATCAAAGTATCATTAAGAAACTAATTAATCAAAAGGGAATACATTTCATATCGGTATAAATAGCTCCAAAGGTTTCATACCAAGATAGAGTATAAAGTACTGATAAATAATAAATAAAAAGTTGGGTTCTCTAACATATATCCTAGTCAACTACTAGATATATTGTCCTCTTCTTAGTCATCCACCATAGGTCCCTTTCCCTTCATGAGATCTCTAGTAATAAAATTTATAAGCACAACAAAATGCCCGAGTAGGGTGTGAGTATAAGACTATATAAGACATGACCAATTTTTTTTTAACAATATTTCTTGAGTAAAAAAGTTTATTAGATAATAAATAATAAATTTGAAAGCTACACAATAATCCGAAATCAAGTACCCATGTTCTAAACAAGAGAAAAATCCCTAACCTTGCCTACATGGGCTACATGTTAGAAAGAATTTCAGGGCATCAAAAGTAATAAAAAATATCCTTAAGGAGAATAGTCATATTGATTGGCATCATTTAATCATGGGTCTCAAAATTAAATAGGAATCATTGGATTCATGTTCTTGGAATTTGTTAGGAATCTAGAGATACTCGACATTCACTAGCCGTCGAGTAACATTTTCCATGGAATATGTTAGGCATTGAGTGTATCACAAGGTATCCAGTAGGCATCATCATATCCCTACCCTATTCTTAGGTCCATTATCACTATCATCAAAATTTGTTTCCACTCCCTCACTAAGGTATAAACATGTTATTAAATTCCACTTATCATTAACTCCAAGAAAAATACCACAGAGTCACACATAATGGGGTATAATACACAAGTATGCATACCATATTATTATAAGTAAAGTAATAGAGTAAAATACATGTGATCAACATTGAACACAATTAGAAAATATTTGTAAATAATCAAGGAATAATGTGTCACATAAGTTTCTAAAGGGATACAAACACACCCACATGTGATCATAATGATGTACATCTATCAAGTATTCCAACACAAGTGTTACATTAGTGTTAAAATTGTAAATAACAGCCCCAAAAATATAAGTAACATCTGACCTCAAATTCATTGATGTCAACATCTTAGATAATCCACCATGTGTGGTCAAAAAGATTTAGTGGAAACCAATATATCCCATAAAACCTTCTCATGGTCCTTATTATCATATTTGTACATAGAAAACTGTTCTAGGTTCTTCAAGGATTCCTAGAATCTAACCAAACTATTTTATTACCAAAATAAATAAAATACCACATTCAGTGACAGTTTCTCTCTCCATCCAAATTATCAAAATAATCCAACATAAGTGATGTCTATTTATTACTCATATAATTACAATAAAACCACATGAGATCATTATTTTTCACTCTAGGATAATATTTATGTGATAATATCTTTTTTACTAGGAAGATGAAATATTTTACAAAGGAAAAGAAACTTTTATTTGAAAAAACAAAGGTACAATAGTCTTAATAAAGTAATTTTACAACTATCCTTATCAAAAGATTCATAAGGTCATCTGGGAGGATATTAGAAAAAGTTACCCCATCACATACAACCACTTTATTTTAATGTCCATCATCAATGGAATTAGATTCATCATGTGCATGTGTAATAAAATATCACTTGGAAAAGAGTGTGTCCATGAAATTGATCCATCATGAAATCATATTCTAAGAAAGGTGGACAATACCATTTATGATAGAATGCAAAAAAAAGTAGAGTTACATTAAAAACATAAGTTTTTCATGCTTATTTGTATTTTTATTTCCACTCCATTGATCAAGCCAAGAATTTTAACATCCAAAAATAAGGAAATCCCACAAGTTCCATAATGTCATCCAATAATTTCACGATGATGGTCTCTAAATAAAAATACAATATCCATCAAACGAAGACTAACATTGAATGATTTGTCAAAGTTTAATTTGTTATGACCAGATAAAGGAGATACCCATATGACTTCAAGTGTTATGTTGGGAAGACAATAATTACTTGTAGTATCATGTCCTTTAAAAACTAAAAAAATCATAAATTGTATTATTACAGTGGTCACACTAGAGGGAATTATTATTTTTTATTTCCATAATAATTTTCATAATGGAATATTTCATGTAGAAAGAATCTTGATCGTGAATCCATTTGTTCCTATTATTCCAAACAATATATGGATATATTCATCATTGGACACCAGGAAGATATTAAATAGATACAATGAAAGAGAAATTATTAATAATTATCTGAGATGTTCATAGACAGATGCAACACAAGGAGGATAAATCAAGAAAATGTAAATGACAGCCTTCCAAAAAGATGAAACAATGACATAGCATAGAAATAAGTGATTCACGTCTTACTTACGCAAGTGAAAATGTATAATTCAAATGTATAGATAAATACCCACAAACTATAGACAAGAATAAAAAGTGTGTCTAGATAAGGAATGCCTCCAATTCAGCATGAGTTTAGAAGGCACTACCCAGTTTTTATTCAGAGACCTAATCTAGCTATGCACATTTTTATGAGTTGAATATTTTTAGTACAACAAGAAATTTATCATACCATCCAGTGTCAACTTCCATATCAATATGTCATCTCGATCAATGAAACTATGGTTATTGAGAGTTGTTCTGATTATATTAGGTAGATTGTCAAGGCGGTAAATTTGATCCCTATTGATGATATTGGTATCAACATTTGAATTAGGGGAATCATGATAATCTAGTAAATGAATGCTTTTACAATTATCAAACCAGGATTTTAGAGAGGTATTATTATTATTCATATACTGGGAATGTAAAGAAATGATAGACAAGATGGATTTTAATGCAAGACAAATATAAGAGTCCACATAATTCATATTTCTAGATTTTAGTTTTCCAATAAATTTTTATTTGATAAGGCCAAGGGAATCATATTTTTTTATTAAAAAATGTTGAAATAATACGATCCCAAATAGATTCATTGATGTTGTAAAGGATATTAATTCCAAATCCACTGAGATCATGAGGTTTACAACACTGTTTTCAAATCATCGTTATGATCATTCATTAATGTTTTCTCCCACTCCATAAAAAACTTTATATAAGTTTTTATTCTCTTGATCAGTGAAGTTGGACATTTATAGACAATGAATGAATAAAAAAATTAGAAATAATAATGTGTCTCATAAGGAAAAATCTTACCAACATTGATAGAAAATTTTCTTTTCAATGAAACTATTAGCCTTCAGATATTACATAAGATTTTATTAACATGACTAGCATGGTTTCATACAAAAAAACATAGGTATTCCAAGATTTGTAAAAGGAAGAACCCCTTCTCGGATACCCAACAAACTTGTGAAGCACTATTTTATGGAAGGATATTTTTCGTTATAGAGTAAATGTAGGCTTTTTTTCAGCTGATCTCTTATACTGAAACAGATTCATAATGAAGGTTAGAATTTTATATGTTTCTAAAATTCCTTAAATAAAACTCCCTTATTATTATTCTTTGGTATTTATGATAATAATTATTTTATCATTCTTTTATAAATTAAAAATTATAATAATTAGATAATTCTTCATTCAATTTTTCCATGGGTATAATTTCACAAACACACTTTAAATAGGGATAAAATAATATAATAATTTCATGCCTTGAATTATATCTATCAGGTGTTTCACCCAGGATAACAGAGAGAGTGTGTGGTTCTACCTTTCTAGGAACACAAATAAAGAACTCGATTTGGTCATAAAAGACTTAAACGATCTCTCATAAAGAATCTATGGGTGGATCAGATGCTAAAGAATAGGCAAAAATAAAATGTAGCAAGTTTTGACTATTTTAGAAAAAACAAACTACATACAAGTTCTCCATAATAAAATCACAAATTAAATATCATCATTTAATTTTTGTTTTAAGAAATCCATAATATCATACTGTTTAATTTCATCTGTAAATATTTTTTACATAATTAAATGATCCCTTGGTTTTAATTCCATGATTATTGGAATTTCAAATTTTCAAAAACACCTTATAATTTTGTGCTTCATGAGAATAAGTGTGAAAATATAAAAAAATAGATTTAAATATTACCCATAATCATAATGTATGTGCTGGTAAGGGTAAATTGTTTTTACCCTTATGTAGTAGGTCACCCTTGTGTGGGATTTCACAATGTTAGGTTACCCTTATGAAACCTTTGTAAAATCCCTCATAACATTACACAGTTCTAAACTTACACTTATGTAACCCTGGTTACCCTTATACAATATCCAACTAACCCTTATGCAACACCCTTATGTTATCGTGTTCCCTTACACAGCTACCCTTACATGGATGTATACCCTTTCACACACCCTATTTTACCATTACATTTATAGATGAAAAGAATTTGTACCCTTAGGAAACTCCAATTACCTTTATGTAGTGTAATATATACCCTTACGAAACTCATCTTTCCATTATATAGAGGCTTGGAACCCTTACACCTCGCATGGAAAAGTAGTTACCCTTACACAAAATCCTTTTTACCATTACATAGATTATGGAAAGGCGTTTTACCCTTATATAATTTTGGAAAAATGGGTTTTACCCCTTCAAAAGGTCTTAAATCCTTATCTTACCTTTATTTAACACCTTAAAACCATAAATAAGACGAATTTTATTGAAAACGTTAATTTCACATAAAATCAATAAAAAATATAGGTTTATAAAACATTAAAAAATATATAATCTTACATATTTATTTTAAATTTTATGATGTTATTAATTTATAATAGTAATCCATTTCTCCAGCACAAGTGCCTCCGAAACAATTTCTATATTAAACTGTGAAATACGTGCAGTTTGGTTGTCAATTTTTTACTACAAATTTTTTGGACAAGTACATCATGATTTCCAATAATTTTATCAAGTTAAATATTTTTATTTATTATTAGATGAATCTAACTCTATTTTTCTACACTATATTCATCATTATTTTCATTTGAATCAATTTTAACCAAAATCTGCTTATTTTCATCCCGCTCATAAATCTATTTTTCTAAATTCTTTATGTTTCTAGATTCAGTAATTTCATCTTCTTTTTAAATAATCAATACTTTTTTGGCCCTTTTTTAGATTATTTTAAAATCTGATCATTCTACTAACTTCATTTTATTTTGTATCCATAATTTTTATCAATTTCTATTTATAGATTGGCTATAAATATGTTTTCTTCATGTTTTTCCACAAAATTTCCTATATTTTTTTTATCTTCATGTAATGAGGTATTACAAACACATTAATGAACTTTACAGTTCAAATTATATTATACACATATCTTGGTGTCTATTTTGTGTTTTAGGTCACAGAAATCATCAATTTTAAATATGAAAATCTACATAAATTGTTTCTCTCCCAAAAAAATTCAAACATTATTTTCAACCAACATGGTTCTTCTCATCTCTAAAATTTATTTATTATTCCTTTCAAATAAACTATTCTTTTAGGGGTGTAATGTTTTCTATATTATTGTTTTTTCCCCTAATTTTATTATCGTATCTAAAAATAATTCAATGTGTTTTTTATTTTATTATCATACCTCACCATCATGATATTGACATCAATCTCCTTCTTAAATTATCTTTTTTTGATTTTAAACATCTGAATAGATTCTAATTTTTTCTTCTTAAAAATAACATTTGTCATATGGTTGTATTTATTAATGAATTTAATTAAATATAAAACACCCTTGGTTGTATAATGCCTCATAGGGATATACACATCTAAATATATATGTATTAACAGTCTACTAGACTGAATTTCCACTCTCTTGTGTGACACTTGAACCATATTGTCCCTTTGGAATGTACAAAAAACAACTTCTATTTCCCTTTTGAGTTTGGGAAGGTACCTCACAACTTTATGTTTGAAAATATTTCTCATGTTTCTTTTTCCTAGATTCCTAAGTCTTTTATTAGATAAATTATTCTCAATCTTTCCACTCATATAGAAATAATCTTATGGATCACTAATTTGCAATATGTTTCCACTTGTTCTTTCACCTCTAGTAATGACCCTTCCATATTTTTAATTATTGAAAATTCATGAGTTATTATGAGATAATACTTCATTTTCATCATCAAAAAGTTGAATAACACTTAATAAATTATGTTTCATACCTTCCACTAGTAGAATAGCTTTGTATTTTTTTCTCTAGTCTCAATTATAGTAGTTCCAATATCATTGATCTTTAAGGAACTAGAATTTTTGAATGTTATAACTCCACCATAATATTAGTATATATATTTTACAATATTTATTTATTTATTCTTGTGTGAGGAAACCCCCTTGTCATGTATTCATGTATTTCCTCTCTTATTATCATTAAATGCAACCCCAATAATAAATGAATTTTCCTCTTTACTTTTCCATTGAACTTATTTTATCTTTTATTTATTGAATAAATATCTATATAAATTTTTCATACAATTATCCACAAAATTTCTCCCCTGATCACGTATCCCATAATTTTATTCCAATATTTCAATTCAATATTGGGTGGCCATACTTGAATCATATTTTTATAGCCTTATTCTTTGGAGACTAATCCTTTTCCATTTAAGATATACTCTACCTTTATTAAAACCTAATTCTAGTAAAATATATGTTTTATAATAATGTTTATAATTTATGACCAAGTATCACATAGAAACAACAATACATATTGTATTTATATCTTCTTGAATAAGGGAAATTCTTCTTGGAAACATGTTGCCATTTTTTTTATTTTGTTGTAAGATCTAGTATGGCATTTATTATGTTTAGGATAAGATGAATTTCTTGGATTCCGTGTTTCTACATTATATTTGGAAGTGTGTTTCAACACATTTTTCATAGTTATTACTTGAAAATATATTTAACTAGAAACTATAATTTTAAATAATTTAGATTTAACATTTTGAGATTTTTTAGGTACAAATTAAAAAAGATTTGTTATGCTTGGAATCTAATCCATTGTGGATGATTCATGTCTAACTTAAATAGATTTATTAAATTATTTTTTTCAAAATTTTCAACTCATTTTTAGTGGTAATATTTTTTATTCTAATTTTCTCATATCTTTTTCTTTTTGAAACAATTTTTCTTCAAGATCCTTTAAGATCTTATCATTCTTAATAAAATATAACTTGGATTTCTTAAGTTATTTAATAAGATAAATTTTTCGTTTTTAGAAACACTTAATTTTACTCAATATTACTATAATCACCTTTATTTATAACTTTAATATCATTATGGATATTTTTATTTTTCTCAATAAATGCTCTTATTTCTGATCTGGTCATATTCTCCATGTAAGTTTCTTTAATCCTTTCCTCATCACAACTTATAGAGGTTTCATGCCTCTCCCATGTTTAATAATTTGGTAAATATCATAGAAATTTAATCCAATAATTGTTTGTAACATGAAGTGTATTTGTATTCTTATATACTCATAAAACTCCTTCCTCCTTGGAAACTTCTTTTTGTGGTCATCTATCTTATTATATGAGTTAGAACCTTTTTCCCCACTAATTCTTTTTAGGATTCTCAATAGGTACCATAGACTCATACTCAAGAGTATTCTTATTAGGATATTGAATAGAAAATTTTCTCATTCATCTATACTCTAATCATTTAAAAGGGATCATTCCTTTATATTTTCCTCTTCCCTTTTCTAAGATTTTTGGAGATTAGAGGCATCACCCTTTTATATTAATATTCTTTCTCATAAATATCATAAGAATAACAAGATACTTTTGGTTATTCTTCATTTAACATAATCATTAACATATTATCAAAAATAATCTCCACCTTAATCTTCTTTTAAAACTTTGGATACTTTATCATTTATTATAAAATGATAATATAGTGTAGCTCATCGAGTACAAGATCATCCTTGTCTTCATGATCAATGATCATACGATCAAATCTATCTGCGAAGATTCTTATGAGTTTTCTTAAAATGGTATTATCATTTAATTTTCACCAACACCTCTAATATTTCTTAAAATTTCATTGAATTTGGCGATTCAGTCGTAAATGGTTTTATTTTCACCCATTTTAATATCTTCAAACATTTTAATCCATATTAATAGCTTAGGTTTTTTTACATTAGAATTTCCCTCAAAAATAATTTAAATTGTATACTAAATATACATGGTTTTTTGAGGTACCATAAATTTAGTAAATACTTTCTCTAAAATAGACATGATAATGGAATTTCTTGATTTTTCATCAACATCAAAAATAATTTTTCATAAAATGACATTTTTGACTCGTTTTTAGAAGTGAAAACCCTATTGTAGTGGCATCATGGACTTCAATAACAAAAGACAACAGGTATGGAATAATTATATTTTTCTCATCCATTATATTTCATTCCATCAAATGTTGGAACTCTTCTATTGTTCACTAAATTTATGTAGTCCATATTTCAATAAAAATATATAATAAAATAGAGTGAACCTTCAACTTTAATACCAATTATTAGTTCTAGTGGATAGAATGGTTAAACTATGAGGTGTAAATTAGTGTAGCATATCATTTCTAATTTATTTTTACTCTATAAATTAACCTTAGTGTCATGTTATGATCTGATTATCTATCTATAATATTTACACTCATATTTAAATTAAAAATTCAAAAAATAATGAGTAATAGGGAACACCCCAATTTAAAAAAAATGACCTCAGTGTGAGAGTCTACTCCTTGATACAGTTGGTTTTCATCCTAATCCGCTGATTTAACACTATAAATGTAACACCATGGTAATATGGGAAGTAATGTATTATCTTTGACCTATATTTCACTACTCCTATTGGTTAAAAGATTTTATAATGAATCTATAAGATCTTAGAATTCTAATGAGGCACATTCTTGTTTATGTTTTGGTTTGAATCCCTTTAAGTTGGTTACTGAAATGTTTCCCAAGAATGTGAGGTGAATCAAGGGTTTCCTGGAAATCCGGGACATTATATAAAAGGAAAAAGAGGTTATCTAGTGTATGTTGTATGATTGGTCCATGTTTAGAAGTAATTGTGCACCCTAATCGTGCTTTCCTATAAAAGGGGTGCATGGCCGGTGAAACTGTGCAAGTGGAGAAGCCAAACAATGACATCTTGGACAGAGACATACCATATGGATATTTCATGGTTTTTTAATCTATGAATCACCCCATGAAACCATGTGACTCAATCCACCTCTTGGATAGACGCTGGCATATAGTTGGCGCACCATTTGGCCAACCGTGCACCTCAGTAAAATTAATAATTTAGAATTTTTTTCGTCGGTATTTTAGTTTCTTCACCCATTTTTTCTCCAATATATTATTACATCGTCCACGGGTGATTAACCCTTACTCCCCAACTTCAATGGATCAATCTACCTCATTTCTAAACTATTTGGAGCATCATTGGGTGCAGATCAATGTTCGGAGTGAGTGTAAATCTCATATTCCTTCTTTTTTCTAGATTAAGGCTTATGGAATTTTTATTCTTCTTATGAATATCTAAAACACTCTTTTTATATAGTATCATTGGTTGAGGATTTAATGGTAGTTTATTTCTAAATATAATAATAAGGTTAACTGATTGATCATCTTTGGAATCAAGGTAGGTGGTCTATAAGTTACATCCTATCATGAACCAGGCTTGGATGCCATCCAATCTAACACCATACCTGGTCCAAGATAGGGTCCGAAGGGAATTACCAATATCCATGGGCTAGTAACTATTTTAGATCATCAAAATAATATAATGGTAACAATGTAACCTAATAACAAAACAAGTATCAAAAACCAAACTGGACATGCAACAAAACAAACAATAACTATACATAAAAAACAAACAAATTTTGATACAAAAATTGATGAAAAAATAAAAAATTAATAAAAAACTAAAACTAAACCATGAAACATGATCTCCATGTGACCTCTTGGTCACCACAAAACACAACATCAACTATATACAATGGAAAACTAAACTAGAATCCTAAACCCAGCAAACAGCTCCAGTCTACTGACACAGAGTGGAACAAGGAAGGTGTGATCTTAAACATGTCATTAGGTAATAAATCTTGATTCAAAAAATTTAATTTACTAAAAGAATCCATAAAGGCTAGTTTAAAATACATAAAAATAGTATTTTGGTCATTTTATGAAACAAAACCCAGATTTCCACAAATGATCTTTTTAAAACCACACATGTAACATTCTTTTCAAAAATATTTCCTCTTTCAAAACCCAGTTCAAACCCAAAATCCAGTTACGAATCCATAGTAGATCACCCAAATAAAACTATGCTGAATATAAAGGAAACGAAAAAATGTAGTCATAATCTATCAGGGTTAATATCCAACTTGAAATATAAGTAAAATGAGTAAACATAAAGTCCATCATGGTCATTTCCTAAACATATATAGAAGCAATCCTTTGTGGTAATCAGTATGGACTCCCCTTCCAGAATATGGTGCAGATACATAGTTGATATCGAACTCTCCACTCTAAACTAGCTAATCCAGTGGCACGTCCCACCTGGCTTCTCAGACAATCTGGGTAGTACCAACCCATCTAAACTAGGTTGACAAGCAACTGTTACTCGACCCTCTATATGTACACCAATAATACCATGACAAAATTGCATGGTGAAACATGGTATAGAAACCTTAACCCACAACAACACCATATACGACCCATTATAGGGGAATACATCCCAAGGTCTAGTGGTTTCCAAACATAATTCAAAACCCACAATGTTCCCATGAAGGATCCAGTAGATGGAATATCATCCAAAGATCTAGAAGTCTCCAAACAGAATCCAACTCATCATGAACACACATGAAAATCCATTTCTTTCACAAGTTCCTATCAAGCCATCACATTATTTAAATTTCAAAAAACAACTTTTCCAAACATTTTAAAATACCAACCGCTCCTTCACACAACATAATATTTTAATCCATTTTTAAAAATCATCCAAGATTCTACCTCATTCCCATACGTCACATGAGTTCAAAACCCACATTTCCAAAACATCACAATGTTTCAATAAAGCATTTACATCACTTCACATTATAACCAACTTTTCAAAGACTACACATATTTCCAACATGACCTTTAACATTTCCAATCCAAATAAATTTACAAATCCCTTTCTATACCTTTTCCAAATTCAATATAAAACACCAATTGCATGTGTATAATACCAAACATGCCTTTACATTTCAAATCCAAAACCATTCCCAAGCTAAAATTAAAACATGAAACAACACAAAATGCACTAAATGGGCCTTTTCCAAAACATCATTACTCATTTGTCTTTATGTTCTAAATGGGCCTTTACATAAATTTTTAACCAAACCATGTGTCAAAATTCAAAATGTACCAAGCTTTTGGAAACGCCTTTGAGACCACATTTAAAGTCACATGAATAACTAACACACCAATTAGAAATAATGCAACAATTTTGGAAAAAAGGAAGAGGGGATGGATGAGAAGACTATTAAAACCATGGTTAAAGGAAGAACCAATTTTATCAAGGTGGAAAATGAGACTCAATAAACCATTAAGATCCCACACATTTCCAAAAGATTCAAACAAATAATTTACAAATCCAAAAACACATAAAAATATATTTAAGAAAACCAAACCAAAATTCAATAACAGTCTTAATGAATCCATTAAATCACCCATTTCCCTTTTTTATGAAACATCACTTTCTTCTAAACCAACATTATAATCCACACATAAGTGTCACAAATTTCCATATTCAAAATCCAATTCACCATCCAACCATATTACCAAAACCCAACCAAGGGAAATCACCACCCAAAACACCCAATTTAACTTTAAAAGTTTAATGGAAATTTTATCAAACACCTTTCATGAATTAAAATATATGAATAATTTAAGAAAGAATTTGGAAACCATTTCACATCCATTTTACCTAATGAAAACACCTTAAAAATTTATACTAACACACCCTAAGAATTATTGTAATATGTTTAAAGAGTTAAATGATAGATCAAGCATCAATGAAATGTTTTAGAAAGTAAATGGATAAAAACACCTACCTCAATGATGATTGAATGAAATGATGCTCTCAAAGTAGGAATAATACACCCCACGATACAATCATCAAACTCTAACATCAAATAAATCAAACCACACATCATCCATAACCCTTAGGGTTTGGCTAATGTGAATACTCCAATAAGAGAAAACAAAAAATAATGTGAGAAGGAAGAGGAGAAGAGAAACATGACCACAAACTCAAATAAATGTACCTATAAACCTTCAATAATATTCAATGGAGGAAGGATGTAAAGATATTAGGAGCTTGGAGTCCCCCATAGTGCACTTAGGTCAAATGGGGGAGAAAAATCCTGAAATAGGGTTAAAATAGTGGATGGAAAAAGTGGGAATTTCATAATTTTAATGGATTGGGTAAATTTTATGATTTGGACACACAATATGATAAACTATGCATAAACAATGCTAAATTACAGTGTCAAAATGTAGAAACTCCCAGAATGGTTTCCATACTATTTTCTCTAATCATTCAAAAGTTGTGCATCTCAGCACATGCACCTAAATGACGCCACACGGTTTACCCCTGACCTTACATGGTTTGTCCCATGCCATGATGGAACCATGAAATTAAAACCGTGTAAGAATAAAATGAATTATAAAAATCTTCTATCGTAATTTGTTGCACGTTTAACCTTAAAGTTGTTTACTCAAAGTTGTCAAAAGAGAAAAATCCACCAGAAACCCCTAAAACTCAAAAAATCATCCTTGGAACCCAACCTGAAGTCTAACCAATATAACCAAATCCATGGATATAATAAAAAAGAAGATTCCAAGATCAGGGTGTGACAATTCTCCCCACCGAAAAAAATTTCATCCCCCAAAAAAGTCAATGAGCCATGTGAGAAACAATGTTCAATAAAAGATCCAAATGATGATGAATAGAACTAAAAACCTCAAGGTGAACTTTCACTCCATGAGTCACACCTAATCATCTCTAATAGAATCCATAATTGAAAGAACCATGTAAATGAGGAGGTTTATCCCCACCACAAGAACTATGATAACACCTTGGAATGTCTTTCGACCAGTCCAATATGGGAACTCAAAAAAAAATTACCCAAACTTCACTATGAAAACTAAACAAAATTGACACTAAAAACAATAATATATACAACTACCCCATGGTCCAAAAAACATGGAAGTCCCCAATGTAAACCAATAACCTCTCACACAAATAACAGAAACCTCATAAAATATATAAAGACCCAACATCGAATAGAAACAAAATTCATCATTTCCACAAGATCCAAGAATTTCCCAAACGAACACAACTAGAAAGCCTAACCCATCCAAAAAAAAGGATAAGCACACACAAAAGAGAAAAAATAACCATATACTTTCACCTGAAATACACAAATATTATAATTTCAAATGGATGGAACCTCTAAAGTTTTAAAATAAAATAAGGAACCTACAACAGTAGAAAAAACTAAAATAGAGAAACTTCAATAGTATCCACTCTAACAATAGAAAAAATGTTGGGCCAAGGTTCACAACAACCCTGACCATTCCTGAATATATAAAAAATCATAAATATTTGGACTATGGATGTAGCCTTGACTTCTTGAAGAATCTATTTCCCCGTGTAAGGTGTTGACACACTCCAATAATGATTTTTTCCTTCAGAAATGCTTCATAGAAAAAATTCTCCAAATTACCCAAATTACCATTATGATGACACATCATCAGAGGATTACTATAATATGGATTTAAATGCTCATACTGACTAAACTAAAATCGCACTAGAAAATGATCTGATGAGTGAGAAGTCATAGCCAACAAAAGAGGATACCCATAAATAGGGTCCTCTATCACACACCTCTCACCAAATGAGGAATCTTCTTGAATGCCAAGAAGGAATGGGTCATAAACTATCACTAAATGCACCCCAAAATCTAGCTCATCAAATAATTCATATTCTCACAACTTCATGAAATGAAGATACTTTGTGGAGATAGGTCACTCCTTGATCTCATAATGAAGGCCCAAAACCAAAAAGAGGAGATTTTAATGGATCCTTTGACACTAACTTCAAAGAAAATGAAACCAGATACTTAAAGTAATCAATACAATCCTTCATTGTCTTTTAGACTATATGAATACTCATAATATCTTCCGCTTTCAGCATATTCACCACCTCTGGTAAAAACCATAGGGTGAAAGTGTTCATAAACACCTCCCATGTCATCCAAAATTGTAGTGATGATGGAGAAATTTCCTTTCATTGATCCAAAGATAGTCCCTCAAAAAACCCTATAATAGAAGACACTCTCATCACATCAGGAGTTCCTAATGATCTGAAGACACTCTCAACTTACTTAGTCCATTCTACTGCCTTTAACTAACCTCGCTCACCATAGAAGGTTGGTTAAAATCAAAAGGAACTGGAAACTAGGTGTGACCCACTAAAAACATTGAGGACCTTTTAGGGTGGCCTATTTTGAACAATATAAAAACACCTAACCAAAATAAACATCAACCTGAATGTTTACCAAAATGAACATATGAATCCAAAACAATTGTCTCATAACCCAAAAATCACAGACAAAAAACAAAATCCTCTTTTCAAAAATAGCCATTTTTCTCCAATTTCCAAAACCACCTTCTTCCAAAGCCATTATCCAAATACCAAAATAAATTTTAATGAAAAACAAATTGTAACATCCTGGACCCAAATTCCACTAAATAGTTCCATGTGCTCAATTGGATGTATGGCCTCAAGCACATCTCCCCAAATGCAAGAGGCTCCTGACTAATAGTGAGGGACTAGGAGAGTCGTTTGGGAGACTATTTTATCATTAATATAGTATATCATAGTGGAATTCAATCCCATTAAATAGTGGAAGAAGGTAAAATAATCATAAAATAGATAAAATATACAACTAACACAGTAATATATAAAAATTCAGAAGAGTCTCATATTCAATGATTCAGATGGTACATGTATCTAAAAAACAACCAATATAGGTACATGGAATTACAATGGGGTATTGGTATAAAAATTAAAAAAAGAATAAAAAGTGTCCCAGTAGGATCACAAGCTTTATCTTGGTCCCATGCCCTATCTCTACAAAAAATTATCAACAACCAGTGTTAGGGAGCTTTCCCCTATTATCACCTGCAACCACATAATATTTTTGGGTCACCAAGGTGTCCCAAATAGGGTGAGAGATAAACTTCCCAGTAGGTAACCACTCAAATATCTATACAATTCTAAGAAGAATGATGCAATATGATTAATATGTGTAAGTAAGGAATAATGTAAGTGTAAATGCCCATGGAATATGTCTACTATAGAAAGTAAAACCCATATGCCTCTGAAGGCTCCATGCAATGACTATTATCACCTAAAAAGGAATTTATAAGAAAATATAAGAAAGAAACATAACCTCGATGTACAACCATCCTTATCCTATTCACACAAACATGGTGTATAAAGAAGCCATCTCAAAAACACATGGCCTTTCCATAAAACCACTTTCATATATCCAATGTTCATGAAATATAATGAATTGTAGACTGTGAAGGGCCAGGTACAAGGTGTAAAATACAAAGGAATCATAATCTATTTTGAGAAGCATCTCGATGGAAACTGAGTATAGGAACTAGTTTGATTCCTAGGAGAATGTGTACCAACATATCCTATACACGTCCAAGTAAACTGAATGCAAGGGGTAGTAAATCACAAGGTATCCCATGAAATAAAGACCCAGGGTGCATACTCAGCTAGGGTCTCCACTACTGCATTCCAGATCTATGGAAATCCTTCCATCGAATCTATAAAACCATTCATTCATTTCATACCAAAACATGACATGAGTATACCCACTCATGTATTCCATTTCCATTAAATCTAGTCACATGGGTATACTGATGAAAACTGATCGTAGGGAATGGAATTTGTTTTTTAAATTACCTATGTTTAGTCTAGCGATTAACCCTATGATTTATCCTGACAAGGAGTGCACACAAAATAGTTTTTCACTTTTAAATGAGAGTAGAAATGGTGTGTTTTAGAATAAATCAATAACATAATGATTGAAAAGAAAAATTGAAATTGAAATCATTAAAACCTATTATATAAAAATAGTGATTAGGTTTGGGTTGGTTTCCCCATTGTAATGCTGTTTTTATTCAATTCAATTCAAACATCTTCTTTTGAGTTGATAAGAGTAGTTTACACAATCATTTCCACTCACTACCTTGGTGAAATTATGATGTTGAGAGAAAACCTTGTCAATATCTCAGTTTGGTCAACTCTCCTTCCAGATGAAAAAGATTTGTAATGAATATCCTCAATTGAATTGGGAAATACCTAATCGGGACTTTTTTATCCTAAAAAATCAAGAACATTCACTACCCCTTTTACACGTACTGATGACTGTCGAGTACTTCACCACTATTCCATGGTCTATTCCATCGTATATAAACTAGAAATTAGTGGAGGGAGATAATGATTATTTTAACAAGGGAAAAATAAATAATTGAATTAAAATTAAAGAAATATTGCACTTGACAATAAAATCATCTATATGAAATTGAAGACCACTTTGATGAAGAAAGAAATTTTATTCAATTATGTCCTGGAACTAAACCATTACAAAATAGAAAACCAACCTATCCGAAATCACTCCAAATTTTAACCCAACCATGGTAAGGGTAATAGAGATGAATGGGGATGAATAAGGAATTAAAATTTTATGAAAATAAATAAATAAATGAAATCTGAAAAGTTATCCTCCTTGATGTTCTTGATAGAATGGGATGGAATGAGATGCTGTGAGAGGGAGGAGATCTCCTCCTTTTATAGCCAGAATATGTGATCCGAATATTGATGTTATTTAGCCCCATTAAATGACTAATTCACACGATTAACCCTTCTTAAATGTTGTTCATAATTATCTTGGCCATCTGTCCTCAATATTTCAGTGTATTTGGAAATGTATTCCGAATGTTAGGAAAGTTTTATTCTGAAAATTTATTATGTTCATTCAGAGTCTCTAAACCGCAAACTAGCGGATTAGAATGCTTTAATGACCTCACAAACAGCCAATTAACATGTCATCATCTTCATGAATGATTTTAAAAAACGTATTGTGAATCCAACCACCGAATTTAATGAAATTGGCCCCACCACGAACGAGTTATGGACCCCACACCAAAAATAGAGACACATGTAAAAAAAATTCATGGTCCAACTTGTGGGCTTCTTTTGAGCTTCCATATGGTTGATTCGGCTTTTGTTCAAGATGGATGAAATGAAGATCTAGATGTGTTGAATCTGGATATGAAATATGTTTTTCAATTTAGATTATTTTAGAAATATTATCACCAAAATATAAAAATAATTTATGTAACACCCCAATATTTCATAGTATGTTATTTTCATTAAATTAATTCAATAGCTTGCTCTACATGCAACACCAAGTTCGAGCACACCACGACCTACCAAACTAGCCATTCAAAAGATTTTATTAATAGTATAAACTTATTTTTGAATTATATATACTCCATATAATTTTAGAATCCATATTATGTGTTTATTAGACATAATATAATAATAAATTCATTTTTTCAGATAAAAGAAGTATTTTTCAAAAAAAATACAATTTTACCACCTTTTTATGGAAAACCCTTTTTAAAACCAATATTTTAAACTTTTATACATTCAATTTAATGAAATTAAATTCTTCTTTATAATCAGGACATAAAAATTTATTTTGGATAAATTTTTGGTACTTTTCTGATAACATTCATATTTGATGAATACTGAAAAACACTAAATTTTAATTGAAAAAAAACATTTTTAATCAAAATAGATTATAGTGTAAAATTATTTTTTTTTATTTTTTTGAAGTATAATTATATTAAGTTTATATAATTTAATAAAATTTAGTTCATTATAAGTTATTTATCATTTAAATTTGACATAAACACATGTCAATCTTTTGATAGTTTTTACTTTTTAAAAACCTGATTTTCGGTTTTGACAACGAAAATTATTTTTAAATTAATTAATGAGACTTATATGTTTTGAATTTAGTAAAATAGAATTCATTTTGGAATTCGGAATATGAAAATTATCATAGGGTAATGTTTTGGTATTTTTCTGAAAACATTCAATTTTTGATGAATAGTGTAAAACACTATGTTATAGTTTAAAATTGACTTTTTATTTAAATAATTATTTATTTTATGTAAATTTATTTCAAGTCAAAATAGATATATAATACCTATATAAGTTAAATATAATTCATTGAGTCATTTTATTATAAAATTTGATGTATAAATTGTTTTTGAACTTTTTACCGTCTTTTGTCGATCTCCTAAGAGCATTTGAAAATTTGAATAAAAATTAATTTTTCCACATTTTTGAGTTGAATTTAAAAAATATGAGAGACATGGTTAGTATAAATACCTAAAATCTGGTAAAATAAGATGAAAATAATTTTTTTTTGAATAGTCACTTTTCACTTTTATTTACCAGGGTTAAAAGTAAATAGGGTAATTAAGGGTAAAAATGATATCATATTTATCGTAAAACATGTCTTAATTCTATTTGGATAAATATAATTCGACCAAAAACAACCTTAGGAATAAAATATGAACCTCTTTGATCCACTTGGATTAGATTAGGACATTTATTATTATTTTATTTAAAGAAGAGTTAAAAGAGTAAAATTCAATGTTTAATAAATAAACCATTTTTAATATAAGGATACACACAATATAAATTCAACTATAAAAATTCATTAGAAAGATAAAAGGATTTTATACATAATGGTATTTTATTTATAATTTTTATACATTAAATAATCTAATTTATTTCTTACACAATGATGATGCAGTAATTACCTTATTAATGAAATACTAAAATAATTGATATTATAAATATCCAAATAAATGTAATTTGAGTCCTCTGATAAATTCCACTAATTTTCTAGGTTGATATATCATGTTAAGGTTAGTTTAATACATTTTATTCTAAATGATAAAGTTTTTACAGCTTTCAAAAAAATAAAATAGTAAATATTTTCAAAATTGACATAATTGATTTTTTAAAACTAATATTTATTATTAATTGATATAATATTCATAAAAATCTATGAATCGAGAAAAGGACATAGATAAAGTTATATATATTAATAATTAACCACACGTTGTTCTATTGGCTTGTTATAGTGTGTTTATTAATTATATAATATAAAAATACAAAGAGACATGGTAAATGTAAAACTATTTAACTAAGAGTTAAATATAAAAGATAAGGTTAATATGATGACCTAACCCTATCTAAAACCTATTTTTTGAGAGGTTTAGACCCATCACCACAATATATTTTAAATAATTCATTTTGGATCCATTAGAAACCGAATATTATTTTATTATAAAATAATATTTCAAGCTTTTCCTAAAGTGACCCTCAACTCTCTTATAAAAGGGCACTTCCGCTTCTCTTAATTTAACACTTCCAAAACCTTTTGGATCAGAAAACCAGTTCCCAAATATCCTCCCAACTTTCCTCCCTTTTTCCTAGTGGCCTTCCATTGGACATAAATTCAACCTAACGATCCCTTTTCATCAAATAAAAATGAAGAACCTGAAGAAGAGGTAAATATTTCATCACCTCTTTCAAGTTCATTTCTTCCTCTACGTCCTCTTTCTTTGTTGTTTCCATTATAAAATAATAACTCTATTATATTCTATATAATGTGATTTTATTATAAAAATGGTACAACCATATTAATTATTCTATCCATCTTATAAATGACAAAGTCACCATACGTGCATATGTACGGATTACCATCTCCACGTCGTGGTGTAGTTTGTTATTCAAACACATCATTATTTGGATGGGTATAATAATGAGTATAACTGAAATAAATAATAAATATAACATTTTAATGATTCTTTATATATGATATACCATCCAATTACATACAATTTCACCATCAATATAATGATATTGTCGCTCGTGCGTACGTACGGATTACCGTCTCCATGAATGTGAAAAGATTCATTCCCCATCATAATCATTGAAGAGTATTTTTTATTTTATGATTAAAAATATTTTTTATGAACTTAATATCATTCTGTATATGAATAAATTACATCCTATCCCTAAAAAACATGTCTTATGTAACCGACTATATAAAGGAAGACAGATCAGCTAACACCCAAAACGATGATACTACTAAAATATTATTATCAAAGAAATATTAGAGGATCATATATGATATAATATTTACGTATATAGTTATTTTATAATTTTATAAAAATTATTTAACTATTATATAGGAGGTTAATGTACCCTCAACCAAGTAAAAGTACTAGGTAAGGGGTTTCTTATCTCACTTTTAATTCTGTGAGATTTCCATTTTTCGCCACTTATTTATTGGATGTGATGTATTGTATACTTCCATTTCATATATATTATCATGATTCTATTTATATTCATTTTATTTTGTGATTTATTTGGTGTTTATTAAATTTTGGTCATACGACTCGATTGATTACAACATGGTAATGGGTTTTCACCTCACTTTTTATTCTTGTGAGATTCATGCTATATTGCCACAATTTCCTTTTGTGTGGTGTATTTACTACCCATGATTGTATTATTTGTGTAATATAATTTAATTTATGGGTATTTACATCTTCATTGTGTGATAATTCTTTCATGGGGTGTATGTTTTGTATGTTACCAAATAGGTAAGGGAATTTCAAATTTCAATTTCCACTCATTAGGATTTACACATACTTCATTGATTATGTTAACCCATGATTATGTGTGGAATCACTATTTATTATTTGTGTAGTAATTTACACTACCCATTCTAGGGATAAACTTTTGATACACATAATCACTCCTTTGATAAATTCTTAAGTCATCGATATGATCTTGATAAGGGTAATTTTAACTCAATCTATAGTCATTGTGTTAAACATCTAATTCATTGGTATTTTTTTACAAGAATATGTGTGAATGTACTTTGATTGATTTAAACTGAATATCCAATAATATTTAGTGTATTTATATTTTTCACACATAATTATTTCATGATTTATCCTTAACCTAAGGATATAGTATTTATAAGGGATTTTATCTCAACTTACATTCCATTGAGTTTTCTTTGTTGTTATGCACCAACTCACTTTTGTTTGGTGTATATACTATACTTTGACATAGTATATCATGAATCCATTTATTCTCCTGATATTATAATGTTTTTATTACCTCAATTATTTGTATTCAAGCATATCTCATTTGGTTAGAAACTCTAACTAAAAAATAATTTTAAATATTTTAAAATTTTATTCTTTTAAATATTTCTCATTAATGTCCTTGTTTTAAAAATGGTTTTAAGGATTTATTTATATAAAAATGAATGTTTCCAAAATTTTAATTCATTTAAAAAGTTTAAAAGTGGTATGGGACACTTTGATTAAAAAATCTAATTTAAACATATTCTTGATAAATAGGGATACTTTTAAATGTTTTCAAGAAAATGGGGGATATTTCTCTCAAATAGTTTTGATGATTATTTTCATCTATGTGAAAATCCTTCATTATTCTCGATTGAGGTTGATTTATTAAAATATAATCATCTATATTGTATTTAATGAGTTATGTTTTACTATGGATGTGGTATTTTTATGCCATACATGGTTTGTGGATAAAATATTGACATTTCGTATGATAGTTTTAATATGAATGTTTAGATGGTGTTTCAACCTTTTCATATGAGGAATGCATTGGACTTTGTATGTAATTTGTGGAGCCCTCTATACCTCCTCGATTAATCGGTATGTCTCCTGAGACAAACTAGTGTCATGGCACAAGCCCTTGACAAAATCTTATTTGAAGTCTTTGCACAAAGCCTTCACTATGTGGTTATGAAATCTGGCATTATGCATTCCATCATTATGAAAGTAGCTATTGATATTGCAAGAGATTATTTAACTTGTAGAACATCCATGTGAATAAATAAATGGAATTATTTTATTTTATATTTTCCATATTATGCTGAACTTTAAGTTTAAAAATATTTTTTTAGTCTTATACATTGCCTTAAATGTTTAGGCTTATTTATGAAATTTTCTCCTATATTTTTATCCTTACTGAGCATCTGAGCTCACATCTTTCTATGTTATATTTTTTACAAGATGTGAAGAAGTATATTATGGTTGACCTTCAGGGATATGATAATTATATGAGTGTGTTTAAAAAGGGGACAAAATTTTGTTGATGTTTTTATTTCCTGATGTAATGTAAAACATATGAGTTTATCTAGTACTTCCAAGGATACTAAACTGATCGTTCTTTCGGGAGATGATTCCTTGTATCATGCCAATGTTATGTATTAATTCACTGACTCTGGGAAACTGGGGTCGGGTCTTTATAAGTTAAAACAGTTAAAAATCCAAAAATGGTCCATTTTTACTATTAAGATAAAAATATCACCAATATCATAAAATTAGGTGATTTATAATAAAGTAAAACTTTTGTGGGATTTAAAACAATGATATTAAATATAAATTAATTGAAAATATTTTCTCTATGAATTACCCCACACTTAAAACATGGACTCCTGGACAAGTAAACATCAAAATCGAATCAAATCAAATCCAAAACACAGACTCATGAGATTTACAAAATTCATACCAAGAAAAAAAACATATCATTACTCATCAAAAAAAAAATTTCAAGTTCTAAATTTTATATTATTTAATATATTTCAACTTAATTTCTTATCCCATGCACACAAAACACAAACCTCACGTGAATTTTCCCTCATCTCACAATTTTAAATGTTTAACAAGGATTTTCTCCTCCAAACTCAAACAAGAGTCACCATAGGATTGATAAACACCTAAATATCCCCCAAATGTGAGTCAAGGACACATTTTTATAATGAGAAATCATTAGGGTAGCTCTATGGATTCTGGTTGGTAGGATTTAGATTTTAAAAATTCTGAGGTTGAAAAAGGAAGACTTTCCACTTTTTTAAGAAAAATTGAAAGATTCTAATTTTCACTCAATTATGGTCTCCTTATCATCCCCTTTGTAGAAAATAGGCTCCATAATCATGAGAACTAAAGTAAAGTTCATGGAATTTAGAATTTTACCTGAAAAAATTTCTAGTCAACCATAGTTTTTTTTTCATCACAGCTCCAGATAGGAAAAACTTTCTTTTCAAATCAGAAGCTCCAGAAAGGAACCACTTATTTTATCATGAATGTTCCAAAATAGGCACAACTTTTAACAAAATGAAATCTTTAGTAGAAACATCTGCTCTTCAACATTTTATATCCCACCAAAAGTATCACCAAATGATGTAGTTCACCATAATACATCTTCCCACACACTTAAGTTCCACTAGAACATGCAATTTCACTTCAAGAGCAGGTTAGATAGAGAAAACATGATTGTAATGTGGCTAACCTAATAGTCTATTATTGTATTCAATGGGATCCAAAGATTAATGTATAAGTTAGGCCATAATAAAAGGTATTATTTTGAAAGGGGGGCTTAAAACTGAATAAATGCCTCAATCATTTAAAACACAAGTACCTCAAACCCTCAAGTTTTGACAGGAATAAATAAAATTATAGTTAATGTAATAATGGTCTGGTTATCTCAAGAAATGAGGTTAATGTAAATAATATGAAAAAAGGGTAACAAATCTTATAGGAATGTAATTTCAAAAATAACGATAGTGAGATATAGCATGGGATTTAAAAATCAGAGTACTTTTCAGAAATTCCAAATGATTTGAATGTGAAAAAAAAAACATTTCAAAAATCATTTAAGATCGGTTTCATGGAATATATTGATTCACTCATTGACATGGGTTTCAAAAATAGAAATTATAATCATGTCAGCTCAAAATATTTGACAACACACTTAATTTTAAAAATAAACATGAAAATATCTGAAAAAAACAGATCATATTTTATGAAAACAGTAAACCAAAAATAAAATGAAAATATTAAACTACAAACGTTCCCTTCCCCACAAATAATTTTTGTAGTGTCCTCAGTGAATTCAAATGGATTTAACATGTAAGAATATTTTTGATTGATTCACAACAAACAAGTACGTATAACGGAGAGGTACAATCTAACTTATTCACAGTGCAACATTGATTTTATCTCCAATGTTTTGCACTCTGAAAACCTACAAACAAAATAAAAAAATAAAGCATAAGATATTTATTTAAAGAAACAAAAGTAGAAATACTATGAGAATAGAAAGATAGTTATTGTTTTAATCCTCCAAGTGGGCCCTGGTTTTTGACTTCCTCCAGATGAGTAGTTCTAATTGGTTATCCCCAATCTGATTGTGGGTGTAGTTTCTTTCTCATAAACCAATAAAAATTCTTCTTTCCAGCATGCATATCTTTTTTTTTTGAGGAATCTAAATATATATCACAAAAAATACACCCCCATGAGAATTACATAATACTTGAAAGGTGGGGGTAGGATAATTAATGAGTCATCTTCGTTCTTGGATTCCACTTTCAAAACATCTTCTTTATGCTCCAGTGATTGTTGAAGGTATTCTACATCAGTAGAAAAATCAAAGGGAATGTCATAATGTAATGCTATTTGAACAAAATTAAATCAGGAAGTGTCAATATCAAATTCTTCTCTTTCAATGTCTACGTATTGTGTCTCTATTTCCGAAAGAAAATCCAATTTGATATCCTCTTTAACACCCTCCAATAAATGTTCAACATGTTCAGGGAGCTCTATATGTTCCTCTTTAGTCGAATATTCTTTGTCATCATCTTCATCCAAGGAAATAAAATTGTTGGTTGAATCAGAAAAATTAAAACAAGGGGAGGGAATACTCAACTCGGTTTTAAAAATATCAAAATATAATGAGTTAATGAAATTATTATCTCCCTGAGTTTCTCATATTTAATATCTTCATCATTTGAAATCACCTATTGGAGTTAACTAGTATAAAATGGAGGAAGGTAGTTAGGCTCCTCTGTTTTTTCTAAAAATTCCACCATGTTAGAGGTTTCTCACTTTAATGGTTCCAAATATTATTCTTTTGGGAGGACAAGTTGTTCTTCACACTCATTCCAGAATTCATTCAAATCATATAGATCCCCACCATGTTGCTCAGGCTCTGATTTTTATTGGGTATAATTTACATATTCGGTTAGCTTTCCTATATTACACTTTAGTCTTTCTATTCCCTCTTTGAGTTTCATCACTTGAGATTTTTTCTACTCTAAAATAGCTTTATCTTGTTGTTGACGTACATGTGAGTATTCATTCCATTAAAATTAATAGTAGTAGGGATACATCATGGAAAATGAAATTTTTTAATTAATATTTTTAAAAAGAGTTAAAATTTTATAATTATATTGTGGCACTACCTCCCCAGAAATAGTGAAAGTTTAACACATGCCTGACCTAGGTCATGGGAAAAAAATTCAATTCCCTATGTGTAGTCTAGTGATTAAACCCGGGAATTCTCCTAAATAGGAGTGCACACAAAATAGTTTTTCACTATTAAACTAGGGTAAAAATGGTGTGTTTTTAGAATAAATCAATAGGATAATGATTGAAAAGAAAAATTTAATTTCAAATGATTTAAAATCTAGGATAAAAAATTGTGATTAGTTTGGGGTCGGTTTCCCAATTTTAAAACTATATTTTTTCAATTAAATTCAAACCTATTCGTCTAAGTTGATTAAATTGAGTTTTCACAATCGTTTCCTCTCACTTCCATGGTGAAATTATGATGGTGAGAGAAAACCTTACCAAGAACTGAGTTTGGTCAAATATCCATCCATGTAAAAAAGAGTTGTATTGAATATCATCAATTGACTTGGGAAATACCCAATTGGGAATTTTTATCACAAAAAATCATGAACTTTCACTACCCCTTTTACATGTACTGACGATCATCAAGTAATTCACCTCTAATCCCTAGTCTATTCCATCGTATATAAACTAGAAATCAGTGGATGGAGATAATGATTATTTTATGATGGAAAAAATCAATCAAGGAATTAAAATTCAAAAAATATTTCAGTTGATAATAAAATCCTCTATATAAAATTAAAAACAACTTTTAAGAAGAAAGAAATTTCATTCAATATTGTCCAGGAACTCAAGCATTACAAAATAGAAAACAAACCCTTCCTAAATCACTCTAAATGTTTACCCCACCATGGTAAGGGTAATAAAGATGAATGGGGAAGAAGAAGGCATTAAAAATCTATGGAAAATAAAATATATAAAAGAAAGCTGAAAATTTATCCCCCTTGTTGTGTCATAAGGAAATGGATGGAATGAGATGCTTTGAGAGGGAGGAGCTCCCCTCATTTTATAGACGTAATCTATCTCCTGAAATATTACGTGTTTTATGCCCCTTAAATGACCCTTTCATGCATTTCACCTTTCTTAAATGTTGTTCAAAATTATCTTGGATGTATATTATCAAAATTTCTGCATATTTGTACAAGTATTCTACGAGGTATGCTCGTTTTAATATCAAAATTTATTATGTCTAGTCAGACTCTCCAAACTGAAAACCTCCAAATTAGAAAGCATTAATGACCACTCAAACAGCCAATTCACATGTCATATCCTTCATGAAAGAAGTTCCAAAACATCGTGTGCGTACACCGACAGAATTTCACAGAAATTGGGACAACCATGAACGAGTTATGGACCCCACACCAAAAATCAATGGACCTATAGATAGTTTTGATCATCCAAAATGTGATCATATTTTGAGCTTCCATATGGTGGCTTCAACTTTTGGTCTAGAGGATGAAATGAAGACCTAGATGTTTATAATCTGGAAATGAAATAAATTTTCAATTTGTATTACTTTACAAAATGTTATGTCCAAAATAAATAAATAATTAAAAATACATAAAAATTAGAAATTGGACATTTTTACTATTAAGCTCAAAATATCACCAATATCATAAAATGCGGTGATTTATCATAAAGAAACACTTTTATGGTATTTAAAAAATGATATTCAATTTAAATTAAATTAATATATTTTCTCTACCATATACCCATCCATTTATCATACATTTATTATTAAACATTTCATATGGGTATACCCACCCATTTATCACAATTACTAAAAACCACAATTAAGCAATCTGAAAACTTCCAACGAGTATACCCACTCCTTTAAAAAATTATTTTCAATCCATCTAATCATTTTTAAGCATGGAATATTTTTTATGACACAAGACATGGTTGCCGAAAATCTCCAAATCATGTAATTAAACTTAATTTAAGTACAATTGAGCTTCATTAAACTAGGAACATTGATGAACACACACCTTGGGCAGTCCATCAATGGTCAAAAACAAATAAATGGTCGGGCACACCACATGGGTGGCTTACAGTTGGGGAAAAAACACCAACATACCTCAATGAACCTAAGGGAATCCCTAATAGGTCCTACTTCATCTATTTCAGATTAACTTTTCAAAACTAAGCCCACACTAAAACGTCTGGTGAGAAAAAAAAGTAAAACAGTACTCTAAAGCATCAAAATCCTAAATAAATGTATATACCACTTACCTTATCTTGGTAGTGGAGTTCTCATCTAGTATCAAGCCCTGATTCACCTTGATTTAAGAGTAATTTGAAGAACATATGAAGAACAATAAATTAGGGAATATTAGCCTAATCCCAAATAGTATAAATGTTGTTCCAAAGAATCAATAATGTATAAAAATGAATCATAAACTCACTGATTGGGTTCCAACGTTACCAATGGTTAATGAATGAGATTCTGGATGGGAATTAGATCAGAAAAACAATAAAAGATGGGTTTTAGCCTTAAAACGAGAAGAAAAAAGTCTTTTTTCTAAAAAATAAAGGCCCCTACATTTATTTTTTTTAAAAATATTTTCGAAATTACATGATGTGTAATTTCCTTACATGGTGTGTAATGCTCAGTTTTCCCTTCCTTGAGAAAAACCAATAAATTTCTTGAAAGGGTTGGTCTAGACCATTACAAGTCATGAAATATGATTACATGGAATATATCCTAATTAAACGTTGTGTCATTGGCCTGTATCTAGTATAAATCGTTCTTGGATCTTCTATTCTAGAAAAACCCTACCGGACCATGGCCTAACTTAGGTTATAAGCCAAAAATGGAATAAAACAAGCATTTAACTAGAAAAATAAAAGATTCGTACTGAAAGATAAATTCAGGATCTTAAAATATTCCCCCTTAAAGAAATTAATTCTAAAATCATCCTCTCAAGGGTGGTAAATATTATTCTGAAAACAACTTTGGCCACTGAGAATATATTTCGACCTCTTACTCCCAAGTCTCTTCCAGTAAATGGCTATGCTACCATATCACCCATACCTAAGGAACTAACTGATCTCAAAGAACCTTTGTGCTCCTATCAACAACACAAATTGGATGCTCCTCAAAGTATGCATCAACATATATCTAAACCACCTTGGGTTGAAAAGTGTAAGATGGGTCTTATTTATAATTTCATAGATGAGACACATAAAATATGTCGTGCATGGCTTTGTACCTTTAAGGTAACTGTAACAGATAGACTACCGACTTGACTTTTTCTAAAAATTCGAACATACTGACAAATTGTGGTCAAATCATACCTTATATCCTGATCTGTCTCTATCCCATGCTTGGTGAAACATGTAAAAAGACCTGATTGCCTACCTTTTACTCTAGATATAATCGGTGGTGATTTGAGTAAGATTTTTGTTGAGATTGATCAGTACCCATCTGCTTATGAAATAGTTAGACCTACTCAGAAGTCTCATGGATGAGATGCGCCCCAGAAAAGCTACCTCACCTGTCTCTAGCCGGAACAATGGTTATCATCACGGACTACCATAAAAATCCTTGTAAGTTTCCATATATATAGACTCATGATAACTGTTACTGTAAGAGAAATCAAACATGATAAAATACCTGTACCAGGAGCCCCCGAAATCCAAGACTAATTCTCTCAGCAAGTCCTCTAGCACTTGGGTCATACACTCTAACTGGAAATCAGTCGGATGGTGGTATGTTGTTCTATGAATCACATGTGTACTATGTTCCCTCTGAAAACACTACCATAAATGATTCTTAGTGTGGGTGTCTCTACCTAAAACGATAGTGCATGGGACCCCATGAATTCATACTATCTCGCGGATATAAAACATTCCAAGATCAGAAACACTAAAGGGGTATCCTTGATCATTAAGAAATGAGAAACCATTGTTAACTTATCAATAGAAACCCACCCAACATCTTTACCTTGAGGTGACTTCAGTAAACCAGGAAAAAGATCCATCGTGACATCATCCCATTTCCACTTCGAAATAGGTAACTACTATAAAATCATGGCTAGACACTGATGTCCTACCTTCACCTACTGACTCGTGGAACACCTCGTAAGAAAACCAGCTACCACTCCTTTCATACTTATTACTGACAACATAAGGCATAGTACATCTTGATGACCTCGGGATAAACTCCCCAAGATGAAGCATGAAACTCATGTGTCATCTCCTCGCATATATTCACTAGAACCCAAACACATTCATGGATTGTAGGATCTCATCCTCACCTAATGTCCAACTAGGGGGTGGATCCTCACCTGCCACACACTGTTATAGGACAAGACCATTTGAATCTGATTTCTTCCTCGTCCCTACTATATCAAATAGGTTATAAGTCATATCTAAATATGATAGATATGTTTTTACATGACTATTGTTCACCTCCATATGCATCTCATATAACAACGTCAAAAGATTCCACTCTCTGTTGACCAATTGTAGTACCTGTATCTAAGTTCCCCTTCTTAGTGCATCACCCATTACATTTTCAAGACCCAGAATATAGGAAAGATCAAAGTCAAAAGACTACAGTTAATATACCCACCTTTAGTACTTCATATTAAAATCATGCTTATTCAACATAAAATTGAGTATTTTGCGGTCTGTGTACACAAAAAAATGCTCTCCCGGTAAATAGCATCTCCAACAGTGTAATGCAAGAACAATTGCATCTCGCTAAATATCATGTGTTGGGTAATTTCTCTGATGTCGCCTAAAATTATGAGACATGTGCAAAGTTACTGTATCCCCCTTCATTATCACTACACCCAACTAGATACCTTATACCTCGCAATACACAATGTTTCTCCTTCCATGCTCTGGTAGTATCTGGACTAGTGTTGATGTCAACCTTCCATTCAGATCCTGAATCATAGTCTCACAATAATATAACTATACAAACATCATAACCTTCTTAATAAATCCCATAAAAATCACTGTTATGAATGATATGTCCTATATGAAATGCTTGTAGTTACCAACTAGAACCAAAGAACCCTTTATGTCAAAAACATTATTGGTTTTTTTCAAAGAAATCTACAGCTTTCACCTTTTATGGGTCAACTAATAATTCTATCTCTAAGATGATGTGACCTAGGATGTGAATTTGATCAATCCAAAATTTAAACTCTATGAGCATAGAATATAACTAATGCTCCCTCAGTGTACTCCGAATGATCTCAAGATGGTTGGCATGGTTAGGTCATTTGTGAGAATACACAAAGATATCATCCATGAAAACAACTAGAAAATAAAAGTAAGGATAGAACACTCGGTTCATAAGCACCTTGTAAACTACTAACGTGGTCATGAGACCTAATAGAATTACCAGATACTCTTATAGATCAAACATTCTATGATAGGATATAAGAGGTATGTTTGTAGGTCGAATAGATACCTAGTGATATCCTAACCTCAGATCAATTCTAAAGAACATTTAGTCGCCTTGAAGCTGATCATAAATTTCATCTATCCCTGGAAAGGGATAATGGTTTTTAACCATCAACTAATTCAACTTCTGATAATCAACACATGTCCTAGGAGTTTCATCCACTTTTTTGCAAAAAGGACCAGTGAACACCATGAAGATGTATTTCGTCGGATAAACCCCTTCGCCTCCAAATCCTCTAGCTAAAGTTGGAGCTCCTACAACTTCTTTGTATCCATCTTATAAAGAGGATTGGATACGGATGCATCTCTAAAAACACATTTAATGGGGAAATCAACCTATCTATTAGAAATTAAACTATAAAATTCATCGAGGAACACATCCCTAGAGAGATCAACCACTAGAAGAATGTTTTCCTGACTCACTCCATGATCATCTAGATAAAAACTAGAAATCTAGGTTGTCATCCAACCAATCCCACAATTCTCTAGTCCATCTCAACTTACCATTACATCCCATTAACCCTTGTGAGTAAACACTACACCCTCTAGTGATGTGAAAGTCACCCTCTGGAAATATTAGTCAATGTAAGCTTGATAAAATACTAACCAATCCATCCTAAGAATGAAATAAAACCCTATCATATCAAGGACATAAATATCCTAGACAAAGTGACACCCACCAACCTCAATGGGGAACTCCATAAACTAGTGCACATCATTCTTTATGATTCCTAATGGTGTGTATATCCTCAAAACACCCTTATAATAACACACAACAATCCCAATGATTTTCACAGTAGGTACAAATATGAAAATATGATATGCACCTGTATAAGAAAATCAGATCCAATAGTAAATGATACTAAGATTGTACCTCTCACCTTAGACAGTCGGACACCCAGCTCCTCGAGGATAGTCTATAGAGAATAGAACTAGCCTTTACCATGGCCCTATGAAACAACCTCTCTTCTAGGTGTAGGCCTACTCTGATGTCTCGATGTAACTGGTTCCTGGCTACCTCTTCCATGACCACTACTGCCTTAGTTTGATTTTTCCATGTGGATCTAACTCCCAACCTGACATAGAGTTGAGGAACCTTCTATTAAACATGACATCTGAGCTAACCCCATACCACTCGCAGTAGGAGGGAAGGTATTGCACAACCGATGCATGTGGCCCATCCTACCGTAAGCTCAGCACTCGACAATTTTGTGATCGAACTGATTCTTCATGTGGCCTCTCCTTCCATACTATTGACAAAACACTGAGCTTCCAACACTCATAGCCTAACTATCACTCATCTCATGGGAATCCTCAAAACGTCACTTCCTACATGAAAACGTAGAACCACTAGGTTGAGAAAAGAAACTTCCCTTATCTTTTCCCCAAAATTATCTTAAGATTCACTCTATAATCAGTGACTCGTTCACAATATCAGTGATAGAAGTCAAACTAAACACATTGAATGGATATTTGATAGAATGTTGGATACCTTCCTTAATGAAACTCTCTCTCTAGACATCCCATTATCAAGGTACATCGATGAAAAATGATACTACTTTATAAAGCTTGTTTAGTACTCCGTAACCCTCATCACGCCCTACTCCAGATGCATGAAATATCTATTCTGATCTTCCTACAGAGTCTCGGGGTAAAAGTACTCATAGAAGCGGGTCTAAAAATCAGTCCAACCCATATCTCATACCCCGTCATCCTAGTTCAAAACATCCCACCATCACTTTTCAATTCTATGTAGCATATTTTTAATGATCTTTACCCTTCAATCAGGTGGTGTCTCAAGATGATTGAAAATAGAAATTTTTGTCTCAAGAAATAGCATTGTATCCTATAGAAAAATATCCCCCAAACAATTGGGAGGATGTTTCTATTGGAATTCCCATGTTATCTCAACCATAGTTAGGGTAGGCTATCGTGCTCCCTAAAAATTCTACATATAGCGAAAGAACCCCTCACTGATCTATGCCTCCGCACCTATGTATGGAACAGTATCTGGTGTCACATATGGCACTAAAGGAGGATCAACCAGTATCCCATGTCCCATCACCTCAAGAGTATGGTTGTCTCCTCCCTCACAGTGTACCGTCAGAGTTCGTTCTAGTGTCATGTCTCTCCAATTCCAAACACACACCTTAGAAAAGAACAATATCAAAGTTCACAGCTAAAAATCACTATACTGGTTAAACCCCTCATAAGAACAAGTTATAACCCACATCCTTCTCCTAAATCCAGGATTGTATAAATAATAGCCAAAACAAAACTAGAATCCTTTCCTCTTACTCACTCAAAAGCCAAGTCTAGGTCAAATTTCTATTTTCCATTTCATTTTCATTGAAAAATCATTACTTCATATGATTTAACTAATGGTCCACCATGTTCTAATCCTCGAGGACCCATAAATCCTCATGAACTAAAATAGGATTCCCATATAATTTTTACGCATTAAATTCTATTAAATAATTAAATTTAAAAGGTGCATTATTTTCTATTTCATAAAGGCCCATACACCTTTTGAATTGAAATATGATGGCAATCCTCTATCCTCTGCACAAGGTCTATCAGAATAGTAATTACATCTATCACAACACCTATCACAATAGCATGATCTAGATAATTCATCCTAAATGGAATGGAAGAAATCCAAACATGTGATTTATAACAAGTCCGTGTATTATGAATGATATTTCATACCATCATCTCATTGGGATACAATGAAAATAGAACCCAATCATGTCAATAGTACTATCATAAATCATGTGTGTCACTCAATGGAGAAATAAATTCAACTTTAATAGTCAAAACCAGAAATAAAATTTTAATTTGAGGCAGTTTGGATTTTCTATGTACATGGGTTAGCTATGCCTGAGCATAGATCATTACCAAATTCCATTTCTTTCCTATCCCTATCTATTGTCCTAAGATAGTAAATCAAACCAGAAATGAAATGCCTTTGCTACCACTTTCTAACATCCCATACCTGAATTCCACTCAACAGTTGCCTGATCCCAATTGGATACATGGCCTCATGCACATCTTCTCAAACGCCAAAGGATGTAAACTAGTAGAATTAGACTTGGTGATTCATTAGAGAGACTACCATCTCATTACCATAGTATATCATAGTGGATGCCAATCTCATTAATTAGTTGAAGCAGATAGAATAAGAAGAAAGAAAATAAAATTATCAAGCCAGACTGGAATATATAACAAGCCAGAAGTGTATCATATAGAATGAAGCATATGGTACATGTATTTAGAAAACAATCAAAATAGGTACATGGAAGAACAATATAGTACGAGTTTTCCAAATAAAAAAAGACCAAAAATTTCCCCACTAGCATCGAAATCCTTAGTTTGGTCCCATTCTCTCTTGATCGAATGAAATGATCAATAACCAGTGTTAGGGGGCTTTCCCCTATTATCACCTACGACCATATAATCTTTTTGGGTCCCCAAGGAGGCCCAAATAGGGTTCGAGAAAAACATCCCTATAGGTAACCACACAATGATCTATATATTTCAAATAATAATGATGAAATATGATAAACAAGTGTAAGTAATCGGTAATATAATTTTGAATTCCCATGGAATATGTCTACTACATCAAGTAAAACAAAACATCCTATAAAGGCTCTAGGAAACAAGTGTTAGCTCATAACAAGGAAACTATAAGCAATATTAGAAAGCAACATGACTTCACCATACAACCATCCTTATCTTGTCTACACAACCTTTCCATATAAATAAGCCATATCAGAAACCCATGCCCTTATCATACAACAACAATCATATATACCATGTTCATGGCATATAATGATGTGTAGACCATGAATGTCCAGATCCAGGGTGTAGAATACCTAGGCATCATCATTGAGTCCTAGGCTTATATTGATGGAAACTCGGTATAAGAACCTGTTGGAGTCCTAGGATCATGTGTACCAATATATCCTACATGAGTCCAAGAAAGTTGAATCCATGGTGTAGAAAACCTCAAGACATCCCATGAAATCAAGACCCAAGGTGTATACTTATTCAAGGTGTCCACTACTGTGTTCAAGATCCATGAAGATTCATCCATGGAATCTGTACAATCATTCCTAAATTTCATACCAAAACATCGCATTAGTATACCCACTCATGTATTTCATTTCTATTTAAACAATTCACAATGTTATACCCACCCATTTATCATCCATTTACTATTAAAAATTTCTCAGGGGTATACTCACCCTTTTATCACAATTACAAACAAAACCAATTTCTTAATCTAAAGACAACCAATGAGTATACCCAAAAATATAAAAAACTATATTCTAGCCATCTAATCATGTTAAAAATGGAATATTTTTTATGACATAAGGCAAGGTGGTAGAAAATATCCTAAGAATGTAACTCAACCCCATTTAAGATCAACTAAGCTTCTTTAAACAAGTAAAACTCCAGAACACACCCCTTCGGTAGTTCATCAATGGTCAATACCAATGAAATGGCATTGAGCACCCCATGGGTGGTCTCCGGTTGTGGAAACACCCACCAACGCACCTCAAAGAACCTAAGGTAATCCCAAATAGGTCTTACATTATCTATTCCATATTAACATTTCAAATCTAGGCTCACACTGAAAATTCTGATTGGAGATAAAAATGCTGGTACCTCTATAAAGAATCAAAAGATGAAAGAAAACTATAGACCACCTACCTTAACATGGTTGTAGAGTGCTATTCCAGTATCAATTTCTGATTCACATCAGTTTAGGATAAATATGAAGAATGGGTGAAGAACCAGAAATTTGGGCATATGAGCCTAAACCTAAATAGAGGATCTGTTATTCCAAAGAATCATGAATGTCTAAAAAAAGAATCTATCACTCATTTATTGGATTCCAATGTGATCAATTGCAAAAGAAATTGTTTCTGGATGGGTTTTAGATATGAAAAACTAGAAAAGAATGTTTTTAAGCCCAAAATGAGAAAAAAGGATTCTATCTGGAAAATATATTCCCCAACCACTATTTTTAAAAAGAATAGTTGGGAAATTACATGACGTCTAATTTCCATACATGGTACGTAATTTTCGGTTTTCCCTTCCTATATAAAAACCCTTACACATCGTGAAAGGTCCTAGACAAACCATTACACACTGTGAAATCGGATTACACGATGTGTATCCCAATTACACGTTAGGTAATTATCTTGTAGCTAGAACATAGCCTTCCTGCTTCTTATTTCACAAAAAAACCGACCAGACCATGGACCAAATTAGGGTCTAAACAAAAAGGGAAGAAAAAAAGTATTTAACAAGAAAAGTAAAGGTTCAGTACCTCAAAAAAAACATGGTATCTTAAATAATTATTGAAATAATTTTCCATTACAAAAATCAATTTTTAAAGACCAATATAAAATTTTTTATATCAAATACTCACCCATGGAATACTATGAACCGTAACATATTTGTACATCCCACATCCACTTATATCACCCATGCACACCATCCAACATTCACTTTCCATACGCACCCAAACCTAAGTAAACATACACAAGGAATACTAAGGGTCACACATACAACTTTATCATCTAACCCAGGAATTTAATAATTTATCAATTCAATTTTACTCCACACTCTCTTAAACTATTCAAAATCCCAAATCACATTCTCTTTTAAAAACCCATTTCACATTTCTATCTGAAACCTCTTGTAAAAACTATTTCATTTCACAATCTGTTTTCCACCCCAAAGACCATTTTTCCTCTTGGAAACCCACTCACACCAAATAGAACTAATCCAACAATAAACTTATATCAAAATCTTCGAATGATGATCTTTTTGGTCATGCATAATGCAAAACATGTTTAGTGGACCATTACCTAAGAAAGAACTACCCCCAAAGAGGACCTTGAACCATTCACTTAGATTCCATATGGGTCACTACTCCATGGGAGATCAAGACTTGACACTGGATCACTTCAATTTTCATTCCCCATCCACTCAAAACAAAAGTAAAGACAAAATACCCAAGTCTGAGAGTACCCCTAGAAACTATAGGATCATAAAAATAAATTTTTCATTATGTACTTCTTGTACCCACCTCGAGTCCTAATTGTCCTAATATTTGATCTACATGACACCCCAAATAAAAAGTCAATTTATAGATACTATTTTTTCAAGAACCATGTCGGATTTCCATCAAATATATCACCTGAACCAGTCCATGAAAAGGCCCGAAGGGTATTTATGATCCCCTTGGGATATCAACTAGTTTCATGCATCCAAATAATCTAATGGGATTGATTTATACAACTAAACTATCAAGATTAATAACCAGACAGAACATATAGAAAAAACAAAAAAAAACTAAACATAAAAAAATATACAAACTAACCAATATGAAATAGATGATGAAAAAATAGAAGATGAATACAAAACTAAAACTAAAAAACAAAAAACAAACTCCACATGAACTCTTTTTTAGTACTGTTAACATGATAAGGCTGCTCTAATGGAAAATCGAACCAAAAAACTAAACCTGCAAAAAACTTTTGGTCTACTAATGTCGAGTGTCATAAGTATGGTGTTATCTTAAATAAATCAGTAGGTAATCACTACATATTTCATGAATTTACTTTCCTAAAGTATACCACAAACACTAGTTTAAAATAAATACATAAAATAGTATTTTGATCATTTTATGAAACCAAACAAATAGTTCCAAAAATTCCCTTTGTAAAACCACACTTGCATCTTTCTTTTAAAAAATGGTTTCTCTTTCTAAATTCCATTTCAAAACCCAAATATATTTAAAAATCCATACCAGATCACCCAAATAAAACTATGCTAAAAATAAAGGAAACAAAAACAAGAAAGAGTAAACTAGGAGGGATAATATCTTACATAAAACAAAAGTAAATTAAATAAAAACATAGTAAATAATGGTATTTTCCTAAATATCTCTCGAATCAATCCGTAGATGTACTTAGTTTGAACTCACTTATCGTCATATGGTGCATCTCTATAGTCAAAAACCAATTGTTTGCTCTGAACTACCCAATCTAGTGTCTTTTCCCACTTGGCCTCGTAATAAATCTAGGGGCTACCGACCTATCTAATGGGGGTTGACGAGATGCATGAGGACATTGTGGGATATCATCAATCAAACCTCTATATCACTCCCAGGAATCCCATGATAAAATTACATGGTGAAACATGGTATAAAAACTATATCCCACAATGTCCTCATGCACTATCCACTAGAAGGGAACACATCCCAAGGTCAATTTGCTTAAAAAAATTGAATACTACCATTGTTCCGTTGCACGGGACACTAGAGGGAATACCATCCCACAGTCTAGTGGTCTCCAAAAATAATCCTAGACATCAAAACACATATGAAAACCCATTTATTTCACAAGATCCTATCGGGTTGTCATGTCATTTGAATTTCAAAAAACCTCTTTCACAAACATTTTAAAATACCAACTAGGCCTTCACACTGCTTAATATTTTAATACATTTTTTAAAACATGCCCAAATCCTCCACCCTAGGCCCATATGTCACTTGAGTTCTAATACCACATTTCCAAAACATCACAAGGTGCCAATCAGTCATTCACATCACCTCACATTAGAACGAACATTTCAAATACAACACAAAGTTCCAACAGGGCTTTTAACATTTCCAATCCAAATCCAATTAAAAACCCCTTTCCACGCTATTTACAAAGTCGATATAAAACAACACTTTCATGTGCACAATGCCAAATGTTCCTTTTCCATTCAAATCCAAAACCGTTCCCAAGATAAAATTAAAACATGAAACAATACAAAATTTTACAAATGGGCCTTTTACACAACATAGTTACCACATATTTCTTTAAGGTCCAAATGGTCCTTTACACCGTTTTTCACCAAACCATATCTCAAAATTCCAAAGAGGCCAAGAATTTAGAAGCACATTTGAAACCACCTTTAAGTCACCTGAAGCCACAATGCACCATTTGAAAATCAAGGAACCATTTTGTAAAAAAAGAATAGGTAAGGGGGAGAATCCTTTTAAAACCATGGTTCAAGGAAGAACCAATTTTTTCAAGGTGTGAAATAGGCCTCAAGTAACCATTATGTTCCAAATCATTTCCAAAAGAATCTAACACATCATTAAGAAATCCAAAATCACTTAAAATCCATTTAATAAAACCCAAAAAAAATTCAATGACACTCTTCTTGTATCCATAAAAACACCTAAATCCCTTTTTAAGGAAACATCACTTTATTTTAAACTAATATAACAAGCCACACATAAGAGTTCAAAAATAAAAGACACAAATATCCTCATAAAACATCCAAATCACCATCCAACCATATTACACAAACATAACCAATGGAAATAACCACCCAAAACACCCAATTTCACTTTAAAAGCTCAATTTAAATTTTATCAAGAACCATGCATGCATTAAAATATAGGCAGAATTATGGAAATACTTTGGAAACCATTTATCACCAATTTTCCATCATTAAAAATCCCTAAAAATTATACTAAAACATCACAAGAGTGATTGTAATAGGTTTAAATCGTTAAAGGAAAGATCAAGCATCAACAAAATGTTACAGAAAGGAAATGGATGGAAACACATACCTCAACGATGTGGGAACGCAAAAAAACTCTAAGAGAAGGAAGAATAGACCCCAAGAGACATTATTCACACCCTAACATCAAATAAATCGAACTACACATCAACTCAAACCCTTAGGGTTAGGACAAGGTTAAGAGTCCACTTGGAGAGACTAAGAAATAAATATAGAAGGAAGATGAGGAGGTAAAATAAACAAAAAAACTCAAAGAAACTTACCTAGGATCCTTAAATAAGCTTCAATGGAGGAAGTAGGGAATGAGAGGAGGTGAATGGAGGAACTCATGATGCACCTAGGTCAAATGGGTGTATAAACTCCAAAAATAGAGTTAAAACCTTGGAGGGGAAAAGGGAATTTCACATTTCTAATAACCTGGGTAAATAACATGGTTTTGCCATATGGTTTCAAAAATTGTGCGTCCACTGTGTTAAATTCCACAATAAAAATTTTTAACTTCCCATATGCTTTTCATATTGTTTTCTCTAATCATGCACAAGTCATGAACCTATTATCAGGCACCTGAAGAATGTCTCATTGTTTACCCCTCACCTATTGTGGTTTTCCCCAGGCCATGCTCCAACTGTGCAAGTCAAATCATGTAAGAGAAAAAATGAACTGTAAATATCCTCTTCCTTAACATTCCACAAGGTTAAACCTTGAAATCAAACCGTGAACAAGACAAAATCCACCCAAATCCTCCAAAAAACAAAAATTCAACCTGGGAACGCAACCCAAATTCCAACCATAAAAACCAAATATAATAAAAGAATAAAAAAATGAGATTCAATGATTGGGGTGTGACACATCCCATAGTCTTGTTGATTTATTTATTTGTATGTGGATGTGAAATTGTGTTTTTGTTATATATATTTTTGTTTTACATGCAAGAAATGATGAGTTAATTTATTTTTTGATGAATTAAAACACCCATGATCCTTGTGGGATGTATTGAGGTTTATTTGAATAGGTTAAGGGTCACCCAATGGGTGGGACACTTTCTAATACATGTAATTGGGTTGTCAAGTGTATAATTGAATTTTTATGAGATAGATCCCTTGATAAATATGTTAACATGATATCTTGAGTTTTTAAATGTAACTAATGGTAATTTTATTTAATTTTTACATGGTATAAGGGGTGTTTGGAACCAGGGTAAATGTGTTCAATGAATATGGGTTGTAATTATTAAATGGGTTGATGAGATAAGATATGTAAATGATTAACGTGTTAAATGCATTAAGGCATGTAAATGGGGAATGTGTGTGATAATGAGTTAAGGTATAAAAATTGTATATGAATTTAATGAACTATAGTTTGTAAAATGGAATGATGTTCAATGTGTTATGGTTTGTGTTTGTAAAATGTTTTAATTTTTTAAGGAAGTTTGTGCCCATGTCTTGGTGGAATGTGGGGTATTAACTTGAGGTTCTTGTAACACCTCAAGCTTCCACGGTATGCTTCTCTTTGAATAATATAGTAGCATGTGTTGTACGCAACTTCGAGTTCTAACACACACCACAACCAGTCAAACTATCCGTTATGAATAGTAATAACCACTTTTTGAAATTTTATAAATTTTATCCTTCAAAATGGACTTCATATTTGGATTCAGAATATCGAAATTATCTTAGGTTGAATTTTTTGTACTTTTCGGATAACTTTCATATTTTGATGAATAGTGAAAATTACTAAATTTTAATTAAAAACAAATTCTTTAATTGAAATAATTTATAGTGATAAATTATGAATTTTATTGGTTTTAAAGTATATTTAGATTATATTTTTACCATTAAATACAATTATGGTCATTGGACATAATTTCGCATTTAAACTGGACATAAGCAAGTGTCAATCTTTTGAAAGTAATTATTTCATAAAAACACACAATATGTTTTGACAACGGGAATTAATTTTTAAATTAATTAATGAAAATTATATGTTTTGAATTTGGTAATGTAGAAAAAAAATTTGAATTCATAATATCAAATATATCCTAGGCCAACTTTTTGGTATTTTTCTGAGAAACATAAATTTTTGATGAATAGTGAAAAACACTGAATTATTTGTTAAAACCAATTTGTTATTTAACTAATTATTTATTTTATTGTAATTAATTTATTTAAAAATAGATATATAATACATATATAAGTTTATTAAAATTCATTGGATTCAGTTTATAATAATTTTAGATATATTAAAATTTTATTGAACTTTTCACCATCTTTTACCCATCTCCTAAGGGAATTTAAAAATTCACATAAAACATAATTTTACCGCTTCTGTGAGTTGAATTTAGAAAATTTTAGAGACATGATTAATATCAAGGAGTGAAATCTGGTTCAATAAGATAAAAATAATTTTTGGTGAATAGTAATTTTTTACTTTTATTTACCGCGGTTAAAGGTAAACAGGGTAATTCAAGGTAAACAGAATATTGTAATAATTCAAAATTACCTTAACACATGTACTAACTTTATTGGATGAGTAATGGCCAACAATGGGCATCTTTGGGTCGATTTTGGGACCACATAGATCCAATTATGAATGATAATGACATTTTAGAATAATTAATTTAATGTAAAGGCAAAATTGAAAAAAACAAAAACCTTTTAGTAATTAATTTTTATATGGTGTTATATAAGTAATAGTTTTGACTATAAATATTCATTAGAAATATAAAATGATTTCCTACATAATGGTATTTTATTTATAATATTTAGACATTAAATAATTTAATTTATATATGGCACAATGATGATGCAGTAATTACCATATTAATGAAAGATTAAGATAATTGATATTATAAAGACCCGAATAAATGTAGTTTGAGACTTTTTATGAATTACACTAATTTTCTAGGTTAATATGAAATATTATTAATGGTTATATGAATTTTATTCTAAGTTATAATGCTGTTATGAATTTATCAAAAACAAAATACCCAATAGTTCCAAAATTGACATAAAAGTGTTTTTAAAACAAATATTATATTATAAAATGATTTTCTATTTCTAAAAATATAAGGTTCAGCTAAAGGACTTATATAATGATACGTGTATCATTAATGGACCACTTGGGGGTCTCTTGGATGTATATAGAAAGTTTATTAACTATATAATATAAAAGTACAAAGTGACATGGTAAATGTCAAACTAATTAACTAAGGGTTAAAACTAAATGATAAGGTTAATATAATGACCCAATCCTGTCTAAAATCTATTGGTTGAAAGTATTTCGACCAATACCCACCATATAATTTTAATAATCCACTTTTGTGCCATTATAAACCGAATATGTATTTATTATAAATTAAAACATTAAGTTTTTCCTAAAGAGCCCCTCCTCCCCCTTATAAAAGGACACAACTTCTAACCAATTCTTCACACCTCTGAAGCCTTTGGGCTCGTCCAACCTCTACCCAATTAAGCTTAATAAATTTCCATCCTCATCATATAAGCCATAACATAAGTAGAAGGCACTTCAAGAGTCCTTTTTTGGTTCAAACCAAAGGCAGTTACCCAAATTAAAGGTAACAATTTCTCTTAGCTACTTTTCTTTTATTTTACTTCACCAACCCCTAAACTCTTCTTATTATTTTCATTTGTAAAAACACCAATATCCAAAATATACTATGATATTGTTATGAGAATTATTCGAACTAAACATACACACACCTCCATCTAATGGGTGAAGAACATAATGTTTCTACGGATGGTAACCAAACACCTCACGAAACTATGATTGTTCAATTATCTCCTACCACCTTTCATGGTGGCCATTATGATGGAACTATAATTATATATGATATTAATGATATTTATTTTATATATATATTCTTCTTTAATTCCATTTTATAGCATACCATTGTTCATTTCATGTTGTATATATATACGATAATTTCATTTGAGGAAGTGAGGACTACCGCCCCCTCAAAGTGATATGACTCGTTCGTACCATACATGGAACCTATAAAGGATTTTGTTAATGAACTTAAGTAAAAAATATAATATATTATATTATATAGGAATAATAATATACCTATGTATCATTAAGTTTTGATTCCTTTTAAAATGAAAAATGAAATGGAAGTAGCGTTCGTGCGTACGTACGGATTACCGTCTCCACCAACGCGATGAGATTCATTTCCACATAATAAACATTCAAGACTAATTCTCATTTGATGATTAAAAGTAATTTTTAAGGACTTGATATCATTCTGGATATGAATAAGATAGAACCTATCCATAACAAACACGACTTACGTGACAAAACATATAAAGGAAAACGAATCAGTTAACACCTGAAACGACAATAATACTAGAATATTATTAACAAAACAATATTAAAAGATCATATATGATATTATATTTATATATATGATTATTTTATATTTTAATAACAATTATTTAACTATTATACAGGAGGTTAACCTACCCTCATCCATGGAAAAGTACAAGGTAAGGGGTTTTCATCTCACTCCTTATTTCCATGAGATTCATGTCATATTGCCACCATTACCTTTTGTGTGGTGTATGTACTACCCATAATTGTATTCATTGGGTAACAAAACTTTAATTTATGTGAATTAAGAAATTCATTTTATGATACCTCTTTCATGGGTTGCAAGTTTCTTAAATTACCAAATTGGTAAGGGTTCATTTCACAATCGCTTTATTATCCAAGGTTGTTTTTACATATGTATCCAATGGGACATATTTATTATCCATTTCCATGTTTTATGAAAGAGTTTTAAAAGGGATTATTTTAAGGTAATTTTTCACTAAAACATCATTTCAAATGTTTTTAATATTTATTCTTCTGAATCTTTCTCATTAATGTTCATGTCTTCAAAATGGTTTTTAAGGATTTATTTACATGGACATGAATATTTTTAAAATGTTAATTCCTTTCAATAGTTTCAAAGTGTTATGGGACACATTGATTCAAAATTTTCATTAAATGAATTCATTTCTAAATTGTGTGACTTTTAAATGTTTTCATGAAAAAGGGGTATTTCTCTCAAAGAGTTTTTCAAATCATTTTCATCGATGTCAAAATCATTTAATGGATTTTAAAATTGATTTCAAGTTGATTTATCATGATACAAATATTCCATATTGTGTTGAAGGTTTTGTGATATGTTTGACTGTGGATGTGTTATTTTTATACCATTCATGGTTTATGGGTAAATTATTGACATTTTTTATGCTAGTTTTAATACGGATGTTTATGTTATGTTTAGAACTTTTCATATGAGGAATGCATTGGACTTAGTAAGTGACGGGTGGAGCCCGCTATAGCTACTCAATGAATCGGTAGGTCTCATAAGACAAACTAGTGCCTTGGAATGAGGCCTTGACATAATATTATTTGTAGTCTTGGCATGAGGTCTTGGATACATGGTAATGATAGTCTGGCGTTATGCATTCCATCATTATGAAAGTGGTTAGTGATATTGAATGTGATTATTCGACTAGTAGAATATCTATGTGAATAAGTAAATGGAATTATTTCATTTTATTTCTATCATATTATGCTTAAGTTCAAGTTTAAAAGGCTTTTGTTTTAGTTATACATTTACTTAAATTTTAATGCTTATTTATGAATGTTTCCCTTTTATTTCTTACCCTTACTGAGAGTTTGAGCTCACCCCTTTCTATGTTTTATTTTTCCCAGGATTCCATGATGTGTATTTTGATTGATATGCATGGTTAATCCAAGAGAATAATAGAGTTCATAAAGATTATTTATGTTGTTTTGTATGTCTTAAAGTGCAATGTAATGTTCATGTATGTAATCTATTTTCCAAGACTGCTAAACCAATCGGTCCTTTGGGACTTGATTCCTTGTAATCATGCCAATGTATTAAAATAATGCACTGACTCTGGGTATCTGGGGTCGGGGCGTTACAGTTGGTATCAAAGGAAGTTTAACAATAACCTTGGAAGCTAGATTTAGATAAAATCTAATTAGAGACCATATCAATAAGATAGACTTTGAGGATTGGTATAGAAGAACATCCTAGAATTTTGGTATTATAGAGATTTTGGGAGTTTTCCAAGAAATACATCCTTGTCTGGAAACGAGCTAGTTGAGGCAGCTCTGGCATAGATGTACCTAGGGGTAAAACCCAAAAACTCCACTTTGAGCTAGACTCGAACGGGAACTGGTACACGACAATGGACCTTGCTGCACTCTTGGTTACAACACTCTCGAGGTATATGCTTAGGATAATTTTCATTTTCATTACAAACCATTATGAAGGGTTTATGTGTATATAATTCCTTAAAGAAAACATTTTTATGATTATGGATTATATCCTTAAACTGTTCAATTTACGTTAGGTATTTTACAAGTTTGGAATTATTCATTGCAATTCATAAATTGACCTAGTGTATTCCATTGTATAGAAATGGCGCCCAATAGAAGGAATGTGAACTCCAGCAATACATATGATCCAAAGAGTAAGAAGCATCATATATTCCATGGTATTAAGCCAACATTTAGAAGTAAAATAGTCTCCCATGTACTATCATCATATGAAGAAATAGTATCATGTATTGATAAGATGTGTGAAGAGTTCTCGGAGTCCTATTTATTTAAAGGGAAGCCAGAGAAGAAAAGGATGGGAGAGAGAAATACAGATAAAGGGAAGAAGGTAAAGAAGGATTTTCCCATATGTGATAACTAGGAAAATAATTACCATGGAAAATGATTGAAGGGAATGGGAGTGTGTAATAAGTGTTGAGAAAAAGGACACCACGTTCGTGATTGCGATGTTAAGAAAAATGTTTCAAATGTACAATGCTTCATCTGCAAGGAGTGGGGGACACTACGCGAATCTATGTTCAAATAATCAGAGTATGCCCCAAATGATGCTATTGGATAATAATAAAGTTATGATACTACCACAGATAAAGAGGAATGACTAGTGTTCTTATATTGTTATTAAAGAATTATTTCATTTGAGTTTTTTATCAAAGATGTACTGGTTATATGAATTATGTAGATAAATAAGGATTGTACTGCAGTACTATTTCATTGAGGATGTGAGATTATATGGTACTATGAAAAGTGACTCAACAGCAAGTTAAACTTATTTTTTGAAAATACATGGTTGAAGAAAAGGTAATCCTTAATATGGTCTTGATATCGAGGTAGTAATTTTGGAATAAGAGATGGTTGATTTTGATAAATTATATTGGATATTATGGACTACCTTGTCACTTATTAATGGTTTGTTTATTTCATCATTGTTGGAATATTCAATGTTTTTTGATATAAGGAATATATACAGTATTATATAAGGAAAATGGGAGCATGAATGTAATCAATAAGGTTTTATGGTTATTGAGGATGTTGCAGTGTTTTAAAAGAATACATGATGAAGTTCTTCACATGTTATTACATGGAAAAAAGGATCTTCATTGTGTTTACCTTCCTTATAAATTTTGGACTATGAGTTCGGACAGAAGTATTATGGATAGGTCTAGTTTTGATATTATTTATGGATTTCCATAAAAGGACAACTCAGAGGTTGGGCGGCAACCTGTCGTGATAGGAAAGGCCACGAGACTTGAACCCGCAACCGAAGGGCGATAAGGGTATATCACCTACCACTGACCCATGTGATGTCCTGGATTGAATAATGTAGTTATTTTTTAAAAGGTTCTGGTAGATGAATTATAAATTCATTTTTTAACCCTATACGAATAGGATAAATAGAATATTTTTTAAGTTCTATTATCTTTTAGAGTGAAATATGAGTTTGTTGTAGAAATTAGTTAGAGGATCGAACTCTACGTGACAAGTATACTTTTCATTATTTTCTTATTATATGAAGAAATAAATTCTTTAACATTATGTATGTCATCTTAAAACCAAAAATTTGTTATCCTAATAACTTATGTTTTGTTGAACCGATGGTATTTTAAATCATCATAGATTGGTGGCTTTGAGGCCAACAAGTCTACAATTGTTTGTGATTGATGACCTCAATCACTCCCTATAAATATTTTCGTTTTTCCTCCAATTGTGTGTCTCTAATTGCCACCAATATTCTCATAATAGAGATCATAATTTAGTAATGACCCTTTAATTTCTCTTTTCCTCTTATTAAGACTAAATTTTATTAACCCAATTTCCGATGTGGGTTTTCCCACAAAGATATTTTCTATTTTCAACCTTTTATTTTCGAAGAACAATTTCAAATTTCTAAGACGAAATTTATTGATGGAGAGGAGAATGTAACACCCCAAGCTTCCACGGTATGCTTCTCTTTGAATAATACTGTTGTGTGTGTTGTACGCAACTTCAAGTTCTAACACACACCACAACCAATCAAACTAGTCGTTATGAATAGTAATACCCACTTTTTGAAATTTTATAAATTTTATCTTTCAAAATTGATATCATATTTTTATTCTGAATATTGATATTAGCTTAGGGTGTAGTTTTTGTACTTTTCAGATAACTTTCAAATTTTGATGAATAGGGAAAATTACTAAATTACTGGTTAAAACCAATTTTTTATTTAAATAATTATTTATTTTATTTTAATGCATTTATGTCAAAATAGATACATCTTACTTATATAAGTTCATATTAATTAATTGGAGTCATTTTATAATAATTTTAGATATATGAAAAATTTATTGAACTTTTCACCGTCTTTTACCCACCTACTAGGAGAATTTGAAAATTCACATTAATCATAATTTTACCACTTCTGTGAGTTGAATTTTGAAAATCTGAGAGACACAGTTAATATCATGGAGTAAAATGTGGTTCAATAAGATAATTTTTTTTCAATAGTAATGTTTCACTTTTTTTTACCGCGGTTAAAGGTAAATAGGGCAATTAATGGTAAAAAGAATATTATAATAATTCAAAATTACCTCAAAACATGTCATAACCTTATTGTATGAGTAATGGCCGACCATGGGCATCTTTGGGTTGCTTTTTGGACCCCATGGAGCCACTTATGAATGATAATGACATATTAGATTAATTAATTTAATATAAAGACAAAATTGACAAAAACAAAAACCTTTTAGTAAATAATTTTTATATGGTGTTATATAAGTAATATTTTTTACTATAAATATTAATTATAAAGATGAAAATATTTATTACATAATGGTATTTTATTTATAATTTCTAGACATTATATAATTTAATTTATATATGACACAATGATGATGCAGTAATTATTGTATTAAGGAATGATTAAGATAATTGATATTATAAATACCCAAATAAATGTAATTTGAGACTTTTTATGAATTAAAATAATTTTATAGGTTAATATGACATATTATTATTGGTTATACTATTTTTATTCGAAGTAATAATGTTCTTATGAATTTTTCCAAAACAAAATAGCCAATAGTGCCAAAATTGACAAAAAAGAGTTTTTTAAACAAATATTATATTATAAATTGATATTCTATTCCTAAAAATATAAGGTTAGTAAAAAGGACTTATATAATGATATTTGTATCATTAATGGACAACTTGGGGGACTCTTGGATATATATAGTATGTTTATTAACTATATAATATAAAAATACAAAGTGACATGGTAAATGTCAAACTAATTAACTAAGAGTTACAACTAAAAGATAATGTTAATATAATGACGCAATCCTCTCTAAAATCTATTGGTTGAAATTATTTCTACCAATACCCACATTATACTTTGAATAATCCTCTTTGGATCCATTAGAAACCGGATATGAATTTATTATAAATTTTAACGTTATGTTTTTTCTAAAGAGCCCCTCCTCTCCCTTATAAAAGGACACCACTTCTAACCAATTCCTCACACCTCTAAAGCATTTTTTTCTCATCCAAACTCTACCCAATTAAGCTTCCTACATCCCCCTCATCCTCCTAGAAGCTGTAATTTAGTCATAAGGCACTTCAAGAGTCCTTTTTGGTTCAAACCAAAAGGAGTTACCCAAATTAAAGGTAGCAATTTGTCTTAGCTACTTTTCTTTTATTTTACTTCTCCAACCCATAAACTCTTCTTATTATTTTCTTTTGTAAACAAACCAGTATCCTAAATATACTAGGATATTGTTATGAGAAGTATTTGACCTAAACATACACACACATCCATCTAATGGGTGATGAACATAATGTTTCTCTGGAAGGGAACCAAACACCTCACGAAATGATGATTGTTCAATTGTCTCATACCACCTCTCATGGTGGCCATTATGATGGAACAATAATTATATATGATATTAATGATATTTATTTTATATATATATTCTTCTTTAATTCAATTTTATATCATACCATTATTCATTTCATGTTGTATATATTACGATAATTTCATTTAAGGAAGTGCAGACTACCGCCCCCTCAAAGTGATATGACTCATTCATACCATATATGGAACGTATAACGGATGGTGTTAATGAACTTAAGTAACACATATAATATATTATATTATATAGTAATAATAATATTCCTATGTATCATTTGGTTTTGATTCCTTTTAAAATGAAAAATGAAATGGAAGTAGCGTTCGTGCGTATGTACGGATTACCGTCTCCATGAACGCGATGAGATTCATTTCCCTAGCATATCCATTCAAGAATAATTATCATTTGATGATTAAAATTAATGTTTAAGGACTTTATATCATTCTTTAAATGAATAAGAAACAACCTATCCATAACAAACAAGGTTTACGTGACAAAGCATATAAAGGAAACCGAATCAGTTAACACCCGAAACGATGATAATACTAAAATATTATTAAAAAACAATATTAAAAGATCATATATGATATCATATTTTTATATATGTTTCTTTTATAATTTAATAACAATGATTTAACTATTATACAAGAGGTTGACCTACCCTCAACCAAGGAAAATTTCAAGGTAAGGGGTTTTCATCTCACTCCTTATTTCCGTGAGATTCATGCCATATTGCCACCATTACCTTTTGTGAGGTGTATGTACTTCCCATAATTGTATTATTTTTGTAATAAACTTTAATTTATTTGTATTTACATATTCATTGTATGATACCACTTTAATGGGTTGTATGTTTCGTAAATTACCAAATTGGTAAGGGTTAATTTCACAATCTCTTTGTTATCCGAGGTTGTTTTTACATAAGTATCCACTGGGACATATTTATTATCCATTTCCATGTTTTATGAAATATTTTTCAAAGGGATTATTTTAAGGGACTTTTTCACTAAAACATCATTTCAAATGTATTAAATATTTATTCTTTTGAATATTTTTCATTAATGTTCATGTCTTCAAAATGGTTTTTAAAGATTTATTTATATGGACAGGAATGTTTTTAAAATGTTAATTCCTTTCAAATGTTTCAAAGTGGTATGGGACACTTTGATTAAAAAAATTTATTTAAATGAATTCATTTCTAAATTGTGTGACTTTTAAATGTTTTCATGAAAAAGGGGTATTTCTCTCAAAGAGTTTTACAAATCATTTTCATCTATGTCAAAATCCTTTAATGGATTTTAAACTTTTATTGAAGTTGATTTATCATGACACAAATCTTCCATATTGTGTTGAAGGTTTTGTGATATGTTTGACTGTGGATGTGTTATTTTTATACCATTCATGGTTTATGGGTAAAATATTGAAATTTCATATTCTAGTTTTAATATGAATGTTTATGTTATGTTTAAAATTTTTCATATGAGGAATGCATTGGACTTAGTAAGTGACTGGTGGAGCCCGTTATAGCTCATCGATGCATCACTAGGTCTCATGAGACAAACTACTGTCTTGGCATGAGGCTTTGACAAAATCTTATTTGTAGTCTTGGAACGAGGTCTTGGCTATGTGGTTACAATAGTATGGCATTATGCATTCCATCATTATGAAAGTGTTTAGTGATATTGTATGTGATTATTCGACTAGTAGAATATCCATTTGAATAATTAAATGGCATTATTTCATTTTATTTTTTCCATATTATGCTGAAGTGCGTGTCTAAAAGGCTTTTGTTTTAGTTATACATTTCCTTAAATGTTTATGCTTATTTATGAAATTTTCTGCTGTATTTCTTACCCTTAGTGAGCGTTTGAGCTCACCCCTTTCTATGTTTTATTTTTCCTAGGATTCCAAGAAGTGTATTGAGATTGATATGCAGGGTTAAGCCAAGGGAATAATGGAATTCATAAAGATTATTTATCTTTTTTTGTATGTATTAAAGTGAAATGTAATGTTCATGTATGTAATCTATTTTCCAAGACTTCTAAACCAATCGTCCCTTCGGAACATGATTCCTTGTAATCATGCCAATGTATTAAAATAATGCACTAACTCTGGGTAACTGGGGTCGGGGTGTTACAGTTCTATACACATAGGTCAGGTTAAATAGAGGCTCTAAACCCCACCATTATAATGCATTATTTAGGTAGTTATTCTTAGGCTCTATGCCGCTAATGGATGCACGAGATATGAGTGCATGGACTGAGGACCCAAGGTAGGTTTTATGATCACACTGACAGAGGCTCTAAGGTAAGTTGTTATGTATTGTTATGTGTTATGTTTTTTCCTGGTGATGTTGGGATATCGATTAATCCCATAATGAATAGTTTATGTGAATAGAATAGGGAGAAATTTATTTGATGAAAATGCGTAACCAATGTAAAAAATGGCGAAAGTCGTTAAAGTAAACTTTGATAATTAATGGCACCCCGTTTAGATTCTGTTTATCTTGTTATTCATTTTGTACCTACATACACTACCTTTTTAGACTGGATATTTTTGTAGACACCATGTGTGGTGGCCTACTAATTTGTACTCAAACCATTCTCGGGTCACCATTGGGTACCCAAGAAGACTTCTTGGCTATAGTTCAGGACAAGGGCAAGGTCCCTATGCAAGATGGTTGATTTGGGCATGGGATTTGAATAAATTAGGGATCCAAACATGGATTCAAGAACTATTTTGGGGATTCTTCAATTTTCTTTATTTTTGGTTTCATTATACATGGAACTATATTACATAACATATTATATTTACTTCTTGAATGTTATCTTGTACCCAATTTTCAGAATTGTATTCATGATGCATTTTTATTGTTTACTTTTTTCCCTTATTTCGTATTTTATCTATTGTGGATTACTCCCATAAAGAGGGTATAGCCTCTCCCAAATTTTTTGTTTGACCCTAGCTACTAGTCATCACCCAATTTCATATGTGTAGGCATGCTTGAGGTCTCTGGATGGCTCATATTGGGGCACTAGATATAGTGGATACCGGGCTGGGATGTTGCAAAGTGGCATCAGAGCATATTTTCCGTTCCTAGTTTCTTAATAGTTTGGAATGGTAAATTGTATACTAGGATATGTTAAAACTTCTAAAGGATCTCATTCATGGTATTAGATAACACAAGTACAAGGGAAACACCATGTACCTAGGGTGGTGTTGTTGTTCTTAATGTTTTTTGTTATGATTTTATGATATTTTATCTTGAATGACACACTTGTTGTGTGATGTGGCTATTTTATGATACTTTTATTTTAGTTTAATTTGTACAAAATTGTACAAACATTAATCATTCTAGGAACCTAGTTATATATGTTACATGCATCATTGCGGGAAAGCATAGGAAAGACAAGTGGTACATGGGGGATAAATGCTTTTCAGTTTTTTCCATGAATGTTTAAAGAAAATGGTGTCTAATAAGGATGATGTAGTTTGGTAAATGAAAAGAATGTAATGGAATGGTTAAATATTAGTTCCTAAATTGTTCATTAATTATTGGAATTAAAATTTTGTTGTGTACAGTAGAAAATATCAAAAGGTTTCTAAATGAGAAAGAATTATGTTGTGATTGTAAGATGAAAGAAATGTTTTCAAATGAATGGATTATAACGATGTAAGTTGGATAACACCATGTTGACCGTGAACCATGATAGGTTTGGGTGAGGTTAGTGATAGTTGTGTGAAGATATAAATTGTTATAGTGTATGTGTAATGGGTTGTTTAGGAATAGTATAGGTCCCTATTTTGTGAAAACTGTGGAATCATTATGATTTGTTTTTTAATATGTGTGTTTGTTGTTGTATAGATAATCCACCAAGATGATGTTTTTTGATTGGGTGACAATAGGATATCTCCAAGAATGATATTCCAATAGTAGAGTAGGAATCCTTTTTAATTTAGGGTAATAGAAGGAAGGGGTACTTCCTTGAGAACTTTTCTCATTTTATGCAGATGATGGAATGGGACCTAGGGTGTGTTGTGTAGGGTATGATTGACTTGACTAGAGAGTTTGATTTTTAGAACCCTCCAATGTTTTTCGAAGACGGTGTACCTGAGGTATACAAGTTCTATATACATTCCATCCAAATGATTCTGAATCACTTATATAATTTTTCTGAGAAGTAAGTCAAGTTGGTGGCATACATGTTTGGAGGACCAAAAAATTGCTAGAGGGATATTTTGGATCAGACAGAGTAAGAAGAAGGTATATTATGGGAATATTTCTTGGAAAATATTATAGAATATTTCTATACAGATGCCTTGAGGTAGGATAAGTCTCTATATTTGTTGAGGTTGACCCAGGGGACTATGACATTGATGGATTATGATGGCTGCTTCACTGACATTCAATTCTTTGTTCAAGAATTTTAAGGGGATGAGGAAGATACGATGATAAATTTTTTGGATGGTCCCAGACATGAGATCAAGTACCAGGTCAATATATTCTGTTTAAATATGTTTTTTTAAGTGGTGGATCATGCCATTATTTCAGATGGGAACCTCAATGAAGCATCTGATGGAGGACATGTGTTTGCAACTAGGGTATCCATTGGTGTGACTTCCAGAATGAGGAAGCACCATTTTGAGTGTTTTCACTGGGGAAATGGAGGATAGAGTAGTCAGAAAAAAGGACCAGCCTCTCAGGGTAGTGATTGATTTTTCTACAATTATTGAGGTCAGTAAAGATGTATATGTTGTTAGTATACCTAGACACTAGTTGAGTGTCGATCATGTGGACATATGGGGAATGTGAAGAGGTTCTGTATGAACATGTGATATATGGGAAATGAAGGAGTATCAGGGCCGATGTAGATTGCAGGGAGGGTGGTCGAAAACCCCATAATAGGCAGGCATTTGGTGTCCTACTAGTCATAATAGTAGAGGTGGCGAATGTGGTACCACCAAACAGGGGAATCTTTGTTAGAAAGGTAGTATAGGATCAGGGACTCTAATTAGAGCCCATGTATGGGGATATGTTAGCTTTATACAGTTCATCCTATGCATTTATGGGGTGAGGCTAGACCATTGACAGTTTAGGTACGACTATTGTAGCTTCCTCTCTTTCTAGTGCTTTATTTGATACAAAATCCTCACATTATTATATATATATATATTTGGTGAATGTTCTGTGTCCAGAGGTGGAAAAAATGTGTGGGTTTATTTTTATTGAAACACTTTTATCAATATAAGAAGAAAATATCTAGAAATGTATGGAGTGTACCCTTAAGGTTGGTGGGTACCATTTCCTATGGGACTTGTTTGTGCTTGAGATGTTATATTTTGATATAATCTTGGGTATGGATTTGATGGTGTTGTATCAAGACCAAATTGAATATTACCATCATAAGTTCATGTTCATGTCCCTTTAGGGGGATACTTATATTCCTTGTGGATGGTGGGATATCTAAGTAGGTTATGTTGGGATAGGTTGGCAGTTTTTGGGTGATATCACCATCCAAGTTGCATATTTTTCATGATGATGGGGTAGTAGAAAATATTTTTTTCCTCATATGGTTGATCATTTTCTGGATGTGTTTCCTGAGGATTTCCTGAGGCTACCTCCCAAGAGTGATGTTTAATACATAGTTGAGTTACTGCCTAAAGCATAACCTGCTTCTATTCTTCCATATAGAATGACACTGGAAGAACTTTAGGAACTTAAAACTCAGTTGGCGGAATTAGAGAATAAAGTTCTTATTTATCCGAGTATTTCACCTTGGGGATATTCAGTTTTCTTTGCTAATAATGATGATAGGACATTGTAGTTGTGTGGAAGTTATCGAAAGATCAATCAAATGACGGTTATTTATTGATACCCTCTTCCATGAATCAATGGTATTTTTGACCAGCTAAGAGGTGATTATTTATTCTCCAAAATTGATTTTAGGTCATTTTATCATCATATGAGAGTGAAATATTTTAATATACCATGAAATTCCTTCAGGAGTAGGTGTGGTTTGTATGAGATTTTTGTGAAGTCGTTTTGGTAGAAGAATGCACCTACAATGTGTATAGCCCTAGTGTACTAAATCTTTCACCCATACCTAGATCAGTTTGTTGTTTTATTTTTTAATGACATATTAGTATACTCCAAGACTCCTGATAATCATTCCAAATATATTAACATTATACTAAGTACACTAATAGATAATGGTCTATACATCAGGCTTTCTAAATGTGATTTATGGATTTATAGGGTAAATTTCTTGGGTTACTTCATCTTTTTGGAAGGTGTGTTAGTGGACATGGATAATGTGAAAGCAGTTATATCATGGGAAAAACAAATATTTTTTTATATTAAAATATTTCTTGGGTTTGGTGGGTTATTTCCGAAGGTTCATCAATGAATGTTTTCCATTTTCAATCTCCAATTTCATATTTGATCAAAAATTTCATCAAGTTTGAATGTTCTAGGGCATGTGAGAATGCTTTCTAAGACTTAAAGAAATGGTTTAATACAAAAAAATTGATCCTAATCAAGCCAAGTAAAGATTATAACTTGTTTTTTGAGGTTTCTGGTGCTGGTCTTAGGACTACGTTGATTCTGGGTGATCGGTTTGTGGTGTATGAATCAGGGAAATTGAGGCCTCATGAAAAATACCCTAATCATATTATTTAGTTGGTTTTGTAGGTTTAATATTTGAAGTTTCTGAAGCATTACTTGTCTGGGGAAAGGTTTACTATGTATACTGATCATAAAATCCTTAAGTAAATCTTCTCTTAGTGTGATTTGAATCTTTGGAAATAAATATGGGTTGAGTGAATTCAATCCTTTGATTTTGAGCGAGTTTACACGTCTGGAAATGGAAATAGAGTTTCAAATGATTTTAGTCAGAATACTCAAAATTGGTAGATTTAAGAATCTAGTTTTCAGTAGAGGATCAGGGCTTTGTTTTTTAAGATGCATCTAGAGGTTAGGGATAAACATGGAAATATGAACCTTGCATCCTTGGAATTTTAATCCACACTTCTTAGTCGGATCAAGGATAAGAATTATGAGGATCTGGAATGTTTTTCCTTGATGGAAATTCATTAAGGTGGGGAGTCACCTTCCAGTTGTATTATTGATAATGATGAGATAATTTAAATTTCTGGCCATGTTTTCATGCCAACTTTTATGTAGGAAGACTTTATGTGTGATTTTGATGATTGGAAGTGGTCAATGCATCTTGGTTTAAGAAAATGTATCATGATATTTGTAGATAGTATTGGTGGAAAGGGATAATGAAAGAGATTGCAAGTTCCCTAATGTAATGCTACACCTATCTGCAGGTGAAGGCTGTGCATCAGTGACTGGGTGGTTTGTTTGTTTCACATTCTGTAATGCATGTGGGATGTCTTCATGAAGGATTTTTTGGTAGGTATTAGGATTATTCCTCAAAAAAATGATGTGATATGCGTAGTTTTGTATTTCCCTCCCAACATGGAAAATTTTTTATCGATTGAAGAGAATTTTAACATAAATTAGTTTAGTGATTTGTATGTTTGCGAGATAGTATGGTTTCATGGGGTGACATGGACTATAGTTTCAGATTGTGATTCATGTTTTACATTACGATTTGGGTAGGGGTTATAAAAGGCTATTGGAACCTAGGTGTTTTTGAGTACATATTTCAACTCACAGACAAATGGGAAGTTGGAAAGTACTATTTAGGTGCTCAAGGATATGTTGAGGTCATGTGTCCTAGTCTTTAGTGGACATTTGGAGAATTACTTGGTTCTTATTGATTTTTCCTATAAAAAAAGTTATCAGGAAACAATTCAGATGGTAATATATGATATTCTCTATGGTATTCCATATATATCTTTGTTATGTTGGGTAGAGGATGGGGAATTAGAGTTCTGGGGAAAGAGGCTCATGTAGGAGTAGTCAGAAAAGGATTATTTGATTCAGAAATGTATTCCTATGATTCATAGTTGGAAGAAGTTGTTTTTTCTTCAATGTCGTTGACCTCTTTAGTTTATAATGGGGTGTCGGGTGTTTCTTTAGGTGTCTCCAATATTGGGTCACATGCTAATTCGAAAACAAGGTATGTTAGTGGCCATGTATGTTAGGCCAATTATGATTTTGGAGAGGATCATATTGGTGGCATATTGATTGGCTCTCCCAAAGTGTTATAGTGGCATAAATAACCTTTTTCATGTGTCATTACTTCAGTAGTATCACCCAAACCAATCTCATGTTATTGGTGTTAATGATGTTGATATTGAAGATAATGTGTATTTTGAGGAGCATCTAGTTCGTATTGTGGATCTTAGTAAGAAAGTATTCTAGGTCAATATAATGTTGTTGTTTTGAGTGTTATGGAAGCATGGTAACATTTGGGAAGAAACTTGGGAGAGGGGTATAGTTTTTTGTTCCCAATGGCCCAATATTTTTACCTTAGAAACCCGGTGATGTTTAAGAGTGTGGCTTGAGGACATTCCATTATAAGGTGGGGAGGTTTTATGATTTTGGACTTCTAATGAGGTATCTTATAGTTTATTTTTTGCTTTAAATCCCTTAAATTCGGTTCATGAAAATTTTCTATGTTTATGATGTGACTGAGGGGTTTCCCAGGGGTTTAGAACATGAAAGAAAATAAAAATAGGTCATCCAATGCATTTTTCATTGTTGGTGCACGGTTAGTAGTAACTATTCACCCTAACCATGCTTTCATGGAGGAGGGGTCCACAGTTGGTGAAACCATGCATGGGGGGTGGAATCCCAACAGTTCAGGCCGAGAAAAATCCATCTCACATGGGTACCGCAGGATTTTGAAAACTATGAGTCGCCCTAGGAATGCATGCAACCAATTCCCCCTCATAGATAGAGGGTGAAAACAGTTAGCACATGGATTGGCCAACCAAGAATCCAAACCATGTGCCTCATTAAAAATAGAAAATTTATGATTTTCTTCCATTATTATATAAGTTTATTCTCCCATTTTTATTCCCATATCTTCTTACAGTTTCTAAGGGTGACAAACCATTCCCCCAAGACATCCCATGAATCGATCTCAGTCATTTATAACCTTTTTGGAGTATCATTGGGTGAAAATCAAAGCTCCGGTTGATTATAACACTCATCTTCCTTCCTTTTTCAGGATTAGATATTGTGGAATTTTTCTTCTTCTTATGAATCTATAAAACCCACTTTTTACAATGAATCTTAGGTTGAGTCTTTAAATGTAGTTTGTTTCTAAATCAATGGATATGTTTAAGAGAGAGATCATCTTCAGAATCGAGGTAGGTGGTCTACAAGTTATATCCAATTGCCTTGTTGATTAGTTTATGTGTATCTGGTTGGGAATTTTTGTCCTTGTGGTTTTTGTTTTATTTTCCATGGTACAAATGATGAATAAATTTATTGATTGATGAATTGAACCCCTTATGAACCCTGTGAGATGCATTGAGGTTTATCTGACTTGGTTAAGGGTCACCCATGGGGTGTGATTCATTTTGAGACATGGAATTGGGTTGTTAGGTGTAGAATTGAATTTTTCTGAGATAGATCCCATAATAAATATGTTGACATGATAGATTGAGTAATGAAATTAATTTAATGGTAATTTTGTTTAGTGTTGACATGGTATAAGGGGGTGTTTGGAACTAGGGTAATTTTTTTAATGAATATGGGTTGTAAATGGTAAATAGGTTGATGGGATAAGGCATGTATATGGTAATTGTGTTAAATGGATTAAATCACGTAAATGGGGAATGTGAGTGATAATGGGTTAAAGCATGAAAATGGTATATCTGTTGAATGAACTATAGTTTTTAAATGGAAAATGTGTTCAATGTGTTATGGTTTGTGTTTGGAAAATATGTTAACTGGTTAAATAAGAATGTGCACATGGCTTAGTGGTATGTGGGGTATTAAATTGAGATTCTACACCCATGGATAAGGTTACACTGAGTCTATAAACCCTGCCACTATAATGCATGGGTTATGGAGTCGAAAAGAGGATATATTCCCCTAACAGATGTGTGCGATGTGAGTACATGAAATGAGGATCCATGTTAAGTTTTATGGTCATCTAGAATAAGGATCTGAGGTAAGATGTTATATATTATTTTCTGTAATGTTTTTTCCTAATGATGTAGGGACCTCAATTACTCCCCTAATGCATAGATTATGTGACTGGCATAGGGAAAAGTGTATTTCATGAATATGACTAACCCATTTAAAAAAACATTACAGCGGTTAAAGTGACCTTTGTTAATTAATGGAACTAGATTTAGAGTCTTTTTATCTGGTTATTCTTTTTGTACATTTGTACAATATCTGTGTATATTGGATATTTTTCAGACACCTTGGGTGGTGGCCAAATGAGTTGTACTCAAACCCAGCTCGATCCAGCATTAGGTACCGAAGCAGACTTTTCAGTTGTATTTTAGGAAAACGAAAATGTCCCCATGCTAGATGGATTATTTGGGCATGGGATGTGTGTGGATGAGGGATCCAGACTTTGAGTCAGAACCCATTTTGGGGATTATTCATTTTTTTATTTTAGGTTTTTTTTACACTTGTAATTGTATGGAAACACATAGCATATTTACTACTTGGATGTGAGCTTGTACCCAGTTTTGGGAAATAGATTCATGATGCATTTTTATTGTTTACTTATTTCCCTTATTTCGTATTTCATATATTATGGATTAATTCAACAATTTGGGTATAGTATCACCACATGTTCTATTATAGCCTAGCTGCTAGTTGGAAGCCTATGGAATATGGGGAGGCATTATTGAGGTCTTTTGGAAACTAAGATCAGGGATCCAAATATAGTTTCTACTAGGTCAGGGATATTACAATGTGGAATAATAGAATATTTTTCATTTATGTTGCCTTAATATTTTTCAATGGAATAAGGGAGACTAAGATATGTTGAGCCTTTGAAATGAGCTAGTTCATGGGAGTAACTAACCTAAGTATGAGGGAAACCCCATGAACCCGGTGTGGAACTATTATTCTTAATGTTTGTTGTTATCATTGGATGACATTTTACTTTGGGTGATACACCTGTTGTGTGATGTGTCTGTTTTATGATATTTTTCATGTAGCTGAAATGGTATGAGGTTGTATATACATGAATCATTCTAGGCACCTAGGGATATATGTGACACACATCGTGGAAGGAACATAAGGGAAAGACAAGTGGTAGGTGGGGGATAAATTATTTTAATTTTTTCCCTTAAATGATTGATGAAAATAGTGTCTAATACTGGCGATCAATTTAGGTAAATGAATATAATGTAATGGAATGGTTAAAGAATAGTGCCTAAAATAATGAGTTATAAATGGATTTTTTTTTGTGATGAGTAGAAAAGATCTAATGGAGCCTAAATTAGAAAGAACTATGTTGTGTTGGTAAGATGAAAAAACGGTGTCTGATTAATAGATTGTGATTATATAAGTTTTTTTACCCCATGTTGACCATAGCCCATGATAGGGATGGTTGAGATTAGTGATGGTGGTTTAAAGATATCCATTGGGATAGTTTATGTGAAAAGTGTTTTTTACGGATTGTAAAAGGCTGTATTTTGAGAAACCTATGGAATCTTTAGTATATGTGTTTTGAGATGTGTGTTTGGCATTGTAGAGAGATGCCACCATGATTATGTGTTCTAATTTAGGGACAAGAAGATAGCACTGTGAATGATCCTACAATAGCATAGTAGGAAAGCTTGTTGATTTAGGGTAATATAATAGAAGAGAAGTTCCATGGTAACTTTTCTCATTTTATGCAGATGATGGAACGAGACCCATGGTCGGTTATTCCAAGTATGTTTGACCTAACTAGAGAGTTCCATTTGTATCACCCTCTGATGTTTTTCAGAGAGGGTGGACCTGAGTAAGATTATTTCAAGATATTGTCCATCTAGATGATTCTCAATCACTTAAATACTCATACTGATATGTCAGTCATGTTATTGGCTTACATGTTATGATTACCATCAAATAAATGGAGATATATTTTGGTTCAAACTAAGAAAGAAGAAGTATGTTGTGGAAGGATTTCTGGGAAAAAATTCTGGAACATTTATTTCTAGAGACCTTGAGGTAGGAGAAGGCTATTGATTTTATAAAGTTCACCCAAGGTACTATCAATGTGATGGATTATGTCGGCTACTTCACCGACTTATAATTATTTTTTCCAGAATTGGAAGGGGATGAGGAAACTATGTCGAGATGTTTTCAATATGGTCTGAGACACAAGTGCGAGGTGAATATATTCTATTTAAATATGTTTTCTAAAGTGGTGGATCATGCTCTTATTTCAGAAGGGAACCTCAATGAATCTTTTGATGGTGGAAATATGGTTCAAATAGGGTGATCCAATTGTATTACTTGGGATAGTAGGAAGCACTATTTTTTAGGTTTTCACCCAGGAGATGGAGGATAGAGTAGTCATAGAAGAGTACCAACCTCTTAGGGTAGTGATCATGTTTTCTTCTATATGTGTGGTAGGTTGGGAAACATGTGTAGTTAGTGCCCCTAGCCACTATTTAAGTGTCGATAATGTGGTTGGATGGGGAATATGAAAATGTTCTATAGTAACCAACAATAGGTGGGGAAGTGATGGATGATCTGGGCCGATGTAGAGTGCAGGTAGGGGGGTTAGCTAACCCATAATAGGTGGGAAATTGGAGCTCTACTAGCCAATCTGGTTGGGGTAAAGGATCTGTTACCATATGAAAAGGGAGTCCATATCAGAAATTTAGTGTATCATTAGGGAATCAAACTGGTTCATATTGTAGGGGGTAGGTCGTCTCTATGTTGTTGAGTCTACATTTGTATGTGGTGATGTTAGACCATTGTAGTTTGGGGTATGATTCTTATATCTTTCATGCTTTCTAGTGATTTTCTTGATATAGGAGAGACACATTATTTTAGATTTTCATTTTTGGATAATGTTTTAGTCATATAAATTTAAAATATGTGTGGGGTGATGTCAATGTACACACTAGTAGAAGTATGAGTAGAAGATATCTGGAAATGTAAGTAGTGTAACAATGAGGTTGCTCGGTACCATTTCTTGTGGGACTTATTTTTTCTCGAGATGAAACATTTTCATCTCATATTTAGGATAGATTGGTTGGTGTTGTGTTAGGGAAATATTTACTATTACCATCATCGGTTCATGTTCACGTCCCCTGAAGTGAATACTTATGTTCACTGTGGAGAGTGGGATATCCAAGCAGGCCATGCTGGGGTAGTTTTTTAATATTTGGGTGATCTCACAGCCCAGGTTTCAAGTCTTGTTCTTGATTATGTGGTAGAAGATAAGATTTTCTTCCACATATGGGTAATTAGTTTCATGATGTTCTTCCCAAGGACTTCTTGGGGATGTCGCTTGAGAGAGATGTTGAGTTCACTTTTGAGTTTTTACCTAGAGAATAACATGTTTCTATTCCACCATATAGAATGGAATCAAAAAAAACTTTGGGAACATAAAATTCATATGAAGGAATTATATAATAATTCTTTTATTCATCCAAGTATCTCACCTTGGGGATCTTCAATTTTATTTCCTATCACTGATATTTCTCTCAAAATATTGCCTGAATCAAAAATAGAAGTTTTGATAATTTAATCATAAAATATTTTCTTAAAAATCATCTGGTTTTATTTCCTCAAAATTCTGAAATTTATATATTTTATTTACAATTCTCATAAATTTATAAAATTAATAATTTACAAAAAGAAAAAAATCTTACAAATTACCTTTTAGAATATTATGTTTTGTACATAATAACTTTTACTTATAAAACTTTCAACTCTTTCTAAACACTTTATGCATCAACATATTATATATCCCCATCTCTTATTCACTGGAAAAAACATCTATTATATGCATTTAAAAGCTTTATACATTTTATAAATACGAAAAAAAATTAACATATTTCTTATTTTGAAATATATAAAAAACATATGTACCATGAAAATTTCTTATGAATGGATTTATATTATAATGTATCATCTTAACATCTTATGTATCATCATATAATTTTCTATATTTCAACATTAAACTCAAATATCTTCTTATATATAGACTAAATTTCATAAGTATGAACTCTACCTTTCTAAAAACGTTATAAAAACATGTCAGTATTATATAATAGGAATATTTATATGTATAAAATAGGGAATAGGTAGATTCGACTCAAAATTTTATATTCTCATCAAATCAACTCAAATTAATCTCATCCTCCCTTTAGAAATCTCAAAAACATATCAAAAAATTCCAATTATTCTATAAACTCACTATTTTGGAATTGTTTAAATAAATTTACAAATAATTAATTTTAATATGAAAATTTCATATCAAAATATAAAAAACATTTATATTCACCGTATTATATAATTTATATACTCATTATAAATATTCCATATAAATAATCTTTAAACCAAGATCATATCTATGAAGAAATTATATATGATTTGATAATTTTATAAAAAAACTATTTTTCTTAATAATTTTAAAAACTATGGTTTTTTTATATAAACCATGGAATTTTTTCTCCCACAAGTCCACAATTTTAATGGGAAACCATGTTTTCTTTAATTATGGTGATGCCAAATTGGGAAGATCCATGAAAATTATTACTTTTGAAACCATTATGTTGTTTTACTAGAATAAATTGTAGATTTATTATAGAATTTATATTATGATTCAAATCATTATCATTTTCTTGATAAACCATGGGATGATATTAACATTTTATGATGTTGTGTTTTATATAACTATTTCTAATAATATTTTTTACAAACCAAAATAAGGTTTTATAAATTTTATAAATACATTCTCATTTTTTCTTAAAATATATCATGCTTATGAAAAAAATCTTGAACCATGGATGTTTTTTTAGAAACACATTGTGGTTCTAAAAAAAATAATTTTTCAAGTTTATTCACCTAGCTAAAAATCCAATCCAAATGTAATTAAATTTTCAATGATTCTAATGAATGTTTTTTAAGTTAAAAATATTGATAAAAAATAGTTAAAAAACAACCAAAAAATATTTTTGTATATGATATACCCATAATTTGGTAATAAATAAATATAAATGAAGAAATTGTATCTTCTCTTTAATGAAGTAATTGTTTCAATATTCTTCCAAAAAATATTGATAGGTATCATTATGTAGTAGTCAATGGACTCAATCTTTCTAGGGTATGTATAATGTATATGAATCTTGTAAGAACCCAGGTCTTTTTTTCAAGTATGTTTTTCTTTTCCTGGTGTTTTTGAGAAAAACGTGGTTTCTGGAAAATTTTGAAGTACACGCCGTGTACTTTCTGAGTACACGCCGTGTACTCCCTTGCCGCGCCAGGCCGTGTGTTGGCCGTGTCTGGGCCACACACACGATGTATAGGGGGGAGTGGAGGCCTCTTAAAGAGGAGTATATAAAAATGGAGTACACAGCGTGTTCTCAAGAAGTACACGCTGTGTATTTTCTTCTTTTTTTCATTAAACGCACTGGGGTCGCGCCAGACGGACAGAACACCGTTCATCTAGGTTTCGTTCGTCTGAGAGAAGTCGTACGACCGTAGATCTTCTCTGAGCTCTCGTGACTCCATCTGTTCACTGAATCGAATGTCGTCGATTGTGTTGGAACAGTAGCGGTCAGCTCTCTCTTCTCCTAGATCTTTGTTTTCCAATTCCTCCTCTTACATATGATATTGTTGGTTTAGCGTTTTTACTGTTTCTCAGATCCTCGACGTTATAAGGAGAATCAATCATCGTGTTTCACATATATCATTCTCCTAGCATCGATGTAGGTATTTTGTTCCTTTCTATATGATGTCTGTTAATATTTTGTGCAAATTCCACTAATACCCTTGAATGGGGTAATGTGTGTTTCCGGTTTTTCCCTTGTTGTTGCATTCTTTGCTCGATTTCTTGAGTAGAGGTAATTGCTTCTGAATATGGTAGTTTTTACAGTACTCTAGATGTTTTCCATGATTTTTTTTCGTGGTTTGGTGTTTTCCAATTGTCATGCCTAGTTGTAGGATATTGGAACTGTTATACTATTATGTTGTTGTTCCTTAGAATGATAGTCAAGTAGTTATTTAGGTTTACATGGGCTGTTACGCATGCTATGCATGTTTGTTTTACACAGGGTTGTGATGACCTAGTGTAGTGGACCAAAGGGAGAATGAACGTAAGGGCTTCTCCAGAGTGTCTTTAATTTATGATGCGAGACCACAGGGGGAATTGACTTTGAGTGCTTCCTCAGAGAGTCTGTAGTTCCTCGTCGCGGGCCACAGGGGGAATGAGATGTTGAGTGCTTCCCCAGAGATCCTTTAGTATCATATGAGAATATATGGAGAATTGATGGTGAGTGCTTCCTCAGAGAGTATATTATTTAGCTGAACCAGAGGGGTGAGACAGTGTGTGCCTCCCAGAGGGTTGCTAGCACTTGTAGGTTGAACCATAAGGGTTAGACTGTGAGAACTACCCAAGGGGGTTACCCGTTATCTACTTTTTGTTTGGCATATACTTCTGTATATTATATATTAGACACTGAATTGTAGATTTTTTATGCTTCCTGTTTACTGCTTCTTATATTTTATTTGCCATGTATTCACTGACTGTTAGGCATAGATCTTTGGGTGATTGCCTACTGGGAACTTGTCTCACACCTTATTTGGGCCATGATTTTGGGCCCAAACTGACTATGTTGTTGCAGGTATAGATAAGGGCAAGCGCCCTTCTACTTCAGGTACCTGACATGCTGTGGAGCTGGAGAGCATGGGACCAAGCTATGTCTTGTGATGCGGAGGAGTTTATCTATTTTTCTTTTTCACTTTGGTTTAGTATTGTATTCAGAATTTTGACTTGTTTGGATTATTTCCTAGACATATGTATCATGAATCATTTATATATACATGTGTGTGCTCTATTTGTTTATTGTTAGTCTTCCGATGTTTATCGTTTCCTTTTGTATGGATGGTTACAGTTTCTGTTGTCGTCTATTTTTTTCTTCTGCTGTCTACTCTGCCAATGAGGGCATAGTTTCCCACTATCACACCCAAGACCCTCGCTGCTAGTCGGCAGCCTTTGTCATTTAGGGAAATGTGCTTGGGGCCATGTGACCAACCGGGTACGGGGCGCCTCTAGGTGGCTTCCGGAACCGGGGCGTTACAAATCTCCCAATTTTTAGGAATAAATTTTATCATATAAAAGTCTTATAAAACCTTTTGTGAAAGTATTGAATAGAAATTGGAACGAATAAGAGATTAAATTTTATGAATTTTCATTGAATGAATATTACATTACAACACAATAAATTTACTCTCAATTCAAAAACAATGATTGTTTTTATATATTCGTCCAAGGACACTTCTATTATTCTAACTTTTTCTCAAATTTTCAACTATAAAATTAAATGTTTCATAAATGTTTTATAGGTTACAGATCTATGTAACTCTCGACTCATCATTGTAATCAATTTTTTACAATTTAAACAATTGATTTGGATAATTGAAATTATAAAATAATTACAATTTTATGATCAAAATGGACATGATATATTTGGTGGGAGATAACTAAAAATGTCAAGAATTGTCTCATCATGTGTATATTAGAATGCACTAAACTATGGTGTAGTCACCCTCACTATGTCGGGATATACACTAACACAAAACATATTGTGGTTAATACCACCATTTCATAGTCTAACATTAGTGAATATTTATAATAATTCATAATAAAGTGAGAACCCACTTTTTTATTAGACATAATACTACACCTAATTTCGACATAGTGTAACGGGGATATAATCAGTGTCTCGCTGCAATGTGGTTTTCCCAAATGTGTTTTATTTTAATTTTTTATCATGTGAAAATTTATTTACCTTCATTATTCATATATATTATCCATATATTGTTCTTTTTTTTATTATGGTGCCTTCATATTGGAAAAAATTAAAAATTCAATTTTTAGCCTCACTCTTTATCATCTATGTGAAAGGTTTAGTTGATATTAAAATAACCATGTTAGAATCTATGAAGTTTTATGATGTTTTCCTTAAAGACAAAACCAAAATATATATGTATATTATAAAAAATAAATTTCTATAAACTCCTCATAAAAATAAGTATTAATATCCAAATCCATTCAGACGCTCATACCACTATGCCATCAGATTGGATAGTTCCTTTAAAGAAAAATTATCCCGAAATATGAAATCATTCATGGATCCCATAGAAACTCATTTCTTATTTTCAAGGATTCATTATATCCTATAAGATCATTAAACTCTAAGTGAAACTCCTCACAATTCAACATATATTTCATCTAATATATGAAATAGCAAGGAATATTATCATCTTTGTCATATTTCTTGATCCAATGTAGAAATTCTATAAATTATTTTCATAATCATTTCTTACATAACCGATGAACCTTCATGGTTTTCATCCACAACTCACCTTCTCACCTAATGATGGTTTCCTTTAACTTTTATCTTCATTTCTTATCTTTAACTAGGATCTCTAATATGTTGTTGAAAAAAATTCCACCATGAAGAAAAAAATACACTATTTAAACTCAGATAGTATGGGATTATTAATTCTGTGTTATATTTAAAATAAATAAAATATTATTTGAAACAATTGAAAACATCAATATTACTATAGGATCATCACATAGCCTCTCGAAGGAATTATCCTACTCAATCATATTCAGTAAATGAGTTTTGACTAGAGTTAATTCATTATTTTTTTAAATAATTAGTTCCTTTAAAACCATCAATTTTATTTTCCTTATGACTTTTGTAAGCATATATATTAACTTATAAAATAGATTCATCAATAAACTACTTGGGAAGGGACTTTTATAACTTATAAAACACTTTTTCTTGATAAATAACTATTCTTAATCGTCCATGCCAGTATAAGAATTTTTTTTATTAATTTTCCCATTTTTTCAAATTTATCTATAAATAAAGGTAGGTGATGACTCCATTTTTTCAAAAGAAAAATTTTTTATCAAAGGGAAATCATGTTTTACATTTTTTTTATAAATACATTTTTTAAATGTACTACCACTAAAATTATGCCCTCTTTTAATAAAAATCTTATAAATTAGTGGGATGAGATCAATATTTCATCATGATTATCCCATTTAATCCTTTAACATAATCTATAACTACAAATACTGGAAAATAATTTCATATATGATTCTAGGATAGTTTAGTGGATATATCCTTGATCAAAGCCATCATATGGGTTATCTTAACTCTATTCCTTGAGTATCTTGGTCGATAATGTTTTCCAGCTAAGTGTAACACAAATCTAATTCTAATAATAGGATCCTAAATAGTCATGTCACCTATATCATTTTTTTCTTACACATGATAATCGATAATAACCTAGATTTGGAAATACCTACCCATTTGGATGATCAAGGTCTTCAAAATTCTTCTCTTTGGAAGAAATCTAACACTTAGTATATCGAGGTTTTTTAAATTTTCACATCTCATATCATAAATTCTTATCATGTGTGTATACTTCACATGATTTAGTTTTTTTATTCAACTCATTTAACCAAATTAATATATTCAAATCATATTAATATATAACACTTTATACAACTCATGAATTGTGCTACTTAAAAAAATAAAATTCAATTATATTCACATATATATGGATTCATCCCATGAATAAATTAAATTATATATATATATATATATATACATATATGAATGGATATGATTCATAAGGTACATGAATCTATTTTATATAAATATTTATAATCATATGAAAAAAAAATTCTAATAATAGAAAGTATGTTGTGGCAAGAAGTCGGCCCCTGCTTTTATTTATATAACATAATCCCCAAGGTTAGTAAAAAGTTAAAGGAAAATAAATACTATAAATAGACCAATACTAAATAGAGACCTCAATTACAATACAATATTAACACCTAATATGTATAAATAATAGTCAGCTATTACTATCAAGTTTATAACCCATAAATAGATTATATTCATGGTTGAACGTAACTTATTATTTTATTTTTCATAGAATGTAACTCCTTATATGTATTCTATGAAATTAATACTAAGTTATTTATCACTTTAAACTAATTCATACACCTATTAATAATATAAAAATTGTATACTAATGAATTAAATAAATCTATAAATAATCTACATAATTGATGAATTTAAATATTTAGATATAGGATAAAAGATTATAAATATCTCCTAAATAATCAATCAAAAATATTTTATAATTAAACATGGTTTATCGAATTCCATTAATAAATAAACATAAAAATTTCACATTAATTTAAATATTAAATCATTCATATTCTCATTTTATATGGTATTCAATATGATATCCTTCATATAAAAAAATATTTTTTGAAAATATTTTTTTTTATATTTCATATGAATGTTTTATATTTTAGGTAAACATTTTACATAATACAAATCTTACATTTTTCATTTTTATTTAAACATATGACTAAATATACCAAAACTCCTTTATATGTAGTTTAAATAATTTTCCAAATAATGTATTTTAATATTAATCTTTCATATTATTATTTAAAAACATCTTATAAATAAATATATAAACTTTTATATTTGATCTTATTTTGTAAATTATAAATACTATATCAATTAATGAAGCATGTAAATATATTTTAATCCTAGATTACATCCATTGAGATAATTTTGATATGGCTTAAATCCTACACCTGTGAATATTTTTTATAATTTTAATGGAAAAATGTTTCTTCATAAAAGATAAAAAACATTGTGATTTACTATAAACCATGATGTGTTTCTTCCCATGTGAAAATAATTGTTAAAAAAGTTCTGGTGTACTTTTTTAGGAAAACCCATTTTGAGTATATCTTTTAATAGTCATACTCTAAAATCCACTATGTACTTTTTTTCAAATATTTTGGTGTTTTTTTGTTTAAAATAATATTCCAAAATAAAATAAAAATATTTTTTTCTAGAAAAATTATGTAAATAATAAATTTTTTATGATTCTCAATTTTTTATAATTTATTTCAATGGTTCATTTTCTTGAACCATAATTTAGTTTTAAAATTATCATAAATCATGATTTTATTTTAAAAAATAATCATGTTTGGTAATAAATATCATCCTAAACCATGGACATTTTTCACAAAAATTACATTGTTTAGGAAAAAACATTTGTTTCTAGATTATTAATCTATTTTAACATAAATCCAATCATAATAGAAGTTTCTATATGTCACGAACCAGCCGAGGTCGACCCCGAACTGGGCACCTGAGCCGGCCCACGACATGGCCCGAGGGGCGTTCCTGATCCCCATGGGCTGGCAACTAGTGTCGGGCATCAAAATTAAGTAGGTGGGAACGATTTGGCCCAAAGAAAAATAAACTAAACATCAGAAAATAAAATAGAACAAAAATGAATAAATAAATAACAACCAGCGACGCTACTAACCTGACCATGACCCAAACTCCATGTAACCATGTGGGTCACTCTCCAATACCACAACCAACATCGCTCAAGGCGAACACTGAAGCTGGAACCTACAACATAACTAAAAACAAGAAAAAACTGTAGGCGTGAGTATTAAAACACAGTAGGTAGGCCCGACTAATTCTATTCCCAATGCACATACCATTAAACAATGAATTTATCAATTTCAGGTTTGCACTAAATTATATAAAATATGGTTTCCGCACACACTTTCATTTCTAAAACAAGTAACAGTCCATTGAACTTCTTAATTTATAATAGGTTTAATGTTAAAAGAAACAGGTGCATTTCATTTTTAAAACCTTTTTCAAACAATTTAGAAATCCAAAATTTATTTGTTAGTCAAATGGATAATCACACACAACACCCAACACACACCAAGGGAAATGGAAAAAGTGGCACACATAGGTCCGCAACTGAAATCGAACTCTCAATCGTCTTCCACATACAAATAAACACTAAAGGAAACATGGGTCGAACCTAGGAGATCGTGAAAAATCCAGAACATACAATACATCTGACTAATCCTGAAGGCATGCCCTAACTCGATGACGTCATAACTCCTATACTACTACCCGGTATAGTCTTGCATGGCCTAATTGAGGGGCCCAATCCCCATAGCAGCAATAACTTTGTATTCCCCTTCTCTGGGGCCACTAGCCAGTGCGTGGTCTAAACTAGTGCAGCAATCGTTCTCAGAAAATTCACTCAATATGTCAGGTTCCCATGTCAACACAAGCAATAAAAAAATGGGGGTGTGTCCACAATGTAATTTAATCAGTCACGATGCACAAACATCACATACAGCTCACGCAATTAACACACACCAAAGATCACCCCCGAGTCGGTTTTCCAAAATAATCTATTTTGTTAAAGTTCCAAACGGGTCTTCACCAATTTTAAAGTAAAACCTCATTTCTCAAAAAACTCAAAACACTTTTTCAGAAGAAATCATTTATCTTAAAAACTATAAGTACATTTTAAATGCCATGAATTATGTTTAAAGGTCAAACAGGAATTCTTTCAATACTGGGTGTCCGCTCGTCAAGAAAATGTTTCAAGTTTTTAGTATAAAATAAACTGCTCTTTTAACACCAAATAACCATATGAAAATTAATTATATTATATTATTTCCAATTTATTCAAATTAATAAAACATCAAGAAACTAATAAATTCTAAATCTAAAGTTAAGTGCAGTGGGGGACCTACATCGGCTCGCAGTCGAAACACGATGACGCGACACACCTTGCAAAGGCATGCAAGCATGCACACGTCGATGATCGTAGTATCGCGGTTTCCTCACCGACATGTTGCAACAACCGCACAAACAACTAAAAACACATAAACATGGACTTTAAACAATCCAAACGAACAACAATGCAAAATAAACAACTCGACATGTTTTGAAAATATTCCATCCAAAACATGTATCAAAACACAACCAAACTCTATATTAGAATCCAATCACAACCTTTAGACACACTAACCACTTTACAAACATCATACGCACCACATGATTAAAGAAATAAACCATTTGAAAAATTCATAAAACATCCCCAAATGGTGAAACCAAGGTTCACATCAAAGCATATTCAGTTTCACATAAGAAAAAATTTTAAAATAAAACACACAACATCATCACACCAAAACATGACTCAAACCTAACAACCAACCCATAAAACAATTTTATAAAACAACGCACCCATTTGAACACACAAAACATCACTGCTTTTCATTAAAAATTATGTTCCCAACATGTATACATGTTCACCACCTTAACAAAAAAAATATATATACAATTCACTCCCAATAAAAAAATGATTAACACTTATATAAATAACCAAAACAAAATCAAAATGAAAAACACGCCATTTACATTATTTCCTAAAACACTTTAAAATTTATAAAACAATTTTTTTTTCCAAAGAGTGACCCAAACATCTTCAAAACGTCTAACGCACCACAAAATAAAAACAAATAACACATTTATATATTTTAAAAAACTTGAATCATAAAATCATGTTGACAAACTAATTTGAAGAGGCACAAATCAAGTAAATGAATTAATTGAAAACATGCGAGCATTATATTGGCTAATTTGGAAAGAAAAAAAACGGATTTACCTACCTCAAGGGAAGAGGAACCACCCAAAACCGATGTGAAAATTTGATTATGCCCCAAACACGCCCACATGGTGAAAAAAAAAACGAACCTCGCACAATAAAAATGGATTCACAAATTAGGGCTGGATACTAACAATTGAAACTGTAGCCACAAAAAAGAAAATACCTCAAACCGAAAGGAGGAATAAAGCATCTATAGGAGGGGTTGTGCATAATAGAAGAGGGTCGTTGAGGGGCATCGCGTGCCGATCCATTGGCGCTCTAAGCTGGGAGAGGTTGCGCGCCGTGGAGAAAAACACGGGGTGTCGAAACGTAGTAGGTGGAAGGAGGCGAGGCTTCAAGAGGTGAGGAGAGGGCCTCAGTGCAGCAGGGCTGTCTGTTGAATGGGGCGGAGGGAGAAGGTCGGAAGCCGGAGGGCTGGGTTGCGTCATGGCTAGAGATGCAGTGTAAGGAGGTGTGGGATGAGGTTTCATCCAAAAAGGAAAAGAAAAAAAAAGCCAAAACTGTCTGAAAATAGATCTGGTCGGGGGGTGAGGGGTGGCGGTCGGACACGGCCGGAGCCAGCCCGAACATGGCAGTCAGCACCGGGTAGTGGATGGAGAGGCAAGGGGGTTGGGTGCAGCATGAAGCAAGGAAGACAGCCGGATGGGGAAGGCGGTGCGAAGGAGAGGACCTGGTGTGAGGGGAGGTGTCGCGATCTGCTGGACAGGGCACCAGCGGAGGGTGAAGGCAAGGTGGTGGGGTAGCTGGGAAAGGCGAATGCAAAGGGGGGAGTGCCGAGGGTGTAGCGCTGGGAGTGGGGCGGCTACAGGAGTGCAAGCAGCATAAAAAAATGGGTTCGGGGCTACATAGCTGTTGCGCAGCCAATCCCAGGGAAAGGGGGCGATAGATTAGGGTTTGGTGATTATATATATATATATATAGTAATAATAATAATAAGTAGAATAATAATAATAATTAAAAAATAATAATAAAAATACAAATAATAATAATAATACAAATAATAATAATAAAGTAATAATGATAATAAAATAATAACAATGAAAGTTATGATAACTAAAATGATAATAACAAAATAATAAAAATAAATTTAATAACGATAATAACACCTTATTGATATTAATATTTTCAATTATACAATAACATCATTATTATTTCAATCTAACCACCTAACCCACTTTATTTACATAAACTATATTTACCTTAATTGTTAGACACTTTCACGGACACACGGGCTAACGACGCGACTACCGTCAGTTGTGTAGGGACTGTGTACGAGTCTGAAACCCACAAAAGGTATTAAATGTCAAAAATTTCTAGTTGGGACCCAGACCAGACCTTGGTGCGATGACCCGAAGCCAAGAAATAATAAAATAATAAAATTAAATTAAATTTGGAAGTCGGGTTGTGACAATTCTCTCCACCACAGACACTTTCTGCCCCCAAAAAGTCACCCAGCCGAATGATGGACCAAATAAGAATCTGTGCCCCAATAAAACTAGAAGAAACCACAATATAAGAAAACTGGAGAACACGAGAGGGTTCTCCCCACCACAATAACTCAACCAATGTGGAAATTCAATACCCAAAAACACCACCTCGGGAGGGGGGGGGGGTAGGAGAGACGTGGGAACTCCCAACTAACCCAAACAAACCATTATAGCCTGAGCGAAACAACACCTCCGCTAAAACATCGACATAGACCAAAAACCCCGAACACTAGAGAGAAACCTCCGAGAAGAAAATAACCCAAGCAGTAAACCTGAGCATAACCCCAAACCCGAACTCCTCCGCAGGCACTTATATCTCCAAATGAACACCGCTAAACAAAGATTAACTCATGCAAGGTCCAAACATACTTTTAAGAAAAATGCACGATCCAGAACACCATAATCAGACAAACGAGACTGTTTGGATTACAAACGAACACGTTCACCCCAACCTCACGACGACACAATGGACCTACAAAGAAACCAATACTTTAACAGTGGAATAACGATAAAAGAAGGACTTTAAATGTTTCATTGGAAAAACAGAACACCAAAACCCGAACTGTGGGTTCACACCCCCGTCAACTCCTGACTGCGCGCGAGCTTCACCCCAAAACCTGTGTTTGGGGCTCTGATGTTTGAAGCATCTCCTGACTCACAGTCAGGCACTGGAATCTTCTAGTCACAATGTCTTCCTCTGGTGATGCCTCTTGAAAACCTTCTCTAGATGATCCAGACACCCGCAGTGATGGCACGTCTTCAGAGGGGTGTGACATAATAGCTCGTATTCCCTAACCGTCCATACAAACGGTACACCATTAGACAGTCTGATGAACTGGAAGTTAGAGCCAATGCAAATAACTCTTCTGAAAGAAATTTACCTGACACACTCTGCTCATCAGATGAGGGACCTTCACGAGAAACTGGATACGGTGGATTGCCAACCGTTTGTGCCCCGGATACAAACTCAGCTAGGAACACCTTATGCACCAACTTCTCAAAAGTGATGCTCCCAAAAAGGGAGGACTCGCTCCTTGATCTCTGGATGAAGACCCCTGAGGAAGAGAGAATTCTTCATCTAGTCCTGCGACACTACCCCCTGAAAAAGAGACACAAGATCATTGAAATGTTCAACATACGCTTTCACCATCTGCTGGCCATGTTGAACACGCATGAGCTCTTCCATTTTCTTCATCTTCACCTCCACAAGTATAAACCATTGAAGGAAGATGGAATTGAATACATACCACATCATCCCAACTTGTAGTAATGGTGGGGAGAACAAGTCTTACTCGTCCAGATCTAGTCCTTTGAACAAACCCAGGACAACATGCACTCTAACAGTTTTGGGAGTTCCCAATACCCTGAAGAGGCGCTCGACCTCTTCAAGCCACTCCACTGTCTCAAATAGACTCCAATAACCATGAAGGACAGACAACGTCCGAGAAAGACCAAAAACTAGGCATGAGTCATCAAAATTCTGGGGACCTTTCTGTGCGGCATTTCTGAACAAGATATATAACAGCAAGCCAAAACCAATATCAATCGAAACAACATCAAAGAAAGCGGCTTCATCCAAAAAAACCATCTCAAAAGAAACAAACAACCGCAAACACAACCCAAAATTCCCTATCCAAAATTCCCATTCCATTATATTCCAAAACCACCATTTTTTTTCAAAACCGCTTTCTTTCAAAACCACTTTCCAAATACAAAATCCACTTTTCAAACCAAAATCACTTTCCAAAACCATTTCATCTTTAAAAGCCAATTTAGAAAACAAGGTCAAGCCTTTAATTTCAAATACACCCAGGTAATCCCATGAACGGTTGCACATGTCTTCATCCACATTCATTCATACGCACCAACACGCATTTTCCATGCATCCTCTCACATGTGAAAATGTTCATAAGGGGTACCTGAGGTTTCACCCCAAACCATTCTCAACCACTTTCCATGCAAACAACGGTTTTCCAAACTATAGGCTTTTAGGTTTAAAACCCATTTAATAAATTTAATGTCATTTAAAAGAAATACGTCCCATTTTCAAAAACCCCCCTTTTTTCCATTTCCAAAAAAGCACTTACACCAATGAGAATGAAAAAGACACTCAAAATGCATCAAACCATGGGAGTGAGGGACTAGCGGTCACACTTAACCTGGTGACATGGTAGTGGGACATTCCCCAAGTAAGCATCAAAAACTTGGAGGAATTTCGACCGTGTACCCGGACTCCACATGGGTCACTACTCCATGTGAGATCACGATGTAACATCAGTTTACCTCTGTTGTCATCCCTCAATCCAAAACAAACCAGAACGAAAAAAGACTCAATTCCAGGACTATCCCTGGCGACTTGAGGTGTGGAACGGGAGAGGGTTTAGGATTTCCTTCTCGTACTTACCTCTCGAGTCCCGACACACCTAATCTCCATCTACCAGACACCCCAAATAATAAGGGCCTCCTCTGATACCATTTTGTCACGAACCGGCCCGGGTCGACCCTGAACTAGGCACCTGAGCTGGCCCGCGACGTCGCCCGAGGGGCGTTCCTGATCCCCACGGGCTGGTAACTAGTGTCAGGCATCAAAATTAAGTAGGTGAGAAAGATTTGGCCGAAAGGAAAATAAACTAAACAGCGGAAAATAAAATAGAAAAAAATGAGTAAATAAAGAACAACCAGCAACACTACTAACCTAACCACGACCCAAACTCCATGTGAAATCGTGGGTTACTCTCCAATACCACAACCAACGTCGCTCAAGGCGAACACTGAATCTAGAACCTGCAACAGAACAAATACAATAAAACACTATAGGCGTGAGTATTAAAACTCAGTAGGTAGGCCTGACTAATTATATTCCCAATCCACATACCATTAAACAAATAATTTATCAATTTCAGGTTTTCACTAAATTATATTAAAAATGGTTTCGATACACACTTTCATTTCTAAGACAAGTAACAGTCCATTTCCCTTCTTAATTTAGAACAAGTTTAATGTTAAAAGAAACAGGTGCATTTTATTTTTAAAACATTTTACGAACAATTTAGAAATCCAAACATTATTAGTTAGTCAAAAGGAAAATCACACACAACACCCAACACACACTAATGGAAATGGAAAAAGTGGCACACATAGGTCATCAACAAAACTCAACCTCTCAATCATCCGCCACATACAAATATTCACTAAAAGAAACATTGGTCGAACCTAAGAGATCGTGAACAATCCCGAACATACTATACATCTCACTCATCCTGAAGGCATTCCCTAACTCGATGACGTCAAAATGCCCATACTACTACACAGTATAGCCTTATATGGCCTAACCGAGGGGCCCAATCTCCATAGCAGCAATAACTCAGTATTCCCCTGCTATGGGGCCACTAGCTAGTGCGTGGTCTCAACTAGTGCAACAATTGTTCCTTGAAAATTCACTCAATATGCCAGGTTCCCATATCAACATAAGGAATAAAAAAACGGGGTGCATCTACAATGTAATTTAATCAGTCACGATACACAAACATCGCATACATCTCACGTAATCAACACAAACCAAATATCACCCCTATGTGGGTTTTCCAAAATAATCTATTTTATTAAAGTGCCAAACGGGCCTTCACCAATTTTAAAGTAAAACCTCGTTTCTAAAAAAAATCAAAACACTTTTTCAGAAGAAATCATTTATCATAAAAACTAGAAGTACATTTGAAATGTTTTGAATTATGTTTAAACGGTAAACAGACATTATTTCAATACTGGGTGTCCACTCGTCAATAAAATGTTTCAAGTGTTCGGTATAAAATAAACGGCTCTTTTCACAGCAAATAAACATATAAAAATTAATTATATTATATTATTTCCAATTTATTAAAATTAATAAAACATCAACAAATTAATAAATTCTAAATCTAAAGGTAAGTGCAGTGGGGGACATACCTCGTCTCACAGTCGAAACACGATGACGCGACACGCCTCACAAAGGCTTGCAAGCATGCACAAGCTGATGATCATAGTATCGCAGTTTCCTCACCGACACGCCGCAATAACCGCACAAACAACTAAAAACACGTAAACATGGACTTTAAACAATCCAAACGAACAACAACACAAATTAAATAGATCGACATGTTTTGAAAATATCCCATCCAAAACACATATCAAAACACAACCAAACTCTATATTATAATCCAATCACAACCTTTAGACACATTAACCACATTACAAACATCATACGCACCACATGATTAAAGAAATAAACCATTTGAAAAATTCATAAAACATCCCAAAATGGTGAATCCAAGGTTCACATCAAAGCATACTCAGTTTCACATTAGAAAACATTATAAAATTAAACACACAACATCATCACACCAAAACATGACTCACACCTAACAACCAACCCATAAAACAATTTTATAAAACAATGCACCCATTTGAACACCCAAAACATCGCCACTTTTCATTAAATATTATGTTCCCAACACATAAACATGTTCACCACCTTAACAAAAAATATATATATACAATTCACTCCCAATAAAAAAATTATTAACACTTATATAAAATAACCAAAACGAAACCAAAATGAAAAACAAACCATTTACATTATATCCTAAAACACGTTAAAATTTGTAAAACAATTTTTTTCCAAAGAGTGACCCAAGAAACTTCAAAACTTATAATGCACCACAAAATAAAAACAAAGAACACATTTATAGATTTAAACAAACTTGAATCATAAAAGCATGTTGACCAACTAATTTGAGGAGGCACGAATCAAGTAAATGAATTAATTGAAAACATGCGAGCATTATATGGGCTAATTTGGAAAGAAAAAAACAGATTTACCTACCTCAAGGGGAGAGGAACCAACCAAAACCGATGCGAAAAAATGATTATGCCCTAAACACGCCCACATGGTGAAAAAAATCCAAACCTCGCACAATAAAAATAGATTCATAAATTAGGACAGGATACAAAAAATTGAAACTGTAGCCACAAAAAAGAACAACCCTCAAACTGAAAGGAGGAAGAAAGAATCTACCGGAAGAGCTGTTCATAATAGAAGAGGGGCGTTGAGGGGCATTGCGTGTCGAGCCATAGGCACTCTAAGCTGGGAGCGGGTGCACGTTGTGGAGAAAAATAGGGGGTGTTGAAACGCAGCAGGTGGAAGGAGGCAAGCCTTCAAGAGGTGAGGCGAGGGCCTCAGTGCGGCAGGGCTGTCTGTTGAATGGGGTGGAGGGAGAAGGCCGAATTCCAAAAGGATGGGTTGCGGCATGGCCAGAGATGCGGTGTAAGGAGGTGCGGGATGGGGTTTCAGCCAAAAAGGAAAAGAAAAAAACAAAAACCATCTGACAATAGATCTGGTCAGGGGGTGGCGGCCGGACGTGGCTGAAGCCGGCCTAAACGCGTCTATCGGCATAGGGAGGCGGATGGCGAGGCTGGGGGGTCGGGTGCAACGCGAAGCGAGGCTGGCAGCCGGACGGGGAAGGCGGCGTGGAGGAGAGGACCTGGTGTGAGGGGAGGTGCTACGATCTACTGGACAGGGCATCGGTGGAGGGAGAAGGCAAGGTGGCGGGGTAGCTGGGAAAGGAGAATGTGAAGTGGGGAGTGCCGAGGGTGTAGCGCGGGGAGTGGGCGGCTACAGGAGTGCAAGTGGTAGAAAAAATGGGTTCGGGGCTACAGCGCTGCTACGCAGCCAATCCAAGGGAAAAGGGGGAGGGTGATAGATTAGGGTATTCTGATTATATATATATATATATTAATAATAATAACAAGCAGAATAATAATAATAATGAAAATAATAATAATAATAACAATACAAATAATAATAAAAATAATAATATAAAGAATAATAATAAAGTAATAATGATAATAAAATAATACCAATAAAAGTTATGATAATTAAAATGATAATAACAAAATAAAAAATAAAAGTAATAATGATAATAGCACCATATTGATATTAATATTATCAATTATAGAATAACATCATTATTATTGCAATCTAGCCGCCTAACCCACTTTATTTACATAAGCTATATTTAACGTAATCATTAGACACTTGCACGGACACCCGGGCTAACGACGCGACTACCGTTCATTGTGCAGTGACTGTTTATGAGTCTGAAACCCATGAAAGGTATTAAATGTAAACAATTTCTAGTTTGGACCCAGCTAGGTCCTTGGTGCGATGACCTGAAGCCAAGAAATAATAAAATAATAAAAATAAATTAAATTCGGAAGTCAGGGTGTGACACTATAATACCACTATTATAGTGGTATCATATCCCTCATATAAACATGTCCAATATTACATCCATATAGACCTATCATGGAACTATATTTCTCTAAATCATTTAGTTATTTAATTATTTAAATCAATATTTAAGATCCTCGGTGGAGTGTCGTACATCCTCACACATTCATAAATGAGAGTTCCCATGAATCAATTAACTCTTTAATGGTTTTAATACTACTGTTGGGTTTTAGAAGGGGTATCCTTTTTCTAAACATAATATAAAAAACCACCAAATACCATTTACCATTAGATCCATTCATTCATTGGAATTGGATAAAAACATAAATAAAGTAAATATTTATTTCTCTAACATAAACCTTCCTCTTTATTTACAAAATTTAAATGAAGATCACTAAGAAACAAAAGCATCTATCCTCTAAAGTTAATACATAGGTCTCATGAATATCCTAATTCTTAGGAGGGATAAATCACTTTTCAATAGTCTATTGTCACATTGGAGTTATAGAGAAGAGACGAGGGGGGTTTTAGATTAAGGATTTTTCATAGAAATGTCGAACAACACTCATAAGAGCACTTGTTTATCCATTTCAAAAGGATTTAGCCACTATGTATAGCCTCTGTGAACACTCATTGAAATCTTAAATGTCTCAAATACACATATCCCAAATTGAAAAATTTTATATACATTTCAAATTTTATAACTCTTTGTAACATACAATTTAATCCCTTATTGATAGTTTAAAATTTAATAAATTGACATATACATTCAAACTCCTTAAAAATCATCACATTATATTTTAACCGACAATTATATCATATAGTGGGATAAAGATTAATTTAATAATTCATTTTTTTTGTATGAATTTGTTTATTTTTTTCACTAAACCATGTGGACTTTGATGGCTTTTCACCCTTAGAGGAGTTCAAAGAGGATGGGGTCAGTTTTTGAGAGTTCAGATTTAGGGATGAAGTTTTTATTCAGTAAAATACATCACCAAGTACATATTTCTAGTAGAATAGGTACCCTATAGTCCCAGGTATAAGGGGAAGTGCCTGGAGGGCCATTAGATGGTCAGTGGCCCTAGGGCGGGTACCTGGTGACGTACTAGTTACCTGATGCTAGTTAACCCAATACCTAGTATACCATTAGGATGTTTTAAAAAACATTTAATTAAAATAAAATCCTTAAAATTTACTTAAATGGTCATACCCACTAATACTCCCCTTACCCATCCACATGCCCCCATGATCTCTCCATTTTCTCCCATCCCCTTTGAAGCCTCGGATATCCATCATTCTAGGTTGAAATCATGATCCATCTATCTCTGTAGATCTCTTTAGGTAATGTAATCAATCCTCTATCATATATTCTCAGTTTCTCACATTATTTAAACATTATTCAAAAATTAAACCATAATTTAGTGTTTTTGTTAAATTTTGGTAAACCCCTTGGTTGGAGTAAATTCATCTAACGACTATCAACAAGAAGGATTATACTATATCTATGTAGGTGAGGCCAGAATTTTTTAATGAGTTTATACATGTTTCATGTTATTCATAATATTTGGTCATTTCAAATGTATGCACTTTTCCTAATAATAATCTCTATTGTTTCCACAAGGAGTGTATGAGTAGGGTAAGGTTTTTTACAGCCATTATGGTTCCTCCATATGTTATGAATTAATGTTATGAAAGTTGATGTCCATGGTATTTAGTTATGTGTTTTGAGATTTACACTCAAAACCCAATGTCATATCCTTTTATTTATGTTATGTAGTAGTGGACCTTGTTGGGTTCCCTTTACCCCCTTTGATAATGGTATATGGTCTCACCATAGTGGGATTATCCTTTATTCTACTTGGGATGTATTAAGGGGTTTTTGTAATGAAATTTTTGGATTTGTTGACATGTATAAGGGATGGGCGACATAATCCTTTATATTAAGTTGTTTCTATAGAACAATGACTTGGGAGAGACATAGTGAAGATTCAGTATGGGTTGACTAACATAGACTTTGATACTAAAGGTATTGGATGTTAGGCCAAACCTCAGTATAAGTTGATATCCATTGTTGAGGTTATGTGATTATACCCTGAGGGGTTGTGATAAATGGTTTGAGAAGACTTTGTCTAAGATCATTATAGACACTATAAACCCTACCCATTGTTTCTTAGTATCTCTATAAGAAGGGGATCGATATGATTATGAGTTGATATCACTATATACATGTTCTTATTTCCTATTTTATATTTTGTTATATTGGGACAAGATCAAGATGATATTGTAATTGTATCGTTGTAGACATGAGGACACCTTTTCCCATTATCTTTAGAATGATATGAGCTATGATTGAGACACCTATGGGATGAGATAATTATAAACCAAGGGTCACCATTCCAATTATCCTTACTACTCTTTTGATAAAGGGTAATGATTCTAGAGGGTTGAGATCTTTATAGATAAGTTCCACCTTTCCTATTTGTTTTTATATTTATATGCAGTGATCATGATATTGATGATCTGGGATGATTTAATCCATGGGAAACATTCCAATTAATCATATATTATGATAATATGGGTTCAAGATACCTTATGGATGAGATTATATAGGAAGGTTATACCATTATCCTTCTTTATATATCACATGAAGGGGTTGATACACCTTTTATTAAGATCCTATAGGAATAGGAACATACTATAAAATTGTCCTTGTGATTTTATTATGATATTTTCATACACATTCAAGAAATATTCAAGGCATGTGTGATCACTCCTTGGGTTTTTAGTTGAGAACTCAAGGGCATGATATTTAATGTTTTTATTATTCATTTATTGTGACTGGAATATCAATTTATGCATGAACCTATATATTCTAATTTTTTAGGGTTACCATCGGTGACATCCTACTAAGTTTCACTCAATTCCTAAATAGACGTTGTTAATTCCAACTGTGTCTTTATTGAGATATATCATGAGAGGGTGGGGTAAATTAGGGTACTAAACTTTTTCAAATTTCACCACTTAATTATCAACCTATCATTTACCTAAACAATCATGAACTCACTATTAATATGTTCACTCTTATGTTATTCATTAAATGACGATCCAATTGGCCTTTTGCTTATATTTACTTTAATCTAGTTTGATTAATGATTTCTCAACCCATAGAAACCAATTTATAACTTTAAAAGGGATATAAATAATGCATTTAAGACAAGAGAATTTTACTTATTTCACATGAATTGAGATAATCCAAGTAGCATACAATGATAATGTGCTAAATTTTCAGAATCCACTAAACTCATTATTTGTTCATGGGTTTAGTCAAGATCACTCCAAGACTAGGGTCACTCCCTTTAAATCAATTTAAGGATATTTCACTACCAAACTAGGGTCCCTCCATTATTATTAATTTCTCTTTTCTCGTATTTAGGAAAGGATAAAACTTTATCATGAAATCCACTACATGAATACACTACTCTATATTGCACCAGATATGGATAGGTTCTCATTGATCTTTATAGAATACTCTTTCAATTGTGAAATGTGAAATTATCTAAAAATCATCATCAATTTCCCAAATAATATTAAATTCATATTCAATAAATAACTTATTTTTTTATAATGTTATCAATATGTACCGATTCACATTCTATAGTATTTAGTTTCAGTGAATTCCTTATAGAAACATTCACACAACATTATTTTTTATATGTGTATCAATACTGAACAATACACAAGAACCTATTCAAGAAAATTTATCGCACATAATATTTTTCCGTTAATAAAAAAATGTTCTAATAAAATATTTGTTCGCAAAACACAGTGGTCTGTATAGGTCACATGTGTTTCACAGTGGTTCACATAACTCTTTCATAAAATATTACCTTAAAATAAATTACAGCATTCTTACCTATTATTTTATTCCTTATCCAACTATATATATTATTACTAATGTAATAATGATATTAGTTCCCTATTTATAAAAAAATATATATCCTTTCATGCCTTGTGAAATTATTCCTTTGCGTAAATTGGGTTTGCATAACCTACATGCACACATATTCCCATTACATGGTGCCTCTGTTCACCAACATCACTACATTCATACATATCATCTATTTTAAAAACCATAATATTAATTTTATTAAAAATTATTTCTTTCAGTATAATTTTTTAAGAATCATCCTAAAGACCTTAAATTGCCTCCAGAACCACCCCTTCATGAATATAACAAGGTCTACACAGTTTTGTAACTGTATCATGTACATTGCATGATGTATCTTTATCTTTAATCTCTTCTAACTTTTAAAATCCATTATGTGATTATACTGACTAAAATCATTGAATATTCCTTATTCAGGATCTTTTTTCATTCATCTCCACACATTCACTATCTTTATAGATCCAACTACCACAAGTCATGAACAACATACATCATGTACCTGAAAAAAACATTTATGTTCCTAGGGTTTTTTAAATCCTTTATCAAAAAATTTCCTCAATATGTATCTCCAATGTGTCCTCAAATGAGACATTCAGACCTCAATAACCTATTGATATGGTGAATAAAAAATCCAACAAAAATTGTTCACCATATCTACATTGACAACAAATATAACACACAGTAACACCAATTCTCATTAGATACTAACAATCTCCTCATTTATATTTATTAGAAACATGATCATGAATCCAATTCCAACCACACTTCATGAAACCAAACACATAAATCATGTGATTCATGATGCTTCCATATCTAAGGGATTTAGATTCATTATGCTCTCAACTCCCCCTTTGACATCAAATCCAAATCATATCATATACCATAATTAAAAGATATAAAATCATTGGAAAATATTTATCTTTGAGTACAATAGTTTTACATTTAACTCTATTATCATTATCCACATATATTCTTGATGTTGAATAATACAAGATCTAGTACTTTGATATCTCTAGATAAGTTTCTAAAGGAAAAAAATAATACTTCTACTTGAATTGAAGTATTTTCCGTTATCTATAAAGAGAAATGAGATATTTTAAATAAATATTATCATCTAATATCAATATTATCATTGAAAAAAATTATAGAGACTAGGATCCCAAACATTTAATACATTTAAAGGCTTATTTAACTCCAAGATCAATATTTATTTGATCATAATGACTCCAGATTTTTTTTTTCAAGTGTAAATACTTCTTCTAACTACAGCTACATTTTAAAATTATGTTTAGCAAGAGAACCTACCACTTTAAAAAGAGATATCGATAAAACCTATAAGCTTAATCTACCAAAAATAAATTTAGGAAATAAGAGATTAAGTTAATAACTTGAGTTTTATCAATTACACTCACTTAATTATATAAATTCATGAAACTTGAGCAACTAAATTACTTTATAAGTCTCCCTGTAAAATCAATCATTCAACAAAAATACCATTAGTGAAAAAACCATGAACCACTAAGTCTATGATTCATGTTAGATTTTTTTTCAATCATAATATCCAGACATCAATCAGATAAAATGGATTTCATTATTCTTCCTCTATGGGTCTTTCTATGGATGTTAGGGATATGACCCTTCATATATTTGTAAAAAACTCCCCTGAATTTCATAGATTTGTCATCAAATATAGAATTAATACTCATCAGTAGATTCATCTTTATAAAATAAATTTTTATTTACTGAGAATAGTCAGATGATATCACATGTTAGATTAAAATAAATAAATCAAGAATGCACTTTACATTTTTTCTTGTCCAAAAAAAGTGTCATCTTCTATCTTAAAGGTCTGATGCCAATTTATTAATTTTTTCTCTTGGAACAAACACTTCAAATAGATCATGATACCAACTGTGATACTAGTTTTTATTTCTATGAATCCTCTTATTTCACTCATGTAATTTAATTTATAGATACAAAAATATACCACTAATACTTCTCCAACATCAATTTTAATTTCAAATTGTGCCTTAATACCCCTTTAATTTTTCAATTCAATCTCCCCATAGATTGTATATCCCTCAAATCCTATAAAACATCAACAATGGTTATAGAATTAAAATATATGAGGAGAGCGAACCTTCCATTTCTTCAAATTGAGGAATATGTTGAGTCACTATATAATATCTTTTTTTCATTAACCTTCCATTAGGAATCCATATTTGGATCTCAAATGGTTTTGAGAAAATACAAATTCTATTCACTTTCCTTGAGATTTTTCATTTCATCAGAACCGAAATCACAATATTTTTTCCCATGGGTATTTTGTCCAAATAAAGGAGATAAACCCAAGATCCCATATAAATATGATTTATTATGGATATATTGTATCCTATTATATATGGATATTAGAAGGCATTATTTTTTTCCACTTCTCATGCATGTCAAATTTTATAACTAGATATATCATAATGCGTGATATACATGCCACTCTCTTTGATTGTTATAGAGGATTAAAATTAAATTTTAATGTTTAAGTGATAATCCATGTTGGATATAATAAAATATTAGTTTCATAAGATGAAACAGATGGGAGTTCATTATATTTATGTATGTGTTTCATAAACTAGTCAATGAATTTAATCATGAGTTATAAAACATGAGTAAATTCATGAACTATTGAGGTTCTTCCTCAAGGGAGTTATAAAGGGTCATTAATCATATTATGGTGTTTTTTAGTAATTCTTGAGCCTTATAAAAAAACCCTACATATAGATCTATTATACTACCTCCTTTAGATGATAATGCACTAGCATGCCAAGGGTAGAGGAATGATCCCACACAAATATGAAGTTATTCAAATAAGATCATTGATGCATCTAGAGGAGGGATTTCATTTTGGAATATCCCATGTGATATTCATCAAACATAAAATATTAATATTAATTCAAATTCTATTGATGACGTAAAGTAAATCGGTTTCATCATCTAAAATTTATAAATGTTTTCATTTATATAGAATGGTTGATCTTGGTATGGGTTTCTATATTGATTCCACTAGGTTTTACAAGTGTTGTTACATTATTTAAAACATAAAAATGGTATTAGAGCCTTATCATATTTTTATATTCCTAAAATCATGCTGAAAAATGATGTTTTACAGTCATATATCATGTCAAATTCATGATCATAAAATAATATTGGTATTTTGTTACTCTTGGACGAGTCGTGACTTACGATATTAGATATCATTGTCATAAACTCTGTACAAATCCATTGTATTTTTATTATTTATAGAATATGACTCTTGGATATCGTATTCAATGATAATTGCATCATTGTTTAAAAAATATATCATTATATATCCTTATGATATCAACATATATCATAAAATACAATATGATATGTAATATTATGCCTTTATATATCATATTTTTGGATATTATAGGGCTATAATCCATAACGATCATTTGATAAAGATTAAACCATTTAAGCATCACTATCCTATCAATTATATCCTATGATTTGGGCTATATCGTTAAATATGATTAGTGAAGAAAAAATTGATTTCTGTAAAATTTAATTGTGAATTGAATTATTAAATTTTTTAATTTTTTATAAATTATAATGAAAGGTATTTTTGGATATTTATTAATTTATAAAATTATTTATAAATTAATTAATTATACTTTTTTTATAATTAATTTCATGCTTATGAAATATTTATTAATAAATATTCTATGATATTCAGTCTAAATATTAATACACCTTTTACAAAACTATATGGAGTACCATTTGAAATAGAAATAAAGTTTTTTGTTTGAAATCATAAGGGTAATTTATAAAGTGTTTATAAATTACAAAAATAAGACAAAATGTAAATTATTTATATTTTAATATAATGAATTATTCATAATAATTGATTCTAATTGTTAAACTTAAGGGCCTTATTTTGGATATTATTTAGATCAAATTAAAAGAGTTTTGATGATTTATTTAATAAATAGTTAAATAATGGTAAGTATGTAATATTTATAATATATAAATAATTTACAAAATAAAAAAAATATAATGTTTATATTTCATATAATATTACACATTTAAAGTCAAAATGTCATATAATGAATAATATGAAGTTTTTCATATTATTAAATGAATATAACGTATTTTATTGAAGACTATCAAATTTACATAATGAATAGATAAAATTATATATTGTTTATGATTATATTTTATTTATGAAATGTTCACAGGTGATTATCTCATGTTTAAATATGTTAATTATTCCATAATTTAAAATTTATTACCTTATTTTTTATTCATGGATATAAATTTTTTATATTATGAATATGTGTATGATTTAGTTTAATGTTATTAAACTACTTCTAGATATTATCATTAATTTATCTAAGGAGTTACATTCTAAAAATGATAATGTATTTGGTTTCTATCTACCATGACTTTGGCTTGTGATCAAATTTATTTTTTTTATTTAGTTGTTGAATATATTTTATACATATTATATATTAGATCTATGAGTAATTGGAACCTCTCATAAGTAATATATCTATAGGTAATGGGACTTTGGGTCAGACTTCCCATTCTTGGAGGCTTATTCCTTATTCTAGAAAGCTGTGGGTTAGATGTTTATGGCTCTAGGCTTACTCATATGGAGATTATCAATTTTATTTAATTATAAACCATTATTTTTCAGACCTGACCTACTAAATACATGAACTAACTCACTAAGACCCCCCATGGGTGAGAGTAAGCAGATCAAGGAACCCCAATCTCACCTCTAATAGGTTAGGGGCTAGTTATTAGCACCGAGTAAGAGTATCTCACATAATGGGATACATTATCTTATTTAACCTATATGAAATGCACACCACATAGGGCATAATAAAGTAGAATAATAAAATGTATTTTTCATTTAAATAAAGTTCACCTTTCTTTTCTGGAGCCTAGATGATTATAACTTCATAGTCAAGCATGTTTTTCATAGATTAGTGATAATATGGGTGACCTCCAGGGAAGTTTTGTACGGTGTGTATGAGTTGGGGGAAAGCACATAGAAAGATAATTTTTTGGTCTATGGGGATAGTAATTACTTTGATAAGTGACCTTGGTGGTTAATGGATTATGCAATACCGGGATGGAAAAAATGTATTATAGGAGACCCACGGGATGGCCAAGGGGAGTTGGTTCATGACAAATTGCATAAAATTAAATACCAAGCCCAAAGTGTCAAGTAACTTCCTTGTTTTGAGGTGTGGGGTTAAAAATGTGGGTTTTGTTATTTAATGGATTTTGGGTGAGTGCAAAGCTCCATGAAAATTGAGACATAAATCAATAAATTATATTACCAATGTCAATAAGGTGAACCTTTCTTTTTGGAAGAAGGCCTAATTAGAACTCCATAGATACGGTTTTTATATTAGAGTAGTGATAGTTTATATAACATATTAAGACGTTTTTTAGGGTGTCTAAGAGTTTGGACAATGAATTATGAAATAACATGTGTTGTTTTGTAGATACAATCATTATTTTGATAAGTGGCCCTAGTGGTTAATAGTATGGGGTGTGTTGGGAAGGAAACAAAGGTATAACAAGAGAACCATGGGGCTAGAAGAACATGTTTATTTCCGGGGGAGGGCATGTCATGACATTTATATGAAAATTTCTTGTAACGAGCACATGATATTCATCTGGATGTGTTTAAATATTTATGGCTTCTATTTTTGGGTGAGTAACACAAACAATGAGTTTTGTAAAGTGTTTCACATCAATATTATATGAACATATTGATTTAGTGGAAGGTATAATATTTCAAAAAAACCACTATAATTATGTATAACTAAAAGGAATAACATGAGATAATATGGTGAGATTAAATCCCATTCAAAATACTAAGTTTTAGATTCTGTTCAAAGAAGCACTTGTTAATACATCGGTCATCCAACTGGATAGTTTCATGCTAAAAATTGGTACCCATGAATTATCTTTTTTAAGTAAATCATGTAAAGGAAGACCCTAATAAAATTAGGTGCCCATTCTGGGGATTTTCTTTAAATTACACTTTGTTAGGAAACATTATCAATTATAATTCTAGAGGAATATAGTTGAGTATAACTATTTGATGGATTGGGAAAAGTGTGATCCACATAACTATCTAAGAATAATATATGATATAATCGTAATTATTTTCTACCTAAATAACTAAGTGGAGATATGAGTACTTCTTTGGAATCATTTCTTAGTGAAATATGGATCTTGGTTGACTAATGGGTATGATGGGTTATATATAGAGGACATTATTTTAGTGGTACAACATTTATAAAACATCTTTATTAAATGTTGGTAAGGTATGATTATCATATAATAAAATATTTTATAGAAAATATTTTCATCATCATCATCATTAAAAATAACTTTGATATATTTCCTAGATATAGGATAAACATAATTTATGAAATTTATGAGACTAGAAGCTTAAGAAAAGTTCTTAGGTGAGGAGAAATTATATGTGTTATAGAAACAACTTCCTAAGTAACTAAGTGTTGTACTAGTTTAACAGGTGACTCTATATGCTTATGAAAATAATATAATGGTTTTCTTATGGTTTTAAAGGCATTATATGTATAATTTTGTAGTGAATTTTAGTCTCTTCTCATATATTCATTAGGATTAGACATGTTAATGACTTTGTGAATCTAATTTTTTCCTTAATAATTATTCTATTTAATGGATTCATGCTTTTCTTGTGTATGTATTTTTTTTGAAAATACGACTGATTTTAAAAACAATACCCTATAATTCTCAAAGTGTTTATGATAGATTAATTTTTCATATGATGTCCAGGTTCTAGGGATTTATTTACAGAGAAATTGGATAAAATTTTTAAGGGTATAAGATAATTAATGTATAATTTACAATTGTTATAAATATATAGGAGTTCAAAATTAATGGAAAAATTGTTTGAGCTTGTATTTTTCATTCATGTGATGAATATAAGTGTTGTTATATAAAATATTTGAATATAAAGTAATATAATAATCATAAATTAATAAAAATAAAATATGTGTATAGTTAAATCATTTATCTTATATGATATGAGAATTGGTTGTTAACAATGTGTTATTAAGAACAATATAGGATAATAAAATCAATATAATTGTTTATAATTCATCAGATTTTATAACATGTTTTGAAAGGGTGATAAGTATAAATGTTTTTTTTCACGGTAAATTGTTTATCCAAATGTTTGTTAAAAGATGATATAATGTGTTCTCTCAACCCATCATTGGTATATTTTAAATAATAAAGTATTTTTTTGAAGAAAAATTCTATAAAGACATATAATATTAATATAAATTGGAAATAAGAGTTTATTTATTAAATATTCATTCTAAAAGAAAATAAGGGTCATTTCCTAAACCCCAAGTTGTATTTGTAACTTATCATTATATTATGAAGAGAATACAATGTATAAGTTTCAAGTGGGAGTATGTCTGAACATAGAAAAGTTCAAATTTAACAAATGATAGATTATACCAGTCAAAAATTAAAGCGATTTTCACTTAATATCTTAAAGAGTTTTGGATATGTGATAGTAAATATATTTTTAAATGATTATATTTAGATACTATGAGAAAGAGGATATAAAAATTACATAAAGGATTATTCCAGTCAAAATAAAAATTCAATTTCACAAAATATCCAAAAATATTTTTAGGGTGTATTAATAAATATAAATGTAAATATTAATATTTAGTTCTTACAAAAAAGTGAATTTCACTTTATCATAATGGAGTATAGGATTTGTTGGTATGTGATAATGTAAATACATACAATATTTTCCAATGTATTTCAATGAGAAAGTTTGATGGAATGGATTCCAATAATGATGATGATGTACTTAGTATACAATAGATGTTAACATTAAAGAATTTGATATTTTGGAGTTAAGGAGTTTGAATATGTTCATGGGGTTGAATAATAAGAATATTTTTCCTAAATCAAACTATTATTCAAACCTAATTTCATCATAGATGTTACAAAATAATGAGTTTAGTGGGAGTGTTTTGTTATGTGGTCACAAAGTGATGTGGTAGTACATGCATAGAAATTTAATGAGTTAATAAAACTAAAAAATCATATCATATGTAAGGATGATATGGAATTCTATCATATATAATATGAAAGATAGGTTCTCATTAAGGGTTTTGCTATGTAATATTAAATAATTTAAAAATATAAAATGTATCATATAAAAATAAATCAAAAATTTATAATTATTTCATAATGATTGTGTGTGTATATATAGATACACATTTCATTAATTATAATGATAATCTCAAAGTATGAATTTTTTTTATCCCAACCTAATTTTCATCATAGGGTATTATAGGTTATAAAAAATGATACAGTTAGTATGATTAGGATTCTTTCATAGAGATATAGAATATTCTCATGAGAAACAAAAAGTTCATGTGCATTGGATGACCCACAAATTATACCACGTAGAGTTTAAGTAACTATACCTTTAGAATACTAGGAGTGCATAGATCATATTTGTATTCCTCACACCTGAGGTTAGAGAGATACCCTTCATGATAATATTTATACTTTGATACCTTTCTTATGAAGTCCTCAAGGATTAGAAAATTAGGGAGAGTTTAGTTATGTTGCTGATCATTCCATAAGTTGAAGTGTGACTGTAATGGTATTTTTCCACTCATATGATGAGTTTGACATATAGGACCTCAATTAAGATAGCCCTATGAGTGTGGATGTACCTAGAATAGTACATATAGAATTATTACCTATTTAGGTGAGGGACATATAATGTGTTTATCTATAATGGAAAATCAAATTTGATGTATTCATAGACTTGGTTGGTCAATACTCAGAGAGTTGAGAATGTATGAGTTGTCTCTATGTGGTTAACATACTTCATGACCTAGGGTAACTTGATATCTTTTGAAGATGAAATATATGAGAATGCATTCTAGTGTGTGATGAAACTGGTGGATGTTTTTATAGAGATACATGTGTATGATGGAGATCATACTAGATACCTTTGAATATTAGTAGCTTTGAAGCCTTTATATAGTCCTCTCTTTTCTTATAATTATGGATCTAGTGGTACATATTTATTAACAACACCAAAAATTATTGTGGGTTCCCACATTTTGGTTGACTAAATGAGGATTGATTTTTACTCACAGGGATACTATAAAAGTAATTTAGATTTAATAAAAAATGTTTTTGGATGGTTATCCATAAGGTATTTCATATGATGTGATACATAGAGAAGTTTATGATAGTTTTACAGTGGTGTTTTGGAAGATATCAAAAATAATATTAAATATGATTTCAAAAGTTTTTCAATATGATATGATATAGAGTGAATTGGAAAAAGTATATAATACATTATTATAAGTGGGAGATTTAAGATTATTTTCCCTAAGTCCCTTAAACATATGATGTATTATGTCTAAATCATACCCTATTATAATGGGATATCATCAAGTTTTTTTCACTTCCCAATAAATTCATAGTGTATGTATGGCCATAACATAATGTATTAAATACATCCCACTATCTTTTATTGCAACCATGGATGAACATTAAACATTAAAATTTGTGTTATCTTCCACCTAGGGTATCATAAAATGTCAATTTCATTAGATGAAATACATGAGAGATAATTTCATTAATGAAAGGTTTTTATGAAATAGATAAAGAATTTAATAATGTGTTATAACATATAATTAAATACAAGAAATAACAAGGATCTCCCTAGAGGTATTTATAAATAATTATTCATCATGAGATGGTATCTGTGCATGCATGCCCAAGAATTTGACAAAACTACCTGGTCATGCCAATACACATATCTGTTTTCTTATAGGTGGTGGACATATTAGAATTTTGTTTCCCAAACTTTACTAACTACAAGGGCGTATTATATTAGAAGAGTGGGGTTGAACCCGTGAGTATGAAGCTGTTTCGATGGGGGGTCATTGTCTTGAGACCCATACTGGTGCCCTTTCAAGTTACCTTGGTGTTTGGGAATTTTACTAAATCAATGGTTGAGAGTGAATTCAATTAATTCGTGAGGCGGCGGGATAAATTTCAAGTATTTGGGTAAAGGGTGATCTTTATTATAATCTTGCCAGGGTCCTAAGGCTTGGGTTTCGAAGCAAACAACATTTTCTAGTTGACTTTGATAAAGACACATAGTTCTACATAGGAATTGACTATTCTGTGATCGAGTGATAGTAATTTTCTAGGTTTATTATGTTTAGATTATTTGGAAGAAATTTACATAGGCTAGTGATTATATCCTACTCTAGTTCAATCAGGATACGGTCATTCTTTTAAATGTCTCATGGTTAGGGATGCTCACACTATAACAACCATGCTCATTATTACACAATTAAACATTATTTATTACATAAAAATTACCTTAATACAACCTATAAGATCGAGAGGTCTAGTTTATTTGGAGATTAGGAACATTACATGAAAACTTAAGACAAAAATTAAAACATCTTTTTTGAAAAAAAAAATTACATGACCACAACATTCATTCATACTTAGCATTTCTTGGGATAACCTGAGGACATACATAAGAAAATTGTGATCTATAAAGCCCAGTATGGGAGTAAAAAAGGTATAAAATTAATAATATAATACATTTTAGGAAATAGACATATAAATGGAGCATAACAAAAACATGAACATAAAGGCATGATATAACATGATTATCATAACATGGAAATATTGCAACAACATACAACATTATATTAGCATGATCCAAGGCTCATTACACTAGGATTAGCATGAGTAAACATTAATTTCACATGAATTATCATGAGTAAACCCATATTTCACATGGCATATCATGATACTAAATATTTTCTAATGCATTGGAGCGCTATCAGGACACACCATTCATAAACATTTCATTTCTTGCATAAGTGTGCCACATAGATCAAATAACATGGAATCATTCAACATATTATGTTATTCCATGATCAAGGAATTTTAAATAAATACATGTATGCACCATTAAATAAGTATATATTAATAAAGGTGAATACCATTGATAGATAAATGTGAATGGTATAAACTACACGAATATTCTGTCGTGGAAAATCGCGGTGTAATTTATGCAGCATAACAACGTCATATAGATTTTCATAAGTTGGGTTGATGAGTAATAAGTGGGTCTATAATAATTTATACATGAAATAGACTGTAAGGGTATCATGTAACATAATATCCCAACATATTAAATGGAATTTATATGCATTATATGGTTGAAATGTTTGAATGTAAATAAGAAAGAGAGAAATCCCTTACAGAATTTCGGCATTTTAATGGGTGTACACCGAATGCCATAATAAGAGATAAAGTGGTATCTAATCATTATCAAATAATTAGGGAAGTATGGGTGAGATTATAAATCATACCCAAACATTTTTAATTTAAAATAAAAGTTTATTACAACATAAATAAACTTGGATAAAAATGGGAAAGGAAGGAATCCCTTACGAAAATTCTCTATGGTAACGGGTGCACATAAGGGTTAATAAGATGTATAAATGAGAGTTAAAGGGGATATAGTAATTTATAAATAAAATTGGAAGTAAATAGGATATTTAATAACTTATCTCAACATAGGAATAAAACAAATTAAAATGCATAACATGAAAATAATACTTGATAAAAGAGGAGGGTGGAAGATCCCTTACTTGAGTGTGTGACTTCAAATGATTGAATAGGGGATTATTGAGAGCTTGAGTAACCTTATTAGGATTATAGAGCAGGGGGGAAATATTAGGTATATTATCCAAGTATTTTTAGTGAAGAGAAGTGGGATCTTGGGTGGATTTATATAGGAAATGAGAAAGGAATTCTTTAATATTTCATAAACATAGGTTTTGGAATCTATATAATTAAATATTCAAAACCAAGAACCTTCCTATGGATTTTCCCACATTTTTGGCCAAATATGAGAGTAAAACATTATTTTATATGAAAATTTTCTGAAAATAAAAAAATATTTCCCTTTCTGATGTGGAGGTGAGTCACACTCTCAAGGAAATGAATTTAAAATCATAAAATGTATTATACATTTTTGGAGGATTCACTAAGGCTTTATCAAATAAGTAAAATTCACGGGTTTCGACAAAAGTAGTTTTTAACCTTTAATAAAAAATATATTTGAATTCAAAAAAATTATATACTCATTTATTATACATAAAATTAATTTGATAATAATATTTCATTAAAATATTAATTATTTCAAATATTCATTAATTCCTTAAAATAAATTATATAAAAATACACATTTTGTTTTATCATATAAAAATATCACTCTTATCAAACTGATTACCTAATCATTTACAGATAATTAATTGATATAATCATCATTTATAAGAATTTTTTAATAACTATTATTAATAGAAACCTTATTTTAATATAATTTATATATATTTCTCAAAAGTACCATTTTTACCCAAAGAAACAATTTATCAAATTAAACATTTTTTTAAGAACGACTATTCACATAAAGGAATTTATTGAATTAGACTTTTATTTATAAAAAAGGTATTAAAAAATAATTAACTATTACCTTATTACATGAACCATTATAACACCCACATAAGACCTAAGGATAAGGTGTGCGATGGTGACAGACTCTAAGGGAATCTTGGATATCATTTCATGGGTGATAATCTTTATTAACTTGAACATCTCCCGTAGGAGATTCTATTCAAGCTTAAAGTGTTGAATCTTGGCTTGGGAATGGCCAAGAGAGAAGCCTAGTGATGATACCTCTTTTTGAGCTCTGAAAAATGAGCTTCATATGGCCTGAGTCTAATGGATGAGGTCATCCTCCCCTCTGTCTGTGTCGAAAGAATTTTTCTAAAATCTTATATTTATTTCAGTAGTGTGATCACTGTTCAACAGCTATATTATAAATGGTAATGATACTTAATGATTATATAAACCTAATAAAAAATATTTCATGTTCTTTTTATATCTATAATTCATTAAAAAGAATGAAATTTTATTTATAAAATATTTGGTAATTACACACATGAATGAGGTATACATTAGTTTTTTATCCTAATTAATAGACCATCAGAGTTTATAATATTATAAATAAATATTTATTATGAATTCAGATACATCTACTCTTGATCCCTACCCCTAATAGGTTTCACTACTCATAGCAGGTGGAGATAGAAATGAAGAAATAAAGAAATTCATGTTTTGCATGATATTCGGGATTAATGAATTCGAAACCATGGAAGAGTTCAGAATTGTAAAGGGAATGAACATGAAATCAAGTATTCAAAAGATAAATAAAAAAATTAATATCATGATTACATGAGATAAGAAAAGGAAATGGATCTCACACATGTTGTTAGAAGTTGACAATGAAAGGCAGAAAATGATGCAATGGGAGTTTGAAGGTGTTTAGAAAAAAACAGATCTCTAGATCATGTATTGAAAATAAAATGTAACAAATGATGAAATTATGATTTTTAAGTGAAAAGGGGTGATGGAACTCTAAAAGGATGAATAAAAAGAGAACAATCCCATAAAAAATCATTTTTAAATACTCAACCGTAGCTCTGTATATATAGGTAGATTTAGTCCTGATGTGTACAGCAGGTACACCTCGTGTACCCTTGATCTGTGTAAGTTTCCACTGATTTTGGATCTCCCACATTCCTCATGCATATCTAGACGATTTATGAATTTTGTTGGATAACACGGCATGTACTGAGTGTTCACAATATGTACTGGCCTCCAGCAGTTCCTCCATATGAATTTCTCAAAAATTTCTCGATCAGCTATTTGACTAATGTCACAACATGTACTTATCCTTCATGAAGTGTACTAGATATTTCCTCTAATAACTTCAAAGCTTGGTCATGAAACATATCACGACATGTCTCTTGTTTTGAAATCCTATTACACGACGTGTACGGACAAGTCATGATGTATACTGGGCAATTTCTACACTTTTTCAGGATTTCCTCCTTTAAATATTTTAAATCATTATTCCTTTAAAATTGATTATATACCAAGTGAATTGTCAAGTAAATTAATGAAAATCCATAAACAAATGACAGAAAACATGTATATAAATTGGACTTATCAACCCCCCCCCCCACTTAAACAATTGATTTTCCTTAAGAACAAAGTCTCAATATTTGTTTACAAAATAGATAACCAATTTTTAAAATATGAAATATTCATTATGTCCAGGTAATTAAAATTACGTGTTTTTAGAAAAATTTAATGCTATATAATTATCCTTGTATATAAAATCATTCATTCCTCCTAGTCCAACATTTCAAGATAAATTCTAATCTTTTAATAATAACCTTTTAACTATTCCTTGAATTTTATACCCATTTATAATTTATCTCTCAATGAATTTTCACTCATCACTCAGGGTAAAATGAAATTTAATTCATGATCAAAAACTAAGTACATGTTATTAACCATAATATTTCATTTTTTCTATCATCTCCACTTAGTAAAGGAAAGAACAAAATTTATCATGGGGGCTTCAACAGTATGGTATTGATGACTCTGAGGTCATGGTTAGGAGTTTAAGAAGTGAAAATCAAGCTCAAAAGGAGGATAATATTTGAAGTATAATTCATGAGTGTGAAGACAAGAGTAAAATAAGTCCTTCTTCTAGCTAATCCATTCCATACTCCAAGATCTACAGTTGGGTCCATATATGGAAAGTAAGTACACAATCACGATTCTGTTCCTTTCCTTTTTATTTTTCTTTTCTATTTTTCGAAAGTCATGTCCAGGCCTGATCTCACATATATCCCATAACCACATAAAATCCTTCAAAGGGATTAATCAGCTTAGAAATAATTATTTTTTATCTTCATAGTACACAACCCAAAAGTATTTTTCTTTACTTTTTCCATTTTTAGTAGAATATAGTGAAAATCAAATGAAAAAAAGTGGATATAGATTAAAACTCACTAGTCTGATGAGTACGCAATAAATCTCCTAGTAGTAAAATCATTCCAGCTATCGTAATTCCTCCCCCGCACTTGTTCAAAATTAGTATCATGCATTATATAAGGAGAAGGGTTGTGAGAGAAATAGGATTGTAATATCTTCATCCAAAAATTTCATTCATGGAAACTATGGGCTAAACGAAGGATAAATTAAATGTGGGTCTTAGAAAAAAAAATGGACAAAAAAGAGTGCCTCAGTCATTTTAAATTTGTACTTGCTCAGTCATCACATCTATAAGATCTTAATGCAAGTTTTGATAGGTTGAAACATCATAGGTATGTCTCCATAAATATAATAAGAAAATAATGTGAAATTTATGTCTTAGAATCCTCTCAGTAAATGAGAATAAAATATAAAATGGCAATTAAAATGGGTAAAAAAATAATTAGTTGTTCAATTGACCATAATTTCAAAATGCTTGAATATAAATCAAATTTATAAACTCGTAAATCATTCTAAAATTCTAAAAAAAATATAATTCATGGATTCTAACATTTTCTAACATATTTTTTTCTTATTATACATGGGAATAATGTTCTTCAATTTTTAAATCATGCTTAAAATTTAGATAAATGTCTCCTAGAAGGGTGAGAACAAAAAACAATTCATATGTATCATTAGTGAAAATCATGGGAACCCCCCCCCCCTCCACATACACACATAGAAATAGATAGTGTCCACAATGTTCATGAAAATCTTGTGGAAGTGGTAAATCAAGGAAAAATTAAATAATTTCAAATATAAATTTTGAAAAATGTTAATGAGGGAATCAAGAGATCCCTGGATGAAGTGGTATTCCATGAGAGAATTGGAGCTATCGGTATGCTAAGTAAAGGAACCTTGAAAAATTTTTAGAGAGAAAATCCTGTAGTAGATAAAATATTAGTCCATTGGAATAATCTATGCTGTTGTAGAATAATAGGTATGTGCATAGAGGAATAATTAAATATAACCATTTTTATTGAATTTGTATTAAATTTTTACAGTGCATTTCAATAAAATACTCAAATGAAAAATGAAAATATGCAACAATTATGAGTTAAACTAAACAAAATATTAATTATGGATTGCCTCCAATAGAGATTTATCAGGATGTCATCTTCTAGACGGGTGATCCAATATATTATTTGGTGGGTCAACCAAATAAATTGCTCTATTTCCTCTTATAGATACTGGAGGTTATATCTTCGAGTTCTTGTGGTAACTTTGGTGGGTTGATGACTTCAGCAACTTCAGCATGATCATGAATGAGGTGAGGTAGGAAATGGATCTCAACTCTAGGTGGTTGATGTATTGCATGGATTTCCATGGAAAGTTCCTGAAGTTGACATGTGGTGTCTATGACTTGTAGGAGTACCCTTTGTTCCAAAATAGATGGTGGTACTGGATCATCAAGAATCATAGAATATTCATAGGAACTATAAATTTATATGTACAAAAAGAAATAAATGACAATAAACACAAAAAAAAAGTTAAAATAAAATCCCATATATAGATATAAAGAGTCATTAAAAAATAAGGTATTCAAATATTACAAAAATGAATAGCCAACCCAATCACAAAAAAGTCCAAAAATCCCAAAATGGTAGATTAGGTATCCGGGCCAAATATCTCCTTCAACGTCATATCACCATTAGTTGGTGAGACAATTTTTTCAGTTGGTTTAGCTTCTACAGCTGCAATAGTAGTTAGTGGAGTGGTAGCTATAATTGATAGTGGGTTGGTGGAGGTAGGTAGTAGGGATGGGGTGGCTGGTGGAGAGGTATCGATCCATACGGAGGCCATGTCTCTAGTAGCTGGATCCACAAATGGTACCTCAGGGGTGGAATCGGTGGATATCCCCTTGCACCTTTAGGCCTACTCTATTAAGACCTCCCACTGGGCAGTGGGGTTAGTAGGGTCTGGAGGAAGGTTCGGGTGGACTCTAGGGGTTATGGGAATGGTGGAAGATATGGGGATGGATAGGGTGGATGGTGTTGGTGTGGTAAACTCAGTCTAATCAAGGAAGGTAAGGTGGATATGGGTAGATATCGGGTTCATGTTCGCTAAGATACACAATAGAGTGGCCAAGAGCTCAATTGGGGTGGGGTGGGATCAGATTTGGGATGAGGGATGGGTGGTATAGGTGTTGGGGTGGAATGTGGCTAAACTGGTGGGTCTACTACTACTACTTCTAGTGGCTCCTATGGTGCAGGGTCCTATATTCCTAGATCCCAAAAGTAAGTGTCATCCTCCCTCAATAGAATTTTCATCTTGTGTAGCATCACAAGATCAATAAGTTTGATAGGTCCTAGGGAGGTAAGGGGAAGTGCTTCTTCGAACAACTCCAGGGGCCTCAATTAGTGCATAATGAAGGATCCACCAATCAAGGTATCGTGTTGACTTTGTTCCTGTGTCCTTTAGTATTGGTAAAACTAGTATCCATGTTGACAGGTGGTCTTCCCATAGCTATTGTATGAATCAGCACGTCCACATGGCTGACGCTTCCCCAAGTCTCACCCAAGGAAAACTATCCCACAGCCAAGTAGACTTCGTGAGGCGAGGGTCACGGTGTGACTAGGGGTCACGGCTATCATCAGCCACAACTATGAACCATCTTTGTGAAGTGGATAAATCTTATGGGTAGGATAAATGTCTTAAATGGAAAACTCCTCAGTATTGATTCATAGCCCAACCCCGAATTCTAAGAAATATATCTCACGGGGTCTTCCACCCAATCAAAAACGAAGGTTGTTGATGGTCATATCGATGGTGGATAAAAACTCTAGAAATAACTCCATAAAGGTTTCCTCATGGACCACTACAATGTGGTCAATGTGATGTGTCTCCAAGAGGTCTGGGACAATGTTAGGGATATTCAGCTAGGCCAGAATGTGCATGTCCAATGTCTTGTTGGTATGCATGGGCTTTTCCTACAACTTGATAATATTAACCTGATGTTTTTGATTTGTGAAATAGAGAACAGGTTGGAGGTGAATATTTTCATCGACTGATGTCAAGGTTTTTTCTACCTGAGGAGCAGGGTCAGCATAAGAAACATGTGGTGCAGAAGCTTCGGCTGGTGCAACATGGGGATGCTTGGTGACTGGATACTCCTCCAATGTTGATGATGAGGATCTTCAGGAGGTGTAGGTGGAAGAGGAAGTTTGGTTTCTTTTTGTGCATGCTATGAAGGCAGGGGTTATATCTAGGAAGGGGAGGGTAGATGTCAATTTGGGTGGGGAGGGGGTTGGCTGAGGGAGGTGTGTGTGGCTGGTGTGCAAGCTGACGGAGTGGTCTAGAGGGGAGAGGGTAAGAAGGGTTGCATATTTGAGGGAAGAGTATATGATTAGAGGGTTGTTCGGGTCATGTTCCGTGGATTTGTAGCCATAATTTTAATAAAACATACCCAAACAAGTACACAATGTGTAATAATGTTTCACATAGTGTACGGGTTAAATAAAAGTGATATTTGGCTTGAAGAGGTATACATCGTGAACCATAGGCACACAATGTGTACTTAACTATTCTTGCTAAATTTTTTTGCTCCTTCAGTGCCTTCAGCTAATGCCCATAAGAAAATCTTCTAAGATGATCCTAATATATAGTAGTCTAAGATTTCATATTCTGTGTTTCCTCACAATCACCATTTCCTTTTTAAGTCGGTTCCTTGACTCCATTTAAGCATAAGTGAATTTAAGGCTAATGACACAACCTTCTTGGAAGGGTTCTTGAAAATTATTTAGACTTTGACCGTTCACTTTAAATGGTTTCCCACCTTCTCTTTGAATCTCAATAATTCCATAAGTAAACACTGAACAACTTTGAATGGGTCTGACCAATGATACTTCAGTTGGACCAGGAATAGTTTCAATCTCAAGATAAATAATAGAACCTTATTCTCATGTACAAATTTATTCATTGGAATATGTTGATCATTCTAATTATTTGTATTTTCCTTATAGATATTTTCATTATCATATATATCTCTTATTATCTCTTCCAAATACATTAATTTTTATAACCTGGATTCTCCATATTTCTCTGAATCTATATTCATTTTATTGATCGCCCAAAATGGGTGATGGTCTAGCTTGACTGGAATATGACATTTTTTTCAATAAACCAATATGAATGGGTTGGTGTCTATGGATGTCTTATAAGAATCCCAGTACACCCATGGTGCATTGTCTATCTTGAGACTCTAGTCATTTCTACTAAAATTCAAAGTCTTTTTCCTGATTTTTTTCACCTCCCTATTTGAAAACTCTACTTTCTGACTTGTTTGTGGGTGGTAGGTCGTTCCATTATTTTATCTAATTCCATACCTCTTTAGAATTCCTGAAATAGATAAGTCTGTAAAATGTGTTTCCCAATCACTAATTTATAATATCAGGAATCCAAATCCTTCAATTACATTTTTCCTTATAAATTTAATGACAACATTTTTCATTTCATTTGTCATAGATTCAGCTTCAACCCATTTTGATACATAGTCAACTGCAACAAGAATGTAGGTTTTACCATGTGACGTAGTAAATAGTCTCATGAAGTTGATGCCCCAAATGTTTAATAATTTGATTTCTATAATGGGGTTTTGTGGAATCTCATTCATCTTACTTATATTTCTAGTCTTCTGGCATCTGTCACATATTTGGAAAAATCCCCTCGCATCATGGTGAAGTGTGGGCTAAAAAAATCCATATTTTGGTATCTTGGTGAATATACTCTTGGGTACATGATGTCCACTAGTTGGAGATGTGTGAAAAATATCAATTAAATTTTGGGTTTCTTCTTCTGAGATGATACATCTCAATAAGCCGTCAGCACAATTCTTGAATAACAAAGGATCATCCTAGTAATAACACTTTACTTGTGATAAAAATCATTTTCACTACTAAGAAGAGTGGTCTGGATGTATGAATCACATGGAACGATAATGGGCCATATCTAATAACCATGGGCAAGCATTGATACTAAATAGGGTTTCATGAGTAAACATTACTTCTATATCAGTCTCCTCATCTTCTTTAATGATGGGTAGAGGAATTCTAGATAAATGATATATAATGAAATTTTCCATCCCTTTTGTATCCTTGATCACAATGTCGAATTACTGTAGCAGGAGGATCCAAAGTATCATCATAGTTTTGGCATCCTTTTTCCCATTATGTACCTGAGGGTAGCACAATTAGTGTGTATAATTACATTAGACAGAACAAGATGTCAATGGAATTTCTCAAAAGTATATAGAACATATAAGAGCTCTTTATATGTAGTTGTGCAGTTAACCATAGTTTCATTTAATGTGTTACCTTCATAATAAATGGGATATAAGATGTTTCTAATTCATTTTCCTAGAACAAAACCTATAGCAAGGTCGTTGCAATCACATATTAATTCAAAATATTTCTCCTAATTAGTTGCAATGATAACTGGTGATGCTATCATACTTCTCTTAAGTGCATTGAAGTATTTTTAGAAATACTTAGTGATTTCTAAAGTATCATACTTGTTAAACTGATGTGTCATTGGATGGTAGACTTCAGCAAAATCCTTCACAAATCATTTGAAAAATCTAGCATGTCCCAGAAAACATCTGATTCCTTTTATGGTTGATGGTTCTGTTATATCCTTCATTAACATTGATATTAGCTTGATATACTTATATAAATTCCTTGGAAATTTTGTGAAAATTTACTATTCCTCCTTGTATAATAAAATTTAATTTATCCCAATTTAGGAAATGTAATTTTTCTTCACAATGATTGAGAACTAATTCTAGATTGCTTAAACAGAAAAAATATGGTCTCTTATAAACTGAGAAATAATCTATGAATATTTTTAGGAAATATTCATCCATGTAATGGAAAATTTTCATCATGAATCTCTAAAATGTTTTGGGATCATTTCACATTCCTAATGACAGTCTTCTATAATCAAAGTTTCTGAATGGGCATGTAAATGTGTTCTTCATCCAATCAGTGGGGTCAAATGTAATTTTAGTGTATCCAAAATATCCATCTATAAAAAAGTATAATTCATTCCCCTCCAGTCATTCAAGCATATAGTCCATGAAATGTATAGGAAAATGAAACTTTATAGTTGTTGAATTCATGCATCTGCAGTCCATGTAGACTCTCCATCCCGTGGTGGTGTAAGTTGAAATCAGTTCATTTTCATCAATTCATTCTATCATAACTCCTCATTTCATTGGCACAGCATGGAGAGGAATCACCCATTCACTATATGAAATAGGTAAAATAATTCCTACATCCCTGATATTTAGCACTTAATTTTTAAATACTTCCTTTATTGGTGGGGTGGTTTGCCTCTTAGGTTGTCATTTCGGCTTTGTATTCTCTTCGAGTAGGATTTTCTGAGTGATTTTTTAAGGATTAATCCATTCAATGTCTGCCACTAAAAGGAAATTTATTTCTTATGTATTTTTAGAACATCAACCAATTTATCTTATTATTCATGAGATATTTTAGAGTTGATAGTGTTTGTAAAAGTGGATGAAAATCCTAGGTATGATTACCTCAGGGTACTGGGTAGAGGTTTTAATTTTAACTAGGGTGGTTGAATGATGGAGGGAATGAAAGGTGGAATGGGATATCTTATGAGTGGTTCATTGAATCTCAATTCTTCAATATCATACTCTTCTTCCTTCTCTGGGTGTAAATATTTGTTTTCTTCCTCAATGTCCATGTACTCATCTATTTTTTGGGCGAGAGAGATGGCATTGCAATCCACAATATCATCTGAGTGTTGGGTAATTTTAATCAGGACGAACACTACCTTTTCTACTCCAACTCCAAATATCAGACATCCTTTATTTAAATCAATAAAATAATTTCCTATGGATAGTAATGGTTTTCCAAGTATGATGCAGATGTCACCTTCTTCTTCCTTGTTTAGTACTAAAAAGTCTGCTGTGAAGATAAATTTTCTAACCATGACCAAAATATCTTTGATAATTCCTCTAGGGTACTTTACTGATAGGTCTACTAGCTACAGTGCTACTCTAGTTTTTTTTTCAGTTCTTGGAGTTTGAGCTTGTGGAAAACAATCATCGGCATCAAGTTAATGTTGGCTTCAAGTTCGCATAGTGCTCTTCTAAACATGAATTCTCCTATAGCACAAGGAATTGAGAAACATCCATGATCTCTCATCTTCCGGAAAAGTATCTACTATATGATTTAATAGAATTCCTCATTCAAATAGATGACTCCAAAACATCTATTTTCCTCTTTTTTATAGTATATATTTGATATATTTGGCATAAACGGGCATCTGGGAAACAGATTCTTCAAATGGTATATTAATGTGAAGTTGCTTGAACATCTATAGGAACTTATTTTATTATACCTCCTACCTACCTTTTCTATCTTGCATTGAGAATGGAAGATGTGTCTTTTATAGAGTTGGGGAAACATAAAAATGTTCCTTTACTATTCTGGAGTATGGTTTTTCATAACTGGTGCTTTTTGTTGAGGTGAGAGGGGAATGGTTGTATCAACTTCTCTATCTACTATTGGTCTTTATTAGGGTATTCATGTTTTATTTCTTATTTCCCATTAGGTTATTGAAATTATAAAACATTCCCTATTCTTAGGACTACCACCTTGTCTTCCTCAATTAGGTACATATTAGTGTTACCAGGTAGAGTACCTCAAAATCTATCCAACAAGGTCATTGATATTTGACCCATTTACCTCGTAATATATCCAATAAGGTCTTTGATATTTGACCCATTTGAATCTCAAGACTCCTCAAAGAAGATATTTGGTTCTATATTTCAGTTTCATGAGTTCTCATTCTTGGGTATGAGGTTTGAAGAAAAGTATCCCAGAGATTATCCAGGTTACTTAATGTGGTGTAGGTGGTTTTAGTGTTCCTAGCTAAGGTGGTTTAAATTATTGATGAGGTCTTGGTTGGAAGGGTTGTTGTTGGAATGGTTGTTGTTCCACTTGTTTTTTTATTAGGGCATAGAGTTCATTAGTAGATACCCTAGTGGTCCTTGATTATAGATTTGTTCCTAACCACTTCGCGGTTGAAAATAGCCTTAACTGTTCTGAGGTTCCTGGTGACTAGGCCTCTACTGATAATATTACTATTGTTGTTGAAATGGCTGGTTCAGATGATTGTAATTGACATAATTACAATCTGATTATTCTCCATATCATCTCTTGCAATCCTGATAAAGGTGTAAGAAACCACACATCTCTCAAGATAGAATTTTTATGATGGGAGTAGGAGGGGTTTTAGGTTGAGTTTATATAGATGAAATTTGAAAACATTCAAGCCTCTTTATGAGTTCCTCCACTTTCACTACTAGTCTATTGTTTTCATAAATCTAGTGGATACCATGCCGTTTTGGTCCACGACCACTCTTCCATAGGCTGGCATTGTAAGATACTTCATCTATAATTTCTCATTATAATTCAAGGGTCTTAAACATTAATCATCCATCAGCAGGAGCATCAACTACAATTCGTGCAACTGGATGGAGTCCTTGGTCAAACCTCGAAAACTGAATCCATTTAACTAGTCCTTGATGGAGAAATTTTCACATAATCTCCTAAATTAGTCTCATGTTTCCCACGAATATTATCTATTTTCATGTAAAATTTTTTGGATATCCTTTTGGAGGTTCCATGTCTAGATTGGTGGGAAATACTTTTCCAAAAACATCTTGGAAAGATCATACCAAGTCATGATCGACTCAAGTGATTTGTTTTTGAGCCAGTCCTTAGCTCTATCTCTCAGTGAGAAAGGGAAGATGCATAGTATTCTTAAATTTGAAGAGACTCCCTAGTTTCCAAAGGTGTCTCAAACTTCTAGGATATTGGAAATTTGTATATGTGGGTTTCTACTTTGAGGTCCACTAAGTTATACCATATTATGGATCATGTTAATGAGTCTAGGATTGATCTTAAAGTTGTGGACTTGAATTGGGGGACAAAAAATTCTTGGGATTGAACCATGGATTTATAGAAAGGTATAATCCATGATTTCCTTTTCAGGATGCATCTAGTGTTCTCACAGAATTATCTGATGGGGGTTTGGTGGGTTGGGTACCTCGTGATTTTGTTTCCATTTCGTTGCTGACTAGTTATGGTTAACAAATATCATTATATCATGGCATCGAAGATTAAGTGTTATTTCGACTCAAGGTTCCTTGAATGAGTCAATTGACTTTGGTACTAGTATAGGTGTGGAAAAATATATGCAACGGTGTCTTTGAAAATATACAAATGGGGTGAGGGAAAGGTAATCCTAGATCTTAGACCTGATTTCTTCAATAGAAATAGTGTTACTCCATGAAAACAGCACCAGAATTTGGTCATGCCCATATGCATCATTGGTTTCATATGGGCGGTATTAAAATTAGAATTGTGTGTACTAAAAATTATTAAATACAAGGGTTTATCTACTCACAGTGGGTGGATATACAATTAAAGAAACAAACAAATTCTTGTTTGACATGCTATTTGAATTTAACGTATTAGAAATAATGAAATACATCATAATTATAACAATAATGAACATGAAATCTCATATGAAAAGGATAAATCACATCTTTAATAATTTTCGTACTTGAGATAATAAATGGAAATTGATCTCATACGTGTTATTGGCAATTTACGATGAATGACGAAAAAAGATGCAACGTGAATTTGAAGGTGTTGAGGAAAAAACTGATCCCCAACAATTGTATATAAGATAAAATGTTAAAAAACAAATAAATTTAGAGTTTAAAGAAAAAAGGGGTGTTATAACTCTAAAGGTATGAAAGTCATAAAAGAATATTGTCTAGAATAATTTTTAAATTCTTTTCCCCAACTCTATATATATAGGCAGATTTTGTCACAATGTGTACTAGAGTAACATGTAATGCACCATTGATCCACATATATTTCTAAGTATTTTGTATATCCTACATTCCTCATGCATATCTAGCTGATTTATCAAGTTTTAATGATTATACATCATGTACCTAGTGTTCATGACGTGTGATGGCCTTTATCTATTTCTCCTCATGGATTTCTCATGGATTTCTCACTCAACTTTTTGACTCAAGACTTGATGTGTACTTAGAATTCATAATGTGTATTAGATATTTCCTCTGCTGACTTCGTGACTTGGTCACTTCTTGGATCAAGACCATTCTCATGCTATGAAATCCTTTTACACCATGTGTACAGACATGTCATGATGTGAACTGGGAAATTTATCCACTTTTTCTGCATTTCATCCTTTAAATATTGTGAATCCTTATTCCTGAAAAATTGAGCATATACCAAATTCATTATCAAGTAAATCAATGAAAATACATAAACAAATTATAGAAAAAGTGTTTATAAATTCGTCTAATCAATACCCTACCAACATCCCTCTTCTCTTACCTCTTTTTCATTATAAGGAACAAGAATATTGAGTTCGGTGGAAGTATCAATCACGCACATTAAGTGATTCTTCCAAGCCCATGGATACCTCAAGAGGAAGGATGTCATTTTAATGCCTCTCATTGGATCCTCATCAACCACAGAGGATGAATATGAATGTAATAGACATATATGGTGAAAATTATACTAGTTCATTCATTTATGTTATATAAATGATTTTGTTTATCTAGAATGGTTGGTCTTAGTTTGGGTTTCTATATTTCCTCTATTATTCTTAACAAATATTGTTATATCCTTTAAAACCCATCATAGACAAGGATATATTGACACATCACTGATTCGACTTTTCTTTTCCGATTTTTTTTCTTACCTAGTGTTTTCGTGTATAAATCATTATGTTTCATAACCTATACTATATTTTCAATCCTTATTTCACAGGAGTGTCATTTAGAGTACTTTCACATTTCCAAAATTTTTTATTTTCTTTATTGTTATTTTTGAATAGTAATGATAGATGTTCTAGTGGGGGTGAATAGACTAGATAAAAATTTTAAAGAGATTGATTAATTATCTAATTTAATTATTTTAGTTAATTAAAAAGTTAATTAGCAGTGGAAAATAAAATAATGAACATAGTGAATTTGTATAGTAGATCCTTACAAAGTGGACCCACTCTATATTTATTCCTTTCTACATCATGATTGATGAATTTTTTACTATACTAGTTTTTTAAAGGGAATCATAACTCAATTATAACCTTCATTTTTCTTATGGAAGTATTACTAAGATGCCTGAATTTTTTATGGAGATTCAGATCAAAAATAAAAAATTGACATTATACTAATAGAGTCACAACCTAAAACATTCTAAAATCACAATCCATGATTGTAAACCCTAAGAAATATAATTATTTTATATTAAAAGGAATTAAAAAATACAAGAACATGTGAGACAGAGGAAGTTGTTTTATAGATATGAGGAATAAGGAAAAAATAGAAGATAAATGAAAGAATCGTGGGTATGGGTTCTTGAGTATAGGATATTTTAATATCTTTAAGTAAATAGTAGTCTAATTAGTTTAGGTATATCCCTTTAGATATTATCCAGTAAATGAGAAACTTGTTTGCACTGCCAGATTTAAATAACACTTCTCAGGTCACACCAATCACTTTTTGTATTGTGTCACTTGAAACTATATAAGACCACGTCAAATAAGTATTATTTTATAATTAATTTATATAATAGTATAAATTAAAGAAATAATCAAAATCCTTACATAAGATAGAAACTAAACACATACGATCTAATGGTTAAATAGTTCTAATTCAAAATAACAGATACAAAATTATTAGAGAGAGAGATAGATTATCATTGCAAAATAATCACTCTAATCTCGTCCAAAATTCCAAACCATGAATAAAAGTTAAAAAACAATTTGTAATTGGAGTAAAGGATCTAAAAAATACCCATAAAATTTGGTCAAATAAATTCCATGAAGATCAAAATTTTCTATTCAAAATTCAAAAATTCAAAACATTTCATATTTAACATGTATTAAAAAATATATAAATGCGGTGAAATTAAAAATTAAATAATATTTCATTTAAAAATAATAATTTTTAATGAGTTTTAAAACATATAATATGAATTTATAAACATTAAAAACAAAAAAAATCAACTCAAAATTATAAAGTTTAATTTTCTGATTGTTATTTTACAAATACATGCATGAAAATAAGAATAGCTTTGATCTCCATATATATATGCTCAAAACTCTGTAAAAAACAATTCTAATAGGTTTTATATAATTAATATGAATTTATATAATCATTATAATAATTTAAAAACATGAAACAAACACGAAGAAAATCAAAATACCATAAATATCATAAAATAGTGAAAACTAGATATTCTAGGTTTTCAACTCAACATATGGGTCATTTTTCATGCATATGCAACGGTAAAAAATAATTTTAAAATAATAAGTTAGGGTAGATACTGATTTTAACATGTTTTTAAGGGAAAATAATACTTTATATATACTACCTAAAGGTATATAAAAATGTACATGAGTTTCGAAATGGTAAAAAACAATTTTAACAGGATGTGTAAAGGTAAAAATCAATTTATAAAACATGTGTAAAGGTAAAATATATTTCACATAGGTTGTGTAAAGGTAATAAAAAAAATTTATGTAAGGGTAAATAAAAATTTACAAAGCTTAATATGGGTAAAACAAATAGTATATAACTTGTGAAATGGTACATGCAGTCATGCGTAAGCGTAAAAACATAAGTTACATAAGGTTAGAATATAATTCACATAAGGAAGTATTAAAAATAATATAAAGGTAAACTAATTTTTATAAATTCTAAATAATAAAAAAAAATTATGTAAGCATTATATGTAATTTAGATAAGTTGTGTAATAGTAAGATGACATTTATTTAAGGGTAAACAAAATTTAATAACACTTGTGTAAGGGTAAAAACATATTTTTAAAATGCATTTAATGGTAAATATAAATATGTAGTAATAAAATAAAGAATAAATGATAATAATAATAGTAAATAAATAATCTAATGAACAATAAAAAAATTTATAAACAAAATTATTATTAAAGGATAATTAATAACTAAATAATGAATAAAATAATTATAAAAATACTAGTTTGGAAAATAATAAAATAATGAGATACATTTTTAATATTTAAAATATAAATACTGCATATATACTCCAAAATTATTAAAAAAACTACCAAATATAAAAAACTACCCCTTTTGGAAATTACAAAACTGATCAATATTTTTCAAAAAATATCACCCTTTCCAAAATTATCAAAAAAAATAAAAAAATAAAAAAAATTCATTTTTTTTAAAAAAAAAATAAGGTAAGACTTAAATTAAAATGAATATATCCCCAGAAAAAAATTAAAAATAATAATATTTTTATATTAAATATCCATTATTCTAAGTTTAAATTTTATTTTCTCAGATTTAACAAAATCTAATTATTTAGTAAAAATATCACAAGTTGATTTTCAGTTGGAATGAATTATAAAATAATATATCCATTATTAAAATAATATAATATAAAATTAAATCACATGTCAATATTCTTAGTTAGAGAATTTTGTAAATGATTCTCATATATAGAATTAGAAGAAGAATTATCACAAAAAATAGGTATATTTTCTAAATGAAAACCAAAGTTAGATAATTTTTTTTAATCTATAACGATTGAGTATAACATGAAGAGGAATAAATATATTCACTTTTAGGAGTATATAATGCAATTAATTTTTTTTATCTTGACCTCTAAGAAACTAAATTTTTACTGAAAATGTGACACATACCTCTGGTTCTTTTCTATTAAGTCTTCATCATCAAATATCAGAGTCAGAGTAACTAATTAAATCAAAACAATTTTTTCTAGAATAAAATAATACAAAACAAATTGTTCCTTTAACATGTATAATATTAATTTTAACATACTTTAAGTTATTTTCTTTAATATAATATTGAAATATAGCATACAATAAATCACTAAACATAATATCATGTCTAGAATAAATTAAATACAATAAACTACCAATTATTCCATTAAAAATTATTATCAATATATTTTCAAAAAATATCATAATCTAATTTACAAATAATACCCATATAGGTTTTAAAATTTTTACAATAATCAACACCAAATTTTTTAACCATGTTATTACCATATTTAGACTGATTCAAGAATATAACATCATTTCTTTGATTAATTAAAAGACCTAAAAAGAATTTCAGTTCCCCTATAAGACTCAAATAAAATTCACTATTCACAAAAATATATAATTCATTACAAATAAAATAATTTCAATAACCAAAAACAATATCATAAATATAAAATTTGAAAATTAATATATCATTCAAAATTATTTTGATATGAAAAGTATGATCTTATTTACCATTTGTAAAATCATTTTCAAAAAAAATTATATCTTACCAATCATGTGGTTCTTGTTTAAGACCATATAAATCATTTGATAATTTAATAACATGATTATTATATTTATCATTTTCAAAATTATAGGGTTGAGAAACATAAATTTATTTATATATAAAACCATTTAAAACACACTTTTTACATATTCTTAAAATGACTTAAAACCTTAAAAAATTGAAAAATATTTAAATATTATAATATATTAAATATAAACAATATGAGAAATAGATTCATAAAAATCTAAAACTTATTATTTATAATAACCTTGGGGAAAATTTCCATATTTATTCTTACCAATTTTACTAGATTCACCCATTTTATTTCTAAAAATTCATTTAGTTACAATTACATGTTTATTTATCACAGGATCAACTAAAGACCAAATATTATTTCAATAAAACTAATTATGTTCATCATGTATATAAATAATCCAATTTTTATCAATATAAGCATAAAAAAATCATTAGTAAAACAATCATAAACAAAAAGGAGAATTTGTATAAAAAAATAAAACTGAACTTCTAGTCTTAATAACATAATTAAAATTACCAACAACATTATCAATAGGGTGGTATTTATAATCCTCTTAAGAATTAGGAACAAAATAAGAAGTAAGATAACCCTCAATAATTACATCATTTTAAGGATTTTCTTAACCAAAATTAAAATCATTAAAATAATCTTGAAAATATTGTAAAAAAAATATTTCCTCAAAAAATATTCAACAAATTTAACATAAATATATCCCTATATATCCATAGTTATTTGTTTATAAACATGAAATGATTTAACTTTATTATAATAACCATTAAAAATATCATCACCACTTTTGGAATCAAATTTATCTAGGTTATCCTTAGTATTTAAGATAAAAATCTATACCCAAAAACATTAAAATAACCAATATTATGTTATTCTAGTCAAGAAATTAATAAGGGGGTTTCTTTAAAAAAAGGTATAATTAAAACTCTATTTAAAATATAATCAGTTGTATTAATATATTAAAAAAACCAAAAATTAGGTAAAATATATTTATTTAACAAAGTTCAATCCAATTTAGTTATAGTTTTATGTTTTCATTCGCAATGCCATTTTTTATCAAGTTTTATGTGTATAAAAATTAAAAAAAGTTCCATTTTTTCACGAAATGTTTCAAAATAAAAATTAGAAAATTCATATCTATTATTAATTTTGATAAAACCAATTTAATAACCTATTTTATTTTTATCCATCTTAGAAAAATCTAAAAAATGTTTCACTTTTATGATATATAAACTAAGTCTTTGTAAATCTACTAAAATCAACAACAATCACCAATATATATTTATTACTTCATTATCTAGAAACATGCATTGTACCAGATAAATCTAAATTAATATGTTCCAATGTTCTAGCAGTTATAACTTAATTAAGATATTTAAAACTAATTCTATGATGTTTACATTTTAGACAGTAATCAAAAGTAAAATTATCACTAGATTTCAAATTTTATAATAGATGAATATATACTTTATTTTATAGTTTGTGTAACAATAAAAAGTTAACATAACCAATCCTATGATACTATATGATACCATCTATTTCTATAGAATTAAGAGACTAGACAACCTGGTTAGTTAATTCAAACAATTTAATAAAATATATATTCTCAATTATATTTACATAAAATAAACATTTTCATTTTTGAAAACTCAACATTCATTATCTTAAAATTTAAAATTCATTTCATCATCAAATAATTTTGAAATAATTATCAAGTTATGTTTCAATCCTTCATTGTATAATAATTTATAAATTACCTACTTCATTAAAAACATTAACCTTTCCTTTTAAGTAATCATAAAATGTCATACAACTACCATCACATTGATTATATGATAAAAAAATCTATGGATTGCCATTCATATGTCTAGATCTGTCGTTTTCCCTGAACAATGTATCTTTGAAACTCTTAAGGAATGTTTCTTGAAAATATTAATTAAGTGAAAAACATTTTGTACCAATGTTATCTTGGGTCTAATTTTGTTAATATAATAATTCTTTGGTACCCGTATGGATTTTAAAAAAGTATTCACAGGTAATCTAAAATGTAAATTCACTAAAATGAAATCTATAGTAAAACCAATAGATTGAGGAATCCTTAAAGAACACTCATTACCAAAACTTCCTTGCATGAAACATTTAAATCATATAACATTCGATATACTTCCTTTATAACTTTTAACAAAAGAATTTTTTCATTATTTGGGAATAGGGGGGTGTAACGCCCCAACCCCAGTTACCTAGAGTCAGTGCATTATTTTAATACATTGGCATGATTACAAGGAATCAATTCTCAAAGGACTAATTGGTTTTGCAGTCTTGGAAAATAGATTATATACACGAACGGCGCATTTCACTTTAAGACATACAAAACAACATAAATAATCTTTATGAATGCCATTATTCCCCTTCCTTAACCATGCACATCAATCACAGTACACATCTTGGAATACTAGGAGAAATAAAACATAGAAAGGGGAGAGTTCAAACACTCAATAAGGGTAAGCAATACAGCAGAAACATTCATAAATAATCATAAACATTTAAGGCAATTTATAACTAAAACAAAAGCCTTTTAAACTTGAACATCATCATAATATGGAAAAAAATTTAAATAATTCCATTTAATTATTCAAATGGATATTCTACTAGTTGAATGATCACATGCAATATCACTAACCACTTTTATAATGATGGAATGCATAATTCCAGACTATCATAACCATGGAGCCAAGGCCTCATGCCAATACTACAAATAAGATTTTGTCAAGGCCTTGTGCCAAGACACTAGTTTGTCTCATGAGACCTACCATTGCATCGAGGAGCTATTGCAGGCTCCACCCATCACTTACTAAGTCCAATGCATTCCACATATGAAAATTTCGAAACATAACATAAACATTCGTATTAAAACTAGTATACGAAATGTCAATACTTTACCCATAAACCTTGAATGTTATAAAAATAACACATCCACAGTCCAACATATCACAAAACCTTCAACACAATATGGAAGATTTTTTATCATGATAAATAAACTTCAAAACAAGTTTAAAATCCTTTAAAGGATTTTGAAATAGATTAAAACGATTTGTAAAACTCTTTGGGAGAAATACCCCTTTTCATGAAAACATTTAAAAGTCACACAATTTAGAAATGAATTCATTTAAAGACATTTTTGAATCAAAGTGTCCCATACCAATTTGAATCTTTTCAAAGGAATTAACATTTTAAAAACATTCATGTCCATGAATAAATCCTTAAAAACCATTTTGAAGACATCGACATTAATGAGAATGATTTAGAAGAATAAATATTTGAAACATTGGAAATGATGTTTTAGTAAAAAATTCCCTTAAATGAATCCCTTTGAAAACTCTTTTATAAAACATGGAAATGGATAATAAATTTGTCCTTGTAGATACTTACGTAAAAACAACCTCGAATAATAAAGAGATTATGAAATTAACCCTTACCATTTTGGTAACTTACGAATCATACAACCCATGAAAGAGGTATCATATGATGAATTTGTAAATACACATAAATTAAATTTTATTACACAAAGAATACAATTTTGGGAAGTACATACAGGACACAAATTGTAATAGTGGCAATATGGCATGAATCTCACAAAAATAAGGAGTGAGATGAAAACCTCTTACCTTGTACGTTTCCATGGTTGAGGGTAGGTTAACCTCCAGTATAATAGTTAAATCATTGTTATTAAATTATACAAGAACAATATATATAAATATGATATCATATATTATATTTTAATATTTCTTTGTTCATAATATTTTAGTATTATCGTCATTTTGGATGTTAACTGATTCATTTTCCTTTATATACTTTTTCGTGTAAGCCGTGTTTGTTATGGATAGGTTGTATATTATTCATATCCAGAATGATATCAATTACATAAAAATTACTTTTAATCTTAAAATTATAATTATTCTTTTTTGGATATCATAGGGAAATGAATCTCATCGCGTTCGTGGAGACGGTAATCCGTACGTACGCACGGACGCAACTTCCATTTCATTTTTCATTTAAAAGGAATTAAAACCAAATGATACATAAGTATATTATTATTACAGTATAATATATTTTATTATATTTGTTACTTATGTTCATTAACACCATCCTTTATATGTTTCATGTATGGTATGAACGAGTCATATCACTTTGAGGGGGTGGTAGTCCGCACTTCCTCAAATGAAATTATAGTATATATATACTACATGAAACGAATAATGGTATACTATAAAATGGAATTACAGAAGATTATATATATAAAATAAATATCATTAATATCATATTTAGTGATAGTTTCATCATAATGGCCACCATGAGAGGTGGTAGGATATAATTGAACAATCATCGTTTCGTGAGGCATTTGGTTTCCATCCACAAGAAACATTATGTTCTTGACCCATTAGATGGATGTGTGTGTATGTTTAGTTAGAATAATTCTCATAACAATATCCTAGTATATTTAGGATACCAGTTTTGTTACAAAATAAAATAATAAGGAGTTTTTAGGGGTTAGAGAAGTAAAATAAAAGAAAATAACCTAAGAGAAATTGTTACCTTTAATTTGGGTAACTCACTTTTTTTTTGAACCAAAAAGGACTCTTGAAGTTCCTTTGGCCTAAGGTACATATTCTAGGATGAGTAAAGGGATGTAGGGAGCTTAATTGGGTAGACCTTGGACAAGCCAAAATCCTTGAGAGATATGAGGAATTGGTTAGAAGTGGGTCCTTTTATAAGGGGGCTCTTTAGGAAAAACATAAAGTTTTAATTTATAATAAATTCATATTCGGTTTCAAATGGCTCCAGAGTGGATTATTAAAATTCTAAGGTGGGTATGGGTCGAAATAATTTCATCCAATAGATTTTAGATAGGATTGGGTCATTATATTGACCATATCATTTAGTTTAAACTCTTAGTTAATTAGTTTGACAATTACTACGTCACTCTGTATTTTTGTATTATATAGTTAATAAACTTACTATATACATCCAAGCGACCCAGAAGTGGTCCATTAATGATAAACCTATCATTATATAAGTTATTTTTCCAATCCATAGATTTATAGGAATACAATATAAATTTATAATATAATATTTGTTTTAATAACTCTTTTTTGTAAATTTTGCCACTATTGGGTATTTTGTTTTTGATAAATTCATAACGGCATTATTAATTCGAATAAAATTCATATAACCAATACTAATATGCCATATTGACCTATAAAATTATTTTAATTCTTAAATGGATTCAAATTACATTAATTTGAGTATTTATAATATCAATTATCTTAATCTTTTATTAATATGGTAATTAATATATCATCATTGTGTCATAAATAAATTAAATTATTTAATGTCTAAAAATTATAAATAAATAAAAATTAAGTAGGAAAGATTTTTATCTTTATAAAAAAATTTATAGTCAAAAATATTACTTAAATAACACCATATAAAAATTTATTACTAGAAGGTTTTTGTTTATGTCAATTTTTCCTTTACATTAAATTTATTAATCTAAAATGTCATTATCATTCATAAGTGGCTCCATGGGGTCCCAAAATCGACCAAAATATGCCCATGGTCGTCCATTACTCATCCAATAAGGTTAGGACATGTGTTAAGGTAATTTTTAATTATTAAAATATTCTTTTTACCTTGAATTACCCTATTTACCTTTAACCGCAGTAAATAAAAGTAAAAAGTTACGATTCACCAAAAATTATTTTTATCATATTGAACCACATTTTACTCCTTGATATTAACCATGTCTCTCAGATTTTCCAAATTCAACTCATAGAAGTGGTAAAATTAAGTTTTATGTGAATTTTCAAATTCTCCTAAGAGGTGGGTAAAAGACGATGAAAAGTTCAATAAAATGTTTATATATCTAAAATCATTTTAAACTGACTCCAATGAATTAAAATGTACTTATATAGGTATTATTTATCTATATTAACATAAATTAATTAAAATAAAATAAATAATTAGTTAAATAAAAATTGGTTTTGACCAATAATTCCGTGTTTTTCACTATTCGTCAAAAATTGATGTTTCTCGAAAAAATACCAAAAATTTAGCCTAAGATATATTTGAAATTATGAATTCAAAAATGATGTCTATTTTACCAAATTAAAAAAAATATAATTTTCATTAATTAATTTAAAAATTAATTCCCATGGTCAAAACAAATAGCGTGTTTTTAAGAAATAATAACTATCAAAAGATTGACACTTGCTTATGTCCAGTTTAAATGTGAAATTTGGTCCAATGACCATCATTGGATTTAATGGTAAAAATATAAAATAAATATACTTTAAAACCACTCAAATTCATAATTTATCACAATTAATTATTTCGATTACAAAAGTTGTTTTAATTAAAATTTAGTAATTTTCATTATTCCTCAAAATATGAAAGTTATCTGAAAAGTACCAAAAATTCACCCTAATCTAATTTCAGTATTCCAAATCTAAATATGAAGTCCATTTTTAACGATAAAATTTATAAAATTTTAAAAAGTGGGTATTACTATTCATAACGACAAGTTTGATTGGTTGTGGTGTGTGTTAGAATTCGAAGTTACGTACAACACACGCTACTGTATTATTCAAAGATAAGCGTACCATGGAAGCTTGGGGTGTTACAGTGATTGTAAGAAAAAAAAATTTATCTTTATTTGAAAACATCATGTCTACCATATTATAATATTTTTCTTTCTTTTAAACAAAAATATGTAAAGTTTTTTTCAAACTTTAAACATTATTTTTGAGACTATCAAATTTGAATCAAAATGATCATAAATATTTCCTTTTGAATATGTAGTAGAAGTTTTCAAATTTTTAATTTCTTTCATAAATTTTTCATTTTCCTTTCAAATAATGTCCACTTAATTAGATTGAAATTCATTTCAACAATTAATTTAATTTCTTAAATTATCATTTTCTTTATAGACATTATTACTTTCCTTGATAAGTTTCTTATTCTCTTATTTAAATTTTTATATAATTTAGTAACCCTTAAAACATATTTTTGAAGTTTTTCATTCTATTTACATAGATCATAAAAGATATAACCATCAATATGAAAATCATAACCAAAACATGAATCTGAATTATTAATTACCACATTTTTTTCCGTCATGAATAAGTTAGCTGAATCGCTTTCTCTTATAATTCATCACTGGAATTTGATTATTCTATATAAATATATCTGATATATTCATGTTACACCTTTTTTTAGTATTTATAATTTCCTTCATGTTTTAATTTTGTAAAATCTGATTTGATGTGTCCCTTTTTCCTACATTCATAACAGGTTAGTTTGAAATTCTATTATACTTAATTGAGGTTACATTCTTTCCTTTTAGGTTATCCTACAGATCTTTTTGGGTTAGATTCTTGAAATTTCTCTTTCACGTCAGTAGATGATAAATACCTTTACTAATATTTTCAATTTATCCATTGTCACCCTCCTATGACTTTGATTCAAAAGAGTTATATGTAACATTTATACGTTATTTGAACATAATACCTTTCTTCTTCAAAGACTCTTATTTAGTAATATTCTTTAACTCAAGTCCATATTGAAGAAGTGAATCAATGATTTCATCTAATGAATATTAATTTAAATTCTTACTCTCGTCAATTAAAACATTCTTCGCATGTCATTTTTTAGATAAAGATATTAGTACTCTTTCCAAAAGTACAGGGTTCTCCAAATTTTATCTATGTAAATTCATAACATTCACAATGCTTTTGAATTCATGGAACATTTGATTGACTCTTTCATATTAAACCATCTTGTAATCATGGTTATCTACTCAATTTATTCTAAGATTAATTATAATTATCTAATATGAGCCATGGTGATCAACTTATATAATCTTTTGGATATCTTGAGTTTTCTTACATACAACCATATGACTAAACACACTTCTGTTAATATTAAAATTTAAAATATTCATAACATTTTAATTCAAAACATTTTTATAAAAATAATTTCCTTTAGGATTATTTTTGTTAGCATACATTATTTTTTATAGTTTTACCATGATCAACTAGTGTTTTGTGCTTAACTTCTTCAGGTGTGCCCTTATTCTAGATTTATTGTAACCATAATAATTTTCATCAAATTGATGTGGCTTATGAGTAATCCATGAATCATTTACATTCATTACTTCCATATATCAATGATATTTTCCCATATACTATGAGGTCTAGGATAAATAGGTTAACATAATAATGTATAAAAAACAAACTCTATAACCAAAACGAAGAAGTTCTTGATATCAATTGTTTGATATTAGGAAAAGAAATAGTGCAGTTAATATATCATTAACAAGTTCAACATTTGATACTAGGTGTTTATTATCAAGAAAAATAATAATAGATCTAAACAATCCTTAATAAGGTATATCCTTTGATACCAAGTGTTAGTTCGGAATAGTGAAGAAAAATGGTCTAAAGGGGTTGAATGGATTAGATTAAAATTGTAAAGAGGTAAATTAATTATCTAAATTTATTAATAGATCTAATTAGCAATGAAAGATAAATTAATGGATATAGGTAATTTTTATAGTAGTTTCACCCAAAGTGTCCCTACCATAATCTAATACCTATCTACTCTTTGAGAAATACATTACACACTATACTGATTTTTAAAGGGGAATCACAACCCAATTACAACCTACTTTTTCTAGTGGAATTATAACCAAGACACCAGACTTCTGTATGGGGAGTTACAACCCAACAATGAAATTGACATTAGACTATAATAGTTACAACCCAAATGGTCCTAACATTAGAATCTAAGAGTCAAAACCCAATGAAGGCGAATTATTTTATATGAAAATATATAAACAGAATGCAAGATCACATATGAGAGATAGGAAGTATTGTTATAAAAATATGAAACAAGAATGAAATATGAGATAAATGAAACAAAAATAGGTCCATATTATCGAGTATTGGATCATTTTATCTCATTATGGAAATTGTAGCTGATGTAGTTTTGGTACATCCCTTTCAAAATCTTTTAGTATATGAAATACTTGTCCGCATGGGTAGATTTTTATATCTCTTCATAGTATCAATCCAAAACACTTTTTTCACAGTATCACTTGAATATATGTATTATTAAATTGAATAATTATTGTCTTGATATTTCTATATATCACATTATCCATTGAATAAATTCTAAAACACATTAAATGGGATATAAACCCAACACATATGATCTGATGGTTAGAAAATTCAAATTCAAATTAATAGATATAGAATAATCAGAGATAGAGAGACATTATGGTTACAAAATAATATCTCAACTCTCATCCAAAATTAAAAAACATGAAAAAAAATATTTAAATGAATATATAATTTAAGTAAAAATTCTATAAAAATAACTCTATAATTTTTTTCCAAATATAATTCCATAAAAATTACAAGTTTCTATATTAAATAAAAAAAATAAAAACAATCCATATTTAACATACTTAAACATGTATATAAGTGGTGAAATCCAAAAAAATTAACACAGGATTAATAATATTAAATCATGTTTGAATGATTTTAATATCTTACAATATGAATTTATAAATATTAAAAACAAAAAAATAAACCCAAAATAATAAATTTGAATTCTATGAGTTTCATGTTTTATATATATATGCATAAAAACAATAACATCTTTGATATTTTCATATATATTTTTAAAACATTATAAAAAACTTATCTTAGTTCATATATAATTTATATAAATTTATAGAATCATTAAATAAAATTAAACACTTGAAACAATCATACAGTAAATTAAAATTTCATAACAACATGAAAATAGAGAAAACTGGAAATTCTAGGTTTTCAAATCAACATAAGGGTCATTTTTATACATTTGTAAACATAAAAAATAATTTTAAAAAAAATATTTAAGGATGGAAGATTATTTTAACATGTGTTGTAAGGGTAATCCATAATTTATATATACTATATAATGGTTTATAAAATTTTACATGATTTTCTTAAAGGTAATAAAAAATTTCAATATGATGTGTAATGTTAAAAAAAATCATAAAACCAGTGTAAAGTTAAAAAATATTTTTCATAGGATTCTTAAATGTAAGAAAAAAATGATGTGTAGGGGTAAATGAAAATTTACAAAGCTTCCTAAGGGTAAAATAGAAAGTATATAACTTGTGTAAAGGTATATATATCCATTCTTAAGGGTAAAAAACAAAAGTGTGATAGCCAACCTCATCACTGGTTGGGAGAAAATGGGAAGTTAGAACATTTTTGTTTCTAAGAGTGTTCAAGGTAAAATGGTAAATTTTCTTGTAATGTGATATAATATATTTTTTCTAACCAATTCGTTGGTCTCAGAATAGAGTATTTACCCTAGTAAATAGTTTGGTGAAGATATGAGTCATTCAAGTTTTTATATAATATTTAATATTTATTTAATTAAATATTAATTTATTTTCATGTTTTAATTCGGTGATATAATTTTATTGTAATTTCAAATTAACATTCTATATTCTCATTTGATTCTAGAATGGGGGATTTTTCTCATTGAGGCATAACCTTGCATTGGGCATGAGGGTAAGAACAATGCTCTTTTTTTCTTTTTTTCCCTTTTTTCTTTTTTTCCTTTTTTATTTCCCTCCTTTCCCCTTTGGATTCTCATGTTTACCCTAGTGTTCTTTGTCTCACATGGACTAGAGAGGGAGAGAGTATGAGAGGGAGAGGATAGGAAAAGGGAGTAGTTTTTATCGGGGGTTTGTTTGATGTCTGTATTAGAGTGTGGCAGCTATGGGTGACAGGATAAACATGAAGCATCAGAGGTTTCCACTCGAAGGTCGGACCATTAATAAATTTCCACCATAAATCCTTTTATCACTGTTGTTTTAAGTTTTAAATCCTTTTAAGGATTGTTGGTGACCCCTTGGGGTCAATATTTGGCTTTGGGAGCAAAAATGTGCATTTTAGGCCGTTTTGAGGGGGTTCCTTTTGGTAATACCGACATAAACAGTGTATAGATCAGAGAACACACACCATGTATTCCTCCTTTTTTGGAATATATATTTTTGGGACTAAACACTCTGTACCGGGGGTACATGCAATGTAGTGGTGACATAGTGTGTGTCAGTGGTACATGGCCATGAAGGGTACATAGCCAAGACTTGTGTAGAGTACCCACCCCATGGTCATGTACTGTGTTTTCCTTGACCACATGTGGGGGTACATGGCCAGTTACATGAATGGGGAGCTTATTTGGGATACATTCCATGCATGAGGTGGTGTATGGCGTATAGTACAATAGTGTACATGCTAAGTGGGGGTTTCGTTACACGTACAAGTACCCATGTAGGGGTACACAACATATATAGGGAATACAATCTGTGTAATTTGTAAATGAAATTTTATAGTTATTATAGGAATATGGATAGGGAGGATACTTAGGGTTATACATCATATAACCCTCAGTACATGTCATGTACTTTTCCAACCTTTGTCCATTTTTCCTATTTGTCTCCCTAGTGTCAAAATTGGACTTGTGAGGAGCCCATTATAAGAATATTTTCACATAGATCACAATAGTTAAATCCTTTCATAATTTAGAGGTTGTTTGGATGGTGTTTTATACTATGAGAGAGTGTAGTAGGATTATTTCCTTGAGCATCAGTTTTGGATTCCCATGGTGGGTTGGGGTTGTGAGATATGAGGCATGGTTGAGGTTTATGGTATTGGGATTAGTCTAGCTTGAGTGTTCCATGGTGGTATGTCTGAGGTTATTCTGAATAGATAAAAGAATATTAGATCAAGTGGTATCTATGAGGTTACCTTTCTTCTTTCCCAAAGTTATGGGACTGGTTGCTTGAGGTTAGAGAAATTGAGGTTATCTCATTGGTTTCAGGAGACAAAAGTTATTGGAACCATTAGGATGGGTTGACATCATGGGATAGAATTTATGTTTAGGTCTTGTTGAGGTTTTAAGATGATTCTGATGGGATTTTTTAATTCCACAGTGTTCTGTTTATTGATCAAGTTATTAGTGGTTGCAACATTTGGTTATTGGGAATTCTCGTATGGAATATCATTATTTGGATTCCCATGTGAGTGAGTTAGTACCCATTGAGGGGTTGTTTATTGTGGTGGCTGGATGAGATTTTTCTTATGAGGTATTTTCCTTGTGGTTTGGCTTATTTGAGGATCTCTTGTTAGGTAATATTTTTTGGTGTTCATGAGGACCATTTTGGATGCCATTTTAGTCATTCTTTGATTTTGTATTCCCTTTTTAGGGGAATTTCTAACCAAGGATCAGTTGGAGGCCACTAATGTTCATTTGGGTTATTTTTTCTCTTGTTGTGTCCCATGATTATGTATGATCTAGAGGATCCCATTGTATGGTGCCTTTATTTTACTATTTCCACTGATTTATTTGAGGATATTTCTATAGGATTTTCTTGAGAATTTTGGTGTGCAGGGGGAGTCTAGAGTAGGACGTCGCTTTATGCTATGACCCTAGGGACCATGGGAGCCCCGGGTTTTGGTTTTGACCTATGGAGGGCCATTGAGAGCCCATGGTTGTCATTTTTTGGATGTAAGGATCTGGGGTGTGGAGAGATGCCATGTGATTTGTTTTCCACAAGTTGAGCATTGTTTCTAGTTTAACTATCTAGATGGTGGTTTTGAGGTTTGATCACCCCATGTTCTATTGAGATTTGGATATTACATTTGATGTAGTTTTTTATTAGGAATTTGGTTTGAGGGGGAGACCCTTGGGATATCTTGGATTGGTAATTGTCCCTAAGATTTTATTTGGTTTTATCATCCAATGTATGGCTATGTTTAGATATGGTTTGGGAGCTAATGGGAGATCTAGATGAGTGAAACCCCCATCTAGTTTTGTGTGACACCCTGACTAGAGTTTCTTCAGGATCATGAGGTGTTGAGGCACTCATGGAATAGTTTTTGTATACCATGGATGTTGTTGTGCTCCCAGGGTCATGGAGGTAGATTGATCCTAGTTTTATGTATGGATCCCACCTTTTTTGGGTCCATAGCTTGTGTCTTATTTGTTCTATAGGAGTTTCAAGAATGATGTGTTCTCTATTTTTATTGACCTAGATGTTCTTTTAACCAGTTCTGGTCATGCTTTTAGATTCTTAAAGCCTAGAAGATGTTCCTTATCATGTGGATTCTTATGTATTCTCCATGGGGTTTTTCATTCGTCCCTATTAAATTTAAACATAATAGATCTCCCTTGTAGATCTAGTGTATGCACCGGTTGTTGTGTGTTTGGGTTATCCACAGGAAGTAAATCCTCTATAGGGGAATAGAGTAAGGGTATATTTACCTGGGTGTCAGGACAGAACCTATGGTTGGATATTTTATTCATTTCTATGTTCCCCCTATGTATTTATGTAGTTTTATATTTATTCCATTTATTTTAGTCTTTCATTAGGCTGGAATATCATGTGTTCATGCATTTCTTATAAAACAAACTTATAGGTACGTCATTGGGGTTGACTACTGAGATTAATTTATCACCCCTATACATGAACCTCAATGTGAATTCATAACTGATGTCTACATTCATGTTTTCGCATAGGTTTCATGATTGATGGAGTTAATTCCTAGTGTTGCTTCATCAGGTGGGTCTGCTTTTGTAGAGTCTCCGGATCTGACTAGAAAAACATGAGAAATGCAGAGACTGGGTATGTGGTTTTTCAAGGTGTTGGCAGTAGATCATGTTGTATTTTATTTTCTATTTTTTATTTTATATATGTGGTCATCAAAGGGTGATTTGTTTTGTATTATTTTCATTCTTCAAGGTATGTATTATTTAATGTCACATTTCATTTATTATATCATTCTTCTATTTTGGTTATTTATTTTTTGTTCTATGATATTAATCCTTGGGTTTGAGCTGGGTTATTTTATGATTTTATATCAATATGACTACAGGGTATAGACTCCCCAATGTTCCTTTTTTACCCTATCTACTAATCGACATACTATGGCTTTTGGAGAGGCATGCTTGAGCCTTTGTGGTGAGCTAGATTGAGTGAATTGTTAGGTTGAAACGAATTGGTTCGTTATAAAATGGTAGCATAGAATTTCGTTTTATGATTTGAAGAGTAGTTATAAAAGTGGTATAGGAATGTTTCAGAACTTATAATGGATATCAGAAAAGTGTTTTGTAATTACCCTTGATGATATGAAGTCAAATTTTCTAGGGAATGGGATTGTTGTTCTTGGATTCCATTTTTATGGTTGTGTGATTTCACCTAGTGTGATGCACTTGGGTTTATGGATTTATTTTTTATTTTGGTTAATGGTTATTATCTTGTGGGTAATAGGACAGTTTTAATTCGTAATTCTAGGCATGAAAGATTCAATTGAAATATTCCTATTTGTGTTGTTTTTACTGACGATGGAGGATCGGTTATTTAAAGTATCAGCAACTGCTCATATTGTGTTTTCTCATATAAGAAATTATTGGAATTTTACTCAACTATTCCAGAAGCATATGTATATTATTCTGATGATAATTAATTTGGATGATGTAGTGATAGTTTCACTAATGTTATAGATTTTGTCCCTTTATCGAGGGGTATATGGAAACCCTGGTGGATTGGTAGTGGGATCTAAGTGTCTTATTGGTGGAACGATGAGGGAAAAGATGCATGGGGAATCATTGGTTTGGGATTGAGTTTCATTGAGTTGGTGGTTCCCCTGAAGTCCTTGGATCTTGTTTCTTGGGTTGGAATATCACTTTCCATGTGTTTTCTACCAAGTCGTGCGGTGGGGCTGGTGTTCTTTTTATCACTGATGGCTTGGGTTGGCATGAATATTCTTCCTTGGTGGGGATATTGAGGTATGATATCACAATGATGGGGTTAGGCATCAGTATTCCTGGTGTTTGGGAAGTGGAGCACAAGTATTACTCCTTATCTAATGGATGGATTGAGAATTGAGGTTTGGTTGGACCCCAATCCTTGATAGTTTTAGTTCCAACTTAGGTAGCTTAGTGAGTGTGGTTGGACACTTATGGATTTGGATCAACACATGAGTTTAGTGTGGTTGTGTGGTTGATCTTGGAATCAGGGAGATGCCTCAATGTTGAAGAGGATGGTTCAGAATTCTCTCGCTTGTTAAAACAGAGATGCATGACAATCATGGGAAGTGGTTTTAGGAACATTAGACTAAATTCATTCAAACTTAGACCATGTGATTGTGGGTCTTGGGGATCATTCAATATCCTTGAAAGGAAATCCTTGTGGTGTGTAGTTCACTAAATTTATTTGGACGTCGTGATCCTTGTTTTATGTAGTTTATTGAGCATGGAGGTTTTTGTTCATGGTGGTGTAGGAAGGGATGATTTTTTCATATTAGCACTCAACTGTGAGTGATTTTTCTACATCTATCCACTATTTTCATTTATGGTTGTAGTGTTTGCCATGTGGTTTTTATTTGTGAGTTGAATCAATTATAAGGATACTCCTACATTAGGGAGCATCAAATTGGTATTTGTTGATTGTATCTCCTGTTAAGAGAGAGGGTTGTGAATGCAATAATACTAGTTGTTGGATGGTCGAGATAGTTTCAGTTGTGTTAGTTCTTTGGTGAGAACTTGAGTACTGGTTTCCTACATAGGCTTCTCAGGGTGAGAAGAATTTATGTTGGGGAGTTTTTGATGACTTTCATCATCATTGGTTGTGAAAATCAAAGAATTTTTAAACCCTTTTTGTCAGAAGTGTTCAAGGGAAAATTTTAAATTCTCCTATCAGTTGATCTTGAATAATTTTTTGAACCACTCTATTAGTCTGAGAATATTTTTTTTACTCTATCATAGAATTTTGGTGGGAAATTTCAGCCGTTTAATTTTTTACAAAATATAAAATATTTAATTAATTAAATATTAATTTATTTACATATGTTCAATTGGTGATATCTTTTAAACTAATTTTTTTATTAATAATCTATCTTCTTGATTGATTTTGGAATGGGTGAGTTTTACAAGTGAGTTATAACCACACATCGAGCATCAGGGTCGGGTTCATGCCCCTTTTCTTTTCTATTTCTTTTTTTTTCTTTTTTTCATCCCTTTTTCTTTTATTCATTTTTATTTTCAAATTTTCCCCATTTTATTCTCATGTATTACCATGTGGGTTTTATGTTACACGTCTGAGAGTGTTATAGGAGACGAAAAGAGAGGAGGCATCGTTGGGGGTTCGTACGAGGCATGTATCAGAGTGTGGTGGATGCGGATGGCAGATTAGGAATTAAGCGTTGGTTATTTCCACTTGGAGGAATACCTATTTTTAATTTTATTCCCTAAATTCATATATAGTAGTTTTTTTGTGTTTTAAATCATTTTATAGGTGTTTGGGACCCCTTAGGGGTCGCCAATCTGTGGATTTGGGAGATAAATAGAGAATTTTAGGCAGTTCTGAGGGGTTTCTATTATTGAATACCCATTTTTATGGAATGTAATTCATATAAAACACATCATGTGTTTTCCCTATTTGGGAAAGATGAGTTTTTTGGACTACACACCTTGTATCAGGGGAACACGCCATGTAGTGGTGACTTGGGGTGTTTCAGGTGCACAAGAACATGTCAGATACACGGGAAGAACCCAAATAGAGTACACAACCAGTGGTCATGTACAATTTTTGGAATGACACCATCTATGGGTATATGGTTAGGTATATGGATGGGGACCCCATGTGGGGTGAAATCCTTGTATGGGGTGATGCATTTCGTATAGTACGATGGTGTACATGCCATGTGGGGGTTATTGATGATACTATTTTGGGAATAAATTAATGATGAAAATATGTGAGTATGGCCAAAAAATTCATTCAAATCTATAATAGTATTTATCCTCTACTTGAATATCAAAAATATTCCCCTCTTTCCCTTCGAAATTTGATTCGTCATAAAAAATTCTAGATCTGAATTTAAGCTAAATCAATTCAAAAATGGTTGAAATAAGCAACCAATATATCAATAATGATGAAAATTAAAAGGTTTGGGCTTCATAATAAAATAAATATGTTATTGGTGGTCAAAATTTTCAAAATTATAGTTAGTGGGGAAACCATTTTGAGCTTAAACTATTCCATGCACATTAATTGATTTTAGTGCTAAGACACCTCCTTTTACTTCTGATTTTCTAAAAATTCAACCTATCAAAACTTTATCCTTAGATAAACCCTGGTAAATTCCTCATTATTAACACATTTTTATGAGTCTATAAAGTGGATATTATATAATTTTATCAATAATATATAAATCATGCATTCTTTTTAGAAGGATAAAATCAATGATTCAAAATCCTTGAGTGAAGAGAGATGTACATTTGTTGAGGTAAACACAAAATTCCATGAGAAGGAACAAGTGATTGAATGAAATTTTATTATTTTATGAGTAAATTGATAATTTTAATCCATTTAGGAGGAATTATATTTCTTTGGTTTTTGAATTAATAATTAATTTCATTTAAAAACTGGGAAATATAAATTGATCATGGTGTATGATTATTTCTTGGGGAGAAATGTTTAATTGTGGGGGAACCTCACAATTAGTGGGGTTTATCTTATGTTATTCATTAAATTATGGACCAATTTATGTTTTGTTTATATTTTCCTTACTTTAGTTTGATTGATTATTTCTCAACCCATACACACAAATTTATATCTTTAAGAAAGTAAGTTAAGCATGCACACATGACACCAAAATTTTACTTGGTTATCCACATTATGATAATTTAATTAGTATACAATGTAAATGTGTGTAAGTACCATAGTCCACTAAACTCACTGGTCAATGGTGGGTTTAGGAATGTTTTCTCCAAACCTAGGGTCACTCCCCTTACAATGATTTTGGGATGGTTCACTACCTCCCTAGGGTTACTCCCTTCATTTTCATGTTTCATTACTCACTTATAGGAAAGGATAACACTTTGTAATTAAAGAAATATAAGAATTCACATCTCTATATTACACTAGATATAGGTATGTGATCGTCAAAATTTAATAACTTCTATATCACCCATGACATTTAAAATTATCCATAATATCCACTTCACTTTCACTAATGGTCGTTAATACATATTCATGGAATAAATTCTTCCTTTTGTAGGGTATCCAATGATTTTAAAATCACTTTTGATAATATTCAATTATATTGAATGTCCAACATGTACTTTTACATAAAATTCATTTACAAAATTGTATCCTTGTAGATTAGTTCATAAGAACCTATTCATGACAATTTGTTTCATAGAAGACTAATCTTCACAAAAAAAATGCTCATACAAACAATATATTTACAAAACACAGTGGTTTATTCAAGTAACTATTGTGACATAATAGTTCACATAACTCTTTAAAATAACTTTAAATTTGGTGAAATATGAGCATTTAGTTCTCTCAATATCTTCCTTAACTAACATTATCTCCAATTCCTTACTTAATGAAGATATTAGTTCCATATTTGTAGATAAACCTTCATCATTCTATGCCTTAAATAATATTTCCTTTGTAAAACTCCAGTTTGTATAATATTTCTATATGTATCTTCATTTTGTGTCGAACCTCTATTTCACTAACATCACTTCATTCACAAAAATTATCATTTTCATGATCAACAACATATATTTTCATAAGAATTCTTCTTTAACTATAGTTTTCAATTAAACTTCCCATACATTGTCAAATTCCACTAAACCCACCCCTTTTTGAATTTAGAAATTCATTCAAGATCCTGGGACTTCATCATGTACTTTTCATGATAAATCTCTATCCTGATGATCATTTATCCTTGAAAATTTTTCACATGCTAATATTGAATGAAATCACTATTCATACTTCATAAAAGATCCCTTATAATTCCATCTCCACACCTTCACTATCTTGAAAACTCAAACTGTCATTATTTATGAACTACATACTTCATGTACATGAAAATAGTCTTTGTGTTCCAGGAATATGTTTTTCCAATCCTTCTTGACAAGTGTTCCAAGATATATAGTAATAATGTGTCTTTGAATTGGGTATTCAATTCCTCAATCAACTTTTTATATAGTGAAAAAAATTCCAACAAAATAGAACTCACCATAACAACATTAAAAACAAACCCAACACATAGTATCAATAATTCTCATTGTATTTTAACAAAAATCATGGTGGGATTTCATATTTCATGTGTTTTTTACTAAAGTAAGGTAAAGGACACTATTATAGATGTATTTACTATTGTTTCATGGTTAGAGCAGGAAAACAGTGTTGGGACGGGAATTAGGTCTATTTTTTATAGTTTTCTTCATTATTTTAATAATTTTTATACCATGTTATATATGATCGTGTCACATCCATATTTTTATTTTTTTCCTTTCTTTTGGATCATATTTTGGATCTTGGTTTTCCTCTCGAGTTTCACATGTTCTAAATTTAAATTTTGAGGTATTAATTTGTTTAATTTTGATATCATTTTTATTCCATGGTTTCCATGTGATTTTTTAGAGAAAAATTAAAAAAAATCATTGATAGTAGGTGGTGCATGGTTGGGATACAATTAATGGAAATCATCTGCCATATCCATGGAAACTATGCAACCAATTTAATTTTTGGATAGTGGTGAGCACACAGTTATCGTACAGTTTAGTAGACAATGTGAGATAATTATGCTGCTTATTCCTATAGGAATGTGAGGGGTAAAAGGATTCCAAATATTATGGGAAACCATTTGGAAAAATTGTGCGACCTATCTAGGTCATTAAAAATATGATTTTACACTTTTACCCTCTGGGATTTTAACCCCAAAATGATCGTTTCTCTTATATCCTAGTTTTTGAAACCCAATGGGAGACCCTACCTTATTATATAATATTATAAAACTCTCCTATGATGTGGATATAGATTTCCTTAATGTTTTTGGGTTGATTTTTTAAAGTCATATAATCATCTCTTCTCCCTCTTCCACCCTCACCCATTTTCTCTTTGTAGGTTAAGGGCGCTGTAGAAGCGCGGGAGGGACGGTGCCCAACTTCTATTTTTTAATATTCAATGAACAATCCAGGATCTATGTGACCATAAATTTCATGGTCCATGGAATTTTATAAAATATATAATAAAAAGAAATAGAATCCCCATACCAAGATATAGGACCAATATATATATTTTATAATTAATTTAATTAAATAAGAATTACGTCTAAGGTTTATTCTTTCTTAGTTGATGTGTTAAACCATTATTCCACAGTGCATCATCACTTATTTGTAGAGATAAAGGGTAGATATCCTTTATAAGTGATCCATACATGTTATATGAATCTCTGGACATCACCGAAGGAGACTTTGGGTGCCATCATGGAAGAACCTTTAGCTTGCATCGTCCTCCTTCCATCACCTTGGGAACCACTTCCAAAGAGTTCTCCTTGATCTGGTGGAGGAGGATTGCTCTCATTTTTGAGATAATTTTTGATAAAGAAACAACTCTCTAGGATTAAGTGGTTTTCTCCAAAATGGTGTGCACAACTAAATTGGCATCGCCTAGCTTTCCCTTAGCTAATGAGAGAATAATATAACTGAGCATTTATTTCACTAGGGTAATAATAAAATAATTTTCACAAGTGGCATTAATTATTTCATTAATGCTAACGAAAACCCCATGAAAAATAATAATAATATTATTATTATTATTTCGTGACATGAGCATAACATTCGGGTTATAATTAAATATTATATAATCAAATAATATTAAATATTATTATTTCTCACTAGACCATTAAACTCAGTTAGCCAATCCTCCTCAATATTTATTAATTATTCTTCCCACAATATATTCTCAGAAATAACTAGTTATAAAATAAATGTGATATGACATACATGAATAATTATTAAACAATTACTAGGAATAATATTTATTCAAATTTTTAAATGATAAATTATTTAACTGAGATTCCAGATACACCTAGTGTGTGTCCCTCTAGGACACTTTCTCATTGGAAATTAGGTTGAGCAGCCTAAATTCCATGGATAGTGTCTATCAACATGCCAAGGCATCCATAGATAAAGAAGTTAATTCCCCAATGACACATCACCTCATATGAACATTAACCATGTAATATAATCCCTTTATCACAATATCTTAATCAAATAAGTTTCACAACAGCGGTATCATCCTATATGCTCAATATCCCTTTATTAGTCCTCCGGGAAAAAGAACTTTCCTAGGGAAGACCATATCTATGGATTTATTTAGGAAATATCATTTCCATAAAAGGGCCTGAGATATTAACTTCCTTTAGTGAACATAAGGGATAAATAATTTCTCTCAGTATTCATTAATTAAATATTACTCGTGATGTACCCAATGTATCCTACCTCACCATAAACATCTATCCTCATGGTTTTCATCAACACATAAAAGTAAAAAACTCATAATATCCATTAATAATAATATTAAAGTCTAAGTACCAATACACACATCCACAGATAGGAACATCCAAGGATACTTATAAATGTGGATTTTCTACTATCAGGTCTCATTCTCATAATATCCTACTAGATATCACCGAGGGCGTACACCATGATAAGGTGCATCAAAGTCTTATGAGTCTCCACCCCTGATAGCCTATATTCTTTTTTCCCTCAAATTATATCATTCGTCCAAAGAACATATATCAAATAACATTGTCACAAAACATCTAGTTTCACATCATTGAGGGGAATTACTATGAACTTTTAGTGTGACAGCTACTCCTGGGACATTATTAGTTACAATGTCACGTAGAAGTACAATCATGATGTGATAATGAATTTATTTATATTCAAAAACCATGAATATAATTTATCCTAATTTATATAGAAGTTGTTTCTAGGTCACCAACTCCAACATACTCCCACTTTCACTAGAGCCAACTACTAACAACCTTCAATATACAAGCTCTCACATGATAATCATGCTTCCACTAAGATAGGCCTTCAGTCATGGTTTCTACCATGTTCTCTTCTATGAATACTCTGATCACTGCACACAACTAGAAAATACGGATACTGCCACACTTGTATTTACACAGTTTAATTAACTATTGCAATAGAGGAGTATTACCCCCACGGATTTTATGTGAACCGTGGCCACATCCCACTATATAACCTGAACCTCCCTGCCTCTCGAAATCCTCTCAAACTTCCCTGCCTCCTGCCTCTTGTGATCCTCTCGAACCACCCTACCTCTCGCGATCCTCTTGCAATAGAATCCTTCTCCATGCCTCGTGTGATCGAAGACCTCTCCCTACCTGCCACAATCGAAGTTGTCTCCCTTCTTGCTATTATCGAAGCCCACCAGACGATCAAACCCCCTGCTTCTCTTGTGAATAACCCTCGCTCAGGCGATCGCTCCATACTCTTGGGACATAGGCTCATGCAATTGAATTCTACTAGTTCCCTGCAATCACAAAATCCTACCCTCTCCATATTTTTCAATGGAACCCTACCTGCCCCATCTTTTGCGAAAGAACCCTATTTACTCCCTTCTGTCATGATTCAACCATTCTAGAAGGTGAACTGGTAAGCATTACTCTAAACCAAGGATACCCTAATTTGAACTTTTTGTTCATTTGATAAATTCTACCATTGGTTATTATTAGAGAACCATTCACTTGGAAATGTTTTTTTGGTTGAAGGTTTACAGATTCTGGTTTGAGGAAGATATTGTTTGAGAATTTATAAGGTGAACATGTTTAATGTATTTAATTTATATGCGTAGATTTTAATTTTTTCTAAGTATTTAGTTACATAGTGTTATAATGATGAATATCATTATATATATGTGAAGAAGTTTTGAACGCACTCCTAAATATTTTGAAGAGTTTTAGAGGATCTAAAAATGTCTAGAAAAAATTGGAAATTCTATGTATCAGGATACTGATGAAGTGAAAAGGGAAATGATAGGTAATATATTACCTTGTTTTAGAAAATTTTCCGAGGTTATTACCACTAAGCAGACATCCATCAAAATTTCATAATCTTTTAGAAACCTCCCTACCACCCAGAAAAATCTTATATCCATTGCTCTAGTAAAACTGAAGAGTCCTTAGAAATTTATCATTTAGGGTAAATTTCTATATTTTGAGAATTTTATTTACAAATCATAACAATATTCTACCTAAATACTACTTCAAGGGATTCATGGTATCCTCAAAAACATTGGAAAACATCACCCACTAAACTTCTACTATATTTAAAGGTCCAATTCATTCTTTAATCTATTCACTCATGCCCAATTAAGGAATAATATTGTCACATTCTCTAATAGAATAATGTTTTTGTGGACATATTTTCAATATTCCACCATAAAACTATCTTATATAACCCTAACACTCTATATTCACGAAATATTAAGATATAATGGTACTGTAGGTTGATGTGATTCATCCTCACATAAAAAACTAACTTCTAGGCCAAATTAATCACACTCGGATTACCAAAGTTGAGTGATTAATTTTTCTAGATGCGTTCAAGCTCCACACATAGAAATTTAGTCTTGGTAGAAATTTAATTTGAATCTAAGATAGATAAATCTTAACTAAAATTGATCTTTATTATAGATTAGGAATAAAACCATCCAATCTTTAAAATAGAACAACTTCAAATCTAGAGAATCCAATCAGAGGTGAATTTGACTCTAATACCAACTAAAGGGGACTGGTCGAGATATGAACAACATTGTGTGGGGGTTAAATTAATTTTAGTGAATTGTAATTACCTTTTTTTTACTTTCAAATTTTTTTCCCTTTTCTTTTTACCCTTATCACTATTATGTGAGTGGTTCTTTTATTACCTCATTCCTCCTTTATTTCTTATATCATGAATCAAACACACACACAATAGTGGAATGGTAATTTAAAAGGTTCACCTCTCAGTATGATAAGTTTTTTCCTTAGTGTGATTTTGTAACACATAAGGTCAAAAAACCCATAGTAAATACCTCTATGCTTTAAACTATAGTCTCCAGATAGTACAGGGTGTCTATACTACACACTTATTTGGTGTTTCCCACACTCAGGTACATCTCATAATTTTACAATAAATATAGGGGTAAAAACAAGATATTGTAACACTAATTTATAATACTTCCTTATTGTTCATATACTACTCCTTCTTCTTCTCCCGTTGCACAATAAAAAGTCACTTATTTTATTTTTTTACATATCACTATATAAAAAACTCTTCTTATTCGTAGTATCAAACTGATATTCTATAACTTCTTCTTTATATTCCTTCCTGTACAAACTGATATACACATAACTCTTCATCTCCCACATTTTTTCATGTGTGAACTAGGGGAAATATCTCTTCTTCTTATAAACATCATGAACTACATCGTTTCTTCCTCTTCTACCTCTTCCACTTATTTCTCTTCTTTTTTTCAACACAAAGAGCACTAGATCATCCTCTTCTTTATAACATTGACACATAGTGGATCTTCATAATTGAAACTATGTTGGGAATTATCACTCTTTTAAATAGTGTATATAAATTATTCTGTCTTGAATAATAGTGGAAAGATTCCAATTGTCTATATTTAGAACTGCTAGAATATATATCAAATATAGCAGCACCGATTTCTTCTTTTTTAGAATTCACTAAACCAGATGACTAATTTGGATTCAAATCTCTATGAATTACTGAATCTAGAATTTCCCACTATATATCTTTATAAAAATTTGTTTTGGGTCTTAGAACTCTTTTACATTGTTCATATAAATTATTTTATCTTGAATAATTGTTTCAAACTTTCACAAGTCTCTATTTCGAACTGCATGAATATATATCAAATATAGCGGCACTAATTTATTCTTTCCCAGAATTCACTAAATGACATCAATATTTTGGATTCAAATAACCATGAATTATTGGATTTAGAATTTCCCACTCTATATCTTCATAACTATCTGATAAATATATGTAATAATATCAAAGGAGTTGGTGTGGGGGTAGTGGGGGTGAAGGGGGGAGGTCAAAGGAGTTGGGGTGAATATTGTGGGTGCAGTGTGAGGGTGGGGGTGGCAGTGGGGGTGGGGGCAATGAGCAGTGGGGGTAGGTGGGGGTGGTGGAGGTGAGGGGGAAGTGTGCAAGTGGGGGTGGTGGTGCAGGTGGGGGTAGTGTGTAGGGGGAAGTTGGGGTGAAAGGGGGTGGGTCAAGGGAGTTGGGGTGAAGGGTGGGAGGTAGTGGTGGTGAAAATGGGGGGAGTTGGAGTGAAGGGTGGGGGAAGTGGGGAAAATAGGGAAGGGGGTAGGGGATGAAGGGGGCTGGGGGGAAGTGTACAGGGGTCGATAACTCTATGCATTTCTTGGGTAAATATTTTGTTAGTTTCTAACTTTCTGTCCTAGCTCCATGCATTACATGAAACAACAGACTACAACTGAATGTCTTTGCTCTAGTTCTCCTATTTCCACACATCTATCGCCATAGTTTATGAAAAGACAACAAGACTTACAAAAACTCTATAAGTTTTATGATATTCCCATAAGTAGACCTGAAATTTTCAGAACATGGCCAAATTTAATCTTCAAAATATAATTTATAGGTATCTTTAATAAAACATAGAACTTATTCAATTCACCTCAACTCATCTTCAAACACTCCAAATCAACTTTTATCCTCTCTCGTGATTAAAACATGCCTCTCGCGATCAAACCCATTCTGCCCTCCCCTTTCCCTGCCTATGTCGTGATCGAACCCCTTCCCCTTTCCATGTCTCTTTCACGATGGGATCCTCCCCTTCCAGACCCCTCCTTCTCCCCCCCACCATCCCCCTACCCCCAGCCCATCCCATCCTCATCCCTCTCCACCCTACCCATCCCCTCCCCTCACCCCCACCATCCCCCTCCCCCCTCCCCCATACCCATCCCCTCCCCCTCCCCCCCAACCATCCCCCTCCCATTCCCAGCCCCTCCCTCTCCCCCTACCTAGCCCGCTCCCCCCATTCTTTGTCCCACCCTCCCCCATGCCCAGTCCCTCCCCCTCCCCCACCCACCCTTCCCAAACCCTCCCCCTCCCCTCCCTGCCCATCCCCTCCCCCTCCCTAGACACCATCTGCTCTCTTATACACGTATTACAACCCAATATTCTTAGAAAAATCATCCTTAATATATAATCCCCATGTTCCACTCTAATTGTGTCATTCTAATATGATTCCTTGCACTTGAATCGAAAATTTGAATCATTTTCCACTATATAAGTACCTAAGAATTATACCCTTTGTATGTATTATTATATTTTATTTAGGATATAAAATGTTACCTCCCCTTATATCTCATATATTTTAGTATCTCATGAATTTTAGAATGTTAGTTTTAGATAATGTAAATCACTGATGATTATGATTTATTCATTTAGAATATTTACCAATATCTGTAAATCTAGGAACTTCCTAGTACCCCCAATGTTGACCTATAATGATATAGTAATTGAAAGCAAGAGATTTCATTATATATTCTATTAACATTCCATAAATATTAATTAGTTTATATGGGTATTGTTATTATATGATTATGTTTTAGAGATCTCATATACTTTAGTAAATGATAATGTTGTAGTTGATGTATTAAACCTGAACATTTACTTATGTTTCTCTAGAAGCATGTAAGGAATAAAAGCCTATGAATGAGTCCATATACTATGTTTATTAAGTATGACTGAGTTTCAATGTTGTTATTTACAATCAAAAAATTTACTAACTATTTGTCTATTCATATTATAATAGATAGAAGATGGAGGTATAATGTTGATCGGATCACAGATGAGTTTCAAAAGGAGTTGGAATTTTTTTTGGATTTTGCAATCAACAATGGTTTAGACGGTGGATTGATTCGATGCCCATTTTTTGATTTCATTGGAAGACCTTGTTTAAAATGTGAGGAAGTAAGTTACACCATCACTAAAAAATGTTTTCAAAAAGGATATCGTGTCTGGTATCACAATGGAGAAAAAGTTCAAATGGAGAAAGACGTTGATTCAGCTGAAAGGGTCAGAATGCAAAATTTGATTTCTGATCAATTTTCATTTGAATCTCATGCAAAAACTTCATTTAGAGAAGTGGAAGAGAAAATGAATACGGGAACATAGTTTTCATCTAATGATCATAAGGATGACTTTGAGCGTGTTAGAAAGTTTTTAGAATTCATGAACACCCTAGTTTACCAGGCATGTGGAAAAATGACCAAACTAGAATTTTTAATGTGACTATATCATGGGAAAACAATGTACAGATTTAGTAATACTTTTATTGACTATATAATTACTCTTTTTAAATACTTGCTACTTGATGATGCATGTATTCTTAAAAATGATTATATAGCATCAAAGTTGGTTGAAAATTTTTGATTTTCAAGAAGGAAAATCCACACATTCCATAAAGAGTGTTGTCTATTCTGGAAGGATAATGTCAAGTTAAATGAGTGAAAACAATGTGGTACATCGAGATGTAAGACCAATAAATATGGAACTCAATCTTGTGTACCAGAGAATGGGATGTGGTACTTTCCATTAAATCCTAGACTTCAGAAACTTTTTATGTCTGAACAAATGGCTAAAAATATGAGATGGAATGAAGATTAAAGAAATAAGGATAATAATGATATAGTTCATCCTACTGAAGGGTTTTCATGGAAAAAATTTTACAGGTTACATTCTAATTTTGCAGCCGAACCACGGAATGTTAGATTGGGATTTTCATGTGATGGTTTAAACCCATTTAAAGAGATGCATATTGCACATTGTACTTGGCCTATTTTCATTCATATTTATAATTTTCCATCGTGGATGTGTATAAAAAAGGCTGTAAATATCATGATTATATTGATTACTGGATCCAATGATCCTAGAAACAATATCGACATATATTTACAACCATTAATAGATGAGTTGAAGGAGCTTTGGACTATTGGGGTGCAGACATATGATGCATTTAGAAAGGATTACCTTATGTTTCGTGGAGCATTATTATGAAAAATAAATGATTTCCCTACATATGGAAATATGTATGTTTGGAGTACCAAGGGGATATTTTCTTGCCCTATATTTATGAAAAATACACAATCTAGGATATCAATGTTTTTATGAACTTTCAGCTTCATAGGGCATCGAAGATTTCTACAAATGGTTAATCCATACAGAAAAAATCGAAGACAGTGTGATAATTCCATAGAGGCAGATGAAATTCCTCAATGAATGTCAGGGGTGATATACTTAAAGAACTTGATAGTTTGAATTTTTTTCTTGGAAAGGGTTAGTTAAATTCCAACAAGTGGAAAAATATTCCTTTTAATTCCCATAATAATTGGAGAAAGAAATGTATATTTTATGAGTTTCCGTATTGGTCATCAAATTTGTTGCATAACTGCTTGGATGTAATGCATGATGAAGAAAATGTGGGTGAAATGTTACTTTTAATGCTTTTAAATGTAAAGGGAAATACAAAAGATGATTTTCACTCACATTGTGATTTAATGGATTGGGGTATAAAGCAAAGACTTATTCCAGAGTTAATTGTTCAGAATCAGTGGAAAGTCCCTTTTGCTTGTTTTTCGATGAAAAATTCAAAGAAGAAACGATTTCTTCATGTCTGGGAAAGTTTAAAGCTTCCATATGGTAATTCGAGTAACATTTAGAAACAAGTGAATACACGATATTTGAAAAAAAATCCCTCAAAACCCATGACTACCATGTCCTGTTTCATGATTGATTCCTATTGCCATTCGATATTTACTATCACATAAATTCAGGGTCGTTGTTATCAGATTATGTCACTTTTATCGAGATATTTATGCTAAAATCTTGGAAAAAAGTGTTGTGAAAAAACTACAAAAAGATTCACTGATCATTCTTTGCAACATGGAGAAAATATTTCTCCCATCGGTTTTTACATGTATGTTACATCTAACCGTGCATCTTCCAACAGAAGTTATTTTTGGGGATCCCCCTTACAGTCATTGGATATATCCAATAGAAACAATGATGTTTACAAAAATATCTTATGTGAGATATAAGAATCACTCTGAATGATCTATTATGAAAGGTTATTTAGCGCAGGAATGCATGGATCTTTGTTCAATGAATTTTCCTAAAGTAATCACTATATATAATTGGCCCATGAGAACTAAAGATGAGCAATACGATCCCATTGAGGAAAAATTTCTATCACTTCCCCAAATTGGAGGGATATCTGGATCATACAAGTTGTATATTTTGAATAGGGATGAGTGGGAAATGCCTCATCATACGGTATTATTTAACTATGGCGTTGTTGACGATTACATCAAGTGAGTAAAATTATAAATATATATATTATTGTTGTGTATTTTTTTTCATATTTCATGATATCATTAAATTTTTATATTTTCTGAGAAAATAGTGTAATTATAAAAATAGAACATCGCTCTTTATCTATACAGAGGTGGGAGCAATTACACAGAAAAGAACTTCCTACTTGGTTGAAGTTAAAGGTAAAAAATTCTTTTTTTTAAATTACCAAATCATTGGTAGTTGTTCAATATTTGTTGTCAACATATTTCTGGTCCAAAGTTTAAATATGGATGATGTATCTACTAAAATAAGGGCATTTTTGTTTGGTATGAACAATGTGGTTCGTTATCGTAAAGCAATTATTGTCAATAGTTTTAAATTCATTATAAATAGTTTTGCAACAATGATGGAAACACAACATGACATTGTCACGATAAGTTCTCAAATAGATTATTATGCTAGTGAATTATACAGACTGCCTCGATTAGAAAATAAGTCATATTATGGGGTTGTGAATAGAATTATTTTTATTAGATTACTATGCACAAGGTCGTGTCGCTATGATGAAATGAAAGTGGTTTGATTCAATGACACGACAAGGCTTTTATATAGATAATTGTGTTTTTAGAGTGATTGATATGAAACATGATTTGTGAATAAATGAGCCTTATATTCTTGCATCACAAGATATACATGTATTTTATGTAAATGACCCTTTAAAACCGCAATTTGGTGTTATTGTTGATGTTATTCCCAGACACATTTTTTATGAAGGAGTTGATGATGGTGATGTTTTGGATGAACCAGTTAGTATTCATTCAAATATATCATTCGATGATACATATGATTCAATTGTGAGAATGGATTGTGAACCGGAAATTATAACAGAGATTTCCTAGGGTTACATGTTTCAAAGTATTCAGATTATATTATTCTAACCTAGTGCGTGTTTTTTTAAACTTTTAAAGTATCATCTTCTTTTTTTTTAAATGTTTTCATTTAGAAAGTAAATAATATAATAAAAATAACTTAATGGAATATGTTATGTTTTGAAAAATAATATGAATTTTCTTGGAATATTTATAGATATTTAATTTTTTGTTATATTTTTAAAATTTTCACATCACTTTTGGCATTTACAGATTATTATGTCTTATGAGGAGGTTTGGAGAAAATAAATAGAGAAAAATGATCACTGACTTATAGAAGCTGGCCTAAGAAATATTATTGATCCGGTGAGTCCATTATTTATTTATTTATTATGTATGAACTTTACAAAAATCATATTTAATATGAATAGGAATCATCGAGGAGGAATATTGTGTTCCCTGAAGATGGTTCAGGCACTCCGAAGTATAGGACTGGCCCTACATGCATCCCCCCTATATGTACCACCTCACAGTCCATGGCTCTGCAGTCACCAAGACGGTTTCATCCCATCATCCCCCCACTTATATGCCTTATCCATACTTGGTAGGTCATCCGTTTTATCTATTTCCTCCTCCTACCATGCAGGGTAGTCCATCTCCTCCTATCCCTCAGCCATTTTACCCTTATCCACCTTCATCTCTATAGGGTACACCTGCATTAGTTATGCCCCCTGTATACCAGTACCCTCCTACCAAACCTCATCATCCACAATCTAATATAGAGGGTACACCTCCATTGGTTGTTCCACCTATATACATGTACCCTCCTACCCAACCTCAGCATCTACAGTATTCTATGGAGGACACTTCTCCAGTTTCTTCCACTCAGCATAGTGTGCATGATCGAGAAACAAAAACTATTGCTATAGGTAAATGTTTAAAAAGTAATTAAACTAGTAAATTTTTAATAAATTTCAGTTATATATGTGTAAAATATTTATTTCTTTTTTCAGGACCATGTTCTACCAAAATATGTTGTCGTACAAAGTTGCATAAAGTGAGGAATAGACACATGAAAATTATGGTTCATTATAACAAGGAAATGAAAATTGTTGAAGAAAATGTTAAATAATTGTGGAGTTTCATAGGGACACTCTGTAGACATAGCAATATTTTTCTAGTTCAACAAATCGAGTGGAGAAAAGTTGGACAACAAATAAAAGACTAGGCTTGGGCAGAAATTTGGGTAATATATTTTTTAAAATTACTTTTCAATTTCATTATAAAGTATTATTGATTAATTTTTTTGAATATTATTCTTCACTATGACATCCCAGATAGTCTCCATGCTAAGAGATCTAGGTTAATGGAATAGGGGGAGATGTGTCGGGCCTACAAGCATGACTTGCATGTTGGCTAGAAAAAAGAAGAGATACTCCTCTTGAAAATGAACTGATCTTCAATGAATGACCAATTTCATAATACAAGGAATTAATTGCATATTATAATTGTTCATCTTTCATGTTAATATACAATATTAATGTTTTTAAAAAAATTATTTTTTCATTAATCTTAGTTTTCTACAGTGGATGATTTTATTAGATGTGATTGTGTTCAGTTTTATATTTTAGACTTGGTTATTTCAGTATGTCTTGAACTCACTGAATTGTTAACTTGAAATGATGATTTTTTATCACTTTTGACTTGTTGAAAGGATTTTTTATTTTAGATTACTAATAGGATTAATCTAGAAGAAACATAAGAAATAATGGAACCATGATATATAATCATACTTTGGGGAGAACTACACTGCCAGATCATGAACTGTCATAGGTAATATATGATTTAACATTGATTGTACATTTATTTTTTCATTGATTTATGATCAATTTTCATGTATAAAAGGGCATTAAATTTCAAAGGAAGTGTTCCCCAATAATTATTTTTTTGTTCTAGTAGGTAAAAGAAAGATGTAACTTCTATGAATCAAGAAATTCAGGAAAAAATTGTAAGATTATTTTTAAATTTTTAGCTTTTAGTATGTAGTTTCATTCACTGAAAATTATATGGGTTTTGTTTTCCTCATAGGGAATGAGAATTCTTTATTCAAGTATATAACTTGTTCTTATGGTATTATATATGACAATAAATTATTTGAAACTCTCTTTAGTATCCCTAATGATAATTTAATAAGATGAATTCTTGATAAGGTTTAAAATGGACATCTGAAATCCATTCATTTCTTGATAAGGTTTAGACTCTCAAATAGGTCCATAAACACTACTAATATATCTGTAAACCCAAATAGCATCCCAAGATACTTATATAATTTATAAAAACTCTTAAAATTGGTATAAATAATATAGAAGGATATACTCTACTTATGTTTTGGTTGAGATTTCATCAAAAAATGAGGTTGTAGACATTTTACTAATAACACGTATGAGAATTTCAATGGACATATAGCTGTAATTATTTTTCTGAATATATATTATAATGGTAATTACCTTTTATATGATTCTCTTAAAGCTCTAATGGTAAAGTAACCAGACACATTTAGACCAAATAATTATTTACATCAGGTTCTTAGCAACGAGCACAGTGGCAGAGTTTGTTGTAAACCTGGAAATAAAACCGTGTCATTTAAATATGGGTTATAAAGTATTGAATCTTCTGAAAATATTGTAGGAATGGTTACTGAAGAACAATTACATGCTACAATTGAGACAGTAAAGCAAGAATTTAGACAAGAGTCTGAAAAGATGTGGAAAAAAGAAAATGAAAAATTGTTCAAGTTGATATCAACTATATGCTCTTAACATCCACCAGAGGGTGAAACAACAATGGAAGTATGTTTATTGAGTTTTAGTTTGATGTATGAGGATGATAATTATTGTGTAGCTGAAGATTTTTGTGTAGATACTAAATATGTTGTTGGTGGTGGAGAGGCTGAAGAGGTTTCTGATGGTGGAGAAGCTGAAGATGTTGTTGATGGTGATGGTGATGCTGCTAATGGTTGTACACACATTGATGCTATTTATATCAGTGCTGGTGATGAGGAGGATTCAGATTACATTTTGGAGTGACATTATTAATAGTTTTTCTATCTATCATTTTTTTCATTGTTTATATAATTTCAACTTTATATGTAATACTTTTTTTATTTATGTTGAAATGATATGTTGAAATGGTTTTTTGAATTATTTACAGGTGTATGGGTATGGTGTATTTGTATACTATAGGTTTGTGCAGGGGGGAGGGAGGGACTAGCAGGGGTGGGGGACAAGTAGGGTTGGGGGGGACTGGCAGGGGCAGGGGGTGTGGTGAAAGTCGGAGGACTTTGGATTCAATTCACATAAATGTTATATAATTGATATTTATTTTTATAATAACACAATCAATCCTCGTTTCTGAATAGTTTTTTTTGTAATTTATTCTTTTTGTATAAGGGGTTGGGTAAAATCACATCTCAAAAAGGAAAAGAATACATCAGTGAGCTCCAAAATCACAACAAAGCAATTTCTATGTGTCAATGATGAAGATGGAAATGCAATTGAGCTTGTATTCAGGAAGAAAAAGATAGAATCTAGAAAAAATTGGCTTCGGCAGTTTGAGGTTTGTAATTGACTTTGACAGGTGATCTCTAGGGTTGTATGTGTCTTACCTTATTATATTATCTGTTTCTATAGGCTAGCATTTACCGCAGGGATACTAGCCTTGTTGGTACCCCAGAGAAAAGTATGCTCACCATAAAATCCCATATTTATTTTTTCAATCATGATTTTCAGGTATTTACACTGCTTTTTTCCTTGTAGTTTGATGGAACTTCACCTAAATCTAATGTTTTTGAGAGCTACGGAGGAGACTCTCTAATGTGATGGTAGATATGGGCCAGCAGCCTGCCATTCAGGCAAAAATTTTCACCTAGCTAATATCCAAGAATGAAAGGTAAATATTGTTTTTTATTCCATGCTAGTTATGATGAAATAAAAAATATTATATTTATAGTTCATGGGGCAAGGGGTGGGGTAGGGACAGGGGTGGGGGACTGGAAGGGGCATGGGGACTATCAGGGGGTGTAAGGGGGAGGGAAAGGGGGGACTGGCAGGGGGATGGGTGCAAGGGGTGGGGGTAAGGGTGGGGGTGCTAGGGGTGGGGGCTAGCAAGGATAGGGGGAATGGAATGGGGAGGGGTGCAAGGGGGGAGACTGGTAGGGGCAGGGGGACTGGCTGGGGGAGGCGGTGAAAGTCACACATTCCTCAAAAAAATATGAGTCTGTTTCTTCAATGATATGCATTCATATTATATTTACATTCAATGTGTTTTATACAGTTTTGATGAAATATATGATTCAGAATTATTGTTAAAATCTAAATCTAAGGAGTTGGTATTAAATATATCATCAATAGGTGAGTGAGGATGTAACACCCCTGGCTTAAGGTATTTCATTGTTTTATTATGTATTTTTTATTATAAGAGTATTAACATGTTCATATTTTTTTGTAATTTGTTTATATTTTTTTCAAATAGGTCTATACTTTATTGCACACAGATTCATAGATTTTGATCATGAAGATTTTTCCATTTACCAGGTGGGAATAATCTCTATGTGTTTACTATGAATATTTCTGCTTTTACCATGTGGGAATAATCTATATGCATTTACCATGTGGTACAAAAGTTATCTAATGACTTTTTTGATGCGAAGTTATGTTACTGCTATAGTGAACTATGTATGTTTTACCGTGTGGTATATTTAATCTTTGTGTGACTATCTTTTTCTATCATGGTATCTTAATGCTATAAAATTTCAATTTCATCACTGATACATTATTGATTTTAATCTCTTATATTTAAACTGGTTGTTTTTTATTTATTGTGAGATGATAATTATTTACATTGTAATTTTTTATTTAATATTTTGAATTTTTTACTCAATATTATTCATGACTTCAGATTTGTACCATTAAATTCTTGATATTCAGGTACTACATAAATTTATGCATGTGATCCATAAGTTGTTTGAAATTCTATTTCTTTTACATGTGAAAATGACATGCATGTTTCAATAGGTCTTTTTCCAAGTTCTTATAATTAATTCACTAGGGATCCTACAATTATGGTATAAATTTTATTACATTAAAATGAAATTATTGTTGAAATATTAATGGTTAATTTCAAGAAGATATTTTTCATATGATATTGAAATCCAGGACCCATCATATATTTTTGATTTGATTAATTAAATGAATTAATATGAATAAACTTATATACAAGCTACTTGATGTTTTCAGGTGTTTCAAAATATTGGAAATGTATAGATATACTTCCCAACTCACTATGGATTTAATTGATTGGACAGTTCGATGGTTATAATCCCTTTTATTCAAAGATTTTGAACATGTATATTTATGTTTTCCCTTGAAATTCACTAGGATGATAAATTTCAATTGTAGAATCTTTTCGAAGTATTATTCCCAAACAGTATCACATCAATGTGTCAAAAATTCCATAACATATTGCAGGATTCTAGATTACAATATTTTAATCTTAGATGATTTTATGGGAAATGTCATATTCACTGTCAATGTTTCAATGTTTCTTCCTAATGGTATGTTTTATTTTTATTTTTTGATGGCTTATAAAGGGGTCTCTCTATAGATGTTACATAACTAGAAAGTAATAGGAATTATAAAAACATAAGTAATGGACCTCTTAGAGTGTTTCTTATATGAACTTATTTTCAAAGAATGAATATTGAAAAAAATTCAATTTATGTGCAGGTGAATATTGTGGTATATTTTCTTAGTGTGTTACCTTTTCATGGGTTATCAATTTCATCATGCTTTTTCATACTCATTTACTGTGTCACATAACTATCTAGTCTTCACAAAATCAAACATTTGAGAATTTACGATTTTAACATCCTAGTTATCAAGGCCTTTGTAAACACAAGAATTGAACTCATGATTTAGGAGTTTCTATTTTACAGTATCTTTTAAACATCATGTATTCTAATAGTGAGTTTCTTGTATAAACTTATTAAGGTCCATTTGACCTGACTTTTTTAAAATTTCCTATCTTGTTTATCTGTTATGTTAAACAATCTGAGATAATCAGTTTTTTTTTGTTTTGTTTCCGGAAAACAAATTTTCAGAACCATTGTTTATGTGTTTACTGGGAGGGTTGGGTGGGGAGGATATATTTTTTATGATCATTTATATCACATGGAAATCTGTTTTATGTACTAAATATATTTTTCATTTTAGATACATGAAAGGGAAGCAACATTAGAGTTTTCTATGAGAGGAACAATGATGACCTCCCAATGCCTGATAAAGTCGCACAACTAGCTAGGCTTTACAAAATCAAACATATGAGGATTTAAAATTCTAAAAAATATGTCATAAATTCCTTTTGAAACATTTAAATTGAACTCATGATTTAGGAGTTTAAATTTTGTCGTATCATTTAATCATCTTGTATTCTATTCAGGTATTTCTTGTATGCACTTATTTTCTATAAATACATTTTGGAAAATTTAAAAATTATGTTCAAGTGAATCATGTTGTATATTTTAGTAGTTCCATTTAGTTTTATAATACTCTTTGAAAATTTATTTTTAATGTTATTATACTCATTAACATATTTAGTATTGAAGGTGTCTATTTAAGTTATGTTTTTCAGTCCATCAGTAGTGCATGTCTTCTCAATTGACCTTCTGGATTCATCTTTTCATGCTATGTTTGTCTCATTCTGTATATTATCTTAATGTCTTACCGATTCATGGGTTATCGATGTCATCAAGTTTTATCAAACTTCTTAACCATGTATTGAGAATTTTTTCATACTCAACATCTTTAGTATTGATGGTGTTAGTTCAAGTTATGTTTTTAATTACATGAGTTGTGCAGGTTTTCTAAACTGGGAGAGTGCCTTGATAAGGTTTTTTGGTTCAACTACTCTATCCATTTGACATATATTTCAAAAAACTGCTTATCATGTTTATCAGTTATGTTAAACAATCTGAAAAAATTAGTGGTTTTTGTTTTTTTTCAAAAAATATATTCAGAACCTTGGTGTGTGTGTTTCCTCAGAGGGGTATTGGCGGGAGTAGGGTACACGGGGGAACTAGTAGGGGAGGGGGAAATGGCAAGGGGTGAAAGGGGGATGGTAGGGGAGGGGGATTGGCGGAGTCAGGGGGAGGGGTAACTGGTATTGGTAGGACAAGCAGGGGAAAGGGGCAACTGGTAGGGGCAGGACTGGCTGGGGAGAGGTGAAACTGGAAGGGGAGGGGGACTGGTAAGGGGAGGGGGACTGGTAGGGGTGCAAGGGGGGACTGGTAGGGCGTGCAGGGGGGGTTGTCGGGGGGAGGGGGACAGGAAGGGGTAGGGAGGGGAAAATGAAAGGGTGGGGGAAGGACTGGAAGGGGGGAGGGGGACTACCAAGGGATAGGGTGGGAACTGGCAGGGGAGGGAAAACTGGCAGGGGTGGGGGAACTGGTAGAGGGAGGGGACTAGTAGGGGGAGGGGGTGCAAGGGGCAGGGTGGGTGGGGGTGCGGGGGGGGGGGGGGACTGGTAGGGGGAGGACAAGGTGCGGTGGGAGGACTGGTAGGGGGAACTAGCAGGTGGGGGAGGGTGTGTTGGGTTCTTTTTCAAGGGGAAGGGGCAGTGGGAAACTGGCAGGTTGGGGGGTAGGACACGTAGGGGGGAAATTTTTAGGGGCTGCAGGGGGGTGTTCAAGGGTGTGTAGGGGGATATCTAGGGGGTATAAGGGGGATGTCCATGGGGGCTATGGGGGTGCAAGGGGGTGTTCAAGGGGTTGCAGTGGGGGTGTCAAGGGGCTGAAATGGGGATTTCCAGGGGCATGGGGGCTGTCTAGAGGTAGGGGGACTAGCAGGGGGAGGGGAAACTAGATGTGGGGGTGGCGAACTAAGGGGGAATTGAGATTTTTCTATACCATGTAAATGATATATATACGCTTAAAATTGTGGCAGTAGTCCCCTAAAGCCACAGTTAAAACTGTGGCAGTAGAACCCCTAGTGCTATAGTTTAATCGTGGTAATTGGTCTCTACTTCCATGGTCACAATCATTGCATTAAGCCCCTACTACCACGGTTAAAATACTGTAAGTAGGTAATACCTACTTCCATTGTGATAGCAGAAACAGTTTTCTGAAATCATCGCCATATGCTATTTCCACAGTTTAAGGGCTTACGGCCACGATTTGGAACCATGGCACTAGGATAATTTTCTAGTTGTGGAAACGTCACCCCTATAATGAAAATACATTAATATTTGATACTTTCGGAGTATGTGGTTTGTCTGTTTATGGGACCTTGCATATTTTTAAATAGAAACTGATGTGGTATTATCACAATATAATGTGATTGGGTGTTTACTTATAGGTACAACATCAATCTCCAGGAAACAGTTTTGAATCCAAACAGGTTCCTTAGCTACATCAGAAGACTCTATATACTTAGACTCCACTATAGAATCAGCGACAACTGGTTTCTTTTAACTCTTTCATCACACTGCTTCTCTGTTGAGATAGAAAATATATCTTTATTGTGACTTCTGATCATTATAATCTATCTAAAAACCAGCATAATCATACCCTCTGATGATAATTTCCTCATCTCCTCCATACACCAGAAATATATCCTTATTTTTTCTTAAGACACTTATGGATAGTCTCAATAGCAGTCTAATGATGTTCTCATGGATCTTCTTGATATCTGCCAACCATGATTAGTGCATAAGAAACATCAAGTCTAGAAAATTACATGGAATGCATGATTGATCCTATCCCTGAAGCTTATGGGATCTTACTCATTCTATCTTTCTCATGTTGTGTCTAGGGACACACTCTTTTAGAAAGATGAAATCCATGTGACACTGGGACCAATACCATCTTGGATTGTTCCATACTAAATATCATTAGTATCTGGCCAATATGTGTACTTTAACTAAGTCCAAGAAACCTCTAGGATCTATCAAAAATGGTCTTGATCCCTAGAATGTAGGCTGCTTCACTTAATTCATTCATAGATATGCACTTGTTTAAAAAGTTCATAGTTGACAGTAAGACTAGTATGTAATTTCTAATAAGTTATATGTCGTCAACATATACTACTAGGAAAAAGACCGCATTACCACTAATACTTTTGTCAACACATGTCTCATATTCATTTTTAATGAAACCAAATTATCTTATGGATTCATATAATCGAATATTCCATGACTTGGATGCTTGATTCAATCCAAATATTTATATCTGAAACATGAAAACCCGTATGGCATCACCTTGTGTCACAAACCCTTCTGGTTGTGTCATATATACATCTCCCAAAATATTCCCATTATGTTATGTAGTTTTTGACATCAATCTTAAAAATCTCATTGCAATGGTAAACTAATATGGAAAGTATGATTCTAATGGATATTAACATAGAAAATAGAAAAAATGTTTCATCGTAGTCAATTCCTTGATGTTGGTTGAACCCTATAGCCACTAGACATTCTTTATAGGTATTAACATTACCTTCCATGTCTGGTTTCCTCTTGAATACCCATTTACATTCAATAGGCTTTACATCAACTATCACATCAACCCAAACCCAAAATTGGTTCTGATACATGGAATTAATTTCAAAATTCATTTCTTTTAGCCATCTTTTTAGTTATGAGCTATCTATTGCCTCCTTGTAGGAGAAAGGTTTATCATTGTCCAAAAATAATGAGTTTCCATCCTCAGTGACTAGAAAACCATATCTCTCTAGATCCCTTACCTCTCTTACACTCCTACACAATTCTTGTGTTTCGGGAACTAGTTCTTGCATGGGGACCTAGGGAACTTTTTCTTGTACCAACTCCTCTGTATCTTGAGCATCACCTTTATCTAAGTCATTCTTACTCCCAATATCCTTTTTGAGGGCGTTCTCCCTCTCAAGAGAGATAGATTGTCTCAAAATAGTCACATTCATATTTGAGGGGTTGTATAGGTAGTATCCCTTATTTTCCTTTAGATACCCTATAATGATACACTTCATTCCTTGGGGTTCTTATTTGTTTCCTAATAAAGCCTTAACAAACCCATTTCTTCCTCATTCACGTGTAATAGACAAAATGAGTTTCTTTACACTCTATAGATTGAAGGAATTTGTTTTTGTATCTTTAGTTGGTACTCAGTTTAATATGTATTCCTTAGTTTGTAATGCATATCCCCAAAAGTATAACAAATGATCAGCATGATTCATCATCGCCCTTACCATGTCCAATAAGGTACGATTCCCCCTTTCACTAACACCATTCCACTATAGTGTATAAGGTGTAGTGAGTTGAGATAGAAACCCAAACTCCCATATAAATTCGATGAACTCTCTATTAATATTTTCACCACCTCAATCTGATCAAATATTCTTTATATTCTTATCAATATTATTCTCTACTTCATTCATGAATTTCTTGAATTTCTTAAAGGACTCAGACATATACCTCATCAAGTAAATATATTCATATCTACTCAAGTCATCAATAATGTTATGAAGTAAGAATATCCACCTCTATCCTCTATTGGAAATGGTCCACACACATCCGTTTTTACCATTCCTAGAAGCTCTATGACCCTTTCACCCTATCCACCAAATGGCGGTTTGGACATTTTCCCATGTAAACAAGAATGACATCTATCAAGTGGTTTTAGCTCAGAAGATTCTAAATAACCATTGTGCCAGGGCTTTGTCAGGATCTTATCATTTGCATGACCAAGATGGTGATACCACAATTGGGTGTTATATGATTCATCTAAACCGGATTCTTTATCAATTTCCAATACTTGGTTTTTTTAATTTAATACATACAGAACGTTATTCAAATTGGACATGCCATAACATATTTTGACCTTATAAAATAAACAACTTTTATTTATGAAATTGAAAGTAAACCCATCGGTTTCTAAACATGATACGGAAATTATGTTTTGATTAATAGTAGTTACATGATAAAAATCTTGTAAAACCAATGTAATTCTTATTAGTGATGAAAGGTGGTAGTCACCAATGGAAATATCATCCAACCTCGCACCATTGGAAGCTCACAGATCCAACTCTCCTCTGGAAATTTTTCGAAATATACTTTGTTCCTATATTAGAATAAAGATGTGAGCACCACAAGTTTTATCTAATACCCAATGTCTCGAAATGCAAATATTACACTCAATAACGAATGCACCTTTGGATTCCCCTTTCCTCTGGGTGTTTTTCCTCTTCCAATGGTCTGACATTCTACATGAAAAACATACTACCACATTTATCATTTCTCTATATTTGGATATTATTATTCTTGGTCAGACAGTGCTTAAGGGATTTAGACTATTTATAAGTCTCAGACCTCTTTTACTTGTCCTTCCTCTTCCTATTCACTATAAGGATTGTGGGTTTTTCATGCCCCATATCCTTATCCACTTGTCGAATCATGTTCAGAAGTTTAGATAGACTCTTCTCTATATTGATCATATTATAATTCATAATAATACAAATGAATATCTTGTGTAGTGATGAATGTAAGAGATCTATACCCAACTCATTTGTGAATTCAATCCCTAATATGTCCAGATGCTCAATGTAACCGATAATCTTAATTACATGAGGCCCATCTGGAACAGAATCTCCAAGATTAGTCATGAACAAAGTGTTTGAGATATCATACATATCTTGTCTATCCTTCTCTTTATAGAGATCCCAATGGTGACACATCATGCTATAAGCATCCATTTCCTCATGTTGCTTCAATATCTCATTGAGCATGGATGATAGCATGAAGTATTGAACATATGTAGAATAATTCATATGCTACTCATATAGAGAGAGCTCTTCATCACATTCCTCATTTCCAGGCACAACTGGTAAAGGTTCATTCAGCGCATACATTTTCCTTTCATGGAGAAGGATGACACGTAGGAACCTCTTCCACTCCTAGAAATTAGTTCCAATGAGAAGGTTTTCCTTCTCAAGTATGGATTGTAACAATATGTTTGATGTCATTTTTTATTTTGATTCTACAAATAAGATGAGATAAATTTTAGTACTTTATATGATAAAATTAAGATAAATAAATATTATATTTATTAGGTTCCCACTATTTTATCGAAACCCAATAGCCCTCACTATTGGCTTTAGAATATCTAGTTTCTTAGACATTCAAGTGGTAAGGATCCATATTTCATTCTAATTAACCCAAATTTAGCTGGTCAAGAAAATCAAATGGTGTTAGGTAGGTATTCCAAATTCCAACTACATTAACTCACGGTTCCCTGATCCATTGGTGGACTCCCCAATCCTAAAATAATTAATTTATATTTCCTCAACCATTACCTCTTAGTTACACCAAGTCCTTATTTGTCATCCAACCCTTAATGTCAACCAAGTTATGAAAACCAAAAAACTCAAATTATAATTCCTTGATATTTGAAAACACCCCAACTTTGCCTGGTCAAGCACATTGAAGTATTTTTCAATTTTAACCGAAGCAATGAAAGACTATACCAACATAATATTTTATTAAGGGATTTTATCCTTTATGCGTATATTTCTAATTATTATCTTTTCACATGATTTTTAATATTAAGATGGATATGATTAAGTTATTAACCAAGTATTAGATAATATTTACACATAGTCCAATTTATTTAAATTACATCATGCATGCTTGTTAAATCATTAATTTTGTGATCACGACAAAACATCCATAATGAATAACTATGCAACTGAAAAAAAATAAAATAAAGGGTATGATCGTGAGATTGTTTAAATGGTTAGTTTATCTAGTGGTTGATAAACTAAAAACTAACCATGGAGAGAAACACCTTGAACCATTTAAAGTTCGTGTTTATTTCTTTCCTCCTATCCACCATTGTATATCCATGGATTGGTTTCGCCCTGGCTCCTAACTTGAACTGACTCCACTATATTGGGAGCTCTCATTACATATGATTTTACTCACATGTAGGTGAGGGGTAAAAGGGGGATTACATAAAAAAACCAAGGTCATGCAGGACCAATATATTAATGAGGAGATAATTCACACATGCCAATAATTTAATTTAATTATAAATTAAAAGGAAACAAATCACATTCAAAGGTTAGGTCTTGCTCATGATCATCAACATGCATGCAATGAATTGAACATTTAATAAAACTAGAATTAAATTCTTTAATAATTCATTTTTAAGATAAATTTCACTTGAATCGATTAATTAATATCATTAATTAATAAATAATTTTATCTTAATCCTTTTCTGAATTTCCTTGATATTATCATCCATTATAATTTTAAACAAATTAAAATTCATTTAAAATTAACCTTGTACATAAATGTACCTTAGAGGTAACCTGGTGAATACCCATCCAAATATACTCAACATGTATCATACTTATATACACATTATTCTTTTCGATGTATAGCATGCATGACTTATCACGTACTTTCATGATGTGTACTTCACGAATGATTACATGAATTACATAACTTTTCGGTAATGTGTCATGCTTCAATTCATGTTGAACAATAATTATAACACAAATTATATAAGATATATAGATATTAACATTATGTAGATTTTAAAATTTTAATTCCTCATAATTCTGTAAATGTTCATGGCATGTAGATCTGATCTACACAATGTGTACAACCTTTACTTTCTATCTGAAGTACACACATAGGGACTCTGTGTGTGAGGGGTGATTTAGAATTCTCGGAGTACATAGCATTTACATTGGGAAACACTCCATGTTGACTCCTCATTATATGGTTATCAGTTGGATAAGTTGTTTATGGGATAAACAACCCTACCCCGACCTGAAAGGGACTAAATTCCATGTCTAGGGGGCCAAATGGCATCTAGTCTGGCTAATTGTGTCCCAATCTGTCATGGTCAACACACAGTGTAAGAATTAACCTCATCACTTATCTTTAATTCACATGGATTGAGTAATTTACAAATTAACTCCTGGTGCATTAATCACAACTACACGGTGTGTAACTCCAATTACACAGTTTGTACTATTGTGTTATCTGGTCAGAATCCTTGGAACCTCCATATGAGTTCCTTGAATTTATTTTAATCATAAAATGAATCATTTTTTATATATCTTCAAGAAATGATAGAGGAAAAAATATATCTCATAATTCGTATTAAAAGAATTATGAAACCTGAATTGAATAACTAATTTTGAATGCATAAATAACCACTGAATTTATATAATTATATACAATAATATTCCCCCTATGATACCACTTGTAGGCTCCAAGCACAGCAGAAGCATGGGAGGGATGGTTCCCAAATTGGATTTTTTCCATATTCAATGAACAATATGGGATCTAAGTGACGATTAATGTTATGATCCATGAAATTGAATAAAATAAATAAGACAAAGGAATATAATCCTGAAACCAAGAGAGAGGATCGACGTATATTTTTAATAATTATTTTAATTAAATAATAATTACCTCCATGGTTTATTCATTCTTCGTTGATGTGTTCATCCATATATCTATAATTCATCATCATTGCGTTATAGATATCAAGGGTATATCTCCTCAATTAGTGATCCACACATGTTCCACGAATATTCGGACATCACCGAAGGAGTCTCCGGGTTCTAACATGGATGATCCTTGTGCTTTTATCATACGCATTCGATCACCTTGAGAACCACATCCAAAGAATTATCCTTGATCTAATGGAGGAAGATTTATCTCGTTATTGAGATCATTATTAGAGAAGAAATAACTCTCTAGGTATGATAGGTTTTATCCAAAATATTGTGTGCAACTGAATTGGAATCGCTTATCTTTCCCTTGGATAATGATGGAATAATATAACCGGGCATTTATTTCACAAGGGTAATAATAAAATAATTTTCACAAGTGCCTTTCATTATTTCATTAATCCTATTGAAACCCCCATGTAAAATAATAACAGCAATATTATTATTTCCAGACATGAGGTTGACTTGCATGTTATAATTAAATTTTATTTAATCAAATATTATTCAACACTATTATTTATTAGTAGACCATTGAACTCGGTTTTCTAATCCTCCTAAATATTTACTAATTATTTTTACCATAATATATTCACTTTAATAACTAGTGAAAAAATAACTGAAATTATGAATACATGGATAATTATAAAACCATGATCAGGAATAATATTTTTTCAACTTGTTAAATAATTAATTATTTAACTGAGATTCTGGATACACTTATTTTGTGACCCTCTAATCCTTTTTCTCAATGGCTTTAGGTGGATCAGCCTAAAGACCAAGTTTAGAATATTGAAATACTCTAAGGAAACCATTGAGAATGAATTTAATTCCATAATGATATGTCACCTCATATGAACGTTTACCTCATAATATACTCCCTTCATCACAATATCTCAAATTTAGTAGGTTGCATTCTAGTGCCGTCAACCTATATGCTCAATATCTCCTTCTTTGAATTTTTAGAAACAAAACATGCCTACAGAACACCATGGCCAAGGATTTATTTAGGATATATCATTTACATCAAAGGGACTGAGATATTAACTTTTGTTAGTGAACATAAGGGATAAATCATTTCTCACATTATTCATTAATGTAATATTACTCCGGATGCACCCAATGTATCCTACCTCACTGTTAACATATGTCATCATGGTTTTCGTCATTACATCAAAGTACCTGACTCATAATATCCATTAATAATAATCATAAAGTCATTGGACCAATACATACATCCACACATTGGAACATCCAATGACACTTATAAATGTGGATTTCCAACTATCATGTCTCATTCTCATAATATCTTACTAGATATCAATAAAGGTAATACACCATGAGAAGGTTCCTCAAATCCCTATGAGTCTCTACCCCTGATATCCTGTATCATTTGTGTCCCTTTAATGATATCATCAAGATATATCAATGAATAGTTTCATAGCACTTCAAGGTTTTCATCATAGTGGAGAACTGCTTTGACCTTTTAGTGTGACAGATACTCTTGGGATATTATCACATACAATTTCACACAGAAGAACAATCATGATGTGATAAGGAATTTATTGATATTCAAAAACCATGAATATAAGTTATCATAAAGTATATAGAAGTTGTTCTAGGGAACCAACTCTTACAATCTAGAGCTTTTCTTTTACATGGTCTTATCGATCTAGGGTTCATGTTTCCCTTGGTTTATGTTGGGAGTATTGTATTATTAGGGTTTCTCTTAGTCATTCTCGCCTCTTGGAACCATCATGAAGTTATTTTAGGTTGGATTTGTTTAAGTACATGTTTTGGTTATGTTTTTTGGTTAAGTACATGTGATTTTAGGTATATTTCCTTTTTCACTTGACCTATTAATTTAATAATCATTGGTTTATTACATATCACACCTTCCTTATATGTTAGTTTGTGATGTATGGTTTTTGGGAATAATTTTTTGATGATAAATTATGTTTCTTTCATGATTGTTTTTAATCATATGGAATTGTTTTGTTATGTGATGTACACCATGTGTTTGATAAATTGCACGATTATATTTTACAAGTGGAATATGGTTTTTAAATAATGTCATGGATTTTTAAGTGTAATTATGATATTTAAAATGGTGGTTTGGATTTATCAAATTGTTTTATAAATGGTTTGGACTTGAAATTAGTGTGTGTGTTGGTTATTTGAAAATGGTTTTGGCATGTGATGATGGTGTGTGGCCCATTTTTTATTTTTTTTAAAGTGACTTTTGTTTGAAAATGCAGTGTGAGTGCTTAAATGGAAATTTCTACATGGTTGTGAATGAAAAACAGTGTGCTTGAACCTTTTTGGAAAGGTGGATTAGGTTCTTTTGAAACAAGTGATTTCTCGAAGGGTGTATGAGGCCCATTTGGAACCGTTGTGTAATAGGTTATCTGGAAAACTCACCTTGGATAATTCTATTTCCTTGGTTATGTTTAATGTTGTGGGAGGTCTACACTGAGAGACTCCCTTGTACTCGAATGGTTGATATTCAATAGGTTTTTCCTTGGGGTGGCTTGAGGGTGACTTATTGTGTGTGACTATTTTATATGATTTATGTGAATGTGATTGGATACATGTGTGTAATTGTGGATCACCAACAATTTAGTCCTGAGATGGGAACCTGACATTATTAGTGTATTTTCAATTAAAATTTACTTCACTATCTTATAATTTTTCTCTAGACAGTGGTCCATAGAAGGGGATTTGTTTTTTTCTATGGGATAATGCCCCTCAGTTAGACTAGGTAGCGTGAAATTAAGCATGTGGGAGATAATTGATGTCATCGGGTGAGGCATGCCTCCAAGATGAGTCAAGATGTATATTTTTGCTAGATTATTCCATTGATATCCTAGGTTCTCCCATGTTCTTTTCCACTTAGTTATATGTGGTGGATGATTGATATCCATTATTGGTTGGTTTCTTGTGCATGCTATTTTTCCATTTACCTTCTTTTCTGATTATTGTTGCTACTCTATTTCATGGTGTACTTTTGTGAAAAGTGATGTGATGGTTTTCAAGGGTTTATGAACGGTTTTGAGGAAATTTTTTATACTCTATTTACCTTTTCCCTAAATTAAAACATCATCTTTCTCCTAAAAAATACTAGTGTCTTATTCTTCGAAAATAATATGGAATTAAACGAAAATTGAAAATAGACCATGTTTTTTTAAGTAAAAATGTCTAAAAAACCTATATATATATATATATATTAGATTTCAAGACTAATTTTTATTATTCTTTATTTAAAGGGAAATTAATTGGGAATAGATTTTATAGGAATTCCTACTGAGTTTTAATACTCATGCCTATAGTTAGTTCTTATTTTTAGTTTATGGTGTAGGTTTCAACTTTTCTTTATCATAGTGAATGATGGTCGGTTTTGGTATTGGATATTGACCCTCGGGGTCACATGGGGACATTTTGGTCATCATGTTCATTTTGGGTTCATTGTTCATATTATTGTATTTCCATTTTTTGTATAAATGTTGATTAGTTTGGTAATTGTATTTATTTTGGGCTAATCTACTTATTTTTTCTATTAAATTTATTTTATATTTGAAAAATCATTTCCTTTATTTATCTATTAATTCACTAGCACTAGTTGTCATCCTGGGAGGATCAAGGACACCTCTAAGGACTTGTCTTCGGTCGACCCAAGAGATTATTTTAGTGTCAAATCGGATTAGTTCAAGACAATATGGTATCAGGGCCTAGGTTCTTTTGAGGACCTAGATTTCAAAGCACTCTTTTTTTGGGTGTCAAGGTAGATATAGAATGAATGTCGGAACATGGGGTGTTGGTATAAGGGATTTCATTTTCAAACACGTTATATATCAAACCTTGGGTTTACAAGGGAAGTCAGGTTATAGTTGGTCTCTTTGGTCTTTTGGTTGTTTAGTTTTTGGTAAATGAAAAAAGTGTTAGGCCAACGGTCTCAGTGATCTCGTAGCATTTGGTAAGACATGTGGATCTAGGGAAAGGGTCATGGAAGACTCTCTATTATGGTTTTGTTATTGGAATATCATTTCCAACCATATGGCCAAGTCACCCATTGACACTAGTTTTCCCTTGTGAATTGTTTTGGGTCTTCCTTGATTCTAAAAATTGTTTTGAAAACCCATGTTTTGGAAGTGTTAAAAACTGGATTTAAAGTTACAATTGTTTTGTTTTGGGAATATGGAAAATTATTTTTCAGATATATTTTGAAGGAATATTTATAAACTGTAATTTGATAAACTAATTTCTTTTGGGTAAAATAAGGATGGGTTTAATGATATTGGATTTCTATAATCAAAATTGGGGGGTTTATCAAAATTGTTTGTCTGGGAGATAATAATTTATATTAAAGACGATTTGGGAATCCTTTTTTAAATAATAATAAATTTTGAATAAAATATATTGAATTTTTGAATTTAAGAATGGTTATTGATTTTTTATTTGGTGGTCTTTTGAAAATGTTTTTCAAAATTTAAAAAGGGGAATTGGATTGAGGATTTGAAACTCAGGTTAAACAATTTTTTTCTAAAATGGAAGTGTTTTTTTACCATTGTTATTCCCAAGAGTTATTAGATGGATGGATATGTGTGGGGAGGTGGAAACATGATGAAGTGTGCATATGAGTTCCCTAATTGGAATGAGCTGATTGGTTTCTGGTTTGGCATAATAATGTGTATGTGTGAGGTTCCATGGAATATCATTGGTGATTGTGCAACTTATCATGTTTGTCTTGTTTTTCCAAAAAAAAAGAGAAAAAGTAAATTTGATGTTGTGGTAACTAGTATTTTTGTGTCTTATGTTCCTATGATTTGGGAGAAGTTTTTTATGAGGTGTTCTATGTTTGATAATTCTTGCTGATGAATTGGATTAGATTGAGTTATCAGTTTCCTTTTCATTTAGTGCATGCCCCTACAATGATTTTATGGATATTCAAAGTACAGATACATAAGGTTCACCATTAATAGACCTTCCAATTGATCATTCTATATAATTCATTCTTGGATTTTGGATGTTGAATCCTCTTCTCTTTTATTTTCAAGAATATCCTCTCAGAGTAGAGGAGTGGATGCTGAAAACTAAGCGAGACATCAGATTCCTTGAGTTTTCTAAGTCCCTAAATGTGTTTTTCCCCACCTTTATGCATGAAGGTTTAACCTGGAAGTGGTGTAAGTTTGTCTCTTGAACCAATACATGAGAATATATTACCTACAATTTCATTAAGGTTTCATTCATCCAGTAGTATTTCTCTGAGGTATTAAAGGTGAGAAAGGGGAAAGAGGTGAATTGTTTGTAGCAAGGTGATGGATCAGTGTTGGATTTCAATTTTAATTTGTTTTGATTAAATTTCCTTATAGAGTGGGATTAAGATTATTCCTTTAGGAATCGACATTTTGAGTGTGGTGTTCCTCCTTATTTGGAGTCAAAGGTTTAATGATTGGTGTAACTTCCATTGCTGACGTGGTGATGAATGTTTTTTGTGTTGAATTTTTTCTATAGATATTTATTGAGGAATTTAACCTTCCTCTAGTATTTAGAAGTATTGAAGAGAATTCCATAAAGGATATGGGGAATTTGAAATAATTTATTAGTGTTGGTCATGGAATGAAACAACCTCTAGATCTATTATTTTCATCCTCTATGTGAAGGATCATGATGTGTTTTTAGTGTTGAAAGTCATATCATAAGAAGTAATTGTGTCTAAAGGATCCAAGGACCAGCCATACTTATGGATTCCTGGGTCACTTATAATGGTTCTATTGGGGTATTTTCAGGAATTTCCATAGAACTAGACTCACCCATTCAAAAGACACCCCGTACTATTTGAAGGAGTATGGTGCTATTTTGGGCTCATTTAAAAGTTCATTTCTATTTAATGATCCTTCTATTGTATTGGTTGTTTCTGGTGTTTCTTTTGGTGTTGTATTTTATTTAAAATGAAAATTTTGATATTTTGGGTCTCTTGAGAAATTCTATTTTAATATAACATTATTTTTATTTTCGGAATTCTATACTTTTCCACTTTAAGCGGAGGTGTGTTCTACTTGCACCTTGTTTCATCAATTTCTTATTAAGGAAGAAGGGGATGATGTGGGTGTATTAATGGGTTTGGTATAAGTGCCTTGTTCTAGAAAAGTTATTCTTTTGTTGTGTCGTGTTATTTAGGCTCTACCTAGGGAGTTGTCTGGTCACTCATGACACCAAAAGAAGTTCTGATCGGGGATTATCATCTCTGGACTGCAGGGATATAGATGCTTCAAGACATCAGGGCTCTAGTCATAGGTCCTAGAGTGAATCTCTTCACACAGTCAAGAAATTTCTAGTTGTATGGTCTATTTAAATATTCATGTGACTTTTTTCCTTATCATTGAAATTTTATCCTTAATTGAAAAATATTGATGGTCTTTTCCTCATGTAATTCTAGTGGTTGTGCATCTATGATTGGTTGTCCTTGTGAATCTGTTTTGGTTTTAATTTCATAGTTCTATAGAGGTTTACATATTGTGGGGATGATGAAACATGTTTTGGATTTCCATTTGGGTTGGGGTATCTTTCTTAAGGACCCCCCCCCCTGGGGTGAAAATGGTGATTCAGTGGTGGGTTTCCCATGTAAGTCTGTGATGGTTGGTCTAATTTGGTTGGTTCCTAAACGGTGGGGAGTCCATTCTAGAATCCCATGTTTGAAATCATATTTATTCACATGGGTAGATCAAGTTTTCTATTATTTATAGAGAATTAGTATTTGTTCACTAGTTTGTTTTGAGTATAGGTATGTGTTTTCTTTTTTGTGGCAGTTGAGTTGCCTTCAGTTTGAGGAGTTGAGTTATTATAGTGAGTTAAGCTTTGTCTTTGATCAATAAACTAAATATTTTTGGGCATTCTAGGAGAAGAAATTTTACTGGTTTGAAGAATCATCACACTCAGATTTTTAATGTTATTTTCCTTTGTTTTGGGCCATCTTATGGATATTTTCATTCCTCTTGAGTTCTAGGTGTTCCAAATTTTAATTCTAAAGTATTACTTTGTTTAATTTTGGGCCCATGGTTATTCTTTAGTTTCCTCATGAGTTTTTTGTGGAAAATAGATATCTTTTTCTTGAAAGTAGGTGGTGCAAGGTTAGTACATAGTTAGGGGAAACTGTGTTCCCTTGCCCAAGAAAATGTTCAGCCAATTTCATTTTTGATAGTGGAAACCACATAGTTATCTTACGGTTTGGTGGACTGTGTGGGCTAACCATAAATCTTGTTCTTATTGGATAGTGAGGGATGCATTATTACTAAAGAGTTTGTAAAACCATGCAGAAAAACTGTGAAACATGTATAAGTCATTAAAAATGTTCTTTTACCTTGATACCCTCTTATGATTTAATCCCAAAACACTCATTTCTATCCTCTTCTACTCAGTGCGACCCAAAGGGAGCCCCTCCCTTATTCTAAAAGATTATCCTCATCTCCAATGTTTTGGATCTATATTTCCTTCAAGGTTTTGGGGTGATTTATCAAGGTAATATCCTCCTCTCATCTCCCAATTACTACTTCCATTTTCTCTTGAGTTTCTCTTCTTCCATGGTATTTTAAATCTAGGGTTCATGTTTCCATTGGTTTATGTTTGTGGGTTTTTCTTCTTAGGGTTTATCTTGTTTGTTCTCACCTCTTGAAACCTTCTTGGAGTTGTTTCGGGTTGGTGTTGTTGAAGCACATGTAATTTTATGTAGGTTATACTTTTCTCTTTCTATTTTAATTTAAGAATCATTGATTTATTACTTTTATCACCTTCCTCATATGCAAATTGGTGATTTATTCTTTTTGTTAATAATTTTTTGATGATAAATGAAGTGGTTTTCTTGAATGTTCTGAAGAAAATGGGATTATTTTTATATTTGATTCAAACCAAGTATTTGATAAATTTTTTATTTGGATTTTTCAAGTGGAATAATGTAATTCCTTTGTAATTGTACTGGTAGAAATTAAAATAGTGGTTTGGATTTATCAAATGGAATTCTAATCATTTTGGACATAAAAGTATTGTGTGTGTTGGTTCTTTGAAAATGGATTGGCATGTCATGATGATGTGTGGTCATTTGGTATTTTGTTAAAATTGAAATTGGTTTAAAAATGTTGTGTGAGTGCTTAAATAGAATTTTCTAAATGGTTGTGAAATGAAAAATTGTGTTCTTTCACCTTTTTGGAAGGGCGTATTTGGTTCTATGGAAATGAGTGATTTATTTAATGGTGTATGGGGACCGTTTTTCTCCTTCGTGAAATTGGTTTTCTTAAAAACTCTCCTTGGATAATTCTCTTGCCTTGGTTATGCTGAAATTTTTGGGAGGTCCATGCTGAGAGGATACCTTCTTTTTAAATAGTTGAAGGGTAATAGGTTGTTCTTTATTTTGGATTAGGAGTGATATGATGTGTTTGTTTCTTTTATATGATGCATGTGAATGTTATTGGATGCTCGTGTGTCATTGTTGGACCACCCCCACTTTAGTCTTCACATGGGAACCTGTCATATCTAGAAGATTTTCAGTGAATGGTTGTTTCGCTAGATTAGAATTTATCTATCACTAGTGGACCATACTAGTAGATTTTTTTGTTTTTTTTTCTATGGGATAGTTCCCCACAATCATAACAAGTAGGGTGCAATAGACCATGTGGGTGATAATTTATGTCATCGGGTGAGACATTCCATGGAGATGATTTAATATGTATAGTATGTTTTAAATTATTCAACTGGGCTTTTAGGTTCTCCCTTGTTCTTCATCACTTAGTTATCTTTGGTTGATGATTGAGATTCATTGTTGGTTGGTTACTTATAAATGTTATTTTTTCATTTCCCTTGGTTTTTGATTATTTATTCTACTTTGTTTCATGGTGTAATTTTTTTAAAGTGATGTGATGGTTTTAAAAGGTTTATTAAAAGTGTTAAGGAAATGTTTTATACTCTCTTTCCCTTCTTGTAAAATGAAAACATCGTCTTTCTCATCAAAAATGCTAGCATCTTATTCTTATAAAATAAGATGGATTTAAATAAAAAAGGGAAATGAACCTTGTTTTGTATTAAATGGAAAATGTGTGAAAATCCTAATTTTATATATATTATTTTTCAAACCTGAAGCTGATTATTCTTTATTTAAATGGAAATATATTGGGAATAGATTTTCCAAGCATGCCTAAGGTGTTTTAATACACACACACGTAGTTTTTTTCTTATTTTAAGCTTGTGGGGAAAGTTTCAGCTTGGTTTCGATCATGATGGTATATGGTTGGTTTTGTTATTAGAGAGTGACCCTTGAGGTCATGTGGAGACATTTTGGTTATCTGGTTCAATTTGGGTTTGTTTTTTGGTTTATTATATTTCTAGTTTTTGTATAAATTCATGATCAGTTTGTTAATTGAATTTAATTTGGGCTTCTCTATTTATTTTCCACTATTCAGTTTATTTTATATTTGAAAAAATCATTCCCTTTATTTCTCTATTGATTCCCCATCACTAGTTTCCATCATGGGAGGATCGAGAATGCCTCTTAGGCCTTGTCTCAGGATGACTTGGGTGACCTGTGTAGGGTCGACTTGGGTTGGTTCATGATAGATCTTCCTAGGGGAAATATTATTTATTTTTGTATAACTCATGTTCCATTATAGTTGTTCATTTTTTATATCATTGGATATGTTATTTTCTTATGATTCAGTCTAAGTTGAAATTTTAATATTCTACTTTTATATTGTGATGGTTGTGATTATTGTTTCTTCCACTAATTTTTTTATCTATACCAGAGATTTCATAGTCTTCCCATGTTAAACATAAACACTCTCCACTATTCTGGAGCATCTAGCATGTGTGGATGCATACCTGAGGTATATGGTAGTCAAATTTAGTCATGATGGTGGTGAAACGAGATATATATTTCTCAAAGTGACATCAAATAATTATTATTTTTTATCTTACTATTTGAGATATGGTATATGTAGGTATGATGTTATTGGGTCTTGGAATGGTCTCTATGCATCAGGTGTAACTCACACATGTATATGTAAAGACCTAGTTAGCAGGTATGGGGTTGTTCTTGTTTTCTTTATTGTTATGATTTCTTGATTTTTAAGAATATTATATGTGATTTATGGATTATTGTCTTACACTTTTCCTAGTTTAGAAAGTGGTGTGTGTTCATGAATTATATTTGGCATGTAAGATTCACATGACATTTGTGTGTTTCAATATAGTTGATCACCTTTATTATAATATGTGGTTCAATTATTTAAAGTGTTAAAACACTTTATATAAAAAAATTATATATAAATTGATGATGTAATTCTATTTGAAAAATCTCTTGAGTTTGGTTATTGTGTTATTCTATGATAATTGATTATGTGGATCTTATGTATATTTTTGACCCTTAAGAGTGGATAGTTTATACTAGAGAGAGCACCCATCCTCTTATGATACCCTTGTATTATAAACTATCTATGTAGTGTAACGAGGTGTACTTAATGTTATTACTCACATTATTTATGAAATTAAGAACTATTATATAAATATTTTCTTATTCATGTATTTTGAATTGTAGCAATATTCCATCATAATAACTTCCCTTTGAGCTCTTGGTGGGTATGGAAGAGCATGAAAAACTGGTTGTTGATCATGATCCCCCTTTTACATCTAGACCATATATTTATCAATATATTTGTCAGTATATACTTGATGTTATATAGTGTATTGAATAGGGATCTATTATAGGCTATCCTTCCATGACATACTTACCTAAAGTGTTTCAACTACAACATCCACATCTATTTATTGGATATGGAATACCACAAGATGTTTAGCTATGAGTTGATTCGCTACAAACTATCTTTGAGAAGATCAAGGAACCCCCTGAGAGTAGGGTGAAGCTCTCTATATATATTCATTGTGTACTAGTGAAGTATTAGTGGGGTATTTTATTCTAGAAATATCAATATGTGGGGATATCATATAAGGTATTTTAGGCTCATTTCTATATGTAGCTTTTTCCCTAGATGCTATGAGCTAATAGGGATTGGGAGATAATTCATCACTTTTAGGGAAGTGTTAGTGATATACTATGATAATCCTTTTAAAATTTGATTTTAGTTCACTCCTATAATTTTTAGTGATTATATTTCTTGGGTTTTACATTTCAATGATGATAGTAAAATTTTAGATACATGTTTAGGTGATAATTTTTTACCAAATTTATTTCTCTTGTGTGGTTAATAAAACCCTCATTTCTAAGCGGAACCTGGTATCTGTTGCTAGGATAGGTTGGTTGATCATGTATTCTCTACTTGTTAGTATATCCTTGGGTAGTGGGAAGTATTAATCTGATGATTCTCACTGGGGGTGATAGATAAACCAGGCAGGTTCATGGCTCATCTACCAGTTGATGATGTTAAAATCCTATAAAATGTTATATGTGAGGTAGAGTGGGGAATACTCGACCTTAGTGCTAGTTAAAACAAGTGTAGTACTGACCGTGACGGGAGGTATATCATTTTAAATTTTGTTTTAAAGGTTCTTTTTAGTTATTTAGTGACTGTGATGATGGTTGGGTTGAGGTATCCAAGGTAGGATCAATTAATTTACTTCAAAAATTAGTTATTTCACCTTTGTTTGGTCAAGGTTTTGAGGAGGTAGTCATGGTGATCAGAGTAGAGGTTGAAAATTGGTTCTCCTATGGGTATTTATTGATCTGGATTCTAGTGTATAGTCTCTAGGGTAGGCCATATCCATACTATCGAGTCGACTCATGTTGGTTATAATCATGGATTCTCATTTTTTCAAGGTATTATCTTAATAAATCTTACATTGAACCTATTTTATTAGATATGCGTAGATCACACTCATTTATATCCACACATGTGGTTGATAATGTGGGGTTTGATTTAATATATCTATATGCTTTGATTACAATTTATTGCCCCTTAGGGGTATGATTTGAGGGTATTTCGATATTTCTAGAATGACCAATTGTGATCATCATTTAATGGTTTTTATTGGATTTCATTATATTGTAGATGTGTAGTTTCTCTATAATCCTTGGGATGTATTGGTTTACTCTGTATTGAGATCACATCAACTAATTTCATTTACAGGTATCATTGATGTCATTTAAGGGTGACTATTACATCCTTATCAGAGAGTGGTATTTATAGGAAGGTTATTCAGGGTCTCATCATTGACATGAGTGAATGGTTTTATACCAACTTTATAGTATTTTAATTGGAGATGATGATAAACATTAGTCAATATTTCCTCTAGTGTTTTAATAGTTACATGATTTTTTCTTTATGTAATTCTCAATTTTAGAACCAGAGGGATAGGTTGAATTCATGATTGAGATCATTCCTAGTAAAAATACCATATGCATTCATTTATATTGGTGGTGAATATGTTTAGGTGTTTACATAACATCCAATTATGTGAAAACCAATTGTTCTATACTAACCATAATATCCATCAATATATATTTATCTAGTGTGACATGACCTTTGGAAAAGAAGGTGGGATGAGTACCTTTAATCCTTCCATTTTGAGAAGGAATATACCACTAGGAAAGGGAAAATTGTGGTTAATTCATTGATTAGGTTGAATCAATATCAGTTTTTTCATGAGACTAGTAGTGAATTGTAGATGATAATCCAATTTTCTAAAATGTATCTTGATATTAAGAAGTGTCAAAGTGGGGAGACCCTTTCATCTTAGGTCTATAACTCCTTACTCGTTAAGAGGGTGAAGGAGATTCAGTTGTCCAAATTAGATCGATGGGTTATAAGGGATAGTATATATGGTTGGGAGATACCACCATATTAGCCCCAAGATTATGATAGGTTCATATATGTTTGAGGTCAATTTCTGTTTTTAAAGAGTATGTTATTTGTCATATAATATTTTCACAATGACTCGAGAGGGGTTGAATTGAGTTCTTGAAATTTCATTCACTTAAACCCACATTCTCATTAGGTAAGAACAAATATGATCTTATCAAAAGTAATCAATTTAATGAAAAGAGTAAGAGAAAGATATAAAATAGTGTAATTTCAGTTGTTTTGGGATCAAAGATCCCCAACTTCACTCCATTAATATTGTATTCCTTAAGTATTGTGATTTTCACTATACCAGCCCTTTTTGGGGGGGACCTAGCTAAGTGAATTTATCATTCACTTAGTACAAGGTTATAAGAGCTTAAAATGTGATCTCCATTTACAATACATGTCTACGTCTTAACACACTTGTAATTGTGTGTAAAAATCATTACAATGATAAATATAAGATTGGTGCAGGTTCAACACATAGTTTCAAGCAGTAACTGATAGATAAATAAAAATAATCCAGATAAAAAGAATTTCTTTAATGAGTTTCTCTAGTGGTTCTATTATTTCAAGATATAATCATATATTTATATCAATATAGATAATAAATAATTGATAATAAAACAGACTAAGTCTGTATTCATTTTTATATGTGTGCGTCTCATGTGTATGTTCTTTATATTCTATGCATACATGCATCTATGTTCTCTCCTTTTTATATCTCCTATTCTTGAATTTGAACTAACAAAACTTTTTAATTCCAATGGTCGAGTGATCAATCCATCTAAAATCTTAAGATACAAGTGCTTAATTAATGTATTTCCTTCTTTTTCAAATATATAAAAAAAATATGTGGTAGGTGTAATAGATTATATCTTCATCGGATCTTTCCAATCATGGAAAAGGGCACTTTTTATGAATCATCCTTTCCTTTTAAAGAAAATTTATTTTCTAATACACATGAAATAATTATTTGTATTTTCAAAATTTATAGAAATGTTAAAGTGTGTATCCAAAAAAACTTTTAATTATACGAATAAAAAACAATTCTTCATAAGATAATTCGATTTGAATATAAATATCTATAAGTACTATTCACATAAGATAAATCCATGCAATGTAAGATAAAATAGATTTTATAAGATAAATGAATTTATGGATCTTGGAATTTGTTATCATGTAAGATAATTTACTTATGAAGTTCCTTTTAATAAAATAAATTACAATTCACAAAAGTGGAAAACGTGGATGAATATCCATCTGATTTAGCTTTCTGTGTATGACTTACTTCTATAAGATGAATTCCTAAATTTTGTATGATAATTTTTTTATACAGTTCCTCTATTATATAAACTAATTTATTGTAAACTTAATTTATTCTCACTGAATGAAACTATATTTAAGATAATTATTTAGTGTGTCACATAAATCTAATTATGTAGTAGAAATTCGATGGGCATCTTTTCGATGGAAACTCAAAGAATTCAAATGAGTTATGAATATGATATATGATCCTAAAACACTTATGTTAAACATATTATTAAAACAAATGAGGATTTTTTTAGCATCAAAATATAGATTATTTTGTGATATATAGTGGAAGAACATCAGTCTGTCCATCAATCTCCCCTATTTTGATGATTATAGAACCTAAAAAATCAAACAACCAATGAGATTTTAAAAATACTCCCATTTTAAAAAAAGTGAAAAAATGTCGTGTTGTCTAATAAATATTTCCACAAATACTCACCCCTTTTTTAAATCAAAAAGATAAGTAAAATTATAGAGATAAACACATCAAATATTGTATAATAACAATTATAAAAAATATCTATATAATGAATTTAAATGATTTTGGTTTTTCATGGATAAAAACATAAACATTCAAACAAGTAATGATCGATAAAACATAATATAAATGAAATAATAAACATAAAAATCATTTAAGTAATGAAAATATTAAAAAATTATCATCCATGCATTCAAATGTTATGAAAGACCATAAGTTAAATAGAATATAGATAATAATCAGTATTTTTGTGGTTTATTAACAAGATTATTTTTAGGAGGTTCATTATTGAAATATTGATGTTGGATGGGTAGTAGATAAGAGGTGGGAAAATTATAAGCAACACATTTTCAACACAGATAACCAAGCGAGACATCTTCTCTGAATTGAAATATGAGTCCAACTCATCATGCGAAGATATCTTGAGAGTACTGGACTGAATTCTAGTATATGCTTCTTGATATTTCTTTAAAAATTACTTATCCAAAGGAGAGAACTAAATCCATGATGAGGTTGTAAGAGAAAAAATAGATATTTAGGCTTTAGGAATGACCTTATGATTCTCTTTCATATAAATTGATGGATGATCAAATATCTCTTTCGAATGTTGTGATGTATCTGGGTGGTGATCAAGAATAGTAGGTCACATCGAACATCATCTATGAAAATAAAAAATTGAATCCTCTAGCATGTCAATCCTCTTCACAATTTCTTTCCAAAATAAGTGTATTAAAATATTAAAACCATTCCATAATTTTTTCCAAAGGTATTAATGAAACATTAAAAATATGACAACCTAGCACAAATGGAAATCAACCTCCTCAACAAATCTATCTTCCCATCTAAAATAATTATAGAAATGTTTGAATAATAAGAGACATATGGGATATTATGAGGGGTATAATCCATAAAAACTTATTTTCTCTTCTTTTCATCACTTCCTTCTGTTGGATTAGAAAATTAATATTCTTCAGATAAATAATAGTCAGATGATTAAAACCGAGAGACAATATGATGAATTTTTACTAGCTTCTCTTCCAAAAAATAAAATTTATCAGAAATTGAACCATACATCTTACCAATACTAATCACAATAAATCTTGTATCATATTGGGTCTAAAAAAATTATTTTTTACTAAACCCAAAATTTCATAAAAAAATATTCCCAACACCTTAATAGACTTGTTGAGAATCTAAAAATAACTTTTTGTAAAACCAAGAGTACTCCATATTTCCATATAAAAAACCATTTTAACCAATTGAAAATTATCTGGAGAGATATGATCACATTATATTCATTAATTCTGGCCATCATAGAGTCAAGGGAAATAGATATATTTTATAACTTCTCTTCCATTACAACTTCAGTAGATGATCCTTCCTTTATTAGTCTAGAAATAGGGGCTCTTTGAGGGAAATTGATAAGAGATTATATCACTCTCTTAAACTGCAGAAATATATATGGGATTATATATTTTGTTGAGTGGTTGATATGATTTTGATTTATTAAAAATATTATACCAACAAATTCTTCAAGGATTTAAGATCATCCATTGAAAAATAATTATCCATAATAATCTAAACATTAACTCTATATTTCACTAACATAGAATTAAAATAATTAACTTCTTAAAATAACTCATAAAATGGAGATAAAATTTGATCACCATAATTTAAAACATGAGTAGTGTGAACCTCGGAACTAGTGTTCTCAACTTCAACGCAAGAAGGATAAGAAACTTCTAAATTTTCTTCAACTTATTGATTATATTATATGATATAGGTTTCAACTAAAACTCTATTCTTACTCATCATAGTGAATAAGGTAACATCGATCTTAGCTACTTCTTCTTCTTCTTCTGATCCCATAGAATCACTCCTAATAAAAGTAATTATCTCTCTTTTAAATATTCATTGAGCTTTATTGGGTCAATAATCCTTAAACAAGGTAATTACACATAAAACTATAGATATGGTACTTTCTTGATCAACACTAACTATCCTTGTGATATCCATATCCAAACCATATATAGTATAAGAAATTTTGATAACGTTATTGGACATGTGGTTTGTGAGATTTGTTTTTTTGGGGATTTTAGTAGAGACATATTAAAGCATAGTCATCCAAACTATAGGTTGATTAACCCTAGATTCAACTTCTTGAGAAGTTTACTCAACACTAGAAAGATATTTAGGTTTAATATCTTTAGATATAACTGGTCTTATGCTTTTGATAATATCGATTAGTGATATGTCATTAATGGGGTCCTCGAATGCCACACTAGTAGAAACTTCATCAGTTTTTTCAAAAATTCCAATTTACCAGGATTTTTACCCTTCAACCTGAGTAGGATCCTCTTAAACTTCTTCCTCACCACCAATAGACAAAAGTTTCTTTTGTAATATGTTCTAGATGTACCAAATTCTCTTCAATATTCTATCTCCTATATTTTTTTTAACCAATGAGAATGTGATTCCATAAACTCATTGGATGCTCGTGTGTCATTGTTGGACCACCCCCACTTTAGTCTTCACATGGGAACCTGTCATATCTAGAAGATTTTCAGTGAATGGTTGTTTCGCTGGATTAGAATTTATCTATCACTAGTGGACCATACTAGTAGATATTTTTATTTTTTTTTTCTATGGGATAGTTCCCCACAATCATAACAAGTAGGGTGCAATAGACCATGTGGGTGATAATTTATGTCATCGGGTGAGACATTCCATGGAGATGATTTAATATGTATAGTATGTTTTAAATTATTCAACTGGGCTTTTAGGTTCTCCCTTGTTCTTCATCACTTAGTTATCTTTGGTTGATGATTGAGATTCATTGTTGGTTGGTTACTTATAAATTTTATTTTTTCATTTCCCTTGGTTTTTGATTATTTATTATACTTTGTTTCATGGTGTAATTTTTTTAAAGTGATGTGATGGTTTTAAAAGGTTTATTAAAAGTGTTAAGGAAATGTTTTATACTCTCTTTCCCTTCTTGTAAAATGAAAACATCGTCTTTCTCATCAAAAATGCTAGCATCTTATTCTTATAAAATAAGATGGAATTAAAAAAAATGGAAATGAACCTTGTTTTGTATTAAATGGAAAATGTGTGAAAATCCTAATTTTATATATATTATTTTTCAAACCTGAAGGTGATTATTCTTTATTTAAATGGAAATATATTGGGAATAGATTTTCCAAGCATGCCTAAGGTGTTTTAATACACACACACGTAGTTTTTTTCTTATTTTAAGCTTGTGGGGAAAGTTTCAGCTTGGTTTCGATCATGATGGTATATGGTTGGTTTTGTTATTAGAGAGTGACCCTTGAGGTCATGTGGAGACATTTTGGTTATCTGGTTCAATTTGGGTTTGTTTTTTGGTTTATTATATTTCTAGTTTTTGTATAAATTCATGATCAGTTTGTTAATTGAATTTAATTTGGGCTTCTCTATTTATTTTCCACTATTCAGTTTATTTTATATTTGAAAAAATCATTCCCTTTATTTCTCTATTGATTCCCCATCACTAGTTTCCATCATGGGAGGATCGAGAATTCCTCTTAGGCCTTGTCTCAGGATGACTTGGGTGACCTGTATAGGGTCGACTTGGGTTGGTTCATGATAGATCTTCCTAGGGGAAATATTATTTATTTTTGTATAACTCATGTTCCATTATAGTTGTTCATTTTTTATATCATTGGATATGTTATTTTCTTATGATTCAGTCTAAGTTGAAATTTTAATATTCTACTTTTATATTGTGATGGTTGTGATTATTGTTTCTTCCACTAATTTTTTTATCTATACCAGAGATTTCATAGTCTTCCCATGTTAAACATAAACACTCTCCACTATTCTGGAGCATCTAGCATGTGTGGATGCATACCTGAGGTATATGGAAGTCAAATTTAGTCATGATGGTGGTGAAACGAGATATATATTTCTCAAAGTGACATCAAATAATTATTATTTTTTATCTTACTATTTGAGATATGGTATATGTAGGTATGATGTTATTGGGTCTTGGAATGGTCTCTATGCATCAGGTGTAACTCACACATGTATATGTAAAGACCTAGTTAGCAGGTATGGGGTTGTTCTTGTTTTCTTTCTTGTTATGCTTTCTTGATTTTTAAGAATATTATATGTGATTTATGGATTATTGTCTTACACTTTTCCTAGTTTAGCAAGTGGTGTGTGTTCATGAATTATATTTGGCATGTAAGATTCACATGACATTTGTGTGTTTCAATATAGTTGATCACCTTTATTATAATATGTGGTTAAATTATTTAAAGTGTTAAAACACTTTATATAAAAAAATTATATATAAATTGATGATGTAATTCTATTTGAAAAATCTCTTGAGTTTGGTTATTGTGTTATTCTATGATAATTGATTATGTGGATCTTATGTATATTTTTGACCCTTGAGAGTGGATAGTTTATACTAGAGAGAGCACCCAACCTCTTATGATACCCTTGTATTATAAACTATCTATATAGTGTAACGAGGTGTACTTAATGTTATTACTCACATTATTTATGAAATTAAGAACTATTATATAAATATTTTCTTATTCATGTATTTTGAATTGTAGCAATATTCCATCATAATAACTTCCCTTTGAGCTCTTGGTGGGTATGGAAGAGCATGAAAAACTGGTTGTTGATCATGATCCCCCTTTTACATCTAGACCATATATTTATCAATATATTTGTCAGTATATACTTGATGTTATATAGTGTATTGAATAGGGATCTATTATAGGCTATCCTTCCATGACATACTTACCTAAAGTGTTTCAACTACAACATCCACATCTATTTATTGGATATGGAATACCACAAGATGTTTAGCTATGAGTTGATTCGCTACAAACTATCTTTGAGAAGATCAAGGAACCCCCTGAGAGTAGGGTGAAGCTCTCTATATATATTCATTGTGTACTAGTGAAGTATTAGTGGGGTATTTTATTCTAGAAATATCAATATGTGGGGATATCCTATAAGGTATTTTAGGCTCATTTCTATATGTAGCTTTTTCCCTAGATGCTATGAGCTAATAGGGATTGGGAGATAATTCATCACTTTTAGGGAAGTGTTAGTGATATACTATGATAATCCTTTTAAAATTTGATTTTAGTTCACTCCTATAATTTTTAGTGATTATATTTCTTGGGTTTTACATTTCAATGATGATAGTAAAATTTTAGATACATGTTTAGGTGATAATTTTTTACCAAATTTATTTCTCTTGTGTGGTTAATAAAACCCTCATTTCTAAGAGGAACCTGGTATCTGTTGCTAGGATAGGTTGGTTGATCATGTATTCTCTACTTGTTAGTATATCCTTGGGTAGTGGGAAGTATTAATCTGATGATTCTCACTGGGGGTGATAGATAAACCAGGCAGGTTCATGGCTCATCTACCAGTTGATGATGTTAAAATCCTATAAAATGTTATATGTGAGGTAGAGTGGGGAATACTCGACCTTAGTGCTAGTTAAAACAAGTGTAGTACTGACCGTGACGGGAGGTATATCATTTTAAATTTTGTTTTAACGGTTCTTTTTAGTTATTTAGTGACTGTGATGATGGTTGGGTTGAGGTATCCAAGGTAGGATCAATTAATTTACTTCAAAAATTAGTTATTTCACCTTTGTTTGGTCAAGGTTTTGAGGAGGTAGTCATGGTGATCAGAGTAGAGGTTGAAAATTGGTTCTCCTATGGGTATTTATTGATCTGGATTCTAGTGTATAGTCTCTAGGGTAGGCCATATCCATACTATCGAGTCGACTCATGTTGGTTATAATCATGGATTCTCATTTTTTCAAGGTATTATCTTAATAAATCTTACATTGAACCTATTTTATTAGATATGCGTAGATCACACTCATTTATATCCACACATGTGGTTGATAATGTGGGGTTTGATTTAATATATCTATATGCTTTGATTACAATTTATTGCCCCTTAGGGGTATGATTTGAGGGTATTTCGATATTTCTAGAATGACCAATTGTGATCATCATTTAATGGTTTTTATTGGATTTCATTATATTGTAGATGTGTAGTTTCTCTATAATCCTTGGGATGTATTGGTTTACTCTGTATTGAGATCACATCAACTAATTTCATTTACAGGTATCATTGATGTCATTTAAGGGTGACTATTACATCCTTATCAGAGAGTGGTATTTATAGGAAGGTTATTCAGGGTCTCATCATTGACATGAGTGAATGGTTTTATACCAACTTTATAGTATTTTAATTGGAGATGATGATAAACATTAGTCAATATTTCCTCTAGTGTTTTAATAGTTACATGATTTTTTCTTTATGTAATTCTCAATTTTAGAACCAGAGGGATAGGTTGAATTCATGATTGAGATCATTCCTAGTAAAAATACCATATGCATTCATTTATATTGGTGGTGAATATGTTTAGGTGTTTACATAACATCCAATTATGTGAAAACCAATTGTTCTATACTAACCATAATATCCATCAATATATATTTATCTAGTGTGACATGACCTTTGGAAAAGAAGGTGGGATGAGTACCTTTAATCCTTCCATTTTGAGAAGGAATATACCACTAGGAAAGGGAAAATTGTGGTTAATTCATTGATTAGGTTGAATCAATATCAGTTTTTTCATGAGACTAGTAGTGAATTATAGATGATAATCCAATTTTCTAAAATTTATCTTGATATTAAGAAGTGTCAAAGTGGGGAGACCCTTTCATCTTAGGTCTATAACTCCTTACTCGTTAAGAGGGTGAAGGAGATTCAGTTGTCCAAATTAGATCGATGGGTTATAAGGGATAGTATATATGGTTGGGAGATACCACCATATTAGCCCCAAGATTATGATAGGTTCATATATGTTTGAGGTCAATTTCTGTTTTTAAAGAGTATGTTATTTGTCATATAATATTTTCACAATGACTCGAGAGGGGTTGAATTGAGTTCTTGAAATTTCATTCACTTAAACCCACGTTCTCATTAGGTAAGAACAAATATGATCTTATCAAAAGTAATCAATTTAATGAAAAGAGTAAGAGAAAGATATAAAATAGTGTAATTTCAGTTGTTTTGGGATCAAAGATCCCCAACTTCACTCCATTAATACTGTATTCCTTAAGTATTGTGATTTTCACTATACCAGCCCTTTTTGGGGGGGACCTAGCTAAGTGAATTTATCATTCACTTAGTACAGGGTTATAAGAGCTTAAAATGTGATCTCCATTTACAATACATGTCTACGTCTTAACACACTTGTAATTGTGTGTAAAAATCATTACAATGATAAATATAAGATTGGTGCAGGTTCAACACATAGTTTCAAGCAGTAACTGATAGATAAATAAAAATAATCCAGATAAAAAGAATTTCTTTAATGAGTTTCTCTAGTGGTTCTATTATTTCAAGATATAATCATATATTTATATCAATATAGATAATAAATAATTGATAATAAAACAGACTAAGTCTGTATTCATTTTTATCTGTGTGCGTCTCATGTGTATGTTCTTTATATTCTATGCATACATGCATCTATGTTCTCTCCTTTTTATATCTCCTATTCTTGAATTTGAACTAACAAAACTTTTTAATTCCAATGGTCGAGTGATCAATCCATCTAAAATCGTAAGATACAAGTGCTTAATTAATGTATTTCCTTCTTTTTCAAATATATAAAAAAATATGTGGTAGGTGTAATAGATTATATCTTCATCGGATCTTTCCAATCATGGAAAAGGGCACTTTTTATGAATCATCCTTTCCTTTTAAAGAAAATTTATTTTCTAATACACATGAAATAATTATTTGTATTTTCAAAATTTATAGAAATTTTAAATTGTGTATCCAAAAAAACTTTTAATTATACGAATAAAAAACAATTCTTCATAAGATAATTCGATTTGAATATAAATATCTATAAATACTATTCACATAAGATAAATCCATGCAATGTAAGATAAAATAGATTTTATAAGATAAATGAATTTATGGATCTTGGAATTTGTTATCATGTAAGATAATTTACTTATGAAGTTCCTTTTAATAAAATAAATTACGATTCACAAAAGTGGAAAACGTGGATGAATATCCATCTGATTTAGCTTTCTGTGTATGACTTACTTCTATAAGATGAATTCCTAAATTTTGTATGATAATTTTTTTATATAGTTCCTCTATTATATAAACTAATTTATTGTAAACTTAATTTATTCTCACTGAATGAAACTATATTTAAGATAATTATTTAGTGTGCCACATAAATCTAATTATGTAGTAGAAATTCGATGGGCATCTTTTCGATGGAAACTCAAAGAATTCAAATGAGTTATGAATATGATATATGATCCTAAAACACTTATGTTAAACATATTATTAAAACAAATGAGGATTTTTTTAGCATCAAAATATAGATTATTTTGTGATATATAGTGGAAGAACATCAGTCTGTCCATCAATCTCCCCTATTTTGATGATTATAGAACCTAAAAAATCAAACAACCAATGAGATTTTAAAAATACTCCCATTTTAAAAAAAGTGAAAAAATGTCGTGTTGTCTAATAAATATTTCCACAAATACTCACCCCTTTTTTAAATCAAAAAGATAAGTAAAATTATAGAGATAAACACATCAAATATTGTATAATAACAATTATAAAAAATATCTATATAATGAATTTAAATGATTTTGGTTTTTCATGGATAAAAACATAAACATTCAAACAAGTAATGATCGATAAAACATAATATAAATGAAATAATAAACATAAAAATCATTTAAGTAATGAAAATATTAAAAAATTATCATCCATGCATTCAAATGTTATGAAAGACCATAAGTTAAATAGAATATAGATAATAATCAGTATTTTTGTGGTTTATTAACAAGATTATTTTTAGGAGGTTCATTATTGAAATATTGATGTTGGATGGGTAGTAGATAAGAGGTGGGAAAATTATAAGCAACACATTTTCCACACAGATAACCAAGCGAGACATCTTCTCTGAATTGAAATATGAGTCCAACTCATCATGCGAAGATATCTTGAGAGTACTGGACTGAATTCTAGTATATGCTTCTTGATATTTCTTTAAAAATTACTTATCCAAAGGAGAGAACTAAATCCATGATGAGGTTGTAAGAGAAAAAATAGATATTGAGGCTTTAGGAATGACCTTATGATTCTCTTTCATATAAATTTATGGATGATCAAATATCTCTTTCGAATGTTGTGATGTATCTGGGTGGTGATCAAGAATAGTAGGTCACATCGAACATCATCTATGAAACTAAAAAATTGAATCCTCTCGCATGTCAATCCTCTTCACAATTTCTTTCCAAAATAAGTGTATTAAAATATTAAAACCATTCCATAATTTTTTCCAAAGGTATTAATGAAACATTAAAAATATGACAACCTAGCACAAATGGAAATCAACCTCCTCAACAAATCTATCTTCCCATCTAAAATAATTATAGAAATGTTTGAATAATAAGAGACATATGGGATATTATGAGGGGTATAATCCATAAAAACTTATTTTCTCTTCTTTTCATCACTTCCTTCTGTTGGATTAGAAAATTCATATTCTTCAGATAAATATTAGTCAGATGATTAAAACCGAGAGACAATATGATGAATTTTTACTAGCTTCTCTTCCAAAAAATAAAATTTATCAGAAATTGAACCATACATCTTACCAATACTAATCACAATAAATCTTGTATCATATTGGGTCTAAAAAAATTATTTTTTACTAAACCCAAAATTTCATAAAAAAAGATTCCCAACACCTTAATAGACTTGTTGAGAATCTAAAAATAACTTTTTGTAAAACCAAGAGTACTCCATATTTCCATATAAAAAACCATTTTAACCAATTGAAAATTATCTGGAGAGATATGATCACATTATATTCATTAATTCTGGCCATCATAGAGTCAAGGGAAATAGATATATTTTATAACTTCTCTTCCATTACAACTTAAGTAGATGATCCTTCCTTTATTAGTCTAGAAATAGGGGCTCTTTGAGGGAAATTGATAAGAGATTATATCACTCTCTTAAACTGCAGAAATATATATGGGATTATAGATTTTGTTGAGTGGTTGATATGATTTTGATTTATTAAAAATATTATACCAACAAATTCTTCAAGGATTTAAGATCATCCATTGAAAAATAATTATCCATAATAATCTAAACATTAACTCTATATTTCACTAACATAGAATTAAAATAATTAACTTCTTAAAATAACTCATAAAATGGAGATAAAATTTGATCACCATAATTTAAAACATGAGTAGTGTGAACCTCGGAACTAGTGTTCTCAACTTCAACGCATGAAGGATAAGAAACTTCTAAATTTTCTTCAACTTATTGATTATATTATATGATATAGGTTTCAACTAAAACTCTATTCTTACTCATCATAGTGAATAAGGTAACATCGCTCTTAGCTACTTCTTCTTCTTCTTCTGATCCCATAGAATCACTCCTAATAAAATTAATTATCTCTCTTTTAAATATTCTTTGAGCTTTATTGGGTCAATAATCCTTAAACAAGGTAATTACACCTAAAACTACAGATATGGTACTTTCTTGATCAACACTAACTAGCCTTGTGATATCCATATCCAAACCATATATAGTATAAGAAATTTTGATAACGTTATTGGACATGTGGTTTGTGAGATTTCTTTTTTTGGGGATTTTAGTAGAGACATATTAAAGCATAGTCATCCAAACTATAGGTTGATTAACCCTAGATTCAACTTCTTGAGAAGTTTCCTCAACACTAGAAAGATATTTAGGTTTAATATCTTTAGATATAACTGGTCTTATGCTTTTGATAATATCGATTAGTGATATGTCATTAATGGGGTCCTCGAATGCCACACTAGTAGAAACTTCATCAGTTATTTCAAAAATTCCAATTTACCAGGATTTTTACCCTTCAACCTGAGTAGGATCCTCTTAAACTTCTTCCTAACCACCAACAGACAAAAGTTTCTTTTGTAATATGTTCTAGATGTACCAAATTCTCTTCAATATTCTATCTCCTATATTTTTTTAACCAATGAGAATGTGATTCCATAAACTCATTCAACCCAAAACCAACATTCACAAATATAATCATGAAAATCCTTCCATAAGACTATAAATTCATATTTTTGTTCTAAAAAGAACACATATACCACATAATGTATCCCACTAGATTTATTTTTTTCTATATAAAAATCATGTGCATCAATGAAATATATTACAACAATACTTTCTCAAACTCACCAGCTCATTGAGTAATTTCATATTGAATGAGCTTATTAAGAACATTAATTTCTAGATCAAAATCCTTTATATCCTTCTTCTCTACATACATAACTCCAAACAGAGACTTAATAATTTCAATAGGGATTATATCACCAATAGCGACATGAGAGGTATTAAATTCAAAACATCCCTCATGTGAACACCATAAACACCATCCATTTCCACTGATGACATAATGAACTCTTTTTTATTCCCTAATGGTAACTATTTATTCATCATCTCCATAATGAAAGACTATATACTCATAGAATTATCTCACTTTAATATCAAAGAAGAGTTGTGTCAGCTTCTCATCATAAACATTCTCTCATATTTGATGATTGATGAATTTCTTATGCTACATATATGTACTATACAACCAATTGAAGTCTATTTCTTTACCACTGAGAACCTTCCCCGTTGTCCTTATCCTCTTAGAACTGATAGCAGCAGTACTATCAGAATGCTTCATATTTCCCATTATCAATAAATAGAAAAGAAACATGGTTCAAGGGTTTCTGGGAAAGAAAGGTTTGGGAATGAAGGAAGAAAGATATAAGGTTTGAAAGGGTTGAATTTTTTCATAAAATGAATGGTTTTATCTCTTCCCTTCAAGATATATGAAAGGCCACACATAGTGGTGTGAAAATAAATCATAATAAATGAGAAGTATGTTACTTTATGACTTGTAAATAACTAAAATGGAAACATTAAATACACTATTAAGTAAAATGAAAAAACATAGCTAAAAATATATTTTCATGAATATAATCATAACTCTGATAATTTGAATTAAATCACTTCAAAACAAAAAATATATAATTCAAATTTGATCAAATTGAATAGATCAATGGGCATTGTATTAGTTAATATTTCTACTGATCGACTTTTCGATTAAATTATTTCTAATAATATATCACTTTTCAGTGAATGATATTGTAAGAAATGATTCATTAAATGTATTTTCTTTATTCTCAAATGGTTTATTTTATTTTTTTGAAATCATTATAGTGCTTTTGTTATCACATTTTATTGGTGTATAATAAAAGTTGAATACAAAAATCCATCTGGGTGTGTTTCATCTATAATAATTGTGCATAGAAACTATGTGTTATAATATATTCATCTTCTTTAGATGAAAATGAAATAGAGAGTTTCTTATTACTTGAATATGAAATAAAATAGTTACCCAAAAAGTGATAGGTTCTTGAGGTACTCTGTTTATCTTGTCTACATAAACCAAAATCATCATCTGAATTTGAAGTTAAATTAAAGTCATATATTTTTAGAAAAAGAAAATATAAATATATTGTCCCTTTAAAATATCTTTAAATTATTTCGGAAGAAATCAAATGTGATTTTTTTGGGTTTTATAGAAAATGATAAATATACATAACGAAAAAATATTTTTTTTTTCAATTTCACGGAGATAAATTAAGCTCCCTAGTATTCTTTTATATAGCTTGTTTTCAACTGGTTTTCCATCTTCATCCAAACCATGATTAATACTAGATCTCATAGGAGTTAAAATGTCTTAATTCTTTCATATACAAATCTTTTATATAAATAATGTATGTATTTTCTTTGGATTAAAATGTTTCCAAAATATTTTTTGTTAGTTTAAAATCTAATAAAATTGCTTAACTCACCCATCATTCTCATTTCAAATTATTTTTTTCATTAGTTTTAGAAAATCATTACACATATTTCGATTTATTGTTACAAAAAAAATAATGAATATAAATTTTTATAATAAAATTATCAATTAACAAAGTTTTCTTGAATATTTGGGTCTCTAAATACCATATTAAAACCATTTGGAAAGACAAAATAACTTAATTTTTCATACTAATATCAAGGTTCTCGTTTAAGTCCACAGGAATATTTTTTATGTTTAATAACATAATTATTAAACTAAAGTTCTTTAAAACCTATAGTTTTTTCAATATACACATCATCTTTTAAAATTACATGTATAATGGTATATTTCACATCCATATAATATAATTTAAAATTCATACGAGATGCATATACTAAAAGGATTCTAATCTAAAAATAGGGGAAATGGTTCCTCATAATTTAGTCCTTATTAATATTTATAACCTTTGGAAACCAATCTATCATAATTTATAGTGATGACATCTTGATAATCCTATTTATTCCAAAATACCCATTTCTTTCCAATAATAGATAGTTATATGGTCTATCGACTAATTCTCAAATCTTGTTCCTTTTGAACTAATTTAATTATTCTAGCATAAAAAAAAACCAACCCTCATCATCTAAGTATTTTTCTATGGTTTTAGGTTTTGTTTAGGAAATAAAGGAAGAAAATTCACTAAGTAATCCTACACTTCATCTTGTCATAAAACCTGCATCTAGGTTTCTAATAACAGTTTCAAAATAAAGGTCATTAATTTTTCAATGTTATTTAGGAATAACACTTTCAAGATAATAATTTATATCACATTTAGGATTGTATTATTCATAATAATATACCAAATCATCATTTTTTTATTTTCAGATAGAGGTTCATGTCTCAAGTTATCCATTGAATCATATAACTCATCAAAATTATTTTTTTGTGATCAAAAGGATCACTTTATCAAATTTTTCATGAGAAGATTCTTCAACTATTATTTTAATTTTATTTAAAACTTATTAGGATTAATAAGTGGTATAATAACCTAGGAATATTCCTTCATCAGCCTTTTTATCAAACAAACCATGATTGACCTTGTTATTCAATATATATACTTTACATCAAAAAATTAAATTATCCAACATTTGGTTTCTTATTATTCCACAACTAATTGGGTGTTTTCTTTAATATAATCTATATTAGAACTTTTTTAATGTCATATCTTGTTTTGTTAACAAATTTATCCAAAAATTGAGTGAGTATTATACGTCCACATAACATATTTCTTCCTTTTTTTTAAATTCATGTTCCTCCTTTCAAAAACTCTATTAGGTAGAGGTGTTCTAGGGGGAGAGAATGTATGTTAAATTACATGTTTTTATAAAAATGAATTAAATTCAGTATTATGAAATTCCCCCATGATGACTTCTCAAATTCACAACTTTGGAATCTTTTTCATTTTGTACAATCATGAAAAAATTAATAAAAACATAGCAAGAATCACTCTTAAGTCAGGTAAATCAATAAAATAGTATACTAAAACATAAATAAAATATTAACCAACTAGGATTGAAATTATATAATTTCAAAATATATCCATATGATTAATTTTAGGTTGTCTAGATGAATTAATTCCATTATTGACTTAAAATATATTTTTTTTCTTACCCATTTGGCATACATCACCAAACATCATATTATCAAATTTGAGTTGAGGTAAATCAGAAGTAAAAAATTTCTTAGGAAATTCCCATAAATAATAGACATTATAATGTCTAATAATCCTATGCCAAATCCATGATTCATTAATTTGAGCCTTCAAAAAGGTTACATTTTATTTACACAAAAATGAAGATCTAGTGTATAAACATTTTCTATTCATGGTGCTATAAATTTAAGTAACTTATTCCTAAAAATAAAACATAAATTTTTAGAAAAATCTAATAATTATCCATCATCAAAAATTTGATAAATACTTATAAGTTATTATTAAAGCCTTCAAATAAATTACATGGATGATGAAGATTGAATGGGGATCTCAAATAGATCCAATTTTAATTATATTACCTTTTTCATTATAACCAAATGTGACATATCCTACATCAATCATAGATACTGAGTGAAAGTCATAAACATATCCACTCATATGTATTGAATAACCACTATCCATAAACCATTATTAATTATTGTCATTGTGTCGTGTTCCCTATAAAAAAATTAATCAAATAGATGTTTTGGTTCCCAAATTCCCATGGGTCCAGTGGTGTTAGCTATAAAATATTTGGGAATCCAAATATTCTAACATTTTCTAGGATTTTTAGAATTACAATTTGATAAATTTACAGAAATAAATCCCTTCTTTATTCCACACATCTACGGTTTTATTAGGAAATAATAATTTTCAAAATGGTTGTTGGGGCCATAATGAAAACAAATACTATTAAACATATTTCTATTTTTGTAACATTGTATAAAATAATGTCTATACATCTTGGGTATTTCTCTCTTACTTCATATGTCAAATTTAGGATCCTGGGTTTTCCTACGAGGTGAAAATCTTTTTAAATCCAGTTCAATTGCTTTTTTATGGACTAATATGAATAAACATTGAGGTTATTGGGGTATTGGGGGTGTTTGGGGCTTGTTCGGAGCATAGAACCAAGATGTTTTGGAAAATAAGGCAGGCCACACTGTTATTAGAAATAGTGCGGGATTGGATGCATGGTTACTAATAATCATGGGAGACCTAGTTTGAGTAAAATATGATCCTTCATGGTTTGGGGAAACTAAGTGGATGGAGGTGTATGCTCAAGCGGGGCTCTTGTAGTTTTTGGAAGATCCTAAATGATTGGTTTTTGAATGGTTAGTCAAATCGTGCATATTGGTCATGTGATTTCCCCCATAGAATAGAAAAGGGTGGATTGTTGGTGCATGGTTTGTCCAATCATGTGTCCAAACCATGTATCCAAGTAAATCTTTGTAAAATTACCATTTTTCCTTAAAATATTATAAACTATAATATATTCTCATTTTTTCATCCATTGGAAATGGATTTCATTGGGAAAAATCCATTGAGGAAAATCGATAGATTTTTATCATGTTCTCCCATCCAAACAGGTAATCAAGTGCCATTGGTATCATTGGATTTGAGTGAGTGAGTAATTCATTCCTTTTGTATCATTGCCCATTTAACATTGGATTGATACGATTATTTAAGTGAAATCTAATATTCCCTTTTTCTAGGTTCTTCATCTTTTCTTCATTTTTCTCCCGATATTAGTGGAATCGAGAGATGATACTGGGAAATCACTATATTATGGATGTATGGTAGGTGTTTTATACTTTTTCTGAGTGGTTTGATACTTTATGGAGCTGGTTTCCATTGTACTACCCATAAGACTTTCCGGCATGGCCCCAAAAATGAATTTAATAATTTAATTGAATTTAATGGAACTTATTAGGGGTTCCCAATAATTATTTGAGAATTTTTGGAGGTTGTTATCCTAACCAAGGTCACCAATGGGGTGTAACATAGAGATTTACCCATTTTTTATACATCCCATCAGATACCTTTTTGAGATTTCCTAGTTAGAGGTATCACATTTATAAATCAATTGAGTAGAATTTATTGATTGGGATATGTTCTGCCTCCTCTTCAATGTGATACATGATATTGATTTTTTTTACTGTATGAATGTTAAATAATTTATGAGTGGGTAAACTCATGTAATGTAATTGAATGTGAATTGTTATATGGGAGGATAAAATCATGGAATTGGAATGACTGTGTATTGATAAATTGAATGGATGAAGAATTATTACATTATATTCCTTGGATGTTATTCATTGGATCTTTCTAGCTATAGTTGAATCGTTGGATGAGATTTATCCATGGGTCTTGATTCTGTGGGATTCCTTGGGCCTTACTACCACTTGGAACTAGCTTTTTTGGTCTCACAGTGGATATGGTATGTTAAAATTCTCCTTGGACCCTAATTCAAGTATAATTGAGTTTACTTCGAGATTCTCTATAAACTCGAGGGGGATACCTTGGTCTATATATGTTGGATCCGGCCCCATGGGGTCTGACACTTCTAATTATATGGCACGATCATGGTAGATATGATATGCTTGATTATATGGTATGGTTGTGGTTATTATGTAACTTCTTATTATATAGCTTCAGCATGGTAAATTTGATATAATTGGTTATAAGGAATAGCTTTTTTTGTTGTAACATTATATGTTATATGGTGTAGTTGTGTTTGATATGAGATATTGTGTCTATAGAATGGCCATAGTGTTTACTTCCATTTTTTATTGCTTCTTTATTATAGGATGTTGAAACTGTTTTTGTAGGGATCCTTTTCTAGATGTACAGTATCACTTGTTTGTCTACTTCAATGTTGGTAATTTTAATTGTATTACTATCATATTTTTTATATACCTTTCATTATTCTTTAGCTTATATTGTACAGCCATGATTTTTTATAGGCACCTTGGGTGGTGACCTACTGGGATTGTATTTCACAGCCTTTATTGGCCACCATTTGGTACCTGGACATATTATATGGATGAAGGTAGAGAGCAGGGAAATCTCCCATAGTTTGATGCCTGAATTTGTACCATGCATAGGAGTAAGAGTTCACAGGACCGAGATGAGGCTTGTGATGCTAGTGGGGATAGTTTCTTCTTGGTTTTTTGGTATTTCAATACATGTATTGTAATGATGCATGTATACTTGTTTTGGATGATTTGTAAAAACATTAAATGATATATCATCATTATATATGAGATTACTTTTAGCATTATTTATATATTCCTTCTTAGATATGTTTTTTGTTCTGCTATGGTGGGTAACTGGTCAAGTGGTCATAGTGTCTATTGTTGGTGTTTATTCATTGTTATATTGATTTTTCGATTGATATTTAGTATTTATACCATTTTTTTATACTATAGTAAGAGGGAATAGTCTTCCCACATACATACCTTAGGCCCTTGGTGGTAATAATTATCCTATGGAATTTAGGAAGATGCTCTTGGGGCCATGTGTCCAATCGATCTCAAGGCACCATTTAGTGGAATCTAAGTCTGAGACATTAAAAAGTGGTATCAGAGAATTTTTTTTATGGTTTTATTTACCATTTAGAGACAATACAAAGGGAGGGGAAGGAAATGGAATTTGGTAATGATTTTTTACTGGGTGTAGCTAACCCACATACAAGAAAAATAAAAATTACCTTGAATAGATATTGTTGTTTTCATACTTTTGACTATTATAGTTTATTTGATTCTACAATTATGTTACACAATTTAGTTGTGATGTTACCATTGATATGATTTTGCGTTCTATTTTTTTACAAACTTATGATATTATAGTATTCCATCTCATGCATCATTTTAGGTACTTTATAGAAATCACATGCCATGCCATAAAGGATGCATTTCATGTTTCCATGATGTTGTGATATATTTCTAGTTTGATATTAATGTTGTTTTGATAGCTATTCTATTAAGGGAATTGGAAAAAATAGGTTTTACTTATACTTCCTATTATAAAATAAGAATTTTTGTCCTGATTGTGCTACAACAAACACCCTATGTATCCAATTATGGAACGTTGAGTCATGGAACAGAGTCACATGGATGAGAATATGTTATGGTGTGGATTAGAAGGATAAAATATTTTAGTTCCTGAGGATTATGGACCTTATGGATTGAGAGGGGTGAACCATTTGGTTCAACCATTAAAATTACATGTGAAATGAATGTGGAATAAAATGGAAATTGAACTTTGTGAAATAGATAACTTGACCTTGATAGAGGTTTTGAGTGGGTAGTAGGCAGTGTCACTATTGATTTTTAGGGATTTTTCTTTTTTAGAAAGTTCTTACATTAGGATAAGGTCATGTGGTAAGACCTATTTATAATAAGGTCTTGACTTTTCCTATTCTTTTAGCTACAAACTTTGCAATATATATTTTCTGACTCATGTGTTTGGTATTATAGAGGCATGCCGCCACTATGACATACAATCTCATTCTAGGAGGGTGTTGATGGCCATGCTCAGGAGGAGGAGGTCCATAGGATAATGGTGGATCCTCTTATAGTGCCTAATATGGAACTAGCTATTTTACCAGACACAAGAGATGAGGCCCAGTCTTGTGAGAGTTTTATGTGCTTTATGTAGACTTTTGAAGGAGTATTATAGCCTTCTTTGTCGATAGCTGTATTGAAGCATGTTTTCCAATAGCAGCATCCTCCCATGTTTTTAGTGGATCGAGGTCTATAGTATTATTAACTGTGGATTGATAATAATCTATTGATATTTGAGTATCTAGATACACCTTCTAATTGGAGAGTTAATCTCGTAACTTACATGCTTTGGGGAGTAGAAAAGTGTTGGTGGGATGTTTTGAACTAGGATGAAAGGGTGTGAGACATGGGTTGTAGGGATTAAAAAACCCAATTCTATGATAAATTTTTACCTAATACTCAAAGAGCAATGCAAGCTAGTGAGTTCATGCATCTAGAGTAGGTCGTGATAATGGTTGTAGAGTATTTGGAACTCTTTGTAGAGCTTCTATGTTTTGAACTGATATATCTCACATATGAGGCATCGAGGGCGAGATGATTTGAGAAAGATCTTATACATTCCATTAAATCTTAATTAAATGTGTTTAGGTTTAAGAATATTACTTAAATAGTAAATCATGAGCTAATTATAGAGTAATACCTAATGGAAGGTGGGGGTACAGAGCAGAGTAGTGTAGTCTCTCATCCTAGCGGTTTTACTTCCAATAGTACGAAGAAACATTTTTAGGATTCCCATGATATGAGTACAAACTAGTCTGCTAGTGAAGGTAGAAGATTTTTCTCTCATCAGTGTAGAATATGGGGATACATGAGAAATCTGTGTGATCGAGAACCAGTAGATTTTCAAGCATGCAGTAGGATGGGCCACATACATTTTTTTGTAGGACCTTCCCTTTAGTAGTGATTGGTAGGGGATCCGCTATGACATAAGGTTTGGGAGAAGGTTTTTCATATCAATATTAGGCAGGAAGCTATATAATTATTGATAGATAAGTATGTGATGGTGGTCATTGTTAAGTCAATCAGTCAGAACTTATAATGAGACAGCAGAATGTCCCCACTCCAGGTAGTGAGGTTGTGTCAAGGGTGGTGGTCAAGATAGATCTATTTTGTGTAGCCTAACCCTAAATAGAAAGGCGTTGAATCATCTATGGTTAGAGGTCGGATATTAATAGTCTATACTCTTGTATCATATCTTTTTGACATAGGTGCATTGCATAGTTTCTAATATTTACATATTGTAGAGAGACTTGGGCATTTGGTTTAGTTTTATGAGGATGTTATGACTCTTGATAGTCCATTTGGGATCAGAACAGAGAGTGTACAATAATGTATGGAGTGACCCCATAAGACTTGTGTGTTTCACTTATTTTAGGATCTTTTTATACTTTTGATGACCAGGTTTGACATCATATTAAATATCTACTAAATAGTTTCTTATCAAACCGTTGTTGATTACTATTGGCAGAGAGTGACACTCAAATCACATGAGGGATGAGATTTTATTCAAAAGGATGAATGGGATGTCCATGAAATATGATCCAGACTAGAGTATCGTTTCCTTAGTGGTATGATATTCCATATTACTAGTTTGTATCTGGATGATCAGGGATCATGTCAGGAGAACTTTCCTCCATCGATTGATTTTTTCAGGGGTGTTTTTCTAGAAAAATTTTTTTGATTACCTTCAGAGAGATATGTG